>CANUEZ040000112.1:0-5129111 GCA_948099385.1 Fasciola hepatica | reverse complement strand
TAGGAGACGTTTGTGTGGGACGAGCAGAAAGCGAGTTTTCGGGATCTCGGGTAAATTGGAACGTAGGTGAGTAAAACCACTTTCAATCAACGTAGGAGGATGTGACGAATTGAACGGTATAGAGACGTTTGTGTGGGACGAGCAGAAAACGAGTTTTCGGATCTCGGGTAATTGGAACGTAGGTGAGTAAAACCACTTTCAATCAACGTAGGAGGATGTGACGAATTGAACGGTATAGGAGACGTTTGTATGGGACGAGCAGAAAGCGAGTTTTCGGGATCTCGGGTAAATTGGAACGTAGGTGAGTAAAACCCACTTTCAATCAACGTAGGAGGATGTGACGAATTGAACGGTATAGGAGACGTTTGTGTGGGACGAGCAGAAAGCGAGTTTTCGGGATCTCGGGTAAATTGGAACGTAGGTGAGTAAAACCACTTTCAATCAACGTAGGAGGATGTGACGAACTGAACGGTATAGGAGACGTTTGTGTGGGACGAGCAGAAAGCGAGTTTTCGGGATCTCGGGTAAATTGGAACGTAGGTGAGTAAACCACTTTCAATCAACGTAGGAGGATGTGACGAATGAACGGTATAGGAGACGTTTGTGTGGGACGAGCAGAAAGCGAGTTTTCGGGATCTCGGGTAATTGGAACGTAGGTGAGTAAAACCACTTTCAATCAACGTAGGAGGACGTGACGAATTGAACGGTATAGGAGACGTTTGTGTGGGACGAGCAGAAAGCGAGTTTTCGGGATCTCGGGTAAATTGGAACGTAGGTGAGTAAAACCACTTTCAATCAACGTAGGAGGATGTGACGAATTGAACGGTATAGGAGACGTTTGTGTGGGACGAGCAGAAAGCGAGTTTTCGGGATCTCGGGTAAATTGGAACGTAGGTGAGTAAAACCACTTTCAATCAACGTAGGAGGATGTGACGAACTGAACGGTATAGGAGACGTTTGTGTGGGACGAGCAGAAAGCGAGTTTTCGGATCTCGGGTAAATTGGAACGTAGGTGAGTAAAACCACTTTCAATCAACGTAGGAGGACGTGACGAATTGAACGGTATAGGAGACGTTTGTGTGGGACGAGCAGAAAGCGAGTTTTCGGGATCTCGGGTAAATTGGAACGTAGGTGAGTAAAACCACTTTCAATCAACGTAGGAGGATGTGACGAATTGAACGGTATAGGAGACGTTTGTGTGGGACGAGCAGAAAGCGAGTTTTCGGGATCTCGGGTAAATTGGAACGTAGGTGAGTAAAAACCACTTTCAATCAACGTAGGAGGACGTGACGAATTGAACGGTATAGGAGACGTTTGTGTGGGACGAGCAGAAAGCGAGTTTTCGGGATCTCGGGTAAATTGGAACGTAGGTGAGTAAAACCACTTTCAATCAACGTAGGAGGATGTGACGAATTGAACGGTATAGGAGACGTTTGTGTGGGACGAGCAGAAAGCGAGTTTTCGGGATCTCGGGTAAATTGGAACGTAGGTGAGTAAAACCACTTTCAATCAACGTAGGAGGATGTGACGAATTGAACGGTATAGGAGACGTTTGTATGGGACGAGCAGAAAGCGAGTTTTCGGGATCTCGGGTAAATTGGAACGTAGGTGAGTAAAACCACTTTCAATCAACGTAGGAGGATGTGACGAATTGAACGGTATAGGAGACGTTTGTGTGGGACGAGCAGAAAACGAGTTTTCGGGATCTCGGGTAAATTGGAACGTAGGTGAGTAAAACCACTTTCAATCAACGTAGGAGGATGTGACGAACTGAACGGTATAGGAGACGTTTGTGTGGGACGAGCAGAAAGCGAGTTTTCGGGATCTCGGGTAAATTGGAACGTAGGTGAGTAAAACCACTTTCAATCAACGTAGGAGGATGTGACGAATTGAACGGTATAGGAGACGTTTGTGTGGGACGAGCAGAAAGCGAGTTTTCGGGATCCCGGGTAAATTGGAACGTAGGTGAGTAAAACCACTTTCAATCAACGTAGGAGGATGTGACGAATTGAACGGTATAGGAGACGTTTGTGTGGGACGAGCAGAAAGCGAGTTTTCGGGATCTCGGGTAAATTGGAACGTAGGTGAGTAAAACCACTTTCAATCAACGTAGGAGGACGTGACGAATTGAACGGTATAGGAGACGTTTGTGTGGGACGAGCAGAAAGCGAGTTTCGGGATCTCGGGTAAATTGGAACGTAGGTGAGTAAAACCACTTTCAATCAACGTAGGAGGATGTGACGAATTGAACGGTATAGGAGACGTTTGTGTGGGACGAGCAGAAAGCGAGTTTTCGGGATCTCGGGTAAATTGGAACGTAGGTGAGTAAAACCACTTTCAATCAACGTAGGAGGATGTGACGAATTGAACGGTATAGGAGACGTTTGTGTGGGACGAGCAGAAAGCGAGTTTTCGGGATCTCGGGTAAATTGGAACGTAGGTGAGTAAAACCACTTTCAATCAACGTAGGAGGATGTGACGAATTGAACGGTATAGGAGACGTTTGTGTGGGACGAGCAGAAAGCGAGTTTTCGGGATCTCGGGTAAATTGGAACGTAGGTGAGTAAAACCACTTTCAATCAACGTAGGAGGATGTGACGAATTGAACGGTATAGGAGACGTTTGTGTGGGACGAGCAGAAAGCGAGTTTTCGGATCTCGGGTAAATTGGAACGTAGGTGAGTAAAACCACTTTCAATCAACGTAGGAGGATGTGACGAATTGAACGGTATAGGAGACGTTTGTGTGGGACGAGCAGAAAGCGAGTTTTCGGATCTCGGGTAAATTGGAACGTAGGTGAGTAAAACCACTTTCAATCAACGTAGGAGGATGTGACGAATTGAACGGTATAGGAGACGTTTGTGTGGGACGAGCAGAAAGCGAGTTTTCGGGATCTCGGGTAAATTGGAACGTAGGTGAGTAAAACCACTTCAATCAACGTAGGAGGATGTGACGAATTGAACGGTATAGGAGACGTTTGTGTGGGACGAGCAGAAGCGAGTTTTCGGGATCTCGGGTAAATTGGAACGTAGGTGAGTAAAACCACTTTCAATCAACGTAGGAGGATGTGACGAATTGAACGGTATAGGAGACGTTTGTGTGGGACGAGCAGAAAGCGAGTTTTCGGGATCTCGGGTAAATTGGAACGTAGGTGAGTAAAACCACTTTCAATCAACGTAGGAGGATGTGACGAATTGAACGGTATAGGAGACGTTTGTGTGGGACGAGCAGAAAGCGAGTTTTCGGATCTCGGGTAAATTGGAACGTAGGTGAGTAAAACCACTTTCAATCAACGTAGGAGGATGTGACGAATTGAACGGTATAGGAGACGTTTGTGTGGGACGAGCAGAAAGCGAGTTTTCGGGATCTCGGGTAAATTGGAACGTAGGTGAGTAAAACCACTTTCAATCAACGTAGGAGGATGTGACGAATTGAACGGTATAGGAGACGTTTGTGTGGGACGAGCAGAAAGCGAGTTTTCGGGATCTCGGGTAAATTGGAACGTAGGTGAGTAAAACCACTTTCAATCAACGTAGGAGGATGTGACGAATTGAACGGTATAGGAGACGTTTGTGTGGGACGAGCAGAAAACGAGTTTTCGGGATCTCGGGTAAATTGGAACGTAGGTGAGTAAAACCACTTTCAATCAACGTAGGAGGATGTGACGAATTGAACGGTATAGGAGACGTTTGTGTGGGACGAGCAGAAAGCGAGTTTTCGGGATCTCGGGTAAATTGGAACGTAGGTGAGTAAAACCACTTTCAATCAACGTAGGAGGATGTGACGAATTGAACGGTATAGGAGACGTTTGTGTGGGACGAGCAGAAAGCGAGTTTTCGGGATCTCGGGTAAATTGGAACGTAGGTGAGTAAAACCACTTTCAATCAACGTAGGAGGATGTGACGAATTGAACGGTATAGGAGACGTTTGTGTGGGACGAGCAGAAAGCGAGTTTTCGGGATCTCGGGTAAATTGGAACGTAGGTGAGTAAAACCACTTTCAATCAACGTAGGAGGATGTGACGAATTGAACGGTATAGGAGACGTTTGTGTGGGACGAGCAGAAAGCGAGTTTTCGGGATCTCGGGTAAATTGGAACGTAGGTGAGTAAAACCACTTTCAATCAACGTAGGAGGATGTGACGAATTGAACGGTATAGGAGACGTTTGTGTGGGACGAGCAGAAAGCGAGTTTTCGGGATCTCGGGTAAATTGGAACGTAGGTGAGTAAAACCACTTTCAATCAACGTAGGAGGATGTGACGAATTGAACGGTATAGGAGACGTTTGTGTGGGACGAGCAGAAAGCGAGTTTTCGGGATCTCGGGTAAATTGGAACGTAGGTGAGTAAAACCACTTTCAATCAACGTAGGAGGATGTGACGAATTGAACGGTATAGGAGACGTTTGTGTGGGACGAGCAGAAAGCGAGTTTTCGGGATCTCGGGTAAATTGGAACGTAGGTGAGTAAAACCACTTTCAATCAACGTAGGAGGATGTGACGAATTGAACGGTATAGGAGACGTTTGTGTGGGACGAGCAGAAAGCGAGTTTTCGGGATCTCGGGTAAATTGGAACGTAGGTGAGTAAAACCACTTTCAATCAACGTAGGAGGATGTGACGAATTGAACGGTATAGGAGACGTTTGTGTGGGACGAGCAGAAAGCGAGTTTTCGGGATCTCGGGTAAATTGGAACGTAGGTGAGTAAAACCACTTTCAATCAACGTAGGAGGATGTGACGAATTGAACGGTATAGGAGACGTTTGTGTGGGACGAGCAGAAAGCGAGTTTTCGGGATCTCGGGTAAATTGGAACGTAGGTGAGTAAAACCACTTTCAATCAACGTAGGAGGATGTGACGAATTGAACGGTATAGGAGACGTTTGTGTGGGACGAGCAGAAAGCGAGTTTTCGGGATCTCGGGTAAATTGGAACGTAGGTGAGTAAAACCACTTTCAATCAACGTAGGAGGACGTGACGAATTGAACGGTATAGGAGACGTTTGTGTGGGACGAGCAGAAAGCGAGTTTTCGGGATCTCGGGTAAATTGGAACGTAGGTGAGTAAAACCACTTTCAATCAACGTAGGAGGATGTGACGAATTGAACGGTATAGGAGACGTTTGTGTGGGACGAGCAGAAAGCGAGTTTTCGGGATCTCGGGTAAATTGGAACGTAGGTGAGTAAAACCACTTTCAATCAACGTAGGAGGATGTGACGAATTGAACGGTATAGGAGACGTTTGTGTGGGACGAGCAGAAAGCGAGTTTTCGGGATCTCGGGTAAATTGGAACGTAGGTGAGTAAAACCACTTTCAATCAACGTAGGAGGACGTGACGAATTGAACGGTATAGGAGACGTTTGTGTGGGACGAGCAGAAAGCGAGTTTTCGGGATCTCGGGTAAATTGGAACGTAGGTGAGTAAAACCACTTTCAATCAACGTAGGAGGATGTGACGAATTGAACGGTATAGGAGACGTTTGTGTGGGACGAGCAGAAAGCGAGTTTTCGGGATCTCGGGTAAATTGGAACGTAGGTGAGTAAAACCACTTTCAATCAACGTAGGAGGATGTGACGAATTGAACGGTATAGGAGACGTTTGTGTGGGACGAGCAGAAAGCGAGTTTTCGGGATCTCGGGTAAATTGGAACGTAGGTGAGTAAAACCACTTTCAATCAACGTAGGAGGACGTGACGAATTGAACGGTATAGGAGACGTTTGTGTGGGACGAGCAGAAAGCGAGTTTTCGGATTCTCGGGTAAATTGGAACGTAGGTGAGTAAAACCACTTTCAATCAACGTAGGAGGATGTGACGAATTGAACGGTATAGGAGACGTTTGTGTGGGACGAGCAGAAAGCGAGTTTTCGGGATCTCGGGTAAATTGGAACGTAGGTGAGTAAAACCACTTTCAATCAACGTAGGAGGATGTGACGAATTGAACGGTATAGGAGACGTTTGTGTGGGACGAGCAGAAAGCGAGTTTTCGGATCTCGGGTAAATTGGAACGTAGGTGAGTAAAACCACTTTCAATCAACGTAGGAGGATGTGACGAATTGAACGGTATAGGAGACGTTTGTGTGGGACGAGCAGAAAGCGAGTTTTCGGGATCTCGGGTAAATTGGAACGTAGGTGAGTAAAACCACTTTCAATCAACGTAGGAGGATGTGACGAATTGAACGGTATAGGAGACGTTTGTGTGGGACGAGCAGAAAGCGAGTTTTCGGGATCTCGGGTAAATTGGAACGTAGGTGAGTAAAACCACTTTCAATCAACGTAGGAGGATGTGACGAATTGAACGGTATAGGAGACGTTTGTGTGGGACGAGCAGAAAGCGAGTTTTCGGGATCTCGGGTAAATTGGAACGTAGGTGAGTAAAACCACTTTCAATCAACGTAGGAGGATGTGACGAATTGAACGGTATAGGAGACGTTTGTGTGGGACGAGCAGAAAGCGAGTTTTCGGGATCTCGGGTAAATTGGAACGTAGGTGAGTAAAACCACTTTCAATCAACGTAGGAGGACGTGACGAATTGAACGGTATAGGAGACGTTTGTGTGGGACGAGCAGAAAGCGAGTTTTCGGATTCTCGGGTAAATTGGAACGTAGGTGAGTAAAACCACTTTCAATCAACGTAGGAGGATGTGACGAATTGAACGGTATAGGAGACGTTTGTGTGGGACGAGCAGAAAGCGAGTTTTCGGGATCTCGGGTAAATTGGAACGTAGGTGAGTAAAACCACTTTCAATCAACGTAGGAGGATGTGACGAATTGAACGGTATAGGAGACGTTTGTGTGGGACGAGCAAAAAGCGAGTTTTCGGATTCTCGGGTAAATTGGAACGTAGGTGAGTAAAACCACTTTCAATCAACGTAGGAGGATGTGACGAATTGAACGGTATAGGAGACGTTTGTGTGGGACGAGCAGAAAGCGAGTTTTCGGGATCTCGGGTAAATTGGAACGTAGGTGAGTAAAACCACTTTCAATCAACGTAGGAGGATGTGACGAATTGAACGGTATAGGAGACGTTTGTGTGGGACGAGCAGAAAGCGAGTTTTCGGGATCTCGGGTAAATTGGAACGTAGGTGAGTAAAACCACTTTCAATCAACGTAGGAGGATGTGACGAATTGAACGGTATAGGAGACGTTTGTGTGGGACGAGCAGAAAGCGAGTTTTCGGGATCCCGGGTAAATTGGAACGTAGGTGAGTAAAACCACTTTCAATCAACGTAGGAGGACGTGACGAATTGAACGGTATAGGAGACGTTTGTGTGGGACGAGCAGAAAGCGAGTTTTCGGGATCTCGGGTAAATTGGAACGTAGGTGAGTAAAACCACTTTCAATCAACGTAGGAGGACGTGACGAATTGAACGGTATAGGAGACGTTTGTGTGGGACGAGCAGAAAGCGAGTTTTCGGGATCTCGGGTAAATTGGAACGTAGGTGAGTAAAACCACTTTCAATCAACGTAGGAAGATGTGACGAATTGAACGGTATAGGAGACGTTTGTGTGGGACGAGCAGAAAGCGAGTTTTCGGGATCTCGGGTAAATTGGAACGTAGGTGAGTAAAACCACTTTCAATCAACGTAGGAGGATGTGACGAATTGAACGGTATAGGAGACGTTTGTGTGGGACGAGCAGAAAGCGAGTTTTCGGGATCTCGGGTAAATTGGAACGTAGGTGAGTAAAACCACTTTCAATCAACGTAGGAGGATGTGACGAATTGAACGGTATAGGAGACGTTTGTGTGGGACGAGCAGAAAGCGAGTTTTCGGGATCTCGGGTAAATTGGAACGTAGGTGAGTAAAACCACTTTCAATCAACGTAGGAGGATGTGACGAATTGAACGGTATAGGAGACGTTTGTGTGGGACGAGCAGAAAGCGAGTTTTCGGGATCTCGGGTAAATTGGAACGTAGGTGAGTAAAACCACTTTCAATCAACGTAGGAGGATGTGACGAATTGAACGGTATAGGAGACGTTTGTGTGGGACGAGCAGAAAGCGAGTTTTCGGGATCTCGGGTAAATTGGAACGTAGGTGAGTAAAACCACTTTCAATCAACGTAGGAGGACGTGACGAATTGAACGGTATAGGAGACGTTTGTGTGGGACGAGCAGAAAGCGAGTTTTCGGGATCTCGGGTAAATTGGAACGTAGGTGAGTAAAACCACTTTCAATCAACGTAGGAGGATGTGACGAATTGAACGGTATAGGAGACGTTTGTGTGGGACGAGCAGAAAGCGAGTTTTCGGGATCTCGGGTAAATTGAAACGTAGGTGAGTAAAACCACTTTCAATCAACGTAGGAGGATGTGACGAACTGAACGGTATAGGAGACGTTTGTGTGGGACGAGCAGAAAGCGAGTTTTCGGGATCTCGGGTAAATTGGAACGTAGGTGAGTAAAACCACTTTCAATCAACGTAGGAGGACGTGACGAATTGAACGGTATAGGAGACGTTTGTGTGGGACGAGCAGAAAGCGAGTTTTCGGGATCTCGGGTAAATTGGAACGTAGGTGAGTAAAACCACTTTCAATCAACGTAGGAGGACGTGACGAATTGAACGGTATAGGAGACGTTTGTGTGGGACGAGCAGAAAGCGAGTTTTCGGGATCTCGGGTAAATTGGAACGTAGGTGAGTAAAACCACTTTCAATCAACGTAGGAGGATGTGACGAACTGAACGGTATAGGAGACGTTTGTGTGGGACGAGCAGAAAGCGAGTTTTCGGATTCTCGGGTAAATTGTAACGTAGGTGAGTAAAACCACTTTCAATCAACGTAGGAGGATGTGACGAATTGAACGGTATAGGAGACGTTTGTGTGGGACGAGCAGAAAGCGAGTTTTCGAGATCTCGGGTAAATTGGAACGTAGGTGAGTAAAACCACTTTCAATCAACGTAGGAGGACGTAACGAATTGAACGGTATAGGAGACGTTTGTGTGGGACGAGCAGAAAGCGAGTTTTCGGGATCTCGGGTAAATTGGAACGTAGGTGAGTAAAACCACTTTCAATCAACGTAGGAGGATGTGACGAATTGAACGGTATAGGAGACGTTTGTGTGGGACGAGCAGAAAGCGAGTTTTCGGGATCTCGGGTAAATTGGAACGTAGGTGAGTAAAACCACTTTCAATCAACGTAGGAGGACGTGACGAATTGAACGGTATAGGAGACGTTTGTGTGGGACGAGCAGAAAGCGAGTTTTCGGGATCTCGGGTAAATTGGAACGTAGGTGAGTAAAACCACTTTCAATCAACGTAGGAGGATGTGACGAACTGAACGGTATAGGAGACGTTTGTGTGGGACGAGCAGAAAGCGAGTTTTCGGATTCTCGGGTAAATTGTAACGTAGGTGAGTAAAACCACTTTCAATCAACGTAGGAGGATGTGACGAATTGAACGGTATAGGAGACGTTTGTGTGGGACGAGCAGAAAGCGAGTTTTCGAGATCTCGGGTAAATTGGAACGTAGGTGAGTAAAACCACTTTCAATCAACGTAGGAGGACGTAACGAATTGAACGGTATAGGAGACGTTTGTGTGGGACGAGCAGAAAGCGAGTTTTCGGGATCTCGGGTAAATTGGAACGTAGGTGAGTAAAACCACTTTCAATCAACGTAGGAGGATGTGACGAATTGAACGGTATAGGAGACGTTTGTGTGGGACGAGCAGAAAGCGAGTTTTCGGGATCTCGGGTAAATTGGAACGTAGGTGAGTAAAACCACTTTCAATCAACGTAGGAGGACGTGACGAATTGAACGGTATAGGAGACGTTTGTGTGGGACGAGCAGAAAGCGAGTTTTCGGATTCTCTGGTAAATTGGAACGTAGGTGAGTAAAACCACTTTCAATCAACGTAGGAGGATGTGACGAATTGAACGGTATAGGAGACGTTTGTGTGGGACGAGCAGAAAGCGAGTTTTCGGGATCTCGGGTAAATTGGAACGTAGGTGAGTAAAACCACTTTCAATCAACGTAGGAGGATGTGACGAATTGAACGGTATAGGAGACGTTTGTGTGGGACGAGCAGAAAGCGAGTTTTCGGGATCTCGGGTAAATTGGAACGTAGGTGAGTAAAACCACTTTCAATCAACGTAGGAGGACGTGACGAATTGAACGGTATAGGAGACGTTTGTGTGGGACGAGCAGAAAGCGAGTTTTCGGGATCTCGGGTAAATTGGAACGTAGGTGAGTAAAACCACTTTCAATCAACGTAGGAGGATGTGACGAACTGAACGGTATAGGAGACGTTTGTGTGGGACGAGCAGAAAGCGAGTTTTCGGATTCTCGGGTAAATTGTAACGTAGGTGAGTAAAACCACTTTCAATCAACGTAGGAGGATGTGACGAATTGAACGGTATAGGAGACGTTTGTGTGGGACGAGCAGAAAGCGAGTTTTCGAGATCTCGGGTAAATTGGAACGTAGGTGAGTAAAACCACTTTCAATCAACGTAGGAGGACGTAACGAATTGAACGGTATAGGAGACGTTTGTGTGGGACGAGCAGAAAGCGAGTTTTCGGGATCTCGGGTAAATTGGAACGTAGGTGAGTAAAACCACTTTCAATCAACGTAGGAGGATGTGACGAATTGAACGGTATAGGAGACGTTTGTGTGGGACGAGCAGAAAGCGAGTTTTCGGGATCTCGGGTAAATTGGAACGTAGGTGAGTAAAACCACTTTCAATCAACGTAGGAGGACGTGACGAATTGAACGGTATAGGAGACGTTTGTGTGGGACGAGCAGAAAGCGAGTTTTCGGGATCTCGGGTAAATTGGAACGTAGGTGAGTAAAACCACTTTCAATCAACGTAGGAGGATGTGACGAATTGAACGGTATAGGAGACGTTTGTGTGGGACGAGCAGAAAGCGAGTTTTCGGGATCTCGGGTAAATTGGAACGTAGGTGAGTAAAACCACTTTCAATCAACGTAGGAGGATGTGACGAATTGAACGGTATAGGAGACGTTTGTGTGGGACGAGCAGAAAGCGAGTTTTCGGGATCTCGGGTAAATTGGAACGTAGGTGAGTAAAACCACTTTCAATCAACGTAGGAGGACGTGACGAATTGAACGGTATAGGAGACGTTTGTGTGGGACGAGCAGAAAGCGAGTTTTCGGGATCTCGGGTAAATTGGAACGTAGGTGAGTAAAACCACTTTCAATCAACGTAGGAGGATGTGACGAATTGAACGGTATAGGAGACGTTTGTGTGGGACGAGCAGAAAGCGAGTTTTCGGGATCTCGGGTAAATTGGAACGTAGGTGAGTAAAACCACTTTCAATCAACGTAGGAGGATGTGACGAATTGAACGGTATAGGAGACGTTTGTGTGGGACGAGCAGAAAGCGAGTTTTCGGATTCTCGGGTAAATTGGAACGTAGGTGAGTAAAACCACTTTCAATCAACGTAGGAGGACGTGACGAATTGAACGGTATAGGAGACGTTTGTGTGGGACGAGCAGAAAGCGATTTTTCGGCATCCCGTTCAAGGTGGCATATTTTATTCAGGTCATGTTTTTGGTGCATTTTTTCCTGGTAGTTTTAATTATCAATTTGGAAACTGCACTCTATCTGCTTACGTATTTTTGAACGTAATGTATCACTGATATTCCTTATGTTGGAAAGTTGTCAACTGATCAGTATTCTTGTTGAATATGAAATGAATGCCGACCCGTTTTGTAACACTTCCCCCCGGTTTTGTGCGAGTTTTTCGTCACATCGCACAGCAGAATATTGCGGAATACATTATGAGGATTACATATCCAGGGTCGTTTATGATAATTTCTATGTAGACGACTGTCTTGTGTCCTCACCTAAGTCGGAGAATGCAAAAGTTTTGCTATCCAGATGAGTGAAGTACTATCACGAGGTGGATTCCGGCTTCATAAGTGGGTGTGTAATCGTAAGTAGGTGATGGATATTTTACCGAAACGAGAGCTGGCGCATCCTACTTTGGAAATAGATGATTGCGCGCCAGTGCCGGAGAGGACGTCGGGATTGGAATGGGACACAATGGAAGACACGTTCTAGATTTCATTTACAATACGCGAAAAACCTCATACAAGGCGTGGCTCATTGTCTATAGTGTCATCAGGGTTCGACCCACTCGGGTTGGTTTCATACTTCATTCTGCTAGGCAAGGTGTTATTGCAATCACTATGTCGCCAGGAGCTTGGTTGAGACGAATCAATTGGAGAAAAACCCCTACAATGCTTGAATGAGTAGCCAAGGAGTATGTAACAACCTTGCAGTGCACAAGAAAAATTCCGGTCGGATTTTGGGGCTGGTGAAAAAGAGTTCGGGAAACCGTGTTCCATCTATTAGCATCCATGTAACAAGCGGCATCCTCCATTTGCATGAACTATCTTTGACGGAATTCCGATTGCTTGTTTTATTGCTCTAGATCTTTGTCACAATCCGGACTCCCACCGTCGCCTCTAGCGTGAGTCGCTCAGCTTGGACTTCCTTGTGGATGTGCTCGGTAGTCTCATCTTCTGTTTTTAACCTTTTGCTGTAATTCAGCCGCAGTTGGTGATTTGTTGTGCAATTTGGAGCGTAGGAGCCCAGAAGGAACACTATTGAGGCTTGATTTTTGTAAAATTACTTCACTTGTGGTATATAGTACCGTAGCTATTTGGAATGGACTTTGTTTTGAACTGTGTCAAAATTGGTTGCTACGCATCGCTCGAACGTTCCGGTGGCTGGACATTACCAAAGAAAGGTACCAAATCCGCGAGTCAGTGAGGGGAGGTTTTATTTTCCATATTGCACCAGAATCACGGGAATAAAGTTATTTCTACACTGGTGGTGCCAAGAAGTTGAAATGTCAAACGTTTATTTTTGGACCGACCCGATGATAGTGTTACACTGTCTAAAAAATGAGATGACCAGACTCTGCACCTTTGTTGCAAACCACGCAACAGCAATCCGGAAACGACACGCAGCGATCAGTGGCGTCATGCGACGTCGAACTTGAAACCGGCAGACGTGGTGTCTAGGGGGACGTTGAACCATATGGATGTGCCGCGGTGTTTGTCCGGTCCACCTTTCTTGTTATCAACGCAATCTACCTGGCCAGTCAATCCTGGTCCATTATGTGAGCTGCCAACTGTAGCGTGCACACGAAAACCAAAATCGTGCACGCAACAGTGATCTCCGTCAGACCCAACAGACTGGTAAACTGGTACTCTAGCTGGGTTAGGTTCCACGAAGACCCCCCAAGGAAAATGGCCGTTGGGAAGATTAGAGGAACGATAAGTCAGCAAGGACGGCCTTGTGCGCACCGTGACCGTGCGCACCAGAGGCGGAATTCTAAGACGAGATGTCCTCAAGGTTTGTAGGCTTAGGGGACATCTCTGGTGAAACACGGAAAGCAGGTCGTGTAGAACGGCCCGTGTTCCGCATGTGTTTCCCTCTCCCCGCTGGCAAGAAAGAACGAGCATAGGGGCCGAGAAGTGACTAGGTAGGCTGAACTGTGTTTGAGGTGACGATACTACGTGAGGATTTCGGAGCCGGTGTAACGGTAAACCAGCACATTGTGTGACGTTCCCACGCAGTCTTTTTTTCTCATTCACGTGATTCTAATCAGCTCGTTACCCGGTCCTTCCCCAACCAATCCAACCTACATGACTTCCCTTCTTTCACATGGTGAACCGGTTACCTTGCCTCGGTTCACCTGCCGTCCTCCTACGAGTGTATTTTTGCACTAGACCAATTTTCCATTGCGGTTGATCCAGGGGCCTACGACCTTTAAGCCTTGTGCGTCATAGGTGCCCGACCTTGCGTGTCATGCTTGCATCCGTTCTTTATTCGCTTTCTCAATCGCACCGCAGGAATGACCTTTGTACTTTCCTTCCATGCTAGAGATCACGCAGCACCTGCGTGAGGGTCTAGGCAGAGCGTGAGTGTGATCCTTCTGATCCTTGTCTGATCCAATTTCATCGTCATACCTGTCCCTCCATCTCATGTGCGCTTACCATCCTTTATCTGATTGGTCAATTGTTCTTTCTATGAAGGATGGATTTTACCATATTCCATTAACTCGGTCCCGTATTTCTTGGCGTACGTTCCTCGACAGACCCCTCTAAAGATCCAAAGTATATTCCCGGACCTTTGTGACTGGATTGCCCCAAAAATTGAGGTATGTCGCTTGTAATTCCAATGATTGCTCTCTGAAGTATACGTAGTTCACCCACTCGCCTTGTTCGATTTGGGCTTCGGGTTGGTGTTCTATGAGTCACTTATTAACTGGACAGCGGTTCAGGTACAAAGGGTATGGCGGAGAATTGTGTGCGACGTACGGAAGATGGGTATTTTGGGGAAAATGGGTAAGTTGGAAGTGGCAGGGTGAAAACCACCCCATATCAACGTACGGAGGTGCGACCATTTGGATTTGGACTGTATAGGAAATATTTGTGTGCAACGAACGGAAAATGGGTATTTTTGAAAGAATGGGTAAATTGGATGTAACATTTTTCAACTGTGTCGCGTCAACTTAC
Source organism: Fasciola hepatica (assembly GCA_948099385.1). Classification (NCBI taxonomy): domain Eukaryota; kingdom Metazoa; phylum Platyhelminthes; class Trematoda; order Plagiorchiida; family Fasciolidae; genus Fasciola; species Fasciola hepatica. Next base: position 5,114,636 of record CANUEZ040000112.1, on the reverse strand, counting down.
GGGACTGTGACGATCGGGATTTGAATGTTATGGGAGAGATTTGTGTGCGACGAACGGAAAGTGGGTATTTTTGGCAGAATAGGAAAATTATAAAAGACATTTTGAAAGCTACATCTCGTCAACCTACGTGGGAGTGACAAACTGGGTTCGGACGGTGAAGGAGAGAGGATTGTGCGACGAACCGAAGATGAGTAATTTTCAAGGAATGGCCGAAATACAAGTGACGGGGAAAAATCCACTTTTATTCAGCGTACATGATAATGACTATTAGAATTTGGATTCTGCACGAGAGATTCGTGGGCGACGAACGAGAAGTGGGTATTCTTGAAAGAATTGGTAACCTGGAAGTGAGAGGGTGAAAACCAACTTATATTCATCCTACGGGGTTGTGACGATTTGGATTTGGACTGTATAGGAGAAGATTCGTGTGCGACGAATGGAAGATGTGTATTTTTGCGAGATGGGTAAATTAGAAGTGACGGGGTGGATACTACGTTTATTCAACGTACGGGGATGTAACGATTTTAATGTGGACTGTACAGGAGAAAATTGTGGGGGGAACGGAAAGTGGGAAGTTTTGAGAGAACGGGGTGATTGGAAATGACTGGGTGAAAACACGTCATCAACGAACGGGGATGTGGCGAATATAATCTAGAGTGGAAAGTCATTATTTTGTGCGACGAACGGAAGATTGGTATTTTTGCGAGATTGTTGAATTAGAAATGACAGGGTAAATCCAGTTTTCATTACCGTAAAGGAATTTGACAGTTTTGATTTCGACTGTATGGGAGTAGATCTGTGTGCGACGAACGGAAGATGGGTACTTTTGCGAGATTGGTAAATTGGGAGTAAAAGGGTGGAATCTACGTTCATCCAACGTACGGTGCTGTTAGGACTTGAATTTGATTCAGTTAAAGTCGGTTGAGTGTGCGACGAATGGAGGATAGATATTTATGTGAGATGGGTAAATGAAGAGTGAGTGGTTGAAAACTACCTATCATCACCGTAGAGGACTTTGCGGATTTTGATTTAGACTGTATATGTGTGGATTTGTGTTCGGCGAACATATGATGGGTACTTTTGCTAGATGTGTAATGTAAGAATCACTGGTTGAAAACCACCTCTGATTACTGTAGAGGATTTTGACGATTTTGATTTTGACTATGTAGGTGTGGATTTGTGTGCGATTAACGTAAGATGGGTATTTCTTCGAGATTGGTAAATTGGGAGTGAAAGGGTGGAATCTACATTCATCCAACGTACGGTGCTGTTGGGACTTGAATTTGGTTCAGTTAAATTCGGTTTAGTGTGCGACGAATGGAGGATAGATATTTATGTGAGATGGGTAAATGAGGAGTGAGTGGTTGAAAACTACCTATCATCACCGTAGAGGACTTTAAGGATTTTGATTTAGACTGTATATGTGTGGATTTGTGTTCGGCGAACATATGATGGGTACTTTTGCTAGATGTGTAAAGTAAGAATCACTGGTTGAAAACCACCACTGATTACTGTAGAGGATTTTGACGATTTTGATTTTGACTATGTAGGTGTGGATTTGTGTGCGACGAACGGAAGATGGGTATTTTTGCTAGATGGGAGAATAGGAAGTGACTGGCTGTAAAGCAACTCTCATTACCGTAGGGGACTTAGACGATTTGGATGTGTACACGCAAGATTTGTAAGTGGGGAACGGAAAGTGGGAAGTTTTGAGAGAATGGGGAGATTAGAAAAAACTGGGGGAAAAGACCTCTCAACAACGAACGGGGATGTAGCGAATATCCATTATGTTGTGCGACGAACGGAAGATGGGTATTGTTTGCGATATTGTTGAATTAGAAGTGACAGGGGAAATCCACTTCTCATTACCGTAAAGGACTTTGACAGTTTTGATTTCGACTGTATGGGAGTAGATCTGTGTGCGACGAACGGAAGATGGGTACTTTTGCGAGATTGGTAAATTGGGAGTAAAAGGGTGGAATCTACGTTCATCCAACGTACGGTGCTGTTAGGACTTGAATTTGGGTCAGTTAAAGTCGGTTGAGTGTGCGACGAATGGAAGATAGATGTTTATGTGAGATGGGTAAATGAGGGGTGAGATGTTGAAAACTACCTATCATAACCGTAGAGGACTTTGAAGATTTTGATTTACACTGTATATGTGTGGATTTGTGTGCGGCGAACATAAGATGGGTACTTTTGCTAGATGTGTAAAGTAAGAATCACTGGTTGAAAACCACCTCTGATTATTGTGGAGGATTTTGACGATTTTGATTTAGACTGTGTAGGTGTGGATTTGTGTGCAGCGAATATGAGATGGTTATTTTTGCTAGATGGGTAAATGAGAAGCGACTGGTTGGAAACTACCTGCCATCACAGTATCGGAATTCGACGATTTGTATGTGGACTTTACAGGGGAGATTTGTTTGTGGGGAATGGAAAGTGGGAAGTTTTGAGAGAACGGGGTGATTGGAAATGACTGGGTGAAAACACGTCATCAACGAACGGGGATGTGGCGAATATAATCTAGAGTAGAAAATCATTATTTTGTGCGACGAACGGAAGATTGGTATTTTTGCGAGATTGTTGAATTAGAAATGAGAGGGTAAATTCAGTTCTCATTACCGTAGAGGACTTTGAAGATTTTGATTTAGACTGTATAGGTGTGGATTTGTGTTCGGCGAACATAAGATGGGTATTCTTGCTAGATGGGTAAATTGGGAGGGAAAGGGTGGAAACTACATTCATCCAGGGTACGGTGCTGTTAGGACTTGAATTTGGTTCAGTTAAATTCTGTTTAGTGTGCGACGAATGGAGGATAGATATTTATGTGAGATGGGTAAATGAGGAGTGAGTGGTTGGAAACTACCTATCATCACCGTAGAGGACTTTGCGGATTTTGATTTAGACTGTATAGGTGTGGATTTGTGTTCGGCGAACATAAGATGGGTATTTTTGCTAGATGGATAAATATGAAGTGAGTGGTTGCAAACTACTTGTTATTACGGTAGAGAACTTTGAGGATTTTGATTTAGACTGTATATGTGTGGATTTGTGTGCGACGAACATATGATGGGTACTTTTGCTAGATGTGTAATGTAAGAATCACTGGTTGAAAACCACCTCTTATTACTGTAGAGGATTTTGACGATTTTGATTTTGACTATGTAGGTGTGGATTTGTGTGCGACGAACGTAAGATGGGTATTTTTGCTAGATGGGAGAATAAGAAGTGACTGGCTGTAAAGCAACTCTCATTACCGTAGGGGACTTAGACGATTTGGATGTGTACAAGCAAGATTTGTAAGTGGGGAACGGAAAGTGGGAAGTTTTGAGAGAATGGGGAGATTAGAAAAAACTGGGGGAAAAGACCTCTCAACAACGAACGGGGATGTAGCGAATATCCATTATGTTGTGCGACGAACGGAAGATGGGTATTGTTTGCGATATTGTTGAATTAGAAGTGACAGGGGAAATCCACTTCTCATTACCGTAAAGGACTTTGACAGTTTTGATTTCGACTGTATGGGAGTAGATCTGTGTGCGACGAACGGAAGATGGGTACTTTTGCGAGATTGGTAAATTGGGAGTAAAAGGGTGGAATCTACGTTCATCCAACGTACGGTGCTGTTAGGACTTGAATTTGGGTCAGTTAAAGTCGGTTGAGTGTGCGACGAATGGAAGATAGATGTTTATGTGAGATGGGTAAATGAGGGGTGAGATGTTGAAAACTACCTATCATAACCGTAGAGGACTTTGAAGATTTTGATTTACACTGTATATGTGTGGATTTGTGTGCGGCGAACATAAGATGGGTACTTTTGCTAGATGTGTAAAGTAAGAATCACTGGTTGAAAACCACCTCTGATTATTGTGGAGGATTTTGACGATTTTGATTTAGACTGTGTAGGTGTGGATTTGTGTGCAGCGAATATGAGATGGTTATTTTTGCTAGATGGGTAAATGAGAAGCGACTGGTTGGAAACTACCTGCCATCACAGTATCGGAATTCGACGATTTGTATGTGGACTTTACAGGGGAGATTTGTTTGTGGGGAATGGAAAGTGGGAAGTTTTGAGAGAACGGGGTGATTGGAAATGACTGGGTGAAAACACGTCATCAACGAACGGGGATGTGGCGAATATAATCTAGAGTAGAAAATCATTATTTTGTGCGACGAACGGAAGATTGGTATTTTTGCGAGATTGTTGAATTAGAAATGAGAGGGTAAATTCAGTTCTCATTACCGTAGAGGACTTTGAAGATTTTGATTTAGACTGTATAGGTGTGGATTTGTGTTCGGCGAACATAAGATGGGTATTCTTGCTAGATGGGTAAATTGGGAGGGAAAGGGTGGAAACTACATTCATCCAGGGTACGGTGCTGTTAGGACTTGAATTTGGTTCAGTTAAATTCTGTTTAGTGTGCGACGAATGGAGGATAGATATTTATGTGAGATGGGTAAATGAGGAGTGAGTGGTTGGAAACTACCTATCATCACCGTAGAGGACTTTGCGGATTTTGATTTAGACTGTATAGGTGTGGATTTGTGTTCGGCGAACATAAGATGGGTATTTTTGCTAGATGGATAAATATGAAGTGAGTGGTTGCAAACTACTTGTTATTACGGTAGAGAACTTTGAGGATTTTGATTTAGACTGTATAGGTGTGGATTTGTGTGCGACGAACATATGATGGGTACTTTTGCTAGATGTGTAATGTAAGAATCACTGGTTGAAAACCACCTCTTATTACTGTAGAGGATTTTGACGATTTTGATTTTGACTATGTAGGTGTGGATTTGTGTGCGACGAACGTAAGATGGGTATTTTTGCTAGATGGGAGAATAAGAAGTGACTGGTTGTAAAGCAACTCTCATTACCGTAGGGGACTTAGACGATTTGGATGTGTACAAGCAAGATTTGTAAGTGGGGAACGGAAAGTGGGAAGTTTTGAGAGAATGGGGAGATTAGAAAAAACTGGGGGAAAAGACCTCTCAACAACGAACGGGGATGTAGCGAATATCCATTATGTTGTGCGACGAACGGAAGATGGGTATTGTTTGCGATATTGTTGAATTAGAAGTGACAGGGGAAATCCACTTCTCATTACCGTAAAGGACTTTGACAGTTTTGATTTCGACTGTATGGGAGTAGATCTGTGTGCGACGAACGGAAGATGGGTACTTTTGCGAGATTGGTAAATTGGGAGTAAAAAGGTGGAATCTACGTTCATCCAACGTACGGTGCTGTTTATACTTGAATTTGATTCAGTTAAAGTCGGTTGAGTGTGCGACGAATGGAAGATAGATGTTTATGTCAGATGGGTAAATGAAGAGTGAGTGGTTGAAAACTACCTATCATCACCGTAGAGGACTTTAAGGATTTTGATTTAGACTGTATATGTGTGGATTTGTGTGCGACGAACATATGATGGGTACTTTTGCTAGATGTGTAAAGAAAGAATCACTGGTTGAAAACCACCTCTGATTATTGTAGAGGATTTTGACGATTTTGATTTTGACTATGTAGGTGTGGATTTGTGTGCGACGAACGGAAGATGGGTATTTTTGCTAGATGGGTGAATAAGAAGTGACTGGTTGTAAAGCAACTCTCATTACCGTAGGGGACTTAGACGATTTGGATGTGTACACGCAAGATTTGTAAGTGGGGAACGGAAAGTGGGAAGTTTTGAGAGAATGGGGAGATTAGAAAAAACTGGGGGAAAAGACCTCTCAACAACGAACGGGGATGTAGCGAATATCCATTATGTTGTGCGACGAACGGAAGATGGGTATTGTTTGCGATATTGTTGAATTAGAAGTGACAGGGGAAATCCACTTCTCATTACCGTAAAGGACTTTGACAGTTTTGATTTCGACTGTATGGGAGTAGATCTGTGTACGACGAACGGAAGATGGGTACTTTTGCGAGATTGGTAAATTGGGAGTAAAAGGGTGGAATCTACGTTCATCCAACGTACGGTGCTGTTAGGACTTGAATTTGGGTCAGTTAAAGTCGGTTGAGTGTGCGACGAATGGAAGATAGATGTTTATGTGAGATGAATAAATGAGGAGTGAGTGGTTGAAAACTACCTATCATCACCGTAGAGGACTTCAAGGATTTTGATTTAGACTGTATATGTGTGGATTTGTGTGCGGCGAACATAAGATGGGTACTTTTGCTAGATGTGTAAAGTAAGAATCACTGGTTGAAAACCACCTCTGATTATTGTGGAGGATTTTGACGATTTTGATTTTGACTATGTAGGTGTGGATTTGTGTGCGACGAACGTAAGATGGGTATTTTTGCTAGATGGGAGAATAAGAAGTGACTGGCTGTAAAGCAACTCTCATTACCGTAGGGGACTTAGACGATTTGGATGTGTACAAGCAAGATTTGTAAGTGGGGAACGGAAAGTGGGAAGTTTTGAGAGAATGGGGAGATTAGAAAAAACTGGGGGAAAAGACCTCTCAACAACGAACGGGGATGTAGCGAATATCCATTATGTTGTGCGACGAACGGAAGATGGGTATTGTTTGCGATATTGTTGAATTAGAAGTGACAGGGGAAATCCACTTCTCATTACCGTAAAAGACTTTGACAGTTTTGATTTCGACTGTATGGGAGTAGATCTGTGTGCGACGAACGGAAGATGGGTACTTTTGCGAGATTGGTAAATTGGGAGTAAAAAGGTGGAATCTACGTTCATCCAACGTACGGTGCTGTTTATACTTGAATTTGATTCAGTTAAAGTCGGTTGAGTGTGCGACGAATGGAAGATAGATGTTTATGTGAGATGGGTAAATGAAGAGTGAGTGGTTGAAAACTACCTATCATCACCGTAGAGGACTTTAAGGATTTTGATTTAGACTGTATATGTGTGGATTTGTGTGCGACGAACATATGATGGGTACTTTTGCTAGATGTGTAAAGAAAGAATCACTGGTTGAAAACCACCTCTGATTATTGTAGAGGATTTTGACGATTTTGATTTTGACTATGTAGGTGTGGATTTGTGTGCGACGAACGGAAGATGGGTATTTTTGCTAGATGGGTGAATAAGAAGTGACTGGTTGTAAAGCAACTCTCATTACCGTAGGGGACTTAGACGATTTGGATGTGTACACGCAAGATTTGTAAGTGGGGAACGGAAAGTGGGAAGTTTTGAGAGAATGGGGAGATTAGAAAAAACTGGGGGAAAAGACCTCTCAACAACGAACGGGGATTTAGCGAATATCCATTATGTTGTGCGACGAACGGAAGATGGGTATTGTTTGCGATATTGTTGAATTAGAAGTGACAGGGGAAATCCACTTCTCATTACCGTAAAGGACTTTGACAGTTTTGATTTCGACTGTATGGGAGTAGATCTGTGTGCGACGAACGGAAGATGGGTACTTTTGCGAGATTGGTAAATTGGGAGTAAAAGGGTGGAATCTACGTTCATCCAACGTACGGTGCTGTTAGGACTTGAATTTGGGTCAGTTAAAGTCGGTTGAGTGTGCGACGAATGGAAGATAGATGTTTATGTGAGATGAATAAATGAGGAGTGAGTGGTTGAAAACTACCTATCATCACCGTAGAGGACTTTAAGGATTTTGATTTAGACTGTATATGTGTGGATTTGTGTGCGGCGAACATAAGATGGGTACTTTTGCTAGATGTGTAAAGTAAGAATCACTGGTTGAAAACCACCTCTGATTATTGTAGAGGATTTTGACGATTTTGATTTTGACTATGTAGGTGTGGATTTGTGTGCGACGAACGGAAGATGGGTATTTTTGCTAGATGGGTGAATAAGAAGTGACTGGTTGTAAAGCAACTCTCATTACCGTAGGGGACTTAGACGATTTGGATGTGTACACGCAAGATTTGTAAGTGGGGAACGGAAAGTGGGAAGTTTTGAGAGAATGGGGAGATTAGAAAAAACTGGGGGAAAAGACCTCTCAACAACGAACGGGGATGTAGCGAATATCCATTATGTTGTGCGACGAACGGAAGATGGGTATTGTTTGCGATATTGTTGAATTAGAAGTGACAGGGGAAATCCACTTCTCATTACCGTAAAGGACTTTGACAGTTTTGATTTCGACTGTATGGGAGTAGATCTGTGTGCGACGAACGGAAGATGGGTACTTTTGCGAGATTGGTAAATTGGGAGTAAAAGGGTGGAATCTACGTTCATCCAACGTACGGTGCTGTTTATACTTGAATTTGATTCAGTTAAAGTCGGTTGAGTGTGCGACGAATGGAAGATAGATGTTTATGTGAGATGATTAAATGAGGAGTGAGTGGTTGAAAACTACCTATCATCACCGTAGAGGACTTTAAGGATTTTGATTTAGACTGTATATGTGTGGATTTGTGTGCGGCGAACATAAGATGGGTACTTTTGCTAGATGTGTAAAGTAAGAATCACTGGTTGAAAACCACCTCTGATTATTGTAGAGGATTTTGACGATTTTGATTTTGACTATGTAGGTGTGGATTTGTGTGCGACGAACGGAAGATGGGTATTTTTGCTAGATGGGTGAATAAGAAGTGACTGGTTGTAAAGCAACTCTCATTACCGTAGGGGACTTAGACGATTTGGATGTGTACACGCAAGATTTGTAAGTGGGGAACGGAAAGTGGGAAGTTTTGAGAGAATGGGGAGATTAGAAAAAACTGGGGGAAAAGACCTCTCAACAACGAACGGGGATGTAGCGAATATCCATTATGTTGTGCGACGAACGGAAGATGGGTATTGTTTGCGATATTGTTGAATTAGAAGTGACAGGGGAAATCCACTTCTCATTACCGTAAAGGACTTTGACAGTTTTGATTTCGACTGTATGGGAGTAGATCTGTGTGCGACGAACGGAAGATGGGTACTTTTGCGAGATTGGTAAATTGGGAGTAAAAAGGTGGAATCTACGTTCATCCAACGTACGGTGCTGTTAGGACTTGAATTTGGGTCAGTTAAAGTCGGTTGAGTGTGCGACGAATGGAAGATAGATGTTTATGTGAGATGGGTAAATGAGGGGTGAGATGTTGAAAACTACCTATCATAACCGTAGATGACTTTAAGGATTTTGATCTACACTGTATATGTGTGGATTTGTGTGCGGCGAACATAAGATGGGTACTTTTGCTAGATGTGTAAAGTAAGAATCACTGGTTGAAAACCACCTCTGATTATTGTGGAGGATTTTGACGATTTTGATTTTGACTATGTAGGTGTGGATTTGTGTGCGACGAACGTAAGATGGGTATTTCTTCGAGATTGGTAAATTGGGAGTGAAAGGGTGGAATCTACATTCATCCAACGTACGGTGCTGTTGGGACTTGAATTTGGGTCAGTTAAAGTCGGTTTATTGTGCGACGCGTGGAAGATAGATGTTTATGTGAGATGGGTAAATGAGGAGTGAGTGGTTGTAAACTACCTATCATCAACTTGTAGGACTTTGAGGATTTTGATTTAGACTGTGTAGGTGTGGATTTGTGTGCAGCGAATATGAGATGGTTATTTTTGCTAGATGGGTAAATGAGAAGCGACTGGTTGGAAACTACCTGCCATCACAGTATCGGAATTCGACGATTTGTATGTGGACTTTACAGGGGAGATTTGTTTGTGGGGAATGGAAAGTGGGAAGTTTTGAGAGAACGGGGTGATTGGAAATGACTGGGTGAAAACACGTCATCAACGAACGGGGATGTGGCGAATATAATCTAGAGTAGAAAATCATTATTTTGTGCGACGAACGGAAGATTGGTATTTTTGCGAGATTGTTGAATTAGAAATGAGAGGGTAAATTCAGTTCTCATTACCGTAGAGGACTTTGAAGATTTTGATTTAGACTGTATAGGTGTGGATTTGTGTTCGGCGAACATAAGATGGGTATTCTTGCTAGATGGGTAAATTGGGAGGGAAAGGGTGGAAACTACATTCATCCAGGGTACGGTGCTGTTAGGACTTGAATTTGGTTCAGTTAAATTCTGTTTAGTGTGCGACGAATGGAGGATAGATATTTATGTGAGATGGGTAAATGAGGAGTGAGTGGTTGGAAACTACCTATCATCACCGTAGAGGACTTTGCGGATTTTGATTTAGACTGTATAGGTGTGGATTTGTGTTCGGCGAACATAAGATGGGTATTTTTGCTAGATGGATAAATATGAAGTGAGTGGTTGCAAACTACTTGTTATTACGGTAGAGAACTTTGAGGATTTTGATTTAGACTGTATATGTGTGGATTTGTGTGCGACGAACATATGATGGGTACTTTTGCTAGATGTGTAATGTAAGAATCACTGGTTGAAAACCACCTCTTATTACTGTAGAGGATTTTGACGATTTTGATTTTGACTATGTAGGTGTGGATTTGTGTGCGACGAACGTAAGATGGGTATTTTTGCTAGATGGGAGAATAAGAAGTGACTGGCTGTAAAGCAACTCTCATTACCGTAGGGGACTTAGACGATTTGGATGTGTACAAGCAAGATTTGTAAGTGGGGAACGGAAAGTGGGAAGTTTTGAGAGAATGGGGAGATTAGAAAAAACTGGGGGAAAAGACCTCTCAACAACGAACGGGGATGTAGCGAATATCCATTATGTTGTGCGACGAACGGAAGATGGGTATTGTTTGCGATATTGTTGAATTAGAAGTGACAGGAGAAATCCACTTCTCATTACCGTAAAGGACTTTGACAGTTTTGATTTCGACTGTATAGGAGTAGATCTGTGTGCGACGAACGGAAGATGGGTACTTTTGCGAGATTGGTAAATTGGGAGTAAAAAGGTGGAATCTACGTTCATCCAACGTACGGTGCTGTTTATACTTGAATTTGATTCAGTTAAAGTCGGTTGAGTGTGCGACGAATGGAAGATAGATGTTTATGTGAGATGGGTAAATGAGGGGTGAGATGTTGAAAACTACCTATCATAACCGTAACGGACTTGGAGGATTTTGATTTAGACTGTATATGTGTGGATTTGTGTTCGGCGAACATAAGATGGGTACTTTTGCTAGATGTGTAAAGAAAGAATCACTGGTTGAAAACCACCTCTGATTACTGTAGAGGATTTTGACGATTTTGATTTTGACTATGTAGGTGTGGATTTGTGTGCGACGAACGGAAGATGGGTATTTTTGCTAGATGGGTGAATAAGAAGTGACTGGTTGTAAAGCAACTCTCATTACCGTAGGGGACTTAGACGATTTGGATGTGTACACGCAAGATTTGTAAGTGGGGAACGGAAAGTGGGAAGTTTTGAGAGAATGGGGAGATTAGAAAAAACTGGGGGAAAAGACCTCTCAACAACGAACGGGGATGTAGCGAATATCCATTATGTTGTGCGACGAACGGAAGATGGGTATTGTTTGCGATATTGTTGAATTAGAAGTGACAGGGGAAATCCACTTCTCATTACCGTAAAGGACTTTGACAGTTTTGATTTCGACTGTATGGGAGTAGATCTGTGTGCGACGAACATAAGATGGGTATTCTTGCTAGATGGGTAAATTGGGAGGGAAAGGGTGGAAACTACATTCATCCAGGGTACGGTGCTGTTAGGACTTGAATTTGGTTCAGTTAAATTCGGTTTAGTGTGCGAGGAATGGATGATAGATATTTATGTGAGATGGGTAAATGAGGAGTGAGTGTTTGAAAACTACGTATCATCACCGTAGAGGACTTTGAGGATTTTGATTTAGACTGTATATGTGTGGATTTGTGTGCGACGAACGGAAGATGGGTAGTTTTGCGAGATTGGTAAATTGGGAGTGAAAGGGTGGAAACCACATTCAACCAACGTACGGTTTGTAAGGACTTGAATTTGGTTCAGTTAAATTCGCTTTAGTGTGCGACGAATGGATGATAGATATTTATGTGAGATGGGTAAATGAGGAGTGAGTGTTTGAAAACTACGTATCATCACCGTAACGGACTTGGAGGATTTTGATTTAGACTATAGGTGTGGATTTGTGTGCGGCGAACATAAGATGGGAATTTTTGCTAGATGGATAAATAAGAAGCGACTGGTTGAGAACTCCCTCTCATTACTGTAGAGGACTTTGAGGATTTTGAATTTGACTGTGTAGGTGTGGATTTGTGTGCAGCGAATATGAGATGGTTATTTTTGCCAGATGGGTAAATGAGAAGCGACTGGTTAGAAACTACCTGCCATCACAGTATCGGAATTGGACGATTTGGATGTGGACTGTACAGGGAAGATTTGTGAGTGGGGAATGGTGAGTGGGAAGTTTTGAGAGAACGGGGTGATTGGAAATGACTGGGTGAAAACGCGTCATCAACGAACGGGGATGTGGCGAATATAATCTAGAGTAGAAAGTCATTATTTTGTGCGACGAACGGAAGATTGGTATTTTTGCGAGATTGTTGAATTAGAAATGAGAGGGTAAATTCAGTTCTCATTACCGTAGAGGACTTTGAAGATTTTGATTTAGACTGTATAGGTGTGGATTTGTGTGCGACGAACGGAAGATGGGTATTTTTGCTAGATGGGAAAATAAGAGCGAGTGGTTGAAAAGTACCTATCATCACCGCAGAATACTTTGAGGATTTTGATTTTGACTGTATAGGTGTGGATTTGTGTGCGACGAACGGAAGATGGGTACTTTTGCGAGATTGGTAAATTGGGAGTGAAAGGGTGGAAACCACATTCAACCAACGTACGGTTTGTAAGGACTTGAATTTGGTTCAGTTAAATTCGGTTTAGTGTGCGACGAATGGATGATAGATATTGATGTGAGATGGGTAAATGAGGAGTGAGTGTTTGAAAACTACGTATCATCACCGTAACGGACTTGGAGGATTTTGATTTAGACTATAGGTGTGGATTTGTGTGCGGCGAACATAAGATGGGTATTTTTGCTAGATGGATAAATAAGAAGCGACTGGTTGAGAACTCCCTCTCATTACTGTAGAGGACTTTGAGGATTTTGAATTTGACTGTGTAGGTGTGGATTTGTGTGCGACGAACGGAAGATGGGTATTCTTGCGAGATTGGTAGATTGGGAGTGAAAGGGTGGAAACCACATTCAACCAACGTACGGTTTGTAAGGACTTGAATTTGGTTCAGTTAAATTCGGTTTAGTGTTCGACGAATGGAAGATAGATATTTATGTCAGATGGGTAAATGAGGAGTGTGCGGTTGGAAACTATTTATCATCACCGTAGATTACTTTGAGGATTTTGATTTTGACTGTGTAGGTGTTGATTTGTGTGCGGCGAACATGAGATGGGTATTCTTGCTAGATGGGTAAATTAAGAGTGAGTGGTTGAAAACCACTTCTCATTACTGTAGAGGACTTTGAGGATTTTGATTTAGACTGTATAGGTGTGGATTTGTGTGCGACGAACGGAAGATGGGTATTTTTGCTAGACGGGAAATTAAGAGTGACTGGTTGAAAACCCCCTCTCAGTACGGTAGAGGACTTTGAGGATTTTGATTTCGACTTTTTAGGTGTGGATTTGTGTGCGGCGAACATGAGATGGGCCATATTGGTAGATGGGTAAATGAGGAGTGAGTGGTTGGAAACTACCTATCGTCACCGTAGATTTTTTTTGAGGATTTTGATTTAGACTGTATAGGTGTGGATTTGTGTGCGACGAACGGAAGATGGGTATTCTTGCGAGATTGGTAGATTGGGAGTGAAAGGGTGGAAACTAGATTCATCCAACGTACGGTGCCGTTAGGACTTGAATTTGGATCAGTCAAAGTCGGTTTAGTGTTCGACGAATAGAAGATAGATATTTATGTCAGATGGGTAAATGAGGAGTGTGCGGTTGGAAACTATTTATCATCACCGTAGATTACTTTGAGGATTTTGATTTTGACTGTGTAGGTGTGGATTTGTGTGCGGCGAACATGAGATGGGTATTCTTGCTAGATGGGTAAATTAAGAGTGAGTGGTTGAAAACCACTTCTCATTACTGTAGAGGACTTTGAGGATTTTGATTTAGACTGTATAGGTGTGGATTTGTGTGCGACGAACGGAAGATGGGTATTTTTGCTAGACGGGAAATTAAGAGTGACTGGTTGAAAACCCCCTCTCAGTACGGTAGAGGACTTTGAGGATTTTGATTTAGACTGTGTAGGTTTGGTTTGTGTGCGACGAACGGAAGATGGGTTTTCTCTCGAGTTTGTTAGATTGGAAGTGAAAGGGTGGAAACTACATTCATCCAACGTACGGTGCCGATAGGACTGGAATTTGGGTCAGTCAAAGTCGGTTTGGTGTGCGACGAATGGAAGATGGATATTTATGTCAGATGGGTAAATGAGGAGTGAGCGGTTGGAAACTATTTATCATCACTGTAGAATGCTTTGATGATTTAGATTTAGACTGTATAGGTGTGGATTTGTGTGCGACGAACGGAAGATGAGTATTTTTGCTAGACGGGAAGTTAAAAGTGACTGGTTGAAAACCCCCTCTCAGTACGGTAGAGGACTATGACGATTTTGATTTCGACTTTTTAGGTGTGGATTTGTGTGCGGCGAACATGAGATGGGCCATATTGGTGGATGGGTAAATGAGGAGTGAGTGGTTGGAAACTACCTATCGTCACCGTAGATTTTTTTTGAGAATTTTGATTTAGACTGTATAGGTGTGGATTTGTGTGCGACGAACGGAAGATGGGTATTTTTGCTAGATGGGTATATCCAGAGTTTATGGTTGTGAACCCCCTCTCATCACCTTAGGGGACTTTGAGGATTTTGAATTTGACTGTGTAGGTGTGGATTTGTGTGCGACGAACGGAAGATGGGTATTCTTGCGAGATTGGTAGATTGGGAGTGAAAGGGTGAAAACCACATTCAACCAACGTACGGTTTGTAAGGACTTGAATTTGGTTCAGTTAAATTCGGTTTAGTGTGCGACGAATGGAAGATAGATATTTATGTCAGATGGGTAAATGAGGAGTGTGCGGTTGGAAACTATTTATCATAACCGTAGATTACTTTGAGGATTTTGATTTTGACTGTGTAGGTGTGGATTTGTGTGCGGCGAACATGAGATGGGTATTCTTGCTAGATGGGTAAATTAAGAGTGAGTGGTTGAAAACCACTTCTCATTACTGTAGAGGACTTTGAGGATTTCGATTTAGACTGTATAGGTGTGGATTTGTGTGCGACAAACGGAAGATGGGTATTTTTGCTAGACGGGAAATTAAGAGTGACTGGTTGAAAACCCCCTCTCAGTACGGTAGAGGACTTTGAGGATTTTGATTTCGACTTTTTAGGTGTGGATTTGTGTGCGGCGAACATGAGATGGGCCATATTGGTAGATGGGTAAATGAGGAGTGAGTGGTTGGAAACTACCTATCGTCACCGTAGATTTTTTTTGAGGATTTTGATTTAGACTGTATAGGTGTGGATTTGTGTGCGACGAACGGAAGATGGGTATTCTTGCGAGATTGGTAGATTGGGAGTGAAAGGGTGGAAACTAGATTCATCCAACGTACGGTGCCGTTAGGACTTGAATTTGGATCAGTCAAAGTCGGTTTAGTGTTCGACGAATAGAAGATAGATATTTATGTCAGATGGGTAAATGAGGAGTGTGCGGTTGGAAACTATTTATCATCACCGTAGATTACTTTGAGGATTTTGATTTTGACTGTGTAGGTGTGGATTTGTGTGCGGCGAACATGAGATGGGTATTCTTGCTAGATGGGTAAATTAAGAGTGAGTGGTTGAAAACCACTTCTCATTACTGTAGAGGACTTTGAGGATTTTGATTTAGACTGTATAGGTGTGGATTTGTGTGCGACGAACGGAAGATGGGTATTTTTGCTAGACGGGAAATTAAGAGTGACTGGTTGAAAACCCCCTCTCAGTACGGTAGAGGACTTTGAGGATTTTGATTTCGACTTTTTAGGTGTGGATTTGTGTGCGGCGAACATGAGATGGGCCATATTGGTAGATGGGTAAATGAGGAGTGAGTGGTTGGAAACTACCTATCGTCACCGTAGATTTTTTTTGAGGATTTTGATTTAGACTGTATAGGTGTGGATTTGTGTGCGACGAACGGAAGATGGGTATTCTTGCGAGATTGGTAGATTGGGAGTGAAAGGGTGGAAACTAGATTCATCCAACGTACGGTGCCGTTAGGACTTGAATTTGGATCAGTCAAAGTCGGTTTAGTGTTCGACGAATAGAAGATAGATATTTATGTCAGATGGGTAAATGAGGAGTGTGCGGTTGGAAACTATTTATCATCACCGTAGATTACTTTGAGGATTTTGATTTTGACTGTGTAGGTGTGGATTTGTGTGCGGCGAACATGAGATGGGTATTCTTGCTAGATGGGTAAATTAAGAGTGAGTGGTTGAAAACCACTTCTCATTACTGTAGAGGACTTTGAGGATTTTGATTTAGACTGTAAAGGTGTGGATTTGTGTGCGACGAACGGAAGATGGGTATTTTTGCTAGACGGGAAATTAAGAGTGACTGGTTGAAAACCCCCTCTCAGTACGGTAGAGGACTTTGAGGATTTTGATTTAGACTGTGTAGGTTTGGTTTGTGTGCGACGAACGGAAGATGGGTTTTCTCTCGAGTTTGTTAGATTGGAAGTGAAAGGGTGGAAACTACATTCATCCAACGTACGGTGCCGATAGGACTGGAATTTGGGTCAGTCAAAGTCGGTTTGGTGTGCGACGAATGGAAGATGGATATTTATGTCAGATGGGTAAATGAGGAGTGAGCGGTTGGAAACTATTTATCATCACTGTAGAATGCTTTGATGATTTAGATTTAGACTGTATAGGTGTGGATTTGTGTGCGACGAACGGAAGATGAGTATTTTTGCTAGACGGGAAGTTAAAAGTGACTGGTTGAAAACCCCCTCTCAGTACGGTAGAGGACTATGACGATTTTGATTTCGACTTTTTAGGTGTGGATTTGTGTGCGGCGAACATGAGATGGGCCATATTGGTGGATGGGTAAATGAGGAGTGAGTGGTTGGAAACTACCTATCGTCACCGTAGATTTTTTTTGAGAATTTTGATTTAGACTGTATAGGTGTGGATTTGTGTGCGACGAACGGAAGATGGGTATTTTTGCTAGATGGGTATATCCAGAGTTTATGGTTGTGAACCCCCTCTCATCACCTTAGGGGACTTTGAGGATTTTGAATTTGACTGTGTAGGTGTGGATTTGTGTGCGACGAACGGAAGATGGGTATTCTTGCGAGATTGGTAGATTGGGAGTGAAAGGGTGGAAACCACATTCAACCAACGTACGGTTTGTAAGGACTTGAATTTGGTTCAGTTAAATTCGGTTTAGTGTGCGACGAATGGAAGATAGATATTTATGTCAGATGGGTAAATGAGGAGTGTGCGGTTGGAAACTATTTATCATCACCGTAGATTACTTTGAGGATTTTGATTTTGACTGTGTAGGTGTGGATTTGTGTGCGGCGAACATGAGATGGGTATTCTTGCTAGATGGGTAAATTAAGAGTGAGTGGTTAAAAACCACTTCTCATTACTGTAGAGGACTTTGAGGATTTTGATTTAGACTGTATAGGTGTGGATTTGTGTGCGACAAACGGAAGATGGGTATTTTTGCTAGACGGGAAATTAAGAGTGACTGGTTGAAAACCCCCTCTCAGTACGGTAGAGGACTTTGAGGATTTTGATTTCGACTTTTTAGGTGTGGATTTGTGTGCGGCGAACATGAGATGGGCCATATTGGTAGATGGGTAAATGAGGAGTGAGTGGTTGGAAACTACCTATCGTCACCGTAGATTTTTTTTGAGGATTTTGATTTAGACTGTATAGGTGTGGATTTGTGTGCGACGAACGGAAGATGGGTATTCTTGCGAGATTGGTAGATTGGGAGTGAAAGGGTGGAAACTAGATTCATCCAACGTACGGTGCCGTTAGGACTTGAATTTGGATCAGTCAAAGTCGGTTTAGTGTTCGACGAATAGAAGATAGATATTTATGTCAGATGGGTAAATGAGGAGTGTGCGGTTGGAAACTATTTATCATCACCGTAGATTACTTTGAGGATTTTGATTTTGACTGTGTAGGTGTGGATTTGTGTGCGGCGAACATGAGATGGGTATTCTTGCTAGATGGGTAAATTAAGAGTGAGTGGTTGAAAACCACTTCTCATTACTGTAGAGGACTTTGAGGATTTTGATTTAGACTGTATAGGTGTGGATTTGTGTGCGACGAACGGAAGATGGGTATTTTTGCTAGACGGGAAATTAAGAGTGACTGGTTGAAAACCCCCTCTCAGTACGGTAGAGGACTTTGAGGATTTTGATTTAGACTGTGTAGGTTTGGTTTGTGTGCGACGAACGGAAGATGGGTTTTCTCTCGAGTTTGTTAGATTGGAAGTGAAAGGGTGGAAACTACATTCATCCAACGTACGGTGCCGATAGGACTGGAATTTGGGTCAGTCAAAGTCGGTTTGGTGTGCGACGAATGGAAGATGGATATTTATGTCAGATGGGTAAATGAGGAGTGAGCGGTTGGAAACTATTTATCATCACTGTAGAATGCTTTGATGATTTAGATTTAGACTGTATAGGTGTGGATTTGTGTGCGACGAACGGAAGATGAGTATTTTTGCTAGACGGGAAGTTAAAAGTGACTGGTTGAAAACCCCCTCTCAGTACGGTAGAGGACTATGACGATTTTGATTTCGACTTTTTAGGTGTGGATTTGTGTGCGGCGAACATGAGATGGGCCATATTGGTGGATGGGTAAATGAGGAGTGAGTGGTTGGAAACTACCTATCGTCACCGTAGATTTTTTTTGAGGATTTTGATTTAGACTGTATAGGTGTGGATTTGTGTGCGACGAACGGAAGATGGGTATTTTTGCTAGATGGGTAAATCCAGAGTTTATGGTTGTGAACCCCCTCTCATCACCTTAGGGGACTTTGAGGATTTTGATTTTGACTGTATAGGTGTGGATTTGTGTGCAGCGAACATGAGATGGTTATTTTTGCTAGATGGGTAAATGAGAATGTACTGATCAGAAACAACCTGCCATCATCGTAGGGGAATTGGACGATTTTGATGTGGACTGTACAGGGGAGATTTGTAAGTGGGGAACGGAAAGTGGGAAGTTTTGAGAGAACTGGGTGATTGGAAATGACTGGGTGAAAATATGTCATCAACGAACGGGGATGTGACGAATATAATCTAGAGTAGAAAGTCATTATTTTGTGCGACGAACGGAAGATTGGTATTTTTTGGAGATTGTTGAATTAGAAGTGACAGCAGAAATCCAGTTCTCAAAACCGTAGAAGACTTCGAAGATTTTGATTTTGACTGTATAGGTGTGGATTTGTGTGCGGCGAACATGAGCTGGGTGTTCTTGCTAGATGGGTAAATTAAGAGTGACTGGTTGAAAACCACTTCTCATTACTGTAGATGACTTTGAGGATTTTGATTTTGACTGTATAGGTGTGGATTTGTGTGCGACGAACGGAAGATGGGTATTTTTGCTAGACGGGAAATTAAGAGTGAGTGGTTGGAAGCTACCTATCATCACTGTAGAGGACTTTGAGGATTTTGATTTTGATTTTATAGGTGTGGATTTGTGTGCAGCGAACATGAGATGGGTGTTCTTGCTAGATGGGTGAATTAGGAGTGAGTGGTTGAAAACCACTTCTCATTACTGTAGAGGACTTTGAGGATTTTGATTTAGACTGTAAAGGTGTGGATTTGTGTGCGACGAACGGAAGATGGGTATTTTTGCTAGATGGGTAAATGTGGAGTGAGTGGTTGAAAAGTACCTATCATCACCGCAGATTACTTTGAGGATTTTGATTTTGACTGTATAGGTGTGGATTTGTGTGCGGAGAACATGAGATGTGTATTCTTGCTAGATGGGTAATTTAAGAGTGAGTGGTTTAAAACTACTTCTCATTACGGTAGAGGACTTTGAGGATTTTGATTTAGACTGTATAGGTGTGGATTTGTGTGCGACGAACGGAAGATGGGTACTTTTGCGATATTGGTAAATTGGGAGTGAAAGGGTGGAAACCACATTCAACCAACGTACGGTTTGTAAGGACTTGAATTTGGTTCAGTAAAATTCGGTTTAGTGTGCGACGAATGGATGATAGATATTTATGTGAGATGGGTAAATGAGGAGTGAGTGTTTGAAAACTACGTATCATCACCGTAAAGGACTTGGAGAATTTTGATTTACACTATAGGTGTGGATTTGTGTGCGGCGAACATAAGATGGGTATTTTTGCTAGATGGATAAATAAGAAGCGACTGGTTGAGAACTCCCTCTCATTACTGTAGAGGACTTTGAGGATTTTGAATTTGACTGTGTAGGTGTGGATTTGTGTGCGACGAACGGAAGATGGGTATTCTTGCGAGATTGGTAGATTGGGAGTGAAAGGGTGGAAACCACATTCAACCAACGTACGATTTGTAAGGACTTGAATTTGGTTCAGTTAAATTCGGTTTAGTGTGCGACGAATGGAAGATAGATATTTATGTCAGATGGGTAAATGAGGAGTGTGCGGTTGGAAACTATTTATCATCACCGTAGATTACTTTGAGGATTTTGATTTTGAC
The DNA here is from genome assembly GCA_948099385.1 of Fasciola hepatica. NCBI lineage: Eukaryota > Metazoa > Platyhelminthes > Trematoda > Plagiorchiida > Fasciolidae > Fasciola > Fasciola hepatica. The sequence goes on along the minus strand of CANUEZ040000112.1, from coordinate 5,094,080 downwards.
TGTGTAGGTGTGGATTTGTGTGCGGCGAACATGAGATGGGTATTCATGCTAGATGGGTAAATTAAGAGTGAGTGGTTGAAAACCACTTCTCATTACTGTAGAGGACTTTGAGGATTTTGATTTAGACTGTATAGGTGTGGATTTGTGTGCGACGAACGGAAGATGGGTATTTTTGCTAGACGGGAAATTAAGAGTGACTGGTTGAAAACCCCCTCTCAGTACGGTAGAGGACTTTGAGGATTTTGATTTAGACTGTATAGGTGTGGATTTGTGTGCGACGAACGGAAGATGAGTATTCTCTCGAGATTGGTAGATTGGGAGCGAAAGGGTGGAAACTACATTCATCCAACGTACGGTGCCGTTAGGACTTGAATTTGGGTCAGTCAAAGTCGGTTTAGTGTGCGACGAATGGAAGATAGATATTTATGTGAGATGGGTAAATGAGGAGTGAGCGGTTAGAAACTATTTATCATCACCGTAGAGGACTTTGAGGATTTAGATTTAGACTGTATAGGTGTGGATTTGTGTGCGACGAACGGAAGATGGGTATTTTTGCTAGACGGGAAATTAAGAGTGACTGGTTGAAAACCCCCTCTCAGTACGGTAGAGGACTTTGACGATTTTGATTTCGACTTTTTAGGTGTGGATTTGTGTGTGGCGAACATGAGATGGGCCATATTGGAAGATGGGTAAATGAGGAGTGAGTGGTTGGAAACTACCTATCGTCACCGTAGATTTTTTTTGAGGATTTTGATTTAGACTGTATAGGTGTGGATTTGTGTGCGACGAACGGAAGATGGGTATTCTTGCGAGATTGGTAGATTGGGAGTGAAAGGGTGTAAACCACATTCAACCAACGTACGGTGCCGTTAGGACTTGAATTTGGGTCAGTCAAAGTCGGTTTAGTGTTCGACGAATGGAAGATAGATATTTATGTCAGATGGGTAAATGAGGAGTGTGCGGTTGGAAACTATTTATCATCACCGTAGATTACTTTGAGGATTTTGATTTTGACTGTGTAGGTGTTGATTTGTGTGCGGCGAACATGAGATGGGTATTCTTGCTAGATGGGTAAATTAAGAGTGAGTGGTTGAAAACCACTTCTCATTACTGTAGAGGACTTTGAGGATTTTGATTTAGACTGTAAAGGTGTGGATTTGTGTGCGACGATAGGAAGATGGGTATTTTTGCTAGATGGGTAAATGTGGAGTGAGTGGTTGAAAAGTACCTATCATCACCGCAGATTACTTTGAGGATTTTGATTTTGACTGTATAGGTGTGGATTTGTGTGCGACGAACGGAAGATGGGTATTCTCTCGAGATTGGTAGATTGGGAGCGAAAGGGTGGAAACTACATTCATCCAACGTACGGTGCCGTTAGGACTTGAATTTGGGTCAGTCAAAGTCGGTTTAGTGTGCGACGAATGGAAGATAGATATTTATGTGAGATGGGTAAATGAGGAGTGAGTGTTTGAAAACTACGTATCATCACCGTAAAGGACTTGGAGGATTTTGATTTAGACTATAGGTGTGGATTTGTGTGCGGCGAACATAAGATGGGTATTTTTGCTAGATGGATAAATAAGAAGCGACTGGTTGAGAACTCCCTCTCATTACTGTAGAGGACTTTGAGGATTTTGAATTTGACTGTGTAGGTGTGGATTTGTGTGCGACGAACGGAAGATGGGTATTCTTGCGAGATTGGTAGATTGGGAGTGAAAGGGTGGAAACCACATTCAACCAACGTACGATTTGTAAGGACTTGAATTTGGTTCAGTTAAATTCGGTTTAGTGTGCGACGAATGGAAGATGGATATTTATGTCAGATGGGTAAATGAGGAGTGTGCGGTTGGAAACTATTTATCATCACCGTAGATTACTTTGATGGATTTTGATTTTGACTGTGTAGGTGTGGATTTGTGTGCGGCGAACATGAGATGGGTATTCTTGCTAGATGGGTAAATTAAGAGTGAGTGGTTGAAAACCACTTCTCATTACTGTAGAGGACTTTGAGGATTTTGATTTAGACTGTATAGGTGTGGATTTGTGTGCGACGAACGGAAGATGGGTATTTTTGCTAGACGGGAAATTAAGAGTGACTGGTTGAAAACCCCCTCTCAGTACGATAGAGGACTTTGACGATTTTGATTTTGACTGTATAGGTGTGGATTTGCGTGCGACGAACGGAAGATGGGTATTCTTGCGAGATTTGTAGATTGGGAGCGAAAGGGTGGAAACTACATTCATCCAACGTACGGTGCCGTTAGGACTTGAATTTGGGTCAGTCAAAGTCGGTTTAGTGTGCGACGAATGGAAGATAGATATTTATGTGAGATGGGTAAATGAGGAGTGAGCGGTTAGAAACTATTTATCATCACCGTAGAGGACTTTGAGGATTTAGATTTAGACTGTATAGGTGTGGATTTGTGTGCGACGAACGGAAGATGGGTATTTTTGCTAGACGGGAAATTAAGAGTGACTGGTTGAAAACCCCCTCTCAGTACGGTAGAGGACTTTGACGATTTTGATTTCGACTTTTTAGGTGTGGATTTGTGTGTGGCGAACATGAGATGGGCCATATTGGAAGATGGGTAAATGAGGAGTGAGTGGTTGGAAACTACCTATCGTCACCGTAGATTTTTTTTGAGGATTTTGATTTAGACTGTATAGGTGTGGATTTGTGTGCGACGAACGGAAGATGGGTATTCTTGCGAGATTGGTAGATTGGGAGTGAAAGGGTGTAAACCACATTCAACCAACGTACGGTGCCGTTAGGACTTGAATTTGGGTCAGTCAAAGTCGGTTTAGTGTTCGACGAATGGAAGATAGATATTTATGTCAGATGGGTAAATGAGGAGTGTGCGGTTGGAAACTATTTATCATCACCGTAGATTACTTTGAGGATTTTGATTTTGACTGTGTAGGTGTGGATTTGTGTGCGGCGAACATGAGATGGGTGTTCTTGCTAGATGGGTAAATTAAGAGTGAGTGGTTGAAAACCACTTCTCATTACTGTAGAGGACTTTGAGGATTTTGATTTAGACTGTAAAGGTGTGGATTTGTGTGCGACGATAGGAAGATGGGTATTTTTGCTAGATGGGTAAATGTGGAGTGAGTGGTTGAAAAGTACCTATGATCACCGCAGATTACTTTGAGGATTTTGATTTAGACTGTATAGGTGTGGATTTGTGTGCGACGAACGGAAGATGGGTACTTTTGCGAGATTGGTAAATTGGGAGTGAAAGGGTGGAAACCACATTCAACCAACGTACGGTTTGTAAGGACTTGAATTTGGTTCAGTTAAATTCGGTTTAGTGTGCGACGAATGGAAGATAGATATTTATGTGAGATGGGTAAATGAGGAGTGAGTGTTTGAAAACTACGTATCATCACCGTAAAGGACTTGGACGATTTTGATTTAGACTATAGGTGTGGATTTGTGTGCGGCGAACATAAGATGGGTATTCTTGCTAGATGGGTAAATTAAGAGTGAGTGGTTGAAAACCACTTCTCATTACTGTAGAGGACTTTGAGGATTTTGAATTTGACTGTGTAGGTGTGGATTTGTGTGCGACGAACGGAAGATGGGTATTCTTGCGAGATTGGTAGATTGGGAGTGAAAGGGTGGAAACCACATTCAACCAACGTACGATTTGTAAGGACTTGAATTTGGTTCAGTTAAATTCGGTTTAGTGTGCGACGAATGGAAGATAGATATTTATGTCAGATGGGTAAATGAGGAGTGTGCGGTTGGAAACTATTTATCATCACCGTAGATTACTTTGATGGATTTTGATTTTGACTGTGTAGGTGTGGATTTGTGTGCGGCGAACATGAGATGGGTATTCTTGCTAGATGGGTAAATTAAGAGTGAGTGGTTGAAAACCACTTCTCATTACTGTAGAGGACTTTGAGGATTTTGATTTAGACTGTATAGGTGTGGATTTGTGTGCGACGAACGGAAGATGGGTATTTTTGCTAGACGGGAAATTAAGAGTGACTGGTTGAAAACCCCCTCTCAGTACGATAGAGGACTTTGACGATTTTGATTTTGACTGTATAGGTGTGGATTTGTGTGCGACGAACGGAAGATGGGTATTCTCTCGAGATTGGTAGATTGGGAGCGAAAGGGTGGAAACTACATTCATCCAACGTACGGTGCCGTTAGGACTTGAATTTGGGTCAGTCAAAGTCGGTTTAGTGTGCGACGAATGGAAGATAGATATTTATGTGAGATGGGTAAATGAGGAGTGAGCGGTTAGAAACTATTTATCATCACCGTAGAGGACTTTGAGGATTTAGATTTAGACTGTATAGGTGTGGATTTGTGTGCGACGAACGGAAGATGGGTATTTTTGCTAGACGGGAAATTAAGAGTGACTGGTTGAAAACCCCCTCTCAGTACGGTAGAGGACTTTGACGATTTTGATTTCGACTTTTTAGGTGTGGATTTGTGTGTGGCGAACATGAGATGGGCCATATTGGAAGATGGGTAAATGAGGAGTGAGTGGTTGGAAACTACCTATCGTCACCGTAGATTTTTTTTGAGGATTTTGATTTAGACTGTATAGGTGTGGATTTGTGTGCGACGAACGGAAGATGGGTATTCTTGCGAGATTGGTAGATTGGGAGTGAAAGGGTGTAAACCACATTCAACCAACGTACGGTGCCGTTAGGACTTGAATTTGGGTCAGTCAAAGTCGGTTTAGTGTTCGACGAATGGAAGATAGATATTTATGTCAGATGGGTAAATGAGGAGTGTGCGGTTGGAAACTATTTATCATCACCGTAGATTACTTTGAGGATTTTGATTTTGACTGTGTAGGTGTGGATTTGTGTGCGGCGAACATGAGATGGGTATTCTTGCTAGATGGGTAAATTAAGAGTGAGTGGTTGAAAACCACTTCTCATTACTGTAGAGGACTTTGAGGATTTTGATTTAGACTGTATAGGTGTGGATTTGTGTGCGACGAACGGAAGATGGGTATTTTTGCTAGACGGGAAATTAAGAGTGACTGGTTGAAAACCCCCTCTCAGTACGGTAGAGGACTTTGAGGATTTTGATTTAGACTGTATAGGTGTGGATTTGTGTGCGACGAACGGAAGATGGGTTTTCTCTCGAGTTTGTTAGATTGGGAGTGAAAGGGTAGAAACTACATTCATCCAACGTACGGTGCCGATAGGACTTGAATTTGGGTCAGTCAAAGTCGGTTTGGTGTGCGACGAATGGAAGATGGATATTTATGTCAGATGGGTAAATGAGGAGTGAGCGGTTGGAAACTATTTATCATCACTGTAGAATGCTTTGAGGATTTAGATTTAGACTGTATAGGTGTGGATTTGTGTGCGACGAACGGAAGGTGAGTATTTTTGCTAGACGGGAAGTTAAAAGTGACTGGTTGAAAACCCCCTCTCAGTACGGTAGAGGACTATGACGATTTTGATTTCGACTTTTTAGGTGTGGATTTGTGTGCGGCGAACATGAGATGGGCCATATTGGTGGATGGGTAAATGAGGAGTGAGTGGTTGGAAACTACCTATCGTCACCGTAGATTTTTTTTGAGGATTTTGATTTAGACTGTATAGGTGTGGATTTGTGTGCGACGAACGGAAGATGGGTATTTTTGCTAGATGGGTCAATCCAGAGTTTATGGTTGTGAACCCCCTCTCATCACCTTAGGGGACTTTGAGGATTTTGATTTTGACTGTATAGGTGTGGATTTGTGTGCAGCGAACATGAGATGGTTATTTTTGCTAGATGGGTAAATGAGAATGTACTGATCAGAAACAACCTGCCATCATCGTAGGGGAATTGGACGATTTTGATGTGGACTGTACAGGGGAGATTTGTAAGTGGGGAACGGAAAGTGGGAAGTTTTTAGAGAACTGGGTGATTGGAAATGACTGGGTGAAAATATGTCATCAACGAACGGGGATGTGACGAATATAATCTAGAGTAGAAAGTCATTATTTTGTGCGACGAACGGAAGATTGGTATTTTTCGGAGATTGTTGAATTAGAAGTGACAGCAGAAATCCAGTTCTCAAAACCGTAGAAGACTTCGAAGATTTTGATTTTGACTGTATAGGTGTGGATTTGTGTGCGGCGAACATGAGCTGGGTGTTCTTGCTAGATGGGTAAATTAAGAGTGACTGGTTGAAAACCACTTCTCATTACTGTAGATGACTTTGAGGATTTTGATTTTGACTGTATAGGTGTGGATTTGTGTGCGACGAACGGAAGATGGGTATTTTTGCTAGACGGGAAATTAAGAGTGAGTGGTTGGAAGCTACCTATCATCACCGTAGAGGACTTTGAGGATTTTGATTTTGATTGTATAGGTGTGGATTTGTGTGCAGCGAACATGAGATGGGTGTTCTTGCTAGATGGGTGAATTAGGAGTGAGTGGTTGAAAACCACTTCTCATTACTGTAGAGGACTTTGAGGATTTTGATTTAGACTGTAAAGGTGTGGATTTGTGTGCGACGATAGGAAGATGGGTATTTTTGCTAGATGGGTAAATGTGGAGTGAGTGGTTGAAAAGTACCTATGATCACCGCAGATTACTTTGAGGATTTTGATTTTGACTGTATAGGTGTGGATTTGTGTGCGGCGAACATGAGATGTGTATTCTTGCTAGATGGGTAATTTAAGAGTGAGTGGTTGAAAAGGACTTCTCATTACGGTAGAGGACTTTGAGGATTTTGATTTTGACTGTATAGGAGTGGATTTGTGTGCGACGAACGGAAGATGGTCCATATTGGTAGAAGGGTAAATGAGGAGTGACTGGTTGAAAACCCCCTCTCAGTACGGTAGAGGACTTTGAGGATTTTGATTTTGACTGTATAGGTGTGGATTTGTGTGCGACGAACGGAAGATGGGTATTCTTGCGAGATTGGTAGATTGGGAGTGAAAGGGTGGAAACTACATTCATCCAACGTACGGTGCTGTTAGGACTTGAATTTGGTTCAGTTAAATTCGGTTTAGTGTGCGACGAATGGAAGATAGATATTTATGTGAGATGGGTAAATGAGGAGTGAGTGGTTGAAAACTACCTATCGTCACCGTAGATTACTTTGAGGATTTTGATTTTGACTGTATAGGTGTGGATTTGTGTGCGACGAACGGAAGATGGGTATTTTTGCTAGACGGGTAAATTAAGAGAGAGTGGTTGGAAAGCCCCTCTCAGTACGGTAGAGGACTTTGACGATTTTGATTTTGACTATGTAGGTGTGAATTTGTGTGCGACGAACGGAAGATGAGCCATATTAGTAGATTGGTAAATGAGGAGTGAGTGGTTGAAAACCACGTATCGTCACCGTAGATTACTTTGAGGATTTTGATTTTGACTGTATAGGTGTGGATTTGTGTACGACGAACGGAAGATGCGCTATGTTGGTGGATGGGTAAATGAGGAGTGAGTGGTTGAAAACTACCTATCGTCACCGTAAATTAATTTGAGGATTTTGATTTTGACTGTATAGGTGTGGATTTGTGTGCGGCGAACATGAGATGGGTATTCTTGCTGCATGGTTAATTTAGGAGTGAGTGGTTGAAAACCCCCCCTCATTGCGGTAGAGGAATTTGAGGATTTTGATTTAGACTGTATAGGTGTGGATTTGTGTGCGGCGAACGGAAGATGGGCCATATTGGAAGATGGGTAAATGAGGAGTGAGTGGTTGGAAACTACCTAACATCACGTTAGAGGACTTTGAGGATTTTGACTTAGACTGTATAGGTGTGTATTTGTGTGCGGCGAACATGAGATGGGTGTTCTTCCTAGATGAGTAAATTAAGAGTGAGTGGTTGAAAACCACCTCTCAATACTGTAGAGGACTTTGAGGATTTTGATTTAGACTGTATAGGTGTGGATTTGTGTGATACGAACGGAAGATGGGTATTTTTGCTAGACGGGTAAATTAAGAGTAAGTGGTTGAAAAGCCCCTATCAGTACGGTAGAGGACTTTGACGATTTTGATTTAGACTGTATAGGTGTGGATTTGTGTGCGTCGAACCTAAGATGGGCCATATTAGTAGATTGGTAAATGAGGAGTGAGTGGTTGAAAACCACGTATCGTCACCGTAGAATACTTTGAGGATTTTGATTTTGACTGTATAGGTGTGGATTTGTGTGCGACGAACGGAAGATGGGCCATATTGGTAGATGGGTAAATGAGGAGTGAGTGGTTGAAAACTACCTATCGTCACCGTAGATTACTTTGAGGATTTTGATTTTGACTGTATAGGTGTGGATTTGTGTGCGACGAACGGAAGATGGGTATTCATGCGAGATTGGTAGATTGGGAGTGAAAGGGTGGAAACTACATTCATCCAACGTACGGTGCTGTTAGGACTTGAATTTGGTTCAGTTAAATTCGGTTTAGTGGGCGACGAATGGAAGATAAATATTTATGTGAGATGGGTGAATGAGGAGTGAGATGTTGAAAACTACATATCGTCACCGTAGATTACTTTGAGGATTTCGATTTAGACTGTATAGGTGTGGATTTGTGTGCGGCGAACATGAGATGGGTATTCTTGCTGCATGGGTAATTTAAGAGTGAGTGATTGAAAACCCCCCCTCATTGCGGTAGAGGAATTTGAGGATTTTGATTTAGACTGTATAGGTGTGGATTTGTGTGCGCCGAACGGAAGATGGGCCATATTGGTAGATGGGTAAATGAGGAGTGAGTGATTGAAAACTACCTATCGTCACCGTAGATTACTTTGAGGATTTTGATTTTGACTGTATAGGTGTGGATTTGTGTGTGACGGACGGAAGATGGGTATTCTTGCGAGATTGGTAGATTGGGAGTGAAAGGGTGGAAACTACATTCATCCAACCTACGGTGCTGTTAGGACTTGAATTTGGGTCAGTCAAATTCGGTTTAGTGTGCGACGAATGGAAGATAGATATTTATGTGAGATGGGTGAATGAGGAGTGAGATGTTGAAAACTACCTATCGTCACCGTAGATTACTTTGAGGATTTTAGATTTTGACTGTATAGGTGTGGATTTGTGTGCGGGGAACATGAGATGGGTATTCTTGCTGCATGGGTAATATAAGAGTGAGTGATTGAAAACCCCCCCCTCATTGTGGTAGAGGAATTTGAGGATTTTGATTTAGACTGTATAGGTGTGGATTTGTGTGCGACGAACGGAAGATGGGCCATATTGGTAGATGGGTAAATGAGGAGTGAGTGGTTGAAAACTACCTATCGTCACCGTAGATTACTTTGAGGATTTTGATTTAGACTGTATAGGTGTGGATTTGTGTGCGACGAACGGAAGATGGGTATTCTTGCGAGATTGGTAGATTGGGAGTGAAAGGGTGGAAACTACATTCATCCAACCTACGGTGCTGTTAGGACTTGAATTTGGGTCAGTCAAATTCGGTTTAGTGTGCGACGAATGGAAGAGAGATATTTATGTGAGATGGGTGAATGAGGAGTGAGATGTTGAAAACTACGTATCGTCACCGTAGATTACTTTGAGGATTTTAGATTTAGATTGTATAGGTGTGGATTTGTGTGCGGGGAACATGAGATGGGTATTTTTGCTACATGGGTAATTTAGGAGTGACTGGATAAGAACCCCCACTCATTACTGGAGAGGACTTTTAGGATTTTGATTTAGACTGTATAGGTGTGGATTTGTGTGCGACGGACGGAAGATGGGCCATATTGGTAGATGGGTAAATGAGGAGTGAGTGGTTGAAAACTACCTATCGTCACCGTAGATTACTTTGAGGATTTTGATTTAGACTGTATAGGTGTGGATTTGTGTGCGACGAACGGAAGATGGGTATTCTTGCGAGATTGGTAGATTGGGAGTGAAAGGGTGGAAACTACATTCATCCAACGTACGGTGCTGTTAGGACTTGAATTTGGTTCAGTTAAATTCGGTTTAGTGTGCGACGAATGGAAGATAGATATTTATGTGAGATGGGTGAATGAGGAGTGAGATGTTGAAAACTACCTATCGTCACCGTGGATTACTTTGAGGATTTTGATTTTGACTGTATAGGTGTGGATTTGTGTGCGGCGATTATGAGATGGGTATTCTTGCTGCATGGGTAATTTAAGAGTGAGTGATTGAAAACCCCCCCTCATTGCGGTAGAGGAATTTGAGGATTTTGATTTAGACTGTATAGGTGTGGATTTGTGTGCGACGAACGGAAGATGGGCCATATTGGTAGATGGGTAAATGAGGAGTGAGAGATTGAAAACTACCTATCGTCACCGTAGATTACTTTGAGGATTTTGATTTAGACTGTATAGGTGTGGATTTGTGTGTGACGGACGGAAGATGGGTATTCTTGCGAGATTGGTAGATTGGGAGTGAAAGGGTGGAAACTACATTCATCCAACCTACGGTGCTGTTAGGACTTGAATTTGGGTCAGTCAAATTCGGTTTAGTGTGCGACGAATGGAAGATAGATATTTATGTGAGATGGGTGAATGAGGAGTGAGATGTTGAAAACTACCTATCGTCACCGTAGATTACTTTGAGGATTTTAGATTTAGACTGTATAGGTGTGGATTTGTGTGCGGGGAACATGAGATGGGTATTTTTGCTACATGGGTAATTTAGGAGTGACTGTATAAGAACCCCCACTCATTACTGGAGAGGACTTTTAGGATTTTGATTTAGACTGTATAGGTGTGGATTTGTGTGCGACGGACGGAAGATGGGCCATATTGGTAGATGGGTAAATGAGGAGTGAGTGGTTGAAAACTACCTATCGTCACCGTAGATTACTTTGAGGATTTTGATTTTGACTGTATAGGTGTGGATTTGTGTGCGACGAACGGAAGATGGGTATTCTTGCGAGATTGGTAGATTGGGAGTGAAAGGGTGGAAACTACATTCATCCAGGGTACGGTGCTGTTAGGACTTGAATTTGGGTCAGTCAAATTCGGTTTAGTGTGCGACGAATGGAAGATAGATATTTATGTGAGATGGGTGAATGAGGAGTGAGATGTTGAAAACTACCTATCGTCACCGTAGATTACTTTGAGGATTTTAGATTTTGACTGTATAGGTGTGGATTTGTGTGCGGCGAACATGAGATGGGTATTCTTGCTGCATGGGTAATATAAGAGTGAGTGATTGAAAACCCCCCCTCATTGTGGTAGAGGAATTTGAGGATTTTGATTTAGACTGTATAGGTGTGGATTTGTGTGCGACGAACGGAAGATGGGCCATATTGGTAGATGGGTAAATGAGGAGTGAGTGGTTGAAAACTACCTATCGTCACCGTAGATTACTTTGAGGATTTTGATTTAGACTGTATAGGTGTGGATTTGTGTGCGACGAACGGAAGATGGGTATTCTTGCGAGATTGGTAGATTGGGAGTGAAAGGGTGGAAACTACATTCATCCAACCTACGGTGCTGTTAGGACTTGAATTTGGGTCAGTCAAATTCGGTTTAGTGTGCGACGAATGGAAGATAGATATTTATGTGAGATGGGTGAATGAGGAGTGAGATGTTGAAAACTACGTATCGTCACCGTAGATTACTTTGAGGATTTTAGATTTAGATTGTATAGGTGTGGATTTGTGTGCGGGGAACATGAGATGGGTATTTTTGCTACATGGGTAATTTAGGAGTGACTGGATAAGAACCCCCACTCATTACTGGAGAGGACTTTTACGATTTTGATTTAGACTGTATAGGTGTGGATTTGTGTGCGACGAACGGAAGATGGGTATTCTTGCGAGATTGGTAGATTGGGAGTGAAAGGGTGGAAACTACATTCATCCAACGTACGGTGCTGTTAGGACTTGAATTTGGTTCAGTTAAATTCGGTTTAGTGTGCGACGAATGGAAGATAGATATTTATGTGAGATGGGTGAATGAGGAGTGAGATGTTGAAAACTACCTATCGTCACCGTGGATTACTTTGAGGATTTTGATTTTGACTGTATAGGTGTGGATTTGTGTGCGGCGATTATGAGATGGGTATTCTTGCTGCATGGGTAATTTAAGAGTGAGTGATTGAAAACCCCCCCTCATTGCGGTAGAGGAATTTGAGGATTTTGATTTAGACTGTATAGGTGTGGATTTGTGTGCGACGAACGGAAGATGGGCCATATTGGTAGATGGGTAAATGAGGAGTGAGAGATTGAAAACTACCTATCGTCACCGTAGATTACTTTGAGGATTTTGATTTAGACTGTATAGGTGTGGATTTGTGTGTGACGGACGGAAGATGGGTATTCTTGCGAGATTGGTAGATTGGGAGTGAAAGGGTGGAAACTACATTCATCCAACCTACGGTGCTGTTAGGACTTGAATTTGGGTCAGTCAAATTCGGTTTAGTGTGCGACGAATGGAAGAGAGATATTTATGTGAGATGGGTGAATGAGGAGTGAGATGTTGAAAACTACGTATCGTCACCGTAGATTACTTTGAGGATTTTAGATTTAGACTGTATAGGTGTGGATTTGTGTGCGGGGAACATGAGATGGGTATTTTTGCTACATGGGTAATTTAGGAGTGACTGTATAAGAACCCCCACTCATTACTGGAGAGGACTTTTAGGATTTTGATTTAGACTGTATAGGTGTGGATTTGTGTGCGACGGACGGAAGATGGGCCATATTGGTAGATGGGTAAATGAGGAGTGAGTGGTTGAAAACTACCTATCGTCACCGTAGATTACTTTGAGGATTTTGATTTTGACTGTATAGGTGTGGATTTGTGTGCGACGAACGGAAGATGGGTATTCTTGCGAGATTGGTAGATTGGGAGTGAAATTTGGAAACTACATTCATCCGACGTACGGTGCTGTTAGGACTTGAATTTGGTTCAGTTAAATTCGGTTTAGTGTGCGACGAATGGAAGATAGATATTTATGTGAGATGGGTGAATGAGGAGTGAGTGCTTGTAAACTATCTATCATCACCTTAGAGGACTTTGAGGATTTTGATTTTGACTGTATTGGTGTGGATTTGTGTGCGGCGAACATGAAATGGGTGTTCTTGCTAGATGGGTAAATTAAGAGTGAGTGGTTGAAAACCACCTCTCATTACTGTAGAGGACTTTGAGGATTTTGATTTAGACTGTATAGGTGTAGATTTGTGTGCGACGAACGGAAGATGGGTATTTTTGTTAGATGGGTAAATTAAGAGTGCGTTGTTGAAAACCCCCTCTCAGTACGGTAGAGGACTTTGAGGATTTTGATTTTGACTGTATAGGTGTGAATTTGTGTGCGACGAACTGAAGATGAGCCCTATTGGTAGATGGGTAAATGAGGAGTCAGTGGTTGAAAACTACCTATCGTCACCGTAGATTACTTTGAGGATTTTGATTTTGACTGTATAGGTGTGGATTTGTGTGCGACGAACGGAAGATGGGTATTCTTGCGAGATTGGTAGATTGGGAGTGAAAGGGTGGTAACTAGATTCATCCGACGTACGGTGCTGTTAGGACTTGAATTTGGTTCAGTCAAATTCGGTTTAGTGTGCGACGAATGGAAGACAGATATTTATGTGAGATGGGTGAATGAGGAGTGAGATGTTTGAAAACTACATATCGTCACCGTAGATTACTTTGAGGATTTTGATTTAGACTGTATAGGTGTGGATTTGTGTGCGGCGAACGGAAGATGGGTATTCTTGCGAGATTGGTAGATTGGGAGTGAAAGGGTGGAAACTACATTCATCCAACGTACGGTGCTGTTAGGATTTGAATTTGGGTCAGTCAAATTCGGTTAAGTGTGCGACGAATGGAAGACAGATATTTATGTGAGATGGGTGAATGAGGAGTGAGTGGTTGGAACCTATCTATGATCACCTTAGAGGACTTTGAGGATTTTGATTTTGACTGTATATGTGTGGATTTGTGTGCGGGGCACATGGGATGGGTGTTCTTTCTAGATGGGTAAATTAAGAGTGAGTGGTTGAAAACCACCTCTCATTACTGTAGAGGACTTTGAGGATTTTGATTTAGACTGTATAGGTGTAGATTTGTGTGCGACGAACGGAAGATGGGTATTCTTGCGAGATTGGTAGATTGGGAGTGAAAGGGTGGTCACTAGATTCATCCGACGTACGGTGCTGTTAGGACTTGAATTTGGTTCAGTCAAATTCGGTTTAGTGTGCGACGAATGGAAGACAGATATTTATGTGAGATGGGTGAATGAGGAGTGAGATGTTTGAAAACTACATATCGTCACCGTAGATTACTTTGAGGATTTTGATTTAGACTGTATAGGTGTGGATTTGTGTGCGGCGAACGGAAGATGGGTATTCTTGCGAGATTGGTAGATTGGGAGTGAAAGGGTGGAAACTACATTCATCCAACGTACGGTGCTGTTAGGATTTGAATTTGGGTCAGTCAAATTCGGTTAAGTGTGCGACGAATGGAAGACAGATATTTATGTGAGATGGGTGAATGAGGAGTGAGTGGTTGGAACCTATCTATGATCACCTTAGAGGACTTTGAGGATTTTGATTTTGACTGTATATGTGTGGATTTGTGTGCGGGGCACATGAGATGGGTGTTCTTTCTAGATGGGTAAATTAGGAGTGAGTGGTTGAAAACCACCTCTCATTACTGTAGAGGACTTTGAGGATTTTGATTTAGACTGTATAGGTGTAGATTTGTGTGCGACGAACGGAAGATGGGTATTTTTGTTAGATGGGTAAATTAAGAGTGCGTGGTTGGAAACCCCCTCTCAGTACGGTAGAGGACTTTGAGGATTTTGATTTTGACTGTGTAGGTGTGAATTTGTGTGCGACGAACGGAAGATGAGCCTTATTGGTAGATGGGTAAATGAGGAGTGAGTGGTTGAAAACTACCTATCGTCACCGTAGATTACTTTGAGGATTTTGATTTTGACTGTATAGGTGTGGATTTGTGTGCGACGTACGGAAGATGGTCCATATTGGTAGATGGGTAAATGAGGAGTGAGTGATTGAAAACTACGTATCGTCACCGTAGATTACTTTGAGGATTTTGATTTTGACTGTATAGGTGTGGATTTGTGTGCGACGAACGGAAGATGGGTATTCTTGCGAGATTGGTAGATTGGGAGTGAAAGGGTGGAAACTACATTCATCCAACGTACGGTGCTGTTAGGACTTGAATTTGGTTCAATCGAATTCGGTTTTGGTGTGCGACGAATGGAAGATAGATATCTATGTGAGATGGGTGATTGAGGAGTGAGTGGTTGAAAACTACCTATCGTCACCGTAGATCACTTTGAGGATTTTGATTTAGACTGTATAGGTGTGGATTTGTGTGCGGCGAACATGAGATGGGTGTTCTTTCTAGATGGGTAATTTAGGAGTGACTGGTTGAGAACCCCCTCTCATTACGGTAGATTAATTTGAGGCTTTTGATTTAGACTGTATAGTTGTGGATTTGTGTGCGACGAACGGAAGATGGGCCATATTGGTAGATGGGTAAATGAGGAGTGAGTGGTTGAAAACCACGTATCGTCACCGTAGAATACTTTGAGGATTTTGATTTTGACTGTATAGGTGTGGATTTGTGTGCGACGAACAGAAGATGGGTATTCTTGCGAGATTTGTAGATTGGGAGTGAAAGGGTGGAAACTGCATTCATCCAACGTACGGTGCTGTTAGGACTTGAATTTGGTTCAGTTAAATTCGGTTTAGTGTGCGACGAATGGAAGATAGATATTTATGTGAGGTGGGTAAATGAGGAGTGAGTGGTTGGAAACTACCTATCATCACCGTAGATTACTTTGAGGATTTCGATTTTGACTGTATAGGTGTGGATTTGTGTGCGGCGAACATGCGATGGGTGTTCTTTCTAGATGGGTAATTTAGGAGTGACTGGTTGAGAACCCCCTCTCATTACGGTAGAGGTCTTTGAGGATTTTGATTTAGACTGTATAGGTGTGGTTTTGTGTGTGATGAACGGAAGATGGGCCATATTGGAAGATGGGTAAATGAGGAGTGAGTGGTTGAAAACCACTTATCGTCACCGTAGATTACTTTGAGGATTTTGATTTTGACTGTATAGGTGTGGATTCGTGTGCGGCGAACTTGAGATGGGTGTTTTTGCTAGATGGGTGAATTAAGAGTGAGTGATTGAAAACCACTTCATATTACTGTAGAGGACTTTGAGGATTTTGATTTAGACTGTATAGGTGTGGATTTGTGTGCGACGAAGGGAAGATGGGTATTCTTGCGAGATTGGTAGATTGGGAGTGAAAGGGTGGAAACTAGATTCATCCAATGTACGGTGCTGTTAGGACTTGAATTTGGTTCAGTTAAATTCGGTTTAGTGTGCGACGAATGGAAGATAGATATTTATGTGAGATGGGTGAATGAGGAGTGAGTGCTTGTAAACTATCTATCATCACCTTAGAGGACTTTGAGGATTTTGATTTTGACTGTATAGGTGTGGATTTGTGTGCGGCGAACATGAGATGGGTGTTCTTGCTAGATGGGAAAATTAAGAGTGAGTGATTGAAAACCACTTCTCATTACTGTAGATTACTTTGAGGATTTTGATTTAGACTGTATAGGTGTGGATTTGTGTGTGACGAACGGATGGGCCATATTGGTAGATGGGTAAGTGAGGAGTGAGTGGTTGAAAACTACCTATCGTCACCGTAGATTACTTTGAGGATTTCGATTTAGACTGTATAGGTGTGGATTTGTGTGTGACGAACGGAAGATGGGCCATATTGGTAGATGTGTAAATGAGGAGTGAGTGGTTGAAAACCACGTATCGTCACCGTAGATTACTTTGAGGATATTGATTTTGACTGTATAGGTGTGTATTTGTGTGCGGCGAACATGAGATTGGTGTTCTTGCTAGATGGGAAAATTAAGAGTGAGTGATTGAAAACCACTTCTCATTACTGTAGAGGACTTTGAGGATTTTGATTTAGAATGTATAGGTGTGGATTTGTGTGTGACGAACGGAAGATGGTCCATATTGGTAGATGGGTAAATTAGGAGTGAGTGGTTGGAAACTACCTTTCGTCACCGTTGATTACTTTGAGGATTTTGATTTTGACCGTATAGGTGTGGATTTGTGTGCGACGAACGGAAGATGGGTATTCTTGTGAGATTTGTAGATTGGGAGTGAAAGGGTGGAAAATACATTCATCCAACGTACGGTGCTGTTAGGACTTGAATTTGGGTCAGTCAAATTCGGTTTAGTGTGCGACGAATGGAAGATAGATATTAATGTGAGATGGGTAAATGAGGAGTGAGTGGTTGTAAACTACCTATCATCACCTTAGAGGACTTTGAGGATTTTGATTTAGACTGTATAGGTGTGGATTTGTGTGCGGCGAACATGAGATGGGTGTTCTTTCTAGATGGGTAATTTAGGAGTGACTGGTTGAGAACCCCCACTCATTACTGGAGAGGACTTTGAGGATTTCAATTTAGACTGTATAGGTGTGGATTTGTGTGCGACGAACGGAAGATGGGCCATATTGGTAGATGGGTAAATGAGGAGTGAGTGGTTGAAAACTACCTATTGTCACCTTAGAGGACTTTGAGGATTTTGATTTTGATTGTATAGGTGTGGATTTGTGTGCGGCGAACATGAGATTGGTGTTCTTGCTAGATTGGTAGATTTGGAGTGAGTGATTGAAAACCTCTTCTCATTACTGTAGAGGACTTTGAGGATTTTGATTTTGACTGTATAGGTGTGGATTTGTGTGCGACGAACGGAAGATGGGTATTCTTGCGAGATTGGTAGATTGGGAGTGAAAGGGTGGAAACTACATTCATCCTACGTACGGTGCTGTTAGGACTTGAATTTGGGTCAGTCAAAGTCGGTTTAGTGTGCGACGAATGGAAGATAGATATTTATGTGAGATGGGTGAATGAGGAGTGAGATGTTGAAAACTACCTATCGTCACCGTAGATTACTTTGAGGATTTTAGATTTTGACTGTATAGGTGTGGATTTGTGTGCGGCGAACATGAGATGGGTATTCTTGCTAGATGAGTAATGAAAGAGTGACTGGTTGAGAACCCCCTCTCCTCACGGTAGAGGACTTTTAGGATTTTGATTTAGACTGTATAGGTGTGGATTTGTGTGTGACGAACGGAAGATGGTCCATATTGGTAGATGGGTAAATGAGGAGTGAGTGGTTGAAAACTACCTATCATCACCTTAGAGGACTTTGAGGATTTTGATTTTGACTGTATAGGTGTGGATTTGTGTGTGACGAACGGAAGATGGGCCATATTGGTAGATGTGTAAATGAGGAGTGAGTGTTTGGAATCTACCTATTGTCACCTTAGAGGACTTTGAGGATTTTGATTTTGACTGTATAGGTGTGGATTTGTGTGCGGCGAACATGAGATGTGTGTTCTTGCTAGATGGGAAAATTAAGAGTGAGTGATTGAAAACCACTTCTCATTACTGTAGAGGACTTTGAAGATTTTGATTTTGACTGTATAGGTGTGGATTTGTTTGCGACGTAGGGAAGATGGGTATTCTTGCGAGATTGGTAGATTGGGAGTGAAAGCGTGGTAACTACATTCATCCAACGTACGGTGCTGTTAGGACTTGAATTTGGGTCAGTGAAAGTCAGTTTAGTGTGCGACGAATGGAAGATAGATATTTATGTGAGATGGGTAAATGAGGAGTGAGTGGTTGGAAACTACCTATCATTAACTTAGAGGACTTTGAAGATTTTGATTTTGACTGTATAGGTGTGGATTTGTTTGCGGCGAACATGAGATGGGTGTTCTTGCTAGATGGGAAAATTAAGAGTGAGTGATTGAAAACCACTTCTCATTACCGTAGAAGACTTTGAGGATTTTGATTTAGACTGTATAGGTGTGGATTTGTGTGCGACGAACGGAAGATGGTCCATATTGGAAGATGGGTAAATGAGGAGTGAGTGGTTGAAAACTACCTATCATCAACTTAGATGACTTTGAGGATTTTGATTTTGACTGTATAGGTGTGGATTTGTGTGCGGCGAACATGAGATGGGTGTTCTTGCTAGATGGGAAAATTAAGAGTGAGTGATTGAAAACCACTTCTCATTACTGTAGAGGACTTTGAGGATTTTGATTTAGACTGTATAGGTGTGGATTTGTGTGTGACGAACGGAAGATGGGCCATATTGGTAGATGGGTAAATGAGGAGTGAGTGGTTGAAAACTACCTATCGTCACCGTTGATTACTTTGAGGATTTTGATTTTGACTGTATAGGTGTGGATTTGTGTGCGACGAACGGAGGATGGGTATTCTTGCGAGATTTGTAGATTGGGAGTGAAATTTGGAAACTACATTCATCCGACGTACGGTGCTGTTAGGACTTGAATTTGGGTCAGTCAAAGTCGGTTTAGTGTGCGACGAATGGAAGATAGATATTTATGTGAGATGGGTAAATAGGAGTGAGTGGTTGGAAACTACCTATCATCACCGTAGATTACTTTGAGGATTTCGATTTTGACTGTATAGGTGTGGATTTGTGTGCGGCGAACATGAGATGGGTGTTCTTTCTAGATGGGTAATTTAGGAGTGACTGGTTGAGAACCCCCTCTCATAACGGTAGAGGTCTTTGAGGATTTTGATTTAGACTGTATAGGTGTGGTTTTGTGTGTGATGAACGGAAGATGGTCCATATTGGAAGATGGGTAAATGAGGAGTGAGTGGTTGAAAACCACCTATCGTCACCGTAGATTACTTTGAGGATTTTGATTTTGACTGTATAGGTGTGGATTCGTGTGCGGCGAACTTGAGATGGGTGTTTTTGCTAGATGGGTGAATTAAGAGTGAGTGATTGAAAACCACTTCATGTTACTGTAGAGGACTTTGAGGATTTTGATTTAGACTGTATAGGTGTGGATTTGTGTGCGACGAAGGGAAGATGGGTATTCTTGCGAGATTGGTAGATTGGGAGTGAAAGGGTGGAAACTAGATTCATCCAATGTACGGTGCTGTTAGGACTTGAATTTGGTTCAGTTAAATTCGGTTTAGTGTGCGACGAATGGAAGATAGATATTTATGTCAGATGGGTGAATGAGGAGTGAGTGGTTGTAAACTATCTATCATCACCTTAGAGGACTTTGAGGATTTTGATTTTGACTGTATAGGTGTGGATTTGTGTGCGGCGAACATGAGATGGGTGTTCTTGCTAGATGGGAAAATTAAGAGTGAGTGATTGAAAACCACTTCTCATTACTGTAGAGGACTTTGAGGATTTTGATTTAGACTGTATAGGTGTGGATTTGTGTGTGACGAACGGATGGGCCATATTGGTAGATGGGTAAGTGAGGAGTGAGCGGTTGAAAACTACCTATCGTCACCGTAGATTACTTTGAGGATTTCGATTTAGACTGTATAGGTGTGGATTTGTGTGTGACGAACGGAAGATGGGCCATATTGGTAGATGTGTAAATGAGGAGTGAGTGGTTGAAAACCACGTATCGTCACCGTAGATTACTTTGAGGATTTTGATTTTGACTGTATAGGTGTGGATTTGTGTGCGGCGAACATGAGATTGGTGTTCTTGCTAGATGGGAAAATTAAGAGTGAGTGATTGAAAACCCCCCCTCATTGCGGTAGAGGAATTTGAGGATTTTGATTTAGACTGTATAGGTGTAGATTTGTGTGTGACGAACGGAAGATGGTCCATATTGGTAGATGGGTAAATTAGGAGTGAGTGGTTGGAAACTACCTATCGTCACCGTTGATTACTTTGAGGATTTTGATTTTGACCGTATAGGTGTGGATTTGTGTGCGACGAACGGAAGATGGGTATTCTTGCGAGATTTGTAGATTGGGAGTGAAAGGGTGGAAAATACATTCATCCAACGTACGGTGCTGTTAGGACTTGAATTTGGGTCAGTCAAAGTCGGTTTAGTGTGCGACGAATGGAAGATAGATATTAATGTGAGATGGGTAAATGAGGAGTGAGTGGTTGTAAACTACCTATCATCACCTTAGAGGCCTTTGAGGATTTTGATTTAGACTGTATAGGTGTGGATTTGTGTGCGGCGAACATGAGATGGGTGTTCTTTGTAGATGGGTAATTTAGGAGTGACTGGTTGAGAACCCCCACTCATTACTGGAGAGGACTTTGAGGATTTCAATTTAGACTGTATAGGTGTGGATTTGTGTGCGACGAACGGAAGATGGGCCATATTGGTAGATGGGTAAATGAGGAGTGAGTGGTTGAAAACTACCTATTGTCACCTTAGAGGACTTTGAGGATTTTGATTTTGACTGTATAGGTGTGGATTTGTGTGCGGCGAACATGAGATTGGTGTTCTTGCTAGATTGGTAGATTTGGAGTGAGTGATTGAAAACCTCTTCTCATTACTGTAGAGGACTTTGAGGATTTTGATTTTGACTGTATAGGTGTGGATTTGTGTGCGACGAACGGAAGATGGGTATTCTTGCGAGATTGGTAGATTGGGAGTGAAAGGGTGGAAACTACATTCATCCTACGTACGGTGCTATTAGGACTTGAATTTGGTTCAGTTAAATTCGGATTAGTGTGCGACGAATGGAAGATAGATATTTATGTGAGATGGGTGAATGAGGAGTGAGATGTTGAAAACTACCTATCGTCAGCGTAGATTACTTTGAGGATTTTAGATTTTGACTGTATAGGTGTGGATTTGTGTGCGGCGAACATGAGATGGGTATTCTTGCTAGATGAGTAATGAAAGAGTGACTGGTTGAGAACCCCCTCTCCTCACGGTAGAGGACTTTTAGGATTTTGATTTAGACTGTATAGGTGTAGATTTGTGTGTGACGAACGGAAGATGGTCCATATTGGTAGATGGGTAAATGAGGAGTGAGTGGTTGAAAACTACCTATCATCACCTTAGAGGACTTTGAGGATTTTGATTTTGACTGTATAGGTGTGGATTTGTGTGTGACGAACGGAAGATGGGCCATATTGGTAGATGTGTAAATGAGGAGTGAGTGGTTGAAAACCACGTATCGTCACCGTAGATTACTTTGAGGATTCTGATTTTGACTGTATAGGTGTGGATTTGTGTGCGGCGAACATGAGATGTGTGTTCTTGCTAGATGGGAAAATTAAGAGGGAGTGATTGAAAACCACTTCTCATTACTGTAGAGGACTTTGAAGATTTTGATTTTGACTGTATAGGTGTGGATTTGTTTGCGACGTAGGGAAGATGGGTATTCTTGCGAGATTGGTAGATTGGGAGTGAAAGCGTGGTAACTACATTCATCCAACGTACGGTGCTGTTAGGACTTGAATTTGGGTCAGTGAAAGTCAGTTTAGTGTGCGACGAATGGAAGATAGATATTTATGTGAGATGGGTAAATGAGGAGTGAGTGGTTGGAAACTACCTATCATCAACTTAGAGGACTTTGAAGATTTTGATTTTGACTGTATAGGTGTGGATTTGTTTGCGGCGAACATGAGATGGGTGTTCTTGCTAGATGGGAAAATTAAGAGTGAGTGATTGAAAACCACTTCTCATTACCGTAGAAGACTTTGAGGATTTTGATTTAGACTGTATAGGTGTGGATTTGTGTGCGACGAACGGAAGATGGTCCATATTGGAAGATGGGTAAATGAGGAGTGAGTGGTTGAAAACTACCTATCATCAACTTAGATGACTTTGAGGATTTTGATTTTGACTGTATAGGTGTGGATTTGTGTGCGGCGAACATGAGATGGGTGTTCTTGCTAGATGGGAAAATTAAGAGTGAGTGATTGAAAACCACTTCTCATTACTGTAGAGGACTTTGAGGATTTTGATTTTGACTGTATAGGTGTGGATTTGTGTGTGACGAACGGAAGATGGGCCATATTGGAAGATGGGTAAATGAGGAGTGAGTGGTTGAAAACTAACTATCGTCACCGTTGATTACTTTGAGGATTTTGATTTTGACTGTATAGGTGTGGATTTGTGTGCGACGAACGGAGGATGGGTATTCTTGCGAGATTTGTAGATTGGGAGTGAAATTTGGAAACTACATTCATCCGACGTACGGTGCTGTTAGGACTTGAATTTGGGTCAGTCAAAGTCGGTTTAGTGTGCGACGAATGGAAGATAGATATTTATGTGAGATGGGTAAATAGGAGTGAGTGGTTGGAAACTAACTATCATCACCTTAGAGGACTTTGAGGATTTTGATTTAGACTGTATAGGTGTGGATTTGTGTGCGGCGAACATGAGATGGGTGTTCTTTCTAGATGGGTAATTTAGGAGTGACTGGTTGAGAACCCCCTCTCATTAAGGTAGAGGACTTTGAGGATTTTGATTTAGACTGTATAGGTGTGGATTTGTATGTGACGAACGGAAGATGGGCCATATTGGTAGATGGGTAAATGAGGAGTGAGTGGTTGAAAACTACCTATCGTCACCGTAGATTACTTTGAGGATTTTGATTTTGACTGTATAGGTGTGGATTTGTGTGCGGCGAACATGAGATGGGTGTTCTTGCTAGATGGGAAAATTAAGAGTGAGTGATTGAAAACCTCTTCTCATTACTGTAGAGGACTTTGAGGATTTTGATTTTGACTGTATAGGTGTGGATTTGTGTGCGACGAACGGAGGATGGGTATTCTTGCGAGATTTGTAGATTGGGAGTGAAATTTGGAAACTACATTCATCCGACGTACGGTGCTGTTAGGACTTGAATTTGGGTCAGTCAAAGTCGGTTTAGTGTGCGACGAATGGAAGATAGATATTTATGTGAGATGGGTGAATGAGGAGTGAGATGTTGAAAACTACCTATCGTCAGCGTAGATTACTTTGAGGATTTTAGATTTTGACTGTATAGGTGTGGATTTGTGTGCGGCGAACATAAGATGGGTATTCTTGCTAGATGAGTAATGTAAGAGTGACTGGTTGAGAACCCCCTCTCCTCACGGTAGAGGACTTTTAGGATTTTGATTTAGACTGTATAGGTGTGGATTTGTGTGTGACGAACGGAAGATGGTCCATATTGGTAGATGGGTAAATGAGGAGTGAGTGGTTGGAAACTAGCTATCATCACCTTAGAGGACTTTGAGGATTTTGATTTAGACTGTATAGGTGTGGATTTGTGTGCGGCGAACATGAGATGGGTGTTCTTGCTAGATGGGAAAATTAAGAGTGAGTGATTGAAAACCACTTCTCATTACTGTAGAGGACTTTGAGGATTTTGATTTAGACTGTATAGGTGTGGATTTGTGTGCGACGAACGGAAGATGGTCCATATTGGAAGATGGGTAAATGAGGAGTGAGTGGTTGAAAACTACCTATCATCAACTTGGAGGACTTTGAAGATTTTGATTTTGACTGTATAGGTGTGTATTTGTGTGCGGCGAACATGAGATGGGTGTTCTTGCTAGATGGGAAAATTAAGAGTGAGTGATTGAAAACCACTTCTCATTACCGTAGAAGACTTTGAGGATTTTGATTTAGACTGTATAGGTGTGGATTTGTGTGCGACGGACGGAAGATGGGCCATATTGGAAGATGGGTAAATGAGGAGTGAGTGGTTGAAAACTAACTATCGGCACTGAAGATTACTTTGAAGATTTTGATTTTGACTGTATAGGTGTGGATTTGTTTGCGACGAAGGGAAGATGGGTATTTTTGCGAGATTGGTAGATTGGGAGTGAAAGGGTAGTAACTACATTCATCTGACGTACGGTGCTGTTATGACTTGAATTTGGTTCAGTTAAATTCGGTTTAGTGTGCGACGAATGGAAGATAGATATTTATGTGAGATGGGTGAATGAGGAGTGAGATGTTGAAAACTACCTATCGTCAGCGTAGATTACTTTGAGGATTTTAGATTTTGACTGTATAGGTGTGGATTTGTGTGCGGCGAACATGAGATGGGTATTCTTGCTGGATGAGTAATGAAAGAGTGACTGGTTGAGAACCCCCTCTCCTCACGGTAGAGGACTTTTAGGATTTTGATTTAGACTGTATAGGTGTGGATTTGTGTGTGACGAACGGAAGATGGTCCATATTGGTAGATGGGTAAATGAGGAGTGAGTGGTTGAAAACTACCTATCATCACCTTAGAGGACTTTGAGGATTTTGATTTTGACTGTATAGGTGTGGATTTGTGTGCGGCGAACATGAGATTGGTGTTCTTGCTAGATGGGAAAATTAAGAGTGAGTGATTGAAAACCACTTCTCATTACTGTAGAGGACTTTGAAGATTTTGATTTTGACTGTATAGGTGTGGATTTGTTTGCGACGTAGGGAAGATGGGTATTCTTGCGAGATTTGTAGATTGGGAGTGAAAGCGTGGTAACTACATTCATCCAACGTACGGTGCTGTTAGGACTTGAATTTGGGTCAGTGAAAGTCAGTTTAGTGTGCGACGAATGGAAGATAGATATTTATGTGAGATGGGTAAATGAGGAGTGAGTGGTTGGAAACTACCTATCATCAACTTAGAGGACTTTGAAGATTTTGATTTTGACTGTATAGGTGTGGATTTGTTTGCGGCGAACATGAGATGGGTGTTCTTGCTAGATGGGAAAATTAAGAGTGAGTGATTGAAAACCACTTCTCATTACCGTAGAAGACTTTGAGGATTTTGATTTAGACTGTATAGGTGTGGATTTGTGTGCGACGAACGGAAGATGGTCCATATTGGAAGATGGGTAAATGAGGAGTGAGTGGTTGAAAACTACCTATCATCAACTTAGAGGACTTTGAAGATTTTGATTTTGACTGTATAGGTGTGGATTTGTGTGCGGCGAACATGAGATGGGTGTTCTTGCTAGATGGGAAAATTAAGAGTGAGTGATTGAAAACCACTTCTCATTACTGTAGAGGACTTTGAGGATTTTGATTTAGACTGTATAGGTGTGGATTTGTGTGTGACGAACGGAAGATGGGCCATATTGGTAGATGGGTAAATGAGGAGTGAGTGGTTGAAAACTACCTATCGTCACCGTTGATTACTTTGAGGATTTTGATTTTGACTGTATAGGTGTGGATTTGTGTGCGACGAACGGAGGATGGGTATTCTTGCGAGATTTGTAGATTGGGAGTGAAATTTGGAAACTACATTCATCCGACGTACGGTGCGGTTAGGACTTGAATTTGGGTCAGTCAAAGTCGGTTTAGTGTGCGACGAATGGAAGATAGATATTTATGTGAGATGGGTAAATAGGAGTGAGTGGTTGGAAACTAACTATCATCACCTTAGAGGACTTTGAGGATTTTGATTTAGACTGTATAGGTGTGGATTTGTGTGCGGCGAACATGAGATGGGTGTTCTTTCTAGATGGGTAATTTAGGAGTGACTGGTTGAGAACCCCCTCTCATTACGGTAGAGGACTTTGAGGATTTTGATTTAGACTGTATAGGTGTGGATTTGTATGTGACGAACGGAAGATGGGCCATATTGGTAGATGGGTAAATGAGGAGTGAGTGGTTGAAAACTACCTATCGTCACCGTAGATTACTTTGAGGATTTTGATTTTGACTGTATAGGTGTGGATTTGTGTGCGGCGAACATGAGATGGGTGTTCTTGCTAGATTGGTAAATTTGGAGTGAGTGATTGAAAACCTTTTCTCATTACTGTAGAGGACTTTGAGGATTTTGATTTAGACTGTATAGGTGTGGATTTGTGTGCGACGAACGAAAGATGGGTATTCTTGCGAGATTTGTAGATTGGGAGTGAAATTTGGAAACTACATTCATCCGACGTACGGTGCTGTTAGGACTTGAATTTGGGTCAGTCAAAGTCGGTTTAGTGTGCGACGAATGGTAGATAGATATTTATGTGAGATGGGTGAATGAGGAGTGAGATGTTGAAAACTACCTATCGTCAGCGTAGATTACTTTGAGGATTTTAGATTTTGACTGTATAGGTGTGGATTTGTGTGCGGCGAACATGAGATGGGTATTCTTGCTAGATGAGTAATGTAAGAGTGACTGGTTGAGAACCCCCTCTCCTCACGGTAGAGGACTTTTAGGATTTTGATTTAGACTGTATAGGTGTGGATTTGTGTGTGACGAACGGAAGATGGTCCATATTGGTAGATGGGTAAATGAGGATTTAGTGGTTGAAAACTACCTGTTGTCACCTAAGAGGACTTTGAGGATTTTGATTTTGACTGTATAGGTGTGGATTTGTGTGTGACGAACGGAAGATGGTCCATATTGGAAGATGGGTGAATGAGGAGTGAGTGGTTGAAAACTACCTATCATCAACTTGGAGGACTTTGAAGATTTTGATTTTGACTGTATAGGTGTGTATTTGTGTGCGACGAACGGAAGATAGGTATTCTTGCGAGATTTGTAGATTGGGAGTGAAAGGGTGGAAACTACATTCATCCAACGTACGGCGCTGTTTGGACTTGAATTTGGTTCAGTTAAATTCGGTTTAGTGTGCGACGAATGGTAGATAGATATTAATGTGAGATGGGTAAATAGGAGTGAGTGGTTGGAAACTACCTATCATCACCTCAGAGGACTTTGAGGATTTTGATTTTGACTGTGTAGGTGTGGATTTGTGTTCGGCGAACATGAGATGGGTGTTCTTTCTAGATGGGTAATTTAGGAGTGACTGGTTGAGAACCCCCTCTCATTACGGTAGAGGACTTTGAGGATTTTGATTTAGACTGTATAGGTGTGGATTTGTATGTGACGAACGGAAGATGGGCCATATTGGTAGATGGGTAAATGAGGAGTGAGTGGTTGAAAACTACCTATCGTCACCGTAGATTACTTTGAGGATTTTGATTTTGACTATATAGGTGTGGATTTGTGTGCGGCGAACATGAGATGGGTGTTCTTGCTAGATTGGTAAATTTGGAGTGAGTGATTGAAAACCTCTTCTCATTACTGTAGAGGACTTTGAGGATTTTGATTTAGACTGTATAGGTGTGGATTTGTGTGCGACGAACGAAAGATGGGTATTCTTGCGAGATTTGTAGATTGGGAGTGAAATTTGGAAACTACATTCATCCGACGTACGGTGCTGTTAGGACTTGAATTTGGGTCAGTCAAAGTCGGTTTAGTGTGCGACGAATGGTAGATAGATATTTATGTGAGATGGGTGAATGAGGAGTGAGATGTTGAAAACTACCTATCGTCAGCGTAGATTACTTTGAGGATTTTAGATTTTGACTGTATAGGTGTGGATTTGTGTGCGGCGAACATGAGATGGGTATTCTTGCTAGATGAGTAATGTAAGAGTGACTGGTTGAGAACCCCCTCTCCTCACGGTAGAGGACTTTTAGGATTTTGATTTAGACTGTATAGGTGTGGATTTGTGTGTGACGAACGGAAGATGGTCCATATTGGTAGATGGGTAAATGAGGATTTAGTGGTTGAAAACTACCTGTTGTCACCTTAGAGGACTTTGAGGATTTTGATTTTGACTGTATAGGTGTGGATTTGTGTGTGACGAACGGAAGATGGTCCATATTGGAAGATGGGTGAATGAGGAGTGAGTGGTTGAAAACTACCTATCATCAACTTGGAGGACTTTGAAGATTTTGATTTTGACTGTATAGGTGTGTATTTGTGTGCGACGAACGGAAGATAGGTATTCTTGCGAGATTTGTAGATTGGGAGTGAAAGGGTGGAAACTACATTCATCCAACGTACGGCGCTGTTTGGACTTGAATTTGGTTCAGTTAAATTCGGTTTAGTGTGCGACGAATGGAAGATAGATATTAATGTGAGATGGGTAAATAGGAGTGAGTGGTTGGAAACTACCTATCATCACCTCAGAGGACTTTGAGGATTTTGATTTTGACTGTGTAGGTGTGGATTTGTGTTCGGCGAACATGAGATGTGTGTTCTTGCTAGATGGTTAAATTAAGAGTGGGTGATTGAAAACCACTTCTCATTACTGTAGAGGACTTTGAGGATTTTGATTTAGACTTTATAGGTGTGGATTTGTGTGCGACGAACGGAAGATGGGCCATATTGGTTGAAGGGTAAATGAGGAGTGACTGGTTGAAAACCACCTATCGTCACCGTAGATTAGTTTGAGGATTTTGATTTTGACTGTATAGGTGTGGATTTGTGTGCGCCGAACTGATGATGGGTATTCTTGGGAGATTGGTAGATTGGGAGTGAAAGGGTGGAAACTACATTCATCCAACGTACGGTGCTGTTAGGACTTGAATTTGGGTCAGTCAAAGTCGGTTTAGTGTGCGACGAATGGAAGATAGATATTAATGTGAGATGGGTAAATGAGGAGTGAGTGGTTGTAAACTACCTATCATCAACTTAGAGGACTTTGAGGATTTTAGATTTTGACTGTATAGGTGTGGATTTGTGTGCGGCGAACATGAGATGGGTGTTCTTGCTAGATGGGTAAATTAAGAGTGAGTGATTGAGAACCACTTCTCATTACTGTAGAGGACTTTGAGGATTTTGATTTAAACTGTATAGGTGTGGATTTGTGTGTGACGAACGGAAGATGGTCCATATTGGTAGATGGGTAAATGAGGATTTAGTGGTTGAAAACTACCTGTTGTCACCTAAGAGGACTTTGAGGATTTTGATTTTGACTGTATAGGTGTGGATTTGTGTGTGACGAACGGAAGATGGGCCATATTGGTAGATGTGTAAATGAGGAGTGAGTGGTTGGGATCTACCTATTGTCACCTTAGAGGACTTTGAGGATTTTGATTTTGACTGTATAGGTGTGGATTTGTGTGCGGCGAACATGAGATGGGTGTTCTTGCTAGATGGGAAAATTAAGAGTGAGTGATTGAAAACCACTTCTCATTACCGTAGAAGACTTTGAGGATTTTGATTTAGACTGTATAGGTGTGGATTTGTGTGCGACGAACGGAAGATGGTCCATATTGGAAGATGGGTGAATGAGGAGTGAGTGGTTGAAAACTACCTATCATCAACTTGGAGGACTTTGAAGATTTTGATTTTGACTGTATAGGTGTGTATTTGTGTGCGGCGAACATGAGATGGGTGTTCTTGCTAGATGGGAAAATTAAGAGTGAGTGATTGAAAACCACTTCTCATTACCGTAGAGGGCTTTGAGGATTTTGATTTAGACTGTATAGGTGTGGATTTGTGTGCGACGAACGGAAGATGGTCCATATTGGAAGATGGGTAAATGAGGAGTGAGTGGTTGAAAACTACCTATCGGCACTGAAGATTACTTTGAAGATTTTGATTTTGACTGTATAGGTGTGGATTTGTTTGCGACGAAGGGAAGATGGGTATTTTTGCGAGATTGGTAGATTGGGAGTGAAAGGGTAGTAACTACATTCATCTGACGTACGGTGCTGTTATGACTTGAATTTGGTTCAGTTAAATTCGGTTTAGTGTGCGACGAATGGAAGATAGATATTTATGTGAGATGGGTGAATGATTAGTGAGATGTTGAAAACTACCTATCGTCACCGTAGATTACTTTGAGGATTTTGATTTTGACTGTATAGGTGTGTATTTGTGTGCGACGAACGGAAGATAGGTATTCTTGCGAGATTTGTAGATTGGGAGTGAAAGGGTGGAAACTACATTCATCCAACGTACGGCGCTGTTAGGACTTGAATTTGGTTCAGTTAAATTCGGTTTAGTGTGCGACGAATGGAACATAGATATTTATATTAGATGGGTAAATAGGAGTGAGTGGTTGGAAACTACCTATCATCACCTCAGAGGACTTTGAGGATTTTGATTTTGACTGTGTAGGTGTGGATTTGTGTTCGGCGAACATGAGATGTGTGTTCTTGCTAGATGGTTAAATTAAGAGTGAGTGATTGAAAACCACTTCTCATTACTGTAGAGGACTTTGCGGATTTTGATTTAGACTGTATAGGTGTGGATTTGTGTGCGACGAACGGAAGATGGGCCATATTGGTTGAAGGGTAAATGAGGAGTGACTGGTTGAAAACCACCTATCGTCACCGTAGATTAGTTTGAGGATTTTGATTTTGACTGTATAGGTGTGGATTTGTGTGCGCCGAACTGATGATGGGTATTCTTGCGAGATTGATAGATTGGGAGTGAAAGGGTGGAAACTACATTCATCCAACGTACGGTGCTGTTAGGACTTGAATTTGGGTCAGTCAAATTCGGTTTAGTGTGCGACGAATGGAAGATAGATATTAATGTGAGATGGGTAAATGAGGAGTGAGTGGTTGTAAACTACCTATCATCAACTTAGAGGACTTTGAAGATTTTGATTTTGACTGTATAGGTGTGGATTTGTGTGCGGCGAACATGAGATGGGTGTTCTTGCTAGATGGGTAAATTAAGAGTGAGTGATTGAGAACCACTTCTCATTACTGTAGAGGACTTTGAGGATTTTGATTTTGACTGTATAGGTGTGGATTTGTGTGCGACGAACGGAAGATGGGTATTCTTGCGAGATTTGTAGATTGGGAGTGAAAGGGTGGAAACTACATTCATCCAATGTACGGTGCTGTTAGGACTTGAATTTGGTTCAGTTAAATTCGGTTTAGTGTGCGACGAATGGAAGATAGATATTTATGTGAGATGGGTGAATGAGGAGTGAGATGTTGAAAACTACATATCTTCAACGTAGATTACTTTGAGGATTTTGATTTAGACTGTATAGGTGTGGATTTGTGTGCGCCGAACGGAAGATGGTCCATATTGGAAGATGGGTAAATGAGGAGCGAGTGGTTGAAAACCACTTCTCATTACTGTAGAGTACTTTGAAGATTTTGATTTTGACTGTATAGGTGTGGATTTGTGTGCGACGAAGGGAAGATGGGTATTCTTGCGAGATTGGTAGATTGGGAGTGAAAGGGTGGAAACTAGATTCATCCAACGTACGGTGCTGTTAGGACTTGAATTTGGTTCAGTTAAATTCGGTTTAGTGTGCGACGAATGAAAGATAGATATTTATGTTAGATGGGTAAATGAGGAGTGAGTGGTTGGAAACTACCTATCGTCACCGTAGATTACTTTGAAGATTTTGATTTTGATTGTATAGGTGTGGATTTGTTTGCGGCGATCATGAGATTGGTGTTCTTGCTAGATGGGTAAATTAAGAGTGAGTGATTGAAAACCACTTCTCATTACTGTAGAGGTCTTTGAGGATTTTGATTTAGACTGTATAGGTGTGGTTTTGTGTGTGACGAACGGAAGATGGGCCATATTGGTAGATGGGTAAATGAGGAGTGAGTGGTTGAAAACTACCTACCGTCACCGTAGATTACTTTGAGGATTTTGATTTTGACTGTATAGGTGTGGATTCGTGTGCGGCGAACTTGAGATGGGTGTTTTTGCTAGATGGGTAAATTAAGAGTGAGTGATTGAAAACCACTTCATATTACTGTAGAGGACTTTGAGGATTTTGATTTAGACTGTATAGGTGTGGATTTGTGTGCGACGAACGGAAGATGGGTATTCTTGCGAGATTGGTAGATTGGGAGTGAAAGGGTGGAAACTAGATTCCTCCAATGTACGGTGCTGTTAGGACTTGAATTTGGTTCAGTTAAATTCGGTTTAGTGTGCGACGAATGGAAGATAGATATTTATGTGAGATGGGTGAATGAGGAGTGAGATGTTGAAAACTACCTATCGTCAGCGTAGATTACTTTGAGGATTTTAGATTTTGACTGTATAGGTGTGGATTTGTGTGCGGCGAACATGAGATGGGTGTTCTTGCTAGATGGGAAAATTAAGAGTGAGTGATTGAAAACCACTTCTCATTACTGTAGAGGACTTTGAGGATTTTGATTTAGACTGTATAGGTGTGGATTTGTGTGTGACGAACGGAAGATGGGCCATATTGGTAGATGGGTAAGTGAGGAGTGAGCGGTTGAAAACTACCTATCGTCACCGTAGATTACTTTGAGGATTTCGATTTAGACTGTATAGGTAAGGATTTGTGTGTTACGAACGGAAGATGGGCCATATTGGTAGATGTGTAAATGAGGAGTGAGTGGTTGAAAACCACGTATCGTCACCGTAGATTACTTTGAGGATTTTGATTTTGACTGTATAGGTGTGGATTTGTGTGCGGCGAACAGGAAATGGGTGTTCTTGCTAGATGGGAAAATTAAGAGTGAGTGATTGAAAACCACTTCTCATTACTGTAGAGGACTTTGAGGATTTTGATTTAGACTGTATAGGTGTGGATTTGTGTGTGACGAACGGAAGATGGTCCATATTGGTAGATGGGTAAATGAGGAGCGAGTGGTTGAAAACCACCTTCCATCACCGTAGATTACTTTGAGGATTTTGATTTAGACTGTATAGGTGTGGATTTGTGTGCGACGAACGGAAGATGGGTATTCTTGCGAGATTTGTAGATTGGGAGTGAAAGGGTGGAAAATACATTCATCCAACGTACGGTGCTGTTAGGACTTGAATTTGGGTCAGTCAAATTCGGTTTAGTGTGCGACGAATGGAAGATAGATATTAATGTGAGATGGGTAAATGAGGAGTGAGTGGTTGTAAACTACCTATCATCACCTTAGAGGACTTTGAGGATTTTAATTTAGACTGTATAGGTGTGGATTTGTGTGCGGCGAACATGAGATGGGTGTTCTTTCTAGATGGGTAATTTAGGAGTGACTGGTTGAGAACCCCCTCTCATTAAGGTAGAGGACTTTGAGGATTTTGATTTAGACTGTATAGGTGTGGATTTGTGTGCGACGAACGGAAGATGGGCCATATTGGTAGATGGGTAAATGAGGAGTGAGTGGTTGAAAACTACCTATTGTCACCTTAGAGGACTTTGAGGATTTTGATTTTGACTGTATAGGTGTGGATTTGTGTGCGGCGAACATGAGATTGGTGTTCTTGCTAGATTGGTAGATTTGGAGTGAGTGATTGAAAACCTCTTCTCATTACTGTAGAGGACTTTGAGGATTTTGATTTTGACTGTATAGGTGTGGATTTGTGTGCGACGAACGGAAGATGGGTATTCTTGCGAGATTGGTAGATTGGGAGTGAAAGGGTGGAAACTACATTCATCCAACGTACGGTGCTATTAGGACTTGAATTTGGTTCAGGTAAATTCGGTTTAGTGTGCGACGAATGGAAGATAGATATTTATGTGAGATGGGTAAATGAGGAGTGAGATGTTGAAAACTACCTATCGTCAGCGTAGATTACTTTGAGGATTTTAGATTTTGACTGTATAGGTGTGGATTTGTGTGCGGCGAACATGAGATGGGTATTCTTGCTAGATGAGTAATGAAAGATTGACTGGTTGAGAACCCCCTCTCCTCACGGTAGAGGACTTTTAGGATTTTGATTTAGACTGTATAGGTGTGGATTTGTGTGTGACGAACGGAAGATGGTCCATATTGGTAGATGGGTAAATGAGGAGTGAGTGGTTGAAAACTACCTATTGTCACCTTAGAGGACTTTGAGGATTTTGATTTTGACTGTATAGGTGTGGATTTGGTTGCGACGTAGGGAAGATGGGTATTCTTGCGAGATTTGTAGATTGGGAGTGAAAGCGTGGTAACTACATTCATCCAACGTACGGTGCTGTTAGGACTTGAATTTGGGTCAGTGAAAGTCAGTTTAGTGTGCGACGAATGGAAGATAGATATTTATGTGAGATGGGTAAATGAGGAGTGAGTGGTTGGAAACTACCTATCATCAACTTAGAGGACTTTGAAGATTTTGATTTTGACTGTATAGGTGTGGATTTGTGTGCGGCGAACATGAGATGGGTGTTCTTGCTAGATGGGAAAATTAAGAGTGAGCGATTGAAAACCACTTCTCATTACCGTAGAAGACTTTGAGGATTTTGATTTAGACTGTATAGGTGTGGATTTGTGTGCGGCGAACAGGAAATGGGTGTTCTTGCTAGATGAGAAAATTAAGAGTGAGTGATTGAAAACCACTTCTCATTACTGTAGAGGACTTTGAGGATTTTGATTTAGACTGTATAGGTGTGGATTTGTGTGTGACGAACGGAAGATGGTCCATATTGGTAGATGGGTAAATGAGGAGCGAGTGGTTGAAAACCACTTCTCATTACTGTAGAGGACTTTGAGGATTTTGATTTTGACTGTATAGGTGTGGATTTGTGTGCGACGAACGGAAGATGGGTATTCTTGCGAGATTTGTAGATTGGGAGTGAAAGGTTGGAAAATACATTCATCCAACGTACGGTGCTGTTAGGACTTGAATTTGGGTCAGTCAAAGTCGGTTTAGTGTGCGACGAATGGAAGATAGATATTAATGTGAGATGGGTAAATGAGGAGTGAGTGGTTGTAAACTACCTATCATCACCTTAGAGGACTTTGAGGATTTTGATTTAGACTGTGTAGGTGTGGATTTGTGTGCGGCGAACATGAGATGGGTGTTCTTTCTAGATGGGTAATTTAGGAGTGACTGGTTGAGAACCCCCTCTCATTAAGGTAGAGGACTTTGAGGATTTTGATTTTGACTGTATAGGTGTGGATTTGTGTGCGACGAACGGAAGATGGGTATTCTTGCGAGATTTGTAGATTGGGAGTGAAAGGGTGGAAACTACATTCATCCAACGTACGGTGCTATTAGGACTTGAATTTGGTTCAGTTAAATTCGGTTTAGTGTGCGACGAATGGAAGATAGATATTTATGTGAGATGGGTGAATGAGGAGTGAGATGTTGAAAACTACCTATCGTCAGCGTAGATTACTTTGAGGATTTTAATTTAGACTGTATAGGTGTGGATTTGTGTGCGACGAACGGAAGATGGGCCATATTGGTAGATGGGTAAATGAGGAGTGAGTGGTTGAAAACTACCTATTGTCACCTTAGAGGACTTTGAGGATTTTGATTTTGACTGTATAGGTGTGGATTTGTGTGCGGCGAACATGAGATTGGTGTTCTTGCTAGATTGGTAGATTTGGAGTGAGTGATTGAAAACCTCTTCTCATTACTGTAGAGGACTTTGAGGATTTTGATTTTGACTGTATAGGTGTGGATTTGTGTGCGACGAACGGAAGATGGGTATTCTTGCGAGATTGGTAGATTGGGAGTGGAAGGGTGGAAACTACATTCATCCTACGTACGGTACTATTAGGACTTGAATTTGGTTCAGTTAAATTCGGTTTAGTGTGCGACGAATGGAAGATAGATATTTATGTGAGATGGGTAAATGAGGAGTGAGATGTTGAAAACTACCTATCGCCAGCGTAGATTAGTTTGAGGATTTTAGATTTTGACTGTATAGGTGTGGATTTGTGTGCGGCGAACATGAGATGGGTATTCTTGCTAGATGAGTAATGAAAGATTGACTGGTTGAGAACCCCCTCTCCTCACGGTAGAGGACTTTTAGGATTTTGATTTAGACTGTATAGGTGTGGATTTGTGTGTGACGAACGGAAGAAGGTCCATATTGGTAGATGGGTAAATGAGGAGTGAGTGGTTGAAAACTACCTGTTGTCACCTTAGAGGACTTTGAGGATTTTGATTTTGACTGTATAGGTGTGGATTTGTTTGCGACGTAGGGAAGATGGGTATTCTTGCGAGATTTGTAGATTGGGAGTGAAAGCGTGGTAACTACATTCATCCGACGTACGGTGCTGTTAGGACTTGAATTTGGGTCAGTGAAAGTCAGTTTAGTGTGCGACGAATGGAAGATAGATATTTATGTGAGATGGTAAATGAGGAGTGAGTGGTTGGAAACTACCTATCATCAACTTAGAGGACTTTGAAGATTTTGATTTTGACTGTATAGGTGTGGATTTGTGTGCGGCGAACATGAGATGGGTGTTCTTGCTAGATGGGATAAATTAAGAGTGAGTGATTGAAAACCACTTCTCATTACCGTAGAAGACTTTGAGGATTTTGATTTAGACTGTATAGGTGTGGATTTGTGTGCGGCGAACAGGAAATGGGTGTTCTTGCTAGATGGGAAAATTAAGAGTGAGTGATTGAAAACCACTTCTCATTACTGTAGAGGACTTTGAGGATTTTGATTTAGACTGTATAGGTGTGGATTTGTGTGTGACGAACGGAAGATGGTCCATATTGGTAGATGGGTAAATGAGGAGCGAGTGGTTGAAAACCACTTCTCATTACTGTAGAGGACTTTGAGGATTTTGATTTTGACTGTATAGGTGTGGATTTGTGTGCGACGAACGGAAGATGGGTATTCTTGCGAGATTTGTAGATTGGGAGTGAAAGGGTGGAAAATACATTCATCCAACGTACGGTGCTGTTAGGACTTGAATTTGGGTCAGTCAAAGTCGGTTTAGTGTGCGACGAATGGAAGATAGATATTAATGTGAGATGGGTAAATGAGGAGTGAGTGGTTGTAAACTACCTATCATCACCTTAGAGGACTTTGAGGATTTTGATTTAGACTGTGTAGGTGTGGATTTGTGTGCGGCGAACATGAGATGGGTGTTCTTTCTAGATGGGTAATTTAGGAGTGACTGGTTGAGAACCCCCTCTCATTAAGGTAGAGGACTTTGAGGATTTTGATTTAGACTGTATAGGTGTGGATTTGTGTGCGACGAACGGAAGATAGGCCATATTGGTAGATGGGTAAATGAGGAGTGAGTGGTTGAAAACTACCTATTGTCACCTTAGAGGACTTTGAGGATTTTGATTTTGACAGTATAGGTGTGGATTTGTGTGCGGCGAACATGAGATTGGTGTTCTTGCTAGATTGGTAGATTTGGAGTGAGTGATTGAAAACCTCTTCTCATTACTGTAGAGGACTTTGAGGATTTTGATTTTGACTGTATAGGTGTGGATTTGTGTGCGACGAACGGAAGATGGGTATTCTTGCGAGATTTGTAGATTGGGAGTGAAAGCGTGGTAACTACATTCATCCAACGTACGGTGCTGTTAGGACTTGAATTTGGGTCAGTGAAAGTCAGTTTAGTGTGCGACGAATGGAAGATAGATATTTATGTGAGGTGGGTAAATGAGGAGTGAGTGGTTGGAAACTACCTATCATCAACTTAGAGGACTTTGAAGATTTTGATTTTGACTGTATAGGTGTGGATTTGTGTGCGGCGAACATGAGATGGGTGTTCTTGCTAGATGGGAAAATTAAGAGTGAGTGATTGAAAACCACTTCTCATTACCGTAGAAGACTTTGAGGATTTTGATTTAGACTGTATAGGTGTGGATTTGTGTGCGACGAACGGAAGATGGTCCATATTGGAAGATGGGTAAATGAGGAGTGAGTGGTTGAAAACTACCTATCGGCACTGTAGATTACTTTGAGGATTTTGTTTTTGACTGTATAGGTGTGGACTTGTGTGCGGCGAACATGAGATGGGTGTTCTTGCTAGATGGGAAAATTAAGAGTGAGTGATTGAAAACCACTTCTCATTACTGTAGAGGACTTTGAGGATTTTGATTTAGACTGTATAGGTGTGGATTTGTGTGCGACGAACGGAAGATGGGTATTCTTGCGAGATTGGTAGATTGGGAGTGAAAGGGTGGAAACTACATTCATCCTACGTACGGTGCTATTAGGACTTGAATTTGGTTCAGTTAAATTCGGTTTAGTGTGCGACGAATGGAAGATAGATATTTATGTGAGATGGGTAAATGAGGAGTGAGTGGTTGTAAACTAACTATCATCAACTTAGAGGACTTTGAGGATTTTGATTTAGACTGTATAGGTGTGGATTTGTGTGCGGCGAACATGAGATGGGTGTTCTTTCTAGATGGGTAATTTAGGAGTGACTGGTTGAGAACCCCCTCTCATTACGGTAGAGGACTTTGAGGATTTTGATTTTGACTGTATAGGTGTGGATTTGTGTGCGACGAACGGAAGATGGGTATTCTTGCGAGATTGGTAGATTGGGAGTGAAAGGGTGGAAACTACATTCATCCTACGTACGGTGCTTTTAGGACTTGAATTTGGTTCAGTTAAATTCGGTTTAGTGTGCGACGAATGGAAGATAGATATTTATGTGAGATGGGTGAATGAGGAGTGAGATGTTGAAAACTACCTATCGTCAGCGTAGATTACTTTGAGGATTTTAGATTTTGACTGTATAGGTGTGGATTTGTGTGCGGCGAACATGAGATGGGTATTCTTGCTAGATGAGTAATGAAAGAGTGACTGGTTGAGAACCACCTCTCCTCACCGTAGAGGACTTTTAGGATTTTGATTTAGACTGTATAGGTGTGGATTTGTGTGTGACGAACGGAAGATGGTCCATATTGGTAGATGGGTAAATGAGGAGTGAGTGGTTGAAAACTACCTATCATCCTCTTAGAGGACTTTGAGGATTTTGATTTTGACTGTATAGGTGTGGATTTGTGTGTGACGAACGGAAGATGGGCCATACTGGTAGATGTGTAAATGAGGAGTGAGTGGTTGGAATCTACCTATTGTCACCTTAGAGGACTTTGAGGATTTTGATTTAGACTGTATAGGTGTGGATTTGTGTGCGGCGAACATGAGATGTGTGTTCTTGCTAGATGGGAAAATTAAGAGTGAGTGATTGAAAACCACTTCTCATTACTGTAGAGGACTTTGAAGATTTTGATTTTGACTGTATAGGTGTGGATTTGTTTGCGACGAAGGGAAGATGGGTATTCTTGCAAGATTTGTAGATTGGGAGTGAAAGGGTGGTAACTACATTCATCCAACGTACGGTGCTGTTAGGACTTGAATTTGGGTCAGTCAAAGTCCCTTTAGTGTGCGACGAATGGAAGATAGATATTTATGTGAGATGGTTAAATGAGGAGTGAGTGGTTGGAAACTACCTATCATCAACTTAGAGGACTTTGAAGATTTTGATTTTGACTGTATAGGTGTGGATTTGTGTGCGGCGAACATGAGATGGGTGTTCTTGCTAGATGGGAAAATTAAGAGTGAGTGATTGAAAACCACTTCTCATTACTGTAGAGTACTTTGAAGATTTTGATTTTGACTGTATAGGTGTGGATTTGTGTGCGACGAACGGAAGATGGTCCATATTGGAAGATGGGTAAATGAGGAGTGAGTGGTTGAAAACTACCTATCGGCACTGTAGATTACTTTGAGGATTTTGTTTTTGACTGTATAGGTGTGGATTTGTGTGCGGCGAACATGAGATGGGTGTTCTTGCTAGATGGGAAAATTAAGAGTGAGTGATTGAAAACCACTTCTCATTACTGTAGAGGACTTTGAGGATTTTGATTTAGACTGTATAGGTGTGGATTTGTGTGTGACGAACGGAAGATGGTCCATATTGGTAGATGTGTAAATGAGGAGTGAGTGGTTGGAATCTACCTATTGTCACCTTAGAGGACTTTGAGGATTTTGATTTAGACTGTATAGGTGTGGATTTGTGTGCGGCGAACATGAGATGTGTGTTCTTGCTAGATGGGAAAATTAAGAGTGAGTGATTGAAAACCACTTCTCATTACTGTAGAGGACTTTGAAGATTTTGATTTTGACTGTATAGGTGTGGATTTGTTTGCGACGAACGGAAGATGGGTATTCTTGCGAGATTTGTAGATTGGGAGTGAAAGGGTGGTAACTACATTCATCCAACGTACGGTGCTGTTAGGACTTGAATTTGGGTCAGTCAAAGTCGGTTTAGTGTGCGACGAATGGAAGATAGATATTTATGTGAGATGGGTAAATGAGGAGTGAGTGGTTGGAAACTACCTATCATCAACTTAGAGGACTTTGAAGATTTTGATTTTGACTGTATAGGTGTGGATTTGTGTGCGGCGAACATGAGATGGGTGTTCTTGCTAGATGGGAAAATAAAGAGTGAGTGATTGAAAACCACTTCTCATTACCGTAGAAGACTTTGAGGATTTTGATTTAGACTGTATAGGTGTGGATTTGTATGTGACGAACGGAAGATGGTCCATATTGGAAGATGGGTAAATGAGGAGTGAGTGGTTGGAAACTACCTATCGTCACTGTAGATTACTTTGAGGATTTTGTTTTTGACTGTATAGGTGTGTATTTGTGTGCGGCGAACATGAGATGGGTGTTCTTGCTAGATGGGAAAATTAAGAGTGAGTGATTGGAAACCACTTCTCAATACTGTAGAGGACTTTGAGGATTTTGATTTAGACTGTATAGGTGTGGATTTGTGTGTGACGAACGGAAGATGGGCCATATTGGTAGATGGGTGAATGAGGAGTGAGTGGTTGGAAACTACCTATCGTCACCGTTGATTACTTTGAGGATTTTGATTTTGACTGTATAGGTGTGGATTTGTTTGCGACGAACGGAAGATGGGTATTCTTGCGAGATTTGTAGTTTGGGAGTGAAAGGGTGGAAACTACATTCATCCAACGTACGGTACTGTCAGGACTTGAATTTGGGTCAGTCAAAGTCGGTTTAGTGTGCGACGAATGGAAGATAGATATTAATGTGAGATGGGTAAATGAGGAGTGAGTGGTTGTAAACTAACTATCATCACCTTAGAGGACTTTGAGGATTTTGATTTAGACTGTATAGGTGTGGATTTGTGTGCGGCGAACATGAGATGGGTGTTCTTTCTAGATGGGTATTTTAGGAGTGACTGGTTGAGAACCCCCTCTCCTCACCGTAGAGGACTTTTAGGATTTTGATTTAGACTGTATAGGTGTGGATTTGTGTGTGACGAACGGAAGATGGGCCATATTGGTAGATGGGTAAATGAGGAGTGAGTGGTTGAAAACTACCTATCGTCACCGTAGATTACTTTGAGGATTTTGAATTTGACTGTATAGGTGTGGATTTGTGTGCGGCGAACATGAGATGGGTGTTCTTGCTAGATTGGTAAATTTGTAGTGAGTGATTGAAAACCTCTTCTCATTACTGTAGAGGACTTTTAGGATTTTGATTTTGACTGTATAAGTGTGGATTTGTGTGCGACGAACGGAAGATGGGTATTCTTGCGAGATTTGTAGATTGGGAGTGAAAGGGTGTAAACTACATTCAACCAACGTACGGTGCTGTTAGGACTTGAATTTGGGTCAGTCAAAGTCGGTTTAGTGTGCGACGAATGGAAGATAGATATTTATGTGAGATGGGTAAATGAGGAGTGAGTGGTTGGAAACTACCTATCATCAAATTAGAGGACTTTGAAGATTTTGATTTTGACTGTATAGGTGTGGATTTGTGTGCGGCGAACATGAGATGGGTGTTCTTGCTAGATGGGAAAATAAAGAGTGAGTGATTGAAAACCACTTCTCATTACCGTAGAAGACTTTGAGGATTTTGATTTAGACTGTATAGGTGTGGATTTGTATGTGACGAACGGAAGATGGTCCATATTGGAAGATGGGTAAATGAGGAGTGAGTGGTTGGAAACTACCTATCGTCACTGTAGATTACTTTGAGGATTTTGTTTTTGACTGTATAGGTGTGGATTTGTGTGCGGCGAACATGAGATGGGTGTTCTTGCTAGATGGGAAAATTAAGAGTGAGTGATTGGAAACCACTTCTCAATACTGTAGAGGACTTTGAGGATTTTGATTTAGACTGTATAGGTGTGGATTTGTGTGTGACGAACGGAAGATGGGCCATATTGGTAGATGGGTGAATGAGGAGTGAGTGGTTGGAAACTACCTATCGTCACCGTTGATTACTTTGAGGATTTTGATTTTGACTGTATAGGTGTGGATTTGTTTGCGACGAACGGAAGATGGGTATTCTTGCGAGATTTGTAGTTTGGGAGTGAAAGGGTGGAAGCTACATTCATCCAACGTACGGTACTGTCAGGACTTGAATTTGGGTCAGTCAAAGTCGGTTTAGTGTGCGACGAATGGAAGATAGATATTAATGTGAGATGGGTAAATGAGGAGTGAGTGGTTGTAAACTAACTATCATCACCTTAGAGGACTTTGAGGATTTTGATTTAGACTGTATAGGTGTGGATTTGTGTGCGGCGAACATGAGATGGGTGTTCTTTCTAGATGGGTATTTTAGGAGTGACTGGTTGAGAACCCCCTCTCCTCACCGTAGAGGACTTTTAGGA
This sequence comes from Fasciola hepatica, assembly GCA_948099385.1. Classification (NCBI taxonomy): domain Eukaryota; kingdom Metazoa; phylum Platyhelminthes; class Trematoda; order Plagiorchiida; family Fasciolidae; genus Fasciola; species Fasciola hepatica. The sequence continues at coordinate 5,051,308 of CANUEZ040000112.1, read as the reverse complement.
TTTTGATTTAGACTGTATAGGTGTGGATTTGTGTGCGACGGACGGAAGATGGGCCATATTGGTAGATGGGTAAATGAGGAGTGAGTGGTTGAAAACTACCTATCGTCACCGTAGATTACTTTGAGGATTTTGAATTTGACTGTATAGGTGTGGATTTGTGTGCGGCGAACATGAGATGGGTGTTCTTGCTAGATTGGTAAATTTGGAGTGAGTGATTGAAAACCTCTTCTCATTACTGTAGAGGACTTTTAGGATTTTGATTTTGACTGTATAGGTGTGGATTTGTTTGCGACGAACGGAAGATGGGTATTCTTGCGAGATTTGTAGTTTGGGAGTGAAAGGGTGGAAACTACATTCATCCAACGTACGGTACTGTCAGGACTTGAATTTGGGTCAGTCAAAGTCGGTTTAGTGTGCGACGAATGGAAGATAGATATTAATGTGAGATGGGTAAATGAGGAGTGAGTGGTTGTAAACTAACTATCATCACCTTAGAGGACTTTGAGGATTTTGATTTAGACTGTATAGGTGTGGATTTGTGTGCGGCGAACATGAGATGGGTGTTCTTTCTAGATGGGTATTTTAGGAGTGACTGGTTGAGAACCCCCTCTCCTCACCGTAGAGGACTTTTAGGATTTTGATTTAGACTGTATAGGTGTGGATTTGTGTGTGACGAACGGAAGATGGGCCATATTGGTAGATGGGTAAATGAGGAGTGAGTGGTTGAAAACTACCTATCGTCACCGTAGATTACTTTGAGGATTTTGAATTTGACTGTATAGGTGTGGATTTGTGTGCGGCGAACATGAGATGGGTGTTCTTGCTAGATTGGTAAATTTGTAGTGAGTGATTGAAAACCTCTTCTCATTACTGTAGAGGACTTTTAGGATTTTGATTTTGACTGTATAAGTGTGGATTTGTGTGCGACGAACGGAAGATGGGTATTCTTGCGAGATTTGTAGATTGGGAGTGAAAGGGTGTAAACTACATTCAACCAACGTACGGTGCTGTTAGGACTTGAATTTGGGTCAGTCAAAGTCGGTTTAGTGTGCGACGAATGGAAGATAGATATTTATGTGAGATGGGTAAATGAGGAGTGAGTGGTTGGAAACTACCTATCATCAAATTAGAGGACTTTGAAGATTTTGATTTTGACTGTATAGGTGTGGATTTGTGTGCGGCGAACATGAGATGGGTGTTCTTGCTAGATGGGAAAATAAAGAGTGAGTGATTGAAAACCACTTCTCATTACCGTAGAAGACTTTGAGGATTTTGATTTAGACTGTATAGGTGTGGATTTGTATGTGACGAACGGAAGATGGTCCATATTGGAAGATGGGTAAATGAGGAGTGAGTGGTTGGAAACTACCTATCGTCACTGTAGATTACTTTGAGGATTTTGTTTTTGACTGTATAGGTGTGGATTTGTGTGCGGCGAACATGAGATGGGTGTTCTTGCTAGATGGGAAAATTAAGAGTGAGTGATTGGAAACCACTTCTCAATACTGTAGAGGACTTTGAGGATTTTGATTTAGACTGTATAGGTGTGGATTTGTGTGTGACGAACGGAAGATGGGCCATATTGGTAGATGGGTGAATGAGGAGTGAGTGGTTGGAAACTACCTATCGTCACCGTTGATTACTTTGAGGATTTTGATTTTGACTGTATAGGTGTGGATTTGTTTGCGACGAACGGAAGATGGGTATTCTTGCGAGATTTGTAGTTTGGGAGTGAAAGGGTGGAAGCTACATTCATCCAACGTACGGTACTGTCAGGACTTGAATTTGGGTCAGTCAAAGTCGGTTTAGTGTGCGACGAATGGAAGATAGATATTAATGTGAGATGGGTAAATGAGGAGTGAGTGGTTGTAAACTAACTATCATCACCTTAGAGGACTTTGAGGATTTTGATTTAGACTGTATAGGTGTGGATTTGTGTGCGGCGAACATGAGATGGGTGTTCTTTCTAGATGGGTATTTTAGGAGTGACTGGTTGAGAACCCCCTCTCATTACGGTAGAGGACTTTGAGGATTTTGATTTAGACTGTATAGGTGTGGATTTGTATGTGACGAACGGAAGATGGGCCATATTGGTAGATGGGTAAATGAGGAGTGAGTGGTTGAAAACTACCTATCGTCACCGTAGATTACTTTGAGGATTTTGAATTTGACTGTATAGGTGTGGATTTGTGTGCGGCGAACATGAGATGGGTGTTCTTGCTAGATTGGTAAATTTGGAGTGAGTGATTGAAAACCTCTTCTCATTACTGTAGAGGACTTTTAGGATTTTGATTTTGACTGTATAAGTGTGGATTTGTGTGCGACGAACGGAAGATGGGTATTCTTGCGAGATTTGTAGATTGGGAGTGAAAGGGTGTAAACTACATTCAACCAACGTACGGTGCTGTTATGACTTGAATTTGGTTCAGTTAAATTCGGTTTAGTGTGCGACGAATGGAAGATAGATATTTATGTGAGATGGGTGAATGATTAGTGAGATGTTGAAAACTACCTATCGTCAGCGTAGATTACTTTGAGGATTTTAGATTTTGACTGTATAGGTGTGGATTTGTGTGCGGCGAACATGAGATGGGTATTCTTGCTAGATGAGTAATTTAGGAGTGACTGGTTGAGAACCCCCTCTCATTACGGTAGAGGACTTTGAGCATTTTGATTTAGACTGTATAGGTGTGGATTTGTGTGTGACGAACGGAAGATGGTCCATATTGGTAGATGGGTAAATGAGGAGTGAGTGGTTGAAAACTACCTATCATCCTCTTAGAGGACTTTGAGGATTTTGATTTTGACTGTATAGGTGTGGATTTGTGTGTGACGAACGGAAGATGGGCCATATTGGTAGATGTGTAAATGAGGAGTGAGTGGTTAGAATCTACCTATTGTGGCCTTAGAGGACTTTGAGGATTTTGATTTAGACTGTATAGGTGTGGATTTGTGTGCGGCGAACATGAGATGGGTGTTCTTGCTAGATGGGAAAATTAAGAGTGAGTGATTGAAAACCACTTCTCATTACCGTAGAAGACTTTGAGGATTTTGATTTAGACTGTATAGGTGTGGATTTGTGTGCGACGAACGGAAGATGGTCCATATTGGAAGATGGGTAAATGAGGAGTGAGTTTGTTGAAAACTACCTATCATCAACTTAGAGGACTTTGAAGATTTTGATTTTGACTGTATAGGTGTGGATTTGTGTGCGGCGAACATGAGATGTGTGTTCTTGCTAGATGGGAAATTTAAGAGTGAGTGATTGAAAACCACTTCTCATTACCGTAGAAGACTTTGAGGATTTTGATTTAGACTGTATAGGTGTGGATTTGTGTGCGACGAACGGAAGATGGTCCATATTGGAAGATGGGTAAATGAGGAGTGAGTGGTTGAAAACTACCTATCGGCACTGTAGATTACTTTGAAGATTTTGATTTTGACTGTATAGGTGTGTATTTGTGTGCGACGAACGGAAGATGGGTATTCTTGCGAGATTTGTAGATTGGGAGTGAAAGTGTAGTAACTACATTCATCTGACGTACGGTGCTATTAGGACTTGAATTTGGTTCAGGTAAATTCGGTTTAGTGTGCGACGAATGGAAGATAGATATTTATGTGAGATGGGTGAATGAGGAGTGAGATGTTGAAAACTACCTATCGTCACCGTAGATTACTTTGAGGATTTTGATTTTGACTGTATAGGTGTGTATTTGTGTGCGACGAACGGAAGATGGGTATTCTTGCGAGATTTGTAGATTGGGAGTGAAAGGGTGGAAACTACATTCATCCAACGTACGGTGCTGTTAGGACTTGAATTTGGTTCAGTTAAATTCGGTTTAGTGTGCGACGAATGGAACATAGATATTTATGTTAGATGGGTAAATAGGAGTGAGTGGTTGGAAACTACCTATCATCACCGTAGATTACTTTGAGGATTTTGATTTTGACTGTATAGGTGTGGATTTGTGTGCGGCGAACATGAGATAGGTGTTCTTTATAGATGGGTAATTTAGGAGTGACTGGTTGAGAACCCCCTCTCATTACGGTAGAGGACTTTGAGGATTTTGATTTAGACTGTATAGGTGTGGATTTGTGTGTGACGAACGGAAGATGGGCCATATTGGTAGATGGGTAAATGAGGAGTGAGTGGTAGAAAACTACCTATCGTCACCGTAGATTACTTTGAGGATTTTGATTTAGACTGTATAGGTGTGGATTTGTGTGCGGCGAACATGAGATTGGTGTTCTTGCTAGATTGGTAAATTTGGAGTGAGTGATTGAAAACCTCTTCTCATTACTGTAGAGGACTTTGAGGATTTTGATTTAGACTGTATAGGTGTGGATTTGTGTGCGACGAAGGGAAGATGGGTATTCTTGCGAGATTGGTAGATTGGGAGTGAAAGGGTGGAAACTACATTCATCCAACGTACGGTGCTTTTAGGACTTGAATTTGGTTCAGTTAAATTCGGTTTAGTGTGCGACGAATGGAAGATAGATATTTATGTGAGATGGGTGAATGAGGAGTGAGATGTTGAAAACTACCTATCGTCACCGTAGATTACTTTGAGGATTTTGATTTTGACTGTATAGGTGTGGATTTGTGTGCGGCGAACATGAGATGGGTATTCTTGCTAGATGAGTAATGTAAGAGTGACTGGTTGAGAACCCCCTCTCCTCACGGTAGAGGACTTTTAGGATTTTGATTTAGACTGTATAGGTGTGGATTTGTGTGTGACGAACGGAAGATGGTCCATATTGGTAGATGGGTAAATGAGGAGTGAGTGGTTGAAAACTACCTATCGGCCCTGTAGATTATTTGAGGATTTTGATTTTGACTGTATAGGTGTGGATTTGTGTGCGGCGAACATGAGATGGGGATTGTTGCTAAATGGGTAATTTAAGAGTGGCTGGTTGAGAACCCAGTCTCATTACGGTAGATTCCTTTGAGGATTTTGATTTTGAATGTATAGGTGTGTATTTGTGTGCGACGAACGGAAGATGGGTATTCTTGCGAGATTGGTAGATTGGGAGTGAAAGGGTGGTCACTACATTCATCCAACGTACGGTGCTGTTAGGACTTGAATTTGGTTCAGTTAAATTCGGTTTAGTGTGCGACGAATGGAAGATAGATATTTATGTTAGATGGGTAAATAGGAGTGAGTGGTTGGAAACTACCTATCATCACCTCAGAGGACTTTGAGGATTTTGATTTAGACTGTATAGGTGTGGATTTGTGTGCGACGAACAGAAGATGGGCCATATTGGTTGAAGGGTAAATGAGGAGTGAGTGGTTGAAAACCACCTATCGTCACCGTAGATTAGTTTGAGGATTTTGATTTTGACTGTATAGGTGTGGATTTGTGTGCGCCGAACTGATGATGGGTATTCTTGCGAGATTGGTAGATTGGGAGTGAAAGGGTGGAAACTACATTCATCCAACGTACGGTGCTATTAGGACTTGAATTTGGGTCAGTCAAAGTCGGTTTAGTGTGCGACGAATGGAAGATAGATATTAATGTGAGATGGGTAAATGAGGAGTGAGTGGTTGGAAACTACCTATTGTCACCTTAGAGGACTTTGAGGATTTTGATTTAGACTGTATAGGTGTGGATTTGTGTGCGGCGAACATGAGATGGGTGTTCTTGCTAGGTGGGTAAATTAAGAGTGAGTGATTGAAAACCACTTCTCATTACTGTAGAGGACTTTGTGGATTTTGATTTAGACTGTATAGGTGTGGATTTGTGTGCGCCGAACGGAAGATGGGCCATATTGGAAGATGGGTAAATGAGGAGCGAGTGGTTGAAAACCACTTCTCATTACTGTAGAGTAATTTGAAGATTTTTATTTTGAATGTATAGGTGTGGATTTGTGTGCGACGAACGGAAGATGGGTATTCTTGCGAGATTGGTAGATTGGGAGTGAAAGGTTGGAAACTAGATTCATCCAACGTACGGTGCTGTTAGGACTTGAATTTGGTTCAGTTAAATTCGGTTTAGTGTGCGACGAATGGAAGATAGATATTTATGTGAGATGGGTGAATGATTAGTGAGATGTTGAAAACTACCTATCATCACCATAGAGGACTTTGGGGATTTTCATTTTGACTGTATAAGTGTGGATTTGTGTGCGACGAACGGAAGATGGGTTTTCTTGCGAGATTTGTAGATTTGTAGTGAAAGGTTGGAAACTACATTCATCCAACGTACGGTGCTGTTAGGACTTGAATTTGGGTCAGTCAAAGTCGGTTTAGTGTGCGACGAATGGAAGATAGATATTTATGTGAGATGGGTAAATGAGGAGTGAGTGGTTGGAAACTACCTATCATCAACTTAGAGGAATTTGAGGATTTTGATTTAGACTGTATAGGTGTGGATTTGTGTGCGGCGAACATGAGATGGGTGTTCTTTCTAGATGGGTAATTTAGGAGTGACTGGTTGAGAACTCCCTCTCATTACGGTAGAGGACTTTGAGGATTTTGATTTAGACTGTATAGGTGTGGATTTGTGTGCGGCGAACATGAGATGGGTGTTCTTGCTAGGTGGGTAAATTAAGAGTGAGTGATTGAAAACCACTTCTCATTACTGTAGAGGACTTTGAGGATTTCGATTTTGACTGTATAGGTGTGGATTTGTGTGCGACGAACGGAAGATGGGTATTCTTGCGAGATTTGTAGATTGGGAGTGAAAGGGTGGAAACTACATTCATCCAATGTACGGTGCTGTTAGGACTTGAATTTGGTTCAGTTTAATTCGGTTTAGTGTGCGACGAATGGATTATAGATATTTATGTGAGATGGGTGAATGAGGAGTGAGATGTTGAAAACTACATATCTTCAACGTAGATTACTTTGAGGATTTTGATTTAGACTGTATAGGTGTGGATTTGTGTGCGCCGAACGGAAGATGGTCCATATTGGAAGATGGGTAAATGGGGAGCGAGTGGTTGAAAACCACTTCTCATTACTGTAGAGGACTTTGAAGATTTTGATTTTGACTGTATTGGTATGGATTTGTGTGCGACGAACGGAAGATGGGTATTCTTGCGAGATTGGTAGATTGGGAGTGAAAGGGTGGAAACTACATTCATCCAACGTACGGTGCTGTTAGGACTTGAATTTGGTTCAGTTAAATTCGGTTTAGTGTGCGACGAATGGAAGATAGAAATTTATATTAGATGGGTAAATAGGAGTGAGTGGTTGGAAACTACCTATCATCACCTTGGAGGAATTTGAGGATTTTGATTTTGACTGTTTAGGTGTGGATTTGTGTGCGGGGCACATGAGATGTGTGTTCTTGCTAGATGGTTAAATTAAGAGTGAGTGATTGAAAACCACTTCTCATTACTGTAGAGGACTTTGAGGATTTTGATTTAGACTGTATAGGTGTGGATTTGTGTGCGACGAACGGAAGATGGGCCATATTGGTTGAAGGGTAAATGAGGAGTGACTGGTTGAAAACCACCTATCGTCACCGTAGAATACTTTGAGGATTTTGATTTTGACTGTATAGGTGTGGATTTGTGTGCGCCGAACTGATGATGGGTATTCTTGCGAGATTTGTAGATTGGGAGTGAAAGGGTGGAAACTACATTCATCCAACGTACGGTGCTGTTAGGACTTGAATTTGGTTCAGTTAAATTCGGTTTAGTGTGCGACGAATGGAAGATAGATATTTATGTTAGATGGGTAAATGAGGAGTGAGATTTTGGAAACTACCTATCATCACCTTAAATTACTTTGAGGATTTTGATTTAGACTGTATAGGTGTGGATTTGTGTGCGGCGAACATGAGATGGGTGTTCTTTCTAGATGGGTAATTTAGGAGTGACTGGTTGAGAACCCCCTCTCATTACGGTAGAGGACTTTGAGGATTTTGATTTAGACTGTATAGGTGTGGATTTGTGTGCGGCGAACATGAGATGGGTGTTCTTGCTAGGTGGGTAAATTAAGAGTGAGTGATTGAAAACCACTTCTCATTACTGTAGAGGACTTTGAGGATTTCGATTTTGACTGTATAGGTGTGGATTTGTGTGCGACGAACGGAAGATGGGTATTCTTGCGAGATTTGTAGATTGGGAGTGAAAGGGTGGAAACTACATTCATCCAATGTACGGTGCTGTTAGGACTTGAATTTGGTTCAGTTTAATTCGGTTTAGTGTGCGACGAATGGATTATAGATATTTATGTGAGATGGGTGAATGATTAGTGAGATGTTGAAAACTACATATCTTCAACGTAGATTACTTTGAGGATTTTGATTTAGACTGTATAGGTGTGGATTTGTGTGCGCCGAACGGAAGATGGTCCATATTGGAAGATGGGTAAATGGGGAGCGAGTGGTTGAAAACCACTTCTCATTACTGTAGAGGACTTTGAAGATTTTGATTTTGACTGTATTGGTATGGATTTGTGTGCGACGAACGGAAGATGGGTATTCTTGCGAGATTGGTAGATTGGGAGTGAAAGGGTGGAAACTACATTCATCCAACGTACGGTGCTGTTAGGACTTGAATTTGGTTCAGTTAAATTCGGTTTAGTGTGCGACGAATGGAAGATAGAAATTTATATTAGATGGGTAAATAGGAGTGAGTGGTTGGAAACTACCTATCATCACCTCAGAGGACTTTGAGGATTTTGATTTTGACTGTGTAGGTGTGGATTTGTGTTCGGCGAACATGAGATGTGTGTTCTTACTAGATGGTTAAATTAAGAGTGAGTGATTGAAAACCACTTCTCATTACTGTAGAGGACTTTGAGGATTTTGATTTAGACTGTATAGGTGTGGATTTGTGTGCGACGAACGGAAGATGGGCCATATTGGTTGAAGGGTAAATGAGGAGTGACTGGTTGAAAACCACCTATCGTCACCGTAGATTACTTTGAGGATTTTGATTTTGACTGTATAGGTGTGGATTTGTGTGCGCCGAACTGATGATGGGTATTCTTGCGAGATTTGTAGATTGGGAGTGAAAGGGTGGAAACTACATTCATCCAACGTACGGTGCTGTTAGGACTTGAATTTGGTTCAGTTAAATTCGGTTTAGTGTGCGACGAATGGAAGATAGATATTTATGTTAGATGGGTAAATGAGGAGTGAGATTTTGGAAACTACCTATCATCACCTTAAATTACTTTGAGGATTTTGATTTAGACTGTATAGGTGTGGATTTGTGTGCGGCGAACATGAGATGGGTGTTCTTTCTAGATGGGTAATTTAGGAGTGACTGGTTGAGAACCCCCTCTCATTACGGTAGAGGACTTTGAGGATTTTGATTTAGACTGTATAGGTGTGGATTTGTGTGCGGCGAACATGAGATGGGTGTTCTTGCTAGGTGGGTAAATTAAGAGTGAGTGATTGAAAACCACTTCTCATTACTGTAGAGGACTTTGTGGATTTTGATTTTGACTGTATAGGTGTGGATTTGTTTGCGACGAAGGGAAGATGGGTATTCTTGCGAGATTTGTAGATTGGGATTGAAAGGGTGGAAACTACATTCATCCAATGTACGGTGCTGTTATGACTTGAATTTGGTTCAGTTAATTTCGGTTTAGTGTGCGACGAATGGAAGATAGATATTTATGTGAGATGGGTGAATGAGGAGTGAGATGTTGAAAACAACATATCTTCAACGTAGATTACTTTGAGGATTTTGATTTAGACTGTATAGGTGTGGATTTGTGTGCGCCGAACGGAAGATGGGCCATATTGGAAGATGGGTAAATGAGGAGCGAGTGGTTGAAAACCACTTCTCATTACTGTAGAGTAATTTGAAGATTTTTATTTTGAATGTATAGGTGTGGATTTGTGTGCGACGAACGGAAGATGGGTATTCTTGCGAGATTGGTAGATTGGGAGTGAAAGGTTGGAAACTAGATTCATCCAACGTACGGTGCTGTTAGGACTTGAATTTGGTTCAGTTAAATTCGGTTTAGTGTGCGACGAATGGAAGATAGATATTTATGTGAGATGGGTGAATGATTAGTGAGATGTTGAAAACTACCTATCGTCACCGTAGATTACTTTGAAGATTTTGACTTAGACCGTATAGGTGTGGATTTGTGTGCGACGAACGGAAGATGGGTATTCTTGCGAGATTTGTAGATTTGGAGTGAAAGGTTGGAAACTACATTCATCCAACGTACGGTGCTGTTAGGACTTGAATTTGGGTCAGTCAAAGTCGCTTTAGTGTGCGACGAATGGAAGATAGATATTTATGTGAGATGGGTAAATGAGGAGTGAGTGGTTGGAAACTACCTATCATCAACTTAGATTACTTTGAGGATTTTGATTTAGACTGTATAGGTGTGGATTTGTGTGCGGCGAACATGAGATGGGTGTTCTTTCTAGATGGGTAATTTAGGAGTGACTGGTTGAGAACCCCCTCTCATTACGGTAGAGGACTTTGAGGATTTTGATTTAGACTGTATAGGTGTGGATTTGTGTGCGGCGAACATGAGATGGGTGTTCTTGCTAGGTGGGTAAATTAAGAGTGAGTGATTGAAAACCACTTCTCATTACTGTAGAGGACTTTGAGGATTTCGATTTTGACTGTATAGGTGTGGATTTGTGTGCGACGAACGGAAGATGGGTATTCTTGCGAGATTTGTAGATTGGGAGTGAAAGGGTGGAAACTACATTCATCCAATGTACGGTGCTGTTATGACTTGAATTTGGTTCAGTTAAATTCGGTTTAGTGTGCGACGAATGGAAGATAGATATTTATGTGAGATGGGTGAATGAGGAGTGAGATGTTGAAAACTACATATCTTCAACGTAGATTACTTTGAGGATTTTGATTTAGACTGTATAGGTGTGGATTTGTGTGCGCCGATCGGAAGATGGGCCATATTGGAAGATGGGTAAATGAGGAGCGAGTGGTTGAAAACCACTTCTCATTACTGTAGAGGACTTTGAAGATTTTGATTTTGACTGTATAGGTATGGATTTGTGTGCGACGAACGGAAGATGGGTATTCTTGCGAGATTGGTAGATTGGGAGTGAAAGGTTGGAAACTAGATTCATCCAACGTACGGTGCTGTTAGGACTTGAATTTGGTTCAGTTAAATTCGGTTTAGTGTGCGACGAATGGAAGATAGATATTTATGTGAGATGGGTGAATGAGGAGTGAGATGTTGAAAACTACATATCTTCAACGTAGATTACTTTGAGGATTTTGATTTAGACTGTATAGGTGTGGATTTGTGTGCGACGAACGGAAGATGGGTATTCTTGCGAGATTTGTAGATTTGGAGTGAAAGGGTGGAAACTACATTCATCCAACGTACGGTGCTGTTAGGACTTGAATTTGGGTCAGTCAAAGTCAGTTTAGTGTGCGACGAATGGAAGATAGATATTTATGTTAGATGGGTAAATGAGGAGTGAGTGGTTGGAAACTACCTATCATCAACTTAGAGGAATTTGAGGATTTTGATTTAGACTGTATAGGTGTGGATTTGTGTGCGGCGAACATGAGATGGGTGTTCTTTCTAGATGGGTAATTTAGGAGTGACTGGTTGAGAACCCCCTCTCATTACGGTAGAGGACTTTTAGGATTTTGATTTAGACTGTATAGGTGTGGATTTGTGTGTGACGAACGGAAGATGGGCCATATTGGTAGATGGGTAAATGAGGAGTGAGTGGTTGAAAACTACCTATCGTCACTGTAGATTACTTTGAGGATTTTGATTTAGACTGTATAGGTGTGGATTTGTGTGCGGCGAACATGAGATTGGTGTTCTTGCTAGATTGGTAAATTTGGAGTGAGTGATTGAAAACCTCTTCTCATTACTGTAGAGGACTTTGAGGATTTTGATTTTGACTGTATAGGTGTGGATTTGTGTGCGGCGAACATGAGATGGGTATTCTTGCGAGATTGGTAGATTGGGAGTGAAAGGGTGGTAACTACATTCATCCAACGTACGGTGCTGTTAGGACTTGAATTTGGTTCAGTTAAATTCGGTTTAGTGTGCGACGAATGGAAGATAGATATTTATGTGAGATGGGTGAATGAGGAGTGAGATGTTGAAAACTACATATCTTCAACGTAGATTACTTTGAGGATTTTGATTTAGACTGTATAGGTGTGGATTTGTGTGCGCCGAACGGAAGATGGTCCATATTGGAAGATGGGTAAATGAGGAGCGAGTGGTTGAAAACCACTTCTCATTACTGTAGAGGACTTTGAGGATTTTGATTTTGACTGTATAGGTGTGGATTTGTGTGCGACGAACGGAAGATGGGTATTCTTGCGAGATTGGTAGATTGGGAGTGAAAGGTTGGAAACTAGATTCATCCAACGTACGGTGCTGTTAGGACTTGAATTTGGTTCAGTTAAATTCGGTTTAGTGTGCGACGAATGGAAGATAGATATTCATGTTAGATGGGTGAATGAGGAGTGAGTGGTTGGAAACTACCTATCGTCACCGTAGATTACTTTGAATATTTTGACTTAGACTGTATAGGTGTGGATTTGTGTGCGACGAACGGAAGATGGGTATTCTTGCGAGATTTGTAGATTGGGAGTGAAAGGGTGGAAACTACATTCATCCAACGTACGGTGCTGTTAGGACTTGAATTTGGGTCAGTCAAAGTCAGTTTAGTGTGCAACGAATGGAAGATGGATATTTATGTTAGATGGGTAAATGAGGAGTGAGATGTTGAAAACTACCTATCGTCAGCGTAGATTACTTTGAGGATTTTGATTTTGACTGTATAGGTGTGGATTTGTGTGCGGCGAACATGAGATGGGTGTTCTTGCTAGATTGGTAAATTTGGAGTGAGTGATTGAAAACCTCTTCTCATTACTGTAGAGGACTTTGAGGATTTTGATTTAGACTGTATAGGTGTGGATTTGTGTGCGACGAACGGAAGATGGGTATTCTTGCGAGATTTGTAGATTGGGAGTGAAAGGGTGGAAACTACATTCATCCAACGTACGGTGCTATTAGGACTTGAATTTGGTTCAGTTAAATTCGGTTTAGTGTGCGACGAATGGAAGATAGATATTTATGTGAGATGGCTGAATGAGGAGTGAGATGTTGAAAACTACCTATCGTCAGCGTAGATTACTTTGAGGATTTTAGATTTTGACTGTATAGGTGTGGATTTTGTGTGCGGCGAACATGAGATGGGTGTTCTTTCTAGATGGGTAATTTAGGAGTGACTGGTTGAGAACCCCCTCTCATTACGGAAGAGGACTTTAAGGATTTTGATTTAGACTGTATAGGTGTGGATTTGTGTGTGACGAACGGAAGATGGGTAGATGGGTAGATGGTAGATGGGTATATGAGGAGTGAGTGGTTGAAAACTACCTATCGTCCCCGTAGATTACTTTGAGGATTTTGATTTTGACTGTATAGGTGTGGATTTGTGTGCGGCGAACATGAGATGGGTGTTCTTGCTAGATTGGTAAATTTGGAGTGAGTGATTGAAAACCTCTTCTCATTACTGTAGAGGACTTTGAGGATTTTGATTTTGACTGTATAGGTGTGGATTTGTGTGCGACGAACGAAAGATGGGTATTCTTGCGAGATTTGTAGATTGGGAGTGAAAGGGTGGAAACTACATTCATCCAACGTACGGTGCTATTAGGACTTGAATTTGGTTCAGTTAAATTCGGTTTAGTGTGCGACGAATGGAAGATAGATATTTATGTGAGATGGGTGAATGAGGAGTGAGATGTTGAAAACTACCTATCGTCAGCGTAGATTACTTTGAGGATTTTAGATTTTGACTGTATAGGTGTGGATTTGTGTGCGGCGAACATGAGATGGGTATTCTTGCTAGATGAGTAATGTAAGAGTGACTGGTTGAGAACCCCCTCTCATTACGGTAGAGGACATTTAGGATTTTGATTTAGACTGTATAGGTGTGGATTTGTGTGTGACGAACGGAAGATGGTCCATATTGGTAGATGGGTAAATGAGGAGTGAGTGGTTGAAAACTACCTATCATCACCTTAGAGGACTTTGAGGATTTTGATTTTGACTGTATAGGTGTGGATTTGTGTGTGACGAACGGAAGATGGGCCATATTGGTAGATGTGTAAATGAGGAGTGAGTGGTTGGAATCTACCTATTGTCACCTTAGAGGACTTTGAAGATTTTGATTTTGACTGTATAGGTGTGGATTTGTGTGCGGCGAACATGAGATGGGTGTTCTTGCTAGATGGGAAAATTAAGAGTGAGTGGTTGGAAACTACCTATCATCACCTTAGAGGACTTTGAGGATTTTGATTTAGACTGTATAGGTGTGGATTTGTGTGCGGCGAACGTGAGATGGGTATTGTTGCTAAATGGGTAATTTAAGAGTTGCTGGTTGAGAACCCAGTCTCATTACGGTAGATTACTTTGAGGATTTTGAATTTGACTGTATAGGTGTGGATTTGTGTGCGACGAACGGAAGATGGGTATTCTTGCGAGATTGGTAGATTGGGAGTGAAGGGGTAGTAACTACATTCATCTGACGTACGGTGCTGTTATGACTTGAATTTGGTTCAGTTAAATTCGGTTTAGTGTGCGACGAATGGAAGATAGATATTTATGTGAGATGGGTGAATGATTAGTGAGATGTTGAAAACTACCTATCGTCACCGTAGATTACTTTGAGGATTTTGATTTTGATTGTATAGGTGTGGATTTGTGTGCGGCGAACATGAGATGGGTGTTCTTTCTAGATGGGTAAATTTGGAGTGAGTGATTGAAAACCTCTTCTCATTACTGTAGAGGACTTTGAGGATTTTGATTTAGACTGTATAGGTGTGGATTTGTGTGCGACGAACGGAAGATGGGTATTCTTGCGAGATTTGTAGATTGGGAGTGAAAGGGTGGAAACTACATTCATCCAACGTACGGTGCTATTAGGACTTGAATTTGGTTCAGTTAAATTCGGTTTAGTGTGCGACGAATGGAAGATAGATATTTATGTGAGATGGGTGAATGAGGAGTGAGATGTTGAAAACTACCTATCGTCAGCGTAGATTACTTTGAGGATTTTAGATTTTGACTGTATAGGTGTGGATTTGTGTGCGGCGAACATGAGATGGGTATTCTTGCTAGATGAGTAATGTAAGAGTGACTGGTTGAGAACCCCCTCTCCTCACGGTAGAGGACTTTTAGGATTTTGATTTAGACTGTATAGGTGTGGATTTGTGTGTGACGAACGGAAGATGGTCCATATTGGTAGATGGGTAAATGAGGAGTGAGTGGTTGAAAACTACCTATCATCACCTTAGAGGACTTTGAGGATTTTGATTTTGACTGTATAGGTGTGGATTTGTGTGTGACGAACGGAAGATGGGCCATATTGGAAGATGGGTAAATGAGGAGTGAGTGGTTGGAATCTACCTATTGTCACCTTAGAGGACTTTGAGGATTTTGATTTTGACTGTATAGGTGTGGATTTGTGTGCGGCGAACATGAGATGTGTGTTCTTGCTAGATGGGAAAATTAAGAGTGAGTGATTGAAAACAACTTCTCATTACTGTAGAGGACTTTGAGGATTTTGATTTTGACTGTATAGGTGTGGATTTGTTTGCGACGAAGGGAAGATGGGTATTCTTGCGAGATTTGTAGATTGGGAGTGAAAGGGTGTTAACTACATTCATCCAACGTACGGTGCTGTTAGGACTTGAATTTGGGTCAGTCAAATTCGGTTTAGTGTGCGACGAATGGAAGATAGATATTTATGTGAGATGGGTAAATGAGGAGTGAGTGGTTGGAAACTACCTATCATCAACTTAGAGGACTTTGAAGATTTTGATTTTGACTGTATAGGTGTGGATTTGTGTGCGGCGAACATGAGATGGGTGTTCTTGCTAGATGGGAAAATTAAGAGTGAGTGATTGAAAACCACTTCTCATTACCGTAGAAGACTTTGAGGATTTTGATTTAGACTGTATAGGTGTGGATTTGTGTGCGACGAACGGAAGATGGTCCATATTGGTAGATGGGTAAATGAGGAGTGAGTGGTTGAAAACTACCTATCATCAACTTAGAGGACTTTGAAGATTTTGATTTAGACTGTATTGGTGTGGATTTGTGTGCGGCGAACATGAGATGTGTGTTCTTGCTAGATGGGAAATTTAAGAGTGAGTGATTGAAAACCACTTCTCATTACCGTAGAAGACTTTGAGGATTTTGATTTAGACTGTATAGGTGTGGATTTGTGTGCGACGAACGGAAGATGGGTATTCTTGCGAGATTTGTAGATTGGGAGTGAAAGGGTAGTAACTACATTCATCTGACGTACGGTGCTGTTATGACTTGAATTTGGTTCAGTTAAATTCGGTTTAGTGTGCGACGAATGGAAGATAGATATTTATGTGAGATGGGTGAATGATTAGTGAGATGTTGAAAACTACCTATCGTCACCGTAGATTAATTTGAGGATTTTGATTTTGACTTTATAGGTGTGGATTTGTGTGCACCGAACTGATGCTGGGTATTCTTGCGAGATTGGTAGATTGGGAGTGAAAGGGTGGAAACTACATTCATCCAACGTACGGAGCTGTTAGGACTTGAATTTGGGTCAGTCAAAGTCGGTTTAGTGTGCGACGAATGGAAGATAGATATTAATGTGAGATGGGTAAATGAGGAGTGAGTGGTTGGAAACTACCTATCATCACCTTAGAGGACTTTGAGGATTTTGATTTAGACTGTATAGGTGTGGATTTGTGTGCGGCGAACATGAGATGGGTGTTCTTGCTAGATGGGTAAATCAAGAGTGAGTGATTGAAAACCACTTCTCATTACTGTAGAGGACTTTGAGGATTTTGATTTAGACTGTATAGGTGTGGATTTGTGTGCGACGAACGGAAGATGGGTATTCTTGCGAGATTTGTAGATTGGGAGTGAAAGGGTGGAAACTACATTCATCCAATGTACGGTGCTGTTAGGACTTGAATTTGGTTCAGTTAAATTCGGTTTAGTGTGCGACGAATGGAAGATAGATATTTATGTTAGATGGGCGAATGAGGAGTGAGATGTTGAAAACTACATATCTTCAACGTAGATTAATTTGAGGATTTTGATTTAGACTGTATAGGTGTGGATTTGTGTGCGCCGAACGGAAGATGGGCCATATTGGAAGATGGGTAAATGAGGAGTTAGTGGTTGAAAACTACCTATCGGCACTGTAGATTACTTTGAGGATTTTGATTTAGACTGTATAGGTGTGGATTTGTGTGCGGCGAACGTGAGATGGGTATTGTTGCTAAATGGGTAATTTAAGAGTGGCTGGTTGAGAACCCAGTCTCATTACGGTAGATTACTTTGAGGATTTTGATTTTGACTGTAAAGGTGTGTATTTGTGTGCGACGAACGGAAGATGGGTATTCTTGCGAAATTTGTAGATTGGGAGTGAAAGGGTAGTAACTACATTCATCTGACGTACGGTGCTGTTATGACTTGAATTTGGTTCAGTTAAATTCGGTTTAGTGTGCGACGAATGGAAGATAGATATTTATGTGAGATGGGTGAATGAGGAGTGAGATGTTGAAAACTACCTATCGTCACCGTAGATTACTTTGAGGATTTTGATTTAGACTGTATAGGTGTGTATTTGTGTGCGACGAACATGAGATGGGTGTTCTTGCTAGATGGGTAAATTAAGAGTGAGTGATTGAGAACCACTTCTCATTACTGTAGAGGACTTTGAGGATTTTGATTTTGACTGTATAGGTGTGGATTTGTTTGCGACGAAGGGAAG
The DNA here is from genome assembly GCA_948099385.1 of Fasciola hepatica. Taxonomy (NCBI): domain Eukaryota; kingdom Metazoa; phylum Platyhelminthes; class Trematoda; order Plagiorchiida; family Fasciolidae; genus Fasciola; species Fasciola hepatica. Next base: position 5,033,600 of record CANUEZ040000112.1, on the reverse strand, counting down.
ATGGGTATTCTTGCGAGATTTGTAGATTGGGAGTGAAAGGGTGGTAACTACATTCATCCAACGTACGGTGCTGTTAGGACTTGAATTTGGGTCAGTCAAAGTCAGTTTAGTGTGCGACGAATGGAAGATAGATATTTATGTGAGATGGGTAAATGAGGAGTGAGTGGTTGGAAACTACCTATCATCAACTTAGAGGACTTTGAAGATTTTGATTTTGACTGTATAGGTGTGGATTTGTGTGCGGCGAACATGAGATGGGTGTTCTTGCTAGATGGGAAAATTAAGAGTGAGTGATTGAAAACCACTTCTCATTACCGTAGAAGACTTTGAGGATTTTGATTTAGACTGTATAGGTGTGGATTTGTGTGCGACGAACGGAAGATGGTCCATATTGGTAGATGGGTAAATGAGGAGTGAGTGGTTGAAAACTACCTATCGGCACTGTAGATTACTTTGAGGATTTTGATTTTGACTGTATAGGTGTGGATTTGTGTGTGGCGAACGTGAGATGGGTATTGTTGCTAAATGGGTAATTTAAGAGTGGCTGGTTGAGAACCCAGTCTCATTACGGTAGATTACTTTGAGGATTTTGATTTTGACTGTAAAGGTGTGTATTTGTGTGCGACGAACGGAAGATGGGTATTCTTGCGAGATTTGTAGATTGGGAGTGAAAGGGTAGTAACTACGTTCATCTGACGTACGGTGCTGTTATAACTTTAATTTGGTTCAGTTAAATTCGGTTTAGTGTGCGACGAATGGAAGATAGATATTTATGTGAGATGGGTGAATGAGGAGTGAGATGTTGAAAACTACCTATCGTCACCGTAGATTAATTTGAGGATTTTGATTTTGACTGTATAGGTGTGGATTTGTGTGCGACGAACGGAAGATGGGTATTCTTGCGAGATTTGTAGATTGGGAGTGAAAGGGTGGAAACTACATTCATCCAACGTACGGAGCTGTTGGGACTTGAATTTGGGTCAGTCAAAGTCGGTTTAGTGTGCGACGAATGGAAGATAGATATTTATGTGAGATGGGTAAATGAGGAGTGAGTGGTTGGAAACTACCTATCATCAACTTAGATTACTTTGAGGATTTTGATTTAGACTGTATAGGTGTGGATTTGTGTGCGGCGAACGTGAGATGGGTATTGTTGCTAAATGGGTAATTTAAGAGTGGCTGGTTGAGAACCCAGTCTCATTACGGTAGATTACTTTGAGGATTTTGATTTTGACTGTAAAGGTGTGTATTTGTGTGCGACGAACGGAAGATGGGTATTCTTGCGAAATTTGTAGATTGGGAGTGAAAGGGTTGTAACTACATTCATCTGACGTACGGTGCTGTTATGACTTGAATTTGGTTCAGTTAAATTCGGTTTAGTGTGCGACGAATGGAAGATAGATATTTATGTGAGATGGGTGAATGAGGAGTGAGATGTTGAAAACTACCTATCGTCACCGTAGATTACTTTGAGGATTTTGATTTTGACTGTATAGGCGTGTATTTGTGTGCGACGAACATGAGATGGGTGTTCTTGCTAGATGGGTAAATTAAGAGTGAGTGATTGAGAACCACTTCTCATTACTGTAGAGGACTTTGAGGATTTTGATTTTGACTGTATAGGTGTGGATTTGTTTGCGACGAAGGGAAGATGGGTATTCTTGCGAGATTTGTAGATTGGGAGTGAAAGGGTGGAAACTACATTCATCCAACGTACGGAGCTGTTGGGACTTGAATTTGGGTCAGTCAAAGTCGGTTTAGTGTGCGACGAATGGAAGATAGATATTAATGTGAGATGGGTAAATGAGGAGTGAGTGGTTGGAAACTACCTATCATCACCTTAGAGGACTTTGAGGATTTTGATTTAGACTGTATAGGTGTGGATTTGTGTGCGGCGAACATGAGATGGGTGTTCTTGCTAGATGGGTAAATCAAGAGTGAGTGATTGAAAACCACTTCTCATTACTGTAGAGGACTTTGAGGATTTTGATTTAGACTGTATAGGTGTGGATTTGTGTGCGACGAACGGAAGATGGGTATTCTTGCGAGATTTGTAGATTGGGAGTGAAAGGGTGGAAACTACATTCATCCAATGTACGGTGCTGTTAGGACTTGAATTTGGTTCAGTTAAATTCGGTTTAGTGTGCGACGAATGGAAGATAGATATTTATGTGAGATGGGTGAATGATTAGTGAGATGTTGAAAACTACATATCTTCAACGTAGATTACTTTGAGGATTTTGATTTAGACTGTATAGGTGTGGATTTGTGTGCGCCGAACGGAAGATGGGCCATATTGGAAGATGGGTAAATGAGGAGTGAGTGGTTGAAAACTACCTATTGGCACTGTAGATTACTTTGAGGATTTTGATTTTGACTGTATAGGTGTGGATTTGTGTGCGGCGAACGTGAGATGGGTATTGTTGCTAAATGGGTAATTTAAGAGTGGCTGGTTGAGAACCCAGTCTCATTGCGGTAGATTACTTTGAGGATTTTGATTTTGACTGTAAAGGTGTGTATTTGTGTGCGACGAACGGAAGATGGGTATTCTTGCGAAATTTGTAGATTGGGAGTGAAAGGGTAGTAACTACATTCATCTGACGTACGGTGCTGTTATGACTTGAATTTGGTTCAGTTAAATTCGGTTTAGTGTTCGAAGAATGGAAGATAGATATATATGTGAGATGGGTAAATGAAGAGTGAGTGGTTGGAAACTACCTTTCATCACCGTAGATTACTTTGAGGATTTTGATTTTGACTGTATAGGTGTGGATTTGTGTGCGACGAACGGAAGATGGGTATTCTTGCGAGATTTGTAGATTGGGAGTGAAAGGGTGGAAACTACATTCATCCAACGTACGGTGCTGTTAGGACTTGAACTTGGTTCAGTTAAATTCGGTTTAGTGTGCGACGAATGGAACATAGATATTTATGTTAGATGGGTAAATAGGAGTGAGTGGTTGGAAACTACCTATCATCACCTCAGAGGACTTTGAGGATTTTGATTTTGACTGTGTAGGTGTGGATTTGTGTTCGGCGAACATGAGATGTGTGTTCTTGCTAGATGGTTAAATTAAGAGTGAGTGATTGAAAACCACTTCTCATTACTGTAGAGGACTTTGAGGATTTTGATTTAGACTGTATAGGTGTGGATTTGTTTGCGACGAACGGAAGATGGGTATTCTTGCGAGATTTGTAGATTGGGAGTGAAAGGGTGGAAACTACATTCATCCAACGTACGGTGCTGTTAGGACTTGAATTTGGGTCAGTCAAAGTCGGTTTAGTGTGCGACGACTGGAAGATAGATATATATGTGAGATGGGGGAATGAGCAGTGAGTGGTTGAAAACTAACTATCGTCACCGTAGATTACTTTGAGGATTTTGATTTAGACTGTATAGGTGTGGATTTGTGTGTGACGAACGGAAGATGGGACATATTGGTAGATGGGTAAATGAGGAGTGAGTGGTTGAAAACCACCTCTTGTTAATGTAGAGGACTTTGAGGATTTTGATTTAGACTGTATAGGTGTGGATTTGTGTGCGACGAACGGAAGATGGGTATTCTTGCGAGATTTGTAGATTGGGAGTGAAAGGGTGGAAACTACATTCATCCAACGTACGGTGCTGTTAGGACTTGAATTTGGGTCAGTCAAAGTCGGTTAAGTGTGCGACGAATGGAAGATAGATATTTATGTGAGATGGGTGAATGATTAGTGAGATGTTGAAAACTACCTATCGTCACCGTAGATTACTTTGAGGATTTTGATTTTGACTGTATAGGTGTGGATTTGTGTGTGACGAACATGAGATGGGTGTTCTTGCTAGATGGGTAAATTGAGGGTGAGTTATTGAAAACCACTTCTCATTACTGTAGAGGACTTTGAGGATTTTGATTTAGACTGTATAGGTGTGGATTTGTGTGCGACGGACGGAAGATGGGCCATATTGGTAGAAGGGTAAATGAGGAGTGAGTGGTTGAAAACCACCTATCTTCACCGTAGATTACTTTGAGGATTTTGATTTTGACTGTATAGGTGTGGATTTGTGTGCGGCGAACATGACTTGGTTGTTCTTGCTAGATGGGTAAATTGAGGGTGAGTTAGTGGAAACCACTTCTCAATGCTGTAGCGGACTTTGAGGATTTTGATTGAGACTGTATAGGTGTGGATTTGTGTGCGACGAACGGAAGATGGGCCTTATTGGTAGATGGGTAAATGAGGAGTGAGTGGTTGAAAACTACCTATCGTCACTGTAGATTACATTGAAGATATTGATTTTGACTGTGTAGGTGTGGATTTGTGTGCGACGAACGGAAGATGGGTATTCTTGCGAGATTTGTAGATTGGGAGTGAAAGGGTGGAAACTACATTCATCCAGGTTACGGTGCTGTTAGGACTTGAATTTGGGTCAGTCAACGTCGGTTTAGTGTGCGACGAATGGAAGATAGATATTTATGTTAGATGGGTAAATGAGGAGTGAGTGGTTGGAAACTACCTATCATCACCTTAGAATAATTTGAGGATTTTGATTTTGACTGTATAGGTGTGGATTTGTGTGCGGCGAACATGAGATGGGTGTTCTTGCTAGATGGGTAAATTAAGAGCGGGTGATTGAAAACCACCTCTCAATACTGTAGAGGACTTTGAGGATTTTGATTTAGACTGTATAGGTGTGGATTTGTGTGCAACGAACGGAAGATGGGCCATATTGGTAGATGGGTAAATGAGGAGTGATTGGTTGAAAACCACCTTTCATCACCGTAGATTACTTTGAGGATTTTGATTTAGACTGTATAGGTGTGGATTTGTGTGCGACGTACGGAAGATGGGTATTCTTGCGAGATTGGTAGATTGGGAGTGAAAGGGTGGAAACTACATTCATCCAACCTACGGTGCTGTTAGGACTTGAATTTGGGTCAGTCAAATTCGGTTTAGTGTGCGACGAATGGAAGATAGATATTTATGTGAGATGGGTGAATGAGGAGTGAGTGGTTGGAAACTACCTGTCAACATCTCAGAGGACTTTGAGGATTTCGATTTTGACTGTATAGGTGTGGATTTGTGTGCGGGGCACATGAGATGGGTGTTCTTGCTAGATGGGTAAATTAAGAGCGGGTGATTGGACACCACCTGTCAATACTGCAGAGGACTTTGAGGATTTTGATTTAGACTGTATAGGTGTGGATTTGTGTGCGACGAACGGAAGATGGGCCATATTGGTAGAAGGGTAAATGAGGAGTGATTGGTTGAAAACCACCTTCCATCACCGTAGATTACTTTGAGGATTTTGATTTTGACTGTATAGGTGTGGATTTGTGTGCGACGAACGGAAGATGGGTATTCTTGCGAGATTTGTAGATTGGGAGTGAAAGGGTGGTAACTACATTCATCCAACGTACGGTGCTGTTAGGACTTGAATTTGGTTCAGTTAAATTCGGTTTAGTGTGCGACGAATGGAACATAGATATTAATGTTAGATGGGTAAATGAGGAGTGAGTGGTTGACAACTATCTATCCTCATCTTGGAGGACTTTGAGGATTTTGATTTTGACTGTTTAGGTGTGGATTTGTGTGCGGGGCACATGAGATGGGTATTCTTGCTAGATGGGTAAATTAAGAGTGAGTGATTGAATACCACTTCTCATTACGGTAGATTACTTTGAGGATTTCGATTTTGGCTGTATAGGTGTGGATTTGTGTGCGGCGAACATGAGATGGGTGTTCTTGCTAGATGGGTAAATTAAGAGCGGGTGATTGAAAACCACCTCTCAATGCTGTAGAGGACTTTGAGGATTTTGATTTAGACTGTATAGGTGTGGATTTGTGTGCAACGAACGGAAGATGGGCCATATTGGTAGATGGGTAAATGAGGAGTGAGTGGTTGAAAACTACCTATCGTCACCGTAGATTACTTTGAGGATTTTGATTTAGACTGTATAGGTGTGGATTTGTGTGCGACGAACGGAAGATGGGTATTCTTGCGAGATTGGTAGATTGGGAGTGAATGGGTGGAAACTACATTCATCCAACGTACGGAGCTGTTAGGACTTGAATTTGGGTCAGTGAAAGTCAGTTTAGTGTGCGACGAATGGAAGATAGATATTCATGTGAGATGGGTAAATGAGGAGTGAGTGGTTGGAAACTACCTGTCAACATCTCAAAGGACTTTGAGGATTTCGATTTTGACTGTATAGGTGTGGATTTGTGTGCGGGGCACATGAGATGGGTGTTCTTGCTAGATGGGTAAATTAAGAGCGGGTGATAGAAAACCACCTGTCAATACTGTAGAGGACTTTGAGGATTTTGATTTAGACTGTATAGGTGTGGATTTGTGTGCGACGAACGGAAGATGGGCCATATTGGTAGATGGGTAAATGAGGAGTGATTGGTTGAAAACCACCTTTCATCACCGTAGATTACTTTGAGGATTTTGATTTAGACTGTATAGGTGTGGATTTGTGTGCGACGAACGGAAGATGGGTATTCTTGCGAGATTGGTAGATTGGGAGTAAAGGGTGGAAACTACATTCATCCAACGTACGGTGCTGTTAGGACTTGAATTTGGTTCAGTTAAATTCGGTTTAGTGTGCGACGAATGGAACATAGATATTAATGTGAGATGGGTAAATGAGGAGTGAGTGGTTGAAAGCTACCTATCATCACCTCAGAGGAAATTGAGGATTTTGATTTTGACTGTATAGGTGTGGATTTGTGTGCGGGGCACATGAGATGGGTATTCTTGCTAGATGGGTAAATTAAGAGTGAGTGATTGAAAACCACTTCTCATTACGGTAGATTACTTTGAGGATTTCGATTTTGGCTGTATAGGTGTGGATTTGTGTGCAGCGAACATGAGACGGGTATTCTTGCGAGATTTGTAGTTTAGGAGTGAAAGGGTGGAAACTACGTTCATCCAATGTACGGTACTGTTAGGACTTGAATTTGGTTCAGTCAAATTCGGTTTAGTGTGCGACGAATGGAAGATAGATATTTATGTGAGATGGGTGAATGAGGAGTGAGTGGTTGAAAACTACCTATCGTCACCGTAGATTACTTTGAGGATTTTGATTTTGACTGTATAGGTGTGGATTTGTGTGCGGCGAACATGAGATGGGTATTCTTTCTAGATGGGTAAATTAGGAGTGAGTGATTGAAATCCACCTCTCATTACGGTAGATTACTTTGAGGATTTTGATTTTGACTGTATAGGTGTGGATTTGTGTGCGACGAACGGATGATGGGTGTTCTTGCTAGATGGGTAAATTAAGAGCGGGTGATTGAAAACCACCTCAAAATACTGTGGAGGTCTTTAAGGATTTTGATTCAGACTGTATAGGTGTGGATTTGTGTGCGACGAACGGAAGATGGGCCATATTGGTAGATGGGTAAATGAGGAGCGAGTGGTTGAAAACTACCTATCGTCATCGTAGATTGCTCTGAGGATTTTGATTTTGACTGTGTAGGTGTGGATTTGTGTGCGACGAACGGAAGATGGGTATTCTTGCGAGATTTGTAGATTGGGAGTGAAAGGGTGGAAACTACATTCATCCAGGTTACGGTGCTGTTAGGACTTGAATTTGGTTCAGTCAAATTCGGTTTAGTGTGCGACGAATGGAAGACAGGTATTTATGTGAGATGGGTAAATGAGGAGTGAGTGGTTGGAAACTACCTTTCATCACCGTAGATTACTTTGAGGATTTTGATTTTGACTGTATAGGTGTGGATTTGTGTGCGACGAACGGAAGATCGGTATTCTTGAGAGATTGGTAGATTGGGAGTGAAAGGGTGGAAACTACATTCATCCAACGTACGGTGCTGTTAGGACTTGAATTTGGTTCAGTTAAATTCGCTTTAGTGTGCAACGAATGGAAGATAGATATTTATGTTACATGGATGAATGAGGAGTGAGATTTTGGAAACTACCTATCGTCAACATAGATTACTTTGAGGATTTTAATTTTGACTGTATAGGTGTGGGTTTGTGTGCGGCGAACGGAAGATGGTCCATATTTGTAGATGGGTAAATGAGGAGTGAGTGGTTGAAAACTACCTATGGTCAATTTAGATTACTTTGAGGATTTTGATTTTGACTGTATAGGTGTGGATTTGTGTGCGGCGAACATGAGATGGGTGTTCTTGCTAGATGTATAAATAAGGAAAAATTGGTTTAAAACCACTTCTCATTACTGTAGATTACTTTGAGGATTTTGATTTAGACTGTATAGGTGTGGATTTGTGTGTGACGAACGGAAGATGGGACATATTGGTAGATGGGTAAATGAGGAGTGAGTGGTTGGAAACCACCTCTCATTACTGTAGAGGACTTTGAGGATTTTGATTTTGACTGTATAGGTGTGGATTTGTGTGCGACGAACGGAAGATGGGACATATTGTTAGATGGGTATATGAGGAGTGAGATGTTGAAAACTACCTATCATCACCGTAGATTACTTTGAGGATTTTGATTTGGACTGTATAGGTGTGGATTTGTGTGCGACGAACGGAAGATGGGTATTTTTGTTACATTGGTAAATAAAGAGTGAGTGGTTTAAAATCCAACTCTCGTTACTGTAGAGGACTTTGATTATTTTGATTTAGACATTATACGTGTGGATTTGTGTGCGACGAACGGAAGATGGGACCTATTGGTAGATGGGTAAATGAGGATTGAGTGGTTGAAATCTACCTATCGTCACTTTAGATTACTTTGAGGATTTCGATTTTGACTGTATAGGTGTGGATTTCTGTGCGGGGCACATGAGATGGGTGTTCTTGCTAGATGGGTAAATAAGGAATGAGTGTTTGGATACCACTTCTCATTACTGTAGAGGACTTTGAGGATTTTGATTTAGACTGTATAGGTGTGGATTTGTGTGTGACGAACGGAAGATGGGCCATATTGGTAGATGGGTAAATTAAGAGTGAGTGGTTGAAAACCACCTCTCATTACTGTAGAGGACTTTGAGGATTTTGATTTAGACTGTATAGGTGTGGATTTGTGTGCGACGAACGGAAGATGGGTATTCTTGCGAGAATGGTAGATTGGTAGTGAAAGGGTGGAAACTACATTCATCCAACGTACGGTGCTGTTAATACTTGAATTTGGTTCAGTTAAATTCGGGTAAGTGTGCGACGAATGGAAGATAGATATTTATGTGAGATGGGTAATTGAGAAGTGAGTGGTTGGAAACTACCTATCATAAACTTAGAGGAACTTGAGGATTTCGATTTAGACTGTATAGGTGTGGATTTGAGTGCAACGAACGGAAGATGGGCCATATTGGTAGATGGGTAAATGAGGAGTGAGTGGTTGGAAACTACCTATCATCACCTCAGAGGACTTTGAGGATTTTGATTTAGACTGTATAGGTGTGGATTTGTGTGCGACGAACGGAAGATGGGCCATATTGGTAGATGGGTAAATGAGGAGTGAGTGGTTGAAAACTACCTATCGTCACTTTAGATTACTTTGAGGATTTCGATTTTGACTGCATAGGTGTGGATTTGTGTGTGGCGAACATGAGATGGGTGTTCTTGCTAGATGGGTAAATAAGGAATGAGTGTTTGGATACCACTTCTCATTACTGTAGAGGACTTTGAGGATTTTGATTTTGACTGTATAGGTGTGGATTTGTGTGCGACGAACGGAAGATCGGTATTCTTGAGAGATTGGTAGATTGGGAGTGAAAGGGTGGAAACTACATTCATCCAACGTACGGTGCTGTTAGGACTTGAATTTGGTTCAGTTAAATTCGCTTTAGTGTGCAACGAATGGAAGATAGATATTTATGTTACATGGATGAATGAGGAGTGAGATTTTGGAAACTACCTATCGTCAACATAGATTACTTTGAGGATTTTAATTTTGACTGTATAGGTGTGGGTTTGTGTGCGGCGAACGGAAGATGGTCCATATTTGTAGATGGGTAAATGAGGAGTGAGTGGTTGAAAACTACCTATGGTCAATTTAGATTACTTTGAGGATTTCGATTTTGACTGTATAGGTGTGGATTTGTGTGCGGCGAACATGAGATGGGTGTTCTTGCTAGATGTATAAATAAGGAAAAATTGGTTTAAAACCACTTCTCATTACTGTAGATTACTTTGAGGATTTTGATTTAGACTGTATAGGTGTGGATTTGTGTGTGACGAACGGAAGATGGGACATATTGGTAGATGGGTAAATGAGGAGTGAGTGGTTGAAAACCACCTCTCATTACTGTAGAGGACTTTGAGGATTTCGATTTAGACTGTATAGGTGTGGATTTGAGTGCAACGAACGGAAGATGGGCCATATTGGTAGATGGGTAAATGAGGAGTGAGTGGTTGGAAACTACCTATCATCACCTCAGAGGACTTTGAGGATTTTGATTTAGACTGTATAGGTGTGGATTTGTGTGCGACGAACGGAAGATGGGCCATATTGGTAGATGGGTAAATGAGGAGTGAGTGGTTGAAAACTACCTCTCATTACTGTAGAGGATTTTGAGGATTTCGATTTAGACTGTATAGGTGTGGATTTGAGTGCAACGAACGGAAGATGGGCCATATTGGTAGATGGGTAAATGAGGAGTGAGTGGTTGGAAACTACCTATCATCACCTCAGAGGACTTTGAGGATTTTGATTTAGACTGTATAGGTGTGGATTTGTGTGCGACGAACGGAAGATGGGCCATATTGGTAGATGGGTAAATGAGGAGTGAGTGGTTGAAAACTACCTATCGTCACTTTACATTACTTTGAGGATTTCCATTTTGACTGTATAGGTGTGGATTTGTGTGCGGCGAACATGAGATGGGTGTTCTTGCTAGATGGGTAAATAAGGAATGAGTGTTTGGATACCACTTCTCATTACTGTAGAGGACTTTGAGGATTTTGATTTAGACTGTATAGGTGTGGATTTGTGTGCGACGAACGGAAGATCGGTATTCTTGAGAGATTGGTAGATTGGGAGTGAAAGGGTGGAAACTACATTCATCCAACGTACGGTGCTGTTAGGACTTGAATTTGGTTCAGGTAAATTCGGTTTAGTGTGCAACGAATGGAAGATAGATATTTATGTTGGATGGATGAATGAGGAGTGAGATGTTGGAAACTACCTATCGTCACCGTAGATTACTTTGAGGATTTTGATTTAGACTGTATAGGTGTGGATTTGTGTGCGACGAACGGAGGATCGGTATTCTTTAGAGATTGGTAGATTGGGAGTGAAAGGGTGGAAACTACATTCATCCAACGTACGGTGCTGTTAGGACTTGAATTTGTTTCAGTTAGATTCGGTTTAGTGTGCGACGAATGGAAGATAGATATTTATGTGAGATGGGTAATTGAGAAGTGAGTGGTTGGAAACTACCTATCATAAACTTAGAGGAATTTGAGGATTTTGATTTTGACTGTATAGGTGTGGATTTGTGTGCGACGAACGGAAGATGGTGCATATTGGAAGATGGGTAGATGAGGAGTGAGTTGTTGAAAACTACCTATCATCACGTTAGAGGACTTTGAGGATTTTGATTTTGACTGTATAGGTGTGGATTTGTGTGCGCCGAACGGAAGATGGGCCATATTGGTAGATGGGTAAATGAGGAGTGAGTGGTTGGAAACTACCTATCGTCACCGTAGATTAATTTGAGGATTTTGATTTTGACTGTATAGGTGTGGATTTGTGTGCGACGAACGGAAGATGGTCCATATTGGTAGATGGGTAAATGAGGAGCGACTGGTTGAAAACCACCTCTCATTTTTCTAGAGGATTTTGAGGATTTCGATTTAGACTGTATAGGTGTGGATTTGAGTGCAACGAACGGAAGATGGGCCATATTGCTAAATGGGTGAATGAGGAGTGAGTGGTTGGAAACTACCTATCATCACCTCAGAGGACTTCGAGGATTTTGATTTAGACTGTATAGGTGTGGATTTGTGTGCGACGAACGGAAGATGGGACATACTGTTAGAAGGGGGAAATGAGGAGTGAGTGGTTGAAAACTACCTATCGTCACTTTAGATTACTTTGAGGATTTCGATTTTGACTGTATAGGTGTGGATTTGTGTGCGGCGAACATGAGATGGGTGTTCTTGCTAGATGGGTAAATAAGGAATGAGTGTTTGGATACCACTTCTCATTACTGTAGAGGACTTTGAGGATTTTGATTTTGACTGTATAGGTGTGGATTTGTGTGCGACGAACGGAAGATCGGTATTCCTGAGAGATTGGTAGATTGGGAGTGAAAGGCTGGAAACTACATTCATCCAATGTACGGTGCTGTTAGGAGTTGAATTTGGGTCAGTCGAAGTCAGTTTAGTGTGCGACGAATGGAAGATAGATATTTATGTGAGATGGGTCAATGAGGAGTGAGTGGTTGGAAACTACCTGTCATCACCTCAGAGGAATTTGAGGATTTTGATTTTGACTGTATAGGTGTGGATTTGTGTGCGACGAACGGAAGATGGGCCATATTGGTAGATGGGCAAATGAGGAGTGAGTGGTTGAAAACTACCTATCATCACGTTAGAGAACTGAGGATTTCGATTTAGAGTGTATAGGTGTGGATTTGAGTGCAACGAACGGAAGATGGGCCATATTGGTAGATGGGTAAATGAGGAGTGAGTGGTTGGAAACTACCTATCATCACCTTGGAGGAATTTGGCGATTTTGATTTTGACTGTATAGGTGTGGATTTGTGTGCGACGAACGGAAGATGGGTATTCTTGCGAGATTGGTAGATTGGGAGTAAAGGGTGGAAACTACATTCATCCAACGTACGGTGCTGTTAGGACTTGAATTTGGTTCAGTTAAATTCGGTTTAGTGTGCGACGAATGGAACATAGATATTAATGTGAGATGGGTAAATGAGGAGTGAGTGGTTGAAAGCTACCTATCATCACCTCAGAGGAAATTGAGGATTTTGATTTTGACTGTATAGGTGTGGATTTGTGTGCGGGGCACATGAGATGGGTATTCTTGCTAGATGGGTAAATTAAGAGTGAGTGATTGAAAACCACTTCTCATTACGGTAGATTACTTTGAGGATTTCGATTTTGGCTGTATAGGTGTGGATTTGTGTGCAGCGAACATGAGACGGGTATTCTTGCGAGATTTGTAGTTTAGGAGTGAAAGGGTGGAAACTACGTTCATCCAATGTACGGTACTGTTAGGACTTGAATTTGGTTCAGTCAAATTCGGTTTAGTGTGCGACGAATGGAAGATAGATATTTATGTGAGATGGGTGAATGAGGAGTGAGTGGTTGAAAACTACCTATCGTCACCGTAGATTACTTTGAGGATTTTGATTTAGACTGTATAGGTGTGGATTTGTGTGCGGCGAACATGAGATGGGTGTTCTTGCTAGATGGGTAAATAAGGAATGAGTGTTTGGATACCACTTCTCATTACTGTAGAGGACTTTGAGGATTTTGATTTTGACTGTATAGGTGTGGATTTGTGTGCGACGAACGGAAGATCGGTATTCCTGAGAGATTGGTAGATTGGGAGTGAAAGGCTGGAAACTACATTCATCCAATGTACGGTGCTGTTAGGAGTTGAATTTGGGTCAGTCGAAGTCAGTTTAGTGTGCGACGAATGGAAGATAGATATTTATGTGAGATGGGTCAATGAGGAGTGAGTGGTTGGAAACTACCTGTCATCACCTCAGAGGAATTTGAGGATTTTGATTTTGACTGTATAGGTGTGGATTTGTGTGCGACGAACGGAAGATGGGCCATATTGGTAGATGGGCAAATGAGGAGTGAGTGGTTGAAAACTACCTATCATCACGTTAGAGAACTGAGGATTTCGATTAAGAGTGTATAGGTGTGGATTTGAGTGCAACGAACGGAAGATGGGCCATATTGGTAGATGGGTAAATGAGGAGTGAGTGGTTGGAAACTACCTATCATCACCTTGGAGGAATTTGGCGATTTTGATTTTGACTGTATAGGTGTGGATTTGTGTGCGACGAACGGAAGATGGGTATTCTTGCGAGATTGGTAGATTGGGAGTAAAGGGTGGAAACTACATTCATCCAACGTACGGTGCTGTTAGGACTTGAATTTGGTTCAGTTAAATTCGGTTTAGTGTGCGACGAATGGAACATAGATATTAATGTGAGATGGGTAAATGAGGAGTGAGTGGTTGAAAGCTACCTATCATCACCTCAGAGGAAATTGAGGATTTTGATTTTGACTGTATAGGTGTGGATTTGTGTGCGGGGCACATGAGATGGGTATTCTTGCTAGATGGGTAAATTAAGAGTGAGTGATTGAAAACCACTTCTCATTACGGTAGATTACTTTGAGGATTTCGATTTTGGCTGTATAGGTGTGGATTTGTGTGCAGCGAACATGAGACGGGTATTCTTGCGAGATTTGTAGTTTAGGAGTGAAAGGGTGGAAACTACGTTCATCCAATGTACGGTACTGTTAGGACTTGAATTTGGTTCAGTCAAATTCGGTTTAGTGTGCGACGAATGGAAGATAGATATTTATGTGAGATGGGTGAATGAGGAGTGAGTGGTTGAAAACTACCTATCGTCACCGTAGATTACTTTGAGGATTTTGATTTAGACTGTATAGGTGTGGATTTGTGTGCGGCGAACATGAGATGGGTATTCTTGCCAGATGGGTAAATTAGGAGTGAGTGATTGAAATCCACCTCTCATTACGGTAGATTACTTTGAGGATTTTGATTTAGACTGTATAGGTGTGGATTTGTGTGCGACGAACGGATGATGGGTGTTCTTGCTAGATGGGTAAATTAAGAGCGGGTGATTGAAAACCACCTCAAAATACTGTGGAGGTCTTTAAGGATTTTGATTCAGACTGTATAGGTGTGGATTTGTGTGCGACGAACGGAAGATGGGCCATATTGGTAGATGGGTAAATGAGGAGCGAGTGGTTGAAAACTACCTATCGTCATCGTAGATTGCTCTGAGGATTTTGATTTTGACTGTGTAGGTGTGGATTTGTGTGCGACGAACGGAAGATGGGTATTCTTGCGAGATTTGTAGATTGGGAGTGAAAGGGTGGAAACTACATTCATCCAGGTTACGGTGCTGTTAGGACTTGAATTTGGTTCAGTCAAATTCGGTTTAGTGTGCGACGAATGGAAGACAGGTATTTATGTGAGATGGGTAAATGAGGAGTGAGTGGTTGGAAACTACCTATCATCACCTTGGAGGAATTTGAGGATTTTGATTTTGACTGTTTAGGTGTGGATTTGTGTGCGGGGCACATGAGATGGGTATTCCTGCTAGATGGGTAAATTAGAAGTGAGTGATTGAAAACCACCTCTCATTACGAGAGATTACATTGAGGATTTTGATTTTGACTGTATAGGTGTGGATTTGTGTGCGACGAACGGAAGATGGGTGTTCTTGCTAGATGGGCAAATTAAGAGCGGATGATTGAAAACCACCTCACAATACTGTAGAGGCCTTTAAGGATTTTGATTTTGACTGTATAGGTGTGGATTTGTGTGCGACGAACGGAAGATCGGTATTCTTGAGAGATTGGTAGATTGGGAGTGAAAGGGTGGAAACTACATTCATCCAACGTACGGTGCTGTTAGGACTTGAATTTGGTTCAGTTAAATTCGGTTTAGTGTGCAACGAATGGAAGATAGATATTTATGTTACATGGATGAATGAGGAGTGAGATTTTGGAAACTACCTATCGTCAACATAGATTACTTTGAGGATTTTAATTTTGACTGTATAGGTGTGGGTTTGTGTGCGGCGAACGGAAGATGGTCCATATTTGTAGATGGGTAAATGAGGAGTGAGTGGTTGAAAACTACCTATGGTCAATTTAGATTACTTTGAGGATTTTGATTTTGACTGTATAGGTGTGGATTTGTGTGCGGCGAACATGAGATGGGTGTTCTTGCTAGATGTATAAATAAGGAAAAATTGGTTTAAAACCACTTCTCATTACTGTAGATTACTTTGAGGATTTTGATTTAGACTGTATAGGTGTGGATTTGTGTGTGACGAACGGAAGATGGGACATATTGGTAGATGGGTAAATGAGGAGTGAGTGGTTGGAAACCACCTCTCATTACTGTAGAGGACTTTGAGGATTTTGATTTTGACTGTATAGGTGTGGATTTGTGTGCGACGAACGGAAGATGGGACATATTGTTAGATGGGTATATGAGGAGTGAGATGTTGAAAACTACCTATCATCACCGTAGATTACTTTGAGGATTTTGATTTGGACTGTATAGGTGTGGATTTGTGTGCGACGAACGGAAGATGGGTATTTTTGTTACATTGGTAAATAAAGAGTGAGTGGTTTAAAATCCAACTCTCGTTACTGTAGAGGACTTTGATTATTTTGATTTAGACATTATACGTGTGGATTTGTGTGCGACGAACGGAAGATGGGACCTATTGGTAGATGGGTAAATGAGGAGTGAGTGGTTGAAAACTACCTATCGTCACTTTAGATTACTTTGAGGATTTCGATTTTGACTGTATAGGTGTGGATTTCTGTGCGGGGCACATGAGATGGGTGTTCTTGCTAGATGGGTAAATAAGGAATGAGTGTTTGGATACCACTTCTCATTACTGTAGAGGACTTTGAGGATTTTGATTTAGACTGTATAGGTGTGGATTTGTGTGTGACGAACGGAAGATGGGCCATATTGGTAGATGGGTAAATTAAGAGTGAGTGGTTGAAAACCACCTCTCATTACTGTAGAGGACTTTGAGGATTTTGATTTAGACTGTATAGGTGTGGATTTGTGTGCGACGAACGGAAGATGGGTATTCTTGCGAGAATGGTAGATTGGTAGTGAAAGGGTGGAAACTACATTCATCCAACGTACGGTGCTGTTAATACTTGAATTTGGTTCAGTTAAATTCGGGTAAGTGTGCGACGAATGGAAGACAGGTATTTATGTGAGATGGGTAAATGAGGAGTGAGTGGTTGGAAACTACCTATCATCACCTCAGAGGACTTTGAGGATTTTGATTTAGACTGTATAGGTGTGGATTTGTGTGCGACGAACGGAAGATGGGCCATATTGGTAGATGGGTAAATGAGGAGTGAGTGGTTGAAAACTACCTATCGTCACTTTAGATTACTTTGAGGATTTCGATTTTGACTGCATAGGTGTGGATTTGTGTGTGGCGAACATGAGATGGGTGTTCTTGCTAGATGGGTAAATAAGGAATGAGTGTTTGGATACCACTTCTCATTACTGTAGAGGACTTTGAGGATTTTGATTTAGACTGTATAGGTGTGGATTTGTGTGCGACGAACGGAAGATCGGTATTCTTGAGAGATTGGTAGATTGGGAGTGAAAGGGTGGAAACTACATTCATCCAACGTACGGTGCTGTTAGGACTTGAATTTGGTTCAGTTAAATTCGGTTTAGTGTGCAACGAATGGAAGATAGATATTTATGTTACATGGATGAATGAGGAGTGAGATTTTGGAAACTACCTATCGTCAACATAGATTACTTTGAGGATTTTAATTTTGACTGTATAGGTGTGGGTTTGTGTGCGGCGAACATGAGATGGTCCATATTTGTAGATGAGCAAATGAGGAGTGAGTGGTTGAAAACTACCTATGGTCAATTTAGATTACTTTGAGGATTTTGATTTTGACTGTATAGGTGTGGATTTGTGTGCGGCGAACATGAGATGGGTGTTCTTGCTAGATGTATAAATAAGGAAAAATTGGTTTAAAACCACTTCTCATTACTGTAGATTACTTTGAGGATTTTGATTTAGACTGTATAGGTGTGGATTTGTGTGTGACGAACGGAAGATGGGACATATTGGTAGATGGGTAAATGAGGAGTGAGTGGTTGAAAACCACCTCTCATTACTGTAGAGGACTTTGAGGATTTCGATTTAGACTGTATAGGTGTGGATTTGAGTGCAACGAACGGAAGATGGGCCATATTGGTAGATGGGTAAATGAGGAGTGAGTGGTTGGAAACTACCTATCATCACCTCAGAGGACTTTGAGGATTTTGATTTAGACTGTATAGGTGTGGATTTGTGTGCGACGAACGGAAGATGGGCCATATTGGTAGATGGGTAAATGAGGAGTGAGTGGTTGAAAACTACCTCTCATTACTGTAGAGGATTTTGAGGATTTCGATTTAGACTGTATAGGTGTGGATTTGAGTGCAACGAACGGAAGATGGGACATATTGGTAGATGGGTAAATGAGGAGTGAGTGGTTGGAAACTACCTATCATCACCTCAGAGGACTTTGAGGATTTTGATATAGACTGTATAGGTGTGGATTTGTGTGCGACGAACGGAAGATGGGCCATATTGGTAGATGGGTAAATGAGGAGTGAGTGGTTGAAAACTACCTATCGTCACTTTACATTACTTTGAGGATTTCCATTTTGACTGTATAGGTGTGGATTTGTGTGCGGCGAACATGAGATGGGTGTTCTTGCTAGATGGGTAAATAAGGAATGAGTGTTTGGATACCACTTCTCATTACTGTAGAGGACTTTGAGGATTTTGATTTAGACTGTATAGGTGTGGATTTGTGTGCGACGAACGGAAGATCGGTATTCTTGAGAGATTGGTAGATTGGGAGTGAAAGGGTGGAAACTACATTCATCCAACGTACGGTGCTGTTAGGACTTGAATTTGGTTCAGGTAAATTCGGTTTAGTGTGCAACGAATGGAAGATAGATATTTATGTTGGATGGATGAATGAGGAGTGAGATGTTGGAAACTACCTATCGTCACCGTAGATTACTTTGAGGATTTTGATTTAGACTGTATAGGTGTGGATTTGTGTGCGACGAACGGAGGATCGGTATTCTTGAGAGATTGGTAGATTGGGAGTGAAAGGGTGGAAACTACATTCATCCAACGTACGGTGCTGTTAGGACTTGAATTTGTTTCAGTTAGATTCGGTTTAGTGTGCGACGAATGGAAGATAGATATTTATGTGAGATGGGTAATTGAGAAGTGAGTGGTTGGAAACTACCTATCATAAACTTAGAGGAATTTGAGGATTTTGATTTTGACTGTATAGGTGTGGATTTGTGTGCGACGAACGGAAGATGGTCCATATTGGAAGATGGGTAGATGAGGAGTGAGTTGTTGAAAACTACCTATCATCACGTTAGAGGACTTTGAGGATTTCGATTTAGACTGTATAGGTGTGGATTTGTGTGCGCCGAACGGAAGATGGGCCATATTGGTAGATGGGTAAATGAGGAGTGAGTGGTTGGAAACTACCTATCGTCACCGTAGATTAATTTGAGGATTTTGATTTTGACTGTATAGGTGTGGATTTGTGTGCGACGAACGGAAGATGGTCCATATTGGTAGATGGGTAAATGAGGAGCGACTGGTTGAAAACCACCTCTCATTTTTCTAGAGGATTTTGAGGATTTCGATTTAGACTGTATAGGTGTGGATTTGAGTGCAACGAACGGAAGATGGGCCATATTGGTAAATGGGTGAATGAGGAGTGAGTGGTTGGAAACTACCTATCATCACCTCAGAGGACTTCGAGGATTTTGATTTTGACTGTATAGGTGTGGATTTGTGTGCGACGAACGGAAGATGGGACATACTGTTAGAAGGGGGAAATGAGGAGTGAGTGGTTGAAAACTACCTATCGTCACTTTAGATTACTTTGAGGATTTCGATTTTGACTGTATAGGTGTGGATTTGTGTGCGGCGAACATGAGATGGGTGTTCTTGCTAGATGGGTAAATAAGGAATGAGTGTTTGGATACCACTTCTCATTACTGTAGAGGACTTTGAGGATTTTGATTTTGACTGTATAGGTGTGGATTTGTGTGCGACGAACGGAAGATCGGTATTCCTGAGAGATTGGTAGATTGGGAGTGAAAGGCTGGAAACTACATTCATCCAATGTACGGTGCTGTTAGGAGTTGAATTTGGGTCAGTCGAAGTCAGTTTAGTGTGCGACGAATGGAAGATAGATATTTATGTGAGATGGGTCAATGAGGAGTGAGTGGTTGGAAACTACCTGTCATCACCTCAGAGGAATTTGAGGATTTTGATTTTGACTGTATAGGTGTGGATTTGTGTGCGACGAACGGAAGATGGGCCATATTGGTAGATGGGCAAATGAGGAGTGAGTGGTTGAAAACTACCTATCATCACGTTAGAGAACTGAGGATTTCGATTTAGAGTGTATAGGTGTGGATTTGAGTGCAACGAACGGAAGATGGGCCATATTGGTAGATGGGTAAATGAGGAGTGAGTGGTTGGAAACTACCTATCATCACCTTGGAGGAATTTGGCGATTTTGATTTTGACTGTATAGGTGTGGATTTGTGTGCGACGAACGGAAGATGGGCCATATTGGTAGATGGGTAAATGAGGAGTGAGTGGTTGGAATCTACCTATCGTCACTGTAGATTACTTTGAGGATTTTGATTTTGACTGTATAGGTGTGGATTTGTGTGCGACGAACGGAAGATCGGTATTCTTGAGTGATTGGTAGATTGGGAGTGAAAGGGTGGAAACTACATTCATCCAACGTACGGTGCTGTTAGGACTTGAATTTGGTTCAGTTAAATTCGGCTTAGTGTGCGACGAATGTAAGATAGATATTTATGTGAGATGGATGAATGAGAAGTGAGATGTTGGAAACTACCTATCGTCAACATAGATTACTTTGAGGATTTTAATTTTGACTGTATAGGTGTGGATTTGTGTGCAACGAACGGAAGATGGGCCATATTGGTAGATGGGTAAATGAGGAGTGAGTGGTTGAAAACCACCTCTCATTACTGTAGCGGACTTTGAGGATTTTGATTTAGACTGTATAGGTGTGGATTTGTGTGCGACGAACAGAAGATTGGTATTTTTGTTAGATTGTCAAATAAAGAATGAGTGGTTGAAATCCACCTCTTATTACTTTAGAAGACTTTTAGGATTTTGATTTAGACTGTATAGGTGTGGATTTGTGTGCGACGAACGGAAGATGGGACATATTGGTAGATGGGTAAATGAGGAGTGAGTGGTTGAAAACCACCTCTCATTACTGTAGAGGACTTTGAGGATTTTGATTTTGACTGTATAGGTGTGGATTTGTGTGCGACGAACGGAAGATGGGTATTCTTGCGAGATTGGTAGATTGGGAGTGAAAGGGTGGAAACTACATTCATCCAACGTACGGTGCTGTTAGGACTTGAATTTGGTTCAGTTAAATTCGGCTTAGTGTGCGACGAATGGAAGATAGATATTAATGTGAGATGGGTAATTGAGAAGTGAGTGGTTGGAAACTACCCATCATAAACTTAGAGGAATTCGAGGATTTTGATTTTGACTGTATAGGTGTGGATTTGCGTGCGACGAACGGAAGATGGGCCATATTGTTAGATGGGTAAATGAGGAGTGAGTGGTTGAAAACTACCTATCGTCACTGTAGATTACTTTGAGGATTTCGATTTAGACTGTATAGGTGTGGATTTGATTGCAAGGAACGGAAGATCGGTATTCTTGAGAGATTGGTAGATTGGGAGTGAAAGGGTGGAAACTACATTCATCCAACGTACGGTGCTGTTAGGACTTGAATTTGGTTCAGTTAAATTCGGTTTAGTGTGCAACGAATGGAAGATAGATATTTATGTGAGATGGATGAATGAGAAGTGAGATGTTGGAAACTACCTATCGTCAACATAGATTACTTTGAGGATTTTAATTTTGACTGTATAGGTGTGGATTTGTGTGCGACGAACGGAAGATGGTCCATATTGGTAGATGGGTAAATGAGGAGTGAGTGGTTGAAAACTAGCTATCGTCACTGTAGATTACTTTGAGGATTTCGATGTTGACTGTGTAGGTGTGGATTTGTGTGCGGCGAACATGAGATGGGTTTTCTTGCTAGATGGGAAAATAAGGAAAATTTGGTAGAAAACCACTTCTCATTACTGTAGATTACTTTGAGGATTTTGATTTAGACTGTATAGGTGTGGATTTGTGTGCGACGAACGGAAGATGGTCCATATTGGTAGATGGGTAAATGAGGAGTGAGTGGTTGAAAACTAGCTATCGTCACTGTAGATTACTTTGAGGATTTCGATGTTGACTGTGTAGGTGTGGATTTGTGTGCGGCGAACATGAGATGGGTTTTCTTGCTAGATGGGAAAAAAAGGAAAAATTGGTAGAAAACCACTTCTCATTACTGTAGATTACTTTGAGGATTTTGATTTAGACTGTATAGGTGTGGATTTGTGTGCGACGAACAGAAGATTGGTATTTTTGTTAGAATGTCAAATAAAGAATGAGTGGTTGAAATCCACCTCTTATTACTTTAGAAGACTTTTAGGATTTTGATTTAGACTGTATAGGTGTGGATTTGTGTGCGACGAACGGAAGATGGGACATATTGGTAGATGGGTAAATGAGGAGTGAGTGGTTGAAAACTACCTATCGTCAACGTAGATTATTTTGAGGATTTCGATTTTCACTCTATAGCTGGGATTTGTGTGCAACGAACGGAAGATGGTTATTTTTCATAGATTGGCAAAGGAAGAGTGAGTCGTTGAAATCCACCTCTTATTACTTTAGAGGACTTTGAGGATTTTGATTTTGAGTGTATAGGTGTGGATTTGTGCGCGGCGAACATGAGATGGGTGTTCGTGCTAGATTGGTAAATAATGAATGAGTGGTTGAAAACCATTTCTCATTATTGTAGAGGACTTTGAGGATTTTGATTTTGACTGTATAGGTGTGGATTTGTGTGCAACGAACGGAAGATGGGACATATTGGTAGATGGGTAAATGAGGAGTGAGTGGTTGGAAACTAACTATCATCATCTCAGAGGAATTTCAGGATTTTGATTTTGAGTGTATAGGTGCGGATTTGTGTGCGACGAACGGAAGATGGGACATATTGGTAGATGGGTAAGTGAGGAGTGAGTGGTTGAAAACTAGCTATCGTCACCGTAGATTACTTTGAGGATTTTGATTTTGACTGTATAGGTGTGGATTTCTGTGCGGGGCACATGAGATGGGTGTTCTTGCTAGATGGATAAATAAGGAATGAGTGTTTGGATACCACTTCTCATTACTGTAGAGGACTTTGAGGATTTTGATTTAGACTGTATAGTTGTGGATTTGTGTGCGACGATCGGAAGATGGGTATTTTTGCTAGATGGGTGAATGAGGAGTGAGTGGTTGAATACATTCTATCGTCACTGTAGATTACTTTGAGGATTTTGATTTTGACTGTATAGGTGTGGATTTGTGTGCGACGATAGGAAGATGGGTATTCTTGCGAGATTTGTAGATTGGGAGTGAAAGGGTGGAAACTATATTCATCCAACGTACGGTGCTGTTAGGACTTGAATTTGGTTCAGTTAAATTCGGTTTAGTGTGCGACGAATGGAAGATAGATATTTATGTGAGATGGGTAATTGAGAAGTGAGTGGTTGGAAACTACCTATCATAAACTTAGAGGAATTCGAGGATTTTGATTTGACTGTATAGGTGTGGATTTGTGTGCGACGAACGGAAGATGGGCCATATTGTTAGATGGGTAAATGAGGAGTGAGTGGTTGAAAACTACCTATCGTCACCGTAGATTACTTTGAGGATTTCGATTTAGACTGTATAGGTGTGGATTTGAGTGCAACGAACGGAAGATGGGCCATATTGTTAGTAGGGAAATGAGGAGTGAGTGGTTGAAAACTACCTATCGTCACTGTAGATTACTTTGAGGATTTTGATTTTGACTGTATAGGTGTGGATTTGTGTGCGACGAAAGGAAGATGGGTATTCTTGCGAGATTGTTAGATTGGGAGTGAAAGGGTTGAAACTACATTCATCCAACGTACGGTGCTGTTAGGACTTGAATTTGGGTCAGTCAAAGTCGGTTAAGTGTGCGACGAATGGAAGATAGATATTTATGTGAGATGTATGAAGGAGAAGTGATATGTTGGAAGCTACGTATTGTCACCGTAGATTACTCTGAGGATTTCGATTTTGACTGTATAGGTGTGGATTTGTTTGCAGCGAACATGAGATGGGTGTTCGTGCTAGATTGGTAAATAATGAATGAGTGGTTGAAAACCATTTCTCATTATTGTAGAGGACTTTGAGGATTTTGATTTAGACTGTATAGGTGTGGATTTGTGTGCAACGAACGGAAGATGGGACATATTGGTAGATGGGTAAATGAGGAGTGAGTGGTTGGAAACTAACTATCATCATCTCAGAGGAATTTTAGGATTTTGATTTAGACTGTATAGGTGTGGATTTGTGTGCGACGAAGGGAAGATGGGTATTCTTGCGAGAATGGTAGATTGGGAGTGAAAGGGTGGAAACTACATTCATCCAACGTACGGTGCTGTTGGGACTTGAATTTGGTTCAGTTAAATTCGGTTTAGTGTGCGACGAATGGAAGATAGATATTTATGTGAGATGGGTGATTGAGAAGTGAGTGGTTGGAAACTACCTATCATAAACTTAGAGGACTTTGATGATTTTGATTTTGACTGTATAGGTGTGGATTTGTGTGCGACGAACGGAAGATGGGCCATATTGGTAGATGGGCAAATGAGGAGTGAGTGGTTGAAAACTACCTATCGTCACTGTAGATTACTTTGAGGATTTTGATTTTGACTGTATAGGTGTGGATTTGTGTGCGACGAACGGAAGATCGGTATTCTTGCGAGATTGGTAGATTGGGAGTGAAAGGGTTGAAACTACATTCATCCAACGTACGGTGCTGTTAGGACTTGAATTTGGGTCAGGTAAATTCGGTTTAGTGTGCGACGAATGGAAGATAGATATTTATGTGAGATGTATGAAGGAGAAGTGATATGTTGGAAGCTACGTATTGTCACCGTAGATTACTCTGAGGATTTTGATTTTGACTGTATAGGTGTGGATTTGTGCGCGGCGAACATGAGATGGGTGTTCGTGCTAGATTGGTAAATAAGGAATGAGTGTTTGGATACCACTTCTCATTACTGTAGAGGACTTTTAGGATTTTCATTTTGACTGTATAATTGTGGATATGCTTGCCGCGAACATGAGATTGGTGTGCTTGCTAGATGGGTGAATTAAGAGTGAGTGGTTGAAAACCACCTCTCAATACTGTAGAGGTATTGGGGATTTTGATTTTGACTGTATAGGTGTGGATTTGTGTGCGACGAACGGAAGATGGGTATTTTGTGTTAGGTGGGTAAATTAGGAGTGAGTGGTTGAAAAGCACCTCTCAATACTGCAGAGTAATTGCGGATTTTGATTTTGACTGTATAGGTGTGGATTTGTGTGCGACGAACGGAAGATGGGCCATATTGGTAGATGGGTAAATGAGGAGTGAGTGGTTGGAAACTAACAATCATCATCTCAGAGGAATTTCAGGATTTTGATTTAGACTGTATAGGTGTGGATTTGTGTGCGACGAAGGGAAGATGGGTATTCTTGCGAGAATGGTAGATTGGGAGTGAAATGGTGGAAACTACATTCATCCAACGTACGGTGCTGTTAGGACTTGAATTTGGTTCAGTTAAATTCGGTTTAGTGTGCGACGATTGGAAGATAGATATTTATGTGAGATGGGTGATTGAGAAGTGAGTGGTTGGAAACTACCTATCATAAACTTAGAGGACTTTGGTGATTTTGATTTTGACTGTATAGGTGTAGATTTGTGTGCGACGAACGGAAGATGGGCCATATTGGTAGATGGGCAAATGAGGAGTGAGTGGTTGAAAACTACCTATCGTCACTGTAGATTACTTTGAGGATTTTGATTTTGACTGTATAGGTGTGGATTTGTGTGCGACGAACGGAAGATGGCCCATATTGGTAGATGGGTAAATGAGGAGTGAGTGGTTGAAAACCACCTCTCATTACTGTAGAGGACTTTGAGGATTTCGATTTTGACTGTATAGGTGTGGATTTGTGTGCGACGAACGGAAGATGGTTATTTTTCATAGATTGGTAAAGGAAGAGTGAGTCGTTGAAATCCACCTCTTATTACTTTAGAGGACTTTGATGATTTTGATTTTGACTGTATAGGTGTGGATTTGTGTGTGACGAACGGAAGATGGGCCATATTGGTAGATGTGTAAAGGTGGAGTGAGTGGTTCAAAACTACCTATCGTCACTGTAGATTACTTTGAGGATTTCCATTTTGACTGGTTAGGTGTGGATTTGTTTGCGACGAACGGATGATGGGTATTCTTGCGAGATTTGTAGATTGGGAGTGAAAGGGTTGAAACTACATTCATCCACTGTACGGTGCTGTTAGGACTTGAATTTGTTTCAGTTAAATTCGGTTTAGTGTGCAACGAATGGAAGATAGATATTTATGTGAGATGTATGAAGGAGAAGTGATATGTTGGAAGCTACGTATTGTCACCGTAGATTACTCTGAGGATTTCGATTTTGACTGTATAGGTGTGGATTTGTGCGCGGCGAACATGAGATGGGTGTTCGTGCTAGATTGGTAAATAATGAATGAGTGGTTGAAAACCATTTCTCATTATTGTAGAGGACTTTGAGGATTTTGATTTAGACTGTATAGGTGTGGATTTGTGTGCAACGAACGGAAGATGGGACATATTGGTAGATGGGTAAATGAGGAGTGAGTGGTTGGAAACTAACTATCATCATCTCAGAGGAATTTTAGGATTTTGATTTAGACTGTATAGGTGTGGATTTGTGTGCGACGAAGGGAAGATGGGTATTCTTGCGAGAATGGTAGATTGGGAGTGAAAGGGTGGAAACTACATTCATCCAACGTACGGTGCTGTTGGGACTTGAATTTGGTTCAGTTAAATTCGGTTTAGTGTGCGACGAATGGAAGATAGATATTTATGTGAGATGGGTGATTGAGAAGTGAGTGGTTGGAAACTACCTATCATAAACTTAGAGGACTTTGATGATTTTGATTTTGACTGTATAGGTGTGGATTTGTGTGCGACGAACGGAAGATGGGCCATATTGGTAGATGGGCAAATGAGGAGTGAGTGGTTGAAAACTACCTATCGTCACTGTAGATTACTTTGAGGATTTTGATTTTGACTGTATAGGTGTGGATTTGTGTGCGACGCACGGAAGATGGTCCATATTGGTAGATGGGTAAATGAGGAGTGAGTGGTTGAAAACCACCTCTCATTACTGTAGAGGACTTTGAGGATTTCGATTTAGACTGTATAGGTGTGGATTTGTGTGCGACGAACGGAAGATGGGTATTTTTGTAAGATTGGTCAATAAAGAGTGATTGGTTGAAATCCACCTCTTATTACTTTAGAGGACTTTGATGATTTTGATTTAGACTGTATCGGTGTGGATTTGTGTGCGACGAACCGAAGATGGGTATTCTTGCGAGATTGTTAGATTGGGAGTGAAAGGGTGGAAACTACATTGATCCAACGTACGGTGCTGTTAGGACTTGAATTTGGTTCAGTCAAATTCGGTTTAGTGTGCGACGAATGGAAGATAGATATTTATGTGAGATGTATGAAGGAGAAGTGATATGTTGGAAGCTACGTATTGTCACCGTAGATTATTCTGAGGATTTTGATTTTGACTGTATAGGTGTGGATTTGTGCGCGGCGAACATGAGATGGGTGTTCGTGCTAGATTGGTAAATAAGGAATGAGTGGTTGAAAACCATTTCTCATTAATGTAGAGGACTTTGAGGATTTTGATTTTGACTGTATAGGTGTGGATTTGTGTGCAACGAACGGAAGATGGGACATATTGGTAGATGGGTAAATGAGGAGTGAGTGGTTGGAATCTACCTATCATCAACTCAGAGGAATTTGAGGATTTTGATTTTGACTGTATAGGTGTGGATTTGTGTGCGACGAACGGAAGATGGGTATTCTTGCGAGAATCGTAGATTGGGAGTGAAATGGTGGAAACTACATTCATCCAACGTACGGTGCTGTTAGGACTTGAATTTGGTTCAGTTAAATTCGGTTTAGTGTGCGACGATTGGAAGATAGATATTTATGTGAGATGGGTGATTGAGAAGTGAGTGGTTGGAAACTACCTATCATAAACTAAGTGGACTTTGAGGATTTTGATTTTGACTGTATAGGTGTTGATTTGTGTGCGACGAACGGAAGATGGGCCATATTGGTAGATGGGCAAATGAGGAGTGAGTGGTTGAATACTACCTATCGGCCCTGTAGATTATTTGAGGATTTTGATTTTGACTGTATAGGTGTGGATTTGTGCGCGGCGAACTTGAGATGGGTGTTCTTTCTAGATGGGTAAATAAGGAATGAGTGGTTGGAAACCACTTCTCATTACTGTAGAGGACATTGAGGATTTTGATTTTGACTGTATAGGTGTGGATTTGTGTGCGACGAACGGAAGATGGGTATTCTTGCGAGATTGTTAGATTGGGAGTGAAATGGTGGAAACTACATTCATCCAAATTACGGTGCTGTTAGACTTGAATTTGGGTCGGTTGAAGTCCATATAGTGTGCGACGAATGGAAGATATATATTTATGTTAGATGGGCAAATGAGGAGTGAGTTGTTAGAAACTACCTATCATAAACTTAGAGGAATTTGAGTATTTTGATTTTGACTGTATAGGTGTGGATTTGTGTGCGGCGAACGGAAGATGGGTATTTTTGTTAGATGGGAAAATTACGAGTGAGTGGTTGAAAACCACCTCTCAATACTGTAGAGTAATTTGAGGATTTTGATTTAGACTGTATAGGTGTGGATTTGTGTGCGACGAACGGAAGATGTACCATATTGGTAAATGGGTAAATGAGGAGTGAGTGATTGAAATCTACCTATCGTCAACGTGGATTATTATGAGGATTTTGATTTAGACTGTATAGGTGTGGATTTGTGTGCGGCGAACGGATGATGGGTATTTTTGTTAGATGGGTAAATGAGGAGTGAGTGGTTGAAAACCACCTCTCATTACTGTAGAGGACTTTGAGGATTTTGATTTAGACTGTATAGGTGTGGATTTGTGTGCGACGAACGGAAGATGGGTATTCTTGCGAGATTGTTAGATTGGGAGTGAAAGGGTGGAAACTAGATTCATCCAACGTACGGTGCTGTTAGGACTTGAATTTGGTTCAGTTAAATTCGGTTTAGTGTGCGACGATTGGAAGATAGATATTTATGTGAGATGGGTGATTGAGAAGTGAGTGGTTGGAAACTATCTATCATCACCTTAGATTACTTTGAGGATTTTGATTTTGACTGTATAGGTGTTGATTTGTTTGCGACGAACGGAAGATGGGCCATATTGGTAGATGGGCAAATGAGGAGTGAGTGGTTTAAAACTACCTATCGTCACTGTAGATTACTTTGAGGATTTTGATTTTGACTGGTTAGGTGTGGATTTGTGTGCGACGAACGGAAGATGGGTATTCTTGCGAGATTGGTAGATTGGGAGTGAATGGGTGGAAACTAGATTCATTTAACGTACGGTGCTGTTAGGACTTGAATTTGGTTCAGTTAAATTCGGGTAGTGTGCGACGATTGGAAGATAGATATTTATGTGAGATGGGTGATTGAGAAGTGAGTGGTTGGAAACTACCTATCATCACCTTAGATTACTTTGAGGATTTTGATTTTGACTGTATAGGTGTTGATTTGTGTGCGACGAACGGAAGATGGGCCATATTGGTAGATGGGCAAATGAGGAGTGAGTGGTTGAAAACTACCTATCGTCACTGTAGATTACTTTGAGGATTTTGATTTGGACTGTATAGGTGTGGATTTGTGTGCGACGAACGGAAGATGGGTATTCTTGCGAGATTGGTAGATTGGGAGTGGATCTTTGGAAACTACATTCATCCAACGTACGGTGCTGTTAGGACTTGAATTTGGTTCAGTTAAATTCGGTTCAGTGTGCGACGAATGGAAGATAGATATTTATGTGAGATGTATGAATGAGGTGTGATATGTTGGAAACTACCTATCGTCACCGCAGATTACTCTGAGGATTTTGATTTTGACTGTATAGGATGGATTTGTGCGCGGCGAACATGAGATGGGTGTTCTTGCTAGATGGGTAAATAAGTAATGAGTGGTTGGAAACCACTTCTCATTACTGTAGAGGACTTTGAAGATTTTGATTTTGACTGTATAGGTGTGGATTTGTGTGCGACGAACGGAAGATGGGTATTCTTGCGAGATTGGTAGATTGGGAGTGAAAGGGTGGAAACTACATTCATCCAAATTACGGTGCTGTTAGACTTGAGTTTGGGTCGGTTGAATTCCTTATAGTGTGCGACAAATGGATGATAGATATTTATGTTAGATGGGCAAATGAGGAGTGAGTGGTTGGATACTACCTATGAAAAACTTAGTGGAATTTGAGGATTTTGATTTTGACTGTATAGGTGTGGATTTGTGTGCGACGAACGGAAGATGGGTATTTTTGTGAGATGGGTAAATTAAGAGTGAGTGGTTGAGATCCACTTCGAATTACTGTAGAGGACTTTGAGGATTTTGATTTTGACTGTATAGGTGTGGATTTGTGTGCGACGAACGGAAGATGGGCCCTATTGGTAGATGGGTAATTGAGGAGTGAGTGGTTGAAAACTACCTATCGTCACTGTAGATTACTTTGAGGATTTTGATTTAGACTGTATAGGTGTGGATTTGTGTGCGACGATCGGAAGATGGGTATTTTTGCTAGATGGGTGAATGAGGAGTGAGTGGTTGAATACTATCTATCGTCACTGTAGATTACTTTGAGTATTTTGATTTCGACTGTATAGGTGTGCATTTGTGTGCGACGAACGGAAGATGGGTATTTTTGTGAGATGGGTTAATTAAGAGTGAGTGGTTGAGATCCACTTCGCATTACTGTAGAGGACTTTGAGGATTTTGATTTAGACTGTGTAGGTGTGGATTTGTGTGCGACGAACGGAAGATTTGCCCTATTGGTAGATGGGTAAATGAGGAGTGAGTGGTTGAAAACTACCTATCGTCACTGTAGATTACTTTGAGGATTTTGATTTTGACTGTATAGGTGTGGATTTGTGTGCGACGATCGGAAGATGGGTATTTTTGCTAGATGGGTGAATGAGGAGTGAGTGGTTGAATACATTCTGTCGTCACTGTAGATTACTTTGAGGATTTTGATTTTGACTGTATAGGTGTGGATTTGTGTGCGACGATAGGAAGATGGGTATTCTTGCGAGATTGGTAGATTGGGAGTGAAAGGGTGGAAACTACATTCATCCAACGTTCGGTGCTTTAAGGACTTGGATTTGAATCAGTTAAATTCGGTTTAGTGTGCGACGAATGGAAGATAGATATTATTGTTAGATGGGTAAATGAGTAGTGAGTGGTTGCAAACTACCTGTCATCACCTTAGATGACTTGAGTATTTCGATTTTGACTGTATAGGTGTGGATTTGTGCGCGGCGAACATGAGATGGCTATTTTTGTTAGATGGGTATATTAAGAGTGAGTGATTGAAAACCATTTCTCATTACTGTAGAGGACTTTGAGGATTTTGATTTTGACTGTATAGATGTGGATTTGTGTGCGACGAACGGAAGATGGGTATTTTTGTGAGATGGGTAAATGAAGAGTGAGTGGTTGAGATCCACTTCGCATTACTGTAGAGGACTTTGAGGATTTTGATTTAGACTGTATAGGTGTGGATTTGTGTGCGACGAACGGAAGATGGTCCATATTGGTAGATGGGTTAATGAGGAGTGAGTGGTTGGAAACTACCTATCGTCACCGTAGTTTACATTGAGGATTTTGATTTTGACTGTATAGGTGTGGATTTGTGTGCGACGAACGGAAGATGGGTATTTTTGTTAGATGGGTAAATTAAGAGTGAGTTATTGAAAACCACTTCTCATTACTGTAGATTAATTTGACGATTTTGATTTTGACTGTATAGGTGTGGATTTGTGTGCGACGAACGGAAGTTGGGTATTTTTGTGAGATGGGTAAATTAAGAGTGAGTGGTTGAGATCCACTTCGCATTACTGTAGAGGACTTTGAGGATTTTGATTTAGACTGTATAGGTGTGGATTTGTGTGCGACGAACGGAAGGTGGGCCCTATTGGTAGATGGGTAAATGAGGAGTGAGTGGTTGAAAACTACCTATCGTCATTGTAGATTACTTTGAGGATTTTGATTTTGACTGTATAGGTGTGGATTTGTGTGCGACGATCGGAAGATGGGTATTTTTGCTAGATGGGTGAATGAGGAGTGAGTGGTTGAATACTTTCTATCGTCACTGTAGATTACTTTGAGGATTTTGATTTTGACTGTATAGGTGTGGATTTGTGTGCGACGATAGGAAGATGGGTATTCTTGCGAGATTTGTAGATTGGGAGTGAAAGGGTGGAAACTACATTCATCCAACGTACGGTGCTGTTAGGACTTGAATTTGGGTCAGTGAAAGTCAGTTTAGTGTGCGACGAATGGAAAATAGATATTATTGTTAGATGGGTAAATGAGAAGTGAGTGGTTGGAAACTACCTGTCATCACCTTAGATGACTTGAGTATTTCGATTTTGACTGTATAGGTGTGGATTTGTGCGCGGCGAACATGAGATGGCTATTTTTGTTAGATGGGTATATTAAGAGTGAGTGATTGAAAACCATTTCTCATTACTGTAGAGGACTTTGAGGATTTTGATTTTGACTGTATAGGTGTGGATTTGTGTGCGACGAACGGAAGATGGGTATTTTTGTGAGATGGGTAAATGAAGAGTGAGTGGTTGAGATCCACTTCGCATTACTGTAGAGGACTTTGAGGATTTTGATTTAGGCTGTATAGGTGTGGATTTGTGTGCGACGAACGGAAGATGGTCCATATTTGTAGATGGGTTAATGAGGAGTGAGTGGTTGGAAACCACCTATCGTCACCGTAGTTTACATTGAGGATTTTGATTTTGACTGTATAGGTGTGGATTTGTGTGCGACGAACGGAAGATGGGTATATTTGTTAGATGGGTAAATCAAGAGTGAGTGGTTGAAAACCACTTCTCAATACTTTGCAGGACTTTGTGGATTTTGATTTAGACTGTATAGGTGTGGATTTGTGTGCGGCGAACATAAGATGGGTGTTCTTGCTAGATGGATGAATTAAGAGTGAGTGAATGAAAACCAGTTCTGGTTAATGTAGAGGACTTTGAGGATATTGATTTTGACTGTATAGGCTTGGATTTGTGTGCGACGAACGGAAGATGGGTATTTTTGTTAGATGTGTAAATTAAGAGCGATTGGTTGTGAACCACTTCGCATTACTGTAGAGGAATTTGAGGATTTCGATTTAGACTGTATAGGTGTGGATTTGTGTGCG
Organism: Fasciola hepatica; assembly: GCA_948099385.1. Lineage (NCBI taxonomy): Eukaryota > Metazoa > Platyhelminthes > Trematoda > Plagiorchiida > Fasciolidae > Fasciola > Fasciola hepatica. The sequence goes on along the minus strand of CANUEZ040000112.1, from coordinate 5,000,354 downwards.
ACGAACATGAGATGTGTGTTCATGCTAGATGGGTAAAATAAAATTGAGTTATTTAAAACCACTTGTCGTTACTGTAGAGGACTTTGAAGATTTTGATTTAGACTGTATAGGTGTGGATTTGTGTGAGGCGAACATGAGATATGTGTTCATGCTAGATGGGTAAATAAGGAGTGAGTGGTTAAATCAACTTCTCATTACTGAAGAGGACTTTGAGTATTTTGATTTTGACTGTATAGGTGTGGATTTGTTTGCGACGAACGGAAGATGGTTATTTAGCTGGATGGGTAATTGAGGAGTTGGTGGTTGAAAAGCACCTCTTATTAATTTAGAGGACTTTGAGGATTTTGATTTTGACTGTATAGGTGTGGATTTGTGTGCGACGAACGGAAGATGGGCCATATTGGTAGATGGGTAAATGAGGAGTAATTGGTTGGAATCTATCTATCATCAACTCAGAGGAATTTGATGATTTCTATTTTGACTGTATAGGTGTGGATTTGTGTGCGACGAACGGAAGATGAGTATTCTTGCGAGATTGTTAGATTGGGAGTGAAGTGGTGGAAGCTACATTCATCCAACTTACGGTGCTGTTAGGACTTGAATTTGAGTCAGTTAAAGTCGGTTTAGTGTGCGACGAATGGAAGATAGATATTAATGTGAGATGGGTAAATGAGGAGTGAGTGGTGGGAATCTACCTATCATCACCTTAGAGGAATTGGAGGATTTTGATTTAGACTGTATAGGTGTGGATTTGTGTGCGACGAACGGAAGTTGGGTATTTTTGTTAGATGGTTAAATAAAGAGTGAGTGGTTGAAAACTACCTAACGACACCGTAGATTACTTTGAGGATTTTGATTTTGTCTGTAAAAGTGTGGATTTGTGTGCGGCGAACATAAGATGGGTGTTCTTGCTAGGTGGGTAAATTAAGAGTGAGTTATTGAAAACCACTTCTCATTACTGTAGAGGACATTGAGGATTTTGATTTAGACTGTATAGGTGTGGATTTGTGTGCGACGAACGGAAGGTGGGCCATATTGTTAGATGGGTAAATGAGGAGCGAGTTGTTGAGAACCACCTCTCATTACTGTAGGTTACTTGAGGATTTTGATTTAGACTGTATAGGTGTGGATTTGTGTGCGACGAACGGAAGATGGGTATTCTTGCGAGATTGGTAGATTGGGAGTGAAAGGGTGAAAACTACATTCATCCAACGTACGGTGCTTTAAGGACTTGAATTTGGTTCAGATAAATTTCGGTTTAGTGTGCGAGGAATAGAAGATACATATTTATGTTATATTGGTAATTGCGGAGTGAGTGGTTGGAATCAACCTATCATCACCTGAGAGGATGTTGAGGATTTTCATTTTGACTGTATAATTGTGGATATGCTTGCCGCGAACATGAGATTGGTGTGCTTGCTAGATGGGTGAATTAAGAGCGAGTGGTTGAAAACCACCTCTCAATACTGTAGAGGTATTGGGGATTTTGATTTTGACTGTATAGGTGTGGATTTGTGTGCGACGAACGGAAGATGGGTATTTTGTGTTAGGTGGGTAAATTAGGAGTGAGTGGTTGAAAAGCACCTCTCAATACTGTAGAGTAATTGCGGATTTTGATTTTGACTGTATAGGTGTGAATTTGTGTGCGGCGAACATGAGATTGGTGTTCTTTCTAGAAGGGTAAATTAAGAGTGGTTTTTATAAAAGCACTTCTCATTACTGTAGAGGACTTTGATGATTTTGATTTAGACTGTATAGGTGTGGATTTGTGTGCGACGAAGGGAAGATGGGTATTCTTGCGAGATTGGTAGATTGGAAGTGAAAGGGTGGAAACTACATTCATCCAACGTGCGGTGCTGTTAGGACTTGAATTTGGGTCAGTCAAAGTCGGCTTAGTGTGCGACGAATGGAAGATAGATATTAATGTGAGATGGGTGAATGAGGAGTGAGTGTTTGTATCTACCTATCATCACTTTAGAGGACTTTGAGGATTTCGATTTTGACTGTATAGGTGTGGATTTGTGTGCGGCGAACATGAGATGGGTGTTCTTGCTAGATGGGTGAATTAAGAGTGAGTGATTGAAAACCAGTTCTGGTTAATGCAGAGGACTTTGAGGATTTTGATTTTGACTGTATAGGTGTGGATTTGTGTGCGACGATCGGAAGATGGTCCATATTGGTAGATGGGTAAATGAGGAGTGAGTGGTTGAAAACTACCTATCGTCACTGTAGATTACTTTGAGGATTTCGATTTTGACTGTATAGGTGTGGATTTTTGTGCGGCGAACATGAGATGCGTGTTCATGCGAAATGGGTAAATTAAGAGTGGGTGGTTGAAATCCACTTCTCATTACTGTAGAGGACTTTGAGGATATTGATTAAGACTGTATAGGTGTGGATATGTGTGCGACGATCGGAAGATGTTTATTTATGCTGGATGGGTAAATTAGGAGTGATTGGTTAAAAACCACTTCTCATTACTTAGGAGGACTTGGCGGATTTTGATTTTGACTGTATAGGTGTGGATTTGTGTGCGGCGAACATGAGATTGGTGTTCTTGCTGGATGGGTAAATAAGGAGTGAGTGGTTGGAAACAATCTATCATCAACTTGGAGGACTTTGAGGATTTTGATTCAGGCTGTATAGTTGTGGATATTTGTGCGGCGAACGGGAGATGGGTATTCTTGCTAGATGGGTAATTTAGGAGTGACCGGTTGAGAATACCCTCTCATTATGATAGAGGACTTTGAGGATTTTGATTTTGACTGTATAGGTGTGAATTTGTGTGCGACGAACGGAAGATGGGTATTTTTCTTAGATTGGTAAATTAAGAGTGAATGGTTGAAAACTACCTCTCATTACTGTAGAGGACTTTGAGGATTTTGATTTTGACTGTATAGGTGTGGATTTGTGTGCGACGAACGGAAGAATGTTATTTTCGTTAGATGGTTTATTTAAGAGTGAGCGGTTGAAAACCACTTCTCATTACTGAAATTACTTTGAGGATTTTGATTTTGACGGTATAGGTGTGGATTTGTGTGGGACGAACTGAAGATGGGCCATGTTGGTAAATGGGTAAATGAAGAATGAGTGGTTCGAAACTTCGTATCGTCACCGTAGATTACTTTGAGGATTTTGATTTTGACTGTATAGGTGTGGATTTGTGTGCGGCGAACATGAGATGGGTATTCTTGCTAGATGGGTAATCTAAGGGTGAGTGGTTGAGAACATTCTCTCATTACGGTAGAGGAATTTGAGGATTTTGATTTAGACTGTATAAGTGTGGATTTGTGTGCGACGAACGGAAGATTGTCCATATTGGAAGAAAGGTAAATGTGAAGTGATTTTTTGGAAACTACCTATCGTCACCGTAGATTACTTTGAGGATTTTAATTTTGACTGTATAGGTGTGGATTTGTGTGCGACGAACGAAAGATGGGTATTCTTGCGAGATTTGTAGATTGGGAGTGGATCTTTGGAAACTACATTCATCCAACGTACGGTGCTGTTAGGACTTGAATTTGAGTCAGTTAAAGTCGGTTTAGTGTGCGACGAATGGAAGATAGATATTAATGTGAGATGGGTAAATGAGGAGTGAGTGAATGGAAACTACCTATCATCAACTCAGATGAATTTGAGGATTTTGATTTTGACTCTATAGTTGTGGATTTGTGTGCGGCGATCATGAGATGCGTAATCTTGCTAGATGGGTAAATTAATAATGAGTGATTAAGATCCGCTTCTCGTTACTGTAGAGGACTTTGAGGATTTTGATTTAGACTGTATAAGTGTGGATTTGTGTGCGACGAAAGGAAGAATGTTATTTTTGTTAGATGGTTAATTTAAGAGTGAGCGGTTGAAAACCACTTCTCATTAATCTAGATTACTTTGAGGATTTTGATTTTGACTGTATAGGTGTGGATTTGTGTGCGACGAACGGAAGATGGTCCATATTGTTAGATGGGTGAATGAGGAGTGAGTGTTTGTATCTACCTATCATCACTTTAGAGGACTTTGAGGATTTCGATTTTGACTGTATAGGTGTGGATTTGTGTGCGGCGAACATGAGATGGGTGTTCTTGCTAGATGGGTGAATTAAGAGTGAGTGATTGAAAACCAGTTCTGGTTAATGCAGAGGACTTTGAGGATTTTGATTTTGACTGTATAGGTGTGGATTTGTGTGCGACGATCGGAAGATGGTCCATATTGGTAGATGGGTAAATGAGGAGTGAGTGGTTGAAAACTACCTATCGTCACTGTAGATTACTTTGAGGATTTCGATTTTGACTGTATAGGTGTGGATTTTTGTGCGGCGAACATGAGATGCGTGTTCATGCGAAATGGGTAAATTAAGAGTGGGTGGTTGAAATCCACTTCTCATTACTGTAGAGGACTTTGAGGATATTGATTAAGACTGTATAGGTGTGGATATGTGTGCGACGATCGGAAGATGTTTATTTATGCTGGATGGGTAAATTAGGAGTGATTGGTTAAAAACCACTTCTCATTACTTAGGAGGACTTGGCGGATTTTGATTTTGACTGTATAGGTGTGGATTTGTGTGCGGCGAACATGAGATTGGTGTTCTTGCTGGATGGGTAAATAAGGAGTGAGTGGTTGGAAACAATCTATCATCAACTTGGAGGACTTTGAGGATTTTGATTCAGGCTGTATAGTTGTGGATATTTGTGCGGCGAACGGGAGATGGGTATTCTTGCTAGATGGGTAATTTAGGAGTGACCGGTTGAGAATACCCTCTCATTATGATAGAGGACTTTGAGGATTTTGATTTTGACTGTATAGGTGTGAATTTGTGTGCGACGAACGGAAGATGGGTATTTTTCTTAGATTGGTAAATTAAGAGTGAATGGTTGAAAACTACCTCTCATTACTGTAGAGGACTTTGAGGATTTTGATTTTGACTGTATAGGTGTGGATTTGTGTGCGACGAACGGAAGAATGTTATTTTCGTTAGATGGTTTATTTAAGAGTGAGCGGTTGAAAACCACTTCTCATTACTGAAATTACTTTGAGGATTTTGATTTTGACGGTATAGGTGTGGATTTGTGTGGGACGAACTGAAGATGGGCCATGTTGGTAAATGGGTAAATGAAGAATGAGTGGTTCGAAACTTCGTATCGTCACCGTAGATTACTTTGAGGATTTTGATTTTGACTGTATAGGTGTGGATTTGTGTGCGGCGAACATGAGATGGGTATTCTTGCTAGATGGGTAATCTAAGGGTGAGTGGTTGAGAACATTCTCTCATTACGGTAGAGGAATTTGAGGATTTTGATTTAGACTGTATAAGTGTGGATTTGTGTGCGACGAACGGAAGATTGTCCATATTGGAAGAAAGGTAAATGTGAAGTGATTTTTTGGAAACTACCTATCGTCACCGTAGATTACTTTGAGGATTTTAATTTTGACTGTATAGGTGTGGATTTGTGTGCGACGAACGAAAGATGGGTATTCTTGCGAGATTTGTAGATTGGGAGTGGATCTTTGGAAACTACATTCATCCAACGTACGGTGCTGTTAGGACTTGAATTTGAGTCAGTTAAAGTCGGTTTAGTGTGCGACGAATGGAAGATAGATATTAATGTGAGATGGGTAAATGAGGAGTGAGTGAATGGAAACTACCTATCATCAACTCAGATGAATTTGAGGATTTTGATTTTGACTCTATAGTTGTGGATTTGTGTGCGGCGATCATGAGATGCGTAATCTTGCTAGATGGGTAAATTAATAATGAGTGATTAAGATCCGCTTCTCGTTACTGTAGAGGACTTTGAGGATTTTGATTTAGACTGTATAAGTGTGGATTTGTGTGCGACGAAAGGAAGAATGTTATTTTTGTTAGATGGTTAATTTAAGAGTGAGCGGTTGAAAACCACTTCTCATTAATCTAGATTACTTTGAGGATTTTGATTTTGACTGTATAGGTGTGGATTTGTGTGCGACGAACGGAAGATGGTCCATATTGTTAGATGGGTAAATGAGGAGTGAGTGGTTGAAAACTACCTATCGTCACTTTAGATTACTTTGAGGATTCTGATTTTGACTGTACAGGTGTGGATTTGTGTGCGGCGAACATGAGATGGGTATTGTTGCTAGATGGGTATTCTAAGGGTGAGTGGTTGAGAACATTCTCTCATTACTGTAGAGGACTTTGAGGATTTTGATTTTGACTGTATAGGTGTGGATTTGTGTGCGACGTACGGAAGATGGGTATTCTTGCGAGATTTGTAGATTGGGAGTGAAAGGGTGGAAACTACATTCATCCAACGTACGGTGCTGTTAGGACTTGAATTTGGTTCAGTTAAATTCGGTTTAGTGTGCGACGAATGGAAGAAAGATATTTATGTGAGATGGGTGAATGAGGAGAGAGGATTTTGAAAACTTCCTATCGTCACCGTAGATTACTTTGAGGCTTTTGATTTTTACTGTTTGGTTTGGATTTGTGTTCGGCGAACATGAGATGCGTAATCTTGCTAGATGGGTAAATTAATAATGAGTGATTAAGAACCGCTTCTCATTACTGTAGAGGACTTTGAGGATTTTGATTTTGACTGTATAGGTGTGGATTTGTGTGCGACGAACGGAAGATGGGTACTTTTGCGAGAATGGTGAATTGGGAGTGAAAGGGTGGAAACTAGATTCATCCAACGTACGGTGCTGTTAGGACTTGAATTTGGTTCAGTTAGATTCGGTTGATTGTGCGACGAATGGAAGATAGATATGTTTGTGAGATGGGTAAATGAGGAGTGAGTGGTTGGAAACTATCTGTCTTTAACTTGGAGGACTTCGTGGATTTTGATTTTGACTGTATAGGTGTGGATTTTTGTGCGGGGAACAGGAGATATGTATTCTTGCTTGATGGGTAATTTAAGAGTGACTGGTTGAGAACCCACTCTCACTACGGTAGAGGAGTTTGAGGATTTTGATTTTGACTGTATAGGTGTGGATTTGTGTGCGACGAACGGAAGATGGGCCATATTGGTAGATGGGTAAATGAGGAGTGAGTGGTTGAAAACTACCTATCGTCACTGTAGATTACATTGAGGATTTTGATTTTGACTGTATAGGTGTGGATTTGTGTGCGACGAACGGAAGATGGGTACTTTTGCGAGAATGGTGAATTGGGAGTGAAAGGGTGGAAACTAGATTCATCCAACGTACGGTGCTGTTAGGACTTGAATTTGAATCAGTTAGATTCGGTTTAGTGTGCGAGGAATGGAAGATAGATATGTTTGTGAGATGGGTAAATGAGGAGTGAGTGGTTGGAAACTATCTGTCATTAACTTGGAGGACTTCGTGGATTTTGATTTTGACTGTATAGGTGTGGATTTTTGTGCGGGGAACAGGAGATATGTATTCTTGCTTGATGGGTAATTTAAGAGTGACTGGTTGAGAACCCACTCTCACTACGGTAGAGGAGTTTGAGGATTTTGATTTTGACTGTATAGGTGTGGATTTGTGTGCGACGAACGGAAGATGGGACATATTCGTAGATGGGTAAATGAGGAGTGAGTGGTTGAAAACCACCTTTCATCACCGTAGATTACTTTGAGGATTTTGATTTTGACTGTATAGGTGTGGATTTGTGTGCGACCAACGGAAAATGGGCCATATTGGTAGATGGGTAAATGAGGAGTGAGTGGTTGAAAACTACCTATCGTCACTTTAGATTACTTTGAGGATTTTGATTTTGAGTGTATAGGTGTGGATTTGTTTGCGTCGAACATGAGATGGGTATTGTTGCTAGATGGGTATTCTAAGGGTGAGTGGTTGAGAACATTCTCTCATTACGGTAGAGGACTTTGAGGATTTTGATTTTGACTGTATAGGTGTGGATTTGTGTGCGACGTACGGAAGATGGGTATTCTTGCGAGATTTGTAGATTGGGAGTGAAAGGGTGGAAACTACATTCATCCAACGTGCGGTGCTGTTAGGACTTGAATTTGGTTCAGTTAAAATCGATATAGTGTGCGACGAATGGAAGAAAGATATTAATGTGAAATGGGTGAATGAGGAGAGAGGATTTTGAAAACTTCCTATCGTCACCGTAGATTACTTTGAGGCTTTTGATTTTTAATGTTTGATTTGGATTTGTGTGTGGCGAACATGAGATGCGTAATCTTGCTAGATGGGTAAATTAATAATGAGTGATTAAGAACCGCTTCTCATTACTGTAGAGGACTTTGAGGATTTTGATTTTGACTGTATAGGTGTGAATTTGTGTGCGGCGAACGGAAGATGGGTACATTTACGAGATTGGTGTATTGGGAGTGAAAGGTTGGAAACTAGATTCAACCAACCCAAGGTGCTGTTAGGACTTGAATTTGGGTCCGTCAAAGTCGGTTTAGTGTGCCACGAATGGAAGATAGATATTTATGTGAGATGGGTAAATGAGGATTGAGTGGTTGGAAACTATCTGTCATCACCTTAGAATAGTTTGAGGATTTTGATTTTGACGATATAGGTGTGGATTTGTGTGGGACGAACGGAAGATGGGTATTTTTGTTAGATGGGTAAATTGAGAGTGAGTGATTGAAAACCACTTCTCTATACTGTTGAGGACTTTGAGGATTTCGACTTTGACTGTATAGGTGTGGATTTGTGTGCGACGAACGGAAGATGGGTATTATTGTTAGATGGTTAAATTAAGAGTGAGTGATTGAAAGCCACCTCTCAATACTGTAGTGGACTTTGAGGATTTCGATTTTGACTGTATAGGTGTGGATTTGTGTGCGACGAACGGAAGATGGGTATTTTTGCGAGATATGTAGTTTAGGAGTGGAAGGGTGGAAACTACATTCATCCAACGTACGGTGCTGTTAGTACTTGAATTTGGGTCAGTCAAATTCGGTTTAGTGTGCGACGAATGGAAGATAGATATTTAGGTGAGATGGGTGAATGAGGAGTGAGATGTTGAAAGCTACCTATCGTCACCGTAGATTACTTTGAGGATTTTGATTTTGACTGTATAGGTGTGGATTTGTGTGCGACGAACGGATGATGGGTATTTTTGTTATATGGGTAAATTAAGAGTTAGTGGTTGAAAAGCACCTCTCATTACTGTAGATTACTTTGAGGATGTTGATTTTGACTGTATAGGTGTGGATTTGTGTGCGGCGAACATGAGATTGATTATCTCGCTAGATGGGTAATTTAAGAGTGAGTGATTGAAAACCACTTCTCATTACTGTAGAGGACTTTGAGAATTTTGATTTTGACTGTATAGGTGTGGATTTGTGTGCGACCAACGGAAGATGGGCCATATTGGTAGATGGGTAAATGAGGAGTGAGTGGTTGAAAACTACCTATCGTCACTGTAGATTACATTGAGGATTTTGATTTTGACTGTATAGGTGTGGATTTGTGTGCGGCGAACATGAGATGGGTGTTGTTGCTAGATGGGTAAATAAGGAATGAATGTTTTGATACCACATCTCATTACTGTAGAGGACTTTGAGAATTTTGATTTAGACTGTATAGGTGTGGATTTGTGTGCGACGAGCGGATGATGGTCCATATTGATATATATGTAAATGAGAAGTGATTGTTTGAAAACTACCTATCGTCACCGTAGATTACTTTGAGGATTTTGATTTTGAGTGTATAGGTGTGGATTTGTGTGCGACGTACGGAAGATGGGTATTCTTGCGAGATTGGTAGATTGGGAGTGAAAGGGTGGAAACTACATTCATCCAACGTACGGTGCTGTTAGGACTTGAATTTGGTTCAGTTAAATTCGGTTTAGTGTGCGACGAATGGAAGATAGATATTTATGTGAGATGGGTGAATGAGGAGTGAGATGTTGAAAACTAACTATCTTCAACGTAGATTACTTTGAGGATTTTGATTTTGACTGTATAGGTGTGGATTTGTATGCGACGTACGGAAGATGGATATTTTAGCGAAATTTTATAGTTCGAGTGAAAGGGTGGAAACTACATTCATCCAACGTACGGTGCTGTTAATACTTGAATTTGGTTCAGTTAAATTCGGTTTAGTGTGCGACGAATGGAAGATAGATATTTATGTTAGATGGGCAAATGAGGAGTGAGTGGTTGGAAACTACATACCATCACCTTAGAGGTCATAGGGGATTTTGATTTTGACTGTATAGGTGTGGATTTGTGTGTGACGAACGTAAGATGGGTATTTTTGCTAGACGGGTAACTTAAGAGTGAGTGATTGAAAACCACTTCTCATTACTGTAGAGGACTTTGAGAATTTTGATTTTGACTGTATAGGTGTGGATTTGTGTGCGACGAACGGAAGATGGGCCATATTGGTAGATGGGTAAATGAGGAGTGAGTGGTTGAAAACTATCTATCGTCACCGTAGATTACTTTGAGGATTTTGATTTTGACGGTATAGGTGTGGATTTGTGTGCGACGAACGGAAGATGGGTATTCTTGCGAGAATGGTGAATTGGGAGTGAAAGGGTGGAAACTAGATTCATCCAACGTACGGTGCTGTTAGTACTTGAATTTGGTTCAGGTAAATTCGGTTTAGTGTGCGACGAATGGAAGATAGATATTTATGTGAGATGGGTGAATGAGTTGTCAGATGTTGAAAACTACCTATCCTCACCGTAGATTACTTTGAGGAATTTGATTTTGACTGTATAGGTGTGGATTTGTATGCGACTTACGGAATATGGGTATTTTAGCGATATTTGTAGATTTGGAGTGAAAGGGTGGAAACTACATTCATCCAAGTTACGGTTCTGTTAGGACTTGAATTTGGGTCGGTTGAATTCGGTATAGTGTGCGACGAACGGATGATGGTCCATATTGATATATATGTAAATGAGAAGTGATTGTTTGAAAACTACCTATCGTCACCGTAGATTACTTTGAGGATTTTGATTTTGACTGTATAGGTGTGGATTTGTGTGCGACGAACGGAAGAATGGTATTTTTGTTAGATGGTTGAATTTAGAGTGAGTGATTGAAAACCACCTCTCAATACTGAAGGGCACTTTGAGGATTTTGATTTAGACTGTATAGTTGTGGATTTGTGTGCAGCGAACATGAGATGGGTGACCTCGCTAGATGGGTAAATTAAGAGTGAGTGATTGAAAACCACTTCTCATTACTGTAGAGGACTTTGAGAATTTTGATTTTGACTGTATAGGTGTGGATTTGTGTGCGACGAACGGAAGATAGATGTTTATGTGAGATGGGTGAATGAGGAGTGAGATGTTGTAAACTACCTATCGTCACCGTAGATCACTTTGAGAATTGTGATTTTGACTGTATAGGTGTGGATTTGTGTGCGACGAACATGAGATGGGTATTTTTGCTGGACGGGTAACTTAAGAGTGAGTGATTGAAAACCACCTCTCTTTACTTTAGATTAATTTGAGGATTTTGATTTAGACTGTATAGGTGTGGATTTGTGTGCGACGAACGGAAGATGGGCCATATTGGTAGATGGGTAAATGAGGAGTGAGTGGTTGAAAACTACCTAACGTCACTGTAGATTATTTGAGGATTTTGATTTTGGCTGTATAGGTGTGGATTTGTATGCGGCGAACATGAGATGCGTATTTTTGCTAGATGTGTTATTTGGGGGTCAGTGGGTGTGAACCTTCTCTTTTAACGGTAGAGTAGTTTGACGATTTTGATTTTGACTGTATAGGTGTGGATTTGTGTGCTACGAACGGGAGATGGTCCATATTGGTAGATAGTTAAATGAGGAGTGATTGTTTGAAAACTACCTATCGTCACAGTAGATTACTTTGAGAATTGTGATTTTGACTGTATCGGTGTGGATTTGTGTGCGACGAACGGAAGAATGGTATTTTTGTTAGATGGTTGAATTTAGAGTGAGTGATTGAAAATCACCTCTCAATACTGTAGATTACATTGAGGATTTTGATTTAGACTGTATAGTTGTGGATTTATGTGCAGCGAACATGACATTGATTATCTCGCTAGATGGGTAAATTAAGAGTGAGTGATTGAAAACCACTTCTCATTACTGTAGAGGACTTTGAGAATTTTGATTTTGACTGTATAGGTGTGGATTTGTGTGCGACGAACGGAAGATAGATGTTTATGTGAGATGGGTGAATGAGGAGTGAGATGTTGTAAACTACCTATCGTCACCGTAGATCACTTTGAGAATTGTGATTTTGACTGTATAGGTGTGAATTTGTGTGCGACGAACATGAGATGGGTATTTTTGCTGGACGGGTAACTTAAGAGTGAGTGATTGAAAACCACCTCTCTTTACTTTAGATTAATTTGAGGATTTTGATTTAGACTGTATAGGTGTGGATTTGTGTGCGACGAACGGAAGATGGGCCATATTGGTAGATGGGTAAATGAGGAGTGAGTGGTTGAAAACTACCTATCGTCACCGTAGATTACTTTGAGGATTTTGATTTTGACTGTATAGGTGTGGATTTGTGTGCGGCGAACATGAAATGTGTAATCTTGCTAGATGGATAATTTATGAGTGACTGGTTGATAACCCCATCTCATTACGGTGGAGGACTTTGAGGATTTTGATTCAGACTGTATAGGTGTGGATTTGTGTGCGACGAACGGAAAATGTTTATTTATGCTGGATGGGTAAATTAGGATGATTGGTTGAAAACCAGCTCTCAATACTGGAGAGGACTTGGCGGATTTTGATTTTGACTGTATAGGTGTGGATATTTGTGCATCGATCATGAGATGGGTGTTCCTGCTGGATGGGTTAAAAGAGGAGTGAGTGGTTTGAAACAACCTATCATCACCTTGGAGTACTTTGAGGATTTTGATTTTGACTGTATAGGTGTGGATTTGTGTGCGGCGTACATGAGATGGGTATTCTTGCTAGATGGGTAATTTAAGAGTGACTGGTTGAGAACACCCTCTCATTACTGTAGAGGACTTTGAGGATTTTGATTTAGACTGTATAGGTGTGGATTTGTGTGCGACGAACGGAAGATGGGTATTCTTGCGAGATTTGTAGATTGGGAGTGAAAGGGTGGAAACTACATTCATCCAACGTACGGTGCTGTTAGGACTTGAATTTGAGTCAGTCAAAGTCGGTTTAGTGTGCGACGAATGGAAGGTGGGCCATATTGTTAGATGGGTAAATGAGGAGTGAGTGGTTGAAAACTACCTAACGTCACTGTAGATTATTTGAGGATTTTGATTTTGACTGTATAGGTGTGGATTTGTATGCGGCGAACATGAGATGCGTATTTTTGCTAGATGTGTTATTTGGGGGTCAGTGGGTGTGAACCTTCTCTTTTTACGGTAGAGTAGTTTGACGATTTTGATTTTGACTGTATAGGTGTGGATTTGTGTGCGACGAACGGAAGATGGTCCATATTGGTAGATAGTTAAATGAGAAGTGATTGTTTGAAAACTACCTATCGTCACCGTAGATTACTTTGAGAATTGTGATTTTGACTGTATCGGTGTGGATTTGTGTGCGACGAACGGAAGAATGGTATTTTTGTTAGATGGTTGAATTTAGAGTGAGTGATTGAAAACCACCTCTCAATACTGTAGAGGGCTTTGAGGATTTTGATTTAGACTGTATAGTTGGGGATTTGTGTGCGGCGAACTTGAGATGGGTGACCTCGCTAGATGGGTAAATTAAGAGTGAGTGATTGAAAACCACTTCTCATTACTGTAGAGGACTTTGAGAATTTTGATTTAGACTGTATAGGTGTGGATTTGTGTGCGACGAACGGAAGATAGATGTTTATGTGAGATGGGTGAATGAGGAGTGAGTGGTTGAAAACTACCTATCGGCACTGTAGATTACTTTGAGGATTTTGATTTTGACTGTATAGGTGTGGATATTTGTGCATCGATCATGAGATGGGTGTTCCTGCTGGATGGGTTAAAAGAGGAGTGAGTGGTTTGAAACAACCTATCATCATTTTGGAGTACATTGAGGATTTTGATTTTGACTGTATAGGTGTGGATTTGTGTGCGGCGTACATGAGATGGGTATTCTTGCTAGATGGGTAATTTAAGAGTGACTGGTTGAGAACACCCTCTCATTACTGTAGAGGACTTTGAGGATTTTGATTTTGACTGTATAGGTGTGGATTTATGTGCGACGAACGGAAGATTGGTATTTTTGTTTGGTTGGTAAATAAGAAGTGAGTGGTTGAAAACCACCTCTCATTACTGTAGAGGACTTTGAGGATTTTGATTTAGACTGTATAGGTGTGGATTTGTGTGCGACGAACGGAAGATGGGTATTCTTGCGAGATTTGTAGATTGGGAGTGAAAGGGTGGAAACTACATTCATCCAACGTACGGTGCTGTTAGGAATTGAATTTGAGTCAGTCAAAGTCGGTTTAGTGAGCGACGAATGGAAGATAGATATCAATATTGGATGGGTAAATGAGGAGTGAGTGTTTGGAAACTACCTATCATCACGTTAGACGACTTTGAGGATTTTGATTTAGACTGTATAGGTGTGGATTTGTGTGCGGCGAACATGAGATGGGTGTTCTTGCTAGATGGGTAAATTAAGAGCGATTGATTGAAAACCACTTCCCATTACTTAAAAGTACTTGGCGGATTTTGATTTTGAATGTATAAGTGTGGATTTTTGTGCATCGAACATGAGGTGGGTTTTCTTGCTGGATGGGTAAATGAGGAGTGAGTGGTTGGAAACTACTATCATCTCCTTGGAGGAATTTGAGGATTTTGATTTTGACGGTATAGGTGTGGATTTGTTTGCCACGAACGGAAGATGGGTAATCTTGCTAGATGTGTAAATTGAGAGTGACTGGTTGAGAACCCCCTCTCGTTACTGTAGAGGACTTTGAGAATTTTGATTTAGACTGTATAGGTGTGGATTTGTGTGCGACGATCGCAAGATGGGTATATTTTTTGGTGGGTAAATTAGAAGTGTGTTGTTGAAAACCACATATCGTCACCGTAGATTACTTTGAGGATTTTGAATCAGACTTTTTAGGTGTGGATTTGTGTGCGACGTACCGAAGATGGGTATTCTTGCGAGATTTGTAGATTGGGAGTGAAAGGGTGGAAACTACATTCATCCAACGTACGGTGCTGTTAGGACTTGAATTTGGTTCAGTTAAATTCGGTTTAGTGTGCGACGAATGGAAGATAGATATTAATGTTAGATGGGTAAATGAGGAGTGAGTGGTTGAAAACTACCTGTCATCATCGTAGATTACTTTGAGGATTTTAATTTTGACTGTATAGGTGTGGATTTGTGTGCGACGAACGGAAGATGGGTATTCTTGCGAAATTTTTAAATTGGTAGTGAAAGGGTGGAAACTAGATTCATCCAACTTACGGTGCTCTTAGTATTTGAATTTGGGTCAGTCAAAGTCGGTTAAGTGTGCGACGAATAGAAGATAGATATTTATGTGAGATGGGTAAATGAGGAGTGAGTGGTTGGAATCTAGCTATCATCACCTCAGAGGACTTTGATGATTTTGATTTTGACTGTATAGGTGTGGATTTATGTGCGGCGAACATGAGATGGGTATTCTTGCTAGATGGGTAAATTAAGAGTGAGTGATTGAAAACCACTTCTCGTTACTTAAGAGGACTTCGCGGATTTTGATTTTGACTGTATAGGTGGGGATTTGTGTGCGGCGAACATGAGATGATTGTTCTTCCTAGGTGAGTAAATTAGGAGTGAGTGGTTGAAAAGTACCTATCATCTGCTTAGAGGACTTTGAGGATTTTGATTTTGACTGTATAGTTGTGCATTTGTGTGCGACGATCGCAAGATGGTCCATATTGGTATATATGTAAATGAGAAGTGATTGTTTGAAAACTACCTATCGTCACCGTAGGTTAATTTGAGGATTTTGATTTTGACTGTATAGGTGTGGATTTGTGTGCGACGAACGGAAGATGGGTATTCTTGCGAGATTTGTAGATTGGGAGTGAAAGGGTGGAAACTACATTCATCCAACGTACGGTGCTGTTAGGACTTGAATTTGGTTCAGTTAAATTCGGTTTAGTGTGCGACGAATGGAAGATAGATAATAATGTTAGATGAGTGAATGAGGAGTGAGATGTTGAAAACTACATATCGTCACCGTAGATTACTTTGAGGATTTTGATATTGACTGTATAGGTGTGGATTTGTGTGCGACGAACGGAAGATGGGTATTCTTGCGAGATTTGTAGATTGGGAGTGAAATTGTGGAACCTACATTCATCCGAATTACGATGCTGTTAGGACTTGAATTTGGGTCAGTTAAATTCGGTTTATTGTGCGACAAATGGAAGATAGATATTAATGTTAGATGGGTGAATGAGGAGTGAGTGGTTGGAAACTACCTATCATCACCTCAGAGCAGTTTTAGGATTTCGATTTAGACTGTATAGGTGTGGATTTGTGTGCGGCGAACATGAGATGGGTGTTCTTCCTTGATGCGTAAATGAGGAGTGAGTGGTTGCAAACTACCTACCATAACCTCAGATGACTTTGACTATTTCGATTTTGACTGTATAGGTGTGGATATGTGTGTGGCGAACATGAGATTGGTGTTCTTTCTAGATGGGTGAAATAAGTGTGAGTGATTGAAAACCAATTCTCATTACTGTAGAAGACTTTGAGGATTTTGATTTTGACTGTGTAGGTGTGGATTTGTGTGCGACGAACGGAAGATGGGCCATATTGGTAGATGGGCAAATGAGGAGTGAGTGGTTGAAATCTACCTATCGTCACTGTAGATTACTTTTGATTTTGACTGTATAGGTGTGGATTTGTGTGCGACGAACGGAAGATCGGTATTCTTGAGAGATTGGTAGATTGGGAGTGAAAGGGTGGAAACTACATTCATCCAACGTACGGTGCTGTTAGGACTTGAATTTGGTTCAGTTAAATTCGGTTTAGTGTGCGACGAATGGAAGATAGATATTAATGTTAGATGGGTGAATGAGGAGTGAGATGTTGAAAACTAACTATCGTCACCGTAGATTACTTTGAGGATTTTGATTTTGACTGTATAGGTGTGGATTTGTGTGCGACGAACGGAAGATGGGTATTCTTGCGAGATTTGTAATTTGGGAGTGAAATGGTGGAAACTACATTCATCCAACTTACGATGCTGTTAGGACTTGAATTTGGTTCAGTCAAAGTCGGTTGAGTGTGCGACGAGTGGAAGATAGATATTTATGTGAGATGGGTAAATGAGGAGTGAGTGGTTGGAAACTACCTATCATAAACTTAGAGGACTTTGAGGAATTTGATTTTGACTGTATAGGTGTGGATTTGTGTGCGGCGAACATGAGATGGGTGTTCTTCCTAGATGGTTAAATGAGGAGTGAGTGGTTGGAAACTACATATCATCACCTCAGTTGACTTTGAGGATTTTGATTTTGACTGTATAGGTGTGGATTTGTGTGTGGCGAACATGAGATTGGTGTTCTTGCTAGATGGGTGAAATAAGTGTGAGTGATTGAAAACCACTTCTCGTTACTGTAGAGGACTTTGAGGATTTTGATTTTGACGGTATAGGTGTGGATTTGTGTGCGACGAACGGATGACGGGTATTTTTGTTAGATGGGTAAATGAGGAGTGAGTGTTTGAAAACCACTTCTCATTACTGTAGAGGACTTTGAGGGTTTTGATTTCGACTGTGTAGGTGTTGATTTGTGTGCGGTGAACATGAGATGTGTATTCTTGCCAGATGGGTAAATTAAGAGTGAGTGGTTGATAACCACTTCTCATTACTTAAGAGGACTTCGCGGATTTTGATTTTGACTGTATAGGTGGGGATTTGTGTGCGGCGAACATGAGATGAGTGTTCTTCCTAGGTGAGTAAATTAAGAGTGAGTGGTTGAAAAGTACCTATCATCTCCTTAGAGGACTTTGAGGATTTTGATTTTGACTGTATAGTTGTGGATCTGTTTGCGACGAACGGAAGATGGTCCATATTGGTATATATGTAAATGAGAAGTGATTGTTTGAAAACTACCTATCGTCACCGTAGGTAATTTGAGGATTTTGATTTTGACTCTATATGTGTGGATTTGTGTGCGACGAAGTGAAGATGGGTATTCTTGCGAGATTTGTAGATTGGGAGTGAAAGGGTGGAAACTACATTCATCCAACTTACGGTGCTGTTAGGACTTGAATTTGGGTCGGTTGAAATCGATATAGTGTGCGACGAATGGAAGATAGATATTTATGTGAGATGGGTAAATGAGGAGTGAGTGGTTGGAAACTACCTATCGTCAACGTAGTTTACTTTGAGGATTTTGATTTTGACTGTATAGGTGTGGATTGGTGTGCGACGAACGGAAGATGGGCCATATTGGTAGATGGGTAAATGAGGAGTGAGTGGTTGTAAACTACCTATCGTCACTGTAGATTACTTTGAGGATTTTGATTTTGACTGTATAGGTGTGGATTTGTGTGCGACGAACGGATGACGGGTATTTTTGTTAGATGGGTAAATGAGGAGTGAGTGTTTGAAAACCACTTCTCATTACTGTAGAGGACTTTGAGGGTTTTGATTTCGACTGTGTAGGTGTTGATTTGTGTGCGGTGAACATGAGATGTGTATTCTTGCCAGATGGGTAAATTAAGAGTGAGTGGTTGATAACCACTTCTCATTACTGTACAGGACTTTGAGGATTTTGATTTTGACTGTATAGGTGGGGATTTGTGTGCGGCGAACATGAGATGAGTGTTCTTCCTAGGTGAGTAAATTAAGAGTGAGTGGTTGAAAAGTACCTATCATCTCCTTAGAGGACTTTGAGGATTTTGATTTTGACTGTGTAGGTGTGGATTTGTGTGCGACGAACTGAAGATGGGTATTCTTGCGAGATTTGTAGATTGGGAGTGAAAGGGTGGTAACTACATTCATCCAGGTTACGGTGCTGTTAGGACTTGAATTTGGTTCAGTTAAATTCGGTTTAGTGTGCGACGAATGGAAGATAGATATTTATGTGAGATGGGTGAATTAGGAGTGAGATGTTGAAAACTACCTATCGTCACCGTAGGTTAATTTGAGGATTTTGATTTTGACTGTATAGGTGTGGATTTGTGTGCGACGAACGGAAGATGGTTATTCTTGCGATATTTGTAGATTGGGAGTGAAAGTGTGGAACCTACATTCATCCAACTTACGATGCTGTTAGGACTTGAATTTGGTTCAGTCAAAGTCGGTTGAGTGTGCGACGAATGGAAGATAGATATTAATTTTAGATGGGTAAATGAGGAGTGAGTGGTTGGAATCTAGCTATCATCACCTCAGAGGACTTTGAGGATTTATATTTTGACTGTATAGGTGTGGATTTGTGTGCGACGAACGGAAGATGGGTATTGTTGCGAGATTGGTAGATTGGGAGTGAAAGGGTGGAAACTACATTCATCCAACGTACGGTGCTGTTAGAACTTGAATTTGGTTCAGTTAAACTCGGTTTAGTGTGCGACGAATGGAAGATATATATTAATGTGAGATGGGTAAATGAGGAATGAGTGGTTGGAAACTACATATCATCACCTCAGAGGAGTTTTAGGATTTTGATTTTGACTGTATAGGTGTGGATTTGTATGCGGCGAACATGAGATGGGTGTTCTTCCTAGATGGTTAAATGAGGAGTGAGTGGTTGGAAACTACATATCATCACCTCAGTTGACTTTGAGGATTTTGATTTTGACTGTATAGGTGTGGATTTGTGTGTGGCGAACATGAGATTGGTGTTCTTGCTAGATGGGTGAAATAAGTGTGAGTGATTGAAAACCACTTCTCGTTACTGTAGAGGACTTTGAGGATTTTGATTTTGACTGTATAGGTGTGGATTTGTGGTCGACGAACGGATGACGGGTATTTTTGTTAGATGGGTAAATGAGGAGTGAGTGTTTGAAAACCACTTCTCATTACTGTAGAGGACTTTGAGGGTTTTGATTTCGACTGTGTAGGTGTTGATTTGTGTGCGGTGAACATGAGATGTGTATTCTTGCCAGATGGGTAAATTAAGAGTGAGTGGTTGATAACCACTTCTCATTACTGTACAGGACTTTGAGGATTTTGATTTTGACTGTACAGGTGGGGATTTGTGTGCGGCGAACATGAGATGAGTGTTCTTCCTAGGTGAGTAAATTAAGAGTGAGTGGTTGAAAAGTACCTATCATCTCCTTAGAGGACTTTGAGGATTTTGATTTTGACTGTATAGTTGTGGATTTGTGTGCGACGAACGGAAGATGGTCCATATTGGTATATATGTAAATGAGAAGTGATTGTTTGAAAACTACCTATCGTCACCGTAGGTTAATTTGAGGATTTTGATTTTGACTGTATAGGTGTGGATTTGTGTGCGACGAACGGAAGATGGTCCATATTGGTATATATGTAAATGAGAAGTGATTGTTTGAAAACTACCTATCGTCAACGTAGTTTACTTTGAGGATTTTGATTTTGACTGTATAGGTGTGGATTGGTGTGCGACGAACGGAAGATGGGCCATATTGGTAGATGGGTAAATGAGGAGTGAGTGGTTGAAATCTACCTATCGTCACTGTAGATTACTTTGAGGATTTTGATTTTGACTGTATAGGTGTGGATTTGTGTGCGACGAACGGAAGATCGGTATTCTTGCGAGATGGGTAATTTGAGAGTGACTTGTTGTGAACCCATTCTCATTACGGTGGAGGACTTTGAGGATTTTGATTTCGACTCTATATTTGTGGATTTGTTTGCGACGAACGGGAGATGGTCCATATTGGTATATATGTAAATGAGAAGTGACTGTTTGAAAACTACCTATCGTCACCGTATGGTGATTTGAGGATTTTGATATTGACTGTATAGGTGTGGATTTGTGTGCGGCGAACGGAAGATGGGTATTCTTGCGAGATTTGTAGATTGGGAGTGAAATGGTGGAAACTACATTCATCCAACTTACGGTGCTGTTAGGACTTGAATTTGGTTCAGTTAAATTCGGTTTAGTGTGCGACGAATGGAAGATAGATATTTATGTTAGATGGGTAAATGAGGAGTGAGTGGTTGGAAACTACCAATCATCACGTTAGAGGAATTTGAGGATTTTGATTTAGACTGTATACGTATGGATTTGTGTGCGAGGAACGGAAGATGGGTATTTCTGAAGATGGGTATATTTGGAAAGAGCAATTGAAAACCACCCCTCAATACTGTAGAGGACTTTGAGGATTTTGATTTTGACGGTATAGGTGTGGATTTGTGTGCGGCGAATATGAGATGGGTTATCTAGCTAGATATAAATTCAGAGTGAGTGATTGAAAACCACTTCTCAATACCGGAGAGGACTTTGAGAATTTTGTTTTTGACTGTATAGGTGTGGATTTGTGTGCGGCGAACTTGAGATGCGTATTCTTCTTAGATGGGTAATTTGAGAGCGACTTGTTGAGTACCCCCTCTCATTACGGTAGTGGACTTTGAGAATTTTGATTTAGACTGTATAGGTGTGGATTTGTGTGCGGCGAACATGAGATGGTTTATCTCGCTAGATATAAATTAAGAGTGAGTGATTGAAAACCATTTCTCATTACTGGAAAGGACTTTGAGAATTTTGATTTTGACTGTATAGGTGTGGATTAGTTTGCGGCGAACATGAGATGGTTATTCTTGCTAGATGGGTAATTTGTGAGTGATTTGTTGAGAACCGCCTCTCATTACGGTAGAGGACTTTGAGAATTTTGATTTTGACTGTATAGTTGTGGATTTGTGTGCGAGGAACGGAAGATGGCTATTTTTGTAAGATGGGTAAATTAAGAGTGAATGATTGAAAACCACTTCTCATTACTGTAGAGGACTTTGAGGATTTTGATTTTGACTGTATAGGTGTGGATTTATGTGCGGCGATCATGAGATGGGTTATCTCGATAGATATAAATTAAGAGTGAGTGATTGAAAACCATTTCTCATTACTGGAAAGGACTATGAGAATTTTGATTTTGACTGTATAGGTGTGGATTTGTTTGGGGCGAACTTGAGATGCGTATTCTTCTTAGATGGGTAATTTGAGAGTGACTTGTTGAGAACGCCCTCTCATTACGGTAGAGGACTTTGAGAATTTTGATTTTGACTGTATAGGTGTTGATTTGTGTGCATCGAACATGAGATGGGTGTTCTTGCTGGATGGGTAAATGAGGAGTGAGTGGTTGGAAACTACCTATCGTCACCTTGGAGGACTTTGAGGATTTTGATTTAGACTGTATAAGTGTGGATTTGTGTGCCACGAACGGAAGATGGGTATTCTTGCGATATTTGTGGATTGGGAGTGAAAGTGTGGAAACTGCATTCATCCAACTTACGATGCTGTTAGGACTTGAATTTGGGTCAGTCAAATTCGGTATAGTGTGCGACGAATGGAAGATAGATATTTATGTGAGATAGGTAAATGAGAAGTGAGTGGTTGGAAACAACCTATCATCACCTCAGAGGACTTTGAGGATTTTGATTTTGACTGTATAGGTGTGGATTTGTGTGCGACGAACGGATGATGGGATTTTTGTAAGTTGGACAAATTTAGAGTGATTGATTGTAAACCACTTCTCATTAATGTAGAGGTCTTTGAGGATTTTGATTTAGACTGTATAAGTGTGGATTTGTGTGCCACGAACGGAAGATGGGTATTCTTGCGAGATTTGTAGATTGGGAGTGAAAGGGTGGAAACTACATTCATCCAACGTACGGTGCTGTTTGTACTTGAATTTGGTTCAGTCAAAGTCGGTTTAGTGTGCGACGAGTGGAAGATAGATATTTATGTGAGATGGGTAAATGAGGAGTGAGTGGTTGGAAACTACCTATCATCACCTCAGAGGAGTTTTAGGCTTTT
Organism: Fasciola hepatica; assembly: GCA_948099385.1. Lineage (NCBI taxonomy): Eukaryota > Metazoa > Platyhelminthes > Trematoda > Plagiorchiida > Fasciolidae > Fasciola > Fasciola hepatica. Next base: position 4,977,555 of record CANUEZ040000112.1, on the reverse strand, counting down.
GATTTTGACTGTATAGGTGTAGATTTGTGTGCGGCGAACATGAGATGGGTGTTATTCCTAGATGGGTAAATGAGGAGTGAGTGGTTGCCAACTACCTACCATAACCTCAGATGACTTTGATTATTTCGATTTTGACTGGATAGGTGTGGATTTGTGTGCGGCGAACATGAGATTGGTGATCTCGCTAAATGGGTAAATTAAGAGTGAGTGTTTGAAAACCACTTCTCATTACTGTAGTGGACTTTGAGGATTTTGATTTAGACTGTATAGGTGTGGATTTGTGTGCGACGAACAGAAAATGGGCCATATTGGTAGATGGGTAAATGAGGAGTGAGTGGTTGAAATCTACCTATCGTCACTGTAGATTACTTTGAGGATTTTGATTTTAACTGTATAGGTGTGGATTTGTGTGCGGCGAACTAAGATGAGTATTCTTGCGAAATTCGTAGATTGGGAGTGAAAGTGTGGAAACTACATTCATCCAACTTGCGATGCTGTTAGGACTTGAATTTGGTTTAGTCAAAGTCGGTTTAGTGTGCGACGAATGGAAGATAGATATTAATGTTAGATGGCTAAATGAGGAGTGAGTGGTTGGAAACTACCTATCATCACCTCAGAGGAGTTTTAGGATTTTGATTTAGACTGTATAGGTGTGGATTTGTGTGTGGCGAACATGAGATTAGTGTTCTTGCTAGATGGGTGAAATAAGTGTGAGTGATTGAAAACCACTTCTCATTACTGTAGAGGACTTTGAGGATTTTGATTTAGACTGTATAGGTGTGGATTTGTGTGCGACGAACGGATGATGGGTATTTTTGTTTGATGGGTAAATGAGGAGTGAGTGTTTGAAAACCACTTCTCATTATCGTAGAGGACTTTGAGGGTTTCATTTCGGCTGTATAGGTGTGGATTTGTGTGCGACGAACATGAGATGGTTGTTCTCGCTAGATGGGTAAATTAAGAGTGAGTGTTTGAAATCCACTTCTCATTACTGTAGAGGACTTTGAAGATTTTGATTTTGACTGTATAGGTGTGGATTTGTGTGCGACGAACGGAAGATTGTCGATATTGTTATATATGTAAATGAGAAGTGATTGTTTGAAAACTACCTATCGTCACCGTAGGTTAAGTTGAGGAATTTGATTTTGACTGTATAGGTGTGGATTTGTGTGCGACGAACTGAAGATGGGTGTTCTTGCGAGATTTGTAGATTGGGAGTGAATGGGTGGAAACTACATTCATCCAGGTTACGGTGCTGTTAGGACTTGAATTTGGGTCGGTTGAAATCGATATAGTGTGCGACGAATGGAAGATAGATATTTACGTGAGATGGGTAAATTAGGAGTGAGTGGTTGCAAACTACCTATCGTCACCGTAGTTTACTTTGAGGATTTTGATATTGACTGTATAGGTGTGGATTGGTGTGCGACGAACGGAAGATGGGCCATATTGGTAGATGGGTAAGTGAGGAGTGAGTGGTTGAAAACAAGCTCTCATTACTGTAGAGGAATTTGAGGATTTTGATTTTGACTGTATAGGTGTGGATTTGTGTGCGACGAACGGAAGATGGGTATTTTTGTTAGATGGGTAAATTAGGAGTGAGTGGTTGAAAACCAATTCTCATTACTGTAGAGGACTTTGAGGGTTTTGATTTCGACTGTGTAGGTGTTGATTTGTGTGCGGTGAACATGAGATGTGTATTCTTGCCAGATGGGTAAATTAAGAGTGAGTGGTTGATAACCACTTCTCATTACTGTACAGGACTTTGAGGATTTTGATTTTGACTGTACAGGTGGGGATTTGTGTGCGGCGAACATGAGATGAGTGTTCTTCCTAGGTGAGTAAATTAAGAGTGAGTGGTTGAAAAGTACCTATCATCTCCTTAGAGGACTTTGAGGATTTTGATTTTGACTGTATAGTTGTGGATTTGTGTGCGACGAACGGAAGATGGTCCATATTGGTATATATGTAAATGAGAAGTGATTGTTTGAAAACTACCTATCGTCACCGTAGGTTAATTTGAGGATTTTGATTTTGACTGTATAGGTGTGGATTTGTGTGCGACGAACGGAAGATGGTCCATATTGGTATATATGTAAATGAGAAGTGATTGTTTGAAAACTACCTATCGTCAACGTAGTTTACTTTGAGGATTTTGATTTTGACTGTATAGGTGTGGATTGGTGTGCGACGAACGGAAGATGGGCCATATTGGTAGATGGGTAAATGAGGAGTGAGTGGTTGAAATCTACCTATCGTCACTGTAGATTACTTTGAGGATTTTGATTTTGACTGTATAGGTGTGGATTTGTGTGCGACGAACGGAAGATCGGTATTCTTGCGAGATGGGTAATTTGAGAGTGACTTGTTGTGAACCCATTCTCATTACGGTGGAGGACTTTGAGGATTTTGATTTCGACTCTATATTTGTGGATTTGTTTGCGACGAACGGGAGATGGTCCATATTGGTATATATGTAAATGAGAAGTGACTGTTTGAAAACTACCTATCGTCACCGTATGGTGATTTGAGGATTTTGATATTGACTGTATAGGTGTGGATTTGTGTGCGGCGAACGGAAGATGGGTATTCTTGCGAGATTTGTAGATTGGGAGTGAAATGGTGGAAACTACATTCATCCAACTTACGGTGCTGTTAGGACTTGAATTTGGTTCAGTTAAATTCGGTTTAGTGTGCGACGAATGGAAGATAGATATTTATGTTAGATGGGTAAATGAGGAGTGAGTGGTTGGAAACTACCAATCATCACGTTAGAGGAATTTGAGGATTTTGATTTAGACTGTATACGTATGGATTTGTGTGCGAGGAACGGAAGATGGGTATTTCTGAAGATGGGTATATTTGGAAAGAGCAATTGAAAACCACCCCTCAATACTGTAGAGGACTTTGAGGATTTTGATTTTGACGGTATAGGTGTGGATTTGTGTGCGGCGAATATGAGATGGGTTATCTAGCTAGATATAAATTCAGAGTGAGTGATTGAAAACCACTTCTCAATACCGGAGAGGACTTTGAGAATTTTGTTTTTGACTGTATAGGTGTGGATTTGTGTGCGGCGAACTTGAGATGCGTATTCTTCTTAGATGGGTAATTTGAGAGCGACTTGTTGAGTACCCCCTCTCATTACGGTAGTGGACTTTGAGAATTTTGATTTAGACTGTATAGGTGTGGATTTGTGTGCGGCGAACATGAGATGGTTTATCTCGCTAGATATAAATTAAGAGTGAGTGATTGAAAACCATTTCTCATTACTGTAGAGGACTTTGAGAATTTTGATTTTGACTGTATAGGTGTGGATTAGTTTGCGGCGAACATGAGATGGTTATTCTTGCTAGATGGGTAATTTGTGAGTGATTTGTTGAGAACCGCCTCTCATTACGGTAGAGGACTTTGAGAATTTTGATTTTGACTGTATAGTTGTGGATTTGTGTGCGAGGAACGGAAGATGGCTATTTTTGTAAGATGGGTAAATTAAGAGTGAATGATTGAAAACCACTTCTCATTACTGTAGAGGACTTTGAGGATTTTGATTTTGACTGTGTAGGTGTGGATTTATGTGCGGCGATCATGAGATGGGTTATCTCGATAGATATAAATTAAGAGTGAGTGATTGGAAACCATTTCTCATTACTGGAAAGGACTATGAGAATTTTGATTTTGACTGTATAGGTGTGGATTTGTTTGGGGCGAACTTGAGATGCGTATTCTTCTTAGATGGGTAATTTGAGAGTGACTTGTTGAGAACCCCCTCTCATTACGGTAGAGGACTTTGAGAATTTTGATTTTGACTGTATAGGTGTTGATTTGTGTGCATCGAACATGAGATGGGTGTTCTTGCTGGATGGGTAAATGAGGAGTGAGTGGTTGGAAACTACCTATCGTCACCTTGGAGGACTTTGAGGATTTTGATTTAGACTGTATAAGTGTGGATTTGTGTGCCACGAACGGAAGATGGGTATTCTTGCGATATTTGTGGATTGGGAGTGAAAGTGTGGAAACTGCATTCATCCAACTTACGATGCTGTTAGGACTTGAATTTGGGTCAGTCAAATTCGGTATAGTGTGCGACGAATGGAAGATAGATATTTATGTGAGATAGGTAAATGAGGAGTGAGTGGTTGGAAACAACCTATCATCACCTCAGAGGACTTTGAGGATTTTGATTTTGACTGTATAGGTGTGGATTTGTGTGCGACGAACGGATGATGGGATTTTTGTAAGTTGGACAAATTTAGAGTGATTGATTGTAAACCACTTCTCATTAATGTAGAGGTCTTTGAGGATTTTGATTTAGACTGTATAGGTGTGGATTTGTGTGCGACGAACGGAAGATGGGTATTCTTGCGAGATTTGTAGATTGGGAGTGAAAGGGTGGAAACTACATTCATCCAACGTACGGTGCTGTTTGTACTTGAATTTGGTTCAGTCAAAGTCGGTTTAGTGTGCGACGAGTGGAAGATAGATATTTATGTGAGATGGGTAAATGAGGAGTGAGTGGTTGGAAACTACCTATCATCACCTCAGAGGAGTTTTAGGCTTTTGATTTTGACTGTATAGGTGTAGATTTGTGTGCGGCGAACATGAGATGGGTGTTATTCCTAGATGGGTAAATGAGGAGTGAGTGGTTGCCAACTACCTACCATAACCTCAGATGACTTTGATTATTTCGATTTTGACTGGATAGGTGTGGATTTGTGTGCGGCGAACATGAGATTGGTGATCTCGCTAAATGGGTAAATTAAGAGTGAGTGTTTGAAAACCACTTCTCATTACTGTAGTGGACTTTGAGGATTTTGATTTAGACTGTATAGGTGTGGATTTGTGTGCGACGAACAGAAAATGGGCCATATTGGTAGATGGGTAAATGAGGAGTGAGTGGTTGAAATCTACCTATCGTCACTGTAGATTACTTTGAGGATTTTGATTTTAACTGTATAGGTGTGGATTTGTGTGCGGCGAACTAAGATGAGTATTCTTGCGAAATTCGTAGATTGGGAGTGAAAGTGTGGAAACTACATTCATCCAACTTGCGATGCTGTTAGGACTTGAATTTGAGTCAGTTAAAGTCGGTTTAGTGTGCGACGAATGGAAGATAGATATTAATGTTAGATGGCTAAATGAGGAGTGAGTGGTTGGAAACTACCTATCATCACCTCAGAGGAGTTTTAGGATTTTGATTTAGACTGTATAGGTGTGGATTTGTGTGTGGCGAACATGAGATTAGTGTTCTTGCTAGATGGGTGAAATAAGTGTGAGTGATTGAAAACCACTTCTCATTACTGTAGAGGACTTTGAGGATTTTGATTTTGACTGTATAGGTGTGGATTTGTGTGCGACGAACGGAAGATGGGTATTTTTGTTAGATGGGTAAATTAGGAGTGAGTGGTTGAAAACCAATTCTCATTACTGTAGAGGACTTTGAGTATTTTGATTTTGACTGTTTAGGTGTGGATTTGTGTGCGGCGAAAATGAGATGTGTATTCTTGCTAGATGGGTAATTTAAGAGTGACTGGTTGAGAACACCCTCTCATTACTGTAGAGGACTTTGAGGATTTTGATTTTGACTGTATAGGTGTGGGTTTGTGTGCGACGATCGGAAGATGGTTATTTTTGCTGGATGGGTAAATTAAGAGTGAGTGATTGAAAACCACTTCTCAATAATGTAGAGGACTTTGAGGATTTTGATTTAGACTGTATAGGTGTGGATTTGTGTGCGGCGAATATGAGATGGGTTATCTAGCTAGATATAAATTAAGAGTGAGTGATTGAAAACCACTTCTCAATACCGGAGAGGACTTTGAGAATTTTGTTTTTGACTGTATAGGTGTGGATTTGTGTGCGGCGAACTTGAGATGCGTATTCTTCTTAGATGGGTAATTTGAGAGTGACTTGTTGAGAACCCCCTCTCATTACGGTAGAGGACTTTGAGAATTTTGATTCAGACTGTATAGGTGTGGATTTGTGTGCGACGAACGGAAGATGGGCCATATTGGTAGACAGGTAAATGAGAAGTGATTGTTTGAAAATACCTATCGTCACCGTAGATTACTTTGAGGATTTTGATTTTGACTGTATAGGTGTGGATTTGTGTGCGACGAACGGAAGATGGGTATTCTTGCTAGATGGGTAATTTAAGAGTTTCTGGTTCAAAAACCCGTCTCAGTACGGTAGAGGACATTGAGGATTTTGATTTTGACTGTATAGGTGTGGATTTGTGTGCGACGAACGGAAGATGGGTATTCTTGCGAGATTTGTAGATTGGGAGTGAAAGGGTGGAAACTACATTCATCCAACTTACGGTGCTGTTAGGACTTGAATTTGGTTCAGTTAAATTTGGTTTAGTGTGCGACGAATGGAAGATAGATATTTTTGTGAGATGGGTAAATGAGGAGTGAGATGTTGAAAACTACCTATCGTCACCGTAGATTACTTTGAGGAATTTGATTTTGACTGTATAGGTGTAGATTTGTGCGCGAGGAACGGAAGACGGGTATTCTTGCGATATTTGTAGATTGGGAGTGAAAGGGTGGAAACTACATTCATCCAACTTACGGTGCTGTTAGGACTTGAATTTGGTTCAGTTAAATTTGGTTTAGTGTGCGACGAATGGAAGATAGATATTTTTGTGAGATGGGTAAATGAGGAGTGAGATGTTGAAAACTACCTATCGTCACCGTAGATTACTTTGAGGAATTTGATTTTGACTGTATAGGTGTAGATTTGTGCGCGAGGAACGGAAGACGGGTATTCTTGCGATATTTGTAGATTGGGAGTGAAAGGGTGGAAACTACATTCATCCAACTTACGGTGCTGTTAGGACTTGAATTTGGTTCAGTTAAATTCGGTATAGTGGTCGACGAATGGAAGATAGATATTTATGTGAGATGGGTAAATGAGGAGTGAGTGGTTGGAAACTACCTATCATCACGTTAGAGGAATTTGAGTATTTTGATTTTGACTGTATAGGTGTGGATTTGTGTGCGACGAACGGAAGATGGGTATTATTGTAAAATGGGTAAATTAAGAGTGAGTGATTGAAAACCACCCCTCATTACTGTAGAGGACTTTGAGGATTTTGATTTTGACTGTATAGGTGTGGATTTGTGTGCGGCGAATATGAGATGGGTTATCTAGCTAGATATAAATTAAGAGTGAGTGATTGAATGCCACTTCTCAATACCGGAGAGGACTTTGAGAATTTTGTTTTTGACTGTATAGGTGTGGATTTGTTTGGGGCGAACTTGAGATGCGTATTCTTCTTAGATGGGTAATTTGAGAGTGACTTGTTGAGAACCCCCTCTCATTACGGTAGAGGACTTTGAGAATTTTGATTTAGACTGTATAGGTGTGGATTTGTGTGCGACGAACGGAAGATGGGCCATATTGATAGACAGGTAAATGAGAAGTGATTGTTTGAAAACTACCTATCGTCACCGTAGATTACTTTGAGGATTTTGATTTTGACTGTATAGGTGTGGATTTGTGTGCGACGAACGGAAGATGGGTATTCTTGCTAGATGGGTAATTTAAGAGTTACTGGTTCAAAAACCCGTCTTAGTACGGTAGAGGACATTGAGGATTTTGATTTTGACTGTATAGGTGTGGATTTGTGTGCGACGAACGGAAGATGGGTATTTTTGTTAGATGGGTAAATTAAGAGTGAGTGGTTGAAATCCACCTCTCATTACGGTAGAGGTATTGAGGATTTTGATTTTGACTGTATAGGTGTGGATTTGTGTGCGGCGAACATGAGATGTGTGATCTAGCTTGATGGGTAAATTAAGAGTGAGTGGTTGGAAACTACCTATCATCACCTCAGAGGACTTTGAGGATTTTAATTTTGACTATATAGGTGTGGATTTGTGTGCGACGAACGGAAGATGGTCCATATTGTTAGATGGGTAAGTGAGGAGTGAGTGGTTGAAAACAAGCTCTCATTACTGTAGAGGAATTTGAGGATTTTGATTTTGACTGTATAGGTGTGGATTTGTGTGCGACGAACGGAAGATGGGTATTTTTGTTAGATGGGTAAATTAGGAGTGAGTGGTTGAAAACCAATTCTCATTACTGTAGAGGACTTTGAGTATTTTGATTTTGACTGTTTAGGTGTGGATTTGTGTGCGGCGAAAATGAGATGTGTATTCTTGCTAGATGGGTAATTTAAGAGTGACTGGTTGAGAACACCCTCTCATTACTGTAGAGGACTTTGAGGATTTTGATTTTGACTGTATAGGTGTGGGTTTGTGTGCGACGATCGGAAGATGGTTATGTTTGCTGGATGGGTAAATTAAGAGTGAGTGATTGAAAACCACTTCTCAATAATGTAGAGGACTTTGAGGATTTTGATTTAGACTGTATAGGTGTGGATTTGTGTGCGGCGAACATGAGATTGGTATACTTGCTAAATGGGTAAATTATTAGTGAGTGCTTGAAAACCACTTCTCATTACGGTAGAGGAATTTGAGGATTTTGATTTTGACTGTATAGGTGTGGATTTGTGTGCGACGAACGGAAGATGGGTATTTCTGAAGATTGGTATATTAAGAAAGAGCAATTGAAAACCACCCCTCATTACTGTAGAGGACTTTGAGGATTTTGATTTAGACTGTATAGGTGTGGATTTGTGTGCGGCGAATATGAGATGGGTTATCTAGCTAGATATAAATTAAGAGTGAGTGATTGAAAACCACTTCTCAATACCGGAGAGGACTTTGAGAATTTTGTTTTTGACTGTATAGGTGTGGATTTGTGTGCGGCGAACTTGAGATGCGTATTCTTCTTAGATGGGTAATTTGAGAGTGACTTGTTGAGAACCCCCTCTCATTACGGTAGAGGACTTTGAGAATTTTGATTCAGACTGTATAGGTGTGGATTTGTGTGCGACGAACGGAAGATGGGCCATATTGGTAGACAGGTAAATGAGAAGTGATTGTTTGAAAATACCTATCGTCACCGTAGATTACTTTGAGGATTTTGATTTTGACTGTATAGGTGTGGATTTGTGTGCGACGAACGGAAGATGGGTATTCTTGCTAGATGGGTAATTTAAGAGTTTCTGGTTCAAAAACCCTTCTCAGTACGGTAGAGGACATTGAGGATTTTGATTTTGACTGTATAGGTGTGGATTTGTGTGCGACGAACGGAAGATGGTCCATATTGTTAGATGGGTAAATGAGGAGTGAGTGGTTGAAAACAAGCTCTCATTACTGTAGAGGACATTGAGGATTTTGATTTTGACTGTATAGGTGTGGATTTGTGTGCGACGAACGGAAGATGGGTATTTTTGTTAGATGGGTAAATTAGGAGTGAGTGGTTGAAAACCAATTCTCATTACTGTAGAGGACTTTGAGTATTTTGATTTTGACTGTATAGGTGTGGATTTGTGGGCGGCGAAAAAGAGATGTGTATTCTTGTTAGATGGGTAATTTAAGAGTGACTGGTTGAGAACACCCTCTCATTACCGTAGAGGACTTTGAGGATTTTGATTTTGACTGTATAGGTGTGGATTTGTGTGCGACGATCGGAAGATGGTTATTTTTGCTGGATGGGTAAATTAAGAGTGAGTGATTGAAAACCACTTCTCAATAATGTAGAGGACTTTGAGGATTTTGATTTAGACTGTATAGGTGTGGATTTGTGTGCGGCGAACATGAGATTGGTATACTTGCTAAATGGGTAAATTATTAGTGAGTGCTTGAAAACCACTTCTCATTACGGTAGAGGAATTTGAGGATTTTGATTTAGACTGTATAGGTGTGGATTTGTGTGCGACGAACGGAAGGTTGGCCATATTGGTAGATGGGTAAATGAGGAGTGAGTGGTTGGAAACTACCTATCATCACCGTAGATTACTTTGAGGATTTTGATTTTGACTGTATAGGTGTGGATTTGTGTGCGACGATCGTAAGATGGGTATTCTTGCGAGATTGGTAGATTGGGAGTGAAAGGGTGGAAACTACATTCATCCAACGTACGGTGCTGTTATGACTTGCATTTGGGTCAGTCAAAGTCGGTTTAGAGTGCGACGAATGGAAGATAGATATTTATGTGATATGGTTAAATGAGGAGTGACTGGTTGAAAACAACATGTCATCAATTTACAGGACTTTGAGGATTTTGATTAAGACTGTATAGGTGCTGATTTGTGTGCGACGAACGGAAGATGGTTATTCTTGCTAGATGGGTAATTTAAGAGTGACTGGTTCAAAAACCCCTCTCACTACGCTAGAGGACTTTGCGGATTTTGATTTAGACTCTATATGTGTGGATTTGTGTGCGACGAACGGAAGATGGTTATTTTTGTTTGATGGGTAAATTAAGAGTGAGTGGTTGAAATCCACCTCTCATTAAGGTAGAGGACTTTGAGGATTTTGATTTTGACTATATACGTGTGGATTTGTGTGCGACGAACGGTAGATGGTCCATATTGTTAGATGGGTAAATGAGGAGTGAGTGGTTGAAAACAAGCTCTCAATACTGTAGAGGAATTTGACGATTTTGATTTTGACTGTATAGGTGTGGATTTGTGTGCGACGAACGGAAGATGGGTATTTTTGTTAGATGGGTAAATTAGGAGTGATTGGTTGAAAAGCAATTCTCATTACTGTAGAGGACTTTGAGGATTTTGATTTTGACTGTATAGGTGTGGATTTGTGTGCGACGAACGGAAGATGGTCCATATTGGTAGATGGGTAAATGAGGAGTGAGTGGTTGGAAACTACCTAACATCACCTTAGAGGACTTTTAGGATTTTGATTTAGACTGTATAGGTGTGGATTTGTGTGTGGCGAACATGAGATGTGTGTTCTCTCTAGATGGGTAAATCAAGAGTGAGTGATTGCTAACCACTTCCCGTTACTGTAGAGGACTTTGAGGATTTTGATTTAGACTGTATAGGTGTGGATTTGTGTGCGACGAACGGAAGATGGGCCATATTGTTAGATGGGTAAATGAGGAGTGAGTGGTTCAAACCTACCTGTCATCAACTTAGAGGACTTTGAGGATTTTGATTTTGACTATATAGGTGTGGATTTTTGTGCGACGAACGGAAGATGGGCCATATTGGTAGATGGTTAAATGAGCAGTGAGTTGTTGAAAACTATCTATCGTCACCGTAGTTTACGTTGAGGAATTTGATTTTGACTGTATAGGTGTGGATTTGTGTGCGACGATCGTAAGATGGGTATTCTTGCGAGATTGGTAGATTGGGAGTGAAAGGGTGGAAACTACATTCATCCAACGTACGGTGCTGTTATGACTTGCATTTGGGTCAGCCAAAGTCGGTTTAGAGTGCGACGAATGGAAGATAGATATTTATGTGATATGGTTAAATGAGGAGTGACTGGTTGAAAACAACATGTCATCAATTTACAGGACTTTGAGGATTTTGATTTAGACTGTATAGGTGTGGATTTGTGTGCGACGAACGGAATATGGGCCATATTGGTAGATGGGTAAATGAGGAGTGAGTGGTTGAAAACTACCTATCGTCACCGTAGATTACTTTGAGGACTTTGATTTTGACTGTATAGTTGTGGATTTGTGTGCGACGAACGGAAGATGGGTATTCTTGCGAGATTGGTAGGTTGGGAGTGAAAGGGTGGAAACTACATTCATCCAACGTACGGTGCTGTTATGACTTGCATTTGGGTCAGTCAAAGTCGGTTTAGAGTGCGACGAATGGAAGATAGATATTTATGTGATATGGTTAAATGAGGAGTGACTGGTTGAAAACAACATGTCATCAATTTACAGGACTTTGAGGATTTTGATTTAGACTGTATAGGTGTGCATTTGTGTGCGACGAACTGAAGCTGGGCCATATTGGTAGATGGGTAAGTGAGGAGTGAGTGGTTGAAAACTACCTATCGTCACCGTAGATTACTTTGAGGATTTTGATTTAGACTGTATAGGTGCTGATTTGTGTGCGACGAACGGAAGATGGTTATTCTTGCTAGATGGGTAATTTAAGAGTGACTGGTTCAAAAACCCCTCTCAGTACGCTAGAGGACTTTGTGGATTTTGATTTAGACTCTATATGTGTGGATTTGTGTGCGACGAACGGAAGATGGTTATTTTTGTTAGATGGGTAAATTAAGAGTGAGTGGTTGAAATCCACCTCTCATTAAGATAGAGGACTTTGAGGATTTTGATTTTGACTGTATAGGTGTGGATTTGTGTGCGACGAACCGTAGATGGTCCATATTGTTAGATGGGTAAATGAGGAGTGAGTGGTTGAAAACAAGCTCTCAATACTGTAGAGGAAATTGACGATTTTGATTTTGACTGTATAGGTGTGGATTTGTGTGCGACGAACGGAACATGGGTATTTTTGTTAGATGGGTAAATTAGGAGTGATTGGTTGAAAAGCAATTCTCATTACTGTAGAGGACTTTGAGGATTTTGATTTTGACTATATAATTTTGGATTTGTGTGCGACTCACGGAAGATGGGCTATATTGCTAGATGGGTAAATGAGGAGTGAGTGGTTGAAAACTACCTGTCGTCACTGTAGATTACTTTGAGGATTTTGATTTTGACTATATAGGTGTGGATTTGTGTGCGGCGTACATGAGATGTGTATTCATGCTAGATGGGTAATTCAAGAGTGACCGGTTGAGAACCCACTCTCATTAAGGTAGAGGACTTTGAGGATTTTGATTTAGACTGTATAGGTGTGGATTTGTGTGCGACGAACGGAAGATGGGTATTTTTGCTGGATGGGTAAATGAGGAGTGAGTGGTTGAGAACCACTTCGCATTACTGTAGAGGACTTTGAGGATTTTGATTTAGACTGTATAGGTGTGGATTTGTGTGCGACGAACGGAAGATGGGCCATATTGTTAGATGGGTAAATGAGGAGTGAGTGGTTCAAACCTACCTGTCATCAACTTAGAGGACTTTGAGGATTTTGATTTTGACTATATAGGTGTGGATTTTTGTGCGACGAACGGAAGATGGGCCATATTGGTAGATGGTTAAATGAGCAGTGAGTTGTTGAAAACTATCTATCGTCACCGTAGTTTACGTTGAGGAATTTGATTTTGACTGTATAGGTGTGGATTTGTGTGCGACGATCGTAAGATGGGTATTCTTGCGAGATTGGTAGATTGGGAGTGAAAGGGTGGAAACTACATTCATCCAACGTACGGTGCTGTTATGACTTGCATTTGGGTCAGCCAAAGTCGGTTTAGAGTGCGACGAATGGAAAATAGATATTTATGTGATATGGTTAAATGAGGAGTGACTGGTTGAAAACAACATGTCATCAATTTACAGGACTTTGAGGATTTTGATTTAGACTGTATAGGTGTGGATTTGTGTGCGACGAACGGAATATGGGCCATATTGGTAGATGGGTAAATGAGGAGTGAGTGGTTGAAAACTACCTATCGTCACCGTAGATTACTTTGAGGATTTTGATTTAGACTGTATAGGTGCTGATTTGTGTGCGACGAACGGAAGATGGTTATTCTTGCTAGATGGGTAATTTAAGAGTGACTGGTTCAAAAACCCCTCTCAGTACGCTAGAGGACTTTGTGGATTTTGATTTAGACTCTATATGTGTGGATTTGTGTGCGACGAACGGAAGATGGTTATTTTTGTTAGATGGGTAAATTAAGAGTGAGTGGTTGAAATCCACCTCTCATTAAGATAGAGGACTTTGAGGATTTTGATTTTGACTGTATAGGTGTGGATTTGTGTGCGACGAACCGTAGATGGTCCATATTGTTAGATGGGTAAATGAGGAGTGAGTGGTTGAAAACAAGCTCTCAATACTGTAGAGGAAATTGACGATTTTGATTTTGACTGTATAGGTGTGGATTTGTGTGCGACGAACGGAACATGGGTATTTTTGTTAGATGGGTAAATTAGGAGTGATTGGTTGAAAAGCAATTCTCATTACTGTAGAGGACTTTGAGGATTTTGATTTTGACTATATAATTTTGGATTTGTGTGCGACTCACGGAAGATGGGCTATATTGCTAGATGGGTAAATGAGGAGTGAGTGGTTGAAAACTACCTGTCGTCACTGTAGATTACTTTGAGGATTTTGATTTTGACTATATAGGTGTGGATTTGTGTGCGGCGTACATGAGATGTGTATTCATGCTAGATGGGTAATTCAAGAGTGACCGGTTGAGAACCCACTCTCATTAAGGTAGAGGACTTTGAGGATTTTGATTTAGACTGTATAGGTGTGGATTTGTGTGCGACGAACGGAAGATGGGTATTTTTGCTGGATGGGTAAATGAGGAGTGAGTGGTTGAGAACCACTTCGCATTACTGTAGAGGACTTTGAGGATTTTGATTTAGACTGTATAGGTGTGGATTTGTGTGCGACGAACGGAAGATGGGCCATATTGTTAGATGGGTAAATGAGGAGTGAGTGGTTCAAACCTACCTGTCATCAACTTAGAGGACTTTGAGGATTTTGATTTTGACTATATAGGTGTGGATTTTTGTGCGACGAACGGAAGATGGGCCATATTGGTAGATGGTTAAATGAGCAGTGAGTTGTTGAAAACTATCTATCGTCACCGTAGTTTACGTTGAGGAATTTGATTTTGACTGTATAGGTGTGGATTTGTGTGCGACGATCGTAAGATGGGTATTCTTGCGAGATTGGTAGATTGGGAGTGAAAGGGTGGAAACTACATTCATCCAACGTACGGTGCTGTTATGACTTGCATTTGGGTCAGCCAAAGTCGGTTTAGAGTGCGACGAATGGAAAATAGATATTTATGTGATATGGTTAAATGAGGAGTGACTGGTTGAAAACAACATGTCATCAATTTACAGGACTTTGAGGATTTTGATTTAGACTGTATAGGTGTGGATTTGTGTGCGACGAACGGAATATGGGCCATATTGGTAGATGGGTAAATGAGGAGTGAGTGGTTGAAAACTACCTATCGTCACCGTAGATTACTTTGAGGACTTTGATTTTGACTGTATAGGTGTGGATTTGTGTGCGACGATCGTAAGATGGGTATTCTTGCGAGATTGGTAGGTTGGGAGTGAAAGGGTGGAAACTACATTCATCCAACGTACGGTGCTGTTATGACTTGCATTTGGGTCAGTCAAAGTCGGTTTAGAGTGCGACGAATGGAAGATAGATATTTATGTGATATGGTTAAATGAGGAGTGACTGGTTGAAAACAACATGTCATCAATTTACAGGACTTTGAGGATTTTGATTTAGACTGTATAGGTGTGCATTTGTGTGCGACGAACTGAAGCTGGGCCATATTGGTAGATGGGTAAGTGAGGAGTGAGTGGTTGTAAACTACCTATCGTCACCGTAGATTACTTTGAGGATTTTGATTTAGACTGTATAGGTGCTGATTTGTGTGCGACGAACGGAAGATGGTTATTCTTGCTAGATGGGTAATTTAAGAGTGACTGGTTCAAAAACCCCTCTCAGTACGGTAGAGGACTTTGTGGATTTTGATTTAGACTCTATATGTGTGGATTTGTGTGCGACGAACGGAAGATGGTTATTTTTGTTAGATGGGTAAATTAAGAGTGAGTGGTTGAAATCCACCTCTCATTAAGATAGAGGACTTTGAGGATTTTGATTTAGACTGTATAGGTGTGGATTTGTGTGCGACGAACGGAAGATGGGTATTTTTGCTGGATGGGTAAATGAGGAGTGAGTGGTTGAGAACCACTTCGCATTACTGTAGAGGACTTTGAGGATTTTGATTTAGACTGTATAGCTGTGGATTTGTGTGCGACGAACGGAAGATGGGTATTTTTGCTGGATGGGTAAATGAGGAGTGAGTGGTTGAGAACCACTTCGCATTACTGTAGAGGACTTTGAGGATTTTGATTTAGACTGTATAGCTGTGGATTTGTGTGCGACGAACGGAAGATGGGTATTTTTGCTGGATGGGTAAATGAGGAGTGAGTGGTTGAGAACCACTTCGCATTACTGTAGAGGACTTTGAGGATTTTGATTTAGACTGTATAGGTGTGGATTTGTGTGCGACGAACGGAAGGTTGGCCATATTGGTAGATGGGTAAATGAGGAGTGAGTGGTTGAAAACTACCTATCGTCACCGTAGATTACTTTGAGGATTTTGATTTTGACTGTATAGGTGTGGATTTGTGTGCGACGATCGTAAGATGGGTATTCTTGCGAGATTGGTAGATTGGGAGTGAAAGGGTGGAAACTACATTCATCCAACGTACGGTGCTGTTATGACTTGCATTTGGGTCAGTCAAAGTCGGTTTAGTGTGCGACGAATGAAAGATAGATATTTATGTGATATGGTTAAATGAGGAGTGACTGGTTGAAAACAACATGTCATCAATTTACAGGACTTTGAGGATTTTGATTTAGACTGTATAGGTGTGCATTTGTGTGCGACGAACTGAAGCTGGGCCATATTGGTAGATGGGTAAGTGAGGAGTGAGTGGTTGTAAACTACCTATCGTCACCGTAGATTACTTTGAGGATTTTGATTTAGACTGTATAGGTGCTGATTTGTGTGCGACGAACGGAAGATGGTTATTCTTGCTAGATGGGTAATTTAAGAGTGACTGGTTCAAAAACCCCTCTCAGTACGGTAGAGGACTTTGCGGATTTTGATTTAGACTCTATATGTGTGGATTTGTGTGCGACGAACGGAAGATGGTTATTTTTGTTAGATGGGTAAATTAAGAGTGAGTGGTTGAAATCCACCTCTCATTAAGGTAGAGGACTTTGAGGATTTTGATTTAGACTGTATAGGTGTGGATTTGTGTGCGACGAACGGAAGATGGTCCATATTGTTAGATGGGTAAATGAGGAGTGAGTGGTTGAAAACAAGCTCTCATTACTGTAGAGGACATTGAGGATTTTGATTTTGACTGTATAGGTGTGGATTTGTGTGCGACGAACGGAAGATGGGTATTTTTGTTAGATGGCTAAATTAGGAGTGATTGGTTGAAAAGCAATTCTCATTACTGTAGAGGACTTTGAGGATATTGATTTTGACTGTATAGGTGTGGATTTATGTGCGACGAACGGAAGATAGGCCATATTGTTAGATGGCTAAATGAGGAGTGAGTGGTTGAAAAGTACCTATCATCACCGTAGTTTACTTTGAGGATTTTGATTTTGACTGTATAGGTGTGGATTTGTGTGCGGCGAACATGAGATTGGTGTTCTTGCTAGATGGGTGACTGAGGAGTGTGTGGTTGGAAACTACCTATCATCAAATTAGAGGAGTTGATGATTTTGATTTTGACTTTATAGGTGTGGATTTGAGTGCGACGAACGGAAGATGGATATTTTTGTTAGAAAGTTAAATGAGGAGTGAGTGGTTGAAAACCACCTCTCATAACTGAAGAGGACTTTGACGATTTTGATTTTGACTGTATAGGTGTGGATTTGTGTGCGACGAACGGAAGATGGGCCATATTGGTAGATGGGTGAATGAGGAGTGAGTGGTTGAAAACTACCTATCGTCACTAAAGATTACTTTGAGGATTTTGATTTAGACTGTATAGGTGTGGATTTGTGTGCGACGAACGGAAGATGGGCCATATTGGTAGATGGCTATATGAGGAGTGAGTGGTTGAGAACTACCTGTCGTCAGCGTAGATTACTTTGAGGATTTTGATTTTGACTGTATAGGTGTGGATTTGTGTGTGGCGAACATGAGATGGGTGTTCTTGCTAGATGGGTGAATGAGGTGTGAGTGGTTGGAAACTACCTATCATCACCTTAGATGAGTTGATGATTTGGATTTTGACTATATAGGTGTGGATTTGTGTGCGACGAACGGAAGATGGGTATTTTTGCTGGATGGGTAAATGAGGAGTGAGTGGTTGAGAACCACTTCGCATTACTGTAGAGGACTTTGAGGATTTTGATTTAGACTGTATAGGTGTGGATTTGTGTGCGACGAACGGAAGATGGGCCATATTGTTAGATGGGTAAATGAGGAGTGAGTGGTTCAAACCTACCTGTCATCAACTTAGAGGACTTTGAGGATTTTGATTTTGACTATATAGGTGTGGATTTTTGTGCGACGAACGGAAGATGGGCCATATTGGTAGATGGTTAAATGAGCAGTGAGTTGTTGAAAACTATCTATCGTCACCGTAGTTTACGTTGAGGAATTTGATTTTGACTGTATAGGTGTGGATTTGTGTGCGACGATCGTAAGATGGGTATTCTTGCGAGATTGGTAGATTGGGAGTGAAAGGGTGGAAACTACATTCATCCAACGTACGGTGCTGTTATGACTTGCATTTGGGTCAGTTAAATTCGGTTTAGAGTGCGACGAATGGAAGATAGATATTTATGTGATATGGTTAAATGAGGAGTGACTGGTTGAAAACAACATGTCATCAATTTACAGGACTTTGAGGATTTTGATTTAGACTGTATAGGTGTGGATTTGTGTGCGACGAACGGAATATGGGCCATATTGGTAGATGGGTAAATGAGGAGTGAGTGGTTGAAAACTACCTATCGTCACCGTAGATTACTTTGAGGACTTTGATTTTGACTGTATAGGTGTGGATTTGTGTGCGACGATCGTAAGATGGGTATTCTTGCGAGATTGGTAGGTTGGGAGTGAAAGGGTGGAAACTACATTCATCCAACGTACGGTGCTGTTATGACTTGCATTTGGGTCAGTCAAAGTCGGTTTAGAGTGCGACGAATGGAAGATAGATATTTATGTGATATGGTTAAATGAGGAGTGACTGGTTGAAAACAACATGTCATCAATTTACAGGACTTTGAGGATTTTGATTTAGACTGTATAGGTGTGCATTTGTGTGCGACGAACTGAAGCTGGGCCATATTGGTAGATGGGTAAGTGAGGAGTGAGTGGTTGTAAACTACCTATCGTCACCGTAGATTACTTTGAGGATTTTGATTTAGACTGTATAGGTGCTGATTTGTGTGCGACGAACGGAAGATGGTTATTCTTGCTAGATGGGTAATTTAAGAGTGACTGGTTCAAAAACCCCTCTCAGTACGGTAGAGGACTTTGTGGATTTTGATTTAGACTCTATATGTGTGGATTTGTGTGCGACGAACGGAAGATGGTTATTTTTGTTAGATGGGTAAATTAAGAGTGAGTGGTTGAAATCCACCTCTCATTAAGATAGAGGACTTTGAGGATTTTGATTTAGACTGTATAGGTGTGGATTTGTGTGCGACGAACGGAAGATGGTCCATATTGTTAGATGGGTAAATGAGGAGTGAGTGGTTGAAAACAAGCTCTCAATACTGTAGAGGAAATTGACGATTTTGATTTTGACTGTATAGGTGTGGATTTGTGTGCGACGAACGGAAGATGGGTATTTTTGCTGGATGGGTAAATGAGGAGTGAGTGGTTGAGAACCACTTCGCATTACTGTAGAGGACTTTGAGGATTTTGATTTAGACTGTATAGGTGTGGATTTGTGTGCGACGAACGGAAGATGGGTATTTTTGCTGGATGGGTAAATGAGGAGTGAGTGGTTGAGAACCACTTCGCATTACTGTAGAGGACTTTGAGGATTTTGATTTAGACTGTATAGGTGTGGATTTGTGTGCGACGAACGGAAGGTTGGCCATATTGGTAGATGGGTAAATGAGGAGTGAGTGGTTGAAAACTACCTATCGTCACCGTAGATTACTTTGAGGAATTTGATTTTGACTGTATAGGTGTGGATTTGTGTGCGACGATCGTAAGATGGGTATTCTTGCGAGATTGGTAGATTGGGAGTGAAAGGGTGGAAACTACATTCATCCAACGTACGGTGCTGTTATGACTTGCATTTGGGTCAGTCAAAGTCGGTTTAGTGTGCGACGAATGGAAGATAGATATTTATGTGATATGGTTAAATGAGGAGTGACTGGTTGAAAACAACATGTCATCAATTTACAGGACTTTGAGGATTTTGATTTAGACTGTATAGGTGTGCATTTGTGTGCGACGAACTGAAGCTGGGCCATATTGGTAGATGGGTAAGTGAGGAGTGAGTGGTTGTAAACTACCTATCGTCACCGTAGATTACTTTGAGGATTTTGATTTAGACTGTATAGGTGCTGATTTGTGTGCGACGAACGGAAGATGGTTATTCTTGCTAGATGGGTAATTTAAGAGTGACTGGTTCAAAAACCCCTCTCAGTACGGTAGAGGACTTTGTGGATTTTGATTTAGACTCTATATGTGTGGATTTGTGTGCGACGAACGGAAGATGGTTATTTTTGTTAGATGGGTAAATTAAGAGTGAGTGGTTGAAATCCACCTCTCATTAAGATAGAGGACTTTGAGGATTTTGATTTAGACTGTATAGGTGTGGATTTGTGTGCGACGAACGGAAGATGGTCCATATTGTTAGATGGGTAAATGAGGAGTGAGTGGTTGAAAACAAGCTCTCAATACTGTAGAGGAAATTGACGATTTTGATTTTGACTGTATAGGTGTGGATTTGTGTGCGACGAACGGAAGATGGGTATTTTTGCTGGATGGGTAAATGAGGAGTGAGTGGTTGAGAACCACTTCGCATTACTGTAGAGGACTTTGAGGATTTTGATTTAGACTGTATAGGTGTGGATTTGTGTGCGACGAACGGAAGATGGGTATTTTTGCTGGATGGGTAAATGAGGAGTGAGTGGTTGAGAACCACTTCGCATTACTGTAGAGGACTTTGAGGATTTTGATTTAGACTGTATAGGTGTGGATTTGTGTGCGACGAACGGAAGGTTGGCCATATTGGTAGATGGGTAAATGAGGAGTGAGTGGTTGAAAACTACCTATCGTCACCGTAGATTACTTTGAGGAATTTGATTTTGACTGTATAGGTGTGGATTTGTGTGCGACGATCGTAAGATGGGTATTCTTGCGAGATTGGTAGATTGGGAGTGAAAGGGTGGAAACTACATTCATCCAACGTACGGTGCTGTTATGACTTGCATTTGGGTCAGTCAAAGTCGGTTTAGTGTGCGACGAATGAAAGATAGATATTTATGTGATATGGTTAAATGAGGAGTGACTGGTTGAAAACAACATGTCATCAATTTACAGGACTTTGAGGATTTTGATTTAGACTGTATAGGTGTGGATTTGTGTGCGACGAACTGAATCTGGGCCATATTGGTAGATGGGTAAGTGAGGAGTGAGTGGTTGTAAACTACCTATCGTCACCGTAGATTACTTTGAGGATTTTGATTTAGACTGTATAGGTGCTGATTTGTGTGCGACGAACGGAAGATGGTTATTCTTGCTAGATGGGTAATTTAAGAGTGACTGGTTCAAAAACCCCTCTCAGTACGGTAGAGGACTTTGCGGATTTTGATTTAGACTCTATATGTGTGGATTTGTGTGCGACGAACGGAAGATGGTTATTTTTGTTAGATGGGTAAATTAAGAGTGAGTGGTTGAAATCCACCTCTCATTAAGGTAGAGGACTTTGAGGATTTTGATTTAGACTGTATAGGTGTGGATTTGTGTGCGACGAACGGAAGATGGTCCATATTGTTAGATGGGTAAATGAGGAGTGAGTGGTTGAAAACAAGCTCTCATTACTGTAGAGGACATTGAGGATTTTGATTTTGACTGTATAGGTGTGGATTTGTGTGCGACGAACGGAAGATGGGTATTTTTGTTAGATGGCTAAATTAGGAGTGATTGGTTGAAAAGCAATTCTCATTACTGTAGAGGACTTTGAGGATATTGATTTTGACTGTATAGGTGTGGATTTATGTGCGACGAACGGAAGATAGGCCATATTGTTAGATGGCTAAATGAGGAGTGAGTGGTTGAAAAGTACCTATCATCACCGTAGATTACTTTGAGGATTTTGATTTTGACTGTATAGGTGTGGATTTGTGTGCGGCGAACATGAGATTGGTGTTCTTGCTAGATGGGTGACTGAGGAGTGTGTGGTTGGAAACTACCTATCATCAAATTAGAGGAGTTGATGATTTTGATTTTGACTTTATAGGTGTGGATTTGAGTGCGACGAACGGAAGATGGATATTTTTGTTAGAAAGTTAAATGAGGAGTGAGTGGTTGAAAACCACCTCTCATAACTGAAGAGGACTTTGACGATTTTGATTTTGACTGTATAGGTGTGGATTTGTGTGCGACGAACGGAAGATGGGCCATATTGGTAGATGGGTGAATGAGGAGTGAGTGGTTGAAAACTACCTATCGTCACTAAAGATTACTTTGAGGATTTTGATTTAGACTGTATAGGTGTGGATTTGTGTGCGACGAACGGAAGATGGGCCATATTGGTAGATGGCTATATGAGGAGTGAGTGGTTGAGAACTACCTGTCGTCAGCGTAGATTACTTTGAGGATTTTGATTTTGACTGTATAGGTGTGGATTTGTGTGTGGCGAACATGAGATGGGTGTTCTTGCTAGATGGGTGAATGAGGAGTGAGTGGTTGGAAACTACCTATCATCACCTTAGATGAGTTGATGATTTGGATTTTGACTATATAGGTGTGGATTTGTGTGCGACGTACGGAAGATGGGCCATATTGGTAGATTGGTAAATGCGGAGTGAGTGGTTGAAAACTACCTATCGTCACTGTAGATTACTTTGAGGATTTTGATTTTGACTGTATAGGTGTGGATTTGTGTGCGACGATCGTAAGATGGGTATTCTTGCGAGATTGGTAGATTGGGAGTGAAAGGGTGGAAACTACACTCATCCAATGTACGGTGCTGTTAGGCGTTGAATATGGTTCAGTTTATTTCGGTTTAGTGTGCGACGAATGGAAGATAGATATTTATGTCAGATGGGTGAATGAGGAGTGAGTGGTTGGAAACTACCTACCATCACCTCAGAGGAATTTGAGGATTTTGATTTTGACTGTCTAGGTGTGGATTTGTGTGCGGCGAACATGAGATGGGTGTTCTTGCTAGATGGCTAATTTAAGAGTGACTGGCTGAGAACCATCTCTCTATGAGGTAGAGGACTTTGAGGATTTTGATTTCGACTGTATAGGTGTGGATTTGTGTGCGACGAACGGAAGATGGGCCATATTGGTAGATGGGTGAATGAGGAGTGAGTGGTTGAAAACTACCTATCGTCACTAAAGATTACTTTGAGGATTTTGATTTAGACTGTATAGGTGTGGATTTGTGTGCGACGAACGGAAGATGGGCCATATTGTTAGATGGCTATATGAGGAGTGAGTGGTTGAGAACTACCTGTCGTCAGCGTAGATTACTTTGAGGATTTTGATTTTGACTGTATAGGTGTGGATTTGTGTGTGGCGAACATGAGATGGGTGTTCTTGCTAGATGGGTGAATGAGGAGTGAGTGGTTGGAAACTACCTATCATCACCTTAGATGAGTTGATGATTTGGATTTTGACTATATATGTGTGGATTTGTGTGCGACGTACGGAAGATGGGCCATATTGGTAGATTGGTAAATGCGGAGTGAGTGGTTGAAAACTACCTATCGTCACTGTAGATTACTTTGAGGATTTTGATTTTGACTGTATAGGTGTGGATTTGTGTGCGACGATCGTAAGATGGGTATTCTTGCGAGATTGGTAGATTGGGAGTGAAAGGGTGGAAACTACACTCATCCAATGTACGGTGCTGTTAGGCGTTGAATATGGTTCAGTTTATTTCGGTTTAGTGTGCGACGAATGGAAGATAGATATTTATGTGAGATGGGTGAATGAGGAGTGAGTGGTTGGAAACTACCTACCATCACCTCAGAGGAATTTGAGGATTTTGATTTTGACTGTCTAGGTGTGGATTTGTGTGCGGCGAACATGAGATGGGTGTTCTTGCTAGATGGCTAATTTAAGAGTGACTGGCTGAGAACCATCTCTCTATGAGGTAGAGGACTTTGAGGATTTTGATTTCGACTGTATAGGTGTGGATTTGTGTGCGACGAACGGAAGATGGGCCATATTGTTAGATGGCTAAATGAGGAGTGAGTGGTTGAGAGCTACCTATCGTCAGCGTAGATTACTTTGAGGATTTTGATTTTGACTGTATAGGTGTGGATTTGTGTGTGGCGAACATGAGATGGGTGTTCTTGCTAGATGGGTGAATGAGGAGTGAGTGGTTGGAAACTACCTATCATCACCTTAGAGGAGTTGATGATTTTGATTTAGACTGTATAGGTGTGGATTTGTGTGCGACGAACGGAAGATGGGCCATATTGGTAGATGGGTAAATGAGGAGTGAGTGGTTGAAACCTACCTGTCATCAACTTAGAGGACTTTGAGGATTTTCATTTTGACTATATAGGTGTGGATTTGTGTGCGACGTACGGAAGATGGGCCATATTGGTAGATTGGTAAATGCGGAGTGAGTGGTTGAAAACTACCTATCGTCACTGTAGATTACTTTGAGGATTTTGATTTTGACTGTATAGGTGTGGATTTGTGTGCGACGATCGTAAGATGGGTATTCTTGCGAGATTGGTCGATTGGGAGTGAAAGGGTGGAAACTACATTCATCCAACGTACAGTGCAGTTAGGACTTGAATTTGTTTCAGTTAAATTCGGTTTAGTGTGCAACGAATGGAAGATAGATATTTATGTGAGATGGGTGAATGAGGAGTGAGTGTTTGAAAACTACGTATCATCAACTCAGAGGACTTTGAGTATTTTGATTTTGACTGTATAGGTGTTGATTTGTGTGCGGCGAACATGAGATGGTTGTTCTATCTGTTGGGTAAATGAGGAGTGAGTGATTGAAAACAACTTCTCATTACTGTAGAGGACTTTGAGGATTTTGATTTTGACTGTATAGGTGTGGATTTGTGTGCGACGAACGGAAGATGGGTATTTTTGTTAGATGGGTAAATTAAGATTGATTGGTTGTAAACCACCTCTCAATATTGTAGAGGACTTTGAGGATTTTGATTTTGACTATATAGGTGTGGATTTGTGTGCGACGAACGGAAGAAGTGCCATATTGGTAGATGGGTAAATGAGGAGCGAGTGGTTGTAAAATACTTCTCAATACCGTAGAGGCTTTGACGATTTTGATTTTGACTGTATAGGTGTGGATTTGTGTGCGACGAACGGAAGATGGGCCATATTGGTAGATGGGTAATTGAGGAGTGAGTGGTTGAAAACTACCTATCGTCACCGTAGATTACTTTGAAGATTTTCATTTTGACTGTATAGGTGTGGATTTGTGTGCGACGATCGTAAGATGGGTATTCTTGCGAGATTGGTAGATTATGAGTGAAAGGGTGGAAACTTCACTCATCCAATGTACGGTGCTGTTAGGACTTGAATATGGTTCAGTTAAATTCGGTATAGTGTGCGACGAATGGAAGATAGATATTTATGTGAGATGGATGAATGAGGAGTGAGATGTTGAAAACTGACTATCGTCACCGTAGGTTAATTTGAGGATTTTGATTTTGACTGTATAGGTGTGGATTTGTGTGCGGCGAACGGAAGATGGGCCATATTGGTAGATGGGTAAATGAGGAGTGAGTGGTTGTATCCTGCCTGTCATCATCTTAGAGGACTTTGAGGATTTTGATTGAGACTGTATAGGTGTGGATTTGTGTGCGACGAACGGAAGATTGTCCATATTGTTAGATGGGTTAATGCGGAGTGAGTGGTTGAAAACTACGTATCGTCACCGTAGATTAATTTGAGGATTTTGATTTTGACTGTATAGGTGTGGATTTGTGTGCGGCGAACATGAGATGGGTGTTCTTGCTAGATGGGTAATTTATGAGTGACTGGTTGAGATCCTTCTCTCTATAAGGTAGAGGAATTTGAGGATTTTGATTTTGACTGTATAGGTGTGGATTTGTTTGCGGCGAACATGAGATGGGTGTTCTTGCTAGATGGGTGAATGAGGAGTGAGTGGTTGGAAAATACCTATCATCACCTTAGTGGATTTGATTATTTGGATTTTGACTGTATAGGTGTGGATTTGTGTGCGACGAACGGAAGATGGGTATTTTTGTTAGAAATGTAAATTAGGAGTGAGTGGTTGGAAACCACCTCTCATTAGTGAAAAGGACTTTGAGGAATTTGATTTTGACTGTATAGGTGTGGATTTGTGTGCGACGAAATTAAGATGGTCCATATTGGTAGATGGGTAAATGAGGAGTGAGTGGTTGGAAACCACCTATCATCACCTTAGAGGACTTTGAGGATTTTGAATTTGACTATATAGTTGTGGATTTGTGTGCGACGAACGGAAGATGGGTATTCTTGCTATATGTGTAATTTAAGAGTGACTGTTTGAGAACCCCCACTCAATACTGTAGAGGACTTTGAGGATTTTGATTTAGACTGTATAGGTGTGGATTTGTATGCGGCGCACATGAGATGAGTGTTCATGCTAGATGGGTAAATGAGAAGTGAGTGGTTGAATACTACTTATCGTCACCGAAGATTACTTTGGGGATTTCGATTTTGTCTGCATATGTATGGATGTTTGTGCGGCGAACATGAGATTGGTGTTCTTTATAGATGGGTAAATGAGGAGTGATTGGTTGGAAGCTACCTATCATCACCTAAGATGACTTTGAGGATTTTGATTTTGACTATATAGGTGTGGATTTGTGTGCGACGAACGGAAGATGGGCCATATTGTTAGATGGGTAAATGAGGAGTGAGTGGTGGAAAACTACGTATCGTCACTGTTGATTACTTTGAGGATTTTGATTTTGACTGTATAGGTGTGGATTTGTGTGCGACGATCGGAAGATGGGTATTCTTGCGAGATTGGTAGATTGGGAGTGAAAGGGTGGAAACTACATTCATCCAACGAACGGTGCTGTTAGGACTTGAATTTGTTTCAGGTAATTTCGGTTTAGTGGGAAACCAATGGGAGATAGATATTTATGTGAGATGGGTGAAAGAGGAGTGAGTTGTTGAAAACTACCTATCGTCACCGTAGATTACTTTGAGGATTTTGATTTTGACTGTGTAGGTGTGGATTTGAGTGCGACGAACGGAAGATGGGTATATTTGTCACATGGGTAAATTAGGAGTGAGTTGTTGAAAACCTCTTGTCATTACTGGAGAGGACTTTGAGGATTTTGATTTCCACTGTATAGGTGTGGATTAGTGTGCGGCGAACCTGAGATGGGTATTCTAGCTAGATTTGTAATTTAAGAGTGAGTGTTTGAAAACAACTTCTCATTACTGTAGAGGACTTTGAGGATTTTGATTTTGACTGTATAGGTGTGGATTTGTGTGCGACGAACTGAAGATGGGTATATTTGTCACATGGGTAAATTAGGAGTGAGTTGTTGAAAACCTCTTGTCATTACTGGAGAGGACTTTGAGGATTTTGATTTAGACTGTATAGGTGTGGATTTGTGTGCGACGAACGGAGGACGGGCCATATTGGTAGATGGGTAAATGAGGAGTGAGTGGTTGAAAACTACCTATCGTCACTGTAGATTACTTTGCGGATTTTGATTTTGACTGTATAGGTGTGGATTTGTTTGCGACGAACGGAAGATGGGTATTCTTGCTATATGTGTGTTTTAAGAGTGACTTGTTTAGAACCCCCACTCAATACGTTAGAGGAATTTGAGGATTTTGATTTTGACTGTATAGGTGTGGATTTGTATGCGGCGAACATGAGATGATTGTTCATGCTGGACGGGTAAATTAGGAGTGAGTGGTTGAAAACTACTTATCGTCACCGAAGATTACTTTGGGGATTTCGATTTTGACTGCATAGGTGTGGATTTGTGTGCGACGAACGGAAGATGGGCCATATTGGTAGATGGGTAAATGAGGAGTCAGTGGTTGAAAATACCTATCGGCACCGTAGATTACTTTGAGGATGTTGATTTTGACTGTATAGGTGTGGATTTGTGTGCGAGGAACTGAAGATTGTTAATTTGCTGGATGGGTAAATGAAGAGTGATTTTTCGAAAACCACTTCTCATAACTGTAGATTACTTTGAGGATTTTGATTCTGAGTGTTTAGGTGTCGATTTGTGTGTGGCGAACATGAGATGGGTATTCTTGCTAGATTTGTAATTTAAGAGTGAGTGTTTGAAAACCACTTCTCATTACTGTAGAGGACTTTGAGGATTTTGATTTCGACTGTATAGGTGTGGATTAGTGTGCGGCGAACATAAGATGGGTATTATTGCTAGATTTGTAATTTAAGAGTGAGTGTTTGAAAACCACTTCTCATTACTGTAGAGGACTTTGAGGATTTTGATTTTGACTGTATAGGTGTGGATTTGTGTGCGGCGAACATGAGATGGTTGTTCTTGCTAGATGGGTGAATTAAGAGTGAGTGATTGAAAACCATTTATCATTACTTTAGAGGATTTTGAGGATTTTGATTTAGACTGTATAGGTGTGGATTTGTTTGCGACGAACGGAAGATGGCCCATAATGTTAGATGGGTAAATGAGGAGTGAGTGGTTGAAAACTACCTATCGTCACCGTAGATTACTTTGAGGATTTTGATTTAGACTGTGTAGGTGTGGATTTGTGTGCGACGAACGGAAGATGGATATTCTTGCGAGATTTGTAGATTGGGAGTGAAATGGTGGAAACTACATTCATCCAAAATACTGTGGTGTTGGTACGTGAATTTGGGTCAGTTCAAGTCGGTTTAGTGTGCGGCGAATGGTAGATAGATATTTATGTGAAATGGTTGAATGAGGAGTGAGTGGTTGGATACTACCTATCATCAACTTAGAGGACTTTGAGGATTTTGATTTTGACTGTATAGGTGTGGATATGTGTGCGGCGAACATGAGATGGGTATTCTTGCTAGATGGGTAAATAAAGAGCGCTTGTTTGAAAACCACTTCTCATCACGTTAACGTACTTTGAGGATTTTGATTTTGACTGTATAGATGTGGATTTGTGAGCGACGAACGTAAGATGGGCCATATTGGTAGATGGGTAAATGAGGAGTGAGTGGTTGAAATCAACCTGTCGTCAGCGTAGATTACTTCGAGGATTTTGATTTTGACTGTATAGGTGTGGAATTGTTTGCGACGAACGGAAGATGAGTATTCTTGCGAGATTGGTAGATTGGGAGTGAAAGGGTGGAAACAACATTCATCCAACCTACGGTGCTGTTAGGACTTGAATTTGGTTCAGTAATATTCGGTTTAGTGTGCGACGAATGGAAGATAGATATTAATGTGAGATGGGTAAATGGGGAGTGAGTGGTTGGAAAGTAATTACCTTTACCTTAGAATACTTTGAGGATTTTGATTTAGACTGTATAGGTGTGGATTTGTGTGCGGCGAACATGAGTTGGGTGTTCTTGCTAGATGGGTAATTTAAGAGTTTCTGGATGAGAACGCCCACATATTACTGTAGATTACTTTGAGGATTTTGATTTTGACTGTATAGGTGTGGATTTGTGTGCGACGAACGGAGGATGAGTATTCTTGCGAGATTTGTAGATTGGGAGTGAAAGGGTGGAAACAACATTCATCCAATGTACGGTGCTGTTAGGACTTGAATTTGGTTCAGTTATATTCGGTTTAGTGTGCGACGAATGGAAGATAGATATTAATGTGAGATGGGTAAATGGGGAGTGAGACGTTGGAAAGTAATTACCTTTACCTTAGAGGACTTTGAGGATTTTGATTTTGACTGTATAGGTGTGGATTTGTGTGCGGCGAACATGAGATGGGTTTTCTTGCTATATGGTTAATTTAAGAGTGACTGGATGAGAACACAGTCTCATTACTGTAGAGAACTTTGAGGATTTTGATTTTGACTGTATAGGTGTGGATTTGTGTGCAACGAACGTAAGATGGGTATTCTTGCGAGATATGTAGTTTAGGAGTGAAATTGTGGAAACTACATTCATCCAACGTACAGTGCTCTTAGGACTTGAATTTGGTTCAGTTAAATTCGGTTTAGTGTGCGACGAATGGAAGATAGATATTTATGTGAGATGGGTAAAATGAGGAGTGAGATGTTGAAAACTGACTATCGTCACCGTAGGTTAATTTGAGGATTTTGATTTCGACTGTATAGGTGTTGATTTGTGTGCGACGAACGGAAGATGGGCCATATTGGTAGATGGGTAAATGAGGAGTGAGTGGTTGGAAACTACCCATCGTCACCGTAGATTACTTTGAGGATTTTGATTTAGACTGTATAGGTGTGGATTTGTGTGCGACGAACGGAAGATGGGTATTCTTGCGAGATTGGTAGATTAGGAGTGAAAGGGTGGAAACTACATTCATCCAACTTACGGTGCTGTTGGGACTTGAATTTGAGTCAGTCAAAGTCGGTTTAGTGTGCGACGAATGGAAGATAGATATTTACGTAATATGGGTAAATGAGGAGTGAGTGGTTGGAAACTACCTATCATCACCTTAGAGGACATTGAGGATTTTGATTGAGACTGTATAGGTGTGGATTTGTGTGCGGCGAACATGAGATGGTTGTTCTTGCTAGATGGGTGAATTAAGAGTGAGTGATTGAAAACCACTTCTCATTACCGTAGAAGACTTTGAGGATTTTGATTTAGACTGTATAGGTGTGGATTTGTTTGCGACGAACGGAAGATGGCCCATAATGTTAGATGGGTAAATGAGGAGTGAGTGGTTGGAAAATATCTATCGTCACCGTAGATTACTTTGAGGATTTTGATTTTGACTGTATAGGTGTGGATTTGTGTGCGAAGAACGGAAGATGGGTATTCTTGCGAGATTGGTAGATTGGGATTGAAAGTGTGGAAACTACATTCATCCAACGTACGGTGCGGATAGGACTTCAATTTGGTTCAGTTAAATTCGGTTTAGTGTGCGACGAATGGAAGATAGATATTTATGTGAGATGGATAAATGAGGAGTGAGCGGTTGGAAACTACCTACCACCAACTTAGAGGACTTTGAGGATTTTGATTTTGACTGTCTAAGTGTGGATTTGTGTGCGGCGAACATGAGATGGGTGTTCTTGCTAGATGGGTATATTAAGAGGGAGTGATTCAAAACGACCTCTCATTACTGTAGAGGACTTTGAGGATTTTGATTTAGACTGTATAGGTGTGGATTTGTGTGCAACGAACGGAAGATGGGCCATATTGTTAGATGGGTAAATTAGAAGTGAGTGGTTGGAAACTGCCTATCGTCACCGTAGATTACTTTGAGGATTTTGAATTTGACTGTATAGGTGTGGATTTGTGTGCGACGAACGGAAGATGGGTATTCTTGCTAGATTGGTAATTTAAGAGTGACTTGTTGAGAACCCCCTCTATTTACGGTAGAGTACTTTGAGGATTTTGATTTAGACTGTATAGGTGTGGATTTGTGTGCGACGAACGGAAGATGGGTATTCTTGCTAGATGGGTAAATGAGGAGTTAATGGTTGAAAACTACCTATCATCACCTTAGAGGACTTAGAGTAAGTTGATTTTGACAGTATATGTGTGGATATGTGTGCGGCGAACGCAAGATGGGCCATATTGGTAGATTGGTAAATGAGGAGTGAGTGGTTGAATTATACTTCTCATTACCGTAGAGGCTTTGAGGATTTTGATTTTGACTGTATATGTGTGGATTTGTGTGCGGCGAACATGAGATGGGTATATTGCTAGATGGTTAATTTAGGAGTGACTGGTTGAAAACCACCTCTCATTACTGTAGAGGACTTTGAGGATTTTGATTAAGACTCTACAGG
Organism: Fasciola hepatica; assembly: GCA_948099385.1. Taxonomy (NCBI): domain Eukaryota; kingdom Metazoa; phylum Platyhelminthes; class Trematoda; order Plagiorchiida; family Fasciolidae; genus Fasciola; species Fasciola hepatica. Next base: position 4,945,948 of record CANUEZ040000112.1, on the reverse strand, counting down.
TGTGGATTTGTGTGCGGCGAACATGAGATGGGTATTCTTGCTAGATGGATAAATGAGGAGTGAGTGGTTGAAATCCACCTAACATCAACTTAGAAGACTTAGAGTAACTCGATTTTGACAGTATATGTGTGGATTTGTGTGCGGCGAACATGAGATGTGTGTTCTTGCTAAATGGGTAAATGAGGAGTGAGTGGTTGGAAACTACCTATCATCACCTTGGTGGACTTTGAGGATTTTGATGTTGACTGTATAGGTGTGCATTTGTGTGCGACGAACGGAAGATGGGCCATATTGGTAGATGGGTAAATGAGGAGTGAGTGGTTGAAAACCACCTATCGTCAGTGTAGATTACTTTGAGGAATTTTGATTTTGACTGTATAGGTGTGGATTTGTGTGCGGCGAACATGAGATGGGTATTATTGCTAGATGGGTTATTTAACAGTGACTGGTTGAAAACCACCTCTCATTACGGTAGATGACTTTGAGGATTTTGATTTTGACTGTATAGGTGTGGATTTGCTTGCGGCGAACATGAGATGGGTATACTTGCTAGATGGGTGAATGAGGAGTGAGTGGTTGGAAACTACCTATCATCAACTTAGACGACTCAGATTAATTTGATTTTGACTGTATATGTGTGGATTTGTGTGCGGCGAACGGAAGATGGGCCATATTGTTAGATGGGCAAAGGAGGAGTGAGTGGTTGAAAACTACCTATCGTCAACGTAGATTACTTTGAGGATTTTGATTTTGACTGTATAGGTGTGGATTTGTGTGCGACGAACGGAAGATGGTTATTTTTCTGGATGGGTAAATTAAGAGTAAGTGGTTGTAAACCACTTCTAATTACTGTAGAGGACTTTGAGGATTTTGATTTAGACTGTATAGGTGTGGATTTGTTTGCGACGAACGGAAGATGGTTATTTTTGTTCGAAGGGTAAATTAAGAGTGAGTGGTTGAAATCCACCTCTCATTACTGTAGATGTCTTTGCGCATTTTGATTTCGACTGTATAGGTGTGCATATGTGTGCGACGAACCGAGGATGGTTATTATTCTGGATGGGTAAATTAAGAGTGAGTGTTTGAGTACCACCTCTAATTAATGTAGAGGTCTATGAGGATTTTGATTTAGACTGTATAGGTGTGGATTTGTGTGCGACGAACGGAAGATGGGTATTCTTGCTAGATGGGTAAATGAGGAGTTAATGGTTGAAAACTACCTATCATCACCTTAGAGGACTTAGAGTAAGTTGATTTTGACAGTATATGTGTGGATATGTGTGCGGCGAACGCAAGATGGGCCATATTGGTAGATTGGTAAATGAGGAGTGAGTGGTTGAATTATACTTCTCATTACCGTAGAGGCTTTGAGGATTTTGATTTTGACTGTATATGTGTGGATTTGTGTGCGGCGAACATGAGATGGGTATATTGCTAGATGGTTAATTTAGGAGTGACTGGTTGAAAACCACCTCTCATTACTGTAGAGGACTTTGAGGATTTTGATTAAGACTCTACAGGTGTGGATTTGTGTGCGGCGAACATGAGATGGGTATTCTTGCTAGATGGATAAATGAGGAGTGAGTGGTTGAAATCCACCTAACATCAACTTAGAAGACTTAGAGTAACTCGATTTTGACAGTATATGTGTGGATTTGTGTGCGGCGAACATGAGATGTGTGTTCTTGCTAAATGGGTAAATGAGGAGTGAGTGGTTGGAAACTACCTATCATCACCTTGGTGGACTTTGAGGATTTTGATGTTGACTGTATAGGTGTGCATTTGTGTGCGACGAACGGAAGATGGGCCATATTGGTAGATGGGTAAATGAGGAGTGAGTGGTTGAAAACCACCTATCGTCAGTGTAGATTACTTTGAGGAATTTTGATTTTGACTGTATAGGTGTGGATTTGTGTGCGGCGAACATGAGATGGGTATTATTGCTAGATGGGTTATTTAACAGTGACTGGTTGAAAACCACCTCTCATTACGGTAGATGACTTTGAGGATTTTGATTTTGACTGTATAGGTGTGGATTTGCTTGCGGCGAACATGAGATGGGTATACTTGCTAGATGGGTGAATGAGGAGTGAGTGGTTGGAAACTACCTATCATCAACTTAGACGACTCAGATTAATTTGATTTTGACTGTATATGTGTGGATTTGTGTGCGGCGAACGGAAGATGGGCCATATTGTTAGATGGGCAAAGGAGGAGTGAGTGGTTGAAAACTACCTATCGTCAACGTAGATTACTTTGAGGATTTTGATTTTGACTGTATAGGTGTGGATTTGTGTGCGACGAACGGAAGATGGTTATTTTTCTGGATGGGTAAATTAAGAGTAAGTGGTTGTAAACCACTTCTAATTACTGTAGAGGACTTTGAGGATTTTGATTTAGACTGTATAGGTGTGGATTTGTTTGCGACGAACGGAAGATGGTTATTTTTGTTCGAAGGGTAAATTAAGAGTGAGTGGTTGAAATCCACCTCTCATTACTGTAGATGTCTTTGCGCATTTTGATTTCGACTGTATAGGTGTGCATATGTGTGCGACGAACCGAGGATGGTTATTATTCTGGATGGGTAAATTAAGAGTGAGTGTTTGAGTACCACCTCTAATTAATGTAGAGGTCTATGAGGATTTTGATTTAGACTGTATAGGTGTGGATTTGTGTGCGACGAACGGAAGATGGGCCATATTGGTAGATGGATAAATGAGGAGTGAATGGTTGAAAACTACTTATCGTCACCGTAGATTACTTTGAGGATGTTGATTTTGACTGTATAGGTGTGTATTTGTGTGCGACGAACGGAAGATGGTTATTTATGCTGGATGGATAAATTAAGATTGAGTGTTGGAAACCCACCTCTCGTTACTGTAGAGGACTTTGAGGATTTTGATTTTGACTGTATAGGTGTGGATTTGTGTGCGACGAACGGAAGATGGTCCATGTTGGTAGATGGGTAAATGAGGAGTGAGTGGTTGAAAACTACTTATCGTCACCGTAGATTACTTTGAGGATGTTGATTTTGACTGTATAGGTGTGTATTTGTGTGCGACGAACGGAAGATGGTTATTTATGCTGGATGGATAAATTAAGAATGAGTGTTGGAAACCCACCTCTCGTTACTGTAGATTACTTTGAGTATTTCGATTTTGACTGTATAGGTGTGGATTTGTGTGCGGCGAACATGAGATGGGTATTCTTGCTAGATGGTTTATTTAAGAGTGAGTGTTTGAAAACCACGTCTCATTACGGTAGAGTACTTAGATTAATTTGATTTTGACTGTATAGGTGTGGATTTGTGTGCGGCGAACAGGAGATGGTCCATATTGGTTAATGGGTAAATGAGGAGTGAGTGGTTGAAAACTACCTATCGTCACCGTAGATTACCTTGTGTGCGGCGAACGTGAGATGGGTATTCTTTCTAGATGGTTAATTTAAGAGTGACTGGTTGAGAACCCCCTCTCATTACTGTAGAGGATTTTGAGGATTTTGATTTAGACTGTACAGATGTGGATTTGTGTGCGGCGAACATGAGATGGGTATTCTTGCTAGATGGGTAAATGACGAGTGAGTGGTTGAAAACTAACTATCGTCACTGTAGATTACGTTGAGTAATTTGATTTTGAAGGTATAGGTGTGGATTTGTGTGCGGCGAACATGAGATGGGTATTCTTGCTAGATGGGTAAATTAAGAGTGAGTGTTTGAAAACCACCTCTCATTACGGTAGAGGACTTAGATTATTTTGATTTTGACTGTATATATGTGGATTTGTGTGCGGCGAACTTGAGATGTGTGTTCTTGCTAGATGGGTAAATGAGGAGTGAGTGGTTGGAAACTACCTACCATCAACTGAGAGGTCTTAGATTAATTTGATTTGGACTGTATAGGTGTGGATTTGTGTGCGACGAATTGAAGATGGGCCATATTGTTAGATGCGTTGATTGGGAGTGAGTGGTTGAAAACTACCTATCGTCACCGTAGAATAATTTGAGGATTTCGATTTTGACTGTATAGGTGTGGATTTGTGTGCGACGAACTGAAGATGGTTATTTTTCTGGATGGGTAAATTAAGAGTGAGTTGTTGAAAGCCACTTCTCATTACTGTAGAGGACTTTGAGGATTTTGATTTTGAGTGTATAGGTGTGGATTTGTGTGCGAGGAACGGAAGATTTTTATTTTAGTTCGAAAGGAAAATTAAGATTGAGTGGTTGAAATCCACCTCTCATTATTGTAGATGACTTTGCGCATTTTGATTTTGACTGTATAGGTGTGGATTTGTGTGCGACGAACGGAAGTTGGTTATTATCCTGGATGGGTAAATTAAGAGTGAGTGGTTGAAAACCCCCTCTAATTGCTGTAGAGTTCTATGAGGATTTTGATTTTGACTGTATAGGTGTGGATTTGTGTGCGGCGAACATGAGATGGGTATTATTGCTAGATGGGTAAATAAGGAGTTAGTGTTTGAGAGCTACTTCTCATTACCGTAGATGACTTTGAGGATTTTGATTTTGACTGTATAGGTGTGGATTTGTGTGCGACGAACGGAAGATGGGAGATATAGGTAGATGGGTAAATGAGGAGTGAGTGGTTGAAAACTACGTACCGTCAGCGTAGATTACTTTGAGGATTTTGATTTTGACTGTATAGGTGTGGATTTGTTTGCGTCGAACATGAGATGGGTGTTCTTGCTAGATGTGTAAATTAAGCGTGAGTGGTTGAAAACCAAATCTCATTACTGTAGAGGATTTTGAGGATTTTGATTTTGACTGTACAGGTGTGGATTTGTGTGCGGCGAACATGAGATGGGTATTCTTGCTAGATGGGTAAATGACGAGTGAGTCGTTGATAACTACCTTTCGTCACCGTAGATTACTTTGAGGATTTTGATTTTGACTGTATAGGTTTGGATTTGTTTGCGACGAACGGAAGATGGTTATTTTTGTTCGAAGGGTAAATTAAGATTGAGTGGTTGAAATCCACCTCTCATTATTGTAGATGACTTTGCGCATTTTGATTTTGACTGTATTGGTGTGGATTTGTGTGCGACGAACGGAAGATGGGTATTATTCTGGATGGGTAAATTAAGAGTGAGTGGTTGAAAACCACTTCTCAATACTGTAGAGGTCTATGAGGATTTTGATTTTGACTGTATAGGTGTGGATTTGTTTGCGACGAACGGAAGATGGGCCATATTGGTAGGTGGGTAAATGAGGAGTGAGTGGTTGAAAGCTACTTATCGTCACCGTGGATTAATTGCGGATGTTGATTTTGACTGTATAGGTGTGGATTTGTGTGCGTCGAACGGAAGATGGGCCATATTGGTAGATGGGTAAATGAGGAGTGAGTGGTCGAAAACTACCTATCGTCACCGTAGATTACTTTGAGGATTTTGATTTTGACTGTATAGGTGTGGATTTGTGTGCGGCGAACATGAGATGGGTATTCTTGCTAGATTGGTAATTTAAGAGTGACTGGTTGAGAACCCCCTTTCATTACTGTAGAGGACTTTGAGAATTTTGATTTAGACTGTACAGGTGTGGATTTGTGTGCGGCGAACATGAGATGGGTATACTTGCTAAATGGGTAAATAACGAGTGAGTGATTGAAAACTACCTATCGTCACTGTAGATTACGTTGGGGAATTTGATTTTGACTGTATAGGTGTGGATTTGTGTGCGGCGAACATGATATGGGTGATTTTGCTAGATGGGTAAATTAGGAGTGGTTGAAAACCAATTTTCATTACTGTAGATTACTTTGAGTATTTTGATTTTGACTTTATAGGTGTGGATTTGTGTGCGGCGAACGGAAGATGGTTATTTTTGTTCGAAGTGTAAATTAGGAGTGAGTGGTTGGATTCCACCTCTCTATACTGTAGATGACTTTGAAGATTTTGATTTTGACTGTTAGGTGTGGATTTGTGTGCGACGAACGGAAGATGGTTATTTTTCTGGAAGGGTAAATTAGGAGTGAGTGGTTGAAAACCAATTCTCATTACTGTAGAGGACTTTGAGGATTTTGATATTGACTGTTAGGTGTGGATTTGTGTGCGACGAACGGAAGATGGTTATTTTTGTTCGAAGGGTAAATTAGGAGTGAGTGGTTGGATTCCACCTCTCTATACTGTAGATGACTTTGAAGATTTTGATTTTGACTGTTAGGTGTGGATTTGTGTGCGACGAACGGAAGATGGTTATTATTCTGGATGGGTAAATTAAAAGTGAGTGGTTGAAAACCACCTCTAATTACTGTAGAGGTTTATGAGGATTTTGATTTTGACTGTATATGTGTGGATTTGTGTGCGACGAACGGAAGTTGGTTATTTTCCTGGATGGGTAAATTAAGAGTGAGTGGTTGAAAACCACTTCTCATTACTGTAGAGGAACTTGAGTATTTTGATTTTGACTGTATATGTGTGGATTTGTTTGCGACGAACGGAAGATTGTTATTTTTGTTCGAAGGGTAAATTAAGATTGAGTGGTTGAAATCCACCTCTCATTACGGTAGAGGACTTTGCGCATTTTGATTTTGACTATATAGGTGTGGATTTGTGTGCGACGAACGGAAGATGGATATTATTCTGGATGGGTAAATTAAGAGTGAGTGGTTGAAAACCACCTCTAATTACTGTAGAGGTCGATGAGGATATTGATTTTGACTGTATAGGTGTGGATTTGTGTGCGACGAACGGAAGATGGGCCATATTGGTAGATGTGTAAATGAGGAGTGAGTGGTTGGAAACTACCTATCGTCACCGTAGATTAATTTGAGGATTTTGATTTTGACTGTATAGGTGTGGATTTGTGTGCGGCGAACATGAGATGGGTATTCTTGCTAGATTGGTAATTTAAGAGTGACTGGTTGAGAACCCCCCCCCCCCCCCTCATTACTGTAGAGGACTTTGAGGATTTTGATTTAGAATGTACAGGTGTGGATTTGTGTGCGGCGAAAATGAGATTGGTGTTCTTGCTAGATGGGTAAATGAGGAGTGAGTGGTTGGAAACCACCTATCATCACCTTAGAGGACTGTGAGGATTTTGATTTTGACTGTATAGGTGTGGATTTGTGTGCGGCGAACATGAGATGGGTGTTCTTGCTAGATGGGTAAATTAAGAGTGAGCGGTTGAAAACTACCTATCATCAACTTAGAGGACTTAGATTATTGTGATTTTGACAGGATATGTGTGGATTTGTGTGCGGCGAACATGAGATGGGTGATCTAGCTAGATGGGTAAATGAGGAGTGAGTGGTTGAAACCTACCTATCATCACCTTAGATGACTTTGAGGATTTTGATTTTGACTGTATAGGTGTGGATTTGTCTGCGACGAACGGAAGATGGTTATTTTTTATTAGATGGGTAAATCAAGGTTGAGTGGTTGTAAACTTCCTCTCATTACTGGAGAGGACTTTGACGATTTCGATTTTGACTGTATAGGTGTGGATTTGTGTGCGGCGAACATGAGATGGGTATTCTTGCTAGATGGGTAAATGAGGAGTGAGTGGTTGGAAACTACCTATCATCAACTTAGAGGACTTAGATTATTGTGATTTTGACAGCATATGTGTGGATTTGTGTGCGGCGAACATGAGATGGGTGATCTAGCTAGATGGGTAAATGAGGAGTGAGTGGTTGAAACCTACCTATCATCACCTTAGATGACTTTGAGGATTTTGATTTTGACTGTATAGGTGTGGATTTGTCTGCGACGAACGGAAGATGGTTATTTTTCTGGATGGGTAAATTAAGTGTGAGTGGTTGCAAACCACTTCTCATTACCGTAGACGACTTTTAGTATTTTGATTTTGACTGTATAGGTGTGGATTTGTGTGCGGCGAACATGAGATGGGTGTTCTTGCTAGATGGGTAAATTAAGAGTGAGCGGTTGAAAACTACCTATCATCAACTTAGAGGACTTAGATAATGGTGATTTTGACAGCATATGTGTGGATTTGTGTGCGGCGAACATGAGATGGGTGATCTAGCTAGATGGGTAAATGAGGAGTGAGTGGTTGAAACCTACCTATCATCACCTTAGATGACTTTGAGGATTTTGATTTTGACTGTATAGGTGTGGATTTGTCTGCGACGAACGGAAGATGGTTATTTTTTATTAGATGGGTAAATCAAGGTTGAGTGGTTGTAAACTTCCTCTCATTACTGGAGAGGACTTTGACGATTTCGATTTTGACTGTATAGGTGTGGATTTGTGTGCGGCGAACATGAGATGGGTATTCTTGCTAGATGGGTAAATGAGGAGTGAGTGGTTGGAAACTACCTATCATCAACTTAGAGGACTTAGATTATTGTGATTTTGACAGCATATGTGTGGATTTGTGTGCGGCGAACATGAGATGGGTGATCTAGCTAGATGGGTAAATGAGGAGTGAGTGGTTGAAACCTACCTATCATCACCTTAGATGACTTTGAGGATTTTGATTTTGACTGTATAGGTGTGGATTTGTCTGCGACGAACGGAAGATGGTTATTTTTCTGGATGGGTAAATTAAGTGTGAGTGGTTGCAAACCACTTCTCATTACCGTAGACGACTTTTAGTATTTTGATTTTGACTGTATAGGTGTGGATTTGTGTGCGGCGAACATGAGATGGGTGTTCTTGCTAGATGGGTAAATTAAGAGTGAGCGGTTGAAAACTACCTATCATCAACTTAGAGGATTTAGATAATGGTGATTTTGACAGCATATGTGTGGATTTGTGTGCGGCGAACATGAGATGGGTGATCTAGCTAGATGGGTAAATGAGGAGTGAGTGGTTGAAACCTACCTATCATCACCTTAGATGACTTTGAGGATTTTGATTTTGACTGTATAGGTGTGGATTTGTCTGCGACGAACGGAAGATGGTTATTTTTCTGGATGGGTAAATTAAGTGTGAGTGGTTGCAAACCACTTCTCATTACCGTAGACAACTTTTAGTATTTTGATTTTGACTGTATAGGTGTGGATTTGTGTGCGGCGAACATGAGATGGGTGTTCTTGCTAGATGGGTAAATTAAGAGTGAGCGGTTGAAAACTACCTATCATCAACTTAGAGGACTTTGATTATTGTGATTTTGACAGCATATGTGTGGATTTGTGTGCGGCGAACATGAGATGGGTGATCTAGCTAGATGGGTAAATGAGGAGTGAGTGGTTGAAACCTACCTATCATCACCTTAGATGACTTTGAGGATTTTGATTTTGACTGTATAGGTGTGGATTTGTCTGCGACGAACGGAAGATGGTTATTTTTCTGGATGGGTAAATTAAGTGTGAGTGGTTGCAAACCACTTCTCATTACCGTAGACGACTTTTAGTATTTTGATTTTGACTGTATAGGTGTGGATTTGTGTGCGGCGAACATGAGATGGGTGTTCTTGCTAGATGGGTAAATTAAGAGTGAGCGGTTGAAAACTACCTATCATCAACTTAGAGGACTTAGATTATTGTGATTTTGACAGCATATGTGTGGATTTGTGTGCGGCGAACATGAGATGGGTGATCTAGCTAGATGGGTAAATGAGGAGTGAGTGGTTGAAACCTACCTATCATCACCTTAGATGACTTTGAGGATTTTGATTTTGACTGTATAGGTGTGGATTTGTCTGCGACGAACGGAAGATGGTTATTTTTTATTAGATGGGTAAATCAAGGTTGAGTGGTTGTAAACTTCCTCTCATTACTGGAGAGGACTTTGACGATTTCGATTTTGACTGTATAGGTGTGGATTTGTGTGCGGCGAACATGAGATGGGTATTCTTGCTAGATGGGTAAATGAGGAGTGAGTGGTTGGAAACTACCTATCATCAACTTAGAGGACTTAGATTATTGTGATTTTGACAGCATATGTGTGGATTTGTGTGCGGCGAACATGAGATGGGTGATCTAGCTAGATGGGTAAATGAGGAGTGAGTGGTTGAAACCTACCTATCATCACCTTAGATGACTTTGAGGATTTTGATTTTGACTGTATAGGTGTGGATTTGTCTGCGACGAACGGAAGATGGTTATTTTTCTGGATGGGTAAATTAAGTGTGAGTGGTTGCAAACCACTTCTCATTACCGTAGACGACTTTTAGTATTTTGATTTTGACTGTATAGGTGTGGATTTGTGTGCGGCGAACATGAGATGGGTGTTCTTGCTAGATGGGTAAATTAAGAGTGAGCGGTTGAAAACTACCTATCATCAACTTAGAGGACTTAGATTATTGTGATTTTGACAGCATATGTGTGGATTTGTGTGCGGCGAACATGAGATGGGTGATCTAGCTAGATGGGTAAATGAGGAGTGAGTGGTTGAAACCTACCTATCATCACCTTAGATGACTTTGAGGATTTTGATTTTGACTGTATAGGTGTGGATTTGTCTGCGACGAACGGAAGATGGTTATTTTTTATTAGATGGGTAAATCAAGGTTGAGTGGTTGTAAACTTCCTCTCATTACTGGAGAGGACTTTGACGATTTCGATTTTGACTGTATAGGTGTGGATTTGTGTGCGGCGAACATGAGATGGGTATTCTTGCTAGATGGGTAAATGAGGAGTGAGTGCTTGGAAACTACCTATCATCAACTTAGAGGACTTAGATTATTGTGATTTTGACAGCATATGTGTGGATTTGTGTGCGGCGAACATGAGATGGGTGTTCTTGCTAGATGGGTAAATGATGAGTGAGTGGTTGGAAACTACCTATCATCACCTTAGATGACTTTGAGGATTTTGATTTTGACTGTATAAGTGTGTATTTTAGTGTACGACGAACGGAAGATGGTTATTTTTCTGGATGGGTAAATTAAGTGTGAGTGGTTGCAAACCACTTCTGATTACCGTAGACGACTTTTAGTATTTTGATTTTGACTGTATATGTGTGGATTTGTGTGCGGCGAGCATGAGATGGGTGTTCTTGCTAGATGGGTATATAAAGAAAGAGCGGTTGAAAACCAATTCTGATTAATGTAGAGGTCTATGAGGATTTGATTTTGACTGTATAGGTGTGGATTTGTGTGGGGCGAACATGAGATGGGTATTCTTGCTAGATGGGTAAATGAGGAGTGAGTGGTTGGAAACTACCTATCATCAACTTAGAGGACTTAGATTATTGTGATTTTGACAGCATATGTGTGGATTTGTGTGCGGCGAACATGAGATGGGTGATCTAGCTAGATGGGTAAATGAGGAGTGAGTGGTTGAAACCTACCTATCATCACCTTAGATGACTTTGAGGATTTTGATTTTGACTGTATAGGTGTGGATTTGTCTGCGACGAACGGAAGATGGTTATTTTTTATTAGATGGGTAAATCAAGGTTGAGTGGTTGTAAACTTCCTCTCATTACTGGAGAGGACTTTGACGATTTCGATTTTGACTGTATAGGTGTGGATTTGTGTGCGGCGAACATGAGATGGGTATTCTTGCTAGATGGGTAAATGAGGAGTGAGTGGTTGGAAACTACCTATCATCAACTTAGAGGACTTAGATTATTGTGATTTTGACAGCATATGTGTGGATTTGTGTGCGGCGAACATGAGATGGGTGATCTAGCTAGATGGGTAAATGAGGAGTGAGTGGTTGAAACCTACCTATCATCACCTTAGATGACTTTGAGGATTTTGATTTTGACTGTATAGGTGTGGATTTGTGTGCGGCGAACATGAGAAGGGTATTCTTGCTAGATGGGTAAATGAGGAGTTAGTGGTTGGAAACTACCTATCATCACCTTAGATGACTTTGAGGATTTTGATTTTGACTGTATAGGTGTGGATTTGTCTGCGACGAACGGAAGATGGTTATTTTTTATTAGATGGGTAAATCAAGGTTGAGTGGTTGTAAACTTCCTCTCATTACTGGAGAGGACTTTGACGATTTCGATTTTGACTGTATAGGTGTGGATTTGTGTGCGGCGAACATGAGATGGGTATTCTTGCTAGATGGGTAAATGAGGAGTGAGTGGTTGGAAACTACCTATCATCAACTTAGAGGACTTAGATTATTGTGATTTTGACAGCATATGTGTGGATTTGTGTGCGGCGAACATGAGATGGGTGATCTAGCTAGATGGGTAAATGAGGAGTGAGTGGTTGAAACCTACCTATCATCACCTTAGATGACTTTGAGGATTTTGATTTTGACTGTATAGGTGTGGATTTGTCTGCGACGAACGGAAGATGGTTATTTTTCTGGATGGGTAAATTAAGTGTGAGTGGTTGCAAACCACTTCTCATTACCGTAGACGACTTTTAGTATTTTGATTTTGACTGTATAGGTGTGGATTTGTGTGGGGCGAACATGAGATGGGTATTCTTGCTAGATGGGTAAATGAGGAGTGAGTGGTTGGAAACTACCTATCATCAACTTAGAGGACTTAGATTATTGTGATTTTGACAGCATATGTGTGGATTTGTGTGCGGCGAACATGAGATGGGTGATCTAGCTAGATGGGTAAATGAGGAGTGAGTGGTTGAAACCTACCTATCATCACCTTAGATGACTTTGAGGATTTTGATTTTGACTGTATAGGTGTGGATTTGTCTGCGACGAACGGAAGATGGTTATTTTTTATTAGATGGGTAAATCAAGGTTGAGTGGTTGTAAACTTCCTCTCATTACTGGAGAGGACTTTGACGATTTCGATTTTGACTGTATAGGTGTGGATTTGTGTGCGGCGAACATGAGATGGGTATTCTTGCTAGATGGGTAAATGAGGAGTGAGTGGTTGGAAACTACCTATCATCAACTTAGAGGACTTAGATTATTGTGATTTTGACAGCATATGTGTGGATTTGTGTGCGGCGAACATGAGATGGGTGATCTAGCTAGATGGGTAAATGAGGAGTGAGTGGTTGAAACCTACCTATCATCACCTTAGATGACTTTGAGGATTTTGATTTTGACTGTATAGGTGTGGATTTGTGTGCGGCGAACATGAGAAGGGTATTCTTGCTAGATGGGTAAATGAGGAGTTAGTGGTTGGAAACTACCTATCATCACCTTAGATGACTTTGAGGATTTTGATTTTGACTGTATAGGTGTGGATTTGTCTGCGACGAACGGAAGATGGTTATTTTTTATTAGATGGGTAAATCAAGGTTGAGTGGTTGTAAACTTCCTCTCATTACTGGAGAGGACTTTGACGATTTCGATTTTGACTGTATAGGTGTGGATTTGTGTGCGGCGAACATGAGATGGGTATTCTTGCTAGATGGGTAAATGAGGAGTGAGTGGTTGGAAACTACCTATCATCAACTTAGAGGACTTAGATTATTGTGATTTTGACAGCATATGTGTGGATTTGTGTGCGGCGAACATGAGATGGGTGATCTAGCTAGATGGGTAAATGAGGAGTGAGTGGTTGAAACCTACCTATCATCACCTTAGATGACTTTGAGGATTTTGATTTTGACTGTATAGGTGTGGATTTGTCTGCGACGAACGGAAGATGGTTATTTTTCTGGATGGGTAAATTAAGTGTGAGTGGTTGCAAACCACTTCTCATTACCGTAGACGACTTTTAGTATTTTGATTTTGACTGTATAGGTGTGGATTTGTGTGCGGCGAACATGAGATGGGTGTTCTTGCTAGATGGGTAAATTAAGAGTGAGCGGTTGAAAACTACCTATCATCAACTTAGAGGACTTAGATAATGGTGATTTTGACAGCATATGTGTGGATTTGTGTGCGGCGAACATGAGATGGGTGATCTAGCTAGATGGGTAAATGAGGAGTGAGTGGTTGAAACCTACCTATCTTCACCTTAGATGACTTTGAGGATTTTGATTTTGACTGTATAGGTGTGGATTTGTCTGCGACGAACGGAAGATGGTTATTTTTTATTAGATGGGTAAATCAAGGTTGAGTGGTTGTAAACTTCCTCTCATTACTGGAGAGGACTTTGACGATTTCGATTTTGACTGTATAGGTGTGGATTTGTGTGCGGCGAACATGAGATGGGTATTCTTGCTAGATGGGTAAATGAGGAGTGAGTGGTTGGAAACTACCTATCATCAACTTAGAGGACTTAGATTATTGTGATTTTGACAGCATATGTGTGGATTTGTGTGCGGCGAACATGAGATGGGTGATCTAGCTAGATGGGTAAATGAGGAGTGAGTGGTTGAAACCTACCTATCATCACCTTAGATGACTTTGAGGATTTTGATTTTGACTGTATAGGTGTGGATTTGTCTGCGACGAACGGAAGATGGTTATTTTTTATTAGATGGGTAAATCAAGGTTGAGTGGTTGTAAACTTCCTCTCATTACTGGAGAGGACTTTGACGATTTCGATTTTGACTGTATAGGTGTGGATTTGTGTGCGGCGAACATGAGATGGGTATTCTTGCTAGATGGGTAAATGAGGAGTGAGTGGTTGGAAACTACCTATCATCAACTTAGAGGACTTAGATTATTGTGATTTTGACAGCATATGTGTGGATTTGTGTGCGGCGAACATGAGATGGGTGATCTAGCTAGATGGGTAAATGAGGAGTGAGTGGTTGAAACCTACCTATCATCACCTTAGATGACTTTGAGGATTTTGATTTTGACTGTATAGGTGTGGATTTGTGTGCGGCGAACATGAGAAGGGTATTCTTGCTAGATGGGTAAATGAGGAGTTAGTGGTTGGAAACTACCTATCATCACCTTAGATGACTTTGAGGATTTTGATTTTGACTGTATAGGTGTGGATTTGTCTGCGACGAACGGAAGATGGTTATTTTTTATTAGATGGGTAAATCAAGGTTGAGTGGTTGTAAACTTCCTCTCATTACTGGAGAGGACTTTGACGATTTCGATTTTGACTGTATAGGTGTGGATTTGTGTGCGGCGAACATGAGATGGGTATTCTTGCTAGATGGGTAAATGAGGAGTGAGTGGTTGGAAACTACCTATCATCAACTTAGAGGACTTAGATTATTGTGATTTTGACAGCATATGTGTGGATTTGTGTGCGGCGAACATGAGATGGGTGATCTAGCTAGATGGGTAAATGAGGAGTGAGTGGTTGAAACCTACCTATCATCACCTTAGATGACTTTGAGGATTTTGATTTTGACTGTATAGGTGTGGATTTGTCTGCGACGAACGGAAGATGGTTATTTTTCTGGATGGGTAAATTAAGTGTGAGTGGTTGCAAACCACTTCTCATTACCGTAGACGACTTTTAGTATTTTGATTTTGACTGTATAGGTGTGGATTTGTGTGGGGCGAACATGAGATGGGTATTCTTGCTAGATGGGTAAATGAGGAGTGAGTGGTTGGAAACTACCTATCATCAACTTAGAGGACTTAGATTATTGTGATTTTGACAGCATATGTGTGGATTTGTGTGCGGCGAACATGAGATGGGTGATCTAGCTAGATGGGTAAATGAGGAGTGAGTGGTTGAAACCTACCTATCATCACCTTAGATGACTTTGAGGATTTTGATTTTGACTGTATAGGTGTGGATTTGTCTGCGACGAACGGAAGATGGTTATTTTTTATTAGATGGGTAAATCAAGGTTGAGTGGTTGTAAACTTCCTCTCATTACTGGAGAGGACTTTGACGATTTCGATTTTGACTGTATAGGTGTGGATTTGTGTGCGGCGAACATGAGATGGGTATTCTTGCTAGATGGGTAAATGAGGAGTGAGTGGTTGGAAACTACCTATCATCAACTTAGAGGACTTAGATTATTGTGATTTTGACAGCATATGTGTGGATTTGTGTGCGGCGAACATGAGATGGGTGATCTAGCTAGATGGGTAAATGAGGAGTGAGTGGTTGAAACCTACCTATCATCACCTTAGATGACTTTGAGGATTTTGATTTTGACTGTATAGGTGTGGATTTGTCTGCGACGAACGGAAGATGGTTATTTTTTATTAGATGGGTAAATCAAGGTTGAGTGGTTGTAAACTTCCTCTCATTACTGGAGAGGACTTTGACGATTTCGATTTTGACTGTATAGGTGTGGATTTGTGTGCGGCGAACATGAGATGGGTATTCTTGCTAGATGGGTAAATGAGGAGTGAGTGGTTGGAAACTACCTATCATCAACTTAGAGGACTTAGATTATTGTGATTTTGACAGCATATGTGTGGATTTGTGTGCGGCGAACATGAGATGGGTGATCTAGCTAGATGGGTAAATGAGGAGTGAGTGGTTGAAACCTACCTATCATCACCTTAGATGACTTTGAGGATTTTGATTTTGACTGTATAGGTGTGGATTTGTGTGCGGCGAACATGAGAAGGGTATTCTTGCTAGATGGGTAAATGAGGAGTTAGTGGTTGGAAACTACCTATCATCACCTTAGATGACTTTGAGGATTTTGATTTTGACTGTATAGGTGTGGATTTGTCTGCGACGAACGGAAGATGGTTATTTTTTATTAGATGGGTAAATCAAGGTTGAGTGGTTGTAAACTTCCTCTCATTACTGGAGAGGACTTTGACGATTTCGATTTTGACTGTATAGGTGTGGATTTGTGTGCGGCGAACATGAGATGGGTATTCTTGCTAGATGGGTAAATGAGGAGTGAGTGGTTGGAAACTACCTATCATCAACTTAGAGGACTTAGATTATTGTGATTTTGACAGCATATGTGTGGATTTGTGTGCGGCGAACATGAGATGGGTGATCTAGCTAGATGGGTAAATGAGGAGTGAGTGGTTGAAACCTACCTATCATCACCTTAGATGACTTTGAGGATTTTGATTTTGACTGTATAGGTGTGGATTTGTCTGCGACGAACGGAAGATGGTTATTTTTCTGGATGGGTAAATTAAGTGTGAGTGGTTGCAAACCACTTCTCATTACCGTAGACGACTTTTAGTATTTTGATTTTGACTGTATAGGTGTGGATTTGTGTGCGGCGAACATGAGATGGGTATTCTTGCTAGATGGGTAAATGAGGAGTGAGTGGTTGGAAACTACCTATCATCAACTTAGAGGACTTAGATTATTGTGATTTTGACAGCATATGTGTGGATTTGTGTGCGGCGAACATGAGATGGGTGATCTAGCTAGATGGGTAAATGAGGAGTGAGTGGTTGAAACCTACCTATCATCACCTTAGATGACTTTGAGGATTTTGATTTTGACTGTATAGGTGTGGATTTGTCTGCGACGAACGGAAGATGGTTATTTTTTATTAGATGGGTAAATCAAGGTTGAGTGGTTGTAAACTTCCTCTCATTACTGGAGAGGACTTTGACGATTTCGATTTTGACTGTATAGGTGTGGATTTGTGTGCGGCGAACATGAGATGGGTATTCTTGCTAGATGGGTAAATGAGGAGTGAGTGGTTGGAAACTACCTATCATCAACTTAGAGGACTTAGATTATTGTGATTTTGACAGCATATGTGTGGATTTGTGTGCGGCGAACATGAGATGGGTGATCTAGCTAGATGGGTAAATGAGGAGTGAGTGGTTGAAACCTACCTATCATCACCTTAGATGACTTTGAGGATTTTGATTTTGACTGTATAGGTGTGGATTTGTCTGCGACGAACGGAAGATGGTTATTTTTTATTAGATGGGTAAATCAAGGTTGAGTGGTTGTAAACTTCCTCTCATTACTGGAGAGGACTTTGACGATTTCGATTTTGACTGTATAGGTGTGGATTTGTGTGCGGCGAACATGAGATGGGTATTCTTGCTAGATGGGTAAATGAGGAGTGAGTGGTTGGAAACTACCTATCATCAACTTAGAGGACTTAGATTATTGTGATTTTGACAGCATATGTGTGGATTTGTGTGCGGCGAACATGAGATGGGTGATCTAGCTAGATGGGTAAATGAGGAGTGAGTGGTTGAAACCTACCTATCATCACCTTAGATGACTTTGAGGATTTTGATTTTGACTGTATAGGTGTGGATTTGTGTGCGGCGAACATGAGAAGGGTATTCTTGCTAGATGGGTAAATGAGGAGTTAGTGGTTGGAAACTACCTATCATCACCTTAGATGACTTTGAGGATTTTGATTTTGACTGTATAGGTGTGGATTTGTCTGCGACGAACGGAAGATGGTTATTTTTTATTAGATGGGTAAATCAAGGTTGAGTGGTTGTAAACTTCCTCTCATTACTGGAGAGGACTTTGACGATTTCGATTTTGACTGTATAGGTGTGGATTTGTGTGCGGCGAACATGAGATGGGTATTCTTGCTAGATGGGTAAATGAGGAGTGAGTGGTTGGAAACTACCTATCATCAACTTAGAGGACTTAGATTATTGTGATTTTGACAGCATATGTGTGGATTTGTGTGCGGCGAACATGAGATGGGTGATCTAGCTAGATGGGTAAATGAGGAGTGAGTGGTTGAAACCTACCTATCATCACCTTAGATGACTTTGAGGATTTTGATTTTGACTGTATAGGTGTGGATTTGTCTGCGACGAACGGAAGATGGTTATTTTTCTGGATGGGTAAATTAAGTGTGAGTGGTTGCAAACCACTTCTCATTACCGTAGACGACTTTTAGTATTTTGATTTTGACTGTATAGGTGTGGATTTGTGTGGGGCGAACATGAGATGGGTATTCTTGCTAGATGGGTAAATGAGGAGTGAGTGGTTGGAAACTACCTATCATCAACTTAGAGGACTTAGATTATTGTGATTTTGACAGCATATGTGTGGATTTGTGTGCGGCGAACATGAGATGGGTGATCTAGCTAGATGGGTAAATGAGGAGTGAGTGGTTGAAACCTACCTATCATCACCTTAGATGACTTTGAGGATTTTGATTTTGACTGTATAGGTGTGGATTTGTCTGCGACGAACGGAAGATGGTTATTTTTTATTAGATGGGTAAATCAAGGTTGAGTGGTTGTAAACTTCCTCTCATTACTGGAGAGGACTTTGACGATTTCGATTTTGACTGTATAGGTGTGGATTTGTGTGCGGCGAACATGAGATGGGTATTCTTGCTAGATGGGTAAATGAGGAGTGAGTGGTTGGAAACTACCTATCATCAACTTAGAGGACTTAGATTATTGTGATTTTGACAGCATATGTGTGGATTTGTGTGCGGCGAACATGAGATGGGTGATCTAGCTAGATGGGTAAATGAGGAGTGAGTGGTTGAAACCTACCTATCATCACCTTAGATGACTTTGAGGATTTTGATTTTGACTGTATAGGTGTGGATTTGTCTGCGACGAACGGAAGATGGTTATTTTTTATTAGATGGGTAAATCAAGGTTGAGTGGTTGTAAACTTCCTCTCATTACTGGAGAGGACTTTGACGATTTCGATTTTGACTGTATAGGTGTGGATTTGTGTGCGGCGAACATGAGATGGGTATTCTTGCTAGATGGGTAAATGAGGAGTGAGTGGTTGGAAACTACCTATCATCAACTTAGAGGACTTAGATTATTGTGATTTTGACAGCATATGTGTGGATTTGTGTGCGGCGAACATGAGATGGGTGATCTAGCTAGATGGGTAAATGAGGAGTGAGTGGTTGAAACCTACCTATCATCACCTTAGATGACTTTGAGGATTTTGATTTTGACTGTATAGGTGTGGATTTGTGTGCGGCGAACATGAGAAGGGTATTCTTGCTAGATGGGTAAATGAGGAGTTAGTGGTTGGAAACTACCTATCATCACCTTAGATGACTTTGAGGATTTTGATTTTGACTGTATAGGTGTGGATTTGTCTGCGACGAACGGAAGATGGTTATTTTTTATTAGATGGGTAAATCAAGGTTGAGTGGTTGTAAACTTCCTCTCATTACTGGAGAGGACTTTGACGATTTCGATTTTGACTGTATAGGTGTGGATTTGTGTGCGGCGAACATGAGATGGGTATTCTTGCTAGATGGGTAAATGAGGAGTGAGTGGTTGGAAACTACCTATCATCAACTTAGAGGACTTAGATTATTGTGATTTTGACAGCATATGTGTGGATTTGTGTGCGGCGAACATGAGATGGGTGATCTAGCTAGATGGGTAAATGAGGAGTGAGTGGTTGAAACCTACCTATCATCACCTTAGATGACTTTGAGGATTTTGATTTTGACTGTATAGGTGTGGATTTGTCTGCGACGAACGGAAGATGGTTATTTTTCTGGATGGGTAAATTAAGTGTGAGTGGTTGCAAACCACTTCTCATTACCGTAGACGACTTTTAGTATTTTGATTTTGACTGTATAGGTGTGGATTTGTGTGGGGCGAACATGAGATGGGTATTCTTGCTAGATGGGTAAATGAGGAGTGAGTGGTTGGAAACTACCTATCATCAACTTAGAGGACTTAGATTATTGTGATTTTGACAGCATATGTGTGGATTTGTGTGCGGCGAACATGAGATGGGTGATCTAGCTAGATGGGTAAATGAGGAGTGAGTGGTTGAAACCTACCTATCATCACCTTAGATGACTTTGAGGATTTTGATTTTGACTGTATAGGTGTGGATTTGTCTGCGACGAACGGAAGATGGTTATTTTTTATTAGATGGGTAAATCAAGGTTGAGTGGTTGTAAACTTCCTCTCATTACTGGAGAGGACTTTGACGATTTCGATTTTGACTGTATAGGTGTGGATTTGTGTGCGGCGAACATGAGATGGGTATTCTTGCTAGATGGGTAAATGAGGAGTGAGTGGTTGGAAACTACCTATCATCAACTTAGAGGACTTAGATTATTGTGATTTTGACAGCATATGTGTGGATTTGTGTGCGGCGAACATGAGATGGGTGATCTAGCTAGATGGGTAAATGAGGAGTGAGTGGTTGAAACCTACCTATCATCACCTTAGATGACTTTGAGGATTTTGATTTTGACTGTATAGGTGTGGATTTGTCTGCGACGAACGGAAGATGGTTATTTTTTATTAGATGGGTAAATCAAGGTTGAGTGGTTGTAAACTTCCTCTCATTACTGGAGAGGACTTTGACGATTTCGATTTTGACTGTATAGGTGTGGATTTGTGTGCGGCGAACATGAGATGGGTATTCTTGCTAGATGGGTAAATGAGGAGTGAGTGGTTGGAAACTACCTATCATCAACTTAGAGGACTTAGATTATTGTGATTTTGACAGCATATGTGTGGATTTGTGTGCGGCGAACATGAGATGGGTGATCTAGCTAGATGGGTAAATGAGGAGTGAGTGGTTGAAACCTACCTATCATCACCTTAGATGACTTTGAGGATTTTGATTTTGACTGTATAGGTGTGGATTTGTGTGCGGCGAACATGAGAAGGGTATTCTTGCTAGATGGGTAAATGAGGAGTTAGTGGTTGGAAACTACCTATCATCACCTTAGATGACTTTGAGGATTTTGATTTTGACTGTATAGGTGTGGATTTGTCTGCGACGAACGGAAGATGGTTATTTTTTATTAGATGGGTAAATCAAGGTTGAGTGGTTGTAAACTTCCTCTCATTACTGGAGAGGACTTTGACGATTTCGATTTTGACTGTATAGGTGTGGATTTGTGTGCGGCGAACATGAGATGGGTATTCTTGCTAGATGGGTAAATGAGGAGTGAGTGGTTGGAAACTACCTATCATCAACTTAGAGGACTTAGATTATTGTGATTTTGACAGCATATGTGTGGATTTGTGTGCGGCGAACATGAGATGGGTGATCTAGCTAGATGGGTAAATGAGGAGTGAGTGGTTGAAACCTACCTATCATCACCTTAGATGACTTTGAGGATTTTGATTTTGACTGTATAGGTGTGGATTTGTCTGCGACGAACGGAAGATGGTTATTTTTCTGGATGGGTAAATTAAGTGTGAGTGGTTGCAAACCACTTCTCATTACCGTAGACGACTTTTAGTATTTTGATTTTGACTGTATAGGTGTGGATTTGTGTGGGGCGAACATGAGATGGGTATTCTTGCTAGATGGGTAAATGAGGAGTGAGTGGTTGGAAACTACCTATCATCAACTTAGAGGACTTAGATTATTGTGATTTTGACAGCATATGTGTGGATTTGTGTGCGGCGAACATGAGATGGGTGATCTAGCTAGATGGGTAAATGAGGAGTGAGTGGTTGAAACCTACCTATCATCACCTTAGATGACTTTGAGGATTTTGATTTTGACTGTATAGGTGTGGATTTGTCTGCGACGAACGGAAGATGGTTATTTTTTATTAGATGGGTAAATCAAGGTTGAGTGGTTGTAAACTTCCTCTCATTACTGGAGAGGACTTTGACGATTTCGATTTTGACTGTATAGGTGTGGATTTGTGTGCGGCGAACATGAGATGGGTATTCTTGCTAGATGGGTAAATGAGGAGTGAGTGGTTGGAAACTACCTATCATCAACTTAGAGGACTTAGATTATTGTGATTTTGACAGCATATGTGTGGATTTGTGTGCGGCGAACATGAGATGGGTGATCTAGCTAGATGGGTAAATGAGGAGTGAGTGGTTGAAACCTACCTATCATCACCTTAGATGACTTTGAGGATTTTGATTTTGACTGTATAGGTGTGGATTTGTGTGCGGCGAACATGAGAAGGGTATTCTTGCTAGATGGGTAAATGAGGAGTTAGTGGTTGGAAACTACCTATCATCACCTTAGATGACTTTGAGGATTTTGATTTTGACTGTATAGGTGTGGATTTGTCTGCGACGAACGGAAGATGGTTATTTTTTATTAGATGGGTAAATCAAGGTTGAGTGGTTGTAAACTTCCTCTCATTACTGGAGAGGACTTTGACGATTTCGATTTTGACTGTATAGGTGTGGATTTGTGTGCGGCGAACATGAGATGGGTATTCTTGCTAGATGGGTAAATGAGGAGTGAGTGGTTGGAAACTACCTATCATCAACTTAGAGGACTTAGATTATTGTGATTTTGACAGCATATGTGTGGATTTGTGTGCGGCGAACATGAGAAGGGTATTCTTGCTAGATGGGTAAATGAGGAGTTAGTGGTTGGAAACTACCTATCATCACCTTAGATGACTTTGAGGATTTTGATTTTGACTGTATAGGTGTGGATTTGTCTGCGACGAACGGAAGATGGTTATTTTTTATTAGATGGGTAAATCAAGGTTGAGTGGTTGTAAACTTCCTCTCATTACTGGAGAGGACTTTGACGATTTCGATTTTGACTGTATAGGTGTGGATTTGTGTGCGGCGAACATGAGATGGGTATTCTTGCTAGATGGGTAAATGAGGAGTGAGTGGTTGGAAACTACCTATCATCAACTTAGAGGACTTAGATTATTGTGATTTTGACAGCATATGTGTGGATTTGTGTGCGGCGAACATGAGATGGGTGATCTAGCTAGATGGGTAAATGAGGAGTGAGTGGTTGAAACCTACCTATCATCACCTTAGATGACTTTGAGGATTTTGATTTTGACTGTATAGGTGTGGATTTGTCTGCGACGAACGGAAGATGGTTATTTTTTATTAGATGGGTAAATCAAGGTTGAGTGGTTGTAAACTTCCTCTCATTACTGGAGAGGACTTTGACGATTTCGATTTTGACTGTATAGGTGTGGATTTGTGTGCGGCGAACATGAGATGGGTATTCTTGCTAGATGGGTAAATGAGGAGTGAGTGGTTGGAAACTACCTATCATCAACTTAGAGGACTTAGATTATTGTGATTTTGACAGCATATGTGTGGATTTGTGTGCGGCGAACATGAGATGGGTGATCTAGCTAGATGGGTAAATGAGGAGTGAGTGGTTGAAACCTACCTATCATCACCTTAGATGACTTTGAGGATTTTGATTTTGACTGTATAGGTGTGGATTTGTGTGCGGCGAACATGAGAAGGGTATTCTTGCTAGATGGGTAAATGAGGAGTTAGTGGTTGGAAACTACCTATCATCACCTTAGATGACTTTGAGGATTTTGATTTTGACTGTATAGGTGTGGATTTGTCTGCGACGAACGGAAGATGGTTATTTTTTATTAGATGGGTAAATCAAGGTTGAGTGGTTGTAAACTTCCTCTCATTACTGGAGAGGACTTTGACGATTTCGATTTTGACTGTATAGGTGTGGATTTGTGTGCGGCGAACATGAGATGGGTATTCTTGCTAGATGGGTAAATGAGGAGTGAGTGGTTGGAAACTACCTATCATCAACTTAGAGGACTTAGATTATTGTGATTTTGACAGCATATGTGTGGATTTGTGTGCGGCGAACATGAGATGGGTGATCTAGCTAGATGGGTAAATGAGGAGTGAGTGGTTGAAACCTACCTATCATCACCTTAGATGACTTTGAGGATTTTGATTTTGACTGTATAGGTGTGGATTTGTGTGCGGCGAACATGAGATGGGTATTCTTGCTAGATGGGTAAATGAGGAGTGAGTGGTTGGAAACTACCTATCATCAACTTAGAGGACTTAGATTATTGTGATTTTGACAGCATATGTGTGGATTTGTGTGCGGCGAACATGAGATGGGTGATCTAGCTAGATGGGTAAATGAGGAGTGAGTGGTTGAAACCTACCTATCATCACCTTAGATGACTTTGAGGATTTTGATTTTGACTGTATAGGTGTGGATTTGTCTGCGACGAACGGAAGATGGTTATTTTTCTGGATGGGTAAATTAAGTGTGAGTGGTTGCAAACCACTTCTCATTACCGTAGACGACTTTTAGTATTTTGATTTTGACTGTATAGGTGTGGATTTGTGTGGGGCGAACATGAGATGGGTATTCTTGCTAGATGGGTAAATGAGGAGTGAGTGGTTGGAAACTACCTATCATCAACTTAGAGGACTTAGATTATTGTGATTTTGACAGCATATGTGTGGATTTGTGTGCGGCGAACATGAGATGGGTGATCTAGCTAGATGGGTAAATGAGGAGTGAGTGGTTGAAACCTACCTATCATCACCTTAGATGACTTTGAGGATTTTGATTTTGACTGTATAGGTGTGGATTTGTCTGCGACGAACGGAAGATGGTTATTTTTTATTAGATGGGTAAATCAAGGTTGAGTGGTTGTAAACTTCCTCTCATTACTGGAGAGGACTTTGACGATTTCGATTTTGACTGTATAGGTGTGGATTTGTGTGCGGCGAACATGAGATGGGTATTCTTGCTAGATGGGTAAATGAGGAGTGAGTGGTTGGAAACTACCTATCATCAACTTAGAGGACTTAGATTATTGTGATTTTGACAGCATATGTGTGGATTTGTGTGCGGCGAACATGAGATGGGTGATCTAGCTAGATGGGTAAATGAGGAGTGAGTGGTTGAAACCTACCTATCATCACCTTAGATGACTTTGAGGATTTTGATTTTGACTGTATAGGTGTGGATTTGTGTGCGGCGAACATGAGAAGGGTATTCTTGCTAGATGGGTAAATGAGGAGTTAGTGGTTGGAAACTACCTATCATCACCTTAGATGACTTTGAGGATTTTGATTTTGACTGTATAGGTGTGGATTTGTCTGCGACGAACGGAAGATGGTTATTTTTTATTAGATGGGTAAATCAAGGTTGAGTGGTTGTAAACTTCCTCTCATTACTGGAGAGGACTTTGACGATTTCGATTTTGACTGTATAGGTGTGGATTTGTGTGCGGCGAACATGAGATGGGTATTCTTGCTAGATGGGTAAATGAGGAGTGAGTGGTTGGAAACTACCTATCATCAACTTAGAGGACTTAGATTATTGTGATTTTGACAGCATATGTGTGGATTTGTGTGCGGCGAACATGAGAAGGGTATTCTTGCTAGATGGGTAAATGAGGAGTTAGTGGTTGGAAACTACCTATCATCACCTTAGATGACTTTGAGGATTTTGATTTTGACTGTATAGGTGTGGATTTGTCTGCGACGAACGGAAGATGGTTATTTTTTATTAGATGGGTAAATCAAGGTTGAGTGGTTGTAAACTTCCTCTCATTACTGGAGAGGACTTTGACGATTTCGATTTTGACTGTATAGGTGTGGATTTGTGTGCGGCGAACATGAGATGGGTATTCTTGCTAGATGGGTAAATGAGGAGTGAGTGGTTGGAAACTACCTATCATCAACTTAGAGGACTTAGATTATTGTGATTTTGACAGCATATGTGTGGATTTGTGTGCGGCGAACATGAGATGGGTGATCTAGCTAGATGGGTAAATGAGGAGTGAGTGGTTGAAACCTACCTATCATCACCTTAGATGACTTTGAGGATTTTGATTTTGACTGTATAGGTGTGGATTTGTCTGCGACGAACGGAAGATGGTTATTTTTTATTAGATGGGTAAATCAAGGTTGAGTGGTTGTAAACTTCCTCTCATTACTGGAGAGGACTTTGACGATTTCGATTTTGACTGTATAGGTGTGGATTTGTGTGCGGCGAACATGAGATGGGTATTCTTGCTAGATGGGTAAATGAGGAGTGAGTGGTTGGAAACTACCTATCATCAACTTAGAGGACTTAGATTATTGTGATTTTGACAGCATATGTGTGGATTTGTGTGCGGCGAACATGAGATGGGTGATCTAGCTAGATGGGTAAATGAGGAGTGAGTGGTTGAAACCTACCTATCATCACCTTAGATGACTTTGAGGATTTTGATTTTGACTGTATAGGTGTGGATTTGTCTGCGACGAACGGAAGATGGTTATTTTTCTGGATGGGTAAATTAAGTGTGAGTGGTTGCAAACCACTTCTCATTACCGTAGACGACTTTTAGTATTTTGATTTTGACTGTATAGGTGTGGATTTGTGTGGGGCGAACATGAGATGGGTATTCTTGCTAGATGGGTAAATGAGGAGTGAGTGGTTGGAAACTACCTATCATCAACTTAGAGGACTTAGATTATTGTGATTTTGACAGCATATGTGTGGATTTGTGTGCGGCGAACATGAGATGGGTGATCTAGCTAGATGGGTAAATGAGGAGTGAGTGGTTGAAACCTACCTATCATCACCTTAGATGACTTTGAGGATTTTGATTTTGACTGTATAGGTGTGGATTTGTCTGCGACGAACGGAAGATGGTTATTTTTTATTAGATGGGTAAATCAAGGTTGAGTGGTTGTAAACTTCCTCTCATTACTGGAGAGGACTTTGACGATTTCGATTTTGACTGTATAGGTGTGGATTTGTGTGCGGCGAACATGAGATGGGTATTCTTGCTAGATGGGTAAATGAGGAGTGAGTGGTTGGAAACTACCTATCATCAACTTAGAGGACTTAGATTATTGTGATTTTGACAGCATATGTGTGGATTTGTGTGCGGCGAACATGAGATGGGTGATCTAGCTAGATGGGTAAATGAGGAGTGAGTGGTTGAAACCTACCTATCATCACCTTAGATGACTTTGAGGATTTTGATTTTGACTGTATAGGTGTGGATTTGTCTGCGACGAACGGAAGATGGTTATTTTTCTGGATGGGTAAATTAAGTGTGAGTGGTTGCAAACCACTTCTCATTACCGTAGACGACTTTTAGTATTTTGATTTTGACTGTATAGGTGTGGATTTGTGTGCGGCGAACATGAGATGGGTATTCTTGCTAGATGGGTAAATGAGGAGTGAGTGGTTGGAAACTACCTATCATCAACTTAGAGGACTTAGATTATTGTGATTTTGACAGCATATGTGTGGATTTGTGTGCGGCGAACATGAGATGGGTGATCTAGCTAGATGGGTAAATGAGGAGTGAGTGGTTGAAACCTACCTATCATCACCTTAGATGACTTTGAGGATTTTGATTTTGACTGTATAGGTGTGGATTTGTCTGCGACGAACGGAAGATGGTTATTTTTCTGGATGGGTAAATTAAGTGTGAGTGGTTGCAAACCACTTCTCATTACCGTAGACGACTTTTAGTATTTTGATTTTGACTGTATAGGTGTGGATTTGTGTGGGGCGAACATGAGATGGGTATTCTTGCTAGATGGGTAAATGAGGAGTGAGTGGTTGGAAACTACCTATCATCAACTTAGAGGACTTAGATTATTGTGATTTTGACAGCATATGTGTGGATTTGTGTGCGGCGAACATGAGATGGGTGATCTAGCTAGATGGGTAAATGAGGAGTGAGTGGTTGAAACCTACCTATCATCACCTTAGATGACTTTGAGGATTTTGATTTTGACTGTATAGGTGTGGATTTGTCTGCGACGAACGGAAGATGGTTATTTTTTATTAGATGGGTAAATCAAGGTTGAGTGGTTGTAAACTTCCTCTCATTACTGGAGAGGACTTTGACGATTTCGATTTTGACTGTATAGGTGTGGATTTGTGTGCGGCGAACATGAGATGGGTATTCTTGCTAGATGGGTAAATGAGGAGTGAGTGGTTGGAAACTACCTATCATCAACTTAGAGGACTTAGATTATTGTGATTTTGACAGCATATGTGTGGATTTGTGTGCGGCGAACATGAGATGGGTGATCTAGCTAGATGGGTAAATGAGGAGTGAGTGGTTGAAACCTACCTATCATCACCTTAGATGACTTTGAGGATTTTGATTTTGACTGTATAGGTGTGGATTTGTCTGCGACGAACGGAAGATGGTTATTTTTCTGGATGGGTAAATTAAGTGTGAGTGGTTGCAAACCACTTCTCATTACCGTAGACGACTTTTAGTATTTTGATTTTGACTGTATAGGTGTGGATTTGTGTGCGGCGAACATGAGATGGGTATTCTTGCTAGATGGGTAAATGAGGAGTGAGTGGTTGGAAACTACCTATCATCAACTTAGAGGACTTAGATTATTGTGATTTTGACAGCATATGTGTGGATTTGTGTGCGGCGAACATGAGATGGGTGATCTAGCTAGATGGGTAAATGAGGAGTGAGTGGTTGAAACCTACCTATCATCACCTTAGATGACTTTGAGGATTTTGATTTTGACTGTATAGGTGTGGATTTGTCTGCGACGAACGGAAGATGGTTATTTTTCTGGATGGGTAAATTAAGTGTGAGTGGTTGCAAACCACTTCTCATTACCGTAGACGACTTTTAGTATTTTGATTTTGACTGTATAGGTGTGGATTTGTGTGGGGCGAACATGAGATGGGTATTCTTGCTAGATGGGTAAATGAGGAGTGAGTGGTTGGAAACTACCTATCATCAACTTAGAGGACTTAGATTATTGTGATTTTGACAGCATATGTGTGGATTTGTGTGCGGCGAACATGAGATGGGTGATCTAGCTAGATGGGTAAATGAGGAGTGAGTGGTTGAAACCTACCTATCATCACCTTAGATGACTTTGAGGATTTTGATTTTGACTGTATAGGTGTGGATTTGTCTGCGACGAACGGAAGATGGTTATTTTTTATTAGATGGGTAAATCAAGGTTGAGTGGTTGTAAACTTCCTCTCATTACTGGAGAGGACTTTGACGATTTCGATTTTGACTGTATAGGTGTGGATTTGTGTGCGGCGAACATGAGATGGGTATTCTTGCTAGATGGGTAAATGAGGAGTGAGTGGTTGGAAACTACCTATCATCAACTTAGAGGACTTAGATTATTGTGATTTTGACAGCATATGTGTGGATTTGTGTGCGGCGAACATGAGATGGGTGATCTAGCTAGATGGGTAAATGAGGAGTGAGTGGTTGAAACCTACCTATCATCACCTTAGATGACTTTGAGGATTTTGATTTTGACTGTATAGGTGTGGATTTGTCTGCGACGAACGGAAGATGGTTATTTTTCTGGATGGGTAAATTAAGTGTGAGTGGTTGCAAACCACTTCTCATTACCGTAGACGACTTTTAGTATTTTGATTTTGACTGTATAGGTGTGGATTTGTGTGCGGCGAACATGAGATGGGTATTCTTGCTAGATGGGTAAATGAGGAGTGAGTGGTTGGAAACTACCTATCATCAACTTAGAGGACTTAGATTATTGTGATTTTGACAGCATATGTGTGGATTTGTGTGCGGCGAACATGAGATGGGTGATCTAGCTAGATGGGTAAATGAGGAGTGAGTGGTTGAAACCTACCTATCATCACCTTAGATGACTTTGAGGATTTTGATTTTGACTGTATAGGTGTGGATTTGTCTGCGACGAACGGAAGATGGTTATTTTTTATTAGATGGGTAAATCAAGGTTGAGTGGTTGTAAACTTCCTCTCATTACTGGAGAGGACTTTGACGATTTCGATTTTGACTGTATAGGTGTGGATTTGTGTGCGGCGAACATGAGATGGGTATTCTTGCTAGATGGGTAAATGAGGAGTGAGTGGTTGGAAACTACCTATCATCAACTTAGAGGACTTAGATTATTGTGATTTTGACAGCATATGTGTGGATTTGTGTGCGGCGAACATGAGATGGGTGATCTAGCTAGATGGGTAAATGAGGAGTGAGTGGTTGAAACCTACCTATCATCACCTTAGATGACTTTGAGGATTTTGATTTTGACTGTATAGGTGTGGATTTGTGTGCGGCGAACATGAGAAGGGTATTCTTGCTAGATGGGTAAATGAGGAGTTAGTGGTTGGAAACTACCTATCATCACCTTAGATGACTTTGAGGATTTTGATTTTGACTGTATAGGTGTGGATTTGTCTGCGACGAACGGAAGATGGTTATTTTTTATTAGATGGGTAAATCAAGGTTGAGTGGTTGTAAACTTCCTCTCATTACTGGAGAGGACTTTGACGATTTCGATTTTGACTGTATAGGTGTGGATTTGTGTGCGGCGAACATGAGATGGGTATTCTTGCTAGATGGGTAAATGAGGAGTGAGTGGTTGGAAACTACCTATCATCAACTTAGAGGACTTAGATTATTGTGATTTTGACAGCATATGTGTGGATTTGTGTGCGGCGAACATGAGATGGGTGATCTAGCTAGATGGGTAAATGAGGAGTGAGTGGTTGAAACCTACCTATCATCACCTTAGATGACTTTGAGGATTTTGATTTTGACTGTATAGGTGTGGATTTGTCTGCGACGAACGGAAGATGGTTATTTTTTATTAGATGGGTAAATCAAGGTTGAGTGGTTGTAAACTTCCTCTCATTACTGGAGAGGACTTTGACGATTTCGATTTTGACTGTATAGGTGTGGATTTGTGTGCGGCGAACATGAGATGGGTATTCTTGCTAGATGGGTAAATGAGGAGTGAGTGGTTGGAAACTACCTATCATCAACTTAGAGGACTTAGATTATTGTGATTTTGACAGCATATGTGTGGATTTGTGTGCGGCGAACATGAGATGGGTGATCTAGCTAGATGGGTAAATGAGGAGTGAGTGGTTGAAACCTACCTATCATCACCTTAGATGACTTTGAGGATTTTGATTTTGACTGTATAGGTGTGGATTTGTGTGCGGCGAACATGAGAAGGGTATTCTTGCTAGATGGGTAAATGAGGAGTTAGTGGTTGGAAACTACCTATCATCACCTTAGATGACTTTGAGGATTTTGATTTTGACTGTATAGGTGTGGATTTGTCTGCGACGAACGGAAGATGGTTATTTTTTATTAGATGGGTAAATCAAGGTTGAGTGGTTGTAAACTTCCTCTCATTACTGGAGAGGACTTTGACGATTTCGATTTTGACTGTATAGGTGTGGATTTGTGTGCGGCGAACATGAGATGGGTATTCTTGCTAGATGGGTAAATGAGGAGTGAGTGGTTGGAAACTACCTATCATCAACTTAGAGGACTTAGATTATTGTGATTTTGACAGCATATGTGTGGATTTGTGTGCGGCGAACATGAGATGGGTGATCTAGCTAGATGGGTAAATGAGGAGTGAGTGGTTGAAACCTACCTATCATCACCTTAGATGACTTTGAGGATTTTGATTTTGACTGTATAGGTGTGGATTTGTCTGCGACGAACGGAAGATGGTTATTTTTCTGGATGGGTAAATTAAGTGTGAGTGGTTGCAAACCACTTCTCATTACCGTAGACGACTTTTAGTATTTTGATTTTGACTGTATAGGTGTGGATTTGTGTGCGGCGAACATGAGATGGGTATTCTTGCTAGATGGGTAAATGAGGAGTGAGTGGTTGGAAACTACCTATCATCAACTTAGAGGACTTAGATTATTGTGATTTTGACAGCATATGTGTGGATTTGTGTGCGGCGAACATGAGATGGGTGATCTAGCTAGATGGGTAAATGAGGAGTGAGTGGTTGAAACCTACCTATCATCACCTTAGATGACTTTGAGGATTTTGATTTTGACTGTATAGGTGTGGATTTGTCTGCGACGAACGGAAGATGGTTATTTTTCTGGATGGGTAAATTAAGTGTGAGTGGTTGCAAACCACTTCTCATTACCGTAGACGACTTTTAGTATTTTGATTTTGACTGTATAGGTGTGGATTTGTGTGGGGCGAACATGAGATGGGTATTCTTGCTAGATGGGTAAATGAGGAGTGAGTGGTTGGAAACTACCTATCATCAACTTAGAGGACTTAGATTATTGTGATTTTGACAGCATATGTGTGGATTTGTGTGCGGCGAACATGAGATGGGTGATCTAGCTAGATGGGTAAATGAGGAGTGAGTGGTTGAAACCTACCTATCATCACCTTAGATGACTTTGAGGATTTTGATTTTGACTGTATAGGTGTGGATTTGTCTGCGACGAACGGAAGATGGTTATTTTTTATTAGATGGGTAAATCAAGGTTGAGTGGTTGTAAACTTCCTCTCATTACTGGAGAGGACTTTGACGATTTCGATTTTGACTGTATAGGTGTGGATTTGTGTGCGGCGAACATGAGATGGGTATTCTTGCTAGATGGGTAAATGAGGAGTGAGTGGTTGGAAACTACCTATCATCAACTTAGAGGACTTAGATTATTGTGATTTTGACAGCATATGTGTGGATTTGTGTGCGGCGAACATGAGATGGGTGATCTAGCTAGATGGGTAAATGAGGAGTGAGTGGTTGAAACCTACCTATCATCACCTTAGATGACTTTGAGGATTTTGATTTTGACTGTATAGGTGTGGATTTGTCTGCGACGAACGGAAGATGGTTATTTTTCTGGATGGGTAAATTAAGTGTGAGTGGTTGCAAACCACTTCTCATTACCGTAGACGACTTTTAGTATTTTGATTTTGACTGTATAGGTGTGGATTTGTGTGCGGCGAACATGAGATGGGTATTCTTGCTAGATGGGTAAATGAGGAGTGAGTGGTTGGAAACTACCTATCATCAACTTAGAGGACTTAGATTATTGTGATTTTGACAGCATATGTGTGGATTTGTGTGCGGCGAACATGAGATGGGTGATCTAGCTAGATGGGTAAATGAGGAGTGAGTGGTTGAAACCTACCTATCATCACCTTAGATGACTTTGAGGATTTTGATTTTGACTGTATAGGTGTGGATTTGTCTGCGACGAACGGAAGATGGTTATTTTTCTGGATGGGTAAATTAAGTGTGAGTGGTTGCAAACCACTTCTCATTACCGTAGACGACTTTTAGTATTTTGATTTTGACTGTATAGGTGTGGATTTGTGTGCGGCGAACATGAGATGGGTATTCTTGCTAGATGGGTAAATGAGGAGTGAGTGGTTGGAAACTACCTATCATCAACTTAGAGGACTTAGATTATTGTGATTTTGACAGCATATGTGTGGATTTGTGTGCGGCGAACATGAGATGGGTGATCTAGCTAGATGGGTAAATGAGGAGTGAGTGGTTGAAACCTACCTATCATCACCTTAGATGACTTTGAGGATTTTGATTTTGACTGTATAGGTGTGGATTTGTCTGCGACGAACGGAAGATGGTTATTTTTTATTAGATGGGTAAATCAAGGTTGAGTGGTTGTAAACTTCCTCTCATTACTGGAGAGGACTTTGACGATTTCGATTTTGACTGTATAGGTGTGGATTTGTGTGCGGCGAACATGAGATGGGTATTCTTGCTAGATGGGTAAATGAGGAGTGAGTGGTTGGAAACTACCTATCATCAACTTAGAGGACTTAGATTATTGTGATTTTGACAGCATATGTGTGGATTTGTGTGCGGCGAACATGAGATGGGTGATCTAGCTAGATGGGTAAATGAGGAGTGAGTGGTTGAAACCTACCTATCATCACCTTAGATGACTTTGAGGATTTTGATTTTGACTGTATAGGTGTGGATTTGTCTGCGACGAACGGAAGATGGTTATTTTTCTGGATGGGTAAATTAAGTGTGAGTGGTTGCAAACCACTTCTCATTACCGTAGACGACTTTTAGTATTTTGATTTTGACTGTATAGGTGTGGATTTGTGTGCGGCGAACATGAGATGGGTGTTCTTGCTAGATGGGTAAATTAAGAGTGAGCGGTTGAAAACTACCTATCATCAACTTAGAGGACTTAGATAATGGTGATTTTGACAGCATATGTGTGGATTTGTGTGCGGCGAACATGAGATGGGTGATCTAGCTAGATGGGTAAATGAGGAGTGAGTGGTTGAAACCTACCTATCTTCACCTTAGATGACTTTGAGGATTTTGATTTTGACTGTATAGGTGTGGATTTGTCTGCGACGAACGGAAGATGGTTATTTTTTATTAGATGGGTAAATCAAGGTTGAGTGGTTGTAAACTTCCTCTCATTACTGGAGAGGACTTTGACGATTTCGATTTTGACTGTATAGGTGTGGATTTGTGTGCGGCGAACATGAGATGGGTATTCTTGCTAGATGGGTAAATGAGGAGTGAGTGGTTGGAAACTACCTATCATCAACTTAGAGGACTTAGATTATTGTGATTTTGACAGCATATGTGTGGATTTGTGTGCGGCGAACATGAGATGGGTGTTCTTGCTAGATGGGTAAATGATGAGTGAGTGGTTGGAAACTACCTATCATCACCTTAGATGACTTTGAGGATTTTGATTTTGACTGTATAAGTGTGTATTTTAGTGTACGACGAACGGAAGATGGTTATTTTTCTGGATGGGTAAATTAAGTGTGAGTGGTTGCAAACCACTTCTGATTACCGTAGACGACTTTTAGGATTTTGATTTTGACTGTATATGTGTGGATTTGTGTGCGGCGAACATGAGATGGGTGTTCTTGCTAGATGGGTATATAAAGAAAGAGCGGTTGAAAACCAATTCTGATTAATGTAGAGGTCTATGAGGATTTGATTTTGACTGTATAGGTGTGGATTTGTGTGGGGCGAACATGAGATGGGTATTCTTGCTAGATGGGTAAATGAGGAGTGAGTGGTTGGAAACTACCTATCATCAACTTAGAGGACTTAGATTATTGTGATTTTGACAGCATATGTGTGGATTTGTGTGCGGCCAACATGAGATGGGTGATCTAGCTAGATGGGTAAATGAGGAGTGAGTGGTTGAAACCTACCTATCATCACCTTAGATGACTTTGAGGATTTTGATTTTGACTGTATAGGTGTGGATTTGTCTGCGACGAACGGAAGATGGTTATTTTTTATTAGATGGGTAAATCAAGGTTGAGTGGTTGTAAACTTCCTCTCATTACTGGAGAGGACTTTGACGATTTCGATTTTGACTGTATAGGTGTGGATTTGTGTGCGGCGAACATGAGAAGGGTATTCTTGCTAGATGGGTAAATGAGGAGTTAGTGGTTGGAAACTACCTACCCAACGGTGAGTGGTTGAAAACTACGTATCGTCAGCGTAGATTACTTTGAGGATTTTGATTTAGATTGTATAGGTGTGGATTTGTTTGCGTCGAACTTGAGATGGGTGTTCTTGCTAGATGGGTAAATTAAGAGTGAGTGGTTGAAAACCACCACTCATTATTGTAGACGACTTTGAGGATTTTGATTTTGACTGTATAGGTGTGGATTTGTGTGCGACGAACGGAAGATGGGTATTCTTGCGAGATTGGTAGATTGGCAGTAAAAGGGTGGAAACTACATTCATCCAACGTACGGTGCTGTTAGGACTTGAATTTGGTTCAGTTAATTTCGGTTTAGTGTGCGACGAATGGAAGTTAGATATGTATGGCAGATGTGTAAATGAGGAGTG
The DNA here is from genome assembly GCA_948099385.1 of Fasciola hepatica. Lineage (NCBI taxonomy): Eukaryota > Metazoa > Platyhelminthes > Trematoda > Plagiorchiida > Fasciolidae > Fasciola > Fasciola hepatica. The sequence continues at coordinate 4,910,070 of CANUEZ040000112.1, read as the reverse complement.
AGTGGTTGGAAACAACCTATCATCACCTTAGAGGACATTGAGGATTTTGATTTTGACTGTATAGTTGTGGATTTGTGTGCGACGAACGGAAGATGGGTATTTATGTGAGATGGGTGAATGAGGAGTGAGTGGTTGAAAACTACCTCTCATTATTGTAGAGGACATTGAGGATTTTGATTTTGACTGTATAGGTGTGGATTTGTGTGCGACGAACTGAAGATGTGTATTTATGCGAGATTGGTAGATTGGGAGTGAAAGGGTGGAAACTAGATTCATCCAATGTACGGTGCTGTTAGGACTTGAATTTGGTTCAGTTAAATTTGGTTTAGTGTTCGACGAATGGAAGATGGATATTTATGTTTTATGGGTAAATGAGGAGTGAGTGGTTGAAAACTACCTATCGGTACCGTAGATTACTTCGAGGATTTTGATTTTGACTGTATAGGTGTGGATTTGTGTGCGACGAACGGAAGATGGGTATTCTTGCGAGATTGGTAGAATGGCAGTGAAAGGGTGGAAACTACATTCATCCAAAGTACGGTGCTGTTAGGACTTGAATTTGGTTCAGTTAAATTCGGTTAAGTGTGCGACGAATGGAAGTTAGATATGTATGGCAGATGTGTAAATGAGGAGTGAGTGGTTGGAAACAACCTATCATCACCTTAGAGGACATTGAGGATTTTGATTTTGACTGTATAGGTGTGGATTTGTGTGCGACGAACGGAAGATGGGTATTTATGTGAGATGGGTGAATGAGGAGTGAGTGGTTGAAAACTACCTCTCATTATTGTAGAGGACATTGAGGATTTTGATTTAGACTGTATAGGTGTGGATTTGTGTGCGACGAACTGAAGATGTGTATTTATGCGAGATTGGTAGATTGGGAGTGAAAGGGTGGAAACTAGATTCCTCCAATGTACGGTGCTGTTAGGACTTGAATTTTGTTCAGTTAAATTTGGTTTAGTGTTCGACGAATGGAAGATGGATATTTATGTTATATGGGTAAATGAGGAGTGAGTGGTTGAAAACTACCTATCGGTACCGTAGATTAATTCGAGGATTTTGATTTTGACTGTATCGGTGTGGATTTATGTGCGACGAACTGAAAATGAGTATTTTGCGAGATTTGTAGATTGGGAGTGAAAGGGTGGAAACTACATTCATCCAACGTACGGGGCTGTTAGGACTTGAATTTGGGTCAGTTAAATTCGGGTTAGTGTGCGACGAATGGAAGATAGATATTTATGTTTTACGGGTAAATGAGGAGTGAGTGGTTGGAAACTACCTATCATCACCTCAGAGGAGTTTTAGGAATTTGATTTTGGCTGTATAGGTGTGGATTTGTTTGCGTCGAACATGAGATGGGTGTTCTTGCTAGATGGGTAAATTAAGAGTGAGTGGTTGAAAACCACCACTCATTATTGTAGACGACTTTGAGGATTTTGATTTTGACTGTATAGGTGTGGATTTGTGTGCGACGAACGGAAGATGGGTATTCTTGCGAGATTGGTAGATTGGCAGTAAAAGGGTGGAAACTACATTGATCCAACGTACGGTGCTGTTAGGACTTGAATTTGGTTCAGTTAATTTCAGTTTAGTGTGCGACGAATGGAAGTTAGATATGTATGGGAGATGTGTAAATGAGGAGTGAGTGGTTGGAAACAACCTATCATCACCTTAGAGGACATTGAGGATTTTGATTTTGACTGTATAGGTGTGGATTTGTGTGCGACGAACGGAAGATGGGTATTTATGTGAGATGGGTGAATGAGGAGTGAGTGGTTGAAAACTACCTCTCATTATTGTAGAGGACATTGAGGATTTTGATTTTGACTGTATAGGTGTGGATTTGTGTGCGACGAACTGAAGATGTGTATTTATGCGAGATTGGTAGATTGGGAGTGAAAGGGTGGAAACTAGATTCATCCAATGTACGGTGCTGTTAGGACTTGAATTTGGTTCAGTTAAATTTGGTTTAGTGTTCGACGAATGGAAGATGGATATTTATGTTATATGGGTAAATGAGGAGTGAGTGGTTGAAAACTACCTATCGGTACCGTAGATTACTTCGAGGATTTTGATTTTGACTGTATAGGTGTGGATTTGTGTGCGACGAACGGAAGATGGGTATTCTTGCGAGATTGGTAGATTGGCAGTGAAAGGGTGGAAACTACATTCATCCAACGTACGGTGCTGTTAGCACTTGAATTTGGGTCAGTTAAATTCGGTTTAGTGTGCGACGAATGGAAGTTAGATATGTATGGCAGATGTGTAAATGAGGAGTGAGTGGTTGGAAACAACCTATCATCACCTTAGAGGACATTGAGGATTTTGATTTTGACTGTATAGGTGTGGATTTGTGTGCGACGAACGGAAGATGGGTATTTATGTGAGATGGGTGAATGAGGAGTGAGTGGTTGAAAACTACCTCTCATTATTGTAGAGGACATTGAGGATTTTGATTTAGACTGTATAGGTGTGGATTTGTGTGCGACGAACTGAAGATGTGTATTTATGCGAGATTGGTAGATTGGGAGTGAAAGGGTGGAAACTAGATTCCTCCAATGTACGGTGCTGTTAGGACTTGAATTTTGTTCAGTTAAATTTGGTTTAGTGTTCGACGAATGGAAGATGGATATTTATGTTATATGGGTAAATGAGGAGTGAGTGGTTGAAAACTACCTATCGGTACCGTAGATTAATTCGAGGATTTTGATTTTGACTCTATCGGTGTGGATTTATGTGCGACGAACTGAAAATGAGTATTCTTGCGAGATTTGTAGATTGGGAGTGAAAGGGTGGAAACTACATTCATCCAACGTACGGTGCTGTTAGGACTTGAATTTGGGTCAGTTAAATTCGGGTTAGTGTGCGACGAACGGAAGATAGATATTTATGTTTTACGGGTAAATGAGGAGTGAGTGGTTGGAAACTACCTATCATCACCTCAGAGGAGTTTTAGGAATTTGATTTTGGCTGTATATGTGTGGATTTGTGTGCGACGACCGGAAGATTGGTATTCTTGCGAGATTGGCAGATTGGGAGTGAAAGGTTGGAAACTACATTCATCCAACGTACGCTGCGGTTAGGACTTGAATTTGGTTCAGTTAAATTCGGTTTAGTGTGCGACGAATGGAAGATAGATATGTATGGGAGATGTGTAAATGAGGAGTGAGTGGTTGGAAACAACCTATCATCACCTTAGAGGACATTGAGGATTTTGATTTTGACTGTATAGGTGTGGATTTGTGTGCGACGAACGGAAGATGGGTATTTATGTGAGATGGGTGAATGAGGAGTGAGTGGTTGAAAACTACCTCTCATTATTGTAGAGGACATTGAGGATTCTGATTTTGACTTTATAGGTGTTGGTTTGTGTGCGACGAACGGAAGACGGGCCATATTGCTAGATGGGTAAATGAGGAGTGAGTGGTTGGAAATTACCTATCATCACGTTGGAGGAATTGAGGATTTTGACTTTGACTATATAGGTGTGGATTTGTGTGCGGCGAACATGAGATGGGTATTATTGCTAGATGGGTAAATTAAGAGTGAGTGGTTGAAAACCACCACTCATTATTGTAGACGACTTTGAGGATTCTGATTTTGACTGTATAGATGTGGATCTGTGTGCGACGAACGGAAGATGGTCCATGTTGTTAGATGGGTAAATGAGGAGTGAGTGGTTGAAAACCACGTATCGTCACCTTAGATTACTTTGAGGATTTTGATTTTGACTGTATAGGTGTGGATTTGTGTGCGACGAACGGAAGATGGGTATTCTTGCGAGATTGGTAGATTGGCAGTAAAAGGGTGGAAACTACATTCATCCAACGTACGGTGCTGTTAGGACTTGAATTTGGTTCAGTTAATTTCGGTTTAGTGTGCGACGAATGGAAGATAGATATGTATGGGAGATGTGTAAATGAGGAGTGAGTGGTTGGAAACAACCTATCATCACCTTAGAGGACATTGAGGATTTTGATTTTGACTGTATAGTTGTGGATTCGTGTGCGACGAACGGAAGATGGGTATTTATGTGAGATGGGTGAATGAGGAATGAGTGGTTGAAAACTACCTCTCATTATTGTAGAGGACATTGAGGATTTTGATTTAGACTGTATAGGTGTGGATTTTTGTGCGACGAACGGAAGATGGGCCATATTGGTAGATGGGTAAATGAGGAGTGAGTGGTTGAAAACTACCTATTGTCAGCGTAGATTACTTTGAATATATTGATTTTGACTGTATAGGTGTGGATTTATGTGCGGCGAACATGAGATGGGTATTCTCGCTGGATGAGTAAATTTAGAGTGAGTGGTTGAAAGCCACTTCTCGTTACGGTAGAGGAATTTGAGGATTTTGATTTTGACAGTATTGGTGTGGATTTGTGTGCGACGAACATGAGATGGGCCATGTTGTTAGATGGGTTAATAAGAGTGTTTGGTTGAATACCACCTCTCATTATTGTAGGGGACTTTGGGGATTTTGATTTTGACTGTATAGGTGTGGATTTGTGTGCGACGAATGGAAGATGAGTATTTTTCCGAGGATTGTGAGATGGGTAAATGAGGAGTGAGTGGTTGGAAACTACCTATCATCACCTTAGGACATTGAGGATTTTGATTTTGACTGTATAGTTGTGGATTTCTGTCCCACGAAAGGAAGATGGGCCACTTTGGTAGATGGGTAAATGAGGAGTGAGTGGTTGTAAACCACCTCTCATTACTGTAGAGGACATTGAGGATTCCGATTTTGACTGTATCGGTGTGGATTTGTGTGCGGCGAACATGAGATTGGTATTCTTAAGAGATTTGTAGATTGGGAGTGAAAGGCTGGAATCTACATTCATCCAACGTACGGTGCTGTTAGGACTTGAATTTGGGTCAGTCACAGTCGGTTAATTGTGCGACGAATGGAAGATAGATATTTACGTGAGATGGGTAAATGAGGAGTGAATGGGTGGAAACTACCTATCATCAACTTAGAGGACATTGAGGATTTTGATTTTGACTGTATAGGTGTGGATTCGTGTGCGGCGAACGGAAGATACTTATTTTTGTTAGATGGGTAAATTAAGAGTGAATGGTTGAAAACCCCCCCTCATTGCGGTAGAGGAATTTGAGGATTTTGATTTAGACTGTATAGGTGTGGATTTGTGTGCGCCGAACGGATGATGGGCCATATTGGTAAATGAGTAAATGAGGAGTGAGTGATTGAAAACTACCTATCGTCACCGTACATTACTTTGAGGATTTTGATTTTGACTGTATAGGTGTGGATTTGTGTGTGACGGACGGAAGATGGGTATTCTTGCGAGATTGTTAGATTGGGAGTGAAAGGGTGGAAACTACATTCATCCAACGTACGGTGCTGTTAGCACTTGAATTTCGGTCAGTTAAATTCGGTTTACTGTGCGACGAATGGAAGAGAGATATTTATGTTTTATGGGTAAATGAGGATTGAGTGGTTGCAACATACCTTTCATCAACTTAGAGGACTTTGAGGATGTTGATTTTGACTGTATAGGTGTGCATTTGTGTGCGACGAACGGAAGATGAGTATTTTTGTTAGATGGGTAAATGAGGAGTGAGTGGTTGTAAACCACTTCTCATTACTCTAGAGGACATTGAGGATTCCGATTTTGACTGTATATGTGTGGATTTGTGTGCGGCGAACATGAGATTGGTATTCTTAAGAGATTTGTAGATTGGGAGTGAAAGGGTGGAATCTACATTCATCCAACGTACGGTGCTGTTAGGACTTGAATTTGGGTCAGTTAAAGTCGGTTTAGTGTGCGACGAATGGAAGATATATATTTACGTGAGATGGGTAAATGAGGAGTGAGTGGTTGGAAACTACCTATCATCACCTTAGAGGACATTGAGGATTTTGATTTTGACTGTATAGGTATGGATTCGTGTGCGGCGAACGGAAGATAGGTATTTTTGTTAGATGGGTAAATTAAGAGTGAATGGTTGAAAACCACTTCCCATTACTGTAGAGGACTTTGAGGATTTTGATTTTGACTGTATAGGTGTGGATTTGTGTTCGGCGGACATAAGATGATCCATGTTTGTAGATGGGTAAATGAGGAGTGAGTGGTTGAAAACTACCTATCGTCACTGTAGATTACATTGACGATTTTGATTTTGACTGTATAGGTTTGTATTTGTGTGCGACGAACTGAAGATGGGTATTCTTGCGAGATTGGTGGATTGGGAGTGAAAGGGTGGAAACTACATTCATCCAACGTACGGTGCTGTTAGCACTTGAATTTGGGTCAGTTAAATTCGGTTTAGTGTGCGACGAATGGAAGATAGATATTTATGTTATATGGGTAAATGAGGATTGAGTGTTTGCAACATACCTTTCATCAACTTAGAGGACTTTGAGGATGTTGATTTTGACTGTATAGGTGTGGATTGGTGTGCGACGAACGGAAGATGAGTATTTTTGTTAGATGGGTAAATGAGGAGTGAGTGGTTGAAAACTACCTATCGTTACCTTATATTACTTTGCGGATTTTGATTTTGACTGTATAGGTGTGGATTTGTGTGCGACGAACGGAAGATGGGTATTCTTGCGAGATTTGTAGATTGGGAGTGAAAGGGTGGAAACTAGATTCATCCAACGTACGGTGCTCTTAGCACTTCAATTTGGTTCAGTTAAATTCGGTTTAGTGTGCGACGAATGGAAGATAGATATTTATGTTTTACGGGTAAATGAGGAGTGAGTGGTTGAAAACTACCTTTCATCAACTTAGAGTACTTTGAGTAATTTGATTTTGACTGTATAGGTGTGGATTTGTGTGCGGCGAACATGAGATGGGTGTTCCTGCTAGATCGGCAAATTAGGATTGAGTGGTTGAAAACTACCTATCATCAACTTAGATGACTTTGAGGATTTTGGTTTTGACTGGATAGGTGTGGATTTGTGTGCGGCGAACATGAGATGGGTATTCCTGCTAGATCAGTAAATTGAGAGCGAGTGTTTCAAACCACCACTCTTACTGTAGAGGACTTTGAGGTTTCTGATTTTGACTGTATATATGTGGATCTGTGTGCGACTAACGGAAGATGGTCCATATCGGTGGATGGGTAAATTAGGAGTGAGTGGTTGAAATCTACGTATCGTCACCGTAGATTACTTTGAGGATTTTGATTTTGACTGTATAGGTGTGGATTTGTGTGCGGCGCACGGAAGATGGGTATTTTTGTGAGATGGGTAAATGAGGAGTGAGTGGTTGTAAACTACCTCTCATCATCTTAGATTACTTTGATGATTTTGATTTTGACTGTATAGGTGTGGATTTGTGTGCGACGAACTGAAGATGGGTATTCTTGCGAGATTTGTAGATTGGGAGTGAAAGGGTGGAAACTACATTCATCCAATGTACGGTGCTGTTAGGACATCAATTTTGGTCAGTTAAATTCGGTTTATTGTGCGACGAATGGAAGATAGATATTTATGTGAGATGGGTAAATGAGGAGTGAGTGGTTGAAAACTACCTATCGCCACCGTAGATTAATTTGAGGATTTTGATTTTGACTGTATAGGTGTGGATTTGTGTGCGACGAAAGGAAGATGTGTATTTTTGTTAGATGGGTAAATTAAGAATGAGTGGTTGAAAACTACCTATCGTCTTCGTAGATTATTTTGAGGATTTTGATTTTGACTGTATATGTGTGGATTTGTGTGCGACGAACGGAAGATGGGTATTTTTGTTAGATGGGTAAATTAAGAGTGAGTGGTTGAAAACTACATATCGTCACCGTAGATTACTTTGAGGATTTCGATTTTGACTGCATTGGTGTGGATTTGTGTGCGACGAACGGATGATTGGTATTCTTGCGAGATTGGTAGATTGGGAGTGAAAGGGTGGAAACTACATTCATCCAATGTACGGTGCTGTTAGGAATTGAATTTGGTTCAGTTAAAGTCGGTTTAGTGTGCGACGAATGGAAGATAGATATTTCTGTTATATGGGTGAATGAGGAGTGAGTGGTTGGGAACTACCTATCATCAATTTAGATGACTTTGAGGATTTTGATTTTGACTGTATAGGTGTGGATTTGTGTGCGACGAACGGAAGATGGGCCATATTGGTAGATGGGTAAATGAGGAGTGAGTGGTTGAAAACTACCCATCGTCAACGTAGATTAATTTGAGGATTTTGATTTTCACTGTATTGGTGTGGATTTGTGTGCGACGAACGGAAGATGGGTATTCTTGCGAGATTGGTAGATTGGGAGTGAAAGGGTGGAAACTACATTCATCCAACGTACGGTGCTGTTAGGACTTGAATTTGGTTCAGTTAAATTCGGTTTAGTGTGCGACGAATGGAAGATAGATATTTATGTTAGATGGGTAAATGAGGAGTGAGTGGTTGGAAATTAACTATCATCACCTTAGAGGACTTTGAGGATTTTGATTTTGACTGTATAGGTGTGGATTTGTGTGCGGCGAACATGAGATGGGTATTCTTGCTAGATGGGTAAATTGAGAGTGAGTGTTTGAAACCACCACTCAATCCTGAAGAGGATTATGAGGATTCTGATTTTGACTGTATAGATATGGATCTGTGTGCGACGAACGGAAGATGGTCCATATTGGTAGATGGGTAAATGAGGAGTGAGTGGTTGTAAACTACCTCTCATCACCTTAGATTACTTTGAGGATTTTGATTTTGACTGTATAGGTGTGGATTTGTGTGCGACGAACGGAAGATGGGTATTCTTGCGAGATTGGTAGATTGGGAGTGAAAGGCTGGAAACTACATTCATCCAACGTACGGTGCTGTTAGCACTTGAATTTGGGTCAGTCAAAGTCGGTATAGTGTGCGACGAATGGAAGATGGGTATTTATGTGAGATGGATAAATGAGGAGTGAGTGGTTGTAAACTACCTATCGTCACTGTAGATTACTTTGAGGATTTTGATTTAGACTGTATTGGTGTGGATTTGTGTGCGACGAACGGAAGATGGGTATTCTTGCGAGATTAGTAGATTGGGAGTGAAAGGGTGGAAACTACATTCATCCAAAGTACGGTGCTGTTATGACTTGCATTTGGGTCAGTTAAATTCGGTTTAGTGTGCGACGAATGGATGATAGATATTTATGTAATATGGGTAAATGAGGAGTGAGTTGTTGAAAACTACCCATCAAAAACTTAGATTACTTTGAGGATTTTGATTTTGACAGTATAGGTGTGGATTTTTGTGCGAAGCACATGAGATGGGTATTCTTGCTAGATGGGTAAATTAGGTGTGAATGGTTGAAAGCCACCTCTCCTTACCGCAGAGGTATTTGAGGCTTTTGATTTTGACTGCATAGGTGTGGATTTGTGTGCGGCGAAAATGAGATGGGCCATATTGTTGGATGGATAAATGAGGAGTGAGTGGTTGGAAACTACCTATCAACACCGCAGAGGAATTTGATGCTTTTGATTTTGACTGCATAGGTGTGGATTTGTGTGCGACGAACGGAAGATGGGTATTTTTGTTAGATGGGTAATTTAGGAGTGAGTGGTTGTAAACCTCCTCTCATTAAGTTAGAGGACTTTGACGACTTTGATTTAGACTGTATATGTGTGGATTTGTTTGCGGCGAACATGAGATGGGCCATATTGTTGGATGGATAAATGAGGAGTGAGTGGTTGGAAACTACCTATCATCAACTTAGGGGACTTTGATGATTTTGATTTTGACTGTATTGATGTGGATTTGTGTGCGACGAACGGAAGATGGGCCATTCTGGTAGATGGGTAAATGAGGAGTGAGTGGTTGAAAACTACCTATCCTCACCGTAGATTACTTTGAGGATTTCGATTTTCACTGTATAGGTGTGGATTTGTGTGCGGCGAACATAAGAATGGTATTCTTGCTAGATGGGTAAATTGAGAGTGAGTGTTTGACACCACCACTCATTACTGTAGAGGACTTTGAGGATTCTGATTTTGACTGTGTAGATGTGGATCTGTGTGCGACGAACGGAAGATGGTCCATATTGGTAGATGGGTAAATGAGGAGTGAGTGGTTGTAAACTAACTCTCATCACCTTAGATTACTTTGAGGATTTTGATTTTGACTGTATTGCTGTGGATTTGTGTGCGACGAACGGAAGATGGGTATTCTTGCGAGATTGGTAGATTGGGAGTGAAAGGCTGGAAACTACATTCATCCAACGTACGGTGCTGTTAGCACTTGAATTTGGGTCAGTCAAAGTCGGTATATTGTGCGACGAATGGAAGATAGATATTTATGTGAGATGGTTGAATGAGGAGTGAGTGGTTGAAAACCACCTATCGTCACCGTCGATTACTTTGAGGATTTTGATTCAGACTGTATAGGTGTGGATTTGTGTGCGACGAACTGAAGATGGGTATTCTTGCGAGATTGGTAGATTGGGAGTGAAAGGCTGGAAACTACATTCATCCAACGTACGGTGCTGTTAGCACTTGAATTTGGGTCAGTCAAAGTCGGTATATTGTGCGACGAATGGAAGATAGATATTTATGTGAGATGGTTGAATGAGGAGTGAGTGGTTGAAAACCACCTATCGTCACCGTAGATTACTTTGAGGATTTTGATTCAGACTGTATAGGTGTGGATTTGTGTGCGACGAACTGAAGATGGGTATTGTTGCGAGATTGGTAGATTGGGAGTGAAAGGGTGGAAACTACATTCATCCAACGTACGGTGCTGTTATGACTTGCATTTGGGTCAGTCAAAGTCGGTTTAGAGTGCGACGAATGGAAGATAGATATTTACGTGATATGGTTAAATGAGGAGTTAGTGTTTGGAAACAAACTGTCATCAACACAGAGGATTTGAGGATTTTGATTTAGACTGTATTGGTGTGGGTTTGTGTGCGACGAACGGAAGATAGATAATTATGTGAGATGGTTAAATGAGGAGTGAGTGGTTGAAAACTACATATCGTCACCGTAGATTACTTTGAGGATTTTGATTTTGACTGTATAGGTGTGGATTTGTGTGCGACGATCGGAAGATGGGTATTCTTGCGAGATTGTTAGATTGGGAGTGAAAGGGTGGAAACTACATTCATCCAACGTACGGTGCTGTTAGCACTTGAATTTGGTTCAGTTAAATTCGGTTTAGTGTGCGACGAATGGAAGATAGATATTTATGTTAGATCGGTAAATGAGGAGTGAGTGGTTGAAAACTACCTATCGTCACTTTAGATTACTTTGACGATTTTGATTTTGACTGTATAGGTGTGGATTTGTGTGCGACGAACGGAAGATGGGCCATATTGGTAGATGGGTAAATGAGGAGTGAGTTGTTGTAAACTACCTATCATAAACTTAGAGGACTTTGAGGATTTTGATTTAGACTGTATAGTTGTGGATTTGTGTGCGAAGAACATGAGATGGGTATTCTTGCTAGATGGGTAAATTAAGAGGGAATGGTTGAAAGCCACCTCTCAATACCGCAGAGGAATTTGAGGCTTTTGATTTTGACTGTATAGGTGTGGATTTGTGTGCGGCGAACATGAGATGGGTATTTTGTTAGATGGGTAAATTAGGAGTGAGTTGTTGAAAACAACTTCTCATAACGTTAGAGGAATTTGACGATTTTGATTTAGACTTTGTAAGTGTGGATTTGTTTGCGGCGAACATTAGATGGGCCATATTAATAGATGGATAAATGAGGAGTGAGTGGTTGAAAACTAACTATCATCAACTTAGGGGACATTGAGGATTTTGATTTTGACTGTATAGGTGTGGATTTGTGTGTGACGAACGGAAGATGGGCCATATTGGTAGATGGGTAAATGAGGAGTGAGTGGTTGAAAACCACCTTCCATCACCGTAGATTACTTTGAGGATTTCGATTTTGACTGTATAGGTGTGGATTTGTGTGCGGCGAACATGAGAATGGTATTCTTGCTAGATGGGTAAATTGAGAGTGAGTGTTTGAAACCACCACTCATTACTGTAGAGGCCTTAGGATTCTGATTTTGACTGTATAGATGTGGATTTGTGTGCGACGAACGGAAGATGGGCCATATTGGTAGATGGGTAAATGAGGAGTGAGTGGTTGTAACCTACCTCTCATCACCTTAGATTACTTTGAGGATTTTGATTTTGACTGTAAAGGTGTGGATTTGTGTGCGACGAACGGAAGATGGGTATTCTTGCGAGATTGGTAGATTGGGAGTGAAAGGGTGGAAACTACATTCATCCAACGTACGGTGCTGTTAGGACTTGAATTTGGGTCAGTCAAAGTCGGTATATTCTGCGACGAATGGAAGATAGATATTTATGTGAGATGGTTAAATGAGGAGTGAGTGGTTGAAAACTACCTATCGTCACCGTAGATTACTTTGAGGATTTTGATTTAGACTGTATAGGTGTGGATTCGTGTGCGACGAACTGAATATGGGTATATTTGCGAGATTGGTAGATTGGGAGTGAAAGGGTGGAAACTACATTCATCCAACGTACGGTGCTGTTATGACTTGCATTTGGGTCAGTTAAATTCGGTTTAGTGTGCGACGAATGGATGATAGATATTTATGTAATATGGGTAAATGAGGAGTGAGTGTTTGGAAACAAACTGTCATCAACTTAGAGGATTTGAGGATTTTTATTTAGACTGTATTGGTGTGGGTTTGTGTGCGACGAACGGAAGATGGTTATTTATGTGAGATGGGTAAATAAGAAGTGAGTGGTTGAAAACTACCTATCGTCACCGTAGGTTACTTTGACTATTTTGATTTTGACTGTGTAGGTGTGGATTTGTGTGCGACGAACGGAAGATGTGTATTCTTGCGAGATTGGTAGATTTGGAGTGAAAGGGTGGAAACTACATTCATCCAACGTACGGTGCTGTTATGACTTGCATTTGGGTCAGTTAAATTCGGTTTAGTGTGCGACGAATGGATGATAGATATTTATGTAATATGGGTAAGTGAGGAGTGAGTGGTTGAAAACTACATATCGTCACCGTAGATCACTTTGAGGATTTTGATTTTGACTGTATAGGTGTGGATTTGTGTGCGACGAACGGAAGATGGGTATTTTTGTGAGATGGGTAAATGAGGAGTGAGTGGTTGTAAACATCCTCTCATTAAGTGAGAGGAATTTGACGACTTTGATTTAGACTGTATAGGTGTGGATTTGTTTGCGGCGAACATTAGATGGGCCATATTGTTGGATGGATAAATGAGGAGTGAGTGGTTGGAAACTACCTATCATCAACTAAGGGGACTTTGATGATTTTGATTATGACTGCATTGGTGTGGATTTGTGTGCGACGAACGGAAGATGGGCCAAATTGGTGGATGGGTAAATGAGGAGTGAGTGGTTGAAAACTACCTATCGTCACCGTAGATTACTCTGAGGATTTCGATTTTGACTGTATAGGTGTGGATTTGTGTGCGACGAACGGAAGATGGGTATTCTTGCGAGATTTGTAGATTGGGAGTGGTTGGAATCTACCTGTCATCACCTTAGAGGAATTTGAGGATTTTGATTTTGACTGTATAGGTGTGGATTTGTGTGCGGCGAACATGAGATGGGTATTCTTGCTAGATGTGTGAAATAACAGTGAATGGTTGAAAACAACCTCTCATTAAGTTAGAGGACTTTGACGACTTTGATTTTGACTTTATATGTGTTGGTTTGTGTGCGACGAACGGTAGAAGGGTATTTTTGTTAGATGGGTAAACTAAGAGTGAGTAGTTGAAAACATCCTCTCAGTACGGTTGAGGAATTTGACGGTTTTCATTTAGACTGTTTATGTGTGCATTTGTATGCGGCGAACATTAGATGGGCCATATTGGTAGATGGATGTATGAGGAGTGAGTGGTTGGAAACTACCTATCATCATCTCAGAGGACTTTGAGTATTCTGATTTTGACTGTATAGGTGTGGAATTGTGTGCGACGAACGGAAGACGGGCCATATTGGTAGATGGGTAAATGAGGAGTGATTGATTGAAAACTGACTATCATCACCGTAGATTACTTTGAGGATTTTGATTTTGACTGTATAGGTGTGGATTTGTGTGCGACGAACGGAAGATGGGCTATATTGCTAGATGGGTAAATGAGGAGTGAGGGGTTGAAAACTACCTATCATCACCGTAGATTACTTTGAGGATTTCGATTTTGACTGTATAGGTGTGGATTTGTGTGCGACGAACGGAAGATGGGTATTCTTGCGAGATTTGTAGATTGGGAGTGGTTGGAAACTACCTGTCATCACCTTAGAGGAATTTGAGGATTTTGATTTTGACTGTATAGGTGTGGATTTGTGTGCGGCGAACATGAGATGGGTATTCTTGCTAGATGTGTGAAATAACAGTGAATGGTTGAAAACAACCTCTCATTAAGTTAGAGGACTTTGACGACTTTGATTTTGACTTTATATGTGTTGGTTTGTGTGCGACGAACGGTAGAAGGGTATTTTTGTTAGATGGGTAAACTAAGAGTGAGTAGTTGGAAACATCCTCTCAGTACGGTTGAGGAATTTGACGGTTTTCATTTAGACTGTTTATGTGTGCATTTGTATGCGGCGAACATTAGATGGGCCATATTGGTAGATGGATGTATGAGGAGTGAGTGGTTGGAAACTACCTATCATCATCTCAGAGGACTTTGAGTATTCTGATTTTGACTGTATAGGTGTGGAATTGTGTGCGACGAACGGAAGACGGGCCATATTGGTAGATGGGTAAATGAGGAGTGATTGATTGAAAACTAACTATCATCACCGTAGATTACTTTGAGGATTTTGATTTTGACTGTATAGGTGTGGATTTGTGTGCGACGAACGGAAGATGGGCTATATTGCTAGATGGGTAAATGAGGAGTGAGGGGTTGAAAACTACCTATCATCACCGTAGATTACTTTGAGGATTTCGATTTTGACTGTATAGGTGTGGATTTGTGTGCGACGAACGGAAGATGGGTATTCTTGCGAGATTTGTAGATTGGGAGTGGTTGGAAACTACCTGTCATCACCTTAGAGGAATTTGAGGATTTTGATTTTGACTGTATAGGTGTGGATTTGTGTGCGGCGAACATGAGATGGGTATTCTTGCTAGATGTGTGAAATAACAGTGAATGGTTGAAAACAACCTCTCATTAAGTTAGAGGACTTTGACGACTTTGATTTTGACTTTATATGTGTTGGTTTGTGTGCGACGAACGGTAGAAGGGTATTTTTGTTAGATGGGTAAACTAAGAGTGAGTAGTTGGAAACATCCTCTCAGTACGGTTGAGGAATTTGACGGTTTTCATTTAGACTGTTTATGTGTGCATTTGTATGCGGCGAACATTAGATGGGCCATATTGGTAGATGGATGTATGAGGAGTGAGTGGTTGGAAACTACCTATCATCATCTCAGAGGACTTTGAGTATTCTGATTTTGACTGTATAGGTGTGGAATTGTGTGCGACGAACGGAAGACGGGCCATATTGGTAGATGGGTAAATGAGGAGTGATTGATTGAAAACTAACTATCATCACCGTAGATTACTTTGAGGATTTTGATTTTGACTGTATAGGTGTGGATTTGTGTGCGACGAACGGAAGATGGGCTATATTGCTAGATGGGTAAATGAGGAGTGAGGGGTTGAAAACTACCTATCATCACCGTAGATTACTTTGAGGATTTCGATTTTGACTGTATAGGTGTGGATTTGTGTGCGACGAACGGAAGATGGGTATTCTTGCGAGATTTGTAGATTGGGAGTGAAAATGTTTAAACTACATTCATCCAACGTACGGTGAATTTAGGACTTCAATTTGGGTCAGTTAAAGTCGGTTTAGTGTGCGACGAATGGAAGATAGATATTTATGTGAGATGGGTAAATGAGGAGTGAGTGGTTGGAAACTACCAATCATCAACTATGAGGACTTTGAGGATTTTGATTTAGACTGTATAGGTGTGGATTTGTGTGCGACGAACATGAGATGGGCCATGTTGTTGGATGGGTAAATGAGGAGTGAGTGGTTGAAAACTACCTATCGTCACCGTAGATTACTTTAGGATACTGGTTTAGACTGTATAGGTGTGGATTTGTGTGCGACGAACGGAAGATGGTCCATATTGGTAGATGGGTAAATGAGGAGTGAGTGGTTGAAAACTACATATCGTCATCGTAGATTACTTTGAGGATATTGATTTTGACTGTATAGGTGTGGATTTGTGTGCGACGAACGGAAGATGGTCCATATTGGTAGATGGGTAAATGAGGAGTGAGTGGTTGAAAACTACATATCGTCATCGTAGATTACTTTGAGTATATTGATTTTGACTGTATAGGTGTGGATTTGTGTGGGACGAACGGAAGATGGGTATTTCTGTTAGATCGTTAAATTAAGAGTGCGTGTTTGAAAACCACCTCTCAATACTGTAGAGGTCTTTGAGGATTTTGATTTTGACTGTATAGTTGTGGATTTGTGTGCGATGAACGGAAGATGGTTATTTTATTAGATGTGTAAATTATGAGTTAGTGTTTGAGAAACCTCTCTCAGTGCGGTAGATTACATTGAGGATTTTGATTTTGACTCTATAGGTGTGGATTTGTGTGCGACGAACGGAAGATGGGTATTCTTGCGAGATTTGTAGATTGGGAGTGAAAGGGTGGAAACTAGATTCATCCAACGTACGGTGCTGTTATGACTTGCATTTGGGTCAGTTAAATTCGGTTTAGTGTGCGACGAATTGAAGATAGATATTTATGTGAGATGGGTAAATGAGGAGTGAGTGGTTGGAAACTACGGTTCGTCAACTCAGAGGAATTAAGGATTCTGATTTTGACTGTATAGGTGTGTATTTGTTGCGACGAACGGAAGATGGTCCATATTGTTAGATGGGTAAATGAGGAGTGAGTGGTTGGAAACTACCTATCATCACCTGAGATGACTTTGAGGATTTTGATTTTGACTGTATAGGTGTGGATTTGTGTGCGGCGAACATAAGATTGGCCATATTGGAAGATGGGTAAATGAGGAGTGAGTGGTTGGAAGCTAACTATCATCACCTCAGAGGACTTTGAGGATTTTGATTTTGACTGTATAGGTGTGGATTTGTGTGCGACGAACATGAGATTGGCCATATGGAAGATGGGTAAATGAGTAGTGAGTGGTTGAAAACTACCTATCGTCACCGTAGATTACATTGAGTATTTTGATTTTGACTGTGTAGGTGTGGATTTGTGTGCGACGAACGGAAGATGGGTATTCTTGCGAGATTGGTAGATTGGGAGTGAAAGGGTGGAAACTACATTCATCCAACTTACGGTGATGTTATTACTTGATCATGGGGTCAGTTAAATTCGGTATAGTTTGCGACGATTGGATCATAGATATTTATGTTATATGGGTGAAATGAGGAGTGAGTGGTTGGAAACTGCCTATAAACACCTCAGAGGACTTTGAGGATTATGATTTTGACTGTATAGGTGTGGATTTGTGTGCGACGTAGGAAAGATGGGCCATATTGATAGATGGGTAAATGAGGAATGAGTGGTTGAAAACTACCTATCGTCACCGTAGATTACTTTGAGGATTTTGATTTTGACTGTATAGGTGTGGATTTGTGTGCGACGAACGGAAGATTTGTATTCTTGCGAGATTTATAGATTGGGAGTGGAAGGGTGGAAACTGCATTCATCCAATATACGGTGCTGTTAGTACTTGAATTTGGGTCAGTTAAAGTGTGTTTAGTGTGCGACGAATGGAAGATAGATATTAATGTTAGATGGGTGAAATGAGGAGTGAGTGGTTTGAAACTACCTATAAACACCTCAGAGGACTTTGAGGATTTTGATTTAGACTGTACAGGTGTGGATTTTTGTGCGGCGAACATTAGACTGGCCATATTGTTAGATGGGTAAATGAGGAGTGAGTGGTTGTAAACCACCTCTCATTACTGTAGATTACTTTGAGGATTTTGATTTTGACTGTATAGATGTGGATTTGTGTGCGGCGAACATGAGATGGGTATTCTTGCAAGATGGGTAAATTAAGAGTGAGTGGTTGAAAACCACTTCTAGTTACGGTAGAGGATTTGAGGATTTTGATTTTGACTGTATAGGTGTGGATTTGTGTGCGACGAACGGAAGATGGGTTTTTTTGTTAGATGGGTAAATTAAGAGTGAGTGGTTGAAAACCACATCTCATTACGTTAGAGGACTTTAAGTATTTTGATTTTGACTGTATAGGTGTGGATTTGTGTGCGGCGAACATGAGATGGGTATTCTTGCTAGATGGCTAAATTAAGAGTGAGTGGTTGAAAACCACCTCTCATCACGGTAGAGGACTTTGATGATTTAGATTTTGCCTGTATAGGTGTGGATTTGTGTGCGACGAACGGAAGATGGTCCATATTGGTAGATGGGTAAATGAGGAGTGAGTGGTTGAAAACTACCTATCGTCACGGTTGATTACTTCGAGGATTTTGATTTAGACTGTATAGGTGTGGATTTGTGTGCGACGATCGGGAGAAGGGTATTCCTGCGAGATTTGTAGATTGGGAGTGGAAGGGTGGAAACTATATTCATCCAACGTACGGTGCTGTTAGGACTTGAATTTGGGTCTGTCACAGTCGGTTTAGTGTGCGACGAATGGAAGATAGATATTTATGTTATATGGGTAAATGAGGAGTGAGTGGTTGGAAGCTGCCTATCATCACCTTAGAGGACTTTGAGGATTTTGATTTTGACTGTATAGGTATGGATATTTGTGCGGCGAACATGAGATCGGTATTCTTGCTAGATGGGTAAATTAAGAGTGAATGGTTGCAAACCACTTCTCATTAATGTAGAGGCGTATGAGGATTTTGATTTTGAAAGTATAGGTGTGGGTTTGTGTGCGACGAACGGAAGATGGGTATTTTTGCTAGACGTAAAAATTCGGAGTGAGTGTTTGAAAGCGACTTCTCTTTACTTTGGAGGTCTTTTAGGATTTTGATTTTGAATGTATAAGTGTGGATTTGTGTGCGGCGAACATGAGATGGGTATTCTTGCTAGATGGGTAAATTATTAGTGAGTGTTTGAAAACCACTTCTCATTACGGTAGAGGAATTTGAGGAATTAGATTTTCACTGTATAGGTGTGGATTTGTGTGCGACGAACGGAAGATGGGTTTTTTTGTTAGATGGGTAAATTAAGAGTGAGTGGTTGAAAACCACATCTCATTACGTTAGAGGACTTTAAGTATTTTGATTTTGACTGTATAGGTGTGGATTTGTGTGCGGCGAACATGAGATGGGTATTCTTGCTAGATGGCTAAATTAAGAGTGAGTGGTTGAAAACCACCTCTCATCACGGTAGAGGACTTTGATGATTTAGATTTTGCCTGTATAGGTGTGGATTTGTGTGCGACGAACGGAAGATGGTCCATATTGGTAGATGGGTAAATGAGGAGTGAGTGGTTGAAAACTACCTATCGTCACGGTTGATTACTTCGAGGATTTTGATTTAGACTGTATAGGTGTGGATTTGTGTGCGACGATCGGGAGAAGGGTATTCCTGCGAGATTTGTAGATTGGGAGTGGAAGGGTGGAAACTATATTCATCCAACGTACGGTGCTGTTAGGACTTGAATTTGGGTCAGTCAAAGTCGGTTTAGTGTGCGACGAATGGAAGATAGATATTTATGTTATATGGGTAAATGAGGAGTGAGTGGTTGGAAGCTGCCTATCATCACCTTAGAGGACTTTGAGGATTTTGATTTTGACTGTATAGGTATGGATATTTGTGCGGCGAACATGAGATCGGTATTCTTGCTAGATGGGTAAATTAAGAGTGAATGGTTGCAAACCACTTCTCATTAATGTAGAGGCGTATGAGGATTTTGATTTTGAAAGTATAGGTGTGGGTTTGTGTGCGACGAACGGAAGATGGGTATTTTTGCTAGACGTAAAAATTCGGAGTGAGTGTTTGAAAGCGACTTCTCTTTACTTTGGAGGTCTTTTAGGATTTTGATTTTGACTGTATAAGTGTGGATTTGTGTGCGGCGAACATGAGATGGGTATTCTTGCTAGATGGGTAAATTATTAGTGAGTGTTTGAAAACCACTTCTCATTACGGTAGAGGAATTTGAGGAATTAGATTTTCACTGTATAGGTGTGGATTTGTGTGCGACGAACGGAAGATGGGTATTTTGCTAGACGTGTAAATAAAGAGTTAGTGTTTGAAAACGACTTCTCATTACTGTAGAGGTTTTTGAGGATTTAGATTTTGACTGTAAAGGTGTGGATTTGTGTGCGACGAACGCAAGATGAGTATTTATGCTAGTCGTGTAAATTAATAATGAGTGTTTGAAAACGACTTCTCATTACTGTAGACGTCTTTGAGTATTTAGATTTTGACTGTATATGTGTGGATTTGTGTGCGGCGAACATGAGATGGGTATTCTTGCTAGATCGGTAAATTATTAGTGATTAATTGAAAATCACTTCTCATTACGGTAGAGGAATTTGAGGATTTTGATTTTGACTGTAAAGGTGTGGATTTGTGTGCGACGAACGGAAGATGGGTATTTTTGTTAGATGTCTAAATTGAGAGTGAATGGTTGAAAACCTCCTTTCAATACGTTAGAGCACTTTGACGATTTTGATTTAGACATTATAACTGTGGATTTGTTTGCGGCGAACATGAGATGGGCCATATTGGTAGATGGATAAATGAGGAGTGAGTGGTTGGAAACTAACTATCATCACCTCAGTGGACTTTGAGTATTCTGATTTTGACAGTATAGGTGTGGATTTGTGTGCGACGAACGGAAGATGGCCCATATTGGTTGATGGGTAAATGAGGAGTGAGTGGTTGAAAACCACGTATCGTCACCGTAGATTACTTTGAGGATTTTGATTTTGACTGTATAGGTGTGGATTTGTGTGCGACGAACGGAAGATGGGTATTTATGCGAGATTTGTAGATTGGGAATAAAATGGTGCGACGAATGGATGATAGATATTTATGTAATATGGGTAAATGAGGAGTGAGTTGTTGAAAACTACCTATCATAAACTTAGAGGACTTTGGGGATTTAGATTTTGAGTGTATAGGTGTGGATTTGTGTGCGACGAACATGAGATGGGCCATATTGTTAGATGGGAAAATAGGAGTGAGTGGTTGGAAAAGACCTGTCATCACCTTAGAGGACTTTGAGTATTTTGATTTTGACTGTATAGGTGTGGATTTGTGTGCGACGTAGGAAAGATGTGCCATATTGGTAGATGGGTAAATGGGGAGTGAGTGGTTGAAAACTACCTATCATCAACTTAGAGGACTTAGATTATTGTGATTTTGACAGCATATGTGTGGATTTGTGTGCGGCGAACATGAGATGGGTGATCTAGCTAGATGGGTAAATGAGGAGTGAGTGGTTGGAAACGACCTGTCGTCACCGTAGATTACTTTGAGGATTTTGATTTTGACTGTATAGGTGTGGATTTGTCTGCGACGAACGGAAGATGGGTATTTTTGTTAGATGTTTAAATTGAGAGTGAATGGTTGAAAACCTCCTTTCAGTACGTTAGGGGACTTTGACGATTTTGATTTAGACTGTTTATATGTGGATTTGTGTGCGGCGAATATGAGATGGGCCATATTGGTAGATGGACAAATGAGGAGTGAGTGGTTGGAAACTACCTATCATCAACTTAGAGGACTTTGAGTATTCTGATTTTGACTGTATAGGTGTGGATTTGTGTGCGACGAACAGGAGACGGGTATTCTTGCTAGATGGGTAAATTAATAGTGAGTGGTTGAAAACCACTTCTCATTACGGTAGAGGACTTTGAGGATTTTGATTTTGACTGTATAGGTGTTGATTTGTGGGCGACGTAGGAAAGATGGGCCATATTGGTAGATGGGTAAATTAGGAGTGAATGGTTGAAAACTACCTATCGTCACCGTTGATTACTTTGGGGTTTTTGATTTTGACTGTATAGGTGAGGATTTGTGTGCGATGAACGGAAGATGGGTATTTTTGTTAGATGGATAAATGAGGAGTGAGTGGTTGGAAACTACCTATCGTCACCGTAGATTACATTGAGGATTTTGATTTTGACTGTATAGGTGTGGATTTGTGTGCGACGAACGGAAGATGGGTATTTTTGTTAGATGGGTAAATTAAGAGTGAGTGGTTGAAAACCACTTCTCATTACTGTAGAGGACTTTGAGGATTTTGATTTAGACTGTATGGGTGTGGATTTGTGTGCGGCGTACATGAGATGGGTATTCTCCCTAGATGGGTAAATTAAGAGTGAGTGTTCGAAATCCACCTCTCATTACTGTGGAGGACTTTGAGGATTTTGATTTTGACTGTATAGATGTGGATCTGTGTGCGACGTAGGAAAGATGTGCCATATTGGTAGATGGGTATATGGGGAGTCAGTGGTTGAAAACCACTTCTCGTTACGTTAGAGCAATTTGAGGATTTTGATTTAGACTGTATAGGTGTGGATTTGTGTGCGACGAACGGAAGATGGGTATGTTGTTAGGTAGGTAAATTAGGAGTGAGTGTTTGAAAACCACTTCTCGTTACTGTAGAGGAATTTGAGGATTTTGATTTAGACTGTATAGGTGTGGATTTGTGTGCGACGAACGGAAGATGGGTATTTTTGTTAGATGTTTAAATTGAGAGTGAATGGTTGAAAACCTCCTTTCAGTACGTTAGGGGACTTTGACGATTTTGATTTAGACTGTTTATATGTGGATTTGTGTGCGGCGAATATGAAATGGGCCATATTGGTAGATGGACAAATGAGGAGTGAGTGGTTGGAAACTACCTATCATCACCTCAGTGGACTTTGAGTATTCTGATTTTGACTGTATAGGTGTGGATTTGTGTGCGACGAACGGAAGATGGCCCATATTGGTTGATGGGTAAATGAGGAGTGAGTGGTTGAAAACCACGTATCGTCACCGTAGATTACTTTGAGGATTTCGATTTTGACTGTATAGGTGTGGATTTGTGTGCGACGAACGGAAGATGGGTATTTATGCGAGATTTGTAGATTGGGAATAAAATGGTGCGACGAATGGATGATAGATATTTATGTAATATGGGTAAATGAGGAGTGAGTTGTTGAAAACTACCTATCATAAACTTAGAGGACTTTGGGGATTTAGATTTTGAGTGTATAGGTGTGGATTTGTGTGCGACGAACATGAGATGGGCCATATTGTTAGATGGGAAAATAGGAGTGAGTGGTTGGAAAAGACCTGTCATCACCTTAGAGGACTTTGAGTATTTTGATTTTGACTGTATAGGTGTGGATTTGTGTGCGACGTAGGAAAGATGTGCCATATTGGTAGATGGGTAAATGGGGAGTGAGTGGTTGAAAACTACCTATCATCACCGTAGATTACTTTGAGGATTTCGATTTTGACTGTATAGGTGTGGATTTGTGGGCGACGAACGGAAGATGGGTATGTTGTTAGATGGGTAAATGAGGAGTGAGTGGTTGGAAACGACCTGTCTTCACCGTAGATTACTTTGAGGATTTTGATTTTGACTGTTTAGGTGTGGATTTGTGTGCGACGAACGGAAGATGGGTATTTTTGTTAGATGGGTAAATTAAGAGTGAATGTTTGAAATCCACTTCTCGTTACGTTGGAGCACTTAGAGGATTTTGATTTTGACTGTATAGGTTTGGATTTGTGTGCTACGAACGTAAGATGGGTATTTTTGTTAGATGTGTAAATTGAGAGTGAATGGTTGAAAACCTCCTTTCAGTACGCTAGGCGACTTTGAGGATTTTGATTTAGACTGTATAGGTGTGGATTTGTGTGCGGCGAACATGAGATGGGTATATTTGCTAGATGGGTAATTTAAGAGTGAGTGTTTGAAAACCACTTCTCATTACGGTAGACGACTTTGAGGATTTTGATTTAGACTGTATAGGTGTGGGTTTGTGTGCGACGAACGTAAGATGGGTATTTTTGTTAGATGGATAAATGAGGAGTGAGTGGTTGGAAACTACCTATCGTCACCGTTGATTACTTTGAGGTTTTTGATTTTGACTGTATAGGTGTGGATTTGTGTGCGATGAACGGAAGATGGGTATTTTTGTTAGATGGATAAATGAGGAGTGAGTGGTTGGAAACTACCTATCGTCACCGTAGATTACATTGAGGATTTTGATTTTGACTGTATAGGTGTGGATTTGTGTGCGACGATCGGAAGATGGGTATTTTTGTTAGATGGGTAAATTAAGAGTGAGTGGTTGAAAACCACTTCTCATTACTGTAGAGGACTTTGAGGATTTTGATTTAGACTGTATGGGTGTGGATTTGTGTGCGGCGTACATGAGATGGGTATTCTCCCTAGATGGGTAAATTAAGAGTGAGTGTTCGAAATCCACCTCTCATTACTGTGGAGGACTTTGAGGATTTTGATTTTGACTGTATAGATGTGGATCTGTGTGCGACGTAGGAAAGATGTGCCATATTGGTAGATGGGTATATGGGGAGTCAGTGGTTGAAAACCACTTCTCGTTACGTTAGAGCAATTTGAGGATTTTGATTTAGACTGTATAGGTGTGGATTTGTGTGCGACGAACGGAAGATGGGTATGTTGTTAGGTAAGTAAATTAGGAGTGAGTGTTTGAAAACCACTTCTCGTTACTGTAGAGGAATTTGAGGATTTTGATTTAGACTGTATAGGTGTGGATTTGTGTGCGACGAACGGAAGATGGGTATTTTTGTTAGATGTTTAAATTGAGAGTGAATGGTTGAAAACCTCCTTTCAGTACGTTAGGGGACTTTGACGATTTTGATTTAGACTGTTTATATGTGGATTTGTGTGCGGCGAATATGAAATGGGCCATATTGGTAGATGGACAAATGAGGAGTGAGTGGTTGGAAACTACCTATCATCACCTCAGTGGACTTTGAGTATTCTGATTTTGACTGTATAGGTGTGGATTTGTGTGCGACGAACGGAAGATGGGCCATATTGGTAGATGGGTAAGTGAGGAGTGAGTGGTTGAAAACTACCTATCATCACCGTAGATTACTTTGAGGATTTCGATTTTGACTGTTTAGGTGTGGATTTGTGTGCGACGAACGGAAGATGGGTATTTTTGTTAGATGGGTAAATTAAGAGTGAATGTTTGAAATCCACTTCTCGTTACGTTGGAGCACTTAGAGGATTTTGATTTTGACTGTATAGGTTTGGATTTGTGTGCTACGAACGTAAGATGGGTATTTTTGTTAGATGTGTAAATTGAGAGTGAATGGTTGAAAACCTCCTTTCAGTACGCTAGGCGACTTTGAGGATTTTGATTTAGACTGTATAGGTGTGGATTTGTGTGCGGCGAACATGAGATGGGTATATTTGCTAGATGGGTAATTTAAGAGTGAGTGTTTGAAAACCACTTCTCATTACGGTAGACGACTTTGAGGATTTTGATTTAGACTGTATAGGTGTGGGTTTGTGTGCGACGAACGTAAGATGGGTATTTTTGTTAGATGTGTAAATTGAGAGTGAATGGTTGGAAACCTCCTTTCAGTACGTTAGGCGACTTTGAGTATTTTGATTTTGACTGTATAGGTGTGGATTTGTGTGCGGCGAACATGAGATTGTTATTCTTGCTAGATGGGTTAATTAAGATTGAGTGGTTGAAAACCACTTCTCATTACGGTAGAGGACTTTGAAGATTTTGATTTTGACTGTATAGGTGTGGATTTGTGTGCGGCGAAAATCAGATATGCCATATTGGTAGATGGGTAAATGAGGAGTGAGTGGTTGGAAACTACCTATCATCACCGTAGAGGCTTTGAGGATATTGAATTTGACTGTATAGGTGTGGATTTGTGTGCGACGAACGGAAGATGGTCCATATTGGTAGATGGGTAAATTAAGAGTGAGTGGTTGAAAACCACTTCTCATTACTGCAGATGATTTGAGGAATTTGATTTAGACTGTATAGGTGTGGGTTTGTGTGCGACGAACGGAAGATTGGCCATATTGGTAGATGGGTAAATGAGGAGTGACTGGTTGGAAACTACCTATCATCACCTTAGAGGACTTTGAGGATTTCGATTTTGACTGTATATGTGTGGATTTGTGTGCGGCGAACATGAGATGGGTATATTTGCTAGATGGGCAATTTAAGAGTGAGTGTTTGAAAACCACTTCTCATTACGGTAGAGGACTTTGAGGATTTTGATTTTGACTGTATAGGTGTTGATTTGTGTGCGACGTAGGAAAGATGGGCCATATTGTTAGATGGGTATATTAGGAGTGAATGGTTGAAAACTATCTTTCGTCACCGTTGAATACTTTGGGGTTTTTGATTTTGACTGTATAGGTGTGGATTTGTGTGCGACGAACGGAAGGTGGGTATTCTTGAGAGATTGGAGATTGGGAGTGGAATGCTGGAAACTAAATTCATCCAACGCACGGTGCTCTTAGGACTTGAATTTGGATCAGTGAAATTCGGTTTAGTGTGCGACGAATGGAAGATAAATATTTACGTTATATGGGTAAATGAGGAGTCAGCGTTTGGAAACTACCTGTCATGACCGTAGAGGAATTTGAGGATTTTGATTTTGACTGTATATGTGTGGATTTGTGTGCGATGAACGGAAGATGGGTATTTTTGTTAGATGAGGGAATTAAGAGTGAGTGGTTGAAAACCACTTCTCGTTACGCAAGAGTACATTGACGATTTTGATTTAGACTGTATAGGTGTGGATTTGTGTGCGGCGAACATTAGATATGCCATATTGGTAGATGGATAAATGAGGAGTGAGTGGTTGGAAACTACCTATCATCACCGTAGAGGCTTTGAGGATTTTGATTTTGACTGTGAAGGTGTGGATTTTGTGTGCGACGAACGGAAGATGGTCCATATTGGTAGATGGGTAAATTAAGAGTGAGTGGTTGAAAACCACTTCTCATTACTGTAGACGATTTTGTGGATTTTGATTTAGACTGTATAGGTGTGGATTTGTGTGCGACGAACGGAAGATGGGCCATATTGGTAGATGGGTAAATGAGGAGTGACTGGTTGGAAACTACCTATCATCACCTCAGAGGACTTTGAGGATTTCGATTTTGACTGTATATGTGCGGATTTGTGTGCGACGAACGGAGGATGGGTGTTTTTGTTAGATGGGTAAATTAAGAGCGAGTGGTTGAAAACCACTTCTCGTTACGGTAGAGGACTTTGAGGATTTTGATTTTGACTGTATGGGTGTGGATTTGTGTGCCACGAACGGAGGATGGGTATTATTGTTAGATGGGTAAATGAGGAGTGACTGGTTGGAAACCACTTCTCATTACTGTAGAGGACTTTGAGGATTTTGATTTTGACTGTATAGGTGTGGATTTGTGTGCGACGAACGGAGGATGGGTGTTTTTGTTAGATGGGTAAATTAAGAGCGAGTGGTTGAAAACCACTTCTCGTTACGGTAGAGGACATTGAGGATTTTGATTTAGACTGTATAGGTGTGGATTGGTGTGCGACGAACATGAGATGTGTATTCTTGCTAGATGAGTAAATTAAGAGTGAGTTTTAGAAATCCACCTCTCATTAATTTGGAGGACTTTGAGAATTTTGATTTTGACTGTATAGGTGTGGATTTGTGTGCGGCGAACATGAGATGGTCCATCTTTTTAGACGGGTAAATGAGGAGTGACTGGTTGGAAACTACCTATCATCACCGTAGATTACTTTGAGGAATTTGATTTTGACTGCATAGGTGTGGATTTGTGTGCGACGTAGGAAAGATGGGCCATATTGGTAGATGGGTAAATGGGGAGTGAGTGGTTGAAAACTAGCTATCATCACCGTAGATTACTTTGAGGATTTTGATTTTGACTTTATTGGTGTGGATTTTTGTGTGCCGAACATGAGATGTTTATTCTTGCTAGATGGGTAAATTAAGAGTGAATGGTTGAAATCCACCTCTCATTACGGTAGAGGACTTTGAGGATTTTGATTTTGACCGTATATGTGTGGATTTGTATCAGACGAACGGAAGATGGATATGTTGTTAGATGGGTTAATTAAGAGTGAATGTTTGAAAACCACTTCTCATTACTGTAGAGGACTTTGAGGATTTAGATTTTGAATGTATAGGTGTGGATTTGTGTGCGAAGAACATGAGATGTGTATTCTTGCAAATGGGTAAATAAGGATTGAGTGGTGGAAAACCACTTCTCATTACGGTAGAGGACTTTTAGGATTTAGATTTTGACTGTATAGGTGTGGATTTGTGTGCGCCGAACATGAGATGGGTATCCTTGCTAGATAGGTTAATTTAGAGTGAGTCGTTGAAAACCACTTGTCATTACGGTAGATGACTTTGAGGATTTTGATTTTGACTGTATAGTTAGGGATTTGTGTGCGACGAACGGAAGATGGGTATTCTTGCGAGATTGGTAGATTGGGAGTGAAAAGCTGGAAACTACATTCGTCCAATGTACGGTGCTCTTAGGACTTGAATTTGGGTCAGTTAATGACGGTTTAGTTTGCGACGAATGGAAGATAGATATTTATGTTATATGGGTAAATGAGG
Organism: Fasciola hepatica; assembly: GCA_948099385.1. Lineage (NCBI taxonomy): Eukaryota > Metazoa > Platyhelminthes > Trematoda > Plagiorchiida > Fasciolidae > Fasciola > Fasciola hepatica. The sequence continues at coordinate 4,881,546 of CANUEZ040000112.1, read as the reverse complement.
AGTGAATGGTTGGAAACTACCTATCATCACCTTAGAGGACTTTGAGGGATTTGATTTTGACTATATAGGTGTAGATTTGTTTGCGACGAACATGAGATGAGTATTTTCGCTAGATGGGTAAATGAAAAGTGAATGGTTGTAAACCACTTCTCGTCACTGTAGAGGACATTGAGGATTTTGATTTAGACTGTATAGGTGTGGATTTGTGTGCGACGAACGGAAAATGGGTAATTTTGTTAGATGGTAAATGAGGAGTGAGCGGTTGAAAACTACCTATCGTGACCGTAGATTACTTTGAGGGTTTTTATTTTGACTGTAAAGGTGTGGATTTGTGTGCGACGATCGGAAGATGGGTATTCTTGCGAGATTGGTAGATTGGGAGTGAATGGCTGGAAACTACATTCATCCAACGTACGGTGCTGTTAGGACTTGAATTTGGGTCAGTTGAATTCGATTTAGTTTGCGACGAATGGAAGATAGATATTTATGTTATATCGGTAAATGAGGAGTGAATGGTTGGAAACTACCTATCATCACCGTAGATTACTTTGAGGATTTCGATTTTGACTGTATAGGTGTGGATTTGTGTGCGGCGAACATGAGATCGGTATTCTTGCTAGATGGGTAAATTAAGAGTGAGTGGTTGAAAGCCAACTCTCAATACTGTAGAGGACATTGACGATTTGTATTTTGACTCTATAGGTGTGGGTTTGTGGGCATCGAACATTAGATGTTATTTTTCGAGATTGGTTAATTAAGAGTGAGTGGTTGAAAAGCACTTCTCATTACCTTGGAGGCTGTTTCGATTTTGATTTTGACTGTATAGGTGTGGATTTGTGTGCGGTGAACGTAAGATGGAGATATTCGCTAGATTTGTAAATAAGATGTGACTGGTTGAAAACCCGCTCTCAGTAGGGTAGACGAATTTGACGATTTTCTTTTAGACTGTATAGGTGTGGATTTGTGTGCGACGAACAGGAGACGGGTATTCTTGCGAGATTTGTAGATTGGGAGTGAAAGGGTGGAAACTACTTTCATCCAACGTACGGTGCTGTTAGGACTTGAATTTGGTTCTGTTAAATTCGGTTTAGTGTGCGACGAATTGAAGACAGATAATTTTGCTAGATGGGTAAATGAGGAGTGAGTGGTTGAAAACTACCTATCGCCAACGTAGATTACATTGAGGATTTTGATTGAGACTGTATAGGTGTGGATTTGTGTGCGACGAACGGAAGTTGGGTAATTTTCCTAGACGGGTAAATTAAGTGTGAGTGTTTGGAAGCAAACTCTCATTACTGTAGAGGACATTGACGATTTTGATTTTGACTGTATAGGTGTGGATATGTGCGCGTCGAACTTAAGATGGGTATTCTTGCTAGATGGGTAAGTTACGTGGGACTGGTTGAAAAGCACTTCTCATTACGGTAGAGGCTGTGTCGATTTTGATTTTGATTGTATATGAGTGGATTTGTGTGCGACGAACCGAAGATCGGTATTATTGTTAGATGGGTAAATGAAGAGTGAGTGGTTGAAATCCACCTCTTATTACTTTACAGGACTTTGAGGATTTTGATTTTGACTGTATAGGTGTGGATTTGTGTGCGACGAACGGAAGATGGGTATGCTTGCTAGATGGGAATATTAAGGGTGAGTGTTTGAAAATCGCCTAGTATTACTGGACAGGACTTTGAGGATTTTGATTTTGACTTTATAGTTGTGGATTTGTGTGCGACGAACGGAAGATGGGCCATATTGGTAGATGGGTAAATGAGGAGTGAGTGGTTGAAAACTACCTATCGTCACCGTAGGTTAATTTGAGGATTTTGATTTTGACTGTATAGGTGTGGATTTGTGTGCGACGAACGGAAGATGGTCCATATTGGTATATATGTAAATGAGAAGTGATTGTTTGAAAACTACCTATCGTCAACGTAGTTTACTTTGAGGATTTTGATTTTGACTGTATAGGTGTGGATTGGTGTGCGACGAACGGAAGATGGGCCATATTGGTAGATGGGTAAATGAGGAATGAGTGGTTGGGAACTACCTCTCCTCATCTTGGAGGAATATCAGGATTTTGATTTAGACTGTATAGGTGTGGATTTGTGTGGGGCGAACATGAGATGGGCCATATTGGTAGATGGGTAAATGATTAGTGAGTGGTGGAAAATTACTTCTCATTACTGTAGAGGGCTTTGAGAATTTTGATTTACACTTTGTAGTTGTGGATTTGTGTGCGACGAACGGAAGATGGGTATTTTTGATAGATGGGTAACTTAAGAGTGGTTGGTTGAAAACCAGCTCTCAGTACTGTTCGGGAATTTGAGGATATTGATTTTGACTGTATAGGTGTGGGTTTGTGTGCGACGAACGGAAGATGGGTATTCTTGCGAGATTTGTAGATTGGGAGTTAAAGGGTGCAATCTAGATTCATCCAGGGTACGGTGCTGTTTGCACTTGAAATTGGTTCAGTTAAATTCGGTTTAGTGTGCGACGAATGGAAGATAGATATTTATGTTAGATGGGTAAATGAGGAGTGAGCGGTTGAAAACCACTTCTCATTATTGGAGAGGTCTTTGAGGAATTTGATTTCGACTGTATAGGTGTGGATTTGTGTGCGACGAAGATAAGATGGCCATATTGGTAGATGGGTAAATGAGGATTGAGTGGTTGAAAACTACCTATCGTCATCGTAGATTACTTTGAGGATTTTGATTTTGACTGTATAGATGTGGATTTGTGTGCGGCGATCATGAGATGAGTATTCTCGCTAGATGGGTAAATTAATAGTGAGTGGTTGAAAACCACCTCTCATTCCTGCAGAGGACTTTGAGGATTTTGATTTTGACTGTATAGGTGTGGATTTGTGTGCGACGAACGGAAGATGGGTATTCTTGCGAGATTTGTAGATTGGGAGTGAAAGGGTGGAAACTACATTCATCCAATGTACGGTGCTTTTAGGACTTGATTTTGGGTCATTTATAGTCGGTTAAGTGTGCGAAGAATGGAAGATTGTTATTTATGTGAGATGGGTAAATGAGGGGTGAGTGGTTGAAAACCACTTCTCATTATTGGAGAGGTCTTTGAGGAATTTGATTTCGACTGTATAGGTGTGGATTTGTGTGCGACGAAGATAAGATGGCCATATTGGTAGATGGGTAAATGAGGAGTGAGTGGTTGAAAACTACCTATCGTCACGGTTGATTACTTCGAGGATTTTGATTTTGACTGTATAGGTGTGGGTTTGTGTGCGACGAACGGAAGATGGGTATTCTGGCGAGATTGGTAGATTGGGAGTGAAAGGGTGGAAACTACATTCATCCAACGTACGGTGCTGTTAGGACTTGAATTTGGTTCAGTTAAGTTCGGTTTAGTGTGCGACGAATGGAAGATAGATATTTATGTTAGATGGGTAAATGAGGAGTGAGCGGTTGAAAACTACGTATCGTCACCGCAGAATAATTTGATGATTTTGATTTTGACTATATAGGTGTGGATTTGTGGTCGGCGAACATTCGATTTGTATTCTTGCTAGATGGGTAGATAATTTGTGAGTGGTGGAAAACCACTTCTCATTATTGTAGAGGACTTTGAGGATTTTGATTTAGACTGTATAGGTGTGGATTTGTTTGCGACGAACGGAAGATGTGTATATTCGTTGGATGGGTAAATTAGGAGTGAGTGGTTGAAAACCCCCTCTCAGTACGGTAGAGGTCTTGGACGATTTTGATTTAGACAGTTTAGTTGTGGATTTGTGTGCGGCGAACATAAGATGGGCCATATTGGTAGATGGGTAAATGAGGAGTGAGTGGTTGAAAACTACCTATCTTCACCGTAGATTACTTTGAGGATTTTGATTTTGACTGTATAGGTGTGGATTTGTGTGCGGCGAACATGAGATGGGTATTCTTGCTAGATGTGTAAATTAAGAGTGATTGGTTGTAAACCACCTCTCATTCCTGCAGAGGACTTTGAGGATTTTGATTTTGACTGTATAGTTGTGGATTTGTGTGCGACGAACGGAAGATGGGTATTCTTGCGAGATTTGTAGATTGGGAGTGAAAGGGTGCAATCTAGATTCATCCAGGGTACGGTGCTGTTATGACTTGCATTTCGTTCAGTTAAATTCGGTTTAGTGTGCGACGAATGTAAGATAGATATTGAGGTGACATGGTTAACTGAGGAGTGAGTGGATGTGATCTACCTATCATCAACTTAGAAAATTTTGACGATTTTGATTTTGACTGTATAGGTGTGGATTTGTGTGCGGCGAACATGAGATGGGTATTCTTGCTAGATGGGTAAATTAAGAGTGAGTGGTGGAAAACCACTTCTCATTACTGTAGATTACATTGGGCATTTGGATTTTGACTGTATAGATGTGGATTTGTGTGCGACGAAAGGAAGATGGGAATATATGTTATATGGGTAAATTAGGAGTGAGTGGTTATAAACCCCCTCTCAATACGGTAGATGACTTGGAGGATTTTGATTTAGACACTTTAGGTGTGGATTTGTGTGCGGCGAACATAAGTTGGGCCGTATTGGTAGATGGATAAATGAGGAGTGAGTGGTTGAAAACTACCTATCGTCACTGAAGATTACTTTGAGGATTTTGATTTAGAATGTATAGGTGTGGATTTGTGTGCGACGAACGGAAGATGGGCCATATTGGTAGATGGGTAAATGAGGAGTGAGTGGTTGAAAACTACCTGTCGTCACTGTAGATTACTTTGAGGATTTTGATTTAGACTGTATAGGTGTGGATTTGTGTGCGACGAACTGAAGTTGGGTATTTTTGTTAGATGGGTAAATGATTAGTGAGTGGTTGAAAACTACCTATCATTACTGGGTAGGACTTTGATGATTTTGATTTTGACTGTATAGGTGTGGATTTGTGTGGGGCGAACGGAAGATTGGTATTTTTGTTAGATGTTTAAATTAAGAGTGAGTGGTTGATAACCACCTCTCATTACTGTGGAGGTCTTTGAGGATTTTGATTTTGACTGTATAGGTGTGGATTTGTGTGCGACGAACGGAAGATGGGCCAAATTGGTGGATGGGTAAATGAGGAGTGAGTGGTTGAAAACTACCTATCGTCACCGTAGATTACTTTGAGGATTTTGATTTTGACTGTATAGGTGTGGATTTGTGTGCGGCGAACATGAAATGGGTATTCTTGCTAGATGGGTTATTGAAGAGTGAGTGGTTGAAAACCACCTCTCCTTACTGTAGAAGACTTTGAGGATTTTGATTTTGACTGTATAGGTGTGGATTTGTGTGCGGCGAACAGAAGATGGGTATTTTTGTGAGATGGGTAAATTAAGAGTGAGTGGTTGAGATCCACTTCTCATTACTGAAGAGGACTTTGAGGATTTTGATTTTGACTCCATATTTTTGATTTGTGTGTGGCGAACATGAGTTGGGTATTTTTGTTAGATGGGTAAATTAAGAGTGAGTGGTTGAAATTCAACTCTCATTGCTCTAGAGGACATTGAATAATTTGATTTAGACTGTATAAGTGTGGGTTTGGGTGCGGCGAACATAAGATATACCATATTGGAAGATGGGTAAATGAGGAGTGAGTGGTTGGGATCTACATATCATCAACGAAGATTAATTGAGTATTTCCATTTTGACCGTGTAGGTGTGGATTGTTTTGAAGCGAACGGAAGATGGGTATTTTTGTTTGATGGGTAAATAATGAGTGAGTGGTTGAAAACCACTTCTCAGTAATGCAGAGGACATTGAGGATTTTGATTTTGAATGTATAGGTGTGGATTTGTGTGCGATGAACGGAAGATGGGTATTTTTGTTAGATGGGCAAATTAAGAGTGACTGTTTGAAAACCACTTCTCATTATTGCAGAGGACTTTGAGGATTTTGATTTTGACTGTATAGGTGTGGATTTGTGTGCGACGAACGGAAGATGGGTATTTTTGTTTGATGGGTAAATGAGGAGTGAGTGGTTAAAACTACCTATCGTCACCGTAGATTAATTTGAGGATTTTGATTTTGACTGTATAGGTGTGGATTTGTGTGCGGCGAACATGAGATGGGTATTCCTGCTAGATGGGTAATGAAGAGTGAGTGGTTGAAACCACTTGTCATTAAGGTAGAATACTTTGAGGATTTTGATTTCGACTGTATAGGTGTGCATTTGTGTGCGACGAACGTACGATGGGTAATCTTGCTAGATGTGTTAATTAAGAGTGAGTGGTTGAAAACCCCCTCTCGTTAGGGTAGAATTCTTTGAGGATTTAGATTTTGACTGTATAGGTGTGCATTTGTGTGCGACGAACGTACGATGGGTAATCTTGCTAGATGTGTTAATTAAGAGTGAGTGGTTGAAAACCACTTCTCATTACTGTAGAGGACTTTGAGGATTTTGATTTAGACTGTTAAGATTTGGCCTTGTGTGCGACGAACGGAAGATGGGTATTCTTGCGAGATTGCTAGATTGGCAGTGAAAGGGTGGAAACTACATTCATCCAATGTACGGTGCTGTTAGGACTTGAATTTGGGTCAGTGGAAGTCGGTTTAATGTGCGACGAATGGAAGATGGATGTTTATGTGAGATGGGTAAATGAGGAGTTAGTGGTTGGAAACTACCTATCATCACCGTAGATTACTTTGAGGATTTTGATATAGAATGTATAGGTGTGAATTTGTGTGCGACGAACGGAAGATGGGTATATTTTTAAATGGGTAAATTAAGAGGGAGTGGTTGAAAACTACCTATCGTCACCGTAGATTACTTTGAGGATTTTGATTTTGACTGTATAGGTGTGTATTTGTGTGCGGCGAACGGAAGATGGGTATTTTTGTTAGATGGGTAAATGAAGAGTGAGTGTTTGAAAACCACTTCTCATTACTGCAGAGGACTTTGAGGATTTTGATTTAGACTGTATAGGTGTGGATTTGTGTGCGACGAACGGAAGATGGGTATTTTTCTTAGATGGGTACATGAGGAGTGAGTGGTTAAAACTACCTATCGTCACCGTAGAATAATTTGAGGATTTTGATTTTGACTCTATAGGTGTGGATTTGTGTGCAGCGAACATGAGATGAGTGTTTTTGTGAGATGGGTAAATTAGGAGTGAGTGGTTGAAAACCACTTCTCATTACTGTGGATGACTTTGAGGATTTTGATTTTGACTGTATAGTTGTGGATTTATGTGCGACGAACAGAAGATGGGTATTCTTGCGAGATTGGTAGATTGGGAGTGAAAGGGTGGAAACTACATTCATCCAATGTACGGTGCTGTTAGGACTTGAATTTGGGTCAGTAAATGTCGGTTTAGTGTGCGATGAATGGAAGATAGATATTTATGTTATATGGGTAAATGAGGAGTGAGTGATTGAAAACCACTTCTCATTACTGAAGAGGACTTTGAGGATTTTTATTTCGACTGTATAGATGTGGATTTGTATGCGACGAACGGAAGATGGGTATTTTTGTTTGATGGGTAAATGAGGAGTGAGTAGTTAAAACTACCTATCGTCACCGTAGATTAATTTGAGGATTTTGATTTTGACTGTATAGGTGTGGATTCGTGTGCGGCGAACATGAGATGGGTATTCTTGCTAGATGGGTTATTGAAGAGTGAGTGGTTGAAACCACTTGTCATTAAGGTAGATTACTTTGAGGATTTTGATTTCGACGGTATAATTGTGGAATCGTGTGCGGCGAACATAAGATGGGCCATATTTTAAGATGGGTAAATGAGGAGTGAGATGTTGAAAACTACGTATCTTCACCGTAGATTACTTTGAGGATTTTGATTTTGACTGTATAGATGTGGATTTGTGTGCGGCGAACTTGAGATGGATGTTTTTGTTAGATGGGTAAATTAGGAGTGAGTGGTTGAAAACCACTTCTCATTACTGTGGAGGACTTTGAGTATTTTGATTTTGACTGTATAGGTGTGGATTTGTGTGCGACGAACGGAAGATGGGTATTTTTGTTAGATGGGTAAATGAAGGGTGAACTTTTGAATACCCCCCCTCAGTACGGTAGAGGTGTTTTAGGATTTTGATTTTGACTGTATAGGTGTGGATTTGTGTGCGACGAACGGAAGATGGGCCATATTGGTAGATGGGTAAATGAGGAGTGAATGGTTGTAATTTACCTGTCGTCACCGTAGATTACATTGAGGATTTTGATTTTGACTGTATAGGTGTGGATTTGTGTGCGACGAACGGAGGAGGGTTATTTTTGGTAAAATGTTTAAATTAGTAGTGAGTGGTTAAAAATCAACTCTCATCACTGTGGAGGTCCTTGAGTATTTTGATTTTGACTGCATAGGTGTGGATTTGTGTACGACGACCGGATAATGATTATTTTTGGTAAAGTGTGTAAATTTAGAATGACTGGTTGTAAACCACCTCCCATTACTCTAGAGGACTTTGAGGATTTTGATTTAGACTGTATAGGTGTGGATTTGTGTGCGGCGAACATGAGATGGGTATTTTTGCTAGATGGGTAAATTACGATTGAGTGGTTGAATACCGACTCTGATTACTGTAGAGGACTTTGACGACATTGATTCAGAATTTTTTAGTGTGGATTTGTGTGCGACGGACGGAAGGTGGGTAATTTCGCGAGTTGGGTGAATTTGGAGGTAAAGGGTGGAATCTATATTCATCGAACATACGGCGCTGTGTGTGCGACGTATTGAAGATAGATATTCATGTGAGATGGCAAAGTTAGGAGTGAGTGGTTGAAAACCACCTATCGTTACTGTGGAGGAATTTCAAGATTTTTATTTTGACTGTATTGGTGTCGATTTGTGTGCGGCGAACATAAGATGGGTATTTTTGCTAGATGAGTAAATTAGGAGTGAGTGGTTGAAAACCACCTCTCGTTAATCTAGAGGACTTTGAGGATTTTGATCATGATTGTGTAGGTGTGGATTCGTGTGCGACCACCATAAGATGGGTATTTTCGCTAGATGGGTAAATAAGATGAGAGTGGTTGTAAACCACCTCTCATTACTGTGGAGGAATTTCACAACTTTGATTTTGACTTTATGGTTGTGGATTTGTGTGCGGCGAACATAAGATGGGTATTTTTCCTAGATGATTTAAATAAGAGTGACTGGTTGAAAACCAGCTCTGATAACCCTAGAGGACTTTGAGGATTTTGATTTTGACTGTGTAGGTGTGGATTTGTGTGCGGCGAACATAAGATGGGTATTTTTGCTAAATGAGCAAATTAGGTGTGAGTTTTTGAAAACCACCTCTCATTACGTTAGAGGACATTGACGATTTTGATTTTGACTGTATAGGTGTGGATATGTGTGCGACGAACATAAGATGGGCATTTTTGCTAGACGAGTGAAATAAGAGTATGTGGTCGTAAACCACCTCTCAATAATGTGGAGGAGTTTGACGATTTTGATTTTGACTGTATAGGTGTGGATTTGTGTGCGACGAACGAACGGTGGGTATTTTTGGTCAAATCGGTAAATTGAGAGTGAGTGGTTGGAAACCACCTATCATTACCGTAGAGGACTTTGAGGATTTTGATTTTGACTGTATAGTTGTGGATTTGCGTGTGAGCACCGGATAATGAGTATTTTTGTTAAAATGGTTAAATTAAGAGTGACTGGTTGCAAAGTACCTATCATAACTGTGGCGGAATTTGAGTGTTTGATTTTGACTCTGTAGGTGTGGATTTGTGTGCGGGTAACATGAGATGGGTATTCTTGCAAGATGAGCTTATAAAGTCTGAGTGGTTGAAAACCACCTCTCATTACGTTAGAGGTCTTTGAGGATTTTGATTTTGACTGTATAGGTGTGGATATGTGTGCGACGAACATAAGATGGGCATTTTTGCTAGACGAGTGAAATAAGAGTATGTGGTTGTAAACCACCTCTCAATAATGTGGATGAGTTTGACGATTTTGATTTTGACTGTATAGGTGTGGATTTGTGTGCGACGACCGGACGTTGGTTATTTTTGGTAAATTCGGTAAATTGGGAGAGAGTGGTTGTAAACCACCTATCAGATCTCTGGAGGACTTTGAGGATTTCGATTTTGAATTTGTAGGTTCGGATTTGTGTGCGATGAACATAAGATGGATATTATTGCCAGATGGGCAAATACGATATCAGTGGTTGAAAACCACCTTTGATTACGGTAGAGGACCTTGAGGAATTTGATTTTGACTGTATAGGTGTGGATTTGTGTGCGACGAACGGAAGATGGGTATATTTGCTAGATGAGTGAAATAAGAGTATGTGGTTTTAACCCACCCCTCAATACTGTGGAGGACTTATACGATTTTGAATTTGACTGTATAGGTGTGGATTTGTGTGCGACGAACGGAAGATGGGTATTTTTGCTAGATGAGTGGAATAAGAGTATGTGGTTTTAACCCAACCCTAAATACTGTGGAGGACTTATACGATTTTGAATTTGACTGTATAGGTGTGGATTTGTGTGCGTCGAACTGAAGATGGGTATTTTTGCTAGAGGAGTAAATTAAGAGTGAGTGGTTGTAAACCACCTCTCATTACTCTAGATGACTTTGAGGATTTTGATTTTGACTGTGTAGGTGTGGATTTTTGTGCGACGAACATAAGATTGAAAATTTGCTCGATGATTGAAATAAGTGTGAGTGGTTGAAAACCACCTCTCATTACTGTGGAGGACATTGACGATTTTGATTTTGACTGTATAGGTGTGGATTTGTGTGCGACGAACGGAAGACGGGTATTTTTGGGAAAATCGGTATATCAGGAGTGAGTGGTTGTAAACCACCTCTCATTACTCTGGAGGACTTTGAGGATTTTGATTTTGTCTGTGTAGGTTTGGATTCTGTGTGCGACGACCATAAGGTGGGTATTTTTGCTACACGGGTAAATAAGATATGATTGGTTGAAAACCGCCTCTCGTTACTGTAGATGACTTTGAGTGTTTGATTTTGACTGTGTAGGTGTGGATTTGTGTGCGTCGAACATAAGACGGGTATTTTTACTGGATTTGTCAATTAATAGTGAGCGGTTGAAAACCACCTCTGATTGCTGTAGAGGACATTGACGATTTAGATTTTGACTGTATAGGTGTGGATTTGTGTGCGACGACCGGACGTTGGTTATTTTTGTTAAATTCGGTAAATTGGGAGAGAGTGGTTGTAAACCACCTATCATTGCTGTGGAGGATTTTGAGAATTTTTATTTTGAATGTGTAGGTTCGGATTTGTTAGAGACGAATGAAAGATGGATATTTTTGCCAGATGGGCAAATACGATGTCCGTGGTTGTAAAACACCTTTGATTACGGTAGAGGACATTGAGGATTTAGATTTTGACTGTATAGGTGTGGATTTGTGTGCGACGACCGGACGTTGGTTATTTTTGGTAAATTCGGTAAATTGGGAGACAGTGGTTGTAAACCACCTATAATTACTGTGGAGGATTTTGAGAATTTTTATTTTGAATGTGTAGGTTCGGATTTGTTAGAGACGAATGAAAGATGGATATTTTTGCCAGATGGGCAAATACGATGTCCGTGGTTGTAAAACAACTTTGATTACGGTAGAGGACATTGAGGATTTTGATTTTGACTGTATAGGTGTGGATTTGTGTGCGACGACCGGACGTTGGTTATTTTTGGTAAATTCGGTAAATTGGGAGAGATTGGTTGTAAACCACCTATCATTACTGTGGAGGACTTTGAGGATTTTGATTTTGACTGTATAGGTGTGGATTTTGTGTGCGGCGAACATAAGATGGGTATTTTTGCTATATGAGTAAATTTATAGTGAGTGGTTGAAAACCACCTCTCATTAATGTGGAGAACTTTGAGGATTTTGATTTTGACTGTATAGGTGTGGATTTGTGTGCGACGAACATAGGATGGAAATTTTTGCTGGATGATTTAAATAAGAATGAGTGGTTGTAAACTACCTCTCATTACTGTAGAGGACTTTCAAGATTTCAATTTAAACTGTATAGGTGTGGATTTGTGTGCGAGGAACGGAAGATATGTATTTTTGGGAAAATCGGTAAATCAGGAGTGAGCAGTTGTAAACCATTTCTCATTACTGTAGAGGACTTTGAGGATTTTGATTTTGACTGTGAAGGTGTGTATATGTGTGCGACCACCATAAGATTGGTATTTTTGCTAGATGAGCAAATTAAGTGTCAGTGGTTGAAAACCACCTCTCATTACGTTAGAGGACATTGACGATTTTGATTCAGACTGTATAGGTGTGGATTTGTGTGCGACGAACGGAAGATGGGTATTTTTGCTAGATGAGTAAATTAAGAGTGAGTGGTTGAAAACCACTTCTCATTACTGTAGAGGACTTTGAGGATTTTGATTTTGACTGTATAGGTGTGGATTTGTGTGCGACGAACGGAAGATGGGTATTTTTGGAAAATCGGTAAATCAGGAGTGAGTGGTTGTAAACCACCTCTCATCAATGTGGAGGAATTCGAGGATTTTGATTTTGACTGTATAGGTGCGGATATTTGTGCGACGACCGGGCGGTGGTAATTTTTGATAAATTCGGTAAATTGCGAGTGATTTGTTGTAAACCACCTACCATTACTCTGGAGGACATTGAGGATTTTGATTTTGACTGTGAAGGTGTGGATTTGTGTGCGGCGAACATGAGATGGGTATTCTTGCTAGATGGGTTAATTAGGAGTTAGTGGTTTGAAACCACCTCTTCATACTGTTGAGGACCTTGACGATTTCGATTTTGACTGTATAGGTGTGGATTTGTGTGCGACGAACGGAAGATGGATATTTTTGCTAGGTTTGTAACTAAGAAGTGACTCGTTGAAAAACACCTCCCACTACCATGAGGGACAGACGATTTGTATGTGGACTGTGTGGAATACATTATATTGAGGCGAAGGTTTACTGTAATTTTGAGGAAATTGGTGAATGGGAAGTGAGTTTTTGAGAAGCACCTCTCATCACGGTAGGGGACATTGACGATTTTGATTTTGACTGTATAGGTGTGGATTTGTGTGCGACGAACGGAAGATATATGTATTTTTGGTAAAATGTGTAAATTAGGAGTGAGTGGTTTGAAACCACTTCTCATTACGGTAGAGGACTTTGAGTATTTTGATTTTGACTGTGTAGGTGTGGATTTCTGTGCGGCGAACATGAGATGGGTAATCTTGCTAGATGGGTAAATTAACAGTGACTGGTTGAGAACCCCTCTCATTACTGTAGAGGACTTTGACGATTTTGATTTTGACTGTATAGGTGTGGATTTATGTGCGCTGAACGGAAGATAGATATTTTTGCTAGATTTGTAAATAAGATGTGGCTGGTTGAGAACTCCGTCCCATTACGGAAGAGTAGTTTGAGGATTTTGATTTTGACTGTGTAGGTGTGGATTTGTGTGCGACGAACATGAGATGGGTATTCTTGCTAGATGCGTAAATTGAGAGTTAGTGGTTGAGAACCCCTCTCGTTACCGTAGAGGCTCTGACGATTTTCATTTTGACTGTGGTGTGGATTTGTGTGCGGTGAACGGAAAATTGATATATTTGCTAGATTTGTAAATGAGAAGGGACTGGTTGAATAGCAACTGTCACTACCGCAGGGGACTGAGACGATTTGGATGTGGACTGTGTAGAATAGATGGGTATTTTTATTAGATGGGTATATAAGAAGTGAGTAGTTTGAAACCACCTCTCGTTACTGTAGAGGATATTGACGATTTTGATTTTGACTGTATAGGTGTGGATTTGTGTGCGACGACAGAAAGATGGGTATTTTTGGTAAAATATATAAACTAAGAGTGACTGGTTGTAAACCATCTCTCATTACTGGGGAGGACTTTGAGGATTTTGGTGTTGAGTGCATTGGTGTGGATTTGTGTGCGGCGAACATCAGATGTGCATTTTTGCTAGATGGGTAAATGAGAATCGACTGGTTGATAACCCCGTCCCAATACGGAAGAGTAGAATGAGGATCTTGATTTTGACTGTGTAGGTGTGGATTTGTATGCGGCGAACGGAAGATGGGTATTTTTGCTAGATGTGTAAATAAGAACTGAGTGGTTGAAAACCAACTCTCATTACTCTAGAGGACTTTGAGGATTTTGGTTTTGACTGCATTGTTGTAGATTTGTATTCGGCGAACATGAGATGGGTATTTTTGCTAGATGGGTAAATTAAGAGTTAGTGGTTGAAAACCACTTCTCAATATTGTAGACGACATTGACGATTTTGATTTTCACTGTGAAGATTTGGATTTGTGTGCAGCGAACATAAGATGGGTATTTTTGCTAGATGGGTGAATAAAAAGTGAGTGGTTGAACACGACATCTCAATACGTTAGAGAAATTTGAGGATTCTGATTTAGACTGTATAGGTGTGGATTTGTGTGCGACGAACGGAAGATGGGTATTTTTGTTAGACGGGTAAATCAGGAGTGAGTGTTTGAAAACCACTTCTCATTTCGGTAGAGGACTTTGAGGATTTTGATTCAGACTGTGTAGGTGTGGATTTGTATGCGGTAAACATAAGATTTTTATTTTCGGTATTTGGGTAATTTATGAGTGAGTGGTTGAAAACCACCTCTCATTACTGTAGAGGACTTTGAGGATTTTGATTTTGACTTTATATAGTTGTGGATTTGTGTAGGACGAACGGAAGATGGGTATTTTTGCTAGATGGCTAAATTGAGAGTGACTGGTTGAAAACCACTTCTCCTTACCGTAGAGGACTTTGACGATTTTGATTCAGACTGTGTAGGTGTGGATTTGTATGCGGTAAACATAAGATTTTTATTTTCGGTAGTTGGGTTATTTATGAGTGAGTGGTTGAAAACCACCTCTCATTACTGTAGAGGACTTTGAGGATTTTGATTTTGACTTTATATAGTTGTGGATTTGTGTAGGACGAACGGAAGATGGGTATTTTTGCTAGATGGCTAAATTGAGAGTGACTGGTTGAAAACCACTTCTCCTTACCGTAGAGGACTTTGACGATTTTGATTCAGACTGTATAGGTGTGGATTTGTGTGCGGTGAACATGAGATTGTAATTTTTAGTAGATGCGTAAATTAAGAGTGAGTGGTTGGAAACCCACTCTCAGTACGGTAGAGGATTTGGCGATTTTTATTTTGACTTTATAGGTGTGGATTTGTGTGCGCGAACCTAAGATGCGTATTCTTGCTAGATGGGTGAATGAGAAGCGAGTAGTTGGAATCTGCCTGCCATCACCGTAGGGGAAGTCGACGATTTGGATGTGGACTTTACAGGGGAGATTTGTAAGTGGGGAACGGAGAGTGGGAAGTTTTGAGAAAATGGGGTGATTGGAAATGACTGGGTGAAAATATGTCATCAACCAACGGGGATGTGGCGAATAAAATCTAGAGTACAAAGTCTTTATTTTGTGCGAGGAACGGAAGATTGGTATTTTTGCGAGATTGTTGAATTAGAAGTGACAGGGGAAATCCAGTTCTCATTATGGTAGAGGACTTTGAAGATTTTGATTTTGACTGTGTAGATGTGTATTTGTGTGCGACGAAATGAAGATGGGTATTTTTTGTAGATGGATAAGTTACGAGTGAGTGTTTGAAAACCACTTCTCATTACCACTGACGACTTTGACGACTTTGATTTTGATTGTATATGTGTGGATTTGTGTGCGGTGAACATAAGCTGGGTATTTTTGGTAGATGGGTAAAATACCAGTGACTGGTTTGAAAACACCACTCTTTGCCGTGGAGGACTTTGACGATTTTGATTTAGACTGTTTAGGTTTGTGCGCGAACGTAAGATGGTTATTATTGGTAGACGGGTAAATTAATAGAGACTGATTTAAAACCGCCACGCCTTACCGTAGAGGACGTTTTTATGATTTTGATTTTGAGTGTATAGGTGTGGATTTGTGTGCTGTGAACATAGTATTTTTATTTTTGGTAAATGGGTAAATTAAGAGTGTGTGGTTGAAGACTACCTATCATCACCGTAGATGACTTTGAGGATTTTGATTTTGACTATATAGGAGTGGATTTGTTTGCGGCGAACTTAAGAAGGGTACTTTTTTGAGATGGGTCAATAGTTAGTGAAAGGGTGGAAACTACATTCATCCAACGTACGGGGGTGTAAATACTTGTATTTTGTTTAGTGAAAATCGGTTTATTGTGCGACGAATGTAAGATAAATATATTTGCTACATGTGTAAATTGAGAGTGACTAGTTGAAAGCTATCTATCATCACCGTGGATGACTTTGAGGATTTTAATTTTGACTGTATATTTGTGGATTTGTGCGCGGCGAACCTAAGATGGGTATTTTTGCTATATGGTTGAATAAGAAATGATTGGTTGAAAGGCACCTCTCTTCACCGTACTCGATTCTGGCGATTCCAATTTGGCTGTGTAGTTGTGGATTTCTGTGCGGCGAACATCAGATGATTTTTTTTTCTAGATGGGTAAATTAAGAGTGACTGGTTGTAAACCACCTTCGAATACTGCAGAGGACTTTGACTATTTTGATTTTGACTGTATAGGTGTGGATTTGTTTGGGACTAACGTGAAATGAGTACTTTCGCGAGATTGGGAAATTGGGAATGAGAGGTTGGAAACTAAATTCATCCAACGTACGAGGGTGTAAGGAATTGAATTTGGTTCAGTTAAATTCGGTTTAGTCTGCGACGAATGTAAGACATATACTTTTGCTAGATGGGTAAATGAAGAGTGAGTGGTTGAAAACTACCTATCATCACCGAAGAGGACTTTGAAGATTTAGATTTTGACTGTATAGGTGTGGATTTGTTTGCGGCGAACATAAGATGGGTACTTTTGCTAAATGGGTAAATTATTGTTGACTTTTTGAGAACTCTCTCTCATTACTGTAGAGGACTTTGACGATTTTGATTTTGACTGGTCAGCTGAGGATATGTGTGCGTTGAACGGAAGATGGGTATGTTTGCTGGGTGGGTAAATTAGAAGTGACTGCTTCAAAACCACCTCTCATAACCATAGATGACTTTGAGGATTTTGATTTAGACTGTTTAGATGTGGATTTGTGTGCGACGAACGTAAGATGAGTATTTCTGCTAGATTTGTAAATAAGAACTGTGAGGTTGAATACCACCTCTCATCACCGTAGAGGCCTTTGCCGATTTTGGTTTTTACTGTATCTGTGTTTATTCCTGTACGACTAACGTAAAATTGATATTTTTATGAGATGCCTAAATTAAGAGTGACTGGTTGAATTCCACCTCTGAATATCAGAGAGGATTCTGACGACTTTGTTTTTGACTGTATAGATGTGGATTTGTGTACGAGGAACGTGTAATTGGTATTTTTGCTAGGTGGGTAAATTAAGAGTGAGTGGTATAAAACCACCTCTGATCACCGTAGGGAACTTGAGCTATTTTGATTGTGACTGTTTGGTTATGGATTTGTGTGCGACGAACTTAAGATTGGTTTTATTGCTAGATTTGTGAATCAGAAGTGAGTGGTTGAAAAGCACTTCTCATTAATCTACGGGACTTTGACGATTTTGATTTTGACTGTATAGTAGTGGCTTTGTGATGGGTAAATTATATGTGGACCTTTCGAAACTGCGTTTGTTCAGTGTAAAGGGATGTGTGGAATTGGATTTATATTTTATAGACGAAGTCCTTTCTCGTACGTCGATTAGACGCGGTATAAAATCCTGTCACTTTTATTTTACTACTCTTCCAAAATTACCCATCCTACCCTCGCCGCATAGATATCTCGTATAGAGTACAAATCCGAATTTTTACATTCCCGTAAGTGAGTGAGAGGTAGCTTACACCCTCTCGCTTTCCATTTACTTATTATTTCAATAATATCCATCTTCCGTTCGTGGCACACAAATCCATACCTAAAAATCTGAATCCAAATCGTCAAAGTCCCCTAGGACGATGAGAGGTGGTTTTCAATCAGTCATCCCAAACTCACCCATCTTCTGAGAAATACCAATCTTCCGTTCATCGCGCAAATACCACCGCTGATACCTTCGAAATCCGAATGGTTACTCCCCGTAAGTTGATATGAGATGTTTTTTATCCTGTCATTTCCCAATTTACCCATCTCGCAAAAATACCCACTTTCCTTTCCTCGCACACAAATCTCTCATACACAGTCCAAGTCCAAATCGTCACATCTCCTTACGTAAATAAGACGTGGTTTTAACCGTGTCATTTTAAATTTGACCATTCTTCCATAAATACCCATTATCTGTATAGATATGGATTTGTGTGCGACGATCGAGAGATGGGTTCTCTTGCGAAATAGGTAAATAGACCTGACTGATTTAAAACCACCTCTCATCACCGTATGGGGATGTACTCATTTGGACTTGGACTGTATGGGATGGATTAGTGTGTGACGAAGGGAAGATTGGTATTTTTGTGGGAAAACTAAATTTCATGTGAAAGGGTGAAAACTGCGTTCATTCAACGCACGGGGAGGTCACGATTTGGATTTGGAATGTATAGGCGTGGATTGGTGTGCGACGAACGGAAGATAGGCATTTTTGAAATAATGTGTAAATGAAAAGTGAGAGGGTTCAAACCACCTCCCAATCACATAAGGGGATGTTACGGTTTAGATTTGTACTTTATAGAAGATGGTGAAATGGGTATTTTTGAAAGGATGGTTCAATTGAAAGGGACGGAATTAAACCACCTCTGATCAACGTACGGGTATGTGTTGATTTGGATTTGGACTGTGTAGGAGTTGATTTGTGAGCGACGAACGGAAGATGTGTATTTTAGAAAGATCAGCAAATTTGATGTGATTGGGTGAGAATCGCTTTGATTCAGCGTGTTCGAATGTGACGAATCTGATCTTTACGGTTTAGGAATGGATTCGTGTTCGACGAACGGAAGATAGGTTTTTTTGAAAGAATGGGTAAATTGGAAGTGATAGGTTGAAGGCCACCTCTGATCAACATGTGGTAGTTTAGACGATTTTCATTTGGCTGTGTGGAGAGATTTGAGAGCATTGAACGTAAAACGGGGAAGTTTCGAAAAATGGATATATTGGAAGTGATAGGGTGAGAATCACTTTTATTTTACGGACTTTAATGTGACGAGTTGGTTTTGGACAGCATAGGATATATTTGTGGGCGACTAATGGAAGATGGGTATTTTTGAAGAATGGGTAAATTGGATAGGACAGGATGAAAACATGCCTCAATAAACGTATGGGGATGTGACGATTTGGATTTGGATGGAAGAGGAGAGATTTAAGTGCGACGAACGGAAGATGGAAATTTTTGAAAGAATGAGTGAATTCGAAGTGACAGTGTGAAAACCACCTTCAATCAACGTACGGGGACTTGATGATTTGTATTTGGACTGTATAGGAGAGGATTGTGTGCCACGAACTTTGGATGGGTATTTTTGAGAGAATGGTTGATTTGGAAGTGACACGGTGGGAACCACCTTTATTCAACGTAGGTGAATGTGAAGATTTGGATTTCAGTAGGAACATTCAGATTTGTGTTCGACAAGTGGAAGATGGGTAGTTTGGAACAGTGGGTAACTTGGAAATGACAGGGTGAGAACCACCCTTATTCAACGTACTTGAATATGACTATTTGGATTCGGACTGTATAGGAGAGATTTTTGTGCGACGAAGGAAAGATTGGTATTTATGAAAGAAATGGGTAAATTGGAAGTGACAGTGTGCAAACCACCTTCAATCAACGTATGGGTACGTGACGATTTGGATTTGGACTGTATAGGAGAAATTTGCGTGCTCCGAACGTAAGACGGGTATTTTTGAGGGAATGGGTAAATTGGAATTGACAGGGTGTAAACCACCTCTCGTCATCGAGGGGGTTGTGACGATTTGGATTTTGTGAGGAACAGTCAGATTTGTGAGGGACAAACTGAAAAGTTGCAGTTTTAATAATGTTTTAATTCGAGGAGACAGGGTGAGAACCACTTTTATCGAGCCTTCTCTAATCTGACAATTTATTTGTGGACGGTTAACGATAGCTTTGAGCATGACGAACGGAAGCTGGGTATTTTCAAAAAATCGTTTGAGTTGGAATTGACAGGATGAATTCTCTCCTCAGTCAACCCACGGTGATGTGACGATTTGGATTTGGATGGTAGATGAAAGCATCTTGTATGACGAACGGACGATGGGTAATTTTGAAACAATTGGTAAATTGGAAGTGATAGGATGAGCACCTCACTTATTCGATGTACTTAAATGTGACTATCTGATTTGGATTCTAAAGGAGAAATTCGTCTGTGGCGAGCGGAAGATGGATATTTTTGAAATAATGGTTACATTGGAAGTGACAAGGTATGAACAACCGTTGATGGCGATTTGGCTTTTGACTGTATCGAAGAGATTTGTGTGCCACGAACGTAAGATGTGAGTTTTTGGGTGATGGGTAACTGGCAAATGACAACGCACGGGGATGATACGACTTGGATTTGTTGACGAAAAGTCATATTTGTGTGCGACGAACGGAAGATGGATATTTTTGAAAGAGTGGTCAAAATGGAAGTGAAAGGATGAGAATAAACCTTATTGAAAGTACTGGAGAAATTTGTGTGCAACGAACGGAAAGTTGGTATTCCTGAGAGAATGGGTAATTTTGAAGTTTAATTTGAACCAAAATATGTCATCAAATTACGGGATTATGACAATTTTGATTTGGACTGCATAGGAGAGGTTTGTATGCGACGAAGGGAAGATGGATATTCTTGAAAGAAGGTGTACATTGCAAGTGACATTCTTAAAGCCACCTGTCCTGAACGTATGGGGATGTGACGATTTGGATTATGACTATATCAGAGAAATTCGTGTGCGACGAATGGAAGGTGGTTGGTTCTGGGATAATGGGTAAATTGGAAGCGTGATTTCACAACTACATGTCGTTGACTTACGGGTGTGTTGAAAACATAGCTTTCCCGACACAAATTTGAACATAGAAGTCAATAGCATTAAATTGCACGATGTATTCCGGACCATTTCGCTGCATCTTCACTAGTGCATACTGCAGTCAAGGTGATCATTTATAAATGGTAAATTGAACGTTCTCATGAGATCAAAGGCGAAAGTGCACACACACACACACAACTAATGATAGCAAATGAAACGCGTTACCAAGGCAAGGCTAACGTAATTATCCATTCTCGCTGTTTACACAGTTGAGGGTGACGTTGGTTAATTGCTAGTGCCTCCGCGTATCTCAATAATCGTTGATTGTTTGTGACATAAGTGACGGTGAACGCCGTGCTCAGATTAACACAGTGATTTGTCTCCCACAGGTGTTTCGTAATGGATGACCTGAGTGTTCTGCGTGCGTTCGATGACGTCACTGATTGTATCTGTCCGCTCATTGTTCTTTGTAACCAAACCGGAATATGTTCAACCATCCTATTGCGCAATTGTCTCTCCGTTCTGCCGATGTAGGTGGCTGAGCACCCACACTTAAACTGGTAAACGCAATTTGACTTGGCGTGGAGAGGCAGTGGTTCTTTTATCGATGGTAGTTTCATCCGGGAGGTTGCATAAAAAATGATGATCTTTGCGGCATAATACGTACGATTAACAGCACAGCTAAGACGTCTGCTGATTAGGGTAATAATGTCATCACCTTTGTAAGTTAACTGTAGGTAGGCTGTCGTTTTGCTTGGATACAAATGATTTTGGATATCCGTTGGCCTCGAGAGTTTTGAACAAGGTACGGCACTCTTCTTCCAGCGTGTCAGTTGTACATATTTCGTGTGCTCTGTGGAACATGGTGTGGACGAGGCTGATTTTGTACTTCTCGGGGGCAAAGCTGGTGAAGAGTAGATACTGTCCTGACCACGTAGTTTCGCGATGAACTGATCTTCGAGTTGATCCATCGATTCGGTGGGTAATTTCAATATCTAGGAATACGATTTTGTTGTTGTCTTCGCCGTTTTTGGTCAGTTGAATGTTTGGGTGTATGTTGTTGAAGTGGTAGAACATTTTTTCGCACTCGTCCTTCGTGTTAGCAATGAACATGTGTGACGATTTGAATTTGGACTGTACAGGAGAGATTTATTTGCGACGAACCAAAGATGCGGATTTTTGAGAGAATGGGTAATATGGATATGAAAACATAGCTTTCCCGACACAAATTTGAACATAGAAGTCAATAGCATTAAATTGCACGATGTATTCCGGACCATTTCGCTGCATCTTCACTAGTGCATACTGCAGTCAAGGTGATCATTTATAAATGGTAAATTGAACGTTCTCATGAGATCAAAGGCAAAAGTGCACACACACACACACAACTAATGATAATATGGATATGGCGGGGTGTAAATCACAACTCGTCAACGTACAGGGAAGTGGTGATTGGGATTTGGGGAAGAAAAGTCGGATTTGTGTGCGACGAACAGAAAATGGGTATTTTTGAGAGAATGGGTAAATTAGATGTGATAGGGTAGGATATTTTGGATTTGGACTTCATAGAAGTAATTTATGTGCGACGAATATAAAGTGGGATGTTTCGAAGTAATGAGTAAGTTAGGAGTGACAGGGTGAGAACGACCTTTAATGACGATTTTGATTTGGACTGTATAGGAGAGGATTGTGTGCAACGAACTGAAGATGGGTATTTTTGCCAGATGGGTGAATTGGGTGCAACAGGATGTAAATTACTTCTCATCAGTATACGGGTATGTGACGGTTTGGATTTGAGGGAAAAAAGTCACATTCATGCGAGACGACAGAAAGATGTGTATTCTTGAGAGAATGGGTAAATTGGATGTGACAGGGTGAAATTCACCTTCAAACAACGTAGGGGGATGTGACGATTAGATTCTAGACTGCAAAGGATACGTTTGTGTTCAACGAACTGAAGATGGATATTTTTGGAACAGAAAGTAAGAAGAGGCAGGGTGGACGCACGTCTCATCGACGGACGTTGGTTTGCCAGTTTGGATTTCAACGGAGAAGGAGAGATTTGTGTGGGACGAACGGAAGATGGGTTGTTTTGATGTAATGGGTAAATTGGAAGTGATTGCGTGAAAACCAAATCTAATCAAGGTATGTCGACGTGATGATTTTGATGTGGACTGCTCAAGAGAAATTTGTGTGCGTGGAACATACAATGGGAAGTTCTGAAGTCATGGTCAAATTGGAAGTGACAGGGTGAAAACAACCTTCAGTCATAGTAGCGGGATGTGGTGGTTTGGATTTGATGAAGTAAAGTGAGATTAGTATGCGACGAACCGAAGGTGAACATTATTTAAATAATGGGTAAATTGA
Organism: Fasciola hepatica; assembly: GCA_948099385.1. Taxonomy (NCBI): domain Eukaryota; kingdom Metazoa; phylum Platyhelminthes; class Trematoda; order Plagiorchiida; family Fasciolidae; genus Fasciola; species Fasciola hepatica. The sequence goes on along the minus strand of CANUEZ040000112.1, from coordinate 4,858,311 downwards.
GCTTGACAAGGTGAAAACCACCTTCAATCAACGTATGTGGATTTGCCAGATTAGAACTGAACGGAATGTGAGAGATTTGTGTGCGACGAGCCGAAGATGGGTATTTCTGAAAGTATGGGTAAAATGGAAATTCAGTTTGCACCAAAATATGTCGTCAACTTATAGAGATGTGATGACTTCGATTTGGACTGTATAGAAGAGATTTATGTACGACGAACCGAAGATTGAAATTCTTGAGAGATAGGTAAACTGGATGTGACAGTGTGGGAACCACCGTTATTCAACTAACGGGGATGTGACGATTTGGATTTGGGGAAGAAAGGTAAGATTTGTGTGCGACAAACGGAGGATGGGTATTTTTCAATGTATGGTAAATTGGAAGTGTGATTTTCGCAAATGCATGTCGTCAACTTATGCGGATGTGACAATTTGGATTTGGACTGTTAAGGAGAGATTTGTGTGCGATGAATTGGAGATGGATATTTTTGAAAGAATGGGTACATTGGAAATGACATTTTGAAAGCCACCTCTCATAAACGTTCGGGAATTTGACGATTCTGATTGGGACTGTAGAGGAGATGTTTGTGTGAGACGAACCGCAGATGGGTATTCTTGGGAGATTGGATAAATAGGGAGTGATAACGTCGGAACCACCTTTATTCGATGTACTGGGAAGTGACGATTTGGATTTGGGGAAGAAAAGTCAGATTTGTGTGCCACAAATGGAAGACGAGTATTTTTAAGAGAATGGGTAAATTGGAAGTGTCAGGGTGAAAACTACTTTTATTCGACGCACAGGGATATGACGATTCGGATTTGTACTTTTTGGGAGAGGTTTGTGTGCGGCACACGAATATGGGTATTATAGGAAGTGACAGGGTGATAGCCATCTTTTTTGAGCGAATGGGCGTGTGACGACTTTTTGTGCAGTACGGGATCGTATTGATATCGTGGATCGGAAGATGGGTGTTTTTCAGAGTATGGTTAAATTGGAGGTGATAGGTTGTGAACCACCTCGTAGCAACTTAGGAGGATGTGACGATTTTTACTTGGATGGTATAGGAGGGATTTGTTTGCGACGGACGGAAGATTGATATTTTTGGAAGAGTGTTTAAATAGAAAGTGACAAGTTCAAAGTACTTCTCATCGACGTACGTTGATTTTCCAGTTTGGATTTGAATGGAATTGGAGGGATTTGTGTTCGACAAATGGAAGATGAATAGTTTTGGAAGAGTGGGTAAATTAGAAGTAACAGGGTGAAAGCTACCTTCAGTCAACACAGGGGGATGTGACGATTCGGATTTGGATGGTATAATGGAGATTTGTGTACGACGAACTGAAGCTGGGTATTTTTGAAAGAATGGGTAAATTGTAAGTGTCAGTTCGATAACCGCCTTCAATCATCGTACGGGGATGTAGCTATTTGAAACGGGACTTTATAGGAGAGATTTGTGTGCGGCGAATGGTAAATAGGGAGTGACAGGTTGAAAGCACTTCTCATCGATGTACGTGGATTTGCCAGTTCTGATTTGGACGGTATAGGGGAGATTTGTATGCGTCAAGCGATGATATGTATTTTTGATTGGCTGTGTTTCTGTTCTACGTGCAGGATTGTACCGTTTTGAACTGTATAGCAGGGAACTGTTTTCCTCGAAAGCATGTTGTGTAATTCCCAAATAATTTGTACGTTGAACTGAGAGCATGGGATCGATAACCATAATGAAACGTGAGGTTACTATTAGATATTAAATGATGAGTTTCCGTTCGTGTTCGGGATGATAGGTATTTTTGTAGCAATAGGTAACTTGGATGTGACAGAGTGAACAGCACGTTTACTCAACGTACCAGGATGCGACACACAGATGATGATTTTTTTTAAAGAATTTGTAAATTGGAAGTGATTTGGTGAAAACAACATTCAATCAATGTACGCTGTTGTGACGATTTGAATTGTTTGGCTCGATTCCTATGCTTCCGGTCTAAAATTGTTATTTTTGAAGCAAAGTGTCTGTCTGAAGTGACAGGCTGAGAACAACCTTCAGTCAACATACGGGGATGTGACGATTAAAGCTGTAAGGGAGAGATTAGTGTGTGAAGAACGGAAGATGTGTATTTTTGAATGATTGTGTGAATAGGAAGTAACTGGGTGAAAACCATTTTTATTCAACTTAGTGAATATAACAATATTTGAAAGTTGTTGGAATGGATTTGTGTCCGACGAACGGAAGATGGGTACTTTGAATGAATGTGTAAATTGGAAGTGGCCGGGTGAATACCACCTTTATTCACAGTACGGGGATGAGAAGATTTGGACTGTACAGGGGAAATTCGCGTGCAGTGAAATGAAGATTGGTATTTGTTAAATTATGTGTAAATTGGATCTGACAAGATGGAAACCACCTTTAATCAACGTACGGGGATTGGAAGATTTGAGCGGCGTATGAGTGCATTTTGTTCGACGTACATGGCGAACAAAAGATGTATCACTCCAAAATGAAATTCCAGTTCGCACCAGTATGAGCGTTGTCTTCAGGGCCATTTGAGCTTATTTCGTTAATTTCTTGTATTGTTATCGCGATAGCGATGAAAAGACCCATCATATGGATTACGATCAAAAACCAGTGCCGGAAATCTATGTCTTTAATCCAAGGCGGAAATGTTCTCTGGCTGTTTCACTCCCTGTTCGGCATAAGTTATTGACGATTTTCAGTGTGGCTAGCATCACGTGATATGAAGGGTGCACCACAAGCCCAACAAATGAGGGCTCGTGTTGGTTACATCGGGGGATTTAATCACGATGGCCTGTCGTTTTGGCGATGAATTTGTTTCTCATATGAGGGTTTCGCTTATGATGAGCCGTAGAAGGCTCTGAATAATCCAATTTAAACGTAATCCTAAACATTTATCTATGCTAAGCAGAGTAGTCAAAGAGCTACTTACACGCTGGTCATTGGAGTCAAAAGTGTAACATGTTATGTTGCATAAGATAAACTTGTTAATCACCTACATGGTGGACTCTAAACCGATGGGACAATGAAAACTCCCGAAGAATAGAGGCAGACCACAATTTTAATACCGTGTGTGAAAATTGTATTCTGAATAATGTTTGGGGTAATTCAATGCACAATAGTGTTCCATTTTCCCTTAGAAGTTCATATTCTGTCATAGTTGTGGCCCACTGGTGGTGTCGAGAATATGGTTTAACCTGAATTTCGAGCATAGCTATTCACCGTCTACATGCACACCACCGTCAAAAAGTCGTCACTACTTGCTAGTTGCGATACTTATATGGTTCTGTTTTAATACTGTTGAGTACGAGCACAAGATATGCTTATTGGACACTTGTATGCACCATAGTCGACACTGCCTGTAATGACTGCCAACGGGACTCGGTCCTCTGTGGGCCCTGTCGGCACTCACCCTCACAAGAGTGATGCTATCTCGCAGTGAAAAACGAAATTAAGTTTTTTCTCCTAAGCAATTTTCAATGAACTTTCTTGACTTCCCCTGATGTTTAGCCTTGCATGGAAATCGATCAGTCAGCTCACACTCTTGAAACACCCAGATGCGCTTTCGAGGGCAGAAAGATCATCCATCCACATAGACGCTGATGGTGGTTTGCGTCATCTCATCCGTCCCCACACAGGCTGACAACCAAATAAGCTTTTTAGGTCACCTTATTTTTCCAAGTCAATCTGCGACCCAATCACGTTTCTGGAATGGTCCATAGGCTTAAGACCGGTCGGAAAAGCTTGGCTGTCGTGGCAACGTACTGATAACCAATCGTTGTGAAAGTGGGAAGTATATAACGTATAGGTTACGGCGACGGTTGTTTTTAGCTGATGATTCATTCGAGAATATATTCGGCTGAATTCACTCCTTTTCGACGTGGGTTGTGACTCGATAAGAACCTACGCGGCGAAAGCTTCTGAGGATGGGAAATGGAAGAAGTTATCCGAAACCCTCGGGCAATTTTTATTTCATGAAGAAACGACTGCTGCGGTAGTAATTAGCCAAAACTGGATGCAGTTAGATAACGAAGGTGTTAATTTCAGCTGCTGCAAATACTCCGTGCAAAAAGGTATTCAAATCCTCCCAGGTCTTCGAAAAGCGTATGCTAGAAATACACACACGGTTTTCGACACCCTCAATGCATTTGTTGGCGATCCACTGCTACAGGCTATGCTGCAGTACATCATAAGTTCAGAATTATCATTATCAATAAACGAATAGAAGGCTTCTATTTGGTAACAATATGCGTGCTTTAAATGACCAAACCAAACAGGTTCTTTCTTATGTAGTGTGAACTTTAGATCTGAGCTGTTTCTGAGGGTACTTACCTATGACTAATTTTGTTTACTAGAGAGTAATATTCGCTTCGATGATTGATTAACCCGATCAGCTAGCTGAAAAGCTGATCATTTCTCTACAATCAAACCAGTGTCCGAGGCCTTTACCCATGAATGCTGAAAGGTGTATATGACCAACCACTCTCACTCGTAAATGACGAGCAGTTCATACGGGTAGCATACAGGAAAAAACTAATGGCATACATGCTGAACAAATTAGGTAAATTTGGTATCAGACGTTGAAAGCCTGTGGACACAAAAACGAAGGGTGTTTACAATATCCATCTATATATTTGTCAGCAAGCGAAAAAGGGGCAAACCTAGACCCTCACGCAGATGTGGCTTGATCTTTAGCATAGTAAGAAAGTACAAAGGTCACTCGTGTTGTGCGAGGGAGAAAGCCGGCAAGTAACAGAGGCAAAACGTGACACCCAAGGTTTAGGTACATATGACGCACAAAAAGTTTAAGGTCGTAGGTCCCTGGATTGACCGCAACGGAAAATCGGTTCACTGAAAAAGTAAACTCGTAGGAAAACGGTAGGAGAACGGAGACAAGGTAACCGGGTTCAACGTGTGAGAAGAAAGGAAAGACGTGTGAATCGAAGTGGTTGGAAAGGGCCGAGTAACAAGCTGGTTAAATTCACGGGAGTGGGAAAAGGAGATTGTGTGGGAATTTCACAAATGTGCTGAATTACCGTTACAGATGTTAATTAAATATCCCATAGGAAAGTCAACGTATCCTCACGCAGCTTTATGGTACATCGTGGTAGGAATACGCACTATAGAACTGAGAACAGTGTAATCGATGAGCTTGCTGAAGAGTGCCTCTGTTTCTCTGTTTGCTTTAATTCCTTTTTATCAATTTTGTGATAAGGAAGCATGTACGAGAACTGTTCGAGGCTCTCCAAACATACTCCTCATCATCAGAGTACTGCTGACTGGAATTGTATCCGGGCTGAATCGTAACACATCAAACAGTATTTCATGTATCCCAGGTTCCCCTTAGTTAAAACGCTGGGTTCGTGATCCGGTAGAAGTTGACTGTTTTCCTAACTTAACAGCCCCGTTATGCTCTGTTGGTAAGCAATTTGTTTAATCGGTGGAAAGCGTGCATAAAGAAGGGCAAATGAAGGCGTGACCATACCAATCAGCGATTAGTCAGTAAATTCCAGACAGATGTAATAAACCGAACAATGATTATCAAGCGGAATTAAACCTTTACGGTTTCATTATCTGCAAATAAATACCGAAAAACACTTAGCAATGGACCATATTTATCTAGACTTGTGTCAATACCGGACTGCATAAACGAAACAATGCCAGACACCAAGGGATTCGTGACAAAACCTTGTTTCATTTCTAAACGACTCGACGGAAAGACAGCTATTGTGACGGAGTTAATACTGGAATTGGTTTTCACACTGCCGGAGAGTTAGCACTTCGTGGAGCTGTTGTGATTATGGTCTGTCGAAATAAAGATCATGCTGAATCAGCGAAAGCGGAGCTGTTGTCCCTGTATGATGAGAGTAACACGGATTGGATGAAGACGGATGTGGCTAATCCGTATGTGGTGGGACCACTTAAGCCCATCGAAGCCTATCAAGTAAGTCATTTTTCGTGATGCATCTCATTTATTGTTTATCTTATTGCCGTTTCGGATGCTGTTTCCCTGAAACAAAAGCCAACGACTCAGGCCATTGTTAGTTATCCCTATGTCCTAATCTGCTTAAAAACTACTCCCTCTTCGATCATTTATAATCTGTTCAGATTCCAATGCTTCAATCGTTGGCATTTATTGTTAAAGCAGAACTTCTGTCACAGTCATGGAACTTGGGCAATAAAAATTTTGGGAAGCCTGAAATCGGGCCTTTGGAAAGTTTTCACGCACATTCTCAGCAATATCTTGTTTGAGCTTTGCTTAAAAACTTAATCAGTTCGACAAAACTAAATAGATGGAATTAATTTGGCCGGGTTATCGATCTTGAAGGTTTTTACTACGTTCAGTTCCCACGCAGATCTTAGACACATTATCCAGTCCATAAGACCATTAGAACAATCAATATTATTCTGAAACTAAGAGCCTGTGTAGTAGAAGCAATGTAACGATAATGTCCCACGTTTCAACCACAAGTGCTAACACAGAAAAAAAAAGAACTATTGGATTTTTGATAAGTCGTGTATTATTCGGGTCTCCCGGTCTCCACAACATTCCAAAATATTTTTGGTTTCCCTCTTACTTACGGACTCAGTTGAAATACACCACTAGCCTCCTACTGCTCTTTGTAGAACATTTGGATTTGGCTTCGCTAGAATCTGTTAGACAGTTTGCTGTCAACGTTGCTCAGATGCATCCAAAAATCGACTTTCTCATTAACAATGCCGGTCTGGCGTCGGATATCTATTCTACCACAAATGATGGGTTTAAGCAAACCATCGGTGTCAATCACTTGGGGCATTTCTTACTTACCGAACTACTCTTGCCCACACTCAGAGCAGCATCCCCTTCTGGAATCATCATTGTTTCTTCTGTGGCTCATTTTTGTGCTCAATTGTACAAACCTGACCTGAAAACGACAGCAGAGAATTACAAGGAGATTTCGGCCTACAGCTCATCAAAACTTGCTAACTCTATGCTTGCAGTAGAACTGAGCAATCGTTTGGAAGGAACGAATGTAACCGTGGTCTTTCTTCATCCAGGAGCTATGAAGGCAGAAATCCTAAAAGATTTCAAGAGCGTTCCAGTGGTAAGTGAACTATCTTTAATACTCCTGCATTTGGGTGTATGGGGTGTCTGAGAGGAGTAGCACTTCTGAGTTGGTTGACTGTCGTGTCCCTTGGGGCATCCTCCATCTCTTTGGTCTCCATCATTCACCCAACTCTCACCTGTGGCTCCACGAAGCTGAAGCATGCATCAGCGGCGACACCCCGGCAAACCGCTCGACAGGCGGGCTAAACCAGGTTGAGGGTTACCGAGGTCTAAAAAACTTCGGCGAGACGGTGTTCGGCATGTGAAGACAGATCCTTCTGAATGGGCGGACGAGATCTACTGATCCAACGGCCACAAAGGAGACCTGTTCAACTGCCTAATCCGGCATTCCAGAGGAGGCGAACGAACCGTACAGCAGGTCACCGGCTCCTCTGGAAACACCCTGCTGCCTTGCAGTCTGCACTTGGGTGTTCAAGGGTTAGAGGTGCAACCTCGAACAAAAAGGCCGAACGGTGCTGGGGACACCGCTTCGTACCCTACTCCCGCGACTCTCTATGATTATTCACGAAACCTCAAGCGCTCATCATGCTACGGCGTCCCCGGTAAGCGACGCGCCTCGTGTCCCGGCGGTCGAAGTGATAAGACAATAAGCTGGGATTATTCGCTGCAGGAAAAGAACACACATAGCCTGTTGGAATGTCAGGACGTTTCTAGACGTCGGCAGTCAGTGCATCACAATGCGAACTCTACACGACTACGACGTAGATATTGTTTGCCTCTCGGAAGTCCGCCTGCCCAACTCAGGTAGCCGACAAATAAAGGTCCCAGGTGTGGATACATCCTACTGGCTCTACCACAGTGGCCCGAAAGACAACTCCGGTCTCTACGGTGTCGCGTTTGCTCTGAATAAAGCAGCTAATGATGCAATGATCTCTTGGGAACCCGTCTCATCCAGACTCGCCTTGGCACGTTTTAAAGGCTCCCCGCACGACTTGACGGTGATCGCGATCTATGCTCCAACCAATTCAGCTGATGACGAAACTAAAGACGAATTTTACACTAATTTGCAGGAGGTAATCAACCGGGTTTCGAGGCGCGATGTACTTTTAATCGCAGGAGATTGGAACGCTCGCACAGGTACGACCGATGAATCCAGTCGCCATATTCTCGGGAGATTCGGCCTTGGCCAACGCTGCGAGAACGGTGGCCGACTGATTGGTTTAGCCGACATCAACAGAATGGTTGTCTGCAGCACTCGATTTCAACACCCCAAGAAGCATCTACTCACATGGTACTCCAATGATGGTCGCACTGCACACCAACTCGACCACATCCTGGTGAGAGCCCGTTGGGCCTCGTCTGTGGAGGATTGCCGAGCGTACCGAGGTGCAAAAACGGGCAACACAAACGGCACCGACCATGTCCTCCTACGCTCATGCTTCAAAGTTCATCTGTCCACACGTGCTAAAGTGTCTGCACCCTCTCGGATAAACGTTGCTGCCCTAGGAAATCCAGAGAAGCGAGAAGCGCTGTCACGAGCAATCACAACCCGACTAACCAGCGCAACCAATGCACAGGCAGATGAAGTTTCTGTGGGAGGGCAGTGGACTCGAATGATGACGACAATCAAGGAAGCTTCTTGGACAGTACTCGGGAGAACGAAAAGGCGGACAAAGGATTGGATCTCGGAGAGCACGCTCCAGCTGTCAACCAGAGCACACGAAGCGCGACTGGCAGGTAGTAACGAACGCCGCAGACTGCAACGAGAGGCCACACGCTCCGCCAAGGCTGATCGCATAAGATACTGGATAGAAATAGCCGAAAAAATGGAGACCGCGTCCGGAATTGGTGACTTCGGTAAACTGTTCCGCCTTATTCGCAACGCCTCTAATAGGTTTTGTAAGCAAGATTCCCTTCTTCTTGACACGGCAGGAAAATTAATACCTGAACAGAGCAAGAAAATGGACCGATGGGTGGAATACTTTAGTCAGCTGCTCAACCGGCCTACGAACCACCGGACGGACCAACCAATATCAACCCCTCCAGCCCAGTACGAAAGCAACTGTGACCCGCCAAACACCGCGGAAATCACGGAGATGATAAACAAACTGAAAGACAGAAAGGCTGCTGGGGAAGATGGCATCCCTCCAGAAGTGTATAAAGCATGTTCATCGTCATTGATTGACAGGTTGTGTACACTTTTTGGTTCCATTTGGAGAGCGGAAGCATTTCCACCGGACTGGGGAATGTCCATACTGCTGCCCATTCCGAAGAAAGGTGATAAATCGGCATGCGAGAACTACCGAGGGATCAGCCTGATCGATGTGGCCGCAAAGATCTTTGGTTCGTTGTTACTAACCCGTGTTTCCGAGGCAAGAGACCAGCGCACTCACCCGAACCAAGGGGGTTTCCGCCGTGGCAGAGGCTGTGTGGATCAAATCTTCATACTGCGCCGAATACTGGAGCACCGCTATAAGTTCCAGCAGCCGACGGTAGCTTGTTTCATCGACTTCCGGGCAGCTTTTGATTCGGTGAACCGTGAGTCTCTTTGGACCATAATCCAATCCGATGGAATGCCCGATAAGCTTTTAAGGCTGTTAAGGGGATACTACTCGACAACCGGTGCTAGGGTTCGTATGTACGGTGAAGAGTCCCGCGAATTCACTCTCACTACCGGAGTTAGGCAGGGCTGTCCCCTCTCACCGGTGCTGTTCAACTACGCCATCGATTGGACAATGCGACAGGCACTACACAACTACCCTGGCGTTCAGCTTAGCCAGGAAATATACATCTCGGACCTGGAGTTTGCGGATGATATTGTCGTGCTTGGAGACTCTCCCGTTACGCTACAACCAATCCTCGACCGAATCGATTCCTTCGCGAAGTCCATTGGACTTGAAGTAAACTCGACCAAAACAAAGGCTTTCACAACCCATCTGGGCCCGACAATTCAACAACTGTCGATGAATGACCAACCAGTCGAATACGTCCCTTCATTCAAATACCTAGGCTCAACTCTGCTTCCGAACGGCCAGGCAAAAGATGAAGTGGTATTACGGATCGACAGCGCCAGGAGAGCCTTTCTTCAGCTAAGACGAACGCTGTGGACTCGCAGTGAAATCAGCTTAAGAACCAAAGTTCGTGTTTACCGTGCTGCCATCCGACCCGTACTCACCTATGGCTGCGAAACCTGGCCACTACGAGCTGAGTATAACAGAAGGCTCGAGGGTGTCGACCACTGGTGCCTGCGGCAAATCCTCAAAGTCAAGTGGCGCGACAGGGTGTCCAACGACGAGGTAAGGAGACGATGCTGTGATATCGATGCTCTCCCCGTCCTCCTCCAACGTCGACGGTTTCAGTGGTTCGGCCATACGCTTCGGCGACCCGAGTCGGAGCTAACCAAGAAAACACTCTGCGCCACTCCCTGCCCTGGTTGGCGTTGTCGCCTTGGTGGGCGGCTCAAAACGTGGACCAGTACAATCGAGAAAGACGTAGAGCTTCTAGGCCTTCGGTCAGTCTATGGAGCCCGGCGATGGAAAAAGGACTGGATCAAGATGTGTACGGAGCTCGCCTCCGACCGCCGCGCGTGGTCAGCAATGGTTCGTGATATCCATGGAGCCGACTTATCCTCTCGCAGGAGATAGTCGCGTAAAAGTAAAAAGTAAGTAAGTTTGTGATATGATAGAACGATTTTGTGTTTGCTAGTGTGAGTACTCAAAATACCTAGCAAAAATTCTGATGTAGTGCTGAGATGGGTCTGAATAATAAGCCTACGGACTGTACAAAAATAATGATGCATGGGCAGAGTAGCACCGGGTACAGGTACCTGGCGAGCGACAATGACCGCGAGCCGATCAAAACCGGGAGCGTGAAATAATTGGTTTTTTCGCGACGTGTCGCGGCGAACCTTGTTTGTTGTGCTGATGTTTTACTGCGTTTGTCATACAGCGAGTTAGCTAAAATGAACGTCCCAAAATGACAAGTTCTTCAGAAATTGCGCATTTCGACCTCAAGATTTCTGAGACCTCGTTCCCCCGAACATTAGTGGCTGAAAAGCCACCATATCACGGTATAATTCAAAATCCACCTACTGAGATCATTTTCATTTATTTATCAGTGGTACACCATGGATGATATATTTGTTGTTTTCGCTCTAGAATGAGTAAAGTGAATGTGAGATACTAACGAAGATGAGTCAATAGAGGTACATGTCGAATGATAGTCAACACTATAAAATTGATTTTTTCGTTTTGCTACAGCGAGTATTTCATACATTGTTCAGACCACTTTTCGTCAAAGCTTGAGATGGCGCCAAGACCACATTGTACACAGCCTTGGTTGATAACCTTATGTCTGGTTGATACTATTTAAATTGCACTTTAAAGACTCCGAATAAACTAGCAAACAATGAACAAGAAAGACAATGGCTATGGGGGAAATCTTATGAACTTGTTACACTTACAAGTAGTTAACACGAACATTCCACGGCCATTTTGATCTATCAAAATTATGTAAACCTCATTCACTTCTAATTACCAAATTATTTTTGCTTCACGTGAAGTGAAGGGTTACACTAAGATCGACTTTTCCTTATTCCTAACAGTTGATCTTTGTTCACTACTTCGAACGCGATTCCATGATCACCTTTGCAAGTGAACACAATCAATGAATATGCGTTGCCTTTGATGACCCAGTTGAAAAACGTTACAATATTTGAACGAATCTTTCAGTTAATTTTGTTATCTGTACATGTACCTGTATCATGCTCTCGTAATATCATTTCCTCACAACTCATTCGAACACCGGTTGAGAAGAATATAGAACAAAAACCTGAAATATGTGAACCAAGGTTAGTGAATAATTAAGTCATTGATCTCTCCCTTCCTCTCTGTCTTTTTTCGTCAATGTGCGAGTGAAGTGCGAAACAGGGGAATTCTAATTAATTTATTAAGTGACATTTACACAGAAGGTAGGAAATTTATTCTCGGGTGAGAGTAGCAGGGAGATAAGACGACGGGAATACCAGCAACAGACAATCAATAATCGGGGATAGCACTGCAATTCGGAGATTGGTTCACAACAAAAGTCCACACTTTGACTAAAGAACTGGTTCCAGCAGAAAGGCTATCCTGACTCGAGGCAGAAGATACTTTTGCGTGGAGCAGGAGGTAAAGTATATTTCCATTAGGAAGCTACCCCAGTGTAATGTTTTCGGTAAACGAATAGGAAACTGGGGTATCAAAAGATGAGCAAATGAATGGAAGTGCCGCCGAGTACTTCGTCTTCGACATAAGCGCCTGCATGCAGCATCCTTTGTCCATCAAGACGTTTGAGGCCCTTTCATAAAATGTTATCAGTAATGATCCTCAGGAGTTGGCGGGCACATAATGCACCAGGTATTCAGCCTCCACTTTTATCAAATCTGGATGGTATTTATCACCCTCAATGTAACTAAACTAGCAGGCACATTCCATCAGCTCATGCAAAGACTTCAGACAGAGGAGCTTAATCTGCCTCTGCGCACGAGAAAACATCTCCAACAGGCTGACAGATATGGAGGAATACGATAATCGTCCAGATGAAGGGAAAACACAACTACGGTAAGGTGAATAGATGGAACAGAACCATGGAGGGTAGAAAACGCATTCAATTAACAAACACGGATGTGACTGTTTGAACGGTATAGGAGAGATTTGTGTGCGACGAACAAAATTTTTGTACTTGAGAGGGATCGGTAAATTGGATGTGACACGGTAAAAACCACATTCAATCAACGTACGGGGATGTGACTATGTGGAATGTTTAGGGGATTGATGTGCGATGAACAGAGCATAGGTATTTTTGAAAGAATGGGTAAATTTGAAGTGACTGGTGGAAAACCACCTTTATCAATGTACGGGGATGTGACGATCTAAACTGTATAGGAGAGATTTGTTTGCGACGAACGGACGATGGCTATTTTTATAAGCATGAGTATGCTGACCTGAAATCATCAGATCGATATCTTTCAAAAACCGTTGGTTTACTATTAAATATTACTGGTGAATTTTAAGTTAGAACAACGGTAGGAGGGCACTTTTGAAGCAAAGGGTAAGTTGTATATGATAGGTGAGAACCACCTTTAATCTACGAAAGGGGATGCGACTACTCGACCGTGTAGGAGAGATTTGTGTGCGACTAGCGCGCATGTGTATGTTGAACTGACAACATGTGATCGATAACTATAAATAACCGCGGGGTTATGATAAGATATTGATTGATGAGTTTCCATTCGTGTCACGGATGAAGGTTATCTTTGAGGGTATGCGTAAATTGGAAGTGACAGAGTGGAAACACCTTTAACCGACGTACGGGGATGCGACGATTCGAACGGTGTGCGAGAGTTTTTGTGCGACGAACAGAAGATACGTATATTCGAAAGAATGTGTAAACTGGAAATGATAGCGTGAAAACCATTTTGAATCAAGGTACAGGAATGGGACGATTTGAACGATAAAGGCGAAATTTGTTTGCGAAGATCTGAAGATGTACATATTTGAAATAATACGTTTTTTGTACTAATGACTTGCCGTCAATATACCTCACACTACCGGGAGTTTACTGTTAGATCTTAGTTGATTAGTTTTCCTTTCGAAGAGCAGAGGATTGTTTCTTTTTGAAGCAATGGGTAAATTGGAAGTGACAGGATGAATGCCATATTTATTCTACGCAAATGAATGTGCTGATGTGGACTGTAAAGAGGTTAACAGTTTGCGACATACGGAAGATGGGTATTTCTCAAAAACTACGTATGTTGAACTGAAAATGTGAGATCTATATCTATCGAAAAATCGATAAGTTACGAATAATTTTCACTGATGAGTTTTCTGTTCGAATAACGGAATAAGGGTATTTTTGAAGCAATAGTTGAGTTGGCAGTAATGGTGTTAAAACCACTTTTAATCAATGTACGGGATGTGACGATTTAGACTGTATAGGATAGATTTGTGTGCGAAGAACAGAAATGGGTTGGTAGTGACAGGGTGAAAACAACCTTCATTCAACGTAGGGTATCTGACGGTTTCAGCGGAATAGAAGAAATGTATTATCGACTAAAATAAAACGACAATTCTTGAAACAATGTGCAATTGCAGTTGTATCTATAGAAACCACATCTTCCGAATTTCCGAGGATCGGACGATTTAAGTCGTGCACGTCAGCTCTGTTTTCGACCATTGAAAGATGGGTATTTTTCAAACAAAGAGGAAATTGGAACTGACAGTGGAAACGAACGTCATTTACCGCACGAGGATTTATCAATATAATTATAATCGGATGGATTTGTGTGCAACGGAAGGACGATGAGTAAATTGTAGCTGTTGAAGTGAATACAACCTTCAGTGACCGTAAGAGGATCCGACAAGTTCAATTGAGTAGAACCGTTTTATGCTCGAAGGAAGTGTGTTGCATATACGGGAAACGGAGAGTGAAAATCGCCCTCAATAACTGTTCGGAAATCGGAAGATTTTAGCGTAATAGGATAAATTTCTTTGGGACCAAATGAAGACTCCTATTGTTGAACCAACAAGAAAAGTGAAACCGTCATTTTGAAACCAGCTTCAATCAATTTACGGGGATGTAAAGATTTGAAGGGATTAGGAGATGTTTTGGGGCGACGGACGAAAAATGGATACGTTTTGAATAGTATTTAAACTGGAAAATCCAGTGATAACATCAAGTTAAGTCAGCGCACGGGGATCTATCGATTTGAACTCAATGCGACTTTTTCAGTACAACCAAGTGAAGACTGGTAATGGTAGAACAACATATAAATTTGAACCGACAGAGTGAACTTCGCCTTTCAATCTACCTAAGGGGAATTGAAATTTCAGCGATACACGAGAGGTTTGTGAGCGACGAACGGAAGATTGGTATTTCTGAAAAAGTAAGTACACTAGAACTGACAGGGTAAAATATGTGACGAGTTGAATGGTATAGGAGAGATTCGTGTTCGACGAACTGAAGGTGGGTATTTCGAAACTACATATATAGATACTATCTCACTGTGTGAAACATTCTATTATAAATTTGCGTGGATCTCACGATTAGAAAGTAATAGGAGTGATTTGTATGCGACCAACGAATGGACGGGTGTTTTTGAAATAATGTGTAAAGTGAAACTGATGTAAGGAAAACTAACTTAAATAGGCATAAAGGTATCTGTCGAATGAAGGCTTTAAAATATATTTCAGTGAGAAAACTGTAAATGGATATTTTTGAAGCAACGGGCAATTCGGGACTGACAGTGTTGAAATCACCTTCAGTCAGAGTACGGATATCTTACGATTCGAAAGGTACCCAAGAGATTTGTGGGCGACCAACCAATGACGGACGTGTTCCAAAGCATCTGTAAATGGCACCTCGCGGTCGTACTACCACCATTATCCAAAGCTGAGTGAACGGGCTATTAATAGGAAGGTTGAAAAATGATTTTTGTACTACCGACGGAATAAGGAGGTTTTGAAAATTCTTCTTATCTCGCAACAAAAGTAATGCCATCCGACTTCTTTATACGAAAGTGCGTCTGACGATTAGAACGGTATGGGGAGATTTGAGTGCAATAGTTGGAAGTAGCGTGGTCTATTTCATGGATACATGAAATATGCTGGCGTGAAATGGTTTCCAATCTAGGTACGCAGATCGGAGAAATTTTACGGTATACAGGGGATTTTTGTGTGACCAGCGAAAGATGGGAATTCTCGAAACCGTGTTCACATTGCAATCTACGGTGTTGAAACCATCCTCAGTCAACGAACGAGAATCTGATGACTTGAATGTCATAGGAGAGATATCTGGCGACCAACGAACGATGGAGATTTATGATACTATGTGTACCTTGCAACTTACGGGGGCAAATTAACCAATATTCAAAGTAAGTGGATCTGATGACCTAAATGGTATGAGAGGGATTTCTGTGCGATTACCGGATATATATATATATATATATATATATATATATATATATTCACCGATAACCCAGTACTATGCACAGAGGCGTGGTGCCATGCAAAAATATGAGTAATCAAATATGTAGAGACTTCATGTAAGCACGTGAGCTGAATGCTACCCGGTTGCCCAGCGGAGGCTGTAGAAAACCCACGGTCATCTGAGAGCATTTCGAGAGGTGTTCAGGACAAGTAGCCATCTCGGAGCCTGAAGCACCCACCCTCGATCATACTGAGGCATTCGGAAACAACCGATCACCGGAAGAAATGGATATTTTAAGCTACGGATATGTTCCAACCTACGTTTATGAGACCTTCTTTGATGAACGTGCCTGAGCTGACGATTTCAGCGGTATGCTGGATACCTTCTTGCGCCAACAGAAGACGGGGATTTTGAATTGGCGCAAAATCGTAAAGTACGGGTATAAAACCAATCGATCACCTTAAGTCCAGTTGACGACTTGAACGGTTTTGTAGACATTTTTCTGTGACGTACGAAAGGTAAAGATTTTTAAAACTGTCCACAACATCTTGATTCAACGAATGAGGATAAGACCATTTGAACTTTATGGGAGAGAGTTTTGTGTGAAGCACATAAGAAATATATATATATATATATATATATATATATATATATATATATATACTGTTCTGCGAACCACTTTTACACCTTCCATGAATCTGACAATCTGGACGATATAGGAGAGATTTCCGTGCGACCAAAGGTGGATGGAGATTTTTGAAACAATTAATAGATTGCAAATGAACGGGTTCAAAATATCTTTGAAAGGATTAGGAGAGATTTTTGTGCGACTAACTAAATACGGAGTTTTTGAAATTTGTGCGTATAATAATCAATCAATTCAAACCACGGTGAATCAACGTTCAGCAACGTGATGATTTGAAAGGTAAAGAAAAAATTTCTGTGTGATCAACGCAAGATGAGGATTTTCTAAAGTATGTGTAAATTGCTACTTCCGAGTTTTAAACCAGCTCTAACCAACGATCGGAGATCCTACTCTTATAGTAGGGTGATTCTTGTGAACGACGGAAGATGGGGATTTTTCAGACTATGTAAAATTTGAACCTAAGTGGAAATTATTCTTCAATGCAATTTACAGTAAACATTTTCTGCTACTAACGGGGATCTGAAGATGTCAATTGCAAAGGAGGATTTTTGTGCGATCGATAGAAAGAGGATATTTTTGAGACAATGTGTGAAGTAGGACCTTCAGTGGTGAAACTACCTTTATTCACTGTACTGATATCTAAAGATTTGAGCGGCATAGGAGTGATGGCTTACGCAATCAACGGGAGATGGAGATTATCGAAACTGTGTAACTTGCAAAGTCTCGGTGCTTAAATCACCTTAAATCAACGCACCTTTGCGTGACCAACAGTCAGATCCCTGTAACTTGACTGAGGATGGTTTTAAACCAGTTAGTTGCAGCTAACCATAAATTCAAAAATCTTCGTCTTCCTTTGGTCTCACGAAAATTTCTCCTACACCGTTCCAATTGTCGGATTGCATCACGGGGGATTTTATACCCGTGGGTTCCAAGTTGCAAGTAGTTGCAAAAATCTTCATGTTTTTTGGTGCCAGTAAAATGTCACCTATGAAGTTCACGTTTTCGAATCAAAGAAATTTAAAAGCAGTGTTTGTGAGTCCAATGGTTGCCACCAAGACATACTCCAAAATATTCCCGTCACAATTTGGAAGAAAAATCTCCGGTATATTAGTTCACTTGTCAGATCCCCAAAAGTTGAATAAGGTTAACTGTTCACCCATAAATTGTAATGTTTCAGTGGATTCAAAAATATCCTTCTATAGGTTGCCATTAGATCTCTGCTATACGGCTCGAATCGTTAGATACTCCAAAGATGAATCAATGTGATTTCACTCCTGAAAGTTGCAATAAAACGTAGTTACGAAAATCTCCATCTCCCGCTGATACGTTGATTGACGGTGGTTTTAACCCCTGTAAGTTCTAACTACACAAATTTTCCAAATTCTCCATCTTCCGTTGATCGGAAAGAAATCTCCCCTGAAATGTTCAAACTGTAAGATCCCCGTAAGTCGATAAAGGTTGTTTGTCCACCGAAGGTTCTATTTTACACATAGTTTGAAAAACCTCCATCTTCGTTGGTCGCACAAAAATCTCAATTTCGTCGTATACCCCCGTAACTTGCAATTTACCTGAGGTAATAGTAGTTTCCATCTGCCGTGGGCCACACAAAACATTCCGTTATGCCATTCCGATCGTCTGGTTCCCGTTCTTTGATTGAAGGTGGTTTGATCCGGTGAAATTCATATTATCCACCTCAGTTTGGTCGTGCTAAAATCTCGGCTTTACCTTCCAAACTGTCAGATCCCCGTAGGTTTAGTGAAAGTGACTTTACCCTCATGAGTTGCAGCTCACCATCTCCCTTAGGTGTCATGAAATTTCTCGCAGACCTTTTATTCCCTCTGATCCTGTACTTTCTCTGAATGGTCGCACAAAAATCTCTTCTATACCGTTCAAATCGTTAGATCCCCGTATGGTGATGGAAGAGGTAGTACTCTCGTAGGTCGCAACCTCCGTATGGATTCCAAAATCCCCATCTTCTCTTAACCGCTCATTATTCTTTCTTACAACTTTCAAGTCGCCAGGTTTTCGTACATATATAAAAGGTGAATTCACCCCGTAAGTTTTCACTTACACATATTTTCAGAAATCTTCATCTTCCGTTGGTCATACAAACCCTTTTCCAGAGCGTTTCAATCGACAAATCCCCGTAAGTTTTACAAAGGTGCTTTTACGCCGTATGTTGTACCTTGCACAGATTCAAAATCTGTGCATTCCGTTTCAAGCACAGAAGCTTCGCACGTACCCTTCAAATTGACTGATTCCCGTACGCTGAATAAAGGTAAATTTAACCCATGAGTTCAAATTTACACAGACTTCAAAAACTCTTCAAATTGCTCCAGTCTCACAGAAATCTTTCCTGAACAAACCAAAATGTCAGGTCCTCGTATACTGGTTAAAAGGGAAGGTGCCCTCATAAGTTCCAATTTACCACCTTTCCCTTCCTTTCACCGACCGTGGAATAAATAGAGTTTTACCCCCGGGAGCTTGCAATATATGCAGTTTCAAAATTTCCATGTTCCGTTGGTAGCGCGAAAATCATCCATGTATGGTTCAAGTTGTAAGAACTGTGAAGGAAGTTTATTGGAGGTAACTATATTCCTGCAGGTTGTAACTAACACATTTTCAAAAATCTCTATGTTCCTTTTATAAGCACAAATGTCTCCCCTAAACTGTTGAATAACATGGCAAAATCTAGTTGGTAATCTTTTAAAGTGCCAATTTTTGCAGTTGATCTCTTATTTTTAAACCTGCGATGTTTAAGAACAAGTAAAGGTTTTCGCCCAGAAATGAATTGTATTCTAATTTGCTTATTTTAAGGGGGAGGGGGGGCGGGGTAATCCGACTGGTTGGAGGGATTATATTTTCTATCCCGGGAACGATCCTTGAGCTGATTGGTTTCCGGAAAAAAGGTTCTTACTGTTGCCGACGACCCCGAATTTTCTTTTCATTACAATGGCAAAGAGGCGGTCAAAATTAGGGTCATGATCCCTTTCATGTTGATGAGGTTACTCCAACCTTCAAGTCCAGGCTACCAAGGAGATAGTTCCGCAGTTAAAACACAGTGAGATACTGAGGTTCATTTGCACTAGAATCCGGACTCTAGTTGGCTGTGCTGCAAGTCCCGTGATCCGACCTGACCTGAACAGTCCAGAAGCCGCACCTATTCGAATGCATTCACGAATCAAACTACGAGAATTTCATTTTCATTTCACCGGAGATACCGGTGACCATGCAGTATTTATCATTCTTGTGCTGCCAAGCATCCAATTTTCACTTGGCTCTTTCGAAAAGTCACATGTTACAAATGCCATAAAGTTGGTCATATTCAGTCTGATGTTCGAAGTTCTAGGATTTGTGTGATTTCTGGTTCCAGTGTTGAATCTCGTTATTCCTCTGGTTCCCAATCCCCCTCTTTTTAATAGTGACTGTTCAAACCCATTGTGTCACATTACTTGCGCATATGTTGGTAATCGTTCCACCAAGCATGGATTCATATTGGGTACTGGAGGTCTGGAGCCATTGATATCTAATTCTGTTATTCAGTGTTTTTCAACCCCCGGTAAATTTTGGGCTTGCTAACGTTTTCGTGAAAGGTAATGCTGGTCACGATTTGTATCTGCTTGGAGCATATGAACTATCTCTTATCGATATACACTCCACTATTTATCAATGCTCTTTTCCTGTCATTGACTCATAGCTCTCTTTTATCGGTTTAGTTGCATGAAACAACCTCAGGCTTATCTGTTGCTCTTTTTCAACCATAACGATGGAACCATTCCACAAGCAGACTATTTGTCTCGTCATTCCACTTCGGGGGAAAAATATTTATTGCCCAATAACCCAACCTGTTTACTGAAGGTTCCGGTGACACTATGCATTAAGTTCATTATCAACCATACAAGTGGAATCCGTCGTCTATATCGTGTGAAACCTGACGGCGTGTTCATGCTGTGGAGTATTTTTGAACGAGTGTTAAGCTCTCATCGATACTTATTTCTATTCCAAGTGGCCAGAGGTATATTTAACTTCTTCCCTGAACTATGAATTCACTATTACTGCTCCTAGCAAACCACAGCCGTGGAGGAGCGGCATGTGCGTTAGTCGCTGACAGAGGAAGTCATTTCACTGCTCAGAGGGTCACGGATTGACTGAAAGTTGCTACCACGAGTTAACTTCCCCACAGTCGAACTGCAGTGCAGAAAAAGTAATGAGAACACTGAGGGGTGCTAAAAAATCCAAAAACACAGAAACATCCAACAAGCTCAAGGGAAATGAGGACAACTTTCTGATGTAATGTCGTAATTCTGTCTACTCACTTCACACTTCGCGCCAGTTTACTCCAGCTCGGGTCCTCAGATGTTGTATACCGCACAAAGAGCGATTTGAGATCCTCAGTTGGCACTGCATTCAAGCAAAAGGTACTAGACTTTACCAGACTTTGGGTCTCTCTGATGATTCCATTCACCTAGGCCGCATAGATCAGATTGCCCATAACCTAATGGACAACAATATCTGGAAGTTTTGGGCCTACAATCCTGTAAGTTTGATCCAATTGATTCTGATTGTTCTTTCATGGTGTAGTCCAGATGAAAGCGATCCTGGTTCAAAAGTCAGTCTAACAGAAACCATCAAAAGATCTGAAAGTGTGCAGAACAAAAAAGCTTTCCTGTTACAAAACCTGTAACTTCATTCAAGCTGCTGCAGATGCTGCGATTTGCAATGATAGCTATCCTTAAGAAGTACTAGTACTTCATCTCTCTCTAGTTCATCCCTATGTTCTTGTGCATCACAACTGCGCAGATTACATGTTCGGACACGTGCATGTTCAGCTAATGGTCTTGACTTTTATTATACATAGTACGGACAGAATCACTGTTAACTTCTTAAAGAGTAGTTCAAGCACTTAAGTTTCGTTCCTTGTTACTGCAAGTCCTCTGGATCGTGCTCTTTGTGTAGTATCGCATGGTGATTGCTGATGAATCCTTATAAACCTTTTTCTATCCATTTTGTACACTCAGCCGCTAGGTGTTTCTCATTTTTTAGACATACCAAAAGGGCTTTGGTTCTTTTGGTGATAGTCCTGTTATTAGCTACCTTCTTTTCCGGGAATAGTGGGCATTCGGCCAATCGGTGGACTGCCCCGCCCAACCTGCAAGTGGTTTGTTTCTCATCATCGTACTTGGTGTGTGTATTCGCCCACAGTTGACTCCTAGAGAGTTTAACTGTTACTCCAGAGAGGTTACGCACTTTCGGTGGTTCGATCATGATGCTGTCATAATTTATCCCAACTGGCTGTTGTCGATGCTTGACTGCGAACCAACTAATTCGATCAGTTCTTCGAATACGACTTCGCGGTTCAGTCTATAGATTCCGTCTGCCTTCTCTGTCCCAAAGCATTGCAGTCCAGCAGTTTGCGATGAGCTGTTCTTATCCAGGATTAAAAATTGCTCGGGTACTCCTTGAAACACCCTGACTGCATTTTTTCTGATTCAGTTTAAGTGACTGCAAAAGGGACAAGCATTGACTCTCAAGATTCTTATTGCTATGAAATCACACAATGGGAACCCGGGTTATCAAGATTAAGTAAACTCATGTTCATTGTTTCACTGGTCCCTTTCCCAACCACGAAACAACAACTTCTCCCCTCCCAACTTTGATGACTATCCAATCACACTTTAGCACACAGACATTGTTCATAATTTATGCATTTCTAACCTATAAATGTTACGGTATTAGCCACGGGGATGTTGCTACCAAAGAAGAGCTTGTTCGCTTTTCGTGTTTTCTATACGTAATGAAATGGGCTTATTCAGTAAACTATACAACCTTTACTCTAAATGGGTGTTTCAAACGTATAAAGAAGGTATATCATTACAAGAGCCAATTCGGTAGCCTAGTACCACCACGTAACCCTATGTTTCTAATCATAGGGAGGATTTTTTCTTCGACCACACTGGAATACCTGAATTGGGATAGATTACCAGCTCTTGAAATATACTTGATAATGGGTTCTTATTACTCCAGAACCAGCAATTTTTTTAATTATTCTCAATAAAATTATTAACAAACCATTTTGAAAAACCCGTGCCTATATTCAAGGACGGTACTTAGAAATACACTGCTGCACCCAGAAATCAATGTTTCCACGGTTTTCAGAAAGTATACATTTATATCAGTCAATAAGCATTTCAAACTCAACACTAGAGTTATAATCCAAATTGTTCAGATGACACCGTACTCGGAACAGCACATTTTTTTTCGGTTGACGTAATTCTAGGAAAACTACAGGTGGCTGGTATGATATCTGGTTCAGGTAGGGGTAAAACTGGTGTGGGAAAAGCCCACACTTTTGCTGGCAAGCATTTTCATCATGGTGCAAAGCATCGTAATAGCACATAGTCCCCAAGAATCCGTCGTCATTTGGTGTAGCGCCTCGACAACATACCTCCGCACCAGCCTCAGTTTCCCCTATTGATGGTATCCAACCGTACACTTTGTTCAACCGCAACATTATGCACGGTGAACCGTCGTCGTATCCAAAATCTCTGTTTATGTTGCAGCGATACGCCCAACTGGAGTCAAACATACAGCTAGTTCGATGCCCAAGCGGAACGGAGATAGTAGTAGTCAGGTTTCGGGAAAAGCAGTTGTGGATATAATCTTGTCGATCCCATGGATCTTCGTAGATTTGCATGAAGGCATGCAGGCTGTCCACATAGACATGGTAGGAATCACGATAACCATTCTGGATTGGGCAGAGGAAAGTGAGAGAAAACAAAAGGAAACAAACAAATTCCTGAGTAAAATGGTTTACAGCGATCGCAGCAAACTACTTGGTCATTTTAGATTCATGTACTAGCTGGGTCGGTTTAACATCAACTTCGTCTCAGAGATCCATGGAACAATTTGCGGTTTGTGTCCTGGAGTGGGTAAAAGATTTGGTAGTGAAAATTTGAAAATCAAATTTTGAGGCTGATTATTCAGAAATGGTGGTTAAAACCACTCAGTGACAATGCTGTGAAGCAATCCATAGGTTGATTAGTGGGTTGAGTATACAACGGCTGCATCCGTAATGCTGTGGAAGTTAGATATCACAAAGTATAACTATCCGCCTAAACAATATAAGATCAATAGTTACTCCAAATGTCATTTCTAAAAGCACCCGTATCTCTAAAAATACTAGAATATAGCAGGAAAGGATGATTCAAATATGTTCTAGTGCTGTGAATATGATTTGGTGGCTCGAAGTGCGAGTCTATGGGGGTTCTGGGACCAATAAAAGTAAAGTCTCAGTATGATGCTAAAAAGCTCACATTTACGTGGTTGGAGAAGGAAAATCCTTGTTATATACACAAATATTGTTTACACGTTTACATGCTAATTACTATCAACATGGGCGATTGCAAATGCATATATATATATATATATATATATATATATATATATATATATATATATATCACTGAATAATCCCACAGCATTATAGAAAAAGGCACGATAGCGAACAAGCTCGTTTTCGGTAACTTCATCCTCTGGCTAACACAGTTACATATATATACGATAGGAATGCATATTTTCGGAACAAAATAGAGGGTATTTACAGTATCAAATTAAGATTGGTCAATCAATATTGTAGGTGTTTTGCGGTTCGGAAAAGGGGTGGGAAGTTGGTTGTTCGTGGTTGGGAAAACTCGGTGTAGAAAGTACATCTGGGGTGGGTTGGCTGTTTCCTGTCACGACTGAAAGGTCGCGGTTGAGGTCACCATGATTTTGTCCTCCATTTTCCGATCGCGGCCAGGGTAGCTGCAGTGATTTGACAAATCGCTTGTGTGAACAAAGCGATGGATTTAACAGCCTAATCACTTTGGGAGCAGCGGTTATACGCCTTCCACTGCCTGGGATACGATGAGGAATACATAGGCGCTACAGGTAAACAATTACGCCAACACGAAAACAGACTAGCATCACGATGCTGCTGTCCACACTCAGATTTGTAATCACTGCTCGCAAACTGGTCATGAAGTGGAAGTTTACAGCGCAAGGATGATGGCTCGAGCAAAGAAAAGGGAGGGGGCGCTCGATGCTCAATGCCCTCCATCCGATCAGCCTCCCACATCACCCTGATAAACCGCCAAAGGCTCCCAAAGATTGATACACCAAGTTTTCTGTAGTCCTAATTTTGCTTTCGTGTGCACTGACTACGCCTTCTGGCCTGCGCTGATGAGCACAATCGTGGCATCTGTTTATTTCAAGTAACTCAATACTTCCAGCAGTAGGCTACCTCAGTCCACCAATCCTGATACATCCCTGAGATCAAGTTTGTTTAGTTCCATGGCTCCTACTGAACAAGTGCAATGCTATACGTGACTACACGGGAGCAAATTCGGTCAAACTTCTCCAACTTTTCATGGTTATTATCAGCTGTTATTTCCAGTTCATCCCTAACAGTTACGAGAGCTTGCAATTATTTACCGAACTTCTGAGGAAGGCCGGCGTAAGTCCTTGACTCACAAAACAAAATTAGATCTCGTGCTCGCACACCTAATCAACTACGACTAAAATGTGCTCATCTTGCAGGCAGAAGCCTCTAAAATAGTTCTACCCAAGAGTTATCGTTCTGTTTATTACGTACGGTTCGCAACAGGTGATGCTAACTTTATCGGTAAGAACGAGATTCAGCAATAGTTACGCTACGTTTTACTTGACTGATGTCAGATGTACATGATCTGAAATAGAAAGTGATATGATGTAACATATATCTTCAAATTGAGTTAAGCGAACGAAAGGAAAATTATACGACGCTGCTCTAGCTAGAGCACTTTTGACCGCAAATTACTCACAATCTACCTTGCAGTAAATAATTTAGGAAAATTTTAGAAGAGAGAAGCTTTGTTGCTTTCACCAATGATATGCCTGCGATTTACGCATTGGCTTCAAGCGTTGATCCCAACTCATTGAGGGAAGTCAGATATCTCGATTACTTTTCCCGGAATACAGTACATACCTGACACTCAGGGGCTCAATAATGCTCTCATTCACTCAAGTCTCTGTCAGAAATCCAAAGCAATGGAATTCAGCTGGTCGTAGGTCACGAAAGTTTAAAAGAATGAAGAAAAACCACTGAGCTATAACTCATCTCTTTCATCTAAGCTGGAGAAATTGCTACTTCCTGGTGGGGAGTGTTTCATTTCTTGCGAAGTCCTTTCACTGGTAGCCTGAACCGTTGCTCCTAAGTGATCACCAGACCCTTGTTTAAAGCAAGCAGAACGGCTGATTTAAGTGGAAAAGTATTCAATGACAAAATTACAGTTTATGTATGATGCAGCTCATGGGATACTTAGTTGAAAAAATTGAGAAGTTGAATCACTCATAAATCTCCTGGTGCCGCACTGTACGCCGAAATGATATGGCAACCCAATTACGCATAGTGCAAACCCGGCCACCTGAAGTTCAATTACGCAACTAGAAAGCAACTCTGCTAGCTTTTTGTAAAATTATGCTGATAGGGACATAAAAGTCTCTGCACACAGAAACAATTATTGAAAACTGACTTTCCTGATATTAGCAACACAATTCCATACAGATTGCTTACTCCTCTATGGCAAAAATTCTGCCTTTTCCACTGTGTATTCCAAGTACCGTACCAAATATAAACTGACACTTTACGTAAACGATTGATAAGAGTAAAAGAAGCGCTCACATCTTGCAGTATGTCTTATGTCCGTTGTAATTAACCGGATAAAGGAAACACAGTTTATCAAACTGATAGATTGTAGAAACAGAGAAATGATTGGTTTTTTGACCAACAAACAAGACACCACTCATCCTGTAACTCGGAGAAGTACTAGAGAAGAGTCGAACTAAAGCACTGCACATCATAAATGCCTCTCTATGTTCAGTTTCTTGAACTACCACAAGATGGCTTCCACTCATAAACGGCTCAGTACATAAAAACGCCATAGAGCAGTCACTGGCTTCTTCTACAGAATAAATCATTTGTAAACATTCACAACCATCTCATATGTGTAACTGCATCAGCCAGAAAAAGGAGTTTCCAAAGAAAGCTTGTTTGGTTATTTTAGCATCACTGGAAATGTTAGCCGCCAGGGGTAGAACCAATATTCGCGAACACGGGAGCCAATAAGCATTCTTAGAATTAGAGTGAGTACCAAAATCTTGGTGGTCGTTGTAATTCTCCGTGTACCCAACGGTACCTGCTTTCCTCCATTTTCGGCCCATGAAAGCTGCAGTTCTAATAAGGACTGTTCAAATTCTATCCCCGTATGATTGGTACTAATTTGAATCTAGTGACTAACGTTGCATGACCCTACTGATTTTCTTTTGCTTCGCAGATCAGTCAAGGATGGTCACCAAGCTGCACACTTTCCAGTGGATTTTTCTTATTCATCCCAGTTGTCAGTTTTTCCAGTTTTATGCGTATAAACTAATTACTGAAGGGAAATTCAGAGGAAAAAAATAAAGACTGAGAAGTATATCCTTCAAAGTTTGTCTTCGACTGACAGCGTAGTCTCTACTGTGGATAACTGGAAACAAAACATCGAAAAATTGACGAAAATTTGAATAACTAGATGCTAGGTGACACATCGGGTAATCCAAAACCGTACTTCAGTTTCCACTTTTTTTATTGGTTTTGGTGCATAATGAATCTTGAAGAAAACTAAACTGGAATCAGAAGCGAATGCTTCAGATTCAGGAGAAGTCATCTACTGTTTCACTCAGTTCTGCTTCGTTATTTGGTTACTTTCTGGCTGAGTAGACAGTTCGATGGGTCAATTGATGCGTGCACAACCAGTGCGGTACATTAACGTCATCCAGGACAAATTCTTCTTTAAGCAAGAAAAGCAACCATCAAGTCATTTTGTGAGGCCTCTGTTTATTCTCTAATTATTGCATGCGTATATCTCGCACCAAAAGAGCTCTTTCTTTATCATTTAGAGAAGTCGAACAAGAAGTGCGAAATCGTATTTCAGAAACCTCAATTGCGTGGTGACATCAATTAGAGTGCATTGTTTGCTCAACAGTGCTGCGGTTTCCGTAGATTGAAGTAACCCGAACTCAAAGTTTCGTCTGGATTGAGGTCATTTGTGAGCAAAGGGTTCCAAGGGATAGCAATTTTGATATCACTGTCGATTTAGTGAAGCCAGTGAAGTGACTGCAGACTACTGAGTTGGTAACGGCATCAGTATAAACAACCCATCTCGTGAGAACTTCATGGTGTTTCTAGATCTTATCGTGCTACCTTAGAAGGAGTGGTTTGCCAAGCACTTAATATTAATGGGAATCTGAAATGCGTTTAACATAACGCTGTCAATTGTTCTTGGGATCATATAACTCGTAGACACTATCTTCGACTCATTACTTTTGCAAATTATCATGACGCTTGCTTCTGCATACAATACTTTCCTTGGTTGGACTTTCATTTATGGACATCTAAACATTATTAACTTATGAAGAGTTGGAGATACACACCATGCTCTTACGCATGGCTAACGCATTCGGGCTAAATTTTCCTCACAGCTGTTTTTACCATGAACTTATGAGGGTAGAGCAACTTCGCGTCTGTTTGGCAACGGGAGTATTTTTACTGAGCCTTCAGATTTTGCATGTGGATGGCTCATTTTACTGATTTGTCCAAGTTGGCGCTGTTGCTACTAAAAGTGGGTGGCTAACTGTTTTAGTAACTCAACCTTTCATTCACTTTAATTTTCCGTAACTTCAGTGGGACAAGTTAAAATTTGTCTTTACATGTGGGTCGTTTATTAAGGGAGTTTGTGACCATTTTATCATCAACAACCAAAATTCCATCTGTATTTCTTGGATCCACGTGCCTGAATAAAACAGGTCACCTTCTCCTTACCAAGCAGTTGTACTACCAGTTGATCTATCACAGTACTCTCGGTTGTGCACGAATAACGCAAACAAATATCCAATATTGCGCAGATACTACTTTAGTGTTACACAGCTCGCTGTATGAACTTTCGGATACGAAGAACGCAAGCGGATTTACCATTATCTATAACAGCCATGTCACGTTTCGCTTTAAGCTTTCTAGAACGATGGTCTTTCATCTACGATGTGATGATCCCGTTGATCGTTTTCATTAACTTTCAAAAGCCGCTCTGCCAGTCAGAGATAACCACCTCAAAGAGAAATTTTGCCGTTAACACTTTGAATTAAAATGCACTCCAGTAAGATTTTTGTGCCAAAGTATTCGAGCTGGGGAGATCATACAATGGACTCTTCCTCACCTTTGACTTTAGTTCGTGGAAGCTTGACTAATCGAGTGGGGTCAGTCAAGTAGAAGAACATAATAGGAACAACGACAAAACTTAAATGCTATCTGACCATGAAACCCCAGTTCCCGTGTTCGTCGTTCGGCCGTGTCGACGATATGCAGCCACCACGAAAAGGTTAGCATAAATGTTATCTATGGGCAAGATAGGGTTGGTCAAAACCACAATTATCGACCAAGCGGTACATATTCACACTGAAACTTCTATCTGCGTAACTCAGGTGTATTCATCTACTATGGAAAAACTTACTAGATGAC
The DNA here is from genome assembly GCA_948099385.1 of Fasciola hepatica. NCBI lineage: Eukaryota > Metazoa > Platyhelminthes > Trematoda > Plagiorchiida > Fasciolidae > Fasciola > Fasciola hepatica. Next base: position 4,829,071 of record CANUEZ040000112.1, on the reverse strand, counting down.
TAGGAGATACTCATTTGTCCATGGCCACTGTCATTTTATTGACTTAGCATTCTAAAGAACGGTACATAGATTTATGTGCGTGTTCTTTCACTTGCCTACTGATCGAACAAATAAATTATTTTGGGATTTTATTTCCTAATACGAGATCCATAGGCACTACAATCCGACATGAAGCTTCGATTGGTCTGGTCAAACCCTCTCATCATATACTCAGAGCCACTCTAAAGGTATTCTCAAACTCTTCCATCCATTTTGGTATCATAACTGGTATAAACGAAGGTGGATATTTAAGGTTTTACTGCTAAACTTGTCTGTCATCATGTCGCGACTATCTGAAGAATCTTCCGTGCCCCCTAATTTGCAGACTTGTATACAACTCTTACCGAAGTATTTGTGAACCCTGTCAAAAGCACAAACCCGAATACCAGTCATAACTTTCTCTCTTGAACAAACCTGACACTTCTTTAAATGAAACAAGTTCTCTTCTAGTTAAATTTTAAAATTTAGAAAAGAGCCAAAGATAGCACGAACTGCTCTGGATCATTTTGCGACATCTCTACTGAATGTATGCCACAGTCGAGGTGGTTATTCTTTGTATCAAAAATAAAAACGAACGGATTGTTACCAAGAAAAGAAAAACTACACCAACTCAGTAGTCTATCGAATTATGATTTCAATTCATTGCAGTGGCAACTAAAGGATATCTAACGTGCGTTGCTTGCACAGTGTGGGGTAGTAGATGCGAACCAGCAACGTCTCTACAGACTCTAATAACTTAGTAACCAATCAGCCCACTTTGCAGCCTCAATTACGACGTCTTGCCGACAGTTATATCTGGCAATCGATGCTCTAGTAGATTGTTGCTTGAATGACAGTGTAACCCGTGTTCTTATGGGTGAGTTTTATTGTTCGGTAACACAACGTTATCGGAGAAGATGGTAGTCAGTCGATGTTTCGGTTACCATGGATAACGTTTCTCAAGACCAGTTTACAATCGTTCGTAAACTGGTCTTGAGAAACGTTACCCATGGTAACCGAAACATTGACTGACTGCTATCTTCTCCGATAACGTTGTGTTGCCGAACAATAAACAATTACTTATGACATATCCCATGGAGCATCGTGTCTTCGATACATGCCCAACGGGTTTGGGATCTGATACAATAACCGTGTTGTTCACTGCTTTTTGAAGCAACTTTGGAATATGTTCAGTCATATGATAACGTAACCACCATTCAGTTCTACCTATGGCTTTGGCTGAGTTTGTACATGCGGTTATAAGCGGGGTGGATTGGCGATGGATCCTTCAAAGATGGTGCAGGTAACCGAGTATTCATGAGTACAACCACCAAATCGGCAGCTTGGTAGACAAGACCGATAGATGAGTAAGTACAATATTCTTCTATGGTTTTGGTTGATGGTATTTTTTTCAGGACGACGGTGATCAAACAGTTATCATCGTGACTAATAACGACCCGGGTTCGATTACCGGCCACCGCCGGTCACTTCCTAATTTGGTCTCTGCCTCTTCTAGATTTGTTGGGTTTTTTGGCATGGTGAATAAAGGAAGCAAAATAGATAAATAGTTCATATCCTATTATTTCGTTTCTTCAGAGTACCTGACGTACAGGTCTTCTGTGCAGAGGGAAACAGAGTTTGTATTTGTATTCTACACGTTCTTTGTTGGAAAAAAGTAAGTGAAGCGCAAATATTGTCCCACGTGGTGTCTCTCCGGGGAACAAATCTTTCAGTTGTACCATCTTCTCTATAACAAATATCTGTATCCAAAATCTGAGGGTGTCACTCTCTTTGCTGTGGGTTATCAACTTTATGTTTGAGTGTAGATTATTTTGCGTAGTTCTTCAAATTCTGTTTGTTCCTAGCGCTAACAAAAACGACATTTTCAGGACGGTGAAGATGTGTCATAAAATATAATTTATTCTTCTTTTTGTTTTCTATGTGGGTAACTCAAATATCCAGTGGGAATTGAGCCCATGGCAGCCCCATCATTTTGTTGATAACTTTTGGTGAAAAAATGGGGCTGTACTTTTGACATACATATTGATAATTACCTTTCCAATTCAACATTTTCCAGTCAAGTCAAGGGTACACTTTGGTAATCAGATATTAGAATGGCACTGATCGGTTAAGCTGCAAATGATATTGACGGTTTCCTTCAAAGGAAGGTTTCTGCTTAGTAATTTAGTAGCCACGGCAAGCTTATGTCCGTTCCCGGCATCTCTTTGCAAAAAGATGCACTTTTGGAAGCTGTTCTTTTTCACGTGATTCTTGACTGCATCTTTATGTGGATTTTATAAATTTACTATCCGCTTCACCATTGCATATTGTGGAGAGTTGAGCACTGATAAGAGCGGCCGCACTGGCATGACTCTTTTACGTATTTTCGATAGGCAGTGGAATAATTGTGTTTAACTCCATCTTGGTCTAAGTCTCTTGGTATTTAGATCAGCAACCAGTCGGTTGCCCAATTCCTCAAATGATATCACCGCCCCATATTAAAGTCAGCTTAGCATGTCTAAAAACCTATTCGTGAACATGACCCCAGTCTCATATACTAGTCACAAGGAATTTGATCTAACTTGCTTTGTGACTGAACTTAACAAGCTGTCAGTATGCACATACATGATGTAACAACTTCCCTATTTACGCAATCGATCCTCCCACAGCAGATGCTCTGCCCATATTACTGTAAAACTCTTATTAATATTGCATTTAGACCACACTGACTTCCCTCTTGCCATACGTTCTGATGGGGGCTTAGCATTTAGGTGATTCCTTAGTACCCATGAATTCGACAAGGGTTTCCAATCCACGGTTACCTATAACCGGCTCTTTTGGTATGGCCTATGATACCCAACATTCACTCGACCGATACTGTGACAACGGAACTGGTTTACTCTGGATCACAATTGCTCACTTCCCATAATCCATCAGCCCTCAGCACGTCTACATTTACTCATTTGCAAGCACGTTCTAGTCTGCTCTTGTATCATTCAAAAACTTTCCGCAGTTTATGGCGAAGTTGCTGTGTCGATATCGATTATTCGGAGAAAACGAACAATTCGCATGAGCTACATGAAGTGTAATTTCTCTATAAATCGTCTAGGCACCTGATTTTGACTACTTCATTCTTTGCTCCATTGCAAATGGTTCGTGAAAGTGAGGACGACTGAAGACCAGTAGACCAGCACTTATTAGCTGTCTAACTTTATATATTTTGATTGTCTTTTACTACTTTGTTCTCCCGTCGTACTGTAACCATCTTACGTGAGCTAGGTGTTGCGGTATCAATGATATGTGCAATACACTTTCACATATGATCCATGCGAAGCTTGTCTTTTATTTTGATGGGGCGGACTACGATTAGAAGTGGTTTTGAAAATACCCTAAATTTTGTTCTGAATGGAGGCATAGTTTCGGTCTCCATTCAAGAATGCCTCATGTGTCTTTACTTTTTGTTTTATTGAAAATCCAAAACCCATAAATGCCTTTCACATTTGTTCAATAACAAATCCTTTATTTTGTTCGAAGTGATGGTTTTCATTGAGGAAGAAATCGGCAGCTCACGAGCCTTCACCGTTACGTAGGAATTGTAGCTTTATTAATAACCCGGATAATCCATCTTAATATATAGCAATGACAACATCTTCAGCTTTCGTAAAACGTTGACGCCGTTTCCTACTATAACATAAAGCGAATGCAAGGCACTCACTGGAGATATTGTTTCTTCTGAATTACTGTAACCAAGATTGACCTTACACAAATTTACTTATTGATGAAATATTTGTTCGCGCGACGCATTATTTATTGCGCAAAATGGCTATGGTATCACAAATAGTTGAGATGAATACAATGTCGTCAGAATTTGTTAGGCATCCAAAAAGGGAAAAAGTTGTTTGGTTCTCCATTTTCTGCTGGTAATAATCAGGATATAATATCACTCTCTTGTTTTTGGTACTGAAGATGTAAGTTTGGAATAACCGCATATCACTCAATATTCCACCTGCAACTTTTATACCGTTTTTACAACATATGTTTGTATTGGCCCCTTGAAAAACTTAGCAATAGTGTTTGTTTCAATATGCCCCGGATCTGGTAGCCGTACTTCAGGTACTTTCTCAACATACATCAGTGTGGTCTCCCTGAGTAACCTTGATGATCATACACCATCGGATATTTGCCAAGAGGACTGCATGGCTCTCTTTTATAGTGCGAATTATGAAAAAAGCTCATTTCGTGCTTGCCTTGAAAGAGTTATCTGCCTCGAACGTCTCATCTCACCTACGTGAGACTTAAAACCAATAGGCTTTCTATGGTTGGATTCCAAGCGCAGTCGATAAAAGCATAACGCTAGGCGACAAAAACTATTCAATAAATATAGTGTGCGGCAGCCAGCAGTCACTCAAATGTAAACTATAGTCACTCCTGACTTGCATACGTGCTCACTGATTGTACAGCATGAGTTCACCCAAGTGAACTCAACCGGCCTAGGGACCTTTGTGTGATCAGTGATCGCACCGTGCAATGCCGAGCAGTACATAGGACTAAAGAGACCGTCCCTGAAGGCCCATTTCATGGGAAGGTGATCAAAATGATTTCGGTACACTGGATTACGTCACATTGTTACAAATGGAGAACAAAATGCAATAAAAACACTGGAAGTCCAAAGGAAAGAATACATCAGGATAAAGTATACTTGTCGACTTACTGTACTTATTTACAGACAGCAAAATAACGAAAAAGATTGACAACGAATTCACTACAACTCCAAAAGGAAAGGGGGTACAAATTATTTTTGCAAAACGAACTTTAGTGAGCTCCAGCAATATCAATTTTTGAAGCGATATCCGAATTATCCTATCAGACCTCAGTGATTTCAGTTCGGTTTTGCCACGTTCATTTCAGAAGAGAAACTTGCGTTACAGTCTATTAGTATGCTGTGGCCGACTTTTGGTTCATCATTGATCACTTGCTCATTTTGGGCTCGCGTTAAGACTTAAGCTCTAGTGTTTCTAAGGTATTGTCACTCTTGAACGGGACAGTTAGAAAAATATCCTTTTTACTGGCCATTTGCACTTTCACTTTGTGTCTCCTCTCTCTCATATGTTGACGAATAAACGGTTCGGGATAGCCGTTTTTTTAATAATGTGTCACGTATGTGTTCGAGTTCTTGGGCAATCGTGTCAGGACTACTGATGTTTCTTGCACTGTAAGTCGGACAGCTCACTAGGTTTCTTTTGTATTGTAGAGGGACAAAACTTAGGAAATGTGTGTATTGCGCCAACCATGAACATTTCCGATACACCCTCCTTTCTATATGTCCATCCTCCATTCTACGTAATCCCACATCAAGAAAAGCGAGGAAATTGTTCGTCTCTATCTCCACTGTAAGTGTGGTCATTGCGTGGGAGTTATCGAATGTCTGCAGTAGTTCGGTAATATCTTTTGTTGAGTCGCACATTATGAAAGTGTCGTCCATATATCTGGTATACATATATAGACTGTCGATGGTGCTGCGTAGTGGTCCACTTTCGAGTTTTGCTAAGGATATATCCTCCAGAAGGGGTCCAAGTGGTGGTCCCATTGCCACCCCGTCCTTCTGCCTGTAGTATTTTCCGCTCAACAAAAAATATTACCGAACTACTGCAGACATTCGACAACTCCCACGCAATGACCACACTTACAGTGGAGATAGAGACGAACAATTTCCTCGCTTTTCTTGATGTGGGATTACGTAGAATGGAGGATGGACATATAGAAAGGAGGGTGTATCGGAAATGTTCATGGTTGGCGCAATACACACATTTCCTAAGTTTTGTCCCTCTACAATACAAAAGAAACCTAGTGAGCTGTCCGACTTACAGTGCAAGAAACATCAGTAGTCCTGACACGATTGCCCAAGAACTCGAACACATACGTGACACATTATTAAAAAAACAGCTATCCAGAACCGTTTATTCGTCAACATATGAGAGAGAGGAGACACAAAGTGAAAGTGCAAATGGCCAGGAAAAAGGATATTTTTCTAACTGTCCCGTTCAAGAGTGACAATACCTTAGAAACACTAGAGCTACGCATATCTAAGACCCTCAGGAAGTCCTTCCCCGCTGCGCATGTCCGAATCTTAACAAACGCGAAGCCTTTCATTGTTCAACATTCCAAGGACAGGTTGCTTCATCAGTCTCAATCTTTTGTTCTACATCAGTTTACGTGCTCTTGTAGTGCACAGTATATTGGAAGCAAAAGAACAGTTCGGACTAGCAATAGCGCCATCCTATAACATCTGGTGGATAGCGGACATCAAATCGACACGACGACAGCTTTCAGACCAGTCCTGACAACTCCCAGAGTTTACGCGAAAGGATTACGCAGGCGGTTGCCGATGACATCAGAAGCCATAGCAATTCGACTATTGAAGCCGGAATTGTGTAAGCAAAGTAACCTCGTGCAACAGTTGTTGTTGCCGTGGCCGTAACGCGTGATTTTCTTATGGTTCCCATGTACAAATTCTCCCCAGCCCCAAACCTCTTTTTTCACACCTGTCTTTTCACGCCATTTGGTTACACATTTCACACTTATTGTCCTTCACACAACGAACAGGATTCATCAAGTTTAAGCATGTTGTCGAGTTACCGGGTTTGTTGCACATTTACTCACTCTCTGCTATCTATAGCTGCACACATACTCTCCTTTGCCCAGTACCATATATGTCAATGCCTGAAGTGATATATCGAAAAGAAATTTCTTCGTGTTACAAGTTATTTCATGAATCGATGGACATATTCTATGACTGGTAACATCATTATTTTATTGGACCGATTCCATTTCGGTTTCCTCTTTTGGGTTCAACACTTAATGCGTTTAAAAACTAAGCTCATGCGAATTTCCACTGCTAGGTCATTCGCAAAACACGGAGAATTTCAATTTTATCAGTTTCAGGAACGATCTTTTAGAAGCAGTGTTTGACAGTTCATTTTCAGAATAAAATAATATATATCAGGAATCAAAATGTTCGCTAGTTTCAGTTTTGATTTGCTGAAGGAAATGACTGACTTACCCGGTAATGGATCAAAGTATGTTTCGTGTCGATCACTGGGACCAAAGACAATCCGGGTTGGTTACGAAGTGCTGAAAAATCTCCAGTAACTGTTGGATGATCCAAACTGATCATACGCCATAAAAACAAAGTCAGTAGACAGGCATTAAGTATAATGAGCAATATGTAGAAAGTAAAGTAGAACAGAACAATATAAAAACAGTCCTTCTGCACTGTATGATGTCGCTCTTGCATGATTGTCAATTTATTGCATTTGCTCAGGCTCTTAATCTCAGAGAGGTTGAGTGCGGTGATTGAAACAAGAGATTCATTCGCTTGTGAATGTACAACGTCAGTGTCTGAAAGAACGTGGGAGGTTGTTAGAAATCAATAGTGACTCCTTCAAACAGACTGGATGAAAATATCAGGCACCTTTGGTGTGTTTGTTTATTTGTGTGTCTGTACAACAAAACGGAAATGTGCAATTTTTTGGGAACCCGTGGCTGAGAGTGTGGTGTGCTAAATTACCAGGAGAATAGAACTATTGCACAATGAGCCATAAATAGGCTGACAGACATTCACCGTTACAAGCTATTCTCACGATGACCTTTACATGAGGAACTAAACAGGTAGGGCGCCAGCATCACAAAATCTTCCATATTTTTTCTCCTCAAAATACGCACAGCGATCATCCAAGATGATTGCTGTTGGCTGAATGTTTGTCACTTTTTAGCATGGATTGCTTTATCTCTTTCACGGTGTGACTAATTAACCCGTTTAAGAAAGGAAAAAGAATTCTTAGCTAAATTTGTATGGATTCTGAACCAACTTTTGGTTAGATCACTCAAAAAAATATTGGTTAGTAGAGTGCAAGCCCCTTTGTACATTAATCTCCACTGTTCAGGTTATACAGAACACAGCTTTTTACTACATACTTGCGTATGAGTGCAATGAAAGGAGTATAACCCGTAACCACAAAGGCTCGTGGAAGTTTGTACACTTTGCATATTCTACCGTATCCCCCACATTGCATTGTACATTCTGTCCAAAAATTTCGGGATCTCCTCATTTCGGATGAAATCCTGGTATACGGTCGAATTCCAGTTCATACTTCCGAATACGAAGCCAAAAGTGTACAGTAGACATTACTGTTAAGCGACAGAAATCGTGTTGGATGCTGTCACTCAGAGGATCAGCAGCAGCATTGTTTGCATTTGTCCGACCGAACTCAGATGATCCCGGAATTTTAAGACAGACGGTACATGATATTGTTTTATCAAACTAATAGACATTTTCATAGAGCCACAAGTGATTACCGCGGCTTTGCTTAAGAGCGTTCCGAGAACTGTGGCAGTAAAAACAAAACTTATACAATCCCGAACGTAATTTTAACGTATCTGCAGCGACTTGGCAGCCAGCACTGGAGTTATAAGGATCCCGTTCCAGCGGCCTACGATTACCTGGCCGGAAGCTGCATTGAACAAAACTAGAGAAGCAGGTGAGTGTGGCCGGTCTGATATCATTTTGCTGAACGTTGCGGACGATCTGTAAATCATCTTGAGCAGTGTTTCTGTACACTAGCCCTCAATAACAATTCATTTTCGTCCCATATCTTTATCGAGCCACCACAGGCCCACTGCCCTATTAGGGACAACCCGCAATCTGACTCTGAGATTTGGGGAGGCGAACCACATAATGTCCCAATGGATCTCTTGTGGTAACAAGCCGGACGACAGTAGATATCTGTCTACTACCATAGTAACCAGTAATGGCGGAGATTCGAAAGTCCGACCTACGGAGCGGTAAGTAAATACCGTAAACCACTCTGCCACTACAAAAAGTAATGCTATCCTGGCTACTCAGGGCACTCAACGGGTATGATTCCAGTGTGTTTAACTGAGGTTTATCGCCTGACTTTGGTTGAAGATGGGGAACCACATCGTATATTTGAGATGGCAGTACTTCTCCCAGATAAGTAAGCACCTAGAGAAGAAACACAACCAAACTCGAATCACTTATTTGTTTACTTCTATTTTTATACGACTAACTCCTGTGTGAGGATAAATCGGCTTCTTAGATGTCTTTGATGACAGCTTTCCATGCTCTGCCGTCTACGGGAAGGTCGGCACACAGTGAAATCTAGTTCTTGCTCCACATACGAAGTCCGAATATCAACTGAAGGCCTAGAGGTTCTACATCCGCTCTTTGGCCGACGGCCAACGTGACACTACCAGCATAGACCAGGTGACTGTAGAAGGCTTTTATTTGTAAGCTCTTCTCCGGGTCAACCGAGGACATGGCCGGACCAGTAGACACTGTGCATTTGAAGAAAAAATACAACTCTTCTATATTCGAGCAGCGTTATCGTACAGCAGGGTTTGGGACGCGATCATACCTCTGGTTTTCGGCGCCAGTGGTCGAAGTCCTAGCTTTTTGTGTCCTCCACTCTCATTGGCCAGGTTTCACAAGCGTAAGTGACAGCGGAGTCAACTGTGGCACGGTAAAAGCGCAGTTTCTTGCGGAAGCTAATTTCACTGCAGGACCACAGGGATTTGTGAAGTTGCAGGAGAGATGTCTCTGAGCAGTCGAGATGAAGATCGAATTCACCTTTAGCCAGGTCTTTTGGTAAACTCAAGGTACTTGAAGTCACCAACTAGTGCTGAAATTTGGCCGCTAATGTGGTTAGAGCCAGTTCGGTCTGAATTTCGTGTCCAGTTTAAAAAGCCACTCATACTAAATAAATACTCGATTAACGTTCCCGTTGTGCGCGAAATCCACCTGTGGATATTCAAGCGTGCTCCAGTAAGACCATTGTTGAATTACTGATCCTGCATCTTATTGCCTGACATTGATTAGTCTGCGTTCACTTACAAACTCATTTGATTACTTGCTTACGCACTGGACCACTTGATAGCTACTTACTCACCGGATACCGCCGGCTTTTGTGTTTGCGTCCAAACAAGTAGTTGGATTGCAACCACTAGGTATTCTGCTAATCATTACAAATACAACACCGAAGATCTCAGTTTTCACAGTGTTTATCTCGATATCGATAGTTGTGCCGTTGTGCCTCACTGTTCGTCTCTCAGAACGAAAATATCATCAACAAACTCAAGATCCAGAAGCAAATTCCCCTGATTTAGTAGAATTCCTTTTTAACCGGTTGGTGAACAATACATCATCCAGTCGGTGGCGTATTTGAACCGGATAGGCAACAGTAGGCAACTCTGACGGACTCCACGATCGAGTAGAAACTCTGGAAATTCGTTTTCGCAGGATACTTACTCGGGTACATCAATAGTACAACCTCAGTAGTCTGGTGGGCCTTTCGGGATTCTCTTCAGCTCTGAGTATGCTTCAGAGTGGCTCGGTTAAAAAGAATCAGAGACGGATCGAAAAACGAAGAACTAGACTGTGTTTGGTTGTTAGAATTCACCATGGTACTCGCGGATTCAGCGTAGCGTGAAAACTTGATCAAAACAAGCTATTCCTCGGTGAAGGCCACATTGTTTGGGGAGCACCCCTTTTGGCACCGAATCGGTTTAGGAGAATAATTGAGGAAGGTTTTGCCGCTACTTCAATGAAGGTAATTCCTTCGTAGTTCGCGCAAATAATTATGTTGTTCTTCTTTGATACGCGCAGTAGGATGAGGGTTTGTAGTGATTCGAACGCCTTCACACGCGGTCCGACACGCTTTAGCTTTGTTTCCAGTATCCAACCAATCAGGTGAAGTAAGAGCTTGACAGTCGGATCCTGTGGATACAGAGGAATCGCCTTGTGATTGGTCTGTACATTATCTACCAGTACATGCAAACCCCCTTTTGTATATAAATGAGTTAGTACCATACAAATCCAGCAGAATATATTCTTTCCATTCTTGTCTGATCTTGTAGTTTCCTAATGCTCGAAGTCAGGGTCAGATCTGTTGCTTTACGTATGATTGGCCGTGTAGATACATTTCTCATAAGGTTGCTCCATCTTTAAGAGAACTTCGGTTTCCCAAATTTGGTGGAATAGTGAAGTCAAAGTGCATTGCAGAGTTTGCAGACAGATCCTGAGTGTCTTACATGAGAAGCCTTCTTTACCGGGGCATTTACTGTTTTCTCCTTTTCGTGATGGCAGAAGATATTTCCGGTAGGCTGGGTCTAGCCCAATCGATGGCTGGCGACACTACGCATCTAGATCGGGAGGAAGGCAGTTAAATAGCTCGCCTAAATGTTCGACATATATTTTGAGTTTTATGTGGGCCTTCCATCCTCCTGTAATCATAAGGACGTCAAGCCTGGAGGTTCGATGAAATGACTTTCAGGGACCGTTGTAAAACTCGACTTCAGAGTAACTCAGAATGTAGAGTTAGGAAGTAGAATACGATCACGGTTACTTTAAATGGAGTACCCATGAAAGGCGTAATGGATATTCTTGGTGAACCTGGCTCCCAAGAGATCAAGGATTTTGTGTGCTCAGCTTGTCATTAAGATTGAAACCACGTGGAGTCCGGAGTTTTTCGTCGGCCCGATGTGATACATCCAATAGGATGCGTCCTCATGAAGGACTTGGATCCGTTGAGTGTCGTCGTTGGGCACCTTGAATTACAATAAATTTTATTATAAATTCAAAATGTTTTTTTCACAGTGAACATCATGACATCGTTGAGTGAACGGCGGAAGGTAGCTGGCTCTGGAAAACATCATTCACGTGGGTTTAGAAGTATACGTAAGATATTGTTTACAACTGTCGACAACATCCCAACAGTTGCCGAAAAGTAAAAAACAATAAATGGCTATCATGGCTTGAAACCTTTGACGAGCAATCTGCTTTTAGCCATCTTACCTTGGGAATCCACTGTTCTTCAGCGCACATTAATAAACAGCGTAGCTGGGAAACAGTACCGCATGCAGATTCAAGCCTCATGTGCATGTACAGAAAACAATCAAAAATGGTTTTTGAATTAATTTTTCTTCAAAATGAGTTCTACTCGATCTTCGAAAATGAAAGGAAAAATAAAACTTTTTTGATTGTTAGCACCGGTGGGATTCAAATTGACGTTTTAATACCGCGTGTTCTACCAGCTGAGCTACGGAAACAGGTGCAATGGTTTTCACGCGGGTATCATACAGTTTATCTACCCAAATAAGGAGTTTAACTTTGCCATTAATCGAACGTATCAAACTTATTGGTCGGTTAGTCGATACCAATTTTTATCACATCTGCACGCACTCGCATCAATCTGACTTCACCTATATCACGTGATTGTCGGTTTGTTGCTCACTGAGCGGCTCCGCTTGGTTGCACTCGATTTCATGTACCGCATGTACTTTAGATGATGTTTATGCTCACCTGCGTGCTAATAGGTGGGTTTCTTACGTAATATGCGCTCTCATTAGCTGCTAATACAACAGAAACATTCCTGCGCTTGTTTTTTTCTTTCTTGGTTACGAATTCCAGAGAGAATGACGAGGGCACTCATCGAAAATATTGATTACCCGCAAGTGAATGATTATAGGGGAGTGTCAGAAGGTGCTAAATTATGTAGTATATAAGCTCAATAAACCGTTGAGAACCATTCCGGATAGTTTTGTAGTTATCGTGTCCGGTTCCCGATCGTTTACTCCGGGTTCCAGTCCCAGTTGAGGCTCATTGGATGTGCAATGCTGATGATTCCTACAAGGGATGAAACAGCTGTGCTACCATGGTTTCCAATTGTTTGAATGTTCGCACTGCATAATGAATATCGTATAACGTAAAATCTAATCTCCAGCTACTTGTATAATAAGAAAATCATTAAGATAAATGTCTCGTAAACATGGTCTGGTTGCAGCAGGTAGAATGGTTACGAGTCCTCCAGACCAAAATTGGTTGCTGCGGAAAAATGAAGTTCACCAACGGTGAAACAAAAATTACTAACGGTTGTCATCGGCTGCGCTTAGCGACCAGCTAGCAAGGGTTGGAATGGACAACGTACCTTATCATCAGTCCTTCTCTTATATTTGAAACGAGACATTCTTCTTCTTGAATCATGTTGGAAAGCAGAGCGATTAAAGCAATCTTCTACAGCAGGTATCACTCATGTGGTAAGCACCACGTGAGATCGGTGACATACTACTGAACTTTACCTACAACGAGGTGGCCGTATGGTTAGAAGCAGTAAAGCGTATTCTACATAAATCTGTGTTGTTTTTTGTTAATATAAACGGTGAATGACAGTTCAGGTTGTTGGAGTGTGAATTCATTATTAGGGACAATGATGGTAACGCGTGTCATGTTGATCAAAATACGGTGTGCGCGAACTATGTGCATGCGTACGATTTGAAACAGTCCGACCTGATCGTAGAAGACTGTCGTGTGGAGAAGTGAGCTGATTGGGTGTTTTACTCCGTCCCATCAGCTCTAGCGGGAAAACCCTTCCGCCTTCGAATCATCTCGTTGTATTAGCGAAAAACGATTATATAGATGGTTGTCCCATGTGCCTACACGTTGCACCCAGCGCATTGGTTCCATTGGTGTGACGAACCACCCCTTGAAGCTTAAACAACCCTGACAGGATTCACCTCTCACCTATTGATCCACTCGACCGAGCGACTGTCCTGTCACCTGAGATTCCGTTATCTCAAGCCTTGGGCTTGGTACCGCACCAGTGCTGACTGTCAACGTGACGTTGCTTCACACCAACGCTGAGTTAACATGTTCCCTTACGGGTGATAGACTAGTACCTGCATTATACACAGTATACACCGATCATACGGGGCCAAGCAAACAAAATCTGTAGTAACAAATAAACTGAGGAATTTACAACCAATGCAATCGACGGGTGTCCGAACACTGACATGATTGGCCGGTTCTTGACATGACCTTAGGTCGCGCATGTTGATGGTGCACTCTTGCTCGTGACTCGAGCTATGAGGCGGTCATCTGTGTTGACCGCGTATGTGTGACAGTAGGATACAACAATGGTGAACAAACTGCTTTTGATGTACGACGTTTTTGCCGGAACAGACACGCCCGCAACCAATGACGTCGGAGAACAAATAAAATTCTTGGTATAATAGTGGTTCTATATTAATAAACATTTATGTTACTGAAACACACCGTAATAAGCGAGAAAAATGCGTAACAGTTCTAGGCGAGAAACATGGTCCCTTGGTGGTTCCAACATCATCATCATCATCGTCGTACAGCGTTAAACAGTAGGGCAATCCCCACTGACCACTGCCTTTCTCACCATGTTGCACGCTGAATTAGAAAGTATGAATATACAAGATGGACAAGGAGTGGACCTACACGGGTGGGAAAAGGAAAGAATGCCCTAGTAGCCAACACACGGAATACACAGTCTAACTGTACAAACGTACATCGATCAAACATTCTGATTCGATAGAAAGTGACAACACGATCGCCACTGCTCGCGGTTCGCAGCCATATCCTTCAGTGTCTCCAGCCAACTGGTAGATGGGTCTTTTGGACCCCAACCACGAAGACGTGAAGCACCTACTTTTCCTAAGTCTGCTGTACATTTTCTCATTCCTCGCTGCCACGTCATCTGTTGACCTCCACGTGGTCTCTTCCACTCCCTAGGAGGGGCGGAGAATAGGACACGGTACGGTAGACGTGTGTTTGCCATACGTAACACGTGTCCCAACCAACGAAGTCTACTAAGTTGGATACGCTGTGACAAAACGTTCTCTGAATTAGTACCCAATACTCGCTTTCTGACCTCATCGTTGCTTACTCGGCTATTCCACCCAATCCTAGCGATACTACGTAAACATCGATGGTCGAAAACCTCAAGACGACGAATATCTTCAGCACGCAGACTCCAAGTTTCGCAACCATACAACAAAACTGAACGCACAGTGGCACAGTATACACGACCTTTCAACTTCAGTGAAATATCGGATCGGCGCCACAAGTGCTTCAGTTCAGCGTACGCCGCTCGAGCCTTGGATATCCGCGTACTCACCTCTACTACTGTGCTCCCATCCGTCGTCACGCAGCTACCGGAATAGGTGAAGTGGTCGACAACTGACAGCACCTCCCCATCAAGCATCAAGCTCGGAATCGTTGACGTCCTGTCTTGTAACATCACCTTGCACTTTGAAGGTGCAAAGCACATGCCGAATGGAGCTACAGCTCTTGCGAGATTATCTAGTGCACGCTGAGCATGTTCCGTGCATTCGAACAAGCAGACAACGTCGTCTGCGTAATTTAGGTCACATAGCTTTTCACTATCTCCTAGTTCGACGCCTACATCCTGAAGATTTTGCAGCGCACTCTCCATTATTTCGTCCATGACGAAGTTAAAAAGGAATGGAGACAAAGGACATCCCTGTCGAACACCACTGGTCGTTTCGAACCGACCGGATAGTTCACCGTAAACCCTAACGCGGCCAGAAGTATGAGAATACAATAATCTCAGTAGGTTCACGAACTTCTGGGGCATACCTTTTCGATGAAGAACACTGAAAAGCGATGTTCGATCAACTGAATCGAAGGCGCCTTTCAGGTCTAAGAAAAGCCTTATTGTCGGTCGGCGGTGCGTGTGACGCGTTCCAAGTAGTCAGCGAAGAGTAAAAATCTGGTCGATGCATCCTCGACCCGGGCGGAATCCTGCCTGCTGTTCGCGGACATTCCTCTCACGAGCCGGTGTAAGACGGTGCAGCAAAATCGAAGCTAATACTTTGGTGACTATCAGAATTAGGCTAATCCCACGATGATTACCACAGTCATTGCGTATTCCCTTCTTGAAGATGGGAACAATCAATGACTCGCTTCATATTAACGGAATACGCTCCTCCTTCCAAATGTCACGGAGCAAGGCAGTAAGTGATTTTATCAACGCCTCACCACCCAGTTTGAAAAGAACTGGGGGAAGTTCGTCGGGACCAGCCGCTTTCCCCCGCCTTAGTAATCGAATACATGACTCTACTTCTACTTCTGATGGGGGCTCAAGTGATACCACCAAAGGGGTCGCAGTTGTTGACACGGGTGTAACTACACTAGCGTGCGGCCAGCTAAACTGTTCCTTGAAGTACTCGGCCCATCGGTCAAGCCTTTGCTGTTTGTTATGGATGGGTCCTCCATTTATATTCCAAATCGTTTCACTGACCTGAGTTCGCCGTCCACCGATGTCACGAATAAGTTTGAACAGTCTTTGACTGTTACCTGAAGCAGCTGCTATTTCCATTTCTTCGGCTACATTGACCCACCGATTTTCGCGATCATTCTTAAGGCTTTTCGTAACTTGTCTTTGTAGCTTTCTCCGCATCTTATTCATCTCCTTACGGTTCGATAGCTGACGCTTTTGCTCGATTATACTCAGCGACTCTTGCGAGATCCAGTGTCTTTGATGGACATCAGATCGAGGACCACAGGCAAAACCTGCTGCAACGTGCATCGCCTGTTTGATATGAGACCAATGCTCATCTACATTACTGTTCGTCGTAGATCCTAGCTCATGTGCTAACTTCTGCTCGTAACGGGTGCGTACTTCTGGATCACACAAACGTTGCACGGCTAATCCGGTTTGCGGTTTGCGACGATGACCATGGATCTGGAGAGATAATCGCATTAAAACTAAGGCATGGTCCGACTCTACGTACGTGGACCAGTAAGATCTACAGTTCTGAACAGAACTGCGCCATCGGTAGCTTACGGCGATATGGTCAATTTGACTAAAAGTACCTGTAGAGTTAGAGCCCCATGTCGCTGTGCGACGCGAGCTGTGTCGGAAATCGGTGCTAGACAAGAACAATCGATTGTCTGCACAAAACTGGAGAAGCCTATCCCCGTTATCTGTACGCTCAGCAGGTAAAGCACAACGCCCACTTAAACAGCCTTCTGACACACTGAGTTTGCCAACTTGTGCATTGAAGTCACCAGCTAGCACTACAATGTCGGAACCTTTACTGCTGCGAACGAGAGTGGCGAGGGCATCATAGAACTCATCTTTCTGCAAGTCTGAGCTGCAGTCCGTTGGGGCGTAAGCCGAGATCACAAACAAATTGCGCTTAACACAACTATCCTTTCGAACGCCGACTGACCCTTGGAGTCTCACAGCACATAAACGACTGTTAACAGGAATCCAATCTAAAAGGGCAGCCTCAGCCTTGTCAGTCAAGAAAATTCCTACACCACGTTGACCCACAGCTCTAGCTGCTTCGTCTCCTGAGGTGCGCGGAATATACCTCGATGAGATACCTGGAGCAGTTAGTTGAATTACATTGCTCGAATCCTGGATACGCGTTTCACTTAAGCAGCAAACATCAATCTTCAAAGAATTTATTGTGAGGGCTAGGCACGCCTGCTGACCGACCTGCATGAGTGTACGCACGTTGAAGGAGCCGAGATTTAGAGGCTGACGAGATCTGAGAAAATGTGAGTTACCAGACAGAGGATTATTCCCGGCACCATTTGACAGTGAATCGTTGCGAGTATCGAGCGTGTTATCAGTGGGAGCATTATAGGTGGATAGATGGGGCAAAGAGGGATGGTTAGGGATAGAAGACAAAGGTTGAATAAAAGAGAGGGAAATCTGAGCAGTAGCACACTTATCACTACCCACCCCGCTCGATGCGATGGGCAGCGCGGTCTTGATTAGCCTGCGCGACGACCGATGCAGTATGGAATTCTTTGTATTCGTGCAGTTCGTGGTTCTAACGAGAGTGGTCCAATCCTAGATGGCGGACCACTCGAAACAGAGGTTAGAAAGGCAACCAATGAGATTACAGATAGCAAACTAGTTCAATATAGAGACCAGCTAATGAGTAGTAGTTTTTGGCAAAACGCGGAATCAGGATAACACGGACGAATCACAATAGGATTAGCTCAAGCTGAAGAACTAATAGGTGTTTTTATCCCGTCCAAAGCTTTCTTCACGGATTCATGTAATCCAATAACAATGGGGGCCTCTGGCACTTCAAGATTCACGGGGTCACTTTACCACTACCAGAAGTTTTTGAACGATCAAGTATGAGATATCGAGGAGAAGATTACTGGGATTCGGGAGAAAGTGATAATGACACACAGTAGAAATGCCAGGCCCATCAAAAGAAATAAGCACGTAAAACCAGCTGAATGATCATCATCGAGATTTAGTTCACACGATCATATTATTGATAAGTGATGCCCAATAATACCTTCGGCCGAAACAACAGTAGGGTGGAGTTTCTCATGGAGATAAAGAAGTTGAAATCTGTGTTTGAAATAAACTAGTCAACACGCCCAGTGTCCACCTAAAACGTATGACTAATGAAACGACAGCGGTGAGGATTACTGGCGACAAACTTGAGGGACTGGAAATGAGTGGTCCGTTGTACCAGACATGCTTGTTCATGCACATAGACTAGATGTGTCCAGTTTTACCAAATTTGTGACACATAGCATTACTGAATCGGCAAGCTAATCAGGAATGTCTTTCATTACAAGTCTTATACGATTTCTACTGTTTAGACTGTTGATTGTTGTAGTGAGAATTGTGATTGTGATTTAGTATCCTTGACAGTGTACTTGGCTGACTGCCTCCGTTGAATAAGAATTATCTAAGGATTTCCAACGTCGAACTGCACTTGTGGTTCGTGACTAAAGGGTCTGTGAACGTCCCGGAACTGCTCAAACCCGATCCGACTGAATTAAACGTGCATTTGTGAAGGAGGAGGAGGAGTGGTATTTCTGAACAATTCATCCCAACAAGTAATCTATCACGCAGCTGCACCTTGAATCTGTCGACAAAACTACAGTTGGAAGCTTCTGTTTGTTGGCTTCCCACAGAAAAGAGGGAAAATGGATCTTCTCAGCCGTCTCAAAGTCAGCTGGTAGAAAGTGCTTGAAAACAGAATCTTTCAGCAAATCCAACAGCAAAGACATGAGAGGTTTCGGGAAAGCCAAATTCTTGGCCAGAGAAAAGGGGTCCTTCCCAATAGCTGTGACAAAACTTGCAGTTTTCCTCTCTGCATCCGTAACCTTTCAATTAAGGCACCATGTTTCGAATTGTTCTAAATAGCTCTCATCTTTTCGCGTATTAGAATGAATACACAAAGCCCCCAGGTTACAAAAATCCATGATGGTACACCTGACCTCGACTCCAGATATTACCTCGAAATAACGCTGTTTGCGCAATGCACTAAAAGCACACAATGGATCTAAAACCCCGAACAAGAATTCGTGCGGGGAATAAAATACGAAATAAAGGAGACGAATTCGAACTGTACTCAGTGGATTATCACAGTACAAGTAAACAAGCGAGATAACAATTCATTTACAGTCAACCGAGCAGCACGAGTATAGGATGGGTGAGGGATCCCTGGCGACGAGGCGCAAAATTTCAATATCAGGAGAGCAACTGCAGTCAACCCACCAGCAGCAACAGGTTCAGGTTCGAGCAGCTCATTGGAGAATTGTAGAGTCCATGATGCAACAGTTCAGTCTGCAGTGTTTCGCTCCAACATAAAAGGAAGCGCAATCCACTTTCACAGAAGCAGCTACTGTCCGTTCCACTAGGTTCCTGCATGCTCCGGAGTCGAGCGTCACAACTGACTCCTAGTTGAACCGATGGGAAGACGTTCCTCGTATTGAACTTGCCACGGGTAATGACATATGAAAAGTACCGCCGTAGATGCGAGAATTGGGTACCCCAGAACATGAACTTTACGCCAGCATGATCGTATCAAAGTGCCCTCGTGATATCTTATTGGGGAAGGCGACGAAACAACCCTCCAGTTTTTCGGCGGCAAACTATGCTCCTTAAATGTTCCCTGTCAGTGTGTGAAGACGGTGAATGTCTCGTAGCGCCCAACTAAGTATGATAAGATTTTTCTGGCTTCGAACCATCTCATATAATTGTTAGGAAAAAGACAGCTAAGGATGCAAGAGTCACTGACACCAACTGTCGCACTACAAACTAATTGAGCCAAAGTGGTATTGGCTAATGTCTTTCCTGGTTGGTTGTCCGCCCATCTGCCACTTGACGGGAATCTTCCCCCATCTTGTCGATCCATTGTCCTGTCGTTTGTGGTTCGGTTCGCTAAAACCTTTACCTGGATTTCGGACAGGTGCCGATGGGCTGACTGCTAACGCGACTTCAATGTCTATCCACGATGAGTCAGTTCATACCCTCGCGATGAAAACTGATTCAGATGATTTTATAACTGGGGCCAGTTAAGCCACTCGTGAATGAGAAAAGTCCACGATGAGCACAGTGACAACGAACCAGTTCAAGGGTCTCATTTTCGTTTGCGATCTTGAATCTCCTCATTAAGCAGAACTCAGAATACATCTACTCAATAGAACGAACATGATCTCAGTGCGTCTCATCGATTCGCTATCATGTCACTTGCGCATCCGCTGGCACAAGCACTGATCTGGATTCCGGACAGGTGCTGACACGCCGATTGCTGAAGGGAGGTAGCTGGCTATCGACCATGAGTCAACACACCCTCACACTTGTTCCTCCAATAATGTCCATAATGTATTCAAGTCCCGAAAATCAATTCCGAGAAAACCACCAACCACATGTTTGCATTTCGTGCAATTGTGTCGTGTGAAAATGCACATGGAACATAGTCCGGTAGTCTAAGATAACCACACCAACGCAAACGGCACCAGAGCATGTCTGATGAACCGCTACTGCTCACAAGTGAAATCGTAAGTATTGTTGCTTCCGATGACATACTGCTCGAAAAAAGCTATCTGGTCAATCACCCGGAAAACTCATCAGGACTTGTGAGGGCACAGGCTGAAGCATAGACAGACAGCCTATTTTCGTTATCAGATAGCACATTATCACCCATCAAATTCATTAACAAAGCTGGACTGACCGAAACGAACCGATGGCCCAATCAGTTCGCGACGGAATCGAACGAACGAAATCACCCAATCAACCGGCAACTATCCTTCCCACCAAACGGAATTAATCAATCAGCGGCAAAGAGTTGTTTTACCTGAACGAAACTAAATCAATAAATGAACTGTCAAAAGCTGTTTTAACCGACCAAGTAACTAAAAGAGTCAGTCGCAAGATGAAAAGTACTCTGGACCAATGCACATCGTACAATGTTTTGACTGCGGCCACCTGGCGTCCTGTATAAGCTGCTTGTTTTTACATAAAAAATGAGATAGTTCTTAATCGGAGAAGTCTTCTCACTGGAGTTAGTGGGTAACTACAGAACAGGACTCCACTGGGTCGAGAATCAGGGTCTTTTCAATGCACCACTCAATCACGTATGTGACGACCTCCAGTTGTTTTAGAGTGCCCGGATGCCAGATTAATTTACTTCAAATCTGCCGCTCAAATTACAGGAAGAAGTCGCCAGTCTTCCAGGACGCTTTCGGCAAAGGCATCAAAAATAGCAGCCAATCTCTATCTTCGTCCTCATGCCAAGCCAACCTTACGACCAAAATGACCAGTACCATATGTTGTGTTCTTCGTGGTCGATTATTAACTCCAAAGAGATGGAGCCATTCAACCAGTAAATTATTTCGTATGGGCTACCCCAGTCGTGCTAGCCAAAAACGTAAATAGCAAAGTTCGCATCTGCGCTGATTTCTCTATTGGTCCCAGTTATCTACTAGAAACACCCTACTATCCGTTGCCTGTGTCGGAGGACATATTCGATAAGCTAAACAACGGAAAATGCTTCCCTCAACTAGATCTACCAGACGTTTATCTTCACGTCGAGGTTTCCAATTATTCAAAGGGGCTCTATTCAACACTCATCGTAGCTTATTCAAATACAGTCGTCTGCCAGTTAGTATTAAGATGCCCTAGCATTATTTCAACAAATCATGGACACTGTGTTATCAGGCACCGATAGGGCCACTGCCTGTCTTAATGATATTAACATCATCGAATCGACTTTAGAGGAATTACCGGAACGCTTGGAGTCCGCTCTCAGTCGCATTCAAGAATACGCGTTTTGTATGAACACGAACAGTTGAAAGCTCTACATGCCCTCTGTAAAGTACCATGGATTCATCATCGACAAACCTTCAGACCCAGGAGATTTGAATCAACAATGAAGTGTCGACTCCGCAGCAGATTGTGAAGTTGGTGCGGTGAGTTCATACGTCTTCCGCGATGGCATGGAAGAAGCTATCTTTCAAGTCGCATGATCTGTGATGGTGGAGAAAAGCAATAATGTTCACACTGTAAAGGAGGACTTGACTATCATCCTTGCTGTGAAAGCTTTTCACAAAATGCTCTATGGTCATCAAGTTACTTTCCTCACGGTCTGCAAACCATTTCTCCCAATTTTCGTGTCAAAGATACACATTCCCGTGTACTCCGAAAATCGGCCATGTGCAACCATATTTCTCGGATATGATTTCGAAATCAGATACTAGTCACTAACTAAAACTAGTCAGACAGAAGCACTACCAACTCCAGTATCAACGAAGCAGAGGATACTGACTTATTGTCCATATCTGTGGAGTCGGAAACCAATATTTCGGTTTTGACACAATTCGTGCAAATCAAGCTATCCTCGAGGACATTCACACAGTAACGCATCGAGACCAACTGTTGAAACAAAGTATGAAATACCACCAAACAGTGAGCTGAAAACTCTCAGAACTTCTACAGTCTAATCAGCGGAACAAATTCCTGCTAACAGTCATCGATTTCATCCTGTTCTCTGAAAGCTCCGTTATCCCACGCGAACTGCAAAACGGAGTCCAGAAGCAATTCCACAGCGGTAGTCCAAGAATCAACCGCTCGTAACTACATACACGGATCCAATATGAATGAACGACCAGAACTATTTGATCGTTCCTGTTTTGCGAAACAATCGAGAAGGATTGACACATCCATCGAAAGTGTGGGGAAGTTGTTCTCGAGACCATCGTCAGAGAGGACCTAAGGGTACGACGTGCTAAAAAACTCAGGCACGCGGACTGCATCGACGTGCCGTATTTAATTGAACCCACCTCCCCCCCCCCCCCCCTCGCCCCTCCCATCCACGACACATTCAACCTATCGAAACTGAGTCATGGACTTCAGACAACATGAGAGCAACCGGCACCATAAACCCTATCCATCGTGCACGTGAGGTACCCATTCATCGACTGTATGTCAGCCAATACCCTCACGGACAACTGATTTCGGGACGGTTCTATTTCTGTTTTAAGTACCACGTTGATCGTTCGTACAATTAAGACTATGAATCAAAACGCTGTGCCGTCATTCATTTGAACAACGTCTGTGGGCCGGTGAGGTAGGAATTGCAAGTGGATTTCATGTGCGCAGGCCGTCCATAAAAATCGCAGAATAGAGCTCGAGGGACAACACTGCGGACTGTTGTTTCGATTCAAGTAGTCACGTACGCAATCAGATAGCCTTACACGCATGCACCGTTACTGACTTCCTATTGATCGATGCCTGTTCGCTGCCACGACTAGTCACACATGCATGCATACAACCATGTACATCACTGCGACTTTACCCATGCCGCGGACGGCTTTTTCTAACCAATCAGACTTTGGCACTGAGTCATACGTGCTTGGTGTGTTGTCCTGCTTGACCACACTCGATCGCATGTACTGCTTAGGCTCGGCAAAGATGGTTCGCTTGTTTGCTTGCTCACTTTCGTGCATCTTTGCCGATGCGATAATAAACGGATTTGTTGCGTACTGTCTTCTCTGTTTATTCCGAACACAACACAGACCATCACAAAAATGATCTCCGTTGAGATGGTGACGATGTATACTAAGACGTCAGTATCGTTTCCGACGTTGTTGATTCCGATTATTATTATGATCATTTAGATGAGTCCCTGTCAGACAAAACTGTGATGTGAAAATGGTGAACAGGGTTAGGGATAGGAGATTGATGACAAAACTATTGATGCCGATGACATTCCAAGTGATGGTGAAGAGAACGATGATTATTTGGGTGAAGAATAACGTCGAGATAATGAGGATGGTCATGATGAAGTTTCTGCTGCCCAAGATAATGATTCGGAGATAGAGGATGGAAATCATGAGCATTCTGATGATGAACATTATACTGATTTGCATGATGGATCTAGTGCTAATCCGGTGTCACGTTGGTAACAATGATGTTAACAGCGGTCCACACGATGGCAATGGTGATAAAAATTAGTGCCTTTTGTGAAAACAAGGATTGATATAGCGAATGATCAAGAAAGAAGTGACAAAAACCCTCACTATTATTAGATTGATGCTGTTTATTATCGTGGCGATCATTTGCTAATAACGATTGCAAGGCCGACTGAAGCGCCCACAGGATTGGGCACAGTGCTTTTCACAACGACGGTGATAATTCATATGTAGATGATGAATTCAGAGGTGGAAATGGTAACGATGATGATAGCGATAATGTTGAATAACCCAGTGATGACGATGTATCAGTTGATGAAGAATACGTTGACGGTTATATGGCTGGATATGATATTATTGATGATGCTGGATTCGACGGTCCAGTGAAGAATACAGTTTTTCTTTTTGGTCATCTTTCCAATGAAGATGGAGATCACGGTAATTGAAAAAATGATTTCATCTTTGATTCGTGCTGGACAATAAATGATGCAGATGGATCATATATTGCGGTGTGTAAACGATGTTCTTCGATGACCTGCACTGCACTATAATTCCGGTCTGACTGGGAACACCAGTCACCTGGCTGACGGGCCAAATAACATTGACACACATATATACATCAAATAAAATAATGAGCATACCCATGCTTCACATCAAAATACATAGTTCAGGGGAACGTGCATTTTCTAGAAGTAATTTTCTAACCGATACAACCACATCCATTTGCTGTGAGATAAGGTGATAAGAAAACAATCTACGGGTCAGTAGCGTGGTTTAACATTTGATCGCTTCGTCGGTCAATTTAAAGAGAAGGTGGCCTACCCTGAAAAAGCAAGACCGAACTAGGCTTTACGTCATGCGGTCAAAGTCACATTTAACGCGGCTGTGCCAGTTCCCAGCTACTCTTGTCATCAAATGTAAGAACGAAGATAGACTGATCTTGATGATTTCCTCCATGATCGTCCATCAGTTGAAGTACACCTGTGATGCCACTCATGTTGGTCCAACGATGCGTCTTTGTGAACGTCTCAAACAGCATCAGTCACACTGGCTTCAGTACAATGTGAATAGTACGGTTTACGACCCAGTTACCAAAATGGAAGCATTATATTTGGAGTTGAGAACGCAATTCTGTTTTGTAGTATAAAAAGCGATACGATATCGAACACCGGCGGCAGTCTAAGTGATTGGTATAAGAGTAATCAAACCCCAACTACGCTCGCAAAGAAAGCTAGTGCGCGTCCTCCAGCTTGCCTAACCAAAGACTGATGATGTTGCCTTCGCGTTCCGAGTCAGTTTGTTTGACGAGACAGGTAAAGCGCATTTATGCCTTACGCGATTAGTTATGCTAACTGACAACCAACTAGAAACTCGGTCCTAATGAACGGCTCAACAGCTTGCGGATGGCATTCGGTTTGACTGCATAGTCGTGAATCGAGGATACACCTGAAATCGAAGGTAGTTTGATGACTTACATGAGCACTTCAGGACAGCTACGCGCTGCATGTTCTATCTTGGATGGTTGTGATTTTCTATCTATTTCCTCGTACACCAGAAGTTGTCATTTGCAAGTACCTATGAATGGTTTTTGTGGACTGGTCAGCACTAATTAATTTGTTAGAAATGTGTGGAATCGGACTTTATTTCGCTGCAGCATTTTGAGACTCTACCGTCTATTTTTATGGCTTTTACCATTAGGTATCACAAAATGATCGATTACCTGATCACGCGATGAGATAATGAGTTGACCCGTATTTCAATTCTCTCTGCAACACACTGGGCAGACAACTTCGACCATATACATATATTGCACATAAATGCGTCTTCAATTACCAGATTACGTGATGAACCGCAACCTGATTAAAGCTGTTAACAAGAATAATGTGGCCTACGTGAAAGGAGTATTGGATGCTTGTCCCTGGCTCCGGAATGCTCTATTCTACAAGGAGGCAATATTTACAAGTGTTGGTCTTTTTGAGCAAACATACAGACCACCAGTGCTCTGTCTTTTTACTCCCTTTGCTCATGCCATACTGCAAAACAGCAAAACGGTGATGAAGGCGTTGAAAATTATGCAGGTGGACATGTATCATCCATGTTATGTGGCTGATGTTTTGGAAGAAGACACCTTGTCCTACAGGGTTTTGGAATTACCACCGATTGCTTTATGTCGACCAGATGATCCCGGATTATCTTCTGCTGTTGAATGCGGATACGATATACACGGTAATATCATGATAGTTACCACTATCTACCGAGGCAACCACGTAGAAGATGCTGTGGTGCAATACAGAGGCTACTGGGAATTTTGTCTCGGTGTGAACAAACGCAATCAGAATGCACAAGCGATTACTGAGCTGACTAAAAGAATTATCCTATCAGGCTATGATATCAATATTCTTCTTAAGCAGCTGGATTTGTGCAAACTTCTAGCACGTTATTATCATCTCACATTGGGTCAGGGATTTCGAAGCATGGACGATTTAACTTTGGCTTGTGAACTAATCCAGACTCTAATCAGAAATGGTTCCTCGCTCAGTGATCCATCTGTGACACATAATATGTACAAGGCACTGGTGGAAGTGGTGAATTCGGAAAATCATTCGAATGAATCGTTCAATCATTTGAGCGCTATTCTGCGCTCCGTCGTTCTGCTTACAGCAGACGCTAAAATATGGCGAGAGTTAAAATCACCTATGTTGGATGGTGTAATCCGATCGGCGCCCAGGGACACGTTAACCATGCTTTGCGTACGTTACATCCGATCATTACTTGGCGGCCAATTTTTTCAACGTCATGTACAAAGTTTACCGTGTAATGATGAGACAAAATCGTTGATTTCTAACGGGTTGAAAGTGGAACCATAAAAGTGATATAAACATCAGCACTGACTGAAAATTCGGTGTCTACCCTATCAGCTGGAAAAGTTTCTTGGTGAAATATTAACTGCCTCATTCCTACATCTCATAAATACGGAATAAACGTATTATGTCGAAGTTGCATGACCCTTACCCCTTGCCAACTAGGAGTATTTTTTTCTACAGCTCGGTAACTGTAAAGGATCAGTTTGTCTGACCAAGGCCCTAGATAAACTGAGAGCGTTAGGTTTTATTTAAGATACCGACAGCTCAGACAGCCACTAACCATGCACTCTGTGCAGTGACTGGCTGTTAACTCCTAGCAACAGCCTCGATTGAAAATAATGAGAAAGAACAGGAATATGAAGCAATAAGAGAGCTACAAAGGTCTCTTGGACCCCACCCAAGAAGTCTAACTCGCCCTACATGGCCAAGTTCACGGGGTAAAGTAGACCGAACCTCAGAATTGTCTATACGGTGTTCCCACCATACTCGAGGAATGCTAAGAAAATATCGGTATTCAAATACCGACAATCTTCGTATGTCTTCCATCCGCAGTGACTATATCTCCGAGCTATACATAAGCACTGGCCTGACTGTTGCACTGTACACTCGACTCTTGATAGATAAATGGATGTCGCGCCAACGTCGCATATAACTCAGATTGGCAAGAGCCAGACAAGCCCTCTATATACGCAGAGGCATTTCATCCGATATTCGATCTCCGGGTGAAATGCAGCTGCCCAAATAACAGAACTCATCTACCAGGTCTGTAGTTACCCCAGATACTGAAAGGTTTGGTGTTGGACTAACCCACTCCTGCAACAGCATCTTGCACTTTGGAGGTGCAAAACGCACACGAACATTACTACACAATCCGTCAAGCTGTGTAGAAAAGCTTGCCGCTTACCTGAGTTTTCACTTAGAAGAGCTATGTTGTCCGCATATTCAAGGTTTGACATCTTTTCACCCGGGAAAAGTTCAGTACCACAATTTTCACCTGACGAAAAAGCGGCCTCTAGGACCATATCAATCATAAAGTAGCGGTGAGAAAAGAGAAAATGGGCAACCCTGACGTACACCACTTCTCATGGTGAACTCGGGTGAAAGGGCACTGTGAGCCCGTACTGCGCTTCGACTGTTCATGTGCAAGGACGTCTTGATGGAAGTTAGTTTTTCTGGAACACCCTTAAACAAAAGGCAATGCCAATGAACCGTGGGGTCGCCTGAGTCGAAGGCCACCTTCAGACCAGGAAAAACGGAGGTTGCAGGTCTACGGAAAAGTCGTAGAGTGAAAATGTGATCAACACAACATCGGTCAGGTCTAAACCCAGCTTGATTCTCGTGTGAGCACTGTTCACGAGCGCCACATAAGTGGTTTAGAGGCGATGTCAATCAGATATATTCCTCTGTGGTTTACACAAGAACTGTCGCCTTCTTTTTAATGAGTACGACCATTGGATGCACACCGACTACTGTGAAACTTTTTTCCTATGCCATACCAAATGGGTGTTTTTCCAACACCAGTAACAGCTTTGGGTCATCGCCCTGAAAAATAGGCGGAGAAAACCCATTCGGTCGGGCAACCTCAGGTCGTTTAGGGTGCCTTACCTCACGTACGGAAAACCTCCGCTTCTGACGGATGATTAGTATCTGCAACCAGAACTCTAACAACCTATGGATGTAGGCCAGTTAAATTATTTATCACAGAGCTCCGCCCAATGAACTGGACGACGCCCCTGAGTCCGAAACAGAGATTCCTCCGCCTCTTTGATCAGTTCGGAAACGCATGGCTTTCGTGGACCGGTATTTCTAAATAGACGGAAGAGGTTGCGGCTGTTGCCGATTGCCACAGCTTTTTCCATCTCCCCACACTTCGCAATCCACCATCGTTCACGGTCGTTTCTCACACTTCGAATCAGTTGGCGTTCAAGCCATCTTCGTGCCTCATCATATCTAGAATCTGGAGGAATCGATCTGCGAGCGTCTAACAACGTAACTGAGGATGCAGACATCCACCGTGTGTGAGTGTCTGATCGTTGGATCTTGGGCGGCCTTAGCAGCCTCAAATAGAGCCTTCTGCGTCTCTGTCTGCCGCTCTTATGGATCCTGGGCATTTGGCTGCCTCGATAAACCGCCGTATAATTTTCGTGTTTCTTTGTCTCTTTTTGTTCACATATCTTACATTGCACCCGATTCTATTTTGACCATGTACCTCCATCATTAGTCAAGTAAGACGGAATGTTCCTATCGGTGAATCTCGTTATTTCTGATAGAGCTATCACCGTCCGTTGCAAACCGTACGTACCATAAACTGCGGATAGTTATGTTTAGAAAACAGATCGATGGCTACCATTCAGTAGCAGCTGCAGGGGACGGTTGGCTTTTACATTGTTTCGGTCACTGACCAGGCGTAGACTGGAACGCGCGCGGACAAAAGCGTGATCGGTATCTACAGACGTGGACCAAAATGACCGACAGTCTGGAACTGATCCACGCCAACGGTAACCGATAACAATGTGGTCGCCTGGGTCCAACGCTGTAAAGGTGCAGGACGCCAGACTAGCCAGTGTCGCTGTATGGGCGAGAAATCTGTACGCGCCAGGAGTAGCCTATGGTCGGAACACCTGAATGAGTCGATCACCGTCATCAGTTCGATCGGCTGGAACGCCAAACCGGCCTCCTGTATGCCCGTTTGTCTCATCTAAGCTCCCATCTTGAGCATCAAAATCACCAGCGACAATTTTGTCCGTAGAGTGCACGCTAAGCAGTAGTTGTGACAAATCATAGTAGAATTCGTCTTAAGTCTCAGAAGAGCTATAGTCAGTTGGAGCGTACACAGACACGACAAACAGGAATCGACACTTCGGTCTATTGCTGTTGACATACACAGAACAGTCCAACCGAACCGCACGCAGACGACTCTTGAGTGGGATCCAGTCGAGCACTGCACGCTTAGCTTTCATGCTCAGAGCGATGCTAACGCCAGTTTGACCACGAATACTAGATACCGGATCACCTGACGCGCGAAGAGTGAAACGAGGAACCGAGTTTGTATCTGGGAACTGGAATTTTACCACGGAAGTGAGGGTCTTCTGTGCGCGTTTCGCAAGCACAACACATATCTATTTTAAAGGTTTCAAGAGTTCTAGTTCTGCCACCCCCTTTGGCAAATTGTGCGGACGTTAAAAGGAACTAAGTGAAGACAATGCCTCGGTGGGAGAGTAGAGTCTCCTCCTCCACCTGTTTTTGAGTTGCCACCCTCACTGAGAATTATAAGTTCCCGGTCGTGACTCATTGTGGCCTCTCGTATCCGGACGGACGGCTGGGCAAAAAATACTTCGCGGCTGCTAACACCGCCGAAAGGGTTTTCTTTAGGAATCCTAACCGGAGCCTTTGACTCAAATGTCTAACTCACAAAGCAGTGGGGCGTTAACCAAGCACGGGGACGTGAATGAAGAACCTGTGAAAGAACTTTTGACCTGTCATGTGAGACCTGATTGTTACACGTAATTTACCTACAGAAACACGACAAACTGAAGACATGGAAAAAGTAGGGAGAAACCACAAGCGGAAGCACTAGGTAGAGATAAAATACAAGAGCGGTAGTGATTACGATGTAAGTTTGTGTATCTCAGTTTTTCTAACTGGTAAGTAGCGTGATCTTGTGGACCGTGGCAAGCTCAGTTCAAAAACGATATCAAACAGATCTACTGGTATTTAGGCAAGAGTAAAGTTTGGTGTTTCATCAATTTAGTCCTGAGGTATAATTTGACAATCGCAGGATGTGAAACGCATCAGTGACTTTGATACACAATTGAGCGATCTGATAGGTAATTCTATGGATTATCTTGCCATCATTCAGAGGCACAAAACACACCGATAAGTATAAAACTTTCTAGTTCCAACTTCGGTCCTTTGGACAGATGCCGAGAAAATCTTCGCATTTAATTTTCACATCTTGCACACTGTGCTTTTGATCCAAGAAGCGACTGACAGGCTTGAAATTATCATACTTCACACCCGATTGGTCATACCGCGATAGCTCAGCTGGAAAAGCATCTGCACAGTAAGCAAAAGGTGGCCGGTTCGACTCAGGTTTGTGGGGTAGGACTTTTGAATTCAAAAGATGCAATTGGATTTATAATCATCTAATACACAGGCTTCTCATTTCAATAATACATTCCATGAATATATTTCCATAGTCTGAAATTACTGGGACAAAGCAATCGAAACCGTCAAACCAAGCACGAGGTCCTATGTTGTTTGAAATCAAACCTGGTCCGTATGTCATGCACCGGCTAACAGGTTTACAATGTTTTCACTTAGTATAATTATTGCTGGGGGGAGGCAAACATAAGTGAATTCCAGAAACTATACTCATAGTTTCTAGCCGTAGGAAGACAATCAAACTAGATAGAAACATGGAACATTATAGATATAGATCGTAGCTTCAAATACAATAAGAGCAAATATTCCTGGGAAGTCGTGGGTTTTTTGCGTAATACAGAGGGCGGAGACAAAGTTTGAGGTGGGTAAACAGTGGTTAGGAGTATGATGGGCCCATAAGTTATTTGAAGTGCCAGGTTGTGGAAAAACCGATTGACTGTCATCTCTGTGGGTGAGAATGATTCTGTAGAGCGTGAAACAACTGTACGAGTTCGCCACGATGGGAATGAAGACGGCGAATGAACGAGTTCAGAGCCAAACGCTGCAGTCTCCATTGTCGGGGACCCAATAAGCTGTACAATCTACACTTGACGATACCTGAAAAAATAAGTAAACTGAATCACAACTAATGTTGCTCATTTGTAAACGACTATGATAAAACATTGACTTCGAATAAGGTAACAAGGCGTACAGAGGTTGCAAAGCTGAAATGTGATTTTGTGCTTAGTGAAAAGGGCGAAGAAAATGTGCACCGAGCGCATCATTGAAGGACTCCATGGGGGGCGGGATTTTGGTCAAAACGGATACCAGTAAAGCCTAGTTTATTAGATGAAATATGCGCAAACTCCCCGAAAACATTTGTGCCTCAGTCTGCTCACCACCTAGCGGTGGATTCTAGACCAACCAAAAGCCAACACATTGAACAAGTGGAAAACATTCCACCTCCGGTCTCCGGATAATTCCGTGAACACTAAAGCCTACTAATTCCTTCCACTGGCGTATCCCTTGTGTGTCTATCCTTTTACTGGTATGATTAAGTATCACGTTATGTTTCAGATTCTGGAGATGCTGGCCTTTGGCAGTCAATGTCCGGAGATTCGTCTCGGGGTCTTGTTCAATTTGATTTATCAGGTGAGTTCTGATTTCAGCAACATAGGGTGATTGTAAACGACAGACAGACATGAGGGATTTGAATTGCTCTTCCGTCATTGAATGCAGTCTGAAATGTTCGCAATTACGCCTGACAATGCTAGAGAGCAGCAGAAAAGCGTTCGCTTCATTCTCTAACAGCTTCAAACACTGGTAACGGATATTGAACAATGATGACTTCTCTCTTAAAAGGCCTCCGACAAATGGTTGACTGTCGTCAAATGTGAGATCATGAAGATTTTGTGGTAGAATTGTATTAGTGTATCTCCCGTGTTTTTCAATACCCAATTTACGTAGCAAGGGTCGTAACTTCCATGCGTCAACGGCCTTGGCAAAATCGACTCAGAATGGGTCTTCACGCCATTTCAACCACGAGACGAAAGTCGCATCCGAAGCAGGATCATATAGCAATTCACAGATGCTGGCACCAAAGGTATCCGCTGATGTGGATTGTTTGGCGCTGGATATTGAACCGTGGGAATGGCTGTAAGTGCTTCATACAAATTGGCATTGTGGATTCGAAAATCCCATCCCTGTCGCCAATTTGTTGTGTTAGTGCGCAAACCCTTTCGGATTAATCTCCATTTGTGACTCCTTCATCGTTAAATTCCCAAGGAAAATTGACCACGAACAAGTACGGATATTATATCTCAGTATAGCCGAAAATCAACATTTAATATGGCATGAAAAAGCGAGTGCATGAACACACATGGCGTTGTTATTGACTGCCGATTGGTTCATGGGCACGTGTGTCATGACTGAAGTTCTGTGTGGAATATGCGGGCCTGACATTGGTTAGTGTTACCAAAGCACTTGCCCAGGGGCTGAAAGAATGGCGATTGCTACCTCACTGATGACTCCTTGATATTAAGAGGCGAACCTTTTTATGTACTACGTATTAAAAATCCTTTAATTCAACGTTTTGTGCACGGCTGTATCCCGCCACATAGGTTTTATGGATCCCACATAATTTTTCCAGGACTGCTTGCAAAAGGACACTAAACTTATCTCTAGATCACTCAAACATATTTCCAGATGCAGCGCCATACTAAGCGTGCAACGTTCGTCGTTTAGTATCACAGCATTCCGACGTTTGCCAAAAACGGTCTGGAAAAATATTTCGTGACACCGCACATCCGCTTCATTGATACCTTTCTAATCCATCTACTCGGGCAAGTTACAAACGCTTATCTGTTCGTGCAAAGGCTTACAATGTTTTGCTGACCCTTATCTTATGAGATTTTTGAACAAGCCTATTGAAACTATTCCTGAACTTAAGGTCATGCCTCCTTGATTATCTTCTTATTTATTTCCTCATTGGTTAGATGTTATGTGATTATGAGAGCTTAAAGCATTTATCTGATGTGAATTGAAGGATCTTGATTTAATTGATAATGTTTTAAACTCTGAGGTTTAAGGCGTTCGATTCCGGTTCGAAACGTGTTCAGTTGCTGATTTCCCGTATATCTTTCAGAAGGATAATAACCACTAAATACGAGTATTTCTGTTGACCGACTAGTTACTATTATTATTAATAATAGTAGTAGTAGCGATAGGAATGGTAGGAAATTAATCACACCGGAAAAAAGAAAATAGTTAGAGCAACAGGAAAAATGACCTTTAAAAACCGACTGAGCCGGTTTACCTGCTAAACGTTTGCACATATCTGGGCGAAGTAGACGAGCACGTTGTGGAGACGATTTGATGGCGATCCAAAATAGGTCAGCTAAACGAAAACCCAAACGGACGGTATTTAGCGTTACTAGACCACGAAAACGCACTGGTGTTTTGCTACAGGGGTCTCCGAAAACGGTAGGCATTTTGCTGAATGCAAACCGCCAGTTGATTTGATCCAGACGGGTTCGGTACAAACGCAATAGGCATTCGTTAGCCGACAACGGTAGTCCAGCGTATCGACAGAAGATAGCTAAAAAACGAATGTGAACAAAAGACAGCGAAAAAGAACTGAAAAACGAACCTTGAGCATTCACACAGAAAATCTATTGCAACCAAGTCCGATCTGATTAAGAAACTGCGGTGTTGAGGTCAGGTTGAACACACGGCTACAGGGAACATTTTTCTTCGGGACTTATACTTTACTTACACTTTCTCGAGGCGAAATCGTGTGAGAATACAAAGAGAAAATATGGATAAACTGAAAATGAGTGACATAAAAACGTTCTTATCTGTTTCTTTTCACCAAACTGTTTTATATTACGAATACTGCGATACTTTGTGCCGTCTAGGGACTAGTACCCAGTTTTCCGCTGTACAGCTGTCACATCTGACCAATCCGAAATAAGAACGCTCGGCACCTTTCTATAAGATCAATGGTGTGTGAAACTATTGCGTCTCCTGATAGAGCACAATTTCAGGGAATACAATCCGTCTACGTCGGAAACGCAAAAAGAGTAAGACAGAACACAAAGTGGATACGCGGTTAGAGAACCCTTGGCCGTATTCGCACAACGCGTGGGCAGCAAACCGGAACACGACGACCTCTCCTTCGTAAGAGCGCATTCGTTTAAACCTTCTCCGATCAATTTGCGGTGCAGCATTGGATAACATTACCACGGTCAACTGCGCCGCATACGATTGTCACAATTCCCCGTTTGTTCCGCCGGCTTTGCAACACCAATCCATGTGAAAAAATAAATTGTTCCAACATTCCTTGATGTCATAGTGTTCTGATACCTTTGACCTTACTGGCTTACAGCGGCATGGCTAAAAGACTGTGAGTCGTGGCTGGAGAATGGTAGGTCTTGGCTAAAGCTTGGTGGAAAAAGATGTCGCACTCGACGAATAGTGAACATTTGGTTTACGCATCCCCTACCGCAGTGGGAGCCTTCTTGATTGAGATGAGTGCTTGCGTCCCTCACAGTTGAGAAGCGATTCAGTAGGAGCACGGAGATTATTATTTCCGCGGCCACGTAAATCAGGCTGATTCCGCGGTAGTTGTCGTGCACAGTCGTATCACTCTCTTACCTTTGTATAACCGGATTCCACTGATAGGATAGCCTTCTGAAGCAGTGAACAGTAAAGGTCCAGTGCCAGGCCTATACCCATTTTTTGTCGCAAACAACCTGTTCTTAGGGTGTCCCCTGGAAAGACAAAAACGTGTAGCTTTTGGTGACACTTTTGGACCAAAATTATGCAGGCAATTATGCCACAGCCTGTGACGGCACCATCACAACGTAACAAGACAAGTGAGAATTTACGCCTGTATTCATTTTCGATAGTGCCTGAGAACTTTTGAAATTTGTGGAGGTTACATTTAGTAGGGCGTTGGAAATGAGATCTATAAGCTAACAGCGAAAAGTTTGTGGCGACTTTCCATAATATACACTACCTGTACTGAAGACAAATAATCATTCTCTAGTTTAAAAAAACAGCACAATGCGTTGCTCTCAGCAGCATTTTTCACGCTTGTGGGGCACTGTACTGAATTGAAGACTTCATCAAGTTAACAAACTTACATTTCAGCGGAATTGAGGGAAACTGATCGTTGTCACTTTAAAATAAGCGTAGAAAATAAATGCTGTAGAAATAAAACTGGTTCAGCCACCGAGATTCATGCGAAGCTCCTCTATGACTTTTATCCCGTCAATCAGAACACGTGCTCACCAAGGCACTGTAGAATTGCGACAGATAGTTATGCGAGAGGGAATAAACCTAAATGCGGAACGTGTGGGAGGGATGCGAAAGGCATGCAGACTGGTCACGGTACAAAAGATGGGTGGAGTCCGCAAGAATCTCCTTGGCGAATTTATCACACGCTATATGTGCAAATCGCAAACTTTGGAGATGAGAGAGCCTATGGAAATCAACAAAACACGACTGATACTGGCCAGGTCGTGGGGCAGCGTGATAGAATTTTCCTTCAGTAAACTGGGAAAGATTACAGGAGAGCAGTAGAGTAAGACTAGGAGAACACATTGATGGGCAAAAGAAAAAAAAGACAGCCTATGTGGCACCAAACTGCCTTAGCCGACAAGTTTGAAAAGACAGTCTACGTGGTATTTTGACAAAAACAAGAGTATGAGAAGACCCCTGTAAATTGATCATGATTGTGACGTTTGAATATTCGACCGAGCCGGCTTTGGAAATGGGGACATTGTTGATGAATGATTGTTCATTGGGATGAAAAGAAACGAGAAGGGGAGAAAGTACATACAAAACATTTGGAAGTGCTGAGATGTAGTCCAGAATTGGATCAAAAATTTCGAATGTTGAATAGATTCTCGGATAAAGATTCAAAGTCCGGCAGGTTGGAGATAGACTCACAGGGAACCACGTCATCGGCGTATTTAAAAAGTTGTGCAGGTGGTGCAGTGCTCAAGTTGCTGATATACGCAGTGAAGAGATAGGTGGAAAGAACGGCACACTGAAGAACATCATAGTTGTTGGTTAAAGGACTCGATAAACTTGTATGATACGTTGAGTTCTGTTGGAAAAGCAGTCTTTCATCCACGAGAGTAAAGCAATCGGATAGCTAAAAGACTCTAGCTTTTGAATAAGTAGAGAACAGGGAACCGAATCAAAAACAGAGGAATGGAAGAGGAAGTACACCATACGGATTTCAAGGAACTATTCCAGTTCACTTAAATGAAATGGCAAACTGAAGCAACTGCATCCAGAATGCATCTGTTGGGTTTGTATGCAAGCTGATGCGGGTCAGTTGGAACAAAAAAGAGAAATGCAATCGACTTAAGGTAGCGCGTTCGATCAACTTGAGCGCAGAAGAAGTGATGGTGATGGGGCGAAAATTTTTGACAAAATGTCGGAAATTGAGTGTTTAGGAATAGGTACTACTGTTACGAGTTTCCAGGAGGCAGGAATAGCACCAGCATCAATAGATTTATTGATGAGGATAGACAATTCCGGACAGGTAACTTGCTCCAAATTTGAGAGCAGTGGAGGATAAATCGACTGGACCCACAACAGAAGCTGATTTGGGGTTTGAACTAACTTGAATACTTCTTGAGGAAAATGGCTCTACGTCTGAGGGAACAGAAGGAAAATGGGACGGTGGGGTATCCGATGAAGGATGAATAAAGGCGGCTTTCAGGCTATTGTCATTAATAACGTCGGTTTTGACCAGGCCCGTTGTCCACATAGAAGCCTGATTCCGTGCCAGAAAAGTTTGCTGTTAGTGGTACAGAAGAACTGGTGGGTAAATGTCGTATTTATCCGTCATATCTCTTGATTAATCAGGATGGAGTGTCGTTTTACAGAAGCCTGGTAGTGTATTTGTAGGCATGTTTTTTGCCTCTTCGGAGATTTCAGCAATGGGAAAGTAATTCTGTCGTTGTTAAAAAATACAGTCTCCGTAGGACAACACAAATCGAATATCGCACTGTCTTCGTAAATAAGTACAGCGGGCAAAAAGAGCAATCGAAAGAAGACCACGAAGAAACAATGGAAGGGGATCTTTGGAGAGGGGTAACGTTGGTAGGTGGCAGATTTCTGGAGATGATCTTGATTTGTTTTGTGCCCTGACGAGCGAACAGTGTACTGAAAGTGAATAAATTTTGAGCTTGATGATAATGAGAACGTGATCACTCGCTGAAATGGGCGCTTTCAATTTTAAGTGAAAAAGTTAGGGATGGTTGGTGCTAATTCTATCTAAAACACCATATCCTCTGGTTGGGATAAGACAAAGCAAAATAAGGGATATGCAAGCACATTATTGAAATCACCGACAACAATGTATAAACAGCCAGACAGTAACGGAATCAGGAAGAGTATAAGAGTGTCCAAGTACAAGTTGATGTCCTTCTCGGGGCAAAAGGGAGCTATGTACAGATTATTGATCACAGTTTCTCGAAAGGGCGACGGTTTGGGATGACATTTAACAACCACGCAGCCAACACTATTACAAGAGAAAGTAAAAACAAATTCAGACTCGCCAGATCGCCCGGAATTGATGTAAGTAATCATACCACCACATCTTGCTGCACTGTTTCCTGTCTTGACGGAAGCATTTGAACTTCTCAAGCAGAACGAATTCGTCTTCAATACCTTCATTTAGCCAAGATCCTTGAATACAGGTCACACAGATATTTGTGTTAATCCGAGAGTTTGGAACGTAGGATAGAAAAGACATCCTTCCAAAAAGAGATCGAATTTTAGTACTGACCAGTGCGGGAACTGTCATCTTCCTCGGTGTTGTGCGACTAGAGCAGTTTGCCAACCGGCTCGCTTGCGTTTCCTAACCCAACTTGGTCTCGACTAGCTTCCACAAGAACGACTTGTGGATAGTGAATCAGAACATTGTCTCTAATCCGAATAAATGATTCTTTCGAGCAGCGGATTCTGGGTGGCATGTGTTGATGTTGAGAAGAACTTCAAAGTGACATTGATGAGGTTGACAACAAAATATAGTGCAGTCAATTGTGGATACTGTACGACGATTTACGGAAGCCGAGTACCAAGATGCATTAGAAAAGCGAATGTTTCGCCGTAGAAAACTCAAACGCCAAGACAAAAGCAGATCAATTCATTTAGCCCTCGGTAGCACAAATTCTATATCACAGTTGAAACTCGTACTTTGGGTAAACGTCCAAAAGAAAAATGACAAACAGCCTTCACATTAGTGCCGCAGACCGAATACAAGAGAACTAAAAAGGAGGTAACTTTCACTGCACGGAACTCAAAATCATGTAACTTAGGTGGTTCAAGCACACGTAACTGCTATTAACAAAACTTGAGGAAAGACGAGGGGTTTTTCAGGCAGAACTTCGACGACAGAAACCTAATGATATAGACTGTTTTCTCGGCTCACTGACTGAGTAAACTCACACTACTATATATTGTGCAGATTCCCATGCATTATGTTATTGACTCAAATCTTCCAACGGGATCCTATACTGCAGCACGATAATGCAGTCATCCCAAAATCATGTCCAACAAAAAAGAATTGGGGATGAGGTGATTTCGGTCGAAATGTGATCCAGTTTGGACTCGGACTCTATAGCATATCTTCGGAAATGGGACTCTTGAAGCAAGTATAAGTGAGCAACTGATGAAAACCGAAGGTAGTCGGGAACATTTGCCACTGGATGTAGTTCGCTACCACAAATGTTAGACGGAGTTATGAGGTTTGCATCTTATCGAGTCACGATTCGTGGACATGGCGCATCAGGTGTCCTGGTGGAACTAAACATTTTATGTTCAGCATTTTAAAGTGAGTTTTAAGTCAATAAATACTTGATGAGGACGAATCCCTAGAAAATGGAGTTTATGAAAGCAATGAGGTCAGGTTTTGACATTTAGATGTTTCAATGGAATAAAAAAAGCGAATGGGTATGCATAAAACAGGTAACGTACGCTGTTCAGTTTCCGGAAGAATAATACTCAGATCGTTTCGAATTGTCATTCCGAGCCACATAACACTGCTGTCTGAAATGAGAAAATTCCAAGAGCTATTTCGTGGAAACCGAACGATGACAAACGCGTGGGATGATTTGGAAAGCGTACTCGACGAAAGGATCTAACACGATCGCCACATTTTTACATAACGCGGACTACATTAGCCTTTAGACGTCTCCCCAATCTTACTCTTCGACCACAAAAGGCACCTGTATCAGTAGAAAGGAGTAGGCCACCGG
Organism: Fasciola hepatica; assembly: GCA_948099385.1. Lineage (NCBI taxonomy): Eukaryota > Metazoa > Platyhelminthes > Trematoda > Plagiorchiida > Fasciolidae > Fasciola > Fasciola hepatica. Next base: position 4,789,181 of record CANUEZ040000112.1, on the reverse strand, counting down.
AGCCGCATCTACTGTAAAGCCACATAAGTCACCGCGCAGTTCTTACTGAAGATCCTTCGGATTTCCAGTTCCCAGTACAGGTACCAGGATTTCCGGCACCGCAACGTACTCATCTCAACAGGCTTCCTGGTCACTCAATGGGCGAGATTTAGACACAGTTTGCAGCGAAACAAAAGTATGTTAGCACAACTGGAAACCCAACTGGCACGCGTGTGCCTCGCTGAGGCATATCACCAACCCCGGTATCAGAAAAGGGGAATACGCGCGCGCTGCATAACTCTTAGTCAGTCACAATAAATGATAGTTTAATGCACCATGAACAAGTGATCAACGTGAGACTCAAAACCGGTTCGGTCAAGCAGCAAAATGAAGTTTGCCTCCAGCTAGCGCCTGAATAGCGTTCCCATCGCTACTCACACTTCAGTAAACGCCCCATACGGAAATTGAAAGCGTCAGTTATTGGTGCTTGGTCGAATTTCTTCACAGCAAGTGTAAGCCACGCCGTAGTTGAATGCGTATATCTGATGAATAGTCATCAAAATCAACATTCTACACAGACATCTACATCGTGGAAATTTGATCTGACTCGATTATGTGCATATTACGGTGGATGTTGATGCATTCTAAAATACATAGTGATCCCAGATGTAGATGAAAAAATGGTTTACTAATAAACTATGTTCATACATGTTATACTAAGCTCGAGAAACCGCGATCTCCTGGTCGTTCCAGTAACTAGAGGAGGCAAACAAAACAAGTTGGTCAGAGAATTTTGTTGAAAAGTGTTTTTCGATGGATGCAGAGAAGTTGCATACACTACTTTCGGAAACCAAGCAAACATTTGTACCGGATAAAGTCAATATAATGCAAAAATAACCGAATCCAACGACTCTAACTGATCCATCAACTGTGATATCAATAACTAAGCACAAACTGGTCGGTCGTGCACCGCTGACGTGAAAAAATCATGCATCAGAACTATACTGAGACCGGAGGCATGAAAACACACAAGCTCACGAACAGCCACCGTTCACTTAGCAATCTTTGAACAGTCTTGCAACACAAAAAGGAATATTGCATTAATATGGTGTAACTGGTGTAGTGTGGGGCTTTTTTAATGGAACGTAAAATCTCACATGATGTGATCATATCCAGCGGTCTCATGCGCAAAATAATGATCGCAATGTGGTACATAATTGATAGTGTGAAGCTCGTTAGGGGTTAGCTTGTTTTAGTTAGATGAGGCGAATTGTGATCGTTGGAAGTAATGTACGCCTGTCATTGGTTGAAGGGTCAAATAACAAATTTTGATAATCTGCCGCTGCGTCTTGTTCCGCCCAATTTATGGAAAAGGTGCCTGTTGACGATTCTGAAAAAACCTGAAACCGTCGGTGGACCTGGACGACGTTATTCAATGGCTACGATGCGGAAGGTGCGAACGATGGCTCATTACCGGTGCGCAGAATTCTGTAACGAGAAAAACCACAGGTGTGTACACTTTATGCTTAGGTCACAACGGTGACGGAACATGTGAACTAGCAAACAGCCCTATTTAGGGATACGCCATTGTGATTGCCATTTCCATTTTTGCGTTCATTACATTTACAGGTAGTCCCTCGGTAAATGAGTCATCATTCACGTACGCACCTTAGGGGTGGAACTTCAGTTCTCTGTGTTACCACGCAATAATTAGATCCAACAACGGACAAACTGCCGAAATCTAAGTCCCATTTGGTTGACCGTTGTCATAAGACCAGTCTGCGCTGAAAGCCGATGTAAGATAAACTACGCTATTGCGTAACACAAAGTTACTTCGAGGAAACTTTCGAAAAAAAGGCAGACTATACTGGTTTGAGTAAATAACGTGCCAGTGTCAGACGGCGCAGCAAAATCGAGGGTAATACCTTGGTGACTATCGAAATTAAACTGATCCCACGATGATTACTACAATCATTGCGTATTTCCCTCCTGAATATGAGTATAATCAATGACTCGCCCCATGATAACGGAATACGCCCCTCGTTCCAAATGTCAAGGCCTCTCCACCTAGTTTGAAAAGAACTGGGGGATGTTCACCGAGACAGGCCGCTTTTCCGCGCCTTAGTAATCGAATGTTCGACTCTACTTCCACTTCCGATGGGAGTCAAGTGGTACTCCCGAAGGAATCGCAGTTGCAGATGTTAGAATAATTACATCAGCGCACGGCCAGCTAAACCGTTCCTTTAAGTATTCGGCCCAACGATCGAGCCTTTGCTGTTTGTCATGAACAGGCTCTCCATTTCCATATTTCGTTTCACTGACCGGGGTTCGCCAACCACCGGTGTCGCGAATAAGTTTGAACAATCTTTGAGTGTTAATCCAAGCAGCCGTTACTCCTATTTCTTCGGCTACTTTGACCAACCAATTTCCCCGACCCATCTTAGGGATCTCCGTAACTTGCCTTTACGGAGGTCTTCGTATCTTATTCTGCTGGACAGTTGGCGTTTTTACTCCATCAGACTCAGCGACTCTGGAGAAATCCAGTGTCTCTGGTGGACATCAGATCTAGGATCGCAGACGAAATCTGTTGTCACGTGCATCGCCCGTTTGATATGAACCCAGTAATCATCTACATTAGTGTTCGTCGTAGTTCCCAACTCATGTGATAGTTTCTGTTTATAACTAGTGAAAACTACGGGATCAGACAAACGTTGTACGGCTAATCGGGTTTGTGGTTCGCATTGATGACCAAGGAGCTGGAGGGAAAACCGCATTAAAATTATTGCATGGTCCGATATGTACGTGGATCACTAAGATATACAGTTCTGGATAAAACTGCGCCACGGGTAGCTTACTGTGATATGATCAATCCGACTCAGATCACCTGTAGAGTTAGAGCACCATGCCGCTGTGCGACGCGAGCTATGTCGAAAATTCCTACTAGACAGGAATAATCGATTGTCCGCACAAAACTAGAGAATCTTATCCCCGTTATCTCTGCGCTGAGCGGGTTAAGGCACAACGCTTACCTAAATAGGCTACTGATGCACTAAGTCTGCCAACTTGTGCAGTAAAATCACCTGCTACCACTACAATGTCCGTACCTTTCCTCTTTCGAACGACAGTGGTGCGCTCATCATAGAACTCGTCCTTGTGCGAGTCAGAGTTGCAGTCTGTTGGAGCGTATGCCGAGATAACAAATAAACTGCGCTCAACACAGCTATTCTTCTGAACCCCAACTGACACCTGGAGTCTTACAGCATATAAACCACTATTATTCAGTATCCAATCTGAAAGGGCAGCTTCAGCCTGACCAATCAAGACTATTCCTACACCACGATGACACGCAGCTCAAGCTGCTGCGTCTTCTGAAGTGCGCAAGAAATACCTCCATGAGATACCAGCAGCAGTCAGTTGGATCACACTGCTCGAATACTGGATACGCGTTTCACAGACGCAGCAGACATCAATCGCCAGTCCATTGTGCAAGCTAGGCACAAATTCTTTGGTGATAGACAGTCCTGCCGTCGCTTGAGGTGGTACCAACGCCTTTCCTATCGCAGCTTTATGTGGCTCGCCACTTCAAGTTCCAAGGTTAGGTTGCCGGTTTCACCAAAAAACTCATGAAATTCACAACTCACAGAAAGTCGTCGCTCATGTCTACTTAGCATTCACAACAAGAAAAACCTCTAGCTCTCACCGAAATTCACAGTTTGAACCCCAATAATGATTATGTGCATCATTTTCTTCAGTCTTCTTGTCATCATGCCTTATTCTTGACGAAGACACAAATGTCTCCAACGTCGGATACCACCCAATTCCAACTTCCGAACTACTTTTCCCATTCCTTATTTTCATCTAAAGCTGGCGTCTATGCCTACATGCATCAGTCACTACCTCTCGTATCCAACACCTGGACTTTGCCAACCGTGAGTTCCAGCTGATGTGGCTGAAGTTCCGGTTCCTTTCTTTTAATCATTACTTCTGTGACGTCTATCGCTCTCTCTGGCACTGAGCACTTGTTCGCATCAGATCCCGATTTCAGAGCTACCCTTCTTGGTAACTTTAATGTCCACAATAAGAACTGACTTTTGCACTCTTCTGGCACTACGGCTGTGCGCGCGAAGCCGGAGCTTTCGCTTTGGTCAAGAATCTAAGTCAGCTCGTTAAGTTCTTACACGCATTCCCGATCGGGCTGGCGATTGTGCACATACCCTCGACCTTCACACTTCTTTTTCCCTTATTCTTTGACATTACCTCTCTTTCTCCACTCGGTTCATCGGACCACTGTCTTATCTCCCTCTTCATCACCTTTTCTCGCCCAGTTCCTACGCGCAGCTCTAGATGCATTTTTCAGCGTTACGATTCAGCCAACTGGGATGGTTTCCGTGATTTTCTGACATTCTATCCCTGGGGTGACTGTTGCTTCACTTTCAATATTTTTTCCTCCGTTCCAAACTACTTCAAAGCACGCTCTCTTTCGTTCCACACCTTTCCGAACCCAGCAAACTACGTTCTCCTAGGTGGCTTACCCACGCCTGCAATCGCGCTGTGCGCTTAAAGAACTCGGCATTCTGACGGTGGTGCCACTTCTCTACTCCTCAATCTCGTGGTCTTTTTGTGCAGGCCAGAAATGCTCACTTTCCATTCAGAAATCCAAAAATTGTTTTATCCGCCACAAAGTCAAACGTCTAGCCTCTTCCGCTACTGGTAGCTGATCATTTCGGTCTCTCGCCAAAGCCGTTCCCCGTATTTTTGCCCCTTCAATTTCTCCCCTATCTCTAACGCCTCTGGCTCTTTAGTCTTCGAATCCCATTAGAAAGCAGAGAACTCTGCTTCCCGGTTTGCCTTTAATTCCATTTTACCCAACTCTCCTATCCTTCCTTCTTTAATCACTCTCACTAGCCGTTCCTTCATTCCCCTTATCACAACCAGAAAGGTCCGCCAGACCTTACAATCACTCGACCAAAATAAACCAGCACATACGGACGGTATTCCACCCATCGCCCTGAAAATGTGTACCCAAGAGTTAGCACCAGGTTTACATCACCTTTTTTACTTTTCTCTCTTATCTGTTACGCTTCCAGGCCCATGGAAAGAAGTCATAATTTCTCTTATTCTCAAACACGGCTACTCTTTCGGTCCGGACAACTACCGTCATAATTCCCTAACTTCTGTCACTTCAAAAGTCATGGAAACCATAATTTCTGACCAGTTGCGACCGTTCCTCAAACGTAAGGCACTGCTGAGCGACCGTCAATACGAGGTACGACCTCGTCGTTCCACGGGTGATCTACTAGCTATGGCCACGCACTCCTGGTCAGCGGCACTCGATAACCACAGAGAAACACACCTGGTCTCACTAGACATGTCGAAGGCTTCTGACCGTGTCTGGCACAAAGATTCACTGTCTAAACTGCCCACTTTCATGTTCCTTCCAGCCCTTGTCTTGTGGACGTCGAGTTTTCTCAGCAACCCGACCATCTCCGCTCGTGTCGATGGGGCACAATCACAGCCTTTCCCCGTGAATGTTAGTGCTTCCCAAGGTTCTGTACTTTCACCCATCCTCTCTGCTTTTGTTATTGATCTTTTATCCAACAACTTCAAACATCTTCCACGCCTTTGCGGACGATGTCACTATACAATACCTCCTTTCATATCCCCCCCACCATGCCACCGCCAACATCGACGGCGACCGCTGTGCCCTTGTAATCGCTCAGTTCGAACTCCGAACAGGTCTCCTCTTGAGGCTCTCAAAATCGTGTTCTCACTTCTATGCTTCCGAAACATCTCTGCTCTCAATTTCTCCCAAACACCACTGCTTTTCTACCCACTTGATTCGGTTCCAAATCAATGACTTTCCTGGGTCTTTCGGACATTTCCTCTCTAGCTTGGCCTTCATACGTATGTTCGCTTGTTTCTCGTGCTGCGCATAAGATTGGTTTTTTGTTGCGCACCAGACATTTCTTCGAACTATCCTACCTCTTCATCATCCAACATTCAGTCGCTTGCCCATCGCCCGGTAGTTGTTTCATTGTCCCTATTCTACCGCTATTATTTTGAGCTTTGTTCCTCTGGGTTAGCCTCGGCTGTTGCTATTCCCATTACTTTTCAACACCAATCCCGAGCACAGGCAGGTAGTCACATCTATCAAGTTTCTGTCGCTTGATCTCGGACCTTGACCTTTCAGTCTTCTTCCCCCCCCCCCCCCCCCCCCCCGGACGGTTAAGTTGTAGAACACCCTTCCCCTCTGTCATTCCACCTTCCTTCAACCTTTCTCTTATCAAAAGCGGAACCAATAAACCGGTTTTCACGTGAATGTCCCCACAAACTCCTCTTACGGTATGTTTTCGAGCTATGAGATTGACCCCTTTTACTGTAATTCATTTCCCGTGCAATAAAAAAGCGTGCATAAACATACGCACGTTAAAAGAGCCGAGATTCAGAGGCTAAAGAAGCTTGAGAAAGTGTGAGTTACAGGACATGATTATCTATGACACTATTTGAAAATGAAACGTTGCGAGTACCGCGAGTGTTATCAGTGACAACATGATGGGAAGGTAGATGAGAGCGAGAGGAGTTGGGGACAAAAGACCAAGGTTGAATAAAAGAGAGTGAACTCTGAGCAGTAGCCCACTTATCACTACCCAGACCGCTCGATGCGATGGACGGTGCGGTCCTGATTATCCTGCGCGGCGACCGATGCTGTATGGAATTCTTTGTGCAGTTTAAGTTAGCGGAGCGCTGATCCAGCACGAGAACGTGACCGAAGTGCCCGTGGAGCAAATGAAGTAAACTGAAGAACCAGTCAAATGCCAACTGTTGTCTGAACCGGATCAAACAACTGTTTTGTTATCAGCCTAATCACTAAGCTACTGGCCGCGACACCCAGCCATATTACTTAAGGTCTCCAACCATTTGGTTGGCGAGTCGCTTGGACCCCAACCCGGAAGTCTAACACGCCCTGCATAGTCATGTCCACTGGAAAAGGTTTTCATACCTTAGCGAAAGTAGAGCACGCAATAACGGAGACAATAAAAAGGAGGAGGGGTAAACCAAATTCAGTCCTGACTTAGACAGTCTTGAGTTCAACAGTTCTGCAGCTTACAGTGGTTATGGGCCAATTTTCTCAAGTTATTGGAAACCGAGTAGGCCTGGTAACAAAGAACAACGTTATTATAATAACTAATAAAAATAGAGGTGGGAATGATGTCTAGTTTTTTGGGGTTTCTTTATTCATCAAATAACGTAGGACCTGACAAAGCAAAGAATATCTAAAAACAACCGGAAAAAACAATGCATCGCGGACAAAGGACAACCACTGTGCGGTTATGTGAAATTCGAAAAAACTAGTTACATTATCTCACCAAGCTGCTGCAAATCCAGATGAAAACAATAACTACAAAAACCCACAAACCGGATATATTTATTCGTCCGACTGTGGACTACACACCATGTGGAAACTACAGGTTAGGAAGATATGCCAGTTCTCTGTTAAAATCGTATCAAAAAATGGTGGTAAGTCACATTACCGGCGCTTTTGAGTTTGTCCGTATAGTACAAAACATTATCAAAACTGATGAAGTTGCAGTGAGCTTTCATGTAATCTCTTAATATTCAAATATTCCCATAAAATCAGCCTCGATTATTTACATTCCTTACGACCCTCTGATATTTCATCGGAAACCCGATGTTTATCAGAAATTTTTACTGGTTTAGAACTTCTTACTTCAAACAAGAATTATACAGACAAACCGATGGCGTTGCCATGGCATCTCCTGTCTCCCTGATTGGTGCCTTCAATGCCTTGATGAACGATACAGCTCCACCAATTTTAAGATAGGGACAGAAGATACTGACAGAGTTATGAGTTTTCTAGACTGTCGTCTGAGGGTGAATGATTCCCAAAAATTCACCACCGCTGTTCATCGAAAACCAACATACTTGGATAAGTATTTACATTTCGATTCGGTTCATCTGCGTTGCGTGAAACGAACGCTTATCTCATCGCTTGCCAACAGATTTGAAAAACTCTGTAATGTGGATATCATTCGTGAGGAAGAAATGAGACGCCAATCCAAGTTCGTCATAACAACCATTACCCACCACATCCACTAAGAAACCAACTGAGAAAAAATAGACCAACAGTACAAACTGATAAAGAAAAAAGACTACTATTCGGCATTCCATACAGATCAGACCCTTCTGAGGCAATCCAAAATGGCCTCATCATCATCATCATCATCATCGTCGTACAGCGTTAAACAGTAGGGCAAGCCCCACTGACCACTGCCTTTCTCACCATGTTGCACGTTGAATTAAAAAGTATGAGTATACAAGATGGACAGGGAGTGGACCTATATGGGTGGGAAAAGAAAAGAATGCCCTAGTAGCCAACACACGGAATGCACAGTCTAACTGTACAAACGTACACCGATCAAACATTCTGATTCGATAGAAAGTGACAACACGATCTCCACTGTTCGCGGTTCGCAGCCATATCCTTCAGTGTCTCCAGCCAACTGGTAGACGGATCTTTTGGACCCCAACCACGAAGACGTGAAGCACCTACTTTTCCTAAGTCTGCCGTACATTTTCTCATTCCTCGCTGCCACGTCATCTGTTGACCTCCACGTGGTCTCTTCCACTCCCTAGGAGGGGCGGAGAATAGGACACGGTACGGTAGACGTGTGTTTGCCATACGTAACACGTGTCCCAACCAACGAAGTCTACTAAGTTGGATACGCTGTGACAAAACGTTCTCTGAATTAGTACCCAATACTCGCTTTCTGACCTCATCGTTGCTTACTCGGCTATTCCACCCAATCCTAGCGATACTACGTAAACATCGATGGTCGAAAACCTCAAGACGACGAATATCTTCAGCACGCAGACTCCAAGTTTCGCAACCATACAACAAAACTGAACGCACAGTGGCACAGTATACACGACCTTTCAACTTCAGTGAAATATCGGATCGGCGCCACAAGTGCTTCAGTCCAGCGTACGCCGCTCGAGCCTTGGATATCCGCGTACTCACCTCTACTACCGTCGTAACGCAGCTACCGAGGTAGGTGAAGTGGTCGACAACTGACAGCACCTCCCCATCGAGCATCAAGCTCGGAATCGTTGACGTCCTGTCTTGTAACATCACCTTGCACTTTGAAGGTGCAAAGCGCATGCCGAATGGAGCTACAGCTCTTGCGAGATTATCTAGTGCACGCTGAGCATGTTCCGTGCATTCGAACAAGCAGACAACGTCGTCTGCGTAATCTAAGTCACATAGCTTTTCACTATCTCCTAGTTCGACCCCTACATCCTGAAGATTTTGCAAAGCACTCTCCATTATTTCGTCCATGACGAAGTTAAAAAGGAATGGAGACAAAGGGCATCCCTGCCGAACACCACTGGTCGTTTCGAACCGACCGGATAGTTCGCCGTAAACCCTTACGCGGCCAAAAGTATGAGAATACAATGATCTCATTAGGTTCACGAACTTCTGGGGCATACCTTTTCGATGAAGAGTACTGAAAAGCGATGTTCGATCAACTGAATCGAAGGCGCCTTTCAGGTCTAAGAAAAGCCTTATTGTTGGTCGGCGGTGCGTGTGACGCGTTTCAAGTAGTCGGCGAAGAGTAAAAATCTGATCGATGCATCCTCGACCTGGGTGGAATCCAGCCTGCTGTTCGCGGACATTCCTCTCACGAGCCGGTGTAAGACGGTGCAGCAAAATCGAAGCTAATACTTTGGTGACTATCGGGATTAAGCTAATCCCACGATGATTACCACAGTCATTGCGTATTCCCTTCTTGAAGATGGGAACAATCAATGACTCGCTCCATATTAACGGGATACGCTCCTCCTTCCAAATGTCACGGAGCAAGGCGGTTAGTGATTTTATCAACGCCTCACCACCCAGTTTGAAAAGAACTGGGGGAAGTTCGTCGGGACCTGCCGCTTTCCCCCGCCTTAGTAATCGAATACATGACTCTACTTCTACTTCTGATGGGGGCTCAAGTGATACCACCAAAGGGGTCGCAGTTGTTGACACGGGTGTAACTACACTAGCGTGCGGCCAGCTAAACTGTTCCTTGAAGTACTCGGCCCATCGGTCAAGCCTTTGCTGTTTGTTATGGATGGGTTCTCCATTCCTATTGCAAATCGTTTCACTGACCTGAGTTCGCCGTCCACCGGTGTCACGAATACGTTTGAACAGTCTTTGACTGTTACCTGAAGCAGCTGCCACTTCCATTTTTTCGGCTACATTGACCCACCAATTTTCGCGATCCTTCTCAAGGCTTTTCGTAACTTGTCTTTGCAGCTTTCTCCGCATCTTATTCATCTCCTTACGGTTCGAAAGCTGACGCTTTTGCTCGATTATACTCAACGACTCTTGCGAGATCCAGTGTCTTTGATGGACAACGGATCCAGGACCACAGGCAAAACCTGCTGCAACGTGCATCGCCTGTTTGATATGAGACCAATGCTCATCTACATTACTGTTCGTCGTAGATCCTAGCTCATGTGCTAACTTCTGCTCGTAACGGGTGCGTACTTCTGGATCACACAAACGTTGCACGGCTAATCCGGTTTGCGGTTTGCGACGATGGCCATGGATCTGGAGAGATAATCGCATTAAAACTAAGGCATGGTCCGACTCCAAGTACGTGGACCAGTAAGATCTACAGTTCTGAACAGAACTGCGCCATCGGTAGCTTACGGCGATATGGTCAATTTGACTAAAAGTACCTGTAGAGTTAGAGCCCCATGTCGCTGTGCGACGCGAGCTGTGTCGGAAATTTGTGCTAGACAAGAACAATCGATTGTCTGCACAAAATTGGAGAAGCCTATCCCCGTTATCTGTGCGCTCAGCGGGTAAAGCACAACGCCCACCTAAACAGCCTTCTGACACACTGAGTTTGCCAACTTGTGCATTGAAGTCACCAGCTAGCACTACAATGTCGGAACCTTTACTGCTGCGAACGAGAGTGGCGAGGGCATCATAGAACTCATCTTTCTGCAAGTCTGAGCTGCAGTCCGTTGGGGCGTAAGCCGAGATCACAAACAAATTGCGCTTAACACAACTATCCTTTCGAACGCCGACTGACCCTTGGAGTCTCACAGCACATAAACGACTGTTAACAGGGATCCAGTCTAATAGGGCAGCCTCAGCCTTGTCAGTCAAGACAATTCCTACACCACGTTGACCCACAGCTCTAGCTGCTTCGTCTCCTGAAGTGCGCAGAATATACCTCGATGAGATACCTGGAGCAGTTAGCTGAATTACATTGCTCGAATCCTGGATACGCGTTTCACTTAAGCAGCAAACATCAATCTTCAGAGAGTTCATTGTGAGGGCTAGGCACGCCTGCCGACCGACCTGCATGAGTGTACGCACGTTGAAGGAGCCGAGATTCAGAGGCTGACGGGGCTTGAGAAAATGTGAGTTACCAGTCAGAGGATTATTCCCGATACTATTTGACAGTGAATCGTTGCGAGTCTCAACCGTGTTATCAATGGGAGCATTATGGGTGGATAGATGGGGCAAAGAGGGATGGTTAGGGACAGAAGACAAAGGTTGAATAACAGAGAGGGAACTCTGAGCAGTAGCACACTTATCACTACCCACCCCGCTCGATGCGATGGGCAGCGCGGTCCTGATTAGCCTGCGCGACGACCGATGCAGTATGGAATTCTTTGTAGTCGTGCAGTTCATGGGAGATGTTGGACGGGTACTGCTAGGGTGTCCAGCCACAAAGCAGGAGAACGATTAGGGTCCTCATCCAAAGCCTTTAGTTCTGACAAGAACCTATCCGCAAGGCAGCGGGATGGCTTAGTGGAAGCCCATTTGCTTGGATCAATTATTCTTCCACTGGTTTTTCCGACTGAGTTGCCAGCTCAAATCAACCCCCAACCTGGAGGACCAGGAGACTGGACTTCGTCTGACCTCTACCCATTGACCTGTCAGGTATGATTGCATCTCCGGCTTAAGGAAGCCATCCTGTATAGCTCTTTGGGTCATAGAGGCGCGCAAGCCATCACACCACGTCAAGGTGCAGTCTCGTCGTGATGGCCTCGGTGATTATAATATTCGCAAATTCTTCCGGATGAACAGTACTGACTCGCCACCTCACCAAGACCAAGGATTCAACCAACTTGCAAAACCAAAAAAACTGCATTTATGAAGTCAGTTGCAAGGATATATATATATATATATATATATATATATATATATATATATATATATATATATATATATATATTACACTGGATTGAGAACAAGCATGGTGCCAACGCAACAACAACAGAGAAAAATTACTAAGTCGAGGGGCGGGGGATTAAGAGTCAGCATAAAGATTGCAACAAACAAAAGCAAATTTTTCCTAATATTTTCACTCTACACGTTTTGTAGATTTTCCTGTCTGTTTTTCTATAGTTTATGGGGAACGAGAAGTCAACAGACAGGCCATACAGCATTCTCGCCACTAGATTCGGTTCTGAGCCATGTCTCGCAGCATCTCTAACCAATGGCAATCATCAACTCTTGGGCCCTGACCAGAAAGGCCTGGAAGCACCAACCGAAGTCAAAGCCGAAGCTAACTACTCCATGCCCGTGCGCCAAGTCATAACCTGACTACCATGCCATTTCTTCCAGCCTTGCCCAGCACGTGTAAAAAAAGCACGAAAGGATAAACGATGGGCAGGCATACCAAAACGTGTCCGAGCCATCGCAGGTGGTGTACAGCGATTATCTCTGTCAGGGGGCGACTATCAGCACCGAACACACGACGACGAACCCCGTCATTGCTCATCCGACGTTCCCACCGGGCACGAACAATGCTTCGGAGACACCGGTGGTCGAATACTGGAAGGAATGTTCAGCTGAATATACCGGACAAACTTCCAGACAACTTAAGATCAGAATAAAAACACAAAAGAAAATAAAAATACAAACCTTCCAGTATGGCAGTTTTAGCGAAAGTTGAGCGGGATTCAGCGATCGTTTTTCACGCCACAGCCGGTTGACATAGCATGGACTACGAAAACGCGAAAATCCTTTAACGCGGACTGAAAACATGCACTGAGCGCTTGTGTGCTGAAGATCTGGCGATTAGCATCCACCCTGTATGCGTCAACCGAAGTAACGGGGTAGGGAGTCCCGGAATTTGGACCACACAGACATCATTAACAAATGAGCAACCCAAAGATCACAACCACAGCTGACCACGTCACCACTGACTCCGATAATGGAAGCCGATGTGACTAAAATCCAGTCAACCTAATCGAGGAACGATTTACCACACACACGCGCATACACACTTCCGTTGACTTGTAACTGATTCCTCAGAGGCATTTGATTGCAAAACTACCTTCAGAAAGGTTAACCACGGTAACCGCAACGTCGGCTCATTTTTTCCACCGACAACGCCGTATTACTGACATATTATTCCATTTACCACACCATGTGTCACATCGTTTTTTTCGATACACTCTGAATTTCATTCGGTCCTGATATACTAAATTATTGCATGCAGTTATTTGATAGTGGAGTACACAACGTGATAAGTAAATGGATAAAAGTTAGTTTTTAGCAAAGGACAAAACTGGAAAATACTAACCTATGTGAACCAAATTTGATTGTGCTTTCTCATCGTTGAAGCGCAGACCATATTGCCGAGAATCTGTTTACGTATAATAAAACCATCGTATAAAGTGGTTAAGAGGGCAGAGAACCAAGAGAAAAGTAAAAATTTAAAAACCGTCCCAGAACAATCGTTTGAAAGTTGATTAAATATGAATACGAACTTTAAGCAGGTTATTGAAGCATATTCGTTACCGGCAGAACAACCAATTTATCATCTACAGGTTTTCCTGTCTTTTAGAAGCCACTGCCGGTTAGCTAGCGATCACGGCCTAGGGCACCAAACCTTTCCGAAGCACCCAGACCGTACAAGGTGACATCGTATGCGAGGTTTTAGTCCCAGTTAGTTCATCAGCAGAGACTGAGATTTGCTGAACATCAAAACACAAGATCGAATGTTCTGCATCAGTGGGACCGACTTTTAAATATCACTTTGTCGAAGTAGGCTTTCGGGAAAGAGGCTCTTGAAGGCACTGATATCATCGTAGAACGTATGTCATTGACCTTCCTGCTTTAGACGCGACCAGAGGGCGGCTATTAGTGCGTAACAAACAACGGCGCACTTCGTCATTCCTCGATATTCCCAGCAGATGCGAGCAATGCTTCGGAAACATCAGCGGTCGATCACAGAAAGATACCGAGCATGCTCAAAGCAGAGTAGCCAGGTATTGAAACCGTAGAGTAAAACACTACGAACCGCTATGTACACCCGGCCTTTAGAGAGAGCCGGATGTCACGGTGACGCCACGTGCCGCTAGTTGGTGAAGGCTGTTCTTGCTCTCGTTATTCATGATGTAGTCTCTCCAACACCAAGTGAAGTAGTATTCAAGCACTCGAAGAACTTGGGGTCTTTAACTACTTATAACTGATCATCACACAGCGTGAGTGTATATACACCACACACACACACACGCACACGCACACGCACACGTACACACACACAAACAAACAAACAAACAAACAACACTGAGGCGTTAGTGGGATACGGATACTTACTCCTTTTCAAGAGTTCAACCACATAGGCCAAATTTTCCCGGTCAGCAGACACACAGAGATAGTCATCCAGATACCGGACGACCAGTGGTTCTGTCCTGTACCTCATTTGTTTCGGGGACCATACACGAACGGCGTCGTGCAGTGCTCGGTCGGCATGGGCCAAGTACAGATTAGCAAGATCCGAGCACACACAAGAGCCTTGTGGGACGCCGCGGGTGAAAACAAACTGTTTACCATCTAACTGTTGAAATAAAACACGCAAGACGAGTAAATCGAAGTGGGATGTTGAAAAGGTTAGTTAACTTTGTGAATGATGACACTACAACGGTTTTCTTGATACACATAGGTTCACGAAGGAAGCAGACACCCTGTGGACTATACTCACACAACATTACACATTTTGACATCATGGAAGCGCACATGCATACCTGAAATCAACTGCTATGCGTAGAGCTCAGTGAATTCAAGGCTCATCCGATGACTCATCCTGAATTAGAAGTCGGCACAAAGTAGTAGGTGGGAGGATAGTGGGCGTGCGAATGGAATTGCTGGAGCACGGAATCTCATTCATTGTTTCTTCAAGGAGAAACCAATACAACTTTGAAACTAAGACTATATATATATATATATATATATATATATATATATATATATATATATATATATATATATATATATATATATATATATATATATATATTTGGAGAGAGAGAGAGAGAGAGTTCCATAGCGAAGAACGCTTAGAAATAAAATGGCCGATCTGAGTTCCACAAGAAGCATTGAGGCAGACTGCTGTGTTCGGAATTAACGGAACAAACTACGCAACAAATCCGTCTATTAGCACATTAGTAAACGCGCACGTAAGCGGGCAAGCAAAAGAGTGAATTATCTGTTGGCAAGCCCAAGCAGTACATGCGATCGAGTGGTCAAGCAGGACAGCTCAGCAGTAACGAATCAACAAGCACCTATGACTCAGTGCCAAAGTCTGATTGGTTAGAAAAAGCCGTCCGTAGCATGAGTAAAGTCGCAGTGATGTGCATGGTTGTATGCATGCATGTGTGACTAGTCGTGGCAGCGAACAGGCATCGATCAATAGGAAGTCAGTAACGGTGCATGCGTGTAAGGCTATCTGATTGCGTACGTGACTACTTGAGTCGGCACAACACAGACGAAAATCGATTGCATTCCATTCATGAGACCATGATTGACCGTGTTGAACATAGTTCACCCTAGCTCGTTTACCTGGTCCAGTGAAAATTGAGATCATCATGTAAGAAGCTCGACAAAACCTTAAACCACTCCGGCTTTCCAGATTTAACTGGGATTTCGTCAGTTTGCACATGATGACTTCACTCTGACTGAGCCGTGGGTTTCACTGTCGAGTCTGCGTGTGTGACAAGCAAGTCACTGTCTGGGCGCGCTTGTGTTGAGGGTGAGAGATTTTAACTTTTCGTTTCTCATCGCTCGCTAACCGTTTCCTTTACCCTGGTGCATCCTGTATATATCGCCTATTTATTGGACTCTGTATCCACCGTATTCACAGTTAACCAGTAGACCGCAACGCCAGAACCCACACGGCAGCATACAACTCTCCTTCAACGAACAGAAGCATCAATGTGTATAACTACGACAAAATAGTTCAAACTAGTTTTAATGAACAACTTACCAAAATGACGGATTGCTTTAGGAACCAGGCAAGCTCCCGTTTTAGATATACCGTGTCCGGTACAGGACATATATACTTGCTTGCCTAATAAAAAAGAAAAAGGGCGAACAACGGAAGCAACAGAACTCTTATGTACATGATTAGGTGTGACGGAGTGATTGGTCTTCCTCACCCTGGCTATTGAAAACCTTCCTGCATGTTATGGGTTTGACTACGCAAACCGCGAGACAATAGATCTGAGGAGTTTCCAAAGTGATTGAGAGAACAGCATTGGGATCGTTCCGTTTTACTGACACTGGGGTAAGGAGGGCCCCCTTTATTCGTTTGTGGGGTTACAAAGGATCCAACCAATGTGGGTGAATATAAGGACCAGTGACGTACTGGAATTCGGATTTTTTCCTTAATCCTAAGATTTACTACTTGTATTTACCATTATCTACTCGCAATTCGTTCCACACCAGTTATCTGCAATTGGATCGGGAGAAAGAGACGGCACCGTGATGATTGATTCACGGCTGAACAAACTGAAACTGGGGTGTACGGGGTGTCCGAGAGGAGTAGCGCCCCTGAGTTGGTTGACTGTCGTGTTCCTTGGGGCATCCTCTATCTCCTTAATTTCCATCTGTTACCCAGCTCTCACCTATGGCTCCATGAACCTGAAGCGTGCATTAGCGGTCACACCCCGGCAAACCCCTCGACAGGCGGGGTAAACCAGGATGGTGTTTCGAACCGTCCTACTAGCTCTAGTGGGAAGTCTATTCCGCCCACGAATCATCTCATCTTATTAGCACAAAACACATCGTTTATATAGAAAGAAACAATCACTGACATCAATCGTTGCAACGTAAACCAATTAGTTCATATTGGCATCGAGTAGCCTGCCTTCTGATTGGTTGACTGGTCACACGACCAGCTAACAGTTGATGGGAATCCGTTTGCGTCTCATCGATCCGCAGCATTGTCACTTGCGCATCCGCTGGCACAGGCACTGACCTGGATTCCGGGCAGGTGCTGACACGCCGATTGCTGACGGGACACGGCTAGCTATCGACCATGAGTCAGCACACACCCTCAAAGAAGGTTACCAAGGTCTAAAAAACTTCGATGAGACAGTGTTCGGCATCTGAAGAGAGACTCCTGAATGGGCGGACGAGATCAACTGATCCTACGAACATAAATGAAAACTGTCCGACTTACCGGACCCGGCATTCCAGAAGAGGCGAATGAACCGCATAACAAGCCACCGGCTCCTACGAAAACATCCTACTGCCTTGCAGTCTGCACTTGGATGCGCAAAAGCAAGAGATGCAACCTCGAACAAAAAGGCCGAACGGTGCTGAGGACAACGTTTCGCACCCTACGTCCGCGATTTTCTATGATTATTCATGGGACCTCGTGTGCTTATCATGCTACGGCGTCCCTGGTAGGCGACGCGCCTCGTGTTTCAATAGTGAAGGTTATGAGACAGCAAGCTAGAAGTATTTTCTGCAGGAAAAGAACACACAGCCTGTTGGAATTTCAGAACCTTTCTGGACATCAGTAACCAATGCATCACAATGTGGACTCTACATGACTATGATATTGCTTGTCTCTCGAAAGTTCGCCTACTCAACTTAGGTGGCCGACAAATAAAGGTCCCGGGAATGGATACATCTTATTGGTTTTATCACAGTGGCCCGAAGGACAACTGCGATCTCTACGGCGTCGCGTTTGCTCTGAACAAGGCAGCCAATGACGCAATGATCTCCTGGGAACCAGTCTCATCCAGACTCGTCTTGGCACGCTTTAAAGGTTCCCCGCACAATGTGACAGTGATTTTGGTCTATGCTCCAACCAACTTGGCTGATGACGAAACCAAAGATGAATTCGACTATGACTTTCAGGAGGTAACCAACCGAGTTTCTGAGCGCGCCTTTTGTTGCAGGAGACTGACACACTCGCACAGGTGCGGCCGACGAATCCACTCACCATATTCTCGAGAAATTCGGTCTCGGTCAGCACTGCGAGAACGGTGGCCGACGGATGGATTTAGCCGACATAAACAGAATGGTTGTTTGCGGCACTTGATTGCAACATCCCAAGAAGCATTTACTGACGTGGTACTCAAATGACGATCACACTGCGCACCAACTCGAGCACGTCCTGGTGAGATGCCGTTAGGCCTCGTCTGTGGAGGATTGACGAGCGTACCAAGGTGCAAAAACGGGCAAAGCAGACGCACTAACCATGTCTTTCTACGTGCGTGCGTCAAAATCCATCAGTCTACACGTGCTAGGGTCTCTGCACCTTCCCGGATAAACATTGCTGCCGTAGAAAATTCACAGAAGCGAGAAGCGTTATCACAAGCAATCACATTTCGACTCATCGCCACAACCAATGCACAATACAACGTTTCTGTGGAATCGCCATGGACTCAAACGAAAAAGACAATCAAGGAAATGGCATGGACGGTACTCGGGAGAACAAAACGGCTGGCAAAAAGACTGAGCCTTTGAGAGCGTACTCCAGCTGTCAACCAAAGCACATGAAGCCTGGCTCGCACGTAGTATTGAACGTCATAGACTGCAGCGAGATGCCACGCACTTGGGGTTGATCGCAAGAGATACTGGACAAAAATAGCCGAAAAATGGAGAACGCGTCAAGAACTGGTGACTGATAAACTGTTTAGAAAAACTGGCAACGCCTCGAATAGGTACTGTAAACAAGATGCACTTTTTCGTGACACGGCAGGAAATCTAATACCCGAACAAAGCAAGAAAATGAGTCGATCGGTCGAACACTTCGGTCAACTGCTTAGCCGGCCTACAAGCCACTCGATGGACTAGTCGATGTGAAGTCCCCCAGTCCAGTCCGAAAGCAACTGCGACCCACACAGCACCGCGGAAATCACGGAAATTATTGCCAAACTGAAAGACAGAAAGTCCGCTGGGGAAGATAGCATCCCTACAAAAGCATTTAAAGCCTGTTCACTGTCATTGACCGACAGGTTATGTACACCGTTTGGCTCCATTCAGCAAGAGGAAACATTCCCACCTGACTGAGGCATGTCTGCTGCCCATTCCGAAGAAAGGTGATAAATCGGTACATAAGAACTACCGATGGATCAGCTTGATCGATGTCGCCTCAAACATTTTTGGTGCGTCGTTACTAAAACCGTTTCTTCGAGGCAAAAGACCGATGCACTCGCCTGAACCAAGGGGGTTTTCACCGTGGCAGAGGTTGTGTGGATCAAATCTTCACACTGCATCGAATACTGGGGCACCACTATAAGCTCCAGCAGCCAACAGTAGCTAGCTTCATCGACTTCCGGGCCGTTTTCGATTCGGTTAACCGCGAGTCCTTTTGGAGCATAATCCACTCCGACGGGATGCCGGATAAGTTCTTAAAGCTGTTGAGAGGATACTGCTCTACAACTGGTGCTAGGGTTCGTATGTACGGCGAAGAATCTGGTGAGTTCACACTCGCTACCGGAGTTAGACCGGGCTGTCTCCTCTCATTGTTGCTGTGTAACTACGCATTTGATTGGGCAATGGATCATGCATTCCACGACTACCCTGGCGTTCAGCTAAGCCAGGAACTATCCATATGGGACCTGGAGTTCGCGGATGATATTCTCGTGCTAGGTGACTCCTCCGCTACGCTCCAACCAACTCTCGACCGAACAAATTTTTTCGCGAAGTCCATTGGGCTGGAGGTAAATTCAACCAAAACCAAAACCTTCACAACCCATCCAGACCCAACAACTCAGCAGCTGTTCATCAACGACCGACCAGTCGAATACGTCTCTTCGTTCAAATGCCTTGACCCAACTCTGCTTCCGAATGGCCAGGCAAAAGATGAATTGGTATTACGAATCGACAGCCACAGAAGAGCCTTGCCTCAGGTAAGGCGAACTCTGTGGGCTCGTAGTGAAATCAGCATAAGGACCAAAGTTCGTGTTTACCGTGCCGCCATCCGCCCCGTACTCCCCTTTGGCTGCGAAACATGGCCGCTGTGAGCTAATACCAGAAGACTGAAGGTTTTCGATCACTGGTGAGTACGGCAAATCCTCAAAGTCAACTGGCACGACGGAGTGTCCAACGAAGGGGTAAGCAGACGATGCTCTGACGTCGGTGCGCTCTCTGTTCTCCTCCAACGTCGATGACTGCAGTAGTTAGGACATACCCTTAGCGACCCGAGTCGGAGATAACTAAACAAACACTCTGCTCTGCTCCATGCCCTGGTTGGCGTTGTCACCTCGGTGGGCAGCTGAAAACGTGGATAATTGCCGTAGAACAAGACATAGAACTCCAAGGTCTCCGGTCGGTCTATGGAAACTGGCGATGGAAAAAGAACTGGATCACGATCTGTACCGAGCTTCCCTCCGACCGCCGCGCACAACCAGCAATGGTCCGTGATATCCATGGAGCCGACTCATCCTCCCGCAGGAGATAGCCGCATAAAAGTGAGTAGGGTAATATGAACCTGCATATTACTTCTACGGGATAAAAAGATCAGTCGGATGTTTAACATAATCCTGAATTCACAGACCGACACAGCGGAAAAAAAAACACGCAAAGAAACAACTCCTAACAGCATATATATTGCCCTAAACTGACGGCCATGATGACGGCTTAGGGCGCAGAAATTCGACAGCCAACCTGTAAAAAATAGAGAGCAATCATGTTGTCAAGAACGACTAACGGTGTGTTTTCTATTACAGGCCGACATATAGAGGAAAACATTAGGGTTCAAAGTCAGTCTGACTAAGTATGGCGTTATCTCAATATGACTGTCATTTCGGCATACCTCCCGTGGACCATGACCAGTATTCATTGATCTAAAAGCTCTATCGTCGTGTGAGAACAGTAGTATTGACCTTTCCTCAAACTGTGAATTGCCTGACCAAAAAAACGCGGACGACGTTTTTAATTTTAGTGAAGATCTAGGTAGGCTGTAAGTTTTTCAGATAGTCAAAATAACAAATGTTTGGGATGAGTTGCGCGCCATTAAAGTGTAAATTGCTGCTAGAGAGCTGGATTGACCTTACACCAAACCTTGTCTTGATAGGATAAACGAAGTAGGTAAGTTTCGTTAAATCGGCACTTACATCGTGTAAGGTGATCGGAATACGGATTAAATTTCGTCGCAGTTTCACAAGGCGCGTTTGGATTTTGACAATTTAAGCCACTTGTAGCACCTATGTACCGTCCCATTTCTCATCGAAAGTCAAGCGTATATATATATATATATATATATATATATATATATATATATATATTGCGCACTGAAAAAAATCTCGCCCGTAAAAGCTTCCGTGCAACCAAGATTATTGACGGGTGAATATCAGCATGTAGTCGATTCCTCGGTGCTCTGCAAGGAGTTAGTTTAGTTTAAATGTTGTGAAGCTAGTGGTTCAGATTGCTTCCCGAAAGTCTTAATGCATGCGGTAACAAGTTAATGCTATCAATTCCAATTCCGTCTGAATATATCAAGCAATTAAAAATTGAATCTGTAAGGCTTGTAAAAGAATGAAAAATACGATCCATATGGTACATATAAAATACCTTGAAGGCATGTAAATCATATTTCAAAAGATCCCTGGTGTGAACCATTAGGAGTATTGCTACTCGACCAGTGAATCAGATGTTTTTTTTCTATCACTCATTGAGAACCGTAAATATGTCGTGACGTGTTAAACAATAAACCGATGAATTAAGTTATCAGCATAAAAACTTGATACATACTTCAGCGACAAGCGGTATCCCACTCCCAACCAGAGACCAGTTAACCAAACGCTTTACAAAACGTCGTTGTAGTCCAAACTACCGCTTATCGTACGGCCTACTTGAATACACGTTCCTTCTTACACACATGCTTTTTCGACTACTGCTTACCGGATACAAAGGGTGTTCTGCTTAGATCGGTCTTTCATTAATTAGCCAAATCAACATCACTAATCAGACTACGGGTTAAATATGTAGATTGTGTTTGACTGCAATAATTTAATTTAAAAGGCCTCATCAAGTTATCAAATAGGGATGGATGATAATCACTACACACGCGGTGGTTCTTCCTTCCAACTTCTCTAGTGACTACTTTGGGAAACAAAGAGGTCTGTTCTGGTAGGATGCACAATAGCTGCAATTATTGTGTGCATGATCATTTGCGCGTACGGTGTAACTCTTGACATACTTCGTGTTGCTTCTTAATTAGCGCTAGAACGCCGAAAGAGTCCAAGGGAACACTGGCTGGTTGTAAAAATTGAATAACTTGGTTTTCGTAGCAGTTCGCTGAAATTTCATGACTTTTCCTCAAGATACATTTTGCGTCCTTCCTCAAGATTTCGCTGAAATCTGGTAATCGGTTCATACTCCAGGAAGATCCCTAATCGCTTTCCAGGACAGAAACAAGGTGCTCAGGGCCATCCCACTACGCAAGCCAACTCTCGTATAGCGTCTCAGAAACTGAAACGTAGTATGCTAACGTCGCAAGTACTTGTCATGCTGTATCAATCAAAGAGGAATGAATAACTTATGTGATAATCTTCAAAACATTGTGAGTTATTATGAACAAAGTGACCTTTCACGTAACCCTTCGTAGTGTTCTGAGTGTATCTCCATCCCATCTCAAGCAGCCTTCCTGAATGGTGAGTATACTCCGTGCAACATTCAATTACACGGAGTTCAGCCTCCAAAGTACCTTGGAGTGGTGTTAAGCACTGATATTCTCGTTGTCAACTGTGTGTGCCAATTGTGCTGATTCTTTCGAACTTGATAGCTCAGGCAATTCTGCATGACAATTATCAACACACACTATCTCACGCGACACCGATAGTATTGTAACCATGTGAACACGAAAATGTCATTTATTGTCACCATGAATACCAAGTTTCATGCTCTTTCTTCTATATTCTGAGTTTGAATGCCTATAAAACACTATAATTAAGCCAGTTGGGAAGCACCGAAAACAATCTCGTTCTCTACTGTGTGTTCTGATCCTTCAGCCGCGTATTTTCAATTAATATTGCGGTAAATCAACATTCACAATGCCCTTTGTTTCTCAACGCATTTTACAAAACCTACTCTGTATCGTCCTGGTAGTTGCACGCCACACACACGTCGCAAACATGTAACATAAGACGTATAAGAGCGTGGGCGATTAAAAAAACTACGGACAAACGGCTCAGCTCCATCCGGTATCGAAATGCAATACATTTGCTGCTGAAATCCTGACCACGAAGCAGACAGACCTTGATTTAAAGCTGGACGACTGAGTGAGCGTACCTGTGTGCGTGCACATATGTGCACAATCTAGGAACAGCATCGAAATTGTTTGCATGATTGACATAAACTGAGGTCTCCTATCCTGAATGTAGCGCAGATATTTCGTGTCTGAACGTGCGTGGTGCGCACGTGATTCGGCAATGGTACGTTCACCAACGCGAATACAGCTCAACCTGGGTATACATAGCACTGCGTGGTTGACGCGTGCGTCAGTTACGAACCCTAACCAGCCCCACTGCACTTTATTTTTGATCCCAGCTTGTGCTCACGTGCACATGCACAGAGATGCGCTCACTCAGTCACCCAGCTTTCACTCAAAGCCTGTTTGTTCTGTGGTTCTCTTGATCGCCAGACATAGACAACAGGCCTTAGAACATCTATAGATAATGGTTTGAGTGACAGTCACAGAACGACACACCGGTCCCATTAGGGCAGCGGAATGAACACACGGTATACTGCCAGAACAAACTGAAGGTTTGGAAGCGCAAAAGTAATGGTAGTCTGTTGGAGATCCATCGTTTTCGAGAAGCATCGATACCAATCGGCATACGAAATTGATAGTTCTCGAGGGATTGAAATAGCGGTGATGCGCATTCGTGCTGATCGTGTGATTAGGTCGTATGTGGCTGCGGATGATGGTATACTTATATCTAATTAGGGTGGTTGCGATTACGCGATGACATGAACCAGTGCATATCATGACAACTAAAACGTAATTCATTTGCTTTGGTCTTTCTTTCCGTGTTTCGGACAACTGACTGAGGGGGCTATGGCGAACATATAGATGCACCTTTTGTAGCTCCATGTTTGTTTATAAGTAATGATGAAGTAGCTAGTCATTTCAATTTGGACTGTAATACAGTGGATGGCCAAAATTGGAAACCAAATGTGGACCACTTGTCTCGCACCTGATCTATGGTCTCGCTCCCAAGTTATTCTCTTTTGAAGCAGCTTTCAGCTGATTTAGCGGTGCATTACCAGGAGTACCCCTCTTAAGCATGTCTTTATTGAAATGAATGGGTTTGGGCAGTAGCTCGTTCGGCAATGTCTTCTAACTTCCGATCTGTGTCACTACCAAACGTATTTCATGCATTTTTATATACTGTACCGTTACCGATATGGTCGACTAAGAGAACGAAATGATTTTATTCAGAAATCTAGGCGGCTACGTGGTCCACTAGAATTGCTTGCTTTTAACACATGCTGATTGCAACATTTTTCAGTTTTTTTTCGAGTTAAGTCAAATTGTGGCATTGCTGCACGGCTTGTCGCATGAAGCGACAAACTGATTAATTAAAGGTGAAAGATAACACTGAATCGTGATATTACTTCAATCGACCTTTCCAAAATCACAAAATTTTCTATTGGAAGATCGGCAAAAATGATAAGAGGACAACGAACCCCAAAAAAATTGCCGATATGTTCAAGATCCTCCAATTTCCCAGTTATGCTACTTTATAACAAGCGAAAAGCTGCGACACATTGGAAAGACGAGGGAAAAAGCCTAGACAGAATGGCGACATGTCCGTACGGACACTTTGCATCATAACGCCAGAGAAAAAATGGCCCACATAAACTAATGGGACCAAAGTTGAAAGCCAATAATGAGATCTTTTCATATATATATATATATATATATATATATATATATAGTTATTAGGGGAATGAAATGCAACTACGAAACACCACTTCAGTGGAATTTTACGGAGACGCGTGAAACTTACCATCGGGAAAAGTCACGAACCTTCAACAAATTGGTGAAAATCAAATCATTTAATTTTTACTGAGTCAGTGTCCCCTTGAACTCCTTTGGTGTACTAGTGCTAATAAAGAGATAACGCGAACTATGCTACATGCTACACTATAGGCGCAAATAGTCGTGCACACAATAATTGCAGCTACTTTGTGTTCCACCAGAAAGAATAAAAGTAACCATCATCCATCTCTGTTTGAAGGCTTGATAAACCTTAATCCATCCGCTTAGCATTGAAAACATCATGACACTACACGGTTCCCGATGAGTCACAGAGAAAAAATTATGGTGTTAGAGGGGTTGCAGTATATAATCTGCCGTGTGAGTGGTAATACTCATTATGGTTCACATCAGGGGTCTTTTGAAATAAGATTTTACATAAGCCCAAGGAACTTCATATGCACTAAACTGATCGCAAATTTCATTCTTTCACTAGTGCGACAGATTCAACTTTTTAATTGACCGATATATTCAAAAAGGAATCGGTATTAGTAACATTAACTTGTTACCTCATGCATGAAGGCTGTCGGAAAGCAATATGGACCACCGGATTCATACCATTGTGGACTTTAGAGAAGATTACATACTGGTATCTATCCGTCGATAATCTCGGTTTCATCGCAGCTTTTACTGGCGAGAATTCTGCCGGTATGCAAATATACGGCCTAAGTAATCAGGCCGACGCTCACATCTCGTGATTTCTCGGTAATTTGCCTACTGACAGGCATGAAAGTAGCCCAGTGCAGAATGTGGTTTGAATGGCCTTAGGCAAGTCTAAAAATTTTCTCACTACTTAAAAAACACTGTACATCGTTGAGATGCATAAATTTTATTTGCCATATTTGATCATGCATGAGTGAAGTTGACTGGTTCTGGAAAGAAACTTGTGATCATCAACTCTGCCCGTATTCAGCTGACATTTAACCCGTTATGAAGTGGAGATAGATATTCGACACAAAACCCGGGCCAACAACGGCCAAAGTGGTGAAAATAATCAGAATAAATGTGCAACTTCGACCATCACAAAAGAAAAGACGGATCGATTGGGTCGCCATCAACACAAAACACAAAAGAGTTAGTTCAACCATTACAGGAGGGAAGCTGAACTCACTGACCGACTATCAATCACTATTGGTACAGTGCTGACACGCCGACTAGCAAACCAATGCACTGGCGGTGAGTCACATTGTACACGGGCTTGGATTGTTTCGAGACAAATTCAGAATTTGCATTACCCTCACCACGAGAGAAACATTGGTAAACAACTGATTGACAACACCAACTAATCAAAAACCAGAACTACCGCAGCAAAGCAACGACCGGTGAAGGCGGTCAAACAAATTAGTATGTGTATTTGACAAGAGGCTTCATCGACAGCCACAGTTCGGAAGGAACTGGACCAACTGCATGTCAAATAATGAAATTGACCGGGTCCATTCGATATTCCAAATAAACGCCTTGGTTTGTGTCAATAAATCGAGTTGGTTCAGAATCATAGACACATCACATCTATGGTCGCTGACATTACTGCCAACACGAAAAGATAAAAGCATAGGACGAAGAATTGTTCATCGCCCAAATCTGCATGAAATCGTACCCAATCTGTTGTGTCACTCACGAGTGTGTACAGAGGAGTACGATTCAGCTGAGTAGTAAAGATAACATTTTTATGTCAAGGATGGCGAAAAGAGCTAGCCCCGGTTTTCTAGCAACTAAATCATCACCACTGACCTTTCGTGGTAGGGTTTGCGGTCTCTGGTAAGACAGTTGTAAAGCCAAAGGATACCAGACAACAGAAATGTGGAACTTTTACGAACTCTTTACGTCATTGACGCCCACGAGAAAAACGGACGATGTCAGAAAAAGCGAGACTAGGACTTACAACAGTGCAGGCTTCCTCAAAAACGTGTAGAAGACGGTCATGATCAATGCTGTGAAAGCAATTCAAAATATCGAGCTTCGCCAACCAGAATCTGAAACAGAAAAGAGTAAATGAGAAAAATGATTGCATACCATAAATGAAGTTGCATATAATCAAGCTTCGAAACCGTAGTAAACTGGAGCTCAAAAGGTAGAACAATCGACAGACATAGCTTTAATAAAGCTGACTGAATCTGGGGACAATGAGCCCCTTGATGATTGCAAGGTCTGAATTGGTCGTCTTTTTTTATTTGCTGGTCAGCGTATGAGTTATCCCGCTAAACAACAAAAATACAACGAAATAAACATTTTTAAAGCATTATGAGTACATTTAGATGACTGAGCTCGAGAATACTGAAGAATTTCGATACAGCAGTGAATCATTACTGATTGAAGAACGAGTCACATTCTACTCACTGTGTTTGTTTGGCGGCGTATGCAGTGGAGCGGAAAGCCAGGAGTGTCTTGAAAGCCATGTTCACGGATGGCATTGACGGCAAAAAGACAGCTGGTAGCTAGTAAAATGGAAAGATCTATAGAAGGTAAAGTGACAAACGTGATCAAATGGACGATATTGCAATATGAAGTGAGAAAGGAAGCATTCGCTAGCATTGTGTTGCCATATTAGGTATTTTACAATAATCAAGATGAAACAAGTAAATCAAATATGGGGACAGTTACAATGCTAACTGAAGCACATACCTCAGAACGCAGTCGGCACAGAAACTCCGCCAGCCCATTGGCATATCTGAGGCGTTGATTTACACTAATAATCTTGCACGGGACCGATAGGTTATCATCACTATTGGAAGGCCAATGCCGACAACTTGCGTTGATCACTAAACGAAAGCTTTCCCTATTCCTTTTGAGTACAAGACGGGCGGGACTTGGAGCGACCAAATAGAACAGATGTGAGCATCCAGCGGAAACCGTACTAATCCTAGCCGGCATCGTGGAATCAAAAAGATTTACATCACAGTGAGAAGAGCTTCTGTGACACGTCCTGACTGCGGTCAAATTGGATTGAAAATCTAGACAACACAGTAGCGAAAAACAAAATGATACTTCAGTGATCTGTGCCCATATATATATATATATATATATATATATATATATATATATATATATATATATATATATATATATATATATATAGAGAGAGAGAGAGAGAGAGAGAGGAAAAAATGACAAATATGAAATACACGGGATTCCGAGCCACCGGAGGCGGTGTGAAGCGATCACCTCGGTTGGAGGGTGGCTATCCACGCCAACGCACGACGAAAAACCTCGTAAACGGTCACTCGCTGTTCCCACCAGATGCGAGCAATGCTTCGGAAACATCAGCGGTCGATCACAGAAGGATACCGAGCATGCTCAAAGCAGAGTAGCCAGGTACTGAAACCGTAGAGTAAAACTCTACGAATCACGATGTACACCCGTCCCTTAAAGGAGAGCCGGATTTCATGGCGACGCCAAGTGTCGCTGGTTGGTGGAAGCTGTTCTGGCTCTCGTTATTCGTGATGTGATCTCTCCAACAACACATGAAACTGCAACGAAGCACGAGATGTACTTAAAGTTATCGACCAACTCTAGTTGATCATCACAAATAGTGAGAGCAGGCACACACTCTTGACAGTCTTGTTAAACAACTTTGCACTTGTAAGGCGCAAAATGCATACTATATCTGGACACCACATCCACCGAAAGGTTTAGGCCGTGTTGAACTACTTGTGCAATGCCACTCAGCGAGGCGATATAATCGGCGTACTCCATAAAAGTAGAGAACAATGGGACCAGCCGAAAAGATCAATGGATCAATCAGCGACTAACATTTGTTAAAACCGACCGATCAACCAATCCGAGTGTAACCAGACGAACCAGCCAGATGGGCTGGTTAGAAACGTCAATGGACCAATAAGTTTCTATAGGATTTTCGGTTAAGATCAGCACACATTACATAAACGATTTATTTTGCACCAATAAGTCCAAGATGGTTCAAAATAAGAAAAGCCTTTTTATTATAGGTTTTCCTATCGTTTGGTAGCCAATGGTGAACGTTTAGTAGCCACTGTTATCTAGTGATCACAGCCCAGAATACAGTAACCAAACCTTTCCGACACACCAATACCGCATAAGGTAAAATCACGTGTGAGTGATCGTTCCCAGTTGCGGGACTTGTTAGCCTTGTGTGAGTCACGTGAACAGCTGCGTGCTCAATGCAGATTTGATCACCATCATGAATGAGTGTTTTAACATTTGCAGAATTCCCAGTGGGAAAATTAAGATAATCGACCTAAGCGAACAAGTAAATACAGATTCGCATCGTCAACAGAAAACAATGATCAAGGCCGCGGAATTGTCCAATGTGCAAGGAAAGGTGACAATTTAAAACTTTTCTCCTACCACCTTGGAATTAACATAGAAACCTGCAGAGCTATCGCCAAACGAAACAGAATCTAGCCTTAAGAGAGGATTAGCAAAACGAAAATTTTCCGACGAATTAGGAATGAAACTGTGCTCATTGGCATAGGACAATACTATAATCTCTTTGGGTGCGATGAGGAAAAAGATGGAACTGATACACCCGGATCGATCAATCAGTTTATACTCTATTGCTCGTCTTCTTGATGTTTATGATCACACCACGAAGAAAATTTCCATTCACCCGATCAAGCTAAACAGAACTGATTTCAAAGAGAAATGAGCTTATTACGCGATGTGTTTACAAAAGCATAACAGCTCCGCCAAGGGTATTTACACAGACTAGACCAATTACGACATAGGGCGCTGGCGGACACGAAGGCGGTTAATAGAGGGTAATCTGTGGATGGGGATTTTGCCATCAAACAAAGGTACGAACCTTACCTTTGTTGTTCGCTGTTCTGCGATGGGTATGATATATTATAAATATCACTCTACAATGAACACTGACATTTTCATCACCTCTCTGGAGTTGCTCTTCGAGAGTATCAAGCACTGCTGGCAAACGGACACGCTGCTGGTATTTCCCTCCCTATAGTCAATCCTTTAATTTGATCGAGGAGGTATTCAGTGTATTGAAAAGAACTGTCAATTTTTTTCTAGAAGAAAACGGAGCTGTGATTCACAGCGCTTCGGAAGATCAAACCACCAAAGAACATTGGTTCGGGATGTTGGTGCAGTTATGTATACAAGCAATGGATCAAATTTTGCCCGTGTCCAACGCTGGATTTGACAGACACAGTTTCACTATTACTGAACCTTCATAAGATTATTCCGACTTGAATACCTCACTTTCTTTGATGTGAAAATATTCTTACTAAATAACTTGCAGATTTTCTTTTTAGTCCCCGCGCATCCAAGTTAGTGACTCGAACAATGCTACCAAGTCCCGCAACTGGGAACGATCACTCACATGTGATTTTACCTTATGCGGTATTGGTGTGTCGGAAAGGTTTGGTTACTGTACCCTGGGGCTGTGATCACTAGATAACAGAGTGGCTACTAAACGACAGGAAAACTTATAGAACTAGTGGACGGCTACAGAATAACCAGTATCCAGTCAACAGTGCTTCAATTTATCGCATAATTCCAGTGGGAACATCGAGTCAGTAACGTTTCAGTCAGGCCTCGGGTATTGGAGTCTATTCAGTAACTTAAGTATTCAATCGGAACGTATTAGGTCTCTTGGGACGTTTTTTAGATAGACCGATTCGAGTAGCGGTTCAAAGATCCGTCCGGGTGGTCAGTCGATGATACAGTAGAAAGACGTGGAAAATTCGACCAATGAAACGCATTGGGCGGCCAGGTCGGCTCTGTTATGACCTACCCATACGCCGTTGGAGAGATAGGCGAATTGACCGATTTTTCACGTAACAATGCAATTACAGTCAAACTTTCCACCGCCTGCTTTACCTGTGTATGCGTTTCCGAACTCTCCACTAGTTTGCTGTACTTCAACAGGTACAACTGGGTTGTGCAGACACATAAGGGACAATAATAGAGCATCCGCATGCGAGATTGGTGGGTGACAGAGACGAGAATGCATTCGTAAATTTCGGGGATGAAGTATGTTAAGTTGCATAGAGTTCTGAAAACGCATATACATGAGAAAAAAAAGCTCAAGGTTGAATTTACCGACCAAGGCCTTTGATTTCAGCTGCTTCCAAAATGTCCGATTGAAGTAGCATACAGAAGGCACGCCCACCCTGCACTCGCACCATCGGAAATACCTCTATATAAGATAGAAGTTGCGGAATGGAAAATAATTTCACCGGCACGTATAAATCGGCTTACGTGCAGTAAAAGAACTGCCAAGCCGCTCAACAGGGTATACACGATGGCACTGAACAAAGCGAACCAAACATTTCGGTCATCCACTGGGATCTAGAAACCAGAAGTTGTATGAGAAGAGCAATATATAAATATATATATATATATATATATATATATATATATATATATCACAATTAGTTGAGAGCATTGTGCGGAACTGATGCTAGTTTGCCTGACTGACTGCCCTTCGGAATCCACCTCTCGGGCACAAAACTCAGGTCATCCGACCAACCTTGGAAGCACTAGACTCGAGTTTCGCTCTTGTTAGAGCATATCGTTGGTGCATATTCTGCTCCGGCTTAGAAACCAAAACATTATAAATCTTGTAGTTAAATGAACCAGAAATTTTAGATCATGGTGGCGGCCTTGGTGAGCTTTTACGTATTCCAGGGCATTGGTTAAAGAGTCGGCGTCGCTGACCAAAATTCGTTGGTGAACTTTGTTTACTGACAGCATCTAACGGCATCGTCCTCCTTTCTGAAGTATTGTACTTCTGCTGTATGAGAAAGGAAGTAAAATGATCAAGACAGAACACCAGTCCATTGAGTCAGTGACGCGCAGAAACTCATTGACTTAGCTCAAACATTTCCATTTCCAGTTCGATGGGCGCTGTGTAAGAATGGAATAAAAACACAAGGGTTGACCACATTAGTAACCACTAAAAAACCTATACACTTCGGATTGGAATTGTCAATGAAGCATGAATTAGGTTGAGGTAAACGACATTGCAGCTCTCCGCCACCACATTTCGCAAGTGGCATTGTTGCTAAAACATTTGTACTAGTGCTTGTCAGCTACAGAGATCGCTCCACCACTCCCCGACTGTGAACTGAACCCAGGTGTTCTGTGTAGCATATGAATATCACCCACAACACAGTTTGTCACACATGTATGTACATATCAAATATCTTACTCAATTACTCATAATAATTAAACAACAATAATCATACAACAAGTTTCATAACCAATGGCTACCAAAGGATCAAGTTAACTGAAGGCGAGATTCAAACACCAAGATCCTACGACTTTTAGACCACGATGTATTGAAACTGTCAGCGGAGCGCTGATACATAAAACTAACTTACATCGAAATCTTCACATATTTGATACGTAGAAATTGAAGATCCGTAGCGCATTCCAATAAAATGCTTCAGTCGTGTTAGATTAAGAACCGAAGTTAGGAAAAGCTGGTTATGTGTGGCGTTCTGAATCCGCATAAAACAATGGTGACCAGCGGGAACGTTTACGTACTAAATAAGATCACGTATGCGTGTGCACGCATGAGTACAATGGAAGGGGTACACCTATTAGACCCAAAGGCTCACTGTACTGTTAGGGATAATCCGCAACCTGACTCTGAGACCCAAATTGACGGAGCACCACATAAGATCCCAATAGGTTAGGTGTGGTACCGATCCGGACGACAGTGGACTGGTGTCTTCAACTGAGGCAACCGGTGATGACGGGGCTTCGAATCTCGGACTTCCGAGATGGTAAGCAAACGCCCTGAACCATTTGACCATCACCGGTCAAGTAGTGGTCGGTCTCAAGCAGTTAACAAACTCACAACGCACAAACAAGTTCCAGCCAAAAGAAATCGGACCAATTTCCACAAGCCGAGCCCGAACAAGTCGTTTTCGCCGCGCAGTCATTGTGGTGCGAGGAACTATCATTCCCGTCCATTTAAATACCACCGTTGTACACGTTGTCACGCCTTCCGTCATAAAGATGGATACTGTCAACCAAGACGCCCGACCTGGGAGAAACCGGTATCTATGTCCAAACCCAAAATCAACAACGACCACTCATCCGTCCACTCGTAAGGACTGAATGCAACCTTCCAAATAAACGTTGCTGAACCACGGAAATTTGTAGACGTCGGCATCAACCACCATCCAGTCCGTCTACAGTTAGACACAGCGTCAGACATTTCCATTATTTCAGAAAAGACTTGGAACGCTATTTGACGCCCAGACACCCGACCAACCACATTAACTGTAACTAGTGCTTGTGATGGCACGCTCAAACTCTCCGGTCAGCTTCACTGTTCCGTCACCCTAATGAGAAAGTCAGCCAAAACGACATGTTATATCACGCCAACTGACATGAACCTCTTTGGATCTGATTGGCTTGATGAGTTGTCTCGTCGATGTACCCATCAGTGCATTCTGTCACCATGTACAAACGTAGTCCGAAAATCTATCACTTGCGGACCGGCTCATCAAACGCTTTCCCTCAGTTTTGGAGGAGGAACTCGGCTGCTGCACCCAAACTCAAGCCACACAACAAATAAAGAAAGACAGCCGACCGGTATTCAGACTGAAGCGCCCCGTACCGTATGCTGCTCTACCGTTCGTCCACCAGGAGCTTAAACGGCTTGAAGACCTGAGGATCCTAACTCCTATGTCATTCTCCGAAAGAGCAGCGTCCCTTGTGATTGTGAAGAGACCAATGGTACTACCAGACTCTGTGCCGATTTTTTAACAGGCCTCAGTTTGGCGTTAGAACCCGATTGCTATCCATTGCCGCTTCCGGAAGACATTCTCACAACCCTCAACGGCGGTACCTGTTTCTCAAAACTTGACCTAGCCGAAGCATACTTCCAGATAGAAGTAGCACCAGAATCCCGACATCTGACGACGATAAACACCCACCTACCGTTCGTAATAAAAACCGCCCCCGCGATTTTCCAGGAAGTGATGGAGACAACGATCGCTGGTCTATCCGGAACCGCGGCGTACCTCGACGACATCATTGTGACAAGAAAGCCAATAGAGGAACTCCAATGTCGGCTGGGTAAATTGCTCGATCGAATCCAATCACTCGGGCTATGCCTAAGACCACAAAAGTGTCAATTCCACGTCAAATCAATCAAATACCTCGGTTTCATATTTCACACAAACGGCCGCCACTCAGATCCAGAAAACGTTCGAGCATTACATCAAATGCCACAACCGAAAGACGTCACGTCCCTTCGTTCATTCTTGGGAATAATCAGCTACTACAGTGTATTTCTATTGGCACTTCACGAAATACGCGCGCCACTCAATCGATTGCTTCAAAAAGACTAACCATGGCATTGGTCACAAAACTGCCAAGCATCGATCGACCATTTGAAAGGAATGCTAACGTCAAACCCGAAACTTCCGATCATTCTTGCTGCGGACGCATCTAACCATGGAGTCGCAGTAGTGATCTCACATGTGTTCCCAGACGGGTCAGAAAAGGCAATCGCTCATGCCTCTCGCACCCTAACGCCGGCGGAAAAGAACTACGGACAAAGTGAGGAAGAAGCCTCAGCTATGGTATTCGTCAGCAAGAAATCCCACAAATTTCTGCATGGCAGACATTTTACGCTACTCACGGATCACAAGCCGCTCTTGTCGATCTTCGGTACGAAGAAAGGCATATCGGTATACTCAACCAGCCTACTCCAGAGATGGGCCACGATCCTGCTAGGGTGTGACTTTAAAATCAAGTATCGTAAAACAACTGAATTCGGACAGGCCGACGGAATATCTCTCTTCATCGGAAAGCAACCAGTGGAGGATGAAGAAGCTGTCATTGTCACAATCTCAACCGAACAAACTGCTTTGTCCGAACTGACCGACTCCATTCGAGCAAACCCAGTAACGGCCGACGATATTCAAGATGCAACCAGGCACGACCCGACGCTTAAACAAACCATTAAATCTGTTCGAACGTCATGGCCCCACGCTAAGCTATTCAGTGAATTACTACAATTGTACCGTCAGTGGGACTCCCTCTTGGTTGTCGACTCCTGTCTCACGTCAGCACAGAGTCGTGAGGCCGACATCACCAGGACGAGCCGTACTACGACCATTCCACACCAGTCATCCGGGATCAACAGAATGAAGGCCATCGCTCGAAGTTATACTTATTGGGCCGGCATGGACGAGGACAACCAAGATGTCGTACGACAACGTTCTGTGTCAACAAGCAACAAAGATGCCCCCACACCAACCACCTGTACCGCGGCCAACACCAGACCAACCATGGGTGAGACTTCACATCGATTTGACAGAACCCACTAACTGGTCGCCGTTGATGCCCTATCAAAATGGCCGGAAATTATCTCAGTCAACCCAGCAGTCTCATGACAATCACGGCACCACGAAGGATTTTCGGGCGACACGGCCTGCCTGACCAGATCGTATCTGACAACGGGCTCATAGTTTACCTCCACCAAGTTCCACGCTTATTACCAACAAAACAACACTGAACACACGTTCACGCCGCCACACCACCCACAATCAAGTGGTCAGGCTGGAAAGTTCGTGGGCACATTTAAGAAAGGACTGCTCAAATCGCGGGGGTAGGAACACCAGATGAAATCCTGCAGCAATTCCTGTTTGTGTAACGAACAACGCCAAATGCCCCCACACCTCAGGGACTATCTCCAACAGAGGTTCTGATGGGTCAAAAACTAAAGACCATCCACATAGCCCGTTTTCGACAAGACCTCAACAAGTTACAGAGAAGAACAAATGGTTTGCTGTGGACTCTGCTGTGCATGCAAGAGACTACCGATCCACAAAACCAATGAGGGTAGCAGTAGTGACCAGACATTGCCGTGAAACAAAACTACGAAGTATCCGTCGGTAGCGATATATGGGTCAGACACCAGAAGCCACTCCGCAGTCGCCATGAGAAACCCCAAAATCGACCGCACGAACACCACATCCCATTGGAAATCCTACTGGACATCTTCAAACTATCCACACCAGAGCCACCAACGACAACCCCACGACTTTCTACCAAGCCGATGGTCAGACCGACCAAGAAGACAAACCCGAGTTTTAGATGGACCCACGAGAACCAAGTTACAGATAACTACTAAAAAGGGGAGTTGTTAGGATGTTAAAACGAAAAAAGACTTTTTTTAGGCAAGCCATTACCAACTCGAGCGTGCCAGGCCGGACTGAACAATCAATAGTCAATAAATTATCGGATCACTCTTGATGTAGTCTTTTTTGCTGATCGAGCATTCATCTACAGTCCGACGCAAGCTGGGTCATCGGATCAATAATCAGTCCGGCAAAACCTTTTTATCAACCAAATCTGCCCAACAGGGCTTGAACCAATTTGGACACCCGAATTCGGGAATGCTTGATTTTTGCTTTATATATAGCGCAGTAATTTCTGTGAAAGACATTTTTGGTGAGTCGGGATTTTGCCTTCTGATTTTTCAAAGCGGGCTGAAGCGATCGGTGTCGCAAGCTGAGATTAAGTGCCCAGGTTTCCCGAGGGTCTGAACGCATTACGCAGTCTAACCGTACAAACATATTCCGACACGACAGAAACTGAAAACATGACCTGCACTGCTCATAAATCGCTGCCATACCCTTCAATGTCTACAGCCAACTGGTTCAGGGATCTTTTGGACCCCAACCACAAAGACGGTAGGCATCTACTTCTCCCAAGTTCGCTGTACATTTTTTCATTCCCCGCTGCTACGTCATGTGTTGACCTCCACGTGGTTTCTTCCACTTCCGAGGAGGAACGAGAAACAGGGCACGGGTACGGTAGACGAGTTTGTCATTCGCAGCACGTGCCCCAAACAACGAAGTCTATTAATCTGAATGCGCTGTGATAGAACACGCTCTGAACTAGTACCCAATACGCGATTTCTGACCTCAGCATTGCTCACTCGGTCATTTCATCCAATCATAGCGATACTACGCAAACATCGATGATAGAAAACTCCAAAAGGACTAACATCTTCCGCACGCATACTCCATATTTCGCAACCATACAACAGAACTGGGCGCATCGCGGCACAGCGCATATGACCTTCAGACTTCGGCGAAATATCAGGTCGATGCCACAAGTGCTTCAATTCAGCATACGCTGCTAAAGCCTTAGATATACGCGTGACCACCTCTACTACCACGCTTCCATCCGTCGTCAAGCTGCTGCCGAAGTAAACGAAGCCCTCGAGCATTTAGCTCGGAATCGTTGACGTCTGGTCTTGTAACGTCACTTTACACTTCCAAGGTGCAAAACACATGTCGAACGGAGCTACAGCTCTTCAGTCTCTAGTGTATATTGTACATGTTCCGTGCATTTCAACAAGCAAACAAGGTCGTCTGCATAATCTACATCACATAACTCTTCATTATTCGCTAGTTTGACGCCCACATCTTGGAGATCTCCCCAGGCGTTCTTTACCATCGCGTTGATGACGAAGTTAAACAGGAACGACGAAGTAGGATATCCTTGTCCAATACCAACGGTCGTTTCGAAAGGGCCCTTACGCCGGCAGAAGTATGAGAATACAACGATCTCAGTAGATTCACAAACTTCCGTGGCATAACTTTCCGGTGAAGAGCTCTGAACAGAACTTCCCGGTCAACCGAATTGAAGGCGCCTTTCAAGTGGAGGGAAACCATCATTATCGGTTCACGGTGTTTGACGCGTTTCTAGTAATTGATGAAAAGTAAAAAATACGGTCGATGAATCCTCAACCTGAGCGGAATCCAACCTGCTACTAGCGGGCATTCCTCTCGCAAGCCGGTGTCAGATGGTGCAGTAAAATCGAGGGTAATACCTTGGTGACTATCGAAATTAAACTGATCCCACGATGATTACTACAATCATTGCGTATTTCCCTCCTGAATATGAGTATAATCAATGACTCGCCCCATGATAACGGAATACGCCCCTCGTTCCAAATGTCAAGGCCTCTCCACCTAGTTTGAAAAGAACTGGGGGATGTTCACCGAGACAGGCCGCTTTTCCGCGCCTTAGTAATCGAATGTTCGACTCTACTTCCACTTCCGATGGGAGTCAAGTGGTACTCCCGAAGGAATCGCAGTTGCAGATGTTAGAATAATTACATCAGCGCACGGCCAGCTAAACCGTTCCTTTAAGTATTCGGCCCAACGATCGAGCCTTTGCTGTTTGTCATCAACAGGCTCTCCATTTCCATATATCGTTTCACTGACCGGGGTTCGCCAACCACCGGTGTCGCGAATAAGTTTGAACAATCTTTGAGTGTTAATCCAAGCAGCTGTTACTCCTATTTCTTCGGCTACTTTGACCAACTTATTTCCCCGACCCATCTTAGGGATCTCCGTAACTTGCCTTTACGGAGGTCTTCGTATCTTATTCTGCTGGACAGTTGGCGTTTTTACTCCATCAGACTCAGCGACTCTTGAGAAATCCAGTGTCTCTGGTGGACATCAGATCTAGGATCGCAGACGAAATCTGTTGTCACGTGCATCGCCCGTTTGATATGAACCCAGTAATCATCTACATTAGTGTTCGTCGTAGTTCCCAACTCATGTGATAGTTTCTGTTTATAACTAGTGAAAACTACGGGATCAGACAAACGTTGTACGGCTAATCGGGTTTGTGGTTCGCATTGATGACCAAGGAGCTGGAGGGAAAACCGCATTAAAATTATTGCATGGTCCGATATGTACGTGGATCACTAAGATATACAGTTCTGGATAAAACTGCGCCACGGGTAGCTTACTGTGATATGATCAATCCGACTCAGATCACCTGTAGAGTTAGAGCACCATGCCGCTGTGCGACGCGAGCTATGTCGAAAATTCCTACTAGACAGGAATAATCGATTGTCCGCACAAAACTAGAGAATCTTATCCCCGTTATCTCTGCGCTGAGCGGGTTAAGGCACAACGCTTACCTAAATAGGCTACTGATGCACTAAGTCTGCCAACTTGTGCAGTAGAATCACCTGCTACCACTACAATGTCCGTACCTTTCCTCTTTCGAACGACAGTGGTGCGCTCATCATAGAACTCGTCCTTGTGCGAGTCAGAGTTGCAGTCTGTTGGAGCGTATGCCGAGATAACAAATAAACTGCGCTCAACACAGCTATTCTTCTGAACCCCAACTGACACCTGGAGTCTTACAGCATATAAACCACTATTATTCGGTATCCAATCTGAAAGGGCAGCTTCAGCCTGACCAATCAAGACTATTCCTACACCACGATGACACGCAGCTCAAGCTGCTGCGTCTTCTGAAGTGCGCAAGAAATACCTCCATGAGATACCAGCAGCAGTCAGTTGGATCACACTGCTCGAATACTGGATACGCGTTTCACAGACGCAGCAGACATCAATCGCCAGTCCATTGTGCACGCTAGGCACACCTGCTGACCAGTATGCATGAATGTACGCCCGTTGAAAGGAGCCGAGATTCAGAGGCTAAAGAAGCTTGAGAAAGTGTGAGTTACAAGACATGATTATTTATGACACTATTTGAAAATGAAACGTTGCGAGTACCGCGCGTGTTATCAGTGGCACCATGAAGGGGAGATAGATGAGGGCGAGAGGAGTTGGGGACAAAAGACCAAGGTTGAATAAAAGAGAGTGAACTCTGAGCAGTAGCCTACTTACCACTACCCACCACACCCGATGCAATGGGCAGCTCTGTCCTCATTATCCTACGCGACGACCGATGCTGTATGGAATTCTTTGTATTCATGCAGTTCATGCACTGAATGCATATTCTCCTTTTCTCGATCGGCTTATCCTTGTGATCCATCTGTTAAATACCTATAAACCCCCACGGAGGTGGTGGTCATCTCACATTTCAAACTGTGTGAAGAAACTAAGCCGGCTATCTTGCCAAATACGAAAGCTCAGGCATTTTATTGTTCCACAGAGTGCCGTTTTCCCTTCTGTTTATCAATGTGTATTTCCCGTTCTACTTTACCATTCCCGTTATTTTGCTGATCTACTGAAGAAAGATTTAAAAATTCTTCGTCGAGGTCTATCTATTATCATTCGGGTATCTTTCACACCTTTAACTGAACTAACTGCCAAGTTGTGCGAACTACACCTGGCCGCATGTGAAAAATTTGCTCACAAAATCCTTGCCGACAGCGCTCATCCTTTACGTAATGATCTACCAAATGTAAATCTCGCACTTCTACACGTTCTTTCTTTCGATTTATATCCTCTTGCATTGGCATGTCTAAAAACTCCACCGTCCCATACCTGGCCTGAATCCCCACAAATCGGGCACGAGTATCGGCAGAACTTCTTGGAAATTTCGATATGTAAGTCTTTTGTGACTGAAATGCGGACGCCTGTCTACGCAAAAGGCTGATCAAATACAGTACAATACAATGCAAAAGGGCAGTCTCTAAGACCATATCAATCACAAGGTAGAGGAGAAAAAGCGACGGGAGGCAACCCTGGTGTACACCATTTTTCGTGATAAACTAGGCTGAAAGCTCGAACTCAGCTTCGACTGTTCATGTACAGGGACTTTATGATGGAAATGGATTTTTTTGGCACATCCTTCAACAACAGGCAGTGCAAGAGAACTGTGCGGCAGACCGAATTTAAGACCCCTTTTAGATTTAGAAAAATGGAGATGGTGCGCCTACGGAAGGTGTGCCTGTGTTCTGGAATTCGCCGAAGGGTGAAGATGTGATCAATATGATCTCGACCAAGTCTAAATCCAGCATGGTTCTCGTGCGAGCACCACTCGCGAGCGTTAGATAAGCGGTGAAGAATGATACCAGTGAGCAGTTTAGCTCTGATGCTAACGAGACATATACCCATGTGGATTACACAGGAGGACCTGCCGCCTTTCTTGTAAATCGATACAACCACCGGATAACACCAATTCTCTGTAACTCCCCTCTCCCTCATCAAACCGAGGAGTTTCATCAACTCCAGGGGCAACGTTGAGCCACAGTCTTTAGCAACGGAAGGAGGAAACCTATAGGGTTGAGTAGCCTTATGTAGTTTAAGACAGCCCACCTCACGTACGGAGAACCTCCGCTTCTGACGGATGATTGGTATCTGCAACCAGAACTCTAACAATCGTGCTAGTTAGCAAACCTATGGATGTAGGCCAGTTAAATCATTTATCAGAGTGCTCCGCCCAACGAACTGGACGACGCCCCTGAGTCCGAAACAGAGATTCCTCCGCCTCTTTGATCAGTTCGGAAACGCATGGCTTTCGTGGACCGGTATTTCTAATTAGACGGAAGAGGTTGCGGCTGTTGCCGATTGCCACAGCTTTTTCCATCTCCCCACACTTCGCAATCCACCATCGTTCACGGTCGTTTCTCACACTTCGAATCAGTTGGCGTTCAAGCCATCTTCGTGCCTCATCATATCTAGAATCTGGAGGAATCGATCTGCGAGCGTCTAACAACGTAACTGAGGATGCAGACATCCACCGTGTGTGAGTGTCTGATCGTTGGATCTTGGGCGGCCTTAGCAGCCTCAAATAGAGCCTTCTGCGTTTCTGTCTGCCGCTCTTATGGATCCTGGGCATTTGGCTGCCTCGATAAACCGCCGTATAATTTTCGTGTTTCTTTGTCTCTTTTTGTTCACATATCTTACATTGCACCCGATTCTATTTTGACCATGTACCTCCATCATTAGTCAAGTAAGACGGAATGTTCCTATCGGTGAATCTCGTTATTTCTGATAGAGCTATCACCGTCCGTTGCAAACCGTACGTACCATAAACTGCGGATAGTTATGTTTAGAAAACAGATCGATGGCTACCATTCAGTAGCAGCTGCAGGGGACGGTTGGCTTTTACATTGTTTCGGTCACTGACCAGGCGTAGACTGGAACGCGCGCGGACAAAAGCGTGATCGGTATCTACAGACGTGGACCAAAATGACCGACAGTCTGGAACTGATCCACACCAACGGTAACCGATAACAATGTGGTCGCCTGGGTCCAACGCTGTAAAGGTGCAGGACGCCAGACTAGCCAGTGTCGCTGTATGGGCGAGAAATCTGTACGCGCCAGGAGTAGCCTATGGTCGGAACACCTGAATGAGTCGATCACCGTCATCAGTTCGATCGGCTGGAACGCCAAACCGGCCTCCTGTATGCCCGTTTGTCTCGTCTAAGCTCCCATCTTGAGCATCAAAATCACCAGCGACAATTTTGTCCGTAGAGTGCACGCTAAGCAGTAGTTGTGACAAATCATAGTAGAATTCGTCTTTAGTCTCAGAAGAGCTATAGTCAGTTGGAGCGTACACAGACACGACAAACAGGAATCGACACTTCGGTCTATTGCTGTTGACATACACAGAACAGTCCAACCGAACCGCACGCAGACGACTCTTGAGTGGGATCCAGTCGAGCACTGCGCGCTTACCTTTTATGCTCAGAGCGATGCCAACGCCAGTTTGACCACGAATACTAGATACCGGATCACCTGACGCGCGAAGAGTGAAACGAGGAACCGAGTTTGTATCTGGGAACTGGAATTTTAACACGGAAGTGAGGGTCTTCTGTGCGCGTTTCGCAAGCACAACACATCTATTTTAAAGGTTTCAAGAGTTGTCTCCTTTGGCAAAGTGTGCGGACGTTGGAAGTAGCTAAATGAGAAACATGCTTAAGTCTGAGAAGCG
Source organism: Fasciola hepatica (assembly GCA_948099385.1). Taxonomy (NCBI): domain Eukaryota; kingdom Metazoa; phylum Platyhelminthes; class Trematoda; order Plagiorchiida; family Fasciolidae; genus Fasciola; species Fasciola hepatica. The sequence continues at coordinate 4,746,255 of CANUEZ040000112.1, read as the reverse complement.
ATCCCCTATTTTTCCGTCTCCAACTTATTATTCTTACCGAGATATAGTGCTCGATCACGACTCATGGTAGTTTCTCGCATCTATTTAGAACTGCGACGTGGAGAATGAAGAGCAGATGGATAAGAAATGTGCCCTGAGTGACCGCTGGAGATCCCTGGGCGAATCAGACTTCATGACTATCCACATTGCAGAACGAGTTTTCCTTTGGGAACCCTAACCAGAGCTTTTGATTCAAAACTCTGACCCACATGAGAGTGATGCGTGAACCCGGCGCGGGAACGTGACCGAAGCGCCCGTGGAAGAACTTCTTCTGGTGTGTCACATTAGATCCAACTGTTGATTTTGTCATCTTTTCTTCGCTTAGGCGTTATAACTGATCCGCTTTTCGGATTCAATCCTTAGCTCCGTTCACTCAATAAAACATGTAGGACGTAGACAGGGCAGCATCTTTTGGACCAGCGGCTCCCCAGTTTTGGTGGGCTATAGCTGCTCAATAAAGCGCAATGACTTCTCCCACCTTCGAGGGAAACTCCATGTACTCCAATCCTACGTCCATGTGATGGTTTTTGGACCGGTAAACTGCTTGTGTTTATTCGCTGGAGTGTCTTCTCCAGGGGGCATAGTGCATAAAACCAAAGGTTGCTTATCAACTGGTTCAGAGACTGGACTTCGTCTGGCTGCTAACCATCGACCTGTCAGGCATGATTGCATCTCCGGCTTAGAGAAGTCATCCTGTGCAGCTGTTTGAGTCACGGAGGCACGCAAGCCATCACACCACGACAAGGCGCAGTTTCGTCCTGACGGACTAACCCCCATTTTGAGTTGTTTTGTTTTTCGCTTTATACAAGTGCCTTTTTACGCCCTGGAGAAATGTCAAGACTTATTCCCTCCCCTGACATTGCGGCCTCATTGATTTCCAAAAATCTCCATGCGTCAATTCGAAAGTTTGGAAACCATTACTTACCAACTGCATTCATTTCAATTAGGGATTGCTGGCCGATTTTCAACACGTCTTCCGTCCTTGCTGGTCCACCGATGGCCGTCCTTTTCTCGTCTTTTATTCCAGTTGTTTTCGATAAACACGGGAAACTCGCTCGGCCTCGCAGAAATTTCAAAACATTCGACCCAGTCTGACATTTAGATCTACTTTTAAGGCCGCTTATGTTTCAGTTTTCCTCGTTGTTTGTATCATGGACATCAAATTTTCTCAGTAACCGGATCATCCACGTCTGGTCTGAATTCAAACCTTTTACTGAAGGTGTTCGTGTCCACAGGGGTTCACTCCCCTTTTTTCTCAAAGATCATCTAACTCAGACTTTCAACCGATCTAAGCCTCTTAAAAGATGACAACACCCTTCATAGTTTACCTTCGCGCTCCGCCTGTTCGCCCGAACATCAACCTCAACTGCTGAGCTCTCAACGCCTCACTAAATTTCAACTCCGAATATCTCTCATTTGGGGCATTAAAAACCATATTCTTCCAACGTTACTAACACCACTGTTTGACGATCACTCATAGAATGCAATTGTCGCCATATATTTTGATCTCAAATCCAGTCCGGCCTCGTTTCACTAACTAGTGCCCTCAGCTCAGCCTTCTAACTGTTTCGCTTTTTGGTTGCCTTTTTTGTCAGGTGTTTAACCCATGTGAACTCTTCTCTAGTGTACAATGCACAAAAAGTAAACCACTTGAATAGGGCAATCACGTGGTTGCCCCATGGGGCAAACTTGGGGCGTGCTACTTGGGTTGCTTCTACGACTCTGCTTCGCTGGCCCTGTACGATTTATCTCGCGCATAGGTGGCCAGTCATATATCATGTATATGTCCCACGGTGTTATGCTTATTATCTTCCAGTCTTCGATCTTACCCATGACAGCTAACCGTGAAACATCCTCCAACTTTCAGCTTTCTCATACAACTACAGATGATCTCAATTCAAAAGCGGAAACAGAAAACTGTTTTTTCGTCAACTATCCGTTTTACAGTATCTCTGGACCATACGTTTAACTCCTTTTGTTGTAATCCACTACGTGTAATGACAAGGAAATCATACAACATCGAAGTCTCCTGGTGTTGGAATGATAGTGCAGTGTGAATTGTAAGAGAGTAAGGATAGAAACATCACCCTCACTAACATTCGCGTAATGAACCATAATGTCGATTCTGTGTACCAATTTCTCCAATCTTCCTCTTCTCTTGCCCTATTTTTGACCGAAACTCAAATCTCCCCCTCATCAGACACCACCCATCTCCAATTTCCCAACTATACCTTTCATCCCTCTTTTTCACCCAAAGGTGGCGTGTGCCTTTGTCCACCAGTCAGTCGCCACATCCAAAATCCAGAATCTTGAGTTTTCTAATCGTGAATTTCGGTTGATGTGGCTGAAACTCCGACTTTCTTATTTTAATCACTACTTTTGTGTTGTTTACCGTTCACCCAACAGCAGCGACCCATCGATTTTTGATTTCTTATCTTCGAACATTGAGCACTTGTTTGTAACGGATTCCAACTGCCAACTCACTATCTTAGGAGGTTTTAATGTTCACAATCGAGATTGGCTGATTCACTCGTCAGATACTTCGGCCCTGGGGCACGAAGCCGAACATTTCGCCGTGGTCAACAACCTTCGCCAACTTTTTGACCTCCCACACGTACTCCCGATCAGGCAGGCGATCGTGACCATACACTTCATCTTATTCACACATCTGTTCCTTCTCTGTTCTCAGGCATCTATGACCTCCCTCTACTTGGCTCATCTGACCACTGCATTATTTCCTGTTCCATCAGTTTTACTTGCCCTGATCCTTTACCCATCTCGAGACACAAATTTTGGCGTTACAGTTCAGCCAACTGGGATGGTTTTCGCGATTTCCTAGCCTCCTATCCTTGGAATGATTGCTGCTTTATTTCAGATGTTTCCGTTTCCGTTTTCAACTTCACTGACATTGTTCTTCAAGGTATGTACTTTTTTATTCCTCACTTTTCCAAACCCGGAAAACCCGAATTCTCCGAGTGGTTCAACCACGCATGTGATCGTGTTGTACGTCTGGAGCGTGCAACATTTCGCCGCCGGCACCGCTCGCCCACTCCGGATTCCCACCGCTGCTTCGTGCAAGTCAAAAACAGATGCTCGCCAACCATACAGAGAACCAAAGAACGCTTCGTCTGCTGGAAAGTCGAACACTTTCATCTGCCACCAGCAGCCGAACATTTTGGTCCCTTGCCAAAGCAGTCTCCTGCAATTTTTGCCCTTCCAATTTCCCTCTTATCTGTAATTCATCTAGTGATCTTGTTTGTGAACCATACGAGAAAGCCGAAGTTTTTGCATCCCCGTTTGCCTCCAACTCCACCTTAGCCACTTATCCTATTCCCCCGGTTCCTTCTCTTCACTCCATCTCCCATTTTCAACCTCATATTAGCACTGAGAAGATCCGCCGAACACTGCGTTCTCTGTAAATATCCAAACCACCCGGTCCGGAATGTATACCACCCATCGTCCTTAAAATGTGTGCCCTTGAATTGGCTCCTCTCTTACGTAGTCTTTTCTGCCTCTCTGCAGCTTTCTACTTTTCTGATTCCTTGGAAACGCCGTGATTTTTCATATTCCCAAACGCGGCGATCCTTCTGACCCGAATGACTATCGTCCTATTGCCATCAAACCTATTTTTTCGAAAGTATTTGAAACTGTCATCTCCGACCAACTGCGTACGTTTCTCGAACACGAAGGACTACTGAGTGGTCGCCAATACGGATTCCGACCTCGCCGTTCCACCGGTGATATCCTGGCTCTCGGTTCACACTTCTGGTCGGCTGCACTCGACAATCACGGAGAAACACACATGGTGTCCCTGAACATCTATAAGGCAGTTACCCGAGTTTGGCAAGAAGGTCTTCTGATGAAACTGCCATCTTTCGGGTTCTCCGCACTCTTATCGTGGATATCAAGTTTCCTCAGTGAGCGAACCATCCTCGTCCGAGTTGATGGGGTTCTGTCTCAGCCATTTCTTGCGAATGCTGGTGTTTCCCAAGGTTCAGTACTTGCGCCCACCCTGTTTCTTTTATTTATTAATGATCTTTTATGCACTACTTCCAACCCAATCCATCCTTTTGCCGATGATGCCACCCTTCATTCTTCTCTTTCTTACCGCACTCCCCGCCATGCCAACACCAACATCGACCGTGACCGCAGTGCAATCAGTGCATCTTCAGAGTCCGACCTCGAACATATCTCCTCCTGGGGATCCCACAATCATGTTGCATTAAATGCTTCCAAAACTTCTCTTCTCTCCATTTTATTGAAACGTCATTCACCCTCTCCTCATTTATCCTTTGATTCAACTGTGCTGCCTGCCACAAATCCTATTTCTCTTCTCGGCTTATCTATAACTTCCTATCTATGTTGGTCCGCTTTTATATCTCAGCTCGCCTCCCGTGCTGCGCGCAAAGTTGGTTTTCTTTTTCGCGCCAGACGCTTCTTCACACCAGCTCATCCTCTGCTGTAAAAAGCTCAAATCCACCCCGCACTTGAGTACTGCCGTCATGCTTGGGGTTGAGCTTCGTCTACCTCTCTTTCTCTTCTTCATCGGGTTCAACGAAAGGTCATCCGGCTGATCGACGACCCTCCAATCTGCAGTCACTAGCCCATCATCGGACTGCTGCTTCGTTGTCTCTTTTCTACCGATACTACTTTGGATTTTGTTCTTCTGAGCTTGCTTCGGCAGTTCCTCTTCCCAGGACTTTTTTTCCCGACCATCACGCACCCAGGCAACTAGTCATCCCTATCAAGTTTCTGTCACTAGATGTCACACTTCTATCTTCCAATCCTCTTTCTTCTCCCGGACCGTTAAGTTATGGAACACTCTTCCTCTTCCTGTTTTCCCACCCACTTACAACCTTTCCCTCTTTAAAAGCAGAATCAATGAACTGGTTCTAACGTGAATTCCCCCGCAACCCACTTTACAGTGTCTTCTGATTATGGGGTTTATCTCTTATACTGTAAATCACTTTATGTGTAATAAAAAAACCAATTCAAAACTCACTATTACTTTTACTTCCACGCAACCATTTCCTGCTGAAGGATAAGTCAGCTGCATGAACATCGCGGATCGTATCTCCCCATATGTGACGGCTGGAAGCGCGTTGGACGCGGGTCGCGACCCGATTTCTATTCCGTTGGCGATCACCACAGTCCTATCGAAAGTTCAGACGTTCTAAATCTTCTTTAAAGTGCTAACTCAAATAACGAGCTGGCCATCAAGGTGACAATGTCATTCAAGGCAGGGTTGAGGATGGAGTGTCCGCTTGGTTAAATCCATCTCATGTCACCGCAGGATATGGCCCAGTCATCGCAATCGGCGACGTTGGAGGAAGATGGAGCTCTCCGACGTCCAAACATTGTCTTCCGAATCCGTCCGTGGACACTGATGCGTCCAATTGCGCATACGATACGCCACACGCATCAACGTCTAAACAAATCACATCTTATGGCATCATCAGCTCTTAGTGGTTAGGCTTTGCAGCCATATCTCAGTGCGACGCATGTATCGGCACGCCATACACGAGCCTTAGTTCGAAGGCTGTTTTCGCTGCGGGTCCACAACGCCCGTCGCACCTGCAGAAATTCTTCCCCAGCGGTGTCCATCCGCGGCATTACTCCATCATTCACCTGACCATTTGGAAGTACAGCCCAGGTACTCGAGTGATGGAACGTATTCGATCGGTTGGTCATTGATGCACAACTGTTGAGCTGATGACCCCGGGAAAGTTGACAGAACTTTGGTTTTTGTTATTTATTTCTAGTCCAATGGACTGGTTGAAGCGTGGCGAAGAAGTCTCCTAACACGATAACGATGTCCGCGAAACCAGACCCGAGATGTGCATCTCCCGACTAAGCCGGATACCAGGGTAGTCGGTCAGCAGCTGGTTCATTGCACAATCGATGGCACAGTTGAACAGCACCGGTGAAAGAAGGCATCCCCGTCTTACTCTGATTGTGAGTGCGAACTCAGAGGATTCACAACCATACCTACGGACCCGCGCCCTAGTGTACGGACAGCATCCCTCAGAAACCTTGCGAGTTTACATGGCATCCCATCGGATCCCATTATCTCCCAGAGGCACTCGGTTAATCGAGGCGAAAGCGACTCAAAAGTCAATGAAACAGGAAATAGTTGATTGCTGGAACTTGTGGCGGTGCTCCAGTGTTTGACACAGTGTGAAGATTTGATCGATTGAGCAACGGATCAAATTTCGAATATAATCGATTCTCGATTTCTGCCAATATTCCTGTTATCATTCTTACCGAGAGCGCTCTATCCATCATTCCGTCCCATCTACCCTACCTGACAAGGCTTTCCGGGAGAGTTGAAAGTCTCTTTGCGAAGTCAGGATATTTTATTCGGATTACTCAAACGCATAACAATCTCCAGAGGGTAAGATCCGAAGCAGCAACCTTAGTTTTAAATTTTTCCTAACAAAACAAGTGAGCCGTATAACCTGTGAGTAATTACATAGAATAATGGACAAAGGATATTTTCTGATAAGACTTTTTGATTCCGCCGATGTATCAAACATTTGATGCTAATCGGTTTCATAATTTCATTTAGAATTCGAAAAACCTGAAGTGAAATCAAAATCTCAACCTGACGATCCATACCACATGGTGGGGTACTTCACCGGATATAGTCCTGAAAAACATGTTCATTTATAGTCGTTCGGTTGTCATAAAACCAATAAAAGTACCCGAAAACGTGATGACTACTCGCAGGGATTTGCAGACTATTCAATTCCGTCATCAACTGTTGTGCCGTAGGCTTCTCAAGAAGTAATGCACGCTGCATGCTTGTTACATCACTAATCTTATTGACAGCCTTCGAGAAAAACTCGCCTGAGATTCAATTAGTTTAAAAAACAAAACATACCAAGCTTCTCACACGGAGCAATCTCACGGCGACAGAAAAGAGTCATGCTGAGAAAATATGCACCTTCAGTGTGGGAACTAGAAGCCTGTGACTCAAAGGTTCGTTGTAGTGGACACTAAGGATCTGGGCGGATAGCCGAGGTGACGGTCGGTCTGGAATGGATGCGAGATAAACTCGGCGTTAGCATTTGATACACAGTTCAGCTCAGTTTATTCAACCACTAACCTTGCACTTCTGTACTCTGGCTTCGACTGCTACCTTCCAGCGTTGTCGAGTAAAAAGCAAAAACAGCAGAAGCATAAAGTGAAGATCCCAAAAAATCAAAGTAATGTGCGAAAATCAAGAAGACAAAGAAAGAGTCCCAATGCAGCTACACCACCGGCCGCGACACCCAGTCAGCGTACGCCGAGGAAGTCTATCGGTGGACAGGCACAACACAGCCACCCCAACCTGTTTAGATTCAACATCTGATCCAGAGACTGACCTCGGATTCCCAGCACCTCACGTCTTACCTCAGCAGTGCTGATAAGGTGTTCCCACCACATTCGGGCAATGTTATGGAGACATCAGTGATCAAACACCGACAATCTTCACCTATCGTCTGCTCTTAACGGCCGTTTCTGAGCCGTATGAAAAAACCGGTTACTTTGGTGGTAGACAGCAATCCGCTGTTATCCGAATCGTTACCACACCTGATTTATTGGGACCTGATGCGAATCCCCACTTCAAGCTTCAGGGTCCGGTTGCGGGTTATCCCTAGTAGTGCAATGGGTCTTCGTGGCTATGGGGTATATACCTCTTCCCCTGCACTCATGTGCAAGCATGTAATAAAATAATCGGATGTCTGTCCAACTGGTGAGATGTAACTGCCCAGGTAGCAAAACTTATCTACTTCCGTTAGAGCTTCCCCGTTACCACAAACACTGGCGTGGAGCGAATCCAGTCCTGTAACAGCATTTTACACTTTGGAGGTGCAAAACGCATCCCAAACATTCCTACACTGTTGTTTGGACTATCTAAGAGAACCTACAACTTATCTGGATCTTCACTCAGAAGAACAATATCATCTGCACATTCCAAGTCAGACAGTTTACTACTTGAGCAAAGATCAATGCCGCTTCTCTCACACGAGGATAGGGCTACCTCAAGAATCAATTCAATTACAAAGTTGAAGAGGAAAGGCGAAAGGGGACAATCCCGACGAACACAACTTCTCATGGTGTACTTGGGTAAAAGGTTACCGTAAGCACGAAATCTACTTCGGCTGTTTGCATACAAGCATTGGAGAAGAGAAATAAATTTCTCTGGCACACCCCTCAATGAGAGGCGGCACCAGGGAACTGTGCGTTCGACTGAATCGAACGCCGCTTGCAGGTCAAGAATATTTTCCCCGATCCGAAAGCGGCGTTTGATTGTGGGCTTACGGAAAATGTGTCTGTGCTCCACGATTCGTCGAAGAGTGAAGATGTGGTCGATACAACCCCGACCAGGTCTGAAAACAGTTTGACGCTCACGCGCACATATTCCGTGGTTTTCACAAGAGGATCTATTATCTTTCTTATAAATCGGCGCAATCACCGATTCACACCATTACCTGGGAATCTGTTCACTATCGCAGATTACCCGGAAGAGTTTTGCTAACTCAACAACCTAAGATTCGCCTTCATCCTTAAAAAAAAGATGGAGACAACCCATCCGGCCCAGCGGCTTTGCACCTTTTCAAGTAACCTATCTCCCGCACAGCCTCAATTTATGATGGAGGAATGATATCCACCTGCATCGGTATTCTAGTAGGTATATAGGGAAGGTCCACTGTAGAATTGGGCCAACTTAATTGTCCCTTAAATTGCTCTGCCCAACGATCCAGACAACGTCCCTGAGAGTGAATCAGTCAGCCGTCGGATTCCTTGATTAACTCACTTACACCGTGAACTGATGCTTTTAATCGAACGATACAGTTTGCGAGTATTCCTAACCAACGCAGCCTTTCCCGTTCTCCTACATTTCGCAATCCACCACCGCTTGCGGTCATTTCTCAGGCTCCTAGTCAGTTGGTGTCACAGGGACTTACGCACTTCATTGAATAAGGCATCCGACGGGACGGATCTGCGAGCCTCCAACAGATCAACTGATGTCGAAGATATTTTAGCGAGCAGAATTAACGAGAGGAATGGCGTACGAACGAGGCTGATAACTACAATTGTAGTGATTGATCACGAATCGAATGGTGCTTCGTTAGTAGTCAGAAAACCAAAGTCGATCCACAGAGATGTTTATGCGAACATGCAGAGCAGAGGGTACAGAGCGGGAAACGATCAGGGAGGACTCACAAGAACGTATATCATATTGTAACGGGTAAAGCGGATCTGGGTGAATAGGCGAGTTGGCGGTCGGTCTGAAATGAATCCAAGATAGACTCGATGTTAGTATTTGGTAAACAAACACTGAGCCGACGTCCAGCACACGGTTCTCTGGCAGCTCACAAGCAGGAATGACACAGACACCAGCAGAGCGTGTATATTGGGCAGAGGCCTCTGCGCGGTGTGTCCCAGGAACAGATCGTGAATTAGTTCAGTTCAGTTCAGTTCAGTCTGCACAGGACAGGTAATGGAATTAAGTAAAGGAAAAGGGTTCATGTTCATTCTGGGTTGGTGGTTGTTGTATTTCGGACCCCACGTTCGGGCCTGGAAGGCAAGTGGAGAGAGAGAAAGAATATGAATAAGACAGTGATAATTGGTATAAGAGAGTTAGGTCTCGGCCTGAAAACAGTGAAAGTCAAGGATTGAGGGGATTTAATGTTTTCGAACTTCAATCGAAATTTTAGGTTTCAGATTTGCCATCAAACTACTCTCAGAAGCATATATCGCCCAAGTAAGGGTCTTTCTCAGTATTTTACTAGCCATTTATTATCAAGGTCACGCCTTTTCTCAGCTAAAATTCTTGGCGCGAAAACAGTTCAAACGTTAATGTGGTAGTTTCATTCATCCTTACCGAAAACAGCGATTGCCGATACAATATTGGCGGTCGAACCAGGAACAGTTTGGTGTGGAGTGATAAAACAAAGTTCAAACGTTGAGTGACAATGAAGACTGATTGCCAGAGGTGACTGCAAAGTCACTACACAGCCTTCAGCTAAGAAGACTAAGGTAGATGTATTCGAAATGTCAAATTGTGACAATATTCGCGTCTTAAGGAAGATTCACAAGCTTGGAAGAACGTGTAGTGACCTCGATCGCTTTGAGAAAATGACTGTTTTCTGGACACCATTTTGGATCCATTTTCTCTACGATCTTTTCTGACGTTTGACATCGACCTCATAGTGTTCTCCGGTTGCGTACGTTTTGCTGGACTGTCTTTTCTGAGGTTTCCGTCGACCTCGTTTTGAATCACTTTCACTTTCGGTCGTTCGCCGATTGTACACGCTCGCGATTCGCTTTCTGCACAGCCGTTGCGTTTCGTTTCATTTTTCGTTTTGTAGCGGTTGCCATTTTCGCTCATACTTTTACCACGTTTATTGTTTAACTGAACGCTGACTGCCAAGCGCGGATGCCATTTGACCGTTGCTCTTGCGCAAGCTCTCACGCACACTCCTGAAATATACGCTAACCACTATCTCTCCAAGCGCCTACAACCCGCCGAATCTAGGTACAGCACGTTCGGTAGAGAGTTATTAGCCATCTACTTGGGAATTCGTCATTTTCGACATGCACTCGAAGGCCGTTCGTTCACGGTGTTTACAGACCACAAGCCTTTGGTTTACGCACTAAAGTCAGCTTCCGATCGATACTCACCACGCGAGATTCGCCACTTAGACTTTGTCTCACAGTTTACTGTGCACATACGACACGTCTCTGGGGTACTTAATCCCGTCGCAGACGCCTTATCGCGCGTATATCAACTAAGTCTGTCACAAACGCCTACCATCAACTTGGACGCAATGGCACAGGCTCAAACTATTGACCCTGACATCGAACAACTTCGACAAAACGGTTCTTTGAGTTTAACCACAGTGCCTATCCCAGCTTCCCAGAATACCATCGTGTGCGATGTGTCGCAAGGTCGCCCTAGGCCAGTAGTTCCTGCTGCCCACCGTTATCCAAACGTTCCTGACACTTCATAATCTGGCTCATCCGGGTGTGACTGCCTCGGTGAAACTGATAACTGAGCGTTTTGTTTGGCACAATGTCAAACGAGATGTCCGTCAATGGGCTCGTGCTTGTCTGCAGTGTCAACGTGTTAAGACCCATAGGCACACTAAGGCGGCGTTAGCCAGGTTCCCAGAACCTGAAACGCGTTTTTATCATGTGCACGTCGACCTCGTAGGACCACTCCCACCTTCGCTTGGGTACGTTTACATACTCACATGCGTGGATCGTTTTACTCGCTGGCCGCAGGTCATTCCTATCCCTCGTCCCACGTCGGAAGAGGCCGCGAAAGCTTTTCTGACCGGTTGGGTTAGTCATCTCGGTTACCCGGCAATAGTGACCACCGATCGCGGTCCACACTTTGACGGCACTTTCGGCAGCCTACTCGCTACACGTTAAGACGACAGCTTACCACCCTCAGGCTAATGGTATGGTCGAGCGTTTCCACCGGCAATTAAAAGCCGCCCTTCGAGCAAACGGTAATCCCCTTTGGAGTGAAACACTACCATTAGCACTCTTAAGCCTGCGTAGTACCGTTAAGGAGGAGTTACACACAACACCGGCCGTACTGGTATATGGCTGTACACTTCGTCTGCCTGGGGAGTTGGTAGCCCCCTCACCAACCGTGACTTTCGACTACGGTAACTAGGCTCAGCGCCTTACGCAGCACATTCGAGCTCTCAAGGCCAGTCCGCCGCGCAAACAACAGTCTACAAGTTGTGTCCCAACTGCGTTAGAAACCGCCACTCATGTATTCCTCCGCGTCGATGGCGTTCGATCATTACTACAAGCGCCATACACTGGTCCGTCTCGGGTGATAAAACGTAGGGCAAAACATTTGTCACAGACATCAACGGACGACACGACACCGTATCTATCGACCGCCTCGAGCCTGCTGTCATGGAGTGCGAGCCACCCGGCCAATTTACACCTACTCAAGCCGCTCAGTCACCCGCATCGAGCGAGTTATTACTCGAACCACCCCCAACTACGCCTAGTGAGGACTCGGCAGCTAGTCCATCAGATTCTCCAACCACACCCGCAACGCGAAGTGGCCGTCGCGGTCGTCAACTACGAAATCCCGTCCGCTTCGCCGATTTCGTGACGAATTTTACAACCGATTGTTAGCAATAAGTTGGGAAGTTCACAATGGACCTACCAACCAACAGGCTCGGCAAATTACAATCGGTAATTATGATTTCATTCTCTTCTAGTCTCCCGGTGACTACAACAACACCGAACATTGTTCGTGCGTTGTAGTTACGGCCCAACATCCGCCGGCGTCCTCAGGCGCTATTTTATTCTAGTTTACCTTGCCCTCTCTCAGACGGATCTACGCAGTCACATCGGCGTCATCCGTAGCCTGGCTGACTCCCGTGCACTTTCAAGGAGCCAACCGCTCACTGGACAACGGGACGATTGGTCAGCCTGGCACTGGTGACGACAACTGGACGCCTTTTTGGATGGACCTGACGAGGCATTTTCCGGCTCGCATTCGTATGAGACCCGTGGGCGCCAAAACACAGTTGGACCTACGCACATCGGACCTCGAGAGTGCAGACATCGTTAAACTCATCAGCAGTCGTTCGACGTCACCAACAACATAACGGACAAGCTATGAGGAGTTCCTGGAAAACCAATAATTCCGGCTGACCATCACGATCGAAGCCCAACTCCGTCGGACTTCTAGGAGGAGGCCCTTGAAGCGGTTGCCATCTTCGTTAATACTTTTACCACGTTTATTGTTTAACTGAACGCTGACTGCCAAGCGCGGATGCCATTTGACCGTTGCTCTTGCACACGCTCTCACGCACACTCCTGAAATATTCGCTAACCACTATCTCTCCCAATCGCCTTCTCGTTCTCACGGGGCGCGGAGAATACTGTTTTGGTTAACATATTCGTACAGTGCCGAGCATTAGAGTAACGTGCAGGTGGTCCACGCAGCACAAAGGACCGAAGCACGCGTTTACTAAGGAAACCGCAAAGTAAGATCTTACCAAACTTATAGTTTGGTGTATTTCTCGTGTCGGTACTGTTTCAGTGCCACGATATATAAAATACACCTTCCATGTATAAACCGACTTGCGTCTTCTCTATTCGTCCAATAGAGGGGATATCGTTGGTATTTCGCTGCTAGACCCAATAGGAGACACGTTCGCCAGCCGCTCTCGAAAGTGTTCTATATAGATGAGCCCGAAAACTCCCAAACCTCCTGGATTATTCACCCGCCCGGTGAGTTTGTGATTTTTCGCTGTTTAATGTCCTCTTTTTGTTGCACCGTATATATTTTTGGCGATATATTATCGCAACGTAACCATGTCAGAGGATAAGATGCCGCTCGACACAGATCTCACTTTTTCTGCGGTTGCTTCCAAACCTGTGGTGGTTATCCCTCATGATCCTGAGGTTTGGTTTGCAGCCTTAGAGCTGCAATTCGAGGCAAGTAGGATTATCGACCAAAGCTAACGATTTTCCTATGCCTTAGAGGCAATCCCGGGCGATGGTATCGCCTCAGTGAGGGATTTAGTATTAAATCCTCCTCAACAGCAGCCGTACAATCGGCCTAAGGAGGCCATAGTGCAACATTTCCTTCCTTCTCGGAAGGAACGGTTACGTCATCTACTGGCACGGCACCCCATAAGGGATACGAAACCCAGCCGCCACCTAGCTCACCTCCGGTCCTTGGCAGGGCCCGCCGATAAGGATTCAGAGATAGTTAAGGAACTGTGGTTGGACTCTTTACCCTTCCATGTTCAGACCATCGTTACTGCTCTCCTTGAGGACTCGTCCTTGAAACGAGCAGCCGCCGTGTCTGACAAGATTGTCGCACGTGTCGGCAGTGGGGCTAATCCTCTCATTGCCACGACGTCGCGCAATCCTAGGGGTGTTGACCTGGATGAATCGCCGGAGAGGCCTCGGCACTCTCGATCCATCCAGCGCCGCCTGTCCCTCAAGGACAGAGTTAAAATACCGACTCATCGCAGTAGCCCACGTAAACAACGGCACGGACATGCACAAGGCTCTGCCCACGTCCGCCGTGAATCCGCCTCACCTGCCTCGTCCAAACCAGATCATCCTACTAGCGGTTTTCGTTGGTTCCACCGCGTTTTCGGACCAGCCGCCCGTACGTGCAGACAGCCGTGTTCATACGCGGCGGGAAACGCCACTGCCGGCCAGTGGAAGCGGCCGTACTCGCCGGCAATCAGTCTCAAGTTGGCCGTTTATTTTACGTGCATGATTCGTGCACTAACGCTAGGTTCCTAGTCAACACTGGGGCCCAAGTTTCTGTCTTGCCGGTTGGTAAAGACAAGCCACGAGCTTCTTTGCTTCGGCTGTCAGCGGCGAATGGTTCCTCCATTCCTACCTACGGCACGAGACAGCTTGCGGTCAAACTGGGACCACGACGACGGTATCTGTGGACGTTCATTCTTGCGTATGTTCCCACAGGCATACTGGGAATCGATTTTCTGCAGCACTATGAATTACTTGTTGATTCACATAGGCTGCACCTTATCGATCCTTCGTCGGATACTAAATTTACGGATCTTTCAGCTCGAACAGATGCACACCGAATCAGAGGATTGTTTTCTAACATTCCTCACGGTTTTCAGTCTTTATTTAAGAAATTCCCCATATTGACTAAACCATTCGAAAAGGTAGAGACAGTGACCGATCGTGTGGCACACCACATCGTCACTAACGGACCACCAGTCACGGCACGACCTCGCCGACTGGCACCGGGCAAATGGGCTTTCGCCAAACGTGAGTTTGACACTTTACTTTCTAGAGGTGTTGTTCAACCTTCTCACAGTATGTAAGGAACGAATACTGAAAATCCTTCTAAATGTTCAACGTGCTTTGTGAATTTGACTATATTCAACATTATCTTGGAAAGCTCGCTCATACACCACACATTTTCACGTTTGTTTATCCATGTGAGACATTTGAATTTGGCTTTGAACCGTTTCTGACTGTCGTGCTTAAGCCACGGGGCTTTGGACCTTTGGGTTTTACTGTGAAGCCTATTTGGCCGCATACTTGAGGTTCGTATATATTTGTATCCTTTGTGCATTTCAATTTAGTAGCGTAGAAGCTACGAATCAATCTTGTTCTGGTTTTGGGATTCGTTTGAATTGGCTACGCGTTGCTCGATTTGCTCGATTTGACTTACAGTACTCAAGTGGAACCTGGACAAGAAAACTCATTGGAAATGCCCAAACGAGGAAGCAAGGACCTTTTGAGACAAGAAATAACTCGGCAAGTCTCTGGGGATGGTTCGGGTGTTATTGATTCTCTAGATAATGCTAAGTTTACTAGCTCTGTCAGTGCCAAGTCATATATCTCTAACCGCGATGCGTTTGACGATATTAGTACTTATAGAATGAGAGTAATAGAATTAGAAAACGAGCTGCGGTTAGCCAGAAAGGAAGCAGAGCCCCTTACACAAGGAACTGGTCTCAGAGAGCCAGCAAAGAGTCCATGTAGTTCACAATGTCAACATCGAAAAGGCACTGTGATCGACGAATATAAACCCTTGAGACAGCCTGAAACTACCGAGGTTTTGGCTCTTGACCTGCCGAGAGTGGAGCTGTCCCACTTCGACGGGCACCCCGGGCAATATTGTATATTCATGAAACAATTCGAAAATTTTGTTGAGTGCAAAGTTGCAGATCCTGGTCAAAGGTTTTTGTATTTATTACGATACTGTCGTGGGAGGGCCAAAAGTGCTATCGAAGGCTGCGCGATGCTTGATCCATCGATGGGGTACATCAGGGCGCGCAGAATCCTGAAAGATTTGTTTGGACAACCATTCAAGGTGGCTAGAAGCCTAATTGATAGTGTTTTATTGGAGGCGGAAAGGACTGAGGGCAAGGCTGAATCCCTGTCGAGTTTGGTGATAAAAATGCAGAATTGCAGTATAGCACTGGAGCACTTAGGATACCAGTCTGATCTGAATGCATTGCACACACAGGAATGCATTGTCCGATGTCTATCTATTGATTTACAGAGCCGATGGGCAAAGGAAGCTGAAAAAATAAATATGCTTGAGCGGGAATCTACGTTCAACGATTTGACGGAGTTCATAGGTCGTCAATCCCGTATCGCCAACAGTCGATTTGGACAAATCGTACGCGAAAGTTGCAGACTGGCGCGAAGGGAACCAACATCTCAAATTGTGGAGAAGGACCGTAACCAAACCCAGTCTTTGGCTAACATGTACATGATAAGACAAAAACCCGAGAGGTCAGCTGAATGCAAGCTATGCAACTCCCTGCATCGGTTACCAGATTGTCCGACCTTTCATGGGATGAGTGTACCCGATCGGTGGTGCGCAGTAAAAAGGATTGGCTCATGCTTTATGTGTTTGAACAACTCTCATCGAGCCTCTGAATGCAGCTTAAGAGTGAAATGCAACCAAGACGGATGCTCGAGTAATCATCACTCGTTACTACATGGCCCTCTCAACAATAGACCTATTCAGCCGGATGAACCCAAAATTGTCTGTTCAAATGGACATGATGATTTCAAACCTGCAAATTAGGCATCGTACCTGTCGGCATGGTGACACCTAAATGACTGAGGAGGGTCAATGCATTTTTGGACACGGGGTCGGATACCTCGCTGATTACTCGCGAGCTTGTAGAAAGCTGTGAACTAGTAGGCGAGCCTACCTCGCTCACTATCAGCACGATTGAAAGGGGTCGTGCTAGCAATTCTAAGAGGCTGACCCTGCAGTTAACGTCTTTATCTGATGAGGGGACCGTAGAAATTCCGGAAGCTTTTGCAATAGACAGCTTGCCAATGAGACCAGCTGATTGTATTAGATCGATCGCCAAGAGATGGTCTCATCTCAGGGACATAGAGTTCGAAGAAGTGTCTAGCCCCCACGTCGACATACTAATTGGATGCAATGTACCAGAGGCTCATTAGGTGCTTGAACAGAGCATAAGCAATCGAAAAGAACCATTCGCTACGCGAACGATACTAGGCTGGACACTTCTCGGACCCCTGACGAGCGAACTTCAACAATCGGCATCAATAAATTTCTCAAATGTTGCTGAGAGAAGTGCCTCTGTAGAACACAATCAGCCTTTCGATATTGAATCCAACGGTCCATCTCAGGAAAGCGAAGTTCACTCAAAGGATCAGTCGGTGCTTTCGATGGCGAATTCAAAGACGGGACGTCACAGTGGGCAACATGAAGTTGCTATACCCAAGAGACCACCGTCAAGTCACCTATCGAGAAAAGGAGAAATTGCCCGGAGGCTTTTGAAATATCTCAAAAAGGGACACCAGCAGGTCACCCAAAGCAGCTTGAAATTTGCCGACCCAGTTACAGTGCACGGTACCTGGGTGGAACTGCATGGCTGGCGGCGAAACAAAGTAACCTTTGCCAAAACAAAAATTGCTGAGCTGAAGTCAGTATCCCTAAACGAGCTCAAAACGACTGCACTGGTATTGGGTTTTAAGGTAGCACGAATGCTAAAAGAGAACTGCACCACCGCCGAACTGAGCCTTGCCTATTGGACAGATCCTACAGTTGTGTTAAATTACAGGAAACGGAAGAAACGAAGAACGTGTTCGAGACATCAGAGATTTAACCCACTCGTAGCAGGAAACAGCGAGGTAAATGTTTATGATTCGAGCTCGAAACCACATACAAAAGACAAAGTAGCTCGCAGATCGCCTCGCTCCGAGTTACTCAGCACTTTATTCCATTTCATGCTCTACAACTAATCAACTGGACCCATTTTTTCTGAAAGGTTGCAAATGTACTTAGTTCCAGTTTCTATCTAGCGTGCACATAGGCGAAGAGGAGAAATTCACCAGTATTTCACTTGAACAGTTCAGGTGAGGCATACTAGCTGTGAGCACATTGTGAAACTATTATTATCTTTAACGAAGAACATTTATTTACATTTTATACAATATTGATTGTCACATATTTTGTGCACAGAAAAGCTTTGAAATACTCTGATAGATGCCAGTATTCGATCAATCTCCGTGTTCATGTGTATTTCGATACTGTCCGCCGTACACTTGTTTTCGAAATTTATTCATAATCGGAAACCGGTTTTCATTTCTTTCGGAAGATTTGGTGCGTTAATTTGATGTAATTCCACTGGTTCGTGACCTGTCAATTTTACGCGATATCTCATTAGACGTTGTGTAGTATGCGGGATGCAGTGTCTTTCTTGGGGGTTGCACGTGTACGATCTGCAAGGACAGAAAGAAAACTGGGTGAGCCGAAGCTCAGTAAGTGCATCAACAAGCATCAACACTTACACCGATAAAGATGGGAGTGGCGATCTGTCTGAGCGTATTACAGTTGCGCCTGCGTTCAACTTCTGCGCTCATGCTTGTAAACAAAATTAGTCTAACCAGTTACTGCAATGGGTTACTGCTTGTGATGCTTAGACTTATTTTGTGCGGCGAAACACTTCATTCTGCGAAGCCTTCATCTTCATCGTGCGTCTGACTATATGCGCCGGTCTCCTGATGAATATGTCAATCTCAAGTTGTGCAGCGGGATTTGGAACTGATTCCTTATGGATTGTGCGATGATGACTACGGCGAAAACCTTTTTCACGTTCAGATAACACAGGAAGTTAGTAATCACAGGCACTAACAATAAGTTAAAGGTAGATAGGGTGAGAATCATGACCCAGTCCTGAACCTTAGACAACCATTTTCGCGGAAGGATTTTGGCCGGCGGTGTAAAGAAAGAATACTGAAAATCCTTCTAAATGTTCAACGTGCTTTGTGAATTTGACTATATTCAACATTATCTTGGAAAGCTCGCTCATACACCACACATTTTCACGTTTGTTTATCCATGTGAGACATTTGAATTTGGCTTTGAACCGTTTCTGACTGTCGTGCTTAAGCCACGGGGCTTTGGACCTTTGGGTTTTACTGTGAAGCCTATTTGGCCGCATACTTGAGGTTCGTATATATTTGTATCCTTTGTGCATTTCAATTTAGTAGCGTAGAAGCTACGAATCAATCTTTTTCTGGTTTTGGGATTCGTTTGAATTGGCTACGCGTTGCTCGATTTGCTCGATTTGACTTACAGTACTCAAGTGGAACCTGGACAAGAAAACTCATTGGAAATGCCCAAACGAGGAAGCAAGGACCTTTTGAGACAAGAAATAACTCGGCAAGTCTCTGGGGATGGTTCGGGTGTTATTGATTCTCTAGATAATGCTAAGTTTACTAGCTCTGTCAGTGCCAAGTCATATATCTCTAACCGCGATGCGTTTGACGATATTAGTACTTATAGAATGAGAGTAATAGAATTAGAAAACGAGCTGCGGTTAGCCAGAAAGGAAGCAGAGCCCCTTACACAAGGAACTGGTCTCAGAGAGCCAGCAAAGAGTCCATGTAGTTCACAATGTCAACATCGAAAAGGCACTGTGATCGACGAATATAAACCCTTGAGACAGCCTGAAACTACCGAGGTTTTGGCTCTTGACCTGCCGAGAGTGGAGCTGTCCCACTTCGACGGGCACCCCGGGCAATATTGTATATTCATGAAACAATTCGAAAATTTTTTTGAGTGCAAAGTTGCAGATCCGGGCAAAATGTTTTTGTATTTATTACGATACTGTCATGGGAGGGCCAAAAGTACTATCGAAGGCTGCACGATGCTTGACCCCCAAATGGGGCACATCAGGGCACGCAGAATCCTGAAAGATTTGTTTGGACAACCATTCAAGGTGGCTAGAAGCCTGATTGATGATGTTTTATTGGAGGCAAAAAGGACTGAGGGCAAATCTGAATTACTGTCAGATTCGGTGATAAAAATGCAGAATTGCAGTATAGCACTGGAGCACTTAGGATACCAGTCTGATCTGAATGCATTGCACACACAGGAATGCATTGTCCGATGTCTATCTATTGATTTACAGAGCCGATGGGCAAAGGAAGCTGAAAAAATAAATATGCTTGAGCGGGAATCTACGTTCAACGATTTGACGGAGTTCATAGGTCGTCAATCCCGTATCGCCAACAGTCGATTTGGACAAATCGTACGCGAAAGTTGCAGACTGGCGCGAAGGGAACCAACATCTCAAATTGTGGAGAAGGACCGTAACCAAACCCAGTCTTTGGCTAACATGTACATGATAAGACAAAAACCCGAGAGGTCAGCTGAATGCAAGCTATGCAACTCCCTGCATCGGTTACCAGATTGTCCGACCTTTCATGGGATGAGTGTACCCGATCGGTGGTGCGCAGTAAAAAGGATTGGCTCATGCTTTATGTGTTTGAACAACTCTCATCGAGCCTCTGAATGCAGCTTAAGAGTGAAATGCAACCAAGACGGATGCTCGAGTAATCATCACTCGTTACTACATGGCCCTCTCAACAATAGACCTATTCAGCCGGATGAACCCAAAATTGTCTGTTCAAATGGACATGATGATTTCAAACCTGCAAATTAGGCATCGTACCTGTCGGCATGGTGACACCTAAATGACTGAGGAGGGTCAATGCATTTTTGGACACGGGGTCGGATACCTCGCTGATTACTCGCGAGCTTGTAGAAAGCTGTGAACTAGTAGGCGAGCCTACCTCGCTCACTATCAGCACGATTGAAAGGGGTCGTGCTAGCAATTCTAAGAGGCTGACCCTGCAGTTAACGTCTTTATCTGATGAGGGGACCGTAGAAATTCCGGAAGCTTTTGCAATAGACAGCTTGCCAATGAGACCAGCTGATTGTATTAGATCGATCGCCAAGAGATGGTCTCATCTCAGGGACATAGAGTTCGAAGAAGTGTCTAGCCCCCACGTCGACATACTAATTGGATGCAATGTACCAGAGGCTCATTAGGTGCTTGAACAGAGCATAAGCAATCGAAAAGAACCATTCGCTACGCGAACGATACTAGGCTGGACACTTCTCGGACCCCTGACGAGCGAACTTCAACAATCGGCATCAATAAATTTCTCAAATGTTGCTGAGAGAAGTGCCTCTGTAGAACACAATCAGCCTTTCGATATTGAATCCAACGGTCCATCTCAGGAAAGCGAAGTTCACTCAAAGGATCAGTCGGTGCTTTCGATGGCGAATTCAAAGACGGGACGTCACAGTGGGCAACATGAAGTTGCTATACCCAAGAGACCACCGTCAAGTCACCTATCGAGAAAAGGAGAAATTGCCCGGAGGCTTTTGAAATATCTCAAAAAGGGACACCAGCAGGTCACCCAAAGCAGCTTGAAATTTGCCGACCCAGTTACAGTGCACGGTACCTGGGTGGAACTGCATGGCTGGCGGCGAAACAAAGTAACCTTTGCCAAAACAAAAATTGCTGAGCTGAAGTCAGTATCCCTAAACGAGCTCAAAACGACTGCACTGGTATTGGGTTTTAAGGTAGCACGAATGCTAAAAGAGAACTGCACCACCGCCGAACTGAGCCTTGCCTATTGGACAGATCCTACAGTTGTGTTAAATTACAGGAAACGGAAGAAACGAAGAACGTGTTCGAGACATCAGAGATTTAACCCACTCGTAGCAGGAAACAGCGAGGTAAATGTTTATGATTCGAGCTCGAAACCACATACAAAAGACAAAGTAGCTCGCAGATCGCCTCGCTCCGAGTTACTCAGCACTTTATTCCATTTCATGCTCTACAACTAATCAACTGGACCCATTTTTTCTGAAAGGTTGCAAATGTACTTAGTTCCAGTTTCTATCTAGCGTGCACATAGGCGAAGAGGAGAAATTCACCAGTATTTCACTTGAACAGTTCAGGTGAGGCATACTAGCTGTGAGCACATTGTGAAACTATTATTATCTTTAACGAAGAACATTTATTTACATTTTATACAATATTGATTGTCACATATTTTGTGCACAGAAAAGCTTTGAAATACTCTGATAGATGCCAGTATTCGATCAATCTCCGTGTTCATGTGTATTTCGATACTGTCCGCCGTACACTTGTTTTCGAAATTTATTCATAATCGGAAACCGGTTTTCATTTCTTTCGGAAGATTTGGTGCGTTAATTTGATGTAATTCCACTGGTTCGTGACCTGTCAATTTTACGCGATATCTCATTAGACGTTGTGTAGTATGCGGGATGCAGTGTCTTTCTTGGGGGTTGCACGTGTACGATCTGCAAGGACAGAAAGAAAACTGGGTGAGCCGAAGCTCAGTAAGTGCATCAACAAGCATCAACACTTACACCGATAAAGATGGGAGTGGCGATCTGTCTGAGCGTATTACAGTTGCGCCTGCGTTCAACTTCTGCGCTCATGCTTGTAAACAAAATTAGTCTAACCAGTTACTGCAATGGGTTACTGCTTGTGATGCTTAGACTTATTTTGTGCGGCGAAACACTTCATTCTGCGAAGCCTTCATCTTCATCGTGCGTCTGACTATATGCGCCGGTCTCCTGATGAATATGTCAATCTCAAGTTGTGCAGCGGGATTTGGAACTGATTCCTTATGGATTGTGCGATGATGACTACGGCGAAAACCTTTTTCACGTTCAGATAACACAGGAAGTTAGTAATCACAGGCACTAACAATAAGTTAAAGGTAGATAGGGTGAGAATCATGACCCAGTCCTGAACCTTAGACAACCATTTTCGCGGAAGGATTTTGGCCGGCGGTGTAAAGAAAGAATACTGAAAATCCTTCTAAATGTTCAACGTGCTTTGTGAATTTGACTATATTCAACATTATCTTGGAAAGCTCGCTCATACACCACACATTTTCACGTTTGTTTATCCATGTGAGACATTTGAATTTGGCTTTGAACCGTTTCTGACTGTCGTGCTTAAGCCACGGGGCTTTGGACCTTTGGGTTTTACTGTGAAGCCTATTTGGCCGCATACTTGAGGTTCGTATATATTTGTATCCTTTGTGCATTTCAATTTAGTAGCGTAGAAGCTACGAATCAATCTTTTTCTGGTTTTGGGATTCGTTTGAATTGGCTACGCGTTGCTCGATTTGCGAGATTTGACTTACACAGTCCATGGGCCTCACCTCTAAACATGGTTCTTAAGAAATATGGCATTAGCTGGCGACCATGTGGCGACTATCGCGCACTAAATTCGGTTACCCGTTACGATAGCTATCCGGTACCCCACATACACGACATCACGGCATCACTTCACGGCACGACTGTATTTTCTAAGATCGATTTGGTGCGAGCCTATCACCAGATTCCAGTCGCTGCTGAAGATGTCGAGGAAACTGCTGTCACGACTTCTTTTGGTTTGTTCGAGTTCCTACGTATGCCTTTTGGTTTGCGAAATGCTGCTCAGACATTCCAGAGGTTTATCGATAACATTACACGAGACTTGGAATTTGTTCACCTCTATATCGATGACTTGCTAATCGCATCGTCCAGCGTATATGAACACTTCCAACATATGACGCTACCATTTCAACGTTTGTCCGAACATCGAATAGTAGTCAATCCTGATAAATGTGAACTTGGCAAACCGGAGCTTGTGTTCCTCGGACACAAGATCACTCGAGAGGGTATTAAGCCTTGCGAGGATAAAGTGCGCGCTATTCTAGATTACTCCGGTACCGTCCTCAATCAAGCAGCTCAAGGCATTCTTGGGGTTAGTTAATTTTATTGTCGTTTCATACCCCACGCCGCTGAACGTTTGCTTCCATTAACTGACCTACTTCGTGGCAATCCACGTAAATTGTCGCTTACGGATGCCGCACGAGTAGCGTTTTCGGAGATTAAAGCGACATTAGCTCAGACCACGCTCCTTATGCACCCAGTTCCGTTCGCTATGCCCGGTATAGCAAAGGATGCATCCGACTTTGCCATCGGAGCGGTCCTGCAACAGTTTGTTTCTGGGATATGGCAGCCATTAGAGTTTTTCTCTCGACGCCTCAGTCCCACGGAAACCAAATATAGTGCTTTTGGTCGCGAACTGCTGGCTGCATATAATGCCGTTAAGCACTTCCACCACGCAGTCGAGGGTCGATATTTCATCCTTTTTACAGACCATAAGCCTTTGACGTATGCATTACATACTAAGTCTGACCGGTACTCCCCAAGAGAAGTCAGACATTTAGACTATATTTCTCAGTTCACGACTGACCTACGACACGTTAAAGGTGAGTCGAACTGCGTTGCAGATGCTTTGTCGCGTATTCCGCTTAATTCCATTAAATCTCCGGTTTTAGACATCACTGCCATGGCTGAAGCACAGGCACAGGATTCTTCATATATGGAAGCCGCCCAATCATCGTCGCTACAGTGTCAGTCCTTACCTCTGGCCACCAGTGCTGGGACTATACTCTCCGACATGTCTACTGGCATACCTCGACCAGTCGTACCCACAACATATCAACTTCTCCTGTTCGATACCCTACATGGACTTTCACATCCAGGCATCGCAGCCAGTCTCCGATTAGTAGCTGCACGATACATCTGGCCTTCCATGAACACAGATGTTCGTGTGTGGGCAAAACAGTGTCTACGATGTCAACGATCTAAAGTGCATAGGCACGTAGCTTCGCCTATTGGTACTTTTGCTACGCCTGATGCTCGCTTCGATCACATCCACGTAGACATTGTAGGTCCATTGACCCCATCACACGGGTATACCTACTTATTAACGTGCATCGATAGATTTACGAGGTGGCCCGAGGCTATTCCCATCTCTGTCGTCACGGCCGAGTCAGTGGCTCGACATCTGATAGAACGATGGATAGCTTCATATGGTTGTCCTTCCACAATCACTACCGATCGAGGGCAACAATTTGAGTCCGATCTATTCTCTTCATTAACTCACATGCTGGGTACGGAACGCATTCGCACGACCGCGTACCATCCGGCATCGAATGGTTTAGTCGAACGTTTTCATCGCCAACTCAAAGCGGCTCTTAGAGCACACGAGAGCCCCGACTGGTACGAAACGTTACCGCTAGTTCTGCTTGGTATCAGGACTTGCATAAAGGCAGATATCCAGTGTTCCGCCGCAGAACTTGTCTACGGCACGACATTACGACTGCATGGGGAATTCTTTACGCCACGGAGTACAGACTCACTTGCCGTACAGACTTACGTTCACCTTTTGTATAGATACATGCAAAATCTCGCTCCGACGCAGACTTGAATGCAACGACGACAGGTTTTTGTTCCGACCGAACTCGAAACTTGTTCGCATGTATTCATTCGTGTTGATTCGATACGGAAACCATTACAGCAGCCTTACGAAGGTCCATTTCGCGTGATTTTTCGTCACGATAAGACCTTTAAGGTTGATCGACACGGTCGCGTCGATACCGTTAGCATCGATCGTCTCAAAGCCGCGTACGTTGATGACAGGGTGTCGCCCGCTGACATGAGATTCGATGTTAACCCTGCACTGCCTGTTGACGACACTTTCGTGTCACGTCAAGGTCTGCAGTTAGCGTTGCCTGCTACGACTTCGAATGAGGTTATTGTTTCACGTTCAGGACAGCACCCAGTTGGTACTAATACGACATCGAATGAGGCTATCGTCTTACGTTTAAGTCAGCATTCCGTTGGCCCTGCTGCATCCCCGAATGACAATGCTGTCTTACGTTCAAGTCAGCAGAGCACGTCTACGCATTTGTCCGTGAATGAGGCTCCCGTCTCACGTTCCGGTCGGAAGATCGTTTGCCCAGCACTTTTTCGCGACTAGGTCAAACACGATCTTAACCATTGCACTTCGCAGTAATAACTTTCGTGTTTATCGTTTCGACACGATTTGATATACCTCACTAGTTATTACTGTATTCTAGTCAGGTCCATTGCGGCTGCTACACCAGTTTTTCGTTTCTTTTCGTTTCATGGAACCTCGCCATATGGTACACTTCGCTAGTCCCACGAAATCTGGAGAATTTTGGCACCAAAGTTTGCATTCTGGATCCGCCCCGTCGTTCCTCTTCCTTGTCATTGACGAACCTACCGAATTGGCTTCCAGTTATCATATTGGTTAACGGTTGCCCGAGGCTGGACGTTATTGGTGTGGCACACCTGGATGACGATTCACGCAACCTATGTCATTGGCAACGAATCTGGTTTACGTTCGACCATCATCCTACGGTTCCTGCATACCACGGATTTTACCCGTCAGCATCCTACAGCAGAGCTACATTCACGTATTTTGCAAGCATTCAAGCGCACGAACATCGTTTGTATGCCTTCTCCTCCTTGACATTTATCGAAAGCTTCCCGAGCTTTCTAGAGGGGGGCTGCTGTAGTGACTTCGATCATTTTGAGAAGATGACTGTTTTCTGGACACCATTTTGGATCCATTTTCTCCACGATCTTTTCTGACGTTTGACATTGATCTCAGTGTTCTCCGGTTGCGTACGTTTTACTGGACTGACTTTTCCGAGGTTTCCATCGACCTCGTTTTGAATCACTTTCACTTTCGGTCGTTCGCCGATTGTACACGCTCGCGGTTCGCTTTCTGCACAGCCGTCGCGTTTCAATCCGTTTTCCGTTCGGCGTATCTCTCGTGTCGGTACTGTTTCGGTGCCACGATATATAGAATACTCCTCGCAACTGCAAACCGACTTGCGTCTTCTCTATTCGTCCAATAGAGGGGATATCGTTGGTATTTCGCTGCTAGACCCAATAGGAGACACGTTCGCCAGCCGCTCTCGAAAGTGTTCTATATAGATGAGCCCGAAAACTCCCAAACCTCCTGGATTATTCACCCGCCCGGTGAGTTTGTGATTTTTCGCTGTTTAATGTCCTCTTTTTGTTGCACCGTATATATTTTTGGCGATATATTATCGCAACGTAACCATGTCAGAGGATAAGATGCCGCTCGACACAGATCTCACTTTTTCTGCGGTTGCTTCCAAACCTGTGGTGGTTATCCCTCATGATCCTGAGGTTTGGTTTGCAGCCTTAGAGCTGCAATTTGAGGCAAGTAGGATTATCGACCAAAGCTAACGATTTTCCTATGCCTTAGAGGCAATCCCGGGCGATGGTATCGCCTCAGTGAGGGATTTAGTATTAAATCCTCCTCAACAGCAGCCGTACAATCGGCCTAAGGAGGCCATAGTGCAACATTTCCTTCCTTCTCGGAAGGAACGGTTACGTCATCTACTGGCACGGCACCCCATAAGGGATACGAAACCCAGCCGCCACCTAGCTCACCTCCGGTCCTTGGCAGGGCCCGCCGATAAGGATTCAGAGATAGTTAAGGAACTGTGGTTGGACTCTTTACCCTTCCATGTTCAGACCATCGTTACTGCTCTCCTTGAGGACTCGTCCTTGAAACGAGCAGCCGCCGTGTCTGACAAGATTGTCGCACGTGTCGGCAGTGGGGCTAATCCTCTCATTGCCACGACGTCGCGCAATCCTAGGGGTGTTGACCTGGATGAATCGCCGGAGAGGCCTCGGCACTCTCGATCCATCCAGCGCCGCCTGTCCCTCAAGGACAGAGTTAAAATACCGACTCATCGCAGTAGCCCACGTAAACAACGGCACGGACATGCACAAGGCTCTGCCCACGTCCGCCGTGAATCCGCCTCACCTGCCTCGTCCAAACCAGATCATCCTACTAGCGGTTTTCGTTGGTTCCACCGCGTTTTCGGACCAGCCGCCCGTACGTGCAGACAGCCGTGTTCATACGCGGCGGGAAACGCCACTGCCGGCCAGTGGAAGCGGCCGTACTCGCCGGCAATCAGTCTCAAGTTGGCCGTTTATTTTACGTGCATGATTCGTGCACTAACGCTAGGTTCCTAGTCAACACTGGGGCCCAGGTTTCTGTCTTGCCGGTTGGTAAAGACAAGCCACGAGCTTCTTTGCTTCGGCTGTCAGCGGCGAATGGTTCCTCCATTCCTACCTACGGCACGAGACAGCTTGCGGTCAAACTGGGACCACGACGACGGTATCTGTGGACGTTCATTCTTGCGTATGTTCCCACAGGCATACTGGGAATCGATTTTCTGCAGCACTATGAATTACTTGTTGATTCACATAGGCTGCACCTTATCGATCCTTCGTCGCACACTAAATTTACGGATCTTTCAGCTCGAACAGATGCACACCGAATCAGAGGATTTTTTTCTAACATTCCTCACGATTTTCAGTCTTTGTTTATTAAATTCCCCATATTGACTAAACCATTTGAAGAGATTGAGACAGTGACCGATCGTGTGGCACACCACATTGTCACTAACGGACCACAAGTCACGGCAAGACCTCGCCGACTGGCACCGGACAAATTGGCTTTCGCCAAACGTGAGTTTGACACTTTACTTTCTAAAGGTATTGTTCGTCCTTCTCACAGTCCATGGGCCTCACCTCTACACATGGTTCTTAAGAAAGATGGCATTAGCTGGCGACCATGTGGCGACCATCGCGCACTAAATTCGGTTACCCGTTACGATAGCTATCCGGTACCCCACATACACGAAATCACGGCATCACTTCACGGCACGACTGTATTTTCTAAGATCGATTTGGTGCGAGCCTATCACCAGATTCCAGTCGCTGCTGAAGATGTCGAGGAAACTGCTGTCACGACTTCTTTTGGTTTGTTCGAGTTCCTACGTATGCCTTTTGGTTTGCGAAATGCTGCTCAGACATTCCAGAGGTTTATCGATAACATTACATGAGACTTGGAATTTGTTCACCTCTATATCGATGACTTGCTAATCGCATCGTCCAGCGTATATGAACACTTCCAACATATGACGCTACCATTTCAACGTTTATCCGAACATCGAATAGTAGTCAATCCTGATAAATGTGAACTTGGCAAACCGGAGCTTGTGTTCCTCGGACACAAGATCACTCGAGAGGGTATTAAGCCTTGCGAGGATAAAGTGCGCGCTATTCTAGATTACTCCGGTACCGTCCTCAATCAAGCAGCTCAAGGCATTCTTGGGGTTAGTTAATTTTATTGTCGTTTCATACCCCACGCCGCTGAACGTTTGCTTCCATTAACTGACCTACTTCGTGGCAATCCACGTAAATTGTCGCTTACGGATGCCGCACGAGTAGCGTTTTCGGAGATTAAAGCGACATTAGCTCAGACCACGCTCCTTATGCACCCAGTTCCATCCGTCACGCTAAGCATAGCGGCGGATGCATCCGACTTTGCCATCGGAGCGGTCCTGCAACAGTTTGTTTCTGGGATATGGCAGCCATTAGAGTTTTTCTCTCGACGCCTCAGTCCCACGGAAACCAAATATAGTGCTTTTGGTCGCGAACTGCTGGCTGCATATAATGCCGTTAAGCACTTCCACCACGCAGTCGAGGGTCGATATTTCATCCTTTTTACAGACCATAAGCCTTTGACGTATGCATTGCATACTAAGTCTGACCGGTACTCCCCAAGAGAAGTCAGACATTTAGACTATATTTCTCAGTTCACGACTGACCTACGACACGTTAAAGGTGAGTCGAACTGCGTTGCAGATGCTTTGTCGCGTATTCCGCTTAATTCCATTAAATCTCCGGTTTTAGACATCACTGCCATGGCTGCAGCACAGGCACAGGATTCTTCATATATGGAAGCCGCCCAATCATCGTCGCTACAGTGTCAGTCCTTACCTCTGGCCACCAGTGCTGGGACTATACTCTCCGACATGTCTACTGGCATACCTCGACCAGTCGTACCCACAACATATCAACTTCTCCTGTTCGATACCCTACATGGACTTTCACATCCAGGCATCGCAGCCAGTCTCCGATTAGTAGCTGCACGATACATCTGGCCTTCCATGAACACAGATGTTCGTATGTGGGCAAAACAGTGTCTACGATGTCAACGATCTAAAGTGCATAGGCACGTAGCTTCGCCTATTGGTACTTTTGCTACGCCTGATGCTCGCTTCGATCACATCCACGTAGACATTGTGGGTCCATTGACCCCATCACACGGGTATACCTACTTATTAACGTGCATCGATAGATTTACGAGGTGGCCCGAGGCTATTCCCATCTCTGTCGTCACGGCCGAGTCAGTGGCTCGACATCTGATAGAACGATGGATAGCTTCATATGGTTGTCCTTCCACAATCACTACCGATCGAGGGCAACAATTTGAGTCCGATCTATTCTCTTCATTAACTCACATGCTGGGTACGGAACGCATTCGCACGACCGCGTACCATCCGGCATCGAATGGTTTAGTCGAACGTTTTCATCGCCAACTCAAAGCGGCTCTTAGAGCACACGAGAGCCCCGACTGGTACGAAACGTTACCGCTAGTTCTGCTTGGTATCAGGACTTGCATAAAGGCAGATATCCAGTGTTCCGCCGCAGAACTTGTCTACGGCACGACATTACGACTGCATGGGGAATTCTTTACGCCACGGAGTACAGACTCACTTGCCGTACAGACTTACGTTCACCTTTTGTATAGATACATGCAAAATCTCGCTCCGACGCAGACTTGAATGCAACGACGACAGGTTTTTGTTCCGACCGAACTCGAAACTTGTTCGCATGTATTCATTCGTGTTGATTCGATACGGAAACCATTACAGCAGCCTTACGAAGGTCCATTTCGCGTGATTTTTCGTCACGATAAGACCTTTAAGGTTGATCGACACGGTCGCGTCGATACCGTTAGCATCGATCGTCTCAAAGCCGCGTACGTTGATGACAGGGTGTCGCCCGCTGACATGAGATTCGATGTTAACCCTGCACTGCCTGTTGACGACACTTTCGTGTCACGTCAAGGTCTGCAGTTAGCGTTGCCTGCTACGACTTCGAATGAGGTTATTGTTTCACGTTCAGGACAGCACCCAGTTGGTACTAATACGACATCGAATGAGGCTATCGTCTTACGTTTAAGTCAGCATTCCGTTGGCCCTGCTGCATCCCCGAATGACAATGCTGTCTTACGTTCAAGTCAGCAGAGCACGTCTACGCATTTGTCCGTGAATGAGGCTCCCGTCTCACGTTCCGGTCGGAAGATCGTTTGCCCAGCACTTTTTCGCGACTAGGTCAAACACGATCTTAACCATTGCACTTCGCAGTAATAACTTTCGTGTTTATCGTTTCGACACGATTTGATATACCTCACTAGTTATTACTGTATTCTAGTCAGGTCCATTGCGGCTGCTACACCAGTTTTTCGTTTCTTTTCGTTTCATGGAACCTCGCCATATGGTACACTTCGCTAGTCCCACGAAATCTGGAGAATTTTGGCACCAAAGTTTGCATTCTGGATCCGCCCCGTCGTTCCTCTTCCTTGTCATTGACGAACCTACCGAATTGGCTTCCAGTTATCATATTGGTTAACGGTTACCCGAGGCTGGATGTTATTGGTGTGGCACACCTGGATGACGATTCACGCAACCTATGTCATTGGCAACGAATCTGGTAAACCCTCGAAATTCATCCCACGGTTCCTGCATACCACGGACTTTGCCAGTCGGCATCCCACAGCACAGCTACCTTCATGTATTTTGCAAGCATTCAAGCGCACGAACATCGTTTGTATGCCTTCTCCTCCTTGACATTTATCGAAAGCTTCCCGAGCTTTCTAGAGGGGGGCTGCTGTAGTGACCTCGATCATTTTGAGAAGATGACTGTTTTCTGGACACCATTTTGGATCCATTTTCTCTACGATCTTTTCTGACGTTTGACATTGACCTCATAGTATTCTCCGGTTGCGTACGTTTTACTGGACTGACTTTTCCGAGGTTTCCGTCGACCTCGTTTTAAATCACTTTCACTTTCGGTCGTTCGCCGATTGTACACGCTCGCGGTTCACTTTCTGCACAGCCGTTGCGTTTCGTTTCATTTTTCGTTTGGTGTATCTCTCGTGTCGGTACTGTTTCGGTGCCACGATATATAAAATACACCTTCCATGTATAAACCGACTTGCGTCTTCTCTATTCGTCCAATAGAGGGGATATCGTTGGTATTTCGCTGCTAGACCCAATAGGAGACACGTTCGCCAACCGCTCTCGAAAGTCTTCTACGAACGACAAAATAACAGGACAATTAAAAATAAACAATGTTGATAACCACCGGTATATCTTGGGCTGCAGATAGAGAGAAAAGATTCAGAACGGTACGTTTGCTTGTCAGGAGGATTGCTTTTTGGTTCGATAATTATTTTGACATTTCTGGTAGGTAAGGTTGGTTAGAACTTACTTTGTAGCGGTGGCCATCTTCGTCCATACTTTGACAACGTTTATTGTTCAACTGAACGCTGACTGCCAAACGCGGTTGCCATTTGACCGTTGCTCTTGCGCACGCTCTCACGTACGCTCCGAAATACACGCTAACCACCATCTGTCCCAACCGCCTTCTCGTTCCCACGGGTTGTGGAGAATACTTTTCTGGTTAACATATTCGTGTAGTGCCGAGCGCTAGAGTAACGTGCCGGTGGTCCACGCAGTAAAAAGGACGGAAGCACGCTTTTACTAAGGAAAACGCGAAGTAGGGTCTAATCAACCTTGTGAATGGTGAACCCGGCGTGATCCCAAGGTCACGTGAGTTTCCCTGTTTTCTACCGTTCAAGGTCCCGTCTGCGTGCGTTTGTGTGTGTTATTGTTTCCCTATCTCTCGTTACTTTTGCTGGGTTTACCAAATAATTTTTTTGTCCACACATATATTCGGTTTTTAGTTCGTCGTGATTTTTTCGCAAAGATTATAGTGCCCCATTGGTCGTTGGTTTCTTTTCCCGTCTGTATTCGATAAAGTAATCGCTATGTCTGCTGAACGGAAACTCTGCTCAGACCCTACCTTTGGGGCGATTGCACTGCACAAACCGGCATTCACGCCTGCAGATCCAGAACTCTGGTTCACGCTAGTCGGGTTAGAATTCGACGACAGCGGTATAGCCAGTGACACCAGCCGATTCAAGTGGGTAGCAAGCCCCCTCCCACCGGAGGTCACAATGCAAGTGTAACGACCGGTCGTGGAAAATCACTCTAAAACCTTGGCGATTCCGTGTTTTTCTTAACATTACTCACTTGCTTACACTATTGACGTGTCTTTACGTACTGTCTGTTTTTATGGACCAATTGTTGTTTGTTCGCGCCCAGAGCGCTACTTTGTCATATCCTTGTTCTGGGCCTGCGAGACGCACGTGCATTTTGCTCGCGAGCTGCAATTCGGTTTCTCGTTCGTTGAGTCCCTGTGATCTCATTATTGAGGTTTGCATCTTTTTGGGGTCATTGTTCATTCAATAATCTAGTATTTTAGAATATCACAGATAATCGCATTTTGTTTGGGGATCCGTTGCAAATTTGGCTACGCATTGCTCAAACGTGTCTTACAGCAAGTAAGCGAAGTAGTAATCTATTCCCGAAGCTATGAGGCTTTAAAGGAGGCCGTCAGTGCCCGCACGACCCCAAAGCAGGACTAACGCATGCAACAACTTCAAAACGTTGGGCTCGGAAGCAGGAAGCCCTCCGAACTGCTGCGTGAAATGCAGC
This sequence comes from Fasciola hepatica, assembly GCA_948099385.1. Taxonomy (NCBI): domain Eukaryota; kingdom Metazoa; phylum Platyhelminthes; class Trematoda; order Plagiorchiida; family Fasciolidae; genus Fasciola; species Fasciola hepatica. The sequence goes on along the minus strand of CANUEZ040000112.1, from coordinate 4,712,808 downwards.
GCTTGAGAGGACCGACGGAAGATGAGGACCCGCTCTTAAGGGAACTTTGGCTGCAGCGTTTGCCGCACAACATTCCAGTTTTACTAAGTGCCACGCGCAAGTGCTCGCTGGAGGAAACTGCAACCATACCTGATGATATTATTTCACGATACAACCCCGCAGTAGCTGGAGTAACAAGGTCCTCCGCCTGCTTTGCCAACATCTAACGACCTCGCGTCAGTTTTGTCTAGAATTGACGCGAGCCCGCAACGCCTAGCAGTTAGAAGAGGTGGGTCACAGCAGCGGCACCACACACGCTCACCTAGGCTCCATAGTCCATCATTGCGATGACGTTTCGGCTCTTCAAAAGGAGGGTATTGTAGATACCACGGTAGCTTTGGTGAGGGAGCCAAACAATGCGAACTAGGGTGTACGTTTCCCGGTGCTCATCAGGGAAACTAACGCCCGGCCCGTGGTGGCGACCCACGAAGCCGGGTATCGGACCAACAGTAGCCTTTCGAAAGTAAGAGACATCATTTCAAATAACCTGTTCCTTGTAGATACAGGTGCCGAAGGGAGCGTCCTCCCCCGACCGAAAGTCGACAATAGAACACCGCAGGCCCAAACACTACGCGCTGCCAATGACACGGCCATCCCAAAGTTTGGCCAGCGGTCGCTCACCTTAAACTTGGGTTTAAAGCGTAATTTTCGTTGGGTATTCATCATCGCCGACGTCCCGTACCCAATTCTAGGCATTGACTTCCTGCAACTCTTTGACTTGTTAGTTGATGCACGGCGCCGCAGAGTGGTGGATCGCCAGACCACTCTCTCTGTTGCTGGTCATAATTCGCGAGTGAATCACTTCACGCCCTTTTACGTTCAACCATTGGTACACCAACCTTATGGCAAACTCGTCGCCGCCTACCCGGCCATGTTTCGGCAGGTCGGGCCTCTCCCAGCAATGATTACCAACGTCACTCACCATATCGATACTAGAGGGCCCCCAGTGTTCAGTAGGCCGCGTCGGTTAGCACCAGACAAGCTTCGTGTTGCACAGGCTGAATTCGAACACATGCTAGAACTGGGTATAACACGCCCTTCTAGTAGTCATTGGGCTTCCCTTCTTCATATGGCCCCTAAGTCGATCGGCGAATGTCGACCGTGTGGTGATTACAGAGCACTTAACAAAGTCACCGTCCCTGACCGATACCCGAATCCCCATATACAAGACCCTACTTCGTCTTTATCAGGTTGCTCCGTCTTCAGCCGTATTGAATTAATTCGTGAGTAAAACCAGATCTCGATAACAGAGGCCGATGTCTCCAAAACAGCCGTCACTACGCCTTTCGGGCCGTTCGAGTTTCTGCGAATGCCGTTTGGACTCAGCAATGCAGCCCAGACCTTCCAAAGGTTCATGCACGAAGCAACTCGTGGTTTGGAAAATGACTACGTGTACCTGGATGAAATTTTGGTGGCTAGTTCTTCAAAGCAAGAGCACGCTGCACACACACGAGCACTTTCCGAAAGCCTTAGACAGCACGCCGTTAAGATCGATAACTTGAAATGCGAATTAGGCCAGCCTGATATCACCTTCATAGGACATTCTATTTCATCCTCTGCCAGATAAAGTCTCCGCTATTCGCGACTACCCTGAACCTTAATCTTTTCCCCAGTTGCGCCAGCTTGCCGGCCTGGTGAATTTCTACCGCCGATTTATTCCTCACTGTGCGAAAATGATGCAACCCCTCACCAACCTGTTGCGCGGAGGTGAGCGGAAGTTCGCGTTTCCTGACACGGCACAGGTCGCATTTGCCTTGGTCAAAGATGCTGTCTCCAGAACAGCGTTCCTTACCCACCACGACCCTTTGGCTCCTACTTCGGTAGTGACGGATGCCTCGGACACAGCGGTTGGAGCAGTACTTCAACAGTTCGTAGACGATTCTTGGCAACCTTTAGCATTCATCTCCAAGCGCCTACAACCCGCCGAATCTGGGTACAGCACATTTGGTAGGGAGTTATTAGCCATCTACTTGGGAACCCGTCATTTTCGACATGCAATCGAAGGCCGTTCGTTCACGGTGTTTACAGACCACAAGCCTTTGGTTTACGCACTAAAGTCAGCTTCCGATCGATACTCACCGCGCGTGATTCGCCACTTAGGCTTTGTCTCACAGTTCACTGTGGACATACGACACGCCTCTGGGGTACTTAATCCCGTCGCCGACGCCTTATCACGCTTACATTAACTAAGTCTGTTACCGAAGCCTAACATCAACTTGGACGCGATGGCACAGGCCCAAACCATGAACCCTGACATCGAACAACTTCGACAAAACGGTTCTTTGAGCTTGACGACATTACCTATCCCAATTTCCCAGAATACCATCGTGTGTGATGTGTCGCAAGGTCGTCCTAGGCCGGTGGTTCCTGCTGCCCACCGTTATCCCACTTTACTGACACTCCACAATCTGGCTCACCCGGGTGTGGCGGCCTCGGTGAAACTGATAACTGAGCGTTTTGTTTGGCACAATGTCAAACGAGATGTCCGTCAATGGGCCCGTGCTTGCCTGCAGCCTCAACGTGTTAAGACCCGTAGGCACACTAATGTGGCGTTAGCCAGGTTCCCAGAACCTAAAACATGTTTTCATCATGTGCACGTCAACCTCGCAGGACCACTTCCACCTTCGCTTGGGTACGTTTACATACATGCGTGAATCGTTTTACTCGCTGGCCGCAGGTCATTCCTATCCCTCGTCCCACGTCGGAGGAGGCCGCAAAGGCTTTTCTAACCGGTTGGGTTAGTCATCTCGGTTACCCGGCAATAGCGACCACCGATCGTGGTCCACACTTTGACGGCACTTTCGGCAGCCTACTCGCTACGCTTGGTTGCCAACACGTTAAGACGATAGCTCACCACCCTCAGGCCATTAGTACTCTTAAGCCTGCGTAGTACCCTAAAGGAGGAAGTACACACAACACCGGCCGTGCTAGTAAGTGGTTGAACACCTCGTCCGCCTGGGGAGTTGGTAACTTCCTCACCAACCTTGACTCCCGACTACGGCGGCTATGCTCAGCGCCATACGCAGCACATTCGAGCTCTCAAGGCCAGTCCGCCGCGCAAACAACAGTCTACAAGTTGTGTCCCAACTGCGTTAGAAACCGCCACTCATGTATTCCTCCGCGTCGATGGCGTTCGATCATTACTACAAGCGCCATACACTGGTCCGTCTCGGGTGATAAAACGTAGGGCAAAACATTTGTCACAGACATCAACGGACGACACGACACCGTATCTATCGACCGCCTCGAGCCTGCTGTCATGGAGTGCGAGCCACCCGGCCAATTTACACCTACTCAAGCCGCTCAGTCACCCGCATCGAGCGAGTTATTACTCGAACCACCCCCAACTACGCCTAGTGAGGACTCGGCAGCTAGTCCATCAGATTCTCCAACCACACCCGCAACGCGAAGTAGCCGTCGCGGTCGTCAACTACGAAATCCCGTCCGCTTCGCCGATTTCGTGACGAATTTTACAACCGATTGTTAGCAATAAGTTGGGAAGTTCACAATGGACCTACCAACCAACAGGCTCGGCAAATTACAATCGGTAATTATGATTTCATTCTCTTCTAGTCTCCCGGTGACTACAACAACACCGAACATTGTTCGTGCGTTGTAGTTACGGCCCAACATCCGCCGGCGTCCTCAGGCGCTATTTTGTTTCAGTTTACCCTGCCCCCTCTCAGACGGATCTACACAGTCACATTGGCTTCATCCGTAGTCTCGCTGACTCCCGTGCACGTTCAAGGAGCCAACCACTCACTGGAAAACGGGACGGCTGGTCAGCCTGGTACTGGAGACGACAACTGGACGCCCTTTTGGATGGACCTGACGCAACATCTTCCGGCTCGCATGCGTATGCGACCCGTGGGCGCCAAAACACAGTTGGACCGATTCATATCGGACCCCGAGAGAGCAGGCACCGTTAAACTCATCAGCAGTCGTTCGACGTCAACAACAGTAAAACGGACAAGCTACGAGGAGTTCCCGGACAATCAGTGCTTCCGGCCTACCATCACGATCGGAGCCCAACTCAGACGGACTTCTAGGAGGAGGCCCCTGCAGCGGTGGCCATCTTCCTTCATACTTCGACAACGTTTATTGTTTAACTGAACGCTGACTGCCAAGCGCGGTTGCCATTTGACCGTTGCTCTTGCGCACGCTCTCACGCACACTCCCAAATACACACTAACCCCCATCTCCCCCAATGGTCTTCTCGTTCTCTCTCGTCCATCCAAAAGGGCGTCCAGTTGTCGTCTCCAGTACCAGGCTGACCAGCCGTCCCGTTTTCCAGTGAGTGGTTGGCTCCTTGAACGTGCACGGGAGTCAGCGAGACTACGGATGAAGCCAATGTGACTGTGTAGATCCGTCTGAGAGGGGGCAGGGTAAACTGAAACAAAATAGCGCCTGAGGACGCCGGCGGATGTTGGGCCGTAACTACAACGCACGAACAATGTTCGGTGTTGTTGTAGTCACCGGGAGACTAGAAGAGAATGAAATCATAATTACCGATTGTAATTTGCCGAGCCTGTTGGTTGGTAGGTCCATTGTGAACTTCCCAACTTATTGCTAACAATCGGTTGTAAAATTCGTCACGAAATCGGCGAAGCGGACGGGATTTCGTAGTTGACGACCGCGACGGCTACTTCGCGTTGCGGGTGTGGTTGGAGAATCTGATGGACTAGCTGCCGAGTCCTCACTAGGCGTAGTTGGGGGTGGTTCGAGTAATAACTCGCTCGATGCGGGTGACTGAGCGGCTTGAGTAGGTGTAAATTGGCCGGGTGGCTCGCACTCCATGACAGCAGGCTCGAGGCGGTCGATAGATACGGTGTCGTGTCGTCCGTTGATGTCTGTGACAAATGTTTTGCCCTACGTTTTATCACCCGAGACGGACCAGTGTATGGCGCTTGTAGTAATGATCGAACGCCATCGACGCGGAGGAATACATGAGTGGCGGTTTCTAACGCAGTTGGGACACAACTTGTAGACTGTTGTTTGCGCGGCGGACTGGCCTTGAGAGCTCGAATGTGCTGCGTATGGCGCTGAGCATAGCCGCCGTAGTCGGGAGTCAAGGTTGGTGAGGAAGTTACCAACTCCCCAGGCGGACGAGGTGTTCAACCACTTACTAGCACGGCCGGTGTTGTGTGTACTTCCTCCTTTAGGGTACTACGCAGGCTTAAGAGTACTAATGGCCTGAGGGTGGTGAGCTATCGTCTTAACGTGTTGGCAACCAAGCGTAGCGAGTAGGCTGCCGAAAGTGCCGTCAAAGTGTGGACCACGATCGGTGGTCGCTATTGCCGGGTAACCGAGATGACTAACCCAACCGGTTAGAAAAGCCTTTGCGGCCTCCTCCGACGTGGGACGAGGGATAGGAATGACCTGCGGCCAGCGAGTAAAACGATTCACGCATGTATGTAAACGTACCCAAGCGAAGGTGGAAGTGGTCCTGCGAGGTTGACGTGCACATGATGAAAACATGTTTTAGGTTCTGGGAACCTGGCTAACGCCACATTAGTGTGCCTACGGGTCTTAACACGTTGAGGCTGCAGGCAAGCACGGGCCCATTGACGGACATCTCGTTTGACATTGTGCCAAACAAAACGCTCAGTTATCAGTTTCACCGAGGCCGCCACACCCGGGTGAGCCAGATTGTGGAGTGTCAGTAAAGTGGGATAACGGTGGGCAGCAGGAACCACCGGCCTAGGACGACCTTGCGACACATCACACACGATGGTATTCTGGGAAATTGGGATAGGTAATGTCGTCAAGCTCAAAGAACCGTTTTGTCGAAGTTGTTCGATGTCAGGGTTCATGGTTTGGGCCTGTGCCATCGCGTCCAAGTTGATGTTAGGCTTCGGTAACAGACTTAGTTAATGTAAGCGTGATAAGGCGTCGGCGACGGGATTAAGTACCCCAGAGGCGTGTCGTATGTCCACAGTGAACTGTGAGACAAAGCCTAAGTGGCGAATCACGCGCGGTGAGTATCGATCGGAAGCTGACTTTAGTGCGTAAACCAAAGGCTTGTGGTCTGTAAACACCGTGAACGAACGGCCTTCGATTGCATGTCGAAAATGACGGGTTCCCAAGTAGATGGCTAATAACTCCCTACCAAATGTGCTGTACCCAGATTCGGCGGGTTGTAGGCGCTTGGAGATGAATGCTAAAGGTTGCCAAGAATCGTCTACGAACTGTTGAAGTACTGCTCCAACCGCTGTGTCCGAGGCATCCGTCACTACCGAAGTAGGAGCCAAAGGGTCGTGGTGGGTAAGGAACGCTGTTCTGGAGACAGCATCTTTGACCAAGGCAAATGCGACCTGTGCCGTGTCAGGAAACGCGAACTTCCGCTCACCTCCGCGCAACAGGTTGGTGAGGGGTTGCATCATTTTCGCACAGTGAGGAATAAATCGGCGGTAGAAATTCACCAGGCCGGCAAGCTGGCGCAACTGGGGAAAAGATTAAGGTTCAGGGTAGTCGCGAATAGCGGAGACTTTATCTGGCAGAGGATGAAATAGAATGTCCTATGAAGGTGATATCAGACTGGCAACTGGCCGGGATTGAAAGAAATAAATCTGGGCGTGTCAACACCGTATTCGTACTGACGATGGCATAAGTATACCCTTTCTTCTCCACTATCCGCCCTTTGCCGCAGATAGATGGATCCTTGAGAGAAGAATCATTATCTGTATAAGAAACTCATTTAATGAGAACAAGTGCGGTAGTGGTTGTCCTAAGAGGTCCAATGCGCAGAATAATTTAATAATTATTATTATTTACGTAATTAATTCCACTCACGGTTAGGTATAAAAAAATAGCCCACGAAACTTACTGGTTTTCGCACGACCCGACCAAAACGGTCTTTTTTGTATCAGGGTTTCGAATTTTGTTGTATCTGTGCTTTTTGGTGCTGTAGACCCGGATCCGTATATGATGGCAGGTGCTGGACACGGCTGAGGCGAGCCAAATTGCGTCTCTACCTCCATGAAATCCGGTTCTAGTCTACCTACAGGATTCGTCTCTCGCTCTATGATGTGGCACTTTTCTTTTCCTCCTAGAACCCGAGGCGGGCCTAAATACGGAGCCGGAATTGAGTGTCTTGTACTGTCCGTACGTAAGAGGACGTTTATACATGTGGGCAACTCTTCAAGCGCGTTAACTGGTATGGTCCACTTTCTAGTCGGTGTTGCTTTTGGGTCAAGCATTTCCTGGGCTAGGAATTAGGTATACTCGGAATAGCTAAATAACTGCGAACGTTGCGGTGCATCTAGTTCCCCCGGCAACCGAAGGGGACGCTCAAACACCCAAGTATCACTTTGTAGCAACAGATCAGATCAGAGCACAGGACTGGCGGCCAGTGTCATTGAGGGTTCAGTTGTTAACTACCTTGCAATCAAACGACTGGGTTGTGACGGTCCTGCTAGCCCCCGGCTTGACTAGTTTCAACTTGCGTCCGCGGAGGGCGGAGTTTCCGTCTCAGGTAAACGGTGGTTTCTTCGTGGCCGATAACCTATTTGTTTTATTGTTCCGATCAGTTTACCCGCGCTGTCCTGCATTTCAGAGAGTACTACCCTACCTCTGCTAGCCTGTCCTCGTACTGCAGCCCTCGTAGGCCCATTACCGTTCTTGCAAACGTTCTCCAGAGAGAAGGTGTTCCTCACTAATTGCGAGGCCCGGGCCTAGGCCGAGTACTGTAAGTGGGGTCAGACAAGGGTCGTATAAAGTGACAGCAGCACCCTGGGGTCTCTTGATGTGTGAGTTCTGCCCAGCTGGTACATGGCTCTATGAAACCCGTTAGCTGTCTGCAGACAGTGTCGAAGGTTTATTGTCACTTGAAATGATCATGTCCAAGTCTCTGACCTGGCATTCCTGGGCCAGTGGTTCCGGATTGTTCCTCCCTAAGTAACCCATCCCGCTGGACCCCGCGGCTGTCAGACGTAAACATTTTACCCTGTTCAGGGGAAAGTCCCGTGCTACAGACCACCGGTGGAGAGTATCTAGGTCAAACTGGGTCCGGTTAGATTCCGGGCGACCCAGGACCTTTACACCGTCTGCGAACAAGAAGCGGGGTGATGTTATAACGCGCGGTAAGTGGTTCACCTAAATCAGGAACAGTACGGGACCCAGTGCTGATCCCTGAGGGGCAGAGCTAGTTGCTGTCGCAATTGAGAACTTCGTGCCTTCAACGTTGACATAGGTAAACTTTTAACCATCTCATTGGCCACGCTGTCAATCCCACCCCACACCCTCTGGCTTATTTAGATGCAACCTGTGATGCACACTGTCAAAAGCTTTGCAGAAGTCCAGATGCCATACCCCCACATTCCCTCCCTGGTCCAACCTACCGGTTGAGCCATCACAAAAGCTGAGGCAAGACTTGTCCCTTCTGAATTCGTGCTGTTCATTGACGATTAGGTTATTTTCCTCCGTGTGTCTTATCAAAGCATTTTGGCTCATTTCTCCACTGCCTATAGTACTGCTAGTAGCAGGCTAACAGGCCGGCATTTCGTTACCTGACTTCTTAAACATTCCTTGTGAATGGACACGACTTCCGCAGTTTGCCATTCCTTCGATAGCTCATCTTCCCCTAGCCCTGAAGGGCCCGAGCCAGCAGTCTGAGGATGGCTGATTGTGTTTTATCCGGTTCTGGGATTTCCCCCCGTCGAAAGTGTCTAACACCGACCGTAGGTCGTCTGGTGTTATTTCGACTTCCCCTTTTGGTTATTTCTGGGCCGCTCCAGGGTAGTGGCTGTCTTCACCCATCAATACTTAAAACGTTCTCGAAAAATTTTCGTTTTCCGTTCGTTGGTCTCCGCCCGCTTTCCGTTCCCACTCATTAAACCACCAAAGTTTCCCCGCATATTCGCTTGAGCCTGGTTGTAATTGAAGGACACGTTTGGGTGTTTCCTGGCCACTCTGGCAATGTTGGTTTCGTATGCCAGCTTGTCTCTTCACCACACTTCCTGTTTATTCTCCAATGTTCCAGCATCCGCCTGTGCCCCTCAGTTTCCTGATATCTCCTCCACGAGTGACGTTCCCTCCTGAGTGCCTCCGCGTTGTACTGCCCTTCCACCAAGGTGGCGGCCCTCGTCTGCGAACTCTGTGCATGGGGGTCACTTCTTCGATCTACCTTAGTAGATTAACTTTAATGCCTAACCACATTTCTTTCACTGTATCCTCCTGGCAAGAGGGCCTACAAAACGCCTCAGTATGGTCAGGGTGGGTGTATTAGGCTCCTAGCTTGCTACTCGCACCGAAAGCCTTTCGGAATGCTCCCAAACGGCCGCACGTCCCATATAGCTTTTATTCAGGAATTCCTATGCACTTGCATCTCGCGATGGAAGTGGTTCAACGAAAGTTTGGGGGCGAAGGCGAATGCCGAGTTCTCTCCACTGGGTTGACAGAATAACAGTCATTCTATAGGAGATGGCTAAACCCCGATTCCAAACCAACAATGGGTGGCTGATGAAGAGTACAATACAGTGCTCACCGGCATCTGTGGTGGAAGGATACTCTGGGCGCCCAGGGTGCGTAGTCACACCCGGAGAGCGCGTGAACTGAGTAATCAGTCATTGGCCCCCAAAGGTTCCCGAGGGGGGGGGAGGCGAATGAACCACGCAACTGGTCGGCGGCTCATCTGGACTAACTCTCCTGCCTTAGAGAATGGGCTTGGCTGCCCAAAGGCTAGAGGTGCATCCTCGAATAAAAATGCTCATTCTGGGCGGGCGACCGAGTAGTACAGTGGCCCACAAAATCAACAAGGCAACGGACGGACATATTAAAACTCGATCGTTATGCTCGTCTAAGAATATGCTTGCGCTGGTGTTCTAACACCTTGCATACACGTTGATTTTTCTGATCCCACACCTCACCCCCGCACACAAACATTTTCATATCCTTGGGAACTGCAGTCGGTCGTTCTTGCGGTATTGTCTCTGAGGGAAGTCCTACTCATATTCTTTCGTGTCCTCGTCTAATGTCCTAGTCACCGAATCCGTTTCAGCCAGCTGATGCTGTTCTTCACTCCAGGAGTCCTTTTAAACTGACCACATTTAATGTGCGGACTCTGATGCGTATAGGAAAACAGGCGTATTTAGCTCTCAAACTGGAAACCCCTGCCATCAACGTGTGCTGTATTTAGGAGACTTGCACCCAAGACTCCAGCTCTGTCGTTCGATTGATGCCCCAATCCAACCCTTCTGCAAAGCTGCACTTGCACTTGTCTAGGGACCCTGGAGCTTCGGCTACCGGTCGTGCTGGTGTAGGTGTAGCTCTCACTGAGAGCTCTGAGGCTGCTCTACTTGACTGGATTCCAGTCGCCAGTTGGTTGTGCGCAGAGAAACTTGGAAGTTCGTGCAAAGTAGGCAAACGCCGTCTCGATAGACGCAATTTGTTTGTCGTAAAGAACTAATACTGAAAATCCTTCCAAATGATCTACGCGCTTTGTAAATTTAACTATATTTAACATTACCTTGAGAGGCTCGCTCATATACCACACTTTTTCACGTTTGTTTATCCACGGGAGACATTTGAATTTGGCCTTGAACCGTTTCTGACCGTTGTGCTTGAGCCACGGGGCTTTGAACCTTTGGGTTTGAATGTGAAATCTATTTGGCCGCATACTTGAGGTTTGTATATTTTTGTACCCCTTGTGAATGTCAATTTAGTACCGTAGAAACTACTAATCAATCTTGTTCTGGTTTTGAGATTCGTTTGAATTGGCTACGCGTTGCTCAATTCGCAAGAATTGACTTACAGTACTCAAGTGGAACCTGGACAAGAAAACTGATTGGAAATGCCCAGACGAGGAAGCAAGGACTTTTTGAGACAACAGGACTTAATTAGGCAAGTCTCTGGGGATGGTTTGGGTGTTACTGATTTTTTGGATAATGCTGAGTCTTCTAGTCCCTCCAGTGCTAGGTCATATAATTCTAATCGCGATTAGTTTGTTGATATTGGCACTTATATAATGAGAGTGATGGAATTAGAGGACGAGCTGCGGTTAGCCAGGAGGCAAGCATAACCTCCTAAACTAGGAACTGGTTTCAGCGAGCCAGCAAAACGTCCATGTAGTTCACGATGTCAACATTGGAACGGCACTGTGAACGACTCACAAAAACCCTTGAGACCGCCCGAAACTACTGAGGTTTTGCATTCGACCTGCCGAGAGTGGGGCTACACCATTTAGACGGGCACCACGAACAATACTGTACATTCATCAAACAATTCGAAATTTTTTTGAGTGCAAAGTTGCAGATCCGGGCAAAATGTTTTTGTATTTATTACGATACTGTCATGGGAGGGCCAAAAGTACTATCGAAGGCTGCACGATGCTTGACCCCCAAATGGGGCACATCAGGGCACGCAGAATCCTGAAAGATTTGTTTGGACAACCATTCAAGGTGGCTAGAAGCCTGATTGATGATGTTTTATTGGAGGCAAAAAGGACTGAGGGCAAATCTGAATTACTGTCAGATTCGGTGATAAAAATGCAGAATTGCAGTATAGCACTGGAGCACTTAGGATACCAGTCTGACCTGAATGCATTGCACACACAGGAATGCATTGTCCGATGTCTACCTTTTGATTTACATATTCGATGGGCAAGGGAAGCTGAAAAAATAAATATGCTTGAGCGGGAATCTGCGTTCAACGATTTGACGGAGTTCATAGGTCGTCAATCCCATATCGCCGACAGCCGATGTGAACAAATCGTACGCGAAAGTTGCAGGCTGGCGCGAACGGAACGAACATCCGCTCAAATTGTGGGGAAGGATTGTAACCGGATCCAGTCTTTGATTAACATGCTCATGATAAGTCGAGAACCCAAGAGGTCAACTGAATGCAAGCTATGCAACTCCCTGCATCGGTTACCGGAATGCCCAACCTTTCATGAGAGGAATGTGCGCGATCGGTGGTGCGCAGTAAAAAGGATTGACTCATGCTTTATGCGTTTGAACAATTCCCATCGAGCATTTGAATGCAGCTTAAGAGTGAAATATAACCAGGACGGGTGCTTGGGCAATCGTCACTCGTTACTACATGGCCCTCTCAACAATAGACCTATTCAGCCGGATGAACCCAAAATTGTCTGTTCAAATGGACATGATGATTTCAAACCTGCAAATTAGGCATCGTACCTGTCGGCATGGTGACACCTAAATGACTGAGGAGGGTCAATGCATTTTTGGACACGGGGTCGGATACCTCGCTGATTACTCGCGAGCTTGTAGAAAGCTGTGAACTAGTAGGCGAGCCTACCTCGCTCATCATCAGCACGATTGCAAGGGGTCGTGTTAGCAATTCTAAGAAGCTGACCCTGCAGTTAACGTCTTTATCTGATGAGGGGACCGTAGAAATTCCGGAAGCTTTTGCAATAGACAGCTTGCCAATGAGACCAGCTGATTGTATTAGATCGATCGCCAAGAGATGGTCTCATCTCAGGGACATAGAGTTCGAAGAAGTGTCTAGCCCCCACGTCGACATACTACTTGGATGCAGTGTACGAGAGGCTCATTGGGTGCTTGAACAGAGCATAAGCAATTGAAAAGAAACATTCGCTACGCAAACGATACTTGGATGGACACTTCTCGGGCCCCTGACAAACGAACTTCAACAATCGGCATCAATAAATTGCTCAAATGTTGCTGGGAAAAGTGCCTCTATAGAACACAATCAACTTTTCGATGTCGAATCCAACCGTCCATCTCAGGAAAGCGAAGTTCACTCAAAAGAAGACCAGTTGGTGCTTTCGATGGTGAATTCAAAGACGGGACGTCACAGTGGGCAACATGAAGTTGCTATACCCAAGAGACCACCGTCAAGTCACCTATCGAGAAAAGGAGAAGTTGCCCGGAGGCTTTTGAAATATCTCAAAAAGGGACACCAGCAGGTCACCCAAAGCAGCTTGAAATTTGCCGACCCAGTTACAGTGCACGGTACCTGGGTGGAACTGCATGGCTGGCGGCGAAACAAAGTAACCTTTGCCAAAACAAAAATTGCTGAGCTGAAGTCAGTATCCATAAGCAAACTCTGAATGACTGCACTGGTATTGGGTTTTAGGGTAGCATCAACACTAAAAGAGAACAGTGCCACCATCGAACTGAGCCTTGCGTATTGGACAGAAACCACAGTCGTGTTACATTACAGGAAACGGAAGAAGCAAAGAGCGTGTTCGAAACATCAGAGATTTAATCCACTCGCGGCAGGAAACAGCGAGGAAAATGTTGATGATTCGAGCTCGAAACCACATACAAAAGACAAAGTAATTTGCAGATCGCCTCGCTGCGAGTTACTCAGAGTTTTATTCCATTTCATGCTCTACAACTATTCAACCGGATCCATTTTTCCTGGACAGTTGCAAAATGTACTTGGTTCCAGTTTCCATCCAGCGTGCACATAGGCGAGAAGGAAAAATTCAGCAATATTTCACCTGAACGTACCAGGAGCGGCTTATTAGCTGTGAGAACATTGTGGAATTATTCTTGCCTTTGGAGAAGAACACTTATTTACATTTCATGCAATATTGTTTGCCGCAAATGTTTTGCACAGAAAAAATTTGAAATACTCTGATAGATGCCAGTATTCGGTCAGTTTTCGTGCTCACGTGTGTTTCGATACTGTCTGCCGTACACTTCTTCTCGAAAGTTATTCATAATCAGAAACCGGCTTTTATTTCCTTCGGAAAATTTGGTGCCTTAACTTTAAGTAATTCCACTGGTTCGTGACCTTTCAATTTTACGCGATATCTCATTAGACGTTGCACTGTAACACGCAGGGGCGATGCTCTTCCGACGAGGGTAGCACGTGAGTGATCTGCAAAAGCACAAAAGGAAAAACTCCATGAGCCGAGGCTCAGTAAGTGCATCAACGGCACCAACACTTACATTAAACGAACAACAAGATGGCGGCCTCCAATCTGGCCGTTACAGCACCTTCGTTCAAATTCTGCGCTTATGCCCGTAAAAAAAATGGCTCACCAATGGCTGCAATAGTTTACTGCTTGAGATACGTAGACTAAGCTCGTGCAGCGAAATGTTTTACTCTGTAAAGCCTTCATCTTTATCGTGCTTCTGTGTGCGTCGGTCTCCTGAAGAATATGCCAATTTCAAGTTGTGCAGCGGGATTTGGAATTGATTCCTCATGGATTGTGCGAATGATGACTTCGGCGGAAACCGGTTTTACGCGCACCTAACACAGGAAGTCAGTGACCACAGGCACTGACAGTAAGTTATAGGTAGGTAGGTTGAGAATCATGACCCCATCGTGAACCCTAGGCAACCATTTTTGCGGAAGGATTTTGGGCTGCGGTTGAAGAACAAATACTGAAAATCCTTCCAAATGATCTACGCGCTTTGTAAATTTAACTATATTTAACATTACCTTGAGAGGCTCGCTCATATACCACACTTTTTCACGTTTGTTTATCCACGGGAGACATTTGAATTTGGCCTTGAACCGTTTCTGACCGTTGTGCTTGAGCCACGGGGCTTTGAACCTTTGGGTTTGACTGTGAAATCTATTTGGCCGCATACTTGAGGTTTGTATATTTTTGTACCCCTTGTGAATGTCAATTTAGTACCGTAGAAACTACTAATCAATCTTGTTCTGGTTTTGAGATTCGTTTGAATTGGCTACGCGTTGCTCAATTTGCGAAAATTGACTTACACGGCTTATGCCCCTACAGACCGCAGCACGTATAAAATCGGAGACGTCTTCTACCAAAAGTCACACGAGCTCCCACACAGAACTGAAAGTGGTGGTATCGTGATGTTAGCTGGAGACATGAATCCTAGAATCGGTCGGGTATCTTCAATCGAGGCGCATTCGGGAGGCCCTCGATTCCTGTCTTTCAGAAAACAGGGAACGGTTGTTGGCTCTGTGTTCAAATCACCGCCTGTTTCTCGCTAGTACGAACTTCAGATGTTCCAACAGCTGGTATGCCACGTGGCGTCTGCCATGTCCGAGTCAGTAATGGACAAAAAAATACCACTAGCAATTAGCTACAAATGACGGGTTGCATACAAGACTGGCGGTCGTGCTCAGCACTCCCCTTGACTCCGACCACGGTTTAGTCTGCACTAGGCTGTCCATGTGCTTCGGTGGGCGTACCAAACGTACGATGCAGCAGCGATTAAACTGCGATGCGGTGTCTGATCCGTCCTGACTACCAGCTTTACTAAAATTTTACTTGAGAAGCTAGGATCGACGCCACCAGATAACAATAACCAACACTGGTCGCTTATAAGGATTGAGTTGCACTCTGCTGGCAAAGTGAGTTTTGGACCGACTTGTCATGCCTTCGCACCCTGGATTTCTGCTGAGTCTCTGCGCCTCTTTTACGCGCACACTTCCATCCCGGCTGGTAGCGAGCATAGCATAACAGTGCCCACAACAATATATGAACCAAATACAAGCCTACTTACGGATCGCGAAGTCTGGTGATCTCAAAAAGCACCAGAAAAGTAACACAGTACCGCTGTAGGAAATTCCCGCAAGCTATTTTACCTTATCCAAATCACCGGCAGAAAGCCATTGGGTGTGAGCTAGACGATCCGTAAAGCTGACGGTTTGCTCATTCACAGTCTGCGGCGACGTCTTGTACGCTGGGCGGAGCACTTCGGAACTCAGTTTAGGTGGCCTCTATCGTCAGCCTTCCTGTAGCTGTTCCGGCACACTTCCCTTGGTCTGCTTCGAATGATCCACCTCCTGAGGCAGAGATCCTCAAGAAAATCCAAGCCATAAGACATCACAAAGCACTGGGCCTCGATGGCCTTTCCCCGGCTCTATTTAAACACGGTGGGACGGAGCTCGCTGGAGAACCCCAAGATTTCTTCACTGAAGTATGACACTCCGAGAAAATTACCTCCATGTAGGGGGAACCGTACGTCGTCCCCACCTCCGAAAAGGGCTCGCGCAGTGACCACGCCAACCATGGAGATATAATCCTAATCCCCATAGCGTCTAAGCTGCTAGCATCCGTAATTTTTCGCAAGTTATACAACAAGCATAATGAGCAAACTTGTGAGGAACAGGCTGGGTTTCATGCCGGTCGTGGAAGCATCGACCAAATCTTCCCCCCCTGGCGGCTTTGAGAGCGCCGCTACACCTTCCAAGGGTCAACGATCGTGGTGCCTCTAAACTTTGGAGCGGACTTCGACCCCGTCAGTAGGTCTGCACTATGGCATTGTTTGTTGTGGGTTAGTGTGCCTGGGACGTGTGTCAGTCCTCAAGGAGTTGTACAGTCAAGCCTTAAATCCAGCTTTTTTATTCCATGCTTCCGCATGAGGCCTGCTGCACTATTGGGGACAACCGGTGGCCGAAACCTGAGAGCTGGAGTGGTGAAGAACCACATATGGTAAAAATAGATCAGATGTGGTAGCCATCCGGACGAAAGTGGGGATTGCTGTCTGCCACCAGGGTAACCGTTGATGGGGGAGGATTCAAACCTAGGACCTCTGAGGTGGTGAGCGAACGCTCTAAACCGCTCGACCACCACCGGTCATACGTATATATACATATAAATGCGCACACACTCTTGGCACCGAAGGTCCCAACTCAATGAGATTCCATAACACAAATCAGTTGCGGTAAAATGACATGCGGTGAAAGGTCACGGCTATTAAGACACTCAGCGCTATCACACTGCAGCACCAAACAGGCGAGCTGTATGGACAACACAGGGCACGAGGCCACGTAGACTCACAGCATAGAACACGAGACACAATCCAAGTAGGCATACGAAACAGAGCACAACCAAGGACGACGAGTGGTACCTGCGGCCTCTCGGGTTAATTAACACAACTGGTCGCCTTGGTCAAATCTCTCAGACAAGTAATTGCACAGCGAAAATTGCCCTCGGCTGCCCCACAACTGAGTTCAATTAAGTTTGCATAGGACAGATGATGGCCACAGCCAATCGAGCCTTCAGAATTCCTTCGATGGCATTCGCGCCACGTAGGCAGCCACCACTGTGCATCTTATGTCTTCGAATCCCCCCCCAAAATGGAAGGAAAACGGTAAACCTCATCACACATCAACTGCGGGAGTCACTACGCGTCGTGAGCATTCACTTAGTCATTACTTAGCAAGTAGAAACGTTCAGTAATTAGGCACATCAGAACTTTCTGTCTAGCAGCATGCCAAAAATTAACCGTCAGGAATAATCTCATCCCACTTACGGTCTAGGGACCCCTTAAATGCCTGAACGTGGTACAGTTCTATTACCTCTTCCGGCAGTCCATTCCGGTAGTTAAACATTTTATTGCTAATCAAGTGAGATCTACCTGTCAACCTAGATCGAACTTTCGTCAGCCTCTTCCGACGATCTGTTGCTCCGGAGCCTGCTGCCATATGGAACAGATTCTCAAGCCTAAGCCCAGAAAAACCTTTGATTATCTTAAGTGTTCCTATGAGATCCCCTCGTAGTCTCCTCTTTTCCTTAGAGAAAATTATGAAGTCCTAGGGTTTCCACTCATACTTCCTGTCACTCTGACCCTCTACCACGCACGTTGCAGGACAACGTATGTTGTCCTAGCAGGTGGCATCTTTTTAGCAGAAGGGTGGCCATGTCTGAATACAGTTTTCTAAAAGAGGTCTAACTATGGAAATGTGCACTGGCATGAAGACCCTCCACTGTCTGTCCCGAAACGGTAATCAGGACCTGAAGAGCTCACCGAGTGCCTTTGTGCGGCCAAATCAGGTAAGAAGTTGCCAAAATGCCAAGGTCTTTCACCCCATTTACCTTCTCCATGTTAAACGGGCTTTGGTTTTATGCAGCTTTGACAACAAGCGGCCCTCCCCGGCATTGGGAGGTAAGTCCCACTTCCGTGCCCAGTTAGGGACGAGAAATAAGTCTCTGCTCAGCTCCCCTCTCCCCTGAGCTCCCACTAACTTCACATCATCTGCGGAGAAGAAGCTTGGTAGCTGTAGGGCTCAGACTAACTCATTTATAAACAGAAGAAATAGAAGAGGGCCTAGTAAGGGACCCTGCGGTACTCCACTAGTGACGTTTTCCAATTTAGAGTTCTTATCACCTACTCCAACGTGGGAGTTTCTACCGGCAAGGAAGTCCCTTAACCACTCCCGAATCTGCCCATAGTAAATGACCTCAACTTGACAAGTGTAAGCCGACGGTTTACCCAATCGGATGCATTGGTAAAGTCAGAGTGACAAACTTCTTTCTGTTTACCTTCATCCACTATTTGGGTGACTTTATATAGGAAGCTCAAAGGGCTGGTCAAGCACGACCTGTATTTTTAGAAATCCAGTAGGTATCGCAGACATGCGCCTAGATGATCTTCTCTGGCCCTTTGCACAGAATGCAGGTTAGGCCAACAGGTCTGCGGCTTCCCATTACGAAGAGAGGTCCCTCTTTATGTAAAGCTATCACTGCTGCATTTTTCAGTCCTATGGCAACCTTCCATGGTCCAGGGTGGCCCTATATAGCTGATGTACTGGAGGGGATGTGATATCGGCCAACCGCCTAATGGCAGTAGGGTGGAAATCACCTGGCCCGGCAGACTTATAGATATCTAACCCATCCAAGTGTTTGCGTGCGACTTCCTCCGTAAGATTTAGGTCTGTTGTGACCGTTGGAAGAGTCGTCCCCTCAAAACTCATCTGCACACCGTTACCTATTATGTGCCTACTACCAAAACACCCACCCTGAGCATCTTCTTTGCTTTGGTTGTCCAATGCCCCTCTATGATCATGGTTCGTCAGTGGTCTTACTGTATCTCCCAAAGAACCAATAGACTACGCGTATCTATGGTACCTCTTTGTATGCCGTTTGTCACACTGGGCCAACATCATTTCATACACGTGCTTAGCATACAGCAAGGGGTCCACCATCTCATTTCTATGCTTGGTATAGTGAACCCAAGCCTAGTAGCTCCCGAAAGCATTGAAGAGAGCCTAACTACGGTTTTTACGTTGGACCGACCTGCCCATTGCAGCCCTCCGCTACACCGGCTTGCTCTCACTCCTCCTAGGCCTCAGAGGAGCAAGCTCGTTTTCTAGGGTAAATAGAGACCCTTTAATCACCTACCAGCGTTCCTCCAAACAAGCGTCTTCCGCTGTATCCCATATTAGATTGACAGCTCTATTTTGAAGCCTGAAAAAGTCTATATTAGCGAAGCTACTGATGAACCTCGAGGCTACTTTAGGTTGACACATGCAAAGGGAGATTTTGAAACTCACATGGTTGCTCGTACCTAACAGAGGTTGAATCTGAAGTTCCGCTACATCTTTCTCAGGATTCTTTGCCACCAGATCCAACAAGGACGGCGTATAACCAGCCCTATACCTGGTATTTCCCCCTTGTTTTGGAACAGGGCTTTCAAATGTTCCCTGCTACTGGGTTCCCGGGGTACTTGCCTTGGCTACCCAGTTCACGTGTGGTAGGTTGAAGTCTCCAACTCTGAAGGCCTTATTAGCTTCCTTAACTATCATTGTGAGTACGTGGAGAAGATGAATGTCCTCAGCTCAGTTTGTACCCCTGGCCCAGCACACCAGCCACATTCGCCCTTCTGTTCGGGAGTGTGAACGTAGCCGGGTACAGTTGTGTATTTCAATTACAAACCACGGTCTGTGGTTCCAGATGGCTCGTGCCTGCCCTGATGAGGGCGGCCACTCTTCCTCCCACACAGTCATGCTCCCTGTCCTGCATATAGGCCACGAACCCATTTCGTATTATTACCGGTACGTGGTCATTTTCAGAGAGTCATATTTCCGTAACCGCAGCAATGGACGCCTTTTTCTCCCCTGCGGCTCTGAAGAGCTCCATCCACTTGTTTCCAATACTACATGCGTTGGTGTATAGCTCCATTGCATTCGATTCGACGCCAACTAGTCTTCCATCGCTTAGTGTTGGTTTGGCCTCTGGCTCAAAGCCCGAGGTGGTGGCAATTTTTTGGCAGTGGTGCCCACCACCGGGGTGCATGGAGTCCGTTGGCCATCCAGGACTACCGAAAGCTCCCCATCCATCGTTATAAGCTTTTTTTGACACCAAAGTTAACGATGGTCGTGCTCTTTTCCCCTGGACTGCCCTGCCAATTTTCATCTTTCGGTAAATCCTCAAATACCGCAAAACCTGGCGGCTTGTTTGGCCTACTTACAGCTTTCAGTGAAGTAACTCAACCACCAGATAAGGCGCTCTGATGTCTCCGGAGCCTTCTTTACCGCCCCTACGGGTTTAACCACTTTTCCACCTATGGGAAAGCTACCCGGCACTACTCTTTGCTCGTCAGGTGTAGTCCGATATCTGCCTTTACTGACGTGAGCCATCAGTGCCGCCCTGGCCAGCAACATATCTCTGCAGTGCTCTTCTGTAAATTCTACCAGTATTGGTCGTGCAACATTCTTCCCCGTTTTTGC
Organism: Fasciola hepatica; assembly: GCA_948099385.1. Classification (NCBI taxonomy): domain Eukaryota; kingdom Metazoa; phylum Platyhelminthes; class Trematoda; order Plagiorchiida; family Fasciolidae; genus Fasciola; species Fasciola hepatica. Next base: position 4,692,399 of record CANUEZ040000112.1, on the reverse strand, counting down.
CAGCGGAGATATACACCTCCTCACTCCGTGAACTCTTTTGGGAGACACAGAAACAGGTGACCTGCAAATCGTAGTATGTCATTCACCAGTCTTCTATCTATATCCCTTCTTGCCTTCGATTCCCGGATAAATAGTCCCTCCTGATGCAGTATCAGTAGCCCGAGGCTTGACGTTCGTCCGAGCGTCTGGATACACCTCTGTGGGTCCATCGGCTGGATTTCCGAATGACGATATCCGGATTCATCCGCCTTTACGAAGTCGTCCTCCACCTTTGTCGGATTGTTCTTATTTTTACCTTGTTTCTTCTCTTTAGGCTTCTGTGTCATCCACTCACTCGTTGTAGTTTTCCGCACAAGAGAGGACCCAGCTGACCCGAGGCAACGGCCTACCTGGCCTTTTATTACTTCGAGGACCGTTCCCTCAGGCTTTCACAGGGCCTCCGCACATGACCGGAATACAAGGCCGGAACTTAAATGATGTTAGCCCACCCGCCTGTTAGAGAGAGAAATCAGACACAACGGGGCACCACGCGTTCATCGGTGGCGAACAAGCCAAGTCAAGTAGAACTGCCAACTCTACCTTTCGAGCGGCCTTGTAGAAGTCAAGCGTGGACCAATCGACGAAGTCACGTGGGCAGCAGAAGAACAACATTGGGAGGTTATAATGAAAATATTCAACTGACGGGGAGAAATTTAAAGTTTGCCCAAAGACGGAAATGCCAGTTATTCAAAAACTAAACAGCTTAACGGGAAGGTAATATCGGGGAGGAATTTTATGGGTTCGATGGTGTATGAAAAGGACCTTTTTCTGGACGGAAAGTCTTTCGAACGCTATCCTCATCTTGCCTGCTTCTGAGGCGAACTCGGTTGTACCAGTGTGGTTTGGTCCTCCTGCCATCGAGGGGCCCGGTGAAAGGGCTGTATCGGGGCAAAATTCTGAGTTTGGTCCGGCAGGTGTTGCCCAAATGACCCTCCAGGTCCCCAGATAGATCGCCAGTCTATCTTTGATCCCTGCTGCATTCAATAGGGACCTTACCTCACCGGACGCCCGTGGTTCCGCTGGTTCCCACGCTCGGCTGTTGGTGTCAGGCGCGGTACTGAGGATGGTGGGCCTCTCGCCGCCACCGGATTACTTTAATTGTGCAGAACCTTGTGGACAATTAAGGGAGTCAGGCACAACACCAGTGACCCTGTACCTGGAGGGGTTACCGACTCCGCCAAAGAGGACACTGCGGGATTTCTCGTGTCTCTCCAAGTTATGTGGACCCCTCCCTGTCCACGCTGATTGGAAAATTCCTCCTCCGCTTACATTCCTATGCTCCATGACCACCTTTGGGCCGCCTCCTCTAACCCAATTCATGCTGACACTGTTTTGTGGTCGACAATTATTCTACCCTTGGTGCACTTACTTTCCCTATTCATGGTCCTGCTCTCCTACTGAGATTAACTTGAGGACAGTTGGTACGGTGGTGAGTCACACTGATTCAACACAGTTTAGCCTTATTTCTTCTCGGTTTCACTTTCTCGCTCACATCGACTGATCGTAGACGTTCAGCTCGTTCATTCTAATTTTTGGCTGCCTCGCTCAGGAAATTATTTTTTGGGCCTGAATAAGCGAGGAGAACTTGTTCTATTTGTTTGAACTTCAGGACGGGAACTTATTATTTACTCTTAATAGCCAACTGTTCCCTTTTTGCAGAATTCCGCCGCTTTTTTGACTACCCTTTTGGCTGGATAGTGACTGAGGCTCACTGTCAAAGGTATGATTGTGTTTGTACTTATACTTTTACTGGCTAACAGTGCCGTAGAATTTACAGAGCAATCGTGTTCCTGATTTGAGTTCTGAATTGATTTGGGCTGCGCGTTGCTTTAAGACTCCAAGGCTCTATCTAGAACGAGTGAAGCTTATTAGTCGGTGGATTGAGGACTGAACCTTTCGTCAGGCTTCACCCGGACCCTGAATTCAGCGTTTTGGTCGTTACACCCCCTTGATGACTTTCTATCTGGTTCACTGATTATGCTCCCTTTGTAGTTTCCGTTGACCTGGCCGACAAATGCGAGAACTGCATCCCAATACCTAGGGTTGCCAAGATTGACCAGGTTCGTCCTTTTAGTTGATGGATAGTCAGTATTGAACCTCCATCCTCACAACAGTAGCACCCTCTTAACCAAAGCACTGTTTGGCACCCCACCTCACCTTAGAATATCCTCTACCGGTTGTCGCATTTCACATTGCCACGCCATGTCTCTCTTCATAAAGGTTCGGTCAAACTCTTCATCGCTACCTTCCCACTCCGTCTCAGTGCCCTCTCAGTGTGGATCTGGGTTCGTCTGATGGCGTTTGCTTGAGATGCCGTTTGTGCGCTGAGTCGTTCCTTCCTTGCGGACAGGCCCTGGATAAGGTCTGTCAGCGGACTTATATCCCTTTCAAACTTATCACAGAAGGTTCTACACATCGCACGCCCCGCCCAATTTGCTTGACAAATGGCCGGGGATGGTACACTTACCGGCTTCATGAGGCATCCCGCATGCAGCCGCTGTCCTAATCCGGCACATCATTGGCTTCGCCGACCTCTACTCGTAAGCTAGTTTTTGGGGTAGCCTCCACCTTTATACCTCGTCAGCACAACGGATGGGAAATAGACCCCAGATGGCACCTTCGACGACTGTTTTTAATATCCCATTTCTGTGAGAAATAATTTTGGCAATTTTACTATGCGGACCACAAATGGCCAGTTGTGAAGCATTATCTTCATAAACGTCATGGTTTTAGAGACAGGCATTTTCTCCCCCTACCTTTTATCATTGTTCAGTGGTTATCGTGGTTTTTAATGCCAAAATCCTTCCAAATTCATCGTAGCAAATGAGTAACTATTGTTTTCCATACTCTTTCAGTACTTTTCTCCACAAACTACGCCTTAGACGGTCATCGCTGAATATTGTTTTGCCGAGGTACTCCATTCTGTCTCGTGATTCATTGGAGGTTTTACGCTAACCATAAGCCTTCTCGTGGTTGGCCCTCATTTTGATCAGTGGCAATAGTTTGTGTCGAGTTAATGTGGTTTTCACGGTTAATAACTATGAGGCACATACTTACTGTCAGCTTATTGTTTACGAAACCCCCAATGACTCTGGTAATAATCACGACTGATGGAAGAAACTAAGTTTTCTCGAGCAGTTAGTAGCTTTATACAATTAATCACGGGATACGGCATATTTATTGCTGTAGGCTTTAAAAAAGCAAATTTTATCCGGCCATCCTATTCGCATTAAATAAGAAGACAGAGTTGTAAGCATGCACCAGTTCCTCGCCACTCATCTGGAGACGTCAAAAAGCTTTCTTCTGAGCCGCTTGTGCCACAGTGGAGTCTTTGAACACTTCAGATATTAGAAACTGGGTGAATGCTGTAAATGGTAGTGTTTTCTGCTTTTTATAAAATCATATTGTTGCATAAATCCGATAAGTTGGAAAAACAGCCATTATCCAGAGGAAAGATACGGACTGCGGAGGTGTGCCTGATGCTGTCAGTCAACTGGCGGATGTCAATTCACCGGACATCTCCGCCAGATTTTAGGGTATCCTGTTCAAATTATTCTTTGGCTGAGTTATTATGGAAAGCACAAAATGTACAATCCTGTTGCGTAACCTGTGAAGACGAGGAGGAGTGGTGGTTTGCATATACCTTTCACGCCCCGGATAACTTTATTTCATGAAATGTAGAGCTTAAGTAAGAGAAAATATCCCGGAAATCTCTCCTGAAAGCCCAGGTAAGAAGAGCGGCGGCTCATTGCTATATCTAATAACTCCACACATCACATCGGACTTAGCTCCAGGGCCCTCGGCTCTCTCCTTTGCATGACAGGCAGCCACACATATGTGTCTCTCCGTGGCGAATGTCAGAACCCTGCTTCTCATATTCAGGCAGACTCTCCTGGATTTACCGACAGATCCATGAGCTTCATCAGGATTACCACATCAAAAGCCAAAAATATCCGTAGGCAGCTGCGATTACGTCTACTTTGGGCTCCACCAATGTTTAGAGCGCACAATGGATTCCAGCACAATGCTTGCAACAGATAAGACGGCCATTCAGCTGCACGTGGGTAGCCTGATTTTGTTTCACGAATCATCTCAACGGCTATGGGTTATTTTGGGTCGTGCGCGCAATCCTTTATCACGGGTTCTTGTGGTAGATCTTTACTGTGAGATGACGTTACCTGCAGACTTGATGGAATACTTCGAAGATTGAATTAGGGAACCGAAATCTACACTCATCCAAGGCATTTATATTCAGAGTTCATGCAGACATTTCCGCGTGGTCTTATCTAGCGTTATATTTGATGCTGTAGCAAAAGCTATGATAAAATGGATCGAGAGTCACAGCGGCTGCTTTAGCCACCTAAGGTGCACAAAAAGAGGCGGTAGTTTTGGTAGACGACCGGCATTGTTAGGCAACCCAGGGAAAGCGAGGGCCGAAGTCGACTACTACTCCCAAAAAGAACGAGCCCATCATACCGGGGACACGCCATTTGAGAGTTCGTCAACTGATATGATAAACACCCTCCTGACAGGTTGCGAGCACTTGTTGTATGAGGATAAGGAGGCCAACCCTTCTTTTGTGGCGCCAACTTTGTGAACCACGGGAAGATTTTCTATGGGCTCAACCATTGGTATGGTAGAATAAACACTTTTCGATAATTTAAAAATGTAATCCTTGTGGGTTCCCCCGTGTTAGTCAAACACTGAAAGAACCATAGTCATCAAAGGCCTCCAGTACAGGCATTTTTATTGCATATCGGACCAGTTGTTAACAAAGATATCCTGCCATTTTGGAACTACTTAACGATTTTTAGCTTTACGGCTCTTGCATACGTACTATGCAGCCAAAAGTGGCCTTCCCATTACAAGGAATTTGTGCACGACTACGGCTGCCTGGTAATGCAAAAGTTCGACAAATCGTCTCGCAAAACAGGCAGTTTTCATTGTTCACGTTTGGATGTATGTAAAAGAGGACGAGAGAATTCATTCATTCCCGGCCTCTCCTTTTGGATCATACAGGCAAACGGAGAGGCCATGCGGAACAAATATTTCAAAAGACAGTGTAATATTCCATGGAAGCGATAGTGCAAGCTGACTTCCCGTTTTGGGATGGCACTCTGTTCTATTTTTTAATAAAACGTTGGCTGCTCGGGAAGACGGTCTGGCTGGACAACACGGTGTATGCTTTGGGACAACCAAACGACAGTGTTCTGATAAACAACCAACCGGCGACCATCAATGGCATTATGACCACACGGTGATTTACCTCTATTTCAGAAGAAAGGGGGAATTCCTTTCATCATTCCAATTTCCTCTGTGAACTTGAAAATATAACAATGTAAACAGCCCTCTGAAGAAGTTTTCACTTGTAACTGTACGCCATAAATCGTAAAAGACCATTGCTACCATACTTGAAATAACTGGTGTTTTTCCCATTGTACACATTCAGAGCCCACGAAAGTTGCTTAGAGCAATAAGGTACGACCAAATTTTACATGTTCACAGTTTTTGAGTTTCTGGGACAAAACACTGTCACTGTTGTAAATGATCTATGTATGGTAGGATCAGACCACGAGAAGTGGCCCTCTGTCGGTGCCTCCCGCGTTGAGCCTCCGGTACGCGATGATCTCGCAACACCGGTCAGCTGAAGGATGTAAAAAGTAAGGCAGCATAGAGCCGTTGGTAAGGAAGCCTGAATATTTATCACTTTCCCCTTGTAGGCGACTCTCTACAGGCTACTAAGTAGCAGCGGTTACTGGAGGACATGTCAGACTTCCCGCCGAAGGATGCGACGCTTTGGAATGCCAATTTATCAGGGGTAGCCTCAGTCTGTGTTCAGCCACTAGTGAGGATATACTTGCAGTAAACCTTCAGTCTTTTGGAAAGTGAAATCGACGGCCTCAAGCCTGCGGCACGGGCCAAAAAGTGTTCATGGTCCCCCGGCTTACCCTAGCTCGCCAGTCCAGTCGGCTTGCCTTCCGCGTTCCCTTTTTAATCCACTGGGCACAGACCTGAACTTGGCAGCCGCTTAAGAGTAATTATCGTAGCTGCCTTCTTAAAGTTCATGTAGTGGCACCTCCGCAGGTGGGCTTTGGACTTCCACCACAAAGATGGGTCCCATCGCAGCAACAAGCAGCGCGGATGATAAAACACTATCTTCTTCCGAATCCCTCGGCAATTCTACTTCGCCTAATAAGGACATCAGCCACGGCGAGAACACCATGTGTAAGTGTAGCTTCACTAAATCCTTCGTAACTCACTCCATATTTCTTAGTCGCCTTCGGGAAAGATAGTTCGGAGTTGAAGGGCGATACGGCCACAGTATGGCGATAAAAGCAAGTTTGACTTCAGCCATGCCGCCCTGGTGAGTGATTCCCCTTACCAGCTTGGGAGACTTCTCATCTCTGAACGAATGCTTGGGAAATGACGGCGGCAATACGAGCAGGTGCTAAGAGATAGTTCAAAGTAACTTCAAATAATCAGGCCATGTTTTTGCAGGAGGCTTCCAATAACAAATTCGAACATAGCACCAGAGATATGATGCGTCTTTTAGTGGCGGTAAAAGTTCCCGCATGGATGAAAATGGGGGATACGCAAGAAAGAGCCACTCTGACTGGAACATAAGTTTATTCTCTTGTGATAGGTGAGCGTGAGACTGAATGTTTTGCGCTGTGGGAGCCTCGTACCGGAAGGGCTAACCAGGGGCTACAATGCGGTTCTTTCGAGAGAAGAAGAGTAGTTATGTGCAGAGGAGTAGAGCTATTCCACAAGAGAGTCGACTTGAACTGTGTCGCGATGTCGGCATTTAGTGCATTGCGCACAAAGAGAGTGACCATCATCATGTATTTCTCCTCCGTCCCTCAAGATCAGGGGTACAATTCAATTCTCAAGCTAGGCCATTGACTGGACATATCGGCAGCAGCATTTTGGGTTTTGTTCAAATTCTTCGACTACCACCAGTTCGAAAATTCTCCCTGCCCCTCGTTGTACCCTTACGGCGGGGCTCCTGTCCTCGTTGCACCGTAGCCAGACACTCGCTATCACTGGCCCTGAAGGTTTGCCAACATTCGTCCCTCTTTTTGCCCGCTTGTCAAACCTCCGGCGTCCATCAAGATGACTTACTTTTATTTTTGCACTCTGGAGTAGGGCAAGGCTGTACTATAACTCCAGAAGGCTTCCCTTGATCATCTGCTAAATTTCCTTTACTCCGGCTTCCTTATCCTTTGCCCCAGTCCAGATCTGCGGCCCCAGTTCAGAGTTCCCCTATGTTTATCCTCCCAAGACTCCAATGCAGTTTTCCTATGGCATTCGCACGCCCCAGGCAGGGGGAAAATCTGATGATGACACGACCACTTTTGCCCAAAGGTGTCGGCCAATCTAACCTGTCCGTGTCATTTTCACGCCTTTTGAGCACTAGGTCGAAAGAAGAAGGAAGCTGCCTCGATTTGTACTTTGTGCTTACTTTGACGTGCCGAACCAGAGCCCTGCGATGCAAGCAGCCGACGAAGCCCTCCCATACTCTGCCCGAGAAAGAGCTCTGTGTGGTCCGATCAGCTCCTGTTAGGTTGGAATCTCTTACGATTAGAAGTCCGCCGGTGCCTGAAGCTGCTGTAGTGCATCCATCAATCTTCTATAACCGTCTATGATTGGATTTGGGCATATACACGCCTACAATATCTGTAAGACCCGTTCGAGCAGTGCGTAGCCAAATTCGCAATGGATCCCGAAATCAGACGGCGATTTCCGTGAAATTCTACAATACTAGATTATCAGACAAACCGTGACATGAAACGGATACAAACCTCAATTATGCAATCATAAGGACTCCAAAAACGAAAACCGATTTGCGGCGTGCTTGAAAGGAGCACGTACGTCACGCATGTCCAGAACAAGGGTGTAACGAAGATTTGAGCAATGCGTAGCCAAATTCGCAACGGATCCCGAAATCAAAAGACGATTATCCGTGATATTCTACGGTACTAGATTATTACATGAACAATGACATCAAAAATATACAAACCTCAATAATACGATCACAGGGACTCAACAACGAGAAACCGAATAGCAGCGTGTGAGCAAACAGCACGTGCGTCACGCAGGTCCTGAACAAGGATGTGCCAGAGTAGCGCTCTGGGGGCGAACAAACAACAATTGGTCCATAAAAACAACCAGTTCGTAAAGACAAGTCAATAGTGTAGGCAAATGAGTGATGTTAGGAAAAACACTGAATCGCGAGTGAAAAAGGGGGATTTTCCACGACCGGCTGTTACACCGCCCACCAAAATCCTCCTGGATCCTAGGCAGAGTAAAAGGTTCGGTATAAAGGTATTGATTCTTTCTACCTGCCTAGGCCCTGCTGTCAGTGCGCGCCTCTAATGCTCGTCGTCAACGTTCTACTACTGGTCGCACCTAATCCATCGGACACATAGACGTGAGGCTAGTCTACATCTTCCACGAGACCAAATGACCGACGGCGGGCGTGAAGGGTCACATAGATGCTGTCCTCGGAAAGGGCCGTCCGGTCCTGGATGTATGTACTTGAGTGTGCGTGTGAGTGTGTGTGTGTGCCGGGGTGTACAATGAAATCACAGGTACGACTACACATCAAAGGAGGACTTTCTGCAATGTCAACAAAAGACCGTGTGGAAAGAAAACGAGTAAAATTTAGCATGTGTGTGTGACCTAAGCTCCGCTACTTCCACATATACAAGGGGCATTCGGTAACGTCAACAAAAAGCAAAACAACGAACACTGTCACATGTTTGATGGGGTTACGGGGTGTAGAGTGCGTCGTGCATGTGTGTATGTGTCGGGAGGTACAATGGGATCGCATTCATCACCACATATCGGAAAGAACCTTCTGCAATGTCAACGAAAAGACCGCGAGCACCTTAACGTGTTTGACGGAGACCGTGTGGTATATATGGTGTTTATTTATTAACCTCGATGACTAGTGTGAAAAGATCTACTGAGCCTCGGGGTTATCAGCTCCTCCGTCTTCGCTCTCGAGTAGGTTAATACTGCGTATGTCACGAATGAGCACTCCGTTAGCTGTCTTCACCTTCACCGTTCTTATCATTCCGTCAGTGCTTTTGATGGTTTCCGTAACTACTCCCAAAGACCAAGCGCTGAAATGTGCGCGTTCGTCGGCAATCATAACCACGCCCCCGACTTTGAATGGTCTTGTTTTGCCAGCCACTTCTGTCGAGTCTGCGAATCCGGTAGGTACTCCCGCAGCCATCGCCTCCAGAAGACCTTGGCCAGATAGTTCGCTTGCTTCCACCCGTGGAGGTAGCTCCCACGAAGGTTTACCGGCCCTTGGAAACCCTCGTTCGATCTTAACGTCAATAAGTCGTTCGGGGTGAGCGCCAGGTGGGCGGGGTCCCCGTTCAATACTGGAACCAAGGGGCGGTTGTTCAGGATTCTCTCCACCTAAGTCAAGACTGTGTTCAGGGTCTCGTCGTCGGGCGGCTGCTGCTCCATGATTGACAGCAATATCCGTCTGGCGGACCGGATCATGCGTTCCCATACGCCGCCTTGGTGGCTGGCCTGTGGGGGGTTGAAATTCCATCGTATGCCGTAGGCCGCGGTTCGGTCCTGCTGTTCGTCCCTGTTTATGTTCTTGTGCCTACGCAGCAATTCCCGGTGGGCGTTCACAAAATTCGATTCATTATCTGAGTATATATCGGCCGGTACGTCTCTTCGGTTGATAAATCTCTGCAAGACCCGTAGAAACGAATCGGTCGTCATCGAATGTGCGACTTCTAGGTGTACCGCGCGTGACTTCATGCATAACATGATACATCCGTATCGCTTTTCTAATCTTTTCCCGCACTTGATCCACAAGGGCCCGAAATAGTCCAACCCGGTGTCACTGAACGGCCACCAGCCCGTAGTCACCCTGCATTCTGGTTGTGGGGCCATGAGTTGTTTGCCTGCTATGGCATTGCGTCTCCTGCATTGCACACCCCGTCGGATTACGCGTTTTACAGTCTCTCGTCCTCTCAACAACCAGAGGCGCTTTCGGATGACGCTCGTAACGTGACTTTCCCCGGCATGTCCCTCCATGGCGTGGACGTGTTGGATCATTAGCTCTACTACAGGTTGTCTCGCAGGCAGCAGTATAGGATACTTTGTGTCGAAGTTCAGGTGGGCGTTGGTCAGCCTGCCGTCCACCCGCAGCAGTCCGTCGATGAGTTTGCAGTTTAAACGCTTCAGCCCGCCTCCTGGGGATGGTATGTCTTTATTGGTCGGCCCCACTTCTTCCGCCCTCTTGAGTTCTCGGGCGAAAGCCTCGCGTTGTATCATTCGGAAAGTATCGTATTCTGCCGCTTGTAGCTCATCGAGACTTATCGGGCCTACCCGTATCCGGCCTGAGGGCCGTAGCCCTTTCATGACTAGTAAATTTCTCTTGAACCTGGTTAACTAAACTAGCGAACGAAGCGTCTTCATCCAGGAAGAAAACCTGGCCAGTCGCGATAGAATGGATGTCTCTTCGACGACGTTGGCCGCTATCACTACGCCCTTGATTTTCAGTTCTACTTTCGTAGGGGTTTTTAATTCGAACACGGGCCAGTCCTGTTTGGGCAATTGCGGGAAGTTTGGCCCTCTCGTCCACGTGTCTAGTTGCCTGAAATTGGTCGCACCTCGGGAGCACAGGTCGGCCGGATTATCGCCAGACCCGACATGACTCCACTGGTGCGTGGCTGATTCATCGTGGATAATCGTGAGCCGGTTAGCAACGAAAGTACTAAACCGGCTCCGTACGTTGTTAATGTAGTAAAGTACTATCGTTGAATCCGTCCAGAAGCTCACCGACCAAATGTAGAGATCGAAACATCTCTTCACAGCTTGCACCACCCTGACTGCCAACACGGCTGCGCTGAGTTCAAGGCGTGGGATTGAGACCGACTTCAGTGGGGCAACGCGGGCTTTGGCAAACAGGATCCTCGTGGTATATTGTCCATCTCCTGCGCACCCTCGTCCGTACACCACAGCTCCATTACCGACTTCGGATGCATCGGAAAAAGCATGTAGTTCTCCAGTCCGCGTCGTATGGCCAGGAGTCAAACATCGTGGGATCCTTATGTCTCCTAATTTCTTCAAGGTGTTCAAAAATTCCTCCCAGTCCAACCGGTCCCCTCGGTCCAGTGACTGGTCACAATCAACTTTCTTACGGCACAGCCGCTGCGGCAAGATCTTTCCGGGTAGCAGCCATGGTGAGACGAAACCGAGCGGATCGAACAAACTTGAGACAGCAGATAGTATGCCACGACGGGTTAATGGCAGCTCGGGAACGTTTAGCTCCAAAACAAAATCGTCCGTTTCCGCGTCCCATTGTATTCCTAAAGTGCGCTCGATAGGAAGTAGAGAGCCGTCCAAATCTCTTACCCTTTCGGCCTTTTCGTGATACGGGATGACCTTCAGCACTTCTGAAGCGTTCGACATCCATTTAGTTAGATGGAAGCCACCCTCTTCCAGCAATCTCGTCAGACCCCTGAACTGCTCTAGAGCTGATTCCACATCATCGAATGACCCAAGGTAGTCGTCGACGTAGAAGTTCCTGATGACGCTATCTACCACCATCCGATGGACTAGATCGCCATGTTTGTTCGCTGATTCTCGGAGGGCGTAGTTTGCACAAAATGGTGACGATATGGCTCCGAAGGGGTGGACGGTCATCCTGTTATTCACGACTGCTTTGTCCCGGTCGCTCCCTTCCCACCACAGGAAACGCAACGCATCTCGTTCTCCTACCGGTATCTTCACCCGATGAAACATTTCCCTAATGTCGGCAGACAAAGCCACTTTATCCACTCTGAAATGGCACAAAACTTCGATCAGTGGTGTGGTCCAGTCAGGCCCCTGTAGTAGGCGATCGTTTAACGACTTGCCCCGGAACTTGGCCGCACAGTCGAAAACCACCCGCAGTTTATTGGGTTTCTTAGGGTTGATAACCGGATGGTGAGGCAGATACCAGATACCCCTTTTGCTGTCGGTGTTGGCAGGCACCTTTTCAACGTAACCGAGGGCTTTGTTTCGCTTTATTAAATCCGCGTATCGTTCCCACAGATTCTGGTCTCGAATGAAACGATCTTTAGTCGTAGTAATCGTTGGAGAACATAATTTCTGTTGTCGGTCCACGGGTCGACCGACGTGCGCCATGGGAGGGGAACCTCGAACTGTTTTCGAGGTCTCTAGTGCCTTGCCGCACCCTTTGTAGAGCGAAGTGATCCTCTTGAGACAACGTCGGTCTTTCGTCTCCAATGTCATGAAACTCCTTTTCCTGCAGCCGCTTCAGGTGATAATCCATGCGGTCCGTTTCGGCGGACAGGTAATTCGCGGAACCACGTACCCCTACTGGACCGTATAACATCCAGCCCAGAGCTGTGCCTACGGCATAAGGTGCCTGGCGGTCGCCCACTCTCTGGTCAAGCACACAAAGCGCCTCTGGCACATCGCAGCCGATGAGGAGATCCACTTCATCATCTTCCCAGTCTACAACGGTTACATCCTGCAGGTGGGGCCACCTAGTCAAGATTGAGTTCACCAACCTTGACGGTCGCATGGGGAGATTCGCTAACGTGAATGCCCCCGTTGGTTCAATTTCCTCGTTAGTGTCTAGAGAGATGAGTAGCAGCCTCAATCTACCGGCGGTCACTACCTGCGTTCCGCCCACCGTGCTCACTGCTAACGACGTCGCACCTTTAGCCAGTTGGTGTTTGTCGGTAAACCGCTCTTTCACTAAAGTGGTGTCGGATCCACTATCAACGAAAGCCAACGCCTTGACTATCCCAGTCGGAGTCACTACTCCCACGGCCACTACGCCTAAACGTACCGGTTTACTGGCAGATTGTGAAGTTGAACAAATCACGCTGGGCTTGGCACTCGCCTCGGATATGGTTACTCTCGCCTGATGCAGCAGCCGATGGTGTCTGCCCGTGCAGCCCTCGTAACCACATCGATTCCTTGTCCTACAGGCTGCTGCCCGGTGCGTGGTGTTGAGACAGATGAAACATGCTCCCGCCATCCTCGCCATTCCCCACCGTTCGTCTGTTGTGGCGTTGCCGAACTTGGGGCATTCTGGTAGGCCATGGCTAGTACCACAGGATCTGCAATTGGATTGCGCCGTAGTATCTCCTGAAATGACGTGTATTGGTCCAAGGTTGGTATTTTGGTTGTTCCCGTGCAGAGGTTTGAGCTTGGCTAGTACTGGGCTTGTTTTCCCGGTTGCTGTACCGGATAAGTCGGCCGAATCTGCTGTCAGCTATCTCCGTTTGCCTGTCCAAGTATTCGGTCAGGTCTTCGAAATTGGCTTCTCTGTCGCTTCGGCTTATCCGTTCTGCTTCTTCCGCCCACCGACCCTGTAGTTCGGGAGAGAGGTGACGGACTATGTTCTCCAAAGTGTGCATAGCATCTAGGTCAGCCCTGTAACCTAAATGGTCGAGGGCTATTTAGCAGTTTTGCATCTTAATCACCAGGTCGGCCACTGTGTGGACGTCGCTCTTGGTTCTCTTTGCCTCTACCATCACGCCCTCTATTAGGTTAAGGGCTACTTTGAACGGTTGGCCAAACAAGTCCCTTAGAATCTTCCTTGCCCTTGTGTAGCCTTGTTCCGGGTCGAGCATGGTGCACCCGTCGATAGCTTCTCTTGCTCGGCCTCGGCAGTAGTGAGTAAGGTAGAGAAGCCTTTGCCCAGGGTCGCTTACCTTATTTTCAACGATTTTCTCGAACTGCTTGAAAAACTTGCAGTATTGCTCAGCTCGCCCGTCGAAAACCGTTAGTTCCACTCTAGGCAGATCGATCGATGGTGGTTTGTAGTCGGCGACCGGCGTGGGGTTTCCCTATCTTATTGCACCCTGATCTATTGGAAGTGTCGAAGCCGCTGGTCTCATGCTCTCGCTGTTTCTATGTACACTTCTCTGCTTCCTGCGCCTGTAGTCTAGCCGATAGTACCTGTTGTTCTAGGTCTAGTATTCTCAGCCTATATAAATCAACATCCTTACGATCAATATTGCTCTCATTGACACATGAACTAGCACTGACAGGACTAGGCGATCTAACATTAACTAGAGAATCAAATGTACCCAAAACCTCCCCAGAGACTTGCCGTGTTACTTCCTGTCCGGATTTCAATGTTTTCGATCCTTTACTTGGCATCTTGCGTATTTTTCCTCGTTCCAAATTGATCTATTGAGTATTGTAACGAAAGTTTGAGCAGTGCGTAGCCAAATTCGCAATGGATCCCGAAATCAGACGGCGATTTCCGTGAAATTCTACAATACTAGATTATCAGACAAACCGTGACATGAAACGGATACAAACCTCAATTATGCAATCATAAGGACTCCAAAAACGAAAACCGATTTGCGGCGTGCTTGAAAGGAGCACGTACGTCACGCATGTCCAGAACAAGGGTGTAACGAAGATTTGAGCAATGCGTAGCCAAATTCGCAACGGATCCCGAAATCAAAAGACGATTATCCGTGATATTCTACGGTACTAGATTATTACATGAACAATGACATCAAAAATATACAAACCTCAATAATACGATCACAGGGACTCAACAACGAGAAACCGAATAGCAGCGTGTGAGCAAACAGCACGTGCGTCACGCAGGTCCTGAACAAGGATGTGCCAGAGTAGCGCTCTGGGGGCGAACAAACAACAATTGGTCCATAAAAACAACCAGTTCGTAAAGACAAGTCAATAGTGTAGGCAAATGAGTGATGTTAGGAAAAACACTGAATCGCGAGTGAAAAAGGGGGATTTTTCACGACCTGCTGTTACAAAGGGTATGACAGAGCAACGCGCTGGGCGCGTACAAACGAGCGTTGGTCCGTAAATCAAACAGTGCATAAAGCTAGTCATTGGTGTAAGTGAGTGACTGATGTTAAGGAAACATGGAATTTGCAGTGGTTTTTGGGGGATTTTCCACGACCGGTAGTTACACAGCTTATAAAAATCCTCCTGAATCTTAGCAGAATCAAAGGTTTGGAATAAGGGTACTGACTCTTTCTTCCTGCCCAGACCCTGCTGTCAGCTTTCTACTCACGATCGTGCTCAACCCGGCAGCCACATCGACTCGAGGTTACCCTACGTTTTCCATGAAAACGGCTGATCGATGGTGGGCCTGAAGGCGGAACACAGGTGCTGTCCTCGGGTGATCCGTTGCCCCTCGGCCGCGTGTGTTTGTGTGCTTGTGGGGGTGGGTGGATGTGGGTGTCATGGGTAAGCACTCTGGTACATGGGCAAATTGTAGCGACCACCACTTACGGGGGAGATCTTCCATAATGTCACGGATAAACGAGGAAACATCAGCCCTGTGGCGTGTTTCGATGGAGGTCATGAAGTATGAATGTGTATAATGTAAGTGTGATTGGTGTGTCTGGGTATATGATAGAATCACCGCCGCTACCACATACGCTGAAGGCCCCCTGTAACGTCAACGAGAAACGGCGAGCACTGCAACGTGTTTGACGGAGGTCACGAAGTATAAACGTGTATCATGAGTGTATGCGTCGAGGTGTATGATGGGATCACAAATACTGCCACGTGAGAAAAGCCTTCTGTACCGTCAAAGAAAGCGGTGAGCACTGCAAAGTGTTTGACAGAGATCATGAATTGTAAACGTGTATCATGTGAGTGTGTATGTGTCATGGAGCATGATAGTTTAATACGTCTGTATGTCGTGAATGCCCCCACACATGGGGGTTCCTTTAACTACCTGTAAGACGCATGAGGGATGGTCTACTGAGTTTTCCTGTTATCGGATTCTCAGTCTTCACTCTCCAGGAGGCTGTTACTGCGTACGTCCAGGATTAGCGCTCCATGGGTGGTTTTCACCTTCCCAGTCCTTATCATTTCGTCGGAGCTTCCGATAGTTTCCATAACAGCGCCCGAAGGCCAGATGCTGAAATGAGCTTGTTCGTCTGCAATCATCACTACATCCCCAACCTTGAATGGTCTTGTTTTGGCCGGCCACTTCTGTCGAGCTTACAGAGCCGGTAGGTACTCCCGAAGCCATCGCCTCCAAAAGACCTTGACAAGATGGTTGGCCTGCTTCCATCCGTGGAGGTAGCTCCCACGAAGGTTCATCGGTCCTTGGAAACCCTCGTTCGATCTCAACATCAATAAGTCGTTCGGGGTGAGCGCCAGGTGGGTGGGGTCGCCGTTGGTTACTGGAGCCAGTGGGCGGTTGTTCAGAATTCTCTCTACCTCAGTCGTGACGGTGCTCAACGTCACTCCGTCGGGTGGCTGTTGCTCAATATTCGCCTGGTAGACCGGTTCAGGCTTTCCCATACGCCACCGCGATGACTGGCCCGCTGGGGATCGAAGTGCCATCGTGAGCCATAGCCACGGTTCGATTCTGGAGTTCGTCTCTGTTCATGTTTTTTGCCAGTGCTGCAATTCCCGGTGAGAGCCCACGAAGTTCGACCCACTGTCGGATGTATCTGCCGGCACACCTCTCCAGTTAATACAGCGCTGCAAGGCCCGTAGGAAAGAGTCGGTTGTCGTTAAATGTGCAACTTCTAAGTGAACCACAAGTGACTTCATGCATGTCATGATACACTCGTATCGTTTTACCAGCCTTCTCCCGCGTTTGATCCACAAGGGCTCGAAATAATCCAACCCGGTGTCGCTGAACGGCCATCAGCCTGGAGCCACCCTGCATTTTGGCAGCGGAGCCGTGTGTTGTTTGCCCGCTGCGGCCATGCTTCTCCTACAATGTGCACAACGTCGAATTACGCGTTTTACAGTCGCTCTTGTTCTCAGCAGCCAAAGGCGCCTCCGGATGCGTTCGTCACGTGACTTTCCCCGGCATGTCCCCCCACAGAGTGGACGTGTTGGATCATTGGCTCTATCACGGGTTGTCAAGCCGGCAGCAACATGGGGTATTTCATGTCAAAGCTCAGATGAGAGTTGGTCAGCCTGCCGTCTCCCCGTAGTAGTCCATCAATTTGTCTGAGGTTTAAATGCTTCAAGTAGCCCGTCGGAGATGATACCTCTTTGTAGATTAATCCCGTCTCTTCCGCCCTTTGGACCTTCTGGGTGAATGCCTCACGTTGTACCATCCTGAATACATCGTGCTCTGCGGCCCGTAGTTCATCGGGACTTATCGGACCCACTTGTACCCGGCCGGGTGGGCGGGCCCCTTTCATGGCTGGCAAATGTTTCTTGAACCTAGCCAGCCAAACTAATGGACGAAGTATCTTCGTCAAGGGAGAAAGTCTGACTAACCGTGACAAAATGAATGACGCTTCGACAACCTTGGCCGTCGTCACCACGCCTTTGATCTCCAGTTCCAATTACGACGGGGGTTTTAGGTCATACACAGGCCAGTCCTGCTTAGGCATTTGCAGGAACTTCGGTCCTCTTATCCACGTGTCAAGTTACCGGAAGTTGTTCGCACCCCGGGAGCACAGATCTGCTGGACTACCGCCAGATCTGATATGCTTCCACTGGTTTACGGCCGATTTGTCGCGGATGACCATGAGCCGGTTGGCCACGAAAGTGCTAAAGCGGCTCCTGACGTTAGTAATATAGTGCAGTACTATGGTCGAGTCCGTCCAAAAACTAGCCGACCAAATGGAGATGTCAAAGCATCTCTTTACCGCTTGCACCGCCCTGACCGCTAACACGGCTGCTCTGAGTTCAAGGCGCGGGATGGGAGTCGTCTTCAGTGGGGCAAAGCGGGCTCTGGTGAACAGGCTCCTCGCATCATACTGGCCATTCCTCGTGCACCGTCGCCCGTATACCACGGCTCCGTAACCGACCTCGGATGCGTCAGAAAAGGCGTGTAGTTCTCCTGTCCGTGTTGCATGACCAGGGGACAAACATCGTGGAATCCTCATGCCTCCTAGTTTCCTTAGGGTGTTCAGAAATTCTTCCCAGTCCAACCGGTCTTCTCTGTCCAGTGACTGGTCTCAATCGACCTTCTTACGGCACAGCCGCTGCAGCAGGATCTTTTCGGGAAACAGCCAGGGAGAGATCAGACCGAGCGGATCGAACAAACTAGAGAAGGCAAAAAGAATTCCACGACAGGTTACTGGCAGCTCGGGAACGTTTAGCTCCAAAACAAAATCGTCCGTTTCCGCGTTCCATTGTTTCCCTAGAGTGCATTCTGTAGGGAGTGGTGAGCCGTCCAAATCTCTAACTCTTTCGGCCCTCTCGTGGAACGAAGTGGCTTCGAGCACTTCTGAAGCCTTCGACATCCCTTTCGTTAGATAGAAGCCGCCGTATTCTTGCAATCCTGTTAGGCCCCTGAGCCGCACTAGGGCATCATGGAATGATGCAAGATAGTTGTTGGTGTGGAAGTTTTTACTGGCGCTATCTACCACCGACCGGTGGACCAAATCTCCATGTTTGTTCGCTGATTCTCTAAGGGCGTAGTTCGCACAAAACGGTGATGATGTGGTGCCGAAAGTGACGGTCATCCTATGATTTATCCTTGCGTTACCCCGGTTGTTCTCTTCCCATCACAGGAGAAGAATGCATCTCGTTCTTTTGCAGGTATTTTCACCTGGCGAAACATTTACCTGATATCGGTGGTCGAGGCCACTCTGCCCACTCTGAAAGGGCACAGAACTTCGATCAGTGACGTGGTCCAGTCAGGCCCTTGTAGTAGACGATCGTTAATCGACTTGCCCTGGAACTTGGCTGCACAGTCGAACACCGCCAGCAATTTTTGGGTTCCTCGGGGTTGATAATGGGGTGGTGAGGTAGATACCATATCCCCTTCCGGTAGTCGGTGGTAGCAGGCACCCGTTCAACGTAGCCTAGAGCCTTGTTTTGCTTCATTAATTCTGCACATCGTTCCCATGGATCCTGGTCTCGGACGAAGCGTTCCTTCAGTCGATGTAGTTTTTGTAGAGCGTAGTTTATGTTATCAACCCAAGGGTCACCCGGAGTGCGCCATGGGAGGGGAACCTCAAACTGTTTTTTAAGGCCCCTAGTTCCGTGCCGCACTGTTCGCGCAGCGTAGTGGTCCTCTTGCGACAAGGATAGTCTCTCGTCTCCGATGTTCTGAAACTCCTTTTTATACAGCCTCTGCAATTAACACTCTATACTGTTCATTTTGGCCGATACGTAATTCACGGAGCAGCGTCCCCCTACTGGACCATATAATATCCAGCCCAGAGCTGTGTGTACGGCATAAGGTGCCTGGCGGTTGTCCACTCTCTGGTCAAGTACTCAATGCGCCTCTGGCACATCGCAGCCGATGAGGAGATCCACTTCATCATCTTCCCAGTCTACAACGGTTGTGTCCGGCAGGTGGGGCCATCTAGTCAAAATTGCGTTCACCGACCGTGGTGCTCGCATGGGAAGGTCAACCAGTGTAAATGCCTCCGTTGACTCAATTTGATCGTTAGCGTCTAAGGAGATGAGCTGTAACCCCAACCGGCCGACAGTCATTACTTGTGCTCCACCCACCGTGTTCACTGCTAACGACTTCTTACTTTTAGCGAGCCTAAGTTCATCGGCAAACCTTTCCTTCACCAGGGTAGGGTCCGATCCACTGTCAACGAAAGCCAACGCTTTAACCGCCCCAGTTGGGGTCATCATCCCCAAGGCAACTACTAACCGTACTAGTTTACTGGTAGACGGCGACGTTGAGCAAATAGCACTGGGCTTGGTGTTCGTCTCTGGTGTATCTTCTCTCGCCTGGTGTAAAGATCGATGGTGTCTGCCCGCACAACCCTCGTGACCACATCTGGTCTTTGTTCGGAAAGCTGCCGCCCGTTGCATGGTGTTGAGGCACATAAAACATGCTGCTGTCGACCTCGCAATTCCCCAACGTTCGTCTTTCGTGGCACCGATGAATTTGGGGCATTCTATTAGCCCATGGCTAGCGTCACAGGACTTGCAAATTGGGTGTACTTTAGTCTCACGTGAAAAAGAGTATGCATTGGTCCAAGGCTGATATTTTGGATGTTCCCGTGGGGTGGTGTAAGATTCGCTTACTCGTTTACTGTCCCGGATGAGTCGGCCAAATCTACTGTCGGCTGCCTTGGTTTGCCTGTCCAAGTATTCGGTCAGGTCTTCGAAGTTAGCCTCTCTGTCACCTCGGCTTATACGTTCCGCCTCTTACGTCCACCGACCCCGTAGTTCGGGCGAGAGGTGACGGACTATGTTCTCCAAAGTGTGCATAGCATCTAGGTCAGCCCTGTAACCTAAATGGTCGAGGGCTATTTAACAGCTCTGCTTTTTGATCACTAGGTCAGCCATTGTGTAGACGTCGCCCTTGATCCTTTTGCCTCTGCCCTCATGCCCTCTATTGGGTTACAGGCTACCTTGAACGGCTGGCCGAACAGGCCCTTCAGAATCTTCCTTTCTCGTGTGTAGTCTTGTTCCGGGTCGAGCACGGTACACCAACCAATGGCTTCTCCTGCTCGGCCTCGGCAGCAGTGAGTCAGGTAGAGAAGCCTTTGCCCAGGGTGAATTATCTTGTTTGGACGAAGATTTCGAACTGCCTGATGAACTTGCAATAGCGTTCAGGTCGTCCGTCGGAAACTGTCAGCTCTAATCTTGGCGGATCGATCGTTGATGGCGTTGATGTTTCATGTTCGACGACAGGCTCAGAGTTTCCTAATTCAGTCTGTCCCGATCTGTCGGATAGGTCATGGTCGCTGACCTGTTCACTCACGTTCTGTCTACACTTCTCTTCTGCTTCCTGGGCCTGTTGTCTGGCTGATAAAAATTGTTGTCCTAGGACTAATATCCTCAGCTCAAATAGATCAGCATCCTTACAGTCCATATTAACATCAGTAATACATGAGCTAGCACTGACAGGACTAAGTGACCTAGCAAAAACTAAAGAATCAAAATACTCAAAGCCTCCCCAGTGACTCGCCGTATTACTTCCTGTCCAGATTCCAGTTGCTTCGATCCTTTGCTTGGCATGCTGCGTATTGTCTCTTTCCGAATTGATCAATTGAGTATTGTAAGACACGTTTCAGCAATGTGTAGCCAAATTCGCAATGGATCCCGAAATCAGACGGCGATTATCCGTGAAATTCTACGATACTAGGTTATTAGATGAACCATGACACGAAACGCATACAAACCTCAGTTATGCAATCATAAGGACTCCAAAAACAAAAACCGATTTGCGGCGTGCTTGAAAGGAGCACGTACGTCACGGTAAGGATGAATGAAACTACCACAATTACGTTTGAACTGCTTTTGCGCCAAGACTTTTAGCTGGAAAAATGCGTGACATTGATAATAAATGGCTAGTGTAATAGAAACTTCGGGAAGGTCGTACGAGTATGGCGAATTGAAGTAATGGATTTCTCTTCCGTTTCAGTTGGTCGTATCAACCTTGCACAAGCAAAGGGAAAACTGGAAGAAAGTGAAGAAATCACCAATCTGGAAGACGGGGCAACAATCCAAGAGGACTGATTCGTAATGTGTTTATATTTGTATTTTTACATTATTGACGGCGTGCCACATATTTTAGATAAATCCTTACATTGCTGAAGTTTGTCTTTTCGCCCTTGGTTGACTGTTACAAATTTGGTACTGCTACCCGGGATCGAGGATGCCAGA
Organism: Fasciola hepatica; assembly: GCA_948099385.1. Classification (NCBI taxonomy): domain Eukaryota; kingdom Metazoa; phylum Platyhelminthes; class Trematoda; order Plagiorchiida; family Fasciolidae; genus Fasciola; species Fasciola hepatica. The sequence continues at coordinate 4,670,805 of CANUEZ040000112.1, read as the reverse complement.
AAAGCAAACCGAATCGGATAATCGAGAAGAAGGGACAGCTCGCTCACCACCCAAGGACCAGCTTGGGAGTCCATGTGTTCAAGAACTTTCACTTGCGTTGACTGAGTGTAGAATGATCAGAACTCAGCAGGTTCCTACCCCGGGGGCCCCTGAGAAATTTCACATTAATGGAAACTATAATCGATGGGAGAGCCAAGAGCGGCGTTACCTTGGATGGTTCGCTGAAGAGAGACAAGAAGATATTGTTACGGGGCTGCTGGATGGAGAAGCCTATGATATTGTCAATGAAGCAGACGTTTTTAGCGGTGGTGACTTGGATTCTGCCTTCAAGCAGATTCGAAGACTTTTGGACTCCCCCGTGCACCTTTCACAATACCGGCAGGAGTTCCACGTGAAAAGGCTGCGCTCGGATGAAGACGTACGATCCTTCGGTCGCGTACTGCAATCGCTGAGTCAGCGGGCTTACCCCGACGAGACCAAGGAAGAGCGGGAAAGACGGGTGCTAGAACAGTTAATTGACGGCGTCTCGAACCTAGCTGTGAAGCGGGCGCCGTTGCGAGGGAAGTTCGGAAATCTGGCACAGGCGTTGTCTGTGGGGGAAGCAGAGGAGCGTGTAGAACGGGCAGTCGCGGGGGTGGCAGTTGGAGACGAGTGCTGCGTCTTACGTGAGTGGCCACCGAGGACTCAACATCCAAGCCGTAATCGCCCTAATTGGAGACGAAGTTGGTATCGAGGGAAGCACGTTGGAGCTCATCGACCGCCTTATAACAAGATCCAAGGATTCAGCACTAATCGGTGGTATGCGGGTCCCCACAACAACTCTCCCGGTACTTCGTACTCACGGCCAGTGGAAGGCGGTCTACCCTTGTTCGGAACGAGGACACAAACTCAGAAACAAGGTAGGTCCATCGTTCCTGCTGTTTCAATATTTTCCGCTTGCATTGAATCTTTATCTGTTCGAGTTAAGGTTAATGGAACCGTTTTGTTTGGGCTGGTTGATACGGGGGCCATGTGTAGTTTAATCAGTGCAAAACTGATGGCAAAAGTCGAAAGCGTTGAGTCAGCCTCGTGCAGTATAGTCTTAACGGCAGTGAACGGGGAGAAGTTAGACGTCAGAGGGATCATCACTCCGAAGTTTGAACTGGGCGCCGTCGTTAAGAAGCAGCCCTTAATAGTAGTCGGGGGGATCCCCTACGACGTGAACATTGGAAAAGATGTCCTAGTGAATTTAGGTTGCGTGACTGACCTTCCACAGAAGAGGTTATACCCGAGGAACGGAAACAGTGAAGCCCTCGGCCGGAACGGGATCAGCATACACAGCTGTGCAACGTACCGGAAACGAAAGACCACGTAGCATGGTTCGACGCGCTCCTAGATGCTAATGACACAGCCAAAAGTAATAAACCGTTGTTGAATCTCCTTGAGAAATTCTCCGATACGTTCTTATGGGGAGACGAGAAATTGGGCCGGAAGGATTAGGTTAAACACCGAATTGACAAGGGAGACGCAAAACCCATGAAAATAGCCCCCAGACGGATTCCAATTCATTATCAAAGAGAAGTACAGCACATAATCGAGGAAATGCTGAAGAACGACGTTATTCAACCATCCCACTCCCCTTGGTCGTCTCCAGTGGTGTTAGTTAAGAAGAAAGATGGAAAACTTCGTCTGTGTGTAGACTACAGGAAACTCAATGCCGTCACTAAAAGGGATTCATTGCCACTGCCTGTCATGGAAGACTTGTTCGACGCCTTAGGAGGTAGCCGGTACTTCAGCACCCCAGGCTTGGCGTCTGGGTATTGGCAGGTTGAACTTGCAGCAGAAGACCGGGAGAAGTCCGAGTTCGCGATTCCATCCGGGATTTATGGGTTTCAGACTATGCCTTTCGGGCTAACCAACGCACCTACTACGTTTCAACGCTTAATGAATCACGTTTTAGAGGGTCTGACTCCTTCGAGATGCATTGTATACATCGATGATATACTAATTTATGGGAGAACGAAAGAGGAACATTTAGAGGACCTTGAGCTAGTGTTGGGAAAAATTAGAGACGCGGGACTTAAACTAAAGCCATTCAAGTGCAAATTTCTGTCCAAAGAAGTGAGTTTCTTGGGCCACATTGTTTCGGACCAAGGAATAAGAACTGACCCAGAAAACGTCGAACGAGTCTTGAATTGGCCGACGCCTAACAACGTGACGGAAGTAAGGAGTTTCCTAGGACTGGCTTCGTATTACCGTCGCTTCATCAAAGGTTTTGCAGAACGGGCGGCACCATTGAATGCTCTCTTGCGCAAAGACGACGGCTTTAGTTGGGACGAACGATGTGAGCAGTCCTTCAAAGACTTACGTTCGGCTATTTGCGCTGCACCCGTGCTAGCACTACCCGATCTGGCGGAAAGAGCTAATGAGTTTATCCTAGATACAGACGCGAGTGACGGGGCCATTGGAGGTGTGTTATCACAGATCGGGAGAGATGGATTAGAGCACGTCATCGCCTATGGCAGTAAAACGTTATGTAAACGGGAGAAAAACTACTGTACGACACGAAAAGAAATGCTAGCCCTGATCACATTCGTAAAAAGTTTAGACAGTACCTAATCGGTCGACGATTTTGAATTCGTATAGACCATCAGGCCCTTCTGTGGCTACGAAACTTTAAAGACCCCCAGGGACAGACATCTCGGTGGCAGGAGCAGTTGCGGGAGTTTGATTTCGTGATTGAACACAGTCCAGGTAGCCGGCATTCGAATGCGGACGCATTATCGAGGAGGCCAATCTGAAACCACGGGGATTGCCCGTCCTGCCCCGTCGGTTATGTGGCACAGATCAGTCTACAGGAGGATACGGCGGAACAGTGGGGCTCGATCCAGTCCGGCGGTAGAGACACAAGCCTCATCTACACAAAATTGAAGGAAGGAGGTGAGAAACCTAGTCAGCGTGAGATGGCGAGGAGTGGTTTATGGACCAAGCAACTCTGGAGCCTCTGGGATCACTTGTGCACTGTGGATAACGTTTTAGTTTTCCAGTTTGGTCCCAATTATCTGAAGAAAGTCGTCGTCCCTCGGTCCATGGTACAAAGGGTCCTTACGACATTGCACACTGAGCTGGGCCATGCAGGTGTCAACAAACTAGAGCATGTGACAAGGACTCGGTTTTGGTGGTCTTACCAATGAAGAGATGTATTGGATTTCTGTAGGACGTGCGAACTTTGTGGCCGCTTTAAGAATCCCTGAACGGAACCGTGTGCTACGTTACAACCCATAGCAGCGGGATTTTCCAATGAAATAGTCGGTATGGATTTAATCGGACCCCTGCCACTTACGCAACATGGAAATAAATACTTATTGGTGCTCGTCGACTATTTTACTAAATGGTGCGAAGCGATACCGTTGAAAGTCGGAGATGCAAAAACCGTTGCAAATGCGATCCTTAAGCACTGGATTTGCCAGTGGGGTGCACCGAGCCAACTACACTCGGATAACGGTACGAATTTCGAAAGCTGTCTCATACAGGAGCTTTGTAGATCTCTTTGTATCTTCAAAACGCACACTACTTCCTACCACCCACAAGGGAATGGATTAGTTGAGCATACTAATCGGACACTTATCAACCTTCTCAAAGCCTTCGTCGAGCACGGTACTGATTGGGACACGAAAATAAACTTCTGTTTGCTAGCGAATCGCGGTTCAGTGCATGCGTCAACAAACCAGACTCCAAGCTTCCTTTGGACAGGAAGAGAAATTGGGCTTGCGTCAGATTTGCGACTACCCACAGTTAGCAATCAAAACACTACGGTGGCGGAATACGTCAGAAAACTGCGGGACATAATAAGGAGTAGAGAAGACCTTGCTCGAGCCCATCTTCGGACAGCACAGAGGCGGCAAAAAGAGTATTACGACAGAAAGGCGTTTGGCGCCCCATTACAAGCTGGCGATCTCGTGTGGCTTCATACTTCAGTACCCACCGAGGGGCACCAACTAAATTTTCCGGGGGCTGGAAGGGACCCTTTCGTGTTGAAAGGGTTGTGTCAGATGCTACCTGTGTCATTCGGGACGCGTCGCCGAATAGTAGTAACCCATCATTCGTTGTTCATTTCAATAAGCTGAAGCCCTTCGAGCAAGTAGCTCAGGGAATCAACCCAACCAATGGGACTTCGCCGACCGAAGACCAAGGCGCAGTGCCACCAGTACAGTTAGAGCTAGAGGTGTCAATGGAAGGGGTAAGAGCTGTGGCCCCGGGGACGGAGCCTTCTAGAGGGGAAAGCTGTGTAATAGAAACTTCGGGAAGGTCGTACGAGTATGGCGAATTGAAGTAATGGATTTCTCTTCCGTTTCAGTTGGTCGTATCAACCTTGCACAAGCAAAGGGAAAACTGGAAGAAAGTGAAGAAATCACCAATCTGGAAGACGGGGCAACAATCCAAGAGGACTGATTCGTAATGTGTTTATATTTGTATTTTTACATTATTGACGGCGTGCCACATATTTTAGATAAATCCTTACATTGCTGAAGTTTGTCTTTTCGCCCTTGGTTGGCTGTTACACTAGTAAAATACTGAGAAAGACCCTTTCTTTGGGAGACATACGCTTCTGGGATTAGTTTGATGGCAAATCTGTTACCTAAACTTTTGATTGAAATTCGAAAACATTGAACCTCGTCAAGAATTTCCAAGAGTTGACTAATTTCCTTTTTCCCTTCAGATTGTGGATGGTAGTTCAAGGATGAATGAAACTACCACATTACCGTTTGAGCTGTTTTCGCGCCAAGAATTTTAGCTGGAAAAATGCGTGACCTTGATAATAAATGGCTAGTAAAATACTGGGGAAGATCCTTACTTGGGCAATATATGCTTCTGAGAGTAGTTTTATGGCAAATCTGTCACGCAGGTCCAGAACAAGGATATGACAGAGCAACGCGCTGAGCGCGAACAAACGAGCGTTGGTCCGTAAAAACAACCCAAGTAGCAAGTTGCCCCAACCTTTGGGGTAAACATGGGGCATGCCCCAAGCTTGCCCCAAGTTTAGTTTTCATGTGGGAAAGATGCTAATTGGTTACGGATTTACTAGGATTATATCCTTACGTACTTCACTATTAGTGGCGAGCTTCACGCGGTCCCGTGCAGTCGTCGTTCTGTCCTTCACGTGACTGGCGTGCTTTCTCTGGCAAGTGATGCACGAGTTCGTCAGAAGATTCGTACAAACCGTGTTGAACACATAACCTATATAATGAGCAGCATGCCTGAGGTTTGCTCGATGCTAGGGCAACCCCATGAAGTACACTTGGGGCAAACATGGGGTCAGTCCCAATATTGTGGCCTGTTGGATCACTTTTCATGTGCTTTCCCTATGTTAACTGATTTATCATGACTGCAATCTCCAAACAGTGACTCTAGCTCAAAAAGCGTACACTCGCCGAAATGTATATATATATATATATATGTATATATATGGGCATAAATTTATGCCCATAAATGCCCATAAATTTATGCTCACTAATGATCGCGAGCCATATATATGGCTCGTGATCATTATATATGTCTCTCTCTCTCTATACGTATATATATATATATGTATACGCACACATATATGAATAATTATGTATATGTTTCATACTATACATCATCGTTTTTGCCGATAGCGTCAGTACCTGGTATACGTATGTTTGGTGTTTATGGATATTTTTTTGGAATCATCATTTTCGTATTTCAAATGGAGATAAATGTGGTTTAGTGTTTACTACTGTTCTGTGTTTACAATGGACAGCTAACTCACATGGACCGTCCAAGCAAGTGGCAAAGTTACAGTCGGCGTAAGCAGACGTTGAGTGCTGTACCGTGTACTGAGTGCGTCGAGGCTTCCATGTGGGCCAATCGATACCGATGTCCGAAGATGACGTCAACTGGTACTTCAATATTTGCATCGCAATATAAACTTCACTTTATCCAGAGCCTACGGTAAATGTATCATCTACTGATGAGGTTTCCGGTGGACATCAATCGCAACTTCCGCACTCATCATGAATGAATGTGCAAGGGTCAACAACAAACTAGACCGCTGGTGTCGGTGAGTATATTTTTTCTGTGATGTTATATAAATTGTTATTCGCAGGCGTCGACATTGAACTGGGGAAAATGACGTCCGTGAAGATCAACATGGACGCGTTGTTACGTTCATTTGCCGATGTGTTTGTTAGCTGCAGACTAACAATGCAGCAACAAAGGAGTGTGCTGAACGTTCTAAACCAATTTTTGCCCGGCGTACCGAAGGATCCGAGGACCCTGTCGCACGCACCTCGTTGTTGTATGAAGACGTTGCTAGCACAAGGTGTGTATATTCATATTGGGCTCCTCGAAGGTCTGCGGAATGCCGTGTTCGTGTCCAGCTATAATGAACTCCTTTTGGGCCTAAAGGCCAGGGTATCGCTGAGAGCTACTACGTGCTTTAATAGAATGCTTGTCGAAAAATAGATTACGATTTCCGGGCGAAATATCCCAATTTGTTTAAAGACAATATCGGCCGAATTTCGACTGGACAACACAAAATACGACTTCCTTCCAACGTGTCCCTATTCAGAATACAATAGTTTTGATCAATACCTTTGCTAAAAGAGAGGAGAATAATGAAGCACTTCGGGGAAGGATATAACTGAACAAATACAATGCTCCGAGTGGGTACACCCTTCGGTTTCGGTTCCCAAGAAAGACCGATCTGTACGGGTTTGCACCGGTTTACTCGCACTAAACAAGAATGCCATAGCAAGTGGATTTCCGTTCCCGATTGCTGATGAACTAATCGTAAAGTTAGTCTGTTCCAAGGTATTATTGAAGTTGGATGTGAGAAGCACCTATTTTCACATGCCACTCGCAAGTGATTCACGACCATTGACGGCCTTTCTAACTCAGGATGGACTTTTTATCTCTTTCCGCTTCCTGTAGGGATAAACGTTTTCCGCCATTTGAAAAACCTCACTTTTGACTACTCTGTCATTAGAGGGTAGAACCTTCGCTGCCCTATATATATATATATATATATATGATTTATCTCACACCTGTTTGGTTTCAGACTTTGTGCCAAACAAAACATGGTACAATCGGGGAAGAAGTGATAAATAGTCCGAGTGCATGACTTTTTTGAGCGCGCGATACTGCCATCTTGCCCAAGCCTAAACGGGTGATTTTCTTAGGGATCCAGAACCAGGGCCTTCAGCTATCCAAAACCTAAGCCGCAAGGCAGCGGGACGAAGCGTGGGGTCAGTCACCCACAGGGAGCCGGTGACTGATTGTTCAGTTCATACGCTCTTCGGATGGGGCCAAACTCCCCGGGTGCACAGTACACCTCTCCGCCACAGATGCCGGTGAGCATACCGTTGCACACCTCTTATGCCATCCACGGTAGGTTTGGAATCAGGGTTTAGTCTTCTCTCCTAGACTGACTATTTGTCAGCTAACCCGGTAGAGAGCGCCGGGCATTCGCTTTCGTCCTTTCACTTTATTAGGAACACCTCCACTACGAGAAGGTAGTGAGTAAGACTTCTCCAACAGAGGTTGTGTTAGACGCGTGGCCACTCGGGAGCGTTTCGAGAGACTTTCAGGACGAGCAGCCATCTCGGATGGCAAGACACTCACCCCAACCATACTGAGGCTTTTAGAGGTCTTAGCTCCCCTAGTCAGCATTGTATCCCGTGAGGCTGTAGAGTAAACGTGATCGACATAGCTTCAGTACGAACCGTCCCTCGCCTATCCTACCGACTTTCACCGTATTTTGGTGACCACTGAATTATTTGACTCAGTGCCCCAAGTCTTTTTCGGGATCGAGTTAGTACCTAGCAATCAGGTGTTCTAAACCGGCAAGCCCATCATATTTCCTAACTTTCTTTTGTGGATCATCGAGTATCGGTGGATTATATTATCAAAGTCAGTCGGCCGTTTCTCAGTTTTTCAACCAGCTTTTCCATTATTTTACTGCTTTGGATGTTCCTTTTTTGAACCTTTTCAATTTGTTTTACCCTCAGCAGCATGAGCTACTTCACATTTTTTGACGCTGAGGTGAATGTACTTACTATCCCGTTTGCACCTTCCAGGGGCAGTAATCCTAGGGCTTGGTTAGCTCACGTAAAGTGGCAAATTTCTTTACGTAGTCGCAGTTCTTCTTCCACACATCGTCAACAAATCGCAGAACGTGTTGGAATCAGAAGAACCCAATTCTCATGAACGTATAGATGCAGTGGTCATCAGCCGGAACGCAATTTTTGACAAACAGCAAGTTGTTCGTTTGTTTTCAGACACTAAACTTGGAGATCGTAAACCTTCACAGTTACTTCGGCACTTGCGCACTCTTTTAGGCGCTACTGAGACCAATGACGGTCTCCTGGGGTAAATATGGCTTCATCGTCTTCCTAGCGATGTGCAAAAGGTTACTTGAGTGTCCGCGCTAAAAGTCTCGAAAAATCTGCAGAGACCGCTGACAAACTAAGGGAAGCCTTCGAGCCGAGGGTCAGTCAGGCGGCTCGCTCACAATCTGAATCGATCATTGCCTCGTCAAATCAAGATCTTGTCAAAAACGTTGAGGTACTCAATGTGTCTTCAGTTGGACATTCAACTCAGACAGTTTCGCCGATGTATATCTTCAGTATCACTGAGGTGACATTCAACCTTGCTTATTCGTTTAAAACATCATTGTTTATCTGAACTTGCGCCGCCAAGCTCGGTGGCCACTTGACCTTTGCACGAACACGCTAAAAGCACGCTTTTCCAATATACACTAATCACTCCTTCGCTAACTCTAGTGTTTTCTTTCTCATGGGTTGTGGGAAACATTAATAGTGGTAGAGTATCGCAGAGTACCACTGTAACGGACAGTTGGTGCATGCGTAATGGGAAGGACTAGCGAAAGAGAGTAATAAGGAAATCAGTTGTTAAGGTCTAACCAACCTTACGACATTGGTAGAAAGATACCGGTTCATCCATCGTCATGTATTGTCTTTGTTGGTATCCTCAATGGTATCGTTCAAAGGCACATTATTGCACCCCGACATTTTCAGTGGCCCCAGCGAATCAAGGAAACGAGGACGCCAGTGCATAGCTGCCACGGACTCTACTGGCCAGGGTAGTTGCCTACTCTACGTTATCGTTTATAACTCTGAGCCATTTATTTAATAGAGGCAGGTGCTGAAGTTAGTAGGCTCCCACCAGGTCAAACTCTGGATAGGTGCCCCTCCTCTAACTTAAGTGCCGCTAATGGTACTTATATACGACTTTATGGACAAATTTCGAAGACGTTAGATTTTGGTCTTTGTAGCACTTTTCTTTGGGTTTTCAATGATGGCGGAGGTTCAGAACGCCGTCCTCAGTATTGATTGCCTGCATCATTTCGGCCTCTTGGTTGATTTTCTCCACAAACGTCTTGTGGATCGTGACAGTAGTTTATCTATGAATGGGATTTTGGTTGATTCTAACCCGATCAGTCCTTTACTATTTAAAACGGCCACTTCTTTTTTCCTCGTACATGTGTGCATTTCTTTGATCAAGAAGGCCAAATTAACTGCAAAATAAATTCATGGTAGCGTATAGAAATCTCAATAACATGGATATTATGAAAGTTGATTAACTTCGACATGTTCAGCTTGCTGTGAATTTCTTGTGCACACCGGGAAGTCCGCCAAGTTGAGCTTTCTGGTATGGTGTAGCGACATTCAACTTCGTTCATTAGTTTAACACACATTATGGTTTAACCAAACTCTTGCTACCCAACCTCGGTGGCCACCGGACCATTGCCTGTGCACACTAGATACATGCTTTCGCAAAATACGCTGATCACTCTCTCGGTCGATAGTGTTCTCCTTCTCATGAGTTGTGCGAAACATTTATCTGATGATTGTGGTGGTGTAGTAGAGAGTAATACAATGACGGATGTGTGGTCAACACATAGTAGGAAGGACTAGCAAACGCGTGTAATATGGAAACAGCTTGATAGGGTTTGCACAATCTTACAATGGTTCGTGCATATTTTCGTTCGTGATTCTAGCCTAAGGTGACGATGTTCTTGCCTGAGTTTTAGAAAAATGTTTTAAGATTATTTATTGTAGTGCAGTGCATTTTATTTCAGACTACTTCTCCTGTGTAATACTAGCAGTCGTGGGAATTTTTCCTAGAACAAAGATCTACCTACTTAGTTAATATTATGAAACCAAGTGGTATTTCGTAGGTGGTCGTAACTTTTCAGCTGCTCATCTGAAAGTATACAGATCTGATTATCTGAACAATGCCTGTCAGAAAATTTATCCATCCTGGATCGTCTGAATCAGATAAAAGTGAAGACTGCGTCGCCTGATTCACCCATCAGACAGACGAACAGCAGGAGAGTCTACATCTACCTCGCCGAGATTGCTGTCTGTCTGAGCTCAGCGAGTGAAATTTAGTTAGCTATATGATGTTCATTTTTATCTTAGACATTGAGAAACAAGTGGATACTTCTATGCTTGGTAATCATATTACTGCTTCGGAATCCAGGACTTTGAGTGATCCAAACACATAGATAAGCACTGGAAACTTATCGAACGATATCCGTCTGCTGTACAGTAAATGCAATAGGTCTTTAACTGATTTACAACAACGATTATAAATGCTAAATTCTCATTGTAGCTAAAGACCTGGAGATCCACGAACGATTCTCGGTACACCTCGCACGCACGAATCACTTACCATTCCCGGTGGTTACTACGTGCACTTAAGCTGACATGCAGCAATATTCTTTGAAGATGTTTATAAGCATCCGACGCCTACCTGCATTTATATTCACCTACATTTCGATGGCATGCGTTGATTCATGCATTTGTGATCCATACGATCCCGTATCGTGAGAGCTGTTGCCACGCGCTCTTTCACAGTTTGGGTTTTCTATGAGGACGACAAACCCATAGACATGGTGGAATACCTAAAGAACTTGATTTCGGAATTGAAGCCCGTTATAAGTCACGTATTTTTCATTCCCGGAAGGCCTTTCAGCGGTTCAAAGAATCTACACTTTTTCACTCACGACATAACATCTCATCTATTCGTTTTCCATGTAAGTGGATTTTTGCCGAAGAAACTCTGTGGGAATCTTACAGATTTACCGTTTAGATACTCGAATATACCAGCTGAGGACTCTGGGATTGTTGTTCCTACTTTGTGTACACCACACAGATAAAATTATTTCCTGCAGCGTTCATCTTCTTACCTAGTGCTGACTTGATGAAAAACTGTTATTTGTTTTATTGGTACTCATCGTGTTAACTAGTTTCTCTGTAACCTTATGCTTATTTTAACTTTATTCTCTAGAACCTGCGAAATCACACTGTTTTTGCCAATTATTCAAGTCAAGAATTCCAATTTCATGTTCACATGTGGCTGCACAGTACGAGGTCCTGGAAATGAATTAGGTCAAACGGGGATGGTCAAGTGAATTCCTCAGAGTTTCAGATTTGACCGCGTCTGGAATGGGAGAAACGGGAGAATGTCAGCTAAGCTTGTTGAAGTTATAATATATCGTTTCGATTATCATGCCGTTTTTAATTTTATTACGTAACACTGTCGATTGAATTGGAAAAAGATCATTTGAGATGATTTCGGGGGTTTCGCTCATTCATGTTGTCATGAGCAGGTTTGTAAGAATTACTACCAGATCATTTAACTAGGTAATATCCACCCGTTAGTGAAATAACGTGAATGTTGCAGCGTCAGTCCTCATTTAGTCAGTGATCCAAGTTTACCGCTATTAATATAAAAGCTATGGTGAAGTCAGGGCGGGGGTGGCTAAATAGAAATGGTCCTGTCGCATTCGATCGACAAGTGTTTTTACGTGGTATTTAAGCAATATTACTTGGGTCACTGAACACCTAAAACACCGCTTTGAAGTGGTGAAAGCAAGCTTTCCCACTTTATGTGCTGGCTGGGATGGTTATAGAGCCCCCAAAATACCACTGTTCCAGATAAGTATCTCATCTCACATATTCAGAGTATCACGGTCAACCTTAACCGTTCTCGTGTGTTCTCAAAATAAATTTGGTACTTACCTGTCAACAAATATGCGTAAGATAGCGGTACCAACACCTTTTGGTCTCTTCAAATTTCTACACGTGCTATTTGGTTTGCGCTACGCTGCACAAAATCTTTCCAGCGTTAATTTGACCTGGTTACCAGAGGTTTAGATTTTGTTTTCGCCACATGTATGACCTGTTAGTAAATAGTGAATCTGAAGATGCACATAAGCAACATTTGCATCACTAGTTTAAGCATTCAGCCACATATGGTATAATCGTCAATAGGGCCAAAATTATCTGTGGCCAAAATTCAGCTGAGTGTTGTAGTCGCTGCTTACACTGGAGAAGTGCTACCGCAACGAACATAGTAAGCGCTCCGACCCGAAGTAAACGCCCTGAAGAAATGAGACCACAAGCTGACTGCTCGTGAGTACTTCGCGGTCTGAATTCTTAGTGATCAAACTTCTAAATAGAATTTTTGAAACGTTTTGTGAATTAACCCAGGTTACTTCACAATACTGAGCGTACCAGAATTGGATTCAAGGTGCGTTTTATTCTGAGAATATTTTCATTCTCCTCGTAGCACTGCAGAATAGTAGTGGGTGTTTTTGTGAAGCAACCTCTTCTTGCTTGAAGTTTTTATGCATCTGTGTTAGAGGGTTATACTCGCACGTGTCAGATTTTGCGTTTGGTTAAAGAGCGCTTGAGCTATCTTTTCCGACATTTTTTGTGTCCTTCAGTACGTCTTGTGTTTCTGACCCGTGTCTCGCATCTAAGTGCGGAAAACATGTAGTAAATGGTATAGAGTGCGTGGTTTGCCGGAGACGGGCTCACCTAAGGTGTTTAGGAATAGCGAGGGGTACCTTTACCCTTTATAAACAGAAACCGTGGGTTGAGTGGGTCTGTAATGCTAAAGGAATGCTTCGATGCCTTTTTATCCCATGGTAAGAAACTCTTCTGTGTAAAATTCGAACTCGTCCGTTGTTATCCAGTTCAATATTAGACATAACTGATGTTTCACTCATTAACATACTACAGTGATCATTTTTGAAAAGATTTCTTTTCTCGTGGTTTCACAAAATACAGTATGACATCTCAAGCAGCACGTACCTTTTCTTTTTCCCAATCCATGTTGACTGTCTGTTCCTTAGTCTATTTTCCAATAACCCGTCCTTTTGATCGAAACCACTACCTTTCCACCGATGTAATACTTTCTGAAAATCAGATAGTTTAATATAAAAATGGTATACTGAAAACTTGTCAAACGAAATATGCTGTTTTTGTTATGCAGATATATTTTAACAAATATTGTGATACTTTTATCATTACACTTCCTGTGAAATTCCACAAACTTCTGTGCAATCTTCCAAGGCACATGTTACGAGTCATTTTAGCCCAAAGTTAGCCCACCGTTCGCCCAACAGCGTTGGGTATTGTGCTGCTTGGGATACAACTTTATGTTACATCAGTTATGTAATCTATTAGGAAATAATTTCAATTCGCTCTTATGATAAGCATTCCTTCACTAAGAAGACAGCGGCTGAAATGAACGACTCAGTTGGTTTAAATCACAATGTCTACAGAGTATTACACATTTGGCTTCATAGCCCTGTTTAGGCTTCGTTATTCTATAATGAGATGACAGCGAAAGTCGTAAACAGAATGATGAATTTCATCTAGCAGGCTGGGACAAGTAAGATTATTAGTCTGTACTATAACTAGCATGTTTGATAATATCCAATAACATTATAGTCGTAGTGAAGACAATCGCTACACTTCGTCGTACCCTGGTAGCACAAGTGTTCCCTTGACCGTCACCGGGTAATCCCTTGAGTGTCCCCCAACAGTACTATTGAATGACCTCCAACAAAACAAGGAAGGGGATATTCAGGGGACTGCCCACGTCAGCCTATGTTCTGATTTTCCTTTTACCGTTTAAATCACTCTGCTTTCTAGCGCGCTCTTTATTCACAGTTCAAATTTGCCTTATCTAACTTGTCAATCACCCACCACTGAACACTCGAATGTTCTAAACTGTCTAACACCGCACCACCTCAAACGGCATATGTGCATTCCGGGAACAAGAACTACTGCCTTCTAACGCAATTTAGCTGATTCATGTAACCAAAATTCAGCAAACATCATTTATCTGAATCAGTTCCTGGTTGCTCGTATAAACCCGGTTTTATGGAATGAGTTTCGTATCATGAATGGTAAATTTCAAACTGTACAACCACTTGGGATTTCGATTTTTCATCCTTGGTCTTCGTCATGCTGGGTATTTGGCAGTTCCTGAAATGCAATAGAAATAACAGAATTAGCTGTTGGAAGGAGACTGTGAAAACAAAATGAACTTGATCATTCAGTTCGGTTCGGAAGCTTTTTTATTTTGCCGTACGCATACGTTAACAAGTCCATACTATGATACTTATTTTATATATATATATATATATATATATATATATATATATATATATATATATATATTAATGAGCAGTAGCAAACGAGCTTTGGTTGACTGGTCTAAATATAATACGATTCGTTATGCAGCTTCAACGCTCAACTCACCACTGAAGACCATGGAAGCACTGTACAGTTGTTTCATCCTTTTTGGAAATCATCAGCAGTGCACATTCACCGAGCCACCACAGGGACTCGAACCCGGGGTGAACGATTGTGAATCGAACACCTTAACCACGAGGCCATCCGGGCTGGCTCTAATCTCCTACTACTAAATTGCATACAGTAACAAAGCTCTGTAGGTCGTTCATAACGGAATGCCTTCGTTGTACTTAGGCCCCTACAGAAAAGTCATCCATCATAAGAGTCGATCGCTGTGCGGGAAGCGGGTTGTTACCATTCAAAGCCAGTGACGAAGGGTGCTATATCATGTAGTGTAGTAGTTCAACAAACCATCGAGAGCCAGCGTGGATAGCTTTGTGGGTAAGGTGTTCGATTCACAATCGTTCACCCCAACCCTTGTTCGAGTCCCCGTGGGGGCTCGGTGAATGTGCACTGCTGATAATTTCCTACAAAGATGAAACAACTGTACAGTGCTTCCATGACCTTCAATGGTGAGTTGAGCGTTGAAGCTGCATGATGAATCATATTGTACAAATCTAATCTCCTACTACTCAATGACCCAAATATCTTACGAACCACCCATCATCCAAAAATGCGAACTTCGTTGGCCATTGTTACGCTTCTACAGTGGTGTTGTGAACAGTCTAGGGGAAGTTCTTCCACAAAAGAACTGACTGAAACTTGGTAGTACTTTTTTTCTTAGCCAACTTGCTAAAACACCCCTCTGGCAACCATTTTCCATATTAATAGATCTGTCACTATAGCATAGGCATGGCTAATATTACGCAAATGAGGTCGCTACCGGCAACATCTGTCCAACACACTCTCATTGGCAACTGTCTTCTCCACAATGCAGACTGGGGTGTGGTCACTAGTCGTTATGGCGTAACAACAGCTATTCAGACAGTGTGGTGCCAAAAACGAGTAATATATGAGCATTTCTCAGATTACGCACAGAAAAATGCACACATTGTGCTAGCAGGGTTGCAAGGAAGTGGCCGGTCTAACCTTCAAACTGCAGGCCCAAGAGCAGGAGCAGCGCACAGCGGGTAGTACTACATGAGCCTAGCAGCAACATGAGCCCAAAAACACCGCAATCAGGTAGCAGAGAGTCGTCTGCGGACGTGGTAGACACACCTGAGAGGATAGTCGCTGAAGCGAGTAGGTGAGTTCCAAGAGTTTGCCCTGCCGTCGTTGCGTCAACTAGCTTGAAGCAGACAGACGGGGCCAGTGGACTGAGCAGAAGCCTAGAAAGGCGAAACAGCCCAAGAAGAAGAATGAGTAAAATGTAGCAAAGGAACGGCCAGCTAGGGAGAACGATCCTGCGCTTCTAGTGTGAGAAGACAAAGTGAAGGATCCGCATGGGTGAATTTTGTCGATGGGAAGGGTCTCATGCAGTAGGCTCTTGATCCTAAATCAGGAGGAACCCTTCGTAAGGGAATCGAAGGCTAGGCTGGACATAGATAGGAGAAGGGTCTATGACATACTGAGAATTGCAGGTGTTCCGTACCCTGCAGCTCTAAGAAGGGTGCACAGAGTGGGGGCGTGGAAGTCACCACTTGCGAACGAAGGCGAACAGCATGTGAGACTGATACTAGTCGAGTTCTCTGATGAGTCCACCCGAGACAGACCGCTGGCGGGGGCTACAGTGGTAACTGGCACCACCAAGGGTAGATACCAGATTGCACTAGAAGAGCATAGATTAAGGTCCGGTGGTCTAGCACTGAGTGAAAACCTGGCTAGACCAGCTGGGGCACTGGTGAGAAGCTCCCAAGGACGGCAGAATGCCGTACTCGGCTCTGGGGCCCCCACACCTACAGCGGTAAAGAAGCTGCGTACGTGGTTGGAAGTAGTTATAACTGGAGACGAGTTGCGTGATGGAAATCGGCAGTAATGTCCGAAGGTGGACGACGGCGCAACACTTGCCAGTTCAGATGTTATGGCAACTCCCATAGAGATGAACTGGGAGTCGTCGGAGGTCCTAGATCGTCAGCCGTCTTCAAGCACCCCAGTGGGGACGATCGATGCATTGGCAATGTCCAGTTGTGCACAGGTACGATCATTCTTCCAAGCAGAAGGGTTAACGTTGTCTGTGTCTACGGGGCTCCAAGTACAAACCGCGCCGAGGGTGTTTGCTTACAGTGGACCCTGACTGAACTAGTTAAGGACGCACCCCCCCCCCATAGTGGGTAACTTCAGTCTTCCGCACATTGACTGGGAGGTTGAAATCTGCATACCGGGATCACAAGAAGAGACCGGCTTGGAATGGCTGCATGCTAATGAGTTGCGCCAGCATATTAGGGAAGATACCAGAAGTAGGTCTGGATGCGTTGCATCCTTGCTTGATCTAGCAATAACGAATCTCCCCAAAGATGTGTCTGAACAGCAATGCAGTGCACCGCTGGGCAAGAGTGACCACGTGTGTGTCAAAATCATCCTGTGCGTGCTGAAACCCAAGGTACCTTCAAGGCTGGTTAGGAATTTTGGTAGTATGGACGTAGATAGCCCTCTATTTAGGGTGATGGAGCTGACTTGGGACACGGTGGAGGAAGCTACTGTCGAAGAGTGTTGGCAGGTCATAAAGGGATCCCTAACTGCCCTTCAGGAAGAATTTGCACCCTTGAAACGAGGGAGTGGGGGGAGAAAACCGTAGTGGTGGAAGGCTGCAATACCCAAGAATATCAAACATAGAAACTACAGCGGGAACCTTTGCAAAGCTTTCTGCAGTCGGCTCTCCTGGGCCCGTTATACAAAGCTTAGAAACGAGACTGTGAGCCTTCTGTGAACTGCTAAGCTGTAGTTTGAGCTCAGGTTAGCCAAATGCGTAGGATAGCAGCCGAAGAAGCTATATAGCTGAGCGCAATCAAAAGGCTCAAAAAAGGACACAATGGGTCCACTATCCCCTAAGGACCTCGGGATTCCCACGGATGACCAGGGAAAGGCTGACGCCCCGAGTGAATACTGTGGCAGTCCACATGGGATAGATAGTTCGCTACGAATCGACTTGTTGTTGGTGCATCCTCCCCCGTAGTTGTCTTCAAGTCTTGAAGTAGTACACGGGTGCGAGGCTAAAGCCCAAGTGTTCCGAATCTCGTGATTATCTTGTTACCTGAATGCCGCCAGTAAGCTAGAAGATATTTCACTGGATAATGGGGCAATGGGAAAAGAGGAAAGGGATTTAAGTACAAATCTTGACAGTGTCTTGTATATGGTATTGCCGGCGAACCGGAAGATAGACCACTGGACAATGCGAAAGGGTTTAAGACACTAGTCTTGACAGCATCTTGCTTCTTGGATTGCCGGTGGTCCGGAAGATAGACAGCTGGACAGTGGGAGAAAGATCAGCTTCGCGGCAGGCCGCTCAGTTTGAGAGTCACGAAAGATTCCGTCATGAGAAATCTGTCAAACATCAAACAGCGAGATTTTTTGAACCTCGCACCTCGAGCGGCCTCGCCGCGTTCGAAAGAGCTAATTCTCCCAGACAGACCCGTTCCTAAATATCTACAGGAATTATAAGGTCACAAGTCAGCGGGTCCAGATAGCATCCGCCCAGCTATCATCAAGCCGTTGGCGGATATCACAGCTCCATCGGTATGTAAGCTGCACAGGTCCAAGTTGGACCAGAGTAAGCTGCCCCAGGAATGGAAAATGACTGTTGTCTTGGCGATACATAAGAGTGGATCTAAGTTGACTGCGGATGACTGCAGGCCGGTAAGCCCGACTTGCATCCAATGTAAAGCTCTTGAGATCATCAATGCCCACGTTTGTCAGCATCTACCGGGGCACTCCATGCCAAGCCCAGCCCAGCATGGATTCTTGAAAAATAGATTTTGTCTGACCAATCTCCTGTGCTTCTTAGATGTAGTTACTGCACGACTGGATGAAGATAAACAAGTTAAAGTATGTTACCTGGACTTTACCAAGGCTTTTGACTCCGTTAATCATCGTCCATTGCTGTGAAAGATGGAGGCGTTTGGCTAATATGGGCCAGTATATAGAAGGCTGGCGCACTTCCTGTCCTGTAGGACAATGTGCGTCAAAGTAGGGGACAGGTGCTCTAGTTTGCTAAAAGTCACCAGTAATGTACTTCAGGGATCTGTCCTAAGTTCGATGCTATTCTTGTTGTTTACTAATGACCTGGCATCCGCCCCTCAATCGCCTACTTTCATTTTTGCGAATAGCGTGAAAGTTTTTTGATTGGAAGGATGGGTCGACTAAAGCAGAGATATGGGCACTGTCCTGGACTGGGCGTACAAGTGGGACTTACCGATGAAAGCAGGGAAAAGCCACTTCTTGTCAAGGACAGAAGAAGGCCTAACAGTCGCTCATGACCAAGAGCTGTTCATCAAAGAAGCAGTCAGCAGCGCTGAAGACCTCGGGGTCAGCATGAGCAGTAACTTCAAAAGGCCGGACCAGTACAACGCTCCTGCACAAAAGGCTCGTGGTGTGTTCTTTAGACTGTGATTACCACTATCTTTCCGCCATCCGGAAATATTCGAAACTATTTACACGGCTATGGTACGACCTCATTTAGAAGGTAGCATGCAGGCTTGAGCACCCTTCTGCAAAAAATAGACTCTGCCTGCTTGGAGAATGTTTAGTGTCTCGCGACTCGAATATTTGAAGGGCAGAGGGGTAAGACGTATACATAGGGACTTTGCAATCTGAATATTTCCTCGTCGGAAAGGAGGAGACCTCGAGGGGATCTAATAGAAACGTCCAACCTAATGAAGGGTTTTTCCGGCCTTAGGCCGGATAATCTATTCCAAATGGTTTTAGATTCCAGAACAAGGGGACACGGGAAGAAACTGACGAAAGCTCGAACTAGGCTGATAGCCAAATCGCACTTCTTTACCAACAGGGTAGTGAACAGATGGAACGGTCTGTCTGGTGGAATGGTCGACCTTCAGAACTTCCGGTCCTTCAACGGTGTCTTGGTTCGTAAGAGGTATGAGATATTTCCTGGTAGTGAGCCTTGAGTTTGTTCAGCAGATGGGTGAGGGATAGTATTGTGGTCCTGCTGAGGTGTGTTGTGATTGACGCTTTCGTTTTTGAATACTGTTTCAGTGAACTCTCACGATGCATAATGTCGCTCGCAGTTGATGTGCGATGAAGTTTTACGTTTTCCTCTCATTTTTAGCCTGGGTTCCTCAAAATACTCTGTGTGGTGATGGGTGCGTAACTGGTGTGCATACCATCGAAAGAATTCTGGGCGCTCGATCGGCCGTGGCCATTACCTGTCCTGTGCAAACTGAGCTGAACCGGATAGTGCCAGAACATACAGTCCTAAATGTTGCCGACTGACTTTGTGGTAACACAGTTTGGGAAAAATGTTTACTGATGAAATCCTGCCCGAAAAAATGCTACTGAAAAGGTATAACTGAAAGCCTATTTGTGTTAATCGATGTCGGCCACTCTAGCATTTAAGCCCTGGTCGAAATCGTGCCTGCTCATCACCGCCGACTAGAGTTTTGAAGCTAGCTATAGTCTGTACCCATTTTATGTGCATTTGCCTTTGGCGTTGCCTCGAAATTGATCTAAATTGGCTCTATTTAGCACTTCTAAAAGATCACTCGATAAAGTATCCATTTTTGTGCACATTTTTCGTTTCAACTTGTACGGTTTGATAACACTCATTCATAATTGCTGTGTCATACTGTTTAGGGAAATATAAACTTAATTTCACAGATATACATATATCTACTGTTTATTGCCTATGCGTATCCGAAGATTATCGTGCACTATGGCTCCCATAACCAGGTGCAAGTTATCCCGCACGTCTAAAAAAGCCCTTAGAAAGTTGCATTTTCCGAGCCTGTACGTTTTGTTCCTACCGCTGAACTAGAGCATAATTCGAAATTTTACTCTGCATAGTCGCTGTTTGCAAGCTTTCAAGGATGTAACAAAACAACGCAAAGGAATGTCATTAACAATCATCACATCCGCCACAGATTGAGTGAAGTTCCGGTCTTCAGTAACTTAACCGTTCTTTATGGAGCAATTTTTTAGATCTCCGAACTTGTACTGTTGGACTGGAGTTAGAAGCACTGGAATCGTTCTTTCCTGGAAAAGACTCACGAATGTCGGAATTAGGACTTCCAGAAGTAGCATCAGAAATAGGCATGGTAAAACCGATTTGGCCTAAGTGCCTACGACGTGCGGAACCACCATTCAAATTAAGAACCTTACACAATCTTTTACTCATTTGATTAGGACTAATACATCGAGGAGGTCTCAGCTCATGACCCTCGTGATAAATAGCTTCAGCTGATTCCAGACTGATCAGGTTTGTTCCCAATACTCTGTTAGTAAAAGGCTTGGCTGGACTCTCTCCGGTCGTTGAACTGGTGGACTACCGGTACCACATTAGGAAGCTGTTAGCACTCCTGTTGAGTTCGTTATACGTACTGATACGCAAGGAAGCATTGGCACTCGTCAAAGTACATTTTCAACCGCACTGCTGTATTGTGGGTGGTGAGGTGAAGTTAACACATAGTAACAACCCAACGATTTCAGCCAGTCAGTCGCCTTCGCCGCGAAGAGACTTCCGCCGTCAGTAACAATTGCACACGGAACACCTTCTTGACTGTGTTTTACACAGTGCTGTGATCGTGAAATCGGCTTCAGGAAAAGTAGTGAAGTACACCCCTGTTCAAAGGGGGTAGGAAACAGTAATATGTAGAGCATATTATCTGCCTTGAAACGGACCACGATAATCAGCCCGAACAAGTTGCCAGGGCTCTGCGAAAATAGGCCTCCGCGTCCATTTACTGGCTGTCTGCGAAGTCTATGTAAAGAGCCACGGCAGGTTTTATCAACATGGCACGAACTGTCGTCAATTCTGGCCACCAACAAGTGAGACAGGCGAGAGATTTCATTTTGATTTTGCGATTTTCTGGTGTCGGGCATGCAAATAATACAAAACAGCAGTCCACAATGCAGGACGTACAATGATTCTGTGGATGAAACATAAGATACCATCAAAAGTAACCCGAAATATCTTTGCGTCTTTGCTATAATTTAGGAAATCGATTCCCAACATCTGCTCTCCAACCAAGTCGAACACAGGATATGATATGGCGTGATACTGCTTCTTCGTCTCGCGAACTAGGTCTGGTAGACAAACAGGTAGTGGTAGTATGAGTAAACGGTCAGCAGTAAAAGGTTCATCGGAAACAACGTAGCGGGGCTAGTTGTCCACACGTGAAACAGATTGTGCTTTGTAATGCTGAATGTCACAAGAGTGCACCGATGAAGTTATACTGCAGAGCTGAACCATGGCTACAGACGATTTAGCCGAGAATCGATGTGAATTACAGGTAAACTTCAGTGCTGCGTTATCAGTAGCAGCGGTGAAATGAGTGCGAAGCCAATACTTGTGCAGACGAGTAACGACCCAATAGGCAGCCGGTGCTTCACGTTGCTTTCGTGAATATCCGCTTTCAGAGGCACTGAGTAGAACAGAAATGCTAAAAACTGGATGATCCTTGTGTTCTAGCAAAGCCTCAATAACGGTAGGAGAAGCGTCTTTAACAACAGTCGGAGATGCACGTGGGGAAAGGTAAGAAGTACACCGTTAGTGGACAAAAATGGCAATAAACCAAGTAAGCTTTTTTCATGCACTGAGTAATACTGGAAAGTCTGTTGGGAGAGAAGATCGAATAAAGGTGCAAGTTTAGTGACAAAATTGGAGATAAACCGAAGGTAGTATTGAAGAGACCCCAACAGAGAAATTAGTACAACAAATTATTTGGGAGAGGGCTCATTGGATAACCGGCCATGGCGAAAACCGTGAGCACCAAACAGATAATCCAAACAAGCGAACTCAGAGGTGGAGAAAACACATTTTTCGAAGTTTGCGGCCATAATGTGTTTCAGATGCTTGTCCAGCAATAAAAGAAAATGGCCATCATGCGCAACTTTGGTGGCAACATATAAAATAAGGTCGTCGTGGTAAGCACAAACAACTTCTAGGTCAGAAATCAGGGAGTTAATGGTGTAAAATAGCAAGGGAAAAGTCAAGACCGAACGACGGATAATTGTTCTGATACAGAGCAAACAAGCTTTGTAACGGTGGATAGTTCACGAGATTGCTCGGCTGGTAGAATCAATAGTGATGCTTCTCTCAGATCAATTTTAGAAAAATACTTAGAACTATGAAATTGATGAAGAACGTCTTCAGATTCGAGAGTGGCACAATTGGACTGTTTCAGCAGTTCGTTCAAGGCAATACGGTAATTAAGGCAGATTCTGGGAGTTTTGCCGTCGCGTTTTAGATGGGTCACGATCGGCTTTGCGCGTAGTGAAGAACTCACCGGGGTCAATAACTCCTGGCAGACCAAACCGTCTGATATATTTTGAACAGGCTCACGAATTCCGAGAGGAATAATGCCGCGTTTTGTGAAAATGAGAGAGTCGCTAACCCCAAAATGCACAGGATCCATCTTCATACCACCGGAAACTTCGAAACAATCAAAAATTAGAAGTGGAATACAGGATAGTTCAGAATGAGATAAAATGATTTCAGTGAATCACATACAATTCATGCAGTTTGAAGGGATGGTGGAAACGTCTCGGTCAATTACATGAAAAGGACACTTATGGTTAACGAATTGTTCATAAGTGAGAAATAATTCACACGCGTTTAGCGCACGTTAAGGATGATTAGTAATGCCCTCAACAGAACTGATGGTGGTTTGGAGCTGTGCAGGAGGATTACGAGGCATTTATGACTGACCATGCTTGTGACTTTTACCATTTCTGCCGTATTCATTAACTAAGATATTGCACATCCTTGTGCGCAATATACCAAATACTACAGTACGTCGTGTGCCACATCCGGGTTCTCATTCCATGATATCCTATGCAGGATAATGTTACAATAATCCGTGCTATATTACATTTGACCTCGCGTGCGGAAACTTCGTCATGCATTCTGCTGATATGGAATCATTCGATGTAAATTGTGCATCCAGAGAATGCGAGAGCTATTTCCATGGTTTTGAACTTTGGTGTCTGGGTAAAAATGAATTGAGCGCTGAAAAGAAAACTGCATTTTTATTACATTTCATTGGAAAAGATGCATGCGCATTGCTGAAGAATCTTGCGGTTCCGGATTCCCCGGTGAATTCCTCTTATGACAAACTGAAGGTGCTTTGGCTACATCATTTTGAACCCAATGATTTCATTGCGGCTGAACAAGCCAAGTGCAATGCACTCTTTCGCACAGAGAACCAGTCCGTTCGCCCATTCATTCTTGAACTTCAGATACAAGCTTCGAAGTGTGATAATGGGGCGCAGTTGAATGATCAACTTCGAGACCGCTTGATAGCTGGAAAAAATATATACCGCAAATGCAGCGGAGAATGCTAATTTCGAGTGATCGAATATTTTGGGACATCAGAACTATTTGCAAACAGTATCAGGATGTCGTATCTATAAATATACTTATGAACCACACAGTTTCGTTCAAATCAACTGAAATACTAGCGAAACTCCAGAAAATCTCAAACTTTCGGATGGTTACCGCACCAGAGGTATTGCTCTCAGGGGTCCGAGCGGTTCTCACGCTCCCAAGAAGCAATCTCTGAGTAAACTTGTTTCCTGTGGACGCATGCATTCCCGGTTTTCTTGTCCACACCCAGTGTTTTTCACCTGGTAATACTGGCCATACACAGAGTGTTTGCCGATAACGCAGTCTGTCACACGGCAGCAAAGCCAGATTCTACCCCAGCTTCACTTTAAGATGAACGATTTCCCTTGCTTCAGCTGTTTCACTCAACCCTTTGCCTCAAACTACTCAAACTTTATTTACTCCGAACGGTGATTCTCATGAGTTTGTTGTTGACACAGGCAGTACCAAGTCTATCATTTCAAAATCTCATCTCGAAACTATTTTCCCTGATGCACATATTCCGCCTACTTATATCACGACCCGAGGTACCGCTGGTCACTATTTACCAACTGTGGGTTCATGTTTCACACCGATTCAGGCTCCCAACTCTTTTTCCATTCTGTGCAAGTCTCTCGTTTCGGATTCTGGTCCTTCTCACCCGGGTTCAAATATTCTCCATCAGTAGCATATGAATATTTCCTTGTTTAGCACTCAGGGTGTTGTGTCTCGCATTCGACGGCTTGGTCTCAAATGTGCAAATTCTTGCTGGTGGAGTGTACATACCACTTAATAAACGAGAATTGTCCGGGAACCAGATATTCATCAAATGGCACATAATACCATTTGGCCTGCGTGAACCAGTTCGCCTTAATTTACAGCCCAAGTCTGAAAATTGCCTTATCAAACCAGTCGAATACCCCAAATTTCCTACTCCCATTGTAACTCTTCTCAAATCAGATGGCAAAACACCACGGATATGTGGTGCTTATTGGTTGACCCCTAACAAAAGACCATTCTAAAGCACGCAAGCTACAGAAGAACCGGCCCAAGTAGCACAAAACGCAAGGCTGTTGGGCGATGCTTCGGTTATGGATGGGGTGAGATGACTGGTAAAATGTGCCCTGATATGTTGCACTTATGTTCGTGGAGTTTTAAAAAGAAATATAATAACAAACATATCACGATACTCAAAAATATAAGTCTTCTTTATATAGACGGCATATTTTCTTCCACTGAGTGCCCTTGGATTCAGACCGTGCCATGATGATTTCAATTACTCTCAGAGACAGGAAGCGCGAATGAATTTTCACCTACAGAAAAGTGATTCACCCCTCACAAAGAAAACTAATGGGCTTTTTTACAGTTTATTTGAAATCTGGTATATCGCTGTCTCTCCGTAAATATAATTCCATTCACGTACATACATGTATATGCATGTACACATTTACATGCATATACATCCTTGGACGTCGTGGTAGTCGTTTTTTGTGTTTTTTTGTGAAATTCATGCCATATTGAGTACTATTCGCTATGTGACGTTGGTCGTTAGTCTTCGGGTTGTGGGAACCAGAATACACTGTTATGCCTAAAGAGAAGAGGTGGGAGAGTTATTGGAGGCGCAAGAAAGTCCTCAGTGAGAAGAAATGCCTCATTTGTGACCAGGCCACATCATGAGAGCACAGGCGTTTGTGGCGTTAATCTCGGTCGATAGGTATGCCATGAAAAACCGAATGTTGTCAAGTATTCATTTATTCTCAATTCATAATAGATACGGTTACTCCTGGCCCCCATGCTGTTGAAGTAGAGCCACAACAATAGGGCCTGCGGCAGATTTGGCGTCTGTGGATCTTTCAAACAGTGGACTAATCACTACTAACGCATCAGAGTCGACCATCCGTGCAGGCTAGTGTATTCGTAGAAATTTAATTTCTTCAGACGGTCGAGAAGTGTAACTTGGAAGAACCGGGTGTGTCGAAATCAACGTTGATGAGCTTTTGCAGTTTTTGTCCGATGATTTTTCCATCCCCATGCTAACCACGAGGCAAAGTCGTGATGTGCAACACACTCTGAGCTATCACTTATCATGTATTTTACGTTACCCGAGGACGATATCTCGCACATCACAGTGACGAGATGCGGCTATCGGTTTCCCTTAAGAATCGTATTTATGAAAACTCAGATCACTCATCAGGAGACCCGCAAGACCAGTGGAATAATTATACCGAATCATTCACGAAGTCATCAACGTGCATTCCGAAAGGAAAGCAATGTTGCTCCAGATGATATTTTAATTTCTGTTTGTGCCGTACACATTCATCATGTGTTCTGTATGTGTGTTTCACTCCTCTATGCAACCAGATAAGATTATCATCTTTAACAAATACCCTGCAGGCATCGTGACTTGATCGGTAGTGTATCTTTCCAATGTTTTATTGTTTCACTCAATTTTTCACACGGTTTGCCATCAAATCGTCTGTCCGTGGATGGCGTACTATTAGATACACTCACTGCACCCATTCACACTACTACTTGTAAATGTTTATCGCATTCCAGTAACTCCTATGAAGCCGTTGTTCTAATGTTGCCGACGTTTACGTAAATTTATATTTTTCTCCTTCACTTTTCTAGATTACGTATTTATCTTTGAGTGTGAATACAGGCGGCGCCAATTGGGTCCGGAGTGGCATCAACCGGCTGCTGGTTCGGAAGTGCGCAACAAAAAGCCGTTCAAAAATACATAGGATCATTGTTGCCGTCAGGTTTGAGTCAATAGAATTCATTGTCTTCGACTAAAACCCGGAGGCTGCTCATTCATTCATTCAAAGAATCACAGAAGAACCCATGTCTGTCTTTGAAAGACATAAAGCGTTGGTTTATCAAAGCTAAAAATCCAAGCAATGCAAGAAGAGAACTCAGGTGCGTAAATTATCATTTCCTTCGAGATAAATCTCATGCTGCTTTTTCTTTTGGAATTGTTCTACTACTTTGGTGCAATCAACACCTCATTAGGCATTCTGGAGATCAGTGACAGTTTATCATAAATTACAACTCTACACGTTCCTCAGACGTAGTTCAAAATTTATTTGATGGTTTACTATTTCATTGATTACAGTTGTTTTGGTACGTAAAATTATCAAATAGTAATCCGTTTTGTCTGAGACAGTTTTCAATCAAACTACCTTTGAAACGTACACGCGAAAATGTTTTGTTGTCCAACATTTCCTTAAGTGCCACTGTCTCGCCTTTCTAAATCTTGATATTTCAGATCCGAGCGATGAACATCATTCGAAAATTCTGAATGAAGTAGCTCTTGAATTGCAGATTTGTACAAGTTTTCAGTTTACCATTTTTATAATAAACTCAGTTATTTTCACAAATAGTGTTTTTCTAATCAGTGATAAATCAGTGGTTTCGATCGAAAGGGTGGATAATGGACAAAAGTCCTAAGAAACGGGCAGTTAGGATAGATTTTGAAACGAAGAGGTATCCGTTTCTGGCAATTTTTTCGCATATTGGGGTACGCCGCTTGTGGAAGAATATGCTCGGTCGTCTTTCAGGTTCACCAGTTTTTTCCGAGATTGGCCCTAGGAAGCATAATTACTAATAACACTTGTTGAAAATTCTAGTTTGTTGACAGCCATCAATATTCTGTTTGCTTTTTACAAGTACAGATTTCCACCCTTTGGTTAGCATACGTCTCCTGTCATATTCCAATGGTCTTCATTTTAATCACTGATGATTTCCATGGGATTCAATTCTATCAAGCCCACGCTGTCGTTCATCATCCATCCGAAGTTACCCACAACTCCTGTCTCTGTTGTTCACTATGGAGAATTCCCTGGTTAACCATTGCTATCAGCCCAAGCAAGTGAGTTTTCGGTTTTTCAGTTTCTTCTGCCAGGGGTATACCATGCACTATGATGGCACTTCTCTTGATCTAAAGTGACTTCTGCCTTTCATGTAGGTACCTCCGCCAGCTTCCGTTCAGTGACTGCAAAAGCTCATCGACGCTGATTTCGACACACCCGGTTCTTCCAAGTTACACTTCTCGACCGTCTGAAGAAATTAAATTTCTACGAATACACTAGCCTGCACGGATGGTCGACTCTGATGCGTTAGTAGTGATTAGTCCACTGTTTGAAAGATCCACAGACGCCAAATCTGCCGCAGGCCCTATTGTTGTGGCTCTACTTCAACAGCATGGGGGCCAGGAGTAACCGTATCTATTATGAATTGAGAATAAATGAATACTTGACAACATTCGGTTTTTCATGGCATACCTATCGACCGAGATTAACGCCACAAACGCCTGTGCTCTCATGATGTGGCCTGGTCACAAATGAGGCATTTCTTCTCACTGAGGACTTTCTTGCGCCTCCAATAACTCTCCCACCTCTTCTCTTTAGGCATAACAGTGTATTCTGGTTCCCACAACCCGAAGACTAACGACCAACGTCACATAGCGAATAGTACTCATTATGGCATGAATTTCACAAAAAAACACAAAAAACGACTACCACGACGTCCAAGGATGTATATGCATGTAAATGTGTACATGCATATACATGTATGTACGTGAATGGAATTATATTTACGGAGAGACAGCGATATACCAGATTTCAAATAAACTGTAAAAAAGCCCATTAGTTTTCTTTATGTGGAGTAAATCGTTTTTCCTCATGTTGAAACTGATCAGTGCATCCTATGACCAGAGAATGGAGTAATCCAAGACTGTGTGCTACTCAAGCTTGCTAGAGTAGTGACCCGAGGTTGAGGTTTAATAACGCGTAACGGCTGCGAGCATTCACACTTTACTTTTCTTGTCTTCCGATTTTTCCCTTGACCATGTCCGAATTCAAAATTTCAATTTACTCAACCACAACACCATTGAAAGGCTGTCTCACTGAGTTTGTCAAGGTTGACTGTCTCGCTGATGCTCAGCTTGCCGCCACATCCCACAACTTCTCCTATATCAGCCCTGTCACTGGTACTTTACGAATGACAACTTCTGCTGGGACCTCCACTTCCGTCTTTTCCTCATTGTAGTAGTTTCTTCCTCTTTTTTGCTTTCACCTCATTTGGGATATATGGATTGATGCGAATAAACTGAACAACTAAGGGTTTGTTGTTCGTTTGGGCCGAATTCCTGATGAAACGTGCGACTTCGGGAAGAACCCGTTCGAAGACTAACGGAGCTTGTCATTCTCTGGGGAACTTTGCAGGGCCTTCGGGTCCCGGCCAAGTCACGTACAATTAGACCAGTTGTCCCACCCGGAGAGCTGTTCCGAAAGCCTTGCTGTCGCAGTATTCTTTCAATGTATACCAGCTAGTTGATGAGCTTGTAGTGACCTCGATCTTTCTGAGAAAATGACCGTTTTCTGGAAATCATTTTGGATCTATTTTCTCTACAATCTTTTCTGACGTTTGACGTCGACCTCGTTGCGTCTTTCGGTCGCGTACGTTTTACTGGACTGACTTTTCCGACGTTTCCGTCAACATAGTTTTGAATCACTTTCGCTTTTGTCCCTCGCCGATTGTATGGGCTCGTGGTTCACTTTTTTTGCACGGCCGTTGCATTCATTTCTGTTCAGTTTATCTCTCGTGTCGGTACTGCCTCGTTGCCACGATACATAGAATACACCTTGCATCTGCAAACCGACTTGAGTCCTCTCTATTCGTCCGATAAAGGGGACAGCCTTGGTATTTCGCTGCCAGACTACATAGAAGACACGTTCACTGGCCCCCCTCTAACGTCTTCTTTAAGCTTATCGAAGTGTGTCCAGCAGCTGGCGCACGTAGTACGGGACCGGGAAGTGAGTTTGTTGTACGACTGGTAAGCGTGCGTCAGACTTCAAGCGGACCTCTCTGGGAGTCCATAAAAAGTAAGGGGAGTGCCCGGCAGAGGAACGTATTACAATCCGCTAGGCTTACTACCAGTTAGCCAGCGTGAGGTCTCAACTGGTGATATTTTTTCAATGAATGCCTACGCCCTGGCAGCACAAAGGACACTCGACCATCACCTGAGTGTCCCCTAGGGGACGGTAGCAGGAAATCAATGCAATGCCCCTAAAAACAACTGAAAACTATATAAAAACCGGAGAATCCGTCACAAATGCAAAAGATTTCGAACGAGAGTCTCTGTTAAGCCACATTTCCGAATATTTAGTAGCTTGGTTCCCATTGGCTTCAGATACAGAAATCTCTAGAATCGTGAATGTATGAGAATCTCGAACCTAATTTTCTATGTTAAAAAACCGTAATAAGAAAAAGTTTTGACATTCACTGTCCATTTTATAGCGTATTATAAATTAAGATGTCCTGTTTATTTTATTGCATTCCTATCATGGCGGCCAAATTTTGGCGGTGGTTGTTCGTTGTCGCCTCTGAGGCTGCACTGCTAGACATTGCGCTGTGTTTGGTCGGTTCCTAACGTTCTCTGGACGGTGAATCCCATTTATTTTTACTTGTTTCTTCATCCGCAGATGAAAAAGGTGCACCCAAAATTGCGTGGCTGTTCCAGAACTACAGTATGGAGGCGCAAGAAGCTGATCTCAGTTCGCAGGGTTATTGGGGGCGATTTCAACTCGTCCCCCATATGGAATGATGGTGTAAAAAGTCAGCTGATATGAAGTTCGTCACAAATTCCCAGGTATATGTTCCGTTTCAACGAACAACGAGTCCGATGATTTAATTGGTGACATCGACAGTCCTGAAGAATCGAAGGCCTCATTGGCAGCAGTTGAGGAGCAACAAGTCACAGCTGCTACAATCTCTACCGCTGTTAGGTAATGCACACTGGATTTCTAAATGTGGGTAGTTGTGAGAACACCATGGGGGATAACACGTACATACCAGAGGAGTGGGAATCAACTTATTTGGCTGCGACCACCTTCACGAAAAGTAAGCTTCATGGTAATCAGCAGTGTGTGCAACAGAATCATTATTGATAGATGGAGAAGTGAAATTTACAACACCGGCCAAAATGATAACTAACCTCGCAGAAGGTAACTGAACTAATAAGCCTCGTTTTTCCAGCTGTTCCTTCGGCCAAGGATGTTGTGAGGCAGGCCACTATACAAATGAAATCATCAATGGCCGTCTTGAGGATTTTATTACGAGCTACCTTACGGTGAAAAGTGGGTTTTTATCCCATATTGCACACATGGGCGAGTTAATGGTAAATCTCCGAAGGTATTCCGTATATATTCCATTTCAAATGTTTGTCGTTCTCGAGTTCTTAGTGGATAACTCCGTTGCCATTGTTAACGAAAAGTGGATGATTGGCCACAGCAAGGTTAGGTGGCCTCGTTGCCCTACCGCCAGAATCCAGGAGCTCGTTCGTGAAGACCAGCCGCCACCACCTATCACTGCTGTTTACGATGTCAAGGTGCATAAAAAGTTCGGTAAGTTCCTGATCAGTGTTCGTCATTTGTAGATGCATTCGACAATGCTGTCCGCTGTCAAAGACTTTTGGAAGAATTGTCGGAACTACCATCTTCCGACGCAACAGCGGAGATGGATTTCTTTGCTAAAAGGAAAAGGTATGTGAACTTACGTTGACAGAATACCTTTTTCAGGAAACCGGGGCACTTTTCAGATACCAGTTCCGATGAGGAAACCAAGCGACGGAAAACACCACCAGCTGGCATTGATCTGTCGCCACCGCCGGAGTCAACTAGAGGCAACTGCTAATGTCAGCTATCTTTGGTGTCCAGTAGCCGCCACGTACGTATTTATCTATTTTGATGACGAGTTCAGATCCAAAGTTACAACTCATTCCATTATACCGGCAACATCAACCCCTATTCGAGACACTCGGAGGCACTTTGTACAGTACGTGCATGTTTAGAATAGATTGTCGCCTTTCCTGCTTTTAGGAAGACGGAAACAGTAACAAAGGCAAAAAATGCAACAGACCGGGTTTCGGAACACGTTACCTATGGAAAAACTTTGGTTGGTATGTCGAACTTCGGATGTTACTTTCATTTATTGCAGCTATGATGAATGATCTTACCACTCGGGTTGTGGAACTTCAGAAAACAATGGAGGACGTCAAGTCAAGACTGTGCAGATTTGAACATGTTGCCGGTGCATCCGTACAGTTCATGCATTGCGCTATTCCCGTGCGAAACGCATGGGAGTTCAAGAGGTTGAATGAAAAATTGGAAGATGAAACTTTCTACGAACAAATGGTAACTTTCTGACCAGCAGTTGCATTTCCTTGTTGCAACGGGAACGCGAACAGCTGGGGATTG
This sequence comes from Fasciola hepatica, assembly GCA_948099385.1. Classification (NCBI taxonomy): domain Eukaryota; kingdom Metazoa; phylum Platyhelminthes; class Trematoda; order Plagiorchiida; family Fasciolidae; genus Fasciola; species Fasciola hepatica. Next base: position 4,638,556 of record CANUEZ040000112.1, on the reverse strand, counting down.
TGTACGTCAGATAATGCGTACACTGATCTCCGATTGCTTTTTGCACAAATTGAACTGGCGCGGTGTCCACGGGCGTCAATCATTTGCCAATACAAGAGTCCGTAGAATAACTGTCGGTGAGTATGCCGTCCCGTGTTATCTTATCTTTTATTCGTAGGCGCAGTAACGGGGCACAATTTTCCCGGAGTTACAACACTTTTTATAAACGAAAAGATCCAACGTTGGATTCAAAGGTGCAGACCGACTGAGGTTACTAGCGCCGATCCGTAATTTCAGGACGTGGCCGTCCAAACCGACAGTGTTGAGGTCAGTTTTGGCTTGGTCATCGTTTATATAATATATATTGCTGAACCCTCTCATAAGCCAATTTCTAACGTTGACAATTATAACAACATCTCGTACTGCACCGATTCAACAAGTATCTCATTTTCTTTGTTCCAGGTACTGCAAAGTTCATCAAAATGACCCGTGGATGGATGATGATTGTTCGCTGGCAAGCCTAGTGTACAAAGATTTACAAATAGCGAAATATATAACTATTCCCCGTGAAACCTGTATTTTATTTGAACTCCGGGGATTGATTCCGCTAAATGTTGTATGCGAAATTATGGTTAAGCCTGTCCTAAGATGGTCGTGCTTATGCGCTTGCGCTGACCTTCGGCTGTTCCGTAGATCACCAGTAAATTATTCAGTATGTACGTATTTCGGCGGTGTAGTTAGTGTTACAAATTTAATGGTGTCAGGGGAGTCCGTTTCGATAAGCTTCCGTGGCCGTCATCTGAGTGTCCCCTGACCGCCACCTGAGTGTCCTCTGGCCGTCGCCTGAGTGTCCCCTGAACGTCACCTGGGTGTCCCCTGGCCGTCACCTGAGTGTCCCTTTCTTGTTTCAAAGGGGACACTTAGGCGACGGCCAGGGGACACTCAGGTGACGTTCAGGTGACGCTCAGGTGACGGTCGTGCTGCTTTGGCGGTAGTGCCTTTATTGACCTGCTGGTATTTTTCACTAGGCCATTTCTCTGAGGATGATAGGTCGTTGTTCGCGTTTTGCCAATACCGAGCGCCTTACAGAGCTCGTGGATCAGTGCACATTCGAAGTTATTGCCCCCGTCCTGATGTATTTGAAAAAAGGCTCCCCAACGGCAAATCCAATGACCGACCATTGCACGAACAACAGAGGTAGGGTTGATCCGCGCGAGGGTTATTGCCTCGCACCGCTTGGTAAAATAATCCGCTAACACCAACATATACTTATTGCCCCCGGGCTTCATCGGGAGGGGCCTATAATGCATGCCACTACCATTTCGTTAGGAAAGCCTGCTGATATGGGTTGCAACGGTACCCGAGTAGCTTTTCGTGGGTTTATAAAACAACTAGTGTTCACAAGAGGCACATAGGCTCCAACTTCTCTTCGTAAATGTGCCCACCAAAATCTCCGCTGGACAGCAAACTCCAATCTGTTCACCTTAGCATGACCAGGTTGCAGATGTAGGTCTGCCACAAATTCTTTCGTCGTGGGTTGAGGGTTAACCATTCGCCGCGTGAGTTTCCCCGTGGTGGAGAAATGAAAAGTCTTCAGCTAAAATCAGGTTGTCCCACAATGCCCACGGGCATTTACTTTCTTAGCTTTCCCCTCACGTCCTTGCCGGCCGGTCGACCAGCTTTATTTTTCACCTTTTCTAGATATGTATATGTGCCCAAAGGTCGTGCTCTAGTTCGTCCAGGCTTACTATCGTTACGTGTTCTTCCTTACAAGCCAAACAATCGCCGTGGGTGCGAGCTGATTCTCGTGAAGTAGCACTGGCTTTAGAAATCTGTCAGCTAAACAGATATTTGATAAAGCTCGGTAAATGGCCCTCGCTGCTTCCGGTGTGTAATGCGGCGTTTGTTCGCTTTGGGCCTCAGGTTTGGTTATTGAGCAAAACCCAGTGAGCTGGAGTGACCATTTGGCTGTTTTCAAAATCCATCTGGTAGGGTTTTGGGGCCAGCAGGTCCATCCTGAGAAGGACGTGGAATGGGACATGGTTGACAGAAATTACCAGATGTTGTACGCCGCATCCCACTTTCTCTAACTTCGTCATTGCAACCCTTCGGTGCTGATTATGGTGCTGTTGGCTGCAACTAATATTTCAAAACACGCCTGTCGATGATACCCTCCCTGTTTTCTCAGAGCCGAGTTTCTGCTCAGAGACCTCGAGGCCCTCGTATCTATAGGTCCCAGCGATACCATACCACTTTTACACAACTCAAATAATAGAGCACTAGATTTTTTTGTTTCGATCTTGAATGGCCGGTACAAGGGTGACGTCGGTCGTTGGCAACCCACCTTTTCTGCCTGTGGAGTTAAAAGGTCGACTCTACAGCCGGCTGGTGGACGGAGGCCGATATCCAAAACAGAGTCTTGACCTAGCGACTCGTGTCCAAGTTCTTCACTTTAGAACAAACCTACTGCTCCCTCGCAGTGGAAAGCGTTGCTGCTTTCTGTGCAAGGTGGCAGTTTCGACTTGCTGCCTTTCTTAAGCCACCTTTAGTGGACCTTCTAAACTCTCCAGTGAAGGAAGCGGCAGCGATTTCTTCTGAAGGCTTGGGGCCCTCGCACCCTTGATCAGTTGCCCCGGCAACCGATCGTCACCCTCTCAACAGGGGTATTTGGCCAAGCCCACGGGCGGACTTCAGAATATTTCCGTCATCTTGCTAGCCACCGGTCTTGAATAGTTCTCCATACTCCACGGGTACCAATGAAGAATCTGTCAGCTTTCAAACCTGTGTAAAAGTACCCCCAGAGACTGTTTGGCCGAATACTCTGGCGTCTCGGACCCTGTCAAACTCCCTGTACCCAACAGCGACGAGAGTATGCCTCCTTGGCCTTCAGGGAGAAAATTATCCGGGTAGTTCTTTACCTGTTTCTCTCGCCCTGAGAAATCACTGCCAATGGTAAACTTCTCGAGAGCGGACATTGGGTCTGGAACCACATTCTGTGATAGCCTCCCCAGGACCCCTGCCAAAGTTTCCGTCCATCGAAGTTGTCTGTTCTCAGAGTTAACCTATTCTGCAGATTTGCCTTCTTGTTTTTGCTCTATGGTCATCTTCTACTTCTCGGATCTTGGCGAGGTCATCACTTTTATGCTAGCAGAAGGCAGGGGGGACCCGAGAATTAATTTTCTTACACATAAAGATAGTAAGCATTCGCATTCCACCGATTTTATCTCCTGATTTCTTCTTGTCCAGGTCAGAATTCAAAAGTTCTGTTTGTTCAACGGTAACACCGATGAAAGACAGTCTCATTGAGTTTGTCGTAGGTAACTGTCATGCTTAAGCTCAACATACCTTCCCCCAACAATGGCACCCAGTGAATTCAAAGGCACTCAGTATATCAAAGTAAGCTGCTTTTGTGACACACATAATTATAAATATTGTGGTACTCTTAGGATTATATTCCTTTTGAGAATTCGCGAACTTCTGTACAAGCTTTTAGGGAGTTTGGAAGGAGTCCTTCCAGCCCAACTGGGGCCCAGCTTTAGTCCAACCCCTCTAGGTTTCGTGCTGCTTGCTCCATCGTCGCCGGCCATGAGGCGGTAAAATTCGTTTATCACCTCCAAATGATCACTATCAAAATCATCGGCCTTGACGGTTCAAAACTAGAGCATCGCACTGGGCTCTCATGACTACCATATTTTTTATTGAAGTGCCAAACACATTCGGCACGCAGGCTGTCTGCCCAGATACGCCCCTGCTTTCGCGCTGTCGAAAACTCCTGATTGTCTCCTGTGCATAGAGAAGACTTGATTTGAGATGCCTTGGGTATGTCGCACCTGTGAAGTCGGCTTTGTGTCGTGGATGAATGAATGACGAAAAACGAGGAATGGCAGGCTACTTTACTCTCAGAGACCGCCTTTTGCTCTCTTCGGATGGATTTTTACTCTTTATTGGTGGTATGGTTATCCGTTTGATGCATCGCTCAGCCATACCCCAAGATTTATATTTCAAGCAGTTGAGAGCTGACAAACTGATGTCCTTGGCTCGATAGGTATGCCGTTTGCTTGAGCTCAACACGCTACCAGTACATCCATGAATTGTCAAATTGCCTACAAAATCGACATTTAAAACTCGGCAAATGGCTTCCGTGGTCAGTTCCACGCGGACAACTGAAGCATTTGCATGCAAACTACTGTGGTCCTTTTCTGCCCAAGTGCTCTGCACTGATAAGTACTGGTGAAATTTTCAGCTGGTAAGGTGGGTTTTGAACAGCCTCAATCACAACCCAGTTCACACAGGCCGCACTTTTAGTGGGGGAGGTGAGCTTCTAGCACTCGTTACGGATTATCGTACACATTTCCCTGTTTATCCCCTGGTCATCGTTTGAGGGGACTTAGATGTCGTCACTTGTGTACTGCACTACGCCAAGCTCAGTCTGGTGGAATCACTGAGAATCTTGTTTTTGCCACCAAACGCTCTACACAAACCACCGGTTCTCAGCCCTTTGGTAAACCAGAGCGAGCTGTTATTATCCTCCTGAGGCAGTATACAAATCCTTATTACAAAGCCTTGGGTAGAAGTTTGGCTCAGTAGCTCAAGCCTTGTTGCTTTAGGACCAGTTTTGAATTTGTTTCTTTTGCCTGTGTAGGCGTTTTCAGACCGGCCGACTGGCGGACATCTAGCGGCGTAGTTCTGTAGGTACCTGTACATTTCCGACTTTTTCCATGATTCTCAACGTCCCTTGGTGCAACACTCTTTTGTTGTACCGACGTTTCAATGTAAAACACACACACCTTTTTGATCATCATCACCGCGCAATACAAAAAGGCTGTCAATGAATCTTTCACTCTGGCACGGTCTGATCTTCTGATTTGAGATGTCTTGGAATTATATCGGTCGGAACTAACTGTAAGAAATAAAACACTTTAGAAGCTTCCACAGCGTCACTTGACGCTTCTCTCAATACCATCCTGTTCTGTTCACCGAATGGCCGTCAGACCGAACTGAGCTGAAGATATTGGCGGATATTGGCTCCTTGGCGCTCCTTTCCTGATCACAAGAATAGTGAACAACCGTGAGTTTGTGTCACACCTTTTGTCTCATTTTATTTCCTAATGTACATGCCCTTTTGGCCTTTTTATCACAGCAAGCTTCTCCGCTCATCTTAGTTTGCTAGAGTCGTCTCAGATATTGTTGATATTAATTTAGCGTACCACATAGACAAAGCAGTGCACCACAGTTCTGACACGAAGCAGCAATTGGTTGGTGGCCATACTTGAAAGCCATGAGTTATTCTTCCGCTGGAGATATGTCGAACTGGTGCTGTTCAACACAGAATACCAGTTACAAATCAATTCCACCGCTGTTCGCCCACTAATGCTCCCATTTCAGATATTGACATGCATTATGGAACCGTCGAACCATTTGAAGAACATACGAGCAGAAGATCAGTAGGAATATAAACAATGTCCGTGAAGGAGTAAAGGCATCCGGAGTGGTATTCATGGCTGACAACGCATGTGAGATTTACCAAGCATTTTGCTTTCCTTCACCACAACAATTTACTTAATCTTGCCCAGCAAATTTTTAATAGACAGCCTGTTATAATGAAGCGGGCAGCAAAAGATCGGCTGACCAGAATCGCCGATAAGAGTACAGTCGGTCAGTTGATTACTTGGCCAGTCAGCGATTTACATTTGCCTACGCCGACTAGGGCCAAATCAACCAATCCGGGCGCAAACAGATAAACCTGCCAGATGAGCCGCTCAGGACTATCAGCGGACCGATATGCATTTACGCAAAGTCTTGCTCACCGTTAGTACGTACCTCACATAAACGATATGTTCCGTACCGATAAATTCGACGATTCAGAGCCAACACAGTTTTCGTAACAGGGCGGCTGAAATGGAACAACACAAGCACACTATACGAGACACAAGGGCACTTTGCGTGCCGTATCCGAGTCTTTATTCCGTGGCAACCTGTCCTAGATGGTGTTAAAATAATCCGTAGAATCGAGCAGAAAAATTTTCTAAAAGACCTTAGGGAGGAATGAATCAGCACCGCAGTTGTCCGTGAAGATTGACCATAGGAGAGAATGATTACCACCAAACGAAAAACCAAAGGCGGCGGGAGCAAAAGAAATTCAGAACAGACGAAGCAGGAGACGGAAAATCTTGGGTCCATGGCAGAATCGGGTTGGATGCAAGAAGTAAAGAAGCTAAAAAAGCCCTGTTCCATTAATTAGCATTCATGCTACGAACGACATTTTTCATTTGTGTGAACTTTCTCTACCGGAATTCCGATTGTTTTTTACTGCTCTAAATCCTTGTCACAGACCGGACTCCCACCGTTGCCTCGAGTGTGAGTCGCTCAGCTTGAACTTCTTGCTGATTGTATTCGGTAATATCATCTTCTGCATCTAACCTTTTGCTGCGGTCCAGCTGCTATTGTTGATTTGTTGTTCAATTTGGAGCGTAAGAGCCCAGAAGGAATATTAGTGAGGTTTGACTGTTGTGAAGTTGCTTAATTTGTTGTACATAGTAAGATGGATATTCGGAATCGACGTTGTTTTGAATCGTGTCGAAATTGGATGCTACTCATCTTTCAAGCGTTCCAGCGGCTGGACTTTACAGGTATGTCGGACTTCTCCGATGCTACCTGCCTCAAAGTTATCGCAAGCTGATATCCCAGTACTCACGTTTCACGGTGGCTAATTTATCATTCATTTTTCGGGGGGTATCCGATGATTTCAGCAAGATATTGATAGATTCCTCGTCCCCTTTTCCGGATGCGGTGTTTTTGCTGCTAGTGGGTTCCCATGGTTGCTAGCCTATGTAAAAGGAACAGAACATCGCCTCCTATGCAAGACGCTGTTGTGTAGATCGATCACGCACTAAAATGTTTTCAGATCTATGCCTACAATGACTTCGATATCCAATCCCTGAACTACCACCAATTCTTGAACCTTCCTCACCCCCCTCTCCCAACTCTACGTTAACAGTCACCGTACTCAGATTAACCAGAGGCTCCCCATCTGCGCTGCACACATTCCCTTTAAAATCATGACATTTCACTTTGCTTCCTGGCGACGTCCCTAGGCAGTGTCCGTTGAGAGGGCTGCATGCTACGCCGGTATCGACCGAACTGCGTACGCGTGAGTCATCCAGTATTATTGGTGTCACTGGGTTCAGTTTGCTACTCTCAATGCCAGTGAGAGTAGGAATATGCTCATCTTCCTCTGGATTGCTATGCATATTCGCAGCTGCACTTGCCGATCCCCCTCGGGGCTGCGCAAAACGATACCCGTCGGGGCTGTACCAACCACGAATTCTTCACCAAGGGCTATGCCAACCCGTAATAGGACTTCGACGGCCTCGATTTTAGTATGGTTGTACCGGTTATTCCGACTAAGAGTAAGGCGTAGCCAATTCAAAACGAATCTCAAAACCAGAACAAGATTGATTCGTAGTTTCTACGGTACTGGATTAACAAGTAATACGCATATAAATATGTACAAACCTCAACTGCACGACCAAAACGTCTAACAACGAGGACCAGAGTTCAACAAATGCCAATGTCAGGCACCACCGTCACGGCAGTCCAAGTTCGAATCAAAATTATGCCACCTCACGTGAGCAAAGTGTGAACAAATGTTGAAGTATAGTGATTGATGCATGTTGTACTTGTTCGAGGGTCAACGAAATAAGGAGCATAGTCTCAACAATACATGTATATGACAGCGGCTGGGGAGGATTTCCACGCATGTACGTTACACCGCCCACCAAATCCTCCTTTGAAACGGTCAACATCCAAAGAGTAGACAGTAGTACTGATTCGCCCTAACCTACCTGGGCCCTAAGTCAGTGCATACTTGGGTAGCCATGGGCTTCATCTATCGTTGGCCAGTCGCAGATACCCTTGCTGATTTTCTTGAAGTTATGCTCCGTTCCTCGATATCTTAGGGCTTCGTCTGAGGATGATACGATATTATCCGCATACGAAAAATTCCTTCGATGGAATAGGAATGCGTAGCTAGATTACGGAATGTGGAGGAAGAGGGCTTCCTGAGTAAGGGTGAAGCACGTGATAAAAAGGAGACGGAGAATTCCAGGTGAAGAATCAAGATGGCTACAGGGTACTGGAACATCATGGGGATCAACGTGTGGTGTTATCACTGTGGAAGTATGTTTGACTCACAACTTATATCCACTTGAACACAGTTTGAATAATAATACAAATATGAGGTCCCTGAAAAAGAGATGTTTCTACAAACGGTCAACAAGTGCTTGTTCGACAGTTTCCGCTACTTCACAGACAAGGTCGTCTGGTGTGCCGAATTGGTGACTCGACAACTAATTCCACTGTAAATCATGAACACGATAATAAATTGTACACGAACAAACTTCAAAGACTGTGTGAAGCGTTGGGACCTACAGAGGAATGCGTGAGGGACAAATAAATAAACCCAGCTTCACTTGGTACCAGTAGACTTGGTTTAAGCTTGATCTGTAGCCTCGGCCTCGCCCTCACTATTGTCACCTTCAGGAAGACATATCTTACGGATATCTCGCAATACGTCTCCCTTGTTCTTTCACACCACCACCGTAGGCACGAGGCCACCGATTTCTGTAGGGCAATCCTTGATTGCTCCAATCGACCAATAGTATTTATATAAGCGGATCACCACATCGCCACGCCAGAACGACCTATGTTTGGAGACCCAGTTTTGCCGAAGCTGCAGTGTCGGCAAGTGCTCCTCCGTCAAAAAATTCCAGAAAGCCTGTGCCAGGTGGTACGCTTGTTCCCTTTCAACGATATACTTTCCACGCAGGTTCCTCCTTCGCTGTAGTACAAGTAACTGGCCAGTGTACTCGACACCAAGTTCCACAAACGGGCACCATCCCGGTTGAACTCTTACGGCTGGAAGGGGGCCATCATTTGTTGGCCTACTACCGCACCCGGGCGACGACAAATGATGCAGTTGCCTATGACTCTCTTGACCGTCGCTTGTACCTTTGTCACCCAAAATCGTCGACACATATTGTTCAATAAATGATTCAAACCTCTTCTCGATGTACACGGTCTATCAAGCATCTCGTTATATAGTGGTCACCCGGAATTATTATGGGGTATTTCGTTTCGTACTCTAGAGTTGAATTCGTCAGCCACCTTCCGACTCTCAGTGGTCCGTTGGTTCGCATGGGATTTAGTCTTCGTATACTGCTGTACCACAGCCTGCTTTTTTTGGTGTTATCATCTGCCTGGCTAGCTGGCGGGTCTCGAAAGGGAGAGGCTTCTGGGTGTTGTAGGGGTAGAGCGTCGACTTCGTCTCGGTTAAGCTAGCCCGGCAGTATGGCTCCAAAATTTAATCTGTTCTGTGCTCTTGTGAGATTCAAAATCAAAAGGAGTATTTTTGGGGTGTCGACCAGGCCACGGTCCTTAACATTTTGTCCAGTTGGGAAAGTGGCACAGGTTTTCTATCAGGCTTACGCTTCTCGTGGAGCTTGTAGCCAGTATCAATCTTTTGATCTCGATATCGCCATCATCGGGTTTTGGTATTAGTAGCGTTGGCCACATCTATTTGGATGCAGTTACAAAATCCGGCCCCATTGTCCACATGTGCAGCCTTTCTAGTGTACTTGGGCCTCTTGAGCATAAGTCGGCCGGGTTATTGGCGAATTGTGAATAGTGCCATTGATCGGTCTTAATCGACTCATGGATTATGGTGAGTCTGTTTGCCACGAGGGTGTCAAAATGAATGGTAATGTTGTTTGTGTAATTTAATACCGTGGCTGAGTCCGTCCAAAAGTTTGGTTCCCAGTTTATCCGATAGAAGCATCTTCTAATCAGCGTCTCGGCTTTCACGGCCAGTACCGCTGCGGCCAGTTCCAGCCTCGGAATGGACACCGTCTTCCGTGGAGCCTCTCTCGTCTTTACGAATAATATCTGGCTGTGTCGCCGGCCATTTTCGTCCACCCAGCAGCCGTAAGCCACTATCCCTTATCCTACTTCTGACTCATCTGAAGACAGGTGCAGTTGGGCATCGTTTGTGCACTTGATTCCTGTCAATCATCTTTGTATCTTGATCTCACCAATTTGCTCCAGGCTGTGCAGTCGGTCGCGCCATCGCTTGTCATCGCTGTCCTAGAGAACTTCATCCCAACCCGTCCCTCCCTGGCACAGCGATTGCAGTAGGAACTTTCCCGGTAACGACCATGGCAAAACGAAATCCAGGGGATCATACAGGCTTGGGACTGACGATAGGATTCCTCTCCGTGTGGCTGGTCGTTTGGGTACGTCCGGGATGATCGTGAATTCGTCACCTTCGGGCTTCCATCGAACTCCAAGTGTGCGCTCCATTTGTGAAGAGGATCCCAAAAGCCCTCTCGCGCACTCCATTTTCTCGGACTTTGGAATAACGTCGAGAATCTCAGGGCCGTTCGAGGTTCATTTAGTGAGGATGAACCCTCCGGCCTTTAAAGTGGCGGTCAGCTCGGTCATATATAGAATAGCAGTATTTGAGTCGTCAAAGGAACACAGAAAATCGTCCACGTAGAAATGGTCCATTGCTATTCCTATCAGATTGCTGGTGCCGCCGAAACGCTTAGGGGTTTCCGGAGGACAAAACTAGCACGGAAGGGGTTTGATGCAGTCCCAAAGGGATGAGCGGTCAGTCTGCACTCGTCAGGTGTTTGACTTCAGACCACCGGAGAAGGCGAAAGTCTTCCTTGTCTTTAACGGGCATCTTCACTTGTAGAAACATTTCACGTATATCCGCAGAGACAGCCACTTTTCCTAGCCAAAAACGACACAAAACCTCGATTGGTGGTGCTGCCCAGTCTAGATCCCGTGGTATATGGTCGTTGAGTGACGTACCCTGCCACTGCGCGGCACAATCGAGGACCGCCCTGACCACTCGCGGTTTGTTTGGATTCACGACCGGATGATGGGGCAGGTACCACCTCAAGCTAGCGCCGATTACCGCGGTATCCACTCTTTCTATATGACCCAAGTCTATGTTATGTTGCATGGCTCGTGTGTATTCTGGCCCCGATTGAACTTCTCGAATTAGCCCGTTTTTGAGGTAGCATAATCATTTCAGAGTCATTTCTCGGCTGGAAAAAAGTAAGCCACCTGGCACAGGCTTTCTGGAAACGTTGGACGAGGGAGTTATTACCGATCCTGCAGCTTCGGCAAAAGTGGATCTCCAAAAAGAGATCGTTCAGACGTGGCGATGTAGTCATCCTCGTGGGGGGCCACTTACATAAGGACGATTGGCCGATTGGAATGACCAAGGACTGCCGTACAAAAATCGATGGCCTCGTGCGCACGGTGGTGGTGAAAACGAACAAGGGAGACTTATTGCGAGATATCCGTAAGATATGTCTTCCTGAAGGTGACAATAGTGAGGGCGAGGCCGAGGCTACAGATCAAGCTTAAACCAAGTCTACTGGTACCAAGTGAAGCTGGGTTTATTTATTTGTCCCTCACGCATTCCTCTGTAGGTCCCAACGCTTCACACAGTCTTTGAAGTTTGTTCGTGTACAATTTATTATCGTGTTCATGATTTACAGTGGAATTAGTTGTCGAGTCACCAATTCGGCACACCAGACGACCTTGTCTGTGAAGTAGCGGAAACTGTCGAACAAGCACTTGTTGACCGTTTGTAGAAACATCTCTTTTTCAGGGACCTCATATTTGTATTATTATTCAAACTGTGTTCAAGTGGATATAAGTTGTGAGTCAAACATACTTCCACAGTGATAACACCACACGTTGATCCCCATGATGTTCCAGTACCCTGTAGCCATCTTGATTCTTCACCTGGAATTCTCCGTCTCCTTTTTATCACGTGCTTCACCCTTACTCAGGAAGCCCTCTTCCTCCACATTCCGTAATCTAGCTACGCATTCCTATTCCATCGAAGGAATTTTTCGTATGCGGATAATATCGTATCATCCTCAGACGAAGCCCTAAGATATCGAGGAACGGAGCATAACTTCAAGAAAATCAGCAAGGGTATCTGCGACTGGCCAACGATAGATGAAGCCCATGGCTACCCAAGTATGCACTGACTTAGGGCCCAGGTAGGTTAGGGCGAATCAGTACTACTGTCTACTCTTTGGATGTTGACCGTTTCAAAGGAGGATTTGGTGGGCGGTGTAACGTACATGCGTGGAAATCCTCCCCAGCCGCTGTCATATACATGTATTGTTGAGACTATGCTCCTTATTTCGTTGACCCTCGAACAAGTACAACATGCATCAATCACTATACTTCAACATTTGTTCACACTTTGCTCACGTGAGGTGGCATAATTTTGATTCGAACTTGGACTGCCGTGACGGTGGTGCCTGACATTGGCATTTGTTGAACTCTGGTCCTCGTTGTTAGACGTTTTGGTCGTGCAGTTGAGGTTTGTTCAACTACGAATCAATCTTGTTCTGGTTTTGAGATTCGTTTTGAATTGGCTACGCGTTGCTCACAGTGGGAATGACCGTCACAACAAGAACTTCGGAACGATCTGTTACATAATTAGAGTTCTCGGCTACCATGTTCAAAGTAGACCTGTCTTCTCGTTATGGGAGTATCTTTATCGATGGCCATGTCAGCATATTCGGCGTTATACAGCGGTAGGAATGCTTGTACAATGTTTGCCGTCTCCACTTAAGCGAGGTTCTTTTGGGTCTGTCTGCCGTACTTTTCGCTTGTTCTGCCATGTAAAGTTCAGCCGAACATTGTGCATACTGCTGAGGGTGGTTTGCGGCTTCCTATTCTTTGGTCCAGGGACCAGTGCACTCCCGGTGCATCACAACCCATCAGCAGATCAATTTCGTTATTCTGCCACTCATCAATTGTGACCCCATCGAGATGCGGCCAATGAGTCAGAATCGATTGCACTGACTTAGGTGCTCTCATCGGCAGGCCCTTTATGGTGAATGCTTCTAGAGTTTCTGCCCTATCGTTGTTTACCGAGAAAACGAGTTGTAGGCGCAGTTTGGTCGACTGGATGACCTGGGTGCCACTCACTCCGCTCACCACTAACGAAGATTGTTCCCCTCTGACCCCATACCTCTCTGCAAACTCCTTCCCTGCTAGAGTTGTATCCGAGCAACTATCTACGAAGACCAGCGCTCTTATAACCCCAACTGGGGTTTCTACGCCAACTGCTATTACTCCCAGGCGAGTGGGCTTGCTAGTGGAGCGGGACACTGAGCGGACCACACTTGGCTTCGGGGTTTCTTCGGCATTCAATTTCTTGGATTTGTGCAGTAGATGATGGTGTTACCCATGGCGTCCATCCTTACTACAACTTGCTTTCATTCGGCACACCTCTGCTGGGTGTGAATAGTCGAGACAAACAAAGTACGCACCCAGTCCCTTAGTCATTTCCAATCGTTCGTCGACGTCTACGTTTCGGAAGTGAGGGCATTCCGCTATGCGATGAGGCCCTCCAAAAACCTTACACACCGGAAGGTTTTCACCTCCGCAGGATAGCGCATGTATGTTTGCCCATGGTTGGCTTCTACCTGGTTTCCTGGTCCAGCTTTGTGTCGTCGCGATCCTAGGTAACTTGCTCGTCTCAAGCACAAGTTGGCCGAAACGACTGTTTGCTATTCGGGCATGGCGGTATATCAATTGCGTCAGGTCTCGAAAAGTAGTTTCTCGCCCAAATCTACTGATCCCCTCGGCTTCCTCGGCCCATCTACTCTGTAGTTCTGTGGGTAAACTGCGCACCATGGTCTCCAGTGTGTGCAGTGCGTTCGGGTCCGATCGGTAATCTAGGTGATTCAATGCGATGCTGCAGTGCTGCATTTTCATCACCAGACTGACTAGGGAACCTGACTAGCCCTTGGAACGCCTTGCCTCTGATAGTACTCCATCGATCAAATTCCGAGAGACCTTAAAACTTTGCCCATACGGGTCTTTCAAGACTTCACGTGCTCAGGTGTGACACTCTTTTGGATCCAGCGTCCAGCACCCGTCGATTGCTTCCTTGGCTCTTTCACGACAGTAATGTGGTAGATACAGTAATCTCTGTCCTGGGTCAGATACTCTCTTTTCTACAAAGTTCTCGTATTGTTTAACGAACTTATAGTACTGTTTTGCGCTCCCGTCGAAGGTGGACAATTCCACCTTCGGTAAGTCAATAGCTTGTGTTACACTGGCACAGGTCGTCTTCAGTCGTTCCGCGGAATTGCCAGGCTGACTGACCGCATGCTCCGTGCTTGCTATGATCACCTCTCGTCCCCGTCTTCGGAGTTGCACTTTCCCGGCTGATTCGACCTCTTCCCTAGCCTGGATATGCTGGATTTCCAATTCTGCTATTCTCAATCTATATGTATCATCGCGTGTATATTCTATATCATTGGCTGAAATACATGAATCTACACGGACAGTGCTAGTAGGCCTAATAATATCTGAGGAATCGGTATCACCTAAAAATACCCTTGGGACCTGCCGGGTTATATAGGCTTGGTTTTTCCTCTCCTTGTCCCTGTTGATTAGTTTCCTGGTGGAGATTCCAAGCTGAGTACGGTATTTTTTTATTCCGATCGTGAGTAACGCGTAGTCAAATTAACGATCCTCAAACCAAAGCAAGGTTGATTCATTGACTCTACGGTACTGGATTACAAAACTATGTGCACATAAATATGTACAAACCTCAACTGCACGGCCACAAAGTTTAGAAACGAGGACCAGAGTTCAGCAAAAAGTCATTGTCAGGTACCACCGTCATGGCAGTCCAAGTTCGACTCAAAGTATGCCACGGCACATGAGTAAAATGAAAACAAATGTTCATATGTAATGGGTGATTTATGCTGTACTTGTTCGAGGGTCAATAGGGTAGGGGGTACAGTCTCAACAATACAAGTATGTGACAACGGCCGGGGAGGGTTTCCAGGCATGTACGTTGCAATCAACGCACAGCGGGCTAGAGGTAGCCATCGACACGTCCTACAGTACATAGCTTCGTGGACCAGGTTTTCGACTACGTAGAAGGCTGGCCGGAGGAAATGTGAAGAAAAACTGGCGAACAATACAAAATCCGATTCCAGGGTGGCACCTAAATTACGCAAGGTCGAAACGGGTCCTAAGGATATCCGTAGGCAACCCAAAGGAGGACTAGGGAAGGTACACTGTAACCGGCTCTGATGAGGCGGATGCGCTCATACTTTTCCTCCAACAGTTTTACAAAGTGAGCGGGGTTACGCTGGGTCGATCCTTAGATGATGAGACTCTCGTGCCGACCACGAGGTGTAACAGCCGGTCGTGGAAAATCCCCCTTTTTTCCCTCACGATTCAGTGTTTTTCCCAACATCACTCATTTCCATACACTATTGACTTGTCTTTACGAACTGGTTGTTTTTATGGACCAATTGTTGTTTGTTCGCCCCCAGAGCGCTACTTTGACACATCCTTGTTCAGGACCTGCGTGACGCACGTGCTGTCTGCTCACACGCTGCTATTCGGTTTCTCGTTGTTGGGTCTTGTGATCGTATTATTGAGGTTTGTATATTGTTTATGTCATTGTTCATGTAATAATCTAGTATCGTAGAATATCACGGATAATCGTCTTTTGATTTCGGGATGCGTTGCAAATTTGGCTACGCATTGCTCAAACGTTCGTAACAATACTCAATAGATCAATTCGGAACGAGGAAAAATCACGCAAAATGCCAAGAAAAGGATCAAAAGCAGTCGAATCCGGACAGGAAGTAATACGGCAAGTCTCTGGGGAGGTTTTGGGTACATATGATTCTTTAGTTAATGCTAGATCGCCTAGTCCTGTCAGTGCTAGTTCATGTGTTATTGAGAACAATATTGATCGTAAGGATGTCGATTTATATAAGCTGAGAATACTAGAACTAGAGCAGCAGTTACTATCGGCTAGACTACAGGCGCAGGAAGCAGAGAAGTGTACATAGAAACAGCGAGAGCATGAGACCAGCGGCTTCGACACTTCCAATAGATCAGGGTGCAATAAGATAGGGAAACCCCACGCCGGTCGCCAACTACAAACCACCATCGATCGATCTGCCTAGAGTGGAACTAACGGTTTTCGACGGGCGAGCTGAGCAATACTGCAAGTTTTTCAAGCAGTTCGAGAAAATCGTTGAAAATAAGGTAAGCGACCCTGGGCAAAGGCTCCTCTACCTTACTCACTACTGCCGAGGCCGAGCAAGAGAAGCTATCGACGGGTGCACCATGCTCGACCCGGAACAAGGCTACACAAGGGCAAGGAAGATTCTAAGGGACTTGTTTGGCCAACCGTTCAAAGTAGCCCTTAACCTAATAGAGGGCGTGATGGTAGAGGCAAAGAGAACCAAGAGCGACGTCCACACAGTGGCCGACCTGGTGATTAAGATGCAAAACTGCTAAATAGCCCTCGACCATTTAGGTTACAGGGCTGACCTAGATGCTATGCACACTTTGGAGAACATAGTCCGTCACCTCTCTCCCGAACTACAGGGTCGGTGGGCGGAAGAAGCAGAACGGATAAGCCGAAGCGACAGAGAAGCCAATTTCGAAGACCTGACCGAATACTTGGACAGGCAAACGGAGATAGCTGACAGCAGATTCGGCCGACTTATCCGGTACAGCAACCGGGAAAACAAGCCCAGTACTAGCCAAGCTCAAACCTCTGCACGGGAACAACCAAAATACCAACCTTGGACCAATACACGTCATTTCAGGAGATACTACGGCGCAATCCAATTGCAGATCCTGTGGTACTAGCCATGGCCTACCAGAATGCCCCAAGTTCGGCAACGCCACAACAGACGAACGGTGGGGAATGGCGAGGATGGCGGGAGCATGTTTCATCTGTCTCAACACCACGCACCGGGCAGCAGCCTGTAGGACAAGGAATCGATGTGGTTACGAGGGCTGCACGGGCAGACACCATCGGCTGCTGCATCAGGCGAGAGTAACCATATCCGAGGCGAGTGCCAAGCCCAGCGTGATTTGTTCAACTTCACAATCTGCCAGTAAACCGGTACGTTTAGGCGTAGTGGCCGTGGGAGTAGTGACTCCGACTGGGATAGTCAAGGCGTTGACTTTCGTTGGTAGTGGATCCAACACCACTTTAGTGAAAGAGCGGTTTGCCGACAAATACCAACTGGCTAAAGGTGCGACGTCGTTAGCAGTGAGCACGGTGGGCGGAACACAGGTAGTGACCGCCGGTAGATTGAGGCTGCTACTCATCTCTCTAGACACCAACGAGGAAATTGAACCAACGGGGGCATTCACGTTAGCGAATCTCCCCATGCGACCGTCAAGGTCGGTGAACTCAATCTTGACAAGGTGGCCCCACCTGCAGGATGTAACCGTTGTAGACTGGGAAGATGATGAAGTGGATCTCCTCATCGGCTGCGATGTGCCAGAGGCGCATTGGGTGCTTGACCAGAGAGTGGGCGACCGCCAGGCACCTTATGCCGTACGCACGGCCCTGGGCTGGATGTTATACGGTCCAGTAGGGGTAGGCGGTTCCGTGAATTACTTATCCGCCGAAACGGACCGCATAGAGTTTCATCTGCAACGGCTGTATGAAAAAGAGTTTCATGACATTGGAGACGAAAGACCGACGTTGTCTCAAGAGGATCACTTCGCTCTACAAACGGTGCGGCAAGGCTCTAGAGGCCTCAAAAAACAGTTCGAGATTCCCCTCCCATGGCGCACGTCGGTCGACCCGTGGACTGACAACAGAAATTATGTTCTCCAACGATTACTACGACTAAAAGAACGCTTCATTCGAGACCAGAATCTGTGGGAACGATACGCGGATTTGATGAAGCGAAACGAGACCCTCGGTTACGTTGAAAAGGTGCCTGTTAACACCGACAGCAAAAGGGGTATCTGGTATCTGCCTCACCATCCGGTTATCAACCCCAAGAAACCCAATAAACTGCGGGTGGTTTTCGACTGTGCGGCCAAGCTCCAGGGCAAGTCGTTAAACGATCGCCTACTACAGGGGCCTGACTGGACCACACCACTGATCGATGTTTTGTGCCGTTTCAGAGTGGGTAAAGTGGCTTTGTCTGCTGACATCAGGGAAATGTTCCATCAGGTGAAGATTCCGGTAGGAGAACGAGATGCTTTGCGTTTCCTGTGGTGGGAAGGGAGCGACCGGGACAACGCAGTGGTGAATTATAGGATGACCGTCCACCCCTTCGGAGCCATATCGTCACCATTTTGTGCCAACTACGCCCCCGAGAATCAGCGAACAAACATGGCGATCTAGTACATCGGACGGTGGTAGATAGCGTCAGCAGGAACTTCTACGTCGACGACTACCTTGGGTCATTCGATGATGTGGAATCAGCTCTAGAGCAGTTCAGGGGTCTGACGAGATTGCTGGAAGAGGGTGGCTTCCATCTAACTAAATGGATGTCGAACGCTTCAGAAGTGCTGAAGGTCATCCCGTATCACGAAAAGGCCGAAAGTGTAAGAGATTTGGACGGCTCTTCACTTCCTATCGAGCGCACTTTAGGGATACAATGGGACGCGGAAACGGACGATTTTGTTTTCGAACTAAACGTTCCCGAGCTGCCAATAACCCGTCGTGGCATACTATCTGCCGTCTCAAGTTTGTTCGACCCGCTCGGTTTCGTCTCACCATGGCCGCTACCCGGAAAGATCTTGCTGCAGCGGCTGTGCCGTAAGAAAGTTGATTGTGACCAGTCACTGGACCGAGGGGACCGGTTGGACTGGGAAGAATTTTTGAACACCTTGAAGAAATTAGGAGACATAAGGATCCCACGATGTTTGACTCCTGGCCATACGACACGGACTGGAGAACTACATGCCTTTTCCGATGCATCCGAAGTCGGTTATGGAGCTGTGGTGTACGGACGATGGTGCGCAGGAGATGGACAATATACCACGAGGATCCTGTTCGCCAAAACCCGCGTTGCTCCACTGAAGTCGGTCTCAATCCCACGCCTTGAACTCAGCGCAGCCGTGTTGGCAGTCAGGGTGGTGCAAGCTGTGAAGAGATGTTTCGATCTCTACATTTGGTCGGTGAGCTTCTGGGCGGATTTAACGATAGTACTTTACTATATCAATAACGTCCGGAGCCGGTTTAGTACTTTCGTTGCTAACCGGCTCACGATTATCCACGATGAATCAACCACGAACCAGTGGGATCACGTCAGGTCTGGCGATAATCCGGCCGACCTGTGCTCCCGAGGTGCGAACAACTTCAGGCAACTGGACACGTGGACGAGAGGGCCAAACTTCCTGCAATTGCCCAAACAGGACTGGCCCGCGTTCGAATTAAAACCCCTACGGAAGTGGAACTGGAGATCAAAGGCGTAGTGATAGCAGCCAACGTCGTCGAAGCGTCGTCCATTCTATCGCGACTGGTCAGGTTTTCTTCCTGGATGAAGACGCTTCGTTCGCTAGTTTGGTTAACCAGGTTCAAGGTAAATTTACTAGTCATGAAAGGGCTACGGCCCTCAGGTCGGATACCGGTCGGCCCGATAGGTCCCGATGAGCTACAAGCGGCAGAGTACGATATTTTCAGAATGATACAACGCGAGGCTTTCGCCCGAGAACTCAAGAGGGCGGAAGAAGTGGGGTCGACCAATAAAGACATGCCATCTCCAAGAGGCGAGCTGAAGCGTTTAAACTGCAAACTCATCGACGGACTGCTGCGGGTAGACGGTAGGCTGACCAACGCCCACCTGAGCTTCGACACAAAGTATCCTATACTGCTGCCTGCGAGACAACCTGTAGTAGAGCTAATGATTCAACACGTCCACGCCATGGAGGGACATGCCGGGGAAAGTCACGTGACGAGCGTCATCCGAAAGCGTCTTTGGTTGTTGAGAGGACGAGAGACTGTAAAACGCGTGATCCGACGGGGTGTGCAATGCAGGAGACGCAATGCCATAGCAGGCAAACAACCCATAGCCCCACTACCAGAATGCAGGATGACTACGGGCTGGTGGCCGTTCAGTGACACCGGGTTGGACTATTTCGGGCCTTTGTGGATCAAGTGCGGGAAAAGATTAGAAAAGCGATACGGATGTATCATGTTATGCATGAAGTCACGCGCGGTACACCTAGAAGTCGCACATTCGATAACGACCGATTCGTTTCTACGGGTCTTGCAAAGATTTATCAACCGAAGAGGCGTACCGGCCGATATATACTCAGATAATGGATCGAACTTTGTGGGCGCTCACCGGGAATTGCAGCGTTGGCACAAGAACATAAACAGGGACGAACTGCAGGAACGAACCGTGGCCTACTGCATACGATGGCATTTCAACCCCCCACAGGCCAGCCACCGAGGCGGCATATGGGAACGCATGATCCGGTCCTTCAGACGGATATTGCTGTCAATCATGGAGCAGCAGCCGCCCGACGACGAGACGCTGAACACCGTCATGACTGAGGTGGAGCGAATCCTGAACAACCGCCCCCTGGTTCCAGTATTGAATGGCGACCCCACCCACCTGGCGCTCACCCCGAACGACTTATTGACGTTAAGGTCGAACGAGGGTTTCCAAGGGCCGGTAAGCCTTCGTGGGAGCTACCTCCACGGGTGGAAACAAGCGAACTATCTGGCCAAGGTCTTCTGGAGGCGATGGCTACGGGAGTACCTACCGGCTTTGCAGACTCGACAGAAGTGGCTGGCCAAAACAAGACCATTCAAAGTTGGGGACGTGGTTATGATCGCAGACGAACGCGCACATTTCAGCACTTGGTCTTTGGGAGTAGTTACGGAAACCATCAAAAGCACTGACGGAATGATACGAACGGTGAAGGTGAAGACAGCTAACGGAGTGCTCATTCGTGACATACGCAGTATTAACCTACTCGAGAGCGAAGACGGAGGAGCTGATAACCCCGAGGCCCAGTAAACCTTTTTCACACCAGTAATCGAGGTGGATAAAGAAACACCATATATACCACACGGTCTCCGTCAAACACGTTAAGGTGCTTGCGGTCTTTTCGTTGACATTACAGAAGGTTCTTTCCGATATGTGGTGATGAATGCGATCCCATTGTACCTCCCGATACATACACGCATGCACGACGCACTCTACATCCCGTAAACCCATCAAACATGTGACAGTGTTCGTTGTTTTGCCTTTTGTTGACGCTACCGAATGCCCCTTGAATATGTGGAACTAGCGGAGCTCAGGTCACACACACATGCTAAATTTTACTCGTTTTCTTGCCACGCGGTCTTTTGTTGACATTGCAGAAAGTCCTCCTTTGATGTGTAGTCATACCTGTGATTTCATTGTACACCCCGGCACACACAAACACTCACACACACACTCAAGCACGTACATCCAGGACCGGACGGCCCCTTACGAGGACAACGTCTTTGTGACCATTCACGCCCGCCATCGGTCATTTGGTCTTGTGGAAGATGTAGACTAGCCTCCCGCCTATGTGTCCGATGGATTAGGTGCGACCAGTAGTAGAACGTTGACGACGAGCATTAGAGGCGCGCACTGACAGCAGGGCCTAGGCAGGTAGGAAGAATCAATACCTTTATACCGAACCTTCGACTCTGCTAAGGATCCAGGAGGATTTTGGTGGGCGGTGTAACAGCCGGTCGTGGAAAATCCCCCTTTTTTCCCTCACGATTCAGTGTTTTTCCCAACATCACTCATTTCCATACACTATTGACTTGTCTTTACGAACTGGTTGTTTTTATGGACCAATTGTTGTTTGTTCGCCCCCAGAGCGCTACTTTGACACATCCTTGTTCAGGACCTGCGTGACGCACGTGCTGTCTGCTCACACGCTGCTATTCGGTTTCTCGTTGTTGGGTCTTGTGATCGTATTATTGAGGTTTGTATATTGTTTATGTCATTGTTCATGTAATAATCTAGTATCGTAGAATATCACGGATAATCGTCTTTTGATTTCGGGATGCGTTGCGAATTTGGCTACGCATTGCTCAAACGCTCGTAACCTCAACTGCACGGCCACAAAGTTTAGAAACGAGGACCAGAGTTCAGCAAAAAGTCATTGTCAGGTACCACCGTCATGGCAGTCCAAGTTCGACTCAAAGTATGCCACGGCACATGAGTAAAATGAAAACAAATGTTCATATGTAATGGGTGATTTATGCTGTACTTGTTCGAGGGTCAATAGGGTAGGGGGTACAGTCTCAACAATACAAGTATGTGACAACGGCCGGGGAGGGTTTCCAGGCATGTACGTTGCAATCAACGCACAGCGGGCTAGAGGTAGCCATCGACACGTCCTACAGTACATAGCTTCGTGGACCAGGTTTTCGACTACGTAGAAGGCTGGCCGGAGGAAATGTGAAGAAAAACTGGCGAACAATACAAAATCCGATTCCAGGGTGGCACCTAAATTACGCAAGGTCGAAACGGGTCCTAAGGATATCCGTAGGCAACCCAAAGGAGGACTAGGGAAGGTACACTGTAACCGGCTCTGATGAGGCGGATGCGCTCATACTTTTCCTCCAACAGTTTTACAAAGTGAGCGGGGTTACGCTGGGTCGATCCTTAGATGATGAGACCCTCGTGCAGACCACGGAGGATGCCGTAGTAGACATCACAGAAGCAGCCACCGCCTTGAGCAGATCAAAGGCTTCCGAAGTGGCAGGACTCGATGGTATCCACCCGGCCATCCTGAAGCTGCTGGCTGATGTACCTGAGGAACGTCTGACCGCACCGTGTAACGTGTCGACGAAAGAGCACGTCAGCCCGGAGGATTGGATGAGGTGCACAGCGTGTCCGATCCACACAAGCGGAGACAGGGAGAGTTGTTTGAATTACCGTCCGGTGAGCCCCATCGCAGTAGTCTTTTGGGTGACAAAAAAACTTTAAGGAACGGGATGGCAACACATAAATGTAAATCGCCTAGTGGTACCGAGTCAACGTAGTTTCACAAGACGTCGCTCATGCCTGGCCGACCAGTTAAACTTCCTCGCCGAGGAAGACGGTAGACCAGACAGGGGGACAAAGTGGCAATATGTCGTCTTGACTACAAAAAAGCATTCGGCGTAGTGAACAACCACCTGCTACCTGAAATCTCGGGGCCTTCGGTTACACCCCCCAAATAGCAGCTTGGACCAAGAACTCTATAGCAGGTAGGAGACTCCATCTTAGGGCACAGGAGTGTTTCTCGACTGGGCTTCGTGATAAACTGTGTAACCCAGCGTTCAGCTCTGCGGCTTCTACTCTTTCTGATGCTTGTAAACCACCTCGCCATGGAGTTAGAAAACCCCCGTCCTCGCATTTGCGGACGATGCAAAAATTGTCGCTTCCATATCGGGCGACACCGTTTGTCGAGACCTGGCGTGTAGAGTGGAATCTGTCAATGAAAGTTAACAAGGGCCTGCATTTAGCAGCTGACAGGTGGTTACGTCCCTTGAGGCAGCCCAGGCCATTGGGGCAAGGGGTGGCAACCCTAGAGGGAAGTATTGTAAAGGACCCAGGAGTTGTATTCACTGATTTAAAACCAAGTGAACAATGTCTCGTGGCTGGCCAGAAGGTCTCCGGGGCCTTGGTAGCTCAAAAGAGCGGGGCAACGAGAAGACCGAAGATTCTATTGCCACTCTACAAAACATTTTAGCGTACCCATCTGGAAAACTGTCCAGGATTGGTGGCCGCACATGACAAAGGACTTTTGGATCACGGAGCTGGTGCAAAGACGTTTCACGAGGTGGGCTGCCTGCCCATGGGGGCCCAGGTATGAGCAGCTCCTCGAGAGAGTGAACATGTACTCACTGGAGCGTAGAAGGCGCCGGGGCGACCTGATAGATACCTTCACATTATTGAATAGCGGACGTGGCTGGAGGAGTGAGGCATTTATTGAGGTCTGGTTTCAACACCGTTGTCCGGGGACATGCCCCTAAGTTACGGAAGGAAAGTGAGGACCCAACTATTTCGAGTTTTCCCATTAGAATAGCGAACGACTGGAATAGACTACCGGACGAGGTGGTTGGAGCATTGAAAGCAAGGGATTTTGAGAAACGGCGTAGTGAAAAATGTAACAGAGTATTTAACGAAGGGGGTAGTGGGTGGCACTACATCTCTTCTACTTCTCCCTCCACTCTACTTCCTTGTTCATTTTCCCACTCCACTGTCATTTAATTTATCGTTCCATCCACCCTGTCACTTTTCAGCCAGTTGGCCTTGAGTGGCTTCCTGTAACTCATGGCCCTATGGAAGGTTGACAACCAGTTGCTAGCAGCTGGAAAAGGGGACCCTATACACCCTGCAGATTGGTGCACAGTGGTCGGAGGTCTTCTCCAGCTTTCATTAACCATTTGACTGAAGAAGGCCTGGCCTTTATGCTTGCAGCAGCAACTGGAGATCTAAGAAGCTCACAGTGCAATGAAGTGGTTAATTTTGGCGCCCAGCCATATACCTCTAGTGAACCGAACCGAACCGAATCGAATCGAACCACTCACCGGACAACAGGAGGATTGGTGAGCATGGGGCTGGGGATGGCGGCCGGGCACATTTTTGAATGGACTTCGAATATACAGACTTCAAACCCTAACCACCAGTCGCCCGAATTCAAGCCATCTTTGCAAGGAACGACATACGCGGAGTTCCTGGGATAACCATAAAAAAGGCCCACTTCCACAATCAATTCCCAACTCTGTCACACTTCTGGGAGGAGGCCTGTGTGGCGACATTCAACTTTGCCCATTTGTTTAACACATCGCTCATCTGGACTCCTGCTGCCAAGCACGACGACAACTTGACCGTTGCCCATGCAAACAGCACGCACGCTTTCGCAATATACGCTGACCACACTTTCTCCCGATAGTGTTCTGCCTCTCCCAGGCAGTGGGGAACGTTGTTCTGACGGTCCCTATGAAGTAGCGCGGAGTACCACCGTAGTAGGCAGGTGGTCAAAGCGCAGCAGGAAGACCTAGCGAAAGTGCGTAGCGAGGAAACGGCTTGGTCAGGTTTAACCGAACTTGCTGAGTTGTTTCTTGTGTGATCCGGTAAATTGCTGATTACGGATCCTTCAATTCAACCTTGGATGCTCGAACTGAATAAAAGCCTGCTTAAGAAATAGTTTTTTCACCTGCTAACAGATCCCTACTAAAAAATCCCCACCTCAATTTCCCTGCTAGCCGTGACCCTTGTGGTTTTACTTCAGCAGCTTCGGCACCGAAGCTGACCGCACCTCTTATGTAATAAGGCAAAACAAAATGTAGTGTCTTCCACAACAATCTCCGTAAGTTAAAACTTCAAGATTATTCAACCGGACAATAGAAGCTCAAGTGTCACTTGGACACGTACCGGCACAACGTCATTCATTGAGTTGCAAATATGATCGGCGATAGGAGCACAACTGTCGAAGCTAGTCCACCCACTAGCTGGAATAAGAACACAGGTTAAAGTGTCCGCTGACGGGGTTTATTGTCTCATTGGGCACTCAAATCCTGTGGTTCGGGGAGTGAAGACCTCGGCTGGTTGTACAGGTTCTGCTAGATCGGAGTCGATTAACCTTGAAATCAATGGGCGACTAGGGCTACCAATCAGTCAGAGAGTGTTACCAGTTTGTCGTGGCGCGACGAGATCCAGATTTAAGTTAGCAAGTGAATAAATAGCTAGAATAAATAGGGAACAAAAGTGTTTTTTAGGCGAAATAATAACACTATTGTAGTCAGTGACTTAATATTGAGGAAACTGTACTGTCTCACCAACACAAACACTTGACGGCGTTCGGTTTTACTCAGCGTACCCACTGGTTGTGAGAACCGTTTCAGTTGCGAAGTTGAGGACGAAGGGTGAAAGAGGGTAACCCTGACGAGCAACACTTCTCATGGTGAACTCGGGTGCAAGGTCGCCATAAACTCCCCTTGTTGCACCCAACCCGTTCGCAACATCGGTTTTCGGTCGGTTCGTTTAGTAGCCATTTTACACGGATCAACATTAAATTTATACGAAAGAAATTAATGGCCGAAGTAATGTCCAATGCTCGGTTGGCGTTTTATTTCAATGTATTACTTTAGTTCATCGAAATGTCCTGAAAACCTCAGTATAGATTGCTCCATTTTATTCCCCCGAAATGGGTGAAATAAGGACAATAGCTGGAAAATCATAGACTAACAGATAGAAATAAGCATAGTGATATGTAATTTGGGTTAGTGAAATAAATTAACGAAGCATATCACGTATTTCAAACGATTGGCACAAACCGCTTGGAAACCGTTCAGGAAACCGGTCTGAAACCACTCAGAAACCGCCCAAAAACCAATAGGTATAACAGCAAAAGCCGCTCGAAAACCGGTTGAAAACCGATCGGTTTCGGAGCGGTTTTTGGCCGGTATCTGAGCGGTTTGTGCCAATCGTTTGAAATACGTGATATGCTTCGTTAATTTATTTCACTAACCCAAATTACATATCACGATGCTTATTTCTATCTGTTAGTCTATGATTTTCCAGCTATTGTCCTTATTTTATCCATTTCGGGGGAATAAAATGGAGCAATCTATACTGAGGTTTTCAGGACATTTCGATGAACTAAAGCAATACATTGAAATAAAACGCCAACCGAGCATTGGACATTACTTCGGCCATTAATTTCCTTCGTATAAATTCAATGTTGATCCGTGTAAAATGGCTACTGAACGAACCAATCGAAAACCAATGTTACGAAAGGGGTGGGTGCTACAAGGGTATTCTTCTGTGGTTTTCACTAGAAGAATTATCCCTTTTTTTGTAAATGAGCACAATCACTGGTTCACATCTTTCCCGAGGTATCTGCTCGCTACCCCAAATTACCCGGAGGTGTTTTGCTAACTAGGAGACGAAATATTCACCTCGAGTAACCTATTTCCCTGATGACCTCCATTTCATATGGAGTAGAGTTATCTGTCTGCGTCAGTGCATATCGTCTGTGGTGATGAGAAGAGCGCGAATCGCATTTTAAAACCGGTCTAGATCGGTATGTTCATTTGAGATTGAGGTAGTGACCATATCCTCTTTCTCCGTTTGCTGTTGTCCAGTAATTCTTAGTAACCTATCGTCCTTACAAAAATCAGTCGTTTTGCGGCAGAGTATTTCAAAATCATATCCTAGGAAGATTATGGCCCAGCGTTGCGAACAACTAGCAGTGCACATTCCAGCGAATAAATACGGAGAAAAACAGTGTATCGGTCTTAAAATCTTCACTAGACGGATGTAGAAGTGGACTACCTGGTGTTTCTCTCGACGGTGGGAGAATTCACCACACTTCATTGGGCAGCTATGGCCCGCCCAAGTTGGGCAGCCCCCGTCCCAGAAGATAATGCTCCATCCACGTTCCGATTGCTCCATTCGATTCATGGGGCTAAGGACTGAATCCGAAAGGCGAATCCGTAAGAAAGCACCAACGAAGACGAGACAGAATGATTGTCTGACATGAAAGATCAGAAAAAGTTCCTTCACGGTTTCTTCGGTCACGTTCCCGTGCTGGGTTAACTCCCCACTGCCTTGTGGGTTAGACTTTTGGATCAAAGGCTCCGGTTAGGGTTCCCAAAGAAGAACCCCTTCTGCGGTGTGGGTAGCCGCGTAGTATGATTCGCCCAGAAATCTCCAGCATCTTTCTTGTGAAAGGCCTTACCAACTTTTTCTCTGTTAATTTAAGGTCGATGCAAAACGCCACAGGTAACTGCGACTCTGAAGAAAGCAGTAGTTCAGGAGTTGGGTATAAATGCACTCCTTAAGCCTACGTGTTCACTTCACTTGGCTGCCCTTAACATCCGCACACTGTGAGATAGGGCAACAGGCTGTCCTCGTTAGAACTTAACACTTTATATATATATATATATATATATATATATATATATATATATGCCAAATGTGAAACAGGTTTAAATGTGAGTACGTTGGTCAATCCTGTGGAGGTCTGATTTAGTGGGAGGCGTTCGCTTGGAGTTAACGGGATAGGTACCGTGTCTCCATTCGCAGCTGTCGGGCATTTCTGGTTGTCATAGAAGACTACATCTAAACGAGCTTAACTTGGTGATTCGGATCAGCATGGACGGGAGCGAGGTGGCGCAGTGTTAACATACCTTTGAGATGAAAAGACCCGGTATGGCTGAGGATACCCACCACAAGAGCGAAACTCGATTCTGATGCTTCCGAGTGCAGGTTGGTTGGATGACCTGAGGTTTGTGCGTGAAACGTGGAGTCCAAAGGACAGTTATCCAAAAAAGACTTTCGAAATATATGTACGCTGTTTCTCCGAGACGCGCATACGAAACCCCACTTCTGTAATCATGCTTCGCACCCCAGATGCAACCTCGGTCTTGGTTTACTCTTCGTGTGTCGGGTGTTCCGGCGTCGGGATTGCCTTGAGCATGAGAGCTGAGCGTGCATTGGTAGACTGGATTCCAGTCAGCAGTCGTTTGAGTGCAGCTCGATTGGACTGTTCTGTTTTTGTCAATAGCAACAAACTAAAGCGTCGATGCTTATTTGTCCTTCCTGTGTATGCGCCCACTGACTGCAGTTCCTAGAAAAACAACGAATTCTAACAGGATTTGTCTCAGCTGCTTCGAAGCGTGCGTTCCACAAACGTGGTGATCATTGCTGAGAATTTCAACGCCCAAGTTGGTCGTTTGGGAGATTCCGGAAGACACATCAGGACGCATTTGCTATCCCAGCTGATCGTACCGATAGCGGCGATCGTCTCATCCAACTGTGCTCTGATCACCTTGTTTCTGGTGAATACGAACATCTGTCACGAGAAGCGGCATAAACTGACATGGTGTCTTCCTACGTCTGCACAACGCTTGAATCTCAGATTGACCATGTTGTGATTAGTCACCGCTGGCGTGGATCAGTTGAAGATTGCCATTCTTTTTGGTCTACGCCTGTGAACTTGGATCACACCTCGGTATATGCTCGCTTCTGTTTAGGTCTCGTCCATGGTCATGCACACGTAAAAGCCACCCCTCTCGCACAGTTGCTTCTAGACGATAACCGACGGTCTGCTTTCCAAGCCCCAGATGGGAGGTGGAAACAGATCAACGGAGCCCTGTATACCGCGTCTAAGGCCACACAGGACTGTTCAAGTTGGCCTCACAAACAAAGGATATCTTCGACATCAGTTGCTCTGTTGAATGCTCACAGATCCGTCCCTCCGGACGCCACATTCGATGAAGTGTGTAACTCCCTGAGACGCCAGCTGACTAGGAGCCCGAGGAATGACCGTGAGAAGTGGTGGATTGCGAAATGTAAGGAAATGTAAAAGGCTGTATTCATTGGCAATGCTCGCAACCTTTTCTGTCTGATTAGAGGTATCGGTCCACGGAAGAAATCCGACGGCTCACTGGTTCACTCTCAGGAACGGCGTCTGGCCCACTTCAACGGTGGACCTTCCGAACATACCTGCCAGCGAAACAATGCAGGTGGATATCAGTCCTCCATCAGAGATGGAGATTATGCGGGAGATCGGTTGCTTGAGAAGTATAAGGCCGCTGGACCGGATGGGTTGTCTCCATCTTTTTTCAAGGATGAAGGCGAAACTTTGGTTTCGGAGTTAGCAAAGCTTCTCCGTATTATTTGGGATAGTGAGCAGATTCCGGGGGAATGGTGTGAATCAGTGATTGTGCCGATTTACAAGAAAGGTGACAGGTCCTCTTGTGAAAACCACAGAGGAACCAGCTTGGTAAGTATCGCGTCTAAACTGCTCGCCGGTCTTAGTCTTTACCGGCTGTCCAGTGCCCGCGAAATGTGTACGCGTGAGAATCAAGCCGGTTTCAGACCCGGTCGTGGTTGTACCGACCACATCTTTACTCTTCGACAAACCTTAGAGCCCAGACACATCTTTCGTAGGCCCACAATCTGTGTTTTTTGATCTGAAAGCGGCATTTGACTCGGTCAATCGCACAGTTCTCTGGCGCTGCCTCCCACTGAAGGGTGTACCAGAGAAGTTTACTTCTCTTTTCCAATGCTTGTATGCGAACAGCCGAAGCCGAGTTCGTGCTTACGGTGATCTTTCGCCCGAGTTTACCACGAGAAGTTGTGTTCGTCAGGGTTGCCCTCTCTCACCCTTTCTCTTCAATTTTGTAGTTGAATTGATTCTTGAGATAGCCCTATCTTCGTGTGAGAATAACGGCGTCGATCTTTGCTCAGACAGTAAGCTGTCTGGCTTGGAATATGCGGACGATATTGTTTTTCTGAGTGAAGATCCAGGTAAGTTGCAAGCTGTTTAAGATAGCCTTAATAACAGTGTAGGAATGTTTGGGATGCGTTTTGCACCTTCAAAGTGTAAAATGCTGTTGCAGGACTGAGTTGGCTCAACACCAGACCTTGTGTTGGTAGGGGAAGCTCTAGCTGAAGTGGATAAATTTTGTTACCTGGGCAGTTACATCTCACCAGGTGGACAGATAACGGGTGAAGTGTCATCGCGTATACAGAAGGCGCGTTTGGCTTTTGCCAACCTCCGTCATCTGTGGTGTCGGCGTGACATCCGATTGTCTGTCAAGGGTAGAACGTACAGTGCGGTGGTTAGGTCCGTTCTATTATACGGTTCATAAACATAGTCGTTGAGGGTAAAAGATAGGCGAAGACTGTCAGTGTTCGAGCATTGATTTCTCCGTAGCATTGCCCGAGTATAGTGGGAACATCGTATGAGCAATGCTGAGGCTCGACGTAAGGTGTTGGGAACCAGAGGTCAGTCTCTGGATCAAGTGCTGAATCTAAACAGGTTGAGGTGGTTGGGACATGTGTTTCGCATGCCCACGAATAGACTTCCTCAGCGTACGCTGTTCTCTGAGACAGGTGGTGATTGGAAGGTAGGTCGAGGTGGTCAGTCCATGACATGGCAAAAAGGTATGAAAACCTTGACCAGCGGACTTGGTCGAGTAGGACGTGTTAGACTTCCAGGTTGGGGTCCACATGATCCGCCTACATTAAGTGATATGGCTAGGTGTCGCGGTCAGTGGTGTAGTTGCATTCGGGCTCTTTCCTTGTCGTTTTGATTTCCCCTTGGTACTTTGACTTTTTGGATGTTTGTCACTGTGCTTTTATTTTTTTCGCCCTTTACTGGACGATGCTGGGAGGTAGCAACTGAAACCAGAGCACAGAAGTGCGGGTTAATGGTTGAATAAACTGAACTGAAACTGAGCGACCAAATGTCCGGGAGCCCAGTGAATACACCAAACGTCAACCAGTTCGATCGATACGGGCATAAGCTAATACGAGACGGAGCGTTCACGGTCATCCGTCAAGTGCCACAAAGCCGCTCCGGAGGAATCAGACGGCAACTCCTATCCACAACCCAGCTGATTGCAATCATGGTACATCGACCAATCATGTCTTCGCAAGGCACTGCATCTTCCCTGGTCAAAGATCGGCGAGATGGTGAAAAAAATACACACAGTTTGCGAAACCAGCGGCGGAATTGTCTACACGAATGTACTATCTTCAGCCTGACGGAAGCTATTGTGAATTCCTGCGAACGCTGTGGGCCAATTTACCAACTTAACTAATTTTACGAAACTCCGTGCGTATACCGTATTGACCCGATGTGAAGTGCCGAAAGGACAAATCTGTTTGCCACACACCCATTTATGCAAATTCTGATTTATCTTCCTACGTTTTGTTACGTAGGTTGTTGCACAGTGGATAAGTAAGTGGACAAAATGAAAACTAGAAGTTCAATGTGCCAACATTCTGGATACAAGTGCGACTCTTGGCCATGTCTGTCCTCAGCGATCCATTAGGTAGGTATCATAAACCACACTCACACGGCGCACGTGACTGATTAGGGTTCTTATTTATTTAAGGCCATAATTCGCTGATTGGATCCAACAAACTATTCATAAATCGTAGAGGAACAAATGGTTAAGGGACACAGGTTGGATACAGCGATTGAATGGCCAAGAAAATTTCATCAGTCATGACACTTTCATTAGTTGAGAAAACGTCCTGTTGATTTCAACATAAATACTCCTTATGGAACTCGCAGTTAGGGCGGTAGTTGTTTCAACAATCCTATGACTTTAGGAGCTTTGACAGAAGGAGAAAACGAGCAAACCTTATCTTTACTATAAATTTATTGTGTTAAACCTCGAGTATGCTGGAAGTAGTGGAGTCTTTAATTATCAACATAGCTTATCTTTTGCAAGTCCGCATACCCAACTCTGGCACTCGACGCATAAAAGTCCCAGGAGAGAAGACAGTTTACTGGCTCGACGAACAAATCCGGCGTCACAACGTAACATTCAAAAATAACAATGAAGTCAAACAACGCAATGATTGCTTGGGAATCGGTACTCACAAGGCTTGCTTTTGCACGTTTAAAACGCCTCCCCCCTCCGCCCCGGAAAAACTGACGGTGATTGCGGTCTGTGATCCGACCAACGTGGCGGACAGCGGGACGAAAGATGCATTCTACGGCAGTCTCTCTCAGTTAATCAACCAGGCCCGGAAAGCGACATTCTGTTCATCACGGGAGACTGGAACGCTCTCACAGGTCCCTCGGATTCATCAACGCGGCACTTCCCGGTAAACTTGACCTTTGTCAACGCTGTGAAAATGGTGACCGCCTGGCTAGTTTGGCCGACTTCAACAGAATGGCCGTTTGCAGCACCCTAAAAAGCCTTTACTGACGTGGTACTCCAACGGCGATCGCACTTCGTACCAAATCGACTGTATCCTAGCGAGGTCCCGTTGGGCTTCGTCTGTGGAAGACTGTCGAGCGTAGTGCGGCGCAGCGGCGGGAAACGTCATTGATACAGACCACGTTCTTGTTCCTGCGCGCTTCATGTATCCATGCACATTAAGGCCTCCACCGACTCGGATGAACGTCGCAGCCCTGGAAATGCCAAGCGCGGCCATGCGCAACCGCCACTCAATTACCCACAGTAGCCAACATGCCATCGGACGCATCTCCAGTAGAAGA
Organism: Fasciola hepatica; assembly: GCA_948099385.1. Taxonomy (NCBI): domain Eukaryota; kingdom Metazoa; phylum Platyhelminthes; class Trematoda; order Plagiorchiida; family Fasciolidae; genus Fasciola; species Fasciola hepatica. The sequence goes on along the minus strand of CANUEZ040000112.1, from coordinate 4,605,718 downwards.
ACAGTGGATGATGATCAAATCTCCGATGAGAAAACCTGCCCCAAAGGAACCCCGAGAAAGCCGAAAGGCGTCTGAAAGACTGGATCTCCGAGGACACACATCGCAGCCAAGGCACACAAAGCTCGGATATCAGGAAGTGACAAACGCACGGATTGCAACGCGAGGCCTCGCGCTGCGCTAGGGCTATTGGACAGAAGTAGTTAGAAAAAAGAAATTGCAGCAGGAATCGATGACCTCGACAAACTATTCCGCATCGGGTAGGTGCTGCAAGCGTGAGTCACTCTTGCGCGACGCAGGCGGTCAGCTCATGCCAGAGCAGAAGAGAAAAATAGAGGGACGGGCAGAGCACTTCGATCGGTTGCTCAACTGATCACCAGACCACACGACGGGCCTAAAAACCCCAGTTCTTGCAGAGCCGCGGAGTATAACCGAAATCGCCACAGTTAACACTCAGCTTGCGAACAGAAAATCCACTGGAGAAGACAGCATACCATCAGAAGTCTACAAGTGCTGCCTGTCCTCATTAATCAGCAGACTGCACACCCTGTTTGGCTTCATATGGCGGGAAGAAGTCTTTCCGACTGTTTGCGGTACGTTTATTCTGCTGTCCATCTCAAAGAAAGGGGATAAGTCAGTGTTCGATAACTGTAGGAAGATCAACTTGATCGACGTGGGTGCAAAGATTTTCTGTGTGCTGCTGCATATATATATATATATATATATATATATATATATATATATATATATATATATATATATATATATACTCGAATGATTGAGCAACGAACTGAGAGAGAAGACGGATCCGAAAGGAGGCTTTAGTCTTCTAACAATGCAAGTACAAAAGCTGAAAAGGAAAAACGAAAACCGCTAGTAATAAAAAAGAGAATGGCGGAGAAACGTCAAACTAGTTCATGACATTCTCCCCCGCTGGATAAATTTTCAGTGTAGTATAAAAAGGGCGTTCACTTCCCGGGCAGTCAAACTTCACTACTCCGTAAATTGTATGGTCTGGTTCGTCGTTGGGCTTCCAGAAGCTACCGAACATTTTCTGACAGATCAGGGATCTGGGATGACAGAACCTCCATCTTCAATTCCAGATGTATGATGCAGGGAGTCGGACGTTCATTCAGATGGTTCGGCGATTGGAAAGGCATGTTGATTCGTCTGCCCTTGGTGTGAGACTTCCGAGACGACCGGTTTGGGGGCAAGGTGTCTCAGTGACACAGTGTCTTCGTTGCCATTTGAGAGACCAATTCGAGCGTATTTTGGATTGCAATTTAGAAGCTCCACTTCTTCTACCAAGGGGCCGTATTTCGAAGACCGAGCCATTCTTTTTAATAGGACAGGCCCGGGATTTGACAACACGGTAGGGAGGGATGTTCCACTAGTAGACTTGCGGTAGAAATTAAAAAGGCACTCATGTGGTGTCTCATTAGTAGCGGTGCACAACAAGGAGCAAGCTGAATGCAAGGCATCCAAGAGTACGGATTCCCGGTGACAAATGTCCAGTTGTTGGGATTTCAATGCCAACATGACGTCTTTCCATAGGGTTCCGTTCAACCACTCCACCTGACCGTTTCCGCGTGGGTTGTACGGAGTGGTACGGCTGATCGCCACTCCATTGTCGTGGAGGAATGTCTGAACTTCAGATGACATAAAAGCAGTGCCACGGTCGGAGTGGACATAGGAGAGCATTCCAGATAGGTAAATAGTTGGGTAAGACACTGGATAACTGGAAGAAGGTAAGTTGGAACAAGCAGAAGCGAAGGAAAATCGTGAATATTCGTCGATTGTCGTCAAAAGTTACTTGTTACAGGAGGTAGATGGTAGGAGGCCTTTAAAGTCAATACTGATCCTTTCAAATGGCTGAGTAGTTTTTATCAATCTGCCGAACTAGTGTTTATCAAAACGGGGTTTTAGTTCTGCACAAATTTCACATTGATTGACAACTGATCGGACTTTGTCAACAAAGAACGGTAAGCTTTTAGAACGGACGAGATATAACATGAGTGTGATACCAGGATGGCATAGCGTATTTTGTAAATGTTTTAGATCAACGCGCGATACGGCGGAAACACAATTGTCCCAAGAGAACGTGTCGGCCACTTTGTTGTGGACTCCAGGACGATATTGAGTGTCATAATGGTAACAAAAAAAGCTCCAATTTCCACCGTTGAATTTTGTCATTCTTTACTTTGCCCTTATGCAATCGGTCACACATGAAAGCGACTGAGCGTTGATCAGTGACGAGAGTAAAATGATTCCCCAACAAATAATGCCTCCATTTTCTCAGGGCTTCTATAATGGCATAGACTTATTTTTCAATCGCAGAATACCTGTGTTCGCTTGAAGACAGAGTGCGTGAAAGGGAAGCAACAGGACGACCATCTTGCTTCAGTGTGACCGCAATGGCGATATTTGATGTGTCCGTTTCGACAACCGGGGGGCGACTGTAGTCGATAGTGTACACAGCAGCTCTCCAATTCGTCTTTAAGGTTCCGAAAGGCCGTCGTCACATTATCAGGAGCTGGAAATGTACGATTGTGCACCAGGGAGTGAATCTTATCAGAGAAGTGTGGGATCCAGTTGGCATAGTGCGCTAGCACTCCCACTATTCTCTTCTGTGATCGGATATCCCGTGGAGGAGGGAGTTCTCTTAGGGCTTGGGAACGCTCCGGGTCTGGTTTGACTAAGCCTTGCGAAATTTCGTAACCGAACAGTCGGACTCTTGTTGCAGCGATTACGCTCTTGCTCTCGCTGAATGTAATGCCATGTCTCTTTGCAACATAAAGGAAGTTCTGCAGGTTTTTATTACGCCCCTCCAAGATATAGCCGCACACTGTAACGTCCACATGGGCGTATGTGTCTCGTAAGTATTCATCACTTATGATGCTATCAATAGCGCACTGGAAGCAGGTTACCCCATTCGTCACGCCAAACGGTATGCCGCAGAACTGGTATAAATTCCCACAGGCTTCAAAAGCAGTGTACGGTTTTTCATCCTTACGTATGAGAATTTGATGATATGCACTCTGAAGACCCAGCGTGCTGAAAACGGCGTATTGGGATACCTTCTCTACGAGGTCATCTATTCGAGGCAGATGGTGAACATTAAGGTACATAAACCGATTAGTGCTTTGACTGTAGTCGACCACCATGCGTTTTTTGTGTCTTTCGTGGTGACGAAAACTTGGGTTCGCCAGGGGGATGTTGAAGGTTTAGTGATATTATTCTTCAGTAGTCGATCAATTTCGCTTTGAATAAACTCTAAGTCTGCAACAGAATGACGGCGGGGCTTAGTGACAATAGGTTTAAATTTGGGAGCCAGATTTTTACGCAGGGATGAGATGTCGACTTTTTCAGGAGTAAGCGTACAAACAGAGAAGGGTGGTCAGTCACCGTCTAGGGGAATAGTCACACTTTGATGCTGACTCAAAAAATCAAGACCGAGAATGGAGTCAGTACACAAATCACCTAGGAGAGAGAATTGAACGGATTTGAAAGGAGTATTTTTGTATCTAACAGAAGCGAATATGTGCCCTCGGGTGACATAAGACAATTGAGTTGATGCCATAGAAATCGTACCAGTAGAGAACAGTACAGACCAATGATGTTGTGCGGCGATATTACTTGATAATTAGCTCTCACAACTCTCCGGATCGATAAGTGCCTTCGACGGTACATCGGTAATCAGAACCCGTACCGTAGACTTACATAGATCGGTAAAAGATGTAGCAACAAGTGATGTAGCCCCAGGTTTCAATGAGGACGCAGTGCGTTTGTTTTTGGGATTTGATCGACAAACCTGGAAATGCCCTTCTTTCTGCAAAAGTTACGAATGACCTCCCGGGCCGGACATTTTGAAGCAAGTGTCAAACTTTACCACAAAGGAGCAGTTGGTAGCAGTTGTTACGATCATTTCCTTGGTTTCCAGATGCACTTACTTTCACTTTTACGCGACTATTTCCTGCGAGAGGATAAGTCGGCTCCATGGATATCACGGACCATTGCTGACCACGCACAGCGGTCGGAGGCGAGCTCCGTACAGATCGTGATCCAGTTTTTTTCCATCGCCGGGCTCCATAGACCGGCCGAATGCCTAGAAGCTCTACGTCTTTCTCTATTGTGCTGGTCCACGTTTTGAGCTGCCCTCCAGAGCGACAACGCCGACCAGGACAGGAAGTGGAGCAGTGTTTGTGTGGTTATCTCTGACTCGGGTCGCCGAAGGGTATGGCCGAACCACTGTAGTCGTCGACGTTGGGGGAGGACGGAGAGCGCATCGATATCAGAGCATCGTCTCCTTGCCTCTTCGTTAGACACCCTGTCGCGCCACTTGACTTTGAGGATTTGCCGCATGCACCAGTGGTCGACACCCTCGAGCCTTCTGTTATACTCAGCTCGTAGTGGCCAGGTTTCGCAGGATGGCGGCACGATAAACACGAACATTGGTTCTTGAGCTGATTTCACTGCGAGTCCACAGAGTTCGTCTTAGCTGGAGGAAAGCTCTCCTGGTGCTGTCGATCCATAATACCACTTCATGTTTTGCCTGGCCGTTCGTAAGCAGAGTTGAGCCTAGGTATTTGAATGAAGGGACGTATTCGGCTGGTTGGTCATTGATCGACAGTTGTTGAATTGTCGGGCCTAGATGGATCGTTAAAGTTTTTGTTTTGGTCAAATTTACTTCAAGTCCGATGAACCTCGTGAAGGAATTGATTTCGTCGAGGATTGGTTGTAACGTAGCGGAGAAGTCTCCTAACACGACAATATCATCCGCGAACTCCAGGTCCGAGATGGATATTTCCTGGCTAAGCTGAACGCCAGGGTAGTCGTGTAATGCCTGTCGCATTGTCCAATCAGCGGCGTAATTGAACAGCACCGACGAGAGGGGACAGCCCTGCCTAACTCCGGTAGTGAGTGCGAACTCGCGAGACTCTTCACCGTACATGCGAACCCTAGCACCAGTTGTCGAGTAGTACCCTTTTAGCAGCCTTAAAAGCTTATCGGGCATCCCATCGAATTGAAGTGTGGTCCAGAGAGAGTCGCGGTGAGCCGAATCAAAGGCAGCCCGGAAGTCAATAAAACAAGCTACCGTCGGCTGCTGGAACTTATAGCGGTGCTCCAGTATTTGGCGCAGTGTGGAAATCTGATCCACACAGCCTCCGCCACGGCGGGAACCCTTTTGGTTCAGGCGAGTGCGGCGGTCTGTTGCCTCGGAGAAACGAGTTAGTAACAACGCACCAAAGATCTTTTTCGCCACATCGGTCAAACTAATCCATCGATAGTTCTCACATGCCGATTTATCACCTTTCTTCGGAGTGGGCAGCAGAACGAACATTCCCTAGTCGGGTGGGAATGCGTCCTTCCGCCAAATGGAGCCAAAAAGTGTACAAAGCCTGTCAATCAATGACGGTGAACATGCTTTAGACACTTCTGCAGGGATGTCAGAAGCAGCAATTCTTCTGTCCTTCAGTTTGTTCATCATTTCCGTGATTTCCGCGGTGTTGGGTGGATCACAATTGCTTTCCTAGTGGACTGAGAGGGGGGGGGGGGGTTGATACTGGTTGGTCCGTCGGGTGGCCTGTAGGCCGGTTGAGCAGCTGACCAAAGTGTTCCACCCATCAGTCAATTTTCTTACTCCCTTCGGGTATTAGGTTTCCTGCCGCGTCACGAAGAAGAGAATCTTGTTTACAGAACCTATTAGAGGCGTTGCGAATAAGACGGAGCAGTTTACCAAAGTCATCAGTTCCGGATGCGGTCTCCATTTTTTCAGCTATTTCTATCCAGTATCTTTTGCGATCAGCCTTGGTGGAGCGTGTGGCCTCTCGTTGCAGTCTTCGGTGTTCGTCACTACCTACCAGTCGGGCTTCATGTCTTTTGGTTGACAGCTGCCGCGTGCTCTCTGAAATCCCATCTTTTGTCCACCTCTTTGTTCTCCCGAGTACTGTCGAAGTAGCTTCCTTGATTGTCGTCTTCATTCGAGTCCACTGCCCTTCCACATAAATTTCGTCTGCTTGTGCATTGGTTGCGTTTGTAAGTCGAGTTGCGATTGCTCGTGACAGCGCTTCTCGTTTCTCTGGATTTTCTAGGACAGAAACGTTTATCCGAGAGGGTGCAGACACTCTAGCACGTTTAGACAGATGACTTTTGAAACACGCTCGTAGGAGGACATGGTCGGTGCCGTTTGTATTGCCCGTTTTTGCCCCTCGATACGCTCGGCAATCCTCTACGGACGAAGCCCAACGGGCTCTCACCAGGATGTGGTCGAGTTACTGCGCAGTGTGACCGTCATTGGAGTACCATGTGAGTAGGTGCTTCTTGGGGTGTTGAAATCGACTGCTGCAGACAACCATTCTGTTGACGTCGGCTAAATCAATCAGTCGGCCACCGTTCTCGGAGTGCTGACCGAGACCGAATTTCCCGAGAATATGGCGAGTGGATTCATCGGTCGTACCTTTGCGAGCGTTCCAATCTCCTGCAATGAAAGATACGTCGCGCCTTGAAACCCAGTTGATTACCTCCTGCAAGTTATTGTAGAATTTGTCTTTGGTTTCGTTATCAGCCGGATTAGTTGGAGCACAGATTGCAATCACCGTCAAGTCGTGCGGGGAACCTTTAAAGCGTGCCAAGGCGAGTCTGGATAAGACCGGTTTCCAAGAAATCGTTGCATCATTAGCTGCTTTGTTCAGAGCAAGCGGACACCGTAGAGACCGGAGTTGTCTTTCGGGCCACTGTGATAAAGCCAACAAGATGTACCCAGTCTCGGGACCTTTATTCGTCGGCTACCTGAGTCGGGCAGATGGAGTTCCGAGAGGCAAGCAATATCTACGTCATAGTCATGTGGAGTCCGCATTGTGATGCACTGGTTACCGACGTCTACAAAGGTCCTTACATTCCAACAGGCTATGTGTGTTCTTTCCCTGCAGCGAATAATCCCAGCTTGTTGTCTTATTACCTCGACCGCCGACCCACGAGGCGCGGCGCTTACCGGGGACGCTGTAGCATGATGACCACTTAAGGTTCCGTAAATAATCATATAGAGCCGCGGGAGTAGGGCACGAAGCGGTGTCCCCAGCACCGTTCGGCCTTTTTGTTCGAGGTTGCACCTTTAGCCCTTGCACACCTAAGTGCAAGCTGCAAGGCAGCAGGGTGTTTCCAGAGAAGCCGGTGGCCTGCTGTACGACTCGTTCGCCTCCTCTAGAATGCTGGATCAGGTAGTTAAACAGTTCACCTTTGTAGCCGTTGGATCAGTAGATCTCGTCCGCTCATTCAGGAGAATCTGTCTTCACTTGCCAAACACCGTTCTACGGAAGTTTTTTAGACCTCGGTAACCTCAACCTGGTTTAGCCCGCCTGTCGAGCGATTTGCCGGGGTGTGCTACTGATGCATACTTCAGCTTCTTGGAGCCACAGGTGAGAGTTGGGTGAATGACGAAGACCAAGGAGATGGAGGATGCCCCAAAAGACACGATTGTCAACCAACTCAGATGTGCTACTCCTCTCAGACACCCCATACACCCCAGCTGTGACCCGTAAACACCTGGAGGGGAGCTGAGACGGCAGTTTCTGTCAGTTCTGATGGGGCGCCGCACGGACCGCAGGTAGTTGAATCACAGAAAAGAGACTGCTGCTGAGTATGCTCCAGCGTACGAGCTTCATAGAAAGCGTGTTGGAGGTCTAGCGTTTGCTTTTCAAGTAGCCGTTGACGGATGATATTAGAAAGCAGCCATGTGATGAACGCATCACTGACGGCCTCATCATGGTGTTGGTCAGCAGAAACCACTCTAAAGTCTGTGGAACCTGGTCTGCTCTCTGGCCGGGTTCTTGTTTGGTGGTAGCTAGCGATTGCCGAGAAAACAGTTCATTTTTCGGCTTAACGTAAATTGATTCGAGTTTGTATGGCGTCCTCATAACTCAGACAATCGACCACATGCTGGTGGATGGATGGGCGAATGGAGTTCACAGGAAGTTTCTTTCTGTCGAGATTGAGAACGTCAATGACGGAAAGAAAACTTGTGAATGTTTCTAATGCAATTATATGTGTTGAAAAGGAAAAACGGAAACCGGTAGTATTAAAAAACGAGAGAATGGCGGACTAACGTCAAACTAGTTCATTATATATATATATATATATATATATATATATATATATATATATATATATATATATATATATATATATAATTACACCGGCTTGAGAGTAAACATGGTGCCAACGCAACAACAACAGAGGAAAATTACTAAGTCGAGGGGCGAAGTATTAAGAGTCAGCATAAAGATTACAACACGTGAAAAAAAATTTTTTTGATTATTTTCACCGTACATGTTTTGTAGATGTTTTGTCTATTTTTTAATTATTTATGGGGAGCGGGAGGTCAACAGACAGATCGTACAGCATTCGCGCCACCAGATTCGGTTCTGAGCCATGTCTCTCAGCGTCTCTAACCAACGGCAATCCTCATCTCATGGGCCCAACCAGGAAGGCTGGAAGCACCAACCAAAGCCAAAGCCGAAGCTAACTTCTTCATGCCCGTGCACCAAGTCATAACCTGACCGCCGCGCCGTTTCTTCCAATCTTACCCAACACGTGCGAAAAGAGCACGAAAGGGTAAGCGATAGACAGACATGCGCAAAACGTGCCCATCAGGGGCGGTGTAGAGCGATTATCTCAATCAGGGGGCGCCTATCAGCACCAAACGCACGACGACGAACCCCGTCATTGCTCACTCGATGTTCCCACCAGACACAAGGAATACTTCGGATACACCAGTGATCGAATACAGAAAGCCGCCGGTCATCCTCAACGCGGAGGGGCCAGGTCTCGCAACCGTGAAGAACACTGCGAACTGTGGCATTGTACACCCTTCCCTTGAGAGAGAGAGCCGGTTGTCATGGCGACACCACAGATGACGCAGGTTGGCGAAAACTGATCTGGCTCTCGCAAATCGTGATGTGATCTCCCCAACACCACCAGCTGGGATCAAGCTCCCTGGGTACTTAAAGCTATTGACTGCCTCTAACCGACCATCGCTAAGAGCGAGTGCAGGCAAAAGCTCCTGCCAGTCTTGAACAAGTACTTTGCACTTTGAAGGCGCAAAGTACATACCATACCGGGACACCTCAACCGCAAATCGAATCAATGCACGTTGATTGTCTGCGCACTGTCGCTCAACAAGGCGATGTCATCGGTGTACTCTATGTCAAAGACTCTGTTCTCTGGAAGGAGTTCAGCCCTTCCGTTTGAAAGACCACATAAAGCGTTCTGTTGGACATCCTTTATAATAAAGTTGAAAAGAAACGCGGATATTGGGCAGCCTTGTCGTACTCCACTGGAGACTTCGATATGCTGTCTGATCCTTCTTGACTCTCTACTTTGCGAAACGTTCTAGCTGAAAAGCTACGATCAACGCCATCAGACAACATCAACCAGCACTGGTCGCTTATCAAGAATGCTTTGTATTCTGCGGGAAAACTGAGTTATGGCCTGACCCACTGCGTCGTTACACCCTGGATTTCTGCTGAGTCTCTACGCCTTCTTGATGCATGCCAGTCCATCCCGGCTGGTAGTGAGCATAGTGCAGCACGGCTCACAACAAGACGTGAACTCAAAGCAAGTTTTCGCAGGGATCGCGAGATCTGGTGGTCTCAAAATGCATCAGAAATGCAACATGCTGTTGCTGTGGGAGATACCCGCAAGCTGTTTCATCTTATCCGAGTCACCGGTAGAAAGCTATCAGGTGTCAGCGAAACGATCTGCGAAGCTGACGGTCCGCCTATCCGCAGTTTGCAGCGACGTCTTGTGCGCTGGGCGGGGCACTTTAAAGCACAGTTTAGCTGGCCTCCAGCGTTGGCCTCTCCCATATCTGGTCTGGCACACGTCCCGTGGTCTGTTTCTTGAGATCCACCTTCTGAGGCCGAGACCCGCAAGGAACTCCAAGCCTTAGGACGTCACAAAGCGCCGGGCTCCAATGGCCTTTCCCCAGCCGTATCAAAAGAGGGTGGAACGGAGCTTTTTGGAGAACTTCAAACTTTGAAACATGCTTTTCCCGAAATAATCTTGAAAAGAAAAGCCAGAGTTGCAACATAGCACGATTTATGCCGGGGACGATTTCGCTGCATCTCAACATGGTGCAAACGGCAGAACGATACTGTTTATATAAGTTCATGTAAAACCATTATGTTCGACAAATATAGGGAAAATTGCAATAGTCAAGTTACGTCACCATGGTAAACACACATTAACAAAGAGCTGTTTCTGCTGAAACAATATAGGTTTCCATCGATGTATGGCAATAGCTTCAGCAAACCTCAAAAGCCTGGTATTCTTTGCCACGTAAATGACCCGAAACGCAGTGCTTCGGTTAGCTGGATGTTGCGTCATCAGAAGATGATGAGCGAAGGCCGACGACGGGATCTTATAGTTTCGAACCTTGTCATTATGCCTTTGATCTGGCATGATTGACAACGAACTACGACAGCTAAAAGAAGCCTTGACTGAAAACGCTTATCCCGATGCATTTATCGAAAGGAACAGCAAGCCTAAAGTCAGACAAACGAATTGTTCAGTAGAAAAAAATTGCTATTCACCCTTTGTCTTCCATTCAAGGGTGATGACGTCAATTGCTTGCTCAAACGACGACTTGGATCAGCGCTTGCTCGAACATATTCTGCAGCTGACCTCAGAATTGTTCATCGAACGATTGAGATCCCCATACCCTCGGTGAAACAACGTCCATCTCTGTACGCCAAATCGAATCTGATTTACCAATTTCAGTGCAGTTGCGGAGCAACCTGCGTGGGTCGAACAGCGCGGCAGTTACGTAACCGAGTGATTGAACACATTCCAAATTGGGTACAACGTTTTGTGATGCGATCAGGGTCAGATCAAAGGCATAATGACAAGGTTCGAAACTATAAGATCCCGTCGTCGGCCTTCGCTCATCATCTTCTGATGACGCAACATCCAGCTAACCGAAGCACTGCGTTTCGGGTCATTTACGTGGCAAAGAATACTAGGCTTTTGAGGTTTGCTGAAGCTATTGCCATACATCGATGGAAACCTATATTGTTTCAGCAGAAACAGCTCTTTGTTAATGTGTGTTTACCATGGTGACGTAACTTGACTATTGCAATTTTCCCTATATTTGTCGAACATAATGGTTTTACATGAACTTATATAAACAGTATCGTTCTGCCGTTTGCACCATGTTGAGATGCAGCGAAATCGTCCCCGGCATAATCATCATCATCATCGTCGTACAGCGGTAAACAGTAGGGCAAGCCCCACTGACCACTGCCTTTCTCACCATGTTGCACGTTGAATTAAAAAGTATGAGTATACAAGATGGACAGGGAGTGGACCTATATGGGTGGGAAAAGAAAAGAATGCCCTAGTAGCCAACACACGGAATGCACAGTCTAACTGTACAAACGTACACCGATCAAACATTCTGATTCGATAGAAAGTGACAACACGATCTCCACTGTTCGCGGTTCGCAGCCATATCCTTCAGTGTCTCCAGCCAACTGGTAGACGGATCTTTTGGACCCCAACCACGAAGACGTGAGGCACCTACTTTTCCTAAGTCTGCTGTATATTTTCTCATTCCTCGCTGCCACGTCATCTGTTGGCCTCCACGTGGTCTCTTCCACTCCCTGGGAGGGGCGGAGAATAGGACACGGTACGGTAGACGTGTGTTTGCCATACGTAACACGTGTCCCAACCAACGAAGTCTACTAAGCTGGATACGCTGTGACAGAACGTTCTCTGAATTAGTACCCAATACTCGCTTTCTGACCTCATCGTTGCTTACTCGGCTATTCCACCCAATCCTAGCGATACTACGTAAACATCGATGGTCGAAAACCTCAAGACGACGAATATCTTCAGCACGCAGACTCCAAGTTTCGCAACCATACAACAAAACTGAACGCACAGTGGCACAGTATACACGGTCTTTCAACTTCAGTGAAATATCAGGTCGGCGCCACAAGTGTTTCAGTCCAGCGTACGCCGCTCGAGCCTTGGATATCCGCGTACTCACCTCTACTACAGTGCTCCCATCCGTCGTCACGCAGCTACCGAGGTAGGTAAAGTGGTCGACAACTGCCAGCACCTCCCCATCGAGCATCAAGCTCGGAATCGTTGACGTCCTGTCTTGTAACATCACCTTGCACTTTGAAGGTGCAAAGCACATGCCGAATGGAGCTACAGCTCTTGCGAGATTATCTAGTGCACGCTGAGCATGTTCCGTGGATTCGAACAAGCAGACAACGTCGTCTGCGTAATCTAGGTCACATAGCTTTTCACTATCTCCTAGTTCGACGCCTACATCCTGAAGATTTTGCAGCGCACTCTCCATTATTTCGTCCATGACGAAGTTAAAAAGGAATGGAGACAAAGGGCATCCCTGCCGAACACCACTGGTCGTTTCGAACCGACCGGATAGTTCACCGTAAACCCTTACGCGGCCAGAAGTATGAGAATACAATGATCTCATTAGGTTCACGAACTTCTGGGGCATACCTTTTCGATGAAGAATACTGAAAAGCGATGTTCGATCAACTGAATCGAAGGCACCTTTCAGGTCTAAGAAAAGCATTATTGTCGGTCGGCGGTGCGTGTGACGCGTTTCAAGTAGTCGGCGAAGAGTAAAAATCTGGTCGATGCATCCTCGACCTGGGCGGAATCCAGCCTGCTGTTCGCGGACATTCCTCTCGCGAGCCGGTGTAAGACGGTGCAGCAAAATCGAAGCTAATACTTTGGTGACTATCGGAATTAAGCTAATCCCACGATGATTACTGCAGTCATTGCGTATTCCCTTCTTGAAGATGGGAAAAATCAATGACTCGCTCCATACTAACGGAATACGCTCCTCCTTCCAAATGTCACGGAGCAAGGCGGTTAGTGATTTTATCAACACCTCACCACCCAGTTTGAAAAGAACTGGAGGAAGTTCGTCGGGACCTGCCGCTTTCCCCCGCCTTAGTAATCGAATGCATGACTCTACTTCTACTTCTGATGGGGGCTCAAGTGATACCACCCAAGGAGTCACAGTTGTTGACACCACAGTAACTACACTAGCGTGCGGCCAGCTAAACTGTTCCCTGAAGTATTCGGCCCATCGGTCAAGCCTTTGCTGTTTGTTATGGATGGGTTCTCCATTCCTATTGCAAATCGTTTCACTGACCTGAGTTCGCCGTCCACCGGTGTCACGAATAAGTTTGAACAGTCTTTGACTGCTACCTGAAGCAGCTGCTATTTCCATTTCTTCGGCTACATTGACCCACCGATTTTTCGCGATCCTTCTTGAGGCTTCGCGTAACTTGTCTTTGCAGCTTTCTTCGCATCTTATTCATCTCCTTACGGTTCGAAAGCTGACGCTTTTGCTCCATTATACTCAGCTACTCTTGCGAGATCCAGTGTATTTGATGGACAACGGATCGAGGACCACAGGCGAAACCTGCTGCAAAGTGCATCGCTTGTTTGATATGAGCCCAATGCTCATCTACATTACTGTTCTCCGTGGATCCTAGCTCATGTGCTAACTTCTGCTCATAACGGGTGCAAACGTCTGGATCACACAAACGTTGCACGGCTAATCCGGTTTGCGGTTTGCGACGATGGCCATGGAGCTGGAGAGATAATCGCATTAAAACTAAGGCATGGTCCGACTCCAAGTACGTGGACCAGTAAGATCTACAGTTCTGAACAGAACTGCGCCATCGGTAGCTTACGGCGATATGGTCAATTTGACTCAAAGTACTTGTAGAGTTAGAGCGCCATGTCGCTGTGCGACGCGAGCTGTGTCGGAAATCGGTGCTAGACAAGAACAATCGATTGTCTGCACAAAATTGGAGAAGCCTATCCCCGTTACCTGTGCGCTCAGCGGGTAAAGCACAACGCCCACCTAAACAGGCTTCTGACGCACTAAGTTTGCCAACTTGTGCATTGAAGTCACCAGCTAGCACTACAATGTCGGAACCTTTACTGCTGCGAACGAGAGTGGCGAGGGCATCACAGAACTCATCTTTCTGCAAGTCTGAGCTACAGTCCGTTGGGGCGTACGCCGAGATCACGAACAAATTGCGTTTAACACAACTATCCTTTCGAACGCCGAATGACCCTTGGAGTCTCGCAGCACATAAACGACTGTTAACAGGGATCCAGTCTAATAGGGCAGCCTCAGCCTTGTCAGTCAAGACAATTCCTACACCACGTTGACCCACAGCTCTAGCTGCTTCGTCTCCTGAGGTGCGCAGAATATACCTCGATGAGATACCAGGAGCAGTTAGCTGAATTACATTGCTCGAATCCTGGATACGCGTTTCGCTTAAGCAGCAAACATCAATCTTCAGAGAGTTCATTGTGAGGGCTAGGCACGCCTGCTGACCGGCCTGCATGAGTGTACGCACGTTGAAGGAGCCGAGATTCAGAGGCTGACGGGGCTTGAGAAAATGTGAGTTACCAGACAGAGGATTATTCCCGACACTATTTGACAGTGAATCGTTGCGAGTATCGACCGTGTTGCTAGTGGGAGCATTATGGGTGGATAGATGGGGCAAAGAGGGATGGTTAGGGACAGAAGACAAAGGTTGAATAAAAGAGAGGGAACTCTGAGCAGTAGCACACTTATCACTACCCACCCCGCTCGATGCAATGGGCAGCGCGGTCCTGATTAGCCTGCGCGACGACCGATGCAGTATGGAATTCTTTGTATTCGTGCAGTTCATGGGAGATGTTGGACGGGTACTGCTAGGGTGTCCAGCCACAAAGCAGGAGAACGATTAGGGTCCTCATCCAAAGCCTTTAGTTCTGACAAGAACCTATCCGCAAGGCAGCGGGATGGCTTAGTGGAAGCCCATTTGCTTGGATCAATTATTCTTCCACTGGTTTTTACGACTGAGTTGCCAGCTCAAATCAACCCCCAACCTGGAGAACCAGGAGACTGGACTTTGTCTGACCTCTACCCATTGACCTATCAGGCATGATTGCATCTCCGGCTTAATGAAGCCATCCTGTATAGCTCTTTGGGTCATAGAGGCGCGCAAGCCATCACACCACGTCAAGGTGCAGTCTCGTCGTGCTATGTTGCAACTCTGGCTTTTCTTTTCAAGATTATTTCGGGAAAAGCATGTTTCAAAGTTTGAAGTTCTCCAAAAAGCTCCGTTCCACCCTCTTTTGATACGGCTGGGGAAAGGCCATTGGAGCCCGGCGCTTTGTGACGTCCTAAGGCTTGGAGTTCCTTGCGGGTCTCGGCCTCAGAAGGTGGATCTCAAGAAACAGACCACGGGACGTGTGCCAGACCAGATATGGGAGAGGCCAACGCTGGAGGCCAGCTAAACTGTGCTTTAAAGTGCCCCGCCCAGCGCACAAGACGTCGCTGCAAACTGCGGATAGGCGGACCGTCAGCTTCGCAGATCGTTTCGCTGACACCTGATAGCTTTCTACCGGTGACTCGGATAAGATGAAACAGCTTGCGGGTATCTCCCACAGCAACAGCATGTTGCATTTCTGATGCATTTTGAGACCACCAGATCTCGCGATCCCTGCGAAAACTTGCTTTGAGTTCACGTCTTGTTGTGAGCCGTGCTGCACTATGCTCACTACCAGCCGGGATGGACTGGCATGCATCAAGAAGGCGTAGAGACTCAGCAGAAATCCAGGGTGTAACGACGCAGTGGGTCAGGCCATAACTCAGTTTTCCCGCAGAATACAAAGCATTCTTGATAAGCGACCAGTGCTGGTTGATGTTGTCTGATGGCGTTGATCGTAGCTTTTCAGCTAGAACGTTTCGCAAAGTAGAGAGTCAAGAAGGATCAGGCAGCATATCGCAGTCGAATCGCTGCTGCATCGTACGTTTGGTACGCCCACCGAAGCATACGGACGGCTTAGTGCAGACTAACGCCTGATCGAAGTCAAGGGAAGTGCTCCAGTACGACCGCCAGTCTTGTATGCAACCCCGCCATTTGTAGCTTGTTGCGAGTGGTCTATTTGGGTCCATTACTGACTCGGAGATGGCGGACGTCACCTGGCATACCGGCGATTATAACATCTGAATTTCGTACTAGCGAGAAATAGGCGGTGATATGAACACAGTCAACAACCGTTCCCTGTTTGTTGAACGACAGGAGTCGAGGCCAAAAGGGCCTCCCAAACGCGCCTCGTTCGAAGATAGCTGACCGACTCTAATATTCATGTCTCCTGGTAAAATCATGATATCACTCCGTTTTGCTTTACGTGGGAGGTCGTGCAACTTTTGGTGGAAGACATCTTTGATTGCATCTGGGCTGCAATCTGTAGGGGCATAAGCCGTGACGACAAACAAATTGCGTCTATCGAGACGGCGTTTGCCTACTTTGCACGAACTTCTAAGTTTCCCTGCGCACAACCGACTGTCAGCTGGGATCTAATCAAGTGGAGCAGCCTCAGAGCTCCCGGTGAGAGCTACACCTACACCAGCACGACCGGTAGCCGAAGCTCCAGGGTCCCTAGACAAGTGCAAGTGCAGCTTTGCAGAAGGGTTGGATTGGGGCATCAATCGAGTCTTGGAGTCTTGGGTGCAAGTCTCCTAAATACAGCACACGTCGATGACAGGGGTTTCCAGTTTGCGAGCTAAATACGCCTGTTTTCCTATACGCTTCAGCGTCCGCACATTAAATGTGGTCAGTTTAAAAGGACTCCTGGGGCGAAGAACAGCATCAGCTGGCTGAAACGGATTCGGTGACTTGGACATTAGACGAGGACACAAAAGAATATGAGTAGGACTTCCCTCAGAGACAATACCGCAAGAACGACCGACTGCAGTTCCCAAGGATATGAAAATGTTTGTGTGCGGGGGTGAGGTGTGGGATCAAAAAAACCAACATGTATGTACGGTGTTAGAACATCAGCGCAAGCGTGTGTTTGTCGAGAGTAGCAAGCGTGTAGTAAGAGGTTCATCGGTTTCAATGTCGTTGACGTTGTGAGCTGGTAAACTATTCGGTCGCGTGAAACATTTGACCAGTGAACGGTCTGTAGGGCTTTTTGAGTAAGGACTAATATGTCGTCTAACTCGATGGTTAGAAACATTGTAGCATATGACGTCTTGTCGCCTCCAATCATGTCTTCACATTCAGTCGCTCTCTCCACAGTGATACTGCCATCTGTAGTTTTGCTGAAGGTTGACAAACAGTGTGTTTAGTGATTGTTGCGACTGAGGCTGACGGCACAGCATCGTCACCGATCGGCGAGGTTTTGGAGAAATGCCAGCTTTCTTAGTGTGCGTGTGTTTCGGACAACGCTACATCCATATTTGATCATCGAGTAAAATGCAGATTACCAAGTAACAAAACTTGTTTAGGCAAATTATTCGAATACCATTCCAGATCGCAGTTTGTATGGTGTTGGGCCAGCCCATTTATGAAGTGGTACTTTGTAATCTGAAGATACATCTACTCAAGTGTTCAAACTGGGTACGGTGACTTTTTCTTTACCCAAATTTCCATCCACACAATGCCGTACGCGTGTTTCTTATTTAACACTTCTATCCTGAAAACTTCAGTTCCATCATTCTCATCAGAAGATGAAGCTAATTCTATATTCCTGCCAAAAACAAAGTTGAACAGTTGTCATGCTTAACGTTTTTACGATTGAAATAGTAAGACCGATAACATTGATTCAGTTATGGTGTTTTCTCCTTCAGCTTCTTGACGATGCCGTTAAGTAGGCATCAACAAAAGGTGTTGGACCACCTTGTGCAAATAGAAGAAGTTGGTGAACTTGTTCTAGCTAAACGTGAACAGTGCGTTTCTTGAGATCGAAGTCGCCAGAAAACACGAGAGGCCATTCGTGCGCTGACTAAACTAAGTTCGAAAAAACAGTGGGCTTGTTTGTCCAATCAGTTTTTTCTTCTCCCTCGTGAAACTTTGATTGATGCCTTACGCGAAGACATGAAATTATATGATTCAGAAATTGAGAAAACTCGGAAACAAATGAAGGAAGATATCAAACTCCTCAATGAATTGGAAGAGAAGGAGTCACTGAAAGGATTTGACATCACTGCTTTGGCCAAGGAAGATGTTCCTATATGACATTTTCAGTAGAAAACGAGAAAATCCATGTTACTACATTTTCTTCTTACGTCTGTGATCTCATTTGGTATCCGGGGATAAATGTTTCATTTTTTTTCTAGCCTCATGTCTTCGGCGCTCGGTAGTGATCGGCCGCCATGCTTTACTTCTTCTCATCGTCGTTATAATCCATTATCGGGAGATTGGGTTATTGTTTCACCACATCGAATAGATCGCCCTTGGTCTGGACATACGGAACTTCCCAAGGCTGGTAAAACTGCAGTTAATAACGAAGGCGAGGGTTCAGCAAAAAACCCCCTCTCACCAGGCGCGAGCAGATCCAGTGGTATTATGAATCCACTGTACACGGGCATCTTCAAATTTGCTAATGATTTTCCTGCATTGGTAATGTTCTTTCGTCTTTTAGATAACATTTTTCTGTCATTCTTTGCTCCCCTCACACTGTCCGTTGGGCGCATGCCACCAAAACGACTCAAGTGTACCTTTACGTTGAAGAACGAACAAGAGAGGTTTACGATAGCATTTCGAATTATTTTTTGCTACTTTTTCTCACGTGACAATATACACAGAAAAAACCCCTGATGGATTCGTGAAGGTTGGATTGCCACTTGATGACGCCATAATCACTCTTTGTCATACTGGCTATTTTGTATCTCAATATCAGAATATTAGTGTTAATAATCGGTTAACCTCACTCATTCTATATTTTGTTCAGTTTCGGGCGCTATACAGTTAAGAAGCGATGGAATCAAACTGAGTCACAGCAGAAAACCTGTGACAGAATATTGCGATGAGGCACTCACATTGAGTCACTGTAAGGCTTTGTTCATGAAGGTGGTCATTACAACGCATTTCGACTAACGAGCGATGCAATACAATGGAGTAACTACGGGAAAAAGTAGCGACCAAGTATGCTGTTTAAGGTCTTTTCACACGTCACATCTTCGTTATCAGTCGGCTTGTTTTCGAAGCTGTGCATGAAATTCTGCTAGGTGCGAACCATCATGGGAACGCGTGATATTTGTGTTGTATCGTAAGTCAGTAAGAGTGAAACATCTAGGATGGAAGATTATCGGGTGAAGTACAGCCAGAGAAACTGAAAGCATATAAAGACCAACACGTGACCAGTGACTGATATCTGCATCGCTATTAGAGTGGCGTTTGAACCACCATAATAATAGCTCGAAAACAGAAATGTCTCAAATTATCTTCAAGATTGGATTCGTATTGAAGCTAGCTAGTAAGCCAAGCCACGTTCATTTTTCGACGTTCCTCAACACCCGATCCACCTCTGGCCCAGATACTACACCATCCCAAACAGATCGAAAAATAACATGACTTTCAGTCTACCGAATTTGTTTTATATTATTATTTCCACATGATTTCTAATAGAAATCTTTCTCTTGATACGGTCGTGTTTTGTCTCTACCTCACCGGGAACATTTGCAACAACATAGTGCAATAGAAGGTCGCGATTAGAGGTTAAGATACAATGATCATCGTCACATGGCCACGCGAAACACTGCCCGATTGAAACAAATAGACATCGAAGAAGCGGAAAATGTGCGTCATAACAGAATGCCAGTGTAGCGCGAATGAATCGTGGTGGACAGCGAATTTCATACGAGGTAGAGTGACATGAAAACGACTTGCGGATATGGATTGCTAAACCCGGAGTCAATGATGCTCGTAGAAGGTTTTACGTTCGACAATCAGTGAGGGGTATTGTTTGATGAAGTGTCAGTGGATTTGGTGGTTGATTGGACGAGATTGGTGAAGTTTAGAGGAGCATGATCAGTTGACAACTGTGACTTAATAAGCTGAAAATACGATCAGAGAACCTAGAAGAATGTGGAATATTATTTCACTTAGTAGAGCCGATATCTTAAACTTCCAGATAAAATCGGTTTAGCTTGTCAAATGGGCACATCGACAACGTGCTTAAGCTGAATGACGAAATGAAAATGTATATAAGAAGCGAAATGAGTAACTGGTACCCCGACAGGCATCAAAGCCATTTGTTTGGGTTTTCGCTAGGAAAAACTAATCTAACAACCATGATAGTAAATTAGCAGCGCGGTTGAGGGACTCGTTCTTTTCAACTAAAAATGACCAGAAGTCGAGAGCATAATTTAGTAAGTTTTGTTGTAGTCTTTATTTCCATGCTACCGGCTTTCGCGTCAAACCTTATGTAACGTGCTTCACGAATCCACATCCCGATCATTTTACTGGCCCATCACAATAGGTCCTGACGGATATATTCTGTTGTCAATAGACTTTTGTTGAATATGGGACGAAACAGATTCTTTGGCTTCAATGTTTTGAAGAAAATTATGTTCGCATTTTGGGCGTTTTAATAAATCCTAGAAGAATGTAAGTAGGAGAGTAATATCTCACTCTTCATTGTGTAATGTAGCGGTGTTTAGTAGATTGGAAAACCCACCACAGTTTCCAATTTCGTTACGATTAACGACTGTTGAAGCTAGTCATTCGTTACTCGATCTTCTAGTGATATATCCGCCTGTTAAATTTGCTGGTAGGCAGCGTTTCGCAATCACGGATGTACTCTGTAGTTCTGTGCTGAGATTGTTGTGAGCGGCTGAATTTTTCTATTCGTAAATGAATTACTGTCAGCCGATAAAAACGTGGTAAGCGTACGTCTGTAATCCGGTTTTGGTGCACGTGTATGGTCGATGGGATGTACACCGTAACCTAACGATGTCACTGCTCCGTCAAACGAGCCGGCATCCATGACCCTACGACCTGGGGTAAAAAATAATCCAAATGGGTCAGGTTTGCTAACGAACCGCGTAACAACGAGTTGTTTTCTGTCACCAATGAAAGTTCTCGAAAATCAATTTGAATCCTGGACTAAAATTAAGTTTCGTCCTAATAAGTACACCAAAAACAAGCTCTACCAACTTTTCCGATGTGTTAGTGATTGGCATTTGTCCCCCGGAGCAGAAACGTTTGTTATTCATTTACCGCAAAGTGTGGTTATTGTGAGCATTCATTATGGTCACATGTTGGTAAGACGTTTTTACAATCTCAGAATGTACTGAGTCTGTTAGGATATCTATTCATTTCCAGACGGAGTTTCTTTGCATGGACGAATGGTCCCACACGGTTTTCAGTTCGCTGTCATAACTTCTAGAGTCTCGAACCATCCAATCTAAGACCTAAGGCGTCCAAAACAGCAGGTTAGAAACAAGCTCTTCTCATTATTTCCTCGTTATGTAATATTAATATTGGCGAACAACTCTTCCTTGTATACCTGTTTTCTGCAGAACACAGAATCGTTCGATCCCGCCCAGGATGACCGATGCAGACGAGATGCGCTGGTGAAGAATAAACTTTTCGCCTGGACTCCGGCGCACGGCGAGTGTAGTGTGATGTGTTTTCATCCTCGGTCTGATTTGACTCTAGCTTTGATGACTCACGATGAAGTTTTGCGTGTGATCCAGGCCTGGTGCGACATGACCAGCGAGTATCGGAATGCTAAGTCCTATCGTTGGTTACAAATATTTGAAAACCGTGGAGCGGCTGTCGGTTCGTCCAACATGCATCCACATTGTCAGGTGAGATCATCCAGTATACGTTGCTGAGTTTATCGCTTGATGCGAACAGTTTGGCCTATTCAATTACGTTCTAATCAAGAGCAGTTCTTCAGTTTCTGTTCTTTACGGATTGTTGCCACGTTCTTGAGGCATACACACCGTAATTCAAAGGACATTCAAGCAGAAGTAAAAGACGATGCATAAAAAAATCAACTGTGCGTAGTAGGAGATTAGGTTTTCACGTAATATGATTCATCATGTAGTGTGAACGTTCAAACCATTGAAAACCATGGAAGTGCCGTACTGCACTAAAATTTGAGGTACGAGGAACAGTGTTTTATGCGGTGCTGGAGTGTTGTCCGTGAGCCGTTGCGACATCTGTCGTCTCGGTCGGGAAGTGCTGACAATAATGCGTAACATAACTTTAAGCCCAGCAGACATCTGTGAACGTACATTATTCATTATGCAGTATTGGTGCTCAAATCACCATTGAAGACTTCTCTGCTTTCGAACCATCTTGATTTATTATTACAAAGGCGACGGTTTATTTGCAATTCGTAGTGGCTATAGCCAAATCCTGGCCCGCACACTTATCGGTCCACTTGTTATTCGCAATCAGTTCTTCTAAGTGGTTAGTATGGTAACGAACCCAGTTGGTTGATTCAGCTCAAACAATGGTTGATTGGTCCTTCGGTCCACTTCGGTTGTTCCAATCTTGTCCTCGACCCAGGACAGGCGAAAACGTGATGACTGCTCGCCAAAACATCGTGCTGTCTACTAAGCGAACCAAGCCGTCTTTTGACAATGTATCGGCCCATTCCCTCACAAAAATTGTATAAGTATTGTTCATGAGTCGATAGCTGCGCGGTTAGCAGGCTGTTAACGTTCAAGGCCAATGAAGGAAGGGGGCTACATCATGTAGCATATATGTTCAGCAATCTGTTGAGAGCAGGCTCGGGAAGCCCGGTGGTTTCATCCAGAATCTTTGACTACTCAGTAGAAAGCAAGATAAAGCAATAGTGTATCCAAGGTATGGTGCAGGAAATGCTTTTAGCGCACCCCATTTTTCTGCGATTTTCCATGAACGCATATACGTGGGATCGTATACGGATTTAAATCTTGACTTGAGAAAATCGATTTTATCCCGAATAATGTGCGTAAAGGGTGCGAAGTATGTTTTCACTGGGGTTCAAATCGGATCGTGAGCGGGTCAGTCGATGAATTTGATACTTCGACACAGTAGCCACGTTTTGCTGATGAGTGCTGCATGCATGGTGGTGTTGTCCTGCTGGAAAGGCATGCACCCCCCCCCCCGCTCGATCTTTCGGAATTGCGAGGATCTATAAGCCATTCACATTTCCGATGTACAGCTGTCTACTTTCCTTCGATAACTGTCAATTGTGATTTACTGTCCGCAAAAATAGCACCCCAGACATACCACAGAGACCCTACCAAAAGCTCAATGGCCAGAGTCAAGCTTGTTGTTCCATATGTCATGCCAGTAGTGCATTAGTCCGTCGGGGTGTTCGGGCGACTTCCTAATCAGATAAAGGTACTTTTCATGCACATACGAACTCGCAAATTTCAACCTTGATATTACCTTTCCGTAAGGCCGTTTAGTTTTTGAGTAGTTCGCGTTTCTGCTTTTGTACTAAATTCTTTTTTTTCCCCGCCGTTGGATATTTTCATGATTGCCTCCAGTTATTTTACTGCTGCCCACATGACTTCGCTGGTTGGTTCATACAGGATTTTTGCCAAGTCCCCGGACGGACTATATAAACGGTAGAGTTGACGCCTCAGTTTGACTTGTGTTGATCGTTACCGATAAACGCCCGATGGCCTGTCGTGTCTGGCTTTTCTCTCTAGCTAGCGGGCTGGCTAGCATTATTGGAGTTCGCGCCTCGTGTTTGAGTCATTGACCATCTGAGGACCATTTCGTTGTGCGATTTTGGGTCTAGGAGATTCGATCCAAGTGATCGGTTGTGTCATTATCCAGCTAGGCTGCAGGCATCATTCATCGTTCGCAATCGTGTTGTGTCTCGTGTGCCTACTTGGCTCTGTGTTCTATGCCGTGTGTTTATCTGGCACCGTGTCTTGTGATTTGTTTTGTGAGTCTACCTAGCTTTGCGCTTTCGAAGTGTGTGGTCTATTAATGCCAGTTTAGTTGTGCCATCGAGTCTCAGTGAACTGAGGCATTCTGTGTCAAGTGTGTGGGCGATCTTGCGATACAACACGGGGCTGTCCAGTTCAAACGTTTTGCACCCCTAAACCACGTTACTCCATTCAGCCTTCCATCTGATGTAATTTCTGACCCATTTGATTCGATCTGAAATATGACGTTTGATCATCCGTGGTTTTGCTCTCATCTTTCTGTACCGTGGATATGTTGCCGTTTGTAGCACTTGCTGTAGACGATTAACTCTACTGTTCAGTCGCATAGACCTCTGCAATTTAGTGCACTTTTTATTTCGTTGGATGCAGCGCGTAGCACCCGCCTCCTGGTCTTTTCGAAGATTTTTCTTCGTATTCCACGTTCCTTAGATGTACGATTGCTTGAATGCTTCAAAAAATTCAGGATAGTTGTCCTTGGATCTGTGAATATTTTGGCAGTTTTGATGAGTCTTCGCTGGCAGGTATTTTCGCATTTCTGCTGAGATAGCCGTCGTCTGTGCGGCGTTCTTTTTTCGTCATTGAAAGGTCAAAAATTGTAACTTAATTTAACAAAGTGAGCTTTGTTTGCAAAACACTCATAGCACGAATTTCACTCAGTGACACCACGGAAATTCGCCCAAGAAAATTGCTATATACGTGACTCATTCCGCTTACTAAATAGGCTATGGAGTGCACTTTTTCGACAGTGATCATGGGATGCGCTAAAGGCATTTCGCACCCTTTAGGCCCATTATGCGGGATAAAATCGATGTTTCTAAGTCAGAATGCAGACTGCTATACGATCCCAATATAGTGATGAGACAAGACATACTCACAGCAAATTTCACGATCCCATGAATATGCGTTCACGAAAAATCGCAGAAAAATGAGATTAGCTAAGCGCATTTCGTGCACTATATACAAGGTAACCTACGTTTCGGATACAGATATACATAGTGACCAAAGGGTCGCCTGCTTTCTTCAGAGTGTAAGCACCGTCCACCGGAAGGTGAGGGGATACATGCCATACGTTGTTAGCAGTCGTAGTTTTTAGAGATGCCGTTATAACGTAACGAAGAGACCAAGACGGGTGAAGAGAACCTGCATATGAGCAGCCAGACAAGTCAAATCGATAAAACATGTTCAACCGTTTATATAGTCCTGTTTTCCGGACGGCGCTGTAGCAACATCGATCCTCCTTCTCCGGCCCCGTTCTGGTCAAGTGCCTGCGGCCATTAACTTGATTCTTTTGCGCACCGTTTCTGTTCGGTTAGTCCAATTATTCCGATTGACGGCTTGATTGGTAGCCCTTCACATGGTCCATCTTGCTGGTTGCCTGAGATCTCGCCGAGTCTCATCTACTAATCTGTGTCCCTCTTTTTGTCTGTTGCGGAAAGCGTCCGACATATTCACCGTATGTCCTTTTTATGGCTCTCAACTGGCTGGCCCGATCGGTTTGATATTCGCCTCGTTCTGTTGCTAGGTCATTCCCCGCCACAATAAGATACGAGTTTACCGCATCCTCCTGGTATATGTATTTCCGCCTGTGACTAATCGTCAAGGTAGGCCGTAAATCACGCGTAGTCAACCTAAGCGGCAAGGGCGCTATCCATAGTGCCACTCTGTTTGTCAAATTAAGTGCCGATGTTTACAAGTACCATAGCTTTCCTAATTTTCCCCCCGCGGTCAGTATTGTCAGTTTAGTTCAGTATGAGCATAGAATAACTCCGTATTTTACCATTCTGAATCATAAATTGTGAAATACTCCCATGATTGGATTTTTACAAAACGGTATGTGGCAAACAGATCTGTCCTTTCGGTACTTCACATCAGGCTATTACATGACGTCAGAGAGAGAAGACAAACAATATACCCAAGACACCCGAAGAAGCACGTCAAAAATTCATCCTCCGTTGTATTGGATAAAATCGCTTTGGAAGCCCCACAAGTTAGTCATAGATTTGGCTGTCTGATGAAAATCTGCCGCCAGTTGGATGCAGAAGTTCAAACGGAAAACCTATTTAACCAGCTAAATGTGTTGGTCCTAATGAGCGAGCAAAATATCGACCAGCTGAAATCAACACCGGTCAATTTTTGCTATCAGTAGGTGAATAACAAGACAGCCAATAGAAGCATTCTCTTCGTAAGCAGTCTAGAAGCGATCGAGAAGTTGAGAGAAGATCAATCAATCTTTATTATACTCCCTGACAACGAATCCGGGATTGTTGTCGTGGACAGGGATGACCACCGATACAATATGTCGAAACTACCGAGTGATTCGACAAACTTCACAAAAACGAAGAGGAAAAATAAAAAAAAAACAAGCAACATTGAAAGACACGTACTGTATTCCGAAAACTAAGACGGAATAATGTGATCGGCGCGATCACGTTCGAACGGATATGGCCAGTATGATCAAGAATCCCGAGACTCTACGGGCTAACAAAAACGCACAAAATGGCGTCCCAATGCGACCTATACTCGATATGTTTGGCTCACGCTACCATAATATCTCACATTGGCTAACCAAGCTCCTCGAACCGAAAAGGAGAAAATTATCGCCCCTTAGTCTAAAAGTCACTTTCTAATTTATCGACGCAATTCAATATGCAAACGTGAATTCGCGAAAAAAATGTTTTCTCTTGCTGTTTTGTCGTTGTTCACAAATGTGCCTCTAACGGAAACGACAGGTAATATTTGCGATTACATGTCAGTAAAAGATTTCAGCATGGGTATCCCTGCAGAGAACTTCTATGATTCTACGCTTCAAACGTACAGTTCCAGTTCGACGACAATGTCAACAGACAAAGATGGCACAACAATGGGATCCCTACTTGGTCCTTTGCTCGCCGATATTCATGGTCAAAGTTAAAAACAACACGTTGAAACCAACCATCAGGTGCTTACCGATGTATAAAAGACATCGATGATATCTTCTGCCTAGTGTCATGCCAATATAGTGTGCATGAGTTACTACAGACGTTCAGTGAGTTGCATCCGGATCTAAAATTCACAATGGAACTAGAAGAAAATGAATCGCTACCTTTCGTAGATGTTCTCCTGAAACGACGCTCGGATGGGTCGATCGAACAGAATATCTACCGCAAATCAACCTGGCAAGGGCACTATTCTCACTTCCGAAGTTTCGTACCCATACAGCAGAAACGTAATTTAGTACGACTTCTTAGCTACAGAGCACGTCAAGTATCCTCTGAAAACAAACTCAAAAGCGACATAAACTATCTACAATGCATTGCAAGGAAACGAACATTCAGGGGAGTGTCTCTGACAACATATGGACACTGTCTCCGGGTATAAATACCCAGATGTCCCGAAAAAGCCCAACTGTGTAATCATGGAATGTAAAGATGCTGCGTCTGAAACTGTGGGCCGCAGGTTATCTCGTGCGGTATCATACAACGCTGTGAAACACCAGTCCGTACTTGTGATTGAGACTTAAAGACAGACTACCAAGCGATTCAACCTCATTTTGCGTACTCTTATTCATGTCCCTCTGGAGCGTGGGAAGAAGAACTAGGCGTCTGTCTGAGCGAGTATTGTCCCAGCTGGCTAGAGCAATGAATCCGTGTCCGGACATTTGGTCGGATGGACATTTGTCAAACGGACATTTGGTCGCCAGACATTTGGATGATTGAATTACGCTATATTCACTTAAGTCTGTCAAAGGTCAGTTGAAATGGCAGTGCGGTCTACCAAGACGGTGCCCGATAAATCTGGAATTCAAGCCTGTGTACTTTTTGAGGTGATAGACACTTGATCCACTTGATTACCTCAGTATGTGAACAAAATTACACCTTTAAGATTAAATGCGGCAGGCAAAACAGAGTTCATAACTGGCCTTGTCTTAACCATCAACTGCCTTTAATGAACAGTCCAGCGGCCCGAATTTGTAAGCCTAAATCTGAAGAAATCACCTATCGGCTGGGTGACGGATACCGATCACAGCTATTAGCAAGTAAGTAATCGTCCTGTTCGCCCAAGTTGCATATTGACTGCGTTATCAACCGATGAGCGAATCATGGTCACTCACAAACTCAACGTCTCGTGATCGGTAGCGTTTGGTCGTCCTCCTAAGGTAAGTCTCTCAGTTCGTACATGATACGTGGCAGATAACGGAACTCACGGTTTCTAGTAGAGGAGGACAGAAGCTACTCCACCGAGGCTACTCCTACACGGTGGACAAAAAGAACGGCGACATTACTTACTGGGAATGTGAACAGCGTGGTCGATGTGGTGGGAGGCTGAAAACACATAACTACACGGTTCTACCTAGGATCAACCACTCACATCCTCCTGATGTTGCATGGAACACAGCACAAAAGACGGTGCAGTACATTAAACATGTGGCGTCGTCATCAGAGGAAGCGACTTCGTGTTTGATACAGAATTGTATTCGTGTTTTTCCTCTTGATGCTGCAGGCGCTTCGCCGAAGAAAGAAGCGTTGTCTCGAATGGTCAGAAGAAAACGCATGGCTCCGGATGCCGTTATCAGCAGTATTGAAAAGATCTTTTCGAGCACTAACACGCATGGATGTTTCTTACATTTTGGGCAGTGCCTTTGGTGGAAAGTATAATCGTTGGGATTGCAAAGTTGGTACAACAGCGAAACCAATGCTATCATCGTGAAATCATTTCACGCCTTGACATTTGTTCCAGCGGATGAAGTGTCTGTCTGTTTCAGCGATTTACTATCAAACCTCAAGCGTGAAACCCAGTACGTCATTTCAGGTTTGTTTCTCTACTTTGAATGCACTTGGATTGGAAAAATCGACGGTGGAAAAAGACGAAGACCAAAATACGAGCCGAGGTTGTGGAATGTGCGTGAGCGCTTGCTACATGGTGTCGCACGAACAACAAACTCGATTGAGGGTTGGCATAGGGGCTTTGAACAAAGAATGCCAAGGAAACACCCCACGCTGTGTCACCTTTAGGAAGAACTTAAGAAAGAACAAGCAAAATTGGAACTAAGAATGGAGCAACTATCGTCCGGCATACCTATGAGACCGTCGAAAAACAAATATGCGCTTATCAACGAACGCTTGCACAAGTTAGCTAAGCAGTATGACGAGTACAGCCATGTACATTTTTTGCGTACAGTTGCTCATAACCTATAAAAACCATTGTTCACGTATTCCTTTTCAATGTTGTCCAAGCATACATGCGATATGCCACCTCGGGTTAACTATGATGTCAATGGACGAGTTTTAGTTGTCCAATGCTAACCTACTGGTTAGCATTATTTCGGCTGGTCGGGTTATGAATGTATCGGTGAGTCGATGTGCCATACGTTTTGTTTCAAGTTTTCTTATAACATACTTGCGCAATGAGTGCGAAGACATTTGCCCCAGTTATATGTCTCTCATTCTATAAATGTGTAGTACAAGTAATGTTGCTCCCACTTTTATTCCCTGTCACCGTTGAGCCCAGCCAGGTTTAATTGTAGTCCTCCACTCCATTTTTTAAGTTATTTATTCAGTCTCGTATTTCAGTAAATCTGTGCTTCGGGTGACGAACAGCACTTGTATGAAGTGAGGTAATTTTGATTTATAAGTGGTCGACCCTGAATCGATAAGTCGAATAAATCACTTTTTGGCCACTCACGTATGCGAACAGCCTTCGCCAATCGGGTGCTACTTTTGAGAGACAGGTTGGTTCCGGCGATAATGGAAACATTATACAGACTGTGACATTTTGAGGGTACTACATTTCAAGGTTGAAAACCAATGGAAAAAGATTTGCGATTGGGTTAAGGCTACTTTCTGAGGGTGTGGAATTTGACGGGTTTAAGTGAATATAACGTAACTCAATCATCCAAATGTCCGGTGACCAAATGTCCGTTCGACGAAATGACCGGCTACCAAGTGTCCAGCGACCAAAAGTCCATCACAACGTGACTGCAGCTTGGCGTGGTGTGATGGCTTGCGTTCCTCCATGACTCAAAAAGCTATACAGGATGGCTTCCTTAAGCCGGAGATACAATCGTGCCTGACCGGTCGATGGGTGGAGGCCAGACGAAGTCCAGTCTCACAACCAGTTGATGAGCAACGTCTGATTCTATTCACTATGCCCCTGGAGAGGACACTGCAGCGAATAAATACGGAGAGAAACAGTTTACCGGTCAAAAACCTCCACTAGATGGACGTAGGATTGAAGTACCTGGGGTTTCTCTCGAAGGTGGGAGAAATCATCGCACTTCATTGGGTAGCCATCGCCCGTCCAAGCTGGGCAGCCCCAACTCAAAGGATTTCGCCCCATCCACGTTCTGCTTGCTTCATTGGGTTCATGGGGCTCAGGACTGAATCCGAAAAGCGGATCGATAAGAAAGCACCAGCGAAGGCAACACAAAACACATGCAGTAATCAGGTCTCACGTGACAGACCAGGAGAAGTTCCTTCACTGTTTCTTCGGTCACGTTCCCGTGCTGGGTTAACTCCCCACTGCCTTGTGGGTGAGACTTTTGAGTCAAAGGCTCCGGTTAGGGTTCCCAAAGAAGAACCCCTTCTGCGGTGTGGGTAGCCGCGTAGTATGATTCGCCCAGAAATCTCCAGCATCTTTCTCGTGAAAGGCCTTACCAACTTTTTCTCTGTTAATTTAAGGTCGATGCAAAACGCCACAGGTAACTGCGGCTCTGAAGAAGGCAGTAGTTCAGGAGTTGGGTTAAATCAGATGCACTTCCTAAGCCTACGTGTTCACTTCACTTGGCTGCCTTTAACGTCAGCACACTGTGAGATAGGGCAACAGGCTGCCCTCGCTAGAACTCTTGACACTTTCAAAATAGATCTATGCTGTGTCTGGGAGACACGCATACAAGATACCACTTCTGTGATAACTCTTCGCACCCCGGATACAACCTCAGTCTCTCACTTCACTCTTTGCGTGTCGGGTGATTCGGTGTCTAGAACTCGTGGTCAGGCTGGCGTTGGGATTGCTTTGAGCATGAAAGCTGAGTGTGCACTGCTGGACTGGTTCCAGTCAGCAGTCGTTTGTGTGTAGTTCGGTTGGACGGTTCTGTTTGTGTCAACAACAACAAACTGAAGCGTCGATGTTTGTTCGTCGTGTCTGTGTATGCACCGACTGACTGCAGCTGCTCTGAGGCCAAGGACGAATTCTATCAGGATTTGTCTCAGCTACTTCGAAGCGCACGTTCAACGGACGTGGTGGTCATTGCTGGGGATTTCAAGGTCCAAGTTGGCCGTTTGGGAGATTCCGAAAGGCACATTGGAGGTCCATTTGCTATTCCAGCCGATCGTACCGAGAACGGCGATTGTCCCATTCAGCTGTGTTCTGACCACAGATTGTTTCTGGCAAGTACGAACCTCTGCCATAAGAAGTGGCATAGACTCACATGGCGCCCTCCTTCGTCCTCACAACGTAGGACTCAGACTGACCATATTGTGATTGGTCACCACTGGCGTGGGTCAAGTGAAGATTGTCGTTCATTTTGGTCTTCGCCTGTGGACTCATCTTGTCTTGGTTTGTGCTCGGTTTCGTTTACGTCTCGTCCGTGATCGCACCAAAATGAATGCCGTTTGTCCCGTGCAGTTACTTTTAGACGATAACCAGCGACACAGCTTCCAGATGGAGTTGTCTACGCAGTTATCGATACAGCCAGATGTTCAGGACCCACATGAACGCTAGCAACAGGTCAAGCAAAATTTGTATGCCGCTTCGAATGCCACCCAAAACTCTGATTCAAGTCGACCTCAAAAACAATGGATAACTTAGACATCAGTTGCTCTGTTGGACGCTCGCAGATCCGTTCCTCCGGATGCCACATTCAATGAGGTGCGTAAATCCCTGAGACGCCAGTCGACTAGGAGCCTGAGGAATAACCGTGAGAAGTGGTGGATTGCGAAATGTAGGGAAATGGAAAAGGCTGTACTCATTGGCAATGCTCGCAACCTTTTATGTCTGATGAGAGGTATCGGTCCACGGAAGCGTGGTGTAAGTGAGTTAAATAAGGAATGCGCTGGCTCACTGATTCACTCTCAGGAACGGCGTCTGGCCCACTTCAACGGTGGACCTTCCGAACATACCTGCCAGCGAAACAATGCAGGTGGATATCAGTCCTCCATCAGAGATGGAGATTATGCGGGAGATCGGTTGCTTGAGAAGTATAAGGCCGCTGGACCGGATGGGTTGTCTCCATCTTTTTTCAAGGATGAAGGCGAAACTTTGGTTTCGGAGTTAACAAAACTTCTCCGTATTATTTGGGATAGTGAGCAGACTCCGGGGGAATGGTGTGAATCAGTGATTGTGCCGATTTACAAGAAAGGTGACAGGTCCTCTTGTGAAAACCACAGAGGAACCAGCTTGGTAAGTATCGCGTCTAAACTGCTCGCCGGTCTTAGTCTTTACCGGCTGTCCAGTTTCCGCGAAATGTGTACGCGTGAGAATCAAGCCGGTTTCAGACCCGGTCGTGGTTGTACCGACCACATCTTTACTCTTCGACAAACCTTAGAGCCCAGACACATCTTTCGTAGGCCCACAATCTGTGTTTTTTGATCTGAAAGCGGCATTTGACTCGGTCAACCGCACAGTTCTCTGGCGCTGCCTCCCACTGAAGGGTGTACCAGAGAAGTTTACTTCTCTTTTCCAATGCTTGTATGCGAACAGCCGAAGCCGAGTTCGTGCTTACGGTGATCTTTCGCCCGAGTTTACCACGAGAAGTTGTGTTCGTCAGGGTTGCCCTCTCTCACCCTTTCTCTTCAATTTTGTAGTTGAATTGATTCTTGACATAGCCCTATCTTCGTGTGAGAATAACGGCGTCGATCTTTGCTCAGACAGTAAGCTGTCTGGATTGGAATATGCGGACGATATTGTTTTTCTGAGTGAAGATCCAGGTAAGTTGCAAGCTGTTTAAGATAGCCTTAATAACAGTGTAGGAATGTTTGGGATGCGTTTTGCACCTTCAAAGTGTAAAATGCTGTTGCAGGACTGAGTTGGCTCAACACCAGACCTTGTGTTGGTAGGGGAAGCTCTAGCTGAAGTGGATAAATTTTGTTACCTGGGCAGTTACATCTCACCAGGTGGACAGATAACGGGTGAAGTGTCATCGCGTATACAGAAGGCGCGTTTGGCTTTTGCCAACCTCCGTCATCTGTGGTGTCGGCGTGACATCCGATTGTCTGTCAAGGGTAGAACGTACAGTGCGGTGGTTAGGTCCGTTCTATTATACGGTTCATAAACATAGTCGTTGAGGGTAAAAGATAGGCGAAGACTGTCAGTGTTCGAGCATTGATTTCTCCGTAGCATTGCCCGAGTATAGTGGGAACATCGTATGAGCAATGCTGAGGCTCGACGTAAGGTGTTGGGAACCAGAGGTCAGTCTCTGGATCAAGTGCTGAATCTAAACAGGTTGAGGTGGTTGGGACATGTGTTTCGCATGCCCACGAATAGACTTCCTCAGCGTACGCTGTTCTCTGAGACAGGTGGTGATTGGAAGGTAGGTCGAGGTGGTCAGTCCATGACATGGCAAAAAGGTATGAAAACCTTGACCAGCGGACTTGGTCGAGTAGGACGTGTTAGACTTCCAGGTTGGGGTCCACATGATCCGCCTACTAAATGGTTGGAGACATTAAGTGATATGGCTAGGTGTCGCGGTCAGTGGTGTAGTTGCATTCAGGCTCTTTCCTTGTCGTTTTGATTTCCCCTTGGTACTTTGACTTTTTGGATGTTTGTCACTGTGCTTTTATTTTTTTCGTCCTTTACTTGACGATGCTGGGAGGTAGCAACTGAAACCAGAGCACAGAAGTGCGGGTTAATGGTTGAATAAACTGAACTGAAACTGAGCGACCAAATGTCCGGGAGCCCAGTGAATACACCAAACGTCAACCAGTTCGATCGATACGGGCATAAGCTAATACGAGACGGAGCGTTCACGGTCATCCGTCAAGTGCCACAAAGCCGCTCCGGAGGAATCAGACGGCAACTCCTATCCACAACCCAGCTGATTGCAATCATGGTACATCGACCAATCATGTCTTCGCAAGGCACTGCATCTTCCCTGGTCAAAGATCGGCGAGATGGTGAAAAAAATACACACAGTTTGCGAAACCAGCGGCGGAATTGTCTACACGAATGTACTATCTTCAGCCTGACGGAAGCTATTGTGAATTCCTGCGAACGCTGTGGGCCAATTTACCAACTTAACTAATTTTACGAAACTCCGTGCGTATACCGTATTGACCCGATGTGAAGTGCCGAAAGGACAAATCTGTTTGCCACACACCCATTTATGCAAATTCTGATTTATCTTCCTACGTTTTGTTACGTAGGTTGTTGCACAGTGGATAAGTAAGTGGACAAAATGAAAACTAGAAGTTCAATGTGCCAACATTCTGGATACAAGTGCGACTCTTGGCCATGTCTGTCCTCAGCGATCCATTAGGTAGGTATCATAAACCACACTCACACGGCGCACGTGACTGATTAGGGTTCTTATTTATTTAAGGCCATAATTCGCTGATTGGATCCAACAAACTATTCATAAATCGTAGAGGAACAAATGGTTAAGGGACACAGGTTGGATACAGCGATTGAATGGCCAAGAAAATTTCATCAGTCATGACACTTTCATTAGTTGAGAAAACGTCCTGTTGATTTCAACATAAATATTCCTTATGGAACTCGCAGTTAGGGCGGTAGTTGTTTCAACAATCCTATGACTTTAGGAGCTTTGACAGAAGGAGGAAACGAGCAAACCTTATCTTTACTATAAATTTATTGTGTTAAACCTCGAGTATGCTGGAAGTAGTGGAGTCTTTAATTATCAACATAGCTTATCTTTTGCAAGTCCGCATACCCAACTCTGGCACTCGACGCATAAAAGTCCCAGGAGAGAAGACAGTTCACTGGCTCGACGAACAAATCCGGCGTCACAACGTAACATTCAAAAATAACAATGAAGTCAAACAACGCAATGATTGCTTGGGAATCGGTACTCACAAGGCTTGCTTTTGCACGTTTAAAACGCCTCCCCCCTCCGCCCCGGAAAAACTGACGGTGATTGCGGTCTGTGATCCGACCAACGTGGCGGACAGCGGGACGAAAGATGCATTCTACGGCAGTCTCTCTCAGTTAATCAACCAGGCCCGGAAAGCGACATTCTGTTCATCACGGGAGACTGGAACGCTCTCACAGGTCCCTCGGATTCATCAACGCGGCACTTCCCGGTAAACTTGACCTTTGTCAACGCTGTGAAAATGGTGACCGCCTGGCTAGTTTGGCCGACTTCAACAGAATGGCCGTTTGCAGCACCCTAAAAAGCCTTTACTGACGTGGTACTCCAACGGCGATCGCACTTCGTACCAAATCGACTGTATCCTAGCGAGGTCCCGTTGGGCTTCGTCTGTGGAAGACTGTCGAGCGTAGTGCGGCGCAGCGGCGGGAAACGTCATTGATACAGACCACGTTCTTGTTCCTGCGCGCTTCATGTATCCATGCACATTAAGGCCTCCACCGACTCGGATGAACGTCGCAGCCCTGGAAATGCCAAGCGCGGCCATGCGCAACCGCCACTCAATTACCCACAGTAGCCAACATGCCATCGGACGCATCTCCAGTAGAAGAACAGTGGATGATGATCAAATCTCCGATGAGAAAACCTGCCCCAAAGGAACCCCGAGAAAGCCGAAAGGCGTCTGAAAGACTGGATCTCCGAGGACACACATCGCAGCCAAGGCACACAAAGCTCGGATATCAGGAAGTGACAAACGCACGGATTGCAACGCGAGGCCTCGCGCTGCGCTAGGGCTATTGGACAGAAGTAGTTAGAAAAAAGAAATTGCAGCAGGAATCGATGACCTCGACAAACTATTCCGCATCGGGTAGGTGCTGCAAGCGTGAGTCACTCTTGCGCGACGCAGGCGGTCAGCTCATGCCAGAGCAGAAGAGAAAAATAGAGGGACGGGCAGAGCACTTCGATCGGTTGCTCAACTGATCACCAGACCACACGACGGGCCTAAAAACCCCAGTTCTTGCAGAGCCGCGGAGTATAACCGAAATCGCCACAGTTAACACTCAGCTTGCGAACAGAAAATCCACTGGAGAAGACAGCATACCATCAGAAGTCTACAAGTGCTGCCTGTCCTCATTAATCAGCAGACTGCACACCCTGTTTGGCTTCATATGGCGGGAAGAAGTCTTTCCGACTGTTTGAGGTACGTTTATTCTGCTGTCCATCTCAAAGAAAGGGGATAAGTCAGTGTTCGATAACTGTAGGAAGATCAACTTGATCGACGTGGGTGCAAAGATTTTCTGTGTGCTGCTGCTCAAGCGCTTCTCTGTTGCGAAAGATCACTTCACCCGACAACAAGGGGTTTCCGTCGGGGCAGAGACTGCGGGGATCGAATTTTCATACTACGTCGAACACTGGAGCACCGCTTCAAGTTCCAGCAGCCAACAGTAGCCTGTTTCATCGACTTTCGGGTCACTTTCAGTTCAGTTAACCGGGAGTGTCTCTGGGCGATAATGGAATCCGACGGGATGCCCGATAAA
This sequence comes from Fasciola hepatica, assembly GCA_948099385.1. Taxonomy (NCBI): domain Eukaryota; kingdom Metazoa; phylum Platyhelminthes; class Trematoda; order Plagiorchiida; family Fasciolidae; genus Fasciola; species Fasciola hepatica. The sequence goes on along the minus strand of CANUEZ040000112.1, from coordinate 4,569,420 downwards.
CTCGCAAGGCTTCTGAGAGAATACTATTCGTCCACTAGGGCGCGAGTCCGTATGTACGGAGAAGAGTCCTCAGAGTATACACTCGATACTGACGTCTGACAGGGCTGCCCTCTTTCACCGGTGCTGTTTAGCTGTGCGATAGACTGGACAGTGAGACAGGCATCAACTGACTATTCTTGTATCCAGCTGTGTCAGGAGATGCACATGTCGGTCCTAGAGTTCGCACATGTCATTGTTAGGCTAGCAGACTCTCCTGCCGTGTTTCAACCAGTCGTCGGTCGAATCGATTTCTTCTCAAAGTTCATCGGGTTAGTGGTAAACACCAGAAAAACTAAGGTTACGTCAACTTGCTCAGGGTCATCAGCTCAGTCAATCATCTCTACTCCACCAATGATCAACTGATCGAGTGCGTCTCATCATCCATTTATCTATGCTCTATATTGCCTCCGAACGATCAAGCAACGTTTGAAGCAATGCTGCAGATGGACCACACCAGGAAAGCGTTTCTTCAGCTACGATGGGCGTTGTGTACTCGCAGTGAAATCAACCGGACCAAGGGGCGTATCTACCGTGCCGCTATACACCCCGTACTCAGCTACGGCCGTGAAGTTAGGCTAGAGCCGACGATACCAGAAAGTTAAAGGTGTTCGATCACTGGTGCCTGTGGCGTATTTTGAAAGTGAATTGGCGCGATAGAGTATTCAACGATAAAGTAAGGAGATGATGCTGTGAAATTGACGAGCTTTTAAACTTCCTCCAAAGTTCTCGACTGCGGTGGCTGGTTCATATCTTACGGTGACCCGAGACGAAAGTAACCAAACACACTTCGTCCCGAACCCTGTCCTGGATGGCGCTTCGCCTTGGTGGCCAGCTTAAAACTTGGATCAGCACTGTCGATAAGGATGTAGAACGCTAAGGCTTACGGTCGGTCTATGGTGCCGTCAATGGAAGAAAAACTGGATCGCGATCTGTTCCGAACTCACTTCCAACCACCGCGCATGGCTAGCTATGATATGTGATATTCATGGAGCTGACTCAGACTCGAGCAGAAGATAGTCGCGTAGAAGTAAAGTAAGTTCATAATCATCCATGGTACTGTACGGGTAATTCTTTGGTTCTAACTGTGAAACCAGAAAGAACCTCACTCATTGCAGGAGTCGATCATCAACCGAAAACGAGGAGAGTACGTCTACTCCGTATAGTTTTGTGGTTTGAAGTCGGACGTTCAGCTACTCGAGTTGAACGTCACTCCACGCCTGCGCTTAAATGTAATCACAATTTTAGACCCAATAGCCAATAAAGCTTAGGAAGAGTCGGCAACCTTTTTTAGGAGGATTGGAGTAGTGAAACGCAACGTCCCATTAGGTCAATCGCGATACTGCTTGGTTCAGTTACTATAATTGCATCATAACAGCTCTGATTTGATCACGATAGAGAATCTGCTCTTAGTTTTGAAGAAGCAACGTATTTCACCTCCTGGACTTTGCAGGGGAAAAGTATGCATGTATTACAGTATAGGATAGCCAGTGGCATTGCGGTTGTGTTGTTCAACTCTGTGCCTATAAAGCTGAAATAATTCACCAACAACAGAGGCAAATCAACAAATCGAAGGAATATATACACATCACACAATATGGAGGTTTGAAATCCAATTATTACCCCTTGTTTGTCTATTTTTGTTTCAACAGCATCTTAGACTTGCATTAACCGAGCGATAAGAGCTCATCTGATGTTCAATGGAAGTGCCATTTTTTTCTCTCAATGTTTATCTTATTTTACATGCATTGGATACCATGCGAACGGTATCCCATGGGCTCACTTCAACAGTTTTCAAGTTCAATGTACTTACGAATATAAAATAGTGGGACGTGACTCAGGATCGGTTGTGTGACCGAGATTCGTCATACGTGACTGGCAATGATGCGATAAGGCTTGGTAACGACGGGGAAACCCATGAATTACTACTTAATGTTAATCACTCCCATGTTTCATCGTCTGAATAGTTATGCTGTTTTTAGAGTGTAGATGCCAAAATGCAATGCACTGTTTCTCATTTTGGCGTTTCTTTCATTTGCCTTCTGGCGGTGGCAGGTTTGGGCTTGTGGATTTCTTCCGTCCTTGGTCGAACGCTACGACCGAAACCAGTGGGAATATTTTGCAGACCACAATATACCACTTCTTTTGGACTATGCACGCCAGGAGGAAGTTGGAATGAGCCAGTCTGACTGTCGCATTGTAACTTATAACGAACATTGGCTAGTGGTTGTGCCTTGGTGGGCTTGTTGGCCGTTTGAAACACTGATCCTGCCTCGAAAACGACATATTCGTTGGTTAGATGAGCTTGCAGCGGACGAAAAAGGCAGTTTGACTCGGGTGATCCAAGAATTACTTATTCGCTATGATAATCTTTTTCACACCGATTTCCCATACTCTATGGGCTGGTACCAAGCACCATTGCACCATATCGGATGTGATGTATTGACGCCTAAAGAGAGCTACCAGGAACAAGCGCATTGGCAAATACATGCGTTGTTTCAGCCTCCGCTTCTCCGGTCGGCAAGTGTGCGCAAATTCATGTCCGGTTTCGAGCTGCTTGCTGAAGCCCAACGAGATCTTCTGCCGGAAAGGGCGGCTGAAATTTTGCGTCAAGTCCCCACGGTGCATTACACACTGACGGCAACCCAATAGTCGTAATTTCTGCTTTTCATGTTTCCGTCCAGGCCGAATCAAGGGCTGTCAATCAGAAGACTCCGGTGATCAAACATCTGACGAATAAAACTGATCTCCTAATGAGTATGATCTAAATGGTGAATTAAAATATATTTTCCCAGTTTACACTTGTGTTTTGCTGAATCGTCACAATGTTTTCTCTACTGCGCACCGTTGAAGAGAATTGTTTTCCCTTGGTATTCTAAGTTCGAGTTGTTTTGGTGATTCCTTGTATTTTTTATTTGATCACACTCACTGTTCCTTTGTTTGAATGTACGTTTTGTGCACTCCAACACAACGACCACCAACGCTACTTCTGACACTGTCATAATGCACGTGGTTGGCATTTCACGGCCCTGTTTTTGATCTCTTCGGTTTACCCCCATTGTTCTTTCTGAGAGAGTGGCTACTCTTCTAATAGTTTTTTGTAATTTACAAGTAGAGTCGTTAAGAATAAAAACAAAAAAGCTTAACATGAAGATTGTCATGCAAAAAGATGTCTTTAGACGAAGAAGGAATTGGAGACAGACGAAGGTGTATCAGATAATTTCCAAGACGTCGGACAAAACTGAGGTCGACAAGGATTGTTTAAATTCAGTGGTTAACGTAAATTAATTAAATGTATGGCTACCACTTAATTAGCTCTAGGCCTTTTGTATTTTATCCGATGCCATGGCTGTTCTCGTGGTTTCTGCACTTGCACTGACGATGAGTAATAACCGCCCATTTCGAAACCCCTTTCCATTGCTCCGTTTGCGAACAGTTGAACCGTAATTCCCTTAGCTTACCCCGTTCTTTTATTTCCATGCAGCTAGCTCCTATGAGAGGATGAGCCGACTTCATGGATGTCCCGAACGGCACCTGCTTTTAGTGCTACTGATATGGCAAACAGTCAGAAACACACAAATTAACATTTGTTTATCTGAACGACTACTGAGTTTGATGGCGCTACTTACTCCGTCCATGTACAGTGTTCATATGTAGCTTAAAAGCTCCTAGGGGGAAGGGGGGGGGGGGGTAGATTTCTATGTACGCTGTTGAAAATGATAGCAGTAGATAAATTTTGACACCTGGCGAAAAATATACGTTGGGTTGCCCACCCGCGGATGACGGTACACGGTGCGGATACTTGCTCATTATAGTTTCAAGAGTGCTTCATTTCATCACAGAGTGATCGAGTTGGTTGTTAAAACGTAATAAGATTCGTTGAAGTCTCTTAAATTCAGGAGACCAGTGACCATACATGACTCGACCGCGGACGGGTTAGCTATTAGTACTGTGCAAATAGATTACATACCATCGGTGGTGGTCGAGTTGTTTAGAGTGTTTGATTGGCACCTCGGATGTCAGGAGCTCGAATCTCCGCCACCACCGGTTACTTTGGTGGTAGACAGTAATCCACTGTCGTCCGACTTGGTACCACACCTGGACCATTGAGATCTTATTTGGTTCTCCAATCCAGGTCTCAGGGTCTGGTTGCTGGTTATCCTTAACAGTGCAGTGGGTCTTTATGGGTATGGGGTGTACACCCCTTCCATTGCATTAATGCGGAAGTATGTAATAAAACAAAGCGAATACCGCTATACAAGGCACCTTAAAACTGACCAACGTGACCAATCTACTCACAATAGGCACATCCATATTGGTGGACATTCCACTCACGGTGCCGTAGGACTGTGCCAATAGCCCTATAAGACCACCCTGTGGTAAAATGAAGCACTTTTGAAGCCATAATGAGCAAATATCCGTATCGTTTATCGTCCTTCGTAGGTGGACAATCCAACGTAGTTTCTTCGTCAGATGGCAAGATCTAACTACTGCTATCGTTTCCAGTAGCGCATATAGAAATTCAACTCCAGAAAACGATGTGCTACCAATAAACACGTTGTCACGCTCTTGCGCTCCTCCAATACACCCGTTATCCCGCTACAGCGTCTGTTATTTCTACTATATCGAGTGCCGACCTTTCTCAGCAACTTTAAATGTAAAACAAAGTACCGTTTGTTACATGTAACAAACGGTATTTTGTTTTGTATTAAAAGTCATTGACAAAGATCAGGACTCGAAATAATGAAAAAATAAAGGATTGTGTCCCTAACCGTTTAGATGAGTGGATACATTGACAGTTTGAAGATAATACACACAGTTGTGGTAAGTACATCCGCATCACTTCTATCAGTTTATTTATATTGCACCATTTGGCACGATCACTCACTGAAAATGCAACAGCCATATGGACTGTGCCACTTGGTTCGGCGATACGGATACATCGTTTAAACCTTCGATCAATTTGCGGTGCAGTAATTGGCACCATTACCAGCGTCAACTGCGAGGCATACGATTATCACACTTTCTTTTTTATTCAGTCATCTTTGTAACACCAATCTTTGCAAAGAAGAGTAAAGTTGTTCCAGTGTTTCGATGTCGTAATATTCCGATACTTTTGATCTGACTAGTCTGCAGCTGCATGGTTAGAGGTTGTGCGTCAAGGCCTAAAGATGATAGGTCGTGGCTAAAGAATGGTGGATCGTGGCTAAAGCATTGTGAGTCGCGGCTAAGGAATTGCGGGTTTTGAATAAAGCGTGATGGGAAAAGGTTTAGTTCTTTTACTTTGCGCGTTACCAAATATTATCATTATCGGGTTACAAATCGAAAATCGAGGGCTTTGAACGATATACAGGGACAGGTCCTGACTAAACTTAAGAGATGCCTCAACCGGTGGACCAAGCAGCAAGGTCATTCAACCAAAGGCTCTTGTAATTCATTCAATCACACTTGGATATATATATATATATATATATATATATATATATATATATATATATATTCTGCTGATGCACGTGCCTGGTTTGTGAGGATTCGGGCCAGATACGTAATGGTAGAGTTTTTGTAGATGTTAATATGAGAGGGTATGGGTCGAAAGGAGGAACGTGTAGCAGCGCGAGAGTTACATTTGGATAGATCACTGTGTAAAGGGTGAGTACTGTCTGCACGGATTTTGTGAGCGAACTTTTCACATGCGGCCAGGTGTAGTTCGCACAGCTCAGCAGATAGTTGATTTGAGGGTATGAAACATACCCGACTGATGATGGATAGACCTCGACGAAGAATTATAAAATCATTTGTTCAGTAGACCAGCAAAATAACGAGAATACTGAAGTGGAACAGGAAATACACATTGATAAACAAAAAGGGAAATAGCACTCTGTGGAACAATAAAATGCCCAAGCTTTCGTATTCGGTAAGATAGCCGGCCTAGTTTCCTCACAGTTTGAAATGTGAGATGACAACTTCAAATTGGCATCAATAGTGATTCCTGGGTATTTGACAGAACCCACTCTAGCCAATGGTTCTGTGGAAGTGACAGATGGATCACAAGGATAAGCCGATCGAGAAACGGTTGATGCGCATTCAAATTATTTGTACAAATTTAAAGTTAAACCAGATCGAACAGCTCCCCGAAGCACTCCTGAGTTTTTCACCAAGGGTTTGGATGTTTTAAAACTCAGTCGTGTGCACTGAGTTCTTTTGGTAAAATAATCGCAACCAGGCTAGCCAGGGCGTGGGGCAGCCGAAAGCTTCCAGTTTACGGTAGAGTGATTGCGGAATAAAATCAAAAGCAGACGGGAAGTCACCGACTGCATGATGGACCGGGGGTGCGACAGCATCCACAGCGGATCTGTTCGATTTGTGGGCAAACTGTAAGGGGTCGTCGGAAGAGTTTGTAAAAGAATTCAAACATTTAAGAATTGCGCGCCCTGTATGTTTAAGGCCAGATGAAGTTAGAACAATGGGACGAAAGCGTGTAGCTATGACACGAATTACAAGGTTTGGGTGTAGGAACAATAGTGCATGATCTCCAGCAGTCTGGAATAGAATACGAGCACAAAGATTTATTTAAGAGTGAAGTAAACATATCGGTCAGGGCAACAGCAGCATGTTTCAAAAGTGATGAGGGTAGGCCATCAGGACCAGTACCCGAGGTCATTTTGGATGTTAGAAGAAGCCTGAATACTTTTTCCGTAGAGAACGGAGTTACGTGCGCGCCATCTTCTTGAATTAATAGGATCGAAGAGTCCTTTGATGGGTGGATGAATGCACTGATGATACTGTCAACGTCCGCAGCGAATTCCACTTGTTTCGTTTACTTTCCACACAGCAACCGAACGCCTTGCCATAGTGGGTTACTGTTATGGCTACGTAGGAGGTGACTAGCATACAGCGATCCGACGCGTTTAGTTTATTTACCAAAAACGAAATGTATCTTACATTAGAATTGTCCCGGGCTTTGTAGAAATATCCCTTCTGTCTTCTTAAGGATTTCAGCGTCAGAGAAATGGTACAGCTGTTGCAGGGAAAGAGGGTTTTTGAGGGGCAGCACATGTCGAAAATTAAATTAACCGTCTCTACGAAAAGTTTGACATTGCTACTTAGCGACGATTCGGAAGAAAATCAAGGGGATGCATGAGAACGAGAATTTTGTAGAAAAGTGTTATCACGTGGAAAACCTCGGCTGGTTTGCTTGAAAGAGTGGAAAGCAGACCGGGAGCATATCTTAGGCCTCAACAGAAGCAGACAATGGTCACTTGTTGAGACAGGTGCACACAGCTCAAGGGGGAATAATTTAGAACGATTGGTATTGATCCTGTCTAAAACAGAATTGCCTCTGGTTGGAGAAACACAAGGAATAATTAAGTCGAACGCAGTGAGGGGTTGAGTGGAACCATGATTGAAACTTTCATCAAACAAAAAAACAAGAAAAATTGAAAGAGTCAGAAAATGAAATAGCGTTCTGTGTGGGAAACGGAGCAGCGCATTATTTGATTGTGATGATCTCCATTGCGAGAAAATTTAGGATGGCACTGCAAAACTAAAAAAACAATACCATTCACTGAGTATGAATAAACGACCTTGGACTTGCAACACCAGGTAGCGTTGGCATATGTGGCCACCCTGCATCCAGTCTCTTGCTGTAACAGTTTGAAGCCGATTATTAACACCAGTGAGTCAGCAACATGTTGGTTTAGCCACGGTTCTTTTATACAAACCACCGGCCCGGATGCGTTTTTTGGGTCGAAGGGGAATTCCTTGATTTAAATGATCGATTAAATCAGATTGAGTGGAAGATCCAAATCTCTGTTTGAGTAGAAATATTTATGACCGCATATGACGGCGTACAATGATCATAGCGAGTAGGGGCCTGATACGGTTGCCGCCTGCACCAATCGGCTTATGCGTTTCCCTGGTACTCTGGTTGATACGTGTAAAGCTTTAGGCACTTTTTCTCCTTATCGCCGTGGTTGCGGTGGTACCAACGTGCGCCAGGGTTTGTATGGCTACCCTACCGTGAATGGCTTTGTATGCTTTCTCTACGAGACCCGGCATTTGATCGCGGTGCGTTTAGCGCGTTAACCTGAGAGGACGGCATCCCCGTCTGCTTAGCTAAGCGTTCCATGGCGTTAACACGGTCTACGTCGGGATCCTTAGCTATGTGATGTAAGAAGGGTCGGGCACGGTTGGCCTGGGAATGATCGCAGTCAAGTATGACTTGTCATGTTTGATATACAGATGCCGCACTAATTACCACATAAACGTGCTGTTACTCCATACATTTGGTTTCAACAATTTTCGTTGTCTCCCAGTTTGATGTTCTGAGATTACGTCGGTATTGACACCAGTGAGTCAGCAACATGTTGGTTTAGCCACTGTTCTTTTATACAAACCACAAAAGTATGAACATGAATGCGAGAACGAAGAACAGAGGTTAGATCCGATATTTTCGCAAACAACGAACGTATGTTGGTATTGAACAAAGACGGAACGGACATCTTCTCTGGAGGGATGCAAATAAGAGCATCCTTCCAGCCGGCCCGGATGCGTTTTTTGGGTCGAAGGGGAATTCCTTGATTTAAATGATCGATTAAATCAGATTGAGTGGAAGATCCAAATCTCTGTTTGAGTAGAAATATTTATGACCGCATATGACGGCGTACAATGATCATAGCGAGTAGGGGCCTGATACGGTTGCCGCCTGCACCAATCGGCTTATGCGTTTCCCTGGTACTCTGGTTGATACGTGTAAAGCTTTAGGCACTTTTTCTCCTTATCGCCGTGGTTGCGGTGGTACCAACGTGCGCCAGGGTTTGTATGGCTACCCTACCGTGAATGGCTTTGTATGCTTTCTCTACGAGACCCGGCATTTGATCGCGGTGCGTTTAGCGCGTTAACCTGAGAGGACGGCATCCCCGTCTGCTTAGCTAAGCGTTCCATGGCGTTAACACGGTCTACGTCGGGATCCTTAGCTATGTGATGTAAGAAGGGTCGGGCACGGTTGGCCTGGGAATGATCGCAGTCAAGTATGACTTGTCATGTTTGATATACAGATGCCGCACTAATTACCACATAAACGTGCTGTTACTCCATACATTTGGTTTCAACAATTTTCGTTGTCTCCCAGTTTGATGTTCTGAGATTACGTCGGTATTGACACCAGTGAGTCAGCAACATGTTGGTTTAGCCACTGTTCTTTTATACAAACCACAAAAGTATGAACATGAATGCGAGAACGAAGAACAGAGGTTAGATCCGATATTTTCGCAAACAACGAACGTATGTTGGTATTGAACAAAGACGGAACGGACATCTTCTCTGGAGGGATGCAAATAAGAGCATCCTTCCAGCCGGCCCGGATGCGTTTTTTGGGTCGAAGGGGAATTCCTTGATTTAAATGATCGATTAAATCAGATTGAGTGGAAGATCCAAAACTCTGTTTGAGTAGAAATATTTATGACCGCATATGACGGCGTACAATGATCATAGCGAGTAGGGGCCTGATACGGTTGCCGCCTGCACCAATCGGCTTATGCGTTTCCCTGGTACTCTGGTTGATACGTGTAAAGCTTTAGGCACTTTTTCTCCTTATCGTCGTGGTTGCGGTGGTACCAACGTGCGCCAGGGTTTGTATGGCTACCCTACCGTGAATGGCTTTGTATGCTTTCTCTACGAGACCCGGCATTTGATCGCGATGCGTTTAGCGCGTTAACCTGAGAGGACGGCATCCCCGTCTGCTTAGCTAAGCGTTCCATGGCGTTAATACGGTCTACGTCGGGATCCTTAGCTATGTGATGTAAGAAGGGTCGGGCACGGTTGGCCTGGGAATGATCGCAGTCAAGTATGACTTGTCATGTTTGATTTACAGATGCCGTACTAATTACCACATAAACGTGCTGTTACTCCATACATTTGGTTTCAACAATTTTCGTTGTCTCCCAGTTTGATGTTCTGAGATTACGTCGGTATTGACACCAGTGAGTCAGCAACATGTTGGTTTAGCCACTGTTCTTTTATACAAACCACAAAAGTATGAACATGAATGCGAGAACGAAGAACAGAGGTTAGATCCGATATTTTCGCAAACAACGAACGTATGTTGGTATTGAACAAAGACGGAACGGACATCTTCTCTGGAGGGATGCAAATAAGAGCATCCTTCCAGCCGGCCCGGATGCGTTTTTTGGGTCGAAGGGGAATTCCTTGATTTAAATGATCGATTAAATCAGATTGAGTGGAAGATCCAAAACTCTGTTTGAGTAGAAATATTTATGACCGCATATGACGGCGTACAATGATCATAGCGAGTAGGGGCCTGATACGGTTGCCGCCTGCACCAATCGGCTTATGCGTTTCCCTGGTACTCTGGTTGATACGTGTAAAGCTTTAGGCACTTTTTCTCCTTATCGCCGTGGTTGCGGTGGTACCAACGTGCGCCAGGGTTTGTATGGCTACCCTACCGTGAATGGCTTTGGATGCTTTCTCTACGAGACCCGGCATTTGATCGCGATGCGTTTAGCGCGTTAACCTGAGAGGACGGCATCCCCGTCTGCTTAGCTAAGCGTTCCATGGCGTTAACACGGTCTACGTCGGGATCCTTAGCTATGTGATGTAAGAAGGGTCGGGCACGGTTGGCCTGGGAATGATCGCAGTCAAGTATGACTTGTCATGTTTGATATACAGATGCCGCACTAATTACCACATAAACGTGCTGTTGCTCCATACATTTGGTTTCAATAATTTTCGTTGTCTCCCAGTTTGATGTTCTGAGATTACGTCGGTATTGACACCAGTGAGTCAGCAACATGTTGGTTTAGCCACGGTTCTTTTATACAAAGCACAAAAGTATGAACATGAATGCGAGAACGAAGAACAGAGGTTAGATCCGATATTTTCGCAAACAACGAACGTATGTTGGTACTGAACAAAGACGGAACGGACATCTTCTCTGGAGGGATGCAAATAAGAGCATCCTTCCAGCCGGCCCGGATGCGTTTTTTGGGTCGAAGGGGAATTCCTTGATTTAAATGATCGATTAAATCAGATTGAGTGGAAGATCCAAAACTCTGTTTGAGTAGAAATATTTATGACCGCATATGACGGCGTACAATGAACATAGCGAGTAGGGGCCTGATACGGTTGCCGCCTGCACCAATCGGCTTATGCGTTTCCCTGGTACTCTGGTTGATACGTGTAAAGCTTTAGGCACTTTTTCTCCTTATCGCCGTGGTTGCGGTGGTACCAACGTGCGCCAGGGTTTGTATGGCTACCCTACCGTGAATGGCTTTGTATGCTTTCTCTACGAGACCCGGCATTTGATCGCGATGCGTTTAGCGCGTTAACCTGAGAGGACGGCATCCCCGTCTGCTTAGCTAAGCGTTCCATGGCGTTAACACGGTCTACGTCGGGATCCTTAGCTATGTGATGTAAGAAGGGTCGGGCACGGTTGGCCTGGGAATGATCGCAGTCAAGTATGACTTGTCATGTTTGATATACAGATGCCGCACTAATTACCACATAAACGTGCTGTTACTCCATACATTTGGTTTCAACAATTTTCGTTGTCTCCCAGTTTGATGTTCTGAGATTACGTCGGTATTGACACCAGTGAGTCAGCAACATGTTGGTTTAGCCACGGTTCTTTTATACAAAGCACAAAAGTATGAACATGAATGCGAGAACGAAGAACAGAGGTTAGATCCGATATTTTCGCAAACAACGAACGTATGTTGGTACTGAACAAAGACGGAACGGACATCTTCTCTGGAGGGATGCAAATAAGAGCATCCTTCCAGCCGGCCCGGATGCGTTTTTTGGGTCGAAGGGGAATTCCTTGATTTAAATGATCGATTAAATCAGATTGAGTGGAAGATCCAAAACTCTGTTTGAGTAGAAATATTTATGACCGCATATGACGGCGTACAATGATCATAGCGAGTAGGGGCCTGATACGGTTGCCGCCTGCACCAATCGGCTTATGCGTTTCCCTGGTACTCTGGTTGATACGTGTAAAGCTTTAGGCACTTTTTCTCCTTATCGCCGTGGTTGCGGTGGTACCAACGTGCGCCAGGGTTTGTATGGCTACCCTACCGTGAATGGCTTTGGATGCTTTCTCTACGAGACCCGGCATTTGATCGCGATGCGTTTAGCGCGGTAACCTGAGAGGACGGCATCCCCGTCTGCTTAGCTAAGCGTTCCATGGCGTTAACACGGTCTACGTCGGGATCCTTAGCTATGTGATGTAAGAAGGGTCGGGCACGGTTGGCCTGGGAATGATCGCAGTCAAGTATGACTTGTCATGTTTGATATACAGATGCCGCACTAATTACCACATAAACGTGCTGTTGCTCCATACATTTGGTTTCAATAATTTTCGTTGTCTCCCAGTTTGATGTTCTGAGATTACGTCGGTATTGACACCAGTGAGTCAGCAACATGTTGGTTTAGCCACGGTTCTTTTATACAAACCACAAAAGTATGAACATGAATGCGAGAACGAAGAACAGAGGTTAGATCCGATATTTTCGCAAACAACGAACGTATGTTGGTACTGAACAAAGACGGAACGGACATCTTCTCTGGAGGGATGCAAATAAGAGCATCCTTCCAGCCGGCCCGGATGCGTTTTTTGGGTCGAAGGGGAATTCCTTGATTTAAATGATCGATTAAATCAGATTGAGTGGAAGATCCAAAACTCTGTTTGAGTAGAAATATTTATGACCGCATATGACGGCGTACAATGATCATAGCGAGTAGGGGCCTGATACGGTTGCCGCCTGCACCAATCGGCTTATGCGTTTCCCTGGTACTCTGGTTGATACGTGTAAAGCTTTAGGCACTTTTTCTCCTTATCGCCGTGGTTGCGGTGGTACCAACGTGCGCCAGGGTTTGTATGGCTACCCTACCGTGAATGGCTTTGGATGCTTTCTCTACGAGACCCGGCATTTGATCGCGATGCGTTTAGCGCGTTAACCTGAGAGGACGGCATCCCCGTCTGCTTAGCTAAGCGTTCCATGGCGTTAACACGGTCTACGTCGGGATCCTTAGCTATGTGATGTAAGAAGGGTCGGGCACGGTTGGCCTGGGAATGATCGCAGTCAAGTATGACTTGTCATGTTTGATATACAGATGCCGCACTAATTACCACATAAACGTGCTGTTGCTCCATACATTTGGTTTCAATAATTTTCGTTGTCTCCCAGTTTGATGTTCTGAGATTACGTCGGTATTGACACCAGTGAGTCAGCAACATGTTGGTTTAGCCACGGTTCTTTTATACAAACCACAAAAGTATGAACATGAATGCGAGAACGAAGAACAGAGGTTAGATCCGATATTTTCGCAAACAACGAACGTATGTTGGTACTGAACAAAGACGGAACGGACATCTTCTCTGGAGGGATGCAAATAAGAGCATCCTTCCAGCCGGCCCGGATGCGTTTTTTGGGTCGAAGGGGAATTCCTTGATTTAAATGATCGATTAAATCAGATTGAGTGGAAGATCCAAAACTCTGTTTGAGTAGAAATATTTATGACCGCATATGACGGCGTACAATGATCATAGCGAGTAGGGGCCTGATACGGTTGCCGCCTGCACCAATCGGCTTATGCGTTTCCCTGGTACTCTGGTTGATACGTGTAAAGCTTTAGGCACTTTTTCTCCTTATCGTCGTGGTTGCGGTGGTACCAACGTGCGCCAGGGTTTGTATGGCTACCCTACCGTGAATGGCTTTGTATGCTTTCTCTACGAGACCCGGCATTTGATCGCGATGCGTTTAGCGCGTTAACCTGAGAGGACGGCATCCCCGTCTGCTTAGCTAAGCGTTCCATGGCGTTAACACGGTCTACGTCGGGATCCTTAGCTATGTGATGTAAGAAGGGTCGGGCACGGTTGGCCTGGGAATGATCGCAGTCAAGTATGACTTGTCATGTTTGATATACAGATGCCGCACTAATTACCACATAAACGTGCTGTTACTCCATACATTTGGTTTCAACAATTTTCGTTGTCTCCCAGTTTGATGTTCTGAGATTACGTCGGTATTGACACCAGTGAGTCAGCAACATGTTGGTTTAGCCACGGTTCTTTTATACAAAGCACAAAAGTATGAACATGAATGCGAGAACGAAGAACAGAGGTTAGATCCGATATTTTCGCAAACAACGAACGTATGTTGGTACTGAACAAAGACGGAACGGACATCTTCTCTGGAGGGATGCAAATAAGAGCATCCTTCCAGCCGGCCCGGATGCGTTTTTTGGGTCGAAGGGGAATTCCTTGATTTAAATGATCGATTAAATCAGATTGAGTGGAAGATCCAAAACTCTGTTTGAGTAGAAATATTTATGACCGCATATGACGGCGTACAATGATCATAGCGAGTAGGGGCCTGATACGGTTGCCGCCTGCACCAATCGGCTTATGCGTTTCCCTGGTACTCTGGTTGATACGTGTAAAGCTTTAGGCACTTTTTCTCCTTATCGCCGTGGTTGCGGTGGTACCAACGTGCGCCAGGGTTTGTATGGCTACCCTACCGTGAATGGCTTTGGATGCTTTCTCTACGAGACCCGGCATTTGATCGCGATGCGTTTAGCGCGTTAACCTGAGAGGACGGCATCCCCGTCTGCTTAGCTAAGCGTTCCATGGCGTTAATACGGTCTACGTCGGGATCCTTAGCTATGTGATGTAAGAAGGGTCGGGCACGGTTGGCCTGGGAATGATCGCAGTCAAGTATGACTTGTCATGTTTGATATACAGATGCCGCACTAATTACCACATAAACGTGCTGTTACTCCATACATTTGGTTTCAACAATTTTCGTTGTCTCCCAGTTTGATGTTCTGAGATTACGTCGGTATTGACACCAGTGAGTCAGCAACATGTTGGTTTAGCCACGGTTCTTTTATACAAACCACAAAAGTATGAACATGAATGCGAGAACGAAGAACAGAGGTTAGATCCGATATTTTCGCAAACAACGAACGTATGTTGGTATTGAACAAAGACGGAACGGACATCTTCTCTGGAGGGATGCAAATAAGAGCATCCTTCCAGCCGGCCCGGATGCGTTTTTTGGGTCGAAGGGGAATTCCTTGATTTAAATGATCGATTAAATCAGATTGAGTGGAAGATCCAAAACTCTGTTTGAGTAGAAATATTTATGACCGCATATGACGGCGTACAATGATCATAGCGAGTAGGGGCCTGATACGGTTGCCGCCTGCACCAATCGGCTTATGCGTTTCCCTGGTACTCTGGTTGATACGTGTAAAGCTTTAGGCACTTTTTCTCCTTATCGCCGTGGTTGCGGTGGTACCAACGTGCGCCAGGGTTTGTATGGCTACCCTACCGTGAATGGCTTTGGATGCTTTCTCTACGAGACCCGGCATTTGATCGCGATGCGTTTAGCGCGTTAACCTGAGAGGACGGCATCCCCGTCTGCTTAGCTAAGCGTTCCATGGCGTTAACACGGTCTACGTCGGGATCCTTAGCTATGTGATGTAAGAAGGGTCGGGCACGGTTGGCCTGGGAATGATCGCAGTCAAGTATGACTTGTCATGTTTGATATACAGATGCCGCACTAATTACCACATAAACGTGCTGTTGCTCCATACATTTGGTTTCAATAATTTTCGTTGTCTCCCAGTTTGATGTTCTGAGATTACGTCGGTATTGACACCAGTGAGTCAGCAACATGTTGGTTTAGCCACGGTTCTTTTATACAAAGCACAAAAGTATGAACATGAATGCGAGAACGAAGAACAGAGGTTAGATCCGATATTTTCGCAAACAACGAACGTATGTTGGTACTGAACAAAGACGGAACGGACATCTTCTCTGGAGGGATGCAAATAAGAGCATCCTTCCAGCCGGCCCGGATGCGTTTTTTGGGTCGAAGGGGAATTCCTTGATTTAAATGATCGATTAAATCAGATTGAGTGGAAGATCCAAAACTCTGTTTGAGTAGAAATATTTATGACCGCATATGACGGCGTACAATGATCATAGCGAGTAGGGGCCTGATACGGTTGCCGCCTGCACCAATCGGCTTATGCGTTTCCCTGGTACTCTGGTTGATACGTGTAAAGCTTTAGGCACTTTTTCTCCTTATCGCCGTGGTTGCGGTGGTACCAACGTGCGCCAGGGTTTGTATGGCTACCCTACCGTGAATGGCTTTGGATGCTTTCTCTACGAGACCCGGCATTTGATCGCGATGCGTTTAGCGCGTTAACCTGAGAGAACGGCATCCCCGTCTGCTTAGCTAAGCGTTCCATGGCGTTAACACGGTCTACGTCGGGATCCTTAGCTATGTGATGTAAGAAGGGTCGGGCACGGTTGGCCTGGGAATGATCGCAGTCAAGTATGACTTGTCATGTTTGATATACAGATGCCGCACTAATTACCACATAAACGTGCTGTTGCTCCATACATTTGGTTTCAACAATTTTCGTTGTCTCCCAGTTTGATGTTCTGAGATTACGTCGGTATTGACACCAGTGAGTCAGCAACATGTTGGTTTAGCCACGGTTCTTTTATACAAAGCACAAAAGTATGAACATGAATGCGAGAACGAAGAACAGAGGTTAGATCCGATATTTTCGCAAACAACGAACGTATGTTGGTACTGAACAAAGACGGAACGGACATCTTCTCTGGAGGGATGCAAATAAGAGCATCCTTCCAGCCGGCCCGGATGCGTTTTTTGGGTCGAAGGGGAATTCCTTGATTTAAATGATCGATTAAATCAGATTGAGTGGAAGATCCAAAACTCTGTTTGAGTAGAAATATTTATGACCGCATATGACGGCGTACAATGATCATAGCGAGTAGGGGCCTGATACGGTTGCCGCCTGCACCAATCGGCTTATGCGTTTCCCTGGTACTCTGGTTGATACGTGTAAAGCTTTAGGCACTTTTTCTCCTTATCGCCGTGGTTGCGGTGGTACCAACGTGCGCCAGGGTTTGTATGGCTACCCTACCGTGAATGGCTTTGTATGCTTTCTCTACGAGACCCGGCATTTGATCGCGGTGCGTTTAGCGCGTTAACCTGAGAGGACGGCATCCCCGTCTGCTTAGCTAAGCGTTCCATGGCGTTAACACGGTCTACGTCGGGATCCTTAGCTATGTGATGTAAGAAGGGTCGGGCACGGTTGGCCTGGGAATGATCGCAGTCAAGTATGACTTGTCATGTTTGATATACAGATGCCGCACTAATTACCACATAAACGTGCTGTTGCTCCATACATTTGGTTTCAACAATTTTCGTTGTCTCCCAGTTTGATGTTCTGAGATTACGTCGGTATTGACACCAGTGAGTCAGCAACATGTTGGTTTAGCCACGGTTCTTTTATACAAACCACAAAAGTATGAACATGAATGCGAGAACGAAGAACAGAGGTTAGATCCGATATTTTCGCAAACAACGAACGTATGTTGGTACTGAACAAAGACGGAACGGACATCTTCTCTGGAGGGATGCAAATAAGAGCATCCTTCCAGCCGGCCCGGATGCGTTTTTTGGGTCGAAGGGGAATTCCTTGATTTAAATGATCGATTAAATCAGATTGAGTGGAAGATCCAAAACTCTGTTTGAGTAGAAATATTTATGACCGCATATGACGGCGTACAATGATCATAGCGAGTAGGGGCCTGATACGGTTGCCGCCTGCACCAATCGGCTTATGCGTTTCCCTGGTACTCTGGTTGATACGTGTAAAGCTTTAGGCACTTTTTCTCCTTATCGCCGTGGTTGCGGTGGTACCAACGTGCGCCAGGGTTTGTATGGCTACCCTACCGTGAATGGCTTTGGATGCTTTCTCTACGAGACCCGGCATTTGATCGCGATGCGTTTAGCGCGTTAACCTGAGAGGACGGCATCCCCGTCTGCTTAGCTAAGCGTTCCATGGCGTTAACACGGTCTACGTCGGGATCCTTAGCTATGTGATGTAAGAAGGGTCGGGCACGGTTGGCCCGGGAATGATCGCAGTCAAGTATGACTTGTCATGTTTGATATACAGATGCCGCACTGATTACCACATAAACGTGCTGTTGCTCCATACATTTGGTTTCAACAATTTTCGTTGTCTCCCAGTTTGATGTTCTGAGATTACGTCGGTATTGACACCAGTGAGTCAGCAACATGTTGGTTTAGCCACGGTTCTTTTATACAAAGCACAAAAGTATGAACATGAATGCGAGAACGAAGAACAGAGGTTAGATCCGATATTTTCGCAAACAACGAACGTATGTTGGTACTGAACAAAGACGGAACGGACATCTTCTCCGGGGGGATGCAAATAAGAGCATCCTTCCAGCCGGCCCGGATGCGTTTTTTGGGTCGAAGGGGAATTCCTTGATTTAAATGATCGATTAAATCAGATTGAGTGGAAGATCCAAAACTCTGTTTGAGTAGAAATATTTATGACCGCATATGACGGCGTACAATGATCATAGCGAGTAGGGGCCTGATACGGTTGCCGCCTGCACCAATCGGCTTATGCGTTTCCCTGGTACTCTGGTTGATACGTGTAAAGCTTTAGGCACTTTTTCTCCTTATCGCCGTGGTTGCGGTGGTACCAACGTGCGCCAGGGTTTGTATGGCTACCCTACCGTGAATGGCTTTGGATGCTTTCTCTACGAGACCCGGCATTTGATCGCGATGCGTTTAGCGCGTTAACCTGAGAGGACGGCATCCCCGTCTGCTTAGCTAAGCGTTCCATGGCGTTAACACGGTCTACGTCGGGATCCTTAGCTATGTGATGTAAGAAGGGTCGGGCACGGTTGGCCCGGGAATGATCGCAGTCAAGTATGACTTGTCATGTTTGATTTACAGATGCCGTACTAATTACCACATAAACGTGCTGTTGCTCCATACATTTGGTTTCAACAATTTTCGTTGTCTCCCAGTTTGATGTTCTGAGATTACGTCGGTATTGACACCAGTGAGTCAGCAACATGTTGGTTTAGCCACGGTTCTTTTATACAAACCACAAAAGTATGAACATGAATGCGAGAACGAAGAACAGAGGTTAGATCCGATATTTTCGCAAACAACGAACGTATGTTGGTATTGAACAAAGACGGAACGGACATCTTCTCTGGAGGGATGCAAATAAGAGCATCCTTCCAGCCGGCCCGGATGCGTTTTTTGGGTCGAAGGGGAATTCCTTGATTTAAATGATCGATTAAATCAGATTGAGTGGAAGATCCAAAACTCTGTTTGAGTAGAAATATTTATGACCGCATATGACGGCGTACAATGATCATAGCGAGTAGGGGCCTGATACGGTTGCCGCCTGCACCAATCGGCTTATGCGTTTCCCTGGTACTCTGGTTGATACGTGTAAAGCTTTAGGCACTTTATCTCCTTATCGCCGTGGTTGCGGTGGTACCAACGTGCGCCAGGGTTTGTATGGCTACCCTACCGTGAATGGCTTTGGATGCTTTCTCTACGAGACCCGGCATTTGATCGCGATGCGTTTAGCGCGTTAACCTGAGAGGACGGCATCCCCGTCTGCTTAGCTAAGCGTTCCATGGCGTTAACACGGTCTACGTCGGGATCCTTAGCTATGTGATGTAAGAAGGGTCGGGCACGGTTGGCCTGGGAATGATCGCAGTCAAGTATGACTTGTCATGTTTGATTTACAGATGCCGTACTAATTACCACATAAACGTGCTGTTGCTCCATACATTTGGTTTCAACAATTTTCGTTGTCTCCCAGTTTGATGTTCTGAGATTACGTCGGTATTGACACCAGTGAGTCAGCAACATGTTGGTTTAGCCACGGTTCTTTTATACAAAGCACAAAAGTATGAACATGAATGCGAGAACGAAGAACAGAGGTTAGATCCGATATTTTCGCAAACAACGAACGTATGTTGGTACTGAACAAAGACGGAACGGACATCTTCTCTGGAGGGATGCAAATAAGAGCATCCTTCCAGCCGGCCCGGATGCGTTTTTTGGGTCGAAGGGGAATTCCTTGATTTAAATGATCGATTAAATCAGATTGAGTGGAAGATCCAAAACTCTGTTTGAGTAGAAATATTTATGACCGCATATGACGGCGTACAATGATCATAGCGAGTAGGGGCCTGATACGGTTGCCGCCTGCACCAATCGGCTTATGCGTTTCCCTGGTACTCTGGTTGATACGTGTAAAGCTTTAGGCACTTTTTCTCCTTATCGCCGTGGTTGCGGTGGTACCAACGTGCGCCAGGGTTTGTATGGCTACCCTACCGTGAATGGCTTTGGATGCTTTCTCTACGAGACCCGGCATTTGATCGCGATGCGTTTAGCGCGTTAACCTGAGAGGACGGCATCCCCGTCTGCTTAGCTAAGCGTTCCATGGCGTTAACACGGTCTACGTCGGGATCCTTAGCTATGTGATGTAAGAAGGGTCGGGCACGGTTGGCCTGGGAATGATCGCAGTCAAGTATGACTTGTCATGTTTGATTTACAGATGCCGTACTAATTACCACATAAACGTGCTGTTGCTCCATACATTTGGTTTCAACAATTTTCCTTGTCTCCCAGTTTGATGTTCTGAGATTACGTCGGTATTGACACCAGTGAGTCAGCAACATGTTGGTTTAGCCACGGTTCTTTTATACAAAGCACAAAAGTATGAACATGAATGCGAGAACGAAGAACAGAGGTTAGATCCGATATTTTCGCAAACAACGAACGTATGTTGGTACTGAACAAAGACGGAACGGACATCTTCTCTGGAGGGATGCAAATAAGAGCATCCTTCCAGCCGGCCTGGATGCGTTTTTTGGGTCGAAGGGGAATTCCTTGATTTAAATGATCGATTAAATCAGATTGAGTGGAAGATCCAAAACTCTGTTTGAGTAGAAATATTTATGACCGCATATGACGGCGTACAATGATCATAGCGAGTAGGGGCCTGATACGGTTGCCGCCTGCACCAATCGGCTTATGCGTTTCCCTGGTACTCTGGTTGATACGTGTAAAGCTTTAGGCACTTTTTCTCCTTATCGCCGTGGTTGCGGTGGTACCAACGTGCGCCAGGGTTTGTATGGCTACCCTACCGTGAATGGCTTTGGATGCTTTCTCTACGAGACCCGGCATTTGATCGCGATGCGTTTAGCGCGTTAACCTGAGAGGACGGCATCCCCGTCTGCTTAGCTAAGCGTTCCATGGCGTTAACACGGTCTACGTCGGGATCCTTAGCTATGTGATGTAAGAAGGGTCGGGCACGGTTGGCCTGGGAATGATCGCAGTCAAGTATGACTTGTCATGTTTGATATACAGATGCCGCACTAATTACCACATAAACGTGCTGTTACTCCATACATTTGGTTTCAACAATTTTCGTTGTCTCCCAGTTTGATGTTCTGAGATTACGTCGGTATTGACACCAGTGAGTCAGCAACATGTTGGTTTAGCCACGGTTCTTTTATACAAAGCACAAAAGTATGAACATGAATGCGAGAACGAAGAACAGAGGTTAGATCCGATATTTTCGCAAACAACGAACGTATGTTGGTACTGAACAAAGACGGAACGGACATCTTCTCTGGAGGGATGCAAATAAGAGCATCCTTCCAGCCGGCCTGGATGCGTTTTTTGGGTCGAAGGGGAATTCCTTGATTTAAATGATCGATTAAATCAGATTGAGTGGAAGATCCAAAACTCTGTTTGAGTAGAAATATTTATGACCGCATATGACGGCGTACAATGATCATAGCGAGTAGGGGCCTGATACGGTTGCCGCCTGCACCAATCGGCTTATGCGTTTCCCTGGTACTCTGGTTGATACGTGTAAAGCTTTAGGCACTTTTTCTCCTTATCGCCGTGGTTGCGGTGGTACCAACGTGCGCCAGGGTTTGTATGGCTACCCTACCGTGAATGGCTTTGGATGCTTTCTCTACGAGACCCGGCATTTGATCGCGATGCGTTTAGCGCGTTAACCTGAGAGGACGGCATCCCCGTCTGCTTAGCTAAGCGTTCCATGGCGTTAACACGGTCTACGTCGGGATCCTTAGCTATGTGATGTAAGAAGGGTCGGGCACGGTTGGCCTGGGAATGATCGCAGTCAAGTATGACTTGTCATGTTTGATATACAGATGCCGCACTAATTACCACATAAACGTGCTGTTACTCCATACATTTGGTTTCAACAATTTTCGTTGTCTCCCAGTTTGATGTTCTGAGATTACGTTGGTATTGACACCAGTGAGTCAGCAACATGTTGGTTTAGCCACGGTTCTTTTATACAAACCACAAAAGTATGAACATGAATGCGAGAACGAAGAACAGAGGTTAGATCCGATATTTTCGCAAACAACGAACGTATGTTGGTACTGAACAAAGACGGAACGGACATCTTCTCTGGAGGGATGCAAATAAGAGCATCCTTCCAGCCGGCCTGGATGCGTTTTTTGGGTCGAAGGGGAATTCCTTGATTTAAATGATCGATTAAATCAGATTGAGTGGAAGATCCAAAACTCTGTTTGAGTAGAAATATTTATGACCGCATATGACGGCGTACAATGATCATAGCGAGTAGGGGCCTGATACGGTTGCCGCCTGCACCAATCGGCTTATGCGTTTCCCTGGTACTCTGGTTGATACGTGTAAAGCTTTAGGCACTTTTTCTCCTTATCGCCGTGGTTGCGGTGGTACCAACGTGCGCCAGGGTTTGTATGGCTACCCTACCGTGAATGGCTTTGGATGCTTTCTCTACGAGACCCGGCATTTGATCGCGATGCGTTTAGCGCGTTAACCTGAGAGGACGGCATCCCCGTCTGCTTAGCTAAGCGTTCCATGGCGTTAACACGGTCTACGTCGGGATCCTTAGCTATGTGATGTAAGAAGGGTCGGGCACGGTTGGCCTGGGAATGATCGCAGTCAAGTATGACTTGTCATGTTTGATTTACAGATGCCGTACTAATTACCACATAAACGTGCTGTTACTCCATACATTTGGTTTCAACAATTTTCGTTGTCTCCCAGTTTGATGTTCTGAGATTACGTCGGTATTGACACCAGTGAGTCAGCAACATGTTGGTTTAGCCACGGTTCTTTTATACAAAGCACAAAAGTATGAACATGAATGCGAGAACGAAGAACAGAGGTTAGATCCGATATTTTCGCAAACAACGAACGTATGTTGGTACTGAACAAAGACGGAACGGACATCTTCTCTGGAGGGATGCAAATAAGAGCATCCTTCCAGCCGGCCTGGATGCGTTTTTTGGGTCGAAGGGGAATTCCTTGATTTAAATGATCGATTAAATCAGATTGAGTGGAAGATCCAAAACTCTGTTTGAGTAGAAATATTTATGACCGCATATGACGGCGTACAATGATCATAGCGAGTAGGGGCCTGATACGGTTGCCGCCTGCACCAATCGGCTTATGCGTTTCCCTGGTACTCTGGTTGATACGTGTAAAGCTTTAGGCACTTTTTCTCCTTATCGCCGTGGTTGCGGTGGTACCAACGTGCGCCAGGGTTTGTATGGCTACCCTACCGTGAATGGCTTTGGATGCTTTCTCTACGAGACCCGGCATTTGATCGCGATGCGTTTAGCGCGTTAACCTGAGAGGACGGCATCCCCGTCTGCTTAGCTAAGCGTTCCATGGCGTTAACACGGTCTACGTCGGGATCCTTAGCTATGTGATGTAAGAAGGGTCGGGCACGGTTGGCCTGGGAATGATCGCAGTCAAGTATGACTTGTCATGTTTGATATACAGATGCCGCACTAATTACCACATAAACGTGCTGTTGCTCCATACATTTGGTTTCAACAATTTTCGTTGTCTCCCAGTTTGATGTTCTGAGATTACGTCGGTATTGACACCAGTGAGTCAGCAACATGTTGGTTTAGCCACGGTTCTTTTATACAAACCACAAAAGTATGAACATGAATGCGAGAACGAAGAACAGAGGTTAGATCCGATATTTTCGCAAACAACGAACGTATGTTGGTACTGAACAAAGACGGAACGGACATCTTCTCTGGAGGGATGCAAATAAGAGCATCCTTCCAGCCGGCCCGGATGCGTTTTTTGGGTCGAAGGGGAATTCCTTGATTTAAATGATCGATTAAATCAGATTGAGTGGAAGATCCAAAACTCTGTTTGAGTAGAAATATTTATGACCGCATATGATGGCGTACAATGATCATAGCGAGTAGGGGCCTGATACGGTTGCCGCCTGCACCAATCGGCTTATGCGTTTCCCTGGTACTCTGGTTGATACGTGTAAAGCTTTAGGCACTTTTTCTCCTTATCGCCGTGGTTGCGGTGGTACCAACGTGCGCCAGGGTTTGTATGGCTACCCTACCGTGAATGGCTTTGGATGCTTTCTCTACGAGACCCGGCATTTGATCGCGATGCGTTTAGCGCGTTAACCTGAGAGAACGGCATCCCCGTCTGCTTAGCTAAGCGTTCCATGGCGTTAACACGGTCTACGTCGGGATCCTTAGCTATGTGATGTAAGAAGGGTCGGGCACGGTTGGCCTGGGAATGATCGCAGTCAAGTATGACTTGTCATGTTTGATATACAGATGCCGCACTAATTACCACATAAACGTGCTGTTACTCCATACATTTGGTTTCAACAATTTTCGTTGTCTCCCAGTTTGATGTTCTGAGATTACGTCGGTATTGACACCAGTGAGTCAGCAACATGTTGGTTTAGCCACGGTTCTTTTATACAAAGCACAAAAGTATGAACATGAATGCGAGAACGAAGAACAGAGGTTAGATCCGATATTTTCGCAAACAACGAACGTATGTTGGTACTGAACAAAGACGGAACGGACATCTTCTCTGGAGGGATGCAAATAAGAGCATCCTTCCAGCCGGCCCGGATGCGTTTTTTGGGTCGAAGGGGAATTCCTTGATTTAAATGATCGATTAAATCAGATTGAGTGGAAGATCCAAAACTCTGTTTGAGTAGAAATATTTATGACCGCATATGATGGCGTACAATGATCATAGCGAGTAGGGGCCTGATACGGTTGCCGCCTGCACCAATCGGCTTATGCGTTTCCCTGGTACTCTGGTTGATACGTGTAAAGCTTTAGGCACTTTTTCTCCTTATCGCCGTGGTTGCGGTGGTACCAACGTGCGCCAGGGTTTGTATGGCTACCCTACCGTGAATGGCTTTGGATGCTTTCTCTACGAGACCCGGCATTTGATCGCGATGCGTTTAGCGCGTTAACCTGAGAGAACGGCATCCCCGTCTGCTTAGCTAAGCGTTCCATGGCGTTAACACGGTCTACGTCGGGATCCTTAGCTATGTGATGTAAGAAGGGTCGGGCACGGTTGGCCTGGGAATGATCGCAGTCAAGTATGACTTGTCATGTTTGATATACAGATGCCGCACTAATTACCACATAAACGTGCTGTTACTCCATACATTTGGTTTCAACAATTTTCGTTGTCTCCCAGTTTGATGTTCTGAGATTACGTCGGTATTGACACCAGTGAGTCAGCAACATGTTGGTTTAGCCACGGTTCTTTTATACAAAGCACAAAAGTATGAACATGAATGCGAGAACGAAGAACAGAGGTTAGATCCGATATTTTCGCAAACAACGAACGTATGTTGGTACTGAACAAAGACGGAACGGACATCTTCTCTGGAGGGATGCAAATAAGAGCATCCTTCCAGCCGGCCCGGATGCGTTTTTTGGGTCGAAGGGGAATTCCTTGATTTAAATGATCGATTAAATCAGATTGAGTGGAAGATCCAAAACTCTGTTTGAGTAGAAATATTTATGACCGCATATGACGGCGTACAATGATCATAGCGAGTAGGGGCCTGATACGGTTGCCGCCTGCACCAATCGGCTTATGCGTTTCCCTGGTACTCTGGTTGATACGTGTAAAGCTTTAGGCACTTTTTCTCCTTATCGCCGTGGTTGCGGTGGTACCAACGTGCGCCAGGGTTTGTATGGCTACCCTACCGTGAATGGCTTTGGATGCTTTCTCTACGAGACCCGGCATTTGATCGCGATGCGTTTAGCGCGTTAACCTGAGAGGACGGCATCCCCGTCTGCTTAGCTAAGCGTTCCATGGCGTTAACACGGTCTACGTCGGGATCCTTAGCTATGTGATGTAAGAAGGGTCGGGCACGGTTGGCCTGGGAATGATCGCAGTCAAGTATGACTTGTCATGTTTGATATACAGATGCCGCACTAATTACCACATAAACGTGCTGTTACTCCATACATTTGGTTTCAACAATTTTCGTTGTCTCCCAGTTTGATGTTCTGAGATTACGTCGGTATTGACACCAGTGAGTCAGCAACATGTTGGTTTAGCCACGGTTCTTTTATACAAAGCACAAAAGTATGAACATGAATGCGAGAACGAAGAACAGAGGTTAGATCCGATATTTTCGCAAACAACGAACGTATGTTGGTACTGAACAAAGACGGAACGGACATCTTCTCTGGAGGGATGCAAATAAGAGCATCCTTCCAGCCGGCCTGGATGCGTTTTTTGGGTCGAAGGGGAATTCCTTGATTTAAATGATCGATTAAATCAGATTGAGTGGAAGATCCAAAACTCTGTTTGAGTAGAAATATTTATGACCGCATATGACGGCGTACAATGATCATAGCGAGTAGGGGCCTGATACGGTTGCCGCCTGCACCAATCGGCTTATGCGTTTCCCTGGTACTCTGGTTGATACGTGTAAAGCTTTAGGCACTTTTTCTCCTTATCGCCGTGGTTGCGGTGGTACCAACGTGCGCCAGGGTTTGTATGGCTACCCTACCGTGAATGGCTTTGGATGCTTTCTCTACGAGACCCGGCATTTGATCGCGATGCGTTTAGCGCGTTAACCTGAGAGGACGGCATCCCCGTCTGCTTAGCTAAGCGTTCCATGGCGTTAACACGGTCTACGTCGGGATCCTTAGCTATGTGATGTAAGAAGGGTCGGGCACGGTTGGCCTGGGAATGATCGCAGTCAAGTATGACTTGTCATGTTTGATATACAGATGCCGCACTAATTACCACATAAACGTGCTGTTACTCCATACATTTGGTTTCAACAATTTTCCTTGTCTCCCAGTTTGATGTTCTGAGATTACGTCGGTATTGACACCAGTGAGTCAGCAACATGTTGGTTTAGCCACGGTTCTTTTATACAAAGCACAAAAGTATGAACATGAATGCGAGAACGAAGAACAGAGGTTAGATCCGATATTTTCGCAAACAACGAACGTATGTTGGTACTGAACAAAGACGGAACGGACATCTTCTCTGGAGGGATGCAAATAAGAGCATCCTTCCAGCCGGCCCGGATGCGTTTTTTGGGTCGAAGGGGAATTCCTTGATTTAAATGATCGATTAAATCAGATTGAGTGGAAGATCCAAAACTCTGTTTGAGTAGAAATATTTATGACCGCATATGACGGCGTACAATGATCATAGCGAGTAGGGGCCTGATACGGTTGCCGCCTGCACCAATCGGCTTATGCGTTTCCCTGGTACTCTGGTTGATACGTGTAAAGCTTTAGGCACTTTTTCTCCTTATCGCCGTGGTTGCGGTGGTACCAACTTGCGCCAGGGTTTGTATGGCTACCCTACCGTGAATGGCTTTGGATGCTTTCTCTACGAGACCCGGCATTTGATCGCGATGCGTTTAGCGCGTTAACCTGAGAGGACGGCATCCCCGTCTGCTTAGCTAAGCGTTCCATGGCGTTAACACGGTCTACGTCGGGATCCTTAGCTATGTGATGTAAGAAGGGTCGGGCACGGTTGGCCTGGGAATGATCGCAGTCAAGTATGACTTGTCATGTTTGATATACAGATGCCGCACTAATTACCACATAAACGTGCTGTTACTCCATACATTTGGTTTCAACAATTTTCCTTGTCTCCCAGTTTGATGTTCTGAGATTACGTCGGTATTGACACCAGTGAGTCAGCAACATGTTGGTTTAGCCACGGTTCTTTTATACAAAGCACAAAAGTATGAACATGAATGCGAGAACGAAGAACAGAGGTTAGATCCGATATTTTCGCAAACAACGAACGTATGTTGGTACTGAACAAAGACGGAACGGACATCTTCTCTGGAGGGATGCAAATAAGAGCATCCTTCCAGCCGGCCCGGATGCGTTTTTTGGGTCGAAGGGGAATTCCTTGATTTAAATGATCGATTAAATCAGATTGAGTGGAAGATCCAAAACTCTGTTTGAGTAGAAATATTTATGACCGCATATGACGGCGTACAATGATCATAGCGAGTAGGGGCCTGATACGGTTGCCGCCTGCACCAATCGGCTTATGCGTTTCCCTGGTACTCTGGTTGATACGTGTAAAGCTTTAGGCACTTTTTCTCCTTATCGCCGTGGTTGCGGTGGTACCAACGTGCGCCAGGGTTTGTATGGCTACCCTACCGTGAATGGCTTTGGATGCTTTCTCTACGAGACCCGGCATTTGATCGCGATGCGTTTAGCGCGTTAACCTGAGAGGACGGCATCCCCGTCTGCTTAGCTAAGCGTTCCATGGCGTTAACACGGTCTACGTCGGGATCCTTAGCTATGTGATGTAAGAAGGGTCGGGCACGGTTGGCCTGGGAATGATCGCAGTCAAGTATGACTTGTCATGTTTGATATACAGATGCCGCACTAATTACCACATAAACGTGCTGTTACTCCATACATTTGGTTTCAACAATTTTCGTTGTCTCCCAGTTTGATGTTCTGAGATTACGTCGGTATTGACACCAGTGAGTCAGCAACATGTTGGTTTAGCCACGGTTCTTTTATACAAAGCACAAAAGTATGAACATGAATGCGAGAACGAAGAACAGAGGTTAGATCCGATATTTTCGCAAACAACGAACGTATGTTGGTACTGAACAAAGACGGAACGGACATCTTCTCTGGAGGGATGCAAATAAGAGCATCCTTCCAGCCGGCCCGGATGCGTTTTTTGGGTCGAAGGGGAATTCCTTGATTTAAATGATCGATTAAATCAGATTGAGTGGAAGATCCAAAACTCTGTTTGAGTAGAAATATTTATGACCGCATATGACGGCGTACAATGATCATAGCGAGTAGGGGCCTGATACGGTTGCCGCCTGCACCAATCGGCTTATGCGTTTCCCTGGTACTCTGGTTGATACGTGTAAAGCTTTAGGCACTTTTTCTCCTTATCGCCGTGGTTGCGGTGGTACCAACGTGCGCCAGGGTTTGTATGGCTACCCTACCGTGAATGGCTTTGGATGCTTTCTCTACGAGACCCGGCATTTGATCGCGATGCGTTTAGCGCGTTAACCTGAGAGGACGGCATCCCCGTCTGCTTAGCTAAGCGTTCCATGGCGTTAACACGGTCTACGTCGGGATCCTTAGCTATGTGATGTAAGAAGGGTCGGGCACGGTTGGCCTGGGAATGATCGCAGTCAAGTATGACTTGTCATGTTTGATATACAGATGCCGCACTAATTACCACATAAACGTGCTGTTACTCCATACATTTGGTTTCAACAATTTTCCTTGTCTCCCAGTTTGATGTTCTGAGATTACGTCGGTATTGACACCAGTGAGTCAGCAACATGTTGGTTTAGCCACGGTTCTTTTATACAAACCACAAAAGTATGAACATGAATGCGAGAACGAAGAACAGAGGTTAGATCCGATATTTTCGCAAACAACGAACGTATGTTGGTACTGAACAAAGACGGAACGGACATCTTCTCTGGAGGGATGCAAATAAGAGCATCCTTCCAGCCGGCCCGGATGCGTTTTTTGGGTCGAAGGGGAATTCCTTGATTTAAATGATCGATTAAATCAGATTGAGTGGAAGATCCAAAACTCTGTTTGAGTAGAAATATTTATGACCGCATATGACGGCGTACAATGATCATAGCGAGTAGGGGCCTGATACGGTTGCCGCCTGCACCAATCGGCTTATGCGTTTCCCTGGTACTCTGGTTGATACGTGTAAAGCTTTAGGCACTTTTTCTCCTTATCGCCGTGGTTGCGGTGGTACCAACGTGCGCCAGGGTTTGTATGGCTACCCTACCGTGAATGGCTTTGGATGCTTTCTCTACGAGACCCGGCATTTGATCGCGATGCGTTTAGCGCGTTAACCTGAGAGGACGGCATCCCCGTCTGCTTAGCTAAGCGTTCCATGGCGTTAACACGGTCTACGTCGGGATCCTTAGCTATGTGATGTAAGAAGGGTCGGGCACGGTTGGCCTGGGAATGATCGCAGTCAAGTATGACTTGTCATGTTTGATATACAGATGCCGCAATAATTACCACATAATCGTGCTGTTACTCCATACATTTGGTTTCAACAATTTTCCTTGTCTCCCAGTTTGATGTTCTGAGATTACGTCGGTATTGACACCAGTGAGTCAGCAACATGTTGGTTTAGCCACGGTTCTTTTATACAAACCACAAAAGTATGAACATGAATGCGAGAACGAAGAACAGAGGTTAGATCCGATATTTTCGCAAACAACGAACGTATGTTGGTACTGAACAAAGACGGAACGGACATCTTCTCTGGAGGGATGCAAATAAGAGCATCCTTCCAGCCGGCCCGGATGCGTTTTTTGGGTCGAAGGGGAATTCCTTGATTTAAATGATCGATTAAATCAGATTGAGTGGAAGATCCAAAACTCTGTTTGAGTAGAAATATTTATGACCGCATATGACGGCGTACAATGATCATAGCGAGTAGGGGCCTGATACGGTTGCCGCCTGCACCAATCGGCTTATGCGTTTCCCTGGTACTCTGGTTGATACGTGTAAAGCTTTAGGCACTTTTTCTCCTTATCGCCGTGGTTGCGGTGGTACCAACGTGCGCCAGGGTTTGTATGGCTACCCTACCGTGAATGGCTTTGGATGCTTTCTCTACGAGACCCGGCATTTGATCGCGATGCGTTTAGCGCGTTAACCTGAGAGGACGGCATCCCCGTCTGCTTAGCTAAGCGTTCCATGGCGTTAACACGGTCTACGTCGGGATCCTTAGCTATGTGATGTAAGAAGGGTCGGGCACGGTTGGCCTGGGAATGATCGCAGTCAAGTATGACTTGTCATGTTTGATATACAGATGCCGCACTAATTACCACATAAACGTGCTGTTACTCCATACATTTGGTTTCAACAATTTTCGTTGTCTCCCAGTTTGATGTTCTGAGATCACGTCGGTATTGACACCAGTGAGTCAGCAACATGTTGGTTTAGCCACGGTTCTTTTATACAAACCACAAAAGTATGAACATGAATGCGAGAACGAAGAACAGAGGTTAGATCCGATATTTTCGCAAACAACGAACGTATGTTGGTACTGAACAAAGACGGAACGGACATCTTCTCTGGAGGGATGCAAATAAGAGCATCCTTCCAGCCGGCCTGGATGCGTTTTTTGGGTCGAAGGGGAATTCCTTGATTTAAATGATCGATTAAATCAGATTGAGTGGAAGATCCAAAACTCTGTTTGAGTAGAAATATTTATGACCGCATATGACGGCGTACAATGATCATAGCGAGTAGGGGCCTGATACGGTTGCCGCCTGCACCAATCGGCTTATGCGTTTCCCTGGTACTCTGGTTGATACGTGTAAAGCTTTAGGCACTTTTTCTCCTTATCGCCGTGGTTGCGGTGGTACCAACGTGCGCCAGGGTTTGTATGGCTACCCTACCGTGAATGGCTTTGGATGCTTTCTCTACGAGACCCGGCATTTGATCGCGATGCGTTTAGCGCGTTAACCTGAGAGGACGGCATCCCCGTCTGCTTAGCTAAGCGTTCCATGGCGTTAACACGGTCTACGTCGGGATCCTTAGCTATGTGATGTAAGAAGGGTCGGGCACGGTTGGCCTGGGAATGATCGCAGTCAAGTATGACTTGTCATGTTTGATATACAGATGCCGCACTAATTACCACATAAACGTGCTGTTACTCCATACATTTGGTTTCAACAATTTTCGTTGTCTCCCAGTTTGATGTTCTGAGATTACGTCGGTATTGACACCAGTGAGTCAGCAACATGTTGGTTTAGCCACGGTTCTTTTATACAAAGCACAAAAGTATGAACATGAATGCGAGAACGAAGAACAGAGGTTAGATCCGATATTTTCGCAAACAACGAACGTATGTTGGTACTGAACAAAGACGGAACGGACATCTTCTCTGGAGGGATGCAAATAAGAGCATCCTTCCAGCCGGCCTGGATGCGTTTTTTGGGTCGAAGGGGAATTCCTTGATTTAAATGATCGATTAAATCAGATTGAGTGGAAGATCCAAAACTCTGTTTGAGTAGAAATATTTATGACCGCATATGACGGCGTACAATGATCATAGCGAGTAGGGGCCTGATACGGTTGCCGCCTGCACCAATCGGCTTATGCGTTTCCCTGGTACTCTGGTTGATACGTGTAAAGCTTTAGGCACTTTTTCTCCTTATCGCCGTGGTTGCGGTGGTACCAACGTGCGCCAGGGTTTGTATGGCTACCCTACCGTGAATGGCTTTGGATGCTTTCTCTACGAGACCCGGCATTTGATCGCGATGCGTTTAGCGCGTTAACCTGAGAGGACGGCATCCCCGTCTGCTTAGCTAAGCGTTCCATGGCGTTAACACGGTCTACGTCGGGATCCTTAGCTATGTGATGTAAGAAGGGTCGGGCACGGTTGGCCTGGGAATGATCGCAGTCAAGTATGACTTGTCATGTTTGATATACAGATGCCGCAATAATTACCACATAATCGTGCTGTTACTCCATACATTTGGTTTCAACAATTTTCCTTGTCTCCCAGTTTGATGTTCTGAGATTACGTCGGTATTGACACCAGTGAGTCAGCAACATGTTGGTTTAGCCACGGTTCTTTTATACAAAGCACAAAAGTATGAACATGAATGCGAGAACGAAGAACAGAGGTTAGATCCGATATTTTCGCAAACAACGAACGTATGTTGGTACTGAACAAAGACGGAACGGACATCTTCTCTGGAGGGATGCAAATAAGAGCATCCTTCCAGCCGGCCCGGATGCGTTTTTTGGGTCGAAGGGGAATTCCTTGATTTAAATGATCGATTAAATCAGATTGAGTAGAAGATCCAAAACTCTGTTTGAGTAGAAATATTTATGACCGCATATGACGGCGTACAATGATCATAGCGAGTAGGGGCCTGATACGGTTGCCGCCTGCACCAATCGGCTTATGCGTTTCCCTGGTACTCTGGTTGATACGTGTAAAGCTTTAGGCACTTTTTCTCCTTATCGCCGTGGTTGCGGTGGTACCAACGTGCGCCAGGGTTTGTATGGCTACCCTACCGTGAATGGCTTTGGATGCTTTCTCTACGAGACCCGGCATTTGATCGCGATGCGTTTAGCGCGTTAACCTGAGAGGACGGCATCCCCGTCTGCTTAGCTAAGCGTTCCATGGCGTTAACACGGTCTACGTCGGGATCCTTAGCTATGTGATGTAAGAAGGGTCGGGCACGGTTGGCCTGGGAATGATCGCAGTCAAGTATGACTTGTCATGTTTGATTTACAGATGCCGTACTAATTACCACATAAACGTGCTGTTACTCCATACATTTGGTTTCAACAATTTTCGTTGTCTCCCAGTTTGATGTTCTGAGATTACGTCGGTATTGACACCAGTGAGTCAGCAACATGTTGGTTTAGCCACGGTTCTTTTATACAAAGCACAAAAGTATGAACATGAATGCGAGAACGAAGAACAGAGGTTAGATCCGATATTTTCGCAAACAACGAACGTATGTTGGTACTGAACAAAGACGGAACGGACATCTTCTCTGGAGGGATGCAAATAAGAGCATCCTTCCAGCCGGCCTGGATGCGTTTTTTGGGTCGAAGGGGAATTCCTTGATTTAAATGATCGATTAAATCAGATTGAGTGGAAGATCCAAAACTCTGTTTGAGTAGAAATATTTATGACCGCATATGACGGCGTACAATGATCATAGCGAGTAGGGGCCTGATACGGTTGCCGCCTGCACCAATCGGCTTATGCGTTTCCCTGGTACTCTGGTTGATACGTGTAAAGCTTTAGGCACTTTTTCTCCTTATCGCCGTGGTTGCGGTGGTACCAACGTGCGCCAGGGTTTGTATGGCTACCCTACCGTGAATGGCTTTGGATGCTTTCTCTACGAGACCCGGCATTTGATCGCGATGCGTTTAGCGCGTTAACCTGAGAGGACGGCATCCCCGTCTGCTTAGCTAAGCGTTCCATGGCGTTAACACGGTCTACGTCGGGATCCTTAGCTATGTGATGTAAGAAGGGTCGGGCACGGTTGGCCTGGGAATGATCGCAGTCAAGTATGACTTGTCATGTTTGATTTACAGATGCCGTACTAATTACCACATAAACGTGCTGTTACTCCATACATTTGGTTTCAACAATTTTCGTTGTCTCCCAGTTTGATGTTCTGAGATTACGTCGGTATTGACACCAGTGAGTCAGCAACATGTTGGTTTAGCCACGGTTCTTTTATACAAACCACAAAAGTATGAACATGAATGCGAGAACGAAGAACAGAGGTTAGATCCGATATTTTCGCAAACAACGAACGTATGTTGGTACTGAACAAAGACGGAACGGACATCTTCTCTGGAGGGATGCAAATAAGAGCATCCTTCCAGCCGGCCTGGATGCGTTTTTTGGGTCGAAGGGGAATTCCTTGATTTAAATGATCGATTAAATCAGATTGAGTGGAAGATCCAAAACTCTGTTTGAGTAGAAATATTTATGACCGCATATGACGGCGTACAATGATCATAGCGAGTAGGGGCCTGATACGGTTGCCGCCTGCACCAATCGGCTTATGCGTTTCCCTGGTACTCTGGTTGATACGTGTAAAGCTTTAGGCACTTTTTCTCCTTATCGCCGTGGTTGCGGTGGTACCAACGTGCGCCAGGGTTTGTATGGCTACCCTACCGTGAATGGCTTTGGATGCTTTCTCTACGAGACCCGGCATTTGATCGCGATGCGTTTAGCGCGTTAACCTGAGAGGACGGCATCCCCGTCTGCTTAGCTAAGCGTTCCATGGCGTTAATACGGTCTACGTCGGGATCCTTAGCTATGTGATGTAAGAAGGGTCGGGCACGGTTGGCCTGGGAATGATCGCAGTCAAGTATGACTTGTCATGTTTGATATACAGATGCCGCACTAATTACCACATAAACGTGCTGTTGCTCCATACATTTGGTTTCAACAATTTTCGTTGTCTCCCAGTTTGATGTTCTGAGATTACGTCGGTATTGACACCAGTGAGTCAGTAACATGTTGGTTTAGCCACGGTTCTTTTATACAAAGCACAAAAGTATGAACATGAATGCGAGAACGAAGAACAGAGGTTAGATCCGATATTTTCGCAAACAACGAACGTATGTTGGTACTGAACAAAGACGGAACGGACATCTTCTCTGGAGGGATGCAAATAAGAGCATCCTTCCAGCCGGCCCGGATGCGTTTTTTGGGTCGAAGGGGAATTCCTTGATTTAAATGATCGATTAAATCAGATTGAGTGGAAGATCCAAAACTCTGTTTGAGTAGAAATATTTATGACCGCATATGACGGCGTACAATGATCATAGCGAGTAGGGGCCTGATACGGTTGCCGCCTGCACCAATCGGCTTATGCGTTTCCCTGGTACTCTGGTTGATACGTGTAAAGCTTTAGGCACTTTTTCTCCTTATCGCCGTGGTTGCGGTGGTACCAACGTGCGCCAGGGTTTGTATGGCTACCCTACCGTGAATGGCTTTGGATGCTTTCTCTACGAGACCCGGCATTTGATCGCGATGCGTTTAGCGCGTTAACCTGAGAGGACGGCATCCCCGTCTGCTTAGCTAAGCGTTCCATGGCGTTAACACGGTCTACGTCGGGATCCTTAGCTATGTGATGTAAGAAGGGTCGGGCACGGTTGGCCTGGGAATGATCGCAGTCAAGTATGACTTGTCATGTTTGATATACAGATGCCGCAATAATTACCACATAAACGTGCTGTTACTCCATACATTTGGTTTCAACAATTTTCCTTGTCTCCCAGTTTGATGTTCTGAGATTACGTCGGTATTGACACCAGTGAGTCAGCAACATGTTGGTTTAGCCACGGTTCTTTTATACAAAGCACAAAAGTATGAACATGAATGCGAGAACGAAGAACAGAGGTTAGATCCGATATTTTCGCAAACAACGAACGTATGTTGGTACTGAACAAAGACGGAACGGACATCTTCTCTGGAGGGATGCAAATAAGAGCATCCTTCCAGCCGGCCCGGATGCGTTTTTTGGGTCGAAGGGGAATTCCTTGATTTAAATGATCGATTAAATCAGATTGAGTGGAAGATCCAAAACTCTGTTTGAGTAGAAATATTTATGACCGCATATGACGGCGTACAATGATCATAGCGAGTAGGGGCCTGATACGGTTGCCGCCTGCACCAATCGGCTTATGCGTTTCCCTGGTACTCTGGTTGATACGTGTAAAGCTTTAGGCACTTTTTCTCCTTATCGCCGTGGTTGCGGTGGTACCAACGTGCGCCAGGGTTTGTATGGCTACCCTACCGTGAATGGCTTTGGATGCTTTCTCTACGAGACCCGGCATTTGATCGCGATGCGTTTAGCGCGTTAACCTGAGAGGACGGCATCCCCGTCTGCTTAGCTAAGCGTTCCATGGCGTTAACACGGTCTACGTCGGGATCCTTAGCTATGTGATGTAAGAAGGGTCGGGCACGGTTGGCCTGGGAATGATCGCAGTCAAGTATGACTTGTCATGTTTGATATACAGATGCCGCACTAATTACCACATAAACGTGCTGTTACTCCATACATTTGGTTTCAACAATTTTCCTTGTCTCCCAGTTTGATGTTCTGAGATTACGTCGGTATTGACACCAGTGAGTCAGCAACATGTTGGTTTAGCCACGGTTCTTTTATACAAACCACAAAAGTATGAACATGAATGCGAGAACGAAGAACAGAGGTTAGATCCGATATTTTCGCAAACAACGAACGTATGTTGGTACTGAACAAAGACGGAACGGACATCTTCTCTGGAGGGATGCAAATAAGAGCATCCTTCCAGCCGGCCCGGATGCGTTTTTTGGGTCGAAGGGGAATTCCTTGATTTAAATGATCGATTAAATCAGATTGAGTGGAAGATCCAAAACTCTGTTTGAGTAGAAATATTTATGACCGCATATGACGGCGTACAATGATCATAGCGAGTAGGGGCCTGATACGGTTGCCGCCTGCACCAATCGGCTTATGCGTTTCCCTGGTACTCTGGTTGATACGTGTAAAGCTTTAGGCACTTTTTCTCCTTATCGCCGTGGTTGCGGTGGTACCAACGTGCGCCAGGGTTTGTATGGCTACCCTACCGTGAATGGCTTTGGATGCTTTCTCTACGAGACCCGGCATTTGATCGCGATGCGTTTAGCGCGTTAACCTGAGAGGACGGCATCCCCGTCTGCTTAGCTAAGCGTTCCATGGCGTTAACACGGTCTACGTCGGGATCCTTAGCTATGTGATGTAAGAAGGGTCGGGCACGGTTGGCCTGGGAATGATCGCAGTCAAGTATGACTTGTCATGTTTGATATACAGATGCCGCACTAATTACCACATAAACGTGCTGTTACTCCATACATTTGGTTTCAACAATTTTCCTTGTCTCCCAGTTTGATGTTCTGAGATTACGTCGGTATTGACACCAGTGAGTCAGCAACATGTTGGTTTAGCCACGGTTCTTTTATACAAACCACAAAAGTATGAACATGAATGCGAGAACGAAGAACAGAGGTTAGATCCGATATTTTCGCAAACAACGAACGTATGTTGGTACTGAACAAAGACGGAACGGACATCTTCTCTGGAGGGATGCAAATAAGAGCATCCTTCCAGCCGGCCCGGATGCGTTTTTTGGGTCGAAGGGGAATTCCTTGATTTAAATGATCGATTAAATCAGATTGAGTGGAAGATCCAAAACTCTGTTTGAGTAGAAATATTTATGACCGCATATGACGGCGTACAATGATCATAGCGAGTAGGGGCCTGATACGGTTGCCGCCTGCACCAATCGGCTTATGTGTTTCCCTGGTACTCTGGTTGATACGTGTAAAGCTTTAGGCACTTTTTCTCCTTATCGCCGTGGTTGCGGTGGTACCAACGTGCGCCAGGGTTTGTATGGCTACCCTACCGTGAATGGCTTTGGATGCTTTCTCTACGAGACCCGGCATTTGATCGCGATGCGTTTAGCGCGTTAACCTGAGAGGACGGCATCCCCGTCTGCTTAGCTAAGCGTTCCATGGCGTTAACACGGTCTACGTCGGGATCCTTAGCTATGTGATGTAAGAAGGGTCGGGCACGGTTGGCCTGGGAATGATCGCAGTCAAGTATGACTTGTCATGTTTGATATACAGATGCCGCACTAATTACCACATAAACGTGCTGTTACTCCATACATTTGGTTTCAACAATTTTCCTTGTCTCCCAGTTTGATGTTCTGAGATTACGTCGGTATTGACACCAGTGAGTCAGCAACATGTTGGTTTAGCCACGGTTCTTTTATACAAACCACAAAAGTATGAACATGAATGCGAGAACGAAGAACAGAGGTTAGATCCGATATTTTCGCAAACAACGAACGTATGTTGGTACTGAACAAAGACGGAACGGACATTTTCTCTGGAGGGATGCAAATAAGAGCATCCTTCCAGCCGGCCTGGATGCGTTTTTTGGGTCGAAGGGGAATTCCTTGATTTAAATGATCGATTAAATCAGATTGAGTGGAAGATCCAAAACTCTGTTTGAGTAGAAATATTTATGACCGCATATGACGGCGTACAATGATCATAGCGAGTAGGGGCCTGATACGGTTGCCGCCTGCACCAATCGGCTTATGCGTTTCCCTGGTACTCTGGTTGATACGTGTAAAGCTTTAGGCACTTTTTCTCCTTATCGCCGTGGTTGCGGTGGTACCAACGTGCGCCAGGGTTTGTATGGCTACCCTACCGTGAATGGCTTTGGATGCTTTCTCTACGAGACCCGGCATTTGATCGCGATGCGTTTAGCGCGTTAACCTGAGAGGACGGCATCCCCGTCTGCTTAGCTAAGCGTTCCATGGCGTTAACACGGTCTACGTCGGGATCCTTAGCTATGTGATGTAAGAAGGGTCGGGCACGGTTGGCCTGGGAATGATCGCAGTCAAGTATGACTTGTCATGTTTGATTTACAGATGCCGTACTAATTACCACATAAACGTGCTGTTACTCCATACATTTGGTTTCAACAATTTTCGTTGTCTCCCAGTTTGATGTTCTGAGATTACGTCGGTATTGACACCAGTGAGTCAGCAACATGTTGGTTTAGCCACGGTTCTTTTATACAAACCACAAAAGTATGAACATGAATGCGAGAACGAAGAACAGAGGTTAGATCCGATATTTTCGCAAACAACGAACGTATGTTGGTACTGAACAAAGACGGAACGGACATCTTCTCTGGAGGGATGCAAATAAGAGCATCCTTCCAGCCGGCCCGGATGCGTTTTTTGGGTCGAAGGGGAATTCCTTGATTTAAATGATCGATTAAATCAGATTGAGTGGAAGATCCAAAACTCTGTTTGAGTAGAAATATTTATGACCGCATATGACGGCGTACAATGATCATAGCGAGTAGGGGCCTGATACGGTTGCCGCCTGCACCAATCGGCTTATGCGTTTCCCTGGTACTCTGGTTGATACGTGTAAAGCTTTAGGCACTTTTTCTCCTTATCGCCGTGGTTGCGGTGGTACCAACGTGCGCCAGGGTTTGTATGGCTACCCTACCGTGAATGGCTTTGGATGCTTTCTCTACGAGACCCGGCATTTGATCGCGATGCGTTTAGCGCGTTAACCTGAGAGGACGGCATCCCCGTCTGCTTAGCTAAGCGTTCCATGGCGTTAACACGGTCTACGTCGGGATCCTTAGCTATGTGATGTAAGAAGGGTCGGGCACGGTTGGCCTGGGAATGATCGCAGTCAAGTATGACTTGTCATGTTTGATATACAGATGCCGCACTAATTACCACATAAACGTGCTGTTACTCCATACATTTGGTTTCAACAATTTTCGTTGTCTCCCAGTTTGATGTTCTGAGATTACGTCGGTATTGACACCAGTGAGTCAGTAACATGTTGGTTTAGCCACGGTTCTTTTATACAAACCACAAAAGTATGAACATGAATGCGAGAACGAAGAACAGAGGTTAGATCCGATATTTTCGCAAACAACGAACGTATGTTGGTACTGAACAAAGACGGAACGGACATCTTCTCTGGAGGGATGCAAATAAGAGCATCCTTCCAGCCGGCCTGGATGCGTTTTTTGGGTCGAAGGGGAATTCCTTGATTTAAATGATCGATTAAATCAGATTGAGTGGAAGATCCAAAACTCTGTTTGAGTAGAAATATTTATGACCGCATATGACGGCGTACAATGATCATAGCGAGTAGGGGCCTGATACGGTTGCCGCCTGCACCAATCGGCTTATGCGTTTCCCTGGTACTCTGGTTGATACGTGTAAAGCTTTAGGCACTTTTTCTCCTTATCGCCGTGGTTGCGGTGGTACCAACGTGCGCCAGGGTTTGTATGGCTACCCTACCGTGAATGGCTTTGGATGCTTTCTCTACGAGACCCGGCATTTGATCGCGATGCGTTTAGCGCGTTAACCTGAGAGGACGGCATCCCCGTCTGCTTAGCTAAGCGTTCCATGGCGTTAACACGGTCTACGTCGGGATCCTTAGCTATGTGATGTAAGAAGGGTCGGGCACGGTTGGCCTGGGAATGATCGCAGTCAAGTATGACTTGTCATGTTTGATATACAGATGCCGCACTAATTACCACATAAACGTGCTGTTGCTCCATACATTTGGTTTCAACAATTTTCGTTGTCTCCCAGTTTGATGTTCTGAGATTACGTCGGTATTGACACCAGTGAGTCAGCAACATGTTGGTTTAGCCACGGTTCTTTTATACAAACCACAAAAGTATGAACATGAATGCGAGAACGAAGAACAGAGGTTAGATCCGATATTTTCGCAAACAACGAACGTATGTTGGTACTGAACAAAGACGGAACGGACATCTTCTCCGGGGGGATGCAAATAAGAGCATCCTTCCAGCCGGCCTGGATGCGTTTTTTGGGTCGAAGGGGAATTCCTTGATTTAAATGATCGATTAAATCAGATTGAGTGGAAGATCCAAAACTCTGTTTGAGTAGAAATATTTATGACCGCATATGACGGCGTACAATGATCATAGCGAGTAGGGGCCTGATACGGTTGCCGCCTGCACCAATCGGCTTATGCGTTTCCCTGGTACTCTGGTTGATACGTGTAAAGCTTTAGGCACTTTTTCTCCTTATCGCCGTGGTTGCGGTGGTACCAACGTGCGCCAGGGTTTGTATGGCTACCCTACCGTGAATGGCTTTGGATGCTTTCTCTACGAGACCCGGCATTTGATCGCGATGCGTTTAGCGCGTTAACCTGAGAGGACGGCATCCCCGTCTGCTTAGCTAAGCGTTCCATGGCGTTAACACGGTCTACGTCGGGATCCTTAGCTATGTGATGTAAGAAGGGTCGGGCACGGTTGGCCTGGGAATGATCGCAGTCAAGTATGACTTGTCATGTTTGATATACAGATGCCGCACTAATTACCACATAAACGTGCTGTTGCTCCATACATTTGGTTTCAACAATTTTCGTTGTCTCCCAGTTTGATGTTCTGAGATTACGTCGGTATTGACACCAGTGAGTCAGCAACATGTTGGTTTAGCCACGGTTCTTTTATACAAAGCACAAAAGTATGAACATGAATGCGAGAACGAAGAACAGAGGTTAGATCCGATATTTTCGCAAACAACGAACGTATGTTGGTACTGAACAAAGACGGAACGGACATCTTCTCTGGAGGGATGCAAATAAGAGCATCCTTCCAGCCGGCCCGGATGCGTTTTTTGGGTCGAAGGGGAATTCCTTGATTTAAATGATCGATTAAATCAGATTGAGTGGAAGATCCAAAACTCTGTTTGAGTAGAAATATTTATGACCGCATATGACGGCGTACAATGATCATAGCGAGTAGGGGCCTGATACGGTTGCCGCCTGCACCAATCGGCTTATGCGTTTCCCTGGTACTCTGGTTGATACGTGTAAAGCTTTAGGCACTTTTTCTCCTTATCGCCGTGGTTGCGGTGGTACCAACGTGCGCCAGGGTTTGTATGGCTACCCTACCGTGAATGGCTTTGGATGCTTTCTCTACGAGACCCGGCATTTGATCGCGATGCGTTTAGCGCGTTAACCTGAGAGGACGGCATCCCCGTCTGCTTAGCTAAGCGTTCCATGGCGTCAACACGGTCTACGTCGGGATCCTTAGCTATGTGATGTAAGAAGGGTCGGGCACGGTTGGCCTGGGAATGATCGCAGTCAAGTATGACTTGTCATGTTTGATATACAGATGCCGCACTAATTACCACATAAACGTGCTGTTGCTCCATACATTTGGTTTCAACAATTTTCGTTGTCTCCCAGTTTGATGTTCTGAGATTACGTCGGTATTGACACCAGTGAGTCAGCAACATGTTGGTTTAGCCACGGTTCTTTTATACAAAGCACAAAAGTATGAACATGAATGCGAGAACGAAGAACAGAGGTTAGATCCGATATTTTCGCAAACAACGAACGTATGTTGGTACTGAACAAAGACGGAACGGACATCTTCTCTGGAGGGATGCAAATAAGAGCATCCTTCCAGCCGGCCCGGATGCGTTTTTTGGGTCGAAGGGGAATTCCTTGATTTAAATGATCGATTAAATCAGATTGAGTGGAAGATCCAAAACTCTGTTTGAGTAGAAATATTTATGACCGCATATGACGGCGTACAATGATCATAGCGAGTAGGGGCCTGATACGGTTGCCGC
Organism: Fasciola hepatica; assembly: GCA_948099385.1. Taxonomy (NCBI): domain Eukaryota; kingdom Metazoa; phylum Platyhelminthes; class Trematoda; order Plagiorchiida; family Fasciolidae; genus Fasciola; species Fasciola hepatica. The sequence continues at coordinate 4,526,450 of CANUEZ040000112.1, read as the reverse complement.
CTGCACCAATCGGCTTATGCGTTTCCCTGGTACTCTGGTTGATACGTGTAAAGCTTTAGGCACTTTTTCTCCTTATCGCCGTGGTTGCGGTGGTACCAACGTGCGCCAGGGTTTGTATGGCTACCCTACCGTGAATGGCTTTGGATGCTTTCTCTACGAGACCCGGCATTTGATCGCGATGCGTTTAGCGCGTTAACCTGAGAGGACGGCATCCCCGTCTGCTTAGCTAAGCGTTCCATGGCGTTAACACGGTCTACGTCGGGATCCTTAGCTATGTGATGTAAGAAGGGTCGGGCACGGTTGGCCTGGGAATGATCGCAGTCAAGTATGACTTGTCATGTTTGATATACAGATGCCGCACTAATTACCACATAAACGTGCTGTTACTCCATACATTTGGTTTCAACAATTTTCCTTGTCTCCCAGTTTGATGTTCTGAGATTACGTCGGTATTGACACCAGTGAGTCAGCAACATGTTGGTTTAGCCACGGTTCTTTTATACAAACCACAAAAGTATGAACATGAATGCGAGAACGAAGAACAGAGGTTAGATCCGATATTTTCGCAAACAACGAACGTATGTTGGTACTGAACAAAGACGGAACGGACATCTTCTCTGGAGGGATGCAAATAAGAGCATCCTTCCAGCCGGCCCGGATGCGTTTTTTGGGTCGAAGGGGAATTCCTTGATTTAAATGATCGATTAAATCAGATTGAGTGGAAGATCCAAAACTCTGTTTGAGTAGAAATATTTATGACCGCATATGACGGCGTACAATGATCATAGCGAGTAGGGGCCTGATACGGTTGCCGCCTGCACCAATCGGCTTATGCGTTTCCCTGGTACTCTGGTTGATACGTGTAAAGCTTTAGGCACTTTTTCTCCTTATCGCCGTGGTTGCGGTGGTACCAACGTGCGCCAGGGTTTGTATGGCTACCCTACCGTGAATGGCTTTGGATGCTTTCTCTACGAGACCCGGCATTTGATCGCGATGCGTTTAGCGCGTTAACCTGAGAGGACGGCATCCCCGTCTGCTTAGCTAAGCGTTCCATGGCGTTAACACGGTCTACGTCGGGATCCTTAGCTATGTGATGTAAGAAGGGTCGGGCACGGTTGGCCTGGGAATGATCGCAGTCAAGTATGACTTGTCATGTTTGATATACAGATGCCGCACTAATTACCACATAAACGTGCTGTTACTCCATACATTTGGTTTCAACAATTTTCCTTGTCTCCCAGTTTGATGTTCTGAGATTACGTCGGTATTGACACCAGTGAGTCAGCAACATGTTGGTTTAGCCACGGTTCTTTTATACAAACCACAAAAGTATGAACATGAATGCGAGAACGAAGAACAGAGGTTAGATCCGATATTTTCGCAAACAACGAACGTATGTTGGTACTGAACAAAGACGGAACGGACATCTTCTCCGGGGGGATGCAAATAAGAGCATCCTTCCAGCCGGCCCGGATGCGTTTTTTGGGTCGAAGGGGAATTCCTTGATTTAAATGATCGATTAAATCAGATTGAGTGGAAGATCCAAAACTCTGTTTGAGTAGAAATATTTATGACCGCATATGACGGCGTACAATGATCATAGCGAGTAGGGGCCTGATACGGTTGCCGCCTGCACCAATCGGCTTATGCGTTTCCCTGGTACTCTGGTTGATACGTGTAAAGCTTTAGGCACTTTTTCTCCTTATCGCCGTGGTTGCGGTGGTACCAACGTGCGCCAGGGTTTGTATGGCTACCCTACCGTGAATGGCTTTGGATGCTTTCTCTACGAGACCCGGCATTTGATCGCGATGCGTTTAGCGCGTTAACCTGAGAGGACGGCATCCCCGTCTGCTTAGCTAAGCGTTCCATGGCGTTAACACGGTCTACGTCGGGATCCTTAGCTATGTGATGTAAGAAGGGTCGGGCACGGTTGGCCTGGGAATGATCGCAGTCAAGTATGACTTGTCATGTTTGATATACAGATGCCGCACTAATTACCACATAAACGTGCTGTTACTCCATACATTTGGTTTCAACAATTTTCCTTGTCTCCCAGTTTGATGTTCTGAGATTACGTCGGTATTGACACCAGTGAGTCAGCAACATGTTGGTTTAGCCACGGTTCTTTTATACAAACCACAAAAGTATGAACATGAATGCGAGAACGAAGAACAGAGGTTAGATCCGATATTTTCGCAAACAACGAACGTATGTTGGTACTGAACAAAGACGGAACGGACATCTTCTCTGGAGGGATGCAAATAAGAGCATCCTTCCAGCCGGCCCGGATGCGTTTTTTGGGTCGAAGGGGAATTCCTTGATTTAAATGATCGATTAAATCAGATTGAGTGGAAGATCCAAAACTCTGTTTGAGTAGAAATATTTATGACCGCATATGACGGCGTACAATGATCATAGCGAGTAGGGGCCTGATACGGTTGCCGCCTGCACCAATCGGCTTATGCGTTTCCCTGGTACTCTGGTTGATACGTGTAAAGCTTTAGGCACTTTTTCTCCTTATCGCCGTGGTTGCGGTGGTACCAACGTGCGCCAGGGTTTGTATGGCTACCCTACCGTGAATGGCTTTGGATGCTTTCTCTACGAGACCTGGCATTTGATCGCGATGCGTTTAGCGCGTTAACCTGAGAGGACGGCATCCCCGTCTGCTTAGCTAAGCGTTCCATGGCGTTAACACGGTCTACGTCGGGATCCTTAGCTATGTGATGTAAGAAGGGTCGGGCACGGTTGGCCTGGGAATGATCGCAGTCAAGTATGACTTGTCATGTTTGATATACAGATGTCGCACTAATTACCACATAAACGTGCTGTTGCTCCATACATTTGGTCTCAACAATTTTCGTTGTCTCCCAGTTTGATGTTCTGAGATTACGTCGGTATTGACACCAGTGAGTCAGCAACATGTTGGTTTAGCCACGGTTCTTTTATACAAACCACAAAAGTATGAACATGAATGCGAGAACGAAGAACAGAGGTTAGATCCGATATTTTCGCAAACAACGAACGTATGTTGGTACTGAACAAAGACGGAACGGACATCTTCTCTGGAGGGATGCAAATAAGAGCATCCTTCCAGCCGGCCCGGATGCGTTTTTTGGGTCGAAGGGGAATTCCTTGATTTAAATGATCGATTAAATCAGATTGAGTGGAAGATCCAAAACTCTGTTTGAGTAGAAATATTTATGACCGCATATGACGGCGTACAATGATCATAGCGAGTAGGGGCCTGATACGGTTGCCGCCTGCACCAATCGGCTTATGCGTTTCCCTGGTACTCTGGTTGATACGTGTAAAGCTTTAGGCACTTTTTCTCCTTATCGCCGTGGTTGCGGTGGTACCAACGTGCGCCAGGGTTTGTATGGCTACCCTACCGTGAATGGCTTTGGATGCTTTCTCTACGAGACCCGGCATTTGATCGCGATGCGTTTAGCGCGTTAACCTGAGAGGACGGCATCCCCGTCTGCTTAGCTAAGCGTTCCATGGCGTTAACACGGTCTACGTCGGGATCCTTAGCTATGTGATGTAAGAAGGGTCGGGCACGGTTGGCCTGGGAATGATCGCAGTCAAGTATGACTTGTCATGTTTGATATACAGATGCCGCACTAATTACCACATAAACGTGCTGTTGCTCCATACATTTGGTTTCAACAATTTTCCTTGTCTCCCAGTTTGATGTTCTGAGATTACGTCGGTATTGACACCAGTGAGTCAGCAACATGTTGGTTTAGCCACTGTTCTTTTATACAAACCACAAAAGTATGAACATGAATGCGAGAACGAAGAACAGAGGTTAGATCCGATATTTTCGCAAACAACGAACGTATGTTGGTACTGAACAAAGACGGAACGGACATCTTCTCTGGAGGGATGCAAATAAGAGCATCCTTCCAGCCGGCCCGGATGCGTTTTTTGGGTCGAAGGGGAATTCCTTGATTTAAATGATCGATTAAATCAGATTGAGCGGAAGATCCAAAACTCTGTTTGAGTAGAAATATTTATGACCGCATATGACGGCGTACAATGATCATAGCGAGTAGGGGCCTGATACGGTTGCCGCCTGCACCAATCGGCTTATGCGTTTCCCTGGTACTCTGGTTGATACGTGTAAAGCTTTAGGCACTTTTTCTCCTTATCGCCGTGGTTGCGGTGGTACCAACGTGCGCCAGGGTTTGTATGGCTACCCTACCGTGAATGGCTTTGGATGCTTTCTCTACGAGACCCGGCATTTGATCGCGATGCGTTTAGCGCGTTAACCTGAGAGGACGGCATCCCCGTCTGCTTAGCTAAGCGTTCCATGGCGTTAACACGGTCTACGTCGGGATCCTTAGCTATGTGATGTAAGAAGGGTCGGGCACGGTTGGCCTGGGAATGATCGCAGTCAAGTATGACTTGTCATGTTTGATATACAGATGCCGTACTAATTACCACATAAACGTGCTGTTGCTCCATACATTTGGTTTCAACAATTTTCGTTGTCTCCCAGTTTGATGTTCTGAGATTACGTCGGTATTGACACCAGTGAGTCAGCAACATGTTGGTTTAGCCACGGTTCTTTTATACAAACCACAAAAGTATGAACATGAATGCGAGAACGAAGAACAGAGGTTAGATCCGATATTTTCGCAAACAACGAACGTATGTTGGTACTGAACAAAGACGGAACGGACATCTTCTCTGGAGGGATGCAAATAAGAGCATCCTTCCAGCCGGCCCGGATGCGTTTTTTGGGTCGAAGGGGAATTCCTTGATTTAAATGATCGATTAAATCAGATTGAGTGGAAGATCCAAAACTCTGTTTGAGTAGAAATATTTATGACCGCATATGACGGCGTACAATGATCATAGCGAGTAGGGGCCTGATACGGTTGCCGCCTGCACCAATCGGCTTATGCGTTTCCCTGGTACTCTGGTTGATACGTGTAAAGCTTTAGGCACTTTTTCTCCTTATCGCCGTGGTTGCGGTGGTACCAACGTGCGCCAGGGTTTGTATGGCTACCCTACCGTGAATGGCTTTGGATGCTTTCTCTACGAGACCCGGCATTTGATCGCGATGCGTTTAGCGCGTTAACCTGAGAGGACGGCATCCCCGTCTGCTTAGCTAAGCGTTCCATGGCGTTAACACGGTCTACGTCGGGATCCTTAGCTATGTGATGTAAGAAGGGTCGGGCACGGTTGGCCTGGGAATGATCGCAGTCAAGTATGACTTGTCATGTTTGATATACAGATGCCGCACTAATTACCACATAAACGTGCTGTTGCTCCATACATTTGGTTTCAACAATTTTCGTTGTCTCCCAGTTTGATGTTCTGAGATTACGTCGGTATTGACACCAGTGAGTCAGCAACATGTTGGTTTAGCCACGGTTCTTTTATACAAACCACAAAAGTATGAACATGAATGCGAGAACGAAGAACAGAGGTTAGATCCGATATTTTCGCAAACAACGAACGTATGTTGGTACTGAACAAAGACGGAACGGACATCTTCTCTGAAGGGATGCAAATAAGAGCATCCTTCCAGCCGGCCCGGATGCGTTTTTTGGGTCGAAGGGGAATTCCTTGATTTAAATGATCGATTAAATCAGATTGAGTGGAAGATCCAAAACTCTGTTTGAGTAGAAATATTTATGACCGCATATGACGGCGTACAATGATCATAGCGAGTAGGGGCCTGATACGGTTGCCGCCTGCACCAATCGGCTTATGCGTTTCCCTGGTACTCTGGTTGATACGTGTAAAGCTTTAGGCACTTTTTCTCCTTATCGCCGTGGTTGCGGTGGTACCAACGTGCGCCAGGGTTTGTATGGCTACCCTACCGTGAATGGCTTTGGATGCTTTCTCTACGAGACCCGGCATTTGATCGCGATGCGTTTAGCGCGTTAACCTGAGAGGACGGCATCCCCGTCTGCTTAGCTAAGCGTTCCATGGCGTTAACACGGTCTACGTCGGGATCCTTAGCTATGTGATGTAAGAAGGGTCGGGCACGGTTGGCCTGGGAATGATCGCAGTCAAGTATGACTTGTCATGTTTGATATACAGATGCCGCACTAATTACCACATAAACGTGCTGTTACTCCATACATTTGGTTTCAACAATTTTCCTTGTCTCCCAGTTTGATGTTCTGAGATTACGTCGGTATTGACACCAGTGAGTCAGCAACATGTTGGTTTAGCCACGGTTCTTTTATACAAACCACAAAAGTATGAACATGAATGCGAGAACGAAGAACAGAGGTTAGATCCGATATTTTCGCAAACAACGAACGTATGTTGGTACTGAACAAAGACGGAACGGACATCTTCTCTGGAGGGATGCAAATAAGAGCATCCTTCCAGCCGGCCCGGATGCGTTTTTTGGGTCGAAGGGGAATTCCTTGATTTAAATGATCGATTAAATCAGATTGAGTGGAAGATCCAAAACTCTGTTTGAGTAGAAATATTTATGACCGCATATGACGGCGTACAATGATCATAGCGAGTAGGGGCCTGATACGGTTGCCGCATGCACCAATCGGCTTATGCGTTTCCCTGGTACTCTGGTTGATACGTGTAAAGCTTTAGGCACTTTTTCTCCTTATCGCCGTGGTTGCGGTGGTACCAACGTGCGCCAGGGTTTGTATGGCTACCCTACCGTGAATGGCTTTGGATGCTTTCTCTACGAGACCCGGCATTTGATCGCGATGCGTTTAGCGCGTTAACCTGAGAGGACGGCATCCCCGTCTGCTTAGCTAAGCGTTCCATGGCGTTAACACGGTCTACGTCGGGATCCTTAGCTATGTGATGTAAGAAGGGTCGGGCACGGTTGGCCTGGGAATGATCGCAGTCAAGTATGACTTGTCATGTTTGATATACAGATGCCGCACTAATTACCACATAAACGTGCTGTTACTCCATACATTTGGTTTCAACAATTTTCGTTGTCTCCCAGTTTGATGTTCTGAGATTACGTCGGTATTGACACCAGTGAGTCAGTAACATGTTGGTTTAGCCACGGTTCTTTTATACAAACCACAAAAGTATGAACATGAATGCGAGAACGAAGAACAGAGGTTAGATCCGATATTTTCGCAAACAACGAACGTATGTTGGTACTGAACAAAGACGGAACGGACATCTTCTCTGGAGGGATGCAAATAAGAGCATCCTTCCAGCCGGCCCGGATGCGTTTTTTGGGTCGAAGGGGAATTCCTTGATTTAAATGATCGATTAAATCAGATTGAGTGGAAGATCCAAAACTCTGTTTGAGTAGAAATATTTATGACCGCATATGACGGCGTACAATGATCATAGCGAGTAGGGGCCTGATACGGTTGCCGCCTGCACCAATCGGCTTATGCGTTTCCCTGGTACTCTGGTTGATACGTGTAAAGCTTTAGGCACTTTTTCTCCTTATCGCCGTGGTTGCGGTGGTACCAACGTGCGCCAGGGTTTGTATGGCTACCCTACCGTGAATGGCTTTGGATGCTTTCTCTACGAGACCCGGCATTTGATCGCGATGCGTTTAGCGCGTTAACCTGAGAGGACGGCATCCCCGTCTGCTTAGCTAAGCGTTCCATGGCGTTAACACGGTCTACGTCGGGATCCTTAGCTATGTGATGTAAGAAGGGTCGGGCACGGTTGGCCTGGGAATGATCGCAGTCAAGTATGACTTGTCATGTTTGATATACAGATGCCGCACTAATTACCACATAAACGTGCTGTTGCTCCATACATTTGGTTTCAACAATTTTCGTTGTCTCCCAGTTTGATGTTCTGAGATTACGTCGGTATTGACACCAGTGAGTCAGCAACATGTTGGTTTAGCCACGGTTCTTTTATACAAACCACAAAAGTATGAACATGAATGCGAGAACGAAGAACAGAGGTTAGATCCGATATTTTCGCAAACAACGAACGTATGTTGGTACTGAACAAAGACGGAACGGACATCTTCTCTGGAGGGATGCAAATAAGAGCATCCTTCCAGCCGGCCCGGATGCGTTTTTTGGGTCGAAGGGGAATTCCTTGATTTAAATGATCGATTAAATCAGATTGAGTGGAAGATCCAAAACTCTGTTTGAATAGAAATATTTATGACCGCATATGACGGCGTACAATGATCATAGCGAGTAGGGGCCTGATACGGTTGCCGCCTGCACCAATCGGCTTATGCGTTTCCCTGGTACTCTGGTTGATACGTGTAAAGCTTTAGGCACTTTTTCTCCTTATCGCCGTGGTTGCGGTGGTACCAACGTGCGCTAGGGTTTGTATGGCTACCCTACCGTGAATGGCTTTGGATGCTTTCTCTACGAGACCCGGCATTTGATCGCGATGCGTTTAGCGCGTTAACCTGAGAGGACGGCATCCCCGTCTGCTTAGCTAAGCGTTCCATGGCGTTAACACGGTCTACGTCGGGATCCTTAGCTATGTGATGTAAGAAGGGTCGGGCACGGTTGGCCTGGGAATGATCGCAGTCAAGTATGACTTGTCATGTTTGATATACAGATGCCGCACTAATTACCACATAAACGTGCTGTTGCTCCATACATTTGGTTTCAACAATTTTCCTTGTCTCCCAGTTTGATGTTCTGAGATTACGTCGGTATTGACACCAGTGAGTCAGCAACATGTTGGTTTAGCCACGGTTCTTTTATACAAACCACAAAATTATGAACATGAATGCGAAAACGAAGAACAGAGGTTAGATCCGATATTTTCGCAAACAACGAACGTATGTTGGTACTGAACAAAGACGGAACGGACATCTTCTCTGGAGGGATGCAAATAAGAGCATCCTTCCAGCCGGCCCGGATGCGTTTTTTGGGTCGAAGGGGAATTCCTTGATTTAAATGATCGATTAAATCAGATTGAGTGGAAGATTCAAAACTCTGTTTGAGTAGAAATATTTATGACCGCATATGATGGCGTACAATGATCATAGCGAGTAGGGGCCTGATACGGTTGCCGCCTGCACCAATCGGCTTATGCGTTTCCCTGGTACTCTGGTTGATACGTGTAAAGCATCAGGCACTTTTTCTCCTTATCGCCGTGGTTGCGGTGGTACCAACGTGCGCCAGGGTTTGTATGGCTACCCTACCGTGAATGGCTTTGGATGCTTTCTCTACGAGACCCGGCATTTGATCGCGATGCGTTTAGCGCGTTAACCTGAGAGGACGGCATCCCCGTCTGCTTAGCTAAGCGTTCCATGGCGTTAATACGGTCTACGTCGGGATCCTTAGCTATGTGATGTAAGAAGGGTCGGGCACGGTTGGCCTGGGAATGATCGCAGTCAAGTATGACTTGTCATGTTTGATATACAGATGCCGCACTAATTACCACATAAACGTGCTGTTACTCCATACATTTGGTTTCAACAATTTTCGTTGTCTCCCAGTTTGATGTTCTGAGATTACGTCGGCATGTACGCGGTAAACGAATCACCGTAAAAATGGTTTGCTGTTGTACTTATGGGCGTCCTCTTAGTCACTAGACGATTTGGATCAATCGACTTATTGTGTCACTTTCTCTGGATACTGCCTGACTCTTGGAATTGAATTATTTGTGAAATTCCTGCTTGGCTTTTACGACTGTGACTTCGATCATTTTTATTTCCACCGTTTCTCATTGTTTTGATTTGTAACTTTATGACTGTCTCAACTAATTTCCCATTTGTGATGGTGGAATTAGATAACGAAGATAATTCTGATTGTGAGTTAATAGCCTAACTAGCCGTCACACCACCCTCATGTAAGTCTGCCACCTTTTTGTTTTCAGTGATGAGTCCGACGTTCACCAAGAGAAAATTGCCCAATTGAAGATGAGAGCCACTGAAACTCTGCATAAGGCGTCAGAAGCCAAACGAAAGTCAGCTGGAGTACTTAAACGGCACGGTGGCAATGTTATTACGGGTAGTCGTCACTTGGAAAAGGGTTGATGGCGACTTCCATACTAAATTATCCATCGTAGAAATTAACAACTCTATGCTTACTGGTAGCCGCAGTGACAAGATTCACCATGTTAAGAAGCCTGGCCCGTTGAGTGAGATAAATGGGCCAAACCGGCTACTGATGAGAGTACAGTTGCCTGAATGTGAACTTCTTAAGTCCCATTGTTCGTCTTTGCAGTATGTTCTGTTCTTCCGGTGATTTGAGAGTCACATTGGGAGTCGAGTTTGGAACGAGAGTCAGCATTTCAGTTATTCATTTTATTATTCTGAAGGGAAAGCCAAAGGATCCATTTGATGTTTTTTCTTCTATCCCGTTAATAAAGATAATCAACGGGCGAGGAGCATACTGGGGGAACGTTTTGGACAGGAACATCATATCGTACTATGTATGCTGGATGGAATTGTTACACCATGATTGATCACTCAAGGTTCGGGCTCCATTTCGTCTTATGCTAAAAAACATACCAGTTACACAAACGCTGTGGAGTAACTAGGATGCTTGAGCGAACTCAGCTCGGTTTACATTGATTAGACGATTTTAAGAGGTCAGGGCACAGGGTGCAGGCGACTGTTTTCAGTGATTTCATTCTCGAGTCATTACAGTCACATTTATATCAATGGTAACAAAAACTGTGGAAAGCTAATCGGAAGAGTTCTGTGTCTTATTCAGTGTTTAAAATGGGAACGGGTGACGTGCAGATAGATAGCTGCCTTCTCATTCGACCCACATAAGTCGCACCACAAGTGCACTTGAATTAGCTAACAATCATAGACGAGGTCAGCAAAGGTAGCCGATCTTTGTTCCGGCATCGAATTGCAGATGTCGTGAACGCACTTCTGATTCTGGCGACGTTGAACGTGGGTTTTACTGTGGCACACAGGATTCTACTGGCTCTTTGAGTTGCAAGGCCCCCCTTGAATGGGAATCTGGTGAACGGTACTTTCTTCCCGAGCCCCGATATTCTCACTGGTTTTGTCCGGTTTCGATCGATGGACTTCCCCGGACATCCGTTGTTTAATAATGTCTTCCTTGTATATGTCAACTCCTCCCCTAGAGTATGTGCGATGCAGATTTGTCTCGCTCTGTACACGGAGGACACCTTATCAGATTGCGTTTGCAGTCAAGTGGCAAAAACCTATGAAAATCCGTGTAATAAACGTTCCAATTTGCTTCCCGGTACACCGTTCTCTGAATTGAACCATCAGAACGTCTAATTAGACAAACATTGAGGAATGGTAGACAATTTTTCTCCTCTGTTTTCACGGTGAACGTTGTTGCGTCATGATAAATTCACGTAAAATAACCTCCAGGTCCAGCTTCTCATTAGTCACACAAAATATGACATCCACATTCCGGTAGTAGTGGTCAAACCGGTTTATGATTGCATGTAATGTTTGTGCCTCTAACTTAGCCATAAAGATGTCGGCAAGAAGTGATCCGAAGAGTGAGCCCATGGCAACCCCGTCTTTGTGGCGATAATAAGTGTTGTTAAATAAAGACTGCACATTCAATGAACATCGAAGTATTATTTTTTACAAGTTCACCGTTGAGATTCTCAATATTATCGCTTCTCTGTCGATAAATTCACTGATGAAGTTGACAATTTTATTTAGAGTTTCGTTAGTAAATAAAGGAACCACATCCTAAGAACGCATTATTTTCCGTTCTATATTCGCATTTTTTAAAGCGTCAGTGAGCTGGGAAGTGTGTTTTGTGATTCACCATCGTAAAGACTCGAACATTTCAGCTACCCACCTGGATGTTGCATGGTAGGCTGAATTCGTCATAGAAACAATGGGATGCAGGGGCAGTCCAGGTTTGTGAACTTTAGGTAGACCATATAAGTGAGGTGCAGTTGAACCTACTGGCCTAAGGCTTTCGAAAAGACTAAGTTTCATGTAGCCTTGGCCTCTGAGACGCTTTAGTGCGTTCGTAATTTCTTGTTTTGCCTTCTCTGTTTGGTTTTTTTCCGATTCGTCACTCGAGAGATGTTATATCTTGGTCACGTACGCAGCCCGGTCGATCACAGCAATGCCAGATACTTCCTCTGGTCTGCTAAGGAGAATTTGATCCCTAAGAGCATCAGGGTGCTTTCGTGGCAGGGGACCTTAGTTACATACCTGGTAACGCTGGCATTGATAACATGCCGTGACCAATGGCGAACGGGCCTGGAGACAAACTATCCTCAGGATTAGTGTGAATTTCCAAAGAGACAGGATGGAAAGAATAAACAATGCTGAATGCAATAATCGAATCCAATCGGGATACGATGGGACAGAATGCTTTGGCCAAGGACTGACGTGAACCTATGCTTGGATTGATGATTAGAAACACTGGAAGCGACTGGTAGAAGTAGATAAGGCTTTAGAAAGAACCTATTCCAGAAGGGAGTACTGAAGTTCTATAGATCGCCGAATGTGAAGAATGGGGGCTCAGAGAATAGGTTTTCGAAAAGAAACGTAAATAAAATGAGGTTTTGGGAAGATTAGCCGACAGTCGGGTCCCACATCAAAAGCACGGGCTTCAGACGTGATAGTAACAGTTAACAACAAGGTGTTATCAACGGTCAGATAATGTACTGTTGGGGTTTTAAGCCAGATGAGAGGCGAACATTGACAAATATCAGTGGGAAGTTTACTCTAGAGTCCAGAATATTTCAGGAGAAAGGTCTTGGATCTCAGAGTTAGTCTAGATTTCGGAATAACTAGACATACGTTCCCATGCCAAAGGGAGTGGAAAGTAGTCGAGAGGACGTTCGGTGTACCGATAAAAGAAAATTCAAGGTGATGTGTAAGCCTGAGGAGAAAGCAAAGATTAAGTCTCATACGGCGTAGCCATAGAGATTCAATGTTGAGGACAGCACACCGCTCCTTATAGCTAAAGGTGGAGGAATAACCGAGCAGTTGCTCAGTGCATTCTCCAAAGTTATTCTGTCTAGTGGCAGGGTAATACTCTTGGCATGGTCTGACAAAATAGATAAGATAGAAGTTTTATATTGTGCAACGCATCCGACAGACAAGAACCCTATGGATCTCTTCGCCCTAGCGCCTTGGAAAGATAGATATTCCAAGAAGTGTAGGAGCACGAGTAGTGACAGGTTATGGGTAATGGGTGAGTGGAGTATTAGAACAGATTCCAGAGGTATTTGATGACGTATAGTGATGAAGGTGCTTTCCCCAGCTGATAATTCCATTTTTCAGGAATCCCACTGTTATTCAAGGAGTTCTCAGTTGTGTTTTATATTAGGAATTACGTCACCACGATCCTGGGGTGAGATTTTAAGCATAATTGTTATACCATCAATAAATAAGAATGAAACAATGGTGTATCGCGAAAAAGACATCGGTAATGTACATCAGGAGTAAAAAGAGACCTAGTACGCTCCCTCGCATGACGCTACTGGTAAAGGTGGTAGTCGATGGATACAACTTAACGTTTATTGGAAAAATCGGGGGAAAACCAGCTGAGAATAGGGATTTCAAACCCGTCGTCTTTGAGCTTGGTCAAGAGACGCAGTTGAAAAATACGACCAAATGCCTTAGTCGTACCCAAAACAAGATGATTATGAGAAACTTTCCATTACCTAAGGCTTTAGTGACCAAGTCAAAGAAGTCTAGTTGGCAAGCATTACAAACTCGAACTTACTCAGGCGCCTTTTCACTAAGAGTTCAATAGTCTGGAGATAATAGGATTGTGGATAACGGTGCGGTAGTTTCAAGGATCATATAAAGGGCTTGTTTTGTGGAGGGGGATAATGGTAAATGTTTTCCGTTGAGGCGGGAAAATGCCACGTATCAAAGATAGATTTGTGAAAGAAATAAGACAGCAACATCAGGCCCGCCCGAGCAAAGCATCGCAGATGGGATTCCATCAAGACTGATGTGTGCCGAGGGCTTCCAGTTACAGAATGTCAGATACTTCAGTGAGCGAAGACTCCATGTTGGACGAGGTGGACCTGGTAAAGAAAGCTAGAAGGGTGTAACCGAAGCCAGTGTCGATAGCCATGGAAGAGGAGAACCCGGACTAAAAGCCTCCGCGATTGTGCCGGGAATGTTCGCATGTGTGAGTCATTTGCAAACTTCAAGTAAGGAATAGCGGAACGAGAGTGGGCATTTCTGTTCTTGATTGTTCTTGGAATTCAGAGTAGCCGACAATTTGATATTCGCCCGTAGCCAGATTGCTGCTTTATTGGCCTTGCTCTCCAGGATCCCTCGCAACCCGGTCAGCCGATCCTGAACTGTTTGTACGCTACGGATATGTAGCATACCAATAAAACTCATGTCAATCCAAATGATGCTCAGGGCGGTCAGATCCACCGCTTTAGCCGACGCGCAGGACGTCTGCAGTGATGTGCGAGCACAACTAGGTTCGCGGATCGCACTTCCTGTCATCATAAACGATTTTCATGTTGAGCGTCCATCATACAGTCAGCCCAATTTATCAGCATCGGTTGCGGATTGAAATACCCTTTTTGCTCGTGATGTCGCTTCACATATGCCTTCTTTGTTGTCTCCAATTATCACCGATTTTCCACCGTGCACGCTGTTGCTACTCTCTGCTAACATCGCCATTGTCAACTATTTCTTTAACAACTGGAGAAATATACTGCTCTATTTATGTACTATACGGTCAATACATAGCTCTCATCTCCAGCAATCAACTATTTTCCTCAGTGCACAATAATGGCGTATATGAACGGTAATCGGTTTTCTTGGCATACCCTTCATTGCTTACTTTCCCAAAGTTTGACGGCAAACTACTCGCCAGATCGATTTATCACCTAGTTACTTGTTTTTGATAGTCATGACTGACTATATATGTGACTTTTACCATTTCCGTTGTATTCACTTGCACCGATATTGTACACACCTGTGCGCAACATACGATATACTACGGTACATCGTTTGCCATATCCGCGTTCTGATTCCGTGGCATTTTGTGCGAAATAAAACTAAGTTAGTCCATACAGTATCGCAAATTTCCATATTCATACATTATAATACACCTATTATAAAGTGAGCCATTTTTTCAAGCCCACTTTTTTTCTCCAGCCATATCCTTCATCATCAATCTGGCAATGTCTCTCTCCAGATGTGTCGCTCATTTGCTATGCGACAGCCTTCGTCAGTATCCTTCCCCCAAATTTTACCATCATTTTCGCCGGTTGATTCATTTTTCGCTATTCCCCATGTTCTGTTCTTGTTGACCGTCTGGTCTTCTATCCACATCCCTCTCTTTGCCTGCAGCGTGCTAGTGATTTTTTGAATTTCCGTTGACCAGTTGGCCTCTTTCAAAGTCAAAAAATCCGTTGTTACTGTCCAATTTTCCAGTTTTTGCCATCACTTATTGTATCATTTATGTATGTATTCCTTCTTTCCAATCAACATCTGTTGGCTTTGGTCAACTCGAACTTCTGACCTTGGTTTTTAACTATGCTGGCCACGGTTAAAAGTTTGTGCATTTAAGCTTTGTCTCACTCCTTCGTGTGCACATATTTGTCCTGCACTCCTGAAAGGTTCCATTTCGCCATGACTCGTATAATTTGATCATGCACTGCAGCATGCCTCGGGCTCCTCGAAGTAAGTTATTATTGACTGAAATTCATTTCGTGATGTTCCATTTAAACATGATGAGGAACGCCTTGAGACGAACAACGTGCAAGTTTTTCAAATGATTAGACCATGCCAGTTTTGCTTCCGAATTAAGTAAAAGTGACGAAAGAAAGTAGATCGGTCCTTGAGTTATTCAGTAAAGTATAAAATAGTTTACATGGGATAAAAACAACCTCATGAGATGCTACATTGAAGAAAGTTTGTTGTTGAAAGTAAGTAGGATGACCACGACTACGCGTTAGTTATTCACGGCTGGTAAAAGGGTTAAATAAATGACCTCCAGCAGACGGCGGAATAATATCTGCACCCAGTTTATGTGTAAACGTTACAAAATCGAAAGGGTCATTATAGTTCCGATTGCAAATACCAGCGGCTTTATATTTCCTTTAGAGTTAAAAACAGCAAATAGAGTATGACATAACGAGACACTTACGTGGCGACAGGAAAGGTGGCCGTGCCATGTTCACTCGCCTAATGGGTGTGACTAGCGGAACCTGGGATATTTTCACAGGAAAAATGATCACATAAACATGTTTACGTGGGGATGGAATGTGAACAAATTCAGGTAACACTGTTGGCGACAACTCATTTGGACCACTGGCTTCATTCTATCCCGTCTGTAATAGATCTCCATATACGTAGAAAGAATATATCACTTAATCACCCTTCGTTTAAGATTAGTGTGGAGCCTACAGCCATTAATCTACGCGCTAAGGCAGCAGATAAAGTCCTGGAGCAGGGATGTGCATTTATCTCCCAATCACAGGTGTTTGGTGACGGCACCGTTGCTCCGGAAGATGCCATTGTAAACTCGGCGTCGATTTCAGTCCTGCGCAGTATGCTCAGCAACGACCCTTAAACTTTACCTCACGAAGTTTGCCGTTTATGGCAATTGGTCAAAAGGAAAGAGTTCAGTCAAAACGGTCTCCGCCAACGAAGCCCAAGAAGTCGCTGATTCACACCTTGTGCACGTAAAAAATATTTACCGAATATTTCCAGATGTGTGTCGATTTTCAGGGAACATGAGGTCCCAACTAAATCTCGCACATTTTACAACGCAAATGTAATCTCACATGAATCATATGGAGTGTGAAGGTACAGCAGATAAAACACCGCACTACTCATTTCGAAAATCCATACTTGGGATCATGTGTCTTCATTCTGAAGTTTAAACGTATTAACCGACGAAATAACTTCACAAAGATCATCGCGTGATTCTAAAAATGGACTCTTTGTTCATGCACGCTCCATACGATCCAAGTGAGATTACAGCTGTAAATCAATTGTGAAGTGTTCAAATATAGGGATGATTGGGCGGGAAAACAACGGGTGCGCACACCTGACGATCAGCAACAACCGTGGAACCGGTCGCGCGCTACGGGGGAAATTCTGTCCTGTCATCCAGATGCAACACTATACTACTCAGTTTGAGAATACTACGAATGCCTTTTGGATTTAGCAATGTGGCGCAAGTTCTCAAGCTTTTCGTCGGGCTGGTACGCAATGGCTTGGATTTTTCTTCAACCTATCTCTGCGGAATCTTGATTGATAAATCGTCTAATGAAGAACACTTAGCACATCTCTGCACACTTTGAGACCGCCCGTCTCAAAACGCGATCACGGCCAACTCGAAAAGGTGCGTAATAGGAACCAACTCTATGAGAGTTCCAGGCCATAAGTTCACTTTCGTAGGGTTCACAACACTGGAAGAGGTAATGCAGGCTACCCCAGACTACCGAGAATGTACGTCACCCAAGAAACTACCAACTTCTGATACGCTTGTAAATTTCTACCGGCCACTTTTGCCACAGTGTGCTCATTTATTACAGTCATTCAAAGATCTGTTAAGAAGCAAGGTGAAGCAACTAGTACCCACAGATATCGCAGGAGACGCTTTCACGTAACTGAAGAGGGTTATCGATAACATGGTCTGATTATCACCTCTCAAACCAACCTACTCAACTGCCTTAGTCACCGATGCGTCTGATAATACCGCACTGCAACAACTTCTGATTGACAATCATCAACCAGTAGCATTTTTCTCCTAAAGGCGACAAGCAGCCAGAACCGGATGTAATGCTTGTATCCGTGAAATGCCAAGCTATTTACTTTAGCACCCGTCACTTTAGGCACATCTTGGATAGACGCAAATTCACGGTTTACATTGACCATAAACCAATTATTCACACAAGATGTGCCACCACAGACAGATACTCTTCCATAGAGTCTAGACATCTGAATCAAATTACTCAGTTCACAGGTGATGTACACCATCGCTTGGGTGTCGATAATTCTGTCGCAGACGCGCTTTCTTGTATTCACAATCTAAACTACAATACTCCCGGATTGGTCAATCTTGAGGACATTACATCCGCGCAACCAGATGATCCTTAGATGGAGCAGCTTCACTCCTCATTGGTGCGACTGCAGTCTGAAGCTATTCCTTAAGCCAAAGGTCGCATAATAAGTGACATGTCCAAAGGCCAACCAAGGCCATTCATACCATCAGCTTTTAGGCTACGGGTTTTTCGTAAACTTACTTAGTTTGCTCCACCCATATATAAAGACCTCCACTAATCTCACCAGTGTCCGCAATATTTGGCTCAACATGAACCGAGACGTCACCACATGAGCCTGTACCTGCACCCATTGTCAATAGTTTAAAGTTTAAAGACACAAAACGTCCGCTTTCAAAATTCACCCTCCGTCGACTAGCGTTTCCAAAACGCTCATGCTGACCTAGTAAAGCTGCTTCTTCTGTCAGAAAGCAATATACGGCTACTTGCGTGGAACACTTTATCAGATGGCCTTTCGTTGTTCTTCTGAACATAGCAGCCAGCGAAACAGTCACCCAAGCCTCCTTGGAACACAAGGTGGCATCATTTGGTTGTCCATTTGTGGTTACCACAGACTGCGGCTCGCATTTCGAGGGAGCCTTCTTTAGTCTTCCACTATATTTAGGCACCCGTTGCATTCATACTACAGCTCACCGCTTGCCGCAATGCACTTAATAATAATAATAACAATAATAATAATAATAATAATAATAATAATAATAATAATAAATCCGATCTTCAAACAACATCAGCCGGACTCAAATTGGATGGGACACTTTGTCTTTCTGGTGACATGGTAGCTCTAAAGTTCATTGTCACTTTCAACAACGCTGATTACTCAGCCAGGTTAACTTATCAGATACATAAGTTACAACTTTCCGCGGCACATGAATAGAACACGAAGGTACACTTACTCCAAGAATGTACTCATTGTTTATCTCAGATAAATACACGAATTCCTCTACATCCTGCCTACTGCGGCCCCATAAGGTCCTACAACGGCTTGAGAAACATTTCTCATCGGCCATAACAGTGGAAATATATGGTTACCATAGACCAACAAAATCAGCTTTTCCGATAGAACACATTTCGTCTAGTACCGCCCCATCGAACTTAACGTGACTGGCACTCAGGACGCCGGTGATTTATACGCGGACAACATCGAAGCCAGTGACCCAGTCGGTGCACCGTCCGGCCATAACCCTCAATCCAGGCCCCATTCCTAAAGTTCCCACAGCGGCCGACTGATGAAGGAACGCGTCCGCTTCGAAGCTATTGTATTTTCATTTCAAGACATACGAAGAAAACCCGTGTGCGTACGTTTACAAGAAAAGTTTCTCGTTTGTTATTTTTTTCCGTGGTTTGCTTCTCACAATAATGTTGTTTTCACACTGCATTTATTTGTCATTTTCATTGTTATGCATCTTTTAGTTCTTGGTTTACTTATCCGTTCTTGCCAGGCACAAATATAAATAGCTCACTGTTTTAAAGAAAACACACCATTATCAAAATACATGTTTGCCACCAACACGAACCCCCCTACTCTACTCCGGTGAGTTCTCATATTCACGATCTGCTGCTCTCATAGCAGGTAGCCATTAGTATTGCACATGTATTACCGGAAAGATAATCGACCAGCACACGCTTTTACCCAGGTGAATTTCTGATAGGCTTTTTAGTTGGGACGAGCGTCATCGCCAAATGCACCGGTTAATTCTACTTCCCGCATCAAACTTTCTGGTTAGATAGCCAGCTACAACAAGTCTTCTCAATGTCTCGCCTCAAGCGCAGACCACCACACTCTCTTGCATGCAACCATTTATTTTCTTCCTTGCGTTTTTATCCCTCAGCGGATTATTTTGCGCAACTGTTGTCGCATTTGTTAGACTATTCATTTTCTGTCGTTAGATGATTTTGTTTTATTTCTACCTTCCTCGATGATTGGGATACCTAGCACCCCACATTGTAATGTATTTTTGAATCACAAAGAAACTGGTTTTTATTCAGTTTAATTATTTTATTTACTTATTCATTTATTTCTGATCTCCACGAGTCCGTTTTCCGTTTGTTACTCTGTCTTCCAAGTGACAGGCAACCCTCGGTAGACTAAATCTCCCAAGATCAGGGAATATGAAGCTTCAACTCCAGCTCAGGCTTTACTCCAAAATTCTCAAGGGCAGCAAACCAGCATTGATTCCCATCGTTTTATCATCTTTCACATAATCATTATCTCAACAGACTTAGCAACCGACGCCCTACTTGCGGTCTTCTTGGAATGGGTCTCGGTAGTGATAAACCGATCACCCCCGTCTATCACTTGTTCCACTGTACGTTTCGCGCAAGCAGCAACTACAAGCACAACTTCCCACCCACTTTCTCGCCGAAAGGCAGCGTGTTGTATTTGTACTTAGGGCCAGTGAGAATACACGCGGCTGAAACCATACGGCTTGTTCTCGTTGATCTGCATGGCCAACGTGATCGTAGAAGGTGAGGGGATGTGCCATCCGATACCACCTTCGGTCACCCGCTCACCTGGCAGCCTTTAATTGGACACAGCTTCGCACCACAGATATTGTACTTTGTAGGATAAAAGATAAAATAATTAAAAGTAAGAAACTAGCTCAAGCTTCTAGTCTGCACAGCACTAAATCAAATCATATTTGCCTAGGTTCTTTGGGCGAATCTCTTACGTCGTAGTGTTGAAGAGTCTTGAGAACAGCTCAAGTAATAGCTTCGTTGCCTGAAGTCTTTGAGAAGTGCCACATACAAGCAAGACGACAGAGTGTGCACAAACTTTTGCTACCCAACAACTATCCACCGTTTACTCAGACTCAACGTCCATCAGAACTAGTCTGAAAAATATGAAAACTCTAGGCTCCAATTTAATTGACTAGATTTTGACGGATTATAGACTTCTGACTTTGCTTAAAATCATGTACCAACCCCATCTCGCTAGGAGTTCTCGCAATAAAAACGCGCGATAGTTCATCACAATCAAATCAGTAAGAAATAAAATCTAGGCTCATCGGTTTCTAAGAATTTACAAATAAATAAAGCTAGTCATCAGAAACTGTGGAAGTCGTACGGTATCGTGTATTTCATTACTAAGTCATTGAATGAATTTGTCAGATATTGGCTTCGTGAATATTCCTCTTCAGTTAACCATATCAAGAGACCATGTCTACATTTCAAGCTAGAATACACTAATAGTATTGTTAGATCTTTTACTGTATCGCAATTTCACATTCCATCGCTGGATAGTTTAGTAAGCAAATCTCTTTTCAAAACAATACTGACCAGGTAATGCTAAGGTACTGTGTTAACGACTAACGAACGGAAACATTACGTACAAACCTCGACTGTAGGGTCACAAAGATTGATAAGGGAGAACCGAAGAACCTCCAAACTAAAGCACAAATAGGATCGTCTCGACTGAGACCGAGGTTCAGTAAAAATATGCCAAGGGTCAAAACAATCAGCATATGAACAGGTTTTCAAATAAGGTGGTAGAATTTCGAAATGGGTAGAACGGCGTTGTATCTGGATGACAGGACAGAATTTCCCCCGTAGCGCGCGACCGGTTCCACGGTTGTTGCTGATCATCAGGTGTGCGCACCCGTTGTTTTCCCGCCCAATCATCCCTATATTTGAACACTTCACAATTGATTTACAGCTGTAATCTCACTTGGATCGTATGGAGCGTGCATGAACAAAGAGTCCATTTTTAGAATCACGCGATGATCTTTGTGAAGTTATTTCGTCGGTTAATACGTTTAAACTTCAGAATGAAGACACATGATCCCAAGTATGGATTTTCGAAATGAGTAGTGCGGTGTTTTATCTGCTGTACCTTCACACTCCATATGATTCATGTGAGATTACATTTGCGTTGTAAAATGTGCGAGATTTAGTTGGGACCTCATGTTCCCTGAAAATCGACACACATCTGAAAATATACGGTAAACACTTTTATGTGCACTTTACACCGTCCGTAAAAATCGTTCTGTCGTAATAATGGATTATGGTGTGAGCCAGAGTCATGATTATCAGCCAACCTATCTATAACGTATGATCGGTTTTGTGATCTATTGAGGTGTCTTTAGGGTGTACCATTTCAATGTCAAACAAACTTTGATGACAGCTGTAAATGAAAATAGACGGATGCACGTAGTTAGATGGACAGATAGCAAAGGCGGGCAAAACAGCAATGAAAATGAAGCAAATGTTGCGAAATTAACTCACAGCAGTTCACAGTTATCATTATGGAAAGGTAGGTACAAAAAAGCTTCATTTCGACCGACGGCTTAATCAAGATGATATAGGATCGAGTGCTGGCCACCGCCCTGGAGGCTTCTAAAAACTGTTTTGGCCACCGTTAGAGCTGTTAGCTGTTGAATGAATCCCAGAACAATCCAAATCAGAAAATGAAGTTGCATCGGAGTGAGCGCTTCGTTTGCAGTTTATTGTTGTTGAACTGCCCGACCATTTGCGTGTATTCAGAAGTGTGCATTGAATACTTGCGTTTGAAAGTTGACACAACAAAAGTGTGCTGTACCAACTGAAAAAGTTGGAAATCTGCAGTTGTGTTCATAGTCTATGGGTCCGTCTCCAGTATTAGCTGTAAATATCGTTACGGTGGCTGAACCTGCGTAGATCTTTTACGATTATAATTGGACCAAGTCCTGAAATAGGTGTTCATGCACGGTATATTATAACATATTTCCCTCTCTTTGTTTACTCTCTGTTTCATTGTTATTTTTGAACGAAATTCGTTCATCTTTTAGTCAACTTCGTTCAGTAAAATAAGTAGTTCCAAAGTATTCACTTTTATATTCCTATTGATATTCCTCCTGTTTTTATTTACCTTTCAGGCCTAACTGCCTTTTTATTTAATCCAGAAGAGCCTACGGGAGACTGAACCTCCATGAACCGTTTTCCTTGCTGTCTGCCTGTGGGACTGATAGTGCCTAAGATGATGATTGACTTTTACCCAACACAAGCTCTATGCAGGTCTCCGTATTCTTTCTGGTGTGTGAATGGTTAGTGAACGGCTTGTTAAACTTCGGCTCAGTATTTGTCTAATGAGTACTAATCCACCTTGTCTCGTACCCATTTTAGACCAATCGTCATCTCGCCCATCCGTCCAGATCTGCCTAGTCCAATACAAATATTGCGAATTTGAAGTTCCCCTTTGTAAGTCAAAATTGCTATGATTTTTTACTCGAGGGTATCGGATCGTAAGTATGGTGAATTTATAGTGGATCAACCTATTGATGACGTCCAGAATCTGATTGTACAAAAATAAATCGATGGGACTTCACTATCTTTGGTCATTTGGAAAACTCTGAAAGAGTTGCTTCAACTCACACTAGATAATACCATAGCGCAACTGGGGTTCTGAACACGAAAGCAACTATTCAACGAAAATCTGGTTGACTATGCTAATAGACTACGTTCCTTGGCTGCTACAGGATTCCCACAACGGTGCCCAATGGTTCAATGAACACTGGCTCTGGAGAGTCGTGTCGCCTATCCGCCCGGTTCTGTCTTGCTCACTAGAACGGTTGATCGCTTGCTTTCCTCCTGGCTGAGACGTGTACAGTCTGTCTGAGATGGACCATTGTAAAGTATGACCACGCCACTTGTCGCATTATTTAATATTATTGTGCACTTTTCAGATACCGTAGAATAAATGGTTCCAAACTCAATTTGTGCTTACATGTTTCTGTTGCGGATTGACGTTTAGAAGTCGTCGGCTAACCGATACTGGAGAAGAGTGAAATGCATGAATGAGCGGTGGTTTAGTTAAAATATTTTCCATAAGAAAGTGTCACATAGGGGGCCATAACGGCATTTGACCGAGTTTTCTTCTTTCGTGTCGCTCATCGGCGTCGCGCTTATTGTGGACCACTTTGAATCGCTTCCGTGATTGCATTTATGCAGACTATTTCGAATTGCTTTTAGGTTTTCTACCTATTGTGACATTTGTGCTTTACTCATCGTTGTTCTTCCCAATTTTTTCCATTCACGGTTTTACTTTTCCACTCAAACACTGTAAATAATGTGTGTAAATTATCTGATCATGTGGTTCAAGATGTAGTTGATGTCCGTGAGGCTGTTTCCGAAGGCAGTCACGTTACGTTGGTGGAAGCCACCGTGGGCAGCGTTCCTCAATTCTTTGGGATATTGACTCAGATGAGAACCATGTGACTATCACGACCTATTCGTGCAGATCAACACGTCCTTCTAACCCCAGTCTCCTCGCACAAACAGTGCCCAATCCGATCGGATCATTCGAGTGACCCTTGATCATGTCACTACAATCATTTCCCGTATGATTTGCAAGGACTAGAGAATAAATTATGAAAAACAGTGGTGTGTCTCCGAAAACGTGTTTCGATTTAAGACCTGTCGACATTCAATAACTTCTCTCAGGATTTAAACCGTAATCCTTGTTCATCTTGTCCATCGTGTATTTTGGGACCGTTTTCAATTATCGCACGCTTCTGCTCTTTAGTTCTTTTGATGGGCAAAACCCACCCACCCCCATTGTACGCTACAATCTGTTGTGTCAAGTGTGATAAGTAGATTTCTTCAGCTTTTTATTCCAAGCATGTTGACACCCAGCTGACTTTTAAAGTCAGTGGCTAAACCTGAATAATGCGTGTGAAAGTACCAAATTCATTGTGACTGTTGATAGATGGTGGCCGACGCCGGGGTTTCTTGACTACTCTTTACTCCAAGCCTGCGTTTTGCTGGTTTAAAACTGTAATCTTTATTCATCTTGTTTGTTGTTTTCCTTTCGAATCTTTTGACCATTCACTAGTTCTTTACAATTGAAACGGAAAGACCGAACGCGGAGTATTTGATGATGTCTATAGCTAGCTCACCGAAGGCGCTGAGGTGTACTGCGTATTGAAGTGATGAAAGGGTCCCAGAGAAGACCAACGGCCTTGTGTGCACGTTAAAATTAAAATGAAAAAGCAAACTGGCGGAAAATGTTGTGGATTGCCTGGAGCTGATTGATTCTGCTCTTATTCTATTTTGCCATTCGTGAACCTTTAAAACGAGCTAATTTTCCTGTACAATTTTGAAAGCAAATTGAGTCGTACTCTGCCATATAACTTGCACGAAGAAATAAAAGAGAAACCTGTCAAAATTTCACTTGGACTGTTCAAGAGGTATTCATGATTTGGACTTGCTTTGTGAAGTAAATCCGGCCGCCAGATGAGTTATTGCCCAGGCAAAAAGCCACAAATTTGCCCCCTGGGATAAGCACGGGGCAAACTTGGGGCACACCTGTAGCTGGCCTCAAGCTTCCCATCCAAAACTATGGGGCAACCCCATGGAACGAACTTGGGGCTGGCCCAAAACTTTATAAATCACCAAACAAGGTGATTCTAACCGCCATCCCCTGGGTTTCTAATGCAGTATTTGATTCCAGTTAAGCCGTTTGCTTAAGCATGCAAAATGTACAAACTGTCATGAAACCTCTCACTGAAAGATGAAGACGACTTTCGCGATTCGAAAACTTATCTATACTTATTACAAAAAATGGTCCACAATTTCCCAATAATCCTTTTAAGTAAATTTCAATGAAACCTTGAATCTCATTGTCTCTTGTGACCGTATCTGCAGAAGCGGAAATCATAAGTCAGTTGCTGTTGAGAACTGGCCTAGATATTGCTTTGAGGATATGAAATAGGTGACAGCCACAGCCGGCGTAAATGGTTCTCATAACGAGCCTAAAGCTTTTAACTCTGCTAGTAAGTGAACAAATGTGTGAATCCACATTATTATCCGATGGTAAAGTCGCCTGTCAATGTTTATTGAGCAATATATGCCCGCATATAAATGCTGGCATATCATACTTTGGGATGTGAAACAGATAGCGACAATGCCCACGACAAGAAAGCCTAAACCGAATGTAACGTAACAAACGTTATATATACTTCAGGTGTTGTTTCCTGCAAACATGCTGCTCGCAAACGTTCATGTCAAACGAGAATTCTTTTGTCCATGAAACTTTCTGTTATACATCTCACATTCCCCAAAAATACCAGCGTTGTCGAACTAATTCCTGATGTGCTTTTGGATGTCATTATGTGGTTCCTCGTCAGAGAAGAGACAGAATCTGATAGGGCCTGCTGCTCGGTGAGACAATAATTTGACGGACCCATTTTGTATTGCCTCATTTAGTCTGTAATCACTCACGGGAATCCGTTGTAGCCGTCTAGCCGGCAGCCCTTCACTGCAGCTTCAGCGCCGACCACGACAAGCAATATTTCTTTCGCCATATCATGAAGACTTCTAGTCGCGAACTGTCTGAATGCGGTGACCCTTAGTTGTTAGTTACACTTGTACCATCCTACCATCCTGTTAAAAGCTTTCGGTGTTCGCGAGACGTCGTTTGAGTTATTCAGTTCATCTAAGTCTTTTACGCACGTAGGTGGCTCCAGAGACATTTGCTGCTAGCTCCAAGTAGGTGTTCGGGGTGTGGATCCGTGAAGCACTCCACGTAAGGCTTGAACTCGTTAGAATTTCATTCCAGTCTTTGGTCATACTAAGCGTTTCGCACAGCCCCGAGTACAAGCCGACTGATCATGAAGGCATCGCGTGTGAAAAGTCATTAAGCAGCACACTTCTTCGCTGGTTTTCCCGTAGTTACTCAGCCGGGTTGCATCGCTTCTCAGTTAAAACGTGCTGCAATGCCCACCCTCATGAGCAAAACCTTACAGTGACTCAATGTGAGTGCCTTTCTTTACTCATGGCAATATTCTGTCACAGTCGTTAATCGTAACAAAATTGGAAACTGTGGTGGGTTTTCCAATCTACTAAACACCGCTACATTACACAATGAAGAGTGAGATATTACTCTCCTACTTACATTCTTCTAGGATTTATTAAAACGCCCAAAATGCGAACATAATTTTCTTTAAAACATTGAAGCCAAAGAATCTGTTTCGTCCCATATTCAACAAAAGTCTATTGACAACAGAATATATCCGTCAGGACCTATTGTGATGGGCCAGTAAAATGATCGGGATGTGGATTTGTGAAGCACGTTACATAAGGTTTGACGCGGAAGCCGGTAGCATGGAAATAAAGACTACAACAAAACTTACTAAATTATGCTCTCGACTTCTGGTCACGTGTTGGTCTTTATATGCTTTCAGTTTCTCTGGCTGTACTTCACCCGATAATCTTCCATCCTAGATGTTTCACTCTTACTGACTTACGATACAACACAAATATCACGCGTTCCCATGATGGTTCGCACCTAGCAGAATTTCATGCACAGCTTCGAAAACAAGCCGACTGATAACGAAGATGTGACGTGTGAAAAGACCTTAAACAGCATACTTGGTCGCTACTTTTTCCCGTAGTTACTCCATTGTATTGCATCGCTCGTTAGTCGAAATGCGTTGTAATGACCACCTTCATGAACAAAGCCTTACAGTGACTCAATGTGAGTGCCTCATCGCAATATTCTGTCACAGGTTTTCTGCTGTGACTCAGTTTGATTCCATCGCTTCTTAACTGTATAGCGCCCGAAACTGAACAAAATATAGAATGAGTGAGGTTAACCGATTATTAACACTAATATTCTGATATTGAGATACAAAATAGCCAGTATGACAAAGAGTGATTATGGCGTCATCAAGTGGCAATCCAACCTTCACGAATCCATCAGGGTTTTTTCTGTGTATATTGTCACGTGAGAAAAAGTAGCAAAAAATAATTCGAAATGCTATCGTAAACCTCTCTTGATCGTTCTTCAACGTAAAGGTACACTTGAGTCGTTTTGGTGGCATGCGCCCAACGGACATTGTGAGGGGAGCAAATAATGACAGAAAAATGTTATCTAAAAGACGAAAGAACATTACCAATGCAGGAAAATCATTAGCAAATTTGAAGATGCCCGTGTACAGTGGATTCATAATACCACTGGATCTGCTCGCGCCTGGTGAGAGAGGGTTTTTAGCTGAACCCTCGCCTTCGTTATTAACTGCAGTTTTACCAGCCTTGGGAAGTTCCGTATGTCCAGACCAAGGGCGATCTATTCGACGTGGTGGAACAATAACCCAATCTCCCGATAATGGATTATAACGACGATGAGAAGAAGTAAAGCATGGCGGCCGATCACTACCGAGCGCCGAAGACACGAGGCTAGAAAAAAAATGAAACATTTATCCCCGGATACCAAATGAGATCACAGACGTAAGAAGAAAATGTAGTAACATGGATTTTCTCATTTTCTACTGAAAATGTCATATAGGAACATCTTCCTTGGCCAAAGCAGTGATGTCAAATCCTTTCAGTGACTCCTTCTCTTCCAATTCATTGAGGAGTTTGATATCTTCCTTCATTTGTTTCCGAGTTTTCTCAATTTCTGAATCATATAATTTCATGTCTTCGCGTAAGGCATCAATCAAAGTTTCACGAGGGAGAAGAAAAAACTGATTGGACAAACAAGCCCACTGTTTTTTCGAACTTAGTTTAGTCAGCGCACGAATGGCCTCTCGTGTTTTCTGGCGACTTCGATCGCAAGAAACGCACTGTTCACGTTTAGCTAGAACAAGTTCACCAACTTCTTCTATTTGCACAAGGTGGTCCAACACCTTTTGTTGATGCCTACTTAACGGCATCGTCAAGAAGCTGAAGGAGAAAACACCATAACTGAATCAATGTTATCGGTCTTACTATTTCAATCGTAAAAACGTTAAGCATGACAACTGTTCAACTTTGTTTTTGGCAGGAATATAGAACTAGCTTCATCTTCTGATGAGAATGATGGAACTGAAGTTTTCAGGATAGAAGTGTTAAATAAGAAACACGCGTACGGCATTGTGTGGATGGAAATTTGGGTAAAGAAAAAGTCACCGTACCCAGTTTGAACACTTGAGTAGATGTATCTTCAGATTACAAAGTACCACTTCATAAATGGGCTGGCCCAACACCATACAAACTGCGATCTGGAATGGTATTCGAATAATTTGCCTAAACAAGTTTTGTTACTTGGTAATCTGCATTTTACTCGATGATCAAATATGGATGTAGCGTTGTCCGAAACACACGCACACTAAGAAAGCTGGCATTTCTCCAAAACCTCGCCGATCGGTGACGATGCTGTGCCGTCAGCCTCAGTCGCAACAATCACTAAACACACTGTTTGTCAACCTTCAGCAAAACTACAGATGGCAGTATCACTGTGGAGAGAGCGACTGAATGTGAAGACATGATTGGAGGCGACAAGACGTCATATGCTACAATGTTTCTAACCATCGAGTTAGACGACATATTAGTCCTTACTCAAAAAGCCCTACAGACCGTTCACTGGTCAAATGTTTCACGCGACCGAATAGTTTACCAGCTCACAACGTCAACGACATTGAAACCGATGGACCTCTTACTACACGCTTGCTACTCTCGACAAACACACGCTTGCGCTGATGTTCTAACACCGTACATACATGTTGGTTCTTCTGATCCCACACCTCACCCCCGCACACAAACATTTTCATATCCTTGGGAACTGCAGTCGGTCGTTCTTGCGGTATTGTCTCTGAGGGAAGTCCTACTCATATTCTTTCGTGTCCTCGTCTGATGTCCAAGTCACCGAATCCGTTTCAGCCAGCTGATGCTGTTCTTCGCCCCAGGAGTCCTTTTAAACTGACCACATTTAATGTGCGGACGCTGATGCGTATAAGAAAACAGGCGTATTTAGCTCGCAAACTGGAAACCCCTGCCATCAACGTGTGCTGTATTTAGGAGACTTGCACCCAAGACTCCAAGACTCGATTGATGCCTCAATCCAACCCTTCTGCAAAGCTGCACTTGCACTTGTCTAGGGACCCTGGAGCTTCGGCTACCGGTCGTGCTGGTGTAGGTGTAGCTCTCACTGAGAGCTCTGAGGCTGCTCCACTTGATTAGATCCCAGCTGACAGTCGGTTGTGCGCAGGGAAACTTAGAAGTTCGTGCAAAGTAGGCAAACGCCGTCTCGATAGACGCAATTTGTTTGTCGTCACGGCTTATGCCTCTACAGATTGCAGCCCAGATGCAATCAAAGATGTCTGTAGCGGTGGCCATCTTCGTTCATGCTTTTATCAAATTTACTGTTTGACTGAACGCTGACTGCCAAGCGCGGTTGCCATTTGGCCGTTGCTCTTGCGCACGCTCTCACGCACGCTCCCAAATACACGCTAACCGCTATCTCTCCCAATCGTCTTCTCGTTCTCACGGGTCGTGGAGAATACTGTTATGGTTAACATATTCGTGCAGTGTCGAGCGCTAGAGTAACGTGCCGGTGGTCCACGCAGTACAAAGGACCGAAGCACGCTTTTACTAAGGAAACCGCGAAGTAAGGTCTAATCAACCTTACATTTCTTCTACCAAAAGTTGCACGACCTCCCACGTAAAGCAAAATGGAGTGATATCATGATTTTACCAGGAGACATGAATATTAGAGTCGGTCAGCTATCTTCGAACGAGGCGCGTTTGGGAGGCCCTTTTAGCCTCGATTCCTGTCGTTCAAAAAACAGGGAACGTACACTACACTCTTAATAAATAAAAGGATATCACGCTGATGAGCAAATTAGACGCCTTTTCCACACAAGATGACGGCGATTTCTGACCTCCGCGTGAAATACAGCCCTCTGAATGGAAGAACTTAGAAATCTGCTGTGTTATTTCCCCGGATATTGCGACTTTCCCAGTTGTGTATCGGCATCTTGCACTAAGGGTGCAAACCTCTTATAACATTGCTTTGCATTTAGTCATATTACAATACACCAAAAATTGAATCAAAACTACAAAAGGAAAATGCTTTTTATTATGTGCTTGCATATGAGCGCAAGGGAGGGACCATACACCACAGTTACAAAAGCCCAATGCACTATTAGGGAAAACCGGCCATCAGGCACTGAAACTTGGAGTGGTGAACACATAAGATTCCGAAGGTTCGAGGGTGTTACAGGGCCGGATTACAGTGAAGATCACAGTCATCCACAAAAGCCACTGGCGATGGTGGGGACTCGAACCTCCAACCACCTAGGTGGTAAGCAAGTGCTCTAAACAACTCGGCTACCACTGGTCACCCACCTTCAAAAGCAAACTCCTCCGTGAGGACAAGCCGCTTTCTTGGATGTTTCTGATGGTGGCTTTCGAAGCCTCATGATCGGCAGCAATGTTGGTACACAGCAAAATCCAGTTCTTGCGCCACACACAAGGTCCGAAGACCACCTGGAAGCCTGCATGTTTTACTCCCGCTTTGACTGCGTCAACTGTAATGCACGTGGGGTCCAAAGGTCTGAAAATAGATACATAGATCAGCACAACTGGTCACAGCATGAGGTCTGTCACAAAAGAAGACGAAGCTCCGAAAACAATGGACTTATATTGGCACGAGGCGACGCAGTAACTGGCACAGGTCGAAACCGGAAGTGGGGTCATACGGGGGCTTTCATGGGGGGTTTTTATACAGTTTTTGGGGTCGGGGTTAAGGTCACTGTTCGGGGGGAGAGGGAGATGAGATGCCAGCAGCACTGGATGGCTCCGCCTCATAGTTAACGGCGGTACCTGGAAAATAAAAGGGAGACAGGATTATGTACGATCAGAAATGTATTGCACAACCTACTTCTCAAACTGACCGCTAAGGCAACACTTCCCTTTTTGACAAGGTGACGATGGTAGACTTTGGCTTGTAAGTTCTGCTCCGCGTCGGCTGTGGACATTGTCGATCCAGTGTAGACGACACAGAAGATAAAAGAACACCAATTCTGTGTTCGGGTGGCGACGTTGTGCAGCGGGGTCTGTGGCACGGTCGAGCCAAAGTGCTTGAATTGATCCATTAGCACCGATGACTGGCCGCTAACTCGGAGGAAGCGTGTTAGATATTGGCAAGTCATGAAGATATTTTATTTCGTTTTGTTTATCCTTAGATTGATCCCTCAGACCTCGCGTTCGGTACGGTTGAGAACCGGTTGCAGGCAATTCATTTCAGCCCCCAGGACGATGAATAACGTCGGAGAATTGAAGGTCCGCAACCGGTGAGGGTACGACACGCCACCGAGTTTCTGATGCAGATGAAAAGGACTAGTGACGGTGAACAAACTTGACGGTTGCTGAAGTGAATGGATAACTCTGGAGACTCTTCGACATGGGCGTGTACAGGCTCTCGCGTACCCGGATGTTTTTTAACACAAGTAGGCGCTCGAGTGCCACGGAACTTTTTTACCGACTCGATATTATTATTTATAGCTTTTCTATTGTTCCTTGGTTATTACGGTTCTCTCGTTATTTCCAACTGAGGATGTGGCCTGAAGACAGCAACGAAAGCAGTCATGCCCAGTGTACATTTATTGGTTGTCTGTAGTGAAATGAACTGGGCTCCACAGAGCTGGAAGTGCTCCACAGCACTGCACCGGTACCGATATATATATATATATATATATATATATATATATATATATATATATATACTTGCCACACTGAATTCTGTTCTGAGCGATGTCCTTCAACGTCACCAACCAATGGTAGTCCTTATTTCTTTGGCACCAACCAGGAAGGAGCGAAGAGCCGACCAAATCCAACGCTGATACTAGATTCTTCGCACCCCTGTGCTCAGTCATGACCCGGTCGTCGCATCGCTTCTTCTGGCCTTGATCGGCACGCGCGTACACAGCATGACGAAAGAGTTGATGGAGTGGAATTCGCAAAACAAGTCCAAACCGTCAGAGGTGGTGTAGAGCGATCACTTCAGTGATGGCGAGAGAGACCATCGGTACCAAGCATCATGATAAACTTCGAAACCGTTTACGCAATTCCCCTCCCCCCCGGATGCAAGAAATGCTTCAGAGACGTAAGTTGCCGAATACAGAAAGATGCCAAGCATCCTCAACGCAAACAGACCAGGTATCCCAACAGTACATCTACTCAAATGTTCAAACTGGGTACGGTGACTTTTTCTTTACCCAAATTTCCATCCACACAATGCCGTACGCGTGTTTCTTATTTAACACTTCTATCCTGAAAACTTCAGTTCCATCATTCTCATCAGAAGATGAAGCTAGTTCTATATTCCTGCCAAAAACAAAGTTGAACAGTTGTCATGCTTAACGTTTTTACGATTGAAATAGTAAGACCGATAACATTGATTCAGTTATGGTGTTTTCTCCTTCAGCTTCTTGACGATGCCGTTAAGTAGGCATCAACAAAAGGTGTTGGACCACCTTGTGCAAATAGAAGAAGTTGGTGAACTTGTTCTAGCTAAACGTGAACAGTGCGTTTCTTGCGATCGAAGTCGCCAGAAAACACGAGAGGCCATTCGTGCGCTGACTAAACTAAGTTCGAAAAAACAGTGGGCTTGTTTGTCCAATCAGTTTTTTCTTCTCCCTCGTGAAACTTTGATTGATGCCTTACGCGAAGACATGAAATTATATGATTCAGAAATTGAGAAAACTCGGAAACAAATGAAGGAAGATATCAAACTCCTCAATGAATTGGAAGAGAAGGAGTCACTGAAAGGATTTGACATCACTGCTTTGGCCAAGGAAGATGTTCCTATATGACATTTTCAGTAGAAAATGAGAAAATCCATGTTACTACATTTTCTTCTTACGTCTGTGATCTCATTTGGTATCCGGGGATAAATGTTTCATTTTTTTTCTAGCCTCGTGTCTTCGGCGCTCGGTAGTGATCGGCCGCCATGCTTTACTTCTTCTCATCGTCGTTATAATCCATTATCGGGAGATTGGGTTATTGTTCCACCACGTCGAATAGATCGCCCTTGGTCTGGACATACGGAACTTCCCAAGGCTGGTAAAACTGCAGTTAATAACGAAGGCGAGGGTTCAGCTAAAAACCCTCTCTCACCAGGCGCGAGCAGATCCAGTGGTATTATGAATCCACTGTACACGGGCATCTTCAAATTTGCTAATGATTTTCCTGCATTGGTAATGTTCTTTCGTCTTTTAGATAACATTTTTCTGTCATTATTTGCTCCCCTCACAATGTCCGTTGGGCGCATGCCACCAAAACGACTCAAGTGTACCTTTACGTTGAAGAACGATCAAGAGAGGTTTACGATAGCATTTCGAATTATTTTTTGCTACTTTTTCTCACGTGACAATATACACAGAAAAAACCCTGATGGATTCGTGAAGGTTGGATTGCCACTTGATGACGCCATAATCACTCTTTGTCATACTGGCTATTTTGTATCTCAATATCAGAATATTAGTGTTAATAATCGGTTAACCTCACTCATTCTATATTTTGTTCAGTTTCGGGCGCTATACAGTTAAGAAGCGATGGAATCAAACTGAGTCACAGCAGAAAACCTGTGACAGAATATTGCGATGAGGCACTCACATTGAGTCACTGTAAGGCTTTGTTCATGAAGGTGGTCATTACAACGCATTTCGACTAACGAGCGATGCAATACAATGGAGTAACTACGGGAAAAAGTAGCGACCAAGTATGCTGTTTAAGGTCTTTTCACACGTCACATCTTCGTTATCAGTCGGCTTGTTTTCGAAGCTGTGCATGAAATTCTGCTAGGTGCGAACCATCATGGGAACGCGTGATATTTGTGTTGTATCGTAAGTCAGTAAGAGTGAAACATCTAGGATGGAAGATTATCGGGTGAAGTACAGCCAGAGAAACTGAAAGCATATAAAGACCAACACGTGACCAGTGACTGATATCTGCATCGCTATTAGAGTGGCGTTTGAACCACCATAATAATAGCTCGAAAACAGAAATGTCTCAAATTATCTTCAAGATTGGATTCGTATTGAAGCTAGCTAGTAAGCCAAGCCACGTTCATTTTTCGACGTTCCTCAACACCCGATCCACCTCTGGCCCAGATACTACACCATCCCAAACAGATCGAAAAATAACATGACTTTCAGTCTACCGAATTTGTTTTATATTATTATTTCCACATGATTTCTAATAGAAATCTTTCTCTTGATACGGTCGTGTTTTGTCTCTACCTCACCGGGAACATTTGCAACAACATAGTGCAATAGAAGGTCGCGATTAGAGGTTAAGATACAATGATCATCGTCACATGGCCACGCGAAACACTGCCCGATTGAAACAAATAGACATCGAAGAAGCGGAAAATGTGCGTCATAACAGAATGCCAGTGTAGCGCGAATGAATCGTGGTGGACAGCGAATTTCATACGAGGTAGAGTGACATGAAAACGACTTGCGGATATGGATTGCTAAACCCGGAGTCAATGATGCTCGTAGAAGGTTTTACGTTCGACAATCAGTGAGGGGTATTGTTTGATGAAGTGTCAGTGGATTTGGTGGTTGATTGGACGAGATTGGTGAAGTTTAGAGGAGCATGATCAGTTGACAACTGTGACTTAATAAGCTGAAAATACGATCAGAGAACCTAGAAGAATGTGGAATATTATTTCACTTAGTAGAGCCGATATCTTAAACTTCCAGATAAAATCGGTTTAGCTTGTCAAATGGGCACATCGACAACGTGCTTAAGCTGAATGACGAAATGAAAATGTATATAAGAAGCGAAATGAGTAACTGGTACCCCGACAGGCATCAAAGCCATTTGTTTGGGTTTTCGCTAGGAAAAACTAATCTAACAACCATGATAGTAAATTAGCAGCGCGGCTGAGGGACTCGTTCTTTTCAACTAAAAATGACCAGAAGTCGAGAGCATAATTTAGTAAGTTTTGTTGTAGTCTTTATTTCCATGCTACCGGCTTCCGCGTCAAACCTTATGTAACGTGCTTCACAAATCCACATCCCGATCATTTTACTGGCCCATCACAATAGGTCCTGACGGATATATTCTGTTGTCAATAGACTTTTGTTGAATATGGGACGAAACAGATTCTTTGGCTTCAATGTTTTAAAGAAAATTATGTTCGCATTTTGGGCGTTTTAATAAATCCTAGAAGAATGTAAGTAGGAGAGTAATATCTCACTCTTCATTGTGTAATGTAGCGGTGTTTAGTAGATTGGAAAACCCACCACAGTTTCCAATTTTGTTACGATTAACGACTGTGACAGAATATTGCCATGAGTAAAGAAAGGCACTCACATTGAGTCACTGTAAGGTTTTGCTCATGAGGGTGGGCATTGCAGCACGTTTTAACTGAGAAGCGATGCAACCCGGCTGAGTAACTACGGGAAAACCAGCGAAGAAGTGTGCTGCTTAATGACTTTTCACACGCGATGCCTTCATGATCAGTCGGCTTGTACTCGGGGCTGTGCGAAACGCTTAGTATGACCAAAGACTGGAATGAAATTCTAACGAGTTCAAGCCTTACGTGGAGTGCTTCACGGATCCACACCCCGAACACCTACTTGGAGCTAGCAGCAAATGTCTCTGGAGCCACCTACGTGCGTAAAAGACTTAGATGAACTGAATAACTCAAACGACGTCTCGCGAACACCGAAAGCTTTTAACAGGATGGTAGGATGGTACAAGTGTAACTAACAACTAAGGGTCACCGCATTCAGACAGTTCGCGACTAGAAGTCTTCATGATATGGCGAAAGAAATATTGCTTGTCGTGGTCGGCGCTGAAGCTGCAGTGAAGGGCTGCCGGCTAGACGGCTACAACGGATTCCCGTGAGTGATTACAGACTAAATGAGGCAATACAAAATGGGTCCGTCAAATTATTGTCTCACCGAGCAGCAGGCCCTATCAGATTCTGTCTCTTCTCTGACGAGGAACCACATAATGACATCCAAAAGCACATCAGGAATTAGTTCGACAACGCTGGTATTTTTGGGGAATGTGAGATGTATAACAGAAAGTTTCATGGACAAAAGAATTCTCGTTTGACATGAACGTTTGCGAGCAGCATGTTTGCAGGAAACAACACCTGAAGTATATATAACGTTTGTTACGTTACATTAGGTTTAGGCTTTCTTGTCGTGGGCATTGTCGCTATCTGTTTCACATCCCAAAGTATGATATGCCAGCATTTATATGCGGGCATATATTGCTCAATAAACATTGACAGGCGACTTTACCATCGGATAATAATGTGGATTCACACATTTGTTCACTTACTAGCAGAGTTAAAAGCTTTAGGCTCGTTATGAGAACCATTTACGCCGGCTGTGGCTGTCACCTATTTCATATCCTCAAAGCAATATCTAGGCCAGTTCTCAACAGCAACTGACTTATGATTTCCGCTTCTGCAGATACGGTCACAAGAGACAATGAGATTCAAGGTTTCATTGAAATTTACTTAAAAGGATTATTGGGAAATTGTGGACCATTTTTTGTAATAAGTATAGATAAGTTTTCGAATCGCGAAAGTCGTCTTCATCTTTCAGTGAGAGGTTTCATGACAGTTTGTACATTTTGCATGCTTAGGCAAACGGCTTAACTGGAACCAAATACTGCATTAGAAACCCAGGGGATGGCGGTTAGAATCACCTTGTTTGGTGATTTAT
This sequence comes from Fasciola hepatica, assembly GCA_948099385.1. Taxonomy (NCBI): domain Eukaryota; kingdom Metazoa; phylum Platyhelminthes; class Trematoda; order Plagiorchiida; family Fasciolidae; genus Fasciola; species Fasciola hepatica. Next base: position 4,489,107 of record CANUEZ040000112.1, on the reverse strand, counting down.
AAAGTTTTGGGCCAGCCCCAAGTTCGTCCCATGGGGTTGCCCCATAGTTTTGGATGGGAAGCTTGAGGCCAGCTACAGGTGTGCCCCAAGTTTGCCCCGTGCTTATCCCAGGGGGCAAATTTGTGGCTTTTTGCCTGGGCAATAACTCATCTGGCGGCCGGATTTACTTCACAAAGCAAGTCCAAATCATGAATACCTCTTGAACAGTCCAAGTGAAATTTTGACAGGTTTCTCTTTTATTTCTTCGTGCAAGTTATATGGCAGAGTACGACTCAATTTGCTTTCAAAATTGTACAGGAAAATTAGCTCGTTTTAAAGGTTCACGAATGGCAAAATAGAATAAGAGCAGAATCAATCAGCTCCAGGCAATCCACAACATTTTCCGCCAGTTTGCTTTTTCATTTTAATTTTAACGTGCACACAAGGCCGTTGGTCTTCTCTGGGACCCTTTCATCACTTCAATACGCAGTACACCTCAGCGCCTTCGGTGAGCTAGCTATAGACATCATCAAATACTCCGCGTTCGGTCTTTCCGTTTCAATTGTAAAGAACTAGTGAATGGTCAAAAGATTCGAAAGGAAAACAACAAACAAGATGAATAAAGATTACAGTTTTAAACCAGCAAAACGCAGGCTTGGAGTAAAGAGTAGTCAAGAAACCCCGGCGTCGGCCACCATCTATCAACAGTCACAATGAATTTGGTACTTTCACACGCATTATTCAGGTTTAGCCACTGACTTTAAAAGTCAGCTGGGTGTCAACATGCTTGGAATAAAAAGCTGAAGAAATCTACTTATCACACTTGACACAACAGATTGTAGCGTACAATGGGGGTGGGTGGGTTTTGCCCATCAAAAGAACTAAAGAGCAGAAGCGTGCGATAATTGAAAACGGTCCCAAAATACACGATGGACAAGATGAACAAGGATTACGGTTTAAATCCTGAGAGAAGTTATTGAATGTCGACAGGTCTTAAATCGAAACACGTTTTCGGAGACACACCACTGTTTTTCATAATTTATTCTCTAGTCCTTGCAAATCATACGGGAAATGATTGTAGTGACATGATCAAGGGTCACTCGAATGATCCGATCGGATTGGGCACTGTTTGTGCGAGGAGACTGGGGTTAGAAGGACGTGTTGATCTGCACGAATAGGTCGTGATAGTCACATGGTTCTCATCTGAGTCAATATCCCAAAGAATTGAGGAACGCTGCCCACGGTGGCTTCCACCAACGTAACGTGACTGCCTTCGGAAACAGCCTCACGGACATCAGCTACATCTTGAACCACATGATCAGATAATTTACACACATTATTTACAGTGTTTGAGTGGAAAAGTAAAACCGTGAATGGAAAAAATTGGGAAGAACAACGATGAGTAAAGCACAAATGTCACAATAGGTAGAAAACCTAAAAGCAATTCGAAATAGTCTGCATAAATGCAATCACGGAAGCGATTCAAAGTGGTCCACAATAAGCGCGACGCCGATGAGCGACACGAAAGAAGAAAACTCGGTCAAATGCCGTTATGGCCCCCTATGTGACACTTTCTTATGGAAAATATTTTAACTAAACCACCGCTCATTCATGCATTTCACTCTTCTCCAGTATCGGTTAGCCGACGACTTCTAAACGTCAATCCGCAACAGAAACATGTAAGCACAAATTGAGTTTGGAACCATTTATTCTACGGTATCTGAAAAGTGCACAATAATATTAAATAATGCGACAAGTGGCGTGGTCATACTTTACAATGGTCCATCTCAGACAGACTGTACACGTCTCAGCCAGGAGGAAAGCAAGCGATCAACCGTTCTAGTGAGCAAGACAGAACCGGGCGGATAGGCGACACGACTCTCCAGAGCCAGTGTTCATTGAACCATTGGGCACCGTTGTGGGAATCCTGTAGCAGCCAAGGAACGTAGTCTATTAGCATAGTCAACCAGATTTTCGTTGAATAGTTGCTTTCGTGTTCAGAACCCCAGTTGCGCTATGGTATTATCTAGTGTGAGTTGAAGCAACTCTTTCAGAGTTTTCCAAATGACCAAAGATAGTGAAGTCCCATCGATTTATTTTTGTACAATCAGATTCTGGACGTCATCAATAGGTTGATCCACTATAAATTCACCATACTTACGATCCGATACCCTCGAGTAAAAAATCATAGCAATTTTGACTTACAAAGGGGAACTTCAAATTCGCAATATTTGTATTGGACTAGGCAGATCTGGACGGATGGGCGAGATGACGATTGGTCTAAAATGGGTACGAGACAAGGTGGATTAGTACTCATTAGACAAATACTGAGCCGAAGTTTAACAAGCCGTTCACTAACCATTCACACACCAGAAAGAATACGGAGACCTGCATAGAGCTTGTGTTGGGTAAAAGTCAATCATCATCTTAGGCACTATCAGTCCCACAGGCAGACAGCAAGGAAAACGGTTCATGGAGGTTCAGTCTCCCGTAGGCTCTTCTGGATTAAATAAAAAGGCAGTTAGGCCTGAAAGGTAAATAAAAACAGGAGGAATATCAATAGGAATATAAAAGTGAATACTTTGGAACTACTTATTTTACTGAACGAAGTTGACTAAAAGATGAACGAATTTCGTTCAAAAATAACAATGAAACAGAGAGTAAACAAAGAGAGGGAAATATGTTATAATATACCGTGCATGAACACCTATTTCAGGACTTGGTCCAATTATAATCGTAAAAGATCTACGCAGGTTCAGCCACCGTAACGATATTTACAGCTAATACTGGAGACGGACCCATAGACTATGAACACAACTGCAGATTTCCAACTTTTTCAGTTGGTACAGCACACTTTTGTTGTGTCAACTTTCAAACGCAAGTATTCAATGCACACTTCTGAATACACGCAAATGGTCGGGCAGTTCAACAACAATAAACTGCAAACGAAGCGCTCACTCCGATGCAACTTCATTTTCTGATTTGGATTGTTCTGGGATTCATTCAACAGCTAACAGCTCTAACGGTGGCCAAAACAGTTTTTAGAAGCCTCCAGGGCGGTGGCCAGCACTCGATCCTATATCATCTTGATTAAGCCGTCGGTCGAAATGAAGCTTTTTTGTACCTACCTTTCCATAATGATAACTGTGAACTGCTGTGAGTTAATTTCGCAACATTTGCTTCATTTTCATTGCTGTTTTGCCCGCCTTTGCTATCTGTCCATCTAACTACGTGCATCCGTCTATTTTCATTTACAGCTGTCATCAAAGTTTGTTTGACATTGAAATGGTACACCCTAAAGACACCTCAATAGATCACAAAACTGATCATACGTTATAGATAGGTTGGCTGATAATCATGACTCTGGCTCACACCATAATCCATTATTACGACAGAACGATTTTTACGGACGGTGTAAAGTGCACATAAAAGTGTTTACCGTATATTTTCAGATGTGTGTCGATTTTCAGGGAACATGAGGTCCCAACTAAATCTCGCACATTTTACAACGCAAATGTAATCTCACATGAATCATATGGAGTGTGAAGGTACAGCAGATAAAACACCGCACTACTCATTTCGAAAATCCATACTTGGGATCATGTGTCTTCATTCTGAAGTTTAAACGTATTAACCGACGAAATAACTTCACAAAGATCATCGCGTGATTCTAAAAATGGACTCTTTGTTCATGCACGCTCCATACGATCCAAGTGAGATTACAGCTGTAAATCAATTGTGAAGTGTTCAAATATAGGGATGATTGGGCGGGAAAACAACGGGTGCGCACACCTGATGATCAGCAACAACCGTGGAACCGGTCGCGCGCTACGGGGGAAATTCTGTCCTGTCATCCAGATACAACGCCGTTCTACCCATTTCGAAATTCTACCACCTTATTTGAAAACCTGTTCATATGCTGATTGTTTTGACCCTTGGCATATTTTTACTGAACCTCGGTCTCAGTCGAGACGATCCTATTTGTGCTTTAGTTTGGAGGTTCTTCGGTTCTCCCTTATCAATCTTTGTGACCCTACAGTCGAGGTTTGTACGTAATGTTTCCGTTCGTTAGTCGTTAACACAGTACCTTAGCATTACCTGGTCAGTATTGTTTTGAAAAGAGATTTGCTTACTAAACTATCCAGCGATGGAATGTGAAATTGCGATACAGTAAAAGATCTAACAATACTATTAGTGTATTCTAGCTTGAAATGTAGACATGGTCTCTTGATATGGTTAACTGAAGAGGAATATTCACGAAGCCAATATCTGACAAATTCATTCAATGACTTAGTAATGAAATACACGATACCGTACGACTTCCACAGTTTCTGATGACTAGCTTTATTTATTTGTAAATTCTTAGAAACCGATGAGCCTAGATTTTATTTCTTACTGATTTGATTGTGATGAACTATCGCGCGTTTTTATTGCGAGAACTCCTAGCGAGATGGGGTTGGTACATGATTTTAAGCAAAGTCAGAAGTCTATAATCCGTCAAAATCTAGTCAATTAAATTGGAGCCTAGAGTTTTCATATTTTTCAGACTAGTTCTGATGGACGTTGAGTCTGAGTAAACGGTGGATAGTTGTTGGGTAGCAAAAGTTTGTGCACACTCTGTCGTCTTGCTTGTATGTGGCACTTCTCAAAGACTTCAGGCAACGAAGCTATTACTTGAGCTGTTCTCAAGACTCTTCAACACTACGACGTAAGAGATTCGCCCAAAGAACCTAGGCAAATATGATTTGATTTAGTGCTGTGCAGACTAGAAGCTTGAGCTAGTTTCTTACTTTTAATTATTTTATCTTTTATCCTACAAAGTACAATATCTGTGGTGCGAAGCTGTGTCCAATTAAAGGCTGCCAGGTGAGCGGGTGACCGAAGGTGGTATCGGATGGCACATCCCCTCACCTTCTACGATCACGTTGGCCATGCAGATCAACGAGAACAAGCCGTATGGTTTCAGCCGCGTGTATTCTCACTGGCCCTAAGTACAAATACAACACGCTGCCTTTCGGCGAGAAAGTGGGTGGGAAGTTGTGCTTGTAGTTGCTGCTTGCGCGAAACGTACAGTGGAACAAGTGATAGACGGGGGTGATCGGTTTATCACTACCGAGACCCATTCCAAGAAGACCGCAAGTAGGGCGTCGGTTGCTAAGTCTGTTGAGATAATGATTATGTGAAAGATGATAAAACGATGGGAATCAATGCTGGTTTGCTGCCCTTGAGAATTTTGGAGTAAAGCCTGAGCTGGAGTTGAAGCTTCATATTCCCTGATCTTGGGAGATTTAGTCTACCGAGGGTTGCCTGTCACTTGGAAGACAGAGTAACAAACGGAAAACGGACTCGTGGAGATCAGAAATAAATGAATAAGTAAATAAAATAATTAAACTGAATAAAAACCAGTTTCTTTGTGATTCAAAAATACATTACAATGTGGGGTGCTAGGTATCCCAATCATCGAGGAAGGTAGAAATAAAACAAAATCATCTAACGACAGAAAATGAATAGTCTAACAAATGCGACAACAGTTGCGCAAAATAATCCGCTGAGGGATAAAAACGCAAGGAAGAAAATAAATGGTTGCATGCAAGAGAGTGTGGTGGTCTGCGCTTGAGGCGAGACATTGAGAAGACTTGTTGTAGCTGGCTATCTAACCAGAAAGTTTGATGCGGGAAGTAGAATTAACCGGTGCATTTGGCGATGACGCTCGTCCCAACTAAAAAGCCTATCAGAAATTCACCTGGGTAAAAGCGTGTGCTGGTCGATTATCTTTCCGGTAATACATGTGCAATACTAATGGCTACCTGCTATGAGAGCAGCAGATCGTGAATATGAGAACTCACCGGAGTAGAGTAGGGGGGTTCGTGTTGGTGGCAAACATGTATTTTGATAATGGTGTGTTTTCTTTAAAACAGTGAGCTATTTATATTTGTGCCTGGCAAGAACGGATAAGTAAACCAAGAACTAAAAGATGCATAACAATGAAAATGACAAATAAATGCAGTGTGAAAACAACATTATTGTGAGAAGCAAACCACGGAAAAAAATAACAAACGAGAAACTTTTCTTGTAAACGTACGCACACGGGTTTTCTTCGTATGTCTTGAAATGAAAATACAATAGCTTCGAAGCGGACGCGTTCCTTCATCAGTCGGCCGCTGTGGGAACTTTAGGAATGGGGCCTGGATTGAGGGTTATGGCCGGACGGTGCACCGACTGGGTCACTGGCTTCGATGTTGTCCGCGTATAAATCACCGGCGTCCTGAGTGCCAGTCACGTTAAGTTCGATGGGGCGGTACTAGACGAAATGTGTTCTATCGGAAAAGCTGATTTTGTTGGTCTATGGTAACCATATATTTCCACTGTTATGGCCGATGAGAAATGTTTCTCAAGCCGTTGTAGGACCTTATGGGGCCGCAGTAGGCAGGATGTAGAGGAATTCGTGTATTTATCTGAGATAAACAATGAGTACATTCTTGGAGTAAGTGTACCTTCGTGTTCTATTCATGTGCCGCGGAAAGTTGTAACTTATGTATCTGATAAGTTAACCTGGCTGAGTAATCAGCGTTGTTGAAAGTGACAATGAACTTTAGAGCTACCATGTCACCAGAAAGACAAAGTGTCCCATCCAATTTGAGTCCGGCTGATGTTGTTTGAAGATCGGATTTATTATTATTATTATTATTATTATTATTATTATTATTAAGTGCATTGCGGCAAGCGGTGAGCTGTAGTATGAATGCAACGGGTGCCTAAATATAGTGGAAGACTAAAGAAGGCTCCCTCGAAATGCGAGCCGCAGTCTGTGGTAACCACAAATGGACAACCAAATGATGCCACCTTGTGTTCCAAGGAGGCTTGGGTGACTGTTTCGCTGGCTGCTATGTTCAGAAGAACAACGAAAGGCCATCTGATAAAGTGTTCCACGCAAGTAGCCGTATATTGCTTTCTGACAGAAGAAGCAGCTTTACTAGGTCAGCATGAGCGTTTTGGAAACGCTAGTCGACGGAGGGTGAATTTTGAAAGCGGACGTTTTGTGTCTTTAAACTTTAAACTATTGACAATGGGTGCAGGTACAGGCTCATGTGGTGACGTCTCGGTTCATGTTGAGCCAAATATTGCGGACACTGGTGAGATTAGTGGAGGTCTTTATATATGGGTGGAGCAAACTAAGTAAGTTTACGAAAAACCCGTAGCCTAAAAGCTGATGGTATGAATGGCCTTGGTTGGCCTTTGGACATGTCACTTATTATGCGACCTTTGGCTTAAGGAATAGTTTCAGACTGCAGTCGCACCAATGAGGAGTGAAGCTGCTCCATCTAAGGATCATCTGGTTGCGCGGATGTAATGTCCTCAAGATTGACCAATCCGGGAGTATTGTAGTTTAGATTGTGAATACAAGAAAGCGCGTCTGCGACAGAATTATCGACACCCAAGCGATGGTGTACATCACCTGTGAACTGAGTAATTTGATTCAGATGTCTAGACTCTATGGAAGAGTATCTGTCTGTGGTGGCACATCTTGTGTGAATAATTGGTTTATGGTCAATGTAAACCGTGAATTTGCGTCTATCCAAGATGTGCCTAAAGTGACGGGTGCTAAAGTAAATAGCTTGGCATTTCACGGATACAAGCATTACATCCGGTTCTGGCTGCTTGTCGCCTTTAGGAGAAAAATGCTACTGGTTGATGATTGTCAATCAGAAGTTGTTGCAGTGCGGTATTATCAGACGCATCGGTGACTAAGGCAGTTGAGTAGGTTGGTTTGAGAGGTGATAATCAGACCATGTTATCGATAACCCTCTTCAGTTACGTGAAAGCGTCTCCTGCGATATCTGTGGGTACTAGTTGCTTCACCTTGCTTCTTAACAGATCTTTGAATGACTGTAATAAATGAGCACACTGTGGCAAAAGTGGCCGGTAGAAATTTACAAGCGTATCAGAAGTTGGTAGTTTCTTGGGTGACGTACATTCTCGGTAGTCTGGGGTAGCCTGCATTACCTCTTCCAGTGTTGTGAACCCTACGAAAGTGAACTTATGGCCTGGAACTCTCATAGAGTTGGTTCCTATTACGCACCTTTTCGAGTTGGCCGTGATCGCGTTTTGAGACGGGCGGTCTCAAAGTGTGCAGAGATGTGCTAAGTGTTCTTCATTAGACGATTTATCAATCAAGATTCCGCAGAGATAGGTTGAAGAAAAATCCAAGCCATTGCGTACCAGCCCGACGAAAAGCTTGAGAACTTGCGCCACATTGCTAAATCCAAAAGGCATTCGTAGTATTCTCAAACTGAGTAGTATAGTGTTGCATCTGGATGACAGGACAGAATTTCCCCCGTAGCGCGCGACCGGTTCCACGGTTGTTGCTGATCGTCAGGTGTGCGCACCCGTTGTTTTCCCGCCCAATCATCCCTATATTTGAACACTTCACAATTGATTTACAGCTGTAATCTCACTTGGATCGTATGGAGCGTGCATGAACAAAGAGTCCATTTTTAGAATCACGCGATGATCTTTGTGAAGTTATTTCGTCGGTTAATACGTTTAAACTTCAGAATGAAGACACATGATCCCAAGTATGGATTTTCGAAATGAGTAGTGCGGTGTTTTATCTGCTGTACCTTCACACTCCATATGATTCATGTGAGATTACATTTGCGTTGTAAAATGTGCGAGATTTAGTTGGGACCTCATGTTCCCTGAAAATCGACACACATCTGGAAATATTCGGTAAATATTTTTTACGTGCACAAGGTGTGAATCAGCGACTTCTTGGGCTTCGTTGGCGGAGACCGTTTTGACTGAACTCTTTCCTTTTGACCAATTGCCATAAACGGCAAACTTCGTGAGGTAAAGTTTAAGGGTCGTTGCTGAGCATACTGCGCAGGACTGAAATCGACGCCGAGTTTACAATGGCATCTTCCGGAGCAACGGTGCCGTCACCAAACACCTGTGATTGGGAGATAAATGCACATCCCTGCTCCAGGACTTTATCTGCTGCCTTAGCGCGTAGATTAATGGCTGTAGGCTCCACACTAATCTTAAACGAAGGGTGATTAAGTGATATATTCTTTCTACGTATATGGAGATCTATTACAGACGGGATAGAATGAAGCCAGTGGTCCAAATGAGTTGTCGCCAACAGTGTTACCTGAATTTGTTCACATTCCATCCCCACGTAAACATGTTTATGTGATCATTTTTCCTGTGAAAATATCCCAGGTTCCGCTAGTCACACCCATTAGGCGAGTGAACATGGCACGGCCACCTTTCCTGTCGCCACGTAAGTGTCTCGTTATGTCATACTCTATTTGCTGTTTTTAACTCTAAAGGAAATATAAAGCCGCTGGTATTTGCAATCGGAACTATAATGACCCTTTCGATTTTGTAACGTTTCCACATAAACTGGGTGCAGATATTATTCCGCCGTCTGCTGGAGGTCATTTATTTAACCCTTTTACCAGCCGTGAATAACTAACGCGTGGTCGTGGTCATCCTACTTACTTTCAACAACAAACTTTCTTCAATGTAGCATCTCATGAGGTTGTTTTTATCCCATGTAAACTATTTTATACTTTACTGAATAACTCAAGGACCGATCTACTTTCTTTCGTCACTTTTACTTAATTCGGAAGCAAAACTGGCATGGTCTAATCATTTGAAAAACTTGCACGTTGTTCGTCTCAAGGCGTTCCTCATCATGTTTAAATGGAACATCACGAAATGAATTTCAGTCAATAATAACTTACTTCGAGGAGCCCGAGGCATGCTGCAGTGCATGATCAAATTATACGAGTCATGGCGAAATGGAACCTTTCAGGAGTGCAGGACAAATATGTGCACACGAAGGAGTGAGACAAAGCTTAAATGCACAAACTTTTAACCGTGGCCAGCATAGTTAAAAACCAAGGTCAGAAGTTCGAGTTGACCAAAGCCAACAGATGTTGATTGGAAAGAAGGAATACATACATAAATGATACAATAAGTGATGGCAAAAACTGGAAAATTGGACAGTAACAACGGATTTTTTGACTTTGAAAGAGGCCAACTGGTCAACGGAAATTCAAAAAATCACTAGCACGCTGCAGGCAAAGAGAGGGATGTGGATAGAAGACCAGACGGTCAACAAGAACAGAACATGGGGAATAGCGAAAAATGAATCAACCGGCGAAAATGATGGTAAAATTTGGGGGAAGGATACTGACGAAGGCTGTCGCATAGCAAATGAGCGACACATCTGGAGAGAGACATTGCCAGATTGATGATGAAGGATATGGCTGGAGAAAAAAAGTGGGCTTGAAAAAATGGCTCACTTTATAATAGGTGTATTATGATGTATGAATATGGATTGTGAGTCAATAGCTTAACTAGCCGTCACACCACCTTCATGTAAGTCTGCCACCTTTTTGTTTTCAGTGATGAGTCCGACGTTCACCAAGAGAAAATTGCCCAATTGAAGATGAGAGCCACTGAAACTCTGCATAAGGCGTCAGAAGCCAAACGAAAGTCAGCTGGAGTACTTAAACGGCACGGTGGCAATGTTATTACGGGTAGTCGTCACTTGGAAAAGGGTTGATGGCGACTTCCATACTAAATTATCCATCGTAGAAATTAACAACTCTATGCTTACTGGTAGCCGCAGTGACAAGATTCACCATGTTAAGAAGCCTGGCCCGTTGAGTGAGATAAATGGGCCAAACCGGCTACTGATGAGAGTACAGTTGCCTGAATGTGAACTTCTTAAGTCCCATTGTTCGTCTTTGCAGTATGTTCTGTTCTTCCGGTGATTTGAGAGTCACATTGGGAGTCGAGTTTGGAACGAGAGTCAGCATTTCAGTTATTCATTTTATTATTCTGAAGGGAAAGCCAAAGGATCCATTTGATGTTTTTTCTTCTATCCCGTTAATAAAGATAATCAACGGGCGAGGAGCATACTGGGGGAACGTTTTGGACAGGAACATCATATCGTACTATGTATGCTGGATGGAATTGTTACACCATGATTGATCACTCAAGGTTCGGGCTCCATTTCGTCTTATGCTAAAAAACATACCAGTTACACAAACGCTGTGGAGTAACTAGGATGCTTGAGCGAACTCAGCTCGGTTTACATTGATTAGACGATTTTAAGAGGTCAGGGCACAGGGTGCAGGCGACTGTTTTCAGTGATTTCATTCTCGAGTCATTACAGTCACATTTATATCAATGGTAACAAAAACTGTGGAAAGCTAATCGGAAGAGTTCTGTGTCTTATTCAGTGTTTAAAATGGGAACGGGTGACGTGCAGATAGATAGCTGCCTTCTCATTCGACCCACATAAGTCGCACCACAAGTGCACTTGAATTAGCTAACAATCATAGACGAGGTCAGCAAAGGTAGCCTATCTTTGTTCCGGCATCGAATTGCAGATGTCGTGAACGCACTTCTGATTCTGGCGACGTTGAACGTGGGTTTTACTGTGGCACACAGGATTCTACTGGCTCTTTGAGTTGCAAGGCCCCCCTTGAATGGGAATCTGGTGAACGGTACTTTCTTCCCGAGCCCCGATATTCTCACTGGTTTTGTCCGGTTTCGATCGATGGACTTCCCCGGACATCCGTTGTTTAATAATGTCTTCCTTGTATATGTCAACTCCTCCCCTAGAGTATGTGCGATGCAGATTTGTCTCGCTCTGTACACGGAGGACACCTTATCAGATTGCGTTTGCAGTCAAGTGGCAAAAACCTATGAAAATCCGTGTAATAAACGTTCCAATTTGCTTCCCGGTACACCGTTCTCTGAATTGAACCATCAGAACGTCTAATTAGACAAACATTGAGGAATGGTAGACAATTTTTCTCCTCTGTTTTCACGGTGAACGTTGTTGCGTCATGATAAATTCACGTAAAATAACCTCCAGGTCCAGCTTCTCATTAGTCACACAAAATATGACATCCACATTCCGGTAGTAGTGGTCAAACCGGTTTATGATTGCATGTAATGTTTGTGCCTCTAACTTAGCCATAAAGATGTCGGCAAGAAGTGATCCGAAGAGTGAGCCCATGGCAACCCCGTCTTTGTGGCGATAATAAGTGTTGTTAAATAAAGACTGCACATTCAATGTACATCGAAGTATTATTTTTTACAAGTTCACCGTTGAGATTCTCAATATTATCGCTTCTCTGTCGATAAATTCACTGATGAAGTTGACAATTTTATTTAGAGTTTCGTTAGTAAATAAAGGAACCACATCCTAAGAACGCATTATTTTCCGTTCTATATTCGCATTTTTTAAAGCGTCAGTGAGCTGGGAAGTGTGTTTTGTGATTCACCATCGTAAAGACTCGAACATTTCAGCTACCCACCTGGATGTTGCATGGTAGGCTGAATTCGTCATAGAAACAATGGGATGCAGGGGCAGTCCAGGTTTGTGAACTTTAGGTAGACCATATAAGTGAGGTGCAGTTGAACCTACTGGCCTAAGGCTTTCGAAAAGACTAAGTTTCATGTAGCCTTGGCCTCTGAGACGCTTTAGTGCGTTCGTAATTTCTTGTTTTGCCTTCTCTGTTTGGTTTTTTTCCGATTCGTCACTCGAGAGATGTTATATCTTGGCCACGTACGCAGCCCGGTCGATCACAGCAATGCCAGATACTTCCTCTGGTCTGCTAAGGAGAATTTGATCCCTAAGAGCATCAGGGTGCTTTCGTGGCAGGGGACCTTAGTTACATACCTGGTAACGCTGGCATTGATAACATGCCGTGACCAATGGCGAACGGGCCTGGAGACAAACTATCCTCAGGATTAGTGTGAATTTCCAAAGAGACAGGATGGAAAGAATAAACAATGCTGAATGCAATAATCGAATCCAATCGGGATACGATGGGACAGAATGCTTTGGCCAAGGACTGACGTGAACCTATGCTTGGATTGATGATTAGAAACACTGGAAGCGACTGGTAGAAGTAGATAAGGCTTTAGAAAGAACCTATTCCAGAAGGGAGTACCGACGTAGACCGTATTAACGCCATGGAACGCTTAGCTAAGCAGACGGGGATGCCGTCCTCTCAGGTTAACGCGCTAAACGCATCGCGATCAAATGCCGGGTCTCGTAGAGAAAGCATCCAAAGCCATTCACGGTAGGGTAGCCATACAAACCCTGGCGCACGTTGGTACCACCGCAACCACGGCGATAAGGAGAAAAAGTGCCTAAAGCTTTACACGTATCAACCAGAGTACCAGGGAAACGCATAAGCCGATTGGTGCAGGCGGCAACCGTATCAGGCCCCTACTCGCTATGATCATTGTACGCCGTCATATGCGGTCATAAATATTTCTACTCAAACAGAGTTTTGGATCTTCCACTCAATCTGATTTAATCGATCATTTAAATCAAGGAATTCCCCTTCGACCCAAAAAACGCATCCGGGCCGGCTGGAAGGATGCTCTTATTTGCATCCCTCCAGAGAAGATGTCCGTTCCGTCTTTGTTCAGTACCAACATACGTTCGTTGTTTGCGAAAATATCGGATCTAACCTCTGTTCTTCGTTCTCGCATTCATGTTCATACTTTTGTGGTTTGTATAAAAGAACCGTGGCTAAACCAACATGTTGCTGACTCACTGGTGTCAATAAATGGCTTCAAACTGTTACAGCAGGAGACTGGATGCAGGGTGGCCACATATGTCAACACTACCCGGTGTGGCAAGTCCAAGGTCGTTTGTTCATACTCAGTGAATGGTATTGATTGTTTAGTCATGCAGTGCCATCCTAAATTTGCTCGCAATGGAGATCATCACAATCAATTAATACGTGGCTCCGTTTCCCACACAGAACGCTATTTCATTTTCTGACTCTTTTAATTTTTCCTGTTTTTTTGTTTGATGAAAGTTTTAATCATGGTTCCACTCAACCCCTCACTACGTTCGACTTAATTATTCCTTGTGTTTCTCCAACCAGAGGCAATTCTGTTTTAGACAGGATCAATACCAATCGTTCTAAATTATTCCCCCTTGAGCTGTGTGCACCTGTCTCAACAAGTGACCATTGTCTGCTTCTGTTGAGGCCTAAGATATGCTCCCGGTCTGCTTTCCACTCTTTCAAGCAAACCAGCCGAGGTTTTCCACGTGATAACACTCTTCTACAAAATTCTCGTTCTCATGCATCCCCCTGATTTTCTTCCGAATCGTCGCTAAGTAGCAATGTCAAACTTTTCGTAGAGACGGTTAATTTAATTTTCGACATGTGCTGCCCCTCAAAAACCCTCTTTCCCTGCAACAGCTGTACCATTTCTCTGACGCTGAAATCCTTAAGAAGACAGAAGGGATATTTCTACAAAGCCCGGGACAATTCTAATGTAAGATACATTTCGTTTTTGGTAAATAAACTAAACGCGTCGGATCGCTGTATGCTAGTCACCTCCTACGTAGCCATAACAGTAACCCACTATGGCAAGGCGTTCGGTTGCTGTGTGGAAAGTAAACGAAACAAGTGGAATTCGCTGCGGACGTTGACAGTATCATCAGTGCATTCATCCACCCATCAAAGGACTCTTCGATCCTATTAATTCAAGAAGATGGCGCGCACGTAACTCCGTTCTCTACGGAAAAAGTATTCAGGCTTCTTCTAACATCCAAAATGACCTCGGGTACTGGTCCTGATGGCCTACCCTCATCACTTTTGAAACATGCTGCTGTTGCCCTGACCGATATGTTTACTTCACTCTTAAATAAATCTTTGTGCTCGTATTCTATTCCAGACTGCTGGAGATCATGCACTATTGTTCCTACACCCAAACCTTGTAATTCGTGTCATAGCTACACGCTTTCGTCCCATTGTTCTAACTTCATCTGGCCTTAAACATACAGGGCGCGCAATTCTTAAATGTTTGAATTCTTTTACAAACTCTTCCGACGACCCCTTACAGTTTGCCCACAAATCGAACAGATCCGCTGTGGATGCTGTCGCACCCCCGGTCCATCATGCAGTCGGTGACTTCCCGTCTGCTTTTGATTTTATTCCGCAATCACTCTACCGTAAACTGGAAGCTTTCGGCTGCCCCACGCCCTGGCTAGCCTGGTTGCGATTATTTTACCAAAAGAACTCAGTGCACACGACTGAGTTTTAAAACATCCAAACCCTTGGTGAAAAACTCAGGAGTGCTTCGGGGAGCTGTTCGATCTGGTTTAACTTTAAATTTGTACAAATAATTTGAATGCGCATCAACCGTTTCTCGATCGGCTTATCCTTGTGATCCATCTGTCACTTCCACAGAACCATTGGCTAGAGTGGGTTCTGTCAAATACCCAGGAATCACTATTGATGCCAATTTGAAGTTGTCATCTCACATTTCAAACTGTGAGGAAACTAGGCCGGCTATCTTACCGAATACGAAAGCTTGGGCATTTTATTGTTCCACAGAGTGCTATTTCCCTTTTTGTTTATCAATGTGTATTTCCTGTTCCACTTCAGTATTCTCGTTATTTTGCTGGTCTACTGAACAAATGATTTTATAATTCTTCGTCGAGGTCTATCCATCATCAGTCGGGTATGTTTCATACCCTCAAATCAACTATCTGCTGAGCTGTGCGAACTACACCTGGCCGCATGTGAAAAGTTCGCTCACAAAATCCGTGCAGACAGTACTCACCCTTTACACAGTGATCTATCCAAATGTAACTCTCGCGCTGCTACACGTTCCTCCTTTCGACCCATACCCTCTCATATTAACATCTACAAAAACTCTACCATTACGTATCTGGCCCGAATCCTCACAAACCAGGCACGTGCATCAGCAGAATATATATATATATATATATATATATATATATATATATATATATATATCCAAGTGTGATTGAATGAATTACAAGAGCCTTTGGTTGAATGACCTTGCTGCTTGGTCCACCGGTTGAGGCATCTCTTAAGTTTAGTCAGGACCTGTCCCTGTATATCGTTCAAAGCCCTCGATTTTCGATTTGTAACCCGATAATGATAATATTTGGTAACGCGCAAAGTAAAAGAACTAAACCTTTTCCCATCACGCTTTATTCAAAACCCGCAATTCCTTAGCCGCGACTCACAATGCTCTAGCCACGATCCACCATTCTTTAGCCACGACCTATCATCTTTAGGCCTTGACGCACAACCTCTAACCATGCAGCTGCAGACTAGTCAGATCAAAAGTATCGGAATATTACGACATCGAAACACTGGAACAACTTTACTCTTCTTTGCAAAGATTGGTGTTACAAAGATGACTGAATAAAAAAGAAAGTGTGATAATCGTATGCCTCGCAGTTGACGCTGGTAATGGTGCCAATTACTGCACCGCAAATTGATCGAAGGTTTAAACGATGTATCCGTATCGCCGAACCAAGTGGCACAGTCCATATGGCTGTTGCATTTTCAGTGAGTGATCGTGCCAAATGGTGCAATATAAATAAACTGATAGAAGTGATGCGGATGTACTTACCACAACTGTGTGTATTATCTTCAAACTGTCAATGTATCCACTCATCTAAACGGTTAGGGACACAATCCTTTATTTTTTCATTATTTCGAGTCCTGATCTTTGTCAATGACTTTTAATACAAAACAAAATACCGTTTGTTACATGTAACAAACGGTACTTTGTTTTACATTTAAAGTTGCTGAGAAAGGTCGGCACTCGATATAGTAGAAATAACAGACGCTGTAGCGGGATAACGGGTGTATTGGAGGAGCGCAAGAGCGTGACAACGTGTTTATTGGTAGCACATCGTTTTCTGGAGTTGAATTTCTATATGCGCTACTGGAAACGATAGCAGTAGTTAGATCTTGCCATCTGACGAAGAAACTACGTTGGATTGTCCACCTACGAAGGACGATAAACGATACGGATATTTGCTCATTATGGCTTCAAAAGTGCTTCATTTTACCACAGGGTGGTCTTATAGGGCTATTGGCACAGTCCTACGGCACCGTGAGTGGAATGTCCACCAATATGGATGTGCCTATTGTGAGTAGATTGGTCACGTTGGTCAGTTTTAAGGTGCCTTGTATAGCGGTATTCGCTTTGTTTTATTACATACTTCCGCATTAATGCAATGGAAGGGGTGTACACCCCATACCCATAAAGACCCACTGCACTGTTAAGGATAACCAGCAACCAGACCCTGAGACCTGGATTGGAGAACCAAATAAGATCTCAATGGTCCAGGTGTGGTACCAAGTCGGACGACAGTGGATTACTGTCTACCACCAAAGTAACCGGTGGTGGCGGAGATTCGAGCTCCTGACATCCGAGGTGCCAATCAAACACTCTAAACAACTCGACCACCACCGGTGGTATGTAATCTATTTGCACAGTACTAATAGCTAACCCGTCCGCGGTCGAGTCATGTATGGTCACTGGTCTCCTGAATTTAAGAGACTTCAACGAATCTTATTACGTTTTAACAACCAACTCGATCACTCTGTGATGAAATGAAGCACTCTTGAAACTATAATGAGCAAGTATCCGCACCGTGTACCGTCATCCGCGGGTGGGCAACCCAACGTATATTTTTCGCCAGGTGTCAAAATTTATCTACTGCTATCATTTTCAACAGCGTACATAGAAATCTACCCCCCCCCCCCTTCCCCCTAGGAGCTTTTAAGCTACATATGAACACTGTACATGGACGGAGTAAGTAGCGCCATCAAACTCAGTAGTCGTTCAGATAAACAAATGTTAATTTGTGTGTTTCTGACTGTTTGCCATATCAGTAGCACTAAAAGCAGGTGCCGTTCGGGACATCCATGAAGTCGGCTCATCCTCTCATAGGAGCTAGCTGCATGGAAATAAAAGAACGGGGTAAGCTAAGGGAATTACGGTTCAACTGTTCGCAAACGGAGCAATGGAAAGGGGTTTCGAAATGGGCGGTTATTACTCATCGTCAGTGCAAGTGCAGAAACCACGAGAACAGCCATGGCATCGGATAAAATACAAAAGGCCTAGAGCTAATTAAGTGGTAGCCATACATTTAATTAATTTACGTTAACCACTGAATTTAAACAATCCTTGTCGACCTCAGTTTTGTCCGACGTCTTGGAAATTATCTGATACACCTTCGTCTGTCTCCAATTCCTTCTTCGTCTAAAGACATCTTTTTGCATGACAATCTTCATGTTAAGCTTTTTTGTTTTTATTCTTAACGACTCTACTTGTAAATTACAAAAAACTATTAGAAGAGTAGCCACTCTCTCAGAAAGAACAATGGGGGTAAACCGAAGAGATCAAAAACAGGGCCGTGAAATGCCAACCACGTGCATTATGACAGTGTCAGAAGTAGCGTTGGTGGTCGTTGTGTTGGAGTGCACAAAACGTACATTCAAACAAAGGAACAGTGAGTGTGATCAAATAAAAAATACAAGGAATCACCAAAACAACTCGAACTTAGAATACCAAGGGAAAACAATTCTCTTCAACGGTGCGCAGTAGAGAAAACATTGTGACGATTCAGCAAAACACAAGTGTAAACTGGGAAAATATATTTTAATTCACCATTTAGATCATACTCATTAGGAGATCAGTTTTATTCGTCAGATGTTTGATCACCGGAGTCTTCTGATTGACAGCCCTTGATTCGGCCTGGACGGAAACATGAAAAGCAGAAATTACGACTATTGGGTTGCCGTCAGTGTGTAATGCACCGTGGGGACTTGACGCAAAATTTCAGCCGCCCTTTCCGGCAGAAGATCTCGTTGGGCTTCAGCAAGCAGCTCGAAACCGGACATGAATTTGCGCACACTTGCCGACCGGAGAAGCGGAGGCTGAAACAACGCATGTATTTGCCAATGCGCTTGTTCCTGGTAGCTCTCTTTAGGTGTCAATACATCACATCCGATATGGTGCAATGGTGCTTGGTACCAGCCCATAGAGTATGGGAAATCGGTGTGAAAAAGATTATCATAGCGAATAAGTAATTCTTGGATCACCCGAGTCAAACTGCCTTTTTCGTCCGCTGCAAGCTCATCTAACCAACGAATATGTCGTTTTCGAGGCAGGATCAGTGTTTCAAACGGCCAACAAGCCCACCAAGGCACAACCACTAGCCAATGTTCGTTATAAGTTACAATGCGACAGTCAGACTGGCTCATTCCAACTTCCTCCTGGCGTGCATAGTCCAAAAGAAGTGGTATATTGTGGTCTGCAAAATATTCCCACTGGTTTCGGTCGTAGCGTTCGACCAAGGACGGAAGAAATCCACAAGCCCAAACCTGCCACCGCCAGAAGGCAAATGAAAGAAACGCCAAAATGAGAAACAGTGCATTGCATTTTGGCATCTACACTCTAAAAACAGCATAACTATTCAGATGATGAAACATGGGAGTGATTAACATTAAGTAGTAATTCATGGGTTTCCCCGTCGTTACCAAGCCTTATCACATCATTGCCAGTCACGTATGACGAATCTCGGTCACACAACCGATCCTGAGTCACGTCCCACTATTTTATATTCGTAAGTACATTGAACTTGAAAACTGTTGAAGTGAGCCCATGGGATACCGTTCGCATGGTATCCAATGCATGTAAAATAAGATAAACATTGAGAAAAAAAATGGCACTTCCATTGAACATCAGATGAGCTCTTATCGCTCGGTTAATGCAAGTCTAAGATGCTGTTGAAACAAAAATAGACAAACAAGGGGTAATAATTGGATTTCAAACCTCCATATTGTGTGATGTGTATATATTCCTTCGATTTGTTGATTTGCCTCTGTTGTTGGTGAATTATTTCAGCTTTATAGGCAGAGAGTTGAACAACACAACCGCAATGCCACTGGCTATCCTATACTGTAATACATGCATACTTTTCCCCTGCAAAGTCCAGGAGGTGAAATACGTTGCTTCTTCAAAACTAAGAGCAGATTCTCTATCGTGATCAAATCAGAGCTGTTATGATGCAATTATAGTAACTGAACCAAGCAGTATCGCGATTGACCTAATGGGACGTTGCGTTTCACTACTCCAATCCTCCTAACAAAGGTTGCCGACTCTTCCTAAGCTTTATTGGCTATTGGGTCTAAAATTGTGACTACATTTAAGCGCAGGCGTGGAGTGACGTTCAACTCGAGTAGCTGAACGTCCGACTTCAAACCACAAAACTATACGGAGTAGACGTACTCTCCTCGTTTTCGGTTGATGATCGACTCCTGCAATGAGTGAGGTTCTTTCTGGTTTCACAGTTAGAACCAAAGAATTACCCGTACAGTACCATGGATGATTATGAACTTACTTTACTTCTACGCGACTATCTTCTGCTCGAGTCTGAGTCAGCTCCATGAATATCACATATCATAGCTAGCCATGCGCGGTGGTTGGAAGTGAGTTCGGAACAGATCGCGATCCAGTTTTTCTTCCATTGACGGCACCATAGACCGACCGTAAGCCTTAGCGTTCTACATCCTTATCGACAGTGCTGATCCAAGTTTTAAGCTGGCCACCAAGGCGAAGCGCCATCCAGGACAGGGTTCGGGACGAAGTGTGTTTGGTTACTTTCGTCTCGGGTCACCGTAAGATATGAACCAGCCACCGCAGTCGAGAACTTTGGAGGAAGTTTAAAAGCTCGTCAATTTCACAGCATCATCTCCTTACTTTATCGTTGGATACTCTATCGCGCCAATTCACTTTCAAAATACGCCACAGGCACCAGTGATCGAACACCTTTAACTTTCTGGTATCGTCGGCTCTAGCCTAACTTCACGGCCGTAGCTGAGTACGGGGTGTATAGCGGCACGGTAGATACGCCCCTTGGTCCGGTTGATTTCACTGCGAGTACACAACGCCCATCGTAGCTGAAGAAACGCTTTCCTGGTGTGGTCCATCTGCAGCATTGCTTCAAACGTTGCTTGATCGTTCGGAGGCAATATAGAGCATAGATAAATGGATGATGAGACGCACTCGATCAGTTGATCATTGGTGGAGTAGAGATGATTGACTGAGCTGATGACCCTGAGCAAGTTGACGTAACCTTAGTTTTTCTGGTGTTTACCACTAACCCGATGAACTTTGAGAAGAAATCGATTCGACCGACGACTGGTTGAAACACGGCAGGAGAGTCTGCTAGCCTAACAATGACATGTGCGAACTCTAGGACCGACATGTGCATCTCCTGACACAGCTGGATACAAGAATAGTCAGTTGATGCCTGTCTCACTGTCCAGTCTATCGCACAGCTAAACAGCACCGGTGAAAGAGGGCAGCCCTGTCAGACGTCAGTATCGAGTGTATACTCTGAGGACTCTTCTCCGTACATACGGACTCGCGCCCTAGTGGACGAATAGTATTCTCTCAGAAGCCTTGCGAGTTTATCGGGCATCCCGTCGGATTCCATTATCGCCCAGAGACACTCCCGGTTAACTGAACTGAAAGTGACCCGAAAGTCGATGAAACAGGCTACTGTTGGCTGCTGGAACTTGAAGCGGTGCTCCAGTGTTCGACGTAGTATGAAAATTCGATCCCCGCAGTCTCTGCCCCGACGGAAACCCCTTGTTGTCGGGTGAAGTGATCTTTCGCAACAGAGAAGCGCTTGAGCAGCAGCACACAGAAAATCTTTGCACCCACGTCGATCAAGTTGATCTTCCTACAGTTATCGAACACTGACTTATCCCCTTTCTTTGAGATGGACAGCAGAATAAACGTACCGCAAACAGTCGGAAAGACTTCTTCCCGCCATATGAAGCCAAACAGGGCGTGCAGTCTGCTGATTAATGAGGACAGGCAGCACTTGTAGACTTCTGATGGTATGCTGTCTTCTCCAGTGGATTTTCTGTTCGCAAGCTGAGTGTTAACTGTGGCGATTTCGGTTATACTCCGCGGCTCTGCAAGAACTGGGGTTTTTAGGCCCGTCGTGCGGTCTGGTGATCAGTTGAGCAACCGATCGAAGTGCTCTGCCCGTCCCTCTATTTTTCTCTTCTGCTCTGGCATGAGCTGACCGCCTGCGTCGCGCAAGAGTGACTCACGCTTGCAGCACCTACCCGATGCGGAATAGTTTGTCGAGGTCATCGATTCCTGCTGCAATTTCTTTTTTCTAACTACTTCTGTCCAATAGCCCTAGCGCAGCGCGAGGCCTCGCGTTGCAATCCGTGCGTTTGTCACTTCCTGATATCCGAGCTTTGTGTGCCTTGGCTGCGATGTGTGTCCTCGGAGATCCAGTCTTTCAGACGCCTTTCGGCTTTCTCGGGGTTCCTTTGGGGCAGGTTTTCTCATCGGAGATTTGATCATCATCCACTGTTCTTCTACTGGAGATGCGTCCGATGGCATGTTGGCTACTGTGGGTAATTGAGTGGCGGTTGCGCATGGCCGCGCTTGGCATTTCCAGGGCTGCGACGTTCATCCGAGTCGGTGGAGGCCTTAATGTGCATGGATACATGAAGCGCGCAGGAACAAGAACGTGGTCTGTATCAATGACGTTTCCCGCCGCTGCGCCGCACTACGCTCGACAGTCTTCCACAAACGAAGCCCAACGCGACCTCGCTAGGATACAGTCGATTTGGTACGAAGTGCGATCGCCGTTGGAGTACCACGTCAGTAAAGGCTTTTTAGGGTGCTGCAAACGGCCATTCTGTTGAAGTCGGCCAAACTAGCCAGGCGGTCACCATTTTCACAGCGTTGACAAAGGTCAAGTTTACCGGGAAGTGCCGCGTTGATGAATCCGAGGGACCTGTGAGAGCGTTCCAGTCTCCCGTGATGAACAGAATGTCGCTTTCCGGGCCTGGTTGATTAACTGAGAGAGACTGCCGTAGAATGCATCTTTCGTCCCGCTGTCCGCCACGTTGGTCGGATCACAGACCGCAATCACCGTCAGTTTTTCCGGGGCGGAGGGGGGAGGCGTTTTAAACGTGCAAAAGCAAGCCTTGTGAGTACCGATTCCCAAGCAATCATTGCGTTGTTTGACTTCATTGTTATTTTTGAATGTTACGTTGTGACGCCGGATTTGTTCGTCGAGCCAGTAAACTGTCTTCTCTCCTGGGACTTTTATGCGTCGAGTGCCAGAGTTGGGTATGCGGACTTGCAAAAGATAAGCTATGTTGATAATTAAAGACTCCACTACTTCCAGCATACTCGAGGTTTAACACAATAAATTTATAGTAAAGATAAGGTTTGCTCGTTTTCTCCTTCTGTCAAAGCTCCTAAAGTCATAGGATTGTTGAAACAACTACCGCCCTAACTGCGAGTTCCATAAGGAGTATTTATGTTGAAATCAACAGGACGTTTTCTCAACTAATGAAAGTGTCATGACTGATGAAATTTTCTTGGCCATTCAATCGCTGTATCCAACCTGTGTCCCTTAACCATTTGTTCCTCTACGATTTATGAATAGTTTGTTGGATCCAATCAGCGAATTATGGCCTTAAATAAATAAGAACCCTAATCAGTCACGTGCGCCGTGTGAGTGTAATTTATGATACCTACCTAATGGATCGCTGAGGACAGACATGGCCAAGAGTCGCACTTGTATCCAGAATGTTGGCACATTGAACTTCTAGTTTTCATTTTGTCCACTTACTTATCCACTGTGCAACAACCTACGTAACAAAACGTAGGAAGATAAATCAGAATTTGCATAAATGGGTGTGTGGCAAACAGATTTGTCCTTTCGGCACTTCACATCGGGTCAATACGGTATACGCACGGAGTTTCGTAAAATTAGTTAAGTTGGTAAATTGGCCCACAGCGTTCGCAGGAATTCACAATAGCTTCCGTCAGGCTGAAGATAGTACATTCGTGTAGACAATTCCGCCGCTGGTTTCGCAAACTGTGTGTATTTTCTTCACCATCTCGCCGATCTTTGACCACGGAAGATGCAGTGCCTTGCGAAGACATGATTGGTCGATGTACCATGATTGCAATCAGCTGGGTTGTGGATAGGAGTTGCCGTCTGATTCCTCCGGAGCGGCTTTGTGGCACTTGACGGATGACCGTGAACGCTCCGTCTCGTATTAGCTTATGCCCGTATCGATCGAACTGGTTGACGTTTGGTGTATTCACTGGGCTCCCGGACATTTGGTCGCTCAGTTTCAGTTCAGTTTATTCAACCATTAACCCGCACTTCTGTGCTCTGGTTTCAGTTGCTACCTCCCAGCATCGTCCAGTAAAGGGCGAAAAAAATAAAAGCACAGTGACAAACATCCAAAAAGTCAAAGTACCAAGGGGAAATCAAAACGACAAGGAAAGAGCCCGAATGCAACTACACCACTGACCGCGACACCTAGCCATATCACTTAATGTCTCCAACCATTTAGTAGGCGGATCATGTGGACCCCAACCTGGAAGTCTAACACGTCCTACTCGACCAAGTCCGCTGGTCAAGGTTTTCATACCTTTTTGCCATGTCATGGACTGACCACCTCGACCTACCTTCCAATCACCACCTGTCTCAGAGAACAGCGTACGCTGAGGAAGTCTATTCGTGGGCATGCGAAACACATGTCCCAACCACCTCAACCTGTTTAGATTCAGCACTTGATCCAGAGACTGACCTCTGGTTCCCAACACCTTACGTCGAGCCTCAGCATTGCTCATACGATGTTCTCACCATACTCAGGCAATGCTACGGAGAACTCGGTGAAGGAAAACTGACAGTCTTCGCCTATCTTTTACCCTCAACGGCTATGTTTATGAACCGTATAATAGAACGGACCTAACCACCGCACTGTACGTTCTACCCTTGACAGACAATCGGATGTCACGCCGACACCACAGATGACGGAGGTTGGCAAAAGCCAAACGCGCCTTCTGTATACGCGATGACACTTCACCCGTTATCTGTCCACCTGGTGAGATGTAACTGCCCAGGTAACAAAATTTATCCACTTCAGCTAGAGCTTCCCCTACCAACACAAGGTCTGGTGTTGAGCCAACTCAGTCCTGCAACAGCATTTTACACTTTGAAGGTGCAAAACGCATCCCAAACATTCCTACACTGTTATTAAGGCTATCTTAAACAGCTTGCAACTTACCTGGATCTTCACTCAGAAAAACAATATCGTCCGCATATTCCAAGCCAGACAGCTTACTGTCTGAGCAAAGATCGACGCCGTTATTCTCACACGAAGATAGGGCTATGTCAAGAATCAATTCAACTACAAAATTGAAGAGAAAGGGTGAGAGAGGGCAACCCTGACGAACACAACTTCTCGTGGTAAACTCGGGCGAAAGATCACCGTAAGCACGAACTCGGCTTCGGCTGTTCGCATACAAGCATTGGAAAAGAGAAGTAAACTTCTCTGGTACACCCTTCAGTGGGAGGCAGCGCCAGAGAACTGTGCGGTTGACCGAGTCAAATGCCGCTTTCAGATCAAAAAACACAGATTGTGGGCCTACGAAAGATGTGTCTGGGCTCTAAGGTTTGTCGAAGAGTAAAGATGTGGTCGGTACAACCACGACCGGGTCTGAAACCGGCTTGATTCTCACGCGTACACATTTCGCGGACACTGGACAGCCGGTAAAGACTAAGACCGGCGAGCAGTTTAGACGCGATACTTACCAAGCTGGTTCCTCTGTGGTTTTCACAAGAGGACCTGTCACCTTTCTTGTAAATCGGCACAATCACTGATTCACACCATTCCCCCGGAGTCTGCTCACTATCCCAAATAATACGGAGAAGTTTTGTTAACTCCGAAACCAAAGTTTCGCCTTCATCCTTGAAAAAAGATGGAGACAACCCATCCGGTCCAGCGGCCTTATACTTCTCAAGCAACCGATCTCCCGCATAATCTCCATCTCTGATGGAGGACTGATATCCACCTGCATTGTTTCGCTGGCAGGTATGTTCGGAAGGTCCACCGTTGAAGTGGGCCAGACGCCGTTCCTGAGAGTGAATCAGTGAGCCAGCGCATTCCTTATTTAACTCACTTACACCACGCTTCCGTGGACCGATACCTCTCATCAGACATAAAAGGTTGCGAGCATTGCCAATGAGTACAGCCTTTTCCATTTCCCTACATTTCGCAATCCACCACTTCTCACGGTTATTCCTCAGGCTCCTAGTCGACTGGCGTCTCAGGGATTTACGCACCTCATTGAATGTGGCATCCGGAGGAACGGATCTGCGAGCGTCCAACAGAGCAACTGATGTCTAAGTTATCCATTGTTTTTGAGGTCGACTTGAATCAGAGTTTTGGGTGGCATTCGAAGCGGCATACAAATTTTGCTTGACCTGTTGCTAGCGTTCATGTGGGTCCTGAACATCTGGCTGTATCGATAACTGCGTAGACAACTCCATCTGGAAGCTGTGTCGCTGGTTATCGTCTAAAAGTAACTGCACGGGACAAACGGCATTCATTTTGGTGCGATCACGGACGAGACGTAAACGAAACCGAGCACAAACCAAGACAAGATGAGTCCACAGGCGAAGACCAAAATGAACGACAATCTTCACTTGACCCACGCCAGTGGTGACCAATCACAATATGGTCAGTCTGAGTCCTACGTTGTGAGGACGAAGGAGGGCGCCATGTGAGTCTATGCCACTTCTTATG
Source organism: Fasciola hepatica (assembly GCA_948099385.1). NCBI lineage: Eukaryota > Metazoa > Platyhelminthes > Trematoda > Plagiorchiida > Fasciolidae > Fasciola > Fasciola hepatica. The sequence goes on along the minus strand of CANUEZ040000112.1, from coordinate 4,462,645 downwards.
GCAGAGGTTCGTACTTGCCAGAAACAATCTGTGGTCAGAACACAGCTGAATGGGACAATCGCCGTTCTCGGTACGATCGGCTGGAATAGCAAATGGACCTCCAATGTGCCTTTCGGAATCTCCCAAACGGCCAACTTGGACCTTGAAATCCCCAGCAATGACCACCACGTCCGTTGAACGTGCGCTTCGAAGTAGCTGAGACAAATCCTGATAGAATTCGTCCTTGGCCTCAGAGCAGCTGCAGTCAGTCGGTGCATACACAGACACGACGAACAAACATCGACGCTTCAGTTTGTTGTTGTTGACACAAACAGAACCGTCCAACCGAACTACACACAAACGACTGCTGACTGGAACCAGTCCAGCAGTGCACACTCAGCTTTCATGCTCAAAGCAATCCCAACGCCAGCCTGACCACGAGTTCTAGACACCGAATCACCCGACACGCAAAGAGTGAAGTGAGAGACTGAGGTTGTATCCGGGGTGCGAAGAGTTATCACAGAAGTGGTATCTTGTATGCGTGTCTCCCAGACACAGCATAGATCTATTTTGAAAGTGTCAAGAGTTCTAGCGAGGGCAGCCTGTTGCCCTATCTCACAGTGTGCTGACGTTAAAGGCAGCCAAGTGAAGTGAACACGTAGGCTTAGGAAGTGCATCTGATTTAACCCAACTCCTGAACTACTGCCTTCTTCAGAGCCGCAGTTACCTGTGGCGTTTTGCATCGACCTTAAATTAACAGAGAAAAAGTTGGTAAGGCCTTTCACGAGAAAGATGCTGGAGATTTCTGGGCGAATCATACTACGCGGCTACCCACACCGCAGAAGGGGTTCTTCTTTGGGAACCCTAACCGGAGCCTTTGACTCAAAAGTCTCACCCACAAGGCAGTGGGGAGTTAACCCAGCACGGGAACGTGACCGAAGAAACAGTGAAGGAACTTCTCCTGGTCTGTCACGTGAGACCTGATTACTGCATGTGTTTTGTGTTGCCTTCGCTGGTGCTTTCTTATCGATCCGCTTTTCGGATTCAGTCCTGAGCCCCATGAACCCAATGAAGCAAGCAGAACGTGGATGGGGCGAAATCCTTTGAGTTGGGGCTGCCCAGCTTGGACGGGCGATGGCTACCCAATGAAGTGCGATGATTTCTCCCACCTTCGAGAGAAACCCCAGGTACTTCAATCCTACGTCCATCTAGTGGAGGTTTTTGACCGGTAAACTGTTTCTCTCCGTATTTATTCGCTGCAGTGTCCTCTCCAGGGGCATAGTGAATAGAACCAGATGTTGCTCATCAATTGGCTGTGAGACTGGACTTCGTCTGGCCTCCACCCATCGACCGGTCAGGCACGATTGTATCTCCGGCTTAAGGAAGCCATCCTGTATAGCTTTTTGAGTCATGGAGGAACGCAAGCCATCACACCACGCCAAGCTGCAGTCACGTTGTGATGGACTTTTGGTCGCTGGACACTTGGTAGCCGGTCATTTCGTCGAACGGACATTTGGTCACCGGACATTTGGATGATTGAGTTACGTTATATTCACTTAAACCCGTCAAATTCCACACCCTCAGAAAGTAGCCTTAACCCAATCGCAAATCTTTTTCCATTGGTTTTCAACCTTGAAATGTAGTACCCTCAAAATGTCACAGTCTGTATAATGTTTCCATTATCGCCGGAACCAACCTGTCTCTCAAAAGTAGCACCCGATTGGCGAAGGCTGTTCGCATACGTGAGTGGCCAAAAAGTGATTTATTCGACTTATCGACTCAGGGTCGACCACTTATAAATCAAAATTACCTCAGATTTACTGAAATACGAGACTGAATAAATAACTTAAAAAATGGAGTGGAGGACTACAAATAAACCTGGCTGGGCTCAACGGTGACAGGGAATAAAAGTGGGAGCAACATTACTTGTACTACACATTTATAGAATGAGAGACATATAACTGGGGCAAATGTCTTCGCACTCATTGCGCAAGTATGTTATAAGAAAACTTGAAACAAAACGTATGGCACATCGACTCACCGATACATTCATAACCCGACCAGCCGAAATAATGCTAACCAGTAGGTTAGCATTGGACAACTAAAACTCGTCCATTGACATCATAGTTAACCCGAGGTGGCAAATCGCATGTACGCTTGGACAACATTGAAAAGGAATACGTGAACAATGGTTTTTATAGGTTATGAGCAACTGTACGCAAAAAATGTACATGGCTGTACTCGTCATACTGCTTAGCTAACTTGTGCAAGCGTTCGTTGATAAGCGCATATTTGTTTTTCGACGGTCTCATAGGTATGCCGGACGATAGTTGCTCCATTCTTAGTTCCAATTCTGCTTGTTCTTTCTTAAGTTTTTCCTAAAGGTGACACAGCGTGGGGTGTTTCCTTGGCATTCTTTGTTCAAAGCCCCTATGCCAACCCTCAATCGAGTTTGTTGTTCGTGCGACACCATGTAGCAAGCGCTCACGCACATTCCACAACCTCGGCTCGTATTTTGGTCTTTGTCTTTTTCCACCGTCGATTTTTCCAATCCAAGTGCATTCAAAGTAGAGAAACAAACCTGAAATGACGTACTGGGTTTCACGCTTGAGGTTTGAAACAGACAGACACTTCATCCGCTGGAACAAATGCCAAGGCGTGAAATGATTTCGCGATGATAGTATTGGTTTCGCTGTTGTACCAACTTTGCAATCCCAACGATTATACTTTCCACCAAAGGCACTGCCCAAAATGTAAGAAACATCCATGCGTGTTAGTGCTCGAAAAGATCTTTTCAATACTGCTGATAACGGTATCCGGAGCCATGCGTTTTCTTCTGACCATTCGAGACAACGCTTCTTTTTTCGGCGAAGCGCCTGCAGCATCAAGAGGAAAAACACGAATACAATTCTGTATCAAACACGAAGTCGCTTCCTCTGATGACGACGCCACATGTTTAATGTACTGCACCGTCTTTTGTGCTGTGTTCCATGCAACATCAGGAGGATGTGAGTGGTTGATCCTAGGTAGAACCGTGTAGTTATGTGTTTTCAGCCTCCCACCACATCGACCACGCTGTTCACATTCCCAGTAAGTAATGTCGCCGTTCTTTTTGTCCACCGTGTAGGAGTAGCCTCGGTGGAGTAGCTTCTGTCCTCCTCTACTAGAAACCGTGAGTTCCGTTATCTGCCACGTATCATGTACGAACTGAGAGACTTACCTTAGGAGGACGACCAAACGCTACTGATCACGAGACGTTGAGTTTGTGAGTGACCATGATTCGCTCATCGGTCGATAACGCAGTCAATATGCAACTTGGGCGAACAGGACGATTACTTACTTGCTAATAGCTGTGATCGGTATCCGTCACCCAGCCGATAGGTGATTTCTTCAGATTTAGGCTTACAAATTCGGGCCGCTGGACTGTTCATTAAAGGCAGTCGATGGTTAAGACAAGGCCAGTTATGAACTCTGTTTTGCCTGCCGCATTTAATCTTAAAGGTGTAATTTTGTTCACATACTGAGGTAATCAAGTGGATCAAGTGTCTATCACCTCAAAAAGTACACAGGCTTGAATTCCAGATTTATCGGGCACCGTCTTGGTAGACCGCACTGCCATTTCAACTGACCTTTGACAGACTTAAGTGAATATAGCGTAATTCAATCATCCAAATGTCTGGCGACCAAATGTCCGTTTGACAAATGTCCATCCGACCAAATGTCCGGACACGGATTCATTGCTCTAGCCAGCTGGGACAATACTCGCTCAGACAGACGCCTAGTTCTTCTTCCCACGCTCCAGAGGGACATGAATAAGAGTACGCAAAATGAGGTTGAATCGCTTGGTAGTCTGTCTTTAAGTCTCAATCACAAGTACGGACTGGTGTTTCATAGCGTTGTATGATACCGCACGAGATAACCTGCGGCCCACAGTTTCAGACGCAGCATCTTTACATTCCATGATTACACAGTTGGGCTTTTTCGGGACATCTGGGTATTTAGGCCCGGAGACAGTGTCCATATGTTGTCAGAGACACTCCCCTGAATGTTCGTTTCCTTGCAATGCATTGTAGATAGTTTATGTCGCTTTTGAGTTTGTTTTCAGAGGATACTTGACGTGCTCTGTAGCTAAGAAGTCGTACTAAATTACGTTTCTGCTGTATGGGTACGAAACTTCGGAAGTGAGAATAGTGCCCTTGCCAGGTTGATTTGCGGTAGATATTCTGTTCGATCGACCCATCTGAGCGTCGTTTCAGGAGAACATCTACGAAAGGTAGCGATTCATTTTCTTCTAGTTCCATTGTGAATTTTAGATTCGGATGCAACTCACTGAACGTCTGTAGTAACTCATGCATAGTATATTGGCATGACACTAGGCAGAAGATATCATCGATGTCTTTTATACATCGGTAAGCACCTGATGGTTGGTTTCAACGTGTTGTTTTTAACTTTGACCATGAATATCGGCGAGCAAAGGACCAAGTAGGGATCCCATTGTTGTGCCATCTTTGTCTGTTGACATTGTCGTCGAACTGGAACTGTACGTTTGAAGCGTAGAATCATAGAAGTTCTCTGCAGGGATACCCATGCTGAAATCTTTTACTGACATGTAATCGCAAATATTACCTGTCGTTTCCGTTAGAGGCACATTTGTGAACAACGACAAAACAGCAAGAGAAAACATTTTTTTCGCGAATTCACGTTTGCATATTGAATTGCGTCGATAAATTAGAAAGTGACTTTTAGACTAAGGGGCGATAATTTTCTCCTTTTCGGTTCGAGGAGCTTGGTTAGCCAATGTGAGATATTATGGTAGCGTGAGCCAAACATATCGAGTATAAGTCGCATTGGGACGCCATTTTGTGCGTTTTTGTTAGCCCGTAGAGTCTCGGGATTATTGATCCTACTGGCCATATCCGTTCGAACGTGATCGCGCCGATCACATTATTCCGTCTTAGTTTTCGGAATACAGTACGTGTCTTTCAATGTTGCTTGTTTTTTTTTTATTTTTCCTCTTCGTTTTTGTGAAGTTTGTCGAATCACTCGGTAGTTTCGACATATTGTATCGGTGGTCATCCCTGTCCACGACAACAATCCCGGATTCGTTGTCAGGGAGTATAATAAAGATTGATTGATCTTCTCTCAACTTCTCGATCGCTTCTAGACTGCTTACGAAGAGAATGCTTCTATTGGCTGTCTTGTTATTCACCTACTGATAGCAAAAATTGACCGGTGTTGATTTCAGCTGGTCGATATTTTGCTCGCTCATTAGGACCAACACATTTAGCTGGTTAAATAGGTTTTCCGTTTGAACTTCTGCATCCAACTGGCGGCAGATTTTCATCAGACAGCCAAATCTATGACTAACTTGTGGGGCTTCCAAAGCGATTTTATCCAATACAACGGAGGATGAATTTTTGACGTGCTTCTTCGGGTGTCTTGGGTATATTGTTTGTCTTCTCTCTCTGACGTCATGTAATAGCCTGATGTGAAGTACCGAAAGGACAGATCTGTTTGCCACATACCGTTTTGTAAAAATCCAATCATGGGAGTATTTCACAATTTATGATTCAGAATGGTAAAATACGGAGTTATTCTATGCTCATACTGAACTAAACTGACAATACTGACCGCGGGGGGAAAATTAGGAAAGCTATGGTACTTGTAAACATCGGCACTTAATTTGACAAACAGAGTGGCACTATGGATAGCGCCCTTGCCGCTTAGGTTGACTACGCGTGATTTACGGCCTACCTTGACGATTAGTCACAGGCGGAAATACATATACCAGGAGGATGCGGTAAACTCGTATCTTATTGTGGCGGGGAATGACCTAGCAACAGAACGAGGCGAATATCAAACCGATCGGGCCAGCCAGTTGAGAGCCATAAAAAGGACATACGGTGAATATGTCGGACGCTTTCCGCAACAGACAAAAAGAGGGACACAGATTAGTAGATGAGACTTGGCGAGATCTCAGGCAACCAGCAAGATGGACCATGTGAAGGGCTACCAATCAAGCCGTCAATCGGAATAATTGGACTAACCGAAAAGAAACGGTGCGCAAAAGAATCAAGTTAATGGCCGCAGGCACTTGACCAGAACGGGGCCGGAGAAGGAGGATCGATGTTGCTACAGCGCCGTCCGGAAAACAGGACTATATAAACGGTTGAACATGTTTTATCGATTTGACTTGTCTGGCTGCTCATATGCAGGTTCTCTTCACCCGTCTTGGTCTCTTCGTTACGTTATAACGGCATCTCTAAAAACTACGACTGCTAACAACGTATGGCATGTATCCCCTCACCTTCCGGTGGACGGTGCTTACACTCTGAAGAAAGCAGGCGACCCTTTGGTCACTATGTATATCTGTATCCGAAACGTAGGTTACCTTGTATATAGTGCACGAAATGCGCTTAGCTAATCTCATTTTTCTGCGATTTTTCGTGAACGCATATTCATGGGATCGTGAAATTTGCTGTGAGTATGTCTTGTCTCATCACTATATTGGGATCGTATAGCAGTCTGCATTCTGACTTAGAAACATCGATTTTATCCCGCATAATGGGCCTAAAGGGTGCGAAATGCCTTTAGCGCATCCCATGATCACTGTCGAAAAAGTGCACTCCATAGCCCATTTAGTAAGCGGAATGAGTCACGTATATAGCAATTTTCTTGGGCGAATTTCCGTGGTGTCACTGAGTGAAATTCGTGCTATGAGTGTTTTGCAAACAAAGCTCACTTTGTTAAATTAAGTTACAATTTTTGACCTTTCAATGACGAAAAAAGAACGCCGCACAGACGACGGCTATCTCAGCAGAAATGCGAAAGTACCTGCCAGCGAAGACTCATCGAAACTGCCAAAATATTCACAGATCCAAGGACAACTATCCTGAATTTTTTGAAGCATTCAAGCAATCGTACATCTAAGGAACGTGGAATACGAAAAAAAATCTTCGAAAAGACCAGGAGGCGGGTGCTACGCGCTGCATCCAACGAAATAAAAAGTGCACTAAATTGCAGAGGTCTATGCGACTGAACAGTAGAGTTAATCGTCTACAGCAAGTGCTACAAACGGCAACATATCCACGGTACAGAAAGATGAGAGCAAAACCACGGATGATCAAACGTCATATTTCAGATCGAATCAAATGGGTCAGAAATTACATCAGATGGAAGGCTGAATGGAGTAACGTGGTTTAGGGGTGCAAAACGTTTGAACTGGACAGCCCCGTGTTGTATCGCAAGATCGCCCACACACTTGACACAGAATGCCTCAGTTCACTGAGACTCGATGGCACAACTAAACTGGCATTAATAGACCACACACTTCGAAAGCGCAAAGCTAGGTAGACTCACAAAACAAATCACAAGACACGGTGCCAAATAAACACACGGCATAGAACACAGAGCCAAGTAGGCACACGAGACACAACACGATTGCGAACGATGAATGATGCCTGCAGCCTAGCTGGATAATGACACAACCGATCACTTGGATCGAATCTCCTAGACCCAAAATCGCACAACGAAATTGTCCTCAGATGGCCAATGACTCAAACACGAGGCGCGAACTCCAATAATGCTAGCCAGCCCGCTAGCTAGAGAGAAAAGCCAGACACGACAGGCCATCGGGCGTTTATCGGTAACGATCAACACAAGTCAAACTGAGGCGTCAACTCTACCGTTTATATAGTCCGTCCGGGGACTTGGCAAAAATCCTGTATGAACCAACCAGCGAAGTCATGTGGGCAGCAGTAAAATAACTGGAGGCAATCATGAAAATATCCAACGGCGGGGAAAAAAAAGAATTTAGTACAAAAGCAGAAACGCGAACTACTCAAAAACTAAACGGCCTTACGGAAAGGTAATATCAAGGTTGAAATTTGCGAGTTCGTATGTGCATGAAAAGTACCTTTATCTGATTAGGAAGTCGCCCGAACACCCCGACGGACTAATGCACTACTGGCATGACATATGGAACAACAAGCTTGACTCTGGCCATTGAGCTTTTGGTAGGGTCTCTGTGGTATGTCTGGGGTGCTATTTTTGCGGACAGTAAATCACAATTGACAGTTATCGAAGGAAAGTAGACAGCTGTACATCGGAAATGTGAATGGCTTATAGATCCTCGCAATTCCGAAAGATCGAGCGGGGGGGGGGGGGGTGCATGCCTTTCCAGCAGGACAACACCACCATGCATGCAGCACTCATCAGCAAAACGTGGCTACTGTGTCGAAGTATCAAATTCATCGACTGACCCGCTCACGATCCGATTTGAACCCCAGTGAAAACATACTTCGCACCCTTTACGCACATTATTCGGGATAAAATCGATTTTCTCAAGTCAAGATTTAAATCCGTATACGATCCCACGTATATGCGTTCATGGAAAATCGCAGAAAAATGGGGTGCGCTAAAAGCATTTCCTGCACCATACCTTGGATACACTATTGCTTTATCTTGCTTTCTACTGAGTAGTCAAAGATTCTGGATGAAACCACCGGGCTTCCCGAGCCTGCTCTCAACAGATTGCTGAACATATATGCTACATGATGTAGCCCCCTTCCTTCATTGGCCTTGAACGTTAACAGCCTGCTAACCGCGCAGCTATCGACTCATGAACAATACTTATACAATTTTTGTGAGGGAATGGGCCGATACATTGTCAAAAGACGGCTTGGTTCGCTTAGTAGACAGCACGATGTTTTGGCGAGCAGTCATCACGTTTTCGCCTGTCCTGGGTCGAGGACAAGATTGGAACAACCGAAGTGGACCGAAGGACCAATCAACCATTGTTTGAGCTGAATCAACCAACTGGGTTCGTTACCATACTAACCACTTAGAAGAACTGATTGCGAATAACAAGTGGACCGATAAGTGTGCGGGCCAGGATTTGGCTATAGCCACTACGAATTGCAAATAAACCGTCGCCTTTGTAATAATAAATCAAGATGGTTCGAAAGCAGAGAAGTCTTCAATGGTGATTTGAGCACCAATACTGCATAATGAATAATGTACGTTCACAGATGTCTGCTGGGCTTAAAGTTATGTTACGCATTATTGTCAGCACTTCCCGACCGAGACGACAGATGTCGCAACGGCTCACGGACAACACTCCAGCACCGCATAAAACACTGTTCCTCGTACCTCAAATTTTAGTGCAGTACGGCACTTCCATGGTTTTCAATGGTTTGAACGTTCACACTACATGATGAATCATATTACGTAAAAACCGAATCTCCTACTACGCACAGTTGATTTTTTTATGCATCGTCTTTTACTTCTGCTTGAATGTCCTTTGAATTACGGTGTGTATGCCTCAAGAACGTGGCAACAATCCGTAAAGAACAGAAACTGAAGAACTGCTCTTGATTAGAACGTAATTGAATAGGCCAAACTGTTCGCATCAAGCGATAAACTCAGCAACGTATACTGGATGATCTCACCTGACAATGTGGATGCATGTTGGACGAACCGACAGCCGCTCCACGGTTTTCAAATATTTGTAACCAACGATAGGACTTAGCATTCCGATACTCGCTGGTCATGTCGCACCAGGCCTGGATCACACGCAAAACTTCATCGTGAGTCATCAAAGCTAGAGTCAAATCAGACCGAGGATGAAAACACATCACACTACACTCGCCGTGCGCCGGAGTCCAGGCGAAAAGTTTATTCTTCACCAGCGCATCTCGTCTGCATCGGTCATCCTGGGCGGGATCGAACGATTCTGTGTTCTGCAGAAAACAGGTATACAAGGAAGAGTTGTTCGCCAATATTAATATTACATAACGAGGAAATAATGAGAAGAGCTTGTTTCTAACCTGCTGTTTTGGACGCCTTAGGTCTTAGATTGGATGGTTCGAGACTCTAGAAGTTATGACAGCGAACTGAAAACCGTGTGGGACCATTCGTCCATGCAAAGAAACTCCGTCTGGAAATGAATAGATATCCTAACAGACTCAGTACATTCTGAGATTGTAAAAACGTCTTACCAACATGTGACCATAATGAATGCTCACAATAACCACACTTTGCGGTAAATGAATAACAAACGTTTCTGCTCCGGGGGACAAATGCCAATCACTGACACATCGGAAAAGTTGGTAGAGCTTGTTTTTGGTGTACTTATTAGGACGAAACTTAATTTTAGTCCAGGATTCAAATTGATTTTCGAGAACTTTCATTGGTGACAGAAAACAACTCGTTGTTACGCGGTTCGTTAGCAAACCTGACCCAGTTGGATCATTTTTTACCCCAGGTCGTAGGGTCATGGATGCCGGCTTGTTTGACGGAGCAGTGACAGCGTTAGGTTACGGTGTACATCCCATCGACCATACACGTGCACCAAACCGGATTACAGACGTACGCTTACCACGTTTTTATCGGCTGACAGTAATTCATTTACGAATAGAAAAATTCAGCCGCTCACAACAATCCCAGCACAGAACTACAGAGTACATCCGTGATTGCGAAACGCTGCCTACCAGCAAATTTAACAGGCGGATATATCACTAGAAGATCGAGTAACGAATGACTAGCTTCAACAGTCGTTATTCGTAACAAAATTGGAAACTGTGGTGGGTTTTCCAATCTACTAAACACCGCTACATTACACAATGAAGAGTGAGATATTACTCTCCTACTTACATTCTTCTAGGATTTATTAAAACGCCCAAAATGCGAACATAATTTTCTTCAAAACATTGAAGCCAAAGAATCTGTTTCGTCCCATATTCAACAAAAGTCTATTGACAACAGAATATATCCGTCAGGACCTATTGTGATGGGCCAGTAAAATGATCGGGATGTGGATTCGTGAAGCACGTTACATAAGGTTTGACGCGGAAGCCGGTAGCATGGAAATAAAGACTACAACAAAACTTACTAAATTATGCTCTCGACTTCTGGTCATTTTTAGTTGAAAAGAACGAGTCCCTCAACCGCGCTGCTAATTTACTATCATGGTTGTTAGATTAGTTTTTCCTAGCGAAAACCCAAACAAATGGCTTTGATGCCTGTCGGGGTACCAGTTACTCATTTCGCTTCTTATATACATTTTCATTTCGTCATTCAGCTTAAGCACGTTGTCGATGTGCCCATTTGACAAGCTAAACCGATTTTATCTGGAAGTTTAAGATATCGGCTCTACTAAGTGAAATAATATTCCACATTCTTCTAGGTTCTCTGATCGTATTTTCAGCTTATTAAGTCACAGTTGTCAACTGATCATGCTCCTCTAAACTTCACCAATCTCGTCCAATCAACCACCAAATCCACTGACACTTCATCAAACAATACCCCTCACTGATTGTCGAACGTAAAACCTTCTACGAGCATCATTGACTCCGGGTTTAGCAATCCATATCCGCAAGTCGTTTTCATGTCACTCTACCTCGTATGAAATTCGCTGTCCACCACGATTCATTCGCGCTACACTGGCATTCTGTTATGACGCACATTTTCCGCTTCTTCGATGTCTATTTGTTTCAATCGGGCAGTGTTTCGCGTGGCCATGTGACGATGATCATTGTATCTTAACCTCTAATCGCGACCTTCTATTGCACTATGTTGTTGCAAATGTTCCCGGTGAGGTAGAGACAAAACACGACCGTATCAAGAGAAAGATTTCTATTAGAAATCATGTGGAAATAATAATATAAAACAAATTCGGTAGACTGAAAGTCATGTTATTTTTCGATCTGTTTGGGATGGTGTAGTATCTGGGCCAGAGGTGGATCGGGTGTTGAGGAACGTCGAAAAATGAACGTGGCTTGGCTTACTAGCTAGCTTCAATACGAATCCAATCTTGAAGATAATTTGAGACATTTCTGTTTTCGAGCTATTATTATGGTGGTTCAAACGCCACTCTAATAGCGATGCAGATATCAGTCACTGGTCACGTGTTGGTCTTTATATGCTTTCAGTTTCTCTGGCTGTACTTCACCCGATAATCTTCCATCCTAGATGTTTCACTCTTACTGACTTACGATACAACACAAATATCACGCGTTCCCATGATGGTTCGCACCTAGCAGAATTTCATGCACAGCTTCGAAAACAAGCCGACTGATAACGAAGATGTGACGTGTGAAAAGACCTTAAACAGCATACTTGGTCGCTACTTTTTCCCGTAGTTACTCCATTGTATTGCATCGCTCGTTAGTCGAAATGCGTTGTAATGACCACCTTCATGAACAAAGCCTTACAGTGACTCAATGTGAGTGCCTCATCGCAATATTCTGTCACAGGTTTTCTGCTGTGACTCAGTTTGATTCCATCGCTTCTTAACTGTATAGCGCCCGAAACTGAACAAAATATAGAATGAGTGAGGTTAACCGATTATTAACACTAATATTCTGATATTGAGATACAAAATAGCCAGTATGACAAAGAGTGATTATGGCGTCATCAAGTGGCAATCCAACCTTCACGAATCCATCAGGGTTTTTTCTGTGTATATTGTCACGTGAGAAAAAGTAGCAAAAAATAATTCGAAATGCTATCGTAAACCTCTCTTGATCGTTCTTCAACGTAAAGGTACACTTGAGTCGTTTTGGTGGCATGCGCCCAACGGACATTGTGAGGGGAGCAAATAATGACAGAAAAATGTTATCTAAAAGACGAAAGAACATTACCAATGCAGGAAAATCATTAGCAAATTTGAAGATGCCCGTGTACAGTGGATTCATAATACCACTGGATCTGCTCGCGCCTGGTGAGAGAGGGTTTTTAGCTGAACCCTCGCCTTCGTTATTAACTGCAGTTTTACCAGCCTTGGGAAGTTCCGTATGTCCAGACCAAGGGCGATCTATTCGACGTGGTGGAACAATAACCCAATCTCCCGATAATGGATTATAACGACGATGAGAAGAAGTAAAGCATGGCGGCCGATCACTACCGAGCGCCGAAGACACGAGGCTAGAAAAAAAATGAAACATTTATCCCCGGATACCAAATGAGATCACAGACGTAAGAAGAAAATGTAGTAACATGGATTTTCTCATTTTCTACTGAAAATGTCATATAGGAACATCTTCCTTGGCCAAAGCAGTGATGTCAAATCCTTTCAGTGACTCCTTCTCTTCCAATTCATTGAGGAGTTTGATATCTTCCTTCATTTGTTTCCGAGTTTTCTCAATTTCTGAATCATATAATTTCATGTCTTCGCGTAAGGCATCAATCAAAGTTTCACGAGGGAGAAGAAAAAACTGATTGGACAAACAAGCCCACTGTTTTTTCGAACTTAGTTTAGTCAGCGCACGAATGGCCTCTCGTGTTTTCTGGCGACTTCGATCGCAAGAAACGCACTGTTCACGTTTAGCTAGAACAAGTTCACCAACTTCTTCTATTTGCACAAGGTGGTCCAACACCTTTTGTTGATGCCTACTTAACGGCATCGTCAAGAAGCTGAAGGAGAAAACACCATAACTGAATCAATGTTATCGGTCTTACTATTTCAATCGTAAAAACGTTAAGCATGACAACTGTTCAACTTTGTTTTTGGCAGGAATATAGAACTAGCTTCATCTTCTGATGAGAATGATGGAACTGAAGTTTTCAGGATAGAAGTGTTAAATAAGAAACACGCGTACGGCATTGTGTGGATGGAAATTTGGGTAAAGAAAAAGTCACCGTACCCAGTTTGAACATTTGAGTAGATGTATCTTCAGATTACAAAGTACCACTTCATAAATGGGCTGGCCCAACACCATACAAACTGCGATCTGGAATGGTATTCGAATAATTTGCCTAAACAAGTTTTGTTACTTGGTAATCTGCATTTTACTCGATGATCAAATATGGATGTAGCGTTGTCCGAAACACACGCACACTAAGAAAGCTGGCATTTCTCCAAAACCTCGCCGATCGGTAACGATGCTGTGCCGTCAGCCTCAGTCGCAACAATCACTAAACACACTGTTTGTCAACCTTCAGCAAAACTACAGATGGCAGTATCACTGTGGAGAGAGCGACTGAATGTGAAGACATGATTGGAGGCGACAAGACGTCATATGCTACAATGTTTCTAACCATCGAGTTAGACGACATATTAGTCCTTACTCAAAAAGCCCTACAGACCGTTCACTGGTCAAATGTTTCACGCGACCGAATAGTTTACCAGCTCACAACGTCAACGACATTGAAACCGATGGACCTCTTACTACACGCTTGCTACTCTCGACAAACACACGCTTGCGCTGATGTTCTAACACCGTACATACATGTTGGTTCTTCTGATCCCACACCTCACCCCCGCACACAAACATTTTCATATCCTTGGGAACTGCAGTCGGTCGTTCTTGTGGTATTGTCTCTGAGGGAAGTCCTACTCATATTCTTTCGTGTCCTCGTCTGATGTCCAAGTCACCGAATCCGTTTCAGCCAGCTGATGCTGTTCTTCGCCCCAGGAGTCCTTTTAAACTGACCACATTTAATGTGCGGACGCTGATGCGTATAAGAAAACAGGCGTATTTAGCTCGCAAACTGGAAACCCCTGCCATCAACGTGTGCTGTATTTAGGAGACTTGCACCCAAGACTCCAAGACTCGATTGATGCCTCAATCCAACCCTTCTGCAAAGCTGCACTTGCACTTGTCTAGGGACCCTGGAGCTTCGGCTACCGGTCGTGCTGGTGTAGGTGTAGCTCTCACCGAGAGCTCTGAGGCTGCTCTACTTGATTAGATCCCAGCTGACAGTCGGTTGTGCGCAGGGAAACTTAGAAGTTCGTGCAAAGTAGGCAAACGCCGTCTCGATAGACGCAATTTGTTTGTCGTCACGGCTTATGCCCCTACAGATTGCAGCCCAGATGCAATCAAAGATGTCTTCCACCAAAAGTTGCACGACCTCCCACGTAAAGCAAAACGGAGTGATATCATGATTTTACCAGGAGACATGAATATTAGAGTCGGTCAGCTATCTTCGAACGAGGCGCGTTTGGGAGGCCCTTTTGGCCTCGACTCCTGTCGTTCAACAAACAGGGAACGGTTGTTGACTGTGTTCATATCACCGCCTATTTCTCGCTAGTACGAAATTCAGATGTTATAATCGCCGGTATGCCAGGTGGCGTCCGCCATTTCCGAGTCAGTAATGGACCCAAATAGACCACTCGCAACAAGCTACAAATGGCGGGGTTGCATACAAGACTGGCGGTCGTACTGGAGCACTTCCCTTGACTTCGATCAGGCGTTAGTCTGCACTAAGCCGTCCGTATGCTTCGGTGGGCGTACCAAACGTACGACGCAGCAGCGATTCGACTGCGATATGCTGTCTGATCCTTCTTGACTCTCTACTTTGCGAAACGTTCTAGCTGAAAAGCTACGATCAACGCCATCAGACAACATCAACCAGCACTGGTCGCTTATCAAGAATGCTTTGTATTCTGCGGGAAAACTGAGTTATGGCCTGACCCACTGCGTCGTTACACCCTGGATTTCTGCTGAGTCTCTACGCCTTCTTGATGCATGCCAGTCCATCCCGGCTGGTAGTGAGCATAGTGCAGCACGGCTCACAACAAGACGTGAACTCAAAGCAAGTTTTCGCAGGGATCGCGAGATCTGATGGTCTCAAAATGCATCAGAAATGCAACATGCTGTTGCTGTGGGAGATACCCGCAAGCTGTTTCATCTTATCCGAGTCACCGGTAGAAAGCTATCAGGTGTCAGCGAAACGATCTGCGAAGCTGACGGTCCGCCTATCCGCAGTTTGCAGCGACGTCTTGTGCGCTGGGCGGGGCACTTTAAAGCACAGTTTAGCTGGCCTCCGCGTTGGCCTCTCCCATATCTGGTCTGGCACACGTCCCGTGGTCTGTTTCTTCAGATCCACCTTCTGAGGCCGAGACCCGCAAGGAACTCCAAGCCTTAGGACGTCACAAAGCGCCGGGCTCCAACGGCCTTTCCCCAGCCGTATCAAAAGATGGTGGAACGGAGCTTTTTAGAGAACTCCAAACTTTGAAACATGCTTTTCCCGAAATAATCTTGAAAAGAAAAGCTAGTTGCAACATAGCACGATTTATGCAGGGGACGATTTCGCTGCATCTCAACATGGTGCATACGGCAGAACGATACTGTTTATATAAGTTCATGTAAAACCATTATGTTCGACAAATATAGGGAAAATTACAATAGTCAAGTTACGTCACCATGGTAAATACACATTAACAAAGAGCTGTTTCTGCTGAAACAATATAGGTTTCCATCGATGTATGGCAATAGCTTCAGCAAACCTCAAAAGCCTAGTATTCTTTGCCACGTAAATGACCTGAAACGCAGTGTTTCGGTTAGCTGGATGTTGCGTCATCAGAAGATGATGAGCGAAGGCCGACGACGGGATCTTATAGTTTCGAACCTTGTCATTATGTCTTTGATCTGACCCTGATCGCATCACAAAACGCTGTACCCAATTTGGAATGTGTTCAATCACTCGGTTACGTAACTGCCGCGCTGTTCGACCCACGCAGGTTGCTCCGCGACTGCACTGAAATTGGTAAATCAGATTCGATTTGGCGTACAGAGATGGACGTTGTTTCACCGAGGGTATGGGGATCTCAATCGTTCGATGAACAATTCTGAGGTCAGCTGCAGAATATGTTCGAGCAAGCGCTGATCCAAGTCGTCGTTTGAGCAAGCAATTGACGTCATCACCTTTGAATGGAAGACAAAGGGTGAATAGCAATTTTTTTCTACTGAACAATTCGTTTGTCTGATGACTTTAGGCTTGCTGTTCCTTTCGATAAATGCATCGGGATAAGCGTTTTCAGTCAAGGCTTCTTTTAGCTGTCGTAGTTCGTTGTCAATCATGCCAGATCAAAGGCATAATGACAAGGTTCGAAACTATAAGATCCCGTCGTCGGCCTTCGCTCATCATCTTCTGATGACGCAACATCCAGCTAACCGAAACACTGCGTTTCAGGTCATTTACGTGGCAAAGAATACTAGGCTTTTGAGGTTTGCTGAAGCTATTGCCATACATCGATGGAAACCTATATTGTTTCAGCAGAAACAGCTCTTTGTTAATGTGTATTTACCATGGTGACGTAACTTGACTATTGTAATTTTCCCTATATTTGTCGAACATAATGGTTTTACATGAACTTATATAAACAGTATCGTTCTGCCGTATGCACCATGTTGAGATGCAGCGAAATCGTCCCCTGCATAAATCGTGCTATGTTGCAACTCTGGCTTTTCTTTCCAACTTCAAACTTTGTCCTCCAAAGTCTAGCACTGTCAGGAAGTTCCCTCCTTGTGGAGGGAATCGGTCGTGGTCTCCATCTTCACGAAGGGCTCGCGCAGTGACTGCGCCAACCATAGGGGTATAAGCCTAATCCCGATAGCGTCTAAAGTGCTAGCGTCTGCTATTCTCCGCGGGTTATATAACACGCGTGATGAGCAAACTCGCTTGGTTTCGTACCGGTCGTGGATGCACCGATCACATCTTCACCTTCCGACAGCTGTTAGAGCACCGTTACGCCTTCCCAAGACCAACGATCGCGGTGTTTCTAGGCGTTCATGCGGCCTTTGACTCTGTCGATAGATCTGCATTGTGGCGCTGTTTGTTAAGGAACGGTGTACCTGAGAAGTATGTGTCAGTCCTCAGAGTTGTACCTTCATACCTCAGGTCGGGTTAGGGCTCATGGGCAGCTTTCGTCACCCTTTGCCGTCTCCAGTGGAGTACGACAAGGCTGCTCAATATCCGCGTTTCTTTTCAACTTTATTATAAAGGATGTCCAACAGAACGCTTTATGTGGTCTTTCAAACGGAAGGGCTGAACTCCTTCCAGAGAACAGAGTCTTTGACATAGAGTACACCGATGACATCGCCTTGTTGAGCGACAGTGCGCAGACAATCAACGTGCATTGATTCGATTTGCGGTTGAGGTGTCCCGGTATGGTATGTACTTTGCGCCTTCAAAGTGCAAAGTACTTGTTCAAGACTGGCAGGAGCTTTTGCCTGCACTCGCCCTTAGCGATGGTCGGTTAGAGGCAGTCAATAGCTTTAGGTACCCAGGGAGCTTGATCCCAGCTGGTGGTGTTGGGGAGATCACATCACGATTTGCGAGAGCCAGATCAGTTTTCGCCAACCTGCGTCATCTGTGGTGTCGCCATGACAACCGGCTCTCTCTCTCAAGGGAATGGTGTACAATGCCACAGTTCGCAGTGTTCTTCACGGTTGCGAGACCTGGCCCCTCCGCGTTGAGGATGACCGGCGGCTTTCTGTATTCGATCACTGGTGTATCCGAAGTATTCCTTGTGTCTGGTGGGAACATCGAGTGAGCAATGACGGGGTTCGTCGTCGTGCGTTTGGTGCTGATAGGCGCCCCCTGATTGAGATAATCGCTCTACACCGCCCCCGATGGGCACGTTTTGCGCATGTCTGTCTATCGCTTACCCTTTCGTGCTCTTTTAGCACGTGTTGGGTAAGATTGGAAGAAACGGCGCGGCGGTCAGGTTATGACTTGGTGCACGGGCATGAAGAAGTTAGCTTCGGCTTTGGCTTTGGTTGGTGCTTCCAGCCTTCCTGGTTGGGCCCATGAGATGAGGATTGCCGTTGGTTAGAGACGCTGAGAGATATGGCTCAGAACCGAATCTAGTGGCGCGAATGCTGTACGATCTGTCTGTTGACCTCCCGCTCCCCATAAATAATTAAAAAATAGACAAAACATCTACAAAACATGTACGGTGAAAATAATCAAAAAAATTTTTTTCACGTGTTGTAATCTTTATGCTGACTCTTAATAATTCGCCCCTCGACTTAGTAATTTTCCTCTGTTGTTGTTGCGTTGGCACCATGTTTACTCTCAAGCCGGTGTAATTATATATATATATATATATATATATATATATATATATATATATATACATATATAATGAACTAGTTTGACGTTAGTCCGCCATTCTCTCGTTTTTTAATACTACCGGTTTTCGTTTTTCCTTTTCAACACATATAATTGCATTATTAGAAACATTCACAAGTTTTCTTCCCGTCATGGTAGAATTTTATTGCTCAATAACACAGCGTAGTCGATCTCGACTACGCTGTGTTATTGAGCAATAAAATTCTACCATAACACTTCACATGGCGCATCGATTTTTCGATACACTCCGAACCGATTTCGGTTCTGACACATTAATTTTCTTCCCGTCATTGACGTTCTCAATCTCGACAGAAAGAAACTACCTGTGAACTCCATTCGCCCATCCATCCACCAGCATGTGGTCCATTGTCTGAGTTATGAGGACGCCATACAAACTCGAATCAATTTACGTTAAGCCGAAAAATGAACTGTTTTCTCGGCAATCGCTAGCTACTACCAAACAAGAACCCGGCCAGAGAGCAGACCAGGTTCCACAGACTTTAGAGTGGTTTCTGCTGACCAACACCATGATGAGGCCGTCAGTGATGCGTTCATCACATGGCTGCTTTCTAATATCATCCGTCAACGGCTACTTGAAAAGCAAACGCTAGACCTCCAACACGCTTTCTATGAAGCTCGTACGCTGGAGCATACTCAGCAGCAGTCTCTTTTCTGTGATTCAACTACCTGCGGTCCGTGTGGCGCCCCATCAGAACTGACAGAAACTGCCGTCTCAGCTCCCCTCCAGGTGTTTACGGGTCACAGCTGGGGTGTATGGGGTGTCTGAGAGGAGTAGCACCTCTGAGTTGGTTGACTATCGTGTCTTTTGGGGCATCCTCCATCTCCTTGGTCTTCGTCATTCACCCAACTCTCACCTGTGGCTCCAAGAAGCTGAAGTATGCATCAGTAGCACACCCCGGCAAATCGCTCGACAGGCGGGCTAAACCAGGTTGAGGTTACCGAGGTCTAAAAAACTTCCGTAGAACGGTGTTTGGCAAGTGAAGACAGATTTTCCTGAATGAGCGGACGAGATCTACTGATCCAACGGCTACAAAGGTGAACTGTTTAACTACCTGATCCAGCATTCCAGAGGAGGCGAACGAGTCGTACAGCAGGCCACCGGCTTCTCTGGAAACACCCTGCTGCCTTGCAGTTTGCACTTAGGTGTGCAAGGGCTAGAGGTGCAACCTCGAACAAAAAGGCCGAACGGTGCTGGGGACACCGCTTCGTGCCCTACTCCCGCGGCTCTATATGATTATTTACGGAACCTTAAGTGGTCATCATGCTACGGCGTCCCCGGTAAGCGCCGCGCCTCGTGGGTCGGCGGTCGAGGTAATAAGACAACAAGCTGGGATTATTCGCTGCAGGGAAAGAACACACATAGCCTGTTGGAATGTAAGGACCTTTGTAGACGTCGGTAACCAGTGCATCACAATGCGGACTCCACATGACTATGACGTAGATATTGCTTGCCTCTCGGAACTCCACCTGCCCGACTCAGGTAGCCGACGAATAAAGGTCCCGAGACTGGGTACATCTTGTTGGCTTTATCACAGTGGCCCGAAAGACAACTCCGGTCTCTACGGTGTCCGCTTGCTCTGAACAAAGCAGCTAATGATGCAACGATTTCTTGGAAACCGGTCTTATCCAGACTCGCCTTGGCACGCTTTAAAGGTTCCCCGCACGACTTGACGGTGATTGCAATCTGTGCTCCAACTAATCCGGCTGATAACGAAACCAAAGACAAATTCTACAATAACTTGCAGGAGGTAATCAACTGGGTTTCAAGGCGCGACGTATCTTTCATTGCAGGAGATTGGAACGCTCGCAAAGGTACGACCGATGAATCCACTCGCCATATTCTCGGGAAATTCGGTCTCGGTCAGCACTCCGAGAACGGTGGCCGACTGATTGATTTAGCCGACGTCAACAGAATGGTTGTCTGCAGCAGTCGATTTCAACACCCCAAGAAGCACCTACTCACATGGTACTCCAATGACGGTCACACTGCGCAGCAACTCGACCACATCCTGGTGAGAGCCCGTTGGGCTTCGTCCGTAGAGGATTGCCGAGCGTATCGAGGGGCAAAAACGGGCAATACAAACGGCACCGACCATGTCCTCCTACGAGCGTGTTTCAAAAGTCATCTGTCTAAACGTGCTAGAGTGTCTGCACCCTCTCGGATAAACGTTTCTGTCCTAGAAAATCCAGAGAAACGAGAAGCGCTGTCACGAGCAATCACAACTCGACTTACAAACGCAACCAATGCACAAGCAGACGAAATTTATGTGGAAGGGCAGTGGACTCGAATGAAGACGACAATCAAGGAAGCTACTTCGACAGTACTCGGGAGAACAAAGAGGTGGACAAAAGATGGGATTTCAGAGAGCACGCGGCAGCTGTCAACCAAAAGACATGAAGCCCGACTGGTAGGTAGTGACGAACACCGAAGACTGCAACGAGAGGCCACACGCTCCACCAAGGCTGATCGCAAAAGATACTGGATAGAAATAGCTGAAAAAATGGAGACCGCATCCGGAACTGATGACTTTGGTAAACTGCTCCGCCTTATTCGCAACGCCTCTAATAGGTTCTGTAAACAAGATTCTCTTCTTCGTGACGCGGCAGGAAACCTAATACCCGAAGGGAGTAAGAAAATTGACTGATGGGTGGAACACTTTGGTCAGCTGCTCAACCGGCCTACAGGCCACCCGACGGACCAACCAGTATCAACCCCCCCCCCCCCCCCCCCCCTCTCAGTCCACTAGGAAAGCAATTGTGATCCACCCAACACCGCGGAAATCACGGAAATGATGAACAAACTGAAGGACAGAAGAACTGCTGCTTCTGACATCCCTGCAGAAGTGTCTAAAGCATGTTCACCGTCATTGATTGACAGGCTTTGTACACTTTTTGGCTCCATTTGGCGGAAGGACGCATTCCCACCCGACTAGGGAATGTCCGTTCTGCTGCCCACTCCGAAGAAAGGTGATAAATCGGCATGTGAGAACTATCGATGGATTAGTTTGACCGATGTGGCGAAAAAGATCTTTGGTGCGTTGTTACTAACTCGTTTCTCCGAGGCAACAGACCGCCGCACTCGCCTGAACCAAAAGGGTTCCCGCCGTGGCGGAGGCTGTGTGGATCAGATTTCCACACTGCGCCAAATACTGGAGCACCGCTATAAGTTCCAGCAGCCGACGGTAGCTTGTTTTATTGACTTCCGGGCTGCCTTTGATTCGGCTCACCGCGACTCTCTCTGGACCATACTTCAATTCGATGGGATGCCCGATAAGCTTTTAAGGCTGCTAAAAGGGTACTACTCGACAACTGGTGCTAGGGTACGCATGTACGGTGAAGAGTCTCGCGAGTTCGCACTCACTACCGGAGTTAGGCAGGGCTGTCCCCTCTCGTCGGTGCTGTTCAATTACGCCGCTGATTGGACAATGCGACAGGCATTACACGACTACCCTGGCGTTCAGCTTAGCCAGGAAATATCCATCTCGGACCTGGAGTTCGCGGATGATATTGTCGTGTTAGGAGACTTCTCCGCTACGTTACAACCAATCCTCGACGAAATCAATTCCTTCACGAGGTTCATCGGACTTGAAGTAAATTTGACCAAAACAAAAACTTTAACGATCCATCTAGGCCCGGCAATTCAACAACTGTCGATCAATGACCAACCAGCCGAATACGTCCCTTCATTCAAATACCTAGGCTCAACTCTGCTTACGAACGGCCAGGCAAAACATGAAGTGGTATTATGGATCGACAGCACCAGGAGAGCTTTCCTCCAGCTAAGACGAACTCTGTGGACTCGCAGTGAAATCAGCTCAAGAACCAATGTTCGTGTTTATCGTGCCGCCATCCTGCGAAACCTGGCCACTACGAGCTGAGTATAACAGAAGGCTCGAGGGTGTCGACCACTGGTGCATGCGGCAAATCCTCAAAGTCAAGTGGCGCGACAGGGTGTCTAACGAAGAGGCAAGGAGACGATGCTCTGATATCGATGCGCTCTCCGTCCTCCCCCAACGTCGACGACTACAGTGGTTCGGCCATACCCTTCGGCGACCCGAGTCAGAGATAACCACACAAACACTGCTCCACTTCCTGTCCTGGTTGGCGTTGTCGCTCTGGAGGGCAGCTCAAAACGTGGATCAGCACAATAGAGAAAGACGTAGAGCTTCTAGGCATTCGGCCGGTCTATGGAGCCCGGCGATGGAAAAAAACTGGATCACGATCTGTACGGAGCTCGCCTCCGACCGCTGTGCGTGGTCAGCAATGGTCCGTGATATCCATGGAGCCGACTTATCCTCTCGCAGGAAATAGTCGCGTAAAAGTGAAAGTAAGTGCAGCTTGAAACCAAGGAAATGATCGTAACAATTGCTACCAACTGCTCCTTTGTGGTAAAGTTTGACACTTGCTTCAAAATGTCCGGCCCGGGAGGTCATTCGTAACTTTTGCAGAAAGAAGGGCATTTCCAGGTTTGTCGATCAAATCCCAAAAACAAACGCACTGCGTCCTCATTGAAACCTGGGGCTACATCACTTGTTGCTACATCTTTTACCGATCTATGTAAGTCTACGGTACGGGTTCTGATTACCGATGTACCGTCGAAGGCACTTATCGATCCGGAGAGTTGTGAGAGCTAATTATCAAGTAATATCGCCGCACAACATCATTGGTCTGTACTGTTCTCTACTGGTACGATTTCTATGGCATCAACTCAATTGTCTTATGTCACCCGAGGGCACATATTCGCTTCTGTTAGATACAAAAATACTCCTTTCAAATCCGTTCAATTCTCTCTCCTAGGTGATTTGTGTACTGATTCCATTCTCGGTCTTGATTTTTTGAGTCAGCATCAAAGTGTGACTATTCCCCTAGACGGTGACTGACCACCCTTCTCTGTTTGTACGCTTACTCCTGAAAAAGTCGACATCCCATCCCTGCGTAAAAATCTGGCTCCCAAATTTAAACCTATTGTCACTAAGCCCCGCCGTCATTCTGTTGCAGACTTAGAGTTTATTCAAAGCGAAATTGATCGACTACTGAAGAATAATATCACTAAACCTTCAACATCCCCCTGGCGAACCCAAGTTTTCGTCACCACGAAAGACACAAAAAACGCATGGTGGTCGACTACAGTCAAAGCACTAATCGGTTTATGTACCTTAATGTTCACCATCTGCCTCGAATAGATGACCTCGTAGAGAAGGTATCCCAATACGCCGTTTTCAGCACGCTGGGTCTTCAGAGTGCATATCATCAAATTCTCATACGTAAGGATGAAAAACCGTACACTGCTTTTGAAGCCTGTGGGAATTTATACCAGTTCTGCGGCATACCGTTTGGCGTGACGAATGGGGTAACCTGCTTCCAGTGCGCTATTGATAGCATCATAAGTGATGAATACTTACGAGACACATACGCCCATGTGGACGTTACAGTGTGCGGCTATGTCTTGGAGGGGCGTAATAAAAACCTGCAGAACTTCCTTTATGTTGCAAAGAGACATGGCATTACATTCAGCGAGAGCAAGAGCGTAATCGCTGCAACAAGAGTCCGACTGTTCGGTTACGAAATTTCGCAAGGCTTAGTCAAACCAGACCCGGAGCGTTCCCAAGCCCTAAGAGAACTCCCTCCTCCACGGGATATCCGATCACAGAAGAGAATAGTGGGAGTGCTAGCGCACTATGCCAACTGGATCCCACACTTCTCTGATAAGATTCACTCCCTGGTGCACAATCGTACATTTCCAGCTCCTGATAATGTGACGACGGCCTTTCGGAACCTTAAAGACGAATTGGAGAGAGCTGCTGTGTACACTATCGACTACAGTCGCCCCCCGGTTGTCGAAACGGACACATCAAATATCGCCATTGCGGTCACACTGAAGCAAGATGGTCGTCCTGTTGCTTCCCTTTCACGCACTCTGTCTTCAAGCGAACACAGGTATTCTGCGATTGAAAAATAAGTCTATGCCATTATAGAAGCCCTGAGAAAATGGAGGCATTATTTGTTGGGGAATCATTTTACTCTCGTCACTGATCAACGCTCAGTCGCTTTCATGTGTGACCGATTGCATAAGGGCAAAGTAAAGAATGACAAAATTCAACGGTGGAAATTGGAGCTTTTTTTGTTACCATTATGACACTCAATATCGTCCTGGAGTCCACAACAAAGTGGCCGACACGTTCTCTTGGGACAATTGTGTTTCCGCCGTATCGCGCGTTGATCTAAAACATTTACAAAATACGCTATGCCATCCTGGTATCACACTCATGTTATATCTCGTCCGTTCTAAAAGCTTACCGTTCTTTGTTGACAAAGTCCGATCAGTTGTCAATCAATGTGAAATTTGTGCAGAACTAAAACCCCGTTTTGATAAACACTAGTTCGGCAGATTGATAAAAACTACTCAGCCATTTGAAAGGATCAGTATTGACTTTAAAGGCCTCCTACCATCTACCTCCTGTAACAAGTAACTTTTGACGACAATCGACGAATATTCACGATTTTCCTTCGCTTCTGCTTGTTCCAACTTACCTTCTTCCAGTTATCCAGTGTCTTACCCAACTATTTACCTATCTGGAATGCTCTCCTATGTCCACTCCGACCGTGGCACTGCTTTTATGTCATCTGAAGTTCAGACATTCCTCCACGACAATGGAGTGGCGATCAGCCGTACCACTCCGTACAACCCACGCGGAAACGGTCAGGTGGAGTGGTTGAACGGAACCCTATGGAAAGACGTCATATTGGCATTGAAATCCCAACAACTGGACATTTGTCACCGGGAATCCGTACTCTTGGATGCCTTGCATTCAGCTTGCTCCTTGTTGTGCACCGCTACTAATGAGACACCACATGAGTGCCTTTTTAATTTCTACCGCAAGTCTACTAGTGGAACATCCCTCCCTACCGTGTTGTCAAATCCCGGGCCTGTCCTATTAAAAAGAATGGCTCGGTCTTCGAAATACGGCCCCTTGGTAGAAGAAGTGGAGCTTCTAAATTGCAATCCAAAATACGCTCGAATTGGTCTCTCAAATGGCAACGAAGACACTGTGTCACTGAGACACCTTGCCCCCAAACCGGTCGTCTCGGAAGTCTCACACCAAGGGCAGACGAATCAACATGCCTTTCCAATCGCCGAACCATCTGAATGAACGTCCGACTCCCTGCATCATACATCTGGAATTGAAGATGGAGGTTCTGTCATCCCAGATCCCTGATCCGTCAGAAAATGTTCGGTAGCTTCTGGAAGCCCAACGACGAACCAGACCATACAATTTACGGAGTAGTGAAGTTTGACTGCCCGGGAAGTGAACGCCCTTTTTATACTACACTGAAAATTTATCCAGCGGGGGAGAATGTCATGAACTAGTTTGACGTTTCTCCGCCATTCTCTTTTTTATTACTAGCGGTTTTCGTTTTTCCTTTTCAGCTTTTGTACTTGCATTGTTAGAAGACTAAAGCCTCCTTTCGGATCCGTCTTCTCTCTCAGTTCGTTGCTCAATCATTCGAGTTTATATATATATATATATATATATATATATATATATATATATATATATATATATATATATATATATATATATATATATATATATATATATATATATAAGGGATAACCGTTAACCGGACCCTGAGACCTGAAGTGGAGAACCGTTCTTTTATTTCCCGGTAGCTCTAGTGAGAAAACTCAGCTGCAGAAACAAGCAGTTGGCTGTGGTCAACAACGAAGCGCATTGATCCAAAACTCCTCTCATAACCGGATCTTCTGAACAGCTCTTTTGAGTACATCCCAGATTCGCAGCTTTCGCTACCGTCGGCTAAAGCAACTCTTGGCCGCTGATTGGTTGATTCTGCTTAATTTGGTGAAATCGACTGTTCGCGGCTGGTTGGATGAGTTCGTTCTATTTTGTCACGAATTGATTAGGCCATCGATTCGCCTTGCTGAACTGAGATGTGCCATCGGCTGTGAGCAGACAATGACGTGCTGTCTGCTATCGAAACTAGACCGTCTATCGTGTATGTATGTATTCCACACCCCGTCTGGTTTCAGCCTGTGTACGACTGTACATCGTACAATCGGGGAGGAAGGGGTGGGCAGTCCGAGTCTATGATTTCTTTGTAGGAGCGATACTGCCAGGTTGCCCAAGCCTAAGCAGGTGGTTCTCTCAAGGATCCATAACCAGAGCCTTCAACTATCCAAGTTCAGTTTCAGTTTATTCAACCATTAACCTCTCTTTTATTCAACCTTTGTCTTCTGTCCCTAACCATCCCTCTTTGCCCCATCTATCCACCCATAATGCTCCCACTGATAACACGCTCGATACTCGCAACGATTCACTGTCAAATAGTGTCGGGAATAATCCTCTGTCTGGTAACTCACATTTTCTCAAGCCCCGTCAGCCTCTGAATCTCGGCTCCTTCAACGTGCGTACACTCATGCAGGCGGGTCAGCAGGCGTGCCTAGCGCTCACAATAGATTCTCTGAAGATTGATGTTTGCTGCTTAAGTGAAACGCGTATCCAGGATTCGAGCAGTGTAATTCAGCTAACTGCTCCTGGTATCTCATCGAGGTATATTCCGCGCACCTCAGGAGACGAAGCAGCTAGAGCTGTGGGTCAACGTGGTGTAGGAATTGTCTTGACTGATAAGGCTGAGGCTGCCCTTTTAGACTGGATTCCTGTTAACAGTTGTTTATGTGCTGTGAGACTCCAAGGGTCAGTTGGCGTTCGAAAGGATAGTTGTGTTAAACGCGATTTGTTCGTGATCTCGGCATACGCCCCAACGGACTGCAGCTCAGACTTGCAGAAAGGTGAGTTCTACGATGAACTCGGCACCCTCGTTCGCAGCAGTAAAGGTTCCGACATTGTAGTGCTAGCTGGTGACTTCAATGCACAAGTTGGCAAACTTAGTGTGTCAGAAGCCTGTTTAGGTGGGCGTTGTGCTTTACCCGCTGAGCGTACAGATAACGGATATAGGCTTCTCCAATTTTGTGCAGACAATCGATTGTTCTTGTCTAGCACAAATTTCCGACACAGCTCGCGTCGCACAGCGACATGGCGCTCTAACTCTACAAGTACTTTGAGTCAAATTGACCATATCGCCGTAAGCTACCGATGGCGCAGTTCTGTTCAGAACTGTAGATCTTACTGGTCCACGTACGTAGAGTCGGACCATGCCTTAGTTTTAATGCGATTATCTCTCCAGCTCCATGGTCATCGTCGCAAACCGCAAACCCGATTAGCCGTGCAACGTTTGTGTGATCCAGAAGTACGCACCCGTTATGAGCAGAAGTTAGCACATGAGCTAGGATCTACGACGAACAGTAATGTAGATGAGCATTGGGCTCATATCAAACAAGCGATGCACGTTGCAGCAGGTTTTGCCTGTGGTCCTAGATCCGTTGTCCATCAAATACACTGGATCTCGCAAGAGTCGCTGAGTATAATGGAGCAAAAGCGTCAGCTCTCGAACCGTAAGGAGATGAATAAGATGCGGAGATAGCTACAAAGACAAGTTACGAAAAGCCTTAAGAATGATCGCGAAAATCGGTGGGTCAAGGTAGCCGAAGAAATGGAAATAACAGCTGCTTCAGGTAACAGTCAAAGACTGTTCAAACTTATTCGTGACACCGGTGGACGGCGAACTCAGTTCAGTGAAACGATTTGGAATAGAAATGGAGAACCCATCCATAACAAACAGCAAAGGCTTGACCGATGGGCCGAGTACTTCAAGGAACAGTTTAGCTGGCCGCATGCTAGTGTAGTTACTCCCGTGTCAACAACTGTGACTCGTTGGGTGGTATCACTTGAGCCCCCATCAGAAGTAGAAGTAGAGTCATGCATTCGATTACTAAGGCGGGGGAAAGCGGCAGGTCCCGACGAACTTCCCCCAGTTCTTTTCAAACTGGGTGGTGAGGCGTTGATAAAATCACTAACCGCCTTGCTCCGTGACATTTGGAAGGAGGAGCGTATTCCGTTAATATAGAGCGAGTCATTGACTGTTCCCATCTTCAAGAAGGGAATACGCGATGACTGCAGTAATCATCGTGGGATTAGCTTAATCCCGATAGTCACCAAAGTATTAGCTTCGATTTTGCTGCACCGTCTTACACCGGCTCGTGAGAGGAATGTCCGCGAACAGCAGGCTGGATTCCGCCCGGGTCGAGGATGCATCGACCAGATTTTTACTCTTCGCTGACTACTTGAAACGCGTCACACGCACCGCCGACCGACAATAATGATTTTCTTAGACCTGAAAGGCGCCTTTGATTCAGTTGATCGAACATCGCTTTTCAGTGTTCTTCATCGAAAAGGTATGCCCCAGAAGTTCGTGAACCTAATGAGATCATTGTATTCTCATACTTCTGGCCGCGTAAGGGTTTACGGTGAACTATCCGATCGGTTCGAAACGACCAGTGGTGTTCGGCAGGGATGCCCTTTGTCTCCATTCCTGTTCAACTTCGTCATGGACGAAATGATGGAGAGTGCGCTGCAAAATCTTCAGGATGTAGGCGTCGAACTAGGAAATAGTGAAAAGCTATGTGACCTAGATTACGCAGACGACGTTGTCTGCTTGTTCGAATTCACGGAACATGCTCAGCGTGCACTAGATAATCTCGCAAGAGCTGTAGCTCTATTCGGCATGTGCTTTGCACCTTCAAAAAGCAAGGTGATGTTACAAGACTGGACGTCAACAATTCCGAGCTTGATGCTCGATGGGGAGGTGCTGGCAGTTGTCGACCACTTTACCTACCTCGGTAGCTGCGTGACGACGGATGGGAGCACTGTAGTAGAGGTGAGTACGCGGATATCCAAGGCTCGAGCGGCGTACGCTGGACTGAAACACTTGTGGCGCCGACCTGATATTTCACTGAAGTTGAAAGGTCGTGTATACTGTGCCACTGTGCGTTCAGTTTTGTTGTATGGTTGCGAAACTTGGAGTCTGCGTGCTGAAGATATTCATCGTCTTGAGGTTTCCGACCATCGATGTTTACGTAGTATCGCTAGGATTGGGTGGAAAAGCCGAGTAAGCAACGATGAGGTCAGAAAGCGAGTATTGGGTACTAATTCAGAGAACGTTCTGTCACAGCGTATCCAGCTTAGTAGACTTCGTTGGTTGGGACACGTGTTACGTATGGCAAACACACGTCTACCGTACCGTGTCCTATTCTCCGCCCCTCCTAGGGAGTGAAAAGAAACCACGTGGAGGTCAACAGATGACGTGGCAGCGAGCAGTGAAAAAATGTACAGCAGACTTGGGGGAAGTAAGTGCTTCACGTCTTCGTGGTTGGGGTCCAAAAGACCCATCTACCAGTTGGCTGGAGACACTGAAGGATATGGCAGCGAACCGCGAACAGTGGCGATCGTGTTGTCACTTTCTGTAGAATCAGAACGACTGATCGATGTGCGTTTGTACAGTTAGAATGTATTCCGTGTGTTGGCTACTAGGGCATTTTTTCCTTTTCCCACCCACGTAGGTCCACTCCCTCTCCATCTTGTATATTCATACTTTCTAATTCAACGTGCAACATGGTGAGAAAGGCAGTGGTCAGTGGGGCTTGCCCTACTGTTTAACGCTGTACGATGATGATGATGATGCACTTCTGTGTTCTTGTTTGTTGCTACCTCCCAGCATCGTCCAGTAAAGGGCGAAAAAAATAAAAGCACAGTGACAAACATCCAAAAAGTCAAAGTACCAAGGGGAAATCAAAACGACAAGGAAAGAGCCCGAATGCAACTACACCACTGACCGCGACACCTAGCCATATCACTTAATGTCTCCAACCATTTAGTAGGCGGATCATGTGGACCCCAACCTGGAAGTCTAACACGTCCTACTCGACCAAGTCCGCTGGTCAAGGTTTTCATACCTTTTTGCCATGTCATGGACTGACCACCTCGACCTACCTTCCAATCACCACCTGTCTCAGAGAACAGCGTACGCTGAGGAAGTCTATTCGTGGGCATGCGAAACACATGTCCCAACCACCTCAACCTGTTTAGATTCAGCACTTGATCCAGAGACTGACCTCTGGTTCCCAACACCTTACGTCGAGCCTCAGCATTGCTCATACGATGTTCTCACCATACTCAGGCAATGCTACGGAGAACTCGGTGAAGGAAAACTGACAGTCTTCGCCTATCTTTTACCCTCAACGGCTATGTTTATGAACCGTATAATAGAACGGACCTAACCACCGCACTGTACGTTCTACCCTTGACAGACAATCGGATGTCACGCCGACACCACAGATGACGGAGGTTGGCAAAAGCCAAACGCGCCTTCTGTATACGCGATGACACTTCACCCGTTATCTGCCCAGGTAACAAAATTTATCCACTTCAGCTAGAGCTTCCCCTACCAACACAAGGTCTGGTGTTGAGCCAACTCAGTCCTGCAACAGCATTTTACACTTTGAAGGTGCAAAACGCATCCCAAACATTCCTACACTGTTATTAAGGCTATCTTAAACAGCTTGCAACTTACCTGGATCTTCACTCAGAAAAACAATATCGTCCGCATATTCCAAGCCAGACAGCTTACTGTCTGAGCAAAGATCGACGCCGTTATTCTCACACGAAGATAGGGCTATGTCAAGAATCAATTCAACTACAAAATTGAAGAGAAAGGGTGAGAGAGGGCAACCCTGACGAACACAACTTCTCGTGGTGAACTCGGGCGAAAGATCACCGTAAGCACGAACCCGGCTTCGGCTGTTCGCATACAAGCATTGGAAAAGAGAAGTAAACTTCTCTGGTACACCCTTCAGTGGGAGGCAGCGCCAGAGAACTGTGCGGTTGACCGAGTCAAATGCCGCTTTCAGATCAAAAAACACAGATTGTGGGCTTACGAAAGATGTGTCTGGGCTCTAAGGTTTGTCGAAGAGTAAAGATGTGGTCGGTACAACCACGACCGGGTCTGAAACCGGCTTGATTCTCACGCGTACACATTTCGCGGAAACTGGACAGCCGGTAAAGACTAAGACCGGCGAGCAGTTTAGACGCGATACTTACCAAGCTGGTTCCTCTGTGGTTTTCACAAGAGGACCTGTCACCTTTCTTGTAAATCGGCACAATCACTGATTCACACCATTCCCCCGGAATCTGCTCACTATCCCAAATAATACGGAGAAGCTTTGCTAACTCCGAAACCAAAGTTTCGCCTTCATCCTTGAAAAAAGATGGAGACAACCCATCCGGTCCAGCGGCCTTATACTTCTCAAGCAACCGATCTCCCGCATAATCTCCATCTCTGATGGAGGACTGATATCCACCTGCATTGTTTCGCTGGCAGGTATGTTCGGAAGGTCCACCGTTGAAGTGGGCCAGACGCCGTTCCTGAGAGTGAATCAGTGAGCCGTCGGATTTCTTCCGTGGACCGATACCTCTAATCAGACAGAAAAGGTTGCGAGCATTGCCAATGAATACAGCCTTTTACATTTCCTTACATTTCGCAATCCACCACTTCTCACGGTCATTCCTCGGGCTCCTAGTCAGCTGGCGTCTCAGGGAGTTACACACTTCATCGAATGTGGCGTCCGGAGGGACGGATCTGTGAGCATTCAACAGAGCAACTGATGTCGAAGATATCCTTTGTTTGTGAGGCCAACTTGAACCAGTCCTGTGTGGCCTTAGACGCGGTATACAGGGCTCCGTTGATCTGTTTCCACCTCCCATCTGGGGCTTGGAAAGCAGACCGTCGGTTATCGTCTAGAAGCAACTGTGCGAGAGGGGTGGCTTTTACGTGTGCATGACCATGGACGAGACCTAAACAGAAGCGAGCATATACCGAGGTGTGATCCAAGTTCACAGGCGTAGACCAAAAAGAATGGCAATCTTCAACTGATCCACGCCAGCGGTGACTAATCACAACATGGTCAATCTGAGATTCAAGCGTTGTGCAAACGTAGGAAGACACCATGTCAGTTTATGCCGCTTCTCGTGACAGATGTTCGTATTCACCAGAAACAAGGTGATCAGAGCACAGTTGGATGAGACGATCGCCGCTATCGGTACGATCAGCTGGGATAGCAAATGCGTCCCGATGTGTCTTCCGGAATCTCCCAAACGACCAACTTGGGCGTTGAAATTCTCAGCAATGATCACCACGTTTGTGGAACGCACGCTTCGAAGCAGCTGAGACAAATCCTGTTAGAATTCGTTGTTTTTCTAGGAACTGCAGTCAGTGGGCGCATACACAGGAAGGACAAATAAGCATCGACGCTTTAGTTTGTTGCTATTGACAAAAACAGAACAGTCCAATCGAGCTGCACTCAAACGACTGCTGACTGGAATCCAGTCTACCAATGCACGCTCAGCTCTCATGCTCAAGGCAATCCCGACGCCGGAACACCCGACACACGAAGAGTAAACCAAGACCGAGGTTGCATCTGGGGTGAGAAGCATGATTACAGAAGTGGGGTTTCGTATGCGCGTCTCGGAGAAACAGCGTACATATATTTCGAAAGTCTTTTTTGGATAACTGTCCTTTGGACTCCACGTTTCACGCACAAACCTCAGGTCATCCAACCAACCTGCACTCGGAAGCATCAGAATCGAGTTTCGCTCTTGTGGTGGGTATCCTCAGCCATACCGGGTCTTTTCATCTCAAAGGTATGTTAACACTGCGCCACCTCGCTCCCGTCCATGCTGATCCGAATCACCAAGTTAAGCTCGTTTAGATGTAGTCTTCTATGACAACCAGAAATGCCCGACAGCTGCGAATGGAGACACGGTACCTATCCCGTTAACTCCAAGCGAACGCCCCCCACTAAATCAGACCTCCACAGGATTGACCAACGTACTCACATTTAAACCTGTTTCACATTTGGCATATATATATATATATATATATATATATATATATATATAAAGTGTTAAGTTCTAACGAGGACAGCCTGTTGCCCTATCTGACAGTGTGCTGACGTTAAAGGCAGCCAAGTGAAGTGAACACGTAGGCTTAGGAAGTGCATCTGATTTAACCCAACTCCTGAACTACTGCCTTCTTCAGAGCCGCAGTTACCTGTGGCGTTTTGCATCGACCTTAAATTAACAGAGAAAAAGTTGGTAAGGCCTTTCACGAGAAAGATGCTGGAGATTTCTGGGCGAATCATACTACGCGGCTACCCACACCGCAGAAGGGGTTCTTCTTTGGGAACCCTAACCGGAGCCTTTGACTCAAAAGTCTAACCCACAAGGCAGTGGGGAGTTAACCCAGCACGGGATCGTGACCGAAGAAACCGTGAAGGAACTTCTTCTGATCTTTCATGTCAGACAATCATTCTGTCTCGTCTTCGTTGGTGCTTTCTTACGGATTCGCCTTTCGGATTCAGTCCTTAGCCCCATGAATCGAATGGAGCAATCGGAACGCGGATGGAGCATTATCTTTTGGGACGGGGGCTGCCCAACTTGGGCGGGCCATAGCTGCCCAATGAAGTGTGGTGAATTCTCCCACCGTCGAGAGAAACACCAGGTAGTCCACTTCTACATCCGTCTAGTGAATATTTTAAGACCGATACATTGTTTTTCTCCGTATTTATTCGCTGGAATGTGCACTGCCAGTTGTTCGCAACGCTGGGCCATAATCTTCCTAGGATATGATTTTGAAATACTCTACCGCAAAACAACTGATTTTCGTCAGGACGATAGGTTACTAAGAATTACTGGACAACAGCAAACGGAGAAAGAGGATATGGTCACTACCTCAATCTCAAATGAACATACCGATCTAGACCGGTTTTAAAATGCGATTCGCGCTCTTCTCATCACCACAGAGGATATGCACTGACGCAGACAGATAACTCTACTCCATATGAAATGGAGGTCATCAGGGAAATAGGTTACTTGAGGTGAATATTTCGTCTCCTAGTTAGCAAAACACCTCCGGGTAATTTGGGGTAGCGAGCAGATACCTCGGGAAAGATGTGAACCAGTGATTGTGCTCATTTACAAAAAAAAGGGATAATTCTTCTTGTGAAAACCACAGAAGAATACCCTTGTAGCACCCACCCCTTTCGTAACATCGGTTTTCGATTGGTTCGTTTAGTAGCCATTTTACACGGATCAACATTGAATTTATACGAAGGAAATTAATGGCCGAAGTAATGTCCAATGCTCGGTTGGCGTTTTATTTCAATGTATTGCTTTAGTTCATTGAAATGTCCTGAAAACCTCAGTATAGATTGCTCCATTTTATTCCCCCGAAATGGATAAAATAAGGACAATAGCTGGAAAATCATGGACTAACAGATAGAAATAAGCATCGTGATATGTAATTTGGGTTAGTGAAATAAATTAACGAAGCATATCACGTATTTCAAACGATTGGCACAAACCGCTCAGATACCGGCCAAAAACCGCTCCGAAACCGATCGGTTTTCAACCGGTTTTCGAGCGGCTTTTGCTGTTATACCTATTGGTTTTTGGGCGGTTTCTGAGTGGTTTCAGACCGGTTTCCTGAACGGTTTCCAAGCGGTTTGTGCCAATCGTTTGAAATACGTGATATGCTTCGTTAATTTATTTCACTAACCCAAATTACATATCACGATGCTTATTTCTATCTGTTAGTCTATGATTTTCCAGCTATTGTCCTTATTTCACCCATTTCGGGGGAATAAAATGGAGCAATCTATACTGAGGTTTTCAGGACATTTCGATGAACTAAAGTAATACATTGAAATAAAACGCCAACCGAGCATTGGAAATTACTTCGGCCATTAATTTCCTTCGTATAAATTTAATGTTGATCCGTGTAAAATGGCTACTAAACGAACCGACCGAAAACCGATGTTGCGAACGGGTTGGGTGCAACAAGGGGAGTTTATGGCGACCTTGCACCCGAGTTCACCATGAGAAGTGTTGCTCGTCAGGGTTACCCTCTTTCACCCTTCGTCCTCAACTTCGCAACTGAAACGGTTCTCACAACCAGTGGGTACGCTGAGTAAAACCGAACGCCGTCAAGTGTTTGTGTTGGTGAGACAGTACAGTTTCCTCAATATTAAGTCACTGACTACAATAGTGTTATTATTTCGCCTAAAAAACACTTTTGTTCCCTATTTATTCTAGCTATTTATTCACTTGCTAACTTAAATCTGGATCTCGTCGCGCCACGACAAACTGGTAACACTCTCTGACTGATTGGTAGCCCTAGTCGCCCATTGATTTCAAGGTTAATCGACTCCGATCTAGCAGAACCTGTACAACCAGCCGAGGTCTTCACTCCCCGAACCACAGGATTTGAGTGCCCAATGAGACAATAAACCCCGTCAGCGGACACTTTAACCTGTGTTCTTATTCCAGCTAGTGGGTGGACTAGCTTCGACAGTTGTGCTCCTATCGCCGATCATATTTGCAACTCAATGAATGACGTTGTGCCGGTACGTGTCCAAGTGACACTTGAGCTTCTATTGTCCGGTTGAATAATCTTGAAGTTTTAACTTACGGAGATTGTTGTGGAAGACACTACATTTTGTTTTGCCTTATTACATAAGAGGTGCGGTCAGCTTCGGTGCCGAAGCTGCTGAAGTAAAACCACAAGGGTCACGGCTAGCAGGGAAATTGAGGTGGGGATTTTTTAGTAGGGATCTGTTAGCAGGTGAAAAAACTATTTCTTAAGCAGGCTTTTATTCAGTTCGAGCATCCAAGGTTGAATCGAAGGATCCGTAATCAGCAATTTACCGGATCACACAAGAAACAACTCAGCAAGGTCGGTTAAACCTGACCAAGCCGTTTCCTCGCTACGCACTTTCGCTAGGCCTTCCTGCTGCGCTTTGACCACCTGCCTACTACGGTGGTACTCCGCGCTACTTCATAGAGACCGTCAGAACAACGTTCCCCACTGCCTGGGAGAGGCAGAACACTATCGGGAGAAAGTGTGGTCAGCGTATATTGCGAAAGCGTGCGTGCTGTTTGCATGGGCAACGGTCAAGTTGTCGTCGTGCTTGGCAGCAGGAGTCCAGATGAGCGATGTGTTAAACAAATGGGCAAAGTTGAATGTCACTACACAGGCCTCCTCCCAGAAGTGTGACAGAGTTGGGCTTCGATTGTGGAAGTGGGCCTTTTTTATGGTTATCCCAGGAACTCCGCGTGTTACGAACGTTTGAGCAATGCGTAGCCAAATTCGCAACGGATCCCGAAATCAGAAGGCGATTATCCGTGATAGTTCTACGATACCAGATTATTAAAATAAACAATGACATAAACAATATACAAACCTCAATAATACGATCACAAAGACTCAACAACGAGAAACCGAATAGCAGCGTGTGAGCAGACAGCACGTGCGTCACGCAGGTCCTGAGCAAGGATGTGCCAAAATAGCGCGCTGGGCGCGAACAAACAACAATTGGTCCAGAAAAACAACCAGTTCGTAAAGACAAGTCAATAGTGTATGGAAATGAGTGATGTTGGGAAAAAACACTGAATCGCGAGGGAAAAAAGGGGGATTTTCCACGACCGGCTGTTACACCGCCCACCAAAATCCTCCTGGATCCTTAGCAAAGTCAAAGGTTCGGTATAAAGGTACTGATTCTTCCTACCTGCCTAGGCCCTGCTGTCAGTGCGCGCGTCTAATGCTCGTCGTCGACGTTCTACTACTGGTCGCACCTAACCCATTGGCTACATAGACGTGAGGCTAGTCTACATCTTCCACAAGACCAAATGACCGATGGCGGGCGTGAATGGTCACATAGACGTTGTCCTCGTACGGGGCCGTCCGGTCCTGGATGTACGCGCTTGAGTGTGTGTGTGTGTGTGCGTGTGTGTGTGTGTGTGCGGGGGTTACAATGAAATCACAGTTATGACTACACATCAAAGGAGGACTTTCTGCAATGTCAACAAAAGACCGCGTGGCAAGAAAACGAGTAAATGTAGCATGCATGTGTGACCTGAGCTCCACTACTTCCACATGTGCAAGGGGCATTCGGTAGAGTCAACAAAAGGCGATCAAAGAACACTGTCACATGTATGATGGGTTTACGGGATGTAGAGTGCGTCGTGCATGTGTGTATGTATCGGGATGTATAATGGAATCGCACTCATCACCACATATCGGAAAGAACCTTCTGTAATGTCAACGAAGGGACCGCGAGCACCTTAACGTGTTTGACGGAGATTGTGTGGTATAAATGGTGTTTCTTTATCCACCTCGATTACTGGTGTGAAAAAGGTTTACTAGGCCACAGGGTTATCAGCTCCTCCGTCTTCGCTCTCGAGTAGGTTAATACTGCGTATGTCACGAATGAGCACTCCGTTAGCTGTCTTCACCTTCACCGTTCTTATCATTTCGTCGGTGCCTTTGATGGTTTCCGTAACTACTCCCAAAGACCAAGCGCTGAAATGTGCGCGTTCGTCGGCGATCATAACCACGTCCCCAACTTTGAATGGTCTTGTTTTGGCCAGCCACTTCTGTCGAGTCTGCAAAGCCGGTAGGTACTCCCGTAGCCATCGTCTCCAGAAGACCTTGGCCAGATAGTTCGCTTGCTTCCACCCGTGGAGGTAGCTCCCACGAAGGTTTACCGGCCCTTGGAAACCCTCGTTCGACCTTAGCGTCAATAAGTCGTTTGGGGTGAGCGCCAGGTGGGTGGGGTCGCCGTTCAATACTGGAACCAGGGGGCGGTTGTTCAGGATTCGCTCCACCTCAGTCATGACGGTGTTCAGCGTCTCGTCGTCGGGCGGCTGCTGCTCCATGATTGACAGCAATATCCGTCTGGCGGACCGGATCATGCGTTCCCATATGCCGCCTCGGTGACTGGCCTGTGGGGGGTTGAAATGCCAGCGTATGCCGTAGGCCACGGTTCGATTCTGCAGTTCGTCCCTGTTTATGTTCTTGTGCCAACGCTGCAATTCCCGTTGAGCGCCCACAAAGTTCGAACCATTATCTGAGTATATATCGGCCGGTACGCCTCTTCGGTTGATAAATCTTTGCAAGGCCCGTAGAAACGAATCGGTCGTCATCGAATGTGCGACTTCTAGGTGCACCGCACGTGATTTCATGCACGTCATGATACATCCGTATCGCTTTTCTAATCTTTTCCCGCACTTGATCCACAAGGGCCCGAAATAGTCCAACCCGGTGTCACTGAACGGCCACCAGCCCGTAGTTACCCTGCATTCTGGTAGCGGGGCCATGAGTTGTTTGCCTGCTGTGGCATTGCGTCTCCTGCATTGCACACACCGTCGGATCACGCGTTTTACAGTCTCTCGTCCTCTCAACAACCAAAGACGCTTTCGGATGACGCTCGTCACGTGACTTTCCCCGGCATGCCCCTCTACGGCGTGGACGTGTTGAATCATTAGCTCTACTACAGGTTGTCTCGCAGGCAGCAGTATAGGATACTTTGTGTCGAAGTTCAGGTGGGCGTTGGTCAGCCTACCATCCACCCGCAGCAGTCCGTTGATGATTTTGGGGTTTAAACGCTTCAGCTCGCCTCTTGGAGATGGCATGTCTTCATTGGTCAGCCCCACTTCTTCCGCCCTCTTGAGTTCTCGGGCGAAAGCCTCGCGTTGTATCATTCTGAAAATATCGTACTCTGCCGCTTGTAGCTCATCGGGACCTATCGGGCCGACCCGTATCCGACCTGAGGGCCGTAGCCCTTTCATGACTAGTAAACTTATCTTGAACCTGGTTAACCAAACTAGCGAACGAAGCGTCTTCATCCAGGAAGAAAACCTGACCAGTCGCGATAAAATGGGCGACGCTTCGACGACGTTGGTTGCTATCACTACGCCTTTGATCTCCAGTTCCAATTCCGTAGGGGGTTTTAATTCGAACACGGGCCAGTCCTGTTTGGGCAATTGCAGGAAGTTCGGCCCTCTCGTCCACGTGTCCAGTTGCCTGAAGTTGTTCGCACCTCGGGAGCACAGGTCGGCCGGATTATCGCCAGACCTGACGTGATCCCACTGGTTCGTGGTTGATTCATCGTGGATAATCGTGAGCCGGTTAGCAACGAAAGTACTAAACCGGCTCCGGACGTTGTTAATGTAGTAAAGTACTATCGTTGAATCCGTCCAGAAGCTCACCGACCAAATGTAGAGATCGAAACATCTCTTCACAGCTTGCACCACCCTGACTGCCAACACGGCTGCGCTGAGTTCAAGGCGTGGGATTGAGACCGACTTCAGTGGAGCAACGCGGGCTTTGGCGAACAGGATCCTCGTGGTATATTGTCCATCTCCTGCGCACCATCGTCCGTAAACCACAGCTCCATAACCGACTTCGGATGCATCGGAAAAGGCATGTAGTTCTCCAGTCCGTGTCGTATGGCCAGGAGTCAAACATCGTGGGATTCTTATGTCCCCTAATTTCTTCAAGGTGTTCAAAAATTCCTCCCAGTCCAGCCGGTCCCCTCGGTCCAGTGACTGGTCCCAATCAACTTTCTTACGGCACAGCCGCTGCAGCAAGATCTTTCCGGGTAGCAGCCATGGTGAGACGAAACCGAGCGGGTCGAACAAACTTGAGACGGCAGATAGTATGCCACGACGGGTTATTGGCAGCTCGGGAACGTTTAGTTCGAAAACAAAATCGTCCGTTTCCGCGTCCCATTGTATCCCTAAGGTGCGCTCGATGGGAAGTGGAGAGCCGTCCAAATCTCTTACACTTTCGGCCTTTTCGTGATACGGGATGACCTTCAGCACTTCTGAAGCGTTCGACATCCATTTAGTTAGATGGAAGCCGCCCTCTTCCAGCAATCTCGTCAGACCCCTGAACTGCTCTAGAGCTGATTCCACATCATCGAATGACCCAAGGTAGTCGTCGACGT
The DNA here is from genome assembly GCA_948099385.1 of Fasciola hepatica. Taxonomy (NCBI): domain Eukaryota; kingdom Metazoa; phylum Platyhelminthes; class Trematoda; order Plagiorchiida; family Fasciolidae; genus Fasciola; species Fasciola hepatica. The sequence goes on along the minus strand of CANUEZ040000112.1, from coordinate 4,422,030 downwards.
AGAAGTTCCTGCTGACGCTTTCTACCACCGTCCGATGTACTAGATCGCCATGTTTGTTCGCTGATTCTCGGAGGGCGTAGTTTGCACAAAATGGTGACGATATGGCTCCGAAGGGGTGGACGGTCATCCTATAATTCACCACTGCGTTGTCCCGGTCGTTCCCTTCCCACCACAGGAAACGCAAAGCATCTCGTTCTCCTACCGGAATCTTCACCTGATGGAACATTTCCCTAATGTCAGCAGACAAAGCCACTTTACCCACTCTGAAACGGCACAGAACATCGATCAGTGGTGTGGTCCAGTCAGGCCCCTGTAGTAGGCGATCGTTTAACGACTTGCCCTGGAACTTGGCCGCACAGTCGAAAACCACCCTCAGTTTATTGGGTTTCTTGGGGTTGATAACCGGATGGTGAGGCAGATACCAGATACCCCTTTTGCTGTCGGTGTTAACAGGCACCCTTTCAACGTAACCGAGGTCCTCGTTTCGCTTCATCAAATCCGCGTATCGTTCCCACAGATTCTGGTCTCGAATGAAGCGTTCTTTTAGTCGTAGTAATCGTTGGAGAACATAATTTCTGTTGTCAGTCCACGAGTCGACCGGTGTGCGCCATGGGAGGGGAACCTCGAACTGTTTTTTGAGGCCTCTAGAGCCTTGCCGCACCGTTTGTAGAGCGAAGTGATCCTCTTGAGACAACGTCGGTCTTTCGTCCCCAATGTCATGAAACTCCTTTTCATAAAGCCGTTGCAGATGATACTCTATGCGGTCCGTTTCGGCGGATAAGTAATTCACGGAACCGCGTACCCCTACTGGACCGTATAACATCCATCCCAGAGCCGTGCGTACGGCATAAGGTGCCTGGCGGTCGCCCACTCTTTGGTCAAGCACCCAATGCGCCTCTGGCACGTCGCATCCGATGAGGAGATCCACCTCATCATCTTCCCAGTCTACAACGGTTACATCCTGCAGGTGGGGCCATCGAGTCAAGATTGCGTCCACCGACCTTGGTGCTCGCATGGGGAGATCCGCTAACGTGAATGCCTCCGTTGGTTCAATTTCCTCGTTGGTGTCTAGAGAGATGAGTTGCAGCCTCAATCTACCGGCAGTCATTACCTGTGTTCCGCCCACCGTGCTCACTGCTAACGACGTCGCACCTTTAGCCAGTTGGTGTTTGTCGGCAAACCGCTCTTTCACTAAAGTGGTGTCGGATCCACTATCAACGAAAGCCAACGCCTTGGCTATCCCAGTCGGAGTCACTACTCCCACGGCCACTACGCCTAAACGTACCGGTTTACTGGCAGATTGTGAAGTTGAGCAAATCACGCTGGGCTTGGCACTCGCCTCGGATATGGTTATTCTCGCCTGATGCAGCAGCCGATGGTGTCTGCCCGTGCAGCCCTCGTAACCACATCGATTCCTTGTTCTACAGGCTGCTGCCCGGTGCGTGGTGTTGAGACAGATAAAACATGCTCCTGCCATCCTCGCCATTCCCCACCGTTCGTCTATTGTGGCATTGCCGAACTTGGGGCATTCTGGTAGGCCATGGCTAGTACCACAGGATCTGCAATTTGGTTTCGCCGTAGCATCTCGTGAAATGACGTGTGTGTTGGTCCAAGGCTGGTACTTTGGATGTTCCCGTACAGGAGTTTGGACTTGTCTAGTACTGGGCTTGTTTGCTCGGTTGCTGTCCCGGATGAGTCGGCCAAATCTGCTGTCAGCTATCTTCGTTTGCCTGTCTAAGTATTCAGTCAGGTCTTCGAAGTTGGCTTCTCTGTCGCTTCGGCTTATCCGTTCTGCTTCTTCCGCCCACCGACCCTGTAGTTCGGGAGAGAGGTGACGGACTATGCCTTCCAAAGTGTGCATGGCGTCTAGGTCAGCTCTGTAACCTAAATGGTCGAGGGCTATTGAGCAGTTCTGCATCTTGATCACCAGGTCGGCCATGGTGTAGACGTCGCCCTTGGTTTTCTTTGCCTCTGCCATCACGCCCTCTATTAGGTTACGGGCTACTTTGAAAGGTTGGCCAAACAAGTCCCTCAGAATCTTTCTTGCCCTTGTGTAGCCTTGTTCTGGATCGAGCATGGTGCATCCGTCGATAGCTTCTCGCGCTCGGCCTCGGCAGTAGTGAGTAAGGTAAAGAAGCCTTTGCCCAGGGTCGTTTACCTTGTTTTCAACGAACGTCTCGAACTGTTTGACAAGCTTGCAATATTGCTCAGCTCGCCCGTCGAAAACCGTTAACTCCACTCTAGGCAGATCGATCGATGGTGGTTTGTAGTCGGCGACCGGCCTGGGGTTCCCTACCTTATTGCACTCTAACCTATCGGAAGCGTCGAAGTCACTGGTCTCATGCTCTCGCTGTTTCTCTGTACACTTCTCTGCTTCATGCGCCTGTAGTCTAGCCGAAAGTAACTGTTGCTCTAGTTCTAGTATTCTCAGCTTATATAAATCGACATCCTTACGATCGATATTGCTTTCAATAACACATGAGCTAGCACTGACAGGACTAGGCGATCTAGCATTAGCTAAAGAATCATAAGTACCCAAAACCTCCCCAGAGACTTGCCGTATTACTTCCTGTCCAGGTTCGACTGCCTTTGATCCTTTCCTTGGCATTTTGCGTGAATTTTCCTCGTTCCAAATAGATCTATTGAGTATTGTTACGAACGTTTGAGCAATGCGTAGCCAAATTCGCAACGGATCCCGAAATCAGAAGGCGATTATCCGTGATATCCTACGATACTAGATTATTAAAATAAACAATGACATAAACAATATACAAACCTCAATAATACGATCACAAAGACTCAACAACGAGAAACCGAATAGCAGCGTGTGAGCAGACAGCACGTGCGTCACGCAGGTCCTGAGCAAGGATGTGCCAAAATAGCGCGCTGGGCGCGAACAAACAACAATTGGTCCAGAAAAACAACCAGTTCGTAAAGACAAGTCAATAGTGTATGGAAATGAGTGATGTTGGGAAAAAACACTGAATCGCGAGGGAAAAAAGGGGGATTTTCCACGACCGGCTGTTACACCGCGTATGTCGTTCCTTGCAAAGATGGCTTGAATTCGGGCGACTGGTGGTTAGGGTTTGAAGTCTGTATATTCGAAGTCCATTCAAAAATGTGCCCGGCCGCCATCCCCAGCCCCATGCTCACCAATCCTCTTGTTGTCCGGTGAGTGGTTCGATTCGATTCGGTTCGGTTCGGTTCACTAGAGGTATATGGCTGGGCGCCAAAATTAACCACTTCATTGCACTGTGAGCTGCTAGCAACTGGTTGTCAACCTTCCATAGGGCCATGAGTTACAGGAAGCCACTCAAGGCCAACTGGCTGAAAAGTGACAGGGTGGATGGAACGATAAATTAGATGACAGTGGAGTGGGAAAATGAACAAGGAAGTAGAGTGGAGGGAGAAGTAGAAGAGATGTAGTGCCACCCACTACCCCCTTCGTTAAATACTCTGTTACATTTTTCACTAAGCCGTTTCTCAAAATCCCTTGCTTTCAATGCTCCAACCACCTCGTCCGGTAGTCTATTCCAGTCGTTCGCTATTCTAATGGGAAAACTCGAAATAGTTGGGTCTCCACTTTCCTTCCGTAACTTAGGGGCATGTCCCCGGACAACGGTGTTGAAACCAGACCTCAATAAATGCCTCACTCCTCCAGCCACGTCCGCTATTCAATAATGTGAAGGTATCTATCAGGTCACCCCGGCGCCTTCTACGCTCCAGTGAGTACATGTTCACTCTCTCGAGGAGCTGCTCATACCTGGGCCCCCATGGGCAGGCAGCCCACCTCGTGAAACGTCTTTGCACCAGCTCCGTGATCCAAAAGTCCTTTGTCATGTGCGGCCATCAATCCTGGACAGTTTTCCAGATGGGTACGCTAAAATGTTTTGTAGAGTGGCAATAGAATCTTCGGTCTTCTCGTTGCCCCGCTCTTTTGAGCTACCAAGGCCCTGGAGGCCTTCTGGCCAGCCACGAGACATTGTTCACTTGGTTTTGAATCAGTGAATACAACTCCTGGGTCCTCTACAATACTTCCCTCTAGGGTTGTCACCCCTTGCCCCAATGGCCTGGGCTGCCTCAAGGGACGTAACCACCTGTCAGCCGCTAAATGCAGGCTCTTGTTAACTTTCATTGACAGATTCCACTCTACACGCCAGGTCTCGACAAACGGTGTCGCCCGATATGGAAGCGACAATTTTTGCATCGTCCGCAAATGCGAGGACGGGGGTTTTCTAACTCCATGGCGAGGTGGTTTACGAGCATCAGAAAGAGTAGAAGCCGCAGAGCTGAACGCTGGGTTACACAGTTTATCACGAAGCCCAGTCGAGAAACACTCCTGTGCCCTAAGATGGAGTCTCCTACCTGCTATAGAGTTCTCGGTCCAAGCTGCTATTTGGGGGGTGTAACCGAAGGCCCCGAGATTTCAGGTAGCAGGTGGTTGTTCACTACGCCGAATGCTTTTTTGTAGTCAAGACGACACATTGCCACTTTGTCCCCCTGTCTGGTCTACCGTCTTCCTCGGCGAGGAAGTTTAACAGGTCGGCCAGGCGTGAGCGACGTCTTGTGAAGCTACGTTGACTCGGTACCACTAGGCGATTTACATTTATGTGTTGCCATCCCGTTCCTTAAAGTTTTTTTGTCACCCAAAAGACTACTGCGATGGGGCTCACCGGACGGTAATTCAAACAACTCTCCCTGTCTCCGCTTGTGTGGATTGGACACGCTGTGGACCTCATCCAATCCTCCGGGCTGGCGTGCTCTTTCGTCGACACGTTACACGGTGCGGTCAGACGTTCCTCAGGTACATCAGCCAGCAGCTTCAGGATGGCCGGGTGGATACCATCGAGTCCTGCCAATTCGGAAGCCTTTGATCTGCTCAAGGTGGTGGCTGCTTCTGTGATGTCTACTACGGCATCCCCCGTGTGTAACAGCCGGTCGTCGAAAATCCCCCTTTTTCCCTCGCGATTCAGTGTTTTTCCAAACATCACTCATTCGCATACACTATTGACTTGTCTTTACGAACTGGTTGTTTCTCTGGACCAATTGTTGTTTGTTCGCGCCCAGAGCGCTATTTTGGCACATCCTTGCTCAGGACCTGCGTGACGCACGTGCTGTTTGCTCACACGCTGCTATTCGGTTTCTCGTTGTTGAGTCTTTGTGATCGTATTATTGAGGTTTGTATATTGTTTATGTCATTGTTTATTGTAATAATCTAGTATCGTAGAATTATCACGGATAATCGCCTTCTGATTTCGGGATCCGTTGCGAATTTGGCTACGCACTGCTCAAACGTTCGTAACAATACTCAATAGATCAATTTGGAACGAGGAAAAGCACGCAAAATGCCAAGAAAAGGATCAAAAGCAGTCGAATCCTGACAGGAAGTAATACGGCAAGTCTCTGGGGAGGTTTTGGGTACATATGATTCTTTAGTTAATGCTAGATCGCCTAGTCCTGTCAGTGCTAGCTCATGTGTTATTGAAAGCAATATCGATCGTAAGGATGTCGATTTATATAAGCTGAGAATACTAGAACTAGAGCAACAGTTACTTTCGGCTAGACTACAGGCGCATGAAGCAGAGAAGTGTACAGAGAAACAGCGAGAGCATGAGACCAGTGACTTCGACGCTTCCGATAGGTTAGAGTGCAATAAGGTAGGGAACCCCAGGCCGGTCGCCGACTACAAACCACCATCGATCGATCTGCCTAGAGTGGAACTAACGGTTTTCGACGGGCGAGCTGAGCAATACTGCAAGTTTGTCAAACAGTTCGAGACGTTCGTTGAAAACAAGGTAAACGACCCTGGGCAAAGGCTTCTTTACCTTACTCACTACTGCCGAGGCCGAGCAAGAGAAGCTATCGACGGGTGTACCATGCTCGATCCAGAACAAGGCTACACAAGGGCAAGAAAGATTCTGAGGGTCTTGTTTGGCCAACCTTTCAAAGTAGCCCGTAACCTAATAGAGGGCGTGATGGTAGAGGCAAAGAGAACCAAGGGCGACGTCTACACCATGGCCGACCTGGTGATCAAGATGCAGAACTGTTCAATAGCCCTCGACCATTTAGGTTACAGGGCTGACCTAGACGCCATGCACACTTTGGAAGGCATAGTCCGTCACCTCTCTCCCGAACTACAGGGTCGGTGGGCGGAAGAAGCAGAACGGATAAGCCGAAGCGACAGAGAAGCCAACTTCGAAGACCTGACCGAATACTTGGACAGGCAAACGAAGATAGCTGACAGCAGATTTGGCCGACTCATCCGGGACAGCAACCGAGCAAACAAGCCCAGTACTAGACAAGTCCAAACCCCTGTACGGGAACATCCAAAGTATCAGCCTTGGACCAATACACACGTCATTTCACGAGATGCTACGGCGCAACCAAATTGCAGATCTTGTGGTACTAGCCATGGCCTACCAGAATGCCCCAAGTTCGGCAGTGCCACAATAGACGAACGGCGGGGAATGGCGAGGGTGGCAGGAGCATGTTTTATCTGTCTCAACACCACGCACCGGGCAGCAGCCTGTAGGACAAGGAATCGATGTGGTTACGAGGACTGCACGGGAAGACATCATCGGCTGCTGCATCAGGCGAGAGACAACCGTATCCGAGGCGAGTGCCAAGCCCAGCGTGATTTGTTCAACTTCACAATCTGCCAGTAAACCGGTACGTTTAGGCGTAGTGGCCGTGGGAGTAGTGACTCCGACTGGGATAGTCAAGGCGTTGACTTTCGTTGATAGTGGATCCGACACCACTTTAGTGAAAGAGCGGTTTGCCGACAAACACCAACTGGCTAAAGGTGCGACGTCGTTAGCAGTGAGCACGGTGGGCGGAACACAGGTAATGACTGCCGGTAGATTGAGGCTGCAACTCATCTCTCTAGACACCAACGAGGAAATTGAACCAACGGAGGCATTCACTTTAGCGGATCTCCCCATGCGAGCACCAAGGTCGGTGGACGCAATCTTGACTCGGTGGCCCCACCTGCAGGATGTAACCGTTGTAGACTGGGAAGATGATGAGGTGGATCTCCTCATCGGATGCGACGTGCCAGAGGCGCATTGGGTGCTTGACCAAAGAGTGGGCGACCGCCAGGCACCTTATGCCGTACGCACGGCTCTGGGATGGATGTTATACGGTCCAGTAGGGGTACGCGGCTCCGTGAATTACTTATCCGCCGAAACGGACCGCATAGAGTATCATCTGCAACGGCTGTATGAAAAGGAGTTTCATGACATTGGAGACGAAAGACCGACGTTGTCTCAAGAGGATCACTTCGCTCTACAAACGGTGCGGCAAGGCTCTAGAGGCCTCAAAAAACAGTTCGAGGTTCCCCTCCCATGGCGCACACCGGTCGACCCGTGGACTGACAACAGAAATTATGTTCTCCAACGATTACTACGACTGAAAGAACGCTTCATTCGAGACCAGAATCTGTGGGAACGATACGCGGATTTGATGAAGCGAAACGAGGCCCTCGGCTACGTTGAAAAGGTGCCTGTTAACACCGACAGCAAAAGGGGTATCTGGTATCTGCCTCACCATCCGGTTATCAACCCCAAGAAACCCAATAAACTGAGGGTGGTTTTCGACTGTGCGGCCAAGTTCCAGGGCAAGTCGTTAAACGATCGCCTACTACAGGGGCCTGACTGGACCACACCACTGATCGATGTTCTGTGCCGTTTCAGAGTGGGTAAAGTGGCTTTGTCTGCTGACATTAGGGAAATGTTCCATCAGGTGAAGATTCCGGTAGGAGAACGAGATGCTTTGCGTTTCCTGTGGTGGGAAGGGAACGACCGGGACAACGCAGTGGTGAATTATAGGATGACCGTCCACCCCTTCGGAGCCATATCGTCACCATTTTGTGCAAACTACGCCCTCCGAGAATCAGCGAACAAACATGGCGATCTAGTACATCGGACGGTGGTAGAAAGCGTCAGCAGGAACTTCTACGTCGACGACTACCTTGGGTCATTCGATGATGTGGAATCAGCTCTAGAGCAGTTCAGGGGTCTGACGAGATTGCTGGAAGAGGGCGGCTTCCATCTAACTAAATGGATGTCGAACGCTTCAGAAGTGCTGAAGGTCATCCCGTATCACGAAAAGGCCGAAAGTGTAAGAGATTTGGACGGCTCTCCACTTCCCATCGAGCGCACCTTAGGGATACAATGGGACGCGGAAACGGACGATTTTGTTTTCGAACTAAACGTTCCCGAGCTGCCAATAACCCGTCGTGGCATACTATCTGCCGTCTCAAGTTTGTTCGACCCGCTCGGTTTCGTCTCACCGTGGCTGCTACCCGGAAAGATCTTGCTGCAGCGGCCGTGCCGTAAGAAAGTTGATTGGGACCAGGCACTGGACCAAGGGGACCGGCTGGACTGGGAAGAATTTCTGAACACCTTGAAGAAATTAGGGGACATAAGAATCCCACGATGTTTGACTCCTGGCCATACGACACGGACTGGAGAACTACATGCCTTTTCCGATGCATCCGAAGTCGGTTATGGAGCTGTGGTGTACGGACGATGGTGCGCAGGAGATGGACAATATACCACGAGGATCCTGTTCGCCAAAGCCCGCGTTGCTCCACTGAAGTCGGTCTCAATCCCACGCCTTGAACTCAGCACAGCCGTGTTGGCAGTCAGGGTGGTGCAAGCTGTGAAGAGATGTTTCGATCTCTACATTTGGTCGGTGAGCTTCTGGACGGATTCAACGATAGTACTTTACTACATTAACAACGTCCGGAGCCGGTTTAGTACTTTCGTTGCTAACCGGCTCACGATTATCCACGATGAATCAGCCACGCACCAGTGGAGTCATATCAGGTCTGGCGATAATCCGGCCGACCTGTGCGCCCGAGGTGCGAACAACTTCAGGCAACTAGACACGTGGACGAGAGGGCCAAACTTCCTGCAATTGCCCAAACAGGACTGGCCCGTGTTCGAATTAGAACTCCCTACGGAATTGGAACTGGAGATCAAAGGCGTAGTGATAGCAACCAACGTCGTCGAAGCGTCGTCCATTCTATCGCGACTGGTCAGGTTTTCTTCCTGGATGAAGACGCTTCGTTCGCTAGTTTGGTTAACCAGGTTCAAGAGAAATTTACTAGTCATGAAAGGGCTACGGCCCTCAGGTCGGATACGGGTCGGCCCGATAGGTCCCGATGAGCTACAAGCGGCAGAGTACGATATTTTCAGAATGATACAACGCGAGGCTTTCGCCCGGGAACTCAAGAGGGCGGAAGAAGTGGGGCCGACCAATAAAGACATGCCATCTCCAAGAGGCGAGCTGAAGCGTTTAAACTGCAAACTCATCGACGGACTGCTGCGGGTGGATGGTAGGCTGACCAACGCCCACCTGAACTTCGACACAAAGTATCCTATACTGCTGCCGGCGAGACAACCTGTAGTAGAGCTAATGATTCAACACGTCCACGCCGTGGAGGGACATTCCGGGGAAAGTCACGTGACGAGCGTCATCCGAAAGCGTCTTTGGTTGTTGAGAGGACGAGAGACTGTAAAACGCGTAATCCGACGGTGTGTGCAATGCAGGAGACGCAATGCCACGGCGGGCAAACAACTCATGGCCCCACTACCAGAATGCAGGATGACTACGGGCTGGTGGCCGTTCAGCGACACCGGGTTGGACTATTTCGGGCCCTTGTGGATCAAGTGCGGGAAAAGATTAGAAAAGCGATACGGATGTATCATGACGTGCATGGAATCACGTGCGGTACACCTAGAAGTCGCACATTCGATGACGACCGATTCGTTTCTACGGGCCTTGCAAAGATTTATCAACCGAAGAGGCGTACCGGCCGATATATACTCAGATAATGGATCGAACTTTGTGGGCGCTCAACGAGAATTGCAGCGTTGGCACAAGAACATAAACAGGGACGAACTGCAGAATCGAACCGTGGCCTACGGCATACGATGGCATTTCAACCCCCCACAGGCCAGTCACCGAGGCGGCATATGGGAACGCATGATCCGGTCCGCCAGACGGATATTGCTGTCAATCATGGAGCAGCAGCCGCCCGACGACGAGACGCTGAACACCGTCATGACTGAGGTGGAGCGAATCCTGAACAACCGCCCCCTGGTTCCAGTATTGAATGGCGACCCCACCCACCTGGCGCTCACCCCGAACGACTTATTGACGTTAAGGTCGAACGAGGGTTTCCAAGGGCCGGTAAACCTTCGTGGGAGCTACCTCCACGGGTGGAAGCAAGCGAACTATCTGGCCAAGGTCTTCTGGAGGCGATGGCTGCGGGAGTATCTACCGGATTTGCAGACTCGACAGAAGTGGCTGGCCAAAACAAGACCATTCAAAGTTGGGGACGTGGTTACGATTGCCGACGAACGCGCACATTTCAGCGCTTGGTCTTTGGGAGTAGTTACGGAAACCATCAAAAGCACTGACGGAATGATAAGAACGGTGAAGGTGAAGACAGCTAACGGAGTGCTCATTCGTGACATACGCAGTAATAACCTACTCGAGAGCGAAGACGGAGGAGCTGATAACCCTGTGGCCTAGTAAACCTTTTTCACACCAGTAATCGAGGTGGATAAAGAAACACCATATATACCACACAATCTCCGTCGAACACGTTAAGGTGCTCGCGGTCCTTTCGTTGACATTACAGAAGGTTCTTTCCGATATGTGGTGATGAATGCGATCCCATTGTACATCCCGATACATACACACATGCACGACGCACTCTACATCCCGTAAACCCATCATACATGTGACAGTGTTCTTTGTTTGCTTTTTGTTGACGCTACCGAATGCCCCTTGCATATGTGGAAGCAGCGGAGCTCAGGTCACACACACATGCTACATTTTACTCGTTTTCTTGCCACGCGGTCTTCTGTTGACATTGCAGAAAGTCCTCCTTTGATGTGTAGTCATACCTGTGATTTCATTGTACCCCCGACACACACACACACACACACGCACACACACACTCAAGCACGTACATCCAGGACCGGACGGCCCCTTACGAGGACAACGTCTATGTGACCATTCACGCCCGCCATCGGTCATTTGGTCTTGTGGAAGATGTAGACTAGCCTCACGTCTATGTAGCCAATGAGTTAGGTGCGACCAGTAGTAGAACGTCGACGACGAGCATTAGACGCGCGCACTGACAGCAGGGCCTAGGCAGGTAGGAAGAATCAGTACCTTTATACCGAACCTTTGACTCTGCTAAGGATCCAGGAGGATTTTGGTGGGCGGTGTAACAGCCGGTCGTCGAAAATCCCCCTTTTTCCCTCGCGATTCAGTGTTTTTCCAAACATCACTCATTCGCATACACTATTGACTTGTCTTTACGAACTGGTTGTTTTTTCTGGACCGATTGTTGTTTGTTCGCGCCCAGAGCGCTACTTTGGCACATCCTTGCTCAGGACCTGCGTGACGCACGTGCTGTTTGCTCACACGCTGCTATTCGGTTTCTCGTTGTTGAGTCTTTGTGATCGTATTATTGAGGTTTGTATATTGTTTATGTCATTGTTTATTGTAATAATCTAGTAATGTAGAATATCACGGATAATCGCTTTCTGATTTCGGGATCCGTTGCGAATTTGGCTACGCACTGCTCAAACGTTCGTAACAATACTCAATAGATCAATTTGGAACGAGGAAAAGCACGCAAAATGCCAAGAAAAGGATCAAAAGCAGTCGAATCCTGACAGGAAGTAATACGGCAAGTCTCTGGGGAGGTTTTGGGTACATATGATTCTTTAGTTAATGCTAGATCGCCTAGTCCTGTCAGTGCTAGCTCATGTGTTATTGAAAGCAATATCGATCGTAAGGATGTCGATTTATATAAGCTGAGAATACTAGAACTAGAGCAACAGTTACTTTCGGCTAGACTATAGGCGCAGGAAGCAGAGAAGTGTACAGAGAAACAGCGAGAGCATGAGATCAGTGACTTCGACGCTTCCGATAGGTTAGAGTGCAATAAGGTAGGGAACCCCAGGCCGGTCGCCGACTACAAACCACCATCGATCGATCTGCCTAGAGTGGAACTAACGGTTTTCGACGGGCGAGCTGAGCAATACTGCAAGTTTGTCAAGCAGTTCGAGACGTTCGTTGAAAATAAGGTAACCGACCCTGGGCAAAGGCTTCTTTACCTTACTCACTACTGCCGAGGCCGAGCAAGAGAAGCTATCGACGGGTGTACCATGCTCGATCCAGAACAAGGCTACACAAGGGCAAGAAAGATTCTGAGGGTCTTGTTTGGCCAACCTTTCAAAGTAGCCCGTAACCTAATAGAGGGCGTGATGGTAGAGGCAAAGAGAACCAAGGGCGACGTCTACACCATGGCCGACCTGGTGATCAAGATGCAGAACTGTTCAATAGCCCTCGACCATTTAGGTTACAGGGCTGACCTAGACGCCATGCACACTTTGGAAGGCATAGTCCGTCACCTCTCTCCCGAACTACAGGGTCGGTGGGCGGAAGAAGCAGAACGGATAAGCCGAAGCGACAGAGAAGCCAACTTCGAAGACCTGACCGAATACTTGGACAGGCAAACGAAGATAGCTGACAGCAGATTTGGCCGACTCATCCGGGACAGCAACCGAGCAAACAAGCCCAGTACTAGACAAGTCCAAACCCCTGTACGGGAACATCCAAAGTATCAGCCTTGGACCAATACACACGTCATTTCACGAGATGCTACGGCGCAACCAAATTGCAGATCTTGTGGTACTAGCCATGGCCTACCAGAATGCCCCAAGTTCGGCAGTGCCACAATAGACGAACGGCGGGGAATGGCGAGGGTGGCAGGAGCATGTTTTATCTGTCTCAACACCACGCACCGGGCAGCAGCCTGTAGGACAAGGAATCGATGTGGTTACGAGGACTGCACGGGAAGACATCATCGGCTGCTGCATCAGGCGAGAGACAACCGTATCCGAGGCGAGTGCCAAGCCCAGCGTGATTTGTTCAACTTCACAATCTGCCAGTAAACCGGTACGTTTAGGCGTAGTGGCCGTGGGAGTAGTGACTCCGACTGGGATAGTCAAGGCGTTGACTTTCGTTGATAGTGGATCCGACACCACTTTAGTGAAAGAGCGGTTTGCCGACAAACACCAACTGGCTAAAGGTGCGACGTCGTTAGCAGTGAGCACGGTGGGCGGAACACAGGTAATGACTGCCGGTAGATTGAGGCTGCAACTCATCTCTCTAGACACCAACGAGGAAATTGAACCAACGGAGGCATTCACTTTAGCGGATCTCCCCATGCGAGCACCAAGGTCGGTGGACGCAATCTTGACTCGGTGGCCCCACCTGCAGGATGTAACCGTTGTAGACTGGGAAGATGATGAGGTGGATCTCCTCATCGGATGCGACGTGCCAGAGGCGCATTGGGTGCTTGACCAAAGAGTGGGCGACCGCCAGGCACCTTATGCCGTACGCACGGCTCTGGGATGGATGTTATACGGTCCAGTAGGGGTACGCGGCTCCGTGAATTACTTATCCGCCGAAACGGACCGCATAGAGTATCATCTGCAACGGCTGTATGAAAAGGAGTTTCATGACATTGGAGACGAAAGACCGACGTTGTCTCAAGAGGATCACTTCGCTCTACAAACGGTGCGGCAAGGCTCTAGAGGCCTCAAAAAACAGTTCGAGGTTCCCCTCCCATGGCGCACACCGGTCGACCCGTGGACTGACAACAGAAATTATGTTCTCCAACGATTACTACGACTGAAAGAACGCTCCATTCGAGACCAGAATCTGTGGGAACGATACGCGGATTTGATGAAGCGAAACGAGGCCCTCGGCTACGTTGAAAAGGTGCCTGTTAACACCGACAGCAAAAGGGGTATCTGGTATCTGCCTCACCATCCGGTTATCAACCCCAAGAAACCCAATAAACTGAGGGTGGTTTTCGACTGTGCGGCCAAGTTCCAGGGCAAGTCGTTAAACGATCGCCTACTACAGGGGCCTGACTGGACCACACCACTGATCGATGTTCTGTGCCGTTTCAGAGTGGGTAAAGTGGCTTTGTCTGCTGACATTAGGGAAATGTTCCATCAGGTGAAGATTTCGGTAGGAGAACGAGATGCTTTGCGTTTCCTGTGGTGGGAAGGGAACGACCGGGACAACGCAGTGGTGAATTATAGGATGACCGTCCACCCCTTCGGAGCCATATCGTCACCATTTTGTGCAAACTACGCCCTCCGAGAATCAGCGAACAAACATGGCGATCTAGTACATCGGACGGTGGTAGAAAGCGTCAGCAGGAACTTCTACGTCGACGACTACCTTGGGTCATTCGATGATGTGGAATCAGCTCTAGAGCAGTTCAGGGGTCTGACGAGATTGCTGGAAGAGGGTGGCTTCCATCTAACTAAATGGATGTCGAACGCTTCAGAAGTGCTGAAGGTCATCCCGTATCACGAAAAGGCCGAAAGTGTAAGAGATTTGGACGGCTCTCCACTTCCCATCGAGCGCACCTTAGGGATACAATGGGACGCGGAAACGGACGATTTTGTTTTCGAACTAAACGTTCCCGAGCTGCCAATAACCCGTCGTGGCATACTATCTGCCGTCTCAAGTTTGTTCGACCCGCTCGGTTTCGTCTCACCGTGGCTGCTACCCGGAAAGATCTTGCTGCAGCGGCCGTGCCGTAAGAAAGTTGATTGGGACCAGTCACTGGACCGAGGGGACCGGCTGGACTGGGAAGAATTTCTGAACACCTTGAAGAAATTAGGGGACATAAGAATCCCACGATGTTTGACTCCTGGCCATACGACACGGACTGGAGAACTACATGCCTTTTCCGATGCATCCGAAGTCGGTTATGGAGCTGTGGTGTACGGACGATGGTGCGCAGGAGATGGACAATATACCACGAGGATCCTGTTCGCCAAAGCCCGCGTTGCCCCACTGAAGTCGGTCTCAATCCCACGCCTTGAACTCAGCACAGCCGTGTTGGCAGTCAGGGTGGTGCAAGCTGTGAAGAGATGTTTCGATCTCTACATTTGGTCGGTGAGCTTCTGGACGGATTCAACGATAGTACTTTACTACATTAACAACGTCCGGAGCCGGTTTAGTACTTTCGTTGCTAACCGGCTCACGATTATCCACGATGAATCAGCCACGCACCAGTGGAGTCATATCAGGTCTGGCGATAATCCGGCCGACCTGTGCGCCCGAGGTGCGAACAACTTCAGGCAACTAGACACGTGGACGAGAGGGCCAAACTTCCTGCAATTGCCCAAACAGGACTGGCCCGTGTTCGAATTAGAACTCCCTACGGAATTGGAACTGGAGATCAAAGGCGTAGTGATAGCAACCAACGTCGTCGAAGCGTCGTCCATTCTATCGCGACTGGTCAGGTTTTCTTCCTGGATGAAGACGCTTCGTTCGCTAGTTTGGTTAACCAGGTTCAAGAGAAATTTACTAGTCATGAAAGGGCTACGGCCCTCAGGTCGGATACGGGTCGGCCCGATAGGTCCCGATGAGCTACAAGCGGCAGAGTACGATATTTTCAGAATGATACAACGCGAGGCTTTCGCCCGGGAACTCAAGAGGGCGGAAGAAGTGGGGCCGACCAATAAAGACATGCCATCTCCAAGAGGCGAGCTGAAGCGTTTAAACTGCAAACTCATCGACGGACTGCTGCGGGTGGATGGTAGGCTGACCAACGCCCACCTGAACTTCGACACAAAGTATCCTATACTGCTGCCGGCGAGACAACCTGTAGTAGAGCTAATGATTCAACACGTCCACGCCGTGGAGGGACATTCCGGGGAAAGTCACGTGACGAGCGTCATCCGAAAGCGTCTTTGGTTGTTGAGAGGACGAGAGACTGTAAAACGCGTAATCCGACGGTGTGTGCAATGCAGGAGACGCAATGCCACGGCGGGCAAACAACTCATGGCCCCACTACCAGAATGCAGGATGACTACGGGCTGGTGGCCGTTCAGCGACACCGGGTTGGACTATTTCGGGCCCTTGTGGATCAAGTGCGGGAAAAGATTAGAAAAACGACTTATTGACGTTAAGGTCGAACGAGGGTTTCCAAGGGCCGGTAAACCTTCGTGGGAGCTACCTCCACGGGTGGAAGCAAGCGAACTATCTGGCCAAGGTCTTCTGGAGGCGATGGCTGCGGGAGTATCTACCGGATTTGCAGACTCGACAGAAGTGGCTGGCCAAAACAAGACCATTCAAAGTTGGGGACGTGGTTACGATTGCCGACGAACGCGCACATTTCAGCGCTTGGTCTTTGGGAGTAGTTACGGAAACCATCAAAAGCACTGACGGAATGATAAGAACGGTGAAGGTGAAGACAGCTAACGGAGTGCTCATTCGTGACATACGCAGTAATAACCTACTCGAGAGCGAAGACGGAGGAGCTGATAACCCTGAGGCCTAGTAAACCTTTTTCACACCAGTAATCGAGGTGGATAAAGAAACACCATATATACCACACAATCTCCGTCGAACACGTTAAGGTGCTCGCGGTCCTTTCGTTGACATTACAGAAGGTTCTTTCCGATATGTGGTGATGAATGCGATCCCATTGTACATCCCGATACATACACACATGCACGACGCACTCTACATCCCGTAAACCCATCATACATGTGACAGTGTTCTTTGTTTGCTTTTTGTTGACGCTACCGAATGCCCCTTGCATATGTGGAAGCAGCGGAGCTCAGGTCACACACACATGCTACATTTTACTCGTTTTCTTGCCACGCGGTCTTCTGTTGACATTGCAGAAAGTCCTCCTTTGATGTGTAGTCATACCTGTGATTTCATTGTACCCCCGACACACACACACACACACACGCACACACACACTCAAGCACGTACATCCAGGACCGGACGGCCCCTTACGAGGACAACGTCTATGTGACCATTCACGCCCGCCATCGGTCATTTGGTCTTGTGGAAGATGTAGACTAGCCTCACGTCTATGTAGCCAATGAGTTAGGTGCGACCAGTAGTAGAACGTCGACGACGAGCATTAGACGCGCGCACTGACAGCAGGGCCTAGGCAGGTAGGAAGAATCAGTACCTTTATACCGAACCTTTGACTCTGCTAAGGATCCAGGAGGATTTTGGTGGGCGGTGTAACAGCCGGTCGTCGAAAATCCCCCTTTTTCCCTCGCGATTCAGTGTTTTTCCAAACATCACTCATTCGCATACACTATTGACTTGTCTTTACGAACTGGTTGTTTTTTCTGGACCGATTGTTGTTTGTTCGCGCCCAGAGCGCTACTTTGGCACATCCTTGCTCAGGACCTGCGTGACGCACGTGCTGTTTGCTCACACGCTGCTATTCGGTTTCTCGTTGTTGAGTCTTTGTGATCGTATTATTGAGGTTTGTATATTGTTTATGTCATTGTTTATTGTAATAATCTAGTAATGTAGAATATCACGGATAATCGCTTTCTGATTTCGGGATCCGTTGCGAATTTGGCTACGCATTGCTCAAACGTTCGTTATAGTCGGCACGAGGGTCTCATCATCTAAGGATTGACCCAGCGTAACCCCGCTCACTTTGTAAAACTGTTGGAAGAAAAGTATGAGCGCATCCGCCTCATCAGAGCCGGTTGCAGTGTACCTTCCCTAGTCCTCCTTTGGGTTGCCTACGGATATCCTTAGGACCCATTTCGACCGTGCGTAATTTAGGTACTACCTTGGAATTGGATTTTGTATTGTTCGCCAGTTTTTCTTCACATTTCCTCCGGCTAGCTTTCTACGTAGTCGAAAACCTGGTCCACGAAGCTCTATACTGTAGGGCGTGTCGATCGCTACCTATAGCCCTAGATTTTGGCCATGCTACTTTAGTCTCCTGGGCGATGAAATTCTCCGCCGACAAGTGTATTTTCCTCACTTGCAAATGCCAGGTTCCTCCTGGTTCTTTATACATTGACGGTTCACCCATCGACAGCCAGCCTTTAGTAAGAGACCTTGGCTTAAGTTATTCTTGCTCTTTCAACTTCTCGGAACATGCTGTCCTCCAAACGGCGAAGGCTAAAAGGTGTCTTCGTCTTCTGTTCAGATCCTTTCAGCTTCGGCAGAGCATTCTCTACATGTACAAAGTACATACCAGGCCCCTTCTCGAATATTGTCCCCTAATCTTCACTAGTATGAGAAAATCGGACAGGATTATTATTGAATGTATTCAAAGAAGATTCACAAAACAGCTTATCGGTTGGTTGTCCAACTTAAACCACAGGGAACGATGCTTATCTCTCAAAATCGAACCACTATTGCTTCGTCGCATCAAGCTAAATTTGATATTTCTGTATAAGCTATTGACTAAGCAGTCCTATTCCTCCAACCAGTTGTGATTCTCCTCAGATACTGGATATTCACTCCGGAATAGACAGTATACCATTACCACATCCTCCGCGAGGACTGTTCTACGCTCTAAGTTCTTTCTCTTCGCGTACTCCAGAATCTGGAATAAACTCCCCTTGCACATCAGATCTTCTCGGTCAAAGTATACATTCGTGCATGCTATTGATAAATTCCTTACTGTCCCAACTGTTTTGCGCTTATTCAACGTTCACGTAACCGAACGTCAAGCTTACGAGATAGGCCTTGACTTTTAAGCCATTGCTCTGCTTTCTCTCTTTACCTTACCTTCCAAAATAACCTCACCGCTTTGAACATTCTGATTGCTTTGTTTGACCGCGTCTCCTAGCCTTCGCCATCGACATATGTAAGCATGTCTGCGTCCACTAACTGTTTTTCCACACCAACGTATAGGATCCTGCTAATTCAACTTTGAAATAAATCCTTTCAGATGCGCTCGCATTTATAGAGACCACCGTATTACTCCCCACAGGTTGTCAATATCCCTCACTCGCTCCACGATTTATTAACTTTATTTAGTTATATTGCGTATGCGGACCTGAAACCAACCTCAACATTGCCATAAAAACTGCTTCAGTATCCAACCCGTGGTTGGATTTATATATATATATATATATAATATTTGCATATACAAATATATATATATATATATGTACATGTATGTACAAATATATATATATATATATATATGTACTCATTACTGTCCTATAATTATTAACAAAATCATGGTGAGTAACTCAACGCTCCTCGATATCTCTTAGCTTACAATGCCTCTCTTCCGCACCAGGTCCCACCACTCATACTTCGCTCACCACCTCTGCGATTTCGAACTGGAAAATCCAGTCCGATTCATCGCACTTAGCGTGACTCACTAACTGAACTCAACACCCAGTTATGACGTTACCATTTCTGCTCCCACCCTATCCCCCAGCTAAGGTTCTTCTGTTATTTCATGCAGAACTTGGTCTTTACTCCTGCTCAATGACCACTCTAGGAGAAATACTAACTTTCCCATTAAAAGTTCTAGCCACACTTAGGCGTTTCCCCTTTAGTCTCACGTTTCATGGCCTCAATGTGCCTCTGGGATCCGCCGCACCGATGAGCCCGTGCTTAACTTTTGTTCTTCTTTCCGTTAACCGTTGATCCTCGGCTGCGTCACTCTATCTCACTTTCCTTGCCATAGTCTTTTGCGTCCGACCGCTTTCGCACGACCCGTCTGATGATCGCACCCACGTGTACATCTTTATATATATATATATACCTTTGGTATGCTCCACTCACTTGTCCCCCTCCCTAACTAGATTGTGCCATTTTACTACACACAATTTGCGTATATTTAAATAAAACCGTGCCGTCCTTGAGCGATGGGTGCTCGCTCTCAGTTAATTCCTGGCTCAGGCTAGAACGCAACCGTCCCATCCTTCTTTTTTGTGCCTTTCTCGTACACTGAAGCCTTGCCACACGGATTACCATTCCTTAATAACTAGGCTTCACTTCTCTACGCACATGCTCATGGTAAGTTAAGACCCCATTCCAACCGGAATCCGTATGCCCCTGCCGAATACCAGCACGTTTGCCCCCACATGAAAAATCCTCATTTTAACACTCAGTGTTTTCCCCCCTTTTACTTTTTGCCGTCCTTTACCACAGCTGGTGAACTGACCAGACTGTTATCTTCCTATTTTCTCATTCTTCTTCCAGACCATACCATCTACTATTGTTTTATTCCTGGTTTCCAAACGGACACCCTCTCCTCATCCACCGCCTACCTGATATCGCCCCAAATCTCTACTATCACCCAACTACCCTAGAAAGCTGCCAGTCTCCGTCTAGGGATCCCTAATAGACCTGTCCACTAGCCAAACGATAACTAACTGTTCGGATAACAAAATGTTAATTTTCTTGCTTCCATATAAACGATAATCATAACCCACAGCTGGAACACTATCCAGACTGCCGCACTCCTGATCTCTTCCAGATTGCATTGGTTACTTGGGTATCCATCGGCCAAATCGACGTTTATTCCGGATTACCGTAAGGACGGGACGATTTGATCAATGGTTTAAACCTATACTCTCGCCTGCTGACGTTACATGGGGCACCGTACATGGATTAACAAAACCCCATGAAAGTCTCACCGGATCGCAGAGGTGATTCCTGACACCAACCATCAACACACCCGCTCAACGTCTATTCCCAAATAAGCCAACCCAACAGTTCAATTCTTCCCGCGTTGCAGTACGAAACCAACGGCCGGAACCCAGCCTTCGCAGCTGTCAACTTCGTCAAACCAGCCCTTTTTTACCTGCTTCCCACAACATTCTACCTGCAACCAAGGTCTTTACGGAACAGAATACCAGCCATCTGCAGCCAACCATAATTTGATTACCAATTTTCTATCAAATACAAAAAAAACATTTTACACTCTTCCAACTCCTGCCTAGCCGAACCATTGACGTTTGTCTCCACTAATCCGTTTCATTGACGGCTTTTCTTTTCTT
Source organism: Fasciola hepatica (assembly GCA_948099385.1). Classification (NCBI taxonomy): domain Eukaryota; kingdom Metazoa; phylum Platyhelminthes; class Trematoda; order Plagiorchiida; family Fasciolidae; genus Fasciola; species Fasciola hepatica. Next base: position 4,401,169 of record CANUEZ040000112.1, on the reverse strand, counting down.
CAATAGTCCGTTATATGTCCATACACCATTCATGCTCTTCAAAAGTTCACCGAAGTCCCTGCGAAGCTTTTCGCCTTCATTTGAATTTCCATATGACACTGTAATCACCTGCACAAAAGGTCCGTTTTATTATCACCTTTGAATCACTTGACTTTATTTCACATGCTTCCCCCACAATTAGTTACCCAATGCTGGATCAGTGTCCAATATTCCGCTGGTATCTCTGACTGCACTTTGAAAGCCCCACGCTAGCTTTACTTCTAACAATGTTCTTTGGCATCTCTTCCGCCCGGTTACTTGTTAGTGACCGTCCATTTGTCGCTTATATCAGCAATTCCACTACTGTCCAGCTATCCACACCGCCCCCAGCGATTTCGAAACCGATTTGGAATTCCCGCCTCAACCATTACCACTTTTGTTTACTCAAACACTACATGACTTCACTGGTGTATTTCGGTTGCTGTGATTTATAAATTTAGAATTTGTGAATACCTCACATTGACATGTACTGCTGTATACTCTGATCTTGCCTTGTGCACGTGTATTGACCACGGTCAAGAAATATACTATACTATACTATACTATACTATACTATACTATTGACTTGTCTTTACGAACTGGTTGTTTTTTCTGGACCGATTGTTGTTTGTTCGCGCCCAGAGCGCTACTTTGGCACATCCTTGTTCAGGACCTGCGTGACGCACGTGCTGTTTGCTCACACGCTGCTATTCGGTTTCTCGTTGTTGAGTCTTTGTGATCGTATTATTGAGGTTTGTATATTGTTTATGTCATTGTTTATTGTAATAATCTAGTAATGTAGAATATCACGGATAATCGTCTTTTGATTTCGGGATCCGTTGCGAATTTGGCTACGCATTGCTCAAACGTTCGTTATAGTCGGCACGAGGGTCTCATCATCTAAGGATTGACCCAGCGTAACCCCGCTCACTTTGTAAAACTGTTGGAAGAAAAGTATGAGCGCATCCGCCTCATCAGAGCCGGTTGCAGTGTACCTTCCCTAGTCCTCCTTTGGGTTGCCTACGGATATCCTTAGGACCCATTTCGACCGTGCGTAATTTAGGTACTACCTTGGAATTGGATTTTGTATTGTTCGCCAGTTTTTCTTCACATTTCCTCCGGCTAGCTTTCTACGTAGTCGAAAACCTGGTCCACGAAGCTCTATACTGTAGGGCGTGTCGATCGCTACCTATAGCCCTAGATTTTGGCCATGCTACTTTAGTCTCCTGGAGTGTCCTGCGCAATCGACTAGTCCACCACGGTTAGGCACCACGCCTTCGCATCTATTTGAGTGGGGCTACCTGGTCTGTCATTATTTCCATACCGTCCCGGTAGCGAGACCACTGTCTTTCTACATAGTTTCATTTTTTATCTACCCACCGGTCTACCACCTCTCGGATCCCCCGAAGAAATCCCGGGTCATCTTGGTAGGGACAAAGCAGGAAATTGTCTGGAGCACAGGACCGCTGTGCGTTGATTGCAACGTACATGCCTGGAAACCCTCCCCGGCCATTGTCACATACTTGTATTGTTGAGACTGTACCCCCTACCCTATTGACCCTCGAACAAGTACAGCATAAATCACCCATTACATATGAACATTAGTTTTCATTTTACTCATGTGCCGTGGCATACTTTGAGTCGAACTTGGACTGCCATGACGGTGGTACCTGACAATGACCTTTTACTGAACTCTGGTCCTCGTTTCTAAACGTTGTGGCCGTGCAGTTGAGGTTTGTACATATTTATGTGCACATAGTTTTGTAATCCAGTACCGTAGAATCAATGAATCAACCTTGCTTTGGTTTGAGGATCGTTAATTTGACTACGCGTTACTCACGATCGGAATAAAAAAAATACCGTACTCAGCTTGGAATCTCCACCAGGAAACCAATCAAAAAGGACAAGGAGAGGAAAAACCAAGCCTATATAACCCGGCAGATCCCAAGGGTATTTTTGGGTGATACCTATTCCTCAGATATTATTAGGCCTACTAGCCCTGTCCGTGTAGATTCATGTATTACAGCCAATGATATAGAATATACACGCGATGATACATATAGATTGAGAATAGCAGAATTGGAAATCCAGCATATCCAGGCTAGGGAAGAGGCCGAATCAGCCGGGAAAGTGCAACTCCGAAGACGGGGACGAAAGGTGATCTTAGCAACCACGGAGCATGCGGTCATTCAGCCTGGCAATTCCACGGAACGACTGAAGACGACCTGTGCCAGTGTAACGCAAGCTATTGACCTACCGAAGGTGTAATTGTCCACCTTCGACGGGAGCGCAAAACAGTACTATAAGTTCGTTAAACAATACGAGAACTTTGTAGAAAAGGGAGCATCTGACCCAGGACAGAGATTACTGTATCTACCACATTACAGTCGTGAAAGAGCCAAGGAACCAATCGAAGGGTGCTGGACGCTGGATCCAAAAGAGTGTCACACCTGAGCACGTGAAGTCTTGAAAGACCCGTATGGGCAACGTTTTAAGGTCTCTCGGAATTTGATCGATGGAGTACTATCAGAGGCAAGGCGTTCCAAGGGCTAGTCAGGTTCCCTAGTCAGTCTGGTGATGAAAATGCAGCACTGCAGCATCGCATTGAATCACCTAGACTACCGCTCGGACCCGAACGCACTGCACACACTGGAGACCATGGTGCGCAGTTTACCCACAGAACTACAGAGTAGATGGGCCGAGGAAGCCGAGGGGATCAGTAGATTTGGGCGAGAAGCTACTTTTCGAGACCTGACGCAATTGATAGACCGCCATGCCCGAATAGCAAACAGTCGTTTCGGCCAACTTGTGCTTGAGACGAGCAAGTTACCTAGGATCGCGACGACACAAAGCTGGACCAGGAAACCAGGTAGAAGCCAACCATGGGCAAACATACATGCGCTATCCTGCGGAGGTGAAAACCTTCCGGTGTGTAAGGTTTTTGGAGGGCCTCATCGCATAGCGGAATGCCCTCACTTCCGAAACGTAGACGTCGACGAACGATTGGAAATGACTAAGGGACTGGGTGCGTACTTTGTTTGTCTCGACTATTCACACCCAGCAGAGGTGTGCCGAATGAAAGCAAGTTGTAGTAAGGATAGACGCCATGGGAAACACCATCATCTACTGCACAAATCCAAGAAATTGAATGCCGAAGAAACCCCGAAGCCAAGTGTGGTCCGCTCAGTGTCCCGCTCCACTAGCAAGCCCACTCGCCTGGGAGTAATAGCAGTTGGCGTAGAAACCCCAGTTGGGGTTATAAGAGCGCTGGTCTTCGTAGATAGTTGCTCGGATACAACTCTAGCAGGGAAGGAGTTTGCAGAGAGGTATGGGGTCAGAGGGGAACAATCTTCGTTAGTGGTGAGCGGAGTGAGTGGCACCCAGGTCATCCAGTCGACCAAACTGCGCCTACAACTCGTTTTCTCGGTAAACAACGATAGGGCAGAAACTCTAGAAGCATTCACCATAAAGGGCCTGCCGATGAGAGCACCTGAGTCAGTGCAATTGATTCTGACTCATTGGCCGCATCTCGATGGGGTCACAATTGAGGAGTGGCAGAATAACGAAATTGATCTGCTGATGGGTTGTGATGCACCGGGAGTGCACTGGTCCCTGTACCAAAGAATAGGAAGCCGCAAACCACCCTCAGCAGTACGCACAATGTTCGGCTGAACTTTACATGGCAGAACAAGCGAAAAGTACGGCAGACAGACCCAAAAGAACCTCGCTTAAGTGGAGACGGCAAACATTGTACAAGCATTCCTACCGCTGTATAACGCCGAATATGCTGACATGGACATCGATAAAGATACTCCCATAACGAGAAGACAGGTCTCCTTTGAACATGCTAGCCGAGAACGCTAAGTATGTAACAGATCGTTCCGAAGTTCCTGTTGTGACGGTCATTCCCACTGTGAGCAACGCGTAGCCAATTCAAAACGAATCTCAAAACCAGAACAAGATTGATTCGTAGTTGTACAAACCTCAACTGCACGACCAAAACGTCTAACAACGAGGACCAGAGTTCAACAAATGCCAATGTCAGGCACCACCGTCACGGCAGTCCAAGTTCGAATCAAAATTATGCCACCTCACGTGAGCAAAATGTGAACAAATGTTGAAGTATAGTGATTGATGCATGTTGTACTTGTTCGAGGGTCAATGAAATAAGGAGCATAGTCTCAACAATACATGTATATGACAGCGACTGGGTGGGATTTCCACGCATGTACGTTACACCGCCCACCAAATCCTCCTTTGAAACGGTCAACATCCAAAGAGTAGACAGTAATACTGATTCGCCCTAACCTACCTGGGCCCTAAGTCAGTGCATACTTGGGTAGCCATGGGCTTCATCTATCGTTGGCCAGTCGCAGATACCCTTGCTGATTTTCTTGAAGTTATGCTCCGTTCCTCGATATCTTAGGGCTTCGTCTGAGGATGATACGATATTATCCGCATACGAAAAATTCCTTCGATGGAATAGGAATGCGTAGCTAGATTACGGAATGTGGAGGAAGAGGGCTTCCTGAGTAAGGGTGAAGCACGTGATAAAAAGGAGACGGAGAATTCCAGGTGAAGAATCAAGATGGCTACAGGGTACTGGAACAACATGGGGATCAACGTGTGGTGTTATCACTGTGGAAGTATGTTTGACTCACAACTTATATCCACTTGAACACAGTTTGAATAATAATACAAATATGAGGTCCCTGAAAAAGAGATGTTTCTACAAACGGTCAACAAGTGCTTGTTCGACAGTTTCCGCTACTTCACAGACAAGGTCGTCTGGTGTGCCGAATTAGTGACTCGACAACTAATTCCACTGTAAATCATGAACACGATAATAAATTGTACACGAATAAACTTCAAAGACTGTGTGAAGCGTTGGGACCTACAGAGGAATGCGTGAGGGACAAATAAATAAACTCAGCTTCACTTGGTACCAGTAGACTTGGTTTAAGCTTGATCTGTAGCCTCGGCCTCGCTCTCGTTGTTATCAACTTCAGGAAGACATATCTTACGGATATCTCGCAATAAGTCTCCCTTGTTCGTTTTCACCACCACCGTGCGCACGAGGCCATCGATTTTTGTACGGCAGTCCTTGGTCATTCCAATCGGCCAATCGTCCTTATGTAAGTGGCCCTCCACGAGGATGGCTACATCGCCACGTCTGAACGATCTCTCTTTGGAGATCCACTTTTGCCGAAGCTGCAGGATCGGTAATAACTCCCTCGTCCAACGTTTCCAGAAAGCCTGTGCCAGGTGGCTTACTTTTTTCCAGCCGAGAAATGACTCTGAAATGATTATGCTACCTCAAAAACGGGCTAATTCGAGAAGTTCAATCGGGGCCAGAATACACAAGAGCCATGCAACATAACATAGACTTGGGTCATATAGAAAGAGTGGATACAGCGGTAATCGGCGCTAGCTTGAGGTGGTACCTGCCCCATCATCCGGTCGTGAATCCAAACAAACCGCGAGTGGTCAGGGCGGTCTTCGATTGTGCCGCGCAGTGGCAGGGTACGTCACTCAACGACCATATACCACGGGACCTAGACTGGGCAGCACCACTAGTCGAGGTTTTGTGTCGTTTTTGGCCAGGAAAAGTGGCTGTCTCTGCGGATATACGTGAAATGTTTCTACAAGTGAAGATGCCCGTTAAAGACAAGGAAGACTTTCGCCTTCTCCGGTGGTCTGAAGTCAAACACCTGACGAGTGCAGACTGACCGCTCATCCCTTTGGGACTGCATCAAACCCCTTCCGTGCAAATTTTGTCCTCCGGAAACCCCTAAGCGTTTCGGCGGCACCAGCAATCTGATAGGAATAGCAATGGACCATTTCTACGTGGACGATTTTCTGTGTTCCTTTGACGACTCAAATACTGCCATTCTATATATGACCGAGCTGACCGCCACTTTAAAGGCCGGAGGGTTCATCCTCACTAAATGGACCTCGAACGGCCCTGAGATTCTCGACGTTATTCTAAAGTCCGAGAAAATGGAGTGCGCGAGAGGGCTTTTGGGATCCTCTTCACAAATGGAGCGCACACTTGGAGTTCGATGGAAGCCCGAAGGTGACGAATTCACGATCATCCCGGACGTACCCAAACGACCAGCCACACGGAGAGGAATCCTATCGTCAGTCCCAAGCCTCTATGATCCCCTGGGTTTCGTTTTGCCATGGTCGTTACCGGGAAAGTTCTTGCTGCAATCGCTGTGCCAGGGAGGGACGGGTTGGGATGAAGTTCTCTAGGACAGCGTTGACAAGCGATGGCGCGACCGACTGCACAGCCTGGAGCAAATTGGTGAGATCAAGATACAAAGATGCTTGACAGGAATCAAGTGCACAAACGATGCCCAACTACGCCTGTCTTCAGATGAGTCAGAAGTAGGATAAGGGATAGTGGCTTACGGCTGCTGGGTGGACGAAAATGGCCGGCGACACAGCCAGATATTATTCGTAAAGACGAGAGAGGCTCCACGGAAGACGGTGTCCATTCCGAGGCTGGAACTGGCCGCAGCGGTACTGGCCGTGAAAGCCGAGACACTGATTAGAAGATGCTTCTATCGGATAAACTGGGAACCAAACTTTTGGACGGACTCAGCCACAGTACTACATTACACAAACAACATTACCATTCATTTTGACACCCTCGTGGCAAACAGACTCACCATAATCCATGAGTCGACTAAGACCGATCAATGGCACTATTCACAATTCGCCAATAACCCGGCCGACTTATGCTCAAGAGTCCCAAGTACACTAGAAAGGCTGCACATGTGGACAATGGGGCCGGATTTTGTAACTGCATCCAAATAGATGTGGCCAACGCCACTAATACCAAAACCTGATGATGGCGATATCGAGATCAAAAGACTGATACTGGCTACAAGCTCCACGAGAAGCGTAAGCCTGATAGAAAACCTGCGCCACTTTCCCAACTGGACAAAATGTTAAGGACCGTGGCCTGGTCGACACCCCAAAAATACTTTTTTTGATTTTGAATCTCACAAGAGCACAGAACAGATTAAATTTTGGAGCCATACTGCCGGGCTAGCTTAACCGAGACGAAGTCGACGCTCTACCCCTACAACACCCAGAAGCCTCTCCCTTTCGAGACCCGCCAGCTAGCCAGGCAGATGATAACACCAAAAAAAGCAGGCTGTGGTACAGCAGTATACGAAGACTAAATCCCATGCGAACCAACGGACCACTGAGAGTTGGAAGGTGGCTGACGAATTCAACTCTAGAGTACGAAACGAAATACCCCATAATAATTCCGGGTGACCACTATATAACGAGATGCTTGATAGACCGTGTACATCGAGAAGAGGTTTGAATCATTTATTGAACAATATGTGTCGACGATTTTGGGTGACAAAGGTACAAGCGACGGTCAAGCGAGTCATAGGCAACTGCATCACTTGTCGTCGCCCGGGTGCGGTAGTAGGCCAACAAATGATGGCCCCCTTCCAGCCGTAAGAGTTCAACCGGGATGGTGCCCGTTCGTGGAAATTGGTGTCGAGTACACTGGCCAGTTACTTATACGACAGCGAAGGAGGAACCTGCGTGGAAAGTATATCGTTGGAAGGGAACAAGCGTACCACCTGGCACAGGCTTTCTGGAATCTTTTTGACGGAGGAGCACTTGCCGACACTGCAGCCTCGGCAAAACTGGGTCTTCAAACATAGGTCGTTCTGGCGTGGCGATGTGGTAATCCGCTTACATAAATACTATTGGTCGATTGGAGCAATCAAGGATTGCCGTACAGAAATCGGTGGCCTCGTGCCTACGGTGGTGGTGTGAACGAACAAGGGAGACGTATTGCGAGATATCCGTAAGATATGTCTTCCTGAAGGTGACAATAGCGAGGGCGAGGCCGAGGCTACAGATCAAGCTAAAACCAAGTCTGCGACTGGCCAACGATAGATGAAGCCCATGGCTACCCAAGTATGCACTGACTTAGGGCCCAGGTAGGTTAGGGCGAATCAGTATTACTGTCTACTCTTTGGATGTTGACCGTTTCAAAGGAGGATTTGGTGGGCGGTGTAACGTACATGCGTGGAAATCCCACCCAGTCGCTGTCATATACATGTATTGTTGAGACTATGCTCCTTATTTCATTGACCCTCGAACAAGTACAACATGCATCAATCACTATACTTCAACATTTGTTCACATTTTGCTCACGTGAGGTGGCATAATTTTGATTCGAACTTGGACTGCCGTGACGGTGGTGCCTGACATTGGCATTTGTTGAACTCTGGTCCTCGTTGTTAGACGTTGTGGTCGTGCAGTTGAGGTTTGTACATATTTATATGCGTATTACTTGTTAACCCAGTACCGTGGAAACTACGAAGCAATCTTGTTCTGGTTTTGAGATTCGTTTTGAATTGGCTACGCCTTACTCGTAGTCGGAATAACCGGTACAACAATACTAAAATCGAGGCCGCCGAAGTCCTATTACGGGTTGGCATAGCCCTTGGTGAAGAATTCGTGGTTGGTACATCCCCGACGGGTATCGTTTTGCGCAGCCCCGAGGGGGATCGGCAAGTGCAGCTGCGAATATGCATAGCAATCCAGAGGAAGATGAGCATATTCCTACTCTCACTGGCATTGAGAGTAGCAAACCGAACCCAGTGACACCAATAATACTGGATGACTCACGCGTACGCAGTTCGGTCGATACCGGCGTAGCATGCAGCCCTCTCAACGGACACTGCCTAGGGACGTCGCCAGGAAGCAAAGTGAAATGTCATGATTTTAAAGGGAATGTGTGCAGCGCAGATGGGCAGCCTCTGGTTAATCTGAGTACGGTGACTGTTAACGTAGAGTTGGGAGAGGGGGGCGAGGAAGGTTCAAGAATTGGTGGTAGTCCAGGGATTGGATATCGAAGTCATTGTAGGCATAGATATGAAAACATTTTAGTGCGTGATCGATCTACACAACAGCGTCTTGCATTGGAGGCGATGCTCTGTTCCTTTTACATAGGCTAGCAACCATGGGAACCCACTAGCAGCAAAAACACCGCATCCGGAAAAGGGGACGAGGAATCTATCAATATCTTGCTGAAATCATCGGATACCCCCCGAAAAATGAATGATAAATTAGCCACCGTGAAACGTGAGTACTGGGATGTCAGCTTGCGATAACTTTGAGGCAGGTAGCATCGGAGAAGTCCGACATACCTGTAAAGTCCAGCCGCTGGAACGCTTGAAAGATGAGTAGCATCCAATTTCGACACGATTCAAAACAACGTCGATTCCGAATATCCATCTTACTATATACAACAAATTAAGCAACTTCACAACAGTCAAACCTCACTAATATTCCTTCTGGGCTCTTACGCTCCAAATTGAACAACAAATCAACAATAGCAGCTGGACCGCAGCAAAAGGTTAGATGCAGAAGATGATATTACCGAATACAATCAGCAAGAAGTTCAAGCTGAGCGACTCACACTCGAAGCAACGGTGGGAGTCCGGTCTGTGACAAGGATTTAGAGCAGTAAAAAACAATCGGAATTCCGGTAGAGAAAGTTCATACAAATGAAAAATGTCGTTTGTAGCATGAATGCTAATTAATGGAACAGGGCTTTTTTAGCTTCTTTACTTCTTGCATCCAACCCGATTCTGCCATGGACCCAAGATTTTCCGTCTCCTGCTTCGTCTGTTCTGAATTTCTTTTGCTCCCGCCGCCTTTGGTTTTTCGTTTGGTGGTAATCATTCTCTCCTATGGTCAATCTTCACGGACAACTGCGGTGCTGATTCATTCCTCCCTAAGGTCTTTTAGAAAATTTTTCTGCTCGATTCTACGGATTATTTTAACACCATCTAGGACAGGTTGCCACGGAATAAAGACTCGGATACGGCACGCAAAGTGCCCTTGTGTCTCGTATAGTGTGCTTGTGTTGTTCCATTTCAGCCGCCCTGTTACGAAAACTGTGTTGGCTCTGAATCGTCGAATTTATCGGTACGGAACATATCGTTTATGTGAGGTACGTACTAACGGTGAGCAAGACTTTGCGTAAATGCATATCGGTCCGCTGATAGTCCTGAGCGGCTCATCTGGCAGGTTTATCTGTTTGCGCCCGGATTGGTTGATTTGGCCCTAGTCGGCGTAGGCAAATGTAAATCGCTGACTGGCCAAGTAATCAACTGACCGACTGTACTCTTATCGGCGATTCTGGTCAGCCGATCTTTTGCTGCCCGCTTCATTATAACAGGCTGTCTATTAAAAATTTGCTGGGCAAGATTAAGTAAATTGTTGTGGTGAAGGAAAGCAAAATGCTTGGTAAATCTCACATGCGTTGTCAGCCATGAATACCACTCCGGATGCCTTTACTCCTTCACGGACATTGTTTATATTCCTACTGATCTTCTGCTCGTATGTTCTTCAAATGGTTCGACGGTTCCATAATGCATGTCAATATCTGAAATAGGAGCATTAGTGGGCGAACAGCGGTGGAATTGATTTGTAACTGGTATTCTGTGTTGAACAGTACCAGTTCGACATATCTCCAGTGGAAGAATAACTCATGGCTTTCAAGTATGGCCACCAACCAATTTCTGCTTCGTGTCAGAACTGTGGTGCACTGCTTTGTCTATGTGGTACGCTAAATTAATATCAACAATATCTGAGACGACTCTAGCAAACTAAGATGAGCGGAGAAGCTTGCTGTGATAAAAAGGCCAAAAGGGCATGTACATTAGGAAATAAAATGAGACAAAAGGTGTGACACAAACTCACGGTTGTTCACTATTCTTGTGATCAGGAAAGGAGCGCCAAGGAGCCGATATCCGCCAATATCTTCAGCTCAGTTCGGTCTGACAGCCATTCGGTGAACAGAACAGGATGGTATTGAGAGAAGCGTCAAGTGACGCTGTGGAAGCTTCTAAAGTGTTTTATTTCTTACAGTTAGTTCCGACCGATATAATTCCAAGACATCTCAAATCAGAAGATCAGACCGTGCCAGAGTGAAAGATTCATTGACAGCCTTTTTGTATTGCGCGGTGATGATGATCAAAAAGGTGTGTGTGTTTTACATTGAAACGTCGGTACAACAAAAGAGTGTTGCACCAAGGGACGTTGAGAATCATGGAAAAAGTCGGAAATGTACAGGTACCTACAGAACTACGCCGCTAGATGTCCGCCAGTCGGCCGGTCTGAAAACGCCTACGCAGGCAGAAGAAACAAATTCAAAACTGGTCCTAAAGCAACAAGGCTTGAGCTACTGAGCCAAACTTCTACCCAAGGCTTTGTAATAAGGATTTGTATACTGCCTCAGGGGGATAATAACAGCTTGCTCTGGTTTACCAAAGGGCTGAGAACCGGTGGTTTGTGTAGAGCGTTTGGTGGCAAAAACAAGATTCTCAGTGATTCCACCAGACTGAGCTTGGCGTAGTGCAGTACACAAGTGACGACATCTAAGTCCCCTCAAACAATGACCAGGTGATAAACAGGGAAATGTGTACGATAATCCGTAACGAGTGCTAGAAGCTCACCTCCCCCACTGAAAGTGCGGCCTGTGTGAACTGGGTTGTGATTGAGGCTGTTCAAAACCCACCTTACCAGCTGAAAATTTCACCAGTACTTATCAGTGCAGAGCACTTGGGCAGAAAAGGACCACAGTAGTTTGCATGCAAATGCTTCAGTTGTCCGCGTGGAACTGACCACGGAAGCCATTTGCCGAGTTTTAAATGTCGATTTTGTAGGCAATTTGACAATTCATGGATGTACTGGTAGCGTGTTGAGCTCAAGCAAACGGCATACCTATCGAGCCAAGGACATCAGTTTGTCAGCTCTCAACTGCTTGAAATATAAATCTTGGGGTATGGCTGAGCGATGCATCAAACGGATAACCATACCATCAATAAAGAGTAAAAATCCATCCGAAGAGAGCAAAAGGCGGTCTCTGAGAGTAAAGTAGCCTGCCATTCCTCGTTTTTCGTCATTCATTCATCCACGACACAAAGCCGACTTCACAGGTGCGACATACCCAAGGCATCTCAAATCCAGTCTTCTCTATGCACAGGAGACAATCAGGAGTTTTCGACAGCGCGAAAGCAGGGGCGTATCTGGGCAGACAGCCTGCGTGCCGAATGTGTTTGGCACTTCAATGAAAAATATGGTAGTCATGAGAGCCCAGTGCGATGCTCTAGTTTTGAACCGTCAAGGCCGATGATTTTGATAGTGATCATTTGGAGGTGATAAACGAATTTTACCGCCTCATGGCCGGCGACGATGGAGCAAGCAGCACGAAACCTAGAGGGGTTGGACTAAAGCTGGGCCCCAGTTGGGCTGGAAGGACTCCTTCCAAACTCCCTAAAAGCTTGTACAGAAGTTCGCGAATTCTCAAAAGGAATATAATCCTAAGAGTACCACAATATTTATAATTATGTGTGTCACAAAAGCAGCTTACTTTGATATACTGAGTGCCTTTGAATTCACTGGGTGCCATTGTTGGGGGAAGGTATGTTGAGCTTAAGCATGACAGTTACCTACGACAAACTCAATGAGACTGTCTTTCATCGGTGTTACCGTTGAACAAACAGAACTTTTGAATTCTGACCTGGACAAGAAGAAATCAGGAGATAAAATCGGTGGAATGCGAATGCTTACTATCTTTATGTGTAAGAAAATTAATTCTCGGGTCCCCCTGCCTTCTGCTAGCATAAAAGTGACGACCTCGCCAGGATCCGAGAAGTAGAAGATGACCATAGAGCAAAAACAAGAAGGCAAATCTGCAGAATAGGTTAACTCTGAGAACAGACAACTTCGATGGACGGAAACTTTGGCAGGGGTCCTGGGGAGGCTATCACAGAATGTGGTTCCAGACCCAATGTCCGCTCTCGAGAAGTTTACCATTGGCAGTGATTTCTCAGGGCGAGAGAAACAGGTAAAGAACTACCCGGATAATTTTCTCCCTGAGGGCCAAGGAGGCATACTCTCGTCGCTGTTGGGTACAGGGAGTTTGACAGGGTCCGAGACGCCAGAGTATTCGGCCAAACAGTCTCCGGGGGTACTTTTACACAGGTTTGAAAGCTGACAGATTCTTCATTGGTACCCGTGGAGTATGGAGAACTATTCAAGACCGGTGGCTAGCAAGATGACGAAAATATTCTGACGTCCGCCCGTGGGCTTGGCCAAATACCCCTGTTGAGAGGGTGACGATCGGTTGCCGGGGCAACTGATCAAGGGTTCGAGGGCCCCAAGCCTTCAGAAGAAATCGCTGCCGCTTCCTTCACTGGAGAGTTTAGAAGGTCCACTAAAGGTGGCTTAAGAAAGGCAGCAAGTCGAAACTGCCACCTTGCACAGAAAGCAGCAACGCTTTCCACTGCGAGGGAGCAGTAGGTTTGTTCTAAAGTGAAGAACTTGGACACGAGTCGCTAGGTCAAGACTCTGTTTTGGATATCGGCCTCCGTCAACCAGCCGGCTGTAGAGTCGACCTTTTAACTCCACAGGCAGAAAAGGTGGGTTGCCAACGACCGACGTCACCCTTGTACCGGCCATTCAAGATCGAAACAAAAAAATCTAGTGCTCTATTATTTGAGTTGTGTAAAAGTGGTATGGTATCGCTGGGACCTATAGATACGAGGGCCTCGAGGTCTCTGAGCAGAAACTCGGCTCTGAGAAAACAGGGAGGGTATCATCGACAGGCGTGTTTTGAAATATTAGTTGCAGCCAACAGCACCATAATCAGCACCGAAGGGTTGCAATGACGAAGTTAGAGAAAGTGGGATGCGGCGTACAACATCTGGTAATTTCTGTCAACCATGTCCCATTCCACGTCCTTCTCAGGATGGACCTGTTGGCCCCAAAACCCTACCAGATGGATTTTGAAAACAGCCAAATGGTCACTCCAGCTCACTGGGTTTTGCTCAATAACCAAACCTGAGGCCCAAAGCGAACAAACGCCGCATTACACACCGGAAGCAGCGAGGGCCATTTACCGAGCTTTATCAAATATCTGTTTAGCTGACAGATTTCTAAAGCCAGTGCTAATTCAAGAGAATCAGCTCGCACCCACGGCGATTGTTTGGCTTGTAAGGAAGAACACGTAACGATAGTAAGCCTGAACGAACTAGAGCACAACCTTTGGGTACATATACATATCTAGAAAGGGTGAAAAATAAAGCTGGTCGACCGGCCGGCAAGGACGTGAGGGGAAAGCTAAGAAAGTAAATGCCCGTGGGCATTGTGGGACAACCTGATTTTAGCTGAAGACTTTTCATTTCTCCACCACGGGGAAACTCACGCGGCGAATGGTTAACCCTCAACCCACGACGAAAGAATTTGTGGCAGACCTACATCTGCAACCTGGTCATGCTAAGGTGAACAGATTGGAGTTTGCTGTCCAGCGGAGATTTTGGTGGGCACATTTACGAAGAGAAGTTGGAGCCTATGTGCCTCTTGTGAACACTGTAGTTGTTTTATAAACCCACGAAAAGCTACTCGGGTACCGTTGCAACCCATATCAGCAGGCTTTTCTAACGAAATGGTAGTGGCATGCATTATAGGCCCCTCCCGATGAAGCCCGGGGGCAATAAGTATATGTTGGTGTTAGCGGATTATTTTACCAAGCGGTGCGAGGCAATAACCCTCGCGCGGATCAACCCTACCTCTGTTGTTCGTGCAATGGTCGGTCATTGGATTTGCCGTTGGGGAGCCTTTTTTCAAATACATCAAGACGGGGGCAATAACTTCGAATGTGCACTGCTCCACGAGCTCTGTAAGGCGCTCGGTATTGGCAAAACGCGAACAACGACCTATCATCCTCAGAGAAATGGCCTAGTGAAAAATACCAGCAGGTCAATAAAGGCACTACCGCCCAAGCAGCACGACCGTCACCTGAGCGTCACCTGATACGGATACGCATAGACAGTAAACAGTAGATATATGTATTCCTGTGAAATTAAGTTTATATTTCCCTAAACAGTATGACACAGCAATTATGAATGAGTGTTATCAAACCGTACAAGTTGAAACGAAAAATGTGCACAAAAATGGATACTTTATCGAGTGATCTTTTAGAAGTGCTAAATAGAGCCAATTTAGATCAATTTCGAGGCAACGCCAAAGGCAAATGCACATAAAATGGGTACAGACTGTAGCTAGCTTCAGAACTCTAGTCAGCGGTGATGAGCAGGCACGATTTCGACCAGGGCTTAAATGCTAGAGTGGCCGACATCGATTAAAACAAATAGGCTTTCAGTTATACCTTTTCAGTAGCATTTTTTCGGGCAGGATTTCATCAGTAAACATTTTTCCCAAACTGTGTTACCACAAAGTCAGTCAGCAACATTTAGGACTGTATGTTCTGGCACTATCCGGTTCAGCTCAGTTTGCACAGGACAGGTAATGGCCACGGCCGATCGAGCGCCCAGAATTCTTTCGATGGTATGCACACCAGTTACGCACCCATCACCACACAGAGTATTTTGACGAACCCAGGCTAAAAATGAGAGGAAAACGTAAAACTTCATCGCACATCAACTGCGAGCGACATTATGCATCGTGAGAGTTCACTGAAACAGTATTCAAAAACGAAAGCGTCAATCACAACACACCTCAGCAGGACCACAACACTATCCTTCACCCATCTGCCGAACAAACTCAAGGATCACTACCAGGAAATATCTCATACCTCTTACGAACCAAGGCACCGTTGAAGGACCGGAAGTTCTGAAGGTCGACCATTCCACCAGACAGACCGTTCCATCTGTTCACTACCCTGTTGGTAAAGGAGTGTGATTTGGCTATCAGCCTAGTTCGAGCTTTCGTCAGTTTCTTCCCGTGTCCCCTTGTTCTGGAATCTAAAACCATTTGGAATAGATTATCCGGCCTAAGGCCGGAAAAACCCTTCATTAGGTTGGACGTTTCTATTAGATCCCCTCGAGGTCTCCTCCTTTCCGACGAGGAAATATTCAGATTGCAAAGTCCCTATGTATACGTCTTACCCCTCTGCCCTTCAAATATTCGAGTCGCGAGACACTGAACTTTCTCCAAGCAGGCAGAGTCTTTTTCTGCAGAAGGGTGCTCAAGCCTGCATGCTATCTTCTAAATGAGGTCGTACCATAGCCGTGTAAATAGTTCCGAATATTTCCGGACGGCGGAAAGATAGTGGTAATCACAGTCTAAAGAGCACAACACGAGCCTTTTGTGCAGGAGCGTTGTACTGGTCCGGCCTTTTGAAGTTACTGCTCATGCTGACCCCGAGGTCTTCAGCGCTGCTGACTGCCTCTTTGATGAACAGCTCTTGGACATGAGCGACTGTTAGGCCTTCTTCTGTCCTTGACAAGAAGTGGCTTTTTCCCTGCTTTCATCGGTAAGTCCCACTTGTACGCCCAGTCCAGGACGGTGCCCATATCTCTGCTTTAGTCAACCCGGCCCTCCAATCAAAAAACTTTCACGCTATTCGCAAAAATGAAAATAGGCGATTGAGGGGCGGATGCCAGGTCATTAGTAAACAACAAGAATAGCATCGAACTTAGGACAGATCCCTGAAGTACATTACTGGTGACTTTCAGCAAACTAGAGCACCTGTCACCTACTTTGACGCACATTGTCCTACAGGACAGGAAGTGCGCCAGCCTTCTATATACTGGCCCATATTAACCAAACGCCTCCATCTTTCACAGCAATGGACGATGATTAACGGAGTCAAAAGCCTTGGTAAAGTCCAGGTAACATACTTTAACTTGTTTATCTTCATCTAGTCGTACAGTAACTACATTTAAGAAGCACAGGAGATTGGTCAGACAAAATCTATTTTTCAAGAATCCATGCTGGGCTGGGCTTGGCATGGAGTGCCCCGGTAGATGCTAACAAACGTGGGCATTGATGATCTCAAGAGCTTTACATTGGATGCAAGTCGGGCTTACCGGCCTGCAGTTATCCGCAGTCAACTTAGATCCGCTCTTATGTATCGCCAAGACAACCGTCATTTTCCATTCCTGGGGCAGCTTACTCTGGTCCAACTTGGACCTGTGCAGCTTACATACCGATGGAGCTGTGATATCCGCCAACGGCCTGATGATAGCTGGGCGGATGCTATCTGGACCCGCTGACTTGGAACCTTATAATTCCAGTAGTTATTTAGGAACGGTTCTGTCTGGGAGAATTAGCTCGTTCGAACGCGGCGAGGCCGCTCGAGGTGCGAGGTTCAAAAAATCTCGCTGTTTGATGTTTGACAGATTTCTCATGACGGAATCTTTCGTGTCTCTCAAACTGAGCGGCCTGCCGCGAAGCTGATCTTTCTCCCACTGTCCAGCTGTCTATCTTCCGGACCACCGGCAATCCAAGAAGCAAGATGCTGTCAAGACTAGTGTCTTAAACCCTTTCGCATTGTCCAGTGGTCTATCTTCCGGTTCGCCGGCAATACCATATACAAGACACTGTCAAGATTTGTACTTAAATCCCTTTCCTCTTTTCCCATTGCCCCATTATCCAGTGAAATATCTTCTAGCTTACTGGCGGCATTCAGGTAACAAGATAATCACGAGATTCGGAACACTCGGGCTTTAGCCTCGTACCCGTGTACTACTTCAAGACTTGAAGACAACTACGGGGGAGGATGCACCAACAACAAGTCGATTCGTAGCGAACTATCTATCCCATGTGGACTGCCACAGTATTCACTCGGGGCGTCAGCCTTTCCCTGGTCATCCGTGGGAATCCCGAGGTCCTTAGGGGATAGTGGACCCATTGTGTCCTTTTTTGAGCCTTTTGATTGCGCTTAGCTATATAGCTTCTTCGGCTGCTATCCTACGCATTTGGCTAACCTGAGCTCAAACTACAGCTTAGCAGTTCACAGAAGGCTCACAGTCTCGTTTCTAAGCTTTGTATAACGGGCCCAGGAGAGCCGACTGCAGAAAGCTTTGCAAAGGTTCCCGCTGTAGTTTCTATGTTTGATATTCTTGGGTATTGCAGCCTTCCACCACTACGGTTTTCTCCCCCAACTCCCTCGTTTCAAGGGTGCAAATTCTTCCTGAAGGGCAGTTAGGGATCCCTTTATGACCTGCCAACACTCTTCGACAGTAGCTTCCTCCACCGTGTCCCAAGTCAGCTCCATCACCCTAAAGAGAGGGCTATCTACGTCCATACTACCGAAATTCCTAACCAGCCTTGAAGGTACCTTGGGTTGCAGCACGCACAGGATGACTTTGACACACACGTGGTCACTCTTGCCCAGCGGTGCACTGCATTGCTGTTCAGACACATCTTTGGGGAGATTCGTTATTGCTAGATCAAGCAAGGATGCAACGCATCCAGACCTACTTCTGGTATCTTCCCTAATATGCTGGCGCAACTCATTAGCATGCAGCCATTCCAAGCCGGTCTCTTCTTGTGATCCCGGTATGCAGATTTCAACCTCCCAGTCAATGTGCGGAAGACTGAAGTTACCCACTATGGGGGGGGGGGTGCGTCCTTAACTAGTTCAGTCAGGGTCCACTGTAAGCAAACACCCTCGGCGAGGTTTGTACTTGGAGCCCCGTAGACACAGACAACGTTAACCCTTCTGCTTGGAAGAATGATCGTACCTGTGCACAACTGGACATTGCCAATGCATCGATCGTCCCCACTGGGGTGCTTGAAGACGGCTGACGATCTAGGACCTCCGACGACTCCCAGTTCATCTCTATGGGAGTTGCCATAACATCTAAACTGGCAAGTGTTGCGCCGTCGTCCACCTTCGGACATTACTGCCGATTTCCATCACGCAACTCGTCTCCAGTTATAACTACTTCCAACCACGTGCGCAGCTTCTTTACCGCTGTAGGTGTGGGGGCCCCAGAGCCGAGTACGGCATTCTGCCGTCCTTGGGAGCTTCTCACCAGTGCCCCAGCTGGTCTAGCCAGGTTTTCACTCAGTGCTAGACCACCGGACCTTAATCTATGCTCTTCTAGTGCAATCTGGTATCTACCCTTGGTGGTGCCAGTTACCACTGTAGCCCCCGCCAGCGGTCTGTCTCGGGTGGACTCATCAGAGAACTCGACTAGTATCAGTCTCACATGCTGTTCGCCTTCGTTCGCAAGTGGTGACTTCCACGCCCCCACTCTGTGCACCCTTCTTAGAGCTGCAGGGTACGGAACACCTGCAATTCTCAGTATGTCATAGACCCTTCTCCTATCTATGTCCAGCCTAGCCTTCGATTCCCTTACGAAGGGTTCCTCCTGATTTAGGATCAAGAGCCTACTGCATGAGACCCTTCCCATCGACAAAATTCACCCATGCGGATCCTTCACTTTGTCTTCTCACACTAGAAGCGCAGGATCGTTCTCCCTAGCTGGCCGTTCCTTTGCTACATTTTACTCATTCTTCTTCTTGGGCTGTTTCGCCTTTCTAGGCTTCTGCTCAGTCCACTGGCCCCGTCTGTCTGCTTCAAGCTAGTTGACGCAACGACGGCAGGGCAAACTCTTGGAACTCACCTACTCGCTTCAGCGACTATCCTCTCAGGTGTGTCTACCACGTCCGCAGACGACTCTCTGCTACCTGATTGCGGTGTTTTTGGGCTCATGTTGCTGCTAGGCTCATGTAGTACTACCCGCTGTGCGCTGCTCCTGCTCTTGGGCCTGCAGTTTGAAGGTTAGACCGGCCACTTCCTTGCAACCCTGCTAGCACAATGTGTGCATTTTTCTGTGCGTAATCTGAGAAATGCTCATATATTACTCGTTTTTGGCACCACACTGTCTGAATAGCTGTTGTTACGCCATAACGACTAGTGACCACACCCCAGTCTGCATTGTGGAGAAGACAGTTGCCAATGAGAGTGTGTTGGACAGATGTTGCCGGTAGCGACCTCATTTGCGTAATATTAGCCATGCCTATGCTATAGTGACAGATCTATTGATATGGAAAATGGTTGCCAGAGGGGTGTTTTAGCAAGTTGGCTAAGAAAAAAAAGTACTACCAAGTTTCAGTCAGTTCTTTTGTGGAAGAACTTCCCCTAGACTGTTCACAACACCACTGTAGAAGCGTAACAATGGCCAACGAAGTTCGCATTTTTGGATGATGGGTGGTTCGTAAGATGTTTGGGTCATTGAGTAGTAGGAGATTAGATTTGTACAATATGATTCATCATGCAGCTTCAACGCTCAACTCACCATTGAAGGTCATGGAAGCACTGTACAGTTGTTTCATCTTTGTTGGAAATCATCAGCAGTGCACATTCACCGAGCCCCCACGGGGGCTCGAACAAGGGTTGGGGTGAACGATTGTGAATCGAACACCTTACCCACAAAGCTATCCAGGCTGCCTCTCGATGGTTTGTTGAACTACTACACTA
Organism: Fasciola hepatica; assembly: GCA_948099385.1. Taxonomy (NCBI): domain Eukaryota; kingdom Metazoa; phylum Platyhelminthes; class Trematoda; order Plagiorchiida; family Fasciolidae; genus Fasciola; species Fasciola hepatica. The sequence continues at coordinate 4,380,861 of CANUEZ040000112.1, read as the reverse complement.
CATGATATAGCATTCTTCCGTCATTGGCTTTGAATGGTAACAACCCGCTTCCCGCACAGCGATCGACTTTTATGATGGATGACTTTTCTGTAGGGGCCTAAGTACAACGAAGGCATTCCGTTATGAACGACCTACAGGGCTTTGTTACTGTATGCAATTTAGTAGTAGGAGATTAGAGCCAGCCCGGATGGCCTTGTGGTTAAGGTGTTCGATTCACAATCGTTCACCCCGGGTTCGAGTCCCCGTGGGGGCTCGGTGAATGTGCACTGCTGATGATTTCCAAAAAGGATGAAACAACTGTACAGTGCTTCCATGGTCTTCAATGGTGAGTTGAGCGTTGAAGCTGCATAACGAATCGTATTATATTTAGGCCAGTCAACCAAAGCTCGTTTGCTACTGCTCATTAATATATATATATATATATATATATATATATATATATATATATATATATATATATATATACATATATACATAAAATAAGTATCATAGTATAGACTTGTTAACGTATGCGTACGGCAAAATAAAAAAAGCTTCCGAACTGAACTGAATGATCAAGTTCATTTTGTTTTTACAGTCTCCTTCCAACAGCTAATTCTGTTATTTCTATTGCATTTCAGGAACTGCCAAATACCCAGCATGACGAAGACCAAGGATGAAAAATCGAAATCCCAAGTGGCTGTACAGTTTGAAATTTACCATTCATGATACGAAACTCATCCCATAAAACCGGGTTTATACGAGCAACCAGGAACTGATTCAGATAAATGATGTTTGCTGAATTTTGGTTACATGAATCAGCTAAATTGCGTTAGAAGGCAGTAGTTCTTGTTCCCGGAATGCACATATGCCGTTTGAGGTGGTGCGGTGTTAGACAGTTTAGAACATTCGAGTGTTCAGTGGTGGGTAATTGACAAGTTAGATAAGGCAAATTTGAACTGTGAATAAAGAGCGCGCTAGAAAGCAGAGTGATTTAAACGGTAAAAAGAAAACCAGAATATAGGCTGACGTGGGCAGTCCCCTGAATATCCCCTTCCTTGTTTTGTTGGAGGTCATTCAATAGTACTGTTAGGGGACACTCGAGGGATTACCCGGTGACGGTCAAGGGGACACTTGTGCTGCCAGGGTACGACGAAGTCTAGCGATTGTCTTCACTACGACTATAATGTTATTGGATATTATAAAACATGCTAGTTATAGTACAGACAGATAATCTTACTTGTCCCAGTCTGCTAGATGAAATTCATCATTCTGTTTATGACTTTCGCTGTCATCTCATTATAGAATAACGAAGCCTAAACAGGGCTATGAAGCCAAATGTGTAATACTCTGTAGACATTGTGATTTAAACCAACTGAGTCGTTCATTTCAGCCGCTATCTCCTAAGTGAAGGAATGCTTATCATAAGAGCGAATTGAAATTATTTCCTAATAGATTACATAGCTGATGTAACATAAAGTTGTATCCCAAGCAGCACAATACCCAACGCTGTTGGGCGAACGGTGGGCTAACTTTGGGCTAAAATGACTCGTAACATGTGCCTTGGAAGATTGCACAGAAGTTTGTGGAATTTCACAGGAAGTGTAATGATAAAAGTATCACAATATTTGTTAAAATATATCTGCATAACAAAAACAGCATATTTCGTTTGACAAGTTTTCAGTATACCATTTTTATATTAAACTATCTGATTTTCAGAAAGTATTATATCGGTGGAAAGGTAGTGGTTTCGATCAAAAGGACGGGTAATTGGAAAATAGACTAAGAAACAGACAGTCAACATGGATTGGGAAAAAGAAAAGGTACGTGCTGCTTGAGATGTCATACTGTATTTTGTGAAACCACGAGAAAAGAAATCTTTTCAAAAATGATCACTGTAGTATGTTAATGAGTGAAACATCAGTTATGTCTAATATTGAACTGGATAACAACGGACGAGTTCGAATTTTATACAAAAGAGTTTCTTACCATGGGATAAAAAGGCATCGAAGCATTCCTTTAGCATTGCAGACCCACTCAACCCACGGTTTCTGTTTATAAAGGGTAAAGGTACCCCTCGCTATTCCTAAACACCTTAGGTGAGCCCATCTCTTGCAAACCACGCACTCTATACCATTTACTACATGTTTTCCGCACTTAGATGCGAGACACGGGTCAGAAACACAAGGCGTACTGAAGGACACAAAAAATGTCGGAAAAGATAGCTCAAGCGCTCTTTAACCAAACGCAAAATCTGACACGTGCGAGTATAACCCTTTAACACAGATGCATAAAAACTTCAAGCAAGAAGAGGTTGCTTCACAAAAACACCCACTACTATTCTGCAGTGCTACGAGGAGAATGAAAATATTCTCAGAATAAAACGCACCTTGAATCCAATTCTGGTACGCTCAGTATTGTGAAGTAACCTGGGTTAATTCACAAAACGTTTCAAAAATTCTATTTAGAAGTTTGATCACTAAGAATTCAGACCGCGAAGTACTCACGAGCAGTCAGCTTGTGGTCTCATTTCTTCGGGGCGTTTACTTCGGGTCGGAGCGTTTACTATGTTCGTTGCGGTAGCACTTCTCCAGTGTAAGCAGCGACTACAATACTCAGCTGAATTTTGGCCACAGATAATTTTGGCCCTATTGACGATTATACCATATGTGGCTGAATGCTTAAACTAGTGATGCAAATGTTGCTTATGTGCATCTTCAGATTCACTATTTACTAACAGGTCATACATGTGGCGAAAACAAAATCTAAACCTCTGGTAACCAGGTCAAATTAACGCTGGAAAGATTTTGTGCAGCGTAGCGCAAACCAAATAGCACGTGTAGAAATTCGAAGAGACCAAAAGGTGTTGGTACCGCTATCTTACGCATATTTGTTGACAGGTAAGTACCAAATTTATTTTGAGAACACACGAGAACGGTTAAGGTTGACCGTGATACTCTGAATATGTGAGATGAGATACTTATCTGGAACAGTGGTATTTTGGGGGCTCTATAACCATCCCAGCCAGCACATAAAGTGGGAAAGCTTGCTTTCACCACTTCAAAGCGGTGTTTTAGGTGTTCAGTGACCCAAGTAATATTGCTTAAATACCACGTAAAAACACTTGTCGATCGAATGCGACAGGACCACCCCCGCCCTGACTTCACCATAGCTTTTATATTAATAGCAGTAAACTTGGATCACTGACTAAATGAGGACTGACGCTGCAACATTCACGTTATTTCACTAACGGGTGGATATTACCTAGTTAAATGATCTGGTAGTAATTCTTACAAACCTGCTCATGACAACATGAATGAGCGAAACCCCCGAAATAATCTCAAATGATCTTTTTCCAATTCAATCGACAGTGTTACGTAATAAAATTAAAAACGGCATGATAATCGAAACGATATATTATAACTTCAACAAGCTTAGCTGACATTCTCCCGTTTCTCCCATTCCAGACGCGGTCAAATCTGAAACTCTGAGGAATTCACTTGACCATCCCAGTTTGACCTAATTCATTTCCGGGACCTCGTATTGTGCAGCCACATGTGAACATGAAATCGGAGCTCTTGACTTGAATAATTCGCGAAAACAGTGTGATTTCGCAGTTTCTAGAGAATAAAGTTAAAATAAGCATAAGGTTACAGAGAAACTAGTGAACACGATGAGTACCAGGGAAGCAATGTTCGGTGAAATTACGTACCTTGCAATAAAACAAATAACAGTTTTTCATCAAGTCAGCACTAGGTAAGAAGATGAACGCTGCAGGAAATAATTTTATCTGTGTGGTGTACACAAAGTAGGAACAACAATCCCGGAGTCCTCAGCTGGTATATTCGAGTATCTAAACAGTAAATCTGTAAGATTCCCACAGTTTCTTCGGCAAAAACCACTTACATGGAAAACGAATAGATGAGATGTTATGTCGTGAGTGAAAAAATGTAGATTCTTTGAACCGCTGAAAGGCCTTCCGGGAATGAAAAATACGTGACTTATAACGGGCTTCAATTCCGAAATCAAGTCCGTTAGGTATTCCACCATGTCCATGGGTTTGTCGTCCTCATAGAAAACCCAAACTGTGAAAGAGCGCGTGGCAACAGCTCTCACGATACGGGATCGTATTGATCACCGATGCATGAATCAACGCATGCCATCGAAATGTAGATGAATATAAATGCAGGTAGGCGTCGGATGCTTATAAACAGCTTCAAAGAATATTGCTGCATGTCAGCTTAAGTGCACATAGTAACCACCGGGAATGGCAAGTGATTCGTGCGTGCGAGGTGTACCGAGAATCGTTCGTGGATCTCCAGGTCTTTAGCTAAAATGAGAATTTAGCATTTATAATCGTTGTTGTAAATCAATTAAAGACCTATTGCATTTACTGTACAGCAGACGGATATCGTTCGATAAGTTTCCAGTGCTTATCTATGTGTTTGGATCACTCAAAGTCCTGGATTCCGAAGCAGTAATATGATTACCAAACATAGAAGTATCCACTTGTTTCTCAATGTCTAAGATAAAAATGAACATTATATAGCTAACTAAATTTCACTCGCTGAGCTCAAACAGACAGCAATCTCGGCGAGGTAGATATAGACTTTCCTGCTGTTCGTCTGTCTGATGGGTGAATCAGGCGACGCAGTCTTCACTTTTATCTGATTCAGACGATCCAGGATGGATAAATTTTCTGACAGGCATTGTTCAAATAATTAGATCTGTATAATTTCAGATGAGCAGCTGAAAAGTTACGACCACCTACGAAATACCACTTGGTTTCATAATATTAACTAAGTAGGTAGATCTTTGTTCTAGGAAAAATTCTCACGACTGCTAGTATTACACAGGAGAAGTAGTCTGAAATAAAATGCACTGCACTACAATAAATAATCTTAAAATTTTTTTCTTAAACTCAGGCAAGAATATCGTCACCTTAGGCTAGAATCACGAACGAAAATATGCACGAACCATTGTAAGATTGTGCAAACCCTATCAAGCTGTTTCCATATTACATGCGTTTGCTAGTCCTTCCCACTATGTGTTGACCACACATCCGTCATTGTATTACTCTGTACTACACCACCACGATCATCAGATAAATTTTTCGCACAACTCATGAGAAGGAGAACACTATCGACCGAGAGAGTGATCAGCGTATTTTGCGAAAGCATGTATCTAGTGTGCACGGGCAATGGTCCGGTGGCCACCGAGGTTGGGTAGCAAGAGTTTGGTTAAACTATAATGTGTGTTAAACTAATGAACGAAGTTGAATGTCGCTACACCATACCAGAAAGCTCAACTTGGCGGACTTCCCGGTGTGCGCAAGAAATTCACAGCAAGCTGAACATGTCGAAGTCAATCAACTTTCATAATATCCATGTTATTGAGATTTCTATACGCTACCATGAATTTATTTTGCAGTTAATTTGGCCTTCTTGATCAAAGAAATGCACACATGTACGAGGAAAAAAGAAGTGGCCGTTTTAAATAGGAAAGGACTGATCGGGTTAGAATCAACCAATACCCCATTCATAGATAAACTACTGTCACGATCCACAAGACGTTTGTGGAGAAAATCAACCAAGAGGCCGAAATGATGCAGGTAATCAATACTAAGGACGGCGTTCTGAACCTCTGCCATCATTAAAAACCCAAAGAAAAGTGCTACAAAGACCAAAATCTAACGTCTTCGAAATTTGTCCATAAAGTCGTATATAAGTACCATTAGCGGCACTTAAGTTAGAGGAGGGGCACCTATCCAGAGTTTGACCTGGTGGGAGCCTACTAACTTCAGCACCTGCCTCTATTAAATAAATGTCTCAGAGTTATAAACGATAACGTAGAGTAGGCAACTACCCTGGCCAGTAGAGTCCGTGGCAGCTATGCACTGGCGTCCTCGTTTCCTTGATTCGCTGGGGCCACTGAAAATGTCGGGGTGCAATAATGTGCCTTTGAACGATACCATTGAGGATACCAACAAAGACAATACATGACGATGGATGAACCGGTATCTTTCTACCAATGTTGCAAGGTTGGTTAGACCTTAACAAACGATTTCCTTATTACTCACTTTCGCTAGTCCTTCCCATTACGCATGCACCAACTGTCCGTTACAGTGGTACTCTGCGATACTCTACCACTATCAGTGTTTCCCACAACCCATGAGAAGGAAACACTAGAGGTAGCGAAGGAGTGATTAGTGTATATTGGAAAAGCGTGCATTTAGCGTGTACGTGCAAAGGTCAAGTGGCCACCGAGCTTGGCGGCGCAAGTTCAGATAAACAATGATGTTTTAAACAAATAAGCAAGGTTGAATGTCACCTCAATGATTCTTAAGATATACATCGGCGAAACTGTCTGAGTTGAATGTCCAACTGAAGACACATTGAGTACCTCAACGTTTTTGACAAGATCTTGATTTGACGAGGCAATGATCGATTCAGATTGTGAGCGAGCCGCCTGACTGACCTTCGGCTCGAAGGCTTCCCTTAGTTTGTCAGCGGTCTCTGCAGATTTTTCGAGACTTTTAGCGCGGACACTCAAGTAACCTTTTGCACATCGCTAGGAAGACGATGAAGCCATATTTACCCCAGGAGACCGTCATTGGTCTTAGTAGCGCCTAAAAGAGTGCGCAAGTGCCGAAGTAACTGTGAAGGTTTACGATCTCCAAGTTTAGTGTCTGAAAACAAACGAACAACTTGCTGTTTGTCAGAAATTGCGTTCCGGCTGATGACCACTGCATCTATACGTTTATAAGGATTGGGTTCTTCTGATTCCAACACGTTCTGCGATTTGTTGACGATGTGTGGAAGAAGAACTGCGACTACGTAAAGAAATTTGTCACTTTACGTGAGCTAACCAAGCCCTAGGATTACTGCCCCTGGAAGGTGCAAACGGGATAGTAAGTGCATTCACCTCAGCGTCGAAAAATGTAGAGTAGCTCATGCTGCTGAGGGTAAAACAAATTGAAAAGACTCAAAAAAAGGAACATCCAAAGCGGTAAAATAATGGAAAAGCTGGTTGAAAAACTGAGAAACGGCCGACTGACTTTGATAATATGATCCACCGATACTCGATGATCCACAAAAGAAAGCTAGGAAATATGATGGGCTTGCCGGTTTAGAACACCTGATTGCTAGGTACTAACTCGATCCCGAAAAGACTTGGGGCACCGAGTCAAATAATTCAGTGGTCACCAAAAGACGGTGAAAGTCGGTGGGATAGGCGAGGGACGGTTCGTACTGAAGCTATGTCGATCACGTTTACTCTACAGCCTCACGGGATACAACGCTGACTAGGGGAGCTAAGACCTCTAAACGCCTCAGTATGGTTGGGGTGAGTGTCTTGCGCTCCGAGATGGCTACTCGTCCTGAAAGTCTCTCGAAACGCTCCCGAGTGGCCACGCGTCTAACACAACCTCTGTTGGAGAAGTCTTACTACCTTCTCGTGGTGGAGGTGTTCCTAATAAAGTGAGAGGACGAAAGCGAATGCCCGGCGCTCTCCACCGGGTTAACTGATGAATAGTCAGTCTAGGAGAGAAGACTAAACCCTGATTCCAAACCTACCGTGGATGGCATAAGAGGTGTACAACGGTATGCTCATCGGCATCTGTGGCGGAGAGGTGTACTGTGCACCCGGGGAGTTTGGCCCCATCCGAAGGGCGTATGAACTGAACAATCAGTCACCGGCTCCCTGTGGGTGACTGACCCCACGCTTCGTCCCGCTGCCTTGCGGCTTAAGTTTTGGATAGCTGAAGGCCCTGGTTCTGGATCCCTAAGAAAATCACCTGTTTAGGCTTGGGCAAGCTGGCAGTATCGCGCGTTCAAACAAGTCATGCACTCGGACTATTTACCACTTCTTCCCCGATTGTACCATGTTTTGTTTGGCACAAAGTCTGAAACCAAACAGGTGTGAGATAAATCATATATATATATATATACTTATATATATATATATATATATATATATATATATATATATATATATATATATATATATATATATATATATATATATATATATATATATATATATATATATATATAGGGCAGCGAAGGTTCTGCCCTCCAATGCCAGAGTAGTCAAAAGTGAGGTTTTTCAAATGGCGGAAAACGTTTATCCCTACAGGAAGCGGAAAGAGATAAAAAGTCAATCCTGAGTTAGAAAGGCCGTCAATGGTCGTGAATCACTTGCGAATGGCATGTGAAAATAGGTGCTTCTCACATCCAACTTCAATAATACCTTAGAACAGACTAACTTTACGATTAGTTCATCAGCAATCGGGAACGGAAATCCACCTGCTATGGCATTCTTGTTTAATGCGAGTAAACCGGTGCAAACCCGTACAGATCGGTCTTTCTTGGGAACTGAAACCAAAGAGTGTACCCACTCGGAGCATTGTATTTGTTCAGTTATATCCTTCCCCGAAGTGCTTCATTATTCTCCTCTCTTTTAGCAAAGGTATTGATTGAAACTATTGTATTCTGAATAGGGTCACGTTGGAAGGAAGTCGTATTTTGTGTTGTCCAGTCGAAATTCGGCCGATATTGTCTTTAAACAAATTGGGATATTTCGCCCGGAAATCGTCATCTACTTTTTCGACAAGCATTCTATTAAAGCACGTAGTAACTCTCAGCGATACCCTGGCCTTTAGGCCCAAAAGGAGTTCATTATAGCTGGACACGAACACGGCATTCCGTCACCTAAAACGTTCGTTCAAGAGTAACGTTACTTGGTAAAAACCAAGAATGGTCACAGTATCGTTTGAATAACTGTTAAAAGTGTATGATGACGGGTGTATCGGTGAAGTTGTAAAATGATCACGGTAAAAATCGAAAGGTTCCAATTTCACTGAGCACACATCATCAGCACTTTCGAAAGAAGACCGTCTGAATATCAGGCAAAGGCTATTTAGGTCAAACATTATGTAACGCTGTATGAGATGAAAGGGTCCTTAAGGAGCAAAATGTATTCAGAGGGTAGATTTGTGTAACAGGTCACATACGTGAAAAAAACAGTAAGCTTGCGACAAACAAGAGCAAAATAATGACCTTCAAAAAACTTCGGAGCTGGACACTTGAGGCCCGGTGGAATTTATAGTCACCCTTATGTTAGGCACGTCCACATCTATAGCAGCAAACATCCTGTGTGGAGACAAGATCTGTATTCGGTGCAACAGCTCTTATATGCGTGATGTCCGTATGGACTGCATCGAGGTGGAGTAATTTACCCTGCTCATGAACATCACTTTTAGTACGTGCAAGGCCACATGAAATATGAACTTGAAGGAGTTTTCTGTGGGTATACCTTTACGAACTATTTGATCACCAACGTCCAGTTGTTGGACGAGAAGCACTTCTTCAACTTCCTTCGCTGGGAGAAAGTTATAGTCGCAGCAGCGTGCAGCACGGAGAAGCCGAGGTATGAAATCTTCAATTACCTCTCCAGGCTGCTGCTTCATGAGGAAAATTTAGAACGTGCCACATAGGCATTGATACGGGGTCTCCAATGTTTGTCTAAAGTTTCTAGCGCATCCTTCAATAATGTTCTCCTTCGTAAACTCAAGGCATTAAAAAGCCTTTGTCCTTCACCCCCCAGATGTAGTCGAAGAATTTCAGCTCATGTTCATTTTAATGCTTGATGTTAGTATTAAAGACGGGCAAAATATCCACAGATTCAATGAAACTAGGTTCCCACAAATTTCACAAATCCGGGGACGGTTTACCAGCAGCACTGATCCAAAACTGATCTGGAGTATTATTGGCGATAGTCAATCCACAGGTTTGAAGCCGCGATGCCGAATGCTATGTTCACAAAACGATACAGTGGTAGGAGAGTGTTGAGTTTGGCTTGTACAGTGATGTGCTCACACACGCACGCTTGATCTACGCCCGGTGCATTCATGGACGCATACCTGCAATCGTGCACACACTTACACAGTTGACGTTTGTCGCGTTTCGTCCAATCATATTGCATCACGCGTTGCACGACCTTGTGAAACTTAATCCAATTGTACAATTGCCTTACCCTTTCGATCGTATGCACCATTGACCCATGCAGTTGCACGCGTTTTGTACGTTTTCAGCTGCTTGTTTGTACCAGCGCTTACCGTAGGTTGCTGCAGAACACACGTTCATTCGCACAAACCTGCCTTCCTCCTAATTACTGAATCCGAGGCACAACAGAAAGGAACGTATTCCGTCCCCAGAACCGGATAAAAACGATCTGAAATCTACAAACATGGATTTGAACGAAACCTTGGTCACATCAATTAACCAATAAGGGTCAAGGGCGACCAGAGCCAATCGACTTGAGGCACGTGATGCGCTGGTTACTTTAAATCGACTAGCACAACGAACAGTTAGAGTTCACCGTCAGCAAATGGCACAGCGTGCTAGGCCCGGTCAAAACATAACAAAGATGGCCTGAATTCTTAACCTAGGAAAGAGACTGAACAACGTTTTATTGACCAGTTATATACCTTACTTATGAGAGCCAATGATATATCGTATAGGTCTTCCGAAACGGACTTATCTCTTCTGGATATGGGTAACTGCTTTGAGGTACATTTGCACCTGATTGTAAAACACTTTATTTGTCTATAAACAACAATGATTTGCGTTAGAACTTAAAACTACCTATAGTTAATGGCAGAGTTGGCGTCGGAGGTGAATGAGCTCCTGAGGAGCGGATATCATTCCAATTGCAGACCTATCTGCGGACGCCTATTTGTAAAGAAGGCGTTACCAAGCTCTAGGCTCGCAGTTACATTTTAAAGGAGTTTGATAGTTTTGTGTCACCGGAAAGCCTTCATAGGCCGACTCAGGAGACCCCAGGATACTTGTCCCACAATATAAGGCAGTTTTCCGACCCCAGTTAGAGAATGCGGTAACGGCATAGGCTTAGACTTTTGTTAAGGACTAGAAAAATTCAGAAAGGGCACAGAAAAGGTTTACAAAAACACTCCAGGCCTAAAGGACTCACATAACTGGTGGCCTGCCAGAGGGGGTGCAATTAAAACTCTCAACTTGCTGAAAGGGTTGTCAAAAACGAACGTTCCTCGTTGTACCTTGGATGGAAATTTGGCTGTGATAGGACAAAAACGGAAACTAACCCAAGCAGTGTCATGTATTCTCTAGCTCGGTGAGTGTCATTATCATAAACTTTTTGTCTGATAAACTTTCTTACGTACGTTTATTTTTCATTTTACTTTATGGAGGATTTTCAGACGAATAATGACTAAATTACCCAGTATCATTCTTCCTCGATTTCTCGTATTGTCTTATCCGTTGCAACTGTTTATTCGTACTGAATCTTATTACAATCAGCACAATACCAAAGAGGTTGGACGAACGTTGGGCCAACTTTGGGATAAAATGACTCCTGACATATGCCTTGAAAGAAAACGCAGAAGTTTGAGAAATTAAATGAAGAATAAAATATTGAGAGCAACACAGAATTTATTGACATATATTTGTGTTACATAGGCAGCACATTTTGATTTACTAAGTGCCTTTATGACCAGATCATGTGGCTGTGGAGTGACGGTATGCTGAGCTTATGAAATTCATGCCATATTGAGTACTATTCGCTATGTGACGTTGGTCGTTAGTCTTCGGGTTGTGGGAACCAGAATACACTGTTATGCCTAAAGAGAAGAGGTGGGAGAGTTATTGAAGGAGCAAGAAAGTCCTCAGTGAGAAGAAATGCCTCATTTGTGACCAGGCCACATCATGAGAGCACAGGCGTTTGTGGCGTTAATCTCGGTCGATAGGTATGCCATGAAAAACCGAATGTTATCAAGTATTCATTTATTCTCAATTCATAATAGATACGGTTACTCCTGGCCCCCATGCTGTTGAAGTAGAGCCACAACAATAGGGCCTGCGGCAGATTTGGCGTCTGTGGATCTTTCAAACAGTGGACTAATCACTACTAACGCATCAGAGTCGACCATCCGTGCAGGCTAGTGTATTCGTAGAAATTTAATTTCTTCAGACGGTAGAGAAGTGTAACTTGGAAGAACCGGGTGTGCCGAAATCAACGTTGATGAGCTTTTGCAATCCTTGTCCGATGATTTTTCCATCTCCATGCTAACCACGAGGCAAAGTCGTGATGTGCAACACACTCTGAGCTATCACTTATCATGTATTTTACGTTACCCGAGGACGATATCTCGCACATCACAGTGACGAGATGCGGCTATCGGTTTCCCTTAAGAATCGTATTTATGAAAACTCAGATCACTCATCAGGAGACCCGCAAGACCAGTGGAACAATTATACCGAATCATTCACGAAGTCATCAACGTGCATTCCGAAAGGAAAGCAATGTTGCTCCAGATGATAGTTTAATTCCTGTTTGTGCCGTACACATTCATCATGTGTTCTGTCTGTGTGTTTTACTCCTCTATGCAACCAGATAAGATTATCATCTTTAACAAATACCCTGCAAACATCGTGACTTGATCGGTAGTGTATCTTTTCAATGTTTTATTGTTTCGCTCAATTTTTCACACGGTTTGCCATCAAATCGTCTGTCCGTGGATGGCGTACTATTAGACACACTCACAGCACCCATTCACACTACTACTTGTAAATGTTTATCGCTTTCCAGTAACTCCTATGAAGCCGTTGTTCTAATGTTGCCGACGTTCACGTAAATTTATATTTTTCTCCTTCACTTTTCTAGATTACGTATTTATCTTTGAGTGTGACTACAGGCGGCGCCCATTGGGTCCGGAGTGGCATCAACCGGCTGCTGGTTCGGAAGTGCGCAACGAAAAGCCGTTCAAAAATACATAGGATCATTGTTGCCGTCAGGTTTGAGTCAATGGAATTCATTGTCTTCGACTAAAACCCGGAGGCTGCTCATTCATTCATTCAAAGAATCACAGAAGAACCAATGTCTGTCGTTGAAAGACATAAAGCGTTGGTTTATCAAAGCTAAAAATCCAAGCAATGCAAGAAGAGAACTCAGGTGCGTAAATTATCATTTCCTTCGAGATAAATCTCATGCTGCTTTTTCTTTTGGAATTGTTCTACTACTTTGGTGTAATCAACACCTCATTAGGCATTCTGGAGATCAGTAACAGTTTATCATAAATTACAACTCTACACGTTCCTCAGACGTAGTTCAAAATTTATTTGATGGTTTACTATTTCACTGATTACAGTTGTTTTGGTACGTAAAATTATCAAATAGTAATCCGTTTTGTCGGAGACAGTTTTCAATCAAACTACCTTTGAAACGTACACGCGAAAATGTTTTGTTGTCCGACATTTCCTTAAGTGCGACTGTCTCGCCTTTCTAAATCTTGATATTTCAGATCCGAGCAATGAATATCATTCGAAAATTCTGAATGAAGTAGCTCTTGAATTGCAGATTTGTACAAGTTTTCAGTTTACCATTTTTATAATAAACTCAGTTATTTTCACAAATAGTGTTTTTCTAATCAGTGATAAATTAGTGGTTTCGATCGAAAGGGCGGATAATGGACAAAAGTCCTAAGAAACGGGCAGTTAGGATAGATTAGGAAAAGAAGAGGCCTTTATTTCCAGGGAATTTAATTAACTTCCGGCGTAGCCCACCGCGTTCCCATTTGGTTGCTGATAGCGCTGCCCAAAGTTTCTAATGATGCAGCCTAACGTTGGCCCAGAGTTAGCCTAAGGTGGCCCAATTAGGATCGCGTTGGGCCTTCTGCTTGGGAAAGAAGCCCCGAGTACTTAGATCGATCAGGGCAAATTTCTTCTTGTATATAGTTAAACATTAGTGGAATAAATTTTCGGAGGATGTAGTGTCATCTGGCTTTGTCACGTAGCTCAAGGCCAGCTTGGACAAGATATGCTTGACAATATTCCCCACCCTACCCACGTACTCGATTAGTCGAACTGTCGCTGATCTTCATTCCTATCCAGAGGTCTCTTTTTTAGCCGCATTTTATATCTTATTACCGTTTTATTCCACACATTCCCTTGAGCTAAACTACTCCATTGCGTTCCATTTACTTTCATGAGCCAGAAATTGTTTCACGTGACTCAACCCAGTGTGTCCATGCTGTGTCTTTATGCCGTGACGTAATTCGCAGATACGAGGCCTAAGCCCCAAGTTTCTCAGATCTTGAGTGTACCTTGTTATCGGAGTGTTTCTGGACAGCAAGACGATATTACATTGAACAGAGAGAGGTTTTAGGATGCAAATCAGGGCAGTATCTTGCTCCTGATACTGCTGGAAAACTATAAGATAGACTTCCGGACAAAGGTTTTGCTGCATTTTGTTTAACAGAAGTTTTGCGAAGAGTGTTTGACCTACGCGCTTGTAACTCCTCCCTTAGATAACTTCTCGGCCTGTTCACACCTGTGAGTTACTTTCTCGAAGCTCAGTCTTCGATCCCAAGGAGACAAGGAATTAGTTCCTTAGTTGGAGCACGATAAGATACTGAGGCTCATTCGAGCAAGAATCTGGGCTCTCGTGGTCCGAGCCGGAAATCCAGTGATGCGATCCGACCTGACCGGATCCGAATTCAGCCCCAGTTACGACGTCTTCATAGAGCTTTCCGGCACAGTATTCGACCGTGAAATCAGCAAAACCCATCCACAATCACGATTGTTGCGTCATTTCTCACCGACCGAACACCACATCCATCAGTTACGTGTTCTCATTGACTTAGCCGAACTAAAAAAATCATTTGCGTGCTCTGTAACATGGCTGATGCTATGTTCAGCGCGTTGGTTACTCGCGGCTCGAATCCGAAAATCACCCCCGTTTCCCTAAGTAATGATCCAAGTATGACCGTTTACCGGTATTGTGCTGATAGCATCGCAGCGGAAGTTTGCCGTAGGCTTCCAGCACTCTTCGCAAACAGCTGGACGGCAAAATCAGCCATCTAGGGTGACGACTTCGGCTGGCTTTCCATGTGCAAGTTGTCTATGTTACGTCGATGGCCAGTCGAGCTGTGTACTCTTTCTCATCGATACTGTCCCGCTATCAAAACATCGCCATCTCAACCATCACAGTTCACACTGCAGGCTATGAGCAATACGTCGATGGCTACTAATGGCCAATGGTCAGTCACCCGTAATTAGGGTCTTCGGTGATTTTTCCGTCTATTTTCACTTACTGTAGTAATCTCAGATTGCCTTTCCATTGGCACATTATTCCCTTGAGGCTAGTTGGTACTACCAAATCTCAACGGTCACAAGGTGGTGGATACCACAACCAAGCTTGGCTCAATTGTCATCGGCAAGTGCACCAACCCCTTGGGTTTTCGCCCTGCCATCGCAAAAGCGCCATTGGTTCGCAGTCTGTAGTAGTTGCCATCTATCACAAGCCAAGCCAGTTTGCTGGTTCAGTATCTCACACCTTGTGTCATCACACCCTCACAAACAGCCAACTAGTTCATTTTCAACCGCACTGTCTTACCTTGTATAAACTACTTACTTCAGACTATGAATTCGAATATACGATGAATCGTAGCGCCATGGGAACATCATCAAGCCAACCAGTCTCGTCTGTAAGAGTGATTCCGATGTCATATGGTTATTGTAGAGCCTGTGGGTACTCCTTGCAGCATCAGTGTCCCCTGAGTGTCCTTTTGGCAGTACTACCGAGTAACCCTCAATGAAACAAATAACTGGACACTTAAGGGACGATTGGTGAGGAACACAGAAAAGGCCTGTGAAGAGTATTTAGGTTACATTCCCACCTAATAAGTAATAGCTATATTACTATTCGACGATATCTCATCGTGGTTTTAGTGAAAGTATGCCCACTATCGCTGTTACGCCTAAACTCACTTATAGGTCCTATCTCAGTGACTTCCAATGACATTTTACTAGTAATACACTTCAGCACTGGGTCGCAATTCTTCGGACACAAGGGTGTGCCTACAATGTGGTGTTTCGTTTCACACGAGGCAGGTTTTTCATCGCCGGTAGGTCTTACGGTGGTCGTTCGGTTACTTCTGGCCTACCCTGTATTCTTCCAAGGAGCCCAGTGGTCAGCTGGCTGATCAGAAGATGACCAGTTTTAGTTGGTTATTTGGTTTATTCCTTGGAATTAACCTCAAAACTTGCAAAGGAAAGGCTCATACGAAGAAAGCTGCATGTGTTCAATCTGCAGAAAAAAATCAGGTAGATAAACACCTGGAACCGAGGTTCAGAAAGTGGATCAACAAGATCCCACACTGGCATTCACCAAACACCGAGATAACACGCTCCATTCTGTGCTGTGAATCCAAAACGTATTACAGGACTTGACAAAACAGTTCATCTTATCTGGGTGGGTTACCCCACATAGGACAGTTAAAAAACTACTTTAGTTCGGTGACCTGTACTTTGGTCTATGATAAATTGGATATGATAACCATGAGTCGTGCGAAGCAGCTTGCCTCGTCTGGTCTCAGTGACATACCACTGAATGACCAAAAAGAAATTCCATTCTATAACTTTTCCAGTATCGTCATATCGGACTGTAAAGGAAGTGTGACAGAATGTAAAAAACGAAGGCATTTTTGATTACGACCAAAGTAGCGGACAACGTGACATGTTTGGATAGGCATCCATGGCCCACGAATGGCTGGACCGGTGTTCCTTCCCCACAAACAGAGTGTAACCATTTCTGCAAGAAAAGAAGAAGTAAATTTTGCAACACAGAAAAGCTACATTTATCCACACTCTTCAGAAAACTGTTCTACTAAAAAGCAGCTTCATCATAAACCAAAAAAATGGTAAACAAAGAAGTCGGAGAGACATTCGATTTGCAATGGATCAACAAAATGGGGGTAGATGCCCCTCCCTCCAAGGTCTCGGGACGTAATTCCGCGGCATCGAATGAATTTGGGAAAGAGCACAAAGTGTCACACAAATATTACTCGAAAATTATTCGATCTCCTAGTGTCTTTTCAAACACTCGTGTGCGTTTTAAGACCCTGTGTTAGATATAACAAAACTGAAAACCACTAACACATGGTAGCTAAGCAATTTTCGATCAAACGTTCATCTTTGTCCGCCAGTATGTAGTCCTAAGTGTTAGTGACCCCAGGTTCCGATAATTTACCAAAACGTCTCGATTAGTCCGCCTGCTAATCCTCCTCAGTTTTGGCAAACGGTTAAAGAACTAAAGTGAAATAATTGCCAATCCCCTCAATAAACAGCACACCAGTTATTACAAACTAAAGGCAAAAATCGAATCCTAATCAGTGATCAATAAATTGTTCAAAATGGTCGGCTTAGTGAAATATACACACACCAATAAGTGAAAGATTCAAATTTTCTCTCATACACACTCGCAGTTTGTATTGTGTAATAATAATGTTCTTTATTCCACCAATTTAATTCGGAGTCGCACACATCAACCCAATTCAGAGAGATTCCTCCTGTGAATCTTTACTTTTATTTCTCTGTCTCAAGAGTTTCGGGCCACCAATCTATGCATATTACATCAGATTATCGGTGAGTTTATGCTTACAATACTCAATGAAAGACTTTTTCCGATTTTAGCCCTTTGGGATTTATTGGTATAAATTTTATTAACCCCGGCTGAGGTCTATCCGTTTTCAAACTGTTATGTCGTTTATGTTTTCTCCTGAAACTGCACATGTCAGTATGTCCTGTGAATTTAGATCCATGACTTATTCATGCGTCCGCATGCCCTGATTCTGAATTGGGTTGAGGATTGTGGTTGCTACATGATTTCATCCGGTAAGCCTGAATTTCTCTAACATCCACTCAAACCAAAGTACGTCACTCAGATAACGACACACTGACGTTGTCATCGTGGTCTACAACAACAACATGTGCGATTAACAACCATTCGATGGACTGGGTGTTAATCAAGCGCTAAGCGTGCGCATCTGGGAGCCTGAGACACCCACCCCCGACCATACTGAGGCGTTTGTGGTTACCTGCCGATCAAATTCAGTTTTGTTATATCTCACACAGGGTCTTAAAATGCACAAGAGTGTTCAAAAAGACACTAGGAGATCGAATAATTTTCGAGTAATATTTGTGGTTCACGGGCTTCTAATGCTCTCATCCAAATTTAATCAAAGATCCTGGCCATTCTCCACCCTTTTACTTCTGAACGTTATTCGAATTATGATCGATATGACCCAAATATTGTTATTCCTCGTGCTTGTTCCTATTTTGTGAATATTCTTTCCCACCTTTGCAAATAATCATGTTCGATAATGCCCTCGTTTTTTACGTGTGAATAAATGAGATTCTGGATGGCAAACTCTGACGCGTTTAACCGCTGTTTGTCAATATTCGCGACTTGCTTTTCGTTTTGTTTCTCCCCAAATCCTCTAGGGTAAGATAGCTTAGAGTAACTTCATGGGATTCCCAGTTTGACCGACAACGAATCTGTTATTCTTATAGAAAAAGGTTGATTGTATGCAATCAGTTCGACAGGAAACATTCTATTTTCAATGTACTCTCACAAGAAAGTAATAGGCGATATTTGGATTTATCAGAAAGTTATGCGTACAACTAATGATTGACGGTTTTCCACAGTTTACTCTATTATTCTGCCTTTTCTGTAGCAACCCAATGGATTGGCACTTCAACTCGTGATAAGAAATGAATGGAATAACTTTTTTGGAAGAAATCACCGAGAAAAACACTCCCATGGACAACTGGTCGTTTTTGGTTGGCAATCTCTCAGGCATCCGTTGATTTATCGCATAAATATTGACTTCCAAAAAGAAAGTGGTGACGATGGATTTAAGTTCACATGAAAACTACCATAAATAAAATACAGAGACCAATGTTAGACTTAGTAACAAGAGTTTTGACCTAAAGCAAGACGTCGAAAGACGGCTCGGGCTCACCGGTGGCTGTCCTGTCCCACTAACATTTATGCAAGCCATGTAAGAAACAATTGATACTCGATTTATGGGTACCACTACTGGTTTTTAATGGAGACGTATAAAAGGCACATTGTTTTCGCAGTTTTCAACTAAGACCTGTACGTTTACAATGAATGATGGATTCTCCGTGGTGTGGAGACCAGTTTGTATCTAGTGGTAAAATAAAGAGGTAGGTTTACTCGTAGCTTCTACACTGACAGCTATATTTGGGCGTGGGAAATGTCAACTTCATGCACATTCGAAACTTCTCGGGGATATCAGAGTGTTTACCGTGATCTGTGGTCGGATGAAGAGAAGCTATTCCGATTGTTTCTCCTCAACCATCACTGTCAGTTAAAGAAGGTTGTCTGTAATCTACGAACAGCCGAACATAGACTGGAAGACACTGGGTTGTGCGGACTACCCATTGCACCGGATTCAAAGTACGAAGAATATGTCTTGAGAGTCCAAATGCTGGATTAGAACGAGTTTTCTATCATGAAGTTCTGGGTAGTTAACTCAAAACTTCTCTGGTCTGTCAATAAACCTGAGTCTGCTACGGTAGGTAGAAGTTGTAATGGGGTACGTCTGACATTATTTTGTGTAATTATATTATAATTAGGCTTTATTCTTAGAAACTTAAGTGGCAAAACAGTGAACCTCAGTTGTTGAGAGTAAGAGACATTCAAAAGTGATCAAATTCGTGGCATCGTTTTCTTTACAACAATGCCCTAAATGACCTATACGGATGCTCAGTGTTGGTCATGGCTAGATTTAAATTATTGTGAATAGTTGGAAAATCGGTCAGATAATCTTTTTGCTGAGGATGATGCGTATTATTGTGAATATAGTCAATTCTCCATCTAGCTTGGGTCCTCGCCTGGGAAAAGCGTCGCTTAAAAGATTCCGCCATTAGTTGCCGTCGAGTTATCAGTGATTTCATATTTGTGCGACAGATTGCCCACAAAACATAGTGTAGGTGATCTGCGATGGAACTTTGTATTTCTGGCTTTCATGGACATTTCCTGAAATGGTGACCATTTTTGACGCTAGACTGTTCCCTAAGATAGTACGGAGGAAACTGAGATGTATACAGCACATGAATAATCAGACTGAAGCCAGAGAAAAACTCTTACGTTTCTCATAAGTATGTCCTCTCAGAAGACTGACGATAGCTGAGTACTTTCTTGACTAAAAGTAGAAGTTTTGATTTGGTATTCCACTATTCGGACCCGAATTCACATCGGGTGGGTTTATGTGATGGTTTTGGAAATGTAAATAGTATTCATTTGCAGAAAACTCATTGGAATCAGTTTACCAAAAATAAAGTTTCATTCCTAAACTCAAAGGGCATCATTTAATCAGATTCATATTTAGCTGTCAATGATACAACTTAAAATGCACGTCGTCAACTTTCAGGCAATTTGTTCTTGATTTTTGCTGGTGATTAGGCTCATGTCAATTTCTCATGTAAGAACTGCGGAGGTGAAAGTCCAGATGGGTTTTCCAAAGTAGTTTTGAATCACTCATCTGGAAGCTTATGCTTGTGATACATATGTTCACAAAAGGTGATTATGTTTCAAAGCAGAAAGAACCAACATAGTAGGCTCAGTGTAAGAAAATCATGTGATGATCTGGTTGCTATTCAGAGTAGAACGAACTCCGTTACTCATAGTATAGGACTCTGTCAAACATTATGGTAAAATGTGGTTCATACGGGGACACTGTTGTTCAGAACATCCGAGTTGAGAACTGGTACTCCATAGAAAATCTGTTTTAAAAAATAGCCAGCAGGCGTTATCAACTGCAAGGCGTGATCTGTTCATTCAATCTGATATTTGACCTACTTATTTGACTACAGCCGGACACTGGACAATGTTTGTTTTTTAAAGCAGCATGTTTGAAATTATAACTAACTGACAATTTTACTGAATTATTTCTGTTCACGTACTTAGCTTGGTGAAACAGAAAGAATATGTTTAATTGTGTGGAAAGTACCACCAAATATGGAATTGATGAGAAGTATTTTTAAATTGCAAAGTGAAAAATCCCCGAATTTGAACCAATTTAGGAAATTATAAATACATGCTCCAGCTCTGATAAGAATAATACCTACTGTTGATATCATTGTAGCTATACTTATTTGTCATCACGACACGAGCTTTATTAAATTAGTATGCGGGGAAATGGCTGAACAATGCCCTAGTATTGAAAAAAGAATTAGTGCAGTACCAGCTGAAACTCCGCTTCCCCATTCGCCAGCTGCTGATTGGCCAGGGCTGTCTTCCAGGAAAGTTTTTTATAGTAAAATATTACTTTTCCTTCTTTCATTCATTATACAACCAAATACAACATTTCAGGAAGGAAGCCTGGGCCAGGGAAACGCCGTACATTGTTGTACGACAAGTGAGGAAGGAATTATTCGGTTATTCACTTATTATTTATGAACCGTTCAGTATTCTTTAGGCAGTGTGCGCCAAAAGTGATTAGCTGAGTACACCCTTATTTGTCTAACTAGTTTAGCTGACGGTTCTGTTCCTCTTTCTTTCTTTCGTTCACTTCATTTTACTATAATAGTAGTACAATATTTCAGGAAGAGGGCCGCGGCCAATATAAGGCTGCCAACTGGGGAGTGATCGGTGGCGGCGCGGAGATTCGAACTCAGAACCGAAGGGTCCAAAGCCCACTGCCACGACTGTCTGAACGCCGCCGGATACTGGCCAAGCTGCACAGGCTTTCTGAAACTCAAACATATGAGATTGGAATCTTGCCGGTTCGCAGTCGCATTGCTGGTAGGCATAAATCTGCCATCTGACTAAGGACATTTTCACAACATAAACAGATGCTTGGAAGAAACACCGGCAGATTCTGCTGAGAAACTGATAGAAAGAACAGACAAACGAGGAAGCCACCTAGTTTAGCGTGGTTTACGGATTATGGTTCAATCAGAGCGAGGATGGTATTTCAGCTCACGGCCGTCAGATGGCCGCGTTCCAATCTTTTACAGGCCGACTGGTTTACGAGCACAGTCTTGATTCAAAACTAATGAAAAAGAGACTATCTTGGGATACGATGGTATTGGACAATAATCACTAAACAACCATATAAGTAATACAAACCTCCAATCAAGCAGTATCTAGGTTCTAGCAACTATCCAAAACTCTTTCTAAAAGGGGGTATTTCAAGGAAGAGTAAGACAGCTGGCGTCTACTTTCAAGGAGTTTGCGAGTAATAGCAAAGGCTTTGTCAAAGTGGGCGTCCAAACTGCATCTGCCTGTGTGTTCATAGGTAGCAATCAGGTAAAAGTGCGGATAAGCAAGCGAGCTATCCAAATTCTGGAGCACAAAAGCAAGTAGTAGAATCATGAAATCCTTTAATGCTGGTCAGCGGGGAACCCATCGACTGAAGGAAACGGGGGACGCAGGAAGAGTGAACTGATATCGGAATCAGAGTCAAACAAAGAACGGTGTGTTTTTCTGTATAATTCAGTCAAAATATCAGACCCAGGGCACTGTGTAAACGTCATTAGTCCGAGAACTGAATCAATGTCAATAGACACCAAAGTCTGACTAGTAAAGAAAACAAACACGAAGACAACAAAAAAATAATGAGTCTGAAGTAAAACATCAAAAGAGGGGAAAATACTTGCAACACGAAGAAATTTCTTTTCGATATATCACTTCAGGCTTTGCCATATATAGTACTGGGTAAAAGCGAGTATATGCGCAGCTAAAGATAGCAGAGAGTGAATAAATGTGCAACAAATCCGGTAACTCGGTAACACGCTTCGACTTGATGGATCTTGTTCGTTGTGTGAACGACAGTAAGTGTGAAATGTGTAACCAAATGGCGTGAAAAGACAGGTGTGAAAAACAAAAGTGTGAAAAAAAAGGTGTGGGGCTGGGGAGAATTTGTACATGGGAACCATAAGAAAATCATGTGTTACGGCCATGGCAACAACAACTGTTGCACAAGGTTACGTTGCTTACACAATTCCGGTTTCAATAGTCGAATTGCTATGGCTTCTGACGTCATCGGCAACCGCCTGCGTAATCCTTTCGCGTAAACTCTGGGAGTTGTCAGGACTGGTCTGAAAGCTGTCGCTGTGTCGATTTGATGTCCGCTATCCACCAGATGTTGTAGGATTGCGCTATTGATAGTCCGAACTGTTCCTTTGCGTAAAGAAGCCGGGACGTGTTCTGATATCCTCTTCGACAGGCGTCTCGTCGTATGCCCAATATACTGTGCACTGCAAAAAACACGTAAAGCGATATAGAACGAAAGATTGAGACTGATGAGGCAACCTGTCCTTGGAATGTTGAACAATGAAAAGCTTCGCGTTTGTTAAGATTCGGACATGCGCAGCGGGGAAGGACTTCCTGAGGGTCTTAGATATGCATAGCTCTAGTGTTTCTAAGGTATTGTCACTCTTGAACGGGACAGTTAGAAAAATATCCTTTTTCTTGGCCTTTTGAACTTTTATTTTGTTTCCTCTCTCTCATATGTTGACGAATAAACGGTTCTGGATAGCTGTTTTTTGATAATGTGTCACGTATGTGTTCGAGTTCTTGGGCAATCGTGTCAGGACTACAGATGTTTCTTGCACTGTAAGTCGGACAGCTCACTAGGTTTCTTTTGTATCGTAGGGGGGCAAAAGTTAGGAAATGTGTGTATTGCGCCAACCATGAACATTTCCGATACACCCTCCTTTTTATATGTCTATCCTCCATTCTACGCAATCCCACAGCAAGAAAGGCGAGGGAATTGTCCGTCTCTACTTCCACTGTAAACGTGGTCATTACGTGGGCTTTGTTGAATGTCTGCAGTAGTTCGGTAATGTCTTTATTTGAGTCTCAAATCATGAAAGTGTCGTCCATGTATCTGGTGTACATATATAGACTGTCGATGGTGCTTTGGTGCTGTGGTCCACTTTCGAGTTCTGCTAAGGATATATCAGCCAGAAGGAGTCCAAGTGGTGGTCCCATTGCCACCCCGTCCTTCTGCCTGTAGTATTTTCCGCTGTACAGAAATTGTATGTTCCATGTACATCTAAGAATGAAGGGGAAATCTTCAAATTCTATCCCAGTTATTCGGTTGAGCCATGTATTCTGCATAGCTTTTCCGACTAGTTACAGGCGTTATCTAGAACAGTAAAGAGGAAAAAGTGTATTATCTGAGCGTGCGCACATAAGTTAGCTAGTGGTTTAACCGAAAACAAGTAGGACGGCACAAAACAGAAGTATCAAATAAATAGCTGAATAAAAGCATGAGATTTTCCCCGAAGTATACAGTGACTAGCTGGCTTCACTCACTTTGTGAGTTAGATTTGTTCTAACAAAGTTCCCTACAACTTGGAAAATTTGTCTGACTGGACAAAAATATGTTTTCCTTAACAAAACAGTACTTTTCAACCAGGCCAATTTCAGGAAATAGCGATGTACTCGCTTCTTACTGTAATAAATCGCGTAACGTGAAACAGTGGAGTTTGCTCAGCAGGAAAAATGTCCATTTTAGGAGATATGATAGTGATGGAGCAGTAACTGTCTTCTGGTATGTCTGTCCTTAATTTTGTCTGCCCGTCCGTTTGTCTATCTGTGTGTTTGTCAGCTACTCAAGAACGGTGTATTAACGCGGAACTGAACATCCACAAATGAGCTACCCTAAGCTTACTCCTACCGCAAAACTCTTGCCCATCCCACTAAACGCTTTCCTGCTTTAGGAAAATAGCTTGAAACTGTTCATCGAAGACGGGCTAGGAGCAGCAAAATGAAAAGGTAAACTGCATTTTCTAAATTTTACCCAATAATGGGCATAGAGAGGATTTGTAGTGAATTTTCATTGTTATTTTGTTATCGTGATTTCTGTTTGAAAAAACTCATAAGACTGTTCCAGTGAATGTCAACACCGATGAACTCAGATATTTGGATTATCAATATTATCTTTACCGCGGACAGATTTGGCTTTGTGCCATAACCACCAACTGATCGATCTACTGACTTGCATGCAAAATGCTCAATATCAGCTGCCTGTAGAACAAACACAGGCTATAAATTCACAGCAGAAATTTCATTTTTGCCTCATTTTTGTGCATTACAGTGTGAGCTTGAAAAGATAATTCTATCGAACAATACTTTTTTTCTTTTTTTTGCACAAATGCCTACTAGAACATAGTGCGCAATTATTTGCTTGGAATTCGGGATCCGGGTTCTTTATTTGGAGGTGAGCCGCGATACAGATTCGCAGCTTAAAAATAGCTTTATCCGATTCAATAACATTGTACCATTCTCCACCATCTGACATTTTCCTGAATCGATTAACCCAAGCAAAAGACAACTATTTTTTTACTTGACACCAATAAAGACCTCGGAAAACAACAGTTTGTACGACTCGTAGCTTTCCCCTAAGTCTTGAAAAATTACCACCCCAAAAGGTAGCCTTAGTAATTTTTGTTCATTCACTATCCAAAATTTTCTCTTTTTAGAGAACTAAAAATATTTCGCAATAGCAAAATAAAAAACATCATCTGTATACCGTTTTATACAAAAGTCCACTTCCTGTTCAGACTTCTGAGGTACTTTCAGTCGTTATGTACTCGTCAACTACTTCCGATGGATAGTATGAATGTTGTCCTGTTGAATGATACCATACTTCTCAAAGCCCTATTCATCTCAAACAGCTTGCATCACATGAAAAAATTGTCGTCTATGTGCAGTTTGATAAAACCTGTCGTTTGTATAGTTTTAATAGTTATTTCGTGCATTCATTCATGATAGACCGTAAAACATATTTTCGGAATGTAAATAAAGGCACAATTTAAATTGACAGTATCATCTATTCAATTAAGCTACCAAGATTTGTTGCGAACTAGTTAGAAGAAATGATTACGTTGCAAGTGAAAAATTGGTGATTTCTGTGGCTTTTTCATTTTACGGTGATTTTTGACAAAAGGCATGATTTTGTTCAAAGAATCTACTGTGAATATTCCCAGCAGAACATATTCAATTGATACAGCTGAAGACAACTTACAAAGCTAAAGAGGTTTTTAATCAGATACAGCAATACGGTGTTATGCATGATAGTGAAGTTCAACTGATGCCTCATAGCAATGAAAACTGTTAGAAAAGTAACCCACATTCACCCCCTGGATCCGGTAAAATTACGAGTTTCTGAAAAAAAGCTACCTATCAATAATGGATGTGTATAGTACTGATAGCAAAAATACGGGTACAGATACATGTGTATACTACCATCCTTTAATTTGATTTACAATCGAGTGCCAGTTATTTTGATTTTTCTATCAACTTTTCAAAGCTTTTTTGCTCATCAGTGACTTGAATTCGCTGTCAAGTTACAGTGATTTTTCCAGTAAACTTGAACTAATCTGCTTTTTGCTGGGCTATCAAACGTAACAAAATCGAATAAACGCACATAATATGAACCATCGGTATAAAAATGAAGTATTGAAGCAAAGCTTCACCCAGAAATCCAAGATGGACAATGTAATGATACGCGGATGAACAAAAAACAAAACTTACTCAGTTTTTTTGGGGAATCTGGATACTCATCTTTACCCCAGTCTTCTGAAATGCATTCAATTGTGGAAAACATTATCACTTATTTAACTGTGTTCCACGTGTAAATAAATATGTAAATATGTACATATGGATAACACCTATTGCGTTATTCCGAAGCCGACTCGGACTCGTTGACAAACGTGGGTGATTGAGTGTGTAAACAGTTCTGCTAATTGTGTTTCTTGGGGCACTGCCCTTCCGCCTGCTACGTTGTACTTCATCATGAACCTGGCTAATACATCTTAATGCATATCGATTTCTATATGTCGACTTAACGAGTTGATTGAGTTGAGTACCTCGTTCATCAGCCGACCACCGTTGCGTTGGCGATTTTGTGAGCAGTTCGCATGCAGTATTCACACTTTGTCAGAGTGGGCTAGTCTCTCTTCGTGCAAGTGAATGAATCATCGTTTGATTGTCTCTTCTCTGTCGCACCCTAATAATTGCTCTAGTTCTCAGTGTTTCTCCGTTTAGTAGAATGAACTTCAGGGTGCCTACAGGTTTGCAAGCTATTGTTTAGCGACCTTCGGATGAGCTTGACATTCTTGATTGACCCAGTCATACGCAAAACTAAGTAAACTTGGCATTTTGCACTTGATTAACTTTTGATTTGAAATACTATGATCGAAAACAATTGTGGGATGCTTACTAGCTGCACAAATGAAAACACTGTGAATGCTTCCTATTTTTGCACTTGTACTGTGCAGGAACAACTGTTCTTTTTATACCACTATGTTATGAGTATTTTTAAAAAGCATATCATCGTAAACACTTATCCGGAGAACTTTCCCGGATGATCCCGAAATGGAACCAGGGTAGTTGACCCTTAATGACAGTGATGGCATAGATAATGCATGGTACCCTGTACAGGACATTCTACTAAGAGATTCACAACAGAAAAAAGCAAGCTAGGCTAAACTGATGAACTACCAAATAGAGGCCGCCCAGTGATGACACTGACTAATTCGAGTAGCAGCACTTTTCCCACTGATAACTTGATCAATTGGATTAATGACGTTTTGGAGTGTGACGAACCCTGGGATTCAGCTATAGGTTTACGTATGTAAAGAACTTATCAGATTGGTCGTTTGCACTTATTATCATGCTCCACCTTCAGGGGTACGATGGAAAATAACTCTGGAGAATTTTCTAGGATCAAGAGGATCATACGGGGTTGTGCACTGCAATATTAGAGACATACTCGAAACACTTATAAGAGTCCACTCTCCAAAACAGATCGACGAAAAATATAATGTTGTTGAATGATTCCCTCAGTCCATTCATTTTTACTGGTCGACTCTCCCCTCTACTGTGCCATACATTTACTAATATACTTTACTTTGGTGATCGAGAAGAGTCAATACAATGCGTCTCAAGACTTGTCTTCTTTCTGTTATTATGAATTGGATGAGAAAGACTCCGTGCTCTGAATTTCACTAAGTCGCATTCGATAATAAACCTGTTAAGAGTGATTCCGTGAATACATGATATCTTTGTGATTTCATCTTTGTCTGCGAAATCCTAAAACACTGTGAGACGTGAATCAGCGGTTTCCACGAGTGACTTAAAAAAGACTACATGAGCATGTGAGCTGTCACGGATGTTTTCACCGCGTCTCTACTTTGCGTTCCACGATGTCAGGAATATGGTAACATTTTGAATCTCAATGTATCTAAGAATTTGTTTTAGTTTAATTATGTTACTCAGAATTGAATTTTGAAAAAAGAAACAAATCCATTTGTTGGTGAATCGCACTTGGTACAAAGATTCGAGAAATTTGCTTGTTTCCAAGATATAGAGGCTGACTAAATTCTTAAAGAGCGGCGGTTGTCCAGCTGGTTATTGGTTTTCTGATAAATTAATTTTTAAACAATTCAGTGTAGTAATGTGTTATGGATGAATCATGCCCTTCATCTTCGTTGAGTGTGATATTTTCGTATGATTAGGCTCGACCGTTTCTCAGTGTGTTGTCCCGTGAAAGTGTAGTGCAGCAAAGCAAAGTGCCTACGGCCTTTAACATCACATCGAGGATTCCCATCTGTTTGTGAGACGGAAGAAACAAGTATTTCAAGCAAAAAGCATATGTCCGTCTGCTGAGGAGTAATAAACATAGGTAGTTCAGCTGGGGCAGAGAAGCATAAAACTTTGTTGGAAACATTTATCAGTTTGAAATTGTCAAAAACGATCCCATTTTAAGTTGGAGATCTTATATTTATGACTTTTTCCATTTTTTGATGGACGATATAGAAGGAGAGAGGAAGACGTTCTATTTTGAGGTCATGTGGGGCAAAGTTTTACCCATAAATCCGATACTTCACCAGTCTGTTATGCTAAAAGTGGAGTGAATAAAAACGACAAAACACAAACGTTTTGTTACACATTGATTTCCGCTTACTATCTTGTAATGTCAGAAATGTTCAGCTATCAGATGGGTGAAACTTGGAGCAGTTTTTCCAAACACAGTCTATCATCTATGTATTACATATTCTATCCATTTACCTTTTTTTGCAGCGTCAATGCTCCATTCGTCACTCAACCGCCTGGTTTAAGAGGACAATTATTCAGATTCAATGGGTACTGACTGAAAATTTAAAAATGACCACAGAATACAATGGGACAGTTGGGAGCATCCACATCTACTTTCACTTGCTTCCGTCAAGTCAAAACTATACGAAATATTGCCACTTCGTATCAGGCTTTGAACGTGACCAGTTCGTTACTTCCAGTGCTGTGCATTACCATGATGGAAGTCTTGACCGTAGCATGGAAATAGCCTACTTTCTTCGACGTAATGGCTTAATTTGGTGGAGAAATCCTTCTACAGACATACAATAGGAAAAACGGCTGTACGGTGTTTCTATAAGTGTTACAAGATGAGCTGATAGTAGGTAATCGATGGCTGTTCGGTCTGCACCAATACAATCATAATGCTTAAAAGAAAGCTAAGTATTTTTAAAAATACCGATGAACAGTCTAGGGTTCGAATTAGTCACATGAATCAGTTATCAAATTTCTTCCAAATTCTGCGTTTACGTGCTCTTGTACAACTTACTCTATGGGGAAGCTTGCAATATAGATAGGCACGAAATACATCAGGATTTGCCTAGTTATCGACATGACATATACGGTATCAGAAACTTATCATGCATGGCTGCTCAACAATGAATACGCATGGTTAAATTCTGCGTATGACAAAGCAGCCTGTGACTTCTGATGCAAATTCACCCAAAATCTTGACTATTTCTCCCTCGTCTGTCTTCCATTGTTTCGTGAGTTTCAAGTGAGACGTATCAGTCCTCTGGGGGAGAATCCATATCCGGTGAACAATAAGTTTCGACAATTCGTTACTTTTGTGTGCATCTTTTCAGAAAGAAACAACCTCTGAAACACATGGGATACTCGAAAATAATTTGCTGTATATCTATGTATTTATAAAATGACACCGTAAAAGGATAATGCTGAATCTACTGGCTCCAAACACGGAAAATGAAATACTATCAAGGTTGACAGGGTTGTCTGAGATCAGCGGTGTCCATCACTGGTTTCTTTCATTATTTTGAACTACACCTCCATTGAAACTCTCTTCACCGGCAAAAACTCATCACAAGAAACTAATAAAGCAATCTTGAGTTTTGGGTCTTCTATAATTTCAACTGAATCTCCACTTTGTTTTGGGAACTGAAAGCCATTTTATATAAAGAGAGCTGGATTCTTAGTTCGATCACTTCTGAACATGCCGCCAATCCACAGAGTCAAGAAATGCGTATCATCTTGTCAAATGAAATTTGTGCCAATTGAAATTCATCAGAATGCATTGAATTAGTAACGTGTAACTTTCCGGTATTCGGTAACACCATGTTATCAGCAATGTTGGTGAGTGAGCTTTCTCCTGAGAACTTTACAGTTGAATGTTGAACAGCTGCATGTACAATGTCATTTAGCCAATAGTCAACTGAGTCAACGAGAATAAAAACTATTTGAGGGGTTCTGCAATACCGAGTTTAGGTGAGAATGCATCACACTTGCAGTCTACAATTTATTGTTTCAGGTTAAACAGTTTATATCTCCAGCAAATATCAATGGAGTGACTGAATGTATACCAGTCTCTCCCCATTACTTTATACTTTACAATTGTCATTTGATCTCAGTATTGACAATATCCGCTTGTAAAGCTGGTTTAACCCACCTAGGAATCGTTTTACCGTATTTATTCAGTCTCAAACATTTGTTTGATTTCACAGAATTCGGAAGTTACATCAAGTGAATCAGAAGTTAAATAGAAGTGTCAATCATTTCCAACGACGGTATTATTTATACCCCAGTGCTAAGGCTTTCCAATACTTCTCATCGATAAAGATTGGTAAGATCTTGCATTCTCAACCAAAGCTTCCCCTAGTACTATTTATCATTTAAAATTATTGAACAAGAGTGACTCAATTGGATAAAACACGATAAATATAAAAATAAATGCATGATTCTGCAGTGAGTCGTATCAGTAAGTCTGACTACATCTATCGCCAAGTAAATGGAGTGTTTAGAAAACAGATTGGCGAAGAGGACCATGCAGTTATATCATAATTATTTGTGACAAGACAACACATTACACTGATTAGACGAGTAGGTAGATGTGATTGAGATTCAGCGCAAAAAAGAAGTAGTCCGAACTCAACTCAAGTTCGGAAGTGGGTTGTTTTACATGTTATATCAGTTTTTCTTCTGATCTCTAGCCTGTTCCAAAGTGAATGAAATATCTTGAGACGAAACGTGTTGTAACTTGTGCCGTAGTACTCAAATGGGTGAGAAAAAAAGAAAGGAAAAACGTTTCATATTTCCTTCAATATGAACCTGAGCACTCGAGAAAGTGGGTTACTCTGTTTCACTCGGGAGATGAAAGTCAACAAAAAATGTTAGCTCCTTCGGATAAAGTGCACTGGATCAATACTTGAGTCAAAATATTGCACTAACGTGAACCCTGACGCAAACAAACTAAAATACGAACTGTTATCTTATTCAGAGAATGTATTGTTGGCACGAGGAGCCTGAATCGCGTGTATTGGAAAATCCACTTGCATTTTTCACGTCGAAAAGTCGAACCCTACGAGCTGAAATCGAGCCGGTGACCCTCCGCACACCAGGCAGATACTCTTCCTGCTGAGCTATCGCGGTCCGGACAGTCAGCTGAGAATAACTCAAGTGAATAATCGATAAGACGCGAACCGGCTCGCGGCGTCCGACTTTTCGATGTGAAAAATGCAAGTGTATTTTCCATTGCATTTGTTATCTTATTGTACTGCTACGTTACCGGATTCTTAAATGTTAAATTCTTTGAAAGCAGATCAAGTTCTTCTCACAAAAGTCAATCATCCGGTGACGACATTCAGTTATCTTATGCTTCCACGAGGTGTCCACTCCCAAAATGTTTATCAACGTGTTTCTATCAGTGGCCAGGCACGAATTTGTGTTTATTCATGTGAATGACATTGTTTATATTCTCAGGGTTAGCGCAGATAATTTCGATCATTTTCACCCGCAGAGATACTTTGTCTACAAAAAAGACAGTGACGCCGATTTCAAACAACCCAGGTGAAGCAATAATAAAGAACGATCATCGTGCTATCACCGAAACCTCCGATACAACACTAGTCTTTGATTATCATTAGTTCCGGATGGCTGAGATTAGTGTTTTCGGTTCTAAACTTTTCAGCGCTATTCAAGGTGATATCACATGCGCATCCAAAACAATGAAGCTTATTATTACCTTATGTTGAAGTCGTGCAATGTGAAGCATAGCTGAAACAGTGCTCCTTGGTTTTCAGTTGTGAGTTGAGCGCTGAAGCTGCGTGATAAATCATATTATAGCTGAAAGAGTTTTGCAATTAGACGATGTAGGTAGTTAAAGGGCTCCTCTTAAACGCGACTGCTCAAATGTCAAGGATACATTCACATGTGTGTGTGTGTGTGTGTGTGCAGCTAATGATTGATTCTGGATTCCAATAGGGCTGAAGATTTATAAGACGCACGTGTATTATATATGCATATATTGTAAGTCGAGTGAGTAGATTT
This sequence comes from Fasciola hepatica, assembly GCA_948099385.1. Taxonomy (NCBI): domain Eukaryota; kingdom Metazoa; phylum Platyhelminthes; class Trematoda; order Plagiorchiida; family Fasciolidae; genus Fasciola; species Fasciola hepatica. The sequence goes on along the minus strand of CANUEZ040000112.1, from coordinate 4,348,389 downwards.
CATATATACATGAATAGAGGGGGAAAAGATCGCAGACTTATTTAGAAATTTTATTACTTTTCTTCGAAATACTCACCTATGTTACAGAGTACATTTTATCATCTTGTTTACTACGTTACATCAACGGCGGCTTCTTTGAGGTTGTCTGAATAAATGATTGTTCAACTAACAATACATTGCAAGATGTTTATGCTGAGATTTTTGCATTTGTCAGAGGTATTTGTTGATCTGTATTGTTTATACATTGAAGCAATATGTACAAAATCTGAGCCATAAAAATGGGTGGAAACCATCGTGCTGGAAAGCAAATATAAATACCAAGTATGAGGAAAGAAAGCGGTGTTCCGGAGGCTGTCCGATACGCGTTGTTCTTCTGATTCGATACAAATCGTGGTTGTTTCATACCGACGTTATTCAGACTTCTCGACTGGTTATATTCTGAAAGAACAACAAAACGAGAAAATGAATCCAAGTAATGTTTGTTTCGATTCCATTCACCCTTACTTTATATAGAATTTTAACTTTTGCGCTTAAATAACGTAATATGCAGCGATGAGATGTCGCTTAACCAAACTGATGCCTCAGCTGAATATGCTGTATCTTCATTTGGAAGTAAAACCAAGGCGTTTGTATTGAGTGTCTCCCTGAAACATAACATGTTCTATGAATATCTGATCAACGAACATTACTACTATGCATATGAATTTGAACTAATATGAAATTATGACAGGAGTGAAACATTTATACTATTTTCAAAGCTTTTGACACAAGTATATAGAATAGGATCTTCTGAAGCGCTCAGTCTCAAGATTACCGACACTACTGCCTTATTTGTGTACGTTAGTTTTTGTGTCGAGTTCATCTGATCAGATTTTTAGGTATTTACTGTTTTCCGTGAATTATACGCATTATCGGATCGTAAAACCTTATGTCAGAACAGTGAAATGATACTTTTGTTTCTTGGTCTTGTCCATATCAAAGAAATTGAAACTGGTAATTTGGACAAAAATGTCTACTTAAAAGTTCACTTATGTGCATTTCCGTATTATACTGCATTACTGTGTTCCTTTCCACTCTGAAGGACTTAATATATTTTATAACTACTCCGCCGTTGTCGCCGTACGTGTAACAAGAGCTTTGACAAAGGTGAAATGAAATGGTAAGCTCGTATTTAGTATATTTAGTGGTGCCTAGTTTCAATGTTTTGGTTTGTTCAACGCTGAATTGATCCAAGTGTAAAAACTAGTAAGCTTCCGTCATTTTGAGTTTATCAGTAAGATCACATGGTGTATTTTTACTCCGTAGAGTAGCCACTACATCTGTTACTACTTTTAAGTCATACGACGGAAAAAATTAAGCAAAACTTCTGAACTGTTATCTATGTTAGATAGATAGAACGGACCCAATTATCAAACAAACCGCGTGCTCAATCAAACTCACCTTCAGCTGTCAGAGTGAACGTACTTTCCGCGAGGGGCTCAAACTTTTTTCTCGTATATTTCTTGCATTTCCACTGGCCAAAACATTCCGCTGTAAGTTTGCTAATTCGCAGCACACTGTACAATGTATGGTTGTTGATCCAACGATTGGTCACGTCAATTATTTGACCAGTCACAGATGAAAGACGGATACTGGTCGATGGTTGAGCACTGTTGCGCGTCTGTATGTTACCATCCTCTATTTCAGTGAGAGGATAAATCTTTCGATCACGCAAATACCACTGTATACCTGCTGATGCATCAAATGCACGAAAATGAGCTAAACACGTAAGCTTGTGTGGCTTCCCAGGTACTCCGTTTGGATCACTTTTTACGGTGACATCTACAAGAAATAACGTCAAGGTAACGGACTGATGCTGCCTAAAGCTAATTGAGAAGTGAATACTATTATTTTAACAAATAAGCTCGACGGGAAATGTTGCTACTCCATTTAAAAGACTTGTAATTGTTTGTATGAACTGAAGCTTTTCACGAGCTGATTCATCACGCAGTGTTAACGGTCAAATCACCAATAAAACACATGGGTGAGCTTTACAGTTATTTCACACTTCTTGGAAGGCACCAGTAATCGCTTGTCAGGTCTGAATCGGGATTCAAAACTCCCGTGAGTGACCACGAGTCACGTACGGAACTCCCAGGTTATCGTGACTTTCTCGTTTTAGAATTATACGGTACGGAGGACAGCCGTTGCTCGCGTTATACGGTAAAATTCGTCAACCACAAAGAATGACCCTTTTGATATGTGTACTTGAACTTCGATGCCGCAGGATGAACTATTTCATAATCAATTCAAGTATGCTTATAATCAAATGGATGCAATTTCTGAGCGTTTTTTGTATTTCTGGAAATTCCATTCATTCCTTAGTCATTAAAATTTTGGATTTCGAGGCCCGTCACTCTGTTCTAGTACGTATGCAGTGAGCTGTTTTATAGCGTTCCAGGTAAACTGTAGTCATAATCAGGCTCTCTTGCTTTCGAAAACTGACTGCTTCTACTGACAGTCCTCGGGAAGGCACATTAAAGCTGTTCATATTCAGTTGGATTATAACTCTGTTAATTTCCCGTTAAAAAACACATTTCTCAACACTCTGTAATGCCTGTTTCCATGAAACTAAACTGCGGCTGTCTGGCTGCTGATGGAGTTATTCAGTAAATTACATGGACGACCCTTGAACTATTTTATTATTATCAAACTGTCTTACCTTCATTGACTCGATACTACTGTCTGTAGTTTTCTTCTTGCGTTTTTCATGCTCTTATTTTTTTCACTCTGGTCAACTGAGATTATTAGTGAGAGATACCAACCGATACCACCACACCCATTGCATGGTTCGTGGTTATTTTAACTAAAATGAACTGAGCTCGCCCTCAAGTACTACAGTCGTGTTTTGGGGCGGAGCCCTTCAGAAACCACTTCTCTTTTCATTTAGGTTCAGCGCATATTACCACCATATTTTATCGACTCAGTCTCATCTTTGAGTTGTTACACATCCTTTTTTCTCAGTTGATTTTCTTGTAACATTCTTACCACTTATACTGTTTTCCTCAGTTGGCCTCCTCATCTTCTGGGAAAAGTTTTAATCCCTCTTTATCTTCTTCGTAACCAGGATCCATCCTGGGTGGGTATTCTTGAATAAAATGGTTGTTCAATTTGGTTATCCCATTACGTTTTCCGTTTCTTGGACAAAATCTAAATTTATACTAGTTTCTTTTTTCGTTTCCTTTGATCGGCATAAGCTACTAAACGACTGCTAGCTTCTGCTCAAAGTACGCCAATGGCGACTAAATCAGAGATAAACATGTAGTTTCTAAATAAGAGATGGGTAGTTAAATTGAGCGAGGTTTTTGATTTCATTGACTGTTCTCTGCCCCTTGTACAGTCGGATCTTTTGAATCATCCGGTAGATACATGCCGTCAAAGCTCTGCAGGCTGTTTATAACGGACTGCCCTTGTTGAACCCGAGCCCCTACAAAGAAGTCGTCCATCGCGAGAGAACATGGCTTCCCGGATAACTATTTGTTACCTTTCAAAGCCCAGTATAGGAAGGGCGTCATAAGGTGTAAAGTATTTGTGTTTAATGAATCACTAAGAGCTAGCCTGGGTAACTTGGTGGTTAGGTGTCTGACTTACAATGAACCGCCCCTGGTTCGAGTGCCAATAGGGGTTAGGCGGATGTGCACCGCTGATGATTCCTAGCAAGCATGAAGCACCTGCACAGTGCTTCTAAAGTTTTTATTGATGAGTTAAGTGTTCGTATCACATAAGGAATCAAAGTATGTACATTTAATCTCCTAGGAATAAAATCTACATGCGTTTGTAAAACCAGTCTTGAAAAAGGTGGCCCAAGGTGACCGGAACGTCGACAACTTACCAAGGACTTAGAATACGCTGTGTTATTGTACAATAAAATTTCACCATAACATTCAGACGAAATAACCTTTTAACATTCGTGTTTTTGGTCCTATGCCTAAATTTTATGGAATGGAGTGTTTCCGGATCTGTTTTGATGCATGCATCAATAATATAATGGAAACATTTGGAGTATCAAGAATACGCAATAAAAATTTTAGGATTATGGAACATAAGAACTTTATTCCAGCTGTGGTAAATGAGACGGTTTAAAGTGAATTGTGTACTCTTTTGTCTCATAGTAACCACAATTTCCTCTTCTTGTCATGTACGCTGAGAACAGCTCCACTCCATGCTACCCTTCGTTTTTCTCCTTATTCTGCTATTCCTTATTCTAGGTCGGTGTGCAATCATATTGTTTAAGTATTTTGTTACACTGCGTAATACTGGACAACTTTTAGACTAATATTTTTCAAGGCTAAACATGAAAATAATAGTTGTAAAACGAAGTTGTCCGGTCCTACGAGGAAAGGGATAGTCCGTGAATAATTTCTTTTCTGTTGTCGATTATCTATCAAGTGGTTTTAAATATATTATAAAGCTGGCATTTTAATTTATGTCGATATATATACATATATATTTTTATCCACTAGTAAATGCTTCTTCGTATCTAACCACCCGATGAGGGAACAGTTATTGACAATCATCAAACGGTTGAAATTACTTTCCTTGCAACAGCTGAAAAACCGTTCAAGGGCACCATGCGGGTAACCACTGAGCGCCTCCATTTTTGAGACTAACCTCAGCAAGTGCTACCGAACAGAGAACGCTTGAATTGCGAGAAAAGCGAGCTATATTGAAACCAAAGATAGTTATTTTTCGACTGGAAACCAAACTGTCAAGGGAGTTTTCTTAAGCTCCTCTCTTGAGTCCATAACCGATGGTAAATAATACTAGTTTCGTCAAAATGTTTTTTATTCTATATGGTGCCCACAGAGTTTTCCTCTCCTAAATGTGCTAAATCCTGAGTGTCTAACTTTCTATTACCCAGAAAGTACCCTTTCTTCTCCCATTATTTTCTCATATCATCGGATAATTAGATGAATCTTACGTCGTCTTAGTGTTAATCTACCTAGTAACAGATATCTTCAGCACCTGTTGGGCCTTTATAAACGCTCCCTGGTGTGGTTTGCATGCAACTGATAGCGGTGCGCTAACGTTTTATGGTGAGGGATGATTATTCTACAGACTTTGTCGAAACTCGTGCATATGGGCGTTTGTTAAACACGTTTTGTCGTAAAACGTGTTAGTATTATCAAAGAGTTACATAATTTTATGTCCATATAAATGACTGTGAAGTTGTGGTCAGGTTGTAGGCCGATAACCTTTGTGTTCTGTACTATACAACGAGCAAATGTGCTCTTTTCACGCCACTACCAGTCGACTGGACCTATAACGAAATTTCTTTTTTTCTCCGATAAAATAGACACCCATCAATAAGATGTACTGATTTACACGACAAGTGAAGTTTCCTACTTGTGACGAAATTCATTCTGATCACTTCATCTAGGCACATTCATGAAGACTATATTGTTTGTGAAAATGGCTTCAACGCAAATAATCACTATGTTAAAAACAATTATATACATTTCCATATGTCAGTAATTCTTCTCTTACAATGTTAAAAGCATTTATTTTGGAAACCAAGGTCATACATATTCATCTAGCCATAGTGTAGTACAGAATCAAAATAAATGAGAGAAAACTTTAAGTTAACTCATGTCATTCCCTGTTGCTATGATTAGCATTTTTTACTTCGCAAAACTTAAGCCAAGAACCGGGAACATTTTGGATAGCATCACAGTCAACGTTACCCGGGGATTTGAGAATCTAATGTACATTGAATAAATTGAGTTTATTGGTGCGAATTGCTTTATGGTTGAAAAACTGCATAATCGGAATAATCACTGTTTTATGCAAAAGATTCTCAATGCAAGTGAATATATGAATAGAACGTGACAATGTCAGATACTATGCAGTGATGACATTGATGTAAAGCACATTGTTAATGACCCGTCCGGAGAACTCTGTGGATTTGTGTGCCTTAATCAATCCTTACTACCATGTTCAAAATCCAATAGGGTTTGGCTGTATGCAGACCAAAGTGAAAAAAACCGGTTAAGTGTTCGCAAACTTTCCTAATACGTCATTCAAAGGTTTGGCCAGACGATAAGTTATTTTTGGATAATTAAAATCTGTTTTGCTTTGAGGAAAAAGTACTGAAACCCTCACAATCTAGTCAAACGCACAATTACCTGTTCAGCTGTTTTCAGTTTCCACAATGCTGAAAGTAGATTCTTATCAGCCACGAACATTGTACTTTGGGAAATTTCATGATTTATTCACCATTTAGTAGGTCGACACGCTGAACATTTGTTGTTATGAGAAGTTTATGCCCAAGCGAAATGGTGTACGATGCAAAACATTATAGCAGATGTGACGGTCTACATTTATTTGTTATTTTATTCCACTCAGTTTGAGATAATCTTTTTTGCAACAAAAAAATTAGGTTTCACGTTCAAGTAAGGTTACAAAATAACTCATTCAGCAACAACTGTATTCGGCATTTAGAAAACGTATACTGCATTAGTCAGGAAAAACGAGTTTTTGATGCTGCTGTTTCAAAGAAAACGCATATTCCAGACCGAAAACTCTAAAATTCCCGTTTTCATCAACTCGCTTCACAAACGGCTAGATTTACTCAGCGGTCCCCCGAGTGATTTGCAATTAAACAGAGGTTTTTACCGATTTTCTGTGACACCTCCAACTGCTACTGATGACAGTCATGAGAATTTTTCACATACGCAAGCAGCTGTATATTTACTATTCGAATGCATTTTGGGGGTGCAAGAAGCTTTTATAGAGTTCCGGTGACAACTGACTTGACAGCCTGGCAGAATTTGATGCACGACAGACCTTTTAATATGAATTACTTGCTCATCTTTGGAACGGGTTACGTGAGAATTATACTTTCCGTTTTCACCGTTTACAGGGTTTCTAGAGCGACAAAATGAAGCTTCAGGACTGTTCTTTATCGCGACAGTAAAGATGGCATCTAAAGGTTCATGAATTAGTCCATAACATCTGTTGACAGAATTTCCCGTATGTCATTAATAACTGCACCATCGTAGAACGAATTCATGTTGATCTCATGTTCTTGCTAGCCAATAACCTTAACCCCCCAGGGAAACATATCACAGACATTGTTGCAGCATGGCTTACACATTTACTTTTTTCGGAAATAGGATATCTTCTCTTATGAGAGGCTTTATTGAACAGTTGTGTAACGCTTCACAGCATTAGCTAGTTTAGTGTGCCCGTGACGCTTTACATGTTTGATTACCTTCTATGTTAGGAGTTTAATAACTTAATGAAGTCCGAAATTAAAACCTCTATTCATGTGCGTTTGTCTGTTCGACTTTATTCTCACATTTATTCTAATGATCGACTACTCCGGTAAACACAACTTTTGATAGATACAGTTGATGATTTTACTAATATTTCTGCTAGTTTTAGGTGATTTGTATCTGTCTAAAACTTCTGAGTAATGTGAGGGTTTTGTAATATTTGCTTGGCTCACTGTCCTTTGGACTCCTGCTTTCACGGACAAAATTTAGATCATCTGATCAACCTTGCACTCGAAAGCACCAGACTCGAGTTTCACTCTTGCTGGAGCTCGCCAATAATGCATATCCTCCACCCCCTCCCCGGGGTTTGAACCCAGGCCTTTTCATCACGAAGAAGTGTTGTGTTACAACTGCGACATCTCGTTTCCATGCGGACTGATACGAGTCCCAGGGTTGAAGTTGTTCAGATGTCGTTCTCTGTGACAGGCTGCAATGCTCGGAAAACACGTGTGTATTTTAGTTTGATTTAAATTGGTCTCATATTTCCCACGTGACCTTATTAAATAAAAGATACTTTACAATTATTAACTAGTGGAATGGTATGCCATTACAAGAGGATTTCATGTAGTGAAGTTTTAGGGAAAAAGCGAGAATTGTGAACCGTAGGTAGAACAGTTTATAGATGAATGCCTTGCAAAATCTTTGGAAAAAAGTGAACAATTGTAGCAGGTTTACTAATTTGAAGAAGCAATACACACGTGTCCTGTTTCACTCAACCACTACAAGAACTAAATTCCACGGGTGCAGTAAAGCTTACTTTACTTGATTTTCTGGTGAGCTTTATTAGCTTCAGTTATTTTTATCCAATTTCCATCCATGCATTTCACATGACGGATTTATGTTACCCGAATAATAAATGCCAACCCATCGAGCTGGAAATGTCATCACAAAAGAGCCTCGTCATTTGCAGTCTAAGTAGGTAACCTATTTACCTAGTGCGCTCCCAACTGGACAAACACACCCCACACGAATAGCCATTCATTTCAGAGAAGCATTACTGATCTAATCGCAACTGCAGTGATCACCATTATCTTTCAGTTAGTCTATCCTCCATCAAGCCACATTTTGCGCCCATACGAGAGCGTCAGAACAGTCGAATTCCTCAGTGCGAAGAACTTTCGTAACATGTTAATCAGATTTTCGTTCATCTGATTGGTGAAAATTACAGGTGCCATTGTTTTATTGGCAACTAATGCACAGTCGTAAAAGAATCTAAAACCGACAGGAAATAGGCAAACTACTTATCATTAGGTATGTATACGGTATTGCTACACAGAAATCCCATTTTCGGGGCGATAAAATGTCAATCCGCCTAAATGATCCGGGATTTTGCAACACAGGTACATTGTTGGATGATAAGACCGCCAGTTAGGTCACATTCCATTTTTGTATGATCTCGATTTACTTTGGAAGACTGGTTGAATTTTTTCGTTCACATTCAGGACTTAGATTCAGTAGGAAAGCTGACCAGACTACACTTATGAAGTACAAGTGGCTTCGCAAATCTAAAACCAATTGGCTGACGATTTGATGTTTTCCGAGTTATAAGTTAATTATCCGCACGCGATGTAGAATGCCCCCTAATCATGCAAGTTCACAAGCTTTTTCGAAAGAACCGTTGACAAAGAACCCCGAGTAAAATACTTTCATGAATAATTAGGAAACCTTGTATGCTCGCATAGTGCAATTTGGACATGTCTGACTTCTACTCGCTTCACTGTGCGTGGTGGGTAACATCAACTCATTGTTAATGTACTATAGTTATTTGGGATGTCCATAGGTAACTTCAAAATAATCAAAGACGTTCTATTCTAGATAACAAATAATCTTCATCTGCAGTGTAAACCACATATCAGATCGAGACGATGCACACACTCCTCCGTATTGCTCACCTATATCACCTATATCAGTCTAACACTCAAGCAGTAGAACCGTCTTGAAACTTATTTATTTTTCAAGAGCTTCGTCTGATGGATGCAATGGGTTTTGTCAGTTTCAAGTCATTATTCAAGTGTAATAATCTTCAGGGGCGAATATGCTTACCTCTTTATTTTCACGGTTTCTACGAATAATACAAAAAACTGCCTCCCTGTTCATTTAAAGCTCTGTTTAGTATATTTCAAATAATCATAAGCCCAAAGCCTTGGTACGCACAATCAACCTTCGCAACTGCTTTCTTGTTTTTGACGGCGCCAACTTCACCGTCATCCGGCTAAGGAAACATCTAGAGGCACAAGCAAATCATAAGCTACTTTTGAAATCAGTAGATAAAATGCATTATTCGGTTAGTCCATCTCAGGCCGCCAGTTAACTGCGGAGGAACAATTTCACTGGAAATTTATTTCTAGAAACAGACCAATAGATTTTGTTTTCCGCCTGAGTCACACTCTGCAAATTCGATTGAAGATGGACCCTTGATATTATCAATAAACGTTCACCATGGACGGAAGCTGTCTCTAAATAATTCCGAGTTTCATGTGGTAATTATTTCATTATTACCCGATGCCAGCCGATGAAAAAAGTGAATAGTTCAGTTTAAGAAAATAAGTGAAAGAAAGAATATTATTTTATTATTTTGCCTTGATTTATTTTGAAATTACCTATGGAAGTAAATATCTTTTATTGTTGTTTAGGTTTCATCAGCACCAGTTTTTTTTCGAGATTTGTAAATGCTGCGCAAAACAACAGCCCGCTACTGCTACAACTCTCTTGGAAGCAAAACTGTATTTCCACTATCGTGCTGGAACTTAAAATAGCACTCGGGACATTTTGATAGAGGAAAGTAACGAATAATGTTATTTCGGTGACTTCGTATTGCAGATAATACAGATACAGATATAAAGTGTTTATGGATGTTTACGAGTCACGCATTTGAAAATTAATATGGTAGTGAGTTTGCATATACTGTAGGCTGAGTGGTTGTGCCATCCAGAAAAAAACTTTGCTACGTTTCGGAAATTCATCCCTGAAAAATGACTAAGACGAAATAGGTTTATTTTGCACGCGCCCGGATGCCACCATATCTGACTACTGTTGTGTTCAACAGTGGACAGAAATGGGTTACAATGGCATGAGTACTGTAGTCAGCATATACTGACTGCACATAGGCATGTTAACGTGAGCCAAGTCAACGGAGTAGTAAACGGCTGACACAGTTGATAAGTGTCCGAACGTTATTGTCACTGGTAGGCTTTTGAGACTTCCCTGGGTCACGCATGCTGATGGTCCGGCTGTACTATTGAGAAGAGCGATGGAACGATCGTGTGCGTAGGCCACGTGCAAATGAATATCAGACGTAAAAAAGGACACACCGCTGTATACAGTTACGTTACCAAGTCACCTGACGATTCGTCATTTTGTTCTGGGTTCACTTTGATTAGAATCGGGCAAGTTGGAGTAACTTTAAAACAGCATATTAAATTAAAGCAGTAACTTTAAAAGCTCCACATACTTGGAGAGGAAGTTATTTTAAACAAACTTATTCGTTACTTTATTTCCCGTCATTTTATTTATGTTTGGGCCAAGACATCTTTTATTCATTAAAAGCCCATCAAATGAAACAGTTTAAGGTTGGAAGGATAAAAGTAAGCTCCTTATGAAAAAACAATTTTCCATACAATTTGTCACTTTCCATGTGTACAGAAGCAGGTCGGCAAACAGTCTATTGTCGTCACACTGATAACCTACCCTAGACTCATTGATTTTTCAAAGATTACCGTTTTGTTCAATTGTTCTCACTTTTACCTGGATCAGGATCCATTCTTATTTTTGTTTGTGAGATCAGCTAGGTAACAAAATTGAAAGATTTGTAAAAATTGTTACTCCCTTCAAGCTCGAGCGTTGTCGCATTTTTCCATCCCTAGAATCTTCTCCATTATACTGTTTGCGAAATGTTTGTCTGAGTCACCTAATTAGATAGAGCTGCAATTATTAAATTTGTTTTCCTTATAAATACATCAAAAATCAACTATTCCAACTTTTGCGAATTGTCAGCCTAAAACTATACTCACAGGTAACTGAAAATTCAACACCGAACAACGAAGTCTTTGTATACTTGAAGCATGCAGCTCTTTGTTCATCTCCATCATACCGGTTGAAGATGTTTTTGAGGATAAGAAATGTTTCAGACACTAATTAGACAGATGGTTCTCTGACTGCTTTGTTGCTGCTGTTCTAACGTGGATCATTTTGTTTTTATTCCATAAATCCCCGAGACAAATTTCAGTTTCAGTGAACTGCTCCTTTCACAACTGTGATTGCTGCATCATTCGAGGTAATCATGACTATACTAAGAATCGTTTTGCTGAAATTTTCATTGTTGGAAAATTAATAATGTTCGCTTATCCGGTGCTTTTTAACCGTAAACGTCACGATTGGTATGTCATTAGTGGCGCTGTGAATTCGGTGCCGATGTTACCATGCGAAACTAGCTTTGATTTGGCCAAGTACAATTTAGACCACTGTACGAAAACGGAAATTGACGGTGACAACTAAAATAACGGTGATTGGAGCTTTTGCTAATTGGTTTAAGCGTAAGACGTTTTAGTCAGAAAGGTCCCACTTACTGGAATCCGTATAGTATGGACTAACCAAAAAGCGAGTGGATCACTCTAAGTCACTCCAATACGTATCGCATACTAATGAGCACAAGAAGTGTGCACGCAATTTGTCAAGGAATAATTAAGCCCCATATAAATTGATCCTTTTTAGAAATAAAATTAAATGCAAAACTGACGAAATGGATGATAATAAACGATGAAGCATCGAGTAAATAGGTAAGTTTTATATTCATATTGACAGTATTTTCAGTTCAGCATTTCAGTAGGTGAAAATCGTGACTTTCTTCACCAAAAGAAAAGCCTCAGCGTTGTTTTGTGCACGTACTCATACATCGGAATCGAAATCAAACTAGGGTCAAAAAGTGTTCTAATTTCTTCCGATCCACTATCATGGTCACTTTAAAAATAGCATCAGTCCCTACCACAAACGCCTACATGTTCATAACACAATGAATCAAATATAAATCCTGATGGAAAAGATAAATGTTACGTGCCCATATTGATAAACTTGGTGGTTAGTATAGACGAACTAGCGGCTTGTAGAATCAGAATTGAAGTTTCAATTCCAAGTGGTGCATAATATTGTGAACCAGTTTACATTGAAGTTATTAAAATATCCGTTGACAAATACGGAACTAGTTTTTAGGAATTAAACGCTAGGGAATTACGAAGCGATTGGGGAAAGAGACAAAGCATCCGGGATCGGTGGGAAGATATACCTGATCAGAAACCCTTGGAAATTATGACGTTTGCAAGATAAATGTGTTCATGTAGTTTTATTTGTGAAATGAAGTTTTTCAAGCAAAATGCTTACACCTCATTAAAAAGAGCTCTCACAAGACAAATAAAATATGCCACAATGGGCGCTAAAGTTATATGAGTGAAAGGGAAGAAAATATCGACTTAATTTTGAAAGTAATTTCATTATATTTTTGTCACTATTGGTCAGTACCCGCGCCGGATATGGCAACGGAGAGTTTTATATGCGATAGTTCTGGAAGAAACGTGCCGGAGTTTAGATCTGGTAGATAAGTGAGAATGACAATGAGGTAAGCCAGGATGTAGTGAATGCGTTGGATCCTGTGCTACCTTGTGGGACAGGGTGCACAAGATTCGATGTGCTGGTTAGCAAGTTCAGTAAAAAGAAAATCAAAAGTTAGGGTTGGGAAAGGGCCAATAATTAGCTAAGGGCTTTGAAGTCTTGCTTCAATGGCCAGGAAAAATTACAGCTGAAGAATACAATAAGACCAGAAGAACACATTGAAGAATACGTTTGGAAAGATTCGTAAGTGTCATTCAGAACTGCCTGAGTTTTCTCATTTTGAAAAGATAGGCACCCAATTTTAGCGACACAGTACTGGATGTAAGGTGTCCATCTTAAATTGTCGTCTACGACAACACCCATACACTTGACAGCTCTCATTCTGGATGTGGACTTGGAAGTGAAAGTAACTTTATTTAGGGACAAGAGGAACAGCAATTACTGAACACACACTCAAGGCACCTTGCGGGTGTTCATTTTGTACCCAACTGGGTTGGATAAATATTATATGTGATGGGTTCTCACTGAAAACTATGAAGTTGGAGGGGTCGGAAAAAGTTTGACAAAGAAAAATAGCGTTTGTATAATTAAATACCTCAGAAGAGGAAGAAAATAGTAGGTCGCTGAAGTATGTGAAAAATAAAAAAAGAGACAACATGGCACCTTTTATTATTTCAGAAATGTTGACAAGAGGTTCGAACCATTTGTAGCCCATCCTGGTTCTATGCAATCTACTGCAAATATAGTTTGAGAGCCGGGCAAGAATTTGCGAGGTACTGTTGAAAGCTTCAGGTTTTTGAGGAAAGAAAAGGGGTACTGGGTCACAGGCTGAGGAATAGTGGAAAGTCTCACAACTCACAAATCGGATGGATCTGCCTAGGAATCCAGGGTCATCGAGAATGGATCTTTTGGGTTTGTAAGCAAACTGACAAGAGCACGGAGATGTATTCAAGTGGGTTTGAAGACTACCACGCACGGTCTTCCAGTCAATTTTTAGTGCCGCCAACGTGTGGTTTTTGTTGGGTCCCTAGAGGGTTGGGATACTGGTGACTGGCAGCCAAAAAGCAGGAGTAAGACAGTTTGATAGGAGTTTACTCAACAAAATTATCATTGGTTTCTCAAGCTGAGCGGCTTCATGCTCGAAAATGTTAGGTGAGAGGTCACTTGAAGCTGCAAAATATTAGGCTTTAGACTTGAGAATTTCAGATGTGTTGAAACTAGAGAACTGTTCAAAGTCTGTGCTGATACATGCAGAGTAACGAGTCCAGTCGCTGAATGGATGCTTAAAAGTAGCATTGAGGTAGTCTACATCAATGTCATCGTTTCGGGATTTGGTAACCTGACTACAAGGTTGCTTTATATCGTGCCATATAAACATGGAATTCCTAATTCTCAGGAAGTTTGCACCAAAGGACAAATTCAACCTTTTTATCACTGCTTTAATCAGATGCTAGGTTTGATTTCCAATCCTCGGAGAGGCTTGTAGGAGCGTTTCATATTCCTCCAGTGAAAAGTTGGTAACGGAAAGCCCGCTGTACCACTGGATGCAAACAAAGTTTAAGCTGGGCAGCAGAGGTTGACGATAGCACTATGACTATCGGTAAGTACTTCAACAAGTTGAAGGAGTACATAGAAGGAAAGCCATGAAAAGGCAGTGCAGGCTGCTGTTTTCTGTTGAGAGATATTACTGTCCAAGTAGTTCGAAGGCACAATTTTACCTTATTTGTTTTTGTGGAGAATTCATGAGCAATGTGAGAATGAAATTTCGGTCTCAGAAGAAGTAAGCTCCGATCGCTGGTAGAAATAGGAGCTTCAGTTCTAAGGGAGAATTACTAAGGATGATTGGGGATGCTTTTACGAGTGTGCACCATGGCTCACAATGGGAAAATTGACGGCAGCAATTTTCATGTTGTCCCCGCAATCACATTTACTATCATTTTTAAACAGTTGCTCTTTCCTGTACATTGTACGCATTGGCTAGCTGTTTGAGTCATTAGTTGTGACGAACGTATATACACTGCTGAGAGCTGAAGTACATTTAGCGAGGTCAAAGACGTCTAGCAAGTTTCACTCTGTAACAGGACTGCAAAAAGAAAACCCCTGAAATATTCTCTGAACAAAATAATAATAATTACCGTTTGGCGTTTTGAAACTTCTATCAGGAATGGAATGCTATTTAAGAAACCTCACTATTTTTTTACAGTTTCCGTTTTGGTAGTCTTTTTTTGAAACTGGATATAGCGGTCGGCTTTGGAAGTAGATTCCAAGTCATACTTGGGAAAAAGTAGGACAAATGAAGTTCTAATACATTTCCACTTTGTTCTCCGCCCTACGAATAAGCGCAAGCCTACTGAGTATGAGAAGCAAAAATGTTACTACTGTAATCGTTCATAGCGTGATGGGATAAATTCGTGAAAACAAACGGTGCTTGATCACGTTGGTTACTTTGCCTGGTGTATTGTTCTTCTAATAACCTCAAAAAGGGTACATGGTGTTCCCACTGGGGTCTTCTCAAAATGCATTTGCGGTACTCTTTCATTTTCAAACCTAATAATTTAAATTTATGCTCGCAACAATAATAATTGCAAAAAATTGGGAATAACCGTAACACTTTATTAGGAGTGGGATTTGCTGAAAAGATGAAACTCACCAAAATTGTAACACATCAAAAATCGCACACTGATCTTCTGCGGTAATTTCATTCTATTGAATCTTCACTGATCAGTCGATTAATTTTCGGCAGTATAATGGGGTTCAAACTTCAGAGTGCATATTGTTTGATTTTTTCCTACTCAGTTATTACCTCCGGGATAAAAATTGTAGGAAAAGTGCACGTTTTATTCGCTATTTATTTGAGGCGACTACCATTTCAGCGACCTCCCTTATGAATTCTTTTCTTCATCTGTCAACTTTCAAGGAGCTTTATTATTCCGGAATAAGATTTTATTCTGATTCCGGTTTGTAGGAATTGGTTTGAACAACAGCCACTTAAACACCAAAGTACACTTAATTTATCTGAAATAAGGAGGAAATGTCTATTTGAACACAGAAAACAGCGTATTCGGCTACCTTGATTGACGGAGTTGGCCAATCTGACTGCCTCATCTTTTACGTATCCGTCATCCAGTTTGGTTGTACCCTTCGAGGACTTTGGCTCTAAAAACAAAAATGTCAGAAGGATTTGTATTGTCCTAGTTGTTGGAAAGTATATTACTTTATGTGTACGACCTAGAAACCATGAGAAATTTTTTTGACAGAAAGACTGATAACTGGGCAATGGTTTCCATGAGAAATTGTGTTTCAGCGACAAAGCTGCTAAGCGAACCGGAACGGCCTTTTCACCATAGCCTTTGTGCACTGTACCATATGCGCTATGAGACCACACCAGAGCGTAAGTGGATCAGTTGCCACTCTCCGAAATTCAGTGGTACACAGTTTCGCCAATAAGCAAGTGATACAGAATCCTTCATAAACATTCGCTGTGTAGTAAACCAGAACTCACCGGATGAATTCAGGCTAAAGGTTTCTTTATTATTAAATAATTGATAAATTTCAAGAACATGTTATTCACTCGCATTTCGGGGATGCTCCGGCTTGGGCGGTTTCTGCTTTATTCCAGATTAAATCGTGATTCGGAACGTGTTGCTTCAATGAACGTTTTGAAGTGTGTCGGAACTTCATGGTGTTTTTCTGACTTATTATTGGAAAATTGCTGTTTTCCGCTGAGCAGAACGCACACACGAGTCATATCACGGGGTTATGTCTCACCATAACGACAAATGCACAAATAAATTCAGGTAATGCGGGCAAAACGCAAGAGGCATTGGAGGCCACATCTACGGTCTCATATTCACTAGATGTGGAGGTGAAGTTTGACATTTTTTCACTCACTTTCATCGCGCAACTTTCTAAAGGTGTTCATTCCTGATCAGACCAAGGACCTTATGAGGCTGTCAATAAAGCAACGGCAAGAGACTGTCGCTTATCCTGACGCATCAGAATTACAATACCTGTTAGGGTCCCAAGATACTTTTAGAAAATTATTCTTTTTAAAGCACACGGAATCTCTTGAGGAGGAATAGTCGGAATTAACAGATGTGATAATCAAGTTATTTGCAAACTAATCTTATGTTTATCTTTCAGCAAGAATCATTTGATTAAGGATGTTAGTGCAAAAGTCTATGTATGTTATAGTTATTGAAGGTCGGTCCGAACCTTGATTATTGAACAACATATCCTTATGTTGCTTTTTTTCTGAAAGCTATTTTCCTTCATTTAATTTACTCGGATGACAACCTTAGAACACAGTAGCGAAAGACGTAACGGCAAGTAGTCGTGAAACACTTCATGAATGAAATCGCGGAAAATTCTGAAGTGGCACGAACATGGACATCATGACGCGTGCAAAACCCACTGTGCTTCTAAATTTAGTTTATACGTTTCAAAACAGCAGATTTTAATATAGACAATACAACTGCCTGTGATAAAGAATACTGAAATGGTGCAAATAGCTTCCATGAGTCTTTCAATTTACTGGTAAAATTTGGATTTTACTCCAGTACGCTGAATCATTCGTTTACGGATCTCGGAGGGTAGAACCTATTTCTATCGGATCAGATATTTAGCTGACAGCCGTTAACTTAGGAATTTACGCACGCTATTTTATATATTTTAGTTGGACGAGTGACTCATGGATCAAGGGACGAGAGAAAAAATAACGTAAGACTGAAATTCGACAGTGGCCTGACTTGGGTTCGTTCCGTGAAATTCGTACCAGGTGTATAAGAAACGTACCAGTAATTTTGAGCCGATAAAACTTCTCACGTAATTTAGATAAGTTAATTTGACAAATATAGTCCCCCGCATCGGCTTGGGTTACATTGTTAATAACCAATGTCCACGAACGAGGGTTAGATCTGTCCAGCTCGTAACGCGGGTTTGACACTTCATTTCCGACAGTCAATTCCCGCAGTGATCCATCTTTCCACCAGGACATCTGAAATAAAAACCATGAAAACGAGGAAAGTGAATCATTCTGGTCTCTCACCCGCACAAATCGATTTGTGAAATGTCTTCGGGACCGGACAACTTTTTGAATAACTTCCACAAGTGTGGCTAACTTAGCTGTCACTTTCGCGTTCCGGAAAATAAAGTTTAAACCTTCGGAGAACAAGGTTTGATGAAAACCGAATAAAACGTTCGTACGGTCGTATCAATGATGAACTGGGCAAATCTAAGTTTTGATGAATTGTAAATACATTTTCAAACGAGAACTCTTTTCATAAATTGTTTCAGTCCAAATAAAGCCTAAAGAACACACTATAATTGAAACAAAATTTTAACAGTTCAGGGATTAATAAAGACAATAACCTGAATTTTATTTATTTTACAAATATAGACTGCTAGAAAGTTTGTCCAACTTTATGAATCACTTTTCAGAGCATGCCAATGAGAAGCGTACTTTTCCCTTAACAAGTGAGTAATTACATTGCATAAAAATGAGTGCATCTCTCTGTTTCGTTCTGCGAACTAACCTCATTACGGACCATTAATCGATGCGTGTAAAGATACTTGTCCAATTTGCGCTCATTAGCAGCAACATGTTGAACACTTCTAACTTAACCATTACTGGCGCTATTTAACCGCAGTGAGTGATCGTTGAGTCTATTTCGGGTTTTCGTTTCGACAGAAGGCTGAAGCTCTTTGGTTTCCAACCTCCTCTTCTAAGCTATCCAACAAAAATCAGAATGAGCTGTTCAAATTCTCTGATTTCATTGAGAAAATAAAAATATCTGTTTCACCTTTGGGATGATATATATTGTAAATCACTTTCAATCAATCGATTTGAGAAACTGAATAGTTTACAAGTAAAGAAGACCTAGTTTATCATAGCGCATCATGCAATAACCTTTTGCATTGTTTAGGCTTCAACTGCAGTTGAGTAAATATCAAGGTCATTTCTGTACGATCCTTGTGAAAATCGTTCGAAATTTGTTCCACAGCTATAGATATGATGCAAATATCCTGACGAATCCCTATTACTGTACAAATTCGTGTTACAAAAAAACTGTGCACGGAAGTCAGTTCAGTGAGACTCGCCAGGCCAAGAGTGATAACCCTATTATTCCGCACTATTTTATCATCCGTCATATTGGCGGAATAAACCAACTTGCCTATTTAATGAGACTTTATTGAATGCAATGTACTGAATAATAAAGGGATTCACCTGTATAAGTGTGTAGTATGTTCCATCTCTTGTAAGGTTTTTCTCCTTAAATTAGATGCACGCGGGTCACAAACATATCGTGGCCATCGATACATGCAGCATGTTCTGATCGCTTTGTCGTTACGTGATGCATATGAATTTACCATTTAGTTGAGCAGGGTATCAAGCTTGCATAAATGGTAACGAATGAAAGTGCTTTCGTGAGTTGCCCTAATTCTGATATTATGGACACCATTTTAAGCAAAGAATCAGTGCTATGTTACTCATTATAGTTTTCACATTATCCGCCACATATGGGAATCAGAAAGAACAACAGAGTAGATGGGTATCTTTCGGCCTGGCCATGTGTCTTTATTACGTAGTGGGTGGTCTCCACTGATCACCTTTGATGAACTACCAATAAGTGTGCAACAGTCTCGCGACTCTCCAGTAATGATTTTATATTTCCCTTTTGCTGCAAACCGTTCGCTGTTCAATGAGAACCCGATAATAATGCTAAACAAGCGTGAATATTTATAGCAGTACTCCCTACGCCTGGTGGCGGTTATATTCAGATGCATTTCATATTTATTTGAATCACACCCGGAAATGAAGTGTACCAACGTGAGCGTCTTGTTTCAAAACACACCCACGACAGCAACTTTCCATCAGACTTTTTCTGTACGGAGTGCTGTAATTTTAAAACGGGTAACAGTGGTTTCCGTAATACGCTTCTTTGTTCTAAGGAGTCACCGAAAATATCTAGCAAAATGTTCCATTGATCAAGTGAAAAACACTCACAGCCTGGAGAGTAATTACCCTGGACAACGTTCGCCCAATGCTACACACCAAACAGTCGGATATCACGAAATTACTGGGTGAAGTTATACTTTTTATTAGAAAACTTAGCTCATATTTCGTTCATTCAGGATGACGCTTGCTTCATCACATGGAGCTCAAAAAGGAGAGAGCACTGTACCTTTAAACAATCTATCCGTTATTATACTGAAAAACATTTCATTAGATGAACAAAGTATACGGCATAAAAGCGATCATATTGATTGAGTTGAAAAATGACCCCTGAGAAACTTACAAGGATTACGCTTCTACGAAAGCATCACCATGGACGAGAATAATTATTTTTAGCAGTACTAAGCACGTTATTCATTTAGAAAGCAATCTGAAACCGCAGCGAAGAGCTATATGCGGCAGATAAAATCAGATTTGTTTATGTACGTTTCACCAACGGCTGTGCCTTTTGGAACAATACAAGTGGAAGTTTTCACCTAGAAGATTGTACGACATCCGCAAGTAAAGGGACGTATACGGCACCATTTAACGTGGATTGGTAAAAAGAGTTTGAATGATGAGACTACTACTTGTTCTTGGGGCCTTAGAACTATTTCCACTACCGATATGAGATGGCGTGCCACCGTTCAGCTTAACTGTCAGCAGTAAATTGCAAATATAGTTGAACCCTGCAGTACGGGACAGGTAGCAACCGTTCAGCTTGTGTGCGTTTATTACACTTCCTTTGAACCGATGTCCGCAACCAGCCATGGGACTAAAGCACTTTATCAGGCAGATCCCTTTCATTTCCAGATGCATCAAATGTGGAGTTTGTGATTTCTGATTTGCATAATCTCCACAGGCCGTTTTGTATAATGTCAAGATACAGGTTAAATGAATTGTGAGTACTGGCCTGACCATGTGTTTTGGTACACGTACATAATCTCGACGTCGTCTCGGGACTCAGTTATCATAACATCGAGAAATGAGCATTAACTTCCTGATGACTGTCGCTCAATAGAAAACGTGATACTTCGTGATTAAATTATCCATGGGGTCCTGTTCGTGATTCATCAATGTTGTTGGTCTAGTTATATTACTACGCTTCTTTTTAGAGCTGTACAGTACGCATAGTACTTTTAGTCTGATTTATCAACTAGCCACGATGTCTTTAAATATAGTCACAAATGAAATGAATAGTGAACGGGACAGATGTTGTTCTGCCATGTTGTGATGGCTCAGAGCTGTACACAAAGCAAGCCTGTTTTTAAAACTGGTGAGGCAGCTCTTGACTGGTTTTGCTCATCCAAGGCGCAAGTAATCGTTAGTTAATGAGTACGTGGGTCGGTGTTCTACACTCTGTTTGCCCAAAGTAGACGGACCTTTCAGCTAAGGCGGTTGACTGCACCTGCCATCAAATGTTTTGCGTAGACGGCATCGATGAACCCTCCGTTCAGACGTGACCAACCATCATCGCGAATAAATACTTTTTGGCTCGTTCTGTTTACTTCCTTACTTCACGCATAGAATTCGATTTCCTAGCCTTCTTTATGTTGTCAAACCTGATAAATGGGGACAACATCGGAACCTCTGTTTGGCTGTATACTGATGTCGTCTCTGCTGCCCTCCGAACCCATTCAAACTTTGTCCTGATTGAAACATGATACTCGTAATCCGTTCACCGCCAACTGTTCCCATTCGTTTGTTAGGTCCCGAATGTGTAGTATACATTTGGTACATAACAGCGGAACCTGTTAGGAATAAATCTATCCAGTTACACTTAGGCCAGAACAATCTAACTATGGAACCCGCCGGGCCAAGGTAGTTGAAACATGTGTTGTGCGTATTTTCTGACAGGACTTCTTGGCGTGCAATCTTCGCTGACTTTTTACTTTTGTGCTACTATCTCCTGCGAGGGTGTAAGTCAGTTTCTTGGATGTCTCTAATGGTAGCTGTCCACGCGTTTTGGTCTACGGCAAGGTCTGCACAACGAGAAATGCAGTTGCTGCGCCAGTCGCCTACCCCGAAGGCCGACTGGAGGTCTACGCGACCCATGTCGGCCTTGAAAATGCTAACCCATGTCTTCAGTTGGCTACCAAGGCGATATTTCCAATCGGAGCAGGGTGATGGCAATAGAATTCTCTTCATAGGTTCCGTTTCGGATCGTTGTTGAACATGATAAAACCACTGTAGGTGACGTCGTTGGAGGCAGGAAGAAAGGCTTTCCTCATTCGCACAGTGTTGCAGCACAGCAAACTTTGCTACGCGAACATAAAGCTTGTAGTGAGGGCACCAGTGGTCAAAGCTCTCCAGCCTTTCCGTGTCGTCTACTCTCAGCGGCCAATTTCTGCGGGGGTACGTAAGAACTGCGCGGAAGGCAGCGCGGGATATGCGCAGCTTCTTGTGAAGGCCTATTTCGTTGCGAGTCCACAATGACTTGCGAAGTTGTAGAAAAGCTGTCCTTGCGCAGTCAACACGAAGTTTAACCTCGTTCCTGACTTGGCCTTTTGGCTGGATAGTAGAATTTAGGTACTTGAAGTGGTGCATCTGTTCCAGAGTTTCGTTACTGACGAGTAAGGAATGTATTAGGCTCCGCAACATCGTGAAAAATTTCATTTTTGCAGTGATTATCTCCAGACCAAAAACCTTATCTTCATATGCAATTCGGTCATCAACCGGCTGCAGAGTTCCGGGTCCTCTTCTAGAATGACAATGTCTTCGGCGAATTCAAGGTCCGTGACCCAAGAGACGTGGCCAAGTTGTATTCCCCGAAGGTTTTCGAGGGCGCGAGGCATTACCCAGCCTATAGCGTAGTTAAATAGGTCTGGCGATAGAGGGCATCTTTGGCGGACGCCGGAGTAGATTGAGAACTTTTGAGACTTCTCGCCTTAGGCACGGATGCGCACCTGTGTTGCCGGGTATTACGATCTTACCAATCTGATTTACTTTTCGGGTGTTCCATCGTCTCGCTGTACGCTCCAGAGTTACTGTCTATGATTGGAGTCCAATGTTACCCGATAGTCAATGAAGCACGCGATGGTGGGTTGTTGGAATTCATAGCGGTGTTCTAGGATCCGGCGACGCGTGAAGATCTGGTCATCACAGTCTCTTCCTCGACGAGCGTGTTCGCGGGTCCCGAACAGCAACAAAGCTATTAGGCAGAAAGGTGGCAAACAGTCTAGCCGCTATATTATTGAGGCTGATACCCCTGTAGTTCGCGCAGAGAGTCTTGTCTCCTTTTTTCAGTATACGGAGTAGGATGGAGGTTGACCAGTCCTTGGGAAAAACCTCGGTGACCCAGATCCGACAGAAGAGCGCACTCAGTAGGTTCAACGGAATGGGCAAACAGGATTTAAAGATCACAGGTGATATGCCATTCTCCCTCGAGGAATTCTTGTTTCTCATGGTTTGAGCTGCGGAGATGATTTCCGATTAGTTGAGGTCGATTGCATATTGTTCTATGTTGCCTGCTGCCGTCGTTCAGATGGACTGGGAGGAGGAGCTTGCGCCTTCTTCGAAGAGGGGCGTATGAGCCGGAAAAGTCCCCCAAAGTCCCTAACAGCGGCTGCTACTTTCATCTGGCCTGCAACTTCAGACAAATATCGTTTAAGGTCCCTCCTCGCTGAGCGTGTAGCTTCGCGGCAAAGGTGGCGGTAATCAGACAAATTGCGGAATCTCGTGCCCCTAGCCTTAGCGCAGCGGTTTAGGGTTTTTGCAGTAATCCAATCTTTTCTATGCCCTTTTTGTCTTGCCTAGCTGTTCAACGAAGGCGCAGGTGATAGATACTTTGAGACCCATCTATTTCCCATTTACACTACCGTTCTCGTCGATCGCAGTGAGTCTGAACGAGATCGCACTTGACAAGGCTTGAACGTTGTCCGGGACTCCTAGCTTGGAAGTATCTATTCTGCAGTGAGGTCGGGATTTTTGGCGTGCTGAAAGGTGAAGCTTAAGAGGAGCACGTACCAGTGTGTGCTTTGTGCCTTTGGCATTTCTCGTTACGCCGCCCAGTATGCCCGACAGTTATCGGCAGATGATGCTCAATGAAAGCTCATCAAGGCGTACTCTATTTGTTGTGCTGTCCTACCGTTGTTGGAATATTAGGTCGTTAGGTGTCCTTTTGGATGATGGAAGTGGGTGTTGATGACGACCAGTCGATTGAGGTCTGCGAACGGTTGTCATTTCTGAATCGCATGCCGAGGCCATATTTCCCGAGTACATATACTCTTCTGCTGGTCTCGTGCGGGCGTTCTAGTCTCCTGCAATTAGCGGGATATCTCGCCCACGAACCTGGTTGACTGAATTCTGAAGTTCACTGTAGAAGACATTTTTAGTGATTTTATCAGCTTGTAGTGTTGGGGCGTAGACTTCAATCACTGTCACGCTGAACTGAGTACTCCTCAACCGCGCCACGGCAATGCTTGAAGAAACTGCTTCCCATGGGATTGGGGCGTTGTGTGCTCGACTGTTCATTGCGATCGAAAATCCATGAAGCCCAGAATTGTCTACTGGCCCACTGTGTTACATCCAGTAGGATACGTCCGTTAGAGGGACTTGAATATTTCGGCTGCCGGAGTTGGATGGGCGTACTTCGGATAGACAAGCTTCGCCAACTCCGTAATCGTAGAGTGTGCGCATGGCAATGCACTGATTACCTGCGTCTAGAAGAGTTCTCACTTTCCAGCAGGCTACGTGGACTGGTGACCTTGTAGTCGGGTTTAGACTCTCAGCTCGTGTCTGAGTCACCCCGGCCGTTGGGGGAGCACAGGGCACGTCGCTTACCGGAGATGCCGTAGCATGATCAGGGCTGACTATAGAGACAAAATCCATGAAGAGACTTGAGAGGTTTGTACGAGGTGGCTTCCCCAGCATCACTTGGCTTTCGTTCGAGTCGGCACCTCCAGTCCATGCTTAACTAAGTGCTACCTGCAAGACAACAGTAAGTTTTTGTGTTGGGAGCGGATGGCCGATCGAGCTGCTCATACACCTTTTCGATGGTGGTCTGCCATTCCGGGATGCCCAGCGCATCTAAGTGATCGTGTTGCATGGTTGTCGCTGGCTCTCCAGAAGCTCGTTTGCCATTCAATAGAGGTTGCCTAGACCCAAGGGTTCATGCAGCCCTGTTGATTGGACGTATTTCCTTGGTAACCGTTGGATCTACAGGTCTCATCCGCCTATGCAAGAGGTTCCCTCTTCGCATGCTGAGGCCCCTAAAGGCTGGAAGATGAGTGACGATGGGTGGTCCATGAGGTGAAACAAGTGTATGCAAAGCTTGCTGAATAGACTTGGTCATGTGTGGCATGTTATGACTTCTGGGTGGGGTCCAGGAGACCCTCCCACTTTATGGTTAGATATATTGGAGAATAGGGTAGTGTCGCTAGCAGTGGCGCTCTTGGATCCACGAAGGTTCTTTATCGAATTGATACTTATATTCGTAGATTTCCTATCACTCCTTCCATATTCTTGTTTCTTTTTCATTATTTCCGATTGAGGTTGTGGTTGGGCGATAGCAACCAAAGCCACCGCACCCATTACTTAGTTCATAGTAGTTTGAACTGAACTTAGTTTCGTGCTTGGACGGTCTTGAACGATGTACTTTTCTTCAAACACATCTTTCGTTCTAATAGGCGTGAATTTTGAAAGTACCGATTCCGACTTCCCTATAGAAAAAGGCAAACTTGGCTCATATTATATTCAAAACAAGAACATTGCAAATTAGTGCAGAAAATTCTATTTCATCAGGTTCTTTCTTCCATGGATTTGAATAAAGGGCAGAACGCGTGTAACCGAAATGAACACGCTAAGAAAAAGAATCAGTGGACTAAAAGTATTTATCAAAAACGAATTTGCTTTCCTCTTTCTGGATATCCCGATTACACTAGAGGAGACATAATTTATCAGTTTAGTGAGCATGAACAAAGTCATAAAGTTACAAGTGAACAGAACTGCACAAATATAACCCATGCGTTTGCGCAGCTCATCTGAAAATGATTCCATTCATCGTCACCAAGCTATACACGGACAAACCTGAGTGGTTCACAAATCTGACATGAAACTGATAAGCAAAACAATTTCAATTCCACCCTGGAGCGGTTTGATTTGTGTCCACAAGAATAATTGAAAAAAGTGGGAGCGGGGTTATCATTACTCCGGTGTGAGCAAAACCGAAATAGTCGTTTTTTTAAAGGAAGAAGTGTTTCTTTGTTTGACTATTGTAGATCGTGTTTTATCTGTCTAATTCAGTTTGGGGCAAATATGTTTACTATGACTGACAGGTGATGAACGCTCTAAGGCCTTCACGGAGGAAGAACATGTTTTAGCAGAAACATAACTAATTTGCTCATTCAAAATCTTCGTCTGCTTCTATGATATTACGAAAATAGCTCTCACCTGCTATTTGTGCAAATGTATCATTTGGATCGAGCGTATGGGGATAGTAATGATAGAATTTGTCATTTTTACACCACTTAGGGAGCTAAAGATGGAACTGAGTCAAATCAAGCGAAAAATGGCTTCCAGGGCGTATTTACTTAGCTCTCATACGAACGTTTTTAAGCAACGTTCTCTCTCTTTGCTCACGGTGACAAGAGCACTGGAACAAACTCTTGCAAATCAATGCCAAATACTTCTCGTCCACTTTAGTGATCTACTTTTCTATTTGCCGCAATTGTAAGCGGTCTATCTGCTACAGTATTGTACATCGGTTTTCACTTATCTCACCAGGAAACATCTAAACAAGGCTACATCTCGTATTCTTATCAAGGTATTTCTGTCAAATTTGCAAATCTATGATAAATTATTTGACAACAGTACGATACCGGTAGAATCTCTGATCAAAATGGAGGTGAGAACGTCATTTACAAGTTCTAAGAGAACGCTTCATATAGCGCATCTTTAGTTGCTGTTCGAGCTCTCAAATTACCGATAACGGTAATAATTCTTCCGAACGATGCAACAACCACGTCTAACTATTAGCAGGAATGCTAATCATATTCCCATCTTCCGGTTTTTATTCGTTGTTATTCAGTCTACTTATGACAACCTCTCAAAAGAAACTCTGCTTATTGTTGTTACACGACAGCAGACATTGAAACCATAAAAACGCAGATTTAGGCATCTTGGTGTGGTGGTTACAATATACAGATCTAAAGAAGATCAACGGCAGGTACTACATCCGGGGTTTTTTACCTGAATTTGCAATGGCCGTTTACCGACGAACTCGGGCCTAACATGTTGTTATTATGGCTGCTCCACCGTTCGTTAATTAGTCGAACCCTATCTATTTCAGATTATTGCTCCGTATATTTACAGCTTTTTCCAGTAAATTTTAAAGCTATCCATAAATCAACAAAACCATAGAAGTTACAGGATGTTTTCTGCGGACCAGGAGCACCATATAAAATTTGTTCAATACATACCCGCCTCATTATTGTAAACAAATCTGAATTGAGCAATTCTGGAAGCAAACCACCGAAATAGAGTTCAAAGTGACCACTTTCTAAAACAACTTTCTCATTTCTTCATCCCTTAGACCTACTCCTCACAATAAAATAAATTTTAAACTTAATTCACTGGTGATCCTCTTATTTGTGAACCAGAAGCAGCAAAATGTTAGTGCGGTATGAATAAAATCATTGTTCTGACTCACCACAGTTGATTGGAAGTCAATATTGTACACCGTGCACGGAATTCTAGCCGTTGAATAAATCACAGCATTCACGTGAATTGCCTCAAGTGGATCAAAACACGGTTGAACAAACGACTTCATGCGTCGGTCAAACTTAGGAGTTGATTGAATGTATTCTTGAGACTCTTCTGGGAATAGATTGTATGAGGGTTGATAAGTATGTTCGGAGGGACTTCCTGCAGGAAAAGACTGTGGAGTTTTAGTGTCTGCCAAAGTAATTCTGTCTTCCTGACAGTTATATTGTGTCTGTTGTAGTGGCTGGAAAAACTGAACATAGTTCCCGGTTAGAGTTGAGGGTACACGAGAGTCACGGAGGTGGTCAGTCGGTCGCATATATTGTAATAATGTTTTATTCCAGGAAGGTAGTATCACCAGCGACTCACTCATTGACGGGATGAGTGAGAAAACTTTTGCAAACACAAACCACAGTTGAATTTCATAGTTGGAAATCACACGCAAAACTGCGATGCTCACATGGATCAATCTCTTTGGGTGGGCGTTTGATTGACATACAACCGGGCACATAGCATCCACAACTAGGCGGAAGCAAGGAAGGAAATGTGAGTGGAAATTCTTCAGTAGGTTTGCCAATTCGGTACAAAAGATCGATCACGGCATACGCAGGTTAAAACAGTTAGAAATACCTGCCCCTAAGGCCTCAAAACAGGGAAACTTGCAATTGAATTGTGCGTACAGAATTGTTTGCCGGACAAGTTATTGTTATCATTGCAATTAACACCCCTGGCTGAGTTCCAGTCTGTTGCAGGTGATCGAATTGGGTATCACTTTTCAAGTGCTGGATAAAACAGATTAGGTAGCTTCTGGTAACGAACGCATTTCACCGACTATTCTGCCTCAGATTATAAATTATTTTTAGTCATATATTAAGTTAGGTACGTAGTTGCAAAACCTTTTTGCCTGAAACCACAGATGTGACTGCGTGGTAGCCGTGCAGTACGCTTTCGGTGTATGGGGTCACATGTGGGTGATCTATTCAACGTATTTTAATTAGTCATTTTTGTCTTATCATCGTCAGTTGTGAAAAGGAAAGCATAGGGTTTGTGATCTACGGCAAAGCAACAAATATTGGCAAAATCTATCAGATAAAACATGTTTTACTTAGAGGATGAATAAATAGTATAAATTTTACTTTCATAGAAATTATTATCAGTGCGAGGATATTAAATCTTATATTACTCACATCCAGCCGACCGTACGGCTAAAGTTCAGCTGGTAGAGTATCCGCCCGGTAAGTGGAATGTCGCCATTTCTCATCCTGTTCGATGGGTTCGACTTTTGGATAGGAAAATGCGAGCGCGTTTTCCAATAGGAATTCTAATTTTAGTGATTGCTTTTCCCAAGATTAACTAGGCTAGAAAAGCTGGTGATAAAGGTGTGGTTTGCTGCAAAATATCAGGGTGATACTCTGAAGATCCGAAGAAATCTTACAGTGGTTTAGTCGAATTGCTATACGGCACCGCACACTACACTCCCAAAATAACGTGATTCGGATTCAGTCGGTTCAAATCAAAGCTGGTTCAGAAGAAGTGCGACGAGGATATCATATAGATACATGTAACTCCTGGTAGTTATCAAAAGATTCACCGTATCCAACTCCCGAATATTATACTTGTGCAAGTTTCATTCTCATCACTCACTGTACCTTGTTAGGTACGACTAAGTTGTTCAGTATTTTCGCAAATAGGCAGTTCAGCACTGTGTGCACTTCAGAAAAAGATCTTGTTGGATTCAAAAATATAAACACCCTGAATAAGGTATATATGAGTAGTTCCATACAAAGCAACTGCAAAAATCACTGCCATCGGTAAGTCCCGAAATCAACTGTTTGAGGGAAAATAATAGCACTTGATTTCATATATTTGTAGTCTGTCCATTTCCACATAAGTAACTCAGCCACTAGAAAAAATTCTTCTGGGTTGTTGAGGTGAACTTATTTGTTAACTGCTGAATAACTCGTCAGAGGTATATCAAGAGATTAGTGGAAAGTGTTGTCAGAAAGGCCTAACCGAGTTTTTATTTATGATGCAACGTGTATCATGTATGTTGGCACCATGAACTGACAGCACGTTTGGTAAGCATGATTTTTACGGCATTTTCGTCTTACGTTCACCGGTCCTGTGCGAACTGATTACAATCGATAGGTAGACTATAAATCAGGATACGTGGTTATTTTTTAATATTTTTTGGTCAGGATTTGATGAGCCTTAATTTTTGGATTCAAAGTGGAACACTTATAGTTTTACTATAAGTTTTAGAATGGACGTGCGTGGTTTAGAGGAAATTTGTAATTCAATTGCAAGCATGTCAAACAGGTGACACTGCCAGCGACTATCAGGAAGAACTAGTTTTCCTGTACAGAAAAACAGTCAGGTTACAAAATCAAGAAATGTATTTAGGTTTTTGGCGACCAATCCAAAGATAATTGTAGACGGTTAAAAAAAGAAACAGCAAAAAAACTCATAATAAATGAATACAGAGCTAGTAAATCGGCTTCAGTTAGTTCACTATCCGAGAAAAGAAGATAAATTTTTTTTTCCGCGTACGAAAACTTAATTTGACAGGCACCTTTCATAGTGAGGTCTATCCATTACCTTCCTAGGTAACCGATCAGAGATTTCACTCGAGCAAAAAACTCCTGATACAAGGGCTCACACAACCGGCTGTTAAAAAATCTGGTTGGCTAAACCAGCACATATTGTCTGGAACGACCTCATAGTTTACTTCAGTGCAAAACCTTTTGTTGAAACCTGTGATAAAATACATGAAGGGGCTCACAATCTGTTGAATATGTTCCATGTGTCCAATACAACCAAATCTCATTTGTGAAGCAAAAAAGCCAGCCGTTTTTCTGCGACTTACAGTTCCGTTTGACTTTTGATCATGACCACTCGACTTCATAGTATTTGAAAAACTGAAAACGTGAACGAGATGAGCCTTTTCGCAGCTAACGTGGAATACTTAGTTTTAAAGATCGTCTGGCAGTCTCAGGATGGCTAAGTGGTATACATGCGCACCCAGATTTTATAACTAGCGTTTTCGAGCTCATCAGTCACATACAGATGACTGGTAGTTATTTCTAAAACATCCAACTTCTTTGAATGAGCATAAAATGAGTCATGAGTAACAGGGTGACGTTCAGAGCACAGTAGGTTCCTCGCATTCGAAAAAGAGTTTGCAGTGTAAGACATTCTTTGGAACAATCATTTTTCGGTTTAAACACAACGTATTATGCTTGGAGTTTAAAGTTATGTACACATGGGTTTTTATCGCAGCAGACTGATAAACATACCAAACAAAAAAGTGTGTGTGTGATATACCAAGTTTGCACAAAAAAGTTCAAAGATATCCTCAGTGAGCAGCCATACTCGAAGTAAGTTTGCTGATCAGGGAACGATATGGGTTCCATCCATTTGGGCCTTTTCAATCATAAAATAAACAGTGTGTCTGATGTGAAGCAACTGATTAAGGGTCTCATATACGTTTCATTGAGCTAACGCCAACCTCTCACGTAAGCTTACTGTTTTGTTTTGGAAAGATGATCCTCCCAAGTTAGACAAATTGATTACTGTACATAGGTTTAAAAAACTGGGTTTTTTCAATATCGCAATGAAAGAAAATGACTGAGTTCCGCTTTTTGCATGCAGAATAAATTGGGTGAACTGAGAATGATACGATCGACTGGATCTTGGTTGTCGGTTATCGGAAATAACGTATAACCTTTGCAAACGACTGATCGTTAGCCTTCGAGCGTTTATTGTATGAATACCGTGAGCAAAAATGTTTGTTTAGTCCAAATTTACTTCTAACTGGAACTCCACCCACAACTGCTCATTCGTTTCCGCTGGTTAAAAATACATTTTCCTATCTCCCAAGTAAGCAGATATACTACTCCGCTTTATAAAGGTCACTTATAAGCTATTTTTCCGCAAAGGTTGATCATAGCACTCAGGTTCATCTAGTAAGAAAACTCAATAATGTACATTGTTGAATAAGAACTTCAAATAGAAGAAAAATGCCTGGTGGTGCAATTTTAGACGATGCAACTGGAAACAAATCTGCCAGGTACTTCTGTCTCCAGATCTTCTCGGGAAGCGTTGCCCATTTCTAAAGTACTGATTAGAAGTGGCACTGTCGTTACTTATATCCAAAAATAATTGTGTCTTTATCTGAAAACAATGAGGATTTCCTGGTTTATTCAAAGTCAGCTGTTAACCGGATAACAGGGTATTTTGATGAATGAGGTTTTTGTCATCTTGAGGAAGTTATTTTGAAAGTAGTCTGTGCTTTGGATTACGTGTGTAATATGGGGGATGCCTTTTTTATTCAACTACGATGAGCCTCCTCAACGAAGATGGATTGCTATCTATAAGCTGGTCTAAGAAGTCTTTACCTTTGTTCCTTGGAGCTTACTTAGGAACATCAGTATGTTGCACAGATGATGAATTCGAAAAAGATAGAACCCATTTTCGAAGGAACTGGCAATAATAGCATGTCGTTTTCACGTCGTATAACTCAAGGGCGTTTTTTCTTAGGTCAGTGATTTCGTTTTTTTCATGCAAAGTCTGACGCAATCTTTTGCGAGGAATAATTCCGCAGTTGCATTGCCGCAGAAACAAAGACAACTAAAGCGACTCTCAGTTTTCCGAAAATCTGTGTCATCCACCCAAACTAAATAAATCACTGGTAATTATGGGAAATATTCTTACAGAATTGCCCATCACAGTCAGTGGTTTGTTAAACTCGTTTTAAAAGTCGTTGGACCATAAACAAATGTTAACACCGTGTCACAATTTTTGCATAGGCTACTGATAGAACACAAAATCATCCAATGAAGAATACGAAACACAGAAAATCGTGATCGCAGCAATCATTCTCAATGAACAAATCACAATACGTTTCATTTTAACCATGGGTAAACGTAATACATTTGATTGGTTTTTAAATAAAGGGAAACAATCAGAATACAAGCCCCCCCCAACGGACGAAAAAGAGCAATGTTTTATTATCTTAGCTACTTTCGAGGGTGGTGAAATATGTGCTTGTCAAAACACTGATGGGTCACCTACTTTTTCGTAGCTGATTTTATCTTTAAGACCTGGCAAACTTGAGGTGTTGATAATGGAAAAAACTCTTATCTGTTTCAACAAAGGGCTCCTAATCAATTTCAAGGTCACTTTATTTACAAAGGGCTTTCTCATCCCGCTTCGCTATGGACTGAATAACCAGCATTATCCTAACAAACTTGCGTGAAATAAACTAGCCTTGGAGAAAACAATATCTGCCTACAGAATGAATCTCGTAAAAAGAGTGCTTAATTCAGGCTTCCAAAATAGCGCTCGCTGTGCTATGTTAGAATAATCTTCAGAATCAAGTGTTTATAAGGCATGCGAATAACACGATTATATATATGATCAATATGCCACTGAGTTTGTATATCAAACACTTCTTCCTCTCCTCCATACACCGACAATTCGTTCTTAAAAAATCAAATAACACCTCAGCTTCAGTCAACAAAAATAACAGTATGAACATCCCGTCTGTTGCACTTTGACTGGTTCAGAAAATGTAGACCAAAAACAAGACGCAAAATTTCATTGTTTTTGACATTTACCCACAAACATTGATCCATCCAACTGAAAAACTCCAGTGCCTTTCAAGAAACCAAAAGGGGTTTTATTTTTGTTTTAAAGAAAAAGGGAAAGATGTTTTCGTAAATTCTTTTGCATAATTTATTCTATAAGAATATTTACTTGTGGCACTGTGAATGAATTTTTCTTTGGTGTAAAGTCTCACTAACATCTGACTGAAGTTGTATGAATTTAGTTTTGATAGTTGCTTCATCATCAGTACGACACTTTGCAAGAAAGCTAGTCCACCTCAGCTTTATGCAGATGCTGTGGGTTAATGAGTTCGTTTTCAGGCTGATTTACACTCTGCACTAGTGGAGTGGAGTATGCATACTACCTACTGCGTGAGGAAGTGATTCATTGCTCAAAATAAAGTTATGGGCATGGATTGACAATGAATGCAACTACTTCAAAGGTGTCGAGCATAATAAGGTGAAGGAAGGTATCAAACCAAATGATTGCATCCTGCGGCTGCATAACGACCATCTTCAAGTGAACTGGAGAGAGGCTACGCAAATATTCATTGTTGTTATATTTGTGATCGATTAGTTTCTAGTAGAGGACCTATTCATCAGGCACGTATTATGGACTAAAGCAATAGTTTTACTGATAACATTGAGGTGCACATGTATGGCCCACCCAAGTGTCATATTAAGAAGTGTCCGTTGCACAAATGTATGCTTGTCGTATTTTCAGTAAAGCTGTTCGAATGGAAATCCCTGGAACGGACTTAAAAAAACTGGATACGTGCCGAGAACATCCTACAAGTTGACTGAGTGAACATCAGTTATAACGAAAAAAGTGCATGAAGTCTCGGGCAAATCACAGATTATTTTTCGATGCATTTTTAAAATCAGAAATTCAAAAAGAATAAAATCAACATTCGGAATTCTCTTTGGTTCTGGTAGTATGATGAACATTTTCAACTATATCATTTTATTTTCCGTAGAAAATTACCTTTGAAACTAATATTCAGGATATGGATCCCGTACAAAAATCAGTTGTGCCATCTGTAGGTTTCCTGAACAAAACTTTATCATCTTCTTTGCGAAATAACCTACGGGGTATAGCTTTTAAATGAATTTCCATGGTTTTACGGAAAGGTATTCACAGTATTAGATTAACTGTCAAATAAACTAACTGTGATAACCCGTTTTACATAGTGCGAAATATTTTACAAAAACCTGCTGAGCGATATCCTTGATATAATTATTTCAAAAATACGTCGGTGAGAAGCGGGGAGTCAAGAACTCTCTTTCAGTCAGTGCCATGTAGGATACCTGATTTCCTCTAATACAGTCCTCTGATACCCATAGATGTGACATTCAGGAGAATAATACGTGAGTTTGAGTGTTACATATTCGGCTCTGTGAAATAAAATATTCACTTTCAAACAATAGGTCAGAAATCACGTATGTGTAAAAATGAATATTTCCAGTAACAAGAGCTTATTAAAGATGCAAACAACCTATCTCTTACTTCCCTATTTATTATTAAAGGCCTGAGGATGTGAACAGTCATAAGGGACGAAATGATGAAGGAACATACTACCTACGAGAAATTCAGGTGCCAAAATGGATTTTCTGATACCAGAGGCATATTATTATTGCTTCCTCCCTGTGAAAAATGACAAAGAGTTGTACAGCGCATTCAAAATCTATCGTGAACGTTTGCCGTAGATAACTGTACATATCTGTCAATCATGCATACTCAGTTCGAGTTAAATTTTCCCAAACGCTAACATTTAGAACGAGTACCTTTTGTTTCCACATCAAATTCTATAGCGGGTTTATTGAACGATAAAAAATGTACTGTGCACTGTTTCAAGAAACTTGGCACTGAAACGATCCAATTAATTCATAACGACTGTTAGAGAAGAACAAAAGTAGTAACATCTTCCCCCATCAACAACTCATTATCTTATGACAGCATCCGGGTAGCTGTGATGCCTAAGTCATACAGTAATGTCTATGAAAATGTGGGTACGAATACGCGTCATTCACTGAAACATCATTTGCATTTTCAGGACGTGATATCGTGTCTTCTTCTGCGATCGCAAAGTACTGCCAAAAAATTCAGCTGAATACTCATTCATCGATCAAAACTCGAATAACATAGATGCGATCGCTGTTTTACTATTTTTAATAATGTCTGAAAAATACCCAATGCATCATATAGAAGTCCAAATCGGCGAAACAATTGTTTTTCCGTAATTCATTCTCAAGCCATTTACAGATTACATAGTAAACATTAGACAAAAGATCATGAACATAGACATGGAATAAACACCAATCATGGGCAGGGGTTTGTCAGTCAAGTTATCCTTATCATGTGATTGGTTTATCTAGCTGACGCCTTCTAGGTAACCGGACGATAGATTCATGCGGCCTTGGTCAGTCTTAGGCCAGGGGAATTGGAGTGCCCGGACCAAACGCTTTTGGGCGCACACGTCAGGGGTCAACTTCCTTATTCCGATTGCCTCGACTATCACTAGAGTGCGCAACTGAACACCTTTGCATTTGTTTGGGGGGACACGATAGAGAACTTTGAAAGCAGCTTCCGGATTCAGCTGATGTCCAGTGTCGACCAAATGCGCTAAGATTGCGCTATTTATCGACCCAGTTTGTCCTTGACTCAACCAGCGCGGATGATGCTCTTTAATCCGAGTTGATAGCTGTCGTACCGTTCGACCTACGTAAGATGCGTCACAAACACATCTGAAAGAGTATACGACCATTGATGAGGTCAGCATCGGCAGTCTATCCTTGTTCTGAATCTGGATTAGAGGAGCACCTCGGAACACACAACGTAGTGTGGCGGCATTGAAAATATTTCGAATTTCTCTCCCCAGTCGACGGTTTAAGATTTCACTAACAATATCGCCTTTAAATGGCAAACCAATATAAAGATCTTTCCTCCTTACGGTTTCCACGGTGATTTTTGGCACTCTTTCGATAAGATTTCTTTCGATAAACCGATCCGGGTAACTGTTCTCACGTAGGGTGTTCCTTATAGGCATTAATTCGTCATCTAAAGTCTCTACGGAACAAATTTTTCTCGCTCTGAATGTTTACGCGAGCTCTTGCTTCGATGCACATTTAATATTCAGTTTCAATTTCATGGAATTTTGTACAGACAACGGGACGGTGTGGCTATGGGATCTCCACAAGGTTCATTTCTTGCCGACGCATTCCTAGCGAAGTTAGAAAGAACCAAGCTGAAATCTACAATTGACAGCTTTGATCATTACTATCGTTATGTGGATGACATATTTTGCGTGACTGACGTTGATTGTGACCTTGATTTTGTGCAAACATTATTCAGTGGGGCACACAAAGCAATATGGATAATTCTATGGGGACTGACTAGAGCAACAGTGCGAACATAACTGAGGCTTCAAAGCAAAGTGCAGGACACTTATTACCGCTTTCTGTTGTTAACCAAATTAGAGTTTTCTTAATGGTTTACACTGTAACAGTTACTTGATGTGTCGTCCTCTAATCCTTGACTTTCGATTTAAAATGCTGTCACGATGAGTATTCCGATTTCCTGACAAACTGCTTTTGGTTTGGAGGGTTTGCATGTGCTCATGAATGTTTACATTATTTTCTTAAAATTGTATATCTAAGTGAAACCAACATAACAGACAGCCGAAGTTACGTCAACATACGCAGACTTGCATGAAATGTCAGTGGAGTTTATCCTCAAACCTCCATGTAGTTATGAGGAGAAGAATGATTTCCAATCTCCTCAAGTCAATTTAAGTACATGAGGATTGGTCAAAGGTTTTAGAAACAACCGTCCGAGGCACTCCTAGTCATAAATTTGTGATAACCTTGAGTACGTACCCATATCTACTGGTTGTTATGGCTTGCATTCCATTCCGAATAAGCAAGTTTTCAATGGTAGTGTATAATATCTTTAGTGAAACGCACCAAAGAGTGCTGCCTAAAGACAACAAATCATTCCACGGCAAAGCACTTAGCGACTGATAAGATAAGTGAGTGTGTTGCCGATGTCTATTTTAGTAGATGTCCATTGAACTATTTATAAACAAGGCATTGATGATAATGGATTTTGAACCGACTTGTAATCAGAATATATTTTGCAAGGAAAACTTGGGATAAGAACAACGAGAATGTAAATATATCAATGAGGTTTAGGTTGATGAATAGTAACGAGAAGCGATCTTAGGGAATGGTTGACTTTACAATTTAGTCCTTACTGCAGAAAACAAGTGGGCAGCTTTCCGTTTTACCAAAAAACAAAAGTACTTCAGGACAGAAACAGAGTTGCTTCATCGCTGTTTTCTTTTTTTTCTTTTGCCTTTTCAGTTCTTTCGAATGGAATACAGTTAGAATTCCTGCTAAAAATTTTGTTTGCAAGATTCATAGCTTTGTGCGGAACTGATGGTTAAACCCGCGGGCTATTGCTGTATTTTCATTCTAGTAAGGATACGTATATGATAGTTAAAGCGTCAAGTGGTTTTCCGTGAATGACGTTTTACAAGAAAATTAATCAAAAGACCATTTTGAAGCCTTAAACACACGTATTTATGCAATGCGTAATGGTGGCAAGTCCGAGATTAGTAGATAGATTCGGAGCTTCGCACATATATTGGGGTTCATTTCGCCGCACGACAAGTCACAAACGTGTGCCGCAAAGATTAGATAAAACGAATATTTTTTGTATTCTGCTTGCGATAGGTATACTGGATATCCCACTGTTATGAGGAACGACTGAATCTGTCACACCAGAAGTTGGACTAGAACCCCATGTAACAGCAGAGTTCTTTCGTTCAGCAGAGTTATAAGTAAAAAACGGGGTCTGTCACCATGCATCAAAATTGGTTGCATAAAACTGGTAAGGCCTAACTGAAAGACGCGTAACTGGAACTTACATCGTACATCTTGCCTTAAATTGAGTTTTTTATATCGTTGAGACACTTATATTATTATAAAAAAATACTACGACAAGTTATGTTCTCGGTCGAGGAATGCACCAGACTGGACCCATTGCTATGTAAAAGTTTGTTCAGTTTATCAGTCTCTGTATTAATATATATGCAAATATATTATGAGATGAGAAAATGCAATTAATTTGTAACAGGCCACTTTCAGGCGCCATGTTTCACTAAGTCAGTTTTTTCTATCGACAGTTTTCTCACATTATCTAGAGTGATTGAGCAAGTACAAG
Organism: Fasciola hepatica; assembly: GCA_948099385.1. Classification (NCBI taxonomy): domain Eukaryota; kingdom Metazoa; phylum Platyhelminthes; class Trematoda; order Plagiorchiida; family Fasciolidae; genus Fasciola; species Fasciola hepatica. Next base: position 4,309,947 of record CANUEZ040000112.1, on the reverse strand, counting down.
ATTGACTGGAGCCCACACGAATAAAGTGAACTGAACTAGGGTTAACGATGATAATGATTATTTATTACTGACCAATTTTCCTGGTATATGGTAGTTTCTGGGTTTTCAAAAGAAAAACACTGTATAGTTGAGGGATTTTTCAGTGGGTTTCATAACTTAAAATGACATTATGCCGTACAAATATTACTTATAAAACATCTTGATTGGTAACAACTTTTTTACCTGTAATTTGTACTGGGGTCTTCTCACTGGTTCACGCCACAAATTTCCTTCCTGCCGATCGTATGTGCGTAATAAACCGATTTGCCCAAATTATCGGATTGATCAGTGGAATAAATAATAGCCCCTCGTGTAACGAAAAATAATGAGCAAAACAGACCGTTGATGAAGAAGATAAAAAAACAGACAGTCAGTAGAGAAACTGATCCTAATGTTGGAGAGTCTTCCTAAATATGAAAAGAACTGGCAATTATAACCCTTCAAGCTCAGTACCATGGATGTTTCGATGAATCATATCTGTCATGCATAGTGGGAGCAGAGTGGTTAATTGCAAGAGTACCACAATTAGTCGTGAGTAATATAAATGCCAAATGAGTTATCATGCAAGTACATTGGGCTCATCCTGTTAAACCAATGCGTAAATGCAGGACGGAAGTGACCTATTTTGGTAGCAAAGCGGTATAGCAGCATTATAGCAGGATTTTGTAGTTTATGGTGCTTTCAATTTATTCACAGGTAGCACCTGGTCGTGTGAAGAAGAAATGCTCATTCGGTTTTGATAATGAAAAAAGCATTCCAATTTTTTAACTAACCAAAGCTATCCTTGTCATTCAGAAGCCTGTCTAGCTTTTGTGTTGTTCAGCAATTGGGATGACTTCCTTTTGGGTAGAACGTATATAGAGTGCATTTCCAATCGCTCTTCACCCTGCAATAAAACCCATTCACAAATGCTGTTCCCATTTGTATTGCTTTTTGTCGAGCACACAGGTAAGAACCACACCGTTATTCACAATTCTATGTTATTTGACACTGCACAGAATTCCGACTTTATGTCCTAACTCCCTAATTGCAGCAAGCAGCATAGTATTTGTGAAAGTGTTTTCATAATTATTTATTAGTGTGTTCAAACTCTTTGTTCATAGACATTTAGAAAAAACAAAGGTTTACGCATCTTTCCAATCTAAGGAATATAATGATGGAAAGACAACGACAAAGTGAAGGCTGTGTGCGATAACTCATGCGTGACGTTCATGACCCTGAGTCATGTACGTTTCTTGGTTCTAAATCGAAAAACGTGATGAAGATCGGAAAAGGAATTGAGTGTCAACCTGCATGTACACCTAATTATAAACCAGATTCCTTCAGTGTTTCACTTATATCAGTTGATCAGATCAGAAGTTACACTGCTCTCTGTTGATGGGTAAATTTGGATTCCAAGAAATGTTAGAAATTAAATGGGTTCATATTTTTCCGGATAAACGTATCATTAACTCATTCATTTTGGGAGTCGAGATAAAAGCAATTAGGAGCAGTTTTGATATCACTGGGTATTTATTGAAAAATAATGCTATTCAATTCAAGTGAAGTTAGCAACACAATATAAGTCGGTGTTTTTAGTTCGATACTTCCCTCATTCCATTGAAGTTGAACTGTTGTTTGTATCATCCCGCGGTGTTTGTTTTAGAGTAATTTTTGCAGCAGTTCATTACAGTGTATATACTGTAGACTTCTTCCACCGTTTTGTGTTGAGCCTATCTTTAAGAAAGGAGGAGCTAACCTCGCTTTGCCAAAAGTTCGTTTTCTGATGATTAAAGCGATTTGGTAATGCATCCATCGGGTTCGTATCGCAACCTACGGTTCTTACTGATTACTGTGTTTACCTAGATTGTTTTGCTTTTTAATCTAAAAACTATCTGTGAATCCAATCAATTCGCTTTGTTTTCATTCATTGGAAAGTTATTGTCAGTTATGATGCTTATTTTACTTCTTGCTGATGTCGAACCATAGAAAACACGGTAATTGATACTGTCCTGGATTTACTTGACAACATCGGAAAGGTGCTTTCTTTGTGTTACTATAAACACTACACAAGGATAAACCTATTGAATGTTTTCGAGATTAGATGTTTTTCTGGTTGAATTATTCAATCGTGGGTTTAAAAAATATTTTTTTCTGCTTTTTTTCATCGAGAGTGTTACCGATTTAATAATCCATTGTGAAAATTGATAGATTATTTTCCTATTGACTTCTTTACACTAGTTTCTCTAAAGTAATAATTCACCGTGTGCAAGATTTTCGGGTTGTTGATCCTGGTGTATTTTCAAATGAGCGGCTCAAAACCCGTTCATGTATATTTGGACAGTGCATATCGACGTGTGTATAGGCGAACTTCGAGAACTATGGGAAATTCTTACAGGGATTTTTGATATGAGTTTTACGATGTCGTATCGGCGTGGCACGGGCGATTTCGCTGTCATTGCCGTTCATCAGGTACGCGTACCTGATCCTCTTCTGCCCGTCGTCCTTATACCTGAGAACTCCACAGTTAGTTTACATCTGTAATCTCAGTTGCATCGAATAGTATTGTCGAAGTTCCCTAGACATCGGAGTTTTAAAAATGATAAATCTGCATCGAACAAGGTTAGCCTCTGTGAAACCGTCTCAGCGAGGTGGGAGACTTGTGATAACTTCTTCCCTGCTCGCTTAGAAAAAATTCCCAATCTTATTAAAGCTGTGGGCTTTAGCAGGAATTTGTGAGAATTGAGTCAATGAACCTTCCAGCGGTATTACTGACATAACACTTTATAACCGCTGGATAGATTCGTTCACGTCTATAAGGTGTACAGCTTCATGTAAGGGATGACCTAGCATAATACTCCACAAAAGAGCAGTTCTCTTACACTAGCCTCTGGTCTGGGAGGCAGGGAACCTTTATCCTTCGAATAGCGTGCATTCTACTTTTTTCAGGGTATCTCTATTGTACGCCTGGTCGACAAAGATGATCGTGATTATTTACAACCCATATTAACCGGTCACGATATCAAAGTCACTCAAATGAGTTTCTTAGTAAATTTCTTTTTACTACGGACCCATTCGTAAGCCCCTGGTTCTCACCACTGTCCGATCAAAGTAAATCCATAGACAAAACAACTTACGGTACAATTTGAACGTTTCCGTGGTAGCAATACTTACCCACCTTTGCTGTTCGTGAGCCATTTGCTTTCGATTGGCTAAAGGCTAACTTTTTTCCACACTTGTTTGCAAAGGTGCATGGGAACTTTTAGCAAATCTTTTCCCAGATTGAATATTCTTTGCTCTTTGCTGTTATTTTTATCCAAACGCAGCTAGCATTAGTATCCTAATCGGGCGTTTGCTTTTGCATGCCAAATCTTGTTATGATACCACTTTCGTCACGAACAATGTGAATAAACATGCTATCATTCACAAGAAGGATAGAAAATACATACGTCATGTTTGCAAGTGTTCAGCAGGCTGGCACCATGTGATCCCTTTTCTCTTTGATAAATTAGCAGAACTCCCTTTAAATATTTCCTCAGCACAGCACAAACAAAATGGATATTTAACGGTCCGCGCCTATGCGAACTTGAAATGCAGGTCACCTATTCCAAATAAATCATACGTTTCCCTTCGACGGGGCCACCAATCATCACGAGTTGGCATTCGAACTTTTAGACAAAAAAGTTTTCTTCGTGCGCATTCGCTTAGTTTTGTTAGTTAGAAGCCTAGCGGAAAATCCAGAAAAAAGAAGCGTTTCTAGCGAGATCAGCATTTGTTTTTCTCAGTGACAAAAACCATCCATAGTGAATTTTGCCTTCATCGGTTTAACAAGTGGTCATATCCGACATTTGGCTAATTTTGGACTTCTTCAGACAAACTCCCCACGGTGACCAAGATCACAGTTTCGATTCTCAACGGAACGCAACAGAACTAACGTAACTGACATCAACCTTGCTTTTTGATATTCACCTCAAATGTTCCGGAGTTAGCTACGAAGATTAGGTTCATCTAGCAAACTTTGATGACACCTGTATTCAGTGCTGACCTTGAATACCCAGCCTTCAAAGCCTTCGAAACTATGGTACCTAGAAAATGGTATTCTCCAACCCGGATGGTTGCAGAACCTATCATTTGTAATGATCTATTAGTAAAATGGGTCAGAAATATCGAATTTTTTAAAATGAGTGTCATCCACTCACTTCCTGCAGAAGACCGTAAGATGCTGGACCCAGCTCACACACACACTCGAATTTATTCAATGTTTCACTTGGTGATATTTATAAAACTCGAAGCAGCACTCTCCGCTTGACTTAAAAAACTGCATCGCGCAAAAGTAATTTTGTCCGGGTAACAGTCGCATATTTCTAGACTATATTGTCGTTCCTGCCTTGAGTCCCAAAAGCTTGCGTCAAATCAGTGCTAGCATAATCTCCTTGTCAAAATGGGCATAATGTAAGGCAAAATCAGGCACATTTTGTACAAATTTAAGCAACCCGTGTTTTATTCAGAAATGCTGTTTCCACAAAATGCAGCGTCACGCCGATGTTTTGGCTGTTACTTGTTGGGCGAAGAAATATCCGTTTATTGCTAGAAAAGACCAATTATCAGTCAGCGGAAAATCCTAGCAACTTGATGATCGATTTAATTTTGTTTACTCCTCTCGGTAATGGTAATAAAACAATTAGTGAACGTGCTTAAACACAGACGAGCTATAAATAAAAGCACGAAGAAATAGAAATATGCTGCGTATAGTTCGTTACTAAATTCGCGTTTAATTTCTCAGTAAAAAAGATCAATGCGTTTCATTTTGTTTCAACTTTTAAGATCTCTGACAGTGAGCAAGGGCTTATTCATTCTTTGTCAATTGCGCCCGTTTTGACTCTTCGGCAGTAGCTGCTATTTATTTGTAACGTCTTGGCAGAATGGCTAGTTCGAATTACCGATCTTTTTAAATAATTTTAAATTTGTTTCAGATAGAGGGAAAACTTCTTCCCTCATAACTCGAGAAAATAAATTGTGGAACCAATACTCGGTGAAATATGACAATAGTTTACACTTCTACAGGTAGCACAAAAGCAACTCTTGGGGGTTTATGCACTCCGAAGAAACACCCCTTATGCATTTATACACTTTTCAAATCCATACCTTTGGAAAAGTAAGCTCCATCGGTGAGAAGCTAACACCAATTTTTTGATTGATGTCTACAGAAGACATTACACTTCATCTTTGGCGAACACCAGATGCAGCTGTTTAAAGTTTTTTCCCTTTCGTAGATGGGAAAATCCTTTGGATTATGTTGAGAAAACAATAAACATCACTCCTGCCGTTTTAGCAGCCGAAATAGCCATTATGACCTTATTTTTGAATGTTGTCTTAAACTGGTTTCGCTAATAACACCCAAGGCACATCATGTCCTTCAAATCAAACTCGTTCTTATCTTTATACTGAACCCAATCATAATTGTAGTAAAAGATGTATTCATAGCTATACTAAATATTTCAAAACCTTCTTCACCAAAGTAGACCATTTTCAGCCAATTGATTTTGTTTCTATTCTCTGAGTACACCTAAAAATCCCTCTTATACCATTCTACCCCTTGAACACCGCGGCTTTAGACGAGCAACAAAATTAGCTATTTGGACAGAGGAGCACAGTGATTTCGAGACAAAAGGCACCGGTCTGCACCCCTGACACAATAACATTTTATCATTAGAAATGGTAACCAAATAAGTCAGGCTCCAAACATCACTGGTGCATTGCAAATGTAAGTCCAAATCGATAGCACCAATATGAAGACCAACTGATGGATTGTAAGTATTTCGACACAACTTTTAGTTGACAGCAGATAAAAGTGTTCCATTTCATCCCGTATCAAAAGATCAAACTTGTGAAATCAGAATCGGATTCATAGGCAGTTATGCAGCCTTTCAAAGCTTAATGAATGCTGAGTTGCAATTTTGCAGCCAGGTTACGCTCATACTTTTAACCAAGAAAATCCATTCAAATAGACAAAGTCTCAACAAAATCATCAAGTGTGATGCAAAAATTAAAAATTCAGCTGAAAAAGGGATACACAGCAAAAGGGAACCCGATTAGTTCAACTGATTGGTTTACCGAAAAGTAATCTGTTTGAAAGAAATTGTGCAGTAGAGAGGAAATTCCTCTGGGAATGCACTGGGTTGTGATTTTTGGGCGGTTTAACTACAAGGTAAATCCAGAGCTTTAAATCCGTCAGGATTACAGAAGAAAGTCCTGACAATCGTGCTGTTTTTAGGCAATGCTTCTTCAAACTTTTATTGCACAAATTAATCGGGAAAGCCTCTCTAGTCCCATTTAAATACATTTGTCTGTCAAACAATCTGCTTTTTTACTTTTCAAAGTGTAAAAATGTTGACCCTTTGCCGGCTGCAGTGCAACGACTTCTTTTAATAACGCAAAATAGGTGAAAATGTGATACAGCCATTACATTAGTGTGTTTTTCAATCATTCAGACACGCAGTCAAATGTTGCGAAATATGATAACCGTCATTCTACTTTCTACTTTTTCTCAGAATATCTTAAACATGTACCGTTACAAATGATACCTTCTAATTCTATCCCGCAGTATTGAAATCTTTTAAATTACTCATAAGAGGTGTAGGCAAATCCAGTTCATGAGAAACCCGTTTTCTTACATATTCGTTCCGGTATGGCTTAGACAAAGACAGAAGGACGTTGAAATTTGATGTATTCATAATTTTCTTCTGAAGACTTAGTGTTAGGCGTTCAGGAAATCTTTTTTTGTTTTCACTAGGGCTATCCCGAAAAGAAACTGATATTTTTTGAAATATTCAGGTTTTACTACACTCTAGCCTAATCGCCGTATGAATCCCGTCCATGAAGTTGGTAAGATGCATCTTTTTTCGAACAGTTGTCATTGATTAGAAAATCGTCGCAAACAACCACCATTCCACTACTCGAAAGTTATTGATTTTCGTTATTAAACGTATTCAGCATTCTTAAGTATAAAATCCTATGCATAAAGAAATTTTAAGTGTGAGTTGTATTGAACGGAACTGGAACCAAAATTGTAATGCTCACTCTGCCTCCGCAATGCACTGCACTGGAATAATGAAGACATGAATTATGGTTGGGTGTAAACAATAGAGCGGAACCCAGTCTGATTAAGAACGATTGTAAAGCGTATCACCTAAATGGACAGCGTAAATTACTCTCCTCCCATTTATTTATAATACCATGCCGCACCTTATATTCCCCATCCTTCAGTCAACATGATGGCAAGAAACAGTCAATTACTGAAGCTTTCTTCCAGACATGTTCACCTCAGAACAGAATTACATAATTTTAGCTATTGCTGTACAGGCACGATATTGCGGGAAACTTTGAAGCGTTCCACATAGACTTTCACTCTAGTATATATTAACCAAGCGTTGGGAACAGTTATAATAATAGCGTTGCATATGAAAGCGGAGAACATCGGATTTTGATTTTATCAATTATTCATTCTTTACTTTGCCCTCTGATCTCTTCTCGGCCCTTACTTCATTCAGGCTGTTTATTCGCTAACAAAAGCTCTGAGTGCACAAAAGATTTTTTAAGAGAGATCCATGGTAATTTCTGTGAAAAACAATAATAAGCAAGAAGGGACTCGTTGATATAAAGCGATAATCAAGAGACCATTATCCAAAGTGGCTGATGTGGAATAAGTTAAATAAACGAAACTATTTGTCTTCTCCTTTCAATCCAAAAATTTTCACACGGCACGGGAATAAATTTAACACTGACCAAAACTATTCAGGAAATCCGACTTACTTATGAGAATCATGAAAATAAGCTCAATTTTTGCCGGAGATCTTAACATTTTGAATTTGTATAAATCCACACGTGATATTTCAAAGGAATAAATCACATTGTTCATACTATAGGTTTCATATATAAATTTTCAATTAGTCCACCGTCATCTTGATCATCACTGTCATCACCTTTGTGAACATGCATATCCTTCTCATCGACTAGACACTGTAGAATTATCCAATACAATAGTGGTATATGTGAGATGTGAATCTCACTCAGTGATGAATTCTATTGGGCAGTTCAGCAACCAATCTGATCGCAATACGTCTTTGAGCGACACTACAGAACGGTAAACGAAATTTATAGCATAATAAAAGATATTTTTCATATCAAATGTAATTCATTTCTAAACCACCAAAGATAACGTAGTCAAAGTGAAATGATCAACCTCGTAGCTTTTATTGACTTACAAGCTGGACTGTTTTTTGATAGTTATCTAAGCAACTTAGTTTTAGAAAAACTATATTTTTTCCTTCATTTTTTTGGTATTATTTCTGAGTGACCCTATTCAACAAGCCGCAGTGCAACAGCTGTCCTAAGGAAAAGGAGCAGGCCACTAACAAGAAAGTCTCGGTAAAAATTTATGAACGGTGGAGATGAGCTTAAAACTGAAAGCTAGATTATTTATCATCTATTATGCCTTCTTATTGAGGGATATTAGGAGATGAATCACCTCTACAAGGCTCTAGGCTTCCGTAAAAACTATCAAAAATTAATAATGGAAGCGGTAAATCACCATTCTCTCCCTTAACGAATAAAAGTGAGACAGACATGAATGGGCTATACATCATATCATTGTTGTGCTGGTCTCTATTCCATATACTCGCCCGTGGGGAAAGTAGAATTTAAACTGATGGAAAACATATTATTAAAAGATTTATACAGTGCATTAACAGGAATTACCGAGTTTTTATTGTACCTAACGGTGCAACAGCACCGGCCATCGATGGTGGAACACTGAGGAAACACGACCCAGGGCCATCTTTAAATGTGAGCATTTAATAAACAAACAGTATTTCAGAAAGGGGGTCTCGACCAAATTCAGCATAACAAATGAAGGTGATAGTCGCAAATGCAGTATAACGAAGACCCCGGTGGAGTTGAGAACGGGGTATACGCCCATGTTTGAGAAAGTGCACGTTTTCTTGCAAGATTCCTCCAGTGCATCATTTTCAGTTCAGATTTATGTTGTAGCACTACGTATTGACAACCTAATCCCATCTTTCATTCAACGTGACTCCAAGTTGTAATCATAATATGCAAACTAACTTTTTCTTTGGTTTTTCTGTTGCAGATTGAGCTCGACTAGCAATGACTATGTGTATGAAACCTTAGGAGTATCAGTGGAACCGTTTTCTAACGATGGTATCACTAGATTACAAAAGCTTGAGTACGCAATAAAACAGACGTCACAAAACGAAAACACACTTGTAGATATGTATATTCACCTTTATCTTTTCCATGGGAAGGAGTAGAAAGCATCATATGATAGAACGTAAGCATTTTGGAATGATCAGATAAACAATTAAACTTAACTGAATTCATAGTGGTCCTGGAAAAAGTAAAGTAAATGAATGTTCTAAGCTAAACCAAAGGTTTCAGGATATATATGCCACATGGCTCTCCAAATCTCTTCCAAGGAGACTTGAAAAATCAAAGTGTGAAAAAAACGAACATACGGCTCACTTTTTTCTAGAAAGAATCAGTTGAATGCCCTTTGATTTTCGTCCATTACCTCAGATAATACCAGCCCATGATGATATTTTAGTGAGAGCTTTTTTTGACATAAAAATTATGATTTCCACTTCTGTTTTTAATAAAAGGAATGACGGAGTAAATAAATAAATAACCTACACGAGTGGCGAAACTTCCTTTCACAGGCGAACAGATTGTACCAACAGCGAGCGACTGTAGCTTTCCCTGTTTTGTCGTATCGATAGGAGGAATAAATGTGTCAGGAAGATGAATGATAAATTCACGGAGAGACTTCTACTTGCCTTAGTTCAACAACCCAGCATGCCCCTAAACAAACCATCTTTATTCATGGTTTAATCATATTATTTGTACCTTGGGACAGTGACTCGCCTTTTTTATGAACAGGCAATGGGCTGCAAACGAACTTTGTTTAATGGTATGTCAGAACAAGTGGATCTCACAGATAAACTCACGCTCACATTCAATATAAAGAACGCATGCTGCCTTTTGTACTTGTAATTGCATAATATGCAGAGACATTTACATTGAGTTTGTCACTATTATTTTTGCATCATTGGGCTTACTTTTTTCTGAAAAAGACATCGAATCCACCAAGGGACATCACATCTTTCTTCGGCAGTGTACAATAAGAAGTGACACGATTCTTTTCATAGTAAAGCATGAAATAACTGTAAGATAGGAGGCTACCACGTACAAACCTATGATGAGACTTTCCCTGTAGAAACACCAAACTATCATGTTCTTCTCACAACTTGGTTGTTCCTTGCAGTCATATATTGTACAACAATTTCTCCCACTCTATGGTAAAAATTTTCGAATTTTATTTGATAATCATTCTCCAGCAAATAACCGGGTTTTGTGTGTCGCAAGTTGAACAGAGTGCTGCTTTTCCGGTCGCATACGCTAAGGAAATAATGAAGCGTTCAAATGAGAAATTTTGGGAGAAAAATGTAGTATTCTAATTCACAAAAGGGCCTTTAAACAGCAACGAACGATTAGTATATCATGTACTTTGTAGAAAAAAATCTATCCACAGCTAAAGGAGGCTTCATAGTTTTGAGTGTAACTAAATTATCTAGGATTTTAAAGCATTCAATCACCGAAAAATTTCTTTTAAAGAATCGTTGGATTGAAAGAGAGATAAAAATCATCTTTCAAAGTACTATTTGAACAATAGAACCTTCAGCTTAGACGGATAGTTTCATTGGTCTAGGCTATATTTATTGAGGGTTCTAATTCGCGTATATGAATAATTAAAGCAGCATTTGCAAAATTAGATGGAAATAATGAAATTCCACTTCATTTATCCGTTTCAAAATCAACGGAATGATTTATTGATTTTATCTCAAAGGTATGGGTGTGGTTACGTTTAATCCGACTAGTGCAAGTTCCTTCTCAGATTTCGTGCTAATTGCTCCATGTCAATTTGGAAGTTATCTAGGAATGACCACCGGTAGCCCTGATAAAAAAATCATTTTCCGTGCACCTTTTCACGACAGTCCAAATTATATATATATATATATATATATATATATATATATATATATATATATAAATATATATATATATATATATATATATATATATATAAACAGATTCCAATGCAGATGTACATTTTTGGCAAGGACTTCTCAGCTCATATTGTACTGGTGAAGGTGAGATTGCGGTAACCATTGCTTTTCGTGTTCCCTACCGATCCTTTCATTCATGTACTAGACAAGCACAGTATATTTACCAGTTGACGGCCAGCAAGTGCATTACACGATAGTTACAGTTGTGCTGCAACGAAACATGCCGGTCATTCCAGTAGTTAAAAAACCTCCTACTTTGATCTCTTACGAACAGGAAAAATGTTAGGATTTTCCCTGACGTAAACTGGAGGATTCTTCTCCAGGAAGTGATTTTTAGAAATCAAATTCGGCGGGTGATTGATGTCGTTTACAACGCGAGTGTACTTGATCTTCGTTTGCTATCAGAACCGTTTCCCAAGTTCTATGTATTTTCTTGCGAAAGAAAGTAAGTAGATTAGCTCTGTATCACCCAATCGCTGACAAACACGCAAATCTCATTCAATAAGACGATTCTGGAACATTGAGTACTGCACTGAGGCTCGTGATGAAATTCTTGAGAAAGCAACGCAAACGCATCTTGATGGACAACTATACCAGTCACATTTGGTGACTGAATCTGATGGTTGGGAATAAAACAGCGTCTTCAGTATTCAATGAACAACAAGTCACTGGGAAGTTGTGATTCAGGTTAACTGAATTATCCGTTGCTGCTTGTGATCATAATGACAATCAGAGATCCTATACTGATATTTTCTGCAGCATATGTGTGAAGCAGATGTAGTAACCCTGAAACTGCCTGTTCGGTGAAACTTAAAGATTGATTGCTGTTCAACAAAGATATCACCTTGAATTGGGCTGAAACATTTGTGATTTAAACGCCGAATTCAGCGATCATCAATGAAGCCAGCTACAAACAACACCAGTGTTCGAATTCATTGGAAACACGTTTACTTTTACACGCAAGTGTACCTTACTATTAGTAATGCTAATCAGAATGTCATTTGAAGTTTCAATCAGAAGCAATAAGATTAGTAAGGCAGAAGAAGACTTAAAGCAGTTTGTTAGTACTTTTAAATGCTGCAAAGTATATCAAAACAAAACAAGTTTACAGTTTCCCTTTCAGATGTATAAAATAACGATAGAAGCTCGCTGCTACTATTATTATGCCTTGTTCAGTTTTTATAAATTATTCGGCAAGTTTTGTTCGGTCTTGCGTCGGTGTTCTGGGTCTAGAAGCAATTTCCAACGAGCCAGTTCCTAAAATGCAGCTGTGCACTTGATAGTTCTACTGGTTAACACCGAGTACGTTATTACACACTTTGAATGAATTGACCGAGAACTAACCTGTTAACAGAGACACTGCTCCGCGTGCCGTTTATTGTATTCCATATTTTTGGTATCATTTATTTCACTAAATCTTTCTTATTGTTCGCTCCATGAATGCAGTCAAAAAATCCCCCTCTCTTGAATGTTTTATTAACTATATATCTCCAGCGTTACCATATAAACGTGGAAAACTGAGAATAACTAATAGGAAGCACAAAGGACTTTGCATTTTTGCTTCAAAAATTTCGCTTAAGTACGCATCGTTTCGATGATTTTTATGGAGCTTCGTAGTGAATGAAGCAGCTCAAACTAATGTCGTTTTATTCCGTCTATGCGCACCGCATCGTCATGAGTGTTGTCGATAGTCACCTCTTTTCGAATTGGATTATCGAACGATTTGCAAAGGGTTTGTGGACTGATACAGAGTTCACCTGCGTTAGGGATTTCCAAATGGACATAATGTGGATTTTGAGCTAATAATGTCCATTTTTGTGTGGTTAACTCTGTTTGTTCATTTTGCAAATACGCTCCAATTGGCCTCCTCTTCTCCTTACTGTTCACCTTTTAGCAGGCCAGACCTCGCACCTTATGGACCAGTACTCCCCAGGGAAATCAAAGACAAACAGAAAACCATTGTGTATTTATTTGCTTTATCATGTGCATCAGCCAGTATTAGGTCTTAGGCCAAAATTTTAGTCTGTAATTTCAAAACCTTTCGTTCAACGGTCTGTGAAAGCAGCATTCATCGATCGGTTCAATGAACAGCACACCTTTCATTTATGTAATCACGGTGTGGGTATCATCAATCATGCTAAAAATACAAACCAACTTATTTGACCATCAGGATACAAAACAATACTCAGCTTTTGCTTAATTTTGGTCTTTGTTCCGTGGCTGAATTGTCCACGTATTCCAATCGATTCTCGACAATCTTTCCGGTAGCTTTTATTTGACAAGTGTTTTCCATTAGGGACCATAAAAGAACAAACTCGTTTATCCATACGCGAATACCCTTGAATCTTAGCCCGATTCATATTAGAAAATTTGTCGTTAAATAAAGAACATCGATTCAGAAAATTAAAGAGCAAGTAGCAACACTAATAGATTTGACCTAGTCTCTTTCTGTAATCCTCCAATATCTATGGGTACGAAAGAGTTGCGCAGCAAACTTTACCTGGATGAGACTTAAAACATTTGCCTTCTGAATAAAGCCTTAAACGTTTGTCACAAACAGTGGTGGGATTTCGGGCGAGGTCTGAGTTAATTAAATTTTTGCACTTAGAAAAATGAATTGCATAGAGCACAGTAGATATCGGACGATCCCATTTCGCTTTATGAAGCTCAAAACGGTTTTTGTTGGTTTGGGAACAAACATGGAGGAAACGGGTGATACATACGGAATTGTTTTGACGGTCTTTTTATTTTGTAGGCCTATCATTATATATTCGCATGAGTTGACTAGGCCCTTCTGGTTGCACTTCGGTATTGCTCGAGTGCTTATGAACAAATATCTTCGGATTGTACGAGATAGAGGGTAACTCGGTGAAGCACGAGTTTAAATACATCTTTTGTCGAGAACTGTTTGACTACAGTATTTTGACGGGAGGAATAGGAAGGTAATGTCGAATGACGAGCAAATACGTGCAGCGCTGAACATGCTGCCACTGACATGGAAAATTGAGCGTTCCGTTTTTGCCCATAGATTATTTCTATGCCAATATACAGATTTTTGCCTACATTGGCCCCAGAAAGTGACTATAAAGCGATTGATTGAGACGGCTAACCTCCACTCCTATCACACAGGGGTGGTATTTGACGCTAGTGTTAGCATGGACCACAGTCATTATTCTTCAGCCTAATTAGTGACCACAGATAATAGAAGCCTAACCTTGATGCTTCACACTACAATTATTTCTCCAAGGTAATCAAATTTAAAGATTGCTTTGTGAGTGCAAATATTAAGACAGAACAATGAATTAGGGTAATACAGACGTGGAATGACAGCTCTGGAAGAGACATTTTGTAAGGTGAGGAATGTTTTGATGAAGTTTTGTGTTTTCCCTCCAGGTTTGTTTATGGGTGGACTGTGAATATATCTTTCGAATAACTGTCAAGTGGTGAGCGATGGACAAACGGTCATTTAAGTGAAACTCCGAAATAGATGGCTCGAATTCAAATACCACAGACGCCATCGATCACCTAACTATTCCTTGGAATCTTAACGGTCCAAACTATTGTATACTGTCAAATAATGAATGAATAAAGTGAAAGATCATTAATTTGTTTACTTTTTTATCATTACGGAAAACAGGAACATTTTATCTCTCGGGTAAATTGTGATGCATGGTGATCACTGTCTAGAACAGGGCTAGCTCTGTGGGGGTGGTGGTGGTGATAAAATCAGTCGAATAGGAAAAATATATTGAGTACATGCTTGTGTGGTTGAAACCACTAGCAATCACGTGTAAGTTATCATCGTCTGTGCACAGGTTGGAGGGGGATCTTAATTATAACTGTAAACAAACCGAATTTGTGCATAAAGTGGTATTTTATGTAACTCCTTGGAAAGAAAATACAAAACGACAATCGGCTCCCAAATCATTCAGTATTCCTCAATTACTATTACCAAATAACATCACTCCTGCCGCACCAGGGCTATTGGACGTACGTAAAATTTCGTTATTACATCATCTCTCTCCTTCAATTTCTATCATGCAGGTAGCACTCAGGTCATCTTGCCGTAGGAGTATCTTACTTGTTTCTCAACTACTGTTAACAAATCACGAAATCATTAGGATTACTGCAGAATCAGAGGATGTGCCATAGACTCAGGAGTTTTTGAACAATTATCAAGTTTTTGTGCTGATCAGTGTGAGCATGGTCACTTTGGAAGGAACGCTGGCGGAAAGAGCCATCTGTCAACTAGTTTGTTTACGTTTCTTGGTCCAAATTGTGTCAGGTTATTCAGGAAACAACAGTGCTCTTTAAGGAACAGACAAAAGCCGTGGGTACTCAATACTTTTAAAAATTTATGTTGATTGTAGCTCAGGGTGGTATTTTTCAACGGATTCTGGTAGCTGGCGATGAAACGTTTGCGACCTAAACGGCAAACTCAGCGATCAGAATCAGTTGAACAATAACTGGGATTATTCAGCGGTACGGTACAATTTCGTGAATATTAACAATGTGATGACTTGGTAATTTAGTTAAACACTAACAAAAGATCAGTCGTGACCACAAAAGAGAAAAAAATATAGTCCCGCCGATGAAAATTGATTCGCTGAAGAAGGAGGAAGTTTCAAATCCAACTAACTTCTGAGTCGAGTGTTCACGGTTCACAGACTGCACAGACTGTGTGTTTGATTTCATGGCAATAGACGCTAAAACGCTTGCATTTGAATGGATAGATTTTCGTTGGTGAGTTTTCCTTTAGCGGGTAACTAGATGTGGAATCCTTGTGTTGCACTTGTTCTGGGCAAAGATAGAGATCGCATGAGGACTTGAACCCGGGGTAAACGACTGTGTTTCGAGAACCTGACTACCAGACTTTCCGGGCTGGATTTGATTGTAAACGGAGCATCTCCCGTAAAGCGAGCGACTCCTATGATGAGCAGTTTCTCTGCAGGAACCTGAGTACAACACTGGCATTCCGTTAATCAATCTAGGAAACTTGGTTATTAAACAAGTAGTAGGAGATTAGACTTCTATATAAGTCGATAAGATGGAAAGCTGTACAGTGCTTCATCGTTTTCAATGGTGAGTTGGGCATTCAGTTTGCACCGTGGGTCATATTATGTGAACATATGTATTATTAAGACTTATTTATATTTCTATTCGTTTGATGAAATTTTTGGAGATAATCACTCCAAGCCTTAAAGGAACCATCTGCAAGAAATACAAACAGCTGTTCAAAGCACTGAGCACCGATCAAGTGTAACACCTTTACGATGTGGTTCAAGTGTGTTCCGGCTGTATCCACTGCTGAACAAAACATTTCCATGATATACATTATATTTTTTCGATGAAACCACTGATTAAAAATCGATTACCTGGAACGAGCCAACATTTTCAATAAATTCCAGCCGAATGAATGGTCTGGTGAAAATTCAGACGGATTTCACTCTCAATATTGCCTTTTCAGGGTACCAGCGAGCACCAAACTGGTTTACTCGAATTTCTCATCAGTTCTTTTTGGCTTGGGCCATTTCATATTCACCTCGTGTGCAGCACATCAACTTTGCCAAACATGGTATCAACTTAGGCCCGAAAGAAACCATTTACTAGTTGTACTAGACGGATTTGAGGATAGGCTAAGGTGTCTCAAACATCCTATTTATGTTAGAGATCAAAATTCTCTCAGATATCAAGGACAATTATTTATGTTGCATTTCTCAGATATATATATATATATATATATATATATATATATATATATATATATATATATATATATATATAATTGCGCGAACATAGAACTAGAAATGAATATTAGCAACACCGTTTAACCTCTTCGAAAGTAACACAAAACTCTGTTGACTCATTCATCTCCTTCATAACTCAAAACAAATATTACTGATAGTTGTTACGAAACAATATGCACACACTTACTCCATGAGCTAAATAAAAGCTCCACCGGAAAGCTATTAGGTCCAATCTTTAAACTGGGACATAACTATTTCACAAATATTTTTTTACTTTTCCTTTTTTTAACATTCAAGAATGGAGCAGTCTCGCTTATTGCGTGGAACTTGGATGTAAATCTGGTGTCGAGAGTCACGCACTCATTGCTTCTCAAGTCAAATCAGTCGAATGACCACGATAAACGTCAAAGTGAGTATATCGTTCTCAATTTCTTCGGATTGTTGTCCCCTCTTTTGCAAAGTGTCACGTCTACTTAACGATCTGATCGGAGTGTCTTGATTATTTTTCTCCATCCGTAAAGTGGCACAGACTTATTTTGCAATAATTTATATCGTAGTCGTCAATTGTGTGGTTCATCTTGTTTCGCCAAGATATCTTTCCTGGCCACCCCATACGCAATACATGTATGAGGTGACATGGAGAGTTGATCATATCATTTGGGTTTTTCATTCTAAATTCGTTCCTTTCTACAGTGAGTCTTGTCCCACCCACTTCCACTATGATCTCAGTTCTCTTTTGTCATCGTCGGTTCACATGAAAAGGTATAAAGGCCGCCAAATATAATATACAGTACGCATTCCATAGCGCAGGAAAGGAACGCATGACTTTATTTCATTGTGGTTTAACTTTCGAATGTAGAACAAAGGGAACCCTTTCTCAATTCAGTCTGAAAAAGAGACGACTGAATGTAGAGTACTCTTCATATGGTACCCTTGACAGTGGTCCACAGATGTATATGTAATCACTTCTCAGTGGGTTGCATACATACATAACCTCAATTGAATTGAACCAAGTAACAGAAAATAATTTATCACCCCGTGTTTAAAAGTGATTCGAAATGTGCATCAGTGTAAGGCCTAGTGAAACACTAAGATTAAAGGACTAACATACAGTCGTTCATAAGTAACCCAATATAAATACACCGGAAAGAAGTGCCAGAAACGTGTCTTTGAGTTAACTGCAGAAACTGATGGGAAACAAGTAAAACACAGTTAATTTAACTACTTAAATTTGAGTTGACTTTATTTTACGAACCTGGGAGTCTTCGTTTGCCGTCGAATCGGTACCGTGGCTGATTTCTCGGGACCCTGGGTAATTTCTTACTCACGATCTCACGTCCGTAACTGTTGCTTTCCCTCAGTAACGCAAAGGACTATTGTTGCCAAGTTCTACGTTCCTTTCGGTGTACTTGTGCATACTGAAGTAGTGCACAGAATCAATAGAGTAAAAATAGAGAAAATAAGCAGTGACTGCAGTTTTTCTTACTTTATATAGAAAAAGAAGCCCATCATTGAAGCTGATGTGTTCGATATCGGAAACAAACAAAAATGATACTGGAATCTAGTCTTATTTAGAAGTGACGCAATGCAGGGGAAAATGTAGTCGCGAATTCCACCTGAAGACGTGACTGGAATAATCGCTCTGGAAAATTGAAATAATTAGAGTACTTAACCATTATTCTATTGATTCGTCAAACAACGATTGTACAATTTTTTCTTTGAAAACGCTTCAGCGGTTGTCGTAATATTCACTTCTCATTTGGTGCACACCTACTGAATCACGAAGCCGTTCAGTCTCTTAGATCAGTATCAACATTCGTTTTCAGTGATAGGCCTTCTGAGTGATTGATATCCAGAATTTTGCAATAACTGGGTTGTGCATAGTTAGCGGTTTTATTTACTGGGAACGAATCCGGTAAATAAATTCGATTGGTCTGCGTTCGCGATGCATTTAAAACGTCTCGAGTCGATGATGACTGGAAGGTATGCCATGCATTCTGAAGTCTAGGGACAACGTGTTGCCTGACAGTCTAGAAAACATTGTGAATCTGTGTGGAATTTACAACGATACATAAAAGTTTCTAGTTCAAGGCTGTGCTCTGTGACTTTGCACCGCCGATAAGTCCCAGCAAAGAGGCGGTCAATCCGTAGATAAAAACCCCAAGTCCGGGGCAAAACTCGTGCCGCTTTAAGTCGAATACCTCAATTAGTGGCTTCTAACTTGCTGCATTTTCTCTAATAAACGTGTCACGGTACTGTTGTGTATTACAGGAGAAATCAATTAAAATGGAGGACCTATAGATTAGATGCAAGGAATATCTGTCTAATGCTCCCAGCAATTGCGCTTTCTGCATTGTATCTCACTGAATAATCATTATTACATTTAGCAACATCAATCAAACAAATAGTTACGTCGGCAAGCATTTATCACTTCCTGATTATAAATCTAGAACCAGCTTATTTCCGGTGTATGCTCACCGTTGTATTCAGAAACATCAATCTTCCATTTGCGTGCAAATAACATGTTGACCCGCTTGATTATTACACCCGGTACCATTAGGAACAATCTGACAAAAACCACGGGTAAACTGATACAACCTGCAGTAAGTCTCTTTTAAAGGTGGTGGTTTTGCTTTCGTGTGAGAATAAAATTGACCATTTGGCTTTGGGTTAAACATTATTGGTGTAATTGAAAGTCTATTGAAAAAACATACACCTTCTCATCTCAGTGCTATCAAAATCATATCAATGTACGGCTATAGAAGAGTCAATCCCAAAATAAACTTGAGCTATTGGATGCTTCAGAAATGTTTTACTTTCTCTCATCCCAATAAAATACCGATGCTATTTTCGTTCTCTTTCTGCATCTGCATGCAAATATAAAAATAATTGAAAAGACAACATTTTGGACGTGAGTACCTCTAGTTCGGCCGAACTGGATATCGAGAATAGAAGTTTTGTATAACCAATGAAGATCAAGTCATTCTGGTGGAAGTAATGTGGATAAAGCGTACTTGTGCTCGTGGATATAAATAACCGACGGCCCAGGGTTACCTTCACCAAAGACTCTGTTCTGCTCCCTTCTATTGAAGCGAATGAGTTGGAAATTCAGAGAAATAGATTCATTCTACACACCGTGGTTTTTTTGATGAATTTCCTTTTACCATATCTTCTTTTCGGCTGATCCGCTCTGATTAATTCCTGTTTCTTAAACCTGACTCGCGTCATGTGCGTCTTTTCATTATTCTGTCTAACGTATGCAGGGCCTCAAGGAATTCCCCGCAACTAATAAAATCATTGTAATCTGGCCGAAGATATCAGGCATTTCAAATTATATCTCTATTCTACCTCTCTCATTTTATCAGATATATTGATTCAAGCCTACATTTTTTCTAGAATAAGTACGGAGTGTTGGTCCAAGTTTTGTATAAAATGAGATAATCAATCAGTTCGGATTTTATCCTAAAATGATCATCGAAAGCTTGCAAAAGCACTCATCCTTGTTTTGTTGGTTTTGCTTTCTCTTATTCCGGGCCTTGAATTTCAATGCGCTGTTGTTTGCTTGAATTTGATCTAGAAACTGTAAAAGGCTAATCATAGGACAGATGCCTATGAAACAACTACTTTTTCGACTTCACGAGAACCTTTGTTCTTAGCGTGTTAATAACAGATAAATAAAGCCTCTTTATCTTTTCAAAAGTGGAAAGTATACATAATATTTCATCGTGTAGGGTTTTACAGATTATCATCAGCTAAGGGAGGCATATGGTGGGATATCTACTGTTTAAAATCTGTCAACGAAGAGGACGTGTATAAGGCCTAATAAATCGTGAATAATTAAGTCAACTCGTCAAACATCAGATTCGAAACACTACCTAAATCTGCTTAGTGCGTTCACACCAAGAAGCTTTGAAAAAGTTCACTCTTCTATGAGGAAGGATCAATAAATTCAAATTGTACAATTTTCTACGCTGGTACAGAAAATATCTACGTTCGTAAATTGTTCGTAGTATTTTATGAGCCAAATCATTGTAGTAAACATACCTGGAGTGTACCGTAGTTCTCACCGGTCAGGTTTTCTCTCCTTTGCGTTAGTCGTAATAGGAACAGGCTCCATTCTGCCGTTTTCCCTCCAATTTTTCTCCACTTAGTTAGTGACAAACAGTTTCCTGTCTCTGACAACAACAAGTAACCGGAAATATGCATGCGCTTACCAGTGGTACGGTTCGCAGGAGCAGGCGTTAAAGCTCGATTGCTCATCCCAGTGATGTACTCGTTCTATCCTCAACAGTAAAACAATTCGTGCAGTAATTGAGTCTGGGTAAAGTTCGCCTCGAAGGTTGTCTTTTTGCATTGTTCATATGAGGAACGTTTTAGTGTCACTAACAAAATATCCACAAATCTATGTACTCAAACCCGGTAAATAATCCTTGCTTCACGGATGCTGATACAATCCCAGGAATTCGAAACAGAGCCAGATATATTTGATTCGTGGAAAACGACAGGAAATAAATATATACTGAAAGCGGTACCGTTTGTTATAAGGCGGGAATCTCATACCCGAAAAAAACGTTTGAGTCAAACAACGGTGCAAGATTAAAATATTACAAGCTTTTAAAGCAGGGTTATGGTCCGATGGATTTACACTACATACTCGTGACTCAGTGCATGTTCAGGTGCAATACAATCAGCTACTGGGTGGTGAAATGCATCATTCCTTTCGAAACTAGTTTTCTTTCGAAATCCGTGATACTCTGATTTACACACCGTTATGTATCTATTACTTTTTCATTTTCTACGTCTATTTTTGATCATTTAGAACTGTGGAATAAATCAGAACTGTGGTATCGTATGTAGCTTGGAGTTCTCGTTTTTACTTTTTTCACCTGAAGCCATTCCGTTCTTCTACAGCAAATTAAGATATCGGTCCAGAGTGCCTATTGTATTCACTTCTGAAACAGGGTGCTTTTGCGCTGACCGACGTATTTACTCCTTTTTAAACACATTCGTGTGCTCGTATTCGATTTGCGACTGCTGGAGACCTGCAAACACTGTGTTTGCACCCAAACCCCGCAGTTCTAATATCCTAGCTAACAGCTTCCGTCCCATTGCTCTAACTTCATTTTCTCTTAACTTGACAGAGCTTGGCATTATTGAACGCTTGGGTTTCTCTGTAGTTTGATGGTCACCGCTTTCAGCTTGCCTACAAACCAGACAGGACCACTGTGGATGGCATCGCATCCTTAGTTCATCGTGTAACCAAATCCTTGGACGTATGCCCTAAGTCTCTAAGATGTTCTCTCCTGAGCTACTCATTGGTTTTCGATTCTATTCCGCGATCTCTTCCCTTCCATAAATTGGTTGTCCCACGACTGCTTTTTTGTCCGATTATTTTACCAACATAAATTAATATACGCGACTAGTTTTAAAATATCCAAATCTTCAGGGTGCCGTTCTTTTTACCCAAATCAGTGGCTTGTCGAGCAGTCCTCATTCATATTTATTTAAATACGAATCACAACTGTGATTTCTAATATTTGATGACGATATAACAACGAAGTGTGCAAGTATGAAGATGAGTGGGCAGAGGAGTACCGGTTATGCATACCTGATAAGCGGCAACAACAACGAAACTGGTTGTGTCTCCGGAGCAATCTTGACCGCACTTTTTATATAAAACTCACTATCATTATGAGCATTTTCATATGCAGCCTCGTTATTAGTTGGGTTAGCAGTGACCCAGATACGAATAACTACCCGAAATCACGGCTGTGGTTCATTTGTGGATTCTTCAGTGAAGAGTATCCGTCCACACTCCAGGTGACTCAAATTAGATCCTAGCGACGACATTATATATATATATATATATATATATATATATATATATATATATATATATATATATATATATATATATATATATATATATATATATATATATATATATATATATATATATAAATCTAATCTGAATTGTTACAATCACTTGCAAGCGGTGTGTAGGACTGATAATACTTTGCTTGGCTGACTGTCCTTTAGACCCCACCTCTTACGCGTAAATCGCAGGTCGCCCGATCAACCTAGTACTCGGAAGCTCGAGATTCGAGTTTCACTCTTGTAAGAGCTCACCAAGGGTGCATATTCTCCACCACACCCGGGGTTTGAACATGAGCCTTTTCACCTCGAAGGCGCATGTGCTATCACTGCACCAGCACGCTCCCGCCTGGTATGATCGGAATCCCAGATTTGTTTTTTCAGAGGTCGTTCGGTATGACAGCTAGCAAACCCCAACAGCTTCGAAGGGAGATACGGTCAATGTCCCATTAACTCAGAAAGAATGCCTCCCACTAAATCAAATCTTCTCTGCAGCGGAGCCATTGTTCCCATATTTAAACCTGCTTTGCTTCTGATATCTGCATATATCTCACAAACACTATCACTTAGTGTGTGAGATTGAGGGTACACGCGAGAAAAAGGTAGTCAGCATATTCTTCATAAGGATCTAATTTGAAGATAACGGTAGGGACAGTGAGGTGTAGGGATGATTTATATTTGGCATTCTGGTTTTAGGGAATCGTAGGACACCACGAAATATACGTGAGTACCCTAGAAATGAGTACGAAGTCTAGTAAGCAAACCATAAAATGGGAAAAAGGTCGTGTGGTGAGAAACAGGCAAACATTCTTCTCGTGTATTAATCTCCTAAATATAATTATTTGTTATGGGACTTAGTACAATACTCACGGAATGGAACGGCTGCCGGATGACCCACGGGGGCATGTTCCAACCCGGGAAGTAAGTCTAAAGTTCACAATTATAACCGTCTGACTTCTTCTAGGAATTGTGAGAAAACCACGTGTTTCACTTTCACCAGCGATTGTAATTTTATTTTGAATCATCGCTTATAAAATAGCAATTTGATATTACCGTAAGTCAGATGAAATCGCAAAGTTTAACTGTTCGCTGTGTTCTTGGACTTACGCAATTTATCTCGAGTGCCTGTGCAGTGAAAACCGTAAATAAAGCAGGAATGAAAAGTCGTGGTTCTAAAATGCCACCATCTTATACTCTTTCATTTGTATTTATCATTTTTCATAAGTAGGTGCAACTGATGGAAATCCGGTTAACAAGTATTTAGAATAACTATCGATTGGAAAATTAAGTACAAATACAACAAAGTGACATTATCTATTTTATCCGGGACTCATGCATTATTTACTGCCACAAGACAGATGCATCAGATAAAAGATACTTGATGATTTTGTTCACAAAACTGTTTCAACCGGTGTTTTTCTGGTTTTACTTTTGTTGGAGCAGTACCTGTTTGATTCCTCTTCTGTAAGGCACACCTTGTTCAAAATGAGCAAAGAGTAATTGTAATATTTTCACCATGCTTTTCATTGGATGTTGGGAGATACGTGTGTAGAGAGGAAGGAAATGGGTTTGATTCTGATGAACAGATCTTGCACCCCGTTGCCCTAATGAGAATGTGCAAACGACAGATAAAGTTATAATTGCCACCAGTGCCTGCTACACCCTTAACCCTGGGAACGGAAACTGTTGAGGTTTTCAGCAAAACATTGGTGTCAATTCATCTAAGGGCTATGTAGTGATTGAAAAGATAACGAAAATGAATTGAAAACTCACGCAGGCGTGATTGAAAAGTGAAACTACATATCATAACAGAAGGTCAATAAGATAGAGAGAGAGAGACGTTGCTTGTTGGAATAGTGTCGACAATAAAGTGAAGAGAAAACAAGTTTTAAAATACCTCGAAGAATATTCGGCTGTGTTTATTCACTCTAATAACAGCACAATGAAATCAAATTAAAAGTATAACCTGCTTTCCAATGCTTTGGTGACAGCATTTATATTTGTAAGGAAACGGGCAAGATTAGAAACAATAGTTAATTTATAGGTACTGACACTAGCGAATAATCTTTCAGGGTTAAATCCAGGGGATGATATTCGTAAATTTCATGTGGCCAATGTAAAGGGGAGTGATTAGTCTTTCGAAATATATGAAAATAACGTCAAAGATATTGAGGTGCTGGGATTATTTGTATATTTGGTAAGCTGGTAGTAGGGAATTGCAGAAAGCCACGGAATATATTTGGGGGCCCTTAAAATGAGTATGAAGTCATAAGTAGGTAAATCAAGGAATGTACAAGAGGCTGTGTGGCGGGAAGCAAGGAGCCAGTTTATATTCTTTGATTTTTGTCAATAATCTACCCCATTCACATGAAGTTGCAGCTTGGTGCAAACATTTTTGTTGTTTTCGGAAAGTACGAAATCGTTTTGTGTATTCTTACCTGTCGGGTGCAAATGCATAGCAAGACATTTATAAAATTTCCCCTCCATGTAGATAATTATTTTTCAAAAGTGAAAGAATGCGCAGAACTAGTACAATAATTAGGGTCATTGTTCAATTACGAAATTTCATCATATTATTCCGAATGGGAAATGTTTTCTTTTAGTAACATGCTGCCCCGCATTTGCCATTAGTGACCAACTCAGCTTTTTGGGTACACAGTCCACCAACCGAATTGTTAGAATGAAACTTATCTTCTGCTTCATGACAAACACCATTTTCACCTTCAAAGAACAATTTGGGGAAATTTAACCAAATAGCTTCTCCGAAAACTGCAATAAACTATGATTTGCCTATATTTTTATTAGTTGGGAGGAATTCAAAAGCTTTCACATTTCTAGTGTCTGTTTTTGATTGTTCTAGTCAAAAAACTTATAACAACTGAATACATGCCCACGGCTATTTTCTGTGACACGTGACCTGGTCTGTTATTCTGCTGCAATATAGCCTACTCGTATAACTTATTGTTTGTCTGACTTCAACCATCTAGCTTCCATTTCTGAAAACGTTTGAATTATTCATGGTTTCACCGGTAACAAACCCTCAAGAAAGAGAACCTAGTACTTTGCAAACTAAATCAAACGATGTAATGAGTTCTTAACCTCAAATTGATTGCAATGGGTTTCTATAGAAATTTCATATAACAGATAGCACGCAAATTAAACAGGTTACCAAAACGATTTTCTTCCCGATTCGATTTCGTTCACAGTTGCAAAATGTGGCCGCTATTGAGAATAATATTGTTATCCTAATCGATTGTTTAATTTTCGACCGGCACGCGTTGTCCTGATACCATACTTTCAATTTCTAATGCGCATAACGTGTGTTCCTTCACGGAAATATTTCGAGCAATATCTGTCACAAACACACGGTCCCAGTGGGTCCGTAAAATGTTACCCTTCTTCTATCTGATGAAGTAGGCGAATTTCCCGATTTTGATGAAACCCTTCGTCGTCATCCTCCGAACAAAAAAAATCCAAGAGACCACATTCGAATGACCATAAAGTGAACGCATACATTCATAATAATCCGGTTTGAGTTTTTAGTGAGCCCACAACTAACCGTAGGTGTACTGTCGACAAAATGTTATTATTATAGAATCCTTATGAGGTTCCTGCCACATTTTTCCCCCTAAGCATGACACACGAACGGTTCATATTTGAGCAAGAAACAGTGTTTCTTGTGAGAACATAGTTCACGTATCCACGATGAAAAACAAATGGGATGAACCTGGCACTCACAGTTTTAATAATCAGTTAGTTTTTCTTATTTCCTAGTTTCCAACTTATGAACTTCGTGCAATTTCACCATGTTCTGGGAATAAAATTTGTTTGCAAAGAAAACAACAAAGTGACTGAATTTCCGAACCCCTTTATATATATATATATATATATATATATATATATATATATATATATACAGTAGTTTGCTGGGTGCAGTATTCCTCCGTGGAGGTTACACTTGTATGATCTGTAATGGCACATGAAAGAGACTCGGTGGGTCGGACCTCAGTAAGTGCATAAGCAAGCATCAACACTAACGTCGATAAAGATGGACGTGGTGACCCATGTCCGGGAGCTTTACAATATATATATGTAAACTATGAGTACCTTCTTTTTGTTTACCCACTCGTGATAAGATGATCACCATCAAAACGTTGACTTCGGAGGTGCTCCCTGACTCATGCATTCCAACCCGCAGGATATTATGTGAAATGTGTCGCATATGGAACATATGCAGTTGCCACTGGTTCAAATGAGCTTTCGGGAGACAATCACG
Organism: Fasciola hepatica; assembly: GCA_948099385.1. NCBI lineage: Eukaryota > Metazoa > Platyhelminthes > Trematoda > Plagiorchiida > Fasciolidae > Fasciola > Fasciola hepatica. The sequence continues at coordinate 4,282,891 of CANUEZ040000112.1, read as the reverse complement.
GGAGTTTGAAAATTCCTACTTCTGAGCCACTTCACGCTAGAAATGAAAATGAAATCTTATTTCGCGAACTGCAATTACTTGGCCAATATTTGCTGGTTTTCATTTGACACTCACACAACGTCATCATACCTCTTTCTGTATATATTATTGCGTGAACAACGGGCCCAGAACTAATTCGATAAACTGCTCTAATGAATAATGGTCACAAGGAAACATATCCTGTTTACACGGTATTCCATCAAAACAGACTCAATGTTGTCTCAATATCAGAACTCACAATTTATTATTACCCATCTCCTCAGAGTTCTACTTTCAAAAGTTGAAAACCTCTATCCCAATTAGGTTACAACTTATCATATCGGATTTCCGTCTGCAGCACAAATCCTCCCGAAGAATTATTTTCCCCTCATTGAGCGATTTGACTATTTTGTTGGCACATTTTTCTGTCTGCAACGGAATGGAGGAGCAGTTGTGTTTAAGATCGTTTACGATAAATCAAGGTCTTCGTCGCTGTGAAATGACACTACAGTTATTTAGGTTGTGTTCTTTGGCGTGATGTTATTAGTATATCTGTGTTTATTCGTGGCAGTTGGTAACAGATAGACTTAACTCATACTCAAATTATGCTACTTTTACACGTTTCATTACAGAATAAACACTTCATGGCTGAAAATGGGATTTAATTTTCACTGTTTACCATCTGGAGGCACCCTGCAAATGGGTTAGAGACTGATAAACAAGAAGATACCTGGAAACAACTTTTTTTATTGTCGATTCTTTATCGAATGCCGAACGCCCTATATGTTGCACAATGTAAAGCCATTTCATAAGTCATCAGAAACGAAAGGGCTAACTCTCCCCCCCCCTTCAAAACTAAAGATATCACTGCAAGTATATTATAGTAAATTGAAAGACCCTATTCTGAAATTAAAATTCACGTATTCTCCATAACTTGTCGTCTAGTTTGCTGCAACTTCTTCACTACTTGGCGTTGCGTCATCAGTGAATAGCCACATTGACTGTGGTTTACACAAGCTACTACATAAGGCCAGATCAGCTACCTGCATCTGCAGGTTTTACAAATCTAGCGAATAATCCATTCATTTATTACAAAAAGACATTTTAAGCCCCATCAATTTGGTCCTTGTTCAGATCGATTGCTGTTTCATTTAATTATTACTAAAATGAAAATCATAGATTCACCAGTATAAGTGTCGACGGGAATCCAACAGTTTGCATTCGGTCAAAGTGATAGCACTGGGTGAAGAGTTTACGTGAACAAATTCACTGACTACACCAGAAGCCTGGAAAGATTAGTGGCAAATATACACTGCCGACCTCCACCATTTTTCTGCATAACATTAAGTCAGATTTCTCACATTGAGTTTCTGTGAGTGATTTCACAGATATCACAAGAATTGCTTTCCTTCATCAACTTTATGCTGAAAGAATTTTGATTTCATCGCAAGCCTATACTGCTAGTAAGTGTCAACTACCCGGAGTTTTTGGTATTTATGCTAGAGTTGCACATTTACAAAGCCGAATCTCCGAACATTATTTTCATTTCCTAGAAAGTCACGATACTGAACATTTGCTCCGGATCCGATCGGCCGAAAATTGTTTACCCCTTTGTTGTACTATTTTATAACCACTGTATTAGTTATTTTACTATCTTATTAGTACTGGTTTTAAAGAAAAAGTACCGAATAAAACAATTTTCAAAACGTTTTTAAATTTTTGAATTTAACATTACCTAAGATGGTCACTTCGAAGCGCCATACTCACTTCAGTTATCAGTCTAAACATATTGATGAAAACGGTGACTACCAAGAAAAGACAAGTGTTGACTACATATCACTAGTCAACGGATTTGTACTCATCAGCTTTATTTTTGCTAATTTTTCTAGATTTAGTCGGGTGATAGTTAGTAGTGGGAGAAACACAGAATCTTTCATCCCAAAACAGCAAAACTGACAAAAATACAAACATTCGGGAAAATAACTAATATACAGGGAGGAGTGAATGGTTGTCAAACTGAGTAATAGCTCCCGGTTTTTTAGCATGTTGAAGAAAAGTGCTCGCGTGAACCATTGGGAGCATTATCATGAGCTGCCCTTTGAAAAGCTCCCATCATAACTCGGTAGTTCAACAAATACTCGATGTGTATTTAGATTTCATCAAGGAGGGAGACTTTCTTCTACCGTCTGGTTAACCTAGACATTATGTTATTATTATGCAGAGTGATACAACTGACTGGAAAATATTGACAAACACTTCATTTTGATGGGAATAAATAGTTGTAACGGAATCATTGGGTCCCTACCCGGTTTTAGGTACTAACGGCGCATTCTTCAAAAACAGAACTGAAATTAACTAGATGTTCAGTCTCTTCCAAAGAGATGGTTAGTGGTTGTCCTTCTTAAACCCTGAAACGAGTTATCCGGAAGCGAAATTCATTCGTTCTGTGCGGTTACAAGTGGTGTACTCCAGACATGCGAGATTTATTCGACGATGAGGAAATTGGATTTGCTTTCATTTTCTCTTCAAATCGATGAGGCAAATGTTTAGAGCTTAAATATGAGAGAAACGTTATACGGGCTTTGGATGCTCTTGCGCTCACTTGAGTTATTTTCATGCAACAGAAAACCAACAGGATGAAATCCAATAGACGAAAAACTCGATAAAAAACCAATTCCTGTTGAGGTGTTTACGAATGAAATAGAATTATGCAAATGCAGTAAAACGTTTGAGTTCGATCTATTGAATTAGGTCCATCAAAAAAGAAGGCCCAAACAAGAGTGTGAACCTAGACCAACGCTGCTCCACTTTTGTCTGAATTCCGAAGTACATTATAAAGGCTTGCAGGCAGAAACATTTCACTAATTTGCAGAAGTAACAATCTAAATGATGTTGTGGTACTGTTTTGTTGCTTATTCGTTAGCGTACACTCAGAAACATTTCATTTGCAGTCAGATGGCTTTGGTTTTTATAGAGGCCAAATTTATCGACGCGAATAGTTTTCACTAGCTACCAATTAAATGTAAACAGATCGTGTATTGAATACAATAAATGTTGACCAGAAAATGTTCGAATGAGCGTAGCTTTTTAGAATTCTCCACACCACTTTGCCGATTCGTGTGGAATGCATTACTATGCGTGTTCATCTGCGTACATAACGGAATTTCTAGATCAAAAGTCACACTGGATTACTCCAGTTCTGTCCTTACTTGAGAAACATGAAATTCGGGTTGAAGAATTATGGTTGACTGACGGAACTGCATTAAAAAACCTTTTCACTAGAAACAAATTCCCAAGTGGTGATAATTAATCATTCATTTTCGTTGTCTCAAATGGATTCCAACACCTGTATACAGAAATCAGTGCAAAGTTATCTTGAGTGACAGTTCTGATGGTATTAAGCAATTTGTAGTACTATTTTGCAAATCTGCTCAAAGATATAAAATTGCTTTGTTTCAACGGCTTGATGTACCAGGAGTGATCGTTCAAATTTGGATATCCCCTTGAGAGAACCATTGTAGGTTCATGTTATAGCACTGTGCAAGTTGAGTTTATTTTTATTTTTTGTTGCTTCATCCTCAGTAATATCTGTTGTATCAGATAATAACCAACTCATTTGAGATGTACTTAAGCGAGCAAAGACAAGGTTCAGCATGAGACATGTAGTAGGACGAACGCAGCTCTTTGTGCTCTCGGACTGAGTAAACCTATGAACCATACAAATTAGATTGGATGTTGACCAGTGAAATAAAAAGATGAAGTACTTTGGTCCCGCAATTGTAAACTACTCACGGACTGCAGTAACACTTCTTCTCTCGCTTCATTCATAATAACTAGGATTCGAATTAGATAAAAGTTATTTTACATAAAATGGTAAGTTCTTTCTACCCTGAAGATTTTGTCAATGCGCATACAATTTGACCCACGTAAAGGCTGAAAATCATTCCCCATGAGAGCTTTTCACCGAGTACAACTACATGCAGAAGAAATCGATTTTGTTGCAGGGTTTGTGGGTGTTTCACAATTCCGAATCACCGGGACACACAAGTGTTGTTTCCAAGGTGGCTCAATTCCTAATGTCGGTGATTAAAGCATGCGAAATCCCGAGTTCTGAGTCAGACGCCGCCTTACTTTGCCCATGATCATCAATTCTATTATTTTATTAATAAACGATTATCTTTTGAATATTTTAAAAAGAACTACACACACCAGTTGTTTTCTTCTATAAATTTTTTCGAGAACAGCAAATGAATTATTTGAATTTTATCGTACTGCACAATATCCAGAGATTTGAATATCGGCATTTTATGGACTATGATGCAAGAATATGCCTGATATTCTGGGGAATTGCTACATCAGACAGCAACAAACTATGAAATGTCAACCACTCAAAATACTTTCCAGAAGTATTTTTTACCAGTCATGCGAAAGGCAAAAGTGAATCGAGAAAATGTTTTTCTTTTCTCTCTCAAGATTGGAATCTATAGTCAGATAACTCAAATAATATTATCTAGCTAACTGGTGCCAAAAACTCAGAACTGGAGTAACCGATTCTTAGACTTAATTTATTTCCTTTTCTATCAGAATAAGTGTAAAAAGCAATAGAAACTAAAAACTCGGTTTATCTTGTCATTTTATCTCAATCTGCGACTGCAAAGGAAAACGTTTGAATATCGTGGAACGTTTCCGTATTGCAAGATGAATTTGAACCACAAATGAACAAACTAGCCATCAAACTTCAAACGTGTAGATTTACCAAAGTTGATTTGTTAGATTCGGTACAACTAATCTCAGTTTTTTACAATAAGAAAACTACCACGTTCCAAGCATTCATAAAATGCACAACCAGCATATCATTGATACTCTGTGTGCGTATATTAGCTCAGTATATTTAAGGCAGATAACATTCAGCAAACTCAATAACTGATTGACGGGACGCTTTGTGAAATTTAATGTTGCAATAGGGAACAGTTGGTTTTAAAAAGCCATTTTATCTATACGATATTGGTCAAACTGTCCTCAGTTATCTTGTGTTGGCCTGAAACAGTAAATTTTCTAGGTTACCTTATTTGCTCTGTTTGAGTCAACATCTTTTGAAAAAGTACAAGAAAAGAATAAATAAAATCTCTGAGTGGACATTTGGTGAGTTATTGTCTTCATCCACGCAAAATCTAGGCCCTTAATTCACGTACCTTACGAGTTTGTGGGTTAAATTATGAAAAACATCACTATTTCTCAAAAATGGATGCAAATAAGATGCTCCGACTGAGTAAGTTATAATATATGATTGGAAATGTAGGTATGAGCTGAAAATTTTGAAAAGTCATCTATTCATCGAGAAGGCCAAAGGACGATTATCTGAAGGCTGTTTGAAGTAGACCAAGTTTTATCAAATTCAAACGCAAAGACTGGGATAATTTGGACCCTAAACGATTAAAATCCTTCAATATTAAAAAAATGCGAATTTAAGCTTGATCATTTAGTGGATCTGGAACCAACATTGATGGAAAGAGAATGTTTGTCATTCGAACAAGTGTCCCTCTGATGAAAAAAGTAGCCCTCGTTTTGATTGCCGATCTAAAGGCAAACAATGGAGCCACAAATACTTGACATTATTATCCATTATAATATGCTACTCACGATCCTAATTGAGTTGTGGTCTACTTGAGTGCACAATGAATAATTTCACAAAAAATACAAATCTTTCCACAATTCGCAGTGGTCAAGTAATCGGGCACTGTCGATTGTTTTAACAGTATTCTTTTTGTTTCAGTAAGCCCCTTGGGTAGAAAAGGTTCAGTAAACGCGTCCACGGTTGTTCGGGAAACGAGTTATCCAGTGACGGCAGAGTTGTTTATCGGGCAATTAGAGAGCCAGCCTGTAAATTCTAACTCACACAGCTCAAAAGTATATTATCGGGCTTTGAACCCCAGCTTGGGCTTCATTCTGTTGATACAGTTATTGTATTTGCATATCTAGTTTGCTTTTTATCCACAATTAGTGAATTCCTTCTATCTTGGGAACAACTTTTCAATAAAAATAACGTGACCAAAAAGTCGCGATCCTCTATCTCTAAATAACAGTGGATTGAAGAGATTTCGTTTCATGTTCATAGATCAGTGGTCTCGTAACCAAACCCCAGGGATCATTGACATAGAAGTGGCATACCGAAGAGAAATAATGGAATACAAAAGCATCACATGTGATTAAAGGTTGCTGCCATTGCACTTAGTATACCATTTTAGCAAAACTTAAAAAGGAAACTGTTTTCGGCTTGCTTACCATGAGGAGTATGAGAATAAATCTGTAAACTTTCACTGTTCGTTGGAGCATTGTTACTGACTTAAGAGCCATGAAAATACTCCCTTTTTCGGGGTTTGTGATTTACCTTAACCGGGATTTACGGAGATTACTGTGTTCAGGAGTAGTTGCCACAAGACAGTGACCCCTAGGTGAAATAGATCTAAGGAGAATTGAGATTAAAATGGAAGGAATTGTCTTCTTTATTGGGTTTTTTTTGTGAAAACTGGACATACTTCAACCCCATGGTGAACTGAGAACAATAGAATTCGCATAACGGAAAAAAATTCACAAAAGTCATACTACCAATTTCAGAACAAACTATCAGGCTGCTTTTGCTGTTGTACATGAATAATGTTATTCCCTAGAAAAACGTATTGTCACTTCTCTACAGGAGTTTACACAAAACTATCTCACGATCGATTTTGTTACCAATGCTAACTTTTTCTTTCTAGAATTGCAACTGCTGTATCTGTAATCCTGCTGTGTTTCTTGACATGTGTAGTCTATGTATACATTTTTTGCATGAAATTCAAATGCCATTTTATGACCACAGTATTCCGTTTAGTTCATTTTCGATATCACTTCGCATTCATATAAATAGCGAAAAAAAATTGCTTAACTTAAAACCGAATAATTTCAAAGTGGTACCCTTTAGACTGCACCATTTACGTTAAGCAATTTAAAAAGTATTTCATCCAGTTTGCATGAAAACAATTGGTGATTAATGAACTGATGACTATACTCCGTTGCCAAAAAAAACATTTCATCAAACAAATTCACTGTCAAATTCGAGTGGCTCTCACGCTGAGGACGAGTTCGGAGCTGATTGATCTTTGCTGAACGCAGTTGATTTCTTTTTTATCAGAGTCAGCAGTAATAGCAATAATCTAAATTCGTTTCCGCAATGATCTTCTCAGTCTGTACGATTATCTACTACAGAAGTGCTGAGCAAAGTCAGCATTCGTCTCAACAACTGAGAAAGATTTTCTTCCGTACGAAGCCAGTCTATTGTCGACTCTTTATTACCATCGAATACAGCCTAAGAACATACTCAGTGTACACGAATTAGCGGGTGTTCGGTTCGTGGTAAATAACGAGCGCAAACGAGAAATGATCTATCAGGAAAGAAATATACTCAATGAATATCTGATACTGTTATTAAATCATTGTTCTCACAATACGATTCACCAAGCAGTTTCAACGCTCAACTTATCATTGAAAATCATGGAAGTACTGTACAGCTGTCTCGTCCTGTGTTAGGAATCATCGGTAGTGCACACCCACCGAGCCCCCACGAGGACTCGAACCCAGGGTGAACGGTTCTGAGTCAAACACCTTAACCACAAGGCTATCCGGGTTGGCTTTCAACGGTTTGTTGAACATCCACAATACATAATATAGCACCCTTCCGTCACTGGCTTTGAAAAGTAACAACCTGTTTCCCGAACAGTGACTGACAAACCGTCCAATGTCCGTGACGGAAGGGTGCTACATTATGTGGTGTAGATGTTCAACAAGCCGTTGACAGTCAGCCCGAATACCCTAGTTGCAATCATTCACCGTGTGTTTGAATCCCAGCAACGGCTCGGAGGTTGTGCGCTGCTGATGATTCCTAACAAAGGATAAAACAGCCGAAACAGTGCCTCCATGATTTTCAATGATGAGTTGAGAATTTAAACTGCACGGTGAATCATATTATGCAAATATAATCTTCCTCTGCTCATATGCAAACCATTGTTCTTGTGTAAAGACCTGATGTACTCAAGCAGTATCGAAGTGAGCCAGTCGGATGCGACGTAAAACGTTGGGTAAAAGTCGTAAGGAAGGTATGTCGAGAGATTTTTGTAAAATATGTACGATATACCTGATGTTAACAAATCATGCCATTTTTGATAGAACCAACTAAGAGAGGGCATCTTGCATAGACCAAAAACGCAACATCTCCAAAATACTTTCGTTAGCATTTTGACCTCTGACTTCTAGAACAATTTACAAGAGATATTCCAACTATGTGAAATCTTTAGTATTAGGACCAGTTACCGCCGAATAAAGCCTGCCGAAAGTTTCGCTAATAGTCTTCTCTTACATTGAAAATAATTATTTGCGTACATGGTTTTCTCAACTACGCCTAGTGAGTGAACTTTGCAGAATAATTTGAGAGCAATGCAATCAGTTTCCCTATGCTTAATTTCGTGACCCTTCCACAGAACGTTTAGATTTTTAATACATTGTTATAAATTCGTGGGGGTGGGGTTCCTACAACCGCGTCTGCTTCAATGTCCCGAAAGCTTCTCTTTTTTCTGTTTCACTCAAGCATCTCCTTTATTCTGGCCAACTGAATTTTGGCTCGACTCCCTTTCGCTGCACCGGGTCATTTTGCTGACTGAGCTGTTTCATAAATTCTTCTCTTATTAGTCTGCGTTTGTTTTGTACACTTATCTATCGTGCTGCGCGTTTAGTTCGTTTTCTACTGCGCGCCAGATGCTTTTTGCTCCAGTTCACCTTTCTCTTTTGTACGAAGCATAAATACGCCCGACGTCTGAATACTGCAGTCACGTAAGAGGTGGAGTTATGTCTACCGTTTATTTTCCGCGTGATTGATTGCAAAGAAAAGCTGTCTGGTTATTCGATGATCCCTTCCTAACCTTCAATCTGCGGCCACATTCCCATTGCTAGGAAGTTGCTTCACTTTCTTTTCTTTAGATTTATTTTGTTGTTTGCTTTTCATAGATCGCTTCGGCGATTCCTCTAGCCATGATTCTCGCTCGTTCATCTCGTATGCAGGCAGCCAGTCACCCCTATCAGATCTCTGTCCATAGATGTCGAGCTCCGTAATTTCAGTCTTTCTTCATTTATGTATTGATGTTTGGCAGATTTTGACAATGTTCGAAGGTGATCCAAGTGTGAAAGGTCTTTGGCACCGGCAAGATTCGAACCCACGCATGGTCACCACCCTCGATTTAGTACCGCGAGAGCTATACCAGCTGAAGGACTTTCAACTTTTTGCATAAGGGTCACACAGTATACCCGCCCAAAATACAGTAGCACATATTTTACATGAATAACGCAGAAAAACGTTAATTTGTGTATGAGAAGATTCCGAACAGTACCTATCGGAGAGTCGCTTGCCCAATGCGTTATCACATTTTTCACCTAAAAGATATTCGAACTGGCTAATCAAGGCATCTTTATATGACATCGTTTTCTTAACAGTGGATGCTCTCCACCGTTTTAACCATTCCCCACTGCGGTTTTTATCGGCTAATACTTTTAAAACGCTCAACTTCTCATCAATCTATTAATCGTAAATTGTACTACTTGCACGAGCAGCCTGAACCTCACAGATAACGGAAAGTCGACTTGCGCATCCAAAAGCCCTACGATGCCGTGAGCCGCAGCCGAACCGGTGGCATCCCGCTTACCGGGCAGCTGCTCTACCAAGTTTGCTATCGCGGTACGGCCAGTCGGGTGTAAGTGACGTAAGTAAATATCCAATGGTGCGCGAACCACTGTTCGAGGGATAGACAGTGGGCTCGATTCCAACAGGCGGCGTCGGACTGTTGGATGTGAGAAATGCAAGTGGATTTCTCAATATATAATCTTGTATTAATTTATCACCAAAGTTATTGTTCAGTTACTGCTAGATTTTCTGCTTCTCACAGAAAAGTCTGTAAAACATTCATGTCCACGATTTGGAGTACTCATCAATTTCCTTTCCACTGATTTCTTCTGAAGTTATGCTGGTTTTTGTTACAATGATTGGAAACCTTGCACTTCTCATTTGTTCATAAAGTAGTTGTTTTGATGAATAGAAGCTTTGAATGCACATTACACCCGTTCAGCTTACAAAATAATTCACGGACGTTCGAATTTCAACGAACCCTGATCGAAATTTAGAGATGTTTAGTGTAATATCCTCAAAACCGAACAAAAAGCATCCCCGATGTGAGTCTGCCAGAACGAACCTTAACAAGAACATGCCTTTCCGTTATTGCAAGCAACAGCTGGACCGGTGACTTCGCAACTACCTAGACATCTGTTCACTGAAGTGTCCCTAATTTACTGACGTAGTCCTACTTCACACTCATGATAGCCAGATTAGGAGCTAAAGCATTAACAGGGAATGAACTAAGTTGCTTGCAGTTTCTGTTTGCGTCGTATTTAGGCCATTTGCAGCGGTCAAAAAGTGCCACAAAAACGCCGCAGTTGTTGCCTATGATGTAAATAAAACGCGTCCAGTGTTTCAGGTTTTGTATTGTCTACCATTAAGTGCATTAGTCAACTGAGTGACATTTTGGTGATTCCAACGCTGGCGTTAGCGGTACTGTGTCACAGTTTCTCACCGATCAACCGGAACAGGATTAAACCATTCAGACGTTTCAAATCAAACTATTCAGATCATCATAATTCAGCTGGATCGCCTTGTGACAGGACAGTTGACTGTCTACCAGTCGTTTCAAAAACGCATGTTTACTTATAAACTAATATTTTTCGGAATTTCCAAATTCAGACTTCTCATTTCAAATTTTCTGTGGTTTTGAGCGTGAGATGTTTCAGCATATTCGATGTTCTGGGTTTGCATGAACATTACAGATCAATTCTACATCAATTACACAATTATCTGCTGGCTGGACGAAACAAGATGCTCAAAGATTCATAAGCTGGTAACAAAACAGACCTGACTGATATTAAATCACGTGTGAACCTTCGAACCAATATCCAGCCCTGTAGAATGAAGTACCGGTAAAATCTTAGCTACCTTGTCAGTTTCATAATAGATTGAAAAACTTAAGGAGCTGATGTTCAAAAAAATATATTATTTGTTTAACTACTCTGCATTTTTGTGCACTGATTTAAATCAATTCTAAACAGTTTTTATATACCATATTCTCAATATTTATCGATGATTACCAACTCCAGACAACCTAAAAATGAAACTTCGAGGATTGCTTGGTGAACCCGAGACTCTTCCGATTGTTCCTAGTCCAAGACCAATATATCTTTCATGAAATTCAAAGAACAGGAGAGTGATTTTTCCAAGTGCTGGTAATTTGCCTCAGTTTTATTACTGTCGTGAGAAAAAGGCTTTAATGTCAGTGTATAAGAAAGCTTGTCTCATCGAAATGAGCAACAGGATCAGTGCACAAACTTCCTCAAAATTTTTAAACTAGTATTTTTCCCTTATAAATACCCGTTATGAAACCGAATTCAAACATATTGTCTTTAAGACTGTCATACCTACGGAGGGGTGGCTACGTACACAGTCAACTGCGTCGACCAACCAAGATCCCAGCAGGAGAAAATGATTGACTGATCAGTTGGCGGCAGAAAAAAAGGTGTATTTTAAAGACTTAGCGAATCGCGTAAGAACCCCCGTGGAGCAGATTGGTAGCTCCGATAATGAGCTTTGGGCGAAAATATTTCAGCCGGGAAAACCGAGTCAAAGTAGAAACATGCTGCGCAGAACAGTTATAACTGCTGCAGGCACGTGGCCATAATAGGACGGAACTGAGCGTGAGGCGTGACGACATATCTCGGCGGATTGCAGACGTGAAAGCGGACGAGTTAGACAGGCGTGCGTATTATCACTTCAAACTATTTGGCTCACTTAAAACATCTGCTACCCACTTCTTGTCGTTTTCTTAAAATGAAGTAACTAAACGAGGCACTTTTTCTGCCTATGAAACGTTTTTGATCAAGAAACTCAGTGCAACGTTATAAAGTGTAAGCAATGACTCTGGCAATGTGATCCATTTGCGAAATGTCCAGAGCTAGAGGTTTCCGTGCGCGGGTTCATATCCCGTCTATGTCAACAACTTTTACCGTTTGAATCAACTCAATAAATCAAGGCCGGCTAATTTATTGAGATCCTCGGGGACAATATCGTGAATCTGTTTCAATGAATCACTTATTTTGTTTTATTTATTACATACGGAGCTTGTAGTAAGGCATGATGCCAACACCACAACTACAGAAAGAGGTAACAAGACAGAAAAGTAAAATAGAAATAACTTCTTGCCGTTTCACCATTCGCTTTTGTGATTTTTGAAATACATGAAAGAGGACGGGAACAATTAGGGGTAGTGGTGAGTGTTCTTGAAGCAAGTAAGTGAAGCCAGGACGTTGTATCCATGTGAGTCATTTGAGGTACGTGAACGAATCATTTGGAAATAATACGTGAATCATAAACAATTGCTATACACTATGAATTGACGGACAGTAGCAGAATTAATTTTATCATGAACGACTTCTGTCTGGAGTGGAATTCATCCCAATTTCGTTACACTCAGTTTTGAAGTGGTACTTTAAGGGATATCAACGTGTAAAAGTTTGTGTACACTTTCGGCAATTCCAAAACTGTTTGTGAACAAACGGGAAGGCATCGATTCACGAGAACCACCCGTTAAGCAGTAGGGCAACGATCAAGTGAGATCAACTATTTTCTTTAGGTGACGTTCGAGACGCCTCATGATTACCTAAATTGAATGTGTGAATAAATCTGAAATAAACCACTGTGCGCTCCAAATTTGGTCGCGGTGTTTCATTTCCTTAGTGGATGCATGCGCATAGTGGGCTAATTCACTCTACGTTTGTGCTCGAACGTGACAATCACAGATTTTCTCCATCGAATGCAACGTACGAATGAGCAACGACGAACAAGCGTTCTACGATTGCCTTTTTGGTATTTACTTGTCACGTGATCACCGAGAAGAATTAGGCTAGCTTTACATATTACCGCTTTAATTGGAATTCAGCATCATTCACTCATGTCATTTATCCAAACCTGAAAGTCCAAACTTAGGTGGTTCGCCACTTCAGGTCTGAGGATCAAATTGCCTGTGAAGCGATGGAGACTGCTCCTTGAACTACATTCATGCGTGAGCGTTGAAGAAAAATGTTTCCAGCAATATCGTTATTCTCTGAAAGTGTGAAGTTCTGTTCACGTTTCGTTTGCGCCCAATAAAACTTCGGAAATATGATTCATATTTTGCGATTATCGTAAACAATTGTTTATTATAAAAAACATAACACTGTTACCGATTCTTATGTTTTCCAAGGACGGGTCAGTTCTATGCGGAGCCGGTGAACAAAAGCATAGAACAAACAGTTAGCACATGTATGATTCTTCCACCTCAAAAAATAAACAGACATCTAACGATAGACGTACATAGAAGAAGGAAATAGTTGTTGAGTTAAAAAATTCTACAGATCACAATGGAGCGAACTGATTAACTGATGAGAAGTACTGGCAAGAACTAAGAACATACTGATCTCACACGTTTCTTCCTCCAAACATAAATAACAAACGAAGACCAGGAAATATTGATACAATGTAAGTGGATGACGTGCAGAAATACCATACTAACAAATCAAGTAAAGGAAAAATATCCCCAAAAATGCATTTTGCAGTACGGCGCAATAAATATGATGGAATGGAACAGCTTTCATTGTGATGGCTGCTCTCCGACGTAGACATCTCATGCCCAGATAATTATCGTACACTTCGGAAAACATTGAAGTGAATAAACGAATCCTCACCGTTCTCGTCCTTAAAAAAATACAAACTTTTTCGAACTATCTGAATTCCGCTAACAATTCAATGGACAAAAAAAAACTAATATCAAAATCGGCGGCCTGATCAAAAAAAGCGAAACGAAGTCCAAATTACGGATTGTGATAGTGGCATCCAGTATTACAATAATTTGTTCGCTTTTAATTCGATGGCCTCCTAAGATTCCTTTTTCGGACCACTTTCAACAGCGCCTGGTCATGCAAGACCACAACTAAGATTTTATATATATATATATATATATATATATATATATATATATATATATATATATATATATATATATATATATCATGGGTGTTCTGTGGACACCGATGATCGTGCTTCAGCGTGGTTTTTTTCGTAATCAATTTTCTTACCTCTTATTCACCTGTGTTGGTTTCTTTCTTCACTTGATCATGATACACGGATTTTAGTATTCCGTGTTCAGTTGCCGATAAAAAAAGCCATGATTGCTTAGATTGGACACTGAATGAGAACCGTGAAGTGTTTAAACTTTTCACTACATATTTTCAATTTTAGCAGTAAATAAGGTGGTCACAAAATGGTTACACAAACGATCTGTACTCATCCGTCCACAGTTGATCTTCCATATCATTTGATATAACTTCCGTTACGAAATACATTACATTCAACACAACAATTCTTGACAGAAAATAATTCTCCATATCCTAAGTGACCAGTGACCTCAGCACATCGCGACTGACCACAATTAGAAAAAAATGAAAAGGCTATGTTTGTGCGCCTGTCTTTTCTCATCATTCTATACGAAACTAAATCTCGCGTTCAATTTCCTATTTTTTACATCATACACGTAAAAACAGACAACTCTATAATGTATGGAGCTAATCGATGACGTGATGTTAGCAAGAAATCCTCGGCAGTCATGCAGCCCTAGCTAATTAGTTGATAACACCAAACTAGCAGACGTCCGATTGTTGTTGAATAATCTGACTCACCGTAATTATTTCACGTACGTACATCAGAAAGGTGAAACCAATGCATAGATGTATGTTTTATTAGTTAAAACGGAAAACAAACAACAATTTGAATCAACGTTTTGTCTCGGTTATTGTTTTGGAATCACACAGTTTAAGGATGTACCGTCCTACTCCTTACGTTTATCAAGAGCACCCCAGTTTCTATTCATAATTTTCTTCTTTGGAATAATTTTGAAAGAATTTAAACACAGAGCGTTGACGTTCACAAACTCCCCCGGAGAAATCACGCAATAGTTTTGCTTTTGTAATACCGAATATGGTGCGAACAACCGTGCTCTTAATTCAAACAAGTTTATGTAGATTTTCCGAGTTTACGCATGTGTTGGTCCTCCGAGGCAGGTAGTGATTGGAGGATGGTTCCGGATCAGTCTACGGCAGATGGTTGGATACATTAGGAGTGCCGAAGTCATTGGCGCAGTTGCATTCGAGCTATTTCTTCAGCTTTGTGATTTCGGTTTACGACTATCATTCTCTTTGTGCTTTCTCTATACATTTATGTTATTTCCCTTATCAGCTGCAGGACGCATCAAAGTAGCAGTAAAAACCAGATCAGCGAAGTACGAGATTATTGATCAAGTGCTGAATTGAAGAGAAAAAGTCAACCGTGGTGTCAGTTGCGAAGTGACACAGAAATAAACACACCAATTCATCGTTTCAACTAATGCCATTTTGTTGTCTGGCTGATATGTGCACTCCTCTGTACCCCCTACAGCGACATTGCCCCATCACAGTACCACAGACGGTTAGCAGTTGATGTAGAGCGTGCAGTCCATCATCAAGGAAAAACCTTGTCTATCAGGAATAAAAAGTTTCTAACTCAAGGTCACTGTAGTAAACTAGAATCACGTCACAACGTTCCGAATGAAAAGAGTTCAAAACCTAAGAATAGGCTTCACTAGACAAACAACTGAGGTACGCAATCTGGAAGGTAAAAGAGGAGCGTTAGGATGGTAAAACAATCAGGTTATTATACAACAACCGTCATGAGTCTAGTCTTTTTGTCGAACGTTATCCTTCTTGTTGAATATACACTAGAAGACTTTTACTGAGCAAGCACGTGAATCCAAAGCATTTCGGTGACATACATTTTACCACAAAGTGTGAGCATAATTTCAGGCCACCGATTCACATAGTTCATCACAGTCACGCGACATTGCCGACATCCATGGGATCAGGTTTCCCAACACTTCAAGCTGAACTCTGCCCCATGCGCTGAAGATTGTGACAAACGGAATACGAGCCATGCGTGCATAGAACAAAGCTAATCACCGTGGAAATGTGCACAGGTCACAGGGTGGGATCAACCCGTTTAACAGAAACGTTTTTCAAAGCTACTCGAAACAACTGCAAGGAGGTAAGAAACCAATAGATTTTTCATTTGTTGGTGAAGATCCTCTTAACGCTATATTCAATGACCAAAGCGTAAACGCTCCAAATAAACGAATCGCATTGGTTGCACAACTTGGAACCGTGGAACACATGACAGTTCCCCTTAAAAATTCTTTCGGCTTTTGTTCATCTTTCGATACAACAACTAGTCTCTTCACCTGGGAATAAGAAACCGAAATGATTACAGATAAAGAATTTCAGAGACGATGAAATGACTTCAGGCTGCATTGTTCTACACCTCATTAAGATTTTTGTACTTTTTTGAGATTCCTTGTGGGGAAATGATTTAGGCTATATTTTGAAACTATGATTACAATTTGAGATTCTTTTCACCTACCAAACAAACATATAATGAATATTTCTAACCTTAGGCCGTCAGAAATATTTTAATCTCGCCTTTTCAGACAACAGCAAATAAGATGCATGCTATTCTGGGAGTATTATCCGATATCTCCTAGTAGGTTTACTTTTTTCATCAATTCAGAATAGTTCATTATGAGATCCTGAAAGTAAACACGTCGTTTGTTGGAAATGAGATTTCGTTAGCCTCTATCTTGACTATTCTGATAAAATCATACGAAAACTATCAAATTCAACAGAAATTTTCTTTATTCCGAATGTTCACCAGTGAAATGCATTTGGACTCAGAATTCAACAGGTGACTTTTTATTTTACGTTTCAATCGCTAAAACTTGAATTAAAACGACACGAAATTCCTGGTACTAGTAAAGTCATAGTAATAATACCTATCAATTAGTTCTACCCTTTATAAACTCCTGAATAAATGATGTCCATTCATGTCAAATTTTATTTTACAAAGCTCCAGGCTGGGATCATCCCTTTTGGTACACAGCAGCGGTGCATTTTAGACGCTTAAAGCATCATTCATGAAGATGAGTAGAATGGATAATCTATCAGGTTATTTCTTCCGTACATCGCAAGGCATTTTGCGAAAGTAAATGACAGTGAACTCTGTCACACAAAAAAATATTTTACGAAGAACTATCCACATTGCTCAGAACAGCCCAAAATAACAGAAAAAAAATTTGTACGGAAAGATAAGTGCTAAAATGAATCACGGAACTTATCAAGAGACAAATATCTTGCAAATGAAAACGTGCACGGTTTACCTTTATGGACAATAATAATATTTCGATGATCGTGTTTAGAGCTACTTATGATACAACGAGTACGATCATATCTGGAATCAAAGTTAGTTTAAGGAGAGCACTTATGATAAACATGAGACAAATACTGTGTAATCGTTCACATAAAACTTTGTAATTTTCATTGTAAATACTAGTTTGAGTGATAGCAGCAGATTTGATTTTATATAATATAATTCACCAGGCAGTATGAGCGTCAAACTCACAAAAATCGATAAGAGCCAGCCCGGTTATCCTGGTGGTTAGGTGTTCGATCCGCAATCGTTCATCCCGGATTCGAGTCCCTGTAGGAGCTCGCCGGATGTGCACTGCGGATGATTCCTAACAGTGGTGAAACAGCTGTACAGTGACTTCCTGGTTTTCAACGGTGACATGGACGTTCAAAGCGCACGATTAACCGTGTTGAGTAAAGTACCAATTTGATGCAACGACATTAACCGAGTGTTTGTGCGAAGATCCAGGGCTGATGGCATTCACTACATTCTGATGTACTGCAAACTCATACCATGAAATATGTTCAATCCCTACCGAACAACTTACTGCGAATAAATTCCCGAAATTCGGTCTAATTCGTGGTTTGTTTGATATTTGTTCATACAACACACGAAGCAATTATCGGCCCATTCGAAGGAAAATGTCAAGAAATTCTTGTCGTTTCCGTCGAATGCTCACATCAAACCAGCACAACTTAAAAAGTATTATAAGTGACATTACTCTCAGACATCTTGAGTAACCTTAAAAGGCGTCCAACAAATTGACACCCGTTTTCGATAAAATAATGTTATAATGTTATTGAGGTGGAACATCTTCAGTCTATAATGAAGCGCCAATGCTGATTGTAGTTAAACACAATGGGCGTTCATCAAAATTCATGGATGGATTTTCACCAACCTCATTTGGAGAGAATATCCTCACAGGAAACTGGACTATTTTTCGGGTGAAGACAGTGAAGTTCACTTCGGCTTTTGAAATTTGTAATGACCCAGATAACTTTTTCAACACCATCATCACGACCATCGGCGGCATTTCTGTTGTAAAAATCACTCGAATCAAATGGTATAAACATCGCATTTGATTCCCATCGATTAATTAAAATACGATTGAAACGACTCCATTGTTCGTAGCCGAATAAAGAAATCGAGCAGAACGAAATGAGACTACAGAAGGAAAAGAAGATGAAGTGATTAATGACACTTGTCATCTTCATCCTTACTGCCACAGCTGATGTGATAACACAATTCGTCCCCCGATACTATGTACTGTTTTGTTCTTAACTCATTCATCTTCGCACAAACGAACATTTCTGGGTCTGCAGCTCAGTTGTCGGTTTTCACAACATTACCACCACTCCTATCTAGTCAGCTTGCTTTCCGCCTCAGTGTAAGTGTCAAACACATCCGCGCCACAAATTCCATGATTTTTGACGGGTTTCATTGCTTCCTCTGAGAAAATATTCTCCACTTGAACAAAATGATTCGTACAAGCGAAATTTTGTCACGAAGAGAGACAGTGAGCATTCAGGTGGATTTGCTTTTTAATGCCATTCGTAAATTTCCACTGACTAATGCAACGAAAAATGCGAATAGCATGTAGGGAGCTTGATGTTTTTACCCGCCGTTAGCGTAGCGACCCGTTGTATTTCTGTTCCGAAGGCGCATATCTGCAACTGATTTTAAAAAACGTTATTCATGGGAAATAACAGATCCTCGGTTTAATTAGCACCTACACGAAGCTCTTTTTGTTCTTCAAAGTGCCGAAAGTAATAACGCGCAACTGTTCTTAATTTTTAGGGTCATTTGCAAATAATTTCATCTTTACATTTTTAGCAAGATACGTGTACCTGGTTGCTCATTCGATGACTGCACATTTCATATTCGAATGAGACCAGTTTGAGGTTTTCTACATCACTTCAGCAAACTAATGCGTCATTTGTGGCGCACTAACCCTTCAGCTGAAACATGAAATATAGCGAAGTATGATTAAATTCACCGATTAAATTTCCTTTGCAAATGGATAAACACTACATCATCACTACATAACACAAATCCAGTAAGACTGAAAAACCGATAGCTAGCTCAATAGATGGGTCAGGGTAGGTGGACACTGATGAATAATCAAGACTGCGGGAAGAGGTGGGTGGAAAGGTTCGTGATTCGTACATGGGTCTTAGTGAATACAACTCTTTTCAAGACAACAATTACAATAGGAATTCATTACCCCCTGTCCGCTGAGCTTGGCGCTTAGGTCGGATGCATTTCACTATCAGTGCGTAGGTCCCTTCAGCTGGTGACGAAACGTTAGCAGTCTGAACAAAAACCTCAGCGACCACGAACTTAAGAAAATCAACTTGAGCCACGATCATCACCAGTTCATAAGCCAATTGGCAAAAGTAGAACGTTGGTCATCTTCAGTACTGAAGAAATTCAGAAAGTGTCGTTTAATCACCCTGATCAAAAAAACCTACAAACGCTTTGATTCCGTGGTGCATCCTAAGCCGGATTACATCAGTTCATTTTCAGGAACTAATTGCGGATTATTATTCAACTAGTTTTTTACGAACAAGGCGTTGGTCGACTGAGACCCTTAATGTTATTCAGCGGTGTCGGAATCAAGTGTCGAACGAAAACAATGCACGCACGCATGCACACACACGCACAAGTGAGGATCTGCAAAACGACTGAGTAATTCTCAATACCTATTCTTCCTTTCCAGGCGTACAGGTGAACAGAGATAATTGCACCTTTCTACAACAAAATTTGAACCAGTCGAAAACCGACTCGTGCTTCTTCGGTGTCCTCGTGACCTGTTGTTATTGGGCACAGCAGTATGAATCATCCAAAGTGAAGAGTAAGAGCGAAATGAAAAGGGTAGCTCTGTTTAATTATACTTGAAATGATTCAGGTTCTGTTTATACGGCAAGTAGGTGAATACAAAATGTTCCACCGGTGAGTTGAACGAACTGACTTGCATTCTTACAAACAACAAAAATCAGTTCGGCCGGATTTCGTATTTTTCTACACTAAACGTAGTGCGACAAACTGCACCAGCGATAAGCATCACAGTTTGTTTATTACGTCATGATAGCAACGCCCGTTAACTTATGAGTGTGCTTAATTTATTAAATACACACATGTTGCTATGACCTGTTCATGTCAAGAAAATTGGCACGATTCTGCACCAATACGGGTGATAGAGAAGATAAATTCCCTGAAAACGAAGGACTACTGTACAATTAAAAAGGAAATCACAAACTTGACCTCCACTAAGTCAACAATTCTAATGAGCCGCGCAACAACCGACAAGCAACTCTAACGTTTGGACCCCCGTGTTCAAGCTTATTGGTAATGTTGATTATTACGTGCAATTTGCTCAACAGACACGAAGAAATGTGACATGGTCAAATATGAGGAGGTATATTAAGCTAATGTCTGGGTGAATTTGCAGTAATGCACGACACTTCCATGAGAAATTGCATTAGGAGAGTACTAGTTATATAATGCAAACTGATACCGTGGAAACGGACCGGGTTTCGTTGGAACGGAATGGAGTCACCTTAGGAAATCTGATCACGATATCGACAATATCCAGAGAACTTTTTGCCGGGGCAACCCATTTACGTTTACTTGCGAACGACCAACGGGAGTTAACTAGACAGAATGTGTTGTGTCGGGCATAGCGCATCAGATGGAATGGTCATTACAGTGCCTCAGACTAAGCTCGTTGAACTAGACTAGTATTACATTTGCCGAAAAGCACCCACAGGAGAACGGCTTTTCGGACTAATGAACGCACGTTATCAGTTGTCCTGGGGCTTCGCGATAAGCTCAAACCTCTTAAGTGTTCTAAACACCAGCGAGTTCGTGAACACAGAACTGGTCACCACAAGGTACATCCACACCCGCATGCCATGTTCCACTTGAAAAACTGCATTTCTAAAAATAAGAAGCAACGGAAAAAAATGCCTTCCCGGGGATGGTTAGAATTCCGACCTCTCCAAAACGTACCGACAGCAATCTCACGACGAGGCAAGATAAGTTGGTTGTCATAACCAACTAGAGAACCCACACATCAATATGGACGTAGTGTTTCTTATAAGATCGAAACATTCATCTACAAGATTTTCTTTCCAGATGACTTTTAAGGTAACAGGAACATCAAATGAATAAAGACATTCCAATAAAAGGAAGACGCAGTTTTCCATTTGTAAACTTTATTCGTCAACTCATACGCTCGGCTTCTAGCACAAAATATCCTGGTCAGCCTTGGTTCAGACTGCAATTACTGAGCGGTGAACTGCTAGCGCAACAAGAACCAGAAAAGGGAATGTGGATCCAACGACCAGAGAGTTCGTGGTGCGTCAGGACCGCAATTTAGGCAACGTTTTACAGAGTAAATGGCCAGCTCATTGAAGGATCAAGGTATCTTTCGGTTGCCTTTCAGATTATTCATCTTCAGCATTAAAAAACACGACTGAGAATTTATTTGCTACCGACTCTATATACAGTTCTGAGAAAAGTAACTGAAAGTGAGATACGAACAAACTTCGAGTAGCAAAAAGAGAGACCAGTTTAGCGCCAGCGCCTTGGTGGGGCTTGTACTCGAGATCTTGGTTGCTGGTTTCGCCGGTGCATGCGATAGTTCTCTCTGATCCTGTCGTATGGTCCCGGTAAACCACGGAGTGATCCACCCAAACTGGGCACCTCGGATCTCAGTTCTTTCAGCAATTCCCGTTGGTTCGTCAACTACAGTAGAAATCCCAGGGAGAGTGCGTCGGTTAAGAGAGGGGATATGCATGGTGGCGGACGCAGCGAAACGGAATAAGAACACAGGATGCAATGAAACCCAATTGACTGGTAACAAACAGGGGTCGCAGAGTTTCACAGAATGATTCACATTGCAGCATCAATGTTTAAATCAGCAATTAAAATCCATGAAAGAAGTGTACGGTATATATATACATATACATTTACATATATATATATATATATATATATATATATATATATATATATATATATATATATATATATATATATATATATATATATATATATATATATATACCTAACAGCTCAGCATGTGTGGGGACTACCATCCTGCATGCCGGAATAAAGCTCCTGTTATGTCTCAGTAAATATAAACTGCTGATAGATCGTAAAAGGAGTGGAGCAATTTAAAATTACTTCTCGATGATTGGCTGAGCGTTGGTGCTGCCAAGTGAACCAGCAGTTTATAACAGTTCTGATGCAAAGATAGTTTTGAGTAATCAAACGGAAGAGTACGGTGTATCGTTAACCAAAATCAAACAACGACGGAGTGTCGCTTATCATTCGAGCAAGCAATCATCGTCATGGTACAGCGTTAAACTGTAGGACGAGCCCCACTGACCACTGCCTTTCTCAATGTGTTGCACGTAGAAACAGAAAGAATGAATATACAAGATGGATAGGGAATGGACCTACACGGGTGGGAAAAGAAAAGAACGCCCAGTAGCCAACACACGGAATACACAGTCTAATTGTACAAAAGCACATTGGTCATTCATTCTGATTCGACACAAAGTGAAAACACGATCACCACTGTCCACGCTTCGCTGTCATATCCTTCAGTGTCTCCATCCAACTGGTTGAGGGATCTTTTGAACCCCAAACACAAAAACGCGAGACATCTACTTTTCCTAAGTTCGCTATACGTTTTCCCATTCTTCGCTGCTATGTCGTCTGCTGACCTCCACGTGGTTTCTTCCATTGCCGAGGAGGAACGGGAGACAGCTGCCCTGCACTGGTTATAACGATGATTGAAAAATGAAACGGTTGAGATGTTTTTTGCTTTGTTCTGCTAGCTATGACTGCTTTTAAGGAGGAAATCTAAAGCAATTTGAATTAACTGACCATATGATAGGTTTGGATATGCGCCTGTTTGATTCTCCCGGAGGGACAATTCGTTCGAGAAATTTCTCAATCTCCATTATTGTTTACGCTAGCTGACTTATGTTCACCTATGTCCGCTTGATCAGTCGTCAAATTACTGACGCACATTTCATGACTTTATTTGTATCACATACTGATCTCAACCTAATTTTGAGCTAAGACCGGTGATAAACACGAAGAACCCAAACACTGGGGAATAAGCGGCAATCGCCGATGAACTCATTTGCTTAGTACAATGTGGGCAATAATTGGCAGACCATAATCTAATAATTCACATGGTACACAGTTTATCAATCAGTGGTCAGTATCAAAAACCTAAGCTTACCAAGATCGAGATATAACGGTAATCCATCATATGAAAAGCTACAGTACTGAACTAAGCCTGTATACACTAGTCAGTGATAATAACCACTCAACAACCATCGGATTAAGGCACATTAGAAGTGAATTTCTAACCAACACTTTGAACTAATTTACGAGAGCATGGTAAACTTTAGAACAAACTGCACCTCGATACAATCAGGTACTCGCGTGCGATCTATTAGGCATTTGCCTCAAAACACTCATTCCGTAGGTGTGCAGGTATAGAAATAGCTTGTTCCTGATAACTTTCTCTTGTGGTTAGCCAGAAGATGAAGTTACCAAAAATAAGCTTGTTTATATGGATATCTTGAGTTAAAATAACAACAGATGAATTAGTAAAACCAAGCATAAATCTAATGAATAAAAACATGCAATTTCAAATTTCACCTCAAAGTAATTATCGCTGGATTAACCGCTTATCAGTATTACCAATAAAAATCATTACCATAGGCACTTCTATGCTATTACTCTGCCATTCTCAAGATAGGTACTACTAATTAAATGACCAAAGTCTGCGTTCAGTAAACTAGAGAAGAACAGATATCGTAAAATTTATGATCATAATAACAGCGTTGCTGATATATATTGTAATTTGCCAGCGTTTCGGTTAACGTGGGTAAACTTTCACAAGGCAATTTCACAATCAAATAACTCTGGGGGAACTTTCACGTCAGCGGATGTTTGGTCACGTGCGTGTGTCTTACAAAGTACGGACAAACTCAGAAGGTCATTGGTGTCACTTACCACTATCTTCTGATACGGTTTAAATCAGACACTGAGATATTTTGCTAACCTATAAGTTTCAAAAGGTGTGTAATCAAAAACCAGACGAATGGGTACACCCGGTTTGTAGCTTCCTTCACTGTCTCAACCCACAATGCGGTTCTATCAATTTTACAATGGAGGCAGAAGACACCAACAGAGTAATTATTCTCTTTGATTATCGTCTGGAAGAGAACGAATAAGGAAAATTCAACACCAGTTTATGGGAAACCCACACATTCAGGCAAGAATGTGCAATTCAATTCAGCTCATCCACAATGTGTGAAACGAACACTTATTTCCTCACTAGCTAACAGAGCTGAAAAGCTCTGCAGTGAAGACACTGACCGTAAAACAGAAATGATGCGCCTAAGCAATGTCCTATAGGACAATAACTATCCGCCACGTCTTATAAGGCAACTGAATACATGCAGACCGACAACAGAGACCGAGAAAGAAAAAGAGAGAGTGGCTTCGATTGGAATTTCATATAGATCAGGCAGTTTTGAAGCAATCCGAAAGACCCTAGGAGACTTCAATATTCATACATTCTTACGCGTGGATAACACTCTAAGAGGCCATCTCACAAAGGCTGGAGAACTAATCATCCTGTAAAACCAAAACAACTGCATCAATAAAATCGGTTGTAAGGAATGCTCCGCAGGATATATTGGACAAACCAGTAGACAACTGGGGATAAAAATAACAGGACACAAAAGAAAAACGAAATGCAAACTTTCAGACAGGACGGCTCTAGCAAAGCTGGAGCGAAACTCAGCGATTGCTCTTCACACCATAGCAGAGGGGCACAACATCGATTATGAAAACATCAAAATACTCCAACTCGGATTCAGAACGTGCACTGGGCGTAAGTATGCTGGGGCTCTATCAATAAGCACCAACTCGGCACGTGTCAGTCACAATGAAGGGGCAGAGATTTTCGGGATCCGGACAGCCGTACCCGCACTGCAGGGTAAGCACCCTAAAGGTCACAATGCTGGTTGACATCGTCACCACGTTGGAGAATCACAACATCTACCAACAGCGTTTTTATTACCATCATAATCTTTACAATAAAAACAGCACATGGCGCATTGAATTTCCGATACACTCCTTACACCGTTTGGTCCGGATATTTACAAGAACACGTATCGTTGAAGGCGTTTTTTGACATGTGCTGGACAGACTGTTAATATGGAATAGGCCTTCAGGATAGTGTATCAAATGTTCCGTGCGTTTCTACAGCTTGGCAACTGTAAAGGCGAAAAGCATTCACCTATTCTTACTACCTGTATGTGTTTATCCCCTAAAAAGCTGTGTTTGCATAACGACCACCCAGGGATCGTTCAAGCTTGATTTTCGTGAGTGCAGATGTTTGCTCGCGGAAACACAGATACATCGTCAGCAGACCCTCTCGCTCTCTGGTCACTGCTCATGACATGTGACTCTCTATCTCACACATCCAATACCTAGGATCTGAACAGGTTACAGATTCGTCACTTAGAAGCAAGCGTTGGTATGAACTCCTATGCCACACCATGAGTAGTATGTTTTACCCATTCGAAAAAAATCCTTACGTGCATTTCTTACGATGAATCAAATCGGACGAAAACGTAATTGTAAACTGAGCAGATCACATCAAATCAGTAATTTTCAAGTCTCCGGAAGGAATATATTACGACACCCACCCACATGTTAAACCAACTTCACCATTCGTAAGGAAAATAACACTAACCATTCGTTCACGTGAGAAACAAGAAGGGAACTGCAAACAATACACACATGCAAAGTAAAGCTACATTTACGTCAGTATTCGAGATGAATTCAAGCGAATCACATACAATGTTTTATGCTCCTCGGTGTGATACGGTCGACTTAACACGCAAGTGCCAGCACTAGCTTATGTCGATCGCACGGAAGTTGCCAATCAAACGGGATTCTAACTGAGCACATCCTAGCTTGGTTAGCTCGCATTTTTCTCTCTTCCTGACTCCCCTTCGTCTTTCTCCCCTGATCACTTGGGATTTGTATTGTGTTCTCGGTACGTGAGCATGAAGATAATTCAATCAGCAAAACACATTACATGGAAAAAATTTGAGATGACAACCCCTAACCAGAAATTGTGGTAAGCAGGGAATTTGAAGAACCCAGTAACCAAGAGAAACGGTTGTGTTGGAAGGTAGTAAAATGTAGGGATTTGGGATTGTATCGTCCAGAACGATTGGGGGAACAACAACTGCTATGTTGGATTCCAGTTAAAAAAGACGAAGTCCCAGATTTCATTAGCTTCAAGCGACTATGCATTTTTACTTACGACAGTGTTTGCATTATTCAACAGTGATGAAAGAACTAAGTTAAACTGGAAAGTTCCCACTGTCTACCAATTCAGGCGAAAAACATTTTAAAATCCCCGCGAAAAAAACGGAACTATCCGGGAGTTGGAAGAAACAAATGGGCAAAACGTTTGAAACAACCACAACTCAACGAGAATATGAAAACTGAGAAGCTGCACCACAGCTGATCAGAGTGACAAACTGGCCAAGTAAAAAAGTACAACCAAATGGAGACTTAATAATGGTATATGGTTAAGTAAGACCATTCTTTGGTATGAATAGTTAAAACTTCAACTTGAGGCTGAAGAGGAAATACCAAAGTGCCACTTGCAAAAACTGAAACATGACTAAGAAAATGTTACACACATGGGTGATGATAATCTGGGGAACAATGGGACGGGAGTATGACGTGAAACAAATGTGGATTGTATTTCAGACAATGCCACTCTTATACGTGTACCAATCGCGCAGTGTACTCGACCGTTGGATACATCAATCATGAGCAGACGAGAAATCATAGTTGATTTTGTCCCATGAGTGCGCATACGCAGGTCGGATGAGTAAGTTCTGGGCACCACGTATCAAGTAAAACATCGAATGACGATATATATATATATATATATATATATATATATATATATATATATATATATATATATATATGTGTGTGTGTGTGTGTGTGTGTGTGTGTTGCGTTTACCTGAAAGGTCTCACAGAATAGAGTGAGAGCAAAAGACGAGTTCAATCTGTCTCTGTACGCGCGTGCGTGCGTGCGCATGTTTGGAATGTGTCAAAGTGAAGAAATGTTTACGTGGTTGAACACGTGTTCAGGAACAAGAAGTGGGTCAAAGCAGATTAAATACTTACACGAATTGTTTCTGAGCACACAGCGGAGGAACGAGCAGACGAATACATGGGGCCTTAGCTGAGACTAGGATGTGAGACTTGGCAAGTCCTGATCGCTTGCCGCAAAATTTGTAAACGGTACGAAAAGCGTTTATCACCTATACTGAATGGTTTGAATCAACATACTTGTGAGCACACAGAATTCGTAATTGTTTTAATTGCTCTTTTGTTCAACCAAGTCAGGTGGTACTTGTGAACGCGGTTGGATAAGCACATGGTCGTGCGGCCAATGTACCTGGTGCTACAGGAACAGGTGAATAAATACACACAGAAAGCTGCAGAATCTGGCACTCTATCCTTCAGTTTAAAACCGACAATCGATTTGAATGCGAATAGAACTTGTATTTGCGCAGCGTAGACTGATAGTATTCGTTGAATGCCTCAGTGTGGTCGGTGGTGGGTGTCTCTGGCTCCGAGCTGGCTACTCGTCCCGAACGCCTCTCGAAATGCTTCTAAGTGACCGTGAGTCTAGCATAGCCTCTGCTGAGGAAGTCTTAGTCACTGTCTTTTCGTGGTGGATGAGTTCCAACTAAAGTAAGAGGGCGCTCTCCACCGGGTTGACTGACTAGTCAGTCTAGGAAACATGGCTAAACCCTGATTCCAAACCAACCATGGATGGCGTATGAGGTGTACAACGGTATGCTCACCGGCATCTGTGGCGGAGAGACTCAATGGGCACTCAGGATGTTTGGCTTCATCCGAAGGGCGTATGAACTGAGCAATCAGTCACCGGTTCCCAGTGGGTTACGGACCCCGCGTTTCGTCCCACTGCCTTGCGGGTTAATTTTTGGATAACTAAAGGCTCCGGTTGTGAGCCCATAAGAAAATCACCTGTTTTGGCTTAGGCAGCCTGGCAGCACTGTGCCCACAGGCAAACCATGGACACGGACTATCTACCCATTCGTTCCCCAATGTACCATGCTTTGTTTAGCACACAGTCTGAAATCAGGTGGGTGTGTAAAATACATGCATATATTTGATTCGCTTCCTTATCTCCCTTGATCGGCAAACAGACACATACGGGCTTCTTTGCAGTTCCCATTTTCTTTGATTTGCCCTTATGTATTTGCACCACCCTGTCATAAAACAGTTCCGAGAAGCGATTTTGTGGATAGGAAAAAACTAAGTAGAAAATGGAGTCCATTTTCTGTTGTATCTTCCGCATGGACTTTCTTTGCTTTATTGAACACGCAACATATTATGCGGTACAAAACCACGTCGCTTTTCTATGCACAGATAACTGGACGGAACAATCAATTCGATGGCTTGGGTACACGTTTAAACACGACAGGCTGTCATTCTTTCCTTTTAGATGGGCAGCAGTAAGATTGCTAAGCAGTAGATTTATGTCAACATGGGTATCTACCACGTGCAGTCTCGAGTGAATTATTTCCAAGTTTGCCATGAAAATATCAGCAAATATGAGTCTTAATGGTGATCGCATGACCATTCCGTCCTTCTGACCATATACTTCACCGCTAAACTGAAAAAGAATATTACGAGTGAGGACAAATAGTAAGTGTTTCAGTTCGTCCAACGGAATGCCAAAATCGATATTGTTCTCCCAAATGTATTCACATACAAAGTTGATTGTTTCACTAAATAATTCGATAATATAACTCACCTTGTAGAAGAAAACCTCATTCGGATGAGGACGGGCCGGAGTGTACATTCGCAAGGGTAACTTTCGTGCGCTCTGTCTGGCTTCATCAAGGGCTTTTCGTTCCGCCTCCGTCATGTCGGCCAAATCTACAGTGTTTTCTTTGTCTATCTGTACGGAATCATCCAGATCTGGTGAACTTGCAGCGTTCGGAATCAGACGGGCAAACGTATCTTCATCCCTAACCGAACGTTTAGCGCGATCACGTGGTGCCAGGCTCCCTGGAGTCAAGTAAGGACGCAACAGCTCACTAGGCCGATCTGCATCAGTGGGATGAAGGAAACCAGAGGCCAAAAGAGATAGGGCCTCGGGATTCACTTGCATGCGACCGCTTTGCAAAGAAAATGTAGAAGGTTAAAAGCACAAACAGTTGAATATCTGAGCACAATATGTCCCAAGCATCTTGGAAGCTTATCACTCATAAATAGCTAACAAATTCAGCGAACGGTCACGTGAAGCTGACTCTAATCAATCGGTAACAACAAAACAGTTACGTGATAGATTGATTGCTGACATTAACTGCTTAGAGTTGCAGTGACGACTACTTGTCCTTTGCGGTGGTACCTTGCCCTCAGCGAAGTCAGTTTGTGAAAAATACATGGACTTGCGCTGCTCAGTAACTGACGAGCCAAGTTTAATTTAACACCGAAAACTCGAAACTACTCTCTGTTCAATGGACAGGGATTTCTGAATGCGCCATCAGAAGCAGAAAATCTGGATCACCGAGCAAACCGAAGATTGGAATGAATGTAGGTACTGTGGTGAAAAACGTATCATTGATCTACAAACTTCAAAAAAGTGTCACAAATGCGGTAAGGTCATATCCCATTCATTTGAAGAGGCGGCACAAGAGAAGGTGTGATTGAATGTTTAGTCAACGAATTCCAATAGTTATCAAGTTCTAGTCCCCTGTCCTAGTCAGTATTTATTTACAATCCTACTACCAAATTACTCGTTGATAACTCAACAAACTCATTCAAAACGGAAATTATCGTTTACCTTCAAGAAATCAATGCAACATCTTGACTTCTAGTGAAGCTTAAACCGAACGACATCCATCAGCCGTATTACTTGTCATCAAATGCATGAATTACACGCCATCGATGAGCACTCAAATTCCTTCAAATGTCCACTTCTAATTACAGACTTGAAAATACTATCGGCTCAAATTGTATGAACTGTATGCATGTTTCGTTGACCTTTCTGACAAATTTTACTGATTTGACTATATGCGTCCAACGCTAGATGGTTTCAAAGATATCAGTGATATTAAACTCATCCCGTGCAGCTCGAAGTATCTGGTCCCCCTATTTTACGGAGCGCCGTTATATTGCTCTTGGAATTCATGACTCGTAAGGAAGATGATGGAAGATTCAGCCTGTAAAAGAGTACTGACGCCGATGAGTTTTCCAGCTTCGAATATACGGATTGTGACTCTGTTGAACCGCGGCGGAACCACTCCCAGAATTTGCAGCAATTTTCATATTACATTGAACGAACTGCTGAAACAGTCTAGACGATGAACTGGAGAATATTCTGCATCCGTGAAGTGTCTCCATATAATTTCCGTAACTTGACTCAAAGGAAGCATTTCCATAAATCCTACATGATAAACAATCTCGCGAAGTGATAACAATTAACACATCAACTAGCATGGTTCAGTAAACTTTCTGAACTTTCGGCTTTAGAACCTGTTCATGCATGTTTCAAGATACTATCATTCTTCTAACTTCAGACGCAAAAGCTGTATCTGTGTACTAAAATGACATGATTGTACATGTCCCGACCAAAGATTGCACGACGGACGCTTGTGTTTGTTACTCGACAAATTCCTCCGACACACTGCAGCTATAAAGACCCACGAGAGCATTTTCACAACTTTTGAGTTCTTTTGTATAGATTGGTTTTTATACACGGTGTCCGTACTGACCCTAAACGCTTTGTTTTTCAATCAATGTTCCATTTCCGAAATACTTTACTGAATAACGCCCCTAAAATGTCTTCTTTTAGCAGTACTTCGAATTTGTGCCAAGTTTTGCAACCAGAACAACTCATCTCCGAAAAGACATTTTATTGGACTTTGATGGGGTGAGGTACCTCCATCCACTTATTGACTAAGGAATCCAGTAAAGCTCTCAAGAACCGAGTTATGAACAAACATGCCAAAGCAGCAGTCCGTTGAAGTTACCCATCGCGAGGGGTGAGTTGGAACCCTCAAGAAGCAGTTTTCAGTATAAATGGTCAGACCATTTTGTCAGGATTTTGATTACGATGATGGTTCTGTGCACTGCAGATACATCGATCAGAAACGCGTCACACGCACCGCCGACCGACAATAATGATTTTCTTAGACTTGAAAGGCGCTTTCGGTTCAGTTGATCGAGCAGCGCTTTTCAGTACTCTTCATCAAAAAGGTATGCCCCAGAAGTTCGTGAACCTACTGAGATCATTGTATTCTCATACTTCTGCCCGCGTTAGAGTTTACGGTGAACTATCCGGTCGGTTCGAAACGACCAGTGGTGTTCGACAGGGATGTCCTTTGTCTCCATTGCTGCTCAACTTCGTCATGGACGAAATAATGGAGAGTGCGTTGCAAAATCTTCAGGATGTAGGCGTCGAACTAGGAAATAGTGGAAAGCTGTGTGACCTAGATTACGCAGACGACGGTGTCTGCTTGTTCGAATCCACGGAACATGCTCAACGTGCACTAGATAGACTCTCAAGAGCTGTAGCTCCATTCGGCATGCGCTTTGCACCTTTGAAGTGCAAGGTGATGTTACAAGACTGAACGTCAACGATTCCGAGCTTGAAGCTCGATGGGGAGGTCCTGTCAGTTGCCGACCACTTCACCTACCTTGGTAGCTGCGTGACGACTGATGGGAGCACAGTAGTAGAGGTGAGCACGCGTATGTCCAAGGCTCGAGCGGCGTACGCCGGACTGAAGCACGTGTGGCGTCGATGTGATATTTCACTGAAGTTGAAAGGTCGTGTATACTGTGCCGCAGCGCGTTCAGTTTTGTTGTATGGTTGCGAAACTTGGAGTCTGCGTGCTGAAGATATTCGTCGTCCTCAGGTTTCCGACCACCGATGTTTACGTAGTATCGCTAAGATCGGCTGGAGTAGCCGAGTAGGCAATGCTGAGGTCAGAAATCGAGTATTGGGTACTAATTCAGAGAACGTTTTGTCACAGCGTACCCTACTTAGTAGACTTCGTTGGTTGAGACACGTATTGCGTATGTCAACACACACGTCTACCATACCGTGTCCTATTCTCCGCTCCTCCTAGGGAGTGGAAGAGACCACGTGGAGGTCAACAGATGACGTGACAGCGAGGAATGAGAAAATGTACAGCAGACTTGGGGGAAGTAGTGCTTCACGTCTTCGTGGTTGGGGTCCAAAAGATCCGTCTACCAGTTGGCTGGAGACACTGAAGGATATGACTGCGAACCGCGAACAGTGGCGATCGTGTTATCACTCTCTATCGAATCAGAATGATTGATCGATGTGCGTTTGTACAGTTAGACTGTGTATTCCGTGTGTTGGCTACTAGGGCATTCTTTCCTTTTCCCAGTCATGTAGGTCCAGTCCCTGTCCATCTTGTATATTCATACTTTCTAATTTGACGTGCAAAATGGTGAGAAAGGCAGTAGTCAGTGGGGCTTGCCTTACTGTTTAACGCTGTACGATGATGATGATGATGCCACAATCCCACTTCTGGGTCTTCTTATATCAATATTTTAGTCCATATCAGGAAAGAATCACTTCGATGCATCCATCGATGAATCCACTGCATATGTTCGAAGATCTGAAGGACAGCAATAAAAAAACAGAGGAATCAGAAAAACACTAAACTTTATTCACTCCGTGGCGGATTTGATGACTGTGAACGGAACATGAGTTTTTTTGTTTTGCCGCATTTCTTATATGCTTTGTTTTGAAGGTATGGGAAGTGCTGTTGGATTTCGCACCGTCGTGCATTGCTGTTTATTTTGTTATTCATAGTTATGGATTAGAATACTCGTTTGCACCCCTCTAATTTTGAGTAACCGGTTTTATTGCGAACGAATTCGAAAAGCCGTTCTCATGACAGTTGGAAACGTGTGATTGAGTGTTTCTGTTTCCATTTGCGTAGTTCATTGACGAGATGTTCCGCATTGTGCACTATGTCTGGTTTTTTCGTGCCACGGGTGCACAGCATTTCTTGGCTCCTTTACGGTTCAGATCACAACTGAAGGATTAATAGACTGATTGCAAACGAACGCGTGTCAGTGATGCCAGGAGAAACATTTTAATGGGTCATTGATGAACAACACCAACTAAGGTAAAACAAAAGTGATGTCAACATCGGTGGGTTTCCGTAACTTCACATGAACATAGCGATTAGATGGGTGGTTGTATTACCACGGGATTGTTTTGCTCTCAGAAAACAGTACTGAAGTGCGGTAATATGCAATTTTTATGAATCGGAAAAATATATGGTTCCTTGGCAGGCTAATTAACACCGGACCACGTGAACCGAGATTGTCCAAGAAGGATTGTAATCAAGGATACGAATAAAGGTCCGCATGTTAGGCACTGAAATGAACCAGAAGCCCTTTCTATTGAGTGCCGGTGATCAGTGATCATCCGTACGTTTCCGCTGAAAAGTCTACGTTTTCCAACGAAATGCTGTGGTAGAAAAGAACCGATAGTTAGTAGCATGATACATATACCTCGTCCGGCATACCGTGTTAATTAGATGAGACGAAACAGGAGATAGTGGCTCTATTTACTGACCCCACAACGCAATGGGGTCGAAAACTGTCATGCAAAAAAATCTGTCACATCTTTCATCACTACCCCTGGTTGTCGAAATTATTGACGAACTTGATAAGCCTATCGAAGTATCCGTCTTGAGACCCATGAGAACGCTGAACACCATCAAACATGAGTAGTATTTGACTCTATAAAAGATGAGTGTGAACTAACTAGTCAAGCCGTACAAAGTGTACGACTTCTCGCGTCAATGAGGTAATCAGGATCAGTATGCTGCAACTGGCAGTCTATACAATCACCGTAGGGCTTAACTGAGAAACCACTCTATACTGAAGTTGATCACATCGTGACAGGAGTGTCTAAAGATGCGGAGGACAGCCAGTTTTATTCGGAAGCAAACCACCAAAAACAAGACCGACAGTTACTCGTAGTAGTCATAATACTACGAGCTGAGTTTCAACACCAGTTGGGGCTCAGCTGATATGCATTGTTGATTTTTCTTCTTTTATATGATTGCGCGTGAGTACCATGGAAGGGGTGTGCCCCATAGCCATTAGAGATAACCACCTACCAGACCCTGAGATTGGCATAAGGTTTCAATAGATCCGATGTGTTAACGTGTCGGACGATAGTGGATTACTGTCTACCACAAAAAAGTAGAATTTTTCAAGGTTTGGGTGAGAAAAATGGATGCGGATTTTCTATCACCTAAGATCCAGGCTCCCCGAGCCAAAAATATATTATGTCAACGTATTTCAAAGCTCATTGGACCACAAACAGCCGTGTGCTGATCATCCCGTTCGGAAGTGGGCGTCGACGCGATAATTCGAACCCGAGAGAGAATGGTCCGAAGTTCATGATGTTGATCTTTTGACCATCGCTGGTCTGCGTGGCGAGAGAAACTGGGAGATATGAGTGTGTCAAGACCAATTGGATCCTTGTATTCACACTATCTTTTGTCCAATTAACATTATTATCGCTACTACACCCCGTACAACTTTGATGTTAACATTTTTCGGGTTCTCAGGGGGCCTTGTGCTTAAAGATCGTAACCAGAACCACCACACATGTTTCGTGAATAATATTCAACGCAACTGGACTGAATGCTTGCTTTTTGCGTTTACGAGTTCACAGGGTCAAGATGTGGTGGTTTGTCACGCAAAATAACAGTCCAGTAAGTGTGCGATAGCTGATTAGACCCTGCATGATGCGTGTACTTTCGCACACCTGTCAGTCAGTAAAGAATAGAGGAATTCTATCATTGGAAATTGGCACGGCTGTTTTCAGCGTGGATTACGCTCACAAGGCTGTAGCGGGCACTTACTGTGTTCACCCTGGCAGCTTCAGGTAGTTATTTTCGAAGAAACGGCCTGACTATATTTATAACCATAAATCTGATATTTTACTCTTCACTGACGAACCTTTATGAAGCCCTCATCGTGTATTACTGTCGGTCTGTTTAATCTGTTTCTCCGCACTTTTGCGCTTATTATCAAGGTCAGTTGTGCCTAGTTCCTAAAAGACCATATAAAGAGTGAACCAGTTTGTAAATGAGTTGTTTTCAGTTGACTTGTTCAGTTAACTCGAATATACATATACCTGCGAATTAAGCTCTGTACTCCCCTCTTAACTATCTGATGACCTAGCTTGAATCAAACGCTCGTAGTATGTTGTATTCCAGCTCCACGGTCAAATGTTTAGTAAGTACAGGGTCTAGCACCAAACATAGTAACTCAGTGAGCACTGTGGTTCGGTGCTGAGCTTCGGTGCGACTTATGCCTTCACGTGTATCTTGTCGAGTAACTGGTTATGTTCTTGCTTGTATTGTTTACCAGACAGGCGGAAATCCACCTGTTTGATTCCAGCTCGCAACTGAATGACATTAAACCGGATGTCCGAATTAAAACGAAGAGCACCTCATGCTTTGAGATGCACGCCTGAATTGGTACTTCGAAATCACTATATTGACAACAACAAAAGAACGTCCATCAGTTACTACTTTAACTTCCTTCAAAAATGTAATGGCAAGCGCACATTGTATTGTACGACATGAAAATACTATCCAGAGAAAACTAAACTGATCAAACAAAATCTTACGATACTTACCAAGGAGCAGAATCAACGAACTCAAACAACTTGATCTTTGGTGAAACCCATGCCAGATTAAAAGGTGCCTCACAATCTTCCGCTTGCCACAATGATGCCAGTGAGTTCAACTGATATCTCAACAGTTGGATATGGTCGTAATCGAAGAGCAGAATCTGAGCTGCAAACGGATAAGTAATCTCGTTGTAGAGTGTGAAGCCTAGTATGCCGGGTTTGGGAGGTGACGGGAATGAATTAAAGCAAAGGAATTGGTTGGTTAGTCAACAGAGGAGGGCAATGGGCAAGAAAACGAGGCTCATAATATGGCATCCCACGTAACGTACATGAAAAGGCGCAAAAGTCAACGAGTTAAGGAAGTCCGTACATCGGATCCTAGAGATGAACAAATACAAACATTAAAAAATTAAGCTCACAAAATGAGAAATAGTAAAACAACAAAAGCACCGTGAAATGTGAACCGCACAACGAACAGTTTATTTCGGTCCAGAAATACACTAAAAGTGAATATCGGTGAGCAGGGGGTTAGCAACGAGAAGCAAGCATTTTCAGGTTCGGGTCCAGGTCTCGCAGATGCCGGCCGTCAGGTCTTTTTGGCAGCCTTTAGTCGACCACTTTTACTTTCTTTAAACATCATGCCATTATCCGTGATAGAAGGAAGTACATAGGTTGGGCGGGTCATTAGATTTAACGCAGAGCTAGATGAGATGAGAATGTGTAAAGTACGACTAGAATAACTTAATGTGGGAGTGAAAGTTAAGCAAGCATTGTATAGATATGGATACATGGCGCAATTAATCACGTCAGCCGATGATTCATCTAAACATAAACCAGGAAGACGAAAACTCCGTACAATGATAGGAATTTTATAAATTCGTGTCAAGTCATGTAGTGAACGTCGGGTTCTATTCTGTGATTTTTATGGGCGATCTACATACTTGACCTTCGCTCGCTACTCCCATCGCTCCAAACCGCAACGACAAATCAAAAGGCGGAAACACCGAACGCCAAACGAATGTGCTTTTGGAAAAATAATTTTCTTGCTGAAGTCTGCGACATCGAACTGTGAGGAGAAATGGTGGTGTCCTCCCTTTTTCAGTGGTAATCTGTAGCTTGGTCCATGAGTATCTATCTAAAGTTGTTTCGTCTGTCTTCGTGGACGATCTGTCCACTGCCGTGATAGCAGGCCTGTATCCAGGTATGTGGTCGGTTTTACTGGTGGGGGTAATTTGAATGAATCCAGTAAAATTCCCCGTGGAATTTGCTGCTCGTGAGGTCGAACCGAGAGTTTGCCATGGCAGTTGCGGGGTTTGTTCTGGTGTTTGATCCAATTATCCTCATCCACGGAAACTCCATAGTTTTGCTCCTTGGGGATGAATGAGCACACCTGCGGCCCATGTTGGTTTAGCAGTTTGGTAGTCTCTAGCGTATATGGTTGAGTCCACAACAAAGTCTTTGTTCCGTACAGTGACTCCTTTTGGCCTTGTTGGAAGAAGCGCGCTGATGATTATCTTCAGGATTCGGTTCGTGGGATCCCCTGCTGTAGAAAGTCCTTGAGAAGTGGAGGCATTCGGTGTTGTGCGGTACACGAACAGAAATTGCTGTAGGATCTCACCTGTTGTGCCCTCCCCGAAATTTGAGCAGCGCTTTTTTGATTGTGTCCACAAACCGTTCGGTCTGACCATTGGATTGTGGGTGGAATGAAGGCGAGAACAATCTATTCAGGCAGGCCATGCCGTACTAAAATTATTTGTAGTGCTGTGATTGTGCTGGGTTGACGGTGATGATCTTGAGTCATTTCGACAGTGCATCAACAACGATCAAATGGTGGGTACCGTCAAAGTCGATGTGAAGTTTTGCCCATGGCCGGTCTGGAGCTGGCCACGATACCGGCGGTCAGTGAGGGGGCATCTTGGACGCCTGCCAACATCTGGAACGTTACCGCACTACATTTGTGATGTTTCCATCCATGCCGGGGTTATAGGCGTAACTTCGAACAATGACTTCCATTTTGTTAATGAATGGCTAATGTGGAATTGTCTCAGTGATGATGGCATCACCCCCTTTGTAAGATGACATGAAACAAGAGTCGACGACTGAGGAAGTCACGCCGGCGACAGATTTGTAATATCTCACCAGATAGCGTGGTGTGAGGCCATGAAGTTTGAATACATTTGATAGCTTGTTCCAGAGTTGGGCCACGTCTTGTTGCGCGCAGTATATCGTCCACAATTTCCCGGATGGAGTAGGTTATTTCGTCAAATGCAGTTTGCCTAGAAGAGACTGCAGCAATGACGGCTTCTTTACCCTCCACCTGCCTGTCCGAAACCAGCTGCTCTGTGATACTTGATTTGAATGTTGTATCCAAGGAAGACTGTGGCCCATCTCAGGAGTTGGCTGGCTGAATATATTGGGGTACCTTTTTCGTGTCAAAGATTGACAGGAGTGGTTTGTGGTCCGTTAGTAGTATAAAATGTCTGCGTAGCACGAATTTGTGGGACTTCACAATGGCAAATACGGCGGTCAGGGCTTTCTTCTCAATTCATCCAGTCTTCCTTTGTCGGCTTTAAGGTGAGAGACGCATGGGCGACTGCTTTTGTGACCCATCTGGGAACACATGCGATATTACTGCTCCGACTCCACAGTCTGATGTATCGGCGGTAAGAATGATTGACAGCTTCGTACTGTAATGTGTGAACAGTAGATTTGATGTTAACATCCGTTTTAAGCGATCAAGCGATGTTTGTCAGTGTTCCGACCAAAGCCATGGTTGGCTCTTTTACAGCAGTCCACTGAGCGGCGCGCGTACTGCGTGTGGTGCCGGTAGAAATGTAGTGTAGCAGCTAATCAACTCGAAAAATGGGTGAAAGGACATGACGTTTGTTGGTTTTGGCATTTGTTGTATTGCCCGAATGTTTTCTGGATCCTATTAGCGACCATTTACGTCGAATACAAATCACAGGTATTTAATTGAGTGGAGGTAGAACTAGCATTGTCGTGGTCTCAGACGTAACCCAAATGATTGGATTCATTCCATAATTTCCTCCAGCCGACGTTGGAGTTCCTCTGTTGATTTACCGATCACAACGATATCCGTTCGTGTAAAGTGTGGTTCCGGATGGACTAGCAAACATTGAATCCATACCATGTTGGAAGATTGCGGGGACGGTTCTCATTCCAAACGGCGGGTGCTGACTATCAACAGTTGTCCGGATTCTGGTACAGCTTCTATCTGGAAATATGCTTCGGCCAGTTTTGCGAAGTAAGTACCGCCGTTGAGTGTTGTGAATATCAACTGCAGTAGACAACAATCGGGATCTAGCGCCGCATTCGGGCTAGTTGAAAAATGGGCGCAGAGTTTGATAGTGTTGTTGGATCCCGTCACAAATACAATGAGTGCCGCCTACTCGCAGGATGACACGAAAGTTGGGATCCCAAAGTTCTCAAGACGTATAAGCTCCCGATCGACGAGCGGTAGAGCAGCATATGGAACGGGTTGCTTCGATCTGAATACTGGTCGGCTGCCTTTTTTAGTTGCTGTGTGGCCTGAATTTGGGTGCAGCAGACAGCATCTGTACGTGATGACAGAATGCACTGATGGGCATATTAACGAGACCCAGTTCGTCAAGTCGGTCAGATTTGAAGAGGTTTATATCAGCAGGAGTGATGTAACACGCTGTGCTGATTGGTTTTCTACGAAAGGTAACGGAACAGTGAAGCTGAACGGAGTGTTTAAGTGGGCCACCACAAGCACCAGTTGCAATCAGTGAAGTTGGTTGAATGTCTAGACGACCAATAGCGTTCCAGGTCTGCTGTGAGAGACCAGGAAAGTCCGACGCTGTATCCAGCTGTAAACAGATCGGGAGGTGGTTGTTCTGAACGTCTACGAATTTCTGCCGTTCCGCAACGTTTATTTCAAAGGTGGCCGTCAGTTCGTATGAGTGGACAGATAAGTGGTTGTTATTGCTTGTGGGTTTGAACATGGGTGCAGGCTTTTTCCAGGTCGGACTTCTTGGCTAGTAGTATGTACCTTTAAGACCGAACGCGTGGCAACGTGCGCAACGGTGTTGTTTGAATAGGCACTTACGATGGAAATGCCAAGCACCACAATGACGGGATGGAGAGGGTGGCTTGTTCGGGCTTAGCATGCGAGAATTAGTCGGATTCTGTCTGGAAAATGTGTGTGTCGTGAGCTCGTTGACTGCATGAAACGAACGGTCGGACAGTTGGATCATTGCAGTGATGCTCTATGTTGATCAAACATTCACACTCATCAAACCAATTGTTTCAAAGTTGTATCGGGCTCCCGGTCAATCTTTGTCACCAATCGGGTACGTAGGTCTAATTGAGTGGATGATTGTAGACCGGAATTGAACTTCGATCCAAAAACTCTAATTTGAATTGGCTGTATTCATGGTTTGTTATGCCGGTGTATGTCCCAAAGTCAGCCGCGTCTCGTTCGGCCAATCTGAGGCATTCATATCGCGCGTTAAACATTGAGGAAGTCTTCCCGAAAATTTTCGTAAGCGTTCGAACGGTGTTGTCAAAAGAATGGTCACAGGGAACTCCGGGTAGCGGACGTGTTCTGCGGGTTTCAACTTCCACAGCAAAACATGGACCTTCGTTTCACCATCCTTTTTGTGATTTCCAAGGCGAAGATATCTTCGTAGCATTGAAAACAGGAATCAGATGTGACGCCAGACTGGGGCCATGATTAAACTGTATCACGATTCACAGCACCATGTCCGGATCGCGATCTGTTGTGGTTGGAGTTGCGTTCATGTTCACTAGTCGAGCTGTCAAAGCCTCCATGAGTTCGAGTTGATACTGTACCATCTTCAAATCTGGGTCGATGGACATCATTGCTCATAAAACCCCGTCGTCATTTGTATTGTGAACCTCGCGTTCTATTCTGTGGTTTTTATAGACGACCTACACACTTGACCTCCGCCGAGATTCCTATCACTCTAGCCCACAACGGTAAATCAAAAGACGGCAACATAGAACGCCAAACAAATATGTTTTTTGACAAAAAACAATTTTACTACTGAAATCTGCGACATCGAATTGTGAGGGAAAACGGTGATTTCCCCTAACAAGTCATGAACTCACGAATGATGTATGACCAAGCTCCGATTGCTGCACGTCTCAGAGAACACTTCGCAACATGAAGTTAATCTCAAGAAATATGCAGGCTTCCGTGAATGTCATGAATATATTGGTCATTTGTGTTATCTGATCGCTGTCGAGCACTTGTTTCTAACAACCGACTATTGAACTAATCCAAATTTTATCCTCCTTTAATTTGAGGTCAGAATTTACGGGATCTACCACCTAAAATCTAAAAACAGTCCAACGAGTAAAATCGAAAGTCAATCAGAGATAATGTCTCACCATTTGGTGGACCTTGTACTTAGTAGGCACTTATCAACAGCACACGGACGCAGCGCATGTAACTCGCAAATACTGGCGCATTTCCAGAATAGGCGTTTGCATCATGCGGCTGAATACTGGTCCACTCGGAAAATTTATTTCCACCGAGAAGGGTATGAATCATCAGTCAGTAACCGGCTCCAGACCAACATGAGGTCTCAGTTTCTGCCTGTTTGTGGGGTGACCTACTAATCAAATTATCGGGCATGGTCATTGACGAACGCTTGTTTCGATTTTAGCATCCGGAGCGCATCCAGACAGCCGGCGTAATATGAACCCCTCTAAACTACCGCCAAGTGGCACGAAGTGTCGGTATTATTATGCGCATTTGGTGTATGAGTAATAATAGAAAAAGAGAGGAAAATGAATCGCAGAAAATGATTATGGATGTCCCTGAGAGAAAAACATGGCAGATGCTTCTCAGTTTTACTTTGCTATTTGTTATTCACTTCTCCAAAAGAGGCAAGCCAACAAATTCATCGGATATTCATTTCCACCGACATGCATCTACAATGAATTTCGGCTGATCTGCAGCAGTGATCAAAAACAAACAAAAAGAAACAGGCTCGTAAACAGTCAATCAACGGAAGAAGCAAATCAGTTTAGCGTGTTATGGAAGTTACACGATTTTGCCGAAATCCGGGACGTTAACTTCGAGGAAAATATTGTTTCAACTCAAAACTGTCGAATTTCATTTACTTTCTCACGCAAGTTTTCCACTGGTCTATTCCAAAATTTTCAAACTAACTTACAAAGTCAGATAGCAATACACAAACGGTGGAACACATTGTGCAGATCGCCTTTGTTTAGACAGAAATACCAATAGATCTGAAGTTCATGTCCTTCGAGATCTTTCATGCATTCAGCTGATTCTCTGGGTTCGAAACGACGAAATAGGCGATTGATACGGTCATTGAGCGTTTGATTCTTGTTTGGACGTTTGTCTAGTCAGGGTCATATTCGATTTCGGCAACGAGTGTTACACCCCCCCCCCCCCCCCCCCCCCATTGACCCTGATTCGTAGGAGCGCTTTCAAACCGGTTGGCATCAACGGACCAGTACAAACCAGCAGCTACACACACAACATGTTATCACTTGTATGACCCAATTTCTGGGGTCACTTAGACTCCTTGTATAAACAGTACGAAAACATTTTCACGAGCATCTATACATCTTTCTATTATATACATATATGACGGTGGTGGTGAAACAGTCATCATGGTGAGCCTCAAACCTGGACAGGAAAAATGTTATTTGTCACCGCACACCTTTTGATGTTTTTTGTGTTCGATGGTTGACATTCCAACGGACAGAGCATGCAACGTCTCTAATCAACGACAATCCTCATCCCCTGGGCGCCAATCAGGAAGGCAGAAAGCACCAACCGAAGCCAGTGCTGGCACTAAATTTTTCTTTTCCTTCTCCGCATCGCTTCCTACAGCCTTTCCCAGCACTTGCGAATGTGAAACGAAAAGGTAGAGGGTGGCCAAGCACACGCAAAACACGGCCGAGCCATCGGAGATGTAGTGACTATCGCAGCCAGTGATGACGATCCCTACGTAATGTGACGAACTTCATCATTTGTCACCTGATGTTCCCACCGGATGCAAGCGACTCTTCCGAGATGATGGAAAGCCGTCGAGCATCCTCAACGAGGAGTGGCCAGGTTTACCAACAGCAAAGCAAAACGCTACGAACCGTGGCGTTGTGCCACCTTCTCTTGGAGGAAATTTGAATGCCATGGCGGCGCCACAGATATCTTTGGTTGGTAAAAGTTGCTCTGGTTCTCACTGTTCGTGAGATGATCACCTCTCCATCACCACCTTCAGTTGTAATCAAGCTCCTCAGGTACTTAAAGCTATGGACTACATCAAACTGATCGCCATAGGGGGTAACTACAGGCACCAGAAGGCACAATCTGTATGTCGTATCTTGATAACTCAATGGGTGAGCAGTACAGGGCGTGCGGAATTGCCTGGGCATTTTTATTCAGCAAGGGGATGTCATCGGTATTTTCAAAGCTAAAAAATGTTGTCTTCTGGCAGGAATTCAACTCTACTGTTAAGTAGATCAGACAATGCATTCGTAGTACATCCTCTATAGCAGAGTTAAAAAGAAACATTGACATAGAGCGGACTTGTTGTGCTCCACTGGAAACAGTAAAAGTGGACGGAATCTGATCGTGGGCCCTTAATCGACTCGAGATACAACCGTAAGAAGATCGACACTGCTCATGTATACCGCTTCTTTACAAACAGTCCCATAGTGCAGCCTCTTCGACAAAGTAAAAGACCGTGTGAATGTCCAGGAACACAACGACCGCTGCTTTCTGGAAAGTGTAATGATGCTCGAGCAGCTGACCGAGGATGAAGGTTTAATCCATGCATCAACAACTGGCACGAAAACCACCGACTCCTCGCGAGTCTGCTCTTCACGCGTGTGGCACAGTCTGTTAAGTATGGCAGACGAGAGCACCTTTGATGCTATTGAGATGGATAGTGCAGTCAATATGCGAACCCTTTATGAAGACAGGAACAGCAAACGATTTCAGCATCAGAAAAGGAACTGCCCAGAATTTCAAACCCCGGAGAACAAGATACAAAAATCTCTAACAAGCCCTAATCTGACACCTTTAAATAGAGCTGGGAGTCCGGCGCTTTTTGACGTCCCAAGGTTTGAATTTCCTTGAGGATCTCCGTCAGTAGGCAGACCTGTCAGAACAAACCACAAATATGTGACTGAGCGGTTACGGAAGAGGCCGATGCTGGAGGTAGCCAAACTGTGCCTTTGAGTGCTTCGTCCAGCGGCCGAGAAGTTTAATTCATTTCAGTTCAGTAAGCCATTAACCTCGCACTTCTGCGCTCTGGTTTTGATTGCTATCT
This sequence comes from Fasciola hepatica, assembly GCA_948099385.1. NCBI lineage: Eukaryota > Metazoa > Platyhelminthes > Trematoda > Plagiorchiida > Fasciolidae > Fasciola > Fasciola hepatica. Next base: position 4,238,317 of record CANUEZ040000112.1, on the reverse strand, counting down.
CGCAGCATCGTCCGTTTGAGGGCAGAATGAATAGAAGCCTTTGAGAAACCGCTATTGATTATAAGCAAACTATGAGCTTCGTACATCGTTTCACCTAAACTTAATGGTTTCCTCTCTGTGACTCGTGAGTTTCCCATGACGGCAGTAAGCTCTCTGCCTGATGTACGTTGCAAAATTGCGTTGAGTAGACGTCGCGTTACAAGCCGTGCTTCGTTTTGCTCGCTTCCGGTCGGGATTGACTGGCAGGCATCAATAAAATCCAGATATCCAGTAGAAACCCAGAGTGTCACGACGCGACGAGGCAGGTCACAACTGACTGGGGAAGTGGGATTTAAAGCATTCTTGATAGGCGACCGACACTGATTGATTTCATTAGGTGGGGCGAATTCTAACTTTTCAACTTACACGTTTTGGAAGACGAACAGACGAGCTGGTTGGGACAGTTGATCGCAGTCTAACCAGCATTCCAGCGTGCATTTGGAACGCCCATCGAAGAACGGCTTAGTGCAAACTAGTGCGAGGTTGGACCCAACAGGAGTGCATCAGTGCGATCGACAGTCCTACGTGCAACTCCACCATTTCTGGCTTATTGCGATGTGGTCAATCTGGATCAATGCCCGACTCGAAGATGGTAGACGCCACTTGGCGTACCGGCGATTGAGGCGTCTAAAATTCGTACTAGCGAGGAAAATGTGGTGGTCAGAGCACAGAACCAAAAGCCGTTTTCCGGACGACAGAAATCTAGCTCAAAAAATCCTTCGAAATACACCTTGTTCAATGACAGTCGACCTACTCTAACATTCATATCTCTTGCCAAAATCATATCAGTCCGGCTCGCTTTACGCGAGAGATCGTGTAGTTTTTAATGGGAATTTTCTTTGCATCTGAGCAGCAACTGATGGGTGCATACGCCGGGACGGCAAACCGATTGTGTTTATCGGGACCGCGACTGCTAACCTTACACGAACCCGAAGCCTCACTGCGCAAAACTAGCTGTCTGCAGCGACACAATCCAACATCAAGGCTTGAGCTCTCTCGCTAACAGCCACACCAATATCAGCAAGAAGTCACAGCCTCAGGGTAAACTGAAAAGCAAAGATGAAACTCGACAGAAGGATTTTAGGAGCGATCAGTTGAGTGGTGAAACCAGAGATTTGAATGGGAACCTCTTAGAGGTAACCCACCGATGGTAAGGGTCTCGAGCGTACGGGCTAAGCCCGCCTGTTGTCCCATACGCAACCGGCTTCGTCCGTTGACCGTGGCTGGTCTGAATGAGCATCAAAAATGGTGGGAACATCAGCCAACGGCAACATGTTCGATGAGATTCGGACACTAGGCGAGGAAGAGCACGAGAGAACTGGAACAGAATTTCCGACGGAGACCCTACTGCCAGTAAGGCCGAACAAGGTTCTCCCTGGATATAAAAAGTGAGGGAAGAGAGAATGTGGGGACTGAGATAGAAACCATGAGTTGTGGAAAAACTACCGCGTACGGTGTAGGAGTGTATTCGTTAGTGTGCGAAGAAGTGCATTCAGTAGTAATAGGATCCGTTATTCAGTTGCGCAGTTGTTCATTGTACTACTCGGTCGCCGGATACTACGTTGGAGAGAGACTAATGGAGTCCAATCCGACCTTTTTATTTGAGGATACACCTACAACATTTGAGTCACAGTGCTGTTCACATACATGTGAGTGGTTAACGAAAGCCAAGCAGAACAACCCACCACATCTTCAAGCATAAAGGTGATAGTCCACGACCGCTTTATTGGGTCAAGGCCTATCTTATTCCCAGCTAGCAGCGAAGTCGGCAGCCGTTTCCCTATCCAAGTCTATGTGGATCCAAGATCAGGCAAAGAATCAAAGAAGCTAGTTAGCGATATTGTCAACAGACCGAGCGGATTACAACACGCTCATGTAACACCATGAAAAGGGAATAAATTCACCTTGATTGTAGGCCTGAGCACTGGTCCATGCGAATGCTGTTAGAAGACCTTCAGATATACCATTTTTGGTCCAAATGTCTGATTTTTTCTCTTCTGATAATGCTAACCGACTGAGATCGTTCCATATTTCTTCTGCTGACCGCGTATCGAGTACGCCCAAAAGTCCGAATTCACAGGGATCACCTTCCGAAAACGGGTTACGAGACCAGTAGCCTGCATGGTAGAACAAAAACATTTCAACAGGACAGTTGACTATCATCGCACGCGAAGAAACAATCTAGTTTCCAGTCACAGATAATCCAAACTAGTCGTATTCGTCACCAATTTACGTGCTAAAACAAGTTTGTTTCCGCCGACCGAGTTCCTCGCATGTACTCTTACTAACGACCCGTACAACCATACTCAACTTTTCAACAGCCCTTGATCCAAGTGTCTGAACCAAGTGGACCAAGTCCGCATATGATCTAACTTACCGGTTCTACATCCACTGTGCTGCTCGTCTACTGACCTGCTGGAATCTACGCAATTTATTTTAATGTCACTGACGGTGTACCTAACATTCACACCCGAAATTCATGTGAAACTCGACCCGACTGTCAGTCATATTCTTGATGTGTCCTGTTTGCCGACCCTATTTGCTTTACACGTTTCTTACGTAATTATCCTCCCTCGCCTTCCCCGCGTCCGTAGATCTGGACCACCTGTTTCACTGTCATATTTCTGAACGGCAAATACTGACTGTGACTGGTCAGCCAACCCGTGCATCCCATGTAATTGCCAACCTTTCTGCTCATCGTCCGAATTTGCTCTCGATTCTCCTCTATGTGCTTGGAGTGTTGTCAAAATCCAGTTCTTCAGGTGATGCGATCAGCTTATTGTCACAGTGTGAAACGAAATCTCAATCGTTGCTAATTCCTCGGTGGTTTACAAAACCTTTTGCACCAATCAGATTGCTCGTATATATATATATATATATATATATATATATATATATATATATATATATATATATATATATATATATATATATATATATATATATATATATATATATATATATATATATATATATGAAACGAACAAAAATTTCATTTTTTTTTAGTACGGAGGGCAGTCTTTTAGGCGCAAACAGACACTTAAGTAGGCTGTTTTTGGAAAGCACGAAGGAATGAATAGACTAGAAAAGGAGGAAATGCACACAGACGTAAGAATTTACAAATGACCCTGTGAAAACGGAGGGATAAAAAATGAGGTCATTGTCTCACGCACTGTGAAGTTAGAAAAACAAGCTGAACAACCAACCCAATATAAATAAGAAATTCACATGAATTTTCATGTTTATGAGTCAGAACTACTAAGAATCAAGATTAATTTGGCGGTCACTTATTGTATGGGTTTTGCGCAGCAATATACGTGTGATATTTACAAGGGTTTAACATTTCAGGACAAAAAGGGGCTAAGATCACCTTAAGTACCTAACGTAACGGGTAGTCTTCTGTCAATCGCTTGGTCAGGCTATGCAGTGTCATTGATTAGGTACTAAGAAGTAGACGCCTGTAAATTGTATGCACAACTGCACCGTTGTGATCAACAACGGTATAGTTAGAGCGAGTCGCGTTTCATCCATTAAAACCAATACTGACCAATAGAACGAATGACGTGCAAACAGAAACTGCAGATACCCACAAGTCTTTCGAAAAAGAGTCCGTAATACTGAGTCATCAAACGTCGGTAGTACAAATTATAAGCATGAATAAACCGCAGACTCCTCCGCCTGATAATTGGTAAAGATAATTATGAGCTAGATGGAATAATAACACATTCTGAGGAACGTGATCAAGAAACCCGTATCAAATGCTTCACGGAGCGGTTTAGCTGTCTCGTGCCTGCGCCGAATTTGTGATTAAGCACGACTAACCCGAGCTCGTTACGAGTTTTATGAGATCAATTGTTCTTAATCAGTGCTACCGTGAAGCAAACTGCTAAGGTCTCAGTATGGTGGCCCAGTGACTCACGTTCATTATTGGGCCGGTGGTGGTCGAATGGTTTAGGGTGTTTGCTTACTACCTCAAAGGTCCGAGGTTCGAATCCCCACCATCACCGGTTACTCTGGTGGTAGACAGTAATCCACTGTCGTCTCGGTCGTTACCGCACTTGACCTATTGGGACCTTATGTGATTCTTCGCCACTCCAAGTCTCGGGGTCTGGTTGCCGGTTATCCCCTATAGTGCAATGGGCCTTTGTGGCTATGGGATAAATGCCCCTTCCACTGCACTCATACGTAAGCACCTATTAAAAAGTCCGAAATCTGTGTTTCTGCTGCTGCCAGAAACATGGTGTAGATGCAAGCAGCCCACAAGCTTTAATGCACACAAACTAAAGCACAATGGATGACTAAGAACTAAGTATCTCATTTACACGCGGTAAGTGATTTTGAAACAAAAAGTCTTTCGAGTCCGGATCGCAGATAACGTTGATCCAGATAAGGCGATTAAATCTATAGTCCAATCGTTATTGAGACGGTCATCCAAGTCTTAAAAATCTGGGTTGATTCTACAACAGATCATGTCAAGTAAATCGGAGTAAATCGTGTAGCTCATGCCTCATAGTGTAACAGGGAATGCTGGGGCGAGGGAACGGCGTGAACATCAAGGCGAACGAACGAACCAAACGAGGGCCACAGACAAAAGAACAGGTGGCGAATATGTCGGAGGCGTCCCGAAGCAGGCAAAAAGAAGCATACAGACGACCAGAGAGGAAGCAGCGGGATCTTCGGCAACCAGCAAGATAGCTCAGGTGAAGGGCTGCCGATCGAGCAGTCAACTGAGACAGTCGGGCCAACCGAAGGGAAATGACGGGCAAGAGAAGCAAGCCATCGGCCACAGGCAAATGGACAGAACGCAGTCGAAGCGCTCAAGCAGCGGCAATAGCAATCTTGGTGCCGCGCAGTCTGGAGAAAGGCCTATATAAGCGACTGTATGTGTGCCATGACTTGTGTGATCGTGGGAATACAAGTATCCTGCCGTGTGTTGTTGTCCTTGTTACAATAGGAACGCCGCATAAGAGACGAAAACGTTGCGAAAAAGAGGTTGTTTGTTGGGACCTCGGCAACTTGAATTCAGTACAGCATTTATTTAGATTCGTAATCACTGTGCGGAAGACATACAAACGCTCTTACCACCAGGTGAGCAAAAAAGTGTGAGGATCGGGAGGAATATGATCGGACTAGTGGTGAAGTTAGTCGCAGAGACATACGAAGCCCGGAGAAAGCGCCGAGTGGAACAACTCAATCCAAACAACATTAGCGGCAAATCTGTTGAGCCTTACAGAATATCTCACTATGGAGCGTCAACAATTGACAGATCACTGAGCCTCTTTGTCCTTCTTAAGAACCATCATTACCGCATATCCAATAAGTACCAACCGAAGGTCAAACTTGGCACGCAAAACGATAACGGTTAGGATAACTGGGTTGGTTTTTGGCAATTTGTGTGAAGTCAATATCAGATCATGTAGCGCTGATATATCAACAGATTTTGACGGTCACGATCTACATGTCTTCTCAGCAGGGCTTAGTGAAAACGTACGAATTTGCTTGCTATAGATCAATGTTGGATGGCTTATTCCTTTTACTAGGAAACTATAGCTGATTCATCATGCGGCAACAGTAGTAGTGAGTGGGCAGTTTACTAATGCCAGTAATCGCTCCATGGAATGGAAACCGCTATGCGAATAGTAAGCACTAAATACTCCATTTACTTATTTTTTTTATCATACAACAATGCACAACAGTTCAAGAAGGGCGCCGCGGCCAATGAAAAGCTGTCAAATGGAAAGTGACGAGCGGTGGTGGGAATCGAACCAAGGTCGTTGCTGTTAAAAATCCACGATGATACCGGCTTGACCACCGTCAGGAAATATAAGGCTTCCAGGTTGGGTCCAACAAGGATATTCTGGTTGATCACTAAACAATATGGGATGCACCCTCATGTGATTTGGTTTTACGAGCAGACATTAACGGGAATGCCCGCAAAGTTCTGTAGTACAGTTATTGATAATTCAGGCTGAATCACCATCATCATCATCATCGTACAGCGTTAAACTGCAGGACGAGCCCCACTGACCACTGCCTTTCTCAATGTGTTGCACGTAGAAACAGAAAGAATGAATATACAAGATGGATAGGGAATGGACCTACACGGGTGGGAAAAGAAAAGAACGCCCAGTAGCCAACACACGGAATACACAGTCTAATTGTACAAAAGCACATTGGTCATTCATTCTGATTCGACACAAAGTGAAAACACGATCACCACTGTCCACGCTTCGCTGTCATATCCTTCAGTGTCTCCATCCAACTGGTTGAGGGATCTTTTGAACCCCAAACACAAAAACGTGAGACATCTACTTTTTCTAAGTTCGCTATACGTTTTTTTATTCCTCGCTGCCATGTCATCTGCTGACTTCCCGAGGAGGACAGGTAGACGTGTGCTCGCCATACGTGACACGTGCCCTAAACAACGAAGTCTACTAAGCTGGATATGCCGTGACAGAATATTCTCTGAGCTAGTACTCAATATTCTACTTCTATTTCTCAGCATTGCTCACTCGGTCATTCCATCTAATCTTAGCGATACTACGCAAACATTCATGGTCAAAAAACTCAAGGCGATAAAAATTTTCCACACGCAGACTCCATGTCTCGCAACCGTACAACAAAGCTTAACGCACTGTGGCACACGACCTTCCAACTTCAGGGAAATATCAGGTAGGCGCCACAAGTGCTTCAGTCCAGCGTGCGCCACTTGAGCCCCGGATATACGCATACTCACCTCTACTACCGTGCTCCCATCAGTCATCACGCTATTGCAGAGGTAAGTGGAGCGGTCGACAATTGTTAGTACCTCCTAATCGAGCATCGTGCTCGGAACCGTTAACGTCCAGTCTTGCAAAATCACTTTACACTTTGAAGGTGCAAAACGCATCCCGAATGAAGCTACAGCTCTTTTGAGTCTATCTGGTGGACGTTGTGTATGTTCCGTGCACTTAGGATGAACACCACCGAACAGAACATACCCATAAACATAGGAAAATTCTTACCTGCAACAGACCGAGCCAATTCTGACGAATCTATCGGGAGGCATGAAAACTTGAAACAATCAATGGGCTTCAAACCGAACGCTTCCGGTCGGTAACGGCACTTTGGGGGCTTTTCACTGTAGCATATGGGATGTTTCATCGGAAAAAACTGAAAAAGACATACTCATTGTGTGAATACTATTAAACAGACTTGGTGGTAGAACAGGTATCTGAATTTACGTTCTTAGAATATCGAAGTCGTAATATGACTACTAGAAGTAGTGTGTACGGAACATGAAATAAAGCCTGTACTGGTCAGTAACAAATAAGTGAATCGGCAAAATTACGCCCACATAAGCCGCAGGTTCAGAAAAAAGCGATGGTTCTTCGGACTAGTCTGTGTGTTTTTATAATCTACATCCACTCCCTCGTACGAGTGGTGAGTATCCAATTCCGGATGGTGGTGGGTCAGTTTATTTGTTTACCAGAGCTGACCTTAACGGCGCGACCCACAACTGGCTGCACTACGATTCGTTACTTTCTTTACTATCACTTTTGAATTATTGTGCATCACTAAACGTCACGCGGAGTTAGCTCCTCAAAAGAAACTCTCACTCGGATCATAGACAAGTCACGTTCTATTCCATCATCCATAACAAGTTTTGGGTAAGTCGACCGAAATCAAGCTGGACTAGGAAACGTAATCGCGCTACCTTGGCGTCTCCAGGTCACGGATAGGAGGATAGCCACCAATATGGTGGGTAACTGTGAATAAGGTGAGTTGTTGTTCGCCGAATAAACGGCTCTGGACCAGCATCGATAGTGCTCGAAGATGTGATGGGTTTCCGGCTTGGCAATCGCTACGTTTTAAAAAGCCACATATGTATCAGAGGACAGCACTGCGACGTGGCGAATGTGGCTCACCACTGCACATTGTCATGTTGCACACCCGGCAGAATATTTCAGAGGAGGCACGTGAACTATTGCTGGTCACCGGTCCGTCTGGAACATTTTTGCGGCTTTGCAGTTCGAACTTGGTTGTGTAAAGGCTAGAGGTACGTCTTCGAACAAAAAGGCCGACTCTGAACTGGGCTACCGAGTAGCACAACAACCCACAACAACTCTGATAAATTACACGGACATCACTCGCTGTCTTCTAATACCTGCTCCACGAACTCGTGCGAATACTATCACAAAAAAGAAAACTCATTTTCAATTTACCCTTCACTGTACCACTCCTCTTTCGCGTAATCCATCAAAGGAAGTCCTGGCCGCTTGTACCACCTGCAGTACCTCAGGCAGTCCAGACTTGATATCTTTTCCCACTGCCACGACTGATATCAAAAGACCCCCAAACCAGAAAACGCCAGCCAATGCACTTCGTCATTCTTAATGCCCGTTCAAGTTAGCTACAGCAAACGTGCGAATAATGATGCGTAACGTGGCAACAGGCAAGTTAGGCCCTCACGCTAGAGACCCTTGCCACCAATGTACAGGTATTGTCAAAAGTCCCTAGACATCAGGGTTTTTTTTGAAATTATCGATCTCCAATATACAAGGTTGTACCCTCGCGAAATTTTCCAAGCGGGAGTTGGTGTAACCCCGAGTGCTAGGGCTGAGACCGAACTGTTAGAATAAATCTCAGTCGACTGTCATTTGTACACAGCAAGACTTGGAGGTTTATGCTAGGTGATCAGTCGTCGTCCCGATAAATTCAATGTTTATCGTGCCGTCTTATGCACCTATCGACTGTAGCTCAGAAGCAGTCAAAGACAATTTCCATCAGAAACGGCATAGAGCAAACCGATGGTTTGAACTTCGCCCCACATAAGTGCAAAGTACTTTTACAAGACTGGCATTCATTCTTTGTGGTGAGCAGTGGGAATTCCCCAGCAGCTTTATTACCTCGGGAGTTGTAACGCCGTTGGAGGTGGTGTTGGGTAGAGCACATCACGAAAAGCATAGGCCAACTTGGCCTTCATGAACCTGCGTCACCTGCGGCGCCGCCACGACATCTGTCTCTCATTGAACAGAGGAGTCTACAACGCCGTAGTGCCGTGTTTGTTCCACGGCTGCAAATCTTGACCGCGCCGCGCTGAGGACACTTTGAGACTTGCTGTACTTGAACACCGGTGTCCCATCGCCATCACTTCTTTTGTGCTTAAGTCGACGAAGCATGCTATCCTTAGCCGCTTGTTCCTTTTTTGTCCCCGATGACCCCTATCAGTGTGCACACAAACCCAACAGATGCATTCTGGACGAAAGTGCTTCAGTTTGCCATTTCACTGCAAAGAGCTTGAATAATTCTGTGAAACTAGTTCGCTGTATCTTCCACCACTAGTCCTTCGTTTTTGATTCGGTTTTCCGTCCTCTTAAGAAGTTTGAATCTTTTGGCTGTCTCACTTCTTTACTTTCATGGTTAAAGACTACTTTTCGAACGGAACCCAACGTACTAAATTTGGTATAAGTTCATCGAGTCCCTTAATGACAAAATTTGGGTGTTCTTCAGGGTACTGAATGCATATTAGCGATTTGTCCTCCGCATCACTAGCACGGCTTTTAAGTACGCCGATGATCCTCTGTCAGTCCACTTTCAATCAACTCGAAGATACTTAACTTCTGGGGACACGTGCAACATTCAGAACTTTTCATCCGATTCTGGCCTACATTTCACCACTTCTAAATGTTTCGAGTGCACTTTCTTCCTCGTTCTTCCTACCCGAATGTGTAATTGGTCATCACCTCTATCCCCGTCTCCAGAACTGACTCGGTCAAATACATAAACGTTACAATTAGCACCATTTTACAGTGATCTTTTCGTATGCTGGATTGTGTAAAAAAGAACTACATGGACCGTCTTTTCCAATTCGCAGTCTAAGGTGGTTTGATCCTAGACAAGCTGTTATTTTTTTTAGTTTGTCCACCAATGTATCCCCCATATTATTTTACTGGCCCCAGCCCTGTATTTCTCTCCGGTCATAAGAAAGGTCTTATCACACTAAACTATGGCTTGGATATTATCAATCGTGTCTCATTGATTTTCATAGGCTCTCTTATCCGACACGTTCTGCAGTCAGAATAACTTCCTCCTTTTTAAGTATCTGTCAAAACTCTAGTGTATTGTCTAGCACGTATCCTGGCTCACAAGACGCAAGTCACAGAGGAACTTTGCGTAAATCTCGGTGACTGAATGAGGTTTGTTCTTCTGTATAATTTTTGTACTCATTTCAAAGCGACAGTAATCAGTTTTTGCTTCGTTGCGGTTGAAATGACTTTTTTTTAACTTACTGAAGTTCTCAATACAATACAAAAACGGAAAGTTCAACTTCCGAGTATTTTAAATACACCTTTCTTTCAAGAATGATGCTGAACGAACTTTCGTTTTATCGGTATTGCATAACCGAAACCGCTGCATAGTTTCACTATCACTCACAGAGACCAGCATTCAACAGCGTGGCATGACTTAGGGCAATTTGTCTCAGTCTGTTAAAAACAAAATGCTGGGTAGGTACTTTATACAGATGCATGAGCACGATGGAAGGAGCGAACTCATTTATGCTACTGAGAAAATATGGTGTTTGCCTTCAGACTTGGAATTCTGAACTACCAATGGCAACAGACCACGCAACGAGCCGAGTAACAGCGAATCAGTCTACCATCAAATATGAATTCAAACTCCCGTACTCAAACTGAATGGTCGGTAATTTACACTACTTATCCATAACTTTGGGCATAAACTGTAGTTTTTTTTATTTTACTAGATTTCCATTTGTCTAGCAGATGCGTCATATGTGTAAAGCATCATATACAATCTGTCTGATTACCCTCTTGAAGATTCTGAGGCTTATACCATACTAGCCAACGAGGTAAGTATGCCAGTCAGTTAGTGGCTACACAACCTACTATCTGCGTTCTGTATAAATGACTAGTTGAGACACGAATGACCATGTTTCCATTCCCCTGCATACTGACCACACAGGGCAATATCTTCACCACAACCATCTTGGTTCCTGCAACCAATTAGTTATTCAGATTCTTTGGTGAGAAATATTTGCTGAAACACCAGAACACTGGAACCCAACAGTGACTTACACGATCGTTATTTATTCACTGAACTCATTAGAATGATTTTACGTGTTGATGCTCTACCAATGCGTCTTTCTTTGCCGTAACCGCAGCTGTAAACAGCACCAGTGTTCGAATAGATGCTGTTCACTGGAAAACCGAAAAAGCCTGAGGGCTGGAGCATATGTGATTTAACGTGGATGCCCCAATTTACATAAGCATACAAACGGCGATTTCCGTAATTAGTGAAAAATGTGAGTCTAGTGCCACCTAATGAAAAAATCGGAGACAATCGATGATAATGATCCATTTGGCATATCCTCTCTAGTGCAACACCGCACACATACATACATACATACACGCACGCATGCACACACACATCAATCACTGGAACGCGACGCATGTCCCAAACAACTGTTTGCTTCTTATCGTGTCACATTCAACCGACGATATCCATGAGAAGTGCATGAACTATGCTAATTGCTACCGGTTCGTCTTAAGCAAATTAGTGCATCAGAAACTATGGACATCTCTCGAAGTGAATGTGAACCATCACTCAGACACCAATTTACAGCGGTATCTGCAAGTTCTCCTTTGATGCATTTCCGGATACGCCACCGGTCAAAGGCTCAGAACAGTATTTCAGTACAACTTCCTACTTTGGTTCGTTAAGTTAGGCAGTATTCGGCTTCATCGGACACCACAAATCAATCCAAAATAATTACTTTGCGTCATCGTGTACTAGTTTTACGTGTTAGGGATTTTGTGGATGAATATTCATAATCAGAGAATTAGAACAGAAATCCCTCGGGAGATTCCATCGAGTTAAGGTTAGGAAAGCCGAACGTGAACTTACTACACATTTACGCACAGTAAGAATGGCTGCTTCCATCTAGCACAAGCCTGAGGCCTAAATTCCCTACTTACCGGCTGTAGTGGATCCGGCACACGTAGCTGCCACGTCAAGTCCGCACGAATACGGAAACGCACACAGCCTTCACCGTCCAAGATCGTCTCATCAACATCTTCAAACAAATCCTCGTCTATTTCGGAAACTGGCTTCCACATTTCATTTGGGTATAGTCGTTTCAAAAATGTCTCCACCCTGGCACTTTCATCAATCTGGTGGACGCTACGCGCGAGTTGCGACGCCGGTTCGGAAGTCACGATCGTTTGGTAGGCTGTCTCCATGCAATTGCTGATGAGCATGGTCCGTCTTCTTCCTCGGGCAATGATTGATTCGGGTTTCTGATCATGCATGTTTACCGGGAGTCGGCACAAGAATAGTAACTGCTCGCTCAGCTGATGACTGAGACGGCTTTCCAATGCGGACTGATGATCGAACGGTTCCCAAGACCAGTCCAGTAACTTTGTACGTGTGATGAACTGACTAAAATCTAACATCTCTGGCGATTTTAAAGGTAGATCTAATGAATGAAACCATAAATTTTTCTCCAAGTGGTACAATTCTTCGAGCTTCTCGAATGTTGTTGGGATGGAACTCAAATGAACTCCGTGACTATATCTGTTAAGGTGGGAGATGAGGAAAAGCATGCACCAGACTCAAAGTTAGGAACGATGATATCGAAAATATCTACCTCAAGTGTAGCAAATTTACACAAGCGCTATTTAGTAATCAATTCGATTACTTCAAAAAAGTTTTCAATGTCACCGCTAAGAATGAGAACTAACTAGGTATTTAGAACAAGAAAGCTCATGTGTAGATCGCTATAACGTTAAGCGAATTGCACAACTTAACATTGTTCGAAGAAATGCTTTAGAAAGTGACCGCAAAGCACCACTTATTAGGAATTGTACATGCAAAATCCGGTTCTGAGCATTACATGCTTCACTTTAACCTCGGCATTATTACCAGTGAGAATAACGGCAAGAGATAAATTACAACGGGGTGGAGATGATGGTTTTTAAAAAGAACGACTTTTATTGGGAGCCAAGTCCGTTGACGTCTCTAACCAACAACAATCCTTGCAACTTGGTCCACAAAAAGAAAGATGGGAAGCACGAACCGCAGCAAGTGTTGGTGCTATATCCACTGGAGACGGCAAAAGTGGGCAAAAGCTGACCATAGACTCTAACTCGACATGAGGTATGGTGGTATAATTCTTTGAGGACCGACACATAATTATCAGGTACTCATTTTCTCAACAAACAGTCTCATAGTGCAGTCTCAGGAACAAAGTGGAGTGGAGAGTCACTTAAGATCCCAACATGTTAGGCGTGATAACGAACCACGCGACAGAATACTATTGCGGAAGTGACCAGCGGTAGTAGGATTCGAGCGTCTGAAGTCTGAGATGGTAAATAAACGCTACAAACCACTCAACCAAGGCCGGTCAGTCTATCAAAAAGTGCAATTCGAGGTCCAGTACACGTTTATAGTGTTAAAATTACTTTCTTTTCGGGTTAAAGGTTGTCTTGTTAATAAGCCCAATGAAATTAAAAGAAACTGGATTGAAGAACCATTATCTTGGCGCTTTTAAAACGACCATGTACACCTAAACTACTGCATGTTTACTCATTTTACGACAGATTAGGAAGTAACAAACCTCAGACATTTCACTTTGTCAGCAGTAGAGCCCCAAGAGGTAGGTAGAACCGGCGGTTTTTCAGGGAGAACGTTCATCGGTGCCTCGTCAACAAAAGGTAACCGATGACGAGGTTGCGGTTGGTGACGTCGCATTCGAAGCCTGTCGTGTGCAGGTTGCTTCCACGCGGTTGAAGTAGTTCGAAATGAACGTGCACAAATCCGACTGAAAACCGATTGCTGAGATGCAAGCATCGTTGGATATCAATGCCTTCTAGAGATAGGCGTAACTCAACTGTACTTTGGAAAGTTTACTTCGAGCAGCCTACTGAAACGGGAAACGGAAATTCTGTCCGATATAAAGATTGTCACTGTTCATTCCAGGTGAAAACAATATGGTATTTTTGGATCACACAGATACTGTGAACATCTTCATAGTAAACGCTCATCGTGGTGAGACCAGAACTAAAGCCGAGACTGATAACTAAACCGGAAGAAAATGTGATCACGAGCTTTTCATGCAGTTAAGTTCATCACATTCTTGCACATGAGTGCGGTGAAAGGGGTATAGTACACAGCCTCAAAACCCCAGTGCACTATTGGGGATAACCAGCAACCAGAACCTGAGACTTCGAGTGGAGAACCACATAAAACTTAGATAGATTAGGTGTGGTATCGAGTTGAACAACAGCGGATCCCTGTCTACCACCAAAGTGACCGGGGGTGGCGGGGTGCCAACCTCTAACTTCCGATGTGGTAAGTTAACAGTAAACCACTCGACCACCACCGGTCGCAAACAGCATAATTGATGTCAATTGCTACCTACAATTAAATTACAAAGGATTAACTTTTGTAGCTGAGTGGTGCGTGGCGTATCTCTTACCACTTTACTGAATTAGATACCATAGCTCAATTCATGTTCGGGAGAAAAAGCTACTTGTAAGTGATTTAAACAAAACAAGTTCCAAAACTAACTCGCTGAACTCACACATAAACCACGTCCTTAATGTGTCCTTGGTTATCCTAGTTTAAAAACCGATAAATCAGGTTTTCTTTGTGACTGCTGTTTACCGGCCCACTAACGGATAATGACAGACCATCTTTGTGCGTCACAGGATTCTGGTAACCGCTGCTCGCCCGGATGAAGAGCACAGCTGTTACCGGACACATCTCCGGTTAACGGACAGGTTAAAGGTCATCAGGGAAAGTGGTGGACATTAGACCACCAAAAAGCGATTCCCGATGGCCAGCAGCGTTTCCGTTGTTTTCGGACTACGAAAGGCACTGAAACGGCAAATGCAGCTCATAACTAAATAAGATTGCGGTCCTTAGTCGCGTTTCTCTAGTAGGTATATTTTCCCCAAGAAAAATTATTTATTCTGCGAGTCATTGGTTGGTCCACAATCTATGGATTAGTTGCGGAAGGGCTGCGTGTGCACTCGGATAGAATGTCCTGATAAAGCTCCGTCATTCTTTTTACATACACAAGGCAAACGAGTAGGGCGAGAGCCTACAATATCAGACGATCCATAGGAAACCTAATAATGTTTTATTCGCTGCAAATTACTGCACGGACCAAGTACCCTTAAACCGCGAGCAACGACTGATACTTCTTCGCCCAGAGTTTGTCAGTGGAAGTCTCAGGAAAAATCTCTGGCCGAATTTAAACCCATCCTTGAAAAAAAGACATAGCAATTAATAAAAAGCTATCTTTTTCCTACATTATCCCTATTGTTAGAGTAGAATAGGCTTCTGGTTAGCTGTGGTTGTAAACAACACATCGTTGTCACCAGAGACGTTACTCTGTCTGACTTATTACGATCTCATATAATCCTTCACTTTAGGCCTCGGGGTCAGAGTTGTCCGTTCTGCAAGGCAATGTGCTGCGTTACTATGCTCATAAGTATCCACCTTCACTGCACCCAGTAATAAGCAGGAAGTGGTAAACCTAACCGCATCCAGCGTGCTCATTTAGTAAGCGTAAGACAACAGGTGGCTTTAGCCAGTGATAGATGTTGCATCTGGAATTTTATTTACGGCTTCAGTTTTGCAGTCTCCTTTGTTTCGGCCTTTAATACTGCCACGGATTTTTACCTGCAGTTTTATCGGGACCCTATATGACATACCTGGTCGGGTGAGTACTGGTTTAGCCCTTAGTATATGAGTCAGCGCTGCTTTGTTGTACTGGATGCAGTATCGCAGTAGGCTGGGAGTGTGGACGCTTGAAAGTTCGTGCAAAATGATAGGTCGTCGTTTCAAATAGCTAAGGTTTCTTCTTAGTTTGTAATATGTATCAAAGAAATTGCAGACTACATACCATCAAATACAGCTCTTAACAAAGGTTATAAGACCCAACTAAAGCCGACTCGGCTGACGTGATGATAACGTCATAGTAAAACCAACGAAAACAGGATTGAGAATGTTGTTATCGAACGAGGCGCACACAAGAAACACTTCTGACTGGGTTATTTTCGTTCGAGTTATCAGGAAGGGCTTTTAGCCCTATTTTAGTCATCGCTTTCTCAATAGTACGCTAATTAGGCGCTTCAGTCACCGGCACACTACCGGGCGTCCATCACCTGACTCACTGTACGCTCAGGAGGACAGCGGTAACCTAGAAAAAGCTTCGCTCCATTCAGAAATTCCACCAAATTCTATGATAAGCTAGCCGTCTATGTGCTTCGGTGAGTCTACAGAGCGCAAGGTATAACGTCGGTTTCACTATGACGAGCTGAAGTAAGTGATTCTTCTAACGTTCAACTAAACCGGGCTTGTCGGAAAAACGGTGGTAGCCCTACGAAACAACGTAAACGAGCTTTGGTTACTGACGGCAAATGATTCTAATCCACCGTTTGATAAATTCTGAAATGACATGTCGCCGGTGAAATTTCGGATTTATAGACTCCTTCTGGACACGTGATGGCTTGCTATCATGAAATCTGCTCCCATTTGAAACTCACCACTGTAAGTAGTTATCCGTCTTTCTGTTGCAGCTTATACTGAAAACTTATGGCCAATGAAGCTTAGTTAACGGGTTCTCCGTCCACTCCATTCTACTCTCGCTTAGTGCTGCGTTACTGACGATAATTACCACAGAATAATTAACTGATCAAAAATGGATCGTATTCCCCAGCCCGACAAAATCGGTATTGATACAAGAGTTCCCGATGCATCCGACGCTCGGCGTCACTTGCATCACACCCTAACCAGCTTCCTCGAGACTACTGAACCAATTGCCCCCGGAAAAAATAAAAACACCCGGAAACCACATCGCTCCGACAATTCTCAAATACATATCGAACTGTGCGAACTATGATGGTGCTATAGCAATGCTGGAGACTGTTGATGTGCAAATTAAGAATGAAATCGTCGCGAGACAAGAAGTTGGCCGAGGCTCGGACTAATTTCTTCATAAGCTCAAAATTCTTTCTAACGAGAATGTCGATTAAACGTCATACTCAACGCGTTCGTCAATGGACAAAGATTGTTTGAAAACGAAAAACTTGACTTAAAGAGAGCACCACCAGCACCACGAAGCGACATTGTCTCCCTTCGTCATAAAAATACTATGCATCTTCGTGTAAAACAGTCCCTTCCCTCGGATTTGTACACCGATGTTACTGGAGCACGACCACCTGAAAGCCCATCACAGCGCTGTAATCCCATTTGAAGGTGAACAACCTCCATTTTCTTTTTGTGGTCCCACCGTCTCCAAAGTTGCTCCTCCTTCATTGTTTGCACATCTAACACCTGTCATCCGATCGCTATAAAGTCTCGCAGCCACAATACTGGAAATGAAGCATTCATTTGGGAGGAAATCACGAGGATGTTGGAAACTTTTGGTTGATTATGGTCCAACAAGTAATTGTTTCACGTATTTCAACGCTGACCTGCTATCTAGAATGAGCACCACGGTTGTAAAGACCTCAGGATCAGTACTTCAGCATTTGTGATCATCAAATTCCACCGACATATTAAGAAACATTACACTGCTTTTGAAGCTTGTAACTTGTCTCATTTTTCATATTCCATTCGGTGCAACACTGACCATTACTGTGTCGAATATTTCCAACGTTTCATTAGCGAATCTATTTATTACCTTATCAGGCTTTCCTCCAGTAAATGGCACACCATGTACCTCCACTTGGCAAACAACTGTCCCTGACCAGGTAAGATTTCTCGAAACTGAAGCAAACGTTGAAAACCTCTTACAACAAGAGATCCTATTTTCTGCGAAACTGTGGGGCGCAACTATGTATTCCTCATCATTCAGTGTCAGCACTTTCCATCCCGTGTACGCGGACTACACGAAACACCCAATCCTAATCTCTGTTCTCCAAGTGGCAGCGAATGCTACAAATTCGTTAGTGCTTCTGCTTTATGATCCACTTTGAAACTGCGCTTGTCCCGTTTTAGCTCGTTTGCCATCATCAAACCATCACACCTATCACACTGAAGGCATTTGACAGTAGCGAATGACCTTCGAAAGAACTAGGCACACGGATGCAATACTTTCTGACTTTCTCTGAAGGCATTATGGTTAAATCATAGTCCACAGATCGGCACAACCACAGCAAATACGATCCCAAGTATCAAGCCGAACGATGCGCCGGCGTAGCGCAACCCGGCAATTTTAGTTCAGTCCAGTTCAGTTCAGTTTGCACAGGACAGGTATTGGCCACGGACAATTGAGAGTCCATAATTCCTTCGATGGTATGCACACCAGTTATTCACCCAACACTACCGATTGTACTTCGTCCAATCCCCGCTAAAAATGAGAGGGAAACGAAAAACCTCTTTGCACATCAACTGCGAGAGACATTATGCATCGTGAGCGTTCACTAAGGCAGTATGCTAAAAGTCTATTAAAACATACTCCAGAAGGACCACAGTGCTATCCGTCATCCATCTAGCTGATATATTCAAGGCTCACTACGAGGAAATATTGTAACGTACTTGCGTGGAAATCCTCCCTAGCCGTTGTCATAAGCTTGTATTGTTGACACTATGCTCTTTATTTTATCGGCCCTCGAATAAGTACAACATGCATCACTCACTACACTCCAACATTTGCTTATATTTTGCTCACTTGCCGTGGCATAATTTCCGATATGGACTTAGACTGCCGTGACGGTGGTACCTGGCATTGACCTTTGTTGAATTCTAGTCCTCGTTGTTAGACGTTGCGACCGCCCAGTTGACATTTGTACATATTTATATGCGTATTACTTGGTAATCCAGTACCAAAGAAACTGCGAATTAACCTCTTTTTGGTTTCGGGATTCGTTTTGAATTGGCTACGCGTTACTCACAGCCGGAGTAAACGTCATAGCACAATCTGGGACTATTCGCAGGGAGGTGCAGGTACCTGTACATTTCCGACTTTTTCCATGATCCTCGGCGTCTCTTGGTGCAATACTTCTTTGTTGTACTGACGTTTCAATGTAAAACACACACCTTTTGGTCGTCATCACCGCGCAATACAAAAAGGCTGTCAATAAATCTTTCATTCTGGTACGGCCTCATCTTCTGGTTTGGAGTGTCTTGAAATTATATCGGTCGAAACTAACTGTGAGAAACAAAACATTTTAGAAGCTTCCACGGCGTCTCTTGGCACTTCGCCCAATACCATCCTGTCCTGTTCAACGGATGGCTGTCAGACCGAACTGAACTGAAGACATTGGCGGATATTGGCTCTTCGGCGCTCATTTCCTGATCACAAGAACACTGAACAACTGTGAGTTTGTGTCACACCTTTTGTTTCATTTTAATTTCTAATGTACATACCATTTTGGCCTTTTTATCACCGCACGCTCCTCCGCCCACCTCGGTTTGCTAGTGTCGTCTTAGATATTGTTGACATTCATTTAGTGTACCATATAGACAGAGTAGTAGGCTACAAAATTGGTGAGCCCATGTTATTTTTCCATCCTTTGACACTAGCTCCATTCTTTTGGTCCAAGTTCCACACGATTCACCATGTCTGACACCGAATCTATTGACATCCACGCGGTTGCTCTCAAACTGCCCGTTTTTGCCCCGACCAACCCTCGAGTGTGGTTTCGACAAATAGAAGCAGTATTTACCACTCGACGTATAACCAGCGAGCGCGTGAAATACTCTCATGTTGTCCAAGAGCTTCCCTTTGACATCGCCTTTGACGTGGAAGATCTCCTCGATCCCATTCCACCAGAAGCTCCTTACGCGAAGCTTAAGGAGGCAGTCATTCAGCGTACCGGAAAATCAGCCGGAAAAATGCCCTGTGAGCTGTTCACTTCTGTGGAGCTCAGGGACCAAACTCTGTCCCAGCTTATGCGCCACTTGCGGTCGCTACTGGCTGGACGTCAAATGGACAATGCCATTTTCCGGGAGATATGGGTTGATAAACTACCTCTCCCGATGCAGCAGGTCCTGTCAATGCTGGAGCCCGCTGCTCCTCTTGACAAAGTTGCTCAGCACGCCGATAGAATAATGGAATGCTACCCGGCTGGTAGACCCTGTGTTCACATGAAATCACTGGCCGGAACCACTCCGACACACGAATCCCCTATGACATTACCAGTTCCTGCCCCAGATCGCCGTGGCGACGTTTCTCGCAGTCCTGATTCCCCATCCCATCGCTCTCATATAGATAAGGACATTACGGACCTAAAAGAAACCGTTCGCACGTTGTGCAATCAGGTCGGTGCAATGTGCAACGCGTTTGCTACTCATCGACCTGTGTCCGCCGAAGCACCTCGTCGACCTAGATCACGGTCCAGAAACCGCCGGTTACAAACCTGGCGCTGGTATCACGGCGCATTCGGCTCCCAGGCATGCCGCTGTGATCCCCTATGTTCATTTTGCACTTCCATCTCACAGTCAAAAGGCCAGGCCAGCCAGTAACGGCGACGACTACAGCCGGCTGTCCACATGAAAGTCGCCTATTTTATATCGTTGACCGATCCAGTGGCCTTCGATTCCCCATTGATACCGGCGCCGAGATCAGTGTAATCCCCCCACCCAAACATCATAGCATCAAACCATCCCACTTTACACTGCAAGCAGAAAACACAACAACTATTGCGACATTCGGCCAACGGTCCATCACTCTTGTTTTAAGCCTCAGACGATCTTTTCAATGGGTTTTCATCCAGGCGGATGTTCAGACTCCCATTGTTAGCGCGGATTTCCTCTCACACTTTGGCCTAACTGTGAACCTCAAAAATCGCAAGCTGGTAGACACCACAACCAAGCTTTGTGCTATCAGCATCGGCAAATGCACCAACTCCCTGGATATTCAGCTGGCGATCCTGCAATCGCCGCTCGCTGAAGAAGAAGAAGAAGTTTCCATCCCTCACTAAACCGCGTCATTCCACCTACCCAGTCTCTCATGCTGTGCGTCACCACATCGCTACAAAAGACCAACCGGTCCACTTTCAACCACGCCGACTCAACCCCGACGAACTCCGTATTGCACGCCCTGAATTCAAACATATGATGAATATTGGCATCATTCGACCATCTTCAAGCCCATGGGCCTCGCACATGGTTCTAAAGTCACCTCGTGATTGGAGACCCTGTGGAGACTACCGTGCTCTCAACAACGTCACCGTCTGTAACACACGTTTGGGAAATGCTTAGCCAAATTCGCAAAGGAGCCCGAAATCAAAAGACGATTATCCGTGATATTCTACGATACTAGATTATTACATGAACAATGACATCAAAAAGATACAAACCTCGATAATGAGATCTCAAGGACTCAACAAACGAGAAACCGAACAGCTGCGTGTGAGCAAACAGCACGTACGTCACGCGGGTCCAGAACAAGGATATGACTAAGTAGCGCCCTGGGCGCGAACAAACAACAATTGGTCCATAGAAACAACCAGTTCGTAAAGACAAGTCAATGGTGTAAGCAAATGAGTGATGTTAGGAAAAACACTGAATCGCGAGGGAAAAAAGGGATTTTCCACGACCGGCTGTTACACTGCCCGACGGAATCCTCCTGGATCCCTAGCAGAGTCAAAGGTTTGGTATAAAGGTACTGATTCTTCCTGCCTACGTAGGCCCTGCTTTCAGTGCGCTCGCCTAATGCTCGTCGTCAACGTTCTACTACTGGTCGCACCTTATGCGCTGGCCACATAGACGCGAGGCCATTCTACATTTTCCACGAGAACAACTGACCGATGGAGGGCGTGAAGGGGAAACATAGATGTTGTCCTTGGAAAGGCCGTCCTGTCCTGGTTGTGTGTGCTTGAGTGAGCGTGTGTGTGTGTTGTGTACCGGAGTGTACAATGGAATCACAGGTATGACTACACATTAAAGGGGGACTTTCTGCAACGTCAACGAAAGACCGTGAGCTCTGTAACGTGTTTGACGGGGACTGCGTGGCATACACGAGTAAAATGCAGACATTTGTGCTTGACCTAAGCTCAGCTACTTCTACATGCAATGCCCGAGTCGTGTGATAAACTAAGGTTTGGACAACTAACTCCATAGTAAATCGTGAACACCGTATGAAATCAAACACAAATATAATTCAAAGTCGGTGTGGAGGGTTGGGTCCTACGGGGAATGCTTGAGGAATAAATGAATGAATACAGATTCATCTGGTATCAGCAGACATGGATATAGCTTGGTGCGTAGCGTCGACCTCGTCCACGACACTGTCACATTCAAGAAGACACATCTCACGGATATTTCGCAATACGCCCCCTTTGTACTTTCTCACCACCACCGTGCGCACGAGGCCATCGATTTCTGTACGGCATCGTATCACTTCCCTTTGTAGTGGCGTTCTATCAGCTTGTATCTTGATTGATTTAAACTGTGAAGCAGTTGAGACTATACGCTGTTTAGTAATGAATTCTCTAGCGATTTTTTCATCCGTAAATTGGAATAGAAGGGGACAAGAGTGCTTCTGTGACCTTTTCCTTAGTCTTCTGCAGTGACATGGAAAGTGGGCCATGCCTGCGGCTTGAAGGATAGTGGATTTAACCATTGTGATGTCCAGCCGATCTGGGATGTTGAAAACAACTGCATTTTTTGCATTCTGCAGCCGTCGCAGGATTTCTGATGCCACTGAGTCAAGAAAATGACTAGCTGCTGTTAGGTTCTGGGGACCGGGGAGTGCCGAGGGCTCCAGAAGGTAGGTTAGTGGTGTTAATTTAGATAATATATCATCAACCGTTGCAATACGGAATCTGAAGGAATAAGGCTTCCCTTATAGGAGGAAAGTACGTGGCAAGATGAAGGCAGAATTCTTGATGAAAACTCGAGATGGTCGAAGGGCACCCGAACATCAGGGGGCTCAACGAGTGTTGCTGTCACACTGGAAGTATGTTTGACTCACGACTTATACCCACTTGGACACAGGTTGAAAAACAATACAAATATGAGGTCCCAGATTAAGAGATCTTTCTACAAACGGTCAACAATTGCTTGTTCAAGTTTCCGCTACTTCACAAACAATGTCTTTTCGTGTGCTAAATTAAGGTTTCGACAGCTAACTCCATAGTAAATCGTGAACACCGTATGAGATTAGGCACAAAAATACTTCATGGGCTGTGTGAATTGTTGGGCCTTACAAGAGGATGCATGAGGTGTAAACGAATAAATTCAGCTTTATTTGGTATCAGTAGACTTGGTTTTAGCTTGGTCTGTAGCGTCGACCTCGCCCCCACCATTATCGCCTTCGAGCAAACGTATCTTATGGACATCTCGCAATACGCCCCCTTTGTACTTTCTCACCACTACCGTGCGCACGAGGCCATCGATTTCTGTACGGCAGTCCTCGACCACTCCAATCGACCATTCGTCTTTATGTAAGTGGCTCTCTACGAGGATGACTACATCGCCACGTCTGAACGGTCGCTCTTTGGAGATCCACTTTTGCCGAAGCCGCAGGATTGGCAAGTACTCCCCCGTCTAACGTTTCCAGAAAGCCTGTGCCAGGTGGTTCATTTGTTCCCATCCAACGAAATACGTTTCACGTAGGGTTTTCGGTCTGCTTGCTCCTACGTTCGACCGCAATAATAACGGACCGTTTCGCCTTCCGGGTCTGGGACGATCAGCACCAGGGGTCTATTGTTCAATATGCGTTCTACTTCTGTTAGTAAAGTAGTCAGCGTCTCGTCATCGAGGGTTTGTTGTGAGGTCAAGGCCGTGAGTATTCTCCTGGTCGATCGTATCAGCCTTTCCCAAATGCCACCACGATGACTGGCATAAGGTGGGTTGAAGTGCCATTCTATCCCCTTTGCTACGGTCTTGTGGTTTGTATTTTGGCGTGGTCCAGGAGGCTCCACCGTTTATCTAACTCCTTATGGGCCCCAACGAAGTTCGAGCCATTGTCTGAGTATACATTCTTGGGGACGCCCCGCCTCGCGATGAACCTCTGAAAGGCCATTAAAAATGAATCGGTGGTCATATTATGCACTACTTCAAGATAGACTGCTCTGGATTGTAAACGTTACCAGGCAGCCATACCTCTTTTGGGTGCTCCCTTGCTGTCGTACAAATAACAGGCCAAAGCAGTCGACACCAATTTCCACGAACGGGCACCATCCCGGATGAACTCTTACGGCTGGAAGGGGGGCTATCATTTGTTGGCCTGTTACCGCCCTCCAGCGACGACAAGTGATGCAGTTGCCTATGACTCGCTAGACCGTCGCTGGCCCCTTTTTCACCCAAAATCGTCGACGTATATTTTTCAATAAGTGGTTCAAACCTGCGTGTCCCTCTTCTCGATGTACATGGTCAATCAAGCGTCTCGTTGTGTAGTGGTCACCAGGGATTATTATGGGGTGTTTTGTTTCGTACTCCAGATTAGAATTCGTCAGCCGCACTCCAACTCTCAGAAGTCCGTTAGTTCGCATGGGTTTTAGTTTTCGGACACTACTGTGCAACAGCCTGCTTCCTTTGGTGTTATCATCTATCCTGGCTAGCCCACGGGCCTCGAAAGGGAAAGCGTCTAATTGTAGTAGGCGTAGAATGTCGGGTTCGGCTTGATTCAGCTCGCCCGGTAGTATCGTCCCCACATTTAATGTGTTCTGAGGTCGTGCGCCTTTCAAGATCAATAGGAGCACTTTGTATCGTGTCCACCAGACCACGGCTCTTAACATTTTTGTCCAGTTGGGAAATTGGCACAATTTTTCCATTAGGCTTACGCTTCCGAAGAAGTTTGTAGCCAGTATCGGTCTTTTGGTCTCGATATCGCCATCATCAGCCTCAGGTATTATTAGCGTTGGCCACATTTCTTAAGCTGCGGTTAGGAAGCCCGGTCCAATTGTCCACATCCGCAACTTCTCTAGCGCTTTCAGGCCCCTTGAGCAGAAGTCGGCCGGGCTGCTGGCGGATTGCACATAGTGCCATTGATCGGTCTTAGTCGACTCGTGGATTATAGTGAGTCTGTTGGCCACAAAGGTGTTAAACCAAAAGGTAATGTTGTTTGTGGAATGTAGCACTGTAGCCGAGTCCGTCCAAAAGTTTAGTACCCAGTTTATCCGATCGAAGCATCTCCTAATCAGCGTCTCGTCTTTCACGTCCAGTACTGCTGCCGTCAGTTCCAGCCTCGGAATGGACACCGTCACCAGTGGAGCCACTCTCGCCTTTGTGAATAATGTCTGGCTGCGCCGCCCACCATTTGCGTCTACCCAGCAGCCGTAAGCAACTATCCGTAGCCTATTTCTGATGCATCAGAAAATAAGGGGATTTGGGCGTCGTTTTTGCACTTGGTTCTTGTCAAGCGTCTTTGTATCTTGATCTCGCCTAGTTGCTCCAGGCTATGCAGCCAGTCGCGCCATCGCTTATTGTCGTCATCCTGGAAGGGTTCGTCCTAACTCGTCCCTCTCTGGCACAGTGATTGCAGCAAGCACTTTCCCGCTAAAAACCAGGGCGAAACCAAACCTAGAGAATCAACCTCCTTGTGGCTGGTCGCTTGGGTAGGTCTAGAGTGAAAATAAATTCGTCACCTCTGGGTTCCCATTGAACTCCAAGCGTTTCTTTCATTTGTGAAGAGGATCACAAAAGCTCTCTCGCGCACTCCACTTTCTTGGACTTCGGGATAACACTGGGCACCTTGTGGCTGTTTGAAGTCCATTTAGTAAGGTTGGATCCTCCGGCTTTTAGAAAGGCGGTCAGTTTCATAATATATAGAATAACAGAATTTGGATCGCCAAAGGAACGCAGAAAATTGTCCACGTGAAAGTGGTTTACTGCACTTCTTAACAGATTGCCGGTGCCGCCGAAATGCTCGAGGGTTTTTCGGAGGGCAAAATTAGCACAAAAGGAGGATGATACCGTCCCAAAGGGATGCGCGGTCAGCATGTACTCATCTGGTGCACGATTTTCGTCGTTTTCATGCCACCAGCGAAGACGAAAGGCGTCCCTATCTTCAACGGACATCTTCACTTCTAGAAACATTTCCCATATGTCCGCCGGGACGGCCACTTTTCCTAGCCGAAAACGACATAAAACCCCGACTAGTGGTGTTGTCCAGTGTGGACTCTGTGGTATATGATCGTTCAGTGAAACACTCTGACATTTCGCGGCACAGGCGAAAACCACCCTGACCGTTCCGGGTTTCTTCGGGTTCACGACCGGGTGATGAGGTAGGTGCCACCTCAAGTTTGCGCTGATTACCGCTGTATCCACTCTTTCTATATAACCCAAGTCGCTGTTATATTGCATGGCTCGCGTGCATTCTATCATTAAATGTGATTCTCTAAGTAGCTTGGTTTTGAGGAGGCACTACCACATTAAGTTTAGACGAATATAGTGCGTACTGCATAGGGTGCTTTGCGGCTTCCTGTTCTTCGATCTAGGACCCAATGCGCTTCCGGTACATCACATTCGACCAGCAGGTCAGTTTCGTTATTCTGTCACTCCTCGACCGCAACCCCGTCGAGATGCGGCCACTGAGTCAGAACCGATTGCACTGACCGAGGCTCTCTCATCGGCAGATTCTTTATGGTGAATACTTCTAGAGTTTTTGCTCTATCGTTGTTCACAAAGGAAACGAGCCGTAGGTGCAGTTTGGTCGATTGGATGATCTGGGTGCCACTCACTGTGCTCACTGCTAATGAAGATTGATGCCCTCTGATCCCATGTCTCCCTGTAAACTCCTTCCTTACTAGCGTGGTATCCGAATCACTAACTGCGGAGGCCAACGCTCTTATAACCCCAACTGGAGTTTCTACGCCCACTGCTATTACTCTCAGGCGAATGGGCTTTTAGTAAAGCAAGACATTGAGCAGACCACGCTCGGCTTGGAGATTTCTTCGGCATTCAATTTCTTGGGTTTGTGCAGTAGGTAATGCTGCTTCCCATAGCATCCATCCTGACTATAACTGGGTTTTGTTCGGCACACCGCTGCTCGATGTGAATCGTTCAGACAGACAAAGCACGCGCCTAGTCTATTAGTCATTGCCCATTGTTCGTCGACGTCTACGTTGCGGAAGCGATGGCACTCCGCCCCACAAACCTTACACACCGGCAAGTTTTTACCTTCACGAGATAATGCGTGTGTGTTTGCCTATGTTTGGCTTCTACTTGGTTCCCTGGTCCAGCTTTGCGTCGTCGTAATCCTAGGTAAGTTGCTCGTCTCGCGCACAAGTTGACCAAAACGACTGTTTGCTATTCCGGCATGACGGTCTATAAACTGCATCAGGTCTTCAAACGTGGTTTCTCGCCCAAATATACTGATCCCTTCGGCTTCCTCGGCCCATCTACCCTGCAGATCTGTGGGTAAACTGCACATCATGGTCTCCAGTGTGTGCAGGACGTTCAGGTCCGTTCGGTAATCTAGGTGATGCAATACGATGCTGCAGTTGTGCATTTTTATCACCAGGCTGGCTGGGGAGCCCGACTCGCTTTTAGAACGTTTTGTCTCTGATATTACACCATCGATCAAATCCCGAGCGATCTTAAATGCTTGCCCAAATAGGTCTTTGGGGATTTCACGTGCCCGAGCGTAACCCTCTTTGGGATCCAGCATCGAGTACCCGTCGACTGCTTCCCTGATTCTTCCACGACATTAATGCGGCAAATACTAAAATCTCTGTCCTGGATCGTATGCTCCTCTTTCCACAAAGTTCCCGTATTGCTTAACGAACTTACAGTACCGTTCTGCGCTCCCGTCGAACAAGGACAATTCCACTCTTGGTAGGTCAATAGCGTGTGTTACACTGGCACAAGTCGGCTTCAATTGTTCCGCGGAACTGCAAGGCTGAATGGCCGCATGCTCCGCTGTCTCCAAGAACAACTCGTCTGGTAGATTCAGCTTCTGTTGTGGTGGCAAACTTCGTTCATACTTATACCACGTTTTTTGTTTAACTGAACGCTGACTGTCGAGTACGGCTGTCTTATGACCGTTGCTCTTGCGCACGCACCAAATACACGCTAACCATAACCTCTCCCACTCGGTACTCATTACGCGAGATTCGCCACTTAGACTTTGTCTCACAGTTTACTGTGGACATACGACACGCCTCTGGGGTACTTAATCCCGTCGCCGACATCTTATCACGCGTACATCAACTAAGTCTGTTACCGACGCCTAAAAAGCCCAAACTATGGACCCTGACATCGAACAACTTCGACAAAACGGTTCTTCGGGCTTGACGACAGTACCTATCCCAACTTTCCAGAATGCCATCGTGTGCGATTTGTCGCAAGGTCGCCCTAGGCCGGTGGTTGCTGCTGCCCACCGGTATCCCACTTTACTGATACTCCACAATCTGGCTCACCCGAATGTGGCGGCCTCGGTGAAAGCTGATAACTGAGCGTTTTGTTTGGCACAATGTCAAACGAAATGTCCATCAAAGCGCTCGTGCTTTCCTGCAGTGTCAACGTGTTAAAACCCATATGCACACTAAGGCGGCGTTAGCCAGGTTCCCAGAACCTGAAACACGTTTTCATCATGTGCACGCCGACCCCGTAGGACCACTTCCAACTTCGCTTGGGTACGTTTACACACTCACATGCGTGGATCGTTTTACTCGCTGGCCGCAGGCCATTCCTATTCCACGTCCCACGTCGGAAGAGGCCACGAAGGCTTTTCTGACAGGTTGGGCTAGTCAATTCGGTTGTCCGGCAATAGTGACCGCTCATCGTGGTCCGCACTTTGACGGCGCTTTCGACAGCCTACTCGCTACGCTTGGTTGCCAACACGTTGAGAAGATAGCTTACCACCATCAGGCCAATGGTATGGTTGTGCGTTTCCACCAGCAATTAAAAGCCGCCCTTCGAGCGAACGGCACTCCCCTTTGGAGTGAAACACCATCATTGGCACTCTTAAGCCTGAGTAATACCGTTGAGAAGGAATTACACACAACACCGGCCATACTAGTATATGGCTGTACACTTCGTCTGCCTGGGGAGTTGGTAGCCCCCTCACCAACCGGTACCTTCGACTACGGTGACTATGCTCAGCGCCCTACGCAGCACATGCGAGTCCTCAGGGCCAGTCAGCCGCGTGAACAACAGTCCACAAGTTATGTCCCAACTGTGTTAAAAACCGCTACTCATGTATTCCTTCGCGTCGATGGCGTTCGATCGCCACTACAAGCCATACACTGGCCCCATTTCGGGTGATTAAAAGTAGGGCAAAATCATCTGACATAGACACCAGCGGACGACACGACACCGTATCTATCGACCGTCTCAAGCCTGCCGTCATGAAGTGCGCACCGCTCGGCCAATTTACACCTACTCAAGCCGCTTAGTCACCCGCATCGAGCGAGTTATCACTCGAACCACCCCCAACTACGCCCAGTGAGGACTCGGCAGCTAGTCCACCAGAATCTCCAACCGTACCCGCAAAGCAAAGTGGCCGTCGCGGTAGCCAACTACGAAATCCCGTCCGCTTCGCCGATTTCGTGACGATTTTTACAACCGACTGTTAGCCCAAAACTGGTGGCCGGCGACTTTAACGCACCAGGGATACGTTGGTCCACTTTGAAAGCCCCACATCACTTACTACACTTCTTGGCCAGCATTCGTTTAGGAGGATGGACTCAACATGTGATGTGTCCAACTAGAGGCAGTAGCATCCTTGATCTCATTTTTACGGTAGGATTATCTCGCGTGCACACATCTATCGTGAACAGCATCCCAGGTTGTGACCACTTGCCGGTAAAATGTGAGTTTTCAGTGCCAGCACGAACCGTTCACAAACCAACCGTTAAAAGACCGTTCCACCAAGCTAGCTGGAATCAATTACCCTCACTCATTTGCTCGCAGAACTGGGATACTTTATCTGATGACTTGCATACCGTGGTGGATCATCTTTACTCCACACTAAATGAATGTCTTGACGTAATCACCCCAACCCAAGGTCTACCTGGACGAGATAAACCAAACAGTTTTTGTCGATTAAAGCAGAAGCTTTCTATGCTACAACGCAAATTCCTTAGGTCGAGAGACTTTCCGTTGTTCTTGCAAATGAACCGTTTATCTCATTCTATGAAATTGATTGGAATGTCCCTCAGTGAAAAAAACAGGAATTAAGGGCACTGAGTCACCCCAAGAGGTCCGAAGCTTTATCTAAGCTGATGAAGTTGAGAAACAGCTAGTTCAGTTCTCCTATCTCATCCATTATATATAACAACAATTATATTATGAACTCCCAAGAGATCTCCGAGGCATTCAGTGCCTATTTTGCTTCGTCTCTAACGACCGATGACTCCCCATGCCTATATCACGTTGAGCCGCTGACATCTGCACAGTTCTCAGCGGTTACATTTCACCCGAACGACTTAACAGTGCAGCTAACTAAAATTAGGCGGTCATACCACCCCGGGCCAGATGCCGTACCACCGGCTACTTTTAGTCTAGGTGGCACTGATATCCCATTCTTGCTATCAAAGGTTTTTAATTTATCTATGAGCAGTAGCGTTTTCCCCTCCCATTGGAAAACATCAGTTATTATCCCAATTCCTAAGAAAGGTTCACGCCAGGACCTAACCAACTATCGACCAGTGAACCACACCCCTATAGTTTCCCGAATTATGGAAAGACTGATAAAAAATAAGCTGACAACTCATTTACTAAACAATAACCTCATTAACACTGGACAGCACGGTTTTCTTCAAAAAAGATCCTGTGCCACCTGTATGTGTGACTTCCTTAACCTAATAACTACGGCCACTAACAGTGGTAAATCAGTGATCGTAATCCTCCTTGACATGACTAAAGCTTTCGATCGAGTATCCCACAATAGGCTCATGGCGAAGATGAAAACATACGGAACTGTTGACCCGATCCTGAGTTGGTATTCATCATATCTGACATCCCGAAAGCAGGTGGTGGACGTTGATGGCAGTTTATCATCACCTCGACCAGTTACTAGTGGAGTTATTCAGGGTAGTGTGCTAGGTCCCTTACTTTTTCTTATATATGTTATTGACATTTTTAACGTCATCACACACGGGGCTGCGTTCCTTTTTGCAGACGACATGAAAATTATGTACTCCTTTGAACCTGACGCCTTAGCTTCTACCATTGCTAGCATAACGAGCGATTTACTATCGCTAGACTCATGGAGCGACCAATGGTTGATGAAATTCTCCGCTGTCAAAAGTTGTATCCTTATGCATAAGTGTCAGGTTCCCGCGGGAATGTTTGAAATTAATGATCAGTTCATCCCCAACAGTCCGGAAGTAAGGGACTTGGGATTACAATATTCTTGTACATTTAATTTCTCCGAACATTCGGCCGTGCAAGTTACTAAAGCTAGACGGCTAATTGGTCTGATTAATAGAACCTTCAGTCTTACAGAGAGCAAGCCAAGCATTTTTAAAACTCATGTCAGACCACTTCTGGAATATTGCACTGTCGTCTTTTCTAACATGCGGCAGATTGACAGATTTGCAATTGAGAATGTACAACGTAGATTTACCAAACAACTACTAGGATATTCCTCGCCTTTAAATTATATGGAAAGGTGTTAATATTGCACCTAGAGCCCCTATGGCTGCGCCGTCTACGAATGAATCTGTCTTTCTTTTGCAATATTGTAAAACGTACATCTTGCAATTCAGCCCCCCAGGTCAAAACTCCCTCCAACTATTCTTTACGACATAGGGACTCTATGGTCTTGAATCCAGTATCCAGGACTGCGATGCGGTCAAACTTCTTTATTGTTAAATATTCTTCCCTCTGGAACAAACTCCCACCTCAACTTAGGTCAATGTCTTCGGCCTCTTTATTATTCAAAAAATAAATAAATAAACATCTAACTGTCCAAAAACTGATCCGAATGTATGATCCCTACATGTCTATTACCCGAGCCTACGAACTGGGCCTGGGATACTAACCAAAAGCTTAAAAACTTTGTTCAGTAGACAGTTATTACCAACAGATGGTAAGGAGCATTCTGTATTATAGTTAGTAAATAAAAGCAGTCCAACCTATACTCCATGACTGTCAACAGCACACTCCACGTGTTCGTCTAGCCACTTCCTATTTTCAACGCTTCTGACCACGACCCCCTACTGGCCACCGTTACTCCGGTGATTCTTTTTTCATGCTGTCAGATTTTACCATAACCGGTTAGGTTCTTCTTTTTTTTATCAGCTGCCGCCAGGTATAAGAGCATTTATAATGCTATAAAATACATAGCAGCATATATAATATTGTCCTCAAGGTACCAGTCTCATTCACGCTTCAACCATTTACTAATTGAGACCCTATTTCAGCACACGAGATTCCAGGCCTCGTTCTGATGAACGAACCGCCATAATCGATGTGGTCTTCCATAAACCATTCGTCGAACTACACATAAGTATTTGCCCCCAGTGTCGCCTATTCTCGCTTCCCTGCTTTTTTGGTAACTCTCACTAAGCCTCACAAGAATTAGTCGCTAGTACCGGTCTTCTTCGCTTTCCGTATGTTGTTCAATCCAAAAAACAAGACCTCAACGTCGCGACCACCCATTTCTGTTACTGGCATGATATTGGTGTTCTGTCTTTCTCCCCTAACCCACAGCTGATAGAATTACCGGACTGCAGCCCTCTCCGTTTTGTTTTCAGAACCTGAATCCTAAGGACGATTGTCGCCTTCCACTTCCCAGGAATAACTTGGACCCTCTCTTGCTGGACAGGACAAACGAGATTTACACACATTTTCATTTTCGCCCGTCTCACGATCGCTTTCCCCAAGATTCCCGCCATCGGATTTCTTGAACCTGGACTACTCGATCTCACTGCATTCATACAACTCATTCTAGTCCCGTGTGTCATCCTGCCCGTTCCGTGTTAGAACCCGCTAATACTGTTCAAACATTGGCACCTTTATTGTCACTGTTCACTGCGTCATCGGTCACCAAAAAACAACGTCCGGCGCTGACATATCTTTCAGTAGTCCTCCAGTGGGCAGCGAAGTAATTAGTAACTACCTGCACTCTTCATCGGTCCATCCGATCGCATCCGCAATGCTGTTGCATCGAGTGTTCGGGCTCTGTTGATCAATGCGTTCCCTCCACGATTGAACGTCTTCGATACACTTCCCATGCTGCATCGCCGCTCCGTTCTCATCATTTGTTACACCTGTCAAATTGGTCATTAGAAATGTGACACTCACCGTCTACTTACTATACCATCACCGTTATCGAGACCTTTGATCTTCCATATGTTGCATTCGTGTTATATTACCGAAACTGACCCCGTATGCAGCCTCTAAATCATACCACTATCTGCACCGGCTGATACATTTTATTTCTATATTCGTTGATCCACGGCCGCTTCCCGCGATATACCTGGGCAGTTTTATTGATCTGTCATTTTTGCACGGTACATACCACAGCATTCATCTATTGACGTACACTTATCTGTGGATTACTTTACCTTTCCTCTAGCAGAACTGAACACCTGTATAATTGATGTTACCACACGGTCAATATTGATTAGTCTTCCACTTCCGCTTTGACATTTCATACCAACCCTACATTAAGTTAACAACTTGCCGCACGCTCACATGTTTTCCTCCGGCCGTTCCCTGCCACCATCACTCTGGTAGTATCCCTCCCAAGAAATACGCAATTGTTTGCCACATATATGATTCCTCCAGTATACAGCCACCACTTTATATACTACCATCTTTGCAGACTGAAATATTTCCATGTTAATACTTCTTGACATACATGTCGTAAAGTGAATAATTCACCGAACGCTTCGACGAGATTTCTATCCATATGCCTCTCATATTCTTAGACGCACCAAAAACATTTCCTTTGAATATGTTCGAATTTCCACTAGTGGTAATTATTTCATATACCACCTATGCATGTACTCCAGGCCAACTGACATCATTCGACCTTGACCTTCAAATTTGCCGGGCATTAAAACAGTTTTAGTTCACTGTAACACTCTCTCTGATACTCTGCATGCACTTGTTGTACTCTTTTGTGAATTGTCATTCCGGCATCACTATAATCATCTGATCATGCATTCTAGCATGCTTCGGGCGCATCCGAAATATACAATTATTATTATTATTATTATTGTTGGGAAGTTCACCATGGATTGACCAGCCAACAGGGTCGAGAAATTACAATCGTTCGTGTGTAGTTATTACGGTCCGACATCCGCCGGCGCCATCAGGCGCTACTTTGCTCCAGTTTACCTTGCCCTCCCTCAGACGGATCTATGCAGTCACAAAGACTTCATCCGTAGCCTCGCTGACTCCCGTGCACGTTCAAGGAGTCAACCACTCACTGGACAACTGGACGATTGGCCAGCCTGGTACTGGAGACGACAATTGGACGCCTTTTTGGGTGGACCTGACGCGGCATCTTCCGGCTCGCATGCGTATGAGACCCGTGGGCGTCAAAACACAGTTGAACCGACTCACATCGGACCTCGACAGTGCAGGCACCGTTAAACTCATCAGCAGTCGTTCGACGTTACCAACAGTATAACAAGCAGGCTACGAGGAGTTCCTGGACAACCAATATTTCCGGCCTACCATCACGATCGAAACCCAGCTCAGTCGGACTTCTAGGAGGAGGCCCCTGTAGCGGTGGCCATCTTCGTTCATACTTTTACCACGTTTTTTGTTTAACTGAACGCTGACTGCCGAGCACGGTTGTCTTATGACCGTTGCTCTTGCGCACGCTCCCACGCACGCTCCCAAATACACGCTAACCACTATCTCTCCCAATCGCCTTCTCGTTCTCACGGGTCGTGGAGAATACTGTTCTGGTTAACATATCCGTGCAGTGCCGCATATTAGAGTAACGTGCAGGTGGTCCACGCAGTACAATGGACCGAAGCACGCGTTTACTAAGGAAACCATGAAGTAAGGTCTAATCAACCTTACACTTCATCCCCAGCTTGCCTAAGCTGGGCTTCTACTTCAACTATTCTCAATCGATAGATATCATCACCTTTCAATTTTATACCACCAACTGAAGTACATGAAATTGCACTGACAAAACTAGCGATATCTGAGGAATCAGTATCACACAAAAATACCCCAAGGATTTGCCGGATTACTTCCTGTCCAACCTCTGTTTTCTTTGTCCCCCTCTTGGCATTTCTGATTGACTTCGGTAGTGTACTACTCTGTCTTTATGGTACACTAAATTAATGTCAACAATATCTAAGACGACACTAGCAAACCGAGGTGGGCGGAGGAGCGTGCGGTGTTAAAAGGCCAAAATGGTATGTACATTAGAAATTAAAATGAAACAAAAGGTGTGACACAAACTCACAGTTGTTCAGTGTTCTTGTGATCAGGAAATGAGCGCCGAAGAGCCAATATCCGCCAATGTCTTCAGTTCAGTTCGGTCTGACAGCCATCCGTTGAACAGGACAGGATGGTATTGGGCGAAGTGCCAAGAGACGCCGTGGAAGCTTCTAAAATGTTTTGTTTCTCACAGTTAGTTTCGACCGATATAATTTCAAGACACTCCAAACCAGAAGATGAGGCCGTACCAGAATGAAAGATTTATTGACAGCCTTTTTGTATTGCGCGGTGATGACGACCAAAAGGTGTGTGTGTTTTACATTGAAACGTCAGTACAACAAAGAAGTATTGCACCAAGAGACGCCGAGGATCATGGAAAAAGTCGGAAATGTACAGGTACCCGCACCTCCCTGCGAATAGTCCCCGATTGTGCTATGACGTTTACTCCGGCTGTGAGTAACGCGTAGCCAATTCAAAACGAATCCCGAAACCAAAAAGAGGTTGATTCGCAGTTTCTTTTTTACTGGATTACCAAGTAATACGCATATAAATATGTACAAATGTCAACTGAAGTGGCTCGGATACCACGCCAGTGAGGAAGGAGTTTACAGGGAGACATGGGATCAGAGGAAATCAATCTTCATTGCCAGTGAGCACAGTGACTGGCACCAAAGGTATACAATCCACCAAACTGCACATACGACTCGTTTCCTTTGTGAACAACGATAGAGCAGAGACCCTGGAGGCATTCACCATAAAGGATCTGCCGATGAGAGTGTAACGAACGTTTGAGCAGTGCGCAGCCAAATTTGCAAAGGATCCCGAATCAAAAGACGATTATCCGTGAAATTCTACGAAACTAGATTACTACATGAACAATGACATCAAAAAGATACAAACCTCGATAATGAGATCTCAAGGACTCAACAAACGAGAAACCGAACAGCTGCGTGTGAGCAAACAGCACGTGCGTCACGCGGGTCTAGAACAAGGATATGACTAAGTAGCGCCCTGGGCGCGAACAAACAACCATTGGTCCATAGAAACAACCAGTTCGTAAAGACAAGTCAATGGTGTAAGCAAATGAGTGATGTTAGGAAAAACACTGAATCGCGAGGGAAAAAAGGGATTTTCCACGACCGGCTGTTACACTGCCCGCCGGAATCCTCCTGGATCCTTAGCAGAGTCAAAGGTTTGATATAAAGGTACTGATTCTTCCTGCCTACGTAGGCCCTGCTTTCAGTGCGCTCGCCTAATGCTCGTCGTCAACGTTCTACTACTGGTCACACCTAACCCATCGACTACATAGACGCGAGGCTAGTCTTCATCTTCCACAAGACCAAATGACCGATGGAGGGCTTGAAGGGGCCACATAGATGCTGTCCTTGTAGAGGGCCGTCCTGTTCTGGATGTATGTGCTTGAGTGAGTGTGTGTGTGTTTTGTGCCGGGGTGTACAACGGGATCACAGGTATGACTACACATCAAAGGAGGACTTTCTGCAATGTCAACAAAAGACTATGTGGCAAGAAACGAGTAAAATGTAGGCATGTTTGTGTGACCTAAGCTCCGCTACTTCTACATATGCAAGGGGCATTCGGTAAGGTCAACAAAAAGCAAACTACGAACACTGTCACATGTTTGATGGGGTTACGGGGTGTAGAGTGCGTCGGGCATGTGTGTATGTGTCGAGAGGTACAATGGGATCGCATTCATCACCACATATCGGGAAAAACCTTCTGTAATGTCAGCGAAAGACCGTGAGCGCTGTATCGTATTTGACTGAGACCGTGTGGTATAATGAGTTCAATGTAGGTGAGGGTGCTTCGGGACTGCCTCTATAAATGGTGTTTCTTTATCCACCTCGATGATTAGTGCGAAAAGATCTACTGGGCCTCAGAGTTATCAGCTCATCCGCTTTCACTCTCGAGTAGGTTAATACTGCGTATGTCACGAATGAGCACTCCGTTAGCTGTCCTCACCCTCACGGTTCTTATCACTCCGTTAGTGCTTTCGATGGTTTCCGCAACTACTCCCAAAGACCAAGTGCTGAAATGTGCGCGTTCGTTGGCGATCACCACCACATCCCCAACTTTGAATGGACTTGTTTTGGCCGGCCACTTCTGTCGAGTCTGCAGAGCCGGCAGGTACTCCCGCAGCCATCGCCTCCAGAAGACCTTGGCCAGATAGTTCGCCTGCTTCCATCCGTGAAGGCAGCTTCCGCGAAGTTTTACTGGCCCTTGGAAACCCTCGTTCGACCTTAACGTCAATAAGTCTTTCGGGGTGAGCGCCAGGTGGGTGGGGTCGCCGTTCATTACTGGAACCAGTGAGCGGTTGTTCAGGATTCGCTCCACCTCAGGCATGACGGTGTTCAGCGTCTCGTCATCGGGCGGCTGCTGCTCCATGATTGACAGCAATATTCGCCCGATGGACCGGATCATGCGTTCCCACAGGCCGCCGCGATGACTGGCCTGTGGGGGGTTGAAATGCCACCGTATGCCGTAGGCCATGGTTCGATCCTGCAGTTCATCCCCGTTTATGTTCTTGTGCCAACGCTGCAATTCCCGTTGAGCGCCCACAAAGTTCGATCCATTATCTGAGTATATATCGGCCGGTACACCTCTTCGGTTGATAAATTTTTGCAGGGCCCGTAGAAACGAATCGGTCGTCATCGAATGTGCGACTTCTAGGTGAACCGCCCGTGATTTCATGCACGCCATGATACATCCATATCGTTTTTCTAATCTTTTCCCGCACTTGATCCAAAAGGGCCCGAAATAGTCCAACCCGGTGTCACTGAACGGCCACCAGCCCGTAGTCACCCTGCATTCTGGTAGTGGGGCCATGAGTTGTTTGCCTGCTGTGGCATTGCGTCTCCTGCATTGCACACACCGTCGGATTACGCGTTTTACAGTCTCTTGTCCTCTCAGCAACCAAAGGCGCTTTCGAATGACGCTCGTCACGTGACTTTCCCCGGCATGTCACTCCACGGCGTGGACGTGTTGGATTATTAGCTCTACTGCAGGTTGTCTCGCAGGTAGCAGTATAGGATACTTTGTGTCGAAGCTCAGGTGAAAGTTGGTCAGCCTACCATCCACCCGCAGCAGTCCGTTGATGAGTTTGGGGTTTAAACGCTTCAGCTCGCCTCTTGGAGATGGCATGTCTTCATTGGTCGACCCCACTTCTTCCGCCCTCTTGAGTTCTCGGGCGAAAGCCTCGCGTTGTATCATTCTGAAAATATCGTACTCTGCCGCTTGTAGCTCATCGGGACCTATCGGGCCGACCGGTATCCGACCTGAGGGCCGTAGCCCTTTCATGACTAGTAAATTTACCTTGAACCTGGTTAACCAAACTAGCGAACGAAGCGTCTTCATCCAGGAAGAAAACCTGACCAGTCGCGATAGAATGGACGACGCTTCGACGACGTTGGTTGCTATCACTACGCCTTTGATCTCCAGTTCCAATTCTGTAGGGGGTTTTAATTCGAACGCGGGCCAGTCCTGTTTGGGCAATTGCAGGAAGTTTGGCCCTTTCGTCCACGTGTCCAGTTGCCTGAAGTTGTTCGCACCTCGGGAGCACAGGTCGGCCGGATTATCGCCAGACCTGACATGACTCCACTGGTGCGTGGCTGATTCATCGTGGATAATCGTGAGTCGGTTAGTGACGAAAGTACTAAACCAGCTCCGGACGTCGTTAATGTAGTAAAGTACTATCGTTGAATCCGTCCAGAAGCTTACCGATCAAATGTGGAGGTCGAAACATCTCTTCACAGCCTGCACTGCCTTGACTGCCAACACGGCTGCGCTGAGTTCAAAGCGGGGAATCGAGACCGACTTCAGTGGAGCAACGCGGGCTTTGGCGAGCAGGATCCTCGTAGTATATTTTCTATCTCCTGCGCACCATCTTCCGCACACCACATCTCCATAACCGACTTCGGATGCATCGGAAAGGGCATGTAGTTCTCCAGTCCGCGTCGTTTGGCCAGGAGTCAAACATCGTGGGATTCTTATGTCCCCTAATTTCTTCAAGGTGTTCAAAAATTCTTCCCAGTCCAACCGGTCCCCTCGGTCCAGTGACTGGTCACAATCAACTTTCTTACGGCACAGCCGCTGCAGCAAGATATTTCCGGGTAGCAGCCATGGTGAGGCGAAACCGAGCGGGTCGAACAAACTAGAGACAGCGGATAGTAAGCTACGACGAGTTATTGGCAGCACGGAAACGTTCGGCTCGAAAACAAAGTCGTCCGTTTCCGCGTCCCACTGTATTCCTTAAGTGCGCTCGATAGGAAGTAGAGAGCCGTCCAAATCTCTTACCCTTTCGGCCTTTTCGTGATACGGGATGACCTTCAGCACTTCTGAAGCGTTCGACATCCATTTAGTTAGATGGAAGCCGCCCTCTCCCAGGAATCTCGTCAGATCCCTGAACTGCTCTAGAACTGATTCCACATCATCGAATGACCCAAGGTAGTCGTCGACGTAGACGTTCCTGCCGATGCTATCTACCACCGTCCGATGTACCAGATCGCCATGTTTGTTCGCTGATTCTCGGAGGGCATAGTTGGCACAAAATGGTGACGATATGGCTCCGAAGGGGTGGACAGCCATCCTGTAACTTATCACTGCATTGTCCCGGTGGCTCTCTTCTCACCACAGGAAACGCAACGCACCTCGTTCTTCTACTGGAAACTTCACCTGATGGAACATTTCCCTAATGTCGGCAGACAAAGCCACTTTACCCACTCTGAAACGGCACAAAACTTCGATCAGTGGTGTGTTCTAGTCAGGCCCCTGTAGTAAGCGATCGTTTAACCACTGGCCCTGGAACTTGGCCGCACAGTCAAAAACCACCCGCAGATTTCGGGTTTCTGGAGGTTGATGACCTGGTGGTGAGGCAGATACCAGATACCCCTTTTGCCGTCGGTGTTGGCAGGAACCTTTTCAACGTAACCGAGGGCTTCGTTTCGCTTCATTAAATCCGTGTATCGTTCCCACAGATTCTGGTCTCGAATGAAGCGTCCTTTTAGTCGTAGTAATCGTTGGAGAACATAATTCCTGTTATCAGTCCACGGATCGACCGATGTGCGCCATGGGAGGGGAACCTCGAACTGTTTTTGAGGCCCCTAGTGCCTTGCCGCACCGTTTGTAGAGCGAAGCGATCCTCTTGAGACAACGTCGGTCTTTCGTCTCCAGTGTCATGAAACTCCTTTTCATACAGCCGTTGCAGATGATACTCTATGCGGTCCGTTTCGGCGGATAAGTAATTCACGGAACCGCGTACCCCTACTGGACCGTATAACATCCATCCCAGAGCTGTGCCTACGGCATAAGGTGCCTGGCGGTCGCCCACTCTCTGGTCAAGCACACAAAGCGCCTCTGTCACATCGCAGCCGATGAGGAGATCCACTTCATCATCTTCCCAGTCTACAACGGTTATATCCTGCAGGTGGGGCCACCTAGTCGAGATTGAGTTCACCGACCTTGATGCTCGCATGGGGAGATCCGCTAACGTGAATGCCCCCGTTGGTTCAATTTCCTCGTTGGTGTCTAGAGAGATGAGTTGCAGCCTCAATCTACCGGCAGTCATTACCTGTGTTCCGCCCACCGTGCTCACTGCCAACGACGTCCCACCTTTAGCGAGCAGGTGTTTGTCGGCAAACCGCTCTTTCACTAAGAAGGTGTCGGATGCACTATCAACGAAAGCCAACGCCTTGACTATCCCAGTCGGAGTCCTACTCCCACGGCCACTACGCCTAAATGTACCGGTTTACTGGCAGATTGTGAAGTTGAACAAATCACGCTGGGCTTGGCACTCGCCTCGGATATGGTTACTCTCGCCTGATGCAGCAGCCGATGGTGTCTGCCCGTGCAGCCCTCGTAACCACATCGATTCCTTGTTCTACAGGCTGCTGCCCGGTGCGTGGTGTTGAGACAGATGAAACATGCTCCTGCCATCCTCGCCATTCCCCACCGTTCATCTATTGTGGCGTTGCCGAACTTGGGGCATCCTGGTAGTCCATGGCTAGTACAACAGGATCTGCAATTTGGTTTCGCCGTGGCATCTCGTGAAATGACGTGTGTGTTGGTCCAAGGCTGGTACTTTGGATATTCCCGTACAGGGGTTTGGACTTGGCTAGTACCGGGCTTGTTTGCTCGGTTGCTGTCCCGGATGAGTCGGCCGAATCTGCTGTCAGCTATCTTCGTTTGCCTGTCTAAGTATTCAGTCAGGTCTTCGAAGTTGGCTTCTCTGTCGCCTCGGCTTATCCGTTCTGCCTCTTCCGCCCACCGACCCTGTAGTTCGGGAGAGAGGTGACGGACTATGCCTTCCAAAGTGTGCATGGCGTCTAGGTCAGCTCTGTAACCTAAATGGTCGAGGGCTATTGAGCAGTTCTGCATCTTGATCACCAGGTCGGCCATGGTGTAGACGTCGCCCTTGGTTCTCTTTTCATCTGCCATCACGCCCT
The DNA here is from genome assembly GCA_948099385.1 of Fasciola hepatica. Classification (NCBI taxonomy): domain Eukaryota; kingdom Metazoa; phylum Platyhelminthes; class Trematoda; order Plagiorchiida; family Fasciolidae; genus Fasciola; species Fasciola hepatica. The sequence continues at coordinate 4,196,558 of CANUEZ040000112.1, read as the reverse complement.
CTATTAGGTTACGGGCTACTTTGAAAGGTTGGCCAAACAAGTCCCTCAGAATCTTTCTTGCCCTTGTGTAGCCTTGTTCTGGGTTGAGCATGGTGCATCCGTCGATAGCTTCTCGCGCTCGGCCTCGGCAGTAGTGAGTAAGATAAAGAAGCCTCTGCCCAGGGTCGTTTACCTTGTTTTCAACGAACGTCTCGAACTGTTTGACAAACCTGCAGTATTGCTCAGCTCACCCGTCGAAAACCGTTAACTTCACTCTAGGCAGATCGATCGATGGTGGTTTATAGTCGGCGACCGGCGTGGGGTTCCCTACCTTATTGCACTCTAACCTATCGGAAGCGTCGAAGTCACTAGTCTCATGCTCTCGCTGTTTCTGTGTACACTTCTCTGCTTCATGCGCCTGTAGTCTAGCCGAAAGTAACTATTGCTCTAGTTCTAGTATTCTCAGCTTATATAAATCGACATCCTTACGATCAATATTGCTTTCAGTAACACATGAGCTAGCACTGACAGGACTAGGCGATCTAGCATTAACCAAAGAATCATATGTACCCAAAACCTCCCCAGAGACTTGCCGTATTACTTCCTGTCCGGATTCGACTGCTTTTGATCCTTTTCTTGGCATTTTGCGTGATTTTTCCTCGTTCCAAATAGATCTATTGAGTATTGTTACGAACGTTTGAGCAATGCGTAGCCAAATTCGCAACGGATCTCGAAATCAGAAGGCGATTATCCGTGATAATTCTACGATACTAGATTATTAAAATAAACAATGACATAAACAATATACAAACCTCAATAATACGATCACAAAGACTCAACAACGAGAAACCGAATAGCAGCGTGTGAGCAGACAGCACGTGCGTCACGCAGGTCCTGAACAAGGATGTGCCAAAATAGCGCTCTGGGCGCGAACAAACAACAATTGGTCTAGAAGAACAACCAGTTCGTAAAGACAAGTCAATAGTGTATGGAAATGAGTGATGTTGGGAAAAACACTGAATCGCGAGGGAAAAAAGGGGGATTTTCCACGACCGGCTGTTACATGGTGGGCGGCGCAGCCAGACATTATTCACAAAGGCGAGAGTGGCTCCACTGGTGACGGTGTCCATTCCGAGGCTGGAACTGACGGCAGCAGTACTGGACGTGAAAGACGAGACGCTGATTAGGAGATGCTTCGATCGGATAAACTGGGTACTAAACTTTTGGACGGACTCGGCTACAGTGCTACATTCCACAAACAACATTACCTTTTGGTTTAACACCTTTGTGGCCAACAGACTCACTATAATCCACGAGTCGACTAAGACCGATCAATGGCACTATGTGCAATCCGCCAGCAGCCCGGCCGACTTCTGCTCAAGGGGCCTGAAAGCGCTAGAGAAGTTGCGGATGTGGACAATTGGACCGGGCTTCCTAACCGCAGCTTAAGAAATGTGGCCAACGCTAATAATACCTGAGGCTGATGATGGCGATATCGAGACCAAAAGACCGATACTGGCTACAAACTTCTTCGGAAGCGTAAGCCTAATGGAAAAATTGTGCCAATTTCCCAACTGGACAAAAATGTTAAGAGCCGTGGTCTGGTGGACACGATACAAAGTGCTCCTATTGATCTTGAAAGGCGCACGACCTCAGAACACATTAAATGTGGGGACGATACTACCGGGCGAGCTGAATCAAGCCGAACCCGACATTCTACGCCTACTACAATTAGACGCTTTCCCTTTCGAGGCCCGTGGGCTAGCCAGGATAGATGATAACACCAAAGGAAGCAGGCTGTTGCACAGTAGTGTCCGAAAACTAAAACCCATGCGAACTAACGGACTTCTGAGAGTTGGAGTGCGGCTGACGAATTCTAATCTGGAGTACGAAACAAAACACCCCATAATAATCCCTGGTGACCACTACACAACGAGACGCTTGATTGACCATGTACATCGAGAAGAGGGACACGCAGGTTTGAACCACTTATTGAAAAATATACGTCGACGATTTTGGGTGAAAAAGGGGCCAGCGACGGTCTAGCGAGTCATAGGCAACTGCATCACTTGTCGTCGCTGGAGGGCGGTAACAGGCCAACAAATGATAGCCCCCCTTCCAGCCGTAAGAGTTCATCCGGGATGGTGCCCGTTCGTGGAAATTGGTGTCGACTGCTTTGGCCTGTTATTTGTACGACAGCAAGGGAGCACCCAAAAGAGGTATGGCTGCCTGGTAACGTTTACAATCCAGAGCAGTCTATCTTGAAGTAGTGCATAATATGACCACCGATTCATTTTTAATGGCCTTTCAGAGGTTCATCGCGAGGCGGGGCGTCCCCAAGAATGTATACTCAGACAATGGCTCGAACTTCGTTGGGGCCCATAAGGAATTAGATAAACGGTGGAGCCTCCTGGACCACGCCAAAATACAAACCACAAGACCGTAGCAAAGGGGATAGAATGGCACTTCAACCCACCTTATGCCAGTCATCGTGGTGGCATTTGGGAAAGGCTGATACGATCGACCAGGAGAATACTCACGGCCTTGACCTCACAACAAACCCTCGATGACGAGACGCCGACTACTTTACTAACAGAAGTAGAACGCATATTGAACAATAGACCCCTGGTGCTGATCGTCCCAGACCCGGAAGGCGAAACGGTCCGTTATTATTGCGGTCGAACGTAGGAGCAAGCAGACCGAAAACCCTACGTGAAACGTATATCGTTGGATGGGAACAAATGAACCACCTGGCACAGGCTTTCTGGAAACGTTAGACGGGGGAGTACTTGCCAATCCTGCGGCTTCGGCAAAAGTGGATCTCCAAAGAGCGACCGTTCAGACGTGGCGATGTAGTCATCCTCGTAGAGAGCCACTTACATAAAGACGAATGGTCGATTGGAGTGGTCGAGGACTGCCGTACAGAAATCGATGGCCTCGTGCGCACGGTAGTGGTGAGAAAGTACAAAGGGGGCGTATTGCGAGATGTCCATAAGATACGTTTGCTCGAAGGCGATAATGGTGGGGGCGAGGTCGACGCTACAGACCAAGCTAAAACCAAGTCTACTGATACCAAATAAAGCTGAATTTATTTGTTTACACCTCATGCATCCTCTTGTAAGGCCCAACAATTCACACAGCCCATGAAGTATTTTTGTGCCTAATCTCATACGGTGTTCACGATTTACTATGGAGTTAGCTGTCGAAACCTTAATTTAGCACACGAAAAGACATTGTTTGTGAAGTAGCGGAAACTTGAACAAGCAATTGTTGACCGTTTGTAGAAAGATCTCTTAATCTGGGACCTCATATTTGTATTTTTTTTCAACCTGTGTCCAAGTGGGTATAAGTCGTGAGTCAAACATACTTCCAGTGTGACAGCAACACTCGTTGAGCCCCCTGATGTTCGGGTGCCCTTCGACCATCTCGAGTTTTCATCAAGAATTCTGCCTTCATCTTGCCACGTACTTTCCTCCTATAAGGGAAGCCTTATTCCTTCAGATTCCGTATTGCAACGGTTGATGATATATTATCTAAATTAACACCACTAACCTACCTTCTGGAGCCCTCGGCACTCCCCGGTCCCCAGAACCTAACAGCAGCTAGTCATTTTCTTGACTCAGTGGCATCGGAAATCCTGCGACGGCTGCAGAATGCAAAAAATGCAGTTGTTTTCAACATCCCAGATCGGCTGGACATCACAATGGTTAAATCCACTATCCTTCAAGCCGCAGGCACGGCCCACTTTCCATGTCACTGCAGAAGACTAAGGAAAAGGTCACAGAAGCACTCTTGTCCCCTTCTATTCCAATTTACGGATGAAAAATCGCTAGAGAATTCATTACTAAACAGCGTACAGTCTCAACTGCTTCACAGTTTAAATCAATCAAGATACAAGCTGATAGAACGCCACTACAAAGGGAAGTGATACGATGTGCAGCTATAAATTCTAATCACATTGGCATTAAGATCCCGAAGTCACCCTCTTCCTCAAGCACCTTACCAGGGATCAACGAAACCCCTCATTCTTCTACCCCTAGAAGATCCACAGGGTTAGTTGATCTGGACGAATCTTTCCCCACCTCGCCACAGCTCCCCCAGCCAAAACGACAACACATATCGACAACACCTACAGGCTCATCCCAGGAGGGTCCTCACAATACGCCTCCAGCTCCGGTCGACCGTTCCACGGGACTTCAAGTTCCCAATGAAATAAAGCCTGCAGCTCTAATATCTGTCCCCATAGGCCTCTGTTTAAAAACTGATGAAAAGCCCATGCGTGCCACTCGTATGCCACGTATGTCGCTGACAATAAAGAACCGTCCAGAAGAAAGGGTCATCGAGAGTTTAGTTGCCAAGGCTAAGTCTCCGTGCGGGCAAACGATACCGGGATGCATGAACAATCACAATGATCGTTCTTTCTCTAGACCGAATTCGACACCGACCGACTTCCCTCATTTGGGATACCCTCGCATCTCTCAACATATGAAACAAAGTAGCGCTTCCAAGATGATGATGCAACAACAATGGGACCATACCCATAATAAAAATAGATGGTTTGATGAACGAACTGCGTTCATGCTTAACTCCGCACTAATGGAACCTTCCCATCAGCCTAATTTCCCATTATTTCCATCTTTCCTACCTCCCCCTCCGTTAAACTATCCAAGCGCATCGCATATCCTACCATCTACCAGCGGGTACCCCATGTCTAGCCAAAGTGCCTATTTTTTTCCATACGTACCGTGGGCACAACATGGCCCCATAACCTAGACATGCCTATTATGAATTGTTCTAATCAGTCGTATAGTAGTGTAATACCTAATACCCTGTCATTTATTATTCCACACGCAGACCCAAGTCCTCCCTTTGCTAATGACAACTTAGGCGGGCTTGCATCTTGCGCTGATGATTCTTTCCAGGTTAAATGCAGCAGTCAACAAACGGTAAGTACTAATATCAATGATGACGTCAGAAGCACTGAAATTTTCACATTGCTATTGATCAATGCACGATCTATTAGGAACAAAATCCAATACATAAGATCAGCTGCACTAACAAATGACTATAACTTCATTTTAGTGACGGAATCTTGGTTATCGGACTCCTATCTAGTAGAGGATATTGAGGTACTCGGCTACAAATCCTTCAGCAAAGGCAGAGCACATCAACGTGGTGGAGGCTGTCTAGTGTATGTAAAGGATACTCTCAGGGCGACAAGCTTTCAGCACCCTATCCTAGACGGCATTGTCGACTCTGTATGGCTGAACGTTGAAGTTGAACGTCAAGAACTGATACTAGGTTGCGTATACCGTCCGCCTAGATCTAGTCCTAATAGTTTCAAGCAAATTATAGAGGCACTCAACCTGATTAGTGATCTTTAAGTAGGCCCAAAATTGATAGCTGGTGACTTTAATGCACCAGAAATATGCTGGACATCACTCACAGCACCACGCCATTTACTACAGTTTTTGAATGCAATTCACCTAGCAGGATGGAAGCAGCACGTCACGTCCCAAACCAGACGCGACCACACTCTTGACTTAATCTTGTCAATAGGATTAACCCAGGTTGTAACAAAAGTTCAGAATAACCTACCCGGAAGTGATCACGCAACTGTCCACTGCTGCTTCACAGTGCCCATAAAGGATAAACAGCCGACACCCCCGCATAGACCATATCATAAGGCTAACTGGAATATACTACCTTCTCTGATTCGGCGCCAAAATTGGGACACCTTCTTTTTAAGTGCAGATCCCCAGCTGGCGGCAGATCAACTTTACTCCATCTTTGAACGATGCCTCAACCGAATAACCCCGTCACAAGGGTCGTCAATCCGCCCTAAAGACAATAAATTGTCTCGTCTCAACTTGAAGTTAAGTAGACTCCAACGCGTTTATCTTAAAACAAGGGACTTTTCGCTGTTTATACAGTTGAATCGTCTGGCTGAAACGATAAAACTGTACTCCGAGAGCGAAATGATACAACAGGAACTCAGGGCCTTACGTGATTCCAAGAAAGTCGAGATTCTTGCAAAACTGATGAAGTCGAGGAACCCCAAAACGACTTCATCTATCTCTTCTATCTCCTTCAATAACACGTGCCTCGACAAACCGCTGGACATCGCAGAAGCGCTTAACACGTTTTTTGCTTCTTCCTTAATTAGTGACACAGCACCATTTTTCTGCAATCCACCAGTACCATCATATGAGCCACTTTCTGCTGTAACATTCCTGCCCTCCGAAATCAAGCCTTCAATTTCAAATATCAAAATGTCTTTCCACCCCGGATCGGACTCGTTACCATCGGCCATCTTTAAATTGGGTGGCCCAGATATCCCAATTCTTTTATCGAATTTATTCAGTTTGTCTATGCGCTTTAGTTGGTATCCTACACAGTGGAAAACGTCGGTTATTATTCCAATTCATAAGAAGGGAACACGGGAGGACCCGGCCAACTACCGGCCTGTGAATCATACCCCAGTAGTATCGAGGATTATGGAAATATTAATAAAACTTAAACTAACAGATCACCTCCTTAAAAACCACCTTATAAGTGAAGGTCAGCACGGTTTCCTAAAACATCGATCCTGTGCAACTTGTATGACTGACTTTCTGAACCTTATTACGATAGCTGCCAATGATGGTAAGGCAGTGATCTCAGTCTTTTTAGACATGTCTAAGGCCTTCGACCGGGTGTCTCACATTCGTTTGTTGTCAAAGGCTAAGACATTCGGCATTGTTGACCCACTATATGCCTGGCTAGAATCGTACTTGTCCTCGCGCAGTCAAGTGGCAAACGTTGATGGCACAACTTCCACACCCAGCCCTGTAGCCAGCGGTGTGATCCAAGGTAGTGTACTGGGCCCGTTGTTGTTTCTCGTGTACATAAATGACATATTTACCGTGGTTCGTCATGGAACTCCTTTTTTATTCGCTGATGATGTAAAGTTGTTGTACACCTTCGACCATAATTCATTGGGTAATACTATAGCAAAAATATCTGAGGACCTGCGGATGCTCAATTCGTGGTGTACCGATTGTCTAATGAAGTTCTCGGCGGACAAAAGCTGCATTCTTACATACAAGTGTCATGTCCCTCCCGAAACGTTTAGTATAGGTGGTCACCTGATCCCCAACAAATCATCAGTACGCGACCTGGGCATATACTACTCCTGTTCGTTCAACTTCTCGGAGCAAACAGACACTCAAATTGCTAGGTCCCGCAGGTTAATAGGACTTGTCCACAAAACATTCCGTTTGCGTGAAAGTAAACTCAGTGTCTATACAACACACGTTAGACCATTGCTAGAGTATAGTTCAATAGTTGGCTCCAACATGCGCCAGACTGATAGGATCGCCATCGAAAATGTCCAGCGCACCTTTACTAAACAAATTGTTGGATATTCGTCCAGTCTCAACTATAAACAACGCTGTGACCTGCTACACCTCGAACCCCTATGGCTCCGACGGATAAAGAACAACTTGTCTTTTTTCCACTCACTATTAAAATATAGATCCTGCAAAGCCTCCCCTGTGGTACGAGACCCATTAAGCCTAAGGTATTCGTTACGACACAGCAGTCATTTGGTCACTGTGCCGTCCTCGAGAACCAGCCTACGGTCCAATTTCTTCATTGTTAAATATTCACAAATGTGGAATAAACTTCCACCAAATGTCCGTGCAATAAGCCACTTGCCGAGATTGAAAGAGGAATTAAACAAACGGCTTGATGTCCTGACACTCGTATCAAACAATGATCCGTACACTTCGGAGGAGCGAGCGTACGAAGTTGGTTTGGGTTACTGACACGCGGGTCTGAGTCGGGGGCCACGAGACCTACGTACCACACAAGTCGCCGTAAATACCACTCAAGTTTCATTAATCTTTCGCGTAAAACCTTGTGTTTAGCAAAGTCGAACCATCCCCCAAGTAGTTCCAATTTCTAGATACTAGAGGTTTTTCTTTACTACTGACCGCTGATCCTCAGCTGGGAGCACCCAGACTGCGTTTTTCTATTTTTACTTTTCCAGACAACCGCTGATGATGCCTTCCCTTCGATGGCTTGGCATAATACCTGGCCCACATTTCACGCTGAAAACTCCATACCTGCTCGTCATTTCGTCACTACCACACAGGCCATGCTCTCCAGGACCCCTCGCAACCTGGTCGCAAGCTCCTGGATTATTCGATCTCTATGTGACAACGCCAATATCACTCAAGCGAAGCCCGCCGGTGCGGGCCGCGGTCAGATCCACCACTTTGGCCGACGCACATCGGGCGTGCAGGACGTCTGCCACGATGCGCGGACGCAGATAGGATTGCGGATGGCACCTGCCAACGAAAACGGTTTTCAGGTTGGGTGTCCCGCGCACGGTCAGCCCCACCCACCAGCACCGGTCGCAGCAAAGAATCATTCACCCGAAATGCTACAAATATGGAACTATCTCCCCCAGTTACCGCTCATTTTTCACCGTACTTGTCTCCATCCTCGCAACCTCAACTTACCGCTTCTTACGCCCAGAAAAATCTGCTCTCCCTAGCACATAATTATCGCGGGGTTAAAAGACCGTTTCCGTACTCCGCTTACCGTTCATGATCCTTTTTTCCCGATGATTCGTGCCAAACTGCCCGCCTGTCCTATTAGCAAACTTAACCAATCCCCGAGATAAAGCTCGCTTTTATATTTGCAAAAGTCACATTTATTGTTGCCATAAACTTCCGTACCACAATGTCCGGTATTCTATCTTGGTAAATCCTCCCAGACAATTTTGATTCTTGCATCTCTACGGTCATCATGTTAGGCCCTTAGATAACGATAATCAAACGTAAATACTTACCTGCCATTTAAATACTCGCCCAGTACCCATTTCTATTTTGGTGCATCACATTTCACCTTTATGAAAGTAAGCAATGTGCGCAACGATTACATGTTTACATCCTGCCACTTCTTCCACCATCACTCCAGCGACCTCGCCAGATGTGATGTCCGTTTGGTTTATCACGGACTCCACCCACATCCAGCCGCCCAACTTCGCAACTGTATTCAGCGTTTGTTGGTGCTTTTTCATATCCGGTATTCTATCTTGGTAAATCCTCCCAGACAATTTTGATTCTTGCATCTCTCCGGTCTTTATTTTCGGCCCTTAGATAACGGTAATCAAACGTAAATACTTACCTGCCATTTAAATACTCATCTGTGCAAACCGTGTGTCTGCTACTATCATGGCTACGCATCACAAACTGATTTGTCGCCCAGTACCCATTTCTATTTTGGTGCAGCACATTCCTCCCTCATGAACGTTAACAATGTGCGCAACGATTACATGCTTGCGTCCGGTCACTTCTTTTACCATCACCTAGGCAATCACTCTCTACAAATGAGTCCTTCATTGGGTATTTAACGGACTCAGCCGATATTTCGTCGCAGAACGTTTCAAGGAAAATCTTCGAAAGATTTTGATTGTTCTTTGTCTGCAAATTCATTCCTCTCATCGTCTGATTTCCAATCCAAAGCCGTGCCATACTCCGTGGAGCGCTGTAGCTGGTTCATGTCTCCCTCGGAAACTTCTTTTCCCTTGAAGTGAACAAAACTTTCGTCAATTCTGTTTGATTCTCTTGTTGCATAGCACTTCTTTTTGTACTGTTTCAGGAAGAGTCAGCTACCTTCGACCAACCCGACCCCGACTTGACCGGGTTTGTAGTATGCGGGATGCAGTGTCTTCCTTGGGGGTTGCACGTGTACGATCTGCAAAGACAGAAAGAAAACTCGGTGAGCCAGAGCTCAGTAAGTGCATCAACAAGCATCAACACTTACACCGATAAAGATGGGAGTGGCGATCTGTCTGAGCGTATTACAGGTTAACCACCCGACCTTGAGTTCAAATTTGCCGGGCGCCGCCACAGAGAGTGACTTAAATACTTTCTCCTGTACAATATTGAGTGCACATACCTTAACCAACCTCTTAGAATTCGGACTCTACGTCCAGTTGTACCGTTTGATCTTGCGTTACAGCATGCCTCGGGTTATCCGAAATAAACCATTATCATTATCTGTCTACCCATCCCGATCACATTGAAGCCCTTTTTCGTATACGGCTGATGTCGTATCATTCTCAGAAGAAACTCTAAGACGTCGAGGGATGGAGCATAACCTCAAGAAACCTGCTAGTGTGTCCGCAAATAGCCAACAATAGATGAAGCCCATAGCGACGTACATATGCTCTGACGTGGGGCATAGGTGAGTTAGGGCGAATCCGTACACCTATTTACTCCTTGGACGTTGACCGTTTCATAGGAGGATTTGGTGGGCGATGTAATGTACATGTGTAAAAATCCTTTCTAGCCGTTATCACATACTTGTATTGTTGAGACTATGCTGTTTATCCTATTGACCCCCGAACAAGTACAACATGCATCAACCACTACACCTCAACAGTTTTCTGAATTTTGCTCACATGCCGTGGCATAACTTTCGGTTTGAACTTGGACTGCCACGACAGTGGTACCTGACATTGACGTTTTGTTGAACTCTGGTCCTCGTTGCTAGAAGTTGTGTCCGTACAGTTGACGTTTGTACATATTTATATGCGTATAATTTGTCAATCCCGTACCGTGGAATCAGCGAATCAATCTTGTTTTGACTTTGGGATTCGGTAATTGGGCTACGCGTTACTCACGTTCGGAATAACTGTTACATAAGGGACACCAGGTCTACACTGGCTCAGGCACGCAGTGGTGTGCAGCAGAGCTTCATGCTGGGACCACTGTTATGCCTGGTACACGTGAATGATCCGTTAACCACGTAGACTATCCGTGGCTCCTGTTCGAACATGGTACCAAAATAGTAGATGAACAAACCCCAAAGAAAAGCCTAACCGACTTCAACATGATTGGTGCGTGGGCTGCAAGGTGTGCTTTGCCACTGATTACAGCCAAATGCAAACAATTGCTGGCAGGCAGGGGAGGCAACGGAGGCAGGTACGTAAGGCTATCCGTCCCAGAGAGGACTGGGTCCGTTGCCGCGGTAAAAGACCTAGGTATGCTTGAGCACGGCAGCTTCAATCTCACCGAGCAGTGCAATTCAGCAGCGCCCGGGGCAAACAAGACGCATTTTAACTTAAGGCAGACGTTGGTGTTTGGATGGGCCGGAATAATTCCATCTATATGCAAGGTGACCGTAGAGCATCACTTGGAGACTCTTGCTGACGCAGGAGCACCGAGCCTAGTTAAGGACGAATAGGTGTTAGAAGACGTTAAAAGGGGGTTTACTCGGATGATATATGGGATGAAAGGGAAGTCGCACCAGGAAAGACTGAAAGCCCTAGATCTATTCTCCCTAAATCGTCGTACGCAAAAGAGGGACCTGACAGTGTGCTCAAAGTTATATAAGGAAATCAGTACGACCAACAGATCATTACTGACTAGTTGTCACTATGTTGCACTCAGGGGACACGAGCATAATTTGGACAAACCAAGGGCAGGTGAGGGCGTAAGGGCACGTTTCTTTTCCCGCTGTGTCATAAACAAGTGAAATAATTTGCCTCTACACGTAGTGACGGCAACCTCGGTCGTTGCCTCCAAGCACAAACTGGATGCTTGCTGGGCAGAGGTATTCCCCGACTGTTACTAACCATCCTAGGATGGTTTCTTTTTATTCTTTTTAGCCGTCCTTTCTCTTCTCTCGACTAACAACCTTATACAGCATCTCACCATTCCAGTGTTTCCTACGTGCACCTACCTCCATCAGGGCCTTCATACCAACCTGCTCATCGTCACTCAATTTTACCATTTTTATATTATTGGAGAATTCGGGGTACTTCTCACATGGGGACAGCAGTGAATTGAGGTGCCAAACCTATATCAGTGTGAGGTTGCTACTTCCAAGGGCAGGCCTGTTTCTTACCATTCTCCTCAGCTACTACAAATATCAAATTGTGTGGAATACCTGAAAGTCGCAGCACCGCGGGAACTCCTTGGGCTAGCAGTGCAGGAAACTGGACGTTTATTGGCTCAAGCCGCAAGTCCTGTGACCTGACCTGACCTGAACTGAACTGAAACGGCCAAGCGTGAGTTCCTGAAAAACAGATCTCGTCTGACCTATCTCTTGTGCTTCTTAGATGAAGTAACTAGACCACTGGACGAAGGTAAGCAAGTTTAAGGTATGCCACCTCGATTTTAGCAAGGTGTTGGACTACGTTAATCAACATCCTTTGCTACGCAAGATGGAGGCTTTCGGTATAGGTGGGCCAAGATAATAATAATAATAATAATAATAATAATAATAATAATAATAATGGTTTATTTCGGAAGCGCCCGAAGCATGCCATGTGCATGATCATGGAGTTACAGGTGATGGAATGGACAGATATAATTCATGGAAATATGAAGACTCTCATGGAAATATTGGATAAAAAGGCTCAGAAGGGGGAATAAGGTAGGATGAAAATAGTATAAACGTATGCACTCCATAGAGATTGCGTGGAGTTTAAATGAGCTCGAGAGCGGATTTGAATGGACGCCCGGTGAGTTTGGAATTCAAGGTCAGATGGACTGAATGGCTGGTCCCGGGCAATTACATATGGAGGCAGACTGGTAAACATGAGAAAGGCTGGAAATCGGTATAAAGAACTGCAGTAGCGAGGAACGATGGAGAAAAAGGTGAGGTGCACTGCAGTGGATTAGATGACAGTGAAGCATTGGTACTTTGCAGTGAATTGTCGGCGGACAGGACACAAAACTCACCGTAAAACAGGCAGCGAGCAATGCAAGACGTAGAGGGATGATCAGATGACAAAAACGATTGAGAAGAATGCGATACGGTAGGTGTGAGGCACAGATGTAGAGTTGATGGATGCCTATGATGACGGTCGTTGGGATGATAGCAACAGAATTGGCAGGTGAGGAATTGCAAGATGCAGAGCGCGTGCACATAGATATATATGCGTAAGTTTATATATATATATAGGCTTATTATATATATATATATATAGGTTTAAGAGGAGCAGGAGCAATAACAATGGGGTCCTAGAAAGAAATTATCAGTCAGTAGGAGGAGTAGGTAATGTTAGATCAATAAACTGTAGGATTAACTTTGGAATATTGTGGTGGATTAACTTCATGACAAGTGCACCTGGCAGCCCAACGGAGAGAAAAATAGAATGCGGCAGCACAGAAATGATGAAGACTGTTAGGAGCAGTTCGTGGAGGAGTGAAGATGAAAGACAGGATCAAGGAAAACAGGTAAGAATAGGTTTAATTTTTTGATCAATGCAGGTGCGAGATGTAGTGACGGGCCAGAGGAATCGTGACAAGTCAAACAATTTAGAACTGTAAAAGAACTTCACGACGTAACGTTGTCATTACAGTGGTGGAACATGGAAAAGCGGACCACACTAAAAGGTACAGAAAAATGCCTGTAGCGAGCAACAAACGGATCAAGGGATGAAAACAATGACCGAGGAGACACAGGTAAGAAATCACCAATCACAAATAGGAGGCTGGTGGACGTCCTCTCTCACAGGACGTTTTACGTCAAAGTGGGGGGTAGGTGCCCCAGTTTGGTGAACTTCACCAGTGGTGTACCCCAGGGATCTGTCCTAAGTCCGGTGCTATTCTTGTTGTTCATTAACGACCTGACATTTGTTATTGAATAGCCTAGCTTTATTTTTGCAGATAGCATGAAAGTTGTTGGATCGGAGAGTAAGGTGTACTTAAGCAGAGATCTAGGTGCCGTCCTGGACTGGGCGTACAAATGGGACTTAGCCCTGAATGCTGTAAAAAGCCATTTATTGTCAAGGTCAACAGAGAGCCTAACTGTCGCTCATGACCAAGGGCTGTTCACCATAGAAGCAGTCAGTAGGGTCGAAGACCTTGGGGTCATAATGAACAGTGATTTTGGACGACCGGAGCAGTGCGACGTTGCTGCACAAAAGGCTCGTGGTGTGCTCTTTAGACTGCGATTACCACTATTCTGCTGCCACCCGGAAATACTCATGCCTATCTACACGGCTATGGTACGACCTCGTTTAGAAGGTAGCATGCGGACCTGGTCACCCTTCTACAAAAATGATGCCCCTTGCTTAGAAAAAGTCCAGCTTCTCGTGACTCGAATGTTTGGAGGACAGATGGGTAAGACGTATACACAGAGACTCTGCGATCTGAATCTTTTCTCGTCGGAAAAGAGGAGGCTTTGAGGGGATCTTATAGAGCCGTTCAAGGTATTGAAGGGCTTTTCTGGCCCTAGACCAGATAGTCTATTCAATGTGGTTTTAGATTCCAGAACAAGGGGACACAAGAAAAGGCCGACGAAATTCCGAGCTAGGTTGATGACCAGATCTAACTTCTTTAGCAACACGGTGGGGATTTGTTGGAACAGTCTGTCTGGTGGAGCGATAGATCTGCAAACCGTCCAGTTCGTCAAAGGTGCCCTAGATCGCAAGTAGTACGAGATATTTCCTTGCAGTAAGTGTTGATTATGTTAACTAGGAGGGTGACGAATAGCACTGTGGTTACTCCATGGTATGTTTTGATCGACTTTTCCGCTCATTGCATACTGTCTCAGTGGACGCTCACGATGCATAACGTCCCTCGCAGTTGATGTGAGATGAGGTTTTACGTTTCCCTTCTATTTTAGTGATGATTCGAAAAAATAAAATGCGCAGCGGTAGACGTCTACTCAGTGTGCATACCATCGAAGGAATTCTGGACGCTGGATTGGTCGTGGCCATTACCTGTTATTTCGCAAACTAAACTGAACTGGTGAGTGCCGCCCGGTTTGAATTCATAGTGCTCTTGCTCCTAAATTGCGTTTTTGAATAGTTTCGTGAATTAACCTAGTTTGATTCACATTACTGAGTGTATCAGAATTGCATTTAAGATGCGTTTTATCCGCAGAATATTTGTATTCTCCTTGTAGTACTGCCAAGTAGTGTTCGGTGTTTTTTGAAGCGATCTTTTCTCGCTTGGAGTTTTTTTTGTTTATTCGTGTTAGCGGGTTTTGCCTGAAAGTGCCAATGTTTATTTTGTGTTTGATTTCGCCTTCTTTTTGTGGTTTTTGCAATGACATGCGTTTCTGACCTTTGACTCGCACCTAGGTGCAGGAAACGTGTGGTAAATGGTATAGAGTGCGAGGTCTGCAAGAGGTGGGCTCACCCAAGGTGTTCAATAATAGTAAAAGACATGTGTGTCCTTTATAAACAGAACACAGGGGCTGAGTGGGTCCGTGCTCCTTGCAAGGAGGCGGCTATTGTGGCCTCTAAACTGCAGGCTCTAGGGCAATACCGACGCCCACCTGGAATTACCCCAGAAATAAACCCCAATCCACCGCATTCAGTTTGTGGTGAGGCCTTTTTTGGAGGTAGTAGCCACACCTGAGAGGACAGTCATCAGGGCGAGTGGGCCAGTTCCGAGAGATTGCCATGCGGCCGCTGCCTCAACTCCCTTGAAGCAGACCGACGAAGGCCAGTGGACTGAGCAGAAGACCAGAAGGGCAAGGCAACCGAAAAAGAAGAGCGACTGTAATATAGCGAATTATGGGCCAGCTACGGTGGATGACCTTGCGCTTCTGGTGTTGGAAAACAAGGTGAAGGATCTGCAGAGGCAAATCTTGTCCATAGGCAGGGGCTCAAGTAGCAGGCTCCCGACCCTTAACCCGGAAGAACCTTTTATAAGGGAAACGAAAGCCAGGGGGGACATAGATGGGAGGAGGGTCTACGACATACTGCGAATTGCAGGTGTCCCGTACCCTACTACTCTACGGAGTGGGGACATGGAGGTCACCACTAGGGAACAAAGGAGAACACAGTGCGAGGCCAATGCTAGTGGAGTTCCCTGGTGAGGCCACCCTGGATAGACTGCTGGCGAGGGCAGCAGTAGTGGCTCACACAGTGAAGGGCAGATACCAAATTGTGCCAGACTAGCATAGAGTACGGCCTGGTGGTCTAGCTCCGGGGGCAACCTGGCTCGGCCAGACAGAGCGCTGGTGAGAAACAAACAGGTTCAGCAGGATGCCGTGCTCGGCCCTCAGGCCCCGACTCTGACAGTAGTAAAGAATTCGCACGCGGGGTCAGGAATAGTTGCAGTTGAAGACGCGCTGGAAGATGAAAATTGGCAGTGCTGTCCGATGGTGGATGACACCGAGACGTCTGTCAATCTGGATGTTATGGCAACTCCTATAGAGATGGATTCGGAGTCGTCATACGCAAAAAGTATGCACAAACGTCAACTTTACAGATACAACGTCTAGCAACGAGAACCGGAATTCAAAAAACCGTCAGTGTCAGGTACCACCGTCTAGGCAGTATAAGTTCGAATCGAAAATTATGCCACGGAATGAGAGCGAAACCAAACACAAAATAAACCTTGGCACTTTTAGGCAAAGCCCGCTAACACGAATAAACAAAAAAAACTCCAAGCGAGAAAAGATCGCTTCAAAAAACACCGAACACTACTTGGCAGTACTACAAGGAGAATACAAATATTCTGCGGATAAAACGCATCTTAAATGCAATTCTGATACACTCAGTAATGTGAATCAAACTAGGTTAATTCACGAAACTATTCAAAAACGCAATTTAGGAGCAAGAGCACTATGAATTCAAACCGGGCGGCACTCACCAGTTCAGTTTAGTTTGCGAAATAACAGGTAATGGCCACGACCAATCCAGCGTCCAGAATTCCTTCGATGGTATGCACACTGAGTAGACGTCTACCGCTGCGCATTTTATTTTTTCGAATCATCACTAAAATAGAAGGGAAACGTAAAACCTCATCTCACATCAACTGCGAGGGACGTTATGCATCGTGAGCGTCCACTGAGACAGTATGCAATGAGCGGAAAAGTCGATCAAAACATACCATGGAGTAACCACAGTGCTATTCGTCACCCTCCTAGTTAACATAATCAACACTTACTGCAAGGAAATATCTCGTACTACTTGCGATCTAGGGCACCTTTGACGAACTGGACGGTTTGCAGATCTATCGCTCCACCAGACAGACTGTTCCAACAAATCCCCACCGTGTTGCTAAAGAAGTTAGATCTGGTCATCAACCTAGCTCGGAATTTCGTCGGCCTTTTCTTGTGTCCCCTTGTTCTGGAATCTAAAACCACATTGAATAGACTATCTGGTCTAGGGCCAGAAAAGCCCTTCAATACCTTGAACGGCTCTATAAGATCCCCTCAAAGCCTCCTCTTTTCCGACGAGAAAAGATTCAGATCGCAGAGTCTCTGTGTATACGTCTTACCCATCTGTCCTCCAAACATTCGAGTCACGAGAAGCTGGACTTTTTCTAAGCAAGGGGCATCATTTTTGTAGAAAGGTGACCAGGTCCGCATGCTACCTTCTAAACGAGGTCGTACCATAGCCGTGTAGATAGGCATGAGTATTTCCGGGTGGCAGCAGAATAGTGGTAATCGCAGTCTAAAGAGCACACCACGAGCCTTTTGTGCAGCAACGTCGCACTGCTCCGGTCGTCCAAAATCACTGTTCATTATGACCCCAAGGTCTTCGACCCTACTGACTGCTTCTATGGTGAACAGCCCTTGGTCATGAGCGACAGTTAGGCTCTCTGTTGACCTTGACAATAAATGGCTTTTTACAGCATTCAGGGCTAAGTCCCATTTGTACGCCCAGTCCAGGACGGCACCTAGATCTCTGCTTAAGTACACCTTACTCTCCGATCCAACAACTTTCATGCTATCTGCAAAAATAAAGCTAGGCTATTCAATAACAAATGTCAGGTCGTTAATGAACAACAAGAATAGCACCGGACTTAGGACAGATCCCTGGGGTACACCACTGGTGAAGTTCACCAAACTGGGGCACCTACCCCCCACTTTGACGTAAAACGTCCTGTGAGAGAGGACGTCCACCAGCCTCCTATATACCGGCCCATCTATACCGAAAGCCTCCATCTTGCGTAGCAAAGGATGCTGAATAACGGAGTCCAACACCTTGCTAAAATCGAGGTGGCATACCTCAACTTGCTTACCTTCGTCCAGTGGTCGAGTTACTCCATCTAAGAAGCACAAGAGATAGGCCAGACACTCACGACTTATACCGACTTGGACACAGGTTGAATAATAGTACAAATATGAGGTCCCAGATTAAGTGATCTTTCTACCAACGGTCAACAATTGCTTGTTCAAGTTTCCGCTACTTCACAAACAATGTCTTTTCGTGTGCTAAATTAAGGTTTCGACAGCTAACTCCATAGTAAATCGTGAACACCGTATGAGATTAGGCACAAAAATACTTCATGGGCTGTGTGAATTGTTGGGCCTTACAAGAGGATGCATGAGGTGTAAACAAATAAATTCAGCTTTATTTGGTATCAGTAGACTTGGTTTTAGCTTGGTCTGTAGCGTCGACCTCGCCCCCACCATTATCGCCTTCGAGCAAACGTATCTTATGGACATCTCGCAATACGCCCCCTTTGTACTTTCTCACCACTACCGTGCGCACTAGGCCATCGATTTCTGTACGGCAGTCCTCGACCACTCCAATCGACCATTCATCTTTATGTAAGTGGCTCTCTACGAGGATGACTACATCGCCACGTCTGAACGGTCGCTCTTTGGAGATCCACTTTTGCCGAAGCCGCAGGATTGGCAAGTACTCCCCCGTCTAACGCTTCCAGAAAGCCTGTGCCAGGTGGTTCATTTGTTCCCATCCAACGATATACGTTTCACGTAGGGTTTTCGGTCTGCTTGCTCCTACGTTCGACCGCAATAATAACGGACCGTTTCGCCTTCCGGGTCTGGGACGATCAGCACCAGGGGTCTATTGTTCAATATGCGTTCTACTTCTGTTAGTAAAGTAGTCGGCGTCTCGTCATCGAGGGTTTGTTGTGAGGTCAAGGCCGTGAGTATTCTCCTGGTCGATCGTATCAGCCTTTCCCAAATGCCACCACGATGACTGGCATAAGGTGGGTTGAAGTGCCATTCTATCCCCTTTGCTACGGTCTTGTGGTTTGTATTTTGGCGTGGTCCAGGAGGCTCCACCGTTTATCTAACTCCTTATGGGCCCCAACGAAGTTCGAGCCATTGTCTGAGTATACATTCTTGGGGACGCCCCGCCTCGCGATGAACCTCTGAAAGGCCATTAAAAATGAATCGGTGGTCATATTATGCACTACTTCAAGATAGACTGCTCTGGATTGTAAACGTTACCAGGCAGCCATACCTCTTTTGGGTGCTCCCTTGCTGTCGTACAAATAACAGGCCAAAGCAGTCGACACCAATTTCCACGAACGGGCACCATCCCGGATGAACTCTTACGGCTGGAAGGGGGGCTATCATTTGTTGGCCTGTTACCGCCCTCCAGCGACGACAAGTGATGCAGTTGCCTATGACTCGCTAGACCGTCGCTGGCCCCTTTTTCACCCAAAATCGTCGACGTATATTTTTCAATAAGTGGTTCAAACCTGCGTGTCCCTCTTCTCGATGTACATGGTCAATCAAGCGTCTCGTTGTGTAGTGGTCACCAGGGATTATTATGGGGTGTTTTGTTTCGTACTCCAGATTAGAATTCGTCAGCCGCACTCCAACTCTCAGAAGTCCGTTAGTTCGCATGGGTTTTAGTTTTCGGACACTACTGTGCAACAGCCTGCTTCCTTTGGTGTTATCATCTATCCTGGCTAGCCCACGGGCCTCGAAAGGGAAAGCGTCTAATTGTAGTAGGCGTAGAATGTCGGGTTCGGCTTGATTCAGCTCGCCCGGTAGTATCGTCCCCACATTTAATGTGTTCTGAGGTCGTGCGCCTTTCAAGATCAATAGGAGCACTTTGTATCGTGTCCACCAGACCACGGCTCTTAACATTTTTGTCCAGTTGGGAAATTGGCACAATTTTTCCATTAGGCTTACGCTTCCGAAGAAGTTTGTAGCCAGTATCGGTCTTTTGGTCTCGATATCGCCATCATCAGCCTCAGGTATTATTAGCGTTGGCCACATTTCTTAAGCTGCGGTTAGGAAGCCCGGTCCAATTGTCCACATCCGCAACTTCTCTAGCGCTTTCAGGCCCCTTGAGCAGAAGTCGGCCGGGCTGCTGGCGGATTGCACATAGTGCCATTGATCGGTCTTAGTCGACTCGTGGATTATAGTGAGTCTGTTGGCCACAAAGGTGTTAAACCAAAAGGTAATGTTGTTTGTGGAATGTAGCACTGTAGCCGAGTCCGTCCAAAAGTTTAGTACCCAGTTTATCCGATCGAAGCATCTCCTAATCAGCGTCTCGTCTTTCACGTCCAGTACTGCTGCCGTCAGTTCCAGCCTCGGAATGGACATCGTCACCAGTGGAGCCACTCTTGCCTTTGTGAATAATGTCTGGCTGCGCCGCCCACCATTTGCGTCTACCCAGCAGCCGTAAGCAACTATCCGTAGCCTATTTCTGATGCATCAGAAAATAAGGGGATTTGGGCGTCGTTTTTGCACTTGGTTCTTGTCAAGCGTCTTTGTATCTTGATCTCGCCTAGTTGCTCCAGGCTATGCAGCCAGTCGCGCCATCGCTTATTGTCGTCATCCTGGAAG
Organism: Fasciola hepatica; assembly: GCA_948099385.1. Lineage (NCBI taxonomy): Eukaryota > Metazoa > Platyhelminthes > Trematoda > Plagiorchiida > Fasciolidae > Fasciola > Fasciola hepatica. The sequence continues at coordinate 4,176,053 of CANUEZ040000112.1, read as the reverse complement.
GGTTCGTCCTAACTCGTCCCTCTCTGGCACAGTGATTGCAGCAAGCACTTTCCCGCTAAAAACCAGGGCGAAACCAAACCTAGAGAATCAACCTCCTTGTGGCTGGTCGCTTGGGTAGGTCTAGAGTGAAAATAAATTCGTCACCTCTGGGTTCCCATTGAACTCCAAGCGTTTCTTTCATTTGTGAAGAGGATCACAAAAGCTCTCTCGCGCACTCCACTTTCTTGGACTTCGGGATAACACTGGGCACCTTGTGGCTGTTTGAAGTCCATTTAGTAAGGTTGGATCCTCCGGCTTTTAGAAAGGCGGTCAGTTTCATAATATATAGAATAACAGAATTTGGATCGCCAAAGGAACGCAGAAAATTGTCCACGTGAAAGTGGTTTACTGCACTTCTTAACAGATTGCCGGTGCCGCCGAAATGCTCGAGGGTTTTTCGGAGGGCAAAATTAGCACAAAAGGAGGATGATACCGTCCAAAGGGATGCGCGGTCAGCATGTACTCATCTGGTGCACGATTTTCGTCGTTTTCATGCCACCAGCGAAGACGAAAGGCGTCCCTATCTTCAACGGACATCTTCACTTCTAGAAACATTTCCCATATGTCCGCCGGGACGGCCACTTTTCCTAGCCGAAAACGACATAAAACCCCGACTAGTGGTGTTGTCCAGTGTGGACTCTGTGGTATATGATCGTTCAGTGAAACACTCTGACATTTCGCGGCACAGGCGAAAACCACCCTGACCGTTCCGGGTTTCTTCGGGTTCACGACCGGGTGATGAGGTAGGTGCCACCTCAAGTTTGCGCTGATTACCGCTGTATCCACTCTTTCTATATAACCCAAGTCGCTGTTATATTGCATGGCTCGCGTGCGTTCTATCATTAATTGTGATTCTCTAAGTAGCTTGGTTTTGAGGAGGCACTACCACATTAAGTTTAGACGAATATAGTGCGTACTGCATAGGGTGCTTTGCGGCTTCCTGTTCTTCGATCTAGGACCCAATGCGCTTCCGGTACATCACATTCGACCAGCAGGTCAGTTTCGTTATTCTGTCACTCCTCGACCGCAACCCCGTCGAGATGCGGCCACTGAGTCAGAACCGATTGCACTGACCGAGGCTCTCTCATCGGCAGATTCTTTATGGTGAATACTTCTAGAGTTTTTGCTCTATCGTTGTTCACAAAGGAAACGAGCCGTAGGTGCAGTTTGGTCGATTGGATGATCTGGGTGCCACTCACTGTGCTCACTGCTAATGAAGATTGATGCCCTCTGATCCCATGTCTCCCTGTAAACTCCTTCCTTACTAGCGTGGTATCCGAATCACTAACTGCGGAGGCCAACGCTCTTATAACCCCAACTGGAGTTTCTACGCCCACTGCTATTACTCTCAGGCGAATGGGCTTTTAGTAAAGCAAGACATTGAGCAGACCACGCTCGGCTTGGAGATTTCTTCGGCATTCAATTTCTTGGGTTTGTGCAGTAGGTAATGCTGCTTCCCATAGCATCCATCCTGACTATAACTGGGTTTTGTTCGGCACACCGCTGCTCGATGTGAATCGTTCAGACAGACAAAGCACGCGCCTAGTCTATTAGTCATTGCCCATTGTTCGTCGACGTCTACGTTGCGGAAGCGATGTCACTCCGCCCCACAAACCTTACACACCGGCAAGTTTTTACCTTCACGAGATAATGCGTGTGTGTTTGCCTATGTTTGGCTTCTACTTGGTTCCCTGGTCCAGCTTTGCGTCGTCGTAATCCTAGGTAAGTTGCTCGTCTCGCGCACAAGTTGACCAAAACGACTGTTTGCTATTCCGGCATGACGGTCTATAAACTGCATCAGGTCTTCAAACGTGGTTTCTCGCCCAAATATACTGATCCCTTCGGCTTCCTCGGCCCATCTACCCTGCAGATCTGTGGGTAAACTGCACATCATGGTCTCCAGTGTGTGCAGGACGTTCAGGTCCGTTCGGTAATCTAGGTGATGCAATACGATGCTGCAGTTGTGCATTTTTATCACCAGGCTGGCTGGGGAGCCCGACTCGCTTTTAGAACGTTTTGTCTCTGATATTACACCATCGATCAAATCCCGAGCGATCTTAAATGCTTGCCCAAATAGGTCTTTGGGGATTTCACGTGCCCGAGCGTAACCCTCTTTGGGATCCAGCATCGAGTACCCGTCGACTGCTTCCCTGATTCTTCCACGACATTAATGCGGCAAATACTAAAATCTCTGTCCTGGATCGTATGCTTCTCTTTCCACAAAGTCCCCGTATTGCTTAACGAACGTTCAGTACTGTTCTGCGCTCCCGTCGGACAAGGACAATTCCACTCTTGGTAGGTCAATAGCGTGTGTTACACTGGCACAAGTCGGCTTCAATCGTTCCGCGGAACTGCAAGGCTGAATGGCCGCATGTTCTGCTGTCCCCAAGAACACCTCTCGCCTCCGTTTTTGGAGCCGATCTTTCCTGGCAGATTCAGTTTCTTCCCCAGCCTACCTAAGCTGGGTTTCTAATTCAGCTATTCTCAATCGATAGATATCGTCTCCTTTAAATTCTTACCACTAGCCGAATCACCCGAATTTCACCGACAAAACTAGTAGAGCTAGCAATATCTAAGTTTTCGGTATTACCCAAAAATACCTCAGGGACTTGCCGGATTACTTCCTGCCCAGCTTTGGTTTTTTTGTCCTTATCTCGGAATTTCTGCTTGACTTCCCTGTGGAGAATCCCAGATGAGCACTGTAACGGTTTTTCTATTCTTGAGCAACGCGTAGCCCAATTAACGAATCCCAAAGTCAAAACAAGATTGATTCGCTGATTCCACGGTACGGGATTGACAAATTATACGCATATAAATATGTACAAACGTCAACTGTACGGACACAACTTCTAGCAACGAGGACCAGAGTTCAACAAAACGTCAATGTCAGGTACCACTGTCGTGGCAGTCCAAGTTCAAACCGAAAGTTATGCCACGGCATGTGAGCAAAATTCAGAAAACTGTTGAGGTGTAGTGATTGATGCATGTTGTACTTGTGCGAGGGTCAATAGGATAAACAGCATAGTCTCAACAATACAAGTATGTGATAACGGCTGGGAAGAATTTCCACACACGTAAGTTACACTCTACCCATACGAAGCGGTTTCTGTTTCTTTGGTAACCCTCGATCCATCTCTCTATCTGTGGGTCCACTTCGAATGCCTTCAGTTTGCCCAGCAAGAAACGGAGGTTTACCGAGTCGAAGGCTTTTTGAAAGTCCAAGTAGCTTACCTCTGCTCGTTCCCCTCGGTCTAATCTGCGAGTTTCCTAGTCTAAAAACGATAGCAGGCTAGCGAGGTGGGACCTCCTTTTACCAAACCCGTGTTACTGATTAGCAATCAGCTGGTGAGTCTGTCGATGATTTGATAGTCGCTCTCTGACCCATCCTTCTAGTGATTTGAGGGTCATTGGCAGTAAGCTTACGGAACGGTAGTTAGCACCACCTCCCTTTTGCCTCTTCCGTGAATAGAGACAACGTGCTGTAGTCCCCAATCTTTCGGTAGCTCCCCGGTGTCTAGAGATTCTTTGAACAGCTGCGTAAGAGTTCAGCCAGTACACTGGCCAGTGCTTTTAGAGTGGCATGATGAACACCATCCTGTCCCGCAGCCCTATTGCTATTCAGACTGTCCAGTGCTAGTTCAACCTCAATATTACTAATAACGACTTCACCCATGATGGCCGGCTTTTGGGTTACGGTTGTCTCATGCTGTCTCCTGGGTTATCGTCTAAGTACGCCTTCAAAGAAGTTCTCCAGTGTCAATGCTTCCTTGTAAGCGCTTGTTGACTGCACTTCGTCTTTGTAGACCATGCACCACACGGCTACTCTTGCTGTAGGCTTGGATTGGACTTAGTTAAAGTAAGTAGTAGGACACGCATTTACTCCACGCGCTAGGGCCGCTTCGTATCTTGTCCGGCTTTCGCGTTGTGCGCTGAAGGCACGAGCATGGGCTCGTATATATTTAACCGAACTCCGGAGTCCACGTGTTGACCGATGAGGACGCCACTCTTTCCGATTCACGCGATGCTCCCTCGAGGATAAGCTCGTCCATCAAGGTGGTTTTCCCAGTCTTTTTGCGCGTCTCAGCGGGGAGAAGTCGTCGGCCAACCTGAAAAGGTGGTCCCCGAAGGCGGTCAACCCCTCTCCTGCTGCCTGACAATGAGCGACCAAGTCATCGCTACCTGCTGCCTCCCTGGTTGCTACTCTGAAGAACAAATACTGAAAATCCTTCCGAAAGTTCTACGTGCTTTGCGAATTTGACTATATTTGACACTACTTTGAAAGGCACTTCCATTCGCCACACTTTTGCACTTTTGTTTATCCACGTGAGACAACTGAACTTGGCCTTGAACCGTTTCTGACTGTAGTGCCTTAGCCATAGGGCTCTGAACCTCTGGGTTTTACGGTAAACTCTATGTAGCCGCATACTTGAGGTTCGTATATATTGGTGCCTTTTATGAATTTCAGTTTGGTACAGTAGAAGTCACGAACCAATCTTGTTCTGGTTCTGGTGTTCGTTTGAATTGGCTAAGCTTTGCTCGATTTGCTAGAATTGATTTACGGCGATAACTTCTAGACTCCTGAGGATCATCCGCATCTTATGTGGTAAGGGAAAAAATGGCCGAGACTAATCCTGCGTCCGTACCGTTGTGTTGTCGGCGGGTTTCCTTGGTTCTTCTTACTGCTCGTCGGACGTTTCGTCACCTCAGATCAAGCCAAGTTAAAGGACATTTGGCTTGGCCAACGACAGTAAAGTTCATTCTTCATTCTTCATATTAGAGACAGAGGGGAAACCATCCGCATAAGCCCCGTCATAATCCACTATTTGGCATAAACTCAAGAGTGAGCACAATACCATAACTTCAAGAAAGACTGGTCAAGTTTTCTCCCGAATGCTTTGTCGTTTAACTCTTCTAATACATCAGCAGGTAAGGAGTTGTGAAGGATTGTGGCCCTCCGGGACAAGCGGCAGACTCACAGCAAACCAGTGAGATAGCTTTCCAACAGGGTCATTGGGGGTTTGAGTATAAAACGTGAAGCAAGGAGCGGGAAATCCGCTCGCGGCTCTGGTCCCAGACAACCCCGAATGATACGACGGATGCAGCTAAGATCACCAAACGTTCACTGACAGGATGCTGGGGACAAACTAGTTGCTTCAAGACGTCCGTTTTAGTTGACCCCGAGTAGTCCAGAGATTAGACGGGTAGCGGACCTCTGCACTACCCTTAACTTGGTTGATTCTTCAGCTGTAAATGGACAAGCAGCCGCACCACCATATTTGAGTCTAGGACGTGCATGGAAAGCGTACGGCATGGGCAACTTACAGCGAGGTAGTTTGCTAAGAGATCGATGCACCGAACCAAGGATACTGAAAACGAATGCACGCCCTCCGTCTGCGTGGCTTTTGGTTTTCAGTGGGGCAAAAATCAAAACTCCGAGAGCAAGCTCGCCAGCCGCTGTCCACAGCAGGCTTCCGGACAAGTGGTGACTCACTCGCAGGTGACAGTGACCCATGCTCACGTGTACATACGTCGGCAGATTCAGTGGCCGCATCAGTGCGGCGGTCCAAAGCAAAAGAGCATTTGGATCTTCCTGTGGAACTTAGCCGTCTGCATCCGAAGGAAATGCGCCCTATAATTTGAGATCACCTGCATACAATAGACAAGATGATGAGAAGACTGTGGGAAGATCGTTTATGTAAACAAGAAACAGTAATGGTCCAAGAACAGACCCATGGAAAACATCACTGTTCACCGAATTCCACCTGGGAATGGTTGTTGAGACGCTAACAGCAAACCTTTGTCCCTTTAGGTGATCTTCGATCCATGTTAGCAAGGGAGCATCTATTCCCATTTTCCCGAGATTCCGAAAAAAATGGCCATTTGGAACCTCGTCAAAGAATTTGGGGACGTCCAAAAAGGTGACATCCGTGGAATATCCCTCGGCCTTTGCTCACGAGCAAAGAAAGCATTTGACAAGCAGGAAATGACTCTACGGAAACCATGTTTCTGAGACTGAACAGGTGATGGTTTCCCGTGTGTTCCTGTGCCTGCTTGGCCGTGGGCCGTTCCATCACCTTGCAGAAAATTAAAGTTAGGCTAACAGGACTGTAATTGACAGCCGCCGTTTTGTCACCACCAGTGAACACCAGAACAATAGCTGCGGCTCTCCGGTCATTCGGCAGATGCCCTGCTGCCAGTGAGGTATTGAAAAACCTGGTGACTGGTGATGCGAAGATGTCGACGAGTTCACCTACCACCAGAGGGTGAATTCCACCAGAACTGGCTGATCGGTGTGACATGACAGATCGTAGTTTCGCCATAACTTCGTCCACATGTAAAGAACTAGGCACGCTGACGAGTTCCGATAATGGTGAACCGGGTGAAAGAGTTGTCACAAGACCCACCGCATACACTGACGTATAAAGCCATACCGGGACATCGGCCTAAGCCTCCTCAGAGTGAGCAATAATTCCAGCCTGAACCAAGTTGGTACGCCCGGCGTCGCTTTTGTGCGGAGTTTGGGATACTCGAAGGACCTTTTAAGTGCCCAAAGCGGTCCGCTGCCTGCCTCTCCTCAAATTCGCCTCGCTTGATCGTCTTCGTAGATGAACAATGATTCCTTGTTCGTCTGTACACAGCACATTCGTGAGCGATCTCCCGGTACCTTTGCCGTGCTTGATTTCTCCTACGAGGCGGGTACCAAAGTTCTCTGTCAAGCCACGGAAGACCTTGCGCGTGAGAACGCTGGCGGTGAGGTGAAGCTAAGCTATCAAGGAGCTGAAGGATCCCGTCATGGAGACGACGGCAACCTGTGTTCACGTTATCAAGGTCGCCGTGCCCCCATACCCTCAAAGTTTATACCCCGAACGTTTGGCTCGTAGTGTGGACTAGGGGATGTTTGGACACCAAGTCTCCAGTGCGTGTACAGAACGGCGTGGTCGTTTGAACTTGAAGGAGGAAGAATATCAATCTTGAAAGCGTCCGAAATCCGTTAATAAGAACAGGATCCGGGAAGGATGGTTGCTTACCTTGGAAGCGAGTTGGCTGAGATACGTGTTGGTACAGCGCCAGATCACATACCGCGGTAAGCAGATCTAGGGAAAAGTTGTAAGCTGCTGCAGTCAAGCGGGGAGCCGCCCAACCAGTGTGGGGCACGTTGAAGTCACCTTGAGCAAAACAGTAGCCGTGAGACCCCCCAGACCTCACGGACTCCAGGGTGTCCGGTGGCTCTAAAGCAGGTGTCCTGTGGGAACGTCCTAATACCACGGATCGAATACTAACCGATTCCAACTTACAACATAGCGACTCATGAAGCCCCTGGGGATCCAAATAGTTTCAAGCAGATAAGCAGAGGTGCTGTCTCTGATATAAATAATTGCACCGACACTACCTCTGAACCGAGTTCGGTCAGAAGGAAACTCTTTGTAGCCTTGCAGAGCAACCTCGGCTTCCAGAACCTAGTCATGCGATCAAGTCTCAGCCGGAGCTATAACAGCAGGTCTTCGGGCTATAACAATCACTTCCAGTTCCTCACGCTCGTTCTATATACCCCAACATTGATCAAAACCACATCTGCTGTCTGTCCATTCGGCACAAACAGATTGAGATTCACAACAGGTCTTTTTCCTTGGCTGGAGCTGGTAAAGCCACTGTTGCCGGCAGTGACTACCCCCCCCGAGCAATATTTTCTTCATTATCCGAAACGCCAGCCTGCACAAAACTTCCCGTTCTGTGCGGGCCTACTCAAATTTCCGCAGATTCTCTGGCCCCGGGTCACCCAACAGTCGCGTGGCCTCACCATTGGGACCCGACGATCGCCGTGAACTTCTTGTGTCTTCTGGAGAAAATCAGGAGCAACCTTCAGAGGTCGAGGATTCCCAGTTTTGCGCATCTCGCCTCAATGCAAAGCCGGTTTGTCCTGTATAGACCCATTCCAAATCTCTTCGCCAGCAGAGACCAGTTTTTCGTATATACTCCGTGAATGAAGAAGTTAGTGATCGAGAAGCCTCTGGGGGATCGATGCAGATGCTTCCGGGACTCCGACTACCAGCAAGCACTGACCCTGCGGAAGTGATTTTTTCTGGCCCGTATGCATCTGTATCAAAGAACCTCTGCGACCAATGAGAGTCATTAACTCAAAGACCGGTGGCGGGGCAGCTACCGGTTTGACGGCAATGATCGCCGCGGCTTCTTCCTGGGAAGGTAATTTCCTCTTCTTGTTGTTGTCTATCCTACGGTTGACACTTTTCGTTCACAAAGCCACCACCCCCCTTAAAACCAGATTCAGCGGAAACAGAGAAAGAGATTCGTACACCGGCAACTACCGCGCTATAGGGAGCCACATCCTTCGCTATCCTTTTTCCCTTCGATGGCCATAAAGGTGACAATGATGACATTGGAGAAGATGATGACAATGGTGATGCTGTTGCTGCTACCACTGCAGCTGTTGACGGTGGTGAGCAAGTGGACGGTGGCAACAACGATGATGATAATGATGACCCAGTCTTGTCTGCTGTGAAAGGTGCCATCTTCGCTGACTTCCTCGCCTGCCACGTAGCTGCTTATAGCTCAGTGCCTTTGACGCATAGCACTTTGAGCAAATTCACATGGCATTTATCGAGGGCTTTGTAAAGATCGCTGTCCTTTTCGGAGCATTCAAGGTGGGTCCGGTCATCACACCCATCCGGCTGAAAAGATTTATCACGTGGAGGAACAGCCTCTGAAAATGCCACGCATAAGGACCCAACGTCTTTGGCTATTTTATGAGGCGTGGTGTTCCACGGACTGACAAAACCACAGAAAATGTTATCCCAAGTGGCACGCTGAGAGACTCGCCGGGGTAGCACTGCAAGTTCAATTCGTTTCGGTTAGCACAGGAAAAAAGTTTCCGAGGCAGTTTGTGCAACCAAGTCATTTTGTCAGCAAGTTTCTTTGGATCCCAGAACCGGGAGTTGAATGTCCTATCTGGAGGACCGAACTTTCGGGGCATTGTAACCTTCATGGACAAAAGTTCATTGACAAAAATACCAGGGGCTCATCACCTCGACCTTTGTTCACACAGCCAGCTCTGGGAACGTGTTACGGTTTAAATCTAAGGTCTTCTTGGAGGTTGGTACATTGCTGCATCAAAAAGCCTCCTCTGACAGTCTATTTTACGTAGGTACAACCCTGCCTGTAAAACTTTGGCCTGTATGCCCAGCCTTGGGTTTGCACTTTGTAGCTTCGAACTTTGTCCCCCGGTACCTCGCTCAGGGGCAGAAACTAACAAATCACTCATGTCAATACTTGACAGACACTTTGAAGTCCCAAAAGCTTTTATTAGATCACATCAGCCCCTAGGACTCTCTGAAGAGGAAAGACCTAGATCTTCCAGATGCTGGGAGTAAGGCCTCCCCCTCTGGCCGATGATCATTCTGGTTGCATATCCAGCTGCAAGTAGGGATTCTTGCGCGTAAGCCTCAGTATTTCGCCGTGCTTCTACTACAAAAATGGACAAAGCAAGGACTCACAATTTGAGCGCGCCAAAAGCTGGAACACACAGCAAGCACACTGGACAGGTGAGCGGGACATGCTATGACCCGCGAAACAAGCTCAAGTAAAGAGTACAAAGTAGATAATTGGAAAGCAAAGAAATAAATGAATATACATCGGAGCTTGGGTTAGAGACCGTTGGGAAGATGAAATTGTGATGTGAGGGGAATTGCAGTGGGTGAAATAATGAGGGACGTAAGTAATTTGTGCTTCAGAGAAGGGTAAATGATCATATCACATTTATTCGCGTCACAGGATGTAGACAGTGGCGTGCCCAGGTTTTCCTTGTTCTTGGGTCTTGAAATACTTGGATCATCAAAAGCCGCGACACATTGAAAAATTAGGGTCCTCTTTGGTGGTTTGGCAAAGACGAACGGAAAAGAGCACTTCTACAGCTGGGCCCAAATATGAGGAGCCTCGCGTGATCACTGTGTCTTAGTGAGTTCCAGATAATGCCCCTTTTCCTCAAAGACAGCAGTTGTGAAAACAAAACGTTAGAGGCGGTGTAAAATGGTATGTAGTGGTCGGGTAGAATGGTAGAGGGCGTCTGGAAATGGATGAGGTGATGACGTTTTAGGGCGGAAAATTGAGAACGAAAAAATACCGATAACAAAGGTTGACTGGGGATAGAAGTGAAGGAGAATGATAGGTGGGGTCTGGTCTGACTTTCGGGTTGCCCCGTCCATGAAACAGAGATTTGAAAACCAGGATTTCGGACGAGCAAAACCATGCCGGTTTTGCCATCTACTTATCGGCGGTCAAGTGGTTGGCTGTCCGGTCAGGCAAAAGCCGCTCGATCGCCTTGAGCAATATCGCAGCTAAGCTAAGGAGCCCGTAGTTGAGACAGATTTCTCTGTCCCCGGCTGGGCGGACTGGACTAATAGTAGCCCTGAGAGAATCCCGCCGTAAGCAACCTCCGTCGACGCAGGCTTTGAGTAGCGTATTCGGTGCCTGTGCACGTCGTCACTACGGTCCAGGGATTTCAAACATAGTCTGGCCTTCAGAGACGGCACAGAGCCCCATTGATCCTTCTTGCTGCTGCGGCGCGTTGAACTGACGGTTTCAGTATCTCTCGAGTAAGCACCCCTGAGTCATCCATGGTAGAGGTTTGCGCGATCTCGTAGGAGCTACCTGACTCCAGGTATTGCGGAACTGGAGCAGCGGTGTACAGTGGTTGCCCACACTTGCTGCTGGTAAGTGGTGGGCCCCAGGTTACTCAGCACGTGTGGACAGCTTTCGGGTTGGATTGTTTGCCGTTATCAGCTGAGTTTCCGACAATCTTAGCATCGTCTACAAACAAGCAACAGCAAGACTTTAGCTGTCTTACCGGGTAATTTGTGAAAACAGGGGATAGCAGTGGTCCCTAGACAGGTCCCTGTGGAACTGCAGTGGAGGCTTTCGCAAGGGCTGCGGTGGCTCTTTCAACCCTGACGGAAAACCTCCGGTTTTCCAGATTATCCTCTAGCCATGACACCACTGAGGTGGATATTTGTGCTGCTACCGGTTAAAAAATGATAGGATGGTGGTTTGCCGAGTTAGTCGCCCTATCGAGTTCCAGGTACCACACCTGGACTTGGTCACTCCTGTCAGGATGTTCTGTCACTCTATCTAGCGACGATAGTAGGTTCGTGAGACAAGAATCACACTTACAGAATTCGTGCTGCTCCATCCCCAATAGGTCGCGGTTGTTTAGTTGACGAGCAAGTTGATCCCTAATGCATCGCTCCAAGATCTTTCATACAATTGGGAGAAGGCTTTCGGGGTGAAAATTGGAAGTCGGGCCTCCTCCTCCACTCCGGAGAATGGGAACAACCTGTGCAACCATGTGGGCCTCTGGTGTCCTACCTACTTTGACGGTAAGATTTAATAATACTGCTAGGTGAGGTGCAGTGATCTCAAATGAGGGCTGTAGGATACCGGGACTGGTACCACCAGGCCCTGCGGCTTTGTTTATTCAGGCCGCGGAGTACCAATTTTACCTCTCCTGGCCTAACCGTCGCATCTGACGCAGTAGGTACTTCCGGATAATGAACGGCTCTGGCTTTTGTCTCAGCTCTTCGATATATACTGATCGGAAGTACTCCAGGAAGAGTTTAGGCTCTTGCTCTCGAAAAGTGGAGTCGTATCTCTTTATGGGTTGCACATCTCTAAAGGTCATGCTCATTCTCCCCTAAGACTGTACTCTGCTAAAGTATGACTTCGACGATGTGTTCAAATTTTTTGCCAGGACCCACGTGGACCTAACTTCGCACGCCTTTTGCATTTTTTCCCTCGGATTTCGTGCCCTTGATTACTGTAGGTATCTGGCGTGGCATTGGTTTCCTGGGAGCTTTTCCAAGCCTGGAGCTTCCTGGAGCCTTAGCCGCCGCACTCCTTCACCACGGAAGAAAGCCCTCAGAAGCATTCTTCCCAGTGGGGCGAAAACGTCGTCTAAAAGAATAAGATGAGGCTTTATATGGTTCCATACTCCACCCACACTGCTGGGTAGAGAGATTTAGTTTAAAGTCTCAGCGTTCAACTCTGGCCTTCTGAAACCTAGTTGGTTCAGTTTTCCCCTCCACTAGTCGGGAGGCTTTTTGTGGCTCATAGCGCAAGCTTACCACGGTAACTTTTGCCTTGGGTTGCAGGGGTACTCATATCCCGCACATCGACCGGGTACCTAGTTATCACGACATCCGAAATAGCAGGAGTGCGCCTGCTGTAACGATTATTCCCATTGTTAGTAGAGCGTGGGCCAGTTATCGAATCTCAAAATCAAAATGAGACTGATTCACTGAATGTGATAAGAGGGAAGCTGGGGCCAGGGAACGACGTAAAGATCAAGGCAAAAGGACGAACCAAGCGAGGACCGCAGACAAAACAACAGACGGCGAATATGTCGTAGGCTTCCAGAAGCAAACGAAAGGAGGTATACAAACTACCAGAAAGGAAGCAGCAGAATCTTTGTTAACCAGCAAGATAGCCCATGTGAGGGGCTGCCGATCAGGCCGTCAACTGAGTTAGTCGGACCAATCGGATAGAAATGACTTCCAGGAGAAGCAAGCTATCGGCCACGGAAAACTGACCAGAAATCAGCCGGAGCACTCAAGCAGCCGTAACAGTAATGTCGGTGCCGCGCAGTATGGAAAAGGGCCCACGTGAAAGATCGTGTGTTTCCTGACTTGACTTGTTTGGGTGTTGGAATACAAGTATCCTACCGAGTGTTGTCGTCCTTTTACAATTCTACAGTGCTGAATAATAAATTATACGCATGTAACCTACGTACTTACCTCAGCTCTACAGCCGCAGTCAAAGTTCGATGAGGATCACTGTTAGGTACGACCTTTACGGTAGTTAGAGTTCAAACCGAAAAAATTCTACGACACATGTGCAAGGTGTGAACAAGAGTTCCTGGGGTCAGTAAAAGGAATGGCATATTCTCAAAACCGCAAGTACGTGGTAATGACTGGGAGGACTTCCACAAATGTGCTTTGCACCCTTCACCAGAGCTCTCTTATGAAAGTGTCATTATTCACTGTGCAGTTAGGGGTGCTGACTCACCATAGCGTACCTAGAACTTAAAGTCAGTGCAGGCGTCAGCGGCCCTGGGTTACATCTATTGCTGGTTAATCGGGGATACCCTTGAAGGGTTTCTTCATGTCATGTGACGATTTGAAGTTTTAGCAAATTAACTCTGTTATAAATCATATACACTGTACCACATTAGATGCACATTAACCTTCGACTCTGTGTGAAGGGTTGGGAACTACGGGAGGAAGCTTTGGAGATAAATAAAATAAACTCAAAGTCAGCTAGTATCAGAGGTTTGGGGACTTATTTCAGTGACCTTACTTTGAGTTTGATCTACAGCACCAAAGTTGCCCTCTTCACTAGCCCTTTCGACAGAATATATTTTACGGACATCTCGCAGTACGTCCCCTTCGTTTATTTTCCTAACCACCGTAAGTGTGAGGCCATCGGTTTTTGCACGACAGTACTGGACCCCTCCTATTGGCCATCCGTCTTTATGCAAGTGGCTTTCTACGAAGATGACGGCACCTCCAATTCTAAACGACCTCTTTTTGGAGATCCACTTTCGCCGAAGCTGCGGGGGCGGTAAGTACTCCCTCGTTCAACTTTTCCGGAGGGCCTGTGCCAAATGATTTACTTGTTTCCATTCCATGACATACTTTCCGCGTTGGGCTTTTAGAGTGACTGCTTCTACATGTAACTGAGCTAAAACAGATCATTTTGGAGTGCGAGGTGTTTTGCCTTCCGGATCCGGACCAATGGGCACTAGGTGTCTATCGTTCAACATGCTTTCTGCCTCAGTTAGTAGGGCATTCAGCAACTTGTCGCTGGTGGTTCTCCGCGAGATTAGGGCCGTGAGTACTTTTCTGGTCGATCATATCAGTTTTCCCCCAGAGCCATCGTGATGGCTGGCACATGGCAAATTAAAGTGCCATTCCGTTCCTCCCGCCGCGGCTTCGCCCCTGTCCTATTACGGTCCAAAAGATTCCGCCGTTACAGTAACTTCCTGTGTGATCCAACGAAGTTAGAGCTATTGTCATAGTGTACGTTGCTGTGAGCTCCTCGCTTCGGAGTAAGCCTTTGGAAGGTCATTTGGGGCGGATCTGTGGTCATGCAATATGCATCTTTGAGATGAATTGCTCCGGAATGTAAACATGCTAACAGGCAGCCCTATCTTTTTCGTGTGCTCCCATGTCGTCTTTCGTGTAACGGACCAAAACAATCCACGCCGATTTCCACGGAGTAGCACCGTCCTGTTAGAGCCCTTTAGGCTATCCTCTGCTGGTTTGCTACGGCACTTCGGCGAGGACAAGTGACGCAATTGCCCAAGACCAGCTTGAATGTCGTTGGTCTCTTGGCCATCCAAAATAACCGATGAATAATATTCAACAGGTGGTTCAAACCCGCACGTCATCCTCCTTGACGTAAATTATCTACCAAACATCTCGTGATGTGTTTGTTGCCAGGATCTACAACGCGATGCTTTGTTTCGTACTCTAGGTTTCAGTTCGTCAACCTTCTTCCAACTCGCAATGACCCGGTAGCTAGCAGAACTTTCAGTCTTCGGGCGCCATTGTACGGCAGCCTGCCTCTTGGTGCTATTGTTCATCCTGGACAGCTAAAGGGTCTCGAACTGAGCGGCATGTAGGTGAAGTAGACGCAGGATATCGATTTTGGCCTGGTTCAACTCGTCTGGCAGTATTGTTCCCACATTTGGCCTGTATTGTGGTCGTGTGCCTTCCCAAATCTCTACCAGTACCTTGTATCCCTTCCACCAGACCACGACTCGTAGCATTTGAACTCAGTCCGGGAAATAGCTCGGTTTTTCTTTTGAGCTTACGCTTCCCGTAGAGTTAGTAGCCGACATTAGTAGTTTTGTTTGAATATCGCCCTCTTCAGGCTTTGGTGCTGGTAATGTTGGTTACGTCTCTTTAGATGCACTTAGGAAGTCCGGTCCCGTTGTCTACATCCACAGCCTTCCTAGCGTTTGTAGGCTTCTTGGGCAGAAGTTGGCCGGGTTTCTGGCGGATTGTACATAATGCCACTGGTCGGCCTTGGTCTACTTGTGGTTCGCGGTGAGTCTGATGGCCACTTAGATGGTAAAATGTGTAAGTAGTGTTTATGTAATTGAGGACGGTAGCTTAATCCGTCCAAAAGTTTGGTCTCCGGGTGGCCTGACCAAAGCTCTTCTAAATCAACGTGGTGCCTCTAAAAGTCATTGCTTGCGCAGTCAATTCTGGCCTTGAAAAAGACATTAAAAATCCTTCCTTGTGTTTTACATGCTTTGTGGAGGTGACCTTATTTGACGTCGCTTCGCTAAGCTCGTCCATACACATCACCTCTGTAAGTCTGTTTGTTCGTGTGAGACATTTTTATTTTGCCCTGAGCCTTTTCTGACTGCCGTGCTTGGAATACGAGAATTTGAATCTTTGGGTCTTTCTGTTGAGTCTGCTTGGCAGCACACTTGAGGTTTGTGCAAATTTGTGCCTCTTGTTATTCCACATTTGGTACCACGGAAGCAACGAATCAATCTTCTTCTGGTCTTGGGATTCTTGCGAATCGGCTTCGAGTTGCTCGGTTTGCGATTACTACTTTTGGATTGTCTTGCCTCTGTTATTACCCCTCCGATCAAACTTTTAGCGGCCTCAAATGGTTGCTATTGTGTCCGGCCCGAACGGGCAATTTCTGAGACAGACCGCTTCTCACATGCGCACATACACACGCGTTTTCACAGCTGACTTTTTCCGTTCTTCTTTCAGGACAGTATTGACCAATCAGATTGTGTCATGTGTTGCACAAAATGGTGCAGCTTAACTCGATTGCACGGTTGTCTTGTCCTTTGATCGCCTTTATTCTTGGCCCACGCGCTTGCGGACGTGTTGATTTTTTCACTCGCTTGCCTGTACTTGTACCTGTCATAAGCTTGTACTGAATAAATGTCCAATCGCACACGAGCTCCCAACTTTTTTTACCGGTTTTGTGAATACCACATTTGCTCAAACAGTTCCCTTGAGACTTAAGTGCTCTTCCATGACCGTAATACAGCGAACAAGATTTTCGGTCCAGGATCAGATACTCCTTTCTACAAGGTGCTGGCTTTATTTGATGGACTTGCAGTACTGTCCCGCGCTTCCATCGAATGGGGACAATAGCATTTTGGCTAAGTCCGTTGCATACGCTTAGCTAGCACTAATCTGTTTTGACCGTCCCACAAAACCACTGGGCTGAATAGTATCGTGCTTCGTGGTTTCCAGGATAACCTCTCTTTCCTGTCTTCGAGGTCGATCTTCCAAACCGGCCCAGCTTCTACCTTATCTAGCTTGAGATGATTCTCTAGTTCTATTATTCTCAATCTATGAATATCATCAAGTTTAAGTTCTTTGTTTTATTACTGTTAAACGTGAAATAGCACTGACAGGGCCAGCGTCATTCAAAAATACCCCGGGGACTTGTCGAGTTACCTCCCGTCCAGCTCTGATTTGCTTTTGTCCTCTTTTTGGCCATTCTAATCGGTTTTCCCATGAAGGTTCCAAGTTAAGTCATGTAACGGTTATCCCGAATGTGAGTAAAGCGAAGCTCAAATAACGAATCCCTAAGTCAGAACAAAATTGATTCGCTGATTCTTCAGTACTGAATTACCAAATTATACTAATGGAATCTACGTACAAACCTGAGCTGTGCGGCCCCAAATTTTAACAGCGAGTATTAGAGTTCAGCAAAAGTCGCTGTTAGATACGACCTTCACGGCAGTCAGAGTTCAGATCGAACGGATGCCACGACACACGTGCAAGATGTGAACAAGAGTTCAAATGAAGTGGTTGATGTGTGCTTCACTTGTTCCAGAGTCAATAAAATGGATGGCATTTTTTCGAAATTGCAAGTATGCGAAAATGACTGAGAGGATCTCCGCAAATGTACCTTACTCCTGTCTTTGCGGCCTGTGGGCAGGCGAACGTGGAGGATAAAGGTCTATTTGTGGACCGTCTCAAAGAGGTCGTGCCTATAAGAAAACAGTGGCGTACCCAGCTTCCCAGTCTGCTTCTGGGCACTTATGTCCGTGACTATTAGGACATGAATACTCGTCCCAGCGGCCCGTCGTTAGCAATATACGAAGCTTGCGTCTTGTCCCACTGTAGTCGGCTGGCTGCTGCAGGCACGCTTAAGGAGGGCTTCTCTGCCCTGAAAGTACCTGTGGTAGAAACCGCCTGGGTGCCGGGTGTCAAAAATATGTACCTTTGGTTTGCTCTAGGTGCTGAGTGACTAGCAATAGCCACTTCTGCCTACCCCGTCATCCTTCCGGTCAGCCCAAGTATGAAGTACCCCGAGGGGGTGAGGAAAAATTGGTTCTGTGCTGAGGTTGTCGCCTAAGCGTACCTCGCAGAGGGCAATACAATCCGCCTCAGTGGCCCATGACTGGCGTCTCTTCAACCCGATGCCTACACCGAAGACAGTACTGTAGAGCGGGGATGGATCCTAAGCCAGAGAGCCGCACTCTATTTTAGCACCAAAGTTACTGGTCGGATGATGGAAGGACTACAGACGGAACCTGGATCCGAAACAACCAGACGGGATCTACTAGAAGTCGTATCAGGAGGAACGCTGGAGGGAACAGCATGTAACGACCGGTCGTGGGAAATCCCCCCAAAACCACAGCAGTTTCCATGTTTTCTTAACATCACTCACTTATTTACACCACTGACTTGTTTTTTGCACTGCTTGTTTTCGCGGTCCAGAGCTTGTTTGTTCGCGCCCAGCGCGTTGCTCTGTCATAACCTTGTTCTGGACCTGCTTGACGTACGTTCTCCTTTCTCGCACGCCGCAGTTTGGTTCCCGTTTTTGGATTCCCCATGATTGCATAATTGAGGTTTGCATCTGTTTCGCGTCATTGTTCGTCTGATAATCTTGTATCGTAGAGTTTCACGGATAATCGCCTTTCGATGTCGGGATCCTTTGTAAAATTGGCTACGCATTGCTCAAACCTGTCTTACTCAGCAGCTAACTGCAACAAATACCGAGGTGAGCTGTTCTCCGGTGCGCAACACTGGGGGTTTTGACGAAATAATTGTCTGTTCTCAGCACGTGTTACAGCATTCCTTAGCCACCTTATTTTGCACTGATCTAGACCAGACCTCTTTTTCTAGGAGCCTCTTTCTCCAGTCTGTCTTTGTTTCAAATTTCGTAACTGTATGCCTGGTCAGCCGAAGTCTTTGCAAAGCCAGACTGCAAAAGACAATATTGGGTTGCACTCATTGTCAAAGTTCTTCTGCTGCACAGAGGCCTGAAGTCATGAATTTCAGAATGGCATAGGATGTGACGTCTGCATGCTACGGTTCCAAGAAAACTGCAAGAAACTATCGGCTAAATGTTTGGATCTGTATGGGAAGCACTATGTGCCAAAGTGAGTTTGTCCGGTGTGTGTGGGTTGCTGCGAGTAAAGCCTTTCTAAAATCACTGGTAAAGGATTCAGTAGGTTGGATAAACGTTCAGACATAAAACACCGAAAGCCTTATATAGGAGACGACCGGGGCGAGAAAGCTGGGATGCTTGACGGGGCTGGTCACAGTGAGGCAGAGGGTAGGGGCGAGAAACAGACAGGCGCCAAGAGAAGACAAATAAAGTACTGGGAAAAGTAGGATCCTCTGCTCCCCAGGTGTCCCAGGTGGAACCAGCCTGTGGCATTAGGACGATTCTCTTTTTCTTAGATTGTCAGCAGGATGAAGTCAAGAAACCCCGAGATGTGGGTCGAAACCTCATCAGAGGGGTATCACGTCTTGAGTCACACGCTGAGGTAGTCCTGGGTAGGCAAAAGAATGTGGTTGTCAAGGGCCTTCGCGGAAAAATCTGTCGGGCATCAAACCAGACACCGATAACTCCTTCAACAAGCAGTAGACCGCCCAAGACAATTGGATATCCCACTACACGAACTACCCAGGCTGGTTTTGTTGCCGAGCAGGTGAACGCCTGACCCAGAGGCAAACCAAGCTCATGCACTCCCAGTTCAGGTAGAATTCGTGACTCCCAGCCTAGGGGTCTTTCCTAGGCTGTGGCCGAGAAAATTCAACTAACTTGTGAACTTATTCTAGTTGATCCTGACAACGCAGCCCAGCTTGAGCACAGCCTCGTAGAGCCGGCACAAAGGACAGAACGCACAAACCGGACAGTCTGAAATGGGTCCTCACCCATACATCAAAAGTCCCCAATAATTCATATGGCGAGGTGTGATGAGAACATGGGTCCTCAGCAAGATACTCCACAGAAAACCACAACGCCGTAGACTAAAACCGTCCAAAGAGGACCACCTATGAACAGCCTTATGAAACGTCACAGTGCCGCCTTAGTACCCTAGACTCTCAGGAGCTCATCCGATTCCGGTACCAGGTCCTCTACCGGCTACAGGCAGTCTTCCCTCTTGAGTCCTTCCTAACGTCCATATAAGGTGGCTTATAGCAAGATACAATTATACTTCAAAGTACTTCTCCACATCTCGGACACACGGGTCCATTTCAGAAGCTCTGTAGAACGTTTTGGTGACTCTCATCAGTCATCCACTGAGGGGCTTAGCCGTCCAAGCAGACGTTAAGCAGTCTCTGTGATGGGTCAGGAAATTGGAATGCTCTAATAATAATAATGATGCTATGTTTCTCGACCGTGGTCGAGAGGCAAGCGCAAGCGCATGATCATGACGTTCAACGTTACTCAAAAAGACGAACTATACAAGAATTTCAATAAAGCGGGTCAAAAAAGACAGAAACAAAACAATATAGCTGGAGATAGTTTGAATCGGTCAAAATGATAGTGGTTTGAGCGGCAAATACGGTTTGGTTTCGAATCCCAGTAGGTTAGTGGCGGCCCGTAGAAATACAGAATATGTCGTGATCATGCGTTAGCGCGTGCGTCTCGACTATTGCCGAGAAATATACCAATATTATATTATATTATATTATAAATATAGCGCTAAGCATGCGTTATAAAGCAAAATAATGCAAGCTGTGGATAACAGAGGCCTATTGGGGTTCTATGAACGGAATAATTTATGAACATGGAGAGATGAAAGAAATATACGGGAGTACACCAAAGAATTGTGACGAATATGAAGAGAATGACTCTCAATGAAGACGACGTTGGCCCGGAATGACGGATATTCCCGGTTTCAATGAACGGAGTGCGTCATAAAACGGGGAGACATGAACGAACAGTGCGGAAGAGCACTAGGAAACTTTGATGAATGTAGAAGAAACAGCAATCCATATAAAAGGTGAGTTTGGGTTCAGGATCAACAACCAGCATCATTTAGAAAAAAGGGAGCGCAACCTGAAGGCCTTGAATTAGTGAAGAATCAATTTCTAGCCGGATACCGTTCGATCAACTGGTTGCTTTAAGTCCGTTTGATTAAGTCAACCTGATGCCGTCCTACGTAGGGTCGTTGCCACTTTTTCCACGCGGCTCTGGAAACATGGCTCATTTTTGGTCGTCAGCTCCGGTCACCAGCTCGTCTAGCCCCCCAACTACTGTCAGTCCCGCAAGACAACCACATAGCTACGAAATCCGCCAAGGCCTATTGTTTGCCCTTTTCCTTTGTTGGAAGGGGACTTGCAGCCGCATGCATAGCTCCTGAATCCATGCCATTGCCGTGACGGTATTCATTAATTCGCTTCTTTGTAGGACGAGGCGGAATTTAAGGTGCGTGGACATTGACCTCCTAGGTTATCAGGTACAACAAATAGGTATAGTTAAGTCAACCTCATGGTGCAGCGGACACTGAAAACAATCGAACAGTAGGACTAAGTCGGTGTGGTCTATGAAAAACATCCAAGGTCCTTTTCTGTCAAAAATGTTTTCATGAATAGAAACTTTTCACATCTGTCGACAGTTAAAAATGAAGCTGCTATGAGTGTCTCTTCCCTGAGCGTCAGGCTTTCCTGCAAGGATCCGCCAGTATAAAACAAAGTGTGTATGGGCGTAGAGGTTCCCATCCCACGCTTGTTTTTGCAGCCAGCAGTTAGACGGCAACTAAGGGAGCAAAGCTATGTTTAGGGCCCCACATAGAAAACATTGATGGTTACATCTCTTACAGCCGATAAAAGATCAGACACAACTCTAGTAGCAAGCGAGAAATTTTACCAAAGTTACAGAAGAAAATGATTGATTTCATCAGGAGGTTCATTTCTTCTTCGTTAGATATAAGTCCCAATTGATCAGAGCTCGCTGGGGCACACTGTGTTGTTGTGCAGGTCAAAATGTCTGGAGCGCTTGAGATCCATGTTTTGAAACCTGACAGCTGCGCTAGGATTTACCAAATGAATCACATTTTTGGGGGCCCCATGTCAAACGCTTAAAAGAGCAGTCTGTAAGGGAGAGAACGTAGGCTTCTAGCCGGTCAAATGCACTCAACTTGTACTTCAGTTAGCAGCCAAGAACAAAAACCGTAGGGTTTCAACCCAGTTTTGTGTTGATGGGCGAGTTCAGTCTGTGGGTCTTCACTACAACTTTAGCCCAGCTTAGGATGGGCCCATGATCCACTTTCAAGAGTCTTTTCGTTAAATTACAAAGTAAAATTTTGATGCACTTGGGCGCGCATTCTTACTCTAAAGACCTCACGGATATAACAAAGTCTTAGTTGAACGACTGCGCGGTTATTCGGTGGACTGGACTGCGATGCCGCATCGTCCCATGAATGCCCACCTGAGAGGGACACTGACTTCCGAGATGGAAGCCGGGCCGAACCTCGTACTATTATACCACCATTTGAACCACCCTAAATTCCAAGGATTAACCGCCTTCCTACGGACTACGTACACACCTTTTACTTGGTAATTACAAAGCGTCTTATAGATCAGTGGTGAAAATCCCGGAAACCTTCTAAAGGGCCGCTACCAGCATTCTCAACGAAGCATGCGAAGTCTCACTTTGCCACCCACCAGAGACATTTTTCCGTGCAAATTTCTAAAGATTTGTCATACTCAAGTGACATCAAAAAGCCCTGGAATATCAATCACCCTTAATATACGTCTGAGCGGTTGTCAAATGGGAAGTGCTTCAATCCAGTGTTGCCGAAATTTTCTGTTTGTCGGTTTGTGTGTGAGCATTGTTCAGTAACAGGTTACGACCCCACTGTTTAGACTGCTTTCAGCGCCTCTTCCCAGTGATGTCTACACGGTTGGCTGACCTGTGTGGGGGAGGGGAAATTTTATTCGCTTTTCACTACTAGGTTCACATCTGATAAGACCTGAGTCGATGAGGGACACTTGGTGGTTTCTCAGGGTTTCCGCTTGTCTTTCATGCAAACCGTCCCTCGTTACCAGCCAGTATATGCTAGCTGAGAAAACATTCCGGCTAACCGTTGAACGGACTACAGATGCTTCATCGCCCGCCAAAGTTTCATCGTGGGATTATATCATGCCATATCCAATAGGCCGACGAAGAATTCGTGGGAAAGTGCCGACTATACGGAAGGTGGTATTCGCGGCTGAGCAGCCGATCTGCCGTACACTGGAAGCCAATCGTCCAAGTGTCCCAACGGATCTTGCCGGTGCCAAACTCTACTGTCAGGAGTGCAAAATTGTGGGAAAACTTTTACCCAGCCAATACTGTTGACGTCGTTTGAAGCTTGTCTGTGCAACTACGTCTCCGAACGAACTCGGCAGCGCAAAATGGACAGTATCAGTGTGAAGGCCTGCTTCAACTGTTTAAGGAGCAGGAACTTTTCTACTCAACACCTCATGGTTGGCGCGAGTAGAAGTTATTCAGTATCACATGGGTGTTCATCTGTTATTTTCAGATGTTCCCCGGCTTTGAGTTTTTGAAGGACATTTCAGTGTTTATCTTTACGGAAAGGGGAAAGGTTGGCTCAGACAAAGTGCTATGACCTTATTTAGTCAAGCATAACAGAGCTTTTCTCTTAGGTAAGGGCTTACCTCCACTATAAAACTGTCGTTTCCACAAAAAAGTTGTGCACAAAACCATGGGTTAATTTTGTTTAGTGTATATAGCCTCAGGAAATTATACCGATACCAAAAATTTCGAAAGGTTTCTCAAAGTACGTCCAAAATTCCACCCTCAGATGCCGATGCTGTTGTGGAAGGATTTGGCAAACGAGCTCGTTAACTGTTACAACTTTCGTTTTAACATAGATCTGCAGGAAGCCCATCGTACTATCTAATTCCGGTAGTGGAGGAAATATGCAACTTACTCGTGGTAGCAGATCTTACGATTGGTCACCAAATGGGCTACGAGACAAGTTTGGTCTTTTCGATACGTGAAGGCGTGTGGTTGCTGCATCACCTGGCTATCTTATCAGGTGATGTTTGCTCTAGTGGATAACCCTCTCATTTTACTGCCTGCTGGGCATGAACGATCGTGCACCACGGCTCCGACTGTGAGCCCACCGCATTAGTCCAATTCAAAGTTCATGAAATTGGAATTTTGTGGAAAATAAACAGCACAGCTTCCATATCTCCTGTGTGAACTGTTGCTATTAAAAGAGATACGGAAAAGGAAACTGTCTGTGAGACTTCAAATTGCTATGTAAATTTACACCGTAAATCAAAAGTTGCCCCGCAACTAAGAAAGCACGGGAGTCTGTGCCAACCTGACTTTTGGAAATGTTTCTCTGCGAAAGAAAGTAGCGACGGTGGCTTCGACTGATCTGGATCAGTGCGGCATCCCCGCTTGTAATTAGCGGGATTTTGAGAAACTGACTGACTGGCTTTAAGATGGTGCGGCTTATGGACAAGGTATAAATTGCTGACACTTCTGTATATCCCTGCCCAGCTGAAGTTCCTACAGAACGTTTCCCGTGGTAATGCCGTGGGCATAAGACGGTAAATGTTGAGACAATTGGTTGCGCCTGATTTCCTGTGCAGGTTGAGTTTGAAGGGTGGCACGACCCACCTCCGCTCTAAGGAATAAAGTTTGTCCCACGATTATCCATGCGACTATTCTTTAAGTACTTCTACTTCACTTTCCGTTTGTTGACGACATTTCGCCGGTGTAAGACCGCATAAAATAAGTAAAAATGCCTCCACGTTGTGCAACAGGAAATTTGTTTCTGAATCTGAGAACCAAGACTAACAACGTGAAGGTGTCAGCGGAAGAAGCTGTGTTAAGATGGTCACTGCGTGTTGGGGTTTCATGTTAGATTATTTATAAATCTAGTAAAAAATCAATAAGCTCATTTTCTTGAGGCAAGATGTAGGGAGATAATTTTGCTGTGTATCTTTGTAGCATGGAACAGTGGTTATCAGGCAAGCAAATCCGCGAGCGTAACAGAGCGTTTCAAGACAATTTTGAGCTTAATCCACGAGATGAGTTTTATGCCTCTATATGCCAACTTATGATCAAAAGCCAACGTTTAATTTTTCAGAAACCATCAACCAAAGGCACTGCCGATGATCCAAGATCAGTGCCACAATGAATAGCTTTGTGGGTCAAATTATCGGGCACAATTTTAAGATTCTACTTATTTGCAACCATAAAATCGTTTTCGTCGTTTGCGCAAACCGTGTCGTTTATGGTTCTAGGAAGCAAAGACCGGTGTGACACTTGGTTTGGATTAAAATTAATACCATCAGTCCTGTTGAGGTTACCATTAGTGTGGGATAGCACTGCATATAAGGCAATAAAGCCCTGGGATGAGATAGATTAATTATGCGGTCGGTAGTAAGTCCATGTCAGTGCGCTCGTAAGCTTCATAGACGACGACTGATGAGCATGCAATGAACGACGGGAGATACCTGTTTCATTTCAAAGATAGAAATACTTCGCTATATTAGCGGTAGGGATAACATGGAATAACAGTTTTTCATAATACTGACTGCCAGCAGTCATTCGTGGTTTTCGTGAAAAATGAAATAAATAAATGGAACGCAGCGGTACACATTCGGTTGCCCAGAAATTAGACCTCAGCCGGACACTAAAATGTTTCACGTGGGTTTATGTTGGAATTTATTAAGGTCTATTCTGAGTCACTTTCGGGTTCGTTTTTAGTCTAACTGGAGTCTAATTTGGCACCTAAGAAAGTGTTCAGGTTGACTGCATTTTGCGGAAACTATCAGGTTAGGTCAAGCCACGGGATTTCCGCGACACCGGAGTTCACAGGACTTACAACAGTACGTCTGCTACCTCCCTTCCCTTGGGTTATACGAGGACTTGCAGCGGTACGCCTGCATACCCCCTAACCTACGACCCCGGCCTCTAGTCGGCACCTTCTAATAAACAAACTTTTCTTACTTATCTCCTTTGCTGTTCTTCGCTAGTGCGGACTACGGCCATCAGTACGAGTCCATCTGCATCAGCTTCTACGTTCTCAATTATCCCCATGTGCCACTTGTCTCTCGCAAAGGTCTCTGAAGCAACTAGAACGATGTCCCCTTTTCTAAGGTTTCTATGTTCTGGAAGCCATTTCTGTCTGGCCTGCATAGTCGGGACATATTTTCTCACCCATCGGCTC
Organism: Fasciola hepatica; assembly: GCA_948099385.1. NCBI lineage: Eukaryota > Metazoa > Platyhelminthes > Trematoda > Plagiorchiida > Fasciolidae > Fasciola > Fasciola hepatica. Next base: position 4,150,525 of record CANUEZ040000112.1, on the reverse strand, counting down.
CAAAAGTTATTCGCGAAGTGGCTGACCTGCTTTCAACGTCTACAATAGTGTTCTGTCATGTAAGCATTATCTTATATACCACAATCGCCCCTCAGCAGTAGTAGACTGCTCAGAGTCAGATCCAATCTGCCCTGGTCATCGGACAAAAGTAGGACTATCGGTCGATTATTCAATATCCTCTTGACTTCAACAAAGCAAGTACGTAACGTCTCCTCACTCATTATCTGTTCCTTCGAAAGCACTGATAGCAACCTGCGTACCGAACGGATCATTCTCTCCCATGCACCCCCTCGGTGGCTCGATGCTGTAGGGTAGAAGTGCCAACTTATGCCCTGACTGGCTAGGTGATCGTTAATGCACCGTCTATTCCAACGTTTCAGCTGGCTTTTGAGCTCGGTAATTGCACCCACGAAATTCGGCCCTTTGTCGCTATAGATTTCTGTCGGTGTTCCACTTCTACCAACAAAACGGGCGAGTGACATAATGAACGAGTCAGTGCTTAAACTAGCTGTCATACCCAAATGAGTAGCTCGAGTTTGCAGACAAGCGAATAGAGAGCCATATCATTTTTCCGACCCTCGGCCCCTACGAACATGGATTGAACCAAAGTAATCTATTCCGACCGAATTCAAGCAATACCGCCCCCTTTCCACACGACAGGGAGGAAGTGGAGCCTTCATCTGCTGACCGGCGAAAGCGGTCAGCCTACGACAAGTGAAACATCGTCCTATTACTCTTTTGCCCGCGCCGATTCCATTGATAATCCAGTATCTCTCGCGGATTGCGGCAAGCACTTGCCTGGTGCCACTATGTCTTTCTCTACTATGATGGTCGCGGATAATGAGTTCTGTCACCGGGTGTCTGTTCTGCAAAATAACTGGGTGTTTAAAGGCACTTGGATATTCAGCATAACTTAGTCGTCTGCCAACACACAAAAGATTTTCCAATACAGTCGGGCATAGCTTTTTTAAGGAACCCAAGGCACCCTTGCAAAGTTCATCTGTAAGTGGTTCTCGCCGTAAAAACTCTCAGAATGAATCCCTCTGAACAATTGTTATCACTGAACCTGGCCTTTTCTATGTCTTCGGCGGACAGGCTGCCCACGTTCAGCAACCTCTTGCTCCTTGAGAACATAACTTGAATATAGGATGTAAACCGGATGAGCCAAGCGACAGCCTTTAAGAGCTTGGACCAATCAGGGTATCGAAAAAACATGAGGGTGACGTCAGCGTGCAGATTGGCCGTATTCACAAAAGCCGGCCCCTTCTTAGTCTCCACACCATCCGGTGGGACCGAAAATACAAATTCTGGTGGATTATAATCGTTCAAAGGCAAGGATCCTCTCAACCAAATTCTCTTCGGTTGAAATTCCTCTTGAGGCTAGATCAGCAATATAATCTTCTGATCGCACTTGCCGCCATTAGAAAACGTTGGTATACTGATGAATAATTGCCAACCGGTTAGCGACGAAGGTACTATAACGCACACCAGTGTTCTCTATGTAGTGCCTGAAGATCATCAAGTCTGCCCGAAAAAAACGCTCCGTCAATACAACCTGGCAAGCTTCGTTTTAACATCTTACTCAATCGAACACCAAAGACGGCTGCCGCCAACTCAAGCTTTGGGATAGTAACGGTTTTGATAGGCACTACTAGCGATTTACTATATAGGAGCACATAGTTTGGGGCTCTGTCCACGGGAATTTGCCTTGCGTATGCCACTGCACCGTATCTGGTTTTTGAAGCATCACAGAATATATGCAACTCAGTGCATCTTATTTCATTTTAAGCCTCTTTAATTATGCTTCTTGGTACTCTTATTTTACCGACGTGATTCATAAATGATACCCAATTATTCCACAACGTCGTATCTGCTGGCTTAAGTGGGCTATCACGACGTAATTGCAACTTGCATAACCTCTGCAACAACTGCTTAGACGGAAGACATAACGGAGCTACTAGTCCAAGTGGGTCAAACAGAGGACTGACGTCCGACAGTATGCCTCTCCTTGACAAAGGCCTATCAAGCAACTGGAACTGAAAGGTAAATTCCTCCGTGACCGTATCCCACTGTACGCCCAGTGCTCTCTGACCGGTGTCGTTCCGCTGAGATAGCCGAAAAGAACTTGCATTTAAATTAGGGCCCAGGTCGCTTTGAGTCACCCAGTTTCCCGATAAGGACTGATGCCTTTTGAAGGTGGTCGGACCAAATACCACGCAGCCTAACAGTGTGCGGACTGCTTAGGGATGTTTACGACCGCCTAGTATCTGGTCTAAACCCCAATGAGCCTCTGGTACGTCACATCCGATAAGCAATAGTACATCCTCATTTACGGTTTCTATAGGTAGGTCCTCCAATTGAGGCCACTCCCTTTACTCGTCATCGGAACTGAGCTTGGGCACGGGCAGTGACTCAACAGCAACAGCTTGCTGTATGCTGACTGAATCGGCGCCATTCAGTGCGATCATTTCGAAAGCGTCACTGACGGCGTTAGCTGTTTTGGATCCCCCTAGAGTCTTAATCGTCAACTGGCTGTTTCGAAAACCTAAACCCAGACGCTGTATGACCTCGGCCCGAATGAGAGTAGTGTCGGATTTATTGCCGAGGAAAGCATATCCGACAACCTCCTCTTCTCCGGTCTTAATTCTCACCGGAAGTAGTCCAAGGTGTATGCTATTATGCAGCATCTTGGTTACTCCGCAGTGATTTTCGCTCACTGCCTTGGGTGGTACAAGGCGCTTAGGCATAGCCCTATGGAGTAGTTGATGATGCCTACCGCCACAGCCTTCAATAGTGCAGACGGTTTTTGACCTGCATTCACCCGCTCTATGACTTCTTCTTGGACAAATGAAGCACAACTCTTTTCTACGGGCTTCTGCCCGTCTCGCAGGTACGTCTGACGCCAAAACCTCTTGGCACAGCTTTATCGAGTGGTTCCCATCACATGTCGGGCAGGTCTGAGGTCGCTCTTTATCCTGCTGCATTGTGTTTATGGACCAACTAGATCCAGATTGACGTAAATCTGGGTTGCGATTGGCTTGATTCACCCGGCCGATGGTCTTAGCTCGGCTTGCTAGTTATTCGAAGCGACTGCGGGCGATCCCGGCCTTGGTGGACACAAATTCCGTTAGCTCACTAAACGTTGGTTCCCGACCGTTTTGCGTTAACCGATCGACTCTTTCAGCACATTTATTATGTAGGGAGTATGGAAGACCACTAACTACACGTTCCAGGGTGTCCAGCGAGTTCAGATCGGGCGTATAATTCTTCTGCTCGAGAGCAATCATGAAGCTCTCCATTCTAACGGCTAGCGTCGACAGTGCTTCTGAGTCCAAGTTGCTGGTGTTCAGTCCCTTCATTAGGCCCTCTAGAAGTGATCGCATTACCTCGTGCGGGCGGCCAAATAATTCCTTTAGTATCCCACAAGCTCTACGATATCCTTCGCTGGGAGGCAGCATTACACATTCCTCGATCGCTTCCAGTGCCTTACCCTTACAATAATGAAGCAAATACATCAAGCGTTGGCCGTCATCCATGACCTTCGAGGTGACATACACATGAAACTGTCGAATGTACTTCCAGTACGTTGCTGGCGGACCACCAAACGAAAACAACTCTCTTTTTGGTAAATCCATCCCACCCACAAAGTAAGAAGCCGCTTTCCATAACTTACGATAAGGGTCCTGCCTACCGGTTTTTTCGTTTCCCTGAACAGCCGTACCTATGAACTCATCACAAATCTACCTCGTGTGCATCTGAACATACTCACGCACTCTTTCCCTACCTCGTTTGAGTCCGCGGATCGCAAAGACTCACTTCTTTCTAACCCCTCCGAGAGTTTGGCGACCTCCAGCTCTTGCTTAACTCTTTAAAAACTCCTTAGGCTGGCTTTCTTTAAAAGCCTTTAAATCCTGTGCTAGATTCTCTTTGACGTGGCTGTCTCTAAGTTTGACAGGCAACACAGTTGACTTAGAAAAACGACTGAGCCGGCTAGAGCCTGTAGCCCTGAAGCCATGAACAGAAAAACTATCGGGAGGGACTTCCCGGGTTCCAGCGACGATTTGATCCAATCCGATCCCATTTTCAGACCGGTTGAGTCCAGTGGTCACCTTATTGCTCCTTGTTGTTTGCATTGTTCCACAGATAATGTCAAAGTACTGTAACGACCAAAAAGCTCATGTCCTGGTCCGAGTGGAGCCTGACCAACGATTCAACTATCGATTAACCGACTAATAAGCTTCACTCGTTCTGGGTAGCACCTTGGAGCCTCAAAGGAACGCGCGGCCCAAATCGATGCAGAACTCAAATCAAGAACACGATTGCTCTGCAAATTCTACGGTACTATTAGCGAATAAAAATATAAGTACAAACACGATCATACCTTTGACAGTGAGCCTCTGTCACTATCTAGCCAAAAAGGTAGCCAAAAATAGGACAAAATTCTGTAAAAGGGGAAACAGTTGGCCAAAAAGAGTAAATAATAAATACCTGTCCTGAGGTCCAAACAAATAGAACAAGTTCTGCACGCTTAATCAGGCCAAAAAAACAATTTCCTGAGCGTGGCAGCCAAAAATCAGCGTAAACGAGCTGAACGTCCACGGTCAGTCGACGTGAGCGAGAAAATGAAACCGAGGAGTAATAAAACATAATTGTGTTGAATTGGTGCATCTCACTACCGTAACAACTGTCCTCCAAGTAATCTCAGTAAGAAAGCACAACCATAAAAAGAAAAAGAAAGTAAACCAAGCGTAGAATAATTGTTGACCACAAAACAGTGTCAGCATGAATAAGTTAGAGGAAGCGGTCCAAAATTGGTCATAGAGTATAGGAATGTGAGCAGAAGAGGAATTTTTCATTCAACATGGACATTACACTTGTCCTTCACGGCCAGGTAATTATAGTGGAATACCCCATGGTCGCTCTTTATTGAGGGTGCTCATACTCGTACGTCCTTAATGTCACCGGTGTGTTTGACCATTACGAGGTCCAGTAGCTCGAGACTCTGGCTTTCACCCACGTAGTTGGTCTTAGGAAAGGCTGAACAAGCGCCTACTCCAGTGCTAAGTCTAGCAGTGTGACGGAGGAATCATCACATTTCACAGGATCACCCAATCTCTCGCGGGGGCACTGAATTCCTCAGGGAATATTAGTTCATCTGCTGCGGCTACGGTGTGGTAAGGGTAGATCAGCAAGGCTGGACCCTCCGGTTTGTTGGCAGAGGGGCTTCGGTAAACACATGCTACACATCAAGGTTTGATGTGGCTTCCAGTTGCAGAAGGCCGACCGAAAATTGGGTGATGTGGTACATTCCCTGGCTATCTGCTCTGTTATGTCAGAGGCCATTAACACGGCACCCCACCATCCCTTCCGCCAACCCAGTTGGCTCGATGGACTTCGTAGCCAGTGAGGAAGAGGGCTCCGTTTTTAGCCAGATTTCGGGTACGGCTAGGCAATCGGCTTTGACGGTCTCCGCTGCCAGCTCCTGCCACTTGTTTCGAAATCCGCATGTGCTGGCGCAAACTACGGCTATGTTTCTCGGCCTCTTTCTTGCACCGCTTTCAAGCCGTTAAGGGTGGCAATCGGAACCTGGTGCCGGGTGCCGGCCTTCCTCTTGAGCGATACAGACTGGACTCCTTTTTTGCCTTTTACCTGACTCGCCCTACTAGCAAAGAAGGGTCTTGGTGGTACTATAAAGCCACCTTTGAGGATAAAGTTAGTGAGTTGGCCTGGGGAGGGGTTCCGCATTCATCAGTGCTCATGCAAAATTGGCCGCCCCTCCCAAAGTCCATTTTGTTACCGCTGGTAGAGGCCCGGTAACTGCCCAAGCTACCTGGCTCCAACATGAAAGTTTCTTGGGCAACCGCATCACCAATTTAGGCCGAAGCCAGGAAAGCCTCTTTCCCCCCAGGATTTGCGAACTTGACAAGCTTCGGCCCAGGAGGTCTTTCGTCACCCCTACAAAGTTTCACTTGCACAGCTTGAAGAAAGCCCAAAAGCAAATTGCCCTGGAGGGCCCTCTTTCCTCAGAAGGTTTGGCAGTTGATGTCAAACATCTCTATCCCTCCGTCTGACTGACTGGCAGACAGGCTGAAGGAAGTTGTTCGCCAAAACATTAGGGTTTTTACCCGGAACTATTTCCTTATCTTTCAGTGAGTTGCCAGGCATAAGTATTACTGCGTCCAACTTGTCCCAACAGCCTCGGTCTCTGCTTTTTGCTCGTACACTCCATGAAGCAACCGATACATTTTCCCCCAACTCTTTTTCTCAAACTGTACTACAGAAACTGTTTGGCGTGGAGCTGTTTTGGTGCTCTTTCGATGACTGTCCGTCTCTAAGGGAAAGCAGCCGTCTAAAACCTCCAGTACACCTGATATTTTAACCGCTGGATGCTGACTTTTGTAGGCGTCAGAGCAATTGGAGCTGGACAATTTAAGAGAGTGGTAAACACCGCACAAAATGAACTCCCTACGAGACAAAGGGCTACACTTCCGGTGATACCATCTGTGACAGACGTCACAAGTTACTCCCTCCCCTACTCCATAAGAGCAGCAATAGCCACCTTTGTCCATGGTTTTATCACGTTTATTGTTCAACTGAGAGCCGACGACCAGGCACAGTCGTCGTTCGACCGTTGCAACTGCGCACGCTCTCACAAGCTCTGTCAACTACGCGCCGGTCACCAACTCTTCCGATCGCCTGGGCTTTCTCGGAGTTGTGCGGGATATCGTCTTGGGCAACTTATTTTTCAGTGTCGAGCATTTGACTAACGTGAGAGTGGCCCACTTGTTAGGAAGGGAAGAAGAACCGGTTCAACAGGGAAACCGTGAGGTATGGTTTAGGGGCTTCACAAGAGCTTTTGATATTTACTCAGATGGAATTGTCTTCCTGCTACACCCCACTGGTTTTCTCACGTTTTAGTCTGCGGCTCATTTAGCAGCGGAAGAAAACTCGAATATAAACAGCAAAATTTCCGTAGTTTTTATAGTGGGATATTGTAAAGCCAGCTGGATGATGGGAGCACCGCTAGCATAGCAAACAAAGTGGTAGACAGTATCAATACTGGTTGAGAGGCCCGCCAACCAGGTTTTTTGTCACTGACTGCCACAGAGCCTTCCAGCCGAGCCAAACCTCGTCCTAGTTCCTTAGGTTTCAAAGGCCAGGTGGTCGCACAAACCGAATGACTCGGATCTCCTGTTTTCTACCAGTCTATACACGTAGATTTCCAATGCTAGGAAGAATTTCTACCGATGCCAGAAATGTCCTTTTCACGTCCCTAAGTGCCTTCCCTCGGATCGACTGCCACGCAATATCACATCACGGTGAGGCGCAATGCACCCCTGTTTAGTTCAGCTGCGGTCAGGTCAGGCCACAGAGCTGGCGGCTTTGGCCTAACCGGTGAGTTCAGGTTCTTGCTTCAGGGAGCTTCAGATGAACCACAATGAGCTGAGGCATTAAACCCTCCGGCACTGATCTTATGGTTTGGTGTTTGGTTCATCTGCGGCAATGGAGTGGGAAATTCGGGCTCGCCTTCTGCGTAATTAAGTCTCACCGTGCACTTACGTGGTCATGACCCCATGTGCTTCTTCCAGCATATGATCTTCCTAGCCTCAGACGGCTAAAAGAACGGCATGATAGTGGTGGTGGGGAGAAGTAGTAGAAAGAGAGGGAGAACAAGAAAGTAGAATAATGATAACTATTTGAGTGGGGATCAACTACGTGGACAAGAGGCGGATAGAGATTGACACAGGTAGACTTACGATTAAAGGCTAGATGGAAATAAATTTTATTGTGGATGATGGCAGGGGCAGTCAAAGAAGACTCCTGATGAACAATGGTCCAGGCTAGCCGTGAAACCTGTCACCGTTCGGGCGGCCACCGCATCCCCTGGAAGCTGGCTCCAGGGAATCCCCGCACGGCATACGGAAGACTGTGCCATGAAATTAAGATATGCTCGTGGTTTGGCCAGCTTCAGCTCATGTCCCTTGAAAGCCGTGCTGCGGCTTAGCGTCAGAAGAGGGACCTTGGTTGTGGCAGTCCCCAAACTTTATCACCGCTTCGATGAGGTTGCCCCCCGGATTCTCCGTTTCAGCGGGAACTGTTTTGGTTGTCCCACTGTTGGTAGATAAGACAGTTCCTCCTTCGTCTGGGGACATCGGAATTTTGCTCCAGGTTCCACCCAGCCGGAGTCTGTACCTTTTGGGTCAAGACTCGGCTAAGGCAGAATTCAACATTTTGCTGTGGGTCCACTCCTTCGAGACCCACAGGGCTTCTCATTCTATCTCCAGATAGTTTTGATCCCCAGTTATCACCACCTTCTCAGCCCCGGAGGTTCGTTCGTGCATATATTCCAGGGCCATGGCGCCCTCGAAGTCTTCCGCTGGTGGGACCCTATAAATGCAGATAAGCCTCAGAAAATGAACGTATACAGTAGTTTTACTCCAAAACCCCCTGAACGTTGCCTGTTAAGTGGGTTTCACCCGCTTGTTCTCAGTTCTTCCGCGCAACGAGGAGCATTATTCCCCCCTCAAGCGCATCCACCCCGTTCACCTGAAGAACGCTGGAGACCAGAGATGCCACCAGGAATACATTGTCCGAACCTTTGGTCAGGTTTCCGTCACAGCTGCGCAATGGATTAGTCCGTCACAGATGCAAGGTCCTCCCATCAACTCAGAATACTGCAAGCATTGGCTCTTAGCACTGCTGTCTGCTCTGGCTCTTCAGGCTTGTAACTGATGAACTCGGGAGTTACTCTTGAGTGGTAGGCCCCTTTTTGATTCCTGCGGAGGTAAAAGCAAACGATGAACTGGTTGTGGTCCTAGTAACAGTGAGGCAGGGGGTACAAAAATTGAGGCTTCCAGCAACGATTCCGTCGATAGTGGCTTGGGTAGCCTGACCTTCGGTTCACCCTGAGTTTGGTCAAAATTCACGGCCGCGGCGTCAAAAACTTCAACTTTGGCTTCGTACTTGACTTCAGGCTCAACCACGGCCTCACTCTAGACCTTAGGCTTACTTCCCCGGAAGCAGCCAAGAATTCATCCTTGAGTCGTTACTCTGTGAAATCTACCAGGGCCGGCCTTTGATCGAGCAGCTCAGTAATCGGTTCCCTCCATTTAATGTGCCTATGGACTATTTTTAGCCTTATAAACGCCGGCAACCCAGCTGTTCTTATAAGTTATTATCCCAACCCCTTTATCGCAAGTTTTGGCTACCCTGCATACAACCTTTTGAAAACCCCTCGTCAGTACATCCTGATGCCGTCCCCTAACGATGTCCGAGGCAGCATTTAGTTTTCGTAAAAACCAGGCCAACACACCTACTTTGCAATTTATGCTGATCAGTTGCGCTTCATGCCCGCTCAACAGCAGAAAGACTTTCCTCAAAGGGCTCTCCTTTTGTCTATAAGGAAATGATACGGCTCTTCTGAAGTTTCAGAAGGCCTGGTTTTCTCTGTATGACTGTAAACTTCTTATCGGGCAAAAAGACTTTAGTTGTAGCAGCATTCTTTGTCTGATTTTGTCCCGTCTTATTTCCGCATTGTTTTTTTTGCAGGCCCGCAAAGCTGACTCATGCTCATTTGGGGCACGTTTTTATCATACAGACCGAAAGCTGCATCTCATGGGTAATAGCATTTCTGGTGGCGAAATCTGCAACATATATGACATATGATACAGGCATCCACGGATTCTACACATCGTGGGCTTCTGCATCTTTGTGGCTCCTGATTTGAAGACCGATGGTGCCCATTATCTAAGCGTATCTAAGGGTTCATATCAGATCTCACGGGGAAATTCATGAAAAAGTAGAGAACCGCTATCTTAGCGAGGGTTAGCTTTCACAGTCCTGTATACACAAGTGTTGGACGGGGTACCCATGTGCGTATTGCAACTCTTTCCTGAAAGTCTAAAAATGCCCTGAGCCTGCCGCCTATCCTCCTCGGAAAATGATGCTCATGGGACTATGTTGCCTTTCACGGCATTTTGGTTCACTATGTCTTGTATCTTTCTTGCATGTTGAAGTTATCTGGATCCCAAATTGCTCCTGATCCCACTTTCCACTTTCTCCGGTGGTTCTTGAATATTACTGAGATGGTCCCCATATTTTCTGCAGTGAACGACTGTATGCATCTTTTTCGTCGATCTCCAGCCTTTTTCTCCTGATTTTGGAGCACTCACACAAAAATACCCCTTGAGTCTGAAGCATCTTTGACTTACTTTGCAGCTACGTACAGTGCATGTGGTATGTTCAGTTGGGTTCAGTTTCCACAAGCCAGATAGTGGGCAAGGCCACCTGGGCGTCCCCAGTTCCCCAATGGTATGTGAACAAGTTGTGCACCCCATACCGCAGAGAAAATGTATTCGGATCCCCGCTAAAAACAGGGGGGAAACGTAAAACCAAATGGCACTTCAATTGCAAGAGAAATTGTGCACCTTTAGCGCCCACGGAGTCAGAATGTAATAAAAGCAGAACTTCAGGAAAGATACACCGGGGTTGGACCAGAATCGTTCGTAATTCATCTAGCAAACTTACTCAACTCTACCAGGGGTAGTTTCACTCCACTCACGATCCAGGATTCCGTGAAAGATTGGCCGGTTTGCAGGCCTAAGCATCACTAGGCAGACCATTTGAACGTTTCCTAAACGGTTCATGAATATATGCGATCGGGTTATCAACTCAGTTTGAAACTTTGTAAGCTTTTCATGGCACCCCCGTTCGGGACTATAGAGCAATCTGAAATGGACCACCGGCCCAAGGCCAGAGGGACATATTAGGCCCCAGGCTTCTCCAAGATATCCCCCTGAAGTCCAAAATCAAAGTTTATGTTCTTTCATATTGCTCTCCTGACCTTCAACCGTTCGCCGTGGAGGTTGTTGAGATTCCTCGAAGCAAGCGGGTCGTTCCTGCGGAAAGGTAAACGAGCTTGAACACTGCATTCTAAGTGAGGTTATATCATGACCATGTACTTCTGTGTGGAATTTTCCAAGTTTCTTCAAGGCAACTTTGGCCGAAGTCTGAAGAGACCACCACGAGTTTTCTGTGCAACAGCCTCGCCCTAAGCTGACCAGTTAAAATCACTGTTCATGATAACCCCAAGGTCTTGGATCTTACTAGCTGCTTATTTAGTAAACAACCCTTGATCATGAGCGACAGTTGGGATACCCGTTTATTTTGAAGACAAACGACCTTTTCCAGCCTTGAGAAGTGAACCCACTTGTGTGCTGACCGCTGGGCAAATAACTATGTCCCTCCCTGTATAGCCCCTCCAGCTCAGACCCTACAACTTTCACGTCGCCCGCACAGATGAAACTGAGCAATGGAGGGGCGTGTAGGACGGTTCTTAGCAGTAAGTAGCGGAATTCGCACGAATCCTGGAAATGAAACAAGATACGTTCTAGTCTCTATGATACTGAATTATTAGCTGAGCTACCTAGTTAAACTTAAGCAAGCCTGAAATATGCGATCACAGGGGCTCAGAGTGGGAGAGACTGACAACCACTTCGGCCACACAGGTCTCACCGGGAACAGGACAAAGTGGAGCTTTCCCCCTGAATAAACAATTCAAATTACAAAAAGTGAATGGTACAAAACACACAAATATTTGAAGTAGTTGACCTTTTTCAAATAACCGGGGTATTGTACTGCTTCGGAAGGAATTTTCACAAATGACCCTCACGGGTCGGACTACAGGTTGGTAATGAACTGCAATAATAGCGTTGGGCCTAAGACGGATCTTTGAGGTACGCCACTAGTGACGTTCGCTAAAACTAGAGCCTCTGTCTTTTACTTTGAATTAAAAGGCAATGCAGGAAAGGAAGTCCGCAGACCACCTGTGTACTGGCCTGAATACCTAAAGCCCCGAAGTCGCCAAACAACAATCCCTGTGCCACTGAAGCAAACGCCTTGCCAAAGTCAGGGCAACAAACACCGGCCTGTTTATCTTCATCCAGTTGGTAATTATATTGGTTATCCTGTACACCTGACAGAAGATGGAAGACTGAACGAGCTAATGGTCGGAGTTGACGGGCTGAAGAGCACTTTGCCTGCAGAGCCGCAGGGCGCAAGACGGTTACGATGTTGCGTGCCGCTTCCAGGTGGACTTAAACAGACACACTTCAGACAGCCATTTGACTGAGGGGACTGGGGCTAACCGGAAGCCCCGACCTATCGAACAGCCTGGTCGACTTTTGCTTGACCAGCCAAGTACCTCAGTGGATGACTGATGATGATCACTCGAATGTCCTACAGGGCCTCTAAAATAGGCCAATCGGTCCGACCGAAGAACACTATCATACAGCATTGGGTGATTCTAGTCTGGATGTGAGAAAGTACTTTAAAGTACAGTTGTCCTAACGATATTCCACTTTATGTGACTAAGGAGAATGATTCGAAGTGAAAAATTGTCTACGGCTAGAGAAGGACCTAATACCGGAGAAGGTTGCTCATGGGGTCAGTTGTCATTCCAAAGTAGACCTAATTACAGATACGTGATTGTAAACAAGGCGCGCCCAAGCTCCAGGCTGGCAATTGCTTTTTGGTGAGTTTGGTGTCCGCGAAGCCACTACATGATGATAGCTGAGTGGAAGCTATCTGGACCCGCTGAAGTACGTGCAGTGAATTCCCTGTAAGTACTTAAGAACCATTCTCTCTAGAAGATTCTTTTCGTTTACTTATTGCAGAAGACGTGCGGGCATCAAATTCACTGGTGTCTTGCTCGTCACTGTGCGCGTACCACCAGAGCCACTGCTTTGCTCTGGTCATCAGTAGAGATACCATGGTTGTCAGCTTACAGTGGATTATTAGTATCCTTCTTCGAACCTTGTGGCGGTACTCGGCTATCGAATTTCTTTGGCGGATTCCTTGCGCACATAGAAATTTCGAGCTGATACTCTCTCTTGGAAGCTTGCAGAAGGCTCAGTTTCTCATCTGTGAGCATCACACAAGGGGTACAAACTAGCTAACCGCCGGAAGCCCGCAAGGTTTCTAGCTGTGGTTTCCACGCTCAACGGCACTGTCTACTGCAGCCTTCCACTTCACTGGTTTGCCCTCCCGGCCGTTTCGTCTTGAAGGTGCGATCTCGTTCTGCGAGACATTCAGGGATCTTTATCACATTCACGCCTTCCCACATAGCAGATTTTGCCTTGTTCCACGTCAGCTCCGTGGCCCTAATGAGAAGCTTATCTCTGCCAGCACCACCGACGTTCCTGGCCAATTTTTAGGCTGCCTCGGGCTGCTCTGTGCACAGTGTGACTGTGACACACTGGTGATCAGTCTCACCCGAAGACCTACGGCATCCGGTTCTGATAAGTCTTCTATAAAGTTCGGTTTATTGAGATCTAGCAAGGATGGCACGCATCCAGGCATTTGTCTGGTATCTTTCCCAGCACTTTGATGCGAAGCTCCTGCTTTCGGCCACTCTAAGTAGCTCTCTCCCTGCCATCCCCAGTGATCGACGTTCGCCTTACAGTCCACTTGCGGCCGGTTGAATTCAGCTTCTACTAGATCATATGTGCCTCTAAAAGTAGTTCACCTACGGTTAGCAGTGGGCAAATATCCTCCTGGCCGTTTGTATTTGATGTCTGTAGACACGGATGATGTTAACTGTCCGGCCTGGAGTATCAGCGATAGATAAACAAAGCCAGCAACAGTTTGAATGGATCATTTTAATAATGGTTTGCGCGGCAGTTTTAGACCGGTTTTGAATCCGGGCTGGGCGGTGGGGTATAAACCAAACATCCGGGGGCGGAAAAACGCTACTTCTGGCTCATCTTTCAAACGTGCGCGATAACTGATTCTCATTTTGGTGAATCATACAGCCAACGGTAACTACACCATGATAAACATAGACAAAAGTTGAAGTTTCGCTTTGAAAACCCCGAAAATCATCTTCAAAATCCGGAAAAATCTTCTACGCATCGCGATTTGAGCAAGAAAACACCGCACAGCCACCAACCAGAGCCGCGCCTGCAGCGTCAACGGCCACCGCGGCCAATGACTGCGCTGACCTTGATCACAGCGCTTATATACCCTTGAAGCTAGCATTCAAACAAACGTCGCACGGTAACATTTTACATAGATTTCAGTTTCTACGGTCACCGATTCATCTGTTCGAACCGTTCCACATATAACAGTACCATAATTTTAGTCGGGCTATATTTAAGCCCGTATGTTTAGACAATATCGGGCGGTGGTGCGCGGTGGAGATATCGAAAAATCGTTAGCGCAGTGCCAAGGACGCATTATGAACGAGAATGATGCAAGCTGAGGAAACGGAGGCCTACTAAGGTTCTGCAGATGGAGTAAATTTTGAACAAGAAGAAAAGGAAGGAAAAAATCGTGAAGGAGTGTTCTCGGGAAAGTCGGTGCTTGTGAAGAGGATAGCGATCCATGAAGACAATACAGACCCTGAATGACGGATTTACCGGAGTTCAATAATTGGAATGAGTTTCGAAACGGTGCCGAGACCAATTTCGTGAAAGTGAACACTGGTGGATGTGGGAGAAACAGCAGTCCATAAAAAGGTGAGTTTAGGTTCAGGATCAGTAACGTGTTCCATTCAGAAATGAGAAAGCGCCACTGGAGGGTTCTCGAGAAGTGGAGAGTCAATTTCCAACCATCTATGGTTCGGGGGAGGGGTGGACTGTGGTAACGGATAATAAAGTGGGAAAACTCCGCATGGAATTGAGCGTCAATATGCCGTTCCACTGAATATATGTATATATGTGGACGCGTTTGCCTTCAGTGTTATTCAGCGTCATTTCTGGTAACGTACGACATCGTATGGGTATGTTTCGTCTGGCAGGGCGAAGTATGTGTCGGTCAATCAGCTGAGCGTGGTGGTATATTAACAAGATGCGCAAGAACTGGAATTTGTGTTGGTTGCTTTGGAAAAAGCTGAACGGTCTGATAAACAATTGGGAGTATTTCCTGTCGGGTGGCTTGATTTCGGTCCCAGTTTCTATGGTAGGTTTTACTTGAGTCTCTGTCCGTACGAGTCAAAGTGGCATCCTTGGTTATCCGGTTTGGCGACTGCGATAGTGGGAGACAACGAACCTAAAATAAAGGGAGATTGTGGTCTGGAAGTGGTTCCAGCTGCGGGTTATGATGATATATGAAGACAATAAATAATGGACTGGGTACGTCTTTGTGAGTGAGGCATGGATGAAGTTTCATTTGAGCAGTCAGTGGCACCTACTCAACATTCTAAGTAAAATAGGCTCGCAGTGGATTTGTGCTATACTGCTGCAGGCTAACGAAGTTGCGTACACTAGTTTGGTAGCGGTGTATGCATCCCGAGGATTTATGATTTTGCACGTTGGCACGGCATCGCTCGGATACTAATAAAAGACCTAGAGTCTCACGGTATAGAGCAGTTAGAAATGATAACCCTCAATACCGTTTGTTTACGCAGAGCGCAGTTTGGCAAGGAGGCGATAAGATGGGTCTGAAATAACAGACTGTGAGCGAATGGGACTGGCACACTGTTAGCGTAGCCCTATGCTGTTACTGTCTCTTCCGGTATAGTGGTTATTCTATACTGAGTAGTTTCTGAGGAGCCTTAAACTAGAATAAACTATTGGGGTGACAGAAGTGATACATTAGAGACAATCGGTCACGTGCCTTGGAACGTTAACGTGAGTTCATCTATGCTCTTACTCAATGGTGCTACCGTACTGAGATTAGCTCGAGTGTGAGCAAGGAAATCTGATGTGGACATGATTGCATGGTTATCGCGGTGTCTTTTTCGTCGTTATCGTATTGCAAAGCAAGAAACTACCGATGTGAGGACTGGTTTTGGAGAGCCGTGATAAATGGGAATGAGGTGGGTCCGAATTTTCGTCAGGGAAGCAAACTCTAACGACCTACATTCGGTGCTCATGGTAGGCGGCACAAGTGCCTGCTTCAGGTAGGGAGGTAGCACGATACACAACCACTGGCATCCAGCACGTGGCGCTCCAAGAATGATCCACACATTTTTTAGACGTTTTTATTTTTTAATGGTTTTATCACAGTCAGGTATCTGGCTGTCGGAGAAGGCGGAGCCGCTTTTGGTGGGCGACCACAGCTCCCACACCCCGGCCGAAACATGGACCGCATGTATCAAGCCGCGTTGGGAATAGATCAACCACACCAGTCAATCCTTGGCAACCCTGCAGCCCGGAGACATGAGTCACATATGACAAGGCTGGTGTGCCTGGAAGACAAAACAGTGGGGTATTTTTTCTCGCTTTTTATGCCAATCTCTACTTTTTTGTGGTCATGTCTTATTGGTGCTCAACTCTGTGCAGGGAAACCATCACGGCCAGGAATGTTTGAAGAAGTGCCGCGCCAACACTCGCCCTATCCGTGAAGTCAGAACCCTCATGCCATTTACATGGGACAACAAATGCAGAAGGTGGTAGAGTCAACCACAACCTGCGATTATTCAATGGGGTTTATGTTCAGCAAAACGCCAGTCCGCGCAGAGATGGGGTACAACTTTTAGCACTAACAACGTGATTCGTCGGGACGATCAAAAGGTGGTTTGTAGTTTTACTGGCTAAGTATCAAATGTTGTATAGGCCAATCCTGGAAAATGCTAGTTGTACGATGGGGACAGAAGTGGGGCTGTGAATGACTAATGGTGACCACTAGATGGAGGTTGAGGAGTCTGGCAGATGCTACTTCTTGGGTTAGAGACAAAGGAAAAGACTAAGTAAAAACTGCACTCAGAGTGTTTAAAGACTACCTTTCATGCTTTCAGTGGTATTTCATATAATCAAATACGACTTCTGAAGCACTGGCCCCGGGTATGAGAGTTACTATGTTTAGGCACTGTTACCTGGTAGGCTTACGCTTAGGTGATGGCGACTACGGTGTATGATGTGGCACATCCTAGATTATCAAGAGTTCTGGTTAGTATCACTGTTTCCTCATAAGCTCTGTCAAAAGTCATGTAAGGATTTATAATGGTACATATAGATCAAATCAATCCCACTAAGTCTTTTTTGGTCTCCACTTTTTTTCTTACAGAGGGGTGGTTGAGCCCATATAGGAACTTTCCATAGCCCCTCCGCCCGACCGTTAATTTCCACGTATATGTCATTTTTTTGCAACTGCTGTGGGTGGTCTGTTTCCCCTACATCCAGATGCAGCTATGGTAAAGGTTTCGTTGACATCAGGGGTTTCGCTTGCATGGGTTGAGAAGATACGGAGTGGAGATAAGCAAGCACATGAAGTAAGACAACGAGTGTTGTAATGTATGCGCCTGCATATATGTTTCAATCACGTACAGCACCAGACAGTGCCTAAAGTTGCCAGAGGCTGTTCTGGTGTGGTTGAATTAGGCTGCGCCAGTAGATATTATTGCACACAGGGAGAGAGGATAGCAGTATAAGTTAGGTGATGGATTCAGAAATCTTGGCGATACAGACAAGTGCTCATGTCGGGAAATATAAGAGGAAGAAATGAAGGCCAACAGGTAGCTATTGGAAGGTGGATGTATGAGATGAAAATTTTCAACCGGGATGGTTAAGGAAAGCGAGTTACGGCCGGGCAAGTAAGCTGAGAGGAGCGGAAGCCAGGATAAATAAGAGAAGAATCGAAGGATCAAGGAGTGAAGTAGTGGGTGGTGGGACTTATTGTCTTAGGATCCAGCTCCACTGAACAATTTGGTGCTAAGGGAAAACATCAATGGCTTAAACCTTCAGCTAGAGGAGAGTAGTTTTACGTGGCTACCCTAGTACTAGATAGCGAGGGAGGCAGTAATTGCTTAGACATGGTTGTGAAGACCGACTAGTGAATTAAATGAGGCAGGGTTGTATAAGGGTTAGGTAATAGTAGGTAAACGTGGGTGAGTAGCGAGAACCGGCAGGCATCTAGATAGTTATAGTTGTAAACGACAAAAACTATCCTTCTGCAATGTGGGTAATACGTAAAAAGTGATAATAATAATAATAATATTGGTATATTTCTCGGCCATGGTCGAGAGGCACGCGCTAACGCATGATCATGGTGTAACATGTTACTCAATATGGTGAAATATTCACAAAATTCTAAGTATGAAAGTCGAGAGTATCAGAAATGGAAAAACATAGACAGCAACAGTTTGAATGGATCATTTTGATAATGGTTTGCGCGGCAGTTTTGAACCAGTTTCGAATCCGGGCTAGGCAGTGGTGCGCGGTGGAGATGTCAAAGAAATCGTTAACGCAGTGCTAAGGAGGCATTATGAACAAGAATGATGCAAGCCAAGGAAACCGGAGGCCAACTAAGGTTCTGCAGATGGAGTAAATTTTTAACAAGAAGAAGAGGGGGGAAAATCGATGCATGCGAAGAGGATAGCGATCCATGAAGACCCTGAATGACGGATTTACCGGAGTTTGAGAAACGGAATGAGCTTTGAATCAAGGGGACATGAGGCCAATTTCGTGAAAGTGAACTGGTGGGTGTGGGAGAAACAGCAGTCCATAAAAAGGTAAGTTTAGATTCATGGCCAATAACATGTACTATTCAGAAATAAGAAGGCGCCACTGGAGGGTTCTCAAGAAGTGGAGAGTCAATTTCCAGCCGGCTACGGTTCGGAGGAAGGATAACCTGTGGTAACGGATAATAAAGTGGGAAAATCTTCGCATGGACTTCAGCGTTATTATGCTGTTTCACTGACAAATATATGTATGTGTTGATGCATTTGCCTTCAGTGTTATTTAGCGTCATTTCTGGCAATGTACGGCTTTGAATGCGTAAGTTTCTTCTGGCAGGGCACGGTATGTGTCGGTCGATCAGCCGAGTGTGGCTGTATATTATCGGCATGCGCGTGAACTGGAATTCGTGTTCGTTGCGTTAGAAAACGCTGATTGATCTGATAAGCAATTAGGGGTATCTCCTGTTGTGTGGTTTGATTTCAGTCTCAGTTGCTATGGTAGGTTCCACTTGAGTCTCTATCCGTGCGAGTCAAAGCGGCATCCTTGGTTAGCCAATTTGGCGGCTGAGATGGTGAGAGACAACGGACCTGAAATAAAGGGAGATTTCAGTCTGGACGTGGTTCCAGCTGTGGGTTATGATAATATATGAAGACAATAAACAGTGGATTGGTTAGGTCTATGTGAGTAGGGCATGGGTAAAATAGACTCGCAGTGGATTTGAGCTATACTGCTGCAGGCCGACGAAGTTGCGTACACCGGCTTGGTAACCGTATGCGTTTAAAAGGATTTGTGATTTGCCCGTGAGCATGGCATCGCTGGGATACTAATAAAATACCTAGGGCTTCACGGTTATGATTAGTTAGTAATGATAACCCTCGATACCGTTTGCTTACGCAGAACGTGGTTAGGCAACGAGGCGACAGGATAGGTTTGAAGTGACAGACTGAGCGAGTAGGACTAACGTACTGTTTGCGTGGCTCTATGCTGTTACTGTCTCTTTCTGTATAGTGGTTATTCTATACTGAGGAGTCAAAGTAGAAGGAACTATTGGGGTGACAGTAGTGATACATTAGAGGTAATTGGTCACTTGTCTTGGAACATTGACGCGAGTTTATCTATGCTCTTCCTCGATAGTGCAATCGTACTGAGATTAAGCTCCAATTAGAGCAAGGAAATCTGATGCGGATATGATTGCATGGTTACTGTGGTATCTTTTTCGCTGTTATCATGCTGCAAAGCAGGATTACACCAATGTGAGGACTGGTTTGGGGAACCGTGAGAGGTGGGTCCGAATTTTCGTCAGGGAAGCAAACTCTAACGGTCTACATTTGGTGCTCATGATAGGCGGCACAAAGGCCAGCTTCAGGTAGAGAGGTAGCACGATACACAACTACTGGCATCCAGCACGTGGCTCTCCAAGAATGGCAAGCCTAGCGTCTGTCGTTAGGCAAAAAGGGTAGTTTTGGGATATGGTGCCATGATCCTAGTAGTTGAACCCGTTTTTGAAGGCCAGCTCGACGGATAGCAGAGAGCGAGAGGAGAGACTGAAGCTAGGGTTCTAAAGTTTGATGCCTTCTCCATAGGCTCGATCCTCAGATATGCTGGCATTAGTCAAAGATGACATACGACTGACGGTAAGTTGTGAATTAAGGGCATGGCTGAACTGGGTTATTGACGCACATTTGCGAATGGTCCGGGGCAGCTTATTCCAAAGCTTTGAATATTTACTGAGAAAAAAGTTGGATCTTATTGCCAGACTGGAATGTGGGATGGTCAGACTGAAGTCTCTGTGGCGCAGAGGGTAAGATGAGGGTGGCGAAAACTGTATAGAGTTGGTAGAAGTGAACGCAGAGCGATGAATAAGTCTATATAGAAAACACAAGTTAAGCCTGACGTGTCTAAGTCACACGGGGTCATGTTTCAATAGACTGCACCGCTCTTTATAGCTCAGTGGAGAGGAATATCCTATTAGCTTCTTGGTGAAAGTGCGCTGGACTTTCTCCAGGCGTATTCTATCAGATTTAGACATTCCAGAGAAGATTATAGGGCAATATTCGAGGTGAGTTCCAGCTAGGAATTGGTATGCAAGAAGGATACTATGTTTCATTTTAAATGATCTGAGAACTATGCCTATTATCTGTCTGGCCTTGGCCGTCTGAAATGAGACATGTTCCGAGAATTGTAGATTGTTAGTGTATCAAAGCCCAAGATCCTTCACTGATGAGCTTGGGGCGATGGGTACTTGGTTCACCGACAGAGGTCCGAGGGAGACTTGGCATCTGTGGGTTGTGCAGAGGCTTTTAGATGTCGAGAAGCACATCTGAAATGATGTGCACCATTGATCAAGTTTCTCGAGATCATTACCTATTTCAGATAGTGCTGTGCTCAAATCTTGATGATGGAACTCATACACGATTTTGATGTCGTCGGCGAACAGGAAAGGTGTGCCGTGTTGCACAATCGAAAAAATGTCGTTAATATAGAGTAAGAAAAATAGCGAACCAAGTACACTTCCTTGTATGACTCCACTAGTGACAGGCGCCGGTTGCGATAGATGACCATTAGCATATACAACCTGGGTTCGATCCAACAGGTGGGAAGTGATCCATGATAAAAGCGGGTCATGGATACCGTAGGCCCGGAGTTTCGTTAACAACCGGGGGTGAGGAACTCGGTCAAATGCCTTGGTCATATCGAGGTAGATGATAATCATAGATTTTCCGTCGTCAGCTTCCGTGGTCAGTAGGTTGAAGAAATCAAACTGGCATGTGGTACAAGAAAGTGACTTTAGAAAGCCATGTTGACCGCTGTGAACGAGGTTATGGGAAATGAGATAGTCGGACATCCGCTGTTTAATCGAAAGCTCCATTATTCTGGCAGCTAAAGGGGTATGGTCAATAGGACGATAATTTGAAGGGTCATGCACTGGACCATTTTTGTGGATAGGAATAATGGTTGAAGTTTTCCACTGGGATGGAAAAATGCCATTTTTAAGGGATAAGTTGTAGAGATTCATAAAGATAGCAGCGACGTCAGTTCCACCAAGGTGAAAGGGTGCTGAGGAGATGCCGTCATAGCCAGGGCGGGGAGAGGGTCTAACACGCATCAGTAGGTGGGTCACATCGTTCAAACAGAATTCAATGTCGGAGGGAACTTGCCCGGTTATGAGGGGTACGGGTGGCGGATTTAAAGTAGCGTCAGTGGTCATGGATTGTGCAAAGAAGGTATTGAGCGCCTCAGCGATTTCGGCTGCAGATTTAATCTGCGCGTTGTTTCCCAAAATCAAATAGGGTATCCCTGAAGGCTCTCTCTGATTTCTGCCCTTTAGCAGTCGGGACAATCGGTACGATCTGTCGAAGGAATTCAAGGCCAAAAGATCCTGCTTTCTCAGCAGTTCATTAGTCCGAAGACTGATGGTGACAGAGAGAGAGTGAAGTTACAATAGTATGGAAAAGTCTTTGATTTTATTGTAGATCTGCAGTTTTTCATGTTTATTTTGCAGCCTTGTTTGGTGGGAGCAGCGGGCTTGAGAGCGGTTGGTCCCGATGGTGGTGATTGCTGACAAGCAGCCATGTAGTTTATGGTAGAGTACGTCACTGGCCGGCTGAGTGTGTCGCTGTAGGAAGTAGTCATCCCAGTTGAGGGATCGAAGCATAGGCATGAGGTTCATCCAGTTGATCGTGTGCAGGGGCTGTTGAGATGAGCCACATATGAGGTCCATGGGTCCGGCTGTGAATCTATAAGATACCACTCTATGGTCACTGCCTGGGAAAAGGTTGAGGATGGTAGTCATCACGTCCGATGGGCCAGTGGTAAATATCAGGTCTAGAATGCTGTTATCTCTGGTTGGTGTCATTACGTGCTGGACCCAGCGCCCTGCGTGAACGGTCGAAACGGAGCTCGTGAAGTATTGGGGTGATGACATGGTATCCCAGCAGATATTAGGTGCAATAAAATCGCCAACAATGAGTTTTGACGAGGAGGGTAATAGTGCAAAGTGGTCAAAGGCTTTGACTACGTGGGTGAGATCCGTGATGTTTGAATTGGGTGGTCGATAAACGCAGCCAGTATGGAGTGGAGAGTTGGCCATAAGAAACGTTACCCATATCGAGTCTTGAATTGAGTCCAGTATTGGATCGGAGAGAGGAATGGTAGGCAAGCTGTTTTTACG
The DNA here is from genome assembly GCA_948099385.1 of Fasciola hepatica. Taxonomy (NCBI): domain Eukaryota; kingdom Metazoa; phylum Platyhelminthes; class Trematoda; order Plagiorchiida; family Fasciolidae; genus Fasciola; species Fasciola hepatica. Next base: position 4,127,956 of record CANUEZ040000112.1, on the reverse strand, counting down.
GTGGATTAGACGGCTTCCTCCACGACGACGACGATTTTTCATGAAGGTTTTATAACCAGCAATAGAAATTTGGTCCAATGGGACAGAACCATTTAGCCAGGTTTCGGTTATGACAATGATGTCGAAGTCGGAAGACGGTACTATATTGTGGAGAAAGTGGGTTTTATTCAGTAATGAGCGAGCGTTAATGAGAAGCAAGGTAAGTGCAACTGTATCGTCATGGTGTGGAGTGGGAACAACCATCGGCGGGTGTTGGTGGCTAACACTACCGAGGTGGTAAACATCATTGAGTGGACTCATAACGTCAGGATTGTCATGTATAGAAGCGAAGGAGTCTAAACAGGGGTTTAAAGTGGGGAGCAGGCAGTGTGAAGAAGGGGTGAGGCTGGGTTAGGGGGGGGGTGCTGTCAATAAAAAAACTGGTCCTTTGCGGAGGTGGGATTTCCGGGGTGGTTGAAGTAGCCAGGTGGGGAGTTGGATGCTGAAGTAATGGGTCACGGCAAGCGAGATGGCAGAAAGTAGTGATGACTGGATTCAACGGGATACGCAGGGGGCGGGTAGTTGTCGCTTGACCAGGACCGATGAAATAACTGTAATTGGTTGAGCTGGCCCATCCTGTGTTCAGGAAAAAGCGTGGAGCCAGACAATCGAGGCCGTTGGTTATAATTCAACTGGGGATTACTTATTTGTGTCATTGGAGGAGAGAGAAATTGGTTACAGAGGTTCGACGGGAGGTACTAACGCTCAGCCGGATGGTTGGAAAACTGTTTCGGGATACTTGGAGAATATGGTATGTTTGGTCCTGATGCGTGATGATGCGTTACTCGGTGGCCGTTTTCGCCTGTATTGTAAAGTGGAATTGGGAGGATCTTGTCGATTAGCCGAGGTACCAAGCTAATACAGCGAGGTGGGGTTGGCTGCTTTAGGGTGATCCAGGATTGCGCCCTTCTCGCCAACAAGTATGGATTATTTAGGGTGTACTTGGAGTGCTTGGTGGGGTTTTAAATGGGGTTCTAAGAAGACTTACGGGGGGGGGGGTTACGGGAGTAGCCGGAGTAGCTAAAAGTTGTGGGGGGGAAAAAAACTTTTGTCTGCCGATGGGACGATCGGCTATATAGTAGATCATGGCTTTTATGAACGATTTGTGTCCGCAAGACGGTGGGACATGAGTAAGGGCAGGACGGGCTGTTGACAACAGACGTCCCCGGAGTCTTTTTCGGTGGTGAGACGGTGGGCGGTAGGTTGACATTAGAAGCTGCGGGCTTGGATGCACGGGACTTTGGTGGCCCTGGGCTAATAGTGGGTTTGGCATGGATATCGTTGCCGTTTGTAGGAGCGGAGGTTGATGGTAGAAGGCAGGGCCGTTTACTAGGGCTATATGCTGGAGATGGAGTTGTGGTCAGGTCTAGGTCAACTAGAGTGGTGCAGGCTACTGAGGGCCTTTGTGTTACGGGGTGGCTTGACAGGCAGCGAGAAGACGCGGCGACTGGTATTTCAGCCACAGGTTGCGTTGGTGAAACCAGGGCACGTTTTGGTGATCGAAAAACCTCCCTTTGGAGGGGCGTTTTATCCGGTAATATTCTGATTCTTTTGAATGGAGTGGCATTAGGAATGATTTGCCAACTAGTAATGAATTCTCCAGCTTTTACTTCGTCAGCGAATCGGAACTTCAAAGGACAGTCAGTGCGTTGTGAATTTTGTGCAGCCGAGTGCAATAGCACCTGTGGTGTGCCATGTTGCAAGCATTTAGTATGGCGAGTTTGGTTGACGGCAGGGGTGGTCGATCAGGGACGTTGAAAACTGTCGCGTTTTTGGAGTTAGCTATGCGCTTATGAACTTCGATCGCAACTGAGTCCAAGAAACGGCCCGCCATGACTAGGCTCTGGCGAGTAGCTATGGGTGTGGGTACCATTGTGCTAGATATACGGGATATCTTTAATAGAATATCATCGATGGACTGGATCTGATTACGCAAGTCCGCCACCCTTTGATCCATTTCGGTGATCTTCTTGTTGCCCACTTCATAAACATCAACGAGAGCCACTGAGCATGGACTGAGTGCAGGCTGAGGTTAAGTGTTCCCGGTTTTTCTGGGCTTGACAGTACAAATTGCCTAATTCGCACCCGGGACCTTGGCATGTTTACGGAGGACCTTTGGAGCTTCCATAAGTAGTTCAGGAGACAAAGTGAAGAAAGGGGAAAGATTATGGGTCAGTAAGTTGAACTATTCGAGGGTGTAAGGCTAATTAGAAAATTTTGGGTATTTTTCTTAAGCCTTTCTAGCTAAATGACAGACGGTTATAAGCTTTATAAACATAAAAACCAAACATAACCTAGGGAAAATAGAGGCCCGGTGTAGAGCAGCGCAGTCACCTTTAGGTGGACCGTTTTTAATGCCATTGCAGGTTTATCCACGTTCTACCCTGCTTCTCCTGTGTCCACTCGGCGCTGTGTGGTAAAGGCCCTTTGAGTTGTGGACCACTATCTCGGCCCCAGCCGTTAACTTATCACCGATGTGGTTATCGACAAACTCGACTGCAGTTGGTCGTGGGCTGTTAATGCCCATTCTAGCTTACGGGGACTTGCGCCCCCCCCCTTATTGCAACCCATCCGAGGTAATAGGGTGCAGCACGCCTGTGAATAGCAGTATATTATTTACTGAATCCACCTTCAGACATCCATCAGCTAGTACTCCGGAGTCCGGTAATAGGGCTGTCGACTCTAAGGAGTTGTCCCTTACTTCTTTGCATTTTAGCTTTATTATTTCTTTACTTTTTCTTCTTCGGTTTCTGAGTCGCCAGTCGCCCTTAGCGGGTGTTTTACTAGAGTGGATGTACCTGCAACATGGCAGCAGCCCTACTGTTTCTTAATACCCTTAAAAATTGTTATAAGGCAGCTGCTCAAGACGTTAACAGTGCACCACGGGGCAGCTTCCTGTGCCCAGCTCCTCTGCAGCCTTCGGGCTGAGGCTGCACCTCTTTCCGCTCGGATAGTTCTGTGTGATCCAGCCCTGCAGCCTCTTGACAGAGATCACTAGCACATTTGATACAACCGCTACGGAAGCATATCAGAAGCACTTCCTTTCTAATCCCGGAACAGCATTTGCGGGCCTCCCTATTGCATATGCCGCTTTCGATATATTTCGCCACCAGCTCCCCGCACCCGATGACCAGAGAAGAATATATCTTACACGTCAAGATGGGCATAAAATACTGGTGAGTTATAAACCAAAAACGATGCCCGCTTTAAAACCGTTGGCAACTTATGAACAATCAAATTGTGCTTGTCTAAGCCAAACTGGGAAGACGGTGGCTCAGCAAAAGCACACAAACATTGAAAATTGCTCGGAAAGATCCGAAAGATTATTCCACTTGAAAGTGTACCTTAAGGCTACTCTGTTAGGTATGTTGGCGCTAAACGGCCCTTGTTGCTCCGCTAAGCACTTCAAGTGTTCAACCAGAGTGAGACTTACCACAAGGCCGGTTTTCCTTCAAGGGGAGGTGGGATTGACGAGGGGTGTCGAAGCTTCACGAGCCCAGTAACCGTGGTTTCCGAGTAACTCAGGTTAAGTTGTCGGGCTTATAGCCCAGTTTTGGACAAGAGACCTCGGAACTTGCTATATATGCTTGCTTTCTGGAGCCAGTGGTGATACAGTATGATACAAAGGCTTGGCTGAGACTGTTTCCCGTTTTGCTCGCAGAAGTCTGTAGTGGAAGCAGGGTTGGGGAACAGTAAAGACGCCGCTGACTGGTATCAAGTGTAATGACCCTAATTTTCAAAATGGGACCAAGTTTATTTGTAGCTCCGTCTACGAGTGGGGACTGTACCTAGGGGCACTTGTATTTGCTGTGGTCAAATCCCAGTGCCCTAACAAGTTTCTTGGCAGCACTGCTCTACAGTTTACCTCGAATGTAATAATTCCGCGCAAATAACCGAAACTCCGTTTGCAAACAATCCATCAGTGGATGCCATTCGGGAGGGGGGTGATACTTACGGAGAACACTGCAAGCACCACAACTCACTACTTCTCTTTTACTACACAGCTGGCTTCCAACTGTCAAGTTGAGAGCCAGTGGCATGTTCGATCGCCGTATGTTGTTAGTGTGGGTGTGGGATGTGCAAGTGTGGACACTTTTCGAAAGACGCCGAGAAGGCAGAATCATCTTCCCGGTGGCCCACGGTGATCTTTTGGCATGGCATTTCTCCGCTTGTTGTCATTCAACTTCAGAGTGAGCTTACGCGGTTTAAGCTCCTGTTTATTTGCCTCTCCCTCCTTGTCCAATTTATCATTTTTCTTCTTTTCACTATTCAAACGGTGTTTTACCTTTCTGTCTGTACCGGTTCAAGGTGGTTTCCACAACCTTCCACTGGCACTCAGCTTTCTCATTTTTCCCTTTTCTTCCACTCTTCTTTTATTTTTATTTTTTCCTCTTTGTCATTTTTTCCACCTTTTACTCGTCCAATTTCATTTCAATACACATTTTCCCCTTTGTCTTGTCCTTCCATTTCGCGTACAATTCGCGCCCAGCCGACCAAAAAGCCTCATGCTGAACTCTCTTTTTGTCCTCTTTTTCTGCTCGTTCTGTTGGGACTACACCGAGGACAAGAAGAATGGAGTTCGGCTCCCCTCTTCATGTGGTTTTGAAACTCGATGGATGAGGCCTGTCTGTGGGGTACTGTGGTGTCTCATCCTTGTTTTCCATCTTGCGTGCAGTAAAAGACTGCGCGTTATTGTTCGAGGGGGGCGGGGAGGGGGGGGGGGGGTGGTAGACAGAAAATATAGAAAACCCTGCAAGTCCATCCCAATATCACATCATATTCAAACAGCACCCGATTCTCCACCGGGGTCCAGAGAAAACTCCTCCATGCCACCAGCATACTAGACCAAGCATCCTCTAACCAACACCGAAAAGCTATGCGGATGGCATTATTCCAAATGCTGCACATGAAGTTTCAAAACGAGTACCTGATTACTTCTTGGCTACGTGCCTGTCGAGATGACTCTCGAACGACTGTTAGCGGGTCTCTTCAACCACGGGCTCCGGTAGAAAGTTCCACGGGCGGCAGGCATATACCGAGAAACAGTGTCTCTTGGCTCTCGGTCATGGATCTTTCGGCTTCACTTTTAAGGAATGACCACACAGCAATAGAGAGGACGCTTATGTAAACAGTTTCCAATCCGGGCCCCCTTGCTTTCTCAGATTATACCTAATGAGTGTGGAATATCCGCCTGACCGTCTATAGCCCTTCTTCATAAACTAAAGGTCCATAGTCTGTCGGGTTGTTGCTTATTTCTCAGATCTCACACATTTCTCCATTCTTCTTTTGTCTTTGCGATTATGTTCTAATCTCGTCTGAATACTGGTGAGAAGGCCTGGACTTCGCTCGCCAGGTGTGGCCTGATGAGACTGAATGGATCCTGGGGAGAGACCTGGGAGTGGACTTACGCAGAAATCAACTAAGCGTGTTCAGTCTGAACATCCTCCTCCTATTAACGATTCTACGGCTTATTACCCAAGATACATAGCTCAAAATGACTGATCTTAGATCTTTCTCCTGCACCACTCAATGAAGCGTGTTAACCCCCATTCGCTACTCGTTGGCCCGGTTTTTCCCCCTGTAGCCACCTCCCGTTCGCTTGTGTTGAATGACGGGTGGTTCATGACCGACCACTTTTATAAGCCGTCCAGGTCTGTTTGCAGTGCATCTTTGCCCCTGTACGGTTCGAACATCAAAACAGATATGGACGTCATCGAAGTACAAAAGGAAGTTGGAATATACCTGCAGTGGAAGACCATTCACAAGGAAGTTGAACATCCTTCTTCCGGTATGGAGCTTTGAGTCACTCCACTTGGGGCATAAGCATTTCCGAGAACCCCCTACCCTCGAACCTGGAAGGTTCAACCGTACATTTTTCGCAAAACTCAGACTAGAGGGTACTCGTGGAGCCCTGCTTCTTGTAATTATTAGGAGTAACCCCAAACGTTGTTTTAGTAGTCGCCTTCTCTTTTACAGATAACCTGATATCCTCTGCAGAAGATACGGCCGGGGATCCAGAAACAAGGAGGCGCGTCATGGACCCACAAACGGCTTCCCAGGATCAGGAACAGCGAACATCGATTTATCTCATTTGCGTGATAATGTCTGACATGCTCGTTCTCTCGATAGACACTTTCATGTAGGTTTTACTTTCGGGAGGTCTTCTACGAGAAGGTCTTCACGGTGATTACCCGACCACCCTCGTCTACTCATATCATACCTTTGTCCCAGGTGGTAGCCGAAACCAAAGCTTATCGCTCTCCTTCTGGGCGCGAGCCATCTTTGTACTTAGACCAAGCGAGATTACGTGAGGTAAGCTTTCTCCGTTACCTCTTCGGTGGACGAGATCGCTGATTCTTCGGGCGTGCACTCCCTCACAGAGTTTTATTTAACGGTTCTAAACCAAATTTTATGTTTTCGTCAAGTTCCTGGTACCTGCCCAGTCTAGCATCAGCGAAACCACTGAGAAATCTGATTTGAAATGTAAAATCGGGAATATAGCCCCCCGCGGGAAGGTCCGTTACCTAACGGTCAACGACCGTGGGCACACATACTACTCAGACCCCTAAGAGAAGCAGCCCTGGCATGGTAGTAGTAGTGCTCTCCTGGCACCAAACTACGGAAATTACTCAGAAGGCAGTCGTGAGCCTGGAGCCTGGTGTAGCGTTGTCTATAAGCTGACATCTGTAGTTAGGTCAACTGTCAGAAAGCTAGCCCCTCCTCAGGAGGTCATCCGATTCCGGCATCAAGCCCCCAACTACAGGCAGTGTGACAGTCAAAACCCAACTATTATTCTTTGCGGTGATGTGTACCAAGTATCTCGATTGCTTAAACTGCCCATCTATTAAGTAGTCCAACTAGCTTTTCGCTCAATATTTGGCTGTACACGGCCAGGGGCAACAGAACTAATTCCACCCGGATAACCGTGCTTGTCGTAAATTCTTGGCTGTCCTGGTGAGCAACCAAGAACAACAGTACAGAAAGTTTTCCCTCAAATCGAAACAGTGCAGCCATAAACGGTCCACTTTGCAGGAATTCAAGAGAAACTCTAACTCTGCTCGGTCAAGGTACAAATAAAATATCAAGAAGCTTGCTAATCAACATGAAATGGTAGCTCCAGCCACAGAATGGGATGATAACCTTTTATTTCCGAGTACAGGGTTACTTTTGTCAAAATACAAACAGATGCAGCAAGAAAACGACAGGAGGAGACACATGTCCACGTAAACAAGTGAACCTGAATATCTGTCTGCTCCTGAGAGAGATGTGCCATCTGGTCACACAGTCAGTACGGTGGCACCGAGGCCGCGGTCGGTAGACCGAGTCTCTGCTGGGCGGTTTTCACACATGGGTGAGAAGCTCAGGTAGTTTCCGTTGCAAAAGGAAATTTACAGTCATAGAACACCAGTCATGAATATACGCGTAGGATGTTCATGCAAGGTACGTCATAAAAAAGTAAATATGAACTACATCAGTGCGCCAGAAAAGGGGAGGCAGGTCACCGGTGTTTCAAGTCTGCGATACTTGAGCAAGCCACTTATGAGTAGACCAAGTGAGAATATCATTAGAATAGAAATTACGAAAGAAGACTTACACCTTGTGAATTGGCCTAAGCTCCGGTGTAGTGGTACCTCAATGTACTTGCCCTAATCCACGGCAGATAAGTCTACTATCCCCTGATGCATATGACTGCTCCAGCACACGTTGACCATTTTTTTCGATAGGTTAGAAATTCGGTTTAGCTTCAACACCTGGAACCAGCCGTTTATTTCAGGCCTGTTTGTTTGAATTAACCTGGTGTCATCTCGCTTTGATTGATCACTGATCCCTTCCAGGAGGCTCTGGAAACTTTGCTCGCCTTAGCACATGGGCTTCGGCCACTAGCTTGAAGTACTGTGGATGCCAGGTACTAACTAGATCCAAAAAAATCCTAACATCCGACGTTTGCCAGAAGACGATAAAAGCCGGCTGGATAGGTGAAAGATGATCTGCGCTGAAACAGCATCTATCACGTTTACCAACTACAGCGACTCTGGACATGATACCAGGTGAGGGGGCTGAAGATTCAGCTTCCCTCAAGCAGGGCAGTCAAAGCATGCGATTTCAATTGGCGGAAGCTACCTGCTTTCACTGCAAGCGGACAAACAACAAACAGCTTTGTGGCATCGAAAGGCACAGAAAAGGATAAGATATCCCTACTCAGCGATCTCCAGGTAGCTACAAGTTCGCTTGGTCTCTCAACTTCCCGCAATCCAGCAGAACCAGTGCTATGACCACCTGATCCTTCAGAGTTTGTCTTACGTTATGCATTCTAGGTTTATGATGGAAAGGATTTCCTGTCGGTTCCAAATCTAGACGCTAAGTTCCCGAGGGTCCCAATTCTAGTGGAGCTTCCACCGTTATTTTGAATAACCGCAGGATTTTTAAGATGTACTGCTCTGACATACCAAGCACCTCCACAGCATGGTTACTACCAGTTTTCATTAATTTTCGTCATAGCATCAAATAGTACTTTACAGCCTGAAACCGACCCAAAATTATTTTTATCATCTTCGCTTAGGTGACTCGGATATAAGCCTAGTTAACTACTGCTCCAGTAAGCTAGGTTGCGCATATTTTTATTAGTCACCGTCTCTGTATTTTCATAGCTAAATTGACATATGTCTTCACGAAAAACTTGAGTAAAATTTCAGGAACCGCCCGTAGACTCAACCTTCACAGGCTCTCTACTGTCACTATTTCGGCATAACTAATCTTAACAGAGTTGCGGTAACGAGAGCCGGTCTCTAGGCGTATCGCTGAAAGAATTCTGAACGTCTGATTGGTCGCCGCCAATATCAGCTCCCTGCAGCCTAGCCTGACTCGACCGGACCTGGTCCCGCGTCGTGCCACAAAGGGTTCGAGTGGTTGTGCCTACCCAACCGTTGTACTTTGACGCTTCATCTTGCTGCTATTTTCTACGTCTGTTCACTGCCCCCTTTCTTTACTCCTTACTTCTTTGCTGCCGGATGTCTGGGCCTCCTGCCCACTTTTAACCTCCCCTTGTTCTGTGCCGTTGGAATTTTCACGGTCAGCAGCGAACGGGCCGGTCTTTGTACAAACCCCTTAACCTTCAAACCCGATCGTTTTCTTGTTGTTCTTATTCCAGAATTCCCACCTATCCAATATTTTTTCATCAGCTTTTTGACCCTGAGTGCCAGACTATCTGTGCTTTTTCCTAATATCCAACAAAACTAGTCCGTTCTACCAATTCTTTTTGTCATGTTGCGCAGCTTCGGAAGAGGGGCCTGCGAGTAGCCGTGCGTCACCTAGTTAGTGCGTCATGCTCATTATGCTTAGTACCAAACGTCCGAGGTGACGAGCATAAGAGGATTGACAGCCCCCTACAACACTTAAGCTCACTTGAATCGCGAATTGAAGCTTTTAGCGGAGCCACTAGAATTCCGACGTCTTTGGATAAAATACGCCAGTCTTCCACTACAACCATGTAATTTGGTTGCTAAATGCAGCCTGACTGACCGTACATTTTCAGAGGCCGTGAAGGGAATACGAACTTCGAGTCACGCCCTTGTATTGACCATCCCCGATAGGGCCTCGCTCAAAATATACGGCAGTACCTTGCAAAAGGCAGCTAACACGGAAAGGATAGTGTGCAGTAGATCAGATACCGCAAAAAAGCCCAAAAGCCAATGCACCTGCTTTTCAGTTTTCGGTCTAGATGATAACCAGTGAGTTTATTCATAGACAAAGCTATATAGCTGTTCACTGGCCATATAAAAACTTCTTAAGGACAACTGACAGAAAGCCACCACAGAGAGAAGGTGCTGTAAAATTTAAAGTCTTTCGAACTTCCAAAATCGGAACCCGCCTAATTGACACTTCACCATGCATTCTCCCTGTACACTCAATGCAACCGACTTCTGATAGCCAAAATGTTTTTGATGTAGACCTTGATGCAATGCCTGGACCTTCTCCAAGTCTGTCAGCTTCTAAGCGCTTTGGACTGATCAGTAACCTCGTAAATGCTTGCGGATCGAATTCACCAAGTCCCGCCAGTCAGCCATGCCTTGGGCTTCACATACGGCCACTCAAATCTCGAAACCTACCCAACCTGACAACCCCGCAGCGGTTTCCCAAGGTGATACACAAACCAGAATATGCTCGTCCTAGTCCTCACCCTCCAGCCGCGATTAAATCTTACTAGTCGGATCGCCCCTTACCACTGCCAAACCACTCTCCATCTAAGCTGACCCATCACCACTAAGGGCAAACCCCCGCAACCAAACTGTCATAAAGCAGCTTCCCAAGGATACAACTTCATCTGTGCGACCTGATTCATCAACCCCAGGCCAAAAGTTGGTATTATTTTGCACTTAGCCTCCACTAACACTTGTAGGCACCGATGAAAACCTACTGCTTCAAATCCGAAATTCGGCAATCCGTCCAAAGGCTTCAAAGTCCAGTTTACCAAACAGCCACCCCATTTTATATGCAGGCCGGACTCCGAGGGTCTTGCTAGAGTCACTTCAAGACAGACACCTTGGCAGGCTGTCGCAGACTCCAGTGCTCGCTACTTCTGATACCAAACTAGGCACTTTCCCAAACTATATTTCTTCCCCGGGAAACCTCAGCTCCAAGGGCTTTTACGCGACCTGCCGCACTACTATTCGTCGACGCAGACACTGTCCACCTCATCATTTCTTGGCCTTTCCGGGTACAGACCGTTCATCCCACTAGTTTCATTACCAAATCAAAAACTTTCTGTTTTCCCTGGCATCGCTTATCCGACCGCGGCCCTACAACCAGCAGTATACTTCCATCTGCCCTGCCCGTGCAAGTTTCTGCCACCCTGTAGCTTTCATTTCCATATCCTCTTCTTCTTCTCTGCTCCTTTGAGCTACTTTCCAAAACCAGCGTCTTGTCCGTCGGTAACATTTCCAGTAGCGCACCAAACCCCGCACGCCGCCTGCGAAACATTGAGTGTTCCAGTCGTTTACTTCCAGAATGATCTTGATATGCCCCCTCCCTGGGCAACCGACACCAGCATCACCCAATCTGAGCAAGATGCATTGGCACGCGACGAAAACACCCCACACCCTCCCAATTCCTACACTTTGGGACCAGCTCTCACCACAGATGCCAATCGCTAACAGGGTTCTCAGGCGGAAAACCAACACACTGCACGACTCCACCTTCCGTCAAAATGCCCCAAGTGGGACCGTGCCACCAACTACCAGCAAGCACTTGCTGCTCCTCGAAAATACTCGTTCACTTTCAGGTGATACCGTTCGCGTGAGATCAATAACTACCTCGATGAACGCCGATAATACTATGGAAACCGAAGCGTGGCTCACTAGAAAAACACCTCGCTCGACCATCCTTCTCTTGCTGGGTTCGACACATTCTCAGTCCCCAGTCAAACTATGAGTGGTGGGGCCGCCTGGTACACGCCCAGAAGAACACACCAAGATTGTCATCTATCACCCTGTACTTGTTTATGCCTGCGACTCCGTATGGTTATTGCTGCCATGTGGTCTCCAAAGCACATTGGTGGGATGCGTCAATCGTCCCCCTGTCCGCGACTCGCTTCACCTTGATACTGCCTTCGAAGCTCCCACCTTGATATCTGACCACTCCCGCTGAGCAGAAATCATCGCAGATGGCCTCAACGTCTCTAAAATACGTTGCTCCTCACCTTTTGGACCCACCAACCCCTCTACTAACTCTTTTATGTCCGTCTTGGTCAGTGGGCACTACCACCCCAGGATCGAATATTCTGAACCTTTACTCCACCCAAATGCTCTCGGTGGTTACTACTTAGGTCCTGGGTAACATTCCAGGTAGTGACCACAAAATGGCCACTTGCGACTTCAAGCTTTCATCGCAAGTACAAACCCTGTTTCGTCGGATCCACTCATTTCTCGAAAAAAACTGATCACCTGGTCCCTCAGCTTGGATGGCTCTTTCTAAAATCCACTTCCCAGAAGACAGCCGACTTTCTCTACAAAAGCTTTCTTTGTCTTACCAGACTTGGTATCCCCACAAACAGGCTCTTTAAGGGGATGGAATTCCGCACAGCCCGCGAGATTCTTGTTTTGCCAACTAAGTACTCTTTATTCTTTGAATTCTGCTCTAACCTTGGCGCACGTCACCTAATATACTCTTTCGGTTGCAATATCACCGCCCTTTACAAGCCAAGAAACGCGAGAACTGAAAGATCCCAACAAGTCGGGACATATAGCAAGGCTGCCGGGTCAAAGTCGCTCTTGCTCACCTTGCAACATCCCAAAACTAATCATTCCCAAGTCGCCTAACGCTGAGTAACCTGAAGCCGCCTTGGAAGTGTTGAGAGTTCATTTTTCTTCTTCCTTGGTAGCTCCAACTCAAGCTCCTTCTCCTGCACCTTCTTCCTTCATTATTGCTAGACATTTCCCCATTAATTTCCATTCCAGAGACAATGGCAGACTAACCCCCAGGTCCAGGGATTCTGACAAGCTAGACCCGGGTGATGTCCCGCCAGCATATATCCGCCCAGTAGGTAGGGGAATAAACCTGTTCCATCTTCGCCTTTTCACACTTTCCGTGATGAACAGCCCCCCCCTCAAACATGGAGTTCCGAGTGATTGTCCTACATCCTAAAAATAGTCCCCCCCAAAGTCGGATAGCTTTCAACTAGCAAACCACACACCAGCCATGTACAAGCTCATGAAACACCTAGTCAGAATTCATATCCAGTTTTTCCGAACTCCAGCAACCCGTGCAACAGATGTTAGCACGAATTTACTCGGGAAGAGCCCGTGAACCCCAGGTCGTTTGAATTCCTTTATTGGCGCCACCAATTTTTTAGCTCGTGAGCAATCAGCCGCCGTCATATTCCTTGATATGACCAAAGCACTTGATGAAGTGCATTAGGCTTACCTTTTTTTACAAAATTCATTGGTCCGGCATAGCTGGCCCTTTGTACTCCTGGCTTTGCTCTTACTTGTCCGGCCGTTCCAAAGTGGTCCTAATCGGCGACCTCATATCATTAACAAAACCGGTCATCAATGGTGTTATTCAAGTTAGTGTTCTGGGTTTAGCCCCATTCCTCAAGTAAGTCAGCGATATATTCTCCATCAGTGACCAAGGGATTGCCTTCGTTTTTGAAGATGATACCAAGCCCCCGTATGCCTTTGGCACCGAAGTCCTCCTCGTCGCTTTAGAAGAAGAGCGAGAGGATCTACATTCCCTCGGTCACTGGTGTTCCACTCGGTATATGAAATCTCTCGCAAACAGCATTGTAATTCCTTGTGAATGTCACACTCCCGCTGATACCCTGGTCATCAGTAGTCCTCCAATCCCCAGTAGCCCCTCTGTTTGAGATCTGGAGCCCCGCTAGTCAAGCTCGATGCACTTATGTGACTATGGTTTCATCTGAATTGCCGAAAGTAAAGGCATTACAGGTCTTATACTTCGACTTCTCAAACTCACTCACAACGGACTCCTCGCATCCACTATCCATGGTGGACTCCCTCTAAAATATCGCCTTCTCATTACTTCTAGCATGCCATGCTTCACAGTTATGGCCAACGAAAATATCCAACGTTCAGCCTCCAAGCTACTGGCGGGTACGTCCGCCACCCTATCATACCGACACAGTAGTAAACTCTTTCAATCTGACCCACCATGACATAGCCTCACAAATTTTAACGTATTCTTCTTGTACTAGCTTTCTTACCGTCCCGCACACTTTTCCACTCAAATAATCTTCGCCCCAAATTGCGTCTGTCTTCTTAGGCACAGAGCGTTCCGCTTGTTAGTCTCACTTGCAGCGCCCTCCTTTGGAGCTGATATTTTATTGTTGTTCTTAGCCAGATCTGGAGTAAACTTCTGCATAACATATGTCCCTTTGATTCCATTTTCCAGCTTTAGTTTTTCATACATATATATATATATATATAAATACATTGCGGCCAGCACCAACCTACAGCCAGGCAACAATATTGTAAATGTCGACACCGCTTTCAGAGGTGCCATCCAGCTCCAATTCTTTCCCGATAACGTTCTATCCTTTTAATCATGTCTGCTCAATTGTAAGTGTCTCAGAGATTCTTGCAGCACTTCATTTCTGTGTGAGCTGGTGATTCTGTGAAATTGAATCTCGTTGAACCTGCTCTACCCCGCTTCTCGCTCCTCACTGTCACGGACCCAGTTCTCGTATCGGTGTGGCCCTACCTGCGGTATTCTTATAGAGACAAATGATCATACTGACCACTAAATCTACAAAACATGATGCTACCGTACAAATACTGCAATAGAATTTTGGGCTACGAGCTAAAAACTCAGGTCGGAGAATAGCCGATCCTGAGTTTCTCTCATCATGGTTCCCGTTTTCACCAAAGCATCACCACTGATCTCCTTATTAATTCGGCCTGGTAACTTACTGTCCCGCTCTATCTTCGTAACCGCAAGCTCATGCCATCTCCAGCCGACAAGTGTGTCATTCTTACTTCCGCTCACCCCCGGTACTTCACAGCTACTCTACAGCTCAAGGCAGCCCATCAATTCTACCAAAATCCCATCCTTCCCCATACTGAGCTACCGTCTATAACTTACTTCGTTTCGAAGTGCATAACCGCCCTTACCGAGTACCGAGAAAAAGGGCCTACACTCCAACAGGATCGTCAATACCCGCCGTAATCCTCCATCGTCTGTTTTGTCGCATTTCGAGTATATCTCCAAACCTTCCCCCGCACTCCTCCCTATTTTCAGAGGTCACCTGGTTTTCCGCATGCCCACTCTAGAGATGCAACCACTCATGACTTATGAATACCAAGACACACACTTTGCTGAACAGATGGCTCATTATTATAGCATTCCATAGCCTTTGCCTATAAAACTGTGCCGTACCTCGCCACCGCCATTCAAAGTTGGCAGGGTAGCTTGGCTGCTGCTTCTCACAAATCCCTTTCCAAATTTTGTCGGTTTACCCCCACATCCTTGCTTTGCCAAGCGGATCTAAATTGTACCTTTTTCTTGCTCATTTCACAAAAGAGATCCCTATTGAGTGCTTCACGTAGGGTATCACAGATACCACTGGACACATCGGAATTTCCTTCTGTTCCATTTCGGCATATGTGAAACAAATTATCTACTCCGTAATGATACGAGTCCCTTTGACGAGAAATTTTTCAAAACCTCTTCGCCGTTGTTATCAGTCGACTGGTTTCCTACTGTCTAACACCAAATCTTATTCGGCATTTGCAGCCAGAAAAAACTTCTCCTTCTCCTAAGGAATTCCTCAACGTGCCTAACAGCTTCACCACAAAGTGACTTGCTAAATAAATTAGGTAAGCGTTTGTCAGTCACTGTTTGCATCACCCCCATATATTTGCACACTCCGCACTCTATAAAGCCACCACTTTTACTAGTCCGGCGACCCACTATTTTAGGAATTCTCCGTTATCGACTTCAAGGCCGACTTGCACCCACGGCACAAAATAAAGTCAGTTCAATTCAATCAAACGCAGCTCAGGTTATTCCAATTTGCGCCTCCTGTTAAAATTTGTAAGTATTGTATCTTACTGATAGATGTTGTACACTGTGATCGTGCATTTATGAGTGTACCTCGACCATATTTGAGTAAAATGCCATAAGTGTTATCCTCTGCGTCATGTCTGTTTGAATAGAAGTTGTATGTGGCTCGCACGAGCAGCGGTAGCTTTGAAAATTTAGGATTGGTTTAACCACACCTAACTGCTTCCCTATACCGAACGTTCGCTGGCCCCTTTTTATTATTTTTCGACCACATATTTGTCACTGTGATGCTTCACACCACGCAAATTAGATGAGGAAGGCAATTCTGTTTGCAACCCATGGAAAGAAAACAGCTAATGAGGATCATGAGTGGAACATATAAATGCATTGATATAATGTCGGCCACGCTTGGCAGCAGGCAACCAGTTGAAAAATAATTTGCGAAAAACAACTAAGTTTATTCTGGCTAAAAGGGCCTGGTGCTGTTCAAAGGCACTTCCGGTGCGCTCAAAAGTGTGATTGCCCTAAAGTCACAGACTTTAACAGAATTTCTATTTATTCTGCCAGCAGTCGAAAGATCTTTAGTTGGTAAACCAGCGAGCTCCATGATGGCACATCAAATTTTGTGTTCCCAGCGGAAGAACGGATGCATGAGCAGAATGATTCTCTTTGCGAACGAGGGAACTAAACTTGGACAGTCAGGCTGCAATAGAACTAATAGGTTTGGAATGATGCATTCGAAGTGCCTTTACTTCATGATGTGGGAAGATCACTGGAGAATCCGGAATCAATATTTTTCAAAGAATCTCAAGCTTTCTATGTGCGAGGTGTGAGAAAATGCCATTTTCCTTTCAGTATTCAATCCGTTTTCTATCAGACTCCAAATTTCGAAGTGTTTGAAATTGTCTCCACGCTCTTACAAGGCACCGTTTATTTCCAATGGTTTCATGTTAGCTGAATTTATGGTGAAGTTTCTACGCAAAAGCAAAATTCGGCATGGCATAGATAACCCTAATATGATCTCGCACAGAACGTGACGCAACCAGAGAACAAATATCGTATACGAAGTAGTTTGGAATTTCATATTTTTGTGCGAGTGTTGACGGTGTTCAAAAGGAAACGGCTACCTCCCGGGAGGTTTGTAATTTAATTCTGGCTTTCAGCAACGATGGCAAAATTTGGTCCTTTAGAATTTCTTGGGAAAAGTGAGAATCCGCTGTGTAGTCTGAAGAGTAAGGTAGCTGAAACTTATCTCGCGGTTTCCTTATTAAACATGTTCTTCAGCTGTTTGTACTACGTGGGCCACGTGCAAAGTCAGTCTGATAATTAACACTGTATGACTGCGTTAGCCAAGAGGGTATTCCTCAAGACTGGTGAGAACGCGGGGGTGATCGGGAGAAATGGTGATCGTTTTTTATTTGAGAGCACGGGCAACGGCGACGGTCAGTTGGCGACCGCCCTTGGCAGTCGGCTTCCAGCTGAGAGATAAACGTGGTAAAAGCATAAATGAAGATGGCTGTCTCTACAGGAGTCTACTAAACTCCGACCGATTTGGGCTCCCTTCTTGGAAGTGGGCCGGAATTACTGGCGGCCCAAAAACTCCTTTCATGTGGCATTCTAAATCGTCGGTGATTTTGAGCGATTGCTGATGAGAGCCAGATAGCTTCTGCGTTCTCGAACTCTGATATGCGTCGGACTACCGGTTTGAGCATCGAAAAGGCTTACGCTGATGCAAACCTGAGGCAGTCGCTTCCGGTCTGATCATAATGGAGTTCAGTTTTCGTCTCAAGGGCCAAGTTGCCCAGCCGCTCCGTTATCCAGTGAGTGTTTAGCTTGCTGGACGCACACAAGCGTTGGCCAGGGCACGGATGAAGCCCATGTGACTGTGTAAGCAACTTTCGGTGTTGCTTTTATTGCCAGGAGAGTAAATAAAGGTAAAAATTAAACATACCGATTTCAGTTTTTTGGCCCTGCCGATTCAAAGTTCCATGGAAAATTTCACGGCCTAGCAATAACAATCGGTTGTGAAATTTGTCACAAAATCAGAGAGATGGAAGGGATTTCGAAGTTATCGGCCACGACGGCTTCTGAGCTCCGCGGGTATAGTTGGAAATCCTGATGGACTAGTTTCTGAGTTTGCACTAGGTTCAGTGGTGTGGGGTGCGAGTGGCCGATTGCCGGTTACAGGTGGCCGATTGGCTTGAGCGGGTATGAGTTAGCCGGGCGGCAAGTACTCCATGGCGGCAGGCTCAAGGTGGCAAGCAAATACGGCACCATTTCGCCCGGTGACGTCTATGAGTAATGTTTTTCTCTGCATTATATCACACCAAGTAGGCAGATGCGTGGCGGTTGTAGCAGGGGTTGAGCACTGCCAACGTGCAAGAAAGCATGGGTAGCTGTTTGGGACGCAGCTGGGGCACAGACTCCTGACTGTCGAATGCGTGCTGAGTTGGCCTTGTGCACTAGCTTGTCCTGACTAGGGTGCTGAGCACGGTCACCGTAGTCGAAAGTCGCGGTTGGGAAGTGGGCGCTCAAATCCTCGGACATCCGAGGTGCACAGCTATATGCCAGCGCTCTCGATGCTGCGTGCAAATCCTCATTGACAAAACTGCTTAAGCTTAAGAGTGCTGATAATATTGTTTCCCCCAAAGCGGGTTCCCGTTTGACCAAAGGGTGGCTTTTGCCCCCTGTGAAAAAGCCGGGCCGCACCAATGGCCTGAGTGTGGTAGATGGTCTTTTTATTGTGTCGGCTACTGAGCTTGCTTGGTGGGCTGCCAAAAGCCTCGTCCAAATGTGGACCGCGAATGGAATTCACTATCGCCGGACAACCGAACTGACTGACCTTACCTGTGGGACGGGATTTTGCGGCTTCATCTGACGTAGGCGGACGGGAGGAAATGTCCTTTGACTGGGGAGTAAAACGGTTTACACACTTTGTTGTGTAAACTCGCCCGAGTAAAGGGGACAGCTGTCCTACGAGGTGATCGAGCACATGATAGAAGCGTTCTTCAGGCCACGGAGACCCATCTAACACTGTTTTAGTGTCTACGGCTCCCAACGGATTGACAATGAAGACAAGATCTGGCCCACTGACGGACGTCCTTGTTGCAACCATGTCACAGAAAGTGCCCGGTTGCCAGTTTGATAAAGGCAACCGCACTGGGATCAGCCGGATTTCGGGGGGTCAGGCAATTAGGATAAAAGTGGACATCAGGAAACACCGACCTGGTGCGAATTTATGACAGCTCTGTGGGAAGTCGAGATAGAAACCGTTGTCAAGCTCGGTGCAATGTTTTGTCGAAGTTGTTCGGCCACAGGGCCCCGTGGTTTGTGTGTCATTGCATCAAAGTTGGTGTCGGGAGTTGGTGGTATAAACAGTTAACGCTTCCTTGGTAAAGCCTCCGCTATGAGATTCAGTGCCCCGTAAGCATGTTGAGTGCACGTTTAATCGCGAACCGAAGTCTGGGTGGCAAATGTAAAGTGGTGAGTATCAACCAGAAGCGGACTTTGGAGCGTGAGCCATATGTTTGTGATCCACAAACTCTGTGAGTGACTAACCATTGGGTGCGTATTTCCAAAGACGGATGCCCAAGTTGACGGCTAATTACTCACTACCGAAGGGGCTGCACCCTGTTTTGGCGGGCTGTACCTCGTGAGAGAATTATAGATGTTGGAAGAGTCGTCTACACACAATGGCTGCACCACCCCAACCCTGTATCCTTGGCATCATTCACTGCCGGAATTCGAGCTGAAGGGTCGGGTAAAGTGAGGAACGCTATGTTTACGATAGACTCTTTGATCGAGGTTAATTTGGACCGTGTCGTTTCGGGATACATGAACCACCGCTTTCCTCCGCGCAGTAGTTCGGTAATAGACCGGATCTTTTTCTCACAGTCATGACTAAGCCAATGGTAGAAAATCATCAGGCCGGCAAAATGGTGCAGCTAGCGAAGAGATCGGGGTTCAGGATAGTCGGGAAGGGCAGACATCTTATCCGGATGTAGGCGGATTCTCGTGGGTGAAATGGAATGTCCCGCAAGTATGATGACAGACCGGCTTTATTCCCGTCATATGCAGGTCTTCGCCCCAAGCTTGCCAAGGCGTTCAAGAGCTCAAGTAAGTGTGCAGAGTGGTCTTACTTTGAAGGACTAGCCAGCAACCGTCAACCAAATATAAGTAGACATTTTTAGGTAGCAGTTTACCTCGTGTATTAACTTCTGAAAGGTCCGGGCTGCATTGCACAGTCCAGGAGGGATGCATAGAGAGTGGAATATGCCAACGGGGGTAGTGACTGCATTTTAAGGGATATCTGCTCCCGCTACTCTAGTCACGAGGTAAGCACAAACCAAATTGATAGTACCGAAGACGGGGCGACCCGATAGAAAGGAATTTAGGTCCTGTACATGGGAAATCGGTTATCTATCACGGACGGTGAAATTTCCGAATGTGCTCTCTAATCACCCCGGGGTTACCAGTCCCAATTGGATTAGGAAACGTTATGGGAAGAAGCCCAGAAGTTTCCAGGAGGCCTTGTTATGCCGAGCTCTAGCACGCGGTCCATTTCGTCCTACGCGGTAGGTAGCTTGTCCGGTGCTAGCCGGGGTGATCTGCAGAACATTGGCTGTCCCTGCTGAAAACTTTCCCCATGGGTAGTTGGGATTCTACCATAGAGATGGCCTGTCTGTGGTTGAGCGGACCTAGATGTGATGTGACTCACCCGACTATTATAGCCGGCCGTAGTGGGGGAGGCCTGGCGATCTATCACTCTGAGGCGCCGCACATCGACCGACATGTCAAGTTGTTGCAGGAAGTCAGGGCCTATAATGGGGCACAGGACTTCTGCGATGATGAATGCCCAAGGTAATTCCCGCTTTAAACCTAAGTTTAAGTTGAGCAACCACTGGCCAAACTTTGTGATGGTCATGCCCTTAGCAACACGCAGTGTTTGGGCCTGTGACGTGCCATTGTCACATTTCGGTCGGAGGATAACATTCATTTTAATAATAATAATAATAATAATAATGGTATATTTCTCGACCATGGTCGAGACGCATGCGCAAGCGCATGATCATGGTGTACAACGTTACTCAAAACAATGAACTATACACGAATTTCAAGAAAGCGAGTGGAGTCGTCAGAAGCAAAACAATATAGCTAGAGATAGTTTGAGTCGACTGAAATTATAAAGGTTTGCGCGGCAAATACGGTTTGGTTTCGGATTCGACTGGTTGGTAGTGGTCCGTGAAAATACAAAATATATCGTGAAAATATAGCGCTAGGGATGCGTTATAAGTCATAATAATGCAAGATGTGGGTAACTGAGGCCTATTGCGGGTTCTATGCACGGAATAAGTAATGGACATGGAGAGGTTAAAGAAATGAATGGGAGTACAACCGTGAACTTTGGTGAATATGAAGAGAGCGGCTCTCTATGGAGATGAAGTTGGCCCGGAATGATGGATATTCCCGATTCTAATAGAGGGAGTTCATCATGAAACGAGGGGACATGAGGAAACTTTGTGGAAATGGACAGGCAACGTTGATGAATGTGGAGGAAACAGCAATCCATATATAAGGTGAGTTTAGGTTCGGGATCAATAACCCTTATCATTCAGAAAAAGGCAGCGCAACTTGAAGGCCTTTAACTGGTGAAGAGTCAATTTCAAGCTGGATACCGATCGAAAGAAAAATGAAATCTCGGAAGAGAAAACGGAGCGAAAAATCTCCTTGTAGGCTCGCGCCTTATTGTTCTGTTATGCTGACAAATATATTGACTTATTGATTCTCAGTGATCTTCGGCATCATTGTTGGGAACCAAGGATGTGAGGGACAAGTGGACTCGCGTTCGGATAACGTATCGAATTTTAATGAGAAAAAATTCCTGTGTTGCGTATTCTGGCTCTGTTATTGGATTGTTTCACATGAGACCAAGGTGATGTGCAGCATCCCGTGGGTATGGTTCATCAGGCGGGGTAAGGGACGTGTCAATCAATCAATAGAAGGTTGCTTGCGAACTGTTATTTCTGAAGCCTCCAACAGTGACATCAGTAGTAGAGGTGTTGCGTTAGGAGACGTCTATCAATCTGCTTGTAAGCATTTGGGGGTGTTTTAGGTCGTGTGGCCCGATTGCAATCCCGTTTGGTATAAAAGATGCCATTAAGGTCTCTGTCGGTACAGGTCAAAGTGTGGACATTGGTCACCGAAAGTGGTGCCCGAGAGAGTGGGCGACGACAAACCTGAAATAAATGGTGTTAGCAGTCTGGACGTGGTTCCAGCTGTCAGTTATGATAATAAATAGCGACAATTAATAATGAACTGACTGGGTCTATGTGGACTGTCAGTGTTACATTTCGTACTTTGATCTGGGTTCTAATTAGAGAGCTTAAGTAACGTAGGGTTGCAGGGGGTTGATAAGTACTACTACAGGCTAGCAAGATAGCGTAAACCCGGTGGGCTGCTGCGTCTGCATTTCAGAGATTTAACTTAATTGTGAGCAGGCTGCGGTAGTGATTGTAGTTGGCAGGAGGCAGTGGTTACTGTTAGGTAGGGTTGTAAACCTAAGCGTGGCTTGGATGCTAGGACATCGAGAAGACCGCTTTCTAAAAAAGATGACGGACGATAGAGGGGTATAGATGGAAAAGGTGACCGGTTTCCACTATGTTCTTATCTCTTTTTTTCCTTTTCCGGGCTTCATCGAGGTTGCCGTTATTCGTCAGGTGCGTCGATACTCTGTCCAGGTCAATGGGTTGGAGGTCAGGGCTGTGGTAGCGATTGTATTTGACGTCGACGTGCATGCTAGGTGCGCTTATGGTGGGTATGGGGTGGTTGAAACTTAGAGCGGGGGATGGGAAAGCGTATGTGGAGAGTCCAGTGCGCTGTCACCCCAGTCAGTCTCGAGCGTAAAGACCAAAGCTTGTCGAGCGAACAAGGGCGATGTGGGGTTTCCCCTTTCGCAGGATCAGGTCTGAGCTGATGGGATACTTTCCCATAGATGAAGGTTGCCCAATTCCTTCACAGCCCGATGTCAGTGGTATTTGGAGATCGAATCGATCCCACGAGGTCTTTTTCGTTTCCACTGTTCTCTTTTTTCAGTTTTATTATTATTATTATTTTAGCATCGAGGTCTGCAAAAAAACAAATTATTTAAAATGATACCCTTTTTGTTCGAAAGGCGACAGCTGACCTGATACCCTGCTTCGTAGGCCGCCGTCACGGGCCGGGGGTTTGGTTTCCCTGATCAGCAAAGGGAAATCACTCTGGTTCGCTCCAGGCGGCTCCTTCACCGAAGCGACTGCAGTATTTTCTACACGCTTTCCTTTGAAAGGCCGAATTTTCTTCTCAGAGAAGAGCCCTGGCGCCTTGATGCGCGCTCCGTATTCCTGCGGTTATCCGCTTTTGCTCACTGCAGGGCTTTGCTTATTCGAATCAATTCTGGACATAACTGGAGCCAGATAGTTAGGCGCTGGTGAAGCAGCACCGTTGTGACGGACGAACTGGTTGCTCAAGCAACAGCCACGCCGTATCTTGACATATCACTGCCAGCAACCACCGCGGGGGCAATCGGGAGAAATGGTGCTCAGTGTGTATTTGAGAGCGCGAGCAACAACGACTGTCAACTGCAAACCGCCCTTGGCAGTCGGCTTCAAGCTGAGCGATAAACGTGTTCAAAGAGTGAATGAGGACGACAGTCACAGCAAAATGTAATGAGGATCCACGAGATCTGCGTTTATGAACCATTGCTTCGAAGGTGTAAATGTTTACCCCAAGTCAATCACGCAAACATACTGACTGGTTCAGACTGCCCGTTTAGAACTATTTCTGTGAATAAGTGCTCCATTACTGGTATTAAGCTGGACCACCCAGGTCGTCCTATGCTCTTAACGGTAAATCAGTCCTACTCTCACCCACTCAAGCTTTGCCTGTTTTGGGGCAACAGTCATTCTAAGAGCAGTGCGTGAAGGTGGCATGAACAGTCTTATTGATCATTTCTCTAGTTATATCTATTTCATCACCTTCCAGGCCTACTTGCCATCCCGTGCAGCCAAAGGGGCCTCCCAGTGAAAATGGAACCCAATGAAACTTCCCCTTCCTCTGGCGTTTCGCTTTGTCCCTTGGACTCTCGGTGCCTAGAGTGGTTTCACACTTTTGTCCAGTACACTCTTCTGCCCGGTCTTCATCTGCTTGGTGTATCTGTGCTTGCAGTGGAAGGTTTGTTGGAGACTGGCCCAGTATTCATCTATCAACTAGTAGTGGGGTGTCTGACTCGGATTCGTTTTAGGCCGGTCATTTTCTCCCCTATTTGCCGATATCCGCCCTGCTGGCTACAAATTTGGCTAGGGGATGGGATCTCACTCAGGAAAGACGAAGAAACCTATTGTCGACGAGTCAGATTCGGACAGTTATCAAGAGTCAGACATAGCTGATAGAAATTTAAACCTCTCAATTTTTGGTTTTAGCGTCATTACCTCCAAAGTTAGGGGTGACCACGAAATTGTCATTGTGGAGGTCAAAGAGGTTCTCTTTCTCCCATAGGGATCCCGGAGTGGGAACAGCCTGGACGTTCTATATCCTCTAAGTGACAAGGTTGGATAAATGACTTTGAAAGGAGATGTCGACAAAGACTCCCTTTTGGGCATAATCCGGATGGCCCTGCGAGCATTATTTCCGGGGTGTAGGTGTAAAGCACTTTTCATGAAGAATTTCCGGAGGCAAGTACTGCGCCCAGGTGAATCTAAACGGGGATATGCTTATGTGAACAGGGATCTGGTGATGTAAAGTTTTCCGAAAAAATCACGTGAGATGCTTGAGAGTTTGCCCCCGACAGCTTCTCGATGGGCCTCAGAAACACTGAAGCCCGGGTTAACGTACAATGCCAGTTACCGGAAACTTCTGATTGAGGCATTTCAAATCGCCATGGGAATCACCTTACGCAACCCATCCCACGGGGTGTCTTATTGCGGTAAAAATATCGCCCCGGTAGGGGAACCTCAACGGAAGGAAAGAGGTAGATGACCGAGGGGATGAGCAGGACTGCGGAGATCAGAGGGACGATCCCATCCTCACACATGCAGAGAAGAGCCGGGAACATGTTCGAGTGAGTCCTATGTACCATCTGCTTTTGGGCTTCATAGTTGTCCAACCCGGTCTTTATTTGGCTCTCAATTTTGCCAGTTATTGCTAATGATAAAAATGTAACGAATTTGCTTGGCGACCTTGGAACTTGCAGTTTGACAGATGTGAATGCTTTCATAGACTGATAAAGAGCAGCTAGCCCTAGGGTGGGGCAGTAAACGGGAAGTTCTTTAGAACATGGGGTCAAAGCTACATATAATTGCAAGTGGCAGGGATGGTATTCGCGCATCAAATGACGGTATCACCCTAAAACTCCCATAGAGTCTGATTCTGGGACCCGATCTCTTATTAGCAACTGACCGTTGTTCGGGCCCCAGGCAAAATGGTTGTATATTATACAGATCAGGAACCACCTCGAACGAGGAACAGCCTAACACCCATGACTGGGTCTGAAGGATAGGTCCCATGAAAATTCTCGATCAACTGTTATCTCGACTGAATCGAATGGAGCGTTCATGGATGGGGAGTCCATTTTTACAGTCACACGGTGATTCCTCCAAAGTTAATTCGTCGGTTAACACGGTCGTGTGCTTCTAGGGAAGTTTTGTCCCGTCATCCACATACAGTGCCCTACCACCCATATTGAAAGTCCATATTTGGGACCATGTATCCTTGTTCTGAAGGTTAGCCGCGTTAACCGACGAAATAACTTTGGAAGAACCACAGTGTGAGCCTATAAATGGACTCCCCGTTCACGCACGCTCCATTCGATCCCGATGAGACTATAGCCTTGAACCAACTGTGGAGTGCTCAAGCATAAGGATGATTGGGCGGAGGAGTGCCGGGTACGCAAACCTGATAAGCTGCAATAGCCGCGGAACCAGTCGTGTGCTTCTGGGTTAATTTTGTCCTGTCATCCAGATACAATGCCATACCACTCATATCGAATTTCCTCGATCAAGTTTAAAACTTTTTGGGGCAGAAATGTATGCCAATAAACTCCGTTCATCGAGATAAGCCAAGATCTATCGCAATTATATATCAGAGATGGTTTTCACGTGAAGGAACCCCCTTCGGATAGAACTAAAATGGTCCAATGAAAAATCTGCTAAAACAAAAGAAGAAAATCACCTACGCATAGCTGCGCAAAAAAGACGGAAGAGAACTAGAAGTGAACATGTGGCGCACGTTATAGGAAGGGGTCTTCAAGCCATCCAAATTTACATGGGCTGCACCTTTAGTGCTAGTAAAGAAAACGTCTGGATCGTGGACGTAATGTGTGGATTACCGTTCACTGAACCGGGTGACCAAAAAAGGACAGTCCACCTTTGCCGAGAATGGGCGAGACATAAAAGACCATCAGACATGCTAGGTATTTGAGCACAGTTCATTTAGCGTTTGGTTACTGGAGGTAGAGGTGCGGCGATAAGATTAAAAAACCCTCCGTTTTATTCCGGTTGGTTTCTAGGGTCATGGCTCGATGCCTTTTTAGGTTGGTGAATGCAGAAACGAAGTTCCAGCTTTTAATGGGAACTTACTTGGGGAATCCCTTATCAGGGGAGTGCCTGGTACATATGGGGGGTGCCATTGTGAATAGGAAAACCTTAGAGAAACACCCGAACAATTTGGATGAAGTCTTTTGATCAAGTTAAAAATCTGGCCTACACTTAAACCGGAGAAATGTGTACTTCTACAAAAGAGGTTAATTACCTGGGGCACATTACCAATGGATCCGGAACTCAAAGTGGCCCTTGGCAAGGTCAGAGCTACCAAATTTGGGCCGTCGCCTACGTCTTTACCAGATGTCAGACGTTTCCTGGGGTTAACCTCCTATAACAAATGTTTGGTGGAAGGATACCGAAAATTTATTTTTCCTCTGCACCGAATGACAGAAAAACAGAATGTTTTTACGGACTCACGAGTGCAAGACAGCCCTAGGTGAATTGGGCTGGATTCTGAACTCGGCCCCCACATTGAGCTTCTTCGATGCCCTAGAGGAAGCTGGTTTCTCCATTCTGGATACGGATGCTAGTGAGACAGCTCTGTCCCGACCGATGCAGGTGTGTGATTGCGTATGGCAGCCCACGGCCTAATAGGCCTGAACGGAAATGCTGTACCACACGTGAAGAAGTGTTGGCTTTGGTGAAGTATGCACGGCATTCAAAAAACTACTTAGTAGGTGTACTCGGTCAGAACAGTCCTTCGGTCTCTGAAATGGCTTTAGAATTCCAAGGAACAGGGAGGCCGAGTAGCAGCTGGAGTTCAAGTCAGGCTGACAACATCGGGCGGGGCGAGAGCAGTTAGCACAGATTCGTTATCCAGAAGTCACCGAAGTCGCGGTGACTGCCCGAAGTGACAGTTAGATACCGTAATGATGGACAAACAGGCGTCAGTATGGTTGTGATTTTGGATGAGTCACCTCAAAAAAGCCAGGTTTATGGTAAAACCAAGGGAGTCTGCCAGAAGCTTAACAAGGCGAAAGCGGTCAGCAGCAGTTGGGAGCTTCTCTCTATGGTCAGCCTGGCCAAAGCTGCGGATGGAAGAAAACTTGCTACGCTATCAGTACGGTTGTGGCCCCGCATACCTAGTTGCAGGGAGCACTGAAGAAATTAGAAGCTGAGCTAGGACATGCACGGCAACAAAAAATGGATCATGCTCTGTCGCATCCATTGTGGAGGCCTCAGGAACTAGTTGACGTGATCATATTTCGTAACCGATTTATAGAAACCACTTGAGTGAGACCTCTTAAGAAATAGCGTGGTGCACTTGATATGATACACATTTGCGAAGAAAAACAAAGTTGTTTGTCCGAGGGACTGCCGAGTTTGGTGGCGCCACTTGTCCCGCTCGTGTTTACTGTCAGCACACCGTTGCACTTCCAGTGCACAAGTTGCCCCACTCCAGCATTTTGAGTGATGCTCTCTTGCGCGCTGCCGAGCAAAATCTCTATCTTGTCAAGACTGGAAAATCAAAGGCTGCTGACCCTATACGAAGGCAGTTCCTGATTTAACGCGGGAAAATCCCAGGCTGGCCAGCTTGAACAACAAATTCATTCCATCTAGGACCCTCAAAAGTCCTTAAATCACATTTTAAGGTTTATATACACACGTTCACCACTATTTCAACGGTTAAGGTTCAGCGCTGTTGCAATGCTTTCATTTCGCACTCTTGTATACCAAAATCATGAGCGTCTTTTCACTGCAGTTCATTTCACCCTTATTTGTCATTTACCCTGGATATACTGTTGTATCAATGGCAATCAAGGGCCGACAGCCTGACCCAGAACAGTCCACCTTTAAGCCTACCTAGCATTCCACGGGTTTTTTTATTGACGACCCTAACTCTGTTTTACTGTGTCGGAAGAATTTTGAAATAAGTAGAACCATAAGCGAGCATGCTCGGTATTCGTGGAGTAGGGGTCCTCTTCCCCTTGACGTTGCTGGCAAGATACGCCACGTAGTATTCAAGGACTATTTCTGCGCAGCTGTGAAAGAAGCGATAGTCCTAAGTCTTCAAGTGTCAAAATCCCCAAGACTGGAATCACTGATTTAGGGGATTGAGTTACATAGCAAGAAGTCCTCTGCAATACTGAGAGAAATGCTGCTGCTAGACGGGAGACTTTTGGAGGAGAAAGTCCTTAAGGAGTTGTGGGTACAGCAAGTACCAACCAATATTCAAGCGCTACCTAAGGTTTCTGATTACCCTAACCTTAAAGAGGCTGCAAACCTAGCGAACTGTGCCTTGAAACGATACCATGCATGAACTACTGCCGTAAAAGCTCGAGAAGCCCACAGGTCAGCGCTCACAATACGGAAACACAATCCTGGGGCAGCCAGGTTGCCGCTTTTACGCCGGCTTTTATGCCTTTCTCTCCTCATCTGTTCTCATTATAAGGATTATAAACCTTATCGCAACTCTGACCAACGTGAACATGTCAGAATATCCGTCCCTTTATCGTCCCTTTAGTCCACCAAATCCAGGGTACTGTTAATATCAAAAGGGCTTGGGGCGACGGTCCGGAGCTGCTGAGCGGGCTGCACCTTCCCAAGTGTCGAACAGGGCAACCGACATCCCGATGCGTTCCGTCGACGAGGTCAGTCGGCAGCTACAGTCGCAGTCGTATGTTGTGTGTTCGAGGTTTAGTTCCCAATAACCTGCTTCTAGTTGGCATAGGCGCAGCATTTAGTGTCATCTCAAAAGAAGCAGATGATGCAACTATTCCATCAGTTCAAAAACTTTTTACCCCAACGGCACTCCTATCGCTACTTACGGCCGTGGGCCACTCGCGCTAAACTTTGATCCACGCAGCGCCTTCCGCTAGGTGGTGATGGTATCTAATGTCCCCTATCCCGTACTAGATACCGATTTTCATGACCACTTCGACCTCCTGGTAGGTGCAAAACTCCGGAGGGTTATCGATCGACAGACTTCCCTTTCCGTAACCGTTCCGCATTCTCCCGTGAATCGCATCATACTTTTATGCTTTGACCCTCAGGCTGAATATCCTTAAGTAGATCTCCTTCCAGCACACTCGGAAAGGCTAAGATAGCCCTGGCCCTTTCCAGCGACGACTACCGACGTTCTTTACCACATCGTCAGTTAAAGACACCTGGTCCCAAACCGAACCTTTGTCTTGGCGCCAGGAGTTCCGCTTAGCGAAAGCTGAGTCCGAACATATGCTGGAATTAGGCGAAACATGCTTCTCCAGTGGCCCTCGGGTCCAGACTCTTCACATGGTTCCCAAGCTAGTGGTGACTGGCTTCCCTGCGGTGACTGTAGGACTGTCAACCGAACTACTATCCCAGATAGGTATCCATTCCACTCCTTCAATACCTAACATCTTCTCTATCCGGTAGTCCTGTCTTCAGCCGCACCAACCTAGCTAGAGCCTGATACTGGGCTGACACCCCAAAAATAGCCGTCACAACTCCACCCGAAATACTGGAGTTTTTGCGCATGCTTTTTCGGCCCACCAAGGCAGCCCAAACCCTTCGGCGGTTTACGCATGAAGCAACACGCGGTTGGAAAGATGTCTACGTGTGCTAAGACAATATTTTGGTTGCAAGCTATTCAGAGAAGTAACATGTGGCACACCTGTACACTATTTTCGAGTGCCTTAGACAACAAGTTATAACCAATAGCTCCTCTCAAATGCGAAGCTTGGAAGGTCCGTCATAACATTCTTGGGCGAGGACGTGTCAGCTCCAAGCACGCAACTCAAGCCAGACAAAGTTGCCGCAATTCACGATCACCCCGAACCGCCCCCTTGCCGGCAGTTGCGCCAATTTTTCTGGCTTGGACAAATTCCGTGGCTATTATGTCCCAATATGCTCAGAAATAATGCTCCTCTTTAAAAGCAATTTACATGGAAGTGAGCGGAAATTCATGTTTCCAGACGCGGCGTGGGCATCACTTAAAGGCTGTAACGACTGGTGGAAAATCCCTTAAAACCGTTGCAGTTCCATGTTCTTCCTAACATCACTCACTTGCCTACACTATTGACGTGTCTTTACGCACTGTTTGGTTTTATGGACCGATTTTCGTTTGCTCGCGTCCAGAGCGCTACTTTGGCTTATCCTTGTTCCGGACCTGCGTGACGCACGTGCTGCTCGATCACACTCCGCAATTCGGTTCTCGTTTGTTGAGTCCTTGTGATCTCATAATTGAGGTTTGTATCTGTTTGGTGTCATTGTTCATTCAATAATTTAGTATCGTAGAATATCACGGATAATCGCCTTTTGATTTCGAGATCCGTTGTGAATTTGGCGACGCATTGCTCAAACGTGCGTTACAATACTCAATTGATCAACTTTGAACGAGAGAATACGCAGAACGCCAAGAAAATGATCGAAGCCACTGCAATCTGGACAGAAAGTAATGCGGCGAGTCACTGGGGAGGTTTTGGGTACTTTGATTCTCTGGGTAATTCTTGATCACCTAGTCCTGTCAATTCTGGCTTATGTGTTACTGAGGGTAATATGGATTGTAAGGACGCCGATCTGTTTAGGCTGAGGATATCGGATCTAGAACAACAACTGTTAGCAGCTAGGCAACAGGCGCAGGAAGAAGAACAGAAGTGTAGACAGAAAGAGCATCAGCACAAGACCAGCTAATACGACCTTTCCGGTAGATCAGGGCAAAGTGAAAAAGGAAGCTGCATGCAGGTCGCCGACTATGAAACATCAGCGCCACCAACGATCGATCTGCCAAGAGTAAAACTGACGGTTTTCGACGGGCTATTTTAACACTACTGCAGGTTTGTCAAGCAGTTCGAAACTTTCGTCGAAAATAAGATAACCGACCCCGGGCAAGGGCCTCTCTTTCTGACTCACTACTGTCGAGGCCGAGCAAGAAGCGCCATCGACGGGTGCATCATGCCTGACCCGGAACAAGGCTACACACGAGCAAGGAAGATTCTGAGGGACCGGTTTAGCCAGCCTTTCAAAGTAGCCCGTAATCTAGTAGAGGTCATGAAGGTAGAGGCCAAAAAAACCAAGGGCAACGTCTAAACAATGGCCGACCCAGTGACCAAAATGCTGAACCGTTCAATAGCCCTTCACCATTTAGGTAACAGGACTGACCTAGGTGCAATGCACATCTTGAAAGGCATAGTCCGTAACCTCTCTCCCGAACTACAGGGTCGGGGGGCGGAAGAAGCTGAACGGATAAGCCGAAGCGACAGGGAGGCTAACTTCGAAGACCTGACCGAATACTTGGACAGGCAAACCAAGATAGCCGACAGCAGATTTGGCCGACTTATCCGGCACTGCAATCGAGCAAACAAGCCCAGTACTAGCCAGGCTCAAACCGCTGCCCGTAAACAGCCGAAATATCATCCTTGGACCAATGCACACACCATTTCACGCGATTCCACAGCGCAACCAAGTTGCAGATCCTGTGGTGCTAGCCATGGACTACCAGAATGCCCCAAGTTCGTCAATGCCACAATGGACGAACTATGGGGAATGGAGAGGATGATAGGAGAGTGCTTTATATGCCTCAACAACACTCACCGGGCGGAAGCTTGTAGAACAAGGAACAGATGTGGTTACGAGGGCTGCACGGGCAGACACCATCGGCTGCTGCATCAGGCGAGAGTAACCTTACCCGAGACGAGTACCAAACCCAGCGTTATTTGTTCAACGTCACGATCTGCCAGTAAACCGGTGCGTTTAGGCGTAGTTGCCGTGGGAGTAGTGACCCCAACTGGGGTGGTCAAAGCTTTGGCGTTCGTTGACTGGATCTGACTCTACCCTAGTGAAAGAGCGGTTTGCCGACAAACACCGGCTCGCTAAAAGTGCGACGTCGTTAGCGGTGGGCGCGGTGGGAAGAACACAAGTGACGACCGCCGGCCGGTTGAGGTTGAAACTCATCTCCTTAAAAATTAATGAGCAAATCGAACCGACAGTAGCATTCACATTAGCTGATCTCCCAGTGCGACCACCACGGTCGGTGAACGCAATCTTGACTAGGTGGCCCCACCTGCAGGACGTAACCGTTGTAGGCTGGAAAGACGACAAAGTGGATCTCCTCATCGGCTGCGACTTGCCAGAGACACATTGTGTACTTGACCAGAGAGTGGGCAACCGCCAGGCACTTTATGCCGTATGCACGGCTCTGGGATGAATGTTACATGGTCCATTAGGGGGACGTGGTTTAGTGAATTGTTTATCCGCCGAAACGGACCGCATAGGGTATCACCTGCAGCGACTGTATGAGAGGAGTTTCATGACATCGGAGGCGAAAGACCATCGTTGTCTCTAGAGGATCATTTCGCTCTACCAACGGTGCGGCAAGGCGCTAGAGGCCTTAAAAACAGTTCGAGGTTCCCCTCTAATGGCGCAGATCTACTGACACGTGGACTGATAACTGGAACTATGCTCTCCAACGACTACTACAACTGAAGGAACGTTTCGCTCGAGACTAGAATCTGTGGGAACGATACGTAGAATTAATGAAGGAAACGAAGCTGTGGGCTACATTGAAAGTGCGCCTGCTTCTATCGACTACCGGAAGGGTATCTGGTATCTACCTCACCAACCGGTTATCAACCCCAAGAAACCCGAAACATTGCGGGTGGTTTTCGACTGTGCAGCCGAGTTCCAGGGCAAGTCGTTAAACGATCGCCTACTACAAGGGCCTGACTGGACCACACCACTGATCGAAGTTTTGTGCCGTTTCAGAGTGGGTAAAGTGGCTTTGTCTGCCGATATTAGGGAAATGTTTCATCGGGTGAAGATTCCAGTAGAAGAACGAGATGCGTTGCGTTTCCTGTGGTGAGAAGAGAGCAACCGGGACAATGCAGTGATAAGTTACAGAATGGCTGTCCACCCCTTCGGAGCCATATCGTCACCTTTTTGTGCCAACTATGCCCTCCGAGAATCAGCGAACAAACATGGCGATCTGGTCCGTCGGACGGTGGTAGATAGCATCAGCAGAAATGTCTACGTCGACGTCTATCTTGGGTCATTCGATGATATAAACTCAGCCCTAGCGATGTTCGGAGGCCTAACAAGATTGCTAGAAGATGGCGGCTTCCATCTAACAGAATGGGTGTCAAAGGCTTCAGAAGTGCTCGAGGTCTTTCCGTACCGTGAGAGGGCCGAAAGTGTTAGAGGTTTGGACGGCTCTGCACTCCCTACCAAACGCACTATAGGAACGCCATGAGACGTGGAAACTAAAGACTTTTTTCGGGCTGAACTTTCCCGAGCTGCCAGTACCCCCTCGAGGTATACTGTCCGCTGTCTCTAGTCTGTTCGACCCGCTCGGTTTGTCTCACCATGGCTGCTACCCGGAAATATCTTGCTGCAGCGGCTCTGCGGTAAGAAATTCGATTTGGACCAGTCACTTGACGGAGAAGGCCGTTTGGACTGGGAAGAACTTCTGAACACCTTGAAGAAATTAGGAGATACAAGGATTCCGGCGTGTTTGGCTCCCGGTAATGCAACACGGACAGGAGAACTACATGCCTTTTCCGATGCATCCAAAGTCGGTTATGGAGCTGTGGTGTACGGAAGGTGGCGCACATGAGATAGACAATATACTACGAGGATCCTGTTCGCTAAAGCCCGAATTGCTCCACTGAAGTCGGTCTCGATCCCACGCCTTGAACTCAGCGCAGTCGAGTTAGCAGTCAGGGCGGTACAAGCTGTGAAGAGATGTTTCGACTTCTACATTTGGTCGGCTAGCTTTTGGACGGATTCAACGATAGTGCTTTACTACATTAACAACGTCCGGAGTCGGTTTAGTACTTTCGTTGCTAACCGGCTCACGATTATCCACGATGAATCAGCCACGCACCAGTGGAGTCATGTCAGGTCTGGCGATAATCCGGCCGACCTGTGCTGCCGAGGTGTGACCAACTTCAGGCAACTAGACACGTGGACAAAAGGGCCAAACGTCCTGCAAATGCCTAGACAGGGCTGGCCCGCGTGCAAATTAAAAACCCCTACGGCAGTAGGACTGGAGATCAAAGGCGTAGTGATAGCGGCCAACGTCGTCCAAGCGACATCCATTCTATCGCGATTGATCAGATTTTCTTCCTGGATGAAGACACTTCGTTCGCTAGTTTGGTTAACCAGGTTCAAGAGACATTTACTAGTCATGAAAGAGCTACGCCACTCAGACCGGATAGGGGTCGGCCCGATAAGTCCCAATTAGCTACAAGCTGCAGAATACTATATTTTCAGAATGATACAACGCGAGGCTTTCGCCCGAGAGCTCGAGTGAGCGGAGAAGTGGGACCAATCAACAAAGAAATATCATCTCCAAGAGCCGAGTTGAAGCGTTTAAACCCTAAACTCATTGATGGACTGCTGCGGGTAGATGGTAGGCTGACCGACTCCCACCTGAGCTTCGACACAATGTACCCTGTACTGCTGCAGACTCGACAACCTGTGGTAGAGCTAATGGTCCAACACGTCCACGCCGTGGAGGGACTTGCCGAGGCAAGTCACGTGACGAGCGTCATCCGAAAGCGTCTGTGATTGCTGAGAGGACGAGAGACTGTGAAACGCGTAACTCGACGGTGTGTGCAATGTAGGGGACGCAATGCCACGGCGGGCAAACAACCCGTGTCCCCACTACCAGAATGCAGGGTGACTGAGGGCTGGTGGCCGTTCACCGACACCGGGTTGGACTATTTCGGACCCTTGTGGATCAAGTGCGGCAAGAGATCAAAAAAACGATACTGGTATATCATGACGTGCATGAAGTCACGCGCGGTTCACCTAGAAGTCGCACATTCGATGACGACCGATTCTTTCCTACGGGCCTTGCAGAGATTTGTCAACCGAAGAGGTGTACCGGCCAGATAATGGATCAAACTTTGTGGGCGCTCATCGGAATTGCAGCGTTGGCACAAGAACATAAACAGGAACGAACTGCAGGATCGAACCATGGCCTACGGCATACGGTGGCATTTCAACCCCCCGCAGGCCAGTCATTGCGGTGGCCTATGGAAACGCATGATCCGGTCCATCAGGCGAATATTGCTGTTAATCATGGAGCAGCAGCCGCCCGACGACGAGATGCTGAACTCCGTCATGACTGAGGTAAAGAGAATCCTGAACAACCGCCCACTGGTTCCAGTAATGAACGGCGACCCCATTCACCTGGCGTTCACCCCGAACGACTTATTGACGTTAAGGTCGAACGAGGGTTTTCAAGGGCCGGTAAACCTTTGCAGAAGCTGCCTTCACGGATGGAAGCAGGCGAATTATCTTGCCAAAGTTTTCTGGGGGAGCTGACTGCAAGAGTACTTACCGGCTCTGCAGACTCGACAGAAGTGGCTGGTGAAAACAAGACCATTCATGATTGGGGATGGGGTGATGGTCGCAGACGAACGCGCACATTTCAGCACTTGGTCCTTGGGAGTGGTTATGGAAACCATCGAAAGCACTGACGGAATGGTAAGAACGGTGGAGGTGAAGACAGCCAACGGAGCTCTAATTCGCAACATACGCAGTATTAGCCTACTTGAGAGTGGAGGCGGAGAAGCTGATAACACGGAAGCCCAGTAGACTATTTCGCATTCGTCCTCGAGGTAGGCAAAGAAACCCCCATATATGGGCGCATTCACGACTCACTGAGGTATCGAACCGTCATATACCGCGACGCGCACACGCACCTACACTATACTCGTTCATACCACATAGTCTCCGTCAAAAACGTTACAGTGCTCACAGTCTTTTGCTGAGGTTACAGAAGTTTTTTCTGATGTGTGGTGGTACATGCGATTTCATTGTACATCCAGATATACGCACATACCCAGTACACTCTGTACCCCTTAACCCCTATCAAGCATGCGACGGTGTTTGCCTTTTGTTTTTTGTTGACGTTACTGAATATCTTTTGCATATGCGGATGTAGCCGCGATTACATCATACACACACTCACGCAAGCACATACAGCCAGTGCAGCCAGCCCTTCCAAAGAGAGAATCTATGTTTCCCCTCCGAGCCCGCCGTCGGTCAGCTGTTCTCGTGGAAAATGTGGATTAGCCTGGAGTCGGTATGGCCACCGGATTAGGTGCTACCATGAGCAGAAGTTTGACGAGAAGCTTTAGACACGGGCTCTGACAGTAGGGCCCAGGTAGGTAGAAAGAATCAGTAACTTTATACCAAACTTTTGACTCTACTAAGGATTGGAGAGGATCTTGGTGGGCGGTGAACTATCGGTTGGGGAAAATCCCCTAAAACCGTTGCAGTTCCATGTTCTTCCTAACATCACTCACTTGCCTACACTATTGACGTGTCTTTACGCACTGTTTGGTTTTATGGACCGATTTTCGTTTGCTCGCGTCCAGAGCGCTACTTTGGCTTATCCTTGTTCCGGACCTGCGTGACGCACGTGCTGCTCGATCACACTCCGCAATTCGGTTCTCGTTTGTTGAGTCCTTGTGATCTCATAATTGAGGTTTGTATCTGTTTGGTGTCATTGTTCATTCAATAATTTAGTATCGTAGAATATCACGGATAATCGCCTTTTGATTTCGAGATCCGTTGTGAATTTGGCGACGCATAGCTCAAACTTATGTTACATAGACCATTGCTTTTATCGAGCTGGTAGTGTGGATGGTGGCGATGGTGGGTGTACCGTGATAATGGCCTCTGACATAACAGAGCAGATAGCCAGGGAATGTACCACATCACCCAATTTTCGGTCGGCCTTCTGCAACTGAAAGCCACATCAAATTTTGATGTGTAGCATGTGTTCACCGAAGCCCCTCTGCAACAAACCGGAGGGCCCAGCCTTGCTGATCTACCCTTACCACACCGTAGCCGCAGCAGATGAACTAATATTCCCTGAGGAATTCAGTGCCCCCGCGAGAGATTGGGTGATCCTGTGAAATGTGATGATTCCTCCGTCACACTGCTAGACTTAGCACTGAAGTAGGCGCTTGTTTAGCCTTTCCTAAGACCAACCACGTGGGTGAAAGCCAGAGTCTCGAGCTACTGGACCTCGTAATGGTCAAACACACCGGTGACATTCAGGACGTACGAGTATGAGCACCCTCAATAAAGAGCGACCATGGGGTATTCCACTATAATTACCTGGCCGTGAAAGACAGGCTCCCTCTCCCCATAAAATAAACAAAACATAAGAGTTGCTTTAAATGTCCTGAAGTTCAAGACCCAGTAACTGGAGCCGAGCACTGATAAGGGGCCCTATCTTGAAGATGTGCAGGAAGAATGGCTGGCACCTAGAAACAATCTCCCCCCCCCACTGAGCGTTTTGCGCCAGCTCGAAGAATCCACATGAGGAGAGGGACATCCTGGCAGATCGGCAGAACATCCGGGACTCAAGGCTGGAGGCAGGGAGCGGTGCGAGCATTGACCGACAGGAGGCCAAGGAGATATCTGCCGTTCAGAACGGCTCGAGAATGAACCTTTTAGTTGCCTTGCGTGACGTAGTCAACGCCGGCCAACGTTTGCTGCCAGGTTTTTCACCGGCAACATTTACCTGCTCGCACAAACTGTCACATTCTAGTGTAGCCTCTTCAGTGAAACTAATCGGTGATCGATTCACTTGGCCTCGCGCCAGGCGCGATTAACATCTTTGGGTCCACTCTCACCTTCAGAAAACAACGCGCTTAAATACACCTTCGCACTAAAGTGGCATTAGTCACATTCCCTGTGCCAGGTGTCTGTTTTCATCATGTTCATATGGATATCGCGGGCACCCACCATCTCTTGGTCACTTTTACATCCTCACTGGTGCAGATCTTTTCATTTGCTGGCTACAGGCCGAACCTATTCCAGTCATAACCCGAAGTAAGCTGTAAAAGCGTTTCTTGCTGGTTGAGTAAGTTTGTTCGGTCACCCTGCTATGGTGAACACTGACCAGGGTTCTCATGTTGTGGTGCCCTCCACGGGCTACTAAACACTTTCGGCTGCGAACAGGACAAGACCGAAGCCCGTCGTCTCCAGGCCAATGGCACGGCGAAGCTGTTCCATCGCCTACCAAAAGCCGCTATTTGCGCTCGTGATAATCCTTTGTGAAAAGAAGTCTTACCGGTGGACCTCTTAGGGCTGAGCTACAACGGTAGAGCTGATACGCGTGTTATGCCGGCCGGAATAATTAACGGTCCCACATTACTACCTCCGGGTGATTTGCCTTCTTCAGCAACTTCTACAAGTTTTATTTACGGGAGTTACGTAACATTTTGTCGCGCAAAACTCGAATAGAGAGGTCCACCCCGCCGCGGAAAAAACTCCTTCAGTACTCCGGCTACCAAGTACTGACTAGATTCCGAGAATGGCCTAAGGAACCGGCAACAGGCCAAAGATTTCAAAGCGTACAATAGAACAGTAAACTCCGGTGGAGTAGGTGAAGGGTGGTTTGAATCGAAAAAATGTCGTTCACATTTACGTTTAGCAGCGATACTGGAAGCGATACCAACTAAGAAGGCCAAAATTTCAACGGTCAGCAAGAACAGCAGTCAAACATGTGTTTTCCAATTGGGAAAAAACCAATTATCCTCGTAGCAAGCAGTAGAACAAGGCACAGTCCTGTGGAGTCGAACAACATACAAAATGCCAAGAGCTAGGTGCTATTTTTTCATGTATTCGTACATCAAATTTCGGTCGCGAATGCACATATTTAAGCTAAGTCATCACAAGTTCGCTACGTCCTGGCGACCGCTAGCCCGTGTGTCCGTCATTGTGGACGCCGAGCGATTGCCTCTACATCCGGCCTACTCTCGCTCATTCCGGGTAGTCCGGCGAAAAGAGGAAAGCACGTGGTAGACGTAAGGACGGGGATGGCACTATCAGTAAGGACCGCCTTAAAGCTGCCATAGTCGACAAAAAAACCCACCCCGGTCAACCAAGCAGCTGTGACCTTAGATTTGTCGCCGCAATGGGTTTAAACGTTACGGCCGGTAAACTGAGGTCTGCGTCGAGCTGCATTTAATCCTCAGAAATGGCTATGTCTGGATAAAACATCGTCAAACACATACGTCACGCAACAAAATAAGGACGCGAAACAGCAAAATCACAGACTCATTGGGTTTGCGAATGATCCAGAGAGAATCGGGCTCACCAAAATAGAGGACGTTCGAGTGCGGCTTATGAACGTGTATTCTATCCGGTTTTGCAAAGAAGTACCAACGAAACCCTCTCTGTCGAAAAAATGGAGGAGATGCGAGTCGGTGGGCAGATGCGAAGGTACATTCCATATATCGTAGTACCGGAATGCAAACGAACGCAACGGCGAAGCAGAAAGCGAACCGCGAGCGTGTAGAGTTGGCGACAAACTGAGATTCGAAGTGATTCGAAAATGAGGTCGACGGAAACCTAGGAAAAATCAGTTTAGTTAAGCGTACACAATCAAACAAAGCAGTGAGGTCGAAACCAAGCGTCAGAAGGGATCGTGGAGAAAAGAAATCCAAAATGGTGTACAGAAAAGCTGTCATTTTCTTTAAACTGTCAAGGTCGCTAGGGCAGCCCTCAGCTAGAAGTTGTGGAAGGCTTTCTAAAACTGTCGAGTGGGGGGGGGGGCGAGAGCCTCCAGGCAATATCCCCGGGCTTGAAGGCGTGCCAAATG
Source organism: Fasciola hepatica (assembly GCA_948099385.1). NCBI lineage: Eukaryota > Metazoa > Platyhelminthes > Trematoda > Plagiorchiida > Fasciolidae > Fasciola > Fasciola hepatica. The sequence continues at coordinate 4,088,281 of CANUEZ040000112.1, read as the reverse complement.
CGCGCATGTAGCTGCGCTTTAGGAAGCTGACGGGCAGGATCCGTGGTATGCAGGATTTTTCCAGTGATGGTCGAGCTTAAACCAGTTTCGCTGCCAATGATATCAAATGCGTAAACCGCCATACAGGTAAGCCACATCAATAAGGCGAATGTCGGGTAAAAGCTTGTCAATACGATCTCCGGGAGCTAGACCGACGGGTTCGTCAGCGACAAGGGCCGACAGCGACAGGGCCGAACAGGAATACGAAGGTTGATGCAAAAACTCTCCGGATTTCGTGGGACCATCGGAATGTATCATAAGGTGAGTTTCCGTGAAGCGAAAAGAGTTAGAAAAATTGGTATAGCCGCAGCAAAGGAAATGAATGGCATGCAGTAAAAACTAATGATACGTGGTAAACCGTGTCTGAAAGATAAAAGAGAAAGTTATTACCGCGAAATACAATGATTAGGAGCGCGGAAAATTGCCATAAAAACGATCTTCAGGTAGTAAAGGGAGACGGGAGCCACTTTCACGGACGGGTTTTTGGGCGTGTGCTTCTGACAAGAAAGTGAGATAGTACTCTCGTTCGAGGACGTAGCAGAGCGAGCTGGGGCTGTTCTGAATATGAGCCGACGGCTTCATTCGAAGTTGTAGCAGGCAACGCTAACTGCAGACTCGAGTCTGACATGCAATAGCCTTCAACAGGTAGTGCACGGTCAACGTCAGACTGCACGTCGGTGGGCGAGAAGCAGCCTCCAGCCCTCATGGCTTTGAGACGATCATTGGTAACAGAATAGGCGCGGTGGTTTCGATAAATCTCAAAGGTCTTATAGCGATGATATATCAAGCAAAATAGAGCTTCATAAGGCTGTTGTACCGGTCCATTTGCCGAATTAACTCGAGTAAACACACGCGAACAAGTTTTGAGACCGGCCGGCAAGGCAGAACGCGATTCGCAGTCCAAAAGACTCGCTATTTGTTGTCCGAGAGATCCCCCTTGGAAGAATCTGGTGCTCTTGAAGCTGAAGGGACTGCCGCAAAGCTGAACGTTCTCCCACTATCCAGTGGCTTATCTTCCAGTTCGCCAGCAACACCAGGTGCGAAACACTGTCCAGATTTGTATCCTGAACCCTTTCCCCTGCTTTAATTGTCCCACTATCCAGTGGGCCGTTTTTCAGCCTACCGGTGAGACTAAGATTACAAGATAATCACAGGATCCGGGAACATTTGAGACTTGGCCTCGTGCTTGTGTACTACTTCAAGACTTCAACTTCCAAAAACTTGCCGTTGTTGCACTCGAGTCTGAGCCGGAGCGAGATTTTGCGTGCACGCGGGCAAATGGTTAACGAAAGCCTGTGCGGCAAGCAAATCCGTAGTACGTGGCGTGAAAATTCCCCTGGTAAACGTAATGTCGTTCCGTAGACCACTTCTGCGGCGAAACACTGGATACCCATCTTTAGGCAAGTCCGGATACCGAGCAGAGCTATTGGTAACTTTTCGCACCAGTCGGGGTTCTCGTAGCCTGAACAGCCAATTTGAGTTGGCAATAAAAAGTCCGACTAAACCATTCGATGCCGGAGGGTGCACAATCGTGCGAATGCTTTTCGTGCCCATCACGTGAATTAACGAATAGGATAAATCGCACTAAAATTGCTGCCCTCGATCTGTGGTGACGGTAGAAGGAAAACTAAATAAGGCTTTCCATGGCTCTATCAGATGTCGAGCCGCTGATTCAGTCGTGCTGGTAGAGATAAGAATGGCCGCGAGCTGCCTCGCAAATCTATCGATACTCGGTCGGTCTCGCCAAAAGTTTCCTAGTAGGCTGCTCCGGTTTCCCAGTCTCTTTCATGTGTGTTCAAATCATTTTGTGCAAGCAGTTTTCGTCGTTCACTGACCAAATTATTAGGATAAAATAACGGTTCTTCATCGTCCTCTTGGTGGGATCCTGGACCTTGGTATGTACAAATTATCGAGAACTAGGGTTTCTGTCTTCAGGACCACCTATGTTGTACTCGTTGCAGCTAGACAAGCCGTTCGTCTTCGACGGAATCTTAGTAGTCGGCCGCCGGTAGGAGAACCCCACCCAACATGTGATCAATATCCCTATCGATGCATGGAGCTGTGCTTTTTTTGGGCAAAGTCCACCTATGTCGTCCGTCGGTTGCGATCATGTTCCGCTGCTTGCTGTGCTATCCTCTCCCCCTGTCCTAGCCCGCGATTCCGGCCAACTGTCCCTACACCAGCTGGGTTCCGGCAGACTGAGAGTGGCTCCGCCCCTCCCTGACATACTCCCAACCGTTCATCAAGGGATTTTCACTCGTGGGGCACTGCGCCTGAAAGCACTGACTGTTTCTTCGAAGAAAGGTCCTCCTAACCTCAACCCTCCTATTCAGTCTGCTTTCACATGCTGACCTAGACGCCTGCTGCGAGCTCGCCTCCCGAGGAACGGGCCCTACAGTCTACGTCGTCATGCTTCTCGTGCACTCTACACCTGTTTGCTCCGCATTGGTTGCCTTTGTAGCCGTAACTGCAGACCATGACTGGTGAGTTCTTATGACCTTTATTTGGGACAACTTCGTCAGCTCCGTGTTATATCCTGTTATTCGAATATCTTCAAGCCGTCTGCCTTATACGTTGATTTATATTACCGGGTGCAACCCGGATGATCCTAATTGTGTTACTGCTTATGCTATCAGCCATGCTTGGAAAAGCTTCTCCGTGTTACGGTCAGCAATTTCGACATGTGTGGGACGCGAATTGAGGCCTTCTTTCTGACTCAGCCCACTTTACCAGCAGCAGTACTCTTTTGGGGGAGACAAGCCCGGGGATATCCACCATTCACAAAAAGCTCGTCATATGGTAAATGACGACCCTCTCTCGCTGGCTGCCCTGTCGGAATTTCAGAATCCTTACTTAACTGGAAGTCAGTTTCCAGCCTATAAATCGTGCGACAGCAGAGCTAATGAGATGGTTAAAAGTTTATTTATGCCAAAAATGAGGGCACGAAGTCTTCAATGGCAACAGCACCCATCGGAGTCTCTCAAAGATCAGCACTGGGTCCCGTACCGTTCCTGATTTATGTAAACAGCCAACCGCGAGTTATAGCGCCGCCCTGCTCCATGCTTATAGGTGATGCGTAGGTTCCTGGTTGCCCAGAACCTAACCAGGTTCGGATGAACTTAGGTGCCCTCCACCCGTGGTCTGTAGCATGGGACTTGCCCCTGATTTGGGCAAAATGCTCACGCCTGATAGTCAAGGGGTCCAGCGGAATGCGTTATTTAAGCCCTGAAAGCCCGGAGCGGCTGGCACAGAAATGAGAAATCACCAGCTTGGGCATGATCGTTTCATGTATCTTCCAGCCCCCTGCGTTGTGCCTGCGTGCTGCTAAAAAGGCAAGCAGAGTCATGTACCAGCTGCGCATAATGCCTACCCAGAGGGACCCCAGGGTGTTGCTGCTCCTATAAACGACGCGTATATGACCCCACTTGGAGTATTTAGTCCAAGCCTGGGCTCCGCAGTGAGTGAGAGGCACCCTCTCTCTAGAGAGGCTTTTGAGAAGGTCCACGAGAAAGTTACTGGAGCTACGAGGGTTACAGTAACGGGACAGGCTGGCAGAATTGAAGTCCTTCCCGCTGGAGTACAGGAGAGCACGGGGAGAATTCACCGAAACAATGGAACAAATAAACTGTTTGTCAGCCACAACCAAGCAGTTGTTTACCGGGGACGGAAACTCCCCGTGGACACAAAATGAAAGTATTCAAACCGAGGGCAAATAGGATCATTCGAGCCCAGTCACTTGCTTCCAGGGTGAGTAACAACTGAAACAAACTTCCCGAGGCGGTGGCGGACGCAAACAAACATGGCAGTGTTCAAGAAGAAATTGGGTGCAGCTTGGACACAAATCATTACAGACTACCCGTGATTCAGCAAAGTAAGTCTAGCTGTAGTGTCTCAGCGCGCCCAAAAACACCCCTTTCCTCCTTTCTCATTCCACTCCTTTTCCTCCTTCCTCCCCTTCAGCCCCTTCCGGCCTAGGTGCCTCCCCTACCTACTTATTGATTTCACGGATCTTCTCTGCCCTCCTCTTCAGCGAGAGCTTACTGATGGAGGGGTTGACTTTTGCTTGAGGAGGGAACCTGCGGGAAGCCGATGTCTGCCTTATCGAAATATTGCTCTTAGCCACTCTCTCGAACGGCGATCCTCACGTGTTCTGCTCCCAAAACCTGAAAGACAGAGAACCCAAGAAAGTCAAAAAGCAGTGAGACCCAGGGGACTCGACGGTGCAAGAAACTGGACTATGGTTGGCACTGTTGGCCAGTTCTGCGCCCTGCTGTGATCTAGTTTCTCTCGTGCGGCACCCGTAAAAGACAACATACGTGGGTTACCACGAAGTAGGTCAGTTAGTGGATGCAGACATTCAGCAGCCTAGGGTAGGAAGAGACGAAAGAAGTTAACAGGCACTAAAAATGTCCGAGCTCCTTGATTGAGGGTGGTAGAGAGGAGTCTAGAACAGGTCGCACTTTATACTCACGAGCTATAGTGCCCTCTAGAGTGATCTTAGGGCCAAGGAACACAAGTTCAGGCGTGTCCAGTCCGAATTTATCGGGATAGACTACTATCCGATGTTTGGGCAAACTCCGAAAAACAGTAGGGTCATACGTTGGAAGTGATAGTCTACTCTCGGCCTTGCTATTGGGAGGTCACCGATACAGACGTGAACAAATTCAAGACTCCGTGTAATGCTGTCGTGCTGTGGTCGGTACTTGAGCTGGAGAACTAGTACTATCGCGAAGAATGTAGTTACCGCTCCAAACCGAACTAACAACAACGGGGGAATAAGAACATCGGTTGAACCAAAATTCAATCCGAAATTGTACCCCGTGCAATCTTCATCTACAAACATTCCAGGATGTAATAGGACGACGCAAAGGAAAATCGTTGGCAGTCGTCGCATATCTTTAGACCTCTGGAGTTTCTGAGCATCATTTCGCAAACGGAGGCATACGTACGAACTCAAGCAAACCAAAGGGAGTAGTTACAGTGGTTTTCCCGACATCTTCGGCGGCGAATGGGATCTGGCGATGAGCTCATACCGAATCGAGCACGGAAGATACAGCCTTGCCATAATGTCGTGCGTGTGGGGTGGCGGATAACTGTCATAACGGGTAACCGAGTTTGGTGCGTGATAGTCTCAAAGAGGTTGCCAGCTAACGCCAGCTTTTTTAGAACCACGTGCGGAAGTAAGGCCCCGTGGACTGTGGGGAGGGGGGATGAACAGCAACCTCAGAAAGTGAATTGTCGAAAACTTACCTTCGGCGAATGCCGGTATGTATGATGCCAGTCGGAGAGGTAGTGCCGTGACTGGTGGTCTGTTGTTGGCAACGTGGAGTGTCGCACGATCGGTCACTGCATCTGCCTCTTCAAACTGTTTAGTCAAAATGGGGAAGATAATAAGCAGAGGCACGGAATCCTGAGGAATTTTGAAAAACAAACCTGTAATTGAGTGTGCATCCGTTCGAGCAGCTAGACCCGTAAATCTAATGTCCGACGAAGGATCGATAAGCCGCAGCCTACGCAAATCACCGAGTAGTTCATAATGCAGCGTAAAAACGATTCCTTGCTTGTCTGTGGAAAATTCCGCGAGGGTGAACGTCCACAGATACCGTCTTCGTGGTCCCAGGCTGACTGCAAGCAGTTCCGTGCCGTAGGCGGGAAAGGAGGAACTGTGGTGGCTCGATAGAGATACGAGACAAAAAGGAAATGTGTTCACAATTTGTTAGCAAACAGAAATACAGGGCAACAGAAAAAGATGAAGGGTGGCTCACAGTACGTCCAGGATGTTCAGCGAGTTGTCGTCAAACCGGCCCCTTAAAATCGTTCCTCAAGTTAGGTTCGACGCAGCCCTTGGATGGGCAGTTGTACGTTCTCTGAAAAAATCCTAATAATCCCACAGTTGGCTGCCGAGTCGAGGTGGGCACACTAAAATAGCTCTCGAGATTGCATGAGTTCGGTCTTTATCGCCACAGGTCACTCAAAGCTCACTGGCGGAGCAGAGAGGGCAAGCCTCGGCAACCACTTGCGGGTCGGTTGAAAATGTGTATTTCTTAATTTGACGAGACAATAAACCGTGTACAATGCAGCGAAAAGAAAATGGAAGAATGTGGAGAATGTACAAGGCACCACAGAACCACTCTCCGAGGACAGCCGAAGCAAGGAATCCCGCGGCTTGTCTTTACCTACCAGCAAGACAAAAACTCGGACCCTAGTGCCAAGTAAGAACCAACCTTTGGTGCATGAATCACGCTCGTAAAACAAACGGTCAGCCTGAGACTGATTGCCGGTGGCTACGGCTGCTTTCACCCACAAGCACTGGCATTTCCGCCGCGTATGAACACTGTTGCCTGCACCTACCGGCGGCTGGTCTGAAGAAGCCGCTGGTAGGGTTTCCAGGTTTGGTGGAGGCTGATTCACCAGGGACATGAGCAGCGGAGGGCTCCCCTCCGTGCCTTTGCTTGAGTGAGCTACCTCCAAGGGGGACTACTTTCACTCCTTTTAAAGAATAGTCGGCACTGGATGAATCGAGAGAGCCAAGGCCTCTCCAACGATTCATCCAGGTCAACACCGCGACGATTGCGCGGTGTCGTGGAGGTGAGGGAGGAGGATGCTCATTCCAAGGGCAAGCTCTCGAAGACCGCAGCGACGATGACCTGAAAATAAAGGGCCGCGAATCCAACCACATTTCCTTAACTATCCCCAAATCCCTATCGGCGAACCCTCCCAGGGACTGGGGGTAAGGTAGGTGGCGGCTGGGTTTAGTATCCCCGACGGGGTGTCGTGCCAGTAGCTGACGTGAACGCTCCTCCTGGGAGGGTAGGAAATGTCTGGGAAAGGCCTCCCTGAGCCGATTGTACGTCTTCTCCCGAAGAGGAATAAACATCGAGTCCCCAAGTGAGAGGCGACATCACCAGGGACTGCCTCTGGGGAGTGAGGAAAACCTTTGGTGTTGACCAAAGACTCTACGTGCCCGAACCGCAAATTCAATGCAGTACATCGAACCTCGATGTGGTAGGATATACACGCAATGTGTTTAAAGGTTACGGCCGGTAAACTGAGGTCTGCGTCGAGCTGCATTTAATCCTCAGAAATGGCTATGTCTGGATAAAACATCGTCAAACACATACGTCACGCAACAAAATAAGGACGCGAAACAGCAAAATCACAGACTCATTGGGTTTGCGAATGATCCAGAGAGAATCGGGCTCACCAAAATAGAGGACGTTCGAGTGCGGCTTATGAACGTGTATTCTATCCGGTTTTGCAAAGAAGTACCAACGAAACCCTCTCTGTCGAAAAAATGGAGGAGATGCGAGTCGGTGGGCAGATGCGAAGGTACATTCCATATATCGTAGTACCGAGATGGTGCCGATACGATAAACACACGGAATGCAAACGAACGCAACGGCGAAGCAGAAAGCGAACCGCGAGCGTGTAGAGTTGGCGACAAACTGAGATTCGAAGTGATTCGAAAATGAGGTCGACGGAAACCTAGGAAAAATCAGTTCAGTTAAGCGTACACAATCAAACAAAGCAGTGAGGTCGAAACCAAGCGTCAGAAGGGATCGTGGAGAAAAGAAATCCAAAATGGTGTACAGAAAACAGTCATTTTCTTTGCATTATCCAGATCACTACAAAAACAACGCCTTTTCATCAAAGGGGCGGATACTATAGCAGTATTTGCCACTCTGGGACCAAAACGTAAACGTGACATAACCAGTTTCATCGTTCAGTTCATTCGTTGTCTCTGTTTCATTACCTTTCAGGCCTACATACCATCCACTGCGCCCCAAATGGGCGAGCTTCAGGCGTTCCGCTTGGGTATATGATAACATAGTGTCTTATTTTTTACCGAAAGTTCTCCAGTTTTCTGATTGTCAGAAGTGCAAAACTGACATCCGCAAATGTCTACTAATTTAGTTATTTGAAGCCGATGAGCTGAGAATTGGTTCTGGTAGACTATGAACTAATGGCCTTCGACCGTTGCTGTGATTCACCTCTTGTTAGGCTTTGTTAGGTATTGAAAGCTTTTATCCATTACGTCACAGGTCGACGGTTGAAAACAAGATGGGACACATTCGTTTCACATCAAGCTATTTAGACGGTGATGAAGCTGGAAAAAGCACCGAGCGGACAGTTGTTAGGCAACTTTTTAGCACTAGTAGACATTCACTGTCTCTGAATTCTAAATGAAATGAGCTAAGGCGATTAGTAAAATTGTTTACGTCCTTCAAAAGGTCGGCTATTCGTTCAATGACCATCAATGACCAGAGGCTCGCTTGCACTCCGAGACAAAGCGCATCCTGCTCAGTGGCATACCAGCTCATCCCAACAATTAACTACACGGAGAAAGATTTTCCACTCTTCGACGTACCAGACTACTGAATCAGACTGCCCATCATTCTTGGAAGCATCACGAGGCTGCTCCGCTATCGGATACGCAAGTATTCTGACATATAGATGTGCATGTGAATCTAGAATTTCTACATGAACCATAACCAGGCATACACGAAAATAAGATTTTTCGATCTCCGCTGACCCATGCACACAGCTCTGGCGTGCACAGGTGTGTCTGTGTAATATCGAGTGGATTGAATGGGCTCAACCCCGCACAGAACCTCCGAGAATCAAGAACACCATCACCGAATAGAATGTAGCGTATTATTTCGTATTCGCGGTATCACGTGCAGTACAAGTGTTTATTACAACTGGGAGGATACAGTAAAGCAAAACAAAAGGAGTTAATCTTGATTATTACGTCTTCCGCAAGATGAATTGAAGTAGGGATGGTTGTAATTTCTTCGTGGTAATGAAGGAATTCTTTCAGATCCTCGGACACTTGGTTGTTCCGTGGGATTCTCGAATTCAAATGTATTTAAGTCAGAATTATCAGTTTGTGCAACAACAGGTGAAATGGTATCTGAATGACTTTTTTCACTGAACTGCTCCTGGTCAACATGAAGTCTATGAATAGACACATCATCCAGATCCAGTATAGTGACATTCCGGTTCCCGTTGCGCGAAGTGACAATTCCGTCCGCTGGTGGTAAGTCATTCATTCCGAGCTAACTGAAATTAGCTTTCAAAATACACCCAAAATTGGTTCTCAAACTACGGCATTTAAATAACTAAGGAGGGCTTTTCCGGTGGCAGCATGTTCAGTGTTACGATATTACATAATAAAGTTGTCAATGGCACGATAAAGTTCAAAAAAATGTATGCAGATTCACAGAATGAATTACACTCTTAAGCTTGCGTACAAAATTCTCTTCGAAGCCATTAGACTGTGTGTGACGTGGAGCAGTGTATACATGTTTGCAACTAAGACCCTTAAATCACTCATACAGGAGTTTAGCAGTGACATGTGTTCCATTTTCAGTTATTAGCACAAATGGAAAAGCTTCTGTGCTAATTATTTTCTTGATTGCAGTCTGTGTGAAGTCAGCCATGGGTGAAGTCGTTGAGTATACCCCTGGCCAGTGGGAAAAAGCGTCATTGATGACAAGAACGTGGTATTTACCCAAGAAGGGTCCACAATAGCCTGCATGTAACTGCTGCCACACCTCACAAGGCACTGGAAAAGAGAACCAGTTTGAGGTTTGGAATGTCACTTATATAAACACCGGTTGCAGTTTCTAGCTGTACGTACAATGTCGGCGTCCATTTCTGGCTACCAGCAAGTGAATCGTGTTAGTGACTTCATTTCGTCGACGCCCAAACACCCTGAACGGAGAATGACAACACGATAGTAGGACACAATAATTCATCTGTATTACTCATCAAATGGTCACAACAAGAGTAGAAATCAGTGAATAGTCACCTTTCGTTCGACATCCAACCATGAATTATAGCTGAAATCACCGGAGCAGAATGGCTTTTTTGTATCTTTCATAAGGTCTTCGCGCCGCACTGGTAGTAGCAGTATCAGCAGGTAAACATGACTGACTGGTATCCGATATCACCATGGCACCCGGAATAGAAGATCAGCGTGCGGTGTGTAATCGGCATACGATATATAATATCGTAGTCATGTTGTAACGGGGAATGCTGGAGCAAGGGAACGACGTGAATATCAAGGCAAAAGGACGAACCAAGCGAGGACCGCAGACAAAACAACAGACGGCGAATATGTCGTAGGCTTCCAGAAGCAAACGAAAGGAAGTATACAAACTACCAGAAAGGAAGCAGCAGGATCTTCGTCAACCAGAAAGATAGCCCAGGTGAGGGGCTGCGATCAAGCCGTCAACTGAGACAATCGGACCAATCGGATAGAAATGACTTCCAGGAGAAGAAAGCTATCAGCCACGGGAAACTGACCAGAAGGCAGTCGAAACACTCAAGCAGCCGCAACAGTAATGTTGGTGCCGCGCCGTATGGAAAAGAGCCTACATAAACGATTGTGTGTTTCATGACTAGACTTGTTGGCCGTTGGAATACAAGTATCCTACTTCGTGTTATCGTCCTTGTTACAATATGAGCTGAGTGGGTTGAACCGTTGCAACTGATGATTTTGACAACGAATGATGTGGACGATAGATGAACTGTAATGCCTCACGGTCAGTAACTATGGTTGACTTCTGACCAAATACATATTTACAGGAACAGTTGACGGCCCATGACCTCTCTCTGTGTTTGTGAATATACTTGTTCAGATTAAGTGGGCCTCCTTGTAATGTAAATAACTAGCCGCTCGCATTTTTCAAGCACAGCACCTATGCAAATAGGAGATGCATCGGTAATAACAACTGAATGACCTTTCGGAGAAAACGGATCATGAACAACGCCGGATTGTAGGTGGGGTGGTAATTTACGAAGTATCCTTCAATGGGCCTGATTCTTGAAGAAGGCGCTGATGGATAGAATTTTTAACAGATAACCGGCTTGTTGGGGGAAAATATAGAGGAAAACGAGCACGGTAGGTACGACCACCAAGAATAGAACGCTATTCATGAATGCTTGTGGATGATGGTACATCAGCGTGAGGGGTTAAACGTGCTGGATCCGGGGAGAATCCTTTAAGAATAATAATGCAATCAACACAGGAAAACTCAAGGACACCGGAAATACACTTGCCTTGGCTAACGGAAAAGTCGAACTTATTGAAATGCCTCGACAAACAACAAGGACTATAATCATCTGAGTATGAGTTGAGCCAAGAAGAACAATGCTATTTGGGTATGACTGAACACCTTCAAAGCCTTGCTTAGTATGGCTACGACCGTTGAAAAATAGCACGCAAGTCATTCAGACCAAAAGGTAATATGTTGTACCTGATAAAACCGAAAAGAACTTTGATCTTCAATAAAGCACTTGGTTTCTTATCGAGGAGTATTTGCAATTATGCATAATTCAAGTCAATTTTCGAAAAAAACACTAGACCCTTCAAGTCAACAGAGCACGTCTTCGGGTTCTTCAGTTGTGCATGTACGCTGCAGTAAGCACTTAATCAATGTCAATCAGTAGTCACCGAAAATCCTCGATGTCTTTCCACAAGCCTTTGAAAGAGTGACAGCTGGCGTGGCACAGTTAGACGACTCCACAGAGGAATGATTCTGCGCTCGCGCATCGACTCTAGTGCCTGACGGACAGGTTCTCTCAAACCAAAAGAAATTATTCCGCGGTTTAGAAAAACGGAATTGCCAGATACCCCTAACCTCACTCCAGGTATGTGAACTTCACCAGAAACTTAAGAACAATTTGAAACATGCTGCTGTACATCAGATGAATAAGTAAAGACGGTAAGAATGTTACATCAATGTGCAACTTACAACAAAACTGTCAAACCAAGAAATAAATGTACTGAATCAGGAGTCGAAAACACAGTCGATATGATCAGAGTCACGTAACTGAATTCGAACCATACAGGAACCGACAAGCCGAGGACACACTCCAATAATATCTAGAATAGTCACGCTGGTATGATTAACCATGGAAATGGGATAAAAACAATTCAGAACTTGTTGTGGATTTATGAATTCTGCACTATCAGAAATAACAATAAAAACAGGGTTGCGACGCTCTGGAGTAGACAACGACTTAATAATATGTGAGACTTTCTCCGACACAACAGCTAAAGCAAGTATCGAGAAGCTGGTGTCAAGTGGAGAAGTATCAGCTGATGAAGGAATCGCCATTTGACACGCTTCAGTACGTCTACAAGCACTTTTATTGTGCCCAACTTTACCACAGGAAAGACATGGAGCTCACCTGTAGGGACAAGTGAAACAAGAATGCAACTGACCACATGAAATTCAGCTGCTCAAATTCAAACTTTCAGGGATGGATTTCGAAAGATTCGATCGTTGAATTGGAGTTTGATTTCCACGTTAACCAGTTGGCTTGTTCAAACGTGGCAGTGTTTGTTTGCGTCAGACCTCTTGGTGTTTAGTAGAATTGAACAATACCGACTACGATACAACTGTTACAGCTTTCGAGTCTTAGTATTATTCACAGACATCGCAAATTTGCTTTAAAGTCTGATCAGTTTCAAGTGGTAGCTTCGGTTGCAAATCTGGTAGGGTAGTAGCAGCAATCAAACGATTGCGTAGTTGGTCTCCTGTTGAGTACCGTATTCACACTTTGCCACCTGTGTCTTCAACTGCAGAATGAATCCACGTATTGGTTAGTTTAAGGATCTAACAGAGCAGCTAAATCTGGCTCTTTCAGCTGTAACGAAATTGGTTTTTCTTCAAATGTTGTGAAATAACTGTTTTCGACCTTCCATACTGGGGGTAGCAGGAAATGATATACCTTTCAGAAGAGCATATATATCTTTTCCAACAAAATGTAGGAAAAGGCTGCCTTATTCACATCGTCCAAATGACCTCTGATTATAAACCAAATTTCGAAACTTTCTATTTGGTCCTCAATCTAAATGGAATTATTATTTGCTCCATGGGGTTCACCTTCAGAAAAAATCGAGGTTTAATTCTTTTTCACGAGGTCCGATGAAATATCAAATGGATTGAACAAGCGGAACTCCTCGCATATCTACTAAGGATAAAGAACTCTACAAGCGTATAGAATGTGGCCTATTGTTTCGTACGCGCAGAATCACACACTGTACAAATATGAACTGTAACGGAGAATACAGTAACGTTATAAATAATGATTCATTCGTATATCATATCAATGCGTAATACTCGCCCAACACTGGGCCGCTGTAGTCGGTGTGAATGCGGTGCCAGGGCTCTTACAACATCGACCATGGGGTTCACCTTGATGGTTGTGTGTGAACTTAATGCATATTACTACCACGTGATCTAGCAATACGATAAAAATCGCTGTTCAACTTCAGCCACCAGCAAGTTAGTGGAGCGTGGGACTTCATTTTGATACCCAAGTGTCCAGAATGGAATTCTTCCAAGACTGCTGACAGTAACAGTCGGAGCAGGTCATGTCATGTCATGTCAGGTCACAGGATCTGAGTCTCGGGCCTTTGGATGAGTTCAGATTCTTACACCTGAGAATTTCGGATTGATTCTCACCGGGCTGCGACTTCAATTTCCGTTCAGCTTGCTTAGTTTAAACAGTTTCGTATAGGGAACCCCACGTTAAGTTTGGAGCACGTGCGTGACCTCCGGACTATGCGAGCATGGTAATTCTATCAGACACAAAAGTATCTTCGCATGCAAAAACAATTTCCTCACGACATTGTACAACTCCGGGTCTTGCGTTTATCTTCCATGGTCGTCGAACACAACCGATGGTTGAGTGTTAGTATTTTTGGTAGGATGAACTGGTTCCGACCGACTAAACAGTAGCCGCTGTGTTCAGAATGTCGGAAGTGGAAGCCTTCTCTGAATAAGCGTAACCAGACAAGCAATGGGCAAGTGGAATGGGTTGCTCCTTCCCATTGTAGCGGCGAATACTTTACCAACAGAACGATGGGACAAACGGTTGACGAGTAAAATATGAGTCATACGACAACGAGCTCAAAGTTTTTGCAATCATTTTGCGAGAACAGACTTAAAGAAAATCTTCTTGTGAAAAACAACTCATAGTTTTAATGAAAAGTAACTTATTTTACCGCAACATTATGCTGAATCAACGAGATGGTAAACAAAAATAACCTCAAAATAGGTTTTGTTTATCTGTTTTTTGATGATCAAAAAAGATATAACTGAAGTGCCCATTAGTGGAATTCGAGATGGGTCATTATTGTATTCTAAATGTTGCAGGCAGCCGGGCATTCAAGATTTCAAACTGTTTTGAACGGGATACTACCGCAAACAATAGGACAGAAAGATTATGCAGATTAGATATCCACTTTATTAGAGAGTATGGTTGTTAACCAAAGTGACAATTCTGCGCTCAATTCCATATGGGAGCCAAAAACGCACGAATGCTTGGGCAGTGATCGAACGTATTCGAGATTTTTTGATTCCAATTCTGATGACTGCTACCCGATAGAAATTCCTGGCCGTTACCCCCGCTACTCTGGGTCTGCTTCGTGCGCCAATTCAACAGCTTGTTTATTTTCTTTACCAAAGGAGTCATGGTCATGCAATCATACAGGTAAGCATCCTTGCTCACTTTCACACCGTTCACGTGATTGACCATCATACGAATCACATAATATTGATGTTGTAAGCATTTTTGTTCAATCAGTTCACATGTTGCTACATCATCCTTCGAACGAGCTGTCTGATGCAACTGACGCACCATTTGTTCCAATTTCTTCTCCAATTCGGTTGCCGTTTGAAGCATTTTTTCGATACTCAGTTGCCCGATCTCGTTCACTTGAAAGAGCGGTTTGATTTCTGGCACGACAAATTTTCCACCACGCATTGTTTGCCAGTTGATCCAATGCTCGGAAATGTTACGGTTTCGAAGGCTGCACAGACGGAAGAACTTACAAAACCCGGGCATGTTCACCTCCTCAGTTGCACATGCAGCTGCCAAATGATCATAGGTATGAGTGACGGATTGATAGGTTTGGATTAATTGGTTGATCGCCTGCTCACATTCTGGAGCAAAGTTGGTGCGTGACGATTCCATGGTGATTCAGTCGTTCAGTTTAAAATCTCTTCTCTCCCTTAATTGATGGTTGAAAAACAAACACAAACCTGTGGTATATATAGTGCAATGCAACTTTGACAGTGCACAGATCGTCCGGCATGATTGATTAACAGCTCGTGATGTTCCCCATCGACTGGTTGCTATCATTATCTCACATGATATGGTTCAATCCTGGTTTTTTATGAATATCGCTTCACGACTGGGTTCCTAACAAGCGTACAGAAATTCGAAGAAACCAAATGATATGGTGATGATTGTCTATAGAACGTCATTAAGCTTAATTGCCGCATGATACTTCTGGGACAGTGTGTGCTTATCGGTCCTGCTCTCTTTTCTCTAACCCGAAGTTTAAACGATATCCCTGAATCATTGATTATTTTTCCTCTTAAGGAACTTTTTAGCACTGTTCTCTCCTAGCAGTGCTTCTTATGTGTTCAGGGCAAAATTATTCACTTCATTTAGGTGGGTATCTTCGAATACATAACAGTCTTTTGGTTTGAAGCGAACTGTTTCGTGGCAATCCACAGTCGACTTTCAGTGGCGATTTTTCAGCTTCGCCAGTTCAATACTGTATTGGAAAAAATTCGCATACTTGATAGTTAGATAGAGATTCGAACTGATGATGAAATGAGTAATCAGGCAGAAAGTACGCTTAATTAGTCCTTGAAAACTACGGAAGCTCTGCTTATTTGTGCCACCCTTGTTAGAAAGTACCGACAACGTACCTCCCCTGAGTCCACACTGAAACTTCAAACGCGGGTGAACGATTTTGAGTCGAACACCCAAGCACTTATATATGCGGGCTGACTCTGAACTTATAACGCTTACCATATGTTGTATCCGGTTTGAACATTTACACCTACCGCGCGGACAACTGATCAATAACCTTATCACGCATGGACATACTCCTGTTGGTATTTATTCACGCTTCAGGCCTGCACTGTTTATTGACTGATCGAACCCCTCCACCTAACGAGTGACCTTGCTAGGTGTGAGGCGAAGGTATGCTAGAGCATGCATGTTACTCAGCTCAGTGATATTACTTACGCTCTTCCCTGCTTGCTGAATAGCTACTGCGGGGTTTCGTGTTTACCTTTATAGAAATCAATTAAGTGCAATTATTAGATTTTCCACTACTAACTATGAACACCGCCGTATGATTCCTCATAAATCTACTTATAATCAATTCAAATATACTATAGCTGTACGGATCAAGTGACATGTCTTTGTAAAATCCCTAACGCAATGCCTTTTTCACTCAGGCTTCTTCCGGAGAAATCTTTCACCAAACGGTTCATGGATGTAACCATTCAGATCCAGTGACTGGAGGGCGCTATGTTATGCAGTATTGGTATTAAACAACCCCCTGGGAGAAAACCCGGGTAACTGATGGTTAGATGTTCGATTCACAATCGTTCACCTTAGTTCTGAGTTCCATTGGGGGCTCGGTGTATGTGCTTTGCGGATGAATACTAACAAGAATAAAAGAGCTGTGTAGATGTCTTCTGTTTGTCAACGGACAAGCTTCATGTGTGAAATGGAGTGTGTAATTTAAAGGCTTTTACTCCTGGCAATTTGAATTTTCGCACTGATCCGAGTGTTCTAATTATGAATAATGATCGCATCTAATTTGAAATGTTTAGCCTTATAGGACGATATCCCTAAGCACTCTTAACCGAGTACGCTAGAGACTTTTACCGCAAACGCATATCCATTCGACGATACTCATTTTCACGTCTATATCGCCACGGCTGGCATCAAGCATTGTAATAATGCTACACTGACTCCTCCTAATCAGTTGTTTACTTCGTTTTCCTGCGTCAGACCAAGCTCTTCAGTCGAAAATTTGACACGTGATCTTGGTAATCCCCTCTGACTGCTTGAGCTATGGATTATTTGCTTTGGAGATTAATAATAAATCTCCGTGGCTTGCGACTAAGGTCTTCTGATTTAACTCGAGACAATGATAAATTCGTATTTTTAGTTATTATTCAAATCACCACGTCGTTTATCCTGGTAGCCTGGTAAACTGAACAGGTTCTCCGTGAGTGTGTCATGGTACATTACTCTTATTTAGTCTATATCGAAGTGATGGCTTAATCACGAGAGCGGTTGCCATGCGCGCCACAGTGCTTTATAACATCAGATTCCGTGACCTCCACCGAATCCTGCCGTAGCATTTCATCTGCAGATTTATCGTGACCCTGTGTTTGTATCAATATCTGGTCAGGCGGGCATTGATTTAGCCCTGCGTGCATTAGTCAAACACAAGCTGCTGAACCAGATCCTTCTAAACAGTCGGTTGTGAATTTGGATGCTCGAAAACTGGCCCAAATGAACAGTAGATGATCCATTAACTGACCTTTGTTGTTACCTCGGAGTGCGCACCAACTGATTGCAGTTTTCAGTTTCCGCTTATTCAGTCATTAACCTAGCACTTTTGTTCTCTGGTTTCGGTTGCTACCTCCCAGCATCGTCTACTAAATGGCAAAATAAAACAGAAGCATACAATGAAAGATCCAAAAAGCGGAAGTTAAGAGGACAAAGAAAGAGTCCGAATGCAACTACGCCACTGATCGTGACACCTAACCATATCACTTAATGTATCTAACCTTTTGGTAGGCGGATCACATGGACCCCAACCTGGAAGTCTAACACGTCCTACTCGGCCAAATCCACTGGTCAAGGTTTTCATACCTTTTTGCCATGTCATGGACTGACCACCTCGACCTACCTTCCCACCATTACCTGCCTTGGAGAACAGCGTAAGCTGAGGAATTCTATCGGTAGACATTCGTGACACGTGTCTCAACCACAATCTGTTAAGATTCAGTACTTGATCCACAGACAGGCCTCTGGTTCCCAACATCTTACGCCGAACCTCAGTATTACTGATTCGGTGTTCCCACCATACTCGGGTAAAGCTACGGACTTATCGGTGCTCAAACACTGACAGTCTTCGCCTATCTTCTACTCTTATTGGCCATGTTCCTGAACCGTATAAAAGAACGAATCTACCCGCCGCATTGAATACTCTACACTTAACAGACAACTGGATATCACGCGGAAGCCACATATGGCTAGGGTTGGCAAAAGCCAAACGAGCCCTCTGTATACATGATCACACTTCATCCGAATTCCACTTGGTGAAATTTAACTGCCCAGGTAACAAAATTTATCCACTTCAGGTAGGGCTTCCGCTGCCAAAAATGGGTTCGGTGTTGAGCCAACCCAGTCCTGCAGCAGCATTTTACACTTTGAAGGAGCAAAAGGCATCCTGAACATTGCTACACTATTGGTAGGCTATTTAAGAGAGCTTGCAACTTACCTGGGTCTTCGCTCAGAAGAGCAATATCGTCCGTGAACTCAGATCAGACAGTTTACAGCCTGAGCAAAGATCAATGCCATTGTTCTCACACGAGGATTGAGCTATCTCAAGAATCAATTCAATTATAAAATTGAAAAGCAATTGTGAGAGAAGGCAATCCTGACGAACACCACTTGTCGTGGTGAGCTCGGGTAAAAGATCGCCGTAAGCACGAATTCGGCTTCGACTGTTTGCGTATAAGCATTGGAAAATAGAAATAAACTTCTCTGGTACACCCTTCAATGAAAGGCAGCATCAGAGAACTGTGCGGTCGACTGAATCGAACGCCACTTTCAGATCAAGAAGGACAGAGATTGTGGGCCTGCAAAAGATGTGTCTGTGCTCTAAGGTTTGCCGAAGAGTAAAGATGTGGTTAATGCAACCCCGACCGGGACCGAAACCGGCTTCATTCTCACGCGTACACATTTCGCGGGCACTGGACAGTCGGTGGAGGATAAGACCGGCGAGCAGTTTGGACGCGATAATTACCAAGCTAATTACCCTGTGGTTCTCACAAGAGGATCTGTTATCTTTCTTGTAAATCGGTACAATCACCTATTTACACCATTCCCTAGGAATCAGCCCACTATCCCAGATTCCCCGGAGGAGTTTTGTAAACTCCGAAACCAAATCTTCGCCTCCATGTTTGAGAAAAGATGGAGACAACCCACCGGGTCCAGCGGCCTTGTATCTTTTCAAGTAACCTATCTCCCGCATAACGTCCATTTCTGACGAAGGGGTGGTATCCACCTGCATCGTTTCTCTGGCAGGTGTATTTGGAAGCTCCTGCACTGAAGTGAGCCAACTGAATTGTTCCTTAAGGTGCTCCACCCAACGGTCCAGGCGACGTCTCTGAGAATGAATCAATGAGCCGTCGGATTCTTTTATTAGCTCACTGATACCAGTTTTCCGTGGACCAGTGCCTCTAATCGAACCGAAAAGTTTGCGAGTATTGCCAATGGACGCAATCTTCTACATTTCCCTACATTTCGCAATGCACCACCGCTCGCGGTCATTTCTCAGGCTCATAGTCAGTTGGCGTCTCAGGAATTTACGCACTTCATTGAACATGGCATCCGGAAAGACGGATCTACCAACATCCAACAGAGAAATTGATGTCGAAGATATCCATCGTTTATGAGACCGATTTAAGTCCTGGATGGCATTTGAAGCGGCGTATGAAGCTTCCTTGGTCTGTTGCCAGCGTTCATCTGGGTCCTGAACATCCAGTTGCATAGATAATCGTGTGGACAGCTGCGTCTGGAAATCATATCATTGGTTATCATCCAGAAGCAACGGTGTTGAATGGGTGTCATTTACGTTCATGCGATCACGGACAAGACGTAAACAGAAGCGAGCACGTACCAAGGCGTGTTCTGAGTCCACAGGTGTACGCCAAAATGAACGACAATCTTCAACCGATCCACGCCAGCGGTGGCCGATCACAAAATGGCCAATCTGAGTCCAACGTTGTGGAGACGAAGGAGGACGCCATGTGTGTCTCTACCGCATCTTATGGCAGAAGCTCGTACTCGCCAGAAACAATCTGTGGTGGGAGTAATGCTGGATGAAACGATCACCACTGTCAGTGCGATCGGCTGGGATAGCAAATGGGCCTCGTACGTGCATTTCTTAATTTCCCAAAAGGCAATCTCGGGCGTTGAAATCCTCAGCATTGATCACCACGCCTGTTGAATGCACGCTTCGAAATAGCTGAGACAAATCCTGATAGAATTCGTCCTTGGTTTCAGAGGAACTACAGTCAGTCGGCGCATACATAGACACGACAAACAAACATCGATGCTCCAGTTTATTGTTGCTGACACGAATAGAATAGTCCATCAGAACCGCACACAAACAACTGTTGACTGGAATCCAGTCTAGCGGTGCACGCTCAGCTTTCATGCTCAAAGCCATCCCAACGCCAGCCTGACCATGAGCTCTAGACACGGCAACACCCGACACTGGAAGAGTGAAGCGAGAGGCTGAGGTTGTATCTGGGGTGTGAAGAGTGATCACAGAAATAGGGCCTTGTAAGCTTGTTTCGGAGACACAGCATGCATCTATTTTAAAAGTGTCAAGAGTTTTAGCGAAAGCAGCTTGTTGCCCTATCTGACATAGTGTTCGGACATTGAAGACAGCCAAGTGAAGTGAACATTTAGGCTTAGGGAGTGTATTTGATTCATACCCAACTCCTGAGCTATGGCTTTTTTCAGAACTGCAATTACGGGTGGCGTTTTGCATTGATCTTCAATTAAAGGAGGAGAAATTGGTTAGGTCCTTTAAAAAAAGATACTGGGGGGTTTCTAGGTAAATCGTACGTCGTGGCTGCCCACACCGCAGAAGGGGTTTTATGAGAACCCTAACCGGATCCTTTGATTCAGAAGTCTCACCCACAAGGCAGTGAGGCGTTAACCCATCACGGGATCGTGACCGAAGCACCCGTGAAGAAACTTCTGGTCTGTCAAGTCAGACCTGACTGTTGAACATATTTTGTCTTGTCTTCGCTGGTACTTTGTTATCGATCCGCTTTTCGGATTCAGTCCTCAGTCGCATGCACTAATGGAGCTAGCGGAACGTGGACAGGGCAGCATCCTTTGGGCTGGGGGCTGCCCAGCTTGGACGGGTGATAGCTTCCCAATGAAGTGCGATGACTCCTGCCATCTTCGAGAGAAACCCCAGGTACTCCACTCTTACACCCATCTAGTGGAGGTTTTAAGACAGGTACACTGTTTCTCTCGGTTTTCATTCGCTGGGGTGTCCTCTAAAGGAGCATATTGGTTAGAACCAAATGTTGCCCATCAATTGATTCAATCAATCACAAGGTGATTCTAAAAATGGACTCCCCGTCCATGCACGCTCCATTCGATTCAAATGAGATTACAACTGTAAACCAACTGTAGAGTGCTCAAGTATAAGGATGATTGGGCGGAAGAGTACCAGGTACGCATACCTGATGAGCGGCAATAACTGGTCGTGTGCTTCTGGGGCAATTTTGTCCTGTCATCCAGATACAATGCCATACTACTCATATCGAAAATACTTCGTTGTGTCCAAAATTTCCACTATGTTTTATCGTGAGCTGTCCATGTATTTATGTTGGCTAACTGAGCCCACGACAACGTGGGCTTCATTAATATCAGCTGAGGCAAACAGATACTCTAAATCCCAACTAAATAAGACAGGCTGAGTAGCCCTATTAGGCAACTTAAATCAGCTCTGATCATCAACCGGAAATGATTTCAATTCTACTTGACATGTTTTAAACTGACATCGGTGGTGGAATTCCACATCTCAGTCGATTTATGTGCAACTTCTAGATGCGCATTGGTGTTGTCTACTGACACCGGGCACAACGATATCTGTCTCGCTCTAAAACAGAAAATCAAGGCAACCTAGAGACTGCAAAACGTAGAGAATAAAGCGTCTATTACTGATAAACTGTTCAACCTACGAGTAACGTTGCCAGAAAAGCTTTCATTCTGTTCGAGTCGCAGATGAGAAACACAGACGGAATAAAGTGTAAGTTTTTCGGTTTACTAATTCACTACCAGCAGCGCAGCTTTTGGCGATGAATGTTGGGCTTTAAAACACTACGCTGCTTGCTCGTACTGTCTTTTTTCAGTTAGGTCATCTGCGCATTTATCTCGACCATTCTGAACAGGACCGTTTTGAAGCGTAGATCCACAAGAAAATCCGAGCCTTAAAATTTTGGGCTATGATGGGCCCCGGTGCTACTTTTGCATCTGTTTGCAGTTGGAGGAGTGTGACTTTTGAGGGAGCATTGTATTCATCTTAATATTTTAGTTGCAAAACAGGTTTCTTTTTCAGTTGCTAAGTCATATATTGCTACCGTGCATTAGAAAGATTTTCTCACCTACTACATCAACCACCGAATGAGTTGTAGCTAAACAAACCATACTCAGAATGGGAAGTACACTCAGATGGAATTCAAGTAGACGATGAATGATCTGATAAAACCTCCCTCTAACTCTGGTATTCCCTTGAGCGCCGTTTTATTTCCCCAGTGGTAATTATCATCTGCTCCCAGAAAATAGCTCGTTCTGCACCGCCAAGAAAGTGTGGTATGTACTTCGTCCTCTAAATGTGGGATGTTTTTATAAGACTGAAGGGAACGTGCACCCGAAAAGTCATTCCTGGTCCTCCGTGTGGAAATATTGGACAGATTCAAGTACACCAGTGCTGGATAAAACTGGTCGGCGTTTCGGAGAATTTTCAGCTTGTGACACTTGATACGACCACAACTTTTGATTCAGTCTGAATAAATGGGTTTACAAGGTTAATTAGCGCAGATTTTCACTCCCCGGCTGCACGACTGATCATTCCCCACAGACGCTCTGAGGTTGGCAGTGTTCAACAGCGGCTATCTGGGGTGCAGCCGTCGCAGGTAGTGGCAACGCCGTATGAACGTCGAGGAGACTTGGTTTTTCATGTTTTGGGTCACTTTCAGCACTTTGATCAAGGTAGTCAAACTTCCCATCCTCCGGTAGAGCAAAGACGTTTTTTGCAGCCTACAGCCGCCTGCCCTTCCGTGAAGTATTCTACTTCATGGGAAGACTGAACTTGTCTGTCAGACTTCAGATCCCCAAAGGAAATTAAAGCTTACATCAGCGTTGAACTCGTTTGTTAACTCTATGCTTTTCTGAAGCCTCGATAAACAGATTTTCTTTGATTCCAGTT
Source organism: Fasciola hepatica (assembly GCA_948099385.1). Lineage (NCBI taxonomy): Eukaryota > Metazoa > Platyhelminthes > Trematoda > Plagiorchiida > Fasciolidae > Fasciola > Fasciola hepatica. Next base: position 4,065,159 of record CANUEZ040000112.1, on the reverse strand, counting down.
ATTATCAACCTATTTTCTCTTCAACTGTTTACAAACGGACAGAAATGTGAAGGACAGTTGCTGGTCTACATTGAGAATATTGATGTATAGTCACTCTGGAAGGTTGCGTCAATCTCGAGGAATGCCGATTTTCGGAGAGACTTTCAGGTCATGAAATCCGTTTTACCGAAGGAAAACGCAGTACATTTTTCTTCATAAAATTATGGAAGTATTCTGGATGCTCTGCAGGCTTTTCACTTACCTATACAGTACAAATCAATCACTAACTCCTTAATAAAGCCTCCCTCTTGAGATTTTTTGTAGTTGGGCACGAAAAATACAGCAAGTTCATGTGTGTTTGTTCACTACTAATGGTGATTGAAACATTGGAATGGAACCAGCTTCTTAGAAAAGAATTCAAAGTAATTAAATGACTTTATTAGTCGTCATTTAACGGTTAATATTGGTATTGGTCGACTGAGCAACCCAAAAGACCAGAGACGGTGAGTAACACGACCCTTTCGTGTTTCTTTTACAAAGCATCAGGTAAATTACCAACCAATGATTCATAATTATGGTTTGCTAACCAGCTTATCCAATGTAGCGGATACACTGGAATAACTAGGAATGATGTGGAGCGGTGATCGATATTAGTTGTTGCATATACCATAGTGCATAACTTTATACTTGTTCATTATCTCTCAGTCGAAGTTCAATGCAACCTTTGAGGACATTTTGTGGAAATCACTGTGTGACCTGTAGTGCAGGCTTGCCTTTCCGTAAATTCAAGCAACTTTTAAGGCTGATATGGAAACACCACAAAACTTCTCTATCAGTTTATTGGTAAATTTGTTGGTCAAACAGAATTTGATTATCGAAATGAACTTGATGGGATAAATAATAGATGAAACTACGACTCTCCAACAAGTTTCGTAGTTTATTGATTCTTTTATCAATAAAGGCGGGCTTATCTACGCAAAACCCGGTGTCGATGGATATAAATGCAATAGATCAGAATTCACTAGGGAAATTTACACCACTGTTGATCAGGTTCAAGATGCTCTCCACCCGCGTGAACTACCCGCCAGAGTGTGAAAAAGTTGTGAACCAGACGATAGAATTCTTGCAGTCTGCTTCGTTGACGTACGATCTCCTTGGAGCCACTTGTGCGACCGAGGAGATTAGTATGCCGGGATTTTGCAACTACTACCGTCTCTGCAGCCTTCGTACACGTAAAATGTCTGAATATTTGATCAAATGGCAGACTATGCGTGGCGGAAAAATGAATGTGACTCAACTGAATTCATTGGCTTCCTCGAACGAATTCTGGCAACAGGGCCTGGAGAAGCTAGTTGAGCTCGGAGTTGATATTGAGAAACGAATAGAAGAACAACTGCGTCATGTGTACAAAGTCGTTAAATCAAAGGAAGACGTGGCTACTGCGGAATATGTGGAACGTAAATTTCTGATTCCTCAAATGATTGTTATCAAAATGATGGTTAATCATGCAAATGGTCTAAAATTATCTGGGAACCACTATATCTACGACCGTAAATCTATGATGCGTGAGAGCAACCAAATCCACCGCTTTATTAAATGGTGCAGCACGAATGGCAACTGTGAGAAGGAAAAAAAGGAGAAAAATTCCTGCTCAAATTCCATTCGGGCGTTTACTTATCCAATTGTTTAATATACGTAAATAATCTGTGTGTAACCGAATTATTGAATACACAAAAAGGATCGGTTTATTAAATGCATTGTTCTTCTAATTGGCAGAACTAAATCGTACATTCTGAAATTTAGGAAAAGTGATCGGTATCGGTTTGGTCGCAGGGTTATTTATTCCTATTAGAAACACTTCTTCATCGATTGCGGTGACAAGGTCAATGCAAGATGTGGCGAGTACTTGTGTGTCCGTGCTTGCGATCTAATTACCATACTCCGCGATTAAAAAAATTAAATTAAAATCATGAAGAAGAGTATCACTATTTATTAGTTTGTCACTTCATACAGTCCTACTGCCAGAAGCTCATATACACACTGTGAACCTGGGCGAGAGCAATACAAATAATAATAATAGTGTTTTTCCCATTCCAGCGATGGGAACTGTAACAACACTATAGTTTCGAAGCATTATGTTGGTATTTGAACATGGTGTAAAAGTCAGTTCACTACCTATTTCGGAAAGCATGTCGACTGATTTTGAGTTATATTCAATATGATTCATCAAGTAGTGTTCATCTACCGAACTCTCACTGGGACCTGAAACCTGAGTGTACGACTGTGAGTTGAACACCAAATCACTGGGTTCCAGTGGAGGCTCGGTGGATGGGCAATCCTAACGATTCCTAACAGGCATGGAACAGGTGTACATTGCTTCCGTGATTTTCAGTAGTGATTTAAGTAGTGACCTGATAATGCATGATTAATTGTTAATAAATATCATCACCGACTGTGTGCTTTCCGTAATACTGAATTATCAAAAAAAATGAAAGTCTGCCTTATAAGCGGAGATTTTGGCTCTCAAATATTACCCGCCACTTTGACAGCCGACGTTCGAGGTTGGGCCTACCACGCCCTTAGCCGACAACGGAAAGTTTATAAAGCATTTGATACATGTCCTTCACGGTTTTATTAGCAATCTGTTGTGTTCGGAGCTTCAGGCATACTTGTACCCTCACAGGCATGCGTGTCATACCTTTCAATAAAAAATACGGAGTAAGTACATACCATACCAACGAACAAACTAGTTTCCGGGACAAGCAATGGTCAGTTAGTTTTCCGAAACTTCCCCGCTTAAAACAGTAGATTTCTACTGTGAGATAGACTAGATAAACAAAGGTTTCAAACTTCTTGCCGTGCCGATGACTAGGTTTCATTACTTATTGAAAAATACTCCGGGTAATATCAGCACTCGGTATAAAAATTATTTCCAGAACTTTGGTCCTATTGTTTTCATTCATAAAAGTTGCAAGATTTTCCTTCCAAGTTGGAAGACATTTTCGAATGAACTATTTGATACTCAGAAACTCTGAATGCCTACTTATTCAGCAAAACAAATTTTCTGGTAAAGGAAATGGGTGACCTTTAATCTTGGCTTACTGTTGAAGCTAATGACTGTAAAATCAGTTCCCATCGCACGTGAGTCTAAATCGCCTTTCATGATAAGTCAGATTGCAGTATCAGAAACAGAATTGGAACAAGTTTCGGAGTGCATCAACAAAACGATTTGTTATGTAATAGGGGGAAATTGTGCTCACAGTCACACGGCTCTTTCCGTGGAAATTATAATTAGCTGACGCTTCAAGCACACCTGCTCGCATCGTCAGGGTCAATGGTGACCTAGCATTGTTAACTTTAGAGTGCTCATGCATCAGCGATGTTAGGGAAATCCCAGTGCCGTCATCACTACCATCACCGACAGATTCACGGCACACACACACACACATAGTCTGGCATACGTCGATTTTAACCATTTCATCAGGTATTTCATTGTAAATCTGCAATTAGAAAGGCTACTTGAGGTAATATAAACTTTAGTTACGTAGCGTTTCCATGGAAAAGACCGTTATTAACAATACAGTTCTCAATTACTGATTATGCATTTTTAAGAATACACCGGTCTTTTATTTCCCATTTAGGAATTCAGCCCACAAAATAAAGCTTTTCTTCGGCGGCTCGAGTTCGTTCATAGTTTGAGGTTGGACATTCTATAACCGTTCTTTTGACAACTTCGTTGGCTATGCCACTTCTTACTTTTTTCTCAATTCGAGCCTGCATCGAATAAAATAAAAAGAGTCACGATTATTGTTAAATAGGTTTCATGAATAAAGAGTGTCACATTCTAGCCACTATCCTTATTCAGTCGTCCAAATGCGTTTATTTTAAATAGAACTCCACACATCGTTTAAATTCACAACAACCCATTTACTTGACCAGGTGATTTATTTGTTCACTGAGGAATGGTTTTCTTCTGGCATGAAAGCTTTCATCGGAATATTCCGTGAGCCGTATTAGGGAATATTTCTTGCTTACTGTATAAAATATCTTCGTGATCAGAATAAGCTCTCATTCTTCTGTTCACTATCAACCAACGTCCTACTCATTATGTTTGTTCAGTAAAGTGGAAGAGTTAATCAGTTTTAATCACAGTAGCCAGCACATCAAAGCTCTTTCTATGTATTGGAAAAGACTATTCGAAAATACTTCTAACCGGATCCAAGATGTAATTAAAAGCTTTTCTATGACGTGAAATAGCTCGCCCGGACGGTCTTAGTGTGAACGATGCACAATTAAAAACTCCGTGTGTAAGTCCTAGCCGAAAATTGGAGGGTATGCACCTCAGACGACTTATCAGATAAGCGAATCAGCTGTCTTCCAATCCAAGAGCCTTCGTTTTTGAGGGAAAAGCTTATGTGGTACGATGAAGTATTTTATAAAAATTACTACCCGCTGCATTAACATGAACTGATATGTCACCACTTTTGTTTGCGCTGTCTTAGATACAACCATTCTTCGAATCATAATGATTCACCACACTAACTAACGTATGAGGAAAAAGCCGCTGAAGAAATGCTAATGAATGCCTTAAACCAAAACTGCTGGAAATTTTCACACCATTTACTTCTAGCTCATCAGCATACACGGTGCAGTTCCAAAAAGCAAAATAAAGGCATCGAGTACTCGCTCTTTTGCTTGCTTACACAGAAATTCATTCTTCTAACAAGAAACTAATCCCAAGCAGATTCTGTGGACCTCTCATGATCGTTTCAATGATCTCACCACATTCACGATATTACTACGTAGTTGGTCCACAGAACCCGCTTCTTAGTTCCACTCGTTCATCTATTGAGTTCATATGCACGCACGTATCATGGTAGATACTAGCAGGTGATTAAGTGTGCCATCATGCACATTGGTTGCCCCCATTCACTCAAGAGATCGCAAATGCGCACACACAGCTATTCAAACTTTGTGATGACAAGAAGAATGTACTGGTTTAGAGCACTTTCAGTAAACTAATGTGAGCTCTAAAGCTGTCAGAGCTACCGATTATTTGGATGTCTGTCCAAACAGGTCAAATAAAACCCGCTCATTAAATCAGCTAAAGAGACCGACAGGGTCGTTATCAGCTCAATTATTGTTCATGTGATTTTCATGCATTCAAATTAATTCAGAAATGTGGTAAGGAATATATACGGAAGTCGGGCATGAAATCTTATTTTTGTGGCTCGGGTCACTGCGATTGCAGGGCATTATCCTGTTCTCAGTGGGCAAAATTGGTTCATTAAAATGCTGTTTCCTAGATCAAAAGGTTGTCAGTAGACGGAAGGATGAAAAAGCAAGTCCAATGAACTGAATACAGAATTACTTTATAAAGATCTCTTACAGTAGGCACGAAGCCCTTTTCTATAAATTTCTGCTGGCATTAGAAACTGCCTCTATCGGTTATCTATCTTCAGTTATGTACCATATCCAAAGAATAACATAAACAGTAGACAGATCAGCGTTTGTCATTCTCCGTCTTCCGCTAGCAGAAGTTCATGGGTTCAAAGTGATGGTTACAAGTTGGACTTTATTTGAGGATATTTTTAAACTTGACACAATGGCTGTAACAGATTGTTTCAGCTGGTTTGCATGAGCCATCTTCTACGTAAGAACTTTGTATGCTTCTAAGCGAAAAGAAGTTGCATTGGTTGTGCACAATTACTTCTTACATATGTTGTCGTTTTGTTTTTTAATTCTAAACAAAAGCTACAACTTTCCACCCGCTTGAGTTCTCCACGATCGATCAGTATAGAAAGCAGATGAACTTTCGCTACTCACGTGAAACGATGCACTGCGTCAACTTGATCTTTTATAACCAGCTAACATTTCCATACTCACTTGCATAGATCTGACAGTAGATCGAAAGGATAGCACGCAATTTACACTTTAAACTCAATGATATGCGCTTTGAACTTCGTTCTTCTGATCAAACAAAGATGCACACTAATTGATAGTATGAACTCGGTGGAAGAGTCTAACAGTATTTGTGCTCATTTCAAGAGGGGTGGAAAATATGCCATTGAGTAAGAAAATCCATTTCCGAAAGTGTGATTATATAAAGTTATCACTGAACTCCGTGCAAATCACAAAGCTGATTTGAAGCAATCAGGCAGATATTCATATCTCCAAAAGTTTTCACCATGCTTTCCGCGCGCGTTAATTACTGTACCGAAAGTGAGCTGGCTGTGAATCAGTTGATTCAGATTCACCAGTCTGCCACTTTGACCTACGACCATTTGGCTGCTGTGTGCGCCAGCGAACAGACTAGTATGCCGGGATTTTGCAAGCTATTCCGTCTGTGCAGCACGCGCACACGAAATATTGCACAGTATTGGATTCGTTGGCAGGTTATGCGTGGTGGTAAATTGCAATTAAGTTCTGTTCGACCACTGCTTGATACGAACGAGATTTGGAAAAGTGGAATCAGCTCCCTGGTTCAGCAGGCTGTGGACGTGGAGCGCAAATTGGAACAGTCGTGGCGTCAACTGTATGAAATTCTGCGAACTAGAGGTGACATATCCGGCTACGAGCTGATTGAACATTTGTTTTTGCAAAATCAGCTTGGCGTCATGGACCTGCTGGTTTCACACTTCAATGGGCTGAAACAATCTCAGTCCCCTATCATGTACGATCAGGAAAGCATCCTCAGGTTGTGCAAAGAATTACGCTCCGAGATTGGTCGTTCTCAAGGGCAGTGCTATTTTATGGGTGAGAATGACGAAATGATTGATCCAAAACACAGTTGTGATGGCAATATTCAAGGATTTGTTGGCGGCATACTTTGCAAGTATCTGTGAAGCATTACTGACCAAATATACGCGCATATTTTTTATTGGATATAGTAAATTAGTCCTGTTTTTTCTTAGTCAGGTTCCACTATTTTGTGATCGTGGTTGTTGTCCTAGTTTTACTAGACTAGCTATTACCAGAGAGAGTACAGCATAGAGAGCTCTAGTGAGGCACTTATTCTGGCTGAAAAAAAACGTTAAATAGGTGGCTAATAGGTCTACATTCTGTTAACTTTTTCGAAATTATCATTTGTAGGACGCATACTGGCTGCGTACTCTATATAACTCTATATAACAGGAATGATGACCAAGTGGAACATTAAAGGAGTTCAGTAAACGGAAATAGAAAATCTGCCACATTTTGCAATTATGAATAAATCCAAATTTCACCGTGATTTGTTTTGACATATGATTTACTATCCTCGCTCAATAGTGAGACTTTGGGGCTCACATAAACGTTGGTAATAAAGGGAAGATTTATAAGAAATTCGTTCTAGTGGCTTTGAGATTGTGAAGTGGAATAAATCATGACCGTCGAAGTTGGGTTAGTATCATCTACGACACTATGAACGATACATTTTTGCAGTCCGTCTGACCGGACTTATTCGAGGAGGACCAATGTGCTGCTCATAATGCGTCCGGTTAAGCTTCGCATGAAAACTCTTATCTTACTGTCGTGGCAATATCCACTTATTTGTTATGCGCTTCTACAATAGCCAAGCCGTGGAGATATTTAAAGGCTCGATTACAGAAATTCCCCTCTTGAAAACCCTGATCTGATGATGATGATGATGATGATGATGATGGCGGATTTTTTAGATGTTGATGAGGTAAGTTGATACGTGTCTTTGAGACAGGCACAAAAGCGTTGTGTCAGGTTGCAGCATTTCATGTGGAGAACATAATAATGCCGAAAACCATAATTGCATTCGAATTTCACCAAAATTCATGCAACAGTTATATATGTAATACTGACAGGTATTAGAAGTCAAAATGAACAAGGAACAATAAAGGTAAGATTCATAAATACGCAGAAATGTGCCAAAACAATCATGGCCTTCCGAATGACAAGTAAAATGGGAGTGGAAACCCAGGGAATTCATTGTGCAGCTGTGCTTTAGTAGATGTTGGCTGAAGGTGTATTCTGTTAAGCACAGTTATTCACATTTTGTGTACTAGAAGAGGTAATGGCTGAGCTTCGATCAGTATAAAAGCCCTAGAATTCATGACAAAATATTTCGAAACTGATGGAATCTTGTGGCCTCAGGAACATTATTTGGACAAAGGTTATTTATGAATTTACTAAAAAACAGAATTTGTTATTTCACAGCCTGCCGTTAAAATGAATTACTCTGCGAGGAAGATGCCCACAAATCTGACACGATGAGGTCGTAGAAAGTTCTGTGGCAAATTCTAACTATGGATTGGTGAGTTTCAGAAATTCGAAGTAAAGTCTAGTTGCACACTGTTCCGCTGACTGAACTGTTTGCAAACGCAAACAGTCAAATGAAATATAAAGCTCCAGTGTCCTCTTGTCCAATTCATAAAGACAGAAAGACGAAGGTCGCGAGAGGCAAACATTTTATTCAATTCTGTCAATCACAAACGTAAGATATTTCAACATGTACGTGGTACAATAGGTGGGAAATCATGACAATGGAGTAGAGTAAACTGAATGCTCTTACAGTTCGTACCCGGGGGGGGGGGGAGATTGAGGTCGGTTGGGTTTTATTCAAGGTAAAGAGACATTTTGTTGCAATATTTTTAGCACAGCGCTGGTTGAAGTATTATGATGAGCATTGCCTCACTGAATGCCAGTGGCTTTCGTGTTGGATTGGGCGCCACCTTTCCGGAAGACTGAGTCAGGTAACCTGGTATGATTAGGTGTCGTGTAATCGAAGAAGGCGGCTATTCTACGTTACTATGAATGACGCCAAAAGGTTTCGTCGTCCATTTTGACAGCCATTCAGGGACACATCCTGGATTTAATAATTTGATAAACACTCAAAAAGTCTTACTGCTCCTAGTGTTTCACGTGTTATCTATCAGTTAACTTGCGTCCTCGGGGTCGTATAGATTGGCCAAAGCGATCGCTGTTTGGCTGAACCAGTATCAGAATATCTCCGGCGTTGAAAAGCTAAAGTTTTGTGGTCTAATTTTTCAAACGACCACACTGAATTCACAGAAGCCATTCAAGTTCGGTTATTTATGCAGTGCTATTTATTACTCCTTTATCTGCGACAAATACGAGTGGACATAAAGCTTCTATTCTTAGTGGTTGTTATTCCATTTTGACCCTGGTTGACAAACGGCTGACAGATGATGTTCATGATCTTGAAGTGGACTTTCTAGGATGTTCACTGTTAGACAGAGGAGTGTAAGAGGTTAGGGTGGCATTGAAATGTTATTCAGAAATGGCCTCGTGGCATTCGTCTATGATGCTTACAGGGGTCATCAAGAATGTTTCAAGTCTATGTGACGTAAATTAATGTTGGGAGTATTCAGCCGGTTATCACGGAAGAGATCTCGTTTTCTTTTTAGATCTGACACGCCTCTCAGCAACGGATGGCCATCTGCCTGCTTTGGATGAATTCAAAGCACTTCAGTCGGACAGGTTTTCTCATTGCTTGTGTATAACGATGTCAGGCATCAGAATTTGAATGAGTCAGCTCGATTTAAGGTCTATCCTTGGATTGTCTTTATCCTTGAGAGCCAGCGATTTGGCAAAAGTTTGGCTCCCAGAGACCATAATGTTTTCAGAACCACTGGGCACGCGGCATCCCTAAATTCCGGGAATCAAATTTTGAATAAACCATGGGGGGTCCTTCCTTCGACAATATGAGAAATGCTGCTGTGTTCAAGTCAAGTCAAGTAAAGTATATGGTCTAAATACCCGAAGGTGTTCATGCGCAAGCGTCAGAGAAGGTATGAATGAAACTTGGAATTCTTTCAAACAATAAATTATCGTGTTGGTCAATTTATTTGTTCCTTCAGACACGTTGTGCCCCCATCTTTGCGTGAGTCCACTGTGACTCGACGCTGAACTTAGTCATTTACCAGCCATAGAAACAAAAACCGGCAACACCTCAAATCTATTGGATTCAACTGTCAGAGGTTAGAAAACCATACTCATCTGATAAAATGACGATAGAGGACAGCTGATCAGTTGATTATGTCTCCACACCGAAGCGACTGTTCACTTAGTCGAGCAGTGTAAATAGAGCTGCTTCATATATCCAAGCACATTGGAATACTGTAACCCTTGTGGATTTTGATCCCGAAAATGGTGCACATCTAACGTTTCACGACATCACTGTTCACTTTCCAAAAGTGAGACCGCGGACCAAACTATACAGTATGCCCAAACAAGCGATCACCAATGATTTTTGTGCTCTTCTTTTGCATCGTTCACCTAAACCAGGTGAGAAACTCCTAATGATAGACTGCTTGGAAGCAGACTGCTTTACTTCTCGTTGCATCAGGCAAAAATGTCGAATATACTTTAGTCCCGTGCTAAGGATAGAACAATGTGAAAACCGATAGCCACCATCTAACCAATGTAAGCTGTGTGGTCGGTAAGGTCTTGGAGATAGTGGTATCCCCACAACATCAAGACATCAAAAAGACATGAGCTCCTTAGACTCCTACAAAAGGACATCCGCGATTGTCCTTTCTGTCTATCAAACCTTCTTCTGGCCAGCGAACAATGGGGCCAAGCCAAAGCTGAGGTTCACTCTACGGAGACTATATTCGTACACTAGAAGTGAGGTATTCGAAAGGGTTCCTCAGAAGTGGCCGTTTCAGAAGCTGTCGTCTCTTAAGGTAGTAAAGCTTCTGGTCGCCTGAATTGAGGACTTCTTCGATGAGAAGTCTTCTTCCGTGGGAGTTTCAAGTGTACTGTCTTTAGAACAAAACAAGGCGTGATTCAAAATCACGCCATTAAATCACATTTCCTATAAGCAGCAATAAGGAAACAACACGAAACTGACTATGGGCCGAATATAGAGACCAAGTTTCTCACGCGTAACCCAGATCCTTCTGTACCCCGTGAATGGGTGGCGTTGGTGTCATTAACATCGATTAACAGTTCTGTCTTTGCGGAAGGTGGTTTAAAGTGGAATTCCACAAGGGTTCATTCAGGATCCGAAAGGCACCAACCGTTTGTAACCTTTTCGTTCTCTCATGTCAAACTGAGGAGTTTTGCTGACTCTAGTAATGCTGAGGAGCCACTCATTTTGAAAATAAATAGAGACAACCCATCCGGTAGAACTCCCATTGTATGTAGTACGAAGACCGTCCATTGGAACTTATTTTTGAAATTGATTAAACTACTTTTTTATCGCAGAGTTGATCATTTTAAAGATATGAAATCTGTATTAATCATAAATTTGTCTCAATTTACGTTTTGTTCCACTTTAGCTGCAAACTTCACAGTGGGAATGCGTTCGGAATGCAAAAATCGATAATCAGAAGGCCAAAAATGATGAATTACCGATGTTTTTTGTTTGTGTATGTGTGTAACTGTGTAACTGGACTCATGTGTCCACTTGAGTGTGGTTGTATGCATCCACGCACATGCACTTGGTGACAAAAATAAGGGAATAGTGACTGGTGTGTGCATTCTGTGTGCTGACGCAGACATGCACAGGCAGAGAAAAAGAAACAGTTATTTGCTTAGACTAGCAGACAAGAGAGAGCACGAATGACACAAAATTGATTAGCATTGATCCGTCCGATGACCGGTTGTTGTATGGTTGAATAAGTGTGAAGTAAACCAGTCAACCTAACTGCAAAGGCTGATAATACCAGTTCTCTAGCAGGATAATCTTGTAGTTGGTCGAAAACCGTACGCTAGTCTAAGGTTGTTCACGTCAGTCTAAGTCCAGTAACGAGCATCTGTTTACTGCGACAATCAAAAAATGCGAGATCACAGAGGCGACACGATGGAAGAACCGTTAGCATTGAAACAGCCAACCCCGATTGTGTCCCAGCCCAGGCAGGGGCCATTTCGTGATTGGAATGATGGCGTTTGTGATTGCATCACAGATTGTCATTCATGTGAGTTCGGTTTTCTGTATCATGCGATACATGTGAGAAATTTACAGTTGCATATAAAAGGGCCTATTTCCTAAAGTAAAAATAGTGGTTAGAGTTGTTCGGGTTGCTGCTATTTCCATGAAACAAAAGAAACTCTAAAAATTCTTAGAAAAACCATTTTTTCTTCGGTTTTCAATTAAAGAATAGAGTACATCATTATCAAATAAAATTATGTGAGGAAAATAACAAATCTACATAATTTTCGTATGTTACCGGAAGTGGTAAATGCCGCTCGTATATTTACACTTGTCCCACGGAAGAGTAAACTCTGACGTGCTTGACTAAAAAAACAGAAGCAACAGAGGGCAAAAACTGACAGAAATGGCAAGCGTCCTAAGAAGCGAAACCTGATTTGTACAAAGATGAGGTTTTTGGTAAGTTAGTAACTGGACAAACAAATGGAGTTTATTAGTTGTTTAAAAAATCATGGTTTTTTGAGTATTCAGTGAAAAAGTTCTTTCTGGGGTAAATTACGGTCGATAAGGATTAGTCTTACCTATAACTTTGGTTAGCAACTGACTACGACCAGATTACTCTGGATTTGCGTAGTGAATACATTTTCATTTCACCACTTCCAAGCGAATGGAGTCCCAGTTTTTCAAACATAAACGCTTTTTAAGTAAACGGTGTTTACGTTATCGGAAACTTGGTTTTCTAATGAGAATTGTAAATTAAAGGTGAATGACATGTTATGAGAAATCCTGCTTGGTGAACAGTTCGAGACAGACAATAGGTTTCATTATATTCATTTGCACTCATTTTCTAAATAGGGGTTGCGTCGTCGTTTGTTGGAAACATACAGTCCGTTAGTGTACGAACGTCGGATTTGGACGGGGTGTACAACGGCACCTTATAAGCCGTTTTCAAAAACAAATAAGCGAAGTGTCCAACCGAAATGCAATTGCTTGAACTGCCAAAACGTTTCCTGAAAATCCCAAAACATTAGGTCTTTTTGAGAGCCTTGGTGTACACTAGAAAGGCATGATTCTCATCTGATCCCAATCTCACATGAGTAGTTTAAAAAGTACATATCTCGCGTTATTATTCATCAGGAGGAATGAAACTCAACCAGGAGTATTTCCATTCTTTCCAAATAATAGTTAAAGTAAGAAAGTCAATTGCTTTTGAGGCTGCCTGAATTCTCGGAACTTGGTGTAACTGTAAGGAAAGTTTAAAGTGAATGCTAACAAAATCTATTCTGTTTTGGTTGAGAGGTCATGCTTTACTGATAGTGCAAGTCTTTGAATTTTTATAATTCATAGTTGTGCTTTTACCTATTCGGATTAAGTTGCAAACAAAACTCGAGGTATGGTGCTACTGAGCCATCTATTTGTCACAAATCGGCTCAGAATTCACCCATTTGTGTAAGTGCTTTTCCATGACTACACTATTCAATTATTAAGTCGAATAGAGTATTCAAAGTTCGCTTTGAGAAAAAACAAGAATTTCGCTTGATATACAGACCGGTTTGGGTGGGAAATTTGAAAATTTAATTGAAGCTTTGCCAGGCAGTTTACCTGTTTAGGAAAGAAGCTGTGCTAGCAGTGGAATCGGAGGTAATTATTCGAAAACGGACTCACCTAAAACAGGGAAAGCAAACAAAAATAAGCTGATACGGAAGTTAGCAGGCTACGTTGCAATCAAGATACGGAGCCAGAATCTTCAAGGATTGTCAAACGATAACACGCTTTAGAAAATATTCAGCAACTGACCCACAGTCTAACTTGTTCCGGAGAATAGAGGTGTTCAGTTATTCTTTCTGAGTTTGTTCGGCGTGCAGCCTTTAGGTTGGTTGTAATCACGAGTTTACCTCAACTGCAGGACATTCAAAAGTGCGACTTGTTACTTAATCAAATTTGCCAATCACTAGATATCGCGCAGTTGAAATAGTGGACCAGTCTTGATAAAGGTTAACCTCGGTAACCGAACCGTCGACCGACTACCGTCGCTTCCCACAATGCTATGTTACTGAACAATAAACGCCTATGTAGAAATTGCTACCAGTTTATCCAAGATGAATCTTATCGTGTCAGTCTAGGAGAAAATCGGAAACGAAGTGCTGTTTTTAGTTGTTTCACTTTCAAAACTGGAGCCCGATACTTTGGACCATGACACTGCACACGACTCTGGTCATCAGGACATTAAACTCTTGTACTTAAATGGTATAAAAACGTCAACTAAGGACTGTGGTTATTGGCGATTAAGTTGGATTTTATGAGAATTATTAAGGTCTAGATAGCTTGGCTAAGTATGGTTCTATGATGATTCAAAATTCGAGATTCCATGACTTGATGATTTTCAGATTTCTCCTTAGGTTTAGCTGATTTTATCAGCATTGCGATTTCCCATATGCCAAAAGATGGCTCTCAACTGGAAGTTGACTAAAAATCAACAATGTTATGAAGGTTTTCCTGTTCTAAGCAACTGTCGAAAAGAGCGATTCAAGTTCGCAAACAATTAATGGTCATTTTTCAGACTAATACTATGTTAATATGTGAAACACTTTTGTACTCTCCGTTTGGAAGAAACCAGTTGCTAAACTCAAGTTTGGTCTTTCGGCACTTCCCGCCAGACTAATATAGTTTGCGTACTCAAAGAAAAGCTTCTTGATCATTCAACTTCCTATCCTTGCAACTTTGAAGCACATTACCTCAAAAAAACACTGGCATCTGTACGACCGAGTTTAGTAGCATAGTTATAGGACTGTTCTCAATGCGTTACTGGCTCTCACAACTGATACTGGACTTAAACTAAGGTTGGATGAATAGTTCATTATCATCTACCGAGTGTCTCGAAACTAATCTAATGGTCCAGGCAGCGCATCCTTTGCAGCACCAAAATTATTCAGATCAGGTTGTATAAACCTATCTTATTCTCGCAAAAACGGTTCACCAAGGCAGTGCAGTGTCTCTGACCAAAGGTCGGTGAAACACTGAGACCATCACACACCACTGGTAAGCCAGATGGTTAGTCCGTTTACGAAAACCATTCAAAAGGGCTGACATTTTATTACATATCTTCCCGTCAACACTGTGAAGTATATATTTGAGCGCGCATGTTCCCCATATTTTTATGAAAAGACAAAAGACATTGTTGTGCTTACTAATCTATGCCATTTTAATAGAACTACTACTAATGCAAATTTGGTGAAGCATAATTCATACTCAACTAACTCACATCCTCCTGATAATATCTTCCGATTATCCCTGTTAATCTTACTCCTGATATTCGATTTAAGTGACGACGTCTCTTATACAGTACCCAATTTTATAGATCATAATTTTCTATTCATAGTAGTCGCTTAACAAACAGTACTTGACGGCTAATTCCGCACAAGTGTTCTTCATAGTTGAAGCGATAACTGATGGCATGCAGCAAGTAGTATTTTGATTACCACCTGAGAAAAAGGGCCTTTAGAGTAGAAGATGGTAGTTATTACTCCGTGACATGAATTGTGTGGAAAAATATCCCACTAAGTAACCAACTGTAAAACAGAGTGATCTCTAGAATACGAACACTGATATTGCATTTCAGAAATATTGGCGTACTTTAAAATAGAAAAATGCTACTGTACAGTATATGCTATTCTCTGCCAAATAAGATTTGTGGAATTCTGTCTTCAGAAACACTCAGTAATCAGTACCATAATGCATCAGATAATTACACTTTCAACACTTTTGTCTCAGTTAAAAAATATTTTTGGCATCATGAGACACCACGCTTAGTCAATTCGATAGACACCGATCATTTTCAGTTTCACCTGTTAACCTGTGGGTGAGAAAAAAGTGGACTAAAACCTTTGTAGGGGAACATTGAGGCGTGAAGTTCTGTCGAAAATTTAAATAATATTAGTAGGAAATACCTTATAACCAGTCCCTACATTCAGAAAATATTCAAGCTAACTGACAAAAGCCCATTAAAACATGAAAAATCAGAAAGTCTGTTTCGTAACGCTACACAAGGTGATGTGGCAGTTAGGGCAATCATTTACTATTACCATCCCAATGGTAATTGTTTGGAAAGCAGAATAGTTGTCGGTGGCATTCTCGTAAAGTTTCCATGCTGCACATAGATCCACACTTACATCAGCAATTACCAGTTGTATATATCTACAAAAATTAGCATATTTTCATCAAAACCCCGTTCCATCACTCTCGTTATCTTTCGGGAACAAAGTTCTAGTACATATCTCGGTTATGGAGACAACGGTCCACACGTAAGATTGCATAAACTTTGAACTTTAGGAAGAGAAGTGAGTAATATTTTGGTTCACGAAATATTCCCTTGGTTTTGACTTAGCAACTGTGAGCTGGCAAACACGGATCGACTAGGTTGTTACTTTTCATCAGGCCAATACAGTACAGGTGAACTTTGTAGTGGTGCTCAAAAATGTGATTCACAGTGTTAAGAGTGAAGCGGGAAACTGAATGTCAGTTCTGTTGAGACAGCTTTTGTGGGAACAGATTAACCACCAAGTTCACCAGACTTATATGCTTGTCTCACCATCTCGTTGACCTGTTCAAGCTTTGTATTCAAACGTAGAATATTTACGGTTGTTGCCCAAGTAACACATTGCCCTTTTTGGCCGAATAAATTGAATTCAGCGATGGCTAAAGCATGCGAAAAATATGCATGAGTACTCTGTCTACAAAACGGTTTCTCTACCACATAAAGTCTCTTCTTTGGAAAACTAAGGTAATTGACTTACACAACTCCAAGTACAGTTCGATTGATTGCAAACCGTTTTATTTTTTCTTTTCATTTTTTAATTTATTTTTCCCCCAGTTTTTCTGCCAATCTTTAGTTAACTTCTAGTCTGTCGAACGAACATTTAAGATGCTGTAAGGTCGTGATTCATACCCCTCTGAACAGATTGCTTGCTAAACTCTGGCAGCTTCGCAGACTTTTGCCCATAAGACTCTAGCGTGTTCAACAGTTCAGTTCGGTTCAGACAACCGTTGAGCAGGCACTGGGTGCCGTGGCTTTGCTGATAAATCTCAGCGGCAATCTGAGTCGTCAACAGAAAAACAAGAGTTTGAAAAGAGTAATAAGAAAACTACATATAGTAGTATAAACTTGATGAAGAAATTGTATGCTTACAAGAGAAAGTTCAACACGTCCTTTACTTATCAACTTCGCTTACTCTTTTAATCGGCGATTTCTAGAAATCTCTTTGTTGATGTACGCTTTCTTCCGTTTTTATACCACGCCTGCATAAGGGCATTCTGAAATCCCCACAACTGTTTACATACTTAGGATAAAAATGATCCGACAGTAATTTGCTCACCGGCAACAAGGCTAGTTATTTCCACAAGAAAGAAACATCCGTGAGTAATGAACCCCTGTTAAATAACAAATGTAACTCCTAAGTCAACTTCTTTCATGAATAAGCAACACACTTCGGAGCTGGACTCATCATCAGCGCATGTGTTTCGACTGAAGATCTCATCGCAACAGCATCTTCTACTACTAACGTTATTTCTAACTTTCAGCCTTTTCTCCGTTGTTTTATGGAAGGCTGCTCTTCACATTGATCGAAATTCGAAAGCTTTTTAACCTGAAATAAAGCGGTCGCATTTTGGGAGAGGCGGATTGTCTAACACTCATCTTCCTGGACTAGGCTTATGATTTATTTATTCATTGAACATTCATCTTTCGATTCCCTAATCCGAGAGCGCAAAGTTGACTGCTCTACTTGCTGTCTTTTGTAAGGACTTTGATCATTAAAGCCAGTTTTTAACCAGTTATCTTGGGTTCAGAAGGACGGAATCTCTCTCTTTAGGTACCAAATAAAACTTGTTAGAATCCAGTGTTATTTTTAATTCCCAAAATTATGAAACTAATAAAATTGTCCGGTAATTACAATTTTGACCTCTAAGAAACTTAGAAATTTCAAACGTTTATCAATTAACCCATCTCCCTTGAGAATACTTTCCTCATTCTCGGTCAGAAGAGGGGACGCTTGCCGATCTATTTCAACCAGCCCAAACATATTCTTAGGTTTTTGTTGGCACAAGAAAGGTGAATCACGTAGATAACGGAAAAAATCCACTTGCATTTTTCGAATCCAAAAGTCCATATCGCTAACCGGAATCGACCCGGCAACTTTACGCTTACCACGTAGTTGCGCCACCTGTTGGGCTATCGTGGTACGGCTGGTCGGACACAAATTACTTAAATAAGCATGCAGTGTTGGGCAACCGTTATTCCCATGATGCACAGCAATTGAGTCATTGGATTTCCCATCGAATAGTACACTACTGAACGTGCTTCAAGGGACGTTGAAACATTTTCGTAGTATTTTCAGCTTAAGGGACCAGCATTTGGTAGATGAGGAAAACATTCGCTTGCATTTTGTATGCAAAAAATGGAAGGGGAATTTTTTTATTATGTACCGTATTCTTTTGATTCTTTTCAAACACCATTAAGGCACAAAAAGACTCACGTTCGGACACCTGCACTACACGTCGCTGCCCTTTGAGTAAGGGGTACCTGGGTTTAACTACTAGCATCAGTAAATGGGGTTAAACTGATGGCATGCAAAAGTTACTTCGTGATATTCATTTTTAAGATGATTTGAAAAGAACTATCAAAATAGTATCCTTCGTGCACCATGGAACTAAGTGACTTTACAATTTCAGTTTGCGATCTAACTCGGATTATTGAGTATAGGGTCTAGAAATTATGAAATGAATGACAATTTGAATGTTGGGTATATTTATCTGTCACAATTCAGCTGTGTGTGCAAGTGTCCAAAGTTAGTGATGCTTACACAAGCATTCATGGGAAGCCACGTGATCTAATTGCAGTCGATATTAGACAACAAATAATTTGAGCTGCATGCCGGTCCAGACATCCTAATGATTATTCATGACCACGGAGTTGAATGATCGCAAAACAATGGACAAAAACTATTTTCTGTAGCAGTGTTGTTCATAGATTGTTAATCCTCGGTTATGTCTAAAACCCTGACTCAGGATTCAATGTTACGAACACTAAAAGGAGCGCATAATTCAGGTATTTCGCAGTTTGAAGGGAAGGTCTGAAATTTCATAATTGCGATACAACGTCTTATCGGTTTTCTCTTCAAATCATCTGGAAATAACTGTCCGCTGTGATCGACAGTCCTGCGATCAGATCGATTCACATTTTTTGATGTGCCGAATTGGTTGTGTTTTCAGGCATCTCAATGTAGACGCATCGCATAAAGCAGTTCATTATTGGTTTATATCTAACGGAGTAATAGCTTTTGGTATGTACACTATTAGCTACTCCGATCGGCAGACCTTATCTTTTGTCGCACAACGCTGAGACAAGGAGAATTGCAAACAGTGAATGCCATCTTTGCTAATAGGAAAGTGTTTACCTGCGCGATGCAAGCTAACCAGAGTCTAACCACTTTACCAATCCCCCGTCACTTACAGGATAAAACGTTTATGTTTATTTGACTCCTTTCAAGCTACTACTCCGGCTTGGCGGCCTCCTTTCCTCTTATTCACGCAACTGCCTTGACGTCCACGAGCCTCCATTAGTGTCTTATGAAATGTGTCGATAACACCTCATTCTGCTTGCATAAATCTGCCGGGTTCGGCTTACTAGAGTGATTCGTTGAAATGACTGGTCAATCAGAATGAAAAAGGTTGATGACAACTTTGCTGCTGAAATCGGAACAAAACCAACCTACTCGCGAAAGTGAGAAAAACCACTCATCGAAACACCTTGTGGGATATTGTGACTAGAGCGACATTCTTGATATAAAATCCTCAGACAGCTTGGTTGGCTTTTTCACCCAGTTGATATAGTTAATGTTCCTCCTTGGACCTCAAAGCCGCATATGCCTCAGCCACTTCTTAGACCTCAGAATTTCTATTTTGTATGTATTCTCAGTCTACAACTCCTAAGCAATGTTGGTTGGTGATGCCGGAAGTGAGGTATTTCGTTTTTAGCACGAAACGGATTCGGCTAAGTAGATCTAACTAGTTAGAACACGTACCAATCATGACAAGGAAGCATCTGGTGCGCAGTTTATATATATATATATATATATATATATATATATATATATATATATATATACATATTTCCCGATATAATCTTGAAAAGAGAACACAACAGAGTGGCGTTGCACCATCTGAATCCGAATAGATCTCGCTTTATCTCGTCAGATGCACATTACAGATAATTTAATAATAAACATTACAATAGCAAAATAACATTACCGGTGATACCAGGCAAACGCCAAGGAAATGAATAACTCCTTTTGCTTATACTAACTAGGCTCTCATCTTCGAATCATAGTCGCTTCGGCAAACTGTAGTATACGTGAACCGATGGCGGGATCACAGAGATCTCAGTTGTGTTGTCCATCCGGTGCTCTGCTTCCAGCAAATAACGTGCGTGGACGGGCTTGCGGCTACCTGGCCGGTGACCTTTGGCCGTGTACTTCCAACTGGTTGGCATAAGTTTCCCCCCACCATGGAACAAGTTCTGTCGTTCTCGGTCGAAGTTGCCCTTTAGTTCGGCGTAGGTAGGCTTCCCAGCACCAACACGTATGGGCGTGACTTCACATGAACTGATGAGGGTAGATTCACAGGGGGTGGAGTGGATATCTGACAGTGTGTAGGACAGATCCGGAGGCATTGTATGACTGCTTGATTTCCGATTTGAGGCGGCATGCAAACAATTCGGTTGTCTCGCTCTTGAAACTGCTTCTTGAAGCTGCAAGAAACCTTGCACTTGCAGACTGAAAATTGCTTTTCACTTTGTCTACGTGCTGTACAACCCCTTCTAACAAAATTTCGCGGGTAGCCATTTGACTGGAACACGTTATTTAGCAATTCCATTTTAGAGTTAAGCATACTTGGCGGGCAGAGTATGCGGGTTTTGTCATGCACAGATTTACCAGCCCACCTTTGTAACTCAGATACGCAAGTACTGTCCTGACCATGTGCGCTTTCGGTATACGGAACTACTCACGCTACCGTCTGAACGCCTTGTCATCACACGGTCGAGAAATGTGAACTTGTTGTCAGACCAGCGCGTTATGTTCGGATTCACTAGATTGAGTCTATGGAGGAGGTTCAAAGAGTGCTGCTCTGAGTTTCCTTGTAACGAAGATGTCGTCGATGTGTCTCCTGTAGAGCTGCGTATCACCAATGGTGTCGTCTATTCTATTCTCAAGACTCGCCATGAATAGTGGACTCCCCATTGCGAGGCCATTATTATGGTGAAATTAAATGCCCAAGAAACTGAAACACGTTTTCAGTTTCACTGCTGGGAGTTTGGTGTTGATGTTCTCTTTTTGAGCGTAATCGCAAATAAAACTAACTGTTTTGTGCAGTGACACGTTGGTGAAAGATAACCTGAAGTCCATGTAGGATAAATGTCGATTTCTGATATTGATGCTGTCCAGAGCTTCAGCTAGCTGGAAACTGTCTTTTGGACTGCACTGCGTTAACTTGTTTATGACTGGCTTCAGTATTTTGACCGGGCACTTTGCTAGCTTATGTTGCGGTTGTTTACCCGCTGATAAAACGAGTCCTAAGGGCACACCGGGTTTGCGTAGCTTACGTAGACTGTAGAGTTGATGTGCATGACTGCCACGAGATGCAAGTTATTTCTCTCATGGAATTCATCAATGAACCCACCCTCGAGTAGCAGTTGCATACCTTGTGAGATGGTTTTTTCTAGGCTTCTTATAATATTCTCTTTGCAGCATACTTAAAATTCGGTTGGGTTTGTCAGTACAGCCTTCGTCTTCCTTGGGTTATCTGTCTTACTCATGGTAACAACCTCAGGTCCTTCTTCAGGTTGTATTATATATATATATATATATATATATATATATATATATATTGATAGTAAGTAGTGTGTTAACGTGTGGACGAAATTATATATATAATCGACTGCCTAGTGTTTGCATATTATTTAGTCATATATGATGTACCTTAGCTGCTGGCTGAGAGCACGCAAAATTAATGGCCTATACCCAGTCTGATTTCACTGTTCTTCTTGCTCTACTGGAATGGGTCAGAGGGAAATGCTGTTTCATATAATACATGTCAGATAAAACAGGAAAATGGAAAAGCGAATCGGGCTAAAATATGTTTAGAGGTGGCAGAGTAATCGCGAAATATAGATTCATCAGCAGTGATTGATATATGGCCAATCTAGTGAGCATGTAGCTACCTGTCAGGTGTGTTGTGTCATCAGTTCGAACGCAGATGGCTAGCTTAGGTCTAGGGCTCTGATTGACTGTTTTGAACAGAAAAAGAGGATTGTCCTTTCTTCTCGACGGTGGATAATACGATATTTGATCCGTCCTCATGTAACCCGATGACCATGGAAAGGGATCTAGGTGATTCAGGCACATCACTGAAATGTTTAGTGTCTGCTAACTACGAGTTAATTATCATCATACTGCTGCCTGCTGATCTACAGCAAAATCCATCTGAGGTGGTTTTCTCGAATGCAGTCAGCCAGGCTTCTAGTGGTATGACGAATGTAGGTTAACCTATGAGAGAAAACGAGTCGGTTATTAGAAAACCAGTTCTTATCCACTGAAAGCCTGTCGTTTATCTGCAATGAGAAAGCTGGTTCGGAGGTGAAAACGAGAAGTAGATCCACAGCATGATAAGTATTTTTCACACAACTTTGGATTCGTTTCTGAGTGACATGAGGTGATGTGTCTCCTTCAAATGGAACTGACAAATGGGTTAACTTCCCTTACACTCTGAAAGAATTGCGTTTCATTTAACTTGTTTCATCTTAGTATTGAACAAGTCAGTCAGGATATCTTTTTAATGTGAATACCTCTATGATTTCAGTAAGATCTTCATTGATCATGTCTGTCGAACAGCTTCTTATGTTTCGGTTGTCTGTGGGTCAGACAATAGTTATCTTACGCTGCTTTGAGACGTAATCATGGTAAATTGTGTACTGTTCCGCTCACGTCGTCTCTTTATGAATGATAGGTCAGAGCGATCCATCGAAGAGACAAAACAGAAATACACTTTAGAACGATAGTCCGTCTCGAGGTTTCATATTTCGGTGAGACCTGAATATTATTATAGACCTTTAAAGTAATTTACCATTTCTTTTGAACTCTTGGAATCTTCCGTCACACACAATATCGTCCGTGATGCCGACACATGATATATTTTCCTATGTTTTGGCAACATCCTCGTTAACAATTCTGCCACGTAATCATCGTCCGGCAACGGACCAAGGAGTGAACTTATCTCGATTCCATCTTTTTTGAACTATTCCTGGACATGCAAAGGTGAAGTAACCTTCTAATGTCATTAGCCTGCAACCTAAGGTTCTGCTCTAGGCGCTCCATATGGTGAAATCAAAACGCCATGGTTTCTCAGAGGGGTACGCCGGTGATTATTGACACAAGGTGAAGAGAAATAACTTTGCCTTCTATTCAAGTTGATGGAATCGATTGAGTACGAATATCTGAGGGTGTCGCGTAAGCTTTATATGGCTATTTACTTTCTGGCAGACTCGAGGACCTCAGCTAACGATTGAACTTAGGTATGACGTGGTGAATGACGTACATCCGAAATCGGACTTAGTGTTACTGCTGGCTTCTGTACCCTGGGTAGACCGTGAGAATCTGGAGATACTTGTCAAGACTGGCGAAGTATTTAACGATTCCACTCTGTTTTCGATGTCTACAGCTATGGATACGGAGTTTTCTGTTGCTTTCGTTTTGTTCTTCTCTTCGTCGTTTTGGAGAAATTATAACTATTTCGAAGCAATTCATATGTTGCTCCGTCGACTTCCGCCTAAACAAAATCAGGGCTACAATGGTACGGCATTCGAGTAGAGTTTTGGTTGAAAAAGAGATGGGTGGAAGAACAGGTGCAAATTATAATAAGGAAACTTTGAGTCTATCGAAAAATTGCAAGAAAATACTCTCTTTCGAATGAATCGTCGGGAATTTTAGACGGCTAGTTCACCAGCGGTAAGACTCTTAGATTTAACAGACGTGTTTTACCTTTGCTTTGGAGTTATTGACACCGTCTTTCTAATTAATCGATCTTATGGGGTCTCGTGACGAGTATTCTGGGACCCCATGTGCACACATCTGCGCTACCGGGAGGCTTTAGGTCAACGCGGCACAATATATCACCACATCAGTCCATTTTATGTTAGACATCACAATTTGTCAACGAAAAACTTTCAGGTCCTTAGTGTACCTCCTTTTGTGTAACTGGCAGCCAGCTGCTCATAGCCTACTTAGCTGGGTTAGTTGGCTAGTTAGTGGTCTGGAACTTTATTTGGCAAGGAATGGTTCACCATTTGGTACCCAAATATTGAGTCACCCATTCCAGTACAACAGTGATTCTGCTTACAATATATCACCTGCAAATGACCAATGGCTGTCGAGGCCAAATTTAGCTTAACTAAATTTTACCATTACTCACTCTCACCGCAATTCTTGACAAATTTGCCTGCATACATCTATCCGCGAATCAGTACAAACACCACTAAGTTTCTGTCAGAGTAGTACCTTGCTTCATAATCTCGATCTTGGGAAAAGAACATAAGACAGTATTCGCAGGTACGAATCGATTAAAATTTGAAACTCAGCATATTCCACCTCGGTCACGAAAGATTGTTGTAGGTGAAATCTCTTCATATTTTCATTCTGTTGGTATTTATCCACTCCACTGGCTAACAGTTGGAACGAACCCGAATCCCATCTACTTCCGGTTGCAGGTGCTTTCGTAGCATTCTGTATGCCGTGCTACATGTGCTATCTCTACTATCGGTACAACGAATGTGCTTTAGCGCCGTTGATAAACCCATTCTCGGTAACTACACTACGCTCGTTTCATCGCGGTCGGGAGAGAATACGGGTGAGTGATATTTTTGACAGTACTATTTGAATGCGCTAATTACGAAAAGATATTGTGCCTGTAGTGAAAACTTGAGATTTTATTGGACATCGTTTCTTGAGTATGGTGAACTTTCATGAAAGCTTGAAATCCTTTCGCACACAGGTTCCATAACCGGATCATTTTTCTGGTCTCGTTAGATTTCTTCTAAAATTTCACAAATTAAATTGTAAAGTCTAGTATCTCCGGTATCATGAACTGTTTTAGGACACAGTAGTCTTTATCGCTACCCAGTTGGAGTTTTTAAAGTATGCATTTTAGAGCTTCATCAAACATTATGTATATTATGTATTATCGGTATGTTTCAGTCACGGTTTCACGCAAAGCACAGGCAAAAAGCGTTTTTCAAATGTTCCATGTGTTTTTATAAACCGAGAAAATAGTTTGCAATAGTTCGGTAAACACGTTTCGAATCAGACAGACGTCACAACCCGAGTAAGCTGAGGAACGCTGGTATTCGGCAGTCTGCCACCAAATGAGTTTAAATTTGATTAAATGTGTAAGCAACAATTAATTGTCGTCAAAGTAAAACGCGTTTGTGCGGTTTCAAATGAAGTGTTGATTGTTTAGAGTCGTTACTGATACTACGTGGAGCAACGTCAGTCAGCTGCAAGCATCGAAAGCATCATAACCACAATGAACAACAACCAGGTCCCTGGAATGACGGATCACGAAAAGCCTGGAGCAGGGCCGGATTTAGCTGGATGCGGATTATCATCAGGGGGAGTTATCAGTGACAAATTTCAAACCCAAACACACACTTTAGCCAATTTTGATAAAGTAACTTATGTAACCTTGATAAAATGTAAACATCGGAGTTCCACCAACCATTTTTCCATATTATTGGTTCTATGATAAGATGGATATACACCCTCGAAAGTGGCATTAGCTGTGGTTTGCTATAAAAGTTAGACCTACACATTCTATATCCATTGTCCTTTCAAATTCACCGCAATCAAATGCTGTGTAAAAATATCTCAAAAACTCTTTAAAGTGCCTACGTGAATGGAGGCGTACTGCGTTGGATATTCTCACTTTCTATAAGGTCCAAAAAATGTCTTCCCCTTAGGAACCCAAGTTACAATGACGCACCTTTTCGTGGAAGCTTTTCCGATCGGCTCCAACAGTAAATTTGAAAGATGCCCAAAAAAGTTCAATGCTGATGTTATTCGTTGATCAAACTGGTAATTTTCATAAGCCCTCACTTGCTGTACTCGGCGCTTCGGGCACAAACATTCCATCGCCAGCCGGGGTAACATCATCCTTCTGCACTGATGTTGCGCCAACATGTGATGGGATGTTTGCCATCTAAACTCCAAGTGATCAGAATCTCATGAAATAGTTAGAGGTAAAACGAAATATGGCACCACTTGAACCATTTACGAATGGTAGCATCCTTTCACATAATCCAATAACATCGATTACGTGACAAAAAGCGGATTGTAATTCGATAAGGAGACGTAGTTGTTATAAAGGACCACTTTGTGTCAGTGAACAGAATCAGCTGGACCAAATGAGAAGCATAAGGTAGTGAAATTTCCAAGACTGCATTAAGCGGGATGCAAAACCTCATAAATCACCTGTTCTAATAATTACGCGAACTCGCCCATAGGTAACTAACACACATGGGCACGAAGAGGATATTTTAAAGCCAACTTGACCATAATTATAAATAAAATAAAACGTGATATGTTGCCCTTTAACTAGTGCGGATTTGCTCCCCTGCAAACCATTCTCAAAACCCGCCCTAAGAAATGGTTATCGTGATAAGGTCATATGATTTTGAAACGTGTTGAAATTTAACTCACACTTCGTCATCATCACATTTGATGATCATCCATATGAATGCGAAGACCATGCTGTGTTTTTCATGTGTATTAATGTCAGTGACTGTCTGACTTATTAGGTTAAACGTAATTACTGCTTCTTCAGAATATGACTTGCTCATAAGTTAAAAGTATTCCATATGAATACCATGGTCTTCCAACAACGGCCTCAATGGTGAGGAAAAATTCCTCGGCATATAACTTTATTTGCCTGACTTTGTACTCGATTTCAATTTGATATGGGTTTTCTAACTTGAAAACTGCAACATTACAGAGACCTTATACTCCAGAAAATCCCATTTTTATTGAACCTAACTGGTTTATCACTACCTTCGAGTCTCTGTAATTTTGTTCGAAGTTCATTTCCAAAACGAGAGCGTATATGCTACCCAAAAATACTCCTCTGGTACATTTTACGAGTTATAGAAGGAAAACTTAGTTTATATCAGTAGTTATGAGCAGCTTATTGCCTTTCTGTATGGTACTATTTACTGTGCGCTGTACAACTACTTTCAGATTCAACTGCACAGTGTAACCTAATTCGAATCTCGGTTGATTGTAACTTAAACTCAAGAAAATCATTGTTTTTCTGATGTGTGCTAAACACTACCTCTACTTAATTATTTCATATAGATATGCCTTATGCAGTGAAATAACTGAATGCTTTTCGAAAAAATTACACTGCGAAAGTGGTCTTCCTGACACTAAAGAAAATTATGAGTTCGGCTACCCAATCAGTCTGAAGTCGAATGCGAGATCAAATACACCAATATGATCATTCAAGTGAAACACGATAGCCAGGTCTACCAGCATTCACATTACTCGTAGTCAATTCCTTTGTTTTGCGTTCAGCGACCGAGATCGACTGTTGCTGAACCTTTAGAGGATGAACCGTTCGCGATTTCCGGCCGTATCTTCTATTGAGTCTCGAAGTGAATAAACAACGACCCCCACCCCCTCCCCCCGGCCGAATAAACAGAAGATTCAAGTCGATGAAAAGATGGAGAAGTTAAAAAAACGATTTTTCTTCAAGGCTTTGCAAAGAGACGTCAGAAACAAGTTTGTACAAGGTATCATGGACCATCACACTGCTTTTTTACACGCGCATCCTGCTGTCAGTGATTTTTATTTAGTCAGTAAAACAACCAACGAGATCAATGGAATTCACTTCAGTTACAGTATGTACTCGTACAGCTTCAGTGAGATGGTCCAGGATACATTGTAAAAACCTGTTTCTGACCACTCTATTCGAAGGTGAATAAGTGTACTGAAGTACCACCGATACGAGTAACACCCGAACAGTAAACCAAAGCATAGACGAAGCGAATGCCAACTGAGTGCGCAAAGGCGGCGAAAGTCGGAAGTGCGTCAAAGAAAAGTCGGTGGAAACTTCGTGCTTTTTGATTTCATCGAAATGCACACAAACATGGCTTAGTCAAAATCAAACGTCAGAGCAAGTCGTAGAGAAAAGATATCCAAAATGGTGTTAGGGAAATGTTCATTTTCCCCCCCAACATTGACGCCAGTGCAAGCCAGTCACCTGTACGCTTAACATTTTACACGAAGATAAAATAAATAGTGGTGAATTTGCGGGAAATTTAAAAACCTATGAATTAAGAATCAGAACATGAGAGGAGAAGTTGTGGCATTGCTCCACCGGCATCAGGAGTATCGATGCCCGGCATTCTATCCACCTTATTCTTCCCAAATCTGTATCCACTCAAGCCCATTTGCAATTTTTCTGTGTAGTTCTGCGAAACTGATGGTTTTAAATCATGCTAGTCGGTTTATTCTCGGCTTCATTCAATCGTCAGGTAGCATTCAAAATTGTGTATGACTTCAGTTCCAGTGGGGAATAAAGCAATAAAGAAATGCAGCACCCTCTGTTATCTGGTGAACAAAAATCTTGCTGGTACAACCGATTTTAGTAGTTGTAGTATTTGCCCAATTCTACTATACTTGTACCTGAATAAGGTGGAATTATTCGATTGGTCGTAAAAAAACAAATGAATCCATCATTTCTGACGATAATCCAGTCATGACAACGAAAAATATTTCCAGTTTCTCCGTATCCATTTACGACTTCCGCTTCCAAAAATATTCCACAGCCGATGCCACCTTGAACTAGGAACAAATAAATCTGAAGTTTTCCATAATGCTTATTACACCGAGTTACCAGGTATTGATTATTTCTCAAGATCGGCCTAGGGAACGGGCAAAAGCCAAAAGTTCCGCGGTTACCAAAAGAGCGTAGAAAGTCGGTAGGATAGGTGAACGACAATGTACATTGAAACGGTGCAGTTTGTCAGTCACGTCTAAGGGTAAGAGCGACACTGAGCATGAAGTTATCCAAAGGAGCTAGGATTCAACCGTCCACAAGCAAAGCAGTCAGACGTGTGTTTTTCAGTTGGAGAAGACCAGTTTTTGTTAGAGCAAGGGGAAAAACAACGCCGTGGTGCCGAACAGCACACGAACAGCTTAGAACTCAGTTAGAATCAGTTACGTTCATCTAGTTTAAATTTACTTATTGAATTTATGCAAGCAAGTGAATGTTAACTACCAAGGTTAAGCACTTTATTTCTTAAATTATCCAATTACGTGGAAATGGTTTTACCCGACAGTGACTGATTAGCCTCCTATTCACAGAGAATAAAAGGCAAATCTTATTATTTCAACCAAGCAATACTGTTCTCAAGATGATGATGTCATATAGATGCATGAAAATCTACTTCACTTTTTATTCAATTTTTTATGTTGTATACTGATGTTCAGGTAACCATCCGGTTTGAATGAGTACTAGTCATTCGGTTACAAAAAATGATGCCACTAATTCTGTTAAAAAAGAACAGTTGGTGAACTAATCAGGAAATGAACTACGTTCTAAACTGTTTTCTCCAAAGCGGAGTACTTCAAACTCAGTGTCTCTGTGTCCTAGTTCTTTCTGCTTGTTATCCAGTTTTCATTGTTGTACTAGAACCGACTAAGTTTTCTCCTTGTAAAGTGACGTCTCGCAATCCGTTTTTGCCTATCACTCACCGGTATTGATATCAAAAGCATCAGGACGTCCTATACCTGATTGTTTCCGTTTGTGAGTCACGAAATCTTCATCTACAGTAAAAAGTGGTAAAGAAACTCACTGAAAATGTGTCTGAATTTCTTGGATAATTTGAAGAATAGAAGCGACTTTTGGAA
The DNA here is from genome assembly GCA_948099385.1 of Fasciola hepatica. Lineage (NCBI taxonomy): Eukaryota > Metazoa > Platyhelminthes > Trematoda > Plagiorchiida > Fasciolidae > Fasciola > Fasciola hepatica. The sequence goes on along the minus strand of CANUEZ040000112.1, from coordinate 4,035,321 downwards.
AAGTTTTGGATTTGAATACCACCGAAGTGCGAGTCTGAAATATTTTTGACGGTAACGAACAAAAATCTCAACGCGGCAGCTGGCGAAGTTTTATAAAATGATGACTAGCGGACAAAGGTCTGAGGCCTTTTGCATCAACTGAACACTTGCATGGACGACAGTCAACGCTTATGAAATGTTTCTTTCAATGACCGCCATAAAATAGATATGAACGACATCCGGCCGAAGCAGTTAGTCTCAGTAATTTGACTAACGCATCAGTATGTGAATTTTGGAATCTCCTCTCGTAAATAATCATAAATGTTGTGTAGCAGTGAAATTCCGTACGTAGAACACTTTGATCAATCAGTGGCAAAAATGTGAGCCCAATGAAATCCTGGGTAAAACTGGGAAGCATAGTCATCAACGTGTTCCAAGCTCTAGTTAGGACTCCGTGGCTATTTACGACTGATGTCTTCTGTTAAAGATGGATCTGCTGTACAAATTCTTTACGAACTTTTACTGATTAGCTTGGCTTTTAAACTGCATAGCCAGTCATTCACCTAACGCGGTAAATCTCTTTATACTCAGAGTGGTCATTGAGATACTCACTTTTCAAGATTAGGAATAGAAAGTCAAACATTTGATTTTCGTGTAGTGGCAAAAGGTCATCTTCCAGAACACCGTTAGGCCAGGGAATTTAGGTTTCCTATGCGGTAGCTTTTGTGTGCAGATCCAAATTCAGCAGAAGAACAACAATGCCTAGGGTATGAGCATGAACTTCATTTAACCATTTGAAGAGACCCGAATAGAGAATTTGAAAAGGCATTCTAAGTCAGTCTCACAGCTTTATATTACCTTGGGCTAATAGCTTTCCATCTATTTCACGGCTAAGAACGCCTTTACTTTCATCACCTGTTGACGACCACATGACTGTAGATTCATTATTGGAGGATTTATCGTGCTGTACAAACGCTGCGTTCAGGATTCGAAGATTTTGAAACATCCTATGGCGGTGTTATCTAGGTTTCTATGTGACATCCGCACAGAATATTAACCGAATTCCGACTTTGGTTTCAAACTCGGCATGAAGAACTGTTGTGTACGGCATTACCGGAGGACATAATATTCGTGAGATCCATTTATTAGCATGGGTGTAAGCATATGAGGAAACAACTGACCAATTAAGTCGTCCAAAGACAAGCACAAGCAGTACAGGCGATCGAGTCCAACCAAGCAGGGCCGCTCAGCTGCAACTAATCCACAAGCGAGCACGGCTCAATGCGGAAGTCTGAATGGTTGGAGCAAAACCTTCCGTGGAATGGGTAAAGCCACAATTATGTTCGCGCGTCTGTGATAGTAATTGGTATCGACTCATCGATCAACAACTTAATCGGCATGGTCATGATACACACGGTAAGTCGCTGGTAGAACCACACAGTAAGAACAATAAGCAATGCATTATCATAAATTTGTCTAATCTGACTCAGAACGACTGGCACGAGTTGTTACCGCAACAAATGTACTTTTGGGCACGGTCCAAAAGTGAAAGTACTAATCTCAAAGATTTTCGGTGTTTTTCCTTATTATGAAGGCCTCCAGCGAGGTGCTGACTGGCGGTGGGCAAACGGTCATCGTGGTGAACTTTAGGTCCTTCCGTCCCGGGTTTGGATCCTGCAGCCGCCAGTCCACTTTCCCTAACTGACAGCCACTAACTGGCCGACCTAAGCATCGTCTTCACTTAGTTGCTTTCAGCGTCCGCACACTTTGCCAAACAGGGCAACAGGCTGCCCGAGTTAGGACTCTTGAAATCTTTACCATTGACGTGTGTTGTGTCTCCAAAACACGCATACAAGACCCAGCTTCAGTGTTAATACTTCGCTCCCCTGATACAAGCTCGGCCTCTCGTTTCACTCTTCACGTGTCGGGTGATTCGGTGTCTAGTGCTCGTGGTAATGCTGGCTTTGGCATCGCTCTGAGCGTGAAGGCTGAGCGTGCACTGCTTGACTGGGTCCCAGTTAGCAGCCGTCTGTGTGCAGTTCGATCGAATGGTTCTGTGCATGTCAACAGCACTGGACTGAAGCGCCGATGCCTGTTTATCGTTTCTGTATATGCCCCAACTGATTGCAGCTCTCCTGAGGCTAAAGACGAATTCTATCAGGATTTGTCTCAAATGCTCCGTAGTGTGTGCTTTATGGACATCATGGTTGTTGCTGGTGATTTCAGTGCTCAAGTCGGGAGCCTAGACGAGACGGAGAGGAACATGGGAGGCCGTTTTAGCATTCCAGCCGCTCGAACTGATAAGGGTGATCGACTCATTCAACTATGTTCCGACTATGGATTATTCCTAGTGAGTACAAATTTCTCGCACAAAAAGCGACGCCGGCTGACCTGGCGTCCTCGTGCGCCTTCACAGCATTGGCATCAGATCGACCATATTGCTGTCGTTTACCGCTGGAGCGGGTCAATTCAAGACTGCCGATCATTTTGGTCCACTTCTATAGCCACTGATCACGCTCTTGTCCGCGCGCGCTTCAGCTTACGCCTCGTTGGCGGCCGAAACAACGCCAAAGCGAACCTTTTTCCACAACTTCTACTGGACGATAATCAACCATCTGCTTTCCGAACAGAATTATCCACCAGGTTATCGATGCAGTTAAATGCCCAGGATCCAGAAGAGCGATGGACAGATATCAAACAGGCTCTACTTGCGGCTAATGATGCTACCCAAAGTGCAACAACTAGACGCACACAGAAACGATGGATATCTGCATCCTCAATTGCACTGTGAGATGTGCGCAGAACGGTTCCTCCAAATTCCAGATACGATGAGGCACGGAGATACTTTAAACGCCAACTGATCCGGAGCCTGACAAATGACCGTGAGCAGTGGTGGATTGCGAAGTGTAGGGAGATGGAAAAGCCGCGGCCATTGGCAGCAGCTATAACCTTTTCCGTCTGATTAGACAAACCGGTCCACGTAAACCAGTTGTTAGCGAATTGATCAAAGAAGCGAACGGCTCACTGATTCAAACTCAGGAGAGTCGTCTAATTCGCTGGGCGGAGAATTTCGAGAAGCAGTTTAACTGGCCTTTATCTTCTTCAGGTTTGATCACTAAGGAAATGGGTACAGCTCTTGCTGTAGATACCAGTCCTCTGTCAGAAACGGAGGTTCTTCGAGAGATAAGCTATCTTAAACGACATAGGGCTGCTGGACCGGATGGGTTGCCACCGTCTATTTTCGAAGACTGTGGCCCAGCACTTTTACTGGAGTTGACATAACCCCTCGGTTTGATGTGGGAGAAGGAACAAGTTCCAAGGAGTTGGTGTGAATCGGTGATCGTACCGATTCATGAGAAAAGCGACAGGGGAATAAGTCTGGTTAGCATCGCATCCAAACTGCTCTCTGGTATTACTCTCCAACGCTTATCTAACGCTCGCGAACAGTGCTCGCGCGAGAACCAAGCTGGGTTTAGACCTGGTCGAGGTTGTATTGACCACATCTTCACTCTTCGACAAATTTTAGAACAAAGACACCTTCTGTGGGCCCACTGTCTCCGTTTTTCTTGATCTTGAAGCGGCTTTCGACTCAGTTAACCGCACAGTTCTCTAGCTCTGCCTCTTGCTGAAGAGTGTACCAGAGAAATTCAGTTTCATCATAAAATCCCTTTATATTAATAGCCGAAGCCGAGTTTGGGCTCACGGTGATTTTTCACCCGAGTTCACCACAAGAAAAGATGTACGTCAGGGTTGCCCACCCCTTCTCCCTTTCCCTTTGACTTTGTGATTGAAATGGTCCTAGAGACCGCACTTTTGTCAAGTGACGATAGCGGCATTGAACTTTTCCCGGGTGGAAAGGTATCATACCTTGAGTATACGAACGATATAGTTCTTCTAAGTGAAGATCCAGGTAAGTTGCAAGACTTACTAGACAGCTTGACGGGTTGCGTATCAATGTTCGGTATGCGTTTTGCACCTTCAAAGTGCAAGATGCTGTTGCAGGACTGGGTTGGTCCAATGCCAAACCTTCCAGTGTCTGGGGAGACTATAAACGTAGTAGACATGTTCTGCTATTTGGGTAGCTGCATCTCACCCGGAGGTCAGATATCGGATGAAGTGTCTCTGAGTATACAGAATGCTCGCTTGGCATTTGCCAACCTGAGTCATCGGTAGCGTCGACATGACATCCCTTTACCAATCAAAGGTAGAGCATACGCTGCAGCAGTGAAGCCAGTGCTTCTGTATGGTTGGCAGACATGGGTGGGGGACATACGAAGATTGTCGGTTTTTGAACACCGATGTCTTCGCAGTATTGCTCGAATCTGATCAGAACACCGTGTGAGCAATGCTGAAGTTCGGCGGAAAGTCTTAGGTTCGAGGATCAAATCATTAGATGAAACACTTAAGCTGACCAAGCTAAGATGGTTGGGACATGTTTTACGCATGTCTCCTGACAGGATCCCACGGTGTGCTATGTTTGCTGAGGCGGGTACCGGTTGGAAGATGAGTAAGGGTGGTCAGTCCATGACGTGGAAGAAAGGTGTGAAAAGCCTAACTAGTGGACTTGGCCAAGTATGGCGGGTTATACTTCCTGGGTGGGGTCCAAGAGACCCTCCCGCTCAATGGCTAGATACGTCGGGGGAAATGGCTAGATGCCACGATCAGTGGCGCTCTTGCATTCATAAACTTTCTTCATCGACTTAATTCCATTAATGTAGTTCTCCTCTTACTCCTTTTGAGGTTGCCGCTAGGAGATAGCAACCAAAACCACCGCACCCGGTGCATGGTTAATGGTTGTCTGAACTGAACTGAACAGGCCGATGCCCTATTCTTGAAATATTGTACTATCATTACATATCAACGCAGAAGTAAATAGCACTAATAACACTAGCAAGTGAACTCAGAGATTCGGAAGACGTCATTAAATAGTACATAGTGCACGAATTGGAGATCACTCGTTTGTTCCAAATAGTTTGAACTGGTTTATTGCCTAGTCTAAATGTGGCTATGCCCCCCTAGCGTGTGAACGTTTGACTAAAACAGGTGCGCGCCCATTGTCAGCGGCGTATACTGGGATAATTTTCAGGATCCATTTTGTGACACCGTAATAGTCGTACTACCTCCAAAATTGTAAACGTAATGAGCAGTTTTCTGAAGAAATACTAATAAATTTCAGATAATAAACAACTTCCTGTCCACAATATTAGCCCACACACACTCAGTGTATAGACGGGATGACAAAACAGATGCCAAATAAAAACGATTTGCTCCCATCACATAATGGTTCATCGATTACACGGCTGCAGTCGTTAGCTCGCCCGTTCACTAACCCTCACACTGATTCATTCTTTTGATGCGAGCCAATTCACATGCGGCTTCTGTGGCCATGGTTTGTTCGGCAAAGTGAGCCGCACCACATTCACTATTTCGCTATTTAGTCGATCTGCACAACCCGCTTCTTACTGCCACTCGTTCAGCTACTGAGTTCACATGCACGCATGTATAAGGGTAAATACCATCAGGTGAGTACATACACTCACATGTACCTTGGTTGCCCCCATTCACGCAAATGATCGCTCGCACTGACTGAAAGAACCATTGTGAGAACAGGATGAAACCTGCAGGTTCAGCTGAACAGACCATTCTATGTACACGGAGAGTGGCAGAAGTTAGCTGGCACATAAAATTGTAACAATGAGCATCATTTATATTATGATGAGCCCCTAGTTGTAAGCAACCTAGCGATCAACCACCATGCACAGGGGAATGAATTTATCGTCTACATCACCACAGATTATAACCTAAAGCTTCATTTAATGGTATATTTGCGCGTAGACGTCATGTACAAAACAACATTGTTCAGAAAATTGTCAAGCTTCGCCAAAAACTATCTGCTTTTGACGAAAGTGTAATTATACTAAAAAGTAAAACAGATCACTTTTCCAGTCCTACAAAACTTCACCAACAATGGAGCACTCAGCTTGAACTGGCATACACCAGTATTCGTTGAGTCATGCGTTGCTTGTGTACTGTGTCCGGTATTTACTGTTCAGCTAGACAGTTAATTGACTGTTGGTTCTGGGGCTGCGATACCTCAGCGTGACTTTCATTCAAAGTGCAAAATTGGTTCGATCACGAGTTTCAATCTGCCATTCTGCGAAAACTGTTTTGTCGCATCTACCAAAATGTCATATGTGAATTTGTCGGAAAACTCCCGATGAACACATATGGAGAACAGTTCGGCGAAAAAGCTCATTTTCAATGATTCATAATCATGCCATTACATCACAATATATTACGACAAGTTAAAGGGTTGAACCAATTAGATAAGTGGAAAGTGACAAGAGTTAATAATGAGAAAAGGGGTGGGGGGAGGAGAAAACAATTGTATTCCGGGCTTAAATAAAAATCGGATGTGTGTTGTTTTTCTCGTGTTTTCATCTGGTCTATCGCCTGTTGTAGGATGGAGGGAGGGCCAGGTCAGCTTAAGAGCACATACAAATTGTTTTTGAGCGCATAGAGGGGGGTTGTGGAGGCGGATGCTGACTGCCTCAGCTGTGGCTAGTATGCGACACTTTGCCGGTCTTGACTGCCGACCCCAACCTTATACAGCGCACGGAGGGCCTCAGCCACGGATTAAAATTGTTTTATCCACCCACCACCGTTTTTTTATTATTAACTTTTATCATTTCCCACTTGTCTAATTGGTACAACCCTTTAACTTGTCGTAATATATTGTGATATAATGGCATGTTTATGAATCACCGAAAACGAGCTTGTTCGCCAAACTGCGTTCTCCATTTGTGAATTTGTTTGCATTCTATCATTTCTGGTTATTTGTGTATGACTGCATGAATTTGAAACTAATTCTTTTTGAATATCTTTTGTATCATCCAGAAAATTTGAGGCCATGAGTGATGCGAATCGTAGTCTGGTCCACTGATGATAACCTAAAAGTAGCGTTCACCGAATTCATATAATTCAAGGATAGAACAGTTAAAAATAATTAACTAGTCGTTATAGAAAAAAACAAAGAATGCAAGATGGTACCGTTTCGTTAACTCCTTCCGGTCTCCTGCGTATAAGAAACTGACATTTGTACTAGATTGTTTTGGCAACTACAATGAATGGACATAAGGTTATAACTATACACAATGAAGAACTACAGTCATCTCCGTGCAAAGTGGATTGACTGGGTCAATAATTATTAGATATAAGGAAATGAATTGTTCACAGAATGTATTGTTGGCACAAGGAGCCTGAATCTTATGTAATCGAAAGCCCACTTGCATTTTTCACATCGAAAAGTCGAACGCCGCGAGTCCAAGGGATCACGTTCATCCGTGTGGTGTTCGTTTCACTGGGGAGTGATCGACGAGGCTAGCCCAATGTTTAAAACAAGGACAGATGCTGTGTATCATTGGAACAGTGGTTCGCGAACTGTCGGTTATTCACTTGCGTTATTCACACCCGACTGTCCGGGTTGCGATAGCTCAGTTGGTGGAGCGTCTGCCCGGTGTGAAGGGAGCCGCCGGTTCGATTCCGGCTAGCGATGTTTGACTTTCCGATGTGAAAAACGCAGGTGGGTTTTCCATTACATAAAATGGATTGTTATCAAATCAGCTAAGCTTCGCTGAATGCCAACAGCTTTGTATTGCAATTATGTAACAGCGGTTCGAAAGGTAAAATCGGATCAGCTGTGTGTTTCGTTGCCGTCAGGGGATTCGCAATAGGGAACCTTGGATTTCGGTCAGATTGAACATTGAATGTCTTCTGTAACATGACTACAGAAAGAGACGGATTTCCACTCCGGATTCACTCGAAATGCCATCGTCCGGTCACAAAAAAAAACAACGGATTTATCGACCAACTGCAAGCACAACAGCGGTCACGGCTACACAACGACCCACGCGCAAGGAACACGCAAAGAGCTCCCACAATGGCATATATATTATGGTCGCTTGAGGTATAAGTCACACTAGATTTTATTAGTCTTTACAGACTGTATTCAACTTCTGACAGACTTCATTAATATTATATCTGTACTTCTCCATCAATGTCCCTTCCATTTTTTCTTCCTCTTCCTGAAATATATCGGATAAACAGCTTTCCTTACCAGCTATCACAATCTGTTCGGCTTGAGGTGCTTCAGTGCCGTCACAGTTTTGTGTCATCGATTTTATCAGCCACATGGGGATAAGTTTTGACATCCGTTGTTACAGTAGTTGGTTCGTTCTGTTTAGCGTCATCGCAACTGTAGGTGTACTGAAACACAGCATGTGAGGCGAAAAGTGCCAACTGACTAGGTTTTCAGTTGTCCAGACCAATCTTTTGGGTATTTCGATTCTTCGATCCTTCATAGTTAGAGGCAGTGGGACATCTCCCGTATCAGCCTCATCATCTTCAGCTCCCGACCATGTCTTCAGGATATGGATTCACGCCAACGCACTGCCACATGTTCATCCACTTTTCATTTTAACGGTATATAATTGTCTTTTTCACTATGTTAGTTGGCATTAGGTTCCACAAACTAGTCGCCCTCCTGGATAGACAGTAGACCAGCAGTAGTCCAGCGCACCGTAGCTTCATTATTGTTATCGAGTGCTCCCTTTCAGCGAGTGGCTACAGATAAGAATTCCGTCGAAATCTCAGGTACCATCTCGCCCCGAGATATTCGTAGGATAAAAATAATGTCACCTTTAAACCTCCGATGCGCCTCTGGAAACTTCTCAGTTGACTGTAACCACCTGTCTTATTTGAACTCCCATAGTCCAACAACGAGGCGGGTGGCGCCTAGCTTCCCTCTCCAGCTTCATGAATCCAACGACGGTTCAGGGGAACGCTGCAGCTCCTCTAAACTCCAGTCCTTAGCGTGCGTGGTAGGTAAACAGGTGTTTGAAAGCAAGATATCTTCCCAACCGACCGGCGGATGACACCAAGAATGATCTAAGCTGAAGCACAAACTTCGTCAGTGTGATCACGGGTCTTTGACGAAAGGGTTACTGCCACCCTCAGGTCTGGTTTACAGGTGGTCACTCAAAACTGTTGCCCCCAAGGAAGAGCAGATATCACAGATGTATCACACTTGTCTGGTTTCAGACTGTGTGCTAAACAAAACATGGTATAATCGGGAGGAAGGGGTATATAGTCCGAGTCCATGATTTGTTTGTGGGCGCGATACTGCCAGGTTGCCCAAGCCAAAGCAGGTGGTTTTCTTAGGGATCCACAACCGGAGCCTTCAGCTATTCAAAGCTTAACCCGTAAGACAGTGGGACGAAACGTGGGGTCCGTAACCCACTGGGGCCGGTGACTGATTTTTTGGTTCATTCGCCCTTCGGATGAGGCCAACCATCCTGGGTGCCCAGTATACCTCTCCGCCACAGATGCCGGTGAGCAAACCGTTGTACGCCCCATACGCCACCCGTGGTTGGTTTGGCATTAGGGTTCAGCCATCTCCCTTAGACTGACTATTAGTCAGCCAACCCGGTGGAGAGTGCCGGGCATTCGCTTTCGTCCTGTCACTTTAGTGGGAACACCTCCACTACGAGAAGGCAGTGAGTAGGACTTCCTCAGCAGAGGCTGTGTTAAACGCACGGTCACTGAGGAGCATTTCGAGAGGCTTTCAGGACGAGTAGCCATCTCGCAGCCTGAGACACCCACCGCCGACCATACTGAGGTATTTGGAGGCTTCATAAGAATAAGGCACTCCCAGGCATTCGAGGCACCAGTAACACCTCTGCGGTGAACACCGTGGCGTAATTTTGAGCCAGAAACGCTGCTTCTTCGTAATTTGAGTCCACTAGCACTTCATTCTCCATCAGGGTAGAGATATCCGGTGGGAACTTGATCCTCTTTCTCTGCTATACAGACATTCGTTTCTGTTCCGCAACAAAATCGGCTACCAGACGCTCTTCGAATGCTCGCCTCTTTGAGATTTTCAACGCTGAGTACATATTAACAACTTCCCCGCACCCATCGTAATCAATTCCCTTGGATCGAAGGTGCTGTGCTGCTGTGCCCGGTTACGTCAGTGAAACAGACTCCGCAAATGCTTGTCTAACCACTTTGGGTCATTATCATGTCCACGGCATTCCGTGGCCGCCTGCTCGCTCTGAAGAGATTTCTCTGCTTCCGAACCATGTTCGTTGATTGGTACAAAACAGATCGTCTATATAGGATGCGTGATGATCATAAACAAATCCTTACATGAAAACATATTGGTCCCCTGATATTCCTAAACGGCTTGGATGACTTGTTTGTCTGGTTTCACCCGTATTAGTTGATACGGCTGCGATCGGTTGAGACAGCTGTTGGCCGCTGATTGGTTCATTGATCCGCTTGATCGACTTCACTCTTGTTTTCGATTCTTGACAGCTAATGACGTGCTTCCTGCCACCGAACCAGGTCGTCTGTTGGTATTCTACCAGTCCATATCCTCACATACGGTGTTTATGCAGAAATGCAAACGGGTTCACCATCTTAACGAACAACTCCATCGCCAACGATTGTATTCCATGTAAGGGAGGCAGCGACTTCTCTCATTTCACTTAAAGAGGTGCATCAGATTTTAGGTCCACAGTGTGATCCTTGATGAACATAGTACCTTTGCTTCAATAACTGTCCTTTGAACTCCATCTTTCACACACAAATCTCAGGTCATCCGATCAACCTCGCACTTGGAAATATCAAACTCGAGCTTCACTCTTGTTAGAACTCATCGGTGGTGCATATCCTCCGTCGCGCCCAGGGTTTGAACCCGAGCCTTTTCACCTCGAAAGCGTGTTATGTTACCACTGCGACACCGAGCTCCCGTCCGGGCTGATCCGAGTCATCGAGTTAGGTTTTTCCCGGTGTCGTCCTCTATGACAGCCAGCGATTCCTGAGAGCTTCGAAGGGAGATACGGTCACTGTCCCGTTAACTCCAAGCGAATGCATTCCACCAAGTCAGGTCTTCCCTGCAGGATTGGGCCACTGTACCCATTTGCCCGCTTCGTATTTTTGGTATTTTTATATACGTTACAATTACTTACGAGTTGTGTGTGGAATTGACAATACTGGGACGCACATTATTGGGCCAGTGGCCACCTTTGAAGCTAACTGTGGTTCTGTATTGTATAAAGTTCACAGTTTATGTCCATTATTTGTAGTTTCCAAAAATATTTTGTCCAAGTGTCATATTGTTTTTTGTACTGGCCAATTGAACAATTTATTATTTGTAACACGAAGAAATTTATTATTTCCTTTTTGAGCTACACCAGCCTGACACGCACTACTTTTGGTTTATCCTCAATGGACTGGACTATGGTTTGCATCACCCAATGACTCCTCGAATTTCCCCAGTTTGTTTTTCCTTTATCAGGTTTACCAGTTGGGTTTAACTGATAGACAACCACGGAGAACAATTTTCATATTAAATTTTGATCCTCGATCTGTGTGAATTTATAAAATGTCATACTTAATTAGGCAAATGTCTAATAAAACTGCTTATTCATGACTGGTTTTGAGTAATATATTTCGTTTGTTTTAGGGCTCAGTAACAACAGACTGTCTCGTAGGTTGTTTCCTGATGCCGTGTGCTGTTTGTCAAATTGACCGGGACATGAAGTATTGCGAACTCACACGAGGCTACCTGGATGTGTGATTCTACGAATCATCACTCATCATGTGCTATAAAAGTGGTTTTGTCCCAACCTCAGCTTTCCTTGAATAGCTGAACAGAAAAGCATTGTATTTTTATCATTTGTTCCCTTCATTCTCCATCGTCCAATTCAATTCAACATCATTTCTCTTGTCGTCCATTGCCTAATTTCTCATTAATCCCACGAAAAGTAGTGTCATGAATAATCCAGCAACCGGTAAGGTCAGTTGCCTTATCACGCTCTTTCTTTAGGAAATGCGTTCATCAGTCCTCTGCGCTACGTGTGACCCACCCGTCCGTTACCGTAATGCTCGGCACTATGAGGACATGATAATCAGCATCACGTCCCAACATCTCACGATAAAGACGAGGTGATCCGGAGAGAAAGTAATTAGCATTTCCGGGAGCACGTGCCAGAGGAGCGTGCAAGAGCCACGGTCATATAGCAGCCCTGCTTGTCAGTCAGCGTTCAGTTAAACAACAATGTGTTGAACGAAAGAACGAAACTGCGTCTTGCAAGTAGCCCGCGGGCTGAGGAGACGAAAGCAACCACAATACAGCTGGCGTAACATTTCTCATTTCGTCAATGCCACTCGGGTAGTAAAATTAGGACCCCGTAGGCATCCCTTCTCGTGGTATTCCATTGAAATTTATGAAGGTTCTTTGGTCGGAAATTGTGGAACAACTGGATCGGTGCCTGTCAAAAGTGACTTTGGCGCTAGTTTGACTACAGAAGATTGCAAGAAAATCCCTACTTTGCCATCTTCTTGCGCGATATTACAATTTAGTGGAGACAGATTGCTCACTTGTGTTTCCCAAAAGAAACAAAACTCTTACCGTTATTGCAGTCTCTTGACATCTTTTACCAGACAGTGTGAATTATCACAGGAGCTCCCGATTATCCACCTTACTGAAGTTTTGGGACGTTCCGAACAAGGTCTAATTAATAGGCCGAGAATGATGGAAAATCGCACCTTCTAAAAGAGAACATTTTGAGAGCTTTTGCGCACAACAACAGTGCAGTCAGGCGAACATTTTTTCCGAAAATTTATCGCACACGTCCAGGTTTTGATAAGTATTACGTTTTTCATAATTTGTAGTCCTACTCATACATATTGTGTAAGTTAGGTGCAATGTAATTATTGTAGGATTATGAAGAGAAAGGGGGTGGTTCTGTGGTCCATGTGTGATGGTGAGGGTTCAACTGGATTCCTACTTGGCCACTGAGAGCGAGGAATTAGGCTTTATTTTACACTCCACCGATTCTACCTTTGGCCAAAGTGGTTGAAACGACTGAACTAGCTGCTTCATGCCTACAGATCACGCTTCAGTAGACAAGTATCGATCGTTTTCCTCGTGGCCACGGTTCGATGTCGGGCTGCCCTAGATCGGTTTGGGAGAGGGACTTAATACACCATACCGAATGGGTCATTTGGTCGATCTTAAGACCACCACCTACTAGGCCACCCAGAAGAGATTCAATATTTCACCTCTCCACCGCGATTTAGCCACTTCTAGTGGCAATCGTCCAGCCGTGTGACCTATGCAGAATGCACCGGACACGCACTTAAACTATTAGGTAAACTTTTGATTGGGTCAGCTCAATCGATTTGTCCCTCACTTGTATGTGAATCATCGACGAGACGAAAATCAATGTTGAGTTCACCAATGCTCCAATCCACATTTTGAGTCATTCTGTACGCGCGCGCCACCCAAATAGCACTCTCAGGAATACTTTCTTTGGGACGCAAGGAAACCGCGCTGTGGGTGCAGTCCTTTCCAAGTGAACTTCACTAGCAATCCTTTCCAAAATTGCTTCATGATTTTTATATCGACTTCCTAGTACCTGGCGAATATACATAACGGACTCTGACAGATAGTACCCATAGTTCAATGGCACAAAGCTGAAAGTTGGTGCACCCACTGTTTCACGATTTTTCCTGTGAATCCCTCATTAGATGCACTTATTCATCTACCAGATCATCAGCAAACCAAGGAAAGTTGTATTTTTCTCGGTTTCTAATTCCGCTAGATAATTCAGGGAGTACCCTCAAAATTGTCTACACCTGGCACATTATGACCCTCGTCCAATGCCATCGATATATTGAGGCTTTCTACTATTTTCTAAGATTTCTGTGTTCCAGCTTTGTTATGGGTTTGTCTGTCGGTTTCGACCTTTGGCTCCACCAAAGGCTAACCAACTGCGCTATTGTCATCTACATAGTAATTGACAGAATGACTAGAAAGCCCTGGTAATCACCGTTCGCTCAGCGGCTTCATTCTGTAGATAGCGCTGTTTTGCACGAAAACGAACTTTGTTACTCACAAGTAGCATGCGTCTAGTCCCAGCAATGTCGGAAACAAAATAATGCACTACAACCATCGAATTAAATTGCAGTTTAAAAAAGTAACCAGCACCTTTAGATTGTTGACCAAATGTCCATTTTCGTTTTTTGAAGGGACTACCTGTGAGGAGACTCACTTGATGGATTTTCATAGCGATAAACTTCGGTCAATGCCGTCGAAGATAGGTTTTGAGGCGAAGGAATCTGTCACGGACCGGAACAATTAGCTTCACGACGAATATGTGAAATTCGCAATTCTGTGCGATAGTTTTGAGTCCAAGTTGAGAGGCGATGAGTGAACACTTCTCACAATTCCTAAAAAGTACGCATCGGATGCCCAATCATTCCAAGTGTTTTCAGAGTCAGTGGGGGAATAACACTGCGCAATAAATCATTTCACAATGTCCTCAGATGGATGAAGTGTACAATCCCCACAAGGTGGAGTTCAAAGGGTAAAAATCTTCCAAGAAGAATTCACTTTCGGATCCAAGCACTAGCATTCGTCCTATCCTATGATTTGGGTTTAAATTATAACCAATCGGTTCTGTTAGCGGGTAGACAAGAGTATTGCATTCATTGAACGAAACCAAAATAAGGCGTATTTTACGAGTTCTGGTCAAGCAGTTAACCAAATGTTTCTCTGACAGTTGTTCACAAACAACCAGAACCTTGTCTTAATCTAGAACGTGGAAGTGGAAATTATGGGGCGTATGCCAGAGGTATCTTTATTACGAAGTCATCGAAGCCTGTCAGGAAAAATGGGCATAATATTGTAAAGTAGTGCCAGGGCATCAAGTTCTGAGAGTTCTGAAAACGATTTATTTATGAACAAATTGAATTCTGAATTTGAAAGACGTAACGTGGCGAATATATATGTCTTTTCGGTACTTCTCCTCAGGCCAGTACAGTACACAAGTAAAGTTTTAGCGCTGCTCGAAAACACTGGCTCGATCTGTATTCCACTGAGACTTGTGAGTTATCATAGCGACTGATGGACACCGAGGTGAAGCATATCATAACATTCAGTTTTATTGGGTTCTGAGAAAAAATGTGCAGCTTTACTGAATAATTGTAATGAGTGGTTGTATCAACCACTTGTAAAAAGGCATGTGGGATGAAACAGTTAGCTTGAATGTGGCGGTAAGAATAACAGCCTTAGCACACGACAATTTCTAACGGACAACGCGTGGAAACTGATATACGAACATTTGATTTATTCCTCTCCGCTGACGTTAGGGCCGCCGTCCTTAAAAACGGCGGGGGCTATCTATCCTGCCCGCCAGTGTTGCGTACTGCATTGAGAAAATCAGCTTTTGATGGTGGATTAGTATCTACATGCAGAAATTTATATATTGCATATTTCACATACTGATCGTAGATAAGGGCCCGTTAAACTGTTTCTTGAAATTCTCTGTCTAACTATCTGGCTGCAACGATAGCGCATCCAGCCGTAGTTTTTCTCATTAGCAGTTCGTCAATTCGTGACAGAATCTTGCGCAAGTTTCATTACGATGGTAGAACAAATGTAGTGGCTTGACAAGCCTACCACAGTGTCGCAGCAGTGCGATCGGAGCCACCATTTAGGGGCTAAAGTTACGCACATTTAGACAATCGTTGTTCATTACATGCGACCAATACAAAATCCCAATAGATGATGAAAATCTGACACAGCGCTGGGGTTTTTGTGGTTGTCTACTTCAGATCTCAGGGTTACTTCAGTCGGTTATCTTTGATAATTCAACGGGAATTCATGATTATGGGGCCATCATCATCATCGTACAGCGTTTACCAGCAGGGTTAGTCCCACTGAGCACCGCCTTTCTCACCATCTCGCATATAGAAATAGAAAGAGTGAATATACAAGGTGGACAGAGAGTGGACCCACACAAGTGGGAAAAAGAAACAACGTCCTAGTAGCCAAAACACGGAGTACAGTCTAACTACAAACACAATGACCAATCATTCTGACTCGACACAAAGTAAAAAAACGATCGCCACTGTTCACGGTTCACTGTCATATCCCTCAGTGTCTCCAACCAACTGGTAGACGGATCTTTTGGACCCCAACCAGGAGGATGTGAAGCACCTACTTTTCCTAAGTTTGCTGTACATTTCCTCATTCCTCGTTGCCACGTCATTTGTTGACCTCCACGTGGTTTTTTCCACTCCTGAGGAGGAACGGAGAATAGGACACGGTACGGTGGACGTGTTTGCCATACGTAACACGTGCCTCAACCAACGAAGTCTACTAAGATGGATGCGCTGTGAAAGGACGTTCTCTGAATTCGTACCCAATACTCGCTTTCTGACCTCAGCATTGCTCACTCGGCCTATCCACCCAATCTTAGCGATACTACGCAAACTCCCATGGTCAAAATCCACAAGGCGACGGACATCTTCCGCACGCAGACTTCACGTCTCGAAATCATAGAACAAAATTGAATGCACCACGACACAGTACACACGACCTTTCGACCTCAGTGAAATGTCACGTTAGCACAAGAGGTGTTTCAGTCCGGCGTACGCCACTCGAGCCTTGGATATACGCGTGCTCACCGCTACTACTGTGTTTCCATCTGTCGTCACGCTGCTGCCGAGGTAAGTAAAATGGTCGACAATTGCCAGCACCTCCCCATTGAGCACCAAGCTCAGAACCATTGATGTCCAGTCCTGCAACACCACTTCGTACTAAGGTGCAAAGCACATGCCGAATGGAGCTACAGCTCCTTCGAGTCTAGGTAGTGCATCTTGCGCATGTCCCGCGCATTCGAACAAGCAGACAAGGTAGTTTACGTAATCTGGGTCACATGGCCTTTCATTATTTGCCAGTTTGATGCCCACATCTTGAAGGTTTCGTAAGGCTTTCCCCATTACTTCGTCGATGATGAAGTTAAACAGGAATGGAGAAGTGGAACATCCTTATAGAACATTGCTGGTCTTTTTGAACGGACTTGATAATTCACCGTAAACCGTTACGCGGCCAGAAGTATGAGAGTGCAATGGTCTCAAGACATTCACGAACTCCTGTGGCATACTTTATGGTAAAAATCAACACAGCGCTGTCCGGCCAACTGAATTGAGAGCGCCTTTCAGGTCGAGGAAAACCATTATTGTCGGTCGACGGTGTGTATGACCCGATTCTAGTGACCGAGGAAGAGTAAAAGTCTGGTCGATGCATCCTCGACCTGGACAGAATCCAGCCTGTTGTTTACGAACGTTCCTCTCGCGAGCAGGAGTCAGACGATGCAGCAAAATCGAGGTTGGTACCTTTGTGACTATCGGAATTAAACTCATCGCATTAAGATTCCTACAATCACCGCGTATTTCCTTCTTGAAGATGGGTACCATCAATGGCTCACCTCATTATAACGGAATACGTCCCTCGTTACAAATGTCATGAATCAAGTTGTTAAGTGGTTTTATCAACGCATTACCACCCATTATAAGAAGAACCGAAGGATGTTCTACCCCTTAGCAAGCGAATGCTTGATTCTACGTCCACTTCTGATAGGGGCTCGAGCGATACTCCACAAGGAATTGCACTTGTTGACGTCGGAGTAGCTACATTGGCAAGAGGACAGATAAACTGCCCTTTGATGTATTCGACCCAACGGTCACGCCTTTGCTGTTTGCCATGAATAGGTTCTCCATTTTTATCGCATATCGTTTCACTGACCGGGGTTCGCCGTCCACCGGTGTCGCGAGTAGGTTTGAACAGTCTTTGACCGTTAACTGAAGTAGCTGCTACTTCCACTTCTTCGGCTACCCTGACCCACGAATTTCCCCGAGGCTTCCTGAGGATTTTTGCAACTTGCCTTTGTAGATGTCTTTGTATCTTGTTCATCTTCTTACAGTTCAAGAGCCGAGATTTCTGCTCTATTAGACTCATATACTCTTGAGAAATCCAGTTTCTCTGATGGACATCGGGTCTGCGTCGCTCGTTTGATTTGGGCCCAGTACTTATCTACATTACTGTTCGGTGTTGCTCCCAGTTCATGTTATAGTGTCTGTTACTGACTGGTATGAACTTCTGGATCAGACAAACGATGTACGGCTAACCGGGTTTGCGGTTTGCGTTGATGTCCATGGAGCTGAGGCGAAAATTGCGTGGGAACTAATGCATGGTCTGAACTTATGTACGTGGACCTGTAGGACCTACAGTTTTGGACAGAACCGTGTCACCAGTAGCTTATTGCGATATAGCTCAGAATACCTGTAGAGTTAGGGCGCCATGTCGCTGTGCGACGCCAGCTGTATCGGAAATGTGTACTAGACAGGAATAACTGATTTTTTTGAATAAAAGTGGAGAAGCCTATCTCCGTTATCTGTGCGTTGAGCGGGTAAGGCACAACAACCACCTAAACAAGCTTCTGATGCCCTAAATTTCCCAACTTGTGCACTAAAATCACCAGCTAGCACTATAATGTCAGAGCTCTTGCTCCTGAGAACGAAAATGGTGAGTTCATCATGGAGATCATTCTTCTGCGTGTCAGAGTTTCAGTCTGTTGGCGCGTATGCCGAGATCACAAACAAACTGCGCCTAACACAGCTATTCTCTCGAACGCCAACTGACCCCTGGAGTCTTACAGCACATAAACGACCACCAACGGGGATCCAGTTCAAAAGGGCAGTCTCCGCCTTGTCAGTCTAGATTATTCCTACACCATATTGACCCGCAGCACTAGCTGCTTCATCTCCCGAAGTGCACAGAAATACTATGATGAGATACCAGGAGCAGTTAGTTGAATCGCACTGCTCCCGCCCTGGATACGCGTTTCACTTAGGTAGCAGATATCAACCGCCAGATGATTCATTGTGAGCACTAGGCACGCCTGCTGACCAGCCGTCATGAGAGTAGGCACGCTGAAGGAGCCGAGATTCAGAGGCTGACGAGGCTTGAGAAAACGTGAGTTATGAGTTTGAGGATAACTTAAGACAATATTTGACAATGAACCGTTATGAGTATCGGCGTGTTATCAGTGAGAGCATTATGGGTGGGTGGAGGGGGCAAAAATTGTTTAAAAGAGAGGGAACCCTGAACAGTGGCCCACTTGTCACTACCCACATCGCTCGATGCAATGGGCAGGGCGGTCCTGATTACCGTGTGCGACGACCGATGCAGTATGGAATTCTTTGTATTCGTGTAGTTCATGGGGTAGGCTCCTTTCACTGTAGACGGAGATGAATGGAATAAAAATAAATACTTTGTTGCACTTCATGTCCTATCTCACTGATCAGCGACACAAACACAACCATAGACAGCCCATAACGAGCTATCTGAGCGAAATATTCGCATCGAAAAATCGATAGTGTTCGCTTTCCCCTTTTACCAACTCAGAACTGACTTTTAAAAAACCGGTTTTACAGCAGCACTCATAGAAAGAGATGTACCTTGTTCTTGAACTTATTTGTTGTTTGTAAGGTGACGAGTGCCATATTAGCTAACACTAACAGTTAACCACTTGCTTCTAGGATTATTTCAAAAAGTAAAAATGTCAGACCCGCGGTGTGATATAGGGATTTCCTAACGGTCCATTATCTCCTATCAGACCAGTTTATTTATTTACTTTCGCGTTGAAAAAGCAACGTACAAAACGTTACCTTTTTCACAATAGCTACGCCTTTTATCGCACTGAAAAGAAAGTCACATGGTCGACAAGTGGGTGAGATAGTAGTGAAACGCAATCAGATACATGAAGTGAAATGTGCAAGTAACGAAGAAAAGTCAAAGAGAATAAATACGACCTACTCTATGATTCTAAAGTTTCAGTGGAGAGGATGCAACGATGCAAAAATGTGGCTCATCTAAATGGAATGGCAGCTGAAAATCCACTGGGACCATCGGGTTCTGTACAATGTATGGGCTGGGGTCCGAACAGATTGAAAGAAGCGAGCAGAAAATATAAAATAATTGAGATTGGCATAGTGTGGCTCTTTTCCACGTGGTGGCAGCCATGGATGCTCATGATTATAAGCAACATGACTATGTGTATATATGGATACACAGTTGTATGTTAGACAGTTACCATCTAATAGACTAATGGTTGATCATTCCAAAGTTGCACTTCTGGAGGACGATGCACCATTTTGGAGACTGCAGGTATCTCAGCTGATGTGGCTGACTTCTGAGTCTGAGAAGATGACGGCAGTAACATCGGCGGCGGTGGCCACATGTAGAGAATTTGTTGATACAAACAACGGATACCATAAAGAAACGCCGCTTGAATTGCGTATTGAGCTATGAGCGCCCCGAACCCCCGGTAGAGACCGATCAATCCGAGTGGGGAGTCTAGTGCGGATCGTAAGGCATCAGCGAAGCCTTCGTAGGATGAGACGACTGGAACAACCACATCGCCACTGTCCATATTGTCTACCAGCGTCCGAGTGCCTTGAACACATAGTCGAACAACCAGTGTCTCCAATGGATAGGTAATAACATCAGCTGCCAAATTTGCGGTCATCGCAGTCAAAAGATCCGTATAATATCGAGTGTAAATTGTTTGCAACGCAGTTTCCTGTCGTTGATGTACCAATGTTAGTTTGTCCGCGGGAGAAAAATCACGTTCGTGAGCTTCCATGTCCCCCTGGTTATCACCAGACAGAATGCAACGGAAATCAGAAATTGCGGTGGATAAACGTAAACAAAACTTAGGTATGCGTTTATGGAAACTGGCACTTCTGATGTGACAAAATTGGCATGCGCTGACAATAGTTCAAATTGTGTACAAGAAAACGACCACCACCAATAAGATAGTGACTCAAGAATAAGGTTGGTTTAGGCTTACAGGATAGGCAGTCACGGAAAAACGGCAGTAGTGTCCAGAGATACGATTAATTTTGGCTTCTCTGTGGGTAATCATGCGAAATAGTGGATACAGCTCTCCTCCAAACGAAGTCCCGGACCCTTGCAACGGTTCAGCTGTCCGACAAAGCTTCCATGATTGCAATGGAAAGGGCATATAAGCCCCGTTACCTCAAAGACCTACCACACCAATGGAGGCAACCGGTCAGCTGACTCAAACTCTGAATGAAGAACGGAGGTCCCAGCAGGTTAGGTCCGGCGACGGGTCGGGCGGCAGCGGAATGCCGTCTACCATCACTGGTCGCTAGCTTAAATGAAGGACAAATTTGTGCTGAAAGACTTCAATTTGCTCCAAAAGATGCATAAAGCATCACTCTCAATACTGGTCTCCAAAGGATATGACCCTTAGTTTTTCTCCGGGGGCTGAATTAGAAGATACATTAAAGGACTTAGAGGTGAGTCGCTTTTTCAGCTAGGCAATCGTATATAATATAATTCGCACGCACATTATGAACTTTCGAGAGCCATACTGACCGACTCGTATTAGCATTTTACGTCGGATTATCGCAAATAACTGGTAATTTCGTGTCCTACTCGCATACAATACGAGAGATCCCATTTGGAACAATCGTTGTTCATTTGACATGACCAAATACTTCGTGCGCGCATGACCCGTCTCAGTGCAACCTTGGAAACTGATTACAACAGTGCACATGTCTCGCGCGCATGATCCACTTCTACGTCACACGACAGCATCCGGCAAGTTTATGCCTACCAATTACATCGTTCATGGGTCAATAACTGTGTGCATATGTTTTCCCTCACATAGTTCATGCCTATAAAAATGCCCTCTTTTGTACGCTAAAGGACGAACACATTACAGTGCTCGTTCACGTGTCTTCTGATTTCATCTCGAGCGATTCGGTCACTACAATAACTTTACAATCAATAAAGTAAAGTTGGAATAAGTGTTACAACATTCAGTTAACTAGCAAGCAGCGTTGGAGTAGAGCCGGCAGAAATATTAGTCACTTTTTCCAGGCATGGCCGAATGAAAGTAAACCTATTAAGTGTCATCCATTAAGCTGTTGTCAGTCATTTCAATAATAAAATGGAAGGAATGACTGTCTGTAGTTGATGGTTTGAAAACGGCTTCAATATTTGTTTTATAACCAGAAACACAAATGCACTCCAACTGTCAGTCATACCTTAAGAGTCATGTCCAGTTCTGCATCGATCTCCAGACGATCTTCATTTTCACCCCAATAAGCGTTAGCAAACACACAGGCTATAGAACGAATAACGTAGTGACCCACATTTAGCAGGACCACCGATGGAATGAGGCGCCAAGTTGAAAGTAGTCTCGATGTGGCGATGGGTAGGCTGCGTTTGTGAGCACCTCCGCGGAATACGCTGCCACCAGAGCCGAGTCGTGGGCTCGATGGCATGTGAAAGAGTCGGCAAAATCCACTCCGAAGGCAAGAAATCAAAGTGGTTGGTTCGGATGCTTTGTCGGACTAAAACACAATAATCTGTTAGGATGTGCACTGTCAAACGACTAGTTATACGAAATCAAAAGGTACAGGCGTCTAGACAAAAAATACTACGTAAGAAGATGGATGAGTTTTGAAAACAAGAATAGCTGGAAGAAACCTTGGCGATGCTTTCTGTAGCCTAACCGGACGAGAACGAATGAAATGGTAGCGGAAAACTTCCTTTGGAGATGTACACATACAAAAATTTTCTCCTGATTTATCAACTGATTCTCAATGAAGTGTACACTTTTCTTATTGGAATTTCCCGTGATCAGCTCATCAACGTCTCTCGTTGAAAAGTCCATTCTGATCAGGGCTACAATGGGTTCCTTCGAAGATGAGGTCGTCTTTTCCCATTGGATATCACCAGTGATAGGTAACAATGGATGTGACTTCTTGAAAACCAATACACAATAATTTCATGTATTTGTTCACTCATTACTACGTATTCCTGCATTACGCGCCTGGCACGCCAAGACACACTGGAGATAGATGATGACTGAAACGGAAATAAGTGATGCATACCCAGTCTTCATCACGATGAACCAATTACATATTAGTCAAAACTTCGGTCAGAAGCTATTCGAGTAGTCACAACAAAGTGTGATAACTGTCCTCAGCTGACAACACACCGTATGGCGTGATCAAGGGCACAGTGAGGAGATTTCCGCGTTGACAGGTAAAACAACACGCTGGTACAAGACCAACATAAACCTGTGTTGGGGTAACTGGACAAACGAACAACCAGTACGGCCTATGTATCAAATTCACGAAGGAATTTTAGCTACCTTCACATTATTGGACTAAATTCCGATTTGAAACTTCGAGTACAATCTGGAAAGCACTTGATCTCAAGAATGTCAACTGCTTAATTCCTAGTACTTCGTTTAGTACGTGTGCATCCAAAATAGTGAAAGAGGTATATTTCGTCGTCAAGGAAACTCCCAGCATTATCAGGAGTAGAAGACAGCATAAAGCCAGGAAATATGCACCATAATGAGCCGAACGACAGTGAATCGTGTTCTACTAACAAAATTCATCAGCGGTGAAGATCCGACCACCACTTCGCAACCGATATCGCTCAACAACCACCGGTTGGTAGGTAAATAGGAATTCAATTAACGTTTTAGTAGAGAAGGGTCAAAAATGAACATACACTCTGTTGTGCATCCCACCTGTTAAGTTCAGAGAAAGCTCCTACACGGGCGAACGGGAGCAACATTATCAGTCCAGTTCAGTACCTTTAAATGCCTCAGTATGGTCGGGAGTGGATGTCCCAGGCTCCGAGATGACTACTTGTCTTGAACGCCTCTCGAAATGCTCCCAAATGACGGTGCTTATCGGACAGCTTCTACCGAAGAAGTCCAACCCACTGCCTTCTCGTGACGGGGATGTTCCCACCAAAGTGTCAGGACGAAGGCGAATGCTCGGCGCCCTCCATCGAGTTGACTGATTGTCCATCAGTCTAGCGGGGATGGCTAAACCCTGATTCCAAACCAACCATAGGTGGCTTATGAGGCATTCAACATTATGCTCGCCGGTATCTGTGTTGGAGGAGTGTACTGGGCACCCAGGATGTTTGGCCTCATCCGAAGGGCAAATGAACTGAACATTCAGTCACAGGCTCCCAGTGGTTTCCAGGACAGGCGAATGAACCATACAATTGGCCCTCGGCTCATCTGGACCAACCCTGTTGCCTCGCAGGACGTGCTTGGCTATGCAAAGGCTAGGGATGCATCCTCGAAGAGGAATGTCCACTCTGGACTGGGCGACCGAGCAGTACAGCAACCAGCAAAGCAAACAACCATGACAGATTTTACCACTGTGATTGACTGCTCTTCCGTGCGCACAAACGCACACTTTCCTACACCGTACACAACTCGTTCTCCCATCTCCGCTTCCTTCTCACCCTTTTCCATTTTCACACCCCACGGGTTCTTCGACTGACCGTGTCCGCCGTAGTGCCACTGATGGAAATTCTGATTATGCTCTCTCATGTTCTTCTTCAACTGGCTTCCGAGTCTCACCTAACCCGCTACCACCAGCAGATTCCCTACTTCGTCCTCGATGCCCATTCAAAATAGCCACGTTGAACGTGCAAACCCTGATGTGTATACGACAACAGGTGGGTTTAGCTCGTACACTTGAAACCCTTGCCATCGATGTGTGTTGCATTCAAAACTTCAGTCCCATCATTCGACTGACGCCCCAACTGACCCTTCCGTGAAGTTTCACTTGCGTCTTTCTGGGGAAGCTGAGGCTGCGGCTTCTGGCTTTGCTGGCGTTGGCATTGCTCTCATTGAAAGATCTGAAGCGGCGCTGCTAGACTGGATTTTAGTCGACAGTTGTTTGTACGCAGTGGGACTCGGGGATTCAGGCAAAGTGAATAGTCGCCGCTCCGATAGACGCAATCTGCTTGCACTTCGGTGTATGAAACCACCGACTGCAGCCCAGATGCAATCAAAGACACCTACCAAAAGCTCCACGACCTCTTACACAAAACAAGACGGGCCGATATCGTGATTTTGGCAGATCTGAATGCTAAAGTGGGCCGGCTTTCATCGAACAAAGCGCATCTTGGAGGCCTTTTTGGGCTAGATTCCTGTCGCTTGGAAAATGGGGAACGGTTGTTGGCTCTATGTTCAGATCATCGCCTGTTCCTCGCCAGTAGGAACTGCAGACGTTCTAGTCGCCGTTACGCCTCGTGGCGTCCGCCTTATTTGAGTCAACAGATCGGCTCAAATCGGCCACATCGCTATAAGTCACAAATCGCAGGGTTGTATACAAGACTGTCGCCGGTACTGGAGTACCCCCCACCCCCAGCCCTAGACTCTGACTGTGCATCAGCCTGGACTAAGCTATCCATGTGCTTCAGTGGATGTTCAAACGCACGCCGCAACGACGGTTAGACTGCGATAAGCTTTCCGATCCATCTCGCTTATCCGTCTCCTAAAACGTGCTGGCTCGAAAGCTAGCTGTGCCCCACCTGATGACCTAAACCAGCACTGGTTGCTTATCGAGAATGCCTTGCATTCTGCTTACCTAGTAAGTTGCGACCTGCCTGGTCGTGCTGCGAGACCCTAGGTTTCTGCTGAATCTCTACGCCTTCTTAACGCACGCTAATCGATTCCGGCTAAAGCGAGTATAAGGGAGCACGACTCGTAATGAGACGTGCACTTACTGCGAGTCTTAGTACGGACCGCGAAATCTGGTGGTCTCAACAAGCATCAGAGATGGAACGTGCTGCCGCCATAGGAAATTCCCGCAAGCTGTTCCATTTCATTCAATCACCGGTAGGAAACCACTGGGTGTGAGTGAAAGTCTGTGAGGTTGAAGGTTTGCAACTCACAATCAGAAGCGGTGTCTCGAACGTTGGGCGGAGCATTCCCAGACACACTTTAGCTGGCCCTCAGTGTAAGCCTCGCCTATGGGTTTTTCAGCACACGTCCAGTGGTCCGTTTTGACAGATCCACCTATCGAGGCGGACATCCGAAAGATACTAGTCTTAGGACGTCACAACACGTCGGGCTCAGATGGCCTTCCCCAGTTCTTTTTAAAGATGGTGAAGTGCAACTGGTTACAGAACTTCACGTTCTGTTCTCGAAAGTTTGGAATTCTGAGCACGTTCCGTCCTTGTGGGGGGAATTGATTGTTGTCCCCATTTTAAAAAGCCCCGCGCAGTGACTGCTCCAGCCATAGGGGTGTAAGCCTTATCCCAGTAGTATCGAACCTGCTTGTCTCTGTCATATTTCGCAGGCTGTGCCAAACGCGTGAAGAGCAAACTCGCGAGTAGCAAGCTGGGTTTCGTGCCGGTTGTGGATGTATCGATCAAATGTGCACCCTCCGAGAAGTGCCAAAGCACTGTCACACTTTCCAAAGACCAACAATCATTGTGTTCTTGAACATTCGCGCGGCCTTCGACACTATCGACAGGACTGCACTATGGAATTGCTTGTTGGGAAATGGAGTATCTGAGAAGCATGTATCGATCCTCAACGAGTTGCATAGTACACTTCAGGTCGGATAAAGACCTGCGGCCAACTTTCGTCCCCTTTTGTCGTCTCCAGTGGAGTTCGACAAGGCTGCCCTACATCCCCATTTCTCTTCAACTTCGACACAGAGGAGGTTCTACAGGATGTCTCACCTGGGTTTCTAAACGGTGGAGTTGAACTCCTCCTACGGAACAATGTTTTTGACCTTGAAAGTGCCGATGATATAATCTTACTGACTGATGATGCACAGGCATTCCGACATGCTTTCGACCACTTGACGATTGAGGTATGCAGATATGGAATGCACTTTGCGCCTTCCAAGTCTAAAGCGCTTTTGCAAGATTGACAGGAGCCCGTGCCTGCACTTACACTTAGCGGTGAACAGCTTGAGTTAGCCGGCAACTTCAAGTACCTTGGGAGCTTGACAACAGCTGGAGGTGGTGCTTGTGAGGAAATCAGTTTATGAACAGCGAGGGTTGGGACATCCTTCGCAAACCTGAGACACCTGTGGCGTCGCCGTGGCATCCGGCTTTCTCTTAAGGGACGGATGTACGTCGCCGCGGTTCGTAGTGTTTTACTCTACGGTTAAGAGACCTGGCCACCCATGTTTAGGATGCTCGGCGTCTTTCCGTGTTCGACCGCCGAGGTCTCCGAAGCGTTGCTCACGTCTGGTGGGAACATCGAGTGAGTAGTGACGAGGTGCGTCGTCATGTGTTGGGCGCGGATAGTCGCCCCTTAATTATGTGGTAGTTCTACATCGCCCTCGGTGGTTCAGTCATGTTTTACGAATGCCTGTTCATCGTCTACCTTTTCGTGCTCTATTCGCACGTGCTGAGCAGAATTGGAAGCAACGCGGCGGTCAGTCCACGACCTGGTGTAGAGGTATGAAGAAGCTAGCATCAGCAGTGGCTTTGGTTGGTGCTTCCCACATCCTTGGTTGGGGCTCAAGGGACGAGGATTGTCGTTGGTTAGAGACGTTGAGGGACACTGCTCAAAATAGCAGTGGCGCGAAGGCTGTACGGTCTGTCTGTTTGTCTCGTTCCCCGTAATCACAGAAGTGCCAGTCCGATAAA
The DNA here is from genome assembly GCA_948099385.1 of Fasciola hepatica. NCBI lineage: Eukaryota > Metazoa > Platyhelminthes > Trematoda > Plagiorchiida > Fasciolidae > Fasciola > Fasciola hepatica. Next base: position 4,007,957 of record CANUEZ040000112.1, on the reverse strand, counting down.
GAAAATGATGAGAAAAATATCAAGAAAGTGCACAGTTAAAAGCGAAAAGTTCAGTATTTCTTTCTCTCACTAATCGTCTGTCTTTGCTGCATTGTACTCCGGTTCCTCTATTTTGTAACTGTTGTTGTTGTGTTGGCACCTTGCTCGATCTCAAGCCGGTATATATATATATATATATATATATATATATATATATATATATATATATATATATATATATATATATATATATATATATATATATATATATATATATATATATATATATATTCAGTTCAGTTCAGTTCAGTTCAGTTCATTCAACTATTAACTTTGCACTTCTGTCCTCTGGTTTTGGTTGCTACCTCGCAGCATCGTTCAAGTGAGGGCAGAATGAATAGAAGCACGAAGTGAAAAACAGCCGAAAACAAAGTAATAAGCGGAAATCACGGAGAAGAAGAAGGAGACCGAATGCAACTACGCCACTGACCGTGACACCTAGCCATATCAACTAATTTCTCCAGTCATCTGATAGGTGAGTCTCGTGGACCCCAACCCGGAAGTCTAATAAATTCTAGTTGACCAAGTCCACTGGTCAGTGTTCTCATACCTTTCTGCCACATTACGAACTGACCACCTCGACCTAACTTACGATCACTGTCTGCCTCAGAGAACAGCGTACGCTGAGGAATTCTATGGGCGGGTACGCGTAACACATGTCCCAGCCATCTTAATCTGTTTAGATTCAGTATCTGTCCAAGTGATCGACCTTTGGTTCTCAACACCCTACGCCTAACCTCAGTATTGGTGATAGGGTTTTCCCACCATATTCGAGCAATACTACAGAGATATCGATGCTCAAACACCGATAGTCCTCGCCTATCTTCTATCCTAAACGAACATGCTTCTGGGGTGTATAAAAGAAAGGATCTAACCGCTGCATTGTACACTCGATCCCCGACAGACAACCGGATGTCATACCGGCACCACAGATGATTGAGGTTGGCAAAAGTCAAACGCGCCTTCGGTATACGCGATCATACTTCATCCCTTATCTGACCACTTGGTGAGATTTAACCGTCCATGTTACAAAGCTCATCTACATCAGCTAGAGCCTTCCCTGTCAAGACAATGGTTGGTGTAGAGCCAACCCAACCCTGCAGCAGCATTTTACAGTTTGACAGCGCAAAATGCATCCCAAACATCGCTACACTGTTGTTTAAGTTATCTGGGAAACCTTGCAACTTAGTTGCATCTTAACTCAGCAGAACAATATCGTTCGTGTATTCCAAGTCAGCCTGATTACTGCCCGAGCACTACTCGAGCCACTGTTCTCACACGGGGATAGGGCTGTCTCACGAATCATTTTAATCATAAAATTAAAAAGGAAGGGTGATGGAGGCCAGCCATGCCGAACACAACCTCTAGTGGTGAACTTGGGTGAAGGATCGCCGAAACACGAATTCGGTTTCGGTTGTTTCCATACAAGCACTGATAAACTTAATTTTCTCTGCTACATCCTTCAATAGGAGGTAGCGACAGATAAATGTGAGATGGACTGAGTCGAACACCACTTTCAAAGCAAGAAAAATAAAAAAAACATTATCTTCAAATTTAAACTAAGTAAGCGGTAGTTGTAGGAAACTGGCTACTGGTTCTATCGCAATTATTATATGCACCAGAAGTTCACGTCACTTCCAAGTCCAGCTAAGCATGACAATGTACTTGTGGTTTGATGCATATTGTAAGAGAACTGTTGTGTTCGTAGTTAGTAGTAGAACACGTAATGGTGACGTTGCACTTATCTGTACAGACGTAAACATAAAACCCGGCGGTATCCGGCGAGCAAGCTGCAAGCAAGTAAGTTAGCAAAAAGCTACACCATTTGTTTGGTCATGCGCAAAACAGTAAGGCCAATCAGTACGCAGCAAAATCGATAAGTCGATACTGCTGGCGCTGAAGCGTTATTAAAGATCGGGGAAAAGCGGGCACATGTCCATTCATGAGGCGAATATTGATCGGTTGTTCGCGTAGTGTGCGTGAGTTCAACCAGATAACATCACTTCTCCCTTCCCGAAGGAAAAAGTCCCATAGCCGTCAATCGGTGACAATAATCGTAGTATTATCAGAGACGGTAGTAGGAGTAGAAGCATCATCAGTAGCAGTAGTCGAAGTAGTAGTAATAGGAACTGTGGTCACAGCAGCAGTCGTATCCGCAGTAGAAGTAATAGTATTAGCAGCAGTAGTCTTTCGTAGCATCAGTAGTAGTAATCGTATTAGTAGTAGTAATAGTAATAGTAGTAATAGTAACGGGAACCGTATTCGCAGAAGCAGTAACAGGAGCTATGGCCACAACATTAGTTGTTGTACGCATGTGATGATACAAAACACTGAATAAGCCAGCGCTAGTATAACAGAGGAAGCACATAGGACATATGCGAGCAAGAACGACGAAAAATCAGGCAAAACGTCGAACGAGAACCAAAAAAGTTACCAACGAGGTGCTTGTTGTAAAGTGAAATGCGGCACCAAGAGAAGTAGATGCAGTATTAGTCACCGTAGTAGTGATGGTGGTAGGAGTAGCAACGTTAGACGCTGTAATTGTAGTCATATTATCGTTAGTACTGCCAGCATCAGCAATGGTAGTAGTTCTAGTAATGGTCATTTTAGTAGCAGTGTAGCAGTAATCACCGTGATAGCAATGTAGTAGTTACAGTTTGACTAGGAGCAATGGTAGTATAACTAAAACACATGTATTATAACACAAACAGTGGTTTAGCCAGCGACAGTAGAATGGAGAATGTAAACGCTACAAACACGGAAAGAGTAGTCGAAAATTGGGCCAAGCACTCAACGAAAACAAAAAAGCAGATTATCAATGAAAATCTTCTCGGAAGTTAAAAGTAGCGCTCTGGTCCAGATCATTCACAACTGTTAATGTCAACCAAGTTTAGGATAAATTTTACTTGCAATTTCGAACCCTGCAGGCTCGATAATAATGCATTTGTTTCTGCAGATAAACTTGTAGCCAGAGCTTCAAAGTATTCACGCGTAGGTCCCACGAATAATTTCATTGAATCTTCGTAAATGGTAAATTGTCCATAATTTTCACTTCAACTGTATGTATAAATCCATAAAACTGGTCCAGTGCCCGCGTCGGCAAATATTGATCGGTTGTCCGCGTAGTGTGCGAGAGTTCAACCAGACACAACAAGAACAACACTGAATTTCTACCACAATATGCAAGCACGTTCCGAGACCTGAATCTTTGAGGTTGTAGACTAGCTCCAGTAAGGCATTATCTCATTTTGGACAGACAACTGAGTAAACCAAACCAAAGCGTCCCGCGACATTAAAGTCAGCGGTTGTTTTTTATTGGATCCCATACTTGTGTATGAGTGCGGTGAAAAGGGTCGTAACAAGCCGAGTGACAGCGGAGATTCCTGAAATCCATAATGATCTACCGAAATGTAAAACTGGTTCAATCTCGGTGGGATTCGAATCTATACACGGACGCCAATCACGCTTTGCTACCACAAACCGCATGTTGAGATAATAGGCGGGTTAACAGTGTGATCTGCAAAATGTCCGAAACCCTTAGTGTGACTTCGGAATTCACCTGGTAGAACGAACATAGAACTAAACCGTACATGGCATCCGAGCATCAGTTCGGGTCTCCTCGAGATCGACCATTTCTGGCATTTGAATCAACTGAATGTTATTCAAATCGACCAAACCAAACTCCATAACCCATCAGTGTCTTCAGATCTATGTTCAAATCCTAGTGTCATGATTGCGATTAAAGTGATATCACACCACTCATCCACCCGGTCAACTCTTAGCATGCCTCTGGAAGGATATGTAACAGTAGAACTGTGTAGTGACATCTGGAGTATGGCTAATAAAACTGATGACGAGAACCGATTCCATGAAGATCTTTTTTCTAGTTATACTGAAAGCGATAAAGAAATCTCCACATTTTTCATTTGGACGAAATCAGTGGGGAAAATACAAATATACATCAACTTGTGACTTACTTGTACCAGTTCCACAACGCTAGCCGCATAAAAAGGAGTTACAAGAATCCACGAAAGTCTGCATTTGATAAGAACAAAGCGAACGTACTTACACTTTCAAAACAACGTGCCCACTCAAGCGGCGAACTGAACTCAGACAAGAAACTTCCCTAGAGTGATATGAACCAAACGGACGAAAAACTACTTTGGAAGAGATGTGATTTCACTGAGAAAGTTTTCACTCAATAAACATAATCCCCGAACAATGAAGACGCTTCCAAGACCTTTCCAGAGAAATGACAAGCCCTGAACGAATGATCATTTCTCTAACGTGTTTACCTGGATTTGAACACATTTGCTAACAACAGGCAACAAAGAAAACGGAAATAAATGCAGTCTGGTCGAGCAGCTGCGGACCTGTACAGTGAGGCAGATGTAAGCAAAACAGTAGCATCAATTACCTGACACTGGCTGCGAATGACCACGAATGGATGTGACAGCACAACTTCCGCGACCATGCTAACTTTCGAGCAATTATTAAGCATGAACAATACCTTGCAAATCCTATGCCTAATCCCGCGAACTCATAGCTGGCGGCTAAAAAACTAGATTTGAATTCCCTAACGTACCCAATGATTGTGGAGCATCTCGCTCACTACGTGAGTCAATACTCACATCTTCCACAGTCAGGTTGGATATTCGGGAGGATTCGCTCACACTGACTGTGTTGTTCGTTTGCTCCAGCTGACGCAGACGTTCACTGAACATGTATGCTAAAATGAGTGGAAGAAATTAAATCCGAAGGTTACCTATTGCTTAGTAATGGCGAAAACGAAAAAATATGAACATAATGAGGAAAACAGGGTCAGCGGAGCACTTGTGCGGCTGAAAACCACAATTAAGCGAAACCAATAATGAGTTATAACACTGGCAAGATATTCCTTTGTCCGTCAAGGAACGCGCGCAAACTGAGGTACTTAGGTCAGTTTGCTATAAAGATCAGAAATCGGGCCATCACGGGTAGAAGACATCCAGATTATCGGTCACTCAGCACTGATAACCTAGTAAAATGTACAGAGGTGTGGTGCCATGCAAATACATGAAACGGAAATAAAAATAAACGAAGAATCAAAGGAGTTCGAACACAAGCTAACACAAAATAACCATCACTGAGCTCCACTTCGAGCCATATCTGATACTGTTCTCATCTAGCTGTGTAGTGGACTTTGAGGTCCCCAGTCATGCGAGCGTGCGGAACCGACAGATGCAAATAATGACACTTTGACAGACTGGTGCCATGTCATAGCTTGACCTCCACAGATATCTCTAGTTTATTTTTTGTATATAAGGATGATGGATGCACAGTCCCAACTTCGTGTGACGCATTCGTGGAGCCAGATCTCGGTGAGGAGGTTGGTGAGCGCTTTAAAGAGGAGCATGCCATCGTCTCTGAAGGAGGCCGGAGAGAGTTCGTCAGGGCCGGGGGCTTTACTGCGCGTCAGGAGGTAGAGCGCACGACCTACTTCATCCGTGGGTGGGACAGTACAGACCGCCCGCGGAGCGTGAACTGGTTCAACCGAACTACTGTGTGGAGGCGCCGGCACTGGGGGCCAATTAAACTGACCCTCAACGTGTTATGCCCATCGATCCATGCGGCCATGAAAGTTGGTGGATTGGTTGGCTGTTTACTTTGCACATTAGCTCGCTCACTACAGGCTTCTTGGTCCCTGTGGGTCGGATGAGTTGGAAAGGTCTCCGGGCACTGTCGGTGGCAGCAGCTTGTTCCATTTTGGTTGCGCGTTTGAACTACCAACTCTCTTGATCCATGCGCAAGCTTCTGATCGGTCATATTTGGGTGCGGGCACTGTGTTTTTCGTTTCTGGAAGGGATATTTCGGCGGCTGTCTAGCAATTATAGAGAACTCGAAGAGATCCCGTACGCGGCCGCATGCCATGTGACTAATCCACAAGATGTGGTACTTATTACTTTCATAGTGTCTTGGATATGTTGCCAGAGGTTTGACAAGTCATCGTGTTCGTGGCTACCTAGCTGGGCAGTAAGCTCGTTCTGATATCTCTCCCGGACCGAGATCCCACAAAGTTGATCTACGTCTAGCCGTTGACGGCGAACTTTCGATTTCATGGGAAACTGTACTATGAACTCGCCACACACTAAGGCGTGCTCTGAATCTAGGTGTGCTCCAATAGGACCTACAAGATTTGACTGAACCACACCAGTGATAGCTAACAACTATGTGGTTCATTTGTATCTAAGACCAATTAGCAGATGACGGTCGCCATGTGACTGTGAGGCGAAAACTGGGCCGAAAGTTCATGCTTGACAAGAATAGGCGATGGTCTGTGCACAGATGAGTCAGTCGATTACCTCTGTCCGTGCGTTGATGGCTAGTGCCACTTTGGTCCCCAAGAATTCGCTAGCCTGGACCTAGGTGGCCAATTTGGGCGTTCAGATCGCCATCCCGTACCATTGTCTCTATGAGATACCTTTCAAAGAGGTTCGTGAAGTTTTTGGTAGGATATGTCTTTGACTGTCTCCCGGCTGCAGTCATGAGGGGCGTACGCAGCGACGACACAGACCGGTTTCCGTCGCGACCTGTGTTTGCTTTGAACAAACCCTCTAAGCGGATAGCACAGTCTGCTGTTGACTGGGATCCAGTCGCATAGCGCAGATTCAGCTCCAGTACTCAAAACAATTCCCCTACCTGCAAAGCCGGATGCAGAATCCACGGTATTTCCGGATAAGTGCAGAGTAAAAGCATGTCCTGAGGGAGAATTCAGGACGGTAGTGTCCTAGGTGCGAATCTCAGACAAGCAGCAGACGTCCACGGCTAGTGTCTTGAGGGTTCGTCCTAAAGCTGCTTGTTAGCCTATTTGCGTTGGAGTGCGTAAGTATAAAGTCAAAAGCTTCAATGGCACATGCGGTAGCAGTAGTGGTTTTGATGAGCTGCATAGGACAGAAGGAGGAGTCCCATTCACATGCCCAGCGCCTTTGTCAATGGCGCACTTAGAAGCACACGGAACAGTGGTGTTAATACTGTTGTGTAAAAGAGCAGGTAAAAAAGGGTGGGGTGGTAATACATAGCTAGTTTTGTCCAACCGCCAGCTCATCAATCACATCTTGCAGTTTGAGCGAGTAAGTAAAGTCGGGCGCGAAAACGATGGACCACATTTGTGTAGAAAATTCCACGTTAGCATGTGGGTTGAGTACTACCTGGTTGCCCGAACCGAGGTAGAGAATTGACTTAAGGGGCCCTATACCAAGCTTGAGTGCAGTGGAAGGAGTACATACCCCATAACCATGAGGGCCCACTGCACTACTGGGTATAACCGGTAACCGAACCCCGAGACTTGGAGAGGCGAACAACCACATACGGTCCCACTAGGTCAGGTGTGGCAACGATCCGGACGACAGTGGATTACTGTCTACCTATAAGGCAAAAGGACGATATGAGGGTCTCAAATCCCTCTGGGAGCCTGTGACTGAATGTTCAGTTCATTTGCCCTTCGGATGAGGCCAAACATCCTGGGTGCCCAGTACACTCCTCCAACACAGATACCGGCGAGCATAATGTTGAATGCCTCATAAGCCACCTATGGTTGGTTTGGAATCAGGGTTTAGCCATCCCCGCTAGACTGATGGACAATCAGTCAACTCGATGGAGGGCGCCGAGCATTCGCCTTCGTCCTGACACTTTGGTGGGAACATCCCCGTCACGAGAAGGCAGTGGGTTGGACTTCTTCGGTAGAAGCTGTCCGATAAGCACCGTCATTTGGGAGCATTTCGAGAGGCGTTCAAGACAAGTAGTCATCTCGGAGCCTGGGACATCCACTCCCGATCATACTGAGGCATTGATATCTACTCAGTGCTAATCGAGTACGATGCGAACACAGCGTCTGATGGGTTTTTAGGAATCAGAGGTCAGGTCACGTTGCTAAGTCCTCTGGTAGATTGCCTTTGAATGCATCGTTAGCCGAAGCAGAGATTGGAAGATAGTTTGGAGTGGCCAGTTTGTGACGCAGTGGGTTTGGTCGTGCAGGATGTATAAGAATGGAGCAAAGCTGGGGTTAAGGAGATGCCCCTGCCTGATAGTCCGAGATCAGGTGACATAACCGAATACCGCAAGCAGCAGTGCGCCCACTTCGGGAATTGCCGAAAACTGCTTTACTTCGTTCTATTTAGTTCCTCTTCGACATTTGATTTAAACCGTTTCTGATTGGATGGTATTAAGGGGGAGCAACTAAATTCGGAGTAGTGAATTTCAAAGTAAGTGGGTTATAAAGGGGATGTGAAGTTTCTGGATTTATCATCAAGAACTCAATTGGAAGCCGAAACAATCAAAAGTATGAGAACAGACAGGAAGAGAACTGTCGATAGTAGTCCCAAGTAGCTGAATAAAGTGCAAACACAAGTTTCATCGGTCATGACACCTACCCATATCCACCAAGACCATTACCACTGAGTTTACCCAGGAAAACACCATAAAAGCGAAATTTTTCACGACTTTGCAAGGCCGAACACGTTTTCTACGTGTCAATGGTGAAACTCTGGAACAAGTGCACCGCTTCAAGTACCTAGATTCTACTATCCAGCCAAACGGCCAAGTCAAGAACGAGGTTAAACTTCGTGTAGCCTGCACGAGGAGAGCGTTCCAACAACTTTGCAGGTCATTGTGATCTCGCAGCAAAGTAAGCCTCCACATGAAGCTCCGCATATGCTGAACTGCCGTCCACCTAGTTCTCTCGTACACGTGCGACGACTGGCCGTTGAGAGTAGACGACACGAAAAGGCTGGAAAGCTTTGACCACTAGTGCCTTCGCTACATGGCCAAAATCAAGTGGTATGGTCGAGTCACAAACTCCGCCGTGCGTCAACACCGTGCGAATACAGAACGACTTTCTTTGTTCCTCCAATGACGTCGCCTGCAGTGGTTTGGTCATGTCCTACGACGACCCAAAACGGAACCTATGAAGAAGAGCCTATTGACATGACTCTGCTCAGACTGGAAATGTCGCCTTGGTGGCTAACTGAAGACATGGGTTAGCACTATGAGGGCAGACGGATCGCCTAGGCCTCCAGTCCATCTTCGGAGTACGTGACCGGCACAACAACTGGATTTTACGGTGCAGGCCTTGCCGTAGGCCGGAACGCGTGGGTAGCTACCATCAGAGACATCCAACAAGCCGACCTTTTCCAGTCGCAGATGGTCGCATAGAAGTGAGGTAAAAAAAAAGTCTATCCATGAAGCCTAAAACGCCCCTGACATGTTGTCGTTCACCTTTTTCTTGGTGTTAATGCTTTCTTCCTTTCCAACTCTCACATATGTACTGTATGATGAATACAGCCTGAATTGTGAATCTCGATCGTTGTTTTCGTTATCGAATTTTGCTGCTGTTTTGGTCTATAACAATTTGTTCATCATACGAACTTTACGGATGGAACGGATACTTCGTATGGAACTGTTCGACTTAAAGCCAAGTGCACCCAGTGCAATTAAGCAGTGGGGTCACTGTTATCAGGAACTTTGCAGTCTTTTCAAGTCTGCAGAATCCATGAATCCTGACAAATCAGACTTTTTAATTTCGTATATTTCTTCGGTTATATGTGAGCATATCGTGGACAGCAGTACATAAGAAAAAGCCATGGAGACATTCACAGATCTGTGCATTCGTTCAAAGAACGAAGTATTTTTCCTCCACAGTTTTGCAATCGCGGGACAAGAAAGCGAGCTTTCTCTAGATCAGTTTGCACAGAATTGGAGTTACTGGTAAGGGACTGCAACTTCAGATAAACTATGGCTGAAGAGTACCGCGATGGCTTTGTCAATGGGATTCTGTCGAATCACACTAGGCAACATCCTTCGGGAAATGAGACCTTGAATTTCCAGGAAGCTTTTGGACAAGCTGAAGCATTGGATAAGGATGAACAACATTTGATGTCCTATCGAAATTCTTAGGCTCTACAGTAAACTGCTGCGACTAATAGCGTTCCGTCCCTAGCCGTCATTGCTAAACCGGCCGACGATAATGTTGTCGCCGTAGTTCACCCAACATGCTTGTTCTGTGGTTACGACAAACATCCAAGATCAAAATGCCTAATAAGAGGTGCTATATGTAAGGCCTGCAGGAAAAAGGGTTGTTTCCGAAAGGTCCGCTTGTCCAGGAATAATCAGGACAATAACCCTTCTGCAGTCCGTCCATCCCTATATTCTATCGTCACCGTAGCTGCACCGGAACGCCTCCTCAAATTTATGCTTAACCTTGGAGTCAACAGTATTCCTTGCCATGCTCTTATGAATACAGGGAGCTCAGCCAAGTCAAGTCAGTTGATTGTTTTATGCATCCGGAGGTGAATATTCGGCAGCTACAGAACCATTAAATACAGGCATAATTGGAGAAAAATAAGTGGAAAGTGTGGAAAATATTCAGCTTAACCAGTTTTTCAGTTTATTTATAATAGTGTTAGGGTTGGTGAATAATCTGACGAGACAGGGAACCGTCGATGACTTGTAAATGGTGGTACGGGCAAACAAATGCCTGTAGCTGGAGTCAGTTAAGGAAGCAGAAACACATTCATTAAGATCTGGATAAGGAGGATGTGATTGGTTATCAAGTATCTTTGAATCAAACGTTTTGCAAGCGTATTTGTATTGGGATATTATATGTTGAGTACTGAACATAGGAGATCCCACTACAGCGTGAAAGATGTTTGATAGATCTGACAATAAGTTTAAAGCCTTTCACAGGCAAACCTGGAAAGATAACCCAAGCATAAATCTAGAATGGTTAGATACATACGAATATAAAACGTTTGAGTAGATAGAGTTGAATAGAAAAAGATTTCGGACGTAGCACGTAAAATGTCAAACGTCTTTTTTGGAAAACTGCTGCAACATGATGGGACCAGGCAAGATCACAGGTGATAGTGACTTTAAGATACCTGGTAAATGATTTTCTAGCAATGCGCACACCGTTTATGAGTAGGTCAGAATTGGATGCAAAATCGGAATATTTTGTGCTATTGTGAAGACAAAATAATATATCGGAGCACTTGGAAGGGTTCATTTGTGGATTAAGACCAGATGACCAGTTTGTAGCGACATTCAACTTTGTTCATTTGTCTAACACACATTATTGTTTATCTGAACTCTTGCTGACAAGCACGGCAACCATTTCAACATTGCACGTGCACCCTACAAGCATGCTCTCGCAATACATACTAATGACTTCTTCTATATTAACCGTGTTTTCCATCTCATGGGTCGTCGGAAGCAGTTCTCTGATTATCGTGTCGGTATTATGTGAAGCAACAATTCGGTTCAGTCCAGTTCAGACAAACATTAACTATGTACTGTGTGCGGTGGCTCTGGTTGCTATCTCCTAGCGACAGCCTCAATCGGAAACAATAAGGGTAAGAATACGAAAGGAGCAGTAACAGAGCTACAAATATTAATATGAAATCGATAAAGAAAGTTCTCGAATACAGGAGCGCCATTGATCACGACACCTAGCCATTTCCTCTAACGTATATAACCACTGAGCGCGATGGTCTCTTGGACCTCACCCAGGAAGTCTAACACGCCCTACATGGTCAAATCCACAGGTTAGGTTTTTCATACCTTTCTTACATGGGCTGATCGCCCTTATTCATATTCCAACCATTACCCGCCTCAGTGAACATTGCGCACCGAGGAAGCCTGTCAGGGGACATGCGCAACACGTCCCAGCCATGTTAGCTTAATGACCTTTAGTGCTTCATTGAATGACTGGGTTTTTGAACTTAAGACTCTTCGCCGAATCTCGGCATTGTTTATACGGTTTTCCCACCATATTCAAACAATACTACGAAGACATCGATGTTCAATACCGATAATCTTCGCATATCCTCCACCCTTAGCGGCCATGCTTCTGAACCATACAGAAGCACTGGCTTTACTGCTGTACCGTACACACGACCCTTGATAGATAAACGGATGTCATGTGGACGCCACAGATGACTCAAATTGACAGAAGCCAAACAAGCCTTCTATGTACACAAAGACATCTCATCGGATGTCCGACCGGCGGGCGAAATGCAGTTGCCCAAATAACAGAGCTTATCTACCAGGTCTATGGTTTCCCCAGATGCTGAAAGGTTTGGTGTCGGATCAACCCAATCCTGCAACAGCACCTTTCACTTTGAATGTGCAAAATGCATACTGAACATTGCTACGCAGTCACTTAAGCTATCCTGAAAAGCTTGCAACTTGCCTGGATCTTCACTTGGAGGAACGATGTCGTTCGTATATTCAAAGTCTGATACCCTTCGCTCGGGAGAGGTTCAATACCATGATCTCATGAGGAAAGGGGCGGTTTCAACGAGCACATCAATCTCGAAGTTAAAGAGAAAAAGACAGGGGGCAACTCTGACGTACACCACTTTTTGTCGTGAACTTGGGTGAAAGAGCACCGTAAGTCCGAACTCAGCTTCGGCTGTTCGTGTGAAGGGGCTTTAGGATGGAAATGAATTTCCTTGGAACACTCATCAACAAGAGACAGCGCCAAAGAACTGTGCGGTCGACCGAGTCGAAGACCACTTTTAGACCGGGGAAAACGGAGACAATGAGCCTATGGAAAGTGCGCCCATGTCCTAAAAATTTGTCGAAGAGTAAAGATGTGATCAACACAATCTCGGCCGGATTTAACTCGACCTTGATTCTCGCGCCAGCACTGTTCGCAAGCCGTTGATAAACGGTGGAGATTATTACCAGTGAGCAGTTTAGATGCGACACCAACCCGACTTATTCCCGCGGTTTTCACAGGAGGACCTTCACTCTTCTTGTAAATCGGTACGATTAACGATTCACACCAACTCTTTGGAACTTGTTCCCTATCCCATACCAAACGGAGGAGTTTTGTTAATTCTGATACCAATGTTGAGCCGCCGTCTTTGAAAAGAGACAGAAGCAACCCATCCAGTGCAGTAGCTTTATGTCGTTTAAAGTAGCTTATCTCACAGAGAACCTCCGCTTCTGAAGGAGGATTGGTATCAACAACCAGAACTGTAACTATGGTACTGCTTAGCAAGCCTGTCGTGGATAAAGGCCAATTAAACTGCTTCTCGAAATGCTTCGCCCAAAGAAATAGACGACTCTCCTGAGTTTGAATCAGTGAGCCGTTTACCCTTGATCAGTCTACTAACTCCTGGCAGAGTATCGCAGTGGGGGACGGGTGGTCCGCGCATAGTGGGAAAAACTAGTGAACGAGTGGAATAAGGAAACAACACGATAAGGTTTAACCGACCTCACAAACTGGTGAGTTCAATGACTCTTTCCTGCAACTGTTTGATGAGAGCTAACAGAGTGGGACATATCAACGATGGTGGCGGTCGAGTGGGTTAGAGCGTTTGATTACCACCTCAGAGGTCCGAGGTTTGAACCCCCGCCACCACCGGCCACTTTGGTGGTAGACAGCATTTCACTGTCGTCCGGATCGTTACCACACCGGACCTATTGGGGCCTTATGTAGTTTTCCACTCCAAGTCTCAGGGTCTAGCTGCCGGTTATACCTGACAGTGCAATGGGCCTTTGTGGCTATGTGGTATATACCCTTTCCACTGCACTCATGCACAGGCATGTAATAGAAGAAAAAATATTTCGTCATCGCCATATTTAATAAGCAAACTATAATCGTGTGTAGGCATGGAATATATATACGTAGAAAAAAGGAAGGGTGACAGAATGGTTCCTTGTAAAACATCTATTGTGGAGAGAAGCATTGACGAGGTCGACGTATTAAACCTGGTGGATTGTTGGCGATTGTAAAGGTAGCCAGACTCCGCAGCCCTTTATAATCTGGAGCACTTTTATTCTGTCAACACAGTTAAATGCATCACCATAGACAAAAAAGCACACTCTGATCGCCTGACTTTCGCTGTCTAATGTGGATAAAATAAGGTGGGTAAGTGGTGCTAGAGCATCCAATGTCGAATGACAGCTCCAGTATGCGAACTGATTGGAATCCAGGACATCGATCTACAGGGAGATCCTACTCAGAACGAGCTTTTCGAAAACTTTGAAGGCAACTGATGTGCCGGCAATGGGACGTAATTTTGATGGTCCTTTTTTAGGCACCAGAGTAATGGAGGCCACTCTCCAGCATTCAGGAATGTGTTTTCAGTCAGCCATCTAGTGAACAGTTCCAACGTTATTGGAGACAGTGTTCCTGTGCACTTCTTTAGGATTATCATTGGTAGGTCGTCTGGACCGCTAGCCTTAATTGTTGAGAGTTGGGCTAGTTCTTTGCACACTGCCGAGGGGGGAACAGAATCCCAAACAGGGTTCTGTTAGGAGTCCACAACTGAATTTAGTGTTATTGCCGGCTGAGCCGTAACAAAGAAGCATCGATTAAGTTTTTAAACACCTGGCGGGTGTGGACATTTACTAGATCTTAAACAACTTAACTGCATAATGGTTTTCCAGGTATCGCGGCAGTTCTTATCTAAAGTTCTGGATCGTGTATGTAAGGCATTCAGCCTGTGTAGCTCCGCTTTGATAGATTTGTTTAACATACTGACCGCAGCATGGTCTCCAGTCTTGAAAGCTCGTTCTTCCTTTCGACATAATTGTTTCGAATATGGAGATTAGAATTTGTCGGAACGGATGTTTAACATTCCTATGGGACAACATAGGTGGTAGCAAGTCTAAATAGTCAGTCAAATGTTCACAGGATAAAGATAGGTCGGATTGAAGAAATATACTGAGATCACAGTTGGTAATCATGTCCCTGAGCATAGAGAGGTTGACCGGGTAGCACCGTCGCTTTACGACCTCACGGTCTCGACTGTGAGTGAAGTGTTTGTGGTTAGTTCGACAGTAAATCACGGGAGAAACTTTCACTACTGCATGATCAGGGTTCCCTATCGGAGGGGGGGGGGGCAACAAGCAATATGAAACAAGGTGGGGGTGTTTACAAAGCAGATGTCAAGATGGGCATCCAGCCTAGGGGGGGGGGGGAGACAATATCGTTCAAGCCCAAGTTGAGGAGGAAGTTCATGCCAAACCTGTTGAAACCACCGCATACTACACATGAGGAAGAATCAAGATGAATTAACAAATTGGAAGAAATAGTGCCAGAGAATTCATCCAGACCAGCTGCAGAACATCTTGAGGAAATGCAAATGTTGATCAGTATAGTCGATCGATGATGACTGAGATGTTTAGGCTCGCACTTACCAACTGAAGCGCCGACGTGAGCCGTGGAAAATGTGAATAGATTGTGGGAAAAATTACACCTACGTTCATTTACGCACGTAATGACACTACCACTGCGTTGTCCATAGGGGACTGGACGATCAGCGTGAAATAGTAGGAAACCACCAATTTTGACTACTTCGTCACCAACATCAGCGTGAAGACAGCTTTTCTGAATGAGAATAGCCCCCAACAATGTTTCCACGTCTTCGAACAAAATTGGTCAATTTCGGCAAGTTCCCCAGTAAAGAACATACGTTGAAACTGGCTAAGATGGGTAAACAGATTTTTAACAAAGTTTCTTTGAGCAAAGCGAACATCTATCCGGCGCGATGTTTCCAGGGGTGATTGTTCTTCTTCCCAAAAATTCGCTTTACTCTATTCTTGACAGATTTTCCAGAAAATGTTTGCCGCCGACCACCCGATGATTCCAAAGATTTTATAAATCCGTTCAAATAGGACACGGAAATTGGCATGGCTGTAAGAGCATAACGTTACTGTGACAACGGCTGGTGAGTAAGAGTGAAAACAGGACCCGATAAAATGGTCACGTAGCAGATAATCCAGAAATGAAACGGGGAGCACGGTCGAATTTGAAAGCTCCATCATCAAAAGCTGCGTATCGAAGAGTCTGGCACGTGGCAATTATTGAAATATACATCCCTCTCAAGAAACTAGTGCTTTGCCTAGTACCACAAAATTCAAGTCCGGAAATATCATCAGTTCAAACAATCTATCCCATGTAATTTGTGCACAAACGTACAGCTCGGACAATTGCGAGCACCTACTAGGGAACTCTAAGCTTTGCCCAGACCAGCATGGATTTCTAAAGAATAGGTCGTGCTTAACCAATCTCTTGAGCTTCCTAGACTAGGCCACTGGAAGAGTGGGTGAACATAAACAGGCAGAAGCATATTATTTTGACTTTAACAAAGCATCCGACTCGGTGAACCATCGGTCTCTACTAATCAAGTTGAGGCTATTTGGTAAAGTGGGCAGATTCAGGAGTGGCTAACGGACCTCCTCACCGGTAGAGCATTTTACGTTTCGTCCCGCTGCCTTGCGGGTTAAGCTTTCGATAGTTAAAGGCACCGGTCGTGGAGCCCTAAGAAAACCACCTGCTTTGGCTCGGGAAACCTGGCAGTATTGCGCCCACAAACAAACCATGGGCTCAGACTATCTATCCTTTCCTCCCCGATTGCACCGTGTTTTGTTTGACACCGTCTGAAACCAGGCTCTGAAGTGAGACTTAGTTCACAATGCCGGGAAAAACCACTTGTTGTCACGGACAGCCACAAGCCTGATGATTGTACACGACCAAGGCCAATTTATTAGAGGCAGTAAACAGAGTTAAAGACCTTGGGATTTTGGTGACTTCTGATCTTAAGTGGTCGGCTCAGTGTGAAGCAGCAGCACAAAAGGCACACGGTGAGCTCTTCAGGTTGAGATCAGCGTTGTCGCGCCGACAACCAAAAGTTTTTATGCCAGTATACATGACCACAGTTAGACCTCTTTTAGAAAACTGTGTTCAGGCATGGTCATTCTTCTACAAAAAGAATGTCGTTTGTTTGGAGAAGGTACAACGTCTTGCGATGCGTATGGTTGGTGATCAGGGGGGCAAGGCGTACGAGCTGAGACTCCTGGACTCCGGACTCCTCTCCATGGGAGGGAAACTACGAGGGGATCTCATAGACATTTAAGGTAATAAAAGGCTCTTCTGGGCTTAGACCGGAGAGTCTATACCGTATGGCAGCAGACTCCCAAACAAGAGGTCACGGGAAGAAAATGGCGAACGTTCGATCTAGGTTGATAGTTAGATTTCACTTCTCTGGCAATCGGGTGGCAAACTACTGGAATAGATTGCCGGAAGAGGTAATAGGACTGGGGACTGTCCAGGCATTCAAGGAGGCCCTAGAACGTAAGTAGAACGAGATCATTTCTGACAGTGAGCTTTGATCGTGCCACTAGATGGACAGATGTAAACACCTGGGTCTGTCTGATGTGATTCCTCAGTGCACGTTCCCATCTGTTGCATAATAACTCAGTGAGCGCTCATGATGCATATTGTCTCTCGCAGTTGATGTGCGAAGAGGTTTTACGTTTCCCTCCCATTTTCAGCCGGGATTCGACGAAATACACTGTGCAGTGGTGGGTGCGTAAATGGTGTGCATACCGCCGAAGGAATTCTAGACGCTCTGTTGGCCGTGGCCATTATCTGTCCTGTGCGAACTGAACTGAACCGAACTTCACGAAGGTCTCAAATATCATTTGGTGACCATGAACATCCACTTACTGTTCGCTCGTTGAAACCTGAATCCGTTATAGCTCCACCATTCTTCCGGAACCTACCTTCCGACTGTAAATCTATAGCTACCAAGTCACGACGACATAGCGAGGATTAGACGTTTATACACGGAGGAATACGGATATTTTTTCGAGTGACATTACTGAACTCTTTAAGTCTCCTAAGCGGCCCACGCGTTGGCAGTGGGTGGCGAAACTCACAAATGGAAGGTCGCAGCAGACTACAGCAAAACCACTCATAGATTCACGAACCTGGATGTTTGTCTGTCACCAAACACAGATGAGGTTCAGTTCAGTTCAGTGTGCACAGGACGGGTAACGGCCACGGCCAATCGAGTGCCCAGAATTCTTTCGATGGTATGCCCATCAGTAATGCACCAACCACTGTTCAGTATATTTCGTCGAATCGAAGATGGCTGAATACCTCACACGTATCTACTACCAAACACATATTCTGGATGAAGGTTATTCATTGTTATTCAACCTTTCTGACGTTTATATCACCTTCGCCGCAGTTCGCTCGGTAGTCGTTTATGAACGCGAAACCTGGCTAGTCCGAGATCTGCCCCGGCTGACCGTATTCGACCAACAGTATCTACCATCAATCGTTCAGTTCAGTTCAGTTCAGTCTGCACAGGACAGGTAATGGCCACGGCCAATCGAGCGTCCAGAATTCCTTCGATGGTATGCACACCAGTTATGCACCCACCACTGCCGAGTGTATTTCGTCGAATCCCCGCTAAAAATGAGAGGGAAACGGAAAACCTCATCGCACATCAACTGCGAGAGATAATATGCATCGTGAGCGTTCACTGAGACAGTGTGCAATGAGGGAAAAAGTCTGCTAAAACATATTCCAGAAGGACCACAGTGCTACCTGTCATCCATCTAGTTCATATACTCAAAGCTCACTACAAGGAAAGATCTCGTACCACTTGCGATCTAGGGCACCTTTGAAGGATTGGACTGTCTGCAGATCTACCATTTCACCAGGCAGACCATTCCAACTGTTCACAACCCTGTTGCTGAAGAAGTGCGATCTAGTCATCAACCTAGATCGGGCTTTTATCAATCGAGAGCACGATGGCAGTATCAGGTCAGGTCAGGTTGGATCATAGGACTTACGGCTCCACCAACGAGAGTTCAGATCCTTGCGAGCGTGAGCCTCAGTATCTCACCTTGTTTTGACGGTAATAGTATTTCCTTAGCAGCTTGAGGTTCGTGGATTCCATTCCAGAGCGAAAGGCCGAGTACGACCTTGGAAAAAAAGGGGCTCATAACTTGAACTGGATGGAAGCTGGAACACAGCACAAACGCATACACTTTTGGGTGGGTGGGACGATTTTAGACTCGTTAAACTTGCTGGGGCGAAGAATACTACTTGAGTAATGAGGACCAGAAGAAACAAATGAATCCACAGAGGAACAATTGTTTGAGACATTTGGAGAGGTAGAATTAGGATGTATGAGAGGACGTTTGCCGGGTTTAAATGACTGTTGACATAGGTGATTTGAGTTTCAAAGCAGGTGGAGAAACCTAACGGCTAGGCCTTGTCCAACATAGCCTTGAACTGCATAGCATTGTGTGCGGACACCACCTCCTCCGGAGCTCATTCCAAGCATTAACTACTCTAAACGAGAATAAATTAGTCCGGATACTTCATAGCTCTGTAGGTTTCTTCAGTTTCAGACTATGTCTCCCCAGCGCCTGGTACTCGTGAGTTTCATAGGGATGTGCATTAGACACTGACATCCCTTTCGGCTGTTTAAGCGCCTTAATTAAGCCCCCTCTCCTCCGTTCCTCACAAAGGAGAAAGGTGAACACCATCATGACTGAGTTAGAAAGAATTGTGAACAACCGCCCACTGGTTCCAGTGGCCAACGGCGACCCCAACAATCTGGGGTTCACCTCGAATGACCTATTGCCTCTAAAGTCGAACCAGGGTTTCCAAGGGCCGACATACCTTCATGGGAGATACCTTCACGAATAGAAGCAGACAAATTATCTTGCCAAGGTTCTTTGGAGGCAATGGCTGCTGGAGTACCTGCCGGTTCTGCAAGCTCGACGGAAGTGGCTAACCAAAGAAAGACCACTCTGGGTTGGCGACGTAACGATTGTTACGACCGTTTGAGCAATGCGTAGCCAAATTCGCAACGGATCCCGAAATCAGAAGGCGATTATCCGTGATAATTCTACGATACTAGATTAATAAAATAAACAATGACGTAAACAATATACAAACCTCAATAATACGATCACAAAGTCTCAACAACGAGAAACCGAATAGCAGCGTGTGAGCAGACAGCACGTGCGTCACGCAGGTCCTGAACAAGGATGTGCCAAAATAGCGCTCTGGGCGCGAACAAACAACAATTGGTCCAGAAAAACAACCAGTTCGTAAAGACAAGTCAATAGTGTATGGAAATGAGTGATGTTGGGAAAAAACACTGAATCGCGAGGGAAAAAGGGGATTTTCCACGACCGGCTGTTACACCGCCCACCAAAATCCTCCTGGATCCTTAGCAGAGTCAAAGGTTCGGTATAAAGGTACTGATTCTTCCTACCTGCCTAGGCCCTGCTGTCAGTGCGCGCGTCTAATGCTCGTCGTCGACGTTCTACTACTGGTCGCACCTAACCCATTGGCTACATAGACGTGAGGCTAGTCTACATCTTCCACAAGACCAAATGACCGATGGCGGGCGTGAATGGTCACATAGACGTTGTCCTCGTAAGGGGCCGTCCGGTCCTGGATGTACGCGCTTGAGTGTGTGTGTGTGTGCGTGCGTGTGTGTGTGTGCCGGGGTTACAATGAAATCACAGTTATGACTACACATCAAAGGAGGACTTTCTGCAATGTCAACAAAAGACCGCGTGGCAAGAAAACGAGTAAATGTAGCATGCATGTGTGACCTGAGCTCCACTACTTCCACATGTGCAAGGGGCATTCGGTAGCGTCAACAAAAGGCGAAAAAAGAACACTGTCACATGTATGATGGGTTTACGGGATGTAGAGTGCGTCGTGCATGTGTGTATGTATCGGGATGTATAATGGAATCGCACTCATCACCACATATCGGAAAGAACCTTCTGTAATGTCAACGAAGGGACCGCGAGCACCTTAACGTGTTTGACGGAGATTGTGTGGTATATATGGTGTTTCTTTATCCACCTCGATGACTAGTGTGAAAAAGGTTTACTAGGCCACAGGGTTATCAGCTCCTCCGTCTTCGCTCTCGAGTAGGTTAATACTGCGTATGTCACGAATGAGCACTCCGTTAGCTGTCTTCACCTTCACCGTTCTTATCATTTCGTCAGTGCTTTTGATGGTTTCCGTAACTACTCCCAAAGACCAAGCGCTGAAATGTGCGCTTTCGTCGGCGATCATAACCACGTCCCCAACTTTGAATGGTCTTGTTTTGGCCAGCCACTTCTGTCGAGTCTGCAAAGCCGGTAGGTACTCCCGTAGCCATCGCCTCCAGAAGACCTTGGCCAGATAATTCGCTTGCTTCCACCCGTGGAGGTAGCTCCCACGAAGGTTTACCGGCCCTTGAAAACCCTCGTTCGACCTTAGCGTCAATAAGTCGTTTGGGGTGAGCGCCAGGTGGGTGGGGTCGCCGTTCAATACTGGAACCAGGGGGCGGTTGTTCAGGATTCGCTCCACCTCAGTCATGACGGTGTTCAGGGTCTCGTCGTCGGGCGGCTGCTGCTCCATGATTGACAGCAATATCCGTCTGGCGGACCGGATCATGCGTTCCCATATGCCGCCTCGGTGACTGGCCTGTGGGGGGTTGAAATGCCAGCGTATGCCGTAGGCCACGGTTCGGTTCTGCAGTTCGTCCCTGTTTATGTTCTTGTGCCAACGCTGCAATTCCCGTTGAGCGCCCACAAAGTTCGATCCATTATCTGAGTATATATCGGCCGGTACGCCTCTTCGGTTGATAAATCTTTGCAAGGCCCGTAGAAACGAATCGGTCGTCATCGAATGTGCGACTTCTAGGTGTACCGCACGTGATTTCATGCACGTCATGATACATCCGTATCGCTTTTCTAATCTTTTCCCGCACTTGACCCACAAGGGCCCGAAATAGTCCAACCCGGTGTCACTGAACGGCCACCAGCCCGTAGTTACCCTGCATTCTGGTAGCGGGGCCATGAGTTGTTTGCCTGCTATGGCATTGCGTCTCCTGCATTGCACACACCGTCGGATCACGCGTTTTACAGTCTCTCGTCCTCTCAACAACCAAAGACGCTTTCGGATGACGCTCGTCACGTGACTTTCCCCGGCATGTCCCTCAATGGCGTGGACGTGTTGAATCATTAGCTCTACTACGGGTTGTCTCGCTGGCAGCAGTATAGGATACTTTGTGTCGAAGTTCAGGTGGGCGTTGGTCAGCCTACCATCCACCCGCAGCAGTCCGTTGATGATTTTGGGGTTTAAACGCTTCAGCTCGCCTCTTGGAGATGGCATGTCTTCATTGGTCAGCCCCACTTCTTCCGCCCTCTTGAGTTCTTGGGCGAAAGCCTCGCGTTGTATCATTCTGAAAATATCGTACTCTGCCGCTTGTAGCTCATCGGGACCTATCGGGCCGACCGGTATCCGACCTGAGGGCCGTAGCCCTTTCATGACTAGTAAACTTATCTTGAACCTTGTTAACCAAACTAGCGAACGAAGCGTCTTCATCCAGGAAGAAAACCTGACCAGTGGCGATAAAATGGGCGACGCTTCGACGACGTTGGTTGCTATCACTACGCCTTTGATCTCCAGTTCCAATTCCGTAGGGGGTTTTAATTCGAACACGGGCCAGTCCTGTTTGGGCAATTGCAGGAAGTTCGGCCCTCTCGTCCACGTGTCCAGTTGCCTGAAGTTGTTCGCACCTCGGGAGCACAGGTCGGCCGGATTATCGCCAGACCTGACATGACTCCACTGGTGCGTGGCCGATTCATCGTGGATAATCGTGAGCCGGTTAGCAACGAAAGTACTAAACCGGCTCCGTACGTTGTTAATGTAGTAAAGTACTATCGTTGAATCCGTCCAGAAGCTCACCGACCAAATGTAGAGATCGAAACATCTCTTCACAGCTTGCACCACCCTGACTGCCAACACGGCTGCGCTGAGTTCAAGGCGTGGGATTGAGACCGACTTCAGTGGAGCAACGCGGGCTTTGGCGAACAGGATCCTCGTGGTATATTGTCCATCTCCTGCGCACCATCGTCCGTAAACCACAGCTCCATAACCTACTTCGGATGCATCGGAGAAGGCATGTAGTTCTCCAGTCCGTGTCGTATGGCCAGGGGTCAAACATCGTGGTATTCTTATGTCCCCTAATTTCTTCAAGGTGTTCAAAAATTCCTCCCAGTCCAGCCGGTCCCCTCGGTCCAGTGACTGGTCCCAATCAACTTTCTTACGGCACAGCCGCTGCAGCAAGATCTTTCCGGGTAGCAGCCATGGTGAGACGAAACCGAGCGGGTCGAACAAACTTGAGACGGCAGATAGTATGCCACGACGGGTTATTGGCAGCTCGGGAACGTTCAGTTCGAAAACAAAATCGTCCGTTTCCGCGTCCCATTGTATTCCTAAAGTGCGCTCGATAGGAAGTGGAGAGCCGTCCAAATCTCTTACCCTTTCGGCCTTTTCGTGATACGGGATGACCTTCAGCACTTCCGAAGCGTTCGACATCCATTTAGTTAGATGGAAGCCACCCTCTTCCAGCAATCTCGTCAGACCCCTGAACTGTTCTAGAGCTGATTCCACATCATCGAATGACCCAAGGTAGTCGTCGACGTAGAAGTTCCTGCTGACGCTTTCTACCACCGTCCGATGTACCAGATCGCCATGTTTGTTCGCTGATTCTCGGAGGGCGTAGTTGGCACAAAATGGTGACGATATGGCTCCGAAGGGGTGGACGGTCATTCTATAATTCACCACTGCATTGTCCCGGTCGCTCCCTTCCCACCACAGGAAACGCAAAGCATCTCGTTCTCCTACCGGAATCTTCACCTGATGGAACATTTCCCTAATGTCAGCAGACAAAGCCACTTTACCCACTCTGAAACGGCACAGAACATCGATCAGTGGTGTGGTCCAGTCAGGCCCCTGTAGTAGGCGATCGTTTAACGACTTGCCCTGGAACTTGGCCGCACAGTCGAAAACCACGCGCAGTTTATTGGGTTTCTTGGGGTTGATAACCGGATGGTGAGGCAGACACCAGATACCCCTTTTGCTGTCGGTGTTAACAGGCACCCTTTCAACGTAACCGAGGTCCTCGTTTCGCTTCATCAAATCCGCGTATCGTTCCCACAGATTCTGGTCTCGAATGAAGCGTTCTTTTAGTCGTAGTAATCGTTGGAGAACATAATTTCTGTTGTCAGTCCACGGGTCGACCGGTGTGCGCCATGGGAGGGGAACCTCGAACTGTTTTTTGAGGCCTCTAGAGCCTTGCCGCACCGTTTGTAGAGCGAAGTGATCCTCTTGAGACAACGTCGGTCTTTCGTCCCCAATGTCATGAAACTCCTTTTCATAAAGCCGTTGCAGATGATACTCTATGCGGTCCGTTTCGGCGGATAAGTAATTCACTGAACCGCGTACCCCTACTGGACCGTATAACATCCATCCCAGAGCCGTGCGTACGGCATAAGGTGCCTGGCGGTCGCCCACTCTTTGGTCAAGCACCCAATGCGCCTCTGGCACGTCGCATCCGATGAGGAGATCCACCTCATCATCTTCCCAGTCTACAACGGTTACATCCTGCAGGTGGGGCCATCGAGTCAAGATTGCGTTCACCGACCTTGGTGCTCGCATGGGGAGATCCGCTAACGTGAATGCCTCCGTTGGTTCAATTTCCTCGTTAGTGTCTAGAGAGATGAGTTGCAGCCTTAATCTACCGGCAGTCATTACCTGTGTTCCGCCCACCGTGCTCACTGCTAACGACGTCGCACCTTTAGCCAGTTGGTGTTTGTCGGCAAACCGCTCTTTCACTAAAGTGGTGTCGGATCCACTATCAACGAAAGCCAACGCCTTGGCTATCCCAGTCGGAGTCACTACTCCCACGGCCACTACGCCTAAACGTACCGGTTTACTGGCAGATTGTGAAGTTGAGCAAATCACGCTGGGCTTGGCACTCGCCTCGGATATGGTTATTCTCGCCTGATGCAGCAGCCGATGGTGTCTGCCCGTGCAGCCCTCGTAACCACATCGATTCCTTGTTCTACAGGCTGCTGCCCGGTGCGTGGTGTTGAGACAGATGAAACATGCTCCTGCCATCCTCGCCATTCCCCACCGTTCGTCTATTGTGGCATTGCCGAACTTGGGGCATTCTGGTAGGCCATGGCTAGTACCACAGGATCTGCAATTTGGTTTCGCCGTAGCATCTCGTGAAATGACGTGTGTGTTGGTCCAAGGCTGGTACTTTGGATGTTCCCGTACAGGGGTTTGGACTTGGCTAGTACCGAGCTTGTTTGCTCGGTTGCTGTCCCGGATAAGTCGGCCGAATCTGCTGTCAGCTATCTTCGTTTGCCTGTCTAAGTATTCAGTCAGGTCTTCGAAGTTGGCTTCTCTGTCGCCTCGGCTTATCCGTTCAGCTTCTTCCGCCCACCGACCCTGTAGTTCGGGAGAGAGGTGACGGACTATGCCTTCCAAAGTGTGCATGGCGTCTAGGTCAGCTCTGTAACCTAAATGGTCGAGGGCTATTGAGCAGTTCTGCATCTTGATCACCAGGTCGGCCATGGTGTAGACGTCGCCCTTGGTTTTCTTTGCCTCTGCCATCACGCCCTCTATTAGGTTACGGGCTACTTTGAAAGGTTGGCCAAACAAGTCCCTCAGAATCTTTCTTGCCCTTGTGTAGCCTTGTTCTGGATCGAGCATGGTGCATCCGTCGATAGCTTCTCGCGCTCGGCCTCGGCAGTAGTGAGTAAGGTAAAGAAGCCTTTGCCCAGGGTCGTTTACCTTGTTTTCAACGAACGTCTCGAACTGTTTGACAAACTTGCAATATTGCTCAGCTCGCCCGTCGAAAACCGTTAACTCCACTCTAGGCAGATCGATCGATGGTGGTTTGTAGTCGGCGACCTGCGTGGGGTTCCCTACCTTATTGCACTCTAACCTATCGGAAGTGTCGAAGTCACTGGTCCTATACTCTCGCTGTTTCTGTGTACACTTCTCTGCTTCATGCGCCTGTAGTCTAGCCGAAAGTAACTGTTGCTCTAGTTCTATTATTCTCAGCTTATATAAATCAACGTCCTTACGATCAATATTGCTTTCAATAACACATGAGCTAGCACTGACAGGACTAGGCGATCTAGCATTAGCTAAAGAATCATAAGTACCCAAAACCTCCCCAGAGACTTGCCGTATTACTTCCTGTCCGGGTTCGACTGCCTTTGATCCTTTCCTTGGCATTTTGCGTGAATTTTCCTCGTTCCAAATAGATCTATTGAGTATTGTTACGACCGTTTGAGCAATGCGTAGCCAAATTCGCAACGGATCCCGAAATCAGAAGGCGATTATCCGTGATAATTCTACGATACTAGATTAATAAAATAAACAATGACGTAAACAATATACAAACCTCAATAATACGATCACAAAGTCTCAACAACGAGAAACCGAATAGCAGCGTGTGAGCAGACAGCACGTGCGTCACGCAGGTCCTGAACAAGGATGTGCCAAAATAGCGCTCTGGGCGCGAACAAACAACAATTGGTCCAGAAAAACAACCAGTTCGTAAAGACAAGTCAATAGTGTATGGAAATGAGTGATGTTGGGAAAAAACACTGAATCGCGAGGGAAAAAGGGGATTTTCCACGACCGGCTGTTACAACGATGATCGCCGACGAAAGCGCTCACTTCTGCACCTGGCCTTTGTGCGTTGTCATGGGAACTGTCAAAAGCTGGGACTAAATTATAGGAACTGTCAAGGTGAAGACCACCAATGGAATGCTGACCAGCGACGTTCTCAGTATTAGCTTCCTCGAGTGTGAAGACGGAGCAGCTCACGCATTATAACCCCGATGGAATGTTACTCATTCGGGGTTGAAGTGGTTAGAGGGGCCTCCCGTGTATGGCAACATTTATGACATGCTTACATGCTCAACTACACTAACATCCTATCACACACTTATGTGAGATACTTTCCCGCTGCACCATCTCCAACAAAAATATCACAGTGCTCACCGTTTCTCACTCGCCATTGACTTTATAGGAAACTTTTCCCATATGTGGCATTAGTTATGATTTACTCGCGCGCCCAAACACACAGTCCCTCAATCAAACACACGGACATGAACCACGTTTATATTTCACGATCTCCATCAAACACGCCGCAGTGCTGACTGTTCCTCATTTATCCTTGACACTATTGAAGATGTCCCCCGTAGGTGGTAGTTGTTATTATTCGCCCATATACCAGAGCTCGACCTCGCCCGTGACGCCCACTCGCACACAGACTCATACAAGGAAACGCAACCAATTCACGACGGCTCTTCCGAGGACAGCACCTATGTTTCCCCTTCAAGCCCACCGCAGATCAGCCTTTCTCCAGGACGACGCAGAGTAAAGTCGCGTCAGTGTGGCCACCGGATCAAGTGCTAACCTAAGTAGAATGATGGCGTCGGAAGCATTAGGCGAGTGCACTGACAGCAAGGTCTAGGTAGGTAGGGAGAATCGGTGCCTTTTTCCAAACCTTTGACTCTTCTAGGCTTCGGAAGGACTTTTGTGGGCAGTGTAGCAGACGGTTGCGGAAATCCCTCCAGAGACACCACAATTTCATTTTCCCTTGACTCCACTCGCCCATGTACACTAATTGCGTGTTTTTAGCACTGTATGTTTTCATGGACCAACTGTTGTTTGTTCGCGTCCAACGCGCAACTGTCATATAGCATTTTGGATCAGCTTGACGCACGTCCTCCTCTCTCGCATGCCGCAATTTGGTCCTAGCTTTCTGAGTCCCTCTGATTACACACATGAGGTTCGTATTTTTTTCATGTTGTTGTTCACTTACTGATCTAGTATCGTATAATTTCACTAATAATCACTTTCTGATTTCGAGATCCATCTCGAATTCGGCTACTTATTGCTCATTGCCGTCCCGCACATAAAGCCCCCTGTGCAGATCAAAAACTCTAGCACTTTTCCTTAAACCTTAGCCTGCAGATGTCACATCTTACGCCATCCTGAACTTCAGGACACTGGTCCTCTCCGCAGCAGAAGAACTTTGACAATGGGCGTGAACCAGTGTTGTCTTTTGCAGTCTGGTTTTGCGGGGACTTCGGCTACCGAGGCACATTGTAATGAAACGTGAGGAAGAAGCGGAATAGAGAAGAAAGTTGATGAAACAGAGACATAGTCTGGCCCGGAGCGTTAATGAGGTGGCTACCGAATATGATGAGGTGTGTTGGGAACAGACAAGAAGCGCTGCAAAACCCCAGTGATGTGTGCACCGGAAAGCTGCTCACCTGGATATCCGTTACAGTCAGCTTCTGTTCCTTCGAGCCTTCCTTCTGGTACCGCCCGTGGTAGATTTAGTCTGGTACTTCGGTTCCGGGTTCCCTTTACCCAGGCGAAACGTGGATGGGAGTGACAACTGGTGGCCCGCTTTTATATCGGCCTCGGTCAGATATTTTTTTGGTCACCCGGGTGGAGTTTTCAGTGACTGAATTCCTTTCGTTGTTTTTGCTTTTCTTATCCGGATTCCTCACGCTGTTATCTAAAAGCACCACTAATGGCTTCCCGAGGAGAGGCACTTCTCGGCTTAGCCCATGGGGGACAGTGCCGGAGGCAGTGGATTTTTCATGACTCAAAGTATTCTTTTATTTTTGCAGGCCAGTTCTCGCTGATGCCCACCCAGCTTTTGCCTCACCGCGCTCTATTTGTATTCGCTGAACAGCAGTGGAAAGAGCGGCAAAGTGGACAGCCGATAACTTGGAGGAGTTTGAAAGACTGACTTCCAGTTTAGCCGCAGGAGAACCCCGTCCATCATCAGGTCAGAGCAGGAATGACACGACAACAGTTGGAGAGACGCTGAAGGACACACCTCGAAACCTCCGGTCTTCAGTCTTCAGATATAGGGCAGTGGGGGCACACCCCCATGAGCCCCATCCCTCATTAGCCCTGTCACACAAGGCTCTATCAACTCGGATGTATGTCGGTGCTCTGCCAATGAAGCCACGAGGCATGACCCAACTTCCTCTGGAACATTGTCTCATTTTCCCCTTCTACTGCGCTTGTCATTATGGCTTTTCAGAGATTAGTCACTCTCCTCGATGATCGATATATTGCCGGTAAACCGGCGGAGTGCGCCTTTCGGAGCTTCGTTACACCTCCTCGAGTAGGGCCGCCCTTCCTGAGTGGGAACTCCGACTGCAGGTCCGGGCCCAACTCATCACGGACGATCAGCCTGGCATAGATGGGGTTGCCTCGAAGGCGTCTATAGGCAATGGGGAACAGACCGGTAGCTCCTGAACTTTCCTCACTGGTGGCCTCACGCAGTCGGGCCACTAGGGATATGAGGGCACGTAACACTGGTTCCAGTTCGGCTACCTCCGCAGCCGTTTAGAGGTATGTACCGGACAGCCATACTCTAACCGAGGACATGCATGTGGGTCATATGGGGATCGAAATGTACCCAGGGGCAGGGGCCAGAATGAACGGAGAACTGGGCCAAGCTCTCTTCAGGCTGAGGAGCAGGTCCTCTTGGTATGCTCGCTTCCTCAGATTGTGGGTGACGGCGAAAACGAGGCCATCCTCATCAAGCTTGAGATGAAGTACGGAAGTACCGAGGCAGTGGTCATAATAGTCATTGTTCAGCCAGTCCTCATAAGCGCTTTTGTCCGGGCTTATAGGTGGACTCAGTGTGGTCGACCAGTTAACCTGTGAACGGGGATCCTCCTGTGGTATCTCACAATCCTTCGTCAATCGAACGGTGTGCCAAGCCTTTGGATCTTTGGAGTGCATAACACTTTGGGATCGGAGCGTCTGTGGCGGGTCATTCACAAACTCTGGGAACAAAGAAGATCCAGTACTTGGCCTTGTGGCAAGCCACTGCTGAATTTCTTCCGTCAGTTTTGCTTTTCTGATCCGGATTCATCAGGCTTTTGTCTAAACACACCCCTAATGGCTTCCC
Source organism: Fasciola hepatica (assembly GCA_948099385.1). Lineage (NCBI taxonomy): Eukaryota > Metazoa > Platyhelminthes > Trematoda > Plagiorchiida > Fasciolidae > Fasciola > Fasciola hepatica. The sequence goes on along the minus strand of CANUEZ040000112.1, from coordinate 3,978,297 downwards.
GAGGAGCGGCGCGTCACGATACATCTCAGTTACTGGCCCGGTCAACATCATATCAGGAATGACGAAGTGCAAAGGCGAGTGCTTCAGGTTAGGCCAGTCCACTTGGCTTGCGGCTTGACCAACAAGAGCTCAGATTCTCGCGCGCGTAAGCCTCGGCAACTCACTGTGCTTCGACGACACCAGTATTTTCCTTGCAATTTTTGTTGACGGATTCATTTTCAAAGCATCACATCGGGTCCACTTCCGGAAAAACGGACTCACTATTTGAACTGGCTGGAAGCTAGAACACATCACGAAAGCACACCGAGCTAGCTCAAGCAGCACGCCCAACTCACCCCCAGTTAGGCGTACATTGGGCCACCATGGGCTAACGTTGGGCTACGACATTAAGAAAGTTGGGCAGCACTACCTGCTCCCAAACTAGGAGCGCACCGGACTGGTCCAACTTTGAAATCTATCGCTAGAATTGAGCTACCCTTTATTTTCCTAATTATTTTGACTGCGTATCTCTTGGACCGTTTACTTAGTACCAGTTCTTTCGATCGAAATCACTGACTTGCCATTGATAAAGATCTTGGCCCGTGAAAATCGGATAGTTTTATGAACACGGTGTACAGCAACCTTCTAAGACAAAACACGCCGTGACTATAACGTAGATTTTTTAATAAACCTTGGGGTACGACGGTCAATATATTTCTTGTATAATTTCACGAAATTCTGTGGCATCTTTGGAGGCACTTGTTGGGAGTTATTTTAGCCCAACGTTGGCCAGAATTTGCACGGCGGCCCTGGGTACTGTGCCGCTTAGGAGGAGAGCAGAACACCTCCCGGTGCATGAAACTAACTGCAGTGAATAATAATGCCTTAAAAGAAGAAATTGATGATAGTTAGAGAGGTGGAATTCGGATGTGTGAGAGGGGTTGCATTATAGTAAATGGTGGAAAAATGGGACTATTTTGAATTCAAAGAAGGATGGGGAAGGCACAAGGTCGAGCAAGGCACGCGGTCCGAAAACCTCGCAGTTTGACGTCGGATGGGCCTTCCAGGGCGGAATAGCCTTCTTTAAGCAAAACATCTTCGCCCAGTGTCCAGTGATCTATGTTCCAGCTGACCGGAAATAAAGAACACAAAATGCAGTGAAGACCACTATCCTGAACTCCTTCGTGCTGTCCAGTGATCTACCCTCCAGCCCACAAGTAATACCACCTGCGAGACTCCCTGAAGATCTGTATTTTAAATCCTCTTCCTTTCCTCACTGCCCCTCTATCTAGTGAACTAACTTCCCATTCATCAGTGATATTCAGGCAACAGGATAGTCACTAGATCCGGGAGCACTGGTGCTCCAGCCTGGGATACGTTTTCTACTCTACGAAGTCAAGAAACTGATAGCAGCATATCGTCCAAGCTAGTCTCGAGCGGCATGGAAGAGTGTGCGGACCCTAACACTTCCGGAAGTTTATTCCCCGCATTAACTGTTCCTAATGAGAAAAAAAGCTTGAGTAATTTGCAGTGCTCTGAGCTTCTTAGGTTTTGTGACAAAGTCCCCTCTGGGACGAGTTTTTAGTTTTCTCTTCAGTTAAGTCAGGGCCTGCTCCCGTGTAGGGGCTTTAGACCGTGGTTCTCTGTTTGTGACTTCTTTCTGAATAAACTCGGCAGCGCGCAAAACGGCGGAACTCAGCACGTTGGAGAGGGACAACGGGTGTATTGGAGAAAAGCAATGGTGCTCAGACGGTGTACAAGGGCGGAGCAAGTGGCGCGGTCCTAGATCCAGTGTCTATCAAAGAGGCTAGATTTCTCAAGAGTCGCTGGGTCTGATGAAGCAAAAAGTCGGCTTTCGATCCGTTAGGAGACGAATAAGATACGAAAGCAAGGCAAATAACAAAAAGCTTTCGGAAGGGTTGCAAAAATTGGAGGCTCCAGGTAACCGAAGAAGGAAAAGTAGCAGCTACTTCAGGTAACAGTCAAGAACTGTCCAAACGTCTTCGTGACACAGCTGGACGGCGAACCTCGGTCAGTGAAACGATATGCGATGGAAGTGAATAACCTATTCATAACTGACAGCAAAGGCGTGACCGTTGGGTCGAATACATCAAAGGGCAGTTTATCTGGCCTCTTGCTAATGTAGCTACTCCGACGTCAAAAAATGCGATTCCTTGTAGAGTACCACTTGAGCCCCTATCGGAAGAAGAAGTACAATCAAGTATTCGATTGCTAAAGGGTATAAAGCGGCCGGTCTTGACGAACTTCCCCCAGTTCTTCTCAAAGCTGGCTGTGATGCATTGATAGAATCACTTACCACCTTGATCCATGACATTCGTAACGAGGGACGTATTCCGTCATAATGAGGTGAGCCATTGATGGTACCCATCTTCAAGAAGGAAATACGCGGTGATTCTAGGGTTCATAATACGATCAGTTTAATTCCGATAGTCACATAGGTACCAACCTCGGTTTTGCTGCAGGAGAACAGGGAACAACCTGGATTCCGCCCAGGTCGAGGATGCACAGACCAGGATTTTACACTTTGTCAATTAATTGAGGAGCGTCATACACTTCTTCAGCCGACAATAAGGGTTTTCCCCTACTAAAAGGGCGTATTCGATTCAGTTGGCTGGACAGCGTTAACCAGTGCTGTTTACCTAAAACGCATGCCACAGGAGTTCATGAACCTCCTGGGATCATCGCACTCATATTTATGGTCGCGTAAGGTTTTGTGGTAACCTTGTGGTGAAACCCGTTATTGGCAATATTTCAGAGTATATTCTGGTACAGAGTGTCCATCTTAGTAGAACGCGTTGGTTGGGGCACTTGCTATGTATGGCAGACACAGGTGTACCGTACTGCGTCCCGCTTTCTACTCCTCCTCGGGAATAGAAGGAGCCACTCGGAAGTCAACTGAAGGCGTGGCAGTGGGGAATGAAAAGTTGTGCATGGAACTTAGGAAAAGTAGTTGACTCATGTCTTCTTGGTTGGGGTTCACAAAGGCCGTAAACCAGCCAGATGAAGACACTGAAGCACGTGATGGTGGACGGCAAGAAATAGCGATCGTGTGGTCACCAGTGTCAAATAAGAATGATTGACCAATGTGCAGCGGTACGGTTACACTGTGTTTTCCTTGTGTTGGCCCCCATAACTTTGTTTCCCTTCCCCGTCCGTGTGGGTCCACTCTCTGTTCACCTCATTCTATCATTCTTTCCGTGGCTGCGTGTAACATGATGGGAAACCCGATGGTCATTGTTTCTCACCCTGCAGCTTGAAGCTGTGCTATGATGAACAACAACAAACAAAGAGAACGCTAGCTTCCCTCAACTCGTCCCATGCACATGCGATCCCAACACCTCAAACCCCACTGAAAAATGGTGACATGTTTTCCGTGCATTCATGTTATTGTTTTTGTCATTCCGCTTCTTCAGTCTGGAGCCTTCTGCTGTATAGCGAATAAAGCCCAGATTGGGAATTCGCCTGTTCTGTTTCTATTATCAAGTTTTGCTGTTGTTCTCAGCCATTGCTGTTCTGCATGGCTAAGTTCACTGGCCAGGTTTCCACCTTCTGGGCTGGTTGGAGTCATTTCAATTACCACTTACTTTGGCAAACGCTGAATGTTCAGCTTGCTCCGTGGAGACATGCTTGAATTATGCCCCAAACAACGAAGCTTGTTGATCTTAAATACTTTCTTTAATGGTTCGAGCCCTGTTTTTAATACTTGCAGCCCAGTCCCACTAGACAGGAGGGGTGTTTTGAAAATATCGATGGTCAAATACGAAGTCTTCGGCTGCCTTTTTCCGGAGATGCTACTTTTCTGGTCCGTGCCGAATAACAGCGGATGAAACCCAGATCCCACTAGTGACTTGGAGTGGGAAACGTAAATGCACGATCTGCATAGATGAAGAAATTCTTCTTTCACAGGACATCGTTCGAAAAATTCGGGAAGGCTTGCGTGGCCGTCAAATCAACGAAATTTATTCACTTTTTTCAACAATTCCATGTTTTGGGGCGGAGGTTTGTGTAGTAAGTCGATTTCCTCCTTGTGCTGCGCTCGACACCAGCATTCTGCAACGGGTATCCTGTACGACGGCCTAGAAAGTTGGCCTTCGCTCACAATGAACGACGGGTTTTCGTCGCTTCCAAGTCCAGAAATAACGAAACTGCACAAGTCCGATCCACTAAGAAAAGGAACGTTTGTAATGATTAATACAGTGTTCAAATATTGAACAATAACAAATCGGGACTTTGAAAATCGTACTTGGCTGTGAACTCTCCGAGGCCGATCTTAGGAGTGGACAGGAATAAATGTTGCAGAACGACAAAGAACCAAATGCCCAAACAGTTTGTGAAGGGACATAAGGTCGAAGCAGTTAAACGAAATGTGAATGCATCGAGGGAATAGCCACTCACGGTGAACTAACGGAGTGTGGTGAACGTTTACCAAATATGCAATCCTATGCGGAGCTTCAGCGGCCATAACATATATGATTAGTATCCAAGAGGTGATATAGTGTTGTCCTGAGGAACTCACATACCCGCAACTTTTTCATGCCTTCTGCCATGCCATAGGTTGACCGCCTCGACCCACCCTCCAAAATCTACTAGTCCCGGATAACGGCGCACACAAAGAGAGTCTACCAGTTTGCATATGTACCATGTCCTAACCGTCCTATCCTGTCAGGATTGAGCAGTAGAGTTAGGGAGTGAACTCTGATCGTCATCACCCTAATTTTAGCCTCAGCGTAACCAATACCGTGTTTCAACTAGTCGAGCAGTACTATGGAGGTACCAATGCTCCAAAGTCGACTGTTCATACATCTTCTACTCGTAAAGACGGTGCTCTCAACCTTATGTCTGTACGGACCTAACGGCTGCAGTAAATGCCAAGTTCTTGGATGACAATCGGGTGACTCGCCACAGTCACAGGTGTCTAATATTGAGAAGAGTCAAATGCTCACTTCAATGTGCAACGACGTCTTGTCCCACATCCGATCACCTGGGGAGGTGCACCGGCCTGGGACAAAGTATCTTTCCACTACAGCTAAAGAGTACCTACTTGTACTTATCCTTATTCTGCAAACTGCTGTGTAGTGTTGAATGGGCTTCTTAGATATCTCTAGTGGCAGATTTCCATGAGCCTCCTTGTTGCTCTCCATTGTTGCGCCATCTGCCTCAAGCGCGTCTGAAATACCTGGCTTACGACGGGTTAACTGGGCCAGTCGTCAGTAGAGGTCCCTACGATCCCTCCGAACCCGACTTGGAAACCGTCCTTGGCAGTTCGTGGCGTCTTCCTTTAGCTGCGCGTTAGGAAACTTCCTATGAGGATGGGGTGAGAGTGATACTGAATGCTCTGTGAAGGCTGGTGAAGACCCCAAACAACTCCATTTACCAAGCTCTTTAGCTTCCGGCTAAGCCGTCTAGATCTTATGAGTGAGCCACGAATCGATGCAGTGCCCCAGTTCAGACTCTCTCAGTATCGCTCAGTGCTCGCCAGTGCACGAAGCGTTAGCCTGAAAAAATTATCATGGCCTGTAAGCCGGATGTAGTAAAGTTCCACCAGATGGACCACTCCCTTCACGGTTGCTCCGTCGTGTGCACTGGCTGGAATGTGGTTACCATTGGTCTCCATGCCCCGTGGGCACAGATATCTCTAGTCGATGGAATACTTGTTGTGCTTCAGGGAGGACCGAGTCCGGAGCTGGGGGAGTGGCGTAGCCTTGCCATAGGGTGAGCCGCCCTACATCCTCATACCAGCCCAGCCTAACCGCCGCATTAGGAGAGGCCAGGGAAGGAGATCCAGACCAGGCAGAACACGACTGACGACGAGGGGGTATGTCGGACAGGTCGACGTCCTTTCATTAGTTATGACAGTGTTCATGCGTGTCTGTAGGCTTCATTTCTGTGATGGAGCACGATGATGTTGTGTCCGGACAGTCGGAGGCCTATGGGCCACTCCCACGAGGTACCTTCATTAGTCCGCTAGTTGTATGAACGCCCCGCCCCCCCCCCCCTGGAACTCGGTCTGGGATCTCTTCACTGGGCTTGTGGCTGTTAGATTTCCTCTGATTTACAGTGCGTGCTCTCCATTGCTGCCCCATGCACAGTTTTTTCTCACGATACCCATGTCATGGATATCCGGCTCTATTTGCTAGACACACCCGTGAGCCCATTCCTCAGTAACGCTGGACACCGGGGCTTTGCTCTAGACAGTCAGGTCCGATGGCGCAACTTGCGGCTGGGCCAACGAGAATCCGGATACTTGCTCGCTTGAGCCTCGGGGCCCCACTGCTCTTCCATTACACAAGTGCTTCCTTGGCACCTTGGGATGGATGGATTCACCATAAGGTCAGTGAACTTCAGGGTTTGACCAATGGATCAATCCAGATTCTTGCATCAGCGAGCGTCAGTTGACTTTCACCGAGCTACGACTTTTGCTCCCATTTTACCACTTTTTTCTGTCATTCCTGGGATCTTTGGCGGTGCGAGGTTAGAGTCTGACTCATTGTCAAGAGTGCAGCCGTCTTACTGTTGCCTCCTCAGTCCTTTCAAACTTTAATCTTTTGACCAATAAGCTCTTTAACACGGCAGCTTTTGACACAAGGGCCAATTGACAAACGTCAGGTGTGTGCAGGGAATACGGTGGACTTTGGAAAGGCGTGGAGTGTTAAGCTGGAAGTGGGCAGTGATGTGTTTGAAGACAACGGTGGATGACGGGGTGACAAGACAGCTGCATCCAGTTATGTCCAATGTTATATAAGTTGCCCCGGGTTATGCGTCCGACCAGCAACGGTCCAAACGGGCCTTAAGCTGTGCCACCGAGTCCCCAGCCACCGCCTCCGCCGGCAGGTCGTTCCGAGCACTGATGACCTGGCCCACCGAAAATGACTTCCCAAGCGTCCGCAGCGCCCCTGGTTTTACCAGGTTGTATTCATGGCCATATATCGTGGTTCCATCGCTCCTGCTACACTCTGCCCCCTTCGGATGGATAGCTCCCTGGTCTCTCTGGACACTCATGTGCTCACTTTCAATTACTCTACTTTTTGAGCAGGACGGGTTCTGCTCAGCGAACCTCCTTGTATACATATAATTCCTCGATGCATCCACGACAAGTCTCCACAGCATCGCCCACCCAAGCCGGAGCCCAAGCCTGGAAGCATTTTTCGAGTTGTGGCTCGTTCCTCAGTGTAGTATTACACATACTCCTTTGGACTCAAATGTGTGCAGTAGCTGGTAGGGTGCTCCTTTGGCTTTGATGGAGGAGACTACAAATAGTTCGGATGGTTGGCAGCTGTCGGCTATCATATTTTCAAGGCCTATTGTATCTGTGGCTGGTGTTAACAATTGAGGTTCACTCGGATCTAGATATTTTAGGTCTCTATCTTTATCTTGGGTCACGTATTTACTCCTCGTTGCACTGACCGTGAATTGCCACTGGGTGGTCCATGCGTGAATCCGCTTTAGGCCCCTTTGGGGGTATGACTTATCTGTTCCATCCAGAAGTTTCAGGTTTTCTGTATAGAGGTAACCTGGGTTTCGTAAAATTTCCACTGCGTCCCTCAGGTAGATTACGAATAACAGCCGACCCAGCACTGATCCCCTTGGGATCCACTGACGGCTCTTAACCTAGTGGACCGGCTGTCCACCGCCCGTATGCAGGAGGTCCTGTAACGTAGGCATGCTCGGATCCACTTCAAAACCCGGAGCACAACCTGGAGGGCCTCTTTTTTGCTTTGCAGTAGTCGGGGGTTCACAGAATTGAAAGCGTTCTGGAAGTCCAAGTATCAGACCTCGACCCTTTCCTCTCTATCCATTCTGGCTGCTTCTCCGTTTAAGAATGAAAGGAGATCGGATTGATAAGATATTTTTGACAATTTTGAGTTCTTTATTGGGGGCTACCATATGCTCAGCTACGTGATCACTCACTTGGCCCCTGATCGACCCCCTCGGTATTTTTAGAGGCCCGATTAGTAAGCTGCCTCCGGGCAGTTCAGCACCTCTTCCCTCTTAACACCTTTGTGTATAAGGACGGCACCTGCTGTCAGCTCGTCTTCTGGCAGCTGTGCGTCAGACGGCGACTTAGCCTGAAGATGGTCAAAGGGGCCAAGGGCACAAAACTGTCGCGTGTAAGCCATCCGGCCGGGCGGTTTGTGCAGGTTCGACCACATGGGAGCTTCTATGACATAATCCGGAGGGGTTAAGGATGACTCCATAGTCGGCAGTCTGATTTGATGTTCGGAAGCGGAGTGAACTTACTGTCAGTTTAGCGCACCACCTCGGAGTGCGCCCTCAACGTTCCAAACTTAGCTCTGTTATCTAAAACCCTACCGCAGTCTCTATCCTTGACATGACCCAAGGCCACATGCAGTGCTGCCTTTAACTGAGAGTAGCTGAAAAGGCTTCCAGGCATTTCTTGATTTATCTATTCAGGGAGAACTTGTACGATAGTCTGCACTGCTTTTGGACCCTAACGAGAGTTTCTCGTATCTTTTTGTACCATGGGGACACCTGTGCCAACCTGTCTGCTGGCTATGAGTCCTCACCCTATTCTTCAGGCGTTGAGCTCTAGTGGCTCACCGAGTCCACTGCTGTTCCTGCCCCCTCCCACTTATTCTGCGAGCGGATGCAGGCGGTTCAGCAGACAGCACAAGGCTGTCCCTGAATGTTTTCCATTCTTCCTTTACATCTTCATCCTGGGTTTTCATGTAAGTGTTTGGGCTGAGATAGCAGGGCCCTTTACGTCAAGTTTCTCAAAGTGCCTTCACTTTGTGCGACGTATTTCATCATTAGGAGCCGAGTGATCGCAAAGGATCACGTCTTGTTCACTTCGACACACGGGCGCTGAGGCCTGCAGCCTTCCGACGTTGTTTGCGTGCTCCGTTGTTACCAGGTCTAGTAGCCCCGGGGGGCTGCCTTTTCCATCTAGTTGGTTGGAGTGTTGGACAAGGTTATTTTCCAACACCGAATCAAGTACCCGTACAGATGATCCGCATCCGACAGCTCACAGACTTGCTCAGTATATGTCTGGGGAATTAAAACCCCCAAGGATCATTATTTTATTCCCTCGGGCTGCAGGCCTGCGAGGGTAGATCAGCTACCCCTGTCCTCCCGGGCATGGTAGAAGAGCTTTCGTAGACACACTACTAGGATTTCTGCCGTTTCTAGTTTTGCATTACAGCAGAGAGCCTGCAAGTTTGATTACGTCGTGCTCTCCCCTGCTGTTTGTTTGATTCCTTCTGAGAAAAGTATTATTGCCCCACCTTTATCCCAGTCATCTGATCTATCTGGCTGATGTATGCTGCAACCTGCAGGAGAAGTACATCACTTTTACAACTTCCCTTTGGCCGTGTTTCGGAGACCTCCATGCAGACTCTTTCGACAACCTCTGCTGCCAGTTCATGCCGCCCGAATCCAGCAATGCATGTATCGGCACAGACCACTGCTAGACTACCTGTCCTTCCTTGTGCATTATACTTCAGCCGGCAGGTATGGAACTCGGAGACTGGTTCCGGGCGCTCACCAAGCTTTTGATGGCGAGTTGGGAGACCGAGTTTTGCCCTTTTATTCGACAGATACTAGATGATGTCCTTCGAAGATTAGGAGGGATGCAAGTGAGGAGTGAGACAGTTTTCGATGCTGACAAGTGGTAGACAGAGTTTCGTAGACTAAACCAACCCCGTGACTCCCGAGTGCACTAACTGGCCGGGATATCCGGCTCTGCTGTCTACCCCCCACGGGTTCTCGTCTTCGCCAGCTCCGCCGGGGCTGGGGAGGTGACCCTATCTCTATGGTCCGGGAGCACCGCCAGCTCCGACTTGGAGGATCGTTGTTCACAGTGTACAATTTTCCTAGGTCCTAGTTTGGAAAGCCTCTAACAGAACGGTTTACCTCTGGAGACACGCCTTCCATAAGGGGATAAGTGGAAGACGCCCGATATATTTTTCTCGGTTCTTGCGGCTCGGCAGACGGATTCGGGTATTCCCTTCGATACTGTTTATTCTGTTGGGTAGTCCAGAAAGATGGCCTGTAAACTGCCTCTAGTTACTTCTGAATTGCGCATGGCGCCCGTGGGAAACAAGTTCTGGAGTATAGGTGACCCTCGAATGATATTTATGCCAAACTCAATGCGGGTTCAAAAAGTAGGTATGCTGGGTGGATACCGTGTCGCCCTCCGGAGCTGTCGGACATTTCTGGCTGTCATAGAGGAAGACATTTCAACGAGCTTAAAGTGGTGATTCGGGTCAGCCCGAATGGAAGCTGGGTGACGCTGACGTAACACACATACATTTGAGGTTAAAGGACTCCGGCTTTAGTCCCTGGGTGCTGCGCGGGATGTGTCCCACAAACGAGCTCTAACAAAACCGAAGCTCGAGGCTCGTGTTTTTCAGTGACGGTAGGTCGGATGACCTAGGATATGTGTGTGAAAGGTGGAGTCCAAAGGACGGTAAGCCAAATGTAACGACCAAAACGCTCATGTCCTGGTCCGGGTGAAGCCTGACCAACGATTCAGTTATCGATTCACCGACTAATAAGCTTCACTCCTTCTGGATAGCAACTGAGAGCCTCAAAGCAACGCGCAGCCCAAATCAATTCAGAACCCAAATCAAGAACACGATTGCTCTGCAAATTCTACGGTACTATTAGCGAGCAAAATTATAAGTACCTTTGACAGTGAGCCTCTGTCACTATCTAGCCAAAAAGGTAATCAAAAATAGGACAAAATTCTGTAAAAACAAGAATAGTTGGCCAAAAAGAGTAAATAATAAATACCTGTCCTGAAGTCCAAACAAATAGAACAAGTTCGCCACGCTTAATCAGGCCCAAAGAACAATTTCCTGAGCGTGGCAGCCAAAAATCAGCGTAAACGAGCTTAACGTCAACGGTCAGTCGACGTGAGCGAGAAAGTGAAACTGAGGAGTAATAAAACAAACTGTTTTGAATCAGTGCATCTCACCACCGTACCAACTGGCCGCAAAGTAATCTCAGTAAGAAAGCACAACCATAAAAAGAAAAAGTAAGTTCACCAGGCGTAGAATAATTGTCGACCACAAAACAGTGTCAGCATGAATTAGGTTAGAGAAGGCAGTCCAAAATTGGTCACAGAGCATAGGAATGTGAGCAGAAGAGGAATTTTTCAATCAACATGGACATTACACCACACAAGGATTCATCAATCCCATATGCTCCTTGCAAACAGTGGGGTGATATATGTATCTGCGAATCGTTACGTCCATCCTGGGGAGCAAATGAAATTTTAGGGCTACACTTGGTCCGGATTCGAGCAAGCCCGCGGCTTCTAACAGTGTAAGTTGCAGCACTTCTAGCACTGTCTCTTGAGGCGCTTGTGTTTTTCGAGGAGCTCAAAGGCGGCCAGAGACAGTCGGATGTCTTCGGTGATGCCTTTCGAGGCGTATGCAATATTGGGAATATTTCAGGCTCCCAAACCTAGCTGTGCCTTCTGCGGTTTTATTGGCAGCTGCATTAGGGCACCTCAGTCTTTAGCTTGTCCAGGCAGCGAGTTGCGGATTTTCACCAAGAAGTGATAGGTTCAAAGGTTTCGAAAATCTGGAATGAGTATGAAAAAATCCCCGCTAATGTAGCAACCGAAAAGGGAGGAGTATCAGCGGGGGTCGTAAGGGACACAACGGCCGTCTGCTTGTCGCTGGTTGCCACAAACCCTATCAGCATAAATTCATCTTCACCCAGTCCAGTAGCTTGCAACAGTATCTCCCAGTTCAGTGCAGTCCATTCAAATTCGTTCTTTTAGGATTACAGGAGGTAGATATCCGTGTGTCAAGCTTGTCCAACTTCTTGCGGAGCGAGCTCCTCGGGTCATTCGGCTCGGCCCCGGGTAGGGTAACGCTACCTTCTTCGTTGAATTGCTGAGGATAAATGGAAGAGGGGACCTTCTACTGCTGCGCTCCAATCTGAGGACCCTCGCTACCGTCCACCGGCGAGATTAAGCCGGCCCCTTATCCGACTTATGGGTAGAAGTAGTTGAGTTGGAAAACTTGGTGGTGATAAAAAGAAGTTTAAGAGGCACTAGTAGAGAGAAGGTAAACGGGTATAGTGACCGAAAGGGATAACACCAAAGCTAGGGGACAGAAAGATGAGAAAGGCGGAACAAAAGGCCAAAGAAAACGGCCGGCCAGGTATTACCATGGTAACAATCGTAATATGAACAATCGGGATGAAAAGAATAATGGGGCTGGCTACCTGCCCGTTGGTTTCGGCAAACACTGTCCCAGTTGTGGTACAGCCGATTTTCAAACTCTATAACCTTTTCAGGGGTTACAAGTTCCTTCAAGAACCGGTTCCAACCGCTCACACTTTTCACGTTTCGGGGAGCTCACTTTCAGGCAACTTGGAACTCCATCCATTTCATTGGTTGCCTTCCGGGGACAATACTGTCACTGAGGTTCAGTAGCGGTGGAGTCAAACCCCGGGATTTCAGCATATCCCTCGCGGACCTTAAAAGCCTCTATTGGGCCACTCCCACTCCCCATAAGCCCGGGCGGGAACAAATCTAGTGTCCCTGGTCTCTGCCTGTGGGCAAAGCTTCTCAGGCCCATAAACATCCTGATACTCAGTAGGATCCGATCTGGTAGCTTGTTGTCCTTTACCAGTAAGATCCACAACTTCTGGACACAGAACTCAAGGTGCCCTCTAGCAGGTGTAAGCAAAAACAGCAATACAACCTCGGGTTTTCTAGATCCTCTGGCACTCTTAGGCCAGCGAAGTTTCCTCGGAGCCTTCGGAGTGGCCGTGCGGCATAGTGCTCCAGATCGGAACCTGCCCGACGGGGTTACTCCATGGTCATTTGCCTTCGTCGCTTTGGTGACCTCACCGCTTTTATTTGCTTGCCTTCGATACCTATTTCGATGAGGGTGCTCACAACAAACCAGGTGGACCTGCCTGCTGGCATCTGGGGGTAAGTCCCAGGCCACCGGTCAGTGACGCCTAGTATTCAGACCAAGCCTCATGGAACCTGTTGCTATGGTGCAGCCTAACTTTATGCCATCGGCAAAATCGAGATATGGTTTTACTTGGATTATGAATACACCTTTCATAAGTAGGATGAACAGCACAGTTCCAAGGGCGAAGTCCTGAGGCAGAGTCCTCAGCACATATCCTCCCTGGGATATGCCAATTTTCACTTGGGCTTAAGAAGCCCCACATTTACTGACCTATTGATCCACTCAATAATTTTCGGTGACCGATTAAAGCTCTGAACTTAGTCAGCAGCAGAAGTTGCTCGACCGGTCCAAAGGCCTCCTGGGCAGCTGGGGCAGCAGACCTCTATTCTATCCCCCAGGTGACCTCGTCCATGAAGCTGACTCAGTTTGTCAATCAAGAACTTTGACGAACGAACTTATGCCAGGCCTTCGCCATTAATCGGTATGGACTCATGAGCTTAGTAAGCCCGTCTCACGAGACTGGATCTGCGAAGTCTGAAAATGCTGCCGGTGAACAAACGGGCCTGTAACTTAAACGCGATCCTCCACGCCCGGCCTCGTGGATTGGGGTGATCTACGCCTTGAGCCACTGCCGCGGTAAGCAACCTTCGTCGTACAATGTAGTCCGTGGCCAGGTCAAACCTCCACCAGAGGCCGGACAATTGCCGGATAGATTCCTTGGAGCCTTGGTTCCCTGGTCCCCACCAACTACTTAAAACCTTGCACACTTTGCGTGCTGTGGTAGCTCCCTCTAACACTTGGGCAGCGCCCGCGGTGGTAGCCATCGGAAATCATGAGGCTCCGTTGTCCCTCCTACGCAGCCGCTGGAGGTGGAGCCAGGGCGACTTTCCCCCTCAGAGATAGTTGGCAGCTAGTCAAGCCTCGGGATCTCTGACGTTTAAGCGGCCACTCTTGAAGCCGAGTTGGAGGGCACGTAATTTTACCACCTCTGAGGGCCTATTTTCGCGTTTTCGGCCAAAAGCTCCTCGTACTTCCTTCCGTCTTCGTTTCGGATCTGACCTTGTTTCTCTTTTTCTGCCTAATACTGCGGATATCGTCTATGACCACCATTGTTTTGGTATCTGGCCCAAGAAGACTTCTTTCTTGGGATAACTTTTCGCACCCTACTAGCCCCCCATGGTCCGGTGCACCTCCGACCAGTCTTCGCAAGAGGAGCTGCTCTGTTGGTCATTGACGGGAGACCATCCTTAGTGCGCCTTAACCTCTGCTCCATAAACTCCCTAACTAGATGAGCCTCACATCCGACCTTATCCCCTAGTTCGTTCCGCCATACCGGATCTACCAGGTGGTAGCTACGCCTTTCTTTGTCCAGAATGGCCGGTCTGACCGGATTAACTTAGGCGCAGCACCCCCACGGTCAATGTTCCCTGGAGTGGCCTCAACCTGAAGGCCTGAAACTTCATGTGGGTATCGCGTGATCACAAGTTACGGGATAGGTGGTCGAAACCCTTCCCCGCATCTGGTCCCCTCGGCAACACGACTGATCACTCCCTTATCATGTGTATAGCCTGGTAGACTGAGGCTGGACTACTTCTCGGGAGCTAGTTTGTTTATCAGGTCTATCACCGGTCCGTTGAGGTGCTATAATGTCAGGACCTTCTCCTCGAAGCCTGTGAAGAGCTGTAAGTGTTGTATTGGCTGACGGTCTCTCTCCCGAGGAGTTCCTGCGATACACGCAGTTCTCAGCTGTGCACCGTAAGAGTCAGGGGCAACGGAAGCGCTTTATATATGGAGTAGACGTAGCTTGGATTTCAGTCCCTAATGGTAGTGCCCTCGCTTGAGAAGCAGTATTTTTCTTCTTCGCCATCCGTGGGGCCTCCCTGTGCTGCTGACTACAAATCCGGGAGTTATCTAAAGTCTTGTTTCCTGGGGTAGAATCCGCGTCCCAGTGACCATATAAGATGCACATCCAACGCGTCAGCTTCGAGTTCAAACCACTTGGTACGTATGCTCGCTGCTTCTGTGTGAGCGACTAGCAGCAGCGCAGTCCGCTGCCCATTCCTGGATTCTCAAGAACCAAGAGACTCTCGGAACTCAGGTCAAAGCAATCTTCTCGCCTCTTTGGACGAA
This sequence comes from Fasciola hepatica, assembly GCA_948099385.1. Lineage (NCBI taxonomy): Eukaryota > Metazoa > Platyhelminthes > Trematoda > Plagiorchiida > Fasciolidae > Fasciola > Fasciola hepatica. The sequence continues at coordinate 3,963,268 of CANUEZ040000112.1, read as the reverse complement.
TGTTTCGGTAATCCCTTGGTTCGTTTGCCAGAGCAATTGCCGCTTCAGCGTACGAATTTCACGCAACAGGTAACACTGGAATACCCACCTTCAATATTGGTTTCCTCGCCGCTGTTCCGCCCTCCGCCGGGACTTCTCCTGGATGAGCGCGAGGCAACGTTCACTACCTAGCTGCCAGGGCTGTGGGTGAGCGAATAACGGCCGCATTGAAGCGAGTGGAGAACTAGACGTGGTTATCGGCTTCTGTTTAGTTTGAGGAAACTAGTCATTGAGTCGAAATATTACTGCAACCCTAGCGGCAATTTTGACCTCGTATGTGGCTGCTGAAACGCCAACCTGCTCTCCGGGACTGAAGGACCTCGCAAAAACTGGCGTAGGCTCCTTAGTCTAGCCCTCTTCGGGACAGTTCCACTGGCCAAAACGGAAAAAGCTTTTTATGGGTACGTGGCCTGGCGTAACGGCTACCATCAAGGGCTTACCTTCGCAAAACGTCACTGTTCTTTTTCGAACTTGGCCGGTACTTTATCGAAGAGTCTTCTCTCTTTCGCAGGTTTCGAGAACCTGTCACGCAAGATAATAAGTTTTTTTCCTTAGGACGGCTTCTACAGGGGCAACGGTTGGGTGCAGTTTTCTTGCCGACATTACTCCGCCCCCCGATTCTGGAGTCTGTTCACGAATGGTGCCAAACTTGGAGGCCAACTGAAGTGGGCCGTCTTCTTGGGCTGCTCCATTTTTGGCCTCCGTGCCAGCAGTAGTTGAGAGTGAGCCCCTCCCTCGTGCCCCATCGGGCGGATGACTTGGTAGGGACTGGTAAATTGAACGATGATATTGAGCGTCTTGGATTCTGTGGTGTCCACCCTGAGAATCTTGCCCCGGATGACGAAAGGTCCGACTGCAGTGGAGGTTTTGTTTTAGTCATCAACTGAATCTGACCACCTGAGCCCGGCACACAGGTGTTTCCGGCAGCTTGGGCCGATGCAATCTAACCCGTGGTGTCTGCTTTAAGGGCTGTGGAGGGTCACCTCTAAGACTCTTTGGCCAACACGGAACTGGTTGCCGCAAGAATCACACAAGGCCCTTGCATCTTGCTCGTTCTTTGCACATTTGGGATCACCACGGTGGTAGCCAACCGGGGAAATTTTCGTTTGCTTCAAGTGATTTCCACCGCCTCCATTTGCCATGGAGGCTTTTAAACAAGAAGGTGGAAAAGAGTGGCACCGTATTCCAGACATAGGGAAAAGGAAAAGTGCAACTTCCAGGTAGGCTGAAGATACACCAGTGGGTCACAGGAAATTTGGCTCTCACGGTACTACACATCGTCACCGCAGGGCACAGAGCTTGGGATATTCCTGAATCCGAATTTCTGTCCAAGAAGAATAGCTTTAAATATTTGTGTTGGTTGTAGCTCAGGTTGTTGGTTGCCATGACTTTCTGATCGCTGGGCTTGGCCTTTAGATCGCAAACGTTTCATCACCAGCCGAATGACACCGTCAGTGCTTGTGCGCTGTTGGTAGTGATCTCTTATATTTATAGGTTTGTCACTAGTCCTGACCTTGGGCTTTGTAGATGACGTTGTGCCCAAGGCTGGAAGTTTGTTTTTCGGCTTCGCCTCTAAGGATTTGACCCTTGACCTACGACGATTGACGTCCCGTTCGGTGAGCTTGAATTCTTTTTGCTTTGTGCTGTTGTTTCCATTTTTGATATTTGAGTTCCCGGCGAGTCAGTTTCGAAGATGTATGAGTGTTAAAAACTCAGATTCAATCCCAAGACGTAAAAGTTGCCCGCAGACCAGACAAAACCATCAGAAAACTCACATCAGAACCAGAAGAACAACTTAAAGCCGAAGAAGGAAGAAAAGTAATACAAGGTCAAGTTTATGGACTGCGACAAATGCTACATCGGTCATACCGGGAGAAACGTTGCCACTCGAAGGCACGAGCATAAACTGGCCACGAACAGATATGACCCATTCTCTCTCATACCCGTCCAATCTGGACGACGTTAAATTTTGGATCAAACAACCACTAGACACAAAGGGGAGTTTTTGGAAGCCCGGTACTCTTCAAACAACTCATTTAGTAGACATATTGAGTTGGATCACGTGTACTGTCGGACGAAGAGCAGACAGTTGAAATAATCAAGAATGTCAGAAACGGAATTAGGGGACCAGAATCATTAAACCCGTATTATTGAATCTGAGTTTTTAACACTCATACATCTTCGAAACTGACTCGCCGGGAACTCAAATATCAAAAATGGAAACAACAGCACAAAGCAAAAAGAATTCAAGCTCACCGAACGGGACGTCAATCGTCGTAGGTCAAGGGTCAAATCCTTAGAGGCGAAGCCGAAAAACAAACTTCCAGCCTTGGGCACAACGTCATCTACAAAGCCCAAGGTCAGGACTAGTGACAAACCTATAAATATAAGAGATCACTACCAACAGCGCACAAGCACTGACGGTGTCATTCGGCTGGTGATGAAACGTTTGCGATCTAAAAGCCAAGCTCAGCGATCAGAACATCATGGCAAGAAAACAAGGTTCCAGATTTTCTCTCTCCGGCTTTGTGGACCAGGGTATTTCTGTTCCAAATTTACTGTTCGTTTCTTCGAAAAACTCGCAGGTTGAACATTGATATCCAGTCAAGCCTGTACACTGAAACCTCAATTTCCCTTCTTTTTTGCTGGCTGTGCGAGTGCATTGTTGGTGTACCGCTTTTGAGACCGTACAGGAACTTGTGTGGCTAGAACAAGTGGTATGCCCAGACAAGTTCGTTGACGGCTCTTTTCTGCGGCTCCCAACGTAGTGTGATATTTTTATTCTAAAAGGGAGATATTTGGTGCAGTATGGATTCCAGCTGAGAGGAAGGCAAATCAGTGAGTGAATCATCTTGGACAACTGTCCGCCCAACATACTCCACGGTAGATTTTGCCCAACGATCGCTTGCTGTATTTTTAGATGCCCTCACTGCCGTTGTATTCACGACTTCCTCCGGAAGGTTGTTTCTAAGGGGTACCACTTTATTTGAGAGGTGAATTGGCCTCAACTGAGGTATTGCATTACCCTTTGAAGTCTCAGGTTGAGTACATCTATCTCGCTTTCTTGGATCAGAGAGAAAAGCTGTTCTCTCATTTAACCCAAGGGCCTCTCCACGTCCTTGAAGGTGTCCATGAAGACACCAAGCACGCGGCAGCGCGGATTCGGGACTTGAAGATGCTCCATTTAGGTGTTCCCTCTTGACCAGTCATCATCCCAGTGGCTAGCCCAGGAATAATTTCGAAGCAGTCCTTGTCCCCTTCGTAGTACCGTGTCCAAGGCCACACCCAGCACTAGGCTCGTCCCACCTATAGCTTTCGGGTTGTAAACAATATACCCTTGGCCCTCCACGACATTTTACACCTAACTCAAAGGTATTCTCTCCTGGCGATGTTTTCCGCGACAGCGCACCGCTTTGAGAGCTTTAAAGTATTGTCTAACACAGTTCCCTAGTCCTGAACTTGGTAAGGGCCTCACTCAAAGTCCGAAAGCCTCGCAGTTTATCGTCTTATGTATTTTCCAAGTCAGAACCTTTCGCGCTGCTCATGCTTAACGGAGCGCATTCTTCCACTGTGCTGTGGTCTACTTTCCAGCTCACCGGCAAGACTGGACGCGAGATACTGTCAACATATGTATTTTAAGCCCTCTTTCTCCCATTGCCCCATTATCCAATGAACCATCTTCCAGTTCACCTGTGATATTTAGGTAACAAGATAACCGCAAGGTCCAAGACTGTTTGGGTTTCAGGCTCAAACAGGTGTTCCACTTCGAGACTTCAAGACTTAACTGGAGAACTCTTTTGCAGCCTAAACAAGCGATCGTCACCGGCCACTGAATATATAGTCAAGCCCTGGTATTTGGTAGCCCTTGGCGTAGGTCCCATATGCAAGACCAGTTTCAGGTATCTGGCAGATCGCCCGCTTACTTGTCAAAGCCATTATGGCTTCTTGGCAAAATAATATGGAGTTGCTGACTTTGCGTGCTAAACCTTTTGTGGAGATGAGTAAAAGCAGAAGGCTGAGCTCGGAGTCCTTTGGCCTCCAGCTTATTACCTATTCTGGCAGAGAGACGTGATTATTCGGTTCGACGGTGTTTGCCCCTTTGAAAAGCTATGTACCCCTTGTGTTATTTCCTCCTCCACTCTTATGGACCGCCGTTTGACGTCTAGGAACCAGTGGTTAAGGACTCAAACATCCGTATACCAGCTTTAGATAAATGTTGTTCGTACGGCCTTCTGGCTGCCACATTACGAAAAAGCAGTAAATTTGCCGGAAGCGACAGCCGTACCACAAACCTGAGTTGCCCAGTTGATATTGCGTTATTCCTGGCCTTGAGTTAAGAAACCCTTTCCATAATAGTTCTTTCAAATCACTCACACAGGATGAGATCAAACTAACCGGCTTGTAATTTTCGTTCCTTCGCCTCTGGCCGGCCTTGTATATTCCCAGCAGGACTGCCTACCTCCAGTCTCCTGCCACACTTTTCTCTGAAACGGATGTTCCCTACAGCCGTATAAACGGAGCTATAAGACTCCAGCCGAAAACTTGATGACTGCTAGATTAGCAGAATTGAGTCCCGCAGCTTTTTGCCTCGCAGAAGTCGCGACTCAACGTATATCTCTTGATGTCCAACCCCAAGCCCCGTTACTGGAGTCCGTATGGCCCTACCGTTCTTCCCCTGCTTCACCTGCTGGTCGATACACCGTCTTGAGAGGCAAAAAACGCAGGAGATTTATCCTTTTCGGTTGGTGCTGGGCACCTCTATTCTCCTTCTAAGGCCAATACGCTTTCTCTGATATGCCCCTGGGGTTGAATGTATGCGTAGAATCTTTTGAAGTTGGTGCTGACGGCAGAAGCTAACCTTCGTGCAAAGCTACATATTTTCCCTCTCTGGATGGCCCGAACTTTGTTCTAGGGGGCTTTAAGTATAAACATGTGAGCAACACCACGTGCAATTGAAAACTCCCCACTCAGTTAATTTATGTGCTACTGTTTTTTGACGACCAAATCCTGCGTTTGTCTCAGCCACACTATTTAACATCGTCACGGTTCGTGTTTCAAACAATACGTTTTCCTCTTCTTTCTGATGAGCAATTTCCTTATGTCGAGCTGTTTCGCTTTGCGTGACCGCGAAGTGAACTGCTTCACCTCAGCCTGTTTTATCACGGTCCATTTCCGGCTGATGGCACTTGGACCGACCGGTTGTCTTCGCCCGCTCCTTAGTCGACTTTGGCAGCTACTTTCAGGACTACTACATTTCAGGCTGGCCAGAGAGTAGCGGATTTTTCCACTTTGAAGGACTTATACTGACTGTTTTTGTGGATAACTCTCTGCTTTATCGAATATTAATTATCCTACTGACAGATTTTCTGCCACTCTTATTTTTGAAACCACGGCTAAATAATGGCAGAGGCTCATTGCTACTGGTAAAATTCGCATGCGCATTTTATATTCAATGACAGATGGTACCGTGCTTTTCTGAGAATAAATTTGTTCCTAATTTTTTGATCTGTGGGACTACCTTATGTTCAGTATCCGATTAGCCAGCCTTAATTGGATTGATACCTTAGCAATAGAGTTTGACTGATACAGTTACCATATTAGTATATCTCTCTGCTGTGATTGGTACACACCCGTAAAAGCATGGTCGAAGTGTACAGTATAACCGATAGGATGAAATATTCATAAATTTCATGGGTCGCTCCGTGAAGATATGGGAGAATGAGGCTGAAGAGAGTTTCAGTGACACAAAGTGATCACTGTTTACACGGAAAATGCGACTCGGTTTCGAACTCTTCGCGCAAAGTGCTGAGGATTCGACCAAACTTGAAGTTCCTGAGAGGCACCTTATCGTAGATTGCAGAAGCTACTATATTTAAAAGATGATGCAGAAGGAGATCGAAGGTGGCGGCCAGAATCACTTTGAAAAAAGCAAGCGTTTATGAAGCAAGCAGAAGCATGAATTTTGTAAGGGTACTCAGGGAAAAGCCTACTAATACAGAATAACCGTTATCCATTTCTTACTGGCAAGATAACTACCAGAGTGAATAGCAGTGATGAGAATCCGCAGCTGACAGAAAAAGAACAGTGTCACTTTTCTTGAACAAATAATTGTCAAGTAGTATACCGTGTAAAGAAATAAAACGTACTGCAATAATAAGAACCGTGAAAGGTGCTTGCCCAAGCTGAGGCCCAGTTACTCTGGATAAGTGATAAATATGGTTTTTTCTTAGTCTGCTGGGCGTTTTTGCTTTGTCATTTGGAGCTACAGGCGAAGCGTACTGCGTTTTGGGTTCCCTTGTGAACCATGCTGAGAAGCTTTGAGAAAAAGAAGGGAGTCGCCAGACCTGAATTATTCTTTGGTGATGGAAACGGCGATGAGTTAATCAGGAGATGCCATGGACAACTGCTGAACATGATCGGATGTTGCAGAGGAAGACTATTTCCACTACGTCTTGGGGTAAACACATACACGTGCTCATGAAAGAGTAGAAAGAAAGTTTAATCGGTCCAAAATGATAACAACTCCCCGCAAAAGCAAAATTCAGGGCTACATGATCATGTCCCCTGGTGACCTATGGGGTTACTTAGGAACAAAGGCATATGAAGGAAATCGAAAATGATCCCGGTAATCGCGAAACGCAAGATAATGACCGCATTAAGTGACCTCTTATGCAAACTAGCGCTATCTTGACTTCGGAACCGTCTTGTTACAAGAATTTCCTCCTTTTCTCCGGAAAAACACACGGGGCTAGAGCAAGACTGTGTTTAGTTGAAATCGGGTGACCAGATATTCACCGCAACCAGATGTAGGCGCGTTTGCGAACCGGAGGGAAAGCGAATAAGCGAGATTAGCCTCCTGCATGATGTATACCAGCTAAGTGATGCCACGATCGGGCGGGGCAATGGAGGCCGTAGAAAGCTCGGAGTCCATCATAACCCTTAACTTGGTCGACCGTGAAAGTGGATTAGATAGAAGCACTCCTGACTTTCGGCAAGTCCCTCTCCACGGCTTTTCAGTTCATGGCTTTGGAATTGCTGTATCTGGTCGGCCAGAAATGGTTTTTGATAATCTATTTATTTGCTAACTCAACCTAAGGAGAGCCACCTGAAACAAGGCTTAAACGAGACCCAGTATGGTTCCAAGAAGACAGAAAGAAAATGCTGCTTAGAGGTCAATTAATAGGCAGAGGTTAATGATTTTGAGGAAGTTTTGCCCGTACGGTCCTTAGAAATTCGTCAAGGTAACAAAGAAGTAGGCTGATACGTCCAACAGGAAGCAGTGATGGATACAAAGCATTATACGTACCTCTAAGAGTGAAAAGACGTTTCCACTGCCCCAGCTAGTGAATACCGTCTAGAAAGAACTGCCAAAACCTCTATATGCAGCCTGGACCTGTTTAAGATTGAGCTCTTTCCCTTTGATGGTCCTTCGGTAACCTACTGGAAGTTCATTGGACAGCTTCAGCCATATATTGCTTCGAGGGTTGGCGATGGCTGATAAAGACTTTTGTGTTTGCTCTGTTAGTGTGGGCTTGAGGCCGGAAATGCAACCGAGGAAATCTCTAAGCTGCCACCCTTGAATGACCGGAACATCCTACTAGAAATACTAAAGCGGTTACTCCGTCGACCTCACTCAACAGCACGAGCTTTGCTAGATAGTTTAATAGAACGGTTTTCTACCAGGGGAGCCAAAGCGGAGGCATCACCTTGGCTAGCAGTTGAAATGGAGTGCTGTATGACCGCGTTTAGCGTGGGATTCATACGGCCAGCCCTAACCCATTTAATACCTTAGAAACTGTAGTTCAAGGTCTTCCAGGCTGGTTGCAGAATAAACTGGCTGAGGGGGTCGATCGAATGCCACAGTTCAAAACCTATTTTTAGCGGATTAACGAAATCCTTGTCCTTCACGGCCATGTTTGCTGGTAGTCGCTTTGGACAGCTGGCAGACAGTATTGAGACAGCAGGCCGGGTGACTGAAGCCATCTGTGGCCTAGACTCGCTTTAGGCTTGGTTTATTCGGGCCATAATCTCAAAGTAGCAGGACAAAATGTGCCCCTGAACCTGCGCCGCATGCTGGTGGAGCCACTTAGCAGAGCTGTGAAATAAAGTTTTGGCGTTAGACATGTCCTGGAGGGGGGTGGGAACTCGAAGAAGGGATCGTGCTTCACCCATCCAAAGAAAAGCAATAAAGTGCGCAACTGTAGATCAGAAGCCGTCTATGGCACTGTAATCTGTGACGGTTGGTATCAACTACTTCACAGGGTTAGGCCCATTCTCTTTATATCACCCAGGGCAGTGAGCAAGAATCACGGCGAAGTAACCAAGATGCAGCTCTGTGGGGTATGCCCTGGACTACAGCCTGTGAAAACTATGACCGAGGAAGAGGAGGTTGTTTGTTATAAATTCTCGACAACCGTTCCAACACCACTCTTATTCGAACCGAGTTCAAACCATACTCGGGTTTTGGTTCGCAAGGCAGCAAGTGGACAGTCAAGACCCCGGGAGGTCCCTGGAAGCCGACATGGTCGGTGAAGCTTTCGAACTGGTCTCACTGAAAGGCTCCGAGTCATCAGGCGTAGAGCGAGCCGTAGCTGTTCATTCACTGATAGGTCTTAAATCTAGTTTTGATGTTGAATATAGAAGATTGCTCCACTTGGAAGACCAACACAGGAACCGTGAATGGGCATAAGATATTGTTTATGGGATGCTTTGCACCCGAGGCTCACCAGGGTTCAGGTCAGAGACTAAGCTGTCGTAAATACCCCTACGCAGTTCGTGCCCTGTGAGACTGGGCGGTGTTTGGTTCGACCACCTTGAGAAGCCTTAGTCATTGGCAGCGAACTGAGAAACTCAAAGCGAATCGTCACCAATGAGGAAAATAAAAGAATGTATGATGCGGAATCCAGGGACAAGCAGCTGCTGGACAAGGATGTCCCGATGGATGACCCAGAAGCCATAGAATTTGTGGAGCCGCGAACATGGTTCATGTGGGGCATCTTGCAGTCCTTCTACCATGGAGGAAGGACGTGCCAACAGCGTGGGGAACGAAACTGAGTAGCTTAAAACGTCGCTTAGAGAACAACGGAAACCTCCGGATAAGATTCTCAGAAGTTATGCCGCGAGCGAGTTTTGACCATTGACCCCAAAGGTACTTACCGCACGAAGGTGCATTGGACACAAATCCGGGGAAGTTGCCTATTTCCCTGAAGCTGCGCAGCCGGACGTGAGGTTTAGTCACTCAGTGATGCGCCTCGTCAGCTCTCTAACAATACGGCTGACCACGTAGGCATACTTTTTCTGCTTTGCAGAAAAAGGGTGGTCTTTTCAGCAGACACAGAACAGGTGTTTAGGCAGGTGAAAGTACCCAGTGTAATCATCCGTATGGAAAGTCCTTCGGAGTGTTCCACGTGCTTTGTGACCGTGACTACATTTGGTGGTGGAAATGGTAAAGGTGATGGTTTATTTCTCCCAAGTGGACGAGATGCAAGTATTAGGCATGATCAGAGTTTACGGGTAATTCAAGTATACATAATTGGATAAAAATGTATGGATAGTGTACAAGGCAGAGTAAAATGGAAGGTCGAATTAGGTTTGGTACTGGTTAAGATAAATTCCAAAGGATTTGCCCGGCCAAGAGAGAGTCAAGATCGTTGTAAGAAAATGCATTAAGTGGGGGTCCGCTGACAGGAGCGTTGACTAATGCAAAAAATTGACCTGGAAAATGGTAGAAATGACCGGATAATGAGATGCAGGCAAACAAACCATGATGGTAAAATTATTTCCGGATAATTGCAGTCAGAAGCCTACCGAATGCAGAACTGGCAAGAGAGATAATAAACAGTAAGACGAAATTAATGTTTTCGACCTGCAGGATTACCGATTTTTGTTCTGTAGAAAGTGCAATGAAATGACCGTTGCGAAAAGCCACGCGGGGCCCGGTGGAAGGGTTCGAGAAAAATCCCGGTAAATGCTGTGAAGGTGAACTGAAGAGAAAGGGCTGCAACGCGTGTATGTGATAGACACTTTGGAAGGTGTTGATTAACAACGGCTCTTTGTGCATTTCGAGAAGTGCGTGTCGTGGTGCATCAGCCGAAAGATAATGAAAAACACAGTTCATCTGCCTGGATTATGCGCGGTATTTTAGCTATCGAATCGCGCAGAGGGTTGAATTCCTATAGGTACAAGTTAGGTGGAGTTTGAGAGGTGATGAGGAGAGTGTCAGTGGTACATCCCTGGGAGTTTTCTGGTATTTATTCGGAGGATAGTGCAAGTGACTCTTCTGGGCAGTCCGTCCGTAGTTCAAAAATTTTCACGGTCATATGGTTCCAGACAGCAGTAGTTTGATAGATACCAACCGAGGGAGATAGATATATCCTTGCAGAGTAATAAGCGGCCGGAAAATGTGAAATTTTTTTTTGTGGTCGACACTTATGAAAATCCGCACGATAAATTTACCCTGGACAATAATTGAAAGAAGAGTGGCAGTCTGGATGGGTTCCAGCTGTGGTTAATTGGGTAATGGTGTGAAGTTAATCAAAAGCCTAAACCAATTTCATAAGCACTATCCTCCATGATGTAACGGTTTAAGCACTTCAAAGAATTCTTCTACCTTCTTAAAAGCGGTTGGGGGTCGAGTGAACGAACTTTTAGTGGCATTTTATTCAAAAGTGGAGAGATCTTCGTTATGAAGAAATTAGACCGCACATTTTTCCTAGGAATAGGGCCAGCCACAGATGAACTGCTTTGCCGTAGGGAGTACCGGAAGTCGGTGGGTAATCTCAGTTTTGTTGATGAACCACAAACCTGACTCCTGCTGAGTTTATGTAAGAAAGATGTATTAGTTCTTAGTATTCGTAGCAAGAAAGGATCTAGGTGCAGAACACGGCAGCTTTGCTTGTAGTTCAGTATTGTAGAATAACCTAGTAATGGCCTTATGGATGTTCTTCGTATATTCTCAATGGATATTCAGTCACGTTTTCATATGCTGGAATAGGCTGTAGACTCAAACTCAAAAAGTGGTCTGCCATGGGTCTTGTAGACGCTGAGCTTGCTTTCGAGCAATAGAAATGTCTTGTGAAGCAGTCCAGTCAGCCCTCGAACCCTCGAAACTCGAATAAATGTGTTTCGAGAAGGTAAACGAGCGTGATTTTCGAGGACTCAGATCTCGTGTTGATGAATTAGTTGCAATTATTCAACCACCTAGGCTAAGCAGCCCTGGTGGTACAGTACATTTATAAGTTAGAACCCTACTTTTTTGGCAGAACACTTCATTAACCAAGTGGTCCCCGAAGGTGCTTAGTTAAATTTGATCCTGCAATATGTCACTAATGGTAGTGTTCAAAGAGTGCGGGTCAAAAGCATACAAAAGTTTTACGTCATTAGCAAAGAGAAAAGGATTCCCGCGAAGGATTACGCCGAATATATAGTTTACGTAAGTTGGAAGATGCATTGTTCCTAGAACTCTACCTTAGTCGACTCCGCCGGTTGCAGCTTTCGGTAGCGACAGTGTGCTATTCGCGTTTACCAACTGATAGTGTAAAGACAAATAAGACGACATCCGCGATTTTAGGGGTCAATAAGGCAATTATTTCGACTAAAATTCGTGAAACTGGATCAAAAGCTTCACTCAAACCGAGAAACGTTATCATCATCCACTTGCCTTTGTTGGCGGCCTTGGTAAGGATTCAAAAAATCAGCCATATAAGCAGAGTATGAGTTGTTTTTAAGAAGGCCACGCTCAGCCGTAATAACAGGATTATTTCTGAGAAAGTAAGTCGTGAAGTCAGCCTTAATCAGCTTTAATCAGCTTTAATCAGCTTGTCCATGATCCTCGAGGCAACTGGGGTGTGATCGACAGGACTATAGATTTATGGATCTCATTTTGATCCCTTTTTATACATAGGAATAATAACTGAGGTCTTCCACTGGCTGGGACAAAAACTATACCGTAGAGATGAGTTAAATATGTTTGACGGTGAAACTGGAATATCGGTTTCGTCCAACGAGAAAACGACCGTGGGTAAAGCATCAGGCCCAGGGTGGCAGGACTGTCTAGTTTTTGACAACAGAGGTGATGTATTTCTTGGGTGAAAAGAAACAATAGGCAGAATTCCCGAGGAATCAAGAGTCCGAAACGGAATAACTGCAGGAGGATCATATGCCAAAGTGTATGCAGAAAACACCCCGAAAGCCTCCGATATGTCTTGTGCTCCGTTTACGAGTATTATTATAGAAAAGAGAAGAAATAGCTGAAGTGGACTAAGTGTTCCTAAGTTTTAATAATTTAGCTGAAATCTCTACCATTTTTGGGCTGCGCAATGCATTCCGTTCTTTTTTCTCTCCATCCACTCCCAATAATATATTATATCTCGAGATAGGTGGATGGCATGTGTGTATAAGGAGAAATTAATTGTTTTGAGAATGGCACGTAGGAGTTTCATGAGTCGCTGTTTCATTCGCGCGTTTGACGGAATCCTTTTTAGGCGTGATCCTACTGAGACAGCAAATTAGGACAGAGTGGAGCTTGTCTTTTGCCGTTTGTGATTGCATGGCAGGAAGAATTCATCTCGGTTCTGGGCGTATGTGAGCCAAGATATTTGATCTCATTTAGCATGATAGAATAAGCTAGTAATGGGTAGATTTTGGTGGATCATTTTGGGGATAGGGAACCTACAGAAAACCATGGACTGATCACTTCCTGCAAATTTCTTTAGGACCCTAGTGGACACCTGGGTAACATTCAGGGCAGGGATCAAGTCTAGTGTTGTATAATCTTGCTGGTGGAGACAAGATGAACCCACCCCTCAAGGCCGGCAGTGTTCACGAAGTCAAGTGAGTTTTATGGGCGGAAGAATGTTGACAAACAAACATCCGGTGCATTAAAGTCACCGGATAAGAGCCTGGGTTCACTATTGAGGCCTGCGACGAAACTCAATGCATCAATAATAGTTAGGAATTCACAAATGTTTTGGCCAGACGGACGGTAAACACCACTAATCAAAATCTCATTATGCTGAGTTTTGATTGTGAGCCACACTGAATCTTCCACGATGATCATAGTTTGATGCTCGAACAAACATGCGACGAGACCTTCCCTTGTGAAGATTAGACAGCCCCCCTTGCTCTGGTTTCATCTATTTTTCCTAAAAACCATAGTGCCCACCACAGCAATGTCTTAAAGGGTAGTAGTATCAAACGACCATATTTCAGTTGTCACACTACTTTGCTAAACTCACCCACGCACGCCACTTTTGCACTTTTTGTTGGTGTGAGACATTTGAATTTGGCCTTGAGCCGATACCGACTGTCCTGCCTGGACCACGGGACTTTAAGTCTTTGGGTCTTACAGTTGAACCTGTTTGGCCACATATTCGAAGTTTGCTTATATTTGTGCTTGTTTTGATTTTCAACCTAGTGCCGTGGAAACTGGGAGCCATTCTTGTTCCGGTTTTGGTATTGGTTTGAATTGGCTAAGTGCCGCTCTACTCGCGATTATTGTGACTTACCTCCAGAAGTGATGTAGATGTCCTGCGGACCCTTCGGTGGCTGCATGGATGCCTGTCGTGGTTTCCGGAGGAATACTAGATGAAAGTGTACACTTTGGAGGCTACCAGCTCACCCATTTTTGCCAACCTTGTTTTATGCAGAGCCGCGACGGGTTTTGGGGTAGGCCATGAACAATCTGTTTCGCAGGCCGTAGAAGGTAATTGCTATGCCCACCGTCGCCATGTTTCCTTTCCAACGGGTGCCGAAGCTACTTCCTTCTCTGGAGGAATAACTGAGCCACTGACGCAAGCTGATTTCAATTTGAAGGTACGGGCATCTAACTCACGGGATTATATGACTTTATCCCCGGACCCTGACGTAGGTGCCATTTGGTTCAGCCCCCTCTGCAGATCAGCACGGGTCAGAGAGCTTCGGATCTTTCCTGGGATGCTTTCTCAGAATAATTTATCTCTTGGTTTCAGTTGCTTTATAGACCCTTAAGAAGGACAGGCGTACCATCCTTATTTGTTTAGCTTGTACCGGCGAGCCAGTTATGCCTCCCGCAAGGCAATTACTGCAGCAGTTATGTATATCAGAGTTTGGTTGGTATAGCCCACTCAACCCAGAGAATACCGTGTTGAAGAAAAGTTGGGTGCCATGCACGAATCACGTCAGGAAGGGGAGAATGTGGAGGAGCATACCTGGAAAGGTCTAGCCGGTGATAGGATGCACTGAACTGCGTACTTTTCGTGATGCTTCAGAAACCTTCGCGGTGCAGTGGCTTTCGCGAGGCAAGTGTCCGTGGATTGAACTCCATGCTACATATATTTATGCAGTGAATCGTGGGTAGCACCTATCAAAACTTTCATGATTATAAGGCTGAAGCCGGCGGCAGCCGTCTAAGTTGCTCTTCGGATCCTATGGTCCTCTCACATTGGCCCTCCTACCCTCTACATCTTCCTTTCCTCTGTCGATCTTGGTGGGTGAACCCAACGTGTTTCCCACTGCGATAGGGGGATCAAAGTCTTGAACCTAGGGTTCGCCTTCGAAATTCCCGATGTCGCTTGGCAGACCACAGACCAATTTCTGGGTAGTAACCGCCGCTTTATTTCGTGTAATTTCAGCTGTCGCGACTGCCCTTATCCAAACTTCTCTCCTCCCATTGTTACTACTTCCTGCAACTGGTCATTCCTACCTGCGATAATCCGCCACGTCAACTTTCGGTAATTGAGCTCCGTTCGTCCTGCTCCACATTGTCAGGGATATTGTGGGTACACTGCGATACCATACCTGTTCATCACGTTCAAAGGTCGAGGTGACGTGTCATTCCAATTGGGTCATTTAAGGGTTCAGAAGAGAAACGGTAGCAGGGCCATCACAAGGTTGACACAAGTAGAGTGGTTTACTACAGAAATTGGCTCAATGGAACGAGTTCATGGCCCTAGGGACTGTCTCACACACAGCCTCAAGATAAATTTTAGCCCCCTTCCGATTACCGGTCTGTCATGCGTGAAAGGACCATTGGTTTGTGCCAGCAAGCACAGAGTCACTGAGACCACTGTTAAACATTATCGTGAAAAGGAAGGTCATATTGACTGTTCCTAAGTTCTATCAACTACTTGCCGGCTATTCTTGATGGTTGAAAGGAGAGCGACGTGTTCTCGGAAATCACTGTCGCTACCATCAAACGGCAACGCGTCAGAGTGGCTAACAAATGATGCCTTTCCTGGAAGAAAGTAAAATGAATGCCCATTATGCCTTCGAGCTTGTGAGAGTAGACTGTTTTGAACATTTTTTGTCAGGAGTGGTAGGGGAAGAGAGGATCAGTAAGGCTACTTGTTCACGTATATGAATGCGGGGGCGCAACACACCAAAGTTGCGCATTCCTAATTTATCAGTTCTCTCTTACATGCACCGAAGACCCTCATGGCCAAAGGGGGTCACCTACATGTTTTTCGGTGATAATGAGAGCAATTTTAAGGGAGGCTGGCATGAGCTTCGGGGAATGGGGGTTATTCAATAGTTACCGCAAGAAAGAATTATTCTCTTCCTATCACGCTGTGGTATGAAATGGAGATTAGAGCCGCCAGAATGTGGTTGCTGGAGTGGAGTTTGGGAGTGTGGGAACCTCTGGTGCATCTTCTGCTGCTTTCAGTTACACATGGTAGTCGTGTGACGGGTGAGAGTCTATTGACTTTTTTGGCAGAAGCAGATAGGACCCTCAACGATCGCTCCCCCTCCTTGCCAGTGGCAGATGATTGCAAAGATCTTGAAGTACTGACTGAAGGCTATTTTCTGATACTTCGCAGTAATGAATTTATATTTGCTGGTCATGATTTCTCCCGCACTTTTGAGAGACAACGGGGAAGGAAACAGTTGTTAGCTGATTCGTTTTAAAACTTTGGGAAACCGAAAGTGTAAGCATGTTACAAAAAGAGCAAGAGAGATTGATAGAAGTAGAAATTTCTGAAAGTCGAGGGTTTGGTACTTTTAGTTAGAGGTAGTTGTCTTGGGAACCGGTGGCCGCTAGGGAGTCCTAGCAAAGTGCGGTCTGAGAGGGATAGGGTTGTTAGAGAGGCTCTGGCTCACATGTTCTACCAGTTGCTGTCGCGCGGCGTACACAGATTGTGTTTGTTGGAGAGCGTAATTGGCTAGTTTAATTGCGTGCAGCAGATCTTTGTTTTAAATGTGCATGATACCTATTATTCAGATGAACTTTCTGTATTATTATTTGTTGAAGTATATATGTTTATGTTCTATTTATCTGAAGAGATTCCGGCTGTGCTAGTCATTTGCTTTGGTAAGGTTGAGCTCGTTGGTGATCTTTACTGCTTTAAAGTACTTGTTACTCTTCCGGAGAAATCATTTAACATCTCTGTGCCCTTATGTTTGTTCCGCTGATTGCGACATGTCATACCTCGGGTTACTATGACGTACTCCATCACGGTAATGCCCCAGCAATGCATGCGAACAGCTTTAGGTTGGGTACCGACTTAAAGGGGAAAAAGGTAAGTCGATAACACAGTCGTTAATTTTGGCTAACCTGCAAGGTCGGATGCGGATATATCTCAGGGCAGTTGTGGTGCTGTATAGCTTTGAGTGTATTTGGCCTTCCTCATTGAGCCCATCACACATGGCCCTGTGTCTGGGTCGCGTTCTGGGAGGTATGACAACTAACCTATTAGAGAAGTTCAAAACTGAACTTACGCAGTTTATGAATCGTCGGTGAGAAGGAAGAAGAAAACACCCAGTTGGGTCCAGCTTTTGATCTCTGTTTCCTGTAAGCGAACGATGGAAACAGCCGGATGCACCTAAAACCGTTAACCTGCTTGCTTTCTCCGAGTTTTTATATTTCAATCAACAGTGACAAGCCGAGGCGCTCACCACGGAAACCAATGGCATTATTAGGTGTCATGAGCAGATATGGCTAAGGTTTATGACTCAACAGCAATCTTTGTAGGTTTTTCAGCAGAGGATTCATTTCCTAATCAATACAGTATGTCTATATCTCGAGCTTGCGCAGTTGTGTCATCCTAACCTAGTAACCACTTGTCGTTGAAAGGTTGTGAACCTTTTGACCCATGGTTTCACTCGACGAGAAAACAAAAGAGACCGTAATGCCTTGGGCTATAGTCTAACTACTGGCTCCCAGTTGTGTCGTTTGATTGCTGATTCGCTTATACGTGTGCCTAGCGAATTAGGCCTCACTAATCACCCAGGTGGTCAACATCGGGCGGAATGAATCCCGAAGTACTTTCCCAGGAAGGGGATTGTTAGGGCCGATGACTCGTCGTAGAGTATTGCATGTTGGGATAAAGGTCAATAAACTCAGTTAATTCTTCGGGAGCGCCTGTTTATTCTTCACCCTCACTCCTTGTTTAACTGCTTTGACCTCATACCCCTTCACGGACTGTTTGCACATTTGGTTCTTGGTCGTTCCCAACATTTATTCCTTTCCACTCCTAAGATAGGCATGGGAGAGTTCACAGCCAAGTACGATTTGCAAAGTCCCGATTTGTTATTGTTCAGTATTTGAACACTGCCTCAGTAATTATAAACGTCTCTCTTCCCGGTGGATTGGACTTGTAAAGTTCCGTTAATTTTGTGTTTGGAAATGGCGAAGTGCAATGTTCACAGCGCGCAAAGGCTGGTATTCCGGGCAGTCGTAAACCTGTTAGGAGTGCCGGCTTGCTTTATAACTGCATCGGACTCTGTGATCCGTCGACTTATACTATTCAACTTTAGGTTATCTCGTTTAATTCGACAGAATCAAAAATGATGGATTGACATGCTTGTCAGTAAGGCTTTTAAAGGTAAATTAGTCGACAGCCTCTCTAATCTGGAAGTTGCCACCGCTATGGTGCCCCAGAATTCCGTACAAATTCTGTAACTTTTTCTTCTACTCATGACAGATCTAGCCTCGATCCTGTAGTAACCTAGCTACTGTTATGAAACTGACTTGGATTCTCTGGATCAAAGGGGAAGGGTTTCAGTTCTACGGAAAGCAGGTGCTAGCTTAGCCCTGGGGATGGCCTAGGGAGTATGCAACTAGTCAAAAGTTTCACGAGTTGCAAAAAGACGGTCAGTATCAGTGAGAAAGGGGAAGAAAAGTTTGTATTGGAACAACGTCTACCTTTTTTACGTATTGGAACGATAGCAAACAGAATAATGGATGTAGGAGACAGAATTCAACTATCCGTCGGCAGAGCAGACAGAACATCTTTTTGAATGTCGGAAACCAGCTGCTCCGGGGGCAGTCAGGCAAATAACAAACAGACGTACCTATCTGAAAATGGCTTGTTGGTGGCTCAGGCTCCAGAATGGTCTAATTATGTAAAATTTCAATGATTGTGCAGCGCCAAGACTTGAGAACTATGAGGCTTATGAGCAGTGAAGTTGCGTCATAATTTATCGAGCTCCGGGAAGTGGCCAAAGGAAACTCAGAAGGTTCACGTGAAGCTGTCTGGTGGAGATCTGTGAAATCCAGCCCCGGTTGTTGGGCTGTAGCTAAAGCTTCAGAGTGTTTGACCCGTGGCTGACCAGAAGCATAATCCGTTAGAAAAAGGGCATCAGCAACAACATGTCAGGAACGTAACAAACATCGCCGAAAAGCTGCGCTACACAGCTCGGGCAGTAAGCGTTTATGATTTGGCGTTCAGCAGCGTACTTTGTTGGGTTATTATCGGTAGAGGCTGTGAATCATCTGCCCTCAGGTACATGTAAAACAGTGCTGTAGTTAGCAAGTACTTCCCGAATAAAATTAGAAAACCCAGTTTCAGCTGGTAGGAAATGACAGGAGAGGAAGTAAATTGTCTCCGTTGTGATGTGGACCATTGCTGAAGCACGCGGTTCATCGCTTTGTCAGAGGCATGGGGGGCCATACTCAAATGGGCTTCTGCGTCGAAATAAACGGGGCGAGCTCCAGGAGCTAATGCGTCCTTCACCTCACTGAAGGCAGTTTAAGCGTCTTAGAGTATTTCTGCGGGACCTTTTTAGCACGTCGAAGTGAACCTGTCAAAGGCTGCCTCTAGTGAGCACTGTTTAAGTCAAAGAGCTGACATGGGCTTACAATTTCTTTAAACAATGAACGGTGGCTCGTGAAGTGGGTAGTGAAAATTCGCGTGCGGTTTGCACCTTTTTTTCTGGTGGTTGGATACTAAGTCTGTCAATCATGAGGCCCCAAATTCTTAGCTCAGTTTTGCTCAAGACGCTATTTTTTCTCTTTGATTGCCATACCATAAGCGATCAAACACTGAAACTGCTGATAAACGCAATGTTTATATTCATCATCAAGTTCACTGATTACTAGAAATTCTTCCGTGTAGGTAAAAACAAAAACAAAACCGCTGGTAACCTGGTCAATAAAAGGAAGAATTTGGCAATGGGCTAGTACCGGATCCAAGTTCTAGGTTACCCGGGCACCGTTGACGTTGGCCGTGATATTCTGAATATGTGGGATCAGGCACCTGTCTGGAACAGTGACATTATTGAGAACTAACCTTCCGACCTCTTAGAAGAGGTGCGAGGCGCTGAAACGGAAGGACTAGATGGTGCCCGGATAGTGTCTATTTTGAGCAAGTGTTTAAGCTCAGCTCGTGCAGCCTCAAGTTTGTACGGCTCAAGCCGGCTTGCCATGGCAAAATGTGGAGGGCCCGGTATACTGACGTGACGACCGACTGAGATGGTTAGGCAAGGCAGTGCTGACGGTGGGCGTTGCCCTTTGTTGTATGCATGTAACAAGTTTCCCGAGAGAATATGAATCAACCATTTCAGGTAGCGCAGGGCCGAGGGAGTTGGAATCAACCAAAATTTCACTCACAGTTAGGTGAGCGAAGCGGTCCACAGGAAGTCTGTGGTGAGAATCAACCAGGAGGTGTACAAGGTGCAGGAAATCAGTACCAGGTATTGCACCCTGAACCTCCTCAATTAAGAAAACCAAACGAAAGGTGAAGCAATAAAGTAGTTTGAAACTTTTCGCATTAGTCCGCATAGAGTTATCATTAGCAGCACTTAAGACAAAGAATATGAGTCTGCCTATATCCTGACCCAAGTTTGACAGCGTGTGAGCAGTCCATGATTTGATAACCGCGTGCTCACTCTGTCAGCTCAAACTTTTCGCCCAAGTGGGGCTGTTGCACCGTACTTTCCTGATGTTACAAACCACCATGCCATTTCCATACTTGAACATCTCTCAGACACCCGTCATGGGGTTTTGCCTTGTCGTCACCACTTTATCTACCTTCAAAAGGAGGATCAATAGATGATTATTTACCTGTCATTTAATCTGTGGTCGATTTTTCTAGCTATTCCTCTCTGCTACTGCCGTGGTCATTCATCCCACATCGACAAAACCCCTTTCCCATTTTCATGTTGGCACATCGCGATCCATCTATCACTAGGCCAACGCTTCGCTCAAAGTTTAAAAGTTTCACTCCGGCCACTTCTTTCATCACCACTCCGGTAATGTCGCTTCGTACGCGTTGTCCTGTCGGTATACAGCTGGCAGAACCATCATTCGGTCACCGAACTTTAAAACTGTATTTGTCTGCTGATTTACCGTTCTATACTGGATATCCCATTCCTGTTCATCTTCTGCTTTTCAATCCGCAACCCTCTAGTTCACCGTAAATCGCGGTTGATTATTTCCGTATCACATGGAAAACCCTTTTTTCCGAAAGTTATGCAAAATATCGGTCGATCCCGCTTGGTTCTTCGGTAGCTGCAGTCCTCACTTCGTAGGACTTATTCATATTTGCATATTTGCCCGCGATTAAAAACCTCGCTGTCTGAGGTTCGATAGGTTTTGCAGGACGAATTCACTTGCTACACTGAAGCCGAACGGAATGCCACGGAACTGGACCCTCTCTCGCTGTCTTACGATGTATCTCCCAGGTCGCCGGTAATACCAAAAGCAAGATACCGTCGAGACTTTTTTCAGACCTCTTCCTTTTTCTCATTATCCAATAACCCAGTGAACCATCTTCCAGTTCACTGGAGACCTTCAGATAACAGGATAACTACAAGGTTCTGGACTATTTGAGCTTCAGCATCTTCGCCGTGGGCCACTTCGGGACTTCAAGAATGTGGCCACCACCGGTCATGCGTACTTTAGGCTGCTCTGAACCCTTCAGTCCAGGGGAGCCAGAAGTTGCTTTTGCGGCAGTAGCTTGGTGGAATACCGAGGTTCGCGCGCGCAAGCATCTGGACTCTCGTTGGCAGAAAGGTAAGTCCCGAGGTCTGACCTGGCCTGGTTCAGTGGGGCAGCGCTCATGCCCGACTAACCTGTAAAACTTCCTTGACGATGAAAAGGGGGACCTAGAAAGGAGGCACAAACTGACGATGTCACCGTGACCACAAAACTTCACTCGACTCAATGAACCACCGCATCGTACATCGGACCTAGCGGGTTCCAGTTTGACCACCGCGGTTACAGCTTGGATCAGGAACTATATGACATCTAAGAGCCTCCAGGTTAGGGTGGAGGAATGTTTCGCAAATGGGCTTACTGCTGAACGGCTTACCTAAGTGTTCACTACTGGGCCTCTACTCTTTATATTGTTCGTAAAAGACCTCACTGTGGGGCTGGAAAATCCAGTCTTCCTATTGGCAGACGACGCCGAAGTGGTTACGTCCATATTGGAGGGGTTCTTTTATTGAGCCCTGGACACGATATACCAGTGATTTCCACTGCGGGATCTGCCTCTGAATGTTAACAAGTACCAGCGTTTGACGAACTACAGATGGACACATCCAGTGAGACAGCTGGGACCACCGAGGAGGGAGATGAAGGTCCCACAGGAGGGTGGTGTAACAGACCTGGGCGTTGCAATGGCTAGTGATTTCAAACCAGATAAACAACGCCAGGCGGTTGCCCCGAAAGCCTCCAGAGCTCTCTGATGGCTGAAACGATTAGTGGCCACGAGAGGATCAAAGAGCCTATTGACACGACACAAAAAATTGTTAGTAACCATCCGGGAGCTTGTGTCCAGGCTTGGTGGCTGGAAGTGGCAAAGAACGTAAGACCGCGGAGCTGGTGTTGCGACATTTCACGAGATTGTTTGCCTACCTTCGGGGGCTCAGTTATGAGCAGCTCTTCGGAAAACTGAACCTCCACTCGCCGGAAAGCAGAAGGCTTCGGAGTGACCTGATGAAAACCTTCAAAAATTGCGAAAGGAACAGTAGACTTTGGTGAAGGAGTGGGGCCGTTAATGATGTTCAGCGGCAATACTTTGGTCCGAGGACATGCCCTTAGGTTATGGAGAAAGGGTTTAAGGACTCAACTGAGAGCAAACGTTTTCTCCCCTGGGTTAGCGAAAGACTGGAATGGGCTGCCGGACAAAGTGTTTTTGCAGAGTAGACTAAGGGATTTCAAAAAACGGTCTTATAGGAAATGAAGCGAGGCCTTTAGCCAAAGAGGGCTATAAGTTGCACCGCATCTCCCCCACGCCTTCTCACTTCACTCCTCTCCCCAATTGCACCACCCCCACTGCCATGTCGTCTATGGTTTCATCTACCCTGCCACGTTTGGGCCGGACGGTTTTAAGTAACCCCCTTCAGCTCATGACCCAGTGGAAGACTGTCCATGGGATGCCGGCAGCTGAAAACAGGGGCCCTGTGCACCCTTCGGATTGGTTCATAGTGGCCGGAGGTCCTGTCTTCTTCTCTTCTCTCTAACAGTAGCTCAGAGGAATTTTGGTTTTTCAGTTTCTCTGCAGAGCTGAGAGATTCAAGGGGCCCACGGCAAGAGGAACTGGACAATTCGAACCGCGGCCGTGCACTTCCTGCCAGCAGAACTGATTTGAAAATGAAATTATATGACAGTAGAATAGGCGTACATAAGGCATCCCCCTTTCCAGGTTTTCTCAAAGGAACCGTGTGGGGACTTAAAGACACTTCCCTACCTCTTTGCCCGCCGTCGAGGGGAAGTCAAGAAACTCCTGGTTAAAGTCCAGACACTCTGCAGAGCGGTATCACAGCTTCAGTCACGATCCGCAGCAGCCCTGAGTAGGCGAAGGAGAGTGGTGATTAAGGTAATTCACGAAACACTTGGTACAGCTTCGAATTGAAGACACCGTGAACTCCGACAACATGTGGTAGGTCCGATGAGACACGTGGGTATCCCAGTGTGCGCTTTATAAAGCGAGTCATGCGGCTGTGTAAGTGGAAACCTGGCTCACATGCTTGCCACTTTCCGGTAGTATTCGAGCACCTTTGATTTAGAGACATTTTCTTGGCAGCAGCCGAGAAAGCCAGTAACTCGGTAACGGACACCAGCATCACATGATAGGAACTGCGACAAAGAAAAAGACGGCGGCTAGACACGAGCACAGAGAAGCAGGACCGCCGGACGAGCTGGAGGCTGCTCTCTTCCTTGAGAGTTACACTCGCAAGGTCTGCAAAGGCGTAGAAAGAAAGGAAACCTGATTAGCAGGAGCCCAGTGAGTGTATAAGTGGGACCCAACCCTAAAGTCAGAGTATGAGAACGTCGGTCCATAACAATGCGATACAAATCCACCTTCTCCAGGTAGACGCATTCGAATTGGACCTGATAATGCCACCCAGCGTACGCACTGCTTTTCTGGCCCGGCAATAAGGACAGCATGCTCAAATTAGACAGGCGAAAATGAAAGCCAACCTGGTCTTCAAAAATACTGAATAATCAATCTGACTTGGTGTGATCAGAATGTGGGCCCTCGACAAAGCACTCCACAAAAGACCACTAAGCTGTGGAGTCAAATCGTCCAAAGCTGGGCACCTACGGGGGCGGCCTTGTCCAAGGCCGCAGTCCGTTTGTCATCCAGCTGTAAACCAATGTGCCGAAAACCAGCCCAGAAGGCTGGTTGGAAGCTTGAGATTTGGAGGCTGAACTAAGGAAAACGGCCTACAAGGGCGGGAAAAGAGCTTGGCGGCAATCCACTGTAATGCCCGTGCTGTAGTCAGCAGGTGGAACGAACTGTGAATAAAGCCGCTGAGGCCGATTGTACTACCCCCTGTGAAACGTACTTTAACGATAAAGTTAACAGAACTAATCTGTCCGCCGGATGGCTCCAACCGTAGGCCACATTGGGAGGATGGCGGAGTAGGTGAAGTCGTACTATTACCGGTCACATAACAGTTCCAGCAAATCCAAGGTAACTACTTCGAAACGCCCGCTGTCCAAGCTCTTTCTGCGATAGCTACTTCTGGAGGTAGAAGGTGATCCTTATCTGCGCCATAGGCAGACCTTCAGCCACCACAGGAGAAATCGCAAACCGCATCCACTACTTATGACAAGTAGTTGGAAGGACTGAGCAGATCCTGATAATAAAGGACCCCAATTCGCCAGAAGTAGACTAGGAACGTGGGTGGTCGCTGTAACACTGTTCTGGGCAGAAATCAGCCAAATCCGAGCAAATCCCGAAACCAAAACACAGTTGGTCGGTAAATTCTACGGCACTGAATTATTAACCAAGCAACAACATAAAACATTTGCAAGCCTCAAATGTGCCAACATACAGGCTCAAAAAACGAGAACCGAGCTTACAGCTTGCAACAGAAGCATATGCATCACGCAGGTCCGAGATGGGTTAAGACAGAGTAGCGCTTTGGACGCGAGCAAACAAAGGTTTGATTGTGGAAGCGAAGTGTACGGAACACGCAAATAGTGTATGTGGAGGAGTAACACCACGAAAATACGAAATCCTAATGTCCTTGAGTGGTTTTCCACAACCGATGGTTACAGTCGCAAGGACTTTCCCCCGACCAAGATCTTCTCCACGTAATCCACAAGAAAACCCTTGTGCAGCGTACCCGCCAGCCATGCTTTGGTGGAACTGACACGCCGCTGCCGTATTGGATGTCGTACTAACCAAGTAGCAATTCGACGTGTGGGACCTGAAGATAACGACAAGCCTTGGCAAAGGTGAACAAGGTACGTTATGGTTCACTTACGCTATGGCCTCCTGACAGATGTAGGAGAAATTTTAGGTAGCTAGATATCAACAAGTTAGTGCTGAGCGCAGTGTTGCTAAAGTAGCACGGTCCAACACAGAGGAATTATAGATACACGAAAAGCAATGTGATTATTCTAGCAGATACATTCGCCCCACTTCGTGGGGTGCTTCGGAGGGGGCGTCCTCCGTGGTGGAAGATAGCCGCGACTAAGCCCCGGCAGAAGAAATCTAGGCTTTGGAGCGCTTCCAAGAATCCAAGGCCATACCATATACTTACGGTACTTAAGGGCAAGAAACTCGGTGGTTGAAAGACAAAAGAGGCGCAAAATCAGGTTTGGGCTGGACTTCTCAAAAAGACAAAATCATCGCCCAGAGCACAGTCCAAAGGAGCAATGAGAGTGGCCGTTGAAAACGTGCAGTGTCAGGTGAACAAGTTGCCACTCCAGAGGAGTAGAGTGAAACCTTCTTAGAGTACTTCCGATCATTCTGCAATGAAGACCCGATCAACGGTGGTAGCATCCCCATGGCCCAGAAGTATCGGCTATGTCAGATGTTACGATCACGTCGCGGGAGGTAAAGTCAGTGCTCCACAGCCTCAGTTAGCTTAAAGCCACTGGGCCTGACGGCATTCATCCCGTTATCCTGCAGCCCACAGCTGACATCACCGCACAATTTAATCTAATCATTGACGGGAGAACATGCCAGAAGATTAGAGGATGGCACAAGTTGTCCCGATTCACAAGAGTGGATGAAGAGACTGGCCTTGAATTATCGCCCCTTAAGTCCTCCGACAGTTGTGACGAGGGTCATTGGGCAATGCGTTAGGGATGAAATTGCTCGTCACATAGATACTTATGACCTACTCAAAGCGGAGCAGCAAGAATTAGTCAAGAGTGGGTAGTAATTCACGAGCCTACTATCCTTCTCAGATGAAGTGACTGAACGTCTGGACAAGAGTGACCAGGTCGATGTGTGTTACGTGGACTTCTAGAAGGCGGCCGACGAGGCAAACCGTTCCTTTCATATCTCTAAGCCGGCACTGCTACTATCAGCGCCCCCAGAGGTGGCGTGGTTAACGTGGTTAACCTAATAAATTGGAAATTCTGCACCGGGTTAGAAGGCATCACCTCATCGCTCGCGAACTTGAGTAGCGGGATTTTACTGGGGTCCTTCTGAGGGCCATCGCTGTTCTTCGCCTCCCTGAATGACCCGATGGGACAGCCAAAGTTTCCCTGCTACTTGTTTTCGGACGTTGCGAAGACAGCCGAAGACCAACTGATTATGATGTGCAATCTGACCTGGACACTTCTCACACGTGGCGCGTAACCTGGGATCTACCGCTCAGCAAAGGCAAGTGAAGGCTACCGCTATCCGTGTGTTTCGGCCCCGCAGCACCTGGATTCGGGTAGGCCCACGAGATAGCACGAGCTGTAAAGAACGAATACTGAAAATCCTTCTAAATGTTCAACGTGCTTTGTGAATTTGACTATATTCAACATTATCTTAGGAAAGCTCGCTCATACACCACACATTTTCACGTTTGTTTATCCATGTGAGACATTTGAATTTGGCCTTGAACCGTTTCTGACTGTCGTGCTTGAGCCACGGGGCTTTGGACCTTTGGGTTTTACTGTGAAGCCTATTTGGCCGCATACCTGAGGTTCGTATATATTTGTATCCTTTGTGCATTTCAATTTAGTAGCGTAGAAGCTACGAATCAATCTTGTTTTGGTTTTGGGATTCGTTTGAATTGGCTACGCGTTGCTCGATTTGCGAGATTTGACTTACAGTACTCAAGTGGAACCTGGACAAGAAAACTCATTGGAAATGCCCAGACGAGGAAGCAAGGACATTTTGAGACAACAGGAAATAACTCGGCAAGTCTCTGGGGATGGTTCGGGTGTTATTGATTCTCTAGATAATGCTAAGTTTACTAGCTCTGTCAGTGCCAGGTCATATGTCTCTAACCGCGATGCGTTTGACGATATTAGTACTTAAAGAATGAGAGTAATAGAATTAGAAAACGAGCTGCGGTTAGCCAGAAAGGAAGCAGAGCCCCTTACACAAGGAACTGGTCTCAGAGAGCCAGAAAAGAGTCCATGTAGTTCACAATGTCAACATCGAAAAGGCGCTGTGATCGACGAATATAAACCCTTGAGACAGCCTGAAACTACCGAGGCTTTGGCTCTTGACCTGCCGAGAGTGGAGCTGTCCCACTTCGACGGCCACCCCGAGCAATACTGTATATTCATGAAACAATTCGAAAATTTTGTTGAGTGCAAAGTTGCAGATCCTGGTCAAAGGTTTTTGTATTTATTACATTACTGTCGTGGGAGAGCCAAAAGTGCTATCGAAGGCTGCGCGATGCTTGATCCGCCGATGGGGTACATCAGGGCGCGCAGAATCCTGAAAGATTTGTTTGGACAACCATTCAAGGTGGCTAGAAGCCTAATTGATAGTGTTTTATTGGAGGCGAAAAGGACTGAGGGCAAGGCTGAATCACTGTCGGGTTTGGTGATAAAAAGGCAGAATTGCAGTACAGCACCGGAGCACTTAGGATACCAGTCTGATCTGAATGCATTGCACACACAGGAATGCATTGTCCGATGTCTATCTATTGATTTACAGAGCCGATGGGCAGAGGAAGCTGAAAAAATAAATATGCTTGAGCGGGAATCTACGTTCAACGATTTGACGGAGTTCATAGGTCGTCAGTCCCGTATCGCCAACAGTCGATTTGGACAAATCGTACGCGAAAGTTGCAGACTGGCGCGAAGGGAACCAACATCTCAAATTGTGGAGAAGGACTGTAACCAAACCCAGTCTTTGGCTGACATGCACATGATAAGTCAAGAACCCGAGAGGTCAGCTGAATGCAAGCTATGCAACTCCCTGCATCGGTTACCAGATTGTCCGACCTTCCATGGGATGAGTGTACCCGATCGGTGGTGCGCAGTAAAAAGGATTGGCTCATGCTTTATGTGTTTGAACAACTCTCATCGAGCCTCTGAATGCAGCTTAAGAGTGAAATGCAACCAAGACGGATGCTTGGGTAATCATCACTCGTTACTGCATGGCCTTCTCAACAATAGACCTATTCATCCAGATGAACCCAAAATTGTCTGTTCAACGGGACATGATGATTTCAAACCGGCAATATTAGGCATCGTACCTGTCGGTATCGTGACACCTAAAGGACTGAGGAGGGTCAATGCATTTTTGGACACGGGGTCGGATACCTCGCTGATTACTCGCGAGCTTGTAGAATGCTGTGAACTAGTAGGCGAGCCTACCTCGCTCACTATCAGCACGATTGCAGGGGGTCATGTTAGC
Organism: Fasciola hepatica; assembly: GCA_948099385.1. NCBI lineage: Eukaryota > Metazoa > Platyhelminthes > Trematoda > Plagiorchiida > Fasciolidae > Fasciola > Fasciola hepatica. Next base: position 3,934,979 of record CANUEZ040000112.1, on the reverse strand, counting down.
AATTCTAAGAGGCTGACCCTGCAGTTAACGTCTTTATCTGATGAGGGAACCGTAGAAATTCCGGAAGCCTTTGCAATAGACAGCTTGCCAATGAGACCAGTCGACTCCGTTAGATCGATCGCCAAGAGATGGTCTCATCTCAGGGACATAGAGTTCGAAGAAGTGTCTAGCCCCCACGTCGACATACTAATTGGATGCAATGTACCAGAGGCTCACTGGGTGCTTGAACAGAGCATAAGCAATCGAAAAGAACCATTCGCTACGCGAACGATACTAGGCTGGACACTTCTCGGACCCCTGACGAGCGAACTTCAACAATCGGCATCAATAAATTGCTCCAATGTTGCTGAGAGAAGTGCCTCTGTAGAACACAATCAGCCTTTCGATATTGAATCCAACGGTCCATCTCAGGAAAGCGAATTTCACTCGAAGGATCAGTCGGTGCTTTCGATGGCGAATTCAAAGACGGGACGTCACAGTGGGTAACATGAAGTTGCTATACCCAAGAGACAACCGTCAAGTCACCTATCGAGAAAAGGAGAAGTTGCCCGGAGGCTTTTGAAATATCTCAAAAAAGGACACCAGCAGGTCACCCAAAGCAGCGTGAAATTTGCCGACCCAGTGACAGTGTACGGTACCCGGGTGGAACTGCATGGCCGGCGGCGAAACAAAGTACCCTTTGCCAAAACAAAAATTGCTGAGCTGAAGTCAGTATCCCTAAACGAGCTCAAAACGACTGCACTGGTATTGGGTTTTAAGGTAGCACGAATGCTAAAAGAGAACTGCACCACCGCCGAACTGAGCCTTGCCTATTGGACAGATCCTACAGTTGTGTTGCATTACAGGAAACGGAAGAAACGAAGAACGTGTTCGAGACATCAGAGAGTTAATCCAGTCGTAGCAGGAAACAGCGAGATAAATGTTTATGATTCGAGCTCGAAACCACATACAAAAGACAAAGTAGCTCGCAGATCGCCTCGCTCCGAGTTTCTCAGCACTTTATTGCATTTCATGCTCTACAACTAATCAACTGGACCCATTTTTTCTGAAAGGTTGCAAATGTATTTAGTTCCAGTTTCTTTCTAGCGTGCACATAGGCGAAGAGGAGAAATTCACCAGTATTTCACTTGAACAGTTCAGGTGAGGCATACTAGCTGTGAGCACATTGTGAAACTATTATTATCTTTAAAGAAGAACATTTATTTACATTTTATACAATATTGATTGTCACATATTTTGTGCACAGAAAAACTTTGAAGTACTCTGATAGATGCCAGTATTCGATCAATCTCCGTGTTCATGTGTATTTCGATACTGTCCGCCGTACACTTGTTTTCGAAATTTATTCATAATCAGAAACCGGTTTTCATTTCTTTCGGAAGATTTGGTGCGTTAATTTTATGTAATTCCACTGGTTCGTGACCTGTCAACTTTACGCGATATCTCATTAGGCGTTGCACCTGCGTTCAACTTCTGCGCTCATGCTTGTAAACAAAATTAGTCTAACCAGTTGCTGCAATGGGTTACTGCTTGTGATGCTTAGACTTATTTCGTGCGGCGAAACACTTCACTCTGCGAAGCCTTCATCTTCATCGTGCGTCTGACTATATGCGCCGGTCTCCTGATGAATATGTCAATCTCAAGTTGTGCAGCGGGATTTGGAATTGATTCCTTATGGATTGTGCGATGATGACTACGGCGAAAACCTGTTTCACGTTCAGATAACACAGGAAATTAGTAACCACAGACACTAACAATAAGTTAAAGGTAGATAGGGTGAGAATCATGACCCCTTCCTGAACCTTAGACGGCCATTTTCGCGGAAGGATTTTGGCCGGCGGTGTAAAGAACGAATACTGAAAATCCTTCTAAATGTTCAACGTGCTTTGTGAATTTGACTATATTCAATAATAATAATAATAATAATTGTATATTTCGGATGCGCCCGAAGCATGCTAGAATGCATGATCAGATGATTATAGTGATGCCGGAATGACAATTCACAAAAGGGTACAACAAGTGCATGCAGAGTATCGGAGAGAGTGTTACAGTGAACTAAAACTGTAGTAATGCCTGGCAAATTTGAAGGTCAAGGTCGAATGGTGTCAGTTGGTCTTGTAACGGCCAGAGTGGAGGCCGCCATCTTGTTGTTCGTTTAATGTAAGTGTTGGTGCCGTTGATACACTTACTGAGCCTCGGCTCATGGATTTTTCCCCTTTTGTGCTTTTGCAGATCAACCACGCTCACCCCCCGGCGGAAGGTCACTGCTGCTTGCGTGTTACAAATTTGGTGCCGCGACCCGGGACCGGAGGTTATGGGAGGCCTTGGTGATTGACCTGAAAATGGCCGTACAGATAGTTGTGCTCTGTGAAGTGTGACACGGTCTTAATGTGGCCCAGTAGAGGTCTTTTGAATTGGCCTGCACGGAGTAATAAAGCGGAAGGCCCGATTGGTTGTATAGTTTTGAGGTACTGCGTAATCGGCAGTGAACCTGTAAAATGGCCTGCCCGAGACGTGGTCCCAGGGAACTGAGTACTCCTGTGGTGTGATAGCGGAGTAAGTAACACTGTGGACAGTGTTCTTTCGTTGAGGGGGAGCAGTGTAACGGCCAGAGTGGAGGCCGCCATCTTGTTGTTCGTTTAATGTAAGTGTTGGTGCCGTTGATACACTTACTGAGCCTCGGCTCATGGAGTTTTCCCCTTTTGTGCTTTTGCAGATCAACCACGCTCACCCCCCGGCGGAAGGTCACTGCTGCTTGCGTGTTACAGTCTGGAGTACATGCATAAGTGGTATATGAAATAATTACCACTAGTGGAAATTCAAACATATTGAAAGGAAATGTTTTTGGTGCGCTGCAGAATATGAGGGGCATATGGATAGAAATCTCGTCGAAGCGTTCGGTGAATTATTCACTTTACGACAGGTATGTCAAGAAGTATTAACATGGAAATATTTCAGTCTGCAAAGATGGTAGTATATAAAGTGGTGGCTGTATACTGGAGGAATCATATATGTTGCAAACAATTGCGTATTTCTTGGGAAGGATACTACCAGAGTGATGGTGGCAGGGAACGGCCGGAGTAAAACAGGTGAGCGTGCGGCAAGTTGTTAACTTTATGTAGGGTTGGTATGAAATGTCAAAGCGGAAGTGGAAGACTAATCAATATTGACCGTGTGGTTACATCCATTATACAGGTGTTCAGTTCTGCGAGAGGAAAGGTAAAGTAATCCACAGATAAGTGTACGTCAATAGATGAATGCTGTGTGGTATGTACCATGCAAAAATGACAGATCAATAAAACTGCACAGGTATATCGCGGGAAGCGGCCGTGGATCAACGAATATAGAAATAAAATGTATCAGCCGGTGCAGATAGTGGTGTGATTTAGAGGCTGCATACGGGGTCAGTTTCGGTAATATAACACGAATGCAACATCTGGAAAATCAAAGGTCTCGATAACGGTGATGGTATAGTAAGTAGACGGTGAGTGTCACATTTCTAATGACCAATTTGACAGGTGTAACAAATGATGGGAACGGAGCGGCGATGCAGCATGGGAAGTGTATCGAAGACGTTCAATCGTGGAGGGAACGCAGTGATCTACAGAGCCCGAACACTCGATGAAACAGCATTGCGGATGCGATCGGATGGACCGATGAAGAGTGCAGGTAGTTACTAATTACTTCGCTGCCCACTGGAGGACTACTGAAAGATATGTCAGCGCCGGACGTTTTTTTTTGGTGACCGATGAAGCAATGAACAGTGACAATAAAGGTGCCAGTGTTTGAACAGTATTAGCGGGTTCTAACACGGAACGGGCATAATGACATATGGGATTAAAATGAGTTGTATGAATGCAGTGAGATCGAGTAGTCCAGGTTCAAGAAGTCCGATGGCGGGAATCTTGGGGAAAGCGATCGTGAGACGGGCGAAAATGAAGTTGTGTGTAAATCTCGTTTGTCCTGTCCAGCAAGAGAGGGTCCAAGTTATTCCTGGGAAGTGGAAGGCGACAATCGTCCTTAGGGTGCAGGTTCTGAAAACAAAACGGAGAGGGCTGCAGTCTGGCAATTCTACCAGCTGTGGGTTAGGGGAGAAAGACAGAACACCAATATCATGCCAGTAACAGAAATGGGTGGTCGCGACGTTGAGGTCTTGTTTTTTTGGATTAAACAACATACGGAAAGCGGAGAAGACCGGTACTAGCGACTAATTCTTGTGAGGCTTAGTGAGAGTTACCAAAAAAGCAAGGAAGCGAGAATAGGCGACACTGGGAGCAAATACTTATGTGTAGTTCGACGAATGGTTTATGGAAGACCACATCGATTGTGGCGATTCGTTCATCAGAACGAGGCCTGGAATCTTGTGTGTTGAAATAGGGTCTCAATGAGTAAGTAGTTGAAGCGTGGATGAGACTGGTACCTTGAGGACCATATTATATATGCTGCTATGTACTTTCTAGCATTATAAATGCTCTTATACCTGGCGGCAGCTGATAAAAAAAGAACCTAACCGACTATGGTAAAATCTGACAGCATGAAAAAAGAATCACCGGAGTAACGGTGGCCAGTAGGGGGTCGTGGTCAGAAGCGTTGAAAATAGGAAGTGGCTAGACAAACACGTGGAGTGTGCTGTTGACAGTCATGGAGTATAGGTTGGACTGCTTGTATTTGCTAACTATAATGCAGAATGCTCCTTACCATCCGTTGGTAATAACTGTCTACTGAATAAAGTTGTTAAGCTTTTGGTTAGTATCCCAGGCCCAGTTCGTAGGCTCGGGTAATAGACATGTAGGGATCATGCATTCGGATCAGTTTTTGGACAGTTAGATGTTTATTTATTTCTTTTTTGAATAATAACGAGGCCGAAGACATTGACCTAAGTTGAGGTGGGAGTTTGTTCCAGAGGGAAGAATATTTAACAATAAAGAAGTTTGACCGCAACGCAGTCCTGGATACTGGAACCAAGACCATAGAGTCCCTATGTCGTAAAGAATAGTTGGAGGGAGTTTTGACCTGGGAGGCTGAATTGCAAGATGTACGTTTTACAATATTGCAAAAGAAAGACAGGTTCATTCGTAGACGGCGCAGCCATAGGGGCTCTAGGTGCAATATTTCACACCTTTCCATATAATTTAAAGGCGAGGAATATCCTAGTAGTTGTTTGGTAAATCTACGTTGTACATTCTCAATTGCAAATCTGTCAATCTGCCGCATGTTAGAAAAGACGACAGTGCAATATTCCAGAAGTGGTCTGACATGAGTTTTAAAAATGCTTAGCTTGCTCTCTGTAAGACTGAAGGTTCTATTAATCAGACCAATTAGCCGTCTAGCTTTAGCAACCTGCACGGCCGAATGTTCGGAGAAGTTAAATGTACAAGAATATTGTAATCCCAAGTCCCTTACTTCCGGACTGTTGGGGATGAACTGATCATTAATTTTAAACATTCCCGCGGGAACCTGACACTTATACATAAGGATACAACTTTTGACAGCGGAGAATTTCATCAACCATTGGTTGCTCCATGAGTCTAGCGATAGTAAATCGCTCGTTATGCTAGCAATGGTAGAAGCTAAGGCGTCAGGTTCAAAGGAGTACATAATTTTTATGTCATCTGCAAAAAGGAACGCAGCCCCGTGTGTGATGACGTTGAAAATGTCATTAACATATATAAGAAAAAGTAAGGGACCTAGTACACTACCCTCAATAACTCCACTAGTAACTGGTTGAGGTGATGATAAACTGCCATCAACGTCCACCACCTGCTTTCGGGATGTTAGATATGATGAAAACCAACTCAGGATCGGGTCAACAATTCCGTAGGTCTTCATCTTCGCCATGAGCCTATTGTGGGATACTCGATCGAAAGCTTTAGTCATGTCAAGGAGGATTACAATCACTGATTTACCACTGTTAGTGGCCGTAGTTATTAGGTTAAGGAAGTCACACATACAGGTGGCACAGGATCTTTTTTGAAGAAAACCGTGCTGTCCAGTGTTAATGAGGTTATTGTTTAGTAAATGAGTTGTCAGCTTATTTTTTATCAGTCTTTCCATAATTCGGGAAACTATAGGGGTGTGGTTCACTGGTCGATAGTTGGTTAGGTCCTGGCGTGAACCTTTCTTAGGAATTGGGATGATAACTAATGTTTTCCAATGGGAGGGGAAAACGCTACTGCTCATAGATAAATTAAAAACCTTTGATAGCAAGAATGGGATATCAGTGCCACCTAAACTAAAAGTAGCCGGTGGTACGGCATCTGGCCCGGGGTGGTATGACCTCCTAATTTTAGTTAGCTGAACTGTTAAGTCGTTCGGGTGAAATGTAACCGCTGAGAACTGTGCAGATGTCAGCGGCTCAACGTGATATAGGCATGGGGATTCATCGGTCGTTAGAGACGAAGCAAAATAGGCACTGAATGCCTCGGAGATCTCTTGGGAGTTCGTTATATAATTGTTGTTATATATAATGGATGAGATAGGAGAACTGCACTGGCTGTTTCTCAGCTTCATCAGCTTAGATAAAGCTTCGGACCTCTTGGGGTGACTCAGCGCCCTTAATTCCTGTTTTTTACTGCGGGACATTTCAATCAATTTCATAGAATTAGATAAACGGTTCATTTGCAAGAACAACGAAAAGTCTCTCGACCTAAGGAATTTGCGTTGTAGCATAGAAAGCTTCTGCTTTAATCGACAAAAACTGTTTGGTTTATCTCGTCCAGGTAGACCTTGGGTTGGGGTGATTACGTCAAGACATGCATTTAGTGTGGAGTAAAGATGATCCACCACGGTATGCAAGTCATCAGATAAAAAGAAAGTATCCCAGTTCTGCGAGCGAATGAGTGAGGGTAATTGATTCCAGCTAGCTTGGTGGAACGGTCTTTTAACGGTTGGTTTGTGAACGGTTCGTGCTGGCACTGAAAACTCACATTTTACCGGCAAGTGGTCACAACCTGGGATGCTGTTCACGATAGATGTGTGCACGCGAGATAATCCTACCGTAAAAATGAGATCAAGGATGCTACTGCCTCTAGTTGGGCACATCACATGTTGAGTCCATCCTCCTAAACGAATGCTGGTCAAGAAGTGTATTAAGTGATGTGGAGCTTTCAAAGTGGACCAACGTATTCCTGGTGCGTTAAAGTCGCCGGCCACCAGTTTTGGGCCGGGTATGTCCGCAACAACGTTTAACGCCTCTATGATAGGCAGAAAGTCGTTTTGACTAGTATTCGGGGGGCGGTAGATGCAACTAACAATGAAGTCAGAACATCCTGTATTGACCTGTAGCCAAACTGAATCCGGCAAGTTATCGAGTATGGGGTGCTGAAATATTTTCGCTCGCATGTTTTGTCTTACATATATAAGACAGCCTCCCCCTCTCTGAGTGAGTCTATTTTTCCTGAAAGCTTGGTATCCGGTGATAGCGATATCCTCGTTTGGAGTGTTGTCTGTCAACCAGGTTTCGGTAATTAAAATAAGATCGTAATCAGACGTGAGCAGTAATATACGCAGCATTCGCATCTTATTCACTGTTGAGCGTGCATTCAGCATAAACAATGAGAACTGTTTAGTGGAGTCAAGGTTAACGTTAAGATCTTTATAGGATTCCGAAATTGCATTTGCTGAAGGCGGATCGGATGACGCAATCATTATTCCTTGAGATGGAGTAGTCGGTAATGTGGATGGTGAAATAAGCTGAGTAGAAACACCTGGCGTGGCAGTCAGCTTGGTTGTTAAGCTAAGCTGAGTGTGGCTAGTACTGATGAGATTCGTTAGATTGGAAGGATGTCGGCGGTTGGTAAGTCTACTTAGTGCGGAACAACACCGCGAAAGATCACTATCGAGTGCTTTACTATTGATAGATACTGGTGGCTGGGACGTAGAAATATGAGGAGGGAGGGTTAAGTAGCTGTTAAGTGGGAAAGAAAAAGGACGTGTAGCAGCCTCAGGTATCTTGGCACCTGCCTTAATACGGGCGGTAACACAGGTGCCCTCTTGACATCAGTAATTTGATGGGCTGTAACCTGGAGGGGGAATGTGAAATTGGAGTGGGATATACGGGTGTTGGTTGGCGTAGAGACTGGGAGGTCGTGGGTACTGTTGTAAGTGGCCTGCGGTAGAAAAGGGATTCAGGGTGGGTGAGATATGTGAACGATAAAAGGAAAGAGATTCATGTGAGAAAATATTACTTAGGCTACGATAGAAGTTATGTAGAATACTAAAGTAATCGTTTGGTATGAATGGTGGCGTTGTTGAAGAGGCCCGGAGGTTAGTTGTACCAACCTGATGAGGATGATAACCAGGTGAAGAAAACGCGATACTGGGTGGAATGTACGGTGCAACTAGTGGTTGGTGGTTTGGATTGGGGAGATAGGTCTTGAATGACGTTTTCTTGTCCATTGTTGCACTCCGTGTTGCCTCGCTTGGGGTCCTTAGCCGTTGGAAGTGTGGCTTGATGAGTGAGTTAGGATTGACCGTAGTATCAACAATGTGCAGTCCACCTAGTAATGATGTTTTCGCTGGTTTGGGGGATGGCCTAGGCACCGTAGATTGCCGAGTGGCTATTGGAGCCGAGTGGAGAGATGGCAAAGAAGAATTTGGGGTGACTCCGCTGATGGGTTGAGGATTTCTGGGTATGGCTGTTAAGCCAGTTAGGCGGTTCGCATCGTCATCGATCGTGGCCGATATTTCGGTGATAGGTAATGGTGGAATCGAGTTAGTCAGCCCAAGAGAGGACAGCTTGCCAGGGGTAAACTCTATGCTTCTTGGTTTCTTAGGCGCTGGCTGGTGAGGTGACGTTGAACTGGATATATCTAAATCGACGTCAAACATATGGGATCGATGTTCTGGTGAACATGAAGCCGAATTGATATTGCATGCATTTTGCGCATCGTCAGACTGAGAAGAAGCGGATAGTTGAGGGCGGACAATTTTTGACGAAGCTGAATGCGTGCTGGTGGACCTGGCGAATTCCCTTTGTAATGGGGTTTTGTCGGCAGCAATTTTAATGTTCTTGAACGGGGATCTCAAAGCGACGGTGGATTGGCTCTTAATGAATTGTTTAGCGGGTTCCTCTTCAAGAAATTTGAAAACACTGGACAGGATTTGCGTTGAATGTTCTTTCGTAGCCGAAAGCACTGGCAGGGGTGGTGTGCCATATTAATAGAACTTAGAAGGTTATGTTTTACTTTCTCAACAGGGATTCTGTCGGGAATATTAAATACCACAGCATTTTTTGAGTTACTGATTCTTCGAACTATTTCTGAGGCAATGGCGTCTATGAAACGTCCAGCCGTGACTAGGTCTAGGGTTGACGGATTTGTTGGAGGGTCAGAGATATACGTGAGCGGAATTAGCTTGGATAGGGTCGTATCAATCAAAGAAATGTGGCTACTGAGATTAAGGAGATTGTGTTCTATGGTCTCTGCCCTTTTGTTTGCCCCGCCAAGTACATCGGTCAGGCTAACGGAACAAGGATTCAGTGGGAGTTTTTCGACTTGGCGAGTACTTTTGGTCGGATGTTGGTACGACCAACCAGTGAGGATGCGGTTTGTCTAGCCGGCAGTTTGGGCATTGCAACACTGACCGCGATTGCACTAGAGAGCTAAATACACAGAGTAGTCTTACGTTCCCCAATGTACAGGCTTACTGAAATAAAAACGTGTAACTCTGTGGCTCTGGATCAAAGAAACTTAAAACTATGGAACTGTTGATATAGAGTCTCTGAAATTAAACGAGGACTTCTTTCAGGGAATTCCCTGAATTAATATGCTGAATTGGGTGGTAGACTGCCACACAGTCACGCACGATGGTGCCAAATTTTTCTTATTTTAGACACAAGTTTCCCTCAGTTCATATCCTGGGAAGCAGTTCAAAGACTTCTTCTGCAAGAATTTTTAAATTAGCTGTTTAGGTCAAGATTTCGCGTCCGGAGGAAATCCTTAGAAAGTTTTTGGAGTTATGGGACCACACTAAAAAGCCGTAATTTTTTAGTATTACTCTAGATAGCTAAGCAAAAACTATACCGATTTAAATCGATAAACGAATTGATGTGATGGTTCAGTTATTCCCGTGAATTGTTCGAGAATCGACAATGGTTTCACAGATGGAGTCGCCAGAAATATTTTTAGTTAGGCTTCATACCTAATTTCCTAGAAAGGTCTTGTGCTTATATTTTACGATCTCACTGTGGGGTGGCGCCAAGGAACGGACGATCACCAAAAGAGTTGAGCTAGCTAAAGAACGCTGGGTATTTTAAGGTTGGGCTTGCAAAGGGCTATTTGTAGTAGTAATAGATCTAGATTTCTAGGTAGAGGGTTTTGTAGATTTCTCGCGGTAATAAATTACGGACGCACAATGGTGTGTCGCAGTTATTGTCACGGGCAATATGACGCTTTAGTGTGGATAAATGTTGCTACTAGATGTGACCCAAAATCAAGCCCTAACGACGGAAAAGGGAAACATTTGAGACAACCTGATTCATGCGTCAAGATGACCTTGACCTCATCACTGTCCATCACCTGCCACTCCAGAGGAGTAGAGTGAAACCTTCTTAGAGTACTTCCGATCATTCTGCAATGAAGACCCGATCAACGGTGGTAGCATCCCCATGGCCCAGAAGTATCGGCTATGTCAGATGTTACGATCACGTCGCGGGAGGTAAAGTCAGTGCTCCACAGCCTCAGTTAGCTTAAAGCCACTGGGCCTGACGGCATTCATCCCGTTATCCTGCAGCCCACAGCTGACATCACCGCACAATTTAATCTAATCATTGACGGGAGAACATGCCAGAAGATTAGAGGATGGCACAAGTTGTCCCGATTCACAAGAGTGGATGAAGAGACTGGCCTTGAATTATCGCCCCTTAAGTCCTCCGACAGTTGTGACGAGGGTCATTGGGCAATGCGTTAGGGATGAAATTGCTCGTCACATAGATACTTATGACCTACTCAAAGCGGAGCAGCAAGAATTAGTCAAGAGTGGGTAGTAATTCACGAGCCTACTATCCTTCTCAGATGAAGTGACTGAACGTCTGGACAAGAGTGACCAGGTCGATGTGTGTTACGTGGACTTCTAGAAGGCGGCCGACGAGGCAAACCGTTCCTTTCATATCTCTAAGCCGGCACTGCTACTATCAGCGCCCCCAGAGGTGGCGTGGTTAACGTGGTTAACCTAATAAATTGGAAATTCTGCACCGGGTTAGAAGGCATCACCTCATCGCTCGCGAACTTGAGTAGCGGGATTTTACTGGGGTCCTTCTGAGGGCCATCGCTGTTCTTCGCCTCCCTGAATGACCCGATGGGACAGCCAAAGTTTCCCTGCTACTTGTTTTCGGACGTTGCGAAGACAGCCGAAGACCAACTGATTATGATGTGCAATCTGACCTGGACACTTCTCACACGTGGCGCGTAACCTGGGATCTACCGCTCAGCAAAGGCAAGTGAAGGCTACCGCTATCCGTGTGTTTCGGCCCCGCAGCACCTGGATTCGGGTAGGCCCACGAGATAGCACGAGCTGTAAAGAACGAATACTGAAAATCCTTCTAAATGTTCAACGTGCTTTGTGAATTTGACTATATTCAACATTATCTTAGGAAAGCTCGCTCATACACCACACATTTTCACGTTTGTTTATCCATGTGAGACATTTGAATTTGGCCTTGAACCGTTTCTGACTGTCGTGCTTGAGCCACGGGGCTTTGGACCTTTGGGTTTTACTGTGAAGCCTATTTGGCCGCATACCTGAGGTTCGTATATATTTGTATCCTTTGTGCATTTCAATTTAGTAGCGTAGAAGCTACGAATCAATCTTGTTTTGGTTTTGGGATTCGTTTGAATTGGCTACGCGTTGCTCGATTTGCGAGATTTGACTTACACGAGCCCTGCCATGAAGACTTAGAGGTGCTTATCCACGAGGTCTTTGAGCCCTCGGCCGAGTACTCGGCGGTTGCCGGCAAGGTTACCAGGGCCCTACATAAACTCCGGAGGTCAGTTGATGCCGCGAATCCTTCTGTAGTGATCCCAATACACACAGTCATTTTTCAGCCTCACTTGAATGTACTGCACGGGCATGCGCTTCCTCGTTATTTAGAGGTCGGAAGTTACCGGAGGCATTGTTAGGAGTTTCTTTCGTGATCGGATACGATCGGTTGGAGATCCGATTGACACACTTGGACGGCCTAATGGGAAGTCAGTGACTTTTGTGCCTCTCTCAAAATCTGCCAGAACTCGGCCCGAAGGGGATATAACATAAAACTGAAGAAGTTGATGGCACTGTGAAGTATCCGGGCTAACTTCTTCTTTTTTGCACTAGTTTACACATGGAACAAGCTTCTGGAAGAAGTAGCCCAGCCACACAATGTCATGAAACTGAAGGACAACTTGGACAAGGCTTGGTCATCAGTGCCCCACATCTTTCTTTAGAATCCAAATTACCCAAGTCTCTTATCATTTACGCCCAGCGCCATTACCCTCACATATTCCAATTTCACACTCCAACAGTATTTAACCTGCACCTCCATCTGTTTGTTTCTTCTTTTTGTCAATACGCATGCAACATTGTTCCCTCCAGCTGGTTTCATGCGCCAGACCTCCCTCTGCATGCTAAACCCAGTGCCCGTTCGTGCCACGTTCCGGCTCCCAGCCTGCTTTTCACGGAAGCGAATCCGGTCTCACTACCTGAGATTGAGTCCATAGACCCCAAAGTGCCTAGAAAATCCCTTCGCACTGGAAGAACGGTGAGATACCGGGGCTCACACATACTTGAATCTGGACACTTTTTGGCCCTACCGCAGGTCCTGTAGTCCGTCCCGACCTGACCTGGATTGACCTGGACCTACCAGCTGAGGTTTTTACAGACAGGGTTGTGCTCCTATGGAATAGACAGTCAGAGGATGCCGGTGGAAGCAGAAATGTACCGATTTTCAAGAAGGTTCTAGATTCATGCTTAGACACAGCTTTCCTGAAACTAGCTGCAAGAACGATAGGTTAGCCCCTGACATTTTCGTCCATGAACTTATGCATGTGAAGTTGTGCCGCCTCGAAAAGGCTGCTCTTTATGGTGCAGTGGTGGGGGCCGAGGAAACCTGCCGACAACACAACCATCCGGATGCACTTTTGGGCTCGGCCACTCTCGCTTCGTGCAAACTGAACTGAACTGCGTATACACAAACAGCCAGTCTGCGCAAAAACATCCCAGACTGTATCTCTCGGGCACCGACTCGAACTCGCCGGTGTTTGGGATAACGGAAACATGGTTGCACTCCGAAGCTTCTGACTCAGAGCTGGAGATCCAGGGCATAGATATCATCAGGAGTGATGGAACAGGAAACTTAGTCGGGAGAGTGTGTTCTGTACATTGGCAGGAAGCTGAAATCAAAAGGCTTTCAGACCCTGTCCAAGATAAAGTACCTGAGGGAGTGTGGGCCCCTATAAGACAACCGGCAAAGAAGAATTATCTTGTAGGCGCAATCTACAGCCCTCCGAACTGCATTGACCCTACCATCTGCCACACACTGGAAGCACTGCCGTACGTGGGGTCACTGAAACATGACCATTTGCTCGTGATGTGTGACCTCTGTCTTCCTGATATCTGCTTCGCAGTCACGTCCTCCCACGCCGGTCATGGGTCCATATCTTCAACATCCTTCGATACAATAAACAGCTCAGTCTGGTATGGGCACGTTAAGCAACCCACGATGAAGAGGGCCCCTACTGTAACAGCCGGTCGTGGAAAATCCCCCTTTTTCCCTCGCGATTCAGTGTTTTTCCTAACATCACTCATTTGCCTACACTATTGACTTGTCTTTACGAACTGGTTGTCTTTCTGGACCAATTGTTGTTTGTTCGTGCCCAGAGCGCTACTCTGGCACATCCTTGTTCAGGACCTGCGTGACGCACGTACTGTTTGCTCACACGCAGCTGTTCGGTTTCTCGTTGTTGAGTCCTTGTGATCGTATTATGAGGTTTGTATATTTTTTATGTCATTGTTCATGTAATAATCTAGTATCTTAGAATATCACGGATAATCGTCTTTTGATTTCGGGATCCGTTGCGAATTTGGCTACGCATTGCTCCAACGTTCGTTACACCTACTCCATGAGCACTGGATTGGGTACTCATCGACGAATCACACATGGTTAGTCAGCTAGTGATTTAAGGATAGCTGGAGCTTGAGGACCACGGGGTCATCAGGTTTAAGTTGGTACATACCACCATTTTGCTGAGAGCTAAAGGTGTCACCAAAAGGAATCTGCCTTCAGCAAACTTCCCCGCTGTGAAGGACTTTCAGCGGCAGCGCAGTGACCACAGGATCAGTCCTGCTTTAAAGCACACCAAGACGGGGTGAGGGGAATTCTAACTGAAGCTATGTGAATGTTCGTGCCACGAACATCAGTTAAGACCCCGAGACCCAGGCGGATAGTGAGCCACTGAGAGTTGAAAACTCTAAGAGCGGAAGACAGTTGCATGGGATGGATATAGATTACCCCAGGGTTCTCAGGGCTATGCCGATTACAGCCACATCCGAGGCCTCCGCAATGCACAGCGCGTGCAGGGCACTTCTGAGTATCAGAGGCAAATCCCGAGCAATGTGGCACTGGATCCCAGGGGACTCTATAGCCACTTGTCCGTAGTAACAAAGGCCCGACCTGAAACAACAGGTGTGCGTCAAACTGATGCAACGTTGAAAGGAAGCAACAGGTACCGTTAAAGCTTTTACCCAGTACTATTCCCCAGTTTTTGCTCCGAAATGACCAAACTGAGCAAGGTACAACGACCCAGCCACTGCGACATGAGGCAAGCCGCTGGGTGCGGCCTCACTGGTTTTCCCACCTACACAATTTGAGCTTAAGCTCGATAGCTAGCAGCCCAGAAAGTCGCCAGGGCTGGAATAAATTCCAATTTTGCTGTTGAAACAGTGTGTGGAGCAATTTCCTCTCGCACTGTCAAACCTTTTTAACCACTCCATGAGAATTGGGAAGAAGCCTGATGAGTGGAGACCTATGCGGTGCCGCCGATCTTTCAGGCAGGGATCAGGACAGTGCCGCAAAATTGCCCCCCTGTGGCACCGCTCTCCATAGTCTCCAAGGTCATGGAAGGCCTGAGGGGTGATATCATCTGCAGGTTCATTGATGGTGGCAACATGCTGAATGATTCTCAGCACGGCTTCCGTGGCCATGGATCTTGACACACCAGCCTAATAGAAACAACGGAGTGGTACGCCGGAACAATAGACAAGGGAGTCCAAAGGGATGTCGTACCCCTATACTTCTTCGGGGCTTCCAATCGTGTTTGGCACTCATCCCCTCTACAGAAATTGGCAACTCTTGGCTACCATGAGTCTGTGGTCATTCGGGTGTCCCACTACCTGATCGACGGAACATTCGGGGTCAGGGCGAACGGAAAGCTGTCCTATGGCCAGTCAGCACCGAGAACATCAGGGGTCCATGTTAGGACCCAAGTTATTCACGGTCTTTGTTACCGATCACCCTCCTAAGGAACGGTCAAACATACCACTGTTATCCGACGAAGTAGAGATCTGCCGGGAAATTCGGACGGCAATAGATAGGGATGCTTTGCAGGTTGGTCCTGAAAGTCTGTTCCAATGGTCTGTCTGCAACGACTTGCCCTTGAATTGTGCCAAATGCTTGGTCGCACACGAATGGGTGCTTGGGGCAAACGAGTACTGTCTAGGAGGTAGCATACTTCAGCGGGTTACACAAGAAGAAGACTTTGGCGCGATCACTGCTAGTGATCTGTCTCAGACCGCAAACTACCACATCCTTGCCCGCAGAGCCATAATCAGACTTAACCAGATTAGCAGACTCCTAGTTAACTTCACCCCTGAAACATTCGCAAAATATTTGCCATATTGGTCAGACCGCACTTAGAGACAAACATCCAGGCGTATCCACCAGTAATCCGATGAGACATCTGCATGATCTAGAGGGTTCAGCGGAGAGCCACGAAACGCTTGCGAGGGCTATCTAGTATGGCATACACCGACAGACTACTTTGTCTAGATCTGTACAGTATGGGATACAGAAGGGCTGGAGGGGACCTTGTTATCCTTCGAGGCCTCCTGTGATCCAGGGAGCATCCCAATCGCACCTGTTCGCATTGTCGACCACCTCATTTCTGCGCGGTTACTCTCTAAAGCTGGAGCGGCAAAGTCCACCACTCACGGCTGTGGAACACTGTATTTCGGTCAGTGGCTGCCGCCAGTGGAACTTTCTACCAGCGTCCGTAGTTGAAGCTATTTGCAGACAGACTTCAAGAGGCAACGCGACTAGCATGTAGCAGAGCAGCACCCAGATGCCCGTTCGAACACCCCCTCCTCCGTACAGGGCTTCGGTGGTGATCAGAGGGTACTTGGTTTGGCATACTGTTGACATGTGTGAGTTTTCTTGGAGATTGCTTGGGAATCGGGTCTTCGAGCATGACGACATGTTGTGGCGGGAGAGCCATGTTTTCCACATTTCCTATCTATTCTACCTCTGACTGATAATACTCAGACATACGTTGTGCTATGGGCTGGGAGTCAGATGAGAGGGACACCAGAGCTCATCAGAGACGCCCACTGCTCATTAAGTTTTAAACCGCTACGAGCCCGGTAGCTTAACACTATACCTCTTGCTTTTGATGAAACCCATTTAACCAGGCCGAACAAAAGCTAGGGCAAAGGGAATGTCCACTGCGCCAAGCCTCACTTCGCTAGGCGAACCAAAAAAGGAGAGGAGAACGATGTTGAGGAACGCGAACCGAGAGTGAATAAAATGAGATGGGTGCGAAAAAGAATGAAAAGCTGGGGGAAATGAAAGGAAGTTGCAAAAAGTAATGATGACGGAATCCCTTGAGGGGATATGGGGAGGCAAAAGAGGCGAATTGTGAAAGCAAAAAGCAAAAAAGCCGAAGAAGGAGAAAAGGTTTGTGAAGCGTAAGGAAAGAGCGAGGGAGGAAAAATGAATTCGGTAGTTGAGGGTAGAAAAAACGGACAAGAACCCAAATCGAGTAAGCTGACTATGAAGATGAGCTAGAAGAAAAAAAGTGATGCCAGTTATGTCTCTCGTAAACCAGTTAAATAAAAAGAACAAAAGGACGCAATGGATGGCCAGGCACGGGGACTTTGTCTCCCTGACATCATCTGACGAGCACCTACCCCCACACAAACGCCAACAAAATACAGCCCTGGATATGCCCCCGCTTCCCAACTTGATGGTTTGAGGCAGACTGCGTAGTGAAAGACCAGTAGTGACATTTTGGTACTCCGGATACCAAGCACCAGCTACATCCCTAGAATGGCATATGGAACCGGCAATAAGCCGAAACTTTCAAAGCTTGCCAAAAAAATGCCAAAAGTCGGTGGAATAGGTGAAGGACGGTTTGTGTTGAAACAATGCCGTTCACGTTTGCGTTTGGGAGCAATAATGGACGCAACACTAGCTGAGGAAGACAAACCTCCAGCGGTACGCGAGCAGAGGAGGCAAGCAGACAAACAAAGCACAGATCTGTGGGCATCGAACAGCACACAAACTGCTTAGAGCTAGGAGCTATTTGGCTGTGTTTGTCTAAAGTATTTTTCGGCCATGATTTACACGTTCAAACTCAGTCATCTTCAGGCCGCTGCAACATGCTGTGTAGTTGGGACTGTCCATCATTTCCCCTCTTTGATTGGAGTAAACAGATGGGTAGGACTCAAAAGTGTCTCAGTTATTTGCGTGGAGTTAACGACATTCTGGTTAGACTGTAAGTAGAGTGCTAGCGAGAGACCCATAAGTGGCCCGGGGAACTGACAATAGTCACTACATTTGCATCTGCGCATCATCCCCACTCATGGATGGAGCTGGAACTGGGTAGAGCCCAGCTTTAAAACATAGAAGTTTCGCAATATGTACCAGAGATCGGAGTCCTCACTTTGCTTCCTGGCCCTGTTTCATCCATAGATTTCTACGGACACCAGAGTAAACACATTTCGGCCAAACTTGGATACTAGACCGAGTCAACATTGGCCCCAGAAACCAAGGATATATAGCGACTTCTGAGGACTCTTGTCTAACACTGAACAGTCATCCTGACGACAGAACCTGGGTCATTCGAAAACTACGGTCACAATGTCCGTCGGCACTCGTGAATCCTCGTAAACCTGATGTGACCTTGGTAGCCATTGAACCACACAACGGACAAGTCACCACTGACGGTCATGCCGAGTGCTTTTTACCTGCGTTATTATGTCGGCCATCGAGGTAAATTTGGGCACGAATTTCTGGAGTTCGAGTTCCGACCTGATGGTGAGTTTTTGATAAGCTTGGTGTTAGTGAAACGCTGCTTTATCAATACATTTGTCCATTGCTTTCCTTGTCCATCAATTGACGGTGGTAGCCGTGGCAGCACGTTGCTGAGTGGTGTGAGCAAATTGGGACAGACATTTGTGTAATATTAACCCATAACTAATAACAAGGGATCAAATCCGCGGTTGAATTTAATTATGTGATTGTTCTGTAACTCCCTTGTAGCACCCAGCCCGTTCGTAACATCGGTTTTCGATAGGTTTTCGGTCGGTTTGTTTAGTAGCCGTTTTTCACGAATCAACAATGAATTTATGCGAGGGAAATTGACGACCGAAGTAATGTACAACAGTTGGTTGGCATTTTACTTAAATATATTGGTTTCATTCGTCGAAGTGTCCTGAAAGCCCCGGCATAGATTTGTTTTATTCCCTCGAAATGGCTAAAATAAGATTTAATCGGAAAATCACAAATTAGGAGATAGACATGAGCATCGTGAAAGGAAACTTGGGAAAAGTGATGGAAATTAATGAAGCATACCAAGTATTCCAAACGATTGTGGTGGTAGACGGCTCTGCTGTCGCTCGGCTCACTACCACGTCCGATCTATTGAGGCCTTATGTGGTGACCACTTTCAGTCTCAGTATCATGGTTGCCGGTTTTCTTCACTCTACAAATCACGAGAATACACAACGATACATGCACTCGCTGTTTTGCCTGCTCTGCGCACTCGAAAAACAAGCAGGTAATCATCACCCTCATTAACATTCGCGGAATGAACCGTAGTATCGATTTTGCACACCAGTTCCTCCAATCTTCCTCTCCTCTTGCCCTATTTTTGACCGAATCCCAACTTTCCCCCTCATCGGACACCACCGATTTCCCAACAATACCTGTCGCTCATCTTCCTCACCCAAATCTGGTGTCTGTGCCTTTGTCCATCAGTCAACCGCCACATCCAGAATCCAGAATCTTGACTTTTCTAGTCGTGAATTTCAGTTGATGGGCTAATACTCCGACTTCCTTATTTTAATCACTACTTTTGTGTTGTTGAGCGTTCACTCAACAGTAGCGATCCATCGACCTTTGATTTCTTATCTTCGAACATTGAGCACTTGTTTGTTACGGATCCCAACTACCAACTCACCATCTTAGGAGATTTTAATGTTCACAATCGAGATTGGCTGATTCACTCATTGGACACTTCGGCTCTGGGGCACGAAGCCAAACATTTCGTCGTGGTCAACAACCTGTGCCAACTTGTTGACCTCCCCACACGTATTCACGATCGGGCTGGCGATCGTGCCCATACCCTTGATCTTATTCACACTTCTGTTCCCTCTCTGTTCTCAGGCATCTCTGATCTCCCTCCACTGGGCTCATCTGACCACTATTATTTCTTGTTCCATCAGTTCTACTCGCCCTGATCCTCCACCCATCTCGAGACACATTTTAGCGTTATAGTTAAGCCCACTGGGACGGTTTTCGCGATTTCCTAGCCTCCTATTCTTGGAATGATTGCTGCTTTATTTCAGATGTTTCCGTTTCCGTTTCTAATTTCACTGACATCGTTCTTCAAGGTATGCAATTTTTTATTCCTCACTTTTCCAAAACCGGCAAACTGAAGTCCTCCGAGTGGTTCAACCACGCATGTGATCGTGCTGTACGTTTGAAGCGTGCAACATTTCGCCGCTGGTGCGGCTCGCCCACTCCGGACTCACATCGCCGCATCGTGCACGTCAAGAACAGATGCTCGTCAACCATACAGAGAGCCGAAGAACACCTCGTCCGTTGGAAAGCCGAACGCTTACTCTCATCTACCACCGGTAGCCGATCATTTTGGTCCCTTGCCAAGGCAGCCTCGCAATTTTTGCCCTTCCAATTTCCCTCCTATCTGTAATTCATCTGGTGATCTTGTTTGTGAACCACACGAGAAAGCCGAAGTTTTTGCATCCTGGTTTGCCTCCAACCCCACCTTACCCACTCATCTTACTCCGTTTCCAGAAGTGTATAAAGCATGTTCATCGTCATTGATTGACAGGTTGTGTACACTTTTTGGTTCCATTTGGAGAGCGGAAGCATTTCCACCGGACTGGAGAATGTCCATACTGCTGCCTATTCCGAAGAAAGGTGATAAATCAGCATGCGAGAACTACCGAGGGATCAGCCTGATCGATGTGGCCGCAAAGATCTTTGGTTCGTTGTTACTAACCCGTTTTTCCGAGGCAAGAGACCAGGGCACTCGCCCGAACCAGGGGGGTTTCCGCCGTGGCAGAGGCTGTGTGGATCAAATCTTCACACTGCGCCGAATACTGGAGCACCGCTATAAGTTCCAGCAGCCGACGGTAGCTTGTTTCATCGACTTTCGGGCAGCTTTTGATTCGGTGAACCGCGAGTCTCTTTGGACCATAATCCAATCCGATGGAATGCCCGATAAGCTTTCAAGGCTGTTAAGGGGATACTACTCGACAACCGGTGCTAGGGTTCGTATGTACGGCGAAGAGTCCCGCGAGTTCACACTCACTACCGGAGTTAGGCAGGGCTGTCCCCTCTCACCGGTGCTGTTCAACTACGCCATCGATTGGACAATGCGACAGGCATTACACAACTACCCTGGCGTTCAGCTTAGCCAGGAAATATACATCTCGGACCTGGAGTTCGTGGATGATATTGTCGTGCTTGGAGACTCCCCCGTTACGCTACAACCAATCCTCGACCGAATCAATTCCTTCGCGTGGTCCATCGGACTTGAAGTAAACTCGACCAAAACAAAGGCTTTCACAACCCATCTGGGCCCGACAATTCAACAACTGTCGATGAATGACCAACCAGTCGAATACGTCCCTTCATTCAAATACCCAGGCTCAACTCTGCTTCCGAACGGCCAGGCGAAAGATGAAGTGGTATTACGGATGGACAGCGCCAGGAGAGCCTTTCTTCAGCTAAGACGAACGCTGTGGACTCGCAGTGAAATCAGCTTAAGAACCAAAGCTCGTGTTTACCGTGCTGCCATCCGGCCCGTACTCATCTATGGCTGCGAAACCTGGCCACTACGAGCTGAGGATACCAGAAGGCTGGAGGTTTTCGACCACTGGTGCCTGCGGCAAATCCTCAAAGTCAAGTGGCGCGACAGGGTGTCCAACGACGAGGTAAGGAGACGATGCTGTGATATCGATGCTTTCCCCGTCCTCCTCCAACGTCGACGACTTCAGTGGTTCGGCCATACGCTTCGGCGACCCTAGTCGGAGCTAACCAAGCAAACACTCTGCCCCACTCCCTGCCCTGGTTGGCGTTGTCGCCTTGGTGGGCAGCT
This sequence comes from Fasciola hepatica, assembly GCA_948099385.1. Taxonomy (NCBI): domain Eukaryota; kingdom Metazoa; phylum Platyhelminthes; class Trematoda; order Plagiorchiida; family Fasciolidae; genus Fasciola; species Fasciola hepatica. The sequence continues at coordinate 3,913,386 of CANUEZ040000112.1, read as the reverse complement.
CAAAACGTGGACCAGTACAATCGAGAAAGACGTAGAGCTTCTAGGCCTTCGGTCAGTCTATGGAGCCCAGCGATGGAAAAAGGACTGGATCAAGATCTGTACGGAGCTCGCCTCCGACCGCCGCGCGTGGTCAGCAATGGTTCGTGATATCCATGGAGCCGACTTATCCTCTCGCAGGAGATAGTCGCGTAAAAGTAAAAGTAAAAAGTAAAGTTTCCTTCTCTTCCATCTACCGTTTTCAACCTCATATTAGTACTAAGAAGATCCGCCAAGCGCTGCGTCCTCTGGACGTATCCAAACCACCCGGTCCGGACGGTATACCACCCGTCGTCCTTAAAATGTGTGCCCTTGAATTGGCCCCTCTCTTAGGTCGTCTTTTCTGTCTCTCTCTGCATTTTTCTACTTTTCCGATCCCCTGGAAACACTCCATGGTTTTTCCTATTCTCAAACGCGGCGATCCTTTTGACCCGAATAACTATCGTCCTATTTCCATTACACCTATTTTTTTGAAAGTATTTGAAACTGTCATCTCCGACCAACTGCGTACGTTTCTCGAACACGAAGGACTACTGAGCGATCGCCAATACGGATTCCGACCTCGCCGTTCCACCGGTGGTATCCTGGCTCTCGTCTCACACTCCTGGTCGGCTGCACTCGACAATCACGGAGAAACACACATGGTGTCCCTCGACACCTCTAAGGCCTTTGACTGAGTTTGGCACGAATGTCTTCTGATGAAACTGCCATCTTTCGGGTTCTCCGCACTCTTATCGTGGACATCAAGTTTCCTCAGTGAGCGAACCATCTTCGTCCGAGTTGATGGGGTTCTGTCTCAGCCATTTCCTGTGAATGCTGGTGTTCCCCAAGGTTCAGTACTTGCGCTCACCCTGTTTCTTTTATCTATTAATGATCTTTTATTCACTACTTCCAACCCAATACATCCTTTTGCCGATGATGCTACCCTTCATTCTTCTCTTTCTTGTCGCACTCCCCCCCCCCATGCCAACACCAACATCGACCGTGACCGCAGTTCAATCAGTGCATCTTTAGATTCAGATTTCGAACACATCTCCTGGGGATCCCACAATCATGTTACGTTTAATGCCTCAAAAACTCTTCTCTCAATTCCACTGAAACATCATTCATTCTCTCCTCATTTATCCTTTGATTCAACTGTGCTGCCTGCCACAGATTCTGTTTCTCTTCCTGACCTATCTATAACTTCCTCTGTATATTGGTCCGCTTTTATATCTCGGCTCGCCTCTCGTGCTGCGCGCAAAGTTGGTTTTCTTTTTCGCACCACACGCTTCTTCACGCCAGCTCATCTTCTGCTGTAAAAAGCTCAAATCCGCCTCGCGCTTGAATACTGCAGTCACGTATGGGGTGGAGTTTCGTCTACCTCTCTTTGTCTTTTTGATCGGGTTCATCCGGCTGATCGACGACCCTTCTTTAACCTCTAATCTGCAGTCATTAACTCATCCTCGGGCTGTTGCTTCGTTGTTTCTCTTCTACCGATACTATTTTGGATTTTGTTCTTCTGAGCTTGCTTCGGCAGTTCCTCTTCCCAAAACGTTTTCCCGACCATCACGTACCCAGTCAACCAGTCATCCCTATCAAGTTTCTGTCACTAGATGTCGCACTTTTACCTTCCAATCCTCTTTCTTTTCCCGGACCGTTAAGTTATGGAACACTCTTCCTCTTTATATTTTTCCACCCACTTACAACCTTTCCCTCTTTACAAGCAGGACCAATAAACTGGTTCTAGCGTAGATGTTCCCCTCAACTCACTTTTACAGTATGTCTTCTGATTATGGGGTTTACCCCTTATACTGTAATTCACTTTGTGTAATAACAAAGAAACCGGCCAAAATCCCCTCCGAAACCGTTCGGTTGTCGAGCGGTTTGTGGGTGGTTTCTGACCGGTTTCCGAGCGGGCTATGTCAGTCCTTTATAAAACGTGGTATGCTTCGTTAATTTCTGTTACTTTTCCCAAATTTCCCTTCACGATGCTCATTTCTATCTCCTAATTTGTGATTTTCCGATTAAATCTTATTTTAGCCATTTCGAGGGAATAAAACAAATCTATGCCGGGGCTTTCAGGACACTTCGACGAATGAAACCAATATATTTAAGTAAAATGCCAACCAACTGTTGTACATTACTTCGGTCGTCAATTTCCCTCGCATAAATTCATTGTTGATTCGTGTAAAATGGCTACTAAACAAACAGACCGAAAACCGATCGGCGTAATAGTAAAAACCACTCGAAAACCGGCGAAGAACTGATCGGTTTCGGAGCGGTTTTTCTACGAGTTATATGCACCTCCAGAGATGCCAAAGAATGCTCTTACCATGCCTTCTGAATTCGTCTAAAGGAGTCTGTCCGAAGCACTGTGTCCAGTCAAAATTCATCATTCTGCAGGACCTGACAATGTCCATCCCTTGGTGACAAAATAACTGGTTGAAATATTAATTCCACCAATCGCGAAACTTACTCGTCGGTGTAGGCCGGACGACTACCCAGCGAATGTAAACAAGCCATCATTGGTCCTTTGCTTATAGCCGATTCAAAGGCGGCTGCCGTTAACCATCGTCCTGTTTGCTTAGCATCCGTAGTTGGCACGGCGCTGGGAAGTCTAGTTTCTTTCTGCCTCGGTGAGCACATTAGGAATCACCAACCCTCGAATCACAGCCCGTTCGTAAAATCGGTTTCCAAACGGTTTTCGGCTGGTTTCCTTAAAAGCCATCCTTCCATAGGCCAGGGTGAGTTTATATAAAGAAAATCATTGACCGGAGCACCATACATTCTTATTGAATATTTTATTTGAATACATTGGTTTGAGTATATTGAAATGCCCTTTAATGTCAAATCACAAGTCGTTCTATTCCGTGCGCAGTAAAATGGGTAGAAGGAGGATGTTTATCAAGATTTCACCGTTTGGAAGATGAAAGTGAGCAAGGGGAAACGCAATTTGGGGGAAGTCAGAATTTCATAGGGTTATACACTGTATTTCGCGATCAATTTAAACCAGTCGGAAACCGCCGCAAAAGCGATCAGAGCAACAGTGCCAACCGGTCAAAAAGCGGTCGGTTTCAAAATGGTTTTGCTACTCAGGAACTGCTTTACTCGAAAGGAGACTGCACCTTCACCTTGCCTCAGCGACTCAACGAGCTATACAGCCGAAGATCCAATCATACCTGAAAGATCAATGGATACAGGACTAACGAAGCAGTCTCATAGTCCTCCAGGTTGGGTATCGATTTGACCTGGCACCTCGGTCAGTAAATGCTGAAAGAATGGATCCAAGCAAATGGGTTTCTACTCAGTCGCTCCGCTGCCATGCGGATAGGCTCTTGTTAGAACTACAGGCTTTGGTTAAGGACCCTAATCGTTCTTCTGCTCTGCGGCTGGACACCCTTGAGGTACCCGTCCAACATCTCCCATGAACTGCACCAATGCAAAGAATTCCATACTGTATCGGTCGTCGCGCAGGATAATCAGGATCCCGCTGCCCATTGCATCGAGCGGGCTGGGTAGTGATAAGTGGTTCACTGCTCAGAGTTCCCTCCCTTCTTCAACCCTTGTCTTCTGTCCCCAATCATCTTTCTCTGTCCCCTCTGCCCACCCATAATGCTCCCACTGACAACACGTCCGCTACTCGCAAAGGTTCATTGTCACAGTGTCGTGAGTAGTCCTCTATCTTGTAACTCACATTTTCCCAAGCCTCGCCAGCCCCTGCATCTTGGGACCCTTAATTCATGCAGGCCGTTACGCAGGCGCTCACAATAGATCATCTGGCGACTGGTGTCTGTTGCGTAAATAAAACGCGTATCCGGGATACGAGCAGTGTGATTCAACTAACCGCTCCTGGTGTCTCATCACGGTATTTCCTGCGCATTTCAGCAGATAAGGCAGCTGGAGCTGCGGGTCAACGTGGTGTAGAAATAGCCTTGACTGACAGGGCTGAAGCTGCCCTTTTAAACTGGATCCCGGTTAGTGGTCGTTTATGTGCTGTAAGACTCCAGGGGTCAGTTGGCGTTCGAGAGAATAGCTGTGTTAGGCGCAGTTTGTTTGTGATCTCGGCATACGCTCCAACAGACTGCAACTCTGGCACGCAGAAGGATGAGTACTATGATGAACTCACCACTTTCGTTCGCAGGGGCAAAAGCTCTGACATTGAAGCGCTAGATTGTGATTTTTATGCACAAGTTGGCAAACTCAGCACATCAGAAGCCTGTTTAGGTGGGCGTATTCGACCACTGGTGTCTCCGAAGCATTACTGGCGTTTGGTGGAAACATCGGGTGAGAAATGAACAGGTTCGTCGTTTTGTGTTTGATGCTGATGGTCTCCCTTGACAGAGAATCGTTCTACACCGCCTCCGATGGCTCGGGCACATTTTGCGTATACCTACCCATTGTTTACCTTTTCGTGCTCTTTTTGCACGTGCTGGGCAAGACTGGGAGAAACGGCGTGGCGGTCAGACTATGACCTGGCGCACGGGCATGAAGAAGTTAGCTTCGGCTTTGGCTTCGGTTGGTGCTCCCCGCCTTCCCAGTTGGGGCCCAATAGATGAGAATTGCCGTTGGTTAGAGACGCTGAGAGATATGGCTCAGAACCGAATCTACTGGCGCGAATGCTGTTTAGGCTGTCTGTTGACTTCCCGTTCCCATAAACAACTGTAAAATACTAGAAAAATTTAAAAAAATCATGTGCAGTAAAAATATTAAGGAAAACTGCTTTTACTTGTTGTAATCTTTATGCTGACTCAATCCCCCGCCCATCGATTAGTAATTTTTCTCTGTTGTTGTTGCGTTGGCACCATGCTTGTTCTCAAGCCCCTGTAATATATATATATATATATATATATATATATATATATATATATATATATATATATAGGTGAGCGTTATGCCTCACCCGCTCAGCGCACAGGTAACGGGCTTCTCCAGTTTTGTGCAGACAATCGGTTATTCGTGTCTAGTACACATTTTTGAAACAGCAAGATAGTGCTTTAACTCTAAAGGTACTCTGAGCCAGACCAGTCATACAGCGGTAAGCTACCGGTGGCGCAGTTCTGTTCAGAACTAGATCCTACTGGTCCACATATGTAGAGTCGGACCATGCAGTAGTTTTAATGCAATTTTCGTCTCACCTCCATGTTCATCGACGCAAACCACAAACCCGGTCAGCGGTACAACTAGTTATGAACAGAAACTATCACATGAGCAAGGATTTGCGACGGACGGTATTGTAGACACGAGCAGTTGGTCCATATCAAACAGGCGATGCACATGACAGCAGGTTTGGCCTACGGTACTAGATCTAGTGTCTATCAATGACACTAGATTTGTCAGGAGTCGCGTGACCTGTTGGTCAAATACTTCAAGGAGCAGTTTGACTGTCCTCTTGCTAATGTAGCTACTCCGACGTCAAAAAATGCGATTCCTTGTAGAGTACCACTTGAGCCCCTATCGGAAGAAGAAGTACAATCAAGTATTCGATTGCTAAAGGGTATAAAGCGGCCGGTCTTGACGAACTTCCCCCAGTTCTTCTCAAAGCTGGCTGTGATGCATTGATAGAATCACTTACCACCTTGATCCATGACATTCGTAACGAGGGACGTATTCCGTCATAATGAGGTGAGCCATTGATGGTACCCATCTTCAAGAAGGAAATACGCGGTGATTGTAGGAATCTTGATGCGATCAGTTTAATTCCGATAGTCACAAAGGTACTAACCTCGATTTTGCTGCATCGTCTGACGACGGCTCGTGAGAGGAACGTTCGCAAACAACAGGCTGGATTCCGTCCAAGTCGAGGATGCATCGACCAGATTTTTACACTTCCTCGGTCACTAGAATCGGGTCATACACACCGTCGACCGACAATAATGGTTTTCCTCGACTCGAAAGGCGCTCTCAATTGAGTTGGCTGGACAGCGCTATTCAGTGCTCTTCATCGAAACCGTATGCCACAGGAGTTCGTGAATGTCTTGAGACCATTGCACTCTCATACTTCTGGCCGCGTAACGGTTTACGGTGAATTATCAAGTCCGTTCAAAAAGACCAGCAATGTTCTATAAGGATGTTCCACTTCTCCATTCCTGTTTAACTTCATCATCGACGAAGTAATGGGGAAAGCCTTACGAAACCTTCAAGATGTGGGCATCAAACTGGCAAATAATGAAAGGCCATGTGACCCAGATTACGTAAACTACCTTGTCTGCTTGTTCGAATGCGCGGGACATGCGCAAGATGCACTACCTAGACTCGAAGGAGCTGTAGCTCCATTCGGCATGTGCTTTGCACCTTAGTACGAAGTGGTGTTGCAGGACTGGACATCAATGGTTCTGAGCTTGGTGCTCAATGGGGAGGTGCTGGCAATTGTCGACCATTTTACTTACCTCGGCAGCAGCGTGACGACAGATGGAAGCACAGTAGTAGAGGTGAGCACGCGTATATCCAAGGCTCGAGTGGCGTACGCCGGACTGAAACACCTCTTGTGCTAACGTGACATTTCACTGAGGTCGAAAGGTCGTGTGTACTGTGTCGTGGTGCATTCAATTTTGTTCTATGATTTCGAGACGTGAAGTCTGCGTGCGGAAGATGTCCGTCGCCTTGTGGATTTTGACCATGGGAGTTTGCGTAGTATCGCTAAGATTGGGTGGATAGGCCGAGTGAGCAATGCTGAGGTCAGAAAGCGAGTATTGGGTACGAATTCAGAGAACGTCCTTTCACAGCGTATCCATCTTAGTAGACTTCGTTGGTTGGGGCACGTGTTACGTATGGCAAACACGTCCACCGTACCGTGTCCTATTCTCCGTTCCTCCTCAGGAGTGGAAAAAACCACGTGGAGGTCAACAAATGACGTGGCAACGAGGAATGAGGAAATGTACAGCAAACTTAGGAAAAGTAGGTGCTTCACATCCTCCTGGTTGGGGTCCAAAAGATCCGTCTACCAGTTGGTTGGAGACACTGAGGGATATGACAGTGAACCGTGAACAGTGGCGATCGTTTTTTTACTTTGTGTCGAGTCAGAATGATTGGTCATTGTGTTTGTAGTTAGACTGTACTCCGTGTTTTGGCTACTAGGACGTTGTTTCTTTTTCCCACTTGTGTGGGTCCACTCTTTGTTCACCTTGTATATTCACTCTTTCTATTTCCATGTGCGACATGGTGAGAAAGGCAGTGGTCAGTGAGGCTTGCCCTACTGTTTAACGCTGTATGGTTATGATAAACATGGTTTTCTGAGGGAGTGTTCGCGTATATCCAACCCACTGCTTGCCCGTAACAACTGGTCGGAAACCAAAGCCACAGAGTGCCTCACGGTCGCAATCTTTGTGGACTGCAGCAAAACATTCGAGAAGATAGTGTACAGATGAATGCTGTGGAAACTCGGGGTCCTTGGTGTTGAGATCCCATTGATTCACTGGATAAGGTTTTTTTTGACGAAAGAACGTTTTCCCTGTGAGTCGCGCAGTTGTTATGGCGTCCCTTCAATAATATATATATATATATATATATATATATATATATATATATATATATATATATATATATATATATATAGCATTACACCGGCTTGAAATCATGCGTAATGCGAACGCAGCTACAGCAGTTACAAAGATAGGACAGGGGGAGTAGAGCACAATGAAACAAATAGTTGATGAAAAGTTCAACGGACAAACCACACAGCATTTGCGCCACTGACTTCTATTTTGAGCCACCAACGACAGTCCTCGTTACTTGAGCCCAACCAAGAAGGCGGGGAGCACCAACCAGAGCTTCTTCAAAGCTCTACCGCAAGTCATAGCCTAACCGCCGCGTCGCTTCACCCAGCCCCGTCCCGCGCGTGCGAATAGAGCTTGGAAAGGTAGATGATGAGCAGGCATTCGTAAAACATGACTGAACCACCGGAGGCGGTGTAGAGCGACCACTTGGTTAAGAGGGCGACTATTTCTGTCTTACATACGGCGGGGTACCTCGTCATTACTCACTCGATGTTCTCAGCAGGCGTGAGCAGTGTTTCGGAGGCGTCAGTTGTCAAACGCAAGAAGATGCTGAACATCCTAAACATGGGTGGCCAGGTCTCTTAACCGTAGAGTAAAACACGACGAACCGCGGCGACGTACATCCGTCCCTTAAGAGAAAGCCGGATGCCATGGCGACGCCACAGGTGTCTCAGGTTTGCGAAAGATGTCCCAAACCTCGCTGTTCATAAACTGATTTCCTCACCAACACCACCTCCAGCTGTTGTCAAGCTCCTAAGGTACTTGAAGTTGCCGGCTAACTCAAGCTGTTCACCGCTAAGTGTAAGTGCAGGCACGGGCTCCTGTCAATCTTGCAAAAGCGCTTTAGACTTGGAAGGCGCAAAGTGCATTCCATATCTGCATACCTCAATCGTCAAGTGGTCGAAAGCATGTCGGAATGCCTGTGCATCATCAGTCAGTAAGATTATATCATCGGCACTTTCAAGGTCAAAAACATTGTTCCGTAGGAGGAGTTCAACTCCACCGTTTAGAAACCCAGGTGAGACATCCTGTAGAACCTCCTCTGTGTCGAAATTGAAGAGAAATGGGGATATAGGGCAGCCTTGTCGAACTCCACTGGAGACGACAAAAGGGGACGAAAGTTGGCCGCAGGTCTTTATCCGACCTGAAGTGTACTATGCAACTCGTTGAGGATCGATACATGCTTCTCAGATACTCCATTTCCCAACAAGCAATTCCATAGTGCAGTCCTGTCGATAGTGTCGAAGGCCGCGCGAATGTTCAAGAACACAATGATTGTTGGTCTTTGGAAAGTGTGACAGTGCTTTGGCACTTCTCGGAGGGTGCACATTTGATCGATACATCCACAACCGGCACGAAACCCAGCTTGCTGCTCGCGAGTTTGCTCTTCACGCGTTTGGTACAGCCTGCGAAATATGACAGATGCAAGCAGGTTCGATACTACTGGGATAAGGCTTACACCCCTATGGCTGGAGCAGTCACTGCGCGGAGCTTTTTAAAATGGGGACAACAATCAATTCCCCCCACAAGGACGGAACCTGCTCAGAATTCCCAACTTTTGAGAACAAAACATGACGAGGTTCTAGTAGGCACTGAGGCCTCCAGTTCGTCCCGCTCGTTCAATGACCCCCGTACATTGTACAGCAGCAGATTCCTAAAGACTGCCCGGTCACCCACTATTCGAAAATCTATTACTGCGTGCTGGGAGAGCTCGCCAGCAGTAACGGTGGCCAACCTATCTATCTCTGCCTATGATTCTGCAGATTGCAGCCAGGTGCACTGAAAGATATCTGCCAAAAGTTACACGACCTACGTGCTGCGCGCAAGATTGGTTTTTGTTCCGCGCGAGACGTTTTTTTCAAACCATCCCACCTCTTATTGTACAAAGCTCAAATTCGTGTCACACTTGGATACTAGCGTCACGTGTGGAGTGGAGCTTCGTCTTCTCTATCCCTCCTCTACCGGGTCCAGCACAAAGCTGTTCGTCTGGTAGATGACCCAGTTTCAACATCGAATTTGCAGTTGCTTGCCCATCGCCGGTCAGTTGCTTTGTTGTCCCTATTCTACCGCTAATATTTCGGATTTTGTTCCTCTGAGCTTGCCTCGGCTGTTCCTATTCCCATTAATTTTCAACGCCATTCCTGAGCACAGGCAGCTCGTCACCCTTTTCGAGTGTCTGTTGATCAATCTCGGACCTCGACCTTTTGGTCTTTCCGCCCCCCCCCCCCGGACGGTTAAGTTATGGAACACCCTCTTTCTCTATCTTTCCACTCACCTACAACCTTTCTCTTTTCAAAGGCGGAATCAGCAAACTGGTTTTGACGTGAATGTTTTCTATGGACTCCTCTTACAGTATGTTTTCGAACTATGGGGTTTACCCCTTTCACTGTAATTCACTGCGTACGTGAAAAAGTGAATAAAGCGGGCTCAGGCTTTTTTTTATTACATGCTTGTGCATGAGTGCAATTGAGGGGACATTTACCCCATAGCCACGAAGGCCCACTGCACTATCAGGTATAACCAGCAACCAGACCCTGAGACTCGGAGTGGAGAACCACATAAGACCTCCATAGGACAGGCATGGTAACGATCCGGGCGACAGTGAAATGCTGTATACTACTACTGTCTTATTAAATAAGAGGACGCGGACGGGCAGCGGCAGTACCTGAGGACGTGGTGGGTCTTCGTTTGGCTAGCGTTTTTCTTTCTAAAATACCACATAAGTCTGTTGACCGCACCGTGACGTGGCGCATGCTACCCGCCACCAAAAAACGCCGTTGCCCTTGCGGCCTTACAGGTTGCACTTAGATGTGCAAAGGCTAGTGGTGCACCATCGAATAAAAAGGGCCAGACTGGGCTATCAAATGTCACAAAAGTCCTAAACGGTGCTGGGGACACCGCTTCGTAATACCGTTTCCAAAACTCCATAAATTACTGAATTTACGCGCTGTCATCATGCTACGGCGTCCCCGGTAAGCGACGCGCAGTCAAAGTGATAAGACAGCGAGCTGTAACCCTCTACTGCAGAAAACAGGCACATAGCCTGTTGAAATGTAAGGACGCTACTAGATGTAGGTAGCCAGAGTATTACAGTGCGAACACTACAGGAAAACCATGCAGACATTGCCTACCTTCGGCTACCCTGCTCCGGCACTCGGTGTGTTAAGGTCCCGCGAGTGGATACAGTCTATTGGCTCTATCACGATGGGTCTGAGGACAACTCCGGACACCGTGGTGTCGCATTCGCCCTGAGCAAAAAGGCCAACAGTACCCCGGTTTTTTGGGAGCCGATTTCTTCGACGTTGGCCCTGGCACGCTTCAAGGGCTCTCTCCAGAATCTGTCGATGATTGTTATCCATGCACCGACAGATGCAGCTGAAAATACAACGAAAGGTGACTTCTGCGACAAATTACCAAATCTAATCAATCATGTTTCAAGCAGTGATATGCATTTCATTGCCGTTGACTGGAACGCACCAACAGGCTCCTCGAATGATTCCACTCACCATGTCCTAGGAAAGTTTGGATTTGGCCAACGTTGTGAGAATGGAAACCGCCTAATGAATCTGGCCGATGCTAACAGGTTACTCATCTGCAGCATTCGTTTCTAACACCCCGGAAGACATTTGCTAGCCTGGTACTCAAACGATGGCCGCACAGCGCGTCAAATAGGTCATATCCTGATGCGATCCCGTTGGGCTTCATTGGTGAAGGACTGCCAAGCGTACCGCGGCGCAGCAACGGGAAACACAAGGGGCACGGACCATGTCCTCGTACGTGCACGCTCCAAAATCCACCTGTCTGCGCACTTCAAGGTCTCGCCGCCTAGATGAATTACTGTTGCGGCCTTGGAAATACCAGAAAAGCGCAACGCTCTCACAAACGCTATCGCAATCCGGCAGGCTACCGTAACCAGCGTCCAAATGAATGGGTCCTCCATGGAAGAACGATGGAAGGTGATCAAGTCGGTGGTCAATTCATTCGGAATGCTTCGAATGGGCGATGCAAACCTGGATGCACCTTACATGATGCAGCAAGCCAGATTATCCCCGAAAAGAGAAGAAAAATCGAACGTTGGGTCGAGTATTTTGACCGACTTTCCGATCATACTCGGGACCTTCGACCCTCCTCTTGTGTGAAGGTGTACGATGTCAACTTCGAGTCACCAAGTATGACGGAAGTTGCTTGGGTCGTCAACCAGTTGCAAAATAGAAAGCTGATGGAAAAATAGCATATCACCAAAAGTTTATAAAACTTGTTTGTCATCACTGATACACAGGCTTCACATGCTGTTCCAGTCTATACGGAAAGAGAAAAACTGGATGACAATTTGTGCCGAGCTCGCAGTCAACCGCCGCGCATGGTTGGCGATGATCCGCGATATCCATGGATCCGATTTATCCTCTGGCAGGAGATAATCATGTGAAAGTAATTAAGTAGCGAGACCTGGACACTCCACGTTGAGGATGAACGATGGCTTTCCTTGTTTGATTACTGATGTCTCTAAAACATTTCCCGCGTATGATGTGAACGTCGTGTGAGCAATGATGAAGTTCTTAATCGTGCTAGGCACGGATGGTCGGCCTGACTGAAGTGATCACCCTGCACTGTCTACGGTGTTTTACGTAGGATAGTTGTGCAAAAGTAAAGTAATGCTGGTTTTCTCTAGCACGCAACTGTCCGTTGCAATGGAGTGTTCTGACGCTCAAAACCACCAATGTGGTTGGACGAACACAAGCTTAAATTCGAATCGCGTTTCCCATGATTTCGTACATACTGAGCCAGGTTTCCACCTATTTAAACAATCCCAGCCGGGTTTACCATGGTTCACAATTCTCAAACCACAGTCAGTCATTTGGCTTCAACTGACTCATTGTTCTTTGTGTTCACTGACAGGCTCATACACGCACACCACGTGCAAAACGATCCACTCCACACTACCGGTGATGGTCAAACGGTCAACATAGTGGACTTTCAACCCCTCTGTCGCGGGTTTGAATTATATTTCCGTCATCGATCACTTTCCTCAGTTAGCCGCGACCCATTTCCTGAAATATTGTACGAATATTACATACTAAAAATAAGTAAACAGGAAGATAAAGATATTAGCTTCTCATTGGTTATTCTTGTCATGTGTGCCTTTTAAATACGTGCACCCTAACGTCACTACACGCGATTCGCCGAGTTCCGCTTAACTTTCGCGTCATCTTGATTGCATTCCGTGTTTTGGGCGTAGAAGTGCGGATTACTGGTTTTCATGATTCGTAGTGCAGTTAATTCGCAGTTCAAATGGTTATTTTTGTTTATATATTTGATGTTGCTCTACGGTGTGTAGCGGAAAATGTGTGAAAGGTATGGCAACACAATTCGTCCAACGGAATGCCGCAAGCTTTACGCTGGATCGTTATGCGGTCAACCACTCCAAGCGCCCAGACTAAGACCACTGAGTTACAATTAACTCTTTCTCCATATATCATTTTGACAAAGAAATTTGATCTCTGTTTGCCTTTATTCACTAAACAGTTTTGCAGAGTAAGCTTCCATGTCTCCCTACTACTTGTCGGTTGCTTTACTCGTTTGTAGGTAAATTACGGTATGCTAACAATTCGAATTACAAGAACGACACGATGATTCGCAAGGAGGTACGCTCTGTCAGCATGTTCTCGTAAATGTAATTAGGCATTTGTTAGCTCGGCAGTGATGGAAGAGCTTAGGCGAATCATCACCGAAAGCGGAATCATGTCGGAAGATGATGCTCAGTGGCCTGACCCAGATCGTGTAGGCCGACAGGAACTAGAAATTGTGTGCGACGATGAACACATTTCTTTCACCACGTCTAAAATTGGCTCATTGATTGATATAACAAATAGCAAGTAAGTATTGCGATTACTCTTTTCTTAGTTTCCAGGGATCCTGAAGGTCTTCGGATGTTTTATTATTTGGTACAGGATCTCAAGTGCCTTGTCTTCTCGCTGATTGGTCTGCATTTCAAAATCAAGCCCATTTAATAAACTTGCCGTTGTTTTCTATTGTAAAAATACATTTTTAATGAATCAAGTTCTCCGCTTTTGTGACTTTGACGATATCAAACAGACTGGTACCACTCCATAGAGGAGTTTATAAAAGATAAATCTTTGGTGAGTACCATTTTGATTAGGCACAAAAGGCACCGACATGTGATACATCTATTCTAAAAGCGTTTGCTACTGAGAAATATAACAGATTTAAACCTTCGTTTCCTGATCCTTGGAGGTCACAATACAAAATAATGGGTTCCAGTTTTTTGGGATATTTCTAGTATGCCGTTCTAGTTTGGGTGAATAAAAGTTAGTTTCAACACTAAGTGTGGATTGTTCAGTTATTGTAAGCAGCTGGCTTCGGTGCACGTAACATGAAATCGTCGGTTCGCTGTTGATTTCAGCATAGTTGGACGGATTTGTGAACTTGTCTCACTGATTATTATACAGAAATCATCAACTTTCAGATAATCTTGATAGATTGCATGCTTCATCCTTTACTTAGCCACTGTTGAACTCTAAAAAGGCTATTAGTACAAGAAAAAGGTTCACATCAACAATTCTTTCCTATTTCACCTTTTTGAAACAGCAGCCACAGCTCTCCCAACTACTCCGTTGATATCCATTCAGACCGTTCCTATCACAGGTATCTCAACTATTAATGGTAAACAATCGTAAGTACATGTAGGTTCGAGAATTGGACTGTAGCAAACAAGCTTTCTTTCCGTAACGATCCTCCGGCCTGTACAATCACACAGTAGAAGTGCGGACTCAGGAGCTAGTGATATTAATATGATAGGTGTTCCGAATAGCGAGTGATTCGGGAATGCTGAAAATGTGTTACGCTTTAGAACGAAGCGAAATGGTTATTAAGGAGTGGAGGTCAAACTGACTATCTCAGTCATAGTTTACCACTTCCCGTAACATCACTCAGTTACACGAAGAATGATGCGATGTTTATGGCGAGGCGTCAGGTCAGTCTGTGGAGCGATCCCTCAATCAGTACAGGATAACATAGGACATTAGGATGAGAATGAACCTTGACACAATGTGATTGCATGCGTCCTCCTATAATCAAGAGAAACTATGCGAGGCAGTTGAAACAAATCATGACAAAAATCGTCTCTAGCCATAGGAGAGATACAGTCAATTGGGGGCATACACAAAATCAACGAACAGGCACCGAAGATTCAGTCTGTTGCTGTTGAAATGAGCAGACCCATCAAACCGAACTGAACACAGACGATCGTTGACTGGGATTCAGTCGAGCAACGCACGTCTAGCCTTCATGTTCAGAGCGACGCCAACAACAGCCTGACCACGATCGCTACACCGAATCGTCCGACAAGCATGACCGGTGGTGGTTGAGTGTTTGATTACAGCATCGGAGGTCGGAGGTTCACATCCCCGCTACCACCAGTCACCTTGGTGATGGACAGTGACTCCCACTGTCATCCAGCTCGTTACTACCTCTGACCAACTGGGACCTGATGTGGTTATCCGGTCTGCCTCGATCTGGTGACCGGTTATCCGTAACAGTGCAATAGGATGTATCTCTTCCACTACACTCATGCACCAGCGCGTAATAAATCATATTATTAACACGCGAAGAGTGAAACGAGAAACCGTGTTCGGGGGGGAGAGGGGCACTGTTATCAACGAATTTGGATATCTTGTTTCAAAGACAACACGTCCATGTTAAAACTTTCAAGTCCGAGTTAGGGCAGTCCGTTGCCCCCTTTGACAAAATTTACGAACTCTGAAACCAGCTAAGTGAAGAGAATGCCAGCTTTTACCTTTTCTATAATTCATTATTTCTTACCGAGACTTACGGATTCTCGATCACGAATCACTGTGGCTTCATTTGTCTATTTAGTGTCGGGCTATGAAGGATGCAGATAATAGGTGTCTTCCAAAGGATCACTAGGGATTTCTGGGCAAATCATACTTCGTGGCTGCCCGGACTGCAGAAGGTTTTTCTTTAGGAACCACAACCGGAGCCATTGATCCAACAGTCCGACCAACAGAGCAGCTCGGGTACGTGGCCGAAACGCTCGCAAAGGAACTTCTTCTGGTCTGTCACGCGAGACTTGGTTGTTGCTCTATTGCTGTCTTGTCTTCGCAAGTGCTTTATTGTCGATCCACTCCAAATTTAATCCTTAGCCCCTTGCATCCAACGCAGCAAACGGATCGTGGAAGGAACAGCATCCTTTGAATCGGGGGCTGTCCGAATTTGGAGGTCGATGGCTACCCAATGAAGTGCGATGACTTCTTCCGCCGTCGTTGGAATAAGAAGAGAACTACAAATGGTGTCAATCCGATGGAGAATGTTTGGTAATACAAGAGCGCAACTGATCGCGACACCAAGTCATATCCGCCAATGTCGTAATCTCAAGCGCACCAGTCAGTGAATTCAGAAGACGAAGGCCTTGAATTGAAGCTTTATCAGACTTGTTAAGTATAGCCTGATAAGGAACGGAAAGAATTGTAAGAATATTTACTATGAAAACGAAAACAGACAACATTGAAGTATATGACATTCTCCGCCATCGGGGAAAGTGATGGGCAGTCTAGAACGCTGGGAGTGGTTTCACAATCATAAAATGTAGATTGAAACAGGAATGTAATCAGGAGTTCAAGCTTCTGGACTTTGCAAAAAGTGTGGTCGGGTTCGTTGTTGGGTGATGAATTGTGTCGTATTATCAACTACGTCTGAAGTATTTTGTTGATTGTCATGCGGAGCAGTAGACTATGGTGTATTGACTGACACATCTGGGTCAGAAGTACATTGGATTTCACAAGGGGTGTCTTATCGGAGGTCTGTCTGAGGGTGCAAAGTAGAGACGTCAGGTTGTTCTGTCCCCGCTGGAGCTAACTGTCTAGTTGAAACTGTCTCCTCTCGACCAATGGGAAGACATTCGACCATACTGTGGGTTGCATTCGACGAGCTCCAGTTCGTCTACCAGTGGATTGTACTTTGATGTGCGAGAATTTATCTTAACGAGAATTCATCATCATCATCATCATCGTACAGCGTTAAACAGTAGGGCGAACCTCACTGACCACTGCCTTTCTCACCATGTTGTACGGTGAATTACAAAGTATGAATATACAAGATGGACAGGGAGCGGACCTACGCGAGAGGGAAAAGGAAAGAACGCCCTAGTAGTCAACACACGGAATACACAGTCTAACTGTATAAACGCACATAGACCAGTCATTCTGATTTGATAGAAAGTGACAGCACGATCGCCACTGTTCACGGTTCGCTGCCATATCCTTCAGTGTCTCCAACCAACTGGTAGACGGATCTTTTGGACATCACCACGAAGACGTGAAGCACTTACTTTTCCTAAGTTCGCTGTACATTTCCTCATTCCTCGCTGCCACGTCATTTGTTGACCTCCACGTGGTTTTTTCCACTCCTGAGGAGGAACGGAGAATAGGACACGGTACGGTGGACGTGTTTGCTATACGTAACACGTGCCCCAACCAACGAAGTCTACTAAGATGGATACGCTGTGAAAGGACGTTCTCTGAATTCGTACCCAATACTTGCTTTCTGACCTCAGCATTGCTTCCTCTGTCATTCCATCTAATCTTGGCGATACTACGCAAACATCGGTGGTCAAAAACCTCACGACGACAAATATCTTCTGCACGCAGACTCCAAGTCTCGCAGCCATACAACCAAACTGAACGCACTGCGGCAGAGTATACACCCATTATCTGCATCCTTCATAGCCCGACACTAAATAAACAAATGAAGCCACAGTGATTTGTGATCGAGAATCCGTAAGTCTCGGTAAGAAATAATGAATTATAGAAAAGGTAAAAGCTGGCATTCTCTTCACTTAGCTGGTTTCAGAGTTCGTAAATTTTGTCAAAGGGGGCAACGGACTGCTCTGCGGCAATCAACTGCAAGGTTATAAAAACCCTTTCGTCCGAAGCATGTCACGGATCACTTCAAACGTGCCATGCCTGAAGCAAATAATAAATTAACCGCCGGACCACAACGCTGACCCGCTTTTGTTAATGAAGCGGTAATCTGCAGAGCAACACGAATAGGAACTATAATCAATGATCAATCCAACCAGTGTTTAGTCAACTGAACCAGCCTGACGGGACTTGAACTTGACTAGGCGGCAAAATTCGGAAATGTCTCATTTTCTCCTTAACTATAGCTTTGTTGATTCCAGTATACCTACTGTCACCTTGGTGTGTTGTTTTTCTGTCTTTTTATTTATTCTTGCTGACCGGAGCGATAGGAGTCGCAAGCAGAGGTTCACTGCATAGGCCGTACTTAGAAATTCCGTAGAAACGACAAAGAGCGTCACAACGAACCTCAGTCAAAAACAATGAAAACGTATGAAAAGAATAAAATAATTACGAATGATGTCTATTCGATGAAGAATGTTCGTTATTACAAGAGTGCAAGTGATCGCCGCACCGTCATATCCGCCGATGTATCAAACCAGTGGGTAGAAGGATCTCTTGGACTCCACCCAGGAAGTGTAACGCGCCCGATATGTCCGAGTCCAATTGGTAGGCTCTACATACGTTTCTCCCATATCGTGGACTAACCACCCGTATGCGTCTCCCAACGGCTATCCGTCTCAGCGAACCTTGCGCACCGAAGAATCCTGTCAAGGGACATGCGCAGCAGATGTCCCAACCACATAAGCCTCAGTGTTTCACCTGAGGATCTGTGCCGTGCCTAGAACTCTCCGCCGGACCTCAGCATTGCTCATACGGTGTCTCCGCCAGATTAGAGTTGTTTCAGGAAGGCATCTGTGTTCAACTAACGGCAACCTTCGAATATCCTCCACCCTTAGTGGCCATGACTTCGAACCATACAGAAACACTGACCTGACTGCTGAAGCGCACACCCGACTGTTGATAGATAAACGGATTTCACGCGGACGCCACAGACGACTCAGGTTAGAAATCACTAAATGAGCCTCCTGTATACACAACGACACTTCGTCTGATATCCGACCTCCAGGTGAAATGCAGCTACCAAATAACAGAATTTATTTTTCTGGTCCATGGTCACCCCAGATACTGAGTGGTCTGGCAATGGGCTAACCCAATGTTGCACTTTGAATGAGTAAATTGCATACTGAATATTGCTACTCGGTTGTTCAAGCCGTCCAGAAAAGCTTGCCACTTTCCTGCATCTCCACTCAGAAGAACTAGGTCGTCTGCATATTCAAGGTCTGGCATTTCTCCACTCGGGAATTATTCAAAGCCACTCTCCTCGTCTGACAAATTCGCTATCTCTAGGACCACATCATCCACAGAGTTAAAGAGAGAAGGAGCGCGGGGGCAATCCTGACGTACACCACTTTGTCGTGAACTCAAAAGAAAAAGCATCGTAAGCCAGAAGTCGGCTTCGGCTATTCATGTAACGGGACTTTATGGTGGAAATTGATCTCCCCGGTACACCTTTCAACGAGAGGCAGCGCCAAAGAACCAGGCGGTCGATCAAGACGAAGGTAGCTTCACGATCAAGAAAAACGGAGATGACGGGCTCACGGAAGGTGTGCCGATGTTCTACAATTTGTCTGATCAACACAGCCTTCACTAGACCCAGCTTGATTATCGCACGAGCTTTAGATAAGCGGTGTAAAATAATACCAGCGAGCAGTTTGGATGCAGCGCTGAGCAGACTGATTCCCCTGTGGTTTTCACCGGAGAACCTGTCGCCTTTCTTATAGATCGGTATGATCACCGTTACACACAGACTCTTTGTAACTTGTTCCTTCTCCCATATCAGTTCAGGTTATTTACCCAATAACCTCTCACTTCTGTGCTCTAGTTTCGGTTGCTACCTTCCAGCAATGTCCAGTAAACGGCAAGAAGAGCAGAAGCACGGAGTGGAAGATCCGAAAAAATCAAAGTAATAGGCGAGAATCGAGAGGACAAAGAAAGAGTCCGAATGCAACTACGCCACTGACCGCGACACCTAACATACCACTTAGTGTCTTCAACCATTTGGTAGGTGGGTCGTGTGGACCCCAACCTTGAAGTCTAACACGTCCTACGTGGCCAAGTCCATTAGTCAGGGTTTTCATACCTTTTTGCCATATCATGCACTGACCACCTCGACCTACGTTCCCACCATTACCTGCCTTGGAGAACAGCGTAAGCCGAGGGAACCTATCGATGGGCATGCGTAACATGTTCCAACCACCTCAACCTGTTTAGATTCAGTATTTGATGCACAGGCTGACCTCTGGTTCCCAACGCGTTACGCCGATCCTCAGTGTTGGTCATACGGTGTTCCCACCACACTCGGGCAATGCTACGGAGACATCGGTGCTCAAACACTGACAGTCTTCGCCTATCTTCTACTCTTAATGGCCATGTTTCTGAACCGTATAAAAGAACGGATCTAACCGCCGCATTGTATACTCTACACTTAACAGACAATGGGATATCTCACCGACGCCAAAGATGGCGGAGGTTGGCAAAAACCAAACGCGCTTTCTGTATACGCGATCAAACTTCATCTGATATCTGTCCACCTGGTGAGATGTAACTGCCCAGGTAACAGAATTTATCCACTTCAGCTACAGCTCCCCCGGCCAAAATAATATCTGGTGTTGAGCCAACCCAGTCCTGCAACAGCATTTTACACTTTGAAGGTGCAAAAGGCATCCTGAACATTGCTACACTATTGGTAGGCTATCTAAGAGAGCTTGCAACTTACCTGGATCTTCACTCAGAAGAGCAATATCGTTCGCGTACTCAGGTCAGACAGTTTACTGCCTGAGCAAAGATCAATGCCATTGTTCTCACACGAGGATTGAGCTATCTGAAGAATCAATTGAATTATAAAATTGAAAAGCAAGGGTGAAAGAGGGCAACCCTGACGAACACCACTTGCCGTGGTGAGCTCGGGTAAAAGATCGCCGTAAGCACGAACTCGGCTTCGGCTGTTTGCATATAAGCATTGGAAAATAGAAATAAACTTCTCTGGTACACCCTTCAATGAAAGGCAGCATCAGAGAACTGTGCGGTCGGCTGGGTCGAACGCCACTTTCAGATCAAGGACAGAGATTGTGGGCCTACGGAAAGTGTGTCTGTGCTCTAAGTTTTGCCAAAGGGTCAAGATGTGGTTAATGCAACCACGACAGGGTCTAAAACCGGCTTGATTCTCACGCGTACACATTTCGCGGGCACTGGACAGTCGGTGGAGAATAAGACCGGCGAGCAGTTTGGATGCGATACTTACCAAGCCAATTCCTCTGTTTTCACAAGAGGATATCACCTTTCTTGTAAATCGGTACAACCACTGATTTACACCATTCCCCAAGAACCCGTTCACTATGCCAGGGAACCCGGAAGATTCTTGTTATCTCCGAAACTAAAGTTTCGCCTCCATCTTTGGAAAAAGATGGGGACAATCCATCGAGATCAGCGGCTTTGTACCTTTTCTAGTAACCTACCTCCCGCATAACGTCCATTTCTGATGGAAGAGTGATATCTACCTGCATCGCTACTCTGGCAGGTATACTCGGAAGGTCTACCGTCGAAGTGGACCAACTGAATTGTTCCTTAAAGTGCTGCGCCCAACGGTCCAGGCGACGTCTCTGAGAATGAATCAATGAGCCGTCGGATTCTTTGATTAGCTCACTGATACCAGTTTTCCGTGGACCAGTGCCTCTAATCGAACCGAAAAGTTTGCGAGTATTGCCAATGGACGCAATCTTCTACATTTCCCTACATTTCGCAATGCACCACTGCTCGCGGTCATTTCTCAGGCTCATAGTCAGTTGGCGTCTCAGGGATTTACGCACTTCATTGAATGTGGCATCTGGAGGGACGGGTCTGCAAGCATCCAACAGAGAAACTGATGTCGAAGATATCCATCGTTTATGAATCAAAGTCCTGGGTGGCATTTGAAGCGGCATATAAAGCTTCCTTGATCTTTTGCCAGCGTTTATCTTAATTCTGGACATCCGGCTGCACAGATAATCGTGTGGACAGCTGCGCCTGGAAATCATATCACCGGTTATCATCCAGAACCAACGGCGTGGGACGGGTGGCATTTACGTTCGTGCGATCACGGACGAGACGTAAACGGAAGCGAGCACGTACCAAGGTGTGTTCTGAGTCCACAGGTGTAGACCAAAATGAACGACAATCTTCAACCGATCCACGCCAGCGGTGGCCGATCACAAAATGGCCAATCTGAGTCCAACGTTGTGGAGACGAAGGAGGACGCCATGTGTGTCTCTACCGCATCTTATGGCAGAAGCTCGTACTCGCCAGAAACAATCTGTGGTGGGAGTACTGCTGGATGGAACGATCACCACTGTCAGTGCGATCGGCTGGGATAGCAAATGGGCCTCCGATATACCTTTCGGAATCTCCCAAACCGTTAACTTGTGCGTTGAAGTCCTCAGCGATGACCAACACGTCTGTTGAATGCACGCTTCGAAGCAGCGGAGACAAATTCTGATAGAATTCGTCCTTGGTTTCAGAGGAACTACAGTCAGTCGGCGCATACATAGACACGACAAACAAACATCGATGCCCCTGTTTGTTGTTGTTGTTAAGATGAACAGAACCGTCCAACCGAACCGCACACAAACGACTGCTGACTGGAATCCAGTCTAGCAGTGCACGCTCAGCTTTCATGCTCAAAGCCATCCCAACGTCAGCCTGACCACGAGCGCCAGACACCAAATCATCCGACACGCGAAAGGCTGAGGTTGTATCTGGGGTGCGAAGAGTGATCACAGGAGTGGGGTCTTGTATGCGTGTTTCGGAGACATAGCGTACGTCTATTCTGAAAGTTTCAAGAGTTTTAGCGAGAGCAGCTTGTTGCCCTATCTGACATAGTGTGCGGACATTGAAGACAGCCAAGTGAAGTGAACATTTAGGCTTAGGGAGTGTATTTGATTCATACCCAACTCCTTAACTACTGCTTTCTCCAGAACTGCAATTTTCGGTGGCGTTTTGCAACGACGGTAAATTAAAGGAGAAAAAATTGGTAGGGTTCTTTGTAGGAAAGACACTGGAGATTTCTGGGCAAGTCGTACGTCGTGGCTGCCAACACCGCAGAAGGGGTTTTATGAGAACCCTAACCGGATCCTTTGACTCGGAAGTCTCACCCACAAGACAGTGGGGCGTTAACCCAGCACGGGAACGTGACCGAAGCACCCGTGAAGAAACTTCTGGTCTGTCAAGTCAGACCTGACTGTTGCACATATTTTGTCTTGTCTTCGCTGGTACTTTGTTATCGATCCGCTTTTCGGACTCAGTCCTCAGTTCCATGCACTAATAGAGCTAGCGGAACGTGGACAGGGCAGCATCCTTTGGGCTGGGGGCTGCCCAGCTTGGACGGGTGATAGCTGCCCAATGAAGTGCGATGACTCCTGCCATCTTCGAGAGAAACCCCAGGTACTCCACTCTTACACCCATCTAGTGGAGGTTTTAAGACAGGTACACTGTTTCTCTCGGTGTTCATTCGCTGGAGTGTCCTCTAAAGGAGCATATTGGTTAGAACCAAATGTTGCCCATCAACTGACTCAGAGACGACGTCGTTTGGCCTCTACTCGTTGGCCTGTCAGACATGATTGAATCTCCAACTTAAGGAAGCCATTCTGTATAGCTCTTTGGGTCATGGAGGCACACAAGCCATCACACCTCGCCAAGGTGCAGTCTTGTCGTGATGGATTCTCCCATGTCCGTGAGACGTGCTATGTTACGTGACATAAGGCTGCCTGGCCTGATGGGTTGCATCCAACGATTTTTAACGACGACGGCTCAGCACTTTTATCGGATTTGACAGATCTCCTCGGTCTGATATGGGAGAATCAAAACGAGGAGTTTTGTCGACTCCAATAAAAGTGCTGAGCTGCCGTCGTTGAAAATCGATGGATGCAACCCATCCGACCAGGCTGCCTGTTGTCATTTACCATGGCATATCTCACGGATTATCTCCACCTCGGACGGAGGACTGGTATCTACAACTAGCACTATAACGATCGCGCTGATTATCAGGCTCGTCATAGATAAGGGCCAATCAAACTGCTTTTCGAAATGCCCCACCCAGCGAATGAGATGACGCTCTTGAATCTGAATCAGTGAGCCGTTCGTCTCTTTGATGGATTCAATAACGCCTGGTTTTCGTGGACCGGTATTTCTAATTAGACGAAGAAGACGGCGGCGGTCGCCAATCGCCGCAGCTTTTTCCATCTCCCTATACTTTGCAATCCACCACTGCACATGGTTGTTTCTTATGCTTCGAGTCAGTTGGCGCTTAACGCATGTCCGTGCTTCATCGTATCTGAAATCCG
The DNA here is from genome assembly GCA_948099385.1 of Fasciola hepatica. NCBI lineage: Eukaryota > Metazoa > Platyhelminthes > Trematoda > Plagiorchiida > Fasciolidae > Fasciola > Fasciola hepatica. The sequence continues at coordinate 3,889,545 of CANUEZ040000112.1, read as the reverse complement.
GAGGAATCGATCTACGCGCATCTAACAGTTCAACTGATGGTGCAAATATCCATCTTTTCTGTTTGTCGGGTTTTTGAACCTTGAGCAGCGCCAGAAGCCTCAAATAGGACGCGAGTGATCTCTTTCCATCGCTCTTTAGGGTCCTGGCCATTTTACTGCACCGACAACGAGGCGGAAAATCTTGTTTAGAATGAAGGTCGATGGTTGTCATCCAGTCGAAGCTGCGGAGACTGTTAACTTTGTCGTTGTTTCGAACACCGACGAGATTTAGGCTCAAATGCGCGCAGAGAAGAGTGTGATCATTATCTACAGATGTGAACCAAAGTGGTCAACAGTCTTGAGTTGATCCGCACCAGACGTAACCGACACCAATATGATCTATCTGAGTCCAACGCTGTGGACGCACAGAAGGACGCCAGTTTAGTTGGTGCCACCTTTTGTGTGGGAAATTTGTACTCGCTAAGAATGGTCTATGGTAAGAACAGAGTTGGATAAGTTGGCCACCGTTATCGGTTTGATCGTCCGAAACGCTAAATCGGCCTCCTGTATATATCCCTGTCTTGTCTAAGACTCGAACTTGAGCAGCGAAACAGCTAACAAAAACTACTGTCCCTAGAGCGCAAGCTGCGGAGCAGTTGAGACAAATCATGGTAGCACTCGTCCATAACCGTAGGAGAGCAAAGGCAGATGGGTTATACACAAAAATGACAAACAAACGTGGACGCTTCAGTCTATTGCTATTAATATTCACAGAACCATTCAACCAAATCGCACAACAACGACTGCCAAGGGGGATCTAGTCGAACAATGCACTTTCAGTCTTCATGCTCAGAGAATACCAACACCAGCCTGATCACAAGCACTGGACACCGGACCATCCGACACGCGAAGAGTTAAACGAAAAGTCGAGCTTTTATCTGGAGAGCGAGGTATTCATATTGAAGATGGGTCTTGCATGCGTGTTTCGGAGACACAACACATCTCTGTTAGAATTTTTAAGAGTTCTAGCTAGGGCTGCCTGTTTCTTCGCTTGACAAATTGTGCGGACGCAAAAAGCAGCTCGGTGATCAGAATATGTAGGTCTGAGGATCGATTGCCTATTTTCCCTGTCTCAAAGTTATTACCTTTTCTGAGAGTTACAAGTTCTCGGTCACGAATCCCAAGGGCTTCTCGTATCCACCTAGGATTGGGATGTGAAGGGTGAATAGCAAAGAAGGACCGCTGGAGATTTCTTGGCAAATCACACTGTGCGGCTACCCACAGTGCAGAAGAGGTTTTTGGGGAACCTTAACCAGAGCATTCGATTCAAAAGCCTGACTCACAAGGGAGTGTGACGTTAACCCAACACAGAAAAGTGGTCAAAGCACCCGCAAAGGGATTTCTTCTGGTCTCTCACATGAGACTTGGTTGTTGTTTCAATATTGTCTTGTCTTCACAAGTGCTTTATTGTCGATCCACTCCAAATTTAATTCTTAGCCCCTTGCATCCAATGCAGTAAACGGACCGTGGAAGGAACAGCATCCTTTGAACCCGGGGCTGTCCAAATTTGGAGGTCGATGGCTACCCAATGAAGTGCACTGACTTATTCCGTCGTCGTGAGAAAGGCCAGGTACTTCACTCCTGCTTTTAACATTGTGTCGTTGACTCATCTAAATACATCGCTGCTTGGCGTGCTGTGTTGTTATCTTTTGGTTTGTCAGTGCCGGCTGAAGTGATAGGAGAAACGAGTGGAATTCAAGTTGCAGCGTAGAAAGTGAGCATCACAACAGGTTACTAATTGTTTCCAAGAGCTGGACACCCACCGAAATGACGGAAATGTGCACTGTTGCATACACAAAAGTCGAATGCTTCCAATCTGATGAGGCGCGGAGATGCCTCGGACGCCAGTTAATTCGGAACCTGAGAAACAACTGTGAACAGTAATGGATTGCGTATTGTCAGGAGGTGGAAAGGGCTGCAGCGATCGGCCACAGCCGCACCGTTTTTCGTCTAATTAGAAATACCGGTTCACGAATAACAGGCGATGGCGAACCGATCATAGAGAAGACTCACCGACTCAGACTTAAATACGTTGACTGGATCGTTGCGTGGAACACTGTGGAGGAAACTTTAACCGAACGTTATCTACAACAGGTGTGTTGAACAGTACGATGGCTAAAATTCTGCACACGGATGCCAGTCCTCCGCCAGAGGCGTGAATAGCGGGTGAGATAGACTGCCTTAAATGCCCTGGTCCATTTTCAAAGACGACGATTCAGAATTTCCACTGGAGTTTGATACGTGGAAGGAACCAACGCCAAACAGTTGGTGTGAGTCGGTGATCATACCGATTTACTCAAAAGGTGACAGGTCATTCTCTGAGAACAAGTCTTGTTAGCAGCGCATCTGAATTTCTCGGTGGTATTGTTCTCTCACCGTCATCATCATCGTACAACGTTAAACAGTAGGGCAAACCTCACTGACCACTGCCTTTCTCACCATGTTGTACGGTGAATTACAAAGTATGAATATACAAGATGGACAGGGAGCGGACCTACGCGAGAGGGAAAAGGAAAGAACGCCCTAGTAGTCAACACACGGAATACACAGTCTAACTGTATAAACGCACATAGACCAGTCATTCTGATTTGATAGAAAGTGACAGCACGATCGCCACTGTTCACGGTTCGCTGCCATATCCTTCAGTGTCTCCAACCAACTGGTAGACGGATCTTTTGGACATCACCACGAAGACGTGAAGCACTTACTTTTCCTAAGTTCGCTGTACATTTCCTCATTCCTCGCTGCCACGTCATTTGTTGACCTCCACGTGGTTTTTTCCACTCCTGAGGAGGAACGGAGAATAGGACACGGTACGGTGGACGTGTTTGCCATACGTAACACGTGCCCCAACCAACGAAGTCTACTAAGATGGATACGCTGTGAAAGGACGTTCTCTGAATTCGTACCCAATACTTGCTTTCTGACCTCAGCATTGCTCACTCGGCCTATCCACCCAATCTCAGCGACACTATGCAAACTCTTATGGTCAAAAGCCACAAGGCGACGAATATCTTCCACACGCAGACCCCGAGTGTCGTAATCATACAACAAAATCGTGGCACATTACACACGACCTTTCGGCCTCAGTGAAATGCCACGTTCGCTCAGGAGGTGTTTCGGTCTGGCGTACGCCACTCGAGCCTTGGATGTACGCGTGCTCACCTCTACTACTGTGCTTCCGTCTGTCGTCACGCTTCTGCCGAGGTAAGTAAAGTGGCTGACAATTGCCATCACCTTCCCATCGAGCATCAAGCTAGGAATCGTTGACGTCCAGTCTTGCAACATCACTTTACACTTTGAAGATGCAAATCGCGTATTGTTCTCTACCGCTCATCTTACCCTCGCGCGAGTATCAGTCTGGGTTTAGAGCTAGTCGGGGTTGTACTGATCACATCTGCACTCTCCGGAAAATGCTAGGACACAAGCACCACTTTCGTAAACCTGTCACGCCTGCTGTTCTTGATTTGAAAAAAGCGTTTGACTTGGTCGACCGCACAGTCACCTCATGCATTCTTTCATTGAAGAGCGTACCGAAAAAATTAATTTCCATCATAAATCTCCTGTAATCAGCCCAAAAATCCTGGAACATCTTTTTGAGCTCCCCGTAATCCAACAGCACTTTGTGGTCGACATCCGCAACCTGTTACTGTAATGCTTGTTAGGCAAAATAGTGTGAAATTAACAAGACTGGAAATGAAAGTGACCGTGGAATTTGGAAGGCAATGAAGCGAATTGCCGGACTCAAGCTATATTTTGCCAAGACTAAGGGTTCTGCGCTTCATACTAATGTTAAACGAAGAATGAATAGGGACACGCCTATAAGCAATTTATTCCTTGGAAACAATTATGGAGCTAATCACGGGCAAATTTAATAAAGCCAGCGATTCAAAAGAGTTGTCATCAGGGGTGCCAACTGACTTTGCTCTCATTCGATCTTCAGTGTTAGCCAGTTCATTCATTCACTTTGAATTCGTAATATATCATGGATTATGGATCGCTACAGTACTCATCACACTGATGTCTAATAAAGGCACTTCAGAATTGTGATGCACATGGGGATATTGGAACGAATCGTTTGTCATTAAAATTCTCCTAATATAAGAACTCATGACTTCGGTCTTATTGAACACGGGCAATGAAATACTTCACTAGATGCCGTTGTATCTTTGGTTCAACAAAGTTCAATTTTTACTCCGTAGACATGTAAACCTGTCAGCATTTGTTTTTGACACCATAGCGACCATTTCAATTGCATATTACTAAATATTTTATCTGGAAATGTTAAAACGCCATCCACTGGAATGTTTATACACCGAGCGACAAAATTATAGGACTATCTCGTTTTCCAGCATTTTTCCGCATCTGTATTCTCTAAAGAAACCATGCTGAGGACTGGGTTGGGCTGACACTAAACCTTCCCGTTTCTAAGGAGACCACAAACAAAATATATAAGGCCTGTTATCTTGGCAGCTGTATTTCACCTGATATCGGATAGTCATCTCTCACGTTGACATGACATCCGTCTACCTATTAAAGGTCGAGTGTATGTTGTAGCGGCCGGGCGAGTTCATTATTAATGAATGACCACTGCGTATGGAAGATGTACGAAGATTGTCGATATTCGGACACCGATATCTTCGTGGCACTGCTCGAATCCGGAGTGAACACCGTATCGGCCATGCTGAGGTTCTGAAAGGAGTGTTAGTTAGATGAAGAAAAACAAAAATACTGGAGCTCACCAAGATAAGATGGTTGGGTTGTGTCGCGCGTGTCACCGAATAGAGTTCTTCGGCACGCAATATTCGCTGAGTCGGGAAATGAACTACAGTAGCCGGTCCACGGTATAGTAGAAAGGCATGGAAAGCATGACTAGCGCACTTCTCCATGAAAGGTATGTTAAACTTCCTGATTGGGATCCAGTAGACTCCCACTCGGTGGTTAGAACTAAACATCGTGATCTGTGGCGCTGCTGAACCCACGAACCTGGATCGACTTGATACTGCCATTTTTAGTCCTTCGACTTTTTATCTTGTTTTTTTTATTATTGGTTGAGGTTCCTGCTGAGAGATCACTACTTAAGCTGCCGCACCCAGTGGTTCATGAGGTAAACATGTACTGTGTATGCCCACTGACAGAATTTCTCGGTGTACGTTGTTCTCCGAAGTATGTAATGGCTGGACAGTAGATCAAGGTGGTCATTTCATGATATGGCAAAATTAAATGAGGACACTAGCCAGTAGACTTAGCTGTATGAGATGTGTTAGGCTTCTGGGTTGTGGACACGAGATCCGTCCACCAAATGGAGGGTTACGTGAATTCACATGAATATGTGCCATGGTCTGTGGCGTACCTGCGTTCGAATTTTTGTGCGTTTGTTTGATTTCCGCTTATAACTGTTTCCCTTCAGGCTTGTTTTTTATACTTCCATTTGTTTTGCTCGTGTTTAGACGATATTGGGAAATAGCAACCAAAACCAGATCACGGAATTGCAGGCTTGATGACTAAAAGAGCTGGACTTGCAAGCAATCGTTCGTGCTTGGTCAGGACTAACCTAGCAGCTCGCTTGTGGAGTCAAGGCGGCTTTTCCTATTTTGTGCTAGTGCAGTGGCCCAGTATGCAGCCTCAACAGCCTATTGCACAATTGTTGATAACTGGAAACCCGACCCTAGGTCTTGGAGTGGAGATCCGCACAAGGTCCCAACAAATCAGGCATGGTAACGAGCGGGTCGCTGTTTATTGCTGAAGTGGTTGATGGTGGCGAGGTTCGAATGTCGCACATCTGAGTTGATGGACGCCTATACCGCTCGAACACCACTGATCGTGAAGCCAAACTTACCAAAGAAAACGCTCTTTAAAGCGTTTTTTGCCTACTTGAAGGTCAGAGGTTCGAATCCCGCCACCGCCGGTCACTTTTTTGGTAGGTGGTGATCCACCATCGTCCGGCTCGTTGTCGCACTTGAATTATTGGAACCTCGTTATTCTCCACTGCCAGGGTGTTTTGAATCCGTCCTACTAGGTCTAGTGAGAAGACTTTGGCGCCCTTGAATCATCTCATTTTATTAGCACGGAACGAATTGTTTATATGAGAACAAACACTCACTGTCACCAATGCTTGCAACACATTAACTGGCTCATAATTGCATTAAGTTGGCGGTCTTCTGATGATTTGATTGATGACAGGAATCGGCTCGCGTCCCATCGACTCGCTACGTTGTCGCTTCCGAATCCGCTGGCTCAATCACTGGTCTGGATTCTGGACAGGTCTTGACATGCTGATTGATGATGGGACTTGGTTAGCTATCGACCATGCACATTCCCTCACACAGTATACGGTTGTCGGTTACCCTGAACAGTACAGTGAGTCTTTGAGGCTATCGGGCATACCCCCTCCACTGCATTCACGCGCAAGCATGTAACAAATATCCGCTTTAGCTTTTGCCAATGGTAGTTTTATAATCCGAAAGATGAAGTTGATGCAAACAAGTTTATTTGATGCCTTTTTGCTTCCTTTGTGTATGAGTGACCACATCGAGTGAAGGGTGTGCATTGTGGCCGTCACGTGATATTCCACCCTGCAGGTATCTGATAAAAAGGCAAGAGGTATCCTATTCCTTCGATTGCATTTTTGGCGTGAAAAACTCATGGGATTCACCGGCTTGAAAGACATTTACCTTATCTTCAATGGTTTGCAGTTTGTGAGCGGCGATTTGAGGCATTCTAGTCTATTTCATCGTCAACTGTTCTATTCTTTGAAAGCCTGATTCACGTGATAGTCGCTATTTAATGTTCCAAGGTGAAACATACTGACCCCATTCCGTTGTGACTGCCAACTACTGAAAACATTTCTGTCAGGCTTTGTAAACCTAGCTTTACCACATGGAGTACTGTTCACGGCATCTTGCCGTAGTTAGAGAAGGCATCACAAGTCATAACTTAAAACATGAGTAGCTTGGTATCAGCGGAAAAACAGTCAAATCCCTTCAGCAAAAATGCCTTTTCTGCCTACTTTGTAACGGTCGAATCATTATCAAGTTGAAACTGCCGATGACGGGAACCCACTGACAACAAGGGAATTCGAATCCTGAATTCCAGAACCACTAGCTAGTGTTGTCTAATTTCGATAAAGTAAGCTATCACGGCCAGAGTGTGTACTCAATTCGCTATCGTGTAATGATAACTTGGAATATCCGCCTGTGTGCGAAACGTATGAGTTTACGCCAAATATTAAGGGGGAGAAATAAGGTGTACATTGCGGTAAAATTGTCACAATGACAGAGAGTCTGTACGTAGGGAAAATCCTTCGATGGTTTCGCATCGGTCGCTTCGTGAGTCTGAAAAAGGATACCTTTCCAGATAAAATATCGCGGCTGACCCGATGAAGGCGTGCATTACCAAAGTTTTGGTTCATCGATCACCTTGCTCCGGGAACAGGATTTATTCACAAAAGTGCTGCTGAGTATCTGAAAAACGCGGGCCTATTAAGTCACTTTATTTATTTAATGAGTCACTTACTCTACTGGTTTTAGGCTAAATGAGGTTGTATGCTGTTGGAATTGAAGTATTTACCTGGAATTTCATTTGACCTGAGGTTTTGCACCAGTAGAAAACTCAGCGAGGGGAAGCCGGAAGTAGTGTATTGTTGTACCTTGATAATGTGTACATTTACATGATGGACTGAAAGACAATTCTATGTAATTTTCTAGCCACGGAATAACTAAGTGTTTGATGCTGTTAACAGATGTTTTGCAGAGTAATTCCACCTGAACAAAATCATTGTCAGACAGCATGCACAACTTCCAACGTCGTTTTTAGCAGACAATGTGAGTCCAAGTCATCAAACATTGTTCCTCCTTCCGGGCACACCTCCGTCACCCATATTCTTGTAAAATGAGAGGAAAGGGGTAGAAGTGTTTAAACTTGGAACAAGTGGCAACTAAGTTGCCCAAAAACATTTTTAAATCACATTGGTTGACGTCGATAATTTACCGTACTTGATCTAATTACTGTAGCACATTGGTAGTAACACTCTTCTATCCACCGAGCTTCACAAGGTCCGGCCACCATCTATATACTGCTCGACTCGTACTACTAATGTTGTGGCTGTATTGCTCTTTGGGTTTGTAAATACTTAGTATTTTGTTGCGAATCTATTCTGTAGCATCGACAATAAATATTCTAACATTTCGCTCAGTCTCCACATAGCCCTTGAACTATATCCATCAGCTCTATTTTTATGTGATCCCTTAAACATAGATCATGGAAACCGCGAACAGGCACGACAGAAAAGAAACACTGCGAGGGAAATTTCTACCGTCTTTTCTCAACAGCCACGTACATGCACCATTAGTTAATTGATTGAAAATTATGAAAGGGGTTGATCCATTAAGGATACCAGAAACATTATCAATTGCTTACACAAAGTTCGCCCTACGTCCAAAAGCGTAATAACTTCAGCTTCAACCTACTGTAGATTTAAGCGAATAACCACAACCAAACTCACACCTTTAAGTCCCATAAAACTTTCACTTAATTAACTTACTTCCTAATTTTTAGTTCGTTGCCTGATGCTATACGTACATCACCGACGAGAGTATGCAAAATAAATTTCCCTCGTGTTTGTCTTCCGACCTGCTTGCTAAAGTTCACCACGGCATTTAAATGTTTTAATCCATCGAAAATAGTCCATTAACTTTGATATCACTTCCCCATCAAATTATCTGGTGTCATATTCACGGATGAGAGCGGTCACAGAAAGGCATTGAAGGCTTATTCAACGAGTTTCATTGATGGTCAACGATAGGTTTATCTATCTTTTGCAGACAAATGTCTTTTCTCAAGTGAAACCGAATGAATTCTCACTTAAGCCGTTGGCGTGTCCTAAAAATATGGTTATGACTTTTTTGGTGAGGGGTGATTTTTACCATGTTGTTGGTGTCCTGGATAGTAGGAGCCTTGAACTCGGTCTTGTAAACTAGCGCTGTAGGCTATCGCATCCAGGGTCTTTGACTCTTTAGGATTTATCTCAGTTAAGTCAGGACCTGCTCCCGTATAGAGGCTATAGCCCCTGGTCCTCGGTTTGTGACACGATAGCAAATATACTCGGCAGCGCGCAAGGCGGAACTCAAAACGCCGGAGCGGGACAACGTGTGTATTGGAGGAGCGCAACGGCGTGCAGACGACGTACACAGGCGGAGCAAGTGGCGCCACCAAAAACGGTCATTGTTTAAGTAAACAAATTTGTTAGTCTTTGTCATCGAGTGCTTTATTGGTAGCACTACAACTCTTCCCCACTTCGATTCAGTCTCTTTTCAACTACATGGTTATCTCATCTGACCCAACAGTTGCAGGTAGATTAAACTGACACATTTCTTGATACAAGTGGAACAATTATTACTATTAAACTTTACGCGCTCGATGGGCTATTATTTCTCACCTTCAAGCACCCGAAAAACCACAGTAAACACTCCCGTCTACAAATTTACTCTGTTACAGTAATCCATCATAGCGTCCTGGAACAACTATACACACAGAGAAATGTAGTGTGATTGGATCACTTAACTCAGCTTTTCTGATCTCACCTTGAGTTCTTCCATTATGTGGTCCATTATATCACAGGTTGTCTCTTTGTAAGCCAATGCAGCTCGAATAGCATCATCAAAAGCACGGACAACGTTGGTTCCATCGGAAGCAGACACAAAATATAATGCCATTTTATTTTCACTGGGAAATTTGAATGTTTTATTGGTAACGCTTGAATCAACTACACTGGGGATGATTCGAATGTTGTTCCACTTACCGTCGATTTTGTTAGCCAGGCACAAACATGGAATGTCGGGTCTGTATTGTCGAAGTTCTTCATACCATCTGCCCAAGTTTTTGTAAGTTACTTTTCGTGTTACATCAAAAACAAATATACAAGCATGTGCTTGATGGTAATAAGAAGCGTGTATATTCTGAAACCTTTCCTGGCCAGCGGTATCCCAAAAGTCTACGATCGAGTGAAAATCATTAATAAACACACGTACCCACTTGAATTTTCTTGCCATCGATTTGTGTCTCATGGTGATATAAGTTAACAGCATAGGTAGACAGTCGTTGGGGGTGACTGTTTCGAAGGAGTCAAGTGATAGTGCGTAAACCATTACTGCAGTGAGATAACGACTTTTGCACATTTTAATGCTATATTCTCACCTACTTGTCAAGAATACAGTTTTTTTGTTCGACGCAACCGCCACAGATGCTTCAAAACTGCCATGTTTACCGGATTGTCTACACTAACCCCGCTACTGCTGGTTGCTTTGGTGGCGGATACTAATCAGCTGTCGTCCGGCACCTGATTTATTGAGACCTAACGTGGTTCTCTACTCCGATTCTTGGCCATTTAGGCTATGAGGTACATCCCATCCACTGCATTTGTGCGCAAGCATGTAATAAAAAACCATCACCCAAGGGTTTGTGCACTCTTACATTATGTCAACGCTTATCAAACCTGTCCACATAGCCGTAATTTGCCCCAAATAATTAATTACATTGCAGAAGTTTATCTGTTCTTCAACCGTTAAAATAGCGCGTTTGTTATCAATGAGCGCAACTCAGGAGCAATATGCACCGAAGCGTATAAATAACAAAAAAGAATAGGACAGCCAAAGTAGAAAGTGAATAAATAAGGAGATAATCGGAAGATTATGCTGAGGAAAGTGGAGATTATTATATTCTGTAGTTTCATTTATGAATGGAGAAATATCTAGGTAAATTGCAAGCTCTTTTGAATAGTACGTATGCATTTTTCACATTCAAACTTCAGGATAGAGCTGCTATACTGGGCTGGTCCTACAACAAACCTCACGGTATCTGGGAAGACAGGTCCCGTTATCTAGGCAGCTGTATTCCAGTCGCAGATCAGATATCGAATGAAGTGTCTTCGCTCAAAAACAAGACCCACTTGGCTTTTGCTAAATTTGGCCGTCCGGAGCGTCAACGTGACACCGTCTTTTTACCAAGTATACTCAGCAGCACTTAGGCCAGTTTAGAATTCTGGCCAGTGCGGGTGGGAGATGCTTGGGAGTTATTGGTATTCTATCGCCAATGTCCTTTAAAAACTCGAATTTGATGAAAACACCGCATTAAAAATCTTGAGGTTAGGTTGGTTCAAGAACCAAAACACTGACTGAACCATTAAAGACAACAAAGCTAAAATGGTTCAGGCATGTGTTTCGCGTGTCCCCAGATAGGCTTGTATGAACTTTTGTTTTGACCGAGGGGAGAAGCGGTTGGGAAATAAGCAAGGATGGCCAGTCTACGGTGTCAGGGAGTTGAGAATCTCCCTGAAAACACGTCATCAGCGAGGCTGCAGTCCGCATTCTCCCAACCCACGGACAGGGTGCCTTGTGAAGAACCAATGACAGGGCCCGCATATTCCACACAACAGTGCAGTCGTGAAGCGTGTGCCTATGAGCCAGTCAGTCCATCACATGTCACTTTTCACATCGACCAGTGACGGACAATCTACTGCCTTCCCTTCACACCAACCTGACATATTTTGACCTGACTTAACCAATCACATCTGCGCACTACGCTGAGAAATCAATAACAACGTCATGCGCCTATGTATTCCTTTCCTCATACTATATAGAGTGTTCATTTTTGGTTACAGTTCTCGCACTTGTTCGTGGTTACTTTTTCGTTGGGACTGAACTATCGACGGATCACTGACCGGTGATAATCCAGAGGTTTGCACACCGACACAACATACAGTATAGTAAGCATGACCAGTGAACTTCTTCACGAAAGGTTTGTTAAACTTCCTGAGTGAGGTCCAAAAAATTCCCCCAATCATTAGTTGGAGAAATTTGAGAGTATTGTTAGATGTCTCGACTAACAGGGCTGTTGTATTGACATCCTTCTTACCTGATAGTATTTTCAATCCTCTTTTGTACACTTCTAATTAGCTTGATTGCCGATTAAGGTTCCTGCTGAGAGATATCGATTAAAAATACCGCCGCAGACAGTCCGTCTGTGTTTTTGTCGGTGTTTCCACAGCAAGAGAAGGGATGGAAAAGAGTTATAATATACGAATGGTTTGGGGAGACTTCTGTTTTTCCGTATCAAGTGATAAAACAACTTTAAGCTGGAGAAAAATGCGTTCTTATAAAGTATTAGACTGCCAAAATAGTAGAAAATTGTAATCCTGGGTGACTTTTTCATTTATAACCAGAAGAGGTGCAAAAGTGTTATAAGCAGAGTGTCGGTATTATTAATGACCGTCAGTGATTTGTTGGCCATGTCTGACGTCCCGTTCCATAAGACACTGACTCTTCTCGTTCTGTGGCTCTATGGTGGCTCAATGAGACGATAAGGGTTTTTTATATTTCGCTAAAGTATACGCGTAAATGAGTTCAGTGTGAGCACTGTCAATAACTTTTCCAAAACCGAATGGATAACAGATCATTTGATATTGATTTGAGTAACGTGCATTTATTTTACTTCCGGTTTTTACCAGTCATTTGTTAGTGGACCTTTTACTGAAAATGGCACGATTAGCAAAATATTTGTGTATTACTCGACATTCGTTGGTAATATGGCATCACCCATGAGGTTTTCACTAAACAAGTGTTTGCTGAACAACAATCTGTGGTTAATCGCCCCACTTTCATACTAATCCAAACTAATTAACTGAGAGCACTGCAACCTGATTGGAGAAGTGTCTTAACCGACATAAAGGACACTTCCATGGACAGCCTGCTCCTACACTAAACTGTATTTTCTGAAAATATCATCGCACTGTCTGGTTGCACACCCCAGTTACATTCGTGGCAAGGTATTTACCGACTAATTATATCATCATCACGTCCTTCCAGCCTGCATGTTTGACAGATAATATTGCTCTGAAAATACCTTTGAGAATGCGTTGGACATCGAAAAAATATTGGTAATGACAGGTCACCGTCTAACGTGAGCCATGCTTACGACATAGATCGTGTCATTCCTGCTTCACACAAGGACAAAGTAACCGAAATATACACGTAATTTTAACCACAATTTCGCCGTGCACTCAATGGACGTAGCACGCAAAGCAACAAATTATTGTTATTTTACAACAGGCCTAGAGTCGGGCATCGTGCTAACACTACAAACACAGGAAAATTAGCAAGATCTGTTTTTCACTTACGTCAGTAGATTAAACCTCCGTCGGAATCAGAATGGTGCTACATCACCTAGCAAGCCATACTACAAACAGACGAAGTAGTCGTGTCGTTTAGTAACCCATTTCATTTCCAATGAACATCCCGGTGGCAACGCCACCACGGCCCCCGTTCAAATCGCCACTTAGGCTAGCGAGCTCGTTACTTGGAAGGGAGATATTTTACTTATTGTAGTGTCCGTACGGTTTAGTCCCCGCCGGCCTCACAAACGACGGACACCTTCTACGTCAGCTGCTCTGTTAGATGCTCGCAGATCCAACCCTCCGAATGCCACCTCCAACGAGGTGCTCAAATCCCTGAGGTACTAACTGACTGGAAGTTTAATAAGTGACCGTTTATTGATGGTATGTTGCGAAATACAGGGACCTGAAGAAGGCTGCTTCTACTGGTAATGGTCGCCACTTTTGAAGTTTGATTAAAAAATCCGGTCCACGGAAGCCCGGTGTAAGTGAGTTAATCAAGGAATCCGAAGATACACTGATTTACTTTCATGAACCTCGTCTGGAACGTTGGGCGGAGCACTTTAGGGGATAGTTCAGCTTGCCAACTTCTACAGTGAACTTTTTGAATATACCTACAGAGAAAACAATTCGGGTATATATCGTTCCTCAAAAGTGGAGTTCATACGGATGGTAGGTTACCTGAAAAGATATGGAGCTTCTAGGGTGGATGGAGATGAAGGTTTGGTTTCAAAGCTAACAAAACTTCTCCTAGTAATTAGGGATAGTGAGCGGACTCCCTGGGAATGACGTGAGTTGGTGACTGTGCCGATTTACGAGAAAGGTGGCAAGTGCAACCACAGATTACTTAGTTTGTTTTGTGTCGTATCCAAACTACTCAGCGCGATTATTCTTCATTGATTGTCCAACGCCCATGAAAGGTGTGCGCGTGAGAATCAAGCTGATGTTAGACCCGGTCGCGGTTGTATCTAACACATCTTTAGACTTCGACAAATCTTAGAGCACAGGCACACCTTTTTCAGCCCCATAATCTATGTTTCCGCTTATTTGAAATTGCCTTCCGCCTCAGTCAACCGTACCGCTATCTGACGCTACCGCTTATTGAAGTGAGCCAGAGAAATTAGTTTCTCCTCCCCTGTGCTTGTATCCGAACAGCCGAGGCCGAATTTGTGCTTACAGTGATCTTTCACCAGAGTCCACCACGAAAAGTGGTGTTCGTCGTGGTTGTCCTCTATCTCCTTTTCTCTTTACCTTTGTAGTTCCAGTTGATCTTTAGAAAGACCTATTCTCGCATCAGGATAGCAACGTCGATCTGTGCTCAAGCGATAAACCGTTTGACTTGAAACACGTGGACGATACTATTCTTCTGGTAGATCCAGGTAAGTTTCAAGCTTTTTATATAGTTTAAAAGCAATGTAGCAATGATTTTGATGCGTTTTGAAGCTCAAAGTTGTAAAATGCTGCTACAGAACTGGGTTGACTCTATATCAAACCTTGTCTTATCAGGAGAAGCCCTACCTGAAGTAGATAAGTTTTGTTACCTAGTCAGCTACGTCTTCCCAGGTGGTAAGAGTGGATAAATTGACTTGTCGTATATAGAAGATGCTCTAAACTTTTGCCAACCTCAATCATCTGTCGTACCGGTGTGATATCCTATTGTCTACCAAGGGTGGTGTTCATACTGAGGAACTTAGATCTGTCCGTTTTGTGCGACCCAGAATCATAGACATTACGGGTAGAAGACAAGTGAATACTTTCAGCGTCTGAGCATCTATGTCGCCTTATAACTGCTCGAATATGATAGGAACATTGTATCCGCAATACAGACGTTGGGCGTTCAGTTCATTTCAGGCAACTATCAACCAAGCACCGGGCGCGGTGGTCTTCGTTGCTATCTCTCAGCAGTTACGTTAGGCGAAGGATATTGGGAACCGGAGGTCAGTCAGTGGGACAGGTACCGAATCTAAACAGGTTAAGCTGGCTGCGGCACGTGGTACGCGTACCCACCGTTAAAATTCCTCGGCGTACGCTATTCTCTGAAGCAGGTAGTGCCTAGAAGGTAGTTCGAGGTGGTCAGTCCATGATACAGCAGAAAGGTGTGAAAACCTTGATCAATGGACTTAGCCAAGCACAGCGTGCTGGACTTCCGGATAAAGTTCCACAACACAAACCTACCGGGTGGCTAGCTTTCATGACCAGTAGCGTAGTTGCATCTGGTCTCTTTCTTTGTCTCCGTGATTTCTGCCCAGGACTTTTCGGTTCCTTTTTCACTTTATGCTTCTATTTGTTCTTCTCTCGACGATCCTGCGAGATAGCAACCAAAACCAGAGCACAGAAGTGCCAGATTGATGATTAAATGAACTGAATTGAACTACTACCTCCAAACAGGTCCACGGAGTGCGTCAGCGGGGGCGACTCATGAGGCTTCATGTATGCTGTTCGTGTAGAAGTTCATGCGATGACAAAAGTGCACCAGGTATGCCACACTCATTCACTGACAGCATTTCTGACTGTTTACAGCCTCATTTCATTGACTGCATTCCGTTTTGGTACCGTACAGAAGCTGCGGCAGTTGAACGCATGTATTTTTAGCCCCAACATCTGAACATTTACCACAACTGTAGGAAAGTATCGTCACTATTACCCACAAGGACTTAATTGGTAATGTTATCATGCGGCGAAAGGTTCGCAACAGTTTAAGGACAACGATTTATTCTGAGGCACGCCGAAGGTTCGCTTTTGAGAAAAGTGCAGTCCACAACTCAGTAAACTGCATGTTTCTTAATTCAGGCTGAAGATATCATCTGGAGGAGTAACATGCATTGTCACGAAAAAGAAGGTAACAAATAGGATTGTGTGCCGTCTGTTGCACGACACGCTCTGTAACCGTTCAGAAACAATTCAAAAAACACTTGAAAACCGTTAAGTGCAATAGCGCAAACCGATCGGTTTTGGTGCGATTTTGCCACAAGAGAATGCTCTGGTTATCGTGTCAGCGTAATTTGAGGCGTCACAGTGACGGATGGGTGGTACGCGCATAGTAGGGAGAATTAACAAACGCATGGAGAAAGAAAACAGCACGGTAAGGTTAGCCAATACTACGGGTGCATCAAACAAGACTTCCTATAACCTAGGTTTTTTTTAATACCAACTGGTAATAAAAGGCACTCGTTGAAATAAAATGTTCAGTTTAAATGTGTAATACCACGGTCGTCAGTTTCCTTCTTGTCAGTCTAACTTTGATCTGTGGGTGAAGGGTTACTTATTAACCATACATGGGAACCAACCGGGAACCGATCTTACGAAAGGACTACGTGTTAAAAGGGTTTATATAGCATTCCATGAGAAAAAAGTAACCCTAGATGTCGAAAACTGGGCTAATTTAGTTAGACAGGATTTGACGAGTACATTGGGCTGCATTTGTGAAACCAGCTAAAGCCCGGAAATAGGTCGTTTGGGGACGATTGTAACGAGCGGGACTGTCCCGCATTAATCCAGAGACGCCCGTTACACACAAATGCTCCTCTGAAGGGGGTTGGGATATACAATCAGCCATGTAATATACCAATGAATAAACATTGGTCGACGTGAACTTCTGTTTCTCTTTCATCCAGCCAGCACAAGTGGGGTCAAAATGTGTCGAAATTTAGGGTTATTTGACCGCGTTTGACCACTTCGTCGTTTAACCCTTGCTGATTGGTTTACTTGTGATCAGGAGAAATGACGACCTTCATATTTCACCAATGAGAGGTGTTTGCGCAACTAATACCTTATCTTGTGCACAATTGTGCATCTAGTGCGGTCATCTACGCACCGCGATGCGTAAAAGGTTTTGCTTTACGGGGAAACTGATTGAAACCAAATAATGCTTATAAGTTTCTTCAGTAAATATAATGCTCATCATCTTCAATATGTGCTACTGGATAGTAGTATAACAATGGTCGGTAACAGTGACGTGAACCGTAGCTCCAGATGATTGGGTTACCAATTGACAGTAACAAGGCAAGCAGCGTATGTCGTGAGTTTAATCCCATTCATCATGTCAACGTATTTAATATGTTGTTCGTTGAGCAACATAGCGAATAAAAGTTGTCTATTGTGAGTTCCCCTTGTACCAAAACCGCTCCGAAACCGACCGGTTTCTACTGATACGCCAACCGGTTTTCAGTTGGTTTGTTTAGTAGCCATTCCACACGGATCAACAACGAATAAATACGAAGGAAACCAACGATCGGAGTGATGTGCAGTGCTTAGTTGGCATTTTATTTAAATATATTGCTTCGATTTGTCGAAATTCCCTGAAATACCTCGGTATAGAACGCCCTACTTTATTCCCTCGAAATGGGTAAAATAAGGACAATTAACCTGAAAATCATAAATTGAGAGATGGAACTGAACACCGTTAAACGTAATTTCGGAAAAGTGCCAGAAATCAACGAAGCACATTTTAAAAGATTGGCACAAACCGCTCGCAAACCGGTCAGAAACTACTGAAGTACCGAAGTACTTCAGTCGAGATCGGGGACGCTAAAAGCCCGTTGGTTTTCCAGCCGGTTAACGTATCATCCCAGGCGACAGAAGTAAGTCTCAGCGAACGCTCACGATGCATAATGTCTCTCGCAGTTGATGTGCGATGAGGTTTTCCGTTTCCCTCTCATCTTTAGCGGGGATTCGACGAAATACGCTCGGCAGTGGTGGGTGCATAACTGGTGTGCATACCATCGAAGGATTCTGGACGCTCGATTGGCCGTGGCCATTACCTGTCCTGTGCAAACTGAACTGAACTGAACTGAACCGTAAATATCGCAAATTAAGTTAGTTTCTTTAGATAAATATTATCGAGTACAAGGGGCTGCGTTTCGGGATCCGGCTATAAATGCCCCCAAGAAGGCTATTTTTGTTCCCTTTGGATCGATTTCCGGGTGATTCCGAGTCGTTCGAGTGAATATTAATATTCAACTCAGTTATATTCCCAAAAAGGATACTACTCTTGTATGAGGAAGCGCTCAAGAAGCCTTCAAATTTAAATAAACTGATGAACCTACTTAGACTTTCCGACTGCACTATCACCTAAACAGATAACCTTGACCACAGTTTCAGACGTCGCGCGGAAGCTAGGACTATCAGCCATAACGGGCGCCGTCGAAGTGAATGTCGTCAAAATGGTAAGCTTAAACGGCTTAGTTTGCTGGTTGTGTGTTTTCACAGCGTTTACTTGGTCCTCTCTGAGAGGGTTTCTCGGTATCAGTCGCGGAAGCGCGTGGCTCAAAAGTCTCTTCACGGGACTTCTACTTCAGTTTGCGCAGGAGAGGTAATGGCCACGGCCAATCGAGCGTCCAGAATTCTTTCGATGGTATGCAAGCCAGTTATGCATTCATCACTGCACAGCTGATCTTGGCGAATTCCCGCTTAAAATGAGGGGGAAAGGTAAAACCTCATTGTACATCAACTGGGACAGATATTGTGCATCGCGAGCTTTCAATACGACAGTGTAGTGACCTCGATTGTTCTGAGAAAATGATTGTCTTCTTGACACCATTTTGGATCTATTTCCTCTACGATCTTTTCCGACGTTTGGCATCGACCTCATAGTGTTGTCCGGTTGCGTACTTTTTACTGGACTGACTTTTACGAGGTTTCCGTCGACCTAGTTTCGAATCACTTTCACGTTCGGCCGTTCGCCGATCGTACGCTCTCGCGGTTCGCTTTCTGCACAGCCGTTGAGTTTCGTTTCGTTCTCCTTTCGGTGTATCTCCCGTATCAGTGCTGTTTCGGTGCCACGATATATAGAATACACCTCGCACACGCAAACCTGTAGTGGTTGCCATCTTCGTTCATACTTTTACCACGCTTATTGTTTGACTGAACGCTGACTGCCAAGCGCGGTTGCCATTTGACCGTTGCTCTTGCGCACGCTCTCACGCACGCTCCCAAATACACGCTAACCACTATCTCTCCCAATCGCCTTCTCGTTCTCACGGGTCGTGGAGAATACTGTTCTGGTTAACATATTTGTGCAGTGCCGCACATTAGAGTAACGTACAGGTGCTCCACGCAGTACGAAGGACCGAAGCACGCGTTTACTAAGGAAACCGCGAAGTAAGGTCTAATCAACCTTACAATTGGTGAGCCCGACGTGATCCTGAGGTCACGTGAGTTTCCTTGTTTTCTACCGTTCAAGGTCCCGTCTGCATACGTTTTTGTGTTTTATCGTTTCCCTATCTGTTGATTTTTTTTTGTTGGTCGGTTTACGAAATAATTTTTTTTATCCATACATATTTTTAGTGTTTACTTCGTCGTGATTTTTGTTCTTTTCTCGCGAAGATTATAGTGCCCCATTGATCGTTGGTTTCTTTTCCCGTCTGTGTTCTATAAAGCAATCGCTATGTCCACTGAACGGAAACCCTGCTCAGACCCCACCGTTGGGGCGATCACGCTGCACATACCGGCATTCACACCTGCTGATCCAGAACTCTGGTTCACGCTGGTCGAGTTAGAATTCGAAAACTGCCGTATAACCAGCGACGCCAGCCGTTTCAAGTGGGTAGCAGGCCGCCTCCCGCCAGAGGTCACAATGCAAGTAAGGGACGTAATAATCTCTTCCCGAAGCTATGAGGCTTTAAAGAAGGCTGTCATTGCCCGCACGACCCCAACGCAAGACCAACGTATGCAACAACTTCAAAACGTTGAGGTTGGAAGTAGGAAGCCCTCCGAACTGCTGCGTGAGATGCAGCGCTTGAGAGGACCGACGATAGGCGAGGACCCGCTCTTGAGGGAACTTGGGCTGCAGCGTTTGCCGCATAACATTCCAGTTTTACTAAGTGCCACGCGCAAATTCTCGCTGGAGGAAACTGCAGCGATAGCTGATGACATTATGTCACGATACAACCCCGCTGTCGCTGGAGTAACCAGGCCCTCCGTCGCAACGGTGCCTGCCTTGCCAACATCTAACGAACTCGCGTCAGTTTTGTCTAGAATTGACGCGAGCCTGCAACGCCTAGCAGTTAGAAGTGGGCCACAGGAGCGGCACCGCGCAAGCTCACCTAGGCTCCATAGTCCGTCATTGCGACGACGTTTCGGCTCTTCAAAAGAAGGGTATTGTAAATACAACAGTCGCTTCGGTGAGGGAGCCAAACGATGCGAACCAGGGTGTACGTTTCCCGGTGCTCATCAGGGAAACTAAACCCCCGGCCCGTGGTGGCGACCCACGAAGCCGGGTATCACACCAATAGTCGTCTTTTGAACGTAAGGGACATCATTTCAAATAACTTTCTCCTCGTAGATACCGGTGCCGAAGTGAGCGTCCTCCCCCGAGCGAAAGACGACAACAGCACACCGCAGGCCCAAACACTACGCGCTGCCAATGGCACGGCCATCCCAACGTTTGGCCAGCGGTCGCTCACCCTAAACTTGGGTTTAAAGCGTAATTTTCGTTGGGTATTCATCATCGCCGATGTCCCGTACCCAATTCTGGGCATTGACTTCCTGCAGCACTTTGACTTGTTAGTTGATGCACGGCGCCGCAGAGTGGTGGATCGTCAGACCACTCTCGCTGTTGCGGGTCATAATTCGCGAGTGAATCACGTCACACCCTTTTACGTTCAACCACCGGCACACCAACCTTATGGCGAACTCATCGCCGCCTACCCGGCCATGTTTCGGCAGGCCGGGCCTCTCCCAGCAGTGACGACCAGTGTCACTCACCATATCGATACCAAGGGACCCCCAGTGTTCAGTAGGCCGCGTCGGTTAGCGCCAGACAAGCTTCGTGTTGCACAGGCCGAATTCGGACATATGCTAGAACTGGGTATATTACGCCCTTCTAGTAGCCCTTGGGCTTCTCCCCTTCATATGGTTCCTAAGTCTAGTGGCGACTGGCGACCCTGTGGTGATTACAGAGCGCTTAACAAAGTCACCGTCCCTGACCGATACCCGATTCCCCATACACAGGATCTTACTTCGTCTTTATCAGGTTGCTCCGTCTTCAGCCGTATCGATTTGGTTCGGGCGTACAACCAGATCCCGGTAGCAGAGGCCGATATCCCTAAAACTGCCGTCACTACACCTTTCGGGCTTTTCGAGTTTCTGCGAATGCCGTTTGGACTCAGCAATGCAGCCCACACCTTTCAACGGTTCGTGCACGAGGCAACTCGTGGTTTGGAAAATGTCCACGTATACCTGGATGATATTTTGGTGGCGAGTTCTTCAGAGCAAGAGCACGCTACACGCTTACGAGCATTTTTCGAACGCCTTAGCCAGCACGGCGTTACGATCAATATCGCGAAATGCGAATCAAGCCGGTCTGATATCACTTTCATAGGACATTCTATTTCATCCTCGGGTATTCGCCCTCTGTCAGATAAAGTTTCCGCTATTCGCGACTACCCTGAACCCCAATCTTTTTGCCAGTTGCGTCAGTTTGCCGGCCTGGTGAATTTCTACCGCCGATTTATTCCTCACTGTGCGGAAATGATGCAACCCCTCACCGACCTGTTGCGCGGAGGTAAGCGGAAGTTCGCGTTTCCCGACACGGCACAAGCCGCATTTGCCTTGGTCAAAGATGCTGTCGCCAACACAGCACTCCTTACACACCCCGACCCTTTGGCTCCTATTTCGGTAGTGACGGATACCTCGGACACAGCGGTTGGAGCAGTACTGCAACAGTTCGTAGATGACTCTTGGCAACCTTTAGCATTCTTCTCCAAGCGCCTACAACCCGCGGAATCAAGGTTCAGCACGTTCGGTAGAGAGTTATTAGCCATCTACCTGGGAATTCGTCATTTTCGACATGCACTCGAAGGCCGTTCGTTCACGGTGTTTACAGACCACAAGCCTTTGGTTTACGCACTGAAGTCAGCTTCGGATCGATACTCACCACGCGAGATTCGCCACTTAGACTTTGTCTCACAGTTTACTGTGGACATACGACACGTCTCTGGGGTACTTAATCCCGTCGCAGACGCCTTATCGCGCGTATATCAACTAAGCCTGTCACAAACGCCTACCATCAACTTAGACGCAATGGCACAGGCTCAAACTATGGACCCTGACATCGAACAACTTCGGCAAAACGGTTCTTTGAGTTTAACCACAGTGCCTATCCCAGCTTCCCAGAATACCATCGTGTGCGATGTGTCGCAAGGTCGCCCTAGGCCAGTAGTTCCTGCTGCCCACCGTTATCCTACGTTCCTGACACTCCATAATCTGGCTCATCCGGGTGTGACTGCCTCGGTGAAACTGATAACTGAGCGTTTTGTTTGGCACAATGTCAAACGAGATGTCCGTCAATGGGCTCGTGCTTGTCTGCAGTGTCAACGTGTTAAGACCCATAGGCACACTAAGGCAGCGTTAGCCAGGTTCCCAGAACCTGAAACACGTTTTCATCATGTGCACGTCGACCTCGTAGGACCACTTCCACCTTTGCTTGGGTACGTTTACATACTCACATGCGTGGATCGTTTTACTCGCTGGCCGCAGGCGATCCCTATCCCTCGTCCCACCTCGGAAGAGGCCGCGAAAGCTTTTCTGACCGGTTGGGTTAGTCATTTCGGTTGCCCGGCAATAGTGACCACCGATCGCGGTCCACATTTTGACGGCGCTTTCGGCAGCCTACTCGCTACGCTCGGTTGCCAACACGTTAAGACGACAACTTACCACCCTCAGGCCAATGGTATGGTTGAGCGTTTTCACCGGCAATTAAAAGCCGCCCTTCGAGCAAACGGTAACCTCCTTTGGAGTGAAACACTACCATTAGCACTCTTAAGCCTGCGTAGTACCGTTAAGGAAGAGTTACACACAACACCGGCCGTACTAGTATATGGCTGTACACTTCGTCTGCCTGGGGAGTTGGTAGCCCCCTCACCAACAGTGACTTTCGACTACGGTGACTATGCTCAGCGCCTTACGCAGCACATGCGAGTGCTCAAAGCCAGTCCGCCGCGTGAACAACAGTCTACAAGTTATGTCCCAACTGCGTTAGGAACCGCTACTCATGTATTCCTTCGCGTCGATGGCGTTCGATCACCACTACAAGCGCCATACACTGTCCCGTTTCGGGTGATGAAACGTAGGGCAAAAACATTTGTCATAGATATCAACGGACGACACGACACCGTATCTATCGACCGTCTCAAGCCTGCCGTCATTGAGTGCAAGCCGCTCGGCCAATTTACACCCACTCAAGTCGCTCAGTCACCTGCATCGAGCGAGTTACCACTCGAACCACCCCCAATTACGCCCAGTGAGGACTCGGCAGCTAGTTTATCAGATTCTCCAACCGTACCCGCAACGCAAATTAGCCGTCGCGGTCGCCAACTACGAAATCCCGTCCGCTTCGTCGATTTCGTGACGATTTTTACAACCGACTGTTAGCAATAAGTTGGGAAGTTCGCCATGGATTTACCAAACAACAGACCCGTGAAATTACAATCGGTAGTTATGATTTCATTTTCTTCTGGTCTGCTAGCGACTGCAACAACACCGAACATCGTTAATAATAATAATAATAATAATAATGGTATATTTCTGGACCGTGGTCAAGAAGCACGCATGTAAGCATGATCAGAGTTTACAATATCACTGAATGAAATGGAAAATTTCACAAAATTGAAGGAGAGATTAGCAAATCACGGTAACAATGGAATAAGGCTGCCGAGAGTTTTAATGAATCAAAACGAGCAAAGAACACACGGCGAACACTAATTGATTTCAAGTCAACGGCGGCAATAGTAGTGAATCAGCCGGATATATTAAGGTTCAGACGGACATTGGCTTAGGACGCAGGAAATACGATATTTACAAGAATAATGCGAGGAAAAGGTCGGCACTGCATATTCATGTTCACTTAAAAAGGTAATTGGCGTTGAGACAAAGGAGGCAGGGAAGAATTTCACGAAGGTTCGCAGAGGAATACTAATTTTCATAGACTTGCGGATGTGAAAAGGAATAGTACCCCTTGAAAAGGTGAGACAATTTTCGTGAGAGGTGATGTGTGTCATCTGGTGTCAGCAGTTCGCCGCTGGTGGAGGATGGATGGAGTTCCAGGAAGGAATAAGCAACAATCGGAATGTCGTGTCCATGCGGAACAAAATAAGGCAAGACAAGAGTAAAGACCTTTGCAATAGGCAGGTTATGCTGGTAAATTGGCAAATACATCATTTTGTTGAGTTTCTTGTGGGTTTTCTGTGTCCATGTTGGGCTTTTTGGGCAAGGGTTGACTGCGGTTTTGTTCGCTTTCTCATGGAAAAGAAGCGGGCATCGCCGAATCTGGACCGATCACAGTATAATTAGAAGTCCTCGCACGGCAGCTTCGACATCGGGAGGGCCTTGTAGTGAGAATTCTTCAGTAAGCCTCAGAGTAACGTATGCAGTGATACCAGGACTTGTTTTGGGTGAACCCCGTTGCTAGATCGTATTCGCGGTAGCCAGCCTTTGGTGTGGTTGTAGACGAGCAGAGAAAAAGACAAGCTGTCTTCACGATATATTACAGCCAGGCAACGTGATGGCCGGGTGGTTCTGAAATTGAAAAAGGGAGGATCGCAGTCTGGGAGATGTTCCAGCTGAGGGTTAGCGTGAGCAAAATAACGAGAGTACGGATGTTGGAAATGAGGCACAATGGTCTTAGTTAAATGTGGGGTCGTTGGTATTGTGGTTCGGTGTTCGTGAGGGCTAACTGGTATTATACTACTAGGCAAAGTTATTGGTTACCGAATCGGCCGGTCACCGGGAAGTCTTATCTTTATGAGTTAATAAAGTCGTGGAAGTGCATTTGGACTAGGGTCTGAGGGCTACGTGAGAAAGCTGCTGGGCAACACGAAGAACCTCGAATGGCAAGTTTGCATAGTAGGTCTAGGGGATATATGACGAATCCCACAGTGGTGTTTTACAGGTCACAAAGAAGCAGCTAGGACACACCAGAACCCGAATGGCTAGCTTATATGATAGATCCGGAAGATGTATGACAAATCCTATCGTGGGGTATCTACAGGTCTAATGCTGCAGGTTGCTGTTCGTTAAGGCTGTAAACTGGAGAGTAGGCCGGATTCTAGGACAAGAGAAATGCCGCTTTCTTACGAAAAGGGGGGAAAACATACTTGGGCGAAGAATACGGGCGCTTTTCTCTACGTTCTTACATATATGTTTATATATAAAATAATATCTACATGCGAATTACGGCCAGGCAAGGAAGCTGAGAGGAGCGGAAGCCACAATAAATAAGAGAAGAGTCGAAGGATCAAGGAGCGAAGTATTGGGTGGTGGGGCTTAATATCTTAGGACCCAGCACCACTGAACAATTTGGTGCTAGGGGAAAACATCAATGACTAAAAACCTTCGGTTAGAGGAAAGTTGTTTTACATGGCAGCCCTAGTGCTATATAGCGAAAGAGGCAGTAATCGTTTA
This sequence comes from Fasciola hepatica, assembly GCA_948099385.1. Taxonomy (NCBI): domain Eukaryota; kingdom Metazoa; phylum Platyhelminthes; class Trematoda; order Plagiorchiida; family Fasciolidae; genus Fasciola; species Fasciola hepatica. Next base: position 3,863,942 of record CANUEZ040000112.1, on the reverse strand, counting down.
GACAAAGTTGTGAAGACCGGCTACTGAATTAGATGAGGCAGGGTTGTAAAGGGGTCAGGTGAGTAGCGAGAACCGGCAGGCATCTAGCTACCTATAGTTGTAAACGACAAAACTGTATCCTTCTGCAATGTAGGTTGTACGTGAAAAATGATAATGAATGTTACGTCTGGCGTCTGTCGTTAGACAGAAAATGGTAGGCTTGAGGTATGGTGCCATGATCCTAGTAGTGGAACCCGTTTTTGAAGGCCAGCTCGACGGATAGCAGAAAGCGGGAGGAGAGGCTGAAGCTAGGGATCTAAAGTTCGATGCCTTCTTCATAGGCTCGATCCTCAGATATGCTGGCGTTAGTCAAAGATATCATATGACTAACGGTAAGTTGTGATTTAAGGGCATGGCTAAACTGGGTTATTGACGTACATTTGCGAATGGTCAGGGGTAGCTTATTCCAAAGCTTTGAATATTTAATGAGAAAGAAGTTGGATCTTATTGCCAGCCTGGACTGTGGGATGGTCAGACTGAAGTCTCTGTGGCGCAGAGGATAAGATGAGGGTAGTGAAAATTGTACAGAGTTGGTAGAAGTGAACGCAGAGCGATGAATAAGTCTATATAGAAAACACAAATTAAGCCTGACATGTCTAAGCCATACGGGGTCAAGTTTTAATAGAGTGCATCGCTCTTTATAGCTCAGTGGAGAAGAGTATCCTATGAGCTTTTTGGTGAAGGTGCGCTGAACTTTCTCCAGGCGTATTCTATCAGATTTAGATATTCCGGAGAAGATTATAGGGCAATATTCGAGGTGGGGTCTAGCATGGGATTGGTATGTAAGAAGAATACTATGTTTCATTTTGAATGATCTGAGGACTAGTCCTATTATCTGTCTGGCCCTGGCCGTCTGAAATGAGACATGTTCCGAGAATTGTAGATTGTTAGTGTATCGAAGCCCAAGATCCTTTACTGATGAGCTTGGGGCGATGGGTACTTGGTTCAGTGACAGAGTTCCGAGGGGGACTTGACATCTGTAGGTTGTGTAGAAACTTTTGGATGTCGAGAAGCACATCTGCCATGAAGTGCACCATCGATCAAGTTTCTCAAGATCATTACCTATTTCAGACAGCGCTGTACTCAAATCTTGATGGCGGAACTCATAAACGATTTTGATGTCGTCGGCGAACAGGAAAGGTGTGCCGTGTTGCACAATCGAGAAAATGTCGTTAATATAGAGTAAGAAAAATAGCGGACCAAGTACACTTCCTTGTATGACTCCACTAGTGACAGGCGTCGGTTGCGATAGATGACCATTAGCATATACAACCTGGGTTCGATCCGACAGGTAGGAAGTGATCCATGATAAAAGCGGGTCATGGATACCGTAGGCCCGGAGTTTTGTTAACAACCGGGAGTGAGGAACTCGGTCAAATGCCTTGGTCATATCGAGGTAGATGATAATCATAGATTTTCCGTCGTCGGCTGCCGTGGTCAGTAGATTGAAGAAATCAAACTGGCATGTGGTACAAGAACGTGACTTTAGGAAGCCATGTTGACCGCTGTGAATAAGGTTATGCGAAATGAGATAATCGGACATCCGCTGCTTAATCAAACGCTCCATTATCCTGGCAGCCAAAGGGGTATGGTTAATAGGACGATAATTTGAAGGGTCATGCACTGGACCCTTTTTGTGGATAGGAATAATGGTTGAAGTTTTCCACTGGGATGGAAAAGTGCCATTTTTAAGGGATAAGTTATAGAGATTCATAAAGATAGCCGCGGCGTCAGTTCCACCAAGATGAAAGAGTGCTGGGGGGATGCCGTCATAGCCAGGGCGGGAGGAGGGTCTAACACGCAGCAGCAGGTGGGTCACATCGTTCAAACTAAATTCAATGTCAGAGAGAACTTGCTCAGTGATGAGGGGTACGGGTGGCGGGTTTACAGTGGCGTCAGTGGTCATGGATTCTGAAAAGAAGGTATTGAGCGCCTCAGCGATTTCAGCTGCAGATTTAATATGCGTGCTGTTTCCCAAAATTAGATATGGTATCCCTGTAGGCTCTCTCTGATTTCTGCTCTTCAGCAGTCGGGACAATCGGTACGACCTGTCGAAGGAATTCAAGGCCGACAGCTCCTGCTTTCTCAGCAGTTCATTAGTCCGAAGACTGATGGTGACAGAGAGAGAGTGAAGTTGCAATAGTATGGAGAAGTCCTTGGTTTTATTGTAGATCTTCTGCAGTTTTGCATGTTTATTTTGCAGCCTTGTTTGGTAGGAGCCGCGGGCTTGAGAACGGTTGGTCCCGATGGTGGTGATTGCTGACAAGCAGCTATGTAGCTTATGGTACAGTACGTCACTGGCGAGCTGAGTGTTGTGCTGTAGGAAGTAGTCATCCCAGTTGAGGGATCGAAGCATAGGCTTGAGGTTCATCCAGTTGATCGTGTGCAGGGGCTGTTGAGATGAGCTACATATGGGGTCTATGGGCCCGGCTGTGAATCTGCAAGATACCATTCTGTGGTCACTGCCTGGGAAAGGGTTGAGGGCGGTAGTCATCACGTCCGATAGACCAATGGTAAATATCAGGTCTAGTATGCTGTTACCTCTGGTTGGTGTCATTACGTGCTGGACCCAGCGCCCTGCGCGTATGGTCGAAACGAAGCTCGTGAAGTATTGGGGTGATGACATTGTGTCCCAACAGATATTAGGTGCATTGAAATCGCCAGCAACGATTTTTGACGAGGAGGGTAATAGTGCAAAGTGGTCAAAGGCTTTGACTACGTGGGCGAGGTCCGTGGTGTTTGAATTGGGTGGTCGATAAACGCAGCCGATATGGAGTGGAGAGTTGGCCAGAAGAACCGTTACCCATATTGAGTCCTGAATTGAGTCCAGTATTGGATCAGAGAGAGGAATGGTAGGCAAGCTGTTTTTAACGTGGATAAGACAGCCTCCTTCACGACGACGACGATTTTTCATGAAGGTTTGATAACCAGCAATAGAAATTTGGTCCAATGGGACAGAATCATTTAGCCAGGTTTCGGTTATGACAATGATGTCGAAGTCGGAAGACAGTACTATATTACGGAGAGTATGGGTTTTATTCAGTAATGAGCGAGCGTTAATGAGAAGCAAGTTAAGTGCAACTGTACCGTCATGGTGTGGAGTGGGAACAACCATCTGCGGGTGTTGATGGCTAACACTACCGAGGTGGTAAACGTCATTAAGTGGACTCATAACGACAGGGTTGTCGTGTATAGAAGTGAAGGAGTCTAAACAGGGGTTAGAAGTGGGGAGCCGGCATTGTGAAGAAGGGGTGAAGCTGGGCTGGGGGGGTGCCGTCAAGAAAAAAATGGTCGTTTGGGGAGGTGGGATTTCCGGGGTGGTTGAAGTAGCCAGGTGGGGGGTTGGATGCTGAGGTAATGGGTAACGGCAAGTGAGATGGCAGAAAGTAGTGGTGACTGGGTTCAACGGGGTACGCAGGGGGCGGGTAGTTGCCGCTTGACCAAGACCGACGAAATAACTGTAGTTGGTTGGGCTGGCCCATCCTGTGTTCAGGAAAGGGTGCGGAGCTAGACAATTGAGGCCATTGGTTATAATCCGACTGGGGGTTACTTATTTGTATCATTGGAGGAGAGAGAAATTGGTTACGGAGGTTCGACGGGAGATGCTGGCGCTCAGCCAGATGACTGGAAAACTGTTTCGGGAAACTTGGAGAATATGGTGTGTTTGATCCCGATGCATGATGATGCGCTACTCGGTGGCCGTTTTCGCCGGTATTGTAGAGTGGAGTTGGGAGGACCTTGTCGATTAGCCGAGGTACCACGCTAATACAACGAGGTGGGGTTGGCTGCTTTAGGGTGATGCAGGGTTGCGTCCTGCTTGCCAACAAGTATGAATTATTTGGAGTGTACTTGGAGTGCTTGGTGGGGGTTCTAAATGGGATTCTGAGAAGACTTACGGGGGGGAATACGGGAGTAGCCGGAGTAGCTAAAAGCTGTGGGGGGTCACAGAGTCCTGTCTGCCGATGGGACGATTGGCCACATAGTAGATCTTGTCTTTTATGAACAGACCCGTGAAATTACAATCGGTAGTTATGATTTCATTTTCTTCTGGTCTGCTAGCGACTGCAACAACACCGAACATCGTTCGTGTGTTGTTATTACGGTCCAACATCCGCCGGCGCCCTCAGGCGCTATTTTGTTCCAGTTTACCTTGCCCTCTCTCAGACGGATCTACACAGTCACGTTGGCTCCATCCGTAGCCTGGCTGACTCCCGTGCACGTTCAAGGAGCCAACCGCTCACTGGACAACGGGACGATTGTTCAGCCTGGCACTGGAGACGGCAACTGGACGCCTTTTTGGATGGACCTGACGAGGCATTTTCCGGCTTGCATTCGCATGAGACCCGTGGGCGCCAAAACACAGTTGGACCTACGCACATCGGACCTCGAGAGTGCAGGCACCGGTAAACTCATCAGCAGTCGTTCGACGTCACCAACAATATAACGGACAGGCTATGAGGAGTTCCTGGACAACCAATAATTCCGGCCTACCATCACGATCGAAGCCCAACTCCGTCGGACTTCTAGGAGGAGGCCCCTGTAGCGGTTGCCATCTTCGTTCATACTTTTACCACGCTTATTGTTTGACTGAACGCTGACTGCCAAGCGCGGTTGCCATTTGACCGTTGCTCTTGCGCACGCTCTCACGCACGCTCCCAAATACACGCTAACCACTATCTCTCCCAATCGCCTTCTCGTTCTCACGGGTCGTGGAGAATACTGTTCTGGTTAACATATTTGTGCAGTGCCGCACATTAGAGTAACGTACAGGTGCTCCACGCAGTACGAAGGACCGAAGCACGCGTTTACTAAGGAAACCGCGAAGTAAGGTCTAATCAACCTTACAAACCGACTTGCGTCTTATCCATTCTTCCGATAAAGGGGATAACGTTGGTATTCCGCTGCCAGACCCAATAGGAGACACTTTCACCAGCCGCTCCCGAACGTCTTCCATAACAGTATGCAATAAACGAAAAGATCAACTAAAATACACGTCGGCCGTTTCACAGCCCTACCCGTCATCCATCTAGCGAACATACCCAAAGCCTACTACCAGAAATTGTCTCTTACTACTATCGATCTAGGGCGCCATTGAAGGACTGGATGGTCGGCACGTCTATCATTCCACCAGGCAGACTTTTTCAACTGTTGGCTGACCTGTTGCTAAAGAAATACGACTTAATCATCTATCTGGTTCGAATTTTAGTCATCTTCCTTTCGCGTCCCCCTGCTGTGGAACCTAAAGCCGTTTGGAATGGATTATCCGGCCTAAGGCCGGAAAAGCCCTTTTTTACCTTGGACGTTTCCATGAGATGAGCTGTGGAATTTATATTTATATTTACAACAGCTTGAGATCAAGCAGTGTACCAGTAGCGTCTCTCACGAGAAACTGCGAAGGTTTCAGCCTTCTTATAAACCAACCAGACATAAAGTACTCATGTGTCACTAAACAAGTACCGGCACAGGGCGAAATCATTTCCACTACGCAAGGTAAACGGGGTGATGAAAAATTGAACTATGCCTCGTCGCACAGTAACCCGCCTTCCAGCTCACCTGCGGTACCAGGAGCAAGATGCTGTTGTAGCGACAGCCATCTCCGTTCATGCTTTCAACACGTTTGTTGTTTATCTGAACGCTGACTGCCGAGCTCGGTCGCCATTCGACAGCTTCTCTGGAGCACGCTCTCAGACACGCTCAAAAACACACGCTAACTGCCATCTCCCCTAATCGCATTCTCATTCCCACGGTTCATGCAGAATACCGTTCCTGCGAATGTATTCGCACGGTGCCGAGCTATAAAGCAACGAGCAGGTGGTCCACATATTGCGAAGGACCGAAGAATACGTTTTTTAGGGAAACCGCAAAGTAAGGTTCGGTGGCCTCAAAACTGGTGGCCACAAAGTGATCTCCAGGTCTCGCGAGGTTCCTGGTTTTCCACCTTTCAAGGTCCCGTCAGCGTAAGTTTTTCAGTGTTTTATTTTTTCATTTTTGCTGAATTTTTTGGTCGGTTTTCAAGGTCGTTTTTTCCATCATACATTTTTTTTGGTTTTCATTTCGTCCTGAACATATTTTTGCACTAAGTTGCCACATTTGTCGTTGATTTCTCTTCCGTCTTCATTCGATAAAGTAATCACCGTGTCTAGTGAGGGGAAACCTTATCCATAACCCACCGTCGAGGTAATCAATCTCTCTACTCCGGCGCCCTAGCTCGCTGAACTAGAACTCGCGTTCATCCGGGTCGAACTGGATTTTGAAAACTGCCGCGCGACCGGTGACGCCGGCCGTTTAAGGTGGGTAGCACAGCACCACCAGCCGGAAGTCACAGTTCAAGCATAGGATGTAGTGAGCTGCTCCCGGATCCACGAGGCCTCGAGGGAGGCCGTCATTGCCCACGCGACCCAAATTGAGGACCAAAGCATGAAACAACTTTAAAGGGATGGGCTTGGACATGTTATTTACCGCTCCAAATGTTGACCTTCTGCACCTCGAGAGGCCAATACGAGCGTTTTTGGAGAAAAAAGACCAGGTAATCTGGATAGGGGAACCGAAGACTACGAAAGGAATTCATTCATTGAAAAATCCACTGGGGTGGTCTAATAAAATAACAGACCAGGGCTAGTTGAAAGATGGACCACCGGTTATCACACTCAACCACATTACAACTGAATGGACGGAACCTGAAACCGGAACTACCGGACTGAATATACTGGGAGTTGTTTTAGAAGGAACCCTCGAGGGATCTTCAGATGACTGTAATGAATATTTAGGTGGGCTGTTTTCCGGTGCACATATCGCCGGGGTTTTTATTGCGTTAACTTTCTGGCCTTGTCTTACCTTACCATATTTTGCGGTCACCGTTCTTGCACTGCGCTAGAGCAGGCCTCTATTCTACGAAATTTCATTTTTAGTCCGTCTCTACATTACCTTCCATTACAACAGGCCCAGGCAGCCCAAGTCCCCGCAAAGCCGGACTGCAAGAGACAACATGGGGTCGCACCCATTGTCAAAGCTCCTATCAGGCAGACTAGATCGTAGTCTTGAGGTTCTGGATGGCATAAGATGTGACATCCGCATGCTATGGTTTTGCGAAAAGTGCAAGTGACTATTGCCTTGAGGTTTGGATCTGTGTGGGAGGGGCCAGGTGCCAAGGTCTGTTTGCCTGGTATGCTTCGGTTACTGCATGCAATGACTTCCTAAGGTCACCAGTCTGAGACACTGAACGTCGAAACTCATACAAAGAACCCGACCGGAATGAGAAAGTGGGGATGTAGTATGGGAATATTCGCCATGAGGGAGAGCATTGAGAACACGGACGACAAAGATAGCCAAAGAGCACAACCGAAGAAAAGGGAATCTTGTGGTCCCCTCATTTCCAGTTGCCCTTAAAGGAGCCACCTTGTGACAGTACGAAACTATTCTCTTCTGTTTCCCACCAGAGGGATGATGTCTATAGAATCTGGGATGAGTTTCAGACCGTCACCAGGATGGCACCATTGTCAGAGTCACATGCCAAAATGGCTCTGATAGGGCAAAGAGGCGTGGTAATCAAGGGAATTCGCGAAATCTTCTGTAGAGCATCAAACCAAAGACACCGGGAACTCCGACAGTAAGTGGTATACCTCCAAAGGGGCGAGGGCATGCCAAGGCACGCGTTAATAAAGCGGGCCAGGCTGCTGGGAAAGTGGAAGCCTGACCTCCGGGGGAGCCAAGCCCGTGCACTCCTCTCACCGATAAAATTCGGGAATCCCCGCTTTGGGAACTTTTTCTTGGCAGCAGCCGGAAAATTTCCCCCTTTCGCAGGTAGGCTCATTTGAATTGGAACGGATGAATCTACTGAGCGTGAGTACAGCTTCGTAGGCCCGGCGCAAAGAACAGGACAGTCGGAGAAAGGGGCTCACCCAAGCATCAACAATCACCAAGACTTCATCTGGCAAAGTGTGGTCGGAAGGTTGGTCCTCGGTAGAATACCCCACATAAAACAGAAATCGCCTGGAGGGACAAATGTGAGCAGCCTTGTGCAGCATCTGTCCTTCCATTATCCCACCGTTAATAACTTTGCCAGGAAAAGGCGCAGCTCTCGGGCTCACTGCTCGAGTGCAGAAGCTCCAGTAGTGAGGGCTATCCAGGAGCTCAAAATAGTCTATCAGCTCACCGTCGTGTTTTCTGTGGTGTAGGCAACACGTGGAAAGAAATTCAAGAGTAGGCCACCAGGGTTGACCGCATTGCCATCTGCGAAACACGGTTAAACGACAAAGTCAACACAGAACCAATCGACCCACCGAGGGGCTCCAACAGTAGACGACACTGGGAAGATGGCAGAGTAGGAGGTGCACTTTTACTAGTCGCCCGACATCCACGGAAAATACAACGTACTCTTTAGCGACGCTCAGCATCCTGGCGGCTTGTGCCACAGTATTGTCCGATGGTAGGAAGGTGCTGCTTACCCGCGCCCACCTCAGCCCTTCAGCACCCGAGGGAGAAATTACATGCTTCACGGACTACTTACGAGAAGCCTTTGGGACGTATAATCAAGTCCTGTTAGTAAGGAATCAAAATTCTCCAGAACTAGACTTGGAAAGTCGCAAGAGTGTCCTTCAGGCCATGATATCACTGAGGTGGTCCACGAAAAGACCCTTTTCCAGCACGTTCGCCCGCCCGCAGGCTGGAGGAACGGGCACACCCCCGCCGTACTTGATGTCGTAATGACCAAGTGCCTGGTCGATGTGCCGGATCCGAAGATCACTGCAGTCCTTGAAAAAAGTGACCGTGGTATTTTGTGGTTCATGTACGCTACGGGTTACGAAAAGCCTCCTGACAGTGAGAGGAGAGATCTTAGGTAGCTGGGTGCTAACAGGCTAGTGTGGAGGGCTGAGTAGTTGAACTGGAACTATCAATCCGGCAGCACAGATGAAGTGTGGGCACGTGAAGTGTAATCTGATGCCTTCGGCAGATGAATTCGCCTTACTTAGTAGGATGCTTCGAAGGAGGTATCCTACGTGGTGGAAGGTCGCGGTAACTAAGGCCCAGCAGATGGGGCCCTAGGCTTGGGAGCCCATCCAGGAGGCCAAGTCCATACCAGACACCTACGGTACTTAGGAATGCGAAACTTCGCTGTTACAATACGAACCGGGTTCGAGCTGGTCCTCGCAACAATGCAAAAATATCGCCTAGGACAAACTTAAGTTACGCACAGTCCAAGGAGACAATAAGCGTAACCGCTGGAAACGTGCAAAGAGTGGCGGGTGACCGCCCCACCACTCTAGAGCAGTAGGATGAAACCTTCTTGAAGTAGTTGCTGTCACTTCACGTCGAAGGCACAGGTAAGCAGCCGGGACAGCCCCATTACTCAGAAGTACCGACTGTGTCAGTTGTTACGATCACTTCTAGGAAGGTAAAATCAGTGCTCCACCGCCTGAGCAAGTCTAAAGCCACGAGGCCTGATGGCTTTCATCCCGTTGCACCTTGCCTAGCAGGGTTATCCATCGGAGAGTGCAAGGTGCCAGAGGACTGAAGGGTGGCGCAGGTTGTCCCGCTTCACAATGGTGGACGAAGGGACCTAACGGCAAGTTATCTCCCCGTAGGTCCTTTAACCGTAGTAGTGAAGGTCATGGAGCAATGCATAAGGAATGTGATCGCTCGTCATACAGATGACCATTATCTACCGAGAGTGGAGCGGAGCGAGTTCCTCAAGATTAGGACGTGTCTGACGAACCTACTGTCCTTCCTAGCGCCTTCAGCGATGGCACAGTTAAATGATGACCCGAGAAGCGGAGGATTCTACTTCACGGCTAGAGGCGTCAGCCCATCGTTTGCGAGGGCTTGTGGTGGGGTTCCGTTGGGATCTGTCTTAGGACCGCTGTTATTCCTTGTTTTCACGGGCTGCCTGGTGAAAGAGATAAAGGTTTCCTGCTACTTGTTTGCAGACGAAGCTAACTTTGTACGGAAACCCAGCTGATAATGGTGTAGGATCTAACCTGGACACTCCCCACACGTAGTCAGTGACCTAAGTCCCACGGCCTACCAATATCAAATGTAGGCAACTGGTATCCACTGGGTCTCCAGCTGTTCAAGCAAGGTGAGACGCTGAGGCTCACGCTCGCAAGAATCTGGACTCTCGCTGGTCCAGCCACAAGTCCTTCGACACCTTCCAACCTGGCCTGACCTGAACTGCTTCAAGGTTCCTCACATGATAGGACCTATAGCGGGCGATGACCTACTCCTAAGGGACCTTTGTCCGCAGCGTTTACCGCGCAGCACACCAGTTTCACCAAGTGCTGCACCTAAATGCGGGAATTCCTGATGACATTGTTTCATGATAAAACCCCACGGTCGCTGGAGTGACCAGGTCTTCCGTTTCAAAGGTGCCTGCCTTGCCCACATCCGAAGACCTCGCTCCAGTTTTGTCTGGAGTAGTTTCAAGCCTTCAACGTCTAGCAGTGAATAGTAGTGGAGCATAGGAGTGGTACGGGGCACACACACCTAGATGCAATAATCCGTCATCATGCCGACTTCTTGGCCCTTCAGAGGAGGGGTGTTGTGAATACAACAATCGCTCCGTTTAAGGGGCCAAACGGTGCAAACGAGGGTGCACATTACCCGGCGCTCATCGGGAAAACTAGGCTCCCGGCCCGTGATTGTGACCCACAAAGCAGAGTGCCAGACCAACAGTCACCTTTTAAATGTAAGGGATATCATTTCAAATGATATATTCCTTGTAGACACCGGTGCCGAAGTGACTGTCATCGCCCGGCCGACGGCGACAATAGTACACCGCAGGCCCGTACTCTACGCCCTGCCAACGTCATTGCCTTCTGAACATTTGGTCAGCCATCGCTCATCTTAAGCTTTGGTTTTAGGCGTAAATTTCTTTGGGGGTTCATCATCGCCGACTTCCCGTTCCTGGGAACTGGCTTCCTGCGATACTTCGACATGTTGGTTGAAGCACGACGCCTTGAGTTGGCGGACCGCCAGGCCTCTCCCGCTGTTGCTGGTTATAATTCGCGGGTGGATCACACCAAGCCTGTACACGTTCAACCACAGGCCACCAACCCCAGGGCACAATAGCTGCCGCCGGCCGGGCCACGTTTCTGCAGGCCGGGCCCATCCTGACAGTGGCCACCAACGTCACTCACTTTATCGATAATGAAGGAACCCCAGCTTTCGGTAGGCCACTTCGGTCAGCACCAGACTAGCTTTGAGTTGCACAGGCCGGATTCGAACGCAAGCTAGAACCCACTGTAGTATTTCTTTGTAGTAGCCCTTGGACTTCCTCTCTTTATATGGTCCCTAAGCCTAGCGGCGATTCTCTACCCTGTGGTGGTTGCAGAGCACCTAACAAAGTCACCATCTCTGATGGACACCAGATTCCCCACATACTGGGCCTTGCTTCGCCTTTATCAGTTTGCTCCGTCTTCAGTCTTATCAGTCTAGTTTGTGCGTACCATGTGATCCCGGTGGAAGATGCCGATATCCGTAAAACCGCTGCGCGGGTCTTCTGGACTCATCAATGCAGCCCAGACCTCAGAAGTTCACACACAGAGGCAACCCAGGGCTTGAAGGATGTTTACGCATATCTAGGTAACATTTTGTTGGCTAGTTCGGCTGAGTTACACCGCGTCGTTAATCGTGCTGTTATTGGTACAGTTTCCGCTAAGGCATCTAGGGAAATAACTTACAAACAGCTACTCAAAATACCCCCAACACCTAAATTAAATCGGGTTTTTTTCTGAACAACTAAATCTGAGGCTGGCACCAGACTTACGAATCCAGTTCCATCAAAACTCTCTGAGATATCACTTCCTAATTGTCTACCAACCGTCTCATTCGCTAAGTGGCAAACCGGGTTCAACCTAGAATCACTAAACGCCCTCGACGTCCTGCCTCCTCCGTACCTTGTTTCGTACCACTGACCGATTTATACAGTGAAGCCAGTAAAAAATACAATGAGCCTCAGCACAATTAATTATCCTTAGAGAGACAGTTACAATCCATGGTTGGTGCTCTGACCATGCTGTTGCCACTTGCATGTATCGTCGATCCCTCAAAACATCCGACCACTGAAAGTCTCCTGTCAGCTGGCTACTTCCTGGACTAAGTTGCTTCAGAAGTCCATAGGAGAATTTAAATCCAAAACACCGTATTCTTCAATGTTCCAGATAGTTTGCTCCTCTCCCCGGTCAAACAGTCATTGCTCATGGCGTATGTTATGTCACGTCACGAGTGCTACCGCAAAAGACTCAAAAAACGGTCACATTGAAAAATGTGCCCACTACTGTCTCAATTCCCAGAAGAAGGTGTAGCCGCGGAATTCGCTGGAAGGAGAGAGTCCATCACAAAGTCCATTAAGTTTTGAAATATAATAGTTATTCCCGGCAAAACCCCGCCGCAGAGGGAGGTCCTTAGGTCAATTGTCGGCTACTAATTACTCCCACCACCCTCTGACCCAGAGCCACCCGGTCCCCCTTGACAACTTCCCGCTGTCAATAACTCGTCACCACTCCTGCTGTCCAATGCACCAGCGCAAAATGCGGACCTAGATTTGTTCCGTTCTTCTCCAAAACCACAAAGTCCTCTAAAAGGCTCATTCGTGCACCCCAGTCTTTACCTCCTCCTACCCACAGGCGAGCATTACAGCCCCTTCACTCAGCCAGTAGCCATTCATGCCCTGGGCCACCCACAAAACGAGCCAACAAATCGCCAGATCCCAGAGCGCCACCCCGCTCCGACCAGACAGCTACAACTTTGACTCTAGTGCTTCGGTCACGACGTCACCCTCATCACCTTCTGCTCCTAATGGGCAAGACCTCCCCTGCGCTGAAATCGTCACTCTCCCAGCTGCAATCGACAGTCGACCTATGGCCTCCAGAGCCCCAGAAAACCGGCCTATTACCCATCCGCGTCCTCCAACACAGCCGTTCTAACTAAACCGCGTAGCTCACCCTGGCGCTAGTCCATTAGCGCATTTATTTGGTCCCCCGAAGATACTCGTACCCCGCTGCTGCATGCCGTATCTATCAACTCAGAAGCCGCCTCCACCACGCCTACAGAAGCAGCGCCACATCACAAACTTTCCACCAAGTGTACCCCCGGCCACATCTAGCTCTACCAAACCTGAATCACGCAGGACGAGTTACCAACATGGATGCCAACTGGTACCACACGTGGTCCGCGCCTGACCCTTTTCCGTCCCCGTGGTATGCCCCATTTTACCCCTCCGCAACTTCAACATCTTCTGCTCCATCACCACCAAACATCGCCGTATTCTGCTCTGACCCCGCTGCACACTATGTTAAATGATCCTTCATACCACAGTCTCTTTCATCAGCAGCCATTTCGCTATTGCTTCACTGCCTCACACTCATTCCGTGGAGCTCTGTGAGATGCCCGCCGCTTCAACAAAATCTATCTATAACGTTACACCAACTCCACTTCAGTCCTACTTACCCTGCCTTTTGTCACCATCCTCACCAGGCAGCTATCAAAACCACGGCCGCCCCTCCGCCCCCATACCGACCTCCTAGCACTCCTATTAACTCTCTCCTGGTTTGTACGTGGTTTGCCCCGAAGGTCCCACAGAGTCGCAATGCCCTCCTCCAGATCTATTATTCCGCACTACAAAATCACCTCACCATCCAGTATTAACCTCCACCAGACTTCATGAGTGTTTATCGGTCACCGACGGTATTCCTCTTATGAAACTTTTCGCCCCCGTACCGACCCACTATCGCCCCTAACAACATTCCCCCGATGTTATCATGGTTGCCCTCCAAAGGCCGTATTAAACACCGTCTTTTTATCTCGATCGTTTATCCGGTGCTACTCACCCGCCACTGCATTCAATGCTGCTCTCCATTAGTCTTCCGGAGTGTCTGGCCCAACATGCATCCTGCTGCAGTCACCATTCTGATGTCTCCATAGACTTGACACCCTTCAACCGGAAGTTCGATACAGGCGACCACACCGTACCCTACAAACCACTGCCATGTGATCAACCTGATAACCTCCCCAGCCCAGCTACTACTCCTCCTAGTGACACCCTCCTGGTTGACAACCCGGCTTCCGGAAGCTTAATCGGCGCCAGTAGTCTTCCGCTGCCTTCACATGGAGCCCTAGCGCCTTGCAACCTCAAAGATACAGGCAGAGTTTCCCTCCTACTGCTGAATCCCCGTTCGCGGTTGAACAAAATTTATGACCTGAGGAAACATGTACTTGCTTCTAGCTTTGACAGTGTTTTGGCGACAGGAGCATGGTTAGCCGATCACACCCCAACCGAAGTTGTCTAGTTGGTAGGCTATAACTCCTCTCGGGTAGGCCGAGTGAGCGGACGAGACGGTGTTTGTCTTGCGTACGTTTAACATAAATTTTTTGCCACCCTTCTCCACCACCCAGTACTCGACAGTATTCCCGGCCCTCTTTAGCTCTCCGTCCAAATTCCTGGAAACTTGCTGCGTATCGGGTGCGTCTACTGAGCGCTTACTTCTAGTTATTCTGGTTTTCCGCATAATACTGGGGATTTCGAATACATTTCTACCCTATCTCTAGGTCCAAAGATCATAGCAGGAGACTTTGACACCCCTGGCATTTTTTGGAGTACAATGAGTGCTTCTTCATTTATCCGATTTCCTTATGGACACCTAGGCTGCGGGGTGGACACAGAGTCTCTACTCCAACAAGGTATAACAATATCCTTGACCTAGTCTTCACTTATGACCTCCCTGAAGTGGATGTCTCCGCCACAGACAGCCTTCCCGGTAGTGACCACAAAATGGTCACTAGTCGCTTCACTGTTAAGCAAGAATCATGCCTACCTGAAGTTATCGGAATCCGGAACCAAAACACCCACTGACTGGCTGATGTGGCCCAGCTGCCCACCTTCCTCAGGGGCAATGACTGGTCTCACTTCTTCCCGACATCCCATCCGCAAAGAGCAGCTGATATGTTCTATTTCAAGTTGCTCTCCCCGTAAACTGCCTTACCTCAACCGTTACGCATGTTAGATCCATGCCTACCAAAATTGACAGACGTCGACTAAAAACTTATAAGCCCGAGGAATCATTCATTAGGAATGGAGATTTCTCTCCGACACTCAGAATAAGAAGACTCTGCCGTGATCTCCGTGCAGCAGCTTAGAATAAACCCAAAAAGCAGAAAAAGGCCGCTCTAAAACAGCCTCATAATATGAGGCCTCTTTCAAGACTGTTAAAATCTTGCAACTCGGGCAGCACCGAAAACAATATCCCATCCCTCACCCTAAATGGCACCCACCTTGATTCGCTAGAAGATATGGCTGAGGCTTTCAGCGGATATTTCGCCGCATCTCTTATTACAGAACACTAACCCTTCTCCACTCTGCTATCCGATGCTCGCATAGGAAGCGATATCTACCATAACAATTACCACGGCCAATATCAGGAAATTCCAAGCCCACAATGAACCCCCCCCCCATTCCTCTTACTGATCCCACCCTCTTCTATTGTTTTATTCTCGGTACCCGAATGGGCCCTCTTTCCTCATCCGCCACCTACCAACTATATTATTTTGCACCCCGGCCGAGCCTTAGCTTGATATCCCTCTGTGTCTCCACTATCACCCAGCTACCCTAGAAAACTACCATTCTCCATCCGCTGATCCCCCAAAGATCGACCCACTGGTTGTCAGATAAAATATTTATTGTCTGGTTCCTAATAAAATGATAACCATACCCCATAGCTGGAACACTCTGCAGCCAGCCACACCCCGGATCTCTTTCAGATCACACTGATTACTTGGGTAACCATCGGTCAACCTGAAGATACCCCGGATCACCGTACGGACTATACGATTTGATCGATCGGATTGACAATGATTTAAACTTTTACTCAAGCGTACTGACGCTATGCGGAGCACCGTACACGGCTGACCAGTGACCACAATCCCATGACCGGAGCAACAATCCCTCATGGAAGTCTCGCCGGATAGCAGAGTGGAGTCCTGACAACAGTCGTCGTCCCATACCAGCTCCACATCTACTTCCAATACTCCATCTCAACAGTTCAAATCATTCTGCGTTGCAGCACAAAACCAATGACTGGAACGTAGCCCTTGCCGTTGTGTTCCCAACCTACTCTGACCAGTTTGTCAACCTTACCCTTTTTGCCTGCTATCATCACCCTTCTACCTTCCATCACTTGCAACCAAGGCCTTTACGAATCAAAATACCAGCCATCTGTAGCCAGCCAGAATTTGATTATTATTTCTTTTTATCACGTTTACATGAATTTTATCTTCATACTGTTCCAACTTCTGCTTGACCTCACGAGTAGCGTTTGTCTCCAATAGTCAGTTTCTTCGGCGGCTCCTCCTTGAAAGTTCATTCTGCGTCCATAACCTTTCGTATTCTTCAAAAGTTCACTGCATTCCTTGTGAAGCTTTTTGGCTTCATGTGAACTCCCATGTGACACTGAAATCACCTATACAAAATGGTCTGTCTTGTCATCACGTCTGACCCACTCGCAGTTATTTCACAGGCTCCCCCACAATTATTTACCCAATGTTGGATAAATCTATATTTCGCTGGCATCTCTGGCTGCAAGCTGATATCCCCATGCGGACTTTGTTTTAAACAGTGTCTTTTGGTAACTCTCCCACCCGGTTACTCGTTAGTGATCGTCCATATATCCAGTTGGTACACCCTGGCATCCTTTTCTGGACGCCATGACCCGTCGCACCCAGTTTTTGGCAACCACAAGGCACCTTGTGTATTATTCCTGCCTCAAATCGCTGTCCGTGTTGTGATGTCTGAAGCCTGTTGCTTTACTGGTCCTTTCGACTGCTGCACTTCTTAACATTATCCAGTATCTCTTGTATGAGCTTTCTCAAGTTTTTCCAGCCATCCACAAAGCCCTTCATGAATTTGAAATCTGTTCACAACCCCCGCGGTAGCCACTTCCACTTTAGTTCTCTCAAACACTACACAGTTTTACTGTTTTATTTCGGTTACTGTGTGATTCTTGAACTTCAAAACTGTAAATACCCCGCATTGTTATGTGCTGCCGTATTCTCTGATTTTGCATTGTGCATGTGTCTTGACCACGATCAAGAAATATACAGTTACAATTTATCAACTATCAATTACCAGGATCACGCAACAAGCTTGCGGGCACTGTTGAAAGCTCTATCCAGCTCGATGTCACAATGAATGCCGCGAAGAGCTAGTTAGGCCGGTTTGGTATCACCCTCATGAGACACACTATTTCATCCTCGGGTATTTTCCCCCTGCCAGGTAAGGTTTTCGAAGATCACAACTATCCTGAACCCCAGTATTCACGCCAGTTATGCAAGTTAGCCGGCCTGGTAAATTTCTACCGTCCGTTCATCTCCCACTTTACTGAAGTGATGTAACCTCCACTGACTTGTTGCGCAGAGGCAGGGGGAAGTTCACTTTCCCAGACACAGAACCATTCCCATTTGCCTCAGTCAACGAGGCTATCCACAATATATCACTCCATACTCATGCCGGCCCCTTGGCTCCTGCCCTGGTAGTGATGGACACTACGGACACAGCTGTTGGGGCAGGACTGCAACTGTTAGTAGACGACTCTTGGCTACCCCCAGCATTCTTCTCTAAGCACCCACAACCCGCCAAATCTAGGCAAAGTACCTCTGGTGGGGAGTTATCAGCTATATACTTGGGGATTTGTCATTTTTGATATACTCTCGAAGGCCCTTCTTCCCCGGTTTTTTCAGATCATGAACCTTTAGTTTACACACTGTAGTCGGCTTCCATCTATACTCACCCCGCGAGATTCACCACTTGGACTTTGTCTCACAGCAGGCTGTGTCACGTGACCATGCATCGCGCCTCTGGAGTACTGGAGCCAGTCAGCCGACGCCTTATCAGGCTTACATCAACTGGATCTGTCACCAGTGCCTAACATCGACTTAGACTCAAGGGCGCATGCCCAAACTACGGACCCTGACATGGAACAACTTCGACAAAACGGATCTTTGAGCCTGGCGGCAGTACCTTTTATGAATTCCCAGAAGGCAGTAGTTTACGACATGTCACGAGGTTATCCTATGATGGTGGTCCATGCTGCCCACCGTTATCCCATTTACCCGGCATCCCATAAACGAGCTCATCCAGGTATGATTGTTCCGGGAAAATTAATAACAGAGTCTTATGTTAGGCCCAATATCAAACGAGATGCCCGTCTGTGGACCCCAGGCTTGCTTACAGTGTCAAAGTGTTAAGACTTGTAGCCGCTCTAGGACGGCCTCAGCCAGGTTTTCGGCACCAGAAGTACTTTTTCTTCATGTGCACGTCGACCTCGTATGACCACAGCCACCTTGGCTTGGGCACATCTCTTTACTCACATGTATGGATCGTTTTACTCACCAAAGCAAGACCATTCCTATCCATCGTCTTACTTCTGAAGAGGCCGAAAAAGCTTTTTTGACCGGTTCGGTAAGCCAGCTTGATTGTCCCTTCTTAGTGACAACCGATGGGGGTCCCCATTTCGACGGCTCTTATGGAGGCCTACTCTCCACGCCAGGTGGCCAACACACTAAGAGGAAAGCCTACCGCCCTCAGACCAGTGGTACGGCTGAGCTTTTCCGTCGGCACTTAAAAGCCGCCCTCCCGGAAAACGGTAAAGCACTTTAAAGTGAAACATCACCATTAGCACTCTTAAACTCATTCAGTACCTTTAAGGAAGAATTGAGCACAACATCAGCCGTCCCGGCATATAGCTGTGCACTTCGTCTGACTACAGAGTTGGCAGCTTTCTCACCAACTGTAGAGGCTGATTGTGGAAAATCCTCCAAAGATACCACAATTTCGTGTTTTCTCAATATCACTCGCTCACATACACCACTTGCGTGTTTTTTATACGCTTTGTGTCTTATGGACCAACTTCTGTTTGTTTGCGTCCGACGTGCCTCCTTGTTATTTCCCGTCTTGGACCTGCAGGAGGCACGTGCTTGTCTCTCGCAAGAAGCAGACTTGATTCTCGTTTTCTGAGTCTGTGATCGCATAATTGAAGTTCGTAAATGTTTTATGCTATTGTTCATTTAATAATCCAGCATGATCGAATTTGCGGAGCATTCGCGATTTGACCTCGGGATCAGTTTCATATTCGGCTTCGTGCGGCTTATAGGTGTGTTGCTCCAACTGTGCCCTTTGACCAAGGCTACTGAGCTCAGCCCCTTACGCTTCACATGCTAATTTTTGAGGCCACTCAGCTGCTCAAACAACGGTCTACAAGTTTTGCCTCAGCTGCTTTAGAAACCGCTACCTATGTGTTCCTCCGCTTCGATGGTGTTTGATCACCGCAGCAACTTCCATACACTCGCCCGTTTCGCGTGATAAGACGCAGGGCAAAAAGGTTTTTCATAAACATCACCTGGCGACAAGACCCGGTATCTACCGACTGCTTTGAGCCCGCCGCCATGGAATGCGAGCTGCCCGACCAGTTTACACCTGCTGAAGCCACTCAGTCACCGGCTTGAAGAGCATTATTACTCGAACCATCCACGATCACGCCAATCGGGAATCCGGAAATTAGTCCATCAGAATTTCTAACCCTACCCGCGACACGAAGTAGCCGTCGAGGTCGTCAGCTACGAAATCCCGTCAGTTCCACCGATTTCGTGACGACTTAGATCACCGATTTCCACCACAGTGTTAGGACGTTCGTCATGAATTTACCAATCAGCAGGCTCGGGAATTACAGTTGGTAGTTATGACTTCATTTCCTGTTAGTCCGCCAGCAACCAAAACAACACCGGTTATCGTCCTCGTGTAGTCAATACGGTGCTACCTCCGCCGGCTCTTCCAGGCGCTATTTCCTTCCGGTTTGTCTTGCCCTCTCTCAGACACGCTGACACAGTCACACTGCCTTCACCCGTAGCCTTGCTAACGCCCGTCTTTGCTGAAGGAGCCATTCACCTACTGGAAGACGGAAAGATCGGTCGACATAGCACTGAAGACTACAACCAGATGCCTTTTGGATGACCCTGGAGCGGAATCTCCAAGCCTGTGAGCTAGTGAGACCAGCGGGCACTAGAACATCTTTGGACCGGCGCACACAAGACCTCGAGGGCGTATGGGCCCCCATACTCAACAGCAGTCGTTCGAAGCCACCAACAAAGTTTAGAGCAAGATGGAGGAGTTCTTGGGCTATCGGTACATCCAGCCCGCTGCCGCCATCTCAGCCCGATTCCATTGGGCTTCTAGGAGGAGGCTGCTGCAGCAACAGCCATCTCCGTTAATGTTTCTGACACGTTTGTCGTTTAGCGGAATGCTGGCTGCCAAGAGCGGTCGCCTTTTGACAGCTGCTGTTGAGAAAACTCTCAAGCATGCTCAAAAATGCAAACTAACTGCCATCTGTCCCAATCGCATTCTTGCTGTAAGGTTTGGATAACCATGAGGAATTTATCCAACGCACCTCTGAACCGATGGCTGGAAGTAGAAATGCGTACACCTAATGAAAATTTATTCCATGAGTCAGAGTACTCTGTGACTAAGAAGTGTGAACGTAAGCTGGTGTTGGTTTTGGGGGTTGAAAACTTAAGAATTCTGGAACTTAGTGGATAGCTAGGAGCAGGCACAAAGTGCAATGGATTAGAAGTATATGTCCCGCTGTGAGGGATGTTATACAAAAAGATAAGGTTCAGTTTCATTCCGCGAAGCCATATAGGGTCTGGTTTAAAAAACAAGCAACTTTCTTTTTAAGTGGGTGGTGAGCTCCATTCAGTCAGCCTCTTAGTAAAACTACGTTGAATTGATCCGACGCTACTTCTGTCTGACTTGCGCATACTAGAAAAGATAATCGGGCAGTATTATATTAAAGGCCTGGAGTGGGATTTATAGAGGAAGATGATGCAGTCTCGAGATCGGAAGGAGCGAAATATTAGCTTTAAGCCTTAGCGGCTCGGAGGGCCGAATATACGGAGAAATTAAATGGGCGGGACTAGTTTGAGCTAAGGTCCCAAACAACTTTTTTGCATAGATGAACCAAAAACGGCTAAAGGTCCTGGAGGTAACATGCACTTATAAGTAAGTCCCTCACATCTGTCAGCGGAAAAATTCATCTGCCAAGGTAAGCACAATCTGTTGAGTGCATATATATCCTCAGAGTTGTTCAAGATATCCGAGGCAAGGGAACCAAGTTTGAATGAGTAGACAACCTTAATGTCACCAGCAAAAAAGAAAGGGGTGCCGTGGCTCACTGAGAGAAATATGTTGTTTATATACACGGGGAACAGCAGACAGCCAAGGAAGCTACCCTGTGTAACACCGCTTGTAACCGGTTTAGACCTGGAACAGTGTCTATTCATTGAGACAACCTGAAAACGATTAGACAGGTAAGAATTGATCCAAGATGGCAAGGGGTCGGTAATGCCAAATGATTGGAATTTGGCCAGAAGATGAGGGTGTGGCACGCCGTCAGATGCATTTGACATGTCCAAGTAAAGTACCACAAGGGCCATTTCATTGTCTTCAGTCTCAGTAATAGGATTCAAAATTCAAGTTGGCAGGTTGTGCAATGCCTTGACCGAAGGAAACCGTGTTGTCGAGGAATAATAAAGTCCAGTTAAACGAGGTAGTTCGCGTTCATTTTACGATATTTTCCTTTAGCCGGGAGAGAATAGGTGTATGGTTAATGGGACAGTATTCGTTTTACTGCATGCAGTGGGACGTTTCTGGTGCGGGATTATGACTGAGTATTTCCAGTTTGTCAGCACCAGACTAGAGTTAAGCGGTAGGGGGAAGGAGATTGAGTATTAAGTAAGGTAAGTCAGATCCGCGTTTGGTTATTGCAGCGGGCGGTAAACCATGAGGTCCCTGGTAAGATGATGGCTTCAAAGTGGTCTGTATTGGGAGATAATTGGAGCACCAAATTCCTCTGTGGAAAGAGTTGAAGTGGTAACTGGGTTAAGAGGCTGGGGGTCAGTATCGATAATAGGGGCCATAGCTGAGGCAAAGAATGAGTTGAAGGCCTCGGCAATGGAAAGGGGAGTAGAGGCGGATACACTGTCCGCTGAAACCGTGTGCGAGATACCTCTATCAGTATTAGAAGTTCTGCCCTTGTACAGTATTGACAGTCGGAGAGGTATGTCTGGGAGTCGCAGAACCTTCAGTTCCTGGTCACGCAGAGTAGTTTCTTCAAGCCTCTGAATAGTATAGGTGAGGCGGAAAAGTTGAATAAGAATTGCAAAGTCATGTTTAGTTTTATGAATATTTTGAATTATGGCATATCTTGTTTGCACAGAAATGATATAGGACTTCCCCTTATTCCTTTGATAGGGGAAGTAGGTAATCTTCTGAAGACATCTGGAGAACTGTGCGTAGAAAATATCGGTGGGGTGTTGTGTATCACGAGAGGAAATACCACCTGACCGTTAATATCAGCCACTTTTGGTTCCACTGAACCCTGGACAAACTTGTTCACCTTTTCCCTCGTTTTGTACCGTACGGTATTGGAAACATTTGTGTATACGCCTTGGGGAGGTCGAATTTCTCATCTTTACTGAAAGCCTTGTTAGTAGGCGAAATGAGTCAAACACCACTAAACAAACAGCAAAGTCAATCAGAAAAGTGTACTGGGCTCGACTGGTACTTATCGTCAGATAACGGCCGTAGACTGCACGATAACCTTGAACGAAGAGTTCGTAGATGATGTATCCCTTCTAGGCATATAGGGGAACCAATGAAGTTGAAGTGTGATGAGGTCATTGGTCCAGACGGGTTGTAGCCAAGGCTGAAAACTGAATTTGCTCTCATTCCATCCACCTGAAAAATTAGTGCAATTGATAAATAGTTCGTAGGCGTAAGTCTTATACAATTAAATTCAACTGGATGGTGAATGAAAGTCTGAAACAGACTTTAAAGATAGCACCATACGTGAGATGGAGTGATGGAATGATGCCCTGAAGAACACCGGTCGCTGAATATGCTTAGGGCGATGGGACTACGATCACGTGTTGATCGTTCGCTATTGGTAAGGGAGTCAGATAAATTACCTCCGGTAGATGACGGGCGAATATCCACACCCAATGTATTTTAGATTTTTTCCCATTACACATTTGAGTGCATCGCTGCAGCCCTACTACAAACACCTGTGGCTTTACACTTCTCACAGAAAGAAAACAAAATGGTGCGTAAAATGTATTGACGTTAACTGAGGCACTCGAGTGACCATGGTCAAGCTCACCGGCCCAGGTTTTCTTATCTCAGGGACTTTCAGTGCAATGGCGGTCTTTCGACAAGCAAGAGCAGAGTATCAAATTGAATGATTTATCTTCCTGGCAGTAATCACTCCCTAGCATCACGGGTGTCATTCTAGTGCTGTTTAGAACATTTTCACGGAACAAAGGTTGATCGTATAAACATGTTAGCATTGAGAATAGAATGTGAGCAAATTCAGTTTTCAGCCTTGGCTACAACCCGTCTGGACCAATGACCTCATCACACTTCAACTTCATTGGTTCCCCTATATGCCTAGAAGGGATACATCATCTATGAACTCTTCGTTCAAGGTTATCGTTCAGTCTACGGCCGTTATCTGACGATAAGTACCAGTCGAGCCCAGTACACTTTTCTGATTGACTTTGCTGTTTGTTTAGTGGTGTTTGACTCATTTCGCCTACTAACAAGGCTTTCAGTAAAGATGAGAAATTCGACCTACTGTAGGTGTACTTGGATTTTTGTCCTCACTTTGCAAGCCTTGACCTGACGACTTTCGTTATTACACGTTGTAGCAACTATCCCAATTACTTAGACTGTCAATATAGCAGAGAACCTAGGCCCACTAGGTTAAATATTGCCTCCATATCTGCAACTAGATCGTATCTACACTCCTAAAACTTCAGCAGTACTCCACATG
This sequence comes from Fasciola hepatica, assembly GCA_948099385.1. NCBI lineage: Eukaryota > Metazoa > Platyhelminthes > Trematoda > Plagiorchiida > Fasciolidae > Fasciola > Fasciola hepatica. The sequence goes on along the minus strand of CANUEZ040000112.1, from coordinate 3,840,036 downwards.
GACTGCCGACTAGGTCTAGTCCCGTCAGCAGTTGCTCTTTCAGGGACGTTTTGTTGCTCCCGTGCAGCACAATCAAATACAACTCTAATCCTCGTTCGGCCTCCGTGTTTGTACCCTCCATGATGCTGAAGGTACCGTATATGCGGGCCAGGCAAGTTCTGTTCCGAGTCGAGCACAACTTCGGCGCGGCCTTTCGTAATGTGCTCAATGACCGTGGCTGATTATTTTTCTTCTGAGTCATGGTACCATTTGAATCGCCTCTTCAGAAACAGCAGTCTCTTCGGTGCAAGACACTTATTATCCGGCAAGCATGACCTACAGGGCCTCCGTGGCAGGGCGTCTTCATAGTGACCGTTGACCCACCGCGGTGAGGCGGCCATATGATGTGATGTTGTTTTATCATCTTCCGACATACTCCGTTTGGTATGAGCCGCTTCCAATAATTCAAAGTTGAACATAAGCTCCAGGCTCATACCCAGTTCAGTGGCGGTGATATGACTAGCAATAGCCATCGCGTTACTAGGACCTCGGCACAAAGTTTATCCTATTATAACCCGTTTTTTAGCCCCTCTCAATGCATGAGGGTCATCAGGACTGCCTATTAGTTGTTCCCACTCCCAGCTTGCCTTCAGGATATCAGTACCAATGGGTATACCGATTTCAGAGTCCTTAAAGGCAGTCAGCGGGACTTCTTGCAAATGACCCCAAACATTTGTGTCTTGCACTGGGTTGACTGGCCTCATTTTAGGCAAGTTTTCCACTGCTCATGCTCGGCGGACTTGGAAGACTTCCTGACCATCCAGAGAAGTCAGTGCAAAGGACATGACACTAGCTTGCGTTACACAATCTTTACTAATGATCCTTACTGTCAGAGGCTTCGTTTTTCGAATAAGACCGAGTCTTTTCATGAGCGATTGGTCAATAAATGTTGTATCTGATTCGTTGCCCGGAAGTGCACTCATTGCGGCATCCCTCTAGGGACTCGGGGGCAGACGGGCAATATAGCGGAGGACGTCTGACTGCCGGCGGTATTTTTGTCCGCTAATAAGTGACCGACCGAAGTATTGTAGTCTGTTGGCAGGTTTTGGTCACTATTAGATTCTGAGGCCTTTGGTCGATGAAGCGCGGGCTGGTGTTGGCCTTCACAGTCCTTCGGGCTACGCGCCTTTTGCAAACGGCAGTCCCTAGTTACATGATCAGACTTCAAGCTTGAAGAAAACTTCAGCTTCTTCACAGCATTATGCCTGTCCGTGAGCTTCAGGTCTTGAAATTGGCTACACTGGTTCACGTAGTGAGGTTTTTCACGCATAGGACAAACCTTGTTGGGTTTCGGTTCAGGATTGGTTCCAGATGATTTGGCCTCAGTTGACATAACTGTGGTTTTTCGATCGTTGGAGTATGGACTGCTAGCGGGATTTCGAGAATCTGGCGGTTGAGAAGCAGGAATGGCCGGTCGCGAAACTTTAACAAGGCCGACCAAGGCAACATCCCCCTGATAGCTGACAAAACTAGCCAGTTCACCGAAAGGGGGCTCCCGTCCCGAAGTGAGAATGACGGATGCCCGGTCGAACAACCTGGACTGAACACTGGATGGCAATCTTTGCACAGAAGCGCTCAGCTTTCCGGCGAGCATTTAGATCAGCTTGCTAGCCGAGGATCTTCATTGTGGCCAAACACGCCATCATCTGATCTGCCAATTGTGCCAGCGCCTCGGTATCAGTTTGATTCAGACCGGAGCCGTGACTTAGCTCAGCGAAGCATCTTCCAACAATCATTTGAGTCCTGCCAAACCAGCTTTCTGGGAAGAATATGGATCTATCATAACCTCCTGCGGCTCGAGGACAGTGCGCCGCCGAAAGACTTCAGCTTGTTCCCCCTCACAGGCCGAAACCAAGTAATCGAGCGGGTACGCAGGGTCGTTAATGTAAACAATGACCGTGGACTGGAAAATTCCCATGAAACCAAAGTAACCCATGGGGCTTTCATCGAATTTGATTGATCGGCTAGCAGGCAGGTTCAAACAAACTTGCAATGGTCAGGCAGTCCGGCTAAAGTGGTCGAACTTCCTGGATTTAGCAAGCGGAGCCCGTATTCCTGGTCCATCCAGTGTAATTCGGGCTCCCCGACCCGTTTTCGACCTTGATAAGGACTGAACGTAATCGTGAGCAATTTTCGGCCTTTTACCGGTAGGCGTCGTGGGTGGCAGTGAGGGCCCAGACCCGAAGCAGTGAATTTCTTTGGGCAGTTCTCTGACGATTTCATCCTTTACTTCATTTATACGTCTGGCATCCTAGGCCTCCAGTTCTAATTGCTTAATCTTGAATCTAGCCAGTCGCAGTTTGTGCTGTAGCTATGCTGTAGAGGTTGAGCTACTTGCTGACTGAGCCTTCCTGCGGTTTCTCGGCAAAACAGACAAATCATCATTCGACGGAAGTGACTCCATTTCAGACGAATATTGGTTACTGGCTAACTGCAGCAACTACTCCTATTACATGGACTGCCTACATGGCACAAAACCTGGCCTCACCAGCTTTGCTTACGTTACAGGCTGCACACGGCTAAGGGCAGGAAAACAAATTCCAATCGTATAACCGTGCTTATTGCGAATTCTTGGTTCTAAATAACGCAGTAAAGAAATATATGGATGCAAATGACTTAAAGCCAGGTGAGCAACCAAGAACAACAGTACAGAAAGTTATCCGATGATTCGGGACAGAGCGGTCAATAACGATACATTCTGCAAGGAGCCGAGCAAAACTGTAGCACGGCAAGGTTACCGTACAGACAGTATATCAAAGAGCATTCGGGCTAACACAAAATAATAGCATCGGTCACAGGATGAGAAAATAATCTGTAATTAGAATACACAAATTTGTGCATTCTAAGGCGTCACCGAGGTGAAAGCGCAAATAGTGGCAATTGAAAATGATAAGTGATATATCCTATTAGCTGAAACCTGGCTTACTGACAAAAGTCTCCTCCGACACATCCCCGTACCCGGTTGTAATATATTTGCTACGAGTAGATTTGAAAGACGTAGTGGAGGATGACTTGCTTATAGTAGGAGCAGTCTTGGAACACATTTACTCCAACCTCTTGTCCTTGATAAGGTCCGCGACTCTGTTTGGATCTCTATACCACTGCTCCGAGGAAAGCTCGTCATGGGTTGTGTTTACTGTCCGCCGGGCTACAACATGGGCGATGTAAATGCAATCACCGATGAGTTCTGTCAAGTAGCTGAAATCTGGCACGCTGCTGAAATCATAATGGGAGACTTTAACCCGTTGGATAACTCTGAACTCCCCTCCCAAATTATACAATTTTTTCTCATGTATCTGCGCAGGCGGATAGAAGCAACATGTAAATCACCAACCAGAGGGAACAATATTCTTGACCCCACTTTTACTTTAGACCTCCGAAATATGAAGGCAACTATCCTTAGCCACTTTCATGGTTGTGGTCGTAAGGTCATGAGAAGTCTCCATTCAACCGCGTCACCAGGAAAGTCCACAAAATCGGAAATCTTTCCGAAATGCGAATTGGGACATTCTACCCACCGTCCTGCGTAATCAGACCTGAGATGAATTCTTCCTAACATCTGATCCTCAGCTGTCGTCAGATGTGATGTAATTTAACTTATTCTGCTCTCTGAACATCACCTTTCCCGGGGTAGTCGAATTCAGTGTGAAAAGGACCTATCGACAACAAAATATGCAACGTAAATTCGAGAAGTTGCAGCTTGCCTACGAAATGACCAACGACCTCTCTATCTTCATCCTCCTCAGCCACCTCTCACACCAGCTACTGGGCGAAAAGTAGAAAGAGCTGGAAAAGCAAGATTTGTAAGCTCTTAACCAGCCGAAAAACAGCCCACCTCTCTGGTCTTATTAAAACTCGAAACCCCCGCTGTACAACTAAAATACCATATTTGCTCCTATCCGAGAACCCTTATATTAGCTCGTCTCAGTTAATCGCTGAGGCATTCAATAATTTCTTCCCTTCTACCTTCATAAGAGACCAGAGCATTCCAACCCAGGATCTCATCTCCTTGACTGCCGACACCTTGTCAACAGTAGTGTTCTCGGCCAACGAAGTCAGAAGGCCGTTAAATACCACCCGGCCCCTGGCCCGCCCTGGACCCGAGGGTATCCCTCCCGCTCTGTTTCGTCTTGGCGACCCAGACACTTTGATGCTTTTGCTGGACTTATTTAACCTCTTCATGCCACAAAGCTTTTCCCCATCTCAGTGGAAAACTTCCGTTATCATTCCCTTCCATAAAAAGGGTGCCTAACATGACCCTGCTAATTACCGCCCCATAAGCCAGACTCCCATTATATCTAGGATAACGGAACGAATAGTTAAAGATAAGATTGCCAGTTTTATCCTCACCCATGAGTTAATAAATAAAAACCAACACGGCTTCTTAAAGTCTAGGTCGTGTCTGACCTGCCAACTTGATTTCCTTAATCTAATCACAAAGTCAGCTGACTCTGGAAAGGCACTTATCGTCATCCTCCTTGATATGACGAAAGCACTTGATCGTGTACCTCATGCCCAGATGCTGAACAAGGTTAACTCTTACTGCGTAACAGACCCACTATTTTCTTGGTTATCTTCCTATCTCGGCATGGGATCACAAGCAGTAAACATTGAGGGTTATCTTTCATCACCCCAGCCGGTCAAAAGTGATGTTACACAGGGCAGTGCCTTAGGCCCAGTTTTCTTCCTCTCTACTTTAACGGCGTATTCAAAGTAATAAGCCATGGCGCCGCGTTTCTATTCGATGATGACATCAAAATTGTATATTCCCTTGAACCCTATATTTTGACCTATACCCTCACCGAAATAGCTGACGACCTGAACGTTCTTGACATATGGTGCAACACTTCGGAAATGAGTTTCTCCGCTGACAGGAGTGCTATTCTCAAGTGTAAAAGTCGGATTCCTCCTGAATCCCTCGCCCTAAAAGGCTCGTACATTCCTGTCACTCCGTTAGTACGAGATCACGGCCTACGGTGTTTCTGCACGTCCACCTCTCAAGAACAAGCCACTTACCAGGTGGCTGTGACAAAGAGAACGATAGCCCTCATCTGCAGAACTTTAGGACTGCTTGATATCCAGGTTCTGATCTTAAGATCCCGCGCCGGACCGCAACTCGAGTACTGCCTTCTGGTTTGCACTCACATGAGCGAACCTAACAGACGCGATCGAAAGAGTTCAGCGGTCCTCTGCCATGCACTTACTCGGCTCATCATTGTCCTTGAATTACAAAGAGAGACATGGGCTACTAAGACTTGAACCCCTGTGGATACGACGTATGGAACTTAATCTTTATCTTCTATTCGACCTCCTAGAGTCTAGAGCGCTTACATTTATCACTGATCTATGTTTCGCTCAAGAAACACCCTACCCTCTTCGTAACCGGGATCATACTACTAAAGTTCCATAATCCAAGACAAAACTGACAGAAAGGTTCTTCATCACAGTCCATTCCTATATTTGAAGCAGACTGCCTGAAAACACTCGGGCCTGTCAGACACTAGAACATTGCAAAATTGTCCTTACAAAATACTTAGATGTCACCAAAGTACTACAATTAACTTGTACGTGCACAACTTTGGAACAAGCTTATGAGGGCAACCTAGATTTCTGAATAGATAAAGAAAGCATGACCCGGGTAACATCCCTTGCCACGTCGAAATGGCTCACCCAATATGCCCTCTCCATCGCCGGCATGCTGGTACTCCTTAGGATAACTTACACCACTGACACTGCTCATGTTAGGTTATCCCTAATTTACGTGCTCTAAAGTCTCTTATCCATCTCTATGATATTTAATTCGCTTTGTTCGGTCCGAACTGACCCCATTCCCCTGCTTTATTTCGCCTTAGCGTTCCCACACTAAATCCAATCCCAGCGACCACCATTTACCTCATAACCATGATTCATATTCCTAGTTTTGGTCATTATTTTCGTATTCTTATTCACTCCCAATGGCTCATAGTCCTCATTCTTTTCAAAGTAACCTGTGTCTTAATTACTGGATTTCTATCTTCAAAACTGACCTTTGATCCTCAGCTGGGAGCATCCCAGACTGTCTCTCTCTACTCTTGCTTCCAGACTCCCACCGGCGAGCATCTCCATTTTGATGTCTTGGAATGATCCGGAGATAATGCCAGCGAACAATCTGGCTCACACTTCTAGCTGAAAATCTGATAACCGCCCATCATTCCAAAGCTCACTCATTGACCCTGTTCTCCAGGATCTCCCGCAATTTCCTAGACTATGGCTATGTGATCTCGACCTACGTCACTTGTGCAGATCCAGCCGGTGCGGGGCGCGGCCAGATCCACCGCTTTGGCCGGTGCACATCGGGCGCGAAGGACGTCTGCAACGATGTGCTGGCGCAAATGGGTTGGTGGATAGAACCTCTTGCCTCCAGAAGTGATTTCAGGTTGGGTTTCCAGTGCACGGTCAGCCCCACCACCTAGCACCGGTTTCGGATAAAAACCAAACAAAAAGAATACCGTTCATGTACTCAAAATGCTGCAAGTATGCTGATATCTCCCCCAGCTAACAAGGACTCTCCATCGTGCTCGCTTCCAAATTTTCCTTCGTAACGTGTCTACTTTTACGCCCGGGAAAACTTGCTTTCATTGGTGCATAATTATCGTATGTCTAAAAACCCATCAACATTCTTGACTCGTTGTTCCCGGTCCACTTCCCCGCGGTTTCATGCTAAAATATTCTCCAGTCTGATTTGCAAACTTAACTATTCTCTAGGATAAAGCTCACCCCTTTTTGCCACTTTTGTCGATATACTCGTAAACTAACGCACTTATTTTTGCCATTCACTTCCGTACCACAATCTTCAAACGGTATACTACACTGTGAAATATATCTCTAGAGATTCCCAGTAATCGATGACTTTGTGACTGTTCGCTGCCTCTGTCAGTTCCGCCGTTCACCCACTTAGGGCTGTTGCACTGCAGTATCCCCATCTTGCAAGGTATCATGTCCCACGTGGGCATATCTGATAAGCTCTTGTGCCGCAGAGTTTTGTTCTGTCGCCATAGAGTGGTCAACCTTCTGTAATAAAAATAAACTGGTAGTCTTCCACCCGTCACCTCATCATTTTTGCCAGCTTCGTCTCTCCTACCGTTGTAGTTGAGCACCACACATCGATTTTCTGCCAGTTCTCAGTTTCGTGTTTGTGCATTATATTTCCTTCTTCTGAAAGCAAAGCAATCCGCTCAAAGTCTATGTTGTTATCCGGCTACTTCTTTCACCATCACTTTGGCAACCACGGTCCAGGTGTGTGGTCCATTGGGTTTATCATACACTCCGCCCATATCCGGCAGCCGAACTTAGCAAATCTATTCATCGGATGTTCTGCATATTTCATTTCTCATGCTCTATTCCGATAGATTGTCCTAGATACTTCCGATCTTTGATACACTCTTTTAGCCATGTGAAGTCTTTGCCAAGAAATGTCAGTATGCAAATACTTACCCATCACTTAATTGACCATCTCTCTAGCAAGCCACTTCTCTGCCACTAACGTAGCTACGCACCACATATCGATTTTTTCCAGTTCCCGGTTTCATGTTGATGCTTTATATTCCTTTCTTCTGACAGCAAAAAATCCGCTCAAAGTCTATATGTTTTTGTCCGGCTACTTCTTTCACCATCACTCTGGAAACCGCAGTCCAGTTTGTTTTCCTTTTGTTATACAACTGGCTCATCCTATTTACGATCACTAGACTTCACAACTGTAATCCACGGCTGGTTTTCTTGGTCTTTATGTGCAACGCCACCATTTTTCATCGCCTAACTTTACACCCTAACCTCTCTCATACAGTGCAAAGCTCTATTTCTTGAATACGTCTACTTCGGGGTTGTTTCTTTTTCGCAATATCCGTTTATCCGTCAATCCAGTTTCGTCCTCCGGCAGGACAGTCTTTCTCCCGTAGGATTTGTGTGATTCCTTACTATTCAGCATCCACTCCACACCTTGGCAGAATAACTACACCCTACCTCCAGCAGGCTCGACCACCTGACCTTGAGCTTAAATTCACCGGGCGGTACCGCAACAACTGACCTGAGTGCTCCCCTTACATTCAGTCGCGTTCATACAATTGTACAATCCTCCTGTAACTCTGATTCAGCTTTCAACTATACTGTTTGATCTTGCATTTCAGCCTAATTCGGGGTTATCCGAAATATTATTATATGTTGACGCTATCGGATGAACCTGAAAATGGGCCTGATTGTGCCACACCCCTCTGTGGTCTAACGGTTTGGAGAGTATGCATTGGGGATAGGTCAAGTTTTGGGTCGCCGGCGGGCAGTTTCTGTGCCTGAGTGGAAGGCTCGGCAAATGTTTCTTACAGTGAAAATGTACTGTCGTAGAACACAAAGTCGGGAACATAAACGTAAAATGTTCGTGCATTATACGTCACGAAAAAGTAAAGCTGAACTGTGTCAGTTCATTAGAAATGGAGAATGGGATCATAAATGTTCGAGGTTCATGATGCATGTACAAGCTATTCATGAGTAGGACAAACGAGAATGTCATCGGAATACACAGTACAAAAAGGTAAGTCACACACTTTAACCTCTGAATCCACCTTCTCCTAAGTGAAGTTTAAGGAGAATATTCAAGTGTGCTGTGTGTGTGAAATTACATTTTTCCCCCGAAGATAATGAAGCTTTTTGCTTGCGAATTCAACTTTGCCAGCCTTTTCGCATGATCAGAGCCTTGTACCACTGTGCCAGGTAATTACTTATTCCGGTCGCCTCACCGTGCAAAGTAATTGCATTTGTCTTCCACCCTCCTGGACATTACAAGATTCAAGCCATTTAAGCTGATCTTTGAAGTGTCCGAAATCATTGCTGAAAAGCACCCCTTGGAAATCACCACGAAATAAAACAAGACGAGCATTTAGAAAGCTGAACGACCACCAATGTGAAAACTGCTGTGGCTGGAAAGTCGAACTAGGGAGAAATCTTTGTCGCCTACCAGTAATCATGGGCTCCAACGACCGATCACTATTTGAAACCTAGAAGGGGTTTACAGATCTTATTCATCGCCAGGAATATAATCCACGGATTGTCAATCTCGTACTAGAAATCCGGCTGCACTCTGATACTGACACTGACATGATAACGCCGAATGGTTTTTATTCATTCACCCCTTTGCCCAACGTAAATGTGTCGGAGGCATCAGTTTTTTAATAAATGAGCGATTGTGTGAACCGACGAAAAGTATTCTTACGTATTACAAATCTCAATTCACCCAGGCAACACCGGCTTCCCCTGAAATTTACTGGAGGATCCCCTGAATGCCCCCTGACCATACCATGGAGTGATCCGCAGCGATATAAGAAGGGAGGCACTGAGGGACTGTCGGCATGCTCTGAAATTTGGGTTTTTCTTTTTCCCCCTTCAAATCCCCTTGCTATTTGCCACTTTCTTCAGCCTCACCTTTGAATAACCTTATCGGACAACGTGTTACTGACCCACTGCTTGGCGCAAATACTTACTGCTTTTCGTAGGCCTGAATCACCCAAAACCGCTACAACGGGTCAAATGGACTTTCAGTGGCTGGATCTGCCGATCTGCTGACTCCACACATGGTTCAATTCACATCCGATGTGAAAAGCACACATTCAACTGATTCTTGTTAAATCCAGCTGTATAATGCAGATAGCAGAAACCAACCACGAACATTAGGTTGAACAGCCTAATGTATATATATATTTATATATAGGTTTAAATGAGAATGAAGGTGGAACCTTTTCTACATCATGAGTTTTATTATCTCAACTAACAGGAAGGCAGTAGATTAAAGTCGTTTTGTCATATTCAGTGGTTTGTTGGAAATTACACACGTTTTAGCAATCCACACTTTCACTTCATAACGAAATGCGGCGATCAGTGTTTGTCTCTACCGAATGTAGAAACTACTCGGAAATTCAAAGTAATTCCCCGGACAGGTCGTATCACGGGATTACATACATTTACTTGTTTGTCCCACCTTCATGTTGGTACCTTGGATTTTGTCTGATCGCGTCAACCAGAAGTAACCCTTTCGAAGGTGACTTGTTTTGGTCTCGCTTTACTCCCGTGCCCGTTCCACTACACCAAGACTTTGGCTGTCGGATTTTAGTTCCTGCAATCACATATTTGACGCTTGTACATGCTAGTAAACTTGCTATTTTCCTTATCCAGTACGGAAGAAACAACGAATCTATCTTGTTTTAAATTTAGGGTTCGCTGTTTTCTAAGTACAGCTCAGACATGTCTTCCTATGATTAAGAAATCAGTCAACTTTAGTCTCCTTTGAATCCACTGTCACATTTTCAGCGGGCTTTGATATGACCTCTGACAAATAAAAATCGTACGTAGAAGCTGTTATATCCGTAGTTAGTAGCAGAGCACTTACTGATGATTTCGCATTTATTTGTACGATCGTAAACACAAAACCCGGCTCTAGCTGGCGAGCAAGCCGCAGGCGAATGAATGGGTTATCAGGAAGAGCTAAACCACATATGCTGTCATGCACAGCAGAGTAAAGCCAGTTAGTACAAGGCAAAATCGATAGGCCAATACTGTTTACTCTAAAGCATGACTAAATATCACGAAAAATCGGGCATGTGTCCATTCGTGAGAAGAATCTTGATCGGTTGTCCGCGTAGTGTGCGTGGCTTTTACCAGACAGAATAGAAGCCATTCTCACCTATCATTACCCGCCAAATTTCGCTGTTGCAAATTGTTACTTGAAGCCGATCCCTGACCGACTGAGACGCATCAGAACCTCCTCGGACAAAGGGGTTTCTATATTAACCCGAGTGAACTTTCCGGCAAAGGTCTCTCCAACATTTATCATAATATACAACTGGACGAAATGAAAAGGTCTCTTTATCGGAATTACAGTGTACTGACAGGTTTTCTTTTATTCCAATTTCTCTGGCAGAGCTGCATAACGAGGTATGTTCCTTACCATAGTTTGATTCACCACAAAGCAATCCCACTAAAACACCGGTGACTAAGGTGTAATTTACCGCCGAAAGCGGGCCAGGTATGATAGGGAGATTCCACCTAAGGTGGCAGGCTGGAGAAAAATGTTGCAGTTTTAATTAATTATGAGCATCCTCCAAAACTCGGAATGCACTCCTCGAGTCCAAAGTGTGTGTACCCTCCACCAGTAAACTTTGCGGGCGTCACACTTAGCGTTCTAAGTAACGCTTTTACCTTTGGGTAGGTTGCGTCTCAATCGCTGGAGACGGCAAAAAAGAGCGGGCCTTTCTTTGAAGATGAATTTGCTTTGGGAACAAGTTTTGTGCAGTCAAGACCGGCCCAGGCAAAGCTTCGTCTTCTCGTTCATTAGTAACGGAAAAGTATGAAACATATGCGCATTAGAATCCGGATACAAATCGTCTTTGGCGGCTCATAGGGTAATTCCCTCAGCATAAGAAGCGACATCGTCCTGACCAGAAGATTAAAGCCAATCATTAAAACACTTTTCACAGCTTCCGCGTTGGATGTTTTAGGACGTAGGCTAGGTGACCTCTTGCATTCTGCTGCGAATTTACACGTCAAATTGTGAACGGCTACCAATGTTTTCCGTGTCTTCGGATGTTGGTTTGGTAGAACAGGTGTCTCCGTATATCCGCACATGGAACTGCTTTTCTCGTCTCTAGTAGGTTATCCTCGAAGTAGGAGCTAGCTTCAGCTTTCGAAATTCATCAAGAAATTGTGATGGGGAATAGAAAAAAGGCCATAAAAACGGTTCGCCGAAGGTCACGAGCAATGAATGTCCGAGGATTAGGGGGCAAAATATCACAGAAAATGCTTATCAATGTAAAACTAGCGGTGAATAAAAGTTGTCAAAAAAGAGGACGGAAGGATCTGCTGGAACTCCTGGCTCGGTCGAAGTGCGGCGACCTTAGTCGCCACGTCGGGTAATTACCATGACAGGTGGCCGATATGCCGGCGAGAAAGAGCTTCAGTTAGAGTACTGTGGGACCAGAGATGTTGTAGCTGCTTCGCGGACACCAACCTCATAAAAATTCAATTGCGAGCTTAGAGCCTAGGCGCGCCTTGTTTACAAATAAGTATTTTCACTTAGACTTACTAGGAAGTGACAGTCGCTCCTCAAAAGCGGCCAACTCCGGTACCAGGCCCTCCTCTAGCTGTAGGCTATCTTCCTTTTCGAATCTTTCTCCTCAGTCACAAACAGTGGCTTATAGTCTGGACAAAAGTACTTCAAAGTAATTTCACTCATCCAAACCCTATTTAAAAAGTGCGGTTTTGTAACCTCCTTCGGTCGGGCACATCAGCCTATCTTAGAAAACCCTTCAGGGCATTTGGGTGATCCTCAACAGTCATCCATTGAGGTACGCAACTGGCTTAGCAAACCTTTGACCAAGCTTTTCAATAGGTCAGGAATTCGGTCTAGCATCAGTTCCTTCAATCGACCGGTTGCTTGAAATCTGATATTTTAAGTCCACCTGGTACCGGAAAAGTCGAGCTCATCGAAACTTATGTCACGCTACTTAACAAAACGGCAAATCGAGCCAGATCATCAGCTCTGGCCATTAGCTCATTCACTCTCCCTTCTTCTGTCATTGATACAGGGTAACCAATATAATTACTAAAACATATCAACTGCTATCCTTCTGCGTCTCCTTTTGCTGGACGGGAATTGAGCCCGCAAATCGTGCGTGCTACTAAAACGTGCCTTATATCTGTGGAAAATTGAGAAACGTAGTCAACATATCTGATCCCCCTCGGTGAGAGACAATCTGGGGTGCTTCGTAACGCTTTTGCTAATGGTTTGTTTGCGAGAATGATAAAGGGTTTACCATCTGGTCCGGGTTGAAAGTGTTTCACGGCTATGTTGACAACTGACACTTCCCCGCCAGAAGTGCTAAGCCGAAACTGAGTAGTTTGGTAATCCCGAAAGAAAAAAGCCACAGACTCGGGACAGCTGCCGCCAACGTGTGAAACGGCGTCAATTTCTGTCTGGGAGGCACCTCTTTTCAGCGCAAGAGTGGAACCAAAATCACACCTTAAATGCACTCGGGATTTGAAATGTGACAGGATGGATTTTGCGCTTCCAAATGTTTGTTTCCCTAACCTTCTCAGTGGGAGTGACTTTCTGAGGCTGCAACCAAAGAGCTTATGGAGAGGTTTTAAGGTGTCTACACAACTGGAATGAAATGTTGGTAGTGGTTTGCGATTCATAGGAACCTGCGTGACCCCTCTACGGATTCCAAAATCGGGTAGCCGAAAGTGAGGCTGATTTTCTTGGACACTGATAAGATGCAATGATTAACCATTTGGCCTTCCACGGCTTCCGGACTTGGAACTCCAAGGTAGCATTTGGCTGCAGTAGTCGAAGCTTCGTTGATTGGCAGGTACCAAAGAAGTCTGCCGTATCATAGAGATGGTCAGCCTCTTGTCATTGATGATAACAAGTTCAGTATAAAAGGGAGCAGAGTATAGACCGCGGGGCGCCCCACCGGAAAATTGCTAGAAGGTTTGTGCCGCTTCACTCAAACCAAAAGGCATACGCAAGAAGTTAAACCGACCACAAGAAATGACAATAGCAGCTTTTAGTATATCTCACGGTGACATCGGAATCTGATAATATATAACCTTAGAAAAAAGAGTTTGTCCAAAAGGAAAAGAAAAATTCGTGAATTTGAGAGACTGGATAAAGATCAAAAACGTTGTCATTGTTTGGTGTGCGACAACCAAGGCAAGGTCTCCAATCTCCCAGAACTGGTTTGGGAATCATTTGTGATGGCGAGGCCCGCGGACCACTCAAGGCGTGGCTAAACCTAAGGGGCTGCATGTGGTCGAACTCAGCTTTGGCTGTAAGAATACCAGTATTTTGGGGGGGACCCAGGGCCTGCTAGATTAATGGTCATGTAATACAGGTGATGGCGGTAATATTTTAGAGAATAAGTAGACGAACGTACGAACACGAAAGGTGTAAGAGAAGGTTAAATTGCACGAAGTTACGGGGTAGTAATATTGCCCAACAAATTTGAAAGTCAAGGTCAGGTAGTGGAATCAGCCGGGTAGCGTCCAATCAGTCCACGAGAAAAATTTGAGCAACCGCCGTTTCTAAGGTGGTTACTGTGTTCGCCGTAGGCGGCTGGTTTAAATGGTCAATCAAATGGTGCTAAACTAACCCAAATGGTGTATTTTGTTTTTGAAAGTTAGAATTTAGTTGATGGTTGAAAGCTTTTACACGCGTCGTTCTGTTCTTTAGTGCTATTGAAGTAAAGTTTACAAAATCTAATATTGCTTCGGCTTGTAATTTAGGAAAACTGGAGAAGTTATCTACCAAATGGTGTTATCGTCCACTGAAAAAGGAAATGTTTCATAGATTATTTTTACCTTGGTACTCTGGTAGTAGGTGAACAATGTTTAACACACTAAAAAGCCTTGAAGCACCAAGTTATAGACACCTCTAATTTATGCCCTTGGAATGAGTAAAATATTCTACCCTTTGTCCTTATGTAAAGATATTCATTGAAAAAATCCATAACATGCCAGTAACCCCAAGTTTGCTCAGCCGCTTAAAATTCTGTATAGTATTCGGGATCTTTCCGACCCTAACCAGTAAATCACCACCATATGAGTCCTATCAACTAGTTGTGCAACTAGAAATGAGGCTCACTTGCCCACTTTTTACTGCACTTGTAGAAAAACAAGAAAAGAAATGACGATCAGTAGGGCTTGGCTCCGAAAAGGGCCTTATGGTTCTTTCGCGTGTTCTGGCAGTGCAATGAACACGACCGTTTTTCTGGCTGTGAAAATCTGGGCTACGAAACGTATTTTTCGCCCAAAAGTAGCATAATGGGCTTATTAAACATCCTCGTCCTAGACCATCCACGGCCTTTTCTCCGCATACGCCACCCCAGACCGCTCGGCGCACGCACAGCACGCGGCAACGGACTGATGGAACTGCAGCTGACGAACTTTTATATATGACCGAAGAGCCAGTCTAAACTCACCAAAACAAATTAATTAGCAGGAATAAACAAAAACAGAGGAAAAAAGCAAAACCGGTCAGCATTTTACCATATGGGAGAGTTATAAATTCCTACAGGAACTGGCATTATACCGTGACATTCATCATTTCCCCCTTCATGTCACAACAGCTGAGTGATGCTTTACACCAGCACCTCTCGAGTGATTGAACGGTGCCAATCAGCCGCGGTAGCGTTCTGCAGTTCAACAGAGCGCCTTTGAAAATTGGGCGTCAATTATTCGGATGCGCGATGACTGATTTACCGTTTTGAGAAAAATACAGCCAAGTTTACAATTTTTCCGGAGTCAAATTCCTTTTACGATGGTAGGACCTATGGCTGGTTAGATGAAAATCGTGGTTATGCTGCTGATGCTCACAGACGACCTTGTGTTGCATTCCTACAGCACGGATCCTCAAGAAGACCGGACAATGAGTTTCTGCTATCTTAGAATTTAAAATAGTATTACCGTGAGATGCCTACTCGACAGATGTCCTATTGCGGAGTCGATTGTGGACGCGGCAACATTTAACTCGGTAGCATGGGAACTATTTTTGAAGTGCCCCCGGATGCGTACAAGCTAGTTGTCAGCACTCACACTCTCATAAAAGTAAAATGAGGCGCAAAGTCTGCCTTTGAAATAAGCGAAAGTCCTCCCCAAACCACGATACCAATTTATAGCTTTCCTTTAAATGTCGTGAGAAACTTCCAGAATCATCAGCGAGGACACGTGCAGCGGCCATGATAGTCAACAGGTCTGAGCGGGAACAGCCTTGCGCATCTTTTACACACCAAATAGTGGGTAACCTAAACAAAAGTCGCAGCAAAAGAAAGAACGCGACTTCTATATTCCGCGAAAATTATTTCTTCACATGATACAATTTTCTTCAATGTGCACTGTTAAAGCAAATTCGGCCATCCTTAAGGTTGGATCGCGAGACACTATCGACCAGACGGAACCAAGTGGGGATTGTTGATGACATCCAAATCATGCAGGTGCGGGAAGAAAACGGATAGCAACGGCGGAAGTATCAAAGGCAGTTGATGATCAGATTGGTTAACTCTGAAAAAGAGTGGAATACCAAAGGGATTAATATGGAACACCAGTTTACGGCGATGGATGATAGGGATGAGAATATAAAACAAGACCAGAATAAAGAAGAGAACTTATTGGATGAATAAAGGCGAGCCAGTCAATAATAGTAGTTGGTAAATTCGGTAGAAGGGAACTAGTAAAGACAGTTATAACGAAAACTGACACAGAGGGAGGGATTGCAAAGGGGGTGAACAATGAAATGTTAGGCGACGGTAGATAAATTACTAAGGATTTCAATAATGTAGGTGAAGAGTAGGTCATTAGCGGGAATTGGGAACTGGAGACAAAAGGAAATCGGATGCCTGTGTGCGGCAAAGGAAGGAGGGAGTACTGCTGGAAGGAGATGATGGGAGAAAAGACAGGATGAGGTGGGTCCGGCTGAACCAATTGTTCTTTTAACATTGGATAATCGTGCAATTATTCTTCTTCGTGGTAGGTACAGTGTGGAGATAAACAGTGACCAAACACTGAAGGGAAAAGAACAATGTCAAGCAGATGCGGTGAAAGCTGGAACGCACTACATAAAGGAGAGATGGTGAACGAAAAGACCGGAGAAGGCAGATAAGAATAGACAAACTGGCTTTTTTATCTGTAGATTGTGCATGTGTTGACTGCCAGGAAGGAAGGGGCGATATTGCTGGAGAAGTACACCTGCGATGCATCGATGATCGGTGGACAATGTGCTTAGCATAATCTGGATGAGCGGACCGGGGAGATCCTTGCGGGTGATTTTCAGCCTTTTTTGTGAGGTGTCTGGGAAGGGCAGCAGAAGTGGCCTTTTTGTAGTAAAGCAATCGGTGATACTATGTTTTGTTTCCAAAATGTTAGAGACTGGGTGAATGGCCTGAGGAAACTTTGGCAGTCTAGATACCTGAACCTCCGGTATTGACACAAGCAATAGGATGCCATTGAGTTAATGGCTGCGGTTTTTCATTTGGACCGATCACTCATTGGCCCTGTCACTCGCAGTTCTGAGTTCTAAGTCGACCAGCAGAACGAATCATGTAAGAAATCGGTGCCCAGAGTGAGGTTACGGAAGTCGGCCATTGCAAAGCTCGTGGGTAGCATAGTCGAGGACAGAGATCGAAAGTGAGTTGTTTTTCAAGGCATATCTGAGCGGTGCAGCTGCTGATCGCCCATAATGTCAAATATGGCGAACGAAGACAATGATTTTGGGAGGAAGTGGGATAAGGTTGACCTCCGCACCGGTATCACCAAGAAACCGGAGGCCGTTTGATATGCCGTATATGAGGGACATGGTCACCAGCCGCAGCTATCACCTATACTGGCTGGCTCAGATGTTTGCCTGAATACGTCGGATGCTTGAACGCACTTTTTTGTATGCGCGAAGCCAGGTGCATTTTCGGGCTTTTTTCCGAACCGAGGGTAAGCAGCTCTCATGAAATAGACCGAGTTTGGGCTTGCAGCCAGAAGTGGACTTGGATATTAGTTGACAGTGCATTTTCCGAAGACCGATTGTTTTGGTCTGAAGGATCGTCTCGCGCAGTTGTTGTTTAAGAATTTTGAACCGCTCGGACGCGGTGCAAAAGTAGCAGTTCTGAGATCTGACTGGTTCATAGTTGGCATGATTAGGCGCCCATATATTTATTCCACCGCTTCCGCCATCTTTTCTAGGGGGGCTTCGGACGCTTGTATAGACAAGGTGCCTCTG
This sequence comes from Fasciola hepatica, assembly GCA_948099385.1. Lineage (NCBI taxonomy): Eukaryota > Metazoa > Platyhelminthes > Trematoda > Plagiorchiida > Fasciolidae > Fasciola > Fasciola hepatica. Next base: position 3,822,218 of record CANUEZ040000112.1, on the reverse strand, counting down.
GCGTTAGCAGGAAGTCGATTTGTCCCTGGATGCTGGAGTCAAGTTTCACTGGCTCCACAGTATGCCCTTAGAGGCTGCGTGCAGCAAGTGTGCTGGAACGAAGTACGGTCGCCTTACTCTGCAACGGTCAGTGGTTGTTGCAGACGAGCTCCGTCCAACGACGTCGGACACTATGGCACCGCCGATTCAATCCTGTCATATGGAGAATCAGCTGGGTTTGAGGTCAGTTGTCTCAAAAGCCGCTTCAGCCGGAATTTAGGTGACAACATGACAGAACATTGTGGCCTGCAAAGCAGTCCTGCGAAAGCGGCAATAAACCTCCACCTGAATAATCCACACACTAGGATTCAAGAATCCAAAAACGGGGGCTTGATTTTATAGCTATTGAAGCTACTCTGGAAGTCGTCAAAACGTAAGGTAGGGTTATTGAAGAAGGGCGCAAAATTATTGACTATGTATATTAGAAAATACCTTGAGAGTTTTTGTGATAGTTCTGGACAATCATACCAAGCTTTCTGAGTGCGCGATTGGTCTCCGTGGATACTATTTCCTCCCTATGAATGAAGTAGGTTTTGAGGCTTGCTGTTGACGAAGAGCTGCTACATCGGCCCCCACCAAGAGTACGGCAGAATAGGGGGACTATGACCTAAAACAGCGTAGTGAGTTGAGCCAAAACCCAGCCGGACAGTTCCAGCAGGAAAAGGTTTGTGCTGTACACCTCTGAGCTGATCCGAGGACAGCTGGACCGCACCCGGTCGCATAAGGGTTACTCACCAGTAAACCGATAAGATGTCCCTTCACCGCGACTTTTTCAGCGACCTTAAATTGAGACAGGGAAGTGTCAAAATTACGTACAGAGCAAGAAAACAGCAATGAAAGCAAAAGGTGGCTATTTATGGTGAATTTTGTCCGTCGGTTGTGCTATGCGAAATCCTTCCTTGGAAAAGTGGAGAAGCTGTGAAGAGATCAAAAAACGGAAGAAAATGTGCGCCGAAAAACGCGGAGCATTCGGGTGGGATCAGTTAAATTATCAAAGCCGACAGGGAAGAGAACACACATACTAGACCTAGCTGAACGTATTGGGGGTTGGTTTAGGACCCACAAGTGTTGAAGTTGAATGCTGCTGGAGAGTGCCCGAAGTCCGTGGTTTGGTCAGCTGTGGGAGTCGCCTTCGCTTGGTGTTGCGGGTCGATGAATGCCGGTTTGATGCTATCGGTGATGACTGTTTTCTGATGGAAATTTAGTCAACGGCGAATGTTTCTCCAAAGGCGGGTTGACATTTTGCCCGCTGGAATACACTGGAATCGGTGGGCGGCGGATTGGAGTGATTACAAAAGCTTGTGTGCTCGTATGTAGTTGAGGGGGCGCATACGGCGGCCGGGCCGCAGAACAACTATGAATATCAGCTTACCAACCCGTGTAAACAGTGAGACTTTGGGAGGAAACCCCAACGCTCGAAAACAGTTAGTTCAATTTGGGTGCGACGAATTCACCGGGAAAATTACCATTGGTGCCGAATGATAGTGGTGCAGGTGTGCATGGAGTTTAGCTGCGCGGAGCGTTGCTTATGCCCAATAACCCAACTGAGAAGGCAGACGTGCACTGAGGATTGTTGTAGACACCGAGAGGCGCTTTTGAGATGCAAGTAAAAGTGTTCTTTCAAACGATTGTTTTATGAGTGATTGGCTGTGAAGCAAATGCTTTGGCTGCCGGCCATTGGCAGATGGTTGTCAGAAGTGGCGGATTCGAACTGAGCTCCTCTATTGGTGTTTGCCGTATTTGGATGACCAAAACAGAAAGTTCAGTGTTCTTTGAACTCACGAGCGCCGGGTTCACTGGGAACAGCCGGAATGGGTATGACCTGGAGACATCGAGTGAAGGAATCAACGCATGGGTGAAGATGGTGGCGAGAAGCCCGGGGCGTCAAGGGGTGCGTGAGTGCCTCCAGCCTCTGGAGTCTGAATGATCCAACCGGGCAGGTAGTGTGTCGTTGAATTTACGCTCGGTTACATGCAACTTGGTTTCGTGCCCAATGACAAACCTCGCGGTTCTTGTTGGGCTAACCAAATTGGTCGCCGAATAGTTTTCATGCGGCCTTGATCCTGGGACCGCGTGGACCAAAAAACACGTCGGAAGCGGAAAGGAGGCTTGAAAGAGTTGCGATTAGTCTTAAGTGGTCCAGGGTTGCTTCGCAGAGAGTGGTTCCAGTCGGTGACAGAAGAGGCGAAGCCCACACTCGGGGTCTAGTTTCAGGCACGGATTATTGAAACTCAGGATCCCGTTATGCACCTGCCAAGTCCTCGCTTTCGAAGGCCGGAATAGCAGTGGATGCGAGATTGTAAATCATGAAAGGGCACTCGCATTCTTATTAGCCGGACTGGAGACGGAAAACTGGTAAATGAAATGCAGCTGCCAAATTTTTCAAGAAAAGTGAGGATCCGGGGCATTACAAACGGCATACAATGACTGCTTGTGGCTCGTGAAAAGTATAATTTTCCGTTCTTCAGGGGCTTGGCGAAAGTGAAGGATGGCGGCGTAGAAGGCAAGCAGTTCGCTACCATACGAGCTGCATTTGTATTCCGCGGGAGACACGCGGCGTGAATGAAATTCCAGCGGCTCCCAAGCGCCATCCAAGGCTTGCCGGGGGGTGCAATCAATAGAAATTTCGGGAACGTCGACCACGATACTGACTGGAACACTGGGACCCGGATGATGAAGGAGAACCGCAGAAGCCTAATCATCTGCGGGCTGAGAAGGGGCCTTATTGCCTCGATCAGTCAAGACGAAGTCCCTTGGTGAGTGGTTGCATCAGCTTGACTCGGTGAGGAATCAAAAAGGATAGTAGTTAACAAGCTCATCAAGGCACTTCAGATGTCTGCCTCAAGTCGGCAATGGAAATTCGGCAATATAATGAACCTCGGTTCCAACCGAACAATGCCAAGCTGATTAAAAATCCCCCCTATAACCATGTATCGATTTACAATAAAACTATTGAAGGTATGATATCGCTAACCATACGCGACACTCCACTGGATGTCGTAGTGACACTGCGTTAACTATCTCTAGAGCAATTTTATATATAAACTTTGTTTTATCGCTCCAATTCAAGCTGTCCCTGGTTCCATCGCCAGTAGGACAGCGGCATTCATGCGTCCTCTCTAATCGTTCCTCTCTCTGTATTCTTTGCTCTGCAAGTTCGCGTAAGCTTCTCTGCGGCCCCATTTTGGTTTTCTGACTACTAGCGAAGCATCATAAGATTCGCAACTGTAGTTATCAGTCGCATCCGCAAGCCAATGTCTAGTTTGCCCTGCGAGCCAAGGCGCACTTAGCCGTACTTGTTTAAAGTGGTTGTTATGACTCCCAACGTGCCTGACTGGTTGTCCATTTTTCGCGACTTTGGTGTTCAGACTCTAGTTTTCAGACTTGATCCTCGATTGTAGTACGGATTCGCCGCACAATTGTGACTTGTACGTATTATCATGCCTGTAACTCGGTAGTTTAGAATCAAAGAGATCTCTGATAAGTCGCCTTCCGACTTGAGAACCTCTGCTTTGGCTATACTGGAGGGCACATTCCCTCAGCTTCTACAATCACGAGAAAAGACCGTGGAGTGCCAACCGCGTGTATTCTCACGAGGTCTGAGTACAAAGGCCGCACGCTGGCGTGTGCCGAGGAAGTGTGACAGAAGTAGTGCTTGCGGTTGCCGCGTGCGCGAAAAGTACAGTCAGCCAAGTGATAGACAGGGTGTGATCTGCTGATCACTATAGAGGCCCCCTTCTGGAAGACCTCCCGCGAGGATGGCTTTGATTTGGGAGTCTGACAAGCAAACGGGTATATAGCCTGTAATAATGCCGGTAAAATAAATAAATGCTGACTTTCTTTGTGACTTTGAAACCATTCGTGGCTCCAAACGGCAGCTCCAAAATCCTCGAATCCAGTGATATTGCTTGTGGATGACATCCAGTCACCCTAAGGTCAGAACAAACATTACAACGGAAGAAACGTGTGAGATTACTCCGAACTGAGTAAATTATTTCGAGAAGTGAAAAGAAGCTGCTCACTGAAACCATTTTACTTGAGTTAAAAATGATTTGACAACATAGGCTCTCAAGGAGGAAAACAGAAAATAAAGTAAAATGGAGAACGGAAACTTACATGCGGTAGAATGTGGTGGTTGGCAAGCGAAGCGCGACAATGGGGAGAGCCGCCATAACTAGCCATCCAACCCAAAAACATCATTGTTTCAATGCGGGAGGTAGGATTGTCCGGCGCCTACGGCCAAGGTGTCAGTGCAGCCTTCTCTCCGCTCACCCCAGTGAATGACCTAGTACAGGTTCTGCTTGGGAAGGGAATGTTGTGGTCGATCCTTTCTGTAATGCGTGTATCCTACATATGGGTCTCTACTGCGAGCGCGGTGGATGATTGGTTCAAAAGCACACCGGAGGGCAGAAGGCATCCTGTTGTTAGCTAGCAGGTATTTTGAAAAAACGGTGCGAGTCCCCCAAAAATACGGGCTTTAATTGACGATATTCGGGGGTGGTGGATGAGCAGAACATCAACAAATTTGTTTAGTGACGGAAAGGGAAATGGTAAATGGTCTCTCCGTGCAAAACAAACCTCGATGAGCATCCATAACAGTGGGTAAAAATATCATTTTTATTTGTTTTCTTCCTAATATTTTTTAACCATGGGATCCAATATACCGTATCTGCGAAACGCACGAGTTTCTTGATCACCTGTCCGCTGTTGGAAGTCAACGGAAGCGGCTCCGTGTGGGGGCTGTGGCAGGACGGCCAGGCCACTGGGTCACCGGAGTTGATGTGGTCGGTGTATGGGACGCCGGAGATGTGGTAGCTCGTGTTGAAGAAGTCGACGGGGTGGCGTCGGACGGTAGAGATTCCCCCAGAAAAGCTGGCTTAAGTCTGTTCATGGTAACCGTATCCTTTCTGCAGTTGTGGTTGATGACGAATGTTTTCTCCAGGCGGAGTGGGACTCTGAGGGGCAGGTTGTAGAGGAGTGCTTGCCTCTGTCCTAGGGAAAACTTGCGTACGGTCATGAAGGTGCGGGCATGCATAGACCGTCGTGCTTTGTTCGCGGGCCGCCGGAGGTTGTGACTGGCGCTTGTGGTGCCTCAGATTGGAGGCATAATCAGCGTAGTCAAAAGTGACGATGGACTTTGGGGCTACTATGTCGCCAAGAAGTCGAAGCTACCGACCGAATGTGAGTTCAGCTGACGTAATTTGTAGATCGGCCTTAGGAGCGTTGGGGCAACCTAGAAGTACCTGCGGTGGTGATTCCCGCCGGTCTTGATATTCGTGAGCTGCTAAGGCTGCCTTCAGTCGCCGATAAAAACGTTCTACCATTCCGTTTGCTGACAGGTGGTAGGCCGTGATGTGAATACGACTGGTGCTAAACGTTGTGGCGGACTACTAAAGGCTCCCTGGAAATGCCAGTAGCGATCTGTGGCAGCCACGACTGTACAACAAAACACTGCCACCCAGTGTTCTAAAAACGCTTGGGCGACTTTTTCGCCACCTGCGTTGTACAACGGCCACCTGGTGAAACCATCCGCGCGAGTGATAAAATAAATTCTGCCCCTTGAAGGGGGCAACAGCCCCACCAGGTCGACATGCGCGTGTTGGAAACGTGAGTCGACAGCCGGAAATTTTGGTGATGGGCTTTTCGTGTGCCTATACACTTTCGACTGTTGACATGGGGTGCAGGTACTGGCCCATGCAGTGACATAGAGGTGCATGCTGTGCCAAAACATAACGGTCACCGACGAGTTAAGTAAAGGCCTTTATACCCGGGTGGGTTAAGCAGTGTAATGTTTCGAAAACCCTTCGGCTAGAAGCCGACGGCACTACTGGCCTTGGGTGGCCTTTGGACGTGTTACAAAGCATGGAACCTTCGGCTGAAGGAATGGGAACCGACTGGAGCCGCAGCGATGAGGTGCTGCGGAGCTACTCTACCTCAGGGTCGTTTGCATGAGCGGAAGCAATTGCTTCGAGGTTGATCGGGCCGGGGGTGCTGAGGCCAAGGTGGTGAATGCGAGAGAGCGCGTCTGCGGCAGGATTATCGACACCTGAAATACCACGTACGTCACTCGTGTACTGAGTGGAGTAGTCCAGATGCCTAGACTCTCTGGGAGAGTACCTGTCCGTCGTGACGCGCAAGCTTGGATAATCGGTTTATGGTGGGTGTAGACCACGAATTTGCGCCCCTCTAAGGTGTGCCTGAAGTGACGGATGCCTGGGTATACAGCGAGAATTTTGCAGCCAAAAGTGCTGTACTTGGATACAGTCGGTTTTAGATTTTTGGAGAAGAATGCGACGGCTTGTCAAGTGTCGTCTAAGTACTGCTGCAGCTCCGCGCCCACGACTTTGTCCGATGGCTCTCTGACTAAGGCGATTGGCGAAGTTGGTTTCAGGTGTGATGGCGAGGCCGTGTTGCTGATAGCCTGTTTCAGCAGAGTAAACGTATCTCGTACGGCTTCTGTGAAAACCAGCTGCTCCGCCTAGCCTTTTACCAAATCCGTGAGCGGCTGCATTAGCTGAGCGCATTGTGGGATGAAACGACGGTAGAGGTTGACGAGCCCGTCGAAACAACCTAGTTGCTTGAATGACGTAAGTTGTGGTAGTCCAGGATTGTCCGCACCCTGTCCTGCAGTGGTGTGGTCCCTGAGGAAGTAACCTTGTGGCCTAGAAATTTGATGGCGTCGATGCCTATTACACACTTATTCGCGTTGACCACGACCCCGTGCTGAGATAAATGGTAGCAAAGCTTGCGTAGATGTTCTAGGTGTTCTGTCTTAGACGAGCTGGCAACCGGGATATCGTCAAGATAAGCGAAGGCAAAATCCAAACCACCATATTCCATATCGATGAAAATCTGGAAGGTTTGCTCAGCGTTGCTAAGACCAGTCGGCATTAGTAGAGACTCGAAAAGACCTAAAGGGGTCGTTAAAGCTTTTCTGGGGATGTCGGCCTCAGCTACTGGTATTTGGTTATATACCCGCACCAAATCTGTTCGACTGAAAATTATCTTACCCGCCAAACCAACAGCAAGGTCCGTGATGTCGGAATAGGATACAGGTCAAGCGTAGCAACTCGGTTGAGTGAGCGATAGTCACCGCACGGTCTCCAGTCTTCAGGCGACTCCTTCGGGACCATGTGTGGGGGTGACGCTCAAGGACTGTTGGGAGGCTAGATAATTCCCAAGTTAGGCGTATGTTGGAACTCGGAGCTGGCTGCGGGGAGCTTGTCTGGAGCCAACCTGCGGAGTCGAGCTTGGACCGAGGGCCCTTGTATGACGATGTGATGGGCCACAACAGTGGCTAGTGGAGGCAGGTCGTGGTTTGGGTGGACAAATTAGGACACTCCCTGAATAAACTACCGAATTCTGGTTCGGAAGTAGGAATGGGTGTGAGGATCGCTGGCGATTGAGCTTGGGTTGAGGAACTTTCAAAGAAATTTGATGTGAATCGGTCTGCTAGCTGTTGCTTGCCGGGATAGTCTACTAGACTGTGGCTTTCTAAAACATCTAGGCCTAGTATAGCCTGGTGTACTTGGGCGATGACGAAAACCCACGGGAAAGGATGACTTAAGCCATGGTCCAGGGTGAGAGGTTGACTGCCATATGTTGGGACTAGAGTGCCGTTGGCTGCTTGCAGTGTTAGAGCCGTAGTGGAGACAGCGGGCCTTTTCGAAACGTATTATAATGACCTGCGCTTCCTTTTCGATTGAGAAACGCATACTGGTAGAGTTGTCTTCCACGTGAATGAGGCGACTAGGGACAGGGGTGCCGATAGAGCTTGTCGCCATCAACTGGTTGGGGTGTAAATTACAAGGCTTTTTGCATTTGTGAGCTTCAGGTCCGAAACTGCAGTGGAAGTAACACTTGCGGGAATCGTACTTTGTCTAGGGGGCACAAGTCATGAAATGGCAGCCAGTTGGGTTTTGTTTGCGAAAGCTGTTGGGGGTGCGCTCTTATTGTTCAACCACCTGCATCAGAAGCGAACCCCCTGACACAAAGTTTAAAGTTAAGAACTCCTATCTGGTGCTTTGTGGTGAGTCGTCTTTCGACGTAGGATTAACGACAGCATCAAGCAAAGCGGCGGAGGCTGTATTGAACACGTCAGACTGTGGGGAAAATGCACCTCCATTCTCGAGGATTTTGTCTGCAGCCCCTGCGTACTTATCTAAACGGTCAATCTGTTTTAAGACGGATACTGCGCTATGGGCGTACGGTAGGGACTTTGCATCCATAGCTGACGCAAGATTGCATCTTCCATGGACGTTGTACCTATTAACTAACACATCCTCCGTAACAACTGCGATGAGGTCATATCTCCCAGCTGGATTTCGGAGAGGAAGTGTTAGATAAGTTTCTCTTTGGAAGCTGCCACGAGCTTCATCAGAGCTTCCGGGAGCATGTCGTACGGGTTGTGATCCGGAGGGTTCATAATGGTATTTCGGATTTGCGGGATCATACTAGATGGGGTTGCTGAGGGCAGTTTGTTCAGTTTGGACTGATGACAAGATTTGCGAGCCTCTCGGAGACGGGACTCGGGGATGGCGATGAACACCCCCTGATCTTCCGGTATGAAAGCCGGTACTTTCATGTGCGATGCATGGCACTCCGGTTCACAGTCGGACTTAGACTCTCTAGTAATTGGGAGGTAGGCGCTCTGTGAAAAAGCACTAGCCTGGAATTCCAAAAATTTCTCGGCAATGCTTGATAGACAAAAGCTCGGAATCAATGATAATGAAAGCTGGCCGATACAATAATGATGACGGAAACAAAAAGAAATGTACGGAGTTAAAAAGTGTGATTAATGGGGATACGAAAAAGCGGTAAAGAACCTAACTAAAGTTAGACCGAATACACATGACTGACTAACGGAGGGGAAAACTACCGTAGGCATGTGCTGGCTTGGTCACTTTGGCGGAAAGCAGTCAAAAAGTACAGATGAAACGGGCTCACCAAACATTTGTGGGGACGCTTTCTCAGCGTCTACGATCACGTTCGTCAAGGAGGTCAACGAGAAAAGACCGTGGAGTGCCAACCGCGTGTATTCTCACAAGGTCTGTGTACAAAGGCCGCACGCTGGCGTGTGCCGAGGAAGTGTGACAGAAGTAGTGCTTGCGGTTGCCGCGTGCGCAAAAAGTACAGTCAGCCAAGTGATAGACAGGGTGTAATCGGCTGATCACTACATATGAGCTGGTATTGGACTGAAGCCCAAGCCACTTCCTGGGAGCATTCCGTGTTCCTATCGTTGTTATGGCACGGAGCAGGTGGCCTCAGTCAGAGTCGCAGCAGATGGTTCTTCCTGCAAGTTTATCGCCGGGAGCAGTTTACTTCCTCTTCCGTTTTCTGTTCATCACACTGTACACAAAGTTCTCTCCGCTTATCAAACTAATAAACACATCTTTTTATTGCACCCGAAAGTAGTTACTGCACATTGTTCTCTCAGTGTTATTTGTGAGCTTTTAGAGATCAGTGGAGGTGCAAATCCAAGCTGTTACAATTCTAAATATCTTTTACCTAATGCATCCACGTGCGACAGTTTATGCGACCTTTCTACAACGAACTGTTTCGGAGAGTGAAGTGTGTACGTGATTGGTTCGGCTCCTTTTCCTTGTGCATTGCTGGTGGTCTGTGAGTCACTCTGCGTTGGTCCTTCTGCCCTGTAACTTGGTGTGCTTACATTTGCGAGCTTTCGTCATTTTTGGCTTTTTTATTGATCCTGTAGTTACTCCCCGCTGATACCAAACTACCAAATTTATTTTAATTGTGGGACAGAGATCATATTGCAGAAATCGCTCAGGCTTATAGGCTGGTGAGATGGTTCCGACTTTTGTTTCCATCCTCTACAGAGCCCTTTTTTCTTTGTGTATATCAGTAGTGATCTTTTTAGCAGTAAAGGTTGAGGCCTGTCATTAGTTGTTAGTTTTACAGCAGTCTTTTGATTATGAATGAATCCAGGTAATTACACCCCATCCTCCGGTGTCTGGAAGTTATCTATAGTTTGCCCAGTGAATGCACTACCATTTAAACCGGAAAACCCTTCCCATTGATTTGCTGCATCTGGGGGCACAGTTTTCTTCTTCCAGAACGGCCTCCCAGCAGCGAAAGCACGCGCACCCTCCTGCTGAAATTCTTTTAATTACCCTTGAAGCCGGAGTCTCAAATCCACTTGCAAACAAACCGCATAGTGTGCTTTGCCGGGCTATCTGGTACTCACCGGCTTTACCAACGCAAGCCATTTTTTCTGCTTCTCAGTTGCATTTCTCTCGGCGACTAGAAGCCTTCTCAGTTTTTGCTTCGTAAGCCGCAACTTTTCCAGAGTATCCAAGTTGGTTGCATGGTGCTGCGGTAAATACGGATGCCACAGATCCCGATAAATCCCAGTTCGCTCTGGTTCTTCCCATAGATGGAGCACCATTAGACGAACTGGACTCGACGGTGGATCATTCCGGTAAACCGTCTCCACATACATTATTCAGCGCGTTTTTCCATCTACACAAAGACGGACTCGACTTTGACAGGTTTATCCGAGAAACTCAGTTCCGTTCGTGCTATCCAGTCGTCACGTTTGACACCGCTTAGCCACCTCTTACCCGCGCTCGCAGTCGCACTCTTGCGTTTTTCTCCCCGTTCAGCGTCTTTGGATGCACACACCGGGGTATGGTCCTGGCACCACCACCAGCGTTGTGCGAGAGCCCAGAACTGTGCTCTCTCGTACATTTCTCGCGACTATCAGGGAAGCTTGATGGTCAACGAATAGGGAAGGCAATGACCGTTGCCCTCGCGTCTTCCCACAGTCTTCTCATTGAAAAAGATCACTTTTCTGAGCATCATTTTTTGACTGGCACCAGCTCCCAAAGCAAAGTCATTCCCCATATACCCTCCGAGCGTCAGCATCGTAACACTTTAGAGCTCCAGGCTACATAAAGGTCTCGTACATCTATTCTGGTACAAAATACCCCAAATAAGGTTCAGGGCTACGTCACCACTTTCAGTGGAATTTCGTTTTCGCAGATGTGTCCCTTCCTGTTCTAGGTGCCGAGTTTTAGATCGTTTTCACCTTTCATTACGTCCAGGTTCTCGAAAGTACACCGACCCTAAGACCTACTGTCCTGTTGTTGGGTTTGTGTCGTGGGTCAACTTTATTCCACCTTTATCCGTGGTTTCTGACTTCAAAGATGTCTTCACCAATATCTTGGTAGAGTTTCCGTTGCTTACTGGGCCTGCAGACCACTTATCCTCCATGTACTCGACGGTCGCACATCACATCGGTACAGCAAGACCTCCCGTTTTTACCTGCCTCCATCTTTTCGCCGCAGATTATTTTTGTCATGGCCTGCGGCGAATTCTAGCACATGATAGGACTTGGCCGTTCAGTAAGCTTTTTCACGCTACACAAGACAGCCGCGGAATGTAATATGTAAACATAAACCAGTACTTAAGTCCGTTAAGCAGCAGACTGATTGAGTGAACACGCCTTTTAAACATATTATCCTTTTGATGTTCATTTTTGAGGTAGTACTGTAGCCTATCTCTAAGTACAGGAAAAAGCCTTCGTGTTAGAACTTTCGTGGAAATGCCAGGTCACAGTTACACTTGGATCAGTTTCGAAGTGGAGTACCCGCGGTTATTCATCATCATGCTTTGACATGCGCAATATCATTGCGTAATGCTTTTGTTTGCCTACGCGCGACTCTTTAGTGAGTTGCGTTAGTGTGTTACTCTTAGGTTGATCAAACCTTTAGGATTGGGCGCAGTAACTGGCAGTGAATCGGTATCTTTTTCCTCATCTCTTCGGAAACTGACAAGGTCGTCCTATGGAGAATTTCGAAGAAATTACATCTCTGCTCTGATATGAAAGCAGTGGCAACTCCCTCTGTGTTAGCAGGGATGGTTATCGGTTTTCGAAGGTACAGCGTGTTCACCGAAAGTGTGTCTCTCCCTCGAGACGGCCGAATTTCTATATATGCTACTGAAAACAACAGCAGTAGTCAGATTTTGACACCTAGCAAACAAATGCTCTGGATTTTCCGCTTGAGATGACGATGACCGATACCGAAATTTGTTAATTAAAACTTCAAAAATGGGACATCTTAGCGTGGAGTGATCGCAAAAAGCTACCGACGTACTACTGCCGAACTTTTAGTTATATACCAACCAATATGGATGCGCTTATTGTTAATAAACTGGTCGTGTTGATCAATTCTAAGCGCTTGTATGGAAAATTCCAGTATAATAACAATTAAAGTGATATTCGCTCGACAGTATATCGTCAAATGGCACAGTACTTATCGCTAACCTGTTCGTGGTTCAATCGTGTATATTCACATTGATATCCTGAATTACAGAGTATTTATTGGATCTTATTCCCTTGTAACAACCAATAACAGTTAATTGACTGTAGTGGTCAACTGATTCCTACTTTGCGCCAGCATCCTAACTCGAAAAACAAAACTACCATCAGGAAGGGAGAGTGGGGGGTAAATATATAAACAGCGGTATCATCTCGGCTGCTAGGTTGTGCAAGTATAAGTGTCACTTCCCACGTCACGTAGTCATATCTTCCTGCATATGAGCACAGATTGGATGGATTTCGAGGTTGTGGAACCCACTGTGGAAACCCTAAAAGCTCCAAATGGTCAAGTGCACTGGTTCGCTTTTTTAGTACCTTTCTCCTGTGTTACTGACCGATCTATTATTGGCGTTTATTCTGTCAAGATTGATGCAGTCTCTGATAAGTGATACACTAATAGTTTTCCAATCTGACTGCGGATTAGATCTCTATAGAGTTTGGTTTCAGGATTGCAATGATTTCATTCAAGAAGACTTTGTCGAGCAGTCAGATACAGATCTGTGAGGATCACTTCAGTCTATTCTGAAGGAATACAGAGTACTTGGAGTTATTACGTGAATGATCATTTGCGTGTATAGAGTAACTTTGGACATAGTTCATGTGACATCACAACTGAGCAGTTCTGCGATCTTTACGGGAAAGTGCATCAGACGACTTTGAAGAACCTTAGACAAGTCGACAAATCTTATTTCGCTTCACTATCCGCCATCATTTTCGCCGGCCTTCTAGTGAAGAATTTTTTCATGTTGTAACAGTCTATTAAGGTTGTCTCGAGGTCCAGTGGAATCTCCCGCCCTAAATTGGTCAGTTACCTAACAGAGGAGCACTTTGTTTTGCATAACCTATCTTGGAGTAACACCACAATTTCACGTTACTTTAGAAAATTGAAGTAGTAGTCAGCTGGAGTTAGAAGCAGGCAGCGGTAGTGAATGGTATATTCGCTTACATTTCTTAATGACAACGTCATTATGTTTCTTCAATTCGACAGATCGGTAACAGTTAGGGATTTGGAAACAGATGGAATAAGTTTGGTAATAGGGATACTGATCAGAAGTTGAAAGACATTGTCGAACAAGCTATTGCCTACACCCATTCATCTCAAAGTATGCTTGGTAGACATTAGTATTTCTGCCTTTACACTCTTAGATCGGTTACAGAAAAAGCTGTTTTAGCAGTGAAATGACTGAAAGGAGCTGCCGTAGTTCAGGTGTGAGAAAATTTGTTCAGAGTTTGCAATCAGTTTTGATCATCTACCGTGTTACCTTTATCTTTTTATCCCATTTACTTACTTCCTTTATTTTGTAATAATAGTACAATATTTCAGGAAGCCTTTCGCGACCAGTTACAGGCTGCCAAATGGGGAAGCAAACCAGCGGCTATTTCATCAGCAGCTATTCACAAACCTGGAGATACAAAGAAGGTCAAAACAAGATGCACATATATATTTGCCATAACAGCGGGATTACGTTGTAGGTGCCATAATTCGCCCCCTTTTTATCGGCCTTTGATCGGTTAGTAGGAATGGTAGTCACTGCCATCTCAATCTCTTCCCCCGGGGCTATCATCTTCCTATGCCAATCTGAAGCGGTACTTCTGGAAACTGATAAATTCCCTGCAGACTACCAAGGCGGTGGTATTTCTCAGTTTCCAGTCAAGGAGCTCATTAAGTGTTTATCTCAACCAACGGTGGTTATCGTGGTGTTTGCACATGACACGACCTGAATGCACAAATTCTAGTTGCTTTTATACTGACGTGATATCATGTATTCATTCCGCTGCTCCAAGGGAAGCAGTGTGTCTCTCTAACTGTAACGCCCAAACCAGTATCAGTAGATATCCTAGGACCACAATGCACTTCTCTTGTATTCACCGTTCATCTAACGACTCCGTGCACGTTAGCAATACAGTCGCGTTAGTCAATGTTAGGTCACCGCACCCATTCACGTTTAGGCGTCAAATTGTTTTCTTGGTCATATACACTAGCGCGGTCCGGCACAATAAAGTCATCCAGTAACTGGTTTCATCCGAATAGAGCCGAGGTTACCTCACCACGGTGTGTTGTAGTTCGAGCACACGAGCACACGGGCACACGAGCATACATGAACCCACAAACACGTATATCCTATTACACCCGCACCAACCATCACTTTCTCCCCTCAGTCCTTGTCGGTAGTTCCCAAAAACAATGAGACAACCAGATACATTACTGTGAGCTTTCGAAATTTGCCCACGGAGTTCACTGAGTGTTAGTCACGATGAACAGTGGCTATCGAAATGCGTACAAGTGACCTTTCTCACTTCACTGGCCCGGCCTTAGGTTTTCCATCTTCAGTTACTCACAAATTCAGGATATCAATGTGAATATACACGATTGAACCACGAACAGGTTAGCGATAAGTACTGTGCCATTTGACGATATACTGTCGAGCGAATATCACTTTAATTGTTATTATACTGGAATTTTCCATACAAGCGCTTAGAATTGATCAACACGACCAGTTTATTAACAATAAGCGCATCCATATTGGTTGGTATATAACTAAAAGTTCGGCAGTAGTACGTCGGTAGCTTTTTGCGATCACTCCACGCTAAGATGTCCCATTTTTGAAGTTTTAATTAACAAATTTCGGTATCGGTCATCGTCATCTCAAGCGGAAAATCCAGAGCATTTGTTTGCTAGGTGTCAAAATCTGACTACTGCTGTTGTTTTCAGTAGCATGTATAGAAATTCGGCCGTCTCGAGGAAGAGACCCACTTTCAGTGAACACACGTTGCAGTTGGTCTTTGTGGCTGAGTTACTTCCCTACGACTGCATTCGTGTCCAAGAGAATCTATACCATTAACGACTGTGTAGGCTTTTACATAACTGCAGAATTCATAAGATTTACCTGGTCAGTAATTTATATTTTGTTTAACCACCACTTCAGGAGCACAGCAAATGAACTCTGCTGCCTACCGTGTGTATGTGCGTGCATTGATAAAGAGTCCACAATTATGTTCCGGATTTCCATTGGGTCATATTCTCAGTATTCACGAACTCTTTTCTATAGATCCGTTCACTTCAGACTTGAGAGCTTGGCGCCGATTACAAAACCAAACGCGGATTACCTCTCGATCGTATGTAAGAATTTCGGACAACCTGGTCATTTCCGTTCCTTTTAAATGGGGATGAAGAATGAAGCGGATTACCAGAAGGAGGAAGACTGCGATACAAAAGCAAAATAGACCTCGCTGGCAAAGGCGCACATACAAATAAAAGTCATTTTTTGGCCGACTGTTTTTTTACTTTCTCAACAGTCGATAAGAATCCCTGGGAAACATTTATTTTGAACAATTCAGGTATTGCAGTTGAATATATACTTCGTCTAAAGCCTGAAAAATGTATTCCAGTGAATACTACTGACCTCGTTTCCGGGTCAGGGAGAAGGACCCTGCTTGCATAATCTGTGCATCTGACCGTGCGTTTTCTGTGCAATGCACGTGTTGTCCCTGTATTTTATGGTACACTTCTGATTACCCGTAGTGGCATCATAGTGACTCGTGATGATGGGGAAATCATTTAGTCACAAATAGGGATTCGGTTAATAGTAACTGAAATCTATTTTTCGGATCATACTCACTAATTCAACTTCAGACGTACTTTCCTACGTAATGACCAAAGAATAAGCGACGTTGGCTCGTCCAAGATATATACCTTCCTGTGTCTCTATCACGTCTGACCTATTATTACGGGCGGTGGTCAAACGGTCGACGTGGTGTGCTTTCAGTCCTTCTTTCCCCGATTCGAATCCAGCTTAGTCCACCGGCCACTCCTCAAAAGAAAGCCTATAATTGGCCGCGAGGCACTTCCTGAAATATTGTATCACTAATAAATGGTGAAAAAGAAGTAAATAAAAAGATAAACATTCAGAGTCGAAGTTCCTGGTGATCCCTGAGGATGCGTTGAGCGTTCAAAACGTTTCCTTTATTCTCGCTGAACAATAAAATCAAACTCAATAAACACCGCCATGAGTTTCTACGAGAAATTGAACCAGGGAGTCGACCGGCTGAGTTATAATCTCCAAGGTACCCATTTAACACCACTTGCTTTTCTCTTGTCACAATTAGAGGGAAGGTTCGATTCGTCGCTAGAGGGAGTTTTCATCTAACCAAGCCCAGCCCAAACACTTTCTCCAGCTCTAATATCCAGTAAGTCTGTACGAATAAAACCAATGAATGAAACATTACTTTGGGAGAGGATCTGTTTGTGCATCTTGTGCGGCAAGATTATGGTAGAGATCATTACAGTAAACATACGCGATGGATAAGGATTCCTTCGTAATTGATCCGTAAGATACGATAGAGCCTGAGGACTGAAACACGTGCGCCGTTTTCTTCGGCGTACTGAACTGCTTTGAAATTTTAAGTAGTGTAAGTTTCCGTTCGATTCTTTGTAGAGTGAAGCTTCTAAATCTTTATCTGCGAGCCACTTCTCCAGCACTGGTTTCATACGTTTTGCAGACTTGACGGTCACATCTAACTTCTCAAATCTGCAACAAAAAAGAGAGAAATTGTCTTCACTAGAGATCTGAGTTATTTGTTGAAAACGTAATTGCATTTTACACTACACAATCTCGTCTTTATAGATAGACAAATCATACCGTTTGATAGAAAATTTCCAACTGCTTTTATTTGCAAGCTCTAAAATTTTATCATAGACGGTTTACGTTGGAATTTGTTCTGTATCTTTAGGAAGCAGGGCGATACTGGCCGGTACATTCAATTTTCTGCCATGAATTATTCAATTTTCTGAAGGTATGGCTGTGGAACCATCTTAAAGCAACTATCTGAGCACAAGGAGTTCTGAGGGCAGTGTAGATGATGCTCATAGCTCTGAGTCAGCAACTGTTCTGTAATTCATCCCTAGTTTGTATTTTACATTCTTCTGTTCTGAATCACGTCAAGTCAGGCCAAGTCAAGACAAATCATCGAAAGATTTCAATAAAAACGTCAAAACAATTGTCAAATATAGCAATTTATTTTTCACTACGACTTAACACACCGGTTCAGTGGAAACGATGTCTCCTCTATCGAATTGCCCCTAATGCTGTGGGATGAAGGAAGCTTCCTGCTTTATAAATTCGTGTATTGCGCTGGTCTAAAAATGTTATATATTGACGTATGGCAAGTATCCACCATTTTTCCCTGTCAAAATTCTGAATTTGTGAGCAGGTAGAGCGAAAAGTGGATAAATTTATTTTATAAAAGTTCGACGGCGTAATCGGCCTGCTTGTACAACTTTTTAAACTTTATGCCTTCACGTCAGTATAATGAGAGTGACACTTAATAGCCATATACGTTTATTTCATTGGTTCTACCGGAAAAATGTGCATAGCCCTCACTTTATTCTATTAGACTGATGCAATAAACAGGATAGCGTTTATTTAAGGGGAGGGGTCAAATAACGCTTGTAGCCTGCTTTCAGGTAGACATTTAGCTTCTTTTTTCTAAAGCTGAGTTCCATAACAACCATTTTACGAGGTTGAAACTTACAGTGACTCCTATTGTCATGCAGACGAAAGTAGACTTTATGCAACAACACGAAATTGGTTCAGAATATGTATCTGCTGATAGCTGTTATACATGGATGTATTGATAGGTAGTTCAGAAGCACTAATATGCAGAAAAAGGTAATACTACTCCCCTTGTTGTTTTCCGTATTATTTTACCATTTTGAGCGGAAATCCCGCAACAGAAAACAAAAGTAATGGCAACATTCAAATTGGTTCACTCCCAAAAGTATGGCTTCGTCATTGTCATAATGAAATGGTCTGTGAAATGTTTCTACTGGGAAAACCGGGCAGCGTCACATAGCTGTATCTGTTCTCATATCATGCTAGAAAATCACACTGCGATTCTTTTTCCTTCATCGACAGGTTCCCCTTATTTTAAATAATACGTGATTGCGCATGAGTGCAGTGGAAGGAATCTAGAGTACAGCCGTGACAGCCCAATGCACTATTAGGGATAGCCGGCAATCAGACCCTGAGACTTGAATTGGAGGACTATATACGATACAACGAGGTCAGGTGTGGCAACCAGCCGGACGACCGTGGATTACAGTCAAACACCAAAGTGACGGATGATGGTTTGATTCGAAACTCTGATCTTCAAGGTGGTAGGTAAAAGCTCTAAACCACTCTACCACCAACATTTGAAAGGTATTGCGAAAATCCGATGCCATACTGTTGAATCTTAGTTAAATGAACAAAAGTCTACCTTGGCAAACTTATCTTGAGAATAAAGAAGAGGAAAATTGTACCGGCCGAGTTCTCATTTTTTGTACCCTGGAAACGCGCCTAATCGACTTGAATAGCGCATTCGATTCAGTTGACCGGACAGCGCTATTCAATGCCCTTCACCGAAAATGTATGCCTCAGAAGTTCCTGAATCTACTGAGGTCATTGTATTCTCATACTTCTGACCGCGTAAGGATTTACGGCGAACTATCCATTCGGTTCGAAACGACGAGCGGTGTTCTACAGTGATGCCCAATTTCTCTCTTCTTGTTTAACTTCGTCATGGACGAAATAATGGAGAATGCCTTGGGAGATCTTCAGGAGGTGGGCATCGAGGTAAGAAACAGCGAGAAGCTGTGTGACCTAGATTACGCAGACGACACTGTCCGCCTGTTCAAATGCATGGGACATGCTTAACGTGCATTAGATAGACTCTCAAGAGCTGTAGCTCCATTCAGCGTGGGCTTTGCATCTTCCAAGTGTGAAGTGATGTGGCAAGACTGGACGTCAACGATTCATAGCTTGATGCTAGATGGGGAGGAACTAACGTTTGTTGACTGCTTTGGTGGTCTCGGCAGCAGAGTGACGACGAAAGGGAGCACGGTAGTAGAGGTGAACACGAGTGTACTCAAGGCTCGAGGGGCGTACGCTGGACTGAAGCACTTGTGGCGGCGACTTGATATTTCACTGAAGTTGAAAGGTAGTGTGTGTTGTGCCACAGTGGGTTCAGTTTTGTTGTATAGTTGCGAGACTTGAGGTCTGCGTGCAGAAAGCTTCCGTAGCTTTCAGGTTTTCTACCATCGGTGTTTGCGTAGTATAGCTAAGATTATATGGAAAGACCGAGTAAGCAATACTGAGGTCAAAAATCAAGCTTTGGGTGACTCTTCAGGGAGTTCTCTATCACAGCTTATCCTGCTTAGTAGGCTTCTTTGGTTACGGCACGTGTTACGTATGGCAGATACACATCTATCGTACCGTGTCCTATTCTCCGTTCCTCCTCGGGAGTGGATGAAGCCACGTAGAGCTCGGCAGATTACTCGGCGACGAGAAATGAGAAAATGTGCAAACAAACTTAGGAAAAGTGGGTGCCTTATTCCTGCGTGGTTAAGGTCCAAAAGATCCGTCAACTAGTTGGCTGAAGACACTGAAGAATACGGCAGCCAACCGCGAACAGTAACGATCGTGTTGTCACTTTCTGTCAAATCAGGATGATCGATTAAAGTGGGTTTGCACATTTAGACTGTGTATTCCGTGTGTTGGCTATTAGGGCGTTCTTTCCTTTTCCCACCGGTGTAGGTTAATTCCCTGTCCATCTTGCGTTTTCATACTTTGTAATTCAAAGTGCAACATGATGAGAAAGGCAGTGACCAGTGAGGCTTGCCGTACTACTTAACGCTGTACCTTGAATGAATGATGATGAATCTAACCTGGAAGTTTGCTCTACTTTGAGCAGTGCAATCAAGTGGCTTTAAGGGCATTCGAAAATCAAAGCCAGATTCCAAAACATTAGTGTAACAAACTCAGCCAAAAGTGTTGCCTTTTTAGGCGAGGAGAACGTCAACTTCTTTCTACTATTTAATATTTTGGCGAACTTTCATATGACAGTTATTGACAGCTCTGTCTCCCATATGCGGCTTCGAGCGGACTGTGGTAAAACTACAGCATTCCATTACAGAATTGCACAATCGAGAACGTTCTACTGCGTGCATAGCGAACAGCAGCGTTCGTTCTATTGCCTATTAGGAAGGTCAAACTAGACCAGGCCTATTCTTCGGAAATAATTACTACCGGGACTGGAAGTAAAGGTCTTACTCCTTGACGGAAACACTACTCCTGGTCTGCCGATTACAACGAAAGAGAAGCTGTTTAGTGCACTACTCTCAATCTATCAGAAGCCCACGGGTCTAATCATTTTCAATTACTGTTTTAGAAGTGGACGGTGGTGAACTTGAGAAGTAACTAAGTGTATCTTTTACGTGCAATTGGAAAGATAATAATTCACTCCTGGGTCTTTGGTTAGTAACCACAGGCCGAAGTTTCGAAAATGTTTGTTACTCTGTCTGTTTTGCCAAACTAGAGCACTAGAGCCTACTGGAACAAGACACATTTTCCGCCCGGAACAACTTTACAATAAAGGGAAATAATAGACACAGAGTAGTCCAGAGAAGCTTGCTTTATGTATTTTTTCATTCAGATGGCGACATTTACAGAATAAAAGGCCATGTTTGAATCGAGATCCCACCGAAGCCGAAGACTTTCAACATTTGAATGTGGTCGATACTTCAGCAGACGACTAGCCAAAAAAGCAGGTAGTTATCAAGGTTACTGGAGATTATTGTTCATTCTCAGCTAAAGACATTCATGAGTGGGAGTTACAGTTCGCGTTATGGACTTGGGTGTCGAAAAAATGTAGATACAAATTAGTAATTTAAATGATACCTGCATATGGCACTCTGGCTATACGCCGAGCCTTCTTTTGCGTTCAGAGAAAAGCAAACCTGGGTTTGAGTTAGGCCCATAGTAAGTCGTCGAAATTTGAAGTAACGCGCGAATTCACAAATGTCTTGCAATTCTTTGTCTTCAAGAACCGGGTGACCTGAATGCAGCAGATCCTTAAGTCGAAAGGGTTTTGCTGCCACGGAATTCGTCTCTGTTTGCACTCGCTGGACTGATTCTGTCACGGAATGACACTGTGCGCTCAGTTCATTTTGGATGAGGAATTCAACAGGCAGTGAATTGTGCCCTGTGAGAAGGAATGTAGGTGAAATTAAAGCGTAAGACTGTTTATTATAGGATGAAAAGAAACTGGCACTTTTGATGCACGTTTTCACCGGGGGTATCTTAAGCTAAGTTGAATTCATGGACCAGTCAAGTAGCTATACGTGTTTGATCGTATTGCGTATTATCCTCTAGTTGATAATAAGTGTTGGCCAGAATTCCTCGGTTAGCACCCTGATCCAAGGTCAGAAAGATATTTCCCTAAGTATGTGGAGAACAGGGACTATTGAGAGACGAGCGTATCACAAAAACTTCAGTTATCAATGGAAACGGTCAGCGTAAAATAAACTTCAGTGGCTTCAAAAAGGAAAAAACAACTCCAAGAATGAGGAGAATGAGGAGCACACGCTGAGATTCCTCGAAGAATTGACTTTTTAGTCAACAAAGTTCATTTATTTCCAGTGAGCCGTGATCAAAGCTTTAGAGGGCACCTAATTCGGTTTACTGAAGCGCACCAGATTGGCCATAGTGACTAGGTTCATCGGCATTGTAAAACCTAAAATAGGCTTCTTAGCTGCTGGACCCATCCAAACTGAGGAATGAGGCTTTTTCTCTTTGAGTCGATATATATATATATATATATATATATATATATATATACTTTACACCGGCTTGAAATCAAGCATGGTACCAACACATCCAAAATAATTACAAAAGTAGAAGAGCGGGAATAGAGGACAGTAAAGTAGACGGTTAGTTAAAAATTGAAATTTTGTGGTTCATTTTCTTTTTCGATTGTACACTTATTGAAGCTTATTGTCTATTTGTTTACCGGAATGACATTTTTGTGATTACTCGGTACGAGTATGGCAGCCAGACGGCACAACATTCGCGCCACTGACTTCTTTTCTGAGCCACGTCCCTCAGTGTTTCTAACCAGGGACGGTCCTTATCCCTTGGGCCCTAATCGGGGAGGCGGGAAGCATCAACCGAAGCTAATGCCGAGGCTGGCTTCTTCATATGGAAATACACAAGATGGATGATTTAAGACTAAATAGCCAATGTGCATTATGCAATTTCAACCTTTCACAAAATACTAAATGCCTAATTACCATTATTCCGTCTGGTTAGTAGGAAAATTGGTTTAGATAAAATGACTGATCATTCCTTGGTAAAGTGCGGTTCAACAGTGAAAAGTCGGTGCAGTATTTTACCCTCGGTGGGTACTTTTCGAATTAAAATTATTGCGTATGAGTGAAGTCACTCCTGTGAGACCTTCAACCCGGAATACTGTACAACGCACCTTGTTCTCCGTTACTTCAGGTCAAAATCTATCTATACTAACTGAAATTCATCCAGTTTCAAGGCTTAATTTTTCATGAAGGGGATCAACCCATTTATGAGCTGCTCAAGGAGCAAATTGGCTGGTTTTGTGTGACTTCGGACTCGAAATTTCACCCGCCAAATGTCTTTTCACAGTGTACTTATGCGCTAGCAAATATCACTGAGACTTTTCTAAGCTCGTTACTCAATTCAGATGACTAATAACTATCGGTGCAAAACAAGTTTTTTGCCCGTAGCAACCTTGTCCGAGTGCATTTGAGATTACTTTTGCTTACGTGTAATGAGCTACGGGAATCATACTATCAAAGTGTTTTACTGAACGGTTTTCTGACTCACTTTGAACATTTTGTGTTCTGTTTGAATTCAAAAAGGCCACACTTTTCTTTTCTTTCGGTACTTCTGAAACAGAAGATGAATTGGAATTGCTCCTCGTGCGACAGGTCGATGATTTAATTTCTACGGGGTGACTAGAGTTATCGGTACAAGCCATTGGGTATGAGCCATTTCCTGTGCAGTGAACTGAATAAAGTCGTAGTTGGAATAGTTCTGGGTCCCATTTTTTCAGTTCTTCTCCAATAATTTTGTCGTTTGAACTGAGTAGACTTGGAAACTGCCGTTTGTCCAACATGGAAGCTCCGAAGCAAGGATGTGGTGAGCCAAAATGCCCTTTTAAAACACAAATAAGTCTGTCTAGTCCATGATTATCCACGATTTGGTCACAGAAGTGAGATTTCTCTTTCCACGGGTTATAACATATTCCACTTTCTGGTGACTGCTTCTCTGTATATGTCTCCTGGATGCTGTTCGGTACCCCAAATTTACTCTCCGAATCTTCCAAGATTTTGGCAACCGAATGAAGCATTGAGAAATCTGGAAGGATATAACGTTTCAGTGGTAACAGAGATTCCTATCCCAAAATGGCGGCTGGTTACGGACTATTTATCAACAAACAGAGTTCAACGCCCTCATTATTAACTTAATCAAAGAGGGATACTGCCAGGTTTGTAAGTTGGGCAATAAAAATTGCGATTAACTGGTATTTCCTAATGCACCAAGTTAGCATCATGTTGAAGAGTTTCGGTTTGGTGGATTTGCAACTACTTAGTTGACATAAGTGCAATAAGTTCTCTGCTTCGGTGGTTTTCGAGCTCGCTCATGAACTCTATCGAAGCTTTAGTATTGAATGTATTCTGCTAGTTACGCTACTGGAAAGTGTCAAAAGATTTGGGGTGTCTCACTCATACAGATTATCTGATACCAGTACAGATAGCCTTATTACGCGGCAAGCACAACAATGTACTCTTGCTTCAGGCACTTCCTAGAGGATTGTCCCCAGTATATCAACATCTGTCACCTAAACACGAGGGCAGTTTTGGTTTTGAATTCCTGTTCGATGGATTTAAACAAAACTTTGGATTGGTCCAAATGCTTATCTGACTGTCTCAGACAGTATGATTGTTGAAGTGCTTCAAGCTCTCTTAAAGAGGCTTCATAACTTAGCAGACACACAGGAACTATATCTTCAGTGTCATCCATACAGCAGTTCGGATTCCACGGAGATCGGAGGCACTTTTCAGTTCGATCATTCAGTTATCAAATTAGCCTCTGATTATTTAAACTTAGGTGTTCTCCAGAGCAGATTGCTATTGGCAGGGAATTTTGACCAACAGAGTTCAACTTCGAAGTGGGGCATAAAGGTTTCCAAAATGCTTAGTTCAGTGTTTGCCCTTCAAAGCTTGAGTTTGCACACAAAGTCTCGAGTGAAATGCAAAACATTTGAACCAATACATTTTTATAGATTTAAGGAGATACTATTTTCCAAATAAAAATGTAGTGGTATGCAAATATTTTTAATCCAACTCTTTTGATACCCTGCAAGTAGAACACGTATAACAAGTATATTGTAGTTTTCTTGAAACAGTACAATAATATTGTCAAAATCAGTTTATTTCTACTGTAAACATCTAGTTTGTTTAAACACCGAAATATTCCTCATAGTATTTATTATCTAATATAATTGAACATGATTATATACGGGTTTCATTTAGGCTTGCTAGGACAAAAATTTAAAACAATCAAAATGTTTTGACACTCATTTCCACAGACTAGAGTTTACACTTACCAATACAGTACGTGCAGGCTGTCCTACTGGAGTGATTTTTTATGCCGTTACCGAGGTGTGCCTATTTAAACAGCTACTTTGTGCACCATCCAATTCGCCCTATCGTCCTTCGGCCTCGTCCTAGTGAACACCAAGCACCTTGCACCTTATTGGTTGATGAAAAGTGCCCAGTGAAATGGGCAACTAACCGCAGTCATAAGATACTTCGTACCCCTGGAAAGCATGTGGACTGGGAGAGAAGTGGGATATGGGTGGTAAAGATCTAGATAGATTACCGAACCCACTCCGAATATTCTGGACTTTTAATTGGTTTGTTTGGCTGCGAGTGATAAACGCAATACAAAATAACTATTTATCTAAAAATGTATCTTTTTTGATGATGAAAAAGCAGCAGTCTGTGAGTCAGATGGGATGAAGTTAAATCGGTCGAGAAAACTATTCCGTGGTAGTTGTTATTTCGAAATGGTCTGTTGGTAGCTGCCACTCAGTCTATTGAGAACATCGAATTACGGGGAATGCCAGAAGATTAGCTGAAGGTCAACGGTGTTTTGCTTTGGTACTGAGCAGGATGGTTTTGCGGTTTACATAAGAATCACCTCATATTTTACAAGTGGTGCAGGTTTATTGGCCTAAGTGTTCTTGCTGTTTGTTGAGAGACAGATTTATAACATTCGGAAAATGCTGCACCTCTTCTTGTTGTCTACAAAAACGGTTTGGTAGTTGGTTTTCTCGTACAGATTGTCCCAGCAGAAAATATGTTACTTTTGTGGTGACTTTTGGTCTTATATTAGAAAGAAACGCAAATACAAGCTAGCACCCTTTGCGAGCTATATATGGTTTCTAAAATGATTTGTCATGCGATATCAAAGCTCAACCCACCACCATAAATCATGAGAGTTGTGTATCCCAGCAGCGTATGTGACAGCCACACAAGTCAACACTAGGCTATTGGCGTTCGTCTGTTACACACCAAAGCTTCATGATCTGATGCTCATCTGTTACAAGTTAGCAAATCGCCACCCACACATCAGCAATCCACTCCAAGTCGACCATCCTTCTAGTAGCCTTAGATGAAGCGAACGTATTAAAGACGATATGGAGTGCCTGGGTACTGAGCAATTTAAGTATCTGGTGGGGATATATGTTTATTCTTAAGCCAGAATTAACGACTGACTGTTTGGTGGTGACCATTTTTAACTCCTGTTATTTATGGTTGGAGAAGGTCTTAACTGAATAAAATTAAATGTTCTACAGGTCATCGCACGAATGTGGTTGTTTGGTTCAAAATAAAAGCAGACAGTTCATTCAAACATCAAGACACGAGGGATAACATATAATCATGATAACATACATTTTTTTGCCCGTATAAGCCAGCTACCATATCGGTTCTTATCATTCTAAGTCGGCAGTGCATATTCATACTTCCGCTTGATCTTTTGTAATTATACATAACGCCTTTCGTTACGTGGTTACAGGCGTTACTTATCAGGCCTACCTTTTCCCGGTTGGACCACGGCTCACTTCCGGAATTTTTCACCGCTGGTGATCGGGAGTTATCAGCACTCGTCTGTTTCGCCTGTGGTACGACCAACTTTTGTGGTACACTGAATATATATATATATATATATATATATATATATATATCATAGCTAGACTAGCTAACAATCTAGTAAGACACTTTTCAGTTCAGGTGCGTTGTTCTAACCACTAACATGGCAACTACAGACTCTGGGTTAGTAGTAGTTATCTCTAGCGTAATCCAGTTGTAAGTTGAATTGATCAGAGCTTGCAGAAAAGAGCAACGTATAAGTGATAGTTACGTAGACTAAGAAACATTTCATATGCATCTTAGCCACTTAACACTGCACCTAGCCGTACCACCTATTGTCTTCAGCCATACGGTGGGCGAAACACTTGGACTCGAAACACGTGAACTAACACGTCCTAATCGGTTATGCCCGCCGATTTAGGTATTTCAGACTTTCCTATCTTTATCATGGACTGATCGTCTCGACATATCCTGCAAGGGTTACGAACTACAGCGAAAAATGTACACCGAAGAGGTCTATCAGTGTAATACATTGTTAACTAAGGTAACCTTCTTGGATTCGGCGAATACTTCAAAAACTGGCATCTGGTTCCCAAAGTTATACACCTAACAGCAGCACGACTGACTGGTTGATCCAACTATATTCAAAAGTGGCTGCTGCTGGTGGCAGTTTCTATTGACTGGATAATAAAAACGTGTCACCGACTATGAACATCAATCTCTAAACCCAAATTATTCAGTTAACCATACAGAAGCTTTCGAATTACAACTGTCAAGAGACTTCAGTGACGTATATATATATATATATATATATATATATATATATATATATATATATATATATATATATATATATATATATATATATATATATATATATATATATAAACGGCGGGCAGAGTAAATCTCTAATGAACAAAAAGTCGAGTGTTAAAAGACCATGATATTTAAGATATGAACCAGTCAGGAAAAAAATTGTGGTTGAGGATTCATAAACAGAGGTGAGGTTGGATAGAAAGAGTTTTGGTACTACCTAGTTTTATACGAGTGTACGAATGGATTCAACATAAGAAATATTACACGGACTTAAACATTAGGACGTTGTGCCAATGAGGATCGGTTTAGCTGGATCATATCTGCTCGTAGAGTGCTTTCTGTGAGAAGTACACCAGTAAACTGCTAGCTTCCTCTTAATACCACAGTGTCTGTGTCAGTGTAAAAGAAATTAGCTTTTTTTCTCATTCCAATTAATTAACTCCTGGAAAGTTAGACGGTTATTCATGTAAATGGCATGCTATTGTATCTGGAAGAGAGGACAAAAGTTCTCCGGAAGTAGAGGACCAGATTTTTGTGCGTATTTGATCCTGAGTTCAGTGGAACTGGTATATCTCAGCTTCGAATGCCCACAACACAATCAAGGATAACAAGTAGCCTGATTACAAGACTTGGAATGGGGAAGCATACAAAGTTTCAGTAGGTCAGGTATGGCAACTCGCCGGTTGTCAGTGGATTTTCTGCCTACCATCAGCGACCTGTGCTGCAGGATGCGAATTTCTGACCTCCCATGTGGTAGATAAGCTCTCTAGACTACTCAACAGCAGCAGATTATTCACAATGTCCTCAACCCATTCAGTATGAGTCATTAGGGCACGGGACCTCAAATACGAAGTGAGCTGCAGAAACTCTTCGCATTTGGTTACTGAGTGGTTTTTCTTATCGAAGGTTACGTTTGGATACCTGTAGATTTAGTTGCTTGAAGTATTCAGTGTCACTGAAATTACAAAACGGAAAGTCTGGATCACCCAGTACTTGTTTTAGCTTCAGCCACTTCCGTGGAGTTTTAGTTCTTGGGAGGAGGTCAGCAATTTTGGAACCGATTAGCCGCCATTGCTCACGAATGTAAATTACCCAGTAAGACATAGTTGGAACCAGTTGTGTTATGCCTTATTCACAATAACAAGCACTAATGTTGTTGAATATCTACGTTAACTTGTATGACACAAATATGATTCATTTGTGGTAGAGCGGTTTCAACCTCCATGGTCTCCATCACTTAATCAAATATGACCCCAGAATCCGCACGACGAAATGTATACAACGACAAATTTTGCACATGAGCGAAATTCCGATGCTCAGAGAAAACCTAGAGCACAAACCAAGCGTAGATCCATCGTTTATTTGCGCAATTATAGACGTTATAAAAGACCACAAAGTACTCGTCAATTGCAAAGAAATGATTCGCAGTACGTGTAAATAGTATCTGGAAACAGATCAGAACAAACCTCTCTATCGCCGACATTTTTCAGACTGCATAACTGCTTTGAAAAGCAGACCTGAAAAGTGATCAACACTTAAATAGAGTAACAAGTTGGACTCGTAATGTAGAGTGCCCGAATTGAGTTCAAGTATGTGCTTGGTGATGCAAAAATTATTGATGGTCCCCGCTACTTACGTCAGAATATCTCAGCTCATGACTGAAGTATTGTTTTCGAGGTTGACCGCGATTAATCCACAGAGCACTATCAGCTAATCACGGTTGTGATTTGTCAGTGGATTCTTCTGAGCAAGGCATCCACTCGCACAAATTGTACCGTTGTGAATGAACACCTGAGGAATGGACAAGCAGAGGAGTGAATGGATTAAAGATTGTCGGATAAGTGACAAGAATAGCAACACCCGTCGTGTGCTACAGAAAATTCTTGTCCATCAATCCACTGATTTTACTTACACCAAATATCAGTGGTGGTGGTTCTTACGCACCTTTACTTGGTTATTCATTTCTACCAGACGTTTTCAATGAGGATGAGAGCGTTTATGCGCCACAGTGAATCACTTCCTACACGAATGATATCCACAAAAAGGAAGAGGTTACATAAATGATCGCAAGTTTCCCATTGAACAATTTTTTGTTTTGTTAACTACGGGAATTAACATGCAGGTCTTTCCAGTGATCACTTTCACATTCACTCTGATATACCATACTAAAAAAGGAAATTCTTGACGCTAATGATTACATCTTTTAATGCTCTCATCATTTTTACTCCAGTCGTATTATTTATGAATTTATGTTTGTGCTTTTGATAGCATATTCTTAGAAATTTTGTTTGCGGATATTTAAAAACTGTGAAGAGCGTTGCCTTCCAGGATATGAAACAAATGCACCCCGGGTGAATATTTGCATTGTTTTGTAGCCTCCGTTTCCTGACACCACAGCACATGACTTTTAGAATGACTGAATGACTACTTTTTTCCTAGAATTAGATCGAAAACTTTCGAGCCACCTTCGCTAATTTTGACATCTTTATCGTGCAAACTAGCAAATTTCACAAACAAACAGACTAGTCAGAATGTTTTGTTTGACGCGGCAACAACGAAATCTCTGAACACAACACACTGAGGGACACAAAAGGCAATTCGTGTTCAGCAGGTACGTCTTTTTATAGGTCTTTATGCGGATAACTCCACTACTGGAAAACTTCACGTTGCCGACCATCTGTCCACAACCCCCTTCATATATGCCGTGCTGTCTAATTTGACAGAAACAAACGTGCATGTTTCAGTCCTTCAATGTGCATTGCTCTGTGTACGCATTGATATGTGTCGCGCATGTGCGTTTATCTATTAAAGTGGATAAATATGTCTAAATGATGGTACTTCAAACTAAACGACAGAACAGGTAGATACGGGTACGGGTATACACTGCAAAACATTGACAGCTTGGTCTCCACTGGACAGCAATCTGTTAACCAAGTCAGCAACCAGTGTGACCGAGGGATGGGCAAACACAGCGTTTAGAATAATTAAAAGAACGAAATTTGATTGTGTACTGACTTGATGGATATCAGTTTTAGGCCGAATAAAGAGCTTTTTTGGACTAAACAAATTATAAGCCTAGTCAACTGCCCAGTTCAGTGGCTGCTTAATAAGTTGGTAAGATAGTTGTCACTAGTTGAAGTTTTGCACACTAGCCACAGGAACACAAACTGACGTGATTCCAGAGTGCTAAAACAGGAAAATAGAAGAAAATATTGTAGACCTCGGAAAGATGTGCGCAGTACAAACAGGTAATGATGAATTCGTTCGAGTCTTTGAAATATATGCACTTGATCGGACCAGTATTCCTGGTGTTATTAAATGTTCCGGTGTATCCATTGAGTCAAGCAATGGGCTGAAAAAAGCTGAGAAGTTGATTGCTATGGAAAGCAGTGTCAAAATAAGAGTAAACAATTCTGTAGGAAGTTTGTTGCAACTATGTTAACTTCTATGATAAATGAATTATTGGAGATCGATCGGTAGACGCGATGGAGAGTATTATACAGCAACTCATGCAAAAAAGAGATATAAATGATGGGGAATAAAAGAATCAATGATTGAGAATCTTTCATCTTCTTTACTTATCACACAAAAAAGTACCACAAATTAGGAATGGGAGCGCGACCACTCAAAGGCTGCCTTACAGGAAATTCACGAGCTGCGGCCGGAATCCAACTCGACTCAACAGGGATTTGATTCCACGATGAACACCAGTTGATCACCAACAGCAAATCACATATATATACATATATACGTATATGCATATGTATGAAGAGATGTATATTGATCTATACAGATAAGTAGGGAATATTTCTTCGAAAGCAAACCACCGGGATCGGGTTTTAAGTTGTTCATCAGTTGTGCGTGCGCGGTAATCCACTGAAGTAAAAAGACGGATTAAAGAAAGATGAAAGTGTAAAAGAATGCATAGGTAGAAAGGTAGAGAGATAGAGTGAAAGATCACGGATAGATAGATAGATAGATAGATAGATAGATAGATAGATAGATAGATAGATAGATAGATAGATAGATAGATAGATAGATAGATAGATAGATATTCACTTGGATATGTAGGTAGTTTGGTGGATAGGTAGACGGGAACATATATACGTCAGACATTTTATTATGGTGCACAGTACTCTTTTTCGTATAGTGAATGGCCAATCTTTATTGCCTATGTGATTGACGCCCCATTAAGTTGATCTGCCAAGTAAACCTAGATGAATTAAAATCGCGAATGTTGCACAGTTATCTTAACTACTTGATGTAATTCCCTCCAAATCACAATCTATTCTGATTTTTCAAATAGTGAAATCGACGACACCGAGAAGATGACCTTCGTGACAGCTCATCATCACGCAAATCACTGGATTATGCAGATTCAGATTGCCGTATTAAGTTTAAAATTACCAAAACAAGTTCCGTCTTTCATCAGCCACTTATATAGCACAACAGATTCGTCATACTACGTAACAGTCTTTCTAGATGACCAACCACTATCACGTTATCTGCCTTGCACCTGTACACAACTCGGCTTATTTTGCACTCTTCAGAGTAGGGGCAATTTTCTTTCAGCCTCCTGACTTGCTTCCCTTCGAAGTCTGGTAATTGGCAACGCATACTGTGTAACCAAACGAAGGCCTGACAAGAGTGGGCAAGCGAAAGAGCCTGAAGCTACAGGATGCATTCCAACCAAATGAATACATTAAGTGGAGTGTTCAAAGAGGGCAGCATTAAACGGATCAACAGAGAATAAAATATCCGTAACTGTATTGCTATAATATTTGCTCAAAAATAAACAATCAGCATGACACTAAGTCACTGCAATACTGCTATCTGCTCTTTTACTTTCTCGTTCTTTTAACTGTTATATCAGAGAGAATTGTACGCTCACAGATTTTGAACAACTAACAATTTTTCAGAAGCAGCAATTGGGGTGCATAAAAGATTATCCATCCGTTAGTAATTTTTTCGAATGCATACTCGGAAAAAGAGTTGTACCTTGGATTCTTTCCTAGATAGAAATTTTCAAGCAAATCTCTTGCATCCGGTCTGAGTAATCAAGCCTACTATAAGACAACTAATTAATATGCTTCTCACGCATGGAAATAGGTCTGTTGATATTAAATCACACTTCATTTAAAGCACTGTTTATTGACTGATCAGTCCTGCTACATGTCGGCTTGCACGCTAGCGAACGCACATGACCCAGCTCAGTGACATTAATGACGCACTTTCCCGCCTGTTTGCAGCCTGCTAGCCGACTGCGACCGGGTTTTGTGTATACGTTTATAGAAACAAACAGAGTGCAATTATTGTGTGCTCTACTACTTATTACGAGCACAAATTAAGACAGCTTGAGTTACAGTGTACAACAACTTTGTGGGTATTTTCATTTGATGGTTAAGGCGTTTCCTCTTCGGACGTTTCGTAGTGATAGCTTTAAGAAGAACCTTCACCTTCACGTGATGAGCCTATTTGGTTGTTTTGGAGACAAGCTTGTCTTCATTCCTGCACTGTTCCTTATCGCAGCGGTAACCACTGGTAAATTTTAGAGCTACCTTAACTGTAGAAGTTTTAGCAAAATATTTCTCCTAGGTTAGTATGGCTCCATCTCCATGAATATCTATGGAATCAGGATACGGTGTTCATTAGACTTATCGGCACCCATCAACCACATTTTCTCGTCAGTTATTTTAGATATGCCATCGTTGATATCTCGTCTACTCAGTTGAATATCATCTATTCAAAAGGTTACGTAAAGAGACAGCCACTAGCTTGGTTATATGAGCTTCCCAAGAAGTAGGTGTTAAAATTCGTCTTGGAATTGTTAGCTATTGTAGTGAGCAGGTAGTTAGCAGTCATATTGGTGTTCGATTAATGTAAGTGTGGGACCTTGTTTATGCACTTACTGAGCCTTTGTGCTCATAGAGTTTTCTGCCTCTTGTATTTTGCAGATCGAACATGAGCAACCCCGATGGAAGACACTGATCCTTGCATACTACACTATGAAGCAATAATATACAAGGGTCGTCAAAATTGTGGTGAAAAAATGTTTTCTTTGTAGTGGTTTTTTTCTCCTATTTTTGCCAGGAGCTAGTAATGCCAAATTAAGTACGCCTTTGAATATGAATAGTTTTTAAAATTACGTAGGTTGAGTAGGTGTTGTCAGTCACTAATGGATAAATGTTCGCCCTTTGAAAGCATTTGTTTCGGGGATTACTGTATCGTCTAGCAGTTTACTATCAGTTTCAAGGTCGACCTTAGGCTCACTGGAAGAACAATTCCGTTCTATCTAGAATGCTTGATTCGAATACCAGGGTCACGCGAGAATTGCCCGTTAAAAGTCCATTCCGTTTTTGCGATGACGGAGAACCGTACATTCCGAGCCAGAAAATCCCACTACTTCAGTAACTGGAAGGCGATTAGCTCTTATAACACGCCAGGCCTGCCTTTTCATGATAAATACGATACAGATCCTTTCCATAAAGGGCTAAAAGTTTCTTGCATGATTCAAGTGAGTTTTGATATGACGGCGTGACACGGTGAGTAAAGCATCAGCACATCCAACTTGGAAAATCAGTTATTTCCTTTTTTCGATTGGGATTTCTCAATGAATCCCCTTAGGTCACTGGAGAAAAATAAGTTGGCGAATGAAGTCACCCCATCTTTCGGTAGATCTTAAGCCAATATTACCCAACCAGGAAAGGTAGCCGCTAGTCCAAATTGCGAAATAATCTGTATGACCTCGTTTATCGTTTTAACCATCAAAGTTCTCCATAGTAAAGCCTAGGGGGATCACGTAAAAGTGGGGGTTCGTGATAAGGAATTCTCAGTTAAACTAATTCAAATGACGCCTAGCTTGAATAATTTATCTAGCCAGTTTGCCTGAACTGCTGTTAATGGTAATCAGATTTGTTTCCAAGTGTTATCTGAGGCAATCTGAACAGCGCGGAATTCATCAAAATGAATATTTCCAGTGTGCCACATAAAACTTTCTTCCGGGAAAACTACTTTGTTGCAGGCTGAGTGCCACATCAAGCTAATCGTCTCCCAGCCGTGGACATATCTACTTGTGTTATATGCTTCTACAGTAGGGCAATTAATTACACTTTAAACGTTTGGTTGCCGCAAATGTCCTGAAGATTACGTTGACGTACTCTGTCCACATTTAAACCTGGAGGCAAAGATAATGCACTAAGTGGAGTATAAAATAACAAACTGTGTCACAGCAAGGTTGGTAACTTCAAACCAAAGTAGTTGGGAATAAGCCACTGAGAATAGTAGAGTCAAAATACCAATAGAGAATGATGTACACATGGAAAATTATGGCCACGGTTGGCATATAAAGGAACACCTCTTGTTTTCCCTTGGTGATTCATATTCTTACATGAAATATCTTGGTGTTGTCCTGCGGCATGACCTTCATTGTTATTTGCATATTGAAATCCGAGTAGGAAAACTGTATCGCTTGTCGTATCCAGTTAGGAAACTACGGCAATTTAATGCTCTACAGTCTGTTATTCCCACTTTTAGAAAACAGTGTATATTACCTATCACTCTTCATTGTTTCCCCGTCATTCTCCCAGTATTACTAAAAAAGGATTTCATCCTTGTTCACAGGGGCTTATGAATTATCAGCTTTGTTTCTGGTATGACCTTTAATAAAATAGTCTTAGAGCTAGCCACATAACAGCGTCCATTGCTTTTGCACTGGAAACCTTTTCCAACACTTCTTACTCCTTGCATTTTGATCTTACTCTTCGTCAGTCCCACTCCCCTAACCGGTCGAGGTACAAACTGCTTCTCTGAAGATTGTCTCTGTACAAGAATTCTGTTTTTCCTTTTCTAGCACGTGTCCTGACAAACACGAATTTCATTCGGTTTGAATTGAGATCCCCTTTTGCTCTGTAACTTACTTTGGCGGTATTTTTGGCTGGAAAAGTAATGTACTATGCCCAAGCTAGTATATATATATATATATATATATATATATATATATATATATATATATATATTGCCATGATGTTCTGATCGCTGAGCTTGGTGTTTAGATCGCAAACTTTTCATCACCAGTCGAGGTGACATCGTCAGTGCATGTGCGCTATTGGTAGTGATCTCTTATATTTATAGGTTTGTCATTAGTCCTGACCTTGAGCTCCGTAGATGTGCCCAAGGCTCGACGTTTGTTTTACGGCTTCGCCTTGAAGAACTTGACCTTTGACCTTTGACCTTTGACGGTTGACGTCCCGCTCGGTGAGCTTCAATTCTTTTCGCTTCGTCCTGTTGTTTCCATTTTTTGATATTTGAATTCTCGGCGAGTCAGTTCCGAAGATGTGTGAGTGTAAAAACCCAGATTCAATAATACGGGTTGAGTAATTTTGGTCTACTAATTCCGCTTCTGACATTCTTGATAAGTTCAGCTGTTTGCTCTTCATCCGACTGTACACGTGATCCAATTCAATATGTTTTTACACTCACACATCTTCGGAACTGACTCGCCGAGAATTCAAATATCAAAAAATGGAAACAACAGGACGAAGCGAAAAGAATTGAAGCTCACCGAGCGGGACGTCAACCGTCAAAGGTCAAAGGTCAAAGGTCAAGTTCTTCAAGGCGAAGCCGTAAAACAAACGTCGAGCCTTGGGCACATCTACGGAGCTCAAGGTCAGGACTAATGACAAACCTATAAATATAAGAGATCACTACCAACAGCGCACATGCACTGACGATGTCACCTCGACTGGTGATGAAAAGTTTGCGATCTAAACACCAAGCTCAGCGATCAGAACATCATGGCAATCAAAAACCTGAGCTACAACCAACACAAATATTTAAAACTATTGAGATATATATATACACATATATATACATATATATATACATATATATATATATATATATATATATATATATATATATATATATATATAGTTGGTAGATCGATGCCGTAAACGAAGTAATGAAATTATTGCATTTTTCATGCTGTTTCCTTTTACAAAGAAAGTAAATAAATCAAAGTGTTCATAGAGTTGTAGGGCCAGGTAAAATACAACACTCGTATAATGATGCAACCTGAGATACGAGATTATCTCCCAGAACTAAGATTGCATTACTACTGAGATTTTGTCAATCATATGAGTAGAAAGCTCCGCAGGAACGGCTGGGCTATCACTTAAAACTAGAGGCGCAAGGGGATCGTCATGTTGTGTATAAGTTTAATAAACCCTTGTGAGTCAGTCTGGATAGACTGGTGGTTAGCTGTTTGTCTCAAAATCGAACACCTCTGATTCGAGTCCAAGAGGGGGCTCGGTGGATGTGCACTGCTGATGATTCCTAACAAAAATGATTCAGTTGTACGACGCTTCCATGGTTTTCAATAGTGAGATGAATATTCACACAGCGTGATTAATTATATTTTGTAACTACTATTTTATTCCTGCATTATTCGTTTTCCCTTGGTTTTTCTCCCATGTGATAGGCCTCGAATACGTATACTCACAGTTGAATTAGCATAGTCCTAGAAAGTGTATTAGTTCTGCGATTTTACTGGTTCTCCTTCAGTAGTTGTTTAGCCTACCTTAACTGTCGTCTCCAAAAAGTGTTTTAGGAACACCGTAGTGTACGTTTCTGTCCGAAAAATCCCAGTGAGCAAATTCGGAGAACACATAGACTAGCTAAGATGCTGGTTTCCGGGAATTCTCAGCCATACCATTTTACCACTATATTTTTCCTTTAATTAGGAATTGACCCAGTTAGACAATTAGATGGAAGTGCCATATAGGGGTCAGTGATTGCATATGCTGTGGTCAAGACTTAACTCTAAACATGAGATTGAAGTTTTCACACATTCTACCTCAATTTTCATCTATTTTAGGACCTGCTTAAAGATGGAGAGTAGGACAAGGGAGCTTAAGAACACTGATTTGTTGAGCACACAAGGGGAAGTTGTGGAGACGGATTCCGACTTGGATACATTAGTGCTTATATCTTGTCCATCAACAAGAGCTTTCAAACAATTCGTTTAGGCTGAATTTATTTTGAGGTCTAAAAATAGTTCAGGCTTCTAAACACCGTAGTGTTAAAAGTTGATAGTCTTAAAACCGTGAGATTATTGTGTTGCCCCAACTTTGGACTCTTCAGGTAGGCAGAACTCTCGTGGACCACATTCCGCAGACAACTAGTTATCTCCAACTAAGCATTTATTTTATGTACAGGGCTTATAGTGAAATGCGCGTTCTGAAGTTCGTCAAGTAACGGGACGGCTCGTGGGTGCTCAAGATCAGTTTGTTTATACTGGAACTGATAAAAAAGAAGACTTCATGAATGCTACCTAACAGGCTCTTTCTAAGGTGTAATTTTGTAGTTCAGTTTCTAATTACGGGCAAGCTATCCTCGTGGGTTCACCTTTGGGCCCGAATATCGCCAACACTCAAGACAAACAAAGCTCAAGAAGACAGTAAGAAATGAACCTATATCTACGTTGGAAGAACGATGTATCCTAACTCAAGCATAAAAGTACTGACACACTAAAATGAAGATTTAAAAATTGCCACAACAGTGAGGGTACTTGTTAACTCATTGCTGGCAGACAGCCGATTCACGTTGGTGGTCAGCGCAGGTGAGGTACGAAGCCCAAGGCTGGAGACAACAGAACCTCGAATGACAGGGCAGTCAATAGATGGGGTGGATCGGCAGCTGAGAGATGAATCTTACCAGCGTTGTGTAAGCCTCAAGGTGTGATTCCCAACATCAGCCGGACCAATACGCTGACAGCAATGACTGGATACATGGGCCATTATCCTATATATTCATCGTGTTTTGCACCAATAAACAAGATAGTTCGGAGGCGAAAAAAACTTCGCACTGGAGTGAGTGGGACAGTTAAAAACAACGAGGAATTCTATTTACTTGAGAAACACAAGACAACGATGAGCTAGCTTTTCCCAGCCAAGTTAAGGTGACAAATGATTTCATACTACCGATGTACGGCGAATTCGCAGCCGGCACGTGACTTGCAGTGAAATCAAGAAGAGAGTAAGGGCTAATTTGAATGTGCGGAGGAAAGTGTGGAAGCAAAAATAAGGCAGTACAACCATTTAGAATAATACCGAATGTGAATAACGAGATCGTTGGTTACTTAGTCTTCGTCTACTAGTACGCTAATAACGTAAGGAATGAGGCTTTTTTATGTGTAGACTTGAGTGAGTGAAATATTTTGAATTTCAAACTAGCGGAAGAGAAAGATACATCTTTCGACAGTTTGGAGTACGGAAAATTATTAGCGTCGGAGAGAAATCGATTTCTGAAATTATCACAAGCATCGAAATGCATGTAAATGAAAGAGTCAGTGAGAATATCTCTGTTATTGTTGATACAACGACAAAGTGGTTCCAGGGGTTTCATGATAATGTTAAAGTATTTTTCAACAGGGAAAAATTATAGGAAAACAGTTGAGCCAAGGAAGAAGAATGAAAAATGCATCAAAGTGAAGTACAGCGTGGACAAATGATTTGCGTACACCATTGGATAGGGGGTCGAATTTCTCAGCTTACTACTCAAAATCTTGTTAGTAGGCAAAATGGAGCAAATATCACAAAAGTAATAGAGTCAACTAGAAAAGGGTACGCAAAAATTGGATGATAGAAAAGGAAATAAGCGGACTTGACCGATAAATGATGTCGAACAATGGCTCCAGGCTCCACAATAACCTAAAATGAAGAGTTCAAAGGTGATATATTCCTTCGCTTGACAATATATCAGCCATAGGCACAGTATTTATCGCTAACCTGTTTGCGGTTCAATCTTGTATACTCACTTCTGTCTCCTGAACTTGAGAGAATTTGGCGTATCTCTTTCCATTGTAACAACCAGTGAGGATCATGGGTTACGCGCATTCAGTGACTCCTACTCGAATATCAAAACATTCATAAGGACTGAGAATTAGGAAGAAAAGTATAAATAATGGCATCATTTGACGGCTAAGTCGTGCAAATACAAGTGTCACTTTTCATTTCACGTAGTCATATCTTCCTGTATATGATCACTGATTGGGCGAACCTGGTTGTTACGTAACCCCCTGTGGAAGGCCGATACTCTCTAGAAGGCCAAGTGCATTGGTCCGGCACCAGCAATGGGCTATCACCACCCATAACTGGGCAAGCCGTGGCTATGAGTCCATTCAGCCTTGTCTATGCCCGTCACTAAGTGAAGCCGTGATTACTTGGTCACACAGGGTGGTGATAATCTTGATCTATCGTAATTTACGTCGTCACATGATAAATAAAGTTATAATCGAGTCTATCGAAAGGTGGAGTGGAGGCCACATTACAGAGATTTCACGAGTGTCGGTGTGGGCAGGGTGCAGAATGGGGGTTCAGCAATGGCCACCTACGGTAACAAAAACCTCCGCGTGGATATGGAACATTCTTTCCTACTAGCGAGACTGAGGATATATTCATCATCTAACCATGAAACATACGTAGTGCCAAAACACTATCTTCTCAGCCTCTTACTTGTCCCTCTTGATAGATCTCTCACGACTGTTGTTTCACTTATTAGTCACTCCTTAGTAGGGTTAGTCTCTTTACCAGTACCTTGATGGCCACTTTACGTCTCTGTTGCACAGTAGAAACGGTTTTCGTGTCAAATGGCAGGTTAGACTTAACCCATCGAAAGTCTTTATTTAAGCTGAAAGAGAGCACTACAAATCCCATGATGATGGTGGCATAAAATATCAGTCAGATTTGTTGGACTCTGTGGATCACGTATATTCCGTCACATTTCTTTTAGGCATGTTGAGAAATGCCTTGCGGTGAACCAAGTGTAAGGTTAACATAAAGTGCGAGTGATTCGAACAAGTGAGTTTTAGATGGTGAATTACAACTAAATGATGAAAGAAAATAGATTAGTCAATAAGTTATTCATTGAAATCTAAAAACAGACTGTAAAGAGAGTGTAAATATAGGACAGAAACAGAGTAATAGAATGGTACCCTTAAGAACTTTTGTCTTGGGAAGTAGTTCAAATGTTGTAACCGCGACCACTTGGTGGCGAAAGTCATTTTCGTACTTGATTTAACTAAATACTGACTGCCAAGCGCGGTGACCATTTAACTGTTGCTCCTGCGCAAGCTCTCACACACGCTGTCAAATACACGCCAGTCAGTATCTCTTCGGATCACTTTCTCGTTCTCACAGGTCGTGGAGAATACCGTCCTGGTTAACGTATGCATAGCGTCCAGCATTAGAGTAAGTTGCAGGTGGTCCATGTGGTACGAAGGACAGAAGAACGTGTTTAATAATGAGACTTCGGGGCACAGTTTAGCTACCTCACAACCTGTTAATAATTCGCGATCGCTAAAGAGGTCAGATAAATGACCTCCGGCAGACGGTGGGCTATCACCCACACCTAATATATTTGGAAATTCTTTCTCGTTACACTTTTGAATGCATCATAACAGCCGCGACTACAAATACTAGTGGCTGAACATATCCTACAGAAAGAAAAACGAAATAGTATATGACATGTACTGACATTAAACGGGACACTCGAGAGAAGACAGTTCAGCTGACCGAACTAGCTTTTCTTTCTCGAAAGACGCTTAATTCAATAGAAGTCTTTGAACACACAAGTCCAGAGTATTAGATGGCACGATATATCTTCCAGACAGTGAACAAGCACTAGAATCATGGAGGCCACCCTAGAATAATATAAGGTATTTTCGAGAAACAAAAGTTGATGGTATAAACACGTTAACTCTGAGGATGAAATGAGAACAAATTCAGTTTGCACCCTTGGCGAAACCCGTCGGGACCACTGACTTTATCACGTTTCATCTGCATCAGTACCCCACATACTTAGAAGGAATATATCACCTATGAACTCTTCGTTTTAGATTATTGTGGAGCCTAGAGCCATTGTTCGACATCATTTATCGGTCAAGTCCGCTTATTTCCTTTTCTATCATCCAATTTTTGCGTACCCTTTTCTAGTTGACTCTATTACTTTTGTGATATTTGCTCCATTTTGCCTACTAACAAGATTTTGAGTAGTAAGCTGAGAAATTCGACTCCCTCTCCAAGGGTGTATGCACACTCTTTGTCCACACTATACACGGTTATTTGTCTCAGCAATAGAAAAAAATTTTTTCACTTCAGTGAACACCGTTCCAACGTCACTAGTCCGACAAAGGCTGGTAGTTGAAGTAACCTCTGGATAACGGACGGGAGAAGCTTTAGGAGGATGTTGATAATCAAGGGGGAAATGATGAGTTGTCATAAAATGAAGTTTGGTAGCTTGATCCACAATGAACATTGAACCGCAAGTTAACACATTTTAGGACCTTGGGGGGGGGGGGAATGGAAACCAGACCGGCAGCAAATTTCATTTAGACTGGTCTGAAGAAAATTCAAAATTTCCTTTCCGCAATAGGAGTATCCATGTACCGCTTAATCGACGCATTTGAATCCAATGAGATTAGGTGAAATAAGGAGCTTACTAATATAATGAGATAAAGTGGGGATAAAGTGGTACCCTGGAGGACACCGGCATGGACTTGAAGAGAAAACGAGTGTCGGTTACCACGAGAGGCAAACTGTGTGAGATTAGATAAATAGCAGTGGAGAGTGTTCAATGTACCACTGTCAACGGCGCTATAATACAGAATAATCAAGACAGAACCTCGATGAAGGGAACAAACTGCATCTATCACGATTAGACTGCTTCTTGAAGTGGTGTGATGGCTTGCTTGCCTCCATGACCCAACAAGCTGTGTAGGATGGCTTCCTTGAGCCGAAGATCCAATCATGCCGGACAGGTCAATGGGTAGAGACCAGACGGAGTCCAGTTTAAGAACCAGTAGCTAAAGAACATCTGGTTCTAACAATTAAAACCATAGAGATGACGCTCCGGAGACCAAACAAGGAGAGAAACGGTTTACCGGTCTCAAAACCTTCACTAGATGAACGTGGAAGTGAAGTGCTTGGGGTTTCTGCCTACGGGGGAAGAAGTCATCGCATTTCATTGGGCAGTTATCTCCCGTCTAAGCTAGGCAGCCCCCAGCCCCTAGGATGCTGCTTTGTCCACGTCCCGCTTGCTCCACTGGGTGCATGATTCTGCGGACCGAATCCGGAACGATAACAGAGTATCAGCGAAGACAAGACAGAATGCTTGCAAAAATGAAGTATCACGTAACAAACCAGAAGGAGTTCCTTCACGAGTTCTTCAGTCACTTTCCCGTTCTGGGCTAATGCCCCACTGCCTTGTGGGTGAAACTTTTGAGTCAAAGGCTCCGGTTAGGATTCCCAAAGAAAAACCCCTTCTGAGGCGTGGGCAGCTGGAAAGTATGGTCCTCCACGAAACCTCCAGCATCCTTCCTGTGAAGGGCCCTAGTAATAATCTCTCCCTCAATTTAAGCTCGATGCAAGACGCCTCGGTTTATCTCTGCTCTGAGAAAAGCAGTAATTCAGGAGCTGTGTATAAATCATATACAATCTTAAGCTTAAATATTAACTTCTCTTGGTTCCCTTTACCTTCTTCACACTTTCGGATGGGGTAACAAGCAGCTAGAACATTTGAGACTTTCAAAATAGATGTTGCTGTCTCTCCGAAACTCGCATGCAAAACCCCACTTCTGTGCTCACTCTTCGTACCCCAGATATAACCTCAGTCTCTTGCTTTACTCTTCATGTGTTGGGTGATCCGGTTTCTAGTGCTCGTGGTCAGGCTGGTGTTGGGGATTTTTTAAGCTTGAGAGCTGAGTGTGCTTCGCTAGACTGGATTCCATTCACCAGTCATATGTGTGCGGTCCGGTTGGAGGGTTCTGTTTGTGTCAACAGCAACAAACTGAAGCACTAGTGCTTGTTCGTCCTGTCTGTGTATGCACCCACTGACTGCAGTTCCTCTGAGACCAAAGACGAATCCTACCGTGGTTTATCTCAATTGCTTCGAAGAGTGCGCTCAACGGATGTGGTGTTCACTGCTGGAGATTTCAACGCCTAAATTGGCGGCCTGGAGGATTCCGGAAGACACATCAAAGGCTCACTTGCTATCCCAGCCCATCGCACTGACAAAGACGATCGTCCCATTCAGGTGTCCTCTGACGGCAGATTAATCCTGGTGAGTGCAAACTTCTACCACAAGGAGCCGAGTACACTGACATGGCGTCCCTCTACATCTTCATAAAGTTGGACTCAGATTGACTATATTGTGATTGGTCACCGCTGGCGTGGATCAATTGAAGATCGTCGTTCATTTTTGGTCTTCGCCTGTGGAATCAGACCACGCCTTAGTACTTCTGATCAAGTATTCTCCTTGATAGTACGAAAATAAAAACCACCGGTCCTGCGCAGTTGGTTCTAGGTGATAACCGATGGTCTACTCTTCAGACAGAGCTGTCCACATTGTTATGGATGCAGCTGAATGTGCAGGACCCATATGAACGCTGGAAACAGACTAAGAAAGCCTTGTACGCCGTGTCTATTGCCACTCAGGACTCTAGTCCAAGTAGGCCTCACAAAAAATGGATATCTTTGAAATCAGTTGCTCTGTTTGATACTCGCAGATCCGTCCTTCCGGATACCACATTCAATGAAATGCGCAAATTCCTGGGGCTCCAACTAATAAGAAGCTTGTGAAATGACAATGAGCAGTAATGGATTGAGAAATCTAGTAAATGGGGAAGGCTACTTCTGTTGGGAATACTAGCCAACCTTATCATTTGATCAGAAGCACCGGTCCACGGAAACCCGGTGTAACTGAGTTAATCAAGGAATCTGACGATTCACTGATTCATTCCCAGGGACGTCGTCTGGATCATTGGA
The DNA here is from genome assembly GCA_948099385.1 of Fasciola hepatica. Lineage (NCBI taxonomy): Eukaryota > Metazoa > Platyhelminthes > Trematoda > Plagiorchiida > Fasciolidae > Fasciola > Fasciola hepatica. The sequence continues at coordinate 3,778,189 of CANUEZ040000112.1, read as the reverse complement.
TGGAGCACATTAAGGGACATTTCATTTGGCCCACTTCAGCAGTGAAGCCTCACAATATACCCGCCAGAGAAACGACGCAGGTTAATATCATCCCTCCGTCAGAGATGGAGACTATGCAAGAGGTAGGTTACTTGAAAAGACGCAAGACAGCTGGGCCAGATGGGTTGTTTCCATCTTTTTCAAGGATGGAGGCGGAGCTTTGTTTCAGAGTTAACAAAACTCCTCTGGGTAATCTGGCATAATGAACAGGTTCCTAGGGAAAGGTGTGAATCAGTGGTTGTGCAAATATACAAGAAAAGTGACATTCTCTTGGTAATTATCGCATCCAAACAGTCCACCTGGCCCATTCTCCATGGATTACACAGCGTCCGCGAAATGTGTAAGAATCCATCTGGTTTCAGACCCGGTCGTGGTTGTATCGACCACATCTTCACTCTTCGGCAAACCTCATAGCACAGACATATCTTCCGTTGGCCCACAAACTCTGTCTTTCTTCATCTGAAAGCGGCTTTTAACTCCGTCCACAGCCGAGTTCTCCGGAGTTACCTTTCACTGAAGGGTGTGCCAGAGAAGTCTATTTCTCTTTTCTAAGGCTTATATGCAAACAGCCGAAGCCGAGTTCGTGCTTACGGCGATCTTTCCCCCGAGTTCACCACGGAAAGTGGTGATGGTCAGGGTTGTCCTCTTTCGTCCTTCCTCATCAATTTTATAGCTTAATTTATTCTTGGGATAGCTCTATCCCTGTGTGAGAACAATGGCATCGATCTTTGCTCAGGAAGTAAACTGACTGACTTGGAATACGTGGACGATATTTTTCTTCTGAGTGAAGATCCAGGTAAGCTGCATGCTCTTTAAGGTAGCCTAAACCACAGTATAGCAACTTTTGGGATGCCTTTTGCACCTTCAGAGTGCACAAAGATTTTGCAGAACTGGGTTGGCTCAACGCCAAAACCTTGTTTTGGCAGGGAAAACTCCAATTGGAATAGATAAATTTTGCTACCTGGGAAGTTACGTCTCACCAGGTGGACAGATAACGGATGAAGTCTCATCGCATATACAGAAGGTGCGTCTGGCTTTTGCCAACCTCAGTCGTCTGTGGCGTCTGCTTGACATCCGACTGTCTGTCAAGTGCCGAAAGTGCGATGCTGCTGTTAGGTCCGTTCTTCTATACAGTTCAGAAGCATGGCCATTAGGGGTAGAAGATACGTTTAGACTGTCGGTGTTCGAGCACAGATGCTTCCGTAGCATTGCCGAAGCATGGCGGGAACACTGTTTCAGCAAAGCTGAGGATCGGCGTAAGGTGTTGGGAACCTGATGTCAATCTCTGGATGGAGTACTGAATCTGAACAGTTTAAGGCGGTTGGGACATGTGTTACGCATACCCACCGATAGAATTCCTCAGCATACGCTGTCCTCTGGGGCAGGTGTTGGTCAGAAGGTTGATGGAGGTGGTCAGTACATGACATGATAAAAAGTATGAAAACCTTGACCAGTGGACTTGGCCACGTAGGACTTCCAGGTTGGTGTTCATGTGATCCGCCCACCAAAAGGTTGGAGACATTAGGTGATACGGTAAAATGTCGCGGCCAGTTGCGTAGTTGCATTCGGACTCTTTCTTTGTCCTCTTAATTTCCGCTTGTTACTTTGACTTTTTTGGATCTTTTCTACTTTAAGCTTCTGTTCCTATTTCCTTTTACTAGGTAGCAACCGAAATCAGGACACAGAAGTGATAGGTTAGTGGTTGAATAAACTGAAACCGAAACTGGACCAACGGCTTTCGCATTGTTAAGAAAAATTGGCCTGACAATGCAGCCACCGTGATCAAGAGTAGAACTAATAGCATTACCAATGTAGCTTTTGGGATTAGGGGTTGATAGAGAAGGTTTGTGAGCAAATTGTGTCTGGTCAGGAGAGAAAACCTAGGGAATTATGCTTCGGAGGAGTGCATTCTCAAGTACTTACAGCAAAGCTGATGCGCAGGCGGTCGGACCATATTTGCTGGATTTTTTCTGGGGTACAGGTACGAAGAGCAACGATCTCCAACATTCGTGAATCAGCCCAGGTTCAATGCAATGATTTAATAGATTAATCAAAGCGGATGTGAGTTCAAAAGCGCAGACTGTTAGTAATATTAGTGATAGCAAGTCGGGGCCACGAGACTTAAAGCATTCAAGTTGTTGTGGAATCCATGGACACAGCCAGATGTAGCGGGGTTGGGTTCATAAGACTCAAGATGTGAAGGGGAAGTGTGTGTGTGTAGGAGTTAACGGTGAACTGATGATTCGGATGTTCAGTGTTTAGCCTCATCTTGTATTTGGCATAGCACAACTGCTTTCGAGCCTTTCAAATCTCATGGCATTTCTTGTTATCTAGCATCGTGTCTGTATACAAATTATTCATGTGTCGTAAATCAGTCATAATGAGTGTGAACACCATTTTTACGGCAAGATGCAAGCCCGACTTGCTCTCCTCTTCCTTAGCTCTACATAGCCACTTCAAGCGAGGGGAGGAATATTTATCGGCTCGAACATAATAGGTTTCAATGGGGGAAAACAAGTCGTATCACAAGTTAAGTTAGTCAGTTAAGTGTTCACTGTGAGAGGACGCATCGCTTAGAGGAAAAAAAGAAAAATCAATGGAGCCAACTGTCATGACCCAACCGTTAGGAGACAGAACAACCGATCACTAAGTGAGTCGTTTATTACGTGAGCATGAATGCGACTTACAGGCAAGTTTAACAAAATAGATCGACAAAAGGATATCGAGACAAAAATGAGTGATTGCAACTTGGCGCACAACTCGACAGTATGAGCACCTGTACGCGGACTTGTGGGTGGGTCAGAGCATGCGCATAGTGTCAGCAGACTATCCGTTAAACTCCCTCCGCAAATAGAGACTGACTCGTACAACATGTTATAGGGATCGATGGGAAGTCTTTTTATGGGGATCGAGAGCATACTGATTATCTTCGCTTCTTAAAACAGTCTGAACTAGGTGACTCGGGTGAAGCCGTTTTCTGCTCTGTCCGGGCTAATGCAAAGGTACCAAAAAGCAAGTGTAGTGGAAATTCCCCCTCGTTCTTCTCATCTACAGCTGCCGTGCTGTAACGATTTTTGATACGGTTGAAATGTCGCTTGGCTGTACCATTGTCTAACCCAACACCATACCTTCATTACCCAATATGCTCACGTTTACTTCTGGAATCCACTGTCTCGAGGAGTGACGAAAATCGAGAACACTATCCCCTCCGCTGGAACTATGTGGTCTTTCAACGTGATATCTGTTGAAGTGCCTTTCCACTTGGTCCTATTGAATGGTTGGTGTGATTGTGGGATACACGAAGTCTAACTGTATTCTCATGCATCTGTCAAAGAAAGCTTCCGCTGGTGAGACAGTGTTTGGGACATATGCTTTCGGACTTCAGCGGTATGTCATTATAAAGTTGTCAGGTATTTTTAGTGTGCTTTTTCTCCTTTGTAATCTTTTAAAAACCCGTTTCATTGTGTCCAAAAAACGTACCTCTCACCCATTTTGTTGAAGGTTTTAAACTGAACTCTGTACGTGTTCCATTCCCTTGGATCAGCGGAAGTTAATGAACTCAGTAGAGGTAAATGGTCCCGTTATCCGCAATTAGGGTTTCAGGAATCCCAAGTTGGGGGTAAAGCTTCTCAAGATGATAACTGTGTTTGAAGACGAGATAGTTTTCATAGAAAGTATTTCTGGCCTCTTTGAGTAGGACTCAACTGTCACTATGAGAAACCGTTGGTTAGCTGAACTCGCAAAGTTGATGTGAATGCGTTTCCATGGGCCTGATGGTAACGGCCAGGAGCGTTCTTCACAAAGTATAAGGTATACTTCAATCTGGTTCTTAATGCTGGACCAGTAAGCATAACTTCGAGTGAGTGCTTTCATAAGTGTGATACCCGGATGACCACTATGCAGTTGCCTCAGCACTGCCAGCCAGTTTGCAGAAAACAAATTATTCGTTGAACACCACGGTCTTATTTAGTTTGGCTTTCATCATTTTAAACGTGGCAGACAGATTACGGATGGACCCGAGAAATACTTAACTTCAGGGACAACTTCAACTGAGGATACCATCAAGATTTCACCAGGTTGACTAACTGAATTCTTTTGTATTACGCGGGATATTGCTTCAGAATATCTCAACCTATCTGTACGGCGGTACTCAACCACAAAGTCATAACCAAGTAGTACCGCTGCACATCATTCTAGTCGGCTTACGATAAGCAAGGGAAAGTCTTTTTCTACTAGCGATGGTTACTAACGTTTTTGATCAGTAGATAGCATAAAATATCTATCATGAAGAAACTCGTGGAGTTTGTGAACTGTGAGTACGAAAGCCATTTCTTCTTTCTCTATTTGACTGTAATTTCGTTCGGCTTTTAAGAGCACCCGAAAGGAGTGTGACACGGCCTTCTGTGAGCCATCTGGAATTTTTTGGAGGAGCACTGCTTCAGTGCCGTATTCGGAGGTGTCTACGGTGACGATTTTGGATAAACACTGATCATAGTCCTTTCACCGTGCATATTCGGAATTCCTCGTCAATAAGACGATCAATGGAGCCCTAGTATCGCGCATTTTTTAAGTGGAATTATTGTAATGGTTCACAAGACCAAGAAGAGACCGTATTTCTATTTTGTTCTTGGGTGTAGGCATTTGGTTAATACGAGCCAGCCTGGAGGGGTCTGGACGTCTTCCTTTTTCTACCAATGACAAAACCGAAAAATTACAAGCTTGAGAGAAAAATGAACACTTCACAAAGCGTAACTTAAATTCAGAAATTTGGATTTTATGTAACACTTTGTTCAAGTGTTGCAGGTATTCAACTCTAGGCTCACTCACAACAATGATGTCATCCATGTAAGTCAGTCCGAATGAAAGATCAGTCAACGTAGTGTCAATAATCTGCTGGAATTTGGCCAGAGAGCTCTTTACTCCGAGTGGCAATCTATTATATTGACACAGACCTCGGCAGGTATAGAAGGTCAGAAACTATTTGCATGCATTATCCACTTCAATCTCCGTTCAGGTTAGGAAACAAACCTGGGGTTGGTAGCGGATATGCAATCACTAAGTCCAGTGGTGAAATCTGCACATGTGCCAACTGAACTATCGGCTTCCTTAACCACCACAACTGGCCTGGCCAAAGCGGAATAATTAACTTGAGTGTAAGCTAAATGGGAGTGGGGTGCCGCAAGCTCTTTTACAGAAAATGCGCGATGACCACAGGGAGATGGTCAAAGATTTGCTTTTGAAGTAAATTTGAGGATAAAGAAGTGAAATACGGTGATCAGAGGTGCCAATAGGGGCACGTTCAAAAACCGTGAAAATACTTGGATAATTAACTAAAACTGAATCCAAAAGAAAGTTAGAGATGTTTTAGATTTAAGAAACTAAAGGTGATTGAAAATCAAAAGTCTAGTCAACTGAAATCACCTGCACAAGGACTGATCAAGACTTGTTATTAGATAGCTGTAAAGGCTATCACTTGATTGATAAGAACAGTGGTAATATGTGATGCAACGTATAGGTTGACGAGGACAACAGTTCGAAAGGAACTTTGAAAAGGTGGCTTACCAAGAACTCTAATGCAACTGGTCATCGTTTCGAACTGAAATGAGAGGCGAGAAGACTCGTACCACTCATGACGGATAAATGTGATTAATCTACCTCCTCAGTCTTATGAGTTCGCAGACCAGTCGCCCCTGAGAACTTCATATCAGTTCATTTGGACGAAATCATCGTTAACTTCTTAGTACAACTAACTTTCCCAGAGGAGAATTGCCCAGGAGTAATTTGATTTGTTTTTCAAGGTGATATTGGATACCTCATCAACTGTCCTCTGAAGGGAACAAACTTTCGGAGGTAATAGTGATTGTATCGACATTTTGAAGACAGAATGATTTCTTAGAGCAGCTTTCTGACCAGTACTACATTTCCTTGATTGCCCAAGTACCTTCAGAAAATAGACGTTTTACACGATTTCCGACTGCATTGAAAAACTTACGAAACTCGTTGCCAAGCGGGAGGATCGGTGGGCAATCGAAAGAAGAGCCGTTGTAAGATAACATTTGGCCCTGAAAATTAGTTCATCTTTGGGGTCAGAAAAATGAAAAACGATTCCTTGGTAAATCAAGAACGAAGGAACAGTGGTATTTAAAGCATGACCTGTATTAGAATCCCCGTCGTTGAGGGCATGGTACGGTCAACGAAATAATCGAGTGGAGGACGAGTATGATAGAACAGTGGAGTTGAGAACTCATAAAACCCTGCCTTTTCGTCTCAGTGCAGTAGAAAATAATCTTATTTGTTTAGTGTGCGAAGGAACAATTTTTACACTAGATCACTCAAACAAGCCACGATAAGCCGCAAAGTCTATCACTGAGCATAAATAAACTTGACGCCTAATAGACTGAAACCTAGGGATAACTCAGCTCGCAGGCCAGCCACTACTTAAAAACCAACAAAAGTAGACATCATTTCGGATAACTCCAGTAAAAGTCCACCTGGGCTGCAAGAGCAGCATTTAAATCAGGTCCTTTTTCTAACATGTGATCTGAAAGTCTCATAAAGAAGTACTACCGAACTTGACCACCCCAGTGATTACTTACGCAACTACACTGGTCAGCACAGCAAGGTAGTTCCAGAAGTTCAATAATGTGTTACTACTCTTTCTATTCATTAGGAGTAAACAGTACCCCATTTCGGGAATGGAGGTCAGGGCCAATTAGAGGACTCCAATAATAACGTGACCAATAGCGGCTTACATAATATCCACGTTGGCTTCGGCAAGAACGGAAAGGCACCGTAAAAATAGGTCAGTGAATTCGAGTATCTGGTAGATACACGCTACCAGTTAAACAGAGCTGACCTTTCCAACTAGTTATCAAGTCTCCCAAAATCCCCGTAAATGCATCGCTTCGAAAACATTTCCCATTTCAAATGCGGTAGGCGTATGCCCTTTTACACTTGCTCTTAGGGTACAGGAAAAATAAACCCAAGCTCACCAGTGACTGCTCCTGCAAGGTGGCTGTCATCACAAAAAAAGATCGTGATTTCTTCTTCACGGAATCCATGACTTTGCCAGGGCAATACCAAGTTCCTCTTTCTTGCATAAACTAGGCTCCCTCCTATGGATCCTAATCGTTTCGGCAACAGACTTGAATTGGTTGCGGAGAAATTTACAGACAACCCAGCTGGTTAGTCGATCCGATGCTTTATGTCCAGTTAATGACGCGCAATGGAAGATGCTGTGGCTACCCAACCGGCGATTGGTTTGGCACGTTCGGTTACTTTCAGTAGAAGTCACCGTTTAGTTTAGCCTGGGTAGGCTACCGATCACTTAAACATAAACATGTATAGGAGGTGTAATTTGGCATGAACCGATAACCACTACTTGACTGGAGGATGGATATCTGTCTGCCTGTGCAGAATAGGACAGGTGATCAAACGATCAATACCTCGAGCCGCCTTTAGTCATTTTGTACCGAAGACGATAAGACGGATGAGGACACTTGTATTTGGACGACCAAATAAGTTCATGGAAAGCATACAACCATTAATATGCCCTCTTTCCAAACAGCGCTGCGCCAACGTTGATCCTTCGGCTGCCTGAGTATTCGGGCCGCGTTCTGGTCAGTTGCCTGTGGTCATTAGCCTGATTTTCTTGGGCACCGTTTCTGTTCTGCACTTCCGATGGTCCCGGTTGACGGCTTGATCGGTAGCCCCTCACATGAGCTATTTCGCAGGTTGCCTGAAATCCCGCTGCTTTCCATCGGCTAGTCCGTACGTTTCCTTCTATCTGCTTCTCGATGCCTCCGACATATTCACCGTCTGTTCTTTGGTCTGTGGCTCTCGATCCATTGGCCAGATGGGCTTGATATTCGTGTCATTTTGCTGCTCCCGCATTCCTCGCTACAGTTTACCCCAAAAAGCAGCCCTAAATTCAACGCAAACCCCTCGTTGAGATACTGTGATAAGGTTAGATCACAAATAGGAAGTAAACAGAAAAGGAAAAGTTTCACTGATTTGAGGCAGCGCTCAAACTAACTTGGTTTTGCCATCGCTCTTGAATGACAGCTGTAAGAAAACCTTGCATTTAAGTTCTGACGATGGCCATTCATTTTGAGTGCATGCTGTACAGTGCCTTTCAATGTGATGCTTCTAACCTCAGCATTGGTGACACGGTGTTCCAATAAGCTCAAGCGATTTGGCAATATGGTTGGTGCCCAAATAAAGATGATCTTCGTGTAACCTTCAATTGTAATGACCAGGTTCCGGAGATACAAAAAGCATGGCTGGCCAGTTTGACGTACACTCGACCCCTATGGAATGAATGTGTCAGGTGGATACCACAGAAGACTGAGTTGAAGAAAGTCTATCGTTCCTCATGGCTGGAGATGCTTCGTCCAATAAAAAGGCCTAACGAGGTTCCGTCAATTATCCTTCAGCTGTGTCTTCAAAGACCAAGTAGTGCAGCAGCTTGCAAAAAGTCTAGAAACTAAAGCAGGTTTCAGTTTTCTTCGGAACATTATTTACACTTCTCTCCACATTATTTCTTTCTATAATTGTGGTTTTGGCACCATACCTAACTCCAGGACTGGTGCGTAATAATAATGATATTGTGATTTCCGGTTTACGCAGTCACTCCGAACATCGATCACTGTTCCACTCAAGTTACACGTTGACTTGCGCCTGGATGGTCAGTATTAACTGCGTACAGTACAATATTTTTCCACGGCCACTCGACTGAATTCTGAACACAAATGATAATAATGATAATAGCTATATTGTTGTTGTTGATCATGACGATAATGATGATGACCGCGATAACACTTATCCAACCACGGAGTAAAAAGTATCTTTCAGCTGTTTTTCCGCAGGTAACCTCACTCTTCTGTGTTATGAATTTAGTTTTGGTCGAGAGGAAAATAAATAAGACCATAAGGATAAAACACCCAGGGAACAAATCCGTAAGAAAATTTGAAAACGAACTAAGCGCTGAAATACAACTACGACACTGACTGTAGCACCCAGTCACCACCCAGTGGGTGCATCTCGTGAACTCCATCCAAGAAACGTAGCACGTCCTACTCGGTCAGGTTTACTGGCTAGGGTTTTCAACCCGTTTTTCAGTCATGGACTGACCATCCAGAAGTACCCACTATTCACTTCTTCCTGGAAACTCAATGCACACTGAGGGAGTCTGTTGGAGGGTATGCGTAATGATTGTCGCAACCACCTTAACCTGTAGTTGCGCTTAATAAAATGACTAACCTTTTTCTCAGTACCGTACACCCAATGTCAGTACTACTGGTATGGTGTTTCCAGCATATTCAAGCCATACTGAAAAGATGCCGCTACTTACACATGGACATTTTTCATGTATATTCCACTCACAGTGATCCTGTTCGTAAACCGTAAGAAGAACGAGTCTTGACAGAAAACCACATGTTACGTCGGCTTCTGCCAAAGTAACTGGATTTAATCCTATCTCCGGAGCCAGGGCTGCCCAGTATTGAGCCAGCTCAGTCCTACGGCTGCATCTCACATTCAGTATGTGATTGACGCGGACATCCATTCAAGCAATTTAAGCGTTAAGGTTTTCAAATCCGCATCACACAATGACTACTTCCCTTCTATTGTTGTATACCTCGGTAAATAACGCATATCAACGCAATTCATCCGAAGTTATACACAGTGCACCTCAGTTACCGTGATGTGTACAGACTGTACAACTTTTCTAGTAGATAACTTCCAGCGTCCCACACTCAGTTTGAAAACCCCACTTTGAGGGTTCAGTGAGGTTCTGACAGTACCGCAAGAAAATCTCAGATTCTGACTAATTCACAAGTCCTAAAACACTCACTGAACTTTAAAGCCAGGGTGAATTAATTTCACTATGATTCAGATCACCTGTTACGTGGTAAATCTAGAGTCGCTTCAACAAATAAAGTCAGCCATTGTAGCTAGTATGCCATTCACCCCCAGTTAAATTCGGTTTTGATTTTGATTATCCTGAAAAAATAAGCTTTATCGTCTAGGTTACTGTTTTTGAAGAGTGACCAACTGAACTAATGAACTAAATACGATTGAATGCTGAGGAACAAGGAGTACTCTAAACAATAATTGGGAAAATGTTCTAAACAGTATGCCTGTGGCCAACGCACCATCATGTCATCTGTTCTTGCCGATCTCGTCCGAGCGGGCTAAAATCCCAGGTCAGTTAAATGGATTGTTTGCATCCAAAGTTTTTTTGGTGACAATTTTCTCACCCTCTGTTATGTATATATACATGTCAAAATAAGTGACTGACAAAACAATCTGTCTGAATAATAAAGAAGCCCTTAACTGACCATGAGTAGACGTAACCGCACGTGTTTGGTCCATATTCCAAACTCAAGTTCCCCATAATACGTGCGGATGTGAAACATTGCCAGAGGTACCCAGGAGACAGAACAGATTGTTTTCACAAAGGTGAAAGAAATCCAACCAAACGATTTGCCTGAATCGTTAAAATCAGGTTTCATTTCTCGCACTGACCAGATTCAGTCCTCGCCCACAAACGCAATTGGCATGGCAATAGGAGGGTTCCATATTCACAATAATATCATGTGGTTTTTGTCCTAGTAACCACATCCGATCCATGCCACAAGCTAAGATGTTCAACATGGTACGTTTCTCTACATCTTGGAAGTATTCAGGCACTCCTGGTTGACTAATCAACACCGGACCGACGACTTCGGCAAACCTTGTGTACGCGTATTGCACGATATGTGGTTGGATTGTGATTCGACCCACAGACCAACTTTCCGATCGCTGTTGGCACAGGCGTCTAAAATAGGAGATGCTATATCGTCTTGCCAGATACAAGATATTACGTATGATAAATCTTGCCAAATTGCGCTGTATGGCCGGTCCAATTGTGTGCAAATCATGATAAATGCATTTATTGAACTTGTTGTGCATTTTAGTTAGTTTGTAACGACTGGCCGATATGCAATTATAATATTTTTGAATGAGCGGCTGAATTGTGTCATCTTGTTTGTGTTTTGTCCGCTTAAGCCGAGTTCGGCTCTCTTCTCCCTGTTCGGCGTGGTAGCGCAAAATTTCTCTGTATAGTTCTTCAGTAATGGTAAAATCATAGGGATGTAACGGTTTTAAAAGCAGTATTCGACTTGCCACTTGAGCAGACTTAGCGGATAGTTGGACAAGAGGTTCTGGAAGACGTCGTAACAATTCCAAAATAATGTGAAAAATGACCACGGGTTTAATTCGAGCTAGCACAACTTCAATATCTTCCACAGTGAAACAGTTCAGCAACAAACGACTGGTCAAAGCCGAAATTACATGCTTTGGTGGTGGTTCAATTTCAATAAAACTTTTGCCTTGGGCCAATTCATTTTCGTGTTTTTCCCGTAAAATTATCATGGGAACGCCAAAGTAAATTGGAATTTCAACACGCTTACGGTCTTTGTTGATGGGACTTTCTGAATATTTAGTCAGCAAATATTTATCAAAATCCATGGTGGGCATGTTGTGCAGATTGGTCTCACATTCCCGAGATGAACGTTTTTCGGTTTCATCCGAACTCATGGTGGTAAACCCAACCAAACGACCTGAGTAACCTAGTCCTTAAATTTCCACTTTGTTCAACCCAAGCAAAACAAAGGAGGCGTGTGACCAATTTATCGACTCATTCAACCGATTATTGATCTGCGACTATTTTGGCAGCTCACGTGAACTGATCTCACTAGCTCTGAGCCACTGTAGTCATGAAATAGCCAATATTAGTTAGAGAAAACTGCGAACAAACAACCTATAAAAACTTGTAAATTTCACTCTGATTATAAACGATGAGTGCGATAAATGAAAATAAACTTCTAGACAACGTTTTTTTAATAATTTAAAACGAAAATATGCTGGCCTAAGTGGTGTCTAACGGCACGACCGCGCGTTAGGTATGCGTATCCGGTACTCGTCCGTGCAATCATCCTGATCCTAGTGTACTCCATTTCTATATCAATGGGAGCTCCCGTTATACAAGAAAAGAAAAAGGAAAAAAGTTACAAATTCCAGAAAAGTCACGTTTTAATGTGATGGATTATTCGTGTAAGCGGTGAAACTTTACATACAGCAGCAATTAGAAATCGTGTCCCAAAAGATTTTCGGGTGTTTTGTCAGTACCGCAGGTATAGTAAGTTATTGGCAGCCATTTCATATTTCGTTATTCCAGGTGTGGTCTTGCTTCTGTAATACCAGAGTCCATGGTGGTGCAGCTCCCAAAATATTTTAGCCGGCCTAATAGTACTAACTAAGAACCATAAAGTGACCGCTGGCTTTTGCTGCTGACAGTCCCTTAGACGCTTTTCACATCTAGTTGCGCCGAAATGCGTAGCTTACTGAAGGTTTTTTCTCAGAGTTATCACTAAACATGACTGTATCATCCGTAGGTTTTATATCAAAAAATCCTTTCCCTGAGAAATGTTCAATTCCTCCCGATCTGGTATTTTGTGATAGCAAAGGTGAAGAGAATCGTGGATACTGAGCCGTATTGCACTTCATTGAAAACGTAAGAAGTTGGAGAAGTTGAACTCAGGTTTGAAAATTCTACTCCTCAGGAATCTGTGCACACTTTTCAGATACTTCCTTGTTCAGTAGCCAATTCATACATGCCGTCTTGTCAATGAAATCAGAAGTAGCACAAGTGTTTACAAAGTTCCCCTGAAAGGGATGGCTGTGCTCGACAAAATGGCTGAGAGCATCCCCAATGAGCAGCCTTTAATGGGCCTTGACCCAGTCCTTAAAAGCTGTAACACTGTTACGTAATGAAATAGAAGTAAATGAAAAGCAATAAAAATAATAAGGAAATGATACTTTAGATGATACAGAATGATGTACCACTCCCGGAAATAATTATCAACCTAAGTATCTTGCCGATTATGGGAGAATCCATAGTTTCTCTCCCTTTGATCCTTACTGATGTGTCGTAGAACTACCTGTGTTGGGAGGCCCAGATTCTCTTCGAGAAACATAAACTCACGTTTGTCACATAGATAAGGGCCCAAACTGAACTTTACTTCATTTACCAGAGATCGGGGCACAAGAAACAATATTTTCACTATGTATATGATTTTCCTCTTCACCAGTATTACACCTTATGAAACTATTCAGGTAATTTTTCAAGCCATTGAAAAATAAAATGAACATGGGATTACCTGATGATGAGCTATCACAGCTTATGCTCTTTTGCCCGTCAAATGTTTGCTTCTGTTTCTTCAAAGAAGGATATCGGTAATTGCAAGGAGCGACTATAGGAAGTGCACTCGGACCTATTCCGGCTATTATTTTTTTGCTGATCACTTGGAACGTAAATTACGGTGGTACTCTACTGCCGCTACGATGACAGTGACGACAACGGCGATGCAGATAGAATACTGACTATGTTCACATTTCATGAGCTTTCCACCTATGGAATATAAGGTCTGTCTCACTAAAACACAGTTCCACAGGACTCGTAAGGCGACGCTCTGCAGACCAAAGAGTGGGGTTAGTATTCAGTAATAGAAAACGTAATGATTGCTCTCTATTTATTTGTAAGAATGTAAAAGCAACCCGACCGCAGCCCGCGAGTAAGCCGCAAGCCCGCAAGGAAATAAATGAGCGATCAAGTAAAAGAGCTGAGGTATACGTGCTTTCACGAACAAACAGGAAAGGCCGATCTATAAATAGCAAGACTGAAGAGTGACTAAAGATCCATATCAAGCAGGGGTATGCCCATGCATGAAAAGGATATTATTTGATTGTCCGCGTAGTTGCTTAACTTTGACTATACACAGTACAATGGGTATCAGTTGTGTTTTATTCCGAAGTACTCTAAAGAAAATTCATCTATTGCGAAGCCAGAAAGAGCTCAGAAGTTTAAAGTATTCATACAACTACCATTCAAAGGAGACCACGGCTGCTAACTAGTTGGTAGTGCATGAGAGCAACCATCAAATGCTTTTCCTACGCAGCAAATAGGCTCCCTGTCTTCATAACCACACGGCTACTACAACTATCGGTGAAAGAGCCTCAGCCTTCCTAGACCAACAAAGTAAGCGAAACATCACCGAATCAATGACCACTTTTCAATGTGGCTTCAAAAGGTAGTGAATAGTTACTTCTGTACTGTGACCTCATCAACTAAATCAAAACAATCAGATCGTCAGTTATTCAAACTTTTACTCTGAAAATTTGTTATGCAAGTTCAAGTAACTTGCTGTAGGTCATGTACAACACCACCAGCATGTGATAAATCAGAAAAGCCGGCTCCTCAGCCTTTCTCAATTTCAAACTCGAATAGCGCAAATAGTGTTAATGGCTTATCAATATGATACTACTCTAGTGACCAAAAAATTATTCTCCCTCAACCTTATTCACTTCTACCACTTGTCATTCACTAAAACCGTATCTGTGTTTCTAACTATTATTTTACTGGCAATATCAATAATCACTCTGACTTCAGAATGCACGCGAACAAATGCAGCGAAATAGTTCAGGATACATTGAGTAAAAGTAAGTTTTAAACTTTTCTATTCAATTTTTTGACGGAATATCATTGTGTCCAGTTAGATAAATGCACACACGAGTGGTTGGTTCGTCGTTCGATGATTGTATGGATTGAGTGGAACATATTTATTCCGTTGATATGGAACTGTGATTGAACGGCTTTCGAATCTGTTTCTTCAAATGGTCCGTACCATCGTCATTGACATAAATTATTAAATTTGTCAGAGCATCCGTTTACTTGGAGTGTGCTCCATATCTTACCCGAGTGATTTTCTAGTGTTTCTTTCTGTCGGCCTATCGGGCTAAGCAGGATATTTGATTTCTTTTCCGGCAGATGGTCACGGCACGGTGGAATTCTAGATATTGCTAGATGCAAATAAGCTGCCACTGTGTGTTCCTTGAGGCTTGCTATGTTTCTTTCTGGAAAGGAGCAAGTCGAGCAGTTGGCTGCGACCGTCTGCTTCCGTACCTATGCTTCTGGAAAGCGGGAACATACGGAAAGCCATTGTTAAATACAGCCGGGTTCAGAGACTAGTCGGAAGAAGAACTCGGACAATGCTTCCGAGAGTTGATGATCTCTTGGAGCCAAAAGCGCAGCACTCAACTGAAATACTGTACCGTTTACAAAACAGAAGAGACACACAAGTTTCATTACTACAGTGGAGCGAAGTACCTACCAGGACTGCAAGACGAGGAGGAAATGTGGGTTCAGGATGCTCCAGAAAAGCCTTATTGCTGGAGAGAGAGAACAGTAGTAAGATACTTAGGAGACCGGTCTTACGAGGGTGGGCAGAAAACGTAGGTTAGCGACGAAATATAAGGCACACACGTATTTGAAAGTCCAGCTTTTCAGAAAGTGGAAAAGGTTCACATGAATCCGGGAGAACCATAATCTGATCAGTAACTGTTTAAATAGTGTCGACTGCTTATGGAATGCGAAAACGTGGTCTATATAACGACAGAGTATATCTAATTTAGATGTTCAGTTACGCAGTACGTGGTTCTAAGTGTAGTGGACCCGGCTTTTATCCCATCGATTTGACAATACAGTTATCTGTTGAGCAGGAGCTGGAAATTTATGGAAATAAGCAAATTTGGACCTTTCAAAAAGCTCATAGGATTTCAATGTGCAATAACTGCTCCATCGTATAATCACAGATGCAGGCGACTGTCTCTAGAAGTGATACTTTGGTAAATAGCGATGTGGCATACAATAAAACATCATCTAGTTATTTACTTTTAGGTTTTTGTTAATTTTTGCCGAATGGAATGTGTCATAGAAGCTGCTTTTGATGTTTGCATTATCGTTTTTGCTCTTCATTTTATGAAATCGTGGTGTTTTCCGGCAGGATTTCCTCCAGTTTCGCTGTTCAGTGTTTTGGCAGATTCCGATGTTATGATTCTGATCATAAGAACCATCTTAGAGCTCATAGGCTTTTGTGAGAAAAGGGATCGTATAAGCTACCTTTTGACTAGAAAATATGTATTTTTGGTCATCAGCCATCTGTTTCTTTAAATCTGATTGCCCATAGAAGCTCCCAGACTGACACCTGTTACAGTTTTGCGTTGGCTGATCGGTAGCTCTTGATTCGAATACTGATAGTAGATTGGAATAATGAAAAGTGCAGAATGGATAAGTGCGGGTTTTCGACATCAGCGCAAATTTGTCTTCACATAGCTGCAGTGGATTTGTCATTTAATTATGTGCTATGCGTGCAAACATTATACCTCTTGTGCCTCTCTTGTTTGATCTTCAGCTCTGAAGGTCAAGTCTTCAGGCCTTCGTAATTAGTGGCAGTAGGATACCTCCAGTACAACTCTCGTTACCTTTAGCTCTTGATTTTGGCTTCAGGATAAAGATTCACGCCAAAGCTCCGATGGTGCTCATTCGGTTTCCAATTGAGCTTTTTATACTTCTCCTCCACAACGGCACCATCTGTTAGTGAGTTCCACTAGTTGGTTGCTCTCCTGAACAGACAGTAGACCACCGGTAGTCCAGTTGGATTGCAGCTTCATAAGAGTCATCGAGTGCCCCTTGTGCACGAGGGCTCATAGAAGAAGAATGCCACTCGCAGCACATGACTCATGTCACCCAGGAGTATCCGCCGAATACAAATCAGATTTACTTTCTCTTATATACCTCTGGAAACCACTCCAGTTGTGGATGAATGGGCTGACATATCACCCACAGACGGACTGACTCACTTGATAGACAGCACGCTACCGCCTGTGAAGAATGAGGGCAAGGTTAGAAATAAGATATGATCGACTGACTAGAATCGAGGACGAGATTGGTACCAGTGAAGTAGAGCAACGAACCAATCAGCGGCTAACATTTTCCCGAACCAGCCAGAGCTGAATCAGTCAATCCGGGTGAAATCAGATAAATCAGCCAGAGGGTTCGCCTAAGATTATCAGTCAACCAAGGGGCTTTTATGCAGGTTTTTAGTTATGTTAGCCACGCGTCTTATATAAACGATAAGTTTTCTATCAACTAACAAAATGATCTGGAGCCAGAAAGGTTTTCTCACTAAAACAAGCGGGGGAGGGTGGTGGAACACCAGTTGACTCCACGCAACTGCCATAAACAGTCCCCCATGGTCCAACATCAAGACGAGTACTGCTTGGTGCTTCCTCTTCAACTTCACGAATAAGGCGGCCTCGCGGGGTGAATCTGCGGCTCAACCAAACTTCAGTCGAGGGTTTACATGGTGGGTATGCATAACTTCGAAAGCGTCGTAAGATAGCTTCCTAAAATACCTTCGGACGGCTCGAAGTATGCTCCAAGCTGAGGCACACATCATACCGGCGTGATCTCGAGTTTTTGGAAAGGAGGCCACTGCCACTCCCAAGCCTCTTTCGCAGACTGGCCCTTGAACGGCAGCCCTTTGGAACGAGCAGTTTTCGCTAGGTCTCGAACTCCCAGCTGTATTTGAGCAAACTTTTGGGCACTGACGGGAAGAGGCTACGCGTCGGACCACGGTTTGCAGTTCCTGAAGGTCGGATTTGGTTTTGGTCACACGCCAGGTTTGGAGATTATCGGCGTAGTTCAGGCGGAGAGATGTCAGATCTTGTGACATGTAGTTGATGAAAGCCAGGAATAGCAATGGGCCTAAGTTCGAGCTTCGTGGTGTTACATAGCAATCCTAACATCAGTTGGAATAAGATGACGCAACTATCACGAAAAAAGAGAGCCCCTTCAGGAAGTCTCCGATCTCATCAAGTAAAGGTTCTGTTACTCGTAGCAGTTTCAAATTTATAATCGAGCGGTTGTGGGGTTCTTTGCTGAATGACTTACTGAAGCTAAAGTAAATGGCTTCCGCAGAGTAGACCTATTCTCAATTTTGGTTTGTGCCTACTGTTCTCGTGCTAATAGAACATTGGAAAAATCAGAGCAACCATTTCGGAAACCGCGTTGTTGGTGGTTGAACGGCTCTCCAGGCTTTGTCGTAGGTGAATGTCAGTCTACTTCCCCAAGACCTTCCCTGCCTCACACATGAGGCTGACTTGGCCCTAGATTGCTCTTTTCTCTTTGCTCTCGTCCTTTAACGTGGAGAACACTACGGTTTTTCCCATTCAACTGGCAACCAACCCTGTTATTTGGTAAAAATACAGTAGGCGGGGGTCCGAAAACTGCTACTAGATCTCTTAGCGTCAGCGGATGAAGCTCGTCTTGGCGCGGACACTGACGTAGCCGGAGAGCTCGAATAGTATTACCTACCTCATTTATTAAAAAAGCAAGTACTGATTAGGACAAGACATACAAGGATATTAGAAGCAGCGGTCACACCTCTAGGGCTTATACTATAGGGTAATATGGAGCCAAAAATTCTCCTCATTTGGAATAGGCAAATATTCTGTTTCCTTGTAGCAGCGGGATACTTGGATGGGATTCGATTCTCCTTCGTACTTATGTAGACAGTCATTTTGGTGCCTTAACCAAATCGATTACCAGTAGCTCTTCGAAGACACGTATAGTTAAGATTCCCGTAGCTCCGCGCGCTTCTAACTTCTACGTACTTACCGTACTCATTGCCGGTGGATAGAAGGTGCTTCCATATACGGATAAATCAACGAAGAAGATTCCATAAATGCCTGTCGAACGGCTGCAGTCTGTTAGCGTGTCCGCGGTGCTTAAGTGCTGGTGCAAATCGGTTCACCAGGTCAGCGGTCGACTTCGTCACCAAAGATTGTTCTCATGGAAGGACGGCAGCCATTATTCTCGTTTCACCGAATGGGATGAAACAGAGATGAGGTCCACAATTTGGTCCCTGATGAGCATGGTATCCGGGCCTCCCTTTGATGACGGGGACAGCACGGTCGCTGGAGCCCGGCGGTGGAAGCAGATCGTTAATTTTAATATCTGAAGTTTGTGGGGAGAAGACTTAGTCAAAGACGAATGCCTGACCAGCATCATTCCGGGTAGGTTCTTGCATATTCTGATGCGGGGAGGGGAAGCACACTGCCTCATGTACGCAGTTGAAAACCTTGTTTCGGCTTTTCTGTGAAAGTTTGCCAACCAGTCCACATATGCGAGCTGAAGTCGCCTAGTACCAAGTAGTGGTTGTCCGTAGTCAAAAGAAGCATAAAATTCAGGATTCCCTGTGCTCCGGCCACCAGTGGGCGGTAGATGAGTCCCAGTACCATTTAACTGTCGCTAGCGAGTTTTGCCCTGAACAAAGCCTCTCCCAATCCTTGCTGGTCAGTATCGATGTCGGGGAGGTGCTCTGAGTGGCCATTCCGAAAGTCCAACGAAACGCCTACCAGGCAGAGCAACCTCTGAGTCCAGAACTATCTCCGTGGATCAAGTCTCAGTCAGGACAACAGTGGATGTTATTCAGCTTAAAATGTAACACCAACGTAGACGCCGAATGTCTAGGCATGATAGGCTGTCATGGTACTGCTCAGCGAAGAGAGACTTCGATTTCAATCTAAGGTACAATGTCCATAAACCTTGAGCGGTTTGTGGTGATTCGTGGTGCTTGCGGGGTAGTGATGTGAGAATAAGGGATTATTCCTAGTGAGCACATTATGAGAACACGGATTGGCGAACAAGCTCGTTTCCAGTGCTCCATATTCATGCTATTACATCACAATATGTTACGACAAGTTAAGGAATTGGACTGGTTAGACAAATAGAGTGTGAAGGGATTAACAGTGACATAAAAGAGGAAAGAAAACAATTTTAATCCAGGCTTTATTCAAGACCGGATGTGGATTGGTCCTCACGTATCTTGCCAGTTTCCATCTAGTCTATGGCCTGTTGTAGAATGCAGGAAGGGCCAGGGCAGCTTAAGATCACAAAATTGTTTTTGGACACACAGAAGGGTATTGTGTAGGCGGATGCCGACACCCACAGCTGTGACTAGAATGCAGCATTTTGTTTGTCATGACCGTCGACCCCGGATCTTATATAGTGTTACGAAATTTGAAGACGGTCACTTAACATAGGATCGAGCGTACTAATTCATGCTCATTTCTCTGTTCCAGTTGAAGTCATCGACCTGGTGGATCCCGAAGATAACTAAAGACAGTGTTATTGCTGGGGTTTGAATCGTAATGTACATTTCTTCTCTTACTGTAATAGCATTTCTAGTGTGCCACTTTTCTTGAGTAAATTTCCACTTTGGTCGAATCGTCTTCTTCCTGCTGAGCTTTACTATAGGGCACGAAAAGCCTCGGACACGTTTACTGAGTGACTGGATTCAGCTGTGTATGAAACGACTGCGCTAGTGAGCGATCTAATTGCTCCAGTGTTCATCCATGCAGGGTGGTGGCGGCAGATACATCCTGACAAACGCCTGGTCGTGCGGCCCACGTGCATAGTCCCACAGAACAGGTGAATGAGTACACACCTAATGAGGCTACAAAATCGGGTATTTTGTCTTTCATCTTCAAAATCACAGCTGATCTGTACTGGAACAACGTCCGCTG
The DNA here is from genome assembly GCA_948099385.1 of Fasciola hepatica. NCBI lineage: Eukaryota > Metazoa > Platyhelminthes > Trematoda > Plagiorchiida > Fasciolidae > Fasciola > Fasciola hepatica. Next base: position 3,757,681 of record CANUEZ040000112.1, on the reverse strand, counting down.
ATTAGCTGCTTAAAATGTTTTGCCGATGATCTCTGACAGTCTTCTCTGAGCTATCTGTCTCTATCTCTCCCTATTTGTCTAACTGGTCTGATTCCTTAACTTGTCGTAACATATTGTGATGTAATGGCATGAGTATGAATCACTGGAAACGAGCTTATTCGCCACTCGGTGTTCTCATAATAAGGGATTACTTATTTGGAAAAATGGGTACTTTTTCTCTTTATTTATTTCTTGTTCCACAATTAGGCTTTTCAGCGAGTTTTCATTTTGTTCGTCAGCAAATGGTATAATATTTGTTGTATTCAAAAGTCGGTGAGCAGAAGAAAACACGTATGCACGGGGGAGCGTGTACTCACGATCCACCTGTGGTAGGTGCAGGCACGAGCACGTTGGAGAAAAGGGAAGTAATCAGCTAAGTTTTTTGGAAAATCCACTTGCATTCTTTACATCGAAAAGTCGGACGCTGCTAGCCGGAATCGAACTTGAGTACTTGAGTCAGTTATATGCAAGCGAAGTGCGTGAGCCAAGTTATCAATCGGATCAGGCCACGCAAGGTCGTCAAACCCGTGGAGCGATCTGATTGGTCAGCGCAGTCCGGGAGGAAGCTTGACTAACGTCAACTCCGTGTCTGTATCCGATTGCAGGCGTGTCATGTGTGTGTGGAAATTTTTAGCAGTTGTACACAGAGTGTGTTTGTGTGTTTGTGCGTGTGTGTGTGTGCTTGCGTGTGTGTAAGAGAGAGTGAGTGAGAGAGAGTGAGACTGTCCTACAGCCCACGTGACTGTCTGAGCTGAACACAATAGTAACATAAATACGTTCGTTGCTTTAGGGAATGCTCCCCAGAATTGGTGTATGGATCCCACTGAAAAATTTGATAAGATGCAATCATTATTTCATCTTGAAGATAGAAACTGACTTTTGCAAGAAATTAAAATGAGGGTACACTCAAACTCTTCCAAGATCTGAATATTTTCTGGAAATTGGAACTGTCTTGTAGAATTAGTGATTAAATTAATACATCACTGTTTATTCTCTAACAGATAGTAGATGATCGATTTATTCGATCCGCCTTTCACAGTTTGATGATAGAATATCAAATCATAAGTACTCGTTCAATTGTTTTACTGAACCGGTGTCCGAATACGGGACTGCCTTTGCTCAGGGTTCTGATTGGTTTTTGTTGGTCACGCGATTCGTTGTACTCAGATGCGGGCCTGGCAACTAGGGCGATTTCATCTCTAATATACCTATCGGTAGTCTCCAAGTAAATACAAGTTTGAACAACGGCTGCGACGAGTTATTTCGCAGCCTCATAATGGACGATAGAAGCGTTGGAAGTTCTATAAAACAACAAACTGTGAGTCCCAAGCTGAAGACATTATTTCTCCATTCTATCCGGTGAAGAGACAGTTGGTTAACATTTGTGTATACATTGAATTTATCAACCTTCCATAGTTGTTAATCGGATTTTTTATGAATACAAAATAATTATTTTACTCGTCAGAACGCGGAAACATTACCTGTTAGATTAAGTCCCGGCGGTTGGCCAGGCATTCAAGTTTTCAGGTTATCTACTCAAGTTTAACGGCACAAAAAACAGGTCACACTGATATCTAATAATCAACTAAATTGCTTCTTAGATTGTATTGTAGTGGTTTTGTTCATCCTTTTTCGGTTGTATTGCTTACTTTTTGTAAACAAAATCAGAATTTACCTTCGAATTCCTAATTCGATCATTGAAGGTTTGTGTGTTCACTAAGTCTCAGTTAATCCAGAAGGTTGATTTGACCTCACAGTGCATGATAGCCTGTAGATGTTCAGCCGTATTTTCTAAAGCAATGCTGCTGTGCCTAAATTCGTTTGACCGAAGTTCTGCTAAATAAGGCCTGTTGTGAACAACAATGAAAGCTGTCTAATTCTTCTCCCATTCACAAATTCTCTGTGTAGAAGACGGCATTTAGTCCAACAAATACGACGTTTATGATACAGAGGCTAGCAAAGTATGAGTCACTCGATGTGAATCATTTTAAAACCCTGAGAGTTTCATCAACTGATAAAAGTATCGTAGTAATGAAAACCTAATAATGTGACCGGCATTACAATACTTACCAAACTGGACCACTTAGAGAAGTTGAAATTGACTTAAGTATACCAGCAAACTGACCACAAACCTTAAGGAAAAAAATAATAAGGCTAAAAAGTAAATGCGGAGTCTACCAGACTGCGATTTCCGACAGAGATGAGTGCTGTTTTTCTAAAAACCGATTAGATCCAAAGGGACAAATAAACCGAAATCACACATATTGCCAAGTTGTGATAACCGGGGGTACCTCTTACATCCCATTTGGGAACTTGTGCAGCCCACAAAGTTTATGCATATTCATTCGAAAAAACAATATCATCTTCGAATTATTGCTGACAGAGCTTAACCCCGCTAATTTGGGCAGGTACAAGTAACTTTTGGTTAGCATCCAAAGGGGCGATTTATCCTTGTAAAAATGGAGTTTCAGTGGACTGACCCTTTGGTCTACTAATTGCCATTTTTTTCAGGGCGAAAATTCAGGATAGCCAAACGCATCGACTCCTAGACAACGTGAGATGCTTAAATCCTAGATACACGACAGCTTTTGCATGCCGAATTTGATGGTAGAAGTAGCTGTCCTGGCAAATGTTTCCAGAGCAGAGTACAAGTACATGACGTTCACTATTCGAAAAAGAACGTTTCTCGAACTCCGTCCGGGCTTGACTAGCCCGGTTCGTTTATCATTTTGCAGGGAATACTACACGAAACGGACATTACATTCACTTTCAGAGTTTAATGTTAGCCGTAGTCTAGAGAAACATAACTCACTGCCTGCTTGATAGGGCATGAACAATGCACGCAAAAAGCACCAAAGGAAAATCTTGCCGCGTGTAGTCAAATTACAGGTTCACTGTCACGGATGCTATTTTCTCATTCAGCTGGAGCGAATCAACGGTATGACCTATTTGCGAAATATTCGAAGCCATTTGGTTCGGCTTCGTAGCTCAGCTGGTAGAGCACTTGTGGTACGAAGCGCGAGTGGCTTCCATGCGTGGGTTCAGATCCTGTCGAGATCAACGACTTTAAATGTATGGATCTGTTCAACAATGAAAGAACTTTGGATTTCAGTATTTTTCTGATTATTCTACTTGGTAGCTAGAGAAGAAACAGGCTTCGAAAATATATCACCTAAACCGTATGTTCAAATGCTTTGAAGCAACCGACGGTGTGCCTCAATGATAATGAACAAAACTAAAAAGCACTCTTCACGCTGCACAGATACAACCCTGTTTTTATACAAACCCAACAGGTGACTATGACCTGAAAACAATATACTGAGTTCTGCGGACGAAGCTAACTGTTTGTGGTAATACGCTGTTTGCGCTAGCCGGACGAGCAGGTACTGATCCGAAAGCTTTCGTATGCATCCTCCGCCTCTGATAAATACTGAGATAGATGCGGGAGTTTTGTGTTATACCTACCACCTAGTGAATAATCTGAAACTTAACCATCAAAATTTTGTGACTAGTCTGTTTTTGTCTTGAGCATAGAGCCAGTAGTAAAAATCTACCCTTACCACTCGGTTTGTGCTCTGAAATCATTTCGTACAAGCGCACCCTTGGTCAATCCTTTCTTCTAAACATTTCAACTACAGAGGATAGTACCCAGCCAGGAGCTAGATCTAGTTCACACCATTCCTAATGTCCTCTATTTTCTGTGTTCTATCAACGCTGTCCGCCACACGAACGCTACCACCACATAGTTCAGCAACTCTTTTTTATATTAGTCTTATAAATTACGATGTTTGTCTTATTTTTGGCTGCAAAACCAAAATGGTGTGAGAAATAACAAGGTAAATATCTCAGATCTACGTATCACCGATAATAATCCGACACTGTCACAAAAGTGAGCTCTTATGTTTTGAATCAGCAAACTATCGGTTCACGGAATCAACCATTCCTGAAATCAGATATGGCCATGCTCATAACAGTGAATGAAATCAAAAGGTAGCGAAATTCGGAGTGGTAATCAGTAACATCTGCTTGCCAATTTTATCATTCACTTTACCACCAGAAAAACATGATGGAAATAACTAATCAGGAATCCGTGTAGATAAATACAATGTGGTTTTTTTATCTGTCCCTCTATGAAAACAAACAACAATCAGTCAGCAGTCAGGGCCAAGACTGATGAGAGTATGCATGAGGACAGGCTTTTTGGGCAACGTAACACCTGAATGTGTAGGAATTTGAGCATGCCCTGGAACACGTGGACCAATGCGGATAAAGCCGCGGGGGAAATACAACTGACCGAATGTGTGACTGCAGTCATCCAATCACGTATTCAGTTAAATGGGTTGAATGTAATGCCGCAACTTTGGACGAGTATAACTACAGAACTCCGTCACTCTTCCGTGTGAATCATCGGTCAATATGATCATAAAAAGGAAAAGAAATTTAATTTCATCAATGAGAATAATTCCCCTAAACTAATCATAATATTCACACCTTGTTTCCGCAAAATGGGGTTGTTCGTGTATATGAAAATTGTCCAATGAGGTTTTTTGTAAGATGGTTAAGAAACTCGCAACTCAAATTATATTAAAAGCGTGTTTATACTGATCAAGTGAGAGAAACTCAACCCAACTAACACAGTGGTTCCGAGAGGCTTCAGTATTTTCTTGACGATAACTGAATTTACATACTGATAAAGTCATCATCTTCCGTATAAGAAAAGATACTCCAGTTCATGTATAACCGTCTGCTGAGGTGAAACAAGCTATACAATAAAACGGAAGTATGAAATAAAACTGTTCACGACAGTTTCATCCCTAGGCTTCGAAATAAGGTGTTCATGGACGTATACAACTGATATATTGTAAAAAAGTGAAATTGCACTAACCATTTAGTACTAATCAAGGCAACAAACCAATTTTTCATGTCATTTTTGATGACCTATCGGTTTTAAACATTTACCAACACCTGACAATGCGTAACTGTATAAGTCATAGCATGGGGTTAGCACAAAAGGTTATCACTGCCTACTGATCACGACGTGGTTATCATCAACGAAAAAGGCGATGGTTCTGATGATGAGAACGGCGATTTCAAAAATCTCAAAACTGTGGTGCCTAATATCTTAAATGCTTTGCATATATTTTGTAGCTCCTGAAGAGACTAAAACTAGTGATATTGGCTTGAACTCTACCTCAGTGTCATCCCAATAGTCATTTCGACAAAGTAATCGAAGGAGGATAAATGAACAATATGACCTGAATTTCAATGAAATGTTCCGAATTCCAGTATTTATTGCAAATAATAATTTAATTTCCTAAGAAATCAGGAACTTATTTGTCTAATTTACCTTGCCCAGAAGTACCTTTTTATCTTGTACTTATTCGTTTTCAGATCCTTACGGAAAGTATATCAAAGTACCTATAATTGACTGCTGGGTGCACTTTCTGCTTCTGCCTGTTATGAAGAAATATCGTATTACTGTTATCTATCTTCAAGCTTCTGTAAACTTCCAAGAACAAGCCAGAGTGATTTTAGTCACTCATCAACGATTAACAGATGGACCATAAACGTCATCCACCCCAACATGTTTTAGTCAATTTACTAGTTCCTGCTAACTGGTGGATACTGTAGCACTATTCAGTGTCATGTGATGTTTGATTACACAACGTTTTCGTTAGTGATGATAGTCGACCAGCGTTCCAGACAACTTTGTATTTCTGAACATCAAACGCATATGTATGACACTTCACATGGCGCACCGTTTTTCGATACTCTCCGAACCAATTTCGGCTCCGACAAATGAACAACCCAGAGTGACTCTAGAGTAGAAGGAAGTTAAAGGCCATGAATTTGGTAAAGTAACTAGTCAATACGGAACTTGTTTCAACTTGTCAAGGTATGTAAAATTTGACATTCAAGGGAGTGATCTTTCTCACTCCCTCAGCCATCTTAAACTACGCCAAGTGAAGAAAACCAAGTAAATATAATAACTAATGGAAAGAAGTAGTGCTTCAACAAATAGTCCACGGATATTAATTTGTACAAGCCCTTTGGAAACATTTTTTTCGTGTTTACCACAGTATTAGCGACGGTTAGTATATAGCCAATTGACCAAATATGTCCGAGCTGAAAAATTTACTCAGAAGTCGAAAATATCTTCTTGGATAGGCCCTAGGGTATAGCCCCAGAAAAATCCATAATTCTGTCCATTTTCTTTGATTGAGAAGGTGAGCTTTCGCGTTGGAGCTGAAAAATACCAATTGCAGCTATTTAATGTGGGGTTCTTTTGTGAATAGAAGAAATAATATGACTATCTGGATGTCCGTTGCACCAGTAAACATGGTGACAAGTCTACCGGGATACAACGTACTAAAAAATACTTGATTATTTTGTACATTTTTTGTCGGGTAATTGTTGCTTTCTGATTAGAGATGTCACGACTTCAAAGCGTTCAAAACCATCTGACGACCTAACTTACTCGCCCCGGTACGTATCGTGAATAAACTTTCATTTGTGAAATATTTTCGATGGAAATTCTCGCCTACTCAGTTATCAGACGTTTGCTGTCTAAGTGGCATTTGATCTTACGTCGGGGACATGTCTGCATTTGCAAAAATGAGCAAAAGTTACCGGATAATTTAAAAAAGTCAATTGGTTTTGGATTACGTCCAAATAATAAGAATGCGAATATGCATAACATTTCCAATAAAAGCGTAAAATCAACGATAATCCAGCAGCCTTTTGTCTAAGAGTATACTACACGTTCTGTACGTATAAAAGTCTTGAGTTCGCTCACTGTGTTCTGTCCGTTTGACCTCATCCCGTTCTTTGCTGCTCCATCATCCATAATTGCCGTAGAGAGTACACTAATTCCGAGTGGTATAAGTCGAACTCCACTAAAGTAGGATGAGATTGAGGAGGCAGAGTATTGGATTCCAACGAGAGCACTTCCCAGTACAAACCACACTACCATACCCAATATGGTGCCATGGAAATGAACAATAATCTGATGCACACATCATACTGCAGACAGATAATACATAACCTTGCTAGAACAACCGCAACCATTTGTTGGAAGCCATCCTTATATCAACAGAAAGGCTCCCATGCAGTCATTTTGCTATCCTGGAATTGCCTTCGCTACCACGTTATATAGTTTTCGTTATTACGCTTATGCTCTTATCCCTACATAAACATTGTACCGTTCTGGAGCAGACATGCGTAGAGTTGCGATGACATGGTCCCGGACGTAAACGGTAGAGTATTGCTATACTGACTTCAGTTTTCAATTTCATCATTAGAAAGATGTTTTAATATATATATATATATATATATATATATATATATATATATATATATACCAAACTTAAGTTATCAGAGATATCCAGCCAATTCCCAGATCAATTTTAAATATAAACTCAAAGGATAACTGATTTACTTTCTTTTTTTGCTCGACCCTCCTAATTTAGGAAATCGACGATGGTTCACAGATCAAAACGAACGTTTCTTTGATTCCTGTGAACGTTAGTGTGACCGAAACAGCTGGTTCAGAGAGTTCAGCAACGATGGCGGCAGTGCCTGTTGAGTTCGCAAGTCACTCAAAGAGTGAAATGATTGTGACCGAGGCATTGCAAGAAGCCATTAGTTTGGGGAACCCACAGGCATTATCCAACGAAATGCTTTCTCAAATGCCATTTCTCCGGGATTTTTTGGAGTTTCGCCTAACGGACACCTGTTTACATTCGGATAATTTGGTAAGTGCTGATCACATTTTTTGAGACACCTAGCTACGACGAGATTCAGCCCCTGATTTCAAGGCTTGGTGGTGCTATGTGAATAAAATAGTTCATTGGATTATTCTACACAGCGTAATAAACCGAATCGGTATATGAAACCCTCACTTTGATGTTCCTCTCCCATTGTTTAATTTCCAGAAGGACTACAGCCAACAGCTCATTGAAGGGACTGGGTAACTTTTAAGTTGAGCCTAAGGAAAGAATTTCAATGATTTTGATTAAACTAAAGTCAAATTTGGCAGCCAGTGACTGAGCTTGAACCTCATACACACTTGCAAGTCAACAAATTCTTCTACTAGGTAGCTGCCATTAAATGATATGTTAATTGCGTCTGAAGGCTCGGAGTTCCTTCTCACGCGGTGGGGAACCAACGCTGTCAAGTAAATACCAAACCACACCACGAAAATCCAAACGTCGTACCATCTGTCCTCATTCTGAAGGTTGGCCGCTTTAACCGATGACATAACTTCGGAAGAATCAGATTGTGATTCTAAAAAATGGACACTTTATCCCATGCACGCTCCTGGCGATTCAAATGAGATTACAGCTATAAATCAACTGTGGAGATGGATGATTGGGCAGGGGAGTACCGGGTACACGTAACTGAAGAATGGCCACAATAACGAAACCAGTCATGTGATTCCTTGGGAGTTTTGTCCTGTCTTCCAGATACCGTGTCACATCATTTGTCGCAAATAAAAATAACCTTAGGAAGATGATGGCCTGAGCATATAAGGTGTTTTGTTTGTAGATAATTTGACCGAATTTCTTCTGATACTGTAACGGTAATTCAGCACTTTTGTGAAATTCCTACACAATCTCCTTTTCCCACGCCCGTGACTTTAACTAGCTTGTTACTTGGCCCTTTCCAACCACTTTGATTCACACGTCTTCCCTTCCTTCTCACAAGTTGAACCCGGTTACCTTGTCTCCGTTCTTCTACCGTTTTCCTATGAGTGTATCTTTTCAGTGGACTGATTTTCCAGGGACCTACGACCTTCAAGTTTTTGCGCGTCATATGTACCTGACATTGGGTGTCAAGTTTTGCCCCCGTTACTTGTCGGCTTTCTCACTCGCGCCGCACGAGTGACCTCTGTGCTGTCTTACCATGCTAAAGATCACGCCATATCAGCTTGAGGGTCAAGGTCAAGCGTGCGTACAATCCTCTTGGTCCTTGTCTGAACTGGTTTCATGGTCATATCTCCGCCCATCCGTCTCATGCACGCTCCCCGCTCTTTCTCTGATTGATCGGTTCTTCTTGCTATAAAAACTGAATTTCACCCTGTTCCGATGACTCGGTCCTGTATCGCTAGGCATGCTTTCCTAGCCAGACCTTTTGGACGATTTGATGTCTATCCCCGGACCCTTGTGACTGAATCCTCCCGCAAAATTGAGATATGCTGTTTGTAGTTGTAATGATTGTTCCGTAAAGCACACGTTGATCACCTACTTCCCTTATTCTATTTGGGTTTCGGGTTCGCGCTCTACGAGTCACTCACTCACCGAACAGCGGTTCAGTTACCGTTACTTTCAGCGATGTTTGATACGGTTCTATGAGGTGCAATATCGGAAAACAAGAATTATTCGATTTAAAACACTAAGTGAGTACATGGATAGGGGGTAACGTCCACAGCAAGTAAACAGCAACAAAAGTGGGAGAAACTGCCCGGGAAAGAACGCAGCCCATTTCATCATTATTCCAACACTTGGACTACCAGCCATTTTAGGTACGCGGTATAGAAGTAAGCATTCTAATTACTCCTTGTCTTTTCGATATAAAGTGTTTTGCGTTGTAGCATAATACTCTATTAGGGACGTGTCGAGTTGGTTAGCCATATGGTCCGTGCCACTTATTTGTTTTCTAATAGTGTACCTCACGCAGGCTGGGCGTAGCCAGTTCTTGTCGTTTCGGAATGTTTCCGGTGACCCACATACCGGTTGCCTTTTAACTGTGCTTGCATTAACTTCCACAGACGTAGGCGAAGCGATAAATGATGCTTTGCAATGGCAAAAATTAGCATGAGGTCCATTATTGATGTCACCACTGGGAAGAGCAAATTTGATGCTCTAAATGTTTGTCTGATGACGGACCGTAGCATTATTTTTTGGTGGTGAAAACTCTTTGAACTTTCAGAGTTGAATAAATGAAAACTTTTCTTGCTGCACAGTTGTTAGTTTCGTCGAAGGTTTAACTCATTTCAAATACTCTTCCTTGAATCTCTTCCTGAAGTCATTGTCGGCCAGGACAGCCGTAAGTATTTAAAGATCTTTATTTGCTCTACCCACGGTTGGTAATCTTTTCGTTTTGTCAAATAAACGTCTAACAGGTAACTATCATAAAAGTTTGGAATGGCTTCAAACATGAAAACGATTCATTCCATTTTAGTCACCTGTGATCCACTCGATGAGCCTGAAGGTCATCGTAGAATATGCACCTCAGTCAACTGGATTCAACTAATGGGGTCCGGATGACTGAAATTAGAACCTTTGCGGAATCACTCAAATTTTCAAATTAGATGCTTAGTTGGAGGTGTCTTGTTCAGCAGTAATTTTTGCACTGGAGTGGCGGAATGTGAGTACTACTTAAAGATTAAGTGAGTAGCCGGTTGCCAAAAACAGTTATGGACAACTTTAGATTGATAACGAAAGCAATTACGTCAGAGGAGGCAAAAGCAGCAGGGTGGAAGAAGACATAAAGCCATAAAACTACATTTTTTGACTGAATAATGACTATCTTCGAGTGAACTGACCAAATATTAAGCAAATAAACATTCTTATTACGCTTTTCAATTTTGTCACGGACGTGGTTTCAGGACCGAATGATATCCGGAGGTTATCAAAAAATCAATACTCCATGCAAAGTCCTAAACCAAAAACTCGTATTACTTATAATACTGCACTGTCGGTGGATAGATTTTAGTTGCTCGAGCTTTTGGATATCGTAGTCAACTGTTCTCAAGTTAAATTTGCAACCATTGATTAGATCAGAAATGTGTGTTGAAAAAGATTGCCCCCGTTACCGAAAAGTCGGCTCATTATTGTTTTACCACCAACAGTGCTGTGTTGTGGGCATTAAAATTTGTTCGTCTGAGTTGATTATCACCTGGTAGGCGACCCTGTACTCCGTATCAACATTATTCGATTGAGGTTGACAAGTGCACCTACTTCTTTCTCCTATCTCTCTCATAGAACCTAGTGAGGCATTTCTAACTTTTTTTTCATTTATCCTTCCTGTTTTGCTTGTTCTCGCACAACAGTTGAAAAAGCATGTTTTATGCAACCCGTTTTCTGATTAAAATAAGATGCTGTATTAGCAATCCAAAAGATACACCGTACGATGAAAATGGTGCTCAACCCCCCGGTATTTCTCTGCATATTTTCAAGTCTGAGTTCTTTTACGAAACCGTACCTGATCAGAACGGCCAAATAACTATTGGGATTCGAAGTGTAGAACTTCACTAGACAGTAACAATACGAGCGGATTAAATCGGAAAATGTAAAAGAGAGGGTGACAGAACTAAAGGACCCTCTCAGCTGGGCTTCAGTAGTTACTACTTCAAATCATGTGCGGTCGCCGTTCTGCTTGATAACCTCGATATATCTTCTCCCCGTATTTCTTACAATAAATGTGATCGTCCCTTAGTCAGCACTCACCCATGCTCACTTAAGGGTGGTTATTCATTTACTCTTCGACCGGTAAACCATGCAATCCTTGTACAGCTAGAGAGCAAGTTAGCCCCGTAACCTGTCATTCGGGTTTAGATCTGGGAGGTAATTTGACTGCTACGTGATCCTGATCCCACGAAACAGCAGCCGACATTGTATAATGTATGAGTGGCAGGCAGAAGCAATATAATTTTGGAATACGAAGTCATCTTGTAATTTACCGGTCGGTAGCGGGAGCAAAACTGTTCCGAGGTGCGAATATACGCAAAGGAATCCTTGGTGCCCTCAGCTATAACTACCTCAATCTAGCTGTTAGCTGGGAAAGTTCCTCAAGCCGTCACTGAGCTCCTGTCTTTGTCCCTTTAGCTGTAAAGTCTCTTCTTTTGATATTATGCCAGTAGCAATTCCAAGCATCCTGTTCATCAAAATTAATTTTTTACGTCACAAATGTAGACATTTTTCCACTTGTTTGTCCATACTACATGTATTTTACCTCGGGATAAGAGTTATACTTTATACAACGGTGTGAGGGCAATGTATCTTTTCATCTTTTGTAGTTCACCCAAAGCACAGTGTTGAGCTTTTTTTGTAACTTTCGTTTCGAAATACTGACTCTCCTCAAAGCCTTCTACGTCGAACAAGGAAGACCTATTCGCTTGTTAAGTGCAAATTTCTCTTTACATTCCAGACAGCTTCATACTGCATTTATCGATCTCTGGCTTTGTCTGGAGATCTCATGCAAATTGGTTTTGATTTGGTGCGACCCGGATATTTCTATGTTATCCAAATCTGTCAGTTTATTTCCTCGTGGAATTGCGCAGACAAAATTCGGTATGCTGGCAGTAAGGTGTATGCGTGCAATCAACGCGAATGAAGTCCACCTAGGTCGTTAGGATGCATCACGGCCTCCTGTGTACACGATTCACATGGTTCCTGTACTCGTAGATTTGTCAGCCACCAAATGTTATACCCAACTAATCAGCTTCTTGCAAGGCGCATTGGTTCTTACGGTTCTGGGAAACAGCCCACGGGATGGAGCACCGACATAGGGGATCCGATAATTCAGTTACCCTCATTCTTGACATTTTCTGCTCTAATTAGCACACAGTGCATAATTCCACTTTGAAATTTGGCATGCCGTATAGTATTGGGCCTCCAGTTGTTCTGGTGACTTATGGTTTCGTTAGATGATACAGAAACTGAAATGAACGGAAAAATGATAGGGGTCCTGTACTTTTGACTCGGTATAAAACATTCAATTTTTGTAATTAATTTGCACTCTGAAAAGCCTATGAAATCCATTTGAAATCAATCTAAGAATGTAGTCATCTGTGGATTGTGAGTCCATTTGACATCGTCCTAGGTGAAGGATTACATTAGGCACATACCCCATGAGAATAATGAACTTGATTCAGAATTACTGAGTTACTTGGAATTAGCATAATATTTTTTGGATTGCTCATCAACTATAGCAGTCATTTTTCCACTGTAGAGTATTATTTGAGTTTACTATAGTCTCTGGATGCTTCAAATGGCCAAGATTTCAGAATACGATCAAACACGCGTTGCAGCTAAGCTATTTGAAATAGCTTTCAAGAATTTTCTTTACGTTGACGCTACTTCGCATAACAAACTTTACTGCGATGTTATAACTGCCCCCCCCCCCGTTTGTTTTAAGTTCCTGCTCAAAAATGTTCTTAACACAAGCTACGTACCGGTGGGATGGAAGTAAATGCAAAATTGTTTATTGTGGCCTGAAGTGAACCGTTCAGAGTCATCGCTTGGGTCCTGTAACGAAGTATGAAATTAGCAGATCGTTGATAGTGAGTTGAATTACGAAAGTGGGGTAGACAGTCTTCAAGGAACATTACTATTCCAATTTCAACCCATCAAAAATAGACGTCAAAAAAACATCGATAACCGCAAGAAATATACCAGGAAGGCAGAAATTTTATGCAGACTTCACAAAAGGCAAGAGCAAAAGAGGTTGGAAAGAAACAACAAACTAGCGTACATTGAAAAACTGAATGCATTCACGAGCTTTATCCGGCTACGTAGTGCAACACCTGACTGTTGCTTCGTTCATACTAACCATTTTATGTGCCCAGTACCGTACTGTATTTCAAGCCCAATTGCTTCACCAAAACATTTCAGGAAGAGTTCAATTCATTTTATCCATTGTCACGAATCCAGGCATCTTCGCCTTCACAGTCGTTTAGAAACCGTGATGTAGAAACCGAACAGTATAACGACTTTTTTCTGTTTTTGTGTAATCTAACGACTATCCTCCATTGCAGAAAAGGACCAAATGGGAAACGTTTCACTAAAACGCCTGTATCTATGATGCTTTTTTCTGATTTAGATGGCCGAGTTTAGTCCAGTTTAAGTCTGCAATAAATGGACCTCTGGTACGTATGACAGTCGAAAAGTACTTAATCCGCGTGCGATTGCAGTATTCAACAAACACAAAAAGGGTTTTGCAACCAACTGACCGATCAATGCCTAATTTGTGCCAGCTATAGTAGTATAACTTGGTTGGAGTAAAGGGTGTGAAACAGTGTACCAATCATATACAATCTTGCTCGCGGTGTTTTTCACGTGTTCGCATTGGAACAGTGAGAGAAACGCTCTCTTGTGTTCACCGTGTAAACGATAGTAAACAGCGATATTTGCAGCTTGTGTACACTTTTATTTATGAAGAAGTGGGCTTCTATGTTGGCCCCATTCGGCGCGTCCCTACTTTCTGGTTGGGGCCCTGGGGATGAGGATCGTCGTTGATGAGAGACGTGAAGAGATATGGCTCAGAACCAAAGTCAAGGGCGTGAAAGTCGTGTGGCGTGCTTAGGAAAATTTCGAAACCCATGAACATTAGAGAAAGCCTTAGAAAAATGCGAATATGCATGCGGTGAAACAACCAAGAAACCATTCGGTTCATCCATTTCGTTTCGTTGTTTTTTTCTGTATTTGTGGTGCTGACCTAATACTTTACGAAAACAGTACTCTCAAAATTTGCATACGGAAAAAAATATACAGACGTGGTATGAATGTGTGCGAACCGAGAATTTACACAAAAAGCACAGCCTGGGTATTCCATGTAGTAGCCAAACTGAAGTTTCTATCTTCGCCTCCCACCCGATTCAGTCTTCTAGTTTAAAAAAGGATACCTAGTCGTAAGACGATGATGTTAGGAAAATTATTCATAAATTATTTAGGATAACACGTGCGAAAGTCCTCGAAGAATGAGATGCAACAGAATTTATCAGTTTCTTGATAAAAAAAGAAAGCATTGTTCGCCACAAAAGTTCACAAATAACTAAGCATCAACTCAAGTAGTTATGAAAAAGTCTGCCCAAGAATCAGGAAAACAATAAAAGACAATTAACAGTAATATAATTCAGGGAAACAGACAGTTTGCGGATCTGTCACATGTGGGAAAAGTATGCCACTGTAGGCTGCCATTGGACTTACAAAGTTTGCCGAGGGATCTGAAGATAAGCATACGTTATTCGGGAAACCGACAGGTATGCAAGTAGTCAATTGCGGTTCTTCGATGGGGTAAGCGATAAACGGCGTACATTCAGGAGAATCAGGTTGGCACGTATTAACCTGTGGAGTAGGTAGTTCAGGAGGACTGATTTTCAGTGGCTTTTTGGAACGATGTCTTTTCTCTGGAGGAAAATGTGGTGCCTGAACTAACTGAATCACGTTGCACAATCGTCTTATATCCTGAAGCCTATGATTGTGGTCCCCGGCTGAACTGGAAGTACTGTCAGAATCGCCAAAATCGGCAGGGTCTGAGGGGGGTTCTCGGTCCTCTTCAAAGATTTCGGGCTTTAATTGAACACCGGCTCGTTCATCCGAATTGGTATACTGATTCGTATGGTGAGATTGGTGTGCATGCTTCACCGATTTACTCTTGCCCCCTGGCTGCTCATCCTGTGATTTTAATACCAGCTCGAGTGCAGATAACCATTCGGATCGTTTGCTTTTCCTTTCGCCTTTGTGCCGCGCCATCGTTTGCTTTTCTTTATTCTCCGCTTTCGATGACAACTGATCATCTAACATTACTTGTTTTGCTAGTTTAAAAAGCATCATGTTGAAGGATGGATCGTTTAATTCCTCGAATGCTTGTTTTTTCAGTATAGTTCTTTGAATTCTTTGTTCCAGCCTATCGATACCAGGCAAATTTCTGGTTTTCTGTAAAAGCCCCTCCGTTTTATCATCTTTACTAACGTTCAAAAAAGTCGTGGGTAAATGTAATATGGTGGACTTCTTAGGAGGCGAAGTTTTTCTGGGTCTGTTTGCACGAAGGCGAGATTTGGCAGGTTTTACGGAATCCAGTGCCATAACCTCTGAATCGGTCTCATCTGCTTCAGTCGTGGACCTAGCCAGAATGGTCGGCTTGTCTTTCGTACTTTCTGATCCACTGAATAGGCTCGAAGACGACAATGACATTCTCGAGGCAACTGATGAGCTGCGAGCCGCCACTTTCGGAGTTTCATTCTTGGTCTTACGAAATGGATTTTTCCAACCACGTTTTACGGAGGGAGCTGAGGCAGAGTCTTCCACTTCGCTATTCTTCGGTTTTTTCTTCTTGTTCTTCTTGGATTTTTTATTCTTTGGATTGTCTTGTTCACCCGAAATCTGGTCTGTGGCAGAACTACGGAGTTCGGTTTCATCGGCTGCGTATCCATGGACACCAACATTCTGCTCTCCGCGTTGGCCTTTTGCTTCAGAAATCATGCGAGACATTTTATCCTCTTTCGACTTCCATTTCTTCTTGTTTTTCTTAGCGCTTAAATCGTCCGGTTCCATGTCAAACTGTATACTGTCGTGTGAATTTACTTTTCCGTTCTCCGACTGTTTTTCGCAACATAGACTACCTAACTTTTTTGTTGGATTTACGTCTGACTCTGATTCTGCGGAAATTTCATCGCCGCTTATCCTTAGATCGTTTGAACAAGTCTCATTCACTTCCATCTCACCTACTTCGGTAACCGTGGTTTGTTCTTTATCAGTAGAGACATCTGAGGTTACAGTGTCTGATTTTTCACACTCCTTAACTTTCTTTTTCGATGAATTTTTGAGTCTATTTTTCATTGCCTTTTTCTGAGACTTCCTCAAAGCTGCTTGTTTTTTTCTCGTTTCTTTAAGCATCTTTTTTCTTGCTTTGATAATTTGTTTGGCCACCTTTTTCGCAGCCTTTTTAGCAGATTTCCTTCTTACTTCTGTCTTCATTGATCGGTAATTGTATTTATCTGTAAAGCTCTTGGACTGATTAGAAAAGCTTCAGCTTGTTTCGTGATGATGGCCACAATAAAACACTATCCCGGCACACATTATAGTCGATGACGGTTTTACGATTGTGTGTTATAATCAATCAAACTCAGTGCCAGCAAAAATCTATAAATTTGTTACCTCGAGTTTATTACGCTGTTTGACAGGGGCGAGTTTAAGGAACAGTACGTGAACTGAATTTCCTCGGAATCCAGTGCCACCAAATTCGGCCCGCAGTCATCTTAGTTCACTTTTGATCACGTGAATATCGATCTTAGATCCCATTTCTTTTGAACAGGTTCACGGATCACGCTGAATAATGCGTTCGACGCACGTGAAATTGGTGTGGTGCACTCAGTGAAACATGACAGCTGCGGTTCCCGGTGAGACCACGGCACTAGTATGGCAAGTGCTTTAGCTAAATTTGCCGGTACTGGCGCCCGAGTAGGTGGTCGAGTGGCAGCCCGACAGGTTGGTAAACAGGCCGCCAAACAGGTAGCCAAAAAGGCGGCCAAACAAATTGCTAAAAAAGCAGGAAAAAAGGCCGGAAAAAAGTTGGCTAAGAAGGCCGGCAAGAAAGTGGCTAAAAAAGCCGGAAAGAAAGCAGCCAAAAAAGCGGGCAAAAAAGCGGCCAAAAAAGTTGGAAAAAAGGCGGCGAAAAAGGTGTCCAAAAAGACAGCTAAAAAAAGCAGTAAGAAATCAGCCAAGAAGACCTTGAAAAAGCTTAACAAAAAAGCATCGGAAATGATGGATGATGAAGAAAATGCGTCCGGAATGAAGAACTCAATCTCCACTTTGTCGGGGCCAGCCGGCAATAAAGGACAAAGTAGACCAAAAAAGAAGGCAAATAAAGCTTCTGAAAACAGCTCTGAGCAAACGAAAGATCAGGATCGATCTAAGAACGCACAGGTCACAGAGGACTCTAATGCCGAGAAGCCTCAGAGATTCAAACCTGAATTATCTAAAAAAGGGTCACACAAAAAGTCAAAGACAAAGAAAACATCAGAGGATACCTCCGCAGCAAAGAGTAAGAGATCTAAAGAGAAAGAAATGGGAAAACAATCCAAAAAGTATGTAAAAGGTAAGCAGTCAAAGAGTGCGCCGTCTCCAGCTATACTCGCGGGTGCATCGATAACCGAATCATCGGAACCTGAAGAGAGCAGTGATGCAAATTCCACCTCTTCGGTGATCTCCCGAGGTGGAGATACAGAAATCAGCTCGAAAATGAAAGGGAAGTCTATGCTTTCGGAATCTGAGTCAGGAAGTAACGAAAAAAGCGTCTACGGTAAATTAAAGAAAGGTCCGGGCAATCCCAAGTCCAAAGAACCGGATAATAAACCAAGAAAACTCACGAAGCGGAAAAATAAACGAAACGCAAAGGATCGAAATAGGAAACAAAATAAAAGAGGAGTAGGTTTATTTGCCAGCAAATCATCCGGGGAAGAGGATACTGAATCGACAGACGTGGATTCTGGGACCGATTCAGAAAGTACTTTCAGTTCTGCAACCCAGGGAAGTGGATGGAGTCTTGAAAGTGGAAAGTCAAGTGAAAGAGTGAATGATGCTTCAGTGACTAAAACGGGAAGTTCTGAAGAAAGTTCATTCAGTGTTTTGTCCAGCGCAACAAGCTCCTCAAGTTCAGCTGTGACGAGTATGAGCGATTCAACCGGAAGCGTTGTCAGCAACGAAAAAGCAGCAGTACTGACTCGAGTAAAAAGTCAGATTCCGAAAGATGGCATGACAGCTGCAGTTAAATCGGTCTGCTCAGGAAGAGGTGAAAGCAAGTTAGATCAGGTCGAACATCTGTCTAATAAAGTTGCGGCTTTGATGGAACAAGATAATCTAACGAAAACGGTAATGACGAAAACATTGGGTGAGGACAGAACACAGGCTGTCAAGGAGGGTTTGAGCACTGCGGCAGAAATCGCCAACAACACAAAACAAATGAAATCACAAGTAGAATCCACTTTGAAGGCAGTAAATAAATGTGGAGATGAACAAGCCAATAAGCAAAATCAGAAAGTTGTTGAAAAAGGTAAAATGCAGCTTGTATCTGCCAATATGGATAAGGGGGCGGGCCAGGAATGTGTAACAAGTGCTGCAGATTCTTTGGCAACTACTGAGGAACAATCAGTGGATTTAACTTGCAAAAGACGAAAGAGTATATGGAAACCTCGACGAAGAAGCTCCCAAAATAACAGTATTCGTCCGGAAATGAAACTCTCCGACGAGTCGACTGAAATGGACACTGAAACAGATAAGCCGGTAGAGTCTGGTGAAACCCCATTGCAAGATGCATGTGATCCTGAATTCAATCTCTTGCTTTTTCGGTTGGCAAAACATCTGATAATGGAAGAACATCATGGCCGTCAGCAACAACAGAATAAGCCTGAAGAAAGACAAAGTAAACGTGAGCGGAAAAAAGCGCGCAGTTCTGAATGGCTGAGAGCGTTGGAACTGATCTTGCAAGCAAGAAACGGATATCAATCGGTGGAACGCAGCAAACTTCATCGAAGAAGTCATAAACGGAAGCGAGTTTGGTTGTGCTATCCGACTGGATATCCGCAAGCTCCTAGAGGTGCTCTCCCAAAAAATTGCGAATGCCAAAAATTGAAAGAGCTGACGAATGAGACGGAAAAGATAAGAGGTGTTATCGATGTAGAAGGGACCAAAACAGAAGAAGTAAATGCGGAAAATTCTCAAATAGACATAACTAATGTGCAATCCACAGCGAGGCCCAATAATCCGGATCCATTGACTTCGATGCCAGTGGAATTGAAAAGATTATCCATCTCCGAAACTTCATCTGGTTCATCCAGTTCTGTCGATTCACAGTACCTTAGGCAAGAGGAGACCAAACAATTGTGTCAAGTGATATATGCTTTAAATGGACATGAGCCATCTGTCCAGACAAAACGTTCGCGTACAGTTCTATCCACCAAAAATTCTGCAAATGGAAGAAAGAGACCATGCAGTTGCAATGCACTGGACCGATCTCTTACATATACGTATCCATTTCCTACAAGCTACCTATTATTGCAGCAAATCCCGCTCCGTACCTGGTGCCCTTTTTCAGCCGTGCCAACTGCACCACTATTGACCAATCCAACAGTTGTTCCACAAAGTTCCTTTCAAGCACGGGCGGCCCAAGACTCAAGCCAGTTCTACATCACCTACAGATGACTTTAAATTTCTATTTTTCGTGAACATTTTTCCATTGCTTGAGGTCGTTTTTGAGTACTTTCTTTTTCCTGTTGTTTTGCACATTTAATTTTAGTTCATACAACGATATGGTTTTGAGCATTGTTACGTCGATTGTCGCACACATTATCCGAGTCATTGATCAACTGTGAAAAGGATGGCTTTGTGTGAGAATATGGAAAGTCTTTCACAAATAATAAATTCTGCACTATGGTTTTTCGAGCGAGAAACACGAAATTGTAAAAAACATAGGCAAAAACGATTACAATGATACTTTTAGCATCGTACTATTCACTCAGTTTGTTTCGGATAGTTTCATGAGTGTTTCGTCAAAAATTTGTCTTCACTAATTTTCATTTTGAGTGGTTTCCCACCACTTCTATTACCGACTACATATTTTAACCCTTGACTAACTTGCGGTAAACTGGGAATCAAAAGACGTGGTTGACTTTTTCGAGCTACTTCACTGGGCTATGAGCTATCTTCCGCGACTAGTCTTTCTGTTATACTCAAGCCAGTTCGCGGTAGCGGAAGAGGTTATGAGGAGAACATAGATAATATATGAGCCATTAAGAGCGATATCTTCTCTCACAGGATGACGAAAAACCACAGGGTTATCAAACGTTATTGATGTTTCGAAGGAATCGACTACAGAATACGGTAAAAACCCCTCAGTATGAGGTCTCTGAGTAAGAGACACCAAGCTTAAGAATATTTTCCGATTCTCATCTGTATTCCCATAAGAGCTGAGAACACACTTCCCTTATCCGAACAAGGGACAGCTTATGATGTACCTTGGAATCAAAAGACCTGTCGCCGAGCTGTGGCGATACTGCTTAGCAAAGTAATGAAAACTAGTCACCTTGTGTGCTCGCTCGTGTTTCAAAGGGCGAATTAGTCGATCAACAGACGTTGGTTACGTGCACCAACCACACTTGCGCTGCGCATATTCTGGGACAGCCCGTATCACTCTGAATGCTCATTAGACGAACGACGTATAGAACCACTAGATTTGACGTGACCAATGCCAGCGGGATATAATCGATTGTCATAGGTGGCCTAAAAGTACAAACAATGCAACTGAGGTCAGGCCGACAGTTCATCGGAAATCATTTTACCCACAACTTTCGTCGATCACCCAAAGCTCGTGTAGTTGAAGATGAGACAGAAAAAGTTCAATTTTCACTTGGTACTCCACGTAAAAAGTGAAAACGGAACGGGAAGGTCATATCCATCTGAATGCGGTTTATCGATATGACTTATTGCAAAGCAGTCACGTATCAGCCAGCTGCAGGTGGAGTGCGATTCCGAAAAAGGGGGCATGTTTATTGCTAGTGGTTGGGAAAGTCCAACAAAAGAAGTACATCTGGGAGAGATCGTCTGCTTTCTGTCACCACTGATAGGTCATGATCGAGGTCACCTTGATTTTGTCTGCCATTTTCTGATCGCGGCCAGGCCACCTAAACTGTTGCACAAATCGTGAGTGAACAAAGCCTAATCGCCACTGCTTCCACAGCTCCTAAATGGATTTAATGAAAGTTCTTTGAAGAATTCGTGGGTACTTTATTGATTATCTTCAGGGCTTCGTCGTTCTCTTGGTGTCCGGTGACGGCAAGGTGCTTCTCGATTGCACTGGTCACGGTTCTTCTAGTCCCTGTCCTTAGTCAAGCCGGTTTGTTTTCGTTACTTATTTGGGACAGTTCTTGGGAATGAACTACCCAAAGATTTTTATCAGTAGCGATTCCTTAACTCTAGGGGTTTACCGCCCTCAAATCTAACAGTGACCAACACTACCTTCCCATTAGATAGTTGAGATGTTCAGCCATTGTTCTCCTAAAATCTTCGAATAAATGGCTGTGGAGTCAGGCTTCCTCCAATCATTTCCTGTAAATTTTGACTCTTGGTTCAGGACTAATAAAAATTCGACAGACTGACTGCAAGACAACCAGGAAGAGCAACCTTTATTTGCACTCTGGAATATGCTCTAGTTGCAAGATCAGCTAGAATTCGATAAATGCCTGTTTGACTCAGCCGGGGAAGATGCAGTTAGATGGAACAACGTACTTCAAACAAAGGGATATCTACAATCAAATGATTCAGTGGAGCGTAAAGCAAACTAAGGACAGCGAAATTCTGCCTTCTTTCGATTTAAGCAGATGAAATGTAGTGAGTAGAGAAAAGGTTCCCACTTTCGTTTGCTATAACAGTTTCGTTTTGGAAGGATTTCTATTGGTGTCTGTTGAATTAAAGGGCAGTTCCGTAGTCACATATCGGCAAGTACTCCAAAACATATCAATAAGAACTCGCTAAATGAGAGGTCCGTACAGCCTGCTCGTAGCAGCAAGCGGCCGTCTAAGTAAGTGCAATAATTCAAGACTTAAACGTTCTCAAGTCTAAGCACAGTTCTTCGGGATCAGACAAATACACTGCCCCGTTATTTGACCACTTCCTTTGCAGAACACTTCTGGCTTCTGTGGCAACGAATGCACGAAAGAGACAGTCAGAAGTACCCTTTCAAGTGCAATTGCTTCTTTCCTTGTACTTCTTAAATAATTAGTAATGCAGTGACCAGCTCCACCAACACAGGCACACTTAACAGAAAGGGGCCTTTCACGGCTCCTATATTGTCAAGCAGCTGGGTCTCTGTTTTTGCTCGGATTACACAGATCTATTTGTTGTTCTTGAATCAACTATTCATGGCCATGTTACACTATTAACCAGAGGTGAACAGTTACACAGGACTGACTAACCGTCGTATGATCTATTCATACGATAATGTTTCAAAACAACGCGAACTTTTAAATCTTTTCATTCACCACAATGGCCCAATAAGTAACACTGTAAAGGAGGGCATGTGTTTGTCGTTTTCCGTTTTTCAAAGTAAAATGTCCTATTATGGGAATATAAAACACTGTCAAGCCGATATTATTTGCCTACAGCTTACATTCAGTTGAAATACACCAGTTGGGGCTGTATGAAGGCATCAGAAGAACTGCTCAAAATGCATTTGTTAAATAGATGACTGTCATTCATCTTTAATATCTTGACCTGGCCTTTTGCTGAAGATTCCTAGTATATATATATATATATATATATATATATATATATATATATATATATATATATATATATAATACACGGCTGTTTTTTGTCGACCATCTTTTAAGTAACTACGTAGTGACTTCACCCCAATTACTAAAAAAGTTTGGACAAAACCATAAATTAATATACGGAAGTCGTTTAGATTTCGTCATAAGATTGCTGGGGAGTCTTCATACGAGTTTTGGTGTAATCTAAGTGGCATCATATTAGATGAACAAGCCCTTTGTGCTTCCTGAAACTGCTCATCAGGAACGTTTTTGTGTTCGTGAAAATGGTAGGAGAATTCATTAGCTGGTTGTACCACGAACAAAATCAAGACACACCCACACAATCCATGGAAACGCTAGGTAAAAATCTGGAAGGAATTAAACCACAAGGAAGAGACATGGTGCGGGGGACGTGTCTACAGGGTGGACTCGTAAATAACAAACAGTGATCGATAAACAAAATTCTAACTATTTTTATTCCTTATTTACACAAAAATGATGCTAGGGGAATATCACAACGTAAAGTCCCTATTTACCGTTCTTGAGGACAAACAAACATGTCCTTCAGACTTCAGGTTGAAAACCAATCAAATACTGGATATGTCTAGTGTTTCAGTGAAACAGCCTTTTACAGTATCCCACGAGACAGACGATCTCCAGCGAATCCCCTTATATCAGATGGATTGCTTACCGCATTTTACAAATGAGTGCCGAGCCACATTTCGTATGTAACAGATAGGTCAATAATTGGCAGCCCATAACACTTGGGCAGTGCCACTATAATCATCATCATCATCACCGTCATCATCGTCATCGTCATCGTTATCATCATTTTCCATATCATCTTCATTATGAACATCTGAACCATCATCATTAACATTATCATCATCAACAACAGCCTCATCCTCTCCAACGTGATGCAACTAACAGCCTGTTCTCAGGGTGTCACAACTCTGCATCTGCTGAAGTATGGTGCAGTTGACTAGAAAATAAAATATCAAAAATGCTTCCTTTTAACTTCTTATTGCAACGCTATCATAAAAATGTTCCATTTACGTGAATAACAAATCAGCAGAACAGTTTATAGAAGTCGGCTTTTAGGAATGGACGTATTCAAATACCTTCTGTCATCAGCCTTTAAAAGTCAAATTTCTGTTTGATCTACATTCACAGCAACTTGAAGTTCACTCTGATCTGGTGAATTTCCCCTTTTGGTCATCATCATCACCAAAAATTTGCCCGATACCACCAAAACTGCCGCATGCTTTGGTCTCGAGATCGGATGCCCAGCCTGTCGGTCCCGGTATACCAGAAGGCTTCTCGAGATGGACCAGTTGCACTCGTGCTCAGGTAATCAAGTGAGGTAGTGACAGGGCCAACAGGATAATTCACCGAACTATTTAACTAGTTTTTTGGGTAATTATTCTTTCAGTTCAGCTCCTGTTGCACAAGCCTGCTTGAAAATACTCGTCTGCAGGGTTGACCCATGTGTTGCATATGGTGGTCGCTATATTCTTTTGTAATCTCTTCTGCCGTGATTTCAAACATTTTGAACTGACCCATACCCTTAATGTTCTTAATCCTAGTAGGGTTCGAATTCCACGCTTCAGTACCGTGTACGCTCTATCAGCTGAGCTACGAGCTGATGCCAGTGCTTCTGCGTTTCTTCTAGTCGGTCATACAGTGTACCAGGCGAGAAAACGTAATGCCACTAACACGGTATACAAGCCCTCATTGGCACAGGATATCTGCCACAATGAATTTGTTTATAATTTGACTGCCTACGGCAGGATTTCACAATGAAACAACCGGGGTCTTCAGTTGAATACATAGGTTTGGTCGATATGGGTAGCTTTCATGAATGGGTCAAGAATTCCGCTGAGCTGAAGGACTTTTACCGTTTGAATGAATTCGAAGTATGCTCAATTTGCCAAAGCACGTTTCACTGTCATAGTGACCGAGTCAGTTTTGAGATACTGTCTTGTTTTCCTCAAAAATGAATCCGTTGCATATATTTTTGTGGATCATTTCTACAAACCACTAGAAATGCTTGACAGCTATCACTGTCTGTCCTGTCAGCTGTGCACGTACTTTTTGTTTTGAGAGAGGACTGAAACCCGGTATTCGGTAGTAGGCCTAAATACTAACTACTGACCAAAATTTCTGTCAGGAAAACTGATTTTCAGCAATTTCATCTACCTAATTAGAATTTCATAAACTATCGCACTGATAATTTTAGGTTATTACCAGAAGATCAACTTTATGGTGTACGTACCCTAGTAACCCTTCTGAACTATATAAGAAGAACTTATCAGAACCGAGATCTTTTCGGGATATAGCAAAAAACGATGAGCCGAGTGATACGGTAAAGGTAATTGTTTATTGTTCGTTAACATAGCATCGTCAGAAAGGATGGTAGTCAGTCGAAGTTTCGGTTACTGAGGATAACTTTTCTCAGGACCAGTTTACAATGGACTGACTACTATCTTTTTCGACACTGCTGTTACCGAACAATAAACACTTACCTATGGCAAGAAGACATTACGCTGCTGCAGTTTTTGACTTCCTAAGACTCCGCAGTACCGTAGCAACGAGATCATAGGGCAAGTTGAATCTACATGACTAATCATTCTGCACTGAAGGTCTTGTGTTCATTTTTGCGGAAATTGACCAACCCTTGGGTAAATCGCTCCCCATGCGTCTTTGTTTCAGATTGAACAAAATACTGCAGACCATTTTGCTAATCAAGAAGATTCCACTACTCAAGATTATCAAAACCTCCTCCAGCTGACAGATCGACGTGCTCGGGTTCGCGAGCAAGCCTTGGCAGACAGTTACCATACATGCGAAGAATTACAAGCGCACGTTGAACAGTTAGCAGGCCGGGTTCGTTTGCTATAAAATTCATAATGTTGAGAAGGTCAATTAAGGTTTTTTTTTACTGAATCCTTACTATTTGGAGAGCATGAAAACAACACCTCTCAATGACAACCGTATTGAGTGGAGCACTTAATACAAAATAAATTTTAATTTCACTCAATTTATCCTAATCCTAACAGCTAGGCAACCAAAAATTTGCCTGCGAAATAGCCTACATCTTTTTTGGTTGCATTTTTTGAGCTTCAGAGATATCTTATATGGTTTAAATTGTTCGACCACTCTTTTCATGAATGCTTGTTAAATGCATAATGCAATGGATGAAGCCTTCAAAACTGAAGGAGTTTAGTTTTGCTATCTTGCGCGAGCCGATATCTTCAATCTGAATCTTCCATTGATGAAACAAGTGGTGCGTGGCCAGATCAGATGTTGTAGTGAGCCGTAAGGTAGTTCGACTGTCTACCAGCACAGTTCACTGGCAATATTACCCTATTTAGCTCTCCAGCTGAAAGTGGTCAAAAGTAGATCACCTTGGATCACTATCAGCCACGAATGAAGTAAGCTATGCGAGAGAAATACTTGGGTATTTTTCTACTCCTGGGTGCCATCGAGGATGACTAAATTTCTAGACTTCAAAAGGTGCTTTCTTCACTCATCTTGAGAAAGAGGCTGTGTGGAATTCATTTCAGTGATAAGTCATCGTGCTTGGATCGGTACGAGTGTGTGTGTGTGTGTGTGTGTGTGTGTGTGTGTGTGTGTGTGCGAAAGTTGGAAAAGATAGAACATAAGATGTAATAGGTTAGTATCCTGGAAGGACTGAGTCTATCGAGAAATGCTTTCCTCGTGGTCTTAATTGCGTTTCCCGTTTCACGTAACTTTTCCACTCTTTATCTTGGGGCTTGTGTTCCTAGCGTCCCAGATATCATGCAAAGCCCGGGATGTCGTTTTATTCTATCGATATTCTAGAATCTGTGGGAAAGATACGAAAGTAAACTGTGAGTAGTTATCATGTCTATTATCAACTCGCTACTGAAGGACAGCCCATTGGCCAGATATAAGACAGCATCCAGTTTTCCTCAAGCACCAGCATTTCGTTTATTATATGCAAACAGAACTGTAGTGAAATAGGGCTCGGATGGTTAGTCAGGCTGTGAAAATGGGGACAATTTCAAATGAAGGGCTTCTCTATAGCCTTTGGCAAATTTTTGTACTGTGGAATTAAGGATCAAAATAACAGGAAGCGTTGTTATCTTTCAACGGTTTTATTCGCTTAGTTCCTGTTAGTACGGACATAAGCAATGACGTTTTCTAGAAGAGACGTCTCCATTTTTAACCTTAGCCAAAACAGGAAAACTACTGTGCAGTCCTGTAAACGTAATACAAATAAGAATTTATTATTAATTCTAAGCTGTTTTTACATTACCACTTAACCGGTTAAAAGCTCTATTCATACCACTTTTTATCCCAAAAAAACAAAGTCGAATTTATGGTATCAAAAATATCATTTCCTACGAGATCTACGCACTATCTATGTTAAATCAGCAACATGTGAAAACCAAGATACGATTACATGAAGAGTTAACTTTCTCTACCAACGTAGGTGACCGAACGTGAAGAGTTACTGGCACGCCTGACTGCCGAAACTAACAAGTTAAAGAATAACTATGAACGGTTAAGCTCCAACGTGAGTCTCTCAGTCATTACTGCTGTTTTGTAAGGCACTAGGAATCTGTTATTAACAACTAACATGTTATTGGTTTTTTTCCGGTTAGCAATATCTTCCGCGGTATTTATCTATTTCACATCATTCCGTGTCATGAGCCTAAGTAACATATTGCTATGACAAAGACGGCTGATTGCTCTCTCGAAAACAAAACGGTGGTTGCAATAAAAGTCAGCAAGAGGGAGAAATTATCTTTCTTGACAATTAAAGTTAAGGAAAGCACCATGCAGTGGCTTGCATCACTAGTGTGAGCTTCCCAGAGCCAGCTGCGCAGGTTAAAATCCAGCAACGAAACGGTATAATGCAGTGGTGATGGAAAAATAGCCTTCGGGAGTCCTTGTGGACCGCCAAACAGTCAAGTAATGATATTTGAAACCCTGCACAAACTTGAACTCCGTGAATCAGCCTTGCAATAATAAGGCGTTCGTATCCATTTTAATCTGAAAAAAGGTCTTGAAGCTGCATGATGAACTAATAACTGTTGGCCTCCCCGAATCAAGTACAGCTCAGAAGGCGTCAAAAACGGATACGGCGTGTGATTTGCCATTTTTAAGCGTTAGAGAATGGCTTTGACAGTTTTGACTTTAAACTTGATTTTAAAAAATCTGCTGATGCTTAAAGAAACTTCGATGGAGTACAAACACGTGAAGAAAAGCTGTGTCAGAGTATATTGCGTATACTTTACCAGATACAATTCTCTTTAGAAAAACTCTAGTTGGAAAATACCGGCTCAGTGTCATCGGTTGTTACGTGACGATCTAGTTTGAAACAGACAAACAAAGAAGGGAGAATTTTTAATACGATTCTGTCACTTAATAAACCACATCGTTATATTATTTCTACTAAATGCAGAGTACATGATACGTATGTAATGCTGTATTGGGACATATCTAGAATCAAATACAAAGCAAATCGGATAATCCCAGACGAAATATATTTACATAGAACACAAGAATAAAACTTGAGGTGTGAGGCGGAATAATTTTATTGCACACTGTTTGAGGTGCACTTTGTGTTCTGCTTAGTGAATTGCAAGCGTGCTCTTTATTGCAGTCATACAAACACCTCAAACTTTAAGAGCTAGTATACGGTAATTCATTTTCTTTTGAGGGAATTTGATGCAGTGAGATTGAATATATTCTTCGGGTCTAAACATGCTTTGAACTTTCAGCACACAAGCCTGTTGGAATCGTACACTGATCTGAAAAGGGAGCTGGAGGATGAACATAATCATTTTGGACAGATTGTAAATGAGTTACAAAGTCAGGTACGTTCCCGAAATTTATTTCGGTTTGTCTGCCTTCAGGCCAATGCCTATATGAGAACGAGAGCAACTGAGTGACTACAAAGTGATCCACGGTCTGAATACGGTCCTAGGGCAATGAAGCAGAGTAAAAACCCACTCATAAAATGCAAACCACTTGTTTCATAGACGACCCAGTTATTGATTGCGGTTTATGGTAGTGTGTCATTCCTAAGAACTTATTCGTAAACTTTCAATAATAATAATGAAATGACCAATGCTCATTCGGATTTTCCATCATCTTCCAGACCGAAGCACCTGTTTGGGTCTGTGGGGAGAAAGTCAAAAATCACTTTCTTTCCGAATGTTTTGTTGGATAGAACTCATAAAGACACATTGAAGGCACCAACTCACAGCACAAAGAATTGCAAATGAAAGTGTTTTAGCTCCAAGAAAGCCATCAAGAAAGGAATACCGTGAGAATGCTGTGTGTAGTGGGAAAAAGCACGTGAGGCCTTATGGTACAGGAGGAATAAAGAAACGGAAAAAAGAAAAAAAACTCCAGAAATAATATCGATGTGCACGAAAAAAAAGCCTTCTGTATTAATAAAACTATTACCTAACGACTGAGGGGTTGTGGTTTCCAGTAAGTCTGTCATACATCAAACATATCGCAAAGATTAATGTAGGCGGAACATGCGTAGACTGTTTATCGTGGCAAAATCTTTTGGTCAGGTCAACCTTGTGATCAGGTCACAAGGTTGACCTGACTAAATCCTTCACATTGATATAGAGAAATCCCAAATCGAAGCTGTTAGCTTTCAGCGAAACGATGCTTATCTTGGTGCATAAGTCGGTGCTTGTGCACAAAAGCTGTTGGCAAATAATGCCATGGGAGAGGTAATTCCAAGTCCTGACATTGGCTACTAGTTATGTTAAGTAGCAAAGTCAAAAAAGCACGCCGATACTCAACCGGATGGGTCTTAACAGGTTTGCTCTGCATTATTATCACGCAGCTTGATGTAGTCCATCTTTAATTTAAGAAAAAGACTACTGGTACAAAACACACAAGGAGTGACCTTACAACGTATTTTGTCATGTTGTATGAGTTCTAGTTCACAGCACAAATTCTGTTTGTGGGTACGCTTACACCAGACTATTGTTCAGCCTTTCGAAGAAACGATTTCTTGTTTTCTTTAAAAGTAATTTGAAATGTCAACTGCAACTAATTTTGTATTAATAAGTCACAATTGTTCATTGCTCATGAAGATTTTGGTACCGAAGAACCAGGAAAAAGTATTATCGCACTTTAAATCCCCGTTCTACTAATTTATCATCTACCCTAAATAAAATTCACTCCGTATATACTGGATTTCGTATGGGGTTACTGTTTAGAAGCGAAGCAGTAAAACTCCATAACACATATCAAAGTCCACTATCCAAGTATACACTACTATTTGATAAACATTAGCAATACTAATGACCAAAAGTGGAATGGGAATTCTTCTTATCACACCGTAGCGAAATGATTTGTAGTCATGAAAATTTCGAGAGCTGAATTGATTCTTGTGGTAAAACTCATCGGTCGCATCGCATAACCAAACCTGGTGGGTCATCGAGCCGAGAAATATGTAAATCGCAGATTTACGATGCTGGGTGCTATTCGCTACTGTAATATGAGTGGATAGACAGTATAGTCTATTTTGCAGAATGTCCAAAGCCTCCCTGTGTGACCTTGGATCTCAGCTGGTAGTGTAGTGCGCATGTTGCAGGCAGCCATATTTGTGTTCAATTAATGTGAGTGTAGGATCCTGCTGATGTGCTTACTGAGCTCTTGTGCTCATGAAATTTTCTGGGTTTTCGTATTTCACGGATCAAACGTGAGCATTCCCTACGGAAGACACTGATCCTTGAATACTACTGTAGACAGCACGTGGCACTAAAGCGTGCGTGGCATCCGCGCTCAGATCCCGATCCCACGGAGGACATCGGTTTTTACAGTCACAATAAGTTTTGCTTATGCAGTTAGGCTGCCATACTTCAATGGAATAATCTCCTTCTTTACGGTGCTGCGCTCACTTATCGTTAATAGTTAGTGGAAATATTTGCACTGTTTTTGAAAATCAACTACCTATCGGGACTTCTCTAATGCTGTTCATTTCCATCCTCTTTGTCACCACCACTGCACGTTTAACAGAGTCTGGAAAAGGATCGATTGATAGAAAAAACAAAAGTGGACCTCGAATACACTCAGAACCAACAAATCAAGCAACGCGAACAGGTATTGTTTACTGAGTGGATAAGAAAATGTCGAGCGGTTCATATGTTCTTCCCCAAAATTAATAAGAAATCCATGGCATCTGTACTTAACATTAGTTTACCAAAGATCGTTTACATATTTTCTGAAAGTGGACCGTATGAGACAAACTTCTGGGAGCCAAGAACACTTGAGAAAACCGCTGAATTCATCATAATGAAGATATAGTACAAACACCTCAATTATTTATGAACTTGTACGAATTAGGTACTAGGCATTATCAATGAGGAATTAATTGATTGTGCATTGACAACTTTATAATTATTACTTAAAATCAATGTAGGCTTTGCGCCACTACGGCTGCACCTGAATCGTTGATCATCGTAAGCCGCAGCCCATATTCATTGAATCCATACTGATGACTCAGCCAGAAATACAAACCGGTGGATTTCACAAACCATAACGGTTAGGCTAGTCAGAATGAACATATAGCCCTTAAAGATAAAAATATGCATGCCAAGAATCAATAAGCTGTTTGTCAATGGAACAGGTCAACTGGAGCTTACTGAGAATTTTGGATGAGGCAAAGTAATGTAGTAGGCACAACTGCTTACCATTGTTTCATTAATCAACTCAGTGTATCCTTTTCAAATCATGTCTGCAACTGCTAATGGAATTCGCTAGACGAAAGTTTGTCTTCGTGTCTAATGCACTTTTCATGAACTTCTCCTGGTATATCACAACAGAAGGCTAAAATACAAAATTCTTCCCAACTTGACGTAAGTCACTTTAGTTCTACTGCGACCTGCTGACAACTGAAGTAGCGTGACCTTGTTAACCACGGTATATTAGTCTGAAGTTCAGAAGTTCAAAATTAGTTGAATGTTAAATATGGCTTATTGCTTAACAGATGACGGTGAGATTCACCACTGGAGGTTTTTGTCACTGGGACGTAAATGATGTTACCACTAGATCCATTTATTTTTCTCAATTATCTGTCATGCTTCTGTCTAACAAAAGGAAGCAAAACCGAAGCAAGGTTATATGGGGAATGTTATGTTGTCTAACTGCGCAAAAAGCTCTTCACGGTGAACCGTAGCTTAACCGGAGGAAAACTTTTGGCTCACTTCGAGTGCGTGACCTGAATTTCAAAGTGGTATGATCGTGGCCCGTTAAGTATTCATTTTGTTTTCGCTACGCTTACTGGAAACCGGGGTATTCTGCTACTTAGTGGCAGGGAACAGCGATGGCTTTCTTCGAGTCCATGGAACACTTGTTCCTATTATAATCCATTTTTTTCTTCTTGTGAATGGCAGCACTTTTTCCATTGTTCGTGTAAAATGCGGTGTCATAAAAAGATGTGACGTGCAAAACGCAAAGACATCCGACTAGGCTAGTAATGTTAGTTGTATTCGGGTAAAAACAGCGGTCAGATATCAGTAAATATGCAATCCGGTTGAAGGTTCATAAAATCTTCCCATGTTCCTTTGAGAACAAGGGTGTAGAAAAGTTCGTGGTTTTAGCCTTCAACTGATCAAACTCCAATATTATGCGAAAAAATGTTGGCTAAATGTTGCAACAACGAACATATCCGAACCGAGTTGTGAATAGTTTTTATAATTGGTGTAATTTGAATGAAATGTGGTGGGAATTAAGGAGCTCATAAATACTTCCGCAGTAAAATGAAATTTTCGAAATAATAATGTTAGTGAATTTGAGGTCGCAGAACTCACCACGCTAATTGAAATGGATTGCAAAAAATCACGATCAACCTTTTTTGATGGGGGTTATCAAAGATACCTTGAACAACGTAAAACCCACCGTGCTCAAAAGACGTAAGTTCCCTGTCCGTCCGACCAGAATTTATCATAGGAAAACGGTCTTATTTTAGAATGATGCACCACGTCTCGTCTCACAGGAAGCGGAACATCTTATAGACTTGTACAACTTTATCAGTTTGTTATAAAATTTTATATTATCAAGACCACCTGGAAATCCATCGGTATAATTCACGATCTGAACAAGATTCGAGACTTATCCCTTGTGTAAGAAAAAAGATATCGCTAGTTTTTTTTGTAAATTGGGAAATTTTACCAGGATTCAACCTTGCATTTTGGAGGCTCATTATTTAGAACAACCCTACTGTTTAGGGAATATTGGCAATACCTGCAGAAAGTAACTCATGGCTACGTTTTTCATTGATTGAAGTGACAGATTGGAAAAAATAGAATGGTGAAATATAGCGCCAACAAATATGTACTTTATTCACTGCTGCAAACCTTGGATGTATTTATTATTTCCTCCCTATTGAGAATGATCAGCAGGGCACTGCAACTGTGCCATAAATTCACTAACGGAACTGATTAGTGTTTTAGCAAGAAGAAGGCATTGGAATCCAGCTTGGATAGCCCACTGGTAATCTGCGTGTCTCGTAATCCCATTCATCCCGGGTTTAAGTCACTTGTGCTGTTGCTGGGTTTGCATTACAGGTGGGTTTAGGTAAAGCAGCCTTACTTTGTTCTCGAGATTTCTAGGAATGAGTTTAGTGAGTACATGAGTACCAATAAATCTTGATAAATTAGGCTTCGAGTGTGATTTTGCAATTTAATTGGGTTATTTTGCGAAGTTCTTTTTTATCATTACTTCATCAATTAGAAAATGTTTTCACAGTACTCCAAATATACGTTGTACGACTTGCACTGGAAATCATTCTTGACGATATCTAGTAGTGATTACAAGTTAGTGTAATTTATTACCCCCTCCCCCCACCACGAAACACTGATTGCCGTATTCTAATATAGTAGACCATTCAGACTGCTCGTAGTTCAGCCTGATATGTCCTCTAAGTTTCTGATGGCTGAACGTGGTGTTCGGTTTGAAACACTTTCATCTCCAGCTGATATGATGTCAGTATATTTAGCACTAACGATAAGACGAAGATCAAGACCGGAAGAGAACAACTTTGTCCTTCTAATAATACAGATAGGGGGACAGAATAACAAGAGGAGCTCACCAACAAGAACACAAATAGGCCACACCGGCTGGTCAAAGAACAGCCCAGAAAGAGACCAGAGCAGACGCGCAGTTAAGCGGAATCACTGGACACCAAATCGTGAATTCTTAATTCCACACACTACCCGAGCGAACTTCCCTATATTCAACTTATGGGTCACTGGGCACTCATATGACAAAATGACCATAATAAAATGTCATACACTGATTTATAATGTTGACCAATGATTTCACAGTTAAATTTTGCAAAATTTCTATATGAATTTTATCCTTCTTTCACCTAAGTAATACAGGAAGAAAGTTGACCAGGTTACCATAGATGTGCTGAATAAATTCTGTGGTCTGCTCACTGAGTTGGCCCTTATTTTTAGTTAAGATTACAATGAGGTTCACCTAGTGGACGGGAACTTGAGAGTCTAATGCCTCATTGTCATTGCTACTGTTCAATTCCGCGTGTCCAGACCAGTATAAGAGTTACGCGCAATGTGAGACAACCAAATCCAACCAATCGTAGGATTTATTTGTCTATATGCTGTACTTCTTAAGAATAATTATTACAAGTTAACGTATAGTACAAACCTCAATTAGTGGCTTTCTCCATGGAGTTCACCGGTCACTCAAAATCATAGAAACAGTGCGAAACAGTCAACCACCATCTAGGGCCACCAGGCCAGTTCAAACGACTACAGTTCCGACTGATTAACAAAGAAGCCATCCATCATAGGAGTCGATCGCTGTGCGGGAAGCGGGTTGTTACCGTTCAAAAGCCAGTGACGGAAGGGTGCTATATCATGTAGTGTAGATGTTCAACAAACCGTTGAGAGCCATCCCGGATAGCCTTGTGGTTAAGGCGTTCGGTTTGCAATCGTTCACCCCAGGTTCGAGTCCCCGTGGGGGCTCGGTGGATGTGCACTGCTGATGATTCCCAACAAGGATGAAACAGCTGTACAGTGCTTCCATGTTTTCAATGGTGAGTTGAGCGTTGAAGCTGCATGATGAATCCGACTTTTCGATGTAAAGAATGCAAGTGGATTTTCCAAAAACAAAAGTCAAGTAGCTTGGCAGAACCGTAACATTGGTCTAAGTGTCGCACGCTGTCCAATCAGAGGTGGGGGAAAGAAAACAGGTCAGGTGAGCATGGTCAAACGGGCTAACATGGATCACTTCAGTCTCATAGGTTGCGGGTGCAGGGCACGCAGGGAATAACAAGTGGTGTGTGCGTGTGTCTGTGCACATGCATATGCATATCCATGTACTCGTGTGCATTTGGGTGTGCGTGAGAGAGATAATTAGCTAGATCAATAACGATTTGCACAGAAAATCGATCATAAAGAAAGTGAAAAGTGATCTAGGGCAAAGCAAAACGGAGGAGTTTGGCAAATGGGCATAGCAGTATCAACTGCTACCATAACACCATTCTAAAAAGACTTTCGGTGAATAAAGAAATTAAACTCCATTTCGTGAATGATTTCTATCGCCGTGAACTTTCATAGCCGATGATGTTGTGGCCACCCTACTGACCAGAGGGAATTCTTCAAATTCCGTTCATGTTCACACATTCGGATAACTCACAACAAGTGCACCGCAAAAGTAAGAGCACTTAAGAAATAGGAGGTCGAAGTGATTAAGTGGTTTAGTCGAGCAATGCCACTGGCTTTATGCCAACACAGATAAACCGTTGACCGGGGCAATATTTCAGTGATGAATAGAGCCCCAGAGAGTCCGTAAACAAAACATGCTAGGCGGTATGAGGCCTAAGAAAACAGAAAAGACGTAATAAACCTGCAAAGTCGTTTTGTTCAGCTCACGGACAGATTATTTCTTAGGCAGCAAAGGAAAACCAGGCGAATGTAGAAGGACAATGAAGTTATTGTCACTAGAAGGAAACATGCATTTATTTGGGTGACATTGCTGATCTAAGCACTTGGGCCAATCTCACTATCGTAAAGTGAATAAACCTGCCATCTCTGTGATTGCGAAATTTACTGGATAGTCTCATTATCATATAGAAGAAAAATTCCAAAG
Organism: Fasciola hepatica; assembly: GCA_948099385.1. Lineage (NCBI taxonomy): Eukaryota > Metazoa > Platyhelminthes > Trematoda > Plagiorchiida > Fasciolidae > Fasciola > Fasciola hepatica. The sequence goes on along the minus strand of CANUEZ040000112.1, from coordinate 3,721,476 downwards.
GACCCTGACTGCGAAAGAAATACCTTCCGAACACTTTCTTTGATCGCCTACGTATAACATCCAACAACAAGTCACATGCATTGAGAAACGAAATGATTAATTAAAATAGTTTCATGGAACTCGAACCTGAGCGTGTGTTTACGTGTGTGTGTGTGTGTGTGTGTGTGTGTGTGTGTCTGACTGTATGTGATTGGCTTAAGACACGGTAGGTTAAAGGTGAGGGTCACACGCTTTCGGTAACTGAGCGAGTTTGGTGTGAGTGATCGATAATGTTTCTAGTATCCATACTCGGTGTTTGTCGCGATGATGTAACAAAGCAGAATTAGTTCCTGTCGCTGTGTTTTTTCTTCTGAATTGCATTTCCAGATCCATCGTGGGATCTAAATGTTTCAGTTTCCTGAAGCAAAGACTGCATCTGAATCCGGTAAGGTGTTAGATCGGCTACTACTGCGCCGTAAAATGTCAGTCGATCGCGACAAACTTGTTTTCACAGAATGTATTGTTGGCACGAGGAGCCTGAGTCTTACGCAATGAAAAATTCACTCGCATTTTTCATATCGAAAAGTAGGACGTCGCAATTTAAAAAATGCAAGTGAATTTTTCATTGCGTAAGACTCAGGCTCCTCGTGCCAACAATACATTCTGTGAAAACAAGTTTGTCGCGATCGACTGACATTTTACGGCGCAGTAGTAGCCGATCTAACACCTTACCGGATTCAGATGCAGTCTTTGCTTCAGGAAACTGAAACATTTAGATCCCACGATGGATCTGGAAATGCAATTCAGAAGAAAAAACACAGCGACAGGAACTAATTCTGCTTTGTTACATCATCGCGACAAACACCGAGTATGGATACTAGAAACATTATCGATCACTCACACCAAACTCGCTCAGTTACCGAAAGCGTGTGACCCTCACCTTTAACCTACCGTGTCTTAAGCCAATCACATACAGTCAGACACACACACACACACACACACACACACACACACGTAAACACACGCTCAGGTTCGAGTTCCATGAAACTATTTTAATTAATCATTTCGTTTCTCAATGCATGTGACTTGTTGTTGGATGTTATACGTAGGCGATCAAAGAAAGTGTTCGGAAGGAATTCCTCTCGCGGTGTTTGCCTGATGAATTATTCACATGGGTTAGGGTATGAAAGTTTTTGAATCTAGGATAAACTCGAACTGCGGGTAGGCTCTTTTTTGGCCGCGCCATCCTTGCGGCTAATCCGGCTGCGTTTTTATGTTGGGTAAACTTTGGCTTACAGAGTTTTTCTGTATGTCCAAGGATGATTATTTTTTTCATGACAGTTGGAGTTATTGTTAGAAAAGATGGGATGCTAACTTTCGTTGTTCCCTGGTTGGGAAGGGGTCAGAGTAACATTAGATGTGGGTTTCGGGGATAATCCTTTTTCAGCATTCACCAAAGAGTCAATGTCTAGGTCAGACTGTGTTAGCCACGAGGATGATGCTCCTGAATACGAGCTTGTTCATTATTCGAGTTTCTCTATATATCTGTCTTCGTCGAATAGAAGGCAGCTCATGCAGTGTGTCTTGATAAGATGGTAAAAAGAACTTCATAACCTTCGTGGTAGATGTATTATTCCATTGTTTCAAAATGTAGTGCATCAGTAATTCCAGAGCTCAAGGGGAAAACCTTGTCAGAGCACTTCTTCCTACTGCCCTGTGATTTTTCTAAGCGCACTTCCCCACCGAGTAGATTTTTCACAATCTTTTTCTAGTTACTTTTGCAAATTAATTGTGAAATTTATTGAGAACTCATAACCCCAGATAAGTTGAGCACAAAATCTAGCTACACAGTTCTGCAAACACCAGTGTCAGAATAACAGTGATACAATTGAGTAGATGTTAAAGAAGTACAATAAACGCAAACTATCCATCTCAGTTACGCACCAGGCTCGTGCCAGTGAGGTTTCATTCTAGTATATGCTCACGTTTCTTTCACACTTAGTGCCACATGATTTTATTACGGGGAATCTAATTCAAAACGGTTATTCACCATTTTTGACGGCAACACGCTTATGTAAGATATGGTGACATTTATTGTGTGCTTCAGCATTCGCATCCATCACCGGTTGTACTCGTAAAGTTATCAGTAGTAAACGTCCGTTTTATTCTGATTTATTATAAGTCATTTTGAAGTGAGATTGTTTGGAGATGAATAATTAAACAATAGAAATTCTTTCACGGCACGCGGTTCGTGGTCCCAAAGAGATGGTCAGTTCGATCTATTATCCATCCAGCTTGTTGTGTTAACCATTATGAACCGAAATATACTAATTAGTTTGCAATTCAACAGCTTTTGAATGTGTTAAAAAGCCATTATCCTGATTTTTATGTTCAGATTGCTATATATGAAGGGTCCAACTCCTGTACTGCAGTTCCCTAGTTGAAAGATTTTGTCTGGCCTTATGCGATCATTCTAATGATCGATCCATACTGTTAAACTTGTTTCACTTCTGCTTGAAGACATCCAAAAGTACATAACACAAATAGAGAAGGTTGGTAAGATCTTTCGAGACACATCGGAAAGAGAGGTGGTGATAGTACTAGATTAGCACTACAAGAACAAGTAGCAAACATAATATTTATCAGAAACTAACAATGCGGTTATGGGGCCCTAGAAAACCAAATAGATGCTTAAAACTGATAACATCAAACTTTCATTGGGAAACATTTATTTCGTTCGATCGGAATGTGTACTATCTGTGGAGAGCATATTGTGTACAATAGGAGAAATGTGGGGAGTAAACATGGATTTGTTCCCCTGGAGGACGAAAAAATTTAATAAAGTGATGCCTACTACTGTCGGTGTGCATAACGTTTAACTGACTGAAACCAGTTAGATTGAAAAAATAATTACGACAATACTACAGAACATTGATTTTCATAACTAAAAACGCACTGGGCTGCCTTTGTTTTGGCCCAGAAACGCCACCTGAACTCACACTTTCCACCTGTTAAACAAGCGAAAGTAATCAATGCGTTTTATTGCTCAGAATCAAAAACTTGTAACACGAAGAAATCTCTTTTCGATATATCACTTCAGGCATTGACATATATAGTACTGGGTAAAAGAGAATATATGTGCAACTAAAGATAGCAGAGAGTGAGTAAATGTGCAACAAATCCGGTAACTCGGCAACACGCTTTGACTTGATGGATCTTGTTCGTTGTGTGAACGACAATAAGTGTGAAATGTGTAACCAAATGGCGTGAAAAGACAGGTTTGAAAAACAAAGGTGTGAAAAAAGAAGTGTGGGGCTGGGGAGAATTTGTACACAGAAACCATAAGAAAATCACGGCCACGGCAACAACAGCTGTTGTAGTTCACACAACGTACAAGATTCATCAAGTTGAAGCATGTTGTCGAGTTACCGGACTCGTCGCACATTTACTCACTCTCTGCTATCTTTAGTTGCACATATATTCTCTTTTACCCAGTACTATATATGTCAATGCCTGAAGTGATACATCGAAAAGAGATTTCTTCGTGTTACAAGTTTTTTCATGAATCGACGGACAGAATCAAAAAGCTTTTGTTTACAGTTATTAAAAACGAAAGCTAGAGTAGCATTCGATAGCAACCCTGGACGAAGAATAATGATGAATAATGTCACTTTGATCGTTGAAATTACTTTGCAAACTAGATTTCTCTCAGTGAAGAACAAATCAGAATTGATTAGGTACTCATTGATATCTGAATTTTTCCTCATGAAATACAAAGCCTTATTCTTTTAGTCTATTTCCACCTTCGGTCCTTTTTTGATCAGTAATGGAAGCGTATGGTGCTCATCATTTAAAGATATTTTCGTAATGGTCTTTCGGGGGTATCGCTTTTTAACTATACTTAACTCTTGTCTTTTGTAACAATTTTAGGAGCAAAAACGTATAAAAGAGCTTCAGGTCGTTCGAGAACAGTTGGATAAACAGGTCAGTTATGGAATGCGTTTGGAGGCGGAACTGACTCGCTCGAAGACTGCCAATAGCCGCTTGGAATTGGGTTTGCAAGAAATGGTTCAACAAGGCGCGGCAAATTCACGTCTACATGAAGCCGAGAAACGCAGTTTGCAAGACTCTCACGAAGCTGCTCTAAAGACGGCGCAGCTTGAGATTGGTAGACTGCAGAAGGCAGTCAGTAATGCAACCCAGGAACACAACAGTTGTTCTGAGGAGATGGCTCAGATGAAACATCGGTTGGCGGAGTGCAAAGTAACACATTTCTCTATAAATTCTTCTATATTGTGAAGAATTTTTGGAATTTTTTTTCTGTGTTAGGCAGGCTATATGGTTTATTGTTCATTAGATATTTAGTTATACATTGCTGATGGGGTTGTGTTCGTAATTAGTAGCAGCAGAACAGACCGCGAGTGCTTTGGACTCCCCTGGTTCTGTCAGTAACAACTGTGTCCATTGGTCCAGTTGCGAGTTCTTGGTGTATTTCAGGAGGTGTTAGTTCAGTGACACTACACAGTTCCAGGCAGGCAACCATACTCCTGTCCAAAGTTCGTAGCCTATTGAACAAACGAGTTTAGCTATCGTCGCTGGCGGCACAAAATTCATCCAGAGTCTTTGCCCTAACAGAAACTTGGCTGTACGGTGACCTTTCTAATTCTGAGATGTCACTACCTGGATGCTCAGTTTGCCGGGTGGATAATAGCTATACGAGACAGAGTGATGTTGTTGCCATTTGCATTCAGCCTGGCATACCTGCTTACTAGCTATGTGATTTTGCTGATCCTGAAGGGTTCTGGGAAATCTTTTGATGCAGGGTTCGAATAACACTTAGTAGATATGCAACAATGGGACTTGTGTACAGGTCACCGGAAGTAGACTTCACCGTTATTTTTGATGAACTCCGGCCGTGAGGTTACGACTAACACTGCGTTATCCTCGGCGATTTCAATGTGCCGAATATTGATTGGAACGAGGGCTTTTATTGTCCTTCTGCAGATTCATTCACACGTGCCTTCCGCACTGTCCTTTTGGACACGGTTCCATACCTGTACGTACGAGAGTGGACCCGGTTTCAGGGTCTTCAGTTGTCCCTCCTGGATTTTGTAATATCTATGAGACAGTTTGACGTTGAGGGAATTGGACACTTCAGCTAATCGGTTGTAGTGACCTTTCTGTCCTTTTAATCCACTAGAGACTCGGTGTACCTCATTTTGGTGAACCATATACAGGAGGCAAAATATGGCCTATAATATTTGGTGAAACGCAAGTAGCAGCATCGTCAGTGATGTGGACGGCCGCAGCTGTGGTTAGTGTGGAATCCTTCTGGCCCACAGTACGGGAAGGGATCACTTGACTGATAGGCACTTTTGCGCCCCCTTTTGTTCTCGAAATGATAACAAGGGTCCTCCGCGGTTCGATCGTGAGCTACGATATGCTCTCCACAGTAGGAACCTTGCACGACAGCATCATCGGGATACTTGGGATGGGTACAAGCAATACATAGCCATCCGAAACAAGTGTTCATCCATAAAAATAGAGAAGAAAACTTGTTTTGAAAGCATGCTTGCTTTATGAATATTTGAAACTTAAGGCCCGCAATAACACAGTTGTACCACTCTAAGCCTAAAAAGAAACACTGGATGAGACAGACTTCCAGAAATCAGAGGTCCTTGAGCGTCACTACCCATCTGTGTACTAGACGGAGCCAACCCCATCGCCGTCGCTGCCTCATATGGATATTACGCTCACGTTGCGGCCCTTCCATTCACAAGGGGTCACCAAGGCAGCATTGCGTGCACTGGCCAGTGAACCCGCATCATCTGTGGCCAATCTTTTCAATCTGTCTCTAGGCACCGGAAGTTTGCCTAGCAAATGGAAAACCACGATTATCTCTCCTTTGTACATAGAGGATTCGCGGAAGGTACCCACCAACTATGGCCCGGTGAACCTAACCTGCATTTTAGGAAAGGTTACTGAACGGCTAGTATCGGTGTGAATCCGGGAGCACCTGGAGTTATGCATGTATCTGTGCCCCGCCCAGGGAGGGAGGAAGTTTTCAGTCAGAGTTGCCCAGTCGTAGTCAAGATGGTACGGTGCAATAAGTGGAGTCCCTCAGGGATGGATTCGTGAACCGGTGCTGTTTCTGGCCTATATTAACGACTTGCCGTCAATCTTCCAGCCATTTTGCTTTTTTACGCAGTTGGCGTAAAACTGTGGCGTGTCGTGGAGCCATATGTGGGCAGAGAAGTTCTTCAAAGGGATTCGGAAGCTTTATCATGATGGTCTGATGTCTGGGCCCTACTGATCAAAGTATCCAAACGCACGTACATGCCTGTCGAGAGAAGGGTGTCGGATCCAGAGTACCGCGTCGGGAAAGAAATACTATCGATATCTTCATGCGAAGGAGACCTTTGGGTTATGCTGTCGGCGGCTTTCAAGGTTCTAGCTCACACGGATAAGGTCTGTGTTATTCTTGGTGCCATATATAGCTCATTTGGTCCGCTGAGTCCAGATGCATTCCAATCACTGTATGCCTCCCATGTTCGTCCGAGACTTCAATACGGATGTGTTGCAACCTCCCCGTGCACTATCGGCGAGATGGTGAAACTAGGGAAGCTGCAGCTCTTCGCGACGAGACTAGTCAGTGGCTACGTGGTACCAATTATGCGGATTCTTTGAGACTTCCTGATCTCTTCTCCGAGTACCATGAGCGAATTCGTGGTGACATAACCAGTTCGAGGATCCCCTACCATCAAATAAGGACGACGTGAAACGGAGCCGTCGTGTGGGGGAATGCCAATGAGCCGGACAGCAGGTACGCCTTAGTCAAACACTACCAGATTATATGACAGTCCCCACCGTTCTCTGTTCAGCAAGCTTCCGGACCTAACTTACCTGCTTATGGCTCATGCCTTTCGAAATACGTGTGTGGTATATCTTCGGGAAACCTGGCTGAATGTAGAAGTGGACGATTCTGTAGTCGAAATAGAAAACCATTCATGCTCCCTTCAGGATAGGCAGAATTCCACGAGGAGAGGAGGTGGTGGCTTTGCCATATATATCAACTCCAAGTGGTGTAGCAAGCCCAGTGTCATTTTTTCTACTCCTTTAATGGAACTGACTGTGTATCTGTCTCACGTCGTCGTAAATTTTGTCTTGTTGACGATACTACTATCACAAATGTTTACACAGTATCACAAAGCTCACAAGACCTAGTTAACTCATTCAATGGTTCATTCCTACCTCTCGTTGTACCTTTGATAAATGATAATCTTCATGCCATTGAGGGGGGACTTCAGTCATACATCTACGTATCCATTCTCACTTTTTAATCTCAACGATATTTTCTTGTCCCTACCCCTTATGATTCGCAGTTGTATTATAACATAACTAATCATCTAGAACAGTTTTCCGCCAGACATGGTGCTTCCTTAGTACCAGTGATCAAGGTATATTACATTTTCGTCACGAAATACACCCAAAACGTTTATTTATCCTACACACAGACTGAACAGATTCGTTTTCCTCGCCGGAGTTTATCCAAAGAAAATCTTTCACTGTTTAACCGTTCTTTGTTTCTCGCCACCTTCCGGCTGAAACACAGCCTTAGCCATTCCCTACCGGTATATTTTACCACCTAAATTATGAGCCACATTTTGAACATTTGCTGTCCGACTGAAATGGGAAGAGTGGTCTCACCGTATCTCAAAAGATTACGCAAGAAGAAAAAGTTAGCCTACAAAATACGCAACCCACCTGAGGTCAGTAGACTATCAACCTTGATAAAAAATGAAGCCAAACGTCTAGACTTTATATTCTCTTCACAGTTTCTGCACCCAAGGAACATCAAAGACTGATGGCAGGGGATCGAACTACTCTTTGGCCAGCAGAAAATTCTTCCCTATGATAACAAGGATGTTAACCATCTGAAATGTCAGTTCATTCGTTACTCGAATGACCCAATCCCAGTTTTCCATCAGGCCATCAACTCGGAAATTGAAAATTTCTCCAGAGAGGAAGTTTTCAAGCTCTTCATATCCATCAAATTAACCTACGTTTCTGGACCGGACTGTCTACTCTTGGCAGCACTCAGACACGAGGCTGGACCTCTCTCTGACCCAATGACTACTGTTATCAATCACTCACTTAAATCGCCATCCATTCCTGAATGTTGGCGTCCTGCCACAATCATTCCCACACTAAAGCGGTCGAGTAACCAAACGGGAATAGAGAATTTCAACCCAACTGCAATTTCCTCGTGGGCTTTACAGCTAGTTGAAAGTGAGACACTTCAGCACCTTCAAAACACTGTGAGAAGTGCCGTTGACGAATACGTATTAACCCAGGCGTTCCACGACGGACGCAGAAGCGCTCATAGTCTCGTATATTGCGAAATCCTTCATCGATCCCTGTAAATCAGTAAGGTGTGCTTATTTTGATTACACATCAGTGTTTGACAGTATACCACGATCCTTGCTCCTCAAAAAACTGGAATCTTTTATTTGCCCTACATACTTTCCTAATTGCCTGAAAGACTACTTCTCGGGTAGAAATCAGCGTACCAAAGTTGGAAGAAAATTTTCAAAACATCTCTTAAACAATGCCGATGTTCTCCAATGAGCTGTTCTTTCTCCACACCTATTCATCACTTGCATTAACGACTTAACTGTAGTTCATCCAATCCGCCCAGTCAAGTATGCTAATGACGTTGTTTTGGCTCAGTCTGTCTCTCGGCATTCCGATTGAGATAAGTTTCATGAAAATATTGCTCATATCCAAAACTTTCCCTAGCAGTCTGGTCTTCTTTTAAACAATGTCAAATCTCAAGAGCGCATTTTTCCCACTTTGCCATCACGCTTTATAGAAGACAGCACCACCATTAGTTCTACTCCTCTGGCACGTGTGAATCATGTGAAATACCTCGGTGTAACTATGAAAGGGAACTTACACTGGTCCTAACATGCAGAAACTACTTTTGGAAAAATGTGTAGATTAGCCTGTCAAATTCGTAGACTTAGACGGTTCAGTGCCCCACAACCAGTCATTTCTTCCTTCGTACATCAGTTTACATTTCCCATTATTCTATATTTTTCTACTATAATTTTTCCTGGTCTGCCGAAAAGGGACTACGGCACACTCCGTAGAGGTCTGTGAATCCTTAGCGTTGTATCTGGTATAGCTTTAAGAGACTTCATATCGGACTTTTGTTGTAAGCACATAACAGAATCGATTTCATGAGAACAGAGAGAAGACATAAGTCGTGAGATGCAAGCATTTCGTTTACTCTTGTCAACCGCGGACGTAAAACGTGTCAGTATATATACATGGTACAGTAGGAGGGTAAGTGCAACATTAAAGTAGGCACGATCGAAAGTTCTTATAGTGCGTACGTTGGGGAGAGTGAAGTCTGTCGTGTTAACGCCAGGGTAAACAAACATTTTGGGTCAATCGTTTTTGTGCACAGAGTGTTGGCTGATGCATCATGATTAGAATAGCTTCACTGAACGCTAATAGTTTCGGTGTTGGATCGCGCAACAATGCTTTGAAACACTGGGTCAGGTCAACTTTGTGACTTAATGCAATCAAGTGTCTTCCAATCGAAGAAGCTGGCGGTTTCACTTCGTTGTGTATTGCCCCAGCAGGTTGTGTCATCAAGTTTGGCAGCCATTTGGGTATGTGTTCTGACACTCGTTGAGTCAAGCAAAGATCCGTCCTGCCAACGTATACGTCACCGCAACCGAAAGTGAACTGATAGAAAATATGTGAGACATTGGGATCAGCAAGACTGTTTGAGTGATTTTGAAAACATAACCTTTTGGTCGTCTGCCGCAAACGCAACCGCGCCGCTGTGTATGTGTGCCTTAGAGCTGACTTGAGATTACAATTTATTTGAATAAATAAATGATCTCCTTTAAAAGGAAAAGTGATAAAAACTTGCTTCTTTTCCACGTTCATTGTTTTCGCGCGCACATGTCTCGTCCTCTGATGTTGTCTGATAAAGTTCTCCGGATAACCGTTAGCCAGCAGCGTTCTTTTTATGAACTCCTCTTCGTTTTGTATTTGATCTTCTGTACAGATTTTCTGGGCTCTGTTGAAGAGAGCTCTGACCAGCCCACGTTTGTAAGCCACTGGGGCGAAGCTGGAGAATTGTAAATAACGTCCGCCCCACGTTGCTTTTCGGTGGATTCTGCGCTGACGCCTGGTTAATAGAATATCTAGAAAGGACAAACTGTTATCGCGTTCTTCTTCGTGAAATACACGTAATGGCATGAAAGTAGGCAAAAGATTTAACGAGAAACAGAAAAGAGGTCATCAACGAAAGGCTCGTTGGGAGCTAAAATGCAGCCTTCGCGGAATTAGTAGTAGTAGTAGTAGTAGTAGTAGTAGTAGTAGTAGTAGTAGTAGTAGTAGTAGTAGTAGTAGTAGTAGTAGTAGTAGTAGTAGTAGTAGCAGTAGTAGTAGTGGTAATAGTCAGAGGTGGTGTGTTGTGAAGTGATATGCATTCTGCTCACTGAATAAGAAAGTGGTTTACTGCTTAAAAACAATTTATGAGCAATTATGGAGATATAGAGAACGCGATTACGTCGCGAGGACTGAACGAAATAAGAAGAAGCAAAGCATATGAACCAAGGAATTTCATACTCCGGCCAAATAAAGACTACCTCCAGTGCATTGCTTCGGATGGATAACTCCCCGGCTCAGCACAGTGGTGATATCAGAAACTAGTGATAAAGTTGACCACACGAATACAACGTGACAAACCTCAGTTAGTTATCCATCGCTGGTGATTTGAAGAATACACGTGAATAAGAATGGGGATAAACTGGGACCGGGAATCAGTCGGAAACCAAAAAATGAATCATGAAAGAAAAACTTTCCAGGAGCCAAAGCGCAGCACACTCACATTTTCAAGTTTTAACATAGCTAAGGGCAAACTGTTTTATCATTCTAGTATACAGATAAACCTGTTAGGACAGCCACAACATGGCTTGAGATCACCTCAGTCCTGTTCGATAGGTAGGATGTTTAGACATGGGTATATTTTGTGGTTTGTTTTATATGTGTGAGTACATGCGTACCTGTTCATTGATTAACATGCATATGCTTGTATGTACGTGTATGTACAGTCTGTCCAGATAGCAACCCATATCGGTCGAATTCTTGTTTTTACTGTTGAAACAATTGTCAATAGTCAGAAATCAAGTGATCGCCATGAGCTTATAGAAAAACTCAAAGGAGTGAATCCGTGATTGGATAATAAATGATGCCATTGCGTTCTACATTTTTCTGCCACAAAGGTTTTCCAAAAAGATAAACAAGTGTGCCAAGACGTCCACACTGTCTTTGAGCTAATGGTCCTTATGCGTTTGTTTACTAATCTAATTCCATTGGTAGCGAACTGCTTTGAACACGGACGTCAACTGACGCGTCAGATAACAGCTTGGAAATTCACATACAATTAGGCCAGTTACGCTTTCGCTGACTGCTGTACCCAGAAACTGCCATCATCGTACTCTTCCAGTGACTGTTAGTTCCATTCGATATTTCTTCTTGTGTTTCATGATTTTATTCTCTGAGGTGTATAGATTTCCGTTCATTGAGAAGAAATCAGGAAGATGAATGAAATGGACTGAGGGTAATAAAATACATCATTACAGTTTGTATTACGCCAGAAAAGTAAGCCAGAAATGTAACTCCAGGCTGAAAATATTATTTCTTCGTTCTACTTGAACCTTTTCTCCAACCAACCTAATTATTATTTCCGCAGATTTATACGTTAAACCAATTTCCCCGGGGTATTCTTCGTAAACGGCGGCCGGGGTGTTTCACTGTGGAAGTGCCGGGGCATCGCTGTCTTCCTTTGAGTGAAAATAATATAAGCGCACCAATGGAATGTCCGCCAAACGGAATAATGTTGTGTGCTCCCAGCTCATTCCAAACATAAATTGTGAAACCATTCTGTTAACTCTTTTAGGTGAATATTTCATAACTATTCTTCAATCTTCTTCTTCATTCTGAAATCGCTGGTACGAAAGAGGCGTCATTTCTTTGATCGCTCAAATAGCTTATTGGCATGAAGTACCGACTACTTTTAAGGACACATCACAAACACTAGATTTGCCTTCAGGTAGTCCGGATTTCTAATAATTAACTCTCATGTTCTTCAGGCTGTTGTGATTTCTCCATTTCTCCCACATCCAAGATATGAAGATCCCTTCTGGCTCCTCTGCAACTGTGATTAAGAACGGTGATGTCGTAACTACGTGTAATACTCCACTCACTGAAGGGGAATTTAATAACCTATCTGATAGCCCACAGAACGTTGTAAGTTACTCTGAACAGAATGATCGTTCCCCCAACCCTTCCAAGTGTTCTGCTATCTTCCCTGAGTGATCAATATACTCTACACACTATTCAGTTACACGGAGTTGAATGAACCAAGTACCTCGGAATGACGTCAAGCACCGTTATCTCATGCTTTCAACGGGGTGCGTGAAATACTACTGACAATTGTCTCAGTAGTAAAAGCAGGAATTCGACCCATATGGGCTATCATTGAACTCATTGGACAGACTGCATATTTGTATGGGTGCATGTATTCCTATACGTACGACTTCACTTGGGTCTACATACGTATATGCCTGAGTACTCATATATTTTTTCATACGCGTACTACTAATCTAGATTCCTGCCACAGCCGCTCACTTCCCCATTTGGTCGCCTTTCATTGGTCGCGGCCCTCTTCCTGAATTGTTGTACTTTGTTGTATAATAAATAAACAAGAAGTAAAAAGAGTATATATTTTTATATAGATGTAGTACTGCTATAACAGCATGCAATATCCAGGTGATTGGCTAGCGGGTCACCACAAATGGACACTTCATTTCTTTCAACTCCAAACGGTTGCCATATTTGAGGTGAACTCAAATTACCTAGACAGTTTATTCTCACCTGGTGGTCAAGTATATCAACTGTATTTATACCTTACTAGCATGTTATGAGGACCACATTCCCTTAAGTGGTTCGAAACAGATTTCCACCTATCCGTGAAAGCCAGCGTATACTTGGAAGCTGTGCAACTTAGCCAACTTTTAGATGAATAAAAAGGTAATCAAAAAAGTCAGTTATCTCATTCCATTGGATTAGAAGGTGGTTCTAACGTTTAAGCAATAGATTCATCGATTTCCCTTCCATTTCAGATTAAGCTAAACAATTGGAGGGAGCAAGAGGAGACAGTCCAAGTCTCCTTACATGATAAGGAAGCCCAGCTAAATGAATTCAGACAAGAAGTGGAACAACTTCGTCGAGTGAGTCGTGTGATGATTATATCCCGTAAATCGAACGCTGCTTAGAGTCGACTTTATTCCTTTGTCCAGCGCACTCTAATTCCACCCCGAAACTGTTAGCTTGAGAAAAACACGATGGTATTGTGCCAGCTCCTTATCATATCGGAATAATCGAAACTAAAACACGTACTTCTTTTCTGTTGATTTTGTGTTCGGTAATTTGTTTAATATAGAAATGGTTTATAAAAAGCAACAGTCTATTTCGGTAAGGCTAGAAAGGAACTTTGTTGGTATTGACACTGTTTATGCCTAAGTGTCGATGGGAATCCTTGGAGTTCACCTGAAGTTGAATTACCGGGCCTTCCCGAACTGCCTTGCGTGGCCGAGATGGTTCAGTTTGAAACCCCATTCATGGACAAATAAGACAAAGCAAAGTATTACGACCTCTTCTATCTTACTATTTCATGCAATCGAGAAGGTCAATCCATGGAATTTCCTTCCTGTTAATTTCGAGGAGTTCAGCTAGCTACATATTGTGGGTTTCAACGGAACACCGATAGGGAAACCAATCCACTGATTACTGCAATGGACTGTCTGAAGTTATTCATCACAAAAATAGAAAGCTATCTTTTTCTTGGCAAGAGAGGGGCATTTTAAGAAGAATGTGATAACTTGACTACAATTTTTTCGCTCCACTCAATGTGCTTCTACTTTCTCAAGGGTTTGACTGAAATGACACACGTCGTAGCCATGCTCAAATCGGATTCCAAAGTGACTAAACTGGGCTACGAGGACCGGATTTCCCAGTTACAGTCACAATGTGAACAGCATGAGCGCAGCGCGAATTCAGCTTCCCGGAATCTCAGCCATACCCAGGCAAGTAAAATATGATACCTTTGCTTCAGCAGCTTACATAGAGAGAGATCTTGTCATGTTGTCGTATTTTTGTTTTGTCCTCTTTGTTAATGGCCACTGGCAGAATACATGATACAACTTGTTACCTCAGGAATCAAAAAGCCAGGAAACTTATTAGGTAAAACTGTGGCCCTTCCATTTGTTATCGTCAATAATGTAACGTATATTGTTGTAGAGCGTAATATATCTCTTCTATATATTACATTAAACAAGCACTCTCACTCAACCGTTCACAGAGCCAAATGTAAAAGAGGGTAATTTCTATTGTATTCCTCAATTGTGATGACGTGATTAGCCCTGCTTGAGACGGGTAATGAGCTTCTGAAGTCATTCCAATCCTGTTCACTTTTGGTTGATATTTTTGGATCCAGAATACATAGAATTCTTTAAGTTCACATGAACTGTTTACTAAAACCTTTAGTAGTAAGTCAAAACAATTAGAAGAAGAGTTCAGTTATGTACTTTTAGATTGTGAAACTATGAAACAGGGTAACTAGGTTCTACCTTATTTCATGTGGTTTGTTCTTCTTTAAGCTACTACACGCGTGATATGCTTATTCTCTGATTACCAAATATTTACGAGAAAATTTTCTTAGAAGACTATCGTTTCTTTACTTAGGTACCTAGAACAGCCAACGTTTTAAACATTGGTCTTCATAATCCAATAAAAAAGCCCAAAGCATCGTTTGTGTAAAAGTTGACTGTAGAATTTCATTCTCTATCAGAACATTTGTCAGAGATAGAAAGGAGGGTCGTTGCATACTTTGCTCAAATAAAAGTCACATTAGCAAAGTTGTCCTGTTCCAGTCTAACCAGGGGTCGCTAGCTTGCACGAATAATCATGCCTCATCTATAAGGTTTCTGTTTGGATACCTGAATATGAACAGTAGTCAACATATGAGAAGAGAAGTAACACAACTTCATTAGAAAGACTTAGCGTTCTCCAGAATAATAACCGCCTATCTTCGATACAAGTTTAAAGAGCCAGTTTGCCTGATATGCATGCCCTCTGAAGTTTATACCGTTATTATAAAAGCAAAATGAACACAAAGTATCGAAATTCAGCGTGAAAACTACCCTCCAAGATGAATCAGTGTGCAAGATGTCGTGTTTAGTCGGAATGTATTGAAATTGTTTTGCTTTGTTATGTTATGCCCCAAAAGCTTGCTTACCACAACCTGCTATCAAGGTCATCGACAGCAGACCAGGTATTTCACCCTTTTACCCGGAGGGCATAACGAAAAAAACGAAATTAATAGGTAATTATTGGGTCAACCGAATCGAGGTTCTGGTATTGTCGTAATAAATCTGATGAACTATATCACAGAGCCAACACAAATATTGAAAGATTCAACAAAATTCAAGAAAGCTCACTGAGAAACAAAAGACAGAAGCACTGACGTCCAGTGAGCACCTACCTCTGAATTTTGAAGGACTGAAGCCTGTAGGCTCAGCAGTATCACTACTTTATGAGCTACTAGACGGAAGTACTTTTGTGCCCCGTTATTTGCTTTAATAATTGAGCTTATCAAACCCCAACGTAATAGCTGGTAGAAGTCCTTAAACCTGTGCGCAAAGAGATTTTGTCACAAACTTCTTGAAAGACCCACATTTATTGAGCCCAATAAATATGCAAATGTGGACAAAATCATGTGTTCATTGGACACCGCCGCTCTAATGACAGATGTGCCACTGATATGAAAGGGGACTTTCGCACTTTTCGACGGAAATCCCGAACACAAACCTCAGAGAGATGCTGTTGACGTGTACAATTAACATCCAGTTTCCTTTTGACGGAAGAAATCGCCGATAAAATAAAGAAGCCTCGACGGTCAAAATGACATTCCCCCTTAGCACTCGTTCTTGTCCAGTATTTGTTTCACCATGTTAGAAACGATGGAGTTGAACACTGAAAATGTATCGGATCTGTCCTTATTAGCTATATGCGAATGATATATTCAGCGCAGATGAATAACCTAAATATACTGATGCAACGATCGAGACGTTTAGGGTGACGCATCCAGTTTTTTCCTGAGCTTTTTTATTACATTATTAAACGTCAGTACAGTGGTAGGGGTATACCACTCAGTCAAAAAGGCTCCCTGTACTATTACAGATAACCGGCTACCAGACCGTGATAAGGGAAGTGAACAACGACATGAAGTCCCAAGGGGTCAGGTGTGGTAACAAGCCGGAGGACAATGGATTATTGTTTACTAACAAGAGGCTCTCAGAAGGGCAACACGAAATGGGCAAAGCACAAACTTACACAGTTCTGTACGTACAAACCGAGAAGTAGACCTCACTAGTTGTTTGACATCTAGAACTAGACGCAAATGCGGTATTATCCCGGGTGAAAAGTCACACGTTATTCATGATGTCTTATTCGTGTACTTTCACCCAGATGAATGTATAAACTGCAGCGTGAAGTATGAATGAAAACAGCATGCTTGTCAGGAATGACTCTCGAAGAGCTACTTATCGTCTTTCCTATCAGAATTGACGGAAGAGCTTAGAGGAATAACAGAGTTCTGCAGGCTGCTGTCAAAGCCATATTTATTGCGGCCACATTAATAGGCCACTTCTCAACCACTCCTATTATAAAATTTGAGAACAAAGATGAACTATCTCCGTTAGCCCCTCTGAGATTTTTTTTATCATTTTGTATTATACCTATGTAGCCACTTTTGACGGTCAAACAAAAAGGCATTTGTCCAAAAGTGGGATGAATGGTACATTCTTCAGTTTGATTGACGCCCATTTACTAGAATCAGGGTGTTCCGTTGGAGTGGAGAAGGCATTGAGTTTTGTGTGCAGTGACACGCAATGAGTCGAAAGCGATCAGGTGCCGTACTTTGGCGACGGTCAGTGATCTGTACGCAAGTCATTGGGCCTGAACGGTGCTTTCGAAGTCCGCTAATGCACTCCATCATGTATGACTGGCCAAAGACTGATTACTCCGTTTGTGATCGTTTTTTCCATCTGGGTCACTCCTTGCATGATGTCACTCATCACATTTCAAACACTTTCCTTTTTCCGTCATATATTTAACCGGTCGATCAAACGGCGAACACATTTACTGACCTACAGCCTCATCTAAATCCCCTAAATTGTGCTAAACAACGAAACCTCTCCTACACTACATGCGTTGTAATCTAAATGATGTGTTTACGTTCATTGGGTGTCAATCGGAGGTCCCTAATTTTCTTCTATAATACTTTTTATTGATACTTTTCGACATTTGTTATCGACCTAAGGAAAACCAATCTCCATCTTCGCAAGCCTGGCTTGATTTACTGACACGTGCACAACGAAATAAATAAGGCTAATGAACGTGATCAGAGTAACTAGTGCCACAGCAAAGGAAACTTACAGGTGGGAGGTTAGGATCTGATACATCATTTGATGTACGGTTTAGTCTCACTAGCAGACAGTACGTCAGCACCGGTCCCTACCAAGCCCACGAAACCATGAACGACAGGACAACCGATCGATGGCGTGAATCGATCAACGGGAGACAAATACTGTCACCGGCATTTAAGCCCCAAGGCGCGGTTGCCCACACCAGCCCTACCAATGCGCTGTATTCAACGAGTAGGTACATGGACTGACTACCTATATATTCTTTGTTTTTTTTAATAAAACAAGACGGTTTGCACGCAGAACTGAGTTCTCACCGGATTTAATGGGACGGTTCGAACCAACAAGTACGTTTCACGATCTGCAGTGTTTCAAAACTTACGATTTACATATTTTTTGTCTCAGGCTTAGTTATATTCGTGGGCAAAGAATCACTTATTTACCACAGTCATTTTGCTCGTTGGCAAGACAAACCACATCTATTCTACTGCTTGCCTTTATGTAACAGGAGCTTCTGGCTCAGGAGAAGCGGGTCTCTGTTGCTTTACGTCAGGAGTTAGAGAACACCCGAAACGGAGCGGCTACTCTTCGCGAAGAAGTGCTGAAACGAGCAAAGAATGAGGAAGACTTGACAGCACAGCTAGACCAACTGAGAGTTGATTTGGACGTTGAAATGCGACACAAGACAGCGGCCGAGACCGCTAGCAAATCTGTAATGGAAGAGGTAATACGGTGTTTGGTGCTTTTTTTTGTTGTCGTTGTCTTGACGTTATACAAACAGTCAAAATCCTAATCAAATGGAAACAATATAATTTTATGTATATATTTTTGTACAACGAAGCATCATCCGTCTTTATTAGCCAGCCACCGTAAAAATGTCAGAATATTTCACGTCAAAGGAACAACTTTTTACTCATCGTCAAAAATCATCAGTAGTTTACAGCCGTGCAGTCGAAATGGAAAGTAGACGAGGGGTTAAGATAGGTACTCCTTAACAGATTCATTCTTTTTATCATCCGTCCATCACTCGCTTCGAAATTCTACCACTTGTCACATAAACAACAGTCATATTTGATGATAGAAGAATTTCATAAAGATCGTTACTGATAAGAGGCGGAAAATCCAAATAAAAACTAACCTAATGAAAATGACTGTTGTTTTTCGCCATAGTAATATTGAATTTATATGTCATGACCGTCTATTATCAACAACGTTTCACTTTATGAAAGCGTCGCATAAATTTCTAGCTGCACTTCTTAATTTCGGTAGAATATCAGCTTTAAGTAGAACGAAATAACGATATTCCGCAAATAGCTAGGCGTACATGGGGTGAATCATTGAACCGCCTACCTGCTTGAGTAACCAAATATTGTTTATCACAACGCAGCTCTCATGAAAAAGAGAAAACCTCCTGAATATTATTCAGCATTTTTCTTCAAATCCAACTGGATGCATTCAAAAAACCTCCTTCCCACTTCAGACTGCATTTCGTTATATCTCGGAAAAATTTATAGGAGAAGAACTTGGGGTTTCGTTTAAAAAGCAATACTAACACTGGAGAAACTGGAAAACCGTCACAATTATTGATCATCTCAAGCTTGCAGACAGAAGTACAACACATTTTCGTCACCACAGTGATCAACAAACGGATAGGCTTGGTTCCCTGACATGTTACATATAGGTAAACCTTTGACAACCACGTGGTAGCTTGAGGGTATATGACCTCGGATTTCTATCCTTCTACTGATGAAGGGTACTATTCCAGGTAGAACTCTACAGTGCAACGAGGAACTGGATTTGTATCTGGCTAGGTTGAATGTGACTGATGCGTTAAAAGAGTTTCATTTACGCCGATGCGTATTTGACATACACTGAGTTGTGGAATTCTACAGCATTTTTCATGCTATTGAATGGCTGTTGGATGGGGATGGTTGTGATTATTTATGGTACCATTTCACGTATTCTCATCCCATCGCCCACAAAACACAACAATTTATGATTATTAAATGTTAATTATTAAAACATCGATAGTAGAATTGCGCTTACTTACATGATGCATCGTGCATGTGACAACAAGTACCATCTGTGAAACGTAAATATCATTGTTAGATGAAGAAGATGGAACAATCAGTTAGCGATCTGAGTTTGCAGAATTTGAATCTCAGGACGAAAATTCAAGATCTAGAACAACGTGTAGAACAAGAATACAACGTACGGACACATCTGCAAAATCAATTCAAACAGTTGTCCACCGAATATCAAACGATTCAAGAACACGCAGGAACGAAACAAAATCAGGCAAGTCACTGCGTATAACGTAATTGAATCGTTCATTGTGTTCTTAATTATTCGGAAGATTGGGATTTTAATTTGGTCTTTTGATTGAGCCGGTGAAATTCCCGGTACGCAATTAGACCAGGAAGTAGTCAGTTGATGTCAGAAAGATTTAACATTCTACCATCCGGCCATTGGTAATGCACAATTTATGGACAGTTATTACTCAAACTTCTTTCTCCATTGGGTATTTGCTTTGTGCTATTTTACTACCATCTTGGTGGTGCTCCGATGTAGAAACTACAACGTGGATACGGAAGGTAAAAATAAATAATTCGATGGATAGAAACGGACTGAACTTTGACCAGGCATTGATGCATGTCAGCTAACCTTAGGGTGAGAAAGCAGAACTCCCACTTACTGAGAATAGTGAGATCATTAATTTCATCAGCGGACCAGTGGGATTTTTCAAAGGCGCCGATTTCAACATCAGACGGGACGCTATCACTGGTATATTGCATGACTAAAACAACATCGTCCGCATAGCTGGTAATAAAAATATCACACTAATGGGAAAACATACCCGAAGAAAGGGTACTAAAGTGGTGCTTTGCAAATTACCTGCCCGCTGAAGGTAATAACGGAGGGGTTTGATCACAACAACTTGTGGGTTGCTCACCGTCTGTAAAATAGACTAAAGTATTACAAATGAGGTTGGATTCACTGGTAGCTATAGTGTCTAGCAACGTTTTTCAAAAAATATAGCTTATTACATTACCATAGTCCACTATTCAAATCCCATCGGTTTCACACACAACTTCATATTGAAGGCAAAGTACAACGCGTAAGAGATGAAACTACATCCGGTCCTGTTAACGACTTTAAGTATTGGTTTGTTTACATCTCATGTTGAGGGTTTGTATGGGCCACTGATTGCTGAGTTAGACGTTTTGGTAGCCGTGATGATATCACTTAGACAGTTGATGAGACGTTTGCAACCTGAACGCCAAGCTCATCGATCAGCAATCAATGAATCCAGTGTGCCGCGCTGGCAACGATATGCAAACTGACTGAGTTCGTGAATTTCTTACTCGGAGAATAATACATGCAATGGACAATTTACAGGTATCTTGAATGCAATTTGTAGACGGGCCGTGCGTCTGTATTTTGTCTTGCTTTCATTTGACACTGGTGCGACGATTTGCGCGCATCAGATTTTCCAGGTATTGTTTGTACGAACTAAAGCTTAATGGAATATTGGTAATCGCTGCAGATAAAGCAAGATCACATTTTTAGCTTTCCTTGTGCAACAACATATGGACCGCTGGCCTCTTTTTTCCTGATTTGATGAGTATATTGTGGAATTCCAAGAAGTCAACTTTGGGCTTGATTTATCCTTAAGTAATGTACGAGGGACATGAGCACCGAGCACACGGTTTTGTTGTAATCTCGGTTGAGGTCTTCCAGATCTAGTACTGATAATTCACGTGGTGGTGAAAGTTCACTGATTTACTTGACTATCATCTAAATTTCACGGTAGCCTTTAATACTGAGAAACTTTCAGTTACATGAGAAATAGAGTCTAGGCAATCCGCTTACCAGAGTGTGAGGACGAAGGCAAACGTCCGGCGCCCCCCGCTGTGTTGACTAATATTCAGCCAAGAGGAGATGGTTAAACCCTGACTCCAAACCAACCACGGGTCGCGCACGAAACATTCAATACTATGCTCACCGGCATCTGTGACGGAGGGTGTACAGGACAACCAGGATATCTAGCCTCATCCGAAGGGCGCATGAAATGAGCAATTAGTCACTGGCCCCAGTGGGTTGCGGACCACCCGCTTCGTCCCGCTGCCTTACTGGTTAAGCCTTGGATAGCTGAATGATCTTGTAGTGGACCCCTATGAAAACCGCCTGCTTTGGCTTGAGCAACCTGGCAACATTGCGCCCCCGGAAAATTCATGGAACCTGACTCCATGTAGCTCTTTCTTCCCGGTTGTCCCATGTTTTGCTTGGCGCACAGACTGTACTCAGGCGGGTGTTAAAATAATGTCTGCTCAATAACTTAAATAATGCTTGGCCTTCAGTTACCTACTGACGAGCATAGCAGTAGCAAGTTTCAAATTAAAACTTTTGTGGATATTCGTGGATTTCTAAAAATTCTTCCATGGAGAGAACGAAGGTAAAGAACCGGCGTTACCTGCCTGAGACCAAGGTTGCTGAATATGCCTGATAGTTTAGTATGGCAAATAGATCGAGTCTTTTACTCTAAGGCATTTTGACTCATAATTTCATAAGTTCAGAATAAAGACTCCGATAGGCTTGATCAAATGATACCTTGCAACAATAATGTAACCTAATAAAAGTTAACTTCGAGTTAGTGACAAAAATGAGCCCCGCAATGGAAGTACATGTTAGTAAAAGTATAAGGCGGTAGGGGAAAACTTTTTCCTGCGTTGCAAATGGCTTGCAAATTAGCATGTCTGACCACACCCATGAGGACTTCGTAAGGTGATCTCAGACACATTGTGCGTTCTGATGAATTACGTTTTTACATCGCTGGCATAACAAGGAATCTGAAGCTTCTGTGACACAATTCAAATGAGGTTTAAATCCATGAATTACGACATGTTATATAGGCAGTATTGATTTTTGTAAGTCTTTACACAGTTCTTTCAAGTTTTGTCCTACCACAATACTGTTGGCTGTCTGACGAACAGAATCATAAACGCCCGCAATCACGAAAAAGTAACCCAAAACAATAAAACGTGGCAAATGTGCTTGCAAAAATCTTTTTCCGAAGATCTGTGGTGGAAGGAAGAAGGTCACTGCTATCATCTATTCTTAAGAAGATTGTGTTTACTATTGTCTCATTTGAGTGTGATAAACACTGAAATTATTCGAATACTTTTGGAGAACACAGTTTGGCAAACTGTGTTCTCCAAATGTGTTCATTGGGAATTTTCCGACAATATTCGAATACTAGTGATCCAGAGTCTCTCACTTCGTTTTCGTAAGTTTATGGTAACAGGTCGTTATATATCCGTTTTTTATCACACACGTGTGTACTCTTCTGATGCACATTTTATTGGGCACATGAACAGACATTTGTCTGTAAGAACGACGGAAAGTCTTACCCGGTTTCTTTGCACAGGTTTTTCAGGACTATTCGCAGAGTAATCTTGCGACACCTGATAAACAAAGCTTGTTTTGATTTTGAGTTGTGAGTTGATTCCCCCCAGTGAATAGCACTAATATGATATCTTTCGTGCGAACTTGCTCTGCTGGGTTCTTTTTTCTACTTCGGGATATAGTTTGTCCCCGCTTAGATGATTGAACAGCCCCATCCTATATGCTGAAGATGTTGAATTTGAAGAGGAGAGTTTACGATAGCTTCAGCAACGGCATACTTTAAACAGTTATTGATGGGCATAAAAATTCAGTACCTGATAACACCAATCGATTTCAGGAGGCTGCTAACCGATTACCTGCTTTCCCTACACACATGAAGAGCAGAATAATAAACTTTGAAAATCAGAGCAGTTGAATTTCTTAGTAAAATCAGTTAAAAACATTATGGTTCCCTTATTTCCATGGTTGACACGCTTATCGTTACTAATATTACCCGCAATACAGTTGGAGCAAGCGGAAATTTGTATCAGCCGTTTGAACACGGAAATGCGTCGCGTTCACTCGACCTTGGAAGCTGGGTCAAAGAAAGTACAAGAGCTCTCGGCCGAATTACATTCGGTCACAGACCAATGGAAACGAGTGTGTCGTGAACGTGATGAAATATTGACACAATATAGACAGATCAGACAGGAAAATCAAGATTATAGATCAACGCATCAGACAGCAGACGATGTGGTAAGTCAGAACCTATGAAGAAGCAACTCTTTGTATTCATTGCTGAATTTCAATCTCTAAAAGCTCTTCATAGATCCGACTAAAACCGAAGCTCGTTCTCAAAACAACATAGAATGATTAGACGAGTTCCGTAGTTCCTTGAAGTATGAATATAGGAATGCAAATGTTGTATTTTTATCCATACGGGAGTTGGGTCTTTTTAACAGCTTTTTGAGTTAATGAAAGATTGAAACCTGGTAGAATGTATCGCGTCCCCCCCCCCCCCAAATTAACATGAGACTATCTCGAAACATTGTTTTGTTGTATGATTAGAATGGATCATGGACAATCCCTATAGAATTCGAAAGAAAACAACGGTGTTTTAACCAACTTCCCAGAATTTCACTGATATTTTCATTGTCCCTGACCCGGTCACTGTTTATCAAATATAATTTTGATTAGCTTCAGAACTTGCCGAATAAAAGAGCCTAAATTTCCGTGTCATTTGCTAGATTTTGTTTGCTCGCATTTGACTGACCAATTAAAATCATTGACAAGAGTTGATGCATGTATACTGGTTATAAATCTTTCTGCCAAATCTCAGAATTATCCCGCGATTTTGAGCTCTTTGTGTCTACCGTACAATCAAACCGCCGGGTGATAGTTGGAATCGAAATTCACGTCAACTGCACAAGAAGAGCCTTTCTGCAACATCGTCAATCATTGCGGTCCCGCTATGAAATAAGCCTCCGCATGGAACTGAGCATTTATTCGGCTACCTTGCGCTCTGTTCTCTCTTACGTTTATGAAACATGGCCACCGAGTATGGTGGATACAGAAATTCTAATGAGCTTCGACCACTGGTTCCAGAACGAAGTAGGAATTCCTATAAATACAGACTAGTGCATGACTTTTCAACCGCACACTGATGATTTCACCATGGCTGTTAATAAGACGTTTGCGACCCAAGCACCAAGTTTAGCGATATGGAGCACAGAAAACCCATCAACTTGATCTATGATGAACACCAATATTCAAAACAATCGAGAACACTTAATGCGACTCATCTAACCTTAGCATTGGATTTGCTCCTGACGAGCCCCGGTAGACATCTGCATGGATTTACCAGTCATCTGATTACCGTTTTCGATTTATTTAGTACTCGACCAAAATCTGACTTTGAATGAGTGTTAAACGCGTACTAAACTCTGGAATTTTACGGAAAAAGTATTTATCACAGCAGGATACTTCGATATAGACAGTATTTCGTTCTACTGGGAACCTATGACAAATAAAAATATTGTAAGTTTTTCCTCTCCTGTACTAATGGGAAGTCTGTTATCAACTTCAGAAGAAAATATATATGTCAAACAAAAGACCGCTGAATAAATCTGAAGTATCTACCATTAAATACTGTTCAAAATATCCACTGAATCACCAGACTGGCTATTTTTTCTGGGAAGTCGTCAGAAACCGTGTTATGAACATTCTTTCACAAAGCTTCCATAGAACACCAATATTCGCTGCACGAGGGCATACAATTTTGTCCATTGTACCCTGTTTCGCGTTCGTGAAACCTATGTGACAAACTTACATTTATCTTCTGGATATATCGGTGATTGGATTGCCTATACTTTTGACCCCACAGGTAAACCAGTTGCGCACTGATTTCGAGCGTCTTACGGAAGAGGTGAAACACCTGGATCACATTTGCCAAGGTGAATCAAGTCAGAGTTTGGAATTAGCGTCAGAGTTGGGCGAGTTGAAGGTGAGTGACTCTTGGTCAGTGATTTGTTTACGAATTCACGCTTCTTGGTGGCTGCAGCTTGGCGGAGTTTCGTGCTTCCTAGTTAGTTTATATTGATTTCATTGATTTAAATGAAGTGCTTTCACGAATTACCCATACTCTGTGACATATTTCCGGTGATACTTACGTGCAGTGTTCAAAGTGCTATACTAACCCGTTTTACTTTCTTGAAAAGTGTTCAGCAACCGACTGCTGTGTGAGAGGTCTCTGTTGATGCTCATTACTGTGAAACCCTTGTAGATGCGCTCAGTAATGTGCGTGAACAGAACCACCGTGTAGCTATTAGATCTCATTGAATGACGGATGTTGTAGGTGATATTTAGCAGGGAAACAGTTTTGCGAAAATATGATCGAACTGGAAAGATTTGAAATAAGATGAATATACTTCATGCGACGAAACCAATAATAAAACGTCCATTATTTGACTCATTCAACGGCACCCAGATGACTGGCAGTGGTTTCCTATGATCCGCAGCAACTATGTATGTGGGATTTCAGGGTAATGCGTGAACGATATTTTATTCTGAAGAAGTAGATTAGTCTGTTTGCATACGGCTACTAAATTTTGTTTCAGTAGGCCCTCATGAAAGACAAGTGTCAGAGTCCCACTCACTGCAGTAACTGGATTATACCCAGTTTGTCGTAAAATGCATCTATTTAAAATTTATTAACCACTGCGTTTACTGCCCTACAAGGGACCTTTTTTATCATAGTTCAATCCTAACGAAAGATACTGATTAGCTTACTGCTTTCCCATTTTCTCTCACGATCGTCAATTTCTTCAACTGTTGTAACTTTCATTTAAAAAACAGAGTAGAATGGACCAACAGACTGATGAACTTCGGAAGTCTCAGATCGAGTTGGACATAAAAATTCGTCAGCTGGGGCATGCGCACGAAACAATTCAGGACTTGCAAGTGCAAATTAAAAATGCTAACGATCAACACCGTGAACTAAGTCAATCAAGCAGTGAAGTCACGAAGACACTGCGCGCCCAGTCCGTTGAACTAGATCAAACACAAGCAGAACTGAAAAATGCAAAGGCACAACTAGCCAGTGCAGAACTATCAGTGAGTGTTCTTTTTGTGGTGGTTTTGGTCACATGTTTCTTACGAAGTTGTAATCCGTTGATTGTTCTGGGTTTTTGTGAGTGAAAGTGCATGTATGGCGAGATGATAAATCTGTCCCCTTCCATTCTGGAATATTACTTTTCATTAGCTATTGGCCCCGGACTTTGTATGAAGTTGATATTATTCACAAGTACATTCTTTCTCTATTGATTGGTTGTAGTCCATGTTGAGTAGGAGATAGACATGTAACATGCCTAAATAGTCTGGTTATTCGCATTTCCAGACAAACCATTTCTTATTTCAAATCTACCAGCCAACTCCAGAAGACCAGATTTTCTTTCCAAGAACGGATACATTTATTTTCATTGACTTTGGGAACTCCAAACAAAGCTGGCTTGAGTTTCTCATCGAACGTAAGCCAGCACAGAATAACCTAAGATGACTTGAATCTCATTATCATTACTGTGTGGTTCAGCTCTGTAGCATTGTGATAATTCATACCTTTAGAATCTTTTAATCGCACAAACTTTGTCAACATCAATAATTTGTTTCTTTCCGGTTCAAGGACGAAGTTTCAGTCCAGAACCAGATAGATGCTGGACACAGTCGATTCATTCACGTCTACTGCACGTCATCGATAGTCGTAAAGGTTCGATGAAAGGAAGAACATTTTGAAAATACAGATTGGTGAACAAGCTAGTTTCCGATGGTTCATACTCATGCCATTACGTCACAGTATATAACAACAAGTCAAGGAATTGGACCAATTAGACAAATAGGAATTGATAAAGATTAATGGTGACTTAGGAAAGAAATGATGGGAATCAGAAAATTTATTGTTTGCTGTTGTGTCCAACACTCAGTTAACTTGTTTTCAGACTCAACGTTCTGCAAGCGCATGCATAAGCATGTGAATCGGACAAAAGCAGATAATCGATATTAGTCACATACGATTGGTAGAGAAGGGCGAATCAGAGCGGGATACAGACAGGCATCGCACGTACGAGTTCAAGGTGTACAAGGTTGGGATGAACCACGAGAGTAAGTCGATGGCACATGAATTAGCGTCATTTGCTTGAAGCATTCTGGCGATGATTACTACGGTCCGCAAGTCTTCTCATTTTTCATGTGTCCTCACGGCTTGTGGGTCCATTCTTTGGTCATTATTATAATCCACCTTATCTGCTGTCATCAATGAATAACTGTTGATGGATCCAAAATTGAGTAACACGAAAATATTCCTAACTGAGCTCCATGAAATTTCGTGACATTCATTGAAGCCACCAACAAGCTGTAAGTGGTTATATGCACTGTGACTGAGTGGTCAGGCATGCAATCCACCTAATCCCGGTAAGGAAAGTCGAAAGTGCGATCCAGTTGTAAGAGCTGATTGTCAGGTAAAAAGCAAAGATAAAATGAATATAAAATGTAAAAATGACAAACTATCAGTCAGGCTGTTCCTTCAACTCATCAGCCAATAGAATAATTTACAAACCAAAAAATCTTCAGGCTCACGATGCACTTTATGCTACTCCAAGTTTTGACGTCAACCAGGTTAGAACCAGAAAGCCAACACTCATAAGCACATGAACCGATTGACGGAAGCTTATACTACCATATTTACCATAACCGGGTGTGAGGTTACCCTCAGAAGCTGTTTCATTATTTCACTCTCACACTCGGAAACTCACCTGTTACCCCAAAAAATGCTAACAATTCAAATTGTTTGTCTGCGACAATAGACACAACTAAGAATGAATCTACTGACTAGGCTACTCTTGTTTTAAGCGAAATTAATCAAGTTAGCATCTTTTTCAATCGAGTTATCCACTTAATGGAATGATAAGCGGGCTAATTTTCCGCTACGGGTCTTATTACAGTAAAATTGCGTAGAACGTTGATTTTAGACTCGAATTGCATGCATAATTTGAGCTTGAATATTTTGCGGGGCAGTATTGTGCAACATAGTGTTTACACTTTGTTCCCATAGATCGAAGAGTTGGAAATGCAAGTGCAACAACTCACTCGACAACTCGAACACACAGAATCGCTTCGCACGGAAGCACAGAACGCGAGCAATGAAGTGTCCTCTGTCACTGCCCAACTTCGTATCGACTTAGCCAAGAGAGAGGAACAACTGACAGTACTGAGCAGTCAACTTGAAGCGAAAAAACAGCGCGTAGATACACTGGAAAAAACCTCGGCTGAACACGAGACGGTTTCAAGCAACCAAATGAAAGAAGTAAGAAACTATTTAAGGCCAAGGTGTCATTTCTGTCTCCCCAGGTAGGGATAGAATCTAAGCACTCACGTTTATTGACACATTTGCTGAAGAGGCTAGCTTTTTATTCTAGCAAACTGTGATTTTATTTCATTAAGTTGCTGGTTGGATCACCAAGTTCAATACAGTGTTCACATCACGGAAGTGTTACCTTCCGCTGCGTGAAAAGAGAATTTCGCATTTCAGTTCTTAGTGAATAAGTTCGCGTTCCGTTGAGGCATTGTTATTGAAGAACTTAAGTGCATTAGAACACTACCACTAAATCTGAACAGGTTATATATCTCAATTAGAATGGCATATTAAGGAGCTCCTTGTTCATTGTCTGGTCATTGAAATCAAATCTATACTTATGATCCCTCGAAGTAATAACAGGGTGCCATAATAATCATATTTTACCCCAAATTATCCTCGTACTTTAGGAGTAAACTCAGTGAATTGAAAAGTTTAAGTAGGTTTTCGTCGAAGAGCAGACTTTCCGTAGGATATTTCAGAAAGATGTCGCTGACAGCTACAGTTTTTGAGTGCACAATTCTTTTTGGATATCCCATATGCTACTGATAAGGCGCAAGTAGTGTAAAGACGAACGAAGGCGAGGCGCAGTTCAATCAAAACTCTCACCCTAGTCACAACTATCTGTTCATTTCAAAATTTAAAAAACGCCTCAGAAAAGTTGTCGAAGTATTTCAGTCGCCTGTACTTACCTTGGCAACTATCTGATATCAAGATTCCAGTTTGACATTACACATTAGGTGATTGTCATTTCTGTACGCATACCACGTGGCTCGACATGAAGTATTGAGCCTTCAGCGGAAGTGTATCTTTAGCATGTATAACTGATTCTGCAATCTCGTTAATAGATCTTGCTCTCGCTCACTGTGTACGGAAAAATAATGGGTTAAAAATGGTCACTCAGATCAAGCTGTTAAGCAGTATTGCCTACAGACTGTTTTTTGGAGTAAATAAAGTCACGTTTTCACTCGAATAGAACTGACTTGAAGTAATAAAATAACAGGCCAAGTCTTTGAATAAATTTCTGTAAAACAGCTGGGGAAAAGAATGGTAAGGGATCATGCAGCCAGAAACTCGCAAATGAATACTTCTTTAATCAGTCATTTTTATCCCAGCACCTTCTTTGATTGGCAAGAATATGAAGAGAATCATCAAGTTATTATTACTTAGTCTCATAAAAACAAAGGTTACAGATATGGACTCGAAGTCTGAAACGGCCTTCGTGATTTGCACGACAATTTAGAGTGTTGTAGCCAATACTATGTTAAAAAAATAAAAAGAACGGTCGTTTTTCTTTTCATGAGGTTGTTATCTCTCTGGGTTATTGGTTTCATCTATCAAAAAACGTGAAATTTAACCTCATTCAATTCCTCTTTTGATTATGACTCCACTTCAACCTGAAGGAGTGTATAAAAACAAACGAATGAATTAATTTCACGTGACCCCTCAAAACTATTTTCTGTTTGTAATCTCAATCAAGATTAATGTCCGCGAATCGACTATTCAGCGTCTTGAACATGAAATGGACCAAATCAAAAAGTATTGCTCGGAATTGGAGCGTGAGTTGTCCATAACTCAGGAGCGAAGTTTAGCCCTAAGGTCTGATTTGATACAAACACAGACCGTGCTGGAAGAAACTACCTCAAGACGCTATGTAGATGACAATTCGCGTGAACAACTTGAGGTAGGCAGTCATTTCAGAGTTATCAGCTGCCTTTGTGTCCACCTCTTTTGACTGCGTCATTTGTACTTCAAATCTTGAATCGTATCTGCTCTCTTCTTTCGCTTTAAGCAACCAAGTAAAGAGATGTCCAACGGCATTACTAATTTGATGGCATTAGTGAGCACAGGCAAACGAAGCTTCTTGTGCATGCCCCAATTCGCATTTAGTATGTGCTTTTGGGTCAGACGACAGAAAGTGGTCAGTGACGCCAAGGTTTGCAAACTATAAAATATTCCTATTTAGAAGCAGTGAGAGAAAGCATCAAAGCATCTTAAAAAGTATATTGTATACTAACAGACATTAGTTTCTTACGGCTATCAATTGCCCTGTGCGTGAAAATCCGGAGTAACGTAGCACTTCCCAACACAGCTTTATAGCCAAGGCTATTAAGGAAGTAACTGTACAATGGTGAACCATCAATAGTTAACCATCCATAAGTTTCATTTTTGGTGGTTCCTGAACATTTTATCAAATTTGCACCACTGCATGTATCCACTTTTCTCCCCGTTTTCCTGAAGATATACGACTGGAGTCAAAAACTGCTAAGCAATATTTTGAATTTCCGTTTGAGAACTGAACTTTAGTCAGTCTTAGAAGGGTCAATTTTTCTGGTCCCGACTCGTGAATATGGTATCAGAGCTATACTGCAAAGTACATAATATAGCACCTAATACATTATATTGTCTGGTATGCACATCATCCTACACTAAATGAGCCAGTCAACTCACCAACGTGAGTGGAACTACAAAACGTGTGAAAGAGAAGATAAAGAAAATGACCAATTTTCAGCATATTACACTTTATATTTGTATTTTATGCGGTAGATTTATCCACTTAATATGCCGGAATTTCATCCACTGGAAGCAAAAAATAAGCAGGATTTTACAAGCGATAAAATGTTCTGGTAAATATCCATAGATAGGTTTCACTTAGGGTGCGTTTCAGTAAAACAGAGTAATGGAATACTAAGTTGGTTATTAGGTTTTACAAGTAACTCAGCTTTTATCTTCTCATCGGTCAAAAAGCAAGGAAGAGGGGGTACGGGAGAGTTTTCTTACAGATTTATTCTCGAGGGAAGGTGAGGGAATGTAGAATGAGTGGATGAATGGGAACGGCAAAAGCACAAGTCAGTGTGTAACGGATGAGTCGGTTCTTGGTGTATCTCGTGGGCTGGATTCAAAAAGACTCAGTGTGCTGATCAGCGATTTCAACCAAAACAGCGTCAATGGGAATAGACGAAACACGATTCATGACTACTAAGCCACGGCTCAGAGGTTCAAGGTGCCGTTTCAGAAGGCTGCGAAGCATTGTAGAAGAGCAATAAGGTAGGATAGAAAGAAGGCTTTTGTACACAGTCTTGGACATAACTGACTACGGTGTTCGAAACTGTCTAAATTCCCCTATTTAGGGAACAACACGATGTTGCTCCTTACATTCTATTCACCTGTTATAGAATCTACGAGTATATATTGTGCCGAAAATATAACTCCTATCGTGGCTCTAGCCAGCATTATGTATGACTGCTATTTCGGAATATTTATTGATGAATTTTGTTTTTTACATCCTAGATTGAAGTGCGCAGCCTACGTGAACTGAACCAAGCATTAAACGAGCAGATAGAACATCAAGAATTACTGCTGAAAAGACTAAAACAGGATCTTAAAACGGAGCGTGATCGAATGAACGAGTTTGGTTCAATTTCGTTTGAGAAGGATGAGATTATTGATAAAATGAAGGCAAGTCAGAAACAAATTGTCAGGAATAAATATTTATCGGATTGTCTTCACCGAACGTTAAAAATTTTACTTTTTTGTTCTTTTTTAAAAATGAGGATAGTTTCTGTTGAAAATGTCAATACCGAAAAGAAGAGGAAGACCGTATTTCCTAGAGGCAGTACTTCTGAGGTGAAGTGTATCTGTTTTATTGTTGCACCATATCGCTGCTCGTCTGCGTGCTGCGTGAATGCTAGCTGTCAGTCAGATCAGTCACATGCAAATCTTAACAAGCTCCTTTCTTAGATGCTCTTAGTTATTGGGTGTTCCACGTTCTGGTACACAGACATCGATGGCGTTTTCTGTGTGATCACGTTGTTAGCTCTACCGGGCTATGATGTAAAACTACATGGACCTCATCGAAGATTTCTAATTTGCCCAAAGTGTCTATATTTCGGACGGTTTTGGGTGGAAATTATTATATACTTTGTACAGTTTTAGTTTCTCGAAGCCGAGTCTTCCATAGGGCTCGTCTAACTTTTATCCAATTTCTTTTTTACTGCGTACATCAGTGTAACTGAGGAATGTTCCAGATAGCCTTAAAAGACCACTGCACAATCGGGGAAACCTGGTGACTTTACCCGGAGACTTGGTATGGAAAGCCCCACGAGATTCCAAAAGATTAAGCTCGGTAATGAACCCAAGAAACAGCGGACTGCCCCTTGTCGCTGAGGTGGCCAGCAGAGCTTGTTAAAGCGTATCTAGTTGCACTCGTACTAACGGGACAGCAGCTATTCCATCAAGAGGATTAAGTCATGCAGGCATGATCAAGCCATCCTCTTTACCAATGTTTATACGTGTCAAAGCATGAACATATCTGTCAAGCAGGTGGTCTGACTGCAAATATTTGTTGACGCTCTATCTTCCTTCAAAAGTGTTGGCTTGTGGGTATAAGCCAGCTTTTCAAACCAGAAGGGATTATTACGCTCGAAAAAAAAGTTCGACGAATTCCTCCTCCTTACATCAGAACAAACACCATAAATAAAAGTCAAGCAAACAACATCATTCGTGGTTGACTCAAATTAGCAATGACGGATTAATTATTTGGCAACAGGCTCTCACCTTTTACAAAAGTGCAAAGAAATATTGTATCTTATCAGCAATGAGAGGTCAACATGAAATCTGAATCCCTGATCTTATCCGACTTTCTCGGAAGATATGTGATTGAGTAATTAGGTGCAACACTATTCGATACTGACTCCGAAACGTCAGAAGATCAGATCGAATATTCATAAGCTGAACAAACACTGTCTTTCCAATCGAATTCTTGGAGCTGGGAAAACACGCCTTTTTGTCCTCTTTTACTATTAGAATGAACATGTGCAACACGCTTTGCAAGTACCGAATGATAAGCATATACATTTACCTTAACTTTTTGACCACACCGGCACATTATAATAGTAAGTAGAGGTTCAGATCCAGACTGGTATGGGATAGAGTTCATTGCTCAGCAAGGTCGTAGAGGTCTTGCTTTGTAAACTGTGTTGCATGTGTAAATAACTTTTGAGCACATAAGAAGGATGTTTGTGAAGCAGTTGGAGCCGTGCAACGTAATATGTAAGAGAAAGAAGAAATTTAAAGAGAATAAACCAATATGAAAGAACTTGAGACCATGTGAGGCGTATATATCCTAACAACTTGCACCGATCATGTTCGAATGGAAACCATTCGTTGGAAGGCGACTCGACATCAGAAGCTGTAAATAGAGCATACCACGATTTCGTTCGTAAAAAGTTACACTTGGCCAGAATCCAGCTTTTTTATAGAGATAGATCTGTTATTTACTAGCTGAGAAAGATAATTCCAGTTCACCGGGTTTCTTATCAAATTTCTCATTTAAGAGGGCATCATTTAGCATTAAGGAAGCATGTGTGCCCGTCTGATGTAATAGAACGACTACCAACAGTGATATCAGCAGTAAAAATGAAAATTCAGAACAAATGCGCAAAGAACACTTAAATCCACTGATGTCATCGGCATATAGTTAGCAGTATGTCATCTACGGAATAATCAAAGTAACGAAAACCCATACGAGTTCTGTGGATATTGTTACAAACTAGGTTAAACCAATACCGAAAAGAGTGAACGCTTTTGGTTCGATTAACTGAGCATGTCCTTCGACGTCCACTTTCGGTTTGCTTTCCTCGACAGACTGAGATCGTGGAGCTGGTTCATTTGAAAGACAGTTTACAAGGCCGAATTAATGAACGGGAAACCGCACTAGAAATGATCAAAAGAGAACTGGATGTGAGCAACACACGTTTGATGAACAATACGAAAACACTAACAAATACGGAGACAGAAGTTTTGGAACTGCGTCAAAAATTGGAACTGTCAGATGCGAGAATGGTAAAGTATCGAGAAGAGGTGTGTAATACTATTCACTGCAGTTAATGATCACTCAAACAAACTAAGTTCTCTGTATTTACCTATATTCATTGCATAAGATTTGTCCATTTATTACATGGGACAGGGACATATTTCTTAGTGGAATCGGTATCCATGATGATCCCACTCGCATTTAAAGAACTGTTAGCATGGTGCCTGTTGCATAGAAGCTCGTCTTTGACAGAAAGAACATGAACAACAATATCACGTCGGAGGAGACATGCTTGTTATGGTGTGTGATGAACTAGCCTAGTCAACTGCATAGAATAAGGAAGTGCTTCCGCCAAAGCAGAAATCTTTAGGTGCCAAACACGGCTAAATCTTGTACCGTGAGAATATCTCTCTCTTTCTCCATTCGCAGTGTGCCAGAAGTTGTCGACTAGTTAGTCAAGCAGCCAGATTATGGATTTATTGCAGATTTTGATGGAGTTTATTTTGTCATTCTGAATCAAAGCGCCCAAACAGCAAATTCTCACCAAAGATATGAATGAATCAACACTACTAACATCATGTGTGCTTAACGGGGTTAAAATCAATTATAATTGGAATGGATTCTCATCATCCGTGAACGATATACTTTGAGCGCTGCACAATCTAATTCAGTCTAACTCACAAGCAACCTAAAGAAATAAAACTCCGAAGACTTCTACCGTAATAGCTATCAAATGATTCAACAAGCAGTAGCAACGCCTGACTCACCATAGAGAACCGCGGAAGCACTGTATATCTGTTTCGTCCCTGGTGGGAATCACCAGCAGTACATATCCACTGGGAAAACCACTGCGACTCGAACCCGGGGAGTGGACGACTGTGAGTCAAACACCTAACCACCAAGGTATCCGCACTAACCGCCTAAGGTCTTAGGGGACCGGTGGAAGTGCATTACTACTGATTCCTAACAAGGATGAAACAAACACGCTGTGCTTTCATGGTCTGCGATAATCAGTTAGGCTTTGTCACTGCTTGATGAGTAATTAATAATAGGTAGTTTACTGTAAAAAAACTACAATGGTTTTGGTCGTATAGGTAAATGGAGCACGCGTGACTCTGGATACACATGCACGATTCTCGCTCACAGATGTGATTGTAAAACATGAACAACAGTTGTATAATGCGTTTGACTTTAATCTACTTGTCAAGTACTCTTCTTGACTCTACTACGCTCAATCAAAACTGCTCAGGATCACATCCTATATGTGATTGATTCCTTGACAGTTTACCAGGAGTTCACCAAAGTTAAATTTCAGAACCCAGTGATTCAGAAGCATTTCCTCCACTGGTGCTAGAGAAATGACCTTTCACTAAAAAACAACGTCAAAAGGTTCATTTGATCAACTTTTTCCTCGCAGCTGGATGGGAATATATTACCACCGGAGTACTTTCCTCCAGCATGTGAACTGAGAAACTGTGTCGACCACGTTTTCCTTAGAACTGAATGATGGTGATTACAAGGTCGAAGCTCACCAAATTTTGTGAAACGTTTACTTATCTTAGTGACTTCATTAGTTT
The DNA here is from genome assembly GCA_948099385.1 of Fasciola hepatica. NCBI lineage: Eukaryota > Metazoa > Platyhelminthes > Trematoda > Plagiorchiida > Fasciolidae > Fasciola > Fasciola hepatica. Next base: position 3,685,248 of record CANUEZ040000112.1, on the reverse strand, counting down.
TATTTCTCGTCACACAGAATTCCCACTATGTGAACATTGTATCCAGTCTCGAGAAGCGTTTACTTGAACGAAACAAACAAACAAAAGAAATCGAGCTCTGTCCATCAAGCATTCATTCGTCTATGGAGGACAAAAGGAGCACGCAACTGATGGAAGTGGTCAGGGAATTGAGGCATCAGTTGGGCGAATTTAAGCAGATGAGCACCATCGCCAAAGTGAGTCATACGCTTTTCAAACATAACTTGAGCTGTACTCCAAGAATGTATAACATATGTATATATATAATGTACATATAATACATATGTATATGTAATATATGTCGACGATAAATGTCGAATAGTGTTACTTAGTGAAACCATGGCAAAACTAGATTTGTCCGGGAAGTGGTCCTTGGTTTGCGGTGCATGGGTAAGTTATCTAATGCCATGATATTTAAACCGGATGGTGAATGATTAACGGGTCAACAGCAAGGCTATCAAACGAAATGACAATACCGTCACTCTGATGTCAAGGTTGAATTTTATTTCTCAGTAAGATAACAACGGTTTCAATAACGTGACACTAAAGTGACAACTAGGTGTGTCCTCTACGTGCCTGCATTGGTTAGGATTTGCCTTTTATTAAAATGATCTTAACGTGAATTTCGCAAGATGTGTGTGAATTTATAAACAAACATTATTGTTACCGAGGTTCAAATATTATTCTTGTTACTGACATCACTTATGCATTGTGAAATGACTTACTGTAAAATAGCCGTATCGCACAAATTTCACTATGTTACACAAAGTGTTACCGCTTACATATTTCAGAAACTACTAACTGATCTGGACGTTACTTAATTTATCCATTCTAGTCTATTCTACGGTATCCGCTAACTTGCTATTTTCCTCTTCGTTCATGATCGAGACTTGAGAAATATACCACTGACAGGAAGCGATCTTTTTGCGTGTGACGAGTTGTTGCCGTCTAAAATCAGTGACAGAACGTTGTCATATCATGTAGGGTTGAGACCGTCCATCATAAGAGTCAATCGCTGCGTGGAAAATGCTCTGCTATCATAAAATTCAGCAGTGGAAGGGTAATACATCAAGTAGTGTATAAGTCCAATAAATCGCTGAAAGCAGGTTCTGATATCCTGGTTGTTTCGTGTTTGACCCACAATCATGCACCACTGGTTCGAGTCCCAGTTGGGGGGCTCGGGAGATTTACACAGCTGATGATTTCTAACAAGGATAAAGCAGTTTTACAGCGCTTAAATGGTTTTCACCGATGAGTTAATAGTTCACACGGCATGTTAAATCATATTATTCAAAAATATATAATCTATTATTAACACTCATAAGGTATTCATCCGATCTCCATCTTCAGCATATCTTATCAGATTTAGTGAGGGCACGTGACAGCCTTAATGAACAACAACAAAGTAGGAAAACATCGTCCAGTATGAGTTAATTTGTGTAATTGTTATGTCTGGAATAGTGAAACAACTTAATACTAAGGAAAATATCACCAAGCGTGTGTCAGTGTGTGAAGGTAAATGATGAACGGAAAACTTTTTGAGGCACTGAAGGTGGTTAAAAATGTATATAATTCTATTTCACCAGCCTTGGATCGTTAGCAAATAAAAACCATACTGTAACGGGGTATGATTTATATTTTAGTTTGAACGTAACTAAGAGAAATAAAACATCTCACACAGTCAGTTGTGAAAACTAAGTAGCATCTCCAGTCTCAGTTAAGCATACACAAACCCCAGCCCTTGTGCGTGATCAGGTCTCGCTGACAAGCCTGGTTTAAGAAATCTGTAGTTATTCATCAGTAACCTCGTTTTATTGGTTTCTTATTATACACTGCCCATCGTGTCTGAAGCGGTCCTAGGGTTGTCTATTTCCCCGTCGTACTGCATACTGTCCTGATCAAAACTAGGAACTTCAAGGCTCATTCCATATGACCTGTTGTAGTCCCCACAAATTTCACATATCAAGCTCAACTGCGACTCATACCAAAGTTTCTCCACTGAAAAACACAAGAAGGACACATTTTAGTTCGAAGCTAGTGACTGTTCGCCTATCAATTTCGACTGGGAAGACTTTCGTGTTAGACACCTGTCAAGATGCTGCGAATTCAAAACAGGCCGTAGCAATAATTTATATTATGGTCGCATTTGGTAAAACGCATATGTATTTGACATCTAGGTAGTTGGTGCAACGTGTTTACTCAGACGGTGTCACCATTCATGTTCTAAGAACTGCTCACGATTCTACTGTCTTTGGCTTCCGTTTGGGTTGTTGCCCCCTCCCCCCCCCCCTTCCCCCCGATCCCCGTGTTTCCGATGTTATCATAAATTGTAGGCCGAACGTGCTCAACTTCAAGATACTGTGAATCGATTGCAGGGAGAACTTGTCGCCCGATCAGATGCTCTGCGACAGGCAACTTTAGAAACATCTCGTGTACGACGTGACCATGAAAAAGAGCTGTCAGATCAAGCAAGTGAACTTCAGGAACGTATTCGTCTATTGGATGCCAACTATAAAGCCGAACGTGATCGAACATCTAAGCTAGAACGAGAGTTGGAACAGCTGCGAGACACACAACAACACAAGTGTGAGAGCCTGTCAAAAGTTAGTCCATAATAAGTTACCTAGGCCGTTTTGCTTAATGTTCTACATTTTGATAAATGTCAAGTCACATAGGCAATTAGAATAAGACTTAGAATAATATGGCATAAACTGAATAGAAATATATGGAACATCCTTTTCCCCTGACCTATCTCAATGGTGCAAGAAGAACAGTGTGGGCAGAATTGAAATTGGCCGTCGATTTCGCGTGCTTCCAATCAGTGGCCAACTCACGTAGTACGTTGACATTAAATTTAAACAGTAGGCAATAGTACACATACAAACGAACGAACAGAAGGAGTTATTCACGGTAAAAAGTGCGACATACTTAAGACCAAAAAGGGGCTGGTGGCAGAAAGATCAGAATGAGGTTACTACCATGACAGCACAAATCGCGTAGCAAATGTGTTTTGCATACAGAGTTCAGGCTTTGCCTTGTGAGTGATTACTGCCTCCCGTGAATTTAGCGGGTTTTTATTTCTCGATCTTTTGATGATCCTGAAACCACTAGTTGGGTCAAAGCAATGACATGGATCCAACTAATGACTTGCCACTGCACTAGATCGTCATTTTCTGCCAGGAAGTTGTTCGGGATGTACTCACACCCTCTGGCATAGAGACAGTGGTGACTGCACCGAAACTCACAAAAAGGTCGCGTTTTGTGGAAAATTTTGTGATATTTTATTGCGTTTGTTAAACATTATCAATAATTTGACACACGTGCTTGTTTCCAGTGCTTCATCTACTGACTAATTACGGTTATTTATATAAAAGAGGAAACATGATAAGGAGATAGGTATATTGGCTGTTTATTTTAAGGAGTAGACTGGGGTGGGGAGTATGGCTGTGACCACGCAATTGGTGATAATTATTTGTGGAGTGCGAGATCGGTGCTTTAAGCGGGGGCAGTCTGAACACGGGGCAATAAGAGTAGAAGGGGTCTTACGAGCTGCTGTTGCGCAGTGGGGGTTTATCAACCGGATTACTATCACTATCTCTAGACAAGACTCCGGCGATCAAATAGACCAAATGAAACGACCCCCGTACACCCATCGTGCGATTTGTTTTAGTCAGGTGAACGGCAATCACGCTTGCACTTGGCGGTCCCCGACTGATCTAAGTTGAATGGTGTTCTCTCGTCCTATCGACCACGTGCCTAGTGGTACGACTGACGTAACTTACCAAACAGGAGAGAGTGAACCGGCAAACACCGAGGGAGGGGTTCTCCACTGGTAGCCTGTCCTGGTTTGGAAAACTAGTGAAAACGCAATTCCGTTGAGAGGCGTTTTCCACTACGCATCTGAGATGTCTGCTCGTTGTCTTCGGGGGATTATGGTCTTTGAAAGGCAGTGTAATGTATCATTTGCTTTTGTACAAGTCACGCATACGTGCAACCATAATAGGAGGGATAAACCGTACATCGTGGAGTCTCACCAGATTGGACATTATTTGGAACTGGACGGTAAGGCGATTTCTCATCAGCGAATGCGCCCGGAGATTCACAAATGCTCGGATAATCAAGCAATCCACACTGAAGCGAAAGCCCCTGTCAGATGTGGGTGTGTCACTTTTGACGGCCTGACTGATCCGCTTTCATACGGCGTTATGATTAGATCGAACGTATCATTAACAATGCTATCCGAGGAGACCTCTTTGTTACATGAGTGGATATTCGGGAAGCCACTGGAATTCCACTAGCACTTCAAATACAATCATCAAATCAGCTAAAAGCTACATTCTGAAGCTTTCTGACGCATCCCCTCTGCCCCTGAGCCTTTCAGTATGATTTGAAGAAAGTTATTGGTTTCGGTCATCAGGGTTAACAAATATCCGTCTACTTGGGTTGCGTGAATTTTTTGAACTAACAGTTACACATTCATAATGATATTTTGTCGCGAAAAACTGAACCGGCATATAAGAGCCACGTTTGCATGTGTATAAAACCTCGAATTCACAACAATGATAACTTAATTTTTTCACTAGTTTCACTGTCTGTTTGAAAACCCTAAGAAAGCGTTTTCGATGTTCAGAAAATTTAAGTATCAGGGGACCTATCTGAATATTACGGATGATTATTCCATTGATATTGATTACGAATCTGACTAGATGGAACAGGATCAGCACCGGCTAAATTCACAGATCATCAAACTTGACGAACGGAACGGGAAACTGATCAGAGATTTTGATGACTGTTTTCAGGACAAGATTCGTCTGGAAAAAGACTGTACTCTACTGACGCAAAAATTGGAGGCCTCTCGTCTCGAAATACGGTAGGTCCTGCAGTCTGTTTACCCTCTTTCCCGCTTTAAATGTACTCACCGAAGTAGCAGTTAGTGACAGGGTTTGTCACAAATTAGGTTTAGTACCTTATAAGACTTTATAGATCACTTTTTGGAATGACCCAAACTGCACGCCATCATACAGTGGGCTAAGTGGCTTTTTCACTTGAAGCCAAATTATTGTCATACGGCACGGTATAGTGCAAACCAGAATTTGTTTAATTGTTGCAACAGCTTGGATACCACGGTATGGAACTGAACCTTGTATGTCAGGTTCCAATTTTTGGGTAGGATATGATGTGCTCAGTCCTACTGAATCCCATCATAAATTAGCAGCTGTGAACAAAAGCCACTATTCCGTTAAGGCCAGTTTGATTTGTTCACTCTGAGTCCATGTGGTGATTCAGGAGCTGTCATACGTGATACGGCCAGGTATAGCTTTGTAGCCATGTACGCGGATGAGCCTCAACCAATCAGGATCACCGCGAACAAGTCCGACAAAAGCTTCCTGTGATTGGTCATCTTGGAGTCTACCTATTCCGTTCTCAGATTTTACGTATTCATACAATCCCGTTCTGCAATGCAACTAGCGTGCTATTTCACAGCCCTAATCTTCTTGCTACTTTCGTGGGAGTAGTTCTGGGTGGGAGGAATTTCAATACGTCCTGTCAGTTCAGTTTATTACGATTATTCTAGTCCGTCAGGTGGGAAGACAGGGGCATAACCAAGTAGGAATACGATTGGAACTCAGCAATCCAAACACAATCGGATATCAGTCTGAGTAAAAATGATACTGTTCAGTGATCAGATCCTGTAGTATTCATTGACATGAATATGACTGGTAATGACCTGCATGATATCCACTTCAGCAATTTAGCTCCATATTACAAGTGCAGCGGTTGCTCAGGTTACTTCCATTGGCAGGAAGATGGCACTAATGCGGTTAAAAAGCATTCACTCTTTATGTCGGATTGCGGAAAAATTGAAAGGTATCGGATACGGGGTCGGTAAAAGTTATTTCGGCACATAAGATAGGAGGGTTATTGACAACAAAAATGGAGCTCATCAAAAATACTAAGGTGGATGTGTGTGTGAAATCCTCCTTGTAAGCGGCCGTGTTCAAGTGATCGACAAAATGTATCCCCTTTGCTGAAATTCTGTTTTCATTTTTATCGAATAAAATGCTAAAAGTTATTCTTCGGATAAACTGAACAAGTTTGAACATTCTAAAATGGGTATTTAAGAGGTGTGCAGTTGTGTGAACAAAGCTTCTCGGAATTCAATGACCGTTTTCGAGGTTATCATAGCTCATCAGATATTTCTGCTCCATACCCCTCTGTCAAATGATCCACACGATTGCATACTTCGGAAGAGTTTTATTCACATAATTCAACAACAACAAAAATATTATCAGATTATCTGTTCTACAGTTAATTGGGAATGATTTCTCGCCAGAATGTTTTTGGCCAATTTTACTCCAAATCGAATCATACTGACACTGAATCTACTGCATTTTAGTGAAATAACCCATTTGTTACAATCAAAACTGGATGCTAAAGTGGAGCAACTGGAAGAAATACTGCAAAACACATGGTAAGTGAAAAATCGAAACTAATCGGTTTTCTACGCGCTGATTGATATTCAAAGTAGGCACGCGACACACGAGAAAGGCACGCAGACAGCTCCGACAAGTGAAGCTGATCAAAGCGGGAATTCGAACGAGTCAACATTGGACCAGGACACTTGTCCACAACCATCAACGATTGGAAGACAGAATCAGTTCAATAAGAGTGACGTGCAGTCAAAGTATGCATAATAAAATTTATTGCTTTTTGACTGGAGTAGATTCTTGACTTTTGCTTGAGATCAAAGATATGATTTTGTTTCATACAGAATCTATCCCGTTTCCGTATTAGGACTTGGGTTTCAGTTAAATTCGATACGAGATTTAGATTCGAAACAAAAGGCAAGTAGTGGTTAGACATTGGCTTTTTTGATTATTTCACTATCTATCCATACAATCAGATTCCTATGGAAATATTGGGTATAATAATAATAATAAGTCGGTGTTGTCAGAACGTCCCAACTATTGCCATACCCAAAACATCAAGGTGGAAGAGCCATATTTCCATGAATGTGAGAAGAACTCCCGGTCGGATAAAGATCGACCATTCTAGTAAAGAAATGCCAAATAAGCGGGTTTAAAGAGTAATAATGAAGACGAAGTTTGCAGAACATCAGCTTGCCTCGACTAGTTTGAATAGGGAGCTAACAGAGTGAAGTAAGCCACTGAGATTTCTTTCATCACTCGATTCCACGAATCTGAAGATATCATCCTTGAAATTCACCTCTCATGTCCCGATCTAAGGTTGTAACCAATGTTGGACAGTTGCGTGTCATTGTATTTGGAAAGCTAAATTTGATGTTTCTTTGAGCCGTTGCTCTATATACTGCTTACTAGACTGATAAAGCTTTCCTATGGTTGCTTTCCTTAGACGCTTTGAGTGCGATTTTACACTGAATTCATAGGATTCAAAGCATTAGTGGAATTCAGTACGTTACCTCGGTGAACTAACTGCAAGTTTCCCCCGTTTTTTATCGCCGTCAAAATCCTCGTCATTCTAGATTGGAAAAACAGAGTTGTGCGAATTTCAAGAAGCCAGGTTTACCTTCAGCACAACGATGGACAACAACAGATATTAACTCTGTAGAATCTCGAGTGCACGCATTGCAGATGGCTAATCAACGTCTGCGGGAGGATGTGGCCAGCGCGTGTAAAGAACTGCATTCCAGTTGTGTACTTGATGAACCCAGTAAAGATAAACTTTTAGCGAAATCTTCAAGGAACAATGAGAATTGCTGCGCAGTGAAAGTGAGTTCTGTGATAGGCATCACTTCATAATGCATGAAACTGAACCATCCAACGGCTTTATTCTATAGAATTGGATAGTTTTGCAACATGAGATACAGAAGTTTGGTTCGTCAGATTTTGTCAAATAACGAAATTTTCTCAGACACTGGGAGCTTTTTATGGTAACCGTCTATCATCAGTTTAATAAGACTTTCCCACAATAAAGTAATGGGGAATTCTGATAATCGCTAGTAGTAATACTGCAAAGTCATTACGTAGATTCTCATCGAATTACTTGTTCATGCTGTCTAGTGTTTCATTGTGCCGGTGGGAATATTTCATGATATCAACCATGAAGCCGAATACGTCATTTTCGACTAGAAGAACTGAATGAGGATATCGTAAATTTCTGCCCCTTACATAAGCCGATTCATTCATCTATCTATTAACCAAGTTTTCTTTGGCTATTCAAATGTACTGAATCCGACGGACAGTGTGTTACTAACAAGATAGGATGAAGACCGTTGCAATATATATAAAACCTTTCATAGTGATGTGCTTTCCTTTTGTAGGATTGTGAAAAACGAGGAAATGAATCTACTCCCGGGAATTCAACTGCAGCCAGTTTTGCACTGAACAAGTCTGCATTTTTTGGCGTCACTGCTGTCAATGAGCAAGCTGGTCGTGAAACTGGTTTAGGAACGACATTATCATTTCAAAAAGCCCGATCTGAAACTGCCGGGCGGCAAGCAGAAGCTTATTTTCCCGTTTATCGCAGACACGGTGAACCAGATAAATCAAAACATTTGACAAGCAGCAAATTTTCACCAAACAGGTCAATGCGAATGAAATAAGCGCGATCGATGCTTGTTTCGGTCAGTCAAGCAACACTCCAATGTGCTCAACTCTCTCTCTTTCTCCGAGTGAGTGCTTGTGTACGCATTGAACAACCCGAAGAGTTTGACGGAAATAATGTCATTTTCTTAAAACAATTCCATAATGTATAGTCTAATATCATTTTATAAAGGTGTTTAAACCAACGGTACTTGTTTTCCCCAATTACTGATAGTGGTAATTCTTTTACTCTTTTCGACTGAGGAGGGAAGATTTGTCAATTATAAACATGACACACGAAGTGAAGTACAGTAGTGGAACAGGATGGATCAAAAGGTCATACAGTACACTGGGTGGAGTGGTGGGGAGAGGTGGAGGATTACTGAATCACGGCGAGGGTGGGTAAGTCTTTTATGTCATTTGTTTATGTATGCAAAAGCGATAATTAAATCACAGTGATGTGCATCGCTTCGATTCGCATCACCGAACACAAACAATTTCGATATTAGATTGGGCAACTTCTGTTGGAAATATTGAACCAGGCTAGTATTGTGGCTCGATGAAATCGTATTTCATAGCGAAGAAAGCCCGAGGTTTTGTATTATTCTGTGGCCATAATGGATTGCGGTATTGATTTCGACAGCTGTTCGCAAATAAGCTACGGCACTCATTGATCCGAGCAGCATTCCGCCCTACCAATATACACAACAAGGCAACTACCAAAGAGCTGATGGATAACATTTGAGATATCAGGACGGCAAACACTATTTAAGTGGTTTTGGAAACTAAACCGTTTATTCGTCTACAACAGACGACATTGGGATACTCCCTACGTTTGTCTGAAGGCCGACCTAATATTGTAATTCATTAAACACCTGGTCACCTTTTGTTGGCTTCGCAGACTTTCAGAATGATGTTCTGTAATTCCTATACCATGTTGTAAGACTAGAATACTTTATGTCCACAGACTAGAAAATTCTCCAAAACGTTTGCATCTAGTGATCTGTGGAGTATTCTTGTCCTCTTAAATTATAAATTGATGTTCCGTGTTGTGTTCGGCTTGAACAGTCATGTGCCTTGAGAGACATTCGCGTACGCACACACACCGCATACACTTGGCCAAAATGTCTTGCACTTATGGGTGCAAGCCTGCAGTCGTATACACACTTACGCTGCTGACGTTTGCCGCGCTTCGTTCCGGACGGCACTGACCAATCAGATCGTACCACATGTCGCCTAACCTTGCATGACTTAATCCGATTGCATACGTCGTTGACTCAAACACCTGCATACGTGTTTGCGTTTTCTCTAACTTGCCTGTACGTGCGATGGCCATACGTTGCTACTTATTACACGTTCATCCGTGCAAAAGTGCTTTCCTTCTGCTTACTGAATTTGAGACATAACACCTGTAAACCTGTCGGCCGTTCTATTGGTTAATCGTGAATGCACTGACAGAAACGTGGTAAATTTTTGCGGTGCTGATTTGTTCATGGGTTGATTCCTCATGCAACATCAACGCTGAAACTCATCAGTTGATACCCGAACTTGGGCTTCCCGACTGTGCGTTGAGCACGGACACCACAACGGTGGAATACGTTCCACAAACAGAAATTGAATCTTTGGTCCCGGCAGGAGTTGAACCAACAATCACAAACAAAATGATCTTCACCGTAAAGATGACTTCGTACATTCCACACAGTGGTGCAAAAGACGAAATATTTCACATAAATTTCTTTATCGTTCACGCCTGCGGAATTATCCACCAGCTGATAAATCGATCGCAGTTGGCTTCGCGATGGTTCGTTTGTAGGATTTAGTCATATTCGCGACAATCCAAGTACGATTACAGATTTTTTGTTTGCCGTGTTCTATTCTCAGATCTCATTTCCTGAAACAGAGTAGAGCCGGCCAATTGCCATCCAACTCAAGCTGCTTTGGCTTCACTCAGTTAACTAACCTGCGGTATATTCGACCATGTTATGAATGAGGTAGGTTGAATATTGGGCATATTTTGTCGAGTGCTTTAGATTGGGTGGTTGGTTTCACGATTTCGTATCTGTTCATATTCCAAATGACCACAGTCGAACAAACCAATTCGATTACAGCTTGGGACGCACTGGCGATGACCGTAGTCATCTGGGCTCGAAGAGAACGACCGAACTCTCCTTGGTGGTTATACGCACTTCGTTTCTGTACTCCAGTGAGAAATTGTCGAGGAACGCTTTCAAGTCGGGCAACATTCTCGGGTTGGTTGGTGTTAATGCATTTTTCACAGAACGCACCAAGGTTTCCGCCGCGCATTAGAACATGGGTGGCGTGGCGCCGTACGCAGATGCCGACACTCGATTCCATCAAACCAGCATTTCAGTTCCGCTGCACAGAATTATGATCCGTTATCGGTGACCAGTACTTGAGGGATTCCTTCTCGGCTGAAGCATTTCCGTAACACCTGGATTACGAACGAGGTGGTTGGTGAATTCCTTAGGAACACTTCTGGCCATTTAGAGTAAGATTCGATCAGTACAAGGGCGTGATACCGGTTTAAGAATGGGTTACAGGAGCCCGCATGAATGGAAAGTAGCTTTCCGGCCATGGATTCCAGTTGTTTGGCCTCGAATGGACTTTGTGCAGGCACGCATAGCAGTTCTGTGCCGTAGTGAAAACATCCGCATCCATTTCCGGCCACTTACAAATCTGTCGAGATGGTGACTACATTCTGTTCACACCCAAGATGGTTTGGTGCAGTTCATCCAAAACCGACTTGTGCAATGTAGGTGGGATGACAGGCCGGTCACTTCAACAAAGGACGCACCGGATAGGATACTAATTTCTTCTCGCAGTACGAAAAATTGAGGAAACTTCCGCCTCACCTCGGACTGCCTTCCCTTTCTGGTCGCCGAAACCACAGGTGAGTATTATCGTCTTGTCTGCCTGCTCAATTCTTCCCACGACACAGGCGCAGCAAGTGAAATGGAATGGCATTGTTCCGCCGCTACGAATCGTGAGTATCGAGACAGGAAGTCCGCCTGAGGGATTGTCTTGCCGGATCGATGCAATATGTCATAGTTATAGACTGCCAAAGCAATGCTCCATCGGTGGATTATAGAAGCTGTGGACTTGGCTACGGATTTATCCGGGTTATACAGGAACTGAAGAGCTTGGTGGCCGGTGACAATCGTGAACTCCGGTCCAAATAGGTATTTCTGTAGTCGGTGTACCGTCCAGATAACGGCCAGAGCTTCCATCTGTGTCTTGGAATAACTCTTTTCTGCAGTATCAAGAAAACTCGAGATGCAGATTGTTGGACATCGATTTTGTTCCAGAACTGCTCCTATCCCCACTTCGGACGCGTCAGTGATCAGCATGGTCGGCTTAGATGGTGCAGATGGGTTTAGTATCGATCGGTCAACGATATTTTGAATAAAACTGGGTAGTGTCTTTTCATACTGTTTGTTCCACTGCCACACATCGGACGACTGAGCCAGAAACAATGGTTGGGCTCTTGTTGCAATGCTCGGAGTGAACCTGGAGTAGTATTGCAGGCATTCAAGAATTGGTTGTGTGTCTAATTTATTGGTGCCTCGGTACCAATCAGGGTTTTGCGACGATCTGGATCGGGTCGGTATCCTTTTGTATTGACAATGAAATCGAGGAAATCTAATTCGGTAACGCCGAACTTGCACTTGGGGGCTTTGATCGATACATTTCTTTACCCGAACCTTTCCGACAGCTTTTGCAACTGGTGGTCAAGTTCTTCCTTCGTGGATCTGAAAATGAGCACATCATCTTGATATGCCAGCACCCCCTCGATATCATGGATCACCTCATCTATTGCAGCCCGGAATATCCCGGAATACACTTGCAGACCAAACGGTAAGAAGGCTCGTTGGAACATGCACCATGGGTTGCTAATAGTCGTTAGTGGTTTGGACTCCTTTGTGCAGTGGAATTTGCAAGTAGGCATTAGCCAGGTCGATTTTTGAAAAAACTTGCTACCGAGCATGCATATCATGAAGTCCTCAGGTTCCGCCCTAGTTGCTGCTCATTTCCGTAACCGGGGATTCAAGATCAACCGGTAATCACCGCAAATCCGGGGCATCTGTCCGTCGCTCTTCATTGTCACCCTAATCGAGGTAGCCCAAGTGAATGAAGTCACACACGCAATGATGCCTTGTTGCTCCGTTTTGGTGAGCACCTACAGAACGCCCTCTGTCCGGTCGTACGGCAACACTCGACGTTCCAGTAATACGGGATCACCATCTACTTCCAAATTTGCGGGTTCAACTGCCATGCCACCTTTGTTGTTGGAACATTGTGCGATCAGCTGCTGAATAGCAAGCTGATTCACCAGATCGTCGGACGTCTTTTCCAGGGTTACCGATTACTCCAGGGCACACAGGGCCTTCAAGACCAGAATCGATGGACTGTTTACGGAAATCCGGAATCGTACCGGAGTATATTCGCTCTCCAACCGAACCACTAGTATAGTCACATCTAGCAGTGAAAGTCAATGTCCATTCCCACCGTTAATGTGCACGGCAGTGGGTTGTATGGGTACACTGGGCTGAATCAATTCGAACACCGATTTCGGAATGATGGGCTCGCATCTCCCGGTATCCTCAAAGAACTTATGTCTCAAGCCGCATTGGAACTGGGCTGATCTGTACGCGAATCGGTTTGATTCACTGGAAATCTTCAGCGTGTGTACCGGACTGTCATCAGTTTTCTGATCTTCGGGGGTTGCATTTGTCACGTTGCACTTGGATTGAGGGCACACCCTGCGAATAGGACCGGGCTTTCCACAAGAAAGGCATACCACGTTACGAAAGACGCAGGTGGAAAGTAGGTGGAATTCGCTGCACGAGAAGCACCGATTTGGTTGTACTGGTTTGCGTTCAGGAGTCACTTAGCAAGCTTCGGTTGAGGCGGCTGGTTTGTAGGGGTTGGGTCCCGGAGACGAACATGTTGGCAGTGCACTACGGAATGTACAGCCGTGGCATCGGCTACTTCATTGAATTGCTCGCATGTTGACCGGGCCTCAGAGAACGTAAGGTCGGGCTGCAGCAACAGCTTCTTTTGCAACTCCGGATGATTTATACCGGCAATGAGGTGGTCACGCAATTGGGTCTCCTACTGATCACCGACATTACACTTCGGAGCCTGTGTCTGAAGTGTCAAGGAGGAGTTCACGGAACCTCATGTTGGGACCACGAACCAGCGAATGAAATTTAGCACATTTGGTTGCCTAAAAATTGACAGGAACCAAGTGACCTAGCAGTAGGGCCTTCAAATCTTCGAACTGAACAGCTGTGGGGGCTTTCGGATATTTAAGGCTTTTCATCAAGGAGTGGAATGAACGGCCTCCAGCTGCCAATAAGAATGCAGTCTGGTTAGCTTTCTTCACATCCTTTCGTATGCTGCACCAAAAGTCGAAACATTCAGTCCAGTCTTCAATTTCAGATGCACTGGCATGCAGGTTCAGCTGTTCAATGCTGGGCAGGTCCAAGACTCGACGCCAGTTGTAATAGTCGCTATGGACTGAACTGACAAGACGTATTGAAATTGTACCTGTAACAGAATAACGAACGCGTCCACGACACAACGCAAACAACGACGACGACAACGACGGTGGTTCAACATGGATGGAGACGAGCAAGGCCGCCGGATGTGCTGGATGCAGCGCTCCTCCGTGGAGGTTGCAAGTACACGATCTGCAAATGCATAGAAAGAATGAAAACCCCATGAGCCAAAGCCCAGTAAGTGTATAAGCAGGTACAAACACTAACATCACACAGAATGGGAATGGCGGTCTCTGCCAATGAGTTACATCCACCCAGAACTACGCACACGAAAGTAGCAAGAAGACGAAGGCTGCGAAATAGCACGTTAGCTGTACCACAGAACTGGTTTGTATAAATATGTTAAATCAAAAAACATAATTGGCAGACTCGAAAATGATCAATCAAAGGGAGATTTTTTCGTACCTGTCCGTGGTGTTCCTGACTGGTTGAGGCTAATCCGCGTACGTGGCTACGAAGCTGTACCTGGTCGTATCACGTGTGACAGCTGCTGAATCAGCACACGCTGTCCCTATACTCTACGAGAAAATTACCGAGGAAGAGGTGGCTGCTGCCATGCTTGTTATGAAAACCCACTAATGCCCTGAACCAGGTGGTGTGCATCCCGTAGTGATAAAGCAGCTGGCTGGTGTGTTATCTCAGTGTCAGGGAGTCGCGTAAACCTCCCTGAAGTCAAGTTACTAATCTTCGTAAACGTGCTAAGCCAAACCAACAATTTGTCGCACCATCCACGCACGCGACTGAACTAGCCGTGTGAACATAAAAACAAACCTGTCCCACTCAGCAGTGTCCGTCAAAGAAACAAATCCACTGAACGGGCACTTTCGAGAGATTTCCAGCTTTGCTTTGGTGTATCATCCGTTAAGACGAATTCACAAGCTTTTGAAGGGTTGTGCTGTGGTCTTCTGCTTGTCACTAGCGGGCTAGAGCCCTCGGAGTTGCGAGTAGAAGTCAAGTGCATATGCATCATAGCAAACAACGAATGAGTAGGAGATCATAGAAATCAGTGAGTAGAACGCAAACAATACAACACTCAACTGATCATAGGACTGTTCAACCCATCGTTATCAGCGGGAAAGCTCCCCGCGGGAATGGAAGAAAGCTGTTGTTGTTCTACTATTCGAGGGTGGGGTGAAGGCGAAAGCTGTTAGCCATCGACCTTACAGTCTAGTATCTGTGGTCAAAAGGGTTAAGGAAAGCCTACTCGCCACTGGACTCCTGAATATTGGGTGACACGAGCTACTTTGCCGACTATAACACGGTTTCTGATAAAGCAGGTCATGCTTAACATCTTGATACCAGCACAGGAACACTGGACGAACGCCAAGGCCGATAGACACCTTAAATACATAATCTTTGTAAAGTTCATCAAAGCTTTTGAAAAGTTCTGCAGGACCCCCTAAAGGAAATGTTTAAGGCACTCTGGGTAGAGAGCCCCTTGATTCTTTGGATCAATTAATTTCTTAGAGAAAAAATCTTAGCAGTATAGGCATCACAGTCAACGTCGACATGGCAAGTAGATGTGACACGAGGATCGGTTTTAGGCCAACCGCTCTCCCTGGCTTATACTGATGATCTGCCGGCAATTTTCCCATCACCATGTCTCCTTTATGTGGACAACCTTAAGATCTGGCGTGTGATCGTATGAAACGTGGTTGCGGAAGTATTACGAAGCATATTTCCTCAACACCTGATCATAAAAGAAGTGCTTGGTTTACTCCTAAGGAGCACCTGCGGTCATCAACGATGTGAATCCATCAGCAACAAGAAGTAATGACGGCTCAAGAATGGTCCCCAGAAATGAGCACAAACATGCTTCCACGGGAGGTAGCTTTCGGGCCGTGGTTTTCAGTGGCTTGGTCTCGGCTTAATTCTGTTCAAGCAGGATTTTCAGTGCACTGCTGTTGTGCAGGCATCCTCGTCCAAATCTGTTCACTAGCACATCTGTTGAGCGAGCTGCTTTATCGTCATCACAACACAACGACCTTTGTGCAATTTATCCAGAACATTCTTGCGCAAAAGAGGTGGTGTGAGTGGTCAGTCAGCACTATACTGTATACAGAACGTCCCTCTAGTTTATGAAGAATACCACTGTTTCCGTCTTATTTTCTATCATTTGTTGAGAATCAAAATCACTGTTGTTTGTTTACTTTAAATTCCTTCCTTAGCACGTGATGAAGTGAAATCCCATTGCAAGGGTCACTGAGAATTGCGAGTATCTTAATAGGAAATCAGCCTATGGAATCGTAAATTTGGTTCGATGCAGAAAGTCTTCAGCGTACTACTCTATCACCGGGTCATGGATGTACCAGGGCCACAACTGGTATACATAATTCATCCACATTACCATTTCCGAGGTTTTGGATGATTAAACACCATAACTGACAGTCATCACGACTCAATCTGCTCGGAGATACCATTGCAACTTATTAAGACCACATGCAATGTGCCGTGTTCCAGTGAAACCTCATCAGCTGAATAGCAAAAATCTTATGTGACTTCAGTTTGCGGTACCTGTACAACAACAGAATACTCCATCGCTGGGATTTTGTGCAAATGCTGGTGAAAATCATTTAATGCTGACCAAATCTCAAGAGTTGGTTCAATGTGCTCAGTGTGTGAGATTTCATGTTGACTATTAGAAGTAAAGTGAGTCGAACTACTCCAGTCCCTCCCATGAGCGTTGAATTTCAAGCTAGACCAATGGAAATTATGTTGGCAGCCATACGATAGATGCGTGTTAATTGAAGGGAAAAATCCCTTTTGGATTTTTCCACTACGGGGACTAACACTTGCACCTGTTTCCCAATCATAGATTCAGTTATACAATACATAATCGTGGAGGAAAATGTACGAAGCTCTTGGTGCATTCTGACAGTTTTTCTAGTGGTTCGTCAGCAAACATGAACTTGGTTTTCGTGAAAATAGCCAGTTATGTCGATTTAGTTGACTGCCGTGTTCATGGCGCATGTGATTCGAATCACACATCAGAGCGATCACTTGTTCTTGGTCTGTCAAAGCTAATGACTTCTTCGCTCTACTCCATGTCGTTCATGAGCATAATTACTTCCACCAATCTGATTAGGGTTTGGGTTTGGTCGTCATCTTCAGTTTCCACGTTGTCTGAGTGTTCAATGGATGTGGCATCATACAGTAACAAACGAATAACCCTTCTTCTTGAACCACCAAATCAGTTACAGATCAAAATATTTCATCGTTGAAAAACAACTCCGTAGCTGTAAGTTTACCGTTAGATGACCATTACATGCACCTTCCAGCATACCTCAAGTAATTGACTGACAAAGTGCAATAAAATAAAGGAAGTACCACCATTAAACTGTATTATTTTTTCACCGGCTTGAAATCAAGCACGGTGCCAGAGCAACAACAACAACTACAAAAATGGAGGGTGGGAGGTACATTAGAGCATAATCGTCAGTCTTTGAATCATTAGTGTATTCCACGGTTGTTTGCTTTGTACTACTCGGTCGCCCAGCAAAGCCATGCGTTTCTTACAAGGCATCGGCGTTGGTCCAGATGTACCTGTAGCCAAATGTACTGTTCATTCGTCTCCTCAGGAATTTTGTCAAGTAAATGGAACACTACAAGGAGTTGTGGCCCTATTTTGTGGAAGGCCCCACTCGCCTCGTCACAGTGTCCCTAGCAAATTTGTGGCTTTTTAGAGCAGAAGAAGTTAGCCAAGTTCGAGGACTGCTGTTGACAGTCCTTGACAGCCTATTTGGTGAGTTCACCTTATTTACCCTGATTCCCCTAAGTGACCGTCTTCCTATCCGCGACCTGAAGACACGCCCCACAGCTCTGCTCAGTCCTGATTGGACAACATGAAGACAAGCAAGAATGTTTCATTCGGTTCCTTTGATAAGGAGTAGGGCAAAGGTGGCTGAATAAAACGCAGTCTCTTTCCGCAACAACGAAACTGACCCGATATTCCTTCAAGTTGAATTTACCATCAGTTACACAGAAAGTTACATCCACGTGCCAATAGCTGGAGGTAAAACCGGCTTACTGATATGTAATGTTTTCGTCTCTGGATTTGCCATACAGGTGTTGTTGAGAAGTGATCTCGTGAGTGATTCCGGTAGCTGCACTTACAGCAGAAGCAAACGGAGAACGGAAATAGCTTAACGCTCCTTGATGAGGCCGCCAAAACTTATCGTGATCAATGAGGATGAGTTCTGACGGCTCTATTCGAATAAGTGCGTATCGGAAAGTGACCTGGAAAGGCTAGTTCACAAACTGGTAATTTTGCTTTCCACTTGGCTACTAACGCTGTCTGATACGATATCTTTTGTACATTGAAATACTAGAGGCATGGTTGCCGCATATGAGAAAAACAAATCTTGACAAGGGACATCCCGAAAGGAACTTGAATGAAAGGACAACGTCAGTTACAATATACCGTACCTTGGAAATCGAGTACTTTCATTAAACTCCTGTCCTAGAGGAAAGAGTCTATCATATTTGGAAGAGTCAGTAGAGTTCCATGTGCTTCTGTGAAAAGCACCTTCAAGGCCACCTAGATCTGTGCTGTCAAAGTCACCTACAATCCAAAGCCAAAACAAAGCAGCTGACTGAGTTGTTGGCTCCCAATGCGAGTACACCTGAGAGGCCACTTTGTCACTTGAACTGCAAGACAGTCATCAAAATGTACCAGAGTACACCTTTCATAGTGACTTCACCATAAAGCAAGGCATAACTGAAGGGCTGTCCAGTGATTGAGTGACTCTTAGAATAAGAACCCGAAACCCAAAGTCATATAAGGCGAGTCTGTAATCTATATGTAATGTAAAGGAATAATAGTCAGACGCTGGTGAATACATATCCCAGTTCGCGTGCAGTCCGGCCACAATGTAGAGATTAGTTGGTGGAGATCAAATCACTCGTCAAAACATGATCGCAAACACACGCAGGCAGGGTAGAGAGCAAAGTCGGACGATAAATAAGGGGCAAGCTATTTATTGAGACAGGTGAAAAGAATGACCAGTCACGATCAGAGGTGAAACGGCAGTTCAAATCATGGGACACACGGAGGGAGGGGGACGAGCGAAGATAGCCGTGACAAATCGAACAACACAAAGAATCACTGAACAAACATCGCGGGTGTGATTGCTTGATTATCGAACGAGAATGAAGGCGGCATGAAAACAGTGGCGAAATTATGAAATCCGATAAAAGAGTTTGATTAAACAGACACGAACTCGAGAACCCAGTAGATCCAAGAACGGGAGAGCAGAGCGGGACCGAAGGATGTGCAAACAATGATGGGGTTAGAATCACAGGTTAGAAGGCTAAGTGAGAAGATAAGACCAAAAACAGACCGGACCCATTCACGGGTAAAAGATAGATAACATCTATCCCTACTGTCCTACAAAGGTTAGTGAGCGGACTGTCAGCTGACGCTATGCGCATGCATACACACACATACACGCGCACAAGCCCGCGTACGCGTACGCTCACACGCAACAATGTTTGAACTGTCCGGTTATTCGCGAAGCCGCAATCGCTCATTTGTATCGATTTACTTTTATCGATCTATTTGTTAGACGTGCCTGTATATCGCGTTCAGATTCATTATTCAAGAAAAGACCTACTCAGTGATCGGGTGTTCTGTGCCTCCTAGCAGCTGAGTCATAACAGTTATTTGGCGACGGGAAATGGCAGATCAATCTGAACTCATCAAAATGTTACAGCAACAGCAAAAGGCAATTTTGGAACAACAACAGCAACAGACGAAGATGATAGAATTATTAACATCACACTTCGGTTCTGGTAATGTCACAAGCGATGATCAATCGTCAGTAACGAAACTGAAAGAATCACTCGCGGCCAGCATTCAGGAATTCATTTACGACGCAGAAAATGGGATAACTTTCACTTCGTGGTACAGACGATACGAAGATGTTTTTTTTGGTTGACGGTGCATCTTTGGACGAGCAATCGAAAGTGCGTTTACTTATGCAGAAGCTGGGACCTACAGAACACACTCAGTATTGCAATTACATCCTGCCACAGCATCCTCGAGATTTTCCGCTGAAGGAAACAGTGTCTAAGCTGAGCTCAATCTTCGGCGAAAGGTCGTCATTATTCAATATGCGATACAACTGCCTCAAAATAGTCAGAAACTCAGCCGAAGAAATAGTTTCCTACGCTGGTCGGGTCAACAAAGAGTGTGAACTTTTTAAACTTAAAGAAATCACAAATGATCAATTCAAAGCACTGATTTTTGTCGCTGGATTGACATCTCCAGATGATGCCGAACTGCGTACGACGCTGCTGGCAAAGCTGGATTCTTCAGAAAAACAGTCCGTGCAAGATCTAACTGCTGAATACATCAGACTCATGAACTTAAAACAAGATTCCAAAATGGTCCAGCACGTATCACCGTCTACTGAAAATACGATTGTAGACAAAATAACTGGAAACACAGTTTCACAACCTCGCGAAACGCGTGCAATGACACTATTCCAAAGACCGCCTTCTACTTGCTGGAACTGTGGAGAATGGCATTTTGTTCGATTTTGTCGTTACCGGACACATTTTTGTCAGGAGTGTGGACGTGTGGGTCACAAAGAAGGATTTTGTGGGCGCTCACAAAACAGAAGACCAGTAAATAACTTCTGTGCATTTCGTCGCATCAGGCACCAGTCAAACGCCGTCTTCGCAGCCACGAGCCCTTCACTGAACCAATTGCGGAAATACGTGACATTAACTGTGAATGGCCATCCAGTAACTCTGCAGCTGGACACGGCATCGGATATAACAATCATTTCACGCTCAGTTTGGGTTGCTCTTGGGGAGCCCTCGTACAATGCTACAAACCGGGTTGCTCGAAATGCCACGGGTCAACGAATACCATTCCTTGGAGAGCTAGAATGTGAGTTTCACTTTCGTGACCGCTATGGTAATGGCATCTGTTATGTATCAACCGCTGATAATTTAAATCTTCTCGGTATTGACTGGATTAATAAGCTTCAGTTATGGGATGTACCGTTCAGTTCCATTTGTGACTCAAATAACCCGACTTCACTGTCACGCTCGCACTCACCAGACGTATACGACGTTGCGAACATTACCAATACTCCAACAGTTGACGATATTCTGGAGAAGCACGCCGAAATATTTCAGCCAGGCTTGGGGTTGTGCACCAAGGCTAAAGCGATCCTTTATCTAAAACCTGGGTCTAAACCAGTCTTTCGCCCAAAACGGCCTGTTCCATATGCCGCTTTGAAATCAATAGATCAGGAACTCGAAAGACTGCAGACAGCAGGAGTACTTACACAGGTTAATTATTCCGCTTGGGCCGCACCAATTGTGGTGGTTAAGAAGGCAGATGATTCGGTTCGCATATGTGCCGATTTCTCCACTGGACTAAATGATTGCCTAGAAACACATCAGTATCCACTACCGACCCCGGAAGATTTGTTTTCCAAACTTAACGGAGGTAAAATATTCTCAAAAATCGATTTATCTGATGCCTACCTTCAGGTTGAAGTGGATAATGCATGTAAAGAGTTGCTGACTATCAATACCCATCGCGGTTTGTATCAATACAATAGATTGCCATTCGGAGTAAAGTGCGCTCCGGCCATATTCCAGCAGATCATTGACACAATGCTGACTGACCTTCCATTCGCACTGGCCTACATGGATGATATTGTCATTGTTAGTGAGTCTAGAGCTGAACATGTGCAACATTTGAACGAAGTATTACATAAAATCCGACTTTTCGGATTCAAGTTACGTATCGCGAAATGCTCATTCTTCCTCCCAAGCATACAGTTTCTCGGCTTTATCATTGATAAAAACGGACGACGCCCAGACCCCTCCAAGGTGGCACCTATTAACCAAATGCCTGCACCCAAAAACAAAGTGGAATTGCAATCTCTCCTCGGTCTTGTAAACTATTACAATAATTTCATCCCAAACATGCACAATATTAGAGCCCCATTGAACGCCTTATTGAAACGGGATTCCGAATGGTGATGGTCAAAAGACTGTCAATCATCCTTTGACGAATTGAAGCGGCTGTTGACATCCACCCTGATGCTGACCCACTATGATCCCCGTTTACCCATAATCGTCGCTGCAGACGCCTCTGAATACGGCATTGGGGCAGTGCTCCTCCATAAATTTCCAGATGGCTCACAGAAGGCGGTGTCCCACGCCTCTCGAGCGCTCATAAACGCCGAACGAAATTACAGTCAGATAGAGAAAGAAGGCCTGGCGTTGGTATTCGCAGTTCAAAAATTCCATAAATTTCTTCATGGTAGACGTTTTACCCTGTGTACTGACCACAAACCACTATTAGCCATTTTTGGTACAAAAAAAGGCATTCCTCTTCATACCGCAAACCGACTACAACGATGGGCAACGGTACTACTTGGTTATGACTTTGTGATTAAGTACATCCGCACAGACAGTTTCGGACATGCTGACGCATTATCTCGCCTAATACAAAGGAATTCAGCTAATCAACCTGATGAAGACTTGGTAATATCCTCAGTTGAAGTTGATTTTGAAGTCAAGCAGGTATTTCGCGAGTCAATCCGTAATCTGCCTGTCACGTTCACTACAATACAAAGCGAAACTGAATCAGACCTCGATCTTCAGCGAATAATTCATTTTCTGAAAACTGGCTGGCCTCAAAATATCACCGATCATTACATCATGCAATTTTATCGTCGGAAAGATGCACTCACGATAGTAGATGGGTGCCTAATGTTGTCTGGACGCATAGTGATTCCTAAGACGCTGCAAACCAGAGTTCTGAGGCAATTGCATAGTGGTCATCCGGGTATTACACGTATGAAAGCACTAGCTCGAAGTTATGCTTACTGGCCCAACATTGACAAGCAGATTGAAGAGTACGTTAGATGTTGTGAAGATTGTTCAATTGCTGCTAAGACGCCCATCAAGGTTCCGCTACACTCTTGGCCGTTACCCACAGGACCTTGGAAACGGGTTCATGTCGACTTTGCAGGTCCAATGAATCAACAGTATTTCATAGTAATAGTTGATTCTTACTCGAAATGGCCGGAAATATTTCCTATGAAAACTATTTTTCTTCAAGCACCATTGTCATCTTGAGACGCCTTTTCGCTCAATTTGGGATTCCTGAAACCCTAGTCACGGATAACGGGGCCCAGTTTACCTCCATTGAGTTCGCTAACTTCTGCCAATCCATGACAATTGAGCACGTACGGAGTCCAGTTTATCACCCTCAATCAAACGGTCAAGCGGAACGCTTTGTAGACACACTGAAGCGGGCTTTCAAAAAGTTGCAAGGGGAAGGAAGCATACAAAAGATACTTGACAACTTCCTGATGACGTATCGCTCAACTCCTAACGCATCAGTCCCAAACAATGCCTCACCAGCAGAAGCCTTCCTTGGCAGACGCATGCGGATACAGTTAGATGCCATGTACCCTACGGTCACACCAAGTTTTCGAAACGAACACATGGAAAGGCGCTTCAACAGATTTCACGGTGCAAGGCCACGCAGCTTCAGCAAAGGGGATCGTGTTTATGTTCTCGATTTTCGTCACCCTTCAAGACAATGGATGCCAGGAGTAATTGTTAGCCGACTGGGTAATGTGATATATGGTGTTCGGTTAGACAGTGGAACAGCCAAACGACATGTCAACCACATCAGGAGGCGTTACAGTGCTGCAGCGGTAGATGAGAAGAACGAGGTAGAACTACCATTACATGTACTTTTGGATACCTTTGCATTACCAGTGACAGAGAAGAAAACGGCATCTCCTGCGCCACCGAGTTCTGACTATTTTACCGAGCGGCGATACTCAACGCGGTCCCGGTCCCCTATTAAAAGACTTTCTATTGATCCCCATAAAAAGTCTTACGAGTCGACTTCTATTTGCGGGGGGAGGTGAGCGGACTGTCAGCTGACGCTATGCGCATGCATACACACACATACACGCGCACAAGCCCGCGTACGCGTACGCTCACACGCAACAATGTTTGAACTGTCCGGTTATTCGCGAAGCCGCAATCGCTCATTTGTATCGATTTACTTTTATCGATCTATTTGTTAGACGTGCCTGTATATCGCGTTCAGATTCATTATTCAAGAAAAGACCTACTCAGTGATCGGGTGTTCTGTGCCTCCTAGCAGCTGAGTCATAACAGTTAGAAAAAGCGTGGAGCAAGGGGAGTGGATAAACAAGTAAGGGCTTGTGAGTGGAGGCGGGTCGGACACAAGAGCAATCCACCCGATCCAGGTTACTGACTCAAGAGCCAACATAACCGGCGCTAACGATATTGGAGTTGGTCTTCAAAGCTAGGTAGAAGAGTGCACGCTGAAAATGCTGACAGTCGACCGAGATTTGGTTCCTCTTCGGAATTTCACGAACCGATTGATTGAACATTGCACAGGGAGATTTGATTAAATTTTGAATATTAAGAACAGGGTAGAAGCCAAACCCTCGATCGACATCCAGTCATCCTTTGCGTGGATCCTACGTCATTCGTCAAAAACAATCAGGCTTCAAACACTGGCGGCTGCACAGGTAATCAGCACCCTCCTCCCGAGACCATCGTAATGTGCGCAACGGAAACTAGTCCAAGAACACCGATTTCTCTGACCGCAAGCCAACTACATCACGCATCAGTAGAATGCTAACGTAAGCTGATCATCACCCGATGTTATCCAGCTATCTGTGCAGGCGCTTCTTGACCCAGGTCGATCATACGCCTGGTTTTTACATAAGAACTAGGCAAGACTTTTTTCAACATCGTAATGATCTGAGAATGGAGTTAGTGAAAGCACATATTCTCCTGCTACTTGCGCTCGATTACCGCTTGGGAAGGAGCAACCTGGATGTCAGAAGTCAGTTATTCGTGAGAAAACAATCAGTGTATGTTTACAGCATGCAGCAAGGAAATCTCGATCATTACTAATTCACCAGCGGTTCACAAAACGTTTAGCACAAATCAGATTGCGCGATTTATGATGCGCAAAACAAAAGTCTCTTGCTGACCAATCAGGAAACGCCATTAATATGTAAAACGAAGGCATATCCAACACATTCTTCCTGTTTTGAGGAGCTTACATTTGCGTACAGGCTGGTAACTTTGCTCACTCCGAGTTTTAGAAGATGAATGCTACTCCCCTACTGCTCAATATCTAGTGCTATCTGTTTCAGTCACTTTCTTGTCATTTTCGGTTTCCTCCTCGTAGCCTTCGTTGTTTGTCTCTTCTTCATCATCACCTTCCTCTAGTTTTCTCAGATGCATTCTATTCCTTCTTATCCGACGAACTCCAGAGCGCACTAGGAATGACTTCCTTGTTACGCTCGAAAGTAACCCTCCTTTCGTCCAGGATTTTTCTGTCGGTTCTATTGACTGAATTCAGACTGTCACTTGCGCTCCAATCACTCCTTAACTACGTATGGAATACGCCCTGTCGGTAATGCCACAGGTTCTGCGGATTTGTGTGCGTGTAATGTGGCAGTTCCCGGAAGCTTTCCCAGTTACTCATCGAAAGCAGAAACACATCTTTCTAAGTAATATTCAGCATTATCAGATATATGGTGAATGAATGAGTCATAAAGGGAATGACATCAAACCCAGATTTTTGATAGATTCACATCCGAGGATGGGAACATAGCCCTGGTCGACCACTAGAAAGTTTATGGGTGATGAATATCCTTTCTTGGGGTTTTCGACCTTTAGCGTTGCCTCGCCGCATCGATGAGTGGTTGCGATTTTTGCAGCTGTCATAAGTTTTCCCAGGATGGACGGTTGTCTCCTCCTGCGAAGTGTAGTCTGCCACGAAACTGGCACTCCTTCTCTGGTACAGTGAGTGCCTCCGGAGTTATTTTGTACAGACCACGCGATCCTGATGCATCCCACCTCTCCATACGTTTTTTGGCTGCTTCCTCAGTTCGGCAGATGTCGACGCATCGTTGGAGTGATAATTTCGGGATCTTCAAAAACCTTTTGATCACCTTGGGGACGCGTAATCCAATCACAACCCGATCCCTCACCAGACTCTTTTCTAGACAAGTACAAAAGTTGCATGATCGCGCCAGTGTTCGTAACGACAACACGAGATGTGCGAAACAAAAGTATCTTTCTTGCCATACAGGAATGAGTTCACGCGGTAAAAAGAAAACATATCCAACACTCTGAGGATTTATTAGAATTTCAGCATTCGAAGGATAAAAATCAATCCAGTCAAACGGAAGTAGACAAAAAAGCTGGTAAGTCAACGTACACATCCAATATATGGCTACGAATATATTTTCCAAGGGTTTACTTTAAAACTCGAAGTCCAGGGGGGAGACTAGATTTTTTCAACTTACTGTACTTCTAATAGTCAACATGAAATTTCATACCCAAAATCTTCGAATAAACGCTTGGGATAAGGTCGAATTCAAGTTGTTTTCGTCAACAGTTGCATCCAATTAATGGCAATGGGCTATTGTTCGTTTACTTCAGCACTACGAACTGAAATTAACTAACGAGATTTCTTCGGAATACAGCACACTGCAAGTAGCCTTATTCAGTTACAATGGTATTTCCAAGCTGACTGGGTTATGCTAACAGTCAAGTTTAATTAAATAAAAGATAAGCATTCGTTTACTTCCTCTATTTGTTCAACGGAAAAATACTTCTGAAAGTGGGAAGCGGCTGATGAAAGGCTGCCAAATGGGAGAGAGACTGGTGGTGGAGTAAATCGAACCCAGACGCAAATGTCCAAAGTCCACGACGATAACCCTTTGACCACCACTGGTCAACCCACATCTTGGAAGTCGGAACGTGGATCAATCACTTATGTATGATTTGTGACCTTCGTACACCGTTTCGTCTTTTCATGAGTTGCTTGTGATTTCCAGTCACTTCTTAATTTCTACTGAATTACAGTGATGAATCCGAATCCTATTTTTAAAATTAGTAGGAATTTCAACGGCTTCTACTCTTTTGAAACTGAAATGTTGACTTTTTCAGGGAACTTATGGGATACCTAAATTTTTGAATACCGGATGCATCTTGCCACCATTAGCTCTCGCATTTTGCCGATGTATGCACA
This sequence comes from Fasciola hepatica, assembly GCA_948099385.1. Taxonomy (NCBI): domain Eukaryota; kingdom Metazoa; phylum Platyhelminthes; class Trematoda; order Plagiorchiida; family Fasciolidae; genus Fasciola; species Fasciola hepatica. The sequence goes on along the minus strand of CANUEZ040000112.1, from coordinate 3,658,009 downwards.
TCATTGTTTGATACGAGGAAGAACATATAACATGCAACCTTTATTTACTAAAGTTTGTTATTTGGATCAAACGCACTGTCTTTGCACCTGACTGGGATCTGAACAGACGGGTAAGCTGAATTTTTTCTTCGTTTCTGTTCGCCAAGATGTTTGTTGGGCGAAAACAGCAAAAGGTTCTGCTGCTTACACGCTGGTGAAATCGGCAAACAGTAAAGTGAAACGAATGGAGATGTCAGGCTACACGGATAACATGTCATCGACTACGTATTCAAATAACCGTTGTTTATATCTGTGCATATAACTAGGGAATTTGCACCCTTGTGTATTAGTTTGCGGGATGGGGGTTACTGCCAGATAACAAACAAATTCACTGACAAGGTTAGTTACAATACAAGCCATAATTCAATCTCACTTGGATCTTGACAAGCCAATTTATCGACAGAACTGTTGCCCAATAAACCCCTATTTCGTGCCTAGACAGAACAATTACAAATAAAGTCACTTATTTCATGTATAAACTTGAATTCGTCTAAATTCTTTGTCTGTTTCCGCCCTTGTTTCGTTGGCCTGATTCCAGCTAAAAATAATTAGGCCGCAGAACATGACCAGTTGAAGGATCACCCGCTATAAGAAAGCCAAATAAATGTAACACATTCCACGATGAATAGAGGAAAAGCAAATGAAGATTGCATTTGAAAATGTTTCAAAATGAAAGTAATTCATCTTTGGTCTTAGATTCAACCAAAACCGATTTCCAGGCAGAAAAACCAGGCGAGACTCAGTCAAATGGGTTAGATGCTGAGGGATGGTGGATATGAGCAAGTAACTGAAACTATCCAGGGAAAAATAACATTTTGCGCAGCCGAACTGGAACGAGCCGCACGGAAACCAGAAAACCAGGGCAATGTGTACTCGTCCTACAGACGAGTCTGGTTGTGTTTGACTATCCATGTCTAATCTTTCGTTCCCAGCGCACTATCATTCCAGTCAAATTGGCAATCATATTTAAATGACTTTTTCTCCATTATACGCCAAAATAGCCCGCGAAGATATTTGTACTTCGGTTCTTCTTCGAAAGCCAAATTGCGACAGTAGTTCAAATATTTGGCAAATTCTTCCGGCAATCCTTGGCACAACGCCTCCGTGCGCATGCTAAGCTTCGTCTTGTAAATCTTCCTGAATTTCTCTCGTTTACTATCTGCTTGTAGACCCTGCCAAGGTAAACTACCACGAATGAAATATAGAAACACATAACCGAGTGATTCCAAGTCATCTCTGCGCGATTGTTCGTAGCCCGCATGCGCATTAATGCTGCAATAACGAGCCGTACCCGTCAGATTGCGAAAATCACGAAATGCACAGTGCTCTTTTGTTTTCGGGTCCATGTAGTATTTAGATAGACCGAAATCAATCACGTATACTGTGTTAAAATTCGGTCCCACACCCATGACAAAATTGTCCGGCTTTATGTCTCTATGAATGAGACAGTATCGATGAAGAGTTTCAATGCGTTTCAACATTTGATCTGCCAGCATTGCAACTGTCTTCAGAGAGAATTTGCAATCACAGTACACGTGTAAGTCTTCCAGACTTGGTCCTAAGTATTCCATCACAAGCGCGGTGTAAAGATTTTGCACTCCATCTCGGCCAAACCAGTAGATTTTTGTAATCCCCGGATTGTTGCTCAGGGTGCGTAATAAATGAAATTCTGTCTGTAGTTGTACTGGCACACCGGACTTGTAAACTTCCAACTTGACTGCAGCTTCTTCATTCGTTTTGCGATTTGTGGCCAAAAATATTTCACCAAACGATCCAGCACCTATGCGCTTAATTAGTTTCCATTCTTTATTGATGACAAACTCAGACGAACTATCATAAGAGACGTCATTACTTTCGGCCAAAGATTTGCTAGACTTCATTTTTTCGCATTGCGAAAAAGAAATTTATTTCTATTTGCGAAACAGTGGACTGAACATCCAAACAATGGAGCAGAGTAATAAGCTACGACTGAAGCGCACGGGTTGCTCTTGTATGTGCCTTTTCAACCCCGAAACACTTGGTCGAATGACCTTCATTTTATTCGAATGACCGTGGTAAGAAAATCGATACCAGATGTCGTGGATTTGTGAAATCCAAAAGGCCTTTCATTTTATGGCCGAAGTCACGTGTAAGTGTGCTGACTTCTTCACAGGATAAGTCTAACAGGAGTAATCGGTAAACAAGGACGATTTTTGGAGAAACAAACAAGTATACTATGTCACTTCGAGATCTAAACGACGGCGAGTGCTACTAATTAGGTCGGCTTTTTTGATGACTGCTACTATCAATCGCAAACATGTACCTGGGTCATTTTTTATTGTTGTCACAGTGCAGTTGTCATTTTTTTGACGATACGAGAGGATGCTTTTCAGGGCACGAATATTTCGCTACACTTTCAAACATCTCTCTCAGTCACGAGCTATTGAAATGTTAGCAAGTAGTTAAGTCATTTCTACCAATACTAGGGGAAGCAACTAGCCATGAGCCGATCAACAATGTCAGTATTTGTCTTGAGAGTTGTAAAGTTTTCCTTGAAGTTAAGGTCAAACTGTGCATCTTAATCGTTATTCTACACATTCAGTGGACTCCCCCACAGATAAGAAGTTTCCCGTTCATTCATCAGCAGTATTTTCAGACCATTATTAGGTCATAGTTTGAGTAAAACCATACCCTTCTGGGAGCTCCAGGTAGTTGCTGAACATTGACATTAGGCTGCTTACTGAGATGTATGAGCAGGTGGAGATAACACCTTATTAACTAAGCTGGGCTAGAGTCTCTGATATTCTCATCTAGTCACCGGAAACATTACTACGATTTGCCCGAATTCTTGTTGCTAACACTGTTATTGAGGGTCGTAAAGGAGTAGAGAGATTTCGTAGAAGGGGTATGAGAGCATTATCTGGCTGCTCCAAGATCACAGGACACTGGGTGGTGTCTTCTGATAAATATTTTAGTGCAAACAATGATCGTTGGTGTAAGCTCATTCACGTCTTGTGACTCCCGTCAAAAGGGCAAAAACTACTGATCCCATTTGGTTCAAATCTTGTTCCAGAGAGTAGTGAGATCTTGTGCCTAAATACTATATTTCCCGGTGAATGTATGTTCCAGTTGCATATATTGAAAAACCACCACATCAGCCGATTTGGGGCTGGACAAATACTACGAAGCAATGGAAAAGGCAATCGGAAATACACTGATCGTTTTCAAGAACGAAGAAAAGTTACTTTAAATTCATATAATCAACTTCACCTTGGTTCATCAACAGGACGAAAATTTTACAATCTTATTGCACTGTATGATGAAAAATACTACGTCGTATTTCTCTATTCCCTTTCGAAGGATGGATCAATAAATAAATTTAATTAAGTACGCCTAGAATGCTGCCCGCAAGTCGGCGAATAAACTGCTAGGAACAGTATGTGCTCTCTCGCAAGCCAGCTTGTCTTTCTGCCGTTCCAACCAGACAAAGCGTCATGAAAGTCCATGTTCCGTGGCACACAAACTTGTTAATTACTTATTCTTCGGTTGGCCCTACGTCAAACCTTGTGTTGTCTGAAAAGCTCTAAATGAAGTAGATAAGTCTTGTTACCTGAATAGTTACATCTCACCAGGTGGACAGATATCGGATAAGCTGCCACTGTGTATACAAAAGGTGCGTTTGGCTTTTGCTAACCTCAGTTGTCTTTGGCGCCGGCGTGACATCCGATTATCTGTTAAGGGTCGAGCTTGCACTGTGGTGGTTGAATCTGTTCTTTGGCATGTTTAAGAAACAGCCGATAAGGGTAGAAGATAGACGAAGTCTGTCGGTTTTCGAGCACCGTTATCTCCGTGACACTGCTCGAATATATTGGGAACTCCGTGTCAGCAATGCTGAGGTTAGACGTGAGGTGTTGGGAACCAGGGATCGGTCTCTGGGTGAAGTACTAAATCTAAACAAGCTAGGGTGGCTGGAACATGTGTTACGCATGCTCACCGATAGACTTCCTCGGCGTACGTTCTCCGAGGCAAGCAGTGGTTGGAAGACAGGTCGAGGTAGCCATTCCATGAACTGACAGAAAGATATGAAAACCTTGACTAGTGGACTTGACCAAGTAGGACATGATAGATTTTCGGGTTGGGGTTCACACGACCAGCCCATCCTATGTTTGGAGACATTGAGTGATATGGCTAGGTGTCGTGGCCAGTAGCGTAGTTGCACTCGAACTTCTTTTTGTCTTTGTGATTTCCGCTCCTTAACTTGCATTCGACTCTTTTTCACTTCATGTTTCTGTTAGTTTCACCCTTTACTCGACGTTGCTAGAAGATAGCAACCGAAAATAGAGCACAGAAGTGCAAGGTTGATGGTTGAATGAACTGAACTGAGCTCATCAAAATGATGGCACATGAGTTTGCAAAATTTATGCAGCTTTTTAAACATATTTCCCCTAACAAGAGAGAAACTTGAGTCTGGTGCTTCCAAATGCAAGGTTGGTCGGATGATCTGAGTTTTGTACGTGAAAGGTGGAGTCCAAATGACATTCAGTGAAGCAAAATATTTGGTTAAGTTGGACACTGTGATGGTTTGATATCATCAGCTAAAAACCTCAGGGGTAAAACAAATGAATGACGGCAGTGTAACTCAGGTGTTCGAAGCACGTAGATCTCGATTTTATCATCATATCCAATACATTCGCAGGAGGCGAATGCATACGGCTATCGGAATATGTTGGCATATTTTTCATGTATGCATCCCTTTACGCGGCTAAATATCCGAATTTGACGCTACAGTCAGCGATTACGATTCCCCTCTCGAGGTTATCCGTTAATCCTATCGCAATACCGGCTACCACGAATATATTCAGTAGGTAAATTTTTAATCGAGGAGTTCAGCGGTGGGACCACAACCTGCGGTCTTGTCCAGCACTTGACATCCGCCAAAAACCGCAGTTCTCAATTTTCGAATCGTTTGTTGATTTTGACTTACCGTGACGACGACCAACGACTGAACAAACTTTTTCACTGTAATAGATACAGATTTATTTCCCGAAAGTGTTTCTTCGCCAATTGCATCCACTCAAGTTCATGCTAACTTCCCACTCCATTCAAAAATTCGTCACCTATCGTATAATTTTTCTGGTCGCATGTCTAGCGTATTGCTAGCAGGCGGGCTGCTGAAATCTGGAAATTTTAGAACATATTCGAGGATGGCTCACGAATTTCTCTGCCTGACCTTTTTGAACAGGAAAACAAATAAAAATTACCTGTCATCCAAGCGTATAAATGATCCCCTTGTTTACTGCAAACATTCACAGATTTGGACGAGAGAAATAAACCTCAGACTATTTGTAAACAGAGGATTCTTGTTGGGCTCAGTTTATCGTACTAGTTCATATAGTTAATAAGCTAAGTTTAAGCGACTGATGGATGATTGGAGATTCTTGCATCGGTTTAAAAGTCCACACCACAATTAATTTGAGAAGACGAAAAAAATCACTGTCAAGAATGCGTAAAAGGCAAGATAAAAGAATTGAACTCAACTAAATTTTATCTGAGGCTACTGTTTCGACTCTTACTCGACAACGGCCAAGTTACATAAAACAAAAGCACTGTTAATTCCGCGCTTGGAATTAGCCTTCTGTCGTTAAGTGAACGATTCAGTTACGTGTAAAGCCCCCGGATCAAACGCAACGAACACCAAGACTGCCTGGTCCTATCAAACAACAATCAATCGTTGAAGAGATAAATGATAAGAACCTTGAATTATGAGGTATCTCGGTTATATTGGTCACCCAAGGAACTTTTAAAGAAGAATGTCAGTCGGGGAGGGAAAAATCACCCCACAGACGTGTCCAGATTATTTGCGAACAATGGAAAAAGAGAGAGTCGTTATTGGTGTGTCAAAAAACGAAAGCTTTCGACTGTGTCAAGGAGTGTACAGGACAGTTCGTGGCTGTGTCCAAAATACGACTGGATCTGTTTACAGGCAGTCAGATAAAATGTATGTTCAGGATCAACATGTGAAGAGTGCAGAGGGCAGGAGTAAGAGTAGCATACTGCTCAGGAAGACAGCCTGTTAAATGAGGAATGTCAAGTACACACAAATGATCCGGAGCACAAAATAGAAGATCCGTGGTCCGTCGGGCGAGTTGTTGTTGACGTGTGGGTGTGTGTGAACAAGCCTTAAGCCAGTTAGCGAAGTGACAATATTCCGGGTCAGACCGAAAGTACGGTGCCGGAAAATACTACAAAACTACGGCGAAGAGGATCGCCAACACACAGAACACGTGGTCCACACGCACCGTAGATAGGTGAGAAGGTACTGGCACAAAATCAAAATCCAACGCCTCGAACCGGAATGGAACCGGCGATATTCCGCTTACTGGGCAGATCCAATTGATATAGCAATACATATAATCACTGTACGTATTTATTGGAACGAGGAGCTCGAATCCTATACAATGAAAAATTCATGCACCACACTGGACGTACCGCGATAATTTACCTGGTAGAACATTTGCCCGTTAAGCGCAATGTCACCGGTTTGATTCCGGCTCTCATGGCTGGACTTTCGGATTTGAAAAATGCAGGTGAATTTTCAATTATACAAGATTCAGGTTCCTCGTGCCAATTATTCATTTTATGAAAACCAAAATCATTCCGGTTAGAGGACTAAACAGAATCAACAAGCAGTGCATCATACTATACTGCAAAATCACATGTAAATGGAACAGTCTACGTGGTGGACCAGTGGCCGAAGTCCTGAGTTTGAATCCGAACCCTATCAGAAACCTTGCTGAGAAATCGTAAAGCTGCATTATGACGAAAAAAGGACACAAAGAGGACGACAAAAATAAAGTTTATTTCTAAGGGTATGCATACCTAACACTTTTACCATGGGGAACATTACGTACGTTGCTTGTCAGAACATTGTGAAATAAGTGTAAAATAACGGATATTGGTAAAGCATTCATCATTTATTAGGGGGTACGAACATAACTAATGCAGGCCGGAGTCCAATCAACACACGAAGCGGTGTAAGAATGGTGGCAGGGGCGCAAAAAACGGAAAAGGAAAGACATTTCTCTTTTAGCTGTATGACTGAAGATACAAAAGTAGCACAAATTTTTTTTAGATATCTAAACCAAGAGGAAAGGACCGAACAAAGCCAATTTGCAAGTAGTACTCAGTCAACCGGCCTTATTAACATCCAGATGAATTCTGTCAACAATTGACTTTCAAATTCATCTATCATGGTTGAAAAATTCCGATAGACATGAGACCACTGCAAAGGAATTGGTATTTGCCGCAAAAAGCCGGTAGTCGTGAACAAGGAGGATAAGGCAGAGTTCACGTAAACGATGTTTTAACGATGACTTTCCGAAACCGGTGCATTCAGTAGATGTTCGATACTACCTCGCATTTTCTGTGAATGGAAGAATGACAAATATCATCAACATGCGAAATCATTTGGCATGGTTGAATGTTAATGATTCGCTTACGAATTACATGTAATAAACAATACCATTTTTAAAATCTTATTTCAGGATTATTTCGTACACAATAATCCAGGTCTCACATATGAATACAATATATGGAACAAGTGTGAAACCTCAGTGTAATGCTCTTCCATGTTGTGAACAAGCGCATCTCGACTCTGGCCTGAACTAAAATTTTCAACTGGAAATTTCTGGTTTCTTTTTGAGTGAGAATAATAAGTATGTCTTCTGGATGTTCGTTTTGTTTGTATTCTAAGGGTGATAGAAACATTAATCTCTAGGTGATCTGAGCCAGGCGCTAGTCCCCCTATTTGCGACGGTCTGATAAAATCATCATATAGAAAAGGTAAAAGTGATAGGTCAGGTGGTTTTCTAACCTAGCAAAACATGAATCAACCGGAGTAGTTGCTGATGACTGCACCAAACTGATGCTATCAAATCGAGTGTGTGTGTTTAAAGCAAACGGCTTTCCGCCGAAATATTTTGATCAATAACACGAAAGAATTTTCGTATCTTTAACGGAAATTGTGAGTTGATTTTTTGTCACGTTTCTCTTTGGATTCTATTGGTTTCTGTGATTCAGTAGTAACTGCGCGATCTTCAGACGAGTTTTGGTATAGCAGGTGTCTTATAGGATAGAATAGAATATTTAGCACTCCATATTTCGCCATCACTTTTCATTACATAGGACTGAAATACTCTGCACTGTAACACGAAGCTATGTGGATATCGAATCTTGGAAAAGAAACGAGTAGAGAAAGAACAACAGAAATTATTCCGAAAACCTCGTGGTCAATTCATTAGAACCTGTGCTCTGTAGTGACGAAACTGACAAGTGAGCAAGTGTCTGTTTTACTGTCTAGTAAACAGGTCACCTTGTATCTTCACTTACACTAAAATACTAGTGCATATGTACTATATTTTGAGTTTAAAACAACTTTCTGTACTTTTAAGTATCTGACCTGTCTTGCTAGTTGGCACTAAACCTTCGTTTACTCGCTAGCACTTACATTTTGAGTGGTTAGCATGGACAAACGAGTTGTATCCACATCTCCTGGAACGAATATACCAAACTGTGATGCCTGAGAAGCAGTGTGAAAATGCACGGTGCATCAAAGGCCCGGTCACAAAGAACGGAATCATGTGCCACACATGCAGTTTATGATTCTACATATCATGCGGCACGGCAACAAAGGGGCACTATTCAGTGTACCGCAAGTACCGAGTGTTAACTTGGATGTGCCGAGACTGTGAGTACTGATTCACAGAGCACCGTAAACGAGTGCTCAGACAAGAAGGCAATGAAGGCCAAGCAAGTGGCAAATCGCAGCAGCAACAAAGGGAGTCCAGCCCTAGTGTGCAACTGCAGGATAGTTTGCAGGATCAGACCCCAACCACCGAAGTCGTGACCACTGAAGAATAGCAGTAATGAAAGCTGTAGACTGTCATAATTAGGACGATATCCAAGAATCATAAGCAGTCTGAAGAGTAACAAAGTATGGGTATACCTTATGCACCGGTTACCCACAAAAAAAGGACCCCGAAACAGGAATAACCACTTAAAAAGTTGTAGAGCGGAAAAAAATTAAACTAGGAGTGAAAGCCATTGGTGACCTCTGAAGATGGAAGTCATCCCTTGAATAGTTGCTGAGGTAAAATTTGGTGGACTTTCTAAGCTGCAGAACTCAAGTGACATGGCAGTTGGTTGAAACAGAAACGTCGTCATCGGTTTCTTGTATGAAAGAGAGTAGGCAGCGAGAAACAGCAATGAGTTAGCACATGATAAATCTGCTGAGGACGGTAGACATCCCAAGACAGGTCTCTTTTAAAAGAGAAATACGGCTAGGAAGGTGGACTGGGGTAGAAAATGAGACCGAAAGTTAGCCGCATTCGACGCTTGTCGAATTTGCGAACTCGCAAAACAGAGATATGTTTCTAAGTATGGCAGAATATATCGAATACAGTACAGACGGAGCCCGGTGATGGAACCTCCCGTAAAAGACAGATAAGTGTTAAACGCCTAACAATCGAGTGTAGGCCGACTTTGAGAAAGGTTCCCGTGGCAACTGAAACGTCAACTGACTATATTCATTTCCGAAAACCTTGTGTTACCAAAAGCCAAGCGCTTACTGACTTGATGTTTCTTATAAGCCATATATTTCATGATTAAATTGTCGTTAGTACTAACTATGTCCTGTTTCTAGTACCAGGAAATCATTGCCGCTTACTTTTCATGGACAGACTCCTCTTACTTCTTTGTTGATGATCCCAATTGTCACATTCGTGTTCTTAACTCCTCTCATTACACGTGAAGTCATTCACGCCCTACTGATAGACCCATGAACCACAATTTTCCACCCAGAGTTTAACGTATTTTCGACTGCTAACAATGGATTAGCGCAAAGTTTCTGCCCATAAAATAGCATCCGATGGAAATAATCAAAAAAAAAGTAAATTATTTTCCGTCGACATTTTTATCCTCAAATCGATGGGGTACACAGAAAACAAAAACTCAACGCTTCATTTAATTTTCAGCTACATAAGACTGTATTCAGTAGGGGGAAAATAATAATTGAACCTTTCTAAACACTACCTAGTAATCAAAGATCGATCAGTCTGATGAGTCATATGCCCCACAAGTTGTCTAAGGTAAACTTGTGATCGAACCCTGTGGGGAAACCCTATGCAATTTACATCTACAACGATCCTGAAGTATTTTGCTTTTGACTTGATGAGATGGAATCTGAGAATACTCCGGTTATTCTCCATATTTATCGCCCTGAATGGATGATCTCTTTTGTAACAGAGACATATAGAGCTTTTTATCCAAGATTAGTTGTTAGTAATGCAAATTATCCGACGGCAAAACAAACCTACCTCAGGTGGAGTGATGAATGAGAATCGTTCATATGGCTGACCATGACGATCGATCAGAAATTTGACATAATTGAAAGTTACGGGTCTGTTTAACAAAACAACAAGCAACAAAGGAAGATACAATCAAAGGTCTTGAACAAAATGCCAGTCGCATGTGCGATTTCACCTGCGTAGTCAGCTTTTGTTCAAAACATACTTTTCCACGTCAATTTATTCAGCTACCTAAGTTACTGTATAAAAACGCTTATCCTGTGTGTGCTTTAAGCTCCATAAATCTGGTTTCATCTCACAAAGTTAAAACCTAAATACTTTCTACTGAAAGTGATAGGTAGTCAGCTGCATGGGGCAAATGATGGAAACAGCGGAAAACAAAGTCGGTGGAGAATGGCAATGACAACGACCGATAGAGTTAATGCTTACTGTACTCTTAAAAATATAATGTCTGGGCCTAAATCGACTCCATGTCTGTACAAACACTAACTGGTTGTCAAGTAATTGGGTCATAGAAGAATACGCGCTCCTTATTTTGCGTAAATTCATGTGCGTTTAACAATTTGGCAATCAATACACGGAAAAAGGAATAAAGCAACACACCACGGCCCGGCCATATATACATGTCCTATCCAAATCAGGACTATACAATTTTTCGATGGTCAAACGGTTATCAACATGAACTTTGGACAATAAGACCGAGTTCGATTCCAGCCACGCCCGTCACTTTTCCGTTTAGTAACCTTTCGTTGGTTACCAGCCCCTTCCTGAATTGTTGTACTTTATTGTATGACAGACAGAAAAGGGAGTAAAAATGGATATTTTTATTATAATGGTGATCGTTCAACTTGTGCCTATTCTCGTTGGTGCTGTTACTGTCAAAGTTTATTATTATTGTAATCATTTTTATTACTATTATTACTATTATCACTATTACCGTTACTACTGCTACTACTACTATTTCTACTACTATCTGTACTATTGCTACTACCCCCTTCCTCCCGCTAGCTGGAATCGAACGGGCAACAAAGCTCTTGCCAGGAAAATGCTCTCCCAGCTAGGCTGTCGCGGCACGTCCAGTTGGGTGGGAACAACGTATATTTTATTGTATAACATTCCGGTTCTTCGTGCCAATAAGTATTTCCGGTGGTCATATTTATTGCTTTATCAATAACTGATTTTGAATACAATGCATGGAAACTCAGGATAGAGAAATTCGTTACAAATATAAATTAATTTGCAATTAGAATTTCTACAGCACCTGTAATAAGGCTTCATGTGCATTATGATGCAGTATGAATGAACTAGATTTTCAGTAAATTTGATGACAATCAAGAAAACTTAATTTGCAAAGAATCCGTTCAATGAAACCAAACGGAGCAAAATCTTATTTTTGAGGAATATGAGGAACATTTCCGATCGACTAGATATTTTTATTAACTGTCTGTTCTGGTGGAGTTCTGTTGGTGAGTAATAATATATGTACATTATATATATATATATATATATATATATATATATATATATATGAAACATTAATTTAAAGAGCTAAATGTTTCACAAATAACAAAAGTCCTAAAATGCTTTTCGCCGTTTTTATTGTCGTAAACGAAGCTGTACTGGATGCCATCTCAACAATGAAAGACAAGCCCATATGTCATTATTTTCCCTTGGATGAGTGTCATCATGTAATCCCTGGAACTGATTGTTGGTTTTTCGCATAAATACACGAGATATCAAGTTTATTTAATTGAACAAACACCTTTTTATTGGGGAACCGCTCCACAGAGTCCATTTAAGCTTGTTGACGTCATACCAGCAGAGGACGGCTGATGTCACCTCAGAGATAAAAACTCGTATCCGGTCACGGCTGATCATATTCGTGGTAGATAGTGTCGTACTGTCTCCATCCTCGTTTCCGTCAATAATAGACTGCACTTTGGCGTGGTGTGATGGCTTGCGCTCTTCTGAGACCCAAAGAGCTGCGCAGGATCAAAGATGCAGTTACGTCTGACAGGTCAATGAGTAGACGCCAGAGCACAGAAGTGCAAGAATGCTGGTTGAATGAACTGAAATGGACCCGTTCTCTTTTTACGTCTGACCTACTAGGAACTTAGTGTTTGTCCACCCCAAGCCCCAGAGTCATGGTCACTGATAACTCTTGATAATGCACTGGATGTTTGAAGTAATGGAGTGTGATCCTTCTGCTGCACTCACACACACGGACGGAAGAACAAAACACTTATCCGGACAGAATAAACGAAATACATTTTACGAAAGATGGTCACTTTTTAGGATGAATGCCAGGTTATGAGTGCTTAATGATCAACAGGTCAATGACCATAAAAAGAAGTGCCTTCACGCATATCTAGTGTTATTCTGAAGATGAATGGGTCACAATGAGGTCACCGTTTTCTAAGTGTTACGGTGTTTCATAGACTGAAATATCACTGTCCGTTACTTATTTTCAACAGTGGACTCGTGGAGCATGGTTTTGAGCCACGCATGCTACTTCTAGGCTATACGAGCTGTCTCCTAGCGACTTGCGTTGCGTCAGTGTTACAAGATATATCTATATTTCACCATCACTAGCCATATCCCAAATAACAACCACATAAAATCTTCTCTTCCTCTTATTAGTTTTCATGGAAACGATCGCTGGTAAATCCAACAATACATTAGACTAGTTGTAAGGCCAAAAAGCTCCAATAAAGGTTGAATAAAAGACAGATTCGCCAAATGTCGTACGAAGGAATTGTTATATATATATATATATATATATATATATATATATATATATATATATATATATATATATATATATATAGCATAAATCTCAATCCCCATAGTAGTTGTGTTGAGGCTGAAAAATAACCCACTAGAGCGCATAATTTGAACAGTAACAAAACTCGACTTGACTACTCATATCTAAACCGCATCCTTCATCTAGCCCCTGAAAACGGTCTGCAAGGAAGCCTGGTGTTATAGCACATAAAACACATTTACGTAAACATATTTTATTAAGGTATGTGTCATACAGGTAGACTAACCATCAAAATTGCTTTCAAGTTCAAGAGTGAAATAGAGCAAACTTAACTTACCCTGATATCATGGCACTATGCTTTTCGTCAGTCAAATATTGATATAGTGGAATTGCATCCGGCCCGGTAACATTCACTTTGGCGAACATATCAAAAGTTACGTGATACCGTTTAACAAACTCCTTGATCTCCTCGTTGGTTCCCGGTTCATGACTGAAAAACTGATTTGAAGGAAAAGCCAAAACCCGAAAGCCCTGATCTTTGTACAGATCATAGATTGCCTGTAGTTGTTTGTAGTTGATAGTCGCCAACCCTCACTGACTAGCCACGTTCATAATCACGCACACTTTATTTCTAAAATGAAAGTTGACGTAAGTCACCGTGAGATTAAAAAGTGTACATTAACTCTGAAAAAATACCCCATACAAACTTCATGTATTGGGATGGTTTAAGTAGTTAGTGACAAAAAGTCACGTTGTGCATCCATCGTGAAATCCACATGAACAAAAGTAAATCCTACACAGAATTAAAAACAAGATAAGAATTAGCATAATACTGCACTCAATTCAATGCTAATGATTTCCTTTTAGTGTAAGAACAAGCGAGGCATGTAACTATGGAATAATAGGGAATAAAGGTATGCCTCAGCTCCCGGCTGAATGGAAGTGATAGGAGACAAGAAAAACCGAGATGTTTTTCTCACTGTCTAGATACAAACCTAGATGTTCTGATCCGCGAGGTGTGATACCAGCGCCTAATGAATCGTTGACTGTTTGAAACCATTTTCGACAAAACTGAGCTAATGAACGTTAAACATTTTCACGTTTTTGTAGCAAAGCTCACTTATGGAAAGGATGCCACATGAAACAAATTGAGGTCCGCCACGTACAATTGTTCTTTATGAATACTGAAATTCCCACAGTAGTCTGATCTATGCCAGCGCGGGCAAGGTTATCTGAGCAAATATTATCACTCATCAGAAGACCTGAGAAAAATTCGTAAAATCATAACTGCCTATGCGAGAAGGGAGTGAGGATACCAGAACTCCAGATAAAGCTGATAAGTCAAGTGTTTTACGTAGTCCCCTTAAAGTATTTGTTGAATTTAGGTTCTGCTGTTTGAAGTAAATAAATAAATTGACATCAGTGTCATCAGTAGGAAATTGGATTTTGCGTAGTGTGATTCACCGTGCAGTATTGGCGTTCCACTCACCAATGAAAAACACGGAGGCAGTGTACAGCTGTTTTATCCCTCTTAGGAATCATCAGCGGTGTACATTCAACGAGCACACCCACCCCCCTCCCCCAAATGCGACTCGAACCCGAGATGAATGGTAGTGAGTCGAACACCTAAGCACAATCGTTCATCTCAGGAATCATATTATGTGGGAATGACATCGGTTGAAACAAAAGTGACTAACTCATTTGCCTGTGCTGACTGAAATGACTACCTATGTTTATTCAACAATCTATAAAAAAAATTATGGTTCTCTTTTGATTTTAAAGGCTGTTTGTGTTCATAAGTCAAACTGATGGTCGTCAAAAGCGTCTGATCGCTGCGCCTGGCAGTCGAGTGACAAACGTCTCATCCATCAGCCGAGGTAACCACTCAATGGTGACATCACGTCGAATGATGATGAAAATTTTGCCATATGAGTGCCAAGTTCAGAGCTAAGCAGTTCAAAAACGTACAGTTCCCATGCCGAATGCGAGCGAAGCGGGCCAACTTATACTCCACCCTTGAAGAATAGCGTTGATGGAAGTGGATATTCCGGTGTCATCAAAATGTAGCAGTCCATTCGTATCATCCAACTATCACCAAAAACAACGTTAATTTGTTTGGCTGACCCCCCTTTGGTCCCTACCTTTCACACACAAACCTCAGATCATCCGATCAACCTGCATTCGGAAGCATCAGACTCGAGTATCGCTCTCGTTAGAGCTTATCAGTGGCGCATATCCTCCGCAGCACCCAAGGTTTGAACCCGGGCCCTTTCATCTCGAAAGCGTTTGTGCTACCACTGCGACACCCCGCTCCCGTCGGGGCTGTTCCGAATCGCCAAGTTAAGCTTGTTCAGATGTCGTCCTCTATGACAGCTAGAAATGCCCAACTGAAGCATGACTAGTCATTGGTTACAACAGAAAAACATCGAAACTAACGTAAAAGAGGCATGTTTCTACTCAGTACATTTGAGGTATTGGAGAGCGCATTTTTATGGACTTTACGTTAATGACTCTGCATCGTTAATACAACCCTAAACGTGCATGCACCAGTATTCAAAGTGTACGACTGGTCGCATAGTTGTGCTCTATTGTTCCAACCGACTACGCTATCGGCGACCCTGAGACGACTTTGAATCTGCCTTGTGACTATCACTATGTCATGCTTAGGTTCGACGTCGTCGAGTACGTGCCCTTGATCACCTATATTTTTATCAATACATATACTTCCACCAAAATTACCTCCGCCTTTTTTGAATTACCTCAGAAGTAACAAGAACTATGGAGTAAAATCTCTCCAAGTACATTGTTTAAATTTTTGACGAATTCCTTCTGATTCCAGATCATCTGCGATTCGCTTGCTAAATCGATCTAACAAATACAATCGTCACTTTGTACGTAGTACCGCTGCAACCCACCAATGTACAGTCTGCCCGAAAAATTCCGGAATCACGTCATTTCGGTCAAAATCCAGCTTATACAACTGATACTAGTCTCAGTAGCCAAAAACATATACAATGGACACTTGTTTACGAGAGAGAGAGAGAGAGAGAGAGAGTAGTATAGACTGGAATTCGACTGCATGTCAGAATTTCGACCGAATTGAGGTGATCCCCAAATATCTGGACAGACTGTGCAATAAGCTTCATCCATTTGTGAAATCTTGCACTTTGAATTCCGATTTTCGTTGAATAGTTGACTCAGTTTCTTTACAGCAACTCGCTTGTACTTCTTCAGTGCAAATAACAAAACTGTTGCCAGTGTTCTAAACGGCTGGTTAGTTACTCCACTAGCAGAATCATCACTTCACCGCCCTGTGAAAAGCAGCCGTTTGGATATATCTTCAAGTAACACAAAAATTGTAAGAACCACAGTTAAAAAACATGCACATTTTAGCATCTTTCTCGATTAATCACTGGCTGGTTAGTGCAGTCAGGTTATACTCAATCAATGGAAAAGAACGGCTGTGGGTAGGACAAAACCCAACTAATGTCTATTGTACGCTTGGTACTGAAAGGTTCGAACAAGCACGAGCCTGTGAAAGTTGTAGTCATTGAAATTCAGCTTACCACCTATTTCGCGTTCTTCGTCTGACCTTCAGATTACTAAGTGTTGACGTCTATGCACTTCTTTTTTGCTTGCGCAATTCGTCTCAAAAATATTTGCATATCTATGCTTCTCCGGTTTGCATTACCGATCTGCTTTGGGTAAGCCATTGTGCGCAATGGTCTACAACAATTTAAAAACTGATACTTGCCAATACTGCTGTAAATTGTATTGTAAATCTTAGTTTATTTACTGTTATTTCAAAGATCTACTAGAATTGGGGTAGGTCATCCAATCGCCTAGATGTTTTACTTGATAGGTACGATTCTGAGGCAGTTCTAAATCGTGTACGATGATAATAGTACGGAATGTTAAATATATTTCATTGATTACACATGACAAGCGTTTTCTAGCAATAGGAACAAGATTTTCTCATGCCTGCGTCGATGTCTTGGATAAATTAACTTTAATGTCAACTATTTCAAGTTGTTTATTTCATGGTGAACACATCTGGCCTGCATCAGTTGTAAGTTTCATTTAACTCTTTGCACTGCACACTGTTTTGTTCTTTGGGTTTTCGTAAAAGCTTTCCTCACTCGTGGCTCTCGAATTCTGCTTCAACTAGAAGTGGTGACTATTCATCGATTTTATTTGCCCTCCAAGCCATCATGCTGTTTGTTCTTCTTTTTGGCCTGGAACATTGAATTGTTTAAGAATACTTCCACTACAGTGTAATATGAAATATAACCAAGGGGAAATCAAATAGATAGAAAGCTATGACCGAAGTAGATGTCAGTATGGTAAATCACTTAGTAGATGATTTCAGTCGTGCATGCCGTATGCACTTTGCGTTTTCTAAGCTCAAAGTACCTTTGCGAGGTTGGCAGGAACGTGGGTTTGTAGTGATCCTGTTCCATCACCAAGTTCAAATAGTTGCTGGCCCTAAATACCTCGGGAGCCTAACTGCGGCTGAAACTCCTGTTGGAGAAGAGATCACATGACAAATAAGAGTCACTAGGACAGTCTTCGCAGACCGACCAAACCTGTTGCGCCGCCGTGAAATCCGACTCTTTCTTAAGGAACGGGCGTATAACGCCACGGTCCGTAGCATCTTGATTTACATTTTACAGACCTGATCACTTCGTGTTGAGGATGTTCGGAAGCTTTCTCCACTTGACCACCAATATCCTAGAAGCACTGCTTGCCTCCAGTTAGATCAAGAGACGAGCAATGCCCAGGTTCGTCGTCGTGTGCCCTGTGCGGATAGCCATCCCCTGCCCAAAGTAACCACACTAATGCTTCTCCAATGACTCGGAAATGTTTTGCATACGCCCTCCCACTGTGAATCCCTCTATTTTCTACTGACACGCGCTGTGCACAGCTGGAAGAAGCGACGTGGTGATCAGGTCATGACTTGGCGAAGGTGTATGAAGAATGAAACGTCAGCACTGGCTGCAGTTGGAGCTCTCCGCCTGCCTGAGTGGAGCGCGAAGTATGAAGGTAAGATAAATGGAGGGATATGGACCACAACAGAATTCAGTGGCGCGAGTGCTGTCAGGACCGCCTGATATCCTCACGAGCCCCGTAAATTATATTTGTATAAATATAAGTATATATTGCATTGTATATATATATATATATATATATATATATATATATATATATATATATATATATATATATATAATATACATGTATATAACTTTTTGCTGCGGGGCCGTAGGGCTGGCCAATTACTGGAGGTTGGGGATCTTGCTAACAGTGGATCGTATTCGGAGAGCAATTAACAGGAAGTAGAGATGCATGTAATCTGCAGAACTGCTTTTGTACTCAACGTTTATTTTTAAATCCTACATTGTGTACTTTGGTTTTAAATATTATTTACATCGACTTATGATGATCTTAAATCAGTTAAAGCAAAACAGTAATGTTGACGAAGGAAAACAGGCGTTTATTCTTACCGATAGCGACTCAGAGGTACAATGTTTCCATCGATATCCGTCACATTGAACTCGTAAATAGAAGTAGCTGTGGTTTTAACGGTTTGCTTCCAACAGCCCTGTAGTGAGAAACCGACAGACATTCACATCAGGAACTGATGGTGTTTAAGAATGAATAAAACCATGGTTTGGTAAAATTTTGCTACTTTTACTGGGCTTGATCAAAATAAATATGAAAAAATACTTTTCCTACGCATTCGCAATCTCTCGCACACGATCATGATCAATTTGCAAATTTTCCAAAGTCATCGAATTAACCTCACAGCCCAACTAAAAGATCACGTGCTGTACTAATGCGTGAGGAGTTTCCGTGTGTCAGTTCGAATACCACCGAAGGTGACGATTTCTAATATTTGGATTTCTTTAACGTAACCTTATGAGTGAAAACGTGCTCTGTACAAAGCAATGAAAATCATCTTTTTACTCCCTTTATTTACTGTAGAAAAATATGTGATATTTATGAAAGGGCTTCAATGCCAATTACAGACTGTAAAATGTGGAAGTGAACGACGGCGGCCGAGTTTGAACCCGGGACTTCCAGTTTTGTTATTCGTTATGATGATCGTCCGACGACCGCCAGTCAGAGGGTAACCTATTTGTTACCGACATTTCGAACCTTAGTAAGACAACGTTGGTCATATCATCAAAAAACCGGTCGGTAGTTCCAACCCCAGCCCCATTAGATAGGAGCTGTGCAAAAGGAAAATCGCTGTTAGCCTGCGGAAATGTATTACTCCCCTGGTTATTGCAAGTCATCAGACTACTTCACAGTGACAAGTCTGTACAGCAGTGGTCATCAGTCGGTTGGTTGATGGGAAAGATTTTGCCATACAGTGACTTGTTAAATAATATCAACAATCAACTGGGTACTAAAGCCTTGCGCAACCTTTTTACCCCCATGCAAAATAATTATCACGGTGAAATTGGAACTTTCTTCGAAAGTCAAACAATCTACGTTTACACAACCAGGATTATCTTTATTAATTTCTTTTATATCAGTAATACATGGCAATATCTATCCGTCAGTGATATCAGCATTTGCTGGCTGTCAAACAAAGCATCTGACTACCTGAAACTATCCGAGGTAAGGTCCTACTGTGATGGAGCTTGCGTAGTTTGCTTGTATCTTTGACCAAAACCAATTTGAACCATCAGGAGACAAGAAAGTGGTGATGCCACATGCATAAAATATACCGACCTGACGAAAGGCACGTGGAGTTCCCATGGCCGGTGCCATTCAAAGATGGGGATGAGGATACTTTCATGTAGGATTTTGGGGACGTGGCAGAGCCAGTTGGGATTCAGCCAAACCAGAGTAAGTTGGTTGCGCTTCGAGCGCTTTTCAAGAACAGGGCGCGGGAAATGCCGGGGGAAAACGCCCGGAGGAGATGAAGCGGGCCACAGGCAAAGACGTCTTAGCCACAGGATTTCTACTACAACTCATACAAAGATTCGACTTAGTTTACCTAATTTGGCTTGCATTGCGACTCTTCTAAAACCCTCTTGTGTGAGGCCAGAAAATGTGAATTAAAGAGTCGGTCGGTCGTGTGAGATCATGGTATCCACATGAACTGCTAGAAATCATAGCCACCTGAGGTTCCACAACCAGCCCTTAGGAACACTAAGGTCCAAGGCATTAAACACAAAGGCTCAGTGTACTAAAGTCACACTTCTAGTTAGAAAAGGTAAAATGGCATTGATTTAAAATGCTGAATATTAGTTCCGGCAGAGCGTGATTGTGAACCAGTCAGAAAGCTTTCTTGCCGTGGAACTTGCGCTATCTGTATAAATGACAGTGACTCAATTAACTACCGTCTAGCCAGTGGAAAACCGGATTTTCCGGAAACACAAAGACCGAGTCTATGTAATCGGCAGACCCAGTAGTATCATAATTTTAACCTCGCACCTGGCAGTTCAGTTCACAAGATATCAAATACAAGGGAATTTGCATACTAGAAGCGTCCATGATTTGGTTATTCAGTACTTTTAGGAGGCATCTAAAAAAAAGGAAAATCGATCAGTGCCACATACATCCACATGATTCTGTTCTGAATAGAGCCATTTACTTTGAATTTAAAGGGAATGAACGCACGGAATTCAGCATGGACCACGGTGTTGACCTAATACATTCATCCGGGTTGTTGATACACTATCTCCATTTAGAACTGCTGCTGTACGAATCTAGAAAACTTCCTTTTAGTACACAGAGTAGGTATTTCAGCGAACTCAGATCATTGTGAGTGATGTACCGTCACCCATGTGTAGATTCTCTGTCGTTTTATGCAAGGTGAGGCAAGCGTAAATGTTTCTCTGATCGCGAAAGTTAAATGAACTGTTTGCACCCCACGCTCATACTTCGTCTTTTCACCGTTAGAGCTGATTTGGTTTTGTAAAATTTTCTAAATACTATGAGGTAAACAATTTCTTATTGTAGTCAGAGGAACACCTATGCGAGCAGGTCGACAGAACAGATAAATGTGCGTGGAGAAAATTATCAGACCACAGAATAACTCATTAAAATTAATTCAGTCCTTCAATGGCAAGAAATAATCCGTTAGAGCTTGCTGAATTACACATAGGGGGCTGATGTCAGATAATACGAAAGAACTACACACTGTTGACAAATTGAGGTAGCTCAGTGGCTACGTTCAGAACCTACCTTCGTTGGGATAATGCTGAGAACAAATAGAAGAAACGAAACGGCTAAACCCGGCATTGAACTTTGGTGAATTCCGTTAGGCCACGGTTTATATTCCACAACTGCTAAATGATATTTGTTCAAAATTCGCTCGATGTACGGACATGCAACCGTTTAGTTTTAGTACAGTGCACCTGTAGTGCTTATCGGTTTTGACAGATCCATTGGTAAAGTTTAATGCCCTGACACTGTCAGTATGTGAAAAAAGATAAACAGGAAGTGGATCACTCTCGGTCAGGTTGAATGAATGATCACCGAACCGATTTTTCAAGTACCAAACGGACTTGGAATAAATGATCCAAATTTACGCCAAAGTGAACTTTCTACTTTTCGAATTCCTCAAATCACAAAGTCGATTGATGATTTTGTTCTATATCAGCGCCTACTTGAAAACATCCCATGGTAAACCACTATTATTTATATGATTTTCAGTATTTCCCAGCTAGCTGGAACAATATTGTAGACAATCGATCCCATAATAATTACTTGTCCCACATTAAAAAAGAATTTTACCTTATTGCCCTTTGTTATGCCATAATGGTACAGTATTTCAGGAACAGAGTCACGGTCAATGGGGGAACGTGACCGGTGGCGGAAGCAAGACTCCAACCGGGAACAGAGGGGTTTAAATCCCGTCATGTTGATCGTTTAATCACCACCAATCACTGGTTCTAGTGACTAGAGCAGAAATAACTAGAGTACACAGAATAACAGTTAAATAACCATGATCAGTTCTAATCTATTCAATGAAAATATTCTTACTGTAAGCAGAAAACGAAATGTAATTCGAAAGTTACCGGTAACGAGTGATAAAATCCAGAAGCGTCACCACTAACAACTACCAGTAAAATTTTACTGTTCAATAACACAGCGTGGTCGAAGTCGTTGGTAGGTTGCCGGTTTCATTCGTTTGTAAAATAAGTCTAGTTCCGTGGTGATTGGAACTTCGACAACCTACCAACGATTTCGAGGAAGTTGTCATTCATCGATGAAATTTTATTACAGAATTTCACACAGCGCATCGATTTTTCGATACATTGCGAACCGATCTCGGTTCTGATGCAATAATTACTAACAACTAATATTTAGTAGGACTCTGGGTTCAAACTATTATGACACTAACCACACCACTCAGTTTAAGATTTATTACCAGTCTTTTCCTCGTTCTTGAGACTTCATGCAGTGAATTAGAAATCAATAAAAGGATAGCAGACATCGGTGGCGTATTTCAGTAATGCTTGCTACCAAAAGCGTCAACAGACCTAACTTGCTATTGATCGCACATGAGTCTGGGATGAAACTATAGATAAGGTGAATTTTTGGAGAAGCTTTGCAAACAGTACCAAAAAATCCACGTTAGACTATGCAACAATTCCAATGTAAGCAGTTAAATAGTTTCTTACATAATAGGACTCATCGCTATGAAAAATCATGGAATCGTTGTACAGCTGATTCATACGGCTTGTTAGAAATATTCAGCAGTGCGCATCCATCGAGTCCCCATTTGCGACTCGAACCCGGGGTGAACGACTGTGAGCTGTAAACTTAAACACAAGGCCATTTGGAGTGCCCCTTAACATAGACTTACATTCTCATGACTGTCTCCCGCTAGAAGATAAGTAGGCCCCATAGATATCGCGGATCACCGCCAATCATGGGCTGCGGTTGGATTCGAGCTCAGCGCTAACCGTCACCCAGCTTTTCTTCCCGTATGGCAGATCGCAGATCGTTTGTTATCCGAGGCGCCCCACGTCTTTCTCGACGGTGCACAAGCACGTTTTCAGTTGGCCTCCACGGCAACAGCGCCATCTCATACATGTTTCAGGGCGATTTTTGTCTGGACAGTTCCGTGTCGGGAAGCCCGGAGTATGCGGCCGGACCACTGCAGGCAGCGGCGTTGGAAAAGGACGGAGAGTTGGTCAGTTTAGCAGAATAGCTCCCTTATTTCGTAGTCTGATAGCAATTCCTGTCATTTTGTACGAAGAATTCTGCGCAGACACCAGTGGTCAAAACCTCCAGCCTCATAGTATCCTCAGCTCAGAGTGGACAGGCTTCACGTCCATACGTGTGCACGGGTCGGATTGCCGCACAGAAGACGCGAATCTTCCTGATCGTAGCAAAGGCCGGAGCCGAGGAAATGCTCTTCATGACCGCCAAACTTTGATAGTATTTCATCCTTCACTTGACTATTCGGAAGCAGAACTGACCCCAGGTATCTGAAGGATGGTATATACTTGATCGGCTGGCCATTGATGGACAACTGTTGAGCTGACGGCCAAGGGCAAGTCGAAAAAACCTTCATTTTCGTTGAACTGACTTCAAGAACAACAGTCTTCGAGAAGAATGCAAGCCAGTCTATTACCGGCTGAAGGATGGAGTATGTTGAGTATCTCCTAGCCAGACAAAATCTTCCGTAAACTCCAGGTCCGAGATGTGTATCTTTGAATTTAATTGGATATCGCGGTAATCAGGAAAGGCTCTGTTCATTTTCCAGTCGACTGCATAGTTGAACAACACCATGAGAGACGGCACCCTTGTCTAACTTCGGAATTAATTACGAACTCCAAAGATTCTTCATTATACATTCGAACACGTGCGCTAGTGGAGGCATAGTAAGCCCTCAGTATCCTTGAGAGTTTGGCAGGAATATTATCGGACTTTAGTATACCTCAAAGGCGTTCACGATTAGGCGAGTCAAAGGCAGCCCGAAAATCTGTGAAGCAGGCTATTGTTGGCTGCTGGAACTTGCAGCGGTGTTCTAATACTCACCCAAATGTGAAGATTCGGTCCACACAGCCCTTCCCACAACGGGAAACCTCTTGGTTCACTCGAGTGCGGAAACCTCTGGCAAGTGAGAAGTGACTGAGTAGGAAAACGCAAAAACCCTTTGCAGCGACGGCAATTAAATTGGTCGCACATAGTTTTATCACCTTCAGTGAGAATAGGCAACAGAACTGACACACCCTGATCCTTTGGAAATGTCTCTCGTTTCCATATAGACCGGAAAACACGTGAGGTCTGCCTATCAGTGATGAGAAACTGGTCTCATGCACTTTTGCTAGGGTGCTATCCTCTCCAGCAAATTTACTTTTTTTAGCTGGTTGATGACCCTGGCGATTTCCATCATACGTGGTGGCTCGCCGTTGAGGTCTTACATCTCTTTACTCAGGGAAGAAAAAAGGTCAGCCGTGTGACCGGAATTTCAGTTGGGAACCCGGTGAAAATGTGGCGTGGGAATTCCGGCTGCTTATCCTCATAATATACTACCGTTGATATTATTGTACGTAAATCTGTCTTTCATATTTCTCCCTCCCTATTTCAGGAACAACTGTAGATATATGGGACGAATATTCTGACCACCTCCCTAAAGACTCAGTTCAATTGTAAATGCTTCCATATTCTTATACCTGATGTATTGCTGTTTTAGGTGTCACATAATTCAGACTGAATTGCTGCCGAACCGGACTTTTATTTACGTACTGTAAAAATGCTCTACTTAACGTTCGATTTCCCCCCTGTTCAGGGATAACCTGGCCTGCTGCATCACGTGAGCGGGATTTAGGCTTGCATCGCCCATTCGAAGCACTCCGAATGTGTCGAAATAATTTGCTAAATTCTCCATTACTAGGGGCTGCCTTCATCTTGTCTGCCACTTGTATCTAGTACCTCTTATGATCGACTTTAGCCGAGCGCAAGACCCCTTGCTCTAGTGTTCGGCTTTCAGTGCTTCCTACCAGTTGGGCTTTCCGTGCCTTGGCTGATAGTTGCAAGGCGATCGCTGAGATCCAGTCTCTTAGACGTGTTGCAGTTCTCCCTAGCTCCTTCCAAGCAGCCTCCATCGTCATCGCTATCGACTTATTATCTTCTACTGTTTTTCAGAGGAGCACCCATCCGTTTGCATGCTGATTACAGTAGCCAGGTGCGCTGCGATGGCATTCAAGACAGCGGCGTGCTTTTCTGGAATTTCCAGAGCTGTGACGTTGATTCGATTTGGCTGCGGCAGATGGATTTTGAAGCGCCCGCATACAAGGACATGCTCTGTACCATTCGTGTTTCCCGTTACTGAGTCGCGGTACGCTTGGCAGTCCTCTTCCGGTGAAGCCCAACTGGATCGCACCAGAATATGACCTATTTGGCGTGTTGTGAGGCCATCGTTTAAGTATCGAGTCAGCAAAGGTATTTTCGGGTGTTAGAAGCGCGTGTTGCAGATGACTAACCTGTTAATATCAGCCATATTCACTAGACGGTTTCCATTCTCACAAAGTTCGCTAAGTTCAAACTTTCCTAGGACATGCGAGTAGACTCATCTAAGAGGCCTGTCGGTGCGATCCGGTCACCAGTGACGAAGAAACGATAGATTAGGCCGTCTAATTTATCGTAAAAGTTATCTTCTGGTGTATTTTTCAGCCGGATTTAACAGTACAATCATCGACTTATTCTGGGGAGAGCCCCTGGAGTGTGCCAGGGCCAACCTCAAAGAAATCAGTTCCCAAGAAATCAGGGCACTTTTGGCCATTTTGCTAGGGGCGAGCGCGACATCATGATGTTCGGAGTTGTCCTCAGGTCCACCGTGACAGCCAATAAACTGTTTCCGCTCTCGAAACCTCAACACATCGAGTACCGGATCGGGGTGGTCGAACTTCCGAAATGCAGGCAATGTCTGCATGGTAATCATGTAGTGTTAGCATTATAATAATGTGGCTACCTACATCCAGTAGCGTCCTTATATGCAACAGGTTTTGTCTCTTTTCTACAGTAAAGGATTCCAGCTCGCTGTCTTGCCACCTCGACCGCTGGGACCCGAGGCGCGTCGCTTACCGAGGACGCCGTAGGATGATCAGAGTGCGTAAGTTCCGACTATCTGTAGAGTCTCGGGAACGGTGATACAGAGCGATATCCCCAGCACCGTTCGGGACTTTTGTGATATTCGGTAGCCAGATCTCCCCTTTCCTTGTTGGAGGGTGTACCTCCAGCATTAGCACATACAAGTGCAATCTGCAAGGCAGCAGGAGAAACGGCCTTGTTTTGTGGCGGGTCGCATGCGCCACGTCACGGTGCAGTCAACATACTTATGTGGTATTTCAGAAAGGAAGAAGCTAGCCAAGTGAAGACTCGCTACGTCCTAAGACATTGCCGTTTTTGGTTCACGGCGGCTTATTCAGTGAGACCAAGACCACTTTCTCCACAAAAACCAGCTCTTTGATGGCCGTGATCCTACCCACGACCTGGGGAAACGCCAGGTAGCGTGAAGCTCTGTTCGACGTCAGTACAACTCTGACCTCTCAGTGGTTCCAGTTATATCGTTACGAAACAAATTTCAAACAGAAGCCACCTATGTTGTGAAAGCAAAAAAAACCAAGACGATTTATTCCTACGGTAAATGTGCGCGATGATTTATACCGTGACACGGAATGCGCGCAAAAGAAATGAGTATCTACAAGTCTGGATCAGTAACGATGCGAGTCAAAATATACTTAACCGTAATAAGCTTTCTTCTTGTACAGACAAGAAATAATAGTCTAATCGCAGGGTCTTTTACTTGATGAAACGGTGAATTGTTTGGTCTCCTTGGTTTTCCTAATAGGATATTACTTTGCTTTTGTTCGTCGTTCTTTTCTTCCAACGGGCTGGGAAAACATGCGGGAAACTACTCTCTATTTGTTAGTTGAATAATAGAGGAACTGTTGCCAAGTACACTGAGACCGTAATTCGCTTCAGAAGGATTAAATCGTCCGTCAAATCGAAGTGATCTCCGCTTGTCCACCTAGGACCGGAAAGTAGCTTTTCTTGCACGGCTTAAAAACCAGAGCAATAATATCGGGAAGTTCAGAAAATTATTTTATTTTGAGTATTCTGTCTCACCGTATAAAGATAACGATTTTGCAAACTTTGGTCACGCGAGGATTGGATTCGTGACGGATTCTGGCGTTCTAAACAGGGCCCACCTACCTATCTTCCGGGTGGTCAGTAGCATTAGGCAGCGCGATTACATATCGCAGTCAGTAGTCTAATCATATCTAGCATCATTGTTTGTAGAGGTGATTTCCTACCTATACTTTTCAATATTCTTTTCAGCCTTGGTGATTTGATTTACTGCAGTACTGGTTGGGCTTTATGGATCGATTAGAAACCAAGTGATTTCATTCATAAAAAGCAACAGCCACGAAACAAAAATCCAGGATCGATTTCGAGTTTAGCTAGTGCATAGATTGTCCAGTTTGTTTGTGAGATGGGGTCACACGTTTTGCAAAATATCACCGAAAATAAACCGGCGGGAAAACTTAATTCCTGGAAAATTAGATAAACCTTTCTTTCGCCGTTTCTAACGTTTCACAACAATGGGAACCGCTATCATTTTACTCTTGCTAGGCACTTTGAAGAAGTCACTTGGAGGATATGCATTGTTGGTGATTCTTAAAAAACGCACAGTAATTCTGTGGTGGATCAATTGGCTAAACACCGCACAAAACTACTGAGAATCAAGAACTCCACAAACACACAGAACGCAGCGTAACATTTCGTAAGCGCGGAATCACGTACGGTACAAGTGTGTACTATACAGAGAGAATACGGTAACGCAAAATAGAGAGCAAATCTTGAATATTCGCTGCACACTGAACTGAAGTGCGGGTGTTTGTAATCTCTTCGTGGTAATGAACGAATTCTTTCGGATCTTCGCATAGTTGATTGTTCCTTGGCAGTCTCGGATTCAAATGTATCTAGATCAGAATTATCAGTTGGTGCAACAACAGGTGAAATGACATCCGACTGATGTTGTTTGGCTTGAACTGTCGTGCTTACACACATGCACACTTGATCTGAATTCCATGCAATCGTGGACACACGCACACTGTTGACTTTTGTCATGCTTTATCCCGGACAGCACTGACCAATCAGATTGTAGCACGCGTTGCATGACCTTGCACGCTTTAATCCGATCGTATAGTCTTACGCTTCCGATAGCATACATCGTTAGCTCACACACTTACGTGCTTGCGTATTCATTTGCATGCATGTACTGGCGCTTACAGTACGTTGCCATAACATACATGTGCATTCGTGCAAGCGAGCCTTCCCTCTGCTTACCGGACCCGGGATACAACAACTGACCTTCCTCATTGAACTGTACCCGATAAACACGTCCATGAATAAATTACCTTGACCCGGAGTAGTGACCATCTGGTTTCCGTTGCGCGAAATGACAGTCCCGTTCGCTGGTCGTAAATCATTCCCTCTGAAATAACTGACATTAGCTTTCAAACTACACTCAAAATTAGCTCTCGAACTATGGCATTTAAATAACTGAGAAAGTCTTTTACCAGTAGCAGTATGAGCAGCGTTACGATATTGCATAAGAAAACTGTCAATGGCACGACCAAGTTCGAGAAATGAATGGGGATCCATGGAATGAATTGCACTCTTAGGCGTGTGTACTGAATTCTCTGAAAGACCAATAAACTGTGGGCGACGGGAAGCAGTGTATACATGTTTCCAACCAAGACCTTTCAATCACTCATCCAAGAGTTTAGCATTGAAATGTGCGCCATTGTCAGTAGCTAGCACAAACGGAACTCCTCTGCTGAATGTTTTCCCGAGTGCAATCTGTGAGGTCAGCCGTAGGTGAAGTTGTTAAATATACCTCAGGTCAGCGGGGAAAAGCATCAATGACCACAAGAGCGTAGTATCTACCCAAGAAGGGTCCACAATAGACTGCATGTACCCGCTGCCACGCCTCACAGGGCACAGGCCAAGGAAGTTACTTTAAAGGTTTTGAATGTATCTTATGTAAACACTGGCTGCAATTTTTGGCTGTACACACGATGTCGACATCCAGTTCCGGCCATTAGCAAGTAAGTCGTGCCAGTGACTGCATTTTGTCTACACCCAAATGCCGGGAATGGAGATCGGCCAATAGGACAGAAGCGATGTCGGAGGAATGACCACACGATCGTTAGGATACAATAATCCATTTGAAGTAATCGACAAATTGTCAGGACGAGAGCAGAAATCAGGGAATTGCCGCTTTTCGTTCGACGTCCAACCACGACGTAGAGCCGAAATCAGCGGAGCAAGATACATTTTTGTATCCTTTGCAAGATCTTCACGCCGCACTGGCAGTGGTTTTATCAACAATCATGACTGACTGGTGGTTGAGATGAATATGGCATTCTAGGTAGAAGATCAGCGTGTGGTATGTATGTAGCACTACGATGCAGAATATCATAATCATATGAACTGAGTGCAATACTCCATCGCTGAACTATCGCAGCTGATGATTTGGACAACGGATAATGGATGAACTGCAATGTCCCGTGGTTAGTTACCATGGTGAATGTTTAATCAAATAAATGTTTATGTAAACGATTGACGGCCCAGTAAACTGCCAAGGCTTCCCTTTGTGTTTGTGAATACCCTTGTTCAGCTTTATTCAGCCTCCTTGAAATGCAAATGACTGGCCTTTCGCATTGTTCAAAAGCAGCATGTGTCAGCAGGAGTGGCATCAGTATATATATATATATATATATATATATATATATATATATATATATATATATATATATATATATATATATATATATATATATATATATATATATATATATATATATATATATATATATATATATATATATATATATATATATATATATATATATAATTTCACACGTGCCTGTTTTCAGGCTGTGCCAAAAGAAGCATCGGTAATAACAGTTGGATGATCTTTCGGAGAAAACGGTTCAAGAACAACGCTGGATTGTAGGTGAGATAGCAAAGTACGAAACGTTTTCCCATGAGCCTGATTCCGGAAGATGGATCTGATGGACAGAACATCAAACAGACAACTGGCTCGTTGAGAAAAAAATGGAATAAAACGAGTATACTACGGAAGACCACCGGGAACAGAATGCAATTCATGAATGTTTGTGGATGAAGATACGTCAACGAGAAGGGCTAAATGTGCTGGATCCGGGAAGAAACCTTTAGCATTAATAATCTAAACAAGGACACCGAAAACACACTTGTCTGGGTTAATGGAAACGTTAAACTTAATGACCTGCTTCAACAAACAACGAAGACGGTAATCATGTATAACTTGAGCGGAGCCATGAACAACAATATTATCTTGGTATTACTCAACAACTGTAAAAACCTGCACAATATGGTTATGACTGTTGAAAAAAGCGCACGAGACATTCAGACCAAAATGCAAGTTGTTGTATCTGAATACACCGAAAAGAATTTGAATGGTCCTTAACGCACTTGATTCTTTGTCCAGGAGCACTTGCAAGTATGCATCTTCTAAGTCAGTTCCCGAGAATACACTAGACCCTGCAAGTCGACGGAGCACGTCTTCGAGTTCTTCGGTTGTGCATGTACATTTTGAAACAAGCCGTTGTGTATCAAATGAAAACGTTAAGAATGTTATACCATTATGCAACTTACGAAGAACATTCAAACCAAGAACTAAAGGTCGTGAATCAGGAACCAAAAAAACAGTCAACAGTATCAGAATCACGTAACTGAATTGGAACCATACAAGAACCGACAAGTGGGAGTGTACCCAGTAATACCTGGAATGGTCACATTGGTGGGATTAATCTAGGCAATGGAATAAAAACGATCCAGAACTTGTCGTGAAATGATGGATTCTACACTCCCAGTGTCAACAATAAGTGTTTGCTACCGTCTGATTAACATGTGAAAATTACTCTGGCAAAACGGCTAACGCAAGTGTTGAAAAAAATTGTATCAAGTAAAGAGGTGTCAGATAGTGAGAATCGTCGGTCGACATGCTAAACTACATCTACACACACTTTTAATGCGACCAACCCTACCGCAAGCAAAGCATGTTGCTCGTCGGTAGGGATATGTAACCACATGAAATACACTCACCCAAATTCGAGCTTGTAGGGTTAGATTTCGAATGAGTCGATGGCTGAAGTAGAGGATGATTACCACGATAACTAATTGGCTTGTTCAAATGCGGCGATTTTCGGGCGCGTCGATCGCCTTGACGTTCAGCAGAATTGAACGATTCGGACCCCGACACAACAGTTACAGTTTTTACTTCCTGATACTGTTCACAAATGTGACGAAAAGTCTGATCAGTTTCAAGTGGTAGCTTCGGTTACAAATCTGGCAGCTTGATTTGTGCGATCAAGTGATGGCGCAGGTAATTTTCCAACTGAGGACCGTGGCCGCACTTTACTTCCCGCGTCTGCAACTGAAAAAGGGAATTCACATGGTGTTTGGTTTTCAAGTCTAGCGAGGCAGTTAAATTTGGCCCTCTCGGTAGCAACGAAGTTGACTGACTTGAAATGCTGTAAAATGATGGTTCTGAACTTGTCGTATGGTAAACTGACTTGAAATGCTGTAAAATGATGGTTCTGAACTTGTCGTATGGTAAACTGACTTGAAATGCTGTAAAATGATGGTTCTGAACTGGTCGTATTGTAAACTGATGTGAGAATCCCAGACTTTATGCATCTTTTCCAATGAAATGGAGAGAAAAAAATGTTGTTTTCTTAGCATCATTCGAATGGTTACGGGTCAAACACAAAATTTCGGAACGTTCCATATAGTCCTCAACCTGTCGGGATGAAGAATTTACGTCGAGGTTCCATTTCAGAAGCAATCATGGTTCAGTACTTTGCGTGACGCCAAGTGCAATATAAAATGGACTGAATAGGCTGAACCCCGCAAAGAACTACTGAGAATAAACTCCACAAACACATAGGACGTAGTGTAATATTTCGTATGTGCGGAATCACGTACGATACAAGTATGTACCATACAGAGAGGATACAGCAACGCAAAATTGGAACAGTCAACCTTGAATATTAAAAATCCCGAGGTCGGTCTGATAACCGAGTTGGATAACTGGATATTTGATACCCATCCAGCGAAATAAATCAACAACGGTTAAAGACGAATGATCTGACGACCACTATTTTGGAGATTTCTGGACACCTTACACCTGCTAATTCCATCAGGTACTTAGCAACCGGCGGCACTCCAGTGGTCATCACCGTGGTCCCAGGTCCGAACTTGATGTCAATAGTCAATGTCCAATCGGAAGCCTTTAATTTGGCGCGACTTCTTACCAGAAATATTGGACCATAAAATGTGAAATATTCACTATCCAAAATACAATCTGACCGTATCATTGAGATGACTGTCTAAACCTCACCTAGTGCGGAAAACATTCTATTTTGTATATTTAATTATACAGCATAATACACAATACCGTGCCGGATGTACTACAAAAACTGTCTCGCCATACTGTTTATGCAGAACCGATGTTTTTGATTCTGTGTTGAACCACATAAAGTTCGATGTCACGTGGGACAGACAGCCGGGCAACAGCGCAGTACCCTACCATGATGTAGCACGTGTTCAAGACGAGATCCATCAAACAACGGCACCGCTATTTTGATTGTACGCACTGTTTTTAGTTGTCACGAAAATGACCACATAAGTGGCACAACTTTAAGCATTTTTCTCTTAGATTGGATATTTTATCGTTCTCCCCGAAGTCCCAACAAAGTGAGAGCTTACTGAGAAGCGGGCGCTTCAGGACAGATATAACAGAACAAGTGGCTAAAAGTAGTCAATGGCAGTGGAAACCAGAACACTGCAGAACAACCTCAATATTGTGCCGACTCGTTTGACGTTACGAAGCTCACCCATATCAGTTGACCATATTGCTGACTGGCTTAGTATCCACTTTTCATCTGAATGACCCAAAGTTGACCTGCTCCTTCTGTGTTGCATCGGAGCTAACAGCTAATTTAGGTTGCCAGACGATCCTGGTTGCATTATTTCCCCTTTGGCATGATGTATGTTACAACTAAGCCTATGTATTTGTATGACTTTCTCAAGTTCATATTCTTACAGCTCAGTCATTATATATATATATATATATATATATATATATATATATATATATATATATAATTACACCGACTTGAGAAAAAGCATGGTGCCAACGCGAAAACAACAGAAAAGGATTACAAAGTCGGGGAGACAAATCGATGTGCAAAAGGCGCGTACCACCTAAAAGTATCCTGTGAGCAAAGTCTATGCACGATTCAATGTTTCTCAATAAGTCCACCCCACAATTTCTACGCTGATCGATTCCCACGGGTTTGACGAAAAAGTATTCCCCACTTTACTATTACGTGTTGCTTCGTAATTTTTCTTTTCATATATCAGCACAATATGATTGACGTTACTAATGAGTTTCATTTAGCGATTCACATGGGCATCAAGTACGTCCACGAGAAGTGCGAAGCTCTTTGCCCTAAGCCTTACACACGATGGCTAGGTTATCTTATCCCATAGATAAGTATTTATTGTTCGGTAGCAACGTTGTCGGAAAAGACGGTAGTCAATCGACACAAACTGGTCTTGAGAAAAGTTACCCGAACAATAAAAACTTTCCTATAACGTATCACATGGCGCATCGTTTTTTCGACACACACCAAACTGATCTTGGCTCTGATACATTATTATCTTATTCCATTTCTACAAACCAGAAATGAAGACAAAAACCTTCCCTTCATACTGGGCAAAATGTGCAAGTGCTATCTATGAAATATGGTGGCTTTATCACAGAACAGTGTTAAGGTCGACAATGGATCAGTTTATGGGTAAATTTGTACAACTCACACAGTTCAATGAACGCTTGAAGTTTGATTATTGAGAATAGATAATTAAAAGCATAAGGTAATCGGTTATCGGATGTAAGCATATTAGGAGTTCATAATTGGTTGGAATAGGAGAGAAATGCAAAAAATCGCCTCAAAACATGCTGGCAGATTCTGCCACATTTAGGACAGGCAAAACAAGGAGAACGTTTGCTGTTTTGACATGAAAGGCGGAAAAACGTCAAGGATGTACACGGAAGGCTGAAGGCTACAAAAAAAGATATTATCCAGAGAAGTGATCTTAAAAGGTGGGTTTTATAAATGAGACGGCTCATTCTGTGACTAAGGGATTGCGGGTGCAGGTGATAGCCGATAAACTGATTATTGTTCGACGAATCACGTGCGAAACCAGTGCGAGTAAATGGCTATGCTTACTCCGACAGTTAATGCCAAAATCACAGAGGCTCCCAAAATAGCTCCGACTGGACCCTGAATGTATCCACTTTCGGTGAAGAAA
The DNA here is from genome assembly GCA_948099385.1 of Fasciola hepatica. NCBI lineage: Eukaryota > Metazoa > Platyhelminthes > Trematoda > Plagiorchiida > Fasciolidae > Fasciola > Fasciola hepatica. The sequence continues at coordinate 3,623,455 of CANUEZ040000112.1, read as the reverse complement.
CGGCGCATATAAAACGAGACCGAAACAGGAAGAAATCGTTTTCGTTCTAGATTCTCCGACCGCATTCGTTCGCGGATGGCTTCGATAGACTCTCGAACACGATCCCGTCGAAGGCGTCGAGCTCTACGGCGTTCATTTAGATCGCGACTAGCCGCGAGGTATTCATCAGTCAGTGGGTCGGTAATTGTCTCATTGCCATCGGTGATTCTTGCTTTGTCATCCCCGAGGCCACCGATGTCAGTGTCACGAACTTCGCAAAATGCATTTTGGTGCGGAACGGGATCATTCAGGTTTTCTGCAATATCCTGCGTTAGTGGTTTATCTCCACGTGTATTTCGTTCAGAAGACATCAATGAAGGGATACTATTATCACTAGTGAAATTGAAGAAAATAGTAAGTAAACGACTGGCATAGTCAATAATATTATGATATTCTTTTGTTTCTTTAATCACTATGCAACAAATATTTCTGGAATGGAGCTATGGCCATCGAAAAACAGAAACATGATATTTAAAAAAGAGATATTCATAGACAGAGGTAAGATATGGCTATTTAAATATCAAAAATTAACATCAGGTTATTTCTATAGATTATTCTCGGTAGCACTGGTCTTTGCTCCTGGTGAATACACACTGAACGTCACTAATAAGAACTCCAGCGAAGCGGCCACTGTAAGGGTTGTGTCGGTAGTTGACTTTTATGTTGGGTCTAAGAGTCCATTAAAATGAATGACCCTCATAGCCTCTGTTACGCATTATACAAATGTGAGCCAGAAATAGACGCAATAGATTACTGTGAAAATAAGTTGAATGCGCGAAAATTGTAACATAAACAACTTAAGACAGTGCTCATCAGAACAACCTCACCTCAGCGTAACGGGTCACCCAAACAAGAGATAACTACATACGCTGCAATGATAAAGTCCGCGTAAGCAAGCATGCACACGCACACACGCACTCAGTACAGAACATGTGATCTCATTTATAATTTGATGCGGCAAAAAGTCGATGGCGTGTACAAGCACCCGACTATGCAAGAATCAATACATGATCCGACAGTGATGACAAGCTACAAAGATCTATGGGCGGCACCGTGAAGTCGATGCTAATTACTACATCATCATCATCTCTGATAGGACTAAGATCATACGAATGAGGAGGGGCGGAAATTCGCGGTCGGTTTATCATGGAAAATCGGGTTTGCAACTTCAACATATCACGCAGAAGGCTGTGCTCCTACGATTTTAGATGCGGCTGGTAAGTCAAGATTTTGAGGATCAGACTTGGACAAGAGTATTTAATTTGTTCACATAATTCATTCTTTATCTATTCTCCAATCGGTTATACCCTCAGGATATTCTGAGTTTAAAGTGCAACTCTGTGATTGTCAAAAAGAAGTTAGTAGATTCTACGGCGTGTAGATCTCGGTTTACAATTCAGATGCGCGGAAGTAGGACGTTACGAAAGAAGTTACTCACCGATCCGGTTGACCGGACCCGCATATTTAACATACAAGATCCCAATGCAAAACAAGCTTGGAACCAATTATTCTATGCTACCATAGGCCGAAAGAATACATGGAGTAGTTCACTCTTGTTATCTTCGCTAAAAAATCTTGAATGGCGACCAGTTTTTATATGCAGCAGACAGATGGCGGCAATATGACACGAAGGCATAATGATTTCGCTCAACCAATGCTGTCTTCATATCGGAAACGGATATCATGTTCGCTTCTTCGTCAAATCCAACGCTTTAGGTGCGCGGATATTCCTTCAGAACACCGAAACTACTGTTGACATTAAAAATTCATCTTCACAAAAGTCTGGTGGACCCAGAACACTGAGAGGCCGGTACAGTTTTTTTCATTTCGACTCAATGTGGCCTGGAAGAACTGAAAAACAGGAAATTTCGATTACGTTAAACCTTGGCCGTTACGATATATAAAGTCCTTTCACGTTTCACTGGATGAATTTCACGAAACGACTGACTATCGAGAGTTCTTCCCACTGCAGACGTTTAGCCCTGTGACCTACTGCTCTTCTCTACGATATGCCATTCTTGTGAAAATGTTTCGACTGGGCAGAAATAATTGAAGCAAAAACCTAAATGGCTAACGAGATGGCTGCAGGCGATCGAAGGATCCGCGTGTGTAAATGTAGAGAATTCTATCCGAGAAACCATTTTACGAAGCTTTAAAAGGTTCTGCAAATGAATGTGTCTGATTCGAACCTTGCGATCACGGCCTCATGTGAATTTCGTGTACAGTTGGTGTGACTGTAGAACCAAACGGACACGACACGGATCGAAGCAAAAAAGAGAGAGTAAACGAAATCTGGAAAGTTTGGAATTGGTTAGACGAAGTTTAAACATCAGATTATTAGGGCTACCAATAAGTACGAGAGCGTTTGGTGTGCAACGAATCAGAATAAAATCCAATGTATTCTCCTGATGTACAACAGAGACCATTCGAATTATGATCATGACGGAAGACAGCCGTGTCAAGCCTAATCTACTTGGTCAGAGTGTCCGTCTCGCTCACATACTGTATTGGGCCTAGGTGACTTTGGGACTGACCCCTTCCAATACTGACTGACCGATATGAAAAGGCTGTGACCGATAAAAACAGACAATGCACGTGGAACGAACAACGCATTTGTTATCGCAACTGATGAGAGTTGCAGCCAAAAATGTATCGGTCAAAGCAATAAGGCAAAATATTGTCTACGCAAGAAAACAAGCTAAGTCAGAGCGTGTACACGACCACACCCACCCACCCACACAGACACACACGCATACAAGTAAACACTCCTTTTCGGGACGCGACTACAGTTTGAGTCAATGTGTTCGACATTTGCTGACCCAAATTTGCATTATGTCTGTAGGCTGGAAATATCACATACATGTCACACAGCGGGGAGTAAATAGATCATTGCATGCAAAGAGGAATACGAATGAGACCATATGCCAGGTTTGGTGTATGGCTGCGAGCATTAGTTTCTTCTTGTCCGAATTTGTAGGTCGCCATATATTTTCAGAAATGGTCAACTGAGCGAAACTGTGAAATGGAGGAACTGAACATTTCTGTCACTAATTTTGAACGAGTTATCAAAATCACTAGAAGCGTATACACATAACTGGACTGATAGCTGTTGTGCTAAGACCCTTTCAACTGAAAAAAATGCTGAATGGAACAGTCTGTGGAGTGAGTAGACAATCAGTCTACTATAAGGAACGGTCGCTTTTAAAATATTCCAGACCAAGGCAACTGACTCGCAAATTATGAACGGTAGTGGTACGGTGGTAGAAGTTCAGTTCGAACAATCAATAACCATGCCGAATGTGGCGGTTGTGATTGTTATTCCACAGCCGGAACCTCAATCGTAAATCAAGTGTATGGGAAAACTGGAACCACAAATGGCAGTGCCGAATCGATAAAGAAAATATGTGGATACAAGGGTGACACTGGTCACGACATCCAGCCGTATCCTCTAATATATCTAACCACTGCCTGGGGATTTCTTAGGCCCCACCGTACACAGTCGAGTACACCGATAAAGCTTTTCATACATTTCTACTGTCATGGACTGGCCACTTTCATTTACCTCCCAACTACTACGCCCCCAGCGAGAAACTGCGCGCCAAATGATTCTATCTGAGGACATGCGCAACACATGTCCAAACCACCTTATTCTTGTGAACCTCAGTTTCCCGTCTAGTGATTTACTTCGTGTGCCTAACACTTCGCTGAACCAGAGCACTGATGACACGGTATTATCAACAGATTCAAGCAATGCTACGGATACAACGGTGTTCAAATGCGGATAACCTTCGTCTAAACTGCACAGAACTCGCCCAACTGGTGCAGTTTAAACTCGGTTCTTAATAGGTAAACGGGTAACAAGTCAACGCCACAGATGAGAGGTTAGCAAAATTCAAACGCACCTTTTCTATACGCGATGACACTCCATGCGATATCTACAGTCAATCGGGACACACAGGACCGACAAACGAGCATCAAAGCTTCAGTCTGCTGCTATTACCATGCATGGAACCATCAAACCGAATTGCATGCAAAAGACCGCGGACTGGAATCCAGCCTGGCAATGCGCAGTTAGTTTTTCCGCTCATAGCGATGTTGACGTCCGCCTGACCCTGAGCATTAGACACAGAATAGTTCAGTACGCAGAGAGAGACGAAAAGCCGAATTCGTTTCTTGGGGCGAAGTGTTATCACTGTAGTACGCTTACTTCGGAGATACGGTACATACCCAACTTAGAGTTTTGAGGGTCCTAGTAAAGGTGGTCTGTTGCTTCGTTTAGAAAAGTGTACGAACGTTGAAAGTACCTGAGCGCAGAGAATGATTGAGTCTGAGAACCAAACCTTTATGTGCACCTACCTCCAGGTTATTTTTCTTAGTACGAGTTATAATTACTTAGCCGTGACAATTTACAGGACCAGAAAATTACTTTTCGAACACCAACCTGTCCCAAGCGAGAAAAATGTAACGTCAACAACACGGCATTTTCGGTGGAAAAGTTATAACTAGTTGATAATAATTTTCCCACCGATAACATCATGTCATTACCATTACATTTTTTCTCTTTTGACACATCAGACGGAGAATCACTCTTTGACACACTCCAAATCTTGTTGGGTCCTGACGCCCTGAATATCATTACCAATCAGATTATTTTAGGGAAGAAACTTGCCAGTTGTATCTACCACTAACCTGTCTTCTTTCATGACCGCCAAGGTACAACATCGATCTAAGTGTGTCGTATCCAGCAAATCTTCGTCGACAGGACCCGAACAGTGATGGAATTTTCCGTCAGCACCACTGAATGTGGAACTGATTAGATGAGGCGAATTCTCTGCAGCAATGGCTGCGGAAATCATGTATTGTGTCGTGTTTTGTTGGATTACTTCGTCCGAGGTGTTTGACGGGTATGACGATGAAATCCATGGCGAATTACGAATCCGCAAAACAGACGAGGAAAAGTCAGAATCTGACTCGGTCGCATCGTCCGGAACATGCACAGGGGACATTTGTTCGAAAGCGTTGTATCGCGAGAGTAGTCGGACTTCAGTTTCCGTAGTCAGCCCAGACGGTCCCAAAAGGCCTTCCCCATTGTTTTCTATTTTCTCCAAGTCCTCCGATGAGGAATCGTCTTCTTCCTCCATCATACCATCCCAACCTTCATCAGCGCTTGCATCGGAACCATTGACTTCCCGTGAATTTGGTGAGAACTGTAAAATGCAAATGGTTTTAGGGGTTAGTTTCTTCAAGAATGTTTAGTCTGAGACAAAGAGCAATAAAAAATAGTACAAAGTCAGGCGCACAGAATTTAATTTGTGTTTACCAAATTTAGACAGAAAATCGGTATATAAGAAGTGGTGAAATCGAAGAGATCAACAAAATAACTGGTTTGTAGACAGTCTCGCGGTGATAAGTAAGAAGGCTCGCGTTGACAATAAGACTGTGCTTATTTTTAATTAAAATTTATGATAAATCATAAAGTCTCCTTCGAAATACGGCATTTATCCCAAACACCGACGAGTACAGACCGTTGGATAAGATAAATACGCAGCCTCTGTCCCAACTGAACAGCTCCCGTAACTGATCCGTATTTTAATACAGGAAGATTACCGTCAAACCCCGGAAAAACAATTGTCAGTCAAACGCACCGCGCCGTAGCATACGGACTGCGATAGAACTTTTGACATTTTCTGTGTTATTCATGGATTAGACCCGAGCCTCTGCATTATTTAGAAACGAAGCATTCCACGCGGCGGACCAAAGTGGTCAACAGAAACCGATCCATACAGGATCAATAAGGTAGGATGTATCAGACCGAGAGTAAGTTTGCCAAACTGATTAAAAACAGTTGAGAACGATCGAGCAATAAACAAAGCGGCTAGTGAACACCGAGACCATCTACCCAACAATACTTGCGCATGATTTTCGGACAGCATTTACTGATGGCAAGAGCAGTTAATTCAATGACCACCGAGGAGAGAGGTCGGTGCAGAATCACGGTCAGTACGAGTCAATTAGAAAACCAATAAAGGCGAATTTATGTAGGCAAAAGTGTCCAGACTCAACAAGGTTGGACTAGTGGTTATGTAGAAAACGTTATTTCCCCTGATGTCGTCATATTTACCAGTAATTCTATATTTTTCCTGTCATGGACACGTGTGACGCAACTCCTGCTCACTGGTCTGTTGTGAAAGAAACAACAGAAAAAGAGCCGAAAGCAAAGTAAAAAGCGGAAGTTACAAAGATAAAAAAAGAGTTCGAATGCAACTACGCCACCGACCGCGGCACCTAGCCATATCACTTAGTGTCTCCAATCATTTGGTAGGCGGATCACGTGGAGCCAAACCTGGAAGTGCCACAGGGCCTACCTGGTCAAGTTCACTAGTCATGGTTTTCGTATCCTCCAGTCAGTTCATGAACTGACCACCCCGACCTACCTTCCAATCACTACGGGCCTCAGAAAACAGCGTATGTCGAGGAAGTCTATCCGTGAGCATGTATAACACATGTCCCAGCCACCTTATTCTACATACTCTTACTTCTTTCTTTATTTATTATGCAACAAAGAACAACGATTCAGATAAGGGGTCAAAGCCACTGAAAGGCTACCAAATGGGAAAGCGACCGGCGGTGCCGGGAATCGAACCCGGGTCAATGCCATAAGAAGTCCACGATGATAACTTCTCGACCACCGCCGATCTGTTTGGGTTTATTACTTGTTCTAGTGTCTGACCTCTGGATCCCAACACCCTAAATCTAACTCTAGCATTGCTGACACGATGTCCCCACATATTCGGACAATGCTACAGACATCAATGCTCCAACGCAGAAAGTCCTTGCATATATTCCACCTCTATCGGTCGTATAAAGGAACCAATCTAACCACCGCAGTATACACTTGACCCTTGACAGACAATCGGACGTCACGCCGACACCACAGATGATTGAGGTTAGCAAAAACCAATCGCACCTTCTATATATGCGATGGCACTTCATCCGATATCTGTCCACCTGGTGAGATGTAACTGTCCAGGTAACAAAACTTATCCACTTCAGCTAGAGCTTCTCCTGCCAAAAAGGAGTTTGGTGTTGAGCCAATCCAGTCCGGAAACAGCATTTTACACTTTGAAGGTACAAAACGCATTCCAAACATTGCTACGCTGTTGTCTGGGCTACCTAGGAAAACTTGTAACTTATGTGGATCTTCACTCAGAAGAACAATACCGTCCATGTATTCCAAGTCAGACAGCTTATTACCTGAGCAAAGATCGATGCCGCTATTCTCAAAAGAGGATAGGGCTACCTCAAGAATCAATTCAATCCGAAAATTGAAGAGGAAGGGTGAAAGAAAGCAATCCTAACAAACACCACTTTCCGTGGTGAAATCGAGTGAAAGATAGCCGCAAGCACGAACTCCGATTCGGCCGTTTGCAGACAAGCATCAGAAAAGAAAAGTGAATTCCTCTGATGCACTCTTCGAACTGTGCGGTCGACTGAGTCAAACGCCGCTTTCGGATCAAGAAAGACAGATTGTGGGCGTACAGAAGATGTGCCTTTGCTCCAAACTTTTGCGAAGAGTAAAGATGAAGTCGATACAACCACGACCGGCTCGAAAATCGGCTTGATTCCCACGAGTACAACTTTCAAGGGGACTGGACAATTCGTCGAGAACAGGCCCGGTGAGCAGTTAAGACGCGATACTTACTAAGCTAATTCCTCTGTGGTTTTCACAAGAGGATCTGTCACCTTTCTTGTAGATTGATACAATCACCGATTCACATCAATCCCTGGGGATTTGTTCACTATCCCAGATTAACCGGAGTTTTTTAACTCTGAAACCAAAGCTTCACTTCCATCCTTCAAGAAAGACGGTGACAAACCACCCGGTCGCGTGACTCTGTACTTTTTCAAGTAATTTATTTCCTACATTGCCTCTATTTTTGATGGAGGAGTGATATCCACCTGCATCGTTTCTCTTAGGAAAGTCCAACGTTGAAATGGGCCAACTGAATTGTCCCTTAAAGTGATCCGCCCAACGATTCAGACGACGTCTCTGGGAGTGAATCAGTGAGCCGTCGGATTCCTTTATTAACTCACTTATACCACGCTTCCATGGACCGGTACCACTAATCAAACGGAAAAAGTTGCGAGTATTGTCAATAGAGGCAGCCTTTTCCATTTCCCTACATTTCGCAATTCACCACTACTCACGGTCATTCCTCAGACTCCTAATCAGTTGGCGTCTCAGGTATTTACGCTATTCATTGAATCTGGCATCTTGAAGGACGGATCTGCAAGCATCCAACAGATAAACTGATGCCGAAGATATCCATCGTTTGTGAGACCGATTTGAGTCCTGGATGGCATTTGAAGCGGAATATAAAGCTTCCCTGATCTGCTCCCAGCGTTAATCTGGGTCGTGCATATCCGACTGCATACATAATCGTGCAGACAGCTCCATCTGGAGATCATATCATCGGTTATCGTCCAGAAGAAACGGCGCAGGACGAGTGGCATTTGCGTTCGTGCGACCACGGACAAGACGTAAGCAGAAGCAAGTACGTACCAACACGTGGTCTGAGTCCACAGGCGCAGACCAAAATGAACGACAATCTTCAACTGATCCACGCCAGCGGTGACCAATCACAATATAGTCAATCTGAGTCCAGCGTCATGAAGATGTAGAAGGACGCCATATCAGTGTATTCCGCCCATTGTGATAGAAGTTCGCACTCACCAGAATCAATCTGTGGTCAGAGCACAGCTGAATGAGATAATCGTCTTTGTCAGTGCGATCGGCTGGGATAGCAAACGAGCCTCCGATGTGTCTTCCGGAATCCCCCAGAAAGCCAACTTCGGCATTGCAAATTCAAGCAGTGAGCACCACATCCGTTGAACGCACGCTTCGAAGCATTTGAGATAAACCATGGTAGGATTCGTCCTTGGTCTTGGAGAAACTGTGGTCAGTGGGCGCATACACAGACACGACGAACAAGCACCGACAGTTAAAGTTCGTCGCTGTTGACAAGCACAGAACCGTCCAACCGGATTGCACACATTGATTGCTGGCTGGAATCCAGTCTAGTAGTGCACGCTCAGTCCTCATGCTCAAAGCAATCCCAACGCCGGCCTGACCACGAGCACTAGAAACCGGATCACCCGACACATGAAGAGTAAAACGAGAGACAGGCTGTATCTGGGGCGCGAAGTGTGCTCACGGAAGTGGAGTCTTGTATGCGTGTTTCGGAGACAGCATACACCTATTTTAAAAGTGTTAAGAGTTTTAGCGAGGGCAGCCTGATGCCTTATCTGACAGTATGCGGACGTTGAAGGCAGCCAAGCGAAGCGAACATGCAGGCTTAAGAAGTGCATTCGATTTATACCCAACTCCTGAACTACTGCTTTCTTCAAAGCCGTAATAACCCGTGGCGTTTTGCATCGATCTTAAATTAGGAGACAAAATATTGGTAGGGTCCTTCACAGGAAAGATGCTGAAGGTTTCTGGGCGAACCATACTTCGCGGCTTCCCACACCGCGGAAGGCGTTTTCTCTTTGGGAATCCTAACTAGAGTCTTTGACTCAAAAGTCTCACCCACAGGGCAATGGGGCGTCAACCCAGCACGGGAACGTGACCGAAGCACCCGTGAAGGAACTTCTTCTGGTGTGTCACGTGAGACCTGATTGTTGCGAGCATGCTGTCTTGTCTTCTCTGGTGCTTTGTTATCGATCCGAATTCAGTCCACAGAACCATGCACCCCATGGAGCAAGCGGAACGTGGACGAGGCAGCATCCTTTGGGTCAGAGTTTCAAATCATCCTACTAATTCTAGTGAGAGGTCCATCTACCCCCGCCCACGAATCATCTGTTTATTAGGACAAAACGCATTGTTTATATGGGGAGAAACGGTCACTGACACCAACTGTTGCAACAGAAATCGATTGGTTCATACTTTCATCAAGTTGACTGTTTTCTGATCGGTTGATTGGTGGCACGACAAGCTACCACTTGACGGGAGTCCGTTCGCGTCTCATCGATCCGCTACCTTATCACTTGCCCATCCGTTAGCACAGACACTGGTCTGGATTCTGGACAGGCGCTGACATGCTAATCGCTGACGCGAAATGACTGAGTATCAACCATGAGTCAGCACATATTCTCAAATCTAGATTAGGCAACTAGAGGTTCCTAGGACGGTAAACTGCTTCCCTCTGTGTTTGTTCGCTGGAGTATCCTATTCAGCGTCATAGCGGTTAGAACCAGATGTTGCCCATTAGCTGGCTCTGAAACTGAACTTCGTCTGGCCTCTACCCATCGACCTGTCCGGCATAATTGCATCCCCGGTTTGAGCAAGCCAGCCTGCATAACCCTTTGGGCCATGGAGACGAGCAAAACATAACATCAAGTCAAGGTGCAGTCTCGTCATGATGGTCAACCACGAAGTTGGGAGGCACCAATCGAAGCCAATGCTGATGATAGGTTCTTCATGCCTCTACGTCAAGTCATGGCCTGACCGTCGGGTCGCTTGTGTCAGAACGCGTGAATGGAGCACCGAAAGGTAAACGACGGACAGGCATTCGCAAAATATGTCCAAGAAAAAGGAAGTAGTGTAGAGCGATCATTTCGGCCAGAAGATGACTCTCCACATGATCGGGGGTGGCCGTCTTAGATTCCGAGTTGGTTACTCGCCCTGAACGCCTCTCGAAATGCTCATAAATCTTGTTGTATTATATTGAAGACTTCAGTAAGTTAACAAGCTCACATTTCAGGCAAATGGAGGGAAACTAATCATTGTCACTCTGAAATAAGAATAAAAAATAAATACCGTAGAAATGAAATTAGGTCAGCCTCCGAGGCCCGTGCGAAAATCCTCTGTGACTTTCATCATGTCAACCAGAACACGCACTAAGCAAGACACTGTAAAGTTGCGACAGACATTCACGCGCGGGGGGGGGATAAGTTTCAACATGAAACGTGTGGAGGGATGCAAAAGGCATGCAGGTAAGTCATGGTAAGGGGATGGGTGGGGTCCGCAACAATCATCTTGGCACATTTTCCACAGGCTATAGCGCGAAAATCGCAAAGTTTGGAGATGAGAGAGCCCATGGAAATCAAACAGACACGACTGATAATGACTAGGCCGCGGTGTAGTGTGGTAAAATCTTTCTTAAGTAGACCAAGAAAGATTGCAGGAGAACCGGAGAATACATTGATGGATAAAACAAAAGATAACATGCGTGGCACTAAACTGCCTTAGTGTACGAGTTTGAAAAGACAGTCTACGTAGTTTTCTAACACAATTAAGAAGTATGAAAAGACCACCGCAAATTGGTGCTGATTGTAAGGCCTGAGTACTTGACCGAGTGAGCCCTGGAAATGAAGATACTGTTGATGACTGATTGCTCAATGGGATAAGAGGAACGAGAAAGGAAGGTACACTCAAAACACTTGGAAGTGTTAAGATGTAGTCCAGAATGGGAGGAAAAATTCCGAATATTGTATAAGTTCTCGGAAAGAGTTAAATTCTTGTTGGTTGGAGATAGATTGACAGAACACGACACCGTCGGCTTATTTAAAAAGTTGTGCAGGTGGTGCAGTGGTTTAGTTGACGATATATGTGGTGAAAAGAGGAGAGAACGCCACCCCGAAGAACACTTGAATTGTTAGTCAAGAGACTCGATAAACTTTAGTACGTTGAGTTCTATTGGAAAAGTAGTCTTTCAAGCACGGGAGTAAAGAAGTTAGACATCCAAAAGACTCCCGAAAGATGTTTCGTTTTATCCGAGTCACCGATAGGAAGCCATTGGGTGTAAGCGAAACGATCTGTGAAGCTGGCGCATCGTTTATCCACAGTCTCCAGTGACGTCTTGTACGCTGGGCGGGACACTTTGAAGCCCAGTTTGGCTGGCCCCCAGCTCAGCACCTTCATATAGCTGTTTTAGCATGCAACCCATGGCCTGAGGCGGAGACCCGCAAGGAAATCCAAACTCCAGGACGTCGCAAAGCACCGGGCTTTGATGGGCTTTCCCCGGCCCCGTTTATAGATGGTGGAATGGAGCTGGTTAGAGAACTTCAAATGAAACTGAAACCACTTTCTAAATAATTTAGTTCAGTTATTGCAGTCACCATAGCACTCTGGTTCTCCTTGCGTCCTCGCACTACCACTCAGTGGAAATTGGAAAATGGACAAAACAAGTGGTTTGTTTCAACCAAGTGAACAGGTCTTATTTTGCCGTGCATCTTCATATTCCATGTGATTCATCGCAAAAGCACACTGCGTACTGAACGGAAATACAACTGCGATGTAATTTTCAAGCAAATGAGAACAAACCCAGGAAATATCGGAAGCACATAATGCATACAGCAAAAAACTCAGGAAAATTCTACCAGTTTCATTCGGTTGTAAAACCAGTCTTGAGAAAAGTTACCCGTTGCCTTGACCCGTCCCACCAACTCTAGTGAGAACTCAGTTCGGCCTGCGAACTGTCTCATTGTATTTGTAAAAAAAAATGAAAGAATATGTAGGTAGTCAGCCCATGTACCCACGCATTGCACACGACACATTGGTCCGATCTTTGTGGGCGACCACGCCTTGAGGCTCAAATGGCGCAGCCAGGATTCGTCCCTCGTCTATCAATTCACGCCATCGATCGGCTGCCCTACCGATCGTGGTTTCGTGGGTTCGGTAGGGGCCGATTCGGACGCATTGTCAGCGTGGTGACTAAACCGTTTGTCGGACGATGTGTCAAACCATACCTTCACAACCGTGATGACCGAAAAGTTGAAAACTAACCAACGATTTCGACTATGCTGTGCTATTGAACAATAAAGTTTTACCAAATATATACCAGCTTCAACACGATCGATAGGTAGTTGTGCACGCATTCATGATGAATGCAAACAATAGAACAGATTGGACAGCGCATATAACGACCATAAAACCATGGTGAAAAGTAATTTTTGCTGTTTGTTTGAAACCCTTCAATCTGTTCTAATCAGGTACCCGATCCACGCAATTATACGGACCGGAAGTGACGGTATCGGTCAGGCTAGGTTTAGCGCGGTCATTTTTCTGATGCATGCTTGCGCATGAGTGTATTGGAAGGAGTATACCTCGTAACCGCAAAGGCCTACTGCATTATTAGGGATAATCTGCAACCAGACCCTGAGGCTTCGAGTGGAGAATAACATAAGGTCCCAATAGGTCAGGCATGGTAACGAGTCGGATAACAGTGAATTAGCGTCCACTACCAAAGTGACCGGAGATGGCACAGTTCGTACCTCTGGCCTCTGCGGTAACAATCAAATGTTCTAAACTGCTCGACCACCACCTGTCAGTCCTTATTATCTAAATCACACCACTTGAAGTATGATCCTTTGGACACTCGTCAGTAAGTACGCCAGATAAAATTGTAAGATCTCAAAATGTGTTACTTATCAAATAGCATCCGCTTGAGGAAACTTGTTATCCATCTCTTCGCGACGTTGACATTTTCATTGAAAAAAGCAAAATGCCTATGTTTGGGGCTGTAACCAGAACAGTGGGATGTCAATACGGAGGTCGACTGAAAGCCTACGACAATTGGGTATGTTGAAAGTCATGGGCGTTGCAACTTCACCTAAAAGGTGATTCGACAAACTGAAAACCGTTCCCGTAATCGGTCTGTTGTTCAGCGAGTCGTGCCTTCAGTTCGGGGAATGGGACAGGGTTCTTGTGGTCGAATATAACAACCCATGGCCCATAATATAAAAAGTGCAGATCCAATTCTTTATGGCTGTTTTTGTCGTGCTTGCACAAGGCATGCTCACAGGTGGGTAAAGAATACACATCCCTTCTTGAAGGTTACCCCCATAATCCCTCGAGAACAAATATCCAAATAGAAGTACAGTGAAAAGGTAGAACTTAAAATCCCGAGTTCATATTTTATTCATGGGGTCCAACTGAATTGAGTTTGAGATTTGTAATGGAGTCATACTGAGCTCCGGCAAGTCTGGGGTCGCGGTAAACTAAGCGACAGGGATGCTACCAATAATCGAACTAGATCTCCCTCATAACTCAAACAAAAATAACCTACCCCACAGGGATGTCAACAAAAAAATAACATCTCTGGATGGTTTCCTGTGTTGTTGAAAGAATAAAATGGTAATATTCAATTGGACTAATAAAGAACAGAAGCCCGTAAACTGGTTGCAAATTAGTTTAATGTTGGCGTGCTACTGGCAGATAGTTAGTAGCTCGACGCGGGCGATGAAAACCGCAGAATATATTATTTCAGTTTGAACAGCCGTCAACCATTCGTTGGATGCGGCGGTTTTGGTCCCCAGCTCCCAATAGAAACCTAACTCGAAAATCAGGAAAAATAGATGAAATGCAATGTAAGTAGAGAACTGCGGATAACTGTATCAAGCAGATGATGAAAGTGTGTGAATACAAGAGCGCCACTGTTCGTGACAATTGGCCATATCTTTCAGTGTCTTTAATTGCAGAGTAGATGAATCTCTTGAGCCCCTCTACGAGGAACCGTGCAAACAAACCGTAGGCCAAAATGATACAACTGGTTTGTACGCGCAAGCTCTGAAGTTCGTCCGAATTCCTGGGTGACTCTTTAGGTTACACCTGAATGGATTCGCCCACGAGGCGACGAATAAATTTGACACAAAATCTCAATCGAAGTAATAAGATCTTTCTGTTCTGCGGTGCATCCTTAGTACTTGTAAAACTAAGTGACGGAATAATTTTTACGATGAAAATAAATGAACTTCATTTCCGCTCGATGTGATGAACAAATCGATTCACCAAAACCGGAATCAGTCTGTTACTCATCACTACAGAACAATGGAAACGCCGTAAAACTGTTTCTTTCTTTTCGGACGTAGCAACAGTAAACAATCGTCAAGATGCAAACGAGAGCGTGTGAATCTCGCACATTATGAATGGGTGATCTGAGCTCACATTCAGCAGCTAGTTAAACGTAAACATAATGATGTATAAGACAGAGTGGACCTATGGTTATGTGAACACCACAAATCTCCGGTCGGTCAGAAGGAATGCAGAACAGGCCGTTATATCACTTATTCACTTTTATTAAATTTTCTGCGAAAATGCGTCCAGGAGTATACAGCAGTCTGCGAAGACTCGTAAGATAGCAGTACTTTTGGGCAATAACTCGGATGAGTAATTTCTCTGTTTATATAAGGAGATAAACCGTTAACCGTACTGTAATAACAAGCTGTGGCATTATATATATATATATATATATATATATATATATATATATATATATATATAATATTCATAGTAAGTAGTATGTTAACGTATGGACAAAATTTCCCCGGAAGCACACGACTGGTTTCGCGGTTGTTGCCGCTCATCAGGTGTGCGTACCCGGTACTCCTCTGCCCACTCGTCTCCATACTTGTACACTCCGATGTTATATGTTCACTAGAATCTAATTCGTTGGGTTAGCAGTGACCCAGACACGAATAACTATGAGAAATCACAGTTGTGATTCATTTGTGGGCTCTTCAATGAACAGTATCCATTCACACTCCAGACGATTCAAATTAGATTCTAGTGAACATATAACATCGGAGTGTACAAGTATGAAGACGAGTGGGCAGAGGAGTACCGGGTGCGCATACCTGATGAGCGGCAACAACCGCGAAACCAGTCGTGTGTTTCCGGGGAAATTTTGTCCACACGTTTACATACTATATGCTACTATCAACCATGGTGCCAAAACAGCAACAACAATTACAAAAATAGGAGAGGAGAGCAGACCATAATAAAAGAAACAGTTGGTAAGAAATAGATGCTGTGATTTCTTCTTTCTTCATCGCCCACTTTCTGATTTAATGGCTGGTGAAGAACAACTGCCTGTTTCCATTGACTGTAACTGATGCACGGGGTTGGTTTTTTGTGACAAATCGAGCTATTCGGTATGAGTAGATTTAAATTAATCATGAAATAATTTATCATGCAGTATTGACGCTCAAGTGGACGCTGAAAACCGTGAATGCAATGTACAGCTATTTCATCCTTGCTGGGAGTCATCAGCAGTAAACATCCACCGAGCACCCACAGGGACTCAAACTCGAAACGAGTGATTATGTCGAACGCTTTACCACAGAGCTGTCCATGTCGAAAATATGCATTCCTATCGTATATATATGTAACTGTATTAGCCAGAGGATGAAATTACCGAAAACGAGCTTGTTCGCTATCGTGCCTTTTTCTATAATGCAATGGGATTATTCAGTGAAATAAACAAACCGTTGAGAGCCAGCCCAGCGGGTGGGCAGTTAGGTGGACGTACGCGGCTGCTTATTCATGAAAAAGATAAGACAGTTCTGGTGTGCTTTCATGGTTCATGGTGATCGGCTGGGCGATGATAGCACATGATGAATCATGTCACGATTAGCTATTCGGGTTTTATTTGGAAGGACAGAATTCAAAGACCATAATCACTGGACAAAATAATAAACAGCCCTCTACACTCTATTCAAAAGTTGAGGAACAACCACTCAACACAGTCTTAATGTACCTGACCAGAAGCAGACAGTGGACATTTTCTACCGAAATCCGTTGACAGCATATTAGTTTTACGGCAATCATTCTTCATCGAGTTGGCTGACTGATAGTCTGAGGGAGACAACTAAACCCTGATTCCAAACCAATCATGAGTGGCGCATAAGGCGCACAACACTGTGCTCACCGGCATCTAAGGTGCAGGGACGTACTGGGCACCCAGGATTTTTAGCCCCATCCGAAAGACGAATGAACGGAGCATTCAGTCATCGGCTCCCAGTGGTTTCCAGATGAGGCAAATGAACTGGCTCATCTAGAAGAGCGCTGCTGTCTTGCAGGACGCGCTTGGTTGCACAAAGGCTAGAGTTGCACTCTCGGATAAAAAGGCTTACTCTAAACTGGGCGACTGAGTAGCACGATAGCCCACAGCGTCAACAACCATGGAAGACACAACTCATACAACGATTGACAGTCCTTTTATGCAAGCAACAGGTAGCTCTCTCACATCGTGCACAAAAACTTACTCCCCAGTCTCCATTCCCCTACTCCATTCTTCTTCCAACAGACCCCACGGGATCCTCGGCCGACCATATATGCTGTAGTGCAACCTGGACTAGATTCCTGTTGCTCGGAAAACCGGGAATGGCTTTCAGCCCCGTGCTCAGCCCACCGC
Organism: Fasciola hepatica; assembly: GCA_948099385.1. Taxonomy (NCBI): domain Eukaryota; kingdom Metazoa; phylum Platyhelminthes; class Trematoda; order Plagiorchiida; family Fasciolidae; genus Fasciola; species Fasciola hepatica. The sequence continues at coordinate 3,606,221 of CANUEZ040000112.1, read as the reverse complement.
ATGTTCCTCGCCAGTACGAACTTCAGACGTTCTAATCGCCGGTACGCCACGTGGCGTCCGCCCTCTTCGAATCAACAGTGGACCCAGATCGACCACCTCGCTATAAGCCACAAATGGCTGGGTTGTATACAAGACTGTCGCTCGTACTGGAGCACCCCTCTTGATTCCGACCACGCATTAGTTTGCACTAAGCTGTCCATGTGCTCCAGTAGGTGATCCAAATGCATGCTACAACGACGGTCAGATTTTGATGTGCTTTTTGATCCATCTCGCCCATCCGTCTTTTAAAACGTGCTAGCTGAAAAGCTAGATGTAGCCCCGTCTGATAACACAAACCAGCACTGGTCGCTTATTCAGAATGCTTTGCATTCTGCTGGCCTAGTAAGTTTTGGTCTGCTGTCTCGTAGTGCCGCAAGACCCTGGGTTCCTTCCGAATCTCTACGCTTTCTAGGCGCACGCCAGTCGATCTTGGCCGGAAGCGAGTATAACGATGCACGACTCGTAATGAGTTCGTTAAACGCGAATCTTCGTAGGGATCGCGAAATCTAGAGGATGGAACGTGCTGTTGCTATGCATAATTCATGCAAGTTGTTCTATCTCATTTGAGTCACCGAGAGGAAGACACTAGGTGCGAGTGAAAAAATTTGTGAAGCCCACGCTTCGCCGGGTCACAATCAGCAGTTGCGTCTCGAACGCTGGGAGGAGCACTTTCAGACGTAGTTTAGCTGGCCCTCAGCGTCAGCCTTTCCTGTAGCTCTTCAGGCACACTTTAAGCAGCGTGTTTCGACAGATCCACCTACCGGGGCGGGGATCTAAAAGAAAACGCGGGCCTCAGGATGTCAAAAAGGGCCGGGCTCAAACGGCCTTCCTTCAGCCCTTTTTAAAGATGGTGGGGTGCAGCTCGTTAGAGAACTTAATGCTTTGTTCCCAAAAGTTTATAATTCTGAGGTTTTCTTCTTCTGGAGGAGGGACTGATTGTTGTCCATACCCCGGAGAACGGCTTGCATGGTGATTGCGCTAATCATAGAAGTTCAGCCTTATCCCAATAGTTCCGAAGGTGCGTGCGTCTGTCATAATTCACAGGTTGTACCAAACGCGTGAAGAGCACACCCGCGAGGAGTAAGTTGGTCGTGAATTTATTGATCAAATCTTCACCCTCCGTAAACTGCTAGACCACCGTCCAACTTTCCGAAGACCAAAAATCATCGTTCCTAGACAATCGCGCGGCCTTCGACTGTCTAAACAGGATCGCACTATGTAACTGTTTGTTGAGAAACGGAGTACCTGAGAAGCATGTATCCATCCTCAAAGAGTTGTATCGCCACACCTCAGGTCGGATAAGGGTTTACAGCCAGTTTTCGTCCTGTTTTGTCGTCTCCAGTGGGGTACTACAAAGATGCCTTGTATCCACATTTCTCTTTAACTTTGCCATAGAGGATATTTTACGGAATGTCTTGTCCGCTCTTCCATACAGTTGGGTTGAACTCCTCCCAGAGAACAAAGTTTTCCAATTGGAATATGCCGCAAACCTGTGACACGTGGCGTGGCCGAGATATCCGGCTTTCACTTAGGGGGTGGGTGTACATCGCCGCGGTTCGCTGTGCGGTAGATTACGGTTACCAGACCTGACTACTCGGCGTCCTTCCGGGCTCGACAACCGATGTCTCCGTCTACCTTTCTGTGCTCCATTCGCACGTGTTGGACAAGGCTGGAAGAAGCAACGCGGCGGTCGAGTCATGTCTTGACGTAGAGGCATGAAGAACCTAGCATCAACATTGGCTTCGATTGGTGTTTCCCTCACCCTTGGTTGGGACGGGGCTTGTCGTTGGTTAGAAACGTCCAGGGACATCGCTCAGAATAGAAGTCAGTGGCGTGAACGCTGTGTGGTCTGTCTGTCGAAATCCCGCACCCCGTAATCATAAAAAGTTACCTGTGTCGGTTCTGTTTTGCAGAACCGTTCTCATTTTACTTCGTCCGTTTTTCCACTCCACCCGAGTCAGGTTGGGTCTGTTGACATTTGCCTTTTTCTCATCAGTTGTGCGTTTCACACATGGCTCGGTTCACGCCGATCTTATCGATCATACAGCCTATCCGATGGACGCACGGACGCATCGCTCGTTATCACGGCACAGACCTCTGACCCAGTTCTTTTGTGTACACATTGAATGCTCTCCTTTCGTTAGGCCACCGTACACACACGCAGCTCCTTGTTTGAATCAGACCACTTCATGTGGTTCCCGATTTCCCCCACCGACTGGTATTTCTTTTTTGATCGACTTGCTACAAACGTACTTACACACGCATGCATCATTCCTAGCCAGACGGGGGTCAGGCTCAGCTTGTATACTGCTTCATCACGTGTGCACATCAAACTCTCCTGATTGGTTGTTTCTCATGGACAGTTAACCAGCCTCACTGGGCTAACGCGTGACCCTCCTGCATGCGATCATTCTTTCGATTGCTTCCAGTTAGACATAGCAAATTGTTGTCCTGTTGAACTCAGACAGCCGCCGCTGTCTTGCTATCTCCTGGTACGTTGTGAACTATTGTTTTATTTTTGTTTCTGAGGTCCCATTACATTTCAGTGCCTTTAGACAACGTTAACGACCTCACAACTCGAGATTTGTAAAATTTACGTTAATAATAGTACCGTACCACAAGATAGCTCTGGTTTTCATTGGACTGAAATCGGAACCTTACGCGTAACTCCTTTGTTTGGTCAAGACCGGGAATAGTAATCGTCAGACAATCTAATTCCGTGCGCGGAATTAATAGTCTGCGTGGACTAAATAGGCTATTATGGAAATCCAGTAGCAGTACTCGTCTACAGATGTTATCCATTATGAAGCACCACACCATCACATGTCACAGGTGACCCATCAACAGATGACATTTTATCCTAAAGTGTTTTATCGACCCGACAAACTTTACGGGAGTAGTAGAAAGCGTGTCCTTGCAAACGGTGCGTTTGAAATCCCAAATTTGCTCCAAATACAAATGAACCACCAATATATTACAGATACATTCTTAAGCAAGCAATTCAAGGTGTACACTGAGTTGTGCAACGTGTATTGTAACGTACCAATCCTAACTAGGACTCGCATTCATCGGTATGCAGTCGACCGGTACACTACTCTAACTATCAAGCCTGAGGTAAGGATTTCCAACTCCACCACCGCCGATTCACTTTGATATTACGCAGCACCTCAAACGCTACCACGCATATCGGGATTCTTTGCGGCTTCCCACTCTAGGTCTAAGCGCCATGATCATCAGTCCTCCGGCAGCAGAGTGGATCGTCTTCTAACGCACTTATGCATGAACATGAGATAAAAAATCAATATCAGTAACAGTAACACAAAAGAGAGACGAAAGGGGAAACACATACAACCGCATTTTTTTGCTATGCTCCATCTGTTAATGGGTTTGGATATTTGCAAAATCGGGCACCAACTTCTAATAGCACACTTGAGTCACGGACGGAACGCCTGCTCAATGGCTTAGAGCAAAATATCCTTAGGCCACGAATTACTTATCTGATCCATAACTAAGCACCAAAACTTAGCTCTCTTGAATCAGGTCTTTGGAAAATAAAAAAATGGTATCGCAGATTAATTAAATGATACTGGAACTGAAGCTTTCTTTTGATTACCTAAGAAATCCACAGGGCTACTTGTGTTGCGACGAAGGATAAAGAGAACCCTCTATGTAGAGTGAAAGTAACAGATTCTGCCAAACCTGAATGACTGAATGGAACAATAAGATGGTCTTGAACTTAACGGAAATCCAATAATAAATATCCACACAGAGAATAAGCACTGGGTTACTAAAACACACGGCGGAAATGTTTGAACAGCATGCACCAATCTACTGGAAACCTACGCGTATTGAGGAGATTTCTTCAGGTGGAACGGAAAGTATCGCCTCGGTACCTTGGACAATTGCACAGTAGCAAAATCGTAACTGTTCGGCGGTTTGAATAATACCCATCCGACAACGACGTAGTTCGACGAACAGTTCAGCCAAATCAGTGCCTCGAATATTTCCCAGGACTTCCACCTTGATGACGATAAGACCGGAGAAAAACGATTATATGCGCAGATAAATTACACACAGACTGGCATATTGATTCGGTATTATCTCTGACGACTGTTAAACAACAGATGATTGACCACCATGACAGGCTAGTATAACGAAGTGCAAAGATTTATGGCGCGATAGCACCCATTGAGGTGATAAGGACCGGCCTTGTCACCCCGGCCTACTGCCGCATCCGCCTTGTTGGAGCCCACAGGTCAAGATCACCGATTCTCTCTAGCGGCATGTTGGACCCTCACGATTATGGATCCCTTCCTCAACCATCGCACTTTCGCTTTGAATGAAACGGAAAATTAGTGAGTGAATGAACATGCACTAAACACAATACTGATGTTCAGATATGAGACCCTGCACTTTCAGTTTCAATCATATCGATAATCAATCCTGCCCTCGTCTAGGCCACTTTTTCGCAGCCTAACTCTGTTGAACCTTACCAAGAATGGAGTAAAAAGAGTAACCGGAATAAAAGCGGGCGAGTGGAAAACTAAGCCGAGTCCAAACGCGACATTGTCGTATTGTTTGCCCTTACATACCAAACAGTAAGCGGATCCCGTGGACCAAACTATAAAAACTAATACTCCTCAAAACGTCTTACCGATGCACTAATATAGAGTTGCCACTCGACATACCTCTCTATCGATACCCACCTTGGCGAACAAACAAAAACTACAACGTTCTTCTGCCGATACGCGCAACGCTCGAGACAAACTGCTCAGATTCTGTGAATAAACCAACGGATTAGCTCAAGCATCAAATACACTAGCATCACGATTAAACAACATTCAAAAAACCATTCCGAGGAAGCAGGTAATAATGGGACGGGCAATGTGTTCATTTCTACTGCACTATCTTCGATAACCGCTTTTGAATGAAACACTAATTTTCACGCTCCACTAAATTCCTTGGTTTCACGTATCTCCGATGGTTTTTTATTATATGCTTGGGCACGAGTGCAGTGGAAGGGAAATATACCCCATAGCTACAAACGCCCACTGCACTATCAGGGATAACCGGCAAACAGATCCGGAGACTTGAAGTGGATGACCACATAAGGTCCCAAGAGGTCCGGTGTGGTAACGAACCGAGCAACAGGAAAATACTGTCTACCACCAAAGTACCCGATCATGACGGGGATTCGAATCTCTGACCTCCAAGCTGGTAACTGAACACTCTAAACTACTCGACTGCCGCCGGTCATTCTTAGGAAAGAAGCGACGATAGCGTCTCCAATGTTCCTCATCGGGGAGCAGATTGCCACTGCGGTGACATGAAGTACCTAGTGAATGTTTCTCACTACAAAGCAGCACTGGCAGCGAAACAACCGCTAGCTGACCGTCTCCCAAGCAACGGTGAGCGCCAATTCTCGCAATGCGCAAAGGGACAATGATTCATTTTATTGACCTCAAACAAAAATCATCCGTGAACAGAACGAAAAACGGATTCTTCAGTATTTTGTTCTTACATGTTCATCAAATTAAAGTTCATTATCATCATCATCATCATCAACGTACAGCGTTAAACAGTAGGGCAAGCCCCACTGACCACTGCTTTTCTCACCATGTTGCACGCCGAATTAGAAAGTATGAATATACAAGATGGACAGGGAATGGACCTATATGGGTGGGAAAAGGAAAGAATGCCCTAGTAGCCAACACATGGAATACACAGTCTAACTGTACAAACGCACATCGATCAGTCATTCTGATTCGATAGAAAGTGACAACACGATCGCCACTGTCCACGGTTCGCAGCCATATCCTTTAGTGTCTCCAGTCAACTGGTTGACGGATCTTTTGGACCTCAACCACGAAGACGTGAAGTACCTACTTTTCCTAAGTCTGCTGTACATTTTCTCATTCCCCGTTGCCACGTCATCTGTTGATCTCCACGTGGTCTCTTCCACTCCCTAGGAGGAACGGAGAATAGGACACGGTATGGTAGACGTGTGTCTGCCACACGCAACACGTGCCCCAACCAACGAAGTCTTCTAGTCTGGATACGCTGCGACAAAACGTTCTCCGAATTAGTACCCAATACTCGATTTCTGACCTCGGCATTGCCTACTTGGCTAATCCACCCAACCTTAGCGATACTACGTAAACATCGGTGGTCGGAAACCCGAGGACGACGAATATCTTCAGCACGCAGACTCCAAGTTTCGCAACCATACAACAAAACTGAACGCACTGCAGCACAGTATACACGACCTTTCAATTTCAGTGAAATATCAGATCGGTGCCACAAGTGCTTCAGTCCAGCATACGCCGCTCGAGCCTTGGATATCCGCGTGCTCACTCCCACAACTGTGCTCCCACCCGTCGTCACGCTGCTGCCGAGGTAGGTGAAGTGGTCGAAAACTGACAGCACCTCCCCATCGATCATCAAGCTCGGAATCGTCCAGTCTTGTAACATCACCCTACACTTTGAAGGTGCAAAGCGCATGCCAAATGGAGCTACAGCTCTTGCGAGTCTATCTAGTGCATGTTGAGCATGTCCCGTGCATTCGAACTAGCAGACAACGTCGTCCGCATAATCTGGGTCACACAGCTTTCCACTATTTCCTAGTTCGACGCCCACATCCTGAAGATTTTGCAGCGCACTGTCCATTATTTCATCCATGACGAAGTTGAACAAGAATGAAGACATGGAACATCCCTGTCAAACACCACCGGTCGTTTCGAACCGACCGGATAGTTCACCGTAAACCCTAACGCGGCCAGAAGTATGAGAATACAATGATCTCAGTAGGTTCATGAACTTTTGGGGCATAGCTTTTCGATGAAGAGTACTGAAAAACGCTGCTCGATCAACTGAATCGAAGGCGTCTTTCAGGTCCAAGAAAACCATTATTGTCGGTCGGCGATGCGTGTGACGCGTTTCAAGTAGTCGGCGAAGAGTAAAAATCTGGTCGATGCATCCTCGACCTGGGCGAAATCCAGCCAGCTGTTCGTGGGCATTCCTCTAGCGAGCTGGTGTAAGACGGTGCAGTAGAATTGAGGCTAATACTTTGGTGACTATCGGAATTAAGCTAATCCCACGATGGTTACTACAGTCATTGCGTATTCCCTTCTTGAAGATGGGAACAATCAATGACTCACTCCATATTAACGGAATACGCTCCGCATTCCAAATGTCACGGATCAAAGCGGTAAGTGATTTTATCAAAACATTCCCACCCAGTTTGAAAGGAACTGGGGGAAGTTCGTCGGGACCTGCCGCTTTCCCTTGCTTTAGTAATCGAATGAATGACTCTACTTCTACTTCCGATGGGAGTTCAAGTGATACCACCAAAGGAGTCGCAGTTGTTGATACAGGAGTTACTACACCAGCGTGGGGCCAGCTAAACTGTTCTTTGGAGTATTCGGCCCAACGGTCAAGCCTTTGCTGTTTGCTATGGATGGGTCCTCTATTCCTATCGCGAATCGTTTCACGGACCTGGGTGCGCCGTCCACCGGTGTCACGAATCAGTTTGTACAGTCTTTGACTGTTACCTGAAGCAGCTGCTATTTCCGTTTCTTCGGCTACCTTGACCCACCAATTTTCGCGATCATTCTTGAGGATTTTCGTAACTTGCCTTTGTAGCTTTCTCCGCATCTTATTCATCTCCTTACGGTTCGAGAGCTGACGCTTTTGCTCCATTATATTCAGCGACTCTTGCGAGATCCAGTGTCTTTGATGGACAACGAATCTAGGACCACAGGCAAAACCTGCTGCAACGTGCATCGCCTGTTTGATATGAGCCCAATGCTCATTTACATTACTGTTCGTCGTAGATCCTAGCTCATGTGCTAACTTCTGCTCATAACGGGTGCATACTTCTGGATCACACAAACGTTGCACGGCTAATCGGGTTTGCGGTTTGCGACGATGACCATGGGGCTAGAGAGATAATCGCATTAAAATTAATGCATGGTCCGACTCTACGTACGTGGACCAGTAAGATCTACAGTTCTGAACAGAACTGCGCCACCGGTAGCTTACGGCGATATGATCAATTCGACTCAAAGTACATGTAGAGTTAGAGCGCCATGTCGCTGTGCGACGCGAGCTGTGTCGGAAATTGGTGCTAGACAAAAACAATCGATTGTCTGCACAAAACTGGAGAAGCCTATCCCCATTATCTGTACGCTCAGCGGGTAAAGCACAACGCCCACCTAAACAGGCTTCTCACACACTAAGTTTGCCAACTTGTGCATTGAAGTCACTAGCTAGCACTACAATGTCAGAATCTTTACTGCCGCGAACGAGAGTGGCAAAGACATCATAGAACTCATCTTTCTGCTAGCCTGAGCTGCAGTCCGTTGGGGCGTACGCCGAGATCACAAACAAATTGCGCTCAACACAACTATCCTTTCGAACGCCGACTGACCCTTGGAGTCTCACAGCACATAAACGACTGTTAACAGGAATCCAGTCTAAAAGGGCAGCCTCAGCCTTGTCAGTCAAGACAATTCCTACACCACGTTGATCAGCAGCTCGAGCTACTTCGTCTCCTGAGGTGCGCAGAAAATACCTCGATGAGATAACAGGAGCAGCTAGTTGAATTACACTGCTCGAATCCTGTATACGCGTTTCACTTAAGCAGCAGACATTAATCTTCAGAGAGGTCATTGTGAGCGCTAGGCACGCCTGCTGACCGACCTGCATGAGTGTGCGCACGTTGAAGGAGCCGAGATTCAGAAGCTGACGAAGCTTGAGAAAATGAGTTACCAGACAGAGGATTATTCCCGACACTATTTGACAGTGAATCGTTGCGAGTATCGGCCGTATTATCAGTGGGAGCATTATGGGTGGATAGAGGGAGCAAAGAGAGGTGGTTGGGGACAGAATACAAAGGTTGAATAAGAGAGGGAATTCTGAGCAGTATCCCACTTATCACTACCCACCCCGCTCGATGCAATGGCCAGTGTGGTCCTGATTATCCTGCTCGACGACCCACACAGTACGAAATTCTTTGTATTCGTGCAGTTCATGGGAGATGTTGGACGGGTACTGCTAGGGTGTCCAGCCACAAAGCAGGAGGACGATTAGGGTCCTCATCCAAAGCCTTTAGTTCTAACAAGAACCTATCCGCAAGGCAGCGGGATGGCTTAGTGGAAGCTCATTTGCTTGGATTAATTATTCTTCCACTGATTTTGCCGATTGAGTTGTCAGCTCAAACCAACCCCCAACCTGGAGGACCAGGAGACTGGACTTTGTCTGACCTCTACCCATTGACCTGTCAGGTATGGTTGCACCTCCGGCTTAAAGAAACCATCCTGTAAAGCTCTTTGGGTCATAGGGGCGCGCAAGCCATCACACCACGTCAAGGTGCATCCTCGTCGTCGAAGTTTACCAGTTCCTGGGGAGCAAAAATATAATCTCAACAACTGCGAGAATCTAGAAGCTCTGTAACAGCAACTGAACAATCAGGCCATCACTGCTCTCGAGGAGATAAGACTGACATGTTGTTTACTGTTTTTACGTTCCATTTTTTCAGCTCCGACGAATTTCCGCACACCCATAAAACCGGGGTTATGGATTTTGTTCGTCTTACGTTCACTCGCGGACCCCGGGTTTTCTCTTGCCAATTACAATGTTTACACCATGAAAACTTTACGGACGGAAACCGAGATTCCATTGGAATGGTCCGTAATCGCACTAACTGCACTGGATGCTTGAATCAGCGGCGCCATTAGTACAATTTGGCCTTGGGTTTCTGGCTTTCTACCGGCCCGAGCAACGCAGCAGGTGATGAGACTCAAGGTTTCAACCACAATGAAAAGCTCTGTCCAGTCTTGCTTAAACTTGGAAAGTACCCTTGGGACCTGTGTCACTGACTTGATCCAAATCTCTTCCCCCGAGTGCGCTGGTGTTCCGTGAGCTTCGCGGTCGTAAAACTCATTTTGATGGAGTTGTGTTGTCCTCAAATGTATACGTGCAAGAAGATAGGTCACGATGAGGATTCAGCAAAGCTGCGCCTCATAGTCCGTTGATGTTCGTTTGTCGTCCGAGGGCCGTGTCAACATGAAGTCGATGGGTAGTCAAAATCCCCGTTTAGTGATTACGAAAGGCGGTGATTGCTCTGTCGAAGTCTGTACCGAAGTCCTGTATGGAAGCATACATGTAGGCAGAACACTATCCCAGTGTCGAGTGCTACGTCTGTCAATGAAAGCCTTCAACAAGTTTTTCAAAGTTCGGTTGGGTCGCTCTACAGATCCGTTTCCTTGAGGGTGCGAGTTGTTTTGATCCCCAGTAAGTGACACAAGTTAGCCATTATTAAACTCTCAAAGTTGAAGCCCTGGTTCGTATGAATGAATAGCGGTGCTCCCCGACGTACAGTCCATATGTCAAAAATTGTCTGTGGTATGCCAGAGATTCTGCTTCACACCACTTCCATAACTAATGCAAAGCGACCCTCCGTTGGACTCGGGTAAAAAACAGTTGGTTACGGAGCGGTGTTAGTCGCTGTACTATGTGCTGGAACCAAAGAATTCTGGTAAGACAGACTGCTGTTCGGCCATTTGCAACGCCCCACCTCGTGTGAATGCCGTTTGATAATCTAGAATGCCATTTTCCAAATAACGTTGCATATTGTGATTCGACAGGATTCCACTGACACATCTATCGCGAATGGCATCATCGCGGTTCTCTCCAGCCGTAGGTGTTCTGAAATTCAAATCTTTAACCAACGACTTGAGATTTTCGTTCTTTTATTACATGCTTGCGTATGATTGCAGCGGAAGGGGTATATATATATATATATATATATATATATATATATATATATATACCCCATAGCCACGAAGACCCACTGAACTATTTGGGATAACCAGCAAACAGACCCGGAGACTTGGAGTGCAGGGCCACGTAAGATCCCAAATGGTCAGGTGTGGTAACGATCCGGACGACAATGGATAACTGTCTACCACCAGATCAAGATACTCCCTGCTTTCTTATTTCACAGTTGCAAGACTGTGACTGAAAAAACTTCATTCTGCGGACGAACGTAGAGACGCGTGGGTGTCTCGATGGCTTTCCTGTATGTGCCACAATCTACGATAGACTCATACATCGTCGGAGAAATGCACAAGCCTTGTAGGCGCAGATTATCAGGGTTCATGCGTTCAATTTACTTTTACTTTCATGTGACTAGCTCCTGCGAGAAGATGAGCCAGCTTCATGGATGTTGCGAATGGCACCAGCTCATGAGCGGCGTTCAGTGGCGAGACCTGAACACAGAGAAATCCAGTTATGCTTCCACTTACAAACGCCGTAGACAAACTGAAGTCCTAATCCCTCAACGTCCGATTTGACAGCACTGACTCATGTTTTTCGGCTGTCCTCCAAGGCGACAGCACCATCCTGGACATGGAACAGAAGTGGAGCACTGTTTTCAGACGTCGTAGAACATGTCCAAACCACTGCAATTGTCGGCGTTGGAGGAACACTGACAGCTTTTCGATATTCAAACACCGTTCTCATTGTCTCGTTTCAAAGCATGTCGTTCGAAACCACTTTCAGTGTCCATCGCAGACACCAATGGTCCAACACTACCTCGACGAGTAGTGGACACGTCTCACAACCGTAGGTCAGTACTGGACGGATAGCGACCAGGAAGACGCGGACTTTGGTCCGGGGGCTGATTTCGTTGCGCGCCCAGAGTTTATGAAGAAGCTGGGAAAACGCAGTCCTGGCATTTTTAATGCGCAACTTGACTTCGTCTTTAGCTTGGCCGTTCGCTAGAATCATGTAGCTCAGACATTTGAACACACAGGCATGCTCAATTTGTTCGCCGTTCAAGTATACAGGGAGAATGGGCTGTGCAGTACATGTCAAAAGGATCTTTGTGCTCGACGTATTGATCTCTAGTCCCATGGATTTTGCAAAAGATTCTACGCGATTGAGAACCAGCTGTATGGCAGATGGGCTATCTCCGAGGACGACGATGTCGTCTGGGAATTTTAGGTCGGCCAGGAAAGCATCGGTACCCAGCTGAGTATCATGGTAATCAGTGGGAGCCTGACGCATTATCCAATCCATGGCGTAGTTGAACAGCGCTGACGACAAAGGACAGACTTGTCTAACACCGGAGTTGAGGGAGAAGTTACTGGACTTCTCACCGTAGATACGTATTTTTAAGCGCGTATTCGCATAGTACGACTTCAAGAGAAAGGCAAGCTTCCGGGGCATTCCACACACTCCTAGTATAGTCAACAACAATGCTTTGTCAACTGAGTCAAAGGTAGCTCAAAAATGAATGAAACAAGCTGCGGTTGGTGCTGAAACTTATACCGATTTTCTAATACTCGGCAGAGGGTGAATACTTGGTGCACGCACCCACCACCACGGTGGAAGCCTCCTTGATTGGAGCATGTGCGCCCATCCCGCACCGCTGATAATAGGGTCAACATAAGCACAGAGGATATTTTTTCAGGCCACGCCGACTAAACTGATCCCACGGTAGTTTGCGCACACAATCCTGTTGCCTTTCTTCGGAAGAGAGAGTAATATGGTAATCCCTCAGTCCGCTGGGAATTTTTCTTTTTCCTAGATTGAGCAAAACAGGATGTGTAATGGCTCGAGGAGTGTCGAAAGACATGACTTATATATCTCCGGTGCGATGCCATCTTCTCCAGGGGATTTCCGATTCTTCAGCTTCTGTATTGCATTGGTTCCGAACTTGATGCGCGATGAGGAGAAACTAACAGCTGCAGACCGCTTCACTCACCTCGGCAGCAGCGTGACGACTGATGGGAGCACGGTAGTCGAGGTGAGCACGCGTATATTCAAGCTTTGAGCGATGTACACTGTACTTAAGCACTTGTGGCGCCAACCTGATATTTTGCTGAAGTTGGAAAGTCATGTGTACTGTGCCGCGGTGCGTCCAGTTCTGTCGTATGGTTGCGAGACATAGAGTCTGCGTGCTGAAGGTACTCGTCGTTTTGAGGTTTCCGACCATGGATGTTTCGGTAGAATCGCTAAGATTGGATGGAATGACCGAGTAAGCAATGCTGAAGTCACAAATCGAGTATTGGGTACTAGTTCAGATTATGTTCTATCACAGCATATCCAGCTTAGTGGACTTTGTTAGGTGGATCACGTGTCAAGTATATCAAACACACGTCTACCATGTCGTGCCTTGTCTTCCGTTCCTCTTCGGGAGTGGATGAAGCCACGTGGAGATCAACAGATGATATGGCAACGGGGAATGAGAACATGTACAGGGAACTTAGGAGAAGTAGATGCCTCACTTCTTCGTGGATGGGGTCCAAAAGATCCGTCAACCAGTTGGCTGGAGACACTGAAGGATATGGCAGTGAACCGTGTACAGTGACGATCGTGTTATCACTTTTTGTAGAATCAGAATGACTAGCCAATGTGTGTTTGTACAGTTAGACTGTGTATTCCGTGTGTTGGCTAGTAGTGCATTCCTTCGCTTTCCCACTCCTGTGTATCCAGTCCCTACCTATCTTGTATATTCATTGTTTGTACTTTCACGTGCAACATGGCGAGAAAGGCAGTGGTCAGTGGGGATTACCCTGTTGTTCAACGCTGTACGATGATGATGACATCAGTGATATCATTCCGGCTTGGTAGTTTGTTAATAACGTCATAAATCTCGCACTGGATTGCTGGGATTTGGTTCACAGAGCTTGCTGCGGGACGATTCAGCAGACAATAGAAGTGGTCGGTCCATCGCTGCATCTTTTTGGCCTTCTCATGAATGAGCAGCTTGGCAGCATCGCGAACGAGGGGTTCTGCCAAATGTCGCTTATCGAATGCAGTGCGAACTAGACAGAACAGCTCTGAGAAGTCCCCACAGTTAGCCACAGTCCCCATGGTTTCCGTAGTTTTGGTCCAGTGGTTGTTGCGGTCGCTCCTGACAGTGGGACGAAGCGTAGGGTGTGAAACCCACTGACGGCGAGTGACTAACTGTCCAGTTCATACGCTCTTTGGATGAAGCCAGACATCCTGGGCGCCCAGTACACCTTTCATCACAGGTGCCGGTGAGCTAGTATTGCATACTTCGTACGCCGTTTGTGGTTGGTTTGGAATCAGAGTTTAACCATTTCCTCTGGACTGAATATCCGTCAACCCAGTGAACAGCGCTGGGCGTTCTACTTTGTACTCAAACTTTGGGTAAAACACCTTCACGATGAGAATGCAGTGTGCAGGATTTCCTCAGCAGAGGCTGTTGGAGACACGCGGTCAGTTGGGAGCAGTTCGAGAGGCTTTCAGAACGGGTAGCCAACTCGAAACTTGAGACATCCACCCCTAGACATATTGAGGTATCTGGAGGCTTTTGTTCATTCTATATGGTTTTTCTGTGATTCCGACAAACATTAAAGATCATGATACTCTGAAAAACATTCAAGTAAAACTTTCGGAAAAACGACTTTTCTTAAGATTCTTTCGTCTACAATTAACCGGAGCAGGTTTTCACCGGCAATCTCTCACTTCATATCTAGTATCATCATAGCGACTGCACCACAATATCTATGCAAGTCAGTAATAGGCCCTGAAGTCAACCGTATTCTTAGTCATACTCCAACATAGAGGAAGCTCAACCAGCTACGTCTGCCGTGGCTCGGCATCCGCGACAAAATTTCGAACCCAGATCATAATTTGCTTCAACCCGCACCCGCGACAAAACTGCGACTCTCGATGACATTCAGCCTTGTTCCGCACTTGCCACATCAGTGTGATTCCCACTGACAATCATACACGGCCCACGTTTACTTTGCCATGGTCAGCCCAAAATTTCGTTCTCGCATTTTCATACATACATACACACATACATACATACATACATACATACATACATACATACATACATACATACATACATACATACATATACATACATACATACAGACGGGCACAGACAACCCTTTTACCTCAAGCTGCTAATTGGTTTAGACCGTAAAGTGTCGCAAATATACGCAGTCTATGTTTATGTTTTCTATCTTTACAGCCAAGTCGCATATCGCAGTACACGTGATTACGCGGCGTCGGTCTTCTCTTTCTCATCTACATAATCCGCTAAGAAGCTCGGGATAATTGTGATTGGATCTGTAGCACATCAGGATGCTCGTGTAGCATCAATTTCTCTACACGCTGATGAGCCAGAAAAGATTCAAACACGTTTTTTCCTTCAATTTTTGGAAAAAATGATCCTACACGAGCATTCTATTGTTACAGATCCCATCACAGCTATCCCGAGTTGCTTAGCTAAGTATGCCTAAGAGAAAGAGAGAAGGCCGACACCGCGTGATCACGTGTGCTGTGATGGAAGATGCAGTTATAAAGGCGAAAGCATGAACATAAAAGGAAAAAGATTGCGTGTATTCATGAAGCTTGAAAGTTCAAACCAGTGAGCAGCGTGTGCGTGCGATAATGCGATAGAAAACTTGAGCTTATCATGACAAGATGACTGTGGATCGTGTGATTGTCGACAGGAGTCACACCGATGTGACAAGTGCGGAATAAGGCCAAGTATAGTCGGCAGTTTCAATGCTAGAGCGGTTGTGGTACCCTGCATTATGTCATCTGGTGTTGCATTGGTAGTGCAGGTGAAAAACTGGAAGATTGTCACCCGGATACGACATGTTATGCGGATGCGTAACACTGCAGGTTGTCATCTAGTGGTGGCCAAACGGTTATCATGGTGAACCTAGGACCATTTTGTCCCAGGTTCGAATCCTGCCACTAATGCCAGCCACTATCCCCAATTGGCGGTGTCTAATTGGCTGAGACTCTCTTTTTGAAATAGTGTATCCTTACTATATGATAAAAGTAAACATAAGCAAAAATGAGTTTGCAATGTTACCGCAGGTGAGGGTTTAAGCAGACTTCAATCCGGGTTCGGGATATTATAGCAGGTGCTGAACCACTACGTGCCTTTGATTCTGGTGTGCCAATAACTGGACAATGCGTCCTTCTCAAAAAAAACAATAAGGATGGTTTCCAACACTCTATCTAGCAACACAAAATGGTATTGCTTTTTCTCAATCAAGTTTCCAAAAAACATACGTACTCAGACAGTCCATACTATGGGGTGTATGAGAGGAGTTAGTTGACTGTCTCTCGGGGCATCCTCCATCTCCTTGGTCTCCATCATATACGCAGCTTTCAAGTATGGCTCACGAAGCTGAAGCATGCATCAGCGGCCACACACCGGCGAACTGCTCGACAATCAAGCTAAACCAGATTAAGGTCTACCGAGGTCTAAAAAAACTTCGGCGAGACAGTGTTTGGTATGTAAAGACAAATACCACTGAATGGACAGACGAGATCTAATGATCCACGGCCACAAAGAAAAACTGTTCAACTTACCCCACACGGCATTTCAGAACAGGCAAATAAACTGCATAACAGGCCACCGGCTCCTCTGGAAACACCCCGCTGCCTGGCAGTCTGCACTTGGGTGTGCAAAGGTTAGATGTGTAACCTTGAACAAACAGGTCGAACGGTGCTGGGGACACAGTTTCGCACCTTACACCCGCGACTCTGTGATTATTCACGGGACCTCATGCGCTTATCGTGCTACGGCATCCGCGGCAAGCGACGCGCCTCGTGTCCCAGTGGTCGAGGTGATAAGACAGCAAGCTAGGAGTATTCGCTGCAGAAAAAGAACACACATAGCCTGTTGGAATGTCAGGACGTTTTTGGACGTCAGTAGCCAATGCGTCACAATGCTGACTCTACATGATTATGACGTAGATATTGCTTGCCTCTAGGAAGTCCGCCTACTCAACTCAATTAGCCGACAAATAAAGGTCCCAAGAATGGATACATCCTATTGATTTTATCACAGCGACCCGAAAGACGACTGCGATCTTCACGGCGTCGCGCTTGCTCTGAACAAGGCAGCCAATACCGCAATGATCCCTCGAGAATCAGTCTTATCCACTCGTCCTGGAACGCTTTAAAGGTTCGCCGCACGATCTGACGTTGATTGCGGTCTATGCTCCAACCAACTTGACTGATGACGAAACCAAAGACGAATTCTACTGTAACTTGCCGGAGGCGATCAACCGGGTCTCTAAGCGCGACGTACCTCTCGTCGCAGGATACCGAAACGCTCGCACAGGTACGGCCGACGAATTCACTCGCCATGTTCTCAGGAAATTCGGTCTCAGTTGGCGCTGAGAGAACATTGGCCGACTGATTGGTTCAGCCGACGTTAACAGAATGAATGCCTGCAGCACTTGATTGCAACACCCCAAGAAGCACTTACTAACGCGGTACTCCATTGATAATCACGCTGATGACCAACTCGATCACATCCTGGTGAGAGCCCGTTGGGCCTCGTCTGTGGAAAATTGTCCAGCGTACCGAGGTGCAAAAGCGGACAATACAAACGGCACCGACCATGTCCTCTTACGGGCGTGTTTCAAAATTCATCTGTCTACACGTGCTAGGATCTCAGAGCACTCCCGGATAAACGTTGCTGCCCTAGAAAATCCAGAGAATCGAGAAGCGTTGTCACGAGCAGTCACAACCCGACTTATCGCCGCAACCAACGAACAACAAGAAGTTTCTGTGGAAGCGCAGTGAACTCAAATAAAGTCGACAATCAAAGGAGCTCGTTGGACGGTACTCGGGAGAACAAAAAGGCGGGCTAAAGATTGGATCTCCGAGAGTAGGCTCCAGTTATCAACTAAAGCACATTAAGTCCGGCTCGCAGGTAGTGGTAAACGCAGCAGACGGCAACAAGAGGCCACACGCTCCGTCAAGGCTGATCGCAAGATACTGGGTAGAAATAGCCGAAAAACTGAAGACCACGTCAGGAACTGGTGATTCTGTAAACTATTCCGCTCCATTCGCAATGCCTCGAATAAATACAGCAAGCAAGATTTGCTCCTTCGTGACATGGAAGCAAACCCAATACCTGAACAAAGTAAGAAAATGGACCAATGGGTCGAACACTTCCGTCAACTGCTCAACCGGCCTACAAACCACCCAACGTACCAACCAATGTCAAGTCCTCCAGTCTAGTACAAAGGCAACTGCGACCAGCTAAGTACCGCGGAAATCACAGAAGTAATTCACAGACTGAAAGACAGAAAAGCCGCCCATGAAGATAGCATCCCTCCAGAAGTATATAAAGCCTGTTCATCGTCAGTGATTGACAGGTTGTACAGTTCTTGACTCCATTTGACGAGAGGAAGTATTCTCACCTGACTGGGAAATGTCCATTCTGCTGCCATTCCGAAGAAAATTGGTAAAACGGCATGTGATAACTACCGAGGGACCAAATTTGTTGACGTCACCGCAAACATTTTTGGTGCGTCGTTACTAAGGGGGTGTATGAGGTGTCTGAGAGGAGTAGCACTTCTGAGTTGGTTGACTGTCGTGTCCCTTGGGGCATCCTCCATCTCTTTGGTCTCCATCATTCACCCAACTCTCACCTGTGGCTCCACGAAGCTGAAGCATGCATCAGCGGCCACACCCCGGCAAACCGCTCGACAGGCGGGCTAAACCGGGTTGAGGGTTACCGGGGTCTAAAAAACTTCGGCGAGACGGTGTTCGGCATGTGAAGACAGATCCTTCTGAATGGGCGGACGAGACCTACTGATCCAACGGCCACAAAGGAGACCTGTTCAACTGCCTGATCCGGCATTCCAGAGGAGGCGAACGAACCGTACAGCAGGTCACCGGCTCCTCTGGGAACACCCTGCTGCCTTGCAGTCTGCACTTGGGTGTGCAAGGGCTAGAGGTGCAACCTCGAACAAAAAGGCCGAACGGTGCTGGGGACACCGCTTCGTACCCTACTCCCGCGACTCTCTATGATTATTCACGAAACCTCAAGCGC
The DNA here is from genome assembly GCA_948099385.1 of Fasciola hepatica. Taxonomy (NCBI): domain Eukaryota; kingdom Metazoa; phylum Platyhelminthes; class Trematoda; order Plagiorchiida; family Fasciolidae; genus Fasciola; species Fasciola hepatica. The sequence continues at coordinate 3,587,323 of CANUEZ040000112.1, read as the reverse complement.
TCATCATGCTACGGCGTCCCCGGTAAGCGACGCGCCTCGTGTCCCGGCGGTCGAGGTGATAAGACAACAAGCTGGGATTATTCGCCGCAGGAAAAGAACACACATAGCCTGTTGGAATGTCAGGACGTTTCTAGACGTCGGCAGTCAGTGCATCACAATGCGGACTCTACACGACTTTGACGTAGATATTGCTTGCCTCTAGGAAGTCCGCCTGCCCAACTCAGGTAGCCGACAAATAAAGGTCCCGGGTGTGGATACATCCTATTGGCTCTATCACAGTGGCCCGAAAGACAACTCCAGTCTCTACGGTGTCGCGTTTGCTCTGAACAAAGTAGCTAATGATGCAATGATCTCTTGGGAACCAGTCTCATCCAGACTCGCCTTGGCACGTTTTAAAGGATCCCCTCACGACTTGACGGTGATCACGATCTATGCTCCAACCAATTCAGATGATGACGAAACCAAAGACGAATTCTACACTAATTCGCAGGAGGTAATCAACCGGGTTTCGAGGCGCGATGTACTTTTCATCGCAGGAGATTGGAACGCTCGCACAGGTACGGCCGACGAATCTACTAGCCATATTCTCGGGAGATTCGGCCTTGGTCAACGCCGCGAGAACGGTGGCCGACTGATTGGTTTAGCCGACATCAATAGAATGATTGTCTGCAGCACTCGATTTCAACACCCCAAGAAGCATCTACTCACATGGTACTCCAATGATGGTCACACTGCACACCAACTCGACCACATCCTGGTGAGAGCCCGTTGGGCCTCGTCTGTGGAGGATTGCCGAGCGTACCGAGGTGCAAAAACGGGCAATACAAACGGCACCGACCATGTCCTCCTACGCGCATGTTTCAAAGTTCATCTGTCTACAGGTGCTAAAGTGTCTGCACCCTCTCGGATAAACGTTGCTGCCCTAGAAAATCCAGAGAAGCGAGAAGCGTTGTCACGAGCAATCACAACCCGACTAACCAGCGCAACCAATGCACGGGCAGATGAAGTTTCTGTGGGAGGGCAGTGGACTCGAATGATGACGACAATCAAGGAGGCTTCTTGGACAGTACTCGGGAGAACGAAAAGACGGATAAAGGATTGGATCTCGGGGAGCACGCTCCAGCTGTCAATCAGAGCACACGAAACGCGACTGGCAGGTAGTAACGAACGCCGCAGACTGCAACGAGAGGCCACACGCTCCGCTAAGGCTGATCGCATAAGATACTGGATAGAAATAGCCGAAAAAATGGAGACCGCGTCCGGAATTGGTGACTTCGGTAAAGTATTCCGCCTTATTCGCAACGCCTCTAATAGGTTTTGTAGGCAAAATTCCCTTCTTCGTGACACGGCAGGAAACTTAATACCCGAACAGAGTAAGAAAATGGACCGATGGGTGGAATACTTTAGTCAGCTGCTCAACCGGTCTACGGACCACCGGACGGACCAACCAATATCAACCCCTCCAGTCCAGTACGAAAGCAACTGTGACCCGCCAAACACCGCGGAAATCACGGAAATGATAAACAAACTGAAAGACAGAAAGGCTGCTGGGGAAGATGGCATCCCTCCAGAAGTGTATAAAGCATGTTCATCGTCATTGATTGACAGGTTGTGTACACTTTTTGGTTCCACTTGGAGAGCGGAAGCATTTCCGCCCGACTGGGGAATGTCCATACTGCTGCCCATTCCGAAGAAAGGTGATAAATCGGCATGCGAGAACTACCGAGGGATCAGCCTGATCGATGTGGCCGCAAAGATCTTTGGTGCGTTTTTACTAACCCGTTTTTCCGAGGCAAGAGACCAGCGCACTCGCCCGAACCAAGGGGGTTTCCGCCGTGTCAGAGGCTGTGTGGATCAAATCTTCACACTGCGCCGAATACTGGAGCACCGCTATAAGTTCCAGCAGCCGACGGTAGCTTGTTTCATCGACTTCCGGGCAGCTTTTGATTCGGTGAACCGCGAGTCTCTTTGGACCATAATCCAATCCGATGGAATGCCCGATAAGCTTTTAAGGCTGTTAAGGGGATACTACTCGACAACCGGTGCTAGGGTTCGTATGTACGGTGAAGAGTCCCGCGAGTTCACACTCACTACCGGAGTTAGGCAGGGCTGTCCCCTCTCACCGGTGCTGTTCAACTATGTCATCGATTGGACAATGCGACAGGCATTACCCAACTACCCTGGCGTTCAGCTTAGCCAGGAAATATACATCTCGGACCTGGAGTTTGCGGATGATATTGTCGTGCTTGGAGACTCCGCCGCTACGCTACAACCAATCCTCGACCGAATCAATTCCTTCGCGAGGTCCATCGGACTTGAAGTAAATTCGACCAAAACAAAAGCTTTCACAACCCATCTGGGCCCGACAATTCAGTAACTGTCGATGAATGACCAACCAGTCGAATACGTCCCTTCATTCAAATACCTAGGCTCAACTCTGCATCCGAACGGCCAGGCAAAAGATGAAGTGGTATTACGGATCGACAGCGCCAGGAGAGCCTTTCTTCAGCTAAGACGAACGCTGTGGACTCGCATTGAAATCAGCTTAAGAACCAAAGCTCGTGTTTACCGTGCTGCCATCCGGCCCGTACTCATCTATGGCTGCGAAACCTGGCCACTACGAGCTGAGGATACCAGAAGGCTGGAGGTTTTCGACCACTGGTGCCTGCGGCAAATCCTCAAAGCCAAGTGGCGCGACAGGGTGTCCAACGAAGAGGTAAGGAGACGATGCTGTGATATCGATGCTCTCCCCGTCCTCCTTCAACGTCGACGACTTCAGTGATCCGGCCATACGCTTCGGCGACCCGAGTCAGAGATAACCAAGCAAACACTCTGCCCCATTCCCTGCCCTGATTGGCGTTGTCGCCTTGGTGGGCAGCTCAAAACGTGGACCAGTACAATCGAGAAAGACGTAGAGTTTCTAGGCCTTCGGTCAGTCTATGGAGCCCGGCGATGGAAAAAGGACTGGATCAAGATCTGTACGGAGCTCGCCTCCGACCGCCGCGCGTGGTCAGCAATGGTTCGTGATATCCTGGAGCCGACTTATCCTCTCGCAGATAATCGCGTAAAAGTAAAAAGTAAGTAAGTTGTTACTAAGCTGTTTCTCTGGGGCAAGAGACCGACGCACTCGCTCGAACCAAGGGGGCATTCGCCGTAACACAGGTGGATCAAGTCTCTACGCTGTACTGAATACTGCAGCACCGCTATAAGTTCCAGCAGCCAAATGTAGCTTGCTTTATCGACTTCCGGATCGTCTTCGATCTAGTTAACCGCGAGTCCCTTTGGACCATAATCAATCCAATGGGATACCTGATAAGCTTGTAAGGCTGTTGAGGGGGTACTACTCGACAACTGATTCCAGGGTTCGTATGTACGATGAAGAATCCCGTGAGTTCGCACTCACTACCGGAGTTAGGCAGGACTGCCTCCTCTCACCGGTGCTATCTAACTACGCCATTGATTTGACAATGGGTCATGCATTACACGACTACCCTGGTGTTCAGCTTCACCAGGAAACGTACACCTCAGACCTGGAGTTCGCGGATGATATTGTACTGCTAAGAGACTCCCCCGCTTCACCCCTACCAACCGTCTTTCGCGAAGTCCATCGAGCTGAGGATACCAGAAGGCTGGTTTTCGATCACTGGTGTATGCGGAAAATCATTAAAGTCAACTGGCACGACAGGGCGTCCATCGAAGAAGTAAGGAGACGATGCTCTGATGTCGATGCACTCTCCGTCCTCCTCCAACGTCGACGATTGCAGTGCTTCGGATATACCCTTCGAGGACCCGAGTCAGAGATTACCAAACAAACAATCTGCCCTGTTTCTTGAGCTGGTTGGTGTTGTCGCCTTAGTGGGTAGCTCAAAAAATGGGCCAGTACCATAGAAAAAGACGCAGAGTTTCTAGGTCTTCGGTCAGTCTATAGTGTCCGGCGATGGAAAAGCGACTGGATCACGATCTGCACTGAGCTCGCTTTCAACCGCCGTGTGGTCAGTAATGGTCCGTGATATCCATGGAGTCGATCTGTCCTCTTGCGGGGGTTAGTTGCGCAAAATCACTAGTAAATTATCTATCCTAAACAACTTGTGTACAGACATGTTACTTCACCATGAATTCCTTGAACTTCATGAAGGTGCCAATTTACCATTTGTTGGTTCGAAGCATCCATTCATTGTTTGTTTGCTGAAACCGGCTTCTTGTACAGACCCATCACTCTTCGATAGCTTACCTTAAGATTGCAAACCTGTAGCTATCAATTCACGATGACAGTTAGAAAGATGAATTAAAGCGACTTTTTTCAGATAGGGTCATTGAACTCTCAGGCTCTCCCGGGCGGGCTCAAGTGTTGGCATTCGCTGGTGAAAACCACAGACGGAGGATGCTGGTGTAGCCAAACAATTATTAAATTTATGAGACTGGATGCTTATCGGTTACCAAAAGTAGATTAGATAATTGAAAAGGCAGCTCAATATAACATCATTATTACTCTATACCTAAAAATCGTACCACCAGGTACCTATACTGGGTGCAATAAAACTATTTACTGTTTTTAAGGCTTGTGGACGGCTGTATCAATGCCATTTTATCTCTTTGGAGCGCCTGAAATAGCCAGTGGAGTATCGTATTTCCAGGATACGAGCGATCAAATTATTTCAAACCAGAACTTTCAAGATACTTCCGCCTACGTTGATAATATAACCATCTGCGGGAGAACTACAAGTGAGTGTGATTCGAATCTTCAACGACCATTCTCGGATGTTTCTATTGCTTTCACCCATTAGAAAGTCACGGATGAGACCACTGTTTGCAACTAACCTGACGTGTCGATGATGCACGTTCCTCAGTAGACTACGTACACTGCTGTTCCGGACAGTAAGTTATCGTTCAAAATAGATTTACTGTTTTATAAACGCACAGGTACTTTAGATGTAGAAGACCACATTATCAATTGAAGGAGGCAGTTCGAACACTATTAAGGAATAAAACTACGAGGATACTCACCAAATGGAGAGCCAAGTCGATTAGAACAAACGCACCGGAGCGCCCAACGCCTGCACTGCAGTGAATAACCGGCGGATGCTTTGGGTTATCCAAAGCACCCGAATTACGCACAATCCAGAGGAAATCTAGCAATCCACTTGGTGAGAATGGAACACCAAAATCGGGCCAGTTGGTATAATGCAGATGTACCACTTCATGTTGTTCATCCGTCTGTATATAGAAAGGAAAACAAATACGTGTTAAATGAGCAAGCTGCACAATTTGACGAATGAAACAAAACACAGAATCAAGACTGTTTTTCGAATACCGGAAAAAGCCCGTTCTGGTGGATGCGTAACCATCAGTAACTGTGCCTCTTGTGTATGCGATCTACACCAATGGGAGATGTTCGAATTTGAAAGACAAAAAATTATGACCTGTGATAAGCACCATACATTATCTATCTTGAAATAACTGATGGCAACACAGAATATCCCTCTAAATTCGAAAGGTAAACGTCCTCTGCAACTAGCGAATTATTACTTTTGAGAAGACGTGTTTTAGCTGTATTCAGCAAAATGATTCTCGATGGACCCTATATTTCCAAGGACTAAAACATAACCACATTGAACATAAGACGCCTTTGGTAAGAAATGTTTCACCAAAATCAACGTCGGGTAGAAGTTTTCATTACACCAAAAATTAAAGGTTCAGAAAAATGCAGAAGCCACTCAACTATTAGTCCTTAAACGCATATCAAACTGAAAACCAACAAACTGTACGAAACATACCGGCGCAACAAGAATGAAAAGCAGCCATCACGACGAGACTGCACCTTGACGTGGTGTGATGGCTTGCGCGCCCCTATGACCCAAAGAGCTTTACAGGATGGTTTCTTTAAGCCGGAGGTGCAACCATACCTGACAGGTCAATGGGTAGAGGTCAGACAAAGTCCAGTCTCCTGGTCCTCCAGGTTGGGGGTTGGTTTGAGCTGACAACTCAATCGGTAAAATCAGTGGAAGAATAATTAATTAATCCAAGCAAATGAGCTTCCACTAAGCCATCCCGCTGCCTTGCGGATAGGTTCTTGTTAGAACTAAAGGCTTTGGATGAGGACCCTAATCGTCCTCCTGCTTTGTGGCTGGACACCCTAGCAGTACCCGTCCAACATCTCCCATGAACTGCACGAATACAAAGAATTTCGTACTGTGTGGGTCGTCGAGCAGGATAATCAGGACCACACTGGCCATTGCATCGAGCGGGGTGGGTAGTGATAAGTGGGATACTGCTCAGAATTCCCTCTCTTATTCAACCTTTGTATTCTGTCCCCAACCACCTCTCTTTGCTCCCTCTATCCACCCATAATGCTCCCACTGATAATACGGCCGATACTCGCAACGATTCACTGTCAAATAGTGTCGGGAATAATCCTCTGTCTGGTAACTCATTTTCTCAAGCTTCGTCAGTTTCTGAATCTCGGCTCCTTCAACGTGCGTACACTCATGCAGGTCGGTCAGCAGGCGTGCCTAGCGCTCACAATGACCTCTCTGAAGATTAATGTCTGCTGCTTAAGTGAAACGCGTATACAGGATTCGAGCAGTGTAATTCAACTAGCTGCTCCTGTTATCTCATCGAGGTATTTTCTGCGCACCTCAGGAGACGAAGTAGCTCGAGCTGCTGATCAACGTGGTGTAGGAATTGTCTTGACTGACAAGGCTGAGGCTGCCCTTTTAGACTGGATTCCTGTTAACAGTCGTTTATGTGCTGTGAGACTCCAAGGGTCAGTCGGCGTTCGAAAGGATAGTTGTGTTGAGCGCAATTTGTTTGTGATCTCGGCGTACGCCCCAACGGACTGCAGCTCAGGCTAGCAGAAAGATGAGTTCTATGATGTCTTTGCCACTCTCGTTCGCGGCAGTAAAGATTCTGACATTGTAGTGCTAGCTAGTGACTTCAATGCACAAGTTGGCAAACTTAGTGTGTGAGAAGCCTGTTTAGGTGGGCGTTGTGCTTTACCCGCTGAGCGTACAGATAATGGGGATAGGCTTCTCCAGTTTTGTGCAGACAATCGATTGTTTTTGTCTAGCACCAATTTCCGACACAGCTCGCGTCGCACAGCGACATGGCGCTCTAACTCTACATGTACTTTGAGTCGAATTGATCATATCGCCGTAAGCTACCGGTGGCGCAGTTCTGTTCAGAACTGTAGATCTTACTGGTCCACGTACGTAGAGTCGGACCATGCATTAATTTTAATGCGATTATCTCTCTAGCTCCATGGTCATCGTCGCAAACCGCAAACCCGATTAGCCGTGCAACGTTTGTGTGATCCAGAAGTATGCACCCGTTATGAGCAGAAGTTAGCACATGAGCTAGGATCTACGACGAACAGTAATGTAAATGAGCATTGGGCTCATATCAAACAGGCGATGCACGTTGCAGCAGGTTTTGCCTGTGGTCCTAGATTCGTTGTCCATCAAAGACACTGGATCTCGCAAGAGTCGCTGAATATAATGGAGCAAAAGCGTCAGCTCTCGAACCGTAAGGAGATGAATAAGATGCGGAGAAAGCTACAAAGGCAAGTTACGAAAATCCTCAAGAATGATCGCGAAAATTGGTGGGTCAAGGTAGCCGAAGAAATGGAAATAGCAGCTGCTTCAGGTAACAGTCAAAGACTGTACAAACTGATCCGTGACACCGGTGGACGGCGCACCCAGGTCCGTGAAACGATTCGCGATAGGAATAGAGGACCCATCCATAGCAAACAGCAAAGGCTTGACCGTTGGGCCGAATACTCCAAAGAACAGTTTAGCTGGCCCCACGCTGGTGTAGTAACTCCTGTATCAACAACTGCGACTCCTTTAATGGTATCACTTGAACTCCCATCGGAAGTAGAAGTAGAGTCATTCATTCGATTACTAAAGCAAGGGAAAGCGGCAGGTCCCGACGAACTTCCCCCAGTTCCTTTCAAACTGGGTGGGAATGTTTTGATAAAATCACTTACCGCTTTGATCCGTGACATTTGGAATGCGGAGCGTATTCCGTTAATATGGAGTGAGACATTGATTGTTCCCATCTTCAAGAAGGGAATACGCAATGACTGTAGTAACCATCGTGGGATTAGCTTAATTCCGATAGTCACCAAAGTATTAGCCTCAATTCTACTGCACCGTCTTACACCAGCTCGCTAGAGGAATGCCCACGAACAGCTGGCTGGATTTCGCCCAGGTCGAGGATGCATCGACCAGATTTTTACTCTTCGCCGACTACTTGAAACGCGTCACACGCATCGCCGACCGACAATAATGGTTTTCTTGGACCTGAAAGGCGCCTTCGATTCAGTTGATCGAGCAGCGCTTTTCAGTACTCTTCATCGAAAAGCTATGCCCCAAAAGTTCATGAACCTACTGAGATCATTGTATTCTCATACTTCTGGCCGCGTTAGGGTTTACGGTGAACTATCCGGTCGGTTCGAAACGACCGGTGGTGTTTGACAGGGATGTTCCATGTCTTCATTCTTGTTCAACTTCGTCATGGATGAAATAATGGACAGTGCGCTGCAAAATCTTCAGGATGTGGGCGTCGAACTAGGAAATAGTGGAAAGCTGTGTGACCCAGATTATGCGGACGACGTTGTCTGCTAGTTCGAATGCACGGGACATGCTCAACGTGCACTAGATAGACTCGCAAGAGCTGTAGCTCCATTTGGCATGCGCTTTGCACCTTCAAAGTGTAGGGTGATGTTACAAGACTGGACGATTCCGAGCTTGATGATCGATGGGGAGGTGCTGTCAGTTTTCGACCACTTCACCTACCTCGGCAGCAGCGTGACGACGGGTGGGAGCACAGTAGTGGAAGTGAGCACGCGGATATCCAAGGCTCGAGCGGCGTATGCTGGACTGAAGCACTTGTGGCACCGATCTGATATTTCACTGAAATTGAAAGGTCGTGTATACTGTGCTGCAGTGCGTTCAGTTTTGTTGTATGGTTGCGAAACTTGGAGTCTGCGTGCTGAAGATATTCGTCGTCCTCGGGTTTCCGACCACCGATGTTTACGTAGTATCGCTAAGGTTGGGTGGATTAGCCAAGTAGGCAATGCCGAGGTCAGAAATCGAGTATTGGGTACTAATTCGGAGAACGTTTTGTCGCAGCGTATCCAGACTAGAAGACTTCGTTGGTTGGGGCACGTGTTGCGTGTGGCAGACACACGTCTACCATACCGTGTCCTATTCTCCGTTCCTCCTAGGGAGTGGAAGAGACCACGTGGAGATCAACAGATGACGTGGCGACGGGGAATGAGAAAATGTACAGCAGACTTAGGAAAAGTAGGTACTTCACGTCTTCGTGGTTGAGGTCCAAAAGATCCGTCAACCAGTTGACTGGAGACACTAAAGGATATGGCTGCGAACCGTGGACAGTGGCGATCGTGTTGTCACTTTCTATCGAATCAGAATGACTGATCGATGTGCGTTTGTACAGTTAGACTGTGTATTCCATGTGTTGGCTACTAGGGCATTCTTTCCTTTTCCCACCCATATAGGTCCATTCCCTGTCCATCTTGTATATTCATACTTTCTAATTCGGCGTGCAACATGGTGAGAAAAGCAGTGGTCAGTGGGGCTTGCCCTACTGTTTAACGCTGTACGTTGATGATGATGATGATGATGATTGACAAGCAGAACTACTTACATAGAGCCGATTTCGAACAATAACTATAATAGTTTTAGTTCTTTCCTTATTGGTTACATCGAATCGGTACAATATTTCAGGAAGAGAATTGCGGCCAATTGGAGGTTGACGTAAGGAGTTTTCACAGTGAAAAGGCAACTACCAAATTAGAATATACTCCATGGCGTGTTCTTGTTCCACAGACTAGCGTTTGTCACCTTTGAGCTGAAAATCAAAATATTTTACCGAGAAATTGGAACATCTTATTTCTGTAACAGCATTTTTCAACGATATTGTGCTTTTAAATGCTGATGTTTTTTTTGAAAATTGAAACAGCTGTATAATCTTTTTAGAGTATGTTGTGTATTCCCAAAGTGCAAAGATATCCTTCAGAAACTGACCGATCCACCGGTAAACAATACCCTGACATAAAAGTGATGAATCAGGTAAGGTTCTTACTTCGACAGCTACACTCAATCTGATGACTGCAGAACAGGTATGCTGCTGGTTTACGAAATACAGCGCAAATGGATTTCACCGGCTTGTCATACTTGACCATGTTGCCACGGCCGTCAGTTCGCTTAGTGCACCATACTCTGTGCCAGTCAAACCAGTTGTTGTGTGACTCAGAAACGTGGCCTATCGAACAGTCAGTGTTAAGAGACAGATCTTCCAACTATTGCTCGAAATTCAACGATAAACGGGACTACTGAGTAATTAAGGTAGACCCTTTGATTCGACACTAAACTCAAGCACGCTACGGTCTGTTGGGCGCGTCCCCGGACAGACTTTTATATTGTGAAATGTCCTCTGAAACGGCAATAACTAGTAGATGACTAGATGTGGCCGGTTTGTGAGATGAGGGACGATTGGGAAGACCTCAGCTAACTGACCCGTTAACGTTCCTCGGTTGGGCTCACAAATTAACCACTTGGGGATTGAAATGCGGAGACATTTGTGTCCTAACCAGTGGCAATCAAGTGTTCATCCCCGCTAAAAAAAGTATCACGTTACAAGTGGCAGAATGATCAGTTTAGTAACCATATATATATATATATATATATATATATATATATATATTATATATATATATATATACATATATATATATATATATATATATATATATATATATATATATATAGACCACAGCATTCGCGCTGTTGGCTTCAGCGTTTCGAACCAATGACAATTCTCGCCTCAACCACGGAGGCGGGAGACACCAACCGAAGCCAATGCTGATGCTAGGTACTTCATACCTCTACGTCAAGTCATGACCTGACCGCCGCGCCGCTTCTTCCAGTCTTGCCTAACACGTGCGAATGAAGCACAGAAAGGGAGACGATGAGCAGACATTCGCAAAACATGTCCAAGTCATCGGAGGCGGTACAGACAGATCACTTCGGTCAGACAGCATCTATCTGTGACCAACACACGACGACGCACATCGCCATTACTCACTCGATGTTTCCATCACATGCGAGAAATGTTTCGAAGACATGGAGTGCCGAACACGGAAAGACGCCGAGCATCACAAACGCCGAGTAGCCAGGTCTGGTAACTGTAAAGTACCACACTACGAAAGGAAAGTCAGATGTCACGGCGGCGCCACATATGTCGCCGGTTTGCGGAAGCTACTCTAGCTCTTGCTATTCAGCATGGTAGACGTGTTTGCCATACTAAACACGTGACCCACCTAACAAAGTCTACTAAGCTGGATATGCTGTGATAGAATATAATCTGAACTAGTACCCAATACCCGATTTGTGACTTCAGCATTGCTTACTCGGTCATTCCATCCAATCTTAGCGATTCTACCGAAACATCCATGGTCGGAAACCTCAAAACGACGAGTACCTTCAGCACGCAGACTCTATGTCTCGCAACCATACGACAGAACTGGACGCACCGCGGCACAGTACACATGACTTTCCAACTTCAGCAAAATATCAGGTTGGCGCCACAAGTGCTTAAGTACAGTGTACATCGCTCAAAGCTTGAATATACGCGTGCTCACCTCGACTACCGTGCTCCCATCAGTCGTCACGCTGCTGCCGAGGTGAGTGAAGCTGTCGACAATTGCTAGCACCCCCTCCCATTGAGCATCAAGCTCGGAACCGTTAACGTCCACTCTCGCAACATCACTTTATACTTTGAAGGTGCAAGCGCATCCCAAACGGAGCTACGCCCCTTGTGAGTTTGTCTAATGCGTGCTTGTTAGGAAATCAAAAAGGACTTTTCAAGCAAGCCATTAATCAGTTCCAGCACACCAAACTGGATCGAATAACCAGTAATTATAATTTATTGAATCACATAGGACAACAATTTTGCGAATCAAGCAGTCATCTACAATCCGACGTAAATTGGGTCAACTGGTCAATAATCAACCCGGCAAACGTCATTATCATTCTAATCAGCTCAACAGGGTTTGAACTTAACTGAACGCTCGAGTTCGAGAACGTTCGATTTTCGCTTTGAATATCACGGATTAATTCTTGTAAATACGCAGCCGTTTTGGCGTGCTGAGTTGCTTTCTGATTTGTCACATCGGGCTGGAAAGATCGGAGTTGCGAGCTGAAATCAATTACGCAGGTTTTTAATTCAGATCGTAGAAAAGAACCCGTGGATTATAGCACTATTGCGCATATTCTGTGCATGCGAACAAGCAAACAGAGTCGTCGGTTTTATGTGGGTCACAGTGTCTTACCATTTACAAGTTAAACGCCTACATCGTTCCCCTTAGACACATAAAACGACAGACGATAAGAAATCAAAATACCGTGTGTGAAAAAATTTGCAAAAAACTTTTCAAACTATTCTGTCTTCTTTTTCACACATTGTTTTCCTACTATATCATGGCCTCTTTGGCACATTGTCTGCATCAGATCCGTATTTTATGTATATATATAATATATATATATATATATATATATATATATATATATATATGACCGTACTTTACTTTTTCCTCAACCGATCCCATCTCTCTGAATTCGTTTATTAGCCTGCGTACAGTTGATGAGGCAACCGGCATTCTCTCGGGATAGTGTCCATTAAAAATCTTGGCCGTTTGCTTAGTATTGCCCTTATTCTCGAGAAGGAGACACGTCAAATGAATTCTCTCAATCTTGCTTAGCGTGACGGCGATCGAGAACGGCTGATTTCCGTTGTCAGGCTGAAGTGCCTACAGTAAATAAACCCATCGTGATTGATAATCAACCTCACTGCATTTCACTACTGGTCCTAGTTCATGCACGCGTGCGCACGCACACAGACGCACTCAACCGATCAATCAGTCTTCAACCGAGACCCGTTTGTTCCATGGTCCTTATAGACCGTAGGTGAACTGAACTCTGATACCGATCGCAGTGAAACACGTGGCCCCACGCGCTTTACCTGACTTGATGCCACTTTTGAGTGACCGTTCGAGAGTCACGCGACACATTGTCATTAAACACGAAGATGAGATCACAATAATTACAGCCTGGAAGTACTTAAATTGAATCGGGCAGGATAAAATGAAGAATCAAATCAAACGGCAGGTTGAATTAAACAAATACCCAGCTGGTGCACATAATAAAGCTGATTTCATGCTGACCGGAGTGTACCAATAACAAGACTAAGACTCACTCGAGTGTTCGATATACACAGTATGCGTTTCACAAAATATCTGTGAGTAACCTCCACGTTTATTTTGATACGCAGGTCAACATCATCGAAGTAAAGAGTAGGATGAAAGCATTTTTGCGGAAAGTATGGGTGGCACTTCATTAATCCTTTTTCAAATATGCGGTTCAACATTACGATGGCCGGAGATCGACGCTCCCATACCATCAGCCAGAAATGCGAGGACGTCTGCTGCATTGGACCCTGCGTTAGTATGTACCTCCGTGATGGAGCAATAGGCACTTCGACGTAACTTGCATTGATGTAGTTACCGACGCAACCGGAATCCAAAATAACGCGAGTTGAGTCGTCTGTAAGTCTTTAAGTCATAAGAAGTAAAAATCTCACAAGGTATTATATCTCTGTATCTGTTTTTCCAACGATTATGCACATCTCGAGCAGCTTCATAGGTCACCTCGCTATTGAAAACCGTAGAGCGGTTTTTAAGGCGCTAGCAAATAATCCTGTCATGTACCGAACCAACCTACTTCATATACGATAGTCCATAATTTATGCGACTCATAAAGAGAAAGTAGGGTCTTCAGATCGTACGGATCATCTTCAATTAACTGCTCTTTCGTGAGTTGGTTTTCTTTGTTCGGCCCAATGTAGGTCACCATCGTAAAACTACCAAATCCTTAGCAGTTAAATGAGAAGAAAAAGTTGAACATTTGACTTGTGACCATTCCGAAAGCAGACTACTCATACGGAGAACCGCCACCGAATAAAAGACAAAAGCCCAACATTACATTTTGTGGAGAGTGGGGTAAGTTCCGACCTGGCCTAATGTAATGCAGACATCATACAGCTGACAGAAAAGCTTCTGAATTAAAATGGAACAAAAATGTCTTGAAAGTGTGCGTAATGGGAGTGGCTTTTATAAACATATATTCTTTATTTTTGGTGAATCTTGTTTTTCTCAGTCAAATCTTGGTAAATAGCTCTTCAGTCATTGGCTTAGCCGTTGCTGGTTGTTGATTGGGTTAGTGGTCATATATAACCTGCTGCACGAAGTCCAGTCCCCACTTGCCATTCCCTGCGACGCGGTTGCCGGCTATTCGGCGTGCAATGGGAGGTCCGGCCCAGTTCCCTAATTTGCGTTCGATTTCCTGGAATTCCAACCAACCAGTTTTTACGTATACGATTGGCGAGCAAGAGGAATGGCTTCACCGGCTCGGGAGGAATGCGTACACTGTCTGGCTCGATGACGAACGTGGAGGACTACGTGACTGTTAACATGGTCCCTATGGGGCCACCACATTTTGATTACCGTGTTGCTTCTCTGAAGCCGTTTTTTTTTGTTGCCTTTTCATTTCTTTCGCATGTGAGTCTCGTTTCACGTGCGCAAGCCTGGGAATACTAGCTTCATGTAGGGGGCGATCATTTGCGAGTTTGGGCGTGGTATATAGAAAACTCCGTGCTTTGTTAAACATTTCGTGCAGATCGACTGACGTTTACCAGCTTCAGAAGATGGAAAGAAATTAGTAATCGATTAAATCCGTTAACCATATCACGTAAGTTACAGTACTGAAAGCATTGGTATCAGGAGCGCAGTTATCTACTATGTTCAGACAAGAGGATCAGTTAGTTAGTTCAGTGAAACTTTGCTGCTAGATACATGGAAGAGAGCTCGTACAGTGGGACATAACTGTATAACTATATATATATATATATATATATAATATCCTTCGGTTACGGTGGACGCGAAACACCCATCACTTACGTAACTCATTACGCCAATGGTGTACGCGCAGGTGGAAAAACACAGTTTAGGTATTCTGGCAGTTATTCTTTTAGCCAAACTTCACTGGGTCAGATCACATTGGCCAGTAGTCCTTCGGAAAGCGCACCCCCACCAGTGGCACGTTTTTCACACAAAACAGGGATTTTGGGGCAATGACGAGTGAGGACCACTTTCTCAAATAATAATTAAGAAACAGTCCAACGTTTTCAAAATATTTCACCCTTTTTTGCCATTGCCAGATACGAATCGACATCCCACTTCAATTTTAGAGTCCGCTATACAACAATGATGACCATTTCGTTGATCGAGATGTTTCTACCAAGGAAAAATCGCCCATTTTTTTCTCTTTATAAATATACCAAGTAAGTCACTTAAAACCCAGCAAGTAACTCGTATTTCAAAATAAGCTTGGCAGATCAATTTCTTGTGTTTCAAAATTGGCGCCCCAAAATTCCAGGATTACGCGCTAATTCAAAAATATCCAGGTCGGAACTTACCCCTCTACCCATTTTGTGGTCTCCCGTTTGAATTACTGACACTTTGATATATGTGAAGGTGGTTCATTTAAAGTAACCTTTTCAGATTACTTCAAAAACAATTCATTTCAGGTCAGGTCAGGTCAGGCCACGGGACTTGGGGCTAGTACCAATATTTCAGTACGGGCTCTTGTACCCGCAAAAGCCAGCTGATTCTCTCCTGGCTACGACTTCTGTGTTTCCTTTTTGCTTCTTTTCCTTTTCCTTTCACCCCAGGATCTGTGCAGGAACAGTGTGAGGACTCGGTTCGCTGCCAGGAGTGCAGCAGCACCACGTTCATGAACTGGGTCGTTTCTCAGGCCTACCCCTATCCAAGAGGGTCATTCATATGGAAACGTTCGGCGTAAGGGCTAATATGGAAGTTCAGGTCTGAGGGGGAATATGGGGGGTCTTGAGGGGGGTGGGATGTAGTATTGTAGTAGAGAGTGACAGGCATAAAGAAAACGGGGGCAAATGGGTAGGAAAAACGCATCATCCAAACTTGCTTTTCGTGTGTCAGATTAGCTGATCTCGGGGAATACGTCGACCAGCAAGGATCCAGACTTGCTTTAAACTGAACCACCGTGTCTGCAGCTACCACCTCAGCCGGTAGACAGTTCCACGCATTGATGTCCCGGCATGCAAGGAAATGTGCTCCAGCTGTCCTCAGTGCTCTTGGTTTTGCTAGTTCGTACTCAAGACCCTTAAGTCGGGATTCCGTTGCTATTTCTTCAACTGGTCCTTGTTGCAGGACGGAAAGGCTCGGAACCAACCGGGGCCCAGGCAGTTGTATATTGCTGCCGATATGATACAACTGAAAACCCTAACGAGTTTTCGAGTCTGAGCAATTACCGATTTTTTAGCTCGACCTGCTCCGTCTATATGCACCGTCAGCAAGCCGTTGCTCTCCTCCACTACACTCTTCGTCCTGCCTCAGCCGTTTCGAGTTCTGTCCATTTGCTCGCTGCCGAGTATAGTAGTAGTTGTGTCATGAGCCGAGGGCCGGGGTTTGTAGACTCAGTATGGAGGCAGGCCCTGACTAAAACAAAGAGAAACCTAAAGTTGTGTTTTTGATGAGCATTATCGGGCTCCATAAACTGTTTCTTCAGGATGGGGTAAGGAACCTGCCTATCCAGTTTAGCTCAGTTCAACTTGCACAAGGTAGATAATGGCCTCGGCCAATCAAGCTTGCAGAACTCTTTCGATGGTAAGCACACCAATTAGGCACCCACCGCTGCACAGTGTATTTCGTCGAATACACTCTAAAACTAAGGCGGAAACGTAAAACGTCTTCGCACGCCAGCTGCTTGAGGCATTATGCGTAGTGAGCTTTCGCTGAGGCAATGTCCAACAAGCGAAAACGTTCAGTACAATACACCTCAGCAGGACCACAGTGCTGCCCTTCATACATCTGGTGGACATACTCAAATCTTGCTACCAGGGATAATCTCGTACCACTTACGATCTACGGCCCCCTTGAAGGACTGGAAGGTCCGCAGGTCTAACGTTCAACCAGGAAGACTGTTCCAGTTGTTCTCTGCCCTGTTGCCAAAGAGTTGCGGCCTCGTTATCGAACTAGCTCGAACTTTCATCATCTTCTCGTGCCTCCCTCTTCGGGAATCCAAAGCCATTTGGAAAAGATTGTCCGGTCTAAGTTCAGAAAAATCTTTTATTGCCCGAGACTTTTCTAAGAGATCTCTTCGAATTCTCTTCCGCTTTAGCAAGAAAAGCTGGAGTTTGCGGAGTATCTATCCATGCTTCTTACGCCTTTGCCTCTCAACCACTCGCGTCGTGAGACTTTGAACTTTCCGCAAGCAGGCAGCTTTTTTCTGTAGAAGGGCGACTAAGCCAGCTAGGTATTGCAGCAAAGTAGGTAGGCGTGATAATTCCCAGGTGCTTACAAGACAGTGCTGATCACAGTGTGAGGAGCTCACCGCGAGCCTCTTATGCAGCTGCTTTACACTGATCACACCACTCAAAATCGCTGTTCACGATAATCCCAAGATCTTCTACCCCAATAAAGGGCCTGGTGATTATTAGTTATTTTTTTCCGTGGTTGTTTATGGTTCTGAATTCACACTCAAACCCAGTGTTCTGGTTGTTACGAAATATCATACAGGGAGCGAAGTCCGCCAACCGCCTGCCTACTGGCCCACTTACACAGAAAATCCCTGCTTGCACGTCAACAGACGATGATTAACCGAGGCAAGTTCTTCGCTAAAATCAAGGCAGTTCACTTCGACTTGTTTACTTCCATCTATTCGTCGACTAGTTCCATCTACGAAGCATAAAATGACGCTCAGACAAGATCTATCTTTTAGGAATCCATAAATATTCCCCAGTAAATGCTGACGGATGTGAGCGAGGAGGATCTTCTCAATAACTTTACATAGGATGCTATATGGGCTTACTGCTCTGTGATTATCCGCAGCCGGCTTGTGTCTACTCTTATATATTATAGCGACTGCTGCGCTTTACAGTCCTGAGGCTTCTCACCTTGACCCAACGTGGACCTGTACTGCTCACATAAGGGTGGGGCTATGATATCCTCAAAGGCTTAATGGTAGCTTGATGGACGCCATCTGGACCCCCTGATTTATGGATAATAAATTCTCGTAGGTAGTTCAGCAAGACTTCCTTTGAAAAATTTATTTCACTTGTCCCCGGCGGAGGATGCTCCAGCGTCAAACTGACCAGCGTCCCACTATCCACCCTATGTACATCACCGAAGTATTCGCCCAGGGAATCTGCTTTGCTCTGGTCATTAGCGGCGACGCCGTGGGCCTTATTAGAAAGTGGACCTATTGCATCCTTCTTTGAGCCTTTTGGCCGTACCCATCCATAGAATTTCTCCGACTGCTTTCCGACTCATTTGGCCAATCTTGGCCCAAACTCTCACTTACAAGCTTACAGAAGACCCCCTGTCTCTTTTCTGTGCCTCGTAGAAAGGGGCCAAGATAGCTGACCGCCGAAAGCTTCGTAAAGGTTGCAGCTGAGGTTTCTACATCTAATGGTCCCCGCTACTGCAGCCTTCCACCATACTGGTTTGTCCCCGCTATCCTTAGTTTCAGGGACACAAGCCCTTTCTGGACAGAATTTAGGGCTTCCTTTGCTACCTGCCAGTGTTCCTTGGCAGAGGCCTTCTCTACAGTGTCCCACGTCAGCCCACCTGTCCCAGTAAGAAGCTTATCTACATCCACACCAAAGAACGTCTTAACCCGTCTTGAGGCCACCTTGGGTCGCCGCCTGCCCCCGGTGATTTTGACTCAATCGTTATCACGTTTGCTCAAAGGGACACAGCACTGCTGTCCAGATACCTCGCTGGAGACTTGTTTTTGCTGGACCAACAAGGATGGCGCACATCCAGACTTGTATCTGGTAGCTCCCTAATAAGTTGATATAAAGGATTTGCCTGCATTCACTTTGCGAAGCTCTGTTGCTGCCTCCCAGGTTTGCAGAATTCAACCACCCAGCCACTGTGCAGAAGGCCTAAGTCACCGGCTAGGAGGGCTTTAGTGCACCCCTAACTAGTTCAGTCAGGGCCCGCAGTAAGCGAGCATCCTGTTCACGATTTGTACCTGGTGCCCTCTAGAAGAAGACAAGGTTAGCCCTTCTGCTTGGAAGGATGAGGTAATTGCGCATAGTTGGACGTTGCGTGTGAAACCGTTGGTCAGATACTAAAGATGGTCTGTACCTGATTCAATAAGGATAACTAACCCTCGGCATAGATAGACATGCTTCCATCCCGCCAATAAGTTGCAAAATTGTGATGCTTTAATCCTGGCACATGATTTTCTCTAGAGAGCCGTGTTTTCACGACAGCCGTAGCCGAAGCGTTACGCTGCTAAGTGGCTTCGGAGAGTTCCTTCCATTTGTTTCTAGTCGTACACGCGTTGGCATTTAATACCACCGGTTTTGCACCTTCATCTAGGTGTTCAATGTAGTTTATTTCTGCCTGGTTCTTGGTCGAAAAGCTCGAGGTGTTAGCACGTCTTTGTGTCGATCGACCACACTGGGGTGCACAGAGACGGCTGGCGACCTAGGACTTCCGACGACTCCCAGTCCATCCCTACGGGGTGGCTCACGAGCCGTGAATGGTATCCCGCTGTCGTCGGGGAATTCTCACAAGTGCTCTAGCGGGTCAAGCCAGATTCCTGCCCGGTGCTAGACCACTAGGTCTCACTCTAAGCCCGTCTGGTGCTATCTGACGTCCGTTCTTATTGGTGTGGGACGCCTCTGCTGCCCTCTCCAGCAGCCTATCTCGGACGGACTCACCGGGGATCTCGACTAGCATTGATTTCGCATGACGTACGCCTTTGTTCGCAAGTGTGCATCCTTCTTAGAGTAGTCCGGCAAGGAACACTTGCATTTTGCTGTATTTCATAGACCCTCCTCCTATCTTTGTCCCGCTGAGCTCTCGAGCCCTTTATGAAGGGTTCCTCTATTTAGGATCTAGAGCCTGCTGCCTGAGACCCTAACCATCGGTAGTATCTGCCTTCTCAGATCCCTCACCTCACGTCCCAACGCTGTAAGCGGAAGGCCATCTACTATGACTGGTCTATCTCTCGCAATCTTACATCCATTCTACATTTTGGGCTGTGTTGCCTTTCTAGGATTCTGCTCATTCCGCTGGCCCCGGCCTGTCTGCTTTAAGGGAGTTGAGGCAACCAGCACAGTGCAGACTATCGGAATAAGCATACTTGCTCCAACAACTGTCCTTTCAGATGTGCCTCCTCTTCTGCAAACGGCCTTTTACCACCCATATGAGGTGTTTTGGGGCTCGTCCTAGCGGTACTACCTGGTGCTAAGTGGTCCTCTCTTTAGGCCTGCAGTATGAGGACCAGTCTGGCAGTCTCTTCTAGGAACACGGCTCCACTCAGCCCGTCAGTTCTGTCTATGAGGCGCCGGTGTTCCTTGGGTGGGCCCGCTTGCACTCCACGCAGTCTATACACTTTAGTACACGTCATTCACACATGGAGGAGAGGCATAGGTCAGAAACACGCGGCATACTGACGGAAGCAAAATGTATTGAAAATAGCTCAAGCCCTGTATGACCAAACGCAGAAAACTTTGACAATTGTGGATGCAACCCTGTAACGCAAATGCACAAAAACTCCAAGCGAGAAAAGGTCGTCTCACTAAAAGCTCGAATAATACTCAACAATACAACGACGAGAATAAAAACATTCTTCAGGTTTAGAAACCGGTAAGGTTCTGTGCTCGCCCTGTGCGTCAAAGTCTCAGCTCAGGTTTCAAGTTTTCATAATCCAATCATAGTAATAATAATAATAATAATAATAATAATAATAATAATAATAATGGTATATTTCTGGGCCATGGTCGAGAACCACGCATGCTAGCATGATCAGAGTTTACTATATCACTGAATGAGATGGAAAATTCACAAATTTCAGAAGAGAGATTAGGACATCACAGCAACAGTGGAATAATGCTGGGGAGAGTTTAAGTGAATTAAAATGACCAAGGAATACAAGGTGAGTACGAATTAATTTCGAGTCAACTACGGCAATAGTAATAAATCGGCCGGATGTAGGAATGTTCAGACGGACGTTGTCTTAGGAGGCAGGAAATACAATATTCACAAGAATTATGCAGGAAAATGGTCGGTAATGCATATTCATGTTCACATAAAAAGGTAATTGGCGTTGATACAAAGGAGGCAGGGAAGAATTTCATGAAGGTTCGCAGAGGAATATTAATTTTCATAGATTTGCGGATATGAAAAGTAATAATACCCACGAAATGGTGGGACAATTTCCATGAGAGGCATTGTGTTCCATATGGTGTCGGTAGTTCGCAGCTGGTGGAAAATGGATGAAGTTCCAGGATGGAATAGTCAGCAATCGGAATGCTGTAACCACGAGGAACAAAATAAGGCAAGACCAGGGTGAAAATGTTTGCAATAGACCATTTTATGCTGGTAAATTGGCGAAAACATCGTTCTGTTGAGTTTCTTGTGGCTTTTCTGTGTCCATGTTGGGCTTTTTGGGCAAGGGTTGGCTGAGGTTTTTGTTCGCTGTTTCATCATGGGAAGGCATCTCCCACTTCACCGCCCACTCTTGGCTGCGGCACCGTGACAGTAGTTCACACCAGTGCTCAGTCGGTTGGGAGTCAAGGTTCCTCTTGAATAGTTCGTAACTTAACTCTTCCGCCACTCGAGCTGGCTGTGGGCTCCAAATTTTCGTTTCCCTCCCGAAAGGACAGTGGGCCAACTGCAGACCAGCACATGGGAGCGGCTCCGTGGGCTTCATCGAGCGTTCCATTGTGTCCGGGTGTTCAAAGGGGGAGAGTCCTCTTGCAGCTCGGAGCCCGCCCCCCCCCCTCTGAGTATTCGTCAGATGCATATAAGGTAGCCTCCCATTCCTGGATACGCCTTCAGAAATAGTCCCGTTAACTCTAATCATCTCTCATACTTGATGCCCCGTAGTCCAACGACTAGACTGGTGGCGATTTGCAGCACACCTTCCAGTTTCGCGAATTCAGCAGCCGTACCGGGTGTAACAGCCGGTCGTGGAAAATCCACCTTTTCCCTCGTGATTCAGTGCTTTTCCTAACATCACTCATTTGCCACACTATTGACTTGTCTTTACGAACTGGTTGGTTTATGGGCCAATTGTTGTTTGTTCGCGCCCAGAGCGCTACTTTGGCACACCCTTGTTCAGGACCTGCGTGACGCACGTGCTGTTTGCTCACACGCTGCTATTCGGTTTCTCGTTGTTGAGTCCTTGTGATCGTATTATTGAGGTTTGTATATTTTTTATGTCATTGTTCATGTAATAATCTAGTATCGTAGAATATCACGGATGATCGTCTTTTGATTTCGTGATCCGTTGCGAATTTGGCTACGCATTGCTCAAACGTCCGTTACACCGGGGAGTGTCACAGCTCCATCACATTCCGGACGAAAAAGTAAGTCTTAAATAAAGAGGGGTTTAAAAGTACCTTAAAATTGCTTCCGAAACCTCCCAAGGGCGGCACTATAGATGTTCCACTCCGAGGCCCATATCATGCCTGTGTGATAGCTGGTTTTGCATACACTGGATACCATCACTCCCAAGTATCTTCCACCTCCGGACATTGAAAGACCTGCTTCTTAGAAACAGTGGGTTTCACTGAGCCTTAGCCTCCTTAGATGCAACTGAGCACACTTTTGGACAGTGGCTGGGAGAGCCCATACCTTGGACACCGCGTAAGAGTATTCGAATCGGCTTGTATTGCTTCATGATCCAATGTAGTTTTTCTCACACCCCAGATTTTGGGATCGCAAGCAAAGATCAGCTAAACGAGTATAACTTCTTGTGGCAGTCATTTGAGGGATGCCAAGAATAGTAGTCGACCCAAGACCAAGTCTTATGGTCCCCCGCTGCAAGCCTCATGCCACTCAGATTCTGGTAAAGCAACTTTAACAGGGAAGGACTTCCTCTTCGGTAAGTCGTCGACCTTCTGGATCAAATGTTCCGTCACCACCAGGGATCTCAGCTTTGCAAACAAAGGGCTCTGCCGCACCTACTCCAAAGCATTGCTGAAATCAAAGTCGACAGAGTGGCCCGTCATCTCCAGCCCATGCCCATCTTTCGTGCGCCAGTAGAAGGCCGGAAGGTAAAGAGCTGCTATTCCGTAAGTCACGCGGCTGGTGGCTCAGAGGATCGCTGCCTTTGGGTACTCATGCAGTTTTACCAAGACTTATCGTTCCATATCCTCTCCGATAGCAAGTGAGATTAACCAGACGGTGATCCTCAGCCTCGGCCTTTTTTGCCGCCCCTGAACACCGATATGACTGAGGTTCTTCCATTCGGGCGGAGATGTGAGGTGTTCCATCGAGTTGTTCTGCCGTCTTGTGAGAGGAGGCATAGAGACTTCAGCCAGGTCCCATGGGACTAATGGATTAACCCCATCTCGGCCGGTCGAAGTGTGTAGCCGGAGCCTTCACAGAACAGTAGCAACCTCTTCATCCTCGAAAGATGGCACTTTCGCGGTCAGTGTGCCCTGAGGAGGCAGAGGTGAAGATAACCGCCTCCGGCATAAACATTAGCCTAGTGGCTCGCCAAAAGTGCTGTTTTCTTGCAGGGCCCGTAACGCCTCCATGGAATAGCAGTGTTGGGATGCCTGGAAGGGTTTCGTCTTCTCTTTCAAGAGAGCAAACAGATTCTTCATTGGTGGGATGGAACCAGCTGCGAGCCAATCTTCATATTCGCCACGTTTTGTGGTCCTCAACGCCGAACACCCGTTTTGGATTTGTTTGTGTTTGTCTTACCCCATGCCGAAGGATCAAAGATGTTGCCAAGTTAGGTTCGGTTATTGAAGCCGCCTTTTCAGTTCCTCAGTGGACCACAGAGGCATTTATGAATGGCTTCGTCGCCTGTGCTGAGGTGTAAGCAATTCCGAAAATGTAACTGCTCGCCAACAGTCGAACCCCATGGTGGAACAGCAGCAGCCTCTTTATTTCTAGCGAATGATATAAACCATACATTCAGTCCCTACCGAGGCTTCTGATGAATGAATGCACCTCCAGTGAATGGCCGGTGGTGCTCGGTCACTAGAGTCTAGCGGTGGTAGATGATCCATTCCCATTATGTCATATGTCCACTGGGAGAACACTAAGTCGACGATGTATACTTTACCCGCCTGATTCCTGGCCGGTTCTTGCACACGCCGATTAAGGGCTGTTACTTGGAGTTTCATGTAGACAGCAGGAGAACCTGTCCGGGTAAGTTTCGTAAATGTTTGATACTCAGTGAATACGAGTGGTTTTAAAGACCGTAAGAGCTAGACAATGGCCGTCTATCGCCAGTCGATGCACGGAATACAGAACACCACGCACTTCAGCCGTCGGCTTGCGAAAGATGACCCAAGATACCACAAAGCTGATGTTTGGGAGTTTTGGTCTGCGCCGCGGCGCATCTCCGTAGCCATTTGGTCCGCGTAAGTATCAAGTGTACTGGTACCCCGGTACCCACGTGAGAGTCAATACCTCCATCTCCGGTGCAATTTTTATCCACACAAAAAAGCCCATACCAGGGTGGTGCGACCTCTGATTCCCGAATAACATACTTTGGCCACGTCTCCACCGTCGCGGTGATGGACGGGGATTTATCCAGCGCTAGGACCTCAAGTGAGCCCCATTTTTTCAACGCTGTCCATGTATTGGCCCGCAGCATCTTGGTGGATGCTGCCAGGCGGCTCACTGCCCCATAGTCTTCTACTGCTGTGGTCTGAGAGAGTTCGTGAGAAGTAGGGGTGGCCAGTTTATCGTTAATCTCCACCATACCACAAGAAAACCTCGGGTACAAGAGTCCGTTTTTTCCTTTCTCCTTCTTTCCCGAAACTCTGCATAGGCTCAATTCATCTGCCGAAACTTCTCACGCGGAAATTCCCGGTGGCGACGAACTGGCTCCACTTTGCACAATAGGGCAATGGTAGAACCTCTCCCTCATCGTCTCGAGAACTGGGGACAAATTTCTGATTCCGCGGTTCGCCGGGCTACTGAAACTTACCCGGTCCAAAATCTGCTCTAAATTCGGCCTAACCTTCAGCAAACAGCTAACAGAGGACCAGTATGAGGCGCATCAGATAGTGATCTAATCTGCGAGGGTGGTAGGCTGCAGCAGCTTCAGGGGCGCTTAGTGCAGGGAAGCACCATTCGCGCCTTGGGTGGCGCCTAATTTTGGACTGACGTGACATCTTTCCTTTTGCTTCTGCCACTCTGGGTGCCAGCAGGATGGCTTGCTGGTCTTGTTGGCCCTATAGCCGGTGGTTGGCCCGAAATGCCGTCCCCTGCTGCAGGTGAAGGGCCGTCTGTTGTTCTTTCTTCGTTCATATGGCGAATGGCCACAGAAGTTGCGGCACCCACCAAAGCATAGCGTGGCCAAGAGTTTGCACTTTTACACATGTCTTCGCCGTTGAAAAGCTGCGGATCACTTGCATAGGTGGTAATTCCGATGGGGCTGAGGCTTGGTCACGTCGCCGTTGGAGCACCCAATTTTCGTAATCATGTTTGCACAGAGTTTCAGCCATTCATATTCATATGTAGTAATTTCGACACGGTGAATGTTGATCCACTCATTGTTTCCGCCACAATGCAGGGTGTTTGTCCTAGGTCCTAGTTTTTGTACAGATTGAGCAATTGAAAACTTCAGCAGGATCAATTTCGTCCGCCATGTTGCAGTAGTCCACCGAGATGAGGGGAGAACATAACCCAAAAATTTTCAAAAAGTCACAGGATTTACCTATATACGCCACTGGAGTAATGTAACTAGGCTCAGTCCAGTTTGCACCGGACTGGCATTGGTCGCGAAGGGTTGAGCTTCCAGGACTTCTCCGGTGGTTGGTCAGTAAGTTTTGCATCCACCACTGCCCTAAAAGTGGGAGGGAAAGGCAAAGTCTTGTCGTACGTCACTTGCGAGGGTCACTATTATGAGGGCTCACCAAGTCGTCATGCCACATGTGGAAGTGTTCGATGGCAAAAGGCCTTAAACGGACCGCGGCCATCTTTTCTGCCTGTCTAGTGAACATGCTCAATGTTCACTGCGTGCAAGGAACAAATTCTGAAGGTCCTTTCAAATATTCTACTCTCTTTTCGCTGTGACCACGACGGATGCGCGGGTAATTATCGACCGTTACTACATGGCCCTCCAAACAATAGGCCTACTCAGCTCGACGAACCCGGGGTTGCCTGTTCAACAGTACACGATGATTTCGAACCGGTGAGATCAGGCCTCGTACCTGTCGGCATAATGACACCTGAATGAATGAAGGGGGCCATGGCATTTTTGGACACGGGGTCAGGTAATTCGCTAATTACTTACGAGCCTATAGAAAGCTGTAAACTAATCGGCAAGCCTACCTCTCTCATGATCAGCACGATTGCAGGGGGCCGCTTTACCAGCTGTATGAGGCTGCACTTGCAGTTAACATCTTTAACTGATGGGGGAACTGCAGAAATTGCGAAAGCGTTTGCAATAGACGGCCTTCCAGTGAGACCAGTCGATTCTATTAGATCAACCGCCAGGTGATGGTCCCATCTGAAGGAAGTGGTGTTCGGAGGAGTGTCTAGGCCCCGCGTTGACATAATAAATGGATGCAAAGTACCAGAGGCTCAATGGGTGCTTGAACGGAGCATAGGCAATCAAAAGCATCCATTCGCTACGCGGGCGATACATGGATGGACACTTCTCGGACTCCTGAGGAACGAAGTTCAGCAATCGGCATCGGTAAATTGCTTAGCGGCTGCTGAGAGAGTTGTGTATGTAGAACACCACCAACCTTTTGGTACTGAACCCCACGGTTTGTCTCAGGAAAGTGAAGTTCATTCAAAAGAAGATCAGTCGGTACTTTCACTGGTGAATTCAAAAGCTAAACTTCACGATGGGAAACAAGCTGCGCCACCCAAGCGACCACCGTCAAACCAAGCATCAATAAGTGGAGAAGTGGCCCGGGGGCGTTTGACATACCCCAAGGGAGGACCTTTTTCGGAGGCCCAGTTGAAATCTGAACGCCAGCTGGTCACGCGAAGCAGCTTGGGAATTGCCGAATGAGTGGCAGTGTACGGTACCTGGGTGGAACTGCATGGTAGGCGGCAAAACAAAGTACCCTTTGCCAAAGCAACAATTAATAAGCTGAAGTCATTGCCCCTAAATGAACTGAAAATGACTGCATTGTTATTGGGTTTTGAGGTAGCAACAATGCTAAAAGAACTGTACCACCATCGAACTGAGCTTTGCGTATTGGACGGATCCCGCAGTTTTGTTACCTCACAAAAAAAGGAGGAAACAAAGAGCGTGTTCGAGACATCAGAGGGTTAAGTCGCTGGCAGCAGGGAAAAGCAATGACAATACTGATGATTCGAGCTCGAAACCACATATATGGTACAAAATAGTTTGCAGACCGCCTCGCGCGGAGCTATTCAGCGTTTTATTCTATTTCACGCCTTACAACTACCCAAATCGACCCATTTTTCCTGAAAAGTTTGCAAAACGTATTGAGTTCCGGCTTACAGAGGTGAGAAGAAAAAATTCATCGAGATTTCACTTGGACAGTTCAAGTGAGGCTTATTAGCTGAGATCACATAGTGGAACTATTCCGGACTTTGCAGAAGAGCATTTATATAATATGATTCATCACGCAGCTTCAACGCTCAGCTCACCACTGAAAACCATGGAAGCACTGTACAGCTGTTTCATCCTTGTTGGGAATCATCAGCAGTGCACATCCACCGAGCCTCCACGGGGACCCGAACCCGGGGTGAAAAATTATGAATCGAACACCTCAACCGCAAGGCTATCTGGGCTGGCTCTCAAAGCTTTGTTGAACATATACACCACATGATACAGCGCCCTTCAGTCACTGGATCTGAACGGTAACAACTCACTTCCCGCGCAGCGATCGGCTGTTATGGCTGATGACTTCTCCGTAGGGGCCTAGGTGCAACGAAGGCATTCCGTTATGAACAACCTACAGAGCTTGGTTACTATATGCAACTGAGAAGTAGGAGATTGGGTTTGTATAATATGATTCATCATGCGGCTTCAAATCTCAGCTGGCCATTGAAAACCATGAAAAATATTGTACGGCTGCTCCGTCCTTGTAAGCAATCATCAGCATTGCATATACACCGAGCCCCAAGGGGAGCACTTATTCACAGTTTAAAGAATAGGGTTTGTCGCATTTTTTGTACACAGAAAAACTTTGGAATACTCTGATAGATGTCAGCATTCGACCAACTCTCGTGTTAATGTGTGTTTTAATATTGTCCTTCGCACACCTGTTTTCTTAACTGATTTATAATCAAAAAACGGATTTTCAGTTCTTTTGGAAATTTTTCATATTAGTTTCAGGTAGTTCCACTGTATCTTGACTTTCAAATTTTGCTCGATATCTCATCGTCACTTGAAGGTTGCATCTACATTATGCTCGTGCGCGCAGGTTTGTAAGCAAACTTAGTTTAACCGGTTGCTTCCAAGGTTTGCTGCTTGAGATACGTAGGCTAAGCTCGTGCAGCAAAATGCTTTACCCTGGGATGTCTTCAGTTTGATCGTGCTTCTAACTGTGGGCATCGGTCTTCTGATGAATACGCCTGTCTCAAGTTGTGCGGCTGGATTTAGAATTGATTCCTTGTGAATTTTGCAAGTAAAGACCAAGATGAAAACCTGTTTTACACGCAGCCAACACAGGAAGTTAGTGGCCACAGGCTTTGACAATAATTAGTAGGTAGGTAGGCCGAGAATCACGGCCCCATTCGGAACCTCAGACTACTATTGTCGCGGAAGGGTTTTGGCCGGTGAGGTAAAGAACAAATACTGAGATTCTCTTCAAATGTTCTACGTGCTTTGTAAAGATGAAATTGTTTGACATTAATTTGAAGAACTCGTCCCTACACCACACTTTTGCACCTTTATTTATCCAAGTGACACATTTGAATTTGACCTTGAACCGTTTCTGACCGTAGTGCTGGAGCCACAGGGCCTTGAACATTTGGGTGGAGTCTATTTGGCCGCACACCTGAGGCTTGTATATATTTGTACCTTTTGTGAATTTCAATTTAGTACTGTGGAAACTACGAATCAATCTTGTTCTCGTTTTGGGATTCGCTTGAATTGGCCACGCTTTGCTCGATTCGCAAGAATCTACCTACATTGTGGGAGGCGAACCCGTTTCACTTACGACTTGAGGCCCTCTTGGATGGCCAGATGGATCACAGTTCCATCACTTATGATAACTTGTTCCAGTGGCTGCTCATCTCATTGCAAAAAAGGTGGGAATGGGCTATCGGTCCAGATCAAACTTCCACTACTTTATTCTCGTGAACCCTTGCCCCGGAGTCTGAAGCCATTCGGAAAAGACAAGGCGCTGAGCATTCTGATGCCTTTTATCACATTGAACGACTCTATGAGGGAACTTCTTAGTCTCTGTAAGGATCGGCTACAGAGAATTGGCCAAAGTCACTGCGATTTCTTGTTGCCTTCATGTCACATACTCTTATACACCAATTGCATGTTTTATCATAAACTTTTTGTTGTATGGACCAACCTTTGTTTCTCCGAGTCCGACGCGCCACTTTGTCACATCCCATGTTGGACCCTCACGAGACATGCGATTGTCCGGCGCAAGCCGCAAACTTGGTTCTCATTTTCTGGGTCTGTGTGATCGCGTTAATAATGTTTGTACATTTTTTACGTCATTGTTCGATTATTAATCCAGTATCGTGGAGTTTACGATTCAATAGTATTTTGGATTGGGATTCGTTTGAACTCGGCCACTTATTGCTCAATAGCGTGTTACCGTTATCATTTGATCAACTTGGAACAAGAAAACATGCAGTACGCCCGGAAAAGAATCAAAGCAACTGGAATCCGGACGGGATGTAGTGCTGCAAGTCACCGGGGAGGGTTTGTGTGGTTTTGATTCTATAGTTACTGTTAGATTGTCCAGCCCTGTCGGCGCTAGTTCGTGTGTTACCGAGGGTACTATGGACGACAAGAAGGTTGTTTTACTTAGGTTGGGCTTATTAGACGTAGCGTGAGAGTTGTGATCTGCCAGTCTGCAGACGGAAAATATGTGTAGACGGAGCGAGCGGTAACATGGAGCTAGTGACAACGATCCATTCGTCAGATATGGGCAAATGAAAATCGGAAACCCTAAGCCTTCCGCCGAGCATAAGACACCAACACAACCACTAATCGGTCAGCCAAGAATAGAGCTGCTGAGTTCGGACAGACGACCTGAGCAGTACTGCAAGTTCATCAAACAATTGGAAACCTTCATCGAAAACCAAATGACCGACCCCGGACAATGGCTACTTTGTTTGACCCATTACCGTCAAGGCCGAGCCGAAGAAGCTATTGATGGGTGTAACATGCTCGACCTGGAATAAGGCTACTCACCGGCAAGGAAATGCTGACGGACTTGTTTGGCCAGACATTCAAGGTTGCTCGCGATCTAATAGAAGGTCTTATGTCTGAGGCCATACGAACAAAAGGCGACGTCTACGCAATGGCCGATCTTGTAATTAACATGCAGAACTGTTCGATAGCCCTCGACCATTGAGGGTACAGAGCTGATCACGGCGCAATGCATATATCGCAGTGTATAGTCCGCTGCGTCTCTTTCCAGCCACTGGGTCTTTGGGCCAAAGAAGCGGAAAGCATAAGCAGGGGCGGCCGCGAGGCCGACTCCGAGGAACAGACCGGATAATTAGACAAGCAAACCAGTAGAGAAAGCAGCAGATTTGGCGGACTCATCCGTGATAGCCACCGGGCGAACAGACCTATCACCAGCCATACCCAAAAGGCTGCACGGGAACACTCGCAACACAAGCCTTGGACAAATGTACACGCCATTTCAAGTGAGACTATGGATCAACCAACTTGCAGGGCCTGCGACGCCTGTTTTCTGCTAAAGGGATACGACTGGACCACGTCAATGACTGAACAATTGTGCAGTTCCAGGTGTAAGACACTCTTGAGCAATACGTAGACAAATTTGCAACGGATCCCTTAATCAAAAGGCGATTATCCTTGAAACTCTACAATTTTAGATTAGCAAATTAACAGGGACACGAAACAGATACAAACCACAATTACGCGGGCACAAGGACTCAGGAAACAGAACCGACTTGCGGCTTGCGAGAAAGGGGCACGTGAGTCAAGCAGGTCCAGAACAAGGATGTGGCAGAGCTGCTCACTTGACTCGAAGAAACAAATGTTGGTTCGTAAAAACATACAGGGCACAAAACAAGCCAATAGTGTAAATAAATGAGCGACGTTGAAGAAAAATGGAACTGCTGTGTTTTGGGGGGGGATTTTCCACGACCGGTCGCTACACCCGCCACACTAAATATATTTCACCCGGAACCCTTCTCGGCCCTTCGTTTGACGACACAACTCGCACCTTCATGAACCTTCCGGGGAGACGTCATCACTGTTCGAAGCAAGCTATCAAAACCTATAATTGGTGAAGCGAGAAGCCGAAGATCTCACGACATATTCGGGCACCGTGAACCACGAGTTTAGTGGTTTCAAATCAGGATCGTTGACCGAACACCAGTTTGGGCTTTTGGTTTTTAATTGCGGACTGCAGTCCCCAACTCAATCAGACCTGCTCGTCGGATTGCTGACAAAAATTGATCAGGAGCCCAACACAGCTGTACAACAATTGGTTAACGAACGTAAACGCTTAATCAGTTTGAAACGTGACGCAGCTATGTTTCAACGATCCGATCACCTATCTCAAGCAGTCAACAAACTCACGACGCAATCAACAAGTTCCAGCCAAGAGAAATCCGACAAATTCCAACAAATCGAGCCCGACTAGTCTCCTTCTCCGCGTCGTCATTGTGGTGCGTGGAAATTCCATCGTTCCTCACCATTTAAATACCACCGTTGCACGCGTTGTCATGCTTTTGGTCACGAAAAAGGATATGGCCAACCAAGACGCTCCATCTGGAAATGGGCGGTACTTACGTTCACCCCGAAAATCAATAACGACCACTCATCCGTCCGCGGGTACTGACCGACTGCAACCTTCCCATTAAAGTTTGCTGAACCACTTAAATTTGTGGACTTCTGGTTCATCTACCATCCAATCCGTCTGCAGTTAGACACGGCATCAGACATCCCCATTATGTCGGAGAAGATTTGGAACGCTATCCGAAGCCCGGACATTCAGCCAACATCAGTGGATGCAACCAGTGCCAGTGATGGCACGCTCACACTCTCCGGTCAGCTTCGCTTTTACTTCAATCAAAACGGCATGCCACATCACTTTTGCTAGCGTGACCATTTTTGGATGTGATTGGCTCGAGGAATTGTGTCTCTTCGATGTACTAATCAGTATTTTCTGTCACCTTATGCAAACACAGCCCGGGAACTCGTCTTCTGCTGTCCAACTGATCAAACGCTTTCCTAAATTTTGAGGAGAAACTCTGCTGCTGCAGCTGAACTCAAGCTACACTACAACTAAAAAAGAAAGCCGACCAGCGTTCACATTAAAACACCCCGTACCGTGTGCTGTTTTACCGTTCATCGACCGGGAGCTTAAACGGCTTGAAGACCTGAGGGCCCTAACTCCCATGTCATTCTTCGAAAGGGCTGCGCCCATTGTGGTTGCGGGGAAACCCGTTGGTACTATCAGCCTCTGAATCGAGTTTTCAACAGGCCTCGGTGCTGCCCTAGAAGCTGATAACTATCCACTGCAGAAAACATTCACAAACCTCAAAGCGTTACTGGCTTTGCAAAACTCTACCTAGCCTAAGCATACTTCCAGATAGAAGTGGCACAGAATCCCAACACATGCCGGCGTTAAACACCCAACGGCGGTTACACCAATTACCAAGCCTACAGCTCGGAATAAAAAACCACCCTGGTGATTTTACAACGAATGACGGACACCATGATCTTTGGTCTATCCGGAGCCGCGGCTCACCTCGACGACAACATTGTGACTGGAAAGTCAACAGAGGAACCCCAGTGTCGACTGGACTAATAGCCCAACCGAATTCAATCATTCGAGCTATGCTTGAGACCACATAAGTGTCCAATATACCCCAGCCCAGTCAAAGCCCTCGATTTCAGGTGGCGCAAGCTGTCGCCACCCAGGTCCAGAAAACTTTCTAGAGGTACAGCAAATGCCCTACCCGAGGGAATTTACGTCCCTACGCTCACTCATGGGACCAGTCGGCTATTACGGTGCACTTCTACCTGCACTCCATGAAATATGCGCGCCATTTGATAGACTGAATCAGGCAGACCTGCCAAAGAATTGGTCACAAAACTGCCAAGCACCGTAAGGCGATTTGAGACGAGTGCTAAGGTGAAAACTACTACTCACATTACAACCCGAAACTGACATTCATTCTTGCTGCGGATGCATCAAACTATGGATTGGGAGCAGTGATCTCACACGTGTTCCCAGACGGATCAAAAAAGGCAATTGCCCATGCCTTCGGCACCCTAGGGCCGGCAAAGAAGAACTAAGGACAAACTGAGAAAAAAGCCCCAGCCATAGTATCCGCATCCGGGACGTTCCTTGAATTTTCGCTTGGCAGACATTTTGCGCTACTCACGGATGAAAAGCCGCTTTTGCAAATCCTCGGCACAAAGAGAGGCATACCAGTATACTCAGCCAGCTGACTCCTGAGATGGGCCACAACCCTGCTACGATGTGACATTGAAATCAAGTATCGTAAAACACCTGAATTCGAAAAGGCCGACTGACTATTTGTCTTCATCGGAAATCAGCTAGTGGAGGTTGAAGAAGCCGTCGTCGCCACAATCTCATTCGAACAAACTGCCTCGTCTCAACTGACCGACCTCTTCCGATCTAACCCAGTAACGGCCGACAATATTCAAGATGCAACCAAGCACTACCCGAAGCTAAAACGCCGGCAAATTTGTTTGAGAATCATGGTCTCACACTAAGCTACCCAGCAAATTAAACAGCTGTGCCGCTGACGCGACTTCCTTTCTGTTGTCTGCTCGTGCCTCACGTCAGCACACAGTCGTGATACCAGCATCTTCAGGATGAACTTTACTGTGGCAATTCCTCTCCAGTCATCCGGGGATCAACAGAAAGAAGACCATAGCCCGAAGTTATACTTATTGGCCCGGCGCGGAAGAGGACATCCAAGATGCAGTACGACAACATTCTAAGTGTTAACATTCAACAACGACGACTCCCACACCAGTCGCCTCTACCGCGACCAACACCAGGCCGACCATGGGCAAGACTTCACATCGACCTCGCTGGCCCTGTGGACGAAGCCCAATACTTGGTTGTCGTTGATGCCTCATCAAAGTGGCCAGAAATTCCCTCAGCCAACCACCAACTGCATACGGCAGAATTGCGGAACTAAGAAATATTTTCGCAGAACAGATCTTGTTTGTGCAGATCGTATCTGAAAACGGCTCACAATTTTCCCCCGCCAGGTTTCACGACTTTTGTCAACAAAACAACACTGAACACAAGTTCTCGCCGCCACACCACCTACAATCCAATGGCCATGTTGAACGGTTCGTGGACACATTAATGAGAGGGCTACTAAAATCGCGGGGGGAGGGTACGCCAGGTGAAATCCTACAACAATTCCTGTTTGTGTAAAGAATAACTCGAAATGCCCCCACACCTCAGAAACTATTTCTCGCGGAGGTTTTGATGTGTCGAAGGCTAAAAACCATCCACAATGCCCTGTTCCTTGCAAGAACTCAATTAGTTACAGGGCAGAACAAAGGACTTGCAGTGAGCTCAGCTGGGTATGCAAGAGAACACCGATCCACAAAACCAATATGGGCGGCAGGAGTGATCAGGCATGGCAATGGAACAAAACTGTACGAAGTGTCCGTTGATGGAGATATATGGGCCAGAAACCAGAATCAACTTTGCAGACTCCATGGCCAACCCATGAATCGACCGCACGAACAGCATATCCCATCAAAAGTCTTGCTGGGCACCTTCTGGCTCCCCACACCAGATCCACGTACGATAACTTCAGACGAGGACTTGCCACCAAGGCGGAGGTCAAACCGACCGAGAAGACGAAACCGACGGTTTAAAATGGACCCACAGAAACCAAGCTACATATTATTACCAAAAAGGGGGTGTTAGAATGGTAAAACAAAAAAACGTTTTTTAGACAAGCCATTATTCAACCCCAGCTTATCAGACCAGGTTGACCTCTCAATAGTCCATAACTTATCGGACGACTCATGAGGTAACAGTTTTTGCAAATCGAACATTTATCTACAGTCGGACGCAAATTGGTTTAAAGGATCAGTAGTCAACCCGGCAAAATATTTTTATCAACCTAATCGGCCCCACAGGAAGTGAAGCTAACTGGAAGCCTGAGTTAAGGAATATTCGATTTTCGCTTTATATGCAGCACTGCAATTTCCGTTAAGGACACGTTTTAAGCTAGCCGGCCTTTGCTTTCTGATTTTTTTGCTGACCGGAGCGATCGGAATCACAAGCTGAGATTGAGTGCTGTGATTTCACGAGAGTCCTAAAGTATTAAACTGCCGTGCCCGAACCACTGGTCGTTGAACCCTTCGAGTTTCATTGTTTAGTTTATTTGTCCGCAAAACTTGAGGTTTTTCTACCTCTGTACTTCCTGTGATTTTCAGTATACCGCCCTGAAAACTACCAATCAATGTTGTCACGATTTTGAAAATCTTGTGAATCGGCTACTCTTTGCTCGAATTCTCATTCCGATAGCTTATCTTCCGCATGACAGTGATGACCTCATTCTGGAGAGTCCATGGCAAGCCTTTTGTTCAGTGGATAAAGGGCTAGATGAACCATTCAAGATTAGAGGTCCCATAATCCAGGAGATTTTCATTCCTATTCAGTGAGTCCACAGCGTATGAATCTGGGCGATGGACCACCTGCAGGCTTGTCACTGTTCCAGAATCAAGCGGCTTTTACCGGCGTAAAGGGCAAAACTCGTTTATTCTCTAGTTTTAGAACGGCAATTGCTTTAGCTCAGATACTGTCTTCCCTGAGCCCCAACCAACTAAACTGCACCTGCATGAAGGAAGGCAGGTGACTGTATCAAAGGAGCTAGGCCGTTTGTAGGCAGAGAAGACGGTAGCGAGCCTGGTGAGGATCTTTTGGGTACTCCACTGGTGACGTTTGCCAAATTAGCTTCCTTATTTCCTGCATGAAAGTAGTGTTCCACCAATGGAGAAGCCCGCCAGCCATTCGTGAACCTGTCCACTTGTACTATATTACCCTAATTGAGTAGCAAAGGCCAACGGCCCACCAGTCAAATGCCTTGCTAAAATCAAAATAACATACATCTACCCGTGTAAGACCATTCACTCTGCTAAGGACTTCATCTAGGAGGCGCAGTGGATTGGTTAAGCAAAAACCGTTTTAACAAAACACTTGCTGAGTTGGGTGGAGCGAACAAAGCGACTTCATCCATGAAGAAGAAAACCTGACCAATCGCGATAGAAAGGATGTCGCTTCAACGAAGTTGGCCACTATCACTACGCCTTTGATCTCCAGCTCTACTTCCGTAGGAGGTTTTAATTCGAACACGGGCCAGTCCTGTTTAGGCACTTGCAGGAAGTTTGGACCTCTCGTCCACGTGTCCAGTTGCCTGAAGTTGGTCGCACCTCGGGAGCACAGGTCGGCCGGATTATCGCCAGACCTGACATGACTCCACTGGTGCGTGGCTGATTCATCGTGGATAATCGTGAGTCGGTTAGCGACGAAAGTACTAAACCGGCTCCGGACTTTGTTAATGTAGTGAGGTACTCTCGTTGAGTCCGTCCAGAAGCTAACCGGCCAAATGTAGAGGTCAAAACATCTCTTCACAGCTTGCACCGCCCTGACTGCCAACACAGCTGCGTTCAGTTCAAGGCGTGGGATTGAGACCGACTTCAGTGGAGCAACGCGGGCTTTGGCGAACAGGATCCTCATGGTATATTGTCCATCTCCTGTGCACCATCGTCCGTACACCACAGCTCCATAACCGACTTCGGATGCATCGGAAAAGGCATGTAGTTCTCCAGTCCGTGTCGTATGTCCAGGAGTCAAACATCGTGGAATCCTTATATCCCCTAATTTCCTCAAGGTGTTCAAAAAATCCTCCCAGTCCAACCGGTCCTCTCGGCCCAGTGACTGGTACCATTCAACTTTCTTACTGCACAACCGCTGCAGCAGGATCTTTCCGGGTAGCAGCCATGGTGAGACGAAACCGAGCGGGTCGAACAAACTTGAGACAGAGATAGCATGCCACGACGGGTTATTGGTAGCTCGGGAACGTTTAGCTCGAAAACGAAGTCGTCCGTTTACGCGTCCCATTGTATCCCTAAAGTGCGCTCGATAGGAAGTGGAGAGCCGTCCAAATCTCTTACCCTTTCGGCTCTCTCGTGGTACGGAATGACCTTTAGTACTTCTGAAGCGTTCGACATCCATTTTGTTGGGTGGAAGCCTCCCTCTTCCAACAATCTCGTCAGACCCCTGAACTGCTCTAGAGCTGATTCCACATCATCGAATGACCCAAGGTAGTCGTCGACGTAGAAGTTTCTGTTGATGCTATCTACCACCGTCCGATGGACTAGATCTCCAAGTTTGTTCGCCGATTCTCGGAGGGCTTAGTTCGCACAGAATGGTGATTATATGGCTCCGAAGGGGTGGACGGTCATCCTATAATTCACCACTGCGTTGTCCCGGTCGCTCCCTTCCCACCACAGGAAACGCAAAGCATCTCGTTCTCCTACCGGAATCTTCACCTGATGAAACATTTCCCTAATGTTGGCAGACAAGGCCGCTTTACCCACTCTGAAACGGAACAAAACTTCGATTAGTGGTGTGGTCCAGTCAGGCCTTTGTGGTAAGCGATCGGTTAACGACTTGCCCTGGAACTTGGCCGCACAGTCGAAAACCACCCGCAGTTTTTGGGGTTCTTGGGGTTGATAACCGGGTGGTGAGGCAGATATCAGATACCCCTTTTGCCGTCGGTGTTGGCAGGCACCTTTCCAACGTAACCGAGAGCTTCTTTTCGCTTCATTAATTCCGCGTATCGTTACCACAGATTCTAGTCTCGGATGAAGCGTTCTTTTAGTCGTAGTAATCGTTGGAGAACATAATTTCTGTTGTCAGTTCACGGGTCGGCAGATATGCCCCATGGGAGGGGAACCGTGAACTGTTTTATGAGGCCTCTAAAGCCTTGCCGCACCGTTTGTAAAGCTTAGTGATCCTCTTGAGACAACGTCGGTCTTTCGTCTCCAATGTCATGAAACTCCTTTTCATACAGCCGTTGCAGATGGTACTCTATGCGGTCCGTTTCGGCGGATAAGTAATTCACGGAACCACGTACTCCTACTGGACCGTATAACATCCATCCCAGAGCCGTGCGTACGACATAAGGTGCCTGGCGGTCGCCCACTCTCTGGTCAAGCACCCAACGAGCCTTTTGGCACGTCGCAGCCGATGAGGAGATCCACTTCGTCGTCTTCCCAGTCTACAACTGTTACATCCTCTAGGTGGGGCCACCTAGTTAAGATTGTGTTGACCGAGCTTGGTGCTCGCATTGGGAGATCAGTTAATGTGAATGCCTCCGTTGGTTCAATTTCCTCGTTAGTGTCTAGAGAGATGAGTTGCAGCCTCAATCTACCGGCAGTCATTACCTGTGTTCCGCCCACCGTGCTCACTGCCAACGACGTCGCACCTTTAGCGAGTCGGTGTTTGTCGACAAACCGCTCTTTCACCAGGGTAGTGTCGGATCCACTATCGACGAAAGCCAAAGTTTTGATCGTCCCAGTTGGGGTCACTACTCCTAAGGCAACTACTCCTAAACGTACCGGTTTACTGGCAGATTGTGAAGTTGAACAAATAACACTGGGCTTGGTACTCGCCTCGGGTGAGGTTACTCTCGCCTGGTACAGCAATCGATGGTGTTCGCCCGTGCAGCCCTCGTAACCACATCGGTTTCTCGTCCTACAAGCTGCCGCTCGGTGCGTGGTGTTGAGATAAATAAAACACGCACCTGCAATCCTCGCCATTCCCTACCGTTCGTCTATTGTGGCGTTGCCGAACTTGGAGCATTCTGGTAGGCCATGGCTAGTACCACAGGATCTGCAATTGGGTTGCGCCGTGGCATAACGTGAAATGGCGTGCGCATTGGCCCAAGGTTGGTATTTTGGATGTTCCCGTGCAGGGGTTTGAGTCTGGCTAGTGCTGGGCTTGTTTGCCCGGTTGCTGTCCTGGATAAGTCGGCCGAACCCGCTGTCGGCTATCCTGGTTTGCCTGTCCAAGTATTCGGTCAGGTCTTCGAAGTTAGCCTCCCTGTCGCTTCGGCTTATCCGTTCCGCTTCTCCCGCCCACCGACCCTGTAGTTCGGGGGAGAGGTGACGGACTATGTTTTCCATAGTGTGCATGGCATCTAGGTCAGCCCTGTAACCTAAATGGTCGAGGGCTATTGAGCATTTCTGCATCTTAACCACCTGGTCAGCCATTGAGTAGACGTCGCCCTTAGTTCTTTTTGCTTCTACCATCACGCCCTCTATTAGGTTATGGGCTACTTTGAACGGTTGTCCAAACAAGTCCCTTAGAATCTTCCTTGCTCGGGTGTAGTTCTGTTCCGGGTCGAGCATAGTACACCCATCGATAGCTTCCCTTGCTCGGCCTCGACAGTAGTGAGTAAGGTAGAGAAGCCTTTGCCCGGGGTCGGTTACCCTATTTTCGACGAGCGTCTAGAACTGCTTGAAAAACTTGCAGTATTGCTCAGCTAGCCCGTCGAAAACCGTTAGTTCTACCCTTGGCAAATCGATCGATGGTGTTTTGCAGTCGGCAACCGGCGTGAAGCTCCCCATCTTATTGCACCCTGATCTATCGGAAGTGTCGTAGTCACTGGTCTGATGCTCACTCTCTTCCTGTATACACTTCTTTTCTGTTTCCTGGGTCTGTTTTCTAGCCGATAACAACTGTCGTTCTAGGTCTAATATTCTCAGTCTATATAGATCAACATCCTTACAATCCATACTGCCCCCAGTAACACATGAACTAGTACTGACAGGACTAGGCGATCTAACATTATTTAAAGAATCAAATGTACCCAAAACCTCCCCAGTGATTTGCCGTGTTACTTCCTGTCCAGAGTCCAATGCTCCCGATCCTTTTCTTGACATTTTGTGTGTTTTTTCCTCGTTCCAAATTGATCTATTGAGTATTGTAACACACGTTTGAGCAATGCGTAGCCAAATTCGCGACGGATCCCGAAATCAAAAGGCGATTATCCGTGATATTCTACGATACTAGATTATTGCAAGAACAGTGATACCAAAAAGATACAAATCTCAATAATGCGATCACAAGGACTCAAGAAACGA
This sequence comes from Fasciola hepatica, assembly GCA_948099385.1. NCBI lineage: Eukaryota > Metazoa > Platyhelminthes > Trematoda > Plagiorchiida > Fasciolidae > Fasciola > Fasciola hepatica. The sequence goes on along the minus strand of CANUEZ040000112.1, from coordinate 3,546,902 downwards.
GAAACCGAATTGCAGCGTGTGAGCAAGGAACACGTGTGCCACGCAGGTCCAGAACAAGGATGTGCCAAAGTAGCGCTCTGGGCGCGAACAAACAACAATTGGTCCATGAAAACAAACAGTTCGTAAAGACACGTCAATAGTGTAAGCAAGTGAGTGATGTTAGGAAAAACACTGAATCGCAAAGGTTTTAGGGGGATTTTCCACAACCGGTCGTTACAAACCTTTCACAAGTGAATCGAAATCTTGGGTGGACACAGATAGGAGGAAGTTTTATGACAAGCTGCGAAATGCGGGTATTCCGTACCCTGCAGCTCCAAGTAAGGTTCAGAGAGTGGGGACATGGAAGTAAACACTTGTGAACAAAGGTGAACAGCACGCGAGACCGATACTAGTGGAGTTCGCTGATGGGGCCACCTGAGATAGATTGCTGGCGAGGGCAGCAGTGATGGCCCACACCGCCAAGAGTAGATACCAGATTGCTCCAGGCGAGTAATGAGTAAGGCCCGGTGGTCTAGCACCGGGTGGTAACCCGGATGAATCCTCCAGGGCACTGGTGAAGGAGCTCCAGCAGAAAGCCGTACTCGACTGTCGGGCCCCCTCCATGACAGCAGTAAAGAGGCCACTTGCGGGGTCGGAAGTAACTTTTACTGAAGACGTACTGGAAGATGAACGATAGCAGTGCTGTCCGAAGGTGAGGGACAGCCTGGCCCTTGGCAGTCTGGAAGTTATGGCAAACCCCATAGAGATGGACTGGGAGTAGCCGGAAGTCCTAGACCATCAGCCGGTGCCATACACACAAATGGAGGCTACTGGTGCAAAAAACGTATCATCTTCTCAGGCTTTGCTCCCGATAACCAGACAGGAGTGAACAATAAGAGACACCTAAGAGACGGGGCAAAATCGGAGGTGTTATATACTAAAGCATGCAGTATTAGAAACAGGTGGACGGAGCTCTTCAGAGCTGCACAAGAGCAAAATATGTCCATGGTTGCCTTTACATAAACATGGCTTTCTAAAGATGACCACGTAACGGTAATAACACAAAATGAGTTTGCCTTTTGTGGGCAGGACAGGGAGGATAACTGTCTGGGGGGGGGGGAAGTGGCCTTCTTCATTAGGGCATGTACAAACAATCTCGAATGGCGGACCATGGTTTCTACTAGAAATATACAACTGTGTACGATTACGCTCACAAGTTCGAACAGAAAGGTGAATGTGGCCTGTGTGTATAGGGCCCCAGTACAAACCGAGACGAGGAGGCTCAAATTCTCCGCGTACTTACCATGCTAGTTAAGGAAGCTAACGAGACCCTCATAGCTGGGGGTTTCAACCCACCACGCATAGACTGTATAGCTGAAGTAAGTACCCTGGGAACGAAAGAGGAGGGATATCTGCAATGGATGCATTTGAATGGTCTGTTCCAACACGAGGGAGGATACCAGATATAGGACTGGCTGTACGCCGTCCTTTTGGGTCTAGTTATAACGAATCATGAACTCGATACAGCAGGACCACAGGTGCATTCTCCGTTGGGCAAGAGCAACCCCTTAAGTGTCAAAGTCACGCTTTGCATGCGTCAGGTATCCCCGAGTTTGATTAGAAGCTTCGCAAATATGGACATGCCTATGCTTCGCAATGGAGCGGTAGATCTAATATTGGGCACAGAGGAAGGTGGTAGTATGGAAGAACGCTGGCAGGTGATTGAAGAATTTCTGCTTACCCTACAAAACGAGCTTACTCTCTTGAAGCGTAGGAGGGGTGAGTGTAACAGCCGGTCGTGGAAAATCCCCCTTTTTCCCTCGCGATTCAGTGTTTTTTCCCAACATCACTCATTTCCATACACTATTGACTTGTCTTTACGAACTGGTTTTTTTTCTGGACCAATTGTTGTTTGTTCGCGCCCAGAGCGCTATTTTGGCACATCCTTGTTCAGGACCTGCGTGACGCACGTGCTGTCTGCTCACACGCTGCTATTCGGTTTCTCGTTGTTGAGACTTTGTGAAAAGGAGTTTCATGACATTGGAGACGAAAGACCGACGTTGTCTCAAGAGGATCACTTCGCTCTACAAACGGTGCGGCAAGGCTCTAGAGGCCTCAAAAAACAGTTCGAGGTTCCCCTCCCATGGCGCACACCGGTCGACCCGTGGACTGACAACAGAAATTATGTTCTCCAACGATTACTACGACTAAAAGAACGCTTCATTCGAGACCAGAATCTGTGGGAACGATACGCGGATTTGATGAAGCGAAACGAGGACCTCGGTTACGTTGAAAGGGTGCCTGTTAACACCGACAGCAAAAGGGGTATCTGGTATCTGCCTCACCATCCGGTTATCAACCCCAAAAAACCCAATAAACTGCGCGTGGTTTTCGACTATGCGGCCAAGTTCCAGGGCAAGTCGTTAAACGATCGCCTACTACAGGGGCCTGACTGGACCACACCACTGATCGATGTTCTGTGCCGTTTCAGAGTGGGTAAAGTGGCTTTGTCTGCCGACATTAGGGAAATGTTCCATCAGGTGAAGATTCCGGTAGGAGAACGAGATGCTTTGCGTTTCCTGTGGTGGGAAGGGAGCGACCGGGACAACGCAGTGGTGAATTATAGAATGACCGTCCACCCCTTCGGAGCCATATCGTCACCATTTTGTGCCAACTACGCCCTCCGAGAATCAGCGAACAAACATGGCGATCTGGTACATCGGACGGTGGTAGAAAGCGTCAGCAGGAACTTCTACGTCGACGACTACCTTGGGTCATTCGATGATGTGGAATCAGCCCTAGAGCAGTTCAGGGGTCTGACGAGATTGCTGGAAGAGGGTGGCTTCCATCTAACTAAATGGATGTCGAACGCTTCGGAAGTGCTGAAGGTCATCCCGTACCACGAGAGAGCCGAAAGGGTAAGAGATTTGGACGGCTCTCCACTTCCTATCGAGCGCACTTTAGGGATACAATGGGACGCGGAAACGGACGATTTTGTTTTCGAACTGAACGTTCCCGAGCTGCCAATAACCCGTCGTGGCATGCTATCTCTGTCTCAAGTTTGTTCGACCCGCTCGGTTTCGTCTCACCATGGCTGCTACCCGGAAAGATCCTGCTGCAGCGGTTGTGCAGTAAGAAAGTTGAATGGTACCAGTCACTGGACCGAGGGGACCGGCTGGACTGGGAGGAATTTTTGAACACCTTGAGGAAATTAGGGGATATAAGGATTCCACGATGTTTGACTCCTGGCCATACGACACGGACTGGAGAACTACATGCTTTTTCCGATGCATCCGAAGTCGGTTATGGAGCTGTGGTGTACGGACGATGGTGCGCAGGAGATGGACAATATACCACGAGGATCCTGTTCGCCAAAGCCCGCGTTGCTCCACTGAAGTCGGTCTCAATCCCACGCCTTGAACTCAGCGCAGCCGTGTTGGCAGTCAGGGTGGTGCAAGCTGTGAAGAGATGTTTCGATCTCTACATTTGGTCGGTGAGCTTCTGGACGGATTCAACGATAGTACTTTACTACATTAACAACGTACGGAGCCGGTTTAGTACTTTCGTTGCTAACCGGCTCACGATTATCCACGATGAATCGGCCACGCACCAGTGGAGTCATGTCAGGTCTGGCGATAATCCGGCCGACCTGTGCTCCCGAGGTGCGAACAACCTCAGGCAACTGGACACGTGGACGAGAGGGCCGAACTTCCTGCAATTGCCCAAACAGGACTGGCCCGTGTTCGAATTAAAACCCCCTACGGAATTGGAACTGGAGATCAAAGGCGTAGTGATAGCAACCAACGTCGTCGAAGCGTCGCCCATTTTATCGCGACTGGTCCGGTTTTCTTCCTGGATGAAGACGCTTCGTTCGCTAGTTTGGTTAACCAGGTTCAAGATAAGTTTACTAGTCATGAAAGGGCTACGGCCCTCAGGTCGGATACCGGTCGGCCCGATAGGTCCCGATGAGCTACAAGCGGCAGAGTACAATATTTTCAGAATGATACAACGCGAGGCTTTCGCCCGAGAACTCAAGAGGGCGGAAGAAGTGGGGCTGACCAATGAAGACATGCCATCTCCAAGAGGCGAGCTGAAGCGTTTAAACCCCAAACTCATCAACGGACTGCTGCGGGTGGATGGTAGGCTGACCAACGCCCACCTGAACTTCGACACAAAGTATCCTATACTGCTGCCTGCGAGACAACCCGTAGTAGAGCTAATGATTCAACACGTCCACGCCGTGGAGGGACATGCCGGGGAAAGTCACGTGACGAGCGTCATCCGAAAGCGTCTTTGGTTGTTGAGAGGACGAGAGACTGTAAAACGCGTGATCCGACGGTGTGTGCAATGCAGGAGACGCAATGCCACAGCAGGCAAACAACTCATGGCCCCGCTACCAGAATGCAGGGTAACTACGGGCTGGTGGCCGTTCAGTGACACCGGGTTGGACTATTTCGGGCCCTTGTGGATCAAGTGCGGGAAAAGATTAGAAAAGCGATACGGATGTATCATGACGTGCATGAAATCACGTGCGGTACACCTAGAAGTCGCACATTCGATGACGACCGATTCGTTTCTACGGGCCTTGCAAAGATTTATCAACCGAAGGGGCGTACCGGCCGATATATACTCAGATAATGGATCGAACTTTGTGGGCGCTCAACGGGAATTGCAGCGTTGGCACAAGAACATAAACAGGGACGAACTGCAGAATCGAACCGTGGCATACGGCATACGCTGGCATTTCAACCCCCCACAGGCCAGTCACCGAGGCGGCATATGGGAACGCATGATCCGGTCCGCCAGACGGATATTGCTGTCAATCATGGAGCAGCAGCCGCCCGACGACGAGACCCTGAACACCGTCATGACTGAGGTGGAGCGAATCCTGAACAACCGCCCCCTGGTTCCAGTATTGAACGGCGACCCCACCCACCTGGCGCTCACCCCAAACGACTTATTGACGCTAAGGTCGAACGAGGGTTTCCAAGGGCCGGTAAACCTTCGTGGGAGCTACCTCCACGGGTGGAAGCAAGCGAACTATCTGGCCAAGGTCTTCTGGAGGCGATGGCTACGGGAGTACCTACCGGCTTTGCAGACTCGACAGAAGTGGATGGCCAAAACAAGACCATTCAAAGTTGGGGACGTGGTTATGATCGCCGACGAACGCGCACATTTCAGCGCTTGGTCTTTGGGAGTAGTTACGGAAACCATCAAAAGCACCGACAAAATGATAAGAACGGTGAAGGTGAAGACAGCTAACGGAGTGCTCATTCGTGACATACGCAGTATTAACCTACTCGAGAGCGAAGACGGAGGAGCTGATAACCCTGTGGCCTAGTAAACCTTTTTCACACCAGTAATCGAGGTGGATAAAGAAACACCATATATACCACACAATCTCCGTCAAACACGTTAAGGTGCTCGCGGTCCCTTCGTTGACATTACAGAAGGTTCTTTCCGATATGTGGTGATGAGTGCGATTCCATTATACATCCCGATACATACACGCATGCACGACGCACTCTACATCCCGTAAACCCATCATACATGTGACAGTGTTCTTTGTTTGCCTTTTGTTGACGCTACCGAATGCCCCTTGCACATGTGGAAATAGTGGAGCTCAGGTCACACATGCATGCTACATTTACTCGTTTTCTTGCCACGCGGTCTTTTGTTGACATTGCAGAAAGTCCTCCTTTGATGTGTAGTCATAACTGTGATTTCATTGTAACCCCGGCACACACACACACGCACGCACACACACACACACACACACTCAAGCGCGTACATCCAGGACCGGACGGCCCCTTACGAGGACAACGTCTATGTGACCATTCACGCCCGCCATCGGTCATTTGGTCTTGTGGAAGATGTAGACTAGCCTCACGTCTATGTAGCCAATGGGTTAGGTGCGACCAGTAGTAGAACGTCGACGACGAGCATTAGACGCGCGCACTGACAGCAGGGCCTAGGCAGGTAGGAAGAATCAGTACCTTTATACCGAACCTTTGACTCTGCTAAGGATCGAGGAGGATTTTGGTGGGCGGTGTAACAGCCGGTCGTGGAAAATCCCCCTTTTTCCCTCGCGATTCAGTGTTTTTTCCCAACATCACTCATTTCCATACACTATTGACTTGTCTTTACGAACTGGTTTTTTTTCTGGACCAATTGTTGTTTGTTCGCGCCCAGAGCGCTATTTTGGCACATCCTTGTTCAGGACCTGCGCGACGCACGTGCTGTCTGCTCACACGCTGCTATTCGGTTTCTCGTTGTTGAGACTTTGTGATCGTATTATTGAGGTTTGTATATTGTTTACGTCATTGTTTATTTTAATAATCTAGTATCGTAGAATTATCACGGATAATCGCCTTCTGATTTCGGGATCCGTTGCGTATTTGGCTACGCATTGCTCAAACGTTCGTAACAGTGAGGGCAAGCCGGTGTGGTGGAGGGCTAAAATGGGCAAGTCAATCAAGCGCATAAACCATAATTGGGCTCTCTTTAAGGCTTCCGGGAGTCGCCAGGCTTAGATTCGCTATACCAAGAATAGAAATGAGACCGTGGACCTCTCACGATCTGCTAAGTGCATGTATGAAATGAAGTTGGCCCAGTGTGTCAAAAAGCATCCAAAGAAGTACTAAAGCTACGTGCAGTTTAAGGGTTCTTTGAGAGATGCAGCAGGACCACTGACAATCCGTAATTATGGAGTAATAGCAGATAACCAGAGCAAAGCAGATGCTCTGGGTGGGTAATTTAGTAGTTTGCACAGATTAGTTAACGGCGTGCAGATAAGTTTTGAGGGTGCAACTCTCCCGACGGTCATAACAGACTTAATTCTTTCAGAAGAAATCGTACGCAAACACCTGGAAGGGTGAGATATCCATAAGTCTGCCGGGCCAGATGATATTCACCTTGCTATCATTAAGCCGTTGGCAGATAACCTATCCCCTTCTGCATACAAGTTATGTAAGGACACCCTGGACCATGGAAGGTTGCCACAGAACTGGAAAAATGCAGCATTGGTAGCTATACATAAAGGGGGACGCCGCCCTGAAATGAGAAACTACAGACTTGTTAGCCTAACCTGCATTCTATGCAAAGTGTTAGAGAGGATCGTCCGGGAGTAAGTCTGTCAACACCTACTAGAAAATTCCATGCTATGTGCAGCTCAGCATGGATATCTAAAAAAAGTCGTGCTTGACCAATCTCGCGAGCTTCCCAGAGGAAGTCACCGGAAGAGTAGATGAAGGTAAACAGTTGGAAGTATGTTACCTTGACTTTAGCAAGGCATCTGACTTGGTAAAGCACCAGCTTTTACTAACCAAATTGAGATCATTTGGTGTAAGCGGACAGGTTCAGGAATGGTTAAGGGATTTCCTTAACGATAGAATGTTTTACGTGATAGTAGATGACAAGAACTCTAAACTAGGGAACGTCACCAGTGGAGTACCGCAAGGTTCCGTACTAGGCCCACTACTGGTCCTTCTGTTTATAAATGATTTAGCCTCAGTCCTACAGTCACCAAGCTTTCTCCTCGCAGATGATGTGAAGTTAGTGGGAGCTAGGGGGAGAGAGAAGCTGAGCAGAAACGTACTTGCCGTTCTTAACTGAACACAGAATTGGGACCCAACTCTCAATGCTGAGAAGAGCCACTTCTTGTCACGGACGGCGGCAAGCTTGACGGTTGTACACGACCGAGGCCCATCACAATAGTGGCATTTAACAGGGTTGAAGACCTTGGGATTTTGGTGACTCCTGGTCTTAAATTGTCGGATTAGTGTGCAGCGGCTGAAACAAAGGCACGCTGTGATTTCTTCAGGTTGAGATCAGCGTTTTGTGCAGATAACCTAGGGTTTTCATGCCGGTGTACATGTTTATATTTAGGCCTCTTTTGGTAAGCTGTGTTCAGGCATGGCCACCCTTCTACAAAAAGGATACCGCCTGCTTTGAGATTGTACAACGTCTTGCAAAGCGTACGGTTAAGTGTCAAAGGGACAAGACATGAGCAGAGACTCCAGGACCTCAGGCTTACTCTATGGAAAGGAGGAAACCACGAAGGGGTCCCATAGGGATATTCAAGTCAATAAATGGCCTTTCCGGGCTTTGGCTGGAGAATCTACCCCATACGGCAACGGACTCCAGAACAAAGAGGGCATGGGAAGAAGCTGGTGAACGTTCTATCCAGGCTGATAACTAGATCTCACTTCTTTGGCAGTGAGGTAGTTAACTATTGGAATAGACTGTCAGAAGAGGTAATTGGACTGGGGACCGTCCAGGCATTCAAGGGGCCTTAGATCGTCATTGCAGTGGAATCACTTCTGACAGGGAAGTTTGTGCATATCACTAGATGGGAGATGTGATGTATTTAATTGTTCAACTTTTCCATTTGCTACGTGATGGCTAGTGAGTGCTCACCATGTTTATGACCCCAGCATTTGATGTGCGGTGAGGTTTTACTTTTCCCTTCTATTTTTGGAGGGGACTCGAGGAAAATAAACTGTCCAGTGGTGGGTGACTGTCTAATGTGCTTGCCATCGAAGGAACTCTGAGCGCCCAATTGGCCGTGGCCATTATCTGTCCTGTGCATACTGAAATGAACTGAACCGAACTGCCTAGAAAAGGCTCAGCGACTAGCCACGCGAATGGTTGCGAGACAACAAGGGAAATCATGTGAAATATGACTGCAGGTATGAGACCCCTCCCACTTTGGTTGTCTCTCCTGGATGGTGGGAAAAGTGCTTTCACTTATTTTTCAGCCAGACTGAAGGAACAAACCCATTCAGTTCAGTTCAGTTCAGTTCAGTCTGCACAGGACAGGTAATGGCCACGGCCAATCGAGCGTCCAGAATTCCTTCGATGGTATGCACACCAGTTATGCACCCACCAATGCCGAGTGTGTTTCTTCGAATCTCCGCTAAAAATGAGAGAGAAACGGAAAACCTCATTGCACATCAACTGCGAGAGACATGATGCATCGTGAGCTTTCACTGAGACTGTATGCAATGAGCGAAAAAGTCTATTAGAACATACTCCAGAAGGACCACAGTACTACTCGTCATCCATCTAGTTGATGTACTCAAGGCTAACTACGAGGAAATATCTCGTACCACTGGCGATCTAGGGCACCTTTGAAGGATTGGACTGTCTGCAGATCTACCATTCCACCAGGCAGACCGTTCCAACTGTTCACAACCCTGTTGCTGAAGAAGTGCGATCTAGCCACCAACCTAGCTCGTGTAACAAGACGGAACAGGACAAAACTGGAAAGGTATGACAAAGTCGCAGTAATGAGTGCTGATCTCTGTGCATACCACTGAAAGAATTCTGGAAGCTTGATTGGCCCCTGTCACTATCAGTCCTGTGCAACCTGACCTGACCTGACCTGGCCTGAATCAAAGGTAGAACACAACGCGGACATGCGTGGGGCAAAGTTGGACGGGATGATCTAAAGCAATGAACTTGTAACGTGCTCAAACAGATAGCTGCGTCCATCTTTATCGGTATAAGTGATGCCTTCGTGCGCGCTCAGTTAGCTCCGGATCACCGGGTTTTCTTCGCCCTTGCAGATCGTGCACGTGCAACACCCACGGAAGACTGTATCCATCATACCACAGACTTCCCTCCTTTGAACGGAAACGAGTGAGGCGACTTAATCGAGACCTTCAGAATTTGGAAAGAAATACCAAGGATAAATTTGCTCCTCTTTGCACCCGGTGAAAACCTGGCACTGAGAGTTACAGCCCAATGCTGAAGTAACCCAAAGCACCCTGATCTGGTTGCTCTGGGTTACTTCGAAGTATGCGGGCAAATTTCTCACCTGTTGTAATTATTTAATGAAATAAACTTTCCGGAAGAGATGGCGTCCCATTCCACCGCCTTGCAATTCAATAATAGATTGGACAAGGTTTGTTCATCAGCGTTCCCCGCCCTCCTTCAAACCCAACGGAAAGGAATTGAATTACCTATCCCGTTCATTTTTCCTCACTATGAAAGCAGGGTTAGCCATTCCCGTGTAAACCCGTTTCATCTCACCTCAGCAGCTTGAACTGAGGCGTGGGTTTGTAGCCGCCGCCTCTTAAAGTGGATGTCAAGTTGTCGCTCAGACATGTTCATTTTAACGACCAAGTCCTGATGTAATACCCGGGTTCAGAGCTGAACCTAAAATGTTCTCAACTCTTGTGATTATCTTGTTATCTGAATGTCACCGGCGAGCTGGGAGATAGTTCACTGTATAATGGGGCAATGGGGAAAAGGAGGGTTCAGAATACAAATCCTAACAGCATCTTCCATCGTAACACAGCCCGTTCGTAACATCGGTTTCTGAACGATTTCCGACCGGATGTGTGTTGGTCATTTTCCACAGGTCGAAAGTAAACTGATAGAAAGGAAATCGATTGTCCGAGTGCTGCACACTGTTCAATGAGCACGTTATTTCGATGTATTGATCTTAATTCATTGAAATGTTCTTTACTACCAAGTTACAGATTGCACCGTAAAATGAGTAAAACTAGAAAAGTTGTGAATTCATAGTTTGGCAGATAAAATTGAGCACGGGAAAATGTGATTTTTGAAAAGCGACAGGAATTAATAAAGCATATCACGCAAACCACGATCGGTTTAAACCGCTCGGAAACCTCTCAGAAACCACCAAGAAACCGCTCAAAAACCGACCACTGCAGTAGTACAAAACGCTCGAAAACCGGCCAAAACCGATCGGTTCTGCTTTAAGGGTTTCTTCTGGTATTGCCGGTGATCTAAGATATAAAGCACTGGACAATGGGAAAGGGTTCAGTTTCGTGACATTTCGTTTAAATTGAGTAGCACGAGCGATTCCGTCTTGGAAAATCTATTAAACGCCACGCGGGGAGATTTTAAGCCGCGCGCGCCGCGGTAGGGCTTGCCCGCCACTTCCACTGACAGCGGGTTCTACAAATCGGTCATCACCCGAGATAGGGTCAACCACAGACTGCTGCTTCTTTTATCGCAACATGAGCGGGTGACCCCGCGTGCTTCCATGATCGCGAAGATGGGACTCTGTGCGTCGTAAGTCCAAAGTCACCGCGGATAATGTCCGGTGAAGATCAGATCGCCCTGGATTGTTCGATGTGCCACTGCAGACAACCTGCTAGTCTTAAGGCGGCCTTCATAGATGGTCCCATGTGTTCCAACAATATGGGTTGAGTCCCTTTGCACTCTGGTTCAGCTAATTCCGCTGCCGTACATGGTAACAGCTGGTACGGCATACTGTTATCGAGGTCGTGCGTCTGAGTCATGAATGACTCAATGTGTCGAGCCAGAGTTGCCCGAATGACCGGCTGATGGCTGCAGGTTTACTCCCAGCGGATGCATAGACTTTGTCCGTGTTGGCTTTGTTTCTCAACGTTGAAGCCACTATCATGCCAAGGTAGCTCACGTCCCTGGTCGGTTTCCCTACGTGCACAAAAAATTCGGCGTGGATTGGTGGGGACCGCAGCTCGGACTATCGTTAAGGTGCCCTAACGTTATCCTGGCGAAGGAGTCCATCAGCATTCGACTTAAGGTCGTCCGCATGAATGGACACATTGAAAATTGGCTTGTGGATCATTTATATAGGCCAATAAAAGCAGTGGGATTAGAACTGTTCTTTGCGTCACACTACTAGTCTCGACATTGACAGTGCAACTCGCGCTGCGCGCATCCTCCCTTTTTAGGAGTTCTTAATCCAGTGAATTAGCAGGCCGACAAAGCCAATAGCCTTGAATTTGTGCACCAGACGGTCATGAGGTACTTTGTCAAATGCTTTGCTAAAGTCCGCAAAGGTTACGTCCGTTGGGTGCCCCGTGGCTTTGAAGTTCGTCCAGTATTCCCATGCTAGTACCAATTTGCTTAGGTACGATCTCTTCCTAAGGTGTTGTTGTCGCACGACTGGTAGATTGCTTCTGTCGATATGTTTCCGGAATCGAGTGACCAGTAAACGTTCTATTACCTTCCCGACAACATCGATTGACAGGTCGGTAGTTGACGGCCTTGGTCTTCCCACCGCCTTTGTATAGAGGGACAAAAACGACTTTCTTCCACTCCTGGGGCAGCTTTCCTGCAGAAGGTGACGCGTTGATCAATCTTCATTCTCATCTAGAATGCCTCTGCACATCCCACTTCCACTTCACCGCTGCTTTGTCTCATGCTAGTTTACCTCTTAATCTGCATTTCTCATAGTTCATTCCAATTAGTTTTAATGGGTCAGGCGTTATTGCACTGGCCTTTACCCAGTGTGTCCACGTTTTGCTCTAGCTTTTAGCCTTTTGATGGTTGTGAGTCCCTGTTTATTCCGGCAGTGGTTCCATTCATACTCTCTGAAATCGCAACGTGCAAACCCAAAGTACCAAGGAAATATTCCTGCCGCCCAAGCATAGTGGAATATTCAGGCCCACGCAAGAATCTGGACTCATTAGTTGAGCTGCGAGTCATGCGGTCCAATCTGATCTGAGCAACGCCTGACCGATGATAACTAACTGGATTGAGACAGAAGCAATGCAGATTAAGGAGAAATAAATGAACAGGAAAAAGGTATTAGCGGTGAGGTGGAAATGGATTGTGCTAGAGAATTGTATGTGACAATAAATGATGATGAATGACGAGGATAGTATGGTCTAAAGGATGATTGGGAACACCGATGACCAAACTTATTCAATCTAGCCTTGAACCACGTAGCAGTCAAAGTGGACACTACCTCTTCCGGCAGTTTATTCTATTAATTAACCACCCTAATTTAGAAGTTTGCTAGGATACTTCTGAGATTCTTTAACTCTAAGTTATATCCCTTCATTGCCGGGTTTTCATCAACTGCAAAGAAGAATTCATTCGTTTTTGATACCCCGACAGTTAGATAGTCTCGATCAATCCCCCTTAATTACTTTTATCCAAGAGGAATATTCTATTGCATTCAATCTTTCTGTGGATGATAGGGTCCTGAGTCATCAGATGGTCTTAGTAAGTTTGAGCTGCACGTTCTCTAGAACTTGATAATCTCTAGCTGTAGTACGTGCAGCATACTCTAGGTGGGGTCAGCGGGACTGCAGATTACCGTGGTGTAATGGCTTCCGTGCCTCCATGACCCACAAAGCTATGCAAGATGGCTTCCTCAAGCCGGCGATGCAGGCGTGCTTGATAGGTCAATGGGTAAAGGCTAGACGAAGTCCAGTCTCTGAGTCAGCTGATGGGCAGCATCTGGTTCAAACCGCTGTGCCCTTGGAGAGAACACTTTACCAAATAAACACGGAGAGAAACAGTTTATCGGTCTAAAAGCCTCCAATAGATGGACGTAGGAGTGGAGTACCTGGGGTTTCTGTCGACGGTGGGAGAACCCATCGTGCTTCGTTGGGCAGCTATCGCCCACCTAAGCTGGGCAGCCCCCGGCCCAAAGAATGCTGCCCCATCCACCATCCGCTTGCTCCATTGGGTTCATGGGGCAAAGGACTGAATTCGAAAGGCGGATCAATAACAGAGCACCAGCAAAGACAGGATAGAATGTTTGCAACAATTAGGTCACATGACAGACCAAATAAGATTCCTTCACGGGTGCTCCGGTTACGTTCCCGTGCTGGGTTAACTCCCCACTGCCTTGTGAGTCAGACCTTAAATATGCGGGTGACAGTTCTTCTAAGTGAAGATCCAGGTAAGTTGCGAGCTTTTTTGAACAGCTTGATGAACTGCGTAGCAATGTTCGGTATGCGTTTTGCACCTTCAAAGTGCAAGATGCTGTTGCGGGACTGGGTTGGTCAGACGCCAAATTTTACAATGTCTGGGAGGACTACAGGGCTGTATTTCACCCGGAAGTCTGATATGGGTGTAACAAGTCAACAACGTACGTTGAACATCAATCACTGAGTAAGAAGTTCGCCTGGGAGCAAAGCTTTAATCAACTTGTCAATCATACATATGCTGAGAAATGAAGTGCAGTACCAATCAGAATATGTGGAAAGCAAACAACAATACAAACAATAGGAAGCCGATTCGCAGCATTCTTCCCGGGTGCACAAGGTTGTTTATACATGCAATGGAAGATGAAGAGTAGAAAACCGGTTTGCATCTGTTTATGTATGCCCATAAAAGGAATTTACGCTTTGCGATTTCGCAGGCAATAGGGACGAACTCCCTGCTGAAGGAGGTTTTCTACGGATTTCTGTTCTAAGTGAGGTTCTGCGGGAGCATCGTCCTTGTAAGTATTCTGGTTAGGTGACGACCGACGGAGTTTCTGGCTTGGTGTATGGTTCAAGGATGGTCGTATCACTCCAGAATCTCATCTACTTCAAATTCAGAACGCATTCTCTTTCGTCCCCTTTTTTCTTCGGAATCAACTGATCATTTAAATATCGTACTCAAAAATGGACCGTTTTATATTTGACTCCACAACATTTAGCAGTCTTTTGCTAGTCCTCGCTCTTATTATATGCATCAACGACCCACGAACGTATTTCAGGTGCATGTCGTGCGTACGAACGTCGCTGTTTCGACTTCACAGTTTCACAGTTCATATAGGAGAAAATGAACAATATACATTATTTCGAACTATTTGCTGACCTTTCCAGTCGGGAGAAATTTGCCGAATAAGCAGATTCTTCACTACTGCTCAGCTTTCCCGATGAAGCGCTGTTCAGGATAGAGCTGTCAGACACGAACTGCAGTGGTTGCGCAAGTAAAAAGAGTTCGGATCTGACTCCAAATGACTATATATGTCAATTTATCGGCTCTACAGATGGATTTCATTTCTGTGACCATTGATGCGCAGCAGACAAATTCACTAGCCATAGCCCCCCCTGGCGAGCATCCAATGCACAGAAAGCCACCAGATACACGCCCGAATCAGTTTGTTGAACCCCAGTTCACTTACCGATCTAAATCAATCACAAAATACCAGTTACAAAACCAGTAGCTAGGGTTTTTGCGGATGTTGAAAACACAAAATACAGAAAAACACGCTCATAATTATTATATCAGCTAGTTTATACATTTTTACATCCGAAGTGTCGCCTAGGTGCCACTCAAAGATGGAGCCTAACTGCGTTCTATCATTCGTATGCTCCGATCGTTTTTTATCACCACGCGGCAACAGCGAAGGCGAATTGAAATTCGGGTACATCTGCTCCGCTGTAACCGCCTTGCATTTTTCGTTTCACATTGTGATTCTCGAAGCCAGTATATGACCGCAGTGTGATTTCACCTGCTTTGTTCACTTCGCCCACTTGGAACGCGTAAAGCCCAATAAGAGGCTTGCCTCTGTCTACTGGTCTTGTTAATGATCACCTCTCGACCACCTGGTTCGGTCACATGATAGTCACTGAGCATCTTAGCTCTGGCCACGACAAGGTCGAGTCCACGTGCGTAATTGTGGACGCACATTATGGTGTGGTGCGCAGACGACGAGCTCACGGTGTGGCTACCTACGCGAAATGTGTAAGGGTGATTGATATTCTGGTCTTCTGACCAATCAGGAGGGAATGTCAAGCAGCCAATCGGGTGGCACTTCCGAATAATTTTGACTTAATTCCGAGTAATTTTGATCCACTTGCGAATAGTTTGGCCTGATTCCGTAACAATGAAGAAAATGGTGTAGTACAAGTTTGTCGCCACAAAAAACGATTTGGACAGCCTCGGGAAGTCGGAGGAAGTCGTAGCACAAGAGAACGTCTATGCAGAAATAAGAAAGAACAGAGGGTTTGATTGGAGGATACTGCTGGTTCTTGTACTGCAGTTTGACAGAACAATAGCCGAGAGTGTCAGTAATTAGCGTAGTTTGTCATTCTTATTTGTTTGCAAGAATGTTCCATATTCCACTTGTATTTCCCGATAACCGAAGCCGCGATATAACTCGCTGAGCTTCCAGTATTGATGAAAGCTTTCTATGAGATATCATTAAGGACTACTTCAGTGGTGGCATCGACTAGATATTGTAGCGCTGCTACTACGGTGGTAGAGGATAGATAAGTTTCAGTAGCCGCAGAACACGCCTTTGATAAGGTTTTTGAGCGACAGACGTTCTGAAAATGGCCTTTACCACAGTTTTTGCAAACAGAATCCCGTGCTGGACACCTTAATCGAGGGCGACAGTCAAATCCACAGAAGTAGCACTTGGAATTTGAGGCTGAAGTTGTTTATTAATCTCTTTTTTCGGGAGAGTTTCGAGTTGAACTTATTCGGCCAGTATCTTTTACACGGGCGTTCAATAAGGAATTTGTTTGATGCGACTGAGAATTTTTGAACGCCACGTCTAGTGAACGAGCCTCGTCAGAAGCGGCCTGCTCGCTAAGGGAATCGTTCTCCAGCAGTCATTGGCGGATACTGCGCGATTTTAACCCAGCTATGAAGGCCTTTCGGATGGCGTAATCCAGGTGCGTTTCGGCAGTAACAGCCTTGGGGTTGCAGTCTCTGGCCAAAGACTTCAGCTTTTGCATATACTTATTCAGACTTTGACTTGTTTCTTGTTTGCAAGTAGCAGGGGCGTGTCGGGAGTAGATTTCGTCCTCCGGTTTCGCATATGCGGCTTCGAGGGTCCTGATGGCGGAGTGGAAAGTAGTGCAAACAACTATGTCGTCATAAGCCGAGGGAGATATAGGTGATCAGTGTTCAGTTCTTTAGGCTGTAGATCATCGACGGGGATAAGAAAGCAATATTTTATACCAATGAATCCACTGTTTGGAGGCGTTAGGCAAACCAGGGTTGGCGTTGAATCGTTCAGGGCGCAGGATACGATCGATTGTTTCTATTGGTCGAGTAAAATGTTATAGTACGCGATTAGGCCGTAGGGTTCAAGAGGAAGTAAGAAGATAGGATGCGTAGATAACAGGCTTTATTCGACAAACGAATGCGGCATGCGAGCTGACATTCATAGAAACGTGTAGTGAACTTGTGGAACAGAAAATGCGCGTTAAATGCACGACTGACGAGACAAAGAACGATGTATCCTGACACCGTAATATCATCTTTAGTTTCTGCGATCGGTCGCATCTGTAAATCCTAGTCCCATGATTAGTGCATATATATATATATATATATATATATATATATATATATATATAATATTACACTGCCTTGAAATCAAGCATGGTGCCAGCGCAACAACAACAGCTACAAAAATGGGAGAGTGGGAAATACAGCAGAGTGTAACAGTCAATATTTATGAGTGATGTCTTCCGTGGTTGTTTGCATTGTGGGCTGTTGTACTACTCGTTCGTCCAGTCTAGTGGGCCTTTTTATTCGAAAATGCACCTCTAGCCTTTATACAGCTAAGCGCATCCTGCAAGGCATCAGAGTTGGTCCAGACGAGCCGCTGACCAACTGTGTGGTTCATTCGCCTATTCTGGCAACCTCAGGGAGCCTGTGACTAAATGTTCAGTTCATTCGCCTGGGTGCCCAATATGCCCCTCCACCACAGATGCCGGTGAGCATACCGTTGTACGCCCCGTACACGCCACCCATAGTTGGTTTGGAACTAAGACTTAACGATCTCCTCTAGACTGATTGTTGGTCAACCAACCCGGTGGAGGGCGCTGGGCATTCGCTTTCGTTCTCTCACTTTCGTGGGAACACCTCCACCACGAGTAGGCAGTGGGTAGAACTTCCTCAACAGAGACTGTGTTAGACGCGCGGTCATTTGGGAGCATTTCGAGAGGCGTTCAGGACAAGTAGCCATCCTAAAGTTTGAGACACCCACTCCCAACCATACTGAGGCATTTGAAAACAACTTTATGGGAATCACAAGATCTTAAAGTTGAACATGCAGATATACGTCAGCAATGAGACAGACTCTCCCAGACACTACTGGGTATATCACAGTGTCGGACAAACACCCAGACACAATTCCATCACACAGACCATAAAACTCGCAGTCAAGACCCAGCAGTCAAGGGGCATGAGCATAAACTAGTCAAACCAAGAGCTATCCAGACTGTAAGGTCGCAATTCCTGTCTCGCCGCATCACCGAAAAGTGGAATCAGTTGACTCCATATGTGGTGACAGCAAATTCGGTTGCTGTTTTCGAACACAGATCTGATGATTGTTCAGAGGGGGCATTTCCGTGCTACGATTGCTTATTTTAAGTAGCTTTTCTTCCCTACCCACATTCTTGGCATCATCTCTGAATTTTGCTGCTCATGTAATCTAGAGCTTAACTATATCTTTCTCTGCCTACAGCGTTCGACATCATCGTCGCCTGATAAATTCTCACTTACATCATTTAAGAACTCGAGGTCACATCTAACACAGGATGGCAGTGAGCTGGGGTGCCAACCGTGTCTTGCTGTAAATTGGTTGCTCCCGAGAGCAAATCTGCTTTCTTCCCTTCCTCACAACTAGTACCTTTTTATTTCATGCATGCGCATAAGTGCAGCGGAAGGGCTATGTATACCTCAACCTCGAAGGCCCATTGCACTAATAGAAGTAACCGGCAACCTCGCACTGAGACTTGGAGTGGGTGACCACAGGGCTCCAATAGGTCAAGCATGGTTACGAGCCGAGCGATAGTGGGTTATTGTCTACCACCAGAGTGCCAGCAGTGGGGAAGGGGGTTCGAACCTCTGACCTCCGAGGTAGAAAGTAAATGATTTAAACAACTCGAACATTACCAGTCACTTTGGTGACAAACAGTCATCCACTGTGGTTCGGTTCGTTGCCATGTGTGATCTATTGGGGTCTTCGTTTTTTAGTCACGTTACATTTCAGGGTAGAGGCGGTTGCCAGTTATCCCTCATAGTGCATTGGGCCTTCTAAGCTATAACGCAAGCTTACTGTATATTGTGTTCACCTTGGTTCTGTGATAACTGTATCAATCAGACCACTAAGTCACAGGAAGCACAAAGTCCTAAAGTGTGACTGCTCGGGAGTACAGGTTTGATGCTTTCTTCATTCCCCATCTACTCGGGCTTATTTTAAATTCACGTATGTACGTTTGAGCGAACCCAACTTGATGGGAAGTAGTCGAAAGGGTATTTTCCCTTTCCCACTTATGTCGTAGATCAACAACCAGTCAGAGGCTTTGGATACAACACAAGGAAACCGAATAGGAAGCATTACTTAACTGATAAAATGGAGTTTAGTGCTATAACCAACGAGAAAATAGGTGTGAATACCCGTGATACATGAAATGACGAATAATGCGAAAACCGTCAAATGGGTCAATGTCCCAGTTCATAACAACTTATAAGTTCACATTCCCTCCCCCTCAAAGAGCCATGATTCGTTTCTTTTCAGCGGTGAAGAACTCATTGTTGAGTAAAATGGCTCTCGGACATTTGGTCGCCAGACATTTGGGTGTTTGAAATACGCTATATTCACTTAAGTCTGCCAAATGTCACACTCAGAAAGTAGCAGAAACCCAATCCCAAACCTTTTTTTATTGGTTTTCAACCTGGAAATGTAGTACTTCCAAAATGTCACAGTCTGTGTAATGTTCTCATTATCGCGCAAACCAACCTCAGTCTCTCAAAAGTAGCACCCGGTTGGTTAAGACAAGGCCATTGATGAATCCTGTTTGCCTGCCACACGTAATCGTCAAAATGCGTCATTTTGTTCACATACTGAGGTAGTCAAGTGGATCAAGTGTCTATCATCTCAAAAAGGACAAAGGCTTGAATTCCAGATTCACCAGGCACTGCTGGGGTAGACTGCACCACCATTTCAGCTGACCTTAGTTTCAATCCTTCGGCTTTAGGAATTCCGGTATGAAGCTGTTGTGAGGTCATAACGGCCAAAATAATTTGATTGTTATGCATTTGCATAACAGCATAGCGCAAACCCTTTCGCCTGCCGATTTGTGATCAATGTATGCCTTTATAACTCTGGATTACCAGGTGTTAACTCTAAAACCCCAGAATGGTCAAGGGGACGAGCTACGCCTAACCCACTTTCTGAGGGTGATATTTAACACACCTAATTGAATATGGCGTAATTCAATCATTCAAATGTCTGGCGACCAAATGTCCGTTCCACCAGATATCCATTCGATCGAATGTCCATTCGACCAAAAGTCCAGACACGGAGTAAAATACGGTTAATCTTCACTGGTTTTACGGAAATGCTGTATCCCTTCAGTTTCAGTTTTAACCAATTCTCACTATTTTCACACTCATTCCTGTTCGTTTTTCTATGAATCATCAATACAAACCATGTTTGCCAGTTTAAGTTTACTGGTTCTTCACACCGATTTAAACATTTTTGTTATCGCTTTCAGCGTCTGATTAACTAATACCTCCTGTCAGTTGTGCCATGAAGGAGTGATGCAGCCTTGATCACCATGAACGGTCAGACTTCAAATGTACCGGGTTCGAAAGGTGTGAGCATGATGAAGCACGTAGTCATCTCAGCAACCGAACTAAACGAGTTACCACTGTCAGCTTATGAATGTGACTTGTGTGGTCTGCAAGTCAAGACAAAAGCTAATTTACGGGCACATCATATCAAAACACACAGAATACTGAAGGTTTGTTCTTTTTACTTCAGATGTCATACTTCTAGAGTGATTCCGACTTAGCTTTCTACTCTAAAAAGAAAAACACCATTAGATATATTTACCATTGTCCGATTCTTCAGTGTAAGCACAGTATCGAACACAATGGGGGTTTTGCTTCTTGTTCTCGTCTGAAACAGGTACGTGATGTACGTTTTTCGTAATAGCCTGGTCTTGAAGCATTTTCAAAATGTTCACATGTCAAAATCCTATGCTTGCGATCGTTGTGGACGGCGTTTTCCTACGCCATCGGCTCATGAATACCATAAGAAACTTTGTGGCAACGTTTACGCCTGTTCTTTGTGCTCGAAAACCTACAGCGTGAAAAAGCATCTGATGCAACATTTTCGTCGAACGGGTCACTGCAAGGTCAATAGTGAACGTTCTCGTGCAAAAGCTGTCGCAAACTCTGGATTCTGCCGGGGTACCACTTTGACAGAGATTTCATCAGCAGCTGCCAAAGGCGTTTCACCGGTATTCTCGAATAAGACGACTCCAATTCAAGCCCAACCGACGACCTGGATTCCCGTTTTGATATTACCGGTTCCAGTACCCGCTTTTACTGGTTGGAATGGTTTCCATTTTGGAACGAACGGTACGCCATCACTAGAGTCCTCAGTACCACCAGTTATGTTCCCGGACGCAAAATTTCAATTATCTACTCCGAAGTTGCAGGAAGCCAAATCGCAACCATCTTTATTGCAGGTAATAAATCTGTTCTTTTCAAACGAAATGGCATGTTTTAGAATGTGCCCTATCCGTTTTATTCAAGTGGTTCGTCAATACATGGATTACGTTTTTCCGTTAACGTCTGACCTAATGGAGCGTTGAAAATCGCTTCAGAAATTCTGGGAGTGATGTATAAATCTTGAATGATGAGAGTTTTGTGTCCTACAAATTGTAAATTTTCTCGATTGATGTTTTTGTACAGACCGGAACGGTGCAGTTGGCCACTCTACACTGTTTTTTTTAGCTACACAGTGCTTGCAGTTTATATACTCGCAATTAATTGCGAGCAGTGTGTGGGATTGATGAATGTTTGTTTGTGCGTGAAGGTTGAAGTCCCAAGGACAGTCAGCTATATATATATATATATATATATATATATATATATATATATATATATATATATATATATATATATATATATATATATATATATATATATATATATATATATATATATCCACATCCGCCTTATTTCAGACTGTGCCAAACAAAACATGGTGCAATCAGGGAGGAAGGAGTAGATAGTACGAGTCTATTATTTATTTGTCGGCGCAGTACTGCCAGGTTGCCAGAGCCAAAGGAGGTGGTTTTCTCAGGGAACCACAGCCAGAACCTTCAGCTATCCAAAACTTAACCCGCAAAGCAGGGAGGCGGAACGTGGGGTCCGTAACCCACTAGGGGCCGGTGGCTGATTGCTCAGTTTATACACCCTTTGGATGAGGCCAAACATCTTGGGTGCCCGGTGCCCACAGATGCCACAGATGTCGGTGAGCATACCGTTGTACGCCTTGAACGCGCCACCCATAGTTGGTTGGGAATTAGGGTTTAAAGATCTCCAGGCAGCATTTCACTGTGGTCCGGATCGTTACCACACCTGGCCTTTTGGGGCCTTATGTGATTCTCCGCTCCAAGTCTCAGGGTTTGCTTACCGGTTATACCTGATAGTGCAGTGGGCTTTCGTGGCTGTGGGGTATATTCCCCTTTCCACTGCACTCGTGCGCAAGCATGTAATAAAAAATAATTTCGAGAGGTGTTCAGGACAAGTAGCCATCTCGAAATTTGAGACACCCACCCCCAACCATACTGAGACACCTACACCAAACTGGGATGTGGTTCTCTCCACGGGAACTCCATTCTTACTTTATCAACATTGTCAGCAATGTCCTTCTGGTTGACCGTCCCATCACGATTTATGGGCACTTGTGAGTTCTATTACCATGGTGAGAAAGTTGCAGTGAGTATATTGAGCGAATCCAGCAGACTTATCAGCTACGAGAGCAAAGGCTTAAAGTACATTTACAGTAACCACCATCGCAGCGGTCAATAGCTGCCGCAACCAACTGAGCGCGCACGGCAATGCAGCATACGCAGAATTTCTGAATATTCACTGACACCATGCCAAATGATTCCAATAACCTTCCGTGACCTACTTGGAAGGCCTGCGATGTTTAGCCATACATGCCAAAGTGCAACATTTGACAAAAGATGGATCCACGAGCTTTCTTTAGCACAGGATCTAGTGGCATTTTCCATCAGTGTGTAGATGTTGTAGTGGACAAGGCGGAGCTAGGTGGGTTGTCAAGGTGAAAATCGGTCCGAAATGAACCCGAGTTGGACTCTGTGTTAGTGCTTTATATACAAATGCTAGGCCGCTCACTGACTCAGCACATACCAGAGAGAAGACGAAGGCCGGTCTACAGATTGTACTTGGCAAAAATCGGTAACCATCCTGAGCACAGGGAGTACCAGGGACAGATAGTAATACAAAACAAGGGAAAAGGTTTATTGAAGGTCAGTCTCTTCTGGAGGCTCTTGCGGATTGGATAGTGGCAATTAGACCTGAAAGGTAAATGGAACAAAAACAGCATATAGAGGAAACAATTGAAATAATAATGTCGTATACACATGTTGGACTTAGCACCACTAATGCCATAGCATCATCCCGTCCGCTAGAGAAAGGTGTTGTCCTCAACACCTCAGACCCCAGGTTAATGTTCCAGGGGATAAGGAAGATAGAAGTTTAGTGGAAGACATGCCGGAAATTTAAACACGACTTCTCTACGGCGTCACACCAATCTGCAGAGACTCACTGCCGGTCTTTGACGAGCACACCGGGTTGTCTACTATGATGTTCTGATCGCTGAGCTTGGCGTTTAGATCGCAAGCGTTTCATCACCAGTCGACGTGATATCGTCAGTGCTGTGCGCTGACGATGTCACCTCGACTGGTGATGAAACGCTTGCGATCTAAACGCCAAGCTCAGCGATCAGAACATCATGGCAACCAAGAACCTGAGCTACAACCAACACAAATATTTAAAACTATTGAGACACCGGGTTGTCATTATGAAAGACCAAAATGGGGCGGTAGCTATCCTCGGTACCGGAAAGTGAACGCAGCTTCCAGGTTTAGAAGCCCGTCCACGTGGCAGGAATTGATGAGTCAGCTTCACCCTCTGCAATGTGAACGGCACTGAAAGAGCTGTTTCCGGCCCTCAAACGTCGCCGCTCTTTAGCGGGAGTTTTAGAATTCCGTCTGAGAGCACAGCGGATTACGCAAACCGCCTTCGTGCGCTGGTGGCCAGTGGTTTCTCGCATCGGGGTGCGGGATTCCGGTGCGAATTTGCATTAGAACGGTTCATCGCTGGGCCTCGTGGCGAAGAAGCACGGAAATACCTGCAACTGAAGCTTCCAAAATCGCTGGCACTCACCGTTCGACCCCGCAAACCAGTTCATCGCCAGTATCAGTGAGAGGCCGAACATCAGTTCAAACAAGTGCTCACCTGTCTTGTCATCCCTATACTTGAGCACCCCACATTGGATTTATCACCTTAATCTTACTTGACTAGTGAGGAGCGTGCATGGACGGTGGATCCATTTTTAGAATCACATGGTAATTCTCCGAAAGTTATTTCGTCGGTTATTCAACGAGGACACATGGTCGTTGACTAACCGACGAAATAGCTTCCGAAGAATTGCCATATGATTGTAAGAATGGGCTCTTTCTTCACGCACACTCCTCACGATCCAAAAGAACACTTATCGTCATCGGCCTGTGAGTGGCCGTTATGCGGTGAAACAGCCACAGTTTTGTCCAGACTTGGCATGCACAAACAAATGTCAGGCCGGTGGTGGTCGAGTGGTTTAAAACGTTTGATTACCATCCTGGAGGTCAGATGTTCGAATCCCCGCCACTGCCGATAACTGGTGGTAAACAGCAACCCACTGCCGTCCGGTTCGTTACTACACTTGATCTACTGGGGTCTTATGTGGTTCTCCGTCACTCCAAATCTTTGTGTCCGGCTGCCCGCTTATGCTTAACAGTGCAGTGGGCCTTCGTGGCTGTGGGGTATATTCCCCTTTCCACTGCACTCGTGCGCAAGCATGTAACTAAAAAAATTGTCACAGAATTTTATCTCCATGGTTTGTGTTTCTAAGACAACGCATATATAGCCAATTTTGATTAAGGTTGTAGTTGAAGGTTGCCCAAGATGGGCACTCTTAAATATGGGGCGACGTGTGGTCTGATTTACTCGAGAGCCCGTGGCCAAAATAAATTACCAATGCGTCACCTAGGACTAAGGTAGTGAACGGGATGCCGGTCCAAACATGAGGTTGCGCCCGTATCAGCTTACAGTTGGTGGGGAAGGTGGTCGCTAATCCAGTGATGTCTTCTAATATACTACGGGGCTTGACTTCCTACTGAAAAACGACTGTTGCCTAGACAGGCCGAGAAGTACTGATATGCGGCGATCAGTAGGTCACCTTCGGGAGTGACAGGAGGAACAAGCAAGAATGGCCTTCAGAAGCACATACAGTGAATCTGCAAGAGCAGTTAGGACGGTTGCTGGCGCAAACCAACCTGCCAGTAGATGATACCCATCGGAGGCTACTACGATTCATATTGACCAAGCACTTAGATCCATTCGCATGAGACGGAACTTGTTTTGGGAAGGACTAAGGTGATTAGTCACCAAATAGACTCAAGGGGTTGCTCCAGTTCAACAGCCATCTCGTAGAGTGTCCGTACAACATCGAGATGAATTGCAGAAAATAATCCCCGGGATGTCGCACGATGCAATAACCGAATTGTCACAGTCCCTCGGGGCTTCACCAAACTTCTTGGTAAAGAAGAAATCCAGGGTCCTAAGACTTTGCGTCGATTATCGCCGGTCAAACCGGGTGACCCGGAAGAACAATTTTTCGCTTCCCCGGATCGGCGGCATGTTAGGGCACTGGGAGGAGCGACGTATTTCAGTGCTCTTGGTCTGCGATATCGATTGACAAGATGAAGTGATAGTTACGGGAGAGATGCAAAAACAGTGAAGTCCAGTTGAATCTGGGCGATGATCTCATACCTCATCAGCCGGTCATGCTCCCCAGTCGTTCAACTGTTGAAGCAGTTTTGCTTCTAAATGATTGTACGGTGCCCCTTCCGGTGGATAGGTATGAATACTGATCACTTCCGTGTTTATTTTAAGATGAATATGCGTGAACAGCTGTTTATTTGACAATGTTTTTTAGCTCAGGACCTGTGATATTAGAAACGTATTGCATATATTTTGGTGTCCCGTACTTTTACCGATATGGTCGAAATTAAATGAAACCAGATTGATGTTGCGAGGCAGAAACCTCAGCGACTGCGTGTTGCAATAAACCTATGATTCTACCACAAGTTCACTGCAATTCACTTCAGTTCTGGAAATGAGGTTACGCAGGATTTACCAACACGTCCAACATTCTCCGAAGTCACTTGAACGAATATCTAAGCGCAACTGTCAGAGACTTCCTCAATCATCGGGTCACACGAATCATGTTCAAGTTTGGTCCCAACACCGATGGCCGTTCAGACAGTAATCACAGTTACAATCCATTCTGCCACAACTGTCCATCGTGGTTATCATATGTATTTGACGGCCTGATTGGAACTAATACCAGTTAGCTGATAATTGTTAATATTATGCGAATATTAGTTTCACCACAGTATGCCAGGTGTTGGACATAATACAATATTCAGGTTCAACCCGTTGTCAAATTGGTATTGTCCACTTCACTAAGTAAATATATACCACTTATCAAAAACTACACCAGCCTTGATAAGGTAAGCGCCGTTAAGTAGACAGCCCGTAAGGTGAATGGGTGATATTAAAAGCCAGACTGTTACAGAATTTTTTTGATGTATCCGACTTTCACGAGGTCCATCCGGCCAGTTATTATATGCAAGAAGATATAGCTGAGTATCACGCCATACTGGCGATTACCTTGAGTTAGCGTCTAGGTTACTGCTGAGAAGTGACAGTCAGAGAACTGCCGCAATCCGTGAAGTGCTAATGGTTGTTCCAAATGAACTAGATTCATTGAAATCTCTGATATCCAGGAGACTAAAGTGAATATACGGGATTTAACGGCAAACAAGTTAGCGGTGAACGCTGTGGTAATAGATGATATACCGCTGATCAGTTACTAGACAAGTTGCTGTTCGAATTGGGCGTTCTATGCAGTGCGCTGCTAAACTGACTAAGATGATCAGTTTACTCACTATGGACTAGTCCATGTTGGTTTATACACTACTGATGGCTCACTCGATTTATGTAGGTAGCTCTATCCGATCACTTATGGTTAGAAATAGCACTTTTGCAAGCATAAATTGCAGATTTCTGTGTCGTTCACGGTCTTCTCAAGTGGACAGTGCAAAGTAGTTTTTTCGCGAGAGATCAAAACAAGTCAAAATCTATCTACTACTACCATTTCAGCAGCACTATTGGACATCCGAAGCCCCAGGAGTGTACACACTCCTGAAGAGTACCACATTAAACTCGTGCTCCCCTTCCCTCCGTACAGGCTCTCGGCAAATAGATGCGGTAGCTGTAAGAAGTTTGATGGAACTTATTCACCCCGTATGTGTTGGTCATCTGAAACGTATACTACACCGGGACATTCAGGGCTTGGGCTCTGCTCTCCCCCCCACGTTGACGACATGCGCATAATATACGACAGCAACGATGACGCAATTGAGTTAATAAACCGCTTTAATGGTGCCCACTCAAACGTCAGGGTGACTCGTCACACGTTAGAAGATGATCATATCTCCATTGTGGATATTGATATTTGTCGCCTTCCAGATGGATCGGTTAGGTGATCTGTCTACTAGAAAAACACTTGGTCTAGATGATATTTATATTTCACTAGTTTTGCGTCTTTGAAATATAAAATGGGTCTCATTTGAACGCTGTTCCCAGGGCACGTGATATATACTCAGAAGGCACGTTGAGTGGTGCGTGTGAAACACTGATAACAACGCCGCAGCCCGATGGGTATCCAGTGAAGTTTATTCTTATGCATTCTTTAAGAAAACCACTTATCCAAAAGCCACAAAGTATTCAGAATTTGGAGGTGTTCTTGCAACTATCCTTGAAAGATGGTGGCGTCAGTCGACTGGTTGTTAAGCGTTTGAGTTCATTCGTCAAATGAACTTATCACGCCGCCGATCTGGTCATCGTCTTCACAACGGCATTGCTACAAATACCGTCGGTAAAAGAGCCGCTGCTTCTTTGCGTCACATTGAACTGTCTATAAATTCACATGTGGATGGTCAGCTTTGCACATAGGCAGAACAGCGGGGCGATTGCGTCACAGATTGGTTAAACATTCCGGTGTTGCTTCAAAGAGCGGTGACTAATTCGTTCACAATGATGACATCATTCACTAAACCTGAAAGAATTAGGTCATCAGTTACGCAATATCCAACGGTTTAAAATGTTTTGTGATCCAGAGCCAGACGTTTAAGGTCATATACAGCACTGCAAGCACGAGACCACTCATACATACCGAGGCTAAGCATTCTCAACATTGAACTCAACTTTTGCAAACTGCGCGAATGACTTATCAGTTAGACTTCATCTTGGCAACCAAATCTTTATTTCCCCCACTCCATTTTTTGCTGCTATCACATAACTTATCATTCACTTCAATATTTCTTCATGTTTCAGTTGTTATTTTCCTGACTGTATGAGCAGTTACATTTTTTCACTGTGCTCGCGCATGAGTGCAGTGGAGAGGGCATACTCCGTAGTCACAAAGACTCACCGGTGATGGCTGCTGTGTGCAAATGTACGTATTACCCGAAATGGTGCAGGCTACGAACACGTTTCTGGCTGGTCTATTCAAATTCGTGGCTAAAACATTGTTTTGATTGTCAATTCTTTTTTACATTATCATAGAAACTTCTTTATTTGGATGTCATGATTTTCCGGCAACTGGAGACAATCGCAGTAAAATCGCAGCCGCTGGTCACAGTCTCGTATCTATTTCACGTCTGTGTTTATTAACGGATATCATCATCGTCCAGTCATCAAACCAGAATGTGAGAGGTCAATTGAATATTTCCATGAAAAGAACACACTAGTATAAACAAACTATCTTCGTAATCATCAAGCTTCGCTCTTACAAATTACTTATCTCGGGACTCAAAAATCTCACATTCACGCAATAGCATTTGGTGCAAAATGTACACGATAAAAAAATGTATGCGACACGAAGCTCCACAGTTACTTTTGGGTCTTTTTTATTTTTGACCCGTATTTGGTTTTCGCCCTTCCGTACTTATGTGTGAGTGCTATGAGAACAACACACCCAAGTAGTCATAGGGTCTTATTGGTCACCGTGGGGAACCGATAACTGTGGTTCTGAGACCTGGAAAGAAGAGCTAAATAGATCCCCGGTCGGTCAAGTGTGGTAGTAAACTTGGCAACAACGCAGCTTCTTCTATCACGAAACTATTCGCAGGTCTCTCGGACTGAGCGACCGTTTGTGCATTATTCAAATATAACTCGTATGCGGACTGATTCGCTAAGTATTAAACTGGCGCACCGTAATATCAAGGAAACGTGACTGTGTTCTTTTTGTGTATATTATCTACGTCCACCTCTATCCAAACGGCCTTCCTGGAAATCCGGTTATTTATTGAACCTATGGGTTTCGTTTATGTCATTTCTGATGACTTTTTTTGTATGCCTAAAGACTGACCACAATACTCTCTTATTACTCACCTTTTAAAGTTCCCTGTGGAGATGGTCTCACAAGTTTACATGAACTCACAGTTATCAGAACGCAGCACGCAAACGGCCCGTACCGATGCCACAGTTGCGACACAATCATACGGTACATCGGTGTCGGTAAACATCGGGACGGACGAAGATGACATTAGCGCCTTTTTAGGGAGTTTGTTCTGTGATGCCAGTGTGGAGACTACATTCCCGGCTGCTCAACTGGTTCATGGTAAGTTTCCTTTGCCCTCGAATTTCGACTTCGGTTACTCTGTGCACTGTGCTCGTGATACCAATGTGATGCTTTTGCCTAGAAGTGGCGCGCATCTGCCCGCACCTGTGCACGCTCACGAAATGTTCACTCATCAGATCTCAGTTATCGCATGTGCACTATTCCCATTTATAGTTATGTTTTGCTTTCTTTCCTAATTACTACGCATAAATAGCACAACATTTCAGGAGGGGGGTCGGGGTCAATTAGTGTCAAAAGGAAGTGATTACCGAGGACAGGATTCGAACCCCTGACCTCTACGTTTGAGATTCACCATGATGGACGTTTCACCACCACCATCTACTTAACCAGTTGCTTTTGTTAAACAATCTTCGGTCTTTTGTCAGTCGGTAACCGGCCGAGTTTCGATCAAGTTTCCTCTGTTCGGCTGTAAATCTTACCGAATACCTTCCATCGTTCTGGTTTCATCTTGTTCGCATGCCTAATTATTCACTCATTTCGGCCTGCTTGCGCACGCACATGCCCGGGTGAGAGCCTTGTGGCCGTTACTGTTAGACTATAGGGCAATCGCATGGATCATGCGTGACGCATTATTACTGTATCTGATGCGACTCTTAAGACCCAAATCATGAAGTTCCAACAAATAAGCCCTTTACGGTAGTTTTGTATTCCACGTGCTTATTCGGTCAGGTAAATACATGCGAACGGGAAGGCCTTAGTTTTCGGTAACTTAGGTGGTGCAAACTATCTTGTGTTGGTATTGTGGTGTTATTTCTCCTTCAACCATTTACTTTCCGATGATTGCATTCTGCCAAACAAAGTGTTAAGATTACTGTCAGATTGACAGTGTGCTGTCCACTCATGAGGAAAAACTACAACGGACTGGTATGTTGCACTCATCATTGTCTATTCCACAACACGATAAATCTGCAAATTCACAAACTACTTTTTTGCGTGTTAACTCATATACTTACGGAGATATCTTAGTGCTGATTTTTCACGTGGTTGGTTGTTGTAGAGTGGTTCAGGTGCTTATCACCTCAGGAGTCGGAGGTTTAAATCCCGCTACTACCAGCCATTTTGCTGATAGACAGTCATCTGGTGTCCAGCGGCTCGATACTGCGCCTTGGTTTTTCACTCGACACCTCGGTCTCGGTTGACAGCTATTCCTATTATTCCAGTGCGTCTTTGAAGCTATGGGACATGCCCCTTTGCACTCATGCACAGACAAATACAATAAATACAATAAATACAATCTCAACGGAGCTTCAATAATTATAACTTACGTCCAGATGCTGCTGAATTAATCAGCGACAATGGGGCTTGTTTTCTATTCCAGCGAGGCTGTTGTGGTTGTAGTTTTTCTGACTCTGAACAGGAACATGAAATATAATGTTTAGAAGAGGATCTAGCTGCAAAAGCTTTCATTCGATTCAACTTCAGTTTCAATTTAAACAACTGTTAACCGTGCACATGATATAGGTTTGGTCACTTTCCGCAAAAATCTTGGAAGTCAAAAGAAATAGTTGGGGGAAAATTACCGCAGGTTCTATGGCTTTGTTTGGTATTTCTCCATATGATTTGTTCAGATTTGTCGCGCAAAGCGCCCCAAACGAGTAAACAAAATAATAAAAAAACAAGATAAGAACATCAGGCGAAGTAAAGTTTCACATACTACTGTGTCACTGCCCACATCACCTGTCCGTGTCGTCCGTTATCTTCAAACATCGACGTCCGCAGCTCCCACCCAAGCAGCGTGACACTTTCCGGTTAGCCGATTTCATCTGCTAAGGTTTTCATGGTGTTCGTTCATATAATGTACTATCCACCCAACTTTCAAACACTGTAACATCTGGCTTTTACAAGATTGTAGAAACACAGGAGAAATGTCTGCTGACACCACAAAAGATAAATGTCTACTGGCAAAAAACTATTACGAAGCCATCAACCAGCTGTGAAGGTACTTCATTGATCAGACAAAGGCTCGGGGGTAGTAGTTCTGAACAAATCAGTCTGCAAAGAAAAATGGTGCCCATCTTAGCAGACGAGACTCAGTTCATACCTGACAGCAATTCTGATGCCTCCAGTGAACTAAAAAATAAAAATGAACAGAGCTGGACAACTTTGTAAGGGCCAGCTTGTACATAACACGGAATGTCTGTCTTCAGCTTCTGTTTAGTCTGCCTGGAAATAAATGAGGATTGGCTGTATGCATATTCACGCATTAAAACGGCAGAGTTCACATTCTAGACTGGGCAGCGTTTTATTCGGACGGTTTGGTTGCGTTGTTCTTATGTGACTGGGGCAATTTTTAAAATGGATTCGATCACAAAATTGATGATGAAGACTGATGAAAAATAACCTCCATTTCTTGTGTTGAAATTGAGCAAAGGATTGTCATGAGCCTGAACACGATCTCAACTAATTGAATGGAAAATGATTTTTTTCAGTTGTGATAACGTGTATACACAAGAGTCCAGTTTCATGGCTCGCTTCCCAGATTAAGCCGCAACGATCAACTAATTCTGAGCGTTTGCTCTCGACTTGTTTCGTCTACCGCATTGCATTCATATTTTCACAATTTTTCTTTGTCTACCCTTTAGAATGCACGGATACTGCGTTAGACACCGATGCTATTCTGGATAGTATTAATCCCGTGAGTCAATATGCAGATGCTGCGTTCGATACAAATGACTCAGTGTGCAGTCCGACTAAACCAGACTACACCGAACCTCCATCACCGTGCATTTTAACGGCCGGGGACGAAAAATTTCCCGATCATATTGTTGCTTTGACGCATGAGGTCAACAAAGTGAACCAACTGCTGGCACCTTTCTCTGAGGATCAAGCATTAAATGGACACCGTGTTATAGATCCGGTCTTATCCGTTGCGCACGACTCAATTGATGCTCAACAAACGACTTATTTTCTCCCTCCAACAAGATTGTTGGAAACACCACCTCCGATGCGCTCACAAAACTCATCACAATTGCTTTCAATATACCACCAACCCGAGTCCAGCGTGATGCATCATGGAGTTCCTTCTCCACCAGAAACTGCTTGTCGTAAGCGTTGAAGTTTATTCATATGAAGAAGTGTTCTAGTTAATTAATCACTTCCGGTACTGATTAGAATAACATCGGTCCGTCGATATGTCGCATCATTGTGGCACCACCACAATTATCATCCATAAATCACTTGACGCTAATCCCATTTGAGACAGAAAATAGGTACGTTAAACACCTGCATAGATCTCGTGATTGGTGCTGGTATTATAAACGAAATTAATAGAGTTCTTTCGACTGCAAGTTATCTACCTTCACCTCAAGCCCTAATGTTTATGAACAGTGTGGAATTCTTGTCATGTAATGGTACCCGGTCCATTATTTGACAAACTGACTCTTCGATAATGTTACACGATCTCTTCGTCGTGTGACAACACTGCGTTCTGAAGGTGTGTATTAATTTTTTCCTCAGTGCATGCAGTTGTGTAGTTTTCCAAACGGGACAAATGTCGGTGGGCAGGGCTGACCACTGATTCCTTTTTAACATGGGTGATTAAACGTTCAAATTATTTAGAATTGAAGTTGGACAGCAACGCCTTATGGGACCGTAAACGTCTTAAGCGATCGTTGTGATGGGGAACATTTTTGCTGCTTTGTTAATCGTTGAAATTAGTCTCTGTAGAAATCTCCTAAAGATTTCTTTTTAATTCTTACCACCAGGACAATGAACTGATTCATCCTCAGTTATCGTTTCCTCGTAGTTAGTTGATAACCTCGCACTAAGTGTTCCCATTTTGGTTTTGAATTGTAACTCTCAGCATCCTTCTGTCGGAAATGATAATAAATGGAGCACAAAGTGCAGCTGAATGGTGCTGGTGGTGGACTGAGTAGAAAATGAAAGCTCGAGTACAGTCCAGTCACGAGCCTGTCATCCACAGTCATCAAGTAGAATAGACCCCGTGGATCCTGCCCCGAGTGCACAACACATTGCTCAGTGGCATATAATTTGTATTAAGTAGTCTTCGCGCTTGTTCGCTATTCCGATTGCACAAACAAAATTGGGGTCACAGGCATCCAGCATATCTTCGCACTTTTGTTCGTCTACTTAAACGTGCTCCTTGTGGAATCGTTCCAGTATAGCTGTACATGGGTTATTGACCGTTAATTTCACATCAGTGCATAGCTTATACAGGTACATGTTCAAAATTCATTGTCCATGGGTAAATATGATGACAGTTTATCAACTAAATAACATGGCCAATTTTTTAGGAATACAATTGCAGTATTGAAGGGCAGAACAGAAGAGTATTAAGTAGATAGTCAGTTGGTCGGTAACTGCGTCACATCAGCGTTTCCAAAAGAAAATTTACCATGTAATGGATGAATAATGCCCTTTAATGGAGAACCCATTTGGATTTTTGACAGACTGCGATACCGCATGTTTGATATGAAGTGGCGCATCGTTCGCGGTATGCAGGTCATCAAATACACTAAACGAAGATATTTGGAGCCACCATATAACTCAGAAACTGGCAGTCATCAAAGTTCTCACCTAAAGCAGGCATATACGACCATGCTTGCTCACCCGCAGGGTTTGTTACTTTTTTGAACGCTATGCGTAACGATATAAAACATGACTCGGCCTCATTTTAAACGTTTATTAAAGATCTAGAATTTTTATTTTGTTAGTAATTCCTGGTCTTCGCTGCTCGCCTCGGTGTACAGAGTACTCAGTATTAAACGCTCCGGGAGTTTCGTATTTCTATTTTGGCTACTGATATCGATGACAGTAGCTAATTTCCAAGCTTTCCTATGCCAGCCGAAATATGCCATCAAATAGTCCGTACGAAATAAGGACGTAGGAGTGGAGTACCTGGGGTTTCTGTCAACGTTGGGAGAAGTCGTCGCACTTCATTAGGCACCTATCGGCCACCTAAGCTGGGCAGCCCCGTCCACGTTTCGCTTGCTCCATTGGGTGCATGGAGCTAAGGGATGAATCCGAAAAGCGGATCAATAACAAAGCACCAACGGAGACATGACAAAACGCATGCAGTAATCCGGTCTCACGTGACAGACCAGAAGACGTTCCTTCAGGAGTGCTTCGGTCACGTTCCCGTTCTAGGTTAACGCCCCACTGCCTTGTGGGTGAGGCTTTTGAGCCAAAGGCTCCGGTTAGGGTTCCCAAAGAAAAACCCCTTCTGCAGTGTGGGCAGCCGCGAAGTATGACGCCCAGAAGCCTTCAGTATCTTTCCTGTAAAGGGCCTTACCAATTTTATCTCTCAATTTAAGTTCGATGCAAAAAACCACGGGTAATTGCGGCTCTGATGAAAGCAGTAATTCAGGAGTTGGGTGTAAATCAAATGCATATCTTAAGTCTAAGGATTCACTTCACTTGGCTGCCGTTAACGTTCGCACACTATGTCAGATAGGGCAACAGGCTGCCCTCGCTAGAACTCTTGAGACCTTCAAAATAGATGTATGCTATGTCTCAGAAACACGCATACAAGACCCCACTTCTGTGATAGCTCTTCGCACCCTAGATACAACCTCAGTCTCTCACTTCACTCTTCGCGTGTCGAGTGATTCGGTGTCTACAGCTCGTGGTCAGGCTGGCTTTGGGATTGCTTTGAACATGAAAACTGAGCGTGCACTGCTAGACTGGATTCCAGTCAGCAGTCGTTTGTGTGCAATTCGGTTGGACTGTTCTGTTCGTGTTAACAACAACAAACTGAAGCGCCGATATTTGTTCGTCGTGTCTGTGTATGCGCCGACTGACTGCAGTTCCTCTGATGCCAAGAATGAATTGTATCAGGATTTGTATCAGCTGCTTCGAAGCACGTTCAACGGACGTGGTGGTCATTTCTGGGGATTTGAACGCCAAAATTGGCCGTTTGGGAGATTCCAAAAGGCACATTGGAGGCTTTTTACTATCCCAGCCGATCGTACCGATAACGGCGATTGCCTCATTCAGCTGTGTTTTGACCACAGATTGTTTCTGTCAAATACGAACGTGTGCCATAAGAAGTGGCATAGACTCACATGGCGTTCTCCTTCGTCTTCACAACGTTGGACTCAGACTGACTATATTGTGATTGGTCACCGCTGGTGTGGGTAATTGAAGATTGTCGTTCATTTTGGTCTACGCCTGTGGACTCATCTTGCCTTGGTTCGTGCTCGGTTTCGTTTACGTCTCGTCCGTGGTCGCACCGAGATAAGTGCCACGCTTTCCGCGCAGTTGCTTTTAGACGATAATCAGCGACGCAGTTTCCAGATGGAGCTGTCTACGCAGTTATCGATGCAGCCAGATGTTCAGGACCCAAATGAGCGCTGGCAACAGGTCAAAGAAGCTTTTATATGTCGCTTCAAATGCTACCCAGAACTCTGGTTCAAGTCCGTCTCACAAACGATGGATATCTTCAGCTGCTTTGTTCGATGCTCGCAGATCTGTCCCTCCGGATGTCACATTTAATGAAGTGCGTAAATTCCTGAGACGCCAACTGCCAAGGAGCCTGAGGAATGACCGTGAGCAGTGGTGGATTGCGAAGTGTAAGAAAACGGAAGAGGCTGCATCCGTTGGCAATGCTCGCAATCTTTTCCGTTTGATTAGCGGTACCGGTCCACGGAAGCCTGGTGTGAGTTAATTAAGGAATCTGACGGCTCACTGATTTACTCTCAGGGACGTCGTCTGGAGCGTTGGGCGGAGCACTTTAGGGAACAATTCAGTTGGCCCACTTCAACGGTGGACCTTCCAAATATACCTGCCAGCGAAACGATGCAGATGGATATCAATCCTCCATCAGAGATGGAGATTATGCGGGAGATAGGTTACTTGAAAAGGTATAAAGCCGCTGGACCGGATGGGTTGTCTCCATTCTTTTTCAAGGATAGAGGCGAAGCTTTGGTTTCGGAGTTAACAATACTCCTTCGGATTATTTGGGATAGTGAGCAGATTCCCAGGGAATGGTGTGAATCGGTGATTGTGCCGATTTACAAGAAAGGTAACAGGTCCTCTTGTGAAAACCACAGGGGAATTAGCTTGGTAATTATCGCGTCTAAACTGCTCACCGGTCTTATTCTCCACCGATTAGCCAGTGCCCGCGAAATGTGCACGCGTGGGAATCAAGCCGGTTTCAGACCCGGTCGGGGTTGTATCGACCACATCTTTACTCTTCGACAAACTTGAGAACACAGACGCATTTTCCGTAGGCCCACAATCTGTCTTTTTTGGTCTGAAAGCAGCATTCGACTCAGTGGACCGCCGAGTTCTCTGGCGTTGCCTCTCACTGAAGAGTGTACCAGGGAAGTTTATTTCTCTTTTCCAATACCTGTGTGCGAACAGCCGAAGCCGAGTTCGTGCTTACGGCTATCTTTCCCCCGAGTTCACCACGGAAGGTGGTGTTCATCAGGGTTGCCCTCTTTCACCCTTCCTCTTCAATTTTGTGATTGAATTGATTCTTGAGATGACCCTATCCTCTTGTGAAAATAATGGCATCGGTCTTTGCTCAAACAGTAAACTGTCTGACCTGAGTATGCGGACGATATTGTTCTGAGTGAAGACCCAGGTAAGTTGCAAGCTCTTTTAGATAGCCTAAACAGAAGTGTAACAGTGTTCGGGATGCCTTATGCACCTTCAAACTGTAAAGTGCTGTTTCAAGACTGGGTTGGCTCAACACCAAACCTTGTGTCGGCAGGGGAAGCTCTAGCTGGAGCGGATAAATTTTGTTACCTGGGCAGTTACATCTCACCAGGTGGACAGATAACGGATGAAGTGTCATCGCGTATACAGAAGGCGCGTTTGGCTTTTACCAACCTCCGTCATCTGTGGTGTCGGCGTAACATCCGATTGTTTGTTTAGGGTAGAATGTACAGTGCTGCAGTTAGGTCCGTTCTTTTATACGGTTCAGAAACATGGCCGTTGAGGGTAGAAGATGGGCGAAAACTGTCGGTGTTCGAGCATCGATGTCTCTGTAGCATTGCCGGAGCATGGTGGGAACACTGTATCAGCAATGCTGAGGTTCGGCGTAAGGTGCTGGGAACCAGAGGTCAGTCTCTGGATCAAGTGCTGAATCTAAACAGGTTGAGGTGGTTAGGACATGTGTTTCGCATGCCCACGGATAGACTTCCTCAGCTCACGCTGTTCTCTGAGGCAGGTGATGATTGGAAGGTAGGCCGAGGTGGTCAGTCCATGGCACGGCAAAAAGGTATGACAACCTTGACGAGTGGACTTGGCCAAGTAGGACGTGTTAGACTTCCAGGTTGGGGTCCACATAATCCGCCTACTAAATGGTTGGAGACATTAAGTGATATGGCTGGGTGTCGCGGTCAGTGGTGTAGTTGCATTCGGACTCTTTCCTTGTCCTCTTGATTCCAGCTTGCTACTTTGACTTTTTATATCTTTATCACTGTGCTTCCATTCTTTTCGTCCTTTACTGGACGACGCTGGAAGGTGGCAACCGAAATCAGAGTAAAGAAGTGCTAAGTTAATGATTGAATAGACTGAACTGAACTGAAGCTTGAGGTAATGAAATTTAAAAGGATAATCGGAAACCCCAGTCGAGAAAGTGCTGCAGATGGTCATATGTGTCCCATCCTGTCATTAGGTTTTACAGTAGAATGGTCATTATGTGTGTATTAAGAGTTTCTTGGTTGTGGCTGTCCTAATTATTTATTTTTCTGCATGAAAAATAATGGGTTTCTGTCTGTTTGTTTTTCGGTTGCATTCACTCACAATGGTTCCAGTTACCATGTCGATGCCGCACGGCAGTGATACTCATGGAATAGCTGAAATCGGTTGCCAGTACCCAAAACCATCAGTACTGCGATCAGATTTATCGGTCTGCACGACACCTGATTATTTGCCATCATTTCAGTCAATTGGGCTGCAGTCTAATTTGTGGTCACCGACAGCCCCTGTTTACTCGTCAATGGAGACTCAAACGATTGATGCAGATTTGGAATCCTGGCTGAACAGCGTTCATACTCAGACATCTACTTCGCCATTTGATATACACGCCTTTACCGATATGGGTGTCGGAGTGAATGAGGATTTCCTGTCGGCCGCGCTTGACTCTGTGGAAGCGGATACAAAGTTTCCAGACTAATTTACAGCCACTAACACGCATGATTACTTCTGCATTATTCATTCCTGAAGAGCTTTGTCTTCCACTGTTAGCTTTCCATGCTCTGTTGGGCATAACTGCGCATATCATTGGGATTTGGTTGTCGATTTTATTCTGTTAATCTTTGTTTCACAACCTAGACTGTAAATACGTTATTTTTCACTTGATCCTGTCTTCCTGCCCTTTATAGTTCACTTAGTTTACAAGACAATATATTTTTTGAGTTTTCGCAATAATGTGTTCTCTAAAGGATTCTGATGAGTTCCGGTTTGTGCAGTAAGTCATAAAGGAGCAGTTAGGGTGATTCGCCACAAATTCTACTGCTGAAGTCAGCCACGGAAATTCACCACTGTTCATTCTTGACAAAAACAAAGGCTAATATGACGCTAAAGTGGTTAGAAATCATCAACTACCTAATTAGCAAGTTCACTGTTACATGAACCCAGTGGCGATATCGTGTAGTTTTCCTGCCGTAATCTGTTCCATCGTTGGAATTCTAGTTGACCTAATTGCTATAATCCTGTTTGATTCGGAAACCGTACCGTTACTGTATAACCGGATCATCTTGGAAGGCTCAGACAAGTTTGCACCTATATTCGGGAGAAGCGTTACAGTGAAAAAAGTGTCTTCGAATATTTCTCGGCAGGGCACTTAGCTTTGCCGGAAATTGCAAACAAACGTCGGAAATGTATTTATGATTCACTTAGAGACGGAAACATATCCGCAAGACCGCCGCGATCATATCACCGCTTCAGTTCTTGTTGGCTTCTCTCCGCGAATCTTGTTATGTGGGGATGGATACCGCACATAGTGGACCGACAGTAGACATAAACAAGTCAATCAGCCGTTCACTTTTCAGTGATTTGTTGCGTACAGGAGCCCAAATTGTTCGTTGGGATGATCGCTTTACTTGTCAGAGAGTATCAGGGTTAAAAGAAGTCTTGTCGTTTCTCCTTTGTAAATTTATCGTATTTCCATTGCCACCAACTAACATCTGGCAATATTTTACAATATATGAGGTTGAAATGGGAATTTTGGACGCTTGATGAGAGAAGCAAAGTGAATATTTAATATGCAAAACGTAGTGTACAGGATTGTCGCCTCGCAATTGTCCATCACGACGGGGCTACACCTCGACGTGGTGTGATGGTTCGCGTGCCGCTGACCCAAAGAGCCATACAGGATGGCTTCCTTAAGCCGGAGATGCAATCATGCCTAACAGGTCAGTGGGTGGAGGCCAGACAAAGTTCAGTCTCCTGGTCCTCCAGGTTGGGGGTCGATTTGAACTGACAACTCAGTCGGTAAAATCAGTGAAAGAATAATTGATCCAAGCAAATGGGCTTCCACTAAGCCATCCCGCTGCCTTGCGGATAGGTTCTTGTTAGATCTAATAGCTTTGGTTGAGAACCCTAATCGTTCTCCTGCATTGTGGCTGGACACCCTAGCAGTACTCGTCCAACATCTCATAAACTGCACGAAAACAGGATTCCGTACTGTGTGGGTCGTCGAGCAGGCTAATCAGGACCACACTGGCCATTGCATCGAGCGGGGTGGGTAGTCATAAGTGGGCTACTGCTCAGAATTCCCTCTTTTATTCAACCTTTGTATTCTGTTCCCAACCACCTCTCTTTGCTTCCTCTGTTCACCCATGATGCTCCCATTGATAAAACCCCCGAAACTCGTAACGGTTCATCGTCAAATGACGTGAATTATACTCAATCTCATAACTCACATTTTCTCAAGCTTCGTCAGCTTCTGAATCTTGGCTCCTTTAACGTGAGCACTCTCATGCAAGCAGGTCAGCAGGCGTGCCTAGCGCTCACAATAGATTCTGGCAATTGATGTCTACTGCTTAAGTGAAACGCGTATACAGGATTCGAGCAGTATAATTCAACTAGCTGTTCCTGGTATCTCATCGAGGTATTTCCTGCACACTTCAGGAGACGAAGTAGCTCGAGCTGCTGGTCAACGTGGTGTAGGAATAGTCTTGACTGACAAGGCTGAGGCTGCCCTTTTAGACTGGATTCCTGTTAACAGTCGTTTATGTGATGTGAGACTCCAAGGATCATCTGGCGTTCGAAATGATAGTTGTGTTGAGCGCAATGTTTGTGATCTCGGTATACGCTCCAACAGACTACAGCGGTGGCACGTATCAGGGTGAGTTCTACGATGGATTCAACATTCTCGTTCGCAAGAGAAAAGGCTGTGATATTGTAGTGCTAGTTGGTGATTTCAATGCACAGATTGGCAAACTTAGTGCGCCAGGAGCTCGTTTAGGTGGGTATTATGCCTTACCCGCTGAGCTTGCAGACAACGGGATAGGTCTCTCCAGTTTTGTGCAGACGACCGGTTATTCATGTCTAGCACAAACTTCGGACACAACTCGCATCTCATGGCGACATGGCGCTCTAACGCTACAGGTATTCTAAGGCGGATCGACCACATCGCAGTAAGCTCCTGGTGGCGCAGTTCTGTTCAGAACTGTAGATCCTGCTGGTCCACATATGTAGAGTCGGACCATGCATTAGTTTTGACGCAATTATCTCTCCAGCTCCATGGTCATCGACGCAAACCACAAACCCGATTAGCCGTACAACGTTTGTCTGATTCTTAATTTTTCACCGAAGTTAGCACATGAGCTAGGAACTGCGATGAGCATTGGGTCCATAACCAGCAGGTGATGCACGTGACAGCAGGTTTCGCCTGTGGTCCTAGATCTGATGTCTATCAAAGAGACTGGATTTCTCAAGAGTCGGCCAGCCTGTGGGGCAAAAAGGTCAGCTCTCGAACTGTAAGGAGATCGATAAGATACGAAGACATCCACAAAGACAAGCTACAAAAAGCCTTAGGAATGATCGTGAAAACTGATGGGTCAAGGTAGCCGCAGAAATGGGAGCAGCAGCTGCTTCAGGTAACGCTATGTGATAGAAACGGTGAGCCTATTCATGGCAAAGAGTAAAGGCTGGACCGTTGGGCTGAATACTCAGAGGAACAGTTTAGCTGGCCGCGCGCTAATGTACTTACTCCTCTGTCAATAACTGTGAATCCTTGGGGAGTACCACTTGAATCCCCATCGGAGGTGGAAGTGGAGTCATGCATTCGATCACTAAAGCGAGGGGAAGCGGCCG
Source organism: Fasciola hepatica (assembly GCA_948099385.1). Lineage (NCBI taxonomy): Eukaryota > Metazoa > Platyhelminthes > Trematoda > Plagiorchiida > Fasciolidae > Fasciola > Fasciola hepatica. The sequence goes on along the minus strand of CANUEZ040000112.1, from coordinate 3,505,183 downwards.
GTCCCGATGGACTTTCTCCAGTTCTTTTCAAAATGGGTGGTGATGCCTTGATAAAATAATTTATCACTTTGATGCATGACTTTTGGAACGAGGAGCGTATTTCGTTATTATACGGCGAGTCATCGATTGCATCCATCCCCAAGAAGGTAGTACTCAGTGACTGTAGTATTCGTTGTGGGATCAGCTTAATTCCGATAATCACCAAAGTAACAGCCGCAACTTTGGTGCGCTGCCTGACGCCAGCTCGCGAAAGGAACACCCGTGAAAACATGCCGGATTCCGCCCAGGTCGACGATGCATCTACCAGATTCTTACTCTTCGTCAGTTACTTGACACACGTCACGCACACCGTCGACCGACAGTAATGGTTTTCCTCAACTTGAAAGATGCCTTCGACTCAGTTGACTGAATGGCGCTATTCAGTGCTTTTCACCATAACGGTGTGCCTCAGAAGTTCTTGAATCTCTTGAGATCATTGTACTCGCATATTTCTGGACGTGTAACGGTTTACGGGGAACTATCCAGTCCATTTGAAACGACCAGCGGTGTTCGACAAGGATATCCCATTTTTCCATTCCCGTTCGACTTCGTGATGGACGAAATAATGGAGAATGCCCTGCAAAATCTGCAGGATGTAGGCGTCGAACTAGGAAATAGTGAAAAGCTGTGTGATGTAGATTGCGTAAACGACCTTGTCTGCTTGTTCGAACGCACGGAACATGCTCAGCGTGCAATAGATAGACTTGCAAGAGGCATAGCTCTACTTGACATGCGGTTTGCGCGTATGAAGTCTAAAATGATGTTGCAAAACTGTACATCAACGGTTCCAAGCTTGATGCTCAATGGGGAGGTGCTGGCAGTTGTCGATTGTTTCACTTACCTCAGCAGCAGCGTGACGACTGATAGGAACGCGGCAGTCGAGATGAGCATGCGTGTATCCAAGGTTCGAGTGACGAACGCTCGACTGAAGCACTTGTGACGCCAACCTGATATTTCGCTGAGGTTGAAAGGTTGTGCGTACTGTGCCGGGGTGCGTTCAGTTTTGTTGTGTAGTTGCGAGACATGGGGTTTGCGTGCTGAAGGCATTCGTCGTCTTGAGGTTTTCAACCATGGATGTTTGGGTAGAATCGCTAAGATTGTATGGAAAGGCCGAGTGAGTAATGCTGAGGTCATAAGTCAAGTATTGCGTGCTAGTTCGGAGAATTTTCTATCACAGCATATTCGGCTTAGTAGATTTCGTGAGTTAGGTCAATTGTTGCTTCCAGTCTGTAAACAGATTAATCTCGTTTCTGAAGTAACATTTTCACCCGTTTGATTGACGGCTACAATGACTGTCAGAGTGAGCGCCGAGAGAATGACAATGAATGAACTAGTTTCATTTATATTGCAAGTTTTGAACTTCTGCCTATGGTCGGGAAGGATAGAGATATTCCGTGAGGCAGATTACAAGTGACACATGCCGAAAAGGCTGTGGCAAATGCACACACATTTTGGTGCAGTGGCCTGGATCGTACATGACTTACAATCCCTATGATGACCTTTATCTCGGCTGAGATGAGAACGGCTGTTATGACAGATAAACTCAACGGTTGTTCATTCGCTTCTCTAAGGCACAACGTGTACACTGAGTTGACTGCGTTACTGAGGAAGGTAAACCTAGGGTCGGGCTAGTAAACTGGATAAAGTCACTTGTACGCATTTCGATAGCCGTGGTTCATTGTTCCTAACACTCAATGGACTCCGTGAGCAAAGTTTGAAGAAACGACATAACCTCTGTGGTTTACTCCTCGATTTTGAGAATTACCGATGCGGACTGACGGGAGAAGGTGATGGTTGGGGCGGGTGTAATAGGATATACGTGCTTGTGAGTTCATGTATGCTCGTGTGCTCGAACTACAACACACCGTGGCGAGGTAACCTCGGCTCTATTCAGATGAAACCAGTCATTGGATGACTTTAATGTGCCGGACCGCTCTAGTGTATATGACCAAGAAAACAATTTGACGCTTAAACGTGAATGGGTGCGGTGACCTAACATTGACTAACGCGACTGCATTGCTAACGTGGACGGAGTCGTTAGATGAACGGTGAATACAAGAGAAGTGCATTGTGGTCTTAGGAAATCTACTGATACTGGTTTGGGTGTGACAGTTAGAGAGACACACTGCCTCCCTTGGATCAGCGGAATGAATGCATGGTATCACGTCAGTATAAACGCAACTAGAATTTGTGCATTCAGGTCGTGTCATGTGCAAAAACCACGATAACCACCGTTGGTTGTGATTAACACCTAACGAGCTCCGTGACTGAGAAGTTGAGAAACACAAGCACATTAGTAGTCTGTGGGGAATTTATCAGTTTCCAGAAGTATCGCTTCGGTTTGGCACGAGAAGATGATAGCTCCGGTGGACGAGATTAAGATAGCAGTGACGACCATTCCTACTAATCGATCACAGGCCGATAAAAAGGGTGCGTCGTGCCAGCTACAACGTAATTCCGCTGTCATGGCGAATATATATGTACACCTTGTGTTGGCCGTTTGTGTATCTCCAGGTTTGTGAATAGGTGCTGATGAAATAGCCACTGGTCTGTTTCCCCATTTGGCAGCCTGTAACTGATCGCGACCCCGTTTCTGAAATATTGTACAATTATTACAAAATAAAAGGAAGTGAATAAAACAAAAAAAATTAAAGGATAAAGGTAATACCGTAGATGATCAAAACTGATAGCAAACTGTGGACCAATTGTCTCACACCTGATCTGTGGCCGCGCTTTCCAGTCATTTCACTGTTAGAGCAGCTTTGTCTCTGGCTGATCTAGGGACGTATACGCAGGAATACCAATGCATTGAGACGAATGGGTGTGGGCAGTAGCTTGTTCGACAATGTCTTTCAACTCCCGATCAGTGTCCTTATTACCAAACGTATTCCATGTGCTTCTATATCCCGTACTGTTACTGATATGGTCGAATTAAAGCAACAAAATGACGCTGTCATTCAGAAACGCAGGTGACTATACGGTTAATTGGAACCGTCTGCTTCTAACACCAACAGATTACCAATTTTTAGTTTCCTCAGGTTGCATCAACTGTGGTGTTACTCCAAGATTGGTTACGCTGTTAGGATACTGATTAATTCAGGGCGGGCGATACTATTGGATCGTGATACAACTTTAACGAAACTCTGCAACATGAAAAATCTTTCACTAGAAGGTCGGTAAAAATGATGGACGAACACTGAAGCGAAATGAAATTTGCCGACTTGTCCAAGATTTTCCAAAGTCACCTGGTACGCTTTACGAAAGCGATCGGAGATCTGCTGAATTATGATGTCACACGAGCTATGTCCAAATGATCATGCACAGAATAATTGCAGTTGCTATGTGTTCCGCCAGAACAAGCCGAAGTAACTCCCATCCATTTCTATCTGAAAGCTCGATAGTCTTCTGAATGAAATTATTACAATCATGAGATCCAGCACTATGGAGATTTAACCCGTTGTCGGATTGGTGGTTGATTTGGCAAATTATTAGTATACCACATGTCAGAGACTACAGTAAACGCCATTAAGTGATCAGTCCATAGCATCGAAGGCCGAACCAGTGCACTTGGCCATTTAGAGCGCATCGGGTTTCCACAGTGGGTTATACAACCACGAGATCGATCCAATCAGTGATCGTGAGAAGTGACACTTGTAGTTGCACAACTTAACAGCCAGAATGATGCTGTTATTCATAGCTTTCCCCCTAATTTTCAACCCTGATACATGTTTTGATAAACAAGCTAGGCTGTTGCTGAGAAGTAGAAATCAGTGAACCACTGCAATCAATGAATCGTTACTGGTTATTACAATGGAATAAGATCCACTAAATACTCACAAGTTCAGGAGGCAAACATAAGTACACAAGATTGAACCAAGAACAGAATAGCGATAAATACTATGCAAATGGATGGTATACTGTCGAGCGAATATTACTTAAACTGTTCTTTCACTTGAATTTTCCAAAAAACCGTTTCAAAATTGAACAGGGCCAGTTTATTAGCAACAGGAGCGTATAATTGGTTGATATATCACTAACTGTGAAGTAGTAGTACATCGGTAGCTTTGTGTGATCACTACGCGTTAGAATGAATCCTTTTTGAATTTTTAGTCAGCAAATCTCGGTGTCCCTGAGCTTCATTTCAAGCGGACAATCCAGAGCATTTTTTCGCCGGATGGCAAAATCCAACTACTGCTACTTTTTCAAGTAGCATAGATAGAAATTCGACCCCACAAAGTGGACACATTCCATTGAACACACCGTACAGTTAAACTGTGTATTCCGTGTGCTGGATACTAGAGCATTCCTTCGTTTTCCGACCCGTGTAGGTGCACTCCCTATCCATGCTGTACATTATTTCTACTTATGCGTGCAACTTGGTGGGAAAAGCAGTGGTAAGTGGGGCTTGTCCTGCTGTTTAACGCTGTACGGTGATGACGACCTGAGCGACTAGCAGATAAACCCGAGTCCCGGGGCAGAGAACACAGGCTCGCTTTACTACGAGTACTGTAGGACAAACTATCAAACAATAGTAATAAAGTATCTCAAAATGTGGGCAAACCGACCACAAAATCAAGAGAGTCAACAGAAGCTTCAAAACACCTAAGCAACAATAGACAGGAAACGCCCGAGACGGCGATGCACGAACGAGTCAGGTGGTTTACAAAGCGAGTCTTTATTTATGAGGGGGAGGCGTTTTGACCAACCAACGGTCAGAACAGAAGTGTTAGTCCGAGGGAACACACACACACACACAAGCGTGATGAAGAACAAACGGAATGGCATGACTATGAGAAATTAGCATGATCATGACGTGATGGCCGAAGTTCAGTCATTCTCACGGATAAGGCAGACAGAGAAAGGAAGATAATTACTACCAAACGTGCAGGCGATGTCAAGTAACGGAAGTAATTATGACGAATTAACAGAACTGGTCATGGATACCAAGGCGTTAGCTCACACAGTGTTGTAAAGGCTGCTCCTGGCCCGATTACCGCAGTCAGAAAGAGAACACGTGCCTCTGAACTAGAATAGTGAAGTGATATTTCTTTCCAGAGTGGTTTTACGAGGCAAGGCGATGCGCGTACAAATCGATAAAAACGCATGATTTGATGACTCATGCGAAGAAAATCACGTCCGGCCCGATAAGCGTGGACGGACATCAGGTGCGGAGTGAATCGGACTGGTTTGCGGTCTCCCTACGCATGGATTCCATAACCGGGGAGAATGGTTACGTAAGTGATTAAGTCGTCTTAGAATCAAAGTTCAATAGGAACAGATAAGATCAAAAATTGGGGCCATGACAATTAAGGTTAACCAACACCTATCATAGAAACAAGGCTAGCATTGCGTGATGCAATGGGATTGAACAGAAAATTATCACGCGGACGTGGAAGCGAGGGGGTAGTCAGTGTGGCAACTAGTGGCCCAAACGCACGGACTACGAAGTTGTGATGGCAAGGAAGGGACCTGAACGAGACCAGTTTAAAGGCGTTTCTTGATATGGCGAGGTCAATTACTGTGTCCAAGTTCAATAAATTTTTGCACTTCTATTTGGTTTATATGATGTTGATCCAAAGGCAGCTCGGTTAGCTGATGATTTTAGTGTTGTCTTCTGAGTGAATGTACGCTGCAGCTGGTCACTGCTCACGGCAATGATCAGTTCAGATGCACAGCAGATTTTCTCCAAAGCTTGTGATGAGTTTAGCCTCATCGTTCCACTGATCACCACACAGAGTTCTTAGTTGTCGGCTATTATTAATCATAATCACAGTCTTTTTGTGTCCTAAATTTATTATGTGATAATATACAATACTTCTGGATTGGGGTCGCTGTCAGTCTAAGGCGGCGAAATGGTAAGCGACCGGCGATGGAATGAATCGGTCACGTGACGTTTGACCACCGCGGGTTGACAATTCCGTAACCACTGCGACCCGCCATGTGATGAGGCGCATTGCAGCCCTCGTTACATCATCAAAAGGAAGTGCGATTTTCGACACCTGATGTTCGTGGTAGATCTGGACTAATCCTTGATAAGTTCAACAACCATCTGGCTTCCAAATGCTTCAGTATAGTTGGGGGTGGGTGTCCTAAAATTCGAGATGGCCACCTGTCCCAAACCCCTCTCTAAATGCTCCCAAATGACTGTGCGTTTAACAGCCTCTGCTGAGGAAGTCCTACTCACTGCATTTTCGCGGTGGAGGTGTTCCCACGAAAGTGGGAGAACGAAAGCGAATGCCCGGCGCCCTCCACCGGGTTGGTTGACTAATAGTCAGCCTAGAGGAGATCGTTAAATCCTAATTCCTAACCAACTATGGGTGGCGCGTTCAAGGCGTACAACGGTATGCTCACCGAAATCTGTGGTATCTGTGGACACCGGGCACCCAGGATGTTTGACCTCATCCAAAGGGTGTATAAACTGAGCAATCAGCCACCGGCCCCTAGTGGGTTACGGACCCCACGTTCCGCCTCCCTGCTTTGCGGGTTAAGTTTTGGATAGCTAAAGGTTCTGGCTGTGGTTCCCTGAGAAAACCACCTCCTTTGGCTCTGGCAACCTGGCAGTACTGCGCCGACAAATAAATAATAGACTCGTACTATCTACTCCTTCCTCCCTGATTGCACCATGTTTTGTTTGGCACAGTCTGAAATAAGGCGGATGTGGAATATATATATATATATATATATATATATATATATATATATATGATGGGCGGCAACAACCGCGAAACCTGTCGTGTGCTTCGGGGGAAATTTTGTCCAACGTTTAAATACTACTTACTATCAATATGAGCGCTTTCACATGCAGCCTCATTGTTCGTTGGGTTAGCAGTGACCCAGACACGAATAACTATAAGAAATCACAGTTGTGATTCATTTGCGGGCTCCTCAATGAAGAGTATCCATTCACACTCCAGACGATTCAAATTAGATCCTAGTGAATATATATATATATATATATATATATATATATATATATATATATATATATATATATATATAGACTTCATAGTGAGCTTAAAATCACAATCTGTCTGTCTGTTTGAATGTACACTTGGTGTAAGTGCTACTTTGGACACACTAGTGCCTCAAGTCATCCTTTAGATTTATTTCACGCCTTACTACTCACCGTGTGAGTGATTCCTCACTTTTTGATTCTGATATGACGTTCACATACTGGAAGGCAACCGAAGTGATTGGTTCTTGCAATTTTGCTCTGCGTAATATGACTACACAGAACAACATATTCCATCACGTGATCATAGTTCTTCGTCCACACAATGTACTGAACCCAGAAGGGTCCAATCCTTATGAACGGATAGTAGCAGCAATAATTAGCTGGACCGTAGCAAGATTCAACTTCGCCAAACACAGTGTCGCTTAACTGAACAATGATTGCCAGGAGCGTTTGCCATTTGACCGTTGTTCGTGCATGCTCCACTCGCATATTCTTGCGAATACACTTCAATCGCATTCTCTCCCGATCGCCTCGTTCTCACCAGTCTGTATCGATTACGATCGTTCCGATAAAATGAAAGTTTTCCAGACGTTCGGTTTTCTCTTCTCTCCGATTCCTCCTGAAATCTCATTTTCACTATGCTATGACTTTTCGGTTACAATGCGTTCCAATAAACTAAAAAAACACGAAATTTCCATCGAATTCGCTTTTGCACATTTTTGGTTTTTGCTACCTGCAAGCACACGGCTTGTTTCCACTTCACAGCTGCGTTGGTTTGCATTCGCGTATTGCTCGTACAAGTACTACTTGCGATACCACGATGTATGTAATAAACATTCTCATCTGTTTGCCGATCCGAGTCTTCTCTGTTCACTCATTTGAGATTTAACTGGTATTTCGCTTCCAGACTGGACGAAATACACGTTCAGAGGTCATTAGCCGTTCGTATTCTATGTTAGCGAGCCTGGTTCTTCAAACACAACTCGCACGTCGGTTGTGTCTATGATTTTGCAGTTTTTCGTCCTCTTTGCATCGAACGATATTTGTTTCTTACGATACATCATCGCAACTCAGACACGTCTAAGGATGGAGCGCAACTCGGCACATGCCTCATTCTAGACGCGGGTACTTTTAAACTGGCGGCTCTCATTTCCCACGACCCAGAGGTTTGATTTGTAATCCTGGAGCTGAAAGTTAGGGCACGTAAGGTCTCGACCAAAGCCAGAGGTTTTAGTATAAGTTAAAGGTCTTCCCTGGCGGTTTGGTGGCCTGGGTTAAGGACTTGGTTTTAAATCCTCTCTAGGAACAGCTATACGATCGGCTCAAAAAGGCAATCCCCTGAAAATTCCCACCCTCCAGGGAGAAAGGTCTGCATCAGCTAACAGTGCTGTAACCCGTCGACAACAAAACCCGCGCGTCACCTAGCTCACCTCCGGTCCTCGGCAGGGCCCTTCGATAAGGACCAGGAGAGTGTTAGGCAACTGTTGCCCTTTCAAGTTCAGATCCTTGTCACTGCTGTCCTCGAGGATTTGTCCTTGGAATGAGCATCCTCTGTGGATGACAAGATTGTCACGTATACCGGAAACGGGATTAACTCTCTGGTCGCCACGACATCGCTCAGTCGCCGGGGTGTCAATCCGGACGAGTCGCCGGAGAGGTCTCAGCACTCTCGATTCGTCCACTGACGATTGCATTCTAATGACAGTGGCCATGCCAAAGCACGCGGTTGCATGGACGGGCACCCTCCACTGCCCAAGTCCACCATGTATCAGCCTCACATGAATCTAGCAAACCAGAAACGGCAAGTGAAAATGACTGTACTTGCCAGCAGTCAGTCTCAGCTTGGTCATTTTTGTGAATGAATAGTGTAGTAACGATAGGTTCCTAACGGATACTGCCGTATCGGGAGTCGTCGAAAACGCTTCGGACAACGCGTCCCGGATTAACTATTGTCTTCTTCATAATCCCGCAACACGGCATTGTTTTAACTCTTGGAAAGTTGTGTATGTAATAAACCTCGATAGTTTACGTTCATACGACGAGAATCCGATAAATCCGTAAGCCAAATGGTCTATTTCAAATGTGACCGCAGTATTACAGCGACCGCTTTATAATGGCGAGTGAATGAAACAAAAAGATCGAAGTTGACTTAGAATGTCAGAGTTACATCCAACAAAGGCAACAAATCACAGATGAAGAAACATCTGCTATGCCAGCTCTTAAAGGTCAACCGAAACTTTCACTCTGATCAGTTGTAGACGTCTCTCTCGAAAAAAAAGCAATTGAAAATAGACATTAGCTGACTATCTCATACAGAAGAGAAAGGAGTCACCGCATTCGCCCGCTGTAAACTGGGTATCCTCAACATCAATTCCACGTTCTAATTCATTGTCAGCTTCCAAAACGTAATTCCCGAACATCCCTCTGAATTATTCTATTCTTGGTAACTAAATCAACTTTTCTCACTAAGCTATCATCGCTTCCGAAAGTTTGTACTTCATTTCTCAGTGTTCACCTACCTCTAGGAGAATTCTTCCGGAATATTAGGGTGACGTTTGGTTTCTACGACAAGTTAAACCTTCCATCCAATAAAAGCGCAGTGTAAAGCGCGAATTTAGACAGCCACACCGTTCCTCTCAATAACCCGCGCCGAAAAGGGGAACCGATCGTTTAGTGGAAGCTCTTTTTGATGTGTTGATCCCCTTTATTCGCAGTTCTTAGATATAGCGATTTCTGGAGAAGTTGAATTAAGAAACTCTGACCCTTAAACTCAGTTTAAAATATGAGTCTTTCGAAGGCGAATTTCTGGGCGTGATATCCACGAGATTACTGAGCCTTTTTGCATATTTTCTTTATTCTAACATCATCATTGGCACAATGATCGTTCAATAAGACGTCTCTTGTGGCTGTGGACATGTTGCTCCTCGCACAAATCAAAGCTTTTCTGGAGGGCTTAGCTATAACAAAACGGCAAGGATGCTGCACTAAATGGATGAGCAGTAAGCTGACAGACCGTTGTGGTTTGTGTCCTTGTTCTGCCGCCAGAAGAACCGAAGCGCATTTCGATCTTCTTGGCACAATCTCACTTGGAAAAACATCTCTTCAGTAACCACTAACAGCTCCACTTTGTCATTACAGAAGCGGAGAAATATCGATTGAAAGGCATGGATGACATTGAAACCTTGCCATAACGTATCATTCCATGAAACACTAGTAGGCTTCGAGGCACAGTGGAAGACTAATCTTAGTCCCCTTGGATTCTTCGAGCTGAATGCAGGGCAACGCATTAGGTACCACGTGATGAGCCATTTTCCCCGTAAAATTCAGAGAGCATACCCTCCCCCTTTAATTGTTTTTCCTCCATTACTTTATGACCTTCGATTATTCTATCGGTGGATAAGAATTTCCTTAGCAATATCAGTCACCCTAATGCGTACTCCATGTTTTTGGGGCGTTTAGGAATCTTTGCCATCCAAGCGAAACCAATAGAAAAATGACTGTCCAACAACTTCTTTCTCGCTGACACTTTGTTTAGATCAGTCGACTTTACGATGGAAAAAGTGGCTTCGTCCGTACTACCAGAAAACTCACTATCATGCAAATTCTAAGCCAACCTTTCCGGAGTACCTACTGTAGAGGCAAACGAACAAAGGTTGATTTCTACTCTCAGAATTGACTGGCTTTAGCCTTATACAGCCCAATACCGTCTTCACTGCAGAGGGCTGGTGCCTGGAACCATCTCTTTGTTCGGTAGGTCAATGTGGTTTTAGATTATCACATCCTCTCAGTAGTTCAACATACTTACAACCAAGATCCTTCAAATGAATGCCTTCGAGATGCTTCCACTAATCAATGGGGTAAGCTGATATCAGGTTTCCAAAGCCCAAGAGCAAGTTGTTGACGGCATAAGCCTTCTCGACCCGAAATGAATTTTATTTCTCAAGAGTTTCGACGGTACTTGAAAGGGCTTTATACCTTCCCGTCTTAACCAAAATGAGCATCTGAACAGAGGGCAGAGATCCCCATGCCACTTAGTCCTATTAGTCCTACTAATTCATTTTTGACAAACGCTGAATCGGAGCCGTAGTTGGTGAGTATGTGTTACTCGACTTCCCTTTGAACCGACTACACGAATAGAGATTACTCCTAGGTGTGCTTTATTAGAATCGGTTTGGCCATTTACTTACTGTCTGGTTGCGTTCTTGGAACAGAGAAAGTGTTGTTTTTCTAGGTTCAGTATCTCGTGAAGTATATCATGACATTCGCGAATACGGGATTATTCTTTGTCAACACAGTCAGTCACAACGTGTCCTGTCTTCAGACACAAAGTACGTCTCTTACCAGGCAGGACTAGCTTCCACTTCTCAGGTACGGGCAAATTCTTAAATGCAGTTGAATATTCTTTATTATGTTCATCCGTGAGTACCGGGTACGGAATCATAGATTGCTTGTTGGTTCTGATGGCGTTGGAAAAGGGAACGGTTTTGTTCTCTTTAATGGGCAAAAGTTTCGCTCAGCATCCAAAGCTTTCTCCAGGAAGGCTGTCATTGTGAACGAGCATGTACCCCTATCGACTTCCTGCAACAGGATCCCGTTTGGTAACTGTCATAGGTCTGAGAAGTTCGGCTTTCTTCCCATGTCGTAGATATTCCTAGCACTCTTGCACTATCTACTTCTGAATTCTATGGGCAGTCTTCGAAGGACCCTTTGTAGGGTAGAGCGTGAATCATGATCACATAAATAATTCATTTGTGAAGAGTCGGTGTGATGGTAGTAGCAAACACGAACAAAGAAATGCTGGTTCGGTGGCCAGACAGCATGTCATCTCCTGTCAAGAATCGAGAAAAGGTTGGACTCCGCGTAACAGAACGATGATTTGATAGGCAGACAGTACGTCACCTCTCGTCCAGAATCGAGGACAAAATTGAACGACGGGCCAATCAGGGACCAACTGTTATATGAACCGATTGGATCCAAATCAACCAGTCGGATTGCAACCAGACCAACTAGCCAGGAGAGGCGCTCGTCGATGACAGTCGAGCCAATAAGTTCGCAGACAAGGATTTAATTATGGTCTCCGCACATCGTATATAAATGATCTATTTCGTACCAGTAAACTGAGATGGTTTGAAGGCAGGAGAATTTTCTTACTAGAACTGTCGGGATAAAACAAAACCGTCAGTTCACAGCTTTGCATTTGAATAGAAAACTCTAAAAAGCCATCCGCGATATTCCTCAGGGGATTTCCATTGGAGAACCGTCTCAGGAGAGTTGCTGATGTGACGCGTGGCTTGTCGAACATTTCTGTGGTAATCTTCGCAGGTGAGGTGCATTAGGCGTCATTCACTGGCAGGTATGGCTTTTCCTTTGTAGTAGTGCAGTAAGAAGTAGAGCTGTTGAGAGTCATCTGATACCTCGTCTTCTATTTATTTCTGGAATTACCATACGAATTCATGATAATCGGCACCAATCTCATTGAACTCCGTGAATTGATTCGTGGCAGTTCCAATGGAGTGATCAAACCCCATTGGCCATTCACAAAGCATAGATTACCAGTCAGTTTAAAGGCACTGTCTATCTTTTAATCCAAAACTACGTTTTCCTTCCTTGGAGAATTCTGATGGGGGTGGGCATTCCGTGATCGTTCCCCGATCTCGATGACCTTATCAGCTTCTAGCTTGGTAAGCTCGGCTCTATGCCGTAGAAAGCTCACATTCGATCTCAAACTTCCGCGATCGAAAGTGGAGTCCTTCCTCAGTCTACTTCTGTTTCAAATTTGCTTTCTCAAGTGAGATAAAACGAGCATCCTTACATCTTAAAGTTGAAAGGAAACAAAGCTTCAATAGTGACTTACCTGTGGGAGTTTCACAGTCACCAAAGCCCAAAGCTCCCAGTTGGTGAGACAGTCAGGGCCCACTAATAGAGTTCACAACCGGCGACAGCTCTGAAATAATAAACAAAGACAGTCAATGATCAAAAAATAGTAGTGTGAACAGAGGTTAGGTAGTGTAGTGACCTCGATCGTTTTGAGAAAATGACTATTTTCTGGACACCATTTTGGATCTATTTTCTCCACGATCTTTTCTGACGTTTGACATTGACCTCAGTGTTCTCCGGTTGCCTACGTTTTACTGGACTGACTTTTCCGAGGTTTCCGTCGACCTCGTTTGAAAATCACTTTCACTTTCGTTCGTTCGCTCGCGGTTCGCTCTCAGCACAGCCGTCGCGTTTCGTTCCGTTTTCCGTTCGGTGTATTTCTCGTATCGGTACTGTTCCGGTGCCACGATATATAGAATACACGTCGCATCTGTAAACCGACTTACGTCTTCTCTATTCGTCCGATAGAGGGGATATCGTTGGTATTCGCTGCTAGACCCGATAGGAGACACGTTCGCCTGCCGCTCCCGTACGTCTTCTTTATTGGTGAGCCCAAGAACTTCCAGAACCTCCTGGATTATTCGCCCACCCGGTGAATCTGTGATTTATCGCTGTTTCACGTCCTCCTTTCGTTGCACGATATATATTTTTTACGATATATTATCGCAACGTAGCCATATCAGAGGATAAGGCGCAGCTCGACACAGATCTCACTCTGTCTGCGGTTGCTTTTAAACCAGTGGCGTTTATCCCTCATAATCCAGAGGTTTGGTTTGCAGCCTTAGAGCTGCAGTTTGAGGCACGTAGGATTGTTGGCCAACGCCAACGATTTTCCTATGCCTTAGAGGCAATTCCAGGTGATGTTATCGCCCCGGTGAGGGATTTGGTATTAAATCCTCCTCAAGTGCAGCCGTACGATCGGCTTAAGGAGGCTATACTGCAACATTTCCTTCCTTCTCGGGAGGAACGGTTACGTCAGCTACTAGCACGGCACCCCATAGGTGATACTAAACCCAGCCGCCACCTTGCTCATCTCCGGTCTTTGGCAGGGCCCGCCGATAAGGATTCGGAGATAGTTAAGCAACTGTGGTTGGACTCTCTACCCTTCCACGTTCAGACCACCGTTACTGCTCTCCTCGAGGACTCGTCCTTGGAACGAGCAGCCGCCGTGGCTGACAAAATTGTCGCACGTGTCGGCAGTGGGGCTAATCCCCTCATTGCCACGACATCGCGCAATCCTAGGGATGTCGACCTGGATGAATCGCCGGAGAGGCCTCGGCACTCTCGATCCATCCAGCGCCGCCTGTCCTTCAAGGACAGAGTTAAAATACCTACTCCTCGCAGTAGCCCACGTAAACAACGGCACGGACGGGCGCCCTCCACTGCCCACGTCCGCCGTGAATCCGCCTCACCTGCCTCATCCAAACCTGATCATCCTACCAGCGGCTTTTGTTGGTTCCATCGCGTTTTCGGACCAGCCGCCCGTAGGTGCAGACAGCCGTGTTCATACGCGGCGGGAAACGCCACTGCCGGCGAGTAGAAGCGGCCGTACTCGCCGGCAATCAGTCTCAGGTTGGCCGTTTATTTTACGTGCATGATTCGTGCACTAACGCTAGGTTCCTAGTCGATACTGGGGCCCAAGTTTCTGTCTTGCCGGTTGGTAAAGACAAGCCACGAGCTTCTTTGCTTCGGCTGTCAGCGGCGAATGGTTCCTCCATTCCTACCTACGGCACGAGACAGCTTGCGGTCAACCTGGGACCACGACGACGGTATCAGTGGACGTTCATTCTTGCGGATGTTCCCACAGGCATACTGGGAATCGATTTTCTGCAGCACTATGAATTACTTGTTGATTCACGTAGGCTGCAGCTTATCGATCCTTCGTCGGACATTAAATTTACGGGTATTGCAGCTCGAACAGATGCACACCGAATCACAGGATTGTTTTCTAACATTCCGCACGATTTTCAGTATTTGTTTATTAAATTACCCATATTGACTAAACCATTTGAAGAGATAGACGCAGTGACCGATCGTGTGGCACACCACATTGTCACTAACGGACCACCAGTCACGGCACGACCTCGCCGACTGGCACCGGACAAATTGGTTTTCGCCAAACGTGAGTTTGACACTTTACTTTCTAAAGGTATTGTTCGTCCTTCTCACAGTCCATGGGCCTCACCTCTACACATGGTTCTTAAGAAAGACGGCATTAGCTGGCGACCATGTGGCGACTATCGCGCACTAAATTCGGTTACCCGTTACGATAGTTATCTGATACCCCACATACACGACATCACGGCATCACTTCACGGCACGACTGTATTTTTCAAGATCGATCTGGTGCGAGCCTATCACCAGATCCCAGTCGCCGCTGAAGATGTCGAGAAAACCGCTGTCACGACTCCTTTTGGTTTGTTTGAGTTCCTACGTATGCCTTTTGGTTTGCGAAATGCTGCTCAGACATTCCAGAGGTTTATCGATAGCATTACACGAGACTTGGAATTTGTTCACGTCTATATCGATGACTTGCTAATCGCATCGTCGAGCGTAGATGAACATTTCCAACATTTGACGCTACTATTTCAACGTTTGTCCGAACATCGAATAGTAGTCAATCCTGATAAATGTGAACTTGGCAAACCGGAACTTGTGTTCCTCGGCCACAAGATCACTCGAGAGGGTATTAAGCCTTGCGAGGATAAAAGGCGCGCTATTTTAGATTACGCCGTACCGTCCTCAATCAAGGAGCTCAAGGCATTTTTGGGGTTAGTTAACTTTTATTGTCGTTTCATACCCCACGCCGCTGAACGTTTGCTTCCATTAACTGACCTACTTCGTGGCAATCCACGTAAGTTGTCGCTTACGGATGCCGCACGAGTAGCGTTTTCGGAGATCAAAGCGACATTAGCTCAGACCACGCTCCTCATGCACCCAGTTCCATCCGCCACGCTAAGCATAGCGGTGGATGCATTCGACTTTGCCATCGGAGCGGTCCTGCAACAGTCTGTTTCTGGGATATGGCAGCCATTAGAGTTCTTCTCTCGACGCCTCAATCCCACGGAAACCAAATATAGTGCTTTTGGTCGCGAACTGCTGGCTGCATATAATGCCGTTAAGCACTTCCGCCATGCAGTCGAGGGTCGATATTTCATCCTCTTTACAGACCATAAGCCTCTGACGTATGCATTGCATACTAAGTCTGATCGTTACTCTCCACGAGAAGTCAGACATTTAGACTATATTTCACAGTTCACGACTGACCTACGACACGTTAAAGGTGAGTCGAACTGCGTTGCAGATGCTTTGTCGCGTATTCCGCTTAATGCCATTAAATCTCCGGTTTTAGACATCCCTGCCATGACTGCCGCACAGGCACAGGACTCTTCATGTATGGAAGCAGCTCAGTCATCGTCACTACAGTGTCAGTCCGTACCTCTAGCCACCAGTGCTGGGACTATACTCTGCGACATGTCTACTGGTATACCTCGACCAGTTGTACCCTCTGCATATCGACGTCTCGTGTTCAATACCCTTCATGGACTCTCACATCCAGGCATCGCAGCCAGTCTCCGATTAGTAGCTGCACGATACGTCTGGCCGTCCATGAATAAAGATGTTCGTATGGGGGCAAAACAGTGTCTACAATGTCAACGATCTAAAGTGCATAGGCACGTAGCTTCGCCTATCGGTACTTTTGCTACGCCTGATGCTCGCTTCGATCATATCCACGTAGACATTGTGGGTCCATTGACCCCATCACACGGGTATACCTATTTACTAACGTGCATCGATAGATTCACGAGGTGGCCCGAGGCTATTCCCACCTCTGTCGTCACGGCCGAATCAGTGGCTCGACATCTGATAGAACGATGGATAGCTTCATATGGTTGTCCTTCCACAATCACTACCGATCGAGGGCAACAATTTGAGTCCGATCTATTCTCTTCATTAACTCACATGCTGGGTACGGAACGCATTCGCACGACCGCGTACCATCCGGCATCGAATGGTTTAGTCGAACGTTTTCATCGCCAACTCAAAGCGGCTCTTAGAGCACACGAGAGCCCCGACTGGTACGAAACGTTACCGCTAGTTCTGCTTGGTATCAGGACTTGCATAAAGGCAGATATCCAATGTTCCGCCGCAGAACTTGTCTACGGCACGACATTACGACTGCCTGGGGAATTCTTTACGCCACGGAGTACAGATTCACTTGCCGTACAGACTTACGTTCACCGTTTGTCTACGTACATGCAAAATCTCGCTCCGGCGCAGACTCGAATGCAGCGAAGACAGGTTTTGTTCCGACCGAACTCGAAACTTGTTCGCATGTATTCATTCGTGTTGATTCGGTACGAAAACCATTACAACAGCCTTACGAAGGTCCATTTCGCGTGATTTCTCGTCACGATAAGACCTTTAGGGTTGATCGACACGGTCGCGTCGATACCGTTAGCATCGATCGTCTCAAAGCCGCGTACGTTGATGATAGCGTGTCGCCCGCTGACATGAGATTCGATGTTAACCCTGCACTGCCTGTTGATGACACTTCCGTGTCACATCAAGGTCTGCAGTTAGCGTTGCCTGCTACGACTTCGAATGAGGCTATCGTCTCACGTTCAGGACAGCACCCAGTTGGTACTGCTACGACTTCGAATAAGGCTATCGTCTCACGTTCAAGTCAGCAGCCAGTTGGCCCTGCTACGTCCTCGAATGAGAATACTGTCTCACGTTCAAGTCAGCAGAGCACGCCTACGCACCCGTCCGTGAATGAGGCTCCCGTCTCACGTTCCGGTCGGAAGATCGTTTGCCCAGCACGTTTTCGCGACTAGGTCAAACACGATCTTAACCATTGCACTTCGCAGTAATAACTTTCGTGTTTATCGTTTCGACACGATTTAACATACCTCATTAGTTATTACTGTATTCTAGTCAAGTCCATTGCGGTTGCTACACCAGTTTTTCGTTTCTTTTCGTTTCATGGAACCTCGCCATATGGTACGCTTCGCTGGTCCCACGAAATCTGGAGAATTTTGGCACCAACGTTTGCATTCTGGATCGGCCTTGTCGTTCTCGTTCCTGGCCATTTACGAACCTATCGATTTGGCTTCCGGATATCACATTGGTTAACGGTTACCCGACGCTGGACGTTATTGGTGTGGCACACCTTGATGACGATTTACGCAAACGACGTCATTGGCAACGAATCTGGTTTACGCTCGACCATCATCCTACGGTTCCTGCATACCACGGATTCTGCCCGTCAGCATCCTACAGCACAGCTAAATGCACGTATTTTGCACGCATTCGCGCACACGAATACCGTTTGTATGCCTTTTCCTCCTTGACATTTTTTCGAAAGCTTTCCGTGCTTTCTAGCGGGGGGCTGCTGTAGTGACCTCGATCGTTTTGAGAAAATGACTATTTTCTGGACACCATTTTGGATCTATTTTCTCCACGATCTTTTCTGACGTTTGACATTGACCTCAGTGTTCTCCGGTTGCCTACGTTTTACTGGACTGACTTTTCCGAGGTTTCCGTCGACCTCGTTTGAAAATCACTTTCACTTTCGTTCGTTCGCTCGCGGTTCGCTCTCAGCACAGCCGTCGCGTTTCGTTCCGTTTTCCGTTCGGTGTATTTCTCGTATCGGTACTGTTCCGGTGCCACGATATATAGAATACACGTCGCATCTGTAAACCGACTTACGTCTTCTCTATTCGTCCGATAGAGGGGATATCGTTGGTATTCGCTGCTAGACCCGATAGGAGACACGTTCGCCTGCCGCTCCCGAACGTCTTCTATACACAAGAATCTCCTGTGTGGTTGCATTCATGTCTTTCAGCGGGATCAGGTAGGAAACTTATCAGTGGCTATTCTAACGAACCCACACGTTCATATCAAAACAGACTCATGTTCAACCAAGTGTAAAATTTTGTAAAAATGACTGGTGCAGAAATGACGAATCAGTGTTAGTTGCATCAGACAAAAAATATAGGTCTAGCAAGTGATAACCTCACCAGTTTCGTCAATGAATTCAGAGTTGACCAAGAAGCAGAGATTATATTCAAATTCTGGTACGCAAGATAAGAGGATATATTCAACCTGAATTGGGCATCATGGGAAGACACCGACAAAGTCAGGCTACATATGCGCAAACTGGGCCTAGTGAAGGATCAGATGTATGCCAACTTAATCTTGCCTCAAAAACCAGTCGATATGACATTTCCGGGGACAGTAAAGTGTCTCCTACAAATGCTCTCTGCAAGCTCGTCTCATTTTCACACCAGATATCAGTGTCTGCAAGTTAGAAAGACAAATACAGGATTTTGTAGCACATGCAGGCAAAGTCAGTCTCGAAGCCGGATGGTTCAAGCTGGAGGAGCTATCAATAGATCATTTGAAACCTTTGTTGTTTGTCAGTGGTCTACGATCGCAATCCGATGCGGAGATTTGCCATCGTGTACCGTCTCAGATGGAAACCTCCCCGATCACCACTCCTCAGACCATAACTGAGGAATGCCAGAGAAACACGAACATAAAAGTGGATTTAGAAGTGATTGTAAAGGGACCGGCGTACACGGACGGAAATCGATTGCAAGTTGTAACACTCCAACGAAAAGTTCCTTATTCGTCACAAAATCAGTAATGAGAACCATTTACCGCATGCTGGAAATGCATAGACTGACTTCTTGTGAAATTTTGTCCATATGTTAACTGAATCTGCAATTCTTGTGGATGAAAAGACACGAACAAACGTGGCCAGTTCAAACAAACACACCTCGGATGGAACCGAACATACCCTAAAACTTTGGTAAGTCACGCAGTGCTGCTTGATAGCTCTAGTGTTGTTCTATTCTCTACTACCGAATTCTCAACCAGAAACAAGGTTATGTATCTTACTGTGAACAGTGTTCCGCTAGTCTTTCAGTTTGATTCAGGCTCGGATCTAACCATTTTGATGCTTTCTTCATTGCAAGCTCAAGGTTTCCCGACTCTCCAACCAACAACCAACCTAACATACTGGTAGTGTCGATTGTGATGCATGCGGATGTCCGATAAGCGCATTTCGTGGTCGTACACGACGGCATCAACACTGGACCATATAGTTTTATATTTACCATAACTAGCAAGTGGTGGTGACCTTTTATGACAATTACGCTTGTTGTCTGCTTGTATGCGGTGATTATCTATGCCCATAATTCAGATAAAACCATATTCTTGCTACTACCTGTGGACCACAATTATGAAGAAATACTGGCCTCTGAGGGGAAATGGATCAACATTATTTTACATTGAATTACCCCAAGTGTTATTCAGAATCTAATGTTCACACACCGCATTAAACATGTGATCTGCCTTTGTTATTCAGGAATTTTCAGTCTTATCGGAATAGAGTTCACCAAATAGGTGATGAAATAACTCTCTCTCTTATGCACCATCACATGTTGCACTTTTGAATCCGGTGGCCACTGAGTAGGTAGCCCTTTGACTACTCTCCTTAGGAAAGATAAATTTTTAGGATTACGCCTAAATGTGCGTTATTTGAGAGCAACTGCATGAACTGGACCTCGAATTCGGGCATAAATTGACAAGTCTTACAGTGAATAATTACCAAACGAATCGTTCTGTATGACTTTATATACAAACCTCCCGTGAAACAAAGCATGAAGCGTTATTCAGAAAAACTATTACCTGCCCAGGTATCTTCCTGCCCTTGAACTCCGGGAGTTTTTCATTCATAACGGTGAAGATTTTCCCAACATTTTATTTGAAGTCCACCGACAAATCTAAATGTGTTTTATTCCGATCCAGATGGTGGTTGGTATGATAGGACGACTTTCGGCGGAATAATTTTTCGGGGGATATTTATACATTTTCCCGAACCTTCTACACCTCATCATATACCAAAAACTCATAAAATAAACAAGCCCATCGTCCTCGTGATTTGAATATCCGTGATGAAACCAGTACGTGCCCTCATCTGTTGGGCTTGCATAGCAGCCTTCGTATCACTTGATACTAACCTCATTGAAAATTGCCGTTACTGGGAATGAGACAGCCCTAGAACATTCCCACGCCGGATTAAAGATAAGAATTTCCGGCACTGTTTTTTGATCGTAATACACATAAGATCGTCCCATTCATTCGACTTGCTAGGTCTTCCACGTCTGAAATGTGTGCTCGGGGTGGTTTTTCTTTGGTTTATCTGATAATTGATACTCCTGTTTGCTTTCAAACGCTGAGCAAGATACGATAAAGAAAAGACTCAAAATTTTAGACCTCCTCAACTTAGCTTGGTTCCTCTTTAAGGTGGTGCCCAAAAAATTCGGTTTCAATAGATCTTTTCATCCCCATTGCCATAATGATTGAAATGAGTAACGAGTTGCGCTCAAATGACCTTGAAGACAACGTTCACACTAATGCGAACTGGGATTTCATTTTTTCAGCAAGTTTGGCAATCGTCGTTAAAAACCATTTTTAAACCAGGTATGTCGCGAAATAGCCAAATGGTGAAATAATTTCCCTTAGCGTTATAGTACAGGCAAAACGATCAAAATATATTGGTCGAAGAAGCGGCTTCTGCCACATTATTCGAATAATAAGTCAATCTGAATATAACCTAAGTTAGTTTATGCGATCCTGCCGATCAAATTAATTATTTCCGTACCTTGCTAACTGTCAGCTTAATTTGCTCAGAGCGTTTTACCCTGGTAACCAAGATCACACACTTTCAACTGCCCATAGTCCAGCAAAGAACCAAAGTAAATTAGAGGAAACTTTGAATAAATTAGTATCATTACCCGATGGCCTGATATACCTTTATTAAGTCATGAAGCTCGAAATATTTATTGAGCAGTTTTTCGCATGCATCACAATCGATTCTACCTGCATGAAGATTCCGGTAACCAAAAGGTTATCGCGGGAATAGTAGACGGTAGATAGACTTTTCAAATGTTCTTCCCCCCCCCCCCCTCCGGCATACTTTGGTAAAGATGGCTCCCGTAATCTGACTGGTATAAAGTGGGTTGGTATAACAGAACTGTGGGGTACACTTACTAACAAATTTTGACATTTAGTCAGCAACAATCTGAATAACGTTTCACCTTTCAAGGAGCCGAAGCTTTATCTCCTGGAACAAAAAAAGAAATGTAACTGAGCTTCTTGTAAATTAGAATACGGAACATATCCCTGTATTTTCTGATAGTCTGAGACTATGTACCAAAGCAAAAGCAACAGTGTACCTGAAAAAAGACTAAGCTGTATTCCGACCACAGCGATCAGACCAACATGCTGCAGATGACCTGATTAGCAAAGAATTAATCCGCCTGGAGGAAGCTGGTGTTATTGGCCCAGGAAACAATCCAGATTACGTAGAACCTATAGTAGTTTTGAAGAAACCAAAAGTTACTTTGCGCACATGCGCAGAACTTTCAACAGGTGTGAATGACGCTTTGGTGACACATCGGTATCTTCTGTGTACTCCTCGGGATCTTTTCTCCAAGTTTAACGGTGGAAGCATGGTTTCCAAGATTGATTTATCAGATGCTTATCTGCAGGTAGAAGTTGATAAGAAATCGAAACTGCTGTTGACTATAAATACACAAAAGAACTACATAGATATGACAAATTACTCTTCAGCGTTAAATGTGCACCTGCCATATTTCAGCAAAAATGGACATTTTGCTGAATGGGTTGTCTTTCGCAGCAGCTTATGTGGATGACATTATCTTTGTTAGTACAAACATTCATGCTCGTTTCAACCTTCTGAACAAGTGATTGCGTCGCACACAACAGTTTGGTTTTCATATTCTTTCAGAAAAATGTTGTTTCTTGGCTAGCAGTTTAACATATTTATGCTTCGTTGTTGACGACACTGGTGAATATTCGAACCCAGAAAAAGGTAAAGCCAATTGTAATACGCCAAACCCACACTGGCATCCATACACTTCAATCATTTTAATCATGGTCAGCTGTTACTGTCAGTTTGTACCAGACATGCACATTCTTCGAGCACCCCTTCTAGTCAGTGGAAATGGACCCACAACTCTCAGCATGATTTCGAGCCAATCAAAAAGATTTTGTCATCTTTATTGTTAACATTACAATCCGTCACTGGAAATTATTGTAGCAGCGGATGCTTCTGATTACGGTATAGAAGAACTAATCCTGAACTGGCTAGCGGGTGATTCTCAGAAAGCTATCGCAGGCTCTTTCAGCTCGTCATCTTTTGAAAATCATTACAGCTCAATCGACAGGGAGGCTTTGGCAATTATCTTTGCAATATACAAATTTGACAAAATGATCCAGGGGCAAAGGTTCATCCTCAAAACTGACCGCAAACTATTTTAGCTATTCTTAACAACAAGAAGGGTATACCGGTTCATACCGCTAACAGCCTACAAAGGTGAGCTACAATTTTGTTGGGGTGCAAACTCCAGATTCAATGTAGGTCCTCCTCGAAGATGAGGCACACTGATGCATTATCTCGGTCAATATTGGTTCAGAACAAACTGACAACCGATTGGCTATCGCTTTCATCAACTATGAGAAAGAGGTTCAGCGAGTGCTCGAAAATGTTATCTCATACCTAAAAGCAACCGCTGGCACGATCAAGAAGGCCACTAATACGAACGTCGCTGTCAATGAAAAGGGTGGCCAAAAAAAATCACTGAACCATTGATTCGCGAGTTCTTCTTACGACTCAATTAGCTATCGATCAAAGGCGACGGCTTTCTTTTTAGAGAACAAATAGTTATCCCGAAATCACTCAGGTCTGATATCTTGAGACAGTTTCATGAGGCACATCTGGGGCTGGACGAAATGAAATTCCTAATGCATAGTTACTTTCATTGGTCGTTTATGGACTAAGACGTCCAACAATTGGTCACAGAGTGCAGCCAATATGCAGCAGTTTTGAAATAACCACCAAAAGTTGAACCACAGTCATAGCCATTGGCACAAAAACTACGGCACCGCAAACATACTGATTTTTCCGGACCGATTCGCGATGTCTACCTCTTACTTATGGTGAATTCTATATCAAAGTGGCCAGAAGTCGGCATTACACCACGACCCACTAGCCAGTTCACGATTAGTTACCTCAGAAGCAGTCTGCAGATTAGGTCTCCTGGAGACACTCGTTTCAGACAATGCTGGTTACTTCCAAGGAAATTTCCGAATTTTTTTTGATGAATGGCACTGTACACAAATGAACCCCACCTTACGACTCAGAATCAAAAGTTCAGATGAAATGATTTGTTGATAAGTTAAGAAGACCCAAAATACCAGGGTGAACAGTACTGCGCCAACATCATTAACCTGTTTTACTTAATTATAGAATAGCTTCAAATTTAAACGTTCCAAGAGGGGTATCATCTGAAGAAAGCCTGACTGGGAGGAAAATAAGGACGAAGTACGAAATGATGCGTCCTAAAATAGATAGCAGAGAATCACTAGTTAGGGAAACCGGAAGTCCAGTCACAAGAACCTAGAAGTGGGTTCATTGTAGTCAATGGTGTTTACGTAAAAGACTACGGACGACTTCATCCTACATAGAATTCGGGAAAGATAACACAACAGTGAATTAGACACGTCAGTCAAAATGGATTTGTCAAGCACGACAATGATGATCACTCACACGCGGGGTTAGACGATGCTCCAACACGGACAGCACAAACACAAACCATACAACCACACGTTGAATCTATTTGCTCCACTCAGCCATTATTCCCGAATAAGCAGATATCAACATCGCAACAGAAGGTTCACGTGAGGGTTGCAAAAAGAACCCACCATTGACCACACAAGCAGTGTTAATAATTACGAAGGGAAATATTATGGATCCAGTCAGAATGTGAACGGAGGGTCCTGTTGACCTTTGACCTCCGATATGCTTCGATCTACGGTTTGGCGATTGACGCATGCTCTTTTCATTTACTTGAAAACACAAGAGTCTCCAGTGCGGTAGAGTTCTATGACTCTCATCTGGGCTAGATCGGGAACTTATCACAATATTCCCTGAATTTGACACGAGCAAGGAGTGCCTGATGTCCTATTCTAGTAAACGAACGCGAGGAAATTCACGCAAGGATTCCTTTTTGCTCCATTGAATTCTGTGTCGGAAATCTTGTTGAAAACGATTCGGACAAAGCGTCCCGGATTAACTATTGTCTTCTTCATAATCCCGCAACACGGCATTGTTTTAACTCTTGGAAAGTTGTGTATGTAACAAACCTCGATAGTTTACGTTCATACGACGAGAATCCGATAAATCCGTAAGCCAAATGGCCTATTTCAAATGTGACCGCAGTATTACAGCAACCGCTTTATAATGGCGAGTGAATGAAACAAAAAGACCGAAGTTGACTTAGAATGTCAGAGTTACATCCAACAAAGGCAACAAATCACAGATGAAGAAACATCTTTTGCAACTGGGACCCAGGTTTCTTTCGTACCCGGCTTCTCTGCTGTCTACGGCGAATGGCTTGTTCATTATAACATACGGCTGTAAACATGGTACCATGACGACGATATCTTTGAACGTTCATCCTTGTGGACCTTCCCGCAGGCTTGCTGTGAGTCAATTTTCTGCAGCACTACAAACTGCATGCTGACTCAAGCAGACGGCAGCTTATCGATCCTACTTCGGTCTATATACTTGTGTCTCGTAGCTCTAACCGAAGTACACCAAATCACAGATTTGTTTTCTAACAGTCGTAATGAGTTTCAGTCTCCACTTGCTAAATTATCCATTATAACTGACCCGTTGGAAGGGAAGGATGCAGAGGCCGATCTTTTAGCGCATTACGTAGCGACTGAAGGACCACCAGTCAGGGCACGACCTCGGCGAATGACACTCAAGAAACTGGCTTTTTATGAAAGTGAGTTCGACACCACTTCCTACGGGTAATTTTCGTCTTCACGATCCATGGGCCTAGCCTTTGCATATGGTTGTTCAGAAATACGGCATAAGCTGTCAACCGTGGGGTGACTATCACGCACTAAACTCGGTTACCCGTTTCTATAGTTATCGGATACGCCCACGTACACGACATCACGGCATCATTTCACGATGCGACGGTATTTTCTAAGATCTGTGTAGAGCAAACCTATGTTTAGAAAACTGCAGTCACGACTCCCTTGGGTACGTTTGAGTTCCTGTGTATACCAATTGATTCGTGAAATGTTTTTTATGACTGTCCAGAGTTTTATCGGCAGGGGTATACGATACTCAGAATTTGCTCACGTCTAAGTCGGCGATCTACCAATGGCATCGTCGAAAGTAGATGAGGATTTCCAACATCTGATACTCACATTCAACGCTGGTCCGAACATCGAATAGCATTCAAGCTCGATAAAATGGGAACTTGGAAAAGCGGGACTTGTATTTCTCGGCCACAAGATCACGGAAAAAGATTTAATACCTTGTGTGGATGAAGTATGTTCTATTCTAGATTGGGCTGTGCCCTCCTCAACCAGCTAACTGAAAGTGTTCTTTGGGTTAGTAAATTTCCATCGCAATTTCATGCCCCATGAGGCCGAACGCACATTTCCATTAACCAACTATCTTCGTGGTAATCCACGCACGTTGACTCTTACCGACTTCCCACGAGTAGCGTCTTCGAAGATTAAAACGACATCAGCATGGACCACGTTCTTAGTACACTAACTTCCGTCCGTCTTGCTTAGAATAGTGGTGAATACATCTAACTTTGCCATCGGAGCGGTCCTGCAACAATCAGTTTCTGGGATGTGGCAACCACTTTAGTTGGCGAGGCCTGACATATGAAGTGGAATCAGGTGGCAGATTGAAACAGTTAAACATGCACGTGACAGGGGAGTGGGGGTGGGTTAGACATGATCGGACCGAGCCCCTGAGCAACATCCACGCGTTAGGAACGCGCTAATTTGTGGTTCATTAAAACGAGGTGCGTGTTTAAACGAACAGTCTAATCAGCAAGCTTGGCTTTTACTTACTGTTACGTTTCGGGTCGTTCATCTGGAAGTACTGAAGTTGTTCATGTGACTTAGATGCTGTCTAAAGTTACCATCTGAAAAGCAGGTTGTTCCCAAACTGATAACTTACAATTAGGAGAGTGAGAAAATATTTCGTACACTATTAATTGTTTCGCTGTTCCCTTTTTTCTTATGAACACTGCATTCTTTTGGTGTACATGTTAACACTATCAAAAGTTGTACTTCGCACGAACATATATGAAAATTATCCTATTTTTAGTATGGATTCTCAGGTGTGTCACACCTGTCTCCGCCATCGGAAACGAATCTAAGGGAACGAGTACTGAATCTATAGATTATTGGACTATGTGCTTGCTATAAATTTCGCTGACCATGGCCGAGGAGAACGATGGGAACTCCGGATGTTCAGTTGTACGAATATGAAGGAACTGATTCATCAGCTCATTCAATACCTCACAATCCCTCCAGGTTACTGACATCAATGAGTGTGTTATTCATGTCTTCGGTGACATTCCAACCAAACAAAAAACAAAAATTTGTAGTTTCGGACGACAATCAAATGTGTTTCCGTAATTTCTGTCAAATAGCTGAATTTGAAATTTATTAAAAGAATCGCTGAGGCGTTCATGGGGTTTCTCCGGAAGATACTTTCAGATAATACGCACTCGATGCAAAATGATCTGTTTTCCCCACTAGCTCCCCCGAAAACACGTTATAGCTTCTGATTTACTCTTCTAGCATGAACGTTTTGCGAATTTCCCTGCTTCGTATTTTTGATTGCATATTCGCAAACAGCGAGAGTAATAACTTAGTTGTGTACCAAACATGGCGAATGCACTTCAGTAAAATTTTAACTAATTTATGTATTTCTTTGAAATCCCAATATGCCCTTTGGACTAAATACTGGACTCTAACTACAGCTGACAAGACGAATGTAATTGAATAACATGCCGTTCTATCTGGCAAAAAACCTGGAATCATGCACTTTCTGGCAACTATGAATAAATCCGTGCCCCGATATCTAATCGTTACTATGACCCATAAAATTTGGATCAAATTCTTTTTTACTTGTCGGAATGTGGTCCATGTAAAAACATGTCACTTTCAATCTGTATTCCTGAACTTATATTTTATTACGGCTCTATTGTTTTCCTCCTTGTGTCATTTTCCCACTTGTAACCTTCATATGAATATTATCATGATAACACACGGTCATATGATCTTTTGACAAACAATACCGTATTCAATGGGTTATTCTATATGTTAGCATATGAAAGGTTATTCAATAGAATAGCTATTTCATAGAAAATAATAGTAACACGAAGAGCCTGAATCTTATATATTGGAAAATCCATTTGCATTTTTCACATTGGGAAGTGAATTTGCCAGAACAGCCAGTTAGTGAGACAACTCAAAATTTACTTCGCATCCCTGGCTATTCGTACAACTGATTGTAAGCACAAAATATTCTCATGGTTTATATATAGCTACATACATTATTATATACTCTCTCTCTCTATATATATATATATACCTATTCCGTACAAAGTACGTAAGGAAATATTTTGCGAGCATTTTTGCATGAAAAGGTTTTCTAATAATTTAATGGGGACATGCACGACTCTCAGTTGCGCTTATGACGTAGTTCTTCGTGCGTCCCTCTCGAATCCACCAGATTTGACCTATTTTTCTAATAAATATAGCAATATACAAAACTTATCTTCTAATTCTGGCGTATACGAGAAAATTTCAAGCGCTTCAATTGTCTTTCCCCCATTTTCGTTCCCTTGAACTAAATGAGCTATGGGTCATCAAATCTACTCAGGTTTCCGGAGCTGGAATTAAAATTTGTCTTCCCATATACCAGGACTTATTTGAATACCGTTAGCATCCCAGGACACTTTCCGAATTTAGACTAATACCCTCCAATGTAAACGTCTATGGCAACTTTACAGTGACTTATTTTACCCTTGTTGTGGTTATGTGAAATTCACATATTCAAAGGGACAGTAATCGGTTTACTTCCCTCCTTGTCTCTGAAGTATGTGTTTACTTAGTGAAGTCTTGTAGACCATTCAATAGAAAACGAATAATTCATAAGCCGGTAGATAAAAATGCTTTACTTATTTGCACAATGACCTCAAATCAGCTTTTCAAAAAAGCCTTCATTACCAAGTGTTTTTTCTCCCTGGTCCCATACGGCCTGTTGTACCGCAAATCAGAACGCGAAACTCCCGGATCGTAAGCAAACAGACATGCACGCAATTTGTTCTAGACACAGACTGCGTGAGCATTAAGGACAAATCAACCAAATAACTTACAGTGACCTTGTGAGTGGACATGAGCAACCAATCATAGCATCTTGTGTATGCAGTCAGACAAATCATGCGGAGGGCCACATCGAACGCAAATATGCACACAATGAACCCAACACAGCCTGTAATGGAAAATATTACAGCATGACATTTGGCGTGCAGTTTATGAACAATGGACGGAGATAAATACGGTACACATTATAAAGCATTCACCGTGACCCCTTTATCATACAACTAACGTTAAGTAGTTCAGTTGTTTACAGCACTTTGATATTTCATGGGCACCATCCATATAAACATAAGACGCTCGTCGAATGCGATAATTCGCCAACTGCTCACACCGTAATTCATTATTATTTTACTTGGAATAATTCCGTAATTCAGCTGATTAACCAGCAGATTATTCCATTTTACGCAGGTTTTGCATACTTTTTCATTTTACTGCTTATCATATACTACTATAGTAGCACATCCGTAAATAGAAGAACACATATTCTTGAGATTATCAGGGCGATTACGCTTATCTCAGCCGCGCGGTTACATCATACATTTCGTAGGCGAATGCACTATCTACGCCTGAAGCGTCCGTCTGTTAATGCGTAATCCACCAGTGTGTTAATCATAAGGGTCAATAGCCCAACACGGGATTGTTCGCAGTAATCGTCAGCATATTACCATATTTTTTGGCCACACTTCAACCACCAATCAGGTTGACGTGTGTACTTGATCTCCGCTTGCAACTCCTAACACTCCAGCCCGCAATGACAAATCAAAGGACGAAAACACAGCATGCCAAACGACAGTGCATTTACATGAATTACCAGCCCGGTATCTGAAGGGAAGAATATTAATCCAATTCACTGAGAATTATTGGTAAACGTGGTCAAACGGTTACCTTCGTGGACTTTGGACCTTGACGGCCCGGGTTTGATTCCCGCCACCGCCAATTACCTCTCCATTTGGTAACCTTTCATTGGCTGCGGCTCCCTTCTTGAACTGTTGGACTTTGATGTATAATAAATAAAAAGAAAGTAAGAAGGGCATCATAGCAGTACAGTGGCAAAATACACATGAGGTTTTCTGTGATATATGATGGAAGATACAAAATGTGTACGTAAGTGTATACACGCACGTATTTGCCTCTCACAACAGCAGCACTGAAAATTCCTGAGAAGGCTGCAATTAGTCATCTTCAGACCCACCTGAATATACCTCCGGACCCTTGTCAGTCGGCCTGCAAACTCAAAAGATCCACTGCTGATGCTGTTGTTTCCTTAGTCCACTTAACTACCAAATTTCCAGATTGATCGGCCCGGACTGTCTGCTGTGTTTTTAATTATTCCTCAGCCTTTGATTCAGCATCTTGTTTTTCCTCTTCGAAGTCTTGAAGCTTTTAACTGCTTCTCACAAATTCTTGCCTGGCTCTAACTATTTTCACAATAGAATGCAGAAACCCGAGGTAGGGTACAAATGTTTCAAGCTCGTTGTCAACAATCCTGGTTTACTTCAGGATGCCGAGTTGTCTCCCAATTTTGTTTTCCACGTATATCAGAGATCTATCAGTTTCTTCTCCTTCTAAGATAATAAAATATGCTGACGATATGGGACTTCGTTAGGTTATTTCTGACTCCTCCGACTTCAGAAGTCTCAGTAAAAACCTATCACTAGTAGAGCACTTTTCCACCCGATTTGGTTTAAAACTAAATCCGTTTAGGAGCATTGAATGTGTTTTCAGCTATAACCGTTCTTCCTGCCCTACAGATTCTGTTTTCAATAATTCCAAATCCTTATCCAGAGTGGGCTCTGTCAAGTATATTGGTGTTAGCCTAGACTTTAATCTAAAACGAACAACTCACTTTCAGCACTGTGTGCGTAAACTGCAAAGCCCATCTTTTCCGATAAGAAAACTCAGGTATTTTCAAACATCACTAACGACAGTTTTTAAATTTATTCTTCAGTATGTTCTTCAGGTCTTATTGTATCGTCCATCTGTAATTTTCCCCGGCACTTAAAACAATGAGTCAAAGCCCTTCGCCACGGATTGGTAGTTTATCAGCTGCGTTTTATTCCCTCTCTCCCCTTTGATTTTCTTTTGAATGTACTTATCAACGAGCATACTGAACTTTAGGTATCCCCAGTCCACAAGATATTACAGGATACAAAGCATTCAATACACGCTGACTTTGTCTCTCTTTGTCTCTCTCTCTCTCTCTCTCTCACCAGCCAGATCTGAATTTCCGCACCTTTCTTCTAGAAATGCGTATACGAAACTATCCTGTACCCTATCAAGGGCGGATAATGGCCAACAAGGAAAAGACTAAACCAGAATTACTTCCTAAATTTGGTTAACATTTTCTTCTAAATTTCTATTCTCCTCTATCGCCCACCGTTGTTTATTTTGTTTGATTTACTCCAGTTTTGTCAGAGTTCTTTTGACTGGATGGCAAGCTTGTTGCTTGCAAAAGTCTGCCATACAAATACAAATAACTGGGTGGTGGTCATTTTCTGCCAATACCCACCTTTCAGGAACTTTATGCATGACCACGAAAAATGTCTTACTGTACTGCGAGCCATCTTCTTTCACTCAGCAGCTGCATGCAACCATTCCATAACCTACTTCAGCAATATCACTTCTTGTATATTATAATAGAACAACAAATATTTTCCTTTGTCACCTCACTCTTCTATTATGATTCGGTCCAGATGCAGCACTTGGGCTCAACTCTGATCGCCCCAGTTCCGGGGCTTCTATCGATAGATTTTGTGTGTTGAAGGCTCCTATATTTGGTGCTATCGCTATTCACCAGTTAGATGAGACCTAATTGCTGTTTAATTGACGTTATAACCAGTAGGTCACATGCCGCCTCTAGTCTCATATTTCTCAGAAAAACCTATCTTCACCAAAGTGGTATCCGAGACAGTGTATACGAATGCCGGTACCCTAACAGCTCCAACTGGAGTTTCTACACCTACTGCTTTTATTCTCAGATAAGTGGATTTGCTAGTTTAGTATGAGATGAAGTATACAGTACTTTCTTCTTGGTTTTCCTCTTGCTCTGGATTTTTATTTGATTTTGATATTAGATGATGAGCAGAAGAGCTCTTAGTGGTTAGGCATGCCCTGCGAAGTTTCTGGTGTATCAGCATTGATAGGATGCTAGACCCAAGAAGCTTCATAATTCATGTACGGAAGGGATGTTGGCTCATTCAGAACTTAGTACGTGTTACCTGGATCAGTTTTTCCTCCATGACGAGAAGGTAGAACGTCTAAACACTGACTTCTTCTCGGAAAAATGGACACTTGTATGATCTCAACTGTAGTTCGGCTTCTTAATCACCGAATCCAAATCTGTAAGATATTCTTCTAACATCTTGCCGTAGATAGGCATATCTTTAGTACAGACAACGCATTTAGATGAGATCAAACCTTTCATCACATTGTTCACAACCCTTTGGTTAGTGACGGGGGCGTTGGTCAGTCCAAAATGGGGTGAGTGTAAAATGTATACAACCGGATAACAAAGCCTCCTTCTCTCGATCTGCAGGCTCCGTCTTCACTTGCCAATATCGGGTCGCTAAGTACAGCGTGGAGAGGTAACGCGCGATTCCCATTGCGTCGAACAAATCTTCCATCACTTGCGGTGGGAACGAGACTTTAGTAATAGCGCTTTATCCCCGGTAATCGAAGCACAATCTCAACTTGTCATCGTTCTTATTCAGTAAAGCTACAGGCGACGCCCATGAGGAAAGTGAAAGTTGAGTAAAATTATTTTTCATTATGAGCTCTACTATTTGCTATACTTCTGCTTGGTGACGTGAATATATCCTTCCAGAGGCCGGCCTAATAGGTTCAGTATTCCCTGTACTAATATGGTGCTTGATTTCCTATCCAGCTTCTTGTCTTCCTAAGCAAACGAATCGGCAAGGTTTAGAAAAATATTATGAGGCTTTTCATTGATTCCACTGATTCTTTATTTCCCACTAGTGCCTGCAGCTGCTGTTTGCGGTCTTCTTCGGAGACGGAGAATATATCCACCTTATTACGGCTACACTCGGTTCAATCCCTTTTCTGATTTCCAAAATATAGCTCCTTTCCCGGGACATCAGAAATGCACCTGAAAGTCTGCAAAACATCCATCCCAATGATAATGTCACACGAAATGACGTTGACCACCACAAAAGATTGCCATTTAGTCAACTCACCGAGTTCTACGGGAAATACCGAAACCAACGGCATTCAGCTTTTTACCACCAACCCATGTTAGAAGAAGATCACAAATTTTTAGGTCACAAACACTAGGGTTGTTATTGCAGCTACATTGACCAGGCAACGAGTGACTTGGGTATCCATTAGAGCGCACAAATCAATGTCGTCAACCTGAATCATGTTTGAAAGGTTTTTCGAAGAGACTACTGGCTTAACGAGCCCACTTTGGAGTGACTGCAGCTAACCGGTGCACTTGGACTGAAAGTCTGAAGTCCAGGTTTTGTTGCTTCACACAACCTGCCAGCTATTCGTTCCCCGATAACTACTGCGCCTTGTTATTCATAGGTAGTTTTCGGTGGGCCAAAAATCCGGACGACAAACCCTCCGACCTCTGTTGGGTTGTCGTTCCAAGCACCATGTCCACCGCGGTGCCTATGCCGGCTGGCACTGAACAACAAGACACTCCTGGTCGGTAGTAGCCTTGGGAAATGTGCTCTCCATTCGTTTTTCTACTTTTGTCTCAGCTACTATCCCGGGCAGTTGTTGTAATTTCCCCTCGTTCTAGCAAATGGTGGTCCACTGTCGACTTATCCTCTTCCGGGTATCCCAGAAGAGCCAGTTGCCGAAATTCGAGGACAGATGTGCGTACAACGTCTCCCTTGGTAAAGCTGACCTCTAAAATAAACCGGGTGTCTTTGGGCGTCTAGAATTTTCTGAATGCGTCTAAAGGCGGAATCACAATCTCCGTCTTTAAGCATTCATTGACAAAATCATGAACTTCCCTCAACAAAAGGCTCATTGCAACATCTTCCCATTATTCTTCGGCAAACCACCTGATGTACCTGTGGACTTGACTCTCCCATCTATTTAATTCTCGCCAACACAGAATTTTTCCTGGGCGCTGGCAGTTGTAGTTGTTGTGTTTTTGTTCGGGCGAATTTCTGTTCAGAAAGATGTACTTTTCATATATATTCAAACCCAATGATTACGACCAAGATATGTTTTTTCCACAAAAATGTTTAGTTTTTGAGTAACTAGCTTTCCTATTTTTCTACTAAATCTATTTTTTCCTTCGCCGTTGGATATTTTTCTGATACTCCTCAACGGCTATTTTACTACTGCTTCTTTGGTTTCGCAGATTGGTCAATGCATGATTTTAGCAAGATGACCCGAACAGACTGCATAAAACGTGGAAACGATGTCTCAGTTTGAATGGTGTTGATCGTCACCAATAAACGCGGTACGTTGCTGTGTCTGGATTCTCTTTCCAGCTAGCGGGTGGGCCAGCATTATTGAGGTTAACGCCTTGTGTTCAAGTTATTGGCCAGTTAAAGACCATTTCATGGTGCGACTACGGGTCTAGGTGGTCCGACCCAAGTTATCAGTTGTGCTATTACCCTGCCAAGCAGCAGGTATCATTCGTCTTCCGCATTTGTGTCGCGTGCCTACTTGGCTCTGTGTCTCGTGTTCTGTGCCGTGCGCCTACTTAGCTGTGTTTTGTTTTCTGTGTCGTGTGTTTATTTGACACGGTGTCTTGTGGTTTGTGTTGTATCTACTTGGCCTTGATTTCACGATGTGTCGTATTAACGCAAATTAAATGGTGTTATCGTGGCTCAGTGAGTTGAGAAATTCAGTGTCAAGAGGGTGTGTAATCTTGCGATTCAACAGTTCTATACCCTGCACTCGGCCAAAGCGGGAATAACTTCGAGAACAGATGGATCTAACAAAATATTCTTCTGTGACGAGCCCTCAGTTGTATATTCCAGATCGGAAGGTTACGCTTGCGTTTATGACAACTTTGGTCTCGGGTCACCGCACTAGTTTGTAACGCTAAACTGTTAGAAAACAGTTTACCAGTAAGGGAACATATTCAGAAATACGGTACAATACCGTGTAATAACAAAACCGAAGCAGTCTATACGATATTATCACCTTTTTCAATTGTCCTTTTTGACCCTCTCGATTTTACTTGATCCCCTGAAACAGAAAGAAGGCATGCACTAGTTTTTCATTCGTTTTCAAATTTCATTATAACGGCAAATAACTGTTACCGGAGCTTTCATGAGACCAACTCAAGAAGAAACAGCTGGAACTCGCAACCAGATTCTGTCCATGCTAGCTTATGTGACCCTTTGTTGAACTGGCCAGGTCGACTGGCGGTGGTCAAACGGTTATCATCGTGCATTTTGAACAATAACGACCCGGGCTTGATTTTCGCCAAGGTCGGTAACTTCTCCCTTTGGCAGTCTTTCATTGGCCGCGGCTACCAGTTGGTCCAAATGTTGTGGTGTTCAATGATCAAACTACAGGAAAAGGAATGAAAAGTTGACCCATTCTTGGAAACTTGTCAATCACATGGGGTAAACAGGTTCACTGACTTAGCTGGCTATCATGGTCAACGCAGATAAGCGGCCTTGGTGAAACATAATGGTAAAGGGAATCATTTCACTGATTTTTGTTTTGCGTGTTGTGGAAGCAAATGTGTCTTATGGTTGAAGAGATGGATGGCCAAGTGAAAATGAAGAGGTGATAGTGTCGTATGCGACAGTGGGTATAATTCATCCCGGAAGTCATGTATCCGCTGATTGAACACGAAGGTTGAACTCTCGTACAGTGTTTCGAAGTTTCACGAATGGGAAAACCCACGATAACTGGTCAGATCCTGTTAGGTCACAGGAATTGAATCCTGGGCCAATAAACGTCCAGTTTCTTAGTGTGTGAGCTCCGAGGGGACGCACTGTTCTGCAACTTCCAGGTATCTCATCCAATTCGTTGTTTCGGTGGCAAGTTCGTCCTCGGAAACATGAACTTTACATAAAAATGGGTTCACTGCCTCAACTTACTGGTATCTCCAAGTGAAACATGCTCCCAAATATTCAAGTGATGAAAGTGGTATTGTTGTAGAAGGCTGTTGGAAGACACAGATTGGGAAGCCCTGGTATAAGTGAGTGGATGCAGAAGTAAAGAAGGGCAATTTAATTGTGTATGGAAAGATACATTATTCGATATTAGTCATTCGTTGTCAAAGGAAACCTCTACTAGCATTTATCCGGCTTGTGCTTGAATGCAGCAACCGGTGTGGTTGTCACCACACATGGAGTAACTTATTCCACGAGCTGGTGGTGCGGTGAGAGAGGAACCCTTACGGTATTGGCAGACTTTTGTCTGTACTGCCTCAGTTCAGGGTTATGACTACCTGTCAGTAAGAGCTCATCGATGGCAGTAATTCGTTGGTACAGTTTGAAATCTTTGACCAATTCTCCCCTGAGCCGCCTACAATGAAGTGAAGGTAGATTAAAGAAGGCCAGTGATTCAAGATGTGCCGTTCTTCTCAAACTGCCAACCTTTCGGGAAAACCTTCGCGAAAATGATTCCAATGCCTTTCTATCTCTCACTAGGCTAAAGGCCCAAACCTACATACAAACCTCCAAGGGAGGCCTCACAAATGCTTTTTATAGAGGCAGAAAGAAGTTTGCTTTCCGGAAAGCCAACTCCGTTATAAGGTTGAAAAGCTCCCTGTTAAAATTCAACACGGCAGAGATGTTCTGTTGGCCGGGATTGGAGCTCCCATGTATAGGAATTCCATCATACCTTATCGCAGTAGAAACCTCAATCAAAGCCGGGTCGGTTAAACCTATGAATCTTCCCTGAGTGCCTATCCTAAATGACAACTCGTGCCTACATTTGTCGAAATACAGTGGGGTTTCCGCTTGTCAACCAAAGCACTAGTCTTGCTCAGTTAGTCTTGAAGCCTTTCTAAGTCTGGTTTTCCCACTAGTTTGATGTCGTCGGCAAACAGAAAACCGGGTCAGTCAAGGTTTTCCACCGGGTCTTTTACGTACAAGAACAGTGGAAGACCCTGCAATGATACTTGAGGCACCTCAAGTTTGGTCGCCTATAGCTGGTGGTTTACTGAGCCGAAGGCATTTTCGAAATCCAAACAGCATATCTTAACTCGTTTCGCTTCTCGATGCTAGAGGTTACCTAGTCCAAGAAGGTAAGTAACTTGGTCAGACAGGACCAACCCTTAACGAGGCTACGCTGCTGGGCGACAATCAGTGGTCACGAAAGACACACGGGGAATCCACTCCATTATTTCTGCAATTCCGTAGTATGGTCTGAGGCATTCACAAATACCTTCCGAATATACTACTTCGTTTTTATAAAGCCGATAGTTTAGCAATTTCAAATTGCTACCAATCATTGAAAAGCAAGGAATCTCACTCAAGGAGCAAGCTGCAGGATAATAGTACTTCTAACTCAACGTGTTTAGCTACCACTGTCTTGTAATATAGTTGTTGATCAAATAGCCAATTCTTTTCGCTTCGTAGTCTAACACGACTATCATTTTTCAGTGTATATACACTTTACTCCACAAAATGTACCTCCCAGATTCGCAGATGCCTGGTGTAAGCAGCCAGGATCACTATGTCTCGCTATTAGGATTATAGTTTGTGGAGTATAGATTACAAACCAATCAATGCCCTCTCGCAAGAAGATACGACAGTAGCCTTTACAGTAACGGTTTAACATTGAGAACATCGTGTGGCAATTTAGTTCATCTGACTTAAGGCAAAATCGGTTGCTTCTTATTGACTTCTTATAATGTCCTTCGCGGTAGGCAATCAGCTAAACTAATTCCAAGTATACGAGCAGATTTCCCAACGTTAATGCGAAGCTTTTGTCGGGGGAAATGTTTGCGTGCCGTCAACATTTGTCAGGTGTAAAGGGCTTGCTTCCCCTGACCGAGTCTTTCATTGAGTCCCGAAGCGATTTACCCGCAACATCCCCACCTTCGAATAACCAGAGAAAACTGGAGTCGGCAAACAGATGTGAAGGAGCATCGAGTAAATCGTGGAACCGAAGAAGCACCCATACGAGCAACGCACGAATGTAAACCAAAGCAGCGGCGGAGCGGAATCAAACCGTATGCATAAGGGCAATGAAAATGAAAGTGTGACAACGAGAAGTCTTCGGGAACTTCGAGTTTTTGGAGTTCAGTGAATCACATGCAACCAAAAAAGCGGCAAAGTCAAAACCAAACTTGAGGGGAGATCGATCTGAGAGAGAAAAAAAAGCAAACTGGTGTATGTAAAATGTGCTCTTTGAAGGATCGACTTCTCTACACAATAGTGCCAGTCAAGGTAGTATCAGCAAGCATGGTAGCCAATAAATGCCATCTTGAAGAACCTCCTTATTTAGCGGATATCTGCAAATTTTATTAAAATTCATACGAAAAATAAAGGATATCAATCTTTTTTGTCAAAATAATATTTCATCACGTTGAACCACTTTCTTCAGTATGCATTCATACCGTCAGTTCGATGAATATTACAGTTGTATCATACGACTCTATCCTTCTTTCCAACAGACAGTGTTATTGCACGAATTATTGTAGCATTTTCCAACTCAGATTATCAAGGAATCAGAACACGAATATGGCACACAGCGTACCACAGTATTTTACAAAATGCTCAAAAGAGTCTACAATATACGCCAGTGTGATAGAAATGATGCTAGTTATATACATATTCTTTCGTGAATACAGGACTGTCGTCCGTAATTGAGTGACTTGCAGATAAACCCGAGTCCCGGGGCAGAGAACACAGGCTCGCTTTACTACGAGTACTGTAGGACAAACTATCAAACAATAGTAATAAAGTATCTCAAAATGTAGGCAAACCGACAACAAAATCAAGAGAGTCAACAGAAGCTTCAAAACACCTAAGCAACAATAGACAGGAAACGCCCGAGACGGCGATGCACGAACGAGTCAGGTGGTTTACAAAGCGAGTCTTTATTTATGAGGGGGAGGCGTTTTGACCAACCAACGGTCAGAACAGAAGTGATAGTCCGAGGGAACACACACACACACACAAGCGTGATGAAGAACAAACGGAATGGCATGACTATGAGAAATTAGCATGATCATGACGTGATGGCCGAAGTTCAGTCATTCTCACGGATAAGGCAGACAGAGAAAGGAAGATAATTACTACCAAACGTGCAGGCGATGTCAAGTAACGGAAGTAATTATGACGAATTAACAGAACTGGTCATGGATACCAAGGCGTTAGCTCACACAGTGTTGTAAAGGCTGCTCCTGGCCCGATTACCGCAGTCAGAAAGAGAACACGTGCCTCTGAACTAGAATAGTGGGGCCGCAGTCAGTGTAACAACTAGTGGCCTAAGCACATGGGCAACAAAAGAACTGTTCGGTAAATGCAAGACGAAGTGGTGAAGGATAGGATGGGACTAAGGCTGTTAGAAGTTTCTTGATATGGTGAGCTGAATCACCATGAGGGATTCCAATAAATCTTTATGCCCACCACAAATGAAATTCAGCTTAGGATTCCTCTGACGCTTTCTCAAGTATTGCAACTATTCCTTCTGAATGTCTGATAGCCAACAGTTCAGATGCTTTGACTGATCCGGATGGAATATCAGCATATGGAATACGAGCGCTGGTCGGAGTGTAAGGGCCGAAGACATTACCACTTTACTCCTTATTAAACGCGTTCGTCAGTCCGTTCTATCATCTGTGAACCACCTGTCCGCCACTCTAATGACCAGCACAATGAAAAATGTTAACCCACGACCCTTAGAAACGTTAGGGCAATCGGAAGAGAAAGTGGTTATAGTGTAGTTGCTAGAGTTTGCGAGAGGAGAGTGTAGCACGCTAACGGGAAATCTTTCCAAAATTTGCGATTTACTCCTGCTTTAATTATTCATACTGCAAGTCTATCGTTGTCTATCACAGGGCACTCATCAGAAACCGTCTATGACCTTGTTTTTTGATGTGACCCCATATATGTATAACTAGATCGTGGGTTCTGCCATGACACTCGTGTTTGGACTCGTCCCTTATGGAACTTGGTTTTCGTTTGCAACAAGTTGGATACAGCTTCGGTTCGCATTTATGAATGTAATACTGCAGAATGGTCTGATCATTCTTGTCCAGGTTCGGGATCCTTTTATTTGGCTACGCGTTTCACGAATTGTGAACACCGATTTATAAGGCATGCACTTGCGAAGGGGTTGGAGAACGTTGTTTTGGTTAATGTGTTTCCACAATTCCGTGGATAGGAGTAACTTACAAGAAGGACCGAAGAACGAGCTTACTAAGAAAATTGCTCGGTGGGGTTTGTCGACCGTGTTGATTTCGGGTTTTAAAACCCAGTTCGAGTTACGCGAGGTGCAGTCCCAAAGGTCGTTTTCACCTAATCGGCCTCGCTGGTCAGCTCGACAATACGACAATCGCAATCAAGAATTTGTCCGACCCGAGTATTTAGCTGAATGTCAAAAGACCGTCGTAGAGCTGGGAATAACTAAATAGTTTATGGCACGGCACTGCACCGTTTACTATTCATGGGTATATGAAAACCAATCTCAGTGGTGATCCCTTTGGTCAGACAATCCAAGAACCGAAGTGGAAAATAAGGCAGCTTCGATAAGCAACAGCCATGCTTCAGCCACTAAAGTCAGACAATGATAAACAGTGTGAAACAGTAAAACAATTGGTGGGTTGGTCAGCAAGATTGTGTACGAAAATGACAAAGGAAAGTTATTTGACACTGCATTCGTTCATTTTCAGGCCGAAAACCACAAACGAATTCAACAGACAGTACAAAGTGAATAGCAAATTTGGAATCAGCAATGCAGCTGAGACCTTTCAACGGCTCATACACGAGGTAACTCTTGGTTTAGAGTATGTCTACGTGTGTCTTGATGACGTTTTGATTGCTACTTCTTCAGAAAAATATTTCACTGCAAAAGTACGGGTATTTCTGAACGCCTTAACCAGCATGGCCTGAAGACCCGTACCGCCGAATGTGATTTACTTCTGTCTGATGTAACTTTCATAAAAAATTATATCTCAGCCTTGTGACTGCCCAAATGTTTCGACGTTCTCGACTATCCTGGACCCCAGTCTTTCCCCTAGCTGCTTCCTTTTGCCGGCAAGGTGAACATTTACCACCGGTTCATTCCTTACTGTGAGGAAATGCTGCAATCTCTCGCCGACTTTTTAAGCAGAGGCGAACGGAAGTTCAAACCACCCGACACGGAACTAGTCACATTTGTCTCGATCAAGGAAGCTACCATCAACATAGCACTCCTTGCGTGCCCCGATCCTTCTACTTCCATATCGGTAGTGACTGAGACCTCGGACGTACCGGTTGAAGTAATGCTGCAGCAGTTTTCAGATGACTCTTGGCATCCTCGATCATTCTTTCTTAAGCGCCTACAACTCGGAGAATCCATGTGCGACAATCTTGTTAGGGAGTTACCTGCCATATGCTTGGGCATCCGTCATTTTCGACACTCACTCGAAGGCCTTTCGTCACGGAGTTTACAAAGTACAAGCCCTTGGTTTACGCACTAAAGTAAGCCTCTGATCGACACACCACATGAGATTCGTCACTTAAGCGTTGTCTCAAAGTTTACTGTAGACTCGTCTCTGGGGCATACAGTCCCGTCGCCGACTCGTTGTCACGCTCATATCAACTAAGTCTGCCACCAATGCCCAACAGTGACTTAAACGTAATGGCTCATGCCGAAACCACGGAACATGATATCGAACTGCCTTACAAAAGGGCTCACTAGGCTCAGCGACGATAACCATCTCAATTTTTCAGAATACCATTGTTTGCTATGTCATGAGGTCCTCCTAGACCGGTTGCTCCCGCTACCCAATGTGATGCTACGTTTCTGACCCTTGGTAATAAGACTCACTCTTGTGAGGCTGCTTTGGTCAAATTGGTAACCGGGCAATTTTTTTAGCACAACGTCAGTGGACCAGTGCCTACCTTCAGCGTTGAAATAGCACACTGAGATGGCATTTGTTGGGTCCCGGAATCAGAAACATGTTTTCGTCGTGTACACGTTACTTCGTGGGACCACTGTTACCTTTATTCTTGTATGTCTGCACACTCACGTGTGTGAAGCGCTTCATTCGCTAGCCACAGGCCATTTCCATTTCTCGTGCCATACCCGGAAAAGCAGTGACGCCATATCTGACCGACTGGGTAAGTCAGTTCGAGCGCCCGGCGATAGTGACAACCGATGGAGCTTTTGATTATCGGTTCACCACACGGTTACCAACATACTAAGATGACAGTACATCACTGCCATGCCCGTGGTTCGACTGAGTGTTTCTACCGTCAATTATAAGCCCTCCCTTCGAGCAAATGGTAGTCTATTTTGGAGTGAAACAATCCCACTAAAACTATTAGGCCTACACAGTACCGTTAAGGAAGAAATGCAAACAACACCGACCTTACTGGTTTACGGCTGCACACTCCGTCTGTTGAGAGTCGTTAGGACCTTGTCAACCGTGAACTGTCTACAATGACTACGCTCAACTCCTTACGCAGCACTAGTAAATGCTCAAAGGAAGCATGCCGCGCGAACAACCTTCTACAAGCTACTTTTCGGTAGCGTTAGAAACTACTACCCGCGTATTCCTCCACGTTGACGGTGTTCTATCACCAATACACCGCTGAGTTTCGTGTGATAAAATGCAAAGCAAAAACGTTTGTCATGTACACCACCGAGTGACACGACACAGTATTCGTTGACCGCCTCAAAACTGCCGTCATAGAAAGCAAGCCGCTCAGCCAACTCACACCTGCGTAGTCCGCGCAGTCACTTGCGTTGACTGATCTACCACTCACACCACCTACAATTACATCTAGCCAAACCCCGGGAGATAATTCACCGAAATCACTAACTGTGCCCGCAACGTGAAGTAGCGGTCGTGTAGGGATCCCATCGACTTCGCAATAATTTTCACAACCGATTGCGGGTACCGAGTTGTGAAATTCTCCATAGATTTGCCAATTCCGGTCTCTCAGTAACTACAGCAGTATCGAACGTCATTTTGTGTGCCTGTTATGTTGGTTCGCCGGCACCTTCAGGCTCTTTTACCTTCCAGTATGCATTGTGCTCTGTCAGACGGATTTACGCAGTCACTTTGGCTACACCTGTTTCCTCTTTCTCACGGGTCGTGGGGAATACTGTTCTGGCTAACGTGTCTGCACGGTACCGAACATTAGAGAAACGAGCAGATGGCCCACGCGCGTAACAAAGGACCGAAGAACATTTTTACTAAGGAAGCTG
This sequence comes from Fasciola hepatica, assembly GCA_948099385.1. NCBI lineage: Eukaryota > Metazoa > Platyhelminthes > Trematoda > Plagiorchiida > Fasciolidae > Fasciola > Fasciola hepatica. The sequence continues at coordinate 3,461,688 of CANUEZ040000112.1, read as the reverse complement.
AATGGCAAGGTCAGCCAACCATACAAAGTAAATGCATCACTTTAATCATTACACTGGCCACAGTTTAGTGTCTAGAGTTGAGACATTTACGGGAAAATGTGTTACCTCTAAGCAAAGGTCGCACATGACGGGCAAATTTTTGGTTTCCTTGCGCAAACGTAGATTACAGTTGTAATTGGACATCTTGAGATCTGCATCACTCTCTAATAGTTCACTGTTGAAGGCTTTCTCTCTGTTTCGACTGACTTTGGTTCCACAGATATCAATCTCGGAATGCCGCGTATCAAAATTACTGCAAGACCATAGAATTTTGTTGTATAGACAAAGAGACAGCCGAAGCATAGAGCTGAAAAACGGACTGAACATTCAAGTGGGACTGACCAGCTTAATCACAATTCCGGACAGAATAACATCCAAATGAATAGCGATCAACCCGCTTAATACATTCACTCGGCTGCCTAATACATAGTTCTGTCATAATTTATGACTTGTGCATTGAAGCTATTGACAGCGTCAATTCATACAACCTTGCCGTTTTCAGTTTGGTGGACGGTTCATTCCCAATGCTTATAAGCATTGCGGCATTTAGGCATAACAAAAACATATATTTAGCATAACTTTTAATTACAATGATATGACTAGTTTCATTTTTATTCCTTTCACAGTTCTTGGCAAGATACAGGTTAATGGCTGATTGTAGGCAGATACCGAATTCATTTTGATCACTTCTATTTTAAAAATAGTATTTTGCAAAACTATTGTTCTTTTTCCACTTATAGGCTATTCAGCATAGATCCGCGGAGCAAAGTGCATGATCTTTTTGGACAAGAATGATAGGTGGAATACTTATTAAGAAGTCATACCGCTGAAGATTGTGTTAGGAGTGTAAGCGCAACCTTGTGCGTATCGTTTATTATAGTTTATTTGCTGGAGACTGCAGGAACCATCAGATGGAGACAAACAAGGTGCTATTAATCCAGGAATGCGAATTAGTAGTAGTAGTTTCAGAGGAAAACAGGATATGGAGGAGTACGTTGAATTTTTTTCTGCCCACCGTTCTGAAAACAAAAGAATATTTCAAACTGGGTAACTGATAACATTTACGCTAATCTTATACGTACGTACTCATGACTGCCTCGGTGGATTTTGTTCATAGTGTATTAGCTCAATAACTGTCTACTCATAACTGCTTCAGATTACCTTCTATTTCAGCTCGTTGACTGAGTGATCCGCGTACGCAAACGGGTGATCCTCTATTGGCTTCAGTGGGAGTTGAGACGTCGTCACATGATGTCCTAGAAGACCAATGTATCATAAAACTCGTTAGTCTAAGTTATCGGTTATACCGTCTGCCCTGAATTGCATCGATGGTCTTCATCAGAGATTCCATGTTTGGGGCCGTTGTCCGTGATAGTTCATCGGCCATATAATGGAACCGGATTAAATTCAGAGTGCATCGAAAATACATGACGCATAATGATGTATTATATGAAAAAGTACCAGTACTGCAACGTCACGTGGTCCGATGAGCTTGCAATCAACCGACTTTCCGGTGATGGCTGGTAAACCATATCAAGGCAGGCTTATAATCAAATCACCCATTTAATAGTAATATCAACCTTGAAAGTCCGTATGGTGTCTGATTCTACTATTTCCACCTTACTAGAGCCCAACAGCTCAATTGTCAACAAAAATAACCATCTCGCCAGAAATCAAGCCAATATGTGGTCATTCGAATGCTTCCGCACATGGCCCGGTGTGCTATAACTTCATTCCCAGTATCCAACCAACTAGGTTAAGCCCGGTCTCGGCAGTCAGACCGTCCATATGTAGTGAGGTCACTATCTGATTGAGTAAGACGTGCTCCGTCAGTAGTAACGTCTCCCTTTGTACATGTACGAGTTCGTATCGGTCATATCCGACAAAATACACTGCTATTTTTGGGTTCATGGTCTGGGTACGAACTAGTACGTTATACACAGCTGGTCGATTTTCGAGTGTTTTTCAAGGAGGTTGTGTATTTTGGATTAGTAAAGTCAAATTCTGTCGTCCTGTTAACTAGGGATGGAAGTCGGACCAGAGTTTCGCGGTCCGCCAACTATTCACTATAGCAGATATCACCAATAGTCCGTTACATCCACCTAGTTCTTAACGGTTAAAAAAGTTGACGAATCTGTAACGGGCTATGCGTGTTCTCCCCCCCCCCATCCCCGCGTCATTCAGTTGTACCCAATGTTGTTAAAAGCTCTTTTGTGACACATCGTGTAATAAGCAAGCTATACTTGTCCGTCCAAGTTTATCCGATAAGACTGCTTATTGTGAACCACGGTAATGTTCTGAATTTGCTTCATAGACAACTTGGACGTTTTGAGAAACTTCTCGCCGTGAGTGATTAGACGGCGGTATTGAAGCGGAGTGTTTGACACTACTCATGAGTAGAATCACGATCCAGAGGAATCATAAATTCTGGAGCGAATAAAAAGGTGATGAAGCTACATGAACCGAACAGATGTTAAAGAAGAGGCACAGGTATGCACAGTGTGGAGTAATATTTGAACATGGCAACTGTTTCAATCTAATGCAAATCAGGATTTTAGTTATGTTTCTTTGGCCTTTGTCCTCAGCTCATGTCCAAGCCAACGCAGCCTGTTATTCCAACCGCAAAATCTTTGGATGGAAGCACCGTCTCAGAAGTCTTGATTCCGTAAGCGAATAGTCCTGTCCCGAGTTCGCCGATTCTATTCAGGAAGGTCCCGAAGATCTTATTGCCACCTTCGCGCAGTTACAAGATTCCAGAACGACTAGCTGGTGTTGGAGCAGGTAGAAACTACTTTAGAGTAAACCAATCATTGTTGGCCGCACTCGTGGGTTGTTGGCGACGACTGTCTCCCGAATTTCAAGTTCCTAAACAGAAAAATTATTATTGTATTCAAGTCACATTTACGTGCTTGCTTAACGACTCAATCCATTACGCCTACTCACGCACTCACTTCCTCGCTTACCCACTCACTTACTCACTACTTACTAGTTAAGGAACCATCACAAACAGGAGGTACATAACTGTTTGCATTACTCGGCAGTCCATTTTATTGTCATTTGGATAATCTTCACTACAGTTATTTTGGGCATTTGTTGACAGTTTTCACTGGGAAAGTTCATACATTAATTTAACCGCAGCCAAAGTGAACAAAGCATATTGTAAGGTGAATCGGAAGTTCAAAGTCATGGGATTCTTCAGCATTTCACCGGTGAAACTACTTTTCTCGAAGTCTCGGTAACACTTCAGATTTATTAAGTTATGAACAACTGATGAAAGTCAAATAAACTGTGTAAAGTAACATCGGAAAAACCGGCATTCGAGATCTGGCTTTCAGTTCGTTTACAGTATGATTCTGACAGTTCAGATAAGGAGGTTGCATAGTATTTGTAAACTGCTTTCGTTACCCAATCTGCACAGATTGACCCAGAATGAATAAACGTTTTATATACCCTAGCAATATGATATGTCTACTGTGACCACTACACTTTCTCCCCTCCCATTTTGCCTGCGTAGCAAGAGAACAAGTTATTTTGGAGAAGACAAAAGGAATTAAATGGACTTCGGATCATGAATGAATGAACGATTCATGTGAAATTAAAACAAAATATAGCATTTTTCTTAATCCGCTACCAGATTTTTCTTACCATATGAAAAATCAGAAGACCGTGAATTTTACTGCAGTTTTTCTTTTGAGTTTAAGGCAAGAGCATATGAAATAAAAGTGCCTTGTAATCTGCCATTCCTTGCTGAATTTTTTGTAATTGTTTCTTCGAGAGTGGTTGAGGTGTCTACTGTGGGGCAAACAGATTGCCCCGAGGACATTAAACAGTTGTTCAACGGTTGGTATACTGTGTCTGACGTGTTTTCATCTTCCCTCCATAATAAGTGCAGGCTTCACTATCTCTTAACAGCCACCACAGTTAGCTAGTGCACTTCTGTGTGGTGCAGACCATATCGATGACTCATTTTATGACTTCACAAGAAGCAATCAATCGTGGACACAGTCGGTCACGTGGCTTGTGAAAGTGCCTTCTGGCTGTGTTGGAGCTGTTTACCACACAACCCCGAAATCTAGATTTTTATCGCACAGTACACAATCCAGTGGAACCCTACCATTTACACAATTCCACCTGGGAAGGACTAAATAGCACAACAGATGTGATGACGGCTTATCGTTGTGGAACACAAAAGAGAAACGAACGAAATTCGCAGCTGTGATGACCGATGGAAAGTTTTCGACGTGATTTTTAGCTGCTGAAAAAGATGCGTTTACCGTAAGTTTTCATTCACTTAAAAAAGCAAAGGTACCAACGAAAATATGGAGAGGCATTTGAAACGATCGCACCGAATCGAACCACCGACTTGGTAGTGTCAATTAAACGGCTGTTTATCTCATCTGTCAGTTCTATATGACAATGGTATATCAGTAATTGAATGACTATTTCGACTATCAGCAAAACTCCGACCCACATGTTGTATCGTATGCGTAAGGTATTCCCTGACGGGACAAACGCACTGTACAGTACGCTTCTCTCTAATCGCTCATTCACATAGTGACAATCGCACAGCCAACATATTTCTCTCGTGCACAATTTTCCAACAAACGTCACAGAAACTGATTACTAAAAAGTGGTAGCGAATAAGCTTGCTCTCCGTCATTCCATCCCTTGGCTAGTCCGGCTGTGTAAGTAAGGTGTTCGGCTAGTTATACAAACTGAACGGCCGAGCGGTTTTCCCGGAGAATTAAGTAACGCAATAAGGCCTGGTTGGGCGCTGGTGTAGCGAGGGATGCTGTGGAAACAGAACGAGACAAGTATCATGGCTATTAGGCCCAACGATCGAGCCACAAACCAAAGAAGAAACTGTGAATATGTTGAAAGCGGTCCACAACAGACAAAAACATTTCTGAAGATTTGTAGATGGAAATCAGTGGGATCTCAGGCAATCTTTAAGATAGCCCACGTAGAGAGTTACCTACCAATTCGTCACAGGGAGCAACTGGACCAAAGAAACGGGAATGGTATGCAAGAGAACCGATTCCACTGAGATGCTCAGGTGAGTCTAGGATCGACGATGATGCAGTACGGAAGTGAAAAAAAGCTATTTAAATGGTCATGCGCGACTTACGGATTTGAACTTTACGGATGGTTAGACATAGTTGAATCTCACCCATCTCACCTTCTTTGTAATACAGAAACAAAGAAAATCATCTCAAGTGAAATCCTCTCGCATTTGACTCTTCCAAGCCCTCAAGTGAACAGGATTGATCTACAGAATTCCCCGAAAAGCGTGAAAACGATTAGTTACCGACACTGGCTACTACTCAAGAGATTTAGATTCGGCTCTTCAAATCCATCGCGTTGTTCTCAAACGCAGTTCGTCAAGTTTCTCCAACAATCCTAGTCTAGAATCAATTTTTTACCCCGAAACAAAATGCGACCCATCGTATGCTGATGGGATCAAGGCAAAAGCGACTTAACCCCACGCTACCCTAACCAATCCTTGTGTTCAATATTCAAAATCACAGCGTGCTTATTTCCATCGCCACCGACACAAACTTACCATTTTGCCGCTTTGACAATCAATCAGTTGTAAAAGTTCACAAACACTTTATTTGCGCAACAACATTACCCAAAGGATGAAGGTCAAGGAAACAATATTGTTCGCTACTCCATTTTTCGCAATGAGTATTTTTAGGGAATACAAAATATAAGTCAGACTTCAACATAACTCTTCAGCAGTGTGCCACACTAAGTAAATTAAAACATCAGTGACAGTGGTGCCACGCGAAATCAAAATCAACTTCAAAGTTTTAGTATTAAACTAAGATGAATGCGGTGAGTAAGAACTGTGCGAGCAACGAAAGTTGGTTCAGTTATTCCAACAATCCTGAGCATAGGTCGATTACGTCATGCACGAACGAGGTTGTGACATAAGTTAATTATCAATTGTTACGCAACCCAGTCAGTCGAGCTCTTGTTGCGTGGCCAAAACGGACTACTACTCTTCACCCATCCCTCTTTCAAAAACTAATTTAGACATTTATAACTCCTAAGAAGAGCGTTCTGCAGTTTGTTGTCATATGAATGTGATTGTAATGGCGTCAGAATGAAATCACCGAAAAACTACTTTCACCTGTATCCTGCTTCCTGATTACAATAATGGGCCTGTTTCGGTATATATATATATATATATATATATATATATATATATATATATATATATATATATATATATATATATATATATATATATATATATATATATATATATATATATGGATAGTAGCAGCTAACCAAAATTTGAGTGAAGTGCAGAACTCAGCGCCGTTTGAACCACGAATCACAAATATGTATGTCCACAACTCAAGGTCCCATTTATGTAGCAGTATAATGGCAGGATTATGAATAACTAGGTTATGAGCACTTATCACTATATATATATATATATATATAAAGTGAAGTATAGCGTGCTTCACTAGTCAGCTGCTGTGCTTAACTACACCCATGTGGATACGTTGTTTACTGAGACCGGTAACTAGACTTACAGAATTTCCACCTCCGGTAAGCGATACCGACCATGAGGTCTTCTTTCTTTCAGCCCTTTCAGCGTACAGACGAATAGCTGCTATCGTTAATATCGATACGTTCGTCTAAACCTGAGAGTACGTAATGGCCCATTCTTGCCTGAGAATTCTTCTTTCGATTCTCTGTACAGGAGTTTTTGATTATTTAATATCTATTCTCAGGGTCAAGCTGGCAAAGCCTGCTTTCACAGAAACTTAGGAACATATCCATGAACCCAGGCACGTAACTTTACGTTCTTATACATTCCGACACCATTCCAGCTCATCACACATTAACTTGACTTTTTTTCACGTTTCGCTGGCTTGTGTATTACTCGGAGATTTTCGCCCTATATTACCTTCATCCTACTCATTCACATCACAAGATCTGCCTAGGCCGCGGATGATTTCATACAGACTTCTGACGATACCAATCACGGCTAGTAGAAGCAAATAGGCATCGTCAATCTGAACTCTGAACAGTGCAAAGGTTCAAGAATGCTACACACAGTTGTTTGGTCATGGAGGCATATTAGAACTGATAAAAACCAATTTATAGGTTACGTGCAATAACTGACATTGACAATTAACTTAGTTGATTACGCTCTCACAAATTTATTGTCAATGTCCACATCAATGAAGAATCATTCAAAAATCCCGACAAATTAGATAGGGAATCCTGTCCAATATACTACCACAAAATGTCAAACCCTCATGGGTTGCTTTGGCTTTTAGAAGCATTGCTCTTCCGTAATTTATACCACCTCCAAATTTTGTAAACTCATGTTAGCATTATCGGATTCGAGTGGAAAGAAATACAGTCTTCGGATTGCTTGAACAAAAAGGCGTACATGAATATTTCTCAATGTTCGAGAAAAAAACTCGTTTGAGTTACTCGGTTGATAAAGATTTCCGTAGTGTTAGGTCACACTCGAGGACAGTTTTACGTAGGGAATTAATCATACCTAAAATTTCTAATTTTGTACCAACTGTAAGAATATAAACTATCAGCATTCTAAACTAGACTGCCCGCAATAAGTTGACGACACGAAAAACGGAACTTACTTACTGGTACACCGGAACTAGTTCGATCTGCGGCTGACGTAGTAAGTATGTTATGGTGTTGTAAGGTGGCATAATGCGGCTCAGAAATAGTGTGGCACTTTGAATCAACGTGTTTACGGTATTTAAAATCCCACAGCTCTTTAATTGCCAAAAACTGCTGTATTTGATGCCTTTCAGATGATGAACATTGCTTGCAATATAAAGTATGCAGTACATTCATTTTGCGACAAAATTAATTTTTCTCTCTATTGGGGATTTTTAGACAAGCAAGATAAACCACTATGCACTCGAAATTTATATTTCTCCGACTTACACGGGTAAGCTAAACGAATTCACGGATAATTCGTTTTCAATTAATAATTTCCAACTACTGGCTAAGGTAGTTCTGTAAAATGTTTGGCACTTAGGCTTATTTCGGTAAACCATCTTCAGAGTCTCTGTTCTGTTCCGGTCAAACTTTGCGTACAAATGTATGAGTAAAAGTATCCTTAGTTTTAGTACTATGGAATGACAATATGTACATTACCACCCTTTATTTCAACACTTGGGAAGATTTTCAAATCGCGGTACAGTGGTACCGCTGTTTACCTTTTTTGTGCCGAATCGCCAACGTTATGTACCCAAAACGTATCATCATGCAGAGTCATAAATGTCACAAGCAGCACCGAAGTTATCCGTATTGGGCCTCAACAGTTTGACTCATGACAACATGATGAAAAAGTCAACCAACCTCCACGCAGTTTTATACCATATTAAAATCACATGAAGAGCGATCCATCAATTGACAGAAGCATCTCCCATATAGGAACTGGAATGCCGTTGGGTAACTGATGGAAACTAATTGACCACTTACATAACAACATACTGTACCGCTGCGCTTTGATCTTAAGACTGTTCAATGGACATGGTTGAATAAAGATTGCACAGTGTAATATGTAATAATTGTATGGGCTAGCAAACCAGCGTCATCACTGTGAATCAAGCGTAGCGGCAACCCAATCAAGAATCTGTTGGTCAGTTGCAACTGATCCACCCAAACAGGAGTGTGCCAATCAGCTGTTACCGAACCACTCAATCAGAAATCAATCAATCAAGCTTTGCAAGTAAATTAAAACAAACCAGTCAGTTAGAAAACGCGGGCGACGAAAATGCATGGAACAATAAATTCCTTGCAAATTCCGGCTTCAACCAACCGGATTTCCATATGCATGCTCTTTGCTATAACGTAATAAATGAGACGGTTACGAAGCAGAAAAATCTTCTTAGAAACAGTGGAACGACTGAAAACAGCGAGAAATAGAAATTCAGAGCTTACAAAGCCAAACGACGAAGGGAATAGGAGATTTTACTTCGTACTACTAGCACTTAATGGTCGAGTAATAAAAAGCCTGATCACAAAGTTCTCAGTCAGAAGATGCTGATAGAGGGAAGACATGAAGCAACAAGAGCCACATACTAGGTCCAATTTTATAGCATGTAACAATTAACAAAACTAGGCAGTGACAACTAGGGTATTCCAGTCTGCTGACTGTAAGCTCACTTAATTCCAACGAATGCTCTTTCTGTGTCTTGGTTAGATCTAGGTGCGAGGGAAAGGTAAGCCAAGCGAATAAGTATAGTTCACTGACCAGTATAACGTGCAAGCCAACTTGAACCCTCGAGAAAGTTTACTATCACAGATGGAAGTTGTAGACTTCCACTCTGATTTATGATTTATGGTTTGCGAATATCGCCTGACTCACAGTGGTTGCGTAATCCTTGTTCGAACATAAAACATGATGACTCTAAACTAGAGCCACTACAGTTGTAGTTATTAGACTTATGACAATACAAATTAGTGATAGGGATAAGTCGATACACTACGTTTGATGAAACCTACGGTTGTTTCAACGGAGGTTCAGTGACCGGAGAATAATTATCTTCCGTAGCTCGTATCACGTGTCATATTGTATCAGACTGAAAGATAACAAGAATGGGTTTTTAATATGCAAATGGTAATTTAGAGAAATACTTAGTGGATGGAAAATAAAGGGAGTCTTCCGTTGGGTTTCTATCGACGACGTCTTCACGAGAATTGAGAAAATCTATACTAATGGTTCACAGCAACCAGGATTCACAAATTAATTCCAACATAATTTCACTCCTACGGTTTTGCGATCAAATACTGACTTGGAAACTTCTGTCTCATTCTCTTTTTGGAATGAAAGGAGTTCAAAAAGGATTCAGGTGTCATCCATAAAGGTGATATTATTAAGTATAAAGATGATAATAATATTTATTTAAATCTCCGTATAGTTTAAGAAACAGTGCAGTAATTTTTTCGAAAGGAGTAAATTGACCGACGGTGGCAAAATTTGTGCTCCTCGAAGATCGTTTGATTTCCACTTCGAAGTCGCATTTCGTTTCTGGCCTTGGAAAGACTGAAACTGACTAGTTTCTAGTATACTTTCAACAGCCTTAGATTGGTTTTATGCTAGGGCGATGTACTACGTACGTTAGGTAAAATTAAACCTTCGAACTATAAACAGCTTGAAAAAAGGGTCCAGATATAGATGAAAAATAATCAATAGTCCGTTTCACGCCTGTACTCCATCAGGATTGATTTTAATGCTAGGTGCACATTTTGACTCCTTTCAGTTATTTGGCTGTGGTAGTTGTGCTTTTCATTTTGCTCACCATTCTTGCTGCATTGGACTAAATGACACCTTAATTTGAAGCACTTATTCTTGACATCTCATGATCTTTTGAATTCCCCCCGTTTCTCGATAGCATTCACTCTCTTTTGTTGTCAGGTGGTCCCGATATTGTCAAGATTTCTTCATTCATCCTCTGTTGTTCGTTGGTTGATACAGCGGCCTCTGCAGACGACTTTTTCTTTTGTTGCAGCATAATCTACCACAAAATAAAGCCTTGTCGACGCTTCCCTAGAGACTTATGCACAGTAATTCCCGTTTAAAACATCGAATGCAACGCCACTGAAGACTTTGGTACTGGTGCGGAAATCTATGCATCCAGAACGAACGAGAAAACGATAATACAGTATAAGATAATGTAAGCTGAAACTATGATTTCTGTGTTGAATAAAATCTCTATTGGAGACCTCAGTAAAAACGGTTGCACGTGGTACTTGTTTGTTCCCTCGATTCTACAGGTATCATAGATATCCTTAGACCTAGCGGTATAAAAAGCCATAAACAATCTCATGGAGAACACGAACTCGAAATTTCAGTTTATGATATAGATTCCAAAGAAATCGGGCTGTCCTAGCTGTGGCATCCAACTAATCTATGAAACTGGAAACGAATACTCCATTTATCTTTATAAACTTTGTAAAATATCCACTAGCTCCGTTCTTGAGCAGCCTACTACACAGAAGTAACTGTGGAATAGCACAATTCGATAGCTGTTCTGTCCCAGTAGTTCGAAAAAGCCTGGGGGGGGGGGGAGGGGGGCACACTGATGCACAATTGGTCTGCCTGCTGTTGTGTATGAAGATTTAATTTCCCATGACTTGAACAATCACACTTCAAAAATGGACGAACGGAATACGCCTCGAGACAGGCATCAAGGATGCATCAAGTAAAATACTATATATATAACACATTGATTTGGTTAAATTTGAGATCGTCCATTGAATGATTTTTTTGGATTAAAGTTCTTTGTGTATCGGTGTTTGTCACATTCGTGTATTTCTTGTTTTGCTTCTCACAACAACTGTTGAATGCAAAAAACAGGTGGTAAGTTACTCGATGATCACACTGTCAGACGGCAAAGCCACGAATAAAACTGCCCATAAAAACAAGACACATCTAGCTGATTTTTATTGTCTCTCCTTTCTTGTGCCACTAATCTTAAGGGGAAACTGACAGTCCACATCCAAAAGGTAATATCACGTGGTAACTGTCATATCTGCAATTAGCTCTGAAAATTAGTATGTAGCCACTGTCAGAAAGCATTAATAGTTCATTTTTTTGTGTTAAATACAAATCTAAGTCTAGTCGTTTGCATATCCGATTTGCTTCAAGATTCTTTTTGGGGTTCACAGAAAATAACTCTTTACTCTGACCGAATACAAAATCCAACCCACTATTGATCTTTTGCGTATTTCAGTTCAAAAATCCAACTACAATTTTTTTTGATTTTCTATCTTTTGAGTGAACATTTGGACGATATTGAACGGTTCACTTTCTCCTTTCACTGTAAATATAAGTCAAACAGTATTGAAAAGGAGACGAGCCCAATACATGACATATTTATAACCGGTTGATGAGTAGCACTTCGTTCTAGCCACTATCTCCCTGGAGAGAACACTCCGGGGAATAACCGCGGAGAGAAGCAGTCTACCAGTTTCAAAACCCCAATAGATGAACATAGGAGTGGAGGGCCTGGCGTTTTTCTTGACGGTGGGACAATTCACCGCAGTTTATTGGGTAGCCATTCCTCACATGAGCTGAGTAGGCCTCGTCCAAAGGACTCTACCCCTTCCATATTTTGCTTGCTCCATTGGGTACATAGGGCTAAGGACCGAATCCGAAAGCCGGATCGATAACAAATCACCAGCGAAAACAAGACAGAATGCCTGCAAAAACCAGGTCTCCCATGACAGACAAGAAGTTCCCTCACGAGGGTTTTGGTACCGTTCTCGTGCTGGGTCAACTCCCCACTGCCTTGTGGGTCACACTGTCAAGCCAAAGGATCCGGTTAGGGTTCCCAAAGAAAGATCCCCTTAGAGGTATGGGTAGCCTTGAAATACGATATGCCCAAAAATCTCCAGCGGTCAATCGGTAAACATTTTTCATCCCTTTTTTACATCCCCATTCTAAACGGATACGAGAATCTACAATAATTCGGGACCAAGAACTTGTAACTCTCTGTAAGCGCAATGACTTGAAGACTGCGAAAAATAGTGAATCGTTTCTCAGACCTAAGCATTCACTTCACTTAGCTCCTTTCAGTGTCCGCGCAATTCACCAACCGGGGCGACAGGCTGCCGCAGCTAGAATCCTTAAAACCTTCAAAATATGTGTGTTGTGTCTTCGAAACACGTGCACAAGTCTCAATTGCAGTGGTAACACTTCGAGCCCCAGATACAGGCTCGGCTTCTGGTCTCACTCTTCGCACTTCGGGTGGTTCTACATCTCATAATCGTAGTCAGGCCGGCCTTGGTATCGCTATGAACACGGAAGTCAAGCTTGCACCGCTCAACTCGATTCCAGTCATCGGTGTGCGATTCAGTTGAATGGGTCTGTGAAAGTCTACAGTTATAGACTGAAGCCTCAATGCCTGTTTCTCGTTCCTTTGTATGACCTAATTGACTGTAGTTCTCCTGATGCTAAAGAAGAATTCTATAGTGGTTTGTCTCAGGTACTCAGCAGCGTGCGCTCTACGGACAATAGTCGTTGTAAGCTATTTCAATGCTCAAATTTGAAGCCTAGGCAAGACAGGGAGGTATACAGGAGGCCGATTTAACTTTTTGGATGATAAAACCGATAACGGTGATCGACTCGTTCAATTTTGCTCTTATCATAGACCATTCTTAGCAAGCACAAATTTCCCACACAAAAACAGCATAAACTAACCTGGCGTCCTCCTGTGCCTTCATATATTTGAACTCACACCGACCATATTGATTTCGGTTACCGCTGGCTCTGTTTCATTCAAGACTGTTGGTCATTTTGTTCTATGTTTGTAGACGCTGATCATGCTCTTGATTACGTCCCTTTCAGTCTACGTCTCGTCGGTGACCGAAAAAGCTTCACCGCCAACCATCTCCCGTAGTTGCTACTGCACGAGAAGAAGAATTATCCGCTAGGTTATTGACGCCGTCAATTGCCCAGCATCCAGAAGAGCGACGGATAGAGACCAGACAGGCCCTACTTGAGGCTGCTGAAGTAGCCCAAGGTCCAACAATCAGAAGCATGCAGAAACAAACATTTTGTGTCAAATTTTGTGTGTGCCAAGTGCTGGCTAACGCATTAAGATAGGCGTTACTTCGCTGAATGTCAACAGCTTCGATTTGGGATGGTGCAACATCACTCTGGTGTTCCTTTACAGAACATCAAAAAGTTAAGCCTCAGAAATCACTCAGTCAGTCTTGCTATTCCTAATGCCTCACAAGTTGTCCATCAATTCATACTTATCTTCGGTGATGTATACGTTATCAGAACGGATCGTTGCTTGGCTCAACGAGTGTCGGAGCACATACTCAAATGGTTGTCAAAATAAATGAAGTAATCCAATGTACCGCAGAGAATGATGCCATATCTCCGGCTTCTTCAATTGTGAACCCTTTAATTGAATCTAGTCACAAAGTTGACCTGACCCAATCCTTCAGGATGATGTTGCACAATCCCAGATCGAAGCTGTCGGCACACAAAGAAACGATGGATATATGTATCCTTAGCCGAACTGTTAGATGCTCGCAGATCGGTTCCCCCGGATTCCAGATATGATGAGGCACGGAGATGCCTTAAAAGCCAATTGATTTGAAGCCTGAGAAATGACCGTGAGCAGTGGTGGATTGCGAAGTGTAGATAGAAGGAATATGCTGTGGCGATTGGTGACAGCTGCAACCTTTTCCGTCCAATAGGAAATATATTCACTGAATGTATTGTTGGCACGAGGAGCCTGAATCTTATGTAATGGAAAATCCACTTGCATTTTTCAGACCGAAAAGTCGGACGCCGCGAGCCGGAAACGAAACAGCGACCCTCCGCGCACCGAACAGGTGCTTTACCAACTAAGCTATTGCGGTCCAGACAGTCGGGTGTGAATAAAGCTCACTGCTCGCGGCGTCCGACTTTTCGGTGTGAAAAATGCAAGTGGATTTTCCATTGCATAATTAGAAATACTGGTCCACTAAAGTCAAGTGTAAGCTATCTGATCAAAGAGGTAAACGACTCGCTGATTCAGACTCCGAAGTGTCTTCTAGTTTGCTGGGCAAAGCATTTTGAGTAACAATGTAACTGGCCTCTATTAGAATTCTGGATGTAGATAGAATCTTCCGTCAAAAGCGGAGGTTCTGCGAGAGATAATCTATCTTAAAAGATATAAGGCTGCGGACCCATGAGTAGCCTCTATCTATTTTCAAAGACCACGGATCAGAAACTTCACTGGAGTTGACAAAATTTCTCGGTTTGATATGGGAGAAAGAACAAGTTCCAAAGGGCTGACTTGAGTCGGTGGTCATACCGGTTCATAAGAAAGATGACAAGTCCTTTCGTGAAAGCCGCAGGGAAATAAGTTTGGTTAGCATGGCATCCGGACCGCTCGCTAAAATCATTCCCCACCGTTTATCTAAAGCTCGCGAGCTCAATTTAGATCTGGTCGAGGTTGTGATGATCACATCTTCACTCTTCTACAAATTTTAGAATATAGGCACACTTACCTTGGGCACACTTTATCCGTTTTTCTTGAACGTAAAGCAACCTTTGACTTAGTCGACGGCACATTTCTCTGGTTCTGCCTTCCGTTGAACGGGGGTACTAGATAAAATCATTTTTAACATAAATTTCCTTCAGGTGAACAGCCGAAATCGAGTTCATGCTTATGGTGATCTCTAACCCGAGTGCACCACAAAAAGTGGCGTACCTCAGGGTTGTGCCCTTTTTCCTTTTCTCTTTAACTTTGGGACTGATATGGTCCTAATGCCGTGAACTTGCCGAGTGAGCATAGTGGCAGTAAACCTTTCCCGGGTGCATTTTTGACTGTCAGGCTCACACAAAACATTCTATATATACACACTACTTACTATCAATATATATATATATATATATATATATATATATATATATATTGATAGTAAGTAGTGTATATATATGTAGAGTGTTTTATGTGAGCCTGACAGTCAAAATTGTCCTTCCCACCACTGGTCCAATGGATATGCCGTTTTCGAAAATTACCACAGAAACCTGGGAGTTCGTTATTCACGCTAAACACCCTACTGAGTTTTACCCTGCAATTTCGGATTCTGATAATTGTGCATTGATAACTACAGTTAGTCTGTCGTAAGTTTTCATTCAGATATGAGAAAGAATTGCATGGTGAATGGATGAATTGAACAGCAAATTAGTTTATCTGAAGACAAAGTATCACAGTTGGTTATTATGTTGAAATACGGTGTGGTTTACTAGTCATATACCTAGCATAGAACATCAACGATGACGGACTGACAGATCCAAAATGTCGAAATTCCTCAATATACTTTCAAAAAGACGTACGACGAATTCACTTTATGTAGATTTTAGTCACTACATGTGATGAACTACAACTTGGAGGACAAAACCAGCCTGTGGAGGGTCTGAAGATATCTAAAAATAACCGCAAAGAAGGAGGCACAAGGAAATACTGAAACCAATTAGACCACAGACTAGTTGGACATCAGAATTTCAGTGTTCCACGACTGCCCTTTACCCAGTAAGTTTGTGATGATCAGCCGAACTGCAGCTCTCAGAATGTCCAGATGATCCAAACGATGATTCGATACCAATGAATGTTTTATTTTAGATAACTGAAGTCCGAGAAGTAAGTAATAGTGCTGACACCAAAACTGCGGACCCACAAGGAATGTAAGATTTTATTTCCGATGTGGTCACTTTTATTGTTTATTTGAAAAGAGAAGAGAGAATCACAATATTGCTCGATTTATGTCCAGGACAATTTTGCTGCGTCTCCAAACAGTGCATGCTACAAACAACATTTAGTGTCACAGTTTACTTATCAGCGAAAGCATGACAACAACTTTACTAACGTGTGCCTCACCAGGGCAAATATGATGTCACTTGCAGTTTTTTCTACTTGCACAGCGATGGTTTTCATCGGTTAATTGCTATTGCTTCGGTCACTCAAAGCAGTTTCATGTTTTCCGTCCTGTAAATCACCCAGAACGCTTTTTCTCTGTCAGCCTGGTGTTGCATCACCAGTAAATTTTGAGTTGTTGATGACGACAGTGTCTTTTCAGTTAGTTGATCTTTGGTGTTTGACATCTTTGGGTCACTTGAGCTTTGAACCCAATTTGGAATATGTTTGGAATTGTTTGTCTACATTGGTGAATGAACGTACGTGCATATTCTATGCAAATGCAATACGGATATCCAAACGTTGAAACCACATATCCGACCATCATTTGCAATAGCTGTCTGGATCGTTATCACCCAACCCTCATACAGACCATGTCTGCTGAGATATTACGATTTGTAGGGTTGAGTTTGCCCGTTTTACCTAGCACTGAATAAAGCCTTAGTGATGAGGGATCTTCTACAGCTATTCTCATCATCCCAGGAACTGATGAAAACTATAGAAAAAAACCGAAGTATAGAGTACTAATTCGGTCTATTGGTAATAGGTGTTTCCAAAACTGACCACGTAGTGTTTTGTTGTGACAAATTAAAACGATATCGAATATGGTTACATCTTTGTATCACATTTCCTTCAGTATTCTTTCTCATGCAAAATTAATGCAAGCAGACTGCCGAAGCCGAGAGCTGATTTGCGACTACGTTTCAACCCGCGTTTACTCAGATCGACGGCCGTTGCACTACTGCCCGTCAAACAGAAACACCATTCAACAAAATCAGTTCAATATGCATCAGAACGGAAGAGATACAATAAAGGCAAAGACCCCAATGCCTTATGTATTAGATTTTCACGGATCAAACTGTATAGAGTTTATGCAGTGCATTCTTTACACCACCCACGTAATGAAAAACTGAATCTGACTCAACACATTTAAGTTTTTGTTCCGTTTTCCGTACAGGAAACCAGTTACGTAGGATAGTTTGGGCATTGAGAATGACTTTCTATCCGTAATGCTGACACACCAACAGTTCAATTAGCGCAAGTATGCAAAGTCCATTACAAGTGAAGGTGTCAGTATGCTCCGCGTGTTCGCACCCCGGTTGGTCTGGCGGTTAGGAGAATCAATTAGAACCCTTCCTCATCAGTGAATGGTATTACTAGCACAAGACTGAAAATTCAAGTGGTCCAATATTGTGGTGGGAATGCTGACACTTTCCAATTAACAGCGATAGCTTGCTGTGCTTCATTCTAGTGCCCAGTGAGGGGCCCCCTATGGGGTCTGCTTAGACGCACAGACATGAGAGGCATCTGTCGCTCACTGTTCACCACCGAGATAATGACCTCGAGGGCGAGTGATAGTCGAGTCAGCTGATTGCTTCTTTTTGCCAATGACTTTTACTGAGATTTGCCAACCGAAGTCGATCCGTGAACGAATGCAAATCTGTTCACAATGCCCGAGGTGCCATTTTGCCTGATAGAATTACGACAATACAAGGTATTTTCTTACTACTACTTGAGACCGGGAGAGTTCCGAGACTGATAGTCATTTCAGTATATTCAGTGAAAAGATGAAGCCATGGATTTTGTTAGAAGATCTGTCCCAACAGGTTGTTTCCTGCGACTACGGTCAGATTCCGTTGGGATTCTCCGATAACAGAGTCATTGTGACAGGTTGCCAGCATGATTTGAACCAATTCTATCTAGATAGTCACTGAGGAAATAGTCGATACACAATCACAAGTGTTCGGTAATTGTTATCATTAAATCATTTACAAGGTTATGTCAATGAGAAGTAGACCCTTCACATTAGATGTAAGATAGATCGAAAATGAACCTCAGTTCAATTTTGTTGTCACAGACATTGATCTAGCACTTAGGTAATCTGGTATTTCGTTACCTCAATGGCACCACTCAGTCACCATCTAAATAGAGCGGAGCACAAACAGCCTAAGGACAAAAAACGGAAATATCACAGACGAAGAATAACGTGGCCGAAGAACGAGTCGCCGTGTGGGCTTTCCGTTTATCGTGAAAAGTGGTCGTCACTTAGTGTCACCAGCTTCCCTTTAGGCGAGTCTCGTCGGCATCAACTCGTAAGCCCGCTGATTGAAGTTTTCACACCTTACCACCGCATCACGGACTGGTCGTATCGATCTATTGTCTAACCAAGAGTAGGTGTGCCACATTAACTTTAAGTGATCAGTTCAGGTACTGACCCATGGTCCTCAACCCACTTCGTCTTACTACAGGGTAGCTTACTCGGTGCTTTCACCACGTTCCAGTAACGTTGCGAAGATATCGATGCTCGAACAACGATGGCCCGCGTAGGCCTTCAGTTCGTAACAGACAGGTTTATAAGTGGTTTAATGGAATTCACCTGTAAGTCACTATGTAAACCCGAATCTTGACAGACTAATAGTGGTTACATCAGAGCCGTAAAAAGCTGTGATTAATATGGTCTACTACGCATTCTGCGTAAGCGACCAACAGTTAAGACACAGCGTCGAAGTACGAGACGTTATCTAATTCCGCTAATGATTTCCTTTCTAATGTAAAAATTACCGACAAACCAACTCATTTGAGAAGCGGTAATTCACAACTTGCGGGCTCAGAACGCTTCTTAAATGTTACTCCACTGTTTTTGTAGATATCTTTAAGCACTTGAAACCTGCCCGGGTATTCACTCAAATGTAAAACCCCTCCAGCATTCGCTTGATCAGATAATTTTTCTGTTTGAACAAAGCCCTAATCCATCAATTACTTTTGAGGATATGGCCAACATAAATTCTAGGGGCAGATATAAACTCTGGCGAAAGTCCCTTCCGGAGGCATGTTTGGATGGAAGACTGTCACAAGCAAACCTTCGAGTCTCCTTGTAGAAAACAGCTTAGCGATATGATGAATTTCGGTGTAGCTTTTGGTTAATCCTAATAAGTAAAATTTTTAATGAGTAACAAATGTTTCGGTATCAACTGAAATCGAAAGTGATTTGTTAATTAGAGTTAGCAGAAAATTCTGATAACTTATAAAACATTTCGTATATCGCAGAAACTGCTCCAATTCTGATGGCAGATTTGTCACCTTTCGGAACGAGTTTATTCCAACAACAGAACACGTGTCTGATGACAAGCTGTATTAACCTTATCGTGATTTATTATCAGTGATGTGAGTCTCACATTCGGTCAGAGGTCATGGAGGTTATCGGTGGGAGAAAATTTGTTACCTTGTTGTCAAGGCGAATAGGTCAACTCAGTTGTCAACAAGAGGACAATCTCAACAAAACTTGACTTCAAACCGTCTTCCTTTCAAAAAACAGCGACAACACATGGGCTTCCGGTAAGAGAATTAAAAAAAGATACTGAAGGGTTGTAACGTTGACATATCCCCGTAAGATTAGTTCCACATCGTTTGTAGACCTACAACCTGAGGTCTGAGGTAGACGTCTTACGTGTGGCCAACTGTCAAGTAGAATATTTTCAGTGAAGTCGTTTGCGCTAATAATTCGCCAATTCCAGATAACCTCTGGAAGCAGTCAATCTCAATCACAGAAATAACAATTTACACTTTCCGCTTCATATTCAGGTACTTGCCAACCTCATGTGCTACCTTTTTTGGAGTCATTCTAGATTCTTCTATCCTCTTTACTTACCTTCCTTTTACTTTACGATACTAGTAGAATATTTCAGGAGGGGGATCACGGCCGTTTTAAGGCTGCCGACAGAGGAGTGACCCCTGCGGCAGCTCGGAGATTGGAACCCGGGAGTGAAGGGTTCAAAGCCCACTGTGACTACCCTTTTGCCCACTGCCAGCTCAGCTTTGATCCATCTTGCAGAATCGCACTAAACACAAATTTAGACTAACAGCATGACAGAAAGTTTGGCAATAGTACTTATGCCCGTTCATATTCCGGAGAAAATTAGTCACAAGAGTTTTTCTTTATAAAGCTCTATTGGCTTTGACCATATTGTTATTAATTCTATGGAAACCTTGTTTGCACGAAAGAGCATATCGAATTTTCTTTGCCATAATGAAAACGAGTAGGTGTATCCCATTCAAGCCTGCCAACAGCGTGTATACGATAGCACCGGAAGAGCTTCAATGACCGAAATCTCCATTTGAGAATAATTATAGACCAAACTAATGGAACCAAAAAAATCCTATATTGATTAATGAGTTTCGAAGTAGAGGTGGATAATAAAACTAGGCGTTACCGGAGCAATAAATCTAGGGCTCATCAACTGGAAGGTCAAAGAATAGAGTGATATCGATCTCTCACAAAGGAACAACATCGTTCCGAAAGGATTATCGTATCTGTATTACATTCAAATAGAGATTACTTCTTTGAAACATCATCTTCCCAAGAGTGAAGCCATTTTGGTTGAGCTTAATTGATAATAACACTTTTCTTCTGCAGTTGTGAAGCAGATCCGATCCATTTTTGAAAAGTTTGCCTCATTTGACCTTTTAAATTCCGTTTTTGCTGATAGAGTTGTAAAAAATCAGCTAAGTTGAGTCGACTCATAATATGCATGGTGGTCAAACATGGTCATCATGGTAAGCCTCTCAATTTTGTCTCCCGGGGGTTCGAATCCTCGCGCTGACTCTGCCGTCACCTCCCGAGTTGACAGCCTTTACTTTCTGAAATACTGCACTACTATTATGTAACAAAGGTGAAAATAACAAGACTATAAGCTAATAAAAATAATTGCTTTTTTCGTTGCAAGTTGCAAAATATAACTGGTTTATCATTCAGGGGAACAGTTGATTAAAAGACAAATTTTGTTTTATTTTTTCACCAAAACACCACATAAAGCTATTACTTAGAAAATAGATTTTTGTTTGTCTGGGAGGGTGGGACGAAGATTTTAAGAGTAGGGTTCACGATCAACCTAGCGTGACAGAAAGCATTAAGCTTGCCAGAGTAAGTATAGAAATTGTTTTGGCAGTAGATCAATGGTTATGATGCAAAACAACGTACATCTGTGTCCAGATGTATCTGTTTCAGATTGTTCAGTGTAACGAACCTTCTACCGATCATCCGCATGCGTGCTAATACGATCAGTGCGGTTTGATCTCCTGTGAAAACAAGCTAAGTGTGGATGTGATTCACCATGCTACTTCAACGCTCAACTCACTATTGAAAACCACGGAAGCAATGTACACCCGCTTTATCGTTTTTGGGAATCGCCAGCAGTGCACGTCCACCGAGCCTCCTCGGGGACTCGAACACGGGGTGACCGATTGTGGGCCGAACCCCTTAACCACGAGGCTATCCGTGCTGGCTCTCAACCATTTGTTAAACATCTACACTACATGATGTATAGCGTTGAGGATGCTTGATGAGTCATTATACAAATCTGATCCCCTACTACTCCATTGCGTAAGTGTAGATGATTTAGTCGACAGTGGAAGCCTTGTTACCGACGTGATTGATGCTACCTAGATTGAAAGCGCCCTAATACTACTTTTTGTCTCATATCTGAAGTTCAATTATTATGCCTCAGCAACAGAAGAACAAGCAAAGCAAACTCATCTGCCATGAGAATTTTCACGTTATCCTGGCAGATTTCCAAGTGTCTTTGTATCAATCATTATTGGTCTTCGACCGGTGTGCGTTTTTTAGGAGCTGTGTGTAGGTCTTGCCTACCTGAGCCATACGAACGTTACCTTGTACTGCTGTGAAAGCTCCTGGCACATCTGAACGAATTCTTGGATAGATTTTGTTTCCAGTGGGTGCCATATCACAGCCACCTTGGAGAATACTTAGGTGGTAGGAAAGAAACAAGGTTCCAAGTTGTTCATTGAGTCCCAGTAGGAGTAGAGTTCTGAACAGCCTCAGCAACATTTCGCTCATCATTTCCCCACAAAGCTAGCTGTATCATAGGAAAGTAGGATATATATATATATATATATATATATATATATATATATATATATATATATATATATATATATATTCACTAGAATCTAATTTGAATCGTCTGGAGTGTGAATGGATACTCTTCACTGAAGAGCCCACAAATGAATCACAACTGTGATTTCTCATAGTTATTCGTGTCTGGTACCGCGTTATGATTAAATCAAGGAGAGACGGGTGCTGTCCACCTCTGTGTCCAGTGGCCTGCGCCACATGCTTCGTAAGTGCATTTAACTGGACCCGTTGCATAAACTTGTCACCCGTTGTTCTCCTTGGTGTGATTCCGCTTTTCCAGTTAATTTCGGGTAGGTTGAGATCCCCTAATAGGACGAACTCCCCTGCATGTGCCAGCACCGCATCCAGCATTTGCAAGAGCTCAAAGTCTTCCTCATCTGTCGCTAGCGGTGCCCTGTAGATACAGATAACGCATACTGTCCGCGCCTCGATCCTGGTAAAGCAGGATCTGGCCTGTACATTACCCGAGACCAAGTTAGGTGGAGCATCCCAATGGCCTATGTCGGTCCGTATTAGAAGTGCTACTCCGCCTCTCTGCCTTCCATCTGTTCTGTGCTGTCTGCAGGCAGCGTGTCCCTGAAGGCGCATGTCAGTATCTGGCTCTATACAAGTTTCCGTCAATTGCAACGACATCAGACTTAGCGATCCTAGTCGTCAACTCCCCCCTCCCCTTTTCCCTGGGAGACTGCAGGTTTTGGTGTACCATATTGACGGTTCTCTGGTCTTCGGTTCTGACTTCATTGCTAATTTTACGGCTAGGGTACCCTCGGGAGCAATCTCCGAACTGACGCCTCTTTTTTGCCTCTAAAGGTGTCGGCGGTGCAGTATCTTGGATATCAAGTGACACTGAGTTTCTTGGCTTTTTCTTTTCCACCCGTCGACCTGGTATCGGGCTCAACGTGCACAGCAGACGTTCCCTCCTTTTGAGTCGCCATACCGATGACCCGGGATGGTCTTGCGACCACCTCTGCCCAATTGGTTTCCTCGGCTTTTCCGTCTGATACCCCCTACTTCGCTGTTTGCACCCGAGAGGACTTTTTGAGCGTTTCCTTTAGAATCCGGCTAGCTGGCTGCACTTTCTCAACACCAACCGGACTGAATGCTCTGTGAGTCCCCTTCTATTTGGTCCTTTGAACTTCATGAACTTTGGCTTTTTGTTTACCGGCGCCTGAGGCCACCTTTGGGACCTGGATTACCCCTTGAGCTTTAGGTGCTGACTTCCCAAGAGGGGTCATCTCCAGTTTCGCTTTATGTAGAGTCGGCCACTTCAGATCAGGTGTGCCCGTTCTCAGCGAGCCTATGGTATTACCCGGTTTGACAAATGCTGGGCTGTCAGTGTAACCCTAACTATTCCCTGCGTGCTGCCCTCAACTGCTCCCGCCCTGGACAGCAACACATCCCCCCACTAGACACTGTGGAACACAACTACCAGGGGTCGTGGCGGCGCTGGTTGTGTTCCACGCCATAGTCCTATTCGATGGCATTTTACTAATGGTGTCGTAAGAGGTAGGCCAGCCATCCTAAGAACCTCAGTCACATGCGGTACCCACACGTTTACATACTTCTTGCTATCAATATATATATATATATATATATATATATATATATATATATATATATATATATATATATATATATATATATATATGCACAACACGTTCAACTTCACGTCCCACACAAATCTTGCCACATCCATATTTTCCAATGAGGAGTACACTGGTGGATCTTGTCGCCATATGGACAGATAAAGCAGCTGAAAAGACCCACTTCTAATTACGGACTATATAGTGCTAGTTCTACTAAACTGGCAGGATTGTACGTAATGGAAGGGACTGAACCTCTCAGAGTCGAAGTGGTTCAATAAATGAGGGACTTAAAGCCCACTACAAGTGGGCTGTAGCGCAAGGGGGACCATAACATAGAGAGTAGTTGCGCGTGGAAACAGGGACCTGGTATGAGATGCTGGAACACCAATGAGGGCATGTTCCAGAGCTTGCAGTAGACAAGGAGGAAGAATGGTGATCATAGAACCGATTTAACTACAACGGAGGGGACGGTTAGGAACCCATGACGAACGGGGTAGGGGGTTTCTCAGAAAAGCAGCTTGTTGGTTTGGAAGAAAATGACCGGTTATGTAGAAGGTTACGTAAGAAGACTAAGTTTAGTTTCAAGTGGCGGAGCCGAAGTTGGTAAAGATTCAGCTGATGGCATCGTCCTCTGTAGTCTGAAGGCGTGGACCATCCAAGTAATTGTTTGATGAGACGCTTTTGCTTGCTTTCTAGTGCCACTGTATCAGATTTCGACGTGCTGCAGAAAATAAGTAGGCCATATTCAAACAAGGATCAAGCATAGGATAAGTTAAAATATTCACGTCAAAAGGTGAGTTTGGCAGTAAGGTCCACAATCTCTCTTTGGATCGTCTTGAGCCCCAGTGCACATACATCAGGATTGTTCGTGAACCGACTGGTTGTCTAAAATATAAGCAGTGTCTAAAATTGTCCCGTGAGTTATGGTAGAAAAAAAGACCATTCCTTCGGTTTTTTCATCGTAAATCCTTTTTATACAATGTATGGAATCAGGTGAACACATTTGGCATATGAAACAGGACAAATTCAAATCTGACGGGGAAAGATCGTTCAGAATCAATGTCGGAAACGTTAGCACTATCTCTACATTTGCCAAAGTGTAAATAGTCGTAACTTTTACTTGACGAGTCATCTGGAAAAGAAGCTGATTTTGTTCTTTTAGAGAAATTCTTGGCACATGGTTTATACGAACGTCACTGCAGACCGATTTCATAAAGTTCCCGTATGAACCGAATCTCCGTCTACCGCTACAAAATGCACCACATCGGAGAAGCAAAGAGAGAGAGAGAGAGAGAGAACAATTTCGAAGGACTGTGTTGAGATAACTTTTGGGTCAGTTTCGTCAACCATATGCACTAAATAGTTTTAACTAAGAATCATGCGTGTGCGAATCTAAGGAGACTGGAATTACGAGAATGTATAATTATTGGATTCGGTTACAATACATTTGTTTATGTACAAAGCAATGTACGAAGCTATGAGATTCTACTGGTAGGCGACGTACCGAGCATTCGAAATGCAATTCTATTTCATTAGAATAATCTGATCAATTGGTTCCAGCTAAATTTGAATCATTGGGTACTGTTGCAGTTGTTGGGGACACGAATCTGTGATGTACCCCTCAGAGCACAGATGTATTCGAAGCACCGTATGCACCCATGAGAAAAATAATACAAAATTCGAGACACGCGTGCCTGTATGTTCCAACAGCCTAGAGGCGATTCGCGCCAAAGCACACTGACCTGCATAATTTTCCGAACCGGGAGTAGGAAGCACTGATTCGATGGGGACCTCCAGATGGGAAAGGTGGTGACAAGCCCTCGTTTAGAGCTCACACGGTTTTCTTTTATTAATAGTTTAGTTCATACATTTCGTGTATTTGACAAGAAGTGAACCTTCTATACAATTTAATTCCGAAGAAATATCCTGACCAGTCAAACTTCTATTACGGGTGTCTAAGGCTAGCCAAAATCTGTAACTTCTGAACAGCGAAAACCGAAGTGAAATCTAACGCTGGATGTTAAGTGATAGTATGATGTACTGAGAGTGCAACTTGCAGCCTAAAGTATGAATCCTGCAGGTAACGAGAGAAATACTAGTATAAGATGCTTATGTCGTTGTTTGAGATCTGGAAGTTACACTAATTTGTGAAATCAGTGCGAAAATAAGATTTGAATCATTTGTTGCCAGAAAACTGACCAAAGTAATTGCAAGAGTACAGTGGCGTACTGAAGTATTGTCAGAGGCGTAAAGTGCATGCATGATCACCTCATAATTTCTTTAGGAAAAATTCATTTCGGAGCTTATATGATGTTGAAACCTGACGAATGTGGGTCATAACAATTGAATGCATTCTGCTCGAAAATGCCCACTTTTGAGTTTGAAGCCTTTATGCCCAAGGGTGCCTCAAGGAGCCCGAAAGTGCTATCCTGTTGATAATGGGACGAATAGCCGGTTCGTACCATCGCCAGAATTCAGATCTCCTCTGGAACCATCGGGTCAGATTTAAGTGGGTCAAAATGTCTCATCCCACACCGGTCAGACGTGCAGGCAAGATTCACCCCAGTCGATGTTGATGCGTGGCTCCCAAACTACGAAAATAATATGGTAACCCGTGGCAAATTCGTTAAAGCTTCAAAAAGTCACCGAGATAACGTGCATCTGGTAGTGAGCCTTGACCCGTTATCCGGAAATCTGGGTGATTAGAAAATCTGTTGAGGCAAAAATAAAAGATGAGCTAAAGAAAAAACAACGGCACAAAATCACATTTCAGGCATGGAAAGACCTATGAAGTCCATACGCACAAATAGCAATGACCACAAAATAGATCACTAAGGGAGGATGATTCTTAAAAACATAAACAACCCAATCAGGATGATCCTTTTCATCAAAGTTCACGTTTTATAACATGGAAAAATAGTTCCAATGTAAAACAGAAACTGAATCGTGCATTGTTTTACAGTAGTAGGAGAAAGTATATATATATATATATATATATATATATATATATATATATATATATATATATATATATATATATATATATGTGTGTGTGTGTTTATGTGTGTGTCGGTACAATCAAAGATCACAAAAAGACGAGAATTAGAAAATAGCGGTGGAATTAAGAACAAAACTGGATGTTACGGAGTAACATTGCTCGTGAGTTAGTCTGTGAACAAAACAAAATCCAACAACGGGGCTACGTTTGTTATCCAGCCCGGTAAGCATTCAGCGATCCCATGAACACTTTTCACCCTGCAGTCAGCCGTCACGCTTTGTTGTTAGACGGCGTCCTAATATCGGCCGGCTCATGATCGCACCCGATATAACACAATTGAGATGTTTAGTTTAGCATCGGATACGACAATCTGAGTGCCATCAATTTTGGTGCCAAAAAACGGACGGATAGTATCACATCGACCGGTGATGGAATGTTTGCAAATTGGAAGCCAAGCTTCTTGATCAGGGAATAAAAGCAGGCTTAACTCTTTGGTTTCACCTACTCGCGTCTTATCTCTCGAAATACCAGGTAGAACGCCACTCTGAAATTAACGATAGAAACGGCCTTTTACTCCCAATGATACAACTGACCAGAGTAATACTGTGGTTTATTTTCAATTGTACTAATACCCGAAAGAATCAGCAAGAGGAAAGCTTTGCAACCAAGTTCCAGCTTGTGACAAAATGAAAATCCCCAAACTAACAGAAACAAAGAGAACCCAAAGTGTAGCAGTACCATGATCAAGTTTTGCCGTTATATCCCTGTGACGCGCAGATTATACGATCGCCTAACATTTGACTTCCATGAATGTCATAAATGATTCATCACTCAATATCAATACCCAACTTATTATTGAAAAATAAGGAAGCACTGTAAAGCAACTGCTTTATCTTTGTTAGGAATTATCAGCAGTGTTTATCTGCCGAGCTCCAACTGGGATTCGAATACAGGACACATCACTGAGTTAGATACGTTACCACTAGGCTATCCTGGCTGGCTTTCCGAAAATTTGTAATACCAAAGTCTGCTTGAACACGATATTTGCATAACCGTAACGAATGAACTACTGCCCATATTTTCAGCTCTGTTATAGACTTTGCTTATCTATGTTTCTCGGTCGTTCTTCATTAGGTCTTCTTAAACCGCGACCGACCTGTCCGTGAGTTTCACTAATTACAGAGATAAAGAATGGAAGTTTCGTGATTAGCTGATGTTGCCGCACAGTGATCAAGTGAGTTCCGAAATTTCACTTAGTCACCGTGAGACAGTTGTCCGCCCTAATTTGAGTGACTTGATTAGAAGCTGAACGGAGTTACAGTGAACCATAAGATTAGCATAATTACCTCTGCGCTCTATCAGCTGCCCCTTCTGGCAACAAATAATGTCGGTCAGTGAAGACGTGAATAAGTTTTGGCCCCTTGACACAATTCGATTACACGGGAGATTTATATTTTTGATAAACTTAGATATGAGATTCCCGTGGCACGAAATGCTAACGGCAGTTGCCCTATCGCTGTTTTGATGCGCCAGTTTCATCCGTGAGTCCTTCGTGCGAAGACGTATGGTGTGTGTGTGTGTGTGTGTGTGTATTTATTCGTAACTTGGTATGTGAATTCTCTCACACAGTTTGACAGGTCTAATTTAAATTGTTCATGCGGAAATATCTAATTACTTCTTACTTGACCTGAGACATCCAGTACCACAGCGACACCCATTGTGTTCTCAGTCAACGAGTTAAACAACTACGTAGTCAAGCGGAATTCGCCAGACTCTGTTGACGAGCTGGTCTTGCATACTGGAGAGGAAACTGACACATGCGTTTACGTGAATGGGAATGACAGAAACTGAGCCTCTGGAGAGAATAAAGCCACCAAGTGACGATCTGTGTTGAACTGCATTAAACAGCTCTTTAGTGTTCTCGTGACCCATTGTTTTCTCGTAATCACGAAGTGATTCATTTTGGTCGCTGACGCACCCTTGAATGCGACAACAACAAGCTGATGTAGACTAATTACAGTACCCATTCCGAAGTGACACTGTCAGATTGGTCAAACTTTGCTGGTCCGAGTTATTATCAATCAGTATTTGTTTATTTTTTCGTTCTTTTGTGTGTGGACACAAAAAGTCAGAGCCTTAAGTTAGGTTTTGACAGATCCGGAGATAAGATACGATGGTCCAAATTATCTCGTTATCTTTCAATTTACTACCTTTTTCTTTACGTGTTAATAATGGTGCAATATTTCAGGGAGGGGGTCGCGGCTAGTTAAAGGCTGTCCGTTGGAGAGTAGTGGGGCCGGAAGGGTTTAAAGCCCACCATGATGAACGTCTGATCGAAGCTGACCGAAACGGAGTTGAATATAATGCCATCAGCCTGCATGGAACTGGCGAATGAACGCCACTCATAAACTGCAATACCATTTGACTTTTACAAACAATACTGTAAAACAAGGAGTTCAGTAAAATAGTTCATTTGCCAACTGGAGAATTTTACATTCTGGATCACCTCATCACTATGACCAATTTTCTCCTGAGAGTAAAAAGTTCTCACTGGAGACTTAACGTGTTTATGAAGTGATTCACTCTGAACTGTCAACGCTCAAGTAACCAGTGGGAACTAATTAAGAGCTGCAGCATAGCTGTTTTATCCTTGATAGATTGAACCAAGCCGTTGATAGACAGGACTGCCGGACAGTTTAACAGTTTATGGGTAGGGCAGAAAATTTACACACACATACACACACACCGGGTTCCAGTCCCAGTTCGGACTCAGTGTTAATCCAATGCTAGTCCATTTTAACAAGGATAGAACAGGTGTGCAGTGCTCCCAGGGCTGACCAACTGGCCGTTGAACAGTGATAGTCTGTGATGTCTCATTTCATGAACGAAAGGCTGTTTTGAGACGTTGAGTTCCATAATCTCTCTCGCATCGAAGAATAAAGTAAAATGAGTAGATAATATTTACTATCTGGGTTACATAAAAGTACCAAAAGGCACATTTTCCGTGCGAACAGACTAGATTACTGAAACAATCGTTTACTTTCAGTGAAGTACAACAAATATTCAGGAGATTGACCAGTGCTTTCTCGTTGCACTAAGTAAGCCCCATTCCTAAATTGCAAAACTAACAGATGACTGCATGAGAAATACACTTTTAGGGTGTAGAAGCGATCGACTTCGTTTGGGAATAATTTGGTTCAACCAATGCTCAAAACCGAATATAGCCCAAATTGCCAAATAGGACGGGGATAGACCCCAGGCAATACTGCGTTACTGTCAAAAAATGCCGCAAAAAGTTCACTAACGCAGACGGAACGGGGATTTGTGTACTAAGTACTACTAGGCTGCATGCAATTCATGACAGAGCCCAGGAACCGCTGCCAGTCGGACAGCGAAGATAGAGGGAATGATAGCCAAACACAAATAAATTTGCTAACCAATCACAATCGAGAGACTAAAGCCGGGCTGGATAGACACACAGAACCAGCCACCGCAGTAGTAAGCTTGAGAGGGACAGTCCGGCGTGACCAAAGTAAAAAACGGTTCAAAGACAAAGCAAAGGCTAACCCTCCCATAATCAGAGATTCTCATACAACCATGTCTACAAAGTGATACGACTGGAATGGATGATCGTACTGTTTCAGAAAACGGAATTATAGTGAGAAGGAATACGTAATAGAATGGGTTATGAACAACATTCGCAGTAACCGTTGATGTATCAGTCGAAGAAAATATGCGGCTAACGCATGCTTACTTCACCGCAATTCTGTGCATATTAACTCATTTACCCCACATATATCAAACAAAAACAACCACCGACATAGTGGCAAAACCTCTTCCAAGCTTGAACGATCCTAAAAAGATAAAAATCCGAGAAAGGCGTCAGCTACCCTTGAGTTTTGATTCCTCAGCATCTCGTTGTCAGATTGGTTCTACTGATGTGCCGTGTCTGCCACCGTTCAAGAATATTGTTCACGGTCTAAAAGTGGAGACTACCACAAACTGTGGATTAGAAAAACCACAGCGTTTGTGCCGCACCGATGGAACTTGCCAGTTGTGTGAACCTCGTCCGGGAAGAAGGTTTTCTGCGGATCACCTGACCGATAAACATGGGTCTCAAAATCAAACATGTTGGGCTTCCGGACAGGTTCGTCCCGGGGGTCCAGAACAGGCTGTTAATTTGACCATGTCATTGGGAAAACGATTCGAAGTTTATTATATTTCCTTACAACCTTGCAGTATAGGCAGTCTACCTGATTCTATTGCAATCTACAAATCTTCTGATTTCGGAAGAAATTGGCGCCCATGGCACTTTTTCTCTACTGACTGCTACCGGGCATTCGGATTACCCACAACCGATGAGTATAACAGTCACATAACGTCAGCAAACCTGCAGGAAGTTTTGTGTGTAGCTCTGCAACCACAAGAAGGTTACTTGAACCGTCAGATGCGACGGCGTCGCTCAATGCAGTCAGGAAGTTTGTCATCTGATGCCAGAGAATATATAAATGCTCCGGATATCTCCCCCGACTGGGTGATTGCCTTTAGTACGACACTAGGACGTCCATCTCAACGTCCGTGGAGTCCTGCACTTATCGACTGGATGACTATGACAGATATTCGCATCAGTATGATGCGTTTTACTCACAATATCAGAAACGGCGAATACGAAGCGAAATTGCGTGAAGTCAGGGCCCCGTCCAGGAACTTTATACATCGACCTCCGTTATTCAGACAAAAAAATCGACAGGATCGATTCAATCACTCAAACCCTTCCTCTCGTTATCGGTTTTCAGCTCGCTATACACGCGCACTTCACGTAATGAATGAACGAGGTTCACGAGACTTGTTACCTTCTAATCTGGCTAACAAACGAAGATATTCAGTAAATTTAACCACACACAACGCTTTCCCTCAAACCGATCCCGAAACGGGTCAGTCATTTAACGAGAATGAACCAGATATTTTGTCGGATAACGAATTCTATGCATTTGCTGACCTCGCAATTGGAGGTCGATGCAAATGCAACGGGCATGCCGGTGATTGTATATACACTTCGGATGGCCAGCTTCGTTGTGCTTGTGAGCACAACACAGAAGGTGTCGATTGCGAGCGTTGTAGGTCCGGTTACATGGACAAACCGTGGGAAAGAGCGACGGAGCAGCACGCAAACGTATGTACAAGTAAGTTGCACACAAAAACACACTGTTCCAAGTAGTATCTTTCGTAGGTGTTTGGTAGCCTTAATGATTTGACCTGGAAAATATGGCAAATTTACTATACACATCGGAACAGACACCATGGCCCTATAGTTTTGAATTAACACCGTAGACAATAACATGGTTGCTGATTCAAGGTTCTCGACTTGCTGGTTTGATTTAATTATGCTTCATTCCTAAACCGTGACTACACTAATTTTTAGCAATTTAATTTAAGAATGCCACTTGTTCGCTCATCGCCATAACTGCTGCTTTCCTATTTACAAGCTCCAGGAAATCTTTTGTTTATCAGATTATGCCATAAAATAGATGAGACTTTTATATGCTATTAGCTGACTGATTAGCGTATTCGTTCGGACAATTATGAAATCCAACAACCGTTGAATAATCGCCATTCCACGATCGAGGTAAGGAATCAGCGAATGGGGAACCAGCTGGCTGGTTCATTTCGCGAGGATTAGACTAGTATCATTAGTTTACATTATTCTGTTCATCCTATCAGGAAGCCTTGAAAAGAAACAGTCTTACATTCCTAACCTTCTCCATATCCTCAAACTCCCGAGCGAAAGGCAGTCAGATGCACAAAATTCCTGTGAATAATGTGGGATCATGTGACATAGAATACGTTAAAAATGGTTTGACTGAGAACTTGAATTGGAACAGTTCTGACCACAAAAGTTTTGTTCTCAAACTGTTTACATTTGGAACTTGGGTCTGCGACATCCAAGTGAATACACACTGTGTACGTATCTGAATCCCCTTACCTATTTAGGCTGGACAGAGTATGCTCCCAAACAAGAGCCACGGAGAAAAATAAAACGCATACAACTTTCTATCACTAATCCTGTCCCAACAGAAAGTGATCCAACTTAACCCATATGACTTGGAGGTAATGGGTTTCGAAGCAATAACAAGAGTAACAACGAACAAGAAAGAGTTACACCGTGTTATCCGTTGGGAACAAAAATCAGGCGCTTAGGTACGTCAGACGTTAGGTTTCCCTTGACCTCTGCATTACTAGTCAATTATGCTCTTGCGAAATCAGTTAGGAGCAATTTCTGTCTAAATAAAAAGCAACACGATGTGACTACAAAAATCAAACATCACCAGGAAAGTGATGAGTTAAATATGGTGGCTCGAAAGTGCAATTAAACGCAAACTGTACCAGAGGCTGTTCATCTTGAAGTAGTTGATTTGTGTAATGAGTCAAAGAGCATACGTGCAAGAGTTCGTTGAATTCCGTGCTGCAGAAATCGGTCTTTCAGTCTATTCTGAGAATTGTTGAATTTGCCCCCTAGCAACATATATAACAGATAAACTGAAATAGTGAAGTTATTTCAACATGTTTATTCTAAATAGATCAAAATATCAACTTCGAGAAAGTACTATTTTCGTTGCTTCCAAGTATATTATTCTGAAAAGAAAACAGGCATATTCTTGGTCCGGAATTAGAAATGGTGCTGGGAAACTGGAAGTGCGAATGACTATTAGCTATTTACCCCGTGGTTTTGGAACGGCTCATGACTCTTGAATTAGGGGGTTCATTTCGTTGAACTGTAGATAGTCCCCTCAACTGACTTTATGCAGTTCTCCATTTGAAGAAGGAGACTCATAGTTACCGTTTTTGCGTGCTCATTCAAGCGGTCCCCGCGGTCAAGAGTATACTCTGTTTACCGTACGCCTGTGCAGACAAAACTGAAATACTTAACCCGTCAGAAAAAGTATAAAAAATGTTCCACTGTGCGAAAAGTATTATATCATTCTCTGATTGTCTGCTAATCATCTCTCTCAAATCCTGAGAATTCGGTTATTGGGAATTGGCCACCCCACAAAGCATCAATGAGAAAATGCATCAGTAGAGTCACGGAACGGACAACTATATTATTTATCTACTGAAAAGGATGCCGGACACCTATGTTTGCAAAAGGCTTGTTCCCGGTTTTTTATGGGCATCTGTATGGGATTGCACACATGTCAACTGACCTATTTCCGTAGACAGTCACATTGTTTCAAATGTACCGGGCCGAACAGACTGCACTAGTAGACGAGGGGCGGGGTGGGTTGTGCACTCGGGTGTGTGGCAGTCGGTACAGTCACTCAGCCGATTGATTGGAGTCCAGCGTGCCAATTTAAGGTGTCAAAAGCTTTGCTACACACGACATCACAAGCCCCACTGGGAGGGTCACCTTAATTTACAGATTCTATGAAAAGATTGTCTTCGTGAGAAACGAGTGCGTTTTGATTTACTCCCCGGTCAGAGTGAATGTGATGACAATGATTAATGTGGTGCGTAAATCATTTCCTTCGAAATTTATGAATTCCAAGTCAAGGGAAGAGTTGTGGAAAAGCACAAAGGAGAGTTATGTGTGAACAAGGAGAGGGATAGAAATACACTGATTCTGTTTCTACTTTCATAATTTTCAGTAACAAGAGATTTTAAGAACAAAAATGAAACTTGAGTTAATCTTCGAGCGTTGCTTCCCTTTAATTGATATGCAAAGAAGGAACAATATTTCCACATCTAATTAGAGACTATCAAATTGGCCGTGGCAAGGTTTCAATCCAGGACCGCTCGGTGGAAAGCCCGCCGCGTTGACCACTGGACCACCACCGACCGACAACGTAGTTGTCAGAAAACCATGGGGAGGTTTATATGGTGCAATATAAAAAAGAGAAAGGATTTCCAACAACACGGTCTAGATGAAACCAAGTCTGAGATAGATGCCTGCGAATTATCGGTTTGGATCAAATCTGAAAGCCTAATTTCTTCACACGTACTGGATCCTTCAGAACGAAACTTTGTGCGAATTTCCACTTATTACTGCGTTGGATATCAAAAGTTAACAACTAAAATCCTTATCTGTGGAGTTCGGGTTTATCAAAGAAGTAAGAACTTGAAACATTCTACTTTAATGCAACTTCTTGGGGATGAACAAATAACGGAAATGAATTTAAAACCTCCATCAAAACAAGGTCATATTTCATTGTTCGATCCGACTAATTGGTGAAAGCGGATATTATAAAAATTACGGACTTTTTGAAATAAACTGTTAGTCAATAGTCCTGAATATTTGTAGGATTAGTAGCTGGGGTTGAAATTCGTTGGAACCTCCTGAACCCGAGCTCGTATCACAAATGTTTCACCGCCAATCGAAAGGAAATTATCGCTGTGTAGATCATGGTGATGATGACGATGATGGTGTCATGTCGACTGTCAGAGAAACGCTTGTGATCTGAACACTAAGCTCAGTGATCAGAAACTTACGGAAGTCTTCAGCTGAATCCGGAGCAACAGTCAACAACATAAGCAACACCTTTCCGGATGTTTTACAGTTTCTCCCATGAAAGATTATAAGTATTTTTGTTGTGCTTTGAATAATATCAATAACCCATGGTTCTATAAGGCAATTTCATAAAACAGACAGTGAGACCAAAATCATTAGTCTAAACGGAAGCCAGTCTATATTTCATTATGTGATCTGTGAAAAGCTCATCTTGTCGAATCACGACTTGTGGTCATTCCCTGGTTAAGATGGTAATCAAATTAAGTTCCATTATCGAAAGTCCAAACAGTCTGTATTGTTTTTTTAAATCGATGCAAACGCTCTCATGAACACTGAAGACGCCACAGAAATCGTCTAAAGAAGGCATCTTTATCTCTGAAGAATTTCGTGTGGGGCTGTGAAACACACACAGCATATCACATCGTCAAATACCGTGCCACTGTCACTTCATTGCCCGAAAACTATCGTCTATTTTTGACGCAATAAATACCGGTACACTTGTATCCACTTAGCAAGGGCAGAGACACAAACATTATTTATACGCCTTATCAAGAGCAAAGAGAGTCATTTCTCTAGTGCTCGATTCATCCGCCATTGGAATGCTTCTTTTCGGGACTTAGTGAATATGAAACTGCAGGCTTTTCTTTGAAAAGCCTACAACTTTAATA
Organism: Fasciola hepatica; assembly: GCA_948099385.1. Taxonomy (NCBI): domain Eukaryota; kingdom Metazoa; phylum Platyhelminthes; class Trematoda; order Plagiorchiida; family Fasciolidae; genus Fasciola; species Fasciola hepatica. Next base: position 3,425,535 of record CANUEZ040000112.1, on the reverse strand, counting down.
CTCCTCTGGTGTTAGGAATATCCACACTTAAGGCAAAACGTCAATATTTGGCATAAGGCAGAATTTTTTCAGTGCCGGGATAGGACCAAACGTTGCGCAATGAAAGAAAGGTTATGCGACAATTATTTTTATCAGTAACGACAGCGGTAATTTATCCCAAACAATGAACAATTTATAGAATTACTTGAAGGGTACTGGGAAGAAATGTGTATTGTTTGTGTCGAATAAACTACGGAGCAGGGCTCTCAGACTAAGGAAAATACTATACTTGAACTATAGCTCGGACCACATCTGATGAATTGAATGCCTTAGGAAGAAAAATACTGTTTTGTATGGATATATATATGTATATATATTGATAGTAAGTAGTATGTAAACGTGTGGACAAAATTCCCCCGGAAGCACACGACCGGTTTCGCGGTTGTAGCGGCTCATCAGGTATGCGTACTCGTACTCATCTTCATACGTTTACACTCGGACGTTATATCTTCACTGGGATCTAATCTGAATCGTCTGAAGTGTCAATATATATATATATATATATATATATATATATATATATATATATATATATAATGAAGGCAGTGGTCTATCTAAGAATATGAAGATTTATTTGGGAAAATGTTGCTTTGTTTTTTCAACTTAGTATACTCTACTGAGTTGTTTTGTCTATTAGCAAAGAGTTTCGATGCTTTTAATGTAATTTGCTTGAAAGTAAACGAATGATAACACTGGATAATTTTCGTTGTTGAAAAAATCCAGTTTGCTTTGTAGACCGGAAAACAAATATAGGCATGTTAGTCCGCCCACGTGGATACCGATAAGTCTAAAGAAGCTTTGCCACAAAAACGTTATTGGCCGGTGCATGGCCGGTAAAATATCTTACCTACTCGAATGCCAAAATGCAGCCTAGAAGTTCGATGATAAAGGGGGTTGAACCGATTTCTCCGTCTGCTGTTTTTCGCCCACCACGCCACCTATTCCAAGTTCATAGCAGACATTTAAATTCGAGATGAAAGAGGAAAATCCATGTAACTGTTAAAGAATGGTTTGCACGAATCCACATTATTCCTATTTTAAAAACATAACTGAGGTTTTATGATCGTGTTTGCACCCATGTCTGCGCATGAATCATTTAAGATGATCGAACAAGTGCAAATGGATACCTGAAATTTTTCAACTGGTTTTCCCTTATTATGCCGTAATCCATTCGGTGAAAATTATTCCCCTTCCCCGCTCAGGGTGCACACGTGAACGTGGAAATTACTCGAGGTCCAAGGTGATTTTTTTGCTTTTGGGGTCGGCCTGTGTGTATGTTATCTCATTGTGGTTACGAGTTCAACCTCGCGAACGTACCTCAGTGGATAGATTACGGTTAGGTGAAAATGAGCCCGATCGGGTATGGGGGGGGGGGGGGGGGGTTCAAACCTCGAAGAAAATCCGAGCCCCGATCTTCTAGGCAGAGCTTTGGGAATATGTGCCGCTTACGTGTGTGCTCCCGTGCATAAAGTATTCCTTTTTTTGACAAACACCCTGAGGCCCGATTTAGGTCGTACGATGTAACAAACAGATGCTACTGTTGTTCCTCTTTCCCCCAGCCTGGCATCTGAAATCGCTCTCTCCCGATTCGTATGAACACCGAAATTTGGTCTCTCATATACAGCGTACAACAGAACCGTAAAATTGGGTTTCCAATGAACTATAAGCCCTGGGGCAAAAATCCGAAGCATGGCATGCACATTTGTGTGAACGTCTATTTCACCGCACAGAAAGGGAGGAAAACAAACAAACTCCATCGTTGTTTAACATCAGTTTTTGGAAAAATAAAAGGCCGCCTCAATATAAGTTTGCAGTTTGCATAGTAGCTTTTATTTCAATATGCATGACACTTTTCTTGAGCTCAGAATATTAAACCACTTTGAAAGAGTTCCCTGATATAGACTGGCAGAAGCACAAATAGTTGTCTTGATATTTTGGAAAGAAACTCGACGTATGATTGAATACTGATGTCCATAGTGATCATAATCCTAGCGTCAGCTTCTTATCTTCACCACTGGCCTTTTTCAACCAAATCATATAGGTAAAATTTACGAAATAAAACCGGGCGGTGGTCAAACTATCCTCACGGTGAGCTTTCAATCCGACTGTCCCGGGTGTGAATTATGCTCCCGCCGCCCATGACTTTCCCCAATGGACAGTCTCTAATATGCCGCTACCCCCTTCCTGGAAGGTTGTAACATTATCGAGTATTAAAGGCATCAAGTAAAAATCGATAAAAAGAGAGAAGATATTACAAACTGAAATTGATGAGCCAATAAACAATCTTTGACTTACTCAGGAGTTCGACGACCACCGGTCAGTTTTGGACTTTGAGGGACCACACTAAATGGCTTGTTGGGTTACGATTGTGGGGAAGAGGGTGGGTAAAAAAGGTAACCTATTTTAAATTGCTACGAATTTGCATGTCGTTCGCCTGAACGAGCAAGATGTTCAAGCCAAAGATAAGCAAGTAATTTTTTTAAGTTCTCGACCGGTCACACCAACTCAAAAACGCCGAATAGAATCGCTTATTCGTTCAGAGCTTTGCTGACATTTCTCTACCGTGAATATTTTAAATAAGCGGTTGTTCCACATGCTTCTTTCGAAGTGGTTCAATAATTTTACCGAAAGTTGCAACTGAAGTATGCCTTCCAGTCCAGGGACGATCGTTGCCTCAATCTTTATCAAAATAGTTTGCCACACAACCGTCTATGTGAGCATCGTAGTTGTGTCCACGTCCGGGACATTATTGCTTTGAGTGTCAGTAGTAGGAGATTAGTATTTAAATATTGATTCACCACGCCGTGTAAATTCTCAACTAGCCTTTGAAAGCCGAGGAGGCCTTGCACAACTATTTCATTTTTGTTATGAATCATCAAGCGTGCTCATACGCTGAGCTTGAACTCGGGATGAACAATCGCTAGCCGAACGCTCTAACCACACGGCCAACCGGGCTGGGTCTCGGCCGTTTATTAAAAATTACTTGATATAGCAACCTTTTGTCACCGGTTTTGAATTCGAGTAGAGCATTTCCTAAACAAAGACAGACTTCTGTCATGAATGACTCCTCTGTAGGGGCCCAAAAGTAACGAAAGCTGTCATACGCAAGAGTGTAGCAAAAAAGAAAGTAATTCAAGGTAATGCAGAAAGAGAGAAACTCACTATCAGTAACCTTCAGTTAACTTTACAAAATGACCATATCGTAGGAAATTCGATCTCAGACATGATATTTACCACAAACATTACAAAAAATCTCTTGCGTTATTATTACCCGGCTGGCCCGTACCTAGATAGATCAGCTGGTAGAGCTTCTACCCGGTAAGCGGAACGTAGCCGGTTTTTTGGCTCGTGGAACTGGACTTTTGGGTGCAACAAAATGCCAGGGGATTTTTCATTATCCACGAGATTTCATGCAATAATCGAACAAATCTCTATTTCATTTCATCATCATCTAAAATCCTACTCAAATCGATTTCTTATTCAATCGGATCTCTATCGTAAAAAGACCGCACGGTATGCAAGTGTACGCGTGCATCGTTCACTACATGCACTTCCAAATTTTTCATAACACTACCATGTAACTAGTTTTCTCTCGATTGTAAGTTGAAAAGACCAAATTCAACCTGGGGGCAGGATGTGAAATATCTTGCTTTACATGCTCGGATGTGCACAGCTATTTTAACAAACAGCTTTATCAGGCGTGAATAACCAGGCAGCGCAGATCGTAGCTCAGGTTCATCAGTCACTAATTTTCAAAAGTATTATGACAGTGCACCGCTTTATAATTTACCTCCAATTTGGTTCCTACCTGATTTAATTCAGCTATCGATTTTCCAGGTCTATCAAAGATACTCGACTATTGTTTTACAGGCTTGTGAACACCACCAACTCTACTACCTATATTGCTTTTTAAGGTCTTATTCATTTTTAACTCACGAAGCCTACATATCTTCTATTAGTCTACCTTTTGCGTCCTTTCTCACTTGCAGTCATTCACATCAGTCTACTAGATAGAAGCTTCATTGTTTTCCTTTGTACTGTCACTGGCCAAAACCTTCGTTATGCCCCACCCCATGCTAGCTTTTCTAGACCGACAGATGTGCTGCTGTCTAATCGCAGCTATTAACCTCAAAAAGGTTTTCATATTTTCCTCTAATGTGTTAAGGTGCTCTCTAGAAGGCCACATTCTCTGACCGAATAGCGCTGTAAGACTGTATGCTATTACAACCGATAAATGCATAGAAACATTAGTGCATATGGCACCATGTCGCAACCAGAGTGGTATTTTTGGATTTACGGGTATTTTTCGTTGGCATTCGCGTATAGCTATCCTCTCACACCGGCAGACAATTTCTGCACTGCAATTTGTTCCCCATAAGGATTTTCGCATAGAGGGATAGAAATGAACCTCTACCGCACGCAGTGCAGGAATAATTGTGGTTCAGACTAAGATGAACTAAGCCCTGAAATGTTTAGCGATCAGTAAAACAATAATTCAATTGAAATGTGCCACATAGATTCCTATTTCAGCACTATGAGCTAAATGTGACGACGTCCACAGCGCTTTGTGATTTTATTGCCGATCGGTATTTTAATCTTTAGAATGGGTATAAACCAGGAGCGGGGTAGTTTTTAAACTCACTGTAACATTGGGAAATTGACAACACATCTAGCTCGGAACAGAGAAAGCTACAAAGCATTATCTTTTCGTTTTATTTAATTCGTTTTACTATGCAATAGTAATACGATGCTTCAGGAGGAGGCTCGCCGTCAGTGAGAGGTATGCACTTAGAAAGTGATCGACGGCGACGCTAGAATTCGAACTCGGGACAAAGAGCCTGAAGCTCACAATGATGACCCTTTGACATCCACCAGAATCAGTACCTTAGTTGCGAGCATCGTTTGTATTCATGGGGTTCAAGTCCTGGGCATCTTCTACCTCTCTATCTATCTCTTCTTCTCTCCTAATCATTATATATATATATATATATATATATATATATATATATATATATATATATATATAACCATCCAGCACCGTGTTAGTTTGAGCTGCCAATTTACTGTTTCACTACCCGACCCCTTTCTTAATGCCATCTGTGTTCACGCCCTGCGGTAGTCGAACGGTTATGATCGCAAATTAAGGACTCTCGAACTCCCGGGTTTGTATCTAACCATCACCGATCAACTTACCACCCTGTTCGTTTCTAATCTGTTCATTTTTGTCTTAACTTTATGTATGCAACTGGGGTTGAGAGAATTCAGTGAAATAAAATTATCGTCTTTAAAGGCTCCGCCTACACAGAGCATGCCCTCGGATAGACTTCCTCGGTGTGTCTCATTAGGTGAGTTTAGATGGCCGGTCCATGACGCGGATAAAGGGCACGAAAATTTTGATCATTAAACTAGACAAAATTGGACAAACTGGTTTTCTCTAAAGTGACATGTATAACTAGCTTACTGGATGCTCACATCGTTTCTTAGAATAAGTAAGTTTCTGGGGTCAACTAGCACTCGAACTCGAGATATAAACTACTCACCTGCTCTTCAGTTTCTCTCGGCTACAAAAGCTTTCCGTGGTCAGTTAGCTAAAGATATAGACAAGAATCAGCGTGACGATAGTGAAAGCAGCAGACCCCTTTTACAACAAGAGCCCAGTTTACAATCAAATTGAGCAGGCTAAATTAACCGGAAACAGTGGAGTGGAAAACCATGCATGATCGCAACACGTTTTTCGTGACAGCAATAATCGGGCAGCATCATGCTTATTTATTTGATCGACTGGAGTCTGACTCGACCAAACGGATCAATTATTACCGACAAAGCGATTACTGAGACCGGATCATCACTTTTCTTACTGAAAACGCAAACGGTCTAGTTCTGTTTCCTTAGATATGGTCGCAAGTTCACTATAAGTTACTCACACATTCTGTTGGGCTACTCCTTTTGCTACAGTATTCCGACTCTGCGATGGATAGATGACGAAGAAAATGAAATTGCCATGTGAATAAAACGGGGAATCCCCTAGTTATTTCGAATAAGATTACACTGCCAGGGATTTTGTTATCCTCCGTCTGAACTGAAGTTATGATCATACCAATGGCACAAATGATTTTGACAGTTATTCATTGAAGCTCACTCATCCCAGTAGATTATTCGATGAATAAAATAATTTAGTAAAAGTCATTCATTCGTTCATTTTTTCCACCCTAATGACAAGTTCTGCTCCATTTCCCAAATTTCAAGCTTTATCCACTCACTTTTTATCGCCGGACTAACACTGCTTTCAGTTGTTTTTACTATGATAATAACTTATTCCGTATTCAGACCAATTTACAATCTGTTTCCATCATTTAACCAGGTAGTGGATTTCTTTAATTACATGCATGCCCATGAGTCCAGTGAAAGGGGTATGTACATCAGAGCCACAAATGCCCACTGTACTATTAGGGATAACCGGTAGCCATTCCCTGAGACTTGGAGTGGCAGAGAACCACATAAGGTCCCAAAGGGGCAGGTTTGGTAACGAGCCAGACGACGGCGGATTCCCGTCTATCACCAAAGTGACTGATGATGGAGAGAATTCGAACCTCCGACCTCCGAGGTGGTAATCAAATATTCTAAACCACTCCACCACCACCAGGACTCTCTCTTTCTCCGGTGCTAGTGTGAGATCTTTCGGCGAACGGAACAATGAATTAATTTGATTTCATGACAGAATTAAACTGGGGTCAGTCTCTGGTGTAGGAATGTTCCGTTGTTGTCTTTGACTCTGGTGTCTGAAGCACTGCCTAAATAGGTCGAGGGCGACCCTAGACCTAAAAATATTGTGGCCACATGACTGTTCCCGAAATCTCACAGTATCACATGATTGGTGCCGAGCTAGAGAACTCCAAAAACGAAAAAGTAATACTGGTCACTCAGACCATGAACAAAATTAACTCACGATCACCGGAAATTTCATTTTAAGTAAACCTCTTTGATAGTAAGATTTTAGCATCTGCGGGTCTCATAAATGATCATGCAATTTCATGAAAATAGTACTGCTCTTGTATTAAGTTCACTGATGCTTTTCATGAGACATATTGTGCGCATTCCTTTCGGAATCGGCACCGTAGGGGTTGAAAATAAGTGGATATGGATGCATTTCAGGGGTGAATATTGTCAAAAGCATTGCCTCAGTGAATCTGATCGCTTGAATCAGGTATGTGGTTTGGAAATGGTTTAGGTAATTGCAGAAACCCCACGCAGATGAGTTGATCGATTGGATGTATTACGGAGACGAAGCCCACAATCTGCCACAATTCCTTCTTGGATATTATTTAAACGGGTCAGGAAGGAACGGACAGCTCTACATCAATCTGTCAACCTTTTTTGAGTTGAATAGTTATAAAAGAATCCATTCAAGCTGCCAAAAAATAATCATGGCCTTCGCAAACGGAACCACGAAAGTTGTCCCATACACGAAATGTTCAGTCAATGCAGAGCAACTTAGTCGTTTATTACTTTCCAATGTGACCATACTGCCGTTCAGTTGGATCCGTATCTTTGGGACAACCAGAGAAGTTTGATGAAAAGAAGTTATCCTTCTTTTGGCAAAGCCCTAGTTACATTGAGACAGAAGCAACAGAAAGGCTGACTGAATGATCCACATTGCATTCTATTCAATGACTACGAAATTTTCTTTTAAACGTTTTGCTGTCGAACATATCCGATAATCATTTGGACGGCGCTAGGCTAGCTCCTGTTCGATTTTCTGATTGATCCAGGCAGTCGAGTAGCGCAAAGTAATGAAACAAAAATATGAACCAACCGAATAAATTTCTCCACTTTTTTCTACGTTCCCAAAGCAATGCCATCCGTGAAAGGTGTGTTCCAACTCTCACTTACCATTCAAGCATCAAACACATCGGTTCCTAAATAACGCGATGTCCACAATTTTCCACAGATCAATGACTAAAGTAAAACATTTCACTTTCAGCCGTTGCACAATACAAATGGGCAAATAATGTGCACCGGGCACATTCCGCAGCCAACTGATACTTGAGCATCTGCCGTTAACCACAATTCCCGTTTTTCTCTTTTCTCTTTTCTCTAAATCCTCCTCCTCCTTGTTCAATGGCAGAATGTGAATGTAATTTGCATTCGGACGAATGTCGATTCTCCAATTCGCTGTACCTCATGTCAAATCGAATCAGCGGAGGAATTTGTGAGAACTGTCGACATAACACGGCCGGAAGAAATTGTCAACACTGTGCCGAGGGATTCTATCGGGATTGGACGAAACCAATTAGTCACGAGCACGTGTGTCTACGTGAGTCATATGGTGTGTGTGACACGGAGAAAGAACAACAGACAGACAGAGAGACGTACGGGGACACACGCTTGTTTGTCCACCAAGGGACTTCATCACACATAGGCATGTCATGTCGGATAAACAAACAATGAATATTTGAGAGTCCAGAGTTTCAAACAGACTAGAATTTCTAGACATATACGAGTAGATTAGACTACTTCGATAATTAACATTGATGTGTGCTTGCACACCTTGAGAATATCTGACGACGTGAAAAAACTCAAATCCAGTTTTCGGGTTTTCCAAAATAACTATGACAGAAATTGCAAAAGTTTGTTTTGGACATTTATTTCCATGATTCTGTTCCTTACGTCATTCTAAAATGATCCTCGGATTTGGACTTCTGTCTACTGAACTCCTAGTTACCTCTGAAAATCATTAGAATTATCGTACAGATGTCTAATTCAACCTGATAACCTCGATAGAGACGTATGTCCATTAACGTAGTTAAAAACAGTGAACCTTAAACAAAGATGACAAGCTTTCATGTGGCACAGAAAAATGCCCAGCGTCCAAGTAAAACACGAACTTCTGACGCACATTTTTTCCCTCACTTAATTTATTCTCAACTCCTACAGTCAACTTTCTGGTGACAAGCCTGTTGCGTGAACGTCAAGTAACTGATACGAAATCCATCCACTCACATATCTTCCTCATCCTTGTATTTCAGTGAATTAGTATGAGAAATGATATCTTAGTAACTGCACAAGCCTCCAAATGAATTCATTCCGTTACTCACTGACGGGATCCAGAGTGTTGTCATTGAGCTCGGATCGCCAGAAACAAACGGTGCTATGATCGATTGGAAGTTTAAATTATGGGACCCCATAGAGAAACCAGACTGACTACTACTTACTTTTATGCGGCTGGTTCAGGCGAGAGGATGAGCCGGCTTCATGAATATATACCGAATAGAACCTGTCCATAAGCGGTGTCTGTAGAGGAACTGTTCATGAAGTCTTGAGAATTAAGTACGAGGTGGCTTCTCCAGCGTTACTCGATTTTTTGTTCGAAGTGACAACTCTAGCTCGTGCAAAGCCAAGTACTACCTGTCGGGCAATAGAAAGTTTGTGTTGAGAAATGGTGGCCGAAGGGCCTGCTCATACGTCTTTGAGACAGCGATCTGCCAGTCGAGGATGCGCCACGCGTCCTAGTGGATTTTAATCTCAGTCTGTTCTTATGCGTTTTTCCCCTGGGCGCCTCATACGAATGTGAGCGCGATTAGCGCTGCATCGAAAGGGCAAGATTTTGGCTGAAGAACGACATACTCATCAAATAACTAAGAATAACTTTTTATATCTCATAATCAAGTGATAAAAATTGGTCCCATTTTATTGTATTCACCTCCATTCTTGCTTTGACACAATAAAACAAATATCAAAGCATGTCGATGTCACCCAATCGGTTCCCTGGTGCGCCACGAATGTGATCGTCGAAGTGGTCAGTGCCGATGCAAGCAGGGTGTGACTGGATTGACGTGTGATCGATGTCAAGACCATTATCATCAGACACGTTCGCCGACGAACCCATGCACAAAAGGCAAGTCTATCTGGTCGATCTGTCTGAGCCTAGGGTGGCCACCTGCCTCACTCGCTGATAGAAGACAATCACTGCTCCACTTTTACTCTTGAAACTATCAAAAGTATTAGTCAAACAGATAAATAGCTTTCATGTTTGAAGCCCAAACAGGTGGTGCAAGTTTCATTTGGTACCACTATTTCACCTCACATACCTCTCGCCGATTACTCGTTTCTAAGTGTCGGATTAATCAGCATTTCGCATACTCCCTAATTACTAACTGGAGCTAGATCCAGGAGGTGGTGGTGGTGCGAATTTGTTGGTCTTATCCATTAACCGTTAAGCCATTTGACAATGCTTACTCAGAGCGACGGCACTGAGTCCTCCGTCACCAATTTGGCATATTGACACGTCCCTGCCAGTGCAGTCGATTCTGTTGACATAACAATAGTACAAGTGGCCCACGAGACTTGACTAATGTGCAATAAAGGTTTCCAGGAATTTAAAATTATGAGCTAGGCGTTAAAACGAGCTGAAAGGCACTGCGATAGAGCAATCCAAATCTCCCACGGTCGAATCTTCAACGTATACCTTCATTGTCACCGGGTGGGAAAAAATGCAATCAGGATCATATGCCGGAGTTACTGCCGTGTATGACTCACTGGTTCGATAGGTCCTCAGGAAATTGGTAATTTTCAAAGGCAAAAATCAATGGGTATCTGAAAATGACCATGAGATTCACGAAAGTCCATTGAGTTTTCCGGAAACATCGTTGCTATCCAGCAATTCTTGGAATGCACGGAACGCATAACAGTAAAGCCAAAGTAGAGATTTACACAACGTTCACATTTTTATTTTATCTCTTTGATTTTACTGACCACAAGCACACGTTAAAAGACACAAACTGTGTACTAGAATTTGATAGGGGGAGGAGTGGATGGTCGTTTTTTCTGAAAAATAGTAATTAGTCAGATGCAAGCAGTTTGGGGAAGTCTTGTTAGTCATATGAAATCGATAGATCTGATGTTAATCCTGTCTCATTAGCCTATCATCACGATAAGCGCTGTCATCGGAAAAAGTCATAAAAAATTGTTTGTGGTAAATTCCTAGTCCTAAAATAGGACGGTATATTTAAACCTATGAAATGGGTACTTACGGCTACTTAAGTAACCAAAAACTCTGGTGGCTAGACCAACACAACACTGATTGGGACAGAGAAGCAGCTCAGTAGGTGCGGCATAAACGGCAGTAAGCAAAACAAGATCGAAACCAGTATGCGACTGTGGTTCATTCATTCAGTATGGTAATTCCAGAGAATCGAGAAGTGCATAAAGTTAGTAGGAAATCAGATTTTACTTTATATGATTCATCATGCAGTGCAAACGTTCAGCTCACCATTGAAAACTATGTAAGCACTATACAGCTGTTTTATCCTTGTTAGGAATCATCAGCCGTGCACGTCCACCAAGCTCCCACCAGTTACGGGGTGAGAAAATCCAAATCCACGAAGAAACACCATGCCAAGATGTTAGACGTAAACAACCAAGTTACAGAACTAAACCTGTCATGAGGATACATGCCCACGGTGGAGTACTGTGATGTTGGCATTCTCCTTATGAGGTCGTGGGTTAAATTCTCTTTGGGTTGGCTTTTTTGTACACGACATTGGAGATGTTTTTCTTCTTGAGACGGATTTGTGTAAACCAAGGAAATCACAGTCAAGTGCACCTAACCAACTGCATTTAATGCAAAAAAAACTGACATTTAACTGATTAATAACCCGTCATCAGTTCGATAAATTTCAGCAAAAAAGCCTCATATTTACCAGTCAATTCTAAGATTTAGCTGTTATGTCACGTCAGACGGATAACCACGAATTTCGGCAACAACTGAAATGCAAAAAATTATTCGTCACTACACAGCACCAATGAATAACATTATACGCACAATTCCACCATTTCCTAGTTGATGCACTAATAAGTGACGAAGATCAACGCTCTGCTTTTGGTGTGGCCCAAGGTCACCGGACCACATCAAAATTGATTCAGAGGGGATACCCAGATAACAGCCGTACTGACCGCGCGTTAACCCAGAATCCTCGTCTCCTTTCGTTATCTGACCCATAAAATATAGTAACTATATTCAACCATCACTTTTGACGTCCATCTTCAGATATAGATATAAGTCCAAGATAAAAAGATAAAAGAAGAGCTTATATATATATATATATATATATATATATATATATATATATATATATATATATATATATATATATATATATATATATATTAATATGACCTCCGTTATTTTCATCCGATTATCGAAATATTCAACATGTTAGTCAGTTCTCTTGTTAGCTATAAAAATTATTCGAAACGGAGTTTTCGAAACCCTGTAATTGGTGTCAGTTCTTCCCGAACCAAACTGTACCATACTCTTTTATCTGAATGCCAAAAAACACCCCCAAAGGCTGGTTCGTGGGAAAAGACCATTAAGTTTAAACCGGTCTGTGTCCGAATGGCACGAGATTTCTGAACATGTCTCTTGTAGTCCTGAGGATATTGGAATAGGGCCTCGCGCATCTCACATTCAAAGAAACACTGTCCTCCAATCATCCGATATACTTCCGCCAATCAAACGTTTCTTGACCATCAAATGGTCGGTTCCTAACAGTATGTACTTGAATCCAAGTGGAACAACAGATAAAACAGTTTGCTTTTTGACTCCATATGTCGTTATAAAGAAATTATAAATTGTTACGATTCGATTTAAAATATTATGGGAACGGAAAAGTCGCACCCCAAGCATTTAAAAGACAACGTTTCTCCTTGTTTCTGGATTCCTTTCCAACACTCAGCGATTGTCTACCAATCTGACAATTCGTATTTCATCGGATAATTTATTGGACCACTTTCGGGGTTAAATATCGTAAGTTGGTTATTTCACCATGGATAACCCACAGCCCATCCTGGAATTGACCCCATGAGTCTCGGTGAAAATGACCTACCGAAATAAAGTGTAACGAGTTGTCTAACACAAGACAGGTTCAAACAGCAGACAACGGGCACATCTCCGTAACACAGGGCTGACCATAGGTAAACTGTTGACGGCAAACCCGGATGCACTAATGTACTATAAGCAAAACTCAGAAATATTCATGCCGTGTTCAATACCCTAGTTAGGACTGAATGGACCGCACTGCTAATGATTCCCTGGCAAGGATGGAACAGTTGCACTGTGATTGCCCAGTATCTTAATGGTGAGTGAAGGTCTGACGAAACCTTTCGGTCCGATAAACACAAATTGTTCCTCAGTCTACCTTCATCCTAAAAATTTCGTCGTTACCCATCAACAAATGTAAGTAACAGTCAGCCTGTCAGTTTTTGCGGAGAACAACAGAAGGTAAATCAATTAGGATCTCTTCTACCCCAGGTCTATCGGCTGCTTCCGCACAATTACTGTCCCCCAAAGAATATTAAAAGAAATGGAATAAACTAAACTGGGTGCTGATCAAACTGGAGAAGTAACGACATATGGTGCCTGGTAAAAATACGCATGTATTTTAGAAATTCACAAGTATTTACAATGCAGAAATGGGAAACCAGAGAACATCATAAAATTACGTCACTCATTGAAGGAAAACCTCTTATTTTACTGGTTAACGAACTTGATACGCCCTGGATTCTTCATTACAACTTGCATTATCAAGTAATTACTACTATTCTTCGAAACCCTCCCACCACTAATCAATATCCTTTCGGCTCTCTCGGGGTTACTTTGACACAATTGATTTCCGACCAGACTTTCAAAACAGTATTACCAAAGGAAGGAGAACTCATATTTAATCAACAAATTTATCATGCAGCATGATAGTTTTCAAAGTTATTTTATCTCAGTTAGAAATTATCAACAGTGTAAATCTGTCAGGGCCCAAAAGCAACTGAAATGCAGAAAGCACAGCTGTGAGTCACATACACGCATTACCATAAGGTTAATCGGGCTGATTCTCGACGGATTTTCAACATCAACACACTTTTGTTCGCCCTGTCTTGGGAGAACTTTACATCCGTTTGTGTCGTGTACATCTACATCTGTTCGTTGGCTCTTAGATTCTTACCCAATGGATTCCGCGCTCTTGTTTAAAAGCATTTTTTGCGCTCATTATTAATTCTCTGAAATTATTTTTTAATGCAATTATTTTAACTGAAACTTAACATTTGCTTTAAGATGCTTGTGACAAAGTTATGAATACTTTAAGTTACTAACTGGTACATATCACTCATTGCCCGAAGATGAATTCGACTGTCTCATTCGGTTGAAATTCCGATCCATACCTGCACGTCTGAAAAAACCAATTTTGTCTGCCTAGTTCGTTTGGTTTTCAACTAAAACCCGGTACTGGATGATCTCACTGATCCCGTTCGCTGTTCGTCTAAACGCATTTTCACACCGATTTGCTTTCTCATCAGATTTCATATGTGAGTTAGCGTCCCATGTATTTACCGCAAGAATTCCCCCATAATTTATGTAAGGCTAACAATGCATAATTAGTCTGGAATATAAAACTTGTATTGACTTCATTTGCTGATTCAATGTCTCACAAAAACGATGAAGCAGGCATACACTGAAGGTTTCTGTAAACTGTAATGACAGGGTCTATCAAGATGGATTTATTTGAAATAACTTCAGGCAATACTGCTATACATCTAGCAACAGTTTTTCCGCATTTTTATTGACGGCTATCTGCCTGATTTCTTTTCACATTCCTTCAGATACTGCTCCACAAGGGGTCGCGCTTGCGCACACACCACGTAAGTAATGAGCACTCACTTATCGCCCACATTAATTATGATGAGAATAGCTTGTAAACTATTTCCCAAGTAACCAGCCCACTTTTTTCAACTCTGGTTGGATGAATACGCGAGTGGTGAAGAATTCTGACTTTTGCTGAGCTACAAGCAATATTAACTAAAAAAATGCTTTTTTTCGATTTTTATTAAAATCCTTATAGTATCAGTGAGAGAACGCCTTGAAAACGATGTGCAGTTCTTTCATCTAGAATACGACAATACAGCCATCATTGCATGTTTACCTTACACTGGTCTTCTGTGCGGTCCGGTGGGAGTGACAAGTGTGAACGACGTATTAGCGTCATAGCATGATTTCATGCTCACGTAACGTTAGATGGGATATTTAGAGTAATTCGGTTGTGGGCTACTACCCTATCACATACACACAAAATCAAGATTGATCGGTAAAGGTCCTGTGTGTCCTACTGATTCGCGCGTCAGAGAGAAGAATATCGATTTTCCCAACAGTGTACCGGGTACTTACTTTGATACACTGTATGAAGCGTTTCAGAAATAACAATTTCATTAACATGAACAGATGCGTTCACTAAAGCACCGTCCAAAATCACAACCAATCGATGAGTTGTTCTGCTCAGGCATGCCGAGATCTTCCTGTCGACCAGCGATGCAACTGGCGGTAGCTACTTTGCATGGATGATTATGATTATCATTGCAATGTCCCCTATATGGCGGAAAAAATGAGTCTCACCAGATTTTGAAAAGAATGCAGGAAGTGAAACGTTTTGGAGAGCATGCCTACTTCAGTCAAGGATCAGTTGTTGTATTTTGAAATCGATGTAAAAACTAGTCAAACAGAACACGAAAATAGTGTTGAATGATTAAATTCCGTTTCAATGAACGCATACTCAAAGATGGTATACGAGCGCCAACTAAAATGATCACCATAACGGTCAGAATGCAAAAGCTTGTGTATAACCGGTGTTGTCAACGCTCGGTGTGATAAACCGCAACCCCCGATGTGTCCTCGTCGGGGAACTGCACTGTGCTGTATCGATTCGAACACTGCATTAAATTTATCCATGAACTGGGTCACCTGAATGGTATGACGGAATGCTGTCTACATAATGAACCCAGTTTCCAAAGTCATCACGAAAGCTTATCGGGTACAGGTGCAATCAGCTGCCAATAAAATTGCCGTATTCATCCACGAAAAAGTCGAACAATCTATTGAGGAAAAACAGTAGGACAGAATATGAAAACAGATGTGAAGATAGCACATCTGACCATTGTGTTTGTTCGTCTCATTCATCGAGAAGACCACGACAATCAATACTTGAATAGTTCACAAATCAGTCAGTCTCTGTACGCGATTGTCCAGTAAGTCGCTGAATGATGAACAGGAGTCCCTGAGTTCGAGTCATCTAGGAGTCACTCAACAACTTCGGTGGTCACCAAATGTCACAGTCGTAATAGGTCTTCTGAATGGAATTTAAGCAATTCACTGCTTTACGCTACTGTCAAAAATGTTAGCCGTTTTTGAAAACACAGTATGATCTCGTTGCTGCCTGTACATGTAATAAAAAAATCAAAAGTACAATTTTATAGGGAAAAATTACCACGGTACATCCCGACTGTATTTTTCTTCTCAATTTCTGACTGCAAATCATCAGTGGATATACACTGTTCGCCGTGCAACACGAACAAGGAACGCATACGTTTGAAAAAATTCTGTCGCAAAGACGCGGGTGAGTGGCGTAAATTTTATTATAATTGGCTTTCTACATTAATCGGAAACGATTTAGCCAAACCCATAAAGTATGTGCGTCTGGACTACAACGAGAAAAGAAGCAAATGTGTAGGATTAAAAATGTGGGTAGACATCCAATTTACCGGAGACAGCTTACTCGATTTTGGTCCATTGTTTCGATTGATTCAACCGCGTTTTATTCGGCTGACGCCTTTTTTCACTCACCAACTATTCATAACGATTGCTGCCCCAGAGCAGGCAGTGATCGCAAGGAAACTTACCAGACCGAAGAACAGCTACTGGGAAAAATCTGGATCTGAGTGTTTTTAGTCAGCTAAATTTCATTCTATGCTAATTCAGTTAAGACAAAATACACGAAAGATTCATGGAATTAAATTAAAACTGCTTAATAGCAAACAATCGTCCTGCATATCAGAGTCAAATCAAACGATTTCACATCTTCTATAACAAAGTAGACGTTTTAAACAAATATGAATTGAACAAAAGTGAGTTGTCGCAGGTTTTTTTCAGTGCGGTTGATTCAAATAGATTGGGTGCGAATAGTTGGCTGGACCTATTGTATTTTGTACCAGTGTGTGCTCACAAAGCACAATTTCACATCAGGAGCAAAGCGGGGAACTCTGAAAAATTGTAATGGTTTGCAGAACCACTAGTGAAATAAAATCACTTACAATTAAATTATTCATAACGGACCATCAGAATAGCATAAGGGACGAAAAGTGTGACGAGTTTTTCACGGTCGGTCACCATAGAAACCTCTTACCAACGGTGTATTTCCAACCTGTTGTGTGTTATAAAAACCTAACCAATAGTTATGAATCACGCTTCGTCTGTGCTATCTTTCATTGAAAGCCGTATGCATATCCTGTTTTCGTGGTCAGCAAACCCGGTTTACTTTCTTACGCAGTTTTCCAGGCCAAGTTTAAATCACGAGAGTTGCACGGAACAATGGCACGTTTTGAAATGCAGGTGTTTCAAATCTGGCGCCTGAACAGACAACCCATTGTGGATTCTAAACTGATCTATTGGCCGGAAGAAAGACGAAACGCAGTCAAGGCACCAGACCAATTTGAAACGGAAAGTGACAGTCAGCCATTGCAAACATTGATACCAGTTTGGGTTCATTTGAACGAGCTACGTTGCAAATGTCCTGAAATTGAATTGGGTATTAATTATCTCATAGTAACCGACTTTGAAGGTCATACCCATGAAGGAAGAATGGAACTCCGATTCACTCCGAAAACCGCTTTGTTGCCTTGGCGAACCTCGTGGAAACGACGTTTGATGCGGTTCCGACGTCGGCAAAATCGCGGGGCATGCGATCGGTACAAAGACTCGGGAAAGCTGCGCAATTATCTTACACGTACCAGTCATCAAAACACTGTCGCCGGAAACTGGCGCTCAACGAGACCATCTCCGGAGGTAGGATATGGACTCCGAGAGGATTATTTAAACCCACCCATGTCACCTTCGCATCGACCATACCATCAATATTACCAGAGAAAATGGCAATACCCACTAGCATAACCGATTGCCACGCATCATAGATGTAAAAAGATATGCAAACCTAACAGCTCTCTTGAAAATGACGAATCACTTTGTATAGACATTCACCTTTTTGTCGCATGTATTACTGGATGAAATGCGTTGTACTAACTTTTACCTGCCATCCACCAAAGCTCCTATACAGACTCACGAACTGTCGATCATTCTTTACACCAAGGATAAACTTACTTGATTAAAGTCATGTATTCAAGATGACCAGAGGTGGATGAGAATAAATGCATGAGTCGTTTTCCCGATAACACACGCGCCTGTTTGTGATCAGAACTGTACTACTATAGATCATCTAATCGTGCCCTAGACCAATCTGAACCGACGGACGGTTGCAGTGGACGCTCACATCCGATGGCAAAAACAGGTGAGCGAAAAAACTGATGATGGTCAGCGAAAAACCAGCGTTTGTTCTGGTAACCCGACTGGGCATAATACATGCGGATGGCCAGAAATCTGGCAAAATGTCATCCTTCTTGCCATTTGTTTGAGATACACACTGAATAAGTCAAGATCGACCAGTATAAGTCGCAGACAAGCAAGCCTGAGGTACGCAGTTCTAGCTCAACCCCTAGTTATTCACTAAAAACTCAGTATAGAGCCGTAGTGCCCCGCATAACGTGAATGAACTGTGAATAAAGTCCATGAAAAGAATAAGGGTTGGATACTGAACAACTACTCGAACCGAAATACGGAATTATCTTAGGAGGCTCCATCCCTCAAGCCTTTGACTATGAGTCTTCCCGAAAAGCAGTGGAGCCAAACCGAAATATCATGTCCGTTGGAAGCCGGTGACCAGAGTGGTGGTACATACGCCATCCCGAGTGGATCCAGGGTTTCCAACGCACTCTTATATTCCAGATGAGTCGGCGGCCGGTAGCACATTTCATACGCCTCATCTGGGAAACCGTGTAGGGTATATGAAACACGTGCAAAGGACAGCAGACTTGTTTGGCAGAAAGCCACCTCCGCAACGTTGTAGTGACGTCCATGGACTAATGTATGGGAGAACTCGTCAGGCATTAAACCAGCAACATTTTTGGGAACCACCGCTGATAGTCTACGATCACTTATTTACTGGGCTCAGCACCCACTTTATTCTCGACTAGCCACCAAACTGGTGTTCGTTCTCCTAACCGCGACCTAGGGACGCATCCGATAGCATACAGCTCTGTTTCAACGGGGCTTGGACGACTGGTGGCTTTCCACTCCCGCGGGTTATTACAACACGCGATGCATTTAGAACATGAGTGATTCTTCTTCTTCTTTTGCTTCACGCTTGACTCTTCTCTGGCAATGCGATGGGTCTCTGTGTACACGGACTGCGTCCGCCTCATTCAGTTTATCCGTACTCACGAAATAAATAACCAAACGGCCTATTTATCATATCTTAGGAATTAGAGAGTACTCGTGAGAAGAACAATTATGCACACACATCAAATGATTCATCTTGTAATGGCAAAGTCTAACTCATCATTGAAAACCGTGAAAGCATTGTAATACTGATTCATCCTTGTTAGAAATCATCGGCAGCGCAAGCCCATCAAGCCCCAACTGGTACTCGAATCAGGGATGAATGATTGTAAGTCGAACGCCTAACTGTCAGGCCATGCGGGCTGGGTACCAGTAGTTTGATTAACACCATCACCACATGATATAGCGCCCTTCCGACGAATGCGTGAAATGTACATATTATATATATATATATATATATATATATATATATATATATATATATATATATATATATATATATATATATATATATATCGCGGTACCGGGTACGCATACCCGGTGAGTGGCAACAACCGCGAAACCAGTCGTGTGCCTCCGGGGGGATTTTGTCCACACGTTTACATACTAATTACCATGCATTCGTCCCGGGTAGTACTTCCAACAAAGTAGACATTTTTTGCTTCCGCTTCAGACTGTGATGCGCATTAACTAGATATAATCACACAAAACACTGTCTGCTATGAAATTTGCCGTGTTTATGTCAAGAAACCGACAAACAAAAGAACGAAGAAACAGGAGAATGTGAACTAACTATAGAACAATCGCAACCCTCCCTGATGGGGGTGAATGGGCCCACTACCATTAAGATAATCGTTTATCCTCTGGTGCTTGTTGCGAAGACCACGATGACTTCCGGATACAATGCAATACAGTACGCACATAGCTTATCATTGTTGTGAGTTAATCTGCTCACTGGCTGAAATTATGGTCATTTGATTTGTACTCATCTTCTCTGTCAGGACAGGTCACAGGACTTGTGGCTCGAGCCGATAAACGTCCGGTTTCTTGAACTGCTAGCACCGGGGGCTCCCGCTGTGTTGCGACTCTCAAGTATTCCGTACAGTTTTGATTCTCTATCGGTTGTGGGGAAGGGAAGAAAGCAGGTTCGCACTCACAAACGGCGGTTCAATTCGACCTCACGACCTCGAAATAGGATACGTTCAGCGCCTTAACTTGTTGCCATCCCCAAGTGAGATATGTCCCGGAGTCCTCAAGTGGTGAAACGAAATGATGATGTCTGGTTGTGAGAACATACAGGTATATTGGAAGGTCTCAAACTCGATGTGTGTAAAGAAGTAATTTTGGATCGAGAAAATGAGCACAGAAGAAACAATTAACTCATGCTGGTTTGTCGTGTTCCGGGAAATCTTCTACCCAAGAGGCATCCAGTGTGTGTTTGAAAGCAGCAGCCGAGGTTTCAATGTAGAGGTAGTTTATTCCACGTGTTAGTGATCCGGCGAGAAGAACTGAGTTCTTGCTATCTTATTTACTCTTGTTTTAGCCAGTTTATGTTCATTTCCCTTGGGTGCTTTATGACTACGAGTCAAAAAGGCCTTTCGGTGACTGTGATACCATGGTAGAACTTGGAATTTTCCATCAGGTCTCCCCTGAGTCGTCGACGGTCAAGCGACAACAGATCAATGAAGGTTAGCCGATCATAATATGACACTCCTCGAAAACCGCTAGTCGTCCAAGTCATCCACCTCTGAACTGATTCCAGAGTCTTCCTGTCTCTCACTAGGTTGGGCGCCCAAGCCTGCACCCATTACTGTAAACAATGTCTTACAAGTGTATTCTATAGAGGTAGAAGTATGCGGGCGTCTCGGGATACCACTGTTTTTTTTTTTTGAGGTTGAAAAGCGTCGTTATCCTTAGACGCTGCAGAAATACACTGCTGGGTGGGCTTGAAGCTCTCAACAAGAACTCCCAGGTCTCTTACTACACCAGCCGGCTCAGTCAAAGCCTGGGTGGTTAATCCTATGAATATTCCCTCAGTGCCCGCTCAGTCTGAGAGCAAGTGTCTGCATTTGTTGGCATTCACTGGAAGTTCTCACTTTTCGACTCAAGCACTAATTTTATTCAGGTCCTCTTGCAACCGACTCGAGCCTGGTTCATCCACTAGTTTTATGTCGTCGGCGAACAGGAAACCAGGATAATTGACCGTTACCACTAGGTGATTCACGTACAACAAGAGCAACAGGGGGCCGAGCACTGACTCTTGAGGCACTCCGCTGTATGCTGTTGCCAGTGTAGATCAAGCTTCTGCTATTTTAACGAGGGTAGACCTACCGGCTAGGTATGCTCTCACTCATCTGAATACTTACGGGGCTACCCCGAAACACTACCACTTTGGCCACCAATAGATTTTTCGGCAATCCAAATAGTAAACTTCTACTTAATCGCCCCGGTCAGTTCTGGAAATAACTTCATCCAAGAAGGATAGTAAATTGGTCAGACAGAACCTACCCTTAACGGAACCATGTTGCTGGGCCGCAATCAACTGGCGGTGAACTACATGCTCAGTTAGGCGGTCTCTGACCTTGAGCACGGTAGATAGCAAGCTTTTGACTCGATAATTTACGGCCGCCCCCTCTCTACCACATGCGCCAATTTCCAGTCAGCCGGTAACACTCCTGCGTCGAGCGACGAATTGAAAAACTGCGTAAATGAGATGGTCAGTATAGTGGCAAAGGATTTGAGAATAGCGAATTGAACCCCGTCCGGTCCCGCCGGCTTGTTTTTATCTCACCGGCTTAGGGCAAGCCCCACCTCTGCGGTACAGATGACCATAGCGTCCATTACAGCCGCTGGCTGGGAAACAGTAGTAGCATACTGTCTATTGGTATCCTGACTGTTTACCCTCTAGAAAATTACTCGAATTTGATCAGACTTTTGCATCTGTGCTTTCTCGTCGTTGCTGTTAATTGCACAGACTACAAAGACGCTAGAGGAGGCTTGAAACTGCACGCAAAGTAAGCCTTGTGACAAGTCCTAATCTTACGCTCAAGGCCTAGTTCGTACTGTGTCTGGCATTCTAATTGCACGGTTCGTACTGTGTCTGGCATTCTAATTGCACGGCCTCTTAACCGTGTGTACTGCAACGTGAGATGGCGGTTTCCTCCTGATCGCAAACGGTGCCAAGCTTTAGGACTCCGTGTGTTTAGGCCGCTTGGCTTCACCACCGGGGTGATTGTCCTAGCTGCTTCACACGCTTCAGCGGAGTAAAATGATCGGCTAGCCTGAGGAGGTTGTGCTTGATGATGTTCCATCCCCTTCAGCTGTACGGTAGCAGACACACCAATCAATCCTTCTTGCTGCTTCTTGAACAGTAGCTACATCCATCCTCCTGAAGTCCCTCCGGGTTTTATGTGGCACCGGTGGAGGAGCCCCTTGGATTAGAAACCCAATGACTACATGGTCACTTTTTAGGGGAGCATTGGGCTCCAGATCACTAACTTTCTCGGGGTGTCGGGTGAGTACCAGACCAGACAGGCCCGGAGTTCACCCCTCCCTATACCGAGTAGGTTGGCTTACATGCTGAACGAGTGATATACAGTCAACTAGCACGATCAGTCTCCTGCCAAAGTTGTTTCCGGGCAACTTCATTGCCCCCCCCCCCATTTTGTTTCCGGAAGGCTGAAATTCCCTAGAATTAGTACTCAGTTCGCACCTAAGCAACCGATATGAGATAAACCACCATACTGATGCCCTCATTGTGCGCCGCATGTGGGCTGCGGTAGACGCACACGATACCAACTGAGGGGCCCGAAGACAGAATACGATAAAGCGCCTGTATATTTGGGAAATTTAGAGCTCCCCCCGACTGCTGTTCGAAGTTCTCATTTATAAGAAGCATAGCTCCTCCTCCTTCCTTTGCATCCTGTAGACGCAGTACTCCTCCGTGGATAGCAGCTTAGTGACCACTATATGATGCAACCAAGTCTGTCATCTTATTGCAGTCGGCTTCCCATGTCTCTATGGCCAATTTCTTCCATTTATTGTTTATGCTGCACGCGTTGGTGTTCATCACCACAATCTCTCACCTCAGAGTGGCTGGTTTACTCACGGTTAAGTCGATACTGCCCGGTCCTTCACGGGCTCAGAGCCCCTGACGCCACTCCGTTTTTTGCCTGTGTTCCGATGTATACACGATGGGGCCAGTCTAGTGACTTCAGTTGGATCGTCAGTGGGTTGAACCTACTCCGTGGTACCTCCTTCACGGGAGATATTGGTTGTGGTAATGGACCAGCGACTACTGTTGCCTTAGAACCCACTTTTGGGGTGGAGGCCGTCCCCCTAATAGTAGCTAGCGCACCAGGTCTCTTGTTCGAACCCTTTTCGAAGTGAACCGGCTCCACATACATTCTCCCATCAATCAGCCTGATGGTTTGGTTCGAAGCTGTAAGAAGCGCACCCCTAAACCGTAGATTTCCAAACTCCACTAGAACAGACCGAGGCTCCCGGTTCACTCCGGGGCTTTCCGACCAGCGACCCAACCGAAAAACTCTCCTCACTAGAGCGTGCTCTGGCACATCTATCTGCTTCAATGGGTTTATTACTTGGTACCTCAGGCATCTGGTTAGCTTTCTAGTTAGCAAACAAAGTGGTTCAGGTATTTCTCTGATGAGGACATTTCCTTACCGCCCAGTGGCAATTTCCGCTGTTTTCTAAGTTCGGTTAGTTTCTTAGCCATTGTGACCGACTGCTCCTTATTTCATTATCTGTGGAGAAGATCTGACTTTGTGGGAGGCATTCGCTTGGAGTTAACGAGGCAGGTACCGTGTCTCCATTCAAAGCTGTCGGGTATCACTGGCTGTCATAGAGGTCGACATCTGAACAAGCTTACTTTGGCGATTCGGATCATTCCGGACGGGAGCGGGGTGGCGCAGTGGTAACGCTCACGCGTTCGAGTAGAGAGTGCCCGGGTTCCAACTGTGGGTGTAGCAGATGATGTGCACCACTGATGAGCTTCTAACAAGTGCGGAACTCGAGTCTGGTGCCTCCGAGTGCAGGTTGATCGGATGACCTGAGGTTTGTGCGTAAAGGGTGGAGTTCGAAGAACTGTCAGCTGAAAGAACATTAACTCTAGTGTTAACGTTGTCCCGTGGCCCGGTATCTAAACCACGAGCGTCTGCTCCAAGCCTTTTAGCCCAGCCTCGATTCCCATCAATCGTTTGTTTACATCCTCTTTCAGCGGATCGGTACGAATCACCGTGGTTTCACAGCTGGTGGATAGTTCCCTTTCAACCAGAACTCCTATGAGCCGTGATCTACATGCGCTTACACATATTGTGCACATTCACTTTAAGTTGGGAGTGTTCTACTTGAAGATTTAGGTCACCAGGGAAAAGCTCGCTACCTTTATGATACTATCTGTTGCATACATTGCGGCAAGTTCCTTCGTTCACTTCCTTTCCACATATAATAATGCTGTACCGGGACACAGGAGATCCCACTAACTGTTGACTCTCCATTATATAGAAAAAATATCCAAGTTTAATTATTAGTAACTGAGGCCTGGAAAACAGAGGGAATAAGATAAATCATCGCTTTTACTCAATGTGGAAAATGAATGGTGCGAACCACGGGTATTCCCTACAATAAGAACAACAGACGAAGTATTGAGGCCCACCTTGTGGGTATCGTCACTGTTTGCCTAACGCTCCGTAGGGCATATCGTTTTCCCACCTCCCTTTTTGTTCCCTTCAGCGTAATTGGAATACCACCTGGTCCTTGACTAATTGTCTTCTCCGATTGCCAGTAGGAAAGATACTGACTCAGGCTCCACACAGCTTCACGTCACGATGTAGCGCACCACGGACGTATGTATCACTTCCGGCTAGATACCGATGGAAAACAGCAAACGAAAGCGGAGCAAAACAAACGTAAGGTAAATGGTTGGCGAAACTGAATGAAATGGAGCCAATGTCCAAAGATTCATAAACTGTAAACAACCTGTATGAGCGGTGCATTGTCCGCATTGCTAAAGCTCCGGAAAGGGCCACGTTAAATGAGGCTGACGGACGATTCGTGCCCGCTACGTCTCACTCAGGCTATGAAATTTTATTTCGAATGAATCATCCCACAGTAGTGACGTAATGTTTCGGTAGGAAGGATGTGTCCGATTAAACACTGCCAGTGGCGAACAATAAACTGGTGGCGACGAGATTCGGACTCCGGACTACAATAATGAAATTCAACCACTTCCAGATTCATTCTTTTGAAGGTAAAATATTTCTTAGGCACACCTCGAAGTTCAGTCGGTTGTGGATATCACTATTAAATAATATTCCCTTCGAATCTGAAAAGAACGGAATTTGATTGCTATAAGATTCATCATGCAGTAGCAACGCTCAACTCAAAATTGGAAACCAGCTGTTTCTTCACCATCAGCAGTGGTTATCTATCCAGCCCTCCACGGGGACTCGAATCCCAGTCGAACACAAGACCATTCGGACCGTCCTGCAATGGTTTTTTTTTTACATCAAAACTGCATGGTAAAGTGCCCTTCCATGAATGACTCTTCAAGGGTAACAACTCATTGTTCGCACAGCGATTGAGTCCTAGTTACTAATCAAAAGACCCTAGGATCCAACCCAACCTCTGGGGTTGCAGCAATGCAAACGAATACTAACCAGTTTTTAAAATGATAAGAGCGTGTGCTCTGATAGAATACTGAGAATGCATGACGAAACGCTGACAGTGTACTTGAAAATTAACCATGGCTTGTAATGTTCACAAATGCGAGACGGTCCCGGAGACCTTTAATCAGTGGCCGAAGTTTCAGATACTACCATTCGATGAGACGTAATGCGAAGCATGACAAATCCGACCCAGTTTATCTGGTACAACTGGTAACTGGATGCCGTGAAGAATAAACAGACGTGAGATGATGATCTCTCATAGAACCCGAAATCGATGCGCTCACAAATCCTGTGTGAATCAAGTAACAATGTCAATCTGATGATTTGTATTTACGAAATCATATGTAACTAATAATCGGCAATAAGAAAACTTCCAAACATCAGTTAACTGAAGCATTCTAGAAAAAGAAGCTATAAGATCTATTGGTTGTCTATAGGTGAAAGTGTCACCGGAACCGGAATGAAAATGTATTGGAAACCAGATGAATTGCACAAGTTCAACGTTGGAGTTAACCAGCGGAAATGGGCGATCGACTAGAACACTGCTGAACAGCAATCAGCATCGCTGACAACAATGGAAGGCAAGATGCGAAGATAAAAGCGCCATGGTACGATCCTGAGCGATCAAAGATGTAACCTATGGGTGAGACAGTGGGAGGAAGAGCGAAAAAACAGCTGACAAATCAAAGACAATTTGAAGGAAACTCTTCGCGACACGTTTGTGCGGTAAAACGAGTACACATCGTGACTGTAGAACTTGAATGAAAGTTTACTCAGCGCATTTGATCTTGATTTCAAGCATGGCTGGGGCTCTCTCGAAATAAATTATTGTTATTATTATTCCACCTATTCGAATAGTTCGTTTGATTAAAACGTGGGTAGTTTAGTAGTCAGAAACACAGATTCTGAACAAGACTGCCGCATGATATATATATATATATATATATATATATATATATATATATATATATATATATATATATATAATGCGAAAACAAGTCAGAATAAACGGATAAAACTATCAAATGACGAACATTGAGACGGGAAGTACAATCGAATGAGATTTATTCACAAACTTGATCGCGAAAAAAACAATACTACTACAACCAACAGAAGATATTTTACCCCCAAACACAATGATCTGAGCACAAAGTTGCATCCGGATGGATCTCACCAAACACACGTAGCCAATTTTTTCTGATAACAGGAGCACAATGGTTCAAAGCTGGTTACATTTCCGTGTATGCCATACCTTTCATGACTCCACTGCAGGGAGAATTTACTCCCACAAACTCAAAGTCCCACTATACTAACTTGGAGAACCGGCAACCATAAAACCCTGACACTCAGGGCGGACAAAACCACATAAGGTCTCCCATAAGTCAGGTATTGTACCGAGCAGGACGAAGGCTGGCCGCTGTCAACCAACAGGATGAGAAACGTAAAATGTAGCCAATTAGCAAGAGTTTCTTGTCTGGATCAGTCGTATTTCAGATCTTAGGGAAAATCGGAATGAAATGATTTTCATGAAATGATAGATACGGAACCCCTACGTCTTGGTCAACCAACTGAATCATTCTTGATATACAATATCAATTAACGGAACGTCCGAGTAGTGTGCCGAATCAAATAACGAATAGTTTATCATTATTTGAGGACAAATGCATCGAATAACTTGGAAAAAATCATTTTTCTGATTGGGAACGCAGCTAGTCTGTGCGTAACACATCGAGAAAATAATAATAAACCGAAAATATTTAGGGTAATGAAGATGATCCCTTGGTAGTTTTGGCAATTTGCAGCGAATTCGTTCGGTTTAACTGTAATGTTATTGAAACGAATTTGTATAACACAATGCGATACTTTTAGAACGCAAAATCGAATGAGGTAAGTAAAATCAACGGTGACTAACTTTCGAATGAAAACACGGGATAATAGTGAAATGTTATTTAAAAGTGGAGAATCCAAGGCAGTGATAACACCAGATAGTAAAACAATTGATGTTCAATGAACTTCCGGTGATGCAAACTGTACGGATGCACAGTCTGTTTGGCACAGTTTGTCTGATCAGTGTGGCCTCCCAATAATTTAGAGAAGCTGCAAATCTCTTGAGTAGAATATAAAAACGAACTGTTTAATCTCATAAAGTATCAAGTCGGTAAGAACACATAGTGGACATTCAGGAGTAAGTAGCCAGCGCCGTGAGACTCGCGGAGCAGTAAATACTGAGAAAAACTAATGAGTAAGCATGTGATCATCCAGTAAGAAGTATTCAGAGTACAAAAAATAGGAAAATCAAGCTTCTCTTCACTCATCCTCATTGGAAACTCATAAATGTAAGCCCATGAGACTTTTCAGTCCCAGCAACCCCAATCTCGTCTCAGTGCAAAGGGCATGTTGTGGTACGTGGCCTATCATCGATGCAAAAACCGGATTAATCACCGAAAATTGACAGTGCACGATCCCACACGAAAACTGTCACTGTAAAGCAGTGAATACGATGCCGTAAAACCTCAAATCGATTGTTGAAATGCGAAAAAAGGCAGAACAAATGAGGGATATACTGGGACCTTGTCGATTCACCCGAGACAGTGCATGTCTTCTATTTTTGCATCACCAATATGTACAAATTATTTTTTTTTAAAGTAGACTAGAATGCCGGGATCAAACCAAAAAAAATTACAAATGCAACTGCGGGGAGCACATGAATGAAGTGGAAGTGAAAACTTAAATTTACCAAACGAAGGTTTTTTCGTCTGCACAATTATTCATGCATAAACTATAGGAAAGGAAGAAATGGAATTCTGTCGTTATACTACTCAAGAGTAGGCAAAACAATTATGCGCATCTCAATGTGCATATAAATATCACGACGAAATCGTGTGCTCAGAATGGCTTACATAAACTCAGGCGGAAAATGATACCAAAACTAACTCCATCCTGATTTTAGACGGCTATGAAATGCTGACGATCACATAAGCAAGATTAAAAGAAGGGAGATAAAAGCTGGTGGCAATAATTTTTATCCATTCCACTCGTTCCACTGTCGTACTAGGTTTATCGCAATTGGGAGTTGAAAGAGAGCAAGGGCTTGAATTACAGGTACAGAGAAAAGCATCAATTCACTGACTGACGTTTCATATATTTTTACATCATGATTAGTGGAATTCAAAGTTCGAATCACACCACCGCTAATTAACCTCGAAGACAGACGGCTTTCACTCCATCTTCTTAATATGATTGAGCTATAGTGGCCTAACGTGATTCTTCACTCAGTCTCAGGCTCATGGCTGACTACGTTCAATGACAGCGAACTGGGTCCTTGTGGTTACTCTGCATTCATGCACAAGCACGGAAAACAAAATATTATGGACTAACCCAGCTTACAAATCCTTCAAACACTATCCACTTAGGAGAACGCATACTGCTAAATAACTCAATCAGGGGACACGTGCCGAAGTCTCGCTTAGGCATCGCGGTTTGTGATCGAGTTTACCATCTATACAGATCAGTTACCCCAAGTTACAGTTTGTTAACTAAATCACGTTTATTGCAGGGGAAGAAGCTGTCAAGGTGATAGTACTGGTCTGTTCATCAGATGATTGATACGATCTCCCTAAGTCATAGTGACCTCGAGAAGTCTTAATGTTTTGGGTTTCATTTAAGGTCGCGCAGAAAATGTTTAAGAAAACCAACCACAAAATACCTTCGTTTTAAAGATTTTTATGGTTAGTGTAATTGCATCCAAGTGCCATTGGTGAACTGCTAAAAGCTGCAGAATACCACTTGTCTTTTTTCTAAATGGTTCATAGTCTTGTTTTTGTGTAATTAGCAGGATTATCATAGCAACTCCATCGATCTGTTTGGATATCCGACGCCGAAAGGAAAAGGACATACCAGTCACAATACTCAGAAAAACTATTACAGCGTGCGCTGCATGCAACGGAATCGGTACCCATCTCTCTGCGTGAACTTCAATCAAAAATCACAAATAATCAAGAGTCTGAGAAAAGTAAAGGGAATACAAAATATTCGTTCCAGATTGGTGTTTGAATAAGACTGCTGTTGATCGCGACACCTAGCCATATCTCACAATATATCTGACCACTGATTCGGCAGATCCCTTAGACTCCCGTCAGGAAGTCTAACACGCTCTGCACGGTCGAGTTCACAGATTAGCCTTCGCATATCATTCTGCCATATTATGGACTAGCCGCTCCTACTCATCTTACAACCACCACCCGCCTTGTCTAACATCGCAAGTCGAGGACGTATGCAACACGTCCCAACCACCAGTCTGATGAGCAGTTTCACTTAATGACTTCTTTGGTACGCTTAACACCGAGCGCCTGAGGTCAGCATTGCTAAAACGGTGTCCCCATCAGATCCGAGCAATGCTTGGAAGACACTGGTGTTCGGATATTGACAATCTCCGTATATCCTCCGAGTATCTGAACACTGAAGAAACTACCTCACTGCTGCGGCGTACACTCGACCCTTGATTGATAAATGGATATCACATGGACGTCACACATAACAGGATGGCAAAAGTCAAACAAGCCTTCTGTACATGCGAAGACACTCCATCCAATACCCGACCTCCGGGCGAAATGTAGCTGTCTATAAAACAGAACTTATCTACCTGGTTTAAAGTCACATCAGACACCTAAAGGGTTGGCGGTGGTATTGGTTGATTAAATAGTCAACACGCAACCCGTCTTTCCTAGTTAACCAGTGCCACCTCGATGTGATGCGCAGCCAGCGCTTGCCCCAAGCTTGACACAATAAAAGCGCGAGAGACAAGAGAGCGGATCGACAGGAAGAAAGAATGCTGTCAAGCAGTGGATAGAATCACCACCAGTCAGTTACAAGACTTGGTCGCCGAAACCAACTGAAACAATAAGCTGTATGCAACGATTGGCTACTGGGATCAACATCCTATATATATATATATATATATATATATATATATATATATATATATATATATATATATATATATATATATATATATATATATATATATATATATATATATATATATATATAATGTATGATTCCAACCGTTTTCTTCTTCCACTCTTCGTCGACATTTTTTTCAAAATTCGAACGAAACAGTTAAACAAATTCGTTTTCGATTAAATTTGTTTTGTAAAAAAATGTCACAAGGAACAAAACTCACCACTAACAGATGTTCCAATCAAATTCATTACTCCATTTACGGCCAGAAGTACACCCAGTGAAGTGGCCCACAATTCCTCGCCAACCAAATCCATCAAAATCTGCGGATACAACACATACACTGCACCGAAAGAGAAACCCAGGAGCAGACAAGCAGCGAACATTGTCTGACCAATGGGCCAAGCAAAAAATGTCTTGTCATGACTTGCACGCTCGCGGAAATCACTCACAGGCAGAAAAGCGATTAGAAAAGTGACCGCTGAGATCCAAACAGCTGTGAGCACGAACAGCCGGAGGTTGAAAAGACGCTCACATTTGGACAAAAAGCATCCGCGATTATCAGACGAATCAACGCGTCGTAAGCAACAACACATACGTTTTTGGCCAAATTGTGATGTGAAGAAACCGACAGCCAATTGACCTATGATGAAGTTGGAATTCTGTGCTAAAGCAGTAAGATCTGACCAGTTTAAAATATACAAGTTGCATATCACATTACTCTTACACTGGCTTGGAACCAAGCATGGTACCAACGCAAAAGCAACAATAACAGAAATTGGGAGTGGGTGATACAATAGAGTATAGCAATCAATCTCTTCATCACCGATGTCTTCCACAGTTGTTTGCGCGGTACTACTCAGTCGTCCAGTCCAGAATGGGACAGTTTCATTCCGGGATGCATCCCCAGCCTTTGCGCAGCCGAGCGCTTCTCGCAAGGATGCAGCGCTGGTCCAGATGAACCGATGGCCAACTGTATGGTTTATTAACCTATCTTGAAAACCTTGACGGGTAAGTGAAACACAACGAGGTTCTAAGGCCCTATTTAGTGGCGGACCATATTCACCACGTCAGTGAGCTCAGCAGATCTATGTGGCATTTTACAGCAGAGAACGCTAGCCGAACGAAAACTTCACCAAATCCTCGAGCACTGTCGCTATTCGTCTATGATTACTTATTTGATGAGGTCACCTTATTCATGCTTAACCGCAGGAGCGGTCGTTCCCTTATTCGTGCCTTATATATATACATATATATATATATATATATATATATATATATATATATATATATATATATATATATATATATATATATATATATATATAAACAAGTAGGCGGATCCAACATGAAAGTCTAGCACGTTGTAGACGGCCAAAACAATTGGTTATGCATTTTATACATTCACTTCATGGATTTGCCAACCGCCGCCCGCACCGGAGGATAATGCATAATGTACAGCACACGTTCGAACCACCGTGAAGATAGACAGATTCCAAAAAACAGACTCGGACAGTAGCACCATTGTCAATTATGCTGAGGAGTGATACTTCAATTGTCAAACCAGTTGTGACACTTAACACTCAGCTCTTCTATTTTACCGTTAGTTTGTGGTTCTTCACTGACACTTTCAATATTTACTTGCGAGTGCCAGAATAATGTACCCATTCCATTCTAGGATACACCTTAGAATTAGAGAGCAAACCAGTATGGTGCAGTACGTAATTATGGGAACTTTTCAGGTGTGATATGTGAGAAAATGACTTACCGAAGAGCGATCCCATGCCAATAAGTGATGGCATCCAGGCAACCTGACTCGCGTTGTTGGCATCTAGGTCGTCAGAACCACCAAGTGAAACCAATAAATGATCATAAATGAATGTCCACGGCACAACTATGGCCGCTCCAATTAGTCCATTGGCAAGAATGAATACAACAAGCGCCGCGTTTCGCCAGATAGCCGGCAATACGATTCGGTGTAAACTGGAGGCCAACGGATTACAAAAACCCGCGCATGGCTTCGGATCTGTATCGATTAGGCTTTGATTAGCAACGGTGTGAGACACAAACCGGAGATTGGCCGGAATGCAGAGTACGTAGCGCAAAACATTCTAAAACCAAAGAAACATGAGTATTTCAGCTAAAAACCTTCATTTAAAGCTGTAATCTTATTTGAATTGTATGGGACGTGCACGCACGAGGAGTTAATTTTTATAATCACATGATGATTTTTCTAAAGTCATTTCGTTAGTTAACACAGCTAAACTTCGGAACGACGACACATGATCTCAAGTATGAATTTACGATATGAGTAGTATGGATAAAATCTCTCCGGAAGCGCACGATCGGTTTCGCTGTCGTTGCCGCTCATCGTGTATGCGTACCCGTTACTCTCCTGTCCAATCATCAAAAATGAACTCCTTATCCATGCACAGTCCATACGATACAAATGGGATTACAGCTGTAAACCAACTATGGAGTACTCAGGTTGACTGCTTCCGGAGAAATTTTGTTCTGTCACCCAGATACAATGTCGTACTACTCACATCGTAATCAACTTTATTGCCTAAAAAACGGAAATTCGTGAGGTGGTAGCAAATGAACTAGACCTTATGATTCTACTACCACTCATCGCGGTGCCACGCCTGACCTGTGGTTCAGAGTTTCAGGGTTATTGTTGCCGATTCCCTCCGGTAGGTCAGATTTCCAGGACGTAGAATGCATCTAGAGATCACATTCTTACACCGCCGCCGCTGGCTTCCCCAACTGACAACCTTTAACAAGCCGCAACCTCCTTCCTGAAATATTGTGCTACCATTCTATAATAAAAAGGAAGTCAGTAAAACAATCAGGGAAATTTCGTCCACACGTTTACATACTTCTTACTATATATATATATATATATATATATATATATATATATATATATATATATATATATATATATACTATATGACGCTTTGATACAAAAGTTGATGATACGGGGAGCGTCGGTGACCAGACCTTCAAAATTCAAAAATCAATAGAAAGGTACGGGCTTTGACAACCTCGAGTGACCGGTGGTGGTTGAGTGGTTTAGAGCGCCCGCTCATCACCTCAGAGGTAGGAGGTTCGAATCCCGCCGCCACCGGTTATTTCGGTAGTAGACAGCTATCCACTGATGTATGGTTTGCAACCACACCTGAAATATTGGAGTCTTATGTGGTTCTTTGACACTTCAAGTCTAAGGATGCAGCTGTCGGCTATCCCTAATAATGCAGTGAGTAATTCACGCAACGTGATTCGTCCTTTACACTGCACCAATGCGCAAGCTCGTTCTAAGAAAAACGGCGGGGTGCCGTCCCGGATAGCCTGGTGGGTAGGTGTTCGACTCGCCACCGTACATCCCTGGTTCAAATCCCAGTGGGGGTACGGTGAATGTGCACTGTAGTTGATTCCTAGCAAGGACGAAATAGCTATACAGTGTCTTCATGGTTTTTATTGGGGAGTTGAGCATTTACACTGCTTGATGAATCACATTATGCGTAGTATGATTTTCAAAACAATTGACTAGTTCTTTGTATATTTTGATTTTTAATAGGTACAAATAAAACGAGCTCAACGTTGAGAAGAATTCACGCTACTGAATAAACATTGATGACCATAGTTCCATGGGCATCTGTCCGTTAAACTCGAAAATGAGCACGCAGTTATGCATACTGGTCGTTAGACGGACCGTCCCGTGCGTCCTATTTCCTACTTTAGTGTTAAAAGGCCTCAACCGTTGCACTGCTAATTCTGAACACTGTTACCGCAGAGCTTCATTTTATACTTTATCAGATAACCTAAAGACTAAAAGAGGGCTGATGTCTAGTTATCCAAGTTCATATTGTGCGACTGGGTCAAAGCCTACTCAGTCGATTTCAACATTATAGACTGGAAAACGAGGGGGTCTTGCAAACAAAAATCACACCTTTTTTGTCCTCCTTAGGAACCACGGACAGAGCACAGTTCCCCGAGTTCCGGCCAAGACTCGGGCTCGGCGCACACGACTGCGAATCTCACACGTCAATCACCAGGCTATCGTGGGATGGCTTTCAATTGTGTTCTTTCCATGTCAACACTACTGGACGAAACACCAGCCATTCGCCATCCGCCATGTTGGACGCAACATGCGTGACGAGTAGTCGACATCCCAAACCTAGAGGTGGATGGACGTTTGGTCAGGTAGTTCTGACGTGAAGAAAACCCCGGAGAGCCGAAGTCTAGACAGTGGTAACCAACACAACTTACAAACATGCGACCCAGATTAGAATTCCAAATGAAACTAGGTGCTCATGCGCTGCTGAGAATTTCGAAATAGGATTTACCAACTGCATATTGCATCTTTTAATTCTGAGTGGTGAGTTGAACGGCAGTATAGCATTATGAATCGTGAGTTAACGATTCAAATCTCCCCCTTGCACTGAAAAAAATTATACATGTAAGTATTCATAAACTTACACGTAAAGCAAACCGAGTAGTGTTCCTTGAATCACGCTGACATAATCGAAGGGGTTCATCGCCCATGGAAGCTTGATTTGTTCCCGAAAATGTCCTCGAAGAGAATCGTATGGCGTCGACATAATGGAAGCATGCAGAGGAAATCAGAGAATTTAGTAAGATCCCACTCTGAATGATCATCGCTCCTTGCCACGTCCACGTATCGAGTAGCCAGACGACAAAGGGATTAAACGCAAACGAACCGATACCTGAGCCGCACATTGTTAGTCCCAAAGCCAGTCCGAAGCTGTAAGATGAGAAGCACAATAGTAAACGCGCCATCTAAGTCGGCAAATCACAATGAAGAAAACATGAACATACTTCATTTGTAATTAACCCCCTAATTGGGGGGGGGGGAATTTACTCAGTAA
Source organism: Fasciola hepatica (assembly GCA_948099385.1). Classification (NCBI taxonomy): domain Eukaryota; kingdom Metazoa; phylum Platyhelminthes; class Trematoda; order Plagiorchiida; family Fasciolidae; genus Fasciola; species Fasciola hepatica. The sequence goes on along the minus strand of CANUEZ040000112.1, from coordinate 3,389,695 downwards.
TGTCTCGGGCGGGCGATAACTTGGGAGTTGCGTGTGTTACTATTTTACCACCGTTAGGGATAATATAGTTTCCCCTAAATTGAGACCCGGGCTTATATTTATTTTGCCTCAAAAAGTGTACTAAGGCTTATTTTCGGTGGATGTCCTACTTTTCAGAAATTAAAATCAGCATCTATCCACGTACAAAATTCTGCGTAAATTCGAATACTGTCATGTCATCCTATTCTGATATATTAGTATAAATCAACAAATCCTGAATTTATTGCGATTTCATTTCGTGCAGAGCCATTGATCTTAGTCTCTCGCGTCCAGCAGCAAAGCTTTCCCTAAATGAGCATCCACTGTCCAAGTCGCTTTCTCGTAATGAATTGGTAATAGTGATTTTATCCCATGAATTCTCTACCCAAGTCATGATCTCCTCTAAACTAGACTTCACGATGTTTTCACGCGGATTTCTCTGCATTCAGCTTTCAGTGCAGACGTTCACTTCTATGCGAAAATAGACCGTAAGAGGCTTGTTTATCACGATATCAAGAATCTGGATATGGAGTGGTTTCTGTGGGAATCATTTTTTGATCCATTCTTCTTTCGGCAAGGAACTTCTTTATGTCTTTGAAACGGTGGGCGCTGGCTGAATTCCAGACAAGTAGAACTCGTTGATCATTTCGAAAAATAAGAGGCAGTATTAAATGGCCTCATCTTTTCATAACTGTTTGTTTGCACCGAGTTTTTTCGGTTGCAAGAGTATAAATACCTGAAAAACGTTCAGTCTTATCTCCCTTGCTCTTATGGTTGGAGGTGGGGCTTTCCTTCCGTCCAGATGGTGCCAAAATACAGGTTATACCTGTGCTTTCGTCGCCAGTGGACGAAATGTAGATTGATCGGGCACCCAACTGATCAACTGTCGTTTCAGATCCCAGGCCCATAAACACTGCAGTTTCATCCATGACCATCACGTTGGAGAGTTAGCACTTGGAAAAGTCTAGTCCATCGTCATAGTACTTGAATGTAAACACACGTTTGACAAATTCAGTATCTTCTGGCTTGAACAGCGTTGTCGGTCTTCTTAGGGACAGTTTATACCGCTGAAGAAAGCCACCCAGCAAGTGTTATGATGCTTTGAATTCTCTCGGAGTTGCTTCAAAATGTGGTGCTATTGCAAAAGCAAATCCTTGTATATCAGACCTGCGCACAACCAAAGTCTTTGTTCTCTTGTCAGCAATTCATTCGCAAATGATATTTACCAGTTCAGAAAATAATGGTTTCCGACTTGATCCACACCAGCACTTCTTAGCATTCCTTTCTTCCACTTGTTGACTGACGTTATCGTACTCTGCTCTCCATTTTCGGACCATTCGGAAACCAAACTTTTTATCCTTGCAGAAAACCATAAGAGGCTTGTCTTAACCGGGGAGTCTTCAACAGTGCCTTTCTTGCAATTGATGGAACAGCTTTCCTTTTGCACCCATCTTGACTTGATGGCAAACACAAAACCGAAAGGAAACTGCCTGTGCTAGAGCTACTTTATTTCACCCCGATGACGCACTGAACTATGATCCACATCCATTCATTATCAAGTGCGTACCAGTGGTATCAGTCGTCCGACTAACCAATGGACAATCAAGTCTAACTGATTATCCTGCACAAAAAATTTACGGGTCTTAGTTGCTGTAAGATGGATCTAACAGACGGTGACAAAGCGCATTTGGTCTGATTGAACGCCTCAGATCGTCCTCTGTTGGGTCCATCTGACAACAACTGAGACCTGCAAAATGTTTGCGCCGAACGAACATTCGGGCCTGGCGTACCTAGTCAACAAAACGGTCAAAACAAGTCAGTGGAGCCCTGCTGCAGTTGATCCACGGATGAATCGGTAAGCGAAAAGGCTTGTGCTTTACTATTATGCTCTGTTGTCTGATCAGGTTTCGAAGACTCGAACAGGTTTCGAAGACTCGAACTGCAAACCCCCACAGTCGAATTGTGACCCCAAAATACTCGCCAGCGTGAGTCCACCTTATCGAATCGCTCGTGAGCTGACGATTTCAACTACGGTTTACTTTCGGGATAGGGCTTATATTAAGAGGGTCCCGAAAAATCCAGCCAGGGCTTATTATTGAAGTGGGTCTTATTATCGGGGAAACGGTGTGTGGTGAAATTCAATTGGGCTCCAACAGGAGATCAAACTGGTCGAAGAGGATTACAGGTCCAATGTTGGCACTTTCCTACTTCAATCAATGAGCTAGTAATAAATCAAAGTAATATAAATTTTTTCGGAAACAAACCATTGTTTTCGATGGTTCATTTTAAAGTCTGCGCAAATCAAATAGGAAATGGATATGTTGAAAGGATCAAGGGTCATTCAGTTTGTGGAGGGGAGGGATTGGAGTTAAATTGACGTGTTGATCTGTACGACCAGATCGTGATCATTACATGGTTCGGATCTGAGCCACTGAAGTGAGTGTAGTCTACTTGCGGCCAGGGCAACTAGAGAGCATGGACGACTTTTTTCTTCTATGTGCACACATCGATTTCCCATACGATTAGTAGAGACTACAATGCAACATTGAAAACAGTTGTTTGTCTCCGAAAACATGTTCTCATGTCGCAATGTGCACATTTCGAGATCTAACATAAATGTGTCTAAAACACAATGAAGCCCAAGTGTTAAAGTTCAATAGGACAATAACACGTAAGACGACCTCGGCTGTATTCTAACTTGCACAAACGGTAGACTTACGTTAAAACTGTGCGGTTTATGATAGATTTCTTTTGCATGCAACTGAAAATAGTGGAGATTAGAGGGTAATTTTCGGCAGGACTTTTGAGAAATTGTCGGTAATTGACCTAGATCTTCTCCCAGGAGATACCGTGGCTACGCTCAACTGAACATTTGGGGAGTTAACTGTTAAACGTTTTCCGTGCAATGAAAAGGCGAATGAAAGTATGTGCATAAGATGATGAGTGTCTATCACGTACTGAACTGAACGACGAGTTCCGGCTTGCTTCCCAAGCTCTTTGATGTCACATCCAAAAGACAAATGGATTCTGGATGAAATTATTACAAGATTATCCGTCAAGTCAGGATGCGCTGGCCGGACCATCTGGTTTCCATGTCCCCAAATAGACTTCCGCTGTGCGTTCAACATACGTTATGGTCACTGCTGGCGATTGTAATGTCCGAGTTGGCAGCTTGGTGGGAGACATAAGTGCATATTTGCAATACCAGTCGACCGAAACGACAACGGCAATTATCTTGTCCAGTTGTTTCCTGAACACAGACTATTCTTGTTGAGTACGGAAATGCGCTATGAGGCATAGACTCACCTGGCGTTCATATACGCCTTCACAGCACTGCGCTCAGAATGACTATATTGTCAATGGTCACCGACGACGTGGATCAATCGAAGATTTTCGTTCATTGTTTCACGCCTTGCTACGTGTTCGCTTCCGTTTACGTCTCGTCTGCGGTCTCGCCAACACGAAAACACTCGTCTCTCAAAGCTGCCTCTGAGGGATAGCCGACCATCTGTTTTCCATACAACCTTCTTTCAGGCAATTTAAGCAACCCGATGCCATGATGCAAATGAACAATGACAACAAATCAATGACTCCTTGCACATTTTTGCAAGCATCATAAGAATCCAGTTTAAGTGGACCTCAAAAATTAGTCAGTATCCTGCTGTTTGATAGCTGCGGATTCGCCCAGTGGATACATTTGATGAGACGCGCAAACTCTCGAAGCGTCGACTGGCCGAGCTTGATAAATGATCGTGAGTAGTGGTGAATTGAATTTAGGGAAACGAAGACTACGATTATTGGCAATAATGGCAACCTATACCGTTTAACTAGAAGTACCGGCCCATGAAAGCCAGGTGTGAGTTAATTAAGAAATCTGATGGCTCACTGATCAAACCTCAGAAACACTACTCGGAATTTCGGGCGAAGCATTCTGTACAACTCAGCTGACCCACTTTTCAAGTGGATCTTTCGATAATACTTGTAAGAGAAACAATGCGGGCGCATTCCACTTGGCCTTCAAAAACGGAGGCTATGGGAGATAAATGTTGCCTGAAATGTATACAGTTGATAGACTGTAGTTTTTCAGTGACGGAAGCAAACTCCGTTACCAAATTGAATAATGTTTCTTACGAGTATGTCGGGAAGTGAATGGGTTCCCAGGGAGTTGTTTTCATCGGCGATTGTACCAATTTATAAGGTGATAGGTCCTCTTTTGATAACCATAAAGGAACTAGTTTGGTGAGCATCACGTGTAAACTACTCCCCGGCATTATTCTCCGCCGACTACTCAACACTCACGTGAAAACTGAGCCGGTTTTAGACCCAGTCGGATCGTATCGATCACATTTCTACCCTACGAAAAATGTTAGAGCATAGGCACCCTTTCGGTAGACTGACAATATCTATATTCCTTGACCTAAAAGCAGCCTTTGACTCAGTCGACCGCACAGTTCTCCGGCGCCATCCAGCATTGAAAGGTGTGCCAGATAAATCCAGTTTTTCGATCACTGCATGCGAACAATCGAAGCCAAGTTCACGCTTACAGCGATTCCACAATCGAAAGTGCGTCAAGGTTACGTTCTATCACTTTTCTTTCTAGAACTTGTAATTGAAGCAATTCGAGAAACTGTCTCACTTTGAATATGCAGACGACATCGTGCTTCTAAATGAACATCCAGACAAGTTGTAAGCTTCTCAAGGAGATCAAAACAAAAGCGTGGTAGCGTTTGGGATGTATTTTGCACCTTTGAAGTGTGGAAGGCTTCTGGAAGACTGGGTTGGCTCTACACAAAACCCAGTCTCAGCAGAAGCCTTAACTGAAGAATACGAGTTTTTACCTTGTCAGTTATATTGGACCAGGTGATCGCATATCAGATGAGGTATCGACGTGTATTCAAAGGAACTGTCCGACTGCTACCAATTTAAATCACTAGTGGTGACGGTGTGACATCTGTTTGTTCATCTAGAGTCGAATGTAACTTGCAGCAGTTAGGTCCGTCCATTAATGTGGCCAACAAACGTTGCGATCATATATGAACAATAAACGATGCTCCTCAGTGTGTGAGAATCGATGTTTTTGTACCGGTACTCCAATGTGACAGGAAAACCATATCAGCAACGGTGAGACCAGGTGTTGGGTCCTGGGAATAAGAGACCATTCATTAGAGCGAACGCTTAATCTCAACAGATCAAGGCGGTTGAGATGTGCTGAACATGCTCACAGATTGACTCTCTCAGTACACATTGTTATCCAAAGTAGTTACCGTTTGAAGAATAGACCAAGGTGGTCAGGCAGCCCGGTTAGGGTTTTACTAACCTTCAGCAGAGCTGCATGCTACCGGGAGCGTCCCCATGTCGCGGATAGGGACGACCACCAAATCGGTGAACACAAGTAGGAAAAAACGGGCTTGGGCTCACTGAAAAAGCGGCCGTAGACCAGAAAGGGCGGTGCGTGAGGGCGTGGTGGGTCTTCGATTGGCTAGCGTCTTCCTTTCCAAAATACCACGTAAGTGTGCTGACCGCACTGTGACGTGACGTATGCAGCCCGCCACCAAATGAGGCCGTTTCCCCTGCTGCCTTGCAGGTTGCACTTGGATTTGCAAAGGCCAAAGGTGCACCCTCGAACAAAAAAGACTGGATTGGGCCACCGATCATCACGAAAGCCTCGAACAGTGCTGGGGGCACCGCTTCGTATCACAATTCCCTAGACTCTCCATGGATTACTCTGAAATTACGCGCTCTCATCGTGCTACGGCGTCTCCGGTAAGAGACGCGCTTCGCGTCCCAGCGGTTGAGGTAGTAAGACAGCGAGCTGGAATTTTCTGCTGTAGAAAACAGACTCGCATAACCTGTTAGAATGTGAGAACGCTACTAGATCTAGGTAGCTAGAGTATTACAATGCGAACACTACATGATTATCACGTAGACGCTGCCTGTCTTTCGGAAGTTCAACTATCCTGCTCTGGCACTTGATGTATTGAGGTCCTGGAAATAAATACGGTTAACTGGCTCTATCACAATGGGCCTGAAGACAACTTCGCACATCATGGTGTCGCGTTTGCCCTAAGCAATAAGGTCAACAGCGCCCTGATTTCTTCGTGGTTGGCTCTAGCGCGTTTCAATGGCTCTCCCCAGAACCTGTCGGCAATCGCTATCTACTCACTGACAAATGCGGCTGAAGACACAACAAAAGATGACTTTGAAGACAAACTGAAAGATCTAATCAATCGTGTTTCAAGAAGTGACACTTCGTCGCTGCAGACTTTGCCAACGTTATGAGAATGAAAACCGCCTAGTGAATTAGGCCGATGTTAACAGATTAGCCATCTGGAACACGCGCTTCAAACACCTATAAAGACATTTGCTGATCTGGTACTCAAACGACGGTCGCATAGCGTACCAAACTGATTATATTCTAGTGCGATCCTGTTGGGCTTTATCGGTGGGGCACTGCCAAACCGTACCACGGCGCATTAACGGGAAACACGAATGGTACAGAACATGTCTTTGTATGCGCGCCCTAAAGTCTAACCGCCGAGCTGAGTCAATGTCGTAGCTCTAGAAATTTCATAAAAGCGCAACGCTCTATCGATCGTTATCGCAGCCCAACTGGTTACTGTAACCAGTATGTAAACGAATGGGTCCTCCGTCGAATAACGATGGAAGATGATCAAGTCGGTCGTCAGCGACGCTGCTCGGAAGGAACTAGTGACAACCGGAACACGTCTGAAAGATCATATCTCAGCGACCACCTCCCAACTATCAGCCAAGGCACAGGAAGCTCGATTAGTAGAACGAGCCGAACACCACAGACTACAGCGAGGCCTCACGCTCGACTAGAGCCGATCATAAGAGATAGTGGGTAGAAGGGGCAGAGGAGATGAAGACCGCGGGAAACTACTTCGACTCATTCACAACGCCTCGAATGGGTGATGCAAGCCTGATTCCATCTAACGCGATGTAACAGACCAGATTATCCCCGAACAGAAGAAAAATCGAACGCTGAGTGGAGCATTTTGATCGGCTTCTCAACCGACCTTTCGATCACACCGCGGACTCACCATCCTCCCCAAGTGTAAGGGTGTACGACGTCAACTGCGAGCCACTAAGCATGGCAGAAATCGCCAAGATCATCCACCAGCCAAAAACAGAAAAGCAGCTGGAAAGGATAGTATACCACCAAAAGACCTGATTGTCATCACTGATAGACAGACTGCATGTGCTATCTATATGGGAAGGAGAGAGATCTCCGGGGGACTGGGGTGCGTTCATTCTGTTACCCATTCCCAAGAAACGAAACAAGATAGTGTGCGAGAACTACCGGAGGATTAATCTGACTGACGTCGCTGCAAAGATTTTTTGCGTACTGCTACTCGATCACATTTCAGTAGCGGGAAACTCCCGTGCTCGATCGAACCAATGGGGCTTCCGCAGCTGGCAGGGGCTGTGTGAACCAAATCTTCCCATTGTGTTGAGCCTGCTTCATCGATTTCCACGCTTCTTTTGACTCGGTTAATCGTGAATGCTTATGGGTATACTAGAGTCCGACGTTATTCCCGCCAAGCTCTCAAGGATACTAGGGGCTTATTAGGCCTCCACTAGCACACGTGTTCAGATGTACGGTGAAGTGTCTTCTGCGTTCGCAATTAATTCCGGAGTTAGACAGGGCTGCCGTATCTCACCGGTGTTGTTTAACTATGCAGTCGACTGGGCAGTAAACAGGACCTTGGCTGATTACCCCGATATCCAATTAATTCCAACGGTGCACATCTCAGACCTGGAGTTTGAAGACAATATAGTTCACGAAATGCTATGAAACCCACCCATTTTCTGAGATTGCTTCTGAACGAAACCACTTAGTGTGGCAGCCCAATATTGAACCAAATATGAGTACGGATCTGAAGCATAAAACAGGTACATCGATTTATCCAGGGAAAAAATGCCTGGAAGAATGGCAAAAATATCTAACTGGCTCGCAAACACAACGACTTTAGTTGATAATGATTCGCTCTCGATACTCAGGGATGTTTTATTGAAGTGTTCATGTCACGTGATTTTGTGGACAAGTTTCACTCAAGCTATAAGTTCTGACTAGAATTAGGGACCTTTCATTCGTCAAAACAGAGGAATGGCGCGAGGCTCAAGACTCTACGAGCTGGAACAAGAAAAAAATACTAGCCTACAAGAAACTAGAGACAAGCATAGGCCAGATCCCCAAGACAAATTCCAGATCTACAACAGTTATTTGTAACATTTTGAAGGATCCAAATTATTATGCAGCTAACAGAAAACGCGGAATTCGAGGAAAAATATCCGAGCAAGTCACGAGAGAATTTTTGTGCGGTGCTTCGAAGCAACATACGAATACACCGAAGCTACAGGGGTCCTTGCAACTGGATGTGGGAGTTCGGCGTGTACAACATCCACAGTCTGCATCATATCTGCAGTACAGAAAGATGAGATCGATGCCCTGGACGACTGATCGTCGTTTTCAAAATCTGAAGGAATTGGCCAGAATTGACATCACTTAGAACGCTGAATTGAATCATGTGGTATTTAGCGATGAGCAAAAAAGTTATTTAGACGGTCCTGATGGGATCATGTACTACTGGAACGATTTCAGGAAAAGCAAGCTGGAACTTAGTCATCAAGCCTTTGGCAGTGGTGGGGAGCGGTTTTTGGAAATGGAAAATCTCGGCTAGCAGTTCCAGAGGGAAAGTAGATGGCTGACTCCCACATCAGAAAGCTGAATGAATCCGACTGAGGCCTTATATTTTTCAAAACGACAACGTGCCCGTACATACTGTCAAGCTCACCAGAATGCGGCTCTTGTACCATGACCATGACTGGTTCGCTCATAGCCCACACTCAAAGCGACTGTAAATGTCCGGAGTCTGCTAGCGATGTGAGTCTATGAAGATGGAAGAATTTTCGTCTCTCTGCACGAGTTGACGCCCGCCATCCTCGCCCAACGGGACGGCATAGAACTTGAAACCATTCGGAGTACAATTGGAAGCATGTCTGGACGTTGAGTTTCGGCCATTAAGAATAAGGATCAGTGTTTCGTAGCCAACTGATTGCCCTAAAGGTGGTGGTCGAGTGGGTTAGAGTGTTTGCTTACTACCTCGGAGGCCCTAGGTTCGAATCCCCGTCATCACCGGTTACTTTGGTGGTACACAGTAATCCACTGTCGTCTGGATCGTTACCACACCTGGCCTATTGAGACCTTACGTGGTTCTTTGCCACTTCAAGTCGCAGGGTGTGGTTGCCGGTTTTCCCCAACAGTGCGGCGGGCCTTCGTGGCTATGGGGTAGATGCTCCTTCCACTGCACTCGTGCGCAAGCACGTAATAGAAAAGAACTTATCTAGCGGTGGGTTTATTAGCATTTTGCATCCTTCTCAGGCATTCTTCCCCGGATAAATCGATCCGCCCGTTTCGTGTGCATATTTCGTATAATAGTGCGTTGACACATAGATGTAAAAAATTTGGTCACCCTAAGCGGTTTCGTTCAAAAGTGACCGCAGAAAATAGCGAAGGTTTAATAGCATTTCGCAGACTATTTTATTGTGCTCGGAGATTTACCCGTCACATATCAGCCAGTCCTCGACCGACTCAATTGCTTCTCGAACACTATTGCCCTAAAAATGAATTCAGTGAAAATGAAGGCTTTTCGACTTGTCCCGGGTCATCAGCTTAGCAGTTTTCCACCGATGGTCAGTCAATTGAGTATGTACCATTTTTCAGATGTCTGCGGCCAACTTTGTTTCCGAATGGCCAGGCGAACGTCGAAGCGCTACCAAGGATTGACAGTGCATGGAGAGGGTTTCTTTGGCTACGATACGTGGTGCAGTCACGGAGCGAATCAGCCTTCGAACTAAGATTCGCGTCTGGTGTGTCGTCATCTGACACCTACTCACATACGGGTCTGAAACCTGGCCATTGCTAGCTGAAAATACCAGGAGGCTGAAAATGTTTGATCACTGATGATTGCTCCGAAGTCTTCGTACAAAGAGACAGGAAATACTATCGGACGACAAAATAAGGAGATAATACTGCGACATTGACCAACTCTTCATCCTTCTTCAACGCCGCCGCCACACACTCCGGCGACCCGACACTGAACAGTCTAGACAAACACTCCGCTCTGCGCCATGGACGGGAAGGCGCTATCGCCTTGGAGGTCAAATAAAAACGTGGTTGAGCACCGTTGGCAGACATGGAGCGCCTAAGATTACATATGGTCTAGGGTCTGTGATGCTGAAGAAACTAGATGACGATTTGCGCTGAGCTCGCATCTAACCGTTTCCTATGGTCGGCGATGGTCCGCGATATTCATGGAGCCGACTTATCCTCTAGCAAGGGACAGCCGTGTAAAAGCAAAAGTTAATGACACGGCGAAAGGATATGAAAACCTTGACCAGTGGAATCGGCCGAGTAGAACGTGTTGGGCTTTTCGTTCGGAGTCTATGAGATCCGCCTACCGGGTGGTTGGAAACGTCAGATGATGGCTAGGTGTCGCAATCAGTGACGTACTAGTATTCGAACTTTTTCTTCATCCGAACGATTTCCACCTTTGACTTTCTGTCCCATATTTTGTCTTTCACGCTTTAAATCGTTTCTGTCGTGGCCGGACGACGCTGCGAAGCAGCAACCAAACCCAGATTACTGAAGTGGAATTACTGGCTGAACGAACTCAAATGGACACTTACTGCGTGGCAAAAAATGTACGGACTCAAAAAGTTCAAGCTGCAGAAGAAAAATAAACACCAGACACAAACAGTATAGTGCGGAAGTACAAAAGTCATTTCAAAAGATACCACGGAAGGCGTCACTGTCGACAGTTTGTTGTTAATTCCTTTAGTTTTCGGTATAATATAGCTGTCTGAATCTGCACTTACTATGAACAGACAACAATTGTTTGGTGGACATAGCAGATCCACCAGACAATATAATTTACCTTGGTGAATTCGCCATATATAAGCGTGTCAAATAGCCTGAATCGCCCCATCCTGCGTATGATCAATGGTTGTGCAGACTGAAACTGAAATCGAATCGTGCGACAAGTACTACACTCTCCATATGACAATGCTATTGATTTACGTTGAAACTCTTATAAAAGCAACCAAAATTCCCAAATACTCTGGAGGTAGTAAAAAGTATTGAGAAAAAAATGACACCGCTTATCTTACACAAATCACGGTCATAGCTGAGTCATAGAATTTCCTCAATAAAGTACTTAATGACGTACATTTTTGTGTCGCTGAAGATGGTAGTCACGGCCATAATGGCTGAGGAATATGTCAGTTGCAGTCCAAGGCTCGTAAATACACCCAGTGTTAGATAAAGTAACTGCATGTTTGGTGTGAATGCCGAGGCTAAGGAATGAACAGATAAAATGAGGAGCAAAACTTACCCATGCAACTGAAACTCAGTAGTAGGGCACCCCATGCAGCCCCGGATGAATAACCAACTTCTTCTAATAGAGGGCACAGAAAAAACCCCGAAATTTGTGGAATTGCGTAGAGCAGACCAGGCAAAACAGCCGTTGATGCGCTGCTCATACCGAACTTATTCAATAAATGTGAATAGAACATGCCGACAGAATACGTATAGCCATCAGCCAAAAAATATGCTAAGAATCCACCAAAAAGAATGAGGCACTTCTGAAACACATCCATGTAGATCCTTCGTGTGCTTCTTTGAAGGGCCTAAAATATTAACGGCCGGAACTATCTTGAAATTTATTTCAGCAACGAGGCATACTTTTATTGTATAGTTGAACCTCAGTTTTCCGACACACTTTAAGATCTGATGCAACGGACCGAACGCCGCTGTTCCGATACACCGTATTCTTTTCCGTGGGATCGCGAAGTCGAAAATCAACTGGCTGAAGGAAAATCGGAAAGGCAGATAGTACGTCCCTTTATACATCATACCAAAGAAATGAAAAAGGATGTCAGATGGTTTACCTTGTATCATGAATTCTCCCGATTACTTCTAAATTTGTGATTACCTCGATTGAGAAATTCGACCATGATTGCAGAGCTCTTTTCAAATACAATCAAGAAAAGCAGATCAAGGGATATGAACGATAATCATTTGAAAAACCATGACTGTTGATCAAGATTCTTCGTTCTTAGGAGTACATTCCATGACCATAACACAACAAAAAACTACTAGCCAAATGAAACAAGTATTTGAATCGTGAGGAGCGTGTATGGGCGGAAAGTCCGTTTTTTAAATGAGATTAGGGTGATGGACCTTATGTGGGGTGCTCAAACATAGGGATGATTGGGCAGGAGAGTACCGGGTACACATACCTAATGAGCGGCAACAAAACCGAAACCGGTCGTGTGCTTCCGGAGAAATTTTATCCCGTCATACGGATACAAAAGCATACTACTACATCAAAAAACAAGCATATGCCTAACATTACGGAAATATGGAACATAAATTTACTACAAGTAAACACAGAACACGGGCCAATGTATTAAGCCTCAAAGCCACTCTGCAATATGAAACAGCAACACAGCGATCATTTGACTGACCAAAAAGTGACTGTGAAGGAATGGGCAGGTACACTATCAACAGACAGCACGATGTTATGGTAGAATTTGATTGCTCAATAACACAGTGTAGTCGAAATCGTTGGTAGGTTGTCGACGTTTCGGTCACCACGGGTGACCTTTTTCAAGACTGGTTTTACAACCGAATGAAACTGTTATTGAGCAATAAAATTCTACCATAACATTTCACATGGCGCATCGATTTTTTGATACACTCCGGACCGATCTCGGTTCTGATACATTAGACAGCACGATGGTTTGGCGAGCAGCCAGCGCGTCTTCACGTGCCCTGAATCGAGGAAAATATCCGAGCAAACAAGGCGGACCGAAGAACCAACAAAACGCCAACTGCTATCTGAACCGAATAAACTAATTGGGTTTGTTCCTGGAATGACCACTCAGAAAAGCTGGCTGGGAATAACAGGTGAGCCAATAAGTGTGCGGGCCAAGATATGGCTATAATCACCATTCGTCGTATATAAATTGTCGTTTTTGTACTACTGAATCGAGATGAGTCGAAGGCGGGAAAGTCTTCTCACAAGAGCTGGTGGGACAGTTTAGAACGATGGCCAATTTTGACCAGTTGGTATTAGGCTAGTGCTTCTACATGACAACCATGTGGCAATAACAATTCCTTGTTTTGTTTCGTCAACCTACCAAGGTAAGGTTCTGGTCAGACTATGTTCATTAGGTAGGCGAATATAGTTTACAGGCTCCCAAATGTTTCACTATGGTCGGGGGTGGGTTTTTTAGGCTCCGAGATGGCTACTCACTATGAACGACTGTCGAAATGCTCCCAAATGACCGCGCATCTCAAATAGTCCCTGCTGACGAAGTCCTGCAAACTGCCTTCTCGTGGTGGAGGTGTTCACACAAACGTATGAGGACGGAGGCGAACACCCGGCGCTCTCCACTGGGTTGACTGACTGCAAGCCGCGTGCGATTGCAAAGCTTTGGCTGGTTGATACTTCACAACATGATAGTTGGCTAGTCGATTTTCAATTGCAGTACGTCCGGTGGCACGCCTGGCAGATCGAGTGAATACAAAGATTCCGTTGGATAGTTACCCGCTTCATCTGCTACCACAAGTGTCAACGGACTTGTATGTCACTACCTTGCTTTGAATGTTAGACTGAATAATAATGTTAAGTTCGCAGACGCCTTTGTTGTTGACTGCAAGAATAGCTCGTTTGCTCGGTTAGTCGTGATATTTATAATTGGTTTGAATATTGGGAAACACTTTTTCAACCGATTCTTTTGGTGTCACTGAACTGCATAAATTACGAGGCAATGAAATTCATCTTGAGGTCAGATAAACCAGCAGCTTTCCGTTCCCGATTTCCGGAAATTGATATAAGAATATCTCAGTTGGTCGATCGTTTAGCAGCTGGACAGGCGTATTCGTAGTTAATTCTAACGTCTTTACGTGTCACTACGAAGAAGGGTATTCCAGGCAAGCACTTACTTCGTCCGCTGGTATTAATTGAGGAATTGCAGGTAATGTTTACCCGAAATCTCCTGCAAGAAAAATCAATGAGTTCCCAAATAGACCGAAAACTGAAGCCTTCAATTGGTAGTTAATGCTTCCACCTGATTTTTCTGCAGCTATGGTCGCCATCCCAGAAAAAAATGCCCTGCTCGAGAAGCAGCGTGCAACAACTGTGGAAAAACAGACCATTTCCAGAGTTTATCGTCCTAGTCGAAAACCCACGGGAGCAAACACCTCCGCTGCTGCTTCATCCTGAATACTGCAGCTCCTGGCTGTCTGATGCGAACTACTACTGACGTCATAGTGAGCGGCAAACTCTAGCACGCTCTGGTAGACGCTGAAATTTCATAAGCTTTTGCATCTTCCAACGTCGCTCTTGAATACCAATGGGATGTCCAACCATGTTTTAACAAAATCTCTATGGCTTCATTTCAGTTCCCTAGCATTAGCCGTGGATGTTATTACGCAACACTTCAATACAAACAACGTGTACGATCGGGTAAAACTCCCCCTCTTAGATAACCTCTGATATGATGTTTCTGGAACTTCATGAACGCGTATACTGTTAAATGGACGCCCTTTCGGCAACGCGCATCAAACTCCCATTGTTTTTTGAACATATGACCCCGCTGTGCAAACCTATTGCAACGCAGTTCCGTCGGCAATCACCGGCGAACCAGATTTTTATCAAGGCCAAAAATAGTATATCATTAGCGGAAGGTATTATGGAATCTTCAGAATCACCCTGGAGGGCATAAGTGCTTGTCACTACCACTGAAAATGTGAATAGTTGTAGACTAGAGTCGAACAATTATTCGATTCAAACATCTGGACGCATACCCACTCCCATGAATTGACGAGGTGGCCCAGAAAATAGCTCAGTACAAAGTTTCTAATACTCAGCACCTGAAGAGTATGTATCATCAAATCCCTATAGGGAATGACGATTAACTTTACCACCCCCGAAGCGAGGGTAGACTTTACCAATACACACGCATTCCTTTTGGGGCTACCGACGGCACTGCTTGTTTTCAACTCATCATGGACAATCTCACTGTAAACGGACACTTGGTACTAGACAGCTGCAGTGGTTCCACTATGTTGCGACTGTCAGATGATCCGTGTGGTGGTACCGAATGATAAGACTGCAAGGAATAAAATGAGGAGTAAATCTGCTTTCAATTTCGTTAGTTAAACAGGTCCAGTGTCTGAAAGGCTGATATGCATAAACCAGAGGGATCCCCGTGGGCGAAACAGAATCATAAAGGGAATCATTTTGCTGATCAGAGGAATAGCCCCTCCCAGCAATTATCTATCCGCTGTTCCAATACAATTGAACGCGCTGCCACCACGTTGGGTAATTTTCGAGTACTTTGGAGCGTTTGCTTACCACCTCGGAGGCCAGCGGTTCGACTTCCCGCCATCACCGGGTACTTTGGTGATAAACAGTGATTCACTTGTCCGGTTCGTTACCGCACCTGATCTGTTTAGAACTTGCGTGGTTCTCATCACCCCAAATCTCAAAGTATGGTTGCCAGTTACCTCTAACAATGCAGTAGGCCTTTGCGGCTATGGGGTACGCCTCTACTATTGCACTTATGCGCAAGTACTTAATAAAAAAGTCTGGCTACAGGTTGCAAGAAAAAATAGGCACGAACGCTTCTTACGACCCCAGGTTCCGATAGCTTCTATTCAGGCCCTCTGTGGATAGATGTGTTGCACCCAAATACTATGAGCCCGTCAGTTCCGGAAAACCTATAAAGTTGCGTGACAGTCCACACGGGATATCCTCGCAGACGACATCTGCTGAACGAGAACAAATCTTGTGCCTTAAAAGTGTCCGCGCAAAGCTTATCCAGCAGACGCGTAAGCATTTCAATAAACCATCGTTCAACGGTTTTCAACAGCTTCATATTCATCTGAGTCCATGTACCGGCTAGCACGCAGCACCTCACACACTGTTCAGAGATAACCAGTACATGCCGGGAGTTTCGCATTTTATTTTGGTTACTGATATCAATGGTAAATACCTTTTACCGATTACCTGCGACAGCCGAAAAAAGGTCACATTAACTACCAGCAATAAAGACCACCAAAATCACCATTTGCAAATCACTACATCAAAAGTGTAAATGTTAACCCAGGAGCGATTACACAATTATACTGAGTTATTCCAACGGCTCTGTTAGAAATATTTCTACGAGCGTGCCCGCTTGTGATTGAACTGAATCATCCGAGGCAACTTCTGCATTCGATTGTAAATCCGCCTTATTCGCGGTAACTGAAACTTTGTCTGATGACAGGCATGTGCGAGGACGTTGCCTTTGCTCGTGTGCCGGAAATGTAAATATAACTGGGCGTTTTCTTTAGTTTTCTGATAGTCAAAGGTGCAAAACGAATATCCGCAAACGTTTGTGAATTTTGTCAGTTGAAACCGATAAGTTAAGAAACAATCCCGGTGGATCATGCTTTTATGACGGTCACTGGTTGTTGTTATTCATCTTTTCTCAGGTCATTCTGACAAATTGTTCTCGTTAATGCATACGAATAATTACAGTGATAAATTCGGACAGTTCATTGATAGCTTTTCTAACTCTCATTAGGTCTTGACCAGTTTTTGTGCCCCCGTGGACCCAGTATTTCATAAGTGTCAAATCTTTCCAATGTACATAGACATGCTTCCAATTCGCATCTCTGACCGTAGTGCTGCACTTCTTTATCCTCAAGTTTATTGTAAAAGAAACTCTTTTAGAAACTTCCTACACCCCTTGGGCACTGTCTGCAAACTTGCTTGCACTCCCGCCAATCTTCATGAACTCAGATCACCTGTTGGTTCATCTGTATTAAATCGATTGTAAATCTGCTTTCCGAAAGGTTAATTGCGATAACAAAAACTTCGCCTTAGTGCACACATTTCAGATAAGGTTGGGAGATTTAATACATACAAATTGCATATAGCCGCACACCTTCAGTTTTCTTGTTATCAGAGTTGCGCAAAACGAATACCCACGATTTTTTCAGTTTTAATCAAAGGAGTATTGAAGTTCATTGGAAATGTTTATTATTTACGTCACAAATCACCAGCTGGAATTAGTGGAATACACTCGTTTGATGCCAGACAACTTAGACAGTGATATAACTGGAAAATGTTTAGGAAGACAATCGTCATGTCGTTTTGTTGTCAGTTGTGAACATTTCCTGCATTTGAGTCCTAATTGGAAAAATCTAGGACGATTAGTGAAATTGTTTAGTCGCTGAAAAGAACATGTTAATCATTCTCTGGTCATCACCGACCCGAAACACGCTTGCCTCAACTCCCGAACAGAAAGATAAATGTAGTGTGTGTGTATGGCCCCGGGTACAAACCGAGATGAGGAGGCTCAACTTCTCTGCGTACTTATCATGCTAGTTAGAGAAGCTAACAAGACCCTCATAGTTGGGGACTTCAGCCTACAACACACAGACTGGATAGTTGAGACATTTACCTCGAGAACCGAAGAGGAGGGATATCTACAATGGATGCATTTGAATGGTCTGTCCCAACACGAGGGAGGATACTAGATATAGGACTGGCTGTACGCCGTCCTTGTTGGATCTAGTGATAATGAATCATGGGGATGATGTAGCAGAACTACAGGTTCATTCTCCGTTGGGTAAGAGCGACCGTGTGTCGAAAACACTTTCTGCATGCGTCAACCTAAAGTATCCTCGAGGTTGATTAGAAGCCTCGCAAATATGGACATTCCTAAGCTTCGTAATAGAGCAGTCGATCTAATATGGGACACAGCGGCAGATGCTAGTCTGGAAGAACGCTGGCAGGTGATTAAAGGACCTCTAATTGCCTTACAAAACGAGTTTGCTCTTTTGAAGCGTAGGAGCGGAGAGGGCAAGCCGGTGTGGCGGAGGGCTACAATGGGCAAGTCAATCAAGCGTGGAAACCATAATTGGGCTCTCTTTAAGGCTTCCGGGAGTCGCCAGGCTTGGATTCGCTATACCAAGAATAGAAATGAGACCGTGGACCTCTCGCGATCTGCTAAGTGCATGTATAAAATGAAGTTGGCCCAGTGTGTCAAAAAGCATCCAAAGAAGTACTAAAGCTACGTGCAGTTTAAGGGTTCTTTGAGAGATGCAGCAGGACCACTGACGATCCATAATTATGGAGTGATAGCAGATAACCAGAGCAAAGCAGATGCTCTGGGTGGGTATTTTAGTAGCTTGCACAGATTAGATAACGGCGTGCAGATAAGTTTTGAGGGTGCAACTCTCCCGACGGTCATAACAGACTTAATTCTTTCAGAAGAAATCGTACGCAAACACCTGGAAGGGTGAGATATCTATAAGTCTGCCGGGCCAGATGATATCCACCTTGCTATCATTAAGCCGTTGGCAGATAACCTATCCCCTCCTGCATACAAGTTATGTAAGGCCACCCTGGACCATGGAAGGTTGCCACAGAACTGGAAAAATGCAGCATTGGTAGCTATACATAAAGGGGGACGCCGCCCTGAAATGAGAAACTACAGACTTGTTAGCCTAACCTGCATTCTATGCAAAGTGTTAGGGAAGATCATCCGGGCGCACGTCTGCAAACACATACTAGAGAATTCTATGCTTTGCCCAGCTCAGCATGCATTTCTAAAAAACAGGTCGTGCTTCACCAGTCTCTTGAGCTTCCTAGACGAAGTCACTCGAAGAGTGGATGAAGGTAAACAGGTAGAAGTATGTCACCTTGACTTTAGCAAAGGCATCTGACTTGGTAAACTATCGGCTTTTACTAACCAAGTTGAGATTATTTGATATAAATGGGCAGATTCAGGAATGGTTAGGAGAATTCCTTACCGGTAGTACGTTTTACGTGATAGTAGATGACAAGAACTCTAAACTAGGGAACGTCACCAGTGGAGTACCGCAAGGTTCCGTACTAGGCCCACTACTAGTTCTTCTGTTTATAAATGATTTAGCCTCAGTCCTACAGTCACAAGCTTCCTCTTCGCAGATGATGTGAAGTTAGTGGGAGCTCGGGGGAGAGAGGAGCTGAGCAGAGACGTAATTGCCCTTCTTAACTGAACACAGAAGTGGGACTCACTTCTCAATGTTGGGAAGAGCCACTTGCTGACACGGACAGCGACAAGCCTGACGGCTGTACACGACCAATGCCCATTACTATATTGGCAGTTAACAGTGTTAAAGACCTTGGGATTTTTGTGACTTCTGGTCTTAAGTGGTCAGATCAGTGTGCGACAGCTACAAAAAGGGTACGCGGTGAGCTCCGCAGGTTGAGGTCGGCGTTTTCGCGTAGACAACCCAAGGTTTTTATGCCAGTGCACATGTCTATAGTTATGTAGTGCTACCAATAAAGCACTCGATGACGAAGACTATCAAATTTGTTTATTTGAACAATGACCGTTTTTGGTGGCGCCACTTGCTCCGCCTGTGTACGTCGTCTGCACGCCGTTGCGCTCCTCCAATACACACGTTGTCCCGCTCCAGCGTTTTGAGTTCTGCTTTGCGCGCTGCCGAGTATATTCACTATCGTGTCACATACCGAGGACCACGGGCTATAGACTCTATACGGGAGCAGGTCCTGACTTAACTGACATAAATCCTAAACTGGTGAGCCCGAAGAACAAATTAATTCTCGAAGTACATTCGTAAGTCCCTCAATCACATTTATTCGTTTACATATACACTTTTCCGATATATAAACGGTAAATTCCGGATATCAGTTACCATATCCCTTATATATATTTTCTCATATCCATATTATAAGTGTTTCACTTTTGCTGCACTGACCTCTTTATATCATTTTACATTTGATATACCATTGCAACTATGGCTAGCAACGACCGTAAACCTGACCCGGAACCGTCCGTTTCGACAGTCTCCCTAGCCGTCCCTCAGTTTTTTATTGATGACCCTCAGCTCTGGTTTCATATGTTGGAGGCAGAGTTCGAATCACATAGAATTACAAGCGAACGAACCCGTTACTTGTGGACTATCGGTCGCCTTCCCCGTGACGTTGCTACTCAGATACGCGACGTAATATTTAATAACAGTTCTTACACAGCCGTGAAAGACGCGGTAATCTCTCGTCTTTTACCGTCAGAATCGTCCAGACTAAAACGGCTGACCCAAGGGACAGAGTTAGGTAGCAAGAAGCCCTCTGCATTACTGAGAGAAATGCAGCAGCTGGCAGGGCAACTTTTAGAGGAAAACGTCCTCAAAGAGTTGTGGGTACAGCGACTACCACCCAACATTCAAGCACTGCTCGAGGTTTCCAGCCACCTTAAGCTCACAGAAGCGGCTAAACTAGCGGACGGTATTATGGACCGGTACCATCCACAAATTACCGCCGTAACAAACTCGAGCAGCCCCCAGACCACAGCTCCCACCGTAGAAACACACCCCGAGGATACTCTGATAGCTGCTTTCGAGCGGGCTTTCAGACGTTTTTCCTCTCCTGGTTGTTCTCACTGTAGAAACCATATATCTTATCACAACTCTGACCGACGTGAACGTCTCAGAAGCCCTTCCCCTAACCGCCTGGGTAACCCATCTCGATCAACGTATTGTCGATACCACAAACGGTTTGGGGAGAAGGCTCGGCGCTGCGAAGCCGGTTGCACCTTCCCAGGTGCCAAACAGGGAAACTAATATCCCGACGCGTTCCGGCGACTAACGCGGTCGGCAGCCATAATAGCAGTCGTCTGTTGCATGTCCGAGATTTAGTTTCCAATAGCCTGTTCCTAATTGACACCGGTGCAGCAGTAAGTGTCATTCCAAAGGAGGCAGGTGATGCAACGAACCCGTCAGTCCAACAACTCCGTGCTGCCAATGGCACTCCCATTGCTACTTACGGCCGTAAGTCACTCACACTCAACTTAGGACTGCGCCGCACCTTCCGCTGGGTGTTCATAGTAGCGGACGTCCCTTATCCCATACTAGGCATCGATTTCCTAGACCATTTCGACCTCCTGATCGATGCACGAGGCCGGAGAGTTGTCGACCGGCAGACTTCTCTTTCCGTAACCGGGTCGTATTCCTCCGTGAATCACATCACGCCCCTATACATCGAACCGCAGGCCGAACACCCGTACGCAGACCTACTTTCAGCTTACCCGGCAATGCTAAGACAATCTGGCCCCCTTCCCGCGGTGACCACTAACGTTACCCACCATATTGTCACTAAAGGACCCCCAGCATTTAGCCGACCACGTCGCTTGACCTTAGACAAGCTACGCGTAGCACAGGCTGAGTTTGAACACATGCTAGAACTAGGCATAATACGCCCGTCCAGTAGCCCTTGGGCCTCGCCCCTTCACATGGTTCCTAAACCTAATGGCGATTGGCGCCCCTGCGGTGACTACAGGGCCCTCAACCAGGCTACTGTCCCGGACAGATACCCCATTCCACATATTCAAGATCTTACTTCTACCCTGTCTGGTTGTTCTGTTTTCAGCAGAATCGACCTCGTCAGAGCATACCACCAAATCCCAGTAGCAGAGGCTGACATCCCTAAAACCGCTGTCACAACTCCATTCGGACTATTCGAGTTTTTGCGCATGCCTTTTGGGCTCAGCAATGCAGCCCAAACCTTTCAAAGGTTTATGCATGAGGCAACACGCGGTTTGAAGAATGTCTACGTGTACTTAGACGATATTTTGGTGGCAAGTTCTTCAAAAGAAGAGCATATGACACACCTGCGTGCTCTTTTTGAGCGCCTTAGCCAACACGGTGTAACCATTAACTCTGCTAAGTGCGAATTAGGTAAGACGACCATCACGTTCCTAGGTCACGAAATCTCGGCCTCAGGCATACAGCCCCTGCCTGACAAGGTGGCGGCAATTCGCGACTATCCTGAGCCTCACTCTTACCGACAGTTGCGCCAATTTTCTGGCCTGGTTAACTTTTATCGCCGCTTTATCCCACACTGCGCCGAAATAATGCAGCCTCTAACAGACCTTTTACGTGGAGGTAAGCGGAAATTCATTTTTCCCGACACGGCGCAAGCAGCGTTTACTTTGATCAAGGATGCTATCGCCAACATAGCACTCCTTGCACATCCCGATCCTTCTGCTCCCCTGGCATTAGGAACAGATGCTTCGGACACGGCTGTTGGCGCAGTGTTGCAGCAATTCGTCAACAATTCATGGCAACCAATAGCTTTCTTCTCCAAGCGTCTCCAGCCTGCGGAATCCCGATATAGTACGTTCAGCAGAGAACTTCTGGCAATCTATTTGGGTATCCGACACTTCCGGCACACACTCGAGGGCCAATTGTTCACAGTGTTTACAGATCATAAACCACTAGTGTACGCCCTCCAGTCAGCTTCTGACCGATATTCGCCACGCGAGATTCGCCACTTAGACTATGTTTCGCAGTTTACTACGGACATTCGACACGTCTCTGGGGCACACAATCCCGTGGCAGACGCACTCTCACGCGTCCACAATATCGACTACCCACTACCCATGGGCATAGACCTAGAAGCAATCGCCGCAGCCCAAACGACAGATCCTGAGGTAGAGCAACTCAGACACAACAGCTCCCTGCACCTAGTGCCAGTGGCCCTTCCAACTTCGGACGTAACTATCATTTGCGATGTGTCACAAGGTCGACCCCGACCACTGGTTCCTGCCAGTTTTCGCCGACGAGTTTTTACCAGCCTCCACAACTTATCGCACCCTGGGGTAACCGCCTCAGTGAAACTAGTCACCGAGCGATTCGTCTGGCCTTGCGTCAAACGTGACGTACGTCTTTGGGCTCGTGCTTGTCTCCAGTGCCAACGAGTTAAGATACATCGTCACACCAAATCTACTTTAGGCACATTCTGCGAACCGAACGCACGCTTTCATCATGTGCATGTGGATCTCGTGGGGCCACTTCCGCCATCCAATGGCTGCGTCTACATCCTCACTTGCGTAGATCGTTTCACTCGCTGGCCACAGGCCATACCTATTCCTCGCCCAACCTCAGAGGAAGCTGCAAAAGCATTTCTAACCGGTTGGGTGAGTCAGTTCGGTTGCCCTGCTATCGTGACCACTGATCGCGGTTCTCATTTCGACGGCGCCTTCCACGAGCTACTAAACGCATTCGGTTGTCGACACAACAAGACGACAGCCTATCATCCTCAGGCCAATGGCATGGTGGAGCGATTCCATCGCCAGCTGAAAGCTGCCCTTCGTGCTCGTGATAATCCATTATGGAGTGAAGTTTTGCCGATCGTTCTCTTAGGACTGCGTAACACCGTTAAAGCCGATATGGGTGTTACGGCGGCTGAACTGGTTTATGGTTGCACACTACGACTTCCAGGTGAGTTGGTTTCTCCATTACCACCTATGAGTTTTAATTACGGGGATTACGCAAAACGGCTGTCGCACCAAATGCGGGTGATAAAGCCCACCCCACCACGAGAACAAACCCTGAGCAACTACATACCTACCGCTCTAGCTACCACCAGCCACGTTTTTATTCGAGTAGATGCAGTGCGATCACCACTGCAGGCGGCTTACTCTGGCCCGTTCCGCGTCGTCCAGCGAAAGGAAAAGAAATACGTGGTGGACGTCGAGGGCAGGAAGGAGACCATCAGCATAGACCGCCTCAAACCAGCCTTCATCGAGGCAGAACCCACCTCGAACAACCCTCTCAGTGTCCCTACCTGCTCACAACCTTCGGTTAGTCGTCACGAGTCGGCCCCTGGTACTCCCACTAACGACCCCTCGTTACCTGTTGCAACACCAAACTCCACGAAAGACACAGCTGCACCGATCAACAGGAGAAATCGACGCGGCCGCGAGCTGCGACAGCCAACGAGGTTTTCTGAATATGTAACAGTTGTATATATTTAAGTTTACTCTTCATATTCAACTTGTACATAGTCCTATTATACATGAATGCACGACCACGTGGTGATCACGACAAGAGTGGCGGCAGCCTGTATTGCGCCGGTATGTCCCCCTCAGTCGAATATCCGATCGCGCCTCGAGGCGCAGCTTCCTTGTGTTTCTTTCCTTCCAGCTCGTCCCGTCAGACAGAACCAGATGGAATTCCAGGATCTCGCATGGCTCCAACACAAGGCTCACTGGATCGCGACTGGACTCCTTTGACGCCGGACGCTGGCTCGCTTACGAAGGCAATGACAACCACAGGGACACGGAACTTTGGGATATGCCGACAACGACAAAC
Organism: Fasciola hepatica; assembly: GCA_948099385.1. Lineage (NCBI taxonomy): Eukaryota > Metazoa > Platyhelminthes > Trematoda > Plagiorchiida > Fasciolidae > Fasciola > Fasciola hepatica. Next base: position 3,365,436 of record CANUEZ040000112.1, on the reverse strand, counting down.
CCTACAACACAACCACCACTGCCAGGTCACGAACAGGATCTACCCCGGTCGGAACATTTTGAGGAGGACGCAATTTTGCGATCGACGCACAGCGACCAGTGTGAGTCATGGAGAACGGCTTGTGCTGGCTTCGCTGTTGTGTTTGACCGCGGCGGGAGGCATGGAAAACGTCTCTCGCCACCGAATCCGACGTACCCATCACGGGTCGAAGCCCAACTGCGTCGGCCTTCTAGGGGGAGACCCCTGTAGTGCTACCAATAAAGCACTCGATGACGAAGACTATCAAATTTGTTTATTTGAACAATGACCGTTTTTGGTGGCGCCACTTGCTCCGCCTGTGTACGTCGTCTGCACGCCGTTGCGCTCCTCCAATACACACGTTGTCCCGCTCCAGCCTTTTGAGCTCTGCTTTGCGCGCTGCCGAGTATATTCACTATCGTGTCACATACCGAGGACCACGGGCTATAGACTCTATACGGGAGCAGGTCCTGACTTAACTGACATAAATCCTAAAGTTAGACCTCGTTTAGAAAGACGTGTTCAGGCATGGTCATCCTTCTACAAAGAGGATGCCGCCTGGTCGGAGAACGTACAGCGTCTTGCAGCGCGCATGGTTGATGCTCAAAGGGGCAAGACACATGAGCAGAGACTCCAGGACCTTAGACTTTTCTCTATGGAAAGGAGGAGACCACGAGGGGATCTCACAGAGATATTGAAGGTAATAAGAGGCTCCCTGGGCTTAGACCGGAGAGTCTATTCCATATGGCAACAGACTCCCGAACAAGAGGTCACGGGAAGAAGCTGGGGAAAGTTCAATCTAAGCTGATAGCTAAATCTCACTTTTTTAGCAGTTGGGTGGTTAAATACTAGAACAGACTGCCAGAAGAGATAATGGAACTGGGGACCGTCCAGGCATTCAAGTCTTCAGTCTTCAGGTAAAGGGCAGTGGAAAGTCATCCCGTATGAGCCCCATCACATCGTACTCTATTGACTCGGCTGGATGTCGGTGCTCCGTCAATGAACCTTCAGGGTCTGGTCCAATTTCCTCTTGAATAGTGTTTCGGTTTCCTCTTCCACCACTTCGGTCGGTAGAGCGTTCCAGAGATTGGTCACCCTTCTTGACAATCGATAGATGGCCGGTAAGCCGGTGGAATGCACCTTACGAAGCGTCGGGGTGTCCTCTGGTACGATCATTATTCCTGGGCGGAAATTCCGCCTGTAGTTCCCGGCCCAACTCACCGCGGATTATGCGCCTGGCATAGATGAGGTCGCCTCGAAGCCGTCGATAGGCAATGGGAAACAACTCGGTGACTTTTAGGCGTTCCTCATAGCTGAACCCACGCAGTCCGACCACGAGGCGTGTGGCAGCACGTTGCACCCGTTCCAGTTTGGCTACTTCCGCTGCCGTGCACGGGTAGACAGCCGGATCGCCATATTCCAAACGAGGACGTACATGTGAGACATAAAGCAGTCATAAAGTGTCCCAGGGTAGAGGCCCAAATGAACGGCGGATGGGACCAAGTATCTTCCACGCTGATGCGCACGCTCTCTCAGTGTATGCTCTTGTCATCAGATTGTTGGTGACAAAAACTCCGAGGTCCTTTTCCTCCTGCGTGTGACGGAGTACGATACTCCCAAGGCAGTAGCCGGAAGTATCGTTGGGGCCACCAATCCTCATGCTCGCGCACTTGTCCACGTTTATCGGTAGACCCCAGGTGGTCGACCAATTGACGAGGGCCTGTAGATCCTCCTGTAGTATCTCGCGATCCTCTGCCGATCGAATGGTACGCCAGATCTTGAGATCATCGGCGTAGATAAGGCATTGGGATCGAATGGTCTGTGGTAGGTCGTTTACAAACACTAGAAACAACAGGGGTCCTAGCACGGAGCCTTGCGGCACGCCACTGCCAACTGGATACCACGCGGACTGGGACTGTGCAACTCTCACAGAAAAGGTTCTCCCGACCAAGAAATCCTCAATCCAGTGAAGCATGGGCCCTGAGATGCCGATGGCCCGGAGTTTCAGCAACAGCCCATTGTGAGGAACTTTGTCAAACGCCTTACTAAAGTCCACGAAGACGACGTCCGTGACATATCCCTCGGCCTTGGAGTTCGACCAACTTTCACGGGCGGTCAACAGGTTTGACAGACATGATCTGTTCCGCCGAAAACCGTGCTGCTCTGCGCATAGCAGTTGACAGCGCTCCAGATGTTCACGTATACGAACAGCCACCAGCCTTTCCATGACCTTTCCAGCTACGGAAGTGAGGCTAACTGGGCGGTAGTTGGCCGAGGTGGATTTTGTCCCACCCTTGTACAGCGGAACAACGACTGCTTTTTTCCACTCCTGAGGTAGACTTCCAGTGGCCAACGACAAATTGAACAACCGCGTTAGTGGTGTAGTTAGCTGGTCCGCCAACTCCTTCAACATCAACGGATGCACGTCGTCCGGTCCCGGTGACTTATGGGTTTTGATGGATTTGAGCATCTTATTCACTTCCGGTTCCCCAAAATCATACATAATGAACAGCGGCGAGCTATCCACCATCGGGATTGGCGCACCTTCCTCCACAGAATAAACTGACAGATAATGTTTGGCTAATGTCTTAGCCTTTCCGTCATCTGTTGCAACCATTTCGCCGTTGTTCATCAGCGCCGGGATACCCACCTTCGCTCTGGTGCGGCGCTTTAGGTATGCAAACAGGCGCTTGGGTGCTCGCACAGCATCGACCGCAAGGGCCTCCTCGAATTCCATCCGCTTTATCCGTTTTTGTTCGGTACACTGGTTACGAATCCTGCGATCGAGATCATAACCCTCACCTGTGGATCGGAACCGCTGCCAGGCCCGATTTCGTCGTTTGAGGCGTCTGAGCTCCAGATCAAACCACGGTGGGCCCTTAACCCGGGGTCTACGCCGGTTGAGGGGGCAGTGGGTATTCATAAGGTACAAGATACCGTCACGAACAAACGCCCAAGCTTCGTTCACATCGTGGTGGACACCTGAATCCGTGGGAAACCAGTTGACGTCTAACGCCGTTCTCCGGACATCTTCGAATGGAGTGTGCCAAACATTACGTCCGATGTGTGGTCTAGGGGATGGACAGGAACCAGTGCGCCAGTGAATTTCTAGCACCATATGGTCACTGCTTCCAAGTGGAGGGAGATGTTCAACCTTATCGACGTCTGAGCTCCTGGGAGAAATCACCGGATCCAGAATGGAACCGTGACCGGATTGCCTCCGGGTCGATTCCTGAACATGTTGGTGTAGTGCCAGTTCTTGGACCGTTGTCAGTAATTCCCGAGAGAAAGGATCTGCCCCGGCCGCTGTCCTGCTTGATGTCCAATCAATATGCGGAGCATTGAAGTCGCCCAGGACGAGGCAGTGGCCGTTGCACGCCCATCTCCTCAATAAACTCATCACATCTGGAGGAGTGACCGCAGGTGTCCGATAGATGACTCCAACTGTCCTAAAGCCCCCGGCGGTAAGCTTGACGCGGCACCAGATAGCTTCACCGAATCCTTGCGGGTCTGCGAATGCCTCTAACTGCGCTGTTGGGGTGTCTGATCGTACGAACAATGCTACGCCTCCACCAGCCCTGACAGAGTTCCTATCGACTCGGAATAGGGTGTAGCCAGGGAGGGACACCTCAGAGTCTAGAACATTGTTACTCAGCCACGTCTCCGTCAATGCTATCATAGTAGGTGAGCTGGACTGCAGCAGGTGTTCCAGGTCATCCTTCTTGTTCAGCAGACCACGGACGTTAGACAACAGGATGACGACGCTGTCTCGGCCTGCTACCACATCCGTTTGTTCAGAGCGTCCTAGCTTGGGGGGACTGACAGCGACACTAGTGTCAGCGGCCTCCACCGGAAGTGAGGGCGCCGTTTCTGCACCCGAAAATCCCGAATGATCAAGTCCCTTTCTCCTTGTTCCATTCGTTCACGTCCTTCAATCAAAGCATTTCTATACTTCTCACAATCCGCAGGGTCTAGATCTCGGTGCAGCCGAACTTGCTCGCCTTTTAGCCGGTGGGATCTTCCTAACACAGAAGTCGCGGATTCCTCAGAGTCCAGCACTACTTTCAGTGGACGGGGGTGTTCAGCGTCACTAGCTTTGCCAATTCGGAATGCTGATTTTACCCGCAACTTCTCCGCGGTCTCCTCCTCCCCGGGGACAAAAAGTTATGTTAGGATACTCTGGAGACTCGCAATATCGTGGTCTAGACGTGCCTGTGCCCTGGTCTCCTTTGTCTCAGGCAAGTTCCCTATTAGGAAACACTTTCCTCGACGGTGGCGCTCTTCGTGGACGATCCGCAGTTGTTATCCAGGCCGGTCTACTTTCATCCGCGGTGGTGCTCTGTTGGCTGGGTTTTGTTCCTATAATACCGTCTTGTGCTTGCGTGGCCACATCAGTGCCAACTGGGTCCGCATTGTGGCAGGCAGACTTAGTTAGCTTCTGGCGTTGGCGGCGCTTTGTTCCGGTTGGCTCCGTGACCGATGTTGAAGCCACCTCTGCATACGTAGCACAGTCGGGAATAGATACCTCGGCGGAATTTTCCCCTTCTGACGGCAATGATGACGGTGAGAGTGATGATGTTGGCGGAGAAAAAGACGATGACGACGCCGCTGATTCTGCTGCTATTGATGGCGATGAACTGATTGACGATGCTAATGATGATGACGACGACGAAGTTGATGACTCTGCTGTATCTGTGACAGGAAGAGCCATTTCCGCCGACTGCTTTGCGGGCCACACAGGTGTTGATAGCTCGGTGCATTTGATGCACAGCACCTTGAGCAAATTTGCACGGTATTTGTCCAGGGCTTCGTAAAGATTAATACTTATTTCAGGACACTCAAGATGGACCCAACCATCACAACCATCACACTGAAGAGATTTGTCGCGTGAGCGAACAACTTTCGAACAAACTAGGCACTTGGATGCAATGTTTTTGACTCTTTTTGGGGGCATTGTGGGCAAATTATAGTCCACAGGATGACACAACCACAGAAAATATAATTCCACGTATCAAGTCGAAAGACTTGCCGGTGAAGCACAGAGGACCCTAGATCGTAAGTGGAGTGAGATTTCTGGCAGTGAGCTTTGAGCATATCACTAGACGGACGGATGTGATATGTTTAATTATTAAACGTTTCCATTTGTTACATGATGGCTTAATGAACGTTCCCGATGCATAATATCTCTCGCAGTTGATGTGCGAAGAGGCTTTACGTTTCCCTTCGATTTTTAGTGGGGACTCGAGGAAATAAACTGCGCAGTGGTAGGTGCCTACCTATTGTGTATACCACCGAAGGAATTCTGGAGGCTCGATTGGCCGTGGCTATCACCTCTCTGCGCAAACTGAGCTGATATGAACTGACTCGACCACACCAGGAAGACATACACCAGCCAGTACATGCACAACTACCGCAGCCTAGACTGCGTTACACCTTGACGTAATTCTGCGTATCAGTTCAGTTCAGTTCAGTTCAGATTGCACAGGACTTGGTGTGGCTAGAGCCAATCGTGTGTCCAGATAGTTGTGTTGTCGGCGCGTTTCCGTGGCTCCCAACACTGCGTGATTTTCTTTTTCTGAAAGGCAGAAATTTTGTGCAGTATCAGCCCTGGCAGAGTAAGGTGGAAACAATAAGTAAATTGCATCTGACCCTAAAAGCTGCTTAACATAACTCGGGGTATACTGCCACCCAACATAAGTCTACTGATTTCTTAAAAGCCTCCACGGTTGTGGCATTTATGACCTCTTCCGGGAACTTATTCCAATAGGGTACCACTCTATTTGAGAAGTACTTCGCCCTAATTTAGAGCCTCCAATGCTTCCTTTGTAATCTAAGGCTATGCCCCCTTGTACCCCTCTCAGGGATCAGAGAGAAAAGGTCCTCTCGTCTTATTCCTGACAGTCCTTTCATTACCTTGAAGGTTTCTATCAAATCCCCCCGAATGCGCCGTCTTTCCATCGAGAATAGGTCTAGGGCACGGAGGTGACCTGTGTAGTTAAACCCCCTTTGCCCAGCCACCATTCTAGTGGCTAGCCCTTGCACTTTCTCCAGAAAGTTGATATCTTTCTGGTAGTACGGTGTCCAGGCCTGCACGCAGTACTCCATATGCGGCCTAACTATGGCCTGATATATGGGAACGAAAATCTCCGGATCTCTACACGACATAATGGATCTGACTCGAAATAGTTCTCTCCTGGCCGTGTTGGCTGCTGAGGTGCACTGCTTTGACGGCTTAAAGCTATTGTCCATTATAACGCCTAGGTCTTTGACCTGCGAGACCACTTGCAGCGAACCCACACCATTCTCACTAGCCCCTGTATTTGTGGTCAAGCATTGACACTTGGTGAGGTTTAGGGGAAGGTCCCATTTGCGTGACCAGTTTTCTACTGCTAACACGTCAAGTTCTATATCTATTCCAGCTATTTTGATGTCATCGGAAAACATGAAGGTGAGGTTTGTAAGCCCACGTGCTAGGTCGCTGATGAAGATGAGGAAGAGCAGAGGGCCGAGCACCGAGCCCTGTGGCACCCCACTTGTTACACCTTCCGGTTTTGAAACATGACTCCCCACCTTAACACTAAAGGTTCGCCCTGCTAGGAAACTACTTATCCATTGTCTTGCCTTTCCAACAATTCCCATGGACTGCAGTTTGACGTCCAGAAATCTGTGGTTCACAGAATCAAACGCCTTGCTGAAGTCCAAGTAACAGACCGCAATCGGTTGCTCTTCGTCCAGACGCTTGGTTACCTCATCGAGGAACAGCAGGAGATTCGTCAGACTGGATCGCCCTGCCACAAAACCATGCTGAGCATTTGATATGAGGTTGTGTTGAACCAAATGCCTAGAGATTTGTTTCCCGACTATTCGCTCCAGGCACTTACACAGTACTGAAGTCAAGCTAACCGGCCGGTAATTTTCGGCCTTTTGCCGGGGCCCACTCTTGTAAATGCCTACCACTGTTGCTCTCCTCCAGTCTCCCGGCACAATTCCCTCTCTAAGTGACGTTTCATACAGCTTCGTCACCGGAGCCTTCAGGACCTCGGCCAGAGGCTGAATGATTGCCGGATGAATCCCGTCTGGACCTGCTGCTTTGTTTCTATTCAACGTTTGCAACTCCGCGTACACTTCTTCTCCTACAGTAAGTTCGGGTATTGGAGGCACCTGTGGGCCCTCCATTCTTTCCTCCAAACTATTTTCTGGTCGATATATGGTTTTGAAGAATTCCAAGAGCATGTCAGCATTGTCTTCGTCGTTTAGAGTTAGTCGTCCCTGTGCTCCTTCCAAAGTTGCTACGCTCTCTCTCATACGTTTATGAGATTGCACGTGGGCGTAGAATCGCTTTGGGTTTGTGCGGACCGACGCAGCTAACCGACGCTCGAAGGCATATTTCTCCACTCTTTGGATTTCTTGAGCCCTGTTCCTAGCCATCTTATAGATATTCCATGCCCCCTGAGTTCTGTACAGCTTGTACGCCACCCATCGTTGCCTACGAATAACTATGGCCTTGCGGACTTTTGACTTCCACCCTGGGGGTAGATTTCTACTGCTTGCCACCCTCAGGGATGCGAACTCATCTGTAAGTTCGAGTAGCCCCATCTTGATGGTCTTCCAACGTTCCTCTACGGAGGCATTTGTGTCTCGGTGTCCACTGAATTTCCTCCGCCGCCCTCTTTAGTTCACCTATGTTGATTCTCCCATAGCGCCGACGTAACACGATTTCCTTCGGCGCCTTGCTTAGTCTTAGTGTGACCCTTAGGACTACATGATCACTTTTTCCAAGTGGCTCCTCCCACTTAATTTCCTTAACGTCCTGATGGTGCCGCGTTATGATTAAGTCAAGGAGAGACGGGTGCTGTCCACCTCTGTGTCTAGTGGCCTGCGTCACATGCTGCGTAAGTGCATGTAACTGGACCCACTGCAGAAACTTGTCGCCCGTTGATCCCCTTGGTGCGATCTCGCTTTCCCAGTTAATTTCGGGTAGGTTGAGATCCCCTAGTAAGATGAACCCCTTTGTCTGTTCCAGCACCGTATCCAGCATTCGGAAGAGCTCAACGTCTTCCTCATCTGTGGCTAGCGGTGCCCTGTAGATACAGATAATGCATACTGTACGCCCCTCGATCCTGGTAAAGCAGGATCTGACCTGTACATTACCGGAGACTAAGTTGAACGGAGCCTCCCAATGGCCTATGTCGGTCCGTATTAGAAGTGCCACTCCGCCCCCTGCCTTCCATCTGTTCTATCCTGTCTGTAGGCAGCGTATCCCTGGAAGCGCATGTCAGTATATGGCTTTATCCAAGTTTCCGTCAACGCAACGACATCAGACTCTGCGATCCTAGCCGTCAACTCCCCTCTTTTTCCCGGAGACTGCAGTTTTGGTGTACCATATTGACGGTTCCCTGGTCTTCGGTACTAACTTCATTGCTAATTCTAGGGCTAGGGTATCCTCGGGCGCAATCTCCGAGGTGATGCCCCGTTTTTGCCTCTAATGGTGTCGGCGGTGTAGCATCTTGCATATCGAGTGACACTCTGAGTTTCATGGCTTTTTCTTTTCCACCCGTCGACCCGGTGTCAGGCTCGACATGCACAAAGGACGTTGCCCCCTTTTGAGTCGCCATACCGATGGCCCGGGACGGTCTTGCGACCACCTCAGCCCAACTGGTTTCCTCGGCTTTTCCCTCAGATACCTTCAACTTCGCTGGTTGCACCAGAGAGGACTTTTTGGGAGTCTCCTTTAGAATCGGGCTGGCTGGTTGCACGTTCTCAACACCAACCGGACTGAATGCCCTGTGAGTCCCCTTCTTTTTGGTCTTTCGAACTTCCTGATCTTTGGCTTTTTGTATACCGGCGCCTGAGGCCACCTTTGGTACCTGGATTACTCCTTGGGCCTTAGGTGCTGACTTCCCAAGAGGAGTCATCTGCAGTTTCGCTATATGTAGCTTCGGCCTCTTGAGATCAGGTGTGCCCGTTCTGGGCGAGACTATGGCATTAACCGGTTTGACAAATGCTGGGCTGTCGGGTGTAAACCTAACCATTCCCTGCGTGTTGCCCTCAACTGCTCCCGCCCTGGACAGCAGCACATCTCCCCAGTGGATACAGTGGAACACTACTACCAGGGGTCGTGGCGGCGCTGGTTGTGTTCCACGCCATAGTCCTATTCGATGGCACTTGACTATTGGTGTCGTAGGAGGCAGGCCAGCCATCCTAAGAACCTCAGTCACTTGCCGGCGGTTTTCCTCCTTCCTGATTCTACCGTCTTTTACAATGTTCTCCCTAAGGTTATGAAGTATCAGTCTTCTACTTCTGTCTGCCATGACCTCAGTGTCACGCTTCATGCGCTGCACCTCAGCATCTAGGCGTTTGACCTGCTCCTTGAGGGATTCCACTTCCGTCAGGAGGCTTTTCCCCACGTTGGTGAATCCTGCTACCTCTTTGCCTTCTTTGCCCTTCGGCTTGGGTTGCCTTTTTATTTTTGTGCTCTGGCACCCGGTTTACCTTTCCCTCTGGGCTATGGATCGAACTGGCTCTCTCTAGTCTTGGTTCCGGCTTCACGTTCGTGTCCCCTTTCCCTAGTTCGCCTCGAATTATACGCGAGCACTCGCTTGCAAACGCAAAGCAGTGGGCGCATATCCACTTGAGCGATGCGTACTTGATGTGCAGCTCGAAGTCTTTCTCTTCCAGCTTGGAGCACTTTTGATGATACCAAATGCAACACTGGTCGCACTGAATTCCCTCACCTTGCACCAGGTCCGTGCATTCCTTGTTCCCACAGCTTACTGCCTGACCAATGGGACCAACCTCTGTTCCATTCATTTCGGCAGCGATGGTCGAGTTTGTTTGAAAATACCGTATCGAACACCAGTGGGACAATAACACAACCTTTTGAGCAGACACAAACGGTACACTAAGGCAAGTGCGGTAAACCCGCACACTTAAAAGTTCCACAAAAACGGTACACTAGAAAAAGCGCCACAAAAAGATGTTAGCTGGTATCAGTTGCACTGACACCAACAGAAAACACCAAAAGGACACCAAAGGTATACTCAGTTTTTGAAGAGAATATACTCTTCTGAAGAGAGTGAACTCTTCAAAAAGTACGCGTACCGAAATACTAATTACGATACGTTAGTTTGGCGAAATAACGTGTGTCATTCCACCAAACAATGCGAAAATGCTTCACGCTGAGAGCAATTTTAGTATGCGGGATGCAGTGTCTTCCTTGGGGGTTGCACGTGTACGATCTGCAAAGACAGAAAGAAAACTCGGTGAGCCGGAGCTCAGTAAGTGCATCAACAAGCATCAACACTTACACCGATAAAGATGGGAGTGGCGATCTGTCTGAGCGTATTACAGTATTACACAATTCGAAAATTCAAACCACGCGGCAACTCACAAGGTCCTGCACAGTTCAGTTGTCAATCGAAGTTAGGGAGAAAACCGTGTTATCGTATAGATTTTGAGCTGGATTTTGAGGCCTAATCGGTAAATTTTCAGAAGAAACGGGCTTGCCATACGGTCGTTGCCTCAACTCCCTTGAAGCAGACTGACGAGGGCCAGTGGACTGAGCAGAAGCCTAGGAGGGCAAGGCAGCCGAAGAAAGGAAGTGACTGTAATATAGCGAGGGATAGTCCAGCTAAGGTGGACTACCCTGCGCTCCTGGTGTTGGAAAACAAGGTGAAGGGTCTGCAGAGGCAAATCTTGTCGATGGGCACGGTCTCAAGCAGCAGGCTGCTGATCTTTAACCAGTGTAATGAGCTCGATCGTTCTGAGAAAATGACTGTTTTCTGGACACCATTTTGGATTTACTTTCTGTAAAGTCTTTCCCGACGTTTGACATCGACCTCATAGTGTTGTTCGGTTGCTTACGTTTTGCTGGACTGACCTTTCCGAGGTTTCCATCGACCTCGTTTTGAATCACTTTCGCTTTCGGTCGTTCGCCGATTGTACACGCTCGCGGTTCGCTTTCTGCACAGCCGTTGCTTTTCGTTTCGTTTTCCGTTCGGTGTATCTCTCGTATCGGTACTATTTCGGTGCCACGATATATAGAATACACCTTGCATCTGTGAACCGACTAGCGCCTTCTCTATTCTTTCGATAGAGGGGATAACGTTGGTATTTCGCTGCTAGACCCAATAGAAGACACGTTCACCAGCCGCTCTCGAACGTCTTTTATACCAGGATGAACCTTTTATAAGGGAATTGAAAGCCAGGCGGGACGTATATAGGAGGAGGGTCTACGATATGCTACGAATTACAGGTGTTCCGTACCCTACTACTCTAAGGAGGATGTACAGAGTGGGGACATGGAAGTCCCCACTCGGGAACAAAGGCGAACATCGTGCAAGACCAATGCTAGTGGAGATCGCTGATGAAGCCACCCAGGCTAGACAGCTGGCGAGGGCTGCAGTAGTGGCTCACATCACCAAAGGTAGATGCCAAATTGTGCCAGACGAACATAGAGTAAGGCCTGTTAGTCTAGCACTGGGAAGAAACCTGGCTCGCCCAGCCAGGACGCTGGTGAGAAACCAACAGGTTCAGCAGAATGCCGTATTCGGCTCTCAGATCCCGGCCCCGACAGTAGTAAAGAAGCCGCGCGCGGGGTCGGGAATAGTAGTAATTGAAGACGCGCCGGAAGATTCGAATTGGCAGTACTGTCCGAAGGTGGAGGATAGCGCGACCCTTGTCAGCCTAGGCGTTGTGGAAACTCCTATAGAGATGGATTGGGAGCCGTCGGAATGTCTGGATCGTCATGCATACCAGTGGAGACGACCGACGCAAAAAACTTTTCATCATCTGAGGCTATGCTCATGGGAACCAGACAGGAGTAAATAGTAAGAAAACGAGTGTGGTATAAGAAACAAACGGATGGAGCTCGCCAAAACCTCTGGGGGGCACAAAGCTTCAATGGTGGCAGTTACTGAAATGTGGCTTTCTAAAGAAGGCCATGTGCCAGGCCTAATAAGTGACGGTTTTGCAGTTTGTAGGCAGGATAGAGAACACGATCGTCTTGGTGGAGGGGTAGCCATCCTCATTAGGTCAGGCCCAAACCACCTTGAGTCTCAGGCCAAGATGTGCACTCGCAATGTCCAGTTGTGCCCTGTTGCGGTCATCCTTCCAAGCGGAAGGGTTAACGTCGTCTGTGTCTACAGGGCATTAAGTACAAACCGCGAAGAGGATGTTTGTTTACTGCGGACTTTGACTGAACTAATTAAGGAAGCACAAAAGACCCCCATAGTGGAAGACTTCAATGGTCCACACATCGACTGGACGGCTGAGGTCTGCATGCCAGGACCGGGGGAGCAAACCAACCTAGAATGGCTGAATGCCAACGCGTTGCACCAGCACGCGATAGAGAGGGCTACTGTCGAGGGGCGCTGGCAGACCATAAAGGGATCCCTAATTGCCCTAGAGGAAGAGTTCGCACTCTTGAAACAAAGCGGTGGAGAACGCAAACCCATGTAGTGGAAGGCTGCTATGTGTAAAGAACGAATACTGAAAATCCTTCTAAATGTTCAACGTGCTTTGTGAATTTGACTATATCCAACATTATCTTGGAAAGCTTGCTCATACACCACACATTTTCACGTTTGTCTATCCATGTGAGACATTTGAATTTGGCCTTGAACCGTTTCTGACTGTCGTGCTTGAGCCACGGGGCTTTGGACCTTTGGGTCTTACTGTGAAGCATATTTGACCGCATACTTGAGGTTCGTATATATTTGTATCCTTTGTGCATTTCAATTTAGCACCGTAGAAGCTACGAATCAATCTTGTTCTGGTTTTGGGATTCGTTTGAATTGGCTACGCGTTGCTCGATTTGCGAGATTTGATTTACAGTACTCAAGTGGAACCTGGACAAGAAAACCCATCGGAAATGCCCAGACGAGGAAGCAAGGACCTTTTGAGACAACAGGAAATAACTCGGCAAGTCTCTGGGGATGGTTCGGGTGTTATTGATTCTCTAGATAATGCTACGTTTACTAGCTCTGTCAGTGCCAGGTCATATATCTCTAACCGCGATGCGTTTGACGATATTAGTACTTATAGAATGAGAGTAATAGAATTAGAAAACGAGCTGCGGTTAGCCAGAAAGGAAGCAGAGCCCCTTACACAAGGAACTGGTCTCAGAGAGCCAGCAAAGAGTCCATGTAGTTCACAATGTCAACATCGAAAAGGCACTGTGATAGACGAATATAAACCCTTGAGACAGCCTGAAACTACCGAGGTTTTGGCTCTTGACCTGCCGAGAGTGGAGCTGTCCCACTTCGACGGGCACCCCGAGCAATACTGTATATTCATGAAACAATTCGAAAATTTTGTTGAGTGCAAAGTTGCAGATCCTGGTCAAAGGTTTTTGTATTTATTACATTACTGTCGTGGGAGAGCCAAAAGTGCTATCGAAGGCTGCGCGATGCTTGATCCACCGATGGGGTACATCAGGGCGCGCAGAATCCTGAAAGATTTGTTTGGACAACCATTCAAGGTGGCTAGAAGCCTAATTGATAGTGTTTTATTGGAGGCGAAAAGGACTGAGGGCAAGGCTGAATCACTGTTGAGTTTGGTGATAAAAATGCAGAATTGCAGTATAGCACTGGAGCACTTAGGATACCAGTCTGATCTGAATGCATTGCACACACAGGAATGCATTGTCCGATGTCTATCTATTGATTCACAGAGCCGATGGGCAGAGGAAGCTGAAAAAATAAATATGCTTGAGCGGGAATCTACGTTCAACGATTTGACGGAGTTCATAGGTCGTCAATCCCGTATCGCCAACAGTCGATTTGGACAAATCGTACGCGAAAGTTGCAGACTGACGCGAAGGGAACCAACATATCAAATTGTGGAGAAGGACTGTAACCAAACCCAGTCTTTGGCTAACATGCACATGATAAGTCAAGAACCCGAGAGGTCAGCTGAATGCAAGCTATGCAACTCCCTGCATCGGTTACTAGATTGTCCGACCTTTCATGGGATGAGTGTACCCGATCGGTGGTGCGCAGTAAAAAGGATTGGCTCATGCTTTATGTGTTTGAACAACTCTCATCGAGCCTCTGAATGCAGCTTAAGAGTGAAATGCAACCAAGACGGATGCTTGGGTAATCATCACTCGTTACTGCATGGCCTTCTCAACAATAGACCTATTCAGCCAGATGAACCCAAAATTGTCTGTTCAACGGGACATGATGATTTCAAACCGGCAAGATTAGGCATCGTACCTGTCGGTATCGTGACACCTAAAGGACTGAGGAGGGTCAATGCATTTTTGGACAGGGGGTCGGATACCTCGCTGATTACTCGCGAGCTTGTAGAAAGCTGTGAACCAGTAGGCGAGCCTACCTCGCTCACTATCAGCACGATTGCAGGGGGTCATGTTAGCAATTCTAAGAGGCTGACCCTGCAGTGAGCGTCTTTATCTGATGAGGGGACCGTAGAAATTCCGAAAGCTTTTGCAATAGACAGCTTGCCAATGAGACCAGTCGACTCTGTTAGATCGATCGCCAAGAGATGGTCTCATCTCAGAGACATAGAGTTCGAAGAAGTGTCTAGCCCCCACGTCGACATACTAATTGGATGCAATGTACCGGAGGCTCACTGGGTGCTTGAACAGAGCATAAGCAATCGAAAAGAACCATTCGCTACGCGAACGATACTAGGCTGGACACTTCTCGGACCCCTGACGAGCGAACTTCAACAATCGGCATCAATAAATTGCTCAAATGTTGGTGAGAGAAGTGCCTCTGTAGAACACAATCAGCCTTTCGATATTGAATCCAACGGTCCATCTCAGGAAAGCGAAGTTCACTCAAAGGATCAGTCGGTGCTTTCGATGGCGAATTCAAAGACGGGACTTCACAGTGGGCAACATGAAGTTGCTATACCCAAGAGACCACCGTCAAGTCACCTATCGAGAAAAGGAGAAGTTGCCCGGAGGCTTTTGAAATATCTCAAAAAAGGACACCAGCAGGTCACCCAAAGCAGCTTGAAATTTGCCGACCCAGTGACAGTGTACGGTACCTGGGTGGAACTGCATGGCCGGCGGCGAAACAAAGTACCCTTTGCCAAAACAAAAATTGCTGAGCTGAAGTCAGTATCCCTGAACGAGCTTAAAACGACTGCACTGGTATTGGGTTTTAAGGCAGCACGAATGCTAAAAGAGAACTGCACCACCGCCGAACTGAGCCTTGCCTACTGGACAGATCCTACAGTTGTGTTACATTACAGGAAACGGAAGAAATGAAGAACGTGTTCGAGGCATCAGAGAGTTAATCCACTCGTAGCAGGAAACAGCGAGGAAAGTGTTGATGATTCGAGCTCGAAGCCACACACAAAAGACAAAGTAGCTCGCAGATCGCCTCGCTCCGAGTTACTCAGCACTTTATTGCATTTCATGCTCTACAACTAATCAACTGGACCCATTTTTTCCGAAAGGTTGCAAATGTACTTAGTTCCAGTTTCTATCTAGCGTGCACATAGGCGAAGAGGAAAAATTCACCGGTATTTCACTTGAACAGTTCAGGTGAGGCATACTAGCTGTGAGCACATTGTGAAACTATTATTATCTTTAAAGGAGAACATTTATTTACATTTTATACAATATTGATTGTCACATATTTTGTGCACAGAAAAACTTTGAAATACTCTGATAGATGCCAGTATTCGATCAATCTCCGTGCTCATGTGTATCTCGATACTGTCCGCCGTACACTTGTTTTCGAAATTTATTCATAATCAGAAACCGGTTTTCATTTCTTTCGGAAGATTTGGTGCTTTAATTTTATGTAATTCCACTGGTTCGTGACCTGTCAATTTTACGCGATTTCTCATTAGGCGTTGCACCTGCGTTCAACTTCTGCGCTCATGCTTGTAAACAAAATTAGTCTAACCAGTTGCTGAAATGGGTTACTGCTTGTGATGCCTAGACTTATTTCGTGCGGCGAAACACTTCACTCTGCGAAGCCTTCATCTTCATCGTGCGTCTGACTATATGCGCCGATCTCCTGATGAATATGTCAATCTCATGTTGTGCAGCGGGATTTGGAATTGATTCCTTATGGATTGTGCGATGATGACTACGGCGAAAACCTGTTTCACGTTCAGATAATACAGGAAGTTAGTAACCACAGGCACTAACAATAAGTTAAAGGTAGATAGGGTGAGAATCATGATTCCTTCCTGAACCTTAGACAACCATTTTCGCGGAATGATTTTGGCCGGCGGTGTAAAGAACGAATACTGAAAATCCTTCTAAATGTTCAACGTGCTTTGTGAATTTGACTATATCCAACATTATCTTGGAAAGCTTGCTCATACACCACACATTTTCACGTTTGTCTATCCATGTGAGACATTTGAATTTGGCCTTGAACCGTTTCTGACTGTCGTGCTTGAGCCACGGGGCTTTGGACCTTTGGGTTTTACTGTGAAGCATATTTGACCGCATACTTGAGGTTCGTATATATTTGTATTCTTTGTGCATTTCAATTTAGCACCGTAGAAGCTACGAATCAATCTTGTTCTGGTTTTGGGATTCGTTTGAATTGGCTACGCGTTGCTCGATTTGCGAGATTTGATTTACACTATGACCAAGGCCGTCAGACGTAGAAACCGCAGCTGAAACCAGTACAAAGCTTCCGGCAGTCAGCTAGCCCGGAACAGCTATACAATGCTGAGAAACGGGGTTGTGAGCCTTCCGAGAACTTCCAAGCGGGAAGTTGTGCTCCACTTAGCCCAGTGTATAAGACAACAGCCAAAAAAATTATACACCTGTTTGCAGTCGAAAGGCCAAATTCGCAACGGATCCCGAAATCAAAAGACAATTATCCGCGATATTCTTCGATACTATATTATTACATGAACAAAGACATAAAAATATACAAACCTCAATAATACGGTCACAAGGACTCAATAACGAGAAACCGAATAGCAGCGTGTGAGCAAACAGCACGTGCGTCACGCAGGTCCTGAACAAGAATGTGTCAAAGCAGCGCTCTGGGCGCGAACAAACTACAATTGGTCCATAAAAACAACCAGTTTGTAAAGACAAGTCAGTAGTGTAGGCAAATGAGCGGTGTTAGGAAAAAACACTGAATCGCGAGGGTTAAAGGGGGATTCTACACGACCGGTTGCTACAACGTGTAGCCACTCCAAAAACGAATCCCGAAACTAGAACGAGATTGATTCGTATTTTCCACGGCACTGGATTAACAAGTTATGCGCACATAAATACGTACAAACCTCAATTGTACGGCCACAACGTCTAGCAAACAGGACCAGAGTTTAACAAAGGTCAATGTCAGGTACCACCGTCACAGAAGTCCAAGTTCGAATCAAAATTTTGACACCTCACGTGAGCAAAATATAAACGAATGTTGGAGTGTAGTGACTGATGCATGCTATACTTGTTCGAGGGTCGATGAGATAAATAACGTGGTCTCAACAACACAAGTATATGACAACCGCTAGGGAGGATTTCTACACGTGTACATTACAGGCTGTACAGGTCCATGTTAGATCGGAGCAAGCTGCCTCAGGACTGGAAAGTCGCGGCAGTCGTGGCAATACATAAGAGTGGACCTAAGTCGGCTGTGCAGAACCACAGGCCGGTAAGTCTAACTAGCATCCTATGTAAAGTCCTCGAGAAGATCATCCGTGCCCACATCTGCCAGCACTTACTGGAGCACTCCATGTTAAGTCCAGCTAAGCATGGATTCCTGAAAAACAGTCCTAGTGTGACCAATCTCTTGTGCTTCTTAGATGAAGTAACTCGACGACTGGACGAAGGTAACCAAGTTGAGGTATTCTACCTCGACTTTAGCAAGGCTTTCGACTCCGTTAATCATCGTCTTTTGCTATGCAAGATGGAGACTTTCGGCACAGGTGGGCCGGTATCTAGGTGGCTGGAGGACTTCCTCTCGCACAGGACGTTTTACATCAAAGTGGGGGCAGGTGTTCCAGTTTGGTGGGTCACCAGTGGTGTACCTCAGGGGTCCTTCCTACGCCCGGTCCCATTCCTGTTGTTTTCTGAAGACCTGGCATCTGCCCTTCAGTCGCCTAGCTTTATCTTTACGGATGATGTGAAGACTGTTGGATCTGAGTGTAAGGTGGACTTGGGCAGGAGTATGGGCACCGTTCTGGACTGGGCGTACATGTGGGACTTACCCCGAAACGGTGAAGAATGCCATTCGTTGTTTGGGCAAAAGAGTCTAACTGTCGCTTATGATCAATGGCTGTTCACCATAGAAGCAGGCAATATGATTAAGGACCTTGGGGTCATCATGAACAACGACTTCAAATGGTCAGAGCGGTGCAAGGCTGCTGCACAAAAGGCTCGTGGTGGGCTCTTTAGAATGCGGTCAGCTTTGTCTTGCCGACAGCCAGAGATACTTTTACCTATTCACGTGGCTATAGTACGACCCAACTTAGGATGTAGCTTGCGGGCTAGGTCACATTACTACGAAAGCGACGCCGCCTGCCTAGAGAAAGTTCAAAGCCTCGCCACGCGAATGGTTGAAGTTTAGAGGAGTAAGACTTACTAGCAAAGACTATGTGATCTGAATCTCCTCCCGTTGGAAAGGAGGAAAAGTCGAGGGGATCTCACAGAAACGTTCAAGGTGATGAAGGGCTTTTCTGGCATCATACCGGATATTCCAAGTGTCTTTAGATTCCAAAACAAGAGGACACGAAAAGAAGCTGATAAAGGCCCGAGCTAGGTTGATGGCCAGATCGCACTTTTTCAGCAACAGGGTAGTGAACAGTTGGAACGGCCTGCCTGGTGTCATGATAGATCTGCAGACAGTCCAAACTTTCAAAGGTGCCCTAGACCGCAGGTTGTGCGAGAAATTTCCTGGTAGTGAGCTTTGAGTATGTTAACTAGATGGATGACGGGTAGCACTGTGGTCCTTCTGGAGTATGCTTTATTAGACTTTTTAGCCCATTGCATACAGTCTCAGTGAACTCTCAAGATAGATAATGTCTCTCGCAGTTGATGTGCGATGAGGTTTTCCTTTTCCCTCTCATTTTCAGAGGGGATTCGACGAAATACACTCGGCAGTAGCAGGTGCATAACTGGTGTGCGTACCATCGAAGGAATTCTGGAGGCTCGATTGGTAGTGGCCATTACCCGCCCTGTGCAAACTAAACAGGTGAACTGAACTGAACTGAATTGTATTCGGATTAGAATAAATCTCAGTTCAGGAAGCCGGAGAGAGGCCGAAAATCCGGAGATTTGTTTTATGGGAAGGAAGATCGGAGTCTAGAAGGTCTGAATCTCAGTGCCTCATAGTGACTAGTGGAACTGAAGTAATTTTCGGGCTGTTCGTCCATGTATTGGGGGCTTGTGAAACAATTTGAATATTGCTTCAAATCGCAGGTCGAGACGATGGCCAGCTCTTGCTTTATCTGATGCACTGCTGTAAGTGGCAAGCAGGGAATGTGATTTGAGACTGTGTTATTTTGCCTCCAAGTGTGACACACAGTAGGGCCAGAGAAATCTTAAGGGACTTGGATGGACAAGTTCACGTGGTGGCTAGTTCACCTATTGACTTCTTACTTCAAGGTTAGAGGTCACTGGTGAAAGACTCGGATGCCCGGACCAAGTTGGCATTAAAAATGCTCAGCTGTGAAGTGGTCCTCAAGCAGATGAATTGCACGTCAGATATTAACTCACTGCAGGCCATGGAAAGGATTACTCAAGAGCTACCACCATGTCTCCACTATTTGTGGGCTAAGACCGTCGGAGATATCTTCGGGAGAGGGGGTGAACGAGTGTTCCAAGATCGGTAGTATTCGTGCCTCTCGAGGCCCAGATTACCCGAAGTAGGCTTGGTAAACTGGCTGCCGATAACCAGCCTCAAGGGTATTTGCGGCCCGTCATTTGGAGGAGATTTGTACGAAAAAGGTACCCAGAAGCTACACCGTTCACTCCAAAACAGGGTAGCCCACTGTTTGTAGCAGATGATAGATGCTTGGAATTTATTGGAATACATTCAGGTGATGAATGTCATCGTCTCCGGCCCCACGATGCCCCCGTAGTTGGACATTTCCTAAAGAGACCAGGGCCCCTTTTGTCGTGTCTGAATAGGGCACAACCGTCTAGCACCTGTCCTGTTTCGAAACCGTGTTCAGCGTCAGGTTGTCGGACACTGCGTCACCCTGTACCGCGTGGTACGCAGAAGCAATTCACAGAATGAGCTAAGCAGGCTTCAGCACAAGGGCTGCAGCTGGATAAGCTAAGTACGGCTGGTGCGGGAAAATCTGGCCAGTAGACCATTAATTGTGTGGCCACTTCTAGGCCAGAATGTCGTTTCCTTCAAGGTGTACTATCAGTATGAGCCGACAAACCAGCGAGCGTCATGGAGACCCACGCCCTACTGGGCGGCCGGTCCAGTCTGACTTTAATACAAAAGACCTTATGCAGGTGGGCCTGAAGGGATCCCCTACCTCAGTTTTGATTTCTAACGTGAATCGGACTAAAACTTGAAATTTGGGAATAACGGAGCTGCGGCTGAATGCCTTGTTAGGAAGGGATTACGTGGTGGTAGGTTGCTAATCCAAGCAGCCCAGCACCATTCAGAGGCTGACATTTTACCCTGGCCTCACCTACACTGCATCCAAAGGCAGAATCTGAAGGATTGGATAGTGTGAATCCCGATGGGAGTCGATGTTCCAGAAGCACATTGGGCATTAAGGCAAAGAAGCTGTGGGGGAAAACAATCCCGTGGCGTACGGAGGATTTTAGGATGGATGGTTCTTGGCCCGGTGAACCAGGAGCCACTCTTTGTGAGGGCAGTTAACCACACTGAGGTGGGGATCGATCCCTCAGCGGGACAGATCGATCGACTATACGGAGCCGCTTTCTGTGATGGGGATGCATCGAAAAACTCTCTTCCATCAAAAAAACAAACAGGCCGTTGATATGTTTTCCAATGCCATAAACTTGTTTAACAGACACTATGAGGTTGCACTTCTATGGAGGAATCTTGTGGTGAGACTTCTAAATGACGGCATTGTGGCCAAAGTCAGCTTGAAGATCTTGAGGAAAAGGTTCGCGCGTGACTCTGAATTCTTTGGTAAGTACCCTACTGTAATAGAGGGATATGTGAGCAAGAGCCACGCCCAGTTAGTGTCCGATATACATCTAAAAGTGGGTTTTGAGCTCAAGTGCTACTTGCCGCATCACTCAGTTACAAACCGTAAAAAGCCTAGCTAGCTGAGGGTAGTATTTGACGACGTGGCTGCATTCCAGGGATGCTCTTTGAATGAATACTTGTCACAGGGACCGGACACGACAGCTGGTCTAGTTGGAGTGTTGCTTCGTTTCCGGAGGGGTTTTGTTGCACTAGTCGCGGACACTGAAGAAATATTTGTGCAGGTTCGGATGTCGACAGGATGCGGAAGAACACTAAGGTACCTCTGGCAGGAAAAAGTTCACATAGGCAGCAAACTGGTTAAATATCAAATGAACGCCCATCCTTTTGGTGCCACTGCCCCCTTATTTTGCGCGAATTTCGCGTTACGGTGCACGGCGGACGATTGTGGAGGTCAGTACTTGTAGTGCTTCTCCAGGTCCGCGTGTGATAACCTCTATATGAATGACTGAGTCGTGCCCCTACCTGCGCTGGAGAAGGCGGGTTTTGCTATTCTGATGGGTGATCTTCCGTCACCTGGTAGCTTTTGGCTTCGTACTTGGGTGTGTAACGTAAGGAGGTGTTGGATATTTTGCTGAAGTCTGAGCTGGCCCGCCCCACTTTGAAAACTGGTGATTGCTCACCAGTGTTTGGAGGAGACTTAGGGATTGAGGTGGAACTCCATAAAAGACACGTCCCAGCTTTGGTTTGCAATCCGCGAAAAACCTCGAAAAAGGCATGACCCTTCCTGTGTGGTGTCAACGGGGTCCCACCCCCTGGGTTCAGTTTCACCTTTAATTCTGCCATGCAGGGAGTTGTTGCTATCCCTGTGTCACTTAAACGTTTTTGGGACGGCCAAATTGGAGGAAGACCCCTAGCTGCTGGAGTGATTGGCTGAGGAGTATGGGACAACTTTGTACATCGAAAATTCAGCTTTTTGTTTTTAGGGGTGGCTCAACGAGCAAAGGCGCACATGCTCGTGTGTTTTGTGACGCTTCTGAAGCCGGCCATAGAACAGTGGCGCATTCCAAAGTGGTTTAAAATGACGTAGCTCCCTTATGTACCCTGCTGTTCTCCATATTAGGGGTAGCTCCTATGAAGACCGTAACGGTTCCTCTACTGAAGTTAGCCGCAGCAAGACTGGCCGTCTGAGTCTCTCGGACTGTTACAAAAGAAACTCGAGTTAAGGTTGATAACATTTACTACAAGACGGACGCTATCATAGCCTTTCACTATATAAACCATAATAAAACGAGATTTAGTACGCAATTCACAAATAGCTTGGCTGAAACTACCTGTGGTCCGAACTCTGGCAGTCGCGTCATGACAGGCCAGAAGCTAACCCTGAAGGCTTGCTGCCGGGCAACACAACATCGCCGAGTTCTATTAGTTGCTGGTTCGAAGGTCCTGACCTCTTGATGAACGATTAAACCTTATAGCCGACCAGTCCTGAGGTTACTGCAACACATCCGGGAGTGGAGTCGAGGCAGCCTTTGAGCACGATTCTCACAATGTCGTAGGATACACGGAAGGACTCATTTCTGGCTAGGTAATCCAGTTCGCTCTACTTGCTTAGATCGATAGCGTGGCTAACTGCTCTAAAAAACGTATATTGTTGTAGTCAGGGGCGGTCGCTCAGATCTGGGATTGACAACCGGGCCACTCAAATTATATGATATTGCTGAGGGCGAGGAATGTGTTATTCTCTTTGTGCAAGCCAAGGCTTACGATGAAGAGTTTAATAGGTTACGAGATAGGAATTATAACATGCTCTAGCAGGTCTCCGATAGACAGGATGCTGTTGAAACCCGATCCGTTTTCACCGAGTGGACCGATTTGTGTTGAAGGGCAAATGAATCACTTCGGTCAGCTTCAAGGCGTGAAATCTTCGGTGATACTGCCCAGGGCTCGACGGATTGTGGACTCATTGATCCGGTGGTGCCAAGCACTAAAAGGACAAGCACGACTATCTAAGTTTCTCGCCCAGCTTTGCAAAATATTTTGGAATGTACAGGGCGGAGCTGCCGATAGGCATGTACTGGGAAGATGTTGGAAATATCAACTGCCTTTGGCAATCGTAGGCAAACAAACGATGGATCCTCTACCTGCCATAAGAGCCCAACAACGCTGGTTTCCCTTCAAGTATGTCGGAATAGATTAATTTGGTCCCCTTTCAGCTAAACATGGGCATAGCTTTGCTAAAGCGGATGGATGCGTCTTCACCTGCCTCCACATGCGGGCAGGGCATACTGAACTTTCCTAATCTCTGAGCACGGATTCATACAACATGACGCTACTGATTTTCATATCGAGGGGAAGTAGACCGTCCGAGATTTTTTGTGATAATGTGACGGACTTCGTTGGGGCTTACGGGAATAGAAGAACCCAGTAGGAAACTGGTCTGGTGATAATGTTGCTGTAGTATTGTTGCAGGGGGCTGCAGAAGCACGTAGACTCTTCCCCAAGCTATTTACCGTGGCTGCATATGGGAGCCTGGGTGCTTCCGGCTAGGACAGTAATTCTTTCATTTTGTGCCGAACGGCCCATGACCGAGGAAAACTTATTACCATTTCTCACGGAAGGTGAACGGATAACAAGCTGACGACAGCTATTACCTGTAACCTCGGACCATTGTTATCTGCAGGTGCTCGCGCCCAGGGAGCTAATTATCATGAGATCAAACTCACGACATATTCCGACGAATTCGTCGCAAGATAGAATGATTCATCGGTGAAGGCAGACAAAGTACCCTACATCTGTGTTTTGGAAGAGGCGGACCGGGGAATATCCTCCATCATCACAACAGCTGCAGGAATGGAAAACTCTGGAAGGCAACTTCAGGTCAGGTGATGTACAGCTGCTTGTTTCGGTGGCTCTACCGCGTGGCCTGTGGCCAATCGAAGTTATCGGAAGCACATCAACTTCGGAGGCCGGCTTGGTGCGAACGGCGACAATGCAAACTAGTGAAGGATTGATGGCACGTGATATTAGGAAGATTTGTTCCTTTGGAGGCGAACCGGACACTCGTGGTATAAGTTAAAAGGCAAACTCTCCTCCAGTGGGAGGCGGGTCTTCGGATTTTTCGAACCAAGACGGACCGCAGAGTTGGCCTACTTGCCAAACTACAGGCCGTAATTGGTGACGACCAATTTTAGACATTGGGAACCGCAGGGCTAGTCGGTACGAGCCCGACCACACTTGGAGGTGCACAGGAAAAATCTGGGTCGGTTTTTATGGGCCGAAGTAAGGTGGCCCAAGAAACCCTGACCCATTCATCATGGTCCATATAGCAAATAACTTTATTTCACTTGTATGTACTAATTTATCGGAATTCCGATTGTGTTGTTTTACTGCTGCAAACCTTTGTCACTAACCGGACCCTCACCCTTGCCCCAAGCTTGAGTCACCCCGTTTGAACTTTGTTGTGACCGTATTCGGGAACCTCATCCTCCGTGCTGAAACTTCTGTTTTTTCTGTTATGTTGTTGGGAATCCGAAGGGGAAAAAGAGGTACGGAACCTGGCAAAGACCCCCTTTGCTCGTATACTGGGCAGCAGCCAAGTTTTTATAAAGTGGGTCTTAGTCTTTTCTGGCTCCGTCCATGAGTGGAGACGGCGCTCTGGTGCGCACTTGAAGACCAGCGTCACCTAAGCTGTCTACCGGCAAGTCCTTCAGTTCATTTCACTTTGAACATGACGAAATTGGTCGAGACGGTTCGTGCTTCCTGATGGCTGTGTGGTCGGCGCCTTTCTGTGGCCCCTAACACTTCATGCACCACATGTCAGTTTGACTTCCTCAACCTAGTCACTAAGGCTGTTGATAGCGGGCAGGCATTAGTAGTTGTCTACCTAGATCTGTCGAAGGCTTTCGACCGTGTTCCACACCTGCATCTTATCTCCAAATTGCGTTCATTCGGCATTGGTGACCCGCTGCTTTCTTGGCTGAAATCTTATCTCGCTCATCGTTCGCAAGTGGTCCTCGCCAACGGACATACTTCTAAACCGAAACCTGTTACAAGTGGCGTTATACAGGGAAGCGTACTGGGTCCTCTCCTATTTCTGATGTACATTAACGACGCGTTGGATCTAGTACACCATGGCACGCCATTCTTGTTTGCAGATGATATAAAAATAGTTTACTCTTTCAATTCCAATGATGCTACCCATACTCTTTGCAACATTTCCGCTGACCTCGCAGCACTTGACCGCTGGTGCCACACCTGGAGGATGAGCTTTTCCACTGATAAGTGCGAGGTCCTAACCTACAAGTTCCAATTGCCCCCTGGATCCTTAACTCTTGGTGGGTCCCCAATAGCCACTCGACCTACTGTCCGCGATTTGGGCCTCAATTATTCCTGCTCCCTCAACTTTTCTGAGCACGCTGCCATCCAAGCGGCCAAGGCTAGAAGAAGTGTGGCCCTTCTCTTCCGGTCCTTTCGTCTCCGGGACAGCATCATCAGCATCTACAAATCACACATCAGGCCTTTGCTCGAATACTGCCCAATAATATTTTCTAACATGACGAAATTCGACAGAGTTGCGATTGAAAGCATACAAAGGCGTTTCACCAAACAACTACTTGGTTGGTCCACGTCTTTAAGCTATAGAGAACGATGCCAAAATCTGAATCTTGACCCACTCTGGCTCCGCCGCTTAAGACTAAACTTAGTCTTTTTGTATAACCTGCTCCATAACCGGTCTTTTTCCTTTGACCCAGTAAGCTTCTCCCGTGAAACCCCCTACTCACTTCGGCACAGGCCTTTTACTGTCCCTTTTAGTATAGCTAAGTCGGCCATACGGTCACGTTTCTTCCTTCTTGTCTACTCTAAAGTCTGGAACAAGTTGCCCATCACCCTTCGAGCTTCACAAACCAAGTCCCAATTTCTGTCGGCACTCATCCCATATCTCAGCGTCACCCGTGCACTACAGTTATCTAATATATGCTTGTCAGAAGAAATAGCTTACGAGAGGGGCCTCGACTTCTAAGACCAAACCCTTCTCCGACCCTGCTCCCTTCAATTAAGGACACAATCAACGATAGACAGTTTCATCTTTCTGGCTGAGTTCTCAACGTTAGACTACCTATGGCCACTTCCTCAATGAACCGAACAAATCGAAATGCCGCTAATTTTAACCATTTTGCTTCCATCCAACCCCGTAGTTTCTGTCACTCTTATGCCTCGTCTTCACTGGTTTTTATATGCCTCCATTAACCGTTGATCCGCAGCAGGGGCACACCCTGACTGCTGCTTTCTATCTGCTCTCCTTTCCCACGTAACCCCCCTTCATTCTTAGCCTTTTTTCAACTCCTGTCATGGTAATTTCCACATTTTCAAGGGTTTTGTCTGTTTGTTCCATCACTTGTAAACAGCTGATTATGCACTTGGCATGCCTCGGACGTTTCCAAAATAAACCATTATTATTCATTATTGCATTATCATAACCCACAGCTGGAAACACGTCCAGACTGCAGTACCCCTTTATTTCAGGTTTGCTGTCTCCCACTATCTCAGTCGCAAAACTGGCTAACCAAGGATGCCACTTTGACTCGTACGGACAGAGACTCAAGTGGAACCTACCATAGCAATTGGGACCGAAATCAAACCATACAACAGGAAATACTCCTAATTGCTTATCAGATCGTTCAACGTTTTCAAACGCAACCAACTCGAGTTCCAGTTCGAGCGCATGCCGCTACTATACAGCCACACTCGACTGATCGACCGACACATACATTGTCCCGCCAGACGAACCTTACGCACTCGATGCCATACATTACCAGAAACGACGCTGAATAACGCTGAAGGCAAATGTGTCAACACATACATATGTATTTGTCAGTGAAACAGCATAATAACTCTGAAGTCCATGCGGAGATTTTCCATTATATCATCCGTTACCACTGTTTATCTTTCCTACGACCCGTAGCCGGCTGGAAATTGACTCTCCACCTCCCGAAGACCTTCCAGTTGCGCTTTCTTATTTCAGAATGGTACACGTTACTGATCCTGAATCTAAACTCACCTTTTTATGGTCTGCTGTTTCTCCCATATCCGCCAGTGTTCACTCTCACAAAATTGGTCTCATGCCCCCCTGCTTCATAACTCATTCCGTTTATTGAACTCCTGTAAATCCGTCATTCAGGGTTTGCATTGTCTTCATGATCGCTATCCTCTTCGCATATGTTGATTTTCCCGAACATAATTCTTTACAATTTTCCACCCTTTTTCCTCTTGCTCAAAAATTTACTCCATCTGCATTACTTCGGTGGGCCTCCGGTTTCCTTGGCTTGCATCATTCTCGTTCGTAATGCGTCCTTAGCACTGCGTTAATGATTTTTCGATATCTCCACCGCGATCCAGTGCCCAGGCCGGAATCGAAACCGGTTCAAAAGTGCCGCGCGAAAAAATCATCAGAATGATCCGTTCAAACTGCTGCTGGCTCTGTTTTTCCATCTTTGATACTCTCGACTTTCATATTCTGAATTTGTGAATATTCCATCTTATTGAGTAACGTGTTACACCATGATCATGCGCTACAGCGTGCATCTCGACTATGGCCGAGAAATATACCAGTATTATTATTATTATTATTATTATTATTATTACTTCTTCTTGGAGACATTAGCAGGTGCCCGACTGTCCATATGAAGGCGCCTGTCGCGTGATGATTCCTTTCAGTCTTTCCAGCTGAAAGGATTTTACCCTGTCAAACTCTAAAAATTTTAATCGTACGTGTGGTCCGAGGAACTCACCCACTCTCTCGGTCTCGGCAGCATCATCTTCCTTACAGTCTACCCGCACTCCTTCCTTTCCACCGAAACGGCTAGAAAGACAGCGTACATTCTCCTGCGGACACTACCCGAAGGGCGGAAATTACTTTGGGTCCCACTTGCACAGCGCCTTACTTTCTACACGATCGTCTACAGATCATCAAGTTGGGGACCGAAGGCATGTTGAAGTACTGTGTATTCACGTGTGTGCCGGCGTATGCAGGTGGGTTTTGTCGAAAGGTGCTAGGAAGACAGAGTCCCGGTGCCTGGTGACCTTGAAGTTTTTCCAACCTGGTTCAAGAGAGATACAACAGACTTCTCACTTCCAATTTTCCATTCTGTCGTTCAGCCTCGGAGTCGGCTTGCGCGGTGGAAGCTCCCTGGCCCGCATTTTTTCTCTTTTACTAGTTCACTTCTCCCCCACCTTCTTTTCAGCTTCTGGGACCTGTCGATGGCCTGCCAGATCATCTAGCTACTTGCGCTCGTTCACTCTGATCTCAGGGCGCTTCGACCTTATGAGGAGTCGTCCTTTCTTGGCAGGCATATCTGAGGACAGTGGAACAGGAAATTTCCGGTTTTACCCAAAACAGTCCCCCATTCGGGTCTGACTGTGGGATTAAGCTTTAGTTATGAAATCCGCATGATCCATCGCCTCGCAGGAAAGAAGGTTAAGGATTCATCGATAGAGAGGGACAGAAGAGATACATCGGGGTTCCTTCTCGATACTCCCAATAAATAGCCTCCTTCAGGCAGTGTTCAGTCGACATTTGTAGGCTTCCTCCGAGGTTGCTTCAAAAACTACCCCTGGTAGTTTATATCATTCTCCAAAAAGATCTCAGCGAACAGCCGACTGCTAGTCCCTGATCTTACACGGCCTTTCTCGGGCTGCAGTTTGTGCTCTCGCAGTTCGTCATTTCCCATGTTGGACAAGACTCCATCCACACCCACCTGAAGCCACTTTTCAGTAAGTCCTCTGATGAGCAGTCACCATACCAGGGCGCCAAGCTTATACTCTTCCATCTCGGTGACCACCAGTCCGTGAACAACAGGAGCTAGAGCCCCCCCCCCCCGGGAAGTCCGAGTGGCAAGTTTAACCCCCCCCCAAGTTTGATTACTTTCCTGGTTACGTTATGCAAATAGTATGGCAACTTGGTTGCACGATTCTCGGCCAGAAAGTCCATGCAGGTGGGGTCATACCAACGGCTGACTTTCCAGAAGCTTATGTTTGCGGTCCGAGGCCAACTTTCATGAATTTCTTCAGTACTGGCGTCCGATCCATCGAAAGATAGTTCATGCATACCTCTCCGTTACCCTCAGTGAATTTGAGTGACGATGGACCTAGTCCAGTCCGTTGGTGCTTCACCTTCCTCCAACGGTGTATTAAACGGAAGCATTAGCCAGTGGGCTAGCAAATCATCTAATGGTTTCACTACCGCCGGGTGAGTTCCATCAGGTTCCTCTACTTCTCACGGTGACAGCTGCTTTGGATTGGCCTGAAAGTCGCTCTCAGACTTCGGCGCCTACCACCTCCGGGGTGTTTGTTCCACCTAATGGATATTCCGTAAGTCCCTTGGTCCGGTCTGTACACCCCCTGAAATAATCGCAGTGGAATGTCGGCCTTTTCTTGCCTGTGCACGCCCTTACCCCATTTTCATCTTTAAATACCCACAGTACCTTTCGCACTGTGGTTTTTGATTGTATGTAATTGTAGCACAATTTAAAGTTGACATTGAAGTTTGCAGCAACCCCGCTTTGGTTGCTCCGCCCCGATGATAGTTGTAGTTTTGAGGTCAGGCTTCTGGCCACCCTGCACTGTAGGCTGCCTGTTTTCGCTTGATGGCTTTTTCATACGACCGTTATACCTTGGCGGAGTGCCTTTCATTTTCGACTTCCTGGAAAAGGCTACGTCCTCGGATATCCCTAGTAGTTCATCTCTGACTTGCAGCTAACTCTCCTCCCCACTTTCATCTCCTCCTGAATCCGGCTGCCGGACCTATAAAGCGAGCTCCCGCGGCTATTCTGTGCCTAGTTGTGAGAAGTTGTATATTTATCCAGTATGTCTACTCATTGGGTTTTCTCCATCATTCTCAGGACACTGTGGTTGTCCTCGCTAATCGGGTCCTCTCCATCTAGCGTTACTAAATCGTCCGGAGCCCCCGCGTTTTCCATCCTGGGGATGGACGGTTTCTGCACACTTTTACCCATTTTTCTGTTCAACTCAGTGAACTAATCTTCAGTTCTATAAAACCACTCTCTTTTCGAAAGCTTCCTCTGGCGCCGTTTCGCTTAAGCTTCCGATCTCATGTGCATTAAAGCCGCCTAGTATAAGTACTTAACGTCTTGGCCCTATCACCCCACTCATATACAGCAACAATCCTTCATCTTCTTCGTAGCGAGATGCCGGGCTTTGGCGATTGAGGATTGTGGAGATTTCTTATTTTATTTCCGTGACTACCATCTCTTTGGCTACCACTTCCGATGAAGTGGACCGTTCGCCTCCGCGAGTGTTGCGGCTTTCCACCACGAATACGAGAACATCACTTTTCATACAACTGTCATCTTCTTCGACGCGATAGGCCATGTATCGTTTTAGATGCTGCCAGCCAGTATCTTCAACTGTGAGAAACTGTGTTCGTTGAAAGCTTAACATCCATGCTGTGTCTCACTCCTTAGCTCCGGCCACAAGCTTCTAACACCTGCGGATACCGTGTAGACTACTAAAAGCACCGCCCTGACTTGACTTGCTGATGGCTCATCGGGGTGAGTGTTTCGGTTGGTCAAAAACTACATTTTCACAGGGACTTTTGAAGCCAAGGCCAATCGTGTGTCTAAGCAGTCTTGTTGCCAGGGCTTTTTCGCAGCTCCTAACACCTAGCCCACGAGAAGGCAACAGGTGCCTTCCAGTCTACTTAAAGATACCCGCAGTGTTTTTGAGAGGCTGTCACGTCAATATTGCTTTAGGTTTTTTGCTGAACCCGGTCTTGTACCGCAAATCCCACCATCAGTTTTGAACCGCCTGTGTGTGAACTTCGAATAGCTTGGGTGGCCCTTGGCAGGCCTAGAGAAATGCGGTGCAGGGCAGGATAGGTCACAGGACCTGGGGCTGGAACCAGCCCAAATTACAGCATCAGTGATCGGGGAGGTGAATCCCACCGGAATACAACTTCTAGGTCTGCTTTGCGCCTCTGTTTTATTTTGTAGACAAAGCAAGCTTCAGACCAGTTTCGCGACATGGGGGTTGTGGCAGCCAGGAGGTTGCGATAAGGGGCATTTTTAGGGTCTGGCTCCCTCCAAGAGTATTGCCGGCGCAAGTGGTGTTCAGATCAGATCAGATCGGGTCACAGAATTTGTGGAGTCCAAACTGTTGCTCTCGACGAGAGCAGAGTTCCGGCTATGCTTCGGCGGCCAAATTATCCATATGTTGTGGCTGCTGAATGATGGGCTGCGAAGGAGAGAATGGAAAGTGGGTGCGCTCTCGGGGAACCAGTAATAGCGTTGGATAGGCATGTTTACTGACTCATATAACCGCCATGTTTTCCCCAAGCGATAACCCGCGGGTTCAACTGAGCTGATAAGAAAAGGACGTAGTAAGCTCTATTTGCGTTGCTCTCGTGACGTTGAAGCATATGTGTAGTGCCCAAGAAAGGAAGGCAGTAATGAAAAAGGAGGTGGTACTCCATAGGGAAAATGTGAGTATCTTCATTTGGCTGGTCGTGAGCAGCAAACCTCTCATCCCAGCAACAACCCAACCGCCTTTCGAGGACGACTATACCAATTAATGCTGTCTTTTGAGTGATAGTTATTCCCGTAGTTTGCTACGATGTAAGAGGTGAAATTTACCACAACACCTGATGGCCTTGGTTTAACCAGTTCATGTTCGTATTATTTGAGGATTTGGTTGCTACTTTGGACTTGTAAGGAACTGCTGGCTCAGGGATAGCTTGATGAGTTGCTTGAACATCTGAACCAGATCTGCCCCTGGGCGAAGCCTGTTTAGAGATAATTGGTCGAGCAAGTTGAATCATTCACTCTAATTCTCAACCCGCAGTCCAGTAGCGGTTTTACCCAAAAGCTTACGAACGGTCTCCAACAACTTCTTATTTCTCACCAGTGTCTGAGCCAGGCCTAAAAGTGATATGCCGGATAGAACAAGCGCGAGTCTTGTGAAGTGGCAGAATTGTTTTGGCGTCAGGCGGACACCGCCAAAAAATTGACCCACTGTCCCTAGGTGGTGATTTGAGACACTGTTGGGCAGGTTTAAAACTTTCACGCACTTGGACGCCAATACCTTCCGTAACCTCAGCAGTCTCGACTTCTCCGGGTGAACCATCACAAAAGAGCTGCGTCTGTCCTGTTTCCTTGCCCTGAAGTCATGGGCTGAATGTAACTGTGTTCAGAAGAAGCTCCCATTTTTCTGCCAATTCACGTGTTCTAACAGGGTTTCCCTGTGCCCAAACGGAAGGTTCCTCCACTTTTTTATGACTCTCCGCGGACGGAGGGCCAGGAATGCTCAGGGGGCCCACCAGGACATTTATATAGATGAGGGATACCGGGGGTCCTGGCACGGACCATGGCGGTACCCTGCTGCATGCCCTGGCTGCTCTAGACACTGCTCACTCGAACCCGAAAGAGGAACGTTCCACCACTGAGGTATGCTCTCATGCATTTCAGCCCCATCTGCACCGTGCCACACCGCGCAGTTCATGTATGATCAACTTGTGGTTGGCCGACGCAGAGGCCTTCTGGAAATACGGATAACGGACTTGAACTGGTTCAGTTTTTTCGGGTCTGCTATCCACTTCTTCGGTAGATGATAACGGATTCGTTAGAAATGGTTTACTGCTTGCGAATTCGTGCTTTCCTGCAGTAACTGTAGTATAATGTTCAGCATGCCTCGCTATCCTATCCCTGACAACCTCCTCCGGTACCTTAGGTACCACCGAGTGCAGGCTAGCCGGCCCCTTGTCAGACGCAACTTCCCTTTTACTTTCTTCGCAAACGGGCTCCTTTCCAGGTGCCCTCCAGTGAGGAGGAGGCGTACTCGGTGCTGGTGGCCTACTGAACAGTTGCGATGGCTCTTTGGAGGCTTTACGTGTTAGCCAACGAAGGATGGTGGAGTGAACCCTATACTTTCCCGCCGACATACTTCGCTTTAACCGAATAATATCCACTGCTTCTGCATTGGGTTCTACGTAGATTTCTTCCAAGCTTGGAATGCGATGGGATTCAGACAGCGGCGGATGTTTACCGGAGTCGGCAGTATGTACGAGCCAGAAGAACCACTCAAGCACTTAGGGTTCTCTTCCCGCGTACCTTGCATGCCCACTGCATTCATCGAAAGTTTCCTCTTGCAGAGCGAGATCGAGCCTCAGACTGTAAGTATTTTTAGCGAGCCCCGGGGCACCTTTAACATTTTTTCCAAACACCACCTTATGCAGCATCCGTGGTAACTTCGCACTCCGAGGGATTTTTCGTGGCCCCCAGATACCGTAGAAGTGACAGTGACCCTCCACCCGACCAAATCGTATCCGTGTCACTAATGAAGCCAATAGCGTTAAGTTGCGCGAAAGAAGAATATTATAAGCCGTGGTAGATGGTAGGTAAGGGCAAAAGACAAACAGGGTCACAAAGCTCGCAAACAGCAGTGACCGAAGGAGGCAGGGAATTGCACTCTGTTTCGTCTTCGAAAGATCGGGGCACAGGTGCCACCAGGAACTACGTCATAAAGCTAAGATCCAACCTCATATGAATACCGACACCGATCTTCCAGACACCAACTCAGTCGGAAATGTTTTCCACGGGTTGACGTAGCAGGCAAAGGTCAGAGATCAGAATAAAGTATGCGGAGCTTGATCCAGATTTTTATCCAGTTTATCGCACCCGAGGCTCCATGGATCCTCACATGCTGCAAGAGCAAAGTCAAGCAACATCCATTCTAGTGGTACGAAGGCTCAGACACCGCCGGTCGAACTGTAATGACTGTTACCGCAGCCTGTTTCCGAATGCTTAGACGAGCACGAAATCGATTGCTACTCTGTTTACCACAAAACTCGAGGCAAAGCTACCCGAGAACCAGAAAGCTGATTGAGCTATAGCTCAGTCGTTTTGCCAGTGCCGTATCTAGCTAATCACTGCATAAGTATAAAATGCAGTGCAAATGCCCTCTTGACTGTAGTCCGTATCAGGTTGAATTGTGGACAAAATCCAACGGGTAGCCAAAAGGTCCAGGCTCAACCGAGCTGTAGAAGTTTGATAAGAGTTGAACATCACGTGCTCGATCCGAGTAAGCCGAAACTAAAACCGACTGATCTCGACCGAGCAGGAATAACGAGTGAGTAATAAAACAAACGAAGATCAAATAAAGCTAAAATGCACCAACTTTGGAGTCCTCCTCTTGATTCCCACCCCGGGGGGTTGTCACTACGTTACTCCAACAGCAGCAAGAAAGGCGGCTAGGGAAACGGCTTGTATCGAGGCTGCAACCTCAAAGCGTACCTTCTTCGGTCACCCACTTAGACCGCCCCGGTAGTGCTTACATGGATGATAATGAAGGCTTTCTGTCTTTCTACTGCTTTCGCGTATGCGACTGGGGAATGTGGTACAAAATTTGAAAAAATGAAAAAATGTAATAGAGAAGGGGGGAATAGGTATAACGGCTTCAGAGTTAGCTGAAAGTATCAGCGGTGATAACTTTGTGAGAACGGACCTGCGCCACCCAAAACATTCCGAATAAAGAAGACCATCACCGTGTCAGGACCCCGACTGCAGAGGGTCACGCACAACAACCTTTACCATATGTTCAGCTTGATTCCGAGACAGGTTGAGCGCTGGCCATTTTGTTGCCTGATTGTAGGTTATGCGTTGTGGCGTGCTGCGTAATGGAAGGGGGCAGACCATTAACTCGGTCACGGAGGAGGTGTCCTCAACTTCTTTTTGGCTCCTGGTTTTCAGGCTTTAGTCTCCTTCAATGTCATCCAGCACCCTCAAACCATATACAGTTTCCGGCAGTCTGGTGTCGTACCTCAACTTTTGGTGGGCTCACGCCACCGGGACTCGGCGGCTCCGTTTATCGCTCCACATTTTGAACGTAATTATCCAAGGATAGGGGCCAACCGCAGAGTACAGCACATCAGTCCTTGCTTTTTGGGTTTCGACGGAAACTTGCCCTGGATCAAGGGCTGTGACTTCAGTAAGGTGAATGTCCGTGACACGAGGGTAGCGTCCGGCAGCCTTGTGTTTTGGTTCATATCTTTTTCTTGCCGCATGTCCTTGCCTCACATCGTAGCATTTGGGCTATTTGCGTTGTCCAGAAAGTTTTACTCAGTGATGTCGTCATGCAGAGCGCAAAAATCGGAAGTGGAGAAACTGAGATTCGATTCTTCCCGAATAACCCGTCAAGCGGGAGCTCCGATTCGCTTTCGTAAAGAACTGGAGCATGTTAAATTTGGCACAATCGACATCGAACAATCCTGGCGAGGCCCAGCTTCCTCCAGTATTGATGTAAGATTTAAACAACCCTTCCAAACAGTGCATATCTGGTTACGCAGAAGATCGTATAGAGGTCTGCCTTCCCAGCTAGGCCAGTGATCAATGTGCCGAGAATTCTTTAGAAGTTCTGCGTCGTTCAGGCCCTCACCACCGGTGACGGAAGCGTGTCTCATCAGCCCATAACTCGTTGGACGAGGGAACTTGTCCTAACTACCGTATTACATGGACATTTTAGGGACTTCGGCTTGATTTCCTTAGGCCCTTGGAGAATTGTATCTAACCGTGCAGTTTTACTCAATGAGGCAGCTCTTACCCGGACTAGGCGTCCCGGGGAACGACAACACCAGGCAAGATTACCTGAAATACAACGTCGGACTTGATCATCCACGGGAGGCTAGCACTCATGGAAGATAAATTAATAACCGAGCAAAAGATTTATACTCACACGATTTGGCTGTTAGGGTCAAACTTCACTTGATTCGCTGGATACTGTAAAAGAAGCTTGAGTGTAACGGACCTCCTGGGAAAGTCTTCGAGACACCAACGGCCTTCTCTTTTCAGGGTTTGTTGACGGTTCGGTTTGTTTGAAGAGAAGACTCTCGAACTAGGATGGAAGGTTTCGTTTGCTTCCTCTGCTGCTGTTTGCCTTACTGGAGCAACAAGCCTAGCTTTCTCGGGCGTGATTTTTGCCGTGTTTTCAGTTGCTTCTCTGAAGTGAAGTCCGCTAAGCTGACATCGGCGTGTGGCTACTTCTTTGGGGTCAGGGATCTCGACCACGAGTTGACCAAGCTGCCTTGCAATGGTTCCGTCGGCCACTCAAAGATAGCGGACTGGAAAAAATGTTGCATCACTAGGAACTAGGCTCCTCAGTAACCACCTTAGGCATTTTGACTTGAACAGAGTGGCCAAACTTTCCGATGTCGTCAAATGTACCGCATTCTATTACTGTGGCAGAAAGTTGTCCAAGAATGCCCGTGATTACAGCCTTGATTTTAGAAGGGCTGAGCCAAGAACACCAACCCCACTCTGGATGACCAAATGTTGTTCGAATAGGTCTGCAGCTGGTGCCATACGGGAAACTATTCCGCTCATGTGCTCGAAATCTAGGATCATCATCACTGAACATGTGGGAAGCACTTCAACGGAGTCTGGATTACGAATAACACGGTCCGTGTTGACGCCGAAAACATGTCTGGTTATTCTGAGTGTATCGACCAGTATGAGAGCGCGGAATCCGTCCAGGAGCGGGCCGTAGAAACCCACACGCATGGGATCTGGCTGCCAGGCCACTGGTACCAGGTATCTGTTTTCATCTTGGTTACATGTGGACACGAATCACAGCTCTTGGCTAGTACGCATTTGTCGGCAGCCATTCCAGGCTACCAACACCCGAGACGATGTAAAAAGTTCACTTACTGTGTATCGGGACATTTTTTATGCAGGTCCTCTGGAACGTTTCCGCACAGGCAAGATGGTATGACCAGCCGGAGGGTGCGGCCGGAACTCTCTGAGGTTGGACGCTTAGTTACCATCAATTTACGAAAAATGGCGGATACTTTCATTTCACTTCTCTTTGCCGGCTTTTTAGGATAGTAGAAATCACCGGCGTCACGTATCTTTCGGTGTACTCTCACGGTTACCTTCTGGACACTGGAGCAACAGGTGACATAAAACTCCGTTATTTGGTTGCAGTGAATCGCGCTTATCACGACAGAGAATCAGCATAAGGGATTTTTTATCGGGCTGATTTAGGATGTTGCTGTTATACGCAGCAAGGGCAGCACTTTGTCGTTGCGTCATGCTGGCCTTAAACTTTACTACTGACTTATTAGAGGCAAAAAAGCAGTTCAAGTTGTTTTTGATACTTGGCGATTGTAAAATCAAAACAAAACAGGCCCTTATGAGGACATATCACCACCTAGAATACAGCCACTGTTTATCAGAGGGTCCGTGAATGTCCTTCCTTAGCAGCATTCAGAGGTCGAGAACTATAGATTATCCGGCATTCACCTTGTTGAAAAGCAGCAACGTCTTCAAACCCAGATATATCCGTGATTAACTCTGCTTGCTGATGTGGTTCGGGTGAGCCAACGATGGATATTCAGCTGTGCTTTCGGCGAAATCCCTTTAAACCTTCTCGCATTAGTTGGTTTGCGGCTGCACACCGGAAGGCTGGGCTAGCACCAACAGCTGCATCCTAATCTTAAAACGCGGAATGAATCTGTAAGAGCATTTTGATCAAAGAATGATCCACGCCAAATGTGCTCGATCATTCGACTGCTCCATTCCGGCCATGGGATTAAGCCCATCAGGGTGAAGCTGGCACGGATTGACATTCACCGTGAAACTAAAGCTAATCGTCTCCTTGACAGCGAACCTTAATTTCGAGGGCTTGATGAGAGCACTCCTGGCTGCAAACCTCCCCGGGGTTCTTTTCAAACTCTGGCCCGGTTCTTCATCCGATGCTCTGAAAAGGGTTGCACCATCCTCATGCGCCATTTCCGTGGCCAAAACTTTATTCCGCTTGCCAAGGACAGCCTAGAGAAAGCAGAGTAAGAGTTGAAAGCGCAAAGTCACTTAGATAAGTTTTCCAAAACATTTCGCTGTAATGCATGTATTCCGTAATTTTCCGGTTCCGTGGAATTCCTTGTGCCCCACTGTATTCGTAAATCTTAATTACTTCCGCCATTTCACTAGATACCTGGCACTTTCTCATTTCTTTTCCTTGCCACAACTATCAGAGTAGCCCACATAGGCAAACTGGCCCGGGCAATCAAGCCATTCTGCTCCACCTGCCTTAGTGACTTTAAACTCCCACATTTTCGATGAGGCATCGTTCTTCGTTGAATTAACATCTGTGGAACGTCAGATTCCAATTTTGACTGATCCTCTGCCCTTCCGCCGCGATAGTTGGAGCCCTGCACAATCAACTACTGGGGAATCATTGGACTAGTGGTAATGGAAAACTCTACTTGAATGGAAGGGCAGTAATCCATATTGCGTAAAGCGATACATTCCGGGTTGCCAGCCGAAATCGGGAAGCGGACTTAGGCGCACGTTTGCCACTTGGAAAATAAAATCTGCCCATTTTCAAGTGACAGCTCGGAGCAGTGACCTGTTAGACTGTGAATACTCCCGTCAGAGTGTCATATGCTTGTTGGGGGACAAGTGATCTTCAACATTCTCTACGGAATGATTGACCTACAACCAACCGCATCAACGATGAACCCATTTTGAATCACTCAAAGGAAGGATACCAGTTGGTGCAGCAATTGATTATTGTTGACTGCGGTCCACGGTAGGTATACGTACACATTATCTTGGGTACAGTTCTTTCTGTTCACCTCTTCCATGTCGCAGTTTGATGCTCTGCAGACCTTTCGGGTTGCGAGTTCTTTCACGTTGAATGCGAGTGGAAATCTCTTCATGACAGGCTTCGATCTACAGGTTTGAGAGATGCTGCAGCTCTGGAATAGCTTAGGCCGCCACCGCGCAGGCCCGTTCAATTGAAGGCTTTTGTAAGGGCCTAAAGGTGATATCCCGAGCGCAGCCGAATGTGTCATATTATTGCTTGCAGATTCTGTAAGCCTCTGCAAAGTGTAAGCCCTCCCGTTCCGATGAGTGCAGCTGTAGTTTTAACGCATTCGGCTTTAAGTCGATTACAAAGCATTTTCTTTCAGAGAGTCTCCAGAGATGTTGCTAGCAGCCTGTTGATTTAGTTGCAGAATGAACTCGCAGACAGACACGTTTAGCCCCTATACCAGTGAACCAAATTTCGTTCTTTCGTTGGCCTGCTGAATGACACTGTTCACTCACAGTTTATTTAGTTTCCGGAACGGCAGTTTTGCGAGGGCGTCAAAGTAAGCTAAGCTGTTCAGAACGAAGCCAAGTTGCGGCATCTGTGGTCGAAAATAAGGCTGACTGATGCCAAACAGCTTGTTTTCACCCACTGCACCAGATCTAGAACAGTTCACCCATTCTTTGATCAGGGGTGTAATACGGCTCAGGTTCAGCTGTTCACTGGTAAAATGGCTCCATGCACCAGTGCCAAGTATGAGAACCGTACTCACCCGGACAGTCTCACTTAATGGAATAACTCTTGTCTGCACGAGGCACAACAAGGGGCCCCAGGGCCCTAGGGGAGCGGCGGAAAAGTTTTCCAATAATTTGCCGGGTACAAAATCGTTCGTGTACTACAGGAGGTGTGCAGCAGTCGGCAGGTAATGTGTTCAAAAATATCGAAGAGATTCCGCTGAATCTACTGGACTCAGTCCTAAAAGAAGACTTTTGATTGTGGCTTATGAACTTGTCTCCTATCCGGTCTCACAGCGAAATACCAATGAAGTCCTCTCTATCAAATGGTCAGAAAGGACTCGATTCGGGGGACAGATGCGGAAGTGTTTTCTACGTATAGCGGAAACGAACAAGTGCCGATACGAGAAATGCACGAAAAGCAAACGGGAGATACGGAAAAGCAGAAAGCAAACCGACGGCTTGTGAAGTCGACGGGGAACCTAAGGTCAAATTGACTGAAACTCGAGGCTGAGGGGAACCTCGGAAGGCCAAGCTCAGTTAAACGTATGCAACCTAACAAAAGCATGTGGTAGATACCAAGCAGTAGAAAAGGTTGTAGAGAAAATAAACCAGGACTGTGTCCGGAAAACGCTCGTCCCTTAGCACGATCAAGGTCACGGCGTTTTCAATGCTGGTAAGAAGTCGTGTGCTTTTGAGGAATCCTCATTCCGTTATTCGATATATTACCGATTTGGATGGTACTCCGACATTATTATGAACGACACTTGTTTTTGCTCCGGCACTTTCTGTGCGTTGTGACTCGTTCCCACGGAGATATAACCGCAACGCGTGATGGTAAAATGTATTGCTGTAATTCGGCATAGTTTAGGTCGACTGCTCCCGGGGTAACTGAGAGGCACCGTTAACTGCGCTGAGGCCATTTTGGCAGCTCCGCTGAGGAATTTATTTTGTGTGGTCCGAGAAGGCTTGCAGATACCTCTATCCTCGAATGACTTGTATCGACCGCTGCTCTTGCATTGTTCCCCGACCTTTCAAATGCTAACTCTGTTTTGTCAGGAGTGTCACCTTTGCTTTCTGGAACCCCCGGTGGGTTTTGACTGAAGCACACCGTTAGAGATGATATTGGCGTTCAGATTTTGTGATCCTTGAAGTACGGTACCTCAGATTCATGTGAACCTGTTTGTTCTTGATTCTTCCGTCCGTAGCATTAAGTTACGCATCAACCCTCACCGCTGATCAGAACTGGATCCAAATCTTTGCGGCCGCTTTTATCTGCCGCGGTTCAACCTCACCTGGTTGGTCAAGCAAGGGAACGAAAGCTACATCGTACCGGTTCCTATGTAAAAGCTTTTGCATAACCAAGGCCCTCCACCCTGGAGTTCAGAAAAGCCCCTCCTGATTCTGAATGATTCATAGAGATCCTCTTCTGCACTTCTTTTTACCGGCAGAGAAACCTTTGGTTTTCTGAACATCTCCTTAAGTGGCTTCTACGAAAACGTCTGTATGAATAACGTCTGCCCACCTTCAGGTGACTTTCTCCTTCCCCAATAAGACTGTGAAGCCAATCTTGAATAGCTTCTCTAAGCGGTTATAGTGGGCGGACAATGTACTCATGTCTTACGCGAGGCATAGATCCCCGTCAGCCTAGTGGGACATCATTACTCCCAGTTGCAAGTTCCGGTATTGCCACTGGGTTTTGAAATCCGCAGTCGAATATTCAGTCTCCGACAGTGTTAGTCCTTTCCAAACCCACCCCGATGTTGCGAATCCACGCTTCTCTCCAGTTGGAGTGGGAGATGTCATCGGAGAGGTGCCCGTATTAGTTTATATAGAGTAGAAGTTCCTGCTCCTTGCCCAATCAAGTCAGCTTTAAGTTTGCGCAGCCTGACATGTTCCTTGGGACGTTTTGCAATCCCCTATTGACCAGCAAAGACAAGATAATGCTGTTTCGGTTCACGAGCAGAACCATTTAAATAGAAAAGAAACGATAGTGACCTCGGGACCAAAGTGTGCCGGACTCAACTGGCAACCTTCTTCGTGTTGGACCCCTGTCATATTGTCCCTGGACAGATGCACTTTCCTCTGAAAACTCGACCATGCCGTTACCCAGAGAAGTAGCTACTCTAAAGGCTCGAATATTGTGCGCCGGGGGCATGTGATTTATTGAGCCAAAGGCTTCCTGAAGTTTGGGTGTCAGACACCTATCTTCTTGCTATCGACAGTTCCCTTGTTGCTTCATCCTGAAGGCTGATGAGGCCATTCGTGGAAAACCTCCTCTCTATAAAGCTGTGCTGGCACTTCAGTGGACTCACTTCCGGTTAGAGAGCAGCAGTTTGATTTTGTGGAACCCTTTCAGTTTCCTTCAAAGCCAAAGATGTCAGGTTTACTGGCCTGTGGTTGAAAGCTTCCTTTCTACACCCACTCTTGTGGATTGGCGCCACTTGCCCCGGCTTCCAATCATACGGCTGTTGACATTCATGCTCAGACTTGCTGACCAGCTGTAAAAGTCTTCCGGCCAAGAGGCCGGCTAGTGGCCTAAAATGGTTGGATACAGTCTAAGGGGGCCCACCGTCTCATACTATTCTATTTCTGCTCTTTCCTGGCGAAAGCCCCCCTCTCAATTTGGAAGGGTGGCCTTCCTGTCCCTTCGAATGAAGGGAGGCTAGGTATTCTTTTGCAGCGATCGTTTCCGAGCCCTTCTTTCGAAATAACGAAGCGATATATTAGTCTTGCGCTCATTCATTTCCGTGTTTTCACCCCTCAAGTATCTACCTTTACCAACTACTCCCCGTAGGGTTGAACTTGACTGGATACATTTAGAGCATGCCCTTGGGTTGCTTTTCCCCTCTCTCGCTAGTCCCTTTTCATGCCGGCCTCCGCACTTCAGCTGGGTTCGTAGCTCTTCCTCCGGCTGCATCTTAACGGAGCTTTCTTCTTTATATCTACCGGCTTTTAAAAGTTTCCATCCAAGCTGCACAATACTCAACTCGTGGGCAAACTTTGGGCGAACTAAGATGGCTCCCGAAATATGCCTCGAAATTCTGCACCGAGGCTTATGAAACCTCTTAAGGAATATATTATTTCCAATGCCACAAAATTTGTTTATGTATATCTGCGCTACTGAAACGTTGAATATTGTTTTACTGATTGCCCTTGTCATAAGGGGTTGTCCTGCCGTCTTTATCTGTTCTCAGTTGATGGGGTCCCAACGTCGGTTTTCCATGGAGAAGGATGGTTTTTCACTCAAAAGATAACTTGTGCGCACTTTTAAAGTTTGTATCAACTCAGACTTGTCGTTCACTCTCAGTGTACATAATTACATCTGTTTATATGCACTTTTACTCATGCATGCGTATATTACATTGGACATTTGGCCAGTTGTCTTGTAGTGTTGGTTTTGCGCAATTCACGCGACATTCAACGGTGGCTGTTCATCCCCCGATTCTTGGAAGCAGAATACCTTGTTATGCCCTAAGGGACCACGCGGGAGAGCTACTGGAGGTGAAAGAAGGTCAACAGCGCTAAATTTCCCAATTGTGCGGAGGCTACTTCATGAAAGCATCGGCTTCCAGGGCTTAAATAACAGTGGTTAGGTATGAAATGGAAGGACAAATGTTTTCGAATATTTCTTTA
Source organism: Fasciola hepatica (assembly GCA_948099385.1). Classification (NCBI taxonomy): domain Eukaryota; kingdom Metazoa; phylum Platyhelminthes; class Trematoda; order Plagiorchiida; family Fasciolidae; genus Fasciola; species Fasciola hepatica. The sequence continues at coordinate 3,322,367 of CANUEZ040000112.1, read as the reverse complement.
ATCTGTAGCGTACTACTCTGTCTATGTGGTACACTAAATTATTTTCAACAATATCTAAGACGGCACTAGCAAACTAAGATGGGCGAAGGAGCGTGCGGTAATGAAAGGCCAAAAGAGTATGTACAATAATAATTAAAATGAAACAAAAGGTGTGACCCAAACTCACAGTTGTTCAGTGTTTTTGTGTTCAGGAAATGAGCGCCGAAGAGCCAGTATCCGCCAATGTCTTCAGTTCAGTTCGGTCTGACGGCCACCCGTTGAACAGAACAGGATGGTATTGAGCGAAGTGCCAAGAGACGCCGTGGAAGCTTCTAAAATGTTTTGTTTCTCACAGTAAGTTCCTACCGATATGATTCCAAGACACTCCAAACCAGAAGATGAGACAGTGCCAGAATGAAAGATTTACTTACAGCCTTTTGTATTGCGCGGTGATGACGACCAAAGGGTGTATGTGTTTTACATTAAAACGTCGGTACAACAAAGGAGTGTCGCACCAAGGGACGTGGAAAATCATGGAAAAAGTCGGAAATGTACAGGTACCTACAAATCTTAATTCGTAACGGATTCGTTTACTCCCAGAGTCTATGCTATCGAAGTAGAGCCGCAACAGCTGGGCCCGCAACAGCTCTAGGTTCTATGAATCTAGTCACTGCTAGCGCAAAAAGTCGATCATCCATGAAAGTTGTTACCTTCATATTATTTTAATTTTTTCGGTTGATCAAGAAATACAAGCTGGATGCACCGGGTTTGCCGAAGTCAACGCGGACTCTGTTTTACAGTCCTAAAAAGAATTTTTAACAACCACTCCGACCATGAGGCAAGGTCGTGACGTGCTACACTCTTATGCCAGGTATTTCGCCCTACCCAAGGACAATATCTCGTACACTACAGTGCTGAGATGCTTCTATCGGTTTACCCAGTGAATTGTATTTGGGAAAACTCAGGTCATTCATCAAGAGACCCACAAAACCAGCGGAATATTTATACAGAAACTTTCACGGGGTCATCAGTGCGCTCTGGAGTAAAGGCGTTGTTGATTCAGGTGGCAGTTTAGATCTGGCCTTTGTTGCATGCACCCATTTTGTGTTCTATGTGTGTTTTTACTCCAAAAAGATACTAGATAAAGTTGTTATTACTAGGAAATCCACGCAAGATATGTTGAATGTCTGAAAAAACCCACTGCTTCGTATAAAAGTCCAAATCGGAGAAACAATTGTTTTCCAGTAATTCATTCTCGAGCCATCTACGGATTACATAGTCGACATTGGATAAAAGATCATGAACATAGACATGGAGTAAACACCAATCAAGGGCGGGGGTTTGTCAGTCAAATTATTCTTATCGTGTGTCTATACACAGTCTTAAGGACACTTTTGATTTCATAGAGAGAATAAAGGCTGTCAATATGAAGGACAAAATAACGTTTTCGCTTGACGTCGAGTCTCTATTCACGAATGTACCATTAACAGAAACCATCGACCTGGTGGTGAAATACATAGAAGAGAATAATATAAACGTTGGTTCACCACTAGTGGGTTTGCGCGAGCTCTCGTTTCGATGCACATTAAATGTCCATTTCCTATTTCATGAAACTTTGTACAGACAACGGGACGGTGTGGCTATGGGATCACCACTAGGTCCATTTCTTGCCGACGCATTCCTAGCGAAGTTAGAAAGAACCAAGCCGAAATCTACAACTGAAAGCTTTGAACATTACTGTCCTTATGTGGATGACATATTTTGCGTGACTGACGTTGATTGTGACCTAGATTTTGTGCAAACATTATTCAGTGAGGCAAGCAGAGCAATACGCTTTGCAAATGAACTCGAAATAAACAATCAACTAACATTTCTCGAAGTGACACTCACAAGAATGGAGGATGGTCGGTTCCAGCAAAATGTGCATCGAAGACAAACGTGGAGCGGCTAGTACCCCAATTTCAACAGTTTTGTTAGTATGCAACAGAAGCGAAACTTAGTAAAGTGCCTAAATTTCAGAGCGAGGGAAGTTTGCTCCGCGGAGACTTTAGATGACGAATTAATGCTTATAAGGAACACCCTACGTGAGGACAGTTACCCGGATCGGCTTATGGAAATAAATTTTATCAAAAGAGTGCCAAAAATCACAGTGGAAACCGTAGGAAAGAAAGATCTTTATATTAGCTTGCCATTTAAAGGTGATATTGTTAGTGAAATCTTAAACCGTCGACTGAGGAGAGAAATTCGAAATACTTTCAGTGCCGTCACACCACGTTGTGTGCTTCGAGGTGCTCCTCTAATCCAGATTCAGAACAAGGATAGACTGCCGATGCTGACCTCATCAACGGTCGTATACTCTTTCAGATGTGTTTGTGGCGCATCTTATATAGGTTAAACGGCATGACAGCTATCAGCTCGGATTAAAGAGCATCATACACGCTGGTTGAGTCAAGGACAAACCGGATCGATGAATAACGCAATCATAACGCATTTGGTCGACACTGGACATCAGGTGAATCCGGAAGCTGCTTTTAAAGTTCCTTATCATGCCCCCCCCCCTAAAAAACAAATGTAAAGGTGTTCATTTGTGCACTCCAGTGATAGCCGAGGCAATCGGAATAAGGGAGTTGACCCCTGGCCTGTGCGCCCAAAAGCGTTCGGTCTGGGCACTCCAACTCCCCTGGCCCAAGATTGGCCAAGGCCGCATGAATCTACCTTCCAGTTACCTATACCGCGTCAGCTAGATAAACCAATCACATGATAAGGAAGATTTGGCTGACAAACCCCTGCCCATAATTGGTGTTTACTCCATGTCTATGTTCATGATCTTTTGTCTAATGTCGACTATGTAATCCGTAGATGGCTCGAGAATGAATTACTGGAAAACAATTGTTTCGCCGATTTGGACTTCTATATTTTAAATCGATCAATAACGTATTATTTTGTCTTTTTAATATGCCGGGCATTGTTTACAAACGATTTGCCGGTAACTCGTCTGTCCGTGGATGTTGTAACGACCTGTCGTGGAAAATCCCCCAAAAGCCGCCGCGGCCCCATTTTTCCTTGACGTTACTCACTTGTTTACACTATCGACTTGTTTTATGCACTGTTTGTCTTTACGGACCAACGCTTGTTCGCGTCCAGCTTGCTGCTCTGTTATATCCTTGTTCTGGACCTGTTTGACGCACGTGCTTCTTTCTCGCATGCCGCAATTCGGTTCTCGTTATTCGAGTCCTAGTGATTGCATAACTGAGGTTTGTATCTGTTTCGTGTCATTGTTCATCTGATAACCTAGTATCATAGAATTTCACGAATAAACGGCTTTTGATTTCGGGATCCGTTGTGAATTTGTCTACGCATTGCTCAAACGTGTCCCACAGATGTAGATTCCATTAGACACACTCGTTGAACCCATTTTCGCTATCACTTGCAAATTTTTATCGCTTCCAATAACCCCTATGACACCATTCTCCCCATTTCGCCCACATTTGCATAAATTTATGGTATTATTTTTCATTTTCCAAATAACTTGTTAGTTTTTGAAAGTGACTAAAGGCGACGCCCATTGGGTCCAGAGTGGCATCAACTGGCCGCTGGCCTCGAAGAAAGCGACGAAAAGCCGTTCGAAGCCAGACTGATTGCAGCAGCCAAGGTTGGGTCAATGAAATTTGTTTTCTCTGATTACACTCCGGTCGCATTTCATTACATCTCTGGGTTCGCGGAAGAACTGGCGTCCACTGCTGAAAGACATAGAGCGTTAGTTTATCAAAGCTAGAAATCAAAGCAATGCATGATGAGGACGAAGGCGGATTTGCGTTTCCTTGGCAGTTAAATCTCCAACTGCTTTCCCTTTTGGAATCATTTTATTCCTTAGATATGTTCAACTTCCCTCCAGATATTCCCAAGATTAGTAACGATTCATTACAAATCTCAATTCTACATGTACTTTAGATTTAGTTCGTAGTTTATTAGACTTTTATCGTTTTACCGATTACGGTTTTCTCGATATGTAAGTTATCAGCAAATACCGGTTTTTTTAAAAATAGTTTTCACTCATAACATTTCTGAAACCTGCAGACAAAAATGTTTTTTGTCCTGCTTCCTAAAATAAGACTGCCCTAATTTTAACGCATTGTTATTTCAGATCACTAAACCACGTAACACAAGAATGGCGGTCATCTTTTAAAAATTATGATTAAGGCATTCCTCGAACTGAAAATTTGCACCCGTTTTTAATGTGTCATTTTTAAAAAAACTTGTGATTTTCGCAGACAGTTTTCTAAAAATCAACGATAAATTGGTGGTTTTGTCTAAAGGACCGGATAATGGTTGAACAGAAGAAGAGACTGGAAGTTAAGATGGGTTGGGAAGAGAAAAGGTACTCATTTCCAGAAGTTTTGTGTAACGTTGGACGCGGCTCAAAGCTCTCCCTGTTGCTCACAAGCACCTCTGTCCGGTTTCCCGGTTAAGTCACTCAGCCCTGGCGTTAGGCGTACTGCCTTGATAGGGTTTCCCTTGCACTTTACTGCGAAAATCACCGTATGCAACCAGAACCCCCTCGACTACTTCTTATACCCCATATTCCTGCTTCTGAAAAATATCGCCAGTGATTATGGTTAAGGAGCCTCAGACGAAGCTGAAACAACTCCCCGTATCATCGGCGGACCTCCTCGAAGAAGCTCGTTGTGACACTTGCTCCTTCACCGAAACACCAAGGATATTTCATCAGCCCAATCCACTCGCACCGATTTCCGATCGCAAGCCCTCTCATTCATCTCTACTCTGCCTCCGGTCAATCCTGTTTCAGAGTGTATGGTTCCGCCCTCTTTGTTCTGTCTCTCTTACTCCATTTCTATGGACTGCAGCCACCGCCAGTAGCTCTTATAGCCTGATTGTTGAATCATTTCATTTCCACTGTCTAAACTCTCAGAGTGTTCCCCCTGTTCTCTCTTCTAGAGTCTCACGTCAACATTCAACAATCCGAGCTGTAATAACAACGGTTCCTCTCGGAAAATCCAGAGACTTGCTGTAGTGCGTGAGCTGATGATGCCATCGATGGTAAATTGGTGCATCAGTGAGATACAGGTTTGTTTATATGAAGGTGTGCGAATAAAGATTAAGTCGTTGGATATGTCAATCGCCGGTAAAGCCCGGCAAGATCGAGGCTCCAGGTCAGATGATGAAGTCAGATGGGGACGTACGAGGCCCTTCAAAAACGCAGGGTATATGCACAAACAATGTCGGTGGTGATCACGGCAGAACGGAAGTGCTGAATAATCAAAGGATATTTTGATTATGTTGTTAAAAAAGAGAAGATTGATGCGCAACGGGAGACGGAAAGAGCCGATAGATGGCTGAAAAGATAAGTGCAGATTTGAGGGAGAGATTTAAAAAAGGGGAGGGGAGTGAATATCAGAAATGGAGTGGAACGGAACGGTAAAATATCATATCAGTTAAAGCTCTAATTACAGTATGATAAAGGCATTGGTCAAATGGAAGTTGGTCAACAAGTCCGGTGCGAGAGTGTTCCAGGGCGGAGTCTATCCACGAATTGTCTACTTTATGATAGGACAGAACCAAAGTGTCAACAAGTATATAGGATTATGGTGAAAAATCAAACGTAGGCAAGTAGCCAGGGCAATTCTAGAGACCAGCTGCATTGTAGTAGTCAAATTAGAGCATTTGGAACGCGGGGAGTATTAGCGTACATCCGAATTTGAACGTTTCAATGGAGTGATCATGTGACAGCAACCAGTGACAAGGCTGCTTAAGACAGACCCGGAGCAAAGAATGGAAGTGAGAAACTTGATGTTGAATGAGGCCAAAATGGACCGGCAGATAGAGCAGCAGTGATTTCTGCGTGTATAATTTGACAGATATATATATATATATATATATATATATATATATATATATATATATATCAGACCAATGGCGTTTCTGGAGATGGGGAGACTACTAGAGCGGTGAAGATAGATAGCCTGAGGGAAAACCCAGCCAGCAGGGATCACGGTGTAATGGGCAAATCATGATACACCAAAACAAAAATGGTGAAGTGGATGATAGATCAGTGTGAGATGCGGGCTGCAGCACTCACGGAGACGACGGCACACAATAGAGGTTATGGCACAAGCGGAAGGTAATGGACTTCATTTAGTGACCATTTTATGGGTGGAAAGTTCCATGGTATCACAGAGGTAAAAGGGAACACCAGAGGACCTTATGCGTAGAACGTGGTTAGAGCTGCAGATACGGAATAAAAGAATCGATCGATAAAGAATATGATAGAGGTAGACGGGTTATATGCAGACAGAGGTATAAAACAAACAGGTGACACATCTAGAGGTGAAGAGCTACTGTCGAGGTTATGATGAGGGAGGTTGCCGGGGGAAAACTGGTAGATAGTCGGGGAGCTAATCGCTCCATAGTAGGTAGATGATGATATGCCAACATAAAAAGTTGACTTGGAATATGACACTCTAAGTTGCGTAGTAGTAACGATTACCGAGCCGATTAGTCTACGAATGTGGTGATGAAAAACGAGAATTATACGTCTACACCTAAAGATGATTATTCAGGAGGTATAACGCGATAGCAAAGAGGGGTGAAGATGTAGGATGAATATATATGAGGTATGCTTCTGTGATGAAGATATGATGACCCACGCGATCAGAAAAAAGGCGATAGAAGAAGATTATAGGGAAAAAGCCGACTGATGAGGATAACGGGTAATCAATAGATACATAGCCGACTGCTGGGGAATTGCGGTTGGGTACTTCAGAGAGGGGCGTCAATAGGTTTTCATGAATAAAAATGGGCAGCGACAATAACTGTATAAGTGAGTGAATATATCAAAAGTAGGTGCGGTTTTCATCTTGAGGAATGATCATGATCACCAATGGGGCAGGTGTTAGTCAGGGGAAAATCCTATGGAATACATTCGGAAGGGAATATGGCAAAAGAATGGCAAAATATGGCTGATTTTGTAGGCCATCCAGGTGAGCAACTAAAAGATAGGGGCTAGTCGGGTATAAGAGGTATGGACTGATATTATCATTATTGGAGTAGAAAGCATTCACTGAACGTAAAAGGTAGAACGATGAATGGATCAACTACTGTGTGCTTGAGGAGAGACCCGGAAACGGTGCTAGTGTGTTGGACCGAGCGTGTGCTGGACACTCATCCTGAAACCAATTTCTAGTGATAGTAGGCGCAATACTCCTGCCTGGTTGGGTCCGAACTCCTTTGCCAATGTTCCGCATGCCCCATGTGCTCCGGCCAAAGCGGAAAATCTGGCCGCGCCGCACATTTTGGATGAGCTTGAAAGAGCACTACTATTTTTTCTTGTGGCAGAATACGTACCCGAGGAAAAAATGTGTTCCCCGATATCGTCAGGGTTGCGAAAGGTCAAGGAGACCAGGGAAAATGGGCCCAATAGTGGGTCGGTGGACATGTACTGAATAAGTATCCAAATGCGATATCCCAGATAGCGACTGATGCAGTATACAGAGAGACTGAACTTCGCCGAACGATACATTTGTATGATTGGAGAATTGGAAAGGAAATGCGGGAGGAGGAACGCATTCTGGGTGGGTCTCGGCTAAGGACCAAGGCCCAAAGGCCAGTGTAGAGTGGGTCTAAGCGAGACCGGGCTAAGCGAATGAATGGAGAATACTGGTAGATGCAGCCGCTCCCGCGGTAAAGGACAAATAAATTGCAGAAAAATTACAGGGTAAGAAATACGGTCACTACAAGTCAAATGGGAAAACTACCTGCCGTGATATGGCCTCACGTATGGCAAACCAAGAGAGAGATGTAAAAAGGGGATGGAATCATATATGGCTAACTTAATTCCATGATCACGCCCTGGCCAAGATCTTGAGTGGCTGCTAATGGTAAGCACATGGACCGAGGTTTCATCACATAAGTAGACTTGAATTTAAGGGCAATAAGGCTATCAGACGAGGACAGTCGCTGACAGTGCCCGGTATCGTCGAGGTGGTGGAAGTCGTGCGTTTCTCTTTCCCTGGGGCCGCTGACGGTCCGAACCGGGGGCTACCTGACCTGCTAGAGTCATAAGAAGCTCAAAACCAATGAGTGTAACACATGGACAAAGGCAGGGCGGATGGTTGGCTAGGTTGCACATTGAACTCTCAGAAGGCGAAAATACAGTGAAGAAGACGCGCTTTACGTAAGATAAGATGGATGCTGGTTATAGATGAATGATGCGGGGTAAGGTGGGGCCATATATTGGCTAAAGCCAAGAAACGAATGCAAAAAGAACTAAGTACAGATGGGGCCAACCGTTAAGTATTTACTCCGAGCAAACCCATGCGCGGGACAGGAATATTTGCTGGAGGGGAATAAACCGACTGGGATTTTACCAGATTGTTCCGCAAGGTTAGGAGCTACAGGCACAGGCCTTTCAAAGGGGTTATAACGACTAAATGCAGATTTATGAGAGAATTGCTTTGAGAAGATGGGATAAATCAACGGTATTTCATTTACAGTTATTGAACAGGAGTAGAAGTGAAGATGGGACTACCTGCTGGGTTTGATGCTATTTTTTAGTAACTGAACTGGAGGCTTCTTTTAAAGGCAGCATCGACACTGAAGCATTCACTGAATACCGTGGCGGCAACGGGAATCTTGATGTGGTTACGGTGCACAGGCTTGGACGCAGACAGAGGAGTGGTACGTAGCTTAAAATGGCAATTTATTCCAAACTCTGCTATAAACCGCTCATAAAAATCGAGATCTCGGAGCTGGCTTGCGCAGTGGAACTGGAAGGAAATAGACAGTGTTGAAGAGGACAGAAGCTCTGTGGGTTGAGGGACAATGGGCGAATTGGGTAAACACGGCGGTAGATCAATTTGGGTAAGAAGGCCAAACTTATCGGGGTGCGAGAGGTCTATAGAGGATCGAGATCGGAAAGCTTACGTCGTTCGCGAAGGGGCCATGGCAGAAGCTGTCCCAACCAACATTTTCGGTAAAACTGCGCTGAAGATTCCCCGGGGCAATTGTGGCGGATTTTGAAAGGTGGGAGGATGTAATTAAAATATACTTGCGCAGGAGTCGGACATGGGAGGCAGACAAACGGCAAACCATGATGCAGTTCGAAGCAGCGGAGAAAGAGGCCGAGAGTCGTCTGGCCTAAGTGACTTGGACTTTGGTCGGTTCGAAAAAGTTAGAAGAACAAGAGCAAAAGAATCCAAGGTCAGATACAGAGGGGGGAATATGTGTTCTCCATGGAGGGTAATGTCACCTGGAAGTAACTGGCACTTTTAGGGAAGCACATCATTGTTGAACTCGGAAGATCCTATTCGCCACGATTTGCATGAGTCGCCGAGCTAGGTGGGATCATTTTGGTGTTGCTTACGGTGAACGACCAATTACTCATAGGAAATCTGTTTGCCATTTTGATGACATCCGCAAGGGGCAAAGGAGCATCAAAGCTGATCACGCGAAATAAGCTTGCCTTCACTTAATTCCTCTGTCTCAGGCTAGAAGTCAAAGGTCTCAGCCTGCTTTTCTTGTGCCTTTCTCGTATACCAGAGTCTTGCCACGCAGATAATTATTCTTCAGTCACTAAGCCTCACATCTCTGAGCATTTGCTCATGATAGGTTAAGACCGCATTCCAACCGGAATCCGTGTACTTCTGGTTTCTCATGACCCCGCGGAATGCCAGCAGGTTTGCTTTCACATGAAAAAACCTCACCTTAACACTGAGTGTTTTCCTTCCTTTTCACTGTTAGCCGTCCTCGACCACAGCTGGTGACCCGACCGGACTGCTATCTTCCTATTCCTCTTACACATCCTACCCTCTGCCACAGTTTTACTCCCGGTTCCCAAATGGACTCCCTCTTCCCACCCACTACTTATGTGATATCCCCCTAAATCTCTACTATCACCCAACTACCCTAGAAAACAACGAGTCTTCGTCCAGGAATCCATAGTAGACCGGCCCACTAGCCGAATGTTAACTAAATGTTCAGATAGCAAAATGTTCTTTTCTGGTTTCCATCAAAACGATGACCATAACCCACAACAGGAACACTCTCCAGACTGCCGCACTCCTGATCTCTTTCATATCTCATTGGTTACTTGGGTAGCCATCGGCCAAATGGACGTTACTCCCGGACTGGACGATTTGACCAATCGGATTGACAGTGGTTTAAACCTATACTTTCCCCTGCTGGCCTTATAAGAGGCACAGTGCATGGCTGACCATGATCCTATACCCAGAGTAACAAACCCTCATGAAAGTCTCACCGGATTGCAGAGCTGATTCCTGACACCAATCATCACCCCACACCGGCTCAACATCCATTTCCAGTACTCCATTCCAACAGTGCAGTTCGTTCCGTTTTGCAGCACCACACCAATGACCGGAACCCAGCCCTAGCAGCTGCATTCCAAACCTATTCTGCCCACTTCTTCAAACTAGCCCTTTTTTGCCCGCCACCTTCACCGTTCTACCTGCCATCACCTGTAACCAAGGTCTTTATGAAACAGGATACCAGTAATCTGTAACCAACCAGAACCTGAATAATAAGTCTTTTATCGCAAACATAAAAGTTTTATCTTTACATTCTTCCAAAGTGTGCCTAGCCGCATCGGTAGCGTTTGCCTCCACCAGTCTGTTTCCTCTAAGGCTCCTCTTTGAAAGTCCGTTATGCGTCCATACGCCATTCATGCTCTTCAAAAGTTCACTGCATTCCTTGTGGATTTTTCCATTTTCATGTAAATTTCCGTATGAAACTGAAATCACCTGCACAGAAGGTCTGTCTTATTATCACATTGGACTCACTTGCATTTATTTCACATGCTCCCCTCCACAATTAGTTACTCAATGCTGGATCAGTCTTCTATATTTCGCTGGCATATTTGACTGTATATTGATAGCCTTATGAGGACTTTACTCTTAATCTTGTTCTTTAGTAACTCTACCGCCCGATTACTCGTTAGTGACCTTCCAGTTATCCAGTTGGTACTCTCTTTTGTACTTTTCTGGATGCCGTGTTACGAACGTTTGAGCAATGCGTAGCCTCTTGGAGATGGCATGTCTTTATTGGTCGGCCCCACTTCTTCCGCCCTCTTGAGTTCTCGGGCGAAAGCCTCGCGTTGTATCATTCTGAAAATATCGTACTCTGCCGCTTGTAGCTCATCGGGACCTATCGGGCCGACCCGTATCCGACCTGAGGGCCGTAGCCCTTTCATGACTAGTAAATTTCTCTTGAACCTGGTTAACCAAACTAGCGAACGAAGCGTCTTCATCCAGGAAGAAAACCTGACCAGTCGCGATAGAATGGACGACGCTTCGACGACGTTGGTTGCTATCACTACGCCTTTGATCTCCAGTTCCACTTCCGTAGGGGGTCTTAATTCGAACACGGGCCAGTCCTGTTTGGGCAATTGCAGGAAGTTTGGCCCTCTTGTCCACGTGTCCAGTTGCCTAAAGTTGTTCGCACCTCGGGAGCACAGGTCGGCCGGATTATCGCCAGACCTGACATGACTCCACTGGTGCGTGGCTGATTCATATATATATATATATATGTATATACTCATTACTGTCCTATAATTATTAACAAAATCATGATGAGTAACTCAACGCTCCTCGATATCTCTTAGCTTACAATGCCTCTCTACCGCATCAGGTCCCACCACTCATACTTCGCTCACCACCTCTGCGATTTCGAACTGGAAAATCCAGTCTGATTCATCGCATTTAGCGTGACTCACTAACGGAACTCAACACCCAGTTATGACGTTACCATTTCTGCTCCCACCCTATCCCCCAGCTAAGGTTCTTCTGTAATTTCATGCAGAACTTGGTCTTTACTCCTGCTCAGTGACCACTCTAGGCGAAATACTAACTTTCCCATTGAAAGTTCTAGCCACACTTAGGCGTTTCCCCTTTAGTCTCACGTTTCATGGCCTCAATGTGCCTTTAGGATCCGCCGCACCGATGAGCCCGTGCTTAACTTTTGTTCTTCTTTCCGTTAACCGTTGATCCTCAGCTGCGTCACTGTGTCTCACTTTCCTTGCCGTAGTCTTTTGCGTCCGACCGCTTTCGCATGACCCGTCTGATGATCGCACCCACGTATACATATATATATATATATATACATTTGTATATATATATATATATACATATATGTATATATATATACATATATGTATATATATATATATATATACATATATGTATATATATATATATACCTTGGGTTCTCCACTCACTTGTCCCCCTTCCTAACTAGATTGTGCCACTTTACTACACACAATTTGCGTATATATGAATAAAACCGTTCCGTACTTTAGCGATGGGTGCTCGCTCTCAGTTAATTCCTGGCTCAAGCTAGAACTCAGCCGTCCCATCCTGCTTTTTTGTGCCTTTCTCCTACACTGAAGCCTTGCCACACGGATTACCATTCCTTAGTAACTAGGCTTCACTTCTCTACGCATATGCTCATGGGAAGTTAAGACCCCATTCCAACCGGAATCCGTATGCCCCTGCCGAGTGCCAGCACGTTTGCCCCCACATGAAAAATCCTCATTTTAACACTCGGTGTTTTTCCCCCTTTTTACTGTTTGCCGCCCTTTACCACAGCTGGTGAACTGACCAGACTGTTATCTTCCTATTTTCTTATTCTTCTTCCAGACCAGACCATCTACTTTTGTTTTATTCCTGGTTCCCAAACGGACACCCTCTCCTCATCCACCGCCTACCTGATATCGCCCCAAATCTCTACTATCACCCAACTACCCTAGAAAGCTACCAGTCTCCGTCTAGGGACCCCTAATAAACCTGTCCACTAGCCAAACGATAACTAACTGTTCGGATAACAAAATGTTCATTTTCTTGCTTCCATATAAACGATAATCATAACCCACAGCTGGAACACTCTCCAGACTGCCGCACTCCTGATCTCTCCCAGATTGCATTGGTTACTTGGGTATCCATCGGTCAAATCGACGTTTATTCCGGATTACCGTAAGGACTGGACGATTTGATCACTGGTTTAAACCTATACTCTCGCCTGCTGACGTTACATGGGGCACCGTACATGGATTAACAAAACCTCATGAAAGTCTCACCGGAGCGCAAAGGTGATTCCTGACAGCAACCATCAACACTCCGCTCAACGTCTATTCCCAAATAATCCAACCCAACAGTTCAATTCTTCCCGCGTTGCAGTACGAAACCAATGGCCGGAACCCAGCCTTCGCAGCTGTCAACTTCGTCAAACCAGCCCTTTTTACCAAATTCCCACAACATTCTACCTGCCACCACCTGCAACCAAGGTCTTTACGGAACAGAATACCAGCCATCTGCAGCCAACCATAATTTGATTACCAATTTTCTATCAAATACAAAACAAAACATTTTACACTCTTCCAACTCCTGCCTAGCCGAACCATTGACGCTTGTCTCCACTAATCCGTTTCATTGACGGCTTTTCTTTTCTTTAAAAGTCCGTTATATGTCCATACACCATTCATGCTCTTCAAAAGTTCACTGAAGTCCCTGCGAAGCTTTTCGCCTTCATCTGAATTTCCATAGGACACTGTAATCACCTGCACAAAGGGTCCGTTTTATTATCACGTTTGACTCACTTGCCTTCATTTCACATGCTTCCTCCACAATTAGTTACCCAATGCTGGATCAGTGTCCAATATTCCGCTGGTATCTCTGACTGCACTTTGAAAGCCCCACGCTTGCTTTACTTCTAACAATGTTCTTTGGCATCTTTTTCGCCCGGTTACTTGTTAGTGACCGTCTATTTGTCGCTTAAATCAGCAATTTCACGACTGTCCAGCTACCCACACCGCCACCAGCGATTTCGAAACCGATTTGGAATTCCCGCCTCAACCATTACCACTTTTGTTTACTCAAACACTACATGACTTTACTGGTGTATTTCGGTTGCTGTGATTTATAAATTTAGAATTTGTGAATACCTCGCACTGACATGTACTGTTGTATACTCTGATCTTGCCTTGTGCATGTGTATTGACCACGGTCAATAAATATACTATACTATACTATACTAATCGTGAGCCGGTCAGCAACGAAAGTACTAAACCGGCTCCGGACGTTGTTGATATAGTAAAGTACTATCGTTGAATCCGTCCAGAAGCTCACCGACCAAATGTAGAGATCGAAACATCTCTTCACAGCTTGCATCATCCTGACTGCCAACACGGCTGCGCTGAGTTCAAGGCGTGAGATTGAGACCGACTTCAGTGGAGCAACGCGGGCTTTGGCGAACAGGATCCTCGTGGTATATTGTCCATCTCCTGCTCACCATCGTCCGTACACCACAGCTCCATAACCGACTTCGGATGCATCGGAAAAGGCATGTAGTTCTCCAATCCGTGTCGTATGGCCAGGAGTCAAACATCGTGGGATTCTTATGTCCCCTAATTTCTTCAAGGTGTTCAAAAATTCTTCCCAGTCCAGCCGGTTCTCTAAGTCCAGTGACTGGTCCCGATCTACTTTCTTACGGCACAGCCGCTGCAGCAAGATCTTTCTGGGTAGCAGCTATGGTGAGACGAAACCGAGCGGGTCAAACAAACTAGAGACGACGGATAGCATGCCACGACGGGTTATTGGCAGCTCGGGAACGTTTAGCTCGAAAACGAAGTCGTCCGTTTCCGCGTCCCATTGTATTCCTAAAGTGCGCTCGATAGGAAGTGGAGAGCCGTCCAAATCTCTTACCCTTTCGGTCTTTTCGTGATACGGGATGACCCTCGAGCACTTCTGAAGCGTTCGACATCCATTTAGTTAGATGGAAGCCGCCCTCTTCCAGCGATCTCGTCAGACCCCTGAACTGCTCTAGATCTGATTCCACATCATCGAATGACCCAAGAGAGTCGTCGACGTAGAAGTTCCTGCTGACGCTTTCTACCACCGTCCGATGTACTAGATCGCCATGTTTGTTCGCTGATTCTCGGGGGGCGTAGTTGGCACAAAATGGTGACGATATGGCTCCGAAGACGTGGACGGTCATCCTATAATTCACCACTGCGTTGTCCCGGTCGCTCCCTTCCCACCACAGGAAACGCAAAGCATCTCGTTCTCCTACCGGAATCTTCACCTGATGGAACATTTCCCTAATGTCAGCAGACAAAGCCACTTTACCCACTCTGAAACGGCACAGAACATCGATCAGTGGAGTGGTCCAGTCAGGCCCCTGTAGTAGGCGATCGTTTAACGACTTGCCCTGGAACTTGGTCGCACAGTCGAAAACCACCCGCAGTTTATTGGGTTTCTCGGGGTTGATAACCGGATGGTGAGGCAGATACCAGATACCCCTTCTGCTGTCGGTGTTAACAGGCACCTTTTCAACGTAACCGAGGGTCTCGTTTCGCTTCATCAAATCCGCGTATCGTTCCCACAGATTCTGGTCTCGAATGAAGCGTTCTTTTAGTCGTAGTAATCGCTGGAGAACATAATTTCTGTTGTCAGTCCACGGGTCGTCCGGTGTGCGCCATGGGAGGGGAACCTCGAACTGTTTTTTGAGGCCTCTGGTGCCTTGCTGCACCGTTTGTAGTGCGAAGTGATCCTCTTGAGACAACGTCGGTCTTTCGTCTCCAATGTCATGAAACTCCTTTTCATACAGCCGTTGCAGATGATACTCTATGCGGTCCGTTTCGGCGGATAAGTAATTCACGGAACCGCGTACCCCTACTGGACCACATAACATGCATCCCGGAGCCGTGCGTACGGCATAAGGTGCCTGGCGGTCGCCCACTCTCTGGTCAAGCACCCAATGCGCCTCTGGCACGTCGCAGCCGATGAGGAGATCCACTTCATCATCTTCCCAGTCTACAACGGTTACATCCTGCAGGTGGGGCCACCTAGTCAAGATTGCGTTCACCGACCTTGGTGCTCGCATGAGGAGATCAGCTAATGTGAATGCCTCCGTTGGTTCGATTTGCTCGTTTGTGTCCAGAGAGATGAGTTGCAACCTCAACATACCGGCAGTCATTACCTGTGTTCCACCCACCGTGCTCACCGCTAACGACGTCGCACCTTCAACCAGTTGGTGTTTGTCGGCCAACCGCTCTCTCACTAGAGTAGTGTCGGATCCACTATCAACGAAAGCCAACGCCTTGACCATCCCAGTCGGAGTCACTACTCCCACGGCAACTACGCCTAAACTTACCGGTTTGCTGGCAGATCGTGAAGTTGAACAAATAAGGCTGGGCTTGGCACTCGCCTCGGATATGGTTACTCTCGCCTGATGCAGCACCCGATAGTGTCTCCCAGTGCAGCCCTCGTAACCACATCGATTCCTTGTTCTACAGGCTGCTGCCCGGTGCGTGGTGTTGAGACAGATAAAACATGCTCCTGCAATCCTCGCCATTCCCCAACGTTCGTCTATTGTGGCGTTGCCGAACTTGAGGCATCCTGGTAGGCCATGGCTAGTACCACAGGATCTACAATTTGGTTTCGCCGTAGCATCTCGTGAAATGACGTGTGTATTGGTCCAAGGCTGGTACTTTAGATGTTCCCGTACAGGGGTTTGGACTTGGCTAGTAGTGGGCTTGTTTGCTCGGTTGCTGTCCCGGATGAGTCGGCCGAATCTGCTGTCAGCTATCTTCGTTTGCCTGTCCAAGTATTCGGTCAGGTCTTCGAAGTTGGCTTCTCTGTCGCTTCGGCTTATCCGTTCTGCTTCTTTCGCCCACCGACCCTGTAGTTCGGGAGAGAGGTGACGGACTATGCCTTCCAAAGTGTGCATGGCGTCTAGGTCAGCCCTGTAACCTAAATGGTCGAGGGCTATTGAGCAGTTCTGCATCTTAATCACCAGGTCGGCCATGGTGTAGACGTCGCCCTTGGTTCTCTTTGCCTCTACCATCACTCCCTCTATTAGGTTACGGGCTACTTTGGAAGGTTGGCCAAACAAGTCCCTTAGAATCTTTCTTGCCCTTGTGTAGCCTTGTTCTGGGTCGAGCGTGGTGCACCCGTCGATAGCTTCTCTTGCTAGGCCTCGGCAGTAGTGAGTAAGGTAAAGAAGCCTTTGCCCGGGGTCGGTTACCTTATTTTCAACGAACGTCTCGAACTGCTTGACAAACTTGCAGTATTGCTCAGCTCGCCCGTCGAAAACCGTTAACTCCACTCTAGGCAGATCGATCGATGGTGGTTTGTAGTCGGCGACCGGCGTGGGGTTCCCTACCTTATTGCACCCTAACCTATCGGAAGTGTCGAAGTCACTGGTCTCATGCTCTCGCTGTTTCTGTGTACACTTCTCTGCTTCCTGCGCCTGTAGTCTAGCCGATAGTAACTGTTGCTCTAGTTCTAGTATTCTCAGCTTATATAAATCGACATCCTTACGATCAATATTGTTTTCAATAACACATGAACTAGCACTGACAGGACTAGGAGATCTAGCATTAACTAAAGAATCATAAGTACCCAAAACCTCCCCAGAGACTTGCCGTATTACTTCCTGTCCGGATTCGACTGCTTTTGATCATTTTCTTGGCATTTTGCGTGATTTTTCCTCGTTTCAAATTGATCTTTTGAGTATTGTTACGAACGTTTGAGCAATGCGTAGCCAAATTCGCAACGGATCCCGAAATCAAAAGACGATTATCCGTGATATTCTACGATACTAGATTATTACAATAAACAATGACATAAAAAATATACAAACCTCAATAATACGATCACAAGGACTCAACAACGAGAAACCGAATAGCAGCGTGTGAGCAGACAGCACGTGCGTCACGCAGGTCCTGAACAAGGATGTGCCAAAGTAGCGCTCTTGGCGCGAACAAACAACAATTGGCCCAGAAAAACAACCAGTTCGTAAAGACAAGTCAATAGTGTAGGCAAATGAGCGATGTTAGGAAAAAACACTGAATCGCGAGGGAAAAAGGGGGATTTTCCACGACCGGCTGTTACATGCCGTGACCCGTCGCAGCCAGTTTTCGGGCCCTTAAGGCTTATCGTTCATTACGTTTGCCTCAACGTGGTGTCCATGTTGTGATATCCGACCTATTGATTTTCTGGTCCTTGCAACCACTGCACTTTTTAACATTCTCCAGTGTCACTTATACCAACAGTCCCACGTTTGTCCAGCTATCCAGGCAGCCCTCCCCGAATTCGAAACCGGTTTTTAATTCCAGCTTTGACCATTACCGCTTGAGTTCACCCAAACACCACACGACGTTGCTGTCTTATTTCGGTTACTGTGACTTTCGAACTTAAAAGTTGTGAATACCTCACATTGTTATGCGCTGCTGTATTCTCTGAACTTGCCTTGTGCATGTGCCTTGACCAAGGTCAAAAATATACAATTATCACCATCACTTATATATATGAGGAACAAAGGTGATCCGAGGGCACAACCTTGAAAGAAACCACCTGTTTTAGGCCTTGAGGATTATGAACCACTGACTAGCGCTACCTGGGAGCGGGAAGGTATAAAAGATGATCATGCCAATAGCTGGTCTGGAAGACCCGGAAATTTGATTTTGGTCGAGAAACGTTGGTGAGGTACTCGGTCGGGTGCTTTTGACTGATCCAGGGGCAGGTTGGTCGCACATAACCCACCGTCGATAGCTAAAGCTGGTACGTTCAGTAAGACAATTTGACAAAAAGAGAACGACCGTGACCTCATGAAGCCATGTTGAACAGGGTTAAATAGACTTTTACATATGGGGTGCTCATTGAGTTGAGACTTGAAAATCCGCTGCTTACTTTTGTATACCACAGGAGTGTGATCAATTGGACGGTGAATAGCGGGGTCATGCTCTGAACTCTTTTAAAACTGCGTGTATCAACAGTGGGTTTCCACAGCTGTGGGGCTACACAATTGTTCTTTGAAAGTGTGAACAGGTTAGGCAAGAGCAAGACTACTTCGGGGCTACTGAAACGGAAAGGAGCCGCCGGCTTTCCGTGTGGCCCGGATTTTGGCGACAGTGTGGTCTTAAGGACCAACATGTGTACTTCAGATGGCGCAAAATTATTGGTAGTGACAGCAGAGCCAGATGTAACAGGGGTGTTGGCACAACACAATGGCAAGGACAGAAGGCAGAATTGAACACGTTTGAGTTAAGCACGGGTGGGTGGATAGTGGTGGAAGCAAATACTAGAAAACTGGGGCAAAAGCCAGATTTTCTTAGCGTGCACCACAGCGAGTGTAAGTCAATTCTCGCAAATCGAGCAACGCGTAGCCAATTCAAACGAATCCCAAAACCAGAACAAGATTGATTCGTAGCTTCTACGGTACTAAATTGAAATTCACAAAAGGTACAAATATATACGAACCTCTAGTATGCGGCCAGATAGACTTCACAGTAAAACCCAAGGGTTCAAATCCCCATGGCTCAAGCACGACAGTCAGAAACGGTTCAAGGCCAAATTCAAATGTTTCACGTGGATAAACAAACGTGAAAATGTGTGGTATATGAGCGAGCTTTTCAAGGTAATGTTAAATATAGTCAAATTCACAAAGCACGTAGAAAATTTGGAAGGATTTTCACTATTTGTTCTTTATAGTGAGTGCTTCCTGTTTTCTGGGCTATCTTTCAGTGAAGCCGATGAGATCAGTGTTAATCCTACCGACGGGTAACAGAGTGTAAACGTTTTTATTGACGGTATTCGAGCCCCAGGTTTCGCCTTTTGAGCTCGGTTATCGATGTTCGTGAGGTCCTGCCATAACGCATGGGGTGGAGAACAAACCAATACTGTTCACATTAGCGTCAACTGCGTCACTGTACGGTAGCTTCATAAATCCGGAGAAGCAACAGCCATAGCTGAGGGCGAGGGAATGCTATTTCTCGGTACGCGTCTGCCGCCCGTGGAGCTCGTTGCCGGCGCCCGTAGTTGCAGTGACTTGGAAGCAGTCGTTCAAAAGGCAGCTGGACCAGCAAGTAGTTTATTGGGGCCCAGATACTCCATTCGAAACCACAATCACAGCGCTCGGAATATTGCCCTCCGCACATCGTTACTCTGGTGATCAGGGAGTGCGTGGTTTAGCATGCTGGTGGCATGAACGGGTTTGTTGGGAGCTTGTTTGCGGATCGGGAGTTTCAGTATGGTGTAACGTTGGGATGGGGAGGCCATGCTTCCCATAATTCGTGTCCATTCTTCCTCTGACCAATAATACGCACTTTAGGCAAAAAACCAGAGGGGGCTCCAGAACACACCGTTCGCATGAGTCACTAACCTGCGTACCCTTTTTCCTGCCTTCGGTCCAACCCATCTGACCGCAACAAAAAAGCGAGAACACAGATGATGTTCAATGTGACAAGCCTTTGTCGGCTAGAAGCACCAAGAAGACAAACATTGGGTGAAGAGGAGAACGAAGAACAGGAATGTGAACTTAAAGGAAACTAAAAGAAGGTGGCGAAAAAAGAAGGAAAATATGAGGAAAATGAGAGATATTTACAGAAAACAATGATGGTGAAAACCCTCGAGGGGACATGAGGGAGTTAAAAAAGCAAACTGTGAAAACCATATACAAACAAGAGAAAATAATTACTAGGCTTAGAGAAATAGAGGGAGAGGGAGAGAGGGAGAAAAAAGGATTCAGCAACTGAGGAGGGAGAAGAAAAATACGGACATGCTCCCATACCACCTAACCCGACTATGGAGATGGGGGGAAAGAAACTAAGAAATGACTGTTGCGTCTCTCATAAACCAGTCAAATAAAAATAGAATGAAAAATTGTCATATATCACCAGGTACCAGGATTCTGCCTCCCCAGAGTCATTCGACGGGCACTTTATACACTCCCACTTACATGTCAGCAAATACAATGCTATAACTTGCTACCGGTTCCCAGCATGATGATTCAAGGTTGATCGCGTAGAAGAAGACAAGTTTTGCGATGAGGTATGAATGAGACTCCTCATTATGGCCTTTCATCAGAAGTTTCCACGAGTGGAGTGTGTGCAAAAAGTGTACGAGTTGTTTGCATGGAATAAAAGGCATCCTGGGTAAACAGTAGGGTGGGCACTAGAGAGAGACCTACCAGCGGCCCGAGGAACTGACAATGGTCACTGCATGCGCAACTGAATATAGTCTCCGCTCACGGATTGAGCTAGAACTGGATAAAGCCCCAGTTTGTAACGATGAGGCTGTTGCACTAGATACCGAAAAGTGGAGTCCTCACTGTGTATTCCATCTTCTTTCCTCCATATACTTCCACGGCCAGCGCCGAAATCACACTTTTCAACCAAACCTGGGTACAAGACCGTGTAAGCCCTGGTCCAAGAAGCCAGCGACATATAATCACTCTAAAGAATTCGTGTCCAACACTGAGCAGTCAACCTGATGACAGACCCCGGGCCACTCAAAAACAACGGTTATCAGGCCAGTAGAACAGCACGAAGTAGTAGGATTCTGGCTTTGTAAAAACCTTCCTTTTCCTTATCATTGAGAAGAAGCCAGCAAATCTGGTTTTCGAATTCTGCATATGATTAAGCTCTCCTCTATTCAAATATCAAACACAGACTTCCGTCTTCTCTATGAAAATTACTTCCGTCCTGTGCCAGAACATGACAGACAAATAGTACACACTCTTCTTATAAAAGATCTAGACCTGTTGGAACTACTCCAGGGAAGGGCTACGACGATGGTGTAGCAGCCGGTCGTGGAAAATCCCCCTTTTTCCCTCGCGATTCAGTGTTTTTTCCTAACATCGCTCATTTGCCTACACTATTGACTTGTCTTTACGAACTGGTTGTTTTTCTGGGCCAATTGTTGTTTGTTCGCGCCAAGAGCGCTACTTTGGCACATCCTTGTTCAGGACCTGCGTGACGCACGTGCTGTCTGCTCACACGCTGCTATTTGTTTCTCGTTGTTGAGTCCTTGTGATCGTATTATTGAGGTTTGTATATTTTTTATGTCATTGTTTATTGTAATAATCTAGTATCGTAGAATATCACGGATAATCGTCTTTTGATTTCGGGATCCGTTGCGAATTTGGCTACGCATTGCTCAAACATTCGTTACAGATGGTGCACGGCTTTCAGCTTACCTCCTATCCAGCCCGTACCGCTGAAGTGAATCTCTATTTCTGAGAAGATATCTTTTCCTTTTGTGCAACTTATTTGCTGCCAATTTAGTGAACCAATTTTTCATCCGTATAATCCCGGGACTTCTAGGTGGGCGTAGTAACTAGCGGTTTACTCCCCTTCCAGGCACCGCCGTATGCCAGAACTTCTTCCGCGCAAGATTATATCCATGTGAAATGACGGATGCATCATCAAAACAACCGTGAGGGCTCTTGTGGATCGTCACATTGGGTTCGGTCCTGGCCCACTGCCAAACTAATCTAACCCTCTAATTAGTCAAGATTTTGGGCTGTTTTTTCTGCTCTCCCTTTTCCTCTACCATTTCTAAAGAAGAAAAATGCAAAAATTATTAAAACCGATAATAAAAATGTGTTTATTTGTTTTTCCATTTTTTCAATAACGGCTCCTCGAACTTGCTCCTGGTTGTTTTCCCATGAGTTCCACTTTCTTTCAATTCACCAGCCCAACGAGAAGACGGTAAACACAAGATCCGTGAATACTTGAGCTCAAGCCCCGTAACCGCGAAACACTTCAAGACTTCAAGACATTCTACTCCAGTGCAATCAGCGAAGGTGGATGTACCGGAGGAAAAAGCCAAGGAAACCAACTCGGCCGAAGTGCGGCGAGACCAACTCGGAACATCGGTACGGTGACCCAAAAGGAGGATACGTTCGCTGTGCAGGTTGGGCCCGACACCTGGTTGACAGGTTGGAGTGAAAAGGCACGAAATCCAAGGAGTCCCTTAATATTAAAGATGCAGCACAGCAGACACTTCTAGAGGCAACCCACGGGAATTCGTCTCAGAGGTTGCCAACATCAAGGCGGTGAGGAGATCAAGTGGGAAGGCCCCTGGTCAAGAGTGATCATGTAGTCCTAAGAGTCACACTATGAATTAGCAAGGCACTGAAGGAAATCGTGTCATTTCGGCTCTATGGGGGAATGAATATAGGTAAACTAATGAGGGCAGTGGAGGAAGTTCAGCGGACACCAAGTCACACAAAAGCCTCCGTAGAGGCACGATGGGAAGCTATCAAGATGAGGCTACTCGGGCTTACAGAGGATTTGCACCTCTGAAGGTGGTTAGCAGTACAAATCAACCCCCATGGTGGAAGTCAAAAGTCCACAGGGCTATAGTTATTTGTAGGCAACGATGGGTGGCTTACAAGTTGTACACAACTCAGGCGGTATGGAATAGCTATAAGGTGGCCAGGAACAGAGCTCAGGCGATTCAAAGAGTAGAGACATATTCCTTCAAACATCGGTTAGCTGCACTAGTCCGCACAAGCCCAAAGCAGTTCCACGCCTACGTACAATCACACAAAACCCATGAGAAAAATTGCAGCGACTTTGGGAGGAGCAACGGGACGGCCATCTCTAGGCAACGAAGACAAGGCCGACTTGACCTTGGCATTCTTCAAGAGAATATATCGACCAACAAATAATTAAGAGGAGAGAATGGGAGGACCACGGGCGCCTTCAGTACCCAAACTTAGTGTAAGAGAAGAAAAGGGGTTCACTGAGCTACAAACCTTGAGCTGCAGTAAAGCCACAGGACCAGATGGGATTCACCCAGCCGTCGTTCAACCTCTGGCTGAGGACTTAAAGGCTTTGGCGGAGAAGCTGTATGAAGCGTCAATTAGAGAGGGAATTGTGCCGGGAGACTGGAGGAGAGTGACAGTGGTAGGATTTTACAGGAGCGAACCCCGGCAAAAGGCCGAAAATTACCGGCCGGTTAGCTTAAATTCAGCACTACGTAAGTGCCTGGAGCGAACAGCCAGGAAACAGATTTCTGGGCGTTTGGTTCAGCACAACCCCATATAATTATAATCATAATTATAATGGTATATTTCCTGGCGATGGTCGAGACACACACGCAGGCGCAGATTTGGTGTGCAGATTTACTCAGTAAAACGAAATATTCACAAACTTCAGATATAAAAGTCAAAAGTGCCAGCTTTAGAAAAATAAAGCCGGCGGTAGTTTATATGGATCACTCTAATAATGGATTCCGCGCCGACTTTGAACCCGTTTCGGTTTCGAGCTGGGCGGTGGCGCACAGTGGGGATATCGAATAGGTCGTTCATTCGTGCTGCTAGAGGTGCATTATCAACGAAAATACTGGAAGCCGTGAGAAACGGCGGTTTACCGGGTATCTGCGAACAGCGAATTTTCAAATATGAAGAAAAAGAGACTGTATGGCAGTACGCTCGGGGAAATTGATGCATGAGAAGAAATATCAAACCATAAAGCTGATGAAAACCCCGAATGTCGGTTCTACTGGGGTTCAAGAAAAAGAATGAGTTATGAAACAAGGAGACATGAAACCAACTTTATGAATGTACATTTTTGTACTTTGGTGAAAGTACAAGTAACAAAGGTCCATATGAGGATGGGTTAAATTTCAGGATCAGTAACCTGTACCATTCAGAAATGTGGAAGTGCAACTGGAGGGCCCTGGAAAAGTGGAGGATCAATTTCCAGCCGGACACAGATCGAGGGAAAATTGGACTGTTGCAACAGATACTAAAGTGGAAAATCTCCACATTGACTTGGGCAATATTATGCTGTTTCACTGACAAATATATATATATATATATATATGTACATTGACGCACTGAGCCTCACTTGTATTCAGCGTCATCACTGGTAATGCACTACATTTTATGGGCATAGTTCGTCTGGCGATGTGAGGGATATGTGTCGGTCAATCAGTCCAGTGTGGCGAGATAAGACCGATGTAAATGACGACTGGTATATTAGCAGGCTGCGATTGAGCCGTTACTTGTGTTGACTGTAATGTTGATATCAGCAGGAAAGGTTTTTTGTTAGAAAACCCTAATTATTACGATAGGCAGTTGGGGGTATTTTCTGCCGCGTGGCTTGCTTGCGGCCCTAGATGATATGAAAGGTCCCGCTTGGGTTCCCGTTTGTACGAGTCATGGTGGCATCTTGGTTATCCAGTTTGGCGACTGAGATAGCGGGAGGCGACCAACCTGAAATAAACAGGGATTACAGTCTGGGCGTGGTTCCAGCTGTGAGTTAGGGTAATATATGGCGACAACAGTAATGAACTGGTTGGGTTTATGTGAATGGGGCAAAGATAAAGTTCATTTAGGCGGTGAGTGGCACCTACTCCACGTTCTGGGTGGAGTAGGCTCGCCGGGTACTGGGCTATAATGCTGCAGGCCAGCAGAGTTGCGTCCAACGGTTGGGCTATTTTGTATGCATTCTAGAGGATTATTGGTTCGCAAGTTGGTGTGGCAGTGTTGGGATACTAAGAAAAACCTAGAGCTTAAAGGTTAAAAGGATCTAGAGATGGCAACCCTTGATCTAGTTTGCTTACGCAGTCTGAAGTTCAGCACTAAGGCGGTAAGGTGGGTTTGAAGGAACAATGAGAGTAATAGGACTGGTACCCTGCTACCATAGCACTATATTTGTCACGGTCACTCTCGGCATAGTGTTTACTCTATATTGAATGGTTCCTGAGGGGCCCTAAAGTTGAAGAAACTATGATGGTGTCGGTGATGACGCACTAAGGGAAATTGGTCTCGTGCAGAGAAACATAGCCGTAAGTTCGTCTATGCACATACTCGACGGTGCTAATGTGCTGAGATTATACTTGATTAAGAGCAAGGATATCCGATATAGTGGTGTTTGCGTGGTTACCGTGATATCTTTCTCGTCGTTAGCATATTGCAGAACAAGAAAACACCTATGTGAGAACTGGTTTGGAGAGCCGTGAGAGGTGGGAACGGGATGGGGCCACATTTTTGTCAAGGAAGCGAACTCTAACCGTCTACATTCAATGCCCACGGTAGGCTGCACTAGGGCCTGCTTCAGTTAGGGAGGCAGCACGATACACATCCATTAGCATCCAGCTCGTGCAGCGCCAAGAGTGAACCACACATTTTTAGATGCTTTTATTATTTTTTAGTTTTATCACAGTCAGGTATCTGGCTGTCAGAGAAGGCGGAGCTGCTTTTGGTGGGTGACCACGGCTCCCACGCCCCGGCCGAAACATGGACCGCACGTAACAAGCCGCGTTGAGAATAGGTCAACCACTCCAGTCAATCCGTAGCAAACGGCAGCCTGGGGACATGGCTCACATGTGACAAGGCTGATATGCCTGGAAAACAAAGCAGTGGGGTATTTTTCTCTCTTTTTTACGCCAATCTCTTTTTCAGGTTTCTGTCACCTCATCGGTGGCCAGCTCTGTGCAGGAGGACAATCACAGCCAGGAATGCTCACAGATGTGCCGCAGTAACACTCGCCATATCCGTGAAGCCAGATCCCCAAAGCGGTTTACATAGAACAGAAAATGCGGGGGAAGGTAGAGTCAACCACGGCCTGCGATTATTTTTTGGGGTTCAAGCTCACTGAAACCCCAGTTTGCACAAGGGTGGGACACTACTTGCAGCCCTAAAAACGTGATGCCCTTATGGGCCGCTATGTTAACTTGCCGCAAAAAAGGTACTTGATAATAAAAAATTGAGATTGTTTTGCCGTCCTAGATCGTGCGAATGAACCGCTGAGTTCCGTAATTGCTGCAGCGAGGGGGCTAACCTTATGCGGGTCTAATTGAGACTAGGTTGCTCAAAGCGGTTATTTGATTTATTAGTACCCTATACCTACCTCAAAGGCCTGAGCCCTTGAAATATAGGGATTGTACATTCTGGTCAGCGTGTCCACCGTTACGGCTATGCTTATTTCCTGTTTGAAAGCCACCGATGTCGGTGATAATGCCCAAATTCGTTGTAGTAGCTTGTTCCACAATTAAGCGTACATGTTATTGAAGAAGTTTGACCGAAGTGCAAGCTTCGGCAAAGGGACAGAAACCAAGATTTCTTTGTTACGTAAGGGATAAGTAGAAAGGGTTCTCATCTGCGGTGCTTAACTACATGATCTGTTCTTCAAGATATTGTGAAAGAGTAGAAGGTCATTTCTTATGCGGCGTAGCCATAAGGGATCGATTTTCAGCCGCTCACAACGTTCCATGTAATTAGAGGGCGAAGAAAAACCTATGAGCTGTTTCGTGAATGACCGTTGCACGTTCTCAAACGCTATACGGTCCCTTTGTCGCATGTTGGAACGAATGATTGAGCCGTATTCCAGAAGAGGTCTAACATGGGGCTTAAAAATGTTTAGTTTACTTTCTGGCAAAATAAATGTTTGATGTATTAGCCCGATCGTACGGCGTGCTTTATCCACCTGGATGGCTGCGTGTTCCGAAAAGTCTAACGTACATGAGTAGTGTAGACCCAAGTCACGTACCTGAGAGTTATTGGGTATAAATTTGCCGTTTATACTAAATCTTCCAGTGGGGAATTGATATTTGTACGTAATAATATTACTTTTTTCGGCGGAGAAACTCATTTTCCAATCATCACTCCAGGAGCTGAGAGCGAGCAGTTCCCTTGTAATGTCATCTACGGTAGAGGCTAACGCCGCGGGCTCAAAGGTGTACACGATTTTGATATCATCTGCGAACAGGAAGGAAACTCCCCGTTGGAAAATGGTAAATATATCGTTAACGTACAATGGAAACAGCAGTGGGCCCAGTACGCTACCCTGTACCCCCCCCACTAGTTACGGGACAGGGTTCGGACAAATTTCCGCCTATACTTGATAATGATAATGATAATGATAATGGTTTATTTCGGATAACCCGAGGCATGCTGTAACGCAAGATCAAACGGTACAATTGGACGTAGAGTCCGAATTCCAAGAGGTTGGTTAAGGTATATGCACTCAATATTGTACAGGAGAATGTATTTAAGTCACTCTCTGTGGCGGCGCCCGGCAAATTTGAACTCAAGGTCGGGTGGCCAACCCGGTCAAGTCAGGATCGAGATGGTCGAAGGTAGCTGACTCTTCCTGAAACAGTACAAAACAAAGTGCTATGCAACAAGAGAATCAAACAGAATTGACGAGTTTTGTTCACTTCGAGGGAAAAGAAGTTTCCGAGGGCGACATGAACCAGCTACAGCGCTCCGCGGAGTATGGCACGGCTTTGGATTGGAAATCAGACGATGAGAGGAATGAATTTGCAGACAGAGAACAATCAAAATCTTTCGAAGATTTTCCTTGAAACGTTCAGCGACCAAATATCGGCTGAGTCCGTTAAATACCCAAAGAAGGACTCATTTGTAGAGAGTGATTGCCTAGGTGATGGTAAAGGAAGTGACCGGACGCAAGCATGTAATCGTTGCGCACATTGTTAACGTTCATGAGGGGGGAATGTGATGCACCAAAATGGAAATGGGTACTGGGCGAGTATTTAAATGGCAGGTAAGTATTTACGTTTGATAATCGTTATCTAAGGGCCGAAAATAAAGACCAGAGAGATGCAAGAATCAAAATTGTCTGGGAGGATTTACCAAGATAGAATACCGAATATGAAAAAGCACCAACGAACGCTGAATACAGTTGGGAAGTTGGGCGGCTGGATGTGGATGGAGTCCGTGGTAAACCAAACGGACATCACATCTGGCGAGGTCGCTGGAGTGATGGTGGAAGAAGTGGCAGGATGTAAACATGTAATCGTTGCGCACATTGCTTACTTTCATAAAGGTGAAATGTGATGCACCAAAATAGAAATGGGTACTGGGCGAGTATTTAAATGGCAGGTAAAACCTGGTCTCGGGCTGACAAATAGGATGCAAACCAAGCGAGCGTCGGGTCCACGATTCCATATGTTTTGATCTTCTGTAGTAACTGGACGTGGGATACTCGGTCGAACGCCTTGGTCATGTCCAAAAAGATCACGATTGCCGATTTACCAATATTGACAGCCTCTGTGACTAGATTGAGGAAATCTGTCATGCGTGTCGCACATGATCTGTTTTTTAGAAAACTATGCTGACCAGCGTTGATTAGATTATGATTAAGAAGGTGACGTGTCAGCCTTTCCTTGATCATTCTCTCCATGATTCTGGACACGACCGGGATGTGGTTCACCGGCCGATAGTTAACTGGATCTAGAAGTGATCCTCTTTTGTGCATAGGTATGATAGTGGACGTTTTCCATTGAGAAGGGAAAACACTGCACCTGAGTGACAAATTGAATATGTTTGTCAGCAACATTGGAACGTCTTCGCCACCTCGACTAAAAATGGCCGGTGGTAACGCATCCGGACCAGGCCTGCAGGACGGTCTTGTTCTTGCAACATGGACTGAAACCCCATCGGGGTTGAACACTACCGTCGAGAAAAATACTGATGTCACCGGATTTAGAAAGGGGATGGATGTGGCGTCATCCGTCGTTAAAAAAGGGGCAAAGTAGGTGCTGAAAGCTTCCGTAATCAAAAGAGGGTCATGCAAGCAATTATTGTTATAGTTCAAATATGGGATGTCTTGATTAGGTTGCTTTTTTCTGATCTTCATTAGCCTGGCCAGTGCTTCCACTTTGTTTGGGTGGCTTAAGGCATCTAGTTCCTGTTTCTTCTTAGAAGAGTCCAAACGCAATTTAATCGTACGGGATATACGCATTATTTGAAGATACAACGAGAAATCCCTTTTCTCAGTGAATCTTCGCTGGTGTTTGGCTAGGTTACCGTTTAAACGATCTAGAGAGTTTCGCTGTTTGCGTATGATAGGCTCCAAAGCTGGATTGATTTTGTCAAGGTAGTAATGAAGATTAGAATACAGTTGGGCAGCCGCTATCTCTAGGTCATTAGATAAAAACGATTTGTCCCAGTTTAGGGAACGGATAAAAGAAGGTAGACTATTCCAGCAAGCTTTATGGTATTGCCTATTGGTGATCGGAAGGTGTGTTTCTGCTGACTTATCAGTATGAGGCCAGGGTGCAGTAAAAACACAGGATACCATCTTACGGTCACTACCGGTGAAGCGACTTAAGATTTGGGTATCTAAATTCTTGATATCAACAGTGTAGATAAGGTCTAATGTATTTCTCCCTCGAGTGGGGGATAAAACATGCTGTACCCAATTGCCCACACGGATACACGAAAGGAAATCATGGAGTTTTGGGGGTGACGTCATGGAATGCCAGCATATTTCAGGCACGTCGAAATCACCAGCTAGAATTTTAGCGGTTACGGGGAGGTTAGAGACATAGTTGAATGCGTCTATTATTGCTGTCAACTCGTGCCTGCCCTGGTTTGGAGGACGGCAGAGACATCCTACGAGAAGAAGTTGTTGATCTTCTTTGATAGTGAGCCAGGCCAAGTCTGGAATGTTGTCTAGAATAGGATGATGGAGCCTACTCGCCGTGAACATGTGTCTGGTGTAAATGATGCAGCCGCCTCCTCTTTGGTCAGATCTACTGTTGGCGGCGGCCTGATAGCCGGGTATGGATACGTGGTTTAATGAGGTGTGATCCGTCATCCACCTCTCGGTAACTAGTAAGATGTCAGGAAGTAGGTCTAATGCAAGCTCTCTAAGCAGGGGCAAATTCGGGGGGAGAGAGCGGAAGTCGAGTAGTAAGAGCGACAAGGTGTATTTGGTTCTCAGTAGATAGAGCCGTAATTTCATTGTGATTAGGTGATGAAGGATCGTCAAATAAGGCGTGGATTACGGTGGGCAGTCGAAGCTCGGCCCATTTTAACCGCGTTTCAGATGAAGAGTTTGTGCCTGTGACTAAATGCGCTGCTGGGCTTTCAAGCTGGGCGTAATTCGAAGAGCTGTTAGGGGGTTCTAATTGAAACGGCCGAATCCTGTAGGGGGTAAGTGAGGCTCGGAAGGAGCTAGGAGGGACAGTGGTGGTAAGGACTTATGGACATTTGGTGCATTAGCCCGGGGCTTGATGATATATGCGGATTGTGGTTGAGCGAGGGATAAGGACGAAAAAACGGGGGCGGTCCGGGGGCGGGGTGGAAGTTGAAGCTTGTGCCAAGGTTGAGGACTGCACTGAGGTATTCCACTGAAAGAGGAAATGGGAGACTAGGAATATTCGACATGAAGGGTTGAACCTGGTGGTGATATGGGTCCAGGAAGACCCCCGGAGAGGTAAAATCGAATACCCCGTTTCGAGAGGTATAGGGCACGGAAGCGAAGGCATGTTGGGCCAGCGGTGGAAATAAAGGTCTGCCCGGCACCATATTTGGTATCGGGGCAACCTGTATTATCCGTAGGGGTATACGTGGTGGTGCTGAACACGGGTCGAGAGCCGGCCATTGGGTCTCTGGGAAGGCTTTATATTGAGTGGGATTGGGGGTGGGTTGGACCTATTGTGAGTTTTCTGACAATTCGAGCGCAGCTCGAGTGGGCCGGACGCTTGTATCTTTTAGCTAGTGCCCTCTGTAGGCCTAGAGTCTGCACTGTTGGGTCCAGGTTTGTGAGTGGATCGGTGCGGTAGCCTCCGGGAGCCCACAGATGTTTGACAACTGCTTTCCGGTTTTACTTCGGCATGCATGGTAAAGAGGCCCTGGCAGTGGGGCCCCACTCTATCTGTTTGTGCGTGATGATGGACCGGAGTGGGTCTCGCGCTTGCACGTTTTGTTGGTCCGGAGAAGTTCGTGGAAGAATTGAGAGATCTAGTAAGGGCAGGAGGGACAAGCGGATGGGCCCAACCGGATGAAGCAGTGGGAGTAGAGGTAGCCTGCATCCTACGAACCCGCTTACTCGGCGGAGGTACGGCCGGTGATGGAGAGGCTCCTAATGCCCCATCTACGGTGCCGTTGTTAGGGGCAGGTGATGTAGATGCGCTGCGAGGGGGTCGAAGCTGCATCTAGAAGTACCTGTCGTCCACTGGATGTTACCTGGGGTCCGACAATGGTGAGCTGTCAAGGTCGACAGGCACCTGAGTTGGTGCGGAGCGTGCCGGCTTGAGGGGAGGTGATCGCACAGCTGAGGCTAGCCTCAGCCGAGAGCCGGTTTGTGAGGTACTTGTGGGAGGTACTGCTGGAATGGCTGCCCTTGACACTCTCTTTGAAGGGGAGTCTTGTCTGCCGTAATCCTGACTGATTTATAAGCTGTGTTGGGGGCAAGCGACGATCGCTTTTTGATAAATTCCCTTGCTATTTGATCGGAAGGGAATTGGAAAAGGATAGAACATGTGTGGCGTGGTGAACGTTTGTGTAACCTTGTGCACGTGCATGGATGGTGTTCCATGCCAGCTGCCCTGAGCAAGGTGGATTACTGTTGTGATACTGAGGCCTTGTCCGGGAGATTGAAGGCTATAGCATTTTTGCTATTTGAGATGCGCTTAAGGATATCGGTAGAAACAGAATCAAGGAAGTCAGTAGCTGATCTAAGCTGCTGTTGCGTGTAGCTTGCCGCGGGGTCCACCAGGCACTGTAGCGGAGCAGGCTTGACCATATTGTCATCCAGGATCGAGGGTATTGTTGACATTCTCACCGTCTTGGTGAATACGGGCACTGAAGATAGTTCGTTCGCGAGGTCCGCCAATGGTGTAGAGCATTGTTTCAGTTGTGTTAGCGGTTTCTTAACTCTAATCTTGGGTCGAAGTTTTTGAGTAACAGGCATGATAAAAGTATTGGGAAAAGATCTTTAGAATTCTTGTATTGCTTTGGGGTGACTTGCCCCTAAATAACCAGCTAAGGTACCAGAAACCTATATAACTATCCAGCGATAACGAAGAACGCCCCGTGACGGTGTAGCGCAACTTGCCCGGATACCGCTCGAATGCTCAGCATGGGTTTGTGGCAGGACGATCTTGTCTGACGAATCTCCTGCTGTTCTTCGATGAGGTAACCAAGGGCCTGCACGAAGGACAGTCGATTGCTCTCTGTTACCTAGAATTCGGCAAGGCGTTTGATTCTGTGGACCACTGATTTCTGGACATCAAACTGTAGTCTGTGGGAATTGTTGGAGGGGCAAAGCAACGGGTAAACGGTTTCTTACTAGGGTGAATTCTTAGTGTTAAGGCGGGCAGTCAAGTCTCAAAATAGGATGGTGTAAAATTGGGGTGTCACAGTGCCCGGTATAACGAACGGTCGTGGAAAATTTCCCTTAAACCTTTGCTGTTCAGTGTTTTTCTTAACATCACTCACTTGCTTACACTGTTGACGTGTTTTTACGAACTGTTTGTTTTCATGGACCAAACGGCCAATTGTCGTTTGTTCGCGCCCAGAGTGCTACTTTGTCATATCCTTGTTCTGGACCTGTGTGGCACACGTGCTCCTTGCTCGCACGCCGCAATTCAGTTTCTCGTTTATTGAGTCCTTGTGATCTCATTATTGATGTTTGTATCTTTTTGGTGTTATTGTTCATTCAATAATCTAGTGTCGTAGAATATCACGGATAATTGTCTTTTGATTTCGGGATCCGTTGTAAATTTGGTTACGCATTGCTCAAGCGTGTGTTACAGTACTCAGTGGATCACTTTGGAACGAGAAAAGCGCGCAAAATGCCAAGAGAAAGATCGAAGACATTGGAATCTGGACAGGAAGTAATACGGCAAGTCATAGGGGGATTGTTGGTACCTTTGATTCTTTAGTTAACGTTAGATCGCCCAGTCCTGTCAGTGCTAGTTCATGTGTTGCTGAGGGTAATATGGATTGTAACGATGTCAATCTATATAGGCTGAGGATATCAGACCCAGAACAACAACTGTTATCGGCTAGACAGCATTTCCATCAAGCAGAATAGAATTGTAGACAGAAATAACGTGGGCATGAGACCAAAGACCACGACACTTCCGATAGATCATGGCACAACAATATAGGAAACTACGTGCCGGTGGCCGACTATTAAACACCATCGATCGATTTGCCAAGAATGGAACTAAAGGTTTTCAACAGGCGAGCTGAACAGTACTGCAAGTTCGTCAAGCAGTTCGAAAAGTTCGTTGAAAATAAGGTAACGGACCCCGGGCGGAGGTTTCTCTACCTGTCTCACTAGTGTCGAGGCCGAGAGGAAGAAGCTATCGATGGGTGTACCGTGCTCGACCAGGAACAAGGCTACACAAGGGCAAGAAAGATTCTAAGGGACTTGTTTGGCCAACCTTCCAAAGTAGCCCGTAACCTAATAGAGGGAGTGATGGTAGAGGCAAAGAGAACCAAGGGCGACGTCTACACCATGGCCGACCTGGTGATTAAGATGCAGAACTGCTCAATAGCCCTCGACCATTTAGGTTACAGGGCTGACCTAGACGCCATGCACACTTTGGAAGGCATAGTCCGTCACCTCTCTCCCGAACTACAGGGTCGGTGGGCGAAAGAAGCAGAACGGATAAGCCGAAGCGACAGAGAAGCCAACTTCGAAGACCTGACCGAATACTTGGACAGGCAAACGAAGATAGCTGACAGCAGATTCGGCCGACTCATCCGGGACAGCAACCGAGCAAACAAGCCCACTACTAGCCAAGTCCAAACCCCTGTACGGGAACATCTAAAGTACCAGCCTTGGACCAATACACACGTCATTTCACGAGATGCTACGGCGAAACCAAATTGTAGATCCTGTGGTACTAGCCATGGCCTACCAGGATGCCCCAAGTTCGGCAACGCCACAATAGACGGACGTTGGGGAATGGCGAGGATTGCAGGAGCATGTTTTATCTGTCTCAACACCACGCACCGGGCAGCAGCCTGTAGAACAAGGAATCGATGTGGTTACGAGGGCTGCACTGGGAGACACTATCGGGTGCTGCATCAGGCGAGAGTAACCTTACCCGGGTCAAGTACCAAACCCAGTGTTATTTGTTCAACGTCACGATCTGCCAGCAAACCGGTAAGTTTAGGCGTAGCTGCCGTGGGAGTAGTGACCCCAACTGGGGTGGTCAAAGCTTTGGCTTTCATCGACAGTGGATCCGACACTACTCTAGTGAGAGAGCGGTTGGCCGACAGACACCGGCTTGCTAAAGGTGCGACGTCGTTAGCAGTGAGCACGGTCGGTGGAACACAGGTAATGACTGCCGGTATGTTGAGGTTGCAACTCATCTCTCTGGACACAAACGAGCAAATCGAACCAACGGAGGCATTCACATTAGCTGATCTCCTCATGCGAGCACCCAGGTCGGTCAACGCAATCTTGACTAGGTGGCCCCACCTGCAGGATGTAACCGTTGTAGACTGGGAAGACGACGAAGTGGATCTCCTCATCGGCTGCGACGTGCCAGAGGCGCATTGGGTGCTTGACCAGAGAGTGGGCGACCGCCAGGCACCTTACGCAGTACGCACGGCTCCGGGATGCATGTTATGTGGTCCAGTAGGGGTACGCGGTTCCGTGAATTACTTATCCGCCGAAACGGACCGCATAGAGTACCATCTGCAGCGGCTGTATGAAAAGGAGTTTCATGACATTGGAGACGAAAGACCAACGTTGTCTCAAGAGGATCACTTAGCTTTACAAACGGCGCCGCAAGGAACTAGAGGCCTTAAAAACAGCTCAAGGTTCCCCTCCTATGGAGCATATCTGCTGACCCGTGGGCTGATAACAGAAACTACGTTCTCCAAAGACTATTATGACAGAAGGAGAGCTTCTTTCGAGGCCGCGGTCTGTGGGAACGATACGCGGAATTGATGAAGCGAAACGAAGCTCTCGGCTTCGTTGGAAAGGTGCCTGCCAACACCGACGGCCGAGAGGGTATCTGGTATCTACCTCACCACCTGGTTATCAACCACAAGAAGCCCGAAAAATGCGGGTGGTTTTCGACTGTGCGACCAAGTTCCACAGCAAGTCAGTAACGATCGCCTACTACAAAGGCCTGACTGGACCACACCACTAATCGAAGTTTTATGCCATTTCATAGGGGGTAGAGTGGCCTTGTCCGCCGACATTAGGGAAACGTTTCATCAGGTGAAAATACAGGTAAGAGAACGAGAGGATTTGTGGGAAGAGAACAACCGGGACAACGCAGTGGTAAATTGTAAGATGACCGTCCACGTCTTCGGAGCCATATCGTCACCGTTCTGTGCGAAATAAGCCCTTCGGGAAGCTGCGAGCAAACATGGAGATCTGGTCCATCGGTCGGTGGTAGAAAGCGTCAGCAGGAACTTCTACGTCGACGACTGTCTTGGGTCATTCGATGATGTGGAATCAGATCTAGAGCAGTTCGAGGGTTTGACGAGATTGCTGGAAGAGGGCGGCTTCCACCTAACTAAATGGATGTCAAACGCTTCAGAAGTGCTCGAGGTCATTCCATAGCACGAGAAGGTCCAAAGAATTAGAGATTTGGGCGGCTCTCCACTTCCTATCGAGCGCACTTTAGGAATACAATGGGACGCGGAAACGGACGACTTCGTTTTCGAGCTAAACGTTCCCGAGCTGCCAATAACCCGTCGTGGCATGCTATCTGTCGTCTCTAGTTTGTTTGACCCGCTCGGTTTCGTCTCACCATAGCTGCTACCCAGAAAGATCTTGCTGCGGCGGCTGTGCCGTAAGAAAGTAGATCGGGACCAGTCACTGGACTTAGAGAACCGGCTGGACTGGGAAGAATTTTTGAACACCTTGAAGAAATTAGGGGACATAAGAATCCCACGATGTTTGACTCCTGGCCATACGACACGGATTGGAGAACTACATGCCTTTTCCGATGCATCCGAAGTCGGTTATGGAGCTGTGGTGTACGGACGATGGTGCGCAGGAGATGGACAATATACCACGAGGATCCTGTTCGCCAAAGCCCGCGTTGCTCCACTGAAGTCGGTCTCGATCCCACGCCTCGAACTGAGCGCAGCCGTCTTAGCAGTCAGGGCGGTACAAGCTGTGAAGAGATGTTTTGACCTCTACATTTGGTCGGCTGGCTTTTGGACGGACTCAACTATAGTACTTTACTACATTAACAAAGTCCGGAGCCGGTTTATTACTTTCGTTGCTAACCGACTCACGAGTATCCACGATGAATCAGCCACGAACCAGTGGAGTCATGTCAGGTCTGGCGATAATCCGGCCGATCTGTGCTCCCGAGGTGCGACCAACTTCAGGCAACTAGACACGTGGACAAGAGGGCCAAACTTCCTGCACTTGTCCAAACAGGACTGGCTTGTGTTCGAATTAAAACCCCATACGGAAGTAGAACTGGAGATCAAAGGCTTAGTGAAAGCGGCCAACTTCGTTGAAGCGACATCCATTCTTTCGCGATTGGTCGGGTTTTCTTCCTGGATGAAGACATTCCGTGCATTAGTCTGGTTAGCCAGGTTCAAGAGAAATTTACTAGCCATGGAAGAGCTACGCCCTTCAGGCCGGATACGGGTCGGCCCGATATGCCCCGTTGGGCTACAAGCTGCAGAATACAATATTTTCAGAATGATACAACGTGAGGCTTTCGCCCGAAAGTTCGAGAGAGCGGAAGAAGTGGGACCAATCAACAAAGAAATATCATCTCCAAGAGGCGAGTTGAAGCGTTTAAACCCCGAACTGATTGATGGACTGCTACGGGTGGATGGTAGGCTGACCAACTTTCACCTGAGCTTCGACACAAAGTATTCTATACTGCTGCCGGCGCGACAGCCTGTAGTAAAGCTAATGATCCAACACGTCCACGCCGGGGAGGGACATGCCAGGGAAAGTCACGTGACGATTGTCATCCGAAAGCTCCCCTGGTTGCTGAGAGGAAAACCGACTGTAAAACGCGTAATCCGACGTTTTGCGCTATGTAGGAGACGCATTGCCACGGCGGGCAAACAACCCATGGCCCCGCTACCAGAATGCAGGGTGACTGCGAGCTGGTGGCCGTTCAGCGACACCAGGTTGGACTATTTCGGGCCCTTGTGGATCAATTGCGGGAAACGATTAGAAAAGCGATACGGATGTATCATGACGTGCATGAAATCACGTGCGGTACACCTAGAAGTCGCACATTCGATGACCACCGATCCTTCCCTACGGGCCTTGCCTAGATTTATCAACCGAAGAGGCGTACCGGTCGATATATACTCAGATAATGGATTGAACTTTGTGGGTGCTCACCGGGAATTGCAGCGTTGGCACAAGAACATAAACAGGGACGAACTGCAGGATCGAACCGTGGCCTACGGCATACGATGGCATTTCAACCCCCCACAGGCCAGCCACCGAGGCGGCTCATGGGAACGCATGATCCGGTCCGCCAGACGGATATTGCTGTCGATCATGGAGCAACAGCCGCCCGACGACGAGACGCTGAACACCGTCATGACTGAGGTGGAGCGAACCCTGAACAACCGCCCCCTGGTTCCAGTAATGAACGGCGACCCCACCCACCTAGCGCTCACCCCGAACGACTTATCGGCGTTAAGGTCGAACGAGGGTTTCTAAGGGCCGGTAAACCTACGTAGGAGCTACCTTCACGAATGGTAACAGGCAAATTACCTTGCCCAGGTTTTCTGAAGGCGCTGGCCGCGGGAGTGCCTACCGGCTTTGCAGACTCGACAGAAGTTGCTGGTGAAAACAAGACCTTTCAAGGTTGGGGATGTGGTTATGATCGCCGACGAACGCGCACATTTCAGCACCTGGTCCTTGGGAGTAGTTATGGAAACCATCGAAAGAACTGACGGAATGATAAAAACGGTGAAGGTGAAGATAGCTAACGGAGCGCCAATTCGTGACATACGCAGTATTAGCCTACTCGAGAATGAAGGCGGAGAAGCTGATAACGCTGAGGCCCAGTAGACTATTTCGCATTCGTCTTCGAGGTGGGTAAAGAAACCCCATATGTGGAGGAAATCACGACACAGTGGCTTGTCGAACCATCATACACCGCGATGCACACTCACCTACATTGTATTCGTTATACCACCTGGTCTCCGCCAAACACGTTACAGTGCTCACAATCTTTCGTTGACGTTACATAAGTTTTTTTCCGATAAGTGGTGATAGATGCGATTCCATTCCAGACACATGCACACCTACACGACGCACACTATACCCCGTAACCTCTATCAAAAATGTGACAGTGTTCGCCGTTTGTTTGTTGTTGACGTTACCGAATGTCCTTTGCGTATGTGGAAGTAGCGGCGATTACAGCATTGCTCAAACGTTCGTTACAGATGGTGCTTAGCCCTCGTCTGTTCCTCATCTTCAACAGCTACGTAGCACGTGGGCTCACGAACCCCACCCCCGCGTTTTCCGTTGACTTCTAGGTAGCTGGATTATACATGGAGCTTGACTTGTTGAAAGTGCCAAACTGGTCACTCAAATGGGACCTTCCATAGGCCTCACCATATGCCAATGCTTGACCACAAATATAGGATTCAGTAGGAAAGGTGTGGCATCGCTGCAGGTGGCCTCTCAGATCAGTGACTTGGGCGTTATA
Organism: Fasciola hepatica; assembly: GCA_948099385.1. NCBI lineage: Eukaryota > Metazoa > Platyhelminthes > Trematoda > Plagiorchiida > Fasciolidae > Fasciola > Fasciola hepatica. The sequence continues at coordinate 3,283,191 of CANUEZ040000112.1, read as the reverse complement.
TTAGACAACAGCTCCAAGCCACCGAAGCAGTGCATCGCAACAATCATTACGGTCAGGAGAGAACTCTTTCGAGCTGGATCCACTATGTTATGTGGAAAGCCGGTGATTTTAGGTCCGTTTAACCAAGCCACAGTTAGGCCGCACATGGAATACTGCGTGCTAGGCCGGGCACCATGCCCCCAGGAGGATATAGACTATCTGGAGAAAGTGCAACGGCTGGCCACTCTTCGATTACAGATACAGGCACAAAGAGGTGTGGCCTTAGATTACGAAGAAAGCACTAGAAGCCCCAAGTTAGGGCGAACTACATTCCGAATGGAGTGGTAACCTATTGGAATAGGCTCCTGGAGGTGGTCATAAACACCACCGCAGTAAAGGCCTTTAGGAAAGCAATAGACCTGTGTTGAGTGGCGGTATACCCGGAAATATGTTGGGCAGTTTTTAGGGTCAGACCCAATTAACTCATTGTTCCCAAATTTCTCTGCCAGGGCTGATACTGCACAAACTTTCTGCCTTTCAAAAAAAGGAAATCACATAGTGCTGGGAGCCATGGGAATGCACCGAAAACACAGCTACTGGCTCTAGCCGCACCAAGTCCCGTGCAAACTGAAGTGAACTGAAATGAACTGAAATCTTATCGACCTTGTGAGTGGCTGCGTGGTTTTAATTTTCGAATTGCTCTAAGCGATAAGCATTTTTGCACTGATTGGTGGAATGACACACATTATTCCTCCCAAATTAACTTATCGCAGTTAGAGTTTCGGTACGTGTACTTTTTGAACAGTTCATTCTCTTCAGAAGTGTTTATTCTCTTAAAAAGCTGGTCATTCTTTCTGGTGTCCTTCTTGGTGTTTTTGCGGGTGTCAGCGCAAATGATACCAGATAGCACTTTCTGTGGCACTTTTTGTAGTGTAAACTTTTGTGGCACATTTTCAGTATGCGGATTTTGCAGCACTTGCTTTGTTGTACTGTCCGCGTCCATTTAAAAGGCTGCGTTGTTATCCTACCGGTGTTCGATACGGTATTTTCAAAAAACTCGACCATCACTGCCGAAATGAATGGAACAGAGGTTGGCTCCATTGGTCAGGCAGTAAGCTGTGGGAACAAGGAATGCACGGACCTGGTGCAAGATGAGGGAATTCAATGCGACCAGTGTTGCAATTGGTATCATCAAAAGTGCTCCAAGCTGGAAGAGAAAGACTTCGAGCTGCACATCAAGTACGCATCGCTCAAGTGGATATGCGTCCAAAGCCCGGCATTCGCAAGCGAGTGCTTGCCCATTATTGGTGGCGAACTAGGAAGAGGGGACAGGAATATGACGCTGGAATGGAGACTAGAGAGAGCGAATTTGATTCATAGCTTAGAGGGAAGGGAAAAATAAAAAAGACAACCCAAGCCAAAAGGTAAAGAAAGCAAGGAGGCAGAAGGTCTCACCAATGTGGAAAAAGCCTCCTGACGGAAGTGGAATCACTCAAGGAGCAGGTCAAACGCCTAGATGCTGAGGTGCAGCGCATGAAGCGCGACACTGAGGACATGGCAGACAGAAGTAGAAGACTGATACTTCATAACCTTGGGGAGAACATTGTAAAAGACGGTAGAATCAGGAAGGACGAAAACCGCCGGCAAGTGACCGAGGTTCTTAGGATGGCTGGCCTACCTCTTACGACACCATTAGTAAAATGCCATCGAATAGGACTATGGCGTGGAACACAACCAGCGCCGCCACGACCCCTGGTAGTAGTGTTCCACTGTATCCACTGGGGAGATGTGCTGCTGTCCAGGGCTGGAGCAGTTGAGGGCAACACGCAGGGAATAGTTAGGGTTACACTGACAGCCCAGCATTTGTCAAACCGGGTAATACCACAGGCTCGCTGAGAACGGGCACACCTGATCTGAAGAGGCCGACTCTACATAAAGCGAAACTGGAGATGACCCCTCTTGGGAAGTCAGCACCTAAAGCTCGAGGGGTGATCCAGGTCCAAAAGGTGGCTTCAGGCACCGGTAAACAAAAAACCAAATTTCAAGAAGTTCAAAGGACCAAAAAGAAGGGGACTCACAGGGCATTCAGTCAGGTTGATGTTGAGAAAGTGCAGCCAGCTAGCCGGATTCTAAAGGAAACGCTCAAAAAGTCCTCTCGGGTGAAAGCAGGGAAGTTGGAGGTATCAGAGGGAAAAGCCGAGGAAACCAGTTGGGCAGAGGTGGTCGCAAGACCATTCCGGGTCATCGGTATGACGACTCAAAAGGAGGGAACGTCCGCTGCGCATGTTGAGCCCGATACCGGGACAACCCGTCTCTCCTTGATTTATTCATAATGCGGCACCATCAACACCTTAAAGAAATTAAGCAGGTAGAGCCACTGGTCAAGAGTGATCATGTAGTCCTAAGAGTCACACTATGAATTAGCAAGGCACTGAAGGAAATCGTGTCATTTCGGCTCTATGGGGGAATGAATATAGGTAAACTAATGAGGGCAGTGGAGGAAGTTCAGCGGACACCAAGTCACACAAAAGCCTCCGTAGAGGCACGATGGGAAGCTATCAAGATGAGGCTACTCGGGCTTACAGAGGATTTGCACCTCTGAAGGTGGTTAGCAGTACAAATCAACCCCCATGGTGGAAGTCAAAAGTCCACAGGGCTATAGTTATTTGTAGGCAACGATGGGTGGCTTACAAGTTGTACACAACTCAGGCGGTATGGAATAGCTATAAGGTGGCCAGGAACAGAGCTCAGGCGATTCAAAGAGTAGAGACATATTCCTTCAAACATCGGTTAGCTGCACTAGTCCGCACAAGCCCAAAGCAGTTCCACGCCTACGTACAATCACACAAAACCCATGAGAAAAATTGCAGCGACTTTGGGAGGAGCAACGGGACGGCCATCTCTAGGCAACGAAGACAAGGCCGACTTGACCTTGGCATTCTTCAAGAGAATATATCGACCAACAAATAATTAAGAGGAGAGAATGGGAGGACCACGGGCGCCTTCAGTACCCAAACTTAGTGTAAGAGAAGAAAAGGGGTTCACTGAGCTACAAACCTTGAGCTGCAGTAAAGCCACAGGACCAGATGGGATTCACCCAGCCGTCGTTCAACCTCTGGCTGAGGACTTAAAGGCTTTGGCGGAGAAGCTGTATGAAGCGTCAATTAGAGAGGGAATTGTGCCGGGAGACTGGAGGAGAGTGACAGTGGTAGGATTTTACAGGAGCGAACCCCGGCAAAAGGCCGAAAATTACCGGCCGGTTAGCTTAAATTCAGCACTACGTAAGTGCCTGGAGCGAATAGCCAGGAAACAGATTTCTGGGCGTTTGGTTCAGCACAACCCCATGTCAAATGCTCAGCATGGGTTTGTGGCAGGACGATCTTGTCTGACGATACTCCTGCTGTTCTTCGATGAGGTAACCAAGGGCCTGCACGAAGGACAGTCGATTGCTCTCTGTTACCTAGAATTCGGCAAGGCGTTTGATTCTGTGGACCACTGATTTCTGGACATCAAACTGTAGTCTGTGGGAATTGTTGGAGGGGCAAAGCAACGGGTAAACGGTTTCTTACTAGGGTGAATTCTTAGTGTTAAGGCGGGCAGTCAAGTCTCAAAATAGGATGGTGTAAACGGTGAGGTGCCACAGGTCGCGCTTTCCGGCTCTCTGCTCTTTCCCATCTTCATCAATGACCTAGCACTTCTGCTCACGAACCCCAGCTTTATTTTCTCCGTGGACATCAAGATGGATGTAGTCGATATGGGACCTGATGTGTTAGCAGTACAAGACTGATCACGTAAATGGGACCTTCCACAGACCTCACTAAGTGTCAACGCCCATCTACTAACACAGGTGCTAGTTGAGATTGTGTAGGTTCGTTGCAAGTATTCTCGCAGGTCAAAGATCTGGGCGTTGTAATGGACAACAGCTTCAAGCCTTCGAAGCAGTGCACCGCAACAGCCAATATGGCCGGGAGAGAACTCTTTCGAGCTAAATCCACTATGTCGTGTAGAGAGCCGGAGATTTTCATTCCGATATTCCAAGCGGTAGTTAGGCCGCACATGGAGTACTGCGTGGAAGCCTGGTCACGGTACTACCGGAGGGATATAGGCTATCTGGTGAAAGTGTATAGAATACGTCCAAGTACGGCTAGTGAAAATGTCCCCTATCGGGTCTAACAGCGAAATACCAACGTTATCCCCTCTATCAGAATAATAGAGAAGACTCTAGTCGGCTCACAGATGCAAGGTGTATTCTATATATCGTGGCACCGAAATAGTACCGATACGAGAGATACACCGAACGGAAAACGAAACGAAACGAAACGGCTGTGCAGAAAGCCAACCACGAGCGCGTCCAGTTGGCGAACGAACGAAAGCGAAAGTGAATCAAAACGAGATCGATGGAAACCTCGGAAAAGTCAGTCCAGTAAAAAGTAAGCAACCGAACAACACTATGAGGTCGGTGTCACAAGTAGGGAAAGATTTTACGGAAAATAAATCCAAAATGGTGTCCAGGTCACTACGAGAGCAAGGGCTAGCCACTAGAGTGGTGGCTGGGTAAGAGGGGTTTAGCTACACAGAGCGTCTCCGTGCCCTCTACCTGTTCTCGATGGAAAGACGGTGCATTCGCGGGCACTTGATAGAAACCTTCAAGGTAAGGAAGAGACTATCAGCAATAGGTCGAGAAGGCCCTTTCTCCCTGGTCCCTGGGAGAGGCACAAGTGGGCATAGTCTTAGATTACAAGAGAAGCTCTCGAGGCTCCAAATTAAGGTGAAGTACTTCTGGAATAGTGTGGTACCTTATTGGAATAAACTCCTGGGGGAGGTCATAAATGCCACAACAGTGAAGGCTTTTAAGAAATCAATGGACCTATGTCTAGTGGCAGTATACCCCGAGTTATATTAGGCAGTTTTTAGGGTCAGAGGCAATTTACTCATTGTTTCCACCTTTCTCTGCCAGGGCTGATAATGCACATAAAAGAAAGTCACGCAGTGTTCAGAGCTACGGAAGCTCGCCGACAGCACAACTATCTGGACACACGATTGGCTCTAGCCACCCTAAGTCCTGTGCAAACTGAACGTGTAAGTGCCGCGCGGTTTGAATTCATAGTGCTCTCGTCTTTGAATTGAGTTTTTGAATAGTTTTGTGAATTAACCCAGTTTAATTCACAATACTGAGCGTATCATAATTGCATTTAAGAAGCGCTTTATCCGGAGAATATTTTTATTCTCTTTGTAGCATTGCCGAGTAGTGTTCGGTGTTTTTTGAGGCGATCTTTTCTCGCTTCTAGTCCTTCTTTTTGTTTTTGTTTTTTGTGTTAGCGGGATTTACCTGCTATTGTCAGAGTGCGTATTTTGTGTTTAGGTAAAGAGCACTTGAGTTGTATTTTCCCTCGTTTTTGCGGTTTTCGGTATGACACGCGTTTCCGACCCGTGTCTAGCACCCAAGTGCGGAAAACGAGTGGTAAACGGTATAGAATGCGAGATATGCAAGAGATGGGCCCACCCAAGGTGTTCAGGGATAGCAAAGGACATCTAGGTCCTTTATAAACAGAACCCATGGGCTGAATGGGTCTGTGCCCCCTGCAAGGAGGCGGCCAGCCTGGCCTTTAAACTGCAGGACCAACGTCCACCAAGTAGTACCTCGGTTGTAAGATCCAAACCACCGCAAGCAGGTTGCAGTAAGTCGTTTGCGGAAGTAGTATCAACACCCGAGAGGACAATAATCCGAGCGAACGGACCAGTTCCGAGAGCTTGCCAGGCGGTCGTTGCCTCCACTCCTTTGAAGCAGACCGACGAGGGTCAGTGGACGGAGCAGAAGCCGAGAAGGGAGAGGCAGGTCAAAAAGAAGGGCGACTGTAATAGAGCGAAAGATGGGTTGGCTAGGGTGGATGACCCTGCTCTTCTGGTATTAGAAAACAAGGTGAAGGACCTGCAGAGGCAGGTCTTGTCGATGGGCAGGGTCTCAAGCCACAGGCTTCTGATCCTAAACCAGGAAGAACCCTTTATAAGGGAATCGAAGGCCAGGAGAGACATTGACAGGAGGAGGGTCTGCGACATACTGCGAATCGCAGGTGTTCCGTACCCTCCTACTCTAAGAAGGGTGCACAGAGTGGGGACATGGAAGTCACCACTGGGGAACAAAGGCGAACTTCGTGCGAGACCAATACTGGTGGAGTTCGCTGATGAGGCTACCCGGGATAGACTACTGGCGAGGGCAGCGGTAGTAGCTCAGATTACCAAGGGCAGATACCAGATTGTGCCGGACGAGCATAGGGTAAGGCCTGGTGGTCTAGCCCCAAGAGGTATCCTTGCTCGACCAGCCAGGGCGCTGGTGAGAAATCTAAAAGTTCAGCGGAATGCCGTACTCGGCTCTCAGGCCCCGACCCCGGCAATAGTAAAGAAGCCACGTGCGGGGTCGCAAATAGTTGTAATTGAAGATGCGCTGGAAGACGAGAATTGGCAGTGCTGCCCGAAGATAGATGACAGCGTGATCCCTGCCAGTCTGGACGTTGTGGCCACTCCTATAGAGATGGACTGGGAGTCGTCAGAAATTCTGGACCATCAGCCGGCTTCATGCACCCCAGTGGGGACATCCGAAGCAAAAAACGTGCCATCATCTCAGGCGTTGCGCCTGAGAAACAGTCAGGAATGAATAAGAAAAGACGCCTAGGCGACGGAGCAAACGCGGTGGTGTTATATACTAACGCGTGTAGTATTAGAAACAAATGGGCGGAACTTGCCAAAACCGCTGACGAACAGAAAGCATCAATAGTTGCCGTCACGGAAACGTGGCTTTCTAAAGAAGACCATGTGCCAGGCCTAATAAATAACAGTTTTGCAGCCTGCAGGCAGGATCGGGAACAAGATTGCCTTGGTGGTGGAGTAGCCATCCTCGTTAGGTCAGGTGCAAACCACCTTGAGTCCCAGACCAAGATGTGCACTCGCAATATCCAACTATGCGCCGTTACGATCATCCTTCCAGGCAGAAGGGTTAACGTCGTCTGTGTCTACAGGGCACCAAGCACAAACCACGAAGAGGACGTTTGTTTGCTGCGGACTTTGACTGAACTAGTTAAGGACGTACAAAAGACCCTCATAGTGGGTGACTTCAATCTTCCGCACATCGACTGGGTGGCTGAGGTCTGCGTGCCGGGATCGGAGGAGCAAACCTACTTAGAATGGCTGCATGATAATGCATTGCATCAGCATATTAGGGAGAATACCAGATATAGGACTGGATGCGTTCCATCCCTGCTGGATCTAGCTATAACGAACTTCCCCAACGATGTGGCTGGACTGCACTACTGTGCACCGCTGGGAAAGAGTGACCACGTGTGTGTCAAAATAGTTCTATGCATGCGGCAATCGAAGGTACCCTCAAGGCTGATTAGGAATTTCGGTAGTATGGACATAGATAGGCTTCGTAATAGGGCGATGGGTTTGACCTGGGACGCGCCAGAGGAGGCTACTGTGGAGGAGCGCTGGCAGGCCATAAAAGGATCCCTGACTGCCCTACAGGAAGAGTTCGCACCCCTAAAACGAAGAAGTGGGGAGGGCAAGCCCATGTGGTGGAAGGCTGCAATAGCCAAGGCCATCAGACGTAGAAACCGCTCTTGGAACCAGTACAAAGCTTCCGGCAGCCAGCTAGCCTGGAATCGCTATACGAAGCTGAGAAACGAGACTGTAAGCCTTTTGAGAACTTCTAAACGGGAATTTGAGCTGAAATTGGCCCAGTCTGTAAGACAACAGCCGAAGAAGTTCTACAGCTATGTACAGTCTAAAGGCTCAACAAGGAATGCCGTAGGTCCGCTATCTACTAGAGAATATGGTATTGTCACTGACGACCAGGGCAAAGCAGACGCCCTGGGGGAATACTTTGGTAGTGTACATAGGATAGATAGTGGGGTACTAGTAGATCTGGCGCTGATACATCCTCCTCAGTTAAACGAGCTAGATCTTTCAGAGGAATGTGTGCGTAAGTACCTACAGGAGTTAAACAGCCACAAGTCAGCGGGCCCAGATGGCATTCATCCAGCTATCATCAAGCCGTTGGCGGATATCATAGCTCCATCGGTATGCAGATTGTATAGATCCACGTTGGACCAGGGTAAGCTGCCTCAGGACTGGAAAGTCGCGGCAGTCGTGGCAATACATAAGAGTGGGCCTAAGTCGGATGTGCAGAACTACAGGCCGGTAAGCCTAACTAGCATTCTCTGTAAAGTTCTCGAGAAGATCATCCGTGCCCATATCTGTCAGCACTTACTGCAGCACTCCATGCTAAGCCCGGCGCAGCATGGATTCCTGAAAAATAGATCTTGCCTGACCAATCTCCTGTGCTTCTTAGATGAAGTAACTCGACGACTGGACGAAGGTAAGCATGTTGAGGTATGTTACCTCGACTTTAGCAAGGCGTTTGACTCCGTTAATCATCGTCTTTTGCTATGAAAGATGGAAACTTTCGGGATACGTAGGCCAGTATATAGGTGGCTGGAGGACTTCCTCTCCCACAGGACGCTTTATGTCAAAGTGGGGGACAGGTGCTCCAGTTTGGTGAACGTCACCAGTGGTGTACCTCAGGGATCCGTCCCAGGCCCGGTCCTATTCTTGTTATTTATTAATGACCTAGCATCCACTCTTCAATCGCCCAGCTTTATTTTTGCGGATGATGTGAAGATTGTTGGATCTAAGGGTAGGGCGGACTTGGGAAGGGAAATAGGCACCGTCCTAAACTGGGCATACAAATGGGACTTACCTCTAAACGCTCAAAAAAGCCATTTGTTGTCAAGGGCAACAGATAGCCTAACTGTCGCTCATGATCAAGGGCTGTTCACCGTAGAGGCAGCCAGTAGGGTTAAAGACCTGGGGATCATCATGAAAAGTGACTTCAAATGGTCGGAGCAGTGCAACGCTGCTGCGCATAAGGCTCGTGGGGAGCTCTTTAGACTGCGATCGGCTTTGCCTTGCCGGAAGCCGGGGGTATTCGTACCTATTTACATGGCTATAGTACGACCTCACTTAGAAGGTAGTGTGCAGGCTTGGTCACCCTTCTACAAAAAGGACGCCGCCTGCCTAGAGAAAGTCCAACGTCTCGCCACGCGGATGGTTGAAGGGCAGAGGGGTAAGACTTACGAGCAGAGACTCTGTGACCTGAATCTCTTCTCGTTGGAAAGGAGGAGAAGTCGAGGAGATCTCATAGAAACGTTCAAGGTAATGAAGGGCTTTTCTGGCCTTAGACCAGATAGTCTATTCCAATTGGCCGTAGACTCCAGAACAAGGGGACACGAAAAGAAGTTGATAAAAGCCCGATCTAGTTTGATGGCTAGATCGCACTTCCTCAGCAACAGGGTTGTGAACAGTTGGAACGGTCTGCCTGGTGAAATGGTAGATCTGCAGACAGTCCAATCCTTCAAAGGTGCCCTTGATCGCAAGTGGTACGAGATCTTTCCTTGTAGTGAGCCTTAAGAATATCAACTAGATGGATGACAGGTAGCACTGTGGTCCATCTGGAGTATGTTTTAGCAGACTTTTTCCCTCATTGCATACTGTCTCAGTGAACGCTCACGATGCATCATGTCTCTCGCAGTTGATGTGCAATGAGGTTTTCCGTTTCCCTCTCATTTTTAGCGGGGATTCGACGAAATACACTCGGCAGTGGTGGGTGCATAACTGGTGTGGATACCATCGAAGGAATTCTGGAGGCTCGATTGGCCGTGGCCATTACCTGTCCTGTGCAGACTGAACTGAACTGAACTGAACTGAACTGACTTGATTCAATGTGGATTGCGCTACACCGGGTCTCTGCCTTTTTTCTCGTGAATTTATCGTTTTGGGATATCTCCGATTTCTCAGTAGAAAAATAGAGACACGAGTCCAACCACCTCTGTAAATCTATGTGCATGTTTGGTTTAAAAGAAAAATATTGACAGGGATTCGAAGAAGTACACTCGGCAGTGGTGGGCGCATAACTGGTGCGCGTACCATCGAAGGAATCCTGGACGCTCGATTGGTCGTGGCCATTACCTACCCTGTGCAAACTAAACTGAACTGAACTACGGGCCAAAGCTCTGACCTTGGAGGCCACGTGGTTTGAGTTTCTGAAGTGCTCTACTCTGTCCTCATTTGTTTGCCCTGGTGGTGAAGTAACAATAGTTATTTCACAAAATCTACGTACTGCAGTTTCTACTGAAGTACGCTTTTATTCGTTTTTTTACTCCGGTTGGTTCGTTTCTGGTAAAGTGCTGTTTTGTTGGTAAAGAGTTTTATTCGTTGTACGCTTGATAGTCTTTAGGATTTATCTCAGTTAAGTGAGGACCTGCTCCCGTATAGAGTCTATAGCCCGTGGTCCTCGGTTTGTGACACGATAGCGAATATACTCGGCAGCGCGCAAAGCAGAACTCAAAACGCTGGAGCGGGACAACGTGTGTATTGGAGGAGCGCAACGGCGTGCAGACGACGTACACAGGCGGAGCAAGAGGCGTCACCAAAAACGGTCATTGTTCAAATAAAAAAAAATTGTTAGTCTTCGTCATCGAGTGCTTTATTGGTAGCACTACAGGGGTCTCCCCCTAGAAGGCCGATGCAGTTGGGCTTCGACCCGTGATGGGTACGTCGGATTCGGTGGCGAGAGACGTTTTCCATGCCTCCCGCCACGGTCGCACACCACAGCGAAGCCAGCACAAGCCGTTCTCCATGACTCACACTGGTCGCTGTGCGTCGATCGCAAAATGGCGTCCTCCTCAAAATGTTATCCGACCGGGGTAGATCCTGTTCGTGACCTGGCAGTGGTGATTGTGTTGTAGGGTTTGTCGTTGTCGGCATATCCCAAAGTTCCGTGTCCCTGTGGTTGTCATTGCCTTCGTAAGCGAGCCAGCGTCCGGCGTCAAAGGAGTCCAGTCGCGATCCAGTGAGCTTTGTGTTGGAGCCATGCGAGATCCTAGAATTCCATATGGTTCTGTCTGACGGGACGAGCTGGAAGGCAAGAAACACAAGGAAGCTGCGCCTCGAGGCGCGATCGGATATTCGACTGAGGGGGACATACCGGCGCAATACAGGCTGCCGCCACCCTTGTCGTGATCACCACGTGGTAGTGCATTCGTGCATAATAGGACTATGTACAAGTTGAATATGAAGAGTAAACCTAAATATATACAACTGTTACGTATTCAGAAAACCTCGTTGGCTGTCGCAGCTCGCGGCCGCGTCGATTTCTCCTGTTGACCGGTGCAGCTGTGTCTTTCGTGGAGTTTGGTGTTGCAACAGGTAACGAGGGGTCGTTAGTGGGAGTAACAGGGGCCGACTCGGGACGACTAACCGAAGGTTGTGAGCAGGTAGGGACACTGAGAGGGTTGTTCGAGGTACGTTCTGCCTCGATGAAGGCTGGTTTGAGGCGGTCTATGCTGATGGTCTCCTTCCTGCCTTCGACGTCCACCACGTATTTCTTTTCCTTTCGCTGGACGACGCGGAACGGGCCAGAGTTAGCCGCCTGCAGTGGTGATCGCACTGCATCTACTCGAATAAACACATGGCTGGTGGTAGCTAGAGCGGTAGGTATGTAGTTGCTCAGGGTTTGTTCTCGTGGTGGGGTGGGCTTTATCACCCGCATTTGGTGCGACAACCGTTTTGCGTAATCCCCGTTATTAAAACTCATAGGTGGTAATGGAGAAACCAACTCACCTGGAAGTCGTAGTGTGCAACAATAAACCAGTTCAGCCGCCGTAACACCCATATCGGCTTTAACGGTGTTACGCAGTCCTAAGAGAACGATCGGCAAAACTTCAATCCATAATGGGTTATCACGAGCACGAAGGGCAGCCTTCAGCTGGCGATAAAATCGCTCCACCATGCCATTGGCCTGAGGATGATAGGCCGTCGTCTTGTTGTGTCGACAACCGAATGCGTTTAGTAGCTCATGGAAGGCGCCGTCGAAATGAGAACCGCGGTCAGTGGTCACGATAGCAGGGCAACCGAACTGACTCACCCAACCAGTTAGAAATGCTTTCGCAGCTTCCTCTGAGGTTGGGCGCGGAGTGGGTATGGCCTGTGGCCAGCGAGTGAAACGATCTACGCAAGTGAGGATGTAGACGCAGCCATTGGATGGCGGGAGTGGCCCCACGAGATCCACATGCACATGATGAAAGCGTGCGTCCGGTTCGCAGAATGTGCCTAAAGTAGATTTGGTGTGACGCTTTATCTTAACTCGTTGACACTGAAGACAAGCACGGGCCCAAAGACGTACGTCACGTTTGACGCAAGGCCAGACGAATCGCTCAGTGACTAGTTTCACTGAAGCGGTTACCCCAGGGTGCGATAAGTTGTGGAGGCTGGTTAAAACTCGTCGGCGAAAACTGGCAGGAATTAGTGGTCGGGGTCGACCTTGTGACACATCGCAAATGATAGTTACGTCCGAAGTTGGAAGGGCCACTGGCACTAGGTGCAGGGAGCTGTTGTGTCTGAGTTGCTCTACCTCAGGATCTGTCGTTTGGGCTGCGGCGATTGCTTCTAGGTCTATGCCCATGGGTAGTGGGTAGTCGATATTGTGGACGCGTGAGAGTGCGTCTGCTACGGGATTGTGTGCCCCAGAGACGTGTCGAATGTCCGTAGTAAACTGCGAAACATAGTCTAAGTGGCGAATCTCGCGTGGCGAATATCGGTCAGAAGCTGACTGGAGGGCGTAAACTAGTGGTTTATGATCTGTGAACACTGTGAACGTTTGGCCCTCGAGTGTGTGCCAGAAGTGTCGGATACCCAAATAGATTGCCAGCAGTTCTCTGCTGAACGTACTATATCGGGATTCCGCAGGCTGGAGACGCTTGGAGAAGAAAGCTATTGGTTGCCATGAATTGTTGACGAATTGCTGCAACACTGCTCCAACAGCCGTGTCCGAAGCATCTGTTCCTAATGCCAGGGGAGCAGAAGGATCGGGATGTGCAAGGAGTGCTATGTTGGCGATAGCTTTCTTGATCAAAGTAAAAGCTGCCTGCGCCGTGTCGGGAAAAATGAATTTTCGCTTTTCTCCACGTAAAAGGTCTGTTAGAGGCTGCATTATTTCGGCGCAGTGTGGGATAAAGCGGCGATAAAAGTTAACCAGGCCAGAAAATTGGCGCAACTGTCGGTAAGAGTGAGGCTCAGGATAGTCGCGAATTGCCGCCACCTTGTCAGGCAGAGGCTGTATGCCTGAGGCTGAGATTTCGTGACCTAGGAACGTGATGGTCGTCCTACCTAATTCACACTTAACAGGGTTAATGGTTACACCGTGTTGGCTAAGGCGCTCAAAAAGAGCGCGCAGGTGTGTCATGTGCTCTTCTTTTGAAGAACTTGCCACCAAAATATCGTCTAAGTACACGTAGACATTCTTCAAACCGCGTGTTGCCTCATGCATAAACCTTTGAAAGGTTTGGGCTGCATTGCTGAGCTCAAAAGGCATGCGCAAAAACTCGAATAGTCCGAATGGAGTTGTGACAGCGGTTTTACGGATGTCAGCCTCTGCTACTGGGATTTGGTGGTAGGCTCTGACGAGGTCGGTTCTGCTGAAAACAGAACAACCAGACAGGGTAGAAGTAAGATCTTGAATATGTGAAATGGGATACCTGTCCGGAATAGTAGCCTGGTTGAGGGCCCTATAGTCACCGCAGGGGCGCCAATCGCCATTAGGTTTAGGAACCATGTGAAGGGGCGAGGCCCAAGGGCTACTGGACGGGCGTATTATACCTAATTCTAGCATGTGTTCAAACTCAGCCTGTGCTACGCGGAGCTTGTCTAAGGTCAAGCGACGTGGTCGGCTAAATGCTGGGGGTCCTTTAGTGACAATATGGTGGGAAACGTTAGTGGTCACCGCGGGAAGGGGGCCAGATTGTCTTAGCATTGCCGGGTAAGCTGAAAGTAGGTCTGCGTACGGGTGTTCGGCCTGCAGTTCGATGCATAGGGGCGTGATGTGATTCACGGAGGAATACGACCCGGTTACGGAAAGAGAAGTCTGCCGGTCGACAACTCTCCGGCCTCGTGCATCGATCAGGAGGTCGAAATGGTCTAGGAAATCGATGCCTAGTATGGGATAAGGGACGTCTGCTACTATGAACACCCAGCGGAAGGTGCGACGTAGTCCTAAGTTGAGTGTGAATGACTTACGGCCGTAAGTAGCAATGGAAGTGCCATTGGCAGCACGAAGTTGTTGGACTGACGGGTTCGTTGCATCACCTGCCTCCTTTGGAATGACACTTACTGCTGCACCGGTGTCAATTAGGAACAGGTTATTGGAAACTAAATCTCGGATATGCAACAGACGACTGCTATTATGGCTGCCGACCGCGTTAGTCGTCGGAACGCGTCGGGATATTAGTTTCCCTGTTTGGTACCTGGGAAGGTGCAACCGGCTTCGCAGCGCTGAGCCTTCTCCCCAAACCGTTTGTGGTATCGACAGTAAGTTGATCGAGATGGGTTAACCAGGCGGTCAGGGGAAGGGCTTCTGAGACGTTCACGTCGGTCAGAGTTGTGATAAGATTTATGGTTTCTACAGTGAAAACAACCAGGAGAGGAAAAACGTTTGAAAGCCCGCTCGAAAGCAGCTATCAGAGTATCCTCGGAGTGTGTTCCTACGGTGGGAGCTGTGGTCTGGGGGCTGCTCGAGTTTGTTACGGCGGTAATTTGTGGATGATACCGGTCCATAATACCGTCCGCTAGTTTAGCCGCTTCTGTGAGCTTAAGGTGGCTGGAAACCTCGAGCAGTGCTTGAATGTTGGGTGGTAGTCGCTGTACCCACAACTCTTTAAGGACGTTTTCCTCTAAAAGTTGCCCTGCCAGCTGCTGCATTTCTCTCAGTAATGCAGAGGGCTTCTTGCTACCTAACTCTGTCCCTTGGGTCAGCCGTTTTAGTCTGGACGATTCTGACGGTAAAAGACAAGAGATTACCGCGTCTTTCACGGCTGTGTAAGAACTGTTATTAAATATTACGTCGCGTATCTGAGTAGCAACGTCACGGGGAAGGCGACCGATAGTCCACAAGTAACGGGTTCGTTCGCTTGTAATTCTATGTGATTCAAACTCTGCCTCCAACAAATGAAACCAGAGTTGAGGGTCATCAATAAAAAACTGAGGGACGGCTAGGGAGACTGTCAAAACGGACGGTTCCGAGTCAGGTTTACGGTCGTTGCTAGCCATAGTTGCAATGGTATATCAAATGCAAAATGATATAAAGAGGTCAGTGCAGCAAACGTGAGACACTTATAATATGGATATGAGAAAATATATATAAGGGATATGGTAACTGATATCCGGAATTTACCGTTTATATATCAGAAAAAGTGTATATGTAAACGAATAAATGTGATTGAGGGACTTAAGAATGTCCTTCGAGAACTGATTTGTTGTTCGGGCTCACCAGTTTAGGATTTATCTCAGTTAAGTGAGGACCTGCTCCCGTATAGAGTCTATAGCCCGTGGTCCTCGGTTTGTGACACGATAGCGAATATACTCGGCAGCGCGCAAAGCAGAACTCAAAACGCTGGAGCGGGACAACGTGTGTATTGGAGGAGCGCAACGGCGTGCAGACGACGTACACAGGCGGAGCAAGAGGCGTCACCAAAAACGGTCATTGTTCAAATAAAAAAAATTGTTAGTCTTCGTCATCGAGTGCTTTATTGGTAGCACTAAAAGTCGTGTTTGTCCACACAATTATCACAACCGCCCAGTGTCCTTGGTATACGCTGTTTACGTTTTTTCCTGGTATGCACTTTTTCGGTCCCTCTGATAGCATGACGGTCATTTACAGCGGAAATTCATGTGGGGTTAGTAGTTGCAAAGAGATGTTGGGACAGGTATACACTGTGATGGATGCAGTGAGTGAGTGGTACCACTAGAGCTGCTCTGCCCTGTCCAAGAAAAACTACGCGCTGCTAAGGGAACGTGTATTTTTGAAATGGATATGTTCACTGTGTTGCTCTGGCAGAGAAATGCTCTCTTACACTCCGGGGATCACTAGACAGGAAAAACGGGACCACATCAGGAAGCTTAGGGAAATGGTTACAACACAACCCGGTAATAGCAGCCCGCACAGCTACTAGGACAAACGAGCAACAGGCAAAGAAGGGCAAACCGGACAGTAAAATGACTCAGAACAAACCCAGGGAAACGGTAGAGGTGGAGGTACTTAAACATAGGATAAAGAGACTTGAAGAAGAGCTCAAAAAATTAAGGTCATCACCGAGGGAGTTGTTGGGAAAAGCAAGCGTCTTCTTGTGCATAATTGTACAGAACCGGTGATTAGAGAGGCGCGGATCAGAAGGAAAGCAGAACACTGGCACGTTGTAAGTGTACTGAGAATGACGGTGTTACCCACTGACCTGACGTATGCTAAGTGCCACAGAGTGAGGCTTTGGAAGGCAAACAACGCGCTGAGGCCGAGGCCCATGCTTGCCGTCTTTGCCAGTACATACAGCAGAGACCTACTGCTAGGCCGGGCATCAAGAGTTGAGCACGCCACAGGGGGGTATATAGGGATCACGCCTGACACTCCCTTCAGTGGAAAGGTAGCACCAGCACAAAATCCGCCTAACCCATTAAAACCGGAACTCAAGCAATCGGTTCTCATGATAGGTATAGCTGATGTCACACCTCTAAGCAAATCCAGACCTCAAGCCGCAATCATTAGCAGGAGCCAAGCTGGACAGCCAACAGTGGACTTGTCAGCTAAAAAAATAAGGCGACGGGTGCAGTGGGTTCAACAGTACACAGAGTGTATAAAGCAAGTGGAAGCTCAGCGACTGCGTAACAACAAGAGAGGGGTTGTGATAGAAGTGGAAACGGAAGTGGTGGCGACACCAGTCAAGATCAAACGGAACGTCACCAATACGGATGAAAGCTGGGCAACAGTCGTTGCACGAACACCCACACCGTTGAGGAGGAGTAGGTCCCTGACGCCCTCGAGGAGCAACAGAAGGCCAAATAATAAGATAAGGGAAGCCTAAGGAGTTTCCTTCGACAGCATTACAACTGCTATGCACGGTGTGGCCTTGAAGGTTCAGGAAAATACGGGCCTAGTGGCTTTTGATGCGAAAAACGGGGTGTTCCCTCGAGAATAGCGCCCGAGAGTTCAACTGCCCAAAAAGGAATAATCAAAGCAGATGACCTGGCAGAAAGTGCCGCCATATGGTACACAGATGCCTGTAGCTTAGGAGGTAAGTGGGGGGGGGACTACTGACTAGAACGAACGGATCAGTGATTATAGCTATCACGGAGACATGGCTGAAAAAGGACCAGAGTGCAATGCAACCTCTTGGCTACACCGCCTACATACAAGACAGAATAGACGGTAAGTTGGGTGGAGGATTACTACTTCTAGTGAGGGCTGATTATAATCAGTGTGAGGTCCCGTTTACACTTGTCACACCCAACATACAAACCACTGCATGTTGCGTTCGCCTAGGCCGATGGCCGGTAGGGATAGTCTGTGTCTATAAAGCACCGCAAGCAGAAGGGGGAAGAAGACCCTGAGGTATTCCAGCTTCTACAGATGGTGTTGAGTAAGTCACAGCGCTTTATCGTGTTGGGAGATATAAACCTCACAGAAATAAATTGGGACGATGAATGTGCCCCTAGGGGAACCACAGGAAATGCTCTGGTGAGGTGGCTTCACAACCACGCCCTCACACAACATGTAAGAGAAGCAAAGCGCCTCCTCGATGGACAACGTTCATCTACACTGGATCTGCTCGTAACCAGGTATCGATCTGACGTCATCTTGGTGATAGAGGAGCCATTGGGGAAGAGCGATCATGGAGTCCTTCGTGCGATGTTTACTGTAAGGCACAACAAACCAGGATCTAGTTTGGTCCAGAACTACGCTAGAGTGGGCGAGGATCTATTGAGGGCAAGGGCGCAAAGCATACGTTGGTACCCAGAAGTCCCGGAGCCATCTGTGGAGGATAGATGGAGGGGCAATAAGAGCCGCCCTAATAAGCTTGACAGACGAGTTTGCTCCGTTAACACAACAAAGAGAGCAGGCCGCTTTGGTGAAAGCCCAGGATTGCGAGAGAAACAACTGTTCGTAGAAGTCTATGGGCCCACCACAAACTTCATAGCACACACTAGGCATGGGCCGCTTACAAGACAGCCAGAAACAGGGCACAAGCCCTGCATCGAGAAGCAAAGTACGAGTATGAGAAGAAACTAGCCAACAATGTGAAGGCAGGCCCAAAGAAGTTCTTCGCTTACGTGCAGTCCAAGAAGACGATGCGTGAAAGCGTAGATACCTTGGAGATGTCCGACGGAAGCATTGCCCTCGATGATAAAGACAAGGCAGAAACCTTACTGGCGTTCTTTAAGAGCGTGTATCGTCAGGACCATATGCTTAATGCGGCGGGATCAGATATAGGGAGTACGCCAGTGCTTCAGGCGCTTACTGTAAGTGAGGACGAGGTGCGCCACGAACTCAGATCTTTGTGCAAGCACAAAACAGCCGTACCGGATATAATCCATTTTTCGATTATTCAGCCTCTTTCAGATATCTTATCGAGGGCCATTACCCAGCTGTACGAAGCGTCTTTAAGGGAGGGTGAGGTGCCAGAGGGTTGGCGCAAGGCCATTGTCGTAGCGATTCGTAAGATAGGATCCAGGCAGAAGGCGGAGAATTATAGACCGGCCAGCCTAACATCAGTGTTGTGCAAGTGCTTGGAACGTATAATCAGAAGGCAATTGTGTCTGCATTTGGTTAATAACTACCCACTGACATCTGCACAACGTGGATTTGTTAAAAAAAGATCGTGTTTGATAAACCTACTGATGTTCTCAGACGAAACCACAAGACGAATAGATGAAGGGATGACAGTGGAGGTTTGTTATTTGGATTTCAGTAGGGTTTTCGACTCTGTGAGTCATCGCCTGCTGGACTAGAAATTGCAAACCTTTGGGATAAGCGAGAAAGCAAGAGATCGGGTAGCACACTTTCTAAGGAATCGTAGCTTCTGTGTCAGGGTAAGCGATTATCTATGGCGACCGGAGAGGGTTACCAGTGGTGTGCCTCAGGGTTCAGTACTGGGGCCTTTGCTCTTTCTCTTGTATGTAAATAACCTAGAGGAAGAATTGAGTAACCCGTGTTTCATCTTTTTGGATGATGTGAAGATAGTGGGGAGCGATTTAGCACAGGAAATAAATTCAGTGTTCAAGTGGGCAGAACGATGGGATTTACCGCTGAATCTCGCCAAATGTCAAGTCCTGACCACTAACAGACAAAACGAGCAGTATTCCGTTTAAAAGTGTCGGAGGTAAGAGACCTAGCCTTCAAGGCAGTGCCAGATAGCTGCCAATATGGCCAAAGGTGTACTAATTGGGGTATGCAATACTGTCACATGCAAAAAACCAGAAGTGTTCATCCCGTTTTACAAGGTTTTGGTGCGACCTCTTCTGGAGTATTGCGTGCAGGCATGGACTCTATTATCGCAAGGATAAGGAGTGCTTGGAGGGGGTGCAGCGACTTGCAGCTAGAATGATCATCGGTCAGAGGAGGAAACCTTATGCCCAGCGTCTAGAGGATCTTAATCTCTTCTCTTTAGAGCGGCGTAGAGGGCTAGGTGACCTAACAGAAACGTTCAAGATCCTAAAAGGCCTGTCGGGAATAGACCTGGGTGATTTGTTCGTTTCTGCCCCTGAGTGCGGCACCAGGGGACACAGTCTTAAGCTACAGAGGGCATACTCAAGGCTGGACATACAGGCTAAATTTTCTACAAATAGGGGTTTTACCTATATGGAATAGACTGTCAGAAGATGCTGTTGGATACAGCAATGTACCAACTTTCAAGAAGGCCCTAGATTCACGCTGGAACACAGCGTTCCCAGAGCTAGCTGTGTGAACGAGGTGAGGTAATGAGCCCCTTGTATTTTTGTCAATGGACTTGTCTGTGAAGGTGATGCTGCCTCGCAAATTCTGCTTTTCAGACAAAACATTCAACGCGCAGTGTTGGGAGCCAAGGAAACTGGCCGACAACACAACGATCTGGATGCTCGATTGGTCTCGGCCACCTTCGTTCTGTGGAAACTGAACTGAACTGAACAGTATGATTATTGTTAGAGGTGGATTTACCTAGTGTGGAAAAATTGATAAGGATAAACACGAGCGGCTGAGTTGTTGCTGCTTTCATTCCTGAACGTGATGTGCGCAGACTGCGCCACCGCAAGTGAAAGCAAAACAGTTGAATTTGTGGTAGTGGCTAACCAAGAATCCGCAGCACCGTGTGCAGCGTGCTCCAGGTCCCGCGCGCAAGTTCCTTCAACCGCTGTGAACAGCCCTTCGACAGCAGTGAAGAAACATCGTCGAAAGAAATTCGTGGGTACTGACAAACCCGCAGTAGCTATTAGTTCGAAAGACGACACTGCTGTTTCGGAGATCGGAGATCGGCGGAGATACAGTTCGCAGTCAAGGGCAGCCGGAAACCACAAGTCAGTGAAAAACGGTGAAGCCACGTCAACAGACAGCGCCTGCGCCTAGAACGCAATGCTTCCTTGTCGTGAATTTGCCGGAATCAACTGAGTTAGTGTCACAAAGTCGATTAGATCATGACGTGTCTCTTCTGTGGGACTTACTCCCCAAGATACTCCTCAGGGAAGAGATAAATCTGGCAAATAATGTTAAGGTCAGAGCCGTTTTCCGCCTAGGAATTACAAATGGAAATGACAACTCCCGTTCGTTCAAGGTGTTCCTGAATTCCGAAGAGGAATGCCGTTCGATGCTACAGCGGTCCTACAGACTAAAGGAAGAAAGTGCGACTCCTTCGAAATCTTGACCTTGAGCACAGAAATGCTCAGGCTAGCGTCGTGAAAGCTCCACGAATGCCAGACGAGGGGGAGGGGGGACAGGTCTTTTTATCCAGGAGTTCTGAATATAACGAAGACGTCTTCAATTGCGGTTGAAGCCGTTCACTCTCAACAACATCTCCAACCAGGGGGTTCTGGCGGTGGAGATGCAGTGAGGGCCCGCACGGAGAGGGAAGACAGACAAGGACAAGCACTTATCATGTCGTCAAGAGTCTGTTGAACAAGTGGGATGAGCTGGAGGCATGGGTAATTCTCCACTCGCCAACATTGGTCTCTTTGACGGAGGTGTGGCCCTCCAAGGAGGTGATGGATTCGGAAGTGGCTCTCCCAGGACACATGCTCTACCGTGCTGACAGAAACCAGGCTCGGGCAGAGAGAAACGTGGTGATGTACATCCGAGCTGATGTCCCTTCGTTACAGTTGGATCGCCAGATAGACCCGGAGGGCTTTGGAGAATCTCTGGTGTCACGTAAAGCTAACATCCAGTAGATTTGAATCGGTCGGACTTAGTTATCGGTCTCCAGAAGCAGATCTCTCGGAGATACTGACTGGCGTGCGACGTTGGGCTGACGACGGTCATTGTCTACTTTTAGGTGACTTCAAATCGCCGAATATGGACTGGGAGAACCTATGGTGCAATGCACGAGCGGATTTAATTTCCCGTGAGATCCTTCCAATGGTGCTGGAGCTTCCTCTGTACCAACTCGTCAGGATGCCAACCCGAACCCAAGATCGCCCAACGTCCATCCCGGACTTGTTTTTTGTTACGTGCTTGCTCATGGGTGTAGTGGCAGGAGTATACCCCATAGCCGCGAAGACCCACCGCACTATCAGAGATAACCGGCAACCAAACCCTGAAACTTGAGGTGGAGAACCACATAAGGTCCCAGTGAGTCAGATGTAGTAATGATCTGGACGACGGTGGATTACTGTCTACTACAAAGACGTTCCGATGTGGAGCAGATTGAGTACCTACCTCCACTAAAGAGCAGTGACCATGCGGTGTTGCCCATCAGCTGAAAGAAGGGAGCGATGTTCGTTCCTAGACCACAGGGTGAACTCAGCTTTTGCCTGTCGTCGTTCCAACAAGTCAGGGAGATCGCATCCTCAGTGATGTGTAATCCACAAGGTAGGTACGAGATAGAAGATGCTTGGGGAGTATTTCGGGATGAAATCTTTCAATTATGCCAAACTTTTGCTCCGTCATCCAGGCAGCGACTGCATGCTAAAGGTCCACCTTAGTTTGACCCACAACTCACACGTCTTCCGAAGCATTAGAATCGTGCATGGAAACTATCGCGCAACTAGAGAGAGGTATGATCGCTGTCGCACCATCCGTGATCAGTGCACCCAACGGGAGCGAGAAAAGCGACGTATATTTTAGGAGACGTTAGAAATCGACTTGATTCCTGCACCCAAACGCCTTTCTGCTTATCTGCGACCGAACGGGGCTACAACTACCATCCCAATCCTACAGGATGGACGCCCGCTGATGGTTACAAACGAACACAAGGCGGAAATATTGGTGAAGCACTGCTTGTCAGTCTATGCTCCTGAACTGAGGCACAATCATCCTACATGCATTGCAGTGGGCGCTCCCTGTATGTCGTGCCAGGAAATCACTGAGAAAGAAGTGTCGGCGGCCATGAGTACCGTCAAAGTTAGCCAATCCTCGGGATCTGACGGTGTGCATCCCATAGTGGTAAAGGAGATGGTCGATGTGTTAATTTAACCAGTTACACCACTGTTCAACGCGTCGTTATCAACGAGAAAGCCCCCTCAGGAATGAAAGAAAGCCGGCGCTGTGCCACTATACAAAGATGGGTCGGAGGCCGAGACCATCAGTTATCGACCTGTCAGTCTAACATCGGTAGTGGGAAAGGTTATGGAGTGCCTGCTGGCCACGCGACTCCCGGAGCATATCGGTGTGAACAACCTACTATGCCGACCACAACATGGATTTAGGAAAAGTATGTCCTACCTGACAAACTTGCTGCTTGTACGAGAACGCTGGACGAACACCAAGGCCGAGGGACACCCTGCGGACGTAATCTTCGTGGATTTCAGCAAAGCTTTTTACAAAGTTTCACACGACCGTCCATTAGGTAAACTCAGGGCCCTCGGTGTTGTAGGTCCTTTGATCCCGTGAATCGAGGACTTTCTTAAAGGAGGACCTTTGCGGTACGAATAGCACAGTCAGTGTCGACGTGGCAAGTGGCTACAAGTGGTGTTACCCAAAGATTGGTTCTAGGCCTTCTCCTTTTCTTCAGTGACCTATCAGCAATTTTCCAATCGCCGTGTTTCATCTACACGGACGATCTTAAAATCTGGCGTACGATTGCATCAAATGCAGATGAGCTTGCTCTTAAGGGGGATATCAAGGCCCTTGAAAGATGGTCTAATCTGTGGTCCCTGCCGGTCAACACCAACAAGTGTGCACATATGCGAGAAGGGGTACCGTCCAGTAGCGAAGTGCCCTATGTACACAAGGCACCACTTTGCCGCTCTGCCTGCGAAAAAGATCTGGGCGTAATTGTGGCCTCGTCACTAAAAACGAAGAATAACTCCGACAAAGTTTGTTCCTCCGCTTGCGGTATCCTTGGGCTGATTACTCGATCATTCGGCCATCTCTCACTCGACGTTTTCAAGGTACTGTACGCATCCCATGTGCGACTTTGGTTGGAATACCGGGGACCAGCTATCCTCCCTTGTACGGCGGCAGAAGTGGTAAAGTTGGAACGAGTGCAGACAGGCGCATTTGCTTCCTTGGAGGACTACGTGGGATCAGCTAGGAAGGTCGGCTGAAGATTAGCAGGTTATTTCCAGTGGCATATCGGAAAGTCCGAGGGAATGTTGATCTTCACCAGGCGTATCATGCGAGGCGACTTTAGCTCAGAACTATGTGCGGAGCTCCCTTCGCGAACATGACCGCACGCGGGGATACCCGCTAACTCTAAAGAAGCCGCAGTTAATGGGCCTACCACTGTTGTACCGTCTATCTCGAACGGTGACCAATCTATGGAACGCGCTGCCAGCCGAAGTGGTGGAAGAGCCTAGTGACACATTGTTCAAGCGACTACTGGACATATTTCTGAAGAGTCTGCGTCGCTGAGCTGTGGTGAGGAAGCTTACACGGGAGAGATACCCTCTGCCTCTATTTTGAAGAATGCTGCTGGACCGGATAGGTTGCCTCCGTCTATTTTCGAAGATGACGGTTCAGCACTTTTACTGAAGTTGACAAAACTCCTCGGTTTAATATGGGAAAAAGAACAATTTCGAAAGTGTTTTTTAATAAATGCCTGTGCATAAGTGCAGTGAAAGAGGCATTCATTCCGTAGCCACGAGGGCCCTCTACGCTATTGGGGATAACCGGCAACCAAACTCTGCAACTTGAACTGGGGAAGAACCACATACGGTCCAAATAGGTTAGGTATGGTAACGATCCGGGCGACAGTGGATTACTGTCTACCACCAAAGTTGGTGTGAATCGATCGTCATACCAATTTATAAGAAAGGCGGCAGCTCCTCCTATGAAAACCGCAAGAGAATATGTCTGGTTAGCATCGCATACAGATTGCTCGCTGGGATTATTCCCCACTGCTTATCAACCGCTCGCAAACAGTGCTTGTGCGAGAATCAAGCTAGATCGAAACCTGGTCGAGGTTGTATTGATCACATCTTCACTCTTCGACAAATTTTTCAACGTGGGCACACCTTCCGTGGGTCCACTATTCTCTTTTTCCTTAATCTTGGGGCTGTTTTCGACTCAGTCGACGGCATAGTGCTCTGGCACTACCTCTTGTTGATGGGTATACTAGATAAAATCTCCCATTATAAAGTCCCTTTATGTGAATAAACGAAGTCGAGTTCATGTTTACGGCGATCTTTTACCCGAGTTCACCATGAGTAGTGGTGTATGTCAGGGTTGCTGACATTCTCCTTTCCTCTTCAACTTCATGATTAATATGGTCCTAGAGACCACTCTTTTGTTAGGTAAAGGTAGTGGTATTGGACTTCTTTCAGGTGGAAAAGTGTCAGACCTTAAATATGCGGACGAGATAGTTCTAAGTCAAGATCCTGATAAGTTTGCAAGCTTTTCTGGACAGCCTGACTGATGGCGTATCAATTTTCGGTATGCATTTTGCAGGACTGGGTTGGATCAACACCAAACCCCAGTACCCGAGGAGACTATAGACCAAATAGACAAGTTCTGTTATCTGAGCAGCTGCATTTCACCCGGGGGTCGGATATCGGATCAGTTGTCATTGTGTATACAAAAAGCTCGTTTGGCTCTTGCTAACCTGGGTCATCTTTGGCGTCGACATAACATCGGTTTACCTATCAAGAGTGGAGCGTACGATGCAGCAGTCAGGCCAGCGTTTCTGTATGGTTCGAGGACATGGCCACTACAGGTGGAGGATATACGAAGATTGTTGGTGTTTGAACACCGATGTCTTCGTAGCATTGCTCGAATCTGGTGGAAACACCGTATAAGTGATGCCGAGGTTCGGCGGAGCATCTTAGGTTCATGGATCAAATCAATAAATAAAATACTCAAGCTCACCAGGCTGGGGTGGTTGGGACGCGTGTTGCGCATGTCTCCTGACACGATTTCTTGGTGTTCGATGTTTGCTGAGGTGGGTGACGGTTGGAAGATGAGTAAGGGTGGTCAGTCCACGACATGGAAGAAATATAGACTTGGCCATGTGGGTCGTGTTAAACTCCCTGGGTGGGGTCCAAGAGACCATCCCACTCTGTGGTTAGATACGCTAAGAGAAATGACCAGGTGTCGCAATCAGTAGCGCTCTTGTGTTCACAAACTTTCCTTGCCGATTTGATACCAATTTTTTAAAGTTTTCCTATCACTCCGTTCATATTCTCGTTCGTTTTTATTACTTCTTATTGTGGTTACCGCTAGGGGATAGCAACGAAAGCCACTGCAATCAGTACATAATTAATGGTTGTCTGAACCGAATTGAAGCTGGTTTTCGTGGGGGTTGTGAATGTATCAATCAAATCTTCATCCTCCACCAACTAGAACACTGACACACTTTCCAAAGATCTACGAACATCGTGTTCCTGGGCATTCGTGTGGCCTTCGACTCCGTCGATAGGACTGCACTATGGAATCGTTTGTTGAGAAATGGAGTACCTGAGAAGTATGTATCAGTCCTCACAGAGTTATGTCGTCACACCTCAAGTCGGGTAAGGGCCTACGGTAAGCTTTCGTCCCCTTTTGTCGTTTCCAGTGGAGTCCGACAAGATTTCTCAGTGTTCCAGTCTCTTTTCAACTTTGCTATAAAAGATATTCTGCGGAATCCCTTGCCTGGTTATCCAAACGGTGAAGTTCGACTCCTCTCAGGAGCAGAGTTTTCGACTTGGAATATGCCGATAATACACAGGCAGTGCAACAGGCTTTGGACCGCTTTGCAATTGGGGTGCCCAGCTGTGGTATACGCTTTGCACCCCTCAAGTAAAAAATGCTTTTGCAAGCTGAGCAGGAGCCTGTGCCAGCAATCACCCTTTGTGGGGAACAGGTTGAGTTAGTTGACAACACTAAGTATCTTAGGAGCTTGATAACAGCTGGGGTTGGTGTTGGGGAGATCGATTCACGCATAGTGAGGGCTAGAGCAGCGTTCGCAAACCTTCGACACCTGTGGCGTCACCGTGACATTCGGCTCTCTCTTAACGGATGGGTGTACGTCGCCGCAGTTCGTAGTGTTTTACTCTGGGGTTGCGAGACCTGGACACTCCACGTTTAGGATGCTCGGCGTCTTTCCGTGTTCGACAACCGATGTCTTCGAAGCATTGCTCGCGTCTGGTGGGAACATCGAGTGAGTGGTGACGTGGTGTGCCGTCGTGTTAGGCACGGATAGCCACCCTCTTCACTAAGTGATCGCCCTACACCACCTCCTGTGGCTCGATCATGTTTTGTGAATGCCTGTCCATCGTCTACCTTTCCTTGCTCTATTCGTACGTGCTGGGCAAGGCTGGAAGAAGCGACGCAGTGGTTAGGCTAGAGCTTCGCGTAGAGGAATGAAGAAGCTAGCATCAGCATTGGCTTCGGTTGGCGCTTCCCGTCCTGCCGGTTGGGACCAAAGGGACGATGATTGTCGTTGGTTAGAGACGTTGATAGATATGGTTCAGAATAGAAGTCAGTGGCGTGAATGTGGTGTGGTCTGTTCGTTGAACTTTCATGCTCCGTAATCACAAAGAAATATCATCCCGACAAACAGAAAGACAAAAAGACATCAAATAGTATACGGTGGAAAAGAAAAGGGAAGTGACAGCATTTTATTTTTTTTATTAGCCGTTTCTTTTATTGGGCTGTACTCAACCTCTTCTATTTTCCTACTTGCTGTTGCTGCGTTGGCACTATACATGATTTCACGCCGGCATAAAATGCATTTGACAAATATTTGGTACGATTTTTTCTCTCTAATTTCTGCATCACGGTTCGGTAAAGAGACCGGATATCAATGAGCCCATGGGAAATCGTTTTGGTTGCTTGTGCAATGTGCGCTCAAACTTGAAATAGGTTTATATACTCAGTGCTGTTCATTCGCGTATACTTTTTGTTTCAGTTGTTGGTCCCTTTGATTTTCTTCAGGATGTTCTTGTTGCGCTTGCCTAGTCAGAACCAAAGATTTTGAGGTGGAAAGAGGCGATAACGATAGGGAATAGGAAGTTTTCCTCTTCCATGTTAATGATAGGATTTCTTTCATGATTTGCAGAGCACCGCTCGTGTCCTGTGATGAAAAGTTTTAGTTCATTTTCATAGATCTTTGACCGGATTGTAACTTGGCGTTCCGGTAACGCTACCATTGGGCCTTGGATAATTTTATCTTATGTCTTTGGTATTCCTTAAAAATGTGCTAGTTTTGGGTCAGTAGCGCCGATCCTGCAGCTTTTTTGCGCAAATCTCTGATGTAGCTTTTGTTATCTTTTTGAGTCTGTTTTCCTAGTCTCTTGGGCTTGGTCGAGTGCAATACATAGACAAAACAAAAGTATCTCTATGAGACACCTGCTTGTTGACAAATCGAAACCGACCCAAGTGGATGTGTTTTCGTGACTCATTTACGATTAGCGTTCCACATCTCATTGACTGGGTTACATTGAAGGGCTTGGCTAGGTGTTGCAACCAGTGGCGCTCTTGTATTCAGTTACACTCTTCTAATTGATACAGCTGTTTGTTATTCTCTTCATATTGTTTCGTACTCTTGATTTTTCGACTTACCTTTGAGGTTTTCGCTGGGAGACAAAAACCAAAACTGCCATACTTAGTGCGTGGTTAGTAATTGTCCAAACTCAGCTGGAGGAGCCATCATGGTATCGTGCTTGAAACTTCCCTTTTTAGCAATATATTCAAAATGAATATAAACCTCGAGGACCTTGTACAAGATTCAGAGAAGTTGTTGATGGATGTGCAAGGCTACTCCGATCTCCCCTACATCACCAGAAGCTTGGATCAAATAAAAAACTTTGGTGATAAACTCTCTGTCTCTCGTGGTTCCCGTAGCGATGTTAAAGCTGCGCGCTTACTTGGTTCGAAGATGAGTTACGAACTTCCCAGCCATCTTTCGACAGTTTTGGAATCACTGAGTGCTTCTGATTTATTTGAAGTCGTTCCATCCTCTCCAAAAGTCGATATTCAGACGTTCTTAAAGACGGAGCGTGAAAATGTTCTACTAAATGTGTTGGCTTTATCACAGGATTCGGTGAGTTTCTGTTAGCTATCTTTTTGATACGGTCACTAATTGTGTTCTAGGCTCAAACCAGTCGTATTATATTTAATCATTGGTACGTTGATAATGATCAAAGTAAAATAACCAACATCACCCAGTGGAATGCCACAAATTCACGTCCCAGGACGAAGCTTACCTTCGTGCCGGTATCCCAGACCCTCACGGTTGTAAATACCACCCCTTCCGACATGTGCTTCAGACGGAGTAGTTCAAGTCAGGAGACAGTAATCCACTGTCGTCCGGATCGTTACCACACCTAATCTATTGGGACCTTACGTGGTTCTTCACCGCTCCAAGTCTCGAGGTTCGGTTACCGATTATCCCCAATAGTGCAGTGGGCCCTCGTGACTATGAGGTATATACCCTTTCCACTGCACTCATGCGCAAGCATGTAATAAAAAGTCAAACTGTTTAATTTTGGGTTCCAGCATCTTATCCCATCGTCACTGGTCAAATTAAGAGGTAGACAACCCCAGTGTCATCTGTATTGTTTCCACCAATAAGGGCCGTACATGAGTTAATACTGCATTTTCTCCAGTATCGTGAAGGGTTCGTTAGCCACGAAGAATGTGGTTCTTCGGCAAATCCACGTATGAGCATCAAGTCAAGTTGTTCACACATCGGTCATGCATTAATATATCCAGGCCGTTAGAAGCCCTTGAGATAGGATGAGCTAGCAGAAAAGTTCGTGCGTTCCTCAAATACACACGGACGGATCAGTCTGCATTGTAAGTTGGTGTTCAGCAGTATGTTTATGCGTTTTTGAACACTTTCATGAATTCATTAGGTCAGAAAATTTATTTTTGCTGGTTTATTTTATTAGCCTTTTAAGCGACGCTGTAGTCGGCTCATGCGGTTGTTGCTGAAAAATGGGTGACCAGTAGGAAACTCCGCGCCTCAGCGTTTTCGTCGTCAATTATCATTTATTTCTATGAAGTTTATTTTACGAACCGTTTATCTATACTCACTCTCTTGGTCTCATTATTTTACTAATATTTAGGTTTTTAGAGAAATCGAAGCAAAATGCACACGCACTCTGCAAAGTTGGTGGACCCAAGAAGCCTCAGGCATACTATCTGCTCTGGCCGGATCCTCGGCTCCAATAGATACGGACTTACTCTACTCATCTGTAGTTGACAAAGAAACTCCCCGTCAGACAAGCAAATTTTCCGAAGGAGGTTCAGATCGCACTCGTGATGAGTTGTGCTATTCGCAGCAAGTGAGTTACGCACTTCTCACGTAGCTTACAACCAGATCGTCTTCGTTCTGTGATTTAGTTCTTCTCATGCACTATTTTTTTCATTCAATCACACGTTACGAATCACCTGTTAAACTGTTGTCAGGTAGTAGACTACGGGAGTTTTCTCGGCTGTTTTATTATTTGTACTATACCGTCAGTTTATATATATATATATATATATATATATATATATATATATATATATATATATATATATATATATATACTTTCACTTTACCCAAGCCAAAGCAGGTGATTTTCTTAGGGATCCACAACCCGAGCCTTTAGCTATCCAAAGCTTAACCCGCAAGCAGTGGAACGAAACGTGGGGGCCGGTGACTGATTCCTCGGTTCATTCGCCCTTCGGATGACGCCAAACATCCTGGGTGCCCAGTGCCCACCGATGCCACAGATGCCGGTAAGCATACCGTTGTACGCCTCCTACGCCACCCGTGGTTGGTTTGGAATCAGGAATCAGGAATCTGCCTGAGACCGACTATTAGTCAGTCGGTGGAGGGCACCGGGCATTCACTTTGTCCTTCCGCCCCGAGAAGGCAGTGAATAGGACTTCTTCAGCAGAGGCTGTGCTAGACGCACGGTCTTTTGGGAGCATTTCGAGAGGCGTTCAGAGCGAGTAGCCATCTCGGAGCCTGAGACATTCACCCCCGACCATACTGAGGCACTTGGAGGCAGCTATAGGAAAACATTGGCTTTTCATTATTGAACTTGTTGTATAATGAGAGTACTTCTCGTCTTCACGGAATGTGCTATTGGCACAAGGAGCTTGGATCTCAGATAATAGAAGAACCATTTGCATTTTATGCATCCAAAAGTCAAACGCCGCGAGTCGGAATCGAACCGGCGGCCCTCCACTTATTGCGCAGATGCTGTATCAGCTAGTCTTAGGTCCAGGCTTCTCGTGCAAACAATACATTCCTCGAATGTATTTCAGAAACCCATTGGATCGCATTCGTCTCATTGGGAAGTGACCGACAAAGCTAGTCAAGTGAATAAAACCAAAACAGTCACTTTGTATTGTTGGAATAGTAGTTTGTGCATCATTGGATATTCACTTGCGTTATTCACACCCGACTAGCCGTACCGCGATAACCTAGTTGATGGAGTACCCTCTCCTATTGTCCACATCCAATTTCGTTATGCTATGTAAGCTTCTCATCGTTATGGTTCATTATGTTCCATTGCTTCCGTTTTCGTGTGAAATAGCCATGTTACGCATGACTTTCATACGAAAACCGGTAGTGCTTCTGGGTCGAACAGCCACGTTGATTGTCATTTCACAGGCAACGTAAAAAAATGAACACGCAGTTATGAAGAGTACAAGTTATTCCTCTTTCGCCATTTGGCAGCTGCTCGTCATTCTCAATAGTTTTGAAAACTTGTTCGTAATTCTGTTCGGTGGTTTTTAAAGGTTCCTCATCGCTGAGCTTGGATTTTTGGCAGCACACACTTCATCACTAACCGGAGTGACGTCATCATCACTGATGATGATGCTGTTGATGGTGCTGTTATTCGAATTCAGAACCCATCATCCGATTTTTCGATTCTTATTATCTCTTATTTTTCCGTTCCATAGTTTGACGACCAATTATCATTCATTGTTTTTCTCTCTGCAAACCAGTTTCTACAATTCGTTCCTGTTGCTTACCCTGTTTATCGCTATTTCTGTTTTCTCTTCACGTGCTTGCTTACACCGCTACGATGAAAAGTTATCACAGTACTTGGAGTCTTGTTTTATGGGACCTTTTCCTTTCGGCACGTATGCACGAAATGACAAACGGGACTCCCTTCTAACGTATTTTGCGAAACTAAATGGCACAGATAATCAGGATTTATCTGGTCCAGTCACAAAAATGCGCCCACCAGTGCACTCCGATCTCACTGAGATATGGAGTTTGTTTTATCGGTTTGGAGATTGTTGTCAACAGCAGGGAATCACGCACGAATCAGCCGGAAATCGTTCTCTGGAGCTGCGGGCCTCAGAGTCTTTGCAGCATCAATTCATTCTCTGCTCTCTGGCTCATTTGGAATCAGAATTTGCCCGATTTTTAAATGTGACTGTCTCCAATCACGCTCGTCTGGCAAAACTCGGTGGACTTCCCGGGACACGTGCTGTTGTGCGAGCTTACCTGAATATATGTCTCCCCTCGGTTAACGATTCATCTTCGATCAACTCATCTGCCCTTCAATTCCCAGACGAAAGTGGAGTGGAATTCGAGGTCGGTTTTATTTAGTTATTTTTCCCTATAATATGCATGCAGTTATTTGAATATGATTCATGTAAAACTCCGCTTTCTTTTGAGCTATGTAATCGGTGTACTCGTTTCTTATAAGCCACTGCTCAATCAATGCTAGTGCAAAGGTTTGGATCCTACCACGACTTGTGAATTATTGTAAAGCGGTCTGCATTCGCCCACCTCATTTTCACTTCTAGATTGTTGAGATCTTCTGTGATTCATCACTTCAAGCTATAGAATCAAGTTTGCTGATCTACCGACGGTCAGAGTATAATTAGTGCATCTCTCTGTCTGGTCACTTTAGTACTGAGTTCGAATCCTGCCACAGGCAGTCAACTTTGGTGGCAGACGAAATTTTATATTACTATGCCTCTACAAAACACGAAAGGCCTTTTCATTTTTTGCCAGGAATTTACGCCAATGGAGTCCTTAGATTGACATTCTCCTATACTGTGTGAGTACTTTGCACGGTTCTCAATCTGATCCTTATTCACGATTTGCCTACCTACCGGCGCAGGCTCGACTTAGGATGGCCCGTAAAGGCGTAGTGGTATCAGTCCCTATCATCTCTGTGGTACAGGGTTTGAACTCTATCACTATGGATCACATCGGTGGCGGGCGGCAACCCGCCCCTCACCTGAAATACTCATGCGGCGTTCCCCAGACAAGCCACATGCTGTTCCCAGTCGCCGACCACAGTGAAATTCTGTGTTGCGTCCCAGTTCCCTTCGCCACGTAAGTACATTGGTTTGCGAACTAGCAGTGGTGGTCGGGCGGTTTGGAGCGTTTGCCTACCGGAGGTCAGGGTTCTGATCCTGCTACCCCGGGTCACTTTGGTGGTACACAGTAATCCACTGTCGTCCGGCTCATTACCACACCTGATCTATTGGGACCTTGTGTGGTTCTGCATTCCAAGTCTCAGGGCCTGATCACTGGTTATCGCTAATGGTTCAGTGGGCCTTTGAGGCTGTGGGGAATAGTCCTTCCACTGCAATTATGCGCCGGCATGTTATAAAAAGAGTACAATGCAATACCGTGAAGACAGCCATG
The DNA here is from genome assembly GCA_948099385.1 of Fasciola hepatica. Classification (NCBI taxonomy): domain Eukaryota; kingdom Metazoa; phylum Platyhelminthes; class Trematoda; order Plagiorchiida; family Fasciolidae; genus Fasciola; species Fasciola hepatica. The sequence continues at coordinate 3,250,123 of CANUEZ040000112.1, read as the reverse complement.
CTCCAAAACCCTTTACTTTGTATTCTCATGTATTAGTCCAGATTCAACATTTAAAATCCATCGCGTTTTTCGTTGTTCCCCTTGGTCGAATAAGCACATCACTTTTCGGATAAATGTAGCCCAAGTTGAAGAAAACAGTTATCAAAACCCCTCGGATTGGTTTAGTTTGCATTGAAGGGGATAATCACAAATTTTAGGTTTAGAAAGTCCACACGCAACTGAAAATGCCGCGCATCCTCAATAAGAAAAAAGCGGTTATGATCTATACTGTTGTTTGTAATACGACGTACTTCTTTCATGGAGAAACATACTTTGCAACCACTCTGCTCCTTACTTCGATCCGTTTAAGGTGTTTGTGCATGGGCAAACGCAAGCTAAACCCGCCAAACTAGTCTCAGATCAAACGGGGTTAAGATGCGCAGTCAGTACTGTCATTTGACTGTTATCAGAGTTTGTGACTGCAATAACGCAACTGATTCGCTTCAACCTTCGGTATGACCGATGATCTTATGACATGGCTCGCTGACTAATTCACCATTGTGCAGAGGTTCGGATCCTTCCACCAGTGATTCACTTCGGCAGTGGACGGTTTTATTGCTCACCAGTCTGGCACTACGTCGGACTATCTGGGACTTTATGAGACTCATCGTTCTGGACATCTGAATCGTAATTGCCATGGGTCACAATTTCATCGAGTTCTTGAGGCCGCAAGATTTGCTTTTCTTGGTATACTCTTGTGTGATCATGCAGTACAAAATCATGCTCTCGTGCCTGTCGATCTCAAATGCCAACAATTCTGTTCTATCATCAGGTTTTTGGCATCCGCATTCTGTTTCCACCAATCCAGATTGAACCCTTGGTTGTGCATGGTCAATGAAATCGGAATTATCCGTTTGTTTATAAATCTCACACACTGATGAGTAATTCAGCTGATTACTCATGCATTCTCATAATTACTGCGACTTTTTCTCGTTTCAGGACGGGTTAGTTGATTCTGTGCCTGTTTGGCCGATGATCTATTATTGTCTCAGAGCTTCCGATGGCGCGGCAGCAGTCGAAGTCGCTCGTTCAGCTTCGTGAGTTGATTGCTGCCCCTGTTTATAGTTTCAGTCCACTTCATTTTGAAAAACCAATAAGCGTTCTATGATTCTGTTATCCAACGGAAGAACGTGACCGTAACACCTGCGTGGGGTTCCCTTACCTGTCACATTAGACCCCGAGGTTGGAGTTCTTTTCTCTGTCCGCTCGTAAACCGGCCGTCATTTCGCTTTTCGGGTTGGTTCCTAGTTCTGTTCACCTAGTGGGACAAGTGAAAAACATGCCCAAGATTGTTTGGCTTTGGTGGACAGTAGGTGCCAAATAGAGTACGATTAGTTCTCCCTCTCCCGCAGAGAAAGAGTCCTCATGTATTCTGCATTTAAGTCCACTTGATGAGTGCTCTTATCTGGCGAATTTCTGTTTTTGTGTGTCCATTCACTGTAGCGTCTTCTATGGGGACACATGTTGATTATGCAGATCCAGTTGATGCCGATCAGTTGGTTCTGTAGGACTGGAGGTTTTTTGGCCTTTCATATGAAATCCCATCTCCAACTGAAATATACCATCCTGTTTATTTCTTTTGTTTCTAGAGAATTTGTAGTTCCATTTGATAAAGATCCTCCCAACTGTCGTAGTTCGGCAAGTACCAGTGAACGTAAAACCAGAAGACAGAGCCTCTCAGACTGAGTTTTCGTCAGACCTGTTAGTCAAATGCCTTCTGGAATGAAACGAAAAGGATTATAAGACTGTTTGCAGTGAAAGTGTGGGCTAAAAATCCTTAAACACACGACACCAAAGTTATAATTTGATCCACACCTACAGTCGGACTGCGAACCCAAGAAACCGTAGAGGTGGAGTGAGGACTTTTATCCGCCACAGGTGGCGTAAGTCCTGTCATCTCAGTTCATTACGACAAAGATCAATGGCATTTCTGTTCGCCGTAAGCTATCTTTTCTTAGCTCCTTTCGACGTATTGTCCTCGTCATGGCATATAGTGTACCTGATACTCCCATTGCTGATATTAAACAGTTCATTGGTAGCTTTTCCAATTACCTCATTACACGTCTTGATCCGCTGTTGCATACATGGTTTATATGCTGAAAATTCACTCTCTATCGGGCCCTTAAAAATGTATGTTAACTTGACTTGTGAGCTCTGAGTCGTTTGTAAGTAAGCCGTTTTACTGGTATATATTACAGTTGCTTCTTTCACTCAAGCCACAGTATGTCGATTGTCAAAGCCCAAACTATCTAAAAAGACACAGTTTTGTGCAACTGTGGTTGTTGTTGCTGGAGTTGTAATGGGATCTGTGAGTATCCCCCTAACCCTACCTCGCTTCCACATTTGTTCGTTCCCATGGATAACAATGACCTTATTTAATGTAAAGGTACTGTATTTGTCGCACTCACACCAGTTTATCACTTGAATTATCTACATATCTCTTAGCCAGTTACCCAATAGTACAGAGATATGCAAAGCGAGATATCCAAAGGAAGTTTATTTACGTTCTTTTATGAACTGTGGATGTATTAACTACCAAAATGAATTCTTGAATGGGTTAACCATGGTTTTACATGCCATGTCGACCTGGTCGACCGTAACAAAGGTCTTCAGCAATGTGCAATGCAGTGTACGACCAAATATATTCTCGTTTCTACTTCTTTTTCGAGCGATTTTTCACAAACTATCTGTCATTGAAATGACCCTTTATTTTCGCATTGTTATGCATCAGAGTAATTGAATAAACTGTTAACATCTTTTTTCAGCGGTTCGTTGGAGGATTTTGTAGGCATCTTGGATGAATTCGTTTCCTCCCGTCGACGTTTAAGTGCCGCTTCATGGAGAAAACTGCGTCAGAATGCTGTCCAAGTCGTTAAAAGCTCTCATGATCCGTTTAAAAAGTAAGCTTTCTGTGCTGTCTTGACGATACTCTGAGGGTCACATTACATTGTTTTTCCTCAGAACCTGGAAAGGCCTTTAGTCCTATTCCACATGCGATGAGGCTTAAGGAAAATTAATAACTTCACGATATATATATATATATATATATATATATATATATATATATATATATCTGTAATAAACCGCCCCCACCCAGAACTAAACAAAAGACGCTTTCGTTTGGACTTCATCCCCCCCCCACCACCACAAGAAAAATTTTCGGGTCAAATATGTTCGAGAAATTCGTTTTCCGAACAAAATTGGCTATGCGCCTGTGTTTAGGGATATATCAGTTTTCTGGTGCGTTACCACAGCTGATTTATTGAGACCTTACGTGGTACTCCACTCCAAATCTGAGGGTCTGGTTGCGGGTTATTCCTAATAGTCCAGTATGTCCCTCTAACTGCACTCATGCGCGGTCTTGTAGTCAAATAAGTTAGAATCGCTAGGCCACGGGGATTGGTGACTTCTGTTCATGTTGACCGAGTCTTATACGGGTCATTCAGTATTAAGAACTTTAGTTGCTTGGGGTGGGAGGGTTTCCGTCCCATGCTAAGACATTATTGTTCGCCAATCAATGTGACCCAGACAGCGATGAGGTGAATGACATTCCTGATAATATTGTACCGTTTTTGTATCAAATTTTGATTAACTTTGAGATAACGCATTAGAGCATCACGCGTTTCGCTCACGAATCGTACTCAGTTGTTTTTAGTCGGCAGAAATCTTTCAGGGTAAAGTCACTTTATTGAATGACTGAAGGACATTTGTCAATAGAAACTTCGCAATTAAAATGGTACTACTTATGTGACTGCTGCTTTTGACCGTCTCTTTTCCTGAATATAATACCTCTCAGTGAGCATTTGGGCTATCCCGGCTAGTATTTCTTGATGGCACGGACTACTGTGTATGCAAAACACGATACAACGGGCAAACTAGATTCCATGATTTGTTTGTGGGCTCAGTACTCCCAGGCTGCCCAAGCCAAAGCAGGTGGTTTTCTTAGGAGTCCACAACTGGAGCAAGGCAGCGGGCCAAAGCATGGTGTCCGTAACCTACTGGGGGGCTGGTGACTGATTACTCAGCTCATACACCGTTCGGATGAGGCCAGATATCCTGGGTGCCCAGTACACCCTCCGCTACGGATGCCGATGAGCACAGTGTTGTATGCTTCGTCTGTGGTTGGTTTGAGACCAGGGTTTAGTCATCTTCCCTAACCTGAGTATGTCAGTCCGGTGGAAAGCGCCGGGCATTCGCCTTCGTCCTCACACTTCGGTGAAAACACCTCCGTCACGAGAAGGCAGTGTGCAGAACTTCGTCAGCAAAGACTGTTTGAGACGCGCGGATATTTGGCAGCATTTCGAAAGTTGTTTGGGGTGGGTAGCTATTTCGGAGCCTGAGACACCTACCCCCGACCATACAGAGACATTTGAGGGCCCTATTTCAATGGTGTAACTAAAAATGCGATATCTTTGACCACGTGGTTCGCACCAAAATTCTCCACTACCGATCAATTTTAACGCCTTCACGTCCCTCATTGCCTGGTGCTAACGTTGCCACAAAGCTAAGAGGCAAACGTAGTCTATTTCTGTTGGTAATGTATTATATTATATTTTCACTCCCGTTACTTTAAAATTCTTGTCTCAGTCCAGATTAAAATGTCTTTGTTGTTCCTTCGAATGACGGGTATTTCAGAAGCATATTATCCGGTTTTACAAGTTCATGTACGAATATTAGTTCCCGCTTTGCTTGTCAGGCCTTACGGGAAAATTCAAACACAAATTTGTGTAAGGAGAAAATAGTAAGACTTACGAACTTTTTAAAGTCTTTGCGGCAAGAGAGGACGCCCATCATAGAAGTTGATCACCTTGACTGACTAGTTGGTGTCATCCAAAAGCAGTGACGTCCTGTGAATATGAAGCATGTCTTTACAAGCCTCAACCTACAGGTAGCTTAGTGGTAGCGGCAGCAGTGGTGTGTGTCACAGCTGCTCTTGAATAGATGTGCGGTTGGCGGAATTTGTGGACACGGAGCCCATCAGAGATGATGAGGTCACAAGAGCAGAGCAGAAGAAGCTAAAAGGACCCTCAATCAGGTATGATGTTTGTTAGAACATTTCACAATGACGATTATGCACATTTGACGCAAACGAGATTTTCCGTCGTATCCTGTTGACTTCAGCGTTGTTCAAAACCTTGATCAAAATAAACTATTTCCCGACCGGCATGTTCTTCTGGGTTATAACAGCAGTAGTGTAACTCGCAGCCATGCACGCCGGCCGGGTTTGCTTCCCAGTCGGGTCTCAATGCACATGTTCACTGCTGATGAGTACTAATAAAGATGAAACAGCTATACAGTATCTCGATTTTCAGTTCAATTGGTCGTCGATACTTCATAACCAATTATTTTGCCAGAAGTTTCAATCCAATACATCGAAGGGTTTTATTCATGTGATGCGTTTTATCGTTCACAAATCCAGATAAAGGGTTGCCGATTGTGCTACAAGTCTTCTTCCGCTGCATAATTTCTCCCAGTTTATCCATGTGTAGTAATGCATGGAGAGAAAATGTTTACTTGGTTGATTTAGTTGATAGCTTTCTGATTGCTCTCAATTATTCATTGACGATTTTAAAATTTGTATGTACCTCACGTTTACTTGCGAGTAATGACTGGATGGTGCAGCGGTAACACATGCCTTCGAGGTGAAAAGGCTCGGATTCAAACCCTGTGTGGTGCGGAGGATATGCACCGCTGATAAGCTCCAACAAGAGTGAAACTCGAGTCTGGTGCTTCCGAGTGCATGGTTGATCGGATGACCTGAGGTTTTTTCTGCGTGAAAGATGGAGTCCAAAGGACAGTCAACCAAGCAAAGTATTTAAACTTGTCTGAATGGTTCCATGATCATGGTCGCAATGCTAACAAGACGCTGGAGAACAAACAGTTGTTTTCAATGAATCCTATACGTGCTCTTACGATTCGTATCATTGAGATGACATTGAAATGCGTGAATCACTGGTTGGGGTAGAGGTCATCGTTGTGGCCATGAAAATCGGTGAAGTTTCACTTCCACCGTCACGAGTGGTAACCGATGTTGGGTTTTCGGGGTTCGATGGCGATCCGTGGTTTCCGGTTTTGGCCAGGGCAGTTGTAGAGCTTGAACTAATTGCTTTTTTATACATAATTCGGAGTTTTGTAGGCGAATGGTGATCGTCTCTGCAGTGGCTAGGGCCCGAAGTCGGACTGGTTTCGGTCGATTAAGTGGAATGCATATCCTGGGTCGATCATGTGACCACTATCCACCAAGTGATCAGGAATCGAACTGGTGATCACAGCAGTCTTTCCATGACTCAGTCATCGTCAGTGATGTCCCTCAATACGTTGAAACAAACGCCTAGCCATGCGACTTATGTAGGATGCGTCACATTCGCACCTGAACGAGTCATTGATCGCGGATGAGATCAGATAGGGCATTTTGTCTTTTACTTGTTTGTGGATCGCTGGAGAGGTAGAAAAAATAGATTTCACAACTGCCCTAAAGTGGTTTTTATCAACCGTTCTGTGTGCATATCGCTTTTGAACGATACTTTCGGGAAAAGTCCCTTCTTTGGCACACAGAGAGGCCGCTTTACAGGCAATTTCGTTTCTGGGTTCTTTCAAATGCACTTTTCGAGGTAGCCATTATCTCGCAAAACTTGTTGAACGAAACTAAGCTTATTCCTCAGTCTCTGTTGAGCAGTTTTTCCGGTCCCTGAATGTCAAACGTGGAATTAAATTTCGCTTACGAGACAGTGACCCAAAATTGTGAATGTTTGTGTATTGGCTGTTCCATGTCTTTTTCTCCTATAAATCCGCCCTTTGATTTATCCATCTTCGCTTCTGTTTATCATTACTTCGAGAAAAGCCATTTTTTCTCGGTTCCCAATTCCATCGTAAGGACTAATGAGTCATGGGTGTTGTTAAATTCTAAAATGTTAGATACGATACACTCTTGGTTCAACAAAAGAAATGTCATCCATGTATCAGCTGTAATGAATGAAACCTTCTAAGGTTCGCTTTAGTTTTCTGTTTTCAAGTTTGGCCATGAAAATGTCCGTTAGCAATAGGCCTAGTAGGGAACCCATGGCGATGCCATCTCTTTGACGGTAGAAATACCCGTTAAACAAGAACTGAGCGTCCAGTGTTCAGAGTAGTAATAGCTCCTTCAGAATTTCTGTCGGAATGCGTATTCTTGTGTTGAATGTGTTTACACATTCACATAGGCAGTTCACGGTTTCCAAAAGTGGAACGTTCGTGAGCAGTGATGCAGTGATGTCAAGCGAGAGCGTAGTCTTTTCAATCCCACGACAGTGGCTTTTACCCCGACCAATGACTAACACATTCCAATGTCACCTCGCTACACGTATAGTGCGTAAGGGATTCATTGAAAGCAATTTTTCGCTCTCTAGCGTCTTGCTTTTAAAATTGTCTTCCGTAGTACTTTGCTTGGATGACAGTCTTTTGGACTTTACCTTTCACGCACAAACCGTAATAGTACGGTGTCTGAAATCTTACCCATTCAAGTGCATACAACTTGGCTTGGCCTAATATCACCACTTCTGTTGCTTCAAATTATTGCACACACCTTCCACAGAGAAGTCAGTCTTTAAAGAGCCTTCTTTGTCTTTCTCAGTAAGATGTTCTCTCTACACTTTCAGAGTGGTTTATTCCATCCTCGGTGTCAACAATCTCAATGACAGTCATTCCGAACTGGCACGAAACATCGACGACTTCTTGTGGATTAAATTATCGCAGGTGGCATCGCAATCGTCTGGCATCACTGATAGTAACAAGCTGGACGAATCCTTCAATCTCGGACAACTACAAAATTTGCTTTGTGAAACTTACGGTATGTAACGCTTTGGTTTTCAGCATGTGCACATTCAGGATGAACATTATCCCATAAAACACTGTCACATGCATATTCTGTCATTGGTAAATTTACCGACCTGCTGCGTTCACGACTGTCTTGGCCAAATCTTCGGGCAACAGTTTAGACTGAGTAGTTTGGATCACGCAACCCCAAACTGGCCTGACTTTATGACGCACGCCATTGAGTAGGTTGTCACCTTTACGAGCCAGCGTGTGATACTCAGGCCTCTCCGGTGCTCCATGACTCCGTTCGGTTTAAGATTTTTCGACTATCGGTCAGCGTTACCCGAAAAATTTTTGTTATCAATGCATATGGCTAAATCCTAATAAGCCCCACGAAATTAGTCAATTATTGATCACACTATATCAGGTATTCTGTGAACTAATTTTTACAGTGTTCCATCAACCTGTGTTTCTCAGCGTTCATTAAAGTCCTCCGGCTTGATGTCCAGCTGTCAGAGTATGTTTGTTCGTTTTCCTAACAGGTGGCAGACGGCTCTGTTGTCGTCACGCTCATTACTGCGCCTTATGTGGTTCACCATTTCAAGTTTCAGGATCATGGTTGCGAGTTCTTCTCAAAATAAATATTCATGATAATGCACTGTCACACAAATGCTTACTTTCACTCATGCTTTGTTCACGCCCAAACAATTCAGACACTCATTACCCTCACCAGTATTTGTGGACTGAACCACAATGCTGATTCAATGCAACAGTTTCTCTAGTCTTCTCTAGCCCTATTTTTGTCCGAAACCCAAATCTCTTCCTCTTCAGACACCACTCACCTTCAGTTCCCCAGTTACACATTTCATTCCCCCCTTTTACTCAAAGTCGGTTTCCGCGCCCTTATTCACTAGTCAGTCGTATGGGGTGTCTGACAGGAGTAGCACTTATGGATTAGTAGTCGCGCCCTTAGGGTATCTCCCATCTTTTTAGTCTCTACCAGGTACGAAGCTCCAACCTGAGCTCCACAAAGCCGAAGCATGCACCAGCGGCCACATCCCGGGAAACCGCTCGACAGGCGGGCCAAACAAGGTTAAGGGTAACCGAGATTCAAAATCCTCAACGGGACGGTGTTTGGCATGCGAAGACACTTACTCCTGAATGGGCGGATTTACTGTATAATCCAACACCTGTGAGGGAAATCTGTTGAAATAACCATGCCACATGGATCCCTGGGTTGGATTCAATTCAATCGAATGGCGAACGAGCTCCTAGGGAGCCACCAGCAACCATGCATCAGCATGCTGCTGTCTTGCAACCCGTAGTTGCTTGCGCAAAAGCTAGAGGTGCGCCCTCGAAGAAAGCCGAGTGACGCTGGGGACTTCTCTTGTACCCATGAAATTTCATGACCATGTCATCTATACGGTCTGTTATCCATGCTACCGCATACGGTAGCCGCATTAAAGTAAAGTAAGTAGTTGCCACTTCTCGAGTATCACATCTCGACTTTTCACGTCGTGATTTCCAACTGATGTGGCTGAAACCGTTTTCCCTCTTTTTATCATAATGTTTGTGTTGTTTATCGCTCTCCCAACAGTGGTGATTCCTCTGTTGTCGATTTTATATCCTCGAACATCAAGAACCTATCTGTTACAGACACCAACTGCCACGTTACTATCATACGAAATTTCAGTGTTCACAACCGCCAATGGTTGGTGTACTCTTCTGATACGTCAGCTGTAGGGCAAGAAGCCGAAACTTTCGCTGTGGTCAACAACTTGAGTCGGCTAATTGACCTCTCTGTACGTATTTTCGATCGATCTGGTGAACGAGCTCATACCCTTGATCTTATTTTCACCTCCATCCATTCTCTCTTCCCAAAAATCATCACTTTCCCCGCTTATCTCATCGAACCGTTGTGTTATTTCTTGTTCCATCCACTTTACTTGTCCCGTTCTTCCGCTGTCCTTGAAACGAGTTTTTTTGGCTCTACCGTTCAGGCGACTGGGACGGTTTTCGTGACTTTCTGGTTTCCTATCCTTGGAATGATTGCTGCCTCACTTCCGAGGTATCCGTTTCTAACTTTGCTGATGATGTTGTTCAAGGTATACATCTTTTTATTCCGCACTTCCAGACTCGGCACACCTGAATCTCCCGATTGGTTTAACCACACGTGATCACGTTGTTCGGTTGAAATGCTCAATATTCCGTCGCCGGTGCCGCTCGCACCCCCCCCCTCCCCACTTCACATTAACGCTTCGTCCGCTTTAAGGTCGAACACTTGGTATCGGTTGCCACCGTTAGCCGTACATTCCAGTCCCTTGCCAAGGCAATTCCCCAGAATTTGTGCTCTTCCAATTTCCCTCCCATCGGTAATCCCTCTGTTGATCTTGTATACGAACAACACGAGGAAGCTGAGATTCTCGCTTCCCGGGTTGCTCCTGATTCCACATTAGACAATTACTCGACTACTTTGGCTTCATCTTTCTATTACCACCCTTTACTACCTTCCATTACTACCAACAAAGTTCAGGAACCATTGCATTCTCTGAAAGTAAGCGAGTCACGCCGTCAGTACGGTATTCCACCCATCGTCCATGAAATGCGTACCCCAGAACTGGCTCTTTTACAGTCTTTTCTGCCTCTCGCTCCATCTTGCTGATTTCTCAACCTTCTGGAAACACTCCGTGATTTTTCCTATTCCCAAATGCGCCAACCTCTTCCAACCCAATAACTCTTACCCACTAACCCTCACATCTGTTGTTATAAAAGTTTTCGAGATCATCATTTGCGACTAGTTACGCATGTTCCTCGAATAAGAAGGACTATTGGCCAACCACCAATATGGCGTCCGGTCCTGTCGTTCCACGGGTGACCTGCTAGCTGTTGTCTCACACTCCTGGTTAGCTGCATTCGGTAACCACGGAGAATCACATTTGATCTCACTCAACAACTCAGCGGCCTTCGGCCGAGTCTGGCACGAAGGTTTACTGGCTAAATTGCCAATGTTCGGGTTCCCTCCGGCTCTTGTATCATGAGTATCAAGTTTTGGTAGAATTTTATTGTTTACCTACACAGCATAGTTGAAATCGTTGGTAGGTTGTCTACGTTTCGGTCACCACGGGTACCTTTTTTCAAAACTGGTTTTACAACCGAAACCAAGTTTTCTCAGTAAGTAGTCCATTCCTTGTGTATGCTGGCCTTCCCCAGGTTTCCGTACTTGCGTCCACCTTTTTTTCACTCATGAATGATCTGTCCGAGAATTCGAACCCAGTCCACGCTTTTGCTGATTAAGCTACACTACATTGTTCCCTTTATTACTCGATCGTGATCGTAGTGTTTTCAGTGTATCGACGGATTCCGACCTCAAACACATCTCGTGGGGCTTCTCAACCATGTTGATTTCAGTGCTTTCAAAACGGTCCTCCTTTCATATCCCCTTTAAAACCATTCGTTCTCCTCGCATTTCTCTTTTGGTTCAGTACGCGTGCATTCCACAGACTACATGTTCCTTCTTGGTTTACTCATAACTTCTTTACCGTGCTGGCCCCCTTTTATATCTCAGCTTGATTCTCGTGCTGCGCGTAAGTTTGGTTCTCTATTCCGCGCCAGACGTTTCTTTTCTACAGTTCATCTGTTGTACAAAGCTCGGATCCGCTTGACACTCGAATACAGTAGTCACATGTGGGATAGGGCTTCCTCTTCTATTCTAGCGTTTCTTGACCGGGTTTAACGTTAGACCACCCGACTGATGGGTGGTCCTTTTCTAAGCTCTAATTTGTAGTCACTCTACCACCGTCGGGTGGTTTCTTCGTTATCTCTTTCCTACCGTTGCCATTTTGGCTTATGTTCTTCGGAGCTTACCTTGTTGATTCCCCTTCCTCTAACCTTCACTTGCCTGTCTCATGCACCGGCGGTCAGTCATTCTTGCCGAATTTCTTTCCCCAGATGTCGTACCCCTATCTACCAATCTCCATTATCCCCCCGAACTGCCAAAATGTGGGATGTTTCACCTCTTTCTGTTTTTCCTCTCACCTACAATCTTCTTTTTCAAAAGCAGTCTCAACGAACTTGTTTTGACGTGTTCCCCCAAACACCTCTTTACAGTACCTGTTCTGGCTAAGAGGTTTACCTCTGTGTTGTAAATCAGTTTGTGTGTGATCTGAAAAAATGCTGTTTAGGTATCAGCCTGTTCTACGTACGGAACTTTGGCTACTGAACATGATGTTCTGATATCTCGATATGCTCGTGTTTTCATGAGTCTTCAGTTTAGTTCAGTTTAAACAAACATTAACCATGCACTAAGTGCAATTGTTGCGATTACTATCTTTCAGTAGGAACTTCAATTGAGAATAGCCAACACGGAGTAGGAAAAGAGTAAGAGGAGGACCACAAAAGATACCGTCAAGTCGATAAAGAAAGTTTGTGAGTACAAGAGGGTCACTGATGACGACACCTAGCTATTGAGTAAGGGATCTTTTGGATCCCGCTCAGAAAGCTTAACGCCCCGTATGGTTAAGTCCACTGTTTGGGCTTTTCACACCTTTCCTCTTCATCATGATATGGCCATCCTGATTCATCTTTTAACCTTTACCCAGCTCAACGAACAATGCGCACCGAGGAATCCTATCCGGAAACTTGCGCGACACTTGTCCTAACTATCTTAGCCTGGTGAACCAGTGTTTCATTCAACGATTTGGTTCGTGTATCTCAGACTCTGCCAAACCTCGGCATTGCTGTTGTGGTCTTCCAACCAGATTCTAGCAATGATACGAAGACATCGGTATTAAAATACCAACCGTCTTGTATTCTCCACCCACAATGGCCAAGTTTCTGAACGATACAGAAGAACTGACCTGACTGCTGCTGGTAAAATGTAACTATCCAGATAATAGAACTGCTCTACTAGGCTTGTAATCTCCCACACACCAAGATGTTTGGTGTCGGACCGATCCAATCCTCAAACAGCATCTTACACTTTATGGGTACAAAACACACCGTACATTGGGACAGTTTTTCAAACTGTCAAGAGAAGCTTGCAGCTTGCCTGGATTTTCACTGAGAAGAATGATGTCGTCTGCATATCCAACGTCTGATACTTTTCCACGTGAGAAAAGTTCAATGCGACTATCTTCACATGACAGGGCAGTTTGTAGAACCATATCGACAACAGAATTAGAGAGAAAAGAAGAGAGGGGAAAACCCTGACGTACACCGTTTCTCGTGGCAAACTGGAGTGGAAGTTTACCGTTAGCCCGAACTCGGCATCGGCTGTTCATGTAAAGGGACTTTGTAATCGAAAGGAATTTCCGTGGTACACCCTTCAGCAAGCGCCAAAGGACTGTGCGACCAAATGAGTCGAACACCGCTTTTAGATCAGGAAAAATAGATGACGGGCCTGTTGCATCCGCACGGAAACCTCTGGATTATCCTCGGTCAGTGATTCCTTAATCATCCAATCCCAACGGAAAAGTAACGACGAACAAATACAAAAACTGTATTCAATTGAAATCTGAAATCAACACGTCATATATCGTGAGTCAAGGAATACATGGACATGGCGTCGTTGTTGGTTGCCCAGCGTGTTGCGCAGATGTGATTGGTTAAGTCGGTTCGTAGTGTCATAAGTCTTATTAGTTAGCGGGTTGGTACGAAGGGTAGGCAGTGGGCTGTTTGTCAGTGGTTGATGTGAACAGTGAGATATGGTGCACTGATTGGTTCACGGGCACACGCGTCACGACTGCACTGTTATATGGGATATGCGAGCGTTGTCATTGGTTAGTGTTCACAAGGCACTCTGTCCGTGGTCTGGAAGAATGCGGACTGCAGCCATGTTGTTGACGTATTTTCAGGGAGATTTCCGACCCCCTGACAGGGCCTACCGAAGGTGTGCCCTTGTTCTAAAATTTGGCAAAGAGTGGAGGTGTGATCAACGCAACCAGGTCTGAACCCGGCGTGATTCTCGCGCGAGCGTAAAATAAGCGATGGCTTATAATACCAACGAGCGGTTTAGATGCGATGCTAACCAGACTTATCCCGCTGTGCTTCTCACAGGAAAACCTGGCACCCTATAAATCGGTACGACCACTGATTCACACCAACTCTTCGGAATTTGTTTCTTTACTAAGATGAAATCTGGGAGTTTTGTCGGCTCCAGTGACAATTATGAGCCGCCATCTTTGGAAATGGATGAAGGCTACTCATCCGGTCCAGCTACCTTTTGTCGTCTAAAGTAGCTTTTCTCACGGAGAACCTTCGCTTCTGACGGAGGACTGGTATCTACATCTTGAACCCTAACCATCGTGCTGGTTAGCATACCTGTTTTGAATTAACAGTAGCTAATCTGTTTCTATAAATGCCGCGCCCAATGATCTGGATGACGCTTCTGAGTCTGAATCAGTGAGCCGTTCGTCTTTGGTTAAGTCGCAAACTCCTTGCTTTCGTGGACTGGTAAATCTAATTAGGGCGAAAAGTTTGCGGCTGTTAACCATCAATGCAGCCTCTTCCACCTCCCTACACTTTGGAATCCACCACTACTCATGGTCGCTTTTCAGACTCCTTATTTGTTGACATCTAAAGCGTGATATCTAGGATCCGGAGGACTCGATCTGCGGGCATTCATCGCTTCGGTGTCTCTGATTCTTGGGCCCGGGCAACACTAGCAACCTCAAATAAGGCCTGGATTTCTGCCCATGGCTCATCTTGATCCTGAGCACTTGACTGCAGTGATAACCAGCTGTTGGGGATGGTTGGCTTCGGCGTTGATTCGTCCACCGACGAGAAGTAAACTGAGTCGTCATGACTGTCTTCTAGTATGAACGCTATTTCACACGCCAGTATTGCACATCTTTTGGTGTTCGTCCATTTTTCAACAAGGAGCACTGGACCGCGAAACTCTGTCCCTCTTGCATTTTAACGTAATATGTTCTGTTCATGTGTTTTTTCGTCCTTAACCTGTATACCGTAATTTTCCGGTGTCGCGGTTGTCACTGGAATTCCGTGACCAACAATCTGGAAGCCTAACTCCTACTCGGCCAAGTTCACTGGTTATGATTTTCACATGGCTGACCACCTGGATCTACCCTCCAACCACTACTCTCCTGCGCGAACAATGTGCAGTATGTTCACCGGAAGTGGATCCACCACAGGGAAGGCGGGATCTCTATATATGCTGCTGAAACAATTGTAGTAGTTAGATTTTGACATCCGGCGTTGGATTGTCCATCTGAGATGACCGATAAAGAGACTTGTTAGTTAAGCTTCAAAAACCTTTTATTTTACCGTGGAGTGATTGCAAAAGGTTACCGACATATTTCTACTGCACTGTTAGTGATATATCAACCAACAGGGAACCGTCTATTGTGGATAAACTCGTCATGTTAGCCTATTTTATCGCGCCTTGCGTGGAAAATCCGAATAAAATCACAATTCAAGTAGTATTCGCTCTGCAATATGTCATCCGTTGGCACAGTATTCATCGTTAATCTGTCCGCGATTTCAGTGAGAATGTACACTATTGAACCACGGACGGGTTAGCGGTAAATACTGTGCCAGTGAATGGCATACCACCGAACGAATACTACTTGTGTTCCACATAAAAGGCGCTATAAAATCCACCAGCCTAGCGAGTTTATTTATAATAAGCGTGTCCATATTTGTTAATATATATCTATAACAGGGTGTTAGGAGTACGTCGGCAATTTCCTGCGATAATTCCACAATAAGGTGAATCATTTTTGAAGCTTAATTAGCAAATCCCGTTATCAGTCATTATCATCTGAAGTAGATAATCCAACGCATTTTTTTCTCTGGATATAACAATCTGGCTACTTCCATTGTTTTCAGTACCACATATAGAAATTCCACCTTCTCTGGGGTGGATCCACTTTCGATGAACACACTGCACACCGATGAAGTCTATCGATGGACAGCGTATCACATTTCTCAGCCACGTTATGTAGTTCAGAATGTGCGCTTGCTCCAGAGTCTGACTCCTCATTCGCAATACCGTACATTTAACCTCAGATTTTCTGATACGATGTTTCCATCATATTCGAAGATCCTGCCGTATTATTGATAATAAAATCTGCATGATGAAAGCAAACTGTGCCTAAACACCGAGAATTATATTGGTTATTGACAGAAACTTATCCTTTGTCCCTTTTTTGTTGTCACACTCGACCTATTGGGACTTTATGTTGTTCCCTGGCCCAGTTCTTAGGGTCTGGTTCCCGGTTATCCCTAATAGTATAGTGAGCCTCAAAGGTTACGGGATACACACTTCCAATGCATTCATGCGCAAGCCTGCAGATGAAAATGTTCCTAATATCAGCAAATATGGTATGGTCCCTGGATTATTCCACTCCGATGTGGAAATCGCATTGTCTTAACGGTATGGGACGATGAGCTGAAACGAGCGAACACATGTAGATTACTTAGAAGCAAAATAATTGGCTGTAGCAGACTGCCTGCAGATAAATAATCGAGTCATTTTTAAACCCCGCTTGAACCCATCCGTTTTTGATCCTCATAAGAGACGAAGCAGCTTAAGCCTCACAGTCAAAAAGTACTGCGTTGTCCTCGTGCCACAAAACCCGAGAAGGTGCTGCGACGTAGGTGTCAAACTCGATCTTCGAGACCGGCCCGTTCTTCGCCTCTGTAACAGTTTTGTGATTAAACACCACATACTTGACGAAATTCGTTTTTTAAGAAGAGACTGCCGGTTACTCAGCCTGGACTATACAGTTCCAGATCGAGAGGAAGTTAAGTAAGATAGATGCCAGACCGTGCATGACTTTCTCGTGTTTCAGATTACGGGTCTTACGTGTCTTTGCCTTCGTCAGTAAAGTTTTGCGGTGTCACAGCTCATCCACATTGTTGAGCCTCCATACAACCACGTATGCTATTTGTCGACTAGACTGTTATTAGAACTAATAAACTTGAGTGAAGACTGTTGTTTAGTAGTTAGACTCAACTGCAGTACTCCTTCAGTTCCCCACTCGCACGTGGTTGGCTGATTCGGAAAGCTCATTGTCGCTTATGTTTACACAAATTGATAGTTATGCCAGTTAGTCAATGGGATCAACTCCTTCAGATGCTATTTTCCATTACTTGTCTGTCTTAAATAAGCATCGAATTAACACCTTGGATCTTTCTCTCTTTCTTCAGGTGAAGTTCATTTCGACGCCTGGTCCCAGCCGTTAGTCTATTTCAAGCTACTCTGTCTCACACAACAATTCGAGTCGGCAATCGCTTTTCTGGCTCGGTTTGAGTCGTTGCGAAGTCACGCGGTCCACATTGCTTTAGGTTTGCAAGACCTTCATCTCCTTTTGCTCTCTGATTCCTTGAAAACACCGCTTGGTGAGTACATCGCATTTCCCCTTTCTTCCCGAGTTCTGTGTGCAGTCTCGTCGTTCGTTCTCTGTACTCGTCATAGCGTTGAACGGGGATAGAGTGTTTTGTTTCTATTTTTGCCAATGTTTTCATCTACTTAACAGTCGGAACTCCGATGATATTTCCTTCTGCTAGTCTTTCGTCCTAGTGTTTGGGGTCCATCCACGGAGCATGATCGATTGATTTGTTGCAACAAAATATACAGTAGAAAATCATGCACAATGATGACGTTGTCATTCTTAGTTAAATCGAATTGTTTGTAAATGCGCCTATGAATGTACAACTAAACAGCATGCACCCCGTGACAAAATATCCGACCCCATCTCCCTGACCTTTGCTTTTTACTTTACAAATTCTGTTACTGACAAGAAACTATGGGGCCTCATTGTGAACCAAGATACCGAATTTTAATATAAACGTAGGAACAGAAAAAGAAAAATAGCATACCCTGGACGATTTTTACTAGTCGAACCTCCCTAAAGTCGCGTGTGATGTACCAAAGTATCTAGCATGCGAGTCACGCTACGATAACCTCTTCAGATATTTAACGCAACCCGGAGTACGAGAAAATCGCCGTAAATTCGTTTTTTTAGTGGTAGTAACTCTGGATGACAGTAGTCGAAATATTTGAGCATGCTTTGATAAATGTCAAGTCGGGGCACATAGTTTTGAATATTATCCGGAATATCAGAGACGTGGGGAACTTAGGTTAAACAGAGATGATCACGTATTTGGCACAATAGAAATTCGCTGTACAACTTTTTCTCCTGTGACAAATAATCAGTAGACCTAAATGAGACTCGAATTTGTAGTAAAGCCCTGTGTTCCGCAACTGCCCAATAAGTCGGATTACAGTTAATTTCGGCCGAGTTCCAGTTTTTACTGCTGAATCAATTGTTAATGGCCATGGATTAGAAGAAAATGCAGTGGAGTGTGTCCGTGATCGGAGGATCAATGACACAGTTGCCATGACCTTTTAAATGTATAACCAAGTATGTCGAAATGTCAGTACCGTCGTGGTGGTGTTTGCGCATCTTTTTTCTACCTTGATTCAATTGGCTGCAAACTACATTAAACACGGGAGCCAACTGACTCGTCATCCGAAATTGATTGAGTTCCGCTTTCGCCGATTGCTGTCCGGACAAAAAATATTGTCCTCGTCCACTAACCTCTAATTTTTACTTCGCATTCGCTCTTCGGTTCCATGATTGCACTCTACGCTGCGTGTGACTTTACAATCACTAATGTACCATGCCGGCAAGTCGTGCAGATTCCTGAATAATAACCCGCGTTCTTCAAGCTGCTGAATTTTCACCCTTTTTCCATACCTAAATGAGCAACCTTCCATCCAGTTCCTCATTAATCTTGATTCGATATACTGATTTTGTAACTTTTTATCATGCTGTATCGAACGAAAGGGAGTTTAATAACCTACTTGATATCATGCAGCTAAGCCATCAACGAGTGGGTTATTCGGGACAGAACATATAAAACGTCTGGGAGAATTACAAAAGAATAATGACGTCATCATATAGAAATCTTCAGAACATTTTTTGGTTATTCCGAGCAGAGTAATATTTCCAACATACATTCGAATGTTCTGAATTTATCTTTACCCCATCTCCTTAAAATTTCCTGAATTATCTGTTTACTCCGCGCACCATTAGGTTACACAGTCATATCTATTTGGAATTCGCGGATGATATTGTTATCCTACGGGAGAGCCCGACTACCCTACAACCAATTCTGAATCTTGTAGTTCTCTTCGTGAAAACCATGAGACCAGAGGTCAATACATCAAAAACTAAGATCTTTTCGACTCGCGCTGCACACTCCGCACAATCTATTTACGTAAACGGCGACCTAATTGGGCACATGCAGGCATTTAAATACCTGGGCTCCACGACCTTCCCAAACGGCCAAACGAAGGACGAATTCAAAGTGCGAATTGAAAACACTAGGTTGGCGTTTTTTCAGCTACTTAATTCACTTTGGACGCGAAATGAGACCAGTTTCTGAACCAAAATCGTCGTCTTCCAATCGCTATTCACCCCATATTGACCTAGGGTTGTGAAACATGACCATTACGCGTCGAGGATATCAGAATGCCGGGAGCATTTGATGCCTGCGAATGACCCTCAAATTGACTTGGTGCTATAAAATATCAAACGACACGTTAAGAGAACGCTGCTTCCACAATGAAAAGTTGTCGGTATTCCTTCAACGGTGACGTTATTCATTGTGATGAGAAAATGACCGATTACTTAGCATCACGTGGGTTATCAAGCCCGTGCGAACCCGAAAACTACCGTTACGTGTGGATCGCAGTTGTTATATCGTGTGATCAAATTTCCTAACAGACCTCAGCGTGTCATTGTGGAGACAGCAAAATGTAACGCGTGTATGTGTGTAAGTGTATGTGGGTACCTACCACACACAAACAGGTGAGATATTCTGGGGATATCCGGCTGAACCCAGTTAACATGTCACCACAACACAAGTGATTATCATTAGAAGACCAGTTACAATTAAACGTAAATGTGTGCAGTGGAGTGGTTTAGTGTGATTGCCTCGACCGCATCGCTATTGCGAGCGAGGTTGTCGGATGTACGGCGCACGAAACCACGGTGATGACAGGACTGGTGCGAGAAGTGGGATGTGCCTCACCAATATTGGAGGAATCTTACGTCATCTGACGGTCTGAGAATGGTTTGTTGTTCCTCTCACGGCAGAGGAATGAAAACAGCATCATGCGGTGCATCACGTAACTATACCATTCAACCCTTAGATTAAGTCGTTGTTGCTTCAAGTGAATCACTAATTCCACGTGGAACCACCAAGTTTTTCTCAGGCATTGAAGAACAAATCGTTCTTTGTTGATAATTTTAAAGAACGATTTGGAAGATATACGACTGACCATATGAATACCTCGCGGGCGACGTCCCTTGTAGTATTTGTTTAGAGTCCAAATCTGCAGATGTGATAATAAAGTCGATTGGAGATAGTGGTCCCCACAGAACAGGAATTTTGTGTCAAGTAAAACGCGGCAATTCTGATTTACTTTTCTACTGGGATGAGAAACGAAATGACGGAAATTTTCACGCACTCCAACCCAGTGTGCATGCTATCGTCTTGTATAATGTGGTTTTTATGTTGTCTACCCAATACCGCTTCAGGTGGTCACTGTCGCTCCTGGAAAGTGTTTGTCCATCCATTGACCATACAGTATAATTTTTTTCCATTAACTTCTACTTGCAGTACTAATTCTTCTCTTTATTTGACACTGTTTTGCACCAAATTCCTCCGGAACCAAGTGACTCGCGTTGATTCGGATCCGTTAGGTATGCGACGGCTGAATTTGGCCCGATTGATTGCTCTCTACACGCGCAAGTTCGAGACGTCGTTCCCAGATGAGGCCCTGATGTACTTCCATTTCCTATCGGATATCCCGACGGATGCCACCGCATCCGCGGACAGTGACACAAGCACGAACAGTCCGGTCAAAGGCCCAACAAACGGCAATTTGTTTGTTCATTTTGTTGCAGAGCTGGCTCTAGCCACGAGAGCGGTAAGACTTTTTCCCCCTATCACAAACTTGCGCACCATCTTTAGACTGATATAATGTGCATGGTTCTTCTTCATTTTCGTTGATTGTAATTGTGTAAAAAAGAGGCGCTCAAATTTTTTTGCAGCCCTAAAATCATGCTATTGATGTGGTAGATGAAATGATGTTCGGTGTTTAGAAAAGCCATCATGCGTGTTGATGATATTTCTGTCAGTTGTTCATGAGACTAAAAGTGGACGTAAATCGATGTTATTCGTGTTTTCTTTCTTGGCTTGTATCAGTGCACGATCCGTAACATCCTCAGTTTTCTGAACGAACGAAGACTGGGAATAAAAGCCAATTATCAACTTCTTAGTAGTTCTTTCCTGCTATGGTTAGTGTAACGGTCATCACCTGACTGTAGCCAGTTTACCTATCGGCCAACACACCACCTCATCGGCAGTGACCAAGTGGATTTGGTCGCTAACCACTGAATCCGAGTGCAGTGGGCTCGACCCCGGCCACTGCCGTTTCGTTTTAGTAGCAAACCGCTCGGTTCAGTAGAATACCAAATCAATGTTCTAAGGTTCATCACTCCAACAAAATCCCGGCGTCATTACACTCTCTCTTGTTTGTTTGAGAAGCTACTATCAAGGGTTTTGAAACCTGGTTTCATTTGTGGCTCAAACTGATGGTTTTCACAAGCTACTAATCGCTAAGCTTGGTGTTTAGGTCAAACGTTTCATCACCAACCGAGGTGACATCGGCAATGTGAAATGTAGTTTGCTGTCTTTGGGTTTTTCAGCTTAACCAATTGGGCCACGTCCTATGATTGCTTTTCGATCATAAATCGCACTCTTTCACAGCGCTGATATTTGGCATAAGCTGCCTTGTTTGGTGGGTTTGAACAGAGTCTGTTCATAGATCATTCTTTTTCCTTCTCTCTTCAGTTTGACATTTTATTGGGCTCCTTGAATGAAGGTTCGTTTATTAAGGTAAGCTCTCACACCCCGATCTCCGCTTTCTCTATGTGAATTTTCATTGTTTTTCTTGTACACTCACTTCTACTAGTTACCATTCGGTCACCGTTACTTGTTGAATGATAACCGGTATGCTGTTTATTCCCCCCTGCTTTTGAGTCACATACGTTCATCGTTCTATTCCCGTACTGATGAACAGATTTTTCCACCTCTATTCTATCAACCCATGATGGACGACTCAGGTGGCGAGCATCTAGTGTGGGTGTCTAAACGCACAAAACTGAACAGTGAGACAAAATGTAAATTGCGTTTAGATGATACTATTGTTGAACAAGGATAATTGGAATAGCGGGCGTTTTGTTTCAGTTGAATCAACTAGTAATTCATTGTTTTAACTCTTTCAGTAACACATTTCCTTCATATCAAGTAACGTACGCTACCCCAAAATAATTTTAGCCGGAAAAAAAACGTGATCGCCTTACACAAACTTAATTTTTAGGTTTAATGAGGATGATAAAATTGGCATTCCCACAGGTGTCGACTCACTTGAACTTAGAGGTTCCTTTTTTAATTCTTGTCATCTATTTTTCGATTGTATTAGTACTGGTCACTTTGTCTTTTCTATGCCACTCAGCGTTAGACTCAGGGCGACCCTTGAGCCAAAAACGACAGTGTTTGTGTTGCAGACGTTCCACCAAATACCTTCGGCCACGATGGACTTGACAAATGTACTTATCAATCTCAGTTAAGTCCTACTTAGCCATCTTAGTTGTACACTGCGGTGGCATTCGTGAGCGGTTTGTGGGCAAATTCATCTAGTGTTTCTAATTGAATACGGCATGCTACCTGAACGTGTTCAAGTTTATTTGTGGTAGTTTAACCTTCGATTGAATTTCAGGTTTCTAGCTTCATTTTTGAGTTGGTTACACTTGGAATGTAACGCATCCGTAGGTTGATAATATTTGCGCGGTTGCTATAAACTCCCGCTGTGAAGTTCTTAATCACTCTATGTGTCAATAGTCACTGTTCGAAGCTAGTCGACAATGGTGGCATGTATTTACCTCCCTATCTTCAATTAAATATACATTCTGGTCGATACCCTAATAAGATTCCCCTCGTTCTAACCCGTCTGTGAAGCCTGGTGCAATCGCGCGTTATTGTCGAAGCGCTGAGGAACTTCAAGAAATTATCGGTTCGGTA
This sequence comes from Fasciola hepatica, assembly GCA_948099385.1. NCBI lineage: Eukaryota > Metazoa > Platyhelminthes > Trematoda > Plagiorchiida > Fasciolidae > Fasciola > Fasciola hepatica. The sequence continues at coordinate 3,227,176 of CANUEZ040000112.1, read as the reverse complement.
GCTAACGTCGTGGAATCACGAGGGCAATTGTTGGATGCCGTTTCTCTGTACCAGTTGGCTGCCAACTGCGGACCACGAACGCAGTTCTACTATCAAACCGCCGTCGGTATAATGAATTATTTCCTGACCGGCTTGGTCGCACCTGATTCATCTGGTACCTTATCACAAACGTTCACACGCGCCATCGGACGTCCAGACAGAGAGGACGTGTTGCGAATGGCCACTCAAGTAAGTTTAACTGCTTCTCAACGTATTTATGATCTAGTGGAGAGCATTGCTACTAATCATCACGACTGAGTAGTACGACATTCAAAGCCCGAGTATCAAGTTGACTACTCTTTTCTGGCTATGGATTTATGGAGTCGTACCTCTTCGTTAATCTACTCACTATAAGTTGCACGCGTTTGTACAGCGTGATTGTTACTGCAACTCCTGAACGTCCTGTAAATACCACTTGCCTGCACAGTTGAACTATACACAGAGCATTATATTTTTCTATCACGTGAAAAAACCGATGTATGTTACTGTCGCTGGGGTCGTCGACACGACTAGACTGTTGTTTTTATGAAAATGACCGCTTCAAATCCCAGGGTCATTGGTGCTGGCTCTCCCTTACGGTATAGCACGCTCTCGTGTTTATTGTTTGAAGCCCGACCTGAAAGCAAGGCGCTTTTTCAATATATATATATATATATATATATATATATATATATATATATATATATATATATATATATAATCAATACACTGACCTGAAGTACGGCATGGTAATAACACCTCACCCTCACCGTGATGAAAACTTGCTAGAAACAAATAAATTATTTTCTTGTCGATGATGTCCACATGCATTTTTGTTCAGAAGCACTTGATACAGTGATTTCAATTTGATATAATAATGTGATACTTGATTTTTGTATTGGACTTAGTCCGAGACTCTGTCATACTTATATCCGGAATCAGAAGAAATCCGCTAGCTAAAAATCTCTGATCACCATTGCTCACAAGTGTTCAGCAATAGTAAAACTCAGTGACGGGAATGGTAGTACTTAGTTATTCGGGATCGTTTTTACCCAAAACGAATTTGTTTCAAAACCCCAGTAAACGAGCGACCAATGCCTCAGTTCATTAGCCAGTTAAGCGGAGAGTAGTACTCAGTGCGTCAAATTTCGACACGATGCCAAAAATGTCATTGGAGAAAAGCAGTTGTACAGCGGTCTTCAACTGGGCAGATTGTACCTGTGCACACAAATTTATTTATAGTCAGCAATCTACCATTGCCTGACTCGTTACTTGACCTTATCTAGATCTCCGCTCCAAACCTCAGGGCCATGTTGCGGGTCCTCGTTTGTAGTGTATCCGTTCTTTAAGGCCACAGGGATTACTTTTCAAGCACGTAATAAAACCCCTAAGCTTTACATTTCATTACTTCGATCAAATCAAGTTGGCCCAACGCGTTCGTGATTCTGGACCGTATTCCTCTAGCGCTGAAGTAACCAGTCGACACGAGCAGTCCATGCAAGAGTCGCCATCCGGTATTCGAACTCTATTCTATCTGCTCGATCTGGCCACATTTTTCGATTTTGTCGAGGCGGAACAGTGGCAAGCTGCAGTGGATCACATTGATCAGCTCAGTTTGTTCCCATCAAACGCCAAACCTGCACACATTGAAGCACGTGTCAATTTGTTCACCCAACTTCCTGACTGTATTCGACGTCCATTACCGACCGCCCTTCTGGCTCTGATGCGTTGCCTGGTAGCCATTGCGACAAAACACATGCACGGTTCTGGGTAAGTCCCCGTCTTTTTCCCGCTGTGATGGAAGGTTTTGTCCTGTGTATATCAAACTTTCGGATATTGTGGAATTCGCCACAACTCATCATCAGATGAAGGTGCACCTACCTACGTATATATATATAATGTTACTTTTTGTTTTTTCGCGGTACACTTTTGGATGTTCTTTGTCGTTTTGTTTGTCTGAGTGACATTTTGTAATTACGGAGAACGACATTTCAACAGACAGCTCTTACCACGTTCGCGCCACAGACTTCTGTTCTGAGCCACGCCCTTCAGCGTTTCCAACCAACGCGGCTCCCTGTCTCTTGGGCCCAAACCAGGGCGGCGGGAAGCGTCAACGAAAGCCAATGCTGATGCTAGCTTCTTCATTCCTCTACGCGAAGCTCTAGCTTAACCACTGCGTCGCTTCTTCCAGCCTTGCCCAGCACGTACGAATAGAGCAAGGAAAGGTAGACGATGGACAGGCATTCACAAAACATGATCGAGCCACAGGAGGTGGTGTAGGGCGATCACTTAGTGAAGAGGGTGGCTATCCGTGCCTAACACGACGGCACACCACGTCACCACTCACTCGATGTTCCCACCAGACGCGAGCAATGCTTCGAAGACATCGGTTGTCGAACACGGAAAGACGCCGAGCATCCTAAACGTGGAGTGTCCAGGTCTCGCAACCCCAGAGTAAAACACTACGAACTGCGGCGACGTACACCCATCCGTTAAGAGAGAGCCGAATGTCACGGTGACGCCACAGGTGTCGAAGGCTTGCGAACGCTGCTCTAGCTCTCACTATTCGTGAACTGATCTTTTCAACACTACATCCAATTTTAATCAGGCATATACGGTCCACCGGGGGAGGTGGGGGCACTAGAGCCGGATGCTTTCTGACCTCCTGAGGCTTGGATTTTCCTGCGATCTTCCGCCTCGGTCGGTGGGTCTGTCGAAACGGACCACTGGACTTGCCAAGAGAGCTGTTGTAGAAGTTAATACTGGGCCGGTCAAACTGTCTGGAAGTGCTCCGCCCAGCGTTCGAGACGCCGCTGTTCATTGTGAATTGTTGAACCGTCAGCTTCACAAATCGCTTCACTCACACCCAGTGGCTTCCTGTCGATGATTTGAATGAGCTAGAATTGCTCGCGGTATTTTTCAGTGTCTGCAGCGCGTGTCATCTCTGATGCACGTTGCGACCACCAGAATTTGTAGTCCCTACGATGAATCGCGTTAAGTGCACGTGCTTCGTTATACTTACTCCCAACCGAGCTCAACTGGCATGCCTCGAGAAGGCGCAGAGATTCAGCAGAAATCCAGGGTCTCGCGACACGGCGAGATAGGTCATAACTTTCTGGGCCAACGGAATGCGAATTATTCTTGACTAGGCACCAGTGCTGGTTTGTTATCAGGTGCGGCTACATCTAGCTTTTGAGCTAGCACGTTTTGGAAGAAGGATAGGTGAGATGAATCGTAAATCTCATCGCAATCTAGCTGTCGTTGTAGTATTCATTTGGAGCACCCGCCGAAACACATGGATAGCTTAGTGCAAACTACTTGGTGTTCGGAATCAAGAGAGTGCTTCAGTATGAACGACAGGCTTGTATGCAACACCGCAATTTATGGTTTGTAGCAATATGGTCCACTTGGGTCCGCCACATGGCGTGATTAGAATGTCAGAAGTTCATACTGTTGAGGAACAGGCAATGGTCAGATCACAGGGTCAAAAACCGTCCTTTTTCCGAGCGACAGAAATCTAACCCAAAAGAGCCTAAATACGCCTCGTTCCATAACAGCCGACCAAATCTGGCGTTCAGATCTGCCAAAATCACGATACCGGTCCGGCTTGTTTTATGTAAGAGATCTGGGCTCTTTTAGTAAAAGTTATCTCTGATCGCATCTGGGCTGCAATCGGTTGGTTTATATACCGAAACAGCAAATAGATTGTCTCTATCAGGACGGCGTTTGCTCACTTTTCAGGGACCGCTGAACGTCATTGCTCATAAACGACTCGACTGGGATCCAGTCTAGCAGCGCCGCTTCAGCTTTTTCACCGAAAGCAACACCAACGCCAGCGAGACCAGAAGCCTCAGTCTCAACGCCCCCATGAAGGTTTTAGTGAAACTCCACAGAAGGATTCGATAAAGGCGTCAATCGAATGACGAAACTTGAGTCCCGAATACAACGCGCATCGATTTCAAGGGATTCAAGGGTTCAAGCTAAACCCGCCCGTTGTCCTAAATGCACTAGGGTTCACACGTTGAACGTGGCTAATTTGAATGGGCATCAAGAATGAAGCAGGGTAACAGCCGGTGGTAGCGAGTTCGGTGAGACTAGGAAGCTAGTCGAAGGACGAGACAGAGCATAACGAGGATTTCCATCAATGGCACCAGCTGGCCCGTCGACCGAAGGTTCAGTGGCGTGTGATAGTGGAGAAAATCGGACAGAAGTGCAGATGGGAGAACAAGTTGTGTACGGTGTAGGAGAGTGGTCGCTCGTGTGCATAGAAAAACAGTCAATCATAGCAGCAGACTCTGTCACAGGTGTTTGCGTTGCGGGCTGCTGTACTTCTCGGTCACCCGGCTCAGATAAGGCATTTTTATTCGAGGACGCACCCCTAGCCTTTGCTCATCTAAGTGCGTCATGCAACGCAGCTGGGTTGGTCCAGATAAACCGGTTCTGGAAACCTCTAGAAGACGGTGAATGATTACTCAGTTCACGAAGCTATTGCCTAGTGCACCCCCCTGTCACGGATGCTGGTGAGCATAGTGTTGTACGCCTCATACGCCACCTGTAGTTTGTTTGGAATCCGAGGTGAGCCAATGCCCTTAGACTGCCTATCAGTCGGCCAACTTGGTGGAGGGTCCCGCGACTTCGCTTTCGTTCTGACACAGGTGTGAACACCTCTGCCACGGGAAGACACCGAGTAAGACTTCCTCCGCAGAGGCACGGTCATTCGGAAGCATTTGAAGAAGCGTTCAGAACGAGTGGCCATCTCAGAGTCTGAGACACTCATCCCCGACCATACTGAGATATTAGGAGGCTTAGAGTGGAGAACCACACAAGGCCCTTATAGGTCATTTGTGGAAACAAGCCGGACGACTGGATTACTGTCTGTCGTAAAACCGACCGGGGATGGCAGGGATTCGAACACCCCAATCTCCGAGATAGTAATCAAATGCTCTAAATCACTCGACCACCACCGGCCACCTGTACACAGACGGACAGCTATCCCTAATGGAAGTATTCTCAACTGGTGATAGTCAAGCAACAGTCTGCTAATTTTGGTTGTTTTCAGAAGATGGCCGTTTGGTTTATTTCGGAAGGGCATGTTAGACTTCCACCTGACCCATGTACCAAAGCGCTGAAAACACCAAGTGATATGGTTAGTGTGGCGATCAGTGGCGTAGTTGCATTTTGGCCCTTTCTTTGTGATTTCCGCTTATGGCTTTGACTTTTTGGGACCTTTTTTACTGTATGCTTCTATTCTTTTTGCCCTTCACTCGACCATGCTGGAAGGGAGCACAGAGACAGCACAGAGGTGCGAGGTTAATGGTTGAATAAACTGAAACAGAAACTTACTACGAAATAATTTGCCATCAGTTATCGTCTTTGGTAGAGTTTATACAATATCAGCAATTGTATCATCGTCATTACCGTTAAATGCCTGAGTTTGTTGCAGTTTCTCTAGATATATTTCGCTAAATAGAATGAAATTGGTCTTCTCGCTGCGCACGTCCACTTACTGCATACCCTTCATCATATAAGTTCAATGAAGAATTACAGATGGATCTAAGCCGGTTAATTTCCCAAATCGCGGATTCCTTCTGTTTTGTCACTTTTGGTCCACAGGTCATCTGATAATATAGAAAGTGGAGCTGATTTGACATTAACAACAATCCGAAATCGCGCGAAAGCTCTAATCACTTATGTGGGACGCATCCCCTTCCGGCTCCCTGGAGATGTCTACGCCCAACTCACTCAGATGCATATGGAGCTCGTGTGATGGCTTATCACCGAGCCGAAGTGACGGGTTCGATTTATGATTACGAAGCGTGTATACCGATATGTTCATTTCATAGAACCATATATGTTCCAGTGTGTATTGTATTTTGATTTATTCTCTGGCTCCCTAATCAATTGATTTGATTTACCCTATGGGCGCAACGGAAATCAGTTTGTTGCTTTGGCGTTGTGGGTGCGAGAAACAGAAAAGATACTCGGTCGACTCATGGTTGAAGTTGTTGATGTGGCGATTGAACTAGGTAGTATGTCCGGCTTGTAAACTGTAGGAGGTTAATGAATTCTTGGGATCGTCCCCTCCACAGGTTAAACTTGTTCCCATTGCTTTTTCCTCAGAGATGCAGGTGTTTTGGTGATCTAGCCTTGACCGGATTTTCTGCGACCAGTTATTCCAATCACAGATTTGTCTTCTCATCCTATATGTAGAGTCGTCCAGTACCGCAGTCGCGATCTCCATATCTGCAGGGATGGAAACTATTTCGAGCTTTTTCAATGCTTTCCTAGCCTTTATTTCATCGTTAGTTAAGTGACACTTCTTTCTGTGATGTGCTACACTTTTCCGGCAACATCTAACCAAAACTTACAATTATTTAGCCACAACCCACAGTCCTTTAGCTTTAACAGGCAACCTTTAGCCATGCCACTGCAAGCGAGTCAGACCAGTAGTATCAAAATACTATGACATCAAGTAACGTTGGGACAGTTTATTTTTACAGAGACTGGTATTGCAAAGCTTGCTGAATACATAAGAAAGTGTGACAGTCGTATGCTGCGCAGTTGACCGTGTCAGTGTTGTCAAATGTTGCTACAGAAATAAACTGATTTCAGCGATGGAGGTGTACTTACGTCCACTGTGTATTATCCTCAAACTCTCAGTGCATCTTATTATCTAAACGGCGTTCCATTTAGATACGGAAAAGGAACATCTTTTATCATTTTATTAAATCGAGTCTTGATCTTTGGAATAAGACTTCACAGGAACAACAGCTAGCAAATCATCGATTGGTCGAAGGGCATCGCTATTCGGTTAAGAGGCTGACGAGTCAGTCAATGGGGTGAAACTCGGACACAGGTAAATTCAAACGAGCAAAATATGCCGATTAGCTGCAACTTTGAGGTTATGTATCGATGAAACCAACTACATATTGTGCCGTCGCCACTTAAATGCCAAAAAGTATATAATGTAATTCCTCAAAGTCTTCCGTCAAACAAAGGACCTAACGTGGGTTTAATCGGTCCTGAAGTATGGATGTCACTCTGAGATTACACTGCATATTTTTAATTAGTTGCTTCCATGCTGTTCATCGTCTATTGCTACCGAGCAATTAGGTGTCCCGGTGGTCTTTATTTTTGACAACACACCAGTTCTTCGGGGGGCTGTGAACGCACAGTTACATACCAACCACGAAATTCGTTCTGTCTCACCATACACTCCCTTTTATAACCCGTTGAAAGAGCCATTCAGTAATTTCAAACAGGTAGGGTTTTCTTAGCTACTTTAATTTGTTTGCTTTTTCATTACAACAAAAACTGGTCCATTAAAAATACGACAGTTATACGGGCTGTTCCATACGGTTAGGCGGCACGAGCGGATTGTTTTAATTTTCCCCAATCAGTTTGTGATACGACATTTGACAACGTTACCACGGTCAGTTACACAGCATACGACCATCACACCTCATTTATTCAACCAACCTTTGCAAAACAAAATCGTTTAATTATATTTTGACGCCATAATATTCCGATACTTTTGATCTGACTCGCTCGCAGTGGGGTGGCTAAATGTTGCCCGTTAAAGCTAAGGGATTGTAGGTTGTGGCTAAAGCATTACGGGTCGTGGCTAAAGTTTGCTCAGAAAGGGTATAATCGTTAGCAGACTTCTGTTCGTAATTCCTCACGTATTTCTCGGGTTATGGGTAGTTCTATAATCTACATTCAGCTGAGGTGATGACTTTGTTGTGTTTGACGCTGTCATCGTTGAGGGTCAGACTTCCAACAAATGCGATGTTTTAGTTATTAGCATTTTACTGCTTGATTAATTATGATACAGTTTGGAGCGCTGGTGGTTCGTTTGTTCCGGAGTATTGTGGTTCTTTGATATCGTCCGTTTTACGCTCGGTGCGGTTTCCATTTGGAATAACACTTGCATCCATTCTGGTTCGTTTGGTATGCAGACTTCTGAGGGGGTGGTTGTTCGACTTGGAGTGCGTTTGTTTTAGTTCACAATCCTGTTGATGCCGTTGGACAGCTCAGGTGGATTACGTTCGTTATGAGTTCAATGACAACATCGTGGGCAAACACGACTGGTCACTACTAGATCGATTTGCAGGTATAATCTTACATTGTTCCCTCAAATTCTGCTTCAGTGAACGCTTATGGACTAGTGGAACATTGGCGGCGGCCCTTTAAAATTTACAACCGAATCACTGAGTTTACTGATTAAGAGTTCCATCAAAGTTTGGGCGAAAACCGGTAATCATGCAACGGCGACCGAACTAAGTCCATACAAATATTGAAAGAGCTAGTGTTGTCTTCGTTCAGAATTTGTAGGTTATTCTTTTACGTTATTTTCTTTCGGAACGAGTTCGTCTGTCCTGTTCATTGGCATGGATCCCCTGTCTATTATCCTACTGTAGATAATCATTTGTACCCACGTTCTAACGAAAAACAATTTGATTTGTCACGTTAGACGGTTAGTGCGCACATTTCATCTTCTGTTAACCAACTCCTAACCAAGTTAACCTGTTCAGAATTCGGGCTATGAGAACTGAGGATTATTTTAGTTTTCTAGAATTTCAGAATTTTCAATCCTGCCCTAATGCGATGGCGGAGTAAATTACTTGTTAACATGACAGTTGTTAAAGTTCTCCGCCCTTTAGGACTCTTCTAAGTTTACTCAGAACTTACTCCCGTATTTGGTCTAATACTCTCGATTCTCGATCGGAAACACGATAACAACAGTATTTGGCAGCGCAGGGGCAGGACGAGATAGGGATCCAACGCATCCATTACCCTCTGACTTGTCCCTTCGTCGTTCTTTTCCGTCCCCCAGATCTGAATTTGAACACATTTGTTCCAGAATTAAGCCGTACGAAGACTCTTTTGTGCTTTATCTGGCGCGGGTACCGACCAATAAAGACAAGAGTAAAACGGAATTACTTTCTTAATTTGGTTAGTGTTTTTTTCCTTTTTCACTCTCATTGCCCATGTTGTTTTTTATTTCTACCCCGGTTTTGTCAGAGCATTTTTGACTTAAATGTAAGCATGCCGCTTGCAAAAGTTTGTCATACAAAATACAAAAAACTAAAGGAATGCAAGAGCGTGCGGATCGTATTGTGCTACCGACGTGAGGAACGCGCAAACAAATTTGTTTAACTGAAAGTTTGGTGGTGCCACTTGCTCCTCCTGTGTGCACTATCCGCACGGTCTTGCATTCCTCCAGCGATTCAAGCTTTTTTTATTGCTGTCGAGTGTTGTCGTTATCGTGTTTCCAACCGAGGGTATCGGATAGTGTGCTGGAGCAAATCGAAACTAAACTTGAAAGATCCCTAAAACAAAGTACAGAGGCAGAGCAAGTGGTTCCGCCAAATGCCGCAGTTTTTCAGGTAAACAATTTTTTTTAGTGTGTATGTGTCTGTTATTTCAGTAACGCTAAACGGTCTTCCCTTAGAAGCCCGACGCATTCGGGCTTCGATATGTGGTTGGTAACTCGGCTTTGGTGGCGAGAGACGATATTTCGTGGCTCCCGCCGCGACCGATCTTGACAGAGCCACATCACATCATTCTATTATTGTGATGTTTCAGTGGCATGCATACGTGTTATTTTTTTATTCAAAGGAAAAAATCGGTGCTCCGGCACTTCGATGTGGAAATACCTCGATCGGCTGTTGAGTAATACATCGCTAGTTCAGAAAAGATACCCCGAAAGAATTGGTTTCACGCCAAAAACGGCAGGAGTAATAACAAGGTTGGTTGGAAAAATGGATCACACGGGACGACACTGTGGTATTTTCAGTAAAGTTCTGCATTTCCGGTCTACTTTTCTGGCACGAGGCAAAATGATGTGACTTGATTTATTACTCCCATTCCCCATCATTCGTTCTCACAATGTTATCTGTTTAGTTGGAAAGTCATACGTCCCGTAAAGTGGAACCATGGAATCGAAGAGGAAATACCAAGTAAAATTACAGAATAATGGACAAGGACGACAGTGGCAGATTTCGCTACAACATTCGGCTAAAAAAGGAAATCAGTTAATTTTGGGTGACGTATTAAATTGCCATATGACCCAGTTTATGAATATTCTTCACATTCTTTTCCTTAAGAAAATATAATCATATTGCCATTCAGGTTTTTCTATTGCAGAAACACTTCACATCACCTATGTTAATTTCACCAAGCATTTAAAGCCAACAGTTACAAGTTCCCAGTGATTACCAGTCCATTCCGTTTACGGAAATTAGTTTCAATATTATGAATGAGATGGCGGAATGCAGACACTACTTGCTGAATAAGTAAGTAGCTAATTGCCCAGGACGAGATTATGAATAGTTGTGTATTGATATGAATAAACGCGCCCATAACAAAGGGATTATTACAACTGGTGCCGTGACCAAGATGGGTCTACCTTGGCCAGAGCCGTTCGGATCTCCTTGGATAATTTCGAGGACCTGGCGGAGTTCTCGGGGATCCGGTCGGACCGGGGTAATTCGGCGGCCCTTTGAGCGCTTCTCAAGGGCAGGGCGCGGGCGGTGCTGGGTGCGCCGCGAAGGGCCCCGGAGGAGATTAAGTGGGCCGCCGCAAAAGACGCCCTGCCTGCAGGACTCGACACCCCTGCCGATCGTCAGCGGGCGATTCAAGGTAGTGTGGACCTGCTGGTGCATGCCGTTGCGCTCCGTTCACTCCTGGACCATGCGTTTCCCACGCTGGATAAGGCGTCACGGGATTACTTATTGGCCGACCGATAGTCTGCCGGGGTCCCTGCGTGGGATGGTATATGTCACCGATGTCGGCCGTCCCATGGATGCTGTCCAGTTCGCGGACGTGGCTCAAGAACTGGCAATGCTTGACGTGCCTGTGGTAAATTCGGTCCATGTTGATGATTCATGGGTGAACAGCGTACTTGTGGGGCAGACATATGGACCAGGAATTTTGAACCTGGAAGACGGGGCACCGAAGGTCGAACAGCCTGAAGAAACCTGTTGTTCCTGCTGTGAAAATATGGAACCTGTCTTATACGAACAACCTGAACCTTAAGATACTGAAGGAGGCAAACCGGAAATATTACTACTGGAGAATCTAACTGCTACTGATGAGTTAAGGGACGTCGGAAAACTGAGCCAAACCAGCGAAAAGATGGAAAACTGTCACCGAGATGGTCTGGAACGTCAACGAGATGATGGTGGAAATGAAGACACATCAGTTAATGTAGTCGCCATTAGAACGATAGACTACGAGTCAGGTCGAGCACAAGCTGAACCTAATGAGCCTTGCTTGGTTGAAGCAGAAGGCATTGATTCCTCGGCCGGGAGGCTTCCAGGCAATAAAGTGCAACCATGTGCAACTCAGGTAGAGACTATAGACAGCGGTATATTGAGTGATGGAGAAACGGCACAACGCATGGTTCTCAGTGGCACTGGAGTGATCACGCACAATTTTGTGGTGACGTGCGACAAAAGTCGAATGATCATGTATGCACTGTGTTTAGTAGTCACTCTTCACTGTGACCATCCAGAAACAAGGCTGGTGTCGGTGCTTGTCACGGATCGGACAAAGTGCACCACTGGGGTTGATTACGGCCCCGCCACTAACCGGTATTGGAGGATTGGCATCCAAAGTGAGGGAGGACTTGAAGGCAGTCTGCAGAATTTGGATCGTTTTTTTGTCGGGAGGGAGGAGTATGACGCAGTGCGCATACCACTTACTGAGTCAGTAAGTAGTTAAATGCCCAGGACGCAATTATGAATAGTTGTGTATCGATATGAACAAACGCGCTCATAGCAAAGGGACTAAACGCAATAAGGTGAACGACGGCATGTGAACCACACGATTGAATCCTCCTCCTAGACAACGACCGCCTTCAAGTGGACCGGGGAGCTAATTTGAAAAGAAGCATTGTTGTAACAGTTGGTTAATTTTGTCGATGCCCGAACGAGCTGTTTCCAACAGACGGCCTTACTACCAGGCACGTCTTCCGGATTATTACAATGATACTCATTACTCTAACAATCACCTAAATTCACGAAAGTTTTATATAGGATAACTATTACTAGTTTTTTTATTTTTATTTATTCGCGATGATATTCATTTGCTATTATCGTCCGGAAATGAAGACCTATAAAAATACAGTCTTCTGTTGTCTGCACATTCCTCTCGTTTAGATACCGATGTCATACCCTGAAATTCACGCAAATAAATTGTAAGTACTTAAACGGTCAACGGGCAGACCCACAAGACACCTCTGGCACAGCGTGTAATCACGTTCAATGATCATTGATTGCCGGGGGTCAATAACATATATGTTAATGAAGCTCCAATTCGTGGAAGGCTACAGCAGAAGGCAAACTGTAACATTTTAACGAATTGATCATTATTCTTATCATTCTAATTTTTCTTGGGAATATTATCATTCTTTTTCCCTAATATTGTTCTATTATAAGAATACAACTACTCATTATTCTTCCATAAGAGGATTTTCGTTTGATTGACTGTCCTTTTGGACTCCACGTTTCACGCGCAAACCTCAGGTCATCCGACCAACCTGCACTCGGAAGCACCAGACTCGAGTTTCGCTCTTGTTAGAGCTCATCAGTGGTGCATATCCTCCGCCACACCCAGGGTTTGAACCCGGGCCCTCCCATCTCGAAGGCGTGTGTGTTACCACTGCGCCACCCCGCTCCCGTTCGAGCTGATCCGAATCACCAAGTTAAGCTTGTATAGATGTCGACCTCTATGACAGCCAGAAATGCCCGACAGCTTTCAAATGGAGACACGGTTCCGGGCATTTCTGGCTGTCATAGAGGTCGACATCTATACAAGCTTAACTTGGTGATTCGGATCAGCTCGAACGGTAGCGGGGTGGCGCAGTGGTAACACACACGCCTTCGAGATGGGAGGGCCCGGGTTCAAACCCTGGGTGTGGCGGAGGATATGCACCACTGATAAGCTCTAACAAAAGCGAAACTCGAGTCTGGTGCTTCCGAGTGCAGGTTGGTCGGATGACCTGAGGTTTGTGCGTGAAACGTGGAGTCCAAGAGGACAGTCAATCAAACGAAAATTAAGCAATCCCACACTACTCGCAAGTAATTGCGTGACATATGTATAAAAGGATTGCATAATGTACTCATTAATTATCACCATTATCTCTTATTTAATACCAGTGATCTCTTTCACATAGTTTAACGCCTCTTCGTTTATAATGATACCCTCTGGTCAAATGATTAACTAGTTAATCGTTACAATAACGAAATTCCTTGAGGATTAACTCCCGCTACTGGAATAATGAGTGTCATGTGGCCCACCCTTTGATGTGGTCATACTCCCAGCCAGCAAAAAAGGGGTCGTCGATTTCATGTGCCGGAGAAAACAGGAACCAAACCACGGTCTTTTGGCCCCTTTCGACCCTTTTTCTGCTTTCTGTCAATGATTGGTTGAGTACGTATCCACCGTTATCATGTGGTTAGACAACCAATGACTTCAATTTGCGCAACGGGCACACATAAAGGTTGCACTAATTCTCTGCCCCCATGTGTACTTGTTCACAGAATGTTGATTTTAAGCAGACGCACACCTCCAAGGGGCTAGGTAGACATTAGCAATGATTGTCTCTGGAACGCAGTTTCATTGGCAGCCATGAGTGAACGTCCTACTAAAATCCGTTAGCAGTAACCACAATGCAAATGACAAACTTTAGAATGAGGGAGCGTGCCACAGTTAATTTGGTTCGTCGAACTGCATTATCCACCAGAATGAATTGTTATCCCTGTCAGAAAAACTTCTCCAACTGGCGCCTTTAAAACTGATCTATCAATGCTCTTGACTACAGACACGTTTTTGACCATAAATTGGGCGAAGTGATTAAGGAGGGAAGTTTAAGGAAAATAATTCCTTACATATTGGCATACGATTGACGTAAACGGTCAACGTTGTGAATAATAACAAGCTAGACCTGGTGTTCCGTGAAAACAAAGAAATGTGAATAGTCTAGTTAGAAAACAAATAAATGCTTTGATAACATACACTTATATTAGTTTAACTAAATGCCATAGAATCAAATAAACAATAGCAGTTCCTCAAATTCGCAATTTATTCAGACCTAATAAACTTATGAAGCTCTGATAAGTCATGTTCGTTGTGCATAACAAACTCTACACATTTCGCCTTATCGTTATAGCGATAACTATACTTGATCGCATTCTTCTTTTCCAGATGAAAGAACGAAAACAAACGAATCGCAAACGGAAACATCTTTAAAAATGCACTGGTATTGTACTTATCTAGTAACATATTGTTCACTCCCATTAGATGTTGCTATTTTTTACTTCAAGCGCGCAGGGCTAACAGGACGAATGGCGTACGGACGCAGTTGATAACTACATCCATGAATCGAAAGATGCTTCCGCAGTAGTCAGAAAACCAAAGTCGCGAGCCATAGGGATGTTTGTGTGGACCTGCTGAACAAATGGTTCAGAGTGAGAAACGATCAAGGATAACTCACAAAAGCGTGTCATATTGGTGATCGAACCGGGAACTACTTGGTTTGAAATGATAAAACAAAGTTTATACATGGGGTGACAATAAAGATGGCCATTGCCAGAAATGAATGCTCATAGGAAGTGGTTGCACAAGCAAAGAATCAGAGTCACATGAAGCACCTGACTGAGTGTATCTGGATTGATAATCAACATGTGGAATTTGTTTACCGCTACGATGCTGAGTATCATAATAATATGCAGAAAGTACTATACACCATCGCTGGACCATTGCAGTAGTGGACTTGTGTAATGATTTGGATGGGTCATAAATAAAATGGAGTATTTCATGGTCAGAAATAATGGTGAATTTGGAGCCAAACGGACATTTAGGATGCCGTTTGACAGACCAGTAGATAGCCAAAGCTTCGCGTTGTCTGAGAATAGCCTTCTTTTGAACTAGTAAGTCGACGTGAAACAGGAACAACAGGGGATCTATCCTGTTCTAACACAGCTCCAATTTCAGTGAATGACGCATCAGTGATGAGAGTGGAATGCAGTTTGGGTGTGAATGAATGCAAAAATGCCTTGGTCTTAAGGTATGATAGAATAGAACGTAATGATTGTTCTTGTTTAGCTGACCACGAGAAGTTGCCGGATGACAACATTGTGAAAATAAGTTCCATAATGGAAGAAAAATCCGGAGTAAAACGCGAATAGTATTGGAGAGAACCAACCAAAGAAAATGCAGTTCAGTAGTGTTTTTAAGGGTACACACGTCAAGCAAAGGTGCGAGATGCTTACGATCAGGTTGATAACCAGCATTAGTTGCGCGATATCCCAGAAAATCAAGAGAAGGCGAAGTAAACATACATTTAGTTGCGTCAATGGCAATGGTAAACCTACAAAAACGTTGCAATAACTCTCGAAGTTTATCATCATGAGCTGTTTGTGTGGGTGCATGGATAACCACATCGTATTGATAACATTCCAGACCTTCGAGTCCCTCAATGATAGTACTCATAACAGATTGAAAGATGGCTGGAGAAACGCTCAGTCCAAAAGGCAGAGACTTGTATGTGTATAAACCAAGTGCGGTATTAATCGTAGTGAACTCACGGGAATCTTCATGTAAGGGGATTTGCAAGTAGGCGCTCTTCAAGTCAATACGTGCGAATCGTTTGGAGCCATGGAAGTGAGACAGTATATCCTCTGGTTCTACAGTAGTGCATATAAGCTGACGAATCTGGTATTCAAAGTGGTTGGATAATCCCCACATATTCTTGGGATATGTCCGTCGGATTTCAACGGAGTGACAATGGGCGTTGCCTATTCAGACGATGAAATAGGTTCAAGAATCCCCTTGCCAACCAAGGTATCAAGAACTTTCTTCACGGGTACCCGAAGTCCGTCGGTCAATACTCGGCGCTTCACAAACATGGGATCTCCATCTGCATCCAACTATACAAGAGTCATCTTCATACCACCGGAGGCCTTGTGGCACCGTAAAATTAATTCAGACAACGAAGATCGTATCTATGCTTGAAGTGATATAGGAATGCAAATGTCTTCAACCCAAGTACAGACAGACCAGTCTTGGTGACGAGGAGGGTACACTTAAATGAATGTCCAGTTGTATCTTTGAGAGAAATCCCTTGTAGCAAAACCTCTCCGAAACCGGCCGGTTTTTAATATTACGCCGATGGGTTTTCGGTCGGTTTGTTTAGTAGCCATTTTACACGGATCAATATCGAATTTATGCAAAGGAAGTTAACAACCAAAGTAATGTGCAACGCTTGGTTGGCGTTTTACTCAAATGTATTGATGTACTTCATCGAAATGTCATGAAAACCTCGAAATGGGTAAAATAAGGACGATTATCGAAAATCACAAATTAGGGGATAGAATTGAACATCGTAACATGCAATTCTGGTTAGTGGAAGAAATTACCGAAGTATATCACGCATTTCAAACGATTGGCACAAACCGCTCAGAAACCGGCCAAAAACCGATCAGTTTTCGAGTGGTTTGTGCCAGTCGTTTGAAATACGTGATATGCTTCGTTAATTTCTTCCACTAACCCAAATTACGTGTTACGATGTTCATTTCTATCCCCTAATTTGTGATTTTTTGATAATTGTTCTTATTTAACCCATTTCGAGGGAATAGAATACAGCGATCTATACCGAGGTTTTCATGACATTTCGATGAATTAAACCAATACATTTAAATAAAACGCCAACCAAGCATTGCACATAACTTCGGTCGTCCATTTCCTTTGTATAAATTTATTGTTGATTCGTGTATAATGTCTACTAAACAAACCGATCGAAAACGGATGTTACGAACGAGTCGGGTGCTACAAGGGATATTACGTGAGCCTAAAATAGGCAATGTACGTCCAGCGATACCCTCAACAACAATGTTAGTCTCATGTAGCTGAATATCAGGAGTGGCACAGCGTAAAATAGAAATAGGAATAAAAGACTCGACATTACCAGTGTCCACAATCACATCATGCTGAAGCGTACTACCGACCAGAAAAGAACGCAAAATGTTTCTGTGCCGGTGCACTCACCGTGAGAGGAAAACCGGGAGAATCATTTGAGATCGAGTCGTCCTGTGAGCGGGAATAGTACATATGAGAATGCCTACAGACTAACTGAATGTGGCCAATTTTGCCGCATTTGAAACACTTGGCACCACGAAAACGACAGGTGGTTCGAGAATGTAACTTTCCACACAAATAATACGTACCAAACGTAGTCCTTGCTTGACGTGCATCATTGTGAGCCCTCGGGGATTGGGACTGACAGTTACTTGTAACGTTAGGACGGGCTGCCGTTATTAATTTCCGCAAGCACGATCGTTCCGCGCAACACACACCGAGGACTCACTGTACAAATCCAGGCGCACAGCAAATACGAGTATTTAGCGACCAGCCACAGGTAGAACCCAGTACGACCCAACAATGGCAATTGTATCATTAACTCGTAGGTACACAAGTCTAACCCTTGTAGCACCCAGTCCGTTCGTAAAATCCGTTTTCGATCGGTTTGTTTAGTAAATTTATACAAAGGAAATTGACGACCGAAGTTATGTGCAATGCTTGGTTGGCGTTTTATTTAAATGTATTGGTTTAATTCATCGAAATGTCATGAAAACCTCGGTATAGATCGCTGTATTTTATTCCCTCGAAATAGGTAAAATAAGAACAATTAATCGTAAAATCGTAAATTAGGAGATATAAATGAATATCGTAATACGTAATTTGGGAAAAGTGGAAGAACTCAACGAAGCATTTGAAGTTTTTTTAACAACTGGCGCAAACCGCCAGAAAACCGGTCAGAAACCACTCGGAAGCCGATAGGCGTAATAGTAAAAACCGGCCAAAAACCGATCGGTTTCTGAACGGTTTTGCTACAAAAGAAATGACAACGAGTAGCCTGCGTATGGAGCTGAAGAATAAAGTCCCGAATATCCTGCGAATCTCTCCGTTGAAGCTGGTGAGATTCCGCATTTTCAGCAATCTTGAAGTTAACCGGTTGGGTATGACGGAGTACAAGGCTCGTAACGTCCTCGTATTTCAGGGAAACAGGCTTCTGTGGGAAGGACAAGTTCTTGATAATAGAATATGCTGACTTTCCAACAACACTCAAGAACCTGGCGGTTTCGCTTCCATCTGAAATCGTTTCACAAGCAATACACCACAATTCAAATCTTTCAAAATAATCCTCAGTCTCACACACAGGAGCATTTAAATCCAAAAATTCCATACTACAGGACTGCATGATTGCGAATGTCTGCCGCGACACCAAATGTGAAATCCTAGGGCAGTGAATGAATAGTAGTAATTATCCCAAATCTGGATGAACAGCAGAACACAACAATTTGAGGTACGAGAGCGGAGTATGTTTCGAAACTGCCTGGCGTATTGCAGACGTCCAACAGCTGACAGACAACCTTCTGAATTAGGATGGAACAAAAGCGTCGTAAAAGTGAGCATAATGGGAGTGAATTTTATAACATTATATTGTTTATTTTTGGTGAATCTTGTTTTTCTTGGTCATCTCTCGGTAGTTAGCTCTCCAGTTGTTGGCTTAGTCGTTCCTGATTGTTGATTGGGTCAGTGGTCATATATAACCCGTTGCACCAGGTTCAGTGCCCACTCGCAATTTCTTCCTCGGGTTGGAGGCTGCCGATATGCGAATTTGGCTCAAGCCTCTATATCCTGTGATCTGATCTGATGGCTTAGGATTCGGCCCAAGGGTAAAGGCACCATTGAGAATGGAAAGTAAACCTCGACGTGTGGATCCAGCGGATTCACCAATCTGGGAGGAGTGCGTACACTGTCTGGCTCGATGACGAACGCGGAGCACAACGTGACTGATAACCGCCATATTTTGATTACCGTGTTGCTTCTGTGAAGCCATTTTGTTGTTGTCTTAATTTTTTGGACATGCGTCTTATTTCACGTGCACAACGGTGGGTATACCAGCTTCATGTAAGTGCGATCATTTGCGTGAGTACTCGTTGGCGTAAAATGAATTGGATTGGTATGGTACGTAGAAAACTTCGTGTTCTGTTAAATATTCAGTAAAGTTCGACAGCTTCACAAGATGGAAAGGGAATTGCTTTCGATTTCATCCATTAGTCATCTGTTGTGGGTTACAGTAATCATGTATACGGAAAGGGTCAGATAAGAGGATCAGTTAGTTAGTTCAGTAACCCTTTGCCGCTATCGAACGTCAGTCTACTAGCCACGATACTGTGGGAACTATGGTCGAATATAGCATATATATATATATATATATATATATATATATATATATATATATATACTATTGCTCGGTGAACGGTGAATGTAAAACCCAACGAGGTCGCCCATACGGCACGAGTGTCCCCTTGACCGTCACCTGAGTCCATTTGACCGTACCACCGAGTGACCCCCAATGAAACAAGGAAGGAGACACTCAGGGGACGGTCAGCGAGGAACCCGGAAAACGCCCATGGAGCTTATTCTAATTACATTCTCAATTAATAAATAATACTTATATAGCTACGCAACAATATCCCATTGCTATTCCAATATAAGTATGTCGAATGCTGCCGTTACACTTGGACTTATGTATAGGCCCTATCCCAGTTATACTAGTAACGCACTTTTGTACTTGATCGCATTTCTCTGGACACAAGTACGGACATGGAATACACCAAAAGCGAGAAATATATGTACACATGAGACAGTTTTATTGACATTAAATACGTCTACATATCCTCATTGTAAGAAATACCCGGCCGGTTTTCATCGTCTTCATCTGAAATAGAAAAACAGAAACATTTGCACAGATGTTTCAGATACTATCTACATTATCGAGAACTATGGCACAATAGCAGTAATGTTGGTAGTAATTATAATGATAATAACAGTAATGTTTCCAATGCGTACCTTAAACCACGTGGTTCGTCATACTGAACTGATACTGAGGACTAAAATCATAATTAATTCAATAATAAAGCAGTTTTAGACAGTGAATGTTACTTTAAGTATAAAGACGGTAATTAACGTGTCTCAAAGGCAAAACGACTTTGATTTTGTTGTTGCCTTTTCATTTCTTTTGCAGGTGAGTCTTGTTTCACGTGCACAAACCTGGGAATACTAACTTCATATAGGGGGCGATCATTTGCGGGTTTCGGTGTGGTACATAGAAAACTCCGTGCTTTGTTAAACATTTCGTGAAGATCGAGTGACGTTTAACAGCTTCAGAAGATTGAAAGGAAGCAGCGTTCGATTCAATCCGTTAGCCATTTCACGTAAGTTACAGTACTGATAAATACTGAAAGCATTGGTAGCAGAAGCGCAGTTATCTACTACGTTCAGACAAGAGGATCAGCTATTTAGTTCAGTGAAACTCTGCTGCTAGATACGCGGAAGAGAGCCCGTACAATGGGACATAACTATATATATATATATATATATATATATATATATATATATATATATATGATATCATTCGGTTACCAGGGGACGCGAAACCAAATCTGCTCTATTTACACCCATCACTTACGTCACTGCTTACGCCAATGGTGTACTAGCAGGTAGAAACAAAACGGTTTCCGTATTCCGGCAGTTACTCTTTCAGCCCAACTTAAATGGGTCAGATCACATGAACCAGTGGTCCTTCGGAAGGCGCACCACCATTAGGGGCACGTTTTTCACACAAAATAGGGATTTAAGGACAACGATAAGTGAGGAGCACTTTTTCAAATAATAATGAAGAAACAGTCTATGGTTTTCAAAATATTTCACACCTTCTTAGCCATTGTCAGATACGATTCGACACCCCAGTTCAATTTTAAAGTCCGCTATGCACAAATGATTACTATTTCGTTGAGCAGAATGTTCTTACCAAGGAAACATCGCCCAATTTGTTCTCATTGTAAATAGAACAGTTAAGTCACTCACAATCCAGTAAGTAACTCGTATTTTGCAATAATCTTGGCGGAAATCCAGGACGACGCGCCGATTCAAACATTTTCAGGTCGGAACATACACCGCTACCGAGAGCTTCTACTACACCTCGAAATGCGAACTGCCGCTAATTACTTACACAATCCAAGGTCAGTTCAGTTCAGTTCAGTTCAGTTTGCACAGGACTTGGTGTGGCTAGAGCCAATCGTGTGTCCAGATAGTTGTGTTGTCGGCGCGTTTCCGTAGCTCCCAACACTGCATGATTTTCTTTTTCTGAAAGGCAGAAATTTTGTGCAGTATCAGCCTTGGCAGAGTAAGGTGGAAACAATAAGTAAATTGCATCTGACCCTAAAAGCTGCTTAACATAACTCGGGGTGTACTGCCACCCAACATAGGTCTACTGCTTTCTTAAAAGCCTTCACTGTTGTGGTATTTATGACCTCTTCCGGGAGCTTATTCCAATAGGGTACCACTCTATTTGAGAAGTACTTTGCCCTAATTTGGAGCCTCGAATGTTTCCTTTGTAATCTAAGGCTATGCCCCCTTGTGCCTCTCTCGGGGATCAGAGAAAAAAGGTCTTCTCGACTTATTCCTGACAGTCCTTTCATTACCTTGAAGGTTTCTATGAAATCCCCCCGAATGCGCCGTCTTTCCATCGAGAACAGGTCTAGGGCACGGAGACGCTCTGTGTAGTTAAACCCCTTTTGCCCAGCCACCATTCTGGTGACTAGCCCTTGCAGTTTCTCCAGACAGCCGATATCCTTCTGGTAGTACGGTGCCCAGGCCTGCACGCAGTACTCCATATGCGGCCTAACTATGGCCTGATATATCGGAACGAAAATCTCCGGATCTCTACACGACATATTGGATCTAACTCGAAAGAGTTCTCTCCTGGCCGTGTTGGCTGCTGGGGTGCACTGCTTTGACGGCCTAAAGCTATTGTCCATTATAACGCCCAAGTCTTTGACCTGCGAGACCACTTGCAGCGACCCCACACCATTCTCACTAGCCCCTGTATTTGTGGTCAAGCATTGACACTTGGTGAGGTTTGGTGGAAGGTCCCATTTGCGTGACCAGTTTTGTACTGCTAACACATCAAGTTCTATATCTACTCCAGGTATCTTGACGTCATCGGCAAACATAAAGGTGGGGTTTGTAAGCCCACGTGCTAGGTCGTTGATGGAGATGAGGAAGAGCAGAGGGCCGAGCACCGAGCCCTGTGGCACCCCACTTGTTACACCTTCCGGTTTTGAAACATGACTCCCCACCTTAACACTAAAGGTTCGCCCTGCTAAGAAACTACTTATCCATTGTCTTGCCTTTCCAACAATTCCCATGGACTGCAGTTTGACGTCCAGAAATCTGTGGTTCACGGAATCAAACGCCTTGCTGAAGTCCAAGTAACAGACCGCAATCGATTGCCCTTCGTCCAGACGCTTGGTTACCTCATCGAGGAACAGCAGGAGATTCGTCAGACAGGATCGCCCTGCCACAAACCCATGCTGAGCATTTGATATGAGGTTGTGTTGAACCAAATGCCTAGAGATCTGCTTCCTGACTATTCGCTCCAGGCACTTACACAGTTTCGAAGTCAAGCTAACCGGACGGTAATTTTCGGCCTTTTGCCGGGGCCCACTCTTGTAAATGCCTACCACTGTTGCTCTCCTCCAGTCTCCCGGCACAATTCCCTCTCTAAGTGACGTTTCATACAGCTTCGTCACCGGAGCCTTCAGGACCTCGGCCAGAGGCTGAACGATTGCTGGATGAATCCCGTCTGGACCTGCTGCTTTGTTTCTATTCAAAGTTTGCAACTCCGCGTACACTTCTCCTTCTCCTACAGTGAGTTCGGGTATTGGAGGCGCCTGTGGGCCCTCCATTCTTTCCTCCAAACTATTTTCTGGTCGATATATGCTCTGGAAGAATTCCAAGAGCATGTCAGCCTTGTCTCCGTCGTTTAGAGCTAGTCGTCCCTGTGCTCCTTCCAAATTTGCTACGCTCTCTCCCATACGTTTGTGAGATTGCACGTAGGCGTAGAATCGCTTTGGGTTTGTGCGGACCGACGCCCCTAACCGACGCTCAAAAGCATATTTCTCCACTCTTTGGATCTCTTGAGCCCTGTTCCTAGCCATCTTATAGCTATTCCATGCTCCCTGAGTTCTGCACAGCTTGTACGCCGCCCATCGTTGCCTACGAATAACTATGGCCTTGCGGACCTTTGACTACCGCCATGGGGATAGACATCTACTGCTTGCCACCATCAGGGGTGCGAACTCATCTGTAAGTTCGAGTAGCCCCATCTTGATGGTCTCCCAATGTTCCTCTACGGAGGCATTTGTGTGTCTCGGTGTCCACTGAATTTCCTCCGCCGCCTTCTTCAGTTCACCTATGTTGATTCTCCCATAGCGCCGACGTAACACGATTTCCTTCGGCGCCTTGCTTAGTCTTAGGGTGACCCTTAGGACTACATGATCACTTTTTCCAAGTGGCTCTTCCCACTTAATTTCCTTAACGTCCTGATGGTGCCGCGTTATGATTAAGTCAAGGAGAGACGGGTGCTGTCCACCTCTGTGTCTAGTGGCCTGTGTCACATGCTGCGTAAGTGCATGTAACTGGACCCACTGCAGAAACTTGTCGCCCGTTGATCCCCTTGGTGCGATCCCGCTTTCCCAGTTAATTTCGGGTAGATTGAGATCCCCTAATAAGATGAACTCCTTTGTCTGTGGAAGCACCGCATCCAGCATTTGGAAGAGCTCAACATCTTCCTCTTACTAAGTGCAAATACGCATTTGACAATTCGCTCGCCGATACACAAGCATACACTGTTCTTTTTGAGTTCTTTTTCCAATTTCCGAACGGTCCTATTTTATTTCCCTCGCCCTCTGTCAAGTCTATCCGTTTCGTGAGATTTTTTTATTTGACCCTAAGAATGATCAACCACAATGTGGGCTATTCTAACCGTCTACGAGTCTCTCTGGATTAAGCGCCTCGCTACCAATCTATTTGTGTTTTACCCCGGTAATTGTTGCCCAACATCATCTTGACGGTGCATTTTGTCGCTTATCATTCTCTTTATCGCTATTTTACACCATCCGAACTCGTCTGATTCCCCGGTCTGCGGAATGCACATCACGTGATGGTTGTAATATCTCGATCTCTCACTCTTCGTTTCTTTGCTCAGTTTCTTCCTCCATCTGTCTGTGTGTATCATTTCCCTTGTGCATAAATCTTCGGAAATGGAGATCTCAAGTCCCATCAGACATGCACGAAAAGCGATTATCACATACGCACTTCTGAACTCAGATGCTATACCCAAAGTACAATGAATAAGATCTGTGGCTAGCGGTGCCCTGTAGATACAGATAATGCATATTGTACGCCCCTCGATCCTAATAAAGCAGGATCTGACCTGTACATTACCGGAGACTGAGTTGAACGGAGCCTCCCAATGGCCTATGTCGGTCCGTATTAGAAGTGCCACTCCGCCCCCTGCCTTCCATCTGTTCTATCCTGTCTGTAGGCAGCGTATCCCTGGAAGCGCATGTCAGTAAATGGCTTTATCCAAGTTTCCGTCAATTGCAACGACATCAGACTTAGCGATCCTGGTCGTCAACTCCCCTCTTTTTCCCGGGAGACTGCAGGTGTTGGTGTACCATACTGACGGTTCCCTGGTCCTCGTTACTGACTTCATTGCTAATTCTAGGGCTAGGGTATCCTCGGGCGCAATCTCCGAGGTGATGCCCCGTTTTTTGCCTCTAAAGGTGTCGGCAGTGCAGCATCTTGCATATCGAGTGACACTCTGAGTTTCGTGGCCTTTTCTTTTCCACCCGTCGACCCGGTGTCAGGCTGGACATGCACAAAGGACGTTACCCCCTTTTGAGTCGCCGTACCGATGGCCCGGGATGGTCTTGCGACCACCTTAGCCTAACTGGTTTCCTCGGCTTTTCCCTCTGATACCTCCAACTTCGCTGGGTGCACCAGAGAGGACTTCTTGGGGGTATCCTTTAGAATCGGGCTGGCTGGCTGCACGTTCTCAACACCAACCGGACTGAATGCCCTGTGAGTCCCCTTCTTTTTGGTCTTTCGAACTTCCTGATCTTTGGCTTTTGTATACCGGCGCCTGAGGCCACCTTTGGTACCTGGATTACTCCTTGGGCCTTAGGCGCTGACTTCCCAAGAGGAGTCATCTGCAGTTTCGCTATATGTAGCTTCGGCCTCTTAAGATCAGGTGTGCCCGTTCTGGGCGAGACTATGGCATTAACCGGTTTGACGAATGCTGGGCTGTCGGGTGTAAACCTAACCATTCCCTGCGTGTTGCCCTCAACTGCTCCCGCCCTGGACAGCAGCACATCTCCCCAGTGGATACAGTGTAACACTACTACCAGGGGTCGTGGCGGCGCTGGTTGTGTTCCACGCCATAGTCCTATTCGATGGCGCTTGACTATTGGTGTCGCAGGAGGTAGGCCAGCCATCCTAAGAACCTCAGTCACATGCCGGCGGTTTTCGTCCTTCCTGATTGTACCGTCTTTTACGATGTTCCCCCCAAGGTTATGAAGTGGCATTCTTCTGCTTCTGTCTGCCATGTGTCGCGCTTCATGTTTTGCACTTCAGCATTTAAGCGCTTAACCTGCTCCTTGAGTGATTCTACTTCCGTCAGGAGGCTTTTTTCCACATTGGTGAGACCTTCTGCCTCCTTGCTTTCTTTACCTTTTGGCTTGGGTTGTCTTTTTTATTTTCCCTTCCCTCTAAGCTATGAATCAAATTCGCTCTCTCTAGTCTCCATTCCAGCGTCATATTCCTGTCCCTTTTTCCTAGTTCGCCACCAATAATAGGCAAGCTCTCCCTTTCGGAAGCCGAGCTTTGGACGCACATCCACTTGAGCGATGCGTACTTGATGTGCAGCTCGAAGTCTTTCTCTTCCAGCTTGGAGCACTTTTGATGATACCAAATGCAACACTGGTCGCATTGAATTCCCTCATCTTGCACCAGGTCCGTGCATTCCTTGTTCCCACAGCTTACTGCCTGACCAATGGGACCAACCTCTGTTCCATTCATTTCGGCAGTGATGGTCGAGTTTGTTTGAAGATACCGCCTCGAACACCAGTGGGACAATAACACAACCTTTTGAACAGACAAAAAACGTACACTAAGGCAAGTGCAGCAAACCCGCACACTACAAAAGTTCCACAAAAACGGTACACTAGAAAACGCATCACAAAAAGATGTTAGCCGGTATCAATTGCACTGACACCAACAAAAACACCAAAAGGACACCAAAAGGTATACTGTTTTTGAAGAGAATAAACTCTTCTGAAGAGAGTAAACTTTTCAAAAAGTACGCGTACCAAAATACTAATTACGATACGTTAGTTTGGCGAAATAACGTGTGTTATTCCACCAAACAATGCAAAGATGCTTATAGCTGAGGGCAATTCAGTTCAGTTCAGTTTGCACAGGACAGATAATGGCCACGGTTAATCGAGCTTCCAGAATTCCCTCGATGGTATGCACACCAGTTATGCACCCACCGCTGCCGAGTGTGTTTCCTCGGATCCCCCCCCCAAAAAAATGAGAGGGAAATGGAAAACCTCATCGCACATCAACTGCGAGAGACATTGTGCATCGTGAGCGTTCACTGAGACTGTATGCAATGAGCGAAAAAGTCTAATAAAGCATACTCCAGAAGGACCACAGTGCTACCCGTCATCCATCTAGTTGGTACACTCAAGGCTCACTACAAGGAAATATCTCGTACTATTTACGATCTAGGGCACCTTTGAAAAATAGGACGGCCTTCGGATCAACCATTCCACCAGGCAGGCCTTTCCAACTGTTCACAACCCTGTTCCTAAAGAAGTGCGATCCAGCCACAAACCTAGCTCGGGCCTTTATCAGCTTTTCATGTCTTCCTGTTCTGGAATCCACGGCCACTTGGAATAGACTATCTGGTCTAAGGCCAGAAAAGCCCTTCATTACCTTGAAGGTTTCCATGAGATCCCCTCAACTTCTCCTCCCTTCCAACGAGGGGAGATTCATATCACAGAGCCTCTTCTCGTAAGTCTTACTCCTCGGTCCTTCAACCATTCGCGTGGCGAGAAGTTGGACTTTCTCTAGGCAGGCGGCGTTCTTTTTGTAGAAGAGCGACCAAGCTTGCACGCTACCTTCTAAGTGAGGTCGTACTATAGCCATGTAAATAGGTACGAACACCTCCGGCTGCCGGCAAGACAAAGCTGATCGCAGTCTAAATGAGCTCCCCGCGATCCTTTCGCCCAGCAGCGTTGCACTGCTCCGACCATTTGAAGTCACTTTTCATGATGATCCCCAGGTCTTTAACCCTACTGGCTGCCTCTACGGTGAACAGCCCTTGATCATGAGCGACAGTTAGGCTATCTGTTGCCCTTGACAACAAATGGCTTTTTTGAGCGTTTAGAGGTAAGTCCCATTTGTATGCCCAGTTTAGGACGGTACCTATTTCCCTGCCCAAGTCTGCCCTACCCTTAAATCCAACAATCTTCACATCATCCGCAAAAATAAAGCTGGGCGATTGAAGAGTGGATGCTAGGTCATTAATAAATAACAAGAATAGGACCGGGCCTAGGACGGATCCCTGAGGTACACCACTGGTGACGTTCACCAAACTGGAGCATCTGTCCCCCACTTTGACATAAAGCGTCCTGTGGGAGAGGAAGTCCTCCAGCTACCTATATACTGGCCCACCTATCCCGAAAGTCTCCATCTTGCATAACAAAAGACGATGAGTAACGGAGTCGAACGCCTTGCTAAAGTCGAGGTAACATACCTCAACATGCTTACCTTCGTCCAGTCGTCGAGTTACTTCATCTAAGAAGCACAGGAGATTGGTCAGGCAAGATCTATTTTTCAGGAATCCATGGTGCGCCGGGCTTAGCATGGAGTGCTGCAGTAAGTGCTGGAAGATATGGGCACGGATGATCTTCCCGAGGACTTTACAGAGAATGCTAGTTAGGCTTACCGGCCTGTAGTTCTGCACATCCGACTTAGGCCCACTCTTATGTATTGCCACGACTGCCGCGACTTTCCAGTCCTGAGGCAGCTTACCCTGGTCCAACGTGGATCTATACAATCTGCATACCGATGGAGCTATGATATCCGCCAACGGCTTGATGATAGCTGGATGAATGCCATCTGGGCCCGCTGACTTGTGGCTGTTTAACTCCTGTAGGTACTTACGCACGCATTCCTCTAAGAGATCTAGCTCGTTTAACTGAGGAGGCTGCACCAGAGCCAGATCTACTAGTACCCCACTACCTATCCTATGTATACTACCAAAGTATTCCCCTAGGGCGTCTGCTTTGCCCTGGTCATCAGTGACAATACCATAGTCTCCAGTGGATAGAGGACCGACGGCATTTCTCGTTGAGCCTTTAGACTGTACATAGCTGTAGAACTTCTTCGGCTGTTGTCTTACAGACTGGGCCAATTTGAGCTCAAATTCCCACTTAGAAGTTCTCAAAAGGCTTACAGTCTCGTTTCTCAGCTTCGTATAGCGGTTTCAGGCTAGCCAACTGCCGGAAGCTTTGTACTGGTTCCAAGAGCGGTTTCTACGTCTGATGGCCTTGGCTATTGCAGCCTTCCACCACATGGGTTTGCCCTCCCCACTCTTTCGTTTTAGGGGTGCGAACTCTTCCTGTAGGGCAGTCAGGGATCCCTTTATGGCCTGCCAGCGCTCCTCGACAGTAGCCTCCTCTGGCGCGTCCCAGGTCAAACCCATCGCCCTATTACGAAGCCTATCCATGTCCATACTACCGAAATTCCTAATCAGCCTTGAGGGTACCTTCGGTTGCCGCATGCATAGAACTATTTTGACACACACGTGGTCACTCTTTCCCAGCGGTGCACAGTAGTGCAGTCCAGACACATCGTTGGGGAAGTTCGTTATTGCTAGATCTAACGAGGATGGAACGCATCCAGTCCTATATCTGGTATTCGCCCTAATATGCTGACGCAACGCATTATCATGCAGCCATTCTAAGTAGGTTTGCTCCTCCGATCCCGGCAAGCAGACCTCAGCCACCCAGTCGATGTGCGGAAGATTGAAGTCACCCACTATGAGGGTCTTTTGTGCGTCCTTAACTAGTTCAGTCAAAGTCCGCAGCAAACAAACGTCCTCTTCGTGGTTTGTGCTTGGTGCCCTGTAGACACAGACGACGTTAACCCTTCTGCCTGGAAGGATGATCGTAACGGCGCATAGCTGGATATTGCGAGTGCACATCTTGGTCTGGGACTCAAGGTGGTTTGCGACTGACCTAACGAGGATTGCTACTCCACCACCAAGGCGATCGTGTTCCCGATCCTGCCTGTAGACTGCAAAACCGTTACTTATTAGGCCTGGCACATGGTCTTCTTTAGAAAGCCACGTTTCCGTGAAGGCAACTATTGACGCTTTCTGTTCGTCAGCGGTTTTGGCGAGTTCCGCCCATTTGTTTCTAATACTACACGCGTTAGTATATAACACCACCGCGTTTGCTCCGTCGCCTAGGTGTCTTTTCTTATTCATTCCTGACTGTTTCTCAGGCGCAAAGCCTGAGGTCATGACACGTTTTTTGCTTCGGATTTCCTCGATGGGGTGCATGAAGCCGGCGGATGGTCCAGAATTTCCGACGACTCCCAATCCATCTCTATAGGAGTGGCCACAACATCCAGACTGGCAGGGGTCGCGCTGTCATCTATCTTCGGACAGTATTGCCATTTCTCGTCTTCCAGCGCATTTTCAATTACAACTATTAGTGACCCCGCACGTGGCTTCTTTACTATTGCCGGGGTCGGGGCCTGAGAGCCGAGTACGGCAATCCGCTGGACTTTTAGGTTTCTTACCAGCGCCCTGGCTGGTCGAGCAAAGTTACCTCCCGGGGCTAGACCACCAGGCCTTACCCTATGCTCGTCCGGCACAATCTGGTATCTGCCCTTGGTAATCTGAGCCACTTCCGCTGCCCTCGCCAGTAGTCTATCCTGGGTAGCCTCATCAGCAAACTCCACCAGTATTGGTCTCGTACGAAGTTCGCCTTTGTTCCCCAGTGGTGACTTCCATGTCCCCACTCCGTGCACCCTTCTTAGAGTAGGAGGGTACGGAACACCTGCGATTCGCAGTATGTCGCAGACCCTCCTCCTGTCAATGTCTCTCCTGGCCTTCGATTCCCTTATAAAGGGTTCTTCCTGGTTTAGGATCAGAAGCCTGTGGCTTGAGACCCTGCCCATCGACAAGATCTTCCTCTGCAGGTCCTTCACCTTGTTTTCTAATACCAGAAGAGCAGGGTCATCCACCCTAGCCAACCCATCTTTCGCTCTATTACAGTCGCCCTTCTTTTTGACCTGCCTCGCCCTTCTCGGCATCTGCCCCGTCCACTGGAACTCGTCGGTCTGCTTCAAAGGAGTGGAGGCAACGACTGCCTGGCAAGCTCTCGGAACTGGTCCGTTCGCTCGGATTATTGTCCTCGCTGGTGTTGATACTACTTCCGCAAACGACTTACTGCAACCTGCTTGCGGTGGTTTGGGGCTTACAACCGAGGAACTACTTCGTGGACGTTGGTCCTGCCCTTGGGCCTGCAGTTTAAAGGCCAGACTGGCCGCCTCCTTGCAGGGGGCACAGACCCATTCAGCCCATGGGTTCTGTTTATAAAGGACATAGATGTCCTTTGCTATCCCTGAACACCTTAGGTGAGCCCATCTCTTGCATATCTCGCACTCTATACCATTTACCACACGTTTTCCGCACTTGGGTGCTAGACACGGGTCGGAAACGCGTGTCATACGGAAAACCCCAAGAAAGAGGGCGAATACAACTCAAGGGCTCTTTACCCAAACACAAAATACGCACTCTGACAATAGCAGGTAAATCCCGCTAACACAAAGAACAAAAACAAAAAGAAAGATTAGAAGCGAGGAAAGATCGCCTCAAAAAACACCGAACACTACTCGACAATACCACAAGGAGAATAAAAATATTCTCCGGATAAAGCGCACCTTAAATGCAATTATGATACGCTCAGTATTGCGAATTAAACTGGGTTAATTCACAAAACTATTCAAAAACTCAATTCAAAGACGAGAGCACTATGAATTCAAACCGCGGACTGCCTCCAGCAATGAGAGGAACTTTCAGAGGTTTTCTAAAACTTTTACGCACCCCTTGCAGTCATGCTCCAGCCTACTAGTTGTCAGCATACGAGGTGGTAGAACACTTTTACTGGTAACTTAGGGTAACAGCAGCTCAGAAAAACCCAGACTGGCGGGATTTTCAACCTTTTGCTACAACCTTATGCTGCGCAGAGCAGCCATAGATCTTGGGATGGGATATGGACGGTTGATCTTGCAAGCCATAATACAGTTTTATATTGAAGACTGCTTTACGTTCTACCCAATCAGTGCTGAAGCCACTTCTCTCGCGAAGAAAACAATTCAGTTATTGAAGCTTCTTGATTTCGAGATGAGGAAATGGCATCCAACTCTCGAGAGTTTATGGCTTTAACTCCGGAAGCTGACGTAGAGCTCGTTCGGTTTGGCTCCCTCATATGAATAAAACTAACCGGATGGCACTGGGCGTTAAGTGAGATACCATTTCTGACGGATTCACCCGTCATTTTCAGTCTCTCAGTGCGCCGTTGGCGAGGCGAGGCATACCTTTAAACTTAAGCTGGTATCCGACCTAATTGGTCTGGTATGCCATCAATTAGCCGAGCAAAGCGGTCTTTGCAGTTCATGCAAGTCGAACATGGGCCAGGATGGCACAGTCATCTCAGAGGACGCCGTGTAGTGAAATTATCGAGTATCGAATAATTACACCAAGTATCAACTTTTTTCATTCACGTAACATCGTTTAACCGACCGCTTGCTACCAGGGGTGGTGGCCTTTCAACTAATGCATGTGCAAGCCACACTGAAGCTTTCGCAATATGCGATGATCACTCTCTCTCTCTCCACCGACATGGTTCTTCCCATGGGTCGCCGTAATCATTGCTTTGGTGAGTTTGGTGGCTTAGTGCGGAGTATCACAACGACGGATAGGTGGTCAACACGTGGTAAAGGGACTGGCGAACTCGTGTAATGAGAAAACAGTGTGGTCAGTTTTGACCGACCTTACTTATCAACCACATTAGGGGAGTAAAGGTGCCAAGAAACATAGGTAAAGAGACCCTAAAACTAATGGGAGACGCTGAGGTACATGTATTTTTCGATGCTTCAGAAACCGGATACTATGCAGTGGCATACAAGAGATCAGTTCTCGCCGGCAGATCCGCCCACTGTGTGCTACGGCGTGGTAAATTGCAATTAACATCTTTTAAGGGCCTCCCTGTACCGGGGCCGCAGCTGGCAGCAGCAGCGCCAAGTATGAGATTATTCAAGATAGCAATGCGGAGCCCTCCAGTCCTTCCAATGGAGTATCATTTGGACAGCAAAATGGGCATTCAGAAAACCGTCTGCTCTCGCCCGATGACACCTCAGGTATCGGAGGAAAGGTGGTCTACTCAGAGTATCCACAGAAAGTTAGGCTTCTGTTGTGTCCGCAGTTGGTAACAGAACACGTAATGGTGGTGTTGCATTTATTTGTGCAATTGTAAACACAAAACTCGGCTGAAGCCGGCGAGTAAGCGGCAAACAAGCAAGTGAGTTGGCATAAAGAATTAAACTGCATGTGCTTTCACGCGCAACAGTGTAAGGCCAGCCAGTACACAGCAAAATCGATAAGTCGATACTTCAGGAGCTAAAGCATGATTAAAGATCAAGGCATGTCGGGGGTATGTCCATTCATGAGAGGAATATTTGTCCGTTTTCCGCGAGTGCAAGAGGCTTCAACCAGACACAACGGCTTCCGATGATCTTGCCCAACTGCCATTCAGCCACGGATCTGATAATTGAACACCATCATATGCTAGAGGGATATAGCGGAACCTTGGAGGTTTTATCCCCCACTCAAAAGGAAAACCGGTTAGTCGTAGGCACCAATCCAATTTGGAGGATAATCGAAGGATGTCCGGTCCGTTAAAGGTTTCTCGTCTCTGCGGCTCAGGAAATGATTGATCCCCTGCCTTTATGTAGAGTTTAAAGAGAGTGCTAGTGGTTCTCACGGATGGGAGTGGATAGTTGCGCACCTAGGAAAAACTACGGGATTCGTTTCACCCATTTAAAGACCCTAGCCATTCGCTTAAAAGTATCCACTAGCCTCAACACGGAGGGCTTTAAGCTGGATCTGACTAGCTTCATCGGTCATTGGGATACACCGACTGAAACCTACGTTGATACCATATAGCACACAGCCCGTTCCATGGTCCTGGCCCGGACCAGTTTTGGAGGGGCTCGTTATTCTACGGTCTTAGTGGTAGAACATTGCATAGATCGTCATGTTAGTTCTTAGGAACTGAAAAATATATGTTTATTTTATGTTGACCTTCATAAATTTGTTTACGATATCAAAAAGGGCTTTTAAATAGTTGATCGGTTTTCATCGAGAAGATATACAGCTTGGTGGTGTACTCTACGACGGTTCGTATATTTTCGACATTATCCATGCTTTTGTTTGCCTTGAGTACCATTTTCCAAAAATAAAAATCAGCTTCGTTGTACAGCAAGTTATTTTGAATGTCCGTGCAGCGCTGTCTATAGGTTTATGCTGTATCAGCCAACCGGCCGGGCGTGGGCGGGGTTTGGGGCGTAATCGGGCTGTGTTCGGAACGGACTTTCACTGGGTTTGGAACAGGTTCGGAATGGGCTACTGCTAGACTAGAACCTGGTCCTCAACGGTTTCGATCTGGAGAACCCGGCTGAAAACAGGACGGGCTTCGGTTTTGTCCGGAAATAACAAAGGCTGAGCTCTCACAAGAAGTTCGTTGCGGGTAAAGTTCCCCCTATTTCCTTGCTAAGAAATATAGTTTTTTTACAGTTTAGTGTTTACAAAATCAGTATCTGTTTTGTTCCCCCTCGTGTGATGTCTGTTCCTTCAAATCTGACGGGGAAAAGGGAATTAACCGCGTTATATAACGGATAAATGATTGGACGTTAGTGACCGAAAAAGTAGCCACACTTAAACATGCGTATATACGTATTGTGTTAAGTTGCCATATGTACGGAGCACTAGTACGGTTTTGTGATTTGAATTATATAAGAGTACCAGCAAGATCCTGTTGTCTCCGACAAAGTTTTCTTGGAAAAAACATCGCCTAGGGCGGAAAACATCATTAAATACGAAATTTTGCTTGATAAGAGGACACTTGGTGGGAACATCTCAAGCGATATTCAACACTTGATGAACTCAGTGTTAAAGGTGATCTGTGCGTCTAGATTTGTAAATTCCCCGCACTACTGCTCCTCCGCCGAAATCAGGGAGCCTCCTAAAGTGCAAATTGGGACATTCTACCAGCTGTTTTGCGCAGCCGGATCTCGGATGATTTCTTCCTATCAGGTGATCTTCAGCCTGCTTCGGAAGTGATGCTTACTACTCTCTCCACATTCTTACGCCCAATGTAGTGAACGTCAATACTAGAAAAACCAAAAGGCAGCAAAGATACAACGTAAATTTGAGGAGCTGCAGCTTGCCTACGAAAGGAACAAACAGCTCTTCACTTCTCTGCCTTATCCATTTTTCACGTCAGCTACTAGGCGAAAATGACGACAGGCTGACACAGAACTAGGCTTTCTCAGCCAGACGAATGAAACTGCTCATCTTTCCGGCCTTATTAGAACTCTCAACCCTCGCCCTAGAACCAAAGTCCCCTATTTGATCCCAATAAATATTAGCTATTTTAGTTGGCCTTTATCAGTAGCTGAGAAATTCGGCAATTTTTTCGTCTCTATCCTCTTGAAGGCCCACGATTGTCGAACTCGCAATCCCACCCCGTTGACTTCTGATGCCTTGCCGACCATAGTGTTCTCAGCTAGTGAAGTCAGAAATTTTGGTAGATGCCACTCGGTGCTTGGTTCGTCCTGGACCCGATGACATCCCTCCAGCAGTGTTCCGTCTTGGCGGTCCGAATATTGGGACTGTTTTGTTGAACTTGTCTAACTCCTGGGTGGCACGAAGCATCTTCCAGTCCAAATGAGGGCCCCGCATGAACTTGCTAACTACAGTCAAGTAGGCCCCACTCCCATTGTCTAAGACAATGGAAGGGTGAAATAGTCCTCTTCTCCCTCACTCACGGATTAAGAAGCAGCGATCAGTGTGGCTTAATAAAGTCCGGGTCGCTCGCCCCCCGCTGCTTCGACTTCCTTAATTCATCACCTTATCCGCTGAATCTGACAAGGTATTTGTCAATAAATTCTTCGACATAAAGAGGGCATTCGACCGCGGGCCTCACGCTAAGCAGATGAATAGGGTCAAATCTTGTGGTATAAGTGACCCGTTCCCTCCTCAGTTGCCATTTCATCTCAGCTTGAGATCGCAAGTTGCGAACAGTGGAGGTAACTTGTCACCATGCCAGCCGATCACATTTGCTGCTACAAAAGATAGCATTTCAGATCCACTTTGTTCTTCAATTAACACTGATGATGCAATCAGGGTGATACAATAAGGAGCTGAGTTTCTATTCGTAGGTGATAACAGAATTACCTGTTCCTCTGAACGGCATACCTAGACCCATATTCTCACCTAAAGGGTAACCGACCCGGAAGCCTCTCATATATAGTGCAGCGCATGGAGAATAAGTTTTATGCTGCTAAAGGCGCCATACTCACTTATAAAGGCCACATTCCCCCCCTAAATCCCCGCCCTAAATGGATCATACACCCTGTGACCCCGACGGTAAGAGATCTGGGCCTTCAGTATTCCTGGGTCCTCACCTGTCACGAACAAGCCAACTACCAGGCGGTTGAGACAAAATAATGGTAGCTCTTACCCGCAGGACATTGAGAGTGCGTGAAAACTAGCCTCTGACTTTCAAATCCCACACTAGACTGCGGCCTGAATTCTTCCCACTGATATACACCCATGCCTATAAATTCGAAAGACTCCCAAATGAAATAATTCAGTGATCATTCACTGAGCAGTTATTCAGCTGGTCTTGGCCTGTTAATCAGGAAGAGAAATGTGAGCTAGTGAAAGCTGAATTCCTGTGGCCACGAAGAAGAAATCAAATATTTATTTCCTGTTAAAACTTTTAAATTCTGGAGTACATGGGTCCAACAAACACCTGTCTAGTCCAAAATACGCCATATTCCCAAGGAGATAGAAATCGTACTACTGACACTCTATATTCCAGAAGAAATTTGGGCAAAGCTCCTCATCACCGTATATTCTCGACTATAAAACAGCGTACCTGAGGACATTCGAACCTGCCAAAAACGTCAATTTCAAAATCATTCATACCAATAACAATGCAAATGGCCCATACGTACATCTGGCGGAATAGATTTGAGGGTGACCTGGGTTATTTTACGTGAAGAATACATGACACAGACAACATCCTATGCACCAAGAACACCACCCTCTTCATGTTTCCATTTCTTCTTCATCATGATAGTAACCCATAGAGCGATCAGAGATATTGATATTCTCCACGATAAAAAATACTGCCCGTAGTCGGCAAATCAATCCTATGGCTAATACAGTTACATATATATATATATGAGAGGAATGCACATTTTTTCGGAAGTAAAGAGAGGGTGTTTGCAGTATCGAATTAAGATTGATTTATCAATATTGTAGTTGTTGTGCGGTTCGGAACAGGGTGGGAAGTTGGTTGTTCACGGTTAGGAAGACCCGGTGTAGAAAGTACATCTCGGGTGGGTTGGCTGCTTCCTGTCATGACTGAAAGGTCGTGGTCGAGATTACCATGACTTTGTCCCCATTTTCCGATCGCGGCCAGGGTAGCTGAAATGATTTGAAAAATCGCTTGTGTGAACAGAGCGGTGGATTTACCAGCCTATTCGCTACTGCCTCCGCTGTTCCCAAAGTGGTTTGACGAGCGATCTTCGGAGAATTCATAGGCACTTTGTAAATTATCTTGGAGGCTTCGTTGTCTACCTGGTGCCTGTCTCGGCAAGGTACGCTACGATTGCACTAGTTATGGTTCTTCCAGTTCCTGCCCTCACCCAAGCTGGTTTGTGTTCCTTGATTCTCCGGGACAGCTGCCGTGTCGTTTTGCCTACATAGCTTGGCAAACATGAGCAAACAAATGAATAGGTTAACATGAGGGAGGAAAGGACAGGCATTTTGTCTTTGAGATTCATAGAAATCATTGACCGGCTTGTGAAGTGGGTGCGTAGAGTGGCGGCGGGAAATGTGCGGGTGATTGCATTCCTTGGGCGCCACACTAGTAGTTTGCGTTTAACATCTCCTTTGAGGCAAAGTTGCATGTGCAATTCTTTCTTCTTGGCGGTGATTATCAGTGTGTAAGGTCGGTTAGACCTTACTTCGCGGTTTCCTTAGTTAACGCGTGCTTCGGTCCTTTGTACTGCGGGAACAACTTGCATGTTACTCTAATGCTCGGCACCATACGAGTATGTTAACCAGAACGGTATTCTCCACGACTCGTGAGAACGAGAAGGTGATTGGGAGACAAAGTGTTTAGCGTGTATTTGGGAGCGTGCGTGAGAGCGTGCGCAGGGGCAACGGTCAAATGACAGCCGCGCTTGGCAGTCAGTGTTCAGTTAAATAATAAACGTGGTAAAAGTATGAACGAAGATGACCACCACTACAGGGGCCTCCTCAAGAAGTCCGACGGAGTTGGGCTTCGGCCGCGGTGGTAGGCCGGAAGTAGTGATTGTCTAGGAACTCCTCGTAGCCTGCGCGTTATACTGTTGGTGACGTCGAACGACTGCTGATGAGTTTCACGGTGCCTGCGCTCTCGAGAGCCTGTATGCGTCGGTCAAACTGTGTTTTTGCGCCCACGGGTCTCATATGCATGCGAGCCTAAAGATGCCGCGTCAGATCAATCCAAAAGGGCGTCCATTTGTCGCCTCCAGCACCGCGCTGACCGATCGTCCCGTTGTCCAGTGAGTAGTTGGCTTCTTGAACGTGCACGGGAGTCAGTGAGGCTACGGATAAAGCCAATGTGACTGTGTAGATCCGTCTGAGAGAGGGCAACGTAAACTGGAACAAAATAGCGCCTGAGGGTGCCGGCGAATGTTGGACCGTAATAACAACACACGAACGATGTTCGGTGTTGTTGTAGTCGCTAGAAGACCAGAAGAAAATGAAGTCAAAACTACCGATTGTAATTTCCCGGGCTTGTTGGTTGGTAAATCCATGGTGAACTTCCTAACTTATTGCTAACAATCGGTTGTAAAAGTCGTCACGGATTCGGCGGAGCGGACGGGATTTCATAGCTGGTGACCGCAACAGCTACTTTGCGTTGCTAACACGGCTGGAGATTCTTATGGACTAGCTGTGGAGTCCTCACCAGGCGTAATTGGGGGTGGTTCGGTTACTAAATCACTCGATGCGGGTGACTGAGCGGCTTGAGCGGGTGTAAATTGGCCGGGCCGCTCGCACTCTATGACGGCAGGCCCGAGACGATCGATAGATTCGGTGTTGTGTCGACCGCTGATGTCTATGCCAAATGTTTTTGCTCTACGTTTTATCACCCGAAAGGGTCAATGTATGGCGTTTGTAGTGGTGATCGAACGCCATCGACGCAAAGGAATACATGAGTAGCGGTTTCTAACGCAGTTGGAACATAACTTGTAGACTGTTGTTCGCGCGGCGGACTGGCCTTGAGCACTCGCATGTGCTGCGTAAGGCGCTGAGCATAGTCACCGTAGTCGAAAGTCACGGTTGGTGAGGGGGATACCAACTCCTCAGGCAGACGAAGCTTACAGCCATATGCCAGTACGGCCGGTGTTGTGTGTAACTCCTCCTCAACGGTGCTACGCAGGCTTAAGAGTGCTAATGGTAGTGTTTCACTCCAAAGGGGGTTGCCGTTTGCTCGAAGGACGGCTTTTAATTTCCGGTGGAAAAGCTCAACCATACCATTGGCCTGAGGGTGGTAAGCTGTCGTCTTAACGTGTTGGCAACCGAGCGTAGCGAGTAGGCTGCCGAAAGCGCCGTCAAAGTCCGGAAACACGAACATCGGCTTACCTCCGCGCAACAGATTGGTGAGGGCTTGCATCATTTCCGCACAGTGAGGAATGAATCGGCAGTAGAAATTCACCAGGCCGGCAAACTGACGCAACCGGCGAAAAGATTGAGGTTCAGGGTAGTCGTGAATAGCGGAAACTTTATCTGACAGAGGGTGGATACCCGATGATGAAATAGAATGTCCTATGCAGGTAATATCAGACCGGCCTTATTCGCAATTCGCGAGGTTGATCGTTACGCCGTACTGGCTAAAGCTTCTGAAAAGTGCCCGTACATGTGCGGCGTGCTCTTGCTCTGAAGAACTAGCTACCAAAATATCGTCCAGATATACGTAGACATTTTCCAAACCACAAGTTGCCTCTTTCATGAACCGTTGGAAGGTCTGGGCTGCATTGCTGAGTCCAAATGGAATTCTCAGAAACTTGTACAGCCCAAATGCGTAGCGGCGGCAGTTTTAAAGATGTCGGATTCTGCTACCGTGGTGTGGTTACGATAAACATCGCGAAGTGCGAATAAGGCCGGTCTGATATTACCTGCATAGGACATTGTATTTCATCATCGGGTATCCGCCCTCTGTCAGATAAAGTTTCCGCTATTCACGACTACCCTGAACCTCAATCTTTTCGCCGGTTGCGTCAGTTTGCCGGCCTGGTGAATTTCTACTGCCGATTCATTCCTCACTGTGCGGAAATGATGCAAGCCCTCACCAATCTGTTGCGCGGAGGTAAGCCGATGTTCGTGTTTCCGGACTTTGACGGCGCTTTCGGCAGCCTACTCGCTACGCTCGGTTGCCAACACGTTAAGACGACAGCTTACCACCCTCAGGCCAATGGTATGGTTGAGCTTTTCCACCGGAAATTAAAAGCCGTCCTTCGAGCAAACGGCAACCCCCTTTGGAGTGAAACACTACCATTAGCACTCTTAAGCCTGCGTAGCACCGTTGAGGAGGAGTTACACACAACACCGGCCGTACTGGCATATGGCTGTAAGCTTCGTCTGCCTGAGGAGTTGGTATCCCCCTCACCAACCGTGACTTTCGACTACGGTGACTATGCTCAGCGCCTTACGCAGCACATGCGAGTGCTCAAGGCCAGTCCGCCGCGCGAACAACAGTCTACAAGTTATGTTCCAACTGCGTTAGAAACCGCTACTCATGTATTCCTTTGCGTCGATGGCGTTCGATCACCACTACAAACGCCATACATTGACCTTTTCGGGTGATAAAACGTAGAGCAAAAACATTTGGCATAGACATCAGCGGTCGACACAACAC
This sequence comes from Fasciola hepatica, assembly GCA_948099385.1. NCBI lineage: Eukaryota > Metazoa > Platyhelminthes > Trematoda > Plagiorchiida > Fasciolidae > Fasciola > Fasciola hepatica. Next base: position 3,186,899 of record CANUEZ040000112.1, on the reverse strand, counting down.
CGAATCTATCGATCGTCTCGGGCCTGCCGTCATAGAGTGCGAGCGGCCCGGCCAATTTACACCCGCTCAAGCCGCTCAGTCACCCGCATCGAGTGATTTAGTAACCGAACCACCCCCAATTACGCCTGGTGAGGACTCCACAGCTAGTCCATAAGAATCTCCAGCCGTGTTAGCAACGCAAAGTAGCTGTTGCGGTCACCAGCTATGAAATCCCGTCCGCTCCGCCGAATCCGTGACGACTTTTACAACCGATTGTTAGCAATAAGTTAGGAAGTTCACCATGGATTTACCAACCAACAAGCCCGGGAAATTACAATCGGTAGTTTTGACTTCATTTTCTTCTGGTCTTCTAGCGACTACAACAACACCGAACATCGTTCGTGTGTTGTTATTACGGTCCAACATTCGCCGGCACCCTCAGGCGCTATTTTGTTCCAGTTTACGTTGCCCTCTCTCAGACGGATCTACACAGTCACATTGGCTTTATCCGTAGCCTCACTGACTCCCGTGCACGTTCAAGAAGCCAACTACTCACTGGACAACGGGACGATCGGTCAGCGCGGTGCTGGAGGCGACAAATGGACGCCCTTTTGGATTGATCTGACGCGGCATCTTTAGGCTCGCATGCATATGAGACCCGTGGGCGCAAAAACACAGTTTGACCGACGCATACAGGCTCTCGAGAGCGCAGGCATCGTGAAACTCATCAGCAGTCGTTCGACGTCACCAACAGTATAACGCGCAGGCTACGAGGAGTTCCTAGACAATCACTACTTCCGGCCTACCACCGCGGCCGAAGCCCAACTCCGTCGGACTTCTTGAGGAGGCCCCTGTAGTGGTGGTCATCTTCGTTCATACTTTTACCACGTTTATTATTTAACTGAACACTGACTGCCAAGCGCGGCTGTCATTTGACCGTTGCCCCTGCGCACGCTCTCACGCACGCTCCCAAATACACGCTAAACACTTTGTCTCCCAATCACCTTCTCGTTCTCACGAGTCGTGGAGAATACCGTTCTGGTTAACATACTCGTATGGTGCCGAGCATTAGAGTAACATGCAAGTGGTTCCCGCAGTACAAAGGACCGAAGCACGCGTTAACTAAGGAAACCGCGAAGTAAGGTCTAACCGACCTTACACACTGATAATCACCGCCAAGAAGAAAGAATTGCACATGCAACTTTGCCTCAAAGGAGATGTTAAACGCAAACTACTAGTGTGGCGCCCAAGGAATGCAATCACCCGCACATTTCCCGCCGCCACTCTACGCACCCACTTCACAAGCCGGTCAATGATTTCTATGAATCTCAAAGACAAAATGCCTGTCCTTTCCTCCCTCATGTTAACCTATTCATTTGTTTGCTCATGTTTGCCAAGCTATGTAGGCAAAACGACACGGCAGCTGTCCCGGAGAATCAAGGAACACAAACCAGCTTGGGTGAGGGCAGGAACTGGAAGAACCATAACTAGTGCAATCGTAGCGTACCTTGCCGAGACAGGCACCAGGTAGACAACGAAGCCTCCAAGATAATTTACAAAGTGCCTATGAATTCTCCGAAGATCGCTCGTCAAACCACTTTGGGAACAGCGGAGGCAGTAGCGAATAGGCTGGTAAATCCACCGCTCTGTTCACACAAGCGATTTTTCAAATCATTTCAGCTACCCTGGCCGCGATCGGAAAATGGGGACAAAGTCATGGTAATCTCGACCACGACCTTTCAGTCATGACAGGAAGCAGCCAACCCACCCGAGATGTACTTTCTACACCGGGTCTTCCTAACCGTGAACAATCAACTTCCCACCCTGTTCCGAACCGCACAACAACTACAATATTGATAAATCAATCTTAATTTGATACTGCAAACACCCTCTCTTTACTTCCGAAAAAATGTGCATTCCTCTCATATATATATATATATATGTAACTGGATTAGCCAGAAGTGAATTTACCGAGACCGAGCTTGTTCGCTTTCGTTCTATTGTCTATAAATTCTCTTGTTTTCACGCGTTTCAGCTTCCTCCATTCATATTGCCCGTATAAATTTCGTCTCACTCATTTGAAGTTGACTCCGTCCCTCTTCTCTGCCTTCGCCCTAGCACTTAGATCTATACTCCCATCCCGGAGGCCGCCAGTCACTTCGGAATCATCGTTTTTCTATATTCTTGTTGTTGGTCAGTGTTTCTGTATTTCTGTCCATTCCTAGTTGCTCGTAGCTCTCATTTTCAGCGAACTAGTGCGTAAATACAAAATGCCTGAAAATCCTTCTGCACTCTAGGCATATCCTCAACTACCCACTTTCTCGTGGTTTCGCGCCAAACTACTCAACATTTTCATCAGTAAACATATCCATTCGCTATGATAAAACTCGCCTTTTTAATTGCTTTCATGAATGTGATAGGCAGTGACGCATTTTCATTGTTGTTCATCTTCGCACCACAAGCTCCATACGATATCTTACTGAGAAATCATTTAATACTGAGTATGCCGGCAACCAGCAACCTGGCGATGGTCCGCTCCCTCTGTCGTTTCTGCTGGTTGCCTGCCTAAGGCAACTGCTCCGCAACATCCCAGTATTACATAGCATCACATCTCCTCCATGTGCGCGTACCTCTGAGAAGCCTGACAGGTAGGGTTTTGCTTTCTCGTCATTGCGTGATCCACCTTTTAAGAGGAAAGTCAGAACATAGCCACTTACCTGCCACTCTATTTATCACCGGTCTGGCGAGCAACTGACCGCTGCTATTACCATATACGCTTGTCCCACTTTTATCTATCTCGCGGTGGCCCCTTTACCGTCGATAAGTCATGGTCCCCTTATCATAAAGTAATCAATTCGCTCAACTTTTACCCCTTCTTTCCGGCCACTTCATCATCATTCTGGTGATCTTTCTCCAGATGTGATGTTCATCTGGTATATAAATGACTCCGCCAATATCCCACCTCCAAGAGTTACAACTTGCTTTGTTGGCTGATTTATCTCGTGCTATGTCTAAAATTGCACTACTGTTCATCGCGTAATTTTCATTCCAGATATCTCTCACGAGATGCTTACCACCATTCGTGACTCACAATAGCTTTGGGAAGATCTCTGTCCCCAGGATAAATAAATAAAATATCCGCCGACCCAGCTTGATCCTTCAGGCGTCAAAATCTACCTTTTGTGAGATCTCCCTATAATTTTGCTGTTTCAAGCCAGCTCAGGTTTGATCCAACAGACTCGGTTGCCTAATTTTGAGATCAACTTTGCCCAGCACCCCCATGAGGTGTCAACTTAAAAACGTTTCCTTTCACCCCACCTTTTTCACATACCTGCGTAATCCCCCTGAAAAACTGTATTTCACTAGCACCTGTCTGGCTTCATCATGTATTGCGGTATGCCTCAGAATTAGTGAAGGTAAAAAAATTGCCATAAGTACACAAGGTGATCATACCTCTGATGCTCAGCCTCCATGCCTATCCAGCCAACCAGTGACCAATATTAAAGACAGAAATCTTCACTTAAATCTCTTTATGTGAACTTGCGGATTACCTAGTCGTCAGTCTGTAGTTATTAAACGTCAACAAAAGAAAGCATCATTTTATCCAGGCTGATCTTCACCGAAGAGACGTTTTCAGGTTCATTACCAACAGCTGCAAAAGCATCTAAATAAACCACAAGCTGTGTGATCACTGAAGCCAGCAGTTGAGTTGGATTGCGATGCCTGTGAATTCATTGCAGGTGACGAGTACCAATAGTATGATTGATGTCCATCCAAAAGTTCTTCACTATAGGAGAATAAACGCAGGCTCTACATGTGATAAACAATAAATTGTGAGGCAGAAACGATTTGTGTGTGTTGGATGACGGCAAATTCGACCCATAACACCGATGCTTCCACATAGATGCCTCGCCGCTGTCAGTGCACCTTAGAGCACCGAACGTCTGTTTACGCTGACGGTGAGTTTGTCAGTTGCGGGGATGATCCATATAAGCAAATAACTGTGAAGATGGGTAAGTGCTAAAGTGAAACCTAATTATTCCTTCACCACAAAACCAATATCAGCATAAAACACGGACTAATATCCATATAGGGACAGCTATAGCCAACAGAGACAGGCACACTGGGTACACATGCATCTTTAGCTACTGGTGTACCATAGCCATAGATGAACCGACGTACAAGCTTGTTTAACGGCGGGCAATTCACTCAATAAACATACGTTTGCCACCGAGTGGAAGCTGATTATTCAGTAACCACGAGGACTGCATATGCTTGGTGCTCCAGGGACGCCAAGCTTGGGGCTATCCTTGGGTTGCCCCGTTTACTCACTCGGGATACCCAAGCTTCCAGTCAACCTGGGGCGCGCTGCTCGGCACGAATACAAGCACGTAGCTGATGTGTTGAATACGGTTCATACAAACGTCGTATTCAAGCTGTGAAGCTTGCCCACCAGAGAAACTATGCCAACAGCCACACTGCGGCGAAACCCTGAAGAAAACAAATATTTTTAGGTCACCGTTGATACCCAGCCAGCACAAGTGGGGTCAAAATGTATCGAACTTTGGGGTCATTTAACCGCGTACGACCACTTCTTCCCTTTGCCCCCAGTGATTGGTTTACTTGTGGTCAGGAAAAATGACGGTTGCCATATCCATCCAACGAGCAGTGTTTGTGCAACTGATACCTTATCCTGTGCACAAGTATGCGTCCAGTGCGGTCATCTAAGCACAGCAGTGCTCAAAAGGTTCTTCTTTACTGGGAAACTGATTGCAGCCAAACAAAGCTCATACATGTTTCTAGTAAATATTGTGCTCATCAACTTTAATATGTGCTACTGGATGGTAGCATAACAATGGTCGGCGAAAGTGACGTGAACCGTAGCTGATGAATTACTGCAAACAGAAAAAAGCGGTAAACGGTGTGCGTGGATAGCGTGCTCTTCAGATTTTACTAACAGAACCTTTCATTGTATATAGGAGAAGAACGGAAATGGATAAATGGATGGCAAATAAATTGAGTCGGCAAAATCCGAAGCCTCGTCTTATGCCAGTAAATTGTATGTCAGTATTACTGAAGTATTGCTAACCAAGAGAGGTAAGTGGAATAACTCCCTTACACCCTTTATTTGTTTTTCATTTTGAGTCATAATATTAGGAACAAGTGTGTGCTATACAAGCAAAGTCAAATGTTTATCACTCTCTGTAAATAGAGTTTTGACTGATAATATTTGTGTCCGGGTACACTTCTATTGGTTTATGATAAAGGTATCACAGTTTGATTTTCGCGTTCACCATGCCTACTATCAGCGATTTATTTTAGCCCAAACAAGTAAATGTTCTTAGGAAATCAGTTCTTCGCAAGCTAGTCCATTCACAGAAGGCCCCCAAAGTTGAAAACTTCTACAGTTAACTGATTAGTTCCACCTTGGGGTATACTCTTCTCTCGTGACCGTTGCCATGTATACATGTACATATGGCAATGTTCGTCGTCATGGAGCACAACAGTGTATAGTAAAAGAGCTTTGGGAGACTTTTGCGAGGTCAAAATGCTCAATAGTCTAAGACTCAGGGGGTAGAGGTTGGGGGACACTGGTGCCCGTGGTTGACATTTGGCGGAACTCATTCACGCCTACGGAAACATTACTTTATTTTTTGTAGACTGTGAGTGACTGAAGATGACCGATAGAAAGGGTCGTTCTTGAAAATCACGGTAAATCGAGGTTCCACGACTAAACTACGTATTCCAATCTGGTGAACTATAACGAGAGCTATTCACAAAATAGTGGCTTTGCCCCGCTCAAGTTTCTCTTCTATCTTCGTAAAACGGTGAATTTTATTCACAACCAGGGAAGCAAAAGTTAATCAACAAATGTTAATTTTGTACAGCATGCAAATTATAATGAACGATTAGCAGTTACCACTACCGCTTTTGGGAACATCTCAGGATTGTGAGGAAATTTTGTCTTGGTGTTTAGTGGAATTTTTATTTTGTTTTGACCCCAATCCAGTGTACCAATTGGAGCTGGAGTAGAATAAACCTTATTGTACATTATCACCTGTTTCTGAACACCACGGCACCTTGTCCTACTATGGACAAAACGGAATATTGACCAAGCCTTATGACTGACACACGCTGTGACATCTCTACCTCCGTAGCCCATGTGCAAGCGGGGATGAAAAGGTAGAACGTGACACCCATGAGCTGTCGCTTTTCCTAATTTCTTCCCATTCTGCCGAATATCGTGGTGATGGCCATAACCATGCGTATTCAAACACATACACCGTAGTGGACGATGGACCACCGAACCCATGGCTTGATGGTAGCTTACATGTACGTCATTCCCAGTCCACGAATTTAGTCACTAAACTTGTCCCAGCCCACCATGCACCCCAGCTTCACGTGCTCGTTTGACTGCTGCAGTTATCCACCGGGGTACACTTCAAATGTCGGGTATAAAAAAAACTGAGCATTGCGAAATGTTTCAAGGCCTGAGAGGAGACTTGACTGTTGCGTATTTCGGTCACGATGTCTGTGGCACACTTGCCACCTCGGTGCACAAGGAAAGCAATCAGCTTTGTGTGCGTGTGTGCGCGGTCGTGCGCGTAACTGGTTACGGACTTCGGAAAGGCACACAGGTGTGGGGACATATATGTTCCGAGATGCCGCGGGACCGGGATAAAAAGCGATCGCGGGGCCTACCAGGTAAGGGGCATTGCCTTGATTTCATTCTGTGTCCAATTTCACAGGGGACTGGGGTTAAGATTATGTTTTAGGCTCGTGGGATATGGGGTATCGCCTCAGTGAAATTCCGTCCCCACAGTGACCCTACGGGGGCTGCAGTGGCACCCAGTATCGGGTTGACTCGTTGTGATGGTATCAACGGAAAGTCATTTTAACTAAGTTTCAGAGAAACACGGAAGGCGACAATGCTATGGGAACTCGACACATCCTACGATTCATGCAGGATACCAACCTGAACATATATGCTATTCATATCCCAGTCTAATGTTCTGTAATCTCCCCTGCTTATCAGTAGCTGTTAACGGGTAAGTTGTAAAAATGGAACACTTCGCCCTCTATTACCAGAGCCACAGGAGCACAGAGAACCCATTTCATATTAGGTGCTCTAACAGGATATTCGATTTCACAAAACAGAATATGATAGACACAAACCTGTTTATCACTTATGTAGACCTTTTGAGTAAAGAAAACAGTGCGAGAAAATGTCACACATTGTTTGCAGCGTCATTCAAAGTTCATGAAAAACGTTGGTGTCAAATTTATTTTCTGTCAAGCTGGGAGTGACAGTGAATTCTAATAAGGTTAGCGAAGATTGCTATTGGAACTGGCCATACTTTTAAGAAAAGTTTTCTTGATATTTGCTAGAAAGTCAACAATCAGATATTGTTGCATATTTTATCCACCATCCATCACCCGTACGCGTTTGCTCTGCTCTTCAGTTAACAGATGACCCATACTCGGTTAACGTAGACTTCTGTCCGATAAGCAAAGTTTGATTAGCCTAAGCCATAGTTTGGTGATTACATGCTACCATTTGGTAATATTATTACCCTGACCCTACCAAAGCCGCTTTCGCTGAATGATTCATTTGGAAATGAAACTTTGTGGGACGACTGTGGGTCGTAATATCTGGCAGAGATTGTTCGCCAACTTCATCCATGATCCTTTAAGGTTAGGCAAATCTAAGTTTGCACCAGTTAATAAAGTAAAGTCATTCCAAATCATCGGTTTATTGTTTACTTTTGACTTCGTGATAATCAAAAGAAATGCTTGGCAGATTACATCTTTAGACAAATGTTTTCTTGTCTGATAGAATCCATTCGATAAAATTCCAACCTGTTGGCCTGCAGTGAACTTTGGTTCCGCCACTCAGAACCCCACCAACCACCGTCTTTGCGGTATTCGTTGAATTTTTTCACAATTATTATTCACTTTAGTACACGATGAACAAACTTGCAACCTGACATAGTCAGTTATAACTGAGCTATTATAACGGCTCAGAATACTAGGAGGAAAATGTCACTCTTTTAGAGGATCTCGTAAGCCCCAAGCAATCAATTCCGACGAACTTCACCGACGGAAGCCGATGACGAAACCGTTCCCTTGATCTTCAGTAGGTTTTTCCAATTTCGTCACAGAACATTGATTTTTGTTCACAGTTCCGAGAGAGGTTTAGTGGAGAAAGGAATTCATCAGTGAACTGATACAGTAGGATGCTTTGCTTTACCGATCCTCTGATATTCATGGAAGGTTGTTTTCTGTTTAATAACAGATGGCAAAATTGCTAAAATAAGGTTTGTGACTCGCGATCCGTTCAAATAATATAGTATAACCGTATTACTCACAGGCTTCAACAGATAGCCATTGCGATGCTTTGTCCGCTTGCAGGTTAAAGAATAATGGACAAGCAGATTATATGAATCACATAAGCAGCATCTGACTAGTTGCTACATAATAACTTAACATGTTAAGCCATTTTCAGCTCATACTCATGAGGATACATAATAATGGTATTCCATAATGAATCAGCTGGCTATAACGTATCGGCAGAAGCAGATTCATTTCGTTCATTATTGTTGAAGTGGTTCACTCCATTATTATCAAAAATTTCACATTGATGAAGTCACTGCTCACTGGGCTATTCTATAAAAAGAGCACAATCCACTGAACAAGTAGCAGCTTCTGATCCCAGTGACAACGATACATTTGTAAGTCACAAGACCATATTCTACTTTTTTCATGAAATACAACCATGGGGTGAGCCTTTAACCGGCCCCAGGCTTACCACAAAGGCTGGGGCAAGCCTCATAGCAAGCAGCCAGCTTGTGACACTAGTTTTCGACCGGTTTTTGGTTGATTTTCTTAGTAGCGGTTTTACCAAAGAGAAGATTGCATAGGTAGAACAGAAATTGCGATAACCTCCATGGGAGTATTATGGTCATGAGAAAATATGATTTCCAGCTGCGTCACATCTTTCCGGAATGTTTGTTTAAATGGACCAACGTCAGCCGTATAGTGGCGACCGCAAAAAGCCACTCGCAAAAGTGGTTTGACTCCATGTAATGTGATCTGAATGTTTTGATGATTGCATCTCATCACCTGAAGGGTGCTGAAATAGTTTTCAAGCAACACAACTTTCCATCTAGCTAATCTCAAAAAATAACTGGAGGTGTGCGAGGTTTTGCCAATCTGTGGGTCATGCTAATTGTACTACCAAACTGATTTCAGTAATGTTTCTTTCTAATTATCTCATATCGGTGTTTTATAGAATAAAAGAGCAAGGTCTGTGAGCAAGTTATTTTCACAAATTTTCACGTTTGTGGAATATTCGTTGGATATATACCTAGGTTGTTCGTGGCTTATATGGAAATATGATGAACATAATGGATTCACGGTAATGAAAGATAGTTGGTAGATGCTAAGTTTATTGTTCGTTGGTTTTTGCCTCTGCCAGATGCTAACGAGGGAGCTTTGCGGATGTATTCAACTGTAGTAAATGAACCAATTCCATCCACGGAATAGTTGGTTTCTACTACAGCAACAATGAGGTCCAGTATCACAACGGGTCGTGTGGAAGCAGTAAGCACACCAAAGCACTGAAAAACACGATTATCCATTTTGCGGGCGTAATGACGACGGAAAAACAAATATTACAGTGTGAAAGTCCATAGCACAAAAGCCTACTATTAGCGCATTGGCAAACACATGAGTCTACGTGGATGCCGTGTATTTAACTCCACCCCTTGGGGATCTGCCGAGTGATGACGATGGCTAGCGCGTTCAACCGTGGATCGCCAATGGAAAAGATCTTGGGGTCGCCAGAAGAAAAAAATAAGGTTTTATTTACTGCGCATAACCACGGCCACAGGACTGCTTTTCGTTGGTATTTCAGTTATGACACGAAACATCAGAACACTGCTCGTACGTGTTTGGTTCATGTTCAACGTAAATGTTCGGCCTTCTCCAGTTCAGGTGATATGATATCCAAGACTTACCTGCTCGTATGTATTGTATACGGGCATGTCCGTCTGCAGTCTTTTTCCAGAAAAACAAGTTACATTTGGACATTAGACGCGATTGCGTATATTCGGTCAGTTTCCTGATGGCAGATAATTTGTTTGTTTTTGTGCGTGCACAAAGATTCATCCCACGTTTGCTCCCGTCTCTTCATCCACAGGTCGAAAATGAATTGACGGAATACGGCGATCGTGTACACTTTTTTCATAAGCGCACATAGTTTTATGTTTCTCTTTTTTAATTTATATTATTTATTTGCATCACACATAATGAGTGGTTTCCTTTACGCTCTGTAAAAGGGGGATAGAAAGAGTTTGTTGGAGTAATTTTGTCGTGATAATGGAATAAGGGAATAAATGGAGGATTCACTTGGGAAGTGGTGGAAAACTATATTAATAAAGGAATAATGATAACAGAATGATGAAATAGGAAGCAATAACAACATACCGTGTTTATAATATGATCGGTTTTGAACCGCCGCGAAACCTTTCGTAGACAAGCCGTCGCCACAGCAAAACCTGACCAAAAGCCGGGCGAAATGAGATCGATTTCTGTGCGGTTTTCTACACGGGAACACACAAGGTACGGAATAATAAATACTGTTGCATTTTTGGCTCTTTTGATGTGTTAATTGATATCGGAATGGAGTACCTGAGTTTTGTGGCCCGAGCCCGAGTTGGTCTGAGTTTGGAGTATTGACGTTCGAGTAAGCACGGTAATGAAATTAACTGACCAATGATTTGATACATGGCCTTTAGTTGAGCAGAAGAATCTATTCATGGTTTTTCCCATCTCGATGATTGTTCTGTTGGCATCTCCTGGTGATTCTATGGTGGATGGTAAACAGGCGCTATGGTGGTAAGCGGTCTCCCGAAGAGAGGTCTTGGGTTAGTTGGTGGGAATGATAAGTATAGCGATATTGTTGAAATGATGAGCGTTTGATCAGACTGGACACAGCTGGACCTAGAGGTGAGCCAATCAGGTGACAAACAGAAGATTGCGAAAGAACGTCCGGAATACGGCGAACTCCTGGGTGTCCGAGAATGGTGGAAGAAGGTAGCTAATCGGAGGTGGAACAGAATGAGTATGAAAGGGGAGCATCTGGGTAGGTCAGACACGGAGCTTAGGCCCCTCCTTAGTTAAGTCAGGACCTACCCCTCTACAGAGTCTACAGCCCTTGGTTCTCAGCTCGCAACACGATAACGATAGCACTCCGTAGCACGTGAGGGAGCATAACCAGAAGCTCTGGGACAGGATGAGGTGTATTGGAGGAAAGAAGTAACGTGCCGGCGGTGCACATGGGCGGACCAACTAGCTCTATCGAACTCGGCAGTTGTTCAGATAAACAAATTTGTTACTCTTTGTAATAGTGCGCCATACCAGTGGTACTGCAGTTCATTAAGTTCGTTAGAGTTCACATATCCCTAAGAATCCTTGCCACTAATTTTCGGTAACGTCCGACACTCCAAAACTGATGTGGCGAAGTAAATCACCAATAAATCAGCAGTAGGGATCAAACAGAAATAAATACTGGAATCAGATAAATACCCGATCTAAATGCCGAAAATCTAAATAATCGAGACAACCCGATTCCGCGTCATGGCAACCGTGGCCACTGTCGTTTTATACTTTCATCGGAGAAAATTACCAAGGAATTCTGTAGATCGGCTATTAGGAATTTATAAGATACGTGGGGCTGCGAGTTGCCCAGCACCCGTTGTCGCTAGCCAGAAATGGTTTCAAGCCCTTGCGGTCAAGATTGACTGCCACGAGGCCTCTAAATTCTGAGATAAATAGTTGGGCAGCTGCCCATTAGGTGCTCCAGCAAATATAATAAATACCGCTGACTTTGTTGACACGCACATCTGTTACGATGTTCACGCTTTTCGTTTTACTGAAAGTCACTGATTTCAGGTGACATGAGAGTGGTTCATTCTTTTCTGAAATGAGGCCGAAAACTGCGCCCATTGAGGCAATGTGCCTTTCTTGACGAGCTCACATAATAGGGGCACCACCACATATACCCAACGTACAATCCACGGGTGTCCTGAGAATAACCAAAAGTTACTAAGTAATTATTTCAACGCAAAGCCTAGTGAATAAGGTTGCTTCTGGTGGGACAGTCTCTGAGTCAGTACATACGAGTGGATAGTGGCAAAATAATGAGGGTCTGAGAATGTTCCAGGCGGGGATAAAGTCACTGCTACCACAAAAGACAACTGCGGATCCAGTTTCATGTGTCTGTGTATTATGACGTGAATTATTTAAGCAAGCTAGGAGAACCATATGCGCAAACCCGACTGTCAATTCCCTTTCGCACTTGTGTTCGTCCATTTTTGTAGAGTTCATGTTAACAGTGAAAAGACTTCACTGCATGGTAATCTCTATGAACCGGCACTTGTCTGGGGCACCGAGTGAACAAAGGACAATATAACATGATTTTTCCAGACCGTATACCGGTGATTTTATTGAGCTAAAATACTCTGGGCTACGATCACAGTATCTCCCGACTTATAAGACTTTGTCTCCCATATTGAATCTGGGGCTTGAATGTAGCACAATAAACCCCTGCTGGAAAAGCTTACGTTTTAGATAACATATTAAGTTAGGGCTTTTCCAAATTTACCGTCACTACGCTACTTATTTATTCTTTCAAGATTTACACATGAAACAAATCAGCCACCATACTAGAACGTTCATTTATACTTCGCTCACGTGGGCCATGGCATCTTTTTGATTTTACCTCTGACCTTTGCGACGGTCGTATCTGACTGTGACTACTGCCAGGCTTTGGTTCTCGTAGTCGAAAGCTGTGGCCTTACAGTTGAGGTTTTTACGTAACTTGTTAATCCAGTACCGCAGAAAGTGCCAATCAATCCTGTTCTGAATTTCGGGGTTCGTTAAATTCGCTACTCATCAGTCCAAACCGGATTTGCCCTTGCCGTATTCATCTCGGCATCTTCGAGAGAAAAGCACTCAGAAATACTAAGGGGAGAACAAAAGTAAACCTAAGCTGAAGAGCAGTTAACTCGGCTAATCCCTGAGGTATTTTTGGGCAATAGTTATTCGTTAAATATTTCTTAGTCTGCTAGTCCTGTCAGTGCAACCTAGTGTATTTCAGCCGAGGACATAGAGTTTAAACTCGGTGATATTTAAAAGCTGAAAATGGTGGAGTTAGAAAATCAGCTTGGGCTAACTATGAAAGAAACTGGGTCGGCCAAGAAAGAGCAACTTCGAAGACCGGAGCGAGAGGTGATTCTGGGAACCGCAGAGCCTGAGACCATTCAGCCCAGCAATTTTATGGAATGGCCAGAACGTTTGTGCCAGCGGAGCATATGCAACTGATTTACTCAGAGTGGAACTGTCCCCGTTCGGCGGAAGCGCTCAGCTGAACTGCAAATACATCAAACGGTACAAGAACTTTTTAGAAGGGAGAGTATCGGATCCGGGGCAAAAGTTTGTGTATCCCCTGCACTACTGTCATGGAAGAGCCGGGAAAGCAATCGACGGGTGCTCGATGCTGGCTCCCAGAGAGGGTCACACTCAATCACGCGCTGTTATGGAGGAACTGTTTGGACAACCATTTAAGGCGCTAGGAAGCTGATCTTTGGGGTACTATGAGAGGCAAGACTTCCCGAGACGAGCCTGGTTCCCTAATCGAACGGGTGATGAAGATGCAAAACCGCGGCATCGCTCTGAATCATCCGGGCCACCGATCGGACCTAAATGAGCTACACATGACCGAGACCACAGCGGTCAGTTTGCCTCAGGAACTACAGAATAGGTGGGCCTAGAAAGCCGAGAGGATCAGTGGATTCGGCCACAAGCTATGTTTCAAGACCTGAGGCGGCTTGTAGACCGCCACGCCCGAATGGCGAATAGTCCCTCGGGTCAACTTGTGGGTGAAACGAGCAAGCCACCCAAGGCTATCTAAACATAGGAAGGTTGGACTGGGGATTCTAGCGGAGGCCAAACACGGGCAAAAGCCCACTCATTATCCCATGAAGGTAAAACTTGCAGGCAAGTGAAGTGCGTAGTGCACTAAATTGCCTACCTCGGTGTTCTTGCTTCCGTAGCGTAGACTTTGGCGAGCGATGGGCAGTGGCAAGGAGCCTGTGCCCTAGCTTCTTTTGCCTCAAACGAGTTGCACTAAAGATGGGACCACGGGAAAGAAATTCAGATACCGCACGAACTCAGTAAATCGAGAGCCAGGGAAACCCCAAAACAGGGTGTGGTTTGCTCAATGTCTAAAGCTATCAATAAATTAATTTCCATGAGGTAAGGGCAGTCGGCGTAGAAACATTTGTTGGGCGATAAACGCTCTCGCCTTCGTAGATAATGGCTCGGATACTGCTCTGGTAAGGAAGGGACTTGCAGCGAGCTATGAAATCAGGGGGAAACAGCGAGCAAGGTAGGTCGTACCAAGGTCATCCAGCCAACCGAACTACACCTACAACTCGTCTCCTCGGTCGACATCAATAGGGCATGGAGCCTAGAAGCACTCACCATTGAAAATTCACCAGTGAGAGCATCCAAGTTAGTGGAATTGCTTCTGAGTCGTTGACCGCATCTCGACGGGGTCGCAGTCGGAGAGTGGCTTAACAATGAGATAGGTTGTTGGTCGGTTGTAATGCCCAAAGAGCCCACTGGATCCTGGATCAAAGAATACGAAGCCGCAAAGCCCAAGATGTAGTGCGCACATTATTTAGCTGCGCACTGTGTGGTGTTACAAAAGGAGGGTACGGCAAGCAGATTCAAATCGACTGAACTTCGGTGGGAATGGCGGACACTGAAAAATTATTCCAACGGCTGTTTAACGTTGAATTTGCTGATATGGCCATTTAAAGAAACGCTTCATCGGAACTAGATAGGTTAGCTCAGAAAACCGCAGCCCAGAAAGCCAGGTTTGTGGTTGACCTTCTTGAGGTCCCTCAGCTATGGAGACTTAACCGAAAACCAACTCCGAACGGCCGAGATATGGCTCTGAAAAGATTACGCTTTCTCGAAAATAGGCTTATCCAAGGATCAAAGTTAGGAATAGAATAAATGCGAGCCGTGGAACATAACGCAGAGTAGAGCTACATAGAAAGCGCAGGTGCTGCTGTAACCGACTCAAATTTGCTGTGGTATCTACCCCTTCGCCCGGTCATGAATCTGAGGAAGTTCAGAAAGGTCATGGTGGTCTTTGAATATACCGCAAAGGGTCAGAGCGTGTCACTCAGCAACCGTATACAACGGAGCCCAGACTAAAAGACACCCCTGATAGAGGTTTTAAGTCCTTTGCGGCTTGAAAAATTGACCGTTTCTGCGAGCATACCTGATGCTTTCATAAGCAAAGATACCCGTTAAAGATAGGGGCGTTTTTTTCTTCCCTGGTGGCACGACGACAATACTCACCAGACACCCGAAGAGCACCAGCCGACGGTTCATCTAGCTGCAACAGTGTCATCACTTTTCTGAGCTGGATGTGCTCCTCGAGAAGCTTTCAGGCCTTTTGGTGGCACCAGCAATCCACTACAGAGAGCTGCGAACCACCTCTACGTGGATGGTTCCCTGGGTTTCCCTGGTGACCCGCATACCGCAGTTCTGTAAATAACTGAAATGACCGCCATTCAAGAGGCAGGATGGTTCGGCCTTACGGAATGGACTGCAGACAGTATTAAGGTTCTCAGTGTTATTCCGGAGTCCGAGAAAGTTGAGTGCTTGAGGGTTTTTTGGGATCTTCGTTGCCGGTGTAGAGCAAACTTGGGGTTCGGTGGAATCCCGAGAGTCGTGAACTCATATTCCACCCGGACCCACCCAAAAGACCAGCCACAAGGAGGGGAATTCTATCATAAGTCCCAAATCTCTGTGGCCTTTTGGGCTCAGTTTCACTGTGTCAGTGACCTGGAAGAAGCTTGCTGAAATCCCTATGTAAGAGAAGTGCCTTTTGGGACTAGCCCTCCCCCCAGGACGGCCACAACAAGCTGTGGCGTGACTGGTAAAACAACCTGGATTAACTTGGCGTGATCAAGATATCAAGATGACAAATAAGACTCAAGTGCGCAAACGACGCCCAACTGCTCGCGGTTTCAGATGCGCCAGAAGTAGGCTACGGGTTAGTGGCTCACGGACTCTGGGCAGATAAAAATGGTGGTGGCACCATCAGACAGAATTCGCAAAGGCAAGAGTAGCCCCACTGAATGCTGCGTCACTTCTGAGGTTAGGATTGACTGCAGCAGTACTGGCCGTGAGGGCTACCATTTTCATTAGGAAGTGATTTGGTCCAGTAGACTGGGAATTAGAATTTTGGGCTGACTAGGACACCGTACTTCATTACGTATGCACCACCACCATTAGTTTTAATACCTTTGCGGTCAGCGGACTCACGGTGACTCATGAGTCTACCAAAGCCAGCCAGTGGCACCATGTGCTATCCTCCAGTGACCCAGCCGACTTCTGCTCGAGGGGCCTAAGAACACTGGAAATGCCGCTGATGTGGACTTAGGGGCAGTACCTCGTGACTTATTCTAAAGAGGCGTGGCCAAAGTTACCAGCACCCAAGCTTGACGATGGTGATATTGAATATGAAATGACCAATAATAGCCAAAACCTCTACGGAAACCGGAAATCTAATAGCAAAACGGCTGCTTCCCCTACTAGGCTAGAATATTGAAGTCAAATGGACGAGACGCAGGGTACTGTTACCGATTTCGGAAGGCCCTCGTCCACAAGACGGGTAGAATGGTGGAAGAACTGCCAGAGATAAACAAAGCCGGAATCCATGTCCTGCATCCAATCCGACCACACGGCTTCCCATTTGAGACCAGTGAGCCGTCTAGGACGGATAGTAACGCCATTACACAGTAGCATTCGAAAATTGACCCCTATGCTTGCTATCAGTCTATTGAGAGTTGGAAGGCGGCTGAATAATTCAAACCTGGGGAACAAAACAAAACAACTCATGATAGTTTCGGTAACCACCACATCACGAGATGTCTGACAGATCATTATATGGAGAAGAAAGGCATACTCCTTTGAACCACCAGGTAAAATATGTTCGTCGCCGATTCTGGGTGAACTAGAGATCACAGACAGTCAAGTGAACAGTTGGTAATCATCTGAAGCTTAGCCGCCGAAAAACTGTAACAGACGAATGATAGCCCCTTTCAGCTGTGAAAGCTTAACCTGGGTGGTTTTTGTTCATGGAGATCGGCGTCTGTTATTTTGGTCAGTTACTGGTACGACGGCAGAGGAGCACACACAAATTGTATAGCTGTTTGGTAACATGTTCAAGACCCGCGACAGTTCATCTAGAAGCGTCACATAACGTGACCACTGGTTCATTATTAGTGGCCTTCCAGAGGTTTGCCACAAGGAGAGGCATTCTCAATAACATACACCCAGACAACAGCCCAATTTCGCTAGAGCAAATAAGGAGTTAGATAGATGGTGGAACCTCCAGTACCGTGCTAAAATAAGAGTCAACACCGTGGCAAAAGGAACAGAACGGCCTGTTATTCTACCTTTTGCAGTCTTTGCGGTGGCCTTTGGGAGAAAATGATGGGACCGTCCAGGAAGATACTCAGGACTCTAAGCTCACAGAAAGTTCTTGATGATGGGATGCCGATTATCCGCTGACTGAAGACTAACGCCTGTTGAACGATAGACCTTCAGCGCCGATTGTTTCGGATCCAGAAGGTTACCCAGCTTTCTTTCACAGTGGTCTGTTGCTATTGTAGCCAAATGTAGTACCACTCATTCTGAAAAATCTACGTGGAACGTGTATCATAGGACGGAAACAGGTGAACCACTTGGCACGAGTAATCTGTAAATGTTGGACCCATCTTACAGCTGCGACAAAGGTGCATCTCCAAAGAGGCATCACTTAGACTTGGCGATATGGTCTTCCTTCAGGAAAACCACCTACCTAAAGACGAAAGGGCCGTTGCAGTGACCAGAGGCTGTCGCACGGAAATCGATGGTCTCGTAAGCACGATGGTGGTAAAAACAACCGAAGGAGGCGTGCTGCGAGATATCCGTAAGGTGTTTGCTTGAAGAGGACAAGTACGAAGGCTTCTCCGACGCGACACACCAAGCGCGGGCCATAGTTTATTAAATACGTCCTCAAACCTCTGACGGAGACTGATGCCGATTTTGTAACATTACCCTCTCATGATTTCCCCCGTTGGTCCTGACTATTTACACGGTCTAGAAACTATGTTCGCACTAAATTTGGCACTATTTTAACGATTTACAAAGAAGCTAATATGTTGCGGATCCAACCAGTGCATGACTTGAAACTGTTTGTGAAATAGCGGGGATTATGGAACTATCTTTTTCTGCCGGCTTGTAGAAATAGCCGTACTTCCGAAACTCAATATTTGCATTATTATTTTCCCTACCTTCAATATGACATGTTTGCTGTGACCATACTCTTCGAATGGTTATATTGCGAGCTTGACTCTCTTGTGTTTCAAGCACCGTATAACTATTTTCATCCCTCGTCGCGGATCCTCAGTCTCTAATTGGCTGTGTACGTCACTCCAATCAGGAAGCCGCCTATCTTTTCACATTTCCCAAACTGTATACACATCCTGACTGCGCTGAAGCTTGCATCCCCATAAGTCG
This sequence comes from Fasciola hepatica, assembly GCA_948099385.1. NCBI lineage: Eukaryota > Metazoa > Platyhelminthes > Trematoda > Plagiorchiida > Fasciolidae > Fasciola > Fasciola hepatica. Next base: position 3,168,269 of record CANUEZ040000112.1, on the reverse strand, counting down.
GCGGAATAATTGTCGTGGCCAGATGAAACCTCAAGACCCAGGCTTTTGACGAGGGCTCCCGGGGTCTCTAAAAGTGTGTCTGCGACTATCCGGCAGTAGACATGACCCATGGCTAGCGACATATGCACTGACTTAAGGATCTAGGTAAGTAAGGGTGAATCAGTGCCTCTATTTACTCCTTAGACGCTGGCCGTTTCGTAGAGGGATTTGGTGGGTGGTGTAAGGTATTTTTTAGGTTTGTACATAACCCGCGTGCTGATAACTTGTTTATTCAGTACGGCTTAGCTGCTAATCAATCTTTTTCTGGATTTGGGATTATTCGGTTTGGCTACACGTTACTCACAGTCGGAATAACTGGTACAGCATCCTCGCACCACGGTCAAATTTACCTTCCAGTCCTCTTCCGGCGCTGCTAATCCACACAACTCCGATCACCTCGTAGCAATATTCCCTGTGCGTTCCGTAGCCACGTCCACCGTCTTCGCCTTGCTGCCGCATAATGTACTTCCACTCCTTAATGTTTGTTTCATTTTTGACCATCGTTACATGATGCACCTGCACTGAAAAAACTAATCGATCAACTGTTACCCGTTTTCTTCGATCACTTCCCTAATCTTTCATACTTTATGAACTGTCCACATCAGCCGACATCATTTCTGTGCTTTCAAGGTTGTTTTTTTCCCTTCGTCAATCCACGGTGTTCCGCCTATCATAAAAAAACAATATACTGTTATTCTTTCGGGTAATCCTAAACCATTGAATCTTACCTTGCCTTTCTCTCATAACAATCGCCGTTCCAGAGTTCTGGCCTCCCTGTTTTAAGCTTTTCCGATTTTCCTCTCCGTGGATATTCCGCATTCCATCGTTTACGTAGACATTTTCTCTCTGCTTCCTTCGGTCTTTCGCCAGGAATCCCCGCTGCCAATATACCGGTGCTTTAGTTGAAGTGCCTCCATTCCGAAAATATAAGTATCTTGCAGCCGCTGTAAGCCCATCTATCCAAAAAATTCCTTCAATCCGACTAACCATTCACAACCTGCGTCGCTTGCTCCACGTCTTATTTTGGATTTCGCAACTTATTACCGGCCATTTATCGCAGAGTATTGAAGCTTCATTGATATCTGTTCCTTTCCCATGTAGTCATATTTTGTTCTTCATCGTCTCTCTTTTCCAGCCGGGTTTTACCCTCTCTCTCAAGTGAAGCTCCCTGCTTCTAGCTACATCCACATGGATAAGCCAGGTCTCACCATTATACCCTGATTGTCAAGCTGGCAGAGCTATTACTTGAAATCATCGGCGGATCCGTATAAACTTCATTATTTCTCAGTGTGCATACGTTTATCTCATATTTATCTCTCCTGAGTTTACATTACTCATGTCAATCATAAATTTTCCTGCATTATCGCAAAATATCTGTTCACATAATCTTTCGAAACACTTTGTCTTATATCTGTCGTACTCTAGGCCTCCCCGGGTGACTGAGTTCGGTGCATACTCGATACGACAATGGTCCCGGACTCCATAGATTTTTATTTGAATTTCAAAGGCTCAGCTACGTGTCGAAATTCAGAACTCATAATATGGCCGATATGGATACGCGTATTTGGATCAGTACACCTAGTCATCAGTCCATCAGATCATGCTAGGGGTCAACATAACCGCTTTCAGTTGATATACATTTCCGAACAAGGGTCTTGGGTGTTGAAGTCTTGAAGTAGTACACTGTACGAAGCTAAAGTCCAAATGGTCCCTGATCTTGAGATCATCTAGTTATTCGAGTGTCACCGATGAGCTGGAAGGTAGTTCCCCGGATAGAGGAACAACGGAACAAGTGACGGTTCAAAATACAAATCTTGACAGTATCTTGCATCTGGTATTGTCGGCGAACTGGAAGATAGACCACTGGACAATGCGAAAGGGTTCAGGACACTGGTCTTGACTGCCTCTTGCGTCATGAATCGCCGGTGATTTAGCAAGCATGAGGCTGGACAGTGTGAAAATATTCTGCCTTGCGGCAGTCCGTTCAGCTTGAGTGACACTGGAGTGCCCAGCGTTGGAAATCCGTTAAACGGCGAAAATATTGAGCCGCGCGCCGGGAGCGGCCTTTCCGCGACGCGTGACTGTTTATCCTTCTTGGTAATGCCCACAATGATGCATCGTTGGTATTGCACCCACTGACCGCCATAACCCCTGATAAACATCGAGGGACCTGAAATAGCTGAGTGGAACTTATAGCACAGTATTTACTTGTGATATATGAATTTGGCGCACATAGCAATTTAACGGACCATTGGCGCAAAAAAATCATCCAAAATCCGAAAAAAGGGATCGTATATCGTCCCAGAACTCATGAATGCACCTTTAGCGGTACTGCAAAGCCCTACCAAAAGGTGAGAGAGCCGAAATGTCCGCCAGATGGATAACAGTCGCGACCGACACTGGCAGGGCAAAGGCCTAACTACCACACAGGCGACCAAGGAATACACCGGACCACCTTCTAAATCTCGAGGGCGTTCCATGGCTGATAGAGATCTACGACAGCAAGGTAAGCTATTGCATTTGAAATGAACCACATCTTTTCCAATCAAGCTTTAGCAAAGATCCACCATTCTTTAGCCACGACCCACAGTTCCTTAGTATTGACAAACAACATTCAGCCATGACCCACCATTCCTTAGCCTTGATGCACGACCTTTAACTATGCCGCTGCAAGCCAGACAGGTCAAAATTATCGAAATATAATGAAATCAAGAGATATTGGAACAAGTCATTTATTTTTACAAAGACTGGTGTCGCAATGCTAACGGAACAAATGTGAAAGTGTGACGATCATGTGCTGCGCAGTTGACCGTGGTAAAGGCATCAAATGCTGCACCGCAAATTGATTGGAGAATGTTTAAACGATGTGCTCGTATCGTAAAACCATGTGGCACAGCCCTTATTACTGTTACATTTTCAGTAAATCAGTTCTTTATGTACTGAATAATATAAACAAATTAAAGTGGCAAGCATTTTTCCCGTTTGAATTCACTGAATGCTTCTTCGAGCGGATTGAACACTGGACTATACCGTGGGAGAAAACGTATTTGGTGATTGGAGTGTAATTGTGCTTCCACAGCCCTTCGATGAACGGGCGCATTGTGAAAGATAAATGCTGCTGGAACATCAGGTTGCTCACTAGCAACAGACCCTGAGCAGCACAAGAGAAACTCGGTAAAAAATATGCCGTGTGATCTTTGCATGACATTATTACTTCAAGATGCCGGCGATAGATGAACAAGCTAATATGTTCAAGTTAGGTCATTTACTTGACGGTAGAATGCGGATTACTTTACTGCCTATCTTTGAGAGTCCATAGCTACGACAACATCGTATGTGGTAGTTGGTCTCATCAATATACACCTTCGAAGTTTCAGTACCCGATCGCTGCAGCCAATCAGCATATTCTGCTGGTTTAGATTCGACTACATCTGAGTTTCATTCCACTGGTTGAATAGTCAGCTTTTTAACTGAATAGTGATGCCTATCCATCAATCGATCAGGAGATGGCTAGCTACTGTTGTGCTTGGGAAGTCCTTCCCTATCCTTTCCTTTAACTACCTTGTAGGACCCAGGTGTGAATACCGTTTCCCCGTCGGTAGCTACAGTAAGACGGCATGTTTTGATCTTGATGTTGAGGTGTTTGGCAACACCCTTCAAATCATCTCCCCTTCGTGCGCATTCATTTATCCTGCGTCAACCTTAAGCCCTGGTGAAATTTTGGGACCCTTTCCTCTCACCCATATTATTGCTCTCCATATTGTCAGGAGGTGATGAGCACGGCGCCAGGTCAAGAATGGCGAATACTATTAAAACGGCCACGATGCGATTATATCGCCCGACTAACTCCAAACGAGATATCAACCAATCGAAATTGAGTCTTGCAATGCAAGGATAACACGTCAAAAACAAGCAGTCTTGTAAAAAAAACTGTAGTGTAAGAAACGGTACTCGGTTTTGCATTTCAAGTCATAGAAGGATATCAGAACTGGACATGATGAAACGAATAAAGGCTGGTTCATCAAGTCTTTAGATAAATGGATTCAATAAAATTCCGAGAGCGGTGCGCGCAATCATCTTAAGTACATAGCCATTACTGTCGTCAATCTATTTATGCTGCAGAATTTGACACCTTACTATCACCGAAAATGCCACAGTAATAATGGCTGTGCCACATGGTTTTACGATACGAGCACATCGTTTAAACATTCTCCAATCAACTTGCGGTGCAGCATTTGATGCCTTTACCACGGTCAACTGCGCAGCACATGATCGTCACACTTTCACATTTGTTCCGTTAGCATTGCGACACCAGTCTTTGTAAAAATAAATGACTTGTTCCAATATCTCTTGATTTCATTATATTTCGATAATTTTGACCTGTCTGGCTTGCAGCGGCATAGTTAAAGGTCGTGCATCAAGGCTAAGGAATGGTGGGTCATGGCTGAATGTTGTTTGTCAATACTAAGGAACTGTGGGTCGTGGCTAAAGAACGGTGTGTCGGGGCTAAAGAGTTGCGGGTTTTGGCTTAAGCTTGTTTGGAATAGGTGCAGTTTAGACGGCTACTTCAAAGGGTGTATACAGGGTGGCTGTCCTCTAACTGACTGACTAGCAGACAAACGAACCACAAGTCTCAAGGCAAGTAACACAGGAAAGCTCACTACGTGTAACTTAGGGTTATCCTAGGGTAAGTCGGGACCTGCTTCTGTATAGGGCCTGTAACGGCCGGTCCTCTTCTCATGACACATTAGAAAACATACTAGGCGGCGCGCAAAAGAGAACTCAAAACGCTGAAGCGGGACAAGGTGTGTATGGGAGGGACGCGACGGCGTGCAGATAGTGTAAACAGGCGGAGCAAGTGGCACCACCAACTTCAGTGCTTGTTCAAATAAACGGGTTTGTCAGTCTTTGTAATTGTGTGTTGTATCTGTAGCACTTGTAGGTACCTATAAACTTCCGACTCCTTCCATGGTTGTCAACTTCCCTTGGTGCAACACCTCCTTTTTGTACCGACTTTTTAATGTAAAACACAAACACCACCGAGGAATGCAAAAAGGCTGTCAAGAAAACGTTTATTCTGGCGCGGTCTCATCCTCTAATTTGGAGTGTCTTGGAATGATATCTGTCGGGAGTAACTGCGAGAAACAAAATATTTAAGAAGCTTCAACGGCGTCATTTGCCACTTCTCCCAATACCTCCCAGTTCTGTTCAACGAATGGCTGCTAGACAGAACTGAGCTTAAGATATTGGCGGATATCGGCTCTTTGGCGCCTATTTCCTGATCACAAGGACAGCGAACAACTGTAAGTTAGAGTCACACCTTTTGTTTCATTTTAATTTCCAATGTACGTATTCTATTGGCCTTTTAATATAGCACGTTCTACCGCTCATCTTAGTTTGCTAGTGTCGTCTTAGATATTGTTGACATTAGATTAGTGTACCATATAGACAGAGTAGTACTCTGCACGTTACAAAACTTGAACTTAAGATCGGGCAATCAAACCGACCATAACCGATCTGAAAGGGTTAAATTTAAACTTTATTCGATAAAGCTCATCTGAAGTCAGTCAAACAGCGTACAAAATCAACGATCACTCCGTTTTCCTGTGTGATGGGGACAATTTTCTCTGGGGTGGATATTCAAGAGCGTGGCAAAATTTAGTGCGTAGAAATGATTCGGACTGAGAATCGGATAAACACAAAAACGTAGATGAAAATGGTCGGCAAACGTAGTCTTCAGATTCAACGATTGGATATCTACGGGGTGGAGTATATACTACACAAACAACTTCTACCTGTAGGTAACTGGATTGACCAGAACAAAAATCTTAAGTGGCAGGAAAGAGAAGGATAAAGGCATTCCATCCGATTACCTCCAAGCCGGTAGACAGTGGTGTATCAGCAAGAGAATGGGAACAGGTGATAGAACCACTTAAGCTGTGCAGCCACGGCGATAGCATCTGCGAGTCTGCTAAGGTGATGATAAAGCCGTAGGTAAATCGTTCACAGCTGGCGTTCGTTTGAAGGGAGAATCACGTGATGATGGATGGGTCAGGTAAAGTAACACGAATAGTTACCTTTAAGATAAGTAGATCATGATGTTTTAACATGAATATGAAAACTGGATTGTAGATCAGTATGGAGTGCTTAGCTACGACTACTGGATATGTGTAGCTCGCAGAGGTGGTGATGGAGTATGTTGCAGTCAAGGGCCAGACAGGTGATGACCCTTTTAAGAGTGGGGCAGCGGAATAATGCCGGGGGACTAAAGAAACCAAAACGAATATCCCAGACGGATCATCAGGAGTGGAACAAAATGGACGAGCCAACGATCATGGTGGTAAATTTGATGTACGTATATTGACGGAGTCAAATTTATACCACTGAACAACATATCGGGCAAAGACTTCCTGAAAGATAGTGAACGAAGTGGCTGAGGGAAAGCGAGTAAACTTGAATGAATCGACTGATTTTTGTGATAAACGGATCTTGAAGTACCAATATGAAGACTCGAACCACATGACGGATCCATATGATATGCATAGCTGCGGCAAGGGCTTATGCGAGTGGCCTGCGAGAGCGTTGATGAAGTGGCAAACCAGTGGGTACTATTTATCAAGGCGGATCATATAACTATGAAAAAGCTAAGAGTATCCTGACAAATGAACCATACACGTGCAAACATGAAGAGGACTCTATACCCAAAAGATCACCATAGTGGGAAGCGCGAACCTTATGTGGGCGCACAGATGCGCTTGTAGGGGGCGGATATTTGCTATCGAATCATTTTACTTGAATTCTTCGGAGGAATATTCCAATTAGGTATCTTTGGCGATTTTAGAAAGGGAGCGAATAGCAGCAGTAAACATTACGGATGTTGATATTAACTTTTCCGTGAAACTGGCAAGATTACGGATGGGGTTGGCTGGTCGATAGGTGCTCAGTCTCGGAAGAGATGCCAGTGAGAGGGAAGCCATAAATGAGAGAGAGCGCCTGAATGTGCGGACAAGAAGCACTGAAGAGGAGCGAATTAGAAACGGCTAAATAAATGGGCATATATGGAGCAATAATTTTATTCGGGCATAAAAGGAGTAATCTATAAGACGATGTAGAAGTCTTGAAATCTTGAAGTACTATACCTGTTCGAGGCTTTGAGCCCAATTGCCCCGGTTCTTGAGGAAATCTTTGATCTTCTGCAGGATTCACCGAGCTGGAACTAGAGTACAAAGAAGCGAGGGGGACGGGGTGGCAGCAAATACAAAGTACACATAACATCATGCAGTCTTTGTAAACAGTGCCTTAAGTGGAGCGGGATTGCAATATCCACGAACATATACGCAATAAAAGACACCTGGTTCGCTTTTTTCAAAAGGAATCATTGGGAGAGACCCAGGTAGAGGTTTAGCTTTTTATTGAAGATAGTTTTGTTCTGCGAGAGAAAATATTTTCCGGAAGTGCATTCCACAGAGTAATAATCCCAAAGCTAAAATAGTTTATCCTTAGTGAAGTGAGTGACCTTGATTTGAAAACCTTTCTGCCGTGACCACGGAGAGAAGAGGCTGGACAGACGGCAAAGAAGCAATCGCTTTGAACTGATTCAAAAAGTTGGAACAGCAAAAACAGATCACCTCTTGCGCGTCTTAAGTCTAGAGGATAGAGATTGAGGAATGAGAGGCCGACGGGATAAGGTGGGTGGGACAGGCCACACTGCTTTGGTGGAGGCCCTCTGAACTCTTTCTAGGATCTCACTGTCTCGGACTAGACCAGAGTGCGCTATCTGACTACCGTACCCCAGCAGAGGTCAAATATACGTGCCCAAAATTATGGAAAAATCACCCCTAGATATGCGCGGGAAGGACCTTCGAATCATATTTAGGACTGGAAAGGCAGACTCGACCGCAGGTTGGTGATGATGGGAGAAGAACAAGTTACAATCCAACCAGAAACCGAGCACCTGGTGTCGGTCAACCCTTGGCAGTGTGGTTGCTCCGTTAATGGAAAACGTGTGACCAGTCTCCCTGCCGAAAGACATGCTCATGTGTTTGTCATCGTTAACTGGGAAGTTTCAATCCTCGGACCAGCGTTTAATTTCATCAACTGCAATTTGCAGGTTTTCGAAGCTTGAACTCCAGAGGGTTATATCGTTTGCGATAACTGTTTTTTCCAGCTACTGGTGAACAGTGAAAAACCGAAGGATAATATGGAAATAAAGCGGGTGAGGCAATGTTTCAAAGCCGTGAGCAGGAAGAAAAAAATTCTTGTGGTTCTCAACCGATGCTAGCTGGCGGGCTGACCGTGATCTGCACCCCAGCGCGAGTCACCCTTGGGAAAATGGATGCTATCAGCTATGCTAGTTGCGCCAGTACGTGGTCGCAGGCGTCCTACACGCCCGATGTTCGCCGATCAAAGCAGAGGGTTCGACGGCCCCAGCACAGTTCGGAATTATGAGATCGAAAAATGAAGGCCTAATAACTGTATCGTAACGTGGCGGGTAAAATCTTGTGTTCCAGAGAAGGGCAGCCGGACTGCGAAAGTTCTGGGAAGGCAAAGACAGTGGAATCACAGTGGTGTGTCGGCGAGTAGTGGCGTGTTCTCCAGGTGCTTCGGCCATGATAATAGCCCGTGGTGCGCCCGGAGAGATAAGGTATCTTGAAAAGTTATATGCTCCTAGATCATGATCTGGGAAGGGTGAAAGTAGAGAAAAAGGGGTCTGGCTGGGTTCCGGCTAGGGACCAGCAACAGAAACAGTGGAAAGAACAATCCATCTGGTAGAAAATTCGGACAATATTTATAAAGGATAAGGATGTGTGGAGTGCCAGTGTATAGGTGACAAAATAATAAAATGTGAGAGAAATGCAATCTGAGAGAGCGAAAAGTTCTATATTGTCTGATAAATATCGGTAAACTGTATTAGCCCTCCCCGTACGAGAAGATAAATACGTAGGGAGAACGTGCACTATCTGTTAGACGGTGGAGATGCTGGTTAAAAAACTGTTCTGCTTATAAGGCTGGAGCTGAGTGCGTTACTGGACGGAGAAACACATGCCAAAAAGATTCAGATAGAGAAATGGCAGATGTCGGGCAATGATGCATACACGGGGCGAATCTCAACAGGACTGCGCGATACTTGTTTGGCAGAAGTGCAGCTACAGTAATGTTCGTTCTTGCTTTCAAACAGTTCATTGTTTAACTGAACGCTGACTGCCTAGCGAGGTTGCCACTTGACCGCTGTTCTTGTGCACAACGGCACGAACGCTCCCAGATACACGCTCATCACTATCTCTCCCGGTCGCCTTCTCGCCCTCACGGGTTGTGGAGAATACCTTGCTGGGTAGCGCGTTTTTGCAGCAATCTGTGTAGCAAGAGGGACAGAAGAATACATTATTTAGGGAAACCACGAAGTGGGCTTTAGGATCTAAAATATAGAGAGCTTAAAGTGATCTAGAGGTCCCATGAATTTCACTTGTAGAAGCCAGCCACAGCGTAGAAGACAGAACTCAGCTGCGGAAAAGGTTTATCTGAGAAAGTGACACAATTACTGAAGTAGATCTATAGATACGAACACATCACGATTCATTCATCTTCGATCGTTGCATAGTCTACCACACTAGCAGTTTCTCCAACTTCTCTTATCTTGTCATCTACTCGCTCATGGATGACCTGACTAAATGAAGTTGAAGTGGAAATTTTCTACTGCAATTCACCATACTCGCGCTGCCGTCCAAGAAGTTTCTGATACACAGCTCTCCTTTCTAGTGGACTCCACCAGTGGAGCCGCACCTTTAACTCCAACTGTGATGCTGGGCACGAAGCCTGGACGTTCTGGCGGCAAAAGTCCACCGGTTTGGTCCGTTGCTTGAGTGACACCCTTTAGGGCTTCAGCTTAGTGTAATGAACAACCATTAATAGACTACCTACTTTCGGCGATACGTCTCAGATAACACAGTTTGTATCCAATTAAATTTTTCAACACAAAAGAGCCATTTTCAACGCCCAGGCAGTTGAGCACGCAGCACCCCGATGGGTACTGACATATAAAGTCACGAAGAATCTCCATAATTTGCTGGAACGCCGTTTTTTCCCTGTAATAGTATTCAATTTTCTCCTCTATGTTGTCCAGCAATGGCCTTGAGCAATGTCTTTTCATTGTGTCTCTACTATAGCTATATTCTGGCGGTGAATTGAAGATGATATCAAATCTGACGGGAACCGGACCTCCCCTTCCAAAAGAAGCTAAGAGTCTGGTTCGCTGAGTCTCGCGCCGAACCGGGGTGGGCCAGCAAGCAGGGTTGCATTTTGGTGTCCAAATTGGTGCTTTGTTTGTCTCAGGCTTCCAGGAGGTTGATAAGCTTTCAGTTAATGTGCTCAACCCATCTATTTTCTTGTGGGTGGTAGAAGGTATTTCGTGTTCCGTCAACACCAGTAGACCTACAAAGATCGTGTATGACGCAGCTGGCAAAGTTGGTACCACGGTCAGAGTGCAGTTGGCCCAGTGCACGCCGCTGACTTATCCAACGCTTTAGGGTTGAGTTCGCAGCGGTTACGGCATCCTCGGAACTCAGAGGTATTGCCATGAACCACTCCATGAAGTAGTCAGCTAGAACCAGCAAGTGTTAATTTGCGCGTTGTGTAGTGGGAGGCTGCTCAACTAACTCCACACCGAATATTCCATAGTGAAACTCAACAGCTATGGGCTGTACCAATAATCTTTGAGGGGTCCTGGGATTCTGAAGGCTGCTGCGGCTTTAGCAAGCCCTGCAGAGGTCCAGTACACCTCTTTGCCGGTAACGACGCCAGAAACGATTCCGTGCCACAATTTCTAGCCTGCTAGCACCGGCACGGCTTAGCTGAGAGTGCAACGACCGAAGAACTCTGTACCATGGAAAGAGAGACAATGATTTTGGTTGGATAACTGAGACCAAGCTGGAAAATAAATACATTATCCACGATGCCTTATTGGTATCAGACCCTCCATAGATGCTTGCTCCATAAACTGCTTCCCCTCATCTCTTGGAGCGTAGGCCCCTCACTTCCCGCCCTTTACGTTGCATAAATGAAGCTTTTGTCGCTATCGCTAGGCTGGATTGGGCCTCACTGTCCCCAAGAGTCCCCCGGCGGACTGATTTGTGCCACATAGTCAGCAAAGCCGGAAGAATAATCCCTGTAGTCCTGAAATGGCCCCCTAGATAACTCGTCCTCATCCGAAAGGGGACTGCTTTCCGGATGTTCAATCGCGTAACCAAATTCCTGTGACTGCTCCGGTCCCCGGGCTGTTTTCCCCCGGGTGTCTTCGAAGTATTGTAACCACAAAGTGGCTAGGTAGTCAGTGCGAATTGGAAATCGTAGCCCGATTATTTATGGTCCACACGTTTTTGCAAAAATGATCACTTCTGGCGCTTCTTTTTGTATTGTGCCACAATTTTCTCCTGTCTACTTGGCGCTTCGCTCCAGTAGGTGGTGACTTCCAGTCTAACCTGTGATAAAACGCGTCCATTGATTCTGTCCCTTGCTATTGTGTTCAGAATTAAGCCGTCAGCTCCCTCAGAAAGGCCTGAAAAGTTGGCACAGGTGCCGAGCAGAAAGATGAACCCAAGCTTGTGAAGGACTGTTCACGTAGTTATTCCCGCTTGAATCCGTCCTCTGCATACAGAAGAGCATTCACCGGTACAGACCTTTCTGAAGAAACTTGAAAAGGTGCGGTAATAAGAAGCAAATCCCAATAAACTTCCCAATTCCGCAACATTGTCAGAAGTTGGCCAATTAAGGACCCGTTCAGTTTCACATGGACCGTTTTTTACTCCCCGGCGAGAGACCGTGTGACCCAAAACACTTGATTCCTTGAACAAAATTTTACACTTGGACGTTTTGAGCCCAAGGCTGGCATTTATAGTACCTCTCTAAACTAGTTTTGAATTCCTCTAACGTTCCTCCTCTTTCCTTTCATGAATCAGCACGTCGTCAGTAAACACAACGCACTCGGAGGGGGTCAACCCCTCCAAAATATGGTTTATCGGACTTCGGAAGGTAGCAGGTGCATTAGTCTGCCCAACTGTTGCGGTCTGGAATTGATGAAGCCCATCTGGGGTCACGAACGGTGACTTCTCAAGATATTCTGCTGAGGGTTGAACTCTCCGGTACCCGGATAATAAATCTAGGGTGCTGAAGTAATGACCACCCCTAGGAGCTTCGGACAAGTCGTCCATGACGGAAAGTGAGAAATAATCCCGCTGTGGGAAAGCATAAAGATTTCTGTAGCATACACATAAGCGAAGTATTCCACCCCCCTTCTTAACAAGTACCACAGGGGAAGACTAGGGGAACGTAAAGACTGGATAACGTCGTTATTCAGCACTTTCTTCGTTGCATGCTACTCCTCCACTTGCTAATTAGGTGGTATCCTTCTGAGAGCCACTTTATTGGGTCTTCGTCCTCAGCGGTAATTCGATGTTTGAATAAGTCCTCCCGGCCCAGTCCCTCATCTCCCCATGAGAAAGTACCGCAGAACTTTTTGGGGAGATTCCGTAAAGTCATTAGGAATACATCAAAAGTGTGACGTGACCTTCCTCTCCCGGGGTTTTTAACACAGCTGCCCATATTGTTCTTGTCCCGATCAAAAGACCTACTCTCCAGATGTGACCTCTTCTGTGGGATACTATTTAACCATCCGAGATTCACCTAAAAGTGTTTTTCGATTATCACATCGTATGGGATCCCCTAACCACCATAAGGGGCGGCTCTCAAGCAACGCCGTCCAGTTCGAATTCAAAATGATTAGCCCTCCAACGATTTCCTTCCCACGGTTTAAGGCCCTTACAGTTGCACCACAAGAAGCATTTCACTGTTTTCAGCTGGTGCCGTCATCTTTGAGTCTATTAGGCTACACGTCAGCCTCTTTTCAACCAAACCACACAGAACGGTTACATCAGCTTTCAACAGGACATATAGTGGTTCGGCTCAAGCGGGGCATACTGAAACAATAAGAACAATGGACCCTCCTTGTTTCTGAGTTTGGGGCCTGATTCCAAGCAAGAGCAGACCCTCCCCGGCTGGCTGCCAAGGCAGCGGCCAGGGAGAGTTGCTGTGGGAACAGGCGCGCCACCGGCTGGAGCTTGTTTTTTGGCGTCCCTCTCAAAACGGGCCACAGGTACCAATGTAACCACCTCGGTACCAGCTTCTGCAATTTGTGGGACAGCGAGCTGACTTCTGAGTCTCCGACCGCTACTCACGTAGACCGCAGCATTGCTCTCCAGCTGACTTTCTTGTGGCTGACCGTTCCAGACGTTCCTCGTCTTCGCCAGTAAAAGGCTCTGGTACAAAGTTATAAAAATTTAATTTGACAGAGAGCGTTTCACAGCCGAATTTGAGACCCTGTTGGTCAACTGTGCAAATATTCGGCAATGAAGTGTCCCTTTGGGCCACTCTAGGGAGTACTTGCTGGTCCAGCTGTCACACTGACCGGCCGGAGGACCATACATCCTCATTCCTCAACTGCTTCATTCTGCGGAATATTTTGGCATGGCAAAGGATGTCCAGAGTTATCCAGTAGCGTTCAAGGCCATTTGAAAGCAAAATCAAAGTAGCCACGCTCGAAAAAGTTAGCTTTGATGGTAATGTCATAGGCATTCTAGACCTTTCGGCCAATCATGGCAAACTTCCGCAGCTCATCCGTGAGCCGTTTCAGAAATAACCGCACTTAACTCTCCCGCCGACTGTCATTCACACCAAGACAGAATTTCTCGGGCGCACGGCGAGTAGGCACCCTTTCAGTCTTCATCATCTTGCACTCAGCTAATGTACAGGACGGTTCGTGGGCCGATGACAACCCCGGGTTACTCTTGTGCTGCTAGCTGCCAGTGGCCTTATCCAGGTTGCCGGATTCAATCAGCTTCTTCGACATCCTTCTTTCCCGTGGAGTGGTACCAATTTGCAGCAGTCAGCTAACAAAGAGAGGACGGAATTCGGCAGCGAGAAAGGTTCGTATGAGAACGTGACACTATGGCTGATGTGGATCTACAGATGTGAACACATCACGACTCAATCGTCTTCGATCGTTGCACAGTCTACCACACTGGCAGTTTCTCCAACTTATCTTGCCATCTAGTTGCTCATGGATGACCTGACCAACCGGAGTGGAAGTGGAAATTCACTACTACAATTCTTCTTACTCATATAAACCTCCAAAGGCGTCATTTACACCTCGCTTTCCACCTTTCGTGGTTCAGCCTGCGTTCGATTTCAAGTGCTTTCTTATTGTCTTTCTAAAGACCTTTTTCCTTTGTTTTCTCGAATCGTTTCTTCTATCCTCCGTGTTTCCTCTTGCAATGTCACTTTCTTTTTTGAGCTTTCCTGACTTACGATAATTAATCCAGTAAATTGTTTACTGAGCGGAAACATGCAGACCCCGGTGCTGGGACGACAGCGCTGCACATACCAGCATTTACGTCTGCTGGGTCAGGACTCTGGTTATTATAATAATAATAGTTTATTTCGGATAACCCCGAAGCTTGCTGCAAAGCAAGATCATCCTGATGGAACCGGGGTTCGAAGACCACAGTATAGTTAGTGACGCCACTCGGTTCATGCAGAGAGCAGGCCGCTTCCCACCGGAGGTGACAGTGGAAGCCATAAATTCAATAATCTCCCCCAGGAGCTACGAGACGTTGAAGGAAGCCTTCAAAGCCCGCATGAATCAAAGGTAGGACCAGGGCGTTCAACAACTTCTGATAGGGGTCTGAAGGTGGAAAGCCATCTAGATTGCTGTGTGAGTTGTGGAGCTTGGGAGAACCGAAAGTAGGTAGGGTCCTCTGTTAGGGAAAGTGTGACTGCAGCGTTTACCGCATTGCATTCACGGTTTACTGAGTGTCACGCCTAAACCCCCGCCAGGGGATAGCGCAGCTGTCGCCGATGACATTATGTCACGACACAAAGCCGCTGATGCTGGGGTACCTAGGTCTTCCTACGCAGTAGTGCCTGCCTGGCCGGTACTTACCGATCTCACTTCAGGTTTTAGGATTTGTTTGAGCCTCTAACGCTCAGCACAGCGTAGAAGTGCAAGACAGGAGGGGTGCTGCGCACTCTCACCCAGGCGATATAGTATTTCACTCTAATGACCGGTCGTCGAAAATCCCCCAAAACCACTGCAGTTTCCAAGTTTCCTTAACATCACTCACTTATTTACACTATCGACTTGTTTTATGCACCTTTGTTTTCACGGACTAACGGTTGTTTGTTCGCGCCCAGCGCGTTGCTCTATCACATACTTGTTCTGGACCTGCGTAACGCACTTGCTCTTCTCTCGCATACCGCAATTCGGTTCTCGTTTTTTGAGTACCAATGATTGCATAATTGGGGTTCGTATCTTTTTCGTATCATTGTTCATCTGATAATCTAATATCGTGGAATTTCACGGGTAATCGGCTTTTGATTTCGGGATCTGTTGTGAGTATGGCTACGCAGTGCTCAAACTCGCCTTTCACTCACTAAGACGATATCTCAGCCTTTTAGAAGCAGGATATTCTGAGGACCGGAAGCCCTTCGGTGAGGGGCCAAACGATGTAAGCTGTGGAGCAGGTTTCCCGGTGGTTAGCAGGGAAACTGAACTTCGGACCCGCCGTGGTGACACACTAAGCCGGGTGTAGGGTAGACAATGGTCCTTTGAAAGCAAAGGATATCGTTTCAACTAATTTACTCCCCTCAGACACCGATATGGTTGGGAGTTACATCCCTCACCAAAAGGGGACCATGGCAGGCCACTGGCTGAAAAGCCGACCTGTCGAAGACACGACCATCTCAAATTATTGCCGGCAGCCGCTCACCTGAAACTTAGGTTTGAAGCTTAACTTTTGCTGGGTATTCAACGTGGCCGGAGTCCCATACCCAACTCTAGGCATTGACCCCCTCCAATACTAACTTATTGGTCGATGCACGGCGCCGTAGAGTAGTGGATGGTCAGAACTCTTTTGTTACTGTTCATTTTAACTCTCACGTGGGTCTCCGTACTCTTGCATACTTTATACCGCAGATGCACCGGCACTACAGCAAACTTGTCGCCGCCTACTGGGCCGTTTTTTTGGCAGTCCGAATCCATCCAGGCAGTGGCGACTAACGTCAATCATCATGTTAACTCGAAGGGACCCCTACAGTTCAATGGGCCGTACTGGTTAACCCCGGGCAAGGTTCAGGCTGCGCAGGCCGGATTCGAACGCATGACAGAGCCCCGTATAACACCCCCTCTAGTAGCTCATGAGCCTGTCTGTCTCAAGTGGTTCCCGTATATGATTTCTATTGGTTATCCTGTGCTGATTACAGAGCACTTAATAAAGGCCCCTTCTCTGACAGAAACTATATTCACCATGTACCGGGCCTTACTTGATCTCTGTTAGGTTGCTGCTTCTTCAGCGCATTGATCTTATTCGTGCTCACATCCAGATCCAGGTTGAGAACGTCAATATATCGACAATTGCGACTGCTATACCTTTATGGCTGTCCGGCTATCTGAGAGAGCCACCTAGACTCAACAACGCAGTCCAGATCTTTCAGTGATTCATACACGTGGCATCCCCTGGCTAAAAAAAGGTCTACGCATGTCTGAGTGATATTTTTGTGGCTAGTTCCTCAGAACTAGGTGTCAGTACAAAATCAGGGACACCTTTTGGAGGCTCCAGCCAACTGAGCTTTACAATCAACGCCGAGGAATGCTTCCCAGGTTGGTCTAATTCCACCTCTAAAGGACACTATTTTATTAGTGGCTACCTCCTCCGACACAGACATTTTCGCCTATAGCCACCGTCCTGAATCCCAATCTTTTCGTCAGTAAAGCCATTTTGCCGGCCTGATGTGTTTTCACCGCGGGTTTATTTCTTACTGTGAGAAAAACAAGCTACCTCCGCCGACATATTGCGCGGAGGCAAGCAAAAGTTTGTGTTTACCTATGCGGCACGGTCTACATTTACCTCGGCCAACGAGGCTGCCATCCACAAAGCACTCAACACCCGCCACGAGTCTTGGGCTCCTGATCGGAAAGTGACAGATGTCTTAAGAGAAGCGGCTGACGCAGTACCGCCACAGTTTGCGGACCATCAATGACAGCCTCAAGCTTTCCCCTATGGGCGCAGGCAGCCCACAAAACCCAAGTACAGCACACTCGGCAAGGGGTTACTAACCTTCTGCTTAAGCATCCATTACTTTTGTCAAGCTCTTGAAGGTCATTTCGTTTACTGCTTACCGATTACAATCTTCTGGTTCATCCAACAGAGCCAGTTTCCGATCCATACCCACCACACGAGGTTCTCCACTAAGACGTTGTCCCACAATTTACTGCGGACATACGACAAGTCTCCGTGGTATTCAGTCGAGTCGTCCAAGCCTTGCCATGCTTACGTCAACTAAGTCTGTTATCACCATCTGCTGTTGACTCAGATGCAATGGCACATGACCAAACTACGGATCCGGTTATCGATCGACCTCAACAAAAAGGCCCTTTTAGCTGAGAGATCGTAAGTATCCCGACCTTCCAGAACGCCGCTGTCTGCGACAAGTTACGAGGTCACCCAGGCCGATGGCTCCTGCCGCCCACCGTTATCCTACCCCCAGATGCTCCATATCCTAGCTCACCCAGGGGCGGCTGCCCCGGTGGAGCTGGTAACCGAGTATTTTGCCTGATACATCGTCCCACCAGGTGTCCGCAGATGGGCCCTTGTCTATTTCGATTATCAACTCGGTAAGACATAAGCAAGCTATTAGGGCTTGAGCTAGGTTTCCAGAACCGAGACAAGTTTTCTCCATGTGTGCTTTGATCAGCCACCGCTTTTAGTAGTATGCGCTTGTAAACTAACCGGCGTGGACCGACTTAACCGCTGGCCGCAGGCCATTCCCGTCTCCAGCCTTACTCCAGAATGGACCGTGAAAGCTTTTGCGACCGGTTCGGTTAGTCAGCTCGGTTGCTTGACGATGGTGGCAATAGATCGAGGCCCATATCCCGACGGTACTTTTGGTGGCCCTTTCGTCAAGCCGGGCTGCTAGAAAATTAAGAGGGCAGCCTACCACCTGCGGGCTGGTGGTGTGGTCAAGTGTGTTCACCGGCAGTTGAAGGCCGCTTTTGGTGCAAAAGGTAACCAACTTCGGGTTGGAATGCATTCATTGGCACCCTTAAGTCTGCTTGGTACGGTCAAGGAAAAAAGATGCACAACATCAGCAGTACCGGTATATGACTGTGCGCTTCACCTGCCCGGGGAGCTGACAGCCCCCCACCAACCGTGGACTTCGGCTGCGACGACTTTGCCTAGCCCCCTAAGCAGCACGTTCCAGTGCCCAGGTCCAGCTCGCCATGGAGACAGCCGTTCACGAGTATTCCAGCTGCATTAGAAACTACCACCCACGTACTCCTTTCAGCTGGTTGCCTTCCATCATAGTTGAAACCGCCACATACTGGACCGTTTGGTAAGATAACACCCAGAGCAAACATTTTTGTCCTAGACATGGCCGGACGACAAGACACCGTATCCATTGACGGCCTTAAACCTGCCGTCATAGCGTGTGGCCGCCGGGCTAAATTTCACCACCTGAGGCCGCCTGGTCACACTCTGAGCTAGCTGTTACTCGCAACACACCAATAAACCTTGTGATAAGCCGAGAAATAATCCGTCATAATCTCCTACCTTTAAACAAGGCTAAGTTTCCTTCGTGGTCTCCAACTACGAAATCCGGTCGTTTTGCCGATTTTGTGACAGTTTTAGCAACCGATTACTGGCTTTTAGCTGCGAAGTTCGCCACGGAAGTGCCAGTCAGCAAGCCGGAGAAATCGAGAAAGTGGACTCGTTTTTGGATGAACCAGGGGCGGCTTCTTCAGGCTTGAGGGCGAGTGAGACTCGCGTGTGCCGAAGCACAGTGGGACAGGAAGGTATCGACCTCCAAGAGTGCAGACGCCGTCAAACCCTCGCCAGCCGTCGTTCAACGTCACCAACAACACAACTAGCGAGATACAAGCCGTTCTTGGACTATCAATACTTCCGGCCAACAGCCGGGATCGAACTCCATTAGACTTCGATGAGTGGGCTCTTGTGGTGACAGTCGCATCGTTCATGCTACCAGATAGTTCATTGTTTAACTGAACGCTGACTGCCTAGCGAGGTTGCCACTTGACCGCTGTTCTTGTGCATAACGGCACGAACGCTCCCAGATACACGCTCATCACTATCGCTCCCGGCCGCCGTTTTGCTCTCATGGGTTGTGGAGAATACCTTGCTGGGTAACGCGCATTTGCAGTGGAGAGTATCAGAATAACCTGCAGATGGTCTGCATAGTACGAAGGACCGAAGAAGATGTTTACTGAGTAAAATGCTAGATCAGGTTCAGCAGAATAACAAGAGGAAGATACCAATTATAGCTGCTTGGTAATCGGGTTTTAGGTATCCACCTACCGCAAAGAAAATGTTTCCTAAAGGGTAAGGGTACTTGTTGTCTACCTCAAGCTGGTGAACGATATCAGTCTCTTCCGCAAAGGAATATAAATGGGCAGAGTTTGCGTGGACAATTTGTAAGACAGCGAAGCTGCTGACCTAAAAGAGTAACACTTATAGGACTGGTTCGAACAAGCTTTTAGGTAATACGTGACCGAATTCAAAAGAATCCCAAAACCAAAACACGATCTATCCGTAAATTCCACGATACCGGATTATTAAATTGACAATAACATAAAACAAATAACAACCTCAATTATGGGATGACACGGACTCAAAAAACGAGAATCAAACTGTGGAGTGCGAAAAGCAAGCACATGCTTCACATAGGTCCAAGATGGGACATGACAGTGCAGGGCGTTGGACGCGAACGAACAAGGGTTGGTTCGCAAGAATATAAAGTGTATGAAAAACACGCAAGTGGTGTATGTGAGTGAGTGATATCAAGGAAACACGAAACTGTAGTGTCTTTGGAGGATTTTCCAAAACCGACCGTTATACTGGCGCCGAATATATCGCCAGAAGAAGCATGCTACGAACACTCAGATGAGGAAGTGGCAGATGTGGGACCATGGATTATACACGGATGATATCCTTGAAGGAACCGATGCTACGAACATGATGCACCTAAAACATTGCCTGCCGTATGAAGCAAGTAAATCTATTCTTGGTAGTTTTTCTCAAGCCGTTACTGAGAAGGTTCTATGTATTTTGCTCACTCTCATCAGAGAGCTGGAAGAATCCACTCTTGTTTATGCTCTGGCAGATATTATAGTGGATACCCCTCTTGGTTGGCTGCTCTTTTTCCCAGTGTCAGGTTTTTGGCAAGGATTCAAGGGTAATTCTGAACAGTCATAGACAGTGTGGCTTGAACGCGTGCAATGGTTTCGTCTTGTTTAAGCTTAACCATTGTTGCTGGAAAAACAAGTCAAAAAAAGCGTTAACTGAACATTTTGTATCTTAGGTATCGGTAAATGTACCGGACCAAAAGCCATCTCAAGACCAGGTAACCTGCGAGGGTATCGACCTTACTGTCGCTTTTGAGTGGACCTTTAATAACTTGATATCTCTAGATGCCCCGGACGCACACTGGGTTCTCAAACAGCGGAAAGACCGGAAGGATGATCCGTTTGCGGATTTTATTCCTTCGGTTTGGTTTCTCCGAAAACCGCAATACGACCTTCATCAAGGTGAAGAGCGACGTTTTGAGCTACAGCGCAATTCTACTAATTTATTTGCTCTTTATTTCACTTTAAAACCTTGGTTGGAAGTGCACTGACCTTTGAAGACGAACATACCACTAATAGAGTGAGAAGATCAAAAAACCAGGGGGTGCATGTTATTGTTTGGGTTTTTTCTGGAAGGAGACACACTAAAGAGTTACGGTAATCCAAAGGAAACGTCGAACTACTGGCTCACAAAAGGCAGAAGGCAAGGGAGAAATTTCGAATTAGGGGCGCCTATTTGTTCCTTACCAGTGTTCAAGAGGAGGCTCTGCCGTCAGGGCAATCAAAGACGGCGATTATACCGGTGGACCAAGATAGAAGCCATATCAGCCCCTCATCGCCTTCGGCTGCACAGATTTTAGATGCATTTAGTCTCTGAAAAAAACGTGTTGCAAAAAAACCGTTTCAAAAGTATCTACACACTTTCTACCTTTTCTATAATTCTCGACTTCCGTTGGTGCAACACTACTTTGTTGTGCCAAACTTTTAATGCTTACAGCAACGCACACTTCTTACGCACAATGTCGCCGAGCAACACAAAATAATATCAGTAAATCTCGGATTCTGGCACTGTCTGGAGTTGAGTTATCTTAAAAATACAACAACCAGATCTAACTGCGAGAAACACACCATTCTAGAAGCCTATACAGGGTCACCTGTCTATCATATCAACACCATCTCGACTGATGAGACGAGCTGCTATCAGGTTGAACTGAACTGAGCAAATTGACGGGCATTGGTTCTTTGGCGACCACATCCCGGTGACAAGAATGGTGGGCTATTTTGAGTTGAATTCAAATCCTTTGCTTCATTTCTATTTCTTCCACACTTACCCTTTTGTCTTTTCATCTGAGCGCGCTCCTTTGCCTATTCCAGTTTGCTAGTACCTTATTGGACAGTGGTGACATTAACTTACTGCGCTATATACATTCGTTAGTCCATCCCAACTGCGGAGTTTTGTCAAAATAATTGCTGCTGTTCTAGAATGGACCCATAGCGATCTCTGCACATATCAAGACGGTTTTTCAGGTATTCCTTCCAGAAGAAGTCCAAGAAGCTTTTCGGTTCTTGAAGTGGCTGGGCTACTTTACTCTCGAGGGGCCTGCAGAGTTTAATCTAACGATCCTTTCGTTCGAATCCCATTCTTCGCCGTTTTACGCAGGTTTTTTCCCCCAGAAAGCCGCAGAGGTATTTTGCCTCGGTTGCAGCCCTGGGGTATTAGATGCGAGAATGAATAGCGTCCATGTAGATGGCAGTCTTGTTACAACAAAGGCCAAGCTCGCGATGACTTCGGCAGAGGGATTGTCACACCCGCTAACATGAGGTGGATTTCGGTTGACAGAGTGGGTGGATACTAGCCGTGTCATGGTCAGCAAAAACTTGTTTACGGAGAGCGATAGTTCTAGGTACTCACTGTGGACGCTCTTCCAAAGCGGCTCATTGGGATTAACCCGGTTTTGTTTACAAACTCCAGGTTCAGAATTCTTCAGTGACGCGAAGATTGTTGTTCTTCAAGTTACCTGCGATAAAAGAGCCTTCAGGTTGGGTCGGACCTTGCCTCAGCCTTGCGGGATATTTTTAACCTTCCCAATAACCCTAGTGAGAACGAAGCGCAGCCTACGATCTATCTCGTTTTACAAGTGAAAGCGAAGAATATAGTAGTTATCAGTTCATGTACCTGCTCGTTGCACACAGCGCATTCGTCCGACTGGCGTAGGCGGCCATTTCTTGGGATTGAAATGCCACTGGCAGGGTTTGCCTCCCGTTTATCTATTCACGACACCGGTCGGTTGTTCTTTTGCACAAGGTTCCGCGAGCTAAATAATAGCCGGTCCTGATGCACTGTCTGCCAGTGAGACCAAACCCATTTCGGAAGTTTTGTTAGACAAAACCTTCAGGTAGTGTTCTTCAGAAGATTTGCAAAACGGGTTTAGGGCGAGAACATTCACCAGGAGGTGTGACGCGTAACCAGTGGAAACAGTACCAGCGAGCTGCTGGTGCAGCACGTCAGGTTGGCATATCACCGTGGAACGCCCACAAGATTGAGTCTGGTACTCTTGTTTAGCTTCAGTTATCTTGCGACTCACTGGAGATCGGATACGGTCCGATGGCTTTCCTGTTCCGCAAGTGGGAATGTTCCACTGCACCGAGTCATGATAATGACCAAGTCAAGAGTGGCCACCCCGGAACAAACTGCCATACAGAGTCTAGATTGGTCCGCCGCCGTAGCGGCAGCTTTAGTAGCAATGATTATCAAGATAAAAATAGAGCTAGCTCTGTCCTTACGGCCCTTTGGGACAGATTCTGCGGTTGTTATGTACTGCTTCAAGATTAAATAAGGACATTAGGCTTTGATGACTTTCGCCTTTTTCACGGTAGCTTCACGGAGTTGGAGGATACTTTCCTGCCAGTTTAGCCTCTAGATGATTTGGATTGCTACGTGGTGACTGTAAGCTGTTTTAAATAGCTAGCTTTCACGAAACCGAAGGGGCTTGCGAAACCCAACAAACAGTAAGATTTGCGGGTCCAAAGGGAACAGTAGCCATCTAGGGAAAAGGCTCTGACCAATGCTTTATTTCGACTTCATTTCGAATGATTCTCATCCTAGCCCGTTGTCTTAATTTTAATGGCACGCATTCTGCCACGCGAACGGTAATTCACAAAAGTTGTAATTGGGCAGTCATGAGGGAGGCTCAGATTTGGTTTTCTGTTAGTGTCGGTGATTTAGAAGTGTCTCACTGGAGTGAAAAAACGGCCCCACTCCCACTGGAAAATGGTCGTTTACCCGGTAATAATAGGGCTAGAGAGGTACAAGTTTGCACATTTTGCGGGAGTTAAAGGCAAGACTTTTGTAGCCTAGGCATTTTGGCGTGAATTGCGGGTTAGCCAGGACACTCGACTAGCTTGCGCTTGTATTCCGATACATATCCGTGGTTCGTAAAACTGTGGTAATGATTTTACGTTTTATGTTTGAAATTTATTCATCATAAGTTGATGGATTGTTTGCAGAGCAACTTTAGTGGTGCTGTTAGTGTCGCGAGAATCGCAGTTGAATCAACTGAAATAGTAGGGCTAAGCTGACCACCACTGGTGATTTGTGTGCAGCGCAACTCTGGTTCACATTCAGATCGGCGTATTAAGTTGTACATGTCGGAGATCCAAAGCCCTATGTCAGCTCAGTGTTCAGAGGACATTTACCTGTGTGCCCCTCCCTAGGAAGTGGGACCGCCGAGAAAGAAGAATATGTTGGTTTCGTCTATTAGGGCAACAGTGCAACCACATGTGATCCACGCCTCTGTCCATTTGTGGTGCCACTTGAAGACATGTGCTCCACCATCGCCTGAGATCCAGGATAGTTCATGATCTAGAATTGTTTTTACTCACCCAACAGAGCCCCACATGTGATATGACCCAGAGAAAAATAAAAATTTGCTCAACCTGAGAGTGACGCGCGACTAATACAGGTGAATTTTCTGAGGCTCCTCACTCTTTGTTTTCGGCATCTAAGTTGCCCCCTTTGATCACTGATGGACCGAGCGACATTTGGTCCTTATGCCGATGGATCAAATCTTACGCAGCATCTCCAGAGCTTGGTATTACTGGTCTTCGGTTAACTGACAAGGAAATGAACTTCAACATTATCACTGAGGTTGCACAGCGCTACAAGGTTTGACTTCTTTCGTCTGACCGAAGCGCCCAATACTGGTGCCTATTCATTGGTAATAAATCTGAGGGAGGTTATCTGATTGGTAATAAAACTAGCAGACAAGCTCACTGTCAGGATGTGTCGCAGTTGTTGATGAGCCGTAATGAATTGTCCTTTTTAGGCACGAGTTTGGTAGAACACTTTCGGCGCAAATGATACAATTTTACCATCCTATCTTTATTCTTATTTCATCGATCCACTCAAAATCTTTGGTTCAAGTCGGTCCTCACAACATTCGGTTTCGCTTGTTTGAGCTTCAGGTTGGTTGCCGAATCATTGTTTATTGGTTTATGACCTGGCCGGAACGACCCTTTTGGCCCCGTTCAAAGATTATATTTTACTGCTCGCCTGAGAAGGTGCATTTTAAAGTAGGTTTGCATGCTTTTTACTTGTGGTTACTGGTATAGATAAGGCGTTTTGTTTCTTGCATTAGGGAGATCAGGCAGCGGCCATCAAACGGTCAGCACAGTGAACTTTCCACCTTTTTGCCCCTCGTACTCCCGCCGCCGCCCACCCTCTGCAAATGGCAGACTGATATTAAGTACCAATATTATAACATTAGATGAAGCTAGTGAAGGGATAAAAGATAAAGACGGTATAATGAACAGGCGTGAAGACCACTTAGATTAGGAAGCCCTGGCGATAGAGCTTTCTTGGAGCTTGGCCCTGGTTTTGTGAGTACTCCCATTAACTTATGAAGGGTATAAAACATTGTGAACACTGTCGTCACCTTGGGGCGAGCTGTGTAATGGGCAAGCGGTGGGCAGATACTTTTGTTTTCGCCTGAAGAAATTTAAGGTCCGGTTGCTGCTCTTACTTGGTTACGGCCTACAGAGTTTTATTTTTGTGCTTTTGCAGACTGGTAACTTGCAACCCCCAGAGGAATAACTTTGGTGTTGCTCTTTACAGGATTATCGAAATGAATGAGGTGAAGTTCCTGCTTTTCACTCAGTGGTAGTTTTTCTGAGTACTGTGCAATATCTAGAGCTGTTTTCATCAACGGATGTACAGTATAAACTTCATTTTATGTACTTCATTGGAGGGAGCTTTAAGTTTCGTTACATGTTGTACTTCCATTCCTCTTTGGAAGTCATAGACTACCAGCGATCTCCATACGACCAAGCGATGTACACCATCGCAAAATACTTGCCACCACCTCGAGCTTTACACACGAGATCTTGCAGGTT
Source organism: Fasciola hepatica (assembly GCA_948099385.1). Classification (NCBI taxonomy): domain Eukaryota; kingdom Metazoa; phylum Platyhelminthes; class Trematoda; order Plagiorchiida; family Fasciolidae; genus Fasciola; species Fasciola hepatica. The sequence goes on along the minus strand of CANUEZ040000112.1, from coordinate 3,142,654 downwards.
TGGATGGAAGAATACATCTGCGAGTCAAATTAAACGCACTGGTACTAAAAGCAAACGCCGGTTGAGTTGAGAACAAGTCTCTTGGGCGACCAATGGGCCAAGTTTCCCCGTTATCGGAACCCGGCTTTCTAAAGGAAACCATCTGTCAGGAATAACAAGTAAGGGACTTACTGTCGATAAAAGTGATGCAAAGCAGTGACGCTTTGGACCAGGGGTGAACACCCTCATTGAGCCAGGTGAAATCCATACTCAACCTCACACTAGGACCTGTACCCGGAATGTCATACTGCGCACAGTTGCAACCGACGTTTTACATATATGGGTGAAAGTAGTGTCCATATGGCCCGGGTACAAACCCTGCAGAGTATATTTGCATATTGTTGACCATGACTGAAACACTTAGGGAGGCACGTAAAGCCCACACGTTGGTCGACCCCAGCCTATCTCAAAATGTCCGGAAGGTTAAAGTTTGCACTCAAGATCGCATGGAAGATCTGTCTAGGCTGCCTGCACTTAGAAGTTTTGCACTAAAACAATAGGGGGAATGCCAGATAAAGGCCCGGTTACGTGCCCTCACTGCTTGTTTCAGCATTAACTGATTTCCGAAATGAAGTGTCAAGACTCCTTCTCTACGCCTTTTCGGGCAAGGATGATCACTTCTGTCGAAATCACTGTGCATGCATCCACCAGAGATAGGCTCGGGAGATTTCGGCATTTTAGACATATTAGCTCTGCACTGGGGCGAGAGACCTGAAAGGAGAGGGAGGCCACTGCAGAAGAGAACTTCGAGATAATGAAGAGAAATCTCAGTGGTCTCTAGAACAAGTTAGCTCCTTCGAACTAAAGGTGTGGAGTAGTAAAACCAATGTTATGGAAGGCTACCACAGTCAAAGCCGTCATCCGCAGACGCCACTGCTGGGAACTTTACGAAACCTCCATCAGTGAACCACCTTGGATACTTTGTAACAAGCACATAATTGAGACCGAGAGACCTCTGTGAATTGCTGGGGAAAAGTAAGAACTGAAGTTGACAGGATTATCAGAAAAGACAGTCAAAGATTTATCATCAACGCTTACAATCAGGAGACGCAGCAGAAGATGAGATAAGCTCAGAGTTCACTTGGGATAGCGCCTTCGCCACTGAGGACCAGGGCAAAGCAGGCCCACTCGGTGAGCAACTTGGTGGTACCCTCCGACTGCATGGTGAAGTGCCGGTCAATTCATTGTCGATATGTCCTTCGCCGGAGTTAAAAGCACCATCTTCGGAGGGGATCGTGGGTGAGTGCCCACAAGAACTAAGGGTTCATAATTAAGCGGCCTTGATGGAATCCGCTCAGCAGTGAAGCCCCTTGAATACCTCAGTTCTTTTCGTATGTAAGCTGTACATTTCCGCCCCTGACCACGGAAGCCGCTCCAGCGCTGGAAAAACGCGACGGTCGTGGTCGTAAGTTGGGGGTAGATCTAATTCGTCTTTGACTAATTCTAAGCCGGCAAGCCTGACTGTCAACTTGAGTAACCACTGAGATTATCGGACCTACATCTGACAGCTCTTAGTGAAGCTCATTATACTGAGTTGATCCCACCATGAGGTCTTGAAGAAAGATATAGTCCGATCACCCTCTTCTGCCTCATATCCGTAGTATACCAACGACTGAGGGAAAGCAAACAAATTGGAGAGTTTCTTTGGCTTGAGAAGACCTCTGCATTCAGCCACTCACCTTCTATTTATGAGGAAGGCAGAGTCGCATATTAAAGGTGGTTGGCTGACACAAACGGCCAGTGGATTTCTTTTTCCGCAGGGAGCTTTTTGTCAAAGTGAGGGACAAGGGCCTCTAATTCAATGAAACTCATCAGCTGAGTCCAGCTAAGACTAGTTCTAGCTTTGATATTGTTCCTTTCGTCCAAAAACGGCTGGGCATCCGCCATTCAAGCGCCTAGCCTCATTCTTCATGACCACGTGAGATTTGCCAAACCTGAGGGGACGACGAGCTGTACGGGGTAACAGGAACCACTCTGGACTGAACCCGCCAATAGAAGTAACCATTCAACACTGGAAGGAGCCATTCGCTATCAAAGGGAATGGAAACTTGACTGGCGTCCACGGCCAGTGTCGTCTGCCATAGAAACGGCTGGCATCGGCAATTTTATTTGGGTTGTCGTGAACCGTGACTTTGGTTGGTCAGGCCATTGCTGTGTTCCTATACAAAAAAGCTCGCGATGAAATCTTCAGACTGGGTCTTTTTTCGTGCCATAAGCCGGAAATATTCACATCAACATACATGGCTGTATTAAGACCTCTCTTAGGTAGCGCGCAAGCCTGGACAAACTTCTGCAAAAAGAGCATGGCCCACTGAAAGGAAGTTTTTCTTGTTGCGCGAGCAGTTAGGGGTCAGAGGAGTAGGGCATGAACACAGTCCGTAAACTCGGAACTTTACATGGAAAACCAAATACCACGAGGAGATCTCGCGTAGCCTTTTGAAGAGGCTTTTCTTCTATCCTCAGGCTATGTAGTCCATTCTAGATGGCCTCAGCTTCCTAAACAAAGGGGCACCAAAGGTATCTGAGATGGGCTTGAGCTAGGTTGATAACCAGGTTGCAATTCGTCAGTAGAGGGGTGGTATTGGAATAATTTTACTGGCCGAATGGTAGACGCGCAGAACCTGTAATCGCAAAAGGAGCCCTGGGTCATAGGTGGGAAGAGATCATCCCTGACAGTGAGCTTTGGGTATGCTCACTAGGCGATTTCGAGATCTCGTTAGGGTATGACCAATAAGTGCAGAATCCGAAGCTTACATCTGTTTCAAGGTAACGGGATGAACGCTGATGGTGCTTGATGTCTTCCGTGGTAGTGCTAATCAACCAAGTAGCTTGCGGCCATGGTGGGAGCGTGGGGCACGAGAAGCTCAGGCTGGAACTCACAAAACCTGGTTCAGACCTATGGAGAGTGGGAGCCATATAAAATTGCTGTAGCATATGACGGTTAACAAAGCGGCTTAAAGAATCCAACCAAAATACAGGCGCAAAAGAGACCAGAGAGAGGAGCAAAAAGTAATCTAAGGCATGTTTCCAATGCCTAGTCAAGGTCAGCGATACTGTGTGGGGTTGTTGATATGAGACGGAAGGGGGAGAAAAGTGGAACTGGGTGAGAGTAAGGCCAAGCTGCTGTATTGCTTTTTCGAGCGAGTTCACCGCCACCTTGGCGGTAGAATATCCCTCTGTCTCCCTTCATACGAAAGGACGGGAAAGCCTTTCGTCCAGCCCGAGTGGGGGGGAGCTGGGCGGAAGTAACGGGATTGAATCTGGATTAAGCAGCGGACACAAATGGGCTGCATCCAGTTCTGGCAAGGTAATTATCCGGCGGCTGGCCGAAGTTATTTCAAAGATGTTCACTCAGCCCCTGAGGGACTGTCAACTTCCAAGCGACAGGAAGCTGGCATCAGTGGTGCCAGCCACAAAGATGCTAGCTGGGAGGAGGCTCTTAAACACATCCCATGAGACTGACGTATGTGGTGTTAAAGGCCACCGAAGGGATTCTGAGAAAGCGTGCTTGCTTTTCTCTCCGGAGTAGATTCGTGGTGTATACCATCATGGCTGTACGAAGCCAAGGCCGTACACAGAGGACTCCTTGTGCTTACTGGACGCAGTGGCACGGAGAGGCGACAGCAGCGAAAAGGGAGAATCCTGTCATTGTGACTACGGAAAAGCTTTTGGTTTGTTAAAGCGCAGCCTGCTGTTGCAATCGGTCATGTACAGTTCAAGGGAACCCAACTGTCAGTGCGCCAAGGGTATCATGGGTCGACCCCATTGACGGTTACCTTGGTGTCCAGGGTTCTTAGTAAATAACCTTTTATGCAGAAATAAATGAATACAAGTCCAATACGGGAGATAGTGTCGGTGGAATTCCGCAGGGGTCGGTGCTGGTGACACTTCTGTTTATGTCGTAAAATGCCGAATTGGATCATGAGCTGCTTCACCCACACTTCACGTTTCCTGACGACGGCAATGCAGTGGAAGATTCTGGGTATTGACTTGCAGGGTGGTCTCGAGAAGGCTTGTCGGTGGGGCACGGACTGTGAGCTCCCACTCAGCGCAAGAAATGCAGACAACCCATTTCGGGCAATCCTCAAAGAGGCCTGAGGAGACTATGGGATATAGACGTTCAGGCGATTTTGTGTAAGACTGGCACTGTCAAAGATCTGAGGCTGTTCGTGCCCTTATATTTAAGACCTTAAATCCAATGACTGGAAGCCGCAAGAGTTAACACTGACCTCCCAGAGCTAAAGTGAAAGTTCCCCGTATTAGCCGTAGGTGCAGCTGCCGCTATACGCGGTCTAATTGAGGCTAATTCCGGAGTATCTCTTGGGCTTGCCACCACAGTCGCAATGAGGGCAAAAGCTTCCTCGAAAGTGCGCAACTGCGATTTACTGGGATATTTACTGAGCTCAATGGCCGGCTCCTTGGAGGGGGGCTTATATAACAAGGGCTGTTCTCTCCGTAACGGAAGGGAGTTAGGTTGAGATCGGAGCATTTAGAATTGTGAGAGGGTCTCCGGACCTGTGGAAGTTCAGTTTCTTCTGAGGAACAGGTGAAGGTCTTGGGGATGCAATCTCAGGCTTGCAAGACGCAGGTGCAGTGAGTCAGTTGAGAAAAGTTTCTTTGTCTAACGGGTGGATTGTCATTTGGGTTACCATACACCAAAGATCTTAGGGATCATGATGATCGTCCATTTTGGAAGTAGATACAATGGGGAATAATGATTGAAAACTCAGTCTAGGATGGCATATAATCCCCTGACTCCTTGGATAACCGGAACTGCAATGACTAAGGTCGGGGTTTTGAAATACTAAAAGGGATAAGGAAGCTGGGACATGCTGGGAAGGTCGGACATGGGTGATACTAAATTTTAACCTCTCATGATTCAATAAAAGAGGAAACCAAAACTCCTCGCTTCATAGGCTATCCAAGCAAGATATTGTTCCAATATCTTTGCATCTGTTTTCCCCACTCTTTCTCGACGCCACCACGGATTAGAAAGCCGTTTTCCAAGCACAGCCCAGTCGCTGCTACTTGTAGGGCAAGACTATAAGGATAAAAGCTGGTTTAAATGAAAACACTACTTCTGCTTGGCAGAGTAATGACTATTGGCCTGCGGAACTTTCCCACAAAACCAAAAAGCAAAGGCTGATGTACTGTGAGCTCCAATCTGATCGCATCTTTAGACAATTTTGGTTGATTGTCACCCTATGGATGGGGTCACATTATGCAGATCATGTAAGCTGATCAAAAGTTTGGGTACGATAATGGGCAGCCTGAAAAATATACGGTTTAAACTTTCGCTCTTCTAGTCTATTCCGGATGTCCTCTGACATCCGGACAGGTGAGGAAATTTCTACCCGGATTTATAAACAGATTACACCCCAGCAAAAGAGTAGAAACTAATGGAATTGTATGCCTTGTGGAGTGCTAGACTAGTAGGTTGTCTAGTCATTTAGAGGGTCTAGGATCGTAGGTAGAATGGTATTATCTCTGGTAGTGTTTCGGGTTCTTGCTTTCGGAAGACGGAAAATTCAGTTATAGTCTACCTGGGATATATTGTAATTGGTGCTTCCGTTTGCTGCATAATTACTCCAAGAACGATGACGGTGCTTCCTGTCTTTTGCAGAGAGTAGATGACGAGATGGTACACTCACCTCAGATTTTCAGCGGGAAACCAAAGAAATACACTATGCTGTGGTGGGCCTCCATACTGTGTACATATGGTCGGAGGATTTCTGGAAGTTCAGTAGCCCTCAGAAGCTACGTTTTCTGCGCAACCTGATTTTTGGGTGATATACCGCTTGATTTGAGTCCTGAAAACCTCTGAGTCAAAGTGTGTTAAGCATTTTTCAGCTGAATAACTTACATAGCTTTGCAATGCTGACGCACCTTAGCCACTCAGACTTTCAGCGCGGTTTTGAACGGTCGTTCCGTTCAAAAACTAGTTATCCCTTTGCATTGCTCTTGTGCGGTTTTCTACTAGGGCATTGGTTTAGACGAGTATCAGACTGCATCTTTCAGTTCAGTTTTTGGGTACCGTTTTAAAGGCTTCATGTCACTCATTTTGCTGCTTTCCCATGTCGTTGTTTTTATGCTAACTCCGTTAGCATTGCCAGAATTCATAAACTTGAAGTTGCTTCTGCGAGACAAGCATTTGGCTGTGAGGTGAAGGAATGCATTGACTCTGTGGAAGGCGGGGGATTCTGTTGCTATCGGCGCCTCACCTGCCATCACTGAAAGTGACGTAAGCAGGCAGAGAGAGGATTTGATCTGCAGATTGGTCACAGATCTCTAAATTGGATGTTGCCTTGCTGTCTTGCCTTCATATTCGAGTGCTTACACATGCTTTAGAGGAGCCTGAAAAACGTATGCATGAAGCCCGCTTAAAATGGCTCCGCCACAGGCCAGTCTTCAGGAACAAAGTGCCAAGATGGCTGAAATAACCGTTACAGCCAAACCTGGAACCAAAAGGAAATAATAGGGCGGTGGACTTTGTGCTCACTCCAGCCAAACCGAAAGTTAAGATGACCGATCTCGACCAGAGGATTCATGCAAATGGATCGAAAAACAAGGACAAAGACAAGAAAAAAGGTCCGCAGATATCACTTGTGTTGGATTATTCACACACAACTCGTCGAAAAAGGATCAAGTGTAACAGCGCACCCGCCGTCGCAACAACAGCGGGAGGGTCTCCAGCTCCGACTACGTGGAAAGCGCCGCATGAAAGAGGTAGAATTTTTTAAGCGGCAGAGTGGGCTTTTAGATGTCAAAGTTCACTGCTTTAAGCTCTGAACTGAGGTGGTAGTAGATCGAAGTAGAACGGAAGAAGGAGAGTGGAACACATTTAGCAAAAGACGGTAAAATGAGGAGGAGTGAAGTACGTTGGCGAGTGACTGGGGTTTTTGGATGGAAGGCATGCCTTCTCCGATGCGGCTTGGCAAGTGCCGGAGAATGAGGATATAGCGAGAAATGTCAACAGCTCCGCCGCTTCCAGTTTTATTAGTTTTTCCCCTGCTTTTGCTTGGGAAGCATGCTGCTTTTTAAGGCTTGCTTGGTGTAGGCTAACACTCGCTGTGTGAGCTATGCACTTGGTGGTATCAAAGTTTCGAAGCTTGATTAAAGTGATATTCCGCCACGGGGCGGATGGTTTTGGCCTTATGTGGCCTACCCTCTAAATTGCAAGTTTGAAAAATACCCTCTTGTTAGGTCAACATCAAAACCTTAGAAAACATGTATGCTCCTCGTTGAGGCCACGCACGCCGAAAAAGACATTTCAAGAGCGCAGTAAATCGTGAAGCATCAAGGACTTGATAGGCCTTTTAGCCAAGTAAAGGCCATACTAATGAAACCTGGTAAATTCCGATATCAAGCCGAACTGCTAGTAAAACCATCCCCAGGCTGCCTACAAAGAAAAAAGACCGGGGATTTAGCAGAATTTAGCTGGGTCGAGGTTGTTGCAGACCAGGGTCAGGTCACTGAAGTGTCGTCGCGGAGGGAAATGGTGCCCACCGTTTACCTTGCTTCATAGATAAAAGTGATCCGTGGGAATGTCACAATGGCAGTGCGAACACCGTACTGCAGATCACTGTACAAGCTAAGATCTAGACGTATCCCCAGAGATTACGTCCGAGCTTGAGTTGGAAGCAAAACGCTTGGCTGCCTTGAATTACACTTGGTTTAGGCCCAGAATGATAACATACCATTTCAAAGATGCTGCTTTTAGGGTGGAGCCGCACTGCTCATACGAATCGAACCGGCCACCGAGAGGCCCCATTCGAAATTGCTAAGGTTAACATTCGGGTAAAACATTGCCTTGTTAGGATCTCGCAATTCAGGTTGTTGTGGAGAACGAATTGGAGTTTCCGATGCCGTAAGCTGTGTTGGCACAAACAGGGTAATTCATGTAAGTGGAGGATTCAAGCATGCCAGAAATCAACGGGATAACAAAAGCCTCACTTAGGGGGCCACATAGTGGCAGTTTCTTGCAGTGGCCCCAGCTGCAGACATTTAGATAACATGTGACGTATGCTACCGGGAACAGATTGGGGCAACTTTCGTCCCCATCTTACCTGTCATAAAGCAGTACCAGAGCTGCCTTGAAGAAATTTATATGGAAGTGCAGCGAGATAAAGTTGATCATGAAGTCCCAGGGTTCGCGCTGACTGGGCGGTGCACGGACCGAAAAGGGGTTACGTTTAGCGATACGGCAGAGTCTACATCGATGAACCATCGAGAACAACGGAGAAAATACAATGGACGCCAACCCACATAATCCCTTTGCCAGAGGAAGGCTGGGATAAGATCAGACACGGTTGCCCCCGCCCACATAGGAAATTGCACCTCAGGGGTTTTCTAACAAAAGAGATGGACCCGCCTGGAGGAAGGCCCAATTTCGTAAGGCCATGGTCGTCGATAGACCACGACGGGCGGTCTGGAAGTTTTTCGAAACCTAACAAGCATGCAGAAACAGTACGATGGCATGGAGCTAGGTCCACAGATCCAAAAAGCAAAAGAGTACGTTCTCAGGGGCAGAACAGCGATAAAGTTTTGCACCATCTCGAAGAGGTTGTTTGCCTATTTGTGGTTTGAAAACATGAGAAAAAGTGTGACAACCATAGAATTAGCAGAAGGACGTCTAGCAATGAGTAAAAACGGCAAGATCTATATTGCTTCCACGTTTTCAAGAGTACATATCGACTGGGAGATAACATAGAAGAACAAACGCAAGAAACACGAAGATCTTCAGCAACAAAACCTAGGAGAAGGAAGGAAAGGCTTGCACTGAGCTCTAGTTCATGGAACAAAACGAGGACGCAGGACCAGATGGGCTTCATCAAGCAGTCGTTCAGCCCGCTTCTGAGGTCTCAAGTGCTCCGGTGGTGCCGCTGTACTAAATATTGGTCAAAGATGGAAATTTCCGGGAAGCTGGGGAAGTTTCTTTTCACGGGAGTATACAAGGCAAAAGGGCTGTAAATTTTCAAAGACCACAGGACGGTTGGTTTGATTCAGAGCTGAATAAGCTCATGCAGGAAAACATTAGGAATTATCGGCAGGAGACTGGTCTATAGTTGCCCGATATCCAATGCTCAGTGCAAGTACGTAATGGGGCGCTCGTGTCTTACGAATGTACTGCTGTGCTTTGATGGGATGTCGAAGCGGCTGAGTAAGGAACTGTTAGCTGAGGTATGTAATATGGGCCCTGTTCAGTCGCTTATCAACGTAAGCCACAGGTTCTCCGACTTTGGACCGCATTCAGCGGGAATTCTTGGGGGAGAAGAAAGTGGGTGAATAGCCTTCTAAAGGGGGGGGGAACTTAGTGTTAACGTGGATGGTCACGTCTCTTAGCCATGCGGGGGGCCGGATGGGATGCAGCAGGGCTTGATGCTCGGCTCCGTGCCTTTCTCCACCTTCATAACTAATCTATCTTGTGTAATCGGTAACCGTACCTTTGTTTTTGCCGATGACGTCAAGATTACCGGAGTGGGTGCCGAAACTAAAGTGCTGACCACCCTGAACTAGCCGCTCGAGTGGGACCTTCCACCAACTCCACCAAAAGCCATTGCCTGACCCCAAATACGGTGACCAGTGAGAGTGGCTTTGGACCACTGCAAAAGTCAAGGATATGAGTACAAAACGAGAACTGGTTTCAAACCATAGAATAGGTTCACCAGAGAAGCAAACATGGCCAAGAGGAAACCCTTCGAGTTAGGTTTACCATGTCCTGGGATTTCGTTTCCCTTCTACGAGGCCGTAGTAAGGCTGAACCCGGACTGCTGCGGGCGAACCCGGGAACCGCGCTACCAGAAGGATGTGGACCACTTGGGGTGGGTGTAAAGGTTAGTCATCGTAATAGTGACTGGCCTATAAAGGAATACTCACGCAGCTTGTCACGGTACATTGCATCGATCGTCCGTGATGCTGAGGCTTGTGCATGGAGATTTAGTAAAAACCTTCAGCGAAATGAAGGGGTTTTTAGGTGTGAGTCCATCTCAGCTGGCCAGATAGGGAGGACGGCTTCCGACTGCGAAGAGTGCTCTCCGGATTTCAACGTCTGGCGGGTTGCTTCTCAAAAGGGTGTTCACTTTTGGAATAAGCGCTCAGAGGAAGCCAACAAAGCGACAATGACAGCTTTCGGAACGACAACAGACTGGTCTTGGCGTTGTTTATCCCGAGAAGTACTAGGCTGACTTATGGTCAGGGACTGCTTTTGGAAGAAAGAAAATTAGCACGATGTTGGGGGTCAGAGAATTGCTCCGGAGATGCGACAGTTTGAAACACGATCGGCTGTTGCCACCTGAACTTCCGTGTGAAACGAACTAAGCTGGACTGGTATTGGAAAACCCACGCAGAAACGAGCTTCGCAGGACCCATCAAGGTACTTCTGGCAAACTTTTCAAGATGAAGTCATTTACATCAAACAGGCTAAAAGGAATGTTGCAAAACTGCGCCCCTGTCTTTGTCTAGTGACCCATCTTCCAGCACACCCTTATAGCAGGACGAAAGAAGCATCCATGGCCAGTATTCCATATCCTTTCTCTTCGTCCAGTTGTCTTTCTCGCAGCTCACGGGCAGTGCTAGTAGAAAGACACCGCCAAGCTTTCTATCGTGGTCAATATTTCGTTGTCCCAGTATCAACAGGACCGCCTCCCAATCCGCTGCAAACATTTGGATGACCGAATGAACAGGAGGTCTGGCAGGTTATAGGTTCAAGCCTCGCGCCACGGTAATGCTTCAAGACTTGTAGTTTCAGGTGGATTCCTATTGGGATGAAGAGTCCTCAACCTGGTTCTTTGGGCCAGTACAGTTTCGCTTTCACTGACGCTGTCGTCGAAGCAGCTTCTAACCAACGGTCCAATCGTTGAAAGTCTTTTTTTCTTTCATCCACTGTTTCGCTTGGTCCTCCAAGTTTCACAAAACGTCCCTAAACGGGGTCTGCAAATGAAACGAAAAGCAACAGATGATCTCACATCATTCAAGCAAGCACAGCCACGGCAGCCTAGGGAGAGAGCTGGAAATGTGTGCCAAATGGTTCCATCCTGAAAGCAGTTTGTTTGTCGTGCTGCTGCGCCTCATCGCTCAGTAAAACTTGAGGTTGATTGTGCTATTTCCGGGGTTCCTTTGTTTCGCGAAGAGGAAATGGTTAGTCAGAACTGATTATAAATCTGCTGCATTGTCATGCTCACTGGAATGGATTCCGGTACCATTTTCTGTTTCCCTCCTTGTGTACTTTTGTAGCCTGATGTGCAAATTCTTGGCACTAGTTCAGCTCAAGTCTTCATGTTCTATAGTCAGGTGTGAATAAAACGAGCATCCAGGGGACCAGGAGCCGAAATGAGGTAACAAGGTCTACATTAGCAGTAGCTTGCTGCAGATAATCTCAAGGTTCCGAGCCCTGCCCCTAAAGCTCTTCGTAAGCCTGAATGATGCTGTGGTTATAACACGGTAGCAAACTCACGGATGGCTTGACAGAAATGACGACCACGACAATGAACGCGATTTAACGCGGAGACAGACAGGCATGGAAGCCGGATAGGCTGGATTCAGATCTCCTCCGCGAGGACTACTCGTGGGCGATCTCTGAAGGCATGGAAAGACGGAAAACCGGATGAGCCGAAGCTCAGTAGCCAGGTACCAAAATGTACATCAGACAAAACGGGTAACGGCGGTCTATGCCAGGGCTTTACACTGGTGAGCCTCGATTGTCCCGGTCCCCTGTTTGCTGATTACCCCACGCTAAAGAGTGTGAGGGGGTTAATTTTGTTGCTTATCTTAGGTATAACTGATCAACGAGCTATAAGTTGGGAGGTTCCACTGAGTATCGAAAATTGTGGACACTTGCTCTCAGATTGGGGAGACACTTAGGGAACATTCATGGGGTCAGCCACCCCAGAGCCCATTAGGACACTAGTGTGGCGAGGGACCGGAGAGCCGATGTTCATAGGAGCTCAGAGCCAATCCAGTAGTGTACCTCTGCAAGATCTGTGGCCAAGAGGGCTTCTCCCGACCTCAGAAGGGTAGCTGTGTTCCGAGATGTCAGAATACTATAGCTCTTATGCAGCTTACTGGTTGGACCCCACTTAGGGTACGGCGTGCGGGCTCAGGTATCTAATTCAGTGAAAGACCGGAAGGCAAAGAAATCAGTTCAGTAAAGATCTGCCCCGATGGTTGACGTTCTGCGAGGAGCCCCAGGTTGGAGTGGACTAGCTTTTCTTGGTTTGTTTCACCTGCTTGCTGGAGACATAGAAGGGACTAGGTAGATGACTTTGGAGCTCTGCCACGGAGTCACGGTCACCGGCAGGTCTCTATCGACCTAAAGTCATAACCTAAAACTTGGCGGGCAAGAGCATGAACTGGCCGTATCAAGAGCAAACAAGACCGTTACAGCTCGGTTTGCCTCCCGCTGCACCACCACCTAGTTACTTTTATTATTCGTGCTCTGGATCTGTCTTGCATCGACGCTACTGTTAAACCATCCTCAGATTCGTTGAACTCGTGGGAACCCACTTTATCGAAAACGCAAGTTTAGTACCTGCTCTTACTGGTGACATCAGGCTTTCAGAAGAGCATGGGCTGAAAAATCTTCAGCCGAACAAGGGGGATGAAGGCGGAGGCTTTTCGAATACTTGAAGCTAATCATGAACATTTAGTAACGAATGTGCTGTAAACTTCAGAAATTCATTGGGGACCCAGTATCAGTGCCTACTTGGCAAGTTACAAATTTTCTCTTATGAAGCAACAGCGCAGGGATAAAGTTGGTGGGTTCATATCTCGGCTCAAATGTGTCGTGCGCCGCTGTTACTACAGATTCCTTCTAGCTCTGAACCATGAGGAGGTGCTTCTTGTTCAGCAACTATTTCCGGGCTTTCTTGTTCAATGAATCCACGAAGCTATACTCGCAAAAGTTCCCTCGTGCTCAACTGAGATATTGAGCACGGCACTGCACCTACTAAAAGTGATATTCATGAGCAGGTAAAACCGCTGCGAGTCGACTCTTTCTTTACGGACAAGACTGGTATCAGAGCCGTTGCGCAAAGTACAAATCATATATCCAAGCAGCGTGTTAACTGCAGTGGAATTAGAAGTACACATTATAAAGAATAATATGAACTCTGCCCTGCGTCCAATGCATAGTTCCGCAGTACCGAGTAGCTGGCGCGCTTTCTCTTCCCCTCTTTGGTTAATACTGAAGACAGAAAGGATCTAATGGTCTCAATTGTCACACTTCTCAGAAGTGCGAACCCCAAAATGATTACTCCAAGCGAAGTTGAGAAATGCACAGGGTGTGGTCCAGTTACACAACCCGTATTTAATAACATCCCCTCCCAACGCCCAAGTAGGTCGCAACGGCAGCCCAAATTGTTACCTCTTCACCACGTCAACGATGGGCCTTCAGTAGTCTATGGCTGTGCCGTGAGAGACCATCTTCTTGTAAAACCGGAAAGTTCATTTCCTACCGCCATATCGCCCAGGCACGACAGGCCCCTTTGTATAGTTAGAACAAGGGACCATATACAGGAATACCAACGGTAGCGATGATTCGAGTTCAGTGCTGCTGCTTTAATGGGGGGAGGTGCACCCTTTCTACATTGTGATGAAAGTATATGCTTGTTCAGCCCAATAAACATCCAAGAGATCCTTGGATAAAAGCTGCTACTCATCTTGTGGGACCTTTTGGAAACTCTCTTTTCACAGCCTGAACGTTCTTGCTGCCATGTGCTCTTACTCGAAGTGGCCAGCAGCTTTTCTGTGCGAAGTGAACACAGCTGCTATGATTCTGCAATGGTTGCAACAACTAATTGCGAGGTTCGACCTGACAATTACAACGGTCCTCAACTTACCAGTTGCGAACTCTGAAGTTACATTTCTCAGAACGGCGCTTGCCACGTGCTTATGGTTTCCCGCAACTCCACAGCCCATGGCATGGTGGGACTCCTAAAACTCTAGTTGAAATAAGCCTTTCACACGGCGGCCATCGAAGGAAGAAAGTGAGAGATGTCCCTTACTGTTTCATAGGTCAGTTACAGAACTACACAGCATACAGCACCGGAAGGACTCCTGCATATTTAATGTTGCGCAGACAAAAATGCACTCGACTGAACGCGACGCGACTGGAGTACAGTGATTCGAAACTGGAAGAAGAGAGGAGAATTCACCACTGGAATAAATACGGGCTATAGGGTTAAACCATCGCACCCGGAACTTTTGTCTGACTGGGCAAACCCATATTCCGCAAAAGGGGGGACGAGCTGTCTCTTTCACCGAAGGGTGAAAGCCTTCAGTCTCTAGGTGTATACATGCTGGAGGAGGACACTATGGTAAACCTTCGTCGAATTTATACTACACATTGTGTGAAACGATTATCGAAGCCACTTTCGTCGATTAATACACCCTTTTCCAAGCACTTCCGCTGCAGATAGCTCGAGGCTCCGAAGAAGCAGCTGAGAATGATTCCCACCCGAGAGCTGCCTTTAGCTAGAGTAGAAAATTGAAGTGGAGTTGCGTTGAGCTTGAACAAAAATTTGCTCAAAATGTCCAGCACAAACTGATGCTGTGCACAAACCTGATTAAGCTACTTCGCCCTCATTGGCACACGCTTGCAATTTTGCGCACACTGGTCGGTTGACTTTAGTCGTGCTTCTTCCTGGCAGCACTGAATAATGCGATGGTATCGCGTGTTGAGCGATCTTTCATGGTTTAGTTCAATTGTACCATTAGCCTTCGCTTTCGGTTGCATACAGTGTAGACTCACGCGCATGCCTTGTGTTTGCCTTTTCACTTGATAGCCTGTACTTGTGCTTGCCATGCATTATGGCTGAATGCACGTTCACACCCACAAGCATTTTGCCTTCTGACACCGAATTTTTGAGAGTAACACCTGTTGCCCCATTATCCGATGAACTGTGTTCCAGCTTACCGGTAGCATTCGGGTGGCAAAATGATCGCAAGATCATGGAATATTGGAACTTCACAGTCGTAACGGAGTATTACCCACAGACCTTCGCCCCGAAAAAAGTGGGGTGGGTTAGCTCTCCTTCAAGAATTACTCCGGTCCGCAGCGGGGCAGGCCCTCTGGGTTAATAACCTGAGGGTGTGCACCGGATAAACTGTGAACTGTTAGGCAGTTTATCTCCACCACGTCCTCTTCCGTAGTTATATCGATCGGATCTTTTGGAACGAATCGAGCTTCAGAATCTGCGGGAGTTAGAATTCTATAAGTTAGCTTGCCCAGGGGACATCCACCCAGCTATTGGCAAGCCATCGAATAATATCGCAGCTGCAACTGCTTGTGGGCCTGAAGATTCACCTTTGACCAGGGTGAGTGGCCCGAGGACTGGGAAAAGCCGCGGTTATGGCAAAACACGAGAGTGGACCTAAGTCGGCGGCGAAGAGCTCCAGTGTTAGCAGTACCCTGATTGCTAGAACGGATTGGTTTCACCCCAACACGGGACTACGCGACCCAAAGTGGGAACACAACCAAGGCTACGAAATTGCACGCTTCTTGTCTTGCAGAACTGATTTGTATAATAAGGTTAAATCAGAGAAAATAATTGATAGATTACTAGTTGACCAACCATAGCGAGCTGCTGTTGCATCAGCCCTCGGCGGCGCTGACTGGATGAGACTTATCGGAGTGCGTAGCTACGGAGAAGTACGTGACCGTATCACGTGTGATAGTCGCTGAACCACCACGGTGGCTGTAGGTTGGTAGGCCAGATTTAAATTCCATGTAAAGTTCTTGGGAAGGTCATCAGTGCAGATATCCGCCAGGGCTTATTGGAGTAGGCTCTGCCCGACCCAGCATGAATTCTTAAAAATGGATGTTGTCTGAACAATCCAGTGCTTTCTAGGTGAAGTCATTAGACGAGTGGATGGAGGTAAACAAGTCAATGTTTGTCTTCCTGACTTTGGCAGACTGTCTAATCAGTTGACCATTGTCTGCCGCTGGGAAAAATGGGAAGGTTGGTAAAGATTGGTTGGTAAATAGGTGGATGACGGATTCCTTTCCACGCACGATATTCTATGTCAAAGCACAAGACGGGTGATCCAGTTCGATGAACACCACCAGTGGCAAACCTCAAGGATCCATAGGGGAAGATTGGGTGCAGCTTTTGAAGGCTTCTGTGAAGTCTCATTAAACTTTACCAACTAATTACCCTTCGTCGAATGCAGACGGAAGACTCTATTCAGTGGTTCAGTACAAGAGCGTATTCCATTCATCGTGGTACAAAAACAGTACCGAACCGAGAAATACATGGGCACAAAGGAACGCTGTGGCAGACAGAAAAGCCAGTCGATTGCTTGTTCAGGCTGCGAGGTACCGAGGTGGATGCGTTCGAGAAAGTAGGTTGACAGAAGCCTTAGAGAGGTCAGGCTAGGTCAGTTTATTTTATGCCTCTGAAAAATGGTCGAGGTAGAAGCCAAGGGCTAGAAGAGGTCGTGGAAGAGGAAAAATCTAAAATGGGTTCCAGAAAGTGGTTACTTTTTCAGCAGGAACATATCCACCACTGCAGCACCTGCTAAGAATGATAAAAAGACTTCAAAAAATGTTTGAGACTTGAGAGCTTGCAAAATGTATTCGCGGGCATGAGGGCTCGCAAAATACTTCAATGCTGGAGTGCTATAGCGTGCTAACGGGGCGAAATCACTTTTATGCTGGAACTATAGGGTGATGGTAAAGAGTAAATCAGATTCTTTGCCAAAGCCACCAGCTGCTTCGTTCGTCATCCACGTGAACCACACAAATAACGTCCAGTTTCGATTGACGTTTTGCCAGTACAACATCAGGAAGCAAAATTGGAAGGTTCGTAGATGGAAATTGATGACAGCTATAGGATGTCATAAGAATGCAAACGGCGGCTCTGAACGTCTCGAAAGTTGGTAAGACCGGCGGGGTATACCGTACGGTGGGGTGTCACAAAACGAAAAGAGGCAATAAACTGGCGTAGCAAGGGAAATGGACTTGAGAAATATATGGTGACCGCCAGTGATGCGTTGTAAATCTTGTCGAAATGATAAACACAAAAGTTATCGCTGAGGAGCACAAGCATGAGATCGTGTTTGGCATGTCTGCGAAAACATGCTGGGCGAGCGATTTTTTGACTGAATCTTGAGACGAGAGCCTCATTCACGGAAGGTTCTATGGGCGAGCGTTACTGATTTGAGCGTAAGGCTGTGGTCTCATTAGAGGATGCACCAGAGCCGATGGCCTGCCGAATTGAAAGTGGTGCAGCAGTCTCATTTGCAACCGTAGCAGTACCAGCTGGGCGCTATCCTGAACGTGAGACAGCGGTATCATTCGGAGCCGTAGCAGGCATTGCTGAGTGCAGACCTTGACGTGGCACGGAGGCGTCGTCAACTGACGGTGCAAGATTAAAGTCGACTACCATGTGGGCGGACGATAAGTTATCATCAAAGTGTGCAGCTTCGAGACTATCAACAGTGACTGCATCGACGCGATGGTGTCAATCAACCTTTAAGGTCTTATCGTGAAAAGAATTCAGGGGAAAGTGACTCGCTTAGAGCTGAATATCGAGTCAACGCGACTGAATACATGCGAACAAGTTTCAAGCTTGGTTAGAACGAAAACTATTCGTCGCTGCAATCCAGCCTGCCACAAGGCTAGATATATCGCGTGAGTAGCATAGGATGATCGTAAGCCTGCAGGGCATATGAATCCGTACTGCTTGGCCTGAGATCCCCAGTGTGAAGATTTATTGAAGTCGCACGTGAAAATTCTTCCTGTCATATTGAGAAACACCGTTTACCTGGTATGATACAGATCTCACGCTTCCCACCATAATTCTGTTTTGTACTTGATAAATTGTTTCTTTGCGTCCCATGCAATCTGACCACAAGTTTCCACGCCGACTACCTTCAATCACCTCAACAAGCGCGTGATATTGATTTTGCTTAATCCCTCTGCCTAACACAATTTTAGCCTTTCTAAAACAGGTTTCGGCTGACCTTATTTTTCCTTTCTCCAACTGTCAATCTCATCTACTTCATGATATCCATTACGTGACCTTACTCCCCGGTTTCGGAATGATCCACTGGTAACTATAACCTGTTCTGTTATTACGCAATATTGCCTGGGTAACTTGACAAGGCCCAAACTTTTGGACGTAATTATCTTACTCCTTGTTTCTGCCTCATCCATGTTAATAGCTGAACTTGTCCATGTTCCTATGGCTATGCTCCTTCTCACAGCCATGCTTTTCCGCGGGCCCTTTACCAAGCTCGTGTATGTTCCCTCGTACCATTGCTTCTCTTTTGACCGGTAACTAGATAAGGTGCTTCACAAATAGGGACCTTCTTCGTATACCATTTGACTCGCTTCTGCTTTGCCCTTTCGAGCTTTTCCTCGCTATTTTTGCCTGGGCTTTTTCAAGCCTTTGTTGACCTATTTGATTCTGTGGTCAGAAAGCTTACAACTTGAGGTAATGCATTGTTGTTGTTTGATCATTTGTTCGCTAGTACATGTGGAAAAGCAAGTCTGTGTTATTTGCCTTGGGACTTGTGGTTTGTTTTTCTGTGAGACACTCATTCACGAGATGAGAGTCCCTTGCGCCAGGGGGGAAGGGCTATCAAATATCTGCCTATAGGCAATTCCCAATACCAGACAGAACTGTGGGTATGGTTTCGCACCATCGGGGCTTTATTGTCTTGCATTGGCGGCTTCTGTTCGGCCATAAAAGCTTTCGACGAAACCAAGCTATCTCGAACTGTCCGCGGTCATGCAAAGGCTTTCTGTCCCCAGTACGTGAGTTAGTGAAAGGCACAGATGGGACTCTTGTTTCCTCCTGCCAGCCACGATCACTTTCGTAGCCCAGACTTTAGACCCACTGACATGGACAGCTTATGAAGGCAATGGATGACCAACCCCCGCCTCACTTAAGTACACAAAAATTAAACACGGCGAACCATTCTTATTTCCCCTTCCCAACTAACTATCTTTCATAGTTTTGTTATAAGGTGTTCATGCCACGACTCCTTCGTGAGATTTCCTTGCTCACATCCAAGTTTGTTTTCATTATGCCGGCACCATCGGGTAGGAGCTCAGATGAACTTACGTCTACCTTTCTCTGCACGATACCAGTTTCCTCCACTTCATCACCACTGATGCCCCATAATTTCTTATGCAATCTCACCTAACGGTTTCTCAGAATATTTTCAGCACATTATAATCAGCAAAACAAAAGCGGCGGTAACAAATACAGTGCTATTCAGGGCGCACGAAAGACTTGCGAGCTTCATTCCCGTCCAGCGAATGGAGACGCAGAACGATAGCAATTGATGGGTTTTAGTAACTATATTGGTGACTCTGCTTAATTGACAAGAGATGGGAAACTGAATGAGCTAATGGACAGAGCTGGCAACCTGGATCCCACCCTGCCGCCTGCGTAGCGTGAAGTAAGTTTCTCGATGCGATCGACTTTTCCGGTACCAGATGGACTTAAACAAATCAGATTTCAAGCAACCAGTCGATTGAAGGAACTGATGCTAGACCGTATTTCCAACCTACTGAAAAGCTTGATCAAAGTTTGCTAAGCCAGTTACGTACCCCAATGGATGACTGGTGATGATCACCCAAATATCCTACAAGGTTTCTAAGATAGGCTGATGTGTCCGACTGAAAGAGATTATAATACAGCACTGGATAAACCGGATATAGATGATTGAGGGCACTTTGAAGTAATTTTGTCATGGCTATAAGTCACTTTATGTGACTGAGAAGAAAGATTCGAAAAGGAAGACTGCCTATATCTAGAGGAGGGCCTGACATCGAAGTTGACAGCTTTTAAGGAGCAGTTGTCATTCACAAGTAAATCTAAGTGAAACTATCTGTTCGTTAACAGGGCGCGCCCAAGCACAAAGCTGGAAATTGCACTTTAATGAGTTTTTGGTGTTTGCGAAGCCGCTACACTGTGCTACCAGGGTACCAATCCCATTCCCCCACATGCTGTCCACTCAAACCTATATAGGTGAGATATCTTACCGCATCGGAGCTGGCCTGCTTTTTGCGCAAGCAAACGGTGTCAAGGGTTACTATTTCTTATTGCACACAATCCCTTTACCCTTTGAGACGCAGACAAATTAGCCTACCAAGTGTACGCTACCTTGCTAGCTTGCACCAGTATGGCTCAGCTCCCAGCTATCCTAGTTTACATAAGCCCTGGATTTTCGGAATATGTGCCGCCGACAGTTCACACGAACCCAACCAGCCTACCATTTGTTGTCATTTATTATCAGAACACAGAGCTGGAACCGCGTCCAAGCTGCAGGCCCTATTTATTTCAAGTTCGACGCCGCCCACCCTCTCGGGCTCCACGTTCGATGAACAAGGTTCGCACTTTGATCGGTACCGACAGTGATCTAAATGGAATCTTTCAATCCAACGGGGATTGCAATCGAGCAGCAAGACCTTAAATATTCTCGACTGCTTACCGGTAGGTTGACTGGCTTCTTCTAACGCCACACTTCTCCTTCTGACGTCAGTGTTGGAGCCTACACAAATAACAGCTCAAGCGCAACCTGATACTGATTGATCCACAAGTCGTTTCTCCCACCAGGTGAACCGTTCCCACAGGATGATGCATAACACTTTGGTATCACATGGAACAACCCGGTAGTAGAGCTTGAATGCGCCACACAGGAATTCGTTGCTCAGAAAATTTCGATACTCCATCCGAAAGCGAGGCTGCTTATCCACCTCATGTGTGGTTCTTAATAATGACCCTGGATAACATCGAAAATCAGCTAGTCAATATGTTTTCGCCAGAGTAAAAGAAAAACAAGGCGCGAGCCTGCGCGGAGGTTTTCCGCTCTGGTATCTGTTGCGTGATTGCAATTTCATTTCGAACGGTATCCGGCATGAAAATGGTTCTTCATTAATCCAAGGCCCTCAGTTTCTGCTTGCTTTCTGCTGAATGATACAGGTTATTGATCCTGGAACCAAACTCACCTATCTTATGGGTTGCTGTTTCTTCCACACTGACCAACGTCTACGAGCACACTTTCATACAGTTTGTTTTATGTCTCCCTGTTTCATAACTTATCCCGTTTATTAAACTCGGGAAATCCGTCATTCCAGGCTCACGTCGTCTTCATGAAGAGCCGTTTCTTTCTCGTTCGCCAAAGTTCTCAAATGTATCTCTGTCCATTTTTTCACTTCCCCTGTTTAGAACTTATTCGGTTCATGGAACCCCTATAAGCCTCCGTTATCCATGGCTTGCATCATTTTGGTATTTGATGCATCCTTAGCAATATGTGCCCATGATGTTTTCTGCATCCCCAAGGGCCATCACTGCCCAACTCGAATTCGAAACCAACTAGTACTTGCAGTGCAAACCATTATCATTTTGATTCTTTCAAACCATCTCTAGCTACGTTGTTTTGCTACTGACATTTGCGGCTATTATTCTTGCAATTCGTGTATAGTTCATTGTTCTTGGTAACGTTGTATGTCGTGATCATGCGCAAGCTCGCGTTTCTCGATCACGGTCGAGAAATATACCTCTATTCAATATATCGTTATCATTATCATTGCCCTTGATCGGTAGTGATTGTTCAAAGGCAACCAAATAAAGCAATCTATTGTTCAAGCAGACGTCGGGCCACCGATTTGGCCGTGACGGCAGAGATGAGAATGGCCTCAAGCCACCTCGTAAATCTAACGATGTACCTTGGTAAATGGGTAAACTTCTTTCGATAGGTCAGTGGACCCTCATCGTCTACGTCAATATGATGAAAACAAGCGTCAGGCATAGCGGAAATGCAGATATGTAAAGCTAAATGTCCGAGAGCCCTAGGATATTGGCTTGGTTTTCATCATTGTGCCCAGTTCTGAGCTACTCTATTCATGAAGGGCCAGAAGTATCTAGCAACTGCTAGTCGAAAGAAGGCTGCGAAGCCCCAATATGGAAGTCAGCTTGAAGTATCGAACACTAGATGCTGATATGGCGAGGGTGCGACTGGTCATGGTAGGCTGGCCGACGTCGCGGAGTTCGGTCCCGGCACTGTTGGCCAGAGCTACGGATTGACCACTTTGCTACTATGGCTGAACAGCATCCATACATGACGTATTTTCTGCCTAAGTTTCACCCATGGCAGAGGTGTTCAAAAATTGGTGAGATCCAATAGAATTAGGTGATATACGCAACAAAGCTTCTGTAACCTAGTTTGCCTCGCTTCAAAGTTCGCTGGTCAATCGATAACTATGAAGTACAATGTAAATTTCTGAATTTTAGTGGGGGTAAAGGTCAGACTTAATGTGCAGGCGTACGCCAGAGGCATCTGGTTTGCGAAGAGGATAAAATATCGACCCTCGACAGCATGGAGAAAATGTTTGACTTTATTATTAGCGGCCAGCGTTTCTCTATCTAAAGTCT
This sequence comes from Fasciola hepatica, assembly GCA_948099385.1. NCBI lineage: Eukaryota > Metazoa > Platyhelminthes > Trematoda > Plagiorchiida > Fasciolidae > Fasciola > Fasciola hepatica. Next base: position 3,120,230 of record CANUEZ040000112.1, on the reverse strand, counting down.
CACTTTTTGTTTTCGTGGGACCAAGGCATCGAGAGAAAAACTGTAATCGTTGGCAGATCCCAGAGACAGACCGTTGCAGGACAGCATCGACGGCAAAGTCAGATGCATCCATGGCACCGACCACCATGCCCAAATCCTGGTCCGGGTAAGACCTGGCCAACGATTCGATGCTTGATTCACCAACTTATAAGCTTCAGTCGGTCCGGATGGCACCTCAGATCCTCAAAGCAACACGTAGCCCAAATCAATGCAGAACCAAATTTAGAAACACGATTACTCTGCAAATTTTACGATACTAACAGTGAGAAAAATATAGGTACAAACACGATCATACCATCGACAGTAAGCCTCGGTCACTAGCCAGCAAAAACGGTAGACAAAAATAGAACAAATTCCTGTGAAATGGGAACAGTTGGCCAAAAGGAGTAGATAATAAGTGTCTGTCCCGAGGTTCAACCAATAGAACGAGTTCTTCATGCTTCATCAGGGTCAAGGAATAACTTCCTGGGCATGGCAGCCAAAAGTCAGCGTAAACGAGCTCAACGTCTACGATCAGTCGACGTAAGCGAGAAAGTGAAGCCAAGCCTTAACAAGACAAAACTGTATTGAATCGGTGCAACTCACTATCTTACCAACTGTCCGCAACGTAATCTTAGTAAGAATGCACGGCCATAAAAAGAAAAAGTAAGTGTACCAAGCGTAGAGTACTTATCGACTACAAAACAGCGTCTGCACGAATTAGTTTGGAGAAAGCGGTCCAAAACTGGTCATAATAATAATAATATTAATTGTATATTTCGGATGCGCCCGAAGCATGCTGGAATGCATGATCAGGTGATTATAGTGATGCCGGAATGACAATTCACAAAATGGTATAACAAGTGCATGCAGAGTATCAGAGAGAGTGTTACAGTGAACTAAAACTGTAGTAATGCCCGGCAAATTTGAAGTTCAAGGTCGAATGATGTCAGTTGGTCTGGAGTACATGCATAAGTGGTATATGAAATAATTACCACTAGTGGAAATTCGAATATATTGAAAGGAAATGTTTTTGGTGCGCTACAGAATATGAGAGGCATATGGATAGAAATCTCGTCGAAGCGTTCGGTGAATTATTCACTTTACTACAGGCATGTCAAGAAGTATTAACATGGAAATATTTCAGTCTGCAAAGATGCTAGTATATAAAGTGGTGGCTGTATACTGGAGGAATCATATATGTTGCAAACAATTGCGTATTTCTTGGGAGAGATACTACCAGAGTGATGGTGGCAGGAAACGGCCGGAGTAAAACAGGTGAGCGTGCGGCAAGTTGTTAACTTTATGTAGGGTTGGTATGAAATGTCAAAGCGGAAGTGGAAGACTAATAAATATTGACCGTGTGGTTACATCCATTATACAGGTGTTCAGTTCTGCGAGAGGAAAGGTAAAGTAATCCACAGATAAGTGTACGTCAATAGATGAATGCTGTGTGGTATGTACCATGCAAAAATGACAGATCAATAAAACTGCACAGGTATATCGCGGGAAGCGGCCGTGGATCAACGAATATAGAAATAAAATGAATCAGCCGGTGCAGATAGTGGTGTGATTTAGAGGCTGCATACGGGGTCAGTTTCGGTAATATAACACGAATGCAACATCTGGAAAATCAAAGGTCTCGATAACGGTGATGGTATAGTAAGTAGACGGTGAGTGTCACATTTCTAATGACCAATTTGACAGGTGTAACAAATAATGGGAACGGAACGGCGATGCAGCATGGGAAGTGTATCGAAGACATTAAATCGTGGAGGGAACTCAGTGATCTACAGAGCCCGAACACTCGATGAAACAGCATTGCGGATGCGATCGGATGGATCGATGAAGAGTGCAGGTAGTTACTAATTACTTCGCTGCCCACTGGAGGACTACTGAAAGTTATGTCAGCGCCGGACGTTTTTTTTTGGTGACCGATGAAGCAATGAACAGTGACAATAAAGGTGCCAGTGTTTGAACAGTATTAGCGGGTTCTAACACGGAACGGGCATAATGACATATGGGATTAAAATGAGTTGTATGAATGCAGTGAGATCGAGTAGTCCAGGTTCAAGAAGTCCGATGGCGGGAATCTTGGGGAAAGCGATCGTGAGATGGGCGAAAATGAAGTTGTGTGTAAATCTCGTTTGTCCTGTCCAGCAAGAGAGGGTCCAAGTTATTCCTGGGAAGTGGAAGGCGACAATCGTCCTTAGGGTGCAGGTTCCGAAAACAAAACGGAGAGGGCTGCAGTCTGGCAATTCTACCAGCTGTGGGTTAGGGGAGAAAGACAGAACACCAATATCATGCCAGTAACAGAAATGGGTGGTCGCGACGTTGAGATCTTCTTTTTTGGATTAAACAACATACGGAAAGCGGAGAAGACCGGTACTAGCGACTAATTCTTGTGAGGCTTAGTGAGAGTTATCAAAAAAGCAAGGAAGCGAGAATAGGCGACACTGGGGGCAAATACTTATGTGTAGTTCGACGAATGGTTTATGGAAGACCACATCGATTGTGGCGATTCGTTCATCAGAACGAGGCCTGGAATCTTGTGTGTTGAAATAGGGTCTCAATGAGTAAGTAGTTGAAGCGTGGATGAGACTGGTACCTTGAGGACCATATTATATATGCTGCTATGTATTTTCTAGCATTATAAATGCTCTTATACCTGGCGGCAGCTGATAAAAAAAGAACCTAACCGACTATGGTAAAATCTGACAGCATGAAAAAAGAATCACCGGAGTAACGGTGGCCAGTAGGGGGTCGTGGTCAGAAGCGTTGAAAATAGGAAGTAGCTAGACAAACACGTGGAGTGTGCTGTTGACAGTCATGGAGTATAGGTTGGACTGCTTTTATTTGCTAACTATAATAAAGAATGCTCCTTACCATCCGTTGGTAATAACTGTCTACTGAACAAAGTTGTTAAGCTTTTGGTTAGTATCCCAGGCCCAGTTCGTAGGCTCGGGTAATAGACATGTAGGGATCATGCATTCGGATCAGTTTTTGGACAGTTAGATGTTTATTTATTTCTTTTTTGAATAATAAAGAGGCCGAAGACATTGACCTAAGTTGAGGTGGGAGTTTGTTCCAGAGGGAAGAATATTTAACAATAAAGAAGTTTGACCGCATGGCAGTCCTGGATACTGGAATCAAGACCATAGAGTCCCTATGTCGTAAAGAATAGTTGGAGGGAGTTTTGACCTGGGGGGCTGAATTGCAAGATGTACGTTTTACAATATTGCAAAAAAAAGACAGGTTCATTCGTAGACGGCGCAGCCATAGGGGCTCTAGGTGCAATATTTCACACCTTTCCATATAATTTAAAGGCGAGGAATATCCTAGTAGTTGTTTGGTAAATCTACGTTGTACATTCTCAATTGCAAATCTGTCAATCTGCCGCATGTTAGAAAAGACGACAGTGCAATTTATGAGTGTAAGCAGTGGAGAAATCTTCAGTCATCATGGATGTTACTAATACATACAAGTAATAATTGGGGTTATTACAAAGCTCGTCGGCTACCAGTGTAGGATAGCTGGATTGAAAAAATGTATCCCAGTGTCGGGACCGAACAAGCTGTGTTAGGTCGTTCGAGTAGTCCCGATGAAACGGACTGTGAAATTGGTCTGGCAAGGTTGGCGTGGAGAACAAGCATATGATTACTCTCCGTTTACACTTAAGCAGGCTTCTTCCCATTATTACGATTGCCTGGGTGGTGACCTGAGGTAACAGAAGTCCAGCTTGTTATTGTCTCTATTCAGTTGTTACATCCACCTTCCAGGACTGGCGCGGGCAATCATTTCCTAGCTGCTCCTGCAGCACTCGCCTGATGGCAAAAATACCTCCACTGGGCTGAGATCAACAGCCATAGACCCATGGGTAACAAGAGGGGCAGTAACGAGGTTGAATAATTGATAAGAGAGACAGTTTTCTGCAGTAGGCTCTAAAAAGCAAATTATGTTTCCCAGCAGTAGTTCTTGCTACTGTATTTTACGCGCAAGCCAGACCAAGCCCTCTGAATTATCCAAGAATTAAGGCTGTTTTATTGAGACCGGTAGAGATTTTTTGATATTTTCAACGCATCCAATTATCGACGGTTTTTCTATTAGTGCCGTAATGGAACTGATGTAGAAGTGCACGGGTTTAGAGGAATTCTGTGGCAGTGGGAAAATCATGCCGAGGGCTTGTACCGTCTGTGAGAAACCGAAGTGTTTGCTTCTTGAAAGCTAGATGGACGGGAGCCTCTGAGAGATCAGGCCAGTTTAGTTCAAATCAAACCTCTGAAAATGTTGGTAAGGTCAAAACCATGCGCTAGAAAAGGTGGTAGATAAAATGGATCTAACTTGGTGTCCAGAAAATAGTCATTATTCAGCACGATCGTTGCCACAACAAGCCCTCCCTATACCAGATAGCGTTCTTATTGTCAAACAACGACTGAGAATCCTCCCCCTAAGAGCCTAGTTTCGTTCTTGAAGATCGCGTGAGATTTGCCGAATCTGAGGGGACGATGACCCATAGGTGGTAGCAGGAGCGGCCCTGAACGAAAACCCACCAATATAAATAACCATTGAACACTTGGAAAAGCCACTGGTTATAAAGGGCAGTGGAAGGTTTGACTTGCGTTTACGACCAGGATCGTTTGCCATAGAAACAGTTAGTATTGGTATTTTATTTGAGTTGTCGTAAACTGTGGCTTTAATTGATCAGGCCAGTGCGGTGTTCTGACACAAAAACAGTCGTGGTAAACTCTTCAGACTGGGGTCCGTTTTTCGTGCCAGAAGCCTGAAATATTCATATCAACATGCATGGTTGTATCACGACCTCCCTGAGTTGCGCGCAAGCTTGAGCAAACTTTTGCAAAAAGGACCTCGTCTGTCTGGAGTAATTTCTTGTAATGCGAATGGTTGGTAAGTAGTGGGCTACTGTACATGAACAGAAACTTTTTGGACTCCAACACTTCTGGTTGGAATTCAAACTTCACGGGGGTCTCGTAGAAGTGATTAAACTGTCGAAAGTAGCTCCTGGAGCAGTATGCTCCAGGTGGCTTTAGATTCTCAAACACAAGAGGATTTTGACAAATGTTCCAGCCATGTTAATGAGCAGGTTGTGTTTCTTTGGTGAAAGGGTACGGAACAACTGGAACAGTCTGCCTGATTGTGTGATGGACCTACGGACCTTCCAGCCCTTCAAAGTGACCTTGGATCTTTTTGGAGCCAGATTGTTTCTGGCCGTGAGTTTTGGGTATATTTACTAAACGGGTAGATGGATGCAGTATGGTCCTTCTGCAGTGCTCTGCTTTCGACGCTTTCTATCCTCACACCCCGTCCCAGTGAACCCTCAGATGCGTATAGTCTCTCTCGGCTGTCTTGCGGTGAGGTCTTGCCTTTCCTTCGGCGGGGTGCTCCATTTAATACCTGATGCAAAACTTGTGTGCGTACCATTGAGGGAACTCTGGATGCTCGATTGGCCGTAGCCACTGGCCATTTTGTGAAAAATAACTGGAAAGTCACAACTGATCTCAGCGAAACAGAACTGCCCAAACCAATCAAACTACTGAAGGAGACAAGGCTATTCTATTCGTCATCTCCTCACATCAATAGTCATGGATAGAAGACCCTGGAAGCCATCAGGAGTCGGTAAAAGCCCAGTGAAACATAGTCGTGAGTAGAGCTATCAGCGGAACACGCCTCAGAAACCTGTGTGAAGCAGAAACCGTAGGGGTATTCAAGCCTCGAGCTCGCTTGTGAGATGGATGCATTGCCGCTCAGGAACAAATGCATCAAGGGAGGAAAAGCACTGATGAAGTTAAGTTTTCGTAGTATGTGTAATAAACTGAGGGGGACGGCGGCAGAGGCTAGGAGTAGACTGCCTAGCTATCACCGAATTACCATTGGCTGAGAACTTCAGGCTGAGTGCAGCGTGTCCGAAGGGATTGACAGTGCCCAGAGCCGAAGCTGAGGATGGAAGTATGAAAGCATGGAAGCCTATAACATAGGTCAGCGGGAGAGTGTCAGGTATGCGACTCTCAGGGCGCAAGCAGTGACGGCGCCCATACAAATTCGAAGCAAGTGTTCGGCTTTGGCATGTGTTTATAGGAGCCCATCCTCTGACACAGAAGAAGATTAAGGTGTGCTAGTATATCTGGGAGTATCAACTAGACTCCTCAGGTTACATGGTCACGATTGTCAGAGGGAGGACCTACCAGGTGTGTAGCTAAGATCCTTCGGTGTATGGGATAGAGGGCATTTTGAGGCGATGCTAGCTTTGACTGTTTGGGATACAGAGGGCAGAGTGGTTAAACCTCTGGGTAGGTAGTGGAACAACAGAGGTCTGACAAATTGCCATATGAACTGGTCATTTACGGGGCTGCAACAAAAATCACAAAAGTTTTCTGCAACTATGTTCAGGCCAGAGCGGCCACCAAAGTTGCAACGGATAGGGTTGGGGCTGGGAATGCGGAATGAGAACAGAAGAAGGAAGGAAGGAAGAAGTAACCACCAGGTACTTCAAGGAGGTCCACAGGGAGGGCCAAGTCGGGTCACCGCTGCCTCTAAGGTAACCTGAGCTTAGTCTGATGGAGGAGCTCGTGACATCACTGGTAGGTGTTTTACTGGCTCTAGAAGCACTCGATCGAGGGACAGCCCCTGGGCCAGACGGCATACGCCCCTCACACCTGAAACCGCTGGCCGGGACTTGCATATGGTCTTTAGTTATGCTGTCCAACAAATCCCTAAGGCGGACATATTGGGAGGCAGCGGAATTCGTGCCATTATACAAGGGTGGCGGAATGGTTGTCATAGAAAACTACCGGGCCGGTGGCTGGCTATTGGCGGTATCAAAAGCGATAGCAAGAGTTATAAGAACTGTACTGCTGGCGTCATGGCTTCAAAAAAGGGTCCTGTCCGAGCAGCTTCCTAAGCTTCCTGGGAGAGGCAACGAAGAGACCAGACCAAAGTAAGAAAGTTGAGGTGTGTTACCTCGACTCCACAAAGTCTTCGGAAGTGCGAACCACAGGGGTTTTTAGCACAAACCAGTTGTGATAAATGCAAATCACAAGAATCGCGATTCGAGCTACTCGTAGCCACTTCAGGCGAACCTGAAAACCGGAACGGGACTGGTTAGTAATTTCTGGGGTACTTGGCTGAAAATTACAAGTACAAGTTAACGCAAATATCAGGTATGCCTCCGAATAGACTGAACCATTTGGCTCAAAGGTCCAACGTCCCGTGATCCAAGCCAGACAGTTGGGATAGTGTCATGGCACATTGACTTCAGTGCGGCCGGACTGCGGTTATAGTACCTTATTTTGTAAAACGATTGGAAGCCATGAGCGGGTGCCCATAGAAAATGAGGTTAACATGAAGTGTTAGTGGGCGACTTTTGTTTGCTTGTGTTCTGAAAAGGTGTATAAGCGTTGTTTTCAAGGTCGTCACCGCCGTTGACCGCAATGGCTGCTGTTGCCTCGGGTGCCGCTGTGGTTGAGGATTCTGGGGCACTTGATCGGGCCTTCCGTGATACTCGCAAAAGTTCTGCAGATTATGAAAATGATTTTTGGGTTTTTCAGAGGGAAACGTTGAAGACATTTTATGCTTAAAATGACAAAGATGGTTCATCGTGGCTGCGCACTCATATTGGTGCCTTTTCGAAGTCGTTCCTTTATTACCATGTAAAGCTTTGTTGTGTCCACGGTGGCAATTCTCAGATGGCTGCAACAATGTGAGTATTGTATTTTTGGTGCCAAACAGTTCCTTCAGATACCGTCAAAAACAGTGTCCGACGCTCGTTATTGTCCGTGCTAATGGAAAACAGTACAATGTGGTGCATAAAGTCCTCGAGTACAGTCACGACTTTCATTCATTTAGTGGCAAGCTGTAAGCCAAGAATAGGGGGCTCACTCCAGATCGGGAGACTCACGTTGCCAGAATGGTGGCAACTTTCCACAATACCAGGGAAGTTCTTGTGCTCTCCTGAAACAGTTTCGGCGCGTTGTTCATTATAAGAGATTTCCGTGCCTTAGAGACAGGGCAAATGCATCTAGATGAGAGATCAGATGCACTGAAGATGAAGGAAATGGGAGGGGGTGAGGGCTACCCGGGCATCCCATCGGAGGGAAGGATGTTGAGGTACTTTTTTATGTACCTAATTCAGCGAAGCCGTTGATGGCTAAGTTTAGTGACGTGTGGCTGGCTGATGCAATACATCGGCCAGACATTGGTGGGTGGGTATCTCCGCAAGCTATGTTGACAGAATAAAGCTGTTTGGGTAGATATTTGTATATATCATTCTTCCAAATAAGAGTGGCTTCAAATACAGTGGCGTGATTGGGGAAATGAAAAAGCGGCTTTCAGTGACAGTTAAGACCAAAACCAATGTTGTGAACAGAAGCCTGACACAGTATTTCGCATTTCTGGAAGCATTCCTGGATGCTGGAACACCTTATTTTCAGTTCCGTGCTCTTCAGGATGTGAAGAAACATTGCTTCCAGCTCAGTGGTATCTCTGTGAACGACAAACGAAGCGTCCACTAGTGGATGCAAAACGTGGTTCATCAGTCGACAAGGATAAGCTTCGATCGGTTTGGGGTGGTAATCCCCAGTCGCGACCCGGCAGCGTTTACTTATCTCAGTCGGACATAATTACACTATGAAGAGTTGTGGGATGCATATGGCGTTAAGTAGGTCATTTTGTTCCGTGCTTTCAGTAACAACAGGGTTGAAGTAAAGAGCATATATTTGAAGGCAGGGTCATCTTCGAGGTCCTTACTAGCTGATATTCCCAACTGGATCCTAAAGCCATCTAAACAGCCGGAGTAAAACCGGGCTTGGAAGCATTGGAAAACAGTCAGAAGGCTTTTTTAAGTCAATAGGTGTGAAGCAGACGTATGCAAACAACTCGGGACGGCCCACTGGTTTTGGCCATGAAGCCGTAGAGAAGCACTTCTGTGCCCTCTTCTCACGCGAGGTTATCCCACGTTGCTATTAGTGGAGTCTTCAGTGTCGGCGCTTCTGTGGAGTTACGATAACAGTGGGGTTCAGTGCTGCAGACGCAGTCGAAATGAGGAGAACTACTTCTGTGTACGTTGCACGTAGCAGCCACGTACGTCCCACAGAACTCAAATAGGCTTAATTACTTTTTTAAGTTTAAAACCGTCAAGGGAGCTAGAACAGGGTAGCCACCCGATCGAGTCTTGAGGGGCCACGTCACTCCTGAGACCACTTCAGAGGAGCCTAGCACAAACATTTTTCCGCTGGAACTATCCAGTTATTTTTCTCTTTAAATCGTGGCCCTCTGTTAGGGTAAATAACTGAATAAAAACTTGCTCATGCACTTCTCCGCGCCTTCCTAGATTTTTGGCACATTCGGCATTTTCGGTTCGTTGCCCATTCCATAGGCCAATAAAGGTGGGTGATTTCGTCATTTTGAGTCATTGTCAGCCGTAGCGATTACCTTCTGCTATCTTCGGAGTAGCTCGTTAAAATATTACTTTAACTGAAGGGCTTCAACACAGTCAATCCAGCTACCAAGAGGGAAGGTTTGTTCTGTTTTGCGGAACAAGCTTCATTCCACACTTAGTTGAAATGGATATGGCTGTTCCTGGGGACCAGCGCAAAACCCAACTTCACGGGATTATATGTTCTTTACCTTGCATGGGTTGGCATTTGCTAACCTATGTCCTTATATATATATATATATATATATATATATATATATATATATATATATATATATATATATATATATATATATATATATATACAAGTGTATAGTTATGTATAGTGCATAAATGTCTATTCGTTTGCTTATGTAAACAAATGCACATGTTTGGTGGGCCTGTAGAACTTCCCGTCAGTTGCCAGTTTCTTGAAACGACGAACGAAGTTAACCCACTTTCTGGGCTTTCGGGCGTCCTAAAACAAAGTCACTAGGGCAAGTTTTTTTAGATGACAACGGGGGAACGGGTTTGTTATAGTTTCATGTGTTCAGCCAATACAGCGAGTGCCCCTTACCAGCAACAACATTTTCTTTTGCGTTTACAGCTCAGTTATACCTTTCTATTCAGTAAAATGCCATAAAAATGTAGTTATTATAAACTTCGAGGCTTTCGGAGTTCGCCGTTGACTGTTATCGTGGCTCGTGTCTTTTGGTTTCCGTGGACTGTGTGATCCCCAATATAGGCATCGGTTATTGCGCGTACTTGAAAACTACGCCGAAGGTCGCTTTTTCCCGCTCCCTAGTGATCCGTTCATACCAGATGGTCAGAAAAGGCCCAGTGCCGAATTCCAATGCCTTACACCAACAAATGAATGCTCAGAAGTGTTCACCATGGAGGTGCCTAGCAAATTAACATCAAACGAAGTAGCATTCACAAAGCAAGCAGAACACTGGAAAGGATTTTCATCGCACAACTTACACCGAATTTGGCCGCAGGGCTTATGGGCTAGTTACAAGCCTATATGCGCCATCTTCGGTTTTACTGCGAAGACGGGGACGCTGAATTTATGGTGATGATTTGCGACTAGTGGTATGCCCCGAAACTCAACGTCGGAGCCAGTGATTTTCCTGCTATACATTAATGATCTTCTGCGTGTCCATCGGTCACTACATTTTCTGTCAGCGGATGATATTAAAACTTCGGGATCTCCTGAATCCACCCTTATTTGGGAGGACTCAGAAGCTGTCCACAACCGGATGGCAGCCTGGGGCTCACTCTTGAACTTAGGGAGACTTGCACAATTTTCGGCAGATGGGTCCGAAGACACCTGCTATCCAGACCCCGGACAACCCGAAACCAATTGCACGGAAGTCGGAGATCCCATACCTGGAGATATTTGCAACAAGCAACTTTAAGCCGTCCGCGCTGCTCCTGCTATCGGCTTATACAGTGAACAAAGTAATTTACCAGCTGCGAAAACATTGACTTCAAGGGACTTTGGAGTCGAGCAATACGTCTGTAAATGTACGAAGAATCCCACAGAACACATTGAGAACAAAACAGCGTGGTGAACAAGCTCGTTTTCAGTTATTCGTACTCATACCAATACATAACATTAAATATGACTCAAACCAACAAAGGGGATGATCATCCAAATCTGTTTGTGCACGTGTGTGTGTGTCTTTGCATGTGAAATTGATCACAACGAAGAATGTTCGAGTGGTTGCACACGTGTTCGGGAACAAGAAGTGGGCCATGGAAGTTTAAGTGCTTGCACAAATTGTTTCTGAGCGCACAGGGGAGGATTGTAGAGTCGAGTGCTCACGGCTTCGGCTGTGGCTAAGATGCGACACTTGACAAGTCTTGATTGCTTGCCCCGGACCTTGTAAATTGTGCGAAAAGCGTTTATCACCTCTACGGAATGGTTTGACTCAACGAGGTGTGAACACACAGCACTCGTAGTTGTCTTAATTGCTCCAGTGTTCAACCAAGCCGGGTGGTGTTCACGAACACGTTCGGATAAGCGCCTGGTCGTGCGGCCAACATACCTGGCTCCCCAGGAACAGGTGAATGAATACACACAAAAAGATGCTGCAGAATCTGGCATGTTATCCTCCAGTCGAAAACACACGATCGGTTTAGACTCGAACATAATTTGTAATTGTGCAGCGTAGAATGTTCTGCTGACTGCTCCTGTTAGTCTTCGTTGAATAACTTCAGTTTCCGTATCTCCTTTGAGTGGTAAACGGACAAATACGGGCTTCTTTTCGACTACTGTCTGTCTTGGCCTATCTTTATTTCGTTGCATCGTCTTGTCAATGAACCGTTCAGGATAGCCGTTTTCTAGGAAAGCACTTCTCAGAAAACGAAGTTCCTTTTCTATTGTGTCTTCTGTGCAGATTTTCTTTGCTCTATTGACCAGGCAACGCACTAGATTTCTCTTTACTTTGAGTGGTACGAAACTGTGAAAATGAATATACTGACCGTTCCAAGTTGCTTTCCTGTGCACTGACAACTGAACGGAACCATCACTTCGACGGCTTACGCAAACATCTAAGTAAGGTAGACTGTTGTCCTTTTTTTGTTCCAGATTGAATTTACCATTTGGATGAGCTGTATTAAATATATTAAGTAGTGCATTTGGATCCACTTTGGTATCTACTACACATACGATATCGTCCACGTACCGTTTGTATAAGGTGCACCCTTCAATTGTTGACATAAGTTGGTTATTTTCAAGTTTTTCCATGAAGATATCTGCAAATAAGGGTCCCAAAGGTGACCCCATTGCGACCCCGTCCTTCTGACGATATATTTCACCGTTAAACTGAAACTGGATATTATGAGTGCAGACAAATAGTAGCTGTTTCAGTTCATCCAACGAGATGCCCGGATCGATACTGTTCTCGTGCATGTAATCACATAGATAGTTGATTGTTTCAGCGATCGGGACATTGGTGAACATTGAGGTAACGTCTAGCGAGATCATTTGCTTGCCTTCCAAGTCTAGATTTCCCACAGTCTCTACAAAATGAAATGTGTCTCGTAGGCTGTGTCTGGAAATCATGATTCTTACTGGTTCTAACAATGTGGCCAACCATTTCGCTACTGCGTGATACGGCGAGTTGCACATATCCAAAATTGGTCTCAAGGGGACACATTCTTTGTGTACCTTCGGTAGGCCGTACAACCTAGGAATCGTCGTCCCGGTTGGTCGTATCCTTTCGAAGGTTACCGCATCGATCATGCCTTTCTGTTTCAATGATTTTACTCTCGCAGCAATTGACTTTTCTATTGGAATCGTCCTGTCCTTTTCAGTTTAGGGTCTTTGTAAACTTGAAGACATCATTCAATATCGTCTTTATCTTCTCCGTATAATCCGATTTATTGAGGATTACAATACCCGCTCCTTTATCTGGTCTTGACAACATTACTTCTCTGTTAGCCTGCAATTCTTTAAGACGGTTCAGGTGCTCTAACGTTACCAATCCTCTCGTCGATGGTCTATTTTCACGATATTGATAACACGCGTTCACAAGTGTGGATTTGAGCTTCTCTAACTCCTGTGAGGAGGACGGAACGAGACCGGATAGTTGATCAAATAGGCTCTCAAATTCAACCTCCATATCCAATTGTTTGGTTTTACTGGTTGGACAGCAAAAATTTGGTCCTAGCGACAACACCTCAAGTAATGTCTTATCCAGACTTACAGACGACACGTTATGGACCACTCTTTTCGGATCTGAAGGGAACTCACCAGCCGGTTTTCTCGGGTTGACGCGTTTCCGTAGTTTGGCACACACCTGCTCGACTTGCCTGTCAACTATCGACTGAACATAAGCAACGAACTTATTCCTTTCTTCTGGGGTCAGCTCGTCCAGCACTTGACAGGATTTCACAAAATAACGCTCCATTTCTGGCACTTGTGTGCATTCATTCACCTGTTCCTGGGGAGCCAGGTATGTTGGCCGCACGACCAGGCGCTTATCCGAACGTGTTCGTGAACACCACCCGGCTTGGTTGAACACTGGAGCAATTAAGACAACTACGAGTGCTGTGTGTTCACACCTCGTTGAGTCAAACCATTCCGTAGAGGTGATAAACGCTTTTCGCACAATTTACAAGGTCCGGGGCAAGCAATCAAGACTTGTCAAGTGTCGCATCTTAGCCACAGCCGAAGCCGTGAGCACTCGACTCTACAATCCTCCCCTGTGCGCTCAGAAACAATTTGTGCAAGCACTTAAACTTCCATGGCCCACTTCTTGTTCCCGAACACGTGTGCAACCACTCGAACATTCTTCGTTGTGATCAATTTCACATGCAAAGACACACACACACGTGCACAAACAGATTTGGATGATCATCCCCTTTGTTGGTTTGAGTCATATTTAATGTTATGTATTGGTATGAGTACGAATAACTGAAAACGAGCTTGTTCACCACGCTGTTTTGTTCTCAACGTCTGTAAATGCCAGACGTGAAAAATCCCCCGAAATAGTCACGATATTTTGGACTCACGAAAATGCTCCGTCACATGTATTCTCTGTGTTTCGTGTCCTTCCTAGGTTTGCGCACCGACCTTTCGTTATTCGAGTACGGCGAATAGCTTCGTCGTAACACTTTCGAACTTGTGTGACTCACTTGCTCGTTTCCTCACGACATGAATTTGGCCCTCGTTTTGAGTCTTAGTTATTGCATAATTGAGGATTATATAAATTTTTGAAGTTGTTCAGTATCCTACAAATTGCGAACCAATGTTACTTTGTTTGGAATTCGCATGGATTTGCTGCGCATTGCTCGAATATGTTTCACACCATTCGTGTTGCAAGGTTGCGACCCCACCTGGAGCACTTAGTCCAAGCCTGGAGTCCCCAGCTACTTAGAGACACCCACACAAAGCTGAGGTTCCAAAAGATATTCACAAGAAAGATCCTAAGTCTAAAAGGGCCAAAGTACAAAGCAGCGCTAGATTTGTTCGCTCTTTAGTGCATAAGAGTGAAAGAGGCCTGATGAAAATGATGAGGGACCTAAAGATTAGTCAAGAAAGAACAAGCCGCTGTTAGTCCGGGACGGAATCTCCACCCTCCGGGGGAGTGAACTGAAGTTCATAGGACACAAGGCCAACAAGAATGCCAGGGTCCAGTTCTTCTTGGCCGAGTTATTAAACGAATGGGCTAGACCCCTGCAGAAATAGTAGCGGAAGAATCTGTCGTCGTTTTTAAAAAGAAACCCGCCTTTAAATGGAAGCTTTGATTTCCGGAGTGCCCATGAGACAGTGGACAACACTCAGAAGAACTTCCATGGTGATTTCTTTTCTTCTCTTTCTTCTTTTATATATTTTTGTACTGACCTTTTCCCTATATTTCCTTGGTGCTTCCTGAGCCCTTTAGGTTTTCTTCCTTAGAACAGAGCTAAAATCTGGGAGGCTAGACTTTTGCATGGCGATGGAGGTCCTGGTTTCGGAGGCTTTATGGAAACGTTGCTGTGGCTACACTCCCGACGGTGAATTGATAAATGTGGAATGGACTGAACTGTCTTTGTGTTACCTTGTACATTTCACATATCCCACCATTTCTCTCACTCCCTCGTACACCATATTTTCCTGTTTCATCGGGTTATTAAAGCACCCGCAAGTGTTCACCACGGATTGCTCTCCTTGGGTTGCTTGTCAGCTTTCGGCTAACTGCGGCATCAAAAACCACGCTAACACAATCCAAAATGAACTTTAAATCTCACCTACCGCGGTTTGGCAGCCAAATCGGGAATTATTGGTATTTATTTGAAGGAATAAACATCGCCTGGCTAAAGGCTGCTTCAGACAGAACTTGAGGAAGAGTCTGTATGGCTGGTCTGATTGCAATTTGCCGAACATTTCCCGCTAGCAGAGAATCACGTTTTCGTATTTCTGTTGCTCCTAATTTCCGTACACTAGCAGTTGTCAACGTACTTCATTTATGTTCGCTTTTTTATCGATACCCTATACCTTCACCGACGCGGGAAAGGATTCCAAAAAGTCGAGGCACAAAGAGTTGCGGGGGCTGTCGTGTGCAAGAAACAGGACCACCCTTGGCGTCAGCTTCCAGTCTTGTTCTGTTATCTGACTTGATTTTTGGATGTCTGTTGCGTATTCCTGGAATCAGTCTGAATCTTAACCATCTTGTGGCATCACGAAGCACTCCTCTTCCCTTGCCTACCAGCAGAATAAAATCAAAATCCTCCGAGATGAGTTCCAGGCCTCCATCGGAGTGGTACCTCTGCTTGACTGAGGTGCTCAGATGGCCGTGGGCGGGCAAAAGAAACTTGGTATTGGAGGAATTCAAGGAACTCTCCGTAGGGCATCAACCAAAAAAGACGGGAACTCATTCAGTAAACTGTAGACCCCATAGACATGTGATTATCCCAGTGCACACCTCACCAAAGCGGATCATGAGGCTGGGAAAGTGAAGGCCTGGGGCACAGCGGAACCAAATTCAGGCACGCCCCATTCTGGTAGAATCATAGATTCCTCGCTATAGGGACTTCTGGCGGCAGCCAAAATAACCCACCTACTGTTCTTTGTGAGTGTTCCATTTAAACCGGACAACGCTACTGATGGTGAGTACAGCATCGTAGTTCCGGCGCAAAGGGCAGGATGTCCAAGTCTCACAGTCGAAAACGGGTTTTCACCCAAGCACCAAAATCCCCCAGTGATTCATCAGACAAGATTAGATTAGAACGTGGGTCCTTATCAGAGCACTTCACGGAGAACAGCTACTCGGCGGATTGGGATCTTCCGAAAGTAAACACCCATGGTCAGCAACACGCAACTTTACTCTCCCTCCATCATCCAACCGGTAAATTCGGTGCCGAAAATCGAGAGCTGCACTCGAGTCCGACGCCCAGGTGCAGAGGGCCTAGTGCGGAAAGCCGTCCAGAAGAGCAGAAGGGTCTACTGATGCCCTACAGCGTATACAACAAGTGGGAGGAACTCCAAGTACAGGCGTTGAAGGCAGAATGTATTGCTTTCTGCAAAGCGTAGCTAAATGATGAATTTACACTGAAGGGACGGTCACATCCCCGCACTAGGAGATGTCGTATCAGCCAAGTGCCCAGTCGATGTGCAGGACCCAAGGAGCACTGCGTAGCTCAGTACTTTTGGGTTCTTTCACCCTATAAGGCACGAAAGGCCCCCTGACAGGTGAGGGGAAAACTTCAGGCGGATAGATGTCGGCAGACTGGTATTGAAAGCTGGGTCACCAGAATGCAGTTGTCAGTCTGACAATGCAGGTGACGTATGGAGCCATATAGGACGTGATCTGGCTCTCTTAGCTGGTGAAATTGCCCCACTTGGGAGGTTGCGTCGAGAGGGTCGTCCTCCCCGGTAGAAGAGGGTGGTGACTTAGGCTCAGTGAAGAAGTTCCAGGCTTGGAAGAGCTTCCAAAGTACCAGGGCCTTACGAGACACCTACAGTACATGGGGCCATGATACTCAGCCGCCAAAGCACAAAAGGAGCAAAAGTCATGTTCGAGCCGGCCCTCACAGAAAAGAAAAAATTCGTCTAAGGCGTATTTTGACCGTGTATCACCCAAGGGGACAATGACGGAGGCCGCTGGAGAAGAGCATTCCGCGACAAGGGGCCACCCGCCACTCCAGGGTGGAAGGCTGAAGCCCTTCTGTATTAACTCCAGTCGGTCTGCATCGGACACCCAGATCAACAGCCAGGGAGCCCCCACTACTCAGAGGTGGCGACTGTGTCAGGTATGACGATCACTCCTGGGGAGGTAAAACTAGTGGAGCTGAGTCTCAGTAACCATAAAGCCGCTGGGTCTGAAGGCATTCAGCCCGCTATCCAATGGCCCTCAGCCAAAGTAACCACCTGCTGCTTATCAGCGTTATTCAACCTTTCCACTGGAGAGAGGAAGGTACAAGAGGACTGAAGATAACACAGGTTGTCCTTGTTCACAAGGGTGGACAGAAAGACCCGACCTCAAGTTATCACCTCGTAAGCTTTTAGCCAGAAGAATCAAGGTTAACAGAGTGATTGTTTGTAGACGAAATTGCTCCCCATACAGATGACTATGACCTGCTCGGAGTGGAGCAGCACAGGTTCTCCAAGGGTAATTCCCGTCTCACAGACCTGCTATCCTTCCTAAAGGGAGTGACAGGAAACATGGACAAGGGCGATCTAGTCGAAATGTGTTGTCTTGAATTCCAGAAGGAGTCTGGCTCGGCAAACCACGGCTTTCTCTTCTTTAAACTGAAAATGATACAAATACCACCCCCAGTGGTGGTTTCGCCGATGAACTATCTGCAGAACCGGAGGTTACGCGTCAGGGTAGAAGGCGCCTTCCCATCCCTTGCGAAATCCTGCATTGGGGTTCCACAGGGATCTGCCTTTGGACCACTGTCGCCCCTTTTTCCATAAGTGACCTCATGAGAAAGCCAGAGCCTCTCTGCCGTCAGTTTGCAAGGGCGGAAAGCCATCGGATGATGACGTCCAATCTGACCTGGACTGTTTCCACACGTGGTCAGTGACTTGGAGTCTACTCCTTAACAACAGCAAACGTAGGCAGCTGCTATCCACGGGTGTTACAGCCACTCCGTATGCAGAGTAATATGAGTCCTGCGAAATCGCATGAGGCTCTGTCATGAGGGATTTATGGGTGCTTATCCATGAAAACTTTAAACTGTCAGCCCAATGTGCCACCGCAGCCAGCGAGGTTATGGGGCTATCTACCAACTCTGGAGGACCACTGGTGCTAGAGGTCCCCGGGTCGTAATCCTAACATACACAGCCGCTGTTCGGCTTCGCCCAGAATAGGCTGTGTGGGCTTGAACCCTTTCGTTAGTTTGGGACCAGCAGGATCTATAGAATGTGAAACAAAATTTTAAAAAAGCCATCCCAGATCCCCGGAGTCTGCCGTATGCAGAAAGACTGGCGATCTTAAGGCCTTTCTCCCGTGAGATGAGGTGGATAACAGGGGAACTAAGTTAAATTTTCAGACCGCTAAAACAGATGTCAGTGGTTGATGTTTCTCCCTTTGAAATGGACGGGAACTCGGCCGTAAGGAGATACAGTCCAAAATAAAAGCCCAGAGCGCGGCTAAGTAATCGAGCCAATATCTCCCCTTTTAGGACGGTACACGCCCGGAAAACTCGGTATCCCCACACGCCGCATTGCGACACCAAGGCCAACTTGGACAAGGGGCGGCCATTAGTATTCCCCATTCTCCTTCGAAGCCCAAAGTACCTATGTCTCCCATCTTTTAAACCCACTGCAATTCTTAAAACGCATTCCAGTTCCACCTCTCCAACAGTTCCCATTTTCGCCCCTCTGTATATTCATTCGTTTCTTCTGTTTCTCATTTCGCAGGTAGTATTCTTCACTCCAGCTGGTTTCACGGGTCAGACCATGCTCCGCTCGTCTAACCCATTGTGTGTTTGTGCTGTGTTCTGGCCTTCAAAGCGTTCAGCTTGACATCCTCTAGTTCTTCCGGAGACGAACCAGATTTTACGCCCGGAAATTGGATCCCTCAACCCCAAAGCGCTAAGCAAGTGCTTTGTATTTTGAGCACTGTGAGGTACTGAGGCTCACAAGTTCAGGAGTCTTGGCTCTTGCGGGTCGAGTAGCAAGTCCTGTGACCCCACTTGACCAGAACTTTGTATCTCGTAAACCGGTCAAACATTAAAGTAAAAAAGGAGGAAAACTTCAAGGGTCACCAGGCATGGAGATTCTGCCCCCCCCCCTCCCAGGATCATTCGATGAACACTCACTCCTACACACTCACACAAGTGCCAACTAACATGCCACTGGTTCCCCACTTCACGGTCTAAGGCCGATTGCGTAGTAAAAAACGAGTTTTTTGATGAGGTGCATGTGGGACTCGCCACTTTTTCCCCCCTTGAACGGCGCCTACACGTGGATGGTGCGCAAAAAATGGCTGAGCAGTTTTCAGGTAATGGAAGGCATCCTAGGCATGCTGCAAGGCGATAGCTAGCAAGAGATCTATTCGTGACCAGGGAACTTAACAACAGTCATTGAGTATGCATGAGGGTGTCATACCCAATCACAGACGGAGCCGGAAATAGTTAGAGTTTCAGCTTATAGAACCTAAAGTATTGCACTGTGTGCCAGGAAGGGGAGTCCTCACTGTGTTTCCTAATCTTATTTCTTTTATAGATTTCTACGAACACAGCAGTGAACACAGAAATTTCAGCCAGCCCGTGATTCCAGACCGTATCAACAAAGCATTGGAAATAAAGTATATTTAGCAACACTCGAGGACTCTTGTCTAATACTGAGCAGCTAACCTGATGTCAGAAACCGAGTCGATTGAAAGCCACAGTTGCCTGGCTTATCAATCCTTGTATATTGCGAATCCTCGTGAATCGTAAACAGTAACATCGTGGAGTGACGCTGCGCGGAGCTCAGACCTTTTAGAAAGGGAACTTCACAAGAAAAGCCAACTGATAATGGTCTGGAAAACCTTGTGATGAGGTTGGAGTTTACATTTCAGGCTGAAGTTCGGGAGAACATTGACTATGAGATTGGAAATGGGCTTAGCGCATTGGAACTCGGCAATCAGTGATCGTACTCAAGAAGTAAGTTGTTATATTACTTGTCTGTTTGTCTTCATCGCTGACGCGTATTCAGAGTACGACTGTGTTTCCTTTCGCATGAAGCGCCACAATCATTCATTTTAAAATTTTAACCTCAAAGGCTTCAAGAATGGAAAGTTGTACCTCACCCGCAATGCCTATATCAATGTACGGCACCCTAAAGAGGCGTAAGGAGGTTAAAAAAAGAACGGAATTCATCGCTAATTATGCAGGCAGTGGTGCCTTTTGAAGTGTAATGAGCTTTCTGTCAGTGATGTTAAGCTGTACTTAGAGCATCCAAGCCTGAAATTGACCCGTACGACCTCCGCAGGAGCATAAAGACCACTGCCATGCGAGGGTTTAAGTGAACGAGAACTATCCAAAAGTCGTGAAAATACAGAGATCCATAACCGATCACAGTACGCTGATACTAATGCATGAATGGAGGAAATAGAGGTGAAGCTTAAATATTGAGGGCAGTCCCTCGCTGACAGGCGATCCGAATGGTAGAATACGGTAAATGGTATAGACGGTGAATCAAAAAACTTAGGAGAGACCAAACAGCCACTACTGCGCAAAAACCGTCGAATCTTGAGCACACGGCGGATATCAACTTAGGCAGGCAGAGAAAAGCCGTCGTAAAGGTAAGAACTGAACTGTTCTGAATATCAACTGGACAACAATTCATGGGGCTAGGTCACCAGGTCATACACCTACGGAGGTAGACTGGTGTAACCAAACATGCATCTTTAAAGCAAGTTTTCAGGCCGGGCCACTGGTCAGCCAACCCTAGGGGACACCAGGGCTCCAGACCAACACTGGTGGAGTTCGGAAACCCACTTTTCCGAGGCAGGTTTTGTGCAGCAGCGGACCAAATTGTTAGACACACTATTGGAGCACTTCGAGTGAAACTTCATCATTCGAGGATGGGCTCCAGAAACACTTCTGGCGGGAGTCTCATCTGCAAAGGAACCATTTCTACCCCCTTGCTAAGCACAGGGCCAATGGCAGCAGCCTATAGTCTGCCCCATACAGTATCCTTAGTGAATGGCGCACCTATAGTTTGACAGTGGCACCGTGGTTGGGGTAGCGGAACCAGCGGCAGTCTGGCTTCCTTCTCCAAACACCCCAATCCAGCGACAAAAAATGGGGAGAGCTATCAAACGACGAGCCCAAGAGCCAGCAAAGGATAAAGGCCAGTAATGTCCGACGGGTGGGCGAAACTGTACCTCCCACGAGGAAAGTCGGTGTAGAGTACACCAACGCATGCAGCACAGTAAATGAGAGGGAGGAACACCAGGTTGTAAAAAGCTGGAGCCGAATGCGCCGCGGCAAAGGAGACGTGGTTGCACCAGATTGCAGCCACGGAGCTGCTACACACCAAAGGGCGTTGCGCTTATTGCGAAAACTTCGGACGGCAATCCGGAGAAGCCCCGTAGACCCTAAATATACAAACTTCTTTGCGCCATCTACTCTCTCCGGGATCTATTTTGTATACAGTACGTGTATACCACATCCCAAATGAAGTCCGAAAGAGGGCCTTTTAATTTTCGAGCATCTAGTCGTGATTGCCGCACAGGCATCCCGAATTTTGGTAATGGTGTATTTCATCCCCTCAAAACAAACTGAGTGAGCCGGTCTTCTTCGACGAATGCCAACTGTATTAGGAAGTGGGCCAAGCTGGTGTACTGCGTACCACTCTTTCGGTACGTCAACCAGCGGACCAGGTTGGAGAAAGGGCGAATTCCGAGCCTGCTTGACCTGGTTTTTGCCTGGTACTCGGAGGAAGTAAGTGGACTAGACTTTACAGCCCAGCTTACGAGAAGCTGACCACCAGCAGGGACCACCTCCCTAGATTGATCGACGAATATGCCACCTGAGACGAGTCTAGTGACTAAACAAACCACCGTGACGGACAAGCCAATCCACCGGGGGTCACGTGGCTCATAGCAAAGCTTGGCACCTTTCCTGTCAACAGGTAGACTTCAGGGTTTGTAGCAATGTATGATAGCTTGTGAGCGTGCCATTAAGGCGCGCCGAGAAAGTCAGGCAATATATGAGCTGCCCTGGCACATTGAGCAGAAGCATGCCTCAAGTCTTACTGTACCTACCTCCGGTCTAAAGCCTCAGCTACAGTCGCCGTGGGAGGCCTGGTCAACGTAAACGGAAAGCAGTCAGCGAGGGCATATAAGATAGCATAGACTCTGAAGAACTTCTTCGAAGGGGCCAGCGATTGGATTATGGCGAGGCTTTACGGATGGTTTTATCTGTCTCTGATATGAAGAATGAATGAATGGAGAATGAAGGGAGGAGGCAGTGAGGGGATCTCATAAACACATCTAAGGTAATCAAAGGCTTTACTGGGCTTGGGCCAGAGAGTCTATTCCATATGGCAACACACTCCATAAAAAGAGGTCCTGGCCAGAAGCTGGCAGAATTTCGACCTAGGCTGATAGCCAGGTCTCATCACTTTATCGATAGAGGGTAAGCTACTGGAATAGACTGCCGGGAGAGGTAACAGAACTGAGGACCGTTCAGGCATCCAAGGGGACCCTGGATCGTGAGTGGAATGAGGTAATTTCTGATAGTAAATTTTTAGCATGTCATTAGACAAGTGGATGTGGCGTACTTAATTATTGAACGTTTCCGTTCGCTACTTAATGATTTAGTGAAAGCCCTTGATGCATATTGTCTCTCGAAGGCTGCAGCAGGAGTCGGCGAGAGGTGCATTGTCTACAAAAAGGGAGCGCAGTCAGCAAGAGCTTACGAGAAATCATAGACTCTGAAAAACTTCTTAGAACTTGTGCATAGACAAGACACCGGGTGACAACACGGGACCACCGTAGCCCAGCAGACTATCACCACGGAATGCAGTCGTCATTAGTATTGTGAAGTTGAACTGGAGCTGAGCAGGCTGAACAGCAATAAGGCTGTGGGGCCGGACGGTTTTCATCCCGCCGTTCCAAAAGCACTAGCCAGTGTACTGGCTGAACCGCTAGCACAACTTTTCAGCGTACCTCTAGACACCGGGGAGCTACCGGAGGACTGGAGATCAGCGAAAGTTGTCCCCTTTCACAAAGGAGACAAACAGGAGGTGGCCTCCAGCCACAGTAAGCTTACTACCAATCGTCCCCAAAGTACTAGAGTGGCCAGAGAGCGACTGACAGAATGTCTGCGTGCTCACCAGCTGATTGTCAATCGGTAACACGGGTTTGATAAAGAAGGGTCCTGTCCCACTAACCTGCTACCCTTCTTCGACGAGACAACTCGCAGATTAGACCAAAGGGAACGAATAGAAGTATGCTACTTACACTTCTAAAAAGCCCTTGATTCGGTAAATCACCGTTTATCGGTGGGCTAACTGAGGGCACTTGGAGTGGCCCCAAAGGGTGTAAGGTGGATCAAGAGTTACCTTAGTAACAGAGCTTTTTTCATACGGGGCAATGACACCAGGTCTACACTGGCCCAGACATACTGTGTTGTTCTGCGAGATTCCGTGCTGGGACCACTAATGTTCGTGGTATACGTGAACGGTCTGTTAGCCACACCAGACTGCCTGGAACTCCTGCTCGCTGATGGTGTCAAAATAGTGGATGAGCCAACCTCAGGCCAGCTGCAGACTGACTTGAACAGGATGGGTGCGTGGGCCGAAAAGTGGGAGCTGCCACTGAATGCAGCTAAATGCAAACACTTGCTGGCGGGCAGGGAAAGCAGCGAAGACAGGCTAACAGGGCTGTCCGTCCTAGTCAGGACTGAGACCGCTGCAGTGGTAAAGAACCTGGGCGTGCTTGTGCACGAGAGCTTCAAACCCGCCGATCAGTGCACGCCAACGGCGGTCAGGGCAAACGGGACACTTTTCAACTCAAGAAGAAAAGAGCTGTCTATAAAGGCCGGTGTTTTTCCTTCTATGTACAAGGTTACTGCGGGACATCACTTGGAGACTTTTGTTCAGGCATGGACACGGAGTCTGATGAAGGACAAAAGGTGTTGGAAGACGTTCAAAGGAGGTTTACTCGAATGATAAACGGGATGCAAGGGAAGTGTTACCAGGAGCGACTGAAAGCCCTAAATCTATGCTGCCTTGATCGTCGTTGGCAAAGGGGGGATATGATAGGTTGTTCAAAGTTATATGAGGGATTGGTTTCGACAGACAGACCATTACTGACTCGTTGCCACAACCTTGCGCTCAAGGGCCACTCGCGTAAACTGGACAAACCGAGATTAAGCAGTGACATGAGGGCGTCTCTTTTCCCACCGCGTCCTAAACGGATGGAACAAGTTGCCCTCACATGTAATGACCGCAACACCGGTCGTTGCTTTTGACCACAGACTAGATGCTTGCTGGACAGAAGTATTCCCAGGCCTTCACTGACCATTGTAAGCAGTTTGCTTTTATTTTTTATTCCGCCCCTTTCTCTCCTCCCAACTAACTACCTTTTGCAGCATCTCACCACTCGAGTGTTCCCAACTGTACCTATCTCTACTACATCTTTTTATATCACACTACTCGATATAATTCTGCACTAACATCCTTACATTATTCGAGGACTCAAGTTATGTCCCACATGGGGACAGCAGTGAGTTGTGGTTCCGAGCATGTATTGGTGTGTGGTTGCTGTCTTTGGCCCTGCTAGCGCAATGCGTGCATTCTTCTGTGCCTAATCTGAGAAATGTACGTGTTTCCCGTTTTACTCGCCGCAAAGCCTGATTAGCTGTTGCCGTGCCAAAGTGACTAGTCAACACACCCCAGTCTGCGGTGTGGACGAGACGGTTACTGACAGAAATATGTGTCGGTCTATTAACACACCTAATCGGAGGGGTCCGTGGTCACGTAAATCGGATAGCACGGAAGCACTAGGCACTATTCGCGTGATGGCTCTTAATGAACGAGAAAAACGCAGGCATACCGCGTTAGCCTTTACGTAGATAATCATTGTGATTGCACCTCCCCTTCTGTTACCGGGCTGATTTATGCAATAAATACAAAAGAAAGAACCACACTGCTCGCCATTTGCTTACTTCCGGACTTGACCAGCAATGATCAAAAGTGGAACCAATACCAGGGATTCATTTCGGTCCTGCCCCAGAATCCTTCACTATCCGCAAATAAATAACTCGGCTGAGAACAATTGAAGAATGTAAGTTGTATTTTGCTCTTCAAGTAAACTTTTAGGATCCCCAAGGAAGATTTACTTCAATTTAGCGTGAGTCTTGCGAAAAATGTCACCTACTGGCGTCGCTAGTCTAAGGAGTTCTACTCCCCATGAGGCCACCGTGTCCCAAAGTACCAATTGATTTTTCATGAACTGGTGCAAACCCTAAGAAAAACTCAAGAGCATCAAGTAAGAACGAGCTACTGCCGTCACGCGGTGTTGGAAAAGGAGCTCAATAAACTTCCAGAAAACACTCCACTAGGCAGGACAACACCAGTTTACATTCATGTGCGTATAGATGGGTTGCACCCGTTCGGCTCTTCCAGGGTGAGCTTGCTGACCGTCCTTTGTCGATTTACTAAACCCCTGAAGTCAACGCCTATTCTGGTTGGTGTTCATGCGAAAAAACAACCTGATGACGGGCCACAAATTCTACGTGAAACATTGTAGGAGTTGAAGCGACGACAGAACAACGGCTTTTGATTCAAAAACATCCTTGGTTTCAAGAAGATAAAACCAAAAGCTGTCATTTGTGTTCATCCCGAGCTTCAGTTCTTTAAAAAGAAAGGGTAGCATGCTGGTTACTATAGTGAGGACAATTGTATTCAACAGAGGGCACATCACCAGAGTAAGGCAAAGTTTCCAACAGTAAGTGGTTCTTTATTACCGATATAATATTTCATCGCAACAGCCGTGTAGCGTCACCTTTCGAAAACCTCAACGCGGAGTTATTAGTCCATTTTCCAAAAGATGATTTGCATTGTTCACGCTTAGCAGCTGTCATGCTATGGGGTGACTCGCTCATCGCCAGAAGTTCCCCCGTACACCGACAACAAATAGTTATAATCAGTGACAGATTGGACCAACTGCTGTTGTAAGTACCTGTGGAATTTCATCCCAAATGTAGGGAATGGATGGAATGCCATTGATGGAGAACTACGGAATTCAAATCAATTCTGAGGTATTTGAGAATAGCTTCTCCCGAACAGCCCCTCCCCGCGCACATTTATAACCACATTTTGTTGTCGTCCTTGTCCGGAAGCATGCCGATACAGCCTTGTGGAGAGTACGCCCTGGAACGAACGTTTGAGCAATGCGTAGACAAATTCGCAACGGATCCCGAAATCAAAAGACGATTATCCGCGATATTCTACGATACTAGATTATTACATGAACAATGACTTAAAAAATATACAAACGTCAATAATCCGATCACAGGGACCCAACAACGAGAAACCGAATAACAGCGTGTGAGCAAACAGCACGTGCGTCACGCAGGTCCTGAACAAGGATGTGCCAAAGTAGCGCTCTGGGCGCGAACAAACAACAATTGGTCCATAAAAACAACCAGTTCGTAAAGACAAGTCAATAGTGTGGGCAAATGAGTGATGTTAGGAAAAAACACTGAATCGCGAGGGTTAAAGGGGGATTTTCCACGACCGTCTGTTACACCGACCACCAAAATCTTCCTGGATCCTTAGCTGAGTCAAAGGTTCGGTATAAAGGTACTGATTCTTGCTACCTACATAGGCCCTGCTATCAGTGCGCGCGCCTAATGCTCGTCGTCAACGTTCTACTACTGGTGGCACCCAACCCATTGGCTACATAGGCTTGAGGCTAGTGTACGTCTTCCACCAGACCAAATGACCGATGGCGGGCGTGAAGGGGCCACACAGATGCTGTCCTTGTAAAGGGCCGTCCTGTCCTGGATGTATGTGCTTGAGTGAGTGTGTGTGTGTGCCGGGGTGTACAATGGAATCACAGGTATGACCACACATCAAAGGAGGACTTTCTGCAATGTCAACAAAAGACTGTGTGGCAAGAAAACGAGTAAAATGTAGCATGTGTGTGTGACCTAAGCTCCGCTACTTCTACATATGCAAGGGGCATTCGGTAACGTCAACAAAAGGCAAACAACGAAAACTGTCACATGTTTGATGGGATTACGTGGTGTAGAGTGCGTCGTGCATGTGTGTATGTGTCGGTATGTACAATGGGATCGCATTCATTACCACATATCGGAAAGAACCTTCTGTAATGTCAACGAAAGACCGCGAGCACTGTGACGTGTTTGACAGAGGCCGTGTGGTATATATGGTGTTTCTTTATCCACCTCGATTACTGGTGTGAAAAGGTATACTGGGCCTCGGGGTTATCAGCTCCCCCGCCTTCGCTCTCGAGTAGGTTAATACTGCGTATGTCACGAATGAGCACTCCGTTAGCTGTCATTACCTCCACCGTTCTTATCATTCCGTCAGTGCTTTCGATGGTTTCCGTAACTACTACCAAAGACCAAGTGCTGAAATGTGCGCGTTCGTCGGCGATCATAACCACGTCCCCAACTTTGAATGGTCTTGTTTTGGCCAGCCACTTCTGTCGAGTCTGCAAAGCCGGTAGGTACTCCCGTAGCCATCGCCTCCAGAAGACCTTGGCCATATAGTTCGTTTTCTTCCATCCGTGGAGGTAGCTCCCACGAAGGTTTAACGGCCCTTGGAAACCCTCGTTCGACCTTAACGTCAATAAGTCTTTCGGGGTGAGCACCAGGTGGGTGGGTTCGCCGTTCATTATTGGAACCAGAGGGCGGTTGTTCAGGATTCTCTCCACCTCAGTCATGAAGGTGTTCAGCGTCTTGTCGTCGGGCAGCTGCTGCTCCATGATTGACAGCAATATCCGTCTGGCGGACCGGATCATACGTTCCCATAAGCCGCCTCGGTGGCTGGCCTGTGGGGGGTTGAAATGCCATCGTATGCCGTAGGCCACTGTTCGATCCTGCAGTTCGTCCCTATTTATGTTCTTGTGCCAACGCTGCAATTCCCGGTGAGCACCCACAAAGTTCAATCCATAATCTGAGTATATATCGGCCGGTACGCCTCTTCGGTTGATAAATCTTTGCAGGGCTCGTAGAAACGAATCGGTCGTCAATGAATGTGCGACTTCTAGGTGTACTGCACGTGACTTCATGCACGTCTTGATACATCCACATCGCTTTTCTAATCTTTTCCCGCACTTGATCCACAAGGGACCGAAATAGTCCATCCCGGTGTCACTGAACGGCCACCAGCCCGTAGTCACCCTTCATTCTGGTAGTGGGGCCATGGGTTGTTTGCCTGCCGTGGCATTGCCCCTCCTACATTGCACACGCCGTCGGATCACGCGTTTTACAGTATCTCGTCCTCTCAGCAACCAAAGGCGCTTTCTGATGACGCTCGTCACGCGACTTCCCCCGGCATGTTCCTCCACGGGGTGGACGTGTTGAATCATTAGCTCTACTACAGGTTGCCTCGCAGGCAGCAGTATAGGATACTTTGTGTCGAAGTTCAGGTGGGCGTTGGTCAGCCGACCATCCACCCGCAGCAGTCCGTCGATGAGTTTGAGGTTTAAACGCTTCAGCTCGCCTCTTGGAGATGGTATGTCTCTATTGGTCGGTCCCACTTCTTCCGCCCTCTTGAGTTCTCGGGCAAAAGCCTCGCGTTGTCTCATTCGGAAAATATCGTATTTATCCGCTTGTGGCTCATCGGGACTTATCGGGCCGACCCGTATCCGGCCTGAGGGCCGTAGCCCTTTCATGACCAGTAAATTTCTCTTGAACCTGGTTAACCAAACTAGCGAACGAAGCGTCTTCATCCAGGAAGAAAACCTGACCAGTCGCGATAGAATGGATGTCGCTTCGACGACGTTGGCCGCTATCACTACGCCTTTGATCTCAAGTTCTAATTCCGAATGGGGTTTTAATTCGAACATGGGCCAGTCCTGCTTGGGCAAGCGCAGGAAGTTTGACCCTCTCGTCCACGTGTCTAGTTGCCTGAAGTCGGTCGCAGCTCGGGAGCACAGGTCGGCCGGATTATCGCCAGACCTGACATGATTCCACTGGTGCGTGGCTGATTCATCGTGGATAATCTTGAGTCGGTTCGCAACGAAAGTACTAAACCGGCTCCGGACTTTGTTAATGTAGTAAAGTACTATCGTTGAATCCATCCAGAAGCTCACCGACCAAATGTAGAGATCGAAACATCTCTTCACAGCTTGCACCACCCTGACTGCCAACACGGCTGCGCTGAGTTCAAGGCGTGGTATCGAGACCGACTTTGGTGGAGCAACGCGGGCTTTAGCAAACAGGATCCTCGTAGTATATTGTCCATCTCCTGCGCACTATCGTCCGTACACCACAGCTCCATAACCGACTTCGGAGGTGTCGGAGAAGGCATGCAGTTCTCCAGTCCGCGTCGTTTGGCCAGGAGTCAAACACCGTGGGATTCTTATGTCCCCTAATTTCTTCAAGGTGCTCAAAAATTCTTCCCAGTCTAACCGGTCCCCTCGGTCCAGTGACTGGTCCCAATTAACTTTCTTACAGCACAGCCGCTGCAGCAAGATCTTTCCGGGTAGTAGCCATGGTGAGACGCAACCGAGTGGGTCGAACAAACTTGAGACAGAGATAGTATGCCACGACGGGTTATTGGCAGCTCGGGAACGTTTAGCTCGAAAACAAAGTCGTCCGTTTCCGCGTCCCATTGTATTCCTAAAGTGCTTTCGATGGGAAATGGAGGGCCGTCCAAATCTCTTACCCTTTCGGCCTTTTCGTGATACGGGATGACCTTCAGCGCTTCTGAAGCGTTCGACATCCATTTAGTAGTAGTCGTCGACGTAGAAGTTCCTGCTGACGCTATCTACCACCGTCCGATGTACTAGATCGCCATGTTTGTTCGCTGATTCTCGGAGGACGTAGTTCGCACAAAATGATGACGATATGGCTCCGAAGGGGTGGACGGTCATCCTATAATTCACCACTGCGTTGTCCCGGTCGCTCCCTTCCCACCACAGGAAGCGCAGCGCATCTCGTTCTCCTACCGAAATCTTCACCTGATGAAACATTTCCCTAACGTCGGCAGACAAGGCCGCTTTACCCACTCTGGAACGGCACAAAACATCGATTAGTGGTGTGGTCCAGTCAGGCCCTTGTAGTAGGCGATTGTTTAACGACTTGCCCTGGAACTTGGCCGCACAATCGGAAACCACCCGCAGTTTATCGGGTTTCTTGTGGTTGATAACTGGGTGGTGAGGCAGATACCAGATACCCTTTTGCCGTCGGTGTTGGCAGGAACCTTTTCAAGGGGCCTCGTTTCGCTTCATTAAATCCACGTATCGTTCCCACAGATTCTGGTCCCAAATGAAGCGTTCTTTTAGTCGTAGTAATCGTTGGAGAACATAATTCCTGTTATCAGTCCACGGGTCGACAGATGTGCGCCATGGGAGGGGGGACCTCGAACTGTTTTTGAGGCCTCTAGTGCCTTGCCGTACCGTTTGTAGAGCGAAGTGATCCTCTTGAGACAACGTTGGTCTTTCGTCTTCAATGCCGCTGCAGATGGTACTCTATGCGGTCCGTTTCGGCGGATAAGTAATTCACGGAACCGCGTACCCCTGCTGGACCGTATAACATCCATCCCAGAGCCGTGCGTACGGCATAAGATGCCTGTCGGTCGCCCACTCTCTGGTCAAGCACCCAATGCGCCTCCGGCACGTCGCAGCCGATGAGGAGATCCACCTCATCATCGTCCCAGTCTACAACGGTTACATCCTGCAGGTGGGGCCACCTTGTCAAGATTGAGTTCACCGACCTTGGTGCTCGCATGGGGAGATCCGCTAACGTGAATGCCTCCGTTGGTTCAATTTCCTCGTTAGTGTCCAGAGAGATGAGCTGCAGCCTCAATCTACCGGCAGTCATTACCTGTGTTCCGCCCAACGTGCTCACTGCCAACGACGTCGCACCTTCAGCGAGTCGGTGTTTGTCGGCAAACCGCTTTATCACTGGAGTAGTTTCGGATCCACTATCGACGAAAGCCAAAGTTTTGACCGCCCCAGTTGGGGTTACTACTCCCACGGCCACTACGCCTAAACGTACCGGTTTACTGGCAGATCGTGACGTTGAACAAATAACACTGGGTTTGATACTCGTCTCGGGTGAGGTTACTCTCGCCTGATGCAGCAACCGATAGTGTCTGCCAGTGCAGCTCTCGTAACCACATCGGTTCCTTGTCCTACAGGCTGCTGCCCGGTGCGTGGTGTTGAGACAAATAAAACACGCGCCTGCAATCCTCGCCACTAGCCAACGTTCGTCTATTGTGGCGTTGCCGAACTTGGGGCATTCTGGTAGGTCATGGCTAGTACCACAGGATCTGCAATTGGGTTGCGCCGTAGTATCGCGTGAAATGGCATGTGTATTGGTCCAGGGCTGGTATTTTGGACGTTCCCGTGCAGGGGTTTGAGCTTGGCTATAACTGGGCTTGTTTTCCCGGTTGCTGTCCCAGACGAGTCGGCCGAACCTGCTGTCAGCTATCTTGGCTCGCCTGTCCAAGTATTCGGTCAGATCTTCGAAGTTAGCTTCCCTGTCGCTTCGGCTTATCCGCTCTGCTTCTTCCGCTCACCGACCCTGTAGTTAGGGAGAAAGGTGACGGACTATGTTTTCCAAAGTGTGCATGGCATCTAGGTCAGCCCTGTAACCTAAATGGTCGTGGGCTATTGAGCAGTTTTGCATCTTAACCACCAGGTCGGCCATTGTGTAGACGTCGCTCTTGGCTCTCTTTGCCTCTACCATCACGCCCTCTATTAGGTTACGGGCTATTTTGAAAGGTTGGCCAAACAAGTCCCTTAGAATCCTCCTTGCTCTTGTGTAGCCTTTTTCCTGGTCGAGCATGGTACACACGTCGATAGCTTCTCTTGCTCGGTCTCGGCAGTAGTGAGTAAGGTAGAGAAGCCTTTGCCCAGGGTCGGTTACCTTATTTTCAAAGAACGTCGCGAACTGCTTGACAAACTTGAAGTATTGCTCAGCTCGCCCGTCGAAAACCATTAGTTTTACTCTAGGCAGATCGATCGATGGTGGTTTGTGGTCGGCGACCGGCGTGGGATTCCCTATCTTATTTCACCCTGATCTATCGGAAGTGCCGAAGTCGCTGGTCTCATGCTCTCGCTCTTTCTGTGTACACTTCTTCTCTGCTTCCTGCGCCTGTAGTCTAGCCGATAGTAACTGTTGTTCTTGGTCTAGTATTCTCAGCCTATATAAATCAACATCCTTACGATCAATTTTGCTCTCATTAACACATGAACTAGCACTGACAGGACTAGACGATCTAGCATTAACTAAAGAATAAAATTTACCCAAAACCTCTCCAGAGACTTGCCGTGTTACTTTCTGTCCGGATTTCAATGTTTTCGATCATTTTCTTGGCATTTTGCGTGTTTTTCCTCGTTCCAAATTGATCTATTGAGTATTGTAACGAACGTTTGAGCAATGCGTAGACAAATTCGCAACGGATCCCGAAATCAAAAGACGATTATCCGCGATATTCTACGATACTAGATTATTACATGAACAATGACTTAAAAAATATACAAACGTCAATAATCCGATCACAGGGACCCAACAACGAGAAACCGAATAGCAGCGTGTGAGCAAACAGCACGTGCGTCACGCAGGTCCTGAACAAGGATGTGCCAAAGTAGCGCTCTGGGCGCGAACAAACAACAATTGGTCCATAAAAACAACCAGTTCGTAAAGACAAGTCAATAGTGTGGGCAAATGAGTGATGTTAGGAAAAAACACTGAATCGCGAGGGTTAAAGGGGGATTTTCCACGACCGGCTTTTATACGGCCTAGGTGAGCCCTCCAGTGTTACTGACCTTTTTTCAAATGCAAGAGGGGTTTCATTGTATAGAAGAAATATCAAGGAGTGTCCATTGCCCAACTCATATTGCCAGCGACGTAAGCCACCATGGCGGGATGGATCAGTTCAGTTCTTTTCCTTTCGAATCACCTCCACACCAACGTAAGACCATGACCAGAGGATGTCCAGAATCAAAAGCTTCAGCCACTTGGGTAGTTTTTCATGACAACCCTAAATATGGTGTGAAGAAAAGCAAGCTAATATTGGACTGTTACACCCTAACCACGACCAGACCGGATAACTAGTAACCTTTATTGAATACGATAACCACGGAAGTATAGTTATAAGATTTTTTCACCTCAGTTACGTAGAAAATGTTTCCGACGATCCGGTCCCATCCCCAGAGTAAAATATCGTTTTCGTCAAGAACTGGTCGTCCATTCTGATTTAGTGTCGAACTACGGAAACTGAATGTAAGTGCTTCTATTTCAATAACAACAATGGCTACTGTGTCATTCCCATTCCTAATACCTCTATCGCGTAAAAGGCTTTTTCACTCCCCTGTGCGATCTTTAAACACTTTCCTATCTGAAATAAAAGACTCCGGGCCGACTTTTTTTCTCGTGAAAACCCGTCCCACAGTGAACTAAACGTTGAGGTTTTTGGATGACTTCTGGGTTACGGTTCTTTGATGTTGTCCTCCTCTTGGACGATGGAAACGAAGAAGCTCAAGCCATTATTCAGTCTCTGTTGATGCCTGATTAAACTCACTCTTACGCGTTCATTGTGAGCCATGCTCGTTTCCGCCACCTAGTGAGAACAGAAGCAACCCTGCAGGTAGAAACTCCCATCAGACCCATTATGGAACTGATGCACACCCGTTAGTTTCACCTAAGCGGGTCATTACATTATGCCACTGCTCGGTACGATGGAGCCCGGCGAAAGAAAAAGCAGGCTGAAGAGAACAACTTTCCATCGAGTGCGGGACAATGCCCAGGAGATTCCCGTGGAAGCGGATACCCTAAGTTATCCTTTAGATGAATAACAAACCCTGTTGTCCAGTGAGCCCAACAGAAATTTTCGTCCGATAAAGAGGCGCAGCCAAAACGCTGCAAAACGAGCGGCTAGAGGAAAGTAATATATAGCGCAATAATTTCCTGATCTGCTACCATTACAGCTGAAAACAGCAACTGGCCGAATTCCCCACCAGGACAAAGTAGTGTTCGCCGAATGAGGACGAATGTATTTCTTTAGGAACCCCGTTTATTGACACCAGTTTCGGGGGTTCACAATCACCGGACAGGCATGGTTCCGTCGAAAGCCATAAAATCGGCAAGCTTTCGAAAGCCTACGGCTGGAGCTCCTGATCTATTCCTTCTGTTTGACGATAAAAGTGCGATTTCTTCCCCTACTCTTTCAACTACGCAACCTGGGTTCATAATGTTGTGTCATTAGGTGATTGCCCTAAAAAAGGGGTATGTTACTTGGGAGAAAGAAAAAGGGCGATCGACTGTCATTATCAACATGAAGATTTGTCGATTGTATTCCTACTGTTCAGTGCACAAGAGCTCCGATAATTCGGTTGTTCAGTGCTGGAGGAATGACCACAGAAATTTGTAGATGTCTTTGATTCACTGTAATTTCCACATGACTCCGTTTCCACGTCAAAGTGCGGCAAAACCACCGCAGGTTATGTTCGTCAGCTGATGTCTCGGTTGTGACACTGTAAATAACTATCGAGGCGAATTTCCTGTGAGCTCAAAGTGGCTGTCCGAAAAACTTAATCCAAGATGTAGGCAAGTTCCTTCAAAATTAGTGAAGTCCTTCTACCACTTTTCCGATACTGTGCTTCGAGAATGACATTTGTGGTTTGTCAGTAGAAGGGCAGTGAAATATGCCATAGGGAAGTGGATGCAAGACGAGCATCCTCTTTCGTGACTGACTAACAAATAGTATCATTAGTCTCCTACGCGATTTCCGTTACAGGAAATCAACAGCGAAATAGTACGAATAGTCAATCTCGACGTGCACTTGGAAGCCACTTGGTCCATTGGGCTTAACTGTTTTCCATCCATATTTCACACGCAGTATTACTTCTGATTCCGATCGTGGGCCAAATAAGATAAACGCGTTCTCTCCAGCTCTGCGTTTGGTCATGCGAGGGAGGGAACCAAATGGGGTGAAAATAGTCGGCGGAAGCTTCCTTTCGCGGTCGAAGGAATAGCCTGGTGTCGATAGATTGAACCCCTTTTGATTGGTTGGTAGTATCAAGATGCGGACGAATTAAATGAAAGGTACGGCGGATTCGCGTACGTACGTTGGGGTTAGAGGTGGGTTTGGGGAAGGAAGCTGTTTGGTCCTAAAGATATGCCTTCTTCGCTTATGATTCGCTGACTAGGCTTTTAGATTTTTGCTTCGGGGAGGGCAGGGAGAAACTCTTTCACACCTGTGGGTCCACAGACAC
Organism: Fasciola hepatica; assembly: GCA_948099385.1. Classification (NCBI taxonomy): domain Eukaryota; kingdom Metazoa; phylum Platyhelminthes; class Trematoda; order Plagiorchiida; family Fasciolidae; genus Fasciola; species Fasciola hepatica. The sequence goes on along the minus strand of CANUEZ040000112.1, from coordinate 3,084,932 downwards.
CTACTCAGATTGGCTACCAAAATCCAAGCATGGCGGCTGTCCACAGTGGCTAAGAACACATATCGCGTGCATTTTTTCTAACAGAGGAAAAGTGAGCAAACTTTGCACGAACGCAGTTTGTACTAGCAGGGGAGGGCAAGACTGGTTTTTCCTTTTCCAGTGCTACTACATGGAAGCCTCAGCACGGCGGGGACTCCTTAGGCGCGCAGGGCAAGAAACTGGACGCCTAGTGGATCAAGCCGCAAACCTGTGACCTGACAATATTTGGGCCTCTCATGGAGTGTTGCACGCGTGCCTGGGCACCATACTACCAGAAAGATAAAGACTGTCTGCGGAAGCTACAATGGCTAGCCACCAGAATGTTGACTAGGCGAAGGTGACTTAGCGGAACGGAGCTTCTCGGTGCTCTGGACCTGTTCTCGGTGAAAGGGCGGCGCGTTTGAGAGGATTTGATAGAAAACTTTGAGGTCATAAAGGGGCCATCAGGTACAAATTGAGAAGACATTTTCTTTCCGATCCCAGGGAAAGGCACGAGGGGACACAGACTCAGGTTACCAAGAAATCCCTCAAGGCTTCATGTTAGGTCAAATTGCTCCCCGAATAGTGTACCCCATTGGAATAAGCTCCCGTAGGAGGCCATATGTACCTCAACGGTTGGAGCTTCTAAGAAAGCAGTAGACCGGTTTCGGGTGACGGTACACCCCAAATTATGTTGACCTTTTTTGGGGTCAAACACAATTTACCCACTTTTTTCACCTTCCTATGCCTGGGTTGATACTGGGCAAAATTTCTGCCTTTCATAATAAGAAAGTCATACAGATTTGAGAGCTCCGGAAAAGCGCTGATAAAGTAACTGTCTGGAGTTTATGGGTTTGCTCTTGCCACACAGTCCTGTGCAAACTGAAATGAACTCCTCAGCAAGGCCCTGCTCAGCTAGCTGTTCAAAAATCTCGGTGAGTGGTGCTTGGCGGAATTCGCACGACAGAATCTTTTGTGCTACTCGAACCGAACGGATCTTCCCAAAGCTGAACCTTCTCCCACTGTCCGGCTTTCCGTCTTCCAGGTCACCGGTAATTCAAGACGCAAGTTGTAGTCAAGAGTGATGCCCTGGAATCTTTCGCTCCGTCCACCTGTCTATCTTACAGCTCTTCGGCAATGCCAGATAAAAGATATTGCCATGATTCGTATTTTGAACACGTTTCCCTCTTTTCATTACCTACTTATCCGGCTGTTTATCTTCCAGCTCACCGGAGACATTTAGATAACAGGATAATCACTAGATCCGGGGACTTTTGGGCTTGAGCCTCGTGCCCGTGTACAACTTCTTGCTGCTTTACATTGGCATGTCTTTCGGAGGGATATTTGGGAATACATTTTTGCGGTTGCATCATTCTGTTTATCATGACCTACGCGTAATGCCTCCAAAATGTCAAGAAAGTTGCATCTGTGTGTCTAGTTTGTTAGAAGGCATTCGCCTTTGCTACGTATCCTTTCAGTGTGATGGGTGTGACTGTTGGATCCACCTCAAATTCACCGAAATGGACAGCGATCTCTATGAAGCCCTTGAAAAAGGCAGTGTGAAGTTGCTCAAGCAGCTGTGCATCAAATGCACTGAACTATCGACTCTAGTGCGGCCGGCAGAGCAGTCGGTCAGGATGGAGCTTCCTGGCACAGATAAGATTGAGTCATCACAATCATCATCTTCTCCACCACCGGCCTGCTGATTGCTGCAAAACAGCGGAAGCAGCAGCATTATCATCATCTTTACCAGCCTCGTCAAGGTCGCCATCATCATCGCCGCCAGGGAGTAAGACATTCACTGAGGATAAAATATGCTCTATACGCGCGGATTTTCTATGCGCTACTGCCAAGGACAACAGGCGTTTTGTGTTCCAGGTTTCCCTACCGCTCAGTGAAGCTTCCGTGGCCTCAGACCAGAAAGCCTCTCAAGCCGAGACAGACTGAGGTTGTTCTACCCGCACCAGCGGCTCAAAACCAGGACCGTGGGATGGATACCGCGGTTCTTCCGGCACCTAGATCCATTTGTGTTAACACATGCAAAGAGTGCATCAAGGCCTAGTACCGCACCCACTTCAACAAAGCGCCGCCGAAACAAGAAAGGCCCTGTACAGCCCACCCCTCACCGGCAGCTCCTACCGCCGTCCATCCGGAACGAAATGGTGCAGGGATTAAACCGAAGGAGTCTGCGCGAACATTCCCGTCTCCGCGACCTTACTGCTTTTAAGTTGCTAACATCCCACAAGAGACAGTAGCAGTTTCTCATGAAAGCCTCAACCACTATCTCTAAGGGAAAAATAGTGGAAATCCTTCCGAATGTTGTACGTGCTTTGTGAATTTGGCTATATCTAACACTCCTTGAAAAGCTCGCTCATGTACCCCCCTTTTTCACGTTTCCTTACCCGTGTGAGACATATGAATTTGGCTTTGAACCGTTTCTGACCGTTGTTCTTGAGCCACGGGGCTTTGAACTCTTGGGTTTCACTGTGAAGTCTATTTGGCCGCATACTTGAGGTTTGTATATATTTGTACCCTTTGTGAATTTCAATTTAGCACCGTAGAAACTACGAATCCATCTTGTTCTGATTTTGGGATTCGTTTGAATGGGCTACGCGTTGCTCGATTTGCCAGAATTGACTTACACGATCTCCTGCAATTGCGCACCATTTTCGGAAAGTTTTTCTCGCAGAGTGAAGATTGCTTGGCCAAGTAAGTTGGTGGTAAAGCAGCCTTCCGCTTGGAAAAACTAGGATAAGCCAGAGAAGTGCTATTGCTCTGGATTTTTCTCCCTTCCCAGGAGCAAGACTAGCTAGAGTTGAAAAGTTTTCGGCGTCTGAAGGGCGGAAAAGTGCGATTACTCGGATATCTCGACTCAAGGGAGCACCAGAAATACCCATAAATGGTCGGGTGCAGGGGCATTTCTAGGTAGTGTTCTCGGGATTTTGACGAGCATTGGAAGCAGCCAGAAGAGCTGCGATCACAGCTCTCACTGAAACTTGGCCGAATGAGGTGTTATCGGACGCAGACGTATCCCTCCCAGGCTTTCGTCTCCTCCGTTCGGACATAATTTGGTCCAGAGGTGGGGGTGGAGTATTGACGTGCATCGGAGATGTGGTCTGGGCACATAGCCTCGACCTAGTTGCGGACCCTCAGGGGCCTGGTGAGATGCTGTGGTGCAGGGAAAAACTAACCAAGGGAGGATACGTAGCTCCTGGTCTGTTCTGTAGGACATCGACTGCTAGGCAGTTAAATAGTTTACGCTTCCCGCGGTGCTGAGCGACGGAGGGACACTGCCTGATCCTGGGTGACCTCAACACTCCTCACACTGATTAGAAGGCCAAAAGCTTCACCGTACCGGCAGATAATCTGCACCATCACCTGCACATGACAGTCTGTGATTTGGCGCTTCGCCAAAGTGTGCTTGAGCCTACCAGCTCTTCGGACGAACAAAAATATATTTTGGACCCAATTTTTACTCCCCTGGTTTTGGATGTTACATGGATAGTTGTACTGCCCCTTACTGGGGCCAGCGATCACGCATTGCTGCGCATACATAGGAGGCGTGGGGCTCAAATCTCACGGACAGCTCATTGTGAACGGAATGTCTCGCCCATGCCCTTTGAAGATAGGAGGGCTGCAGCCCGAAATCTGACTTGGGAGAGTGAGGACACAAACGATGTGGACCTGTCCTGGTGCCTTGTCCGAAAAGGAATACACTAACTGGTACGAAGGTTTGCTTAGCCACATCGCCGACGATAACATGCCCAGGGCCCTCATGGTTTGACAAGAGGCTCCGATGCCTGCTCCGCGGAAGAAACTGAGTTTGGAGATAGTATCGAGAAATAGCTGCGGGTTTTGACGCGTACAAACAAATACGAACCCGAAGCTCTTTCATGAAGATGGAAAAACGATGGAAATGCAATGAGAGACTAGCAGCTGAAAGTGTGCACGCACCAGAATGACTACTTATATATCTGAAATGGCCAACGAGAGCAAAACCAGGCATACTTACACTTATGGTAGACTGGAGAGTGGTTGAGGCTTACATGGGAGGTTTCCCTCCGCCTCGAATCCTGAAGAATGAAGACTGAATACTTTTCGCACAGCGGCGGAGTGTGAGTGAACTTCGGGCCACGTGAGCTGTTCAAGCGAGATTTCCAATATAAAATCGCTTTGGCTTGAACTGCCGAACTAATTCTTGACGTAGCTGGCGCTGAAAACCTCTACGAGTGTCTATGTGAACTGCTTTACACAGTAAAGCTAAGCTGCTTGCCCGACAGGGAAAAGAAAAAGCCTACTAAATCGAGAGGAACATAGAAATTGAACTAACAAGCATAAAGAAATGACGTAAAGTCGACGGAAAAAATAGTAAGCACTGTGAGGTGAGGCCAGGTGGAGAACTTGTCTGTGGAAGAGAAAAATCGGAAGACGGGATGACAGAAACTGTCCGAAAAACCTCGGGAAAGCTTTGGGCTGCAGTCTTCACTCTGATCCCTGGAATAAAGAAGACCAGCATGCAGTAGAATTCAGGCCATCTTGATCTTTTTTTGCATTGATTATTTGTCCACTTTATTGTAGCTGTTTAGCCTCGGGAATATTTATTTGTATTCTGTACCGGATTCAGTTGTCTTTGATGTGGTGAGTAACTTTTCATAACCCGTGAGGAACGCAGAGTTGTTTACTACCATGAGTTGAAGTGGCATCAGTTGTCACATAAAAGACTAGGGAGAACGAAGATAGCTGAAGACAGGGTCAGGCTTCATGCGGAAATGAGAACAGTCAAGAGGATGTAAAGGATGAGGGATTCATTGTGAAGCCTGCAAAGGGTGGTGCCATAGGACAAGCAGTAAAACTGCTGGGGAAGCATATGAGGTTTACTTACAGCGTAAGCACCTGAAGTGGTTCTGCGTGGATTGCCAATCCACAATAATTAAAATTGGTTCAGAGGCATTAAGACTTTTTGGAGGGGTAAAAACTAGTGACAAAGACTTGCAGACTCATCCCGAAAACGCGTGAGCAGGTCTGCAGGAAGGAACTGATAGGGAAGACCATGAAACGGAAGGTAAAGTAGAGGGCGGACTGGGCAAAGGTAGAGTAAACAAAGGAGTGAAACTAAAGCGGACTAAGAAGCCAACCAGAGACAAACCCCGGTCCGTCATGCGAGACACTGGGGTAAATAAACCTGCAAGCAATGAGGTGCTGCTCCTGAAATTCGCCCCAAAGCTGGAGGATCATGGTAAATTATTAGACGGCTCAGTCGGGGACAGCAAGAATTTCTGTCAACAGATAGGAAACCTAAAAACAACTGGTGAATTGGCTACGGAAAGGCTTGTAAATGCGGTGATTCACGGAATTCCTGAACGGCATATAAAGGAGAACGCAATGAGGATTAGGGCCATGAGATGTCACATTGTAAACTGTCTCAGATGGTTCGGTCTGTCTGACCGGGCCACAAAGAGAGTAGCCTGCGGCTGGATAAGCGGAGGGCGGATATATCGGAAAGCGACAGAAGGCCATGACCCACCTTAGTGGAGTTCACAAACCCGAGGCACAGGGACAGAACTTTGGCTGCCTCCAAAATAATAAGGAGGCTGTGAAAAGAACGGGGCCTTGTCACTTCGGATGATGCTATGGGCGAGTACGCTGCTCTTGAAATCTTGAAAGCTGGCTTGGAGTCTGCTAGTCTGCAATCTCCGAAGCTGGCAATAAGATAATTCATAGTACCCTCGAGTGAGAGGTGTATGGAGGGATGCAGGTGCTCTAACATGGAAGATGAGAAAAATCATGCCGGATAATAGGTACTGGTGAAAAGCGCTGAAATCTCTCTCGTCCCAAACCAACAGCACAACTTCACATTGTTTGCCGCTCTTATCCGTATAGGTTTTATTAAATCATCTATGGTAATCCCTGAAACTGTAGCTCTCAGAGCAGTTTTTAACCCAGAATAAGGTCAGCATTGTTTTAGACACTATCCTCTGAAGCCAGCCGGTGATATAAGATACTTGCAAAAACGATCTTTGAACTTCTCTCAGAGTAGGAGCAAAACGAAGAGCCGGTCACAGTCAGACAACATTAGTAGATTCCAAGATGCTGCTTTGGGAATCATCTCCGTAAAGTGGCCGAGGCCTCCTACGCTAAAATACATCCAGACTATTCGGTCTTCTTCGTAACTTTGCATATTGCGTCCGGCGTAGTTTTTATTGGGCCAACTAGAGAAATCCTAAAATTTGTACCTTCTTGAGGATTTTCACTGCTCCAGAGAATTTAGTGACACTTTGTTTGGACACGTCTTTGAGGTGATCGCTTCAGGATACTGCGTTGGAAATAGTCACGTTATCGTACCTAACATAAGAGCCATCTAGGCCAAAGTACTTCCTGACTATCCAGCCCTTTTCTTGACTTGCGTAATTCATCCGGAAACACTCCAACAGCACCATCCACAGAAACTACTTCCATTTTTCAGCTTAACTATAGCATGATTAATTCTGTCAATATTGACCTCCTATGACGAGAACTCTCCCTCCCCCCAAGGCTTGCATACATTGGCCGAGCTCTGCACTTATCCCCCTGCTTCCGTATCGCCCTCTTACCCCTGCATATAGCCACAACTTGTCCGATTGGCCGCGCACATCTTTACCACTATAGGTGCGCCTACATTTCCTACCGGCACACCCATAATTACTGCCAGCAATCGTAGCAAGACCACTAGATACCAAAACTCACCAGATAACTGTTCATTTTCCCTGGTAGATACACTTGGAGATGCCGGTAGACAAACTACGGAAATAAGCAAATGTCTGAGCAGTCTTTCCCTTCAAACTGACTCCGCCGATCTGATTATCGGTCAACTGATGCCTTAAGCGTTTTTGCCTGATCCAGCCGCACACCATATCCCAACCAACTTATGGCGGACAAATTTGCCTCATAAATCTTCAGACGCATTAAAAGGCAAAAGGTGCGATGGCGTCCACCACTCCGGACTAAATACCTCTTTTAAATGCTAAAAATGTGATCTGAGGTGCTTGCAATCTCGAATCACAATCGTGTCACTGTTTAGGACTCAGCAAAACTTCCCACAGCACCACTCGTCTACTGTAGTTTCAAATAAAATTGAAGTTGTCACCAAGGTTTTTATTAGCCTGCAATCTTTAGCCTTAGCCGAAGTTGGCTTCAAGTGTGCCAAGGTATTTCCTGAAAAAACCCTACTGCAAAGAGAGGTGTACATGAGCCACTCCCAGAACAATAACCCTGGTGTAAAAGCACCCGGCGATCCACGCCAAAGGTCTGGTGTACCTATCACTAGCCATCACCCATTTTGCTATCTTATAGAAATAGCAAGGCAGCCGTAAATTTAGTAAGTCGATTTCCTCGTCCATGCAAATTCTTGGACTGAAACAAGCTCCCCGAAATTCACAAAGCTGATGAAGGTTCCTCCGATTCATACGCCCGCAAGCGCATATTTACCCCAATTCCAGGTGGCCCCACTCTTTCTGCTGGCCGCGTTTCTGGTTAGTAAACAATATCCACAACTCACTGCGCCTTCGCCCGGCCTCCATCTACACCCATGCATCTTGATACCTCCGGTAGTCCTGGTAAGGCTTCCAGGCCCCTGAGCCCACAAGCCGCACTCTTCAGTTCGCCACCTGAAAGTATCTGGTCACCTCCCTGGCCATCTCCGCTGATTAGCCCGCTAGTATGGATTCGCCCTCGGAAATGACCACTTCATCGCCCAGGGAACAAGGCTTATCAGGGTAGAGCACAGGCAAACAATGAGGAAATGACTCAGTCGAGCGAAATATTACCAGCCTTTTGTATGGCTCCGAATCCTGCTTTTCGATCTCGGCCAACTGCCTTTTCGGTTTCACCTTACTTCCTCTAACCTACCCCCCTCCGATCACCGCTCTACTACATTTCTATCCGCCACGCCAGCCACTCTATACCTTAAGTTTTACCCAGTCACTCCCTGGGAATCATCTCTATGCCTCGCATAACTCCTCACTCCCAAAGGACTCATCCACTTCTCTCGGCCCAGTATTGCTACCCAAACGTGGTCGCTTTTTTCTTGCAGGCCCCTTTCAGGACTATTCACCGAGCCCCAACTACTCTTTCGGCCAGCACCTCCCCACCTCTCCCTCCTTACCCTACCCCCTCCAGGCTTCAACTTATCAAATCCTCGGAACAACTGAGGTAACTCTCCCATCCTCGTCGTATTCTTCATTGGATTCACCACCTTCATCATCGCTACTAAACACCCTCATCCCCACCAAAACCAGAATCATCTCTTTCGGTCATACTCATAAACGCCCGTTCAATACTGAACAAGACTCAAACCATCCGCCGAAATGCTCATACCTCCAACTTTGAAATCATCATCGCAACTGAAACTTGGCTAACTGATTCCGTCCTGTCAAATCGAGTATTTCTGGTTTGTGACCAGATGCTTCGAAGGAACATCCCTCGTCGTAGGGGAGGGCGTTTAATCTATGTTAAAAACACTCCGCCGGCTACTCCAATCTCATACACAACATCGGATGCCATTCAGGATATTCTGTGGTTAACTATATCCCTTAACTTACTCCTACCTCCATATCGGTTGCCTCTGTCGGCCAGTTGATTCCAATGCTATGGATTTCACTAAGAATACTGGCGCATTCAACTATCACTCAATGCTGCCCTGTTCCTACAAACTCACTGCTGGGGGCTTCAGTGCACCGAGTTTTTGTCGGAATACCCTATCTGCCCGATACAACCTAATAAAATTGGTGTCATGCGTCCGTGTATGGCGCCAGATTCAACACTTGAGTGTCCCAAACAGAGGAAACGACATCCCTGATCTGTTGTTCACTACTGGTCCATCCTATGTTTCAGCTAGTACGCTCGACCTTTTCCCAGCACCTGACCACAGAATAGCGTCCTGCACCTTCGTGGTTCCGCAAGCTTTCAGTGAGTCTCACCAGCCCAATCATCTCTCTTGAACAGTCAGCCGGAACAGTTTTATCTTCAGGCTTCGATCGTTAGACTGGGACGAATTCTTCCTGCAAAAAGACCCTTAGCTGGCCACCGATCTGCTCTGTTCTAACCTATCCACCCTGCTGTCCACAGTCGCTACTACTAGTATCATGTCACATCGAGTCCGTAGTTCAGTAGTGACGCGAAAGCAAAACAAATATCTAAAACTGCAGAGGGTATATCACACCGATAGTAAACTATCGTCACTCCTTTAGCTCCTACGTCTCTCGGTAGCAATCAGAATCAAAGCTGACGATACTCTTAAAAACTAGAAGTATCTGCCCTGCAATGCCATGATACTTCCTCAAAGTTGGCAAGCCCACTGAAAAACAGAAATCCTCGTAGGCCCGCTAGTATCTCCTCTCTAATTTGAGCAAGCAACGATCAAATCACCTCACCCGAGGCGATCACCAAGGAGTTTAACCCCTACTTGTTGCCTCCATGACTGCGGACCCCTCACTTCGCATTTATGGGTAGACCTTTTCACCGGGCACGTAATATCTGATTTGGAATTTACTCCAAAAAAGGTGACCAACCAGCTTACTCGTGTCCAAAAGTCTTCACATTAAGACCACGATTACTTTCCACCAAAACTTCTATCTCCTGCAGGAACTGATGTGGCAGCCCTACTGTTAAAGGCCTACATTCTACCCATCATGTTTGGTATATTTCCCTCACGGTGGAAGGCTACGTCCATCATCTTAATTCATAAGAAGGGACCAATACGTGACCCCTCAACCTGACCCCAATTACTTCTAGGCCGAGGGGAGGCCTCAGCAGAACGACAGATTTCTGACCTCTTTTTTTCTCATAACGTCATACGTGATGCACAGCACGAACTTGGAAAGTCACCTTCATGCACCACCACTCATAACGGCGGCCGCCGATAACGGTAAATCTATCGTCAGTGTATACCTCGGTATGACAAGAGCATTTGACGGTGTCCCTCGCTCCTAATTACTAGCCAAACTCGAAGCTCATTGCTCTTCCGGTCCTCTTTTTTGGTGGCTAACATCATGTCTGTCGAACAGCTCACAGGTGGTTTCCGCTGATGGATGCTTCTCACAACCTGCTCCAGTTATCCGTTGGGTTATACAAGGCAGAGTACTCGGTCCCCCGCTTCCTCTCACTTACACAGATGATATATCTCCAATTCTGCACCATGGCACCCCACTCATTTTCGCTAATGACGCTGAGGTTGTCTGAGCTCCCTCATCGGGACCGCAACAACAGGCTGGATGAAATTTCTAGCGATCTAAGGCCAATCGGTGACTGGTGCAATTCATGGAGTATGAACTTCCCGACCTCTAAGAGGTGCTACACTGTTACGACCGGTTGTGGAAAATCCCCCCAAATACTCCGTATTTTCATGCTTCCCTATCACTCGCTCACATGCACTACATGTGTTTTCGTAAACTGTGTTTTATGAATCAACCTATGTTCGTTCGCATCCAACACGCTACCCTAACATGCCCTTTTTTGAACCTGCTTGAAGTACGTGCTGGTCCTTCGTTCGCCGCAACCTGCTTCTCTTTTTTTGAGTCCATGTGATCGCATGATTGAGGTTCGTAAAAATTTTATATTGATGCTCATGTAATAATCTGGTATCGTAGAATTTACGGATGATCGCTTTCTGATTTCGGGATCCTTTCCGAACTTGGCTTCGTACTGCTCGAAAGCGTGGTATATACCCACCCTTCATATATCAAGGGGCCACCAGAACCCAGCTTATCCACGACCTACCCATTTAGTACAGCTTCTTAGTTCGAGACCTCGATCCTCGTTACACTTATAGCTTTAGGTTTTCTGAGTATGTTCTACTCCAGACTTCCAGGACCAGAAGAACCATCAGTCTCATCTCAAGACCTCGGCTGAAAGATTGAAAATGGCTCAATTACAGTTCTCACGCCAGGCCTCTTATTAACCATTATCCCACTGTCTTCATCTACATGACAAAACCTGGTTGCATTTCTCTGAAGTCCGTGCAACATCAATTCACCAAACAATTGGCGGAGTTTTCCTCCAGTCTGTGTTACAAGGATCGACGCATCCTACTCAGCCTTGACTCTCTATGGCTGCATCGCGTGACGCCCAATTTATGCTTTCTGTGTAAGCTATATCACCTGATGGCCTTCCCGTGTACTGGACCCATTCTTCTCACTCCCTCCACGAGTTATGCCCCAATCCATCGCCCACTGCAGCTGCCTATTCCTAGACCAAAATTAGCTTTGATATCTAAATTTTTCCTAAAAAGTACTCGAATTTGTGAAAAACACTCCCGATGAACATCCGCGGGAGTCCTTCCAATTCTCAGTTCGGAGGCTTGCTGGATCCCTTCTTGGCTGTCCCCAAGCGATCCTTCCTACCGGCCAGAGCGTCACCGAAGACTTGGCCTACAAATCGGGTTTGATTACTAGGATAACGGCACCGTGTCCCATAACTTTCGTCACTCATCCAATGACAAACGGCGGGTCCACTATTTTCCATTACATTATACTGCACAATCTATATTACAGCAACTACAGTTTGTTGCCTTTTGTAACCACACCTAGTATAGTTCTTGCCGGTTTTCCTAATTCTAGGCAATATTCATGCTCCACTGCTAACCAGCCCAAGGTTCTTAGCCATTTATGTCTGTCCAGCAAATAAGTTTATGGCTTTGGATCCAAGGACACTAAGTTCTGCGGTCCACCACTTTCATTGATCCTTTTACCCCCTTCCCGTACATTTTGACTACCGACACACACCCGGGCTTTTAGTCTGGCTTCATTCCGCTTTCCCTAATTGTCTCATTCCGGAATCTGTCATCCCATGTTCCCCTTCTTCTGAAAACTACTTGTATTTTCGTTCTCTCGTCTCTTTTCTGAATCTGCCATCCACCAACTACTGCCATCTTCCCTCTTATTCATCATACTATTTCCCATCAGTAGAGCCAACCTCACCTACAATAGTGGTTTCTGATGGTATAACGCATGGTCTGGCGTTAGATGAGACTACTACACGTATGAGGGCCTGCGCTTTACAACATTCCTTGTTCTACGCCGTGTGTTTTCTTAGTCCCACTCCGCACTTTTCCAGCCCACGCTACCGAAGCTCCTGATGTCAACGGCACTCATACCATGGCGTCTTCCGGAGGTGGAAAAACAGGCCACCCTCTGTAATTGCGAAAAGAAGATAAATGCGCATAAAATAACGTTCGGGGGAGGGGCTATGGAAAGTTCCCTATGTGGGCTGAGCCACCTCCCTGCTAGGAAACTTAAAAATTAAAAAAGAAAAGCAGCACGTCGACGCCAACTATCATTGCTACCATGGCCTCGACTTCCAACCCATTGAACCGAACTGCTTGTCGGCGCACCTGACGACAACGCCCGCCTCACTGAAGCCCGAAAAGGAAAAGGACGTAGTAAAAACCGGTCGTCCTCTCCAAACTCTGCTATCTTACGTCATCTTGGTAAAATACGGCCTTCTCGATGTCCTATCATCCAAGCCTCGTCTAGGTTTAAGACCAAGCCTAACACCAACCAAAGGCGGACACCTGCCAGGGGCATCTGACCCGTAAATACCCCAAGGCTGCACATGTCAAATACCCTTCAGGCCAGCTATACAAGCTGCTATGTGGGTTCTCGGTACATCTTAGTTGCCTCCTGCCAACTACAATCGCTACCGTAGCCTAGAATTTGCACCCACTGACCTGGATATTACGTTGAGGCAACAGATAACCAACACTTGCCTCATTTAAGTCCACAAAAAATGAATACGGAGAACCGTTCACATTTTCTATTCCTAGCTAACTATCTTTCTTCATTTTTGGTAAAAGGTGACTTTCTACGCGTCATCACACCCAAACCACTCTTGAGGTTACTGCCCAAATTAGTAGCAACCTGCAAAGAAAAGCCGGACACCCGTCGGTAGCATTCGACCAGTAAGTATCCCATGGCAGCACTCTCGGTTCGCCTATTATGCCATTGGTTTCTCTGTTTGTCTAAGTCGGATAATAGCGTACCAGCTTTTCACATTCTCCTACCGGCCAAGCTTCTTGCTCTCTATTGTTATATTCCAATTGTGCTGGTCGAAAGTTAACTTTTATCATAACTCCCGGCTGTAACCTCTTCCAGACTGCAGCGCTCTGTCTCCATCCGTTTTAGATCCCGCTGGATACTGTTTTATCTATCACAGCACCCGATCTAAACTTTGAGTGATATCATGGAGTCGTGTGCTGGCCGGCTCTACCATATCATTCTTCATTCCTAATGGCCAAGGAATACAGCCTGACTCTTGTCTGCTGAGCCTTTACTGAATCCCTTCGCCCGCTGGCCAACATGATCGCAATCTAGTCGAAAGGCTTAAGATCTCTTATGACAGCTTTCTATTAGGCTGACTGGAGTCCCTGAAGGTAAGTCCCCCATTGTTGTTTCAACCCGAGTCTATACATCTACAGGATGCACACAAACTACTACTGAACTGGCAAGCATTATCCACCGTTTTCGACCGAAGTGGTTCGCCAGTTTCCGCTGTTCACTTGGCCCGGTGATGGATAAACCTTCTGCCTTGGTAACACATCCCTACGTCGAAAACTGACCATATTTACAAGATAATACGCATCACCCGTGGTTGTCATCCTATGATATATTATACCTCGTCGAGACCTCATTTTGCCAATTTCGAGTGATCAACAACCATGCAACGGAACCTATCTCAATACTGTAAGCCGTTCCCACCTACCGTGCCCAGTTCGGATGCAGAAAAACCCCAGGAGAACCTACAAAATAATATATGTTTATCATCCTAGGAGTAGTCAGACCTAGTCCGGGAGAGCACTTTCATTGCCTTGTCTGTTTCGGCAGTTTTTCCTCCTGGACGGAGTTTCTCTTCGCAATTTATTCTTCATATTGTGGGGCATCATCCTTCTTCCTCCAGTGGCGGATTCACGTCACTGGATGATACGCGTTATTCCTGGTAATCTCCCCACCCGGTTAAAAGTGCTTTGGCTATTTCCTTATTCATAAATGTTCCCTTTACCACCTTTTCGCAGTTTTCCCCCGTTTGCTTCGTCCAGTGAACTTGAAAAAGCATCCTGCGTCACTTCTGCATCATCACTGCGTATACTGTAACTTTTGCATCGTGCAACAACGTTTGATTCAGCAGTTTCATGTCCTGCAGGCTCTTTGCTACGGCCAGTGTTGAAATCGAAACTAACTGGTACCTGCCGCGCAACCATAGTTATCGTAGTTCATTCAACGTCGGTTCATTTTTTTCTCTTTTTTGGTAAAGTAGCAGACTTCTCCTTTCAAAATTTGTAATTTTTCATTTCATTGAGTAAATATGATCACTTTGATCATGCCTCCACGCATGCTTCTCGGCTGAAGTCGAGAAATTTTGATTAGCGTTATTATTATTATTATCCTTATCATTATTATTGTTGAGGAGAATGGGGCCAGGGAAAGGAACAAACGGGGTCGGCTCTCTCGAGTCTAGGGTTTGGGAGCTTAAAAGATCCCTGTGAATGCTCTAAGGAAGAAAGACTGCTAGCTTCCGGGGGCTTGCTGATCATATACACGAATGTATGCAGCATTCTCAAAAGGTGGGATGAATTGGCAGCCACTGTGGCGATGAGCAGATCGTGCCGCCCACCGACCCGTCGTTTGGTGACTGGACAGCTCAGTTTCTCAGAGAACGGCGATTCTACGCGGAGACAGAGGGTCACAGGTCCAGTGTGGGTAAGGTTGCCAGTGGAGTCCCACGAGGGTCGGTGCCTGGGTCACTGCTGTTTCTGGTGTATATAAACGACTTAGCCCATGGGCTGGATTGCCCAAACTTTGTGTTTGCCGACGACGTTAAGATAGTGGGAGATCCTGGAGAAAGTGCCCCTCGGGGGGAACACGATAAGGTGTATCCTTGGTGAACAGAGTGAGAGCTCCCAATCAACACCACCAAATGCAGACATCTCGTCGACGACCGCCTTCAGGTCATCCCGAGGGTACTTGGGAATGAAAGTGACAGTGTGGCTTTGGAAAGGACTGATACTGTCAAAGATCTGCGGGTGTTTATGACCGCTGATTTCGAAACCCAAAGGCAACATTTGGGATCCGCAATGGTAGATAATAAAGCCCTCTCAGCTAATGATAACCGTTGCCTCGCGAAAGCCATAGGTACTGTTGCCGCTCTACATGACCCAGGTAAGGCCGCTTCTGAAGTAAGCCTTTCGAACTTCGCACCAAATCTCATTCGGGACGGGCAACCACTTGGAAGTGTGCAAAGGAGATTCACACGAATGTTTGCTGAGCTCCGAAACAGGCCCTATGAAGAGAGGCTTGGAGAACTAAAGTCGCTCTCTCTGGAACGAAAGGGGGTGAAGGGATCTCATTTGGGGCGTTCAGAATCACAAAGAGCTTTTAAACTTTGAGGGGATTTTAGTTGCTCCCAAAAAATAGATGATAGCCCCAGAGGACACGAGCTGAAGCTTGTAAAATGCCTTTGCAATACGGTAGTTAGGGCGAGTTTCCTCTCCAACGAGCAGCAAAACGATGGAAGAAACTTCTGTCCTCCGTTTTGGAGGCCCAGACAGTCACTAGGCTCAAGAGGAAGTAAGATGCCCACTGGGCCAGTTTGTTTGGAGACCTAGTTTAGAATGTCAGACTGCCTCATGAACCCCTGAGTACCGGGACATGTAGTGCTGGAAGGTGAAACGAAAAAGTTTCTTGCAGGTAACGAAAGACCTGGCCAGTGCAGTGAAGCTCGCCTGTGGATGATTCTGAAATCCAACTTCTACAGCTAACCTACAAGAATACACCAAAACTCAGTTTCATTGGCTGATCAGGCAAGGTTGGGCACATTTACCGCCATACATGTTTTCCACACTTTTGCACGACTCCCCTATGGACCAAAAAGCCTACGGCAACGCACGCAGTCCAGTCACTGCAACATGTGAGGCGGGACCATACGAGAAGAGACTGCTATTAGTCAAAACACAAGGCAGCCAAACACTGCCCCTCTTGCTCTCCTCGAAGAAGTGACTATAATGGAGCAGTGATCCTCGGCCTTGAGGAAGGTTCCTACAAAACGAAGAAAACCAGGGCTGCTTTGCTCTATTTCCGGCTCGCCCCTATCTTAAGTAATTGTGGTCACAATGTGATGTGATAAGGGGAGCCACCGAGCCCCGACCGCGGAATCCGACGAAAAAAGTGAGGTGCGATACTAGACCGTCAAAAACTGTATGGTTTTAAAAGAGTCTTGGAGGACATTGAAGAAGCCTCAGCAATTAAAAATCAAAGGTCAGAAGAAAGCGAAAAAGATTGAGATGAGCTCGCGGGCAAAGGTGTGCAGGGGCCTGGCTCCTTTCCACCACTAAATACGACGCCACATATAACCCACGGTCACCTCATGCGCAAGTGGTCCTCAGCCTGTTCTGAAATCAAACTGAATGTGTAGCAGAGGTTGGCTTGTTTCGCGCTGTAGATGGAGTCCTAGTACGGTGAAGCGTCTCACCTCTGGCATCTTAGGTTAGCACATTTACACTCTCGCCGAAGCCAGCATAGCTGCTACTTATAGCCACTTTCTAAACCATCGAACCACTCTTCCTCGTGTTCCTCTTTTTGCGAGTGTTGTTATTAAAATCTTTATTATCAGTAACAATTTTTTGTTTCCCTTTTTTCTGGTCTTCCAAATTCACTACTACCCCATCATACGTGTTTTCAGACGCAGTAGAAAGATAGATTACCTTCAGTATCATCCAAGCAAGCACCACTCCTGCAGTATAGAGAGAGAACCAGAGAATGTGGGCGTCAAGGTCTCACCTTCGACTAAGATTGCCTGTAATGCTACCATGCTCATAGCTAAGAGGGATTCGAGGTTTCCTGTACTTCTGCTGGGGCTCTCGTGTTTTTGGCAGAAGGAAATGGACGATCAGACAACTAGAAATCTGCCGCATTGTCGTAACCACTGGAATGAATACTATGTTCTCGTTTGTCTGCTGCGTCACGTGAGGATATCTGGAGCCTCGAATGCAAGAAAATGGATGCTAACTTACCTGATCTGATCTGATCTGATCTTGATATGTGGGCCTCTGCTGCCATCCTGAACGCGCAGTGTTGGGAGCTACGGAGAACCTCCGAGAATACAGCCATCTTTACGCACGACTGGCCTCTGCCACGCGGAGTCCTGTGCAAACTGAATTGAGTTGAAAACACCAATGGAGAGCCGGGGTTTTCATGCCGGTGCACTTGTCCGAGGTTATACGTCTGGTAGAAAACTGCGTTCAGGCATGGTTACACCTACAAAAAGGGATACCATGTGTTGGGAGAAAGTACAGCTTCTTGCAACGTGCATGACCGAGGGTCAGAGACGCAAGACCTATGGGCAGAGACTCCAGGACCTCAGACTTTTATCTGTGGACTAAGGGTGGTCGAATTGAACTGCACTATGCCGGCGAGCCTCTAGAAGTGACATTTGGAATTACATTTTCTGTCGTTTTGTCAGCCTGTGAGGCACTATACCTCCCAAAATCGTCAAGAATGTTGCGTCCATTTGTCTGTTTTGTGCAAAGTTTGTTCTCCCCCGCAAAACAATCCTTTCAGTGTGATAGGAATGATGGTTGGATCGGTCTTGAGTGCTCCAAAGTGCACAAGGACCTTTACAAAGCCTTAGATAACTGCTGTGTGAAGTAGTCGGAAGTGTGGGGCATCAGGTGCACTGAGCTATTAGCAGCTGTGTGGCCCGCAAGGAAGTCACCGATGATATCGCTTTCCATCGCAGATTAAACTGATTCACCGTCATTATCATCATCATCACCATAATCATCAACATCACTATCATCGACTTCGTTACCACCATTCACCTCCCCTCCTCCATCCATAGCGGCAGCAGCAGCAGAAACAGCAGCCTCATCGTAATCGTCCTCACCAAAGTCATTTTTCTTACCCCCCTGCCATCACAAGGGCAAAGTTAGCGGAGGCCGTGGCTTTCAATAGCACGGTAGTTGACAGAGCACGAGTCCCTTCCTCGGTTTCCGCGGCATCTGGTGTAGAGGAGGTTGTGATTCTGGGGGCGAAATATGCATGTGGTCCTCCCCGGTTTGATATCGAAATTCGGCACACGCCTGGCAGGAAAAATCCGGCATGGCAAATGTATCGGGAGGGGAGCGACGGCTAAACTGTGTACAGGCAGGTACTGAATCCTTGTTCATCTATGAGGGCAATCAAGGGAGGCAGGTTTTAGGATAGGCTGGCAGCCGACTGTGTCATGGCACCCAGAAGGTTGTTCGCGTATCTCAAATGTCGCACGAGAGCGACGCCGGGAATACCAACCTTGCTTCAGTTTGAGAATATTGCTGGATCTGACGAGACCAAGGCTGATGTCCTGGCACGGCTTCATGCGTCCGTGTATACAACGATCCCGCAAAAACCCTTTCGCCCGCTTCGCCATTTTCGAAACCCTCATCGTGCCTCGCTACCTTCAAGTGGACGAACTTACTGCAGAACTACGATCTCTCAAGTTGCACCAGTCAGCTGGCACTGATAGAATTCACTCTCTGCTGTTAAGAGGATTCTCCGACATCAATGAATCATCAGTCACCAAGTCCTGGGACACCTAGCTGGCAGCAGGGCAACTACCGGAAGTCTGGAGAGAGGCTATCATTGTTCCACCGTTAAAAGCTGGCGACAAAACTTCGGCTGTCAAGTACCATCCTGTGCACCATACTCGTGTCTTCTGCAAGATCGCGGAAAGTCTCACAGCCA
This sequence comes from Fasciola hepatica, assembly GCA_948099385.1. Lineage (NCBI taxonomy): Eukaryota > Metazoa > Platyhelminthes > Trematoda > Plagiorchiida > Fasciolidae > Fasciola > Fasciola hepatica. Next base: position 3,066,171 of record CANUEZ040000112.1, on the reverse strand, counting down.
AGCAGGCGCAGGAACACAAGGAAAACCATGACCGTTTCAGTTCCGATCAACACGGTTTCCGGAAATCCAGATCCTGCTTGTCAAATCTGTTTGCCCGTGAGGGCTGGACTGAGGCGAAAGCCGAGGGGTATTCCACGGATGCCATCTTCGTGGATTTCAGCAAAGCTACTGATAAGGTTTTACATGACGTTCTTCGGAAGCTCGGACTACTGGGAACAGCTGCTCTCTTGCTGAGATTGACTGAGGATTTTCTAATAGTACGGCGATTTGCCGTCAGGGTCTCAACAGCCATCCCCAGGTGGTACTCAGCGACCGATAGTTTTCTCCAGGGGCCAGTTCTTGGAACATTATTGTTTCCCATTTACATAAACAATCTTTCCGCAGTCTTTCCATCGTGAGTGGAATGGGGTAATTTCTGATAGTAAATTTTTAGCATGTCATTAGACAAGTGGATGTGGCGTACTTAATTATTGAACGTTTCCGTTCGCTACTTAATGATTTAGTGAAAGCCCTTGATGCATGTTGTCTCTCGAAGGCTGCAGCAGGAGTCGGCGAGGGGTGCATTGTCTACAAAAAGGGAGCGCAGTCAGCAAGAGCTTACGAGAAATCATAGACTCTGAAAAACTTCTTAGAACTTGTGCATAGACAAGACACCGGGTGACAACACGGGACCACCGTAGCCCAGCAGACTATCACCACGGAATGCAGTCGTCATTAGTATTGTGAAGCTGAACTGGAGCTGAGCAGGCTGAACAGCAATAAGGCTGTGGGGCCGGACGGTTTTCATCCCGCCGTTCCAAAAGCACTAGCCAGTGTACTGGCTGAACCGCTAGCACAACTTTTCAGCGTACCTCTAGACACCGGGGAGCTACCGGACGACTGGAGATCAGCGCAAGTTGTCCCCTTTCACAAAGGAGACAAACAGGAGGTGGCCTCCAGCCACAGTAAGCTTACTACCAATCGTCCCCAAAGTACTAGAGTGGCCAGAGAGCGACTGACAGAATGTCTGCGTGCTCACCAGCTGATTGTCAATCGGTAACACGGGTTTGATAAAGAAGGGTCCTGTCCCACTAACCTGCTACCCTTCTTCGACGAGACAACTCGCAGATTAGACCAAAGGGAACGAATAGAAGTATGCTACTTACACTTCTAAAAAGCCCTTGATTCGGTAAATCACCGTTTATCGGTGGGCTAACTGAGGGCACTTGGAGTGGCCCCAAAGGGTGTAAGGTGGATCAAGAGTTACCTTAGTAACAGAGCTTTTTTCATACGGGGCAATGACACCAGGTCTACACTGGCCCAGACATACTGTGTTGTTCTGCGAGATTCCGTGCTGGGACCACTAATGTTCGTGGTATACGTGAACGGTCTGTTAGCCACACCAGACTGCCTGGAACTCCTGCTCGCTGATGGTGTCAAAATAGTGGATGAGCCAACCTCAGGCCAGCTGCAGACTGACTTGAACAGGATGGGTGCGTGGGCCGAAAAGTGGGAGCTGCCACTGAATGCAGCTAAATGCAAACACTTGCTGGCGGGCAGGGAAAGCAGCGAAGACAGGCTAACAGGGCTGTCCGTCCTAGTCAGGACTGAGACCGCTGCAGTGGTAAAGAACCTGGGCGTGCTTGTGCACGAGAGCTTCAAACCCGCCGATCAGTGCACGCCAACGGCGGTCAGGGCAAACGGGACACTTTTCAACTCAAGAAGAAAAGAGCTGTCTATAAAGGCCGGTGTTTTTCCTTCTATGTACAAGGTTACTGCGGGACATCACTTGGAGACTTTTGTTCAGGCATGGACACGGAGTCTGATGAAGGACAAAAGGTGTTGGAAGACGTTCAAAGGAGGTTTACTCGAATGATAAACGGGATGCAAGGGAAGTGTTACCAGGAGCGACTGAAAGCCCTAAATCTATGCTGCCTTGATCGTCGTTGGCAAAGGGGGGATATGATAGGTTGTTCAAAGTTATATGAGGGGTTGGTTTCGACAGACAGACCATTACTGGCACGTTGTCACAGCCTTGCACTCAGGGGCCACGAGCACAAATTGGACAGACCATGATGGAATAAGAGCATAAGGTATGTTGTTACCCCACCGCGTCCTAAACAGGTGGATAAAGTTGCATCTACACGTAGTGCCGGTAGCCTCTGCCGTTGCCCTCCAGCAAAAACCGGATGCTTACTGGGTAGAGGAATTTGAAGACTTTTACTAACCCCCCTTGGAAACTTCCTCTTTCACGCATTTTATCAGTCCTTTCTTCCCTCCCGGCTATTTATGGTAAGCTGCATCCCATCACTCTAGTTTTTCTTAACTATATCTACCTGTATCACAGCCTTAATATCATCCCATTCATTATCATTCCATGTCAACGCCTCTATACTATTCGACGACACAAGTTATGCCTCACATGGGAACGGCTGTGAGTTGAGGCTCTGAACCTTACTTAGCACGAGGTTGCTGCTCCCGTGGGCGAGTCCAATTCTTTTCCTTACCCTCAACTACTAAAAATGCCAAAATGTATTGTATATCTGGAAAACGCAGCACTGTGGGAACTACTTGGGCTCGCAGTTCAAGGAACCCGGCTATCACTGGCTTGAGCCGCAGGTTCTGTGACGTGGCCTGATGTGCGATGAGGTTTTACGTCTCTTTTCTATTTTTTAGTGGGGGTTCAAATAAATTAACATCGTAGTTATGGGTGCCTACATACTTTGAACACCATCGAAGGAAATATGGACATTCGATAAGCCGTGGCCATTATCTGTCCTGTGGAAACTGAACTGAACCGAACTGGACCTGACCTGGAGCTTATGGCGTAATACCCTGTCTATATAGTACACTAAATTAATGTCAGCAATATCTAAGACGACACTAGCAAACTAAGATGAGCGGAGAAGCGTGCGGTGATAAAAAGGCCAAATGGGTATGTACATTAGGAATTAAAACGAAACAAAGGGTGTGACCCAAACTCACAGTTGTTCAATGTTCTTGTGATCAGGAGATGAGTGCCGAAGAGTCAATATCCGCCAATGTCTTCAGTTCAGTTCGGTCTGACAGCCATCCGTTGGACAGAACAGGATGGTATTGAGCGAAGTGCCAAGAGACGCCGTTGAAGCTTCTAAAATGTTTTGTTTCACACAGTTAGTTCCGACCGATATAATTCCAAGACACTCCAAACCAGAAGATGAGATCGAGCCAGAGTGAAAGATTTATTTACAGCCTTTTTGTATTGCGCGGTGATGACGACCAAAAGGTGTGTGTGTTTTACATTAAAACGTCGGCACAACAAAGGAGTGTCGCACCAAGGGACGTTGAAAATCATAGAAAAAGTCGGAAATGTACAGGTTCCTAGATAGCCGGAGTAGATATAGAACTTGACGTGTTAGCAGTACAAAACTGGTCACGCAAATGAAACCTTCCACCAAACCTCACCAAGTGTCAATGCTTGACCACAAATACAGGGGCTAGTGAGAATGGTGTGGGGTCGCTGCAAGTGGTCTCGCAGGTCAAAGACCTAGGCGTTATAATGGACAATAGCTTTAGGCCGTCAAAGCAGTGCACCTCAGCAGCCAACACGGCCAGGAGAGAACTATTTCGAGTTAGATCCAATATGTCGTGTAGAGATCCGGAGATTTTCGTTCCGATATATCAGGCCATAGTTAGGCCGCATATGGAGTACTGCGTGCAGGCCTGGGCACCGTACTACCAGAAGGATATCGGCTGTCTGGAGAAAATGCAAGGGCTAGCCACCAGAATGGTGGCTGGGCAAAAGGGGTTTAACTACACAGAGCGTCTCCGTGCCCTAGACCTGTTCTCGATGGAAAGACGGCGCATTCGGGGGGATTTCATAGAAACCTTCAAGGTAATGAAAGGACTGTCAGGAATAAGACGAGAAGACCTTTTCTCTCTGATCCCCGAGAGAGGTACAAGGGGGCATAGCCTTAGATTACAAAGGAAGCATTCGAGGCTCCAAATTAAGGCGAAGTACTTCTCAAATAGAGTGGTACCCTATTGGAATAAGCTCCCGGAAGAGGTCATAAATACCACAACGGTGAAGGCTTTTAAGAAAGCAGTAGACCCATGTTGGGTGTCAGTATTCCCCGAGTTATGTTAAGCAGCTTTTAGGGTCAGATGCAATTTACTTATTGTTTCCACCTTATTCTGCCCGGGCTGATACTGTACAAAATTTCTGCCTTCCAGAAAAATGAAATCACGCAGTGTTGGGAGCTACGGAAACTCGCCGACAACACAACTATCTGGACACACGATTGGCTCTAGCCACACCAAGTCCTGTGCAAACTGAACTGAACTGAACTGAACTGAACCTACAAGCTACGTGACTGCGGTACGCCGTGAGGGTGAGTTCTGGACGGCTCCGCTTTCTCCTGAGGTTTTTATCTCCCTGTCGTTTTTAGGGTCGTTTTGGTTGTTGCCGCGTGTCATTTACAGCATTGAGTTAGTTCTAAAGGGTTTTTTAGAGTCACATTGACACCAAAACTGTCCATTTTGTTCGGTGCCATCCTGAAAATCTTCTCGCGTCTATATTTTTTTGGTTCTTTCACACTGATTTTTCAGTAGTTTAATCTTATCAAATATAATTCTGCGTAGTAATCCATCACCCGCTGTCCTCATATTCAGCTCTGTTCTAGCTAAGTTGAGGCCGTTATGGGTTCGTAAGGAGTACCACACGTATGCTACGCGAGACACTTCACTGACTCGTGCCCCGGTCACTGATGGGTACATTCGAGTGCAAACCGAGACCGCAAAGCCAGACACTTAACAGTCTCAATAGGAAATACTTTGCATGAGATTGCTACCAGCCATCAGAAAGCACAAATTCACGCTCACTACATCATTAAGAACTTCTGTGACGCAAGACATTAAGGACTACCAGAAAAAGTTCCTGCAAAGAGTTCACACAGGTTCCAGGTACTTCTGCGGACAAATCTCTCAGGTAACCCGCAAATCCAGGCTTCGCAAACACGCGTCAAGTAGATGACACAATGACGGGGAGAAGCACGGACGCTGCGATTACGACGGCTACAGTCTGCTCTTCGGTATTTTCTCCCAAGCGACCAGGCAAATTGAGCACCGGTGATCAGGCAAAAAGAGGGGGACTTCTCAGGGGAGAGCCGAACCAGTTAACCTTGTGCTACCGATACACCACACAATTACAAAGACTAACAAATCTGTTTATTTGAACAAGAACCGAATTTGGTGGCGCCGCTTGCTACATCTGCGTACACCATCTGCACGCCGTTGCTCTCCTCCAAAGTACACATTATCCCGCTCCAGCGTTTTGAGTTCTGCTCTTTTGCGTGCTGTCGAGTATATTCGCTAACGTGTCACGAACCGAGGACCAGGAGCTATAGACTCTATACGGGAGCAGGTCCCGACTTAAGAAAATCCTCGACTGATGAACCCGGACAACAAATTCATCCCACCAAAAACACTCGGATGTCCTTCAATCACATTCATTCGTTTACACATACTTTTTTCCGAAAATAAACGGTAAATCTTTTTATATTTTCCTTTTATCGATATTATAAGTGTTTCACGGTTGCTTAATTGATCTTTATATATTGTTTTACATTTGACATACCACTCCACATATGGCTAGCAACGACCGCAAGCCTGACCCGGAACCGTCCGTTTTGACAGTCTCCCTAACCGTCCCTGATTTTTTTATTGATGACCCCCAACTCTGGTTTCATAAGTCAGAGGCAGAGTTCGAATCACATTGAATCACGAGCGAGCGTTTCCGTTACTTGTAGACTATCGGTCGCCTCCTTCGTGACGTTGCTACCCAGATACGAGACGTAATATTCAGTAACGGTTCTTACACAGCCGTGAAAGACGTGGCAATCTCTTGTCTTTTGCCGTCAGAATCGTCCAGACTGAAACGGCTGACCCAAGGGACAGAGTTAGGTAGCAAGAAGCCCTCTGCATTACTGAGAGAAATGCAGCAGCTGGCAGGGCAACTTTTAGAGGAAAACGTCCTTAAAGAGTTGTGGATACAGCGATTACCACCCAATATTCAAGCACTGTTCGAGGCTTCTAGCCATCTTAGGCTCACAGAAGTGGCAAAATTAGCGGACGGTATTATGGAACGGTACCATCCACAAATTACTGCCGTAACAAACTCCAGCAGCCCCCAGACCACCGCTCCCACCGTAGGAACACACTCCGCGGACACTGATAGCTGCTTTCGAGCGGGCTTTCAGACGTTTTTCCACTCTTAGTTGTTCTCACTGCAGAGACCATGAATCTTATCACAGCTCTGACCGACGTGAACGTCTCAGAAGCCCTTCCACTGACCGCTCCGTTAGCCCATCTCGATCAACGTACTGTCGATATCACAAAGGTTTGGGGCGAAGGCCCGGCGCACCTTCAGAGGTGCCAAACAGGGAAACTAATGTCATGACGCGTTCCGACGACTAACGCGGCCGGCAGCCATAATGGCAGTCGTCTGTCACATGTTCGAGATTCAATTTCCAATGACCTGTTCCTAATTGACACCGGTGCAGCAGTGAGTGTCATTCCAAAGGAAGCAGGTGATGCAACGATTCCACTAATCCAACAACTCCGTGCTGCCAACGGCACTCCTATTGCTACTTGCGGCCGTAAGTCACTCACGCTCGACTTAGGCCTACGTCGCACCTTCCGCTGGGTGTTTATAGTGGCAGATTTCCTCTATCCCATACTAGATGCCGATTTCCTTGACCATTTTGACCTCCCGGTCGATGCACGATGTCGGAGAGTTGTCGACCGGCAGATTTCTCTTTCCGTAACCGGTTCGTGTTCCTCCGTCAATCACATCACGCCCCTATACATCGAACCGCAGGCCGAACACCCGTACGCAGACCTACTTTCAGCTTACCCGGCAATGCTAAGACAATCTGGCCCCCTTCACGCGGTGACCACTAACGTTACCCACCATATTGTCACTAAAGGACCCCCAGCATTTACTCGACCATGTCGCTTGACCTTAGAAAAGCTCCGCGTAGCACAGGCTGAGTCGAAACACATGCTAGAAATAGGCATAATACGCCCGCCCAGTAGCCCTTGGGCCTCACCCCTTCACATGGTTCATAAACCTAATGGCAACTGGTGTCCCTGCGGCGACTATAGGGCCCTCAACCAGGCTACTATCCCAGACAGGTACCCCATTCCACATATTCAAGATCTTACTTCTTCCCTATCTGGTTGTTCTGTTTTCAGCCTAATCGACTTCGTTAGAGCCTACCACCGAATCCCGGTAGCTTAGGCTGACATCCGTAAAACCGCTGTCACAACTCTGTTCGGACTATTCGGGTTTTTGCGCATGCCTTTTGGGCTCAGCAATGCAGCCCAAACCCTTCAGAGGTTTGTGCATAAAGCAACACGCGGTTTGAAGAATGTCTACGTGTACTTGGACGATATTTTGGTGGCAAGTTCTTCAAAAGAAGAGCATATGACACACCTGCGTGCTCTTTTTGAGCGCCCTAGCCAACACGGTGTAACCATTAGTCTTACCAAATGTGAATTAGGTAGGACAACCATCGCATTCTTAGGTCACGAAATCTCAGCTTCGGGCATACGGCCCCTGCCTGATAAGGTGGCGGCAATTCGCGACCATCCTGAGCCTTACTCTTACCGGCGGTTGCGCCAATTTTCTGGCTTGGTTAACTTTTATCGCCGGTTTATCCCACACTGCGCCGAAATAATGCAGCCTCTAACAGACCTTCTACGTGGAGGAAAGCGAAAATTCATTTTTCCCGACACGGCGCAGGCAGCGTTCACTTTGATCAAGGAGGCTGTCGCCACTATAGCACTCCTTTCACATCCCGATCCTTCTGCTCCCCTGGCATTAGGGACAGATGCTTCGGACACGGCTGTTGGAGCAGTGTTGCAGCAATTCGTCAACAATTTATGGCAACCAATAGCTTTCTTCCCCAATCGTCTCCAGCCTGCGGAATCCCGATATGGTACGTTCAGCAGAGAACTTCTGGCAATCTACTTGGGTATCCGACACTTCCGGCACACACTCGAGGGCCAAACGTTCACAGTGTTCACAGACCATAAACCACTAGTGTACGCTCTCCAGTCAGCTTCTGATCGATATTCGCCACCTAGACTATGTATCGCAGTTTACTACGGACATTCGACAAGTCTCTGGGGCACACAATCCCGTTGCTTAGGCATAAGGGCAATGGAAGGAGAGAGTATCCCATAGCCCCAGAGGCCCACTCCATTAAAAAGGAAAGCTGACAACCAGACCCTGAAACTTGGAGTGGAGAATTACACGGTCCCAACAAGTCAAGTGTGGTAACGAGCAGGACGATAGTGGATAACAGGCTACCACTAAAGTGACCGGTGATGATGAGTTTCAAACCTTTGACCCCCACTGGACCACCGCCGGTCAGATGATGTGAAGATAGGTGGGTAGTAAGAAGAAGGTGTGATAGCCATCAAAAACTGTTTGCGCAAATGGGACCTTTCGACTAACCTAACCGGACGCCAGTACCTGACCACGATAACAGACCAGCGAGATTGGAGTAACGTCGCTGCAAAAGGTCTCGCAAATCCGGGATCTAGGTGTATGGATACTTAATGGGTTCAACCCTGTGCTTAGAGCTACGATGTTGCGTAGGGAGTCGGATTTCGGAACTGGAATACGGCGTGCGAGCTTGGGCACCGTACTATCAGAAGGACATGGACCGCCTAGAAAATGTACAGAGACTAGCCACTAGGATGACAGTTGGTCAAGGGGGATGCATATGCAGAGCAGCTTTGAGCTCTGAACCTGTTTTCGTTGAGATGGCGGTGCCTGCACCGGCATTTGATAGAAAAATTCGATATCATTAAGGAACTGCCAGGTATAAACCGAGAAGAGATTTTATGTGAGAGGCTTAAGAAGGCAGCCGTAGACTGCAACAAAGACACTCAGGACTCTAAATTGGGGCCAGTTACTCCGCCAACGGAGTTATACCCTTTTAGAACTGGCTTTCTGAAGAGGTGAGTACCACCACAGTGAAGGCGCTTAAGAATACAGTAGACGAATGTCAGGGGGTAGGGCACTATACATCGAAGTAAGTTAGGCAGACATGGGGCCTAGAAACCGTTTACCACTTTTTTCTCTCTCTGTGCCATAACTGATACTGCACATAATTCATGCTTTCCAGAAAAAAATATCACGCAGAGTTGGAAGATACGGAAATACGCCGACACACGGTTGGCTCTAGCCACACGAAGTCCTGTGCAAACTAATCTGACCTAATGGATTTTCGTTGTCCCTGGTGCTTTGCACTCTCTGTGATATTGATTCGCCTAGATTTATTCTTGGGAGGAAGTACAAGACATGAGTTAAAACGTGACATGGCTTGTTCAGAACTCCTGCCCGGTCAATATAAATGTAGCCCCCCAATTATAGATAAAAGGACACAGCAACCAAAAAACTGTTCGCTAGAAACACTCACTGCACGCGGTAAGTTCACAACAACGTTGAAGTTCGAATACTATACTAGTTGAATGCAAACCTGCACCAGGAATACATTGCAACGGGAAGTTGTTTACAGGTCACGAAGTAGGATTCGAAAAAGAAGTTCCTTGTAATTTTGTGTGAGTTTAGCTATGCGCAAAATAAAATTCTGCTTTGAATGATTATCAATATCAACAGGTCGGGATATCGCTTTGATTCGGTGCTGATTCTTTCTGTCTTTGGTGGCATATTCGGCCTGGATAGATTTTATTTGGGTTATCCCGCTTTAGGTAAGATTTCAAAATCGTTGTAATAACCTCTCATTCAGCTTGTTTAAAGGTAGCTACCGTTGGAGGATTTGGACTCTGGTATCTCTGGGATATCTTCTTCATCGCAACTGGCGTGAGTATGACGAATTATTTTATCCTGGTTTTTTGATGACGAACAATTCCCATCATCGAAATCGCAAGTTGCATATGCTTTATCTGACAGTCATGTGAATGGATAACAACTCCTTATTTTGTACACTACAAGATGTAGTGCATTTCTGAGGAGCGATAAGTATGTCATAAACTACCAGAAAGCCTGGGAATTAACTTTAGTAATCTCGAAACAACCTCACCTTTTGCAGCAGGTAGCCATGGCTACCGGACCACCGGTTTTCGGTTGAGAGGTCACATCATGTCCTCATTTAGTTCAAATTTTCTAGCAACCACTGGAAAGTGGTACCGGCTCCTGACAACAGTGAAGCAAATTTTCAAGCCTTGATAGTCGTCTGTTTTACCTAGTAAGATGTCTTATATATATCTGTTTGTCGTTTAACGTTCTGCTAACTTAAAATAAATTATCCATTTCCTATTTGCATTGCCTATTAACCCGATGTGTTTTTTTAATAAAAAAAATTTTTTAGACGGTTGTTCCAGCCGACGGATCGTCTTTTTACTATCCGTACTATGACCCACCGGTCACGCTGCTAAAGAATTCGAATGTAACCTTTCACGCCAGTTGATTTATCAAGAGTTTTGTCAAATCGGCTCTTCAAAATCCACGTCGTGCTTTTGGGAAGAAACGGTTCAGATGTATTGCTTACTCAAGTAATTGGACTCAAGCGGTTCTGTAAAATGCCAAACGGAGCTTTTTGAGGTCTTTTGAATACCTGTCCTCTCACGGTCATTCTCGAAAACCCATACTATGTCCGTTCACACTGGTACATCCTATTTTCTCCACTCGTGATGCTGCGCAACGTTTTGCATGTGGAAAACGGATGCGTTGTTTGAACCCCAATGATTCAATCTGAAGAATACCCGCTTATCCCTTATCCTGTTGCGTAGTTGGAAAAATAGTTCACTCCTATTGGTTCGAATTAACCCATGAATGACGACATAATCGTGTCTACGAACGCTTTGCTTTAATTTGTGGTTCCAAAGACTGCCTTTTAATCTGGAGAATGTGGGACGCCAAGCCCCCTATATACAGGATAACTCATGATTAATTTAAAGCAAGGAGTAGCCTTGATCCAATTGATTAATTCACGAAGAAGATAAATACTGCGATATCGAAATTTCACATGCTCTTTTCAGTCGCTTATGTGAATATATTCCCAAACATTCTGTCACAATAGCGTTTGTCATTTTCTCACAACGATTGGAGCTTGGTGGGAAGCGTTTTATTGATTTGTGAGAAGACTGGATAGCTTCATCTGAAATATCCCGAAAAACCAATCATTTTAACCAAAACGTGTGCACACCAGGGTCAAACAGCGCAACGACCTGACGGTGGAATTGCCAAAGTTCGAAGCCATTTACGATTGCTGATTCCTACCAACTCTTCGGAACTTGTTCTTCTGTCCTTATCAAACCGAGAATTTGTGTTAACTCCAATATCAAAACTGGGCCACCGTCTTTAAAAACAGGCGGAAGCAACCCATCCGATGTAAATGTTTTATTTCGAATATAGCTTTTTTCATAGGGAAGCCCCGCCTCTAACGAAGAATCGGTAAGTACATCCAGAATTCATTGTGCCATTAAGCACTCCTGTTTTAGATGAGAGCCAGATGAAAAGTTCCTCGAAATGCTCCGCCCAGCGATCCAGGCACTGCTCTCGATTTTAAATCGATGGAGCTTTCGCCTGCTTGATCAGTTCGCGAATACCGGGTTCGTAAGACAGATCGATGGTTATCGTCTAGTATTGGCTGCGGTGACGGACGATTTTGGCGACAGTTTGTCCACCGATGAGACGGAAGCAAAAACGCGTGCGGATATGAGTATGAACAGAGTTATCAGACGTGGACCAGAATAGGCGACAGTCTTAAATTAATCCGCGCAAGTGGTAACCAATTGCAGCATGATATTTTTATGGGAGCATAGTGTTATCAATGAAGTCGGATTTCGTATGCGCCTTTCGGGGGCACAGCGCACACCTATTTTAAAAGTCCCAGTGGGGGAAGTCTGTCGCACCATTCAGAAAAGCGCGAATGTTGAACTTCCTAGGTCTGAGAATCGAACCTCCGTTTTCATCTATCTCGAATTTATTCTTCTAGTGACATGGTAAAATTCCCTAGTCATGACCCTTTGTGGTTGTTTGCATCCATTTAAAATTTAAAGATAAAGGGTGGGTAGTAAAAAGGAAACATCACGACGAGACTGCACCTTGGGGCGTTGTGATGGCTTGCGTGCCTACATGACTGAAAAAGCTATCCAGGATGGCTTCCTTAAGTCGGAGATGCAATCATGCCTGGCAGGTCAATGAGTAGAGGCCAGACGAAGTACAGTCTCAGAAACAGTTGATGGGCAACATCTGGTTCTAACCACTGTGCCCCTGGAGAGGACACTCCAGCGAATAAACACGGAGAGAAACAGTTTACCGGTCTAAAAACCATTAGATGGACGTAGGAGTGGAGTACGTGGGGTTTCTCTCGGCGGTCGGAGAAGTCCTCGTACTTGATTGGTCAGCTTTCACCCGCCTAAGCTGGGCATCCCCCAGCCCAAAGGATGCTGCGCGATCCACGTTCCGCGTAATCCGTTGGGGGCATGGGGCTAAGGACTGAATCCGAAAAGCGGATCGGTAACAGAGCACAAGCGAAGACAACACAGAATTCAGGCAACAATCAGGTCTCACGTGACTGACCAGAAGAAGTTCCTTCACGGGTGCTTCGGTCAAGTTCCCGTGATAGGTTAACGCCCCACTGCCTTGTGGGTGAGACTTTTGAGTAAAAGGCTCTGGCTAGGGTTCCCAAAGAAAACCCCTTCTGCGGTGTGGGCAGCCACAAAGTATGATTCGCCAAGAGACCTCCAGTATCTTTTCTGTAAAAGGCCTCGCCGATTTTCCTTCTTTTAATGTAAGATCGATGCGAAACACCACGAGTGTCCAAGGGCAAATTCTATCAGGATTTGTCTCACCTCCTTCGAAGCACACGTTCAACGGACGTGATGGTCATTGCTGGGGACTTCAACGCCGAAGTTGGCCGTTCGGGAGATTCCGAAAGGCACATCGGAGGCCCATTTACTATCCCAGCCGATCGTACCGATAACGGCGATCGTTTCATTCAGCCGCGTTCTGACCACAGATTGTTTCTGGCAAGTACGAACTTCTGCCATAAGAAGAGGCATGGACTCACATGGCATCTTCCTACGTCTTCACAACGTAGGACTCAGATTGACTATATTGTGACTGGTCACAGCTGGCGTGGATCAATTGAAGATTGTCGTTCATTTTGGTCTACACCTGTGGACTCAGATCGCACTTTGACACGTGCTCGCTTCTGTTTACGTCTTGTCCGTGGTCGTACCAGCGTAAATACCGCCCGTCCTGCACAGTTGCTTCTAGACGATAACCGACGATCTGCCTTTCAAGCGGAACCGTCTACACGGTTATCGATGCAGCCGGATGTCCAGGACCCAGATGAATGCTGGGAACAGATCAATGAAGCTCTATATGCCGCTACAAATGCCACCCAGGACTCTGGCTCAAGTCGGCCTCACAAACGATGGATATCTTCAACATCAGTTGTTCTGTTGGATGCTCGCAGACCCGTCCTTCCGGATACCACATTCAACGAAATGCGCAAATCCCTGAGACACCAACTGACTAGGAGTGAAAAATGACCGTGACCAGTGGTGGATTGCGAAATATAGGGCAATGGAAAAGGGTGTGTTTATTTACAATGCTCGCAACCTTTACCTTTTGATTAGAAGTACCGGCTCACGAAGCCCCGTGTGAGCTAGTGAAGAATCCGACGGCTCACTGATGCACTCTAAGGGACATCGTCCGGATAGTTGGGCGGAGCACTTTAGGGAACACTTCAGCTGTCCCATTTCCACAGTGGACTTTCCGCATATACTTACAAGAGAACCGATGCAGGTAGATATCACTTCTTCGACAGAAATGGAAGTTGTACGGGATATAGGTTATGTAAGAGGGTACAAAGCCGCTGGACCGGATGGGTTTTCTCCATCTTTTTCCAAGGATGGAGGCGAAGCATTGATTTCGGAGTTAATAGAACTTCTCCGGGTTATTTGAGATAGCGAGCAGAGTCCCACGGATCGACAGGAATCGGTGATTGTGCCGATTTACTAGGAAGGTGACAGGTCTTCTTGCGAAAACTACAGAAGAATTAGCTTGGTAAGTATCGTGTCTAAACTGCTCGCCGGTCTTATTCTCCACCGATTATCCAGTGCCCTTGAAATTTGTACGCGTGAGAGTCAAGCCGGTTTCAGACCTGGTAAGGGTTGTGTCGACCACATCTTCAATCTCTTCAGCAAACCTTCGTGCACAGGCACATTTTCCGTAGGCCTTCAGTCTCTGTCTTTCTTGATCTGAAAGCGGCGTTCGACTCAGTCGACCGCATTGTTTTTTGGCGCTGCCTCTCATTGGATGGTATACCAGAGAGGTTTATTTCTCTTTTCCAATGCTTGTATGCGAACAGCCGAAGCTGAGTTCATGCTTACGGCGATCTTTCACCAGAGTTCACCACGGAAAGTGGTGCTCGTCAGGGTTGCCCTCTTTTGCCTTTCCTCTTCAATTTTGTGAATGAATCGATTCTCGAGGTAGCCCTATTCTCGTGTGAGAATAGCGGCATCGATCTTCGCTCAGGCAGTAAACTGTTTGGCTTGGAATACGCGGATGATATTGTTCTTCTGAGTGAGGACCCAGGTAAGTTTCAAGCTCTCTCAGATAGCCTAAACAACAGTGTGAGAATGTTTGGGATGCGTTTTGCACCTTCAAAGTGTAAAATGCTGTTGCAGGACTGGGTTGGTTCAACGCCAAACCTTGTGTTGGCAGGAAAAACTCTGGCTCATTTGGATAAATTTTGTTACTTGGTAGTTACATCTCACCAGGTGGACAGATATCGGATGAAATGTCATCACGTATACAGAAGGCGTGTTTGACTTTTTCCAATCTCAATCATCTGTGGCGCCGGCGTGACATCCGATTGTTTGTCAAGGGTCGAGTGTACAATGCGTCGGTTAGGACTGCTCCTCTATACAGCTGAGAAATATGTCCGTTAGGAGTAGAAGATAAGCAGAGACTGTTAGTGTTTGATCACCGATGTCTTTGCAGCATTACCTGAATATTGTGGGAACACCGTATCAGTAATGCTAAGGTTAGGCGTACGGTGTTGGGAAACAGGAGTCAGTCTCTGGATCAATTATTGAATCTAAACAGATTGTGGTTGGGACATATGTTACGCATGCCCACGGATAGACTTCCTCGGCGTACGCTGTTCTCTGAGGCAAGTGGTGATTGGAAGGTAGGTCGAGATGGTCACTTCATGACATGGCAAAATGTATGAAAACCTTGACCTGTGGACTTGGCCACGTAGGACGTGTGAGACCTCCAGGTTTGAGACCACGTGATCTGCCTACCAAATGGTCGGAAACATTAAGTGATATGGCTGGGTGTCGGAGCCAGTGGCGTAGTTGTATTCGGACTCTTTCCTTTTCCGCTTGATACTTCGACTTCTTGGATCTTTATCACCATGCTTTTATTCTTTTTGACATTTACCGGACGATGCTAGAAGGTGGCTACCAAAACCAGAGCACAGAAGTGCGAGGTTCATGGTTGAATAATCTGAAACTGAGTAGAAAGGAAGAAAATGTTTTGCGAGGAGCTGCTGGAGATTTCCGAGCGAACTATACTTCGTGGTTGCCCACGCCGTGGCCGGTGTATGGTGTCTGATAGGCGTAGAACCTGAGTTTGTAGACTGGCAAGCTAAACCAGGTTGAGGGTAATCGAGGTCCAAAACTTCGGTGTTCGGCACACGAGGGCAATTACTCCTGAACGAGGGGACAAGATTTTCCGTATAATCCAACGGCTGCGAGGGAAATCCGTTGAAATAACAGAGCTGCATGGACGCATGGGTTGGGTTCAATCCAGTCGAATGGTGAATGATTTCCTAGGTAGGCACCGGCAACCCTACATCAACACGGTGCTACATTGAGGCCCGCACTTGGTTGAGCATGGGCTAGAGATGAGCCCTCGGAAAAAGCCATGACACTGGGGACGTCTCTTATACCAAACATCCATTAAACCTCATTATCATGTCACCATGAAGCCAGCTTATTCCCTCCAAGGAGCCAGATGGAGTAAAGTGGAAATAAATTGTCTACACCGCGGAAAGGGTTTTTTCTTCATTATTCATAACTAGAGCCTTTTACTCAACAATGCGACCTAAAAAGCAGTAGGACGTTCATTTAGTCCGGGAACGTGACCGAATTACTCGTGTAGGGGCTTCTGATCATTCTTTTGTTCTGTTTTTGCCGGTGCTTCAGTCGTCCATCCGATTTTTGAACTCAGTCTTTGGCCCTATTCATGCATACGTTTCCCGACGTTTGTTCGTTTCGTTTTACAAAACACTTCACAAACGGTTCCGTTTTCACATTTCAGCTAATACACACCATTTATTAGACGTGTGCGTCTTCCCGATTCTCTCCTCAATCATACTGATGTTATCGTCTCTGTTGCGAGTCTGTGTCAACTTACGTGACTAGTGTTTTCATGGGTCGTTATGTTTGTCCAGATAAATTTGACAGATATGAACTCCCCAGACGGCCCCAAGCAGTTGGTCTACTTCCTTCGGACATCATACGTCTTTCTAAAATGCGTGCAGTCAGATGGATCGAATAATCTGGACATGCTTATCAGCTTTCTTTCACCTTGTTTATAAGAATGTGTCCGATTGTAGAACTTTCGACAGTGCTGTTTCAGTCCTTCAGTCTTCCTATATGCGCCCACAAGATTTTTGCCTGGTACCTTGTGAACAGGATAGTACACACAATATAGATTAACTTGTGCAG
Organism: Fasciola hepatica; assembly: GCA_948099385.1. NCBI lineage: Eukaryota > Metazoa > Platyhelminthes > Trematoda > Plagiorchiida > Fasciolidae > Fasciola > Fasciola hepatica. The sequence goes on along the minus strand of CANUEZ040000112.1, from coordinate 3,049,425 downwards.
AGAATCAAGATGTTAGCAAAGGGTTGCGATTTTCGTCCTGTGACCGCAAGAGAGTATCGTAACGAGGTCATGCATGATGCCCTGATAACCCGATTTCAGTAAAATAACAAGAACAATGTTTCTAGAATAACCGAGTTTTCAAGCTGCACACGATATGGCTATATCACTAAAAGCCGCAGAAGAACGGTCACAGACCTATGAATCTGAGTATTTCGTGTACTTCGACGCCCATTGTAACTTTAGTCAAGTATATGCTTTATGCACCCAGGGGGTGAATATTTCAACTGTTAGATAACCAATGCACTGCAAAAGTAAGTAGTGAAAAACAGCGGCAGGTAAGAATGTATGTTTGACGTAGGGAGTTGAGAAAACCGGTGGTGATAGAATGTAGGTTGGTGAAGAAACGAACGAGATGAAAAACTCAGTTCGGTTCATTCAACCATCGACCTCGCACCTCTGTGCTCTGGCTTCGGTTGCTACCTTTAAGTATAATCGGGTAACGAGTAGAAACAAAAGCAGTATTGAGCGAAAAAGATCCAAAAAAATCAAAGTGATGGATGGAACTCACGAAGACAAAGAAAGATTTCGAATGCAGCTACGCCACCGGCCGCGACACCTAGCCATATCAATCAATACCCCCAACCCGGAAGTCTAACACGCCCTAATTGGCCAAGTCCACCGGTCGAGGTTTTCATACCTTTGGGCCATGTCATGGGCCGACCTCATCGTCCATCTGGTGGGTGTTTTTTGACCGTTAAACCGCTTCTATCCGTGCTTATTTGTTGGAATGTCCCTTGCAGGAGCACAGCGGTTAGAACCAGATGTTAACTCCGAACGCAAGGCTTCGCCTCCATCCTTGGAAAAAGACGGAGACAATCCATCCGGTCCAGCGGCTTTGTACCCTCTCACATAACCTATATCCCGTACAACTTCCATTTCTGTCGAAGAAGTGATATCTACCTGCATCGGTTCTCTTGTAAGTATATGCGGAAAGTCCACTGTGGAAATGGGACAGCTGAAGTGTTCCCTAAAGTGCTCCGCCCAACTATCCGGACGATGTCCCTAAGAGTGAATTAGTGAGCCGCCGGATTTGTTAATTAATCCACTCACACCAGGCTTCCGTGGTCCGGTACCAATGATTAAGCGTTACAGGCTGCGAGTATTGCCCATAGGGAACTATAGAGGATTCATATGTTCTAGTGCGAGCAGATAAATGTACTGGGATCGAGTGGCAGATTTTGGTATGCAAGTGCTAATATCAACAAGAAGGGTGTGTATGCTGTTATACAAGATCTTACGAAAGTCAGGCCTGCCTTATGATGTTGGGTTGCGAAACAGTGAATGGGGTCGTACGTGGTACCACTATGTAGAGACAAATGTTTGAGGGACGCGACTACAGTTTTAAAGTCTTTCGCAAGCAGTCCGAGGAAGCATAGAGCTAGTGTGAAAGGCTGCACGAAAGTTCAAAGCGTCGCACTAAATAAAACGGTGTACAAAATGACCTGAATCGTACAAGGGGAAGGATGAGTCGTCGAACTTTCAAGAAGACTGCACCAAGATTATGACTGATGACTATACTGAGTTACTTTACGGACGATACTCTTTGTATTGGTTCTTCATTGATGGCTAAATCCGCATTGGATTTCACTAGGTTAGAGTATTGATGGGTTTCATGGAGACCGAACAGAATAACAATACTTTGAGGGGTTCATTCTTAGATTTCGACCTGAAGACCAGTTGAAGAGCTCAGCTACTCTTTATTGTAAAAGGGGAAATATGGAGTTGTTAGACTTGGGCATTCCAAAATTACCATCATCGGCGTAACCTATTAGGAGACAACCTTCATAAACAGGCATGGATGATACGTGAGCGGAAAGCATAAATGATGATAAAATTACATCCTGGGGGACGCCTCGTGTAACGGGAAAATTTTATTTTCGACCATAATATCGTGTAAATTATTTTCGATTGGGAGAGTAGTTAGACGAATGATTAGTGCCAGAGATACTCACGCCATAGGCAGCAAGTACATGGAGTGAGATTGATCTGTCAGTGCAATGGAGTACGTCACTATAATCAAAGAAATGGACCCTAACTACTTGAATTTTGCTATCAACATAGTAAAACGGAGTGCGTGAGAGGGGCCAGGAAATCGAGGGTTCATCGCGATCCGGGATATGCAAATTTTTAGGATTCTCCTTAGTTTAATTAGGACCTGCTCCTGTATATAGTCTATAGCCCTTGGTCCTCGGTTCGTAACACGATCAGTACTACACTCGGCAGCGCCGAAAAAGGATCAGAACTCGAAACGACGCAGCAAGATAATGTGTGTTGAAGGAACGCAAGAGCGTGCGGACAGCGTACACAGGCGGAGCAACTGGCACCACAAAAACCGGTAGTCGTTCAGACAGACAAATGTGTTAGTGTGTCTAAATGTCTGTCACATCGGTAGCATTACAAATCGCCTTGAATCCAACACGTTCACGTGGATAAGTAGTCTTTTAAACATTCATGTGCCACCGACGTACAAGTTGTTGGACATAGTTTAATTGTAACCTTTGTGGGTACTTGAGAGATAGAAGCCACTTTCCACTGCGCCATGTCGTGAACTAACACATCTCCACCTGTTTCAACCGCTACCTGCCTTGGAGAATAGCGCACGCCAAGGAAGTCTATCGGTGAGCATGACTTACAAACGTCCCAGCCACATTCCGTTTAAATCCAGTACTCGTTCTAGTATCTCATCACTGGTTCCCAACACCCTACACCTAACCTCCGTATTGCTGGTACGGTTCGCCCTCCATATTCAAGCAATACTACGAAGACATTGACACTCAAACACCGACAATCTTCACTTATCTTCAACCCTTGACGGCAATGTTTCTAAGCCGTATAAAAGAACGAGTTCCCAACCGTCACCTTGTTATTCTCAGCGGGTATCATCATTTTCGAACAAAAGCGGCTCACTCGTTCAGAATCAAACAGTTCCTCTTCCGGCGCCTGTTCCAGAGGCGTTTGGATGTCTTGAGCAGGACTTGGACAATTTCATGTGGAATATATATTTGGAAATGGCTTATGCCACTTCACAGACGCTTCCAGCAGAGCCACAGGTGCTTCGTTGAGTAAAAATAACCGACCGATGGCCTTCTTCCCCCGCACTTTGATTCCTAGTAAGGGGCATCATTCGGCTGCTGAGAAAGAAGTCTGTACTATCATCGAAGCCATCTGAAAATTGCGCTATCATCTACTGGGTACGCACTTTAAGTTAATTGCAGATGAAAAAATCTGTTTCCTTCATATACGATGAAAAACAATCAAGCAAAATCAAATGATAAAATCCAGAGATGTCGTATCGAGCTCCGTTTTTTGGTGCGTCATAATCCACTGGCTCAATAAAATGCTAAAAAACGATTACCAGGTGCCGTGTGACGCATGTACCCAGTGAAGCAAGCGGAACGTGGGCGGGGAATTGGCCAGTTTTGCCGAGCGATAGCTGCCCAATGAAGTACGATGACCTCTTCCATCGTCGACAGAAACCTCAGGTATTCCACTCCTACGCCCATCTAGTGAACGTGTTTTTACCGACGAACTGCTTATCTTCATGATTATCCGCCCCAGTTGTTTCTCCCGAATCACAGCGGCCGGTCGCAAAGAACCAGCTGTAGCTCATCAACTGGTCCAGTTAGTCTGAACGTTATCTGGCCTCTATCCATTGACCTGACAGCATTGCACCTCGAGCTCGAGGGAGCCGGTCTACACAGCTCGCCGGGTGGTGGAGTGTATGCTGTCTAGTGCTACCTTTGAGTGATCTAATCCGACATACTGGGCCGAAAACGCTCAAGGTAGTCATCAAAATGGTCTTCAGCGCTCACCGAAAACCGGTCCATTCAGAACGGAGACATCCGATGTCGGAATACCGGTAGCTCAGGTATGTAAACAACATCTGAGACTATAAACATATGCCGAGCACTGTGTCTCAACCAGTGAGTGCTTGCTCTGTTGAAATCATTGTTTCGACTGAATGGCCTAGGTAACTGTGCTCAAATAGGATTTCGGGGTCCAAATGGAGACTTAAGTGAGGGACCGTCTCATCGTCGGTGTGAATCGCCAGGAGGTGCAAAAGTCGCTAGTGAGACTCACATTTGCAGAAGCCCGATTAATCTGTGACCAATTGGATGACTTAGCTGCCGGCACTGTGGATCACTTTGTTGCACACTTTCAAAAATCTGACAGTCTCGACCCCGATCAAGTATCAAATTTCAGCCGAAGGCACACACTTCTTGAGTATGAGTGTAGTCGAGGAAGGTACACCTCATAACTATCAAGCCCCACTACACTATTAGTCATAAGGGGCAACGAAACCCCGAGGCTCGGAGCGGAGAACAACATAAAATGCCTGTCCTGCACTGAGTTTCGCTTACTATCTACTTGTCTTAGGCGGAATGTTGCAAGCGATGTTGGCAGTAAAGTTACATCAGGAAGGTTTGCACAGGGATGAAAAGTCTTTTAGTTCAAGATCGAAAACGACAGTACTATAAACCCTCGCCCGTATAAAATTTAAAGTTATTAGGGAATCCCGCCAAGTTCATGATGGAAATACCAGTTTGATCCTGGTGGACGGGAAAATTCTGTTGTTGATCCGTGTAGGAGTGAACTGGTTTTCTGGAAGTTTTTCAAATGGTATCGTGTGTTCCACAAACATCAAATTGCACGGTGTTACTGGGCATGAATAACAACTTACGGGCCAATATAAATAGAGATCGCTATGGACGGAAGTTACCCATTCTTAAATTCTTGTTTTCAAATTCAAGTCCTTCCATTCTTGAACTTCAATCACTAGGTATCTCAATTTCCCTGCCATTTAATTCCACACCTGACCTGCGAACACTAATAAGAAACCTAATCAAAATTCAGAAAACAAACGAGTTCTACCAATTCCCGACGTTTAATGAAATTGACAAGTTTTGTGAGAAACCTTTGACAGTACAGAAAATATACCACTTTTACGAATTCTATCACTGACAAACTTCTTAAATGCGATTTAAACCACGACATTTACGAGCTTTATTAAAGTACAAAGAATCACCAGATACATTCTATCTCCGTGGCAGTCATTTTCGTCTGTCAAGAAGCGTCACCCAACGAAACATTGGTCAACGCATGGTCCGAGTATCCAACTAGTCTGACGGATCCCTAAATAAATGGAATATTGATCAGATTCAGTTCAGTTTGCCCTAACCGCGAGAGTGATAAGTACCCCGAGCTCAGAGGGAGAAAGTTGTGACTGGATAGATCACCAGTGTGGCTGGGTGGTCTCAGGGTTTCATTTTGAATTGTTTCTCAAAATCCCATGTCCACCGATTCACGCGTTCTTGCGCATTTTTGCACAACTTTGTACACTCTCAACCGGCTGTGCCGTCCCACGATTCCACACACTAACTAGTACTGATTGACTACTCTGTACGTCGACCGACAAAATGCTTACCTTCCACAGTGTTTTTAGGTGGTGAAAAATTTCGGGATACTTGTCGAAGCCCATCAAAACGCCATTCCGCGCCGGACTACTTTTATGCTTGGCAGTAGGCAAATCATGGAAAAACCCACTTGGGCCGTGAGCGCCCCGCCCGATTGCCTGGACCGAACATTTCACGTACTCACAGGATTCGCGCCAGCAAAAACTACCGCGGAACCAAGATTATCGATGGATAAACGCCAGCATGTAGTTGATTCCTCGCAAGCCTGCAAGGAGTTATTCTAGTTTAAAGGTTATGAAGCCAGTGATCCAGATTGCATTACTCCACGTGGTAACTAGTTAATAGTATTAATGCCAATTCCGTCTGAATATATCGGACAGTAGAAAATCCGAACTCATAGCGCTGGTGGAAGAATGAGAAATATGATCTGTATGATGCATATAAATTACGATGAAGGCATGTAAAATCCTGGTGCAAACAGTTGAGAATATCATCACTCACACAGTGAGTCAGATATTCTAGCCTCTATAATGACACGTTCTTTTCTATCACTCATCGGATGCCGCAAATGTTCCGTTATTTGCTTAACAGTAAACCGTTGGATTTAGCGGTGTCAGCAAGAAAACTTGCTACATACTCCAGTGAGAGGCGGTATCCCACCCTCAACCAGAGATCAACTAACTGTTTTACACGTCGGTATGGTCCAAACTGCTTATTGCTCCTTCCGCGTACAAAACGTTCTAAAGTAAGGATTTCAGTCCGCCTGTTTGCGTTTGATTTGTGGAGTATCCCTCATCCTGACCAGTTCGTCAGTTACACCAACGCCTCCATCGTGTCTCATTTACAAAACGGTCGTTTGGAATGTCCAACTGACAAGCTGCTGATTTCATCATCAACCTTTTTGGTACCTACGGCCGCCTAGAGTATTGACAAAACGTACAAAGTTATACACATCGTCTACCGATTTGACACCTACCACAGGTTTTCCTCTTTGATCAGTCTTTCAATGATTACCCAAATCAACACCACCAATCGAGTATTGAGTATTCGTAAGCGTCATTTAAAAACACAACACAGTAGCACCGAACTCCTTAGCTATTCTTCTCGTTTCCTACTACAGTGCAGAGCAAACTGCGACTGGTTACCGAGATCAAATTAACTACTATCTCCACAGCACAAGCTGTTTTACTCAGTTCGGTTCACTATCCGAACTCACCAGTACAGCCACTGCGTAGCGTTAGGTGGACCAAAGGTCAGACCATGTGAATGATTTTTGAGATGATCCGAATAGTAAAGGTCGTTGACCCCAGCTGAGTTCAAACCAACGCGCGGTCGCCACTCTCGCTTTAGCTTCGCGAGTGTCCTTCCAGTTTAGCTGCGACGCCACACCGAAAAGCTTCGGACCTCTTGCATATTCACCCACCTAAACTATGGTAGCACATGAGCGGGTAGACTATACGACCCATATGCAAAAGTCCGAAGCACTAAGATATGGCCCCACAGCTCGGCTAGTAGAACACGCGCGGTTTTAGAGCACGGAGGGAAGCCATGCCTGGGTCCGAAACTAGCCGTGGTCAACGACTTTTAATATTTGGATAATCTCAAAAAGTCCGCCAAATCTACCGAACCATACTTCACACACAGACGATATTGAGCAGCTAAGTATAAGCTAGTCCCCCCTATAATCCACCATATCGGGACATTACTTGAGTAGTTAAATTGGAGCTGCGAGCGTGAAAGGCACCTCATACCTAACCCTGTGGTGATTTAAGAACACTCACATGTGTTTCTGCTCTCAGTTGGTTCGCCTTTGCCAGGTTTCTTAAGCGCAACTAGTGTGAATATTACTTTTTTGTATTCTACCATGATCAGATCCCCGAGGCCTTTACACAGACCGGCCCCTCTCGCCAACACCTCACTTCGTTTACTTGCTTTTGCCCGTCTTAACCGGTGCTATCATAGACAGCCCAGCCGAAACAGCTGCGGGTACCCGGAGCTCCAAATTCTTCTTTGGTTGTTTGCACGAATCTGACCACGCAAAACGGACAAAGCGAATGTCAAGCGATTGCCTCCGAGGCTTGCATTTGGACCACCTTATCGCCATCTTTCGCCTTAACTGTGTTTATCTAAAGAAATGGAAGATTACATGTTGACAAGTCAAAGCACGACACTCATTCTGGGTTCTGCATAAACAAACGGTGCATCCCACTTTGCCAAACACTCGTCATTCCTTTAGCTTCTGAATCATATACGAGCAAGACAACCACAACGTAAAACCCAATAACCAATCAATAACGAAATTAGCAAAGCGTTCGTTAGCACACACACACAAGTGCATGTTTCAACGGGTTTCAACTCTTAGGCCGAAATACAGGTACCCGTTGCGAAAATGAGCAGAACTAATTTGCTGCTTCTACTTAAAACAATGGTGATATCAAGGCGAAGCAAATGATGTAGATTTATTGACCAAACTAAGCAGGATTTCCCCACAAGCGAAGACTATTTTGAAGGATGATAGGGAATCATGTAGCACGTAGCAAAGTGAGAGTGAGCAGAACAGAAAATTAGAAGTCACATGACTAGAGACGTGACAATTTGTTGACGGCGTTCATCAGTGATTAAATCAATGGCGGGGAACAACGCACGAAACGTGTTTACAATGATAGACCGGGTTGGTTTTCGAAAATTGCGAACAAAAAGTAAGCGCTCCCCAGGGCATGCATTCGGGCCATTAAGGGACGAGGTTATTTACTCGCACAATTTAGTATTTATGAGATAAATCTTTGGGTAAAAGGATGCTCAAGACGATTTTCAGCAATTCACAAACTGTACTTTTCAAAGAGACCCAAGACTTTCCGACTCGGACGTGGTGCGCCACCGATTGAACCACCATGAGAGGAATTCCGCAAAACGTGGCAAGCGAACTCGTTTTATAACGACCCCATTTGAATCGACAGATAACGGTGAGGAGGCCTCTATGTTGGTTACGCGATGGGCAGCGGACGAGCGTAGACGCCTGCATCGACATCTTGAGAGTGCTGCCGTTTCAGCATCCTCAGCAGACAGTTCAGCGTCACTCGCGGTTGTGCTAACTTCGTCCGAAGCATCCTCTAAACCACAAGAATCCAAATCAGGGAATTCACCCAAAGTAGCGTCAAAACCTTCCTGAACCCGAAGAACAGCCCGTAATAGATCGGCGGTGCCCTGAGGATCTAGATACAACGCTGACTTCGGTGGACAAGCAATACCAACCCCCGCCGCTTCGGCTTGCAGACGCCACAGGGCCAATACGATGAGGTCATCTGAATGACCCAAAGCACGTGCATTTTCCACCGGCCAACCCTGCGGAGAAGGGGGCGACTTCATGATGCGCGCAATCGCATCTAGTCGGTCGGCTAGGGAGGCATACTCAATCGCTTCGGAGTCCGTGAAAGGATCGGTAATTAGATTGTACACAGGGGGAGTAACGACACCAGGCAACCCACAAACCGAGTGGATAGGCCCTGCGGGGACGAGATGTTTGCGAGCCAACGGAAGTTCGGATACAAGAAGCCGATGCACAGCCAGATAGAGGCATGGGATAACCGGAACGCGTGATCCGTCCGCCGTACTCCCGGAGGAACGGAGACTGATTTCAGCCGTGGAGTATGCGAAATGACACGCTTCTGGCTGGTCGGTTGCTTGCCAATCTCTGAGGCCCAAACCACATGCGGAACAAACGGTCTCGTCACCAGAACCTGTATGAAAGAAGCCAGCAGAAGCTAGCTCTGCAGCCGACGGCAGGGTTGATGATTCCGATCGTTCAGGAGTTGGACATGAGTGTTCTGAGGACGAACTAAAACCCGGAAAAGAATTTAGACGTGCACGATGAGATGCATATCGTGGGGTCCGAGTATGCATTTGTAACAATCCGGCTGTAAATTAATAAGGGCAGGGAGAATAAAAGAACGAGAAACTCAGTGTGCATTCGAACGATAGAATTAACAAAGGTATATTGTGAAACTCGGTTAAACGCCGAAATGCGTAACGACAAGATATATCACTTTAAGGTCGCACAAAAATTTTCAAACAGGAAACGAAATGATGAAAGCGGCAAGATTCTTCGAAACACTTGTCTGCCCACATTGATTAATTAACTAAATGGTTCAATGAACTGAACTAAACATTTGGTATAGAAGTTAAAAAAAGCTACTGAAAGCCATTTTTTCCTGGATAAGCGAAGGTACAAACGAGAGTAGCTGTACCGGGTTTTGCATGTGGTTTAGGAGTACGTAAAATTGACTGAGGAGTTCACGGTGAACAAAACCTTATTAAACCCGTGGTTTTGTGCAGTTTTACTGATCAGTCGCTCAGTTCAGAGACGGTATATTAACGGCATTATCTCCGGCTTTTCATCTTTTGATGCATTTCCGGTTTTTGTACAATCAAGTGCAGCTCGAAAGGTGCCAGGGTTTCTGGTACTAGTTCATCTTGTTGTACTCTATTCTGTATTCACAAGTTTCTGACAAGCCTAGAAGACATAACGGTCAGACGATGATTTGCTGTGTTCATCCAAGCTTGCCCATGAGTGCAGTGAAACTGGCTAACCCTATAATTCCCAAAGTCCAGTGTACTATCAAAGACAACAGCTAACCCCAACCCGGAGGATCAGGGTGAAGGACCGCTTAAGGTCCCAGTGCGCCGCACCAGGTTTGGTTATGAGCCGGGCAACGGCAAAACTACCTATGATCAAAGGGGATATGGCTCAGAAGCGAAGTCAGTAACGCGAAATCTATACGGTTTCCATTTCAGTCTATTCAACTGCTAACCTCGCAAACTGTGCTCTGGTTTCGTCTATCAAAAGTCGAGTACAATATGGTAATCAGAACAGTCCCCTCATACACCTCAGAAACAGGCAGAAGACACGAATAGAATACCCGTATTCGGGCAACAATGTCCTCGACATATCGTCGAACACAGTGCAAGTAATGTATTACCAATGATCATGTTAAGCACAGGTCGTTGGGAGCCACAGGCGCTAAAATCTCAACGGGTTGCGTAATTTCACGGGCTTTAAATACTGGTAGTTTGCAGCTCAGCTTGCTTGCTCTCAAGTTCCTGATCGATGGATATGGCATTTAGGTCGCGAACCTACCATCACTAATCAAGATCACATCATCAGTGCGTGGTTATGATTAGCACAGCAATCAGAATCTTATGACAATGTATTACACACGTCCACATTAGCGGATATTGTTCATCGAGGCAGTTGGCGATTAGAGAACGGGTAGAAAAGAGAACAGAACTGCATGTTATCGGCCACGACCCAGGTCGGGGATACGTGAACAGCCGTAATTTTCGCGGTTAACCAAACAGGCGGTCGCAGACGATCAGCGGCAGCACTCAACTGTGGCGGGTTTTCCCCTTGGCTAGTGTTCTCCGCATCAAAACGCCACATATAATCCAGTGGACGGCACTGTGGCCAGCTAATGAATATGGTCATAGCCTCTTGTCACGTTCCATTCACCAGAAGAGGGAAACACACCGTACAACTGGTGACAGACTCACCTAAACCAACGCTACCGCTTTACACGACGCGCCTGTCTGCGCAAGAACTCCCGAACAAAGAGGCCTATTCCGGACCGGCCGACCCTAAATTACAACAGTTCATAACACAGTTCACTTTATTCAACCATAAACCCCGCACTTCCACCATCACCGAGTAAAAGACAAAAAAGAATAGCAGCATTTAGTGCAAAATCTGAAGAACCAGTGATCAACAGAAATCACGAAGACAAAAAAGAGTTCGAATGCAACTACGCCACTGGCCGCAACATCTAGCCATATCATTTAATATATCCAGGCATTGGCACGCGGGTCTCGTGCACACCAACCTGAAGGCATAACAAGCCCTACTTGAACAAGTCCACCGGTCGAGGTTTTCATACCTTCTTGCCATGTCACGGACTGACCAACTCGACCAGCCTTCCAACCACCACCGACATCGGTGGACAGTTTACGCTGAGGAAGTCTAGCGGTGGGTGTGCGTAACACATCAGGCCCTATATATATATATATATATATATATATATATATATATATATATATATATATATATATATATATATATATATATATATATATATATATATATATATATATATATATATATATATATATATATATATATATATATATATATATATATATATTCTACCGGCTCGAGAACAATCATGGTGCCAGCGCAACGACAAAAATTACGAAGTCGGGGTGGGAATAAGAGTAACCATAAAAGTTCCAGCAAGTCAAAACAAACTGTTTTAACATTTTCACTGTACACATTTTGCAAGTTTTTTCGTTGGTTTTTCTATTGTTTATGGGGAACGGGAAGTCAACAGACAGGCCATACAACATTCGCGCCACTGGTTTCCAAACCATATCTCTCAGCGTCTCTACCCAACGACAATCCTGATTTTCCGGACCCCAACCAAAGTCTTCATGCTCCTATGTCAAGTCAGGCTGACCGCCGCACCGCTTCTTCCAGCCTTGCCCAGCACGTGTAAAAAGAGCACGAAAGGGCAAACGATGGGCAAAACGTGCCCGGGCCATCGGAGACGGTACAGAGTGAATATCTCGGTCAGAGGACGACTATCAGCACCGAATACACGACGACGAACCCCGTCATGGCTCACTCGATGTTCCCACCAGGCATGAGTAATGCTTAGGAGACACTAGTGGTCGAATACAGAAAGTCATCGAGCATCCTCGGTTGGTGAGTGCAGGCACAAGCTCCTGCCAGTCTTGAACAAGTATCTTGCATTTTGAAGACACAAAGCACATACGATATCGGAACAGCTCAATCGCCAGGTGGTCTAGTGCGCGTTGAATTGCCTGTGCACTGTCGCTCAGTAAGGTGATATCATCGGCGTACTCTAAGTCAAAAACTCTGTTCCCTGGGAGCAGTTCAACCCCACAGTTTGGAAGACCAGACAAAGCGTTCTGTAGAACATCCTCCATAGCAAAGTTGAGAGGAAACGGGGATATGGGGCAGCCTTTTCGTATTCCACTGGAGACGGCAAAAGGTAGCGACATTTGGCCGTAAGCAATAACTCGACATGAGGTATGACGATACAACTCTTGAAGGACGGCAAACAACGTTTTGGTACACCATTACTAAACAAACAGTGCCATAAGGCAGACCTATCGACGGAGTCGAAGGCCGCACGAATGTCTAGAAACACAATGATCGTTGGCCTCTGGAAAGCGTAACGGTGCTCTAACAGCTATTGGAAGGTAAAGATTCGATCGATGCATCCACGACTGGTCCAGCCTGTTTCTCGCAAGGTTGCTCATCACGCGTGTTGTACAACCAGCGAAGAATAACAGGCGCTAGCAGCTTGGACGCTATCGGGATTCGGCTGGGTCCAGTCCTAACACAATTCGGTTCAGACAACCATTAACCATGCACTGGGTGCGGTGGCTTCGGTTTCTATCTCCTGGCGACAGCCTTAATCAAAAGAATGAGAAAGGAAAGCAATATTAAAGGGAAAGTAAAAGAACTACAAATATTGGTAGCAAGTCGATGAAGAACGTTTCTGGATACAAGAGCGTCATTGATTGCCACACCTGGCCATTTTCTCTAACGTACATAATCACTGAGTGCGGGGTCTCTACGACCCCACCCGGAAAATCTAACACGCCATATATGACGAAGTCTAGAGGTTAGGTCCTTCATACCTTTCTTCCATGTCATGGACTGATCACCCGTACTCATCTTCCAATCGGTACCCACCTCAGCAAACATTCCGCGCCGAGGAATCCTGTTACGAGACATGCGCAACACGTCCTAATCATTTTAACCTGGTGATCTGTAGTGCTGCATCTAATGATTTAGTTTGTGAACCTACGACTGACTCTCCGTCGAACCTCAGCACTGCTCACACGGTGTTCCCATCAGATTCGAGCAACGCTACGAAGATATCGGTGTTCAAATAGTGACAATCTTTGTATGTCATCCAACCGCAGTGACCGTCTCCGAACCATACAGAAGTACGAGCCTCACGGCTGTTGTGTACACTCAATCGTCGACAGGTAAACGGATGCCATTTCGACGCCACAGATGACTCAGATTGGCAAATGCCAAACGAGCCTTCTGTATATGCAAAGACATCTCATACGATATCCGACCTCCGGGTGAAATGCCGCAGCCCAGATAACAGAACTCATCTACTTGGTCTGTAGTTTCTCCAGATACTGAAAGGTTTGGTGTTGGACTAACCTAATTCTGCAACAGCTTCTTGCACGTTGAAGGTGCAAATGTATAATGAACATTGCCAAACAGTCCGTCGAGCTGTCCAGAAAAACCTGCAACTTACTTGAATTTTCACTTAGAAGAACAATGTTGTCCGCATACTTAAGGTCTGATACCTTTCCACCCGGGAAAAGTCCAACATCACTAGCTCCATATGACAAAAGTGCGGTCTTTAGAACCATATCAATCAAGAAGTTAAGGAGACAAGCAGAAATAGGGCACCCCTGACGTACACCACCTCTAGTGATGAACTCGAGCGAAGGAGCACCGTAAGCCCGAACTCGGCTACGGCTGTTCATGTAAAGGGACCTTATGACGGAAGTGAATTTCTATAGTACACCTGGAAGCAAGAGGCAGCGCCAGAGAACTGTGCAGCTGACTGAGTCGAAGGCCGCCTCAAGATCAAGAAAAACAGAAATAGTGAACCTAAGGAAGATGTGTCTGTTGTTAAATCTGTCGAAGAGTGAAGATGCGATCAACACGACCTTGACCAGGTCTGAACCCAGCTTCATTCTCGTGCAAGCACTGTTCGCGAGCGGTTGATAAGTGATGAAGAATAACTCCAGCGAGCAGTCCAGATGGGATACCAACTACGCTTATTCCCCTGTGGTTTTCACAGGAGGACTAGACACCCTTCTTGTAAATCAGTACGATCACCGACTCCCATTAACTCTTCGGAACTAGTTCCTTCTCCCACATCAAACCAAGCAGCTTTGTCAACTCCAATAACAATTTTGAGCCACCGTCTTTGAAGACACACGGAGGCAACCCATCCGGTCCATCAACCTTATGTCGTTTAAGATAGCTGGCCTCACGGAGAACCTCCGCTTCTGACGGAGGGTTGCCATCTACAACCAGAGCTGAAACTATGGTACTACTTAGTAAGCCCGTTGTGGACGAAGGCCAATGAAACTGCATCTCGAAACGCTCCGCCCAAAGAACTAGACGACGTTCCTGAGTTTGAATCAGTGAGCCATTCGCCTCTTTTATCTGTTTATTACCGTCTGGTTCACGTGGACCACTATTTCTGATTGGATGGAAAAGGTTGTGGCTGCCGGCGGTCGCTGCAACTTTTTCCGTCTCCCTACACTTCTTAATTCATCACTACTCACAGTCATTTCTCATGCTACGAATCAGTTGGCGTTGAGGGCATCTCCGTGCCTCTTCATATCTGGAATCCGGAGGAATCGATCTGCGAGCATCTAACAGTGAAACTGGGGGTGCAGATATCCATCGTTTCTGTGTCTGGTTGTTGGACCTTGGGCTGCACCGGCCTCAAACAAAGCCCACTGTATCTCTGTCCATTGCTCTTTTGAATCCTAGGCATCTGACTGCATCGATAAGCTGGTACATAATTCTGAAAGGAAAGCCGATCGATGGTTATCGTCTAGTAGCAGCTGCGCGGAGCGGTTCCTTTTTGTATTATTTCGGCCACCGACGAGACGTAGATTGAAACGCGCACGGACAAGAGCGTAATCAGTGTCTACAGACGTGGACCAAAATGATTGACAATCTTGAATTGAACCGCGCTAGCGGTAACCGATAGCGATGTGGTCCACCTAGGTCCAACGCTGCGAAGGTGCAGAAGGACACCAGATTACTCGGTTCCGCTTTTTGTGCGGGAAATCAGCACTCGCTAGGAATAGTTCATGATCGGAACATAGTTGTAAGACTCGGTCACCTTTATCGATCCTATCCGCTGGAATGTCAAATCGACCTCCTATATGCTTTACCGTCTTGTCCAGGTTTCCAACTTGAGCATTGAAATCACCAGCAACAACCATGATGTCCGTAGAGTACACGCTGTGGAGTAGCTGAGAAAAATCTTGGTAGAATTTTCTTTAGCTTCAGAAGAGCTACAGTCGATTGGAGCGTACACAGAAACGACAAACAGACATCGACGCATTAACCCAGTGCTGTTGACATGCACAGAACTGTTCAACCGAACCACGCACAGACTACTGCTGACTGGGAACCAGCCAAGCAGTGCACGCTCAGCTTTCATGCTCAAAGCGATGCCAACGCCAGCCTGGCCACGAGCACTAGACACCGGGTCACCCGACACGCGAAAAGTGAAACGAGAAGCCGAGTTTTTGTCGTAGTAGTGAAGTGTTAACACTGAAGTTGGGTCGGGCATGCTAAAGCAGCCTGTTGCCCTGTTTAGCAGAGTGTGCGGATGTTGAATGCAGCCATATAATCTTTGATATAATGGACAAGTTCAATCTTCATGTATAAAGGCAATCATCTCGTGTCAGCCTCATGGTAAACGCTGTGGGCTCCCGCTTAAGAAACGTTCCTCCACGATGCCTCCGAGTGTACATCGAGAAGTCGTTTGAACCGAGCGCCATTGTTCTCTTCCAAAACGGCCGCCGGCAAAGCGTACCAAAAATTAGTCACTGTTCGTGAAGGAAAATACATCGGTAGTACATCAGTCAACTGAAGCTTCCGCAGCATTGGGGAATGGCCTCGCACCCGATCGTTTAACCACAGAGGGAACTCCATCTGCAATTCCGGCAACGTCATTACGGATGACCTTCGTCAAACTTACCAAGTCCCCACGGATTTTCCGATATTGTTCGGGAGACAATTTAGAAAATGCTAAGCGACCTTTGTAGCTGTTTCCGTGTAATCCATCGACGAGTCTCGTAGTGGAACGCTGCATCCATCCAGTTCCAAAATCTCACCTGCAGTGCGGCGGGAGGTAGCCGCACATCTATATTCGGGAAGCACAGCGATTGGAAGGTATCACGATTCAGATGGCCGAATGATCCACGGGTTGACCCAATCAAGGCTTTTCCAGTAGCACAAACCTCGATTGTGTGAACTTAGATCTTGAGATGACAGGTGCAATACCTCAAGGTCTATCTCACAGGATGTAAGAATAAACGGAACAATCTAGAAAGCCATAACTCTTTTATTAGCGTCAAAGGGTACTGATGTACCCCAGCTGGAATTTGTACTGCTGGTTGTTCACCACCCCTCGGCCTTTGCTGTGCACTTCAAATAACGCCACGCACCACGAACCGCTTTTTTCTTATAATCGAAATAAGGCGTCGCGAATCTATCATCATCTTCATTGTACAGCGCTAAACAGTAGGGCAAGCCCCACTGACTACTGCCTTTCTTACCATATTGCACGTTGAATTAGAAAGTATGAATATACAAGATGGATAAGGGGTGGACCTACACGGGTGAGGAAAGAAAAGAACATCCTAGAAGCCAATACACGGAATACACAGTCTAACTGTACAAACGCACATTGATCAATCATTCTCATCTGACAGAAAGTGACAACACGATCGACACTGTCCACGGTTCGCTGCCATATTCTGCAATGTCTCCAGTCAACTGGTAGACGGATCTTTTGGACCCCAACCACGAAAACGTGAAAGCACCTACTTTCTCTAGCTCCGCTGTAAATTATCTCATTCCTCGCTGTCAATTCAGCTGTTGATCTCCACGTGGTCTCTTCCACTTCCTAGGAAGAACGGAGAATAGAACACGGTATGGTAGACGTGTTTGACATACGTAACACGTGCCCCAACCAACGAAGCCTACTAAACTGTATATGCTGTGACAGAAAGCTCTCCGAATTAGTACCTAATACTCAATTTCTGACCTCAGCACTGCTCACTCGGCTATTTCACCCAATCTTAGCGATACTACGTAAACATCGGTGGTCGAAAACCTCAAGATGACGAATATATCCATCATGCAGACCCCAAGTCTCGCGACCATACAACAAAACTGAACGCACTGCAGCACAGTATACACGACCTTTTAACCACAGTGAAATAGCAGGTCACCGCCACAAGCGCTTCAGGCCGGTGTACGCTGCTCAAGCTTTGGATATCCGCGTGCTCACCTCCACTACTGTGCTCTCATCCGTCGTCACGCTGCTACCGAGGTAGGTGAAGTGGTCGACAGTTGCTAGCACCTCTCTATCGAGCATCAAGCTCGGAATCGTTGACATCTAGCATTGCAACATCAATTCACACTTTGAAGGTGCAAAGCGCCTGCCGAGTGGAGCTACAGCTCTCGCAAGTCTATCTAGTGCACGTTGAGCATGTTCCGTGGATTCCAACAAGCAGACAACACTGTTCGCATAATTTAGGTCACATTACTTTTCACCATTTCCTAGTTCGACGCCTACATCCTGAAGATTTGCAACGCACTCTCCATTATTTCGTCCATGACAAAGTTGAACAGGAATGGAGACATGGGACATCCCTGTCGAACACCACTGGTCGTTTCGAACCGACCGGATGGTTCATCGTAAACCCTGACACGGCCAGAATTATGAGAATACAATGATCTCAGTAGATTTACGAACTTTTGGGGCACACCTTTTCAGCCAAGAGCATAGAATAGCGCCGTCCGGTTAACTGAATCGAAGGCGCCTTTCAAGTCTAAGAAAACCACTATTGTCGGTCGGCGGTGCGTGCGACGCGTTTCAAGTAGTCGGCGAAGAGTAAAAATCTGGTCGATGCATCCTCGACCTGGGCGGAAATCCAGCCTGCCGTTCGCGGGTGTTCCTCTCGCGAACCGGTGTAAGACGGTGCAGCAAAATCGAGGCTAATACTTAGGTGACCATTGGAATAAGGCGAATCCCACGATGATGACTACAGTCATTGCGCATTCCCTGCTTGAAGATGGGAACAATAACTTACTCGCTCCATATTAACGGAATACGCTCCGCGTTCCATATGTCACACAGCAAGAAGGTAAGTGATTGTATCAAAGTATTTTCACCCAGTTTGAAAGGAACTGGAGGAAGTTCGTCGGAACCGGCCGCTTTCCCACGCTTTAGTAATCGAATGCTTGACTCCGCTACCGACGGGGGCTCAAGTGATACCATCCAAGGAGTCGCAGTAGTTAACACAGGAATAAATACACCAGCGCGAGGCCAGCTAAACTGTTCCTTAGAGTATTCGGCCCAACGGTCAAGTCTTTACTGTTTGCTGTGGATGGGTTATCTATTTCTATCGCAAATCGTTTCACTGACCTGGATGCGCCGTCCACCGGTGTTATGAAGAAGTTTGAACAGTCTTTGACTGTTACCTGAAGCAGCTGCCACTTCCATTTCTTCGGCTACCTTGACCCACCAATTTTCGCGATCATTCCTGAGGCTTTTCGTAACCTGCCTTTGTAGCTTTCTCCGCATCTTATTCATCTCCTTACAGTTCGAGAGCTGACGATTTTGCTCCATTAAACTCAGCGACTCTTGCGAGATCCAGTGTCTTTGATGGACAACGGATCTAGGACCACAGACAAAACCTGCTGCAACGTACATCGCCTGTTTGATATGGGTCCAATGCTCATTTACATTACTGTTCGTCGTAGATTTTAGTTCATATGATTATTTCTGTTCATAACTGGTGCGAACTTCTAGATCACACACGTTGTACGGTTAACCAGATTCGCGGTTTGCGAAGATGTCCATGGAGCTGGAGATAATCGCATTAAAACTGAGGCATGGTCCGACTCTACGTACGTGGACCAGTAAGATATCCAGTTCTGAACAGAAATGCGTCACCGGTAGCTTGCGGCAATATGATCAATGTGGCTTAGAGTACCTGTAGAGTTAGAGCGCCATGTCGCTGTGAGACGCGAGCTGTGTCGGAAATTAGTGCTAGACAAGAACGATCGAATGTTTGCACAAAACTGGAGAAGCCTATCCTCGTACTGTGCGCTAGGCGGTTAAAGCACAACGGTCACTTAAACAAGCTTCTAATGCACTAAGTTTCCGAACTTGTGCATTGAAGTCACCAGATAGCTTTACAATGTCGGAACCTTTACTGCTGCTAACGAGGGTGCCGAGTTCATAGTAGAACTCATCCTTCTGCGTGTCACAGCTACAGTCCGTTGGGGCGTATGCCAAGATCACAAACAAATTGCGCTTAACACAACTACCCTTTCGAACGCCGACTGATCCTTGGAGTCTCAGTACATAAACGACTGTTAACAGGAATCCAGTCCAAAAGGGCAGCCTCAGCCTTGTCAATCAAGACTATTCCTACACCACGTTGACCCACAGCTCCAGCTGGTTCGTCTCCTGAAATGCGCAGAAAATACCTCGACGAGATACCACGAACAGTAAGCTGAATCACACTGCTCGAATTCTGGATACGCGTTTTACTTAAGCAGCAGACATCAATCTTCAGAGTTTATTATGAGGGCTAGGCACGCCTGCTGACCGGCCTGCATGAGTGTACGCACGTTGAAGGAGCTGAGATTCAGAGACTGACGAGGCTTGAGAAAATGAGTCACCAGATAGAGGATTATTCCCGACAATATTTGACAATGAACCGTTGCGAGCATCGGCCGCGTTGTCAGTGGGAGCATTATGGGTGGATAGAGGGGGCAGACACTTATAGCTACCCACCCCGCTCGATGCAATGGCCAGCGCGGTCTTCATCATCCTGCGCGACGACCGATGCAGTACGGAATTCTTTGTAGTCGTGGAGTTCGGGAATATAACTACCAAGTTGGCTCACTAAACCGGGACCAGTACTTTTGCGCCCGAATGCGAGATCATCAAAGTATGACCTTCTCGTGGATGAATTGGAACGGAGCGATAGCAATCCTTAGTACGCGTTCGTTTCCAGGACGGAACAGAGGGGACTGTTTCACTGCGCAATTTAGCACACCCTGGTCAACGTCAATTTTCACCTCTCGAAAACACCTTAGTCAAACACCCACGAACCCATTCGCACCAAAAACATTGTAACTGATTTATCTACACAATCGTCTCCGGACGACGGTGACTCTGTTGATGCTGATAACACACATCCCAGATCGAAAACCTCCCCTCCAACAGTGAAGAACATATCCATACAATTTACGCAGTCGAGAAACAGCTTTTCGAACAGTTATGGTTCACAATTAAACAGCCAGGGAGAATGTAGCATAATTATCTGACTGGTCTATCATCGTAGCACTTCCTGTACTTTTGCATCCCAGAATGAAGCATGATTCCTAAATCTTTGCTTCATTTTATTCGAAACTTTGCGACATCGCTCTTGTTAACAGCATATATATATATATATATATATATATATATATATATATATATATATATATATATATATATATATATATCTTCACTAGGATTTTATCTGAATCGTCTGGAGTGTACAAGTATGAAGACGAGTGGGCAGAGGAGTACCGGGTACGCATACCTGATGAGCGGCAACAACCGCGAAACCAGTCGTGTGCTTCCAGGGAAATATCATCCACACCTTTACATACTATTTAGTATCAATATGTGTGAAAACGTTACCCGAAGGTAGTAGACAGTAATCCATTATCGTTCTATTGAGATCTTATGTGGTTCTCCACTTCAAGTCTCAGGGACAGGTTGCCAGCTATTCCTGAAAGTTTAGTAGGCCTTGAAAATTATGGGTTACATTCACTTCACTTCACTCATGCGCAAGCATGTAGTAAAAAAGGGTACGCCCTGAAGGACATGATAAGTTCCGGGTTGGTGACTTTTTGGTTGAAGGTATCAGGTGAAATGGCCAAGCCTCGCGACTCGTGATGTACTTATATCCGAACACTTTTTGTCTACATGGTTTTCACACATTTCAGTTGTTTATGTCCGCTTTCTGATTCCATATATTCTACCACCTGGAAGATACACGGGTCGTAGAAGTGAGCTGAACGTTCGAAAGAACAAACTAAGCGGGTTTGAATAGTTACAGAATGCGCCACTGTGCTCAAAGCATCATTAAAATACACTGCAGCTGTCCCAATCGACACTCGAATCTGATGTAAAGGACTTTTTCACGCGGTTTGTGAGATACATGATAAGTCCCCTTGTGAAAACCAGGCAGGAATTACGCCACACCCAAAATGCATCCCAGCGTAACGTCCTGACGACTATCCAAACGCTCGCGAAGTGTATGAGCGAGAACTAAACAAATGTCAGACCAGACTAGGGTCGTACACACCCCACAAGTTAACATGATTGGGACATCTCTTATAAGTGCCCACCGACAGACTTCCTCGGTGTATGTTGTTCTCTGATGGAGAGGTGGTTAGTCAATGTCGTGAAAAAGAGTATGAAGACCCAGATCAATGAACCTAGCCGATTAAGACGTGTTAGGCTTCCGGGGTCGGCGTTTACAGGGTTAACTCTGCGGATGTTCGGATGTTTCAAGTGTCATGGCCCAGTAAAGACAGTGAAGCAGTTGCATTTGAGTTCTTTTATCGTCTCATTGATTTTCACTTATAACCTCATTCCTGTATGGTTGTCCCTTATACCTCTGACTTTCTCTTAGCTAGAAGCAAAGGGGCAAAAACCAAAACCAGATACAGAAGTGCACAGATAGAGGTTGAAGTATCTGAAATCTTCACAATTCGAAGAAGTTTGCAACAGATACCTTTCGCACCACAGGTTAATTGTCTCTATCTGAAGAGAGTTACTTCCAGCAGATGGCTAGGTTGACCGAATCGTGCACGCAGTATGAACGCTTGATTAGGTCGGCAAGCCCATTGATTTGCATTATACCGGATGAGGCACGCGCAACCAGTGATACAGTAAGCCTCTCAGGGTCTACTTTCTACTTCATCAATATCATAATTTTCAAGCGTCTCTTTAAAAAAGGTCTCACTCAGAATTCAGGGTGGATATTTTGCTCCTGAATGAAGATCCAACTAAGTTGATGGTTGTTCTAAATACCGTGAATGAAAGTGCGACAATGTTAGGGATGCATGTTTCATTTTTAAGAGGGTAAAACACAATTATAAGAGTTGGATGTTCGAACGAGAAATCCCATCAGCAAATGATCACCTGAGCAAGACCAGGGTTTGCAGAAGCAACGTAGCGTTTTCCTAATCAGCAGACACAAACACATTAAAAAACATGCAGACTATCGGTGTTCTAACATCGATACTCCCCGTGTAGCAAAACCGCTCTGGAACCGATCGGTTTTAAAACGATATTCGACCGATTTGCGCTATTGTACTCATTGGTTTCCGAACGGCTTAACCCAGTCACATGAAGTACGGGATGCACTTCGTTAATTTCCTTCCCTTTCCCCTAATTGTTTTTTTACTCTTTATCCACCAAACGATGAAATGATTGTAATTATCTTAAGACGCATGAAACCGAGCAACCTATAACTTATTTCTTTTAATACCAATTGATATTAAAAGGATATTATTGGAACCAAATGTTTGGCAAAAATGCACGGTACCCCGGTCGTCGATTTTATTCGTATACATTCGATGTTGAAGTGTGGATAAATGGCTAGTAAGCAAGCCGACCGGAAACCCACAGCAAACCGATGTTACCAACGGGCTGTGTGCTACAAGGGTTTAGAAATACAACATGGTGATCGTTCACTGGCCTTTCGGCCTTCTGTTTCTCAACTGAATGTACGTTTCGCGCACGCTGCAACTGAAAGTGCCATTTTCGATACCAGCCAGGATCTGTCAGAATTCACGCAGTTCATGCTCCTTGGTCCTCACTTACTGACGTCTTCGGTAAACGGTGACCGCGTATGCTATAGCATACACCCTCTCACGATGAAACGTGGCTTCCAGTAATCCCCGAATACGGAAACACTAGTAATATCATTAGTACACAATTGTCACCTCCAGCGTTGATGAAACGACTGACTTAGACGCCAAGCACGTCGATCGCCATTAGTATTTAAAGTCAATAGAGTAAAAACTTCAATAAAAGTACGTAGAGAACGTTAACGTTTGTCGACACGCAAACTGATAATCTGGATCCAAATCAAAAGGCACCCGTTGTATAACGCAACTAGGATCATCACTATGCTTATGATAGCGTAAAAACAACAAAGAAGAATCATCCTATCCCTAGTCATAACCAGTCGCTATAGCTACTCAAAAACTCACTCGCTTCATCCCAAGAGAACACAAAGGAATACTCTCACTCTTTAAAACCTGAAAAACACTTAAAAGAGGATCTACTGCTAAAACTCTGATTATGGGTATGGAGGTTTACGAGATCCATTGAGATATGAACGGCGACAACTCACCTACGATGAGCGTAGAGGCTGCGTAGTTAAGCTCGTCCTCCGTTTGAGCTGCGGCAGCGAATGTACTGTCCAGAGTATTGCACAAATTTTGAAAACAAGACATCTTTGTAGAATTCGGGCTCATTAGACGATCAGTATACACGTTTAAGCTAGTTCCAACAGTGAAAACTCGCCGAAATCTGGTCGGACAGTGCACGCGTCGCAAACCCAAACCCGCCTCTTGTGTAGTGACCAACACGCGTTGGAGTTATGGTGACCTCGGACTTGCGCGACTTTTATTGGATCGATTTCAAATGGCCAATGAGCGATGCCTGCCTTTCCTCTTCCGCCCTTTACCACGTCGACGAAGCAATTTCAACCAATCATGAATCCGATAAACGCAGCGCGTCCAAGGTCACACAATTTGGCATCGCTAACCGAGAGAAAACCCTCGCCGCACATGAAGCATGCGTGCGTGACGCTTAACGCCCCTGTTTGGTGCGCGGGTCCCGATAGATCCTGTGCCTTACTGCAGTCCTGTTTTCCATCGGCATATCAAACTAATTAATGAATTTGCTTATTATTTGCTGTCTGCAAAGGTTCGTCGATTTTTATGGCTTTTATTTCCGTCGGTGCTAAGAGCTTCGGCAAAACAATATGAGTAGTACCAATAATCGAGGAAAAAACCATGCCCTAATACTATTACATAATTGAGAACATCTGCAATCGTAGTAGCCCCTGTTTGAAGCCAAGGTCCATAGGGACCTTGTTGTGCGAGACAACATAACTGTGGTGGAGTGATCATCATGGTGAGTGAAACTCATCAAGACTGAATCCTGCTGCTGCCGACCATTTCCCTTTAGGCAGTCTCTAATTGACTGCAACGCACTTCCTAAAGTGTTGTATCATATGTGCGGCGAGCAAAAACGGAGTAGAAATGTTTGGGCTGATCGTGGATTT
The DNA here is from genome assembly GCA_948099385.1 of Fasciola hepatica. NCBI lineage: Eukaryota > Metazoa > Platyhelminthes > Trematoda > Plagiorchiida > Fasciolidae > Fasciola > Fasciola hepatica. Next base: position 3,024,709 of record CANUEZ040000112.1, on the reverse strand, counting down.
TCCATAAAAGTTCCCACTTTTCTAGGGCATGTTTCTTCCATAGAGTATTTCCTTTTCGCGACAATTAAGACTGCTCACATGCGTGTCTTTCGGCCTTGGAACAGTCGTCAGTCTAAGCGTGCGATGTCTAGGCATGGTGAACATCATATACATCGATGTAAACATTGCCCTATTAGTAATGCATGTGTAAATAGCTGGCGTTTGCAGGGCACACTGATTTATATAACGCCTATTTTAATGTTCTCATTCCAACTGAGACTCGGTTCTCAGTTTTATCGTGAATACATATGAAAAGTAAAAATGGGTACCAAATTCACCAACGGTTTGTTAAACATCTACACTACATTATATAGCACCCTTCCGTCACTGGCTTTGAACGGTAACAACCCGCTTCCTGCACAGCGATCGACTCCTATGATGGATGACTTCCCTGTAGGGGCCTTAGTACAACGAAGGCATTCCGTTATGAACAAAAAACCGTTGTGAGCCAGCCTGGATAGCCTTGTGGTTAGGGTGTTCGATTCACAATCGTTCAATCCGGGTTCGAGTCCCCGTGAGGGCTCGGTGAATGTGCATTGCTGATAATTCCCAACAAGAATGAAACAGCTGCATAGTGCTTCCATGGTTTTCAGTGGTGAGTTGAGCGTTCAAGCTGCATGATATTATACAAATCTAATCTCCTACTACTCAATTGTCCGAATTTATCCAATTAACTCAGAAAGCCACTCGCCGTCGATGACTTGGGCGTTTGGGAGCAACGTTTGACTTCTGTCTTCTTGATTGTAACACCAAATGTGTATCGAAGACTTCTTTTGATTGACCCTGAATTTTAGATGAATGAACCGGATCGCACTAGCTCCGCCCTTGTTTCTTGTGCATAATAGGACTTGTCACAATGTTGGGAGCGTGCCTTTCTTCGTTTAGGTTTGTAAGGTCGCTAAACTTTACATCGCGGTTTCCTTATTAAAAGCGTTCTGTGGTCCTTCGTACTAAGTAAACCACAAGTACGTTACTCTAACGCTCGGCACTGTACGAATACGTTAATCAGAACGGTATTCTCCACGACCCATCGGAGCGAGATGGCGATCGGGAGAGATAGTGATTAGCGTGTATTTGAGAGCGTGCGCAACAGCAACAGCCGAGTGGCAACCGCGCTTGGCAGTAAGCGTTCAGTTAAACAATAAACGTGTTAAAAGCATGAACGAAGATGACTGTTGCTAAAGATATATACTTTGTGCAGATGAGACTGTGATCTTTCGATCGTAGATCTCGTATACTTCCCAGTAGACGAATTCTGAACTAAAGTCATACACTGAACGTTTTCAGATGGAAACCGAAGCAAATGAAGGAGGTTATTACCACATGAAGGTCCACAGTGTAGCAAGAATGTGGAGTGGGTAAGTCACATGTGTTTTTGCTCAGTCAGGTAATTCAAAATGCCACAGCATGTGAGACCGGTTAAATAGTTCATTTTCACACGCCAACACTGCAGCAACATCGATCGTATGACTCGCAGCACATTTTGGCTCCACTTGCGTCACGTGACTGCGGCCAGTGAGCTCGTACCTATGTGCACCATCCTCGCTAAGTTGGCCCGACTGACTAATTTGCAATCGTCAACTTGGGCCATCTTGCCGGTTACCTGGATTTCTGCTAAAATGAAGTGATCAAATGATCACCGCCCCCCCCCCCACCCGCGGTTTGTCACTGCATTATTACGTCTAACGTTTTTATTATTTCGACGAATTGGGAAATCAAAGCCCTCTCTGCTGATCAGCCGATCACCCCAGTATACCAATTGTTTGACAGTAATTTTCACGTGGCAAACGCAAGCGCTGTTTCCTACACACTTCCTCGGCGCAAACAGGCGTGCAGTCTTTGTACATAAGCAATGTGAGAATATAAGTGGTTGGCACTCCACGGTCGGTTCTTCTTATTCTGTAGTGGTTGCAAATCCACTGCGCACTTGTATGTATAACCGCATTACAGATTCCTCGTACTCTCACATTTCCGCTGATTATATTCCGAATTCGGCTCCGTCAGTCCGTGTTCTATTTCTCGAACGAGTTCTAGTTCTGGGTTGGAGCTTTATTGCGTGCTTCCATTTCGCATTTCGCACTCATAACGTCGTTCCGATTCACAACAACTAGCGTCAAGGTCAATCTTATCATCAGAGAGTCTTGTAATCTGGAGGCATTGAATATGCAATTTAATGCGCGAGAAGTTGAAGACTATCTAGAACGATTCGGAATATTGTGCTTCAAACGATAAGGAATGGATTTAGAGTGGAGAACTGCCCATTTCCTGACAATTTGCCCAAACGACGTCTACTCCTTGGTCTGGAAGTTGGCATTCCCGAAAACCCCCATGTCTTTGCCGTGTGATTCATTGTAGGAGTTGATTTTGAAATATTTCTTACCTGTAAACTTTCAGACAGCCGAGAAGAGGAACTTTTACTACTTGATACGGGAAGACACCCAATTACAAATACGGGTTTCCAGGTCCAACTTCGGCAATCTACTTAAGGTACATCTACGTAATAAACTAACTGCTAGAATAAAATGGTCCCAGTTGCATCAACGACTATTTCTCGTCTTCCACCAATGCACGTTCTGGTCCATCAGGACAATTTGTGAGCAATACCAGGACGTATCCAGCGCCATTAGTCATGACGTTACAAACGCTCTGCAATCTTATTTGAATTGAATCGAGTGTGCATGGATGGGGAGTCCATTTTTTCTGTGGAGTTTGAACCTTCCGGGGTCCTGTGATGATGACAACGGTATTTGTGATGGTGAAGATTGCGGTTTCGTCAGTGGTGGTGGTGGCGTTGACGAAGGTGAATTGGAAGATTCTGAAAATGTGAGTGTGAATGGAACAACGACTGAATCTGTTACAGATGCGGGTTCAACATGAACTACCTTAAGACGGTTAACGCTAATTTAATCGTGGTGTCCGTTGCGATCAGTGACGAGGTACTTATCACAACGTTCAATAACACGAAACGGACCATCATATTGGCGGTTGAAGGGGCTTGCGAACGGCATCAACCCGAATAAAAACAAAAGGGCAAGTAGATAAATCACGAGGAACTTTCGTTGTACGGGCAGTGTTTCGTGTAGCTGTAGGTTGAAGTTCACGCATGTGACCAGTTAGACGTGATGCATATGACGCCGGGTCAATGATCATATCGCTCGGAAGACGCAAAGTAGTGCCATAAACGAGTTCGGCCGGGGTGCAATGTAAGTCCTCCTTAATTGTGTTGCGAATGCCAAGGAGTATCATCGATAGTTTCTCTGTCCATTGAGTTGATGAGGCAGCCGTGATGGAAGCCTTAAGCTGGCGGTGGAAACGCTCGACTAGACTGTTGGATGCTGCTGACACGCCGTGGTTTTTATGCGTTCCCAACCAAGAATCCGACTGAGATCACGGAAGGGTGCGGATGCGAACTGCGCGCCGCGGTCGGACGTGATGTTAGCAGGCACTCCAAAAGAAGCAATCCAAGTGTCAACAAAAATTTATGTGACCGTGTCATCATAAATGTTTTTGATGGGAACAGAGTGAGGCCAACGGGTAAAACGTTCAACACATGTCAAAATGTAAGTAAAGCCATTGGAGGGAGGAAGAGGGTCTACTACGCCAATGTGGACATGCTTAAAACAACTGTCAGACCAAGCAAACGTACCGGGTGTAGTGGCCGTATGGCGATGAACTTCAGAACGTTGGCATGGTAAACAATCTTTTGCCCAAGTGCGAAGGTCCTTGCGCATGTTAGGACAGATGAAACGATCAGTAACAAGTTTCACGGAAGAACGAACACCGAGATGTGAAATTGAGTAGAAGTGATCAAGAAAGGCTCGCCAAAAATCACGATGGACATACGGGCGAGGTTTATTTGTTGAAACGTCACAGAAAATGGTTGTGTCAGCGTGAAGCAAAGGATACTCAACAAATGTTAAATGTGGGTAAGAACGAAGCTGTTGAAGCTCATTGTCGGATTGTTGCACAGCGACCATGTTCGCAAAATCAGGTAGGAATGACGATAAATGATTGATTTTTGCACGGGACGGCGCATCAGCCACAACGTTACTGGAACTACACATGTGCCGTATATCCGTCGAGAATCGTGAAATGTAGTCTAACTGTCTGATTTCCCTCGGCGAGTAAAGATCTGTGGCGTTTTGGAGTGCGTATACCAATGGTTTGTGGTCTGTGAGGATGTAGAAAGGGCGACCTTCAAGCACATGCCGGAAGTGTTTCACGGCAAGATAGATAGCTAACAATTCTCTACCGAAGGTACTGTACCGAACCTGAGCAGGCTGTAGTTTCCGGGAGGAAAAACAGAGGCTCGGGGCCGTTGTTGCCAGCTTGTTGTAAAACAGCGCCAACTGCTGTCTGGGAGGCATCGGTCTTCAGCACAAGGGTGAACTCACTGTCAGACATCAAATGCACCGAGAAGTGGCTTGCGTCAAGACAGATTTCACACTTCCAAATGCTTCTTTGGCAGCTTCCGAGAAAGTGATCTTCTTTGGGTTGCCTTGGAGTAGATCGGTGAGGGGTTTTAAAACGTCTGCGCAGTTGGGGATGAAACAGTGGTAGTAATTTACGATCCCAAGGAACCTGCGCAACCCTTTTATGGATTCTGGAAGCGGGTAGCCAGCAGTGGCAGTAATTTTGTCTGGCAACGATGTCATGCCGTGACTGTCAACGCGGTGTCCCATGATGTCGAGACTGGGGGCTCCAAAACACACTTGGCTGTATTGATGGTAACACCATTGATCGAGAGTCGACGGAAAACTTCTTCCAGGTGACGGAGTTGTTCAGCTTCGTCTTTACTGGCAATCAGAATATCGTCAATATACGCGAACTTAAAGTCGAAACCGCGGAGAACTTGGTCGACAAATCGCTGGAAAGTTTGCGCCGCGTTTCTCAAACCAAAAGGCATGCGAAGGAATTCAAACAGGCCAAATGGTGTGATAATGGCAGTTTTGTTATATCCTCTGGGGCCATCGGGATTTGCTAGTAAGATTGGCCAGGCCGATTTTGGAAGAAACGGTTTTGCCCGACAATTAGAGAGAAAAATCAGGGATCACGATCAGGGACCGTGGCGTTGTTTAGTGCTCGATGGTCACCATACGGCCTCCAGTCACCGGGAATTGATTTGGGGACCATGTGTAGTAGTGAGGCCCATGAACTGTTCGGAGGACGGATAATACCAAGGGCTAACATATGGTCAAACTCAGTTTTCGCTATCTTACGCTTCTCCGGGGTGAGGCGTCTGGGGCGGGCGGCGGTAGGGGGCCCCTTTGTCGTGATATGGTGAAGTACGCCATGAGTTGGTTCCGAGATGTTGCAGATGGAGCGGGTGATTTGAGGAAATTTTGGCAGTGCTGACGCGTAAGTGTCCGGTGTTGTCACAAGCGAGCGGATGCCAATTGCATTTACGACTGCGGCTTTTTTGGGCCGACAATGTAGTGGCACTATCACGCACTGTCCTGTGTTTCAAGCTAATCACTAGACCAAATAGTGTTAGAAGGTCGATGCCCAAAGTGGGGTGACTGACATCGGCGACTGTGAAAATCCACGGGAAGCATCGTCGGAGACCGAGGTCGAGAGTAAGCAGTTTTCCGCCATATGTGGGAGTGGTAGAGTTGTTTGCCGCCTGTAATGTGAAGGGCGATGGCTGGAGGTGGCGTTTTTCATGAGAAGGTGGGACCACACTGACCTCTGCACCAGTATCGACAAGGAATCTGATGTTGATTGACTTGTTTTACACGAAGAACAGGCCACTTTCCGATTTTCCAGCGGCACCTGTCGTCATTACTGGCTGGCTCGGCCATTTCCCTGCGTCTGTGGGGGATTCGCGTGAGAGGTTTCGTACGCGCACGGCCGAGTGCAGTTCCGCGCATTTTCTCCAAACCGACGATGATAGAAACATATGTGATCTTCGGTTTGATCGGTTGTGTGCTTAGAACGAGAAGTGGACTTGGATCGCGGTTGACGGCGCGTTCTCGGACGGCTGACAGCGTCGACCTGAAGTCGCATCTCATTCAGCTGCTGAGTAAGACCATCGAGCGGGTCGGACGTTGTAGGTGTGGCATCTAAGTGATTCACGGTTGACATGAAAAAAACACTCATGCATTCTGTTTGTTGTTTCCGTCAGCTTTTCCAGTGGGGGGGGGGGGTCGGCAGCTTGTACTAACAGGATGGCTCTAGTGTTAGCCGGTAGTCGGTTTCTCCACAGCTGTCGAAGTAATGTTTCACTGACCCGACATTGCACTCCAAGAGAACGCATATAACACAGGAGTTGCGACGGAGTGCGGTCCCCTAACTCCGCACCAGCCAGCAATTGCTGTGGGCGAGCTTCAACTGACGAGGTTGTTCGCTTTGTTACTGCGGCCTTAAGCTTTTCATATGGGGAATCGGCTGGCATCGGGTCTATGAGGTCTATTACTTCAGAGGCTATTTCAGTGGGAAGTTGTGTTACAACATACGAGAACACGGTGATCTGAGAGGTAATTTTGCGACAGCGGAAGAAAGACTCAAGCTGAATAAACCACACACGGGGATTCGAAGAGCCAAAACTGGTGGGCTTAATACTGTTCGCGCTACCCTCAAAGTCAGTACTATCGTCCAGTTTCAACGTAGCATGCATGATTAAAAAACGCAAGAAAAAATAATAATACCAAATGCAAAATACTTAGGAGCAACCGTGGGAGTTCTGGGCGGATCATGTTGGGCCCACCAATTATGTGGCGGCTCGATAGAGATGCTAGACAAAAAAGGAATTATGTTAACACAGTGCTAGTATACAGAAACACACAACAGAAATAGAAAAAGGGTGACTCACAGTATGTCCACAATGTTCAGCTAGTTGACATCAAACCGGCCACAAAATTGCTTATCAAGGTTAGTCCGACGTAGTTTTCGGTCAGGAGGTTGTACGCCGTCTGAATGGATCCTAATAATTCCACAGTTGGTTGCAGAGTTACGGTAGGTGCACTAAAATAGCGTTTGGGATTGTATGAGTTCGGTCTCTATTGCCACAGGTCACACAACGCTCACGAGCAACGCAAAGAGAACATTCCGCAGTTACCACTTGCGGGTCAGTTGAGAATGCGTATTTTTTAATTTGATGAAACAATAAAACGTGTAAAGTCCAGTGAGAAGAAAATGGTAGAAGATGAGAAATGTACAAAGTACCATAAGCTTATCAGGAAAACAATATTGTACATGTTCCCACTCAAAAGCTACATAACGAACGGTTACTTTACTTGACAGATTGGTGATCGACGGCAATTCAGCATCGTCTGGCTCGTTAGCACACTTGACCTATTGGGACCTTATGTGGTTCTTCACTCTGGGTCTCAGGGTTTGGTCGCCGATTTCCCCTTATAGTGCAATGGGCCTTTGTGGCCATGGGGTATACCGTTTTCTACTTCTATGTTCACCTGCTTAAGTTGTTTAGTTGATGCACACGGTTTTCGTCCCGACCCCAGACGTTTTTCATCTTTATCTAGTGCCTCTTCGAAATTCTTTGCTGAATTGCATTCACTTTTGGGTTCCCTCCAATTTTGTTCCTGATTTATTCCCAATTTCTCCACGAAACTATCCATGGCTTGACCTTGTCGTTCAGCAATATATTTCACTGGTCATTAGTGCCTCAACGATGATTACGTAGCCTACTTCATTTTCTGTCAACAGGGGCTGTACTTCGTTCATTCTCGCAACATTTACCCATTCCCAAACCTATCTCCGATCGCATTAATTCTAATGCTTCTGAGTCCGTTTCAAAAAGGATAATCGCAGTGATCAAACAGAACAAGTTCAAAGGTTCGAAAGACTGCGCGACAGAGAATCGCCAAATTACAGAAGTCCAGATTTTCATCCAAGTTTTGGTGGATGTGATGACCGCCAATAAAATGCGAACTTTTTTATTTGACCATACCAAGGATTGCTTGCACTTTTACATTTCCACTGACTAAAATTCGAATTCAGCTCCGTCTTTCTGTGCTTTATTTCTCGAACGAGTTCTAGTTCTAGGCTGGAGCTCTGTTGCGTGCTTCGTATGCGCTACGCATTCTCAGAGTTATTCCAATATACAATAAGATTTCCTTGACGAACGCTGATCGCAGCAGCTGAAGGATTTTGTTCTCCCATACGGGTTCACTTGCGTGCTTATTTCATCTGTCAATGGATGCTACCGAATTGGTCACTGCTTCTTCTTCTTTGTCCCGTGGCTCTTGGTTGGTTGACGTGATCAGATCCCGTTGGCACAGCAGTCGCCGCTACGATAGCAGACGTGTTTGTTGTCAAACTGATTTACATTCTGTTGTAGGTGTATGAAAGAATCCCAATGGATATGGCATGAAACGCAAATCGTGATTTTTTTATTTGATGTCATCGGACTCTCTGTGAACAAGCTCACAAGCATCCGTTAACTACAAGCGTTTTCGAAGGCAGAACGTGAACTTAGTCGCAAAGTGCAGTGGATTACAAGCACCGCATAGCACCCGTCAATACATGAAGCCCAGAAACAGTGATAGCCTTCCAGTTTTCCGTGTCTTAAGGACTGTGCATAATCGGTATGATTCACATATCAATAAATTGACTGAGCACGCTCCTAGTCGATTTCACATTTGAATTGTACATTCACACAAGGTACCATGAGTACGGTCATCCAAGAGTGGTAAATAGAACGTATATGTTTGAACGAGTGTACCAGACAAAAGGACTTGAAAACTGAGTTTTTGGACTTCACCAATAGCTTCGTCAGAATGGGCAATGAAACTTGAAAAATACTCAAACGTCTTCGTAGACAGCACTGGTGACTGCCAGTTATGACACGAGAGCAGTTTTCAAAGATATTCATAACGTCGGCTTTTAATTTTTCACCGACAACGCCGTGTTACTGACATTATATCTCGTGTAATCATAACCTTCTAAAGTGAGCATTGCAAAGGCTTAAAAAATAGCTATTGTTTCCAAATACAGTATCTGGGATGAAAAGAGACTGTTCATTTCCTCTTGTGTTTAGCTTCACCGCGGATGGGTAATTATGGGCTACGTTTCACCCCCTCCCTTGATTGGACTTGTCGACTAACATATTGAATCGTGCGTAGCCGTAGCCCACAAGATATTACCCGATCTAGCGCATCCGTTACACCCTGAGTTAACTCTGTCTTTCTCAGTCATTCACCAGATCTGCATTTCGGCACCTTTCATTCAGAATTACCGTACATAAAACTCGCCTGTGTCTTATCTAGCGCGGGTACTGACCAAAAAGGACAAGACTAACTACTTTCTAAATTTAGCAGATGTTTTCTTTTGCATACCTGTATACCTTCAGCGCCCATTGTTGTATATTTTGTTTCTTTTACACCAGTTTTGTGGGGGCCCTCTTGACTGAAATCTAGGCATGTTTTCTTGTAAAGGTCTATCATGTAATATAATACAAAACAAGTCGGTAAGGCGAAGAGCTGGTTTTACTCTAGTCACTGTGAGATCAGCCTACACTTCAGTTTGACTAAAGGTTATACAACTAAGACCGATCATGTGAGAGATTACTTAACCAAATCATGACACACTACTACATACATCAAAGCTGTCTGATCGTTCCGCATTCGTTGTCATGACGCGGCAGCGGAGCTCTACGGACAGAATTGTTCGGTTTCATAAACGGTGTATTGAACTCCGGAAACCTGAATAAACTTCATCACCTAATATTTTGAACTTCCCAGTTTATTTTGAAGATGAATCTGGATTTTGGAAATCCATGAACTAGTTTGAACAGATTTTACATTTTATCAAGAACTTTCCGCGCTAATCACTTCTCTAATCTCAGATGGTACTTCTTCAGAGGACCTTATCACAAGTAGTTTAAAGTGAAACAATTGTAAAATGACATCAGCGAACAGAGTTCGGATAAAGGTAGTTTTGGCATATTCAGCTGACGAGAAGAACGGCGTACGGACGTGGCTGGTAACTACGATCACGAATCGAATGATGCCTCACTTGTAATCAGAAGATCATAGTCATGAGTCACAGAGACTTTAATGAGAACCTACGGAGAAACATTCACGAATAACTCACAGGAGCGTGTGTCGTATTGGCAGTTGGACCAGGAACAGCTTGACTCGGGATGATAAGACAAAGTTTACGCAAGTGGCAAAAGAGACGATGGTGAGGTTAAAGGGTGACTCGCTGTCGATTGATACCCAAGTGCCGCCAACAATCACCGCGTTAGCGGCTGTCCAAAATCCAGGTCAAGTTTGGAGCGAACACAATCGCAAGTGACAAAACGACGGATCGCTAAAAGGAGAAAGGATTCTCGTCATGTGGTGCAACAACTATTGACACTGACTCTTGCATCCCACATAAACTGTTTTTTGTTTATAGAATGAGATGATTCGAAACCACAAGAGTATTCTCACTAGAGCTACTGGGACTGATCAGAATATGGTATCAGTGATTTAAGCCGCCCCATTAGCTCGAGCGAGAACTCGGTTCCGCCTCGAAATCATCCAGTTTTACCAGTGAAAAACAAAGAATGTATAGGTTGCTGTCACGTGTCCCCACACGTTGCACCCAGCCCATTGGTCCGACTGATGTGGGCGACCACGTCTTGAGTCTTAAACGCCGCTGGCAGGATTTGTCTCTCGCTTATCGGTTCACGCCATCGATCGGCTATCCTGTCGCTCGTGCTTTCATGGGCTCGGTAGGGGCTGGTACTGACGCACTGTGTCAGTGAGACTAAATCGTCCATCGAACGGTGTTTCAGACCATACCCTCACAATCGGAGGAACCTGAAGAACCCCGCGGCTGCTTGACAGTGAAAGTATCAAGAATTTGCTCTTTGCCGCCTCCAGCATCGCTGGACATGAGCAGCGAAAATCGTTTCGCAGACGAATGGACTTTGTGGGGGCATAAATTTCAAGATTTTGCCGTCCTCACAAGGCTGTTTTTGCAATCGGAAGATTATAGGATTGTCAGGCTCTGGTACTGTCTGGGGATGAAACCAGACGTGTTTTGATGACTCACTTTTGATGTAAATGAAGATCAAGAAGACCATAAGGGAGTGCTGCAGAAAATGGTCGAATACTATTGGGTCAGCCTAACGAAGCGGACACGCCGATCACTAAGAAAGCGAACACCCAAAGTTTGATGTAGCGAATTCCCACTCGGAAGAAGTTAAAAACACAAGCAAAGAATCCTGAGCTTGGGGAAGACGGACCGAACAGTTGCATCCTAGAGAAATACGAAGCGATGAGATCATTCGTAAAGCCCCCCGTGATGTTGCGCAGGAAACGAGTACGTGACCAGCTAGCACTGAAAGAATGGAAGCAAATGTGGGTTCAGGATGTTCGGAAAAGATCCCATCGATGGAGAAAACGAAAAGCCCTATGGTTTTCGGGAAACCGGTCACACGAGGTTCAGCTGGATAATATAATTGATCAAAGAAGTAAAATATATATATGTTTTTTACGTAATGCAATGCACAAGCAAACAACAAGCAGAACGACCGTATCGTAAGCGTTAATCTGTGTTCTGAGAGTACGTGACTTACATGGGTACAGAGAAGTGACAAACAGTGGAAAGCAAGGTCAAACCTAAGATGATCTAAACGTTATGTGAGAACCAATGAGCATCAGGATTATATGATGTACAATGTGTGGGTGTCAGCTAATGCAGAGAAAGAGTATTATTCATTGCACTGATCGTGAACGGATAAGGCGTCCAACATCACCTCTCCTGTCAGCGAGGTGATCTTTTGCGTTTGTATCTGTCGGGTGGCACTATTCGTCTTGCTGAATGTCGTGTTTGCTGTTCTGGTGTAAGACCATAGTAGACAAGTGATGTCTCACGTTCCCGTTGCCGACTGCTTGTAAACAACCTTCGTGCCTTCAGCTATATATCCAAGCGACATTTCAGTGTTACAGAAAATGGTGAAGTTTCATACGAACCCGAAAAAAACAGAAACGTTCGTCATTGGTTGGTACTCAAGTTTCGTTAGTAGTCAGCACGTCAGTGCCTGCCCAAAATCCAAGTCAAGATTTGAGCAAACGACAAGACAACGAATCGATAAGAGGAGAGAGGATTCTCGTTAAGTGGTGGCTGGCCGTGTCACCAATCAACCAATAAGAATAGATGGTATCAGATGCCAGTTTGAACCAATTAGTTTGTGGTGCAACGACCGTTGACGCTGACTCTTGCATCCTATATAAACTGTCTGCTTTCTGTTAATAAAATGAGATGATTCGAAGCCACAAGAGCATTCTCAATATTGCTGATGGGACGGTACAGGACAGTGATTGTCGAAAAGGAATGCAGTATCACTACACAGTTCGCGGACGCTGAAAATTCGCCATAATCAGCGAGTGTTCCTACCCATTACGTTTGACGGATCGAGTGGATCAAAAATAAAAGATCAAACATGTCCTACACAGCAAATTTCACTGTTTAGGATATTTTATTTTACTGTTTTAAATTTTGCACTGCCTATGGATTTGCAGGTAGGTAAAGCTCAGGTGCGATGGTAAATCAGCCAAATGAAATAAGAAAAGTTGAGATATTAACTGTACATATGTGAGTTGTAAATGATGTGCATTTGGTTAGTGATCACGTAAAAAGTACTCCGGTCATACTGAGTGTATTAGAATAAACGTCTTAGCGTCTCTGAAAAGATCACCAAGTTAATCAAGAGACGGAAAATGCTGGGCAACGTTAATAATAATGTTTCATTTGCTCACCCATCACACAATAGTAGCATGGGATCGGTGGAATCAGTGAAGCTAAATGTGTAAGATAAATGTCCCCTGTAGTTCATTTCACTACTTGCTACGTTAGGACTGATTAATAAGAATAAATATCAGCACATACTAGTGAGTCATGACATTCAGATGAACACACACCCCCCCCCCCCCCCAGTTCCCGCCGGTCAACCGTTAGCCGGAACGTGAGATATACCAAACGGGATTATTTTTATGGTGAACTCCAGATACGCTTAGTCTAATCCATCTCGGTCATCTAAAGCCTATCGTGTCCGTCGAGTTTTTGCTCCCCTGGCTATTCTGTGAATCATTTCGTTTGCAGTGGGATGATCCCGTCATTTAATATCAACACTGAACTCGATATTGGAAGGCAAGGAGACAATACACAACTAAATCGTTATTACCGATGGTCATCGGCAGTGCATACCCAAATTGGACCCGAAGCCAGACTGACTCGGAATCGTTTTACTTCGCGTTACCGCAAGGTGATAAAGCTTCCCTCTGTGACTGACTTCGAACGGTAACAACCCGTCACCGTTTACACTGTGTGTGTGTACGTATGTGAGTCGCAATGACGCAATTGAGATGGGAGTTCAATTTGATACTCGGTGGACATGCGCCGCTGATGATTCCCAACAAACATGAAAGGTACGTACAGTGCTACCAGAGCTATCATTTGTGAGCCAAACTTCGACAATGCATGATTAATCGTTTGTAAAACAACCGAACGACCGTCCGTAAACGTGCCGGTGATGAAAGGAAATAAATCGTGCCCCGTGTGAAGTGATGTGCCACACTCCACTCGCGTACGCTTAACTGGATAACGGGAAAACATGAGCGATCACGTGGGAACGGACAAAAAAGAATGCCCGGTGCGTCACACACAGATTGAAAGCGGAGTGAGAGCGTCTGTGGTCGCAATTCAACCAGGATGACCATCGATCTTTATGGTTCTGTCGGTTACAGTTTCGTCGGTAGGACATAGAAAATCAGCCTGTCGGGCTGTCAGTTATCATCCCGTTTCATAGGAATCAAGATCTAGAGCATTCAGTTGATGTCTTTTTTGTCGATAATAAACTGAAATGAGACAAACCTCTTGGAAAAGGTTCAAGGAGAAACAGCGAATCGAGCTTGTCTATCAGTTCACGCAATGTGGACGAAGCGTGGCGAAATGCTGTAGGTGTTCGAAACAAAGTTCTAAAGTGTACTATTTTTTCCGAAAAGTTGAGGGTTTAAAATAACCATGAATTTGTATGAAGCATGAATTCGACTCACGTACAAGGGAATCGATATAGGCCTACTGGATGGGCACGCTGAAAGTGTGATAAAGTTTTGACCGCAATTCATTATTACTTATGCGTTTCACATGACTATATGTCAAACATTCGACTCCCTTCTCCGAAAATGGTAGCACAGTTTGTTCATCTTTCGATGTTCCGACCACCGATAACTTGTGCTATATATGTTGATTGTGTATTTAGAGTTTTTATTAATACATTGTGCTTTCAAAGTGTGTTCGGATATCCTGCTTGCAAAGAATCATTCGTATCAAACAAAATCCATGGATTCTATACAGGGTGTTTCCAGGATAGCACGGTGTTGTTTCACGATAGTCATTTTCAGTTTCCGTAGCGATTGTGACCGACTGGACTGAACCGCGTGATTCAGATGCGCCCATAAATAAAAATCCTTCAAACGAATATCTGTTGAGCGTGGTGGTCATTCGTAAGATCTGCCATGGTAGATCCACTTCCCCGAAATACCCCTGTTGTGTTCAGAAGTAGACTGAAAGTAGAATAGCACTGGTATTGTATGCAGTGTACGCCGACTGTACAGGCGCATGCACGCGTAAAGTCTGCACTACCAAGTAAACGGAAAGTATACAACTGACATGTGTCCGCACAGCTATGTGACCAGTCGACTCTTGACATGATCTACAGTCGCGTTTGTACTCGTGACTCGAGTGAGGAGGTGATGATGTGCGCTGACCGCGTATTCATGAATAATTTGTCAAGTGGGACAACAACCCCGTCATTTTTTCCAGTCATCCAGTAAGATATTTTGTCATTCTGAGAAATTCTATTAAAGTTATAGCACAATCCAGCGGTATCTTCCGCTTTAATGCATTTAGTTTATTTACAGAGGTGTACTTTTCTTCGTGTGGCAAACTTTCCACCAATATATTATCCGAATTTACTCATAGACCGTACACGCATTTAACTGGGTGTATCTCGTCCTCATACCAGGTGTAAATACAACTTGTTCTACTCCCGGATAACAGATTTATGTTTACCTGTCATAACTTATCTTGCAAGATACTTCAACAACCTATCACTGGTGTCCGATGAACTCAAAATGCTAGTGCATACTGCAGTCAAGTTGATTGTTTTTAAATAGCAAATCGAATGCCACCATAAACCTAAAGGCAAACACAAATTACATCATTCATTCAACAACTGCTTCCAGATGAGAACTGGAAACAATCACTAGTTTAATTAAGGTATATTGACTGTTTGCCCAGTTGTGGGTGGTGATGACTAATTGCTAATGCCGGACCAATGCACTTGGTCATTTAGGGCGTATCGGGCATCCACAGTGAGTTACACGATCACGAGATCCATCCCATCAGTGATCATACGCAAGAAGATATGACTATGTGGCATGAAAATTGACGCTTGTATTTGCACAAATTACCATTCGAAATGATGCTATTACCTACGGTTCTCTCCCTGCTTTTTATTCTTGATGGTTGTTTTGATATCCGAGTTACGTTCTTACTGAGCGATAGCAGTCAGAGGCATTACAATCAGTGAACCTTTAACGGTTATTACAACGGAGCCAGATTCATTGAATCCTATGAAATTGAGGAGACCAATGTAATTATACACGACTGAACCGCGAACAGGTTAGCGATAAATGCTGTGCCAACGGATGACACCTCCACCATGCAAGAGGCCGTAAAAATGATCAATATGACCATTTTATCCACAAAAGGTGTATCCATATTGGTTGATATACCACTAAAAGTGCGGTAAGAGTGCGTCGATAGATATATTTGATCACTCCACAGTAAAATGAGATATCTTTGAGGCGTTAATTGGCAATGTCGATGTCGGTCATTTTCCCAAATACACAACTCGACGCATTTTTTTGCCGGATGTCAGCATTTAACTACTGCTATTGTTTCCAGTAGCATATATAGAAATTCGACCCCGGTAGACATTCTGTGCACACCGAGTTGAAAACAGGTGTGTCCAGAAGTGGCCGTCAGACTATGAGCACGGTTACTCAGATTTTGTATATACCGTTGTCGGGAAAAACGAATATGTTCTTCTCGAAAACGCCGAGAGGAAAAACCTCAAGTGACGTGAGGAATCGATCGAATCTATGTGGCTAAGCTTGTAATGGAACTGATAGTCGTAAACAGATCCGGTTAACCTCTAGGGGTAACTTATGACTCTCTAAATCTGTGATAATTTCGCTAATCAGCGTGTTAAGTCCTCAGATCAACCGTAAAATGGCATTACTATTGGCGTTGGTCAGATGCTCCAGCTCTTTTGGTACTTACGCGCGCATCGGCTAGGAAACTCCCTCATTCAGTGAATATCGATCTGCAGTCGTTTTGCTAAGACAGAAAATCAGCGGCGCAATGAACGGAGATGTTCGATCGACTAAAACGGGTTGGCAACAAAACTGCGTCACACCGGGTTCTGGAAGGTATACGAATCGGCTCGAGGCAAACTGGAGTATTTTACTTCACCGTGAATCCCATGCATGTCTTAGGTTCATACTGTAGCAATTGAAATAAGGAAGTATCAAATTAATTGTGACAGAAGGATATAAAATGAGGATGCGTGGAAAATACGATTTGATTTAGAGGGATTTTGTACGCAATTCGGTGATGACCACATATTTGGTCATTTTCAAAAGACCAAAGAAAGGCATCCGTGAAATTACTCACAAAACCCAATCGGCAAATGGGAGTATGGCGCGACGTAGTATGCGTTGTAAGCACAGTTACGGACTGGAGTGATATTTTGAAAACTGTTTTTTAATTGGAATGAAGTGCCTGAGTTTATCTGAAGTATGAATGTTTGCCCACAGCCAGGTGAATAGCAAAATTTTCGTGGAAATTCTGGGTTACGCGTTTTGACTTCCCATTAATATAGTTATATTACCATTAGTTGGAATACTATTCATTTATTATTCATAAATGTGAAGAAAAATCATGAGTTGTAGGTGCTTATCTGTAGACTTTTTGAATGCTCAGTTATTTCATTTATTATTCAGTTTACTGTTCTCATATGACAGAGAACACGCTTGAATAAATATTCGATAACAGCGTTGTCGGAAAAGTTGGTAGTTAGTAAACCTTTCTGAATACTGATTTGCAGGCTAGTTATGATTTGCCACAAATGTACCCATGTAAGGCGGATGGTAAGTTCCTGATAACTAGTCTGATGTTGAGTGTCCTCGGACCTTGCTGTCCGGACATTCCCTCCAAATCTTTTCTCCAGAGGTGCTACAGATAGTCTGTTTCACGAGCCGGCAAAAGGGCATATTGTATATTTTCGAACGCCGGACAGACCAGTTTTCGATTCTGATAATATGGTCCCATGGTAGCATTGCAATACATTGAATAAATATATACTGAGCACAATAAATCTGGTTCTGCAACTACAAAGATTTGGATAACGACTGCCCAAGTGACTGAACAAAAAACACTGGTGTAGATCGATTGATGAGATGGATTTTACCAAAAATAGTGTTGTATGTGGGAAAGACGTTCGGAGTACAAATGCACTGCCCGCACGTATTGAACCTCCAAACCAAAACTGGAATTCGGCCGAGAAATATAACACGAAATAACGGGGCCGAAGTAACATCGTACCCAGCGGAATGTGAAACAACGAGGGAGCTTTAGTACGGTTAAACAAACCAAAACTTGAACTAGCTAACCTGAGAGACTGGAAATCGAAGGATGTGAATGCACTGTCGAAGGAACATTGAAGTGAACAGGATTATTTACTCATACATGCAGACTGGATGTATCCAATTTTACCACATTTTTGTCACTTCGCATTACAGAATGGGCTAGGTAATCTGGAAGGTCTCTGGCCATTAGGCTGGCTTGTATTTCGTTGTCCAAACCGTTAAGCATTGCACTGAGATTCGTGAGTTGATTTGGTATAACTGGTAGTGCACTTAGCTAACTGTCTCCGTTGAGCAGAAATCGACTAAGGGTTTATAACGTCAAACAACATTTGTACTTCATGACCGATGGCGCTGGATACGTCCTGCTATTGCTCACAAATTGTCCTGATGGACCAGAACGTGCATTGGTGGAAGACGAGAAATAGTCGTTGATGCAACTGGGACCATTTTATTCTAGCAGTTAGTTTATTACGTAGATGTACCTTAAGTAGATTGCCGAAGTTGGACCTGGAAACCCGTATTTGTAATTGGGTGTCTTCCCGTATCAAGTAGTAAAAGTTCCTCTTCTCGGCTGTCTGAAAGTTTACAGGTAAGAAATATTTCAAAATCAACTCCTACAATGAATCACACGGCAAAGACATGGGGGTTTTCGGGAATGCCAACTTCCAGACCAAGGAGTAGACGTCGTTTGGGCAAATTGTCAGGAAATGGGCAGTTCTCCACTCTAAATCCATTCCTTATCGTTTGAAGCACAATATTCCGAATCGTTCTAGATAGTCTTCAACTTCTCGCGCATTAAATTGCATATTCAATGCCTCCAGATTACAAGACTCTCTGATGATAAGATTGACCTTGACGCTAGTTGTTGTGAATCGGAACGACGTTATGAGTGCGAAATGCGAAATGGAAGCACGCAATAAAGCTCCAACCCAGAACTAGAACTCGTTCGAGAAATAGAACACGGACTGACGGAGCCGAATTCGGAATATAATCAGCGGAAATGTGAGAGTACGAGGAATCTGTAATGCGGTTATACATACAAGTTCGCAGTTTCTTTGTAACTATCACAAATAACTATCAGTGTATCTGGGTGTATATCCGATCGACTGTGTGCATGGAACGAAGGCTGAACACGTTAGTCAGGGTGTGTGTGTGTGCATCCTCAGTGAACTGCGTATGCGCGCGAGTCGCTTATAGGAACATGTGCACTGAGAACGATATGATCTGTCAGTCACGGTCAAACAGGGTCCGACCGGACTTCTGCACTACGGATTTTCATTATCACTACTTCTGCCATGTACATACACGAAAGATGCCCCTTGACCAATTCGGTAGATTGCTGAAGGTTATACGAAAGATTAACAGTGATTTCCGACTTCTACTATGCCCTGTGTCGACTAGATGGACCTTTATGAAAGCACATCTGGCATTAGTTACTTCTTTCTTCGATCTTTTCGTATTTTCTGGGTCGGATCCTAGCACCCCCAAAACAATAATCATGAGCACGGTGGAATCGGTAATTGCGCATTGGGCTACTGGTTGAGGGTGGCAATCGATCTTCGAGTCGTTGGTGTATCACTGCAAAGAATGTTCCCAGTTCACTATCAGTGCCCCCGAGAGACATCGTTTGGGAAGCTCAAGGTGACTGTTGAGCATGCCATGCTTACTTGACGAACTACTTTGACCTGTTTCACCACAGCCCATCTGTATTCAGTTTAACATGACCCACTTACTTATGATCTATGGATGAACCAGCCAATCATTTCACTTTGTAAACACACACACACACACATAAACATTCACACAATAATATACACTGAGCGTCTCTTAACTTTATAGTGACCTCCCAGCTTGTATGATCAACGTACGTCAAGGATATCAAGAAGAGACCGTGCAGTGCCAACCGCGAGTATTCTCACAGGGCCTAAGTGCAAAGACCGCACACTGGTTCAATTCAGGGAAGTAGCGCTTGCAGTTGCCGTGCGTGAAACGCGCAGTCAAACAGGCGATGGACGGGGGACGGTTGACCGGTTGATTACTACAGAGGCCCCCTCTTAGAAGACCGCCCGCAAGAACGGCTTCGATTACCAAGTCTGTCGAGGCCATGGAAAATGTCCAGCAGGATAACGCACTGGTCATGAGTCCAGGTTCGTAGTTCTTGGAAGTAATTTGTGGGCTCAGGCCGGAACACGGAAACCTTCTGGATCTTCGGTGATATCGTCTTTGACACAGTAACCGGTCGACTGGAAGGGAGATTATTGGGGAAAAATAGGAGGCGTAAAAAGACTCTTTAAAGAGAGACAAAGAGGTGAAGCAGTTCCATTTGCGTCGCAAAAAGCACGACGGTATGTGTCCCCTTAGGATAAAACAAGAGAAAGAAAGAACTGGTAGGAATGAAGTCAGATTTGTTGTGAAAATAAAAATCGTGAACCAAATGTCCTTGACTGCCGTTGCGAATAAGTTCTCGGTTAAAAAGCGGAAGACAAAAAGCAGGTCTACATGCGACAGGGTGACGGCTGGCACTCGAAGCGAGACATTGAGCCGCCGTACCCAACCCAAAAAACCCCAAGTTTCAACGTGGGAGAGGATTTTCCGGTGCTTGCGGCGATAATGGGTGTGGGGTTTATTCTCCGCGCGCTCCGGTGAATGACCTAGTATAGGGCCACTTTGGAGGTGTCCTTTTCGATCCCACCATAGGCACCATATACATGAGTAGCACAATCTTCTCGTTCTTGGATTTCAAAAATCCTCGCTTTGGATTACTGCATCTAGGTACTTAGAACAAGCACTCGTGTTAGGACTTCTCGGCCGTCACGTAAGACCTGATCTTTGTTCCGATCTTCGCTGGGATTTTATTTTTGATCCGCTTTTCGAATTCAGTCTCGTGCGCCAACTGGAGCAAGCCGAACGCGAACCAAGCTGCCCCTTTTGGGCTGCCCAGCCTTGGAGAGGGATAACTGTCCAATGAAGTACGATGACTTTTCTCACCGTCGAGACCCCAGGAACTCCACTCCTACGTCCATCTGGCAAACGTGGTTTGACTGGTATACCGCTATTCTTCGTGTTTATTTACTCGAGGGTTCTGTCCAGAGCATGGTAGTTAGAACTAAATGCGGCCCATCAACTGGCTAAGAGAGACTGAACTTCTCCTGGCCTCTACCCATTGACCTGTCAGGTATGATTTCATCTCCGGTTTAAGGAAGCCATCATGAATAGCCCTTTGGGGTACGGAGGCAGGCAAGACAGCACACTACGCCGAAGTGAAGTCTCGTAGTGATGAAACAAAGCGAATGCTAAATTTAGTAGGCTATCGATGACTCGAACTGATGTACGATCGTTCCAGTCTAAACTGTTCTCAAAGAAACCAGTTTTACCATTTAATCATGAATGGTGAAAGCCAGACTACCTAACTGACGGTAAAGCTGTTCATCTGGGTTATTAACCGTCACCCTAAATGTTATCGAATCACCTGATTGTCGGCTGACTGGAGGACTAGCCGATCGACACTTGACCCGTTGATAACCGACTGACTGGATAATTAACTGTGCGACTGACTGTATCACGCGATACCATTCTTTAGTTCATGTGAATAAGTATGGCTTGAAGAACGACACAAAGTGTTATTTCATTCACTAGCTCCTTTCATACCACTAAATTGTTTACCCCGGAAAAAAACATCTCGAACAACAACCGCAATTTCGTGGTTTTCATGACCACTTATTTTCGGGTAACTTTGTTGTTTCACATTGCTGCAAATGGTAAACCTCGGCTTTCTGCGATTTTATGAGGGACAACACCTTCTATCTAACCACCCTTCACTATGCTCACTTGACAACTATCTCGTCTGGAATTGCGTAGTTCTGGTTACTTTTCCCACTTTCGGATTCGGAACGCAGGGTATAATCAGCTACAAAATTAAGATGTTAAAGCATTTGACGGAGCACAACAATCCATAAGATGTGAATAAACGATTGGATGAACCGCCCATTTTTATCGCTGTTACATCCTGGGTATGTTCTCATCCGTCTCATTAGCTCCAGGGAGGGGACTTTTCTGCCTTCGAACCATTTCTGTTTATTTGCTCAGAAACCAGCGTCGTAACATAAGCAAATTGGCTGAAATTTGCATCGGGTAACCTCTCCCGTGATTGGCGGTATGATCAGCAACCACTTGACGGGAATCCGTTCTCGTCGTATCGATCCGCTGTCCTCTTGTTCGCGTATCCGTCGGTTCAAGCGTAAACCTGGATTCTGCGTAGGTGCATACTTACTGACTACTAGAGAGACTAGGCCGTCCAGCGAACGATGTGTCAGACCACACACTCACACGGCATTAGGCCTGGCGACAAAAAATCTCAATTAGAAATTCAGAACGTTCCTCTACCAAAGATTCCATTTATCCTCCTATATTTTATACCCCCACTGAGTTTCCATCTGATTACACTGAGTGACAACAAATAAGATCAGGCCACTCAGATGTGAGGTTCACTGCACGAAACTAAACAGAACACAACAGTATATCACCAACACAGTGATGCAAGAGCATGCCACAACGAATGCACGCATGTGCACAGAAAGACCCGGGTAATCCACAACAAAAAGTCAACTGTAAACAACCAAAACAATCCATATGGAAGGCTACGACGGAGCTTATCACGAGGAAATCGATTGCAAAAACGCGCAGAACTGACAAAATTAGCAGTATTCCAATTGATGCGTTTTTTGCATTGTCTAATATCAAATTTGCTTACGAAAAAAGATACTATATTTCCTGTTATCAACCGAAATACGAACGGTCGCCTGCTTTGCAACGTAGCACTTCAAACGCAATTTGGAGATTTTCAATTTACTAGTCACGAAAGACTGAAACAGCAAATGGCACCAACCTTTTAGCATTTATAAATCTCGCAACTAAGCAGTATAACATGGCGTCCCGCTTCTCGACAACGAACAAACAACATGTGTTATGCAGAAAGAGCAAGTTTATTTCAACTGTTGGACGCAAAACGGGACGTGGGATATGAAACACTGATAAAAAGATATACAACAGAACCGATGAATGGGTTTTGTTACAGATATGTAATTGCGGTCGTTAACATAAAATACGGTATCAAAGAAAAGATTCTCAAGTAGAACTCATGGTTCCAATACATGAACCAAAAGTCAGTGGTAAGGGTGTATTGCAGCCAGATGGGAATGATGATCACATTAGCAAAAAAAGATAAAGACTGTTTCGAAAACATCCAAAGATAAGTGAAGTCATTGCCGATAGCAACTGCGGTGAGACCTATAATCGACGCGCTACGTCGTACGCACACGTTGACCGGTATAGTAAATTGCAGCTTGATCAAGTCCTGTGTGACAGATACGTGTAAAACGCGAGATAAGGACAGACACCTACTCCATGGTCATGGGAGTTCAAGCATATTCCGTTGGGCCAGCTGATTCTGAACACAGTCGTAGACTTTGCGCATTGCCGGTAGTGCTCCGTTCAACATTCCGGCTTTGCATTTTTCCCGACCTCGAAATGGACTATCCTCAGGTTGACCCTCCACAATATGATCCACTAGATCTTCGAGACTGGGTAACGCATAGACAGCCAGATGAACTGCTTTACGTACCGCCCATGGATGGTACTCAGCTAGATATTTGTCATAAGCGTCTTTGGTTAAGTTACGCAGCGATGCACCAGCTGTGGCTGAAAACGCAAAGGAATGGAAATGGAGGATAAAAAAATCGATTTGGAACTGGTAAAAACAATTTAAAAAACAATTGAAAATTGCATTATTAATACATTTCATGAACTCAAGTTCTCAAAATGGTGCGTTTTGTGGATTTTTAACACTTTAACTCCCACCATAATTTCCGCGAAAAAATGCTACAACTATACGTATATGTATGCTTTTTTCATACCCACATGAATTCGGACTGTGTGCCCAGCAAAACATGATACGATTGGAGAGGACGGGGTGGACAGAGTCCGACTAAATGAATTGTTTGAGGGAATAATACTGCCAGACTGCCCAGGCCAAAGCAAGTGGTTTTCTTAGTGGTCCACAACCGGAGCCTTTAACTGTCCAAAGCAGTGGGACGACGCGTGGGGTCCGGTGAGTGACTGCTCGGTTCATACGCCCTTCGAAAGAGGCCAAACATTCTGGGTGCCCTAGTATACCCCTTCGCCACCGATGTCGGTGAGCATGGCGTTGTACGCCTCATACACCACCCATGGTTGGTTTGGAATCAGGGTTTACTTGTCTCCCCTAGGGTGACTATCAGTCAGCCAACCCGGTGGAGAGCGCCGGGCATTCACTTTCGTCCTCTCACTTTAGTGGAAACACCTCCGCCACGAGATGGCACCATCATCATCACACAGCGTTAAACGGAAGGGCGAGCCCCACTGACCACTGCTTATCGCACCATGTTGGACGTGGAAATAGAAAAAATGAATTTACACGATGGACGCGGAGCGAACCTACACGGATGGGAAAAGAAAAGAACGCCCTATTAGCCAACACGCGGAATACACAGTCTAACTGTAAAAACGCGCATTTTTCAATCATTCTGATTCGACAGAAAATGACAACACGATCGCCACCGTTCACGGTGCGGATAAGACGGAAGAGCTTTGAGAAGTACCCGCAGTTAGCCACAGTCTTCATGGTTTCCGCGATTTCGGTCCAGTAGTTGTTGCGGTCGCTCCTGGTCGAACGGGAGGCTTTTCGTTGGACATCATGGAAGTCTGGGTGACCATTTAGGCGGGCATCCGTAGCCTTTTCGGTTAATTGCAGAGCCGCCCCTGAGATCAAGACTTTCTGTTGTCGTCGCGTAAAGTGCAGTTCACCTAAAGCGGGTCGTTGGATCGAGGCCTTAAGTGAAGTCCACTGATTTTCCACGTGTACTTCCTCTCTACTTATGAACGTGGCGGCCACATGGGAGGTAACAGCATCTGAGACCGCTTGGCGCTTTCTCAGTGATCCTAACGCTGCTGTGATAATCCGCTTCGGGGCAAAGTTTTTGTACCGATTGGCTAGGTGGATTTTGAAGCGTGCACGGATGAGGGTGTGGTCGATGCCATTCTTGTGACCAGTCTCCGCGCCTCGGTAGGACCAGCAATCTTCAATCGAAGATGACCAACGTGATTGTATGACAGTGTAGTTGATCTGATGCGCCGTGTGGCCGTCATTGGGGTACCACGTTAGCAAATGCTTCTTGTGAAGTTGGAAGTGGGTGTTGGTGACGTTAGACTGCTGAAGTCTGCAAAATTGACGAGACGTTCACCATTGCTGCACTGATGTCCGAGACCATATTTCCCCAAAATGTGTCTAGTTGCTTGGGTGGAGAGACCAGTGTGGGAGTTCCAGCCCCCGCAACCAGGAGAATGTCACATTTTGGGACACTGTTTGTCATTTCTTGTAGCCTGTCGTAGAACTCGTCCTTTGCCGCTTCTTCGGCTGCAACTGTCGGGGCGTAGACCGCAACAACCGATACGTTCGTGAAGTGATGGCTTGGCTTCCGATGTTTAAGAGTGTCCTCACATTCCAGCAGGTGAATTGGATGTGATTTTGCGTCTTGGGGCCGCCAGTTAGCATATGTGTCATCCCGGCCGCGGAGAGAAAACGAGGCGCATCGCTTACCGGGGACACCGCAGCATCAGCCATGTGTGCGAGGGAAGTTGTCATGAAGAGTCTTGGGAATTTGGTACGAAGTGTCGTCCTCACCGTCACTCGGCTTTCGTTCGAAGTAGCAACTCTAGCCCGTGCATAACCAAGTGCTACCTGTCGGGCAACAAGACGTTTTTGTGCTGGATGGTGGTCCATCAATCCGGGATGCCCAACGCGTCCTAGTGATCTTGGTGCATGGTGACTCTCTAGGAGCTCGTTCGCCACTCGGCAGAGGTCACCTAGACCGAGGGGTCCGTGCAATCCTGTTGATTTGATGGATTTTGTTGGAAGCTGTTGGATCCCAGCAGATCTCATCTGCCTATGCAGGAGTATCCATCTTTGTATGCTGGGCGCCGTCTCACAGAGGTTTTTCGGCCTTGGTTACCCTCAACCTGGTTTGGTCCGCCTGTCGAGCGGTTTGCCCGGGGTGTGGCCACTGACATATGCCTTAGTTTCGTGAAGTCACAGGTGAGAGTTTGGCAGGTGATGGAGATCAAAGAAATGGAAGATACTCCAAGGAGCACGACAGTCTACCAACTCAGAGGTGCTACTCCTCTCAAATGCCCCATACACCCCGGTCCAACATCTAACTGTACGGTATCCGGAAAAACTGTAGGCTAAATAGATAAGTTCTATAAAATAAACAGATGCATTTCACTTGGAGGTCGGCTGTCGGATGAAGTGTGTTCACATATGCAGAGGGCACGTCTGGTTTTTGTCAACCTAAGTCACCTGTGGCGTCGATCTAATATCCGTTTGCCTACCAAGGGTCGAGTACACGCCGCAGTACTTAGGCCACTTTTTCTGTCTCACACACAACCACTACGAGTGCGAGATAGATGAACATTGACAACATTCGACATTATAATTGCACAGAATGCGAGTTCGAGTGTGTGCTTGTTCAGCTGGTGTTCTTCATCCTCAATTACAGGTAGTTCGAGCAGGAGCTATATTGCGTTCATCGCGAACAGTACGAATACTCAAGTCTAATTCTTAATTATTACATTTGGCGTTGCGGTGATACAACCTATCATGGATTCCAGTGGCTTAGAACCTATGAATATTCATGAAACTTTCCGTGAAGTAAAAGATCACCGGGAACGTTTCGAAATCTGGTATTTGACACGGAAAAATGTGGATTCCGAGAAGAAAACTGCTCATTTCTTATCGGGTATCGGAAAGGATGACAATTCAGTTGTGAAAAATTTGGCTTTTCCTAATTCACCCACTTCTCAACCATATGAAGTCCTCAGAGGGTTGCTCCTTCAACATTTGCAGCCAGCCAATTTCGAAGTTTCGGAACGAGCAAAATTTCATTCATTAGTTTGTGAGGATTAGCAGCCCATCCGTGATTTTATCTTGCAACTTCAAACTCAGCCTTCACGACACCATTTTGGCGACCAGTTACGTATTCAGTTACGTGATCGATTGATTGCCGGAATTATTGGCATTGATTTACGAAGACAGTTACTCTTGATTCCGAATTGCACATTTCTGTCCGCTAGACTCTTGTGTGAACGGCTTCAAGATGTAAACGCAGCTGTTCACGAGAAACCATCTGTAGTGCTTAATGCTGTTGATTCTCGGAAGCCAAAAGTCCAAAGGCCGCACCGATTCAAACGCTTTTGTGAGTCGAATAATACAAAAAATTCGTCCCCACCTCAACAGAGAAATCATTGACGATGGAATAGCTGTCAGTTTTGTGGTGCGAAGCATCACGACGAAACTGCATCTTGGGGCGTTGTGATGGCTTGCGTGCCTACATGACTGAAAAAGCTACCCAGGATGGCTTCCTTAAGTTGGACATGCAACCATGCCTGGCAGGTCAATGAGTTGAGGCCAGACGAAGTACAGTCTTCGAACCAGTTGATGGGCAACATATGGTTCTAACCACTATGCCCTTGGAGAGGACACTCCAGCGAATAAACACGGAGAGAAACAGTTTACCGATCTAAAAACCACTAGATGGACGTAGGAGTGGAGTACGTGGGGTTTCTCTCGGCGGTCGGAGAAGTCCTCGCACTTGATTGGACAGCTTTCGCCCGCCTAAGCTGGGCATCCCCCAGCCCAAAAGATGCTGCTCGATCCACGTTCCGCTTGCTCCTTTGGGTGCATAGGGCTGAGGAATAAATCCGAAAGGCGCATCGATAACAAAGCACCGGTGAAGATAAGACAGAACGCTTGTAATAATCAGGTCTCACGTAACAGTATATATATATATATATATATATATATATATATATATATATATATATATATATATATATATATACTGAATAATCCCACTTCACTATACACGGAAAACACAAATAGTGAACACGCCCGTTTTTGGTAACATCATCTTCATGGCTAATACAGTTATATTTATAGGTTGGAAATGCATAAATTATGAACAATGTCTGTGTGCTAAAGTGTGATTGGATAAGCATCAACATTGGTATTGCGTAGTTAGGAAAGATAGGAGGGGACCTGTTGTTGTTCCGTAGTTGGGAAGAGGACCAGTGAAACAATGAACATCGGTTTCGGGGATTCCATTTCCGGTTTCAACCAAAGGGTCAACGTATGGGTCACACTGAGCTCCAGGGTCGGTCTCGGATCGCGGCCAAGGCACTTTGAGTGATTTAACGAAACGTTTTTGAAAACAAAGCGATGGATCGGCTAATCTGGTCACTACAGCTTCTGCCGTTGGTAGATGTTGTTTTCGAGGGACTTTCGGCGCGTTGGTAAGAAACTCTGTGGGCTATTTTGAACCCGTCATTGTTTACGCAATATCCAGTGTCCGCGAGGTGCACCACTATCGCACTGGTGGTGGATTTTCTGTTTCCCGTCATCAGCCAAGCTGGTTTGTGCTCTTTGATCCTTTGTGATAGTTGCCGTGTCGTTCTACCTTTATAGCTTGCCGAACATGAGCAAACAAACGAATAGTTTTGCATGGATGACGTGATGACAGGTTACTTGTCTTTTAAGTTCGTTGAGACCGCTAGTCGACCGGTGCGAGAAAGGTGCGAGCGACTGGCTTTTCCAAGTGTTTTATTAGCGACTCGCTTTTGTCATCTCCTTCGAAAGAAAGATGAACGTATAACTCTTTTCTTCTTAACAGTCACCAACGCCTGTGTCGTTGCTTTTTCTGAATGAGGCGCCCGGGGTATCCGTTATCAAATCGCGTTTATATATATATATATATATATATATATATATATATATATATATATATATATATATATATATATATATATATATATAAACACGGATCTGGTACAGACGTGCCAAAGAGACCATGGGATAATAGAAAAACAATGTACGAAAAGAAGAAGGACAGAAACGTTAGAAAAATTGTGTTTGCAGATTTTCCGACAAGTTATTTTGATTTTTTCTTGTTCGTATAGTTTTTGGTTTCCATATATGGAAAGGGAGCCAGCACAGCATTCCATACAGCACTGAAGCCACTGGCTCCGGTTTCGGGCCATATCCGCCAGCGTATCAAGCCAACTGTTTTCGGTGTCATTCTTGCTCCAACCTGGTAGGCGACAGGGCCACACTGCGGCTAAACGGGAAGTCATCTTTTTAAGTTTTTCCTCCAGGTTATCGGTTGTCCACCACGCCGCCGTCTCTAATCCTGTCCAATGAGCGCGAATAAAACGCGGCAAGGTAAGCGCTAAGCGGGCATCAGTAAGACATGACCTAACCACCGTAGCCGACGCAGAGAAACAATTACCCTGAGTGATGAACAGTTCATCCCGAATACTCTCCTCCGCACCTCGTCATTACTGACGTGATGCTGCCACCATACTCGTGTGATTGTCCGTAGATAACGGTGGTCAAATATGGTCAGCCGGCGCAGATTTTCGTCTCTAACTGGCCAGGTTTCGCATCCATAGAGTAGCACCGAGCGAACTGCGGCACTATAGACTCTACCCTTTAGGGAAATCCTGATGTCGTGACGATGCCACAAGTGCCTTAGGTTGGCAGAAACCGAACGGGCCTTAGAGATGTGCAGAGAGATCTCGTCTCCGATACCTCCACCAGCGGAAATACAACTGCCCAGGTACACAAAGCTGCTGGCAGTTCCCAAACGTTCTCCACAAAGAGTGAGTGCAGAAGAATCTCCTTGCCAGTCTTGAAGAAGTATTTTGCATTTGGATGGAGAAAAATGCATGCCATACTCGGTGACTTCGACGGCCACGTGATTTAAGGCATCTTGGACGACTTGAGGGTCGTCTCCCAACAAGGCGACGTCGTCAGCATAATCCAAGTCAACAATACTGATGCCCGGTAGGAGTTGCACTCTACTGTTTGTAACACCGTTAAAGGCTCTTTGAAGCAGGTCATCTATTATGAAGTTGAAGAGGAACGGGGAAATAGGGCATCCTTGCCGATCGCCACTTGAGACGACAAAGGATCAAGATAGTTGCTCATAGACCCTTACTCTTCCCGAGGTCTGTCGACAGATCTTTCACAATGGAAACGTACTTCTCGGGCATGCCGTTCCCTAACAGGCAAGTTCATAGGACAGTCCTATCGACAGAGCCAAAAGTGGTCCTAATGTCCAGAAACACAACGATAGTTGGCCTTTCATACACGTGACGGTGTTCAAGCAGGAGGCGAGGAGTTGAGATTCGGTCCGTGCAACCGCGGCCGAGACAGAACCCAGCTTGTTATTCACGACAATAGGGTTCACAAAATGAAGAAAGTCGGCGGAGGATAATGGACATTAGGAGTTTTGAAGCGACAGAGCTCAGGTTGATTCCCCGATGATTAGAGCACAGTGCACGGATACCCTTTCTAGAGATGGGCACGATCGTCGATTCGCCCCAGGATGTAGGAACTTTTTCTTCCGTCTAAACCTTTGTGAACAGGGTTGTCAATTCTCCCACCAGAACCATCTCGTCATCTTTGAAAAGCGCAGGAGGGATGCGACCTGATCCGTGTGTCTTGTGGCGCTTGAGGGTTTGTAGTTCTTTTCGAATTTCTGCTTCCGTTGGGGGACTGTCTGGAACCGACCACGCAGAAAGTGTGGGAGTTTCAGGTGCAGTAGAAGCAGCCGGTGGCCAGCTAAACTGGGAGCGAAAGTGTTCTGCCCAGAGGTCTAATCTGCGCGACAGGTTGGTGATTGGTGTCCCATGGGTTTCGCGGACTGTTTTGCTAACACTTGTTTTTCGCGGTCCAGTGGCGCGAATGAGTTGAGAGAGCTTCCTGGAGTTGCTAGAGGCAGAAGCTGCTTCCATCTCGAGGGCACGTTCTGACCACTACGTCTCACGATCAACACGCAAACTGTTCTTCAAACGCGAGCGGAGTTCACGGCGTGCTTCGTTGTATCTTGCATCAGCAGAGATATGTCGGCGGATCTCAAGCAGTAACAAGGAGTTTGAAGAAATCCAACTTCTCTGGGTATGGCGGACCGTACCACAACTGGTCAGACCGGCATTCAGTAAGGGTTCTTTCCGTCGCTCCCAGTGCTCATCGACATCAGATGAGGCGGTGGATTCCAGTGCCTGGGCCAGCGTAGTCTGAAAGCATTCTAGCACGAGAGGGTCGTTTAGCCTGTCTATATTTAGGCGAGCATGATTCGGGTTCTTCGAGACCCCAAACAGCAAGCAGATCGTAGACCAGACTAACGCGTGACCAGAATCGAGGCAGGTTGACCAGTAAGAGCGACAATCTAACACGCTGCCGCGTCAACGGTAGCTAATTGCTACATGATCGATTTGAAACCATTCCTGTGTTGTGGAAGGAGGACGCCAGGTGGCGGTATGTCGTTTCGAGTTGCGAAAGTTTGTGCTTGCTAGAAGAAGCTTGTGATCAGCACATATTGCCAGCAATCTATCCCCATTGTCCGAACGATTGCAGCTGAGGCCAAACTGCCCTCCTAGATGACGTTCACTCGCTGCCAGGCGACCGATGCGCGCGTTAAGATCTCCGGCGAGGACCACGATATCTGTCTGGCGCGCTGTAAGCAGGAGCATATGAAGCTATTGATAAAATTCATATTTGTCTACCTCCGGACCGCAGTCTGTCGGGGCATAGGCGGAAATGACGAATAAGTCTCGTGTGCGATCTCGATGTTTAGTTACTCGGCAAGAACCTCGCAGCCGGACTGCACAAAGTCGGCTATTGACGGGAATCCAGTCTGACATGGCCGCTTCAGCTCTACGGCTCAGAGCAACACCAACACCGGCCTGGCCGGCTGCTGCAGCGTCCGGGCCCCCAGACAGGCGTAGATTAAATTTGGTATTGGGATTAGCTGGGGACGTCAGTCTGACCGTGGAGCTTGCGTCTTGCGGTCTTGTCTCTGAGAGGCAACAGATATCGATCGAGAGCGATTCCAGTGTGCGAGCTACACTCGCCTGTTGTCCAATTTGCATAAGCGTGCGTACGTTGTAGCTGACCAATTTGAATCGTAGGCGATGTTGAAGAAAGATGGGCTCGGTGGTGAGACAGTCGAAGGGCAGACGGTTCTAGCGGAAGTCTGATCACAAGCGGCGGCAGTAGTAAGACAGCTTTGCTGCAGCGTAGCGAGGTATCTGACACATAAAAAAACAGGAGAGGTAGAATAGGTTTCGAGTGTGGTAGTGGATGATCTCGCGATGGCGAAGGAGCATGAAAGAGAATAAAATGAAAGCAAGTTTGTATGTGAGTCTATGGTTCGCTTTACTCTTCGGGTATCAGGCTCATGGTCAGGCCGGTGTTGGGATTGCTTTGAGCATGAGAGCTAAGCGTGCACTACTAGATTGGAATCCAGTCAGCAGTCGTTTGTGTGCAGTTCGGTTGGGCAGTTATGCGCCTGTCATCAGCAACAAACTGAAACGTTGATACTTGTTTGTCATGTCTGTGTATGCACTTAGTGACTTCAGTTCCTCTGAAATCAAGGGATTTTGTCGAAATTTGTCTCACCTGCTTTGAAGCACACGTTCAACGGACGTGATGGTCATTGCTGGGGACTTCAACGCCGAAGTTGGCCGTTTGGGAGATTCCGAAAGGCACATCAGAGGCCCATATACTATCCCAGCCGCTCGTACCGATAACGGCGATCGTTTCATTCAGCCGCGTTCTGACCACAGATTGTTTCTGGCAAGTACGAACTTCTGCCATAAGAAGAGGCATGGACTCACATGGCATCTTCCTACGTCTTCACAACGTAGGACTCAGATTGACTATATTGTGATTGGTCACAGCTGGCGTGGATCAATTGAAGATTGTCGTTCATTTTGGTCTACATCTGTGGACTCAGATCACACCTTGACACGTGCTCGCTTCTGTTTACGTCTTGTCCGTGGTCGCACCAGCGTAAATGCCGCCCGTCCTGCACAGTTGCTTCTGGACGATAACCGATGATCTGCCTTTCAAGCGGAACCGTCTACACGGTTATCGATGCAGCTGGATGTTCAGGACCCAGATGAATGCTGGGAACAGATCAATGAAGCTTTGTATGCCGCTACAAATGCCACCCAGGACTCTGGCTCAAGTCGGCCTCACAAACGATGGATATCTTCAACATCAGTTGTTCTGTTGGATGCTCGCAGACCCGTCCTTCCGGATACCACATTCAACGAAATGCGCAAATCCCTGAGACACCAACTGACTAGGAGTGAAAAATGACCGTGACCAGTGGTGGATTGCGAAATATAGGGCAATGGAAAAGGGTGTGTTTATTTACAATGCTCGCAACCTTTACCTTTTGATTAGAAGTACCGGCTCACGAAGCCCCGTGTAAGTGAGCTAGTCAAGGAATCCGACGGCTCACTGATGCACTCTAAGGGACATCATCCGGATAGTTGGGCGGAGCACTTTAGGGAACAATTAAGCTGGCCAACTTCAACGGTGAACCTTTCAAATAAGCCTCCTAGACAAACGCTGCAGATGGATATCATTCCACCCCCCCCCCCCCCGCATCAGAAGTTCAGGTTATGCGGGAGGTAGACCCCTTTAAAAAGTACGAGGCTGCTGCCTCCATCATTTTTCAAGGATGGAGGCGAAACTTTGCTTTCAGAGTTAACAAAACTCCTCCGGGTTATTTTGGCTAGTGAGCAGATTCCGAGGGAATGATGCGAATGGTTGATTGTGCCGATTTGCTAGGAAGGTGACAGATCCTCTTGCGAAAACTACAAAGGAATTAACTTGGTTAGTATCGTGTCTAAACTGCTCACCGGTCTTATTCTCCACCTATTATCCAGTGCTCTTGAAATTTGTACGCGTGAGAGTCAAGCCGGTCTCAGACCTGGTAGGGGTTGTATCGACCACATCTTCACTCTTCGGCAAACCTTAGTGCACAGACACATTTTCCGTAGGCCTATCATCTCTGTCTTTCTTGATCTGAAAGCAGCAATCGATTCAGTAGTTCCCACAGTTTTCTGGCTCTGCCTTTCATCGAGGGGTGCATCAGAGAAGCTCAATTCTGTTTTCCAATGCTTGTATGCGAACAGCCGAAGCCGAGTTCAAGCTTACGGCGATCTTTCACCAGAGTTCACCACGGAAATTGGTGTTCGTCAGGATTGCCCTCTTTTGCCCTTCCTCTTCAATTCTGTAATTAAATCGATTCTTGAGAATAGTGGCATCGATCTTTGTTCAGGCAGTAAACTGTTTGACTTGGAATACGCGGATGATATTGTTCTTCTGAGTGAGGACCCAGGTAAGTTTCAAGCTCTCTCAGATAGCCTAAACAACAGTGTAGGAATGTTTGGGATTTGTTTTGCACCTTCAAAGTATAAAATGCTGTTGCAGGACTGGGTTGGTTCAACGCCAAACCTTGTGTTGGCGGAGAAGCTCTAGCTAAAGTAGATAAGTTTTGTTACCTTAGCAGTTGCATCTCATTAAATGGACAGATATCAGATGAAATGTTATCACGTATACAGGAGGTGAGTTTCGGTTTTTCCAATCTCAATCATCTGTGGCGCCGGCGTGACATCCGATTGTCTGTCAAGGGTCGAGTGCATAGGTTAGGTCCGTTCTTCTATACAGCTGAGAAATATGTCCGTTAAGAGTAGAAGATAAGCAGAGACTGTTAGTGTTTGATCACCGATGTCTTTGCAGCATTGCCAGAATATTGTGGGAACACCGTATCAGCAATGCTGAGGTTAGGCGTACGGTGTTGGGAAACAGGAGTCAGTCTCTGGATCAATTATTGAATCTAAACAGATTGTGGTTGGGACATATGTTACGCATGCCCACGGATAGACTTCCTCGGCGTACGCTGTTCTCTGAGGCAAGTGGTGATTGGAAGGTAGGTCGAGATGGTCACTTCATGACATGGCAAAATGTATGAAGACCTTGACCTGTGGACTTGGCCACGTAGGACGTGTGAGACCTCCAGGTTTGAGACCACGTGATCTGCCTACCAAATGGTCGGAAACATTAAGTGATATGGCTGGGTGTCGGAGCCAGTGGCGTAGTTGCATCCGGACTTTTTCCTTGCCTTCTTCATTTCCGCTTATTACTTTGATTCTTGGATCTTTTTCACCTGATGGCTCCGTTTTTCCTACCCTTTACTAGACGCTGCTGGAAGTTAACAACCGAAACCAGAGCACAGAAGTGCGAGGCTAGTGGTTGTATAGATTGAAACTGAGTAACATGTGACCACTGATTTCATCGTAACACTAAAGTAATCTGATGGGAACACCCCATCAGCAATCTTAAGACAATGCACATTAAAAAAAATCATTAGACGAAGCACCAAAGTTCAGCAGTCTGAGTTGCGAATGTCAGCGAATAGGGTTCTTCGGTGTGCACTGTTCACTGAGGCTGGCAGTGGTTGGAAGATGAGTAAGGGTGGCCAGTCTATGACATGGAAGAACGGCATGAAAAGCTTAACCAGTGGACTTGGTCATGTTGGTCGTGTTTAGTTTCTTGTGTGGGATCCAAGACATCCATCCGCTCAGACGTTAGATTTATTGGAGTAAAAGGTTGTGCCGCGAGCAGTTGCTGTTGTATACACAAGCTTTCTCTATCGGCTTGATAATACTACTTGCAGTTCTCGCCTTACACTTTTCACACTTGGTCTTTCATATTTTCGACTGAGGTTCCCGCTGAGAGATAACGATCCGAACCGCCATATCCCGTGCACGACCAACGGTTGTTTGAACTTATCATACTGACGGCGAACAGGCGGGCTCTTTTAATCGTTTTCAAAGTGACCTTTAAACGGTTTTCATGCTTTTGTTAATGACCCCATCATCCACCACTTTGACTTATTCTTTCTCTCGTGCTTCATTAGATAACATCTCTTGCAATCACTCCTATTCGCGTCGTCGAATTTTGATCTCGGTTGGATCATTGCCTAGTGCCAAGATAACCGCTTTTTAATTAAACTTGCACATGAATGCAGTCGAAGGGATATACCCTATAGCTAAAAAGGCTCACTGCACTACTAGAGATAACCAGCAACCAGACCTAGAGACTTGGAGTGATGGAGAACCACTTAA
Organism: Fasciola hepatica; assembly: GCA_948099385.1. Classification (NCBI taxonomy): domain Eukaryota; kingdom Metazoa; phylum Platyhelminthes; class Trematoda; order Plagiorchiida; family Fasciolidae; genus Fasciola; species Fasciola hepatica. The sequence goes on along the minus strand of CANUEZ040000112.1, from coordinate 2,988,929 downwards.
GGTTTCAATAGGTTAGGTGGAGCAACGAGCCGGACGACAGTGGATTACTGTCTACTATAAAAGTGACCAGTGATGGCGGGAATTTGAACCTCTGGCCTCAAATGTGGTAAGCAAATGCTCTAAACCATTCGACCACCAGCGGTCGCAAAACTTCAGGTTTCAGCTTCTCTAAAATGAGATCTTGTGTCGCATTCCGCTGCTCTTGATTCTTCACTGTCATCAGCTTTTTATCCCTTATTAATCCTCACATATGATTGCTATCCTTTTGTGAGCATCAAAAAATGGTTTTGTTTTTATTACCTTGCAACCATCTAAGTTCTTGTTCGGTGCAAAGCCGAAGTTCGTTCCACTCTTGCTGCTATGTTTGGGGTGGCGGCTCATTTTCCGTATGATCCCCTACTCTAAAACACACCCTAGCCGAACACTATGAAATTGGCCACTGACAACCAGCGAAGTGAAAATCAAGGATCTGGTGGTCACCAGGAATATTTCTATTAAGAAAGGCTTCCTGTATCAGCCATGCGCGTCCTCAGGTCGAGGATAGGGGAACGGTTCCTATAGCGGTTAACTCACAAAATAGGCGGTTGCGGACGACCAGTGGCAGTGCTCGAGGATGTGGTGGATTTTGGCTTGACTAGCGTTCTTCACTCTAGAACGCCACAAGTCTGCTGACGGCAGTGAGGTGGCGATTATGGCCCACCACTGAATAAGGCCATAGTTCCCTATACTGTTATACTTAACCGACAAGATTTCTCAGAAGAGGCGAATGCACTGCAAGACTGGCCACCAGCTCATCTGGACCAACGCTGTTGCGTTGCAGGACGCACTTGGCTGTGCAAAGGTTACAGGCGCACAATAAAATAAAAAGGCCCACGCTGGACCGGGAGTTCGAGTAGTACAACAGCCCAAAACGCAATCAACCACCGATGATGTCACTCACAATGATTTACTGCCCCTTCACGTACACGCACGGTCGCTTTCTTACACCATACACAAGAACTTACTTCCCCATCTCCACTCCTGCCCGTAATCTTTTCCTTTATTACACCTCACGGGAACTTCAGTCGACTGTACCAGCAGCAATACCACAGGTGGGACTTCTAGTCATATTCTCTCTTATCCTTCTTGGACTAGCTTCCAAGTCTTACCGAATCCACTACCACTGGCTGACACCCTACTCCGTCCTTGATGCCCATTCAAACTAGTCACATTCAACGTGTGAACCCTGATGCGTATAGGACATGCGGGTTTAGCTCGTACGCTTGAGATCCTTGTCATCGATGTGTGTAGCATTCAAGACTCTACTTCCATCATTCGGTTGACGCCCACATCAAATCTTCTTGTGAAGTTTCATTTACAACTTTCTGAGGACGTTGAGGCTAGAGTTTTTGATCTTTCTGGCGTTGGCATTGCTCTCAGTAAAAGGGCCGAAGCGGCGCTCTTATACCGGATCCCAGTCGACAGTCATTTGTACGCAGCGAGACTCAGGGGTTCATAAAAGTGGGCAGTTATTGTCACGATAGACGCAATTTGTTTGCCATCTCGGCGTGTGCACTCACCGATTGCAGCCCAGATGCAACTAAGGATAACTTTTACTAAAAGCTCTACGACCTCTTACGTAAAACAAGCCGGGCCGACATCGTGATTTTAGCTGGAGATATGAGTGCTCCAGTTGGTCGGCTGTCATCAAACGAGGCATATTTAGGGGGGGGGGGCTCTTTGGGTTAGATACCTGTCACTAAGAAAACGGGGAACTCTTTCAGCTCTATGCTCTGACCATCGTCCGTTCCTCGCTCGCACGAACATCAGACGCTGTAACTGCCGGTATGCCACATGGCGCCTGCTGTCTTCAAGTGTGCAGTGGACCAGATCGATTACACTGTAGTAAGCCACAAATGGTGTGGTTGCATACAAGACTACCACTCGTACTGGACTACCCTCTTGACTCCAAACACGCACTAATGCTTCGGTGGCAGTTCCAAACGCACGCTGCAAAGACAGTTAGATTGCGGAAAGCTTTCCGATCCACTTAACATATCTGTCTTCCAAGACGCACTAGCTGAAAAGCTAGATGTTACCCCACCTGATAACATAAACCAGCACTGATAGCTTATCAAGATTTTTCTGCACTCCGCTGGCCTAGTTAGTTGTAGCTTGTCCCGTCATGTCGCGAGACTCTGAATTTCTTTTGGATCTTTGCGCCTTTTCGACACAAACCAGTCGATCCCGGCTGGAAGCGAGTATAATGAAACACGGCTCGTAACGAGACGTGCACTTGATGTGAGCCTTCATAAGGGCCGTAAAATCTTGTGGTCGCAACGTGCATTAGAGATGGAACGTGCTGTCATCATGGGCAATCCTCTCGAACTGTTTTATTCCATTCGAGTCAGTAGTAGGAAGCCGCTAAGTGCAAATGAAGCAATGTGTGAAGCTGATGGTTCGCTAACTTACAATCAGCAGCGGTGACTCGAACGCTGGGCAGATCCTTTTCAGACAGTTTAAATGACTCTTCCGCCGCGCGTTCCATGGTCTATCTAGGCGGAGATCCGCAGGGAAATCCAAGTCTTAGGACGTTATAAAGCGTCGAGCTCCGATGGCCTTCTTTAGCCTTTTTTGAAGATGGTAGGGGTACAGCTTGTCAGAGAACATATTTGTTCCCAAGAGCCTGGAACTGTGAGCAGGTCATGTCCCTATGAAGGGAATTAATTGTTGTCTCTATCTTTGAAAAGGGCTCGCGTAAAGATTGCGCTAACCATACAGCTGTAAACCTCATCTCAATAACATCGAAGCTGCTTGCATCCGTCATACTTCGGACAGGTTTTACGAATGCCTGCCCATCTACCTTTCCGTGATTTAGTAGCGCGTGCTGGGCAGGGCTGGAAAAGGCGACGCGACGGTCAGGCCATGACTTGGCTTAGAGGTATGAAGAAGCGAGTGTCAGCATTGGTTTTGGTTGGTGCTTCCCGTCACTTTGGCTGGAGTTCAAGGGACAAGTGTTGTTGATTAGAGACGTTGAGGGACATGGCTCAGAGTAGAAGTCAGCGGTGAAAATGCCGTCTGTTGAATTACTGTGGCCCATAATGTCACTCACACAAACAAAATGGCGGGAAGCATCAGAACAGCAAAAAACCTCATCTTTTTATTAACTGCTTGTTGTATTTTTTTAATACTTCCTCCTATTTTTCGTAATTGTGGTTATTCCGTTGGCACCTTGCTTGATTCTAAGCCTATATATATATATATATATATATATATATATATATATATATATATATATATATATATATATATATATATATATATATATATATATATATACAAAGAAAACTTCATTCACCGAAGCGCGTTGAATTCTTCCGACATAAGAATATTCAAACAGGATTTTTTAAACACCTGGTGAAAATTTGTATTCTCTATCTTAATTATTACATGCTTATGCATGAGTGCAATGCCCATAGCCATAAAGATTTGCTGTACTATTACAGATAACCGGTACATAGACCGAAACTTGGAGTGATGGAAAACCGCAAAAGACCCCAACCAGTTAGGTTCTGTAGTGAGCTTTACTGTTCACAATGTTCCTAACCTGGACACCATGAATCATCAGGGCACAAGATATCAACTGCGGATCTGGCCGCAGCACCACGGACCATATGTGGCTCTCCACTTCAAACATCCGTCTGACTGCCGGTTATTTCTAACAGTGTAGTGGGGTATACCCCTTCCACTGCACTCATGCGGAAGCATGTAATGAGAAATAATAAACAAACAATAAATCCTTCGCCTATTTCAAATCGAATTTTGGTACAGTTTGTAAGTTGTTATTACTACTGTTTGCAAAAAACCTCAAGATCGTTGTTTACATCACAGCCAAATTAGTCCAATGAGATAGATCTCTGATATCCGAGAAAGACCGCATTGGGCCTTGTTTTCAAAAATCTACAGGTAAATGCGGCATTTCGGAATTGATAATTTGAGTAACATACATTTTTTGTGATGAGCAGCAGGCTTAGAACGTACCGAACGCATGCACGACCTTTGGCGAAATAAAACTCAACTTACCACTGCAAATCGAAGTCATGAGTTCAATAACAAACAAAAGCGCTCTGTGGAGCCGGAGTAACGTCCGACAACCGATGTGTTGTTTGTTCTTGGTAACACCGGTGACTCCAATCTCGTATTCATATTTAATCATGGTCTTGATCGTTTTGTATTCCACCGGAGTGGATGAACAATATCCATACAGAATACAAAGTTTTTGTTCGACATCGCGATTAACAAAATAAAACAGCCTCCCAAAAAAAGAAAGCAGTCTACAAAAAGATATTATATTATTTCAAGCTCATACTTGGAAACTTCCGTATAAGCGTCACAGTACTCTTTCAAGAACACATCATTTTCACGATAGCATCCAGAGAATAGTTCAATCAGCAACCTCATATCAAGAGAGCTATTTGAAGACGCTTCCATGAGTTCAGAGCCACTACGCCGATGTATAAGCCATACACCCTTTAAGTGTGTAGTATGCAAGAATCAGAAGTATTCCGAAGGGAAATTGTACGTGTTCAATCTGCAGAAACAACAAAAGGAAAAAACATCATAAGCCAAGATCCAGTAAGTATACCAACAGGACCCCAAATTTATAATAGTCAAACATCAATATGGGAGCTTACAACTTAATCATTACAAGTTAGAGTACGTAAGATCAGTTATTTTTCGCTCACGTTCGACCTGCAAAATACAAAAGCAGGAAACTCTATGAGCACAAGTTCAGTGTCTCCGGAAACCAACTCTTACATTAATCGGACACTTACATGGCTGCCTATAAAAAGCCATTATATATATATATATATATATATATATATATGAGGCCAAACATCCTGGGTGCCCAGTGCCCACCGATGCCGGTGAGCATACCGTTGTATGCCTCATACGCCACCCGTGGTTGGTTTGGAATCAGGGTTTAGCCATCTCCCTTAGACCAACTATTAGTCAGTTAACCTGGTGGAGAGCACCGGGCATTCGTTTTTGTCCTCTCACTTTATTGGGAACACCTCTACCACGAGAAAGCAGTGAATAGGACTTCCTCAGCAGAGGCTGTGCTAGACGCACGGTCACTTGGGAGCATTTCGAGAGGCGTTCAGGACGAGTAGCCATCTCGGAGCCTGAGATACCTACCCCCGTTCATTTGAAAAGCCTATTATTCAACTTTATACAGCCTTCAGTTTTCATGATTAGAAGCAGTGGGAAACTTCCTGTATGAGCTTCGTCCCCAAATGCTCCGGACCGCAAGCTTCATAACAGAGATACCAGCCACTTCTTGTTCAGGTAAGCATCCAGCTTCAAATCAAGACTCCTTTGATACTGCTCTTTCATCATTTCAGCCGGTAGTGAGTTCCACAAGTTAGTCGCAATTATGAAGAGACAGTAAGCGTCGAAGAAACCGAAAACAAGACGGGTCAATAATTTGTCATCTCGGTCACTGTCAACTGAACAATACCGTTCTGGTTAACATATCCGTATAGTGCCGAGCATTAGAGTAACGTGTAGGTGGTCCCCGCAGCACAAAGGACCGAAACACGCGTTTACTGAGGGAACCGCGAAGCAAGGTCTAACCAACCTTAAATGTTGATTACTAGGGCGCTCTTTCCTTTTTCCACCCCTGTAAGTCCACTACCTGGCCATCTTGTATATTCATTCCTTCTATTACTGTGTAACGTGGTGAGAAAGGCAGTGGTCAGTGGGGCTTGTCCTCCTGGTTAACGCTGTACGATGATTATGATGACTCCGCAATTGCAGGTCGTGATCAAGACGCTGTTGACAGCGATGCTTCCGGAATTCCGACTACCAGCAAGCACTGATCCCGTGGTGATTCTTCTAACCCGCAGGCACTTGTATCCGAGAATCTCTGTGACCAGAGAGTGCCACTAACTCAAAGACCGATAGAGGAACAGCTGCCGGTATGACAGCAGTAACCGTCGTTGCTCCTTCTCGGGACAGTGATTATGTTAGTGACGATGACGACTGTCATATCTGACTTTTTTGCCGACCGCACAATTGTTGAAAGCTCAGTTTATTCGATGCACAGCACTTTGAGTAACTATACGCGGCATTCGTCGAGGGCTTCGCGAAGGTTGCCGTTCATTTTCGAGCATTCAGGGTGGATTCAACCATCACATCCATCACGCCTGTAGCGGTTGCCATCTTCGTTCATACTTTTACCACGTTTATTGTTTAACTGAACGCTGACTGCCAAGCGCGGTTGCCATTTGACCATTGACTTCCTGCAGCACTTTGACTTGTTAGTTGATGCACGGCGACGCAGAGTGGTGGATCGTCAGACCACTCTCGCTGTTGCGGGTCATAATTCGCGAGTGAATCACGTCACGCCCTTTTACGTTCAACCACCGGCACACCAACCTTATGGCGAACTCATCGCCGCCTACCCGGCCATGTTTCGGCAGGCCGGACCTCTCCCAGCAGTGACGACCAGTGTCACTCACCATATCGATACCAAGGGACCCCCAGTGTTCAGTAGGCCGCGTCGGTTAGCACCAGACAAGCTTCGTGTTGCACAGGCCGAATTCGAACATATGCTAGAACTGGGTATAATACGCCCTTCTAGTAGCCCTTGGGCTTCTCCCCTTCATATAGTTCCTAAGTCTAGTGGCGACTGGCGACCCTGTGGTGATTACAGAGCGCTTAACGAAGTCACCGTCCCGGACCGATACCCGATTCCCCATATACAGGATCTTACTTCGTCTTTATCAGGTTGCTCCGTCTTCAGCCGTATCGATTTGGTTCGGGCGTACAACCAGATCCGGGTAGCAGAGGCCGATATCCCTAAAACTGCCGTCACTACACCTTTCGGGCTGTTCGAGTTTCTGCGAATGCCGTTTGGACTCAGCAATGCAGCCCAGACCTTTCAACGGTTCATGCACGAGGCAACTCGTGATTTGGAAAATGTCCACGTATACCTGGATGATATTTTGGTGGCGAGTTCTTCAGAGCAAGAGCACGCTACACACTTACGAGCACTTTTCGAACGCCTTAGCCAGCACGGCGTTACGATCAATATCGCGAAATGCGAATTAGGCCGGTCTGATATCACTTTCATAGGACATTCTATTTCATCCTCGGGTATTCGCCCTCTGTCACATAAAGTTTCCGCTATTCGCGACTACCCTGAACCCCAATCTTTTCGCCAGCTGCGTCAGTTTGCCGGCCTGGTGAATTTCTACCGCCGATTTATTCCTCACTGTGCGGAAATGATGCAACCCCTCACCGACCTGTTGCGCGGAGGTAAGCGGAAGTTCGTGTTTCCCGACACGGCACAAGCCGCATTCGCCTTGGTCAAAGATGCTGTCGCCAACACAACACTCCTTACACACCCCGACCCTTTGGCTCCTATTTCGGTAGTGACGGATGCCTCGGACACAGCGGCTGGAGCAGTACTGCAACAGTTCGTAGATGACTCTTGGCAACCTTTAGCATTCTTCTCCAAGCGCCTACAACCCGCGGAATCAAGGTACAGCACGTTCGGTAGAGAGTTATTAGCCATCTACTTGGGAATTCGTCATTTTCGACATGCACTCGAAGGCCGTTCGTTCACGGTGTTTACAGACCACAAGCCTTTGGTTTACGCACTAAAGTCAGCTTCCGATCGCTACTCACCACGCGAGATTCGCCACTTAGACTTTGTCTCACAGTTTACTGTGGACATACGACACGTCTCTGGGGTACTTAATCCCGTCGCAGACACCTTATCGCGCGTATATCAACTAAGTCTGTCACAAACGCCTAACATCAACTTAGACGCAATGGCACACGCTCAAACTATGGACCCTGACATCGAACAACTTCGGCAAAACGGTTCTTTGAGTTTAACCACAGTGCCTATCCCAGCTTCCCAGAATACCATCGTGTGCGATGTGTCGCAAGGTCGCCCTAGGCCAGTAGTTCCTGCTGCCCACCGTTATCCTACGTTCCTGACACTCCATAATCTGGCTCATCCGGGTGTGACTGCCTCGGTGAAACTGATAACTGAGCGTTTTGTTTGGCACAATGTCAAACGAGATGTCCGTCAATGGGCTCGTGCTTGTCTGCAGTGTCAACGTGTTAAGACCCATAGGCACACTAAGGCAGCGTTAGCCAGGTTCCCAGAACCTGAAACACGTTTTTATCATGTGCACGTCGACCTCGCAGGACTACTCCCACCTTCGCTTGGGTACGTTTACATACTCACATGCGTGGATCGTTTTACTCGCTGGCCGCAGGCCATCCCTATCCCTCGTCCCACCTCGGAAGAGGCCGCGAAAGCTTTTCTGACCGGTTGGGTTAGTCATTTCGGTTGCCCGGCAATAGTAACCACCGATCGCGGTCCACACTTTGACGGCGCTTTCGGCAGCCTACTCGCTACGCTCGGTTGCCAACACGTTAGGACGACAGCTTACCACCCTCTGGCCAATAGTATGGTTGAGCGTTTCCACCGGCAGTTAAAAGCCGCCCTTCGAGCAAACGGTAACCCCCTTTGGAGTGAAACACTACCATTAGCACTCTTAAGCCTGCGTAGTACCGTTAAGGAAGAGTTACACACAACACCGGCCGTACGAGTATATGGCTGTACACTTCGTCTGCCTGGGGAGTTGGTAGCCCCCTCACCAACCGTGACTTTCGACTACGGTGACTATGCTCAGCGCCTTACGCAGCACATGCGAGTGCTCAAGGCCAGTCCGCCGCGTGAACAACAGTCTACAAGTTATGTCCCAACTGCGTTAGGAACCGCTACTCATGTATTCCTTCGCGTCGATGGCGTTCGATCACTACTACAAGCGCCATACACTGGCCCGTTTCGGGTGATAAAACGTAGGGCAAAAACATTTGTCATAGATATCAACGGACGACACGAAACCGTATCTATCGACCGTCTTAAGCCTGCCGTCATTGGGTGCAAGCCGCTCAGCCAATTTACACCCACTCAAGTCGCTCAGTCACCTGCATCGAGCGAGTTACCACTCGAACCACCCCCAATTACGCCTAGTGAGGACTCGGCAGCTAGTCCATCAGATTCTCCAACCGTACCCGCAACGCGAAGTAGCCGTCGCGGTCGCCAACTACGAAATCCCGTCCGCTTCGCCGATTTCGTGACGATTTTTACAACCGACTGTTAGCAATAAGTTGGGAAGTTCGCCATGGATTTACCAAACAACAGACCCGTGAAATTACAATCGGTAGTTATGATTTCATTTTCTTCTGGTCTCCTAGCAACTACAACAACACCGAACATCGTTTGTGTGTTGTTATTACGGTCCAACATCCGCCGGCGCCCTCAGGCGCTATTTTGTTCCAGTTTACCTTGCCCTCTCTCAGACGGATCTACACAGTCACGTTGGCTTCATCCGTAGCCTGGCTGACTCCCGTGCACGTTCAAGGAGCCAACCGCTCACTGGACAACGGGACGATTGGTCAGCCTGGCACTGGAGACGGCAACTGGACGCCTTTTTGGATGGACCTGACGAGGCATTTTCCGGCTTGCATTCGTATGAGACCCGTAGGCGCAAAAACACAGTTGGACCTACGCACATCGGACCTCGAGGGTGCAGGCACCGGTAAACTCATCAGCAGTCGTTCGACGTCACCAACAATATAACGGACAAGCTATGAGGAGTTCCTGGACAACCAATAATTCCGGCTTACCATCACGATCGAAGCCCAACTCCGTTGGACTTCTAGGAGGAGGCCCCTGTAGCGGTTGCCATCTTCGTTCATACTTTTACCACGTTTATTGTTTAACTGAACGCTGACTGCCAAGTGCGGTTGCCATTTGACCGTTGCTCTTGCGCACGCTCTCACGCACGCTCCCAAGTACACGCTAACCACTATCTCTCCAAATCGCCTTCTCGTTCTCACGGGTCGTGGAGAATACTGTTCTGGTTACCATATTTGTGCAGTGCCGCACATTAGAGTAACGTACAGGTGGTCCACGCAGTACGAATGACCGAAGCACGCGTTTACTAAGGAAACCGCGAAGTAAGGTCTAATCAACCTTACACGCCGAAGGGATTTGTCGCGGGGCGGACAATCTTTGAACAACCAAGGCATATGGATGCAAGATTTTAAAAATTTTCTGGGGGACACAAAGGGTAAATTATACTCTACAGAATGACAAAACCACAGAAAAAAACCTCCGAGCGTCACGCATGTAACAGTCAGCCAAGGGCGAAAAGACGAACTTCAGTAATGTAAGGATTTATCTGAAATATGTGGCACACTGTCATTAATGTAAAAATACAAATATGAACACATTACGAATCAGTCCTCTTGAATTGTTGCCCCGTCTTCCAGATTGGTGGTTTCTTCACCTTCTTCCAGTTTCCCCTTTGTTTGTACAAGGTTGATACGACCAATCGTGCGACCTTCCCGAAGTTTCTATTACACAGCTCTCCCCTCCAGAAGGCTCCGTCCCCGGGGCCACAGCTCTTCCCCCTTCGATCGGCACCTCTAGCTCTAACTGTACTGGTGGCACTGCGCCTTGGTCTTCGGTCGGCGAAATCCCACTGGTTGGGCTGATTCCCTGAGCTACCTGTTCGAAGGGCTTCAGCTTATTGAAGTGAACAACGAACGATGGGTTACTACTATTCGGCGACGCGTTCCGAATGACACAGGTTGCATCTGACACAACCCTTTCAACACGAAAGGGTCCCTTCCAGCCCCCGGCAAATTTAGTTGGGTTCCCCCCGGTGGTTACTGACGTATGAAGCCACACGAGATCGCCGGCTTGTAATGGGGCGCCAAACGTCTTTTTGTCATAATACTCTTTCTGCCGCCTCTGTGCTGTCTGAAGGTGGGCTCGAGCAAGGTCTTCACCGCTTCTTATTGTGTCCCGCAGTTTGTTGACGTATTCCACTACCGTAGTGTTTTGATTGCCAATTGTGGGTAATCGCAAATCTGATGGAAGTCGAATTTCTCTCCCTGTCCAAAGGAAGCTTGGGGTCTGGTTTGTTGACGCATGCACTGAACCGCGATACGCTAACAGACAGAAGTGTATTTTCGTGTCCCAATCAGTACCGTGCTCGACGAAGGCCTTGAGGAGGTTGATCAGTGTCCGATTAGTACGCTCAACTAATCCATTCCCTTGTGGGTGGTAGGAGGTAGTGCGCGTTTTGTCGATACCCAGAGATCTACACAGCTCCTGCATGAGACAGCTTTCGAAATTCGTACCCTTATCCGAGTGTAGTTGGCTCGGTGCACCCCACTGACAAATCCAGTGCTTAAGGATCGCATCTGCAACGGTTTTGGCATCTCCGAAGTTCAACGGTATTGCTTCGCACCATTTAGTAAAATAGTCGACGAGCACCAGTAAGTATTTATTTCCATGTTTCGTAAGTGGTAGGGGTCCGATTAAATCCATACCGACTATTTCATTGGGAAACCCCGCTGCTATGGGTTGTAACGGAGCACACGGTGCCGTTCTGGGATTTTTAAAGCGGCCACAACGTTCGCACGTCCTACAGAAATCCAATACATCTCTTCGTTGGTAAGGCCACCAAAACCGAGTCCTTGTCGCATGTTCTAGCTTGTTGACACCCGCATGGCCCAGCTCAGTGTGTAATGTCGTAAGGACCTTTTGTACCATTGACCGAGGGACGACGACTTTCGTTGGATAATTGGGACCAAACTGGAAGACTAAAACGTTATCCACAATGCTCAAGTGATCCCAGAGGCTCCAGAGATGCTTGGTCCACAAACCACTCCCCGCCATCTCACGTTGACTAGGCTTCTCACTTCCTGCCTTCAATTTTGCGTAGATGAGGCTTGTGTCGCTATCGCTGGACTGGATCGAGCCCCACTGTTCCGTCGTATCCTCCTGTAGACTGATCTGTGCCACATAACCGACGGGGCAGGACGGGCAGTCTCCGTGGTTTCGGATTGGCCTCCTCGATAATGCGTCCGCATTCGAATGTCGGCTACCTGCACGGTGTTCAATCACGAAATCAAACTCCTGCAACTGCTCCTGCCACCGGGCTGTCTGTCCCTGGGGGTCTTTAAAGTTTTGTAGCCACAGAAGGGCCTGATGGTCTGTACGAATTCGAAATCGTCGGCCGATTAAATACTGTCTAAATTTTTTTACAAATGTGATCAGGGCTAGCATCTCTTTTCGTGTCGTACAGTAGTTTTTCTCTCGTTTACATAACGTTTTACTGCCATAGGCGATGACGTGTTCTAACCCATCTCGCCCGATCTGTGATAATACACCTCCAATGGCCCCGTCACTCGCATCTGTATCTAGGATAAATTCACTGGCTCCTTCTGTCAGATCGGGCAGTGCTAGCACGGGTGCCGCGCAAAGAGCCGAACGTAAGTCCTCGAAGGACTGCTCACATCGCTCGTCCCAACTAAAGCTGTCGTCTTTGCGCAGGAGAGCATTCAATGGTGCCGCCCGTTCTGCAAAACCTCTGATGAAGCGACGGTAATACGAAGCCAATCCCAGAAAACTCCTTAATTCCGTCACGTTGTTAGGCGTTGGCCAATTTAAGACTTGTTCGACTTTTTCTGGGTCAGTTCTTATTCCTTGGCCCGAAACAATGTGGCCCAAGAAATTCACTTCCTTGGACAGATGGACTCCCAAGCTGGTCCTTGGGTGGCGAGCGAGCTGTCCCCTCTTCTCGATTATCCGATTCAGCTAGCTTTTTCGGCATCTTCGATCCCGGGTCGCGGCACCAAATTTTGTAACAGTCAGCCAAGGGCGAAAAGACGAACTTCAGTAATGTAAGGATTTATCTGAAATATGTGGCACACTGTCATTAATGTAAAAATACAAATATGAACACATTACGAATCAGTCCTCTTGAATTGTTGCCCCGTCTTCCAGATTGGTGGTTTCTTCACCTTCTTCCAGTTTCCCCTTTGTTTGTACAAGGTTGATACGACCAATCGTGCGACCTTCCCGAAGTTTCTATTACACGCAAAACGACTCACCGGCGTAGCGCAGTCAAGGATCGTCAGATCAGTTCAGTTCAGTTCAGTTCAGTTTGCACAGGACTTGGTGTGGCTAGAGCCAATCGTGTGTCCAGATAGTTGTGTTGTCGGCGCGTTCCCGTAGCTCCCAACACTGCGTGATTTTCTTTTTCTGGAAGGCAGAAATTTTGTGCAGTATCAGCCCTGGCAGAGTAAGGTGGAAACAATAAGTAAATTGCATCTGACCCTAAAAGCTGCTTAACATAACTCGGGGAATACTGCCACCCAACATAAGTCTACTGCTTTCTTAAGAGCCTTCATTGTTGTGGTATTTACGACCTCCTTCGGGAGCTTATTCCAATAGGGTACCACTCTATTTGAGAAGTACTTCGCCTTAATTTGGAGCCTCGAATGCTTCCTTTGTAATCTAAGGCTATGCCCCCTTGTACCTCTCTCGGGGATCAGAGAGCAAAGGTCTTCTCGTCTTATTCCTGACAGTCCTTTCATTACCTTGAAGGTTTCTATGAAATCCCCCCGAATGCGCCGTCTTTCCATCGAGAACAGGTCTAGGGCACGGAGACGCTCTGTGTAGTTAAACCCCCTTCGCCCAGCCACCATTCTAGTGGCTAGCCCTTGCACTTTCTCCAGACAGTCGATATCCTTCTGGTAGTACGGTGCCAAGGCCTGCACGTAGTACTCCATATGCGGCCTAACTATGGCCTGATATATCGGAATGAAAATCTCCGGATCTCTACACGACATAATGGATCTAACTCGAAAGAGTTCTCTCCTGGCCGTATTGGCTGCTGAGGTGCACTGCTTTGACGGCTTAAAGCTATTGTCCATTATAACGCCCAAGTCTTTGACCTGCGAGACCACTTGCAACGAACCCACACTATTCTCACTAGCCCCTGTATTTGTGGTCAAGCATTGACACTTGGTGAGGTTTGGTGGAAGGTTCCATTTGCGTGACCAGTTTTGTACTGCTAACACTTCAAGTTCTATATCTACTCCAGCTATTTTGATGTCATCGGCAAACATAAAGGTGGGGTTTGTAAGCCCACGTGCTAGGTCGTTGATGAAGATGAGGAAGAGCAGAGGGCCGAGCACCGAGCCCTGTGGCACCCCACTTGTTACACCTTCCGGTTTTGAAACATGACTCCCCACATTAACACTAAAGGTTCGCCCTGCTAAGAAACTACTTATCCATTGTCTTGCCTTTCCAACAATTCCCATGGACTGCAGTTTGACGTCCAGAAATCTGTGGTTCACGGAATCAAACGCCTTGCTGAAGTCCAAGTAACAGACCGCAATCGATTGCCCTTCGTCCAGACGCTTGGTTACCTCATCGAGGAACAGCAGGAGATTCGTCAGACAGGATCGCCCTGCCACAAACCCATGCTGAGCATTTGATATGAGGTTGTGTTGGACCAAATGCCTAGAGATCTGCTTCCTGACTATTCGCTCCAGGCACTTACACAGTTTCGAAGCCAAGCTAACCGGCCGGTAATTTTCCGCCTTTTGCCGGGGCCCACTCTTGTAAATGCCTACCACTGTTGCTCTCCTCCAGTCTCCCGGCACAATTCCCTCTCTAAGTGACGTTTCATACAGCTTCGTCACCGGAGCCTTCAGGACCTCGGCCAGAGGCTGAACGATTGCTGGATGAGTCCCGTCTGGACCTGCTGCTTTGTTTCTATTCAAAGTTTGCAACTCCGCGTACACTTCTTCTCCTACAGTAAGTTCGGGTATTGGAGGCGCCTGGGGGCCCTCCATTCTCTCCTCCAAACTATTTTCTGGTCGATATATGCTCTTGAAGAATGCCAAGAGCATGTCAGCCTTGTCCTCATCGTTTAGAGCTAGTCGCCCCTGTGCTCCTCCCAAAGTTGCTACACCCTTTCTCATACGTTTGTGAGATTGCACGTAGGCGTAGAATCGCTTTGGGTTTGTGCGGACCGACGCCGCTAACCGACGCTCGAAAGCATATTTCTCCACTCTTTGGATCTCTTGAGCCCTGTTCCTAGCCATCTTATAGCTATTCCATGCCCCCTGAGTTCTGTACAGCTTGTACGCCGCCCATCGTTGCCTACGAATAGCTATGGCCTTGCGGACCTTTGACTTCCACCATGGGGGTAGATTTCTACTGCCTGCCACCATCAGGGGTGCGAACTCATCTGTAAGTTCGAGTAGCCCCATCTTGATGGTCTCCCAACGTTCCTCTACGGAGGCATTTGTGTGTCTCGGTGCCCACTGAATTTCCTCCGCCGCCTTCTTCAGTTCACCTATGTTGATTCTCCCATAGCGCCGACGTAACACGATTTCCTTCGGCGCCTTGCTTAGTCTTAGGGTGACCCTTAGGACTACATGATCACTTTTTCCAAGTGGCTCTTCCCACTTAATTTCCTTAACGTCCTGATGGTGCCGCGTTATGATTAAGTCAAGGAGAGACGGGTGCTGTCCACCTCTGTGTCTAGTGGCCTGTGTCACATGTTGCGTAAGTGCATGTACCTGGACCCACTGCAGAAACTTGTCGCCCGTTGATCCCCTTGGTGCGACCCCGCTTTCCCAGTTAATTTCGGGTAGATTGAGATCCCCTAATAAGATGAACTCCTTTGTTTGTGCCAGCACCGCATCCAGCATTTGGAAGAGCTCAACGTCTTCCTCATCTGTGGCTAGCGGTGCCCTGTAGATACAGATAATGCATACTGTACGCCCCCTCGATCCTAATAAGGCAGGATCTGACCTGTACATTACCGGAGACTGAGTTGAACGGAGCCTCCCAATGGCCTATGTCGGTCCGTATCAGAAGTGCCACTCCGCCCCCTGCCTTCCATCTGTTCTATCCTGTCTGTAGGCAGCGTATCCCTGGAAGCGTATGTCAGTAGATGGCTTTATCCAAGTTTCCGTCAACGCAACGACATCAGACTCTGCGATCCTAGTCGTCAACTTCCCCCTTTTTCCCGGGAGACTGCAGGTGTTGGTGTACCATACTGACGGTTCCCTGATCCTCGTTACTGACTTCATTGCTTATTCTAGGGCTAGGGTATCCTCGGGCGCAATCTCCGAGGTGATGCCCCGTTTTTTGCCTCTAAAGGTGTCGGCGGTGCAGCATCTTGCATATCAAGTGGCACTCTGAGTTTCGTGGCTCTTTCTTTTTCACCCGTCGACCCGGTGTCAGGCTCGACATGCACAAAGGGCGTTACCCCCTTTTGAGTCGCCGTACCGATGGCCCGGAATGGTCTTGCGACCACCTCAGCCCAACTGGTCTCCTCGGCTTTTCCCTCTGATACCTCCAACTTCGCTGGTTGCACCAGAGGGACTTTTTGGGAGTCTCCTTCAGAATCGGGCTGGCTGGCTGCACGTTCTCAACACCAACCGGACTGAATGCCCTGTGAGTCCTCTTCTTTTTGGTCTTTCGAACTTCCTGACCTTTGACTTTTTGTATACCGGCGCCCGAAGCCACTTTCGGTACCTGGATTATTCCTTGGGCATTAGGTGTTGACTTCCCAAGAGGAGTCATATCCAGTTTCGCTATACGTAGCTTCGGCCTCTTAAGATCAGGTGTGCCCGTTCTCAACAAGACTATGGCATTAGCCGGTTTGAAAAATGCTGGGCTGTCAGGTGTAACCCTAACCATTCCCTGCGTGTTGCCCTCAACTGCTCCCGCCATGGACAGCAGCATATCCCTCCGGTAGACACCGTGGAATACAACTACCAGGGGTCGTGGCGGCGCTGATTGTGCTCCACGCCATAGTCCTATTCGATGGCACTTGACTATTGGTGTCGTAGGAGGTAGGCCAGCCATCCTAAGAACCTCAGTCACATGCCGGCGGTTTTCGTCCTTCCTGATTGTACCGTCTTTTACGATGTTCCCCCCAAGGTTATGAAGTGGCATTCTTCTGCTTCTGTCTGCCATGTCCTCAGTGTCGCGCTTCATGTTTTGCACTTCAGCATTTAAGCGCTTAATCTGCTCCTTGAGTGATTCTACTTCCGTCAGGAGGCTTTTTTCCACATTGGTGAGACCTTCTGCTTCTTTGCTTTCTTTACCTTTTGGCTTGGGTTGTCTTTTTTAATAATAATAATAATAATAATAATGGTTTATTTCGGAAGCGCCCGAAGCATGCCGTGTGCATGATCATGTAGATACAGGTGATGGAATGGACAGATATAATTCATGGAAATATGGAGACTCTCATTAAAATGTTGGGTAAAAAGGCTCAGAAGGGTGAATAAGGTAGGATGAAAATAGTATAAACGTATGCACACCATAGAGATTGTGTATAGTTTAAATGAGCTCAAGAGCGGATTTGAATGGACGCCCGGTGAATTTGAAGTTCAAGGTCAGGTGGACTGATTGGCTGGTCCCGGGCAATTACATATGGAGGCAGACTGGTAAACATGAGAAAAGCTGGAAATCGGTATAAAGAATTGCAGTAGCGAGGAACGATGGAGAAAAAGGTGAGGTGCATTGCAGTGGATTAGATGACAATGAAGCATTGGTACTTTGCAGTGAATTGTCGGCGGACAGGACACAAAACTCACCGTAAAACAGGCAGCGAGCAATGCAGGACGTAGAGGGATGATCAGATGACAAAAACGATGTAGAAGGATTGGATACGGTAGATGTGAGGCACAGATGTAGAGTTGATGGATGCCTATGATGACGGTCGTTGGGATGATAGCAAGAGAAATGGCAGGTGAGGAACTGCAAGATGCAGAGCGCATGCACATAGATATATATGCGTAAGTTTATATATATATATATAGATTAATTGTATATATATGTATAGGTTAAAGAGAAGCAGGAGCAATAACAACGGGGTCCTAGAAAGAAATTATCAGTCAATAGGAGGAGTAGGTAATGTTAGATCAATTTGTCGTAGGATTAACTTTGGAATTTCGTGGTGGATTAACTTCATGACAAGTGCACGTGGCAGCCCAACGGAGAGAAAAATAGAATGTGGAAGCACAGAAGTGATGAAGACTGTTAGGAGCAGTTCATGGAAGAGTGAAGATGAAAGACAGGATCAAGGAAAACAGGTAAGAATGGGTCTAATTATTTGATCAATGCAGGTGCGAGATGTAGTGACGGACCAGAGGAATCGGGTAGTGACAGGTCAAACAATTTGGAACTGTAAAAAAAACGTCACGACGTAACATTGTCATTACAATGGTGGAACATGGAAAAGCGGACCACACTGGAAGGTACAGAAAAATGCCTGTAGCGAGCAATAAACGGATCAAGGGATGAAAGCAACGACCGAGGAGACACAGGTAAGAAATCACCAATCAGATCATTTTACTGCAGATGAAACACGAAGGAGGCAGACAAGGAATCGGGAAGCCCTGAGATAAGTGGACCAGTAATAGAGCAAAAAGGCCACAAAAAAAACGAACGCGCAAAGGAATTGAGGCAATGGAACTGGAGAGCTGAGTGCCGGCAGACAACTGAACAGGTGGATATTAATCAGGACACTGGAAAGAACCGCAGAGGAATCGCGGGGCCAAGTGAGGAAGATATGGTGGTGGTGATTAGATAATAAATACAACTGTAAGGGATGCGAAGTTTGGAGCGGCAAGTTCTAATATGCGGATTGGGCATGGGTGAGGGTGCGGTTGGTGCATCATGGCATGGGGCACGAGGAGGGATTAACAGGGCGACAGGTTTTAAGGAAGCTATCAATGGGCGTTCTGAGCAGAGGGTAACACCAAGCGCATAGATGATAGAAGCCAGCAATGACGGCAGGTGGGAAAAGAGTTATTGGCGAGCGTCGACAGAGAAGAGTGGTTAGGACGATAGTGACTCAAAGCAGTGAAAGTTGATGTAAAGAGAGGTAATAGGAGGGAGGACAAAACGGGAAGGTGTGCATACCGTGGTAGGGCGACAAAGACGGAAAGTGGAAACAGATGATAAGAGCTCTAGGTGAACAAGCTGTGGCGGAAAAACGATGAGGAGCATGCAATTTTCAACCGACAGCATTGGATTCGGTAGTTCAAGAAAAGTTAGGGCGTGCCACCCGCAACCGGTGCTAGTGGGTGGGACTGGCCGTGCGCTGGGCACCCAACCTGAAAAACACTTCGTGAAGTGAACGCAGGAGGTGTGATCCACCAGTCTAGTTGCGCTCGCACATTGTTGCAGACGGCCTGCACGCCCGATGTGCGCCGGCCATAGCGGTGGATCTGACCGCGCCCCGCACTGTTGGGAGTGGCACGAGTGATCATGGATAATTGTACAGGGGACAAAACGACCGCGATGGGGTTGCGTGAACCAGGAACAATTGACCAAGCCGTGAGACCATGGACAGGAGAGCCAACGGAAACAGCAAGTGGTAGACGACCGTGTAGCAATATTATCCAGATGCACCTGCCAGGGACATGGTAATTACGGTGACCGAAGTGGTTGGCCGTCAGCGGGGATCACTGGAGAGGGAAAAAAGATGGAGAAGCGCAGTCTGGGTGTGCCCCAGCTGAGAATCAACGGATACTGAGGAGAAAAAAGTGAATATGATGGATAAGATATGAACTTAGGTGAGCAATAGGGTTATTTTATGTTGGCAGGAGGTAGGTTCGCTATGGATCATTGACGACAGTGGCCTTAGTTCGCGGGGTGTACCTAGTGGCTTGTGACGCAGAGGTAGTAGAGTTACAGTGTGAGACCTCTTTCAAAGGCCAGGTCGGCGGAGACGAGCTCATTGGTGAGCAATATAGCATTGGGGACTGTTAAGTATGACAAAAGTGCGCGCCTAAAAGCGAACATTGAGGAGGCACTGCGTAAGCTAAGGGGCAGCTTATTCCAGATTTTGGAATAGGCTGACAGAAAGAATTGGGACTTCAGACAGAGATTAGAATGAGGGACAGTGAGAGAGAAGGCACGGTGCCGGATGGGGTAGGAGCAGGGCGCAACGAGTGAGATGGGATAAGAGGTGTAGGCCAGGTTATGGATTAGCTTAAAGAAGAAAATCAGGTTGAGCCTCATGCGACGAATCCATAGAGGCTCAATTTGTAGGAGCTCACAGCGCTGGCGGTATGTTAGAGCTAGGGATACGCCCAACAGCCTTTTGGTGAAGGTACGCTGAACGTTCTCAAGAGATACAATGGAGGAACGTGGCCAGAGACTGGAGGTAATGGGACAATATTCTAGGAGCGGTCTCACGTGTGAGAGATACATGGAGAGGCGACTGGCCGGTATTAGGAAACACCGATTGATCAGGCCTAGGGTTCTCTTAGCCTTAGCGATTTGGAATGATGCCTGTTCTGAGAAGTTAAAGGAACAAGAGTAGCGCACGCCAAGATCGGTAACCATGGGGTGTATGGGGATGGGCAGACCGTCCAGACAAATTTGGCCGGGTGGTACCGTGCACTTGTACGGTAGGAGGAAGCTTTTCTCCGCAGAGAATTTCATGAACCACGAGACGCACCAAGTTTGGAGAACGAGTAAGTCCTGCGATATGTTGCATAGAGTCACGGAAAGGTCACTGGGGAGGAAAGAGTACACTATTTTTATTTTCCCTTCCCTCTAAGCTATGAATCAAATTCGCTCTCTCTAGTCTCCGTTCCAGCGTCATGTTCCTGTCCCTTTTTCCTAGTTCGCCACCAATAATAGGCAAGCTCTCCCTTTCGGAGGCCAGAAAAGCCCCTTCATTGCCTTAAAAATTTCTGAGGTCCCCTCGATTTCTTACCAAAGTGAAAAGATTCAGGTAACAGAGTCTACTCGAAAGTCTTACTCCTCTGCCTTTCAACCGTTTGCTTCGCGAGACACTGGACCTTCTATAAGCAAACGGCTTTCTTTTTGCAGAACTGTACCCAAGCCTGCGAGCTACCTTTTCAGTGGGGTCTTACTACGACCATGTAAATAGGTGCGAATATTTACTGCTGCCTTTAAGACAATGCCGATCGCAGTCTAGAGAACTCACCACAAGCCATTGCACCGGTCCCACCATTCGAAGTCACTGTTCTTGATGACCGTGAGGTCTTTAACCCTACTAACTGCCCCTATGGTGAACAGCCCTTGATTGCGAGCGACAGTTAGGCTTTCTGTTGCCACTAGCAAGAAATGGCTCTTTCCAGCGTTCAGCGGTTCGCCCTACTCATAAGCCCAGTCCAGGATGACTCCTATATCCCTACCTAAGTTGACCTTACCCCCAGATCCAGCAAAGTTCAAGTCATCCGCAAAAATGAAACGGGACGATTGAGGGGCAGGTGCCAGGTCTTAATAAATACCGAGAATGGCTTCGGGCCTAGGATGGATCCCAGAGGTACACAGCTGGTGACATTCACCAGACTAGAGCACTTGCCCCTACGTTGACGTAAAACGTCCCGCGAGAGAGGAAGCCCGCCGGTTACCTATATGCTGGTCCACCCAAACCGGGAGTATCCGTCTTGCACAGCAAAGGAAGATGATTGAAAGGGTCAAAAGCCCTGCTAAAGTCGACGTAGCATACCTCAGTTTGCCCACCATCATCCAGTCGTCGAGTCACTTCACATAAGAAGCGCAAGAGAGTGGTCAGACAAGATCTATTTTTGAGGAGTCCTTGTGGGCTTCGTTTATCATGGAGTATTCCAGTATGTGCTAACAGGTGCGGTCGCCGATGATCTCCGCAAGGACTTTGTCCAGGATGCTAGTTAGGCTTACCGCCCCGTAGTTATCCATTGCGGACTCAGGTCAGTCCCTGTGTACCTCCAAAAAGGCCGTGGTTTCCCACTCCTGAGGCAGCTTACGCTGGTCCAAAGTGGGCCTGTACAGCTAGCATACCAACGGAGCCGCGACGCCCGACCTGGGTTGCCTCATGTATAGGGTGATTTTTACACACACGTGACCAATCTAGTCGAGTGGTGCACAGCAGTACAGTTCAGATACATGGTTGTGGAGATTTGCTATTGCCAGGTCAAGCAAGGATGGAATGCATTCGGACCTGCAACCAGTTTTTTCCCTAATATGGAGGTGCAGAGCATTGGCTTGCGGCCACTCTAAATAGGTCTCTTCCTCTGATCCCAGCACGCAGACTTCAACGACCCAGTCAACGTGCCGAAGATTGAGGCCATCCACTATGAGGGTCATTTTTTCGTCCTTAACTAGTTCCGCCAGAACCCACAGTAGGGAAACCTCCTCGTCGGGTTGCGCACTTGGTGCCCTGTTCACATACAACGTTAACCCTTCTGCCTGGGGGATGATCGTAACTGCTCACCGCTGGACAATACAATTGCACCCCTTCGTCTGAGACTCGAGATGGTTCGCCCCTGACCCAATGAAGGTGGCTACTTCTCAGCCAAGGCTATCGTGCTCTCCATCCTGGTCTTCTTTAGAAAGCCGCAACTACTGTCTCTTTGTACTCCCAAGCGGCTTTGGCGAGTTCCATCGATTTGTTTCTAATACCACGCGCGTTAGAGTATAACACCACCACGTTTGCCCCGTCGCTTAGGTGTCTCCCATTGTTTGCTCCGGTCTGGTTCTCAGGCACAACACCTGAGACCATGACAAGTTTTGCATCGGTAGTCCCCACTGGTGTGCATGAAGGCAGCTGATGACCTAGGTCTTCCAACGACTCCCAACCCATCTCTACGGGGGTCGCCATAACATCCGGAATGGCGAGAGCAGCGCCACCCTCCATCGTCCCACAGCGCTGCCAATTTTCATCTCCCAGCACGTCTCCATTTACAACTGTTTCCGACCACGCAAACGGCTTCCTTACTGCTGTCGGTGTGGGGGCCTGAAAGCCGAGTAAGGCACTCTGCCCTACTCAATGGTTTCTCACCAGTGTCCTAGGTGGCCTATCCAGGTTTCCTTTCAGTGCTAGACCAGCAGGCCTTACTTCATACTGATCTGGTGCAACCTAATATCCACCCTTGGTGACGTGGGCCACCTCTATCGCCCTCTCAAGCAGTCTACCTCGAGTAGCCTCACGAGGACTCCCTAGGATTGGCGGGCCTGTCAGCCGTAGTTTTCGAGTGACCCGGGTTCTGTCGTCGGGTTGACTGCTCAGTGGTGGACAAGAGTCCTCGGAAGTTGCTATACTTCCCTGATTTCTGGGGACATTGTTGATACCGCCTAGCATCCACCTCCTGGTGAAACTTCTTCTTTCTGTTGTGTTCGTAGAAATCTATAGAGGAAACAAAGTTGGGAAGCATAGGGGAGACTCCGCTTGCTGATGCTAAACTTCAGTGTCATAAACTGGGACTCTACTCAGGTCCAGCTCCATCCATTATTGGGGCTGATACCCAGATGCACATGTGGTGACCGTTGTTACTTCTTGGGCTGCCGACAGGTCTCTCTCTGACATTCACCTTACAGTTTGCCCAGGACGCTGTTCATTCTATGCCAACAATATTTTGCTTACCATCCGCCTGTGGACTCCTTTCGAAGGGGAGGGGGGGGGGTAACAATGTGGGGTTCCACCCACACCACGTCTCACAGCTTACCTTTTACTACACCATCGGCCTTAGGCCGTCAAGCTGGGAACCAGTGGCACCTTAGTGTTGCATGTTGTCGGCATGTATGTGGGTGTTAAGGCATGGGTATAACACGCCGTAGCGGAACTGGAACGAATTTCAAAACCAAAAATCGATTGGTCCGTAAATCCCACGATATTGCTAAATAAGCAATAGCATAAAGCATATACAAATCTAGAGTATTCAATCACACGGACTCAAAAAACGAGAACCAAGTTTACGGCTTGCGAGAAACTGGCACTTGCCTCTCGTAGGTCCAGGATGGGATGTAAAAAGGTGGCTCGTTGGAAGCGAACAAGCAAAGGTTGGACCACAGAAACATTATTGTGCGGATCGAGCAAATAGTGTATGTGGGAGAGTAACATCAACAAATCAAGAAGTTATAGTATCCCTGAAGGACTTCTACTCAACCAATCGCCACAGTGGGTGCTCTTCGAATGATGCCGGGGAAGCAGAATCCCTGAGCCTGGCCGACCATGACGATTTTTGCCTTTATTTGACCGGTCTACTAGGGATGCGGCTGACAACTCTTCAATTTTTTCTCGTTCGGCTTCATGGTAGGCTTGCGCGGGTTGAGCTCTTGTCCAGCTTTTCCCTCACCCTCGAATACTGAATCATTTTTCTTCCTCCTTCTCTACGCCACGTAGACTTTTTCCCTTCTTTTTGTTTTTTATTTTCCCCTCCACTGTTCGCAGCTTCTTCTCCCCCGTATCCTGTAAAGAGTTTTCATCTTGGTTTTTTAAAGTTTCTTTCGTTTTCACCATATTTCAATTCTCCTTTCATCACTTTCTCTTTACTTCCTGTATGTTCACTTTTCACGCCTTTGTCCTTTGTCCAACAATAGGCAAGAAGCCTATTGTTGGGCTGCCGAGTTCACAGGGATTTGAGACTCGATGAGTGGTGGACTGCTGTGGCGTGCCCTGGTGTCCTTCTCTTCTGCTTTTTCTCCTAAGGTGAAGTATATGACTGCGTGTTGTCGGTCATAGGGAGAATAGACTGGAAGTATGGAAAACATGGTCAGTCCACCACAACGGCTCACCACACTCAAAAGCCCGATGAAGGAAGATGTGAGCGAAACTCATCAACTTCACCAGCGTGCCAAGCCTAACACCCTCTTAAAACCACTCAAACCTTGCATTGGGCGCAATATTCCAAAGACAGCAATTAGGGGTTCAAATGGGGCACCTGGGTACTGCTCAGCTACACGCTTGTCGAGCGGCCCTTTGAACTACTGCTTGCAGGTAGCTTCAACTACGGGCGCTGGCAGCAATTTCCGCAGGCGGCAGACAAGTACAGAAAAGCGGCTTTCCCTGGCCTTCATTCACGGATTCTGCTGTTCCAGCCTTAGGGAGTGACCTTGCAGCAATGAGGTGGACGATAATGTGAACAGGTGCCGACTGGGGTGTCCGTTTGGGCCTAGAATGTCCTCAGCAGAACTCGGTTCCCTCCAGCCATTCGGTAATCCATGCAATATAGATTTACACAGCGTAGTCTGTCGAGGTAAGTCATGCTGAATATCCCTCGCTCGCGCTTCGTGGCTTCCCTGTGAACCATACCGATGGTGTTGATGTCTCGTCGGATTACTGGTAGACATGCCAGGAAGTTTATCTCCGATTGTGGTCTGAGGTTGCAGATTTTGGTCCGGGACAGATCACCTGCCATGATCGTGCCAAGATCGATGTCCCGTGTAACCCGCTGAAGTATGCTTCCTCCTAGAAAGTACTCGTTCTCCCGAGGCCTTCCCACATGCATGACATTGCATCTGGCAGGTTACTGCAAACTGACCACTGGAACAGACTGTCAAGATCAGCAGGAAAAGCACCTCTCACCACTCCCGTCTGAATCTCCCTGCACAGCTTCACTCCGTTTGCGTGCAGGAGTATATTTGACCATACCCTAGGAAGGAGATGGCAAACAAAGACATTGAATAGCCTGGGTCCTAGTGTGAACCCTTGATGTACTCTGCTCGGTGATCTATGGCTATCGGACAGCTTCCCGTTCACTCTGACCCTGAGTTTTCTGCCGGCCCGGTAGTCGGACACCCAAATGACTACAGATTCAGGGAAATCAGGTCTTGCCAGTTTCTGTAGAAAGAGTGGGTGGCTAAAGCGATCAAATCCTCAGGGACATCTAGAAGTACGACGTCCATCTGAACGCCCTTATCTAGTGCTTCAATTTGCCACTCCTTTATTTCTATTAGGTTGATCTGGCAAGATCTACGGCCAAGGAAGCCGTGCTGAACATAATTTAACACCTTGCCGCCACCGATGAACCGGCAGATGATATAATCGATTTAGCCTTCCATGGCCTTGGAGACTACGGAGAGCAGCACCACAGGGTGGCTGTCTTGCAGTACTGTCCTGTTCCTTGCATTCAAGATGGGTGACATTACGTAGGCTTTCCCCTCATCAGGTACCTTCGCAGCCCTCATGGAATGGTTGGAAAGATTTGAGAATAGAACAGATAATTATTCCGTGCACTGTTTACCTAGCTTCGGTGGAATTTCATCCAGTCATGGTGACTTACGGCGTTGTAAGCTACCGAGCTTGCTCTCAAATTGTATAGGTGAGAAAACTGGCAATGGCTTGATCGTTGTCGCCTGCTTGGTTTGGCCTTTCCGGAGCGAAAACTGAGAAGTGGTACTGAGCCACGCATCAGAGGCCTCTTTGTTGCTTTCCGACAGTGTTTCATCAGCTTGTTGTACGACTGCTATTCCAGGTGTGGCTTGTGTTACCGTAGATATGCCGCTATAGAAGCCTTGGGTGTCTGTTAAAACCCTGTGCAGGAACAGCCTCTGACACAGAAGTATCCTGCTTGTGTTACGCCTTACAGGCTCTTCGGATGTGGATGTGTTCGGTATGGTGCTGCGGGCCCTGGATTATTCTGTACCTATTCCATAAAACTCTCTTCATTTTAAGGGGTTCAGCTAGCGGCGGCCCATTATTGGCCTGGGTCCCAGGCACAAACCTTCGCATAGCTCCAGTTGGAAGTCCCCTCAAGCTGTTCCGGTGTGCACTAAAACAGGACTGGTACGGTGGCTACAGCTCCGCCACTTGAAAGTCTTCCGTGGCGGAGAAATTTGCTCGGGGTAGACTCCATTTTGTGGCGCCCTCAACTCTCAGCAAAGCAGTGGTGTGCACCAACTTAAACCCGATGATCACACGATCTCCAAGCTCTAATGGCCCGTAAACCACTGGCTAGTCAGTCACATGTGATTCGTTGGTGAGTACCCAAGCCAGTGCTGGTGCAGTAGAGGTCGCTGTCCGCCGTGTGGGTTGCTTAACATGCTCATACCATCCCGGACTGTTCAGTATATCGAAGAATGCTGATGGCACGGGCCAGTGATCGGAGTCGCAGGGCATGGAGGTAAAGCATATATCAGGCAGATCGAAGTCGGCCATCACTAGCACGTGGCCATGTTTCAGTGACCCTAGTTATCGCAGTGCTTCCAGTAAATGAGGGCCGGTAGGATCGTTGCAATTCGGAGACCCGTAGATCACGCCTACAAAACATATCTTCTTGGCCGGCAGTCCTATAGGAGCCCATGTTATCCCCGGCACTTTATCTCGGGTGTAGCCTGAAGGCTTTGTTGCCTCCAGCTTCCTTCCGACGTACAGAACACAGCCCCGCCTAAGTTTTCTGTTTTGTCCCTCCGGATGAAATCCATGTCCCAAACCTCCAGCTTTCAGCCAGAAACTTCGGCGGGCAACCACTTTTCCGCTGTCCCAATCACCGTCGTGTTGCTCTCGGTGCTCGAGAGGTGGAGTTCGGTAAGCTTGTTGAATAAGCTCCGGCTTTTCGCTCGTGCGAAATTCCAGGTTTCGGCCATCATATTATTGCTCGGTGGGAATAAAGTCCCCTCTGTGGTCACTGCAGGGGCACTAGTGTTAGCCGCGAAGGAAGACGGCAGTTGACCCGCCCGTGGAGCCGTCTGGAGGGAAGTCTTTGTCTGTCCAACAGTGCTCATGCTCTCAGCTCTACCTGAGCTAGCACGATCGAGTTTTTTGGACTCAGCAGCTGGCCACTGCATTCTGCCATGATTTCTGGAACGTTTGGTAAGGACAACTTTGGCTGGTTTATCATCGTCAGTTCAGATGATCTTTGTGGTTAGCTTTGGTTTCACTATCTGCATGGGTGCAGATGTGGATCTAGAGAGAAGCCAACCCTAAAGATGTACCACTTCTCTATCTTCTCTCGAGCCACGGTCTCCGGTAGGCGGATGACTCGAAGGAGTTTGGGCTCAAGGGGATTCTGTAAACGAGAGGGCGGTGACAACGTGTTGGTACTGCGCGCCTCTAACCCATCGATCGCCTACTTCGATGCAATAAATTTTCCCTGATGAAGCTCGCGTCTCACTGTCTGGTGGTTTTTGTTCTTTTGGAGACTGGTGTTTCTCCAGGGGGCCTGATTAAGCGCTCTTAGACTCCACCATTAAGATGGGCTTGTGGTGAGTTGGAGTGCCACTGGATGCCGTGTGCTACCGTTCGATCTCGCAGTTCATGCCCATTTATACTTTGGTTCCAACTCAGCAATCCTCTTTGGGCATCCGCAAAGTTTGACCCGTTGCCAGAGTAGATGTCCGACGACACATCACTTCTGTTTGTGAACCCTTGTAGGGCTCGGGGGCATGGTTCAATTGTCATTGGGTGCGCGGCTTCTATGTTTATTGCTCGAGATTTCATGCAAATCATTACACACTAGTGCTTTTTTCCATCATCTTCCTGCATCTGACCCGCAAAAGTCCGCAATGGCTGAGTCTAATATCACCAATTGGCCACCATCCTTGGGGTACCCTGCACTTCGGTGATGGGGCCATATACTGCTTACACGCGGCCGCCGTACATCCTTTACATTGTACACAAGGTCAACTTGCACGTATTAAGCTCGTTCTTTTTCTCAGTACCCAAAGCTACTTCCGGATAAAGCTCGTCATGTGGGTTTCCCGGGTGTGCCTCTTTGTAGCTTGTATGTGTTCACTTGGTGGGTCTACCACGGGCTGTCGTGAAGGTAGTGTAGTGGGATGTTTCGCGTCATAGATTAGGTGGGAGTTTGTCAGTCCACTACCTGGTCCCTTTCAGCCCATCGATGAGTTCCGGATTTTGGGGTTTTCACAATGCTCTCTGGGATCAGTGTTCTTTCATCATTTGATCCCGGTTCTCTGAGATTCCGAATTTCATGGGTGTAAGCCTAGGCTTGTATCATCTTAGGGGAGATCATATTCCCTATATCGCTACTCGTCAGCAGTCACTGGAGCCACATGTATCATTCCGAACGGATGGAGGTCTTTCATGATCAGTAGGTACCTCTTAAATCTGTTCAGCCATACTAGCGAGCGGAGCACCTTTGTCCAAGAGGAAAGTTCAGTCACCCGTGACAGAATGGATGTCGGTACGGCGACGGCTACCGTCATCACGGGGCTTTTGATTTCCATTTCTTATCCAAGTAGTGTTCTCAGTTTGTGAATGGGCCAGTTCCGTTCAGGCGTGTGCAGGAATTTCCGTCTCTCACTCTACGTATATAGCTACCGGAAGTTGGTCGCACCTGTGGAATATAAGTCTGCTAAGTTGTCGAAGGACTCAGCACGCTGCCACTGGCCTACAGTAGTTTCATCGCGTAGGATCGTGAGCCCGTTAGCCACGAGCTTGGTGAAGCCGCTCTTGGCGTTATTATTGCAGTGCGGCACGATCGTCAAGTCTGCTCAAAACCTGGCTGGCCAGCCATTCGGGCTGAAACACCTTGTTGTTTTTACCGCATTACCAACAAAACCGTATTGAGTTAGAGGCGTGAGATGGAGACCGATTTTAGAAGGGTGACGCCGGTCTTGCCGAACGGGATCATTAGGATGTGGAGTCCATCACGTAGACACCAGGGCCTCTAAACTATGCTCACAAAGCTAACTTCAGACAAACCGCGGAGGGCGAGCGACCCCCCCCCTTTAGGTTCGCACAACTGGGAGGCTAGCAACGAGGGTCCCGTATTTTCTCTATTTCTTCAGTATGACGGTGAACTACAAGTCTAGCCTGTCTTCTGAGTCAAGTGGCTGGTCCCAGTAACCTTTGTCCCGACAAAGCGGCTGCAGTAGAGACTTGCGAGCAGCAGCCGCGGGTAAGCAAAACCGAGTTGATCAAACAGTTCAGTTCAGTTCAGTTCAGTCTGCACAGGACAGGTAATGGCCACGGCCAATCGAGCGTCCAGAATTCCTTCGATGGTATGCACACCAGTTATGCACCCACCACTGCCGTGCGTACTGCACGGGCCGCCTGTCAGTTCCCCACCTTCTGGTCCAGCGCCCATTGTGCTTCAGATATATCATCACCACTGGGCTGGATATTATACGGACCTACGGGGCTGCATGAGTTATTGAACTATGCGTGCCCGGAGAAGGTCATGAAGCAGCGGTTGCACCGCCTTTACGATCAGGAGGTCCGCCACCTTGGAGATGATCGTTTTTTGTTACCGCGAAAGAATGAGCCCACGGTGGAGATTACAAGGAGAAAGACAGGGTGCCAGCCAAATAGTTTACCTGCGCCCCTCCCATGAGGCGCACGGACGGATCGTCTCATAGACAACGAGAACTATGGTCTCCGCAGATTACTGACCTTAAAGTAGAGGTTTCGTCGTGACGACCACCTTGGAGGGGGTACTTAGAAGCATTGATACACAAAACTCCCTTAGCTACGCAGAAAAGGTGTTTAACGCTGCTAGAATCGGCAAAAATATACGGTACTTGCCACGCTATCTTGTTCTCAATCCCAAACGCCTGGAAAGCTCCGGGTTATCTTTGACTGCGCGGCACCAAGCTTCTGGGGATCCAGCGCCCAACGCGGATGCATGACATAAAATCTAGTAAGTTGTTTGGGGCGGATAGAGTATTCCAACAAATGCTCGGTGCATTGAAGTCCCCCGCTATGAGTTTGGAGGAACAGGGCAGCAATGAAAGATAGTTGAAAGCGTCAATAATCTTGGTAAGATCCATAGCGTTGGAATCGGGTGGCCTATAGATGCAACCAATATGAAGATAGGAATTAAGTAAGGGAATTGTTAACCACAGTGAATCCTGAATGGCGTCCAGAGTTGTGTGTGACAGTGGAATGGCCAGCAGATTGTTTTTGACATAAATTAGACAGCCTCCCCCACGACAAGGCCTATTCCTTCGGAACATCTGGTAGCCAACTAGACAGACTCGATCTGACGGGACGGAATCTGTTAGCCATGTTTCAGTTACAATGATAATATCAAAGTCAGAGGGCTCAGCGATGCTGCGGATGGCTTTAGTTTTGTGCAGTAATGAACGGGCATTTACAAGTATGACTGAGAGAGATGATACAGGCCTCGGTAGTGGTGGATATGGTGGGGGGTTCGGTAGTGGTGATGAGGGTGATAATTCCAGTGAAGTATAGGGCAAGGATGGGGGGAGGACCTCAGTTGTTCCACGGATTGGATGAGTTGAAGCCTGGAGGGGGATAGTGTGAGGGGAGAGGGATGGGGAGGTGCTGTTTGGGAGAGTAGTTTGAATGCGGGGAATATTCTCGAAGGGGGCCGGCAGGAAAAAAGCGGCCATGGATGGATGGCAGTACTGGGCCAAGAGACGTGGATGGGTCTTGTGGGAGAGGGTAGCTAGGTGAAACCAGGAAATGGTTCCCAGGGAGTGACTGGGTAGCGTTAGAGGTATAGAGTAGTTGGTGTGGCGGATAGTAATGTAATGGAGCGGTGAATGGGGGGGGGATAAGGTGGGTACAAGTAGGGTGGAAATGAAAAGGCAGTTAGCCGAGATGGAAAACTAGGATTCCCAGCCGCATAAGGGGCTGGTAAAATTTCACGTGACTGAGTCATTACCTTATGGTTTGCATGTGCGTTACGTTGATGGGCCTTGTTCTTTTGGTGACGAGGTGTTAACTTCTGTGGGTGAATCTGCACTGACGGGCTAATTAGCGGTGGTGGCCTAGGTGGTAACCAGACACATTCTGGTTGCAAATGGGTGGGTGCAGATGGTGGGCTTAGGGGCCTGGTTGAATTATCAAAAATTCCAGAGGTAACAGGATGCATGGGTGTAGACGGAGGTGGGTTGCTGGTGCAGTGATTTTTAGGTATGGTTAAATAACCCGACATGGAGCTAGTAGAAGGAATGGGGTCATCTAGACTTGTGGAGTACATGAGCTCGCGGGTGGATGAGTTGGAGGAACCTTCATCAGTTTTGTGGACGTTGGGGCGCTTGTTCCAGTCTGGAGATTTGCTTGGGCTATTCTGGATATTGGGGCGTTTGCCAGGTGGCTCATTGGGTGAGGAAATTGGCGTACTGTCTAAATCTACGGTTGCATTGTAATCTGCAATAGATGGCAACATCGGGTGATGGCCAGTGATAGGTGCCCCAGAGTTTTGGGGTGGATTGTTGGTTGCGCGAACACCGGGGTTACTGTTCTGGGGGTGACTCTTGTGCACCTCTCTTTGCAGTGGGGTCTTGTCAGGAAATATCTTGGCGCACTTGAAGCCGGTTTTGGCTACGACTAACGCTTGCCGGCTGATAAAAATCTTGGCGACAACTTCATTTGTAAACTGGAACAGCAGTGGACAGGTGGTGCGTAGGGAGGTTTTGCGGAGTCTAATACAGTGGCACAGTTGTGAGTCAAGGTTGCAAGCGCTTAAGATCATATTTTTAGCAGCTGAGAGAGGTATTCGGTCTGGAATGTTAAACATCACCGCATTGTTTGCCTTTTTTATCCGTCTGGAGATTTCCGAGGCAATTGTGTCCACAAACTTCGTGGCCAGTAGTAGATTGGTTGGGGTATGGTGTGCGGCTGGATCAAGCAAGAATGCTATAGGCATCAGTTGACTGATAATTTGATCAGCGGAGTCAATGCGAGAGGAAAGACTGCTCAGATTTTTGCTCATTTCCGTAGTTTGTCTATTAGCATGTCCAAGTATATCTACCAGAGAGACTGAGCAGTTATTCAGTGAGTTTTGCAGTTTAGCAGTCTTGCGACGGCGGTTGCTGGCAGTGATTTTGGGTCGGTTGGGAGGAGATGTAGGCATATCTATGGTGGTAAGGATGTGGATGGCCAATCGGATGAGATGTGGCAATATGCGGGGGTAAAAGAGCTATACGGAAGCAAAGGATTAGGTGTAGAGTATGGCCAATATATGTGAGCCTTAGGTGGGGAAGAAAGTATTAGCCACGGGGGGTCAATATCAGTGGAACTAATTATGTATCAGTTGTTCAGCTAAAAACTGCAAGCAGTTTCTGCGGATGGTGCTGTTTGAAAAGTTCCGGATGTATTACGCAAGTCAAGACGGCTTTAGTCTCTTTACTAAGGTGATTCCCTGAGTGGTGTCTTAGAGTCTGCTAGTGTGGTTTCACTGAGACTGATGTTTCGCTTAGCTCCGACCCTAAGAGCAGTTCAATGATCACTTTTGTGTGTATCTTTTACCACCGGGTGGTCCCAGGGACTAATGTTCAGAAAAAATCGCTTGATTTTTTCTGGGTCGGACAACAGACCTTAGAGCTATAGTTTTAGGGATTATCCTAGATAGCTTAATAAAAACTATACCGATAACAGGGAGAAAGCTACGCGGTGTTCTCAGGAAAAGTAAAACTCCAGCAATGTCCACAACACAGCAGCGTTGTTGATGCACATAAAAAATTGAGACTGCCCAGACCTACCTGGACCGCAGCTTGTGACCCCCAAGATTGGATTTAAGCCCTTGAGTTTGGCACCCTGAACAATACTGTAAACTCGTGAGAAAAAACCGGTTTCTCTGCTTGGCCGTCCACGGTCGAATCACCTACCGAGGAACAAAGAAATGGCACAAAAGTGTCTGGCGCTTCTCCAAAGGAGCCTACTTTGGAGAACTTTGTTAAAACTTGGATGCCATCAGTCTGAGCAAAGAAAATTTGAACTGGGCTGTCTATTTTCCCAGCATGAATTCTCAGGTGAACTGCATGCTCAGCCGAGCGGCGAGGTACCTTTTGTCGAAGAAGTGGCTACCACTCTAAAACCAGTGTCTGCAAGTAGACACAAAATGACCATACCGGCTTTATCTCTGCAGGCAGTGACGATGCGGAAAGGGTGCTTTGCCATACTCGAATAGAGCTTCACATACCGCACGGACCCTGAAGTCATGTTACACTTCAGAAAAATGAAAGAAACGGAGAATGTGTGTGAAAATACACAGAGCACCATCTACAAATAGGGGACTGCTCCAATGGGTACTTTGGTGAGCTAGTGTCAAAACCTTGCACAAAAGGAAGGATCAGATTTCAGACCACGGCAAGCCGAGTTATTCCGCAATTCGTTCCATCTTATCCCTTTCATTTCATTAAGTTGGTTTTCTTTCCCTAATGGCAGCAAAAGTATACTCAGCTCAACGTTTTTTTTTACAATAAACAATTCCGTAAAATTTTGTACGGACCAATAAAAATCGTCATCATTTGCTACCGCATTTTGGAGTTACTACGGTTTTTTGGGGGAAAGTTTATCATATATTCATGAGGTAGACTTTGTTGCGTCGCCGATATGCAAAAACATTCTAAAGCATGCTTTGCTTATTAGTATTCGAACCATGTATTTTTTGAGGAATTCCCACGTACCCTGATTTTGGAGGCTGATTTATAATCAGGAAGTTTTCTCTTTTTACCCAAGAAGTTTTGTACAAATTTCAGTATAACTTCTCTGTTTCTCAATACTTTCGTCTCACACAATATCTCAGTGTCACGTGGACGTTGCCGTTAGATCGAGTTTTCCGAGCAACTGGTAATCGAGTTGACATAACAAAAAGTACGACCCCGGAGAGTCTACTTTCTAATCGTAGTCTGAGTAAGTGAGTCAATACTCTGATGGTCAAAACAATCCCGAATTTTGCAGCGGGCTTTGGAGCTGATTTGCACTGATTTGTGGAAGCCACAAGCATAAGAACCTGTAGTACACGCAGCCAAAGCGGACAGTCTGTGACCGCAGGCACCGAGAGTATACTATGGGTAATAAGGGTGAGAGGCACGACCGCATCCTGAACACTGGCGATATTCGCGGAGGGAATTTGGCCGGTGGTGCAGAGGATATATGTTGAAAATTATTCCAAATGTTCTACGTGCTTTGTGCATGTGGCCACATTTGGCATTTATTTGGTAGGCTCGTCCACACACAAAACATAAGCACGTATGTTTGTTCGCCTGGGGCTTTCGAGTTTGGAGTTGATCCATTTCTGTCGGTCATGCTCGGATCACGAGAAGCTGAACATTTGGGTTTCGCTGTTCAGACTATTGAGCCGTATACTTGAGGTTCGTATATGTTTATATCTTTGGTGGTTTTCAGCCTAATACTGTAGAACCGAGGAATCGATATTGTTTGGGTTTCGGTGTAAGTTTGAACTGGCTATGGGTTGCTTCGTTTGCAATAACTGTGGGTTTCGCATAGAATCACAGCCAACAGACCCGCCGTTTGAGGACTATGAGTCTTCTTCTCAGTGACGTTGCTGCCCAAAAACGTGACGTAGTTTTCAGCGACTACTCCTACACAGCAGTTAAAGAAGCGGTGATCCCTAGCCTTCCGTCGTCTGAATCGTCTAGACTGAAGCAGCTGATCTAAGGGACTGGGTTAGGTAGTAGGAAGCCTTCTGCATTACTTAGAGAAGTGTAAAAACTGGCAGGTCAACTTTTCGAGGAAAAATTCCTTAAAGGGTTGTAGGTACAGCGAAAAGCAACTAATACTCAAGCACCACTCGAGGTTTCTAGTCGTCTTAACCCCACAGAAGCGGAGGAACCGGCGGACGGTATTGTTCAACGGTGCTATCTACAGATTACTGCCATAACAAACTCAGTAGCCTCAGATCATAGCTCTCACTGTAGGAATACACTCTGAAGACGCCCTGAAAGCTGCTTTTGAGCTGGCTTTCAGACTTTTTTCTACTCCTAGCTATTCTTACTGTAGGGAGCAGAAACCTTATCACAACTGACCGACCTGAACGCCCTTCTCCTGATCGCCTTTTTAGTCAATTTTGAACAGGGTACTTTTGATATCACAAACGGTTTGGGGAAAAGGTCCGACGCTGCCAAGCCGGCTGCACATTCCCATGTGCCATACAAGGAAACCAACATCCCGAGGCTTTCCGACGACTAACGTGGTCGGCGGCCACACCAGCAGCCGTCTGTTGTACGCTCGATATTTAGTTTCCAAAAACCTGTTCCTAATTGACATCGGTGCAGTAGTTAACGTCATTCCAAAAGCAGATGATGCCACTGTTCTATGAGCCCAACAACTACGTACCGCCAACAACGCACAGACTGCTCAACTTGGGTCTATGTCACACCTTCCGCTGGGTGTTTATGATAGCAGATGTCTCCTACCCCATACTAGATATCGATTTCTGTGACCATTTTGACCTACTGGCTGATGCACAATGCTAGGGAGTTGTCGACCGATAGATTTTCTTTCCGTAACCGGTTCGTATTTCCTCGCGAATCACATCACTCCTCTATACACCGAACTTCAGGCCCAACACCTCTGCGCAGAACTCCTTCCAGCTTACCCGGCAATGCTAGGGCAGTCTGGACTTCCTCCCGCTGTGACCACTAACGTTACCCACCACATCGTCACTAAATGACCAACAGCTTTTAGCCGACTCCGTCGCTTGGTACCGGACAATTTCCGCATGGCACAGGCTGGGTTCAAACACAAGCTCGAATTAGGCATAATACGTCCGCCCAGTAGCCCTTGGGCTTCGCCACTTTACATGGTTCCTTAACCTAATGGCGACTGGCTTCCCTGTGGCGAACATAGGGCCCTTAATCAAGCTACTGTCCAAGAACGGCACCCCATT
Source organism: Fasciola hepatica (assembly GCA_948099385.1). Taxonomy (NCBI): domain Eukaryota; kingdom Metazoa; phylum Platyhelminthes; class Trematoda; order Plagiorchiida; family Fasciolidae; genus Fasciola; species Fasciola hepatica. The sequence goes on along the minus strand of CANUEZ040000112.1, from coordinate 2,952,719 downwards.
CCACATGTTCAAATGTAACTTCTTCCCTATCCGGCTGTTCTGTTTTCAGCGGCATCGGCCTAGTTATAACATGCCACCAAATCCCGGTTGCCGAGGCTGACATCTCTAAAATCGCTGTCACAACTCCATTCCGACTATTCGAGTTTTTGTGCAAGCCTTGCAGTCTGCACTTGGGTGTGCAAGGGCTAGAGGTGCAACCCCGAACAAAAAGGCCGAACGGTGCTTGAGACACCGCTTCGTACCCTACTCCCGCGACTCTCTATGTTTATTCACGGAACCTCAAGCGCTCATCATGCTACGGCGTCCCCGGTAAGCGACGCGCCTCGTGTCCCGGCGGTCGATGTGATAAGACAACAAGCTGGGATTATTCGCCGCTGGAAAGAAACACGCAGCCTGTTAGAGTGTCAGGGCGTTTCTAGACGTCGGCAGTCAGTGCATTACAATGCGGACTGTACATGACTATGACGTAGTTATCGCTTGCCTCTCAGTGCGTCGTTACTAACCTGTCTCTCCGAGGCAAGAGGCTAGAGCACTCGCCCGAACCAAGGGGGTTTCCGCCGTGGTAGACGCTGTGTGGATCAAACCTCCACTCTGCGCGGAATACTGGAGCGCCACTATAAGTTCCAGCAGCCGACGGTAGATTGTTTTATCGACTTCCGGACGGCCTTTGATTCGGTGAGCCACGAGTCTCTTTGGGCCATAATCCAATCCGACGGGATGTCCGATAAGCTTTTAGGGCTGTTGAGGGGATACTACTCGACAACTGGTTGCAGGGGTTCGTATGTACGGTGAAGGGTCTTGTTAGTTCGCTGTCACTACGGGAGTTAAGCAGGGCGGTTCCCTCTCACCGGTGCTGTTCAACTACGCCACTGATTGGACGATGAGACAGGCATTACACAACTACCCTGGCGTTCAGCTTAGCCAGGAAATATACATCTCGGAACTGGAGTTTGCGGATGATATTGTCGTGCTTGGAGACTCCGCCGCTACGCTACAACCAATCCTCGACCGAATCAATTCCTTCGCGAGGTCCATCGGACTTGAATTAAATTCGACCAAAACAAAAGCTTTCACAACCCATCTGGGCCCGACGATTCAACAACTGTCGATCAATGACCAACCAGTCGAATACGTCCCTTCATTCAAATACCTAGGCTCAACCCTGCTTCCGAACGGCCAGGCAAAAGATGAAGTGGTATTACGGATGGACAGCGCCAGGAGAGCCTTTCTTCAGCTAAGACGAACGCTGTGGACTCGCAGTGAAATCAGCTTAAGAACCAAAGTTTGTATTTTTCGTGCCGCCATCTGGCCAGCACTCATCTATGGCTGCGAAACCTGGCAGCTACGAGCTGAGGACATCAGAAGGCTGGGGTTTTTCGACTACTGGTGCCTGCGGAAAATCCTCAAAGCCAAGTGGCGCGACAGGGTGTCCAACGACGAGGTAAGGAGACGTTTCTCTGATATCGATGCTCTCCCCATCCCCCTCCAACGTCGACGACTTCAGTGGTTCGGCCGTAAGCTTTGGCGACCCGAGTCAAAGATAACCAAGCGACACTCTGCCTCACTCCCTGCCCTGGTTGGCTTTGTTGTCTTGGTGGACAGCTCAAAACGTGGACCAGTAAAATAGAGAAAGACTTGGTGTTTCTAGGTTTCGGTCGGTTTGTGGAGCCCTGCGATGGAAAAAGAGCTGGATCAGGATCTGTACGGAGCTCGACTACGACCGCCGCGCGTGGTGAGCAATGCTCCGTGATATCCATGGAGCCGACTTATCCTCTCGCAAGACATAGTCGCGTAAGAGCAAGCAAGTAGTTTGGGACCCGCAATGCAGTCCAAACCCCTCAGAGGCTTATACATGAAGCAACACGATGTTTAAAATACCTGAGACGATATTTTGGTTGCAAGTCCTGCTGAGAAAGAGCGTATCGCACACCTGCACGCTCTTTTCGAGCGTCTTAGCCAACACGGTGTAACCATTAACCCTGCCAAATGCGAACCAGGTTGGATCACCGTCAAATTTGTGCATCACGACGTTTCAGCCTCGGCATACAGCCCCTATCAGACAAAGTGGCGGGAATTCGCCACTATCCTGAACTTCACCCCTACCAGCAGTTGCGCCAATATTCTGACTTGATCAGCTGCCATCATGCCTCCAACCTGCGGAATCTCGATATAGTGCCTTCAGCAGAGAACGACCGGCAATTTATCTGGGTATCCGACATTTCCGACACACACTAAGGGCCAACCGTTCAGTGTTCACAGATCATAAGCCTCTAGTTTACGCTCTCTAGCCAAATTCTGATCGATATCCGCCACTCGGGACTAGCCACTTAGACCATGTTCCACAGTTTACTACGGACTTTCGACAAGTCTCTGGGGCACACAATCCCGTTGCAGACGCACTCTCACTCGTTGACAATATCGAAGACCCCCTGCCAATGTGGATAAATCTAGAAGCCATCGCCGCAGCTCCAACAACCGATCGTGAATTCCAGCAGCTTCCTGCATTTAGTGCTAGTGAAGCTTCTAATTTCAGACGCAACTATTGGTTGCGATGTCACAAAGCCGAACCCGACCACTAGCTCCTGGCAATTTTCGCCAACAGGCTTTCATCAGCCTCCACAACTTATCGCACCTTGGTGTGACCACTTCAGTGAAACTAGTCACCGGGCGATTCGTTTGGCCTCGCGTCAAACGCGACGTACCTCTTTTGGCCCACACTTGTTTCCAATGTTAACGCGGTAAAATACACCGTCACGCGAGATCTGCATTAGGCATATTTGAGCCAGACGAAGGCTTCCATCACGAGCATGTGGATCTGGTGCCCCCCACCATCCAACGGTTATGTCTGCATCCTCACGTATGTAGATCGTTTCACTCGGTGGCCACAGGCCATACCTGTTCCTCGTCCTACCTTAGAGGAGGCTACAAAACAGAGTTTGCCATGTGTGCTTATCCCTGGTGCCAAATTTGACGTGGTTTGGTACCCAGGTTGAGCCCTAATTTTTGTATTTTATGTTTTGTTCGCGCGGATCACCGGAGGAAACGGAGTCAGTAGCCATGATGTCGGCTACATTTACCAACAGAGTTCAACCGCCTCAAAGTTTAACTTGGATTCCATCCAGTTCCAGCTCCATCCATGAGTGGGGACGGCACCCAGATGCACGTACTAAAGCTATCCTCATCGTTAGGTCCATTGGTAAGCCACCTGCGAGCACGTATCTCATAGTCCGTCCGGGACACCTTCAGTAGCACAGTAACAATTCACATACTGCATGGAATTCCTTTGTGGATACCTGTTCGAAGAGGTGATATTACGAAGGAACCCGCATACACAGCATCACGCAGCTAGCCTTGTACAACACAGTCAGCCTCAGACTATCAAGTTGAGAGCCGGAGGCAGCCGAACGACTAACTTCCTCGGTTGCAGGGCTCAAGGAGGAAGTAGAAGGGCTCAGGAGATTTCTCACCGAAAAAGCACTTCACCCAAGGCTCCGCAGTGAGAAATCCAAGCTAGCAACCCATGCAAAAGACGATCACAAGCTCAGCTTTGATGATCGAGCTTAGTGTCTACCATGCGACAATTTCGTAATCACTCCACTTCCGTCGGGGAAAATACCGCGAGTATTAGAATAGGTGCTACAAAACCCCTGAAGAAAACAAAAGGTATCCCAGACCACAAACCTGGGAACCAATCCATGGTAAAGAATGAGATTAGCCCATCCGCGGGCCCAAATGCCAACCACCAACTTATCTTTGACGAATGCCGCAGTGAGGAGGCTAAAACACCGAAAAAGACAACTGATGCAGTCACGCAAAACGGGATCACACATAAGAAGGACCAGTTCTGTGAATTTCGCAAAGTACACAAGGTCAAACCACGAAAAGCAGCCCATTTATTTCGGAAACCCAGGGGGGGGTATACCGTTCCCCTGGTATGATGCCTTCAAGGTCGCTGGACAATAAAACCTAATAATCTCCCTCACATTGTCCACCCTTGGTCCCCCAATACCCTCAGCTCCTGACAACCTCCAGGGCCTCATTTTTACCTCCAGCTCTCTCTTCACTTTTCGGGACAAAAATCAGATATCTCTGGTAGTCCTGCAAAAGCTCATGGGCGTGTGCTCAATTGTCGCTACAACGATTGCCCGAGTCTGCTGAATAAAATCCCGGAGCTTCGGCGGCTTACAGTGGATGTGGAGCGTCATATCATAGAGCTTACAGAAACCTGACCCACTCCTGACATACCTAAAGCTGAGATATCCATTTAGGGATACTTCATAGTTAAGCAGAGCTCCAGCGGAAATCGTGCTGGTGGGTTAATAATATACTATGATAATTTCACCCATCGCCCTACTATATTTCCAACCCCCCTTTCGTTTATCAACTGGCTCCGGGTCGCCTTTACACTTTCTATGACAGACGCCCCACTGCTTCGTGTGGTCTATCGCCACCACGAATGCAATCCTGCCGAAAACCCAGGGCTCATAGGCTTCTTCGAGAACGAACCAATGGGGAACTATTCTTTCAATACATGGGTCACCTAGGGGCAGAGCTCCGACGCAACTTGCCTTCAAAGATCATGCTGGGTCCCCAATCGCTCCCCCCCAGCTAAGTGGCTGAGGCCTTCCGCCCACACTTTGGTGTGGCTTTTAGCTCCGGACCAATATCGTCCCACCCCACTATGCATCTAATATATTTGGTCACTACTCTTAGTCATCGCTATTCTCATTTGTGCAGTTACGAAAGGATTCCGTCGACTGAACCAGTGTGCTGTACGGGTTCTGACCTTATTCATCTCTGCATTCTCAAGGAGACAACGGCCATATTAGCAGCTTTTGATGCATCTTGTTTTCAGCGATGGACTGAGGATGGAGTTGTCCCCAACAGCTGGACAAAAAACAGCCATCGCAACCATCTTTAAGAAGGGCTGTAGACACCTCGCCTCCAATTACGGACGCATAAGTCTGACTGGCATCGGCAGCAAACTTTTTGAGGGTATTTTCAAGAGTGCGGCTCCTTCTGAATTACACACAAATAGAATCCTTTCCTCGTCCGTATATTGATTTCTTCCTGGTAGTTCATGCATTACAAATATGAGTACTGTCACGGATAATTTGACAAACGCCTACGTAGATCGCCAAGCTCACACACACTCCATTCATCGAATTTGTTAAGGCCCCCGACAAGGTCCCACATGCTCATCCTTATGATCTACCAACAAAGGCCGATACAGGCTCTAGGTTAGACAACTTTCGCAGCCTCCTCATCGACCGCACGTTTGTGGTTAAGTTCGGGACTATTTATCCCTGCCTTTCCCACCAACAACTAGCTTCCACAAGGATCGGTCTAACGTCTTCTTACAGTTTTGGCCTGCACTATTGTTCCCCTAACAGCTATTCCAGTGGACACTGTCATGTATGCGGACGACGAAATCTCTGGAGTTCAAGCATTGAAAACTTGCAAGTCGAAGTTGACGAAACAAAGCGCTGGTCCGGGCATTTGAGCCTCCGGGTTAATGATGAGAAATGCATGAGCGTGTCATTTGGCAGAGACTGGTCACAAGTACTCCATTACCGAAACATCCACACTGTCAAGGGTTGGCCGACACAAAGTGCCTGGCTTCTGGTTGCATCGCAACTGAGTCTTCTCCCGTCACCGCGAACTTGCGAGAGAGTCTGATTTTCGAGTCCCAAGTGCGATTTGAAGGTGCTCCCTGCGCATCTCTGGGGATGATTACCCTATAATTTTCGGTGAGTACATCCGCCCTCCGTTGTATTACGCTAGTCAGGTAGTTCACTCCGGTCTTGTCCGAGATCATGAGATCCTAGAAAGGATTCCGAGGGCCTCCACCAGGGCAGTATGGAGCCTGCCCCACCTATCTTAACCCGTCCGGCCTCTTCTCTCCGTGACCACAGTGGAACGGTTTTAAACCGAGACCACGTAACTCTCCACGAATCGCCTTCTGTAGCTACAGGGTTGTCGCTCCGTGGGGTGCTGTCGGCAGGTATTTTTTTCTGGCACAGCAAAACTATTTTCCAGAAAAGTTAGGACGTCTACCTTGGCCTCTTCAGTGATTCCTTGCCCTAAAAATCAAAAGTGAGTCAAACGTCTTTTATCACATTTCCACTCCTCTGTGTGGCATTTCATCTCGCACCTTCATCCCTTCTAAAGCAAGGTAGTACTGGATATCGCTTACATTTTCCTCGGATGCCGCACCCCCTCCTCTTTCTTCTTGTTTCAGTCAGGTGAATTCGGCCGACGATCAAAAATTTCATCATGTGCCCGTACAATTGGGCTCAAAGCCTTGAACCTGTGTAATACTTTCAGATTCTGGGTCATTTGAGGGTACTGTACTTGTTGACGGGAACGCAGGTGTACAGGAGTCGGTGTCCGTCAGTTGATGCTGGGAAAGCAGGATCCCCGTGTTTAGAGGCCGATGGTTTTTGTTGACCTGTTTGCGCAAAATCCGCGAGAAACAACGGACATCCCGGCTGTATTGCTTTTAGTTCAAATTTGGAAACTGTTTGCGCCTTTGGCAGTCCATAACTCCGTTTCTCTCACCCACCAGTCCATTCCCCCCCACTTTTTTGTCTTCCTTTCCACATGATAGCCTTTGATTTGTTGCTCCTATCGTTTTCTTCATTTTACCGTTCTTCTCCCTCTCCCGATTTACCTGTTTCTCAACCATCTTCTCTTTTTTGGCTTTCAAACCATTTACTATTCTGTTCCTTTTTTCCATTTCCCTCAATCATCTCACCGTTCTATTTTTTCCTTCTCACCCGATTATTCTCTCTTACTTCCCTGCTCCCGTTTTTTCGTTTCTTTTCCACTTTCAGAAAATCGAGGCGCACTTACTCACATATCTCTACTCGACTTTCTCCTGCCAGATGGCAAGTCAGATTTATGGATATCACGGGCCACTTACGGCCGCACGCGGCGGTCGGAAGTAAGCGCCTTGTAGATGGTGATCGAGCTTTTTCTTTCTCCGAATTTCGTAGGCTCACGGAAGACCTGGAGGACCTAAAAGCCCTAGGCCCCTTTCCACTGTATTCGCTAACATTTTGAGTTGCTTACCTAGGCCAAAATTCCAACCGAGACAAGGAGCAGGGTAGAGTGTGTTCTTTTATCTCTGACTCGGGTTGCCGACAGGTGCGGCCGACCCCTGCCGTGGTTGATGTTGAAGTAGGGTAGAGTGCGCATCAACGACAGGTCCTTATCCCCCATCCCTCCGATGGAACCCCCGCTTGCCAGCTGAAATTGGGGGTTTACCGCAAGCCCCAGTGATCACAAAATCCCAGTCTTCTGATATCCCCGGCCTGTAGCGGCTAAGTTTCAAAGCTATGGATACGTACAAGGTAAATGGGAACTTCAGTCCTCAAGTTGACTTCACTGAGAGTCCACAGCGTTCGCCTTGGCTGAATAAAGGCTGCCCTTTTTCTGCCGATCCATGACACCAATTCATTTTTTTTTCTGGCACTTCTGACACAGGGCTAAGCCTAGGCATTTGGAAGAGGAGTAGTATTCGACTGGTGGGCCACCGATGGCCAGCTGTTTATTCTTCCGGCCCGTGTGGGCTGCAAAACATTTTGTTTTGGTGGCCTTCACTCTTAGCGAGGCGTACTTTGCGGAAAGGTTGATTCCTTCTAGGATCGGTCGGATCTTAAGGGGGAGTCTCCTAGGGCAACAATACCATTGGCGGGCTCAAGGTCCACGAAGTATGTCACCTGGCTAGGCCTAACTCCAGGGTAGTCGTGTAACGTATGACCCGTTGTCCGATGAGTGGCATTGTTAAGCTGCACTGGTGAGGTGGGACAGCCTTGTGTATTTTCGAACTGAGAGGATTCTCCGCCATACACACCGACCCTAGCACCAGCTATCGAGTTATAAACCCTAACAGCTTCTCAAATTTATCGACCATCCTATATGTTGCATTACCGTCCGACAGGACTCGCGGTTAACTGGATTAGAGGCGGCTCGGAATGCGATGAAGCGAGCTAACAATGGCTGCTGGAACCAGCCGTTGTGCTGCAGCATTCGGCCAGATGTGGATATTTGGTCTACACGGCCTACGTCACGGCCAAACCCCCTGGTTAGGGGAAGTAAGTCGGCCTCTTTTATCTAAGAAACGGTTTGGCAACAAAGCACAAGACACTATGCGGCTAAATCTATCAGATTGGCCCCTCGATATTTCTCACAAGCCCAGTTGTCACCTTTCTTATGAATGCGCAGCAGAATAGACATGTCCCAACGGGGTGGGAATGCCCCTGTCGTCAAATGGGACGGAAAAGTGTACACAAACTGCTAAAGGATGGCGACATTCAGGATTTCTGAGCTCCTGAAGGGATATTATCTTCCCTGAGGGGCTTTCTTCACTCCAGCTTGGTAATTTTTTCTGTGATTCCAGCAGTACTGGGGGGGGGGGTCCGGTTACTTTCGTACTGGACTGAGGGAATGGACCTTGGTTGGTCCGTCGGGCTGTTTGTAAACCAGTTGAGCAGTTGACGGTAGTGTTCGACCCAATGACCCACTTTCCTGCAGAACCTCAAAGAAGCGAACCTGGTTTGCTGCATCCATTCGAGTTGATGCTAGTGAGGGGGAACAGCCTACCAAAGTCGTCAATTCCTGAAGCTTCCTCCGTCTTTTTAGCTACTCTATCCATAAACCTTTGCGTCTAGCTCTGATGGAGCGTGAAGCCTCTTTGTGCCATCTGCTTCCTTCACTCCTGCAAGAGAACAGGGCTTCATGTGCCTTAGTTACCGCTGCAGCGCGCTTTCAGAGATTCAGTCTTTTGCCCGCCCTTCATTCTACAGTGTATCGCCCAGGCGGCCTCTTGACTGTCCTATTCATTTGGCTTCAATGCAATTCTACATGAACTTTATCTTTCTATAGATTGGTCGTGGCTATGGATCGAATTGTGACCGCCCGTGATGGAGCTTCTCGCTTCTCTGGATTTTCTAGAGTGACAGTCTCTGTCCCGAAAGGTAAAGAGATCTAAGCATGCGGTGGCAGATGAATTTTACTACGCGAGCTTGAGAAGACTTGGCTAGTGCCGTCTGCAAAGCCCGTTATTTCACTCTTGTACGCTCGTCGATCCTCAGAAGACTAGACCCAACGGGATCACATCGGGATATGGTCAAGATGATGTGCAGCGTAGCCGTCACGTGATAACGATTTTGGCAGGGGCTTCTTGGGCTTGAAAAGAAGTGCTGAAGACGATCACTTTGTTGACGTGGGCTGGTCAATCAACCAGCCATCTTTTCGGCGCGCAGATTGGGATCGAATTTAGCGAGGATATGACGAGTGGAGTGGGTCGTACCTGTGCGTGAGTTCCAGTTCTCTGCGAGAAAAGTGCGTCATATTTAAAAACCCGATTTATTACTTCCAAGAAGTCATAGTATAGTTCGTCTCTGGTTTTGTTACCAGCCGAGTTAGTTGGGGCGTATAAAGTAACCACCGTTAGATGGGGCGGGAGCTTTTAGGGCATGCCAAGGTGAATCTGAACGGGACTGGTCCTCAAAGGGGTCATTGAGTCACCGTCTGCCCTACTCAGAGCCAAAGCGACGCCTCGGAGGCCGGAGTTGTTTTTCGGGCCTTTAAGAGGGAGTCAATAAGGTGTGTCCGCCACAGGGATCTTTAGTAGTGGGCTATCTGAATTGCTTGGGTGAACCTTCGAGGAGCAGGCAGCAGGTACGTCGTGGTCATGTAGATTCCGCATTGTGATGCACTGGAAAAGTCCCGACACTAAAAGGCTACTTGTGTTCGTTCTCTGCAGCAAACTATCCTAGCTTGCTGTTCTATCATCTCGATGGCTGAGACACGAGGTGAAGTGCTTATATGAGAGGCCGTAGTATGCTGGGCGCATGAGGTTCCACGAATAATAGTAAACGGTCGCCGGAGCAGGGTGCGAAGAGGTGTCCACAGCAGTGATTGGCCTTCTGGTTCGAAGGTGCATTTTCAGCTCTTTCACATCCAAGTGCAGCTCACAAGGCAGCTGAGTTGTTCCAGAAGTACTGGTGGCCTGTTATCCAGCTCATTAGCCTTGTCCAGAATAACGGGTCGGCCAGTCCATGCCGCACTACATTGCGTTGCTTTCTTGCTTTTATCGGCATACTTTTACTAGGCTATCTAGGATAACCCTGAAAACCACAGCTCCTGGGAGACTTTTATGACTCAAGAAAAATCCAACGATCTTTTTCTGAACATCATACGTTAGGGCTACCCAATGATAGAATATGTCCACAAAAGTGACCTCTTAACTGCCTCTCAGAGTAGAAGCAGAATGAGACATCTGTCTCAACCAGACAAAATTAGTAGTTTTGAAGGTACTGCGCTGAAAATCGACTCCGTAGCGTACGTTACATAATAGCTATCTACGACGAAACACATCCCGACTGTTTAGCCTTCATCCTGACTTCAGAAGTACATCCACGAGTAGTACAACAACAACATACGCAGAAGCTACTTGCAGTTACTCGCTCACCAACTAGAAAGCGATTATTTCTGCAGATTTCGACCTCCCGTGACGAGATCTATCCCCCTCAAGGCTTGCATATATTGACCTTCTTCTGAACTTATTCCCCTGCTTCCATATCACTCTCTCACCCCGGTTTATTTCCACAACCTATCCGATGGGCCATCTATGTCTTCACCGTAGGTATACCCAGGTCTCCTACCAACCAACCCAAAAAAGCCTCGAGCAACCGCCGTCGTAAGACCACTAAACATCAAAAAGCACCAGATAACTGTTCAGGTCCCCTGGTGGAGGTACATGGTGCTGCCAATAGACAGACTACAGAAATGAGCAAGAATTCAAGCAGTCCTCCCTCCGAAATCGACTCGGCTGATCTGATCATTGGTCAACCGAAGCCTCTGGCTTTCTTGCTTGATCCGGCCACACACTATGCCACAAAAAGCTTACTGACGGCTACTGAGTCTGTAGACACAGTTGTCCCTGAAATATTCGGATGCATAAAAAAGGCAAACGATGCCACCCTGTTCGATGTTCTGCACCGAATATTTCTTTCAGTGGCTAAAAATATATTACTCAGTGCTTGCAACCCTGACTCACAACTGCGCCGCTCCTTAAGACCCCCCAAAACTTCTCGGCTCTCCAAGTGTCCGCTCCACTTCCAGCCTACAAAAGAAGCTGTCGCCAAGGTCATTATTAGCCGACAATCTTTAGTCGTAGCGAAAATTGGCTTCAAGTGTGCCAAGATACTTCCCTGCAAAACCCCACTGCAAAGGGAGGTTCATAAGAGCCACTTCCCGAGTAAAGGCCCTAGTGCAAGTGCAACCAGCTCTATCCCCAAAACTCTGATGTACCTATCACTGGCCATTGTCCGACGCCGCCTTCTATCGCGAATCACGATGGATGATGATCGCAACCTTCCACTGCAGGGGAAATGTACCACACTTGATGGATAGAGTTTAGACTTTCAATAATAGGGCTCCCACATCAATTCCACCAAGAAGTAGACACCATCCCGGCCAATGTGTGAGGACTTCTATACACGGGTAGGCCGGTTGGTCAACTCATTTAGAGTAAAGCCTAAACCTGATATTGTGCCCGCTCTGATAGTGTCTATGCTTGGGGGTGGGGTGGGGTGAGTGGGCCTGAATTCATGGATGCAGCGTAGTAGGAATCGAGCTCCTCCGCTATCGCCTCGGGTGACTTGATGTGACCGTTGCTTGTTAAATTTAGAGAGGGGCTGCCAGCGGGCTTAAGCTGATTTCTCTTCTTCAGTGGTCGTGCCATTTTTCAGGAGATATCATGGCATTTCAGGGTAGATGCCTCTTGTCTTTGGGCGTATGTTCAATCTTGATTCTGGTTGCTACCGAGGCATGTAAGAGCTGAAAAATGACGATGAGTCACTATCGGTGTGGTATACCTTCTGGAGCTTTAGAAATTTGGTTTGCAATCGGATCAGGACTAAACTACGGACTCTGTTTGACATGGTGCGAGTAGCGGTGATTGTGGACCGCAGGTTGGATAGGTTAGAACAGAGTAGGTCGGTGGCCAGCTAAGGGTCTTATTGCAGGAAGAATTCATCCTAGTCTAACGATCTGAGCCTGCAAATAAAATTGCACCAGATGACTGTTAGAGAGAGATGAATGGTTGGGTGAGACTCAGCAAAAGCTTGCGGAACCAGGAAGTTGTAGGACAACATTCTGTGGCCACCTCCTGAGAAGAGTTCGAGCGCACTGACTGAAACATGGGATAAACCAGTAGTGAACAACCTATCAAGGATGTGGTTCCTCTGGTTGGGCAGTTATGTGTCGGATCTAGCGCCCTACTCTGATGCACGACATGGATTTTATGAGTTGTATGGGGTAGACACGGTATCCCAACAAGAAGTCAGTTCATTGGAATCCCCAGCAGTGAGTTTGTAGAAACAGGGCAGCAATGAAAGATAGTTGAACGCCTCAATAATCTTGGTGAGATCGGTAGCGGGCCATGTATGCGTTAAAACGGAAGTCAAAATCTTTATCCAGGGCACAAATGGTGCTTTCGACATTTTTGTTTTTACCTTTCAGTGAATCGAATAGACGACGGCCTTCATTGTCAATGTGCAAACGTGGTATCTTTACAAGGCCTTTGCTAGTGATTTTGGGTTTGGTGTTCAGTACCGGATGGACAGAAACGAAATCCATAAATGTGGTTTCTCATGAGTTCCACGATTCCTCAGATGGTATTTTAGCGGCTTCTTTTCAGAATGGAGTAGGTGGATGCAGAGAATCCGACACTGGGCAGGTTCAAATCCGAGACGGTTGTGTTGTGTTCAGAACTTAATAGATTAGAGGGAGAGAAGAACTTCATTGTGGAGCACGGAACAATCAACCGTCCACGAGCTACCGTGAGTAGAACCTTGAATCAATCAGTAGGCGGTCAGACTAGGGCCAGCGTCTTATGGATTCGAAAGCACGTGAACCCGCGCTACAGACTGATTCGAAGCAGGTTAAGATGGAAAATATTTTGCAGATGCGAGAGCCGTGGTGTGCTTGTGGTACTGAAGCCACTAAACAGCCGGCCGCCAACTTCGATGCTCTGAGCTTCCACTGATGGAGGCCTCCCTCCATCGGTCAAAGGGGTTGTCGCTGAGTGGTTCAAAAAACCCGTGCTGGTTTAACTGTGCTTACGACGGAAAAAGACCCTCATATTTCGCACTCAATGGGCCTTTCCCAGTGGGCCTGGTTAGGTCTGGTCTCGTTTGGACCTAACAATCGCTGCTTGGGATTGATGCTGATGCCAGTGTTGTGGTCGTTGGTAACAGAAGATCCCGTAAGCAACGAGTTCGCTTAATAACGCATCCGAAAGCTTTTACGTAACCGGACAAGCAAACAGACGAGTGAACCTTTTACAGGCTTGTGCAAGCAGTACATGGGACCAAGCGCGGCCAAGCGGCAACTAACCAACAAGCAATACGGCCTGGTGCCAAAGTGTGGTTAGTAAGGGCAGGCAGACCGTGGTATTAGTAAGGTCAGGCTGGTATGTTGACGTGTTCCTGTGCGTGCGTGTGACCAGTAGTATAAGTGAACTAGCACAAATCGACAGCCAAACAGGGAGAGCGGTCTTGTTTCGACCCAAAAGTCAATTAAACTACCCCACGGCCAACAAGCTCTCCATGCCGTAATTCATCTCTGGTGATATCCTTAACAACAGAGGGTTTTCAAAAATTAAACTATGCTTCTCATGGGCCATCTTCCGAAGCCTATAGGGAGAAATTCAGTAAAGCTTGAGAGCCTAACAGCGAGAATGCTCTACTCTCGTTGGTTCTGCGTGTAGTAAGTGATTTCCAGGCGGATTCAGGATGGTCAAACAAGATCATCGATCGAGTGTCTGGGTCAAAGCTATAAACTTCCCCTGAAGTTGTATTGGCTTTACTCCGAAATTGTTCGCAATAATTTTGGTTGCCGGCCCTTCGAGGGCCTGAACAGCCTGTGAACGTGGTCTGAGTGTCTCATGAGCCGCCAAAGATTTCGCAGTTTCCTAGACGGTCTGCGTTAGTCGTCCACTAATCGTTCCCTTATGTCCAAATCGGGATCAAAGTGGCATGTGATTCTTTCTCAGTGGTTGGCGCCCTGTATAACTTGGTCAGGGTTGAGACGGCCTGCGATCCATTTTTCTGCCGTCTAAGGGTCGCTTATTAAGCTTGATATTCCAGAGCTTACTTCACGTATTGTGGGCCGACTCTCCATACATAACAGCTCGAGATTTAGCTTATAGGCCAAATCCCCTGTTGTCAGTCTCGCTACAAGTTTCGCGGCAACAATTGTGGCAGGTGTGGCACTGATTTTCCTTATCCCTGAAGGCCTCCTTGAACTTTTTATTTCTACTAGGGGTGTGTCACATACTTATGCCTAGTTTATTCGAAGGTTGTTTGCTCTCGCGACAAAACCTTCCAGAGTGGCGGGTGTGATGATGCCATCCACCTGGAGCACCCCGAGCTAAACAGAGATTTTCAGAGGCCGCTGACAAATGCTGTGTGAATCTGCTCAAGCTGCAGTGCATAAAATGCACTGAGCTATCCGTACTCGTGTGGCAGGGGGGTCGGCGAAACCCGCGCCTCCTCCCGCCATCAAGACGGAGTAATCCTTACCATTATAGCCATCTTCATTATTGTTACCACCGTCCTCATCATCACCAGTGCCGTCAGCAGCAGTGTTATCATCATGCTCATCGTTACCCTCACCCGCGTCATCATTCCTGATAGTGGAGAAGGCTTTGGCTTAAGTGGTGACTACAACTAACACAATGGACCCCTCCGTCTCCAACAAGTCCGGCGGAACTGGTGTCGACGTTGTAGAAGCTAATTCGAGTTCTAACTCGCCAACCAGCCAGTGAACTAGACGAAAACGAAGTGCGGCAGTAAGAGCTCCAATTTACGTTCCCACAAACCCCCCTGAGGCACTCTTCCGCCATCGTAAAAGAATCTGGGCATATGTATTCGTACTTGGAAGGCTTGAACCGCCTAGGTTATAAGGCCAAATCAAAAAGACACAAGGCATCCCTAGGTGGGTCTCAGGTTATTTGCCAGTCAATCTGACGGCGGCATGTGTTGCACAGCTTTAAGGCAGACTGCCGTGATTCCTCATTGCTGAGGCCCCACTTTTGGCTTACTTTCACTAGCAAGGAGGACGTGGTGGATAACAACGGTAAGCTAAAAGCGGCTTTTTGTCTTGGAAAGTAAAAGACGCCTGATGATAAATCAGGACCCTGTGGGGTTGTCCTGAATACCGTTGCTGCAGCGTGAACAGTTCGTCATCGTGCCTGGAGGAAAAAGGGTGAACTGGTGCGTACTTCACGTGACCTGCTTCTACAGTGGAGGCCTGAACGAAAATTGGCTACCACAGAGCTACACGATCGTTTGCCCAAGGGCGAAAATGACCCCGATATTAAGGGATTTCGGGGCTGAAGTTTAGGGCCGGGCCAGCCTCGGAAGCCCCTGGTCCTACCAACTACACTTGTGTGCCCATCGGTAAAGTTTCAAGTTCACACTTTTTCACGAAGTGATGGTTCAGTGACACTGAGCAGTTCTGGGTGGGCGACCGTACTGCCGTCCAATTTCCGTAGCCTCTAGATAGAACGATCACCTCGAGGTGAGCTGGAAGAACTGGTAGCAAAAATCCCCCACAGTTGGCTTTCTGGGTGCCACCACCTGAATACTCAATTATCCGAGTGAATAGAAGCGATGCAAAGCAGAATAGTGAAGTCCCCCCTTATAATCCATCTGAAATACCTGTCTTTCAGATACAAGATTTTCGTGACCCTGAGTGACTTCGAGAGACCATTTGTTGTATGATTCGATTATCACCCAGTAGATGTGCAACAATGAGACTTGTGTACGGGTTGCCGGGCATAGACTCCACGGTAGTCTTTGATAAACTTCGGCGGTGTGGTCACGATGAACACTGCATTACCTTTGGCCATTTCAGTGTGCTGCTTAGCAGTCGGGACGAGGGCTGTTAGTGTCTGCCTGTGGACTCAGTCGTACTCCTTGCGGACTCGGCTATATACCAGCAGGTGTAAGTCAAATCTCGCAAATCGAGCAACGCGTAGCCAATTCAAACGAATCCCAAAACCAGAACAAGATTGATTCGTAGCTTCTACGGTACTAAATTGAAATACACAAAGGATACAAATATATACGAACCTCAAGTATGCGGCCAAATAGGCTTCACAGTAAAACCCAAAGGTCCAAAGCCCCGTAGCTCAAGCACGACAGTCAGAAACGGTTCAAGGCCAAATTCAAATGTCTCACATGGATGAACAAACGTAAAAATGTGTGGTGTATGAGCGGGCTTTCCAAGATAATGTTAAATATAGTCAAATTCACAAAGCACGTTGAACATTTAGAAGGATTTTCAGTATTCGTTCTTTACAGCAGGTACGACAGTTGACACGGTTTTAGAGTCTTTAGTCATCAATCATGGGTCTTGTAATATCTCCGAAACAGTCGAAAGTTGAGTAAATCAGGTACCTTACGTCGATCGGTCCCAGCGACCGTGGCGTCCTTGCTGTCTAGTGGAGGTGTAGTATACCTTGCTTTGAAGTATCACGCACGGGACCCAACGTATGACGAATGAAGTTTAACGAAGCACAAGTTGTAGCCTCGTTGGTGTTGTGAACTACCTCAGATCTGGTTAGTGAAGCACCCTCTAACCCATAATACGGGGAGAAACCTTTGGGATGATGGCATGATCTGGCCACCCATTTGTTCCCGAAGGCGTAACGAGGGTCCCCCGTGAACTTATCGTGAGCTGAGGGGTGCTCTCTATGGTAGAAACTGTGCAATTCCAGGTTAGCAGGTAACTGGAGAAAGATGCAAGCTATAGGGGGCATTCTAAACGTGTTCTTTTTCGAAAGTGGACAAGATAAAATGGTTTGTAAACAAGCTTTATTAAGGCTTCTTTACTGGGCCCAAATGGTTCTGTGCATATTTGAGGAGTAGAATCCCCTTGAAAGCCCTCATGCCTCCCTTAGATGAACAATGAACTCTCGTTGAGACCAATGTATAGAGAGCAGAGGTCCCTGCGCACCAGCAGTTATCCCTCTATGTGACTGGTTCAACCCTATCACAGTCACTGCCTCGTATGGGTCATATTCTCGTTTTGCCGCCTTTTTGTCCAGATGTGGCCATCAAGGAACTGACGAGACCAGAAGTTCATTGGTCACTTAGACCGGATGGCATTCTTCCGGCAGTACCGTGTGAACCGTCCGCTAATTAGCATCAACAATTTTGGCTGGTCTTTTTAATCCATCGCCTTGCACAGAAAGTGCGCCTAACGATTGGAAGACCGCGATTAATTTTTCATTGTACAAAGGGGTTCCGTGGAAAGTACCCATCCACTATCGCCCTCTGAGCCTAACCTGCATTTGAGAATGGTGATGGAACGGCTGGTGCAGGTGTGAATCCGGGAGCACCGGAGGTCGTGCATGCACAAATGCTGTGCCAAGCATGGCCTCCATCTAACAAGGTGGTGCATCTGCGGCCTGCCCTCAGCAAGAGACCAACGGACAGAAGTTATAGGTAGCAGTTAAAACACTGATGCAGTCTTCTTTGATTTCAGTAGAGAGTTTGATTGAACACCTCTTGACCAACCACTGGAAGGTATCGGGAAATTTGGCCTCTCGAGTCCGGATCTTGACTGCGTGGCGGACTTTCTGTAAGGGCCGATGTTTTGACTTGGAGTCGCCCAGTCGTTACCTCATTGGCTTGGTGTATGGGTTGTACGATAGTGGCATTGCCTCTGAGTTAGTATAATTTTGAGTCCCTTTGAGCATCCCCTATCTCCTTGGCCCCCATCATTCACTCAGCTCTTGCCGGTGGCTCCACGGAGCTGAAGAGTTCATCAGCGACCACACCCCGGTAGACCGCTCGACAGGCAAATAAAACCAGGTTGAGGGTTACCAAGGTCCAAAGCCTTCGATGACATGGCCTTCAGCATGCAAGAAAGATACTGGAGGATGAGAAGAGAAGAGATCCACCGATCCCACGGTTACAGAAGACGGGCCCACTTACCCAGCCCGCTATTCCGGACAAGGCTAATAGGCGGCACAACAGACCTCCGGAACATCTGGAGCAACTCGGCCGCCTTGTAAGCAGCACTTGGATATATAAAGGCTGGAGATGCGTCTTCAAGCTAGAAGATCGGAAAAGGTACCGTCAACGTGTTTCACACTCCGAATTGGCGGCACAATATCACAACAGTCCAGGAGGGAGCTATGGACACCAACTCGTACATTGTTTCCGTGTATATCCATGAATAATTTTGAAAAAGCGCACTCCGATCATACCAGGTCATCCTGAACGAGCGAAGCTGTTCGTGCCCCAGCCGTTGGTGTGTCAAGAGAAGATGACTGAACATTCAGTTGTAGGACAAAAGCTCATATGGTCTGTTGGAATATACGGACTCTGTCATGCGTAGGCAGCCAAGGCCTCATCATTGAGGAAGTACACGGCCACAACACAGACAAAGCTTGTCTTTCAGAGGTCAGCATGCCTAGCCCTGGCATTAGGAGCGCGAAATTCCAGTAGAACAGGTAAGTCACTGGATTTTCAGGGCGGCCTGACAGGCCTTTCCGGGGGCAACGGGTTCGCATTCGCCAACACCAATAAAGCCAAAAGCGCAATGACGGCTCAGAGGCCGACTTCAGCAAGACTTGTTAAGATATGTTTCAGAGGCTTCCCGCAGATGCAAACTTTAATTGCGGTCTATGCTCCGACCAGCACGGTGGGCAGAAAGACGGAGGGCGATTTCGGCGGCAGTTTCCAAGACGTGATCAATTGGGTCGAGATATGTGATATTGCGTCCACTGCTGGGGGCTGAACGCCTGCCTCGGTCCATCAGACTCTTCATCGTTGCATGTCCCGAGGTAATTTTGCCTCGGTCATCGCTCCTAGGCAGGTAAACGCCGGGGCAGATTGGCCGACTCTAATGGAGTGGCCTTTTGCAGTGCCCTAAAACCATCCAATGTCGTTGCTCTCCAAAGAAGGTCACACTGCGTCAAGACGACCATATCCCAGAGAGATCTCTTTTAGCTTCGTCCGCAGATGACTGCCATGCGTGCCACAGCGCAGTGACGGGAAAAGCAAACGATGCGGCCAGTGGAATTGAACGAGGTACCCGATAAGCTCACAAAGCTCCTGAGGGGATATGGTTTGTCCACTAGGATTAGGACCCAAATGTATGGTGAACGGTCATCCAATTTCACATTCTTTACTTGTTTCTGACAGGGTTGCCCATGTTAACCGGTGCTTCAGAGCTATGCGATCGACTGGACTATAAAACAGGCACTGACTGAATATCCCGCCGTCCGACTGAGTCAGGGGATGTACAGTTCATACTAAAAGTTTGCTGATAACATTACTGTGCCAACGGGCTCAACTGTCAAGCTTCAATCAGTCCTTGATCAAATGGACTTCTTCTCACAGCCTATCGGACAACCAGGGCCAGATGCATGTCAAACTGTCCAGGGCCGTCAGCTCAACAGCTGTCCATCAATGACCAGCTGATCGCGTGCATCCCGTCACTCAAATATCTAGGCTTATCTCTGTTCCCGAACAGCCCGGCGAAGGATAGAATAACACTCCGACTAGTCAACTCCAGGAATCATTTCCTCTAACCACAATGAGCCCCGTGGACCCGTAGTGAAGTCGGCCTTGTGACCAAAGTGCGTGTCTGCCGAGCCAAAAAAAGCCCCGCACCCACCTACGCCTGCGAACCTGCCACTGAGAGTACTACACAGCAGGAGAAGTTTGATCACCGATGCCTACAAAGTCCGTTGAAAAGGAATTGGAGCAACTGGCTGTCTGACGATGATTTCAGGAAACGGTGCTGCGATCCTGGCTTACTCTCAGGTCTCCGCCAACGTCGTCGACTGCTCTGGCTGGATCATATCCCATGGGGGCCCGAGGCGAAAGCACCCAAACAAACATTCAGTTCCATGCACTGCCCTGGATGGAGCTATCGCTTTGGTGGCCGGCTCAAAACTTGGATGAACACTGTCCAGAAGGATGTAGGGCGCCTAGGCTTGCCGTCATTTTGTGGCTCCCGCAGATGGAAGAAAACCTGGGTCGCTATTTTTGACAAGCTAGCTTCCAGCTGTTGCAAGAGGTTAATTGTAGTACGGGATATTCATAGAGCTGACACATTTTCTAGAAGCAGACAGTCACCGCGACAGGTGGATTATCTTTTGTGGTCGGTTCTTGAACCTGTTCTGTTTTCGGCGTACGTCAACGACCACCTTCACTTTCCCATTCACCCAGCCTTATTTGCGCAGGTGACACAAAACTCCGGCTTTTTGTGAATTCGGATATGGGCAGAATTTGTGCAAGGGGACTTGAAAGCCTCAGCAAGATAGTTTGATGCCTGGGCTGCACCAATCAACGTATCCAAGTGCGCTTACACGCCTGCCGGGAGAGAAGCACCAGATGGAAGGTATGGCATTGGGAACGAAATGCTACTGAAGCCCTCATACAAACGAGAACTTCGAGTTATGCTGCCGTTGTCCCTAATGCTAAGGTTCACCATTCTTCCAGAGCTATGGTCGGTGGCATACATTGTTCATGTGTTCCGAAGAGGATAGAGGCCTTCCAATTACTGAATGCCCCCCATGTTCTTCCCAGACTTAAATGCAGACGTGCCGGCACCTACCTTTGCACCATGGGCAAGTGGAAGAAACTGACTGCACGCGTCGGTGGCTTACTTGGAACCAGCTACGCAGACCTTCCGAGGTTTGTTTTGTTGGCAAATTCGAGGTGACAAGCAGTTTGAGAAAGATCCTCCATGTTGACGTGCGTCAAAAACCGCAGGAGAACTTCCCTATTCGAAAGAACCACTGGATGCGGGAATTTTCGTCGTTCGACTTGCCGGTGATTAATCGTCTTTCACGGAGGGTGGCTAATTTCTGGAGCGCCTTACCGGCGCCAGTTTTGGAAGAGATGGACGAATTCCGGTTGAAACAAGGTCCCGGGCTGCAACGGAACTTTTTATGAGCGTGACACTATAGAGCCAATGTAAAGAGGCTTACATGGTTTGTTTCTGTGCCTTCGAAAAAGATTCAAGACCGACTATAGCTTGGTGAGATCTTCTCTGAGACAAAGTCCTATGGAATCCGTGGTAAAGGTAACTCTGCCGTTGCAAAGCAAAAACAAAGGCTGCAGACCTTGAGGAGTGTGGTGGTAAATGCGGATTTGGGTGAGTAGGAAAGATGGACCCAGCGTTACCACTTGATAAACAAATACTGGTCAGAAGTCCAACTAGAAGCAACATACCAAACGAAGAGGGAAGAATACCGAGATACGAACAGTAATGAACACCAACGGCTATAATTTCCGGTTCCGTAAATGCAATGGAATAAAGAACAATTACAGTAATAGGGTTGTGGAACTCTTACGAATGAACTGTGGACCTAGATTCAGTTTTGGCACTGCAGGAAAAACATGGAAAGAGACAATACGAGCTAAACTTCACGGTGCGGAGCAGCTCCTACCTCATTCTTCTTTATGTCTTCATGTCAGATCAGGCCAGGTCAGGTTGCACTTGAATGGTAGTGGCCGGGAACAATCAGCCCCCTATAATTCTTCGGCTATGAGTGCAGAGGTGGGCATCAACCAATGCGACTTTGTTAACTTCTTTCAGTCTCGCCACATGAAGTGGCCAATTTCCTCAGCGTGGCTGTAAAACAAAGCAGTAGAATCACTTTTCCCACCACCTAGGAGGGGGATTACCAAGACGTTAGCTTTCCATTACACTGAATGCCCCAGATGGCAGGTGCAGAAACGAAACTACTGAAAATCCCCCAGAAAATCCTACTTTCTCCCTAGTTCTCAATGTCCCAACTCCGTGAATGACTTTTCTCAACAAGCTCCCAGCATTCTTTTGAAATGCTACACACCTTGTACTCTGACTGTCTTTCCAGGTAATCTGCGTCACATTCCCTCCACTCTGTCGCCGGAGACTTTCACTTGACCATTTAGCTTGGGGCATGGCTTCCACAAATTTAAGCTTTTTTCTTTCCTTCTATGGCCATCGGTCTGTTCTAATATATCCTGTTTACATATGCCCGGTAAACCCCTCAGGGTTTTGAGCTCCTGAACAAGTTCCCTTTCGAGGAGGTACTTATATCCCACAGTCTTTTTCGTAAGATTTCCCTTGTTGTCCTTCAACCAGATGACTAATTGCTCAACCTTCTCCGGCAGGCTGAATCATTTATCGAAATGATGCCCGAGCTTGTACACAGGGTTTTAAAAACCACCTCAATACTGCCTTATATATGGGCATGAAGGCGTCTACTGTTTCGCAAGAAAATGCTGAGGGCAGTCGAGAGAGCTCCCTCCTGCCTGATGATCAGCCAGTTCGCATTTTTCAGCATGCCCAAAATCTGCAAACATTGTGAGATTCAAGTCACTTATTGGGTCTGTATCTTTATTAGTCAGCTGTTAGTTTTCTTCCATTACCCTCACTTTTGAAGTACTACACGGGTTCAGGGCTTTGCGCCCAACTGTCCCGGTTCTTGAGGAAATTTTTGATCGTCTGCCGGATTCACCTGGCTGAAACAAGAGAAGAGAGACGTGGGGGTGAGCGCGGCAAGAAAGCAAAATACGCGTGACATCAAGCAGTGTCTCATTAGGGAGGTTGCCCAAAGGGGAATGAGAGTGAGACATTTTAGACAGAACATACGATGAACGTGTCAAAATCAAGATCGATTCAGAGCGTATCAAAAATGCGATGCGCAGTGTGAATCGTCATGGTAGAATTTTATTGTTTAATAAGGCAGCGTGGTCAAAATCTACGGTAGGTTGTCGACGTTTCATTTGGTAGGAAAATTAGTCTTGAAAAAGGTTACCCGTGGTGACCAAAACGTCGACAAACCACCAACGATTTCGACTAAGCTCTGTTATTAGACAAAGACATTCTATTAGAAAATATGGTGCCTTGAAGTCTTGAGTAGCTACACGGGTACGAGACTTAAGCGCGGAAGTTCCCTGATCTTAAGAATCTCTTGTTATTTCCATGTCCCCAACGAGCTGTAGGATACTGCCCTGGATAATTGGGCAGTGGAAAAAAGAGGAAGATTTCAAAATCAAAATCTTGTACCAAGCATCGCCGTCTAAGTGGAAGATAGACGGACGGACAGATGAGGAGTGTTCAGCCTCGCGGCGGTGTGGCCAGCCGGAGCGGCGCGGAAGATTACGTCACGAGAAATCTCAAATCTCAAACGGCGAGATTTTCGGACCGAGCGCTGCGAGCGGCCTTGCCGTGGATGATGGAAGAGATCTATTTCACTTTGGTTTTAAAGGGCAAGGTATTACTAAAGAGGCCAAGGCAGGCGTCCTAACTTTTCTGGAAAATAGTTTTGCTGTGCTAGAAAAAAATACCTGCCGACAGCACCCCACGGAGCGACAACCCTGTAGCTACAGAAGGCGATTCGTGGAGAGTTACGTGGTCTCGGTTTAAAACCGTTCCACTGTGGTCACGGAGAGAAGAGGCCGGACGGGTTAAGATAGGTGGGGCAGGCTCCATACTGCCCTGGTGGAGGCCCTCGGAATCCTTTCTAGGATCTCATGATCTCGGACAAGACCGGAGTGAACTACCTGACTAGCGTAATACAACGGAGGGCGGATGTACTCACCGAAAATTATAGGGTAATCGTCCCCAGAGATGCGCAGGGAGCACCTTCAAATCGCACTTGGGACTCGAAAATCAGACTCTCTCGCAAGTTCGCGGTGACGGGAGAAGACTCAGTTGCGATGCAACCAGAAGCCAGGCACTTTGTGTCGGCCAACCCTTGACAGTGTGGATGTTTCGGTAATGGAGTACTTGTGACCAGTCTCTGCCAAATGACACGCTCATGCATTTCTCATCATTAACCCGGAGGCTCAAATGCCCGGACCAGCGCTTTGTTTCGTCAACTTCGACTTGCAAGTTTTCAATGCTTGAACTCCAGAGATTTCGTCGTCCGCATACATGACAGTGTCCACTGGAATAGCTGTTAGGGGAACAATAGTGCAGGCCAAGACTGTAAGAAGACGTTAGACCGATCCTTGTGGAAGCTAGTTGTTGGTGGGAAAGGCAGGGATAAATAGTCCCGAACTTAACCACAAACGTGCGGTCGATGAGGAGGCTGCGAAAGTTGTCTAACCTAGAGCCTGTATCGGCCTTTGTTGGTAGATCATAAGGATGAGCATGTGGGACCTTGTCGGGGGCCTTAACAAATTCGATGAATGGAGTGTGTGTGAGCTTGGCGATCTACGTAGGCGTTTGTCAAATTATCCGTGACAGTACTCATATTTGTAATGCATGAACTACCAGGAAGAAATCAATATACGGACGAGGAAAGGATTCTATTTGTGTGTAATTCAGAAGGAGCCGCACTCTTGAAAATACCCTCAAAAAGTTTGCTGCCGATGCCAGTCAGACTTATGCGTCCGTAATTGGAGGCGAGGTGTCTACAGCCCTTCTTAAAGATGGTTGCGATGGCTGTTTTTTGTCCAGCTGTTGGGGACAACTCCATCCTCAGTCCATCGCTGAAAACAAGATGCATCAAAAGCTGCTAATATGGCCGTTGTCTCCTTGAGAATGCAGAGATGAATAAGGTCAGAACCCGTACAGCACACTGGTTCAGTCGACGGAATCCTTTCGTAACTGCACAAATGAGAATAGCGATGACTAAGAGTAGTGACCAAATATATTAGATGCATAGTGGGGTGGGACGATATTGGTCCGGAGCTAAAAGCCACACCAAAGTGTGGGCGGAAGGCCTCAGCCACTTAGCTGGGGGGGAGCGATTGGGGACCCAGCATGATCTTTGAAGGCAAGTTGCGTCGGAGCTCTGCCCCTAGGTGACCCATGTATTGAAAGAATAGTTCCCCATTGGTTAGTTCTTGAATAAGCCTATGAAGCCCGGGATTTTGGCAAGATTGCTTTAGGGGTCGGAATAGTGATGACTAGTCGAAGTCACGAAAGGAACTGGGTGAATAGTGGGGCGAGTTGGTGTCGGCGTGGAGCGTAAAACTGCGACCATCTGAGGTGAAGCCCTCGGCGACTTGGCCGAGAAATATAATTGAGGACCCAGCATGATCTTTGGGAGCCTCGGTACTGTTTCGGGGTGTGCGCAGCAGCTGCAAGTTTACATAAGTGTTTTGTCAGCCTAAATAGTGCTAGCAGCAAAAGTATTGTACGAAACCTTGCAGTGGGCATTTCCAACATTCTTTTATGAACAGTTTGTCTTGTACTGGAGGAACCCCCATACACTGAGGGAGCATTTAACACTAAGCTGACATTTCCTGCAGAATGCCCATTCAAACCGCTCAGACAGACCTTGGAACATCCTTCTATCACCGGAATCTAGACGAGCACGGGCGTATTTGTCTGCTTATTATTAAACCAGACAAATGGAAACCGGCTACCAAAATAGGATTCGTGCTGCAAAAGCTCGTCGCGATGCTTCATTAGCCGGAATTGAAGCATCCTTTTTGTACAAATGAGGCCGGCGAGTATTTGAAGTATCCGAAGGAGTTCAGGAAAAACTCCGAGGAACACACACGCACTTTTGCGGAGAAACACCCAGCTGTGTGATTTACGCTCTGCTCTCTACCGCGTCCCACTCCTCACCCCTAGTCCTTCAGATCGTTTTTCGCATCGGTGTTTGATAAACTGTCTAGCTGAAAAGACAAATTTCTCAGCTTGGGATCTGACCCTTTCTATCCCACCCCCGTTTGAACTATAAACGAACGAATTTAATCTTCACTGCTATAATTCACAACATCATCATTACGAACATCGTCTCAACCGATGCGGAGCTGTCGTTTGAGGATTTCAAATCAAACCCCTTTGGCTGTCCCGATGTATCTGCCTTTCATCCACTCAATTATCCCGTGTACTGTATTTTGCCCAATTGACGTTTTCCTAGTTTAATCCAATTTTTTTGTACAACTGATCTATTCCGTAAAAAATCAGTCATTTTTCACGAAAGTCGTCCCTACTCTTTCTGATCCGTTTGTATGCTCTGATCTGCAACTCTCCCCACTAATTTTTGCGTTTCAGCAACCGCATCATTCTCCTTTTCTCCGCTTTGGGCAGTTCTTGCGCTGTTGAAAGTCCGCACCGAGTTAGTGTCGTTGAAAAGAACATCTTTTATCTGATCCAGAACGCGCACCTGTTGATCATACCTCACTCTCGTCTGTTTGCCGCCTCTGAATCTATCCTGTATTCCACCTTCGCATGGATTCCGCACGACAGATTGTTTGTGCAATGGCGCATTTCACCACTATGCGAATTTATAACCGTGAATTTACTCATAACTAAAACTCATTGTTTGCTACTTCGGTTACCAGTGAAGTCTGTCATACTTGTGAAAGCATGATAGAACAGGAAGCAAAAATTATTCATCTCCCTTCTCAGCTGACTTTCTCTAGAGTCACTGGGTGGAAGAAAAAACTCTGCAATGATTCCATATGTGAGCAGCGGCTAGTCAGATTTCACTCCTTAGCGAACGCAACCAACCAGGAAGTTATCGAAAACTTTTTTCGCATGATGTGATTTGAGGATAATTGCCCATACATTGATGCACAGCTTCCCGTAAAATGGATTCGGATAGCTTATTCTCATCTAATGCAGAACTGATGGTTATTCCATAAAAGTTCGGAGTAGGTGGGATATTCTCCCGGTCAAAACGTCCTCTTTGGTTACAAAAATGTAAGAGCGGCTCCATGATAACACGACAACCGTCCCTATTGCGACTCAATGTCACATCTTACGTAATATCAGAGAGCCACTACACTATAGTATATCTATCTCTTGAGTCGTATCACAATTTCAGTACTAATCAACTTAGGTTTATGTTTCACATTTCAGAAGTACCAGGATGCCTCAAAAATATGAGGTATTAACATAAAACCGAACAATTCGCCCCTTAATTTTAGGTGGCGGTCGACTGCTGTTCACTTACCCTAATAGTAAATTTTACCGCAACGAATTATTTGAACAGTAACAAAGTAGTTAAACCAATCGGAAAGTTTGCCGGAGGCAGAAAGTAGAAACCTCCCTAGAAACAGCGACGATTTAAGCCACCTTCATAGATTACTTTCACGCCATCATGAAGGACAACCCTCGCGAAGTCCATAGCCGATAATCACGCTGGCCCCATGGGCCAAAAGCTCTCGTAGTTGTACGCAAAGCCCAGCCTTGGGTGGGAAATATCCGACGCAAGTGTCCAATCAGACGGCGTGGACCCACCTGGGCCACCGACGAATACCACCTACACCCTTAATCTTCGTGCTTGTTAGAAATATTGACCAACAATACGGTAGGCTAATGGGCTGCGCCAAGCGCACCGTTTTCCTCTTCCTGTCCATTATGACCGAACTACTCATTTTCTATCCTGTTCCGCCCACCCCCCTTTGGAAGCTGATCAACCTGTAGGATATCATGAAGGACAATTGCTACAAGACCAGGGCTTTATCCAAAAATCAACGCAATAGTCCTACGTGGTGTGATTTTCTGAAGTCTATGGTTATCAAGGCTATGGTACAAGTGGACCTCAAATTTTGCTATCATCCAAATCCACTTTGTGCCACGGCACCACATCCTCCGGGTCCATTAACGCCCTTGAATATTGTTTTAATTGAACTATATATTCTAGAAGTGAGGGTCTTTAGAGGTCGCGATGCGTGCCCTGAATCTTCTTATTGTGGACTAGCCCATGATAACCTGCGCGCCAGGTAAGCAGCTTTACTTGTAGGTATCAAACGAGAAATTTATGGGCTAGGGCATAGGAGCAATGGCCTCCATCCTCCATGAGACAAACACGTACTCTACCTCGTAAGAATGAACGAGATATAGCGGGCGATAGATTTTCAACACAGTAAATATTCTCTTCGTCAGATGAAAATGGGGTGTCAAACAAATTATTTACTCAGAGGAATCGATAAAAACCTAGTCGCGTAACCCCACCGTAATCCGGTTCACTGGGCCCAAAAAAGGCAGGAATCAGTCAACTAAAAAAAGATTTTAGTTTCTATAGTTCGTTTTTTAATCGGCAGCAGCTGAATTTTGTGCTCGCGTTCCTTTTACGGGGTTTACCTGAGGCCGAAGCAAAGTAGCTGAAGTCGTAGATTCTAAACATCTATTGAATAACTGGAAGGTCGTCTTGATCTCCCTTATTCACTGGCTTAACCTGAAGCAGATGTGAATAGGAGGGAAAAGCACTGAAATAGTAAGAACATGTTGCTGCCTGACAACATCAACCCTGCCTGTTACTGAACGCGCATTACTAGATGTTTCTTGCAAACCGTAAAGAACTCTACGCAAGTAAACGAAGTTTTGCGACACACTGGACGCGTCAGTTGGAGCGCATTCATTGCAAGGACAAGATAGTTTGAGTGTTGCCAAGGACGAGAGTAAGAAATGATAGTGAAGATGTAGACGGATAGTGCCCTTGAGACAAACTGACCCCAAACGGTTGCCTTTCCACGTACGACACCTGCAATGAAAATTCACAGGTAATTCAAGTCGCAGATTTGTCATCCTTCTTGAATTAGCTGAGCCTTCAACGAAGTGGATGAGGGCCTTTCGCGGTCGGCGATTCTGCCGGCAGCACCACGATTCTTCGTAGCACCCCATAGATCATATGATGCATATGATCTATGGAAAATCTAATGACTTCATCTGCACCCTACTGTTCAGAAGGGGACGCAGCAAGCTATTCACGACGAAAAGCGGCATCCTTGAGTAAAGGACCAATTACCGAAGTAAAAACCATTTTGTAAGTAATATGCCGTACTCACGTGTGGCGGCTATGACGCCCTGAATACCAGTTTTCTCTTCACGACCGACCGTGGGGCACGATCACGAAATACCGCTCTCAGCGGTACTTTTTGTATGCTGGAAAATTGTCGAATAAAAGGCCGTTATTTCGTGTCTTTCGCTTCTGAGATTTTGTCTTCCGAAAAATCCCAAAGTCTTCTGGTTGTTTTTTCCGCAGTTAAACCAACCACGGTATTCGTCGGCAATAATCATGATACTGAATCACCCGACCAAGAGTTGTTCATAAAAGCAGTTGTGATGAACCAGGCGGATGTGACCCGACGATATGAAAGCGGATGTGAACAAAGATCATCATGCTCATTCGCATGTTCACTGGTAGATTACTGGGTGCAGTTTTGATCCTAAAGTCGGTTTTAGCCTGGCTGCTTTCCAGCATTGAGGTGTTTCCAGGTGTATTCTTTAGTGCTCGACTGTCACATGACGCGTTTGGATACCATTGCCATGTGAAACGTACGCACCGGCTGATCCACGAAGAAGACTAGGCCTAGGAGTGTTGCCAGCGGCAGTGAGCCACAGTGAAGTATCTGAAATGAGGTTATTATTTGATCAAAAGTGCTAAGACAAACGCCCTCCATAATTCTACTGAGGAACGTTCTTTGCTCGCCAACAGTGGGCCCCTGCTGCCCAGAAAGACGTTGAATCTATAGTGGCAGTTCAACACTCTGGCCATACACCATTTCGTTCATGCACAGTCCTTCCTGTCTCATCCGACGACTCCGTCAGAGGAACATCGTTCTTCGAGCTGGCAAGATGCTCGTAGGCAACAGGTTTCTTAAGATATCTTTGGGGATGAAAACGGAAGCAATTGCGACGCAGGGCTTCAGGATTTTGTGCGCTAATTCTAAAGCATGATTTGGTCAATCAGCAGACGCCGTTGGATTCGACTGGTCATTATTGTCAAAGTAAGGTCGGTGTGCTTAACCCTTTTTTGTATGCAGTCGACTATCACCGGAGTGGTACACGGAGAGTCCGCACCATCCAACAGGTGTGACTGCCCAACGAGTTGAAGCCGTGTGCTGCTAAGCCCTACAAAAATGGTTACGCAGCGCCCATGTTGATCAAACCTGGCAACCTAACCCCAAAAACCTCAACCATCAACGTCTTGTTACGGCGTCTGATCAGTTGATAATGTGTATGTGATGTTTGGATATCAGTATCCGTGGTATAGCGGAGTCTTAGTCGTTTTTCCCGGGTCTGATACACTTGAAAGGTCAAGCGGACTTCCAACGGCCTGCAGCAGTATAGCTCAAATCCACTGCGAGCCTATTTTACCCATGCCTCACTCACATAGACCTAGCCAATCCATTGTTCATTGCCTTCATATATTATCATAACCCACAGCTGGAACCACGTCCAGACTGCAATCTCCCTTTATTTCAGGTTCGTTGTCTCCCACTATCTCAGTCGCCAAACTGGCTAACCAAGGAGGCCGCTTCGACTCGTACGGACAGAGACTCAAGTGGAACCTACCATGGCAACTGAGACCGAAATCAAACCACATAACAGGAGATAGCCTAGTTGCTTATCAGATCGTTCGGCCTTTTCTAACGCAACCAACACGAATTCCAGTTCATGCGCATGCCGCTAACATACAGCCACACTCGGCTGATTGACCGATACATACTTTGCCCCTCCAGACGAAACTTACGCATTCAATGTCGTACGTTACCATAATAACACTGAAGGCAAATGCGTCATCACATACATATATATTTGTCATTGAAACAGCATAATAACGCTGAAGTCTATGCGGAGATTTTCCCACTTTATTATCCGTTACCACAGGTTATCTTTCCTCCGAACCGTAGCCTGCCTGAATTTGACCCTCCACTTCTCGAGGACCCTCCAGTTGCGCCTTCTTATTTCCGAATAGTACATGTTGCTGGCCCTGAATCTAAACTCACCTTTTTATGGACCGCTGTTTCTCCCACATCCACCAGTTCACTTTCACGAAATTGGCCTCATGTCCCCCTGCTTCAAAACTCATTCCGTTTATCGAACTCCGGTAAATCCGTCATTCAGGGTCTGCATTGTCTTCATGGATCGCTATCCTCTTCGCATGCGTCGATTTTCCCCCTTTTTCTTTTTGTTCAAAATTTACTCCATCTGCAGAACCTTAGTTGGCCTCTGGTTTCCTGGGCTTGCATCATTCTTGTTCATAATGCCTCCTTAGCACTGCGTGAACGATTTTTCGATATCTCCACCGCGCACCACTGCCTAGCCCGGATTCGAAACTGGTTTGAAACTGCCGCGCAAACCATTATCAGAATGATCCATTCAAACATTTCCTGTCTTTGTTTTTTCATCTCTGATACTCTCGACTTTCATACTTAGAAATTGTGAACATTTCAACTTAACGTGTTACACCATGATCATGCCCTACAGCGTGCATCTCGACCATGGCCGAGAAATATACCAATATACATATGCATTGCAGTAGGCAGCTTTTACTGATTCAACCTTTTGTTTCTGTCCAGTCCCGAGATGTCCACGGAAACTTTTGCAGTTTTTGATGAAATAACGGTTACCATGCTGACACGTGTCTGGACAAGAATTCTGCAAACACCGAGATGATGTCACTGAGACCTATAGCCACAGAACTGGAAAAGGCTACAAAATGGCGGAAAGATAAAATGGGCCCTAATTAAAGCATTAACTATTTACCATAAGGATATTATTTCGATATGGAAACACCAGTTTTATGTGCTTCTTCATTCCCTGCCATCGTTTCACTGGCCGTTTGGTTGTGTTTGAAATCAAATGGCGATAACAGAAGTCTAAATAATATGCAATTTTTTGTCGTTTGATGTCATCTTGTGTTGGTAAAATATGCATACTGTTCTACCTGACGAAGCGGTTTATAGAGTACTGTGGTCTGTTTCGTGAAAACGAGCTTCACGCTCATCGTTACACACGATATATGTAAAGAACACTGGCTACCCCGTATGTTTATACTTGAGAATTGGCTATACCTCCGTAGCCACGTATACAAACTCCAAAATGGACTTCTTTTTACAAAATCAGGGGAAAAAATTCAAGAAATGTACAGATAGAAAAAGGTACGCGGTTTATTTTCATCTGTACAATGCCTGATGTGATACTGGTGGTAGAAGCCATCAAGACTGATAAAATTCAGGAACTTTTCTAAAATGGAAGCCTGGTCATCCGGGTTATGAATAAAACAATATTACCTAGTGCTACCCATTAAAGCCCTTAAAAGTGGGCCCCTAAAAGACGATAATAATCAGCTGCATTTGAAGAGGGCGAAAATTCCTAACAGGTTAAAAAATTGCTGAATTACGGCTTCAGACACAACGATCCAGGGACGAGATCAGAGTGAACACTCCTTTCACTGCTACGGATGATACGAAACAGCAAATCTAGTAGACTTAAAAGGTCATCACCAGAGAAATAAAAAACTTCTCAATGCCGATGGGATGCGGCTTGAACATTTAAGAAGCGCGGAACACCGTAACTTTCAGCATACTGTTACTGGTACTTCTAACAGTCAATGAAACAGCGCTTCGTTTGCCTGTTTAGCTGCAGACCAATGGAAGATAGGGTAATTATTTTGCCAGCGGCCCACCCGGAAGCAATAATAATTGAGTGTTACCAGCTTAAGATGAAGCGGTCAGTGAGTGTAGCCCAACCTATCCATATTTTACTTTTTTCTGATTGTGGTTCCATTCTGTGGCTTTTTTCTTCCACAGATCGTGCTAATTTGGTTGGGCTTGATAATCCCCGAGAGCGAACACCTCATCCACTCACGTTTACAGAGATCCAATTTATTATGGTTCTACCATGCACCATGACCTAAAGGAACGCCATCAGTACCCCACGAAAGGGTATGAAATTCAAAGTTATACCTCACAAAACAACTAGGACCACCATGAGAACAAGAGATCACAACTGACTCTTTTCTTTGTTATGCGCGTTCCAACAGGTCTGAGTTGTTTAGTCAGATGTAGTGTTGTGTCTTTGTTTGATAAGTCTTGAAGCAAGCTATCCATTTTAGTTACCGCTTAGAGTTACATAGAAACATAAGAATAGAATATCTCAGTTGCGTATTATGTGTTCTTTTGTAAAATCTGGCACTACCATATAGCGAACTTTCAAACGGCTAAGTCCATTAGACATGATGACTTTTGTCTGAGGATATATTCGGTAAAATATCCCGTTTACTCATCATGAAATCAAAAGTGGAAAAGGTTAGGAATAACTTTATTCCGTTAATTGATGTACATTTGGACAAACATAACAATAAAAGAACGCCGACAAAGTCAGCAAACAACCTCCCGCCAGTACCACAAAAGTGCCCACCAGCAGTTAAATCACAAAACAAAATTTCGATGATAACGATTCAACTAAGGTGGCATTTTAGGGGACGGTTAAAATACAAAGCGCGATAAACAGATGATAACATGTAATCAACTATTTATCAAATGTACTGACCAAAATTTCCTTATCAAACAGAAATTCAAACTAACCGAATGCCGTTAACACGTTTACTGACGGGCGCTGTGGAAGAGGTGGATAAATATGCTAATAATATGTAGTCGCTAAAGTTTTTACCGAATATCAGGAAATCTTTCCCTCAAACATTGTTCCTTTCTAACAGCATTCGGCAAATGCTGAGTGCCTCTACATGTGACTGCCTTTTTGACAGATAATTATTAGGATGCCATTTATTTTTGCGAAGGTTAGATTTTGTGGGTCCTGACAGGTATATTCTGGTACGATATTCTCTGCCTGGTTGGTTTTCTTCTTTGTTGAACTCGTTAACCCCTGTCATGAGCAGCTCTGTAAAACGGTATCCCGGTTTAGCACCTAATGTTATATAATAACAGAGGCCTTTATGTTTGCATGAAGTAGCTAAAAGTCTTTGGAGAAAAGACTAGAAGTCTCCGTTGTTTAGTTGAAATTGGGGCCAGCGTTGTCGGATGAGGCTAACACTGGCGTTTGTTTACGTTATTCAAGCAGGTAGTGGTCGTTTATTACTATGAAGCCGCCCTTATTAATCTCGCGTGTGAAACGATTTAATAATATTTCCTGGTTGTCTACGACTTAACTAAAGAAGCAGCCATTTGTTGGTAAGCCACTAAATAGAGAAAGACACTGAATTCACTGCAATGACTATCGGATACCGATCACAAAATGTTATTATCTTCATGTCACCAGCAGTTAGCAAATGTGCCAGACATAATACAAGCAGAAATGATTAGGGCCCAATGTTTACTGTTCACGGTTTTCATACCGCCAATAAACCTGGAGGAAACTATCTGAGGTAATATTGAAAATATTTGTCATAATTCTTTAATTGATGAACTACACTATCCAGTGAGCTTTTTCGAGGTCGAATATACAAAACCATGGAGAGTAGAAAAAATGATCACTGGCATCCGTTGAATTCATGGAATGTCGTTTCATAACATGGGGATAGGTAACTAGAAGTGATATGCGTAGTTCAACGAGGGCGACACATTTTTATTCGATGGAGAAGGTCCAACATACATCTAAGATGCGCAACTAAGCTTGCTCCTAATAGGCATAAGGCGTATCCATCATAAAATCCTACAGACCAACCACAGTTTATTCAACGGCTTCGGACTCTATATGTGGAGGATAACTGTGGCGATATGTGTCTTGCAGTCAGGTGCATATACGAACATTCATTTTACATCTCTAACGATAAATTACGGACGTCGTTAGAGGTTTTATTTTATAACCACTCCGAAAACACTGAAATAAATGAAGAAATCTTCAGGGTTAAATGAAAAGTTCCTCCCATTTCAGCGATGACTTCTCACAAGCATTGGTGAGAAAATGTTCCCGATAACTTTCCTTTCTTACTTAGCTCCAGATGGCCTGAAAAGTAGCCGGGATGGAAACCTCCAAATATAGTTTTTGACCGATTTTGTAATATAAATAAGTTGTGTTTTGTCCGGGGGAGGTTCCATCAGTGGAATGTAGAGTGTTCCACTTTATGACCTATGGATGACCCGTTATAAAATCAATTCACGCATAATTCCTACCGTCCAAATAGACGAACCAAGTAGCAGCTGTCTCGGTCTACGTAGGAAAGGAGTAGGCTGAGGCATTGCACCGTACCATGGATGTACTATGGAAGACTTTCATCCCAGTTCCAAGTTACATTGGGAGCAGAATGAGACTAAGGTAAAACTCCTTATCGGAAATGGTCCGCGATGGCTTTTCGCCGTGGCCGCGTGACACCTCTGAAAGCATAAGCCTCAAAACTAGGGTGCTTTTCTGATTACTCCAAACGCTAATACGCACAGAGAAATCTGATGGTGCTCGTTTTTCCGTACAGTTATGGCTTCCCTTGCAGCCCACGTCATAACTTTGTCCCTCAAGAGAAGGACTGAAGGCACTTCAGTCTCTACTCTCAAACTCTTTCAGGAAGAGAGGTTAGAGTATGTGGCGGTTCACGTCTGTCACGTTGTTTCTCTCTGACTGCCCCTACACAGGGACCACGGGAGTAGGTATCGAGGCAAACGGCTGGCATGAGACATGACCTCAAATCTATTTCGTCCAAATTTGAACACGGTCCCAAGGTGTTTAAGAATAGCCAAAAGTGTACAGGAGAGTTATTCAACTTAAGTCCCAAAGGCAGACTGGGTGAAAATGACAGCCACTACAAGGGAACTTCACCTACTTTTTGACTCACCAAATTATTACATTTCGAGGTGGTGATGATTATTCGGAATCTTCAATGGCCTTATCGTATTTGTCTGATAGACATTCGGTAAAATAAATTAGAATGGCTACCTAGCTCTTTAATGACAGCTTGCGCAGCTCTTCGATATTCAGTAACTTTTGATACGTAAGTTGGAAAACTTAGTAATCGTTGCACAATACATGATGTTCATGGTGCATTTTTTGGTAAATAAATGTTACTTTACCGTGTTTTTATCACGACTAAATAGGCAAACAACTCTGCTACTGGAGCCGACGAATAGTTTCAAGCTGAGCCGATAAAAAAGAATGACTCTTCGTTCGGTTTGTTAGGTCTGGGCACAGAGTCACTGTTTTTCACTAATATTACAATATTCACATTGCACTTACCAGTTGCGAAATGGATGCTAGATTAATTTATTCGTTTATCCGTTTCTTTGCCTTTGTCTAGTCTAATCGCTGGCGGTCATATATCACCTCGCTTACTATTCCCTTTCATGTAGATATCTGACGGGGAAACAAAATGTAACTGATAATTGGGGGAACAGGATTATTTGAATCACTCATTCTCCGCTCACACTGCGGCTTAACGTTAGGCTGTAATGTTTCTTGAATTTACTTCTTACCAACTGCATATAAAGAATACTTTTGATTTTATTGGATTCATTTTATTATTAACTTTGGGTAAACATGTGCCTTACAGGGAGTGTAACGATAAGTGTACTGCACTAATCATGGCATGGGTCTATGAATACAACAGTATTGTTTATTTGTTCCATGCCCTCATATCAGCAATAATTATAGTCTCGTTACGGAAGAGCTTTTGGTCCCATGGGTAGAAGCTGCCCACAGATGGAATAGACAAAACAGCTTAGGTAAGCGTGATACCTGTGCCATTTGTGGCCACGGCAAGGGCGAGCATCTAGATTTTATTTGATAGCCTATCCTCGCTGCATCCCTCTCAAGTAAATCAGTTGATTCATTTACCGAAAATCTCCATACGTCGTCCAGCTGACTCGGTCCCCGGTTACTTACGGAAGCTCAAATTCAAGACAGGAGTATTTTATTGTGAAGAGTGGGGTTCATCATAAAACGAATTGCGATAATTATGTTCCACCCTCTGTCATCGTATTTTAGGGCATTCAAAGTTTCCTGAAGCAAACTGGACCTAACAGAGTTAGATGTCGAAGCAGGACCGTAAAAATAGCATAAACACCATCATTTTTCAGCTTAATAACAGTTTACTTTACAACACCCGTGTAAAAATTTGTTAATACTAATGTAATGTTTGCCACTAAGAACTCACTTGGGCTGCGATGAACTAAACTAAACTTTTCATGAACCAGGCACTTGCCAAACACGTCAACTTCGCTTACCGTTTTTGTACTACCATAGTTTTATGTTTCGAACCGTATGTCGAAGAAATCATTTCCACAGTGGAACCCCTTTGAAGTGCAATAGCTTTTGTTTCCTTGTCCAAATAGTAAAAACCGCTCTTCGGTAAGCATCCTTAGCACCCGTATGTCTGTCATGAAAACATAGACACGGAACATACCAAGCGAGAGCTGTGGCGCCCAACAACAATTTCACAGCGTAATCCCACCGGTCGTTGATCTTTTCAAACTACACTCTGAAGTGTAATCATCAGTCGGTAGGGCGCGACAACGGCTGATCAGAAAAGGACCGACAGAAAGCGACGCGACTTATGCTTCACAGTGATTTGGCGTAGACTTGCCCATATTCTGCCGAAGAGGGTGGCATAGGTTTTCTTTTTAGTATAAACCTCATCCCCACAGCTCGGCAACGTAGATTCAGGCGCTAGTCACGAGCCACCACCTATTCAGAAATACATTCGGCGGCCGCTCCGTTAATTTTTCACTGAGCTCCTCGGCCCATTCGGCTGGTACAGCATTTCGCAGATTGGTCAACATCCAAGACAGACGGTACACCAGTGGTAGGTCCACCAACTGCTGCTTTAAAGTTGGCGGTCGTCCTTCCAGCCGTAAAGCCCACAAAGAAGGAGCTTTGCACGTAGTTTTGACCCAAAGTCGTGTCGAATGACTCTCTCAGTAGGGATGAGGTCCCTGCGGACTCTTTGATAGAAAGAAAGAAAGCATCTCGGCAATCTTCAGCTGACCTCCGTAGGTGGTCTCACGCGGTCGTCCAACAAGGCGAGTTACCCCTCTCTCCAATCTTCCTGACTTTAATACTTCTGCAGCAGTACAAAGGAGAACAGTTATTCCCCTGTGTTCCGGCCTAAGTTGCACATAGGATGCATACAGTACCTTGAAAGTGTCTAGTGAGAGGTGACCAAATGATCAAGTAATAAGCCGAAGGATTCCGACACGGGAGCACAAACTTTGTTGGTGTTATTCTTCGTTTTAATTATGAGACCACAATCACACCCGGATCTTTTCCGCTGGCAGGAGGGCAAAGGGGCGCCATGTGTGCGCAATACGTCCAATTACTGGACGGTATCACTACTAGCCTGTGCACACATGTCAGTGTCGACTAGCAGGGATGATAGATCAGACCATCCTTCAAAACATCTGAGGTCCCTCTGGGGGGCGAGCTCATCTGCATTTGAGGTGATCGCACACCGGACCTTGAGGTCATCCACGCAGAATAAGCACGGTGATTGGAAAACCGCTGGTAGGTCATCGGCATAGTCCAGGAAGAGAAGTGGGTTTGGAACCCGTCCGTGTTTCATACCACCGGTAGCCACTAGCCACGTCGAACCTGACTGTACTACCAGTACTCGGAAGTTCTCCCTTAGAGAAAATCATCAGTCCATAGAATCGTAGGATTTACGGCACCAAGAGCCTCCAACTTATAAGGAGGTTGAGCGGAACCCTCTCAGCAGCTTCGGTAAAATCCGCAAAAATTACATCCATTCCCACAGAAGTAACCTTATGAGGTCGTCGTCAAGGGCCGCAGGAGGTCTGTCAGACGAGGTCTTCCTATCGCAAGCCCCTGTGGGGCACCTGACATGGAGTTGCACTGAACCAACTGCCTAGAGACCAGTTTTCCCTACATTCTCCTCAAGCATTTACACCGTACTGGAAGCTGGCTGACCGGCCGGTAATTTTCAGTTTTTTGTCGCGGTCCGGTTTCGTATAATCCCACTCCTGTCGAGTTTCTTCAGTCTCGCGTTGTTTACCCCACTCGGATTAGCATTTCGTGCAGCTGCTTCAACAGAGCCTCTGAGACCTTAGCTGCTCCCACCTATCTCGGAGGCTGTAGGCATTTGTATCCGGAATTGACAGTTCCCTGGCTGGTATTATTGACTCTGTTGAGCCTTTTACGCCTGACAATGCCGGAAGCCATATCCAAGATAAAGCCTGGAATTTTGCTACAGCAAATTTCAGCAAAACTGTTTCTTGGATGTTACCTGCTGTACCACTTTTCCCAATCGTCACTTTCTCTCATGTCAGTTCCGTTTTGGACTCTAAATAAAAGATAGGCCCCGCCTTTCTTTGTGCGGTTTATTAGCTTTTCTTCTATGGTTTGTAAAAACTTCGGAGCACCTGAGACTTTGCTATCTCCATGGTGTCTTTTCCTTTATGAACTGCTTGCAGGCGGTCTTGTCGCTAGTCTGGCTTGACACCGGAGGTTCATTGGGTTGAAAAGCCCTCACTGGATTGGGGGCCTTGCTACGTCGCTGATTTCAGTCCGGTGACTTTCGGCGTCCTTGGAGTGTTTTTCCGGCTTTCGCCGCTACACGGAGCAGCCTTGGTTATTCCCGAACTTTGCATACTGACCTTCTAAGGGAAGAAACGTCCACCTCTTCGAGATGAAAAATAAACTTTCTCAGGCCGAAATCCTCGGTGCTTGGATTAACTCTAGTATGGGCTGTTCTGGAAGATCTGGGGCCATAGAGCGTGACCAGCACCATACTCAGAGCATCTTTTTCCATCTCACAGGCCCCCGATAGCAACGCACCCCTTAAGTGGACACTAGGAGGTACCAATAGTATGGATTTTGGCAGCTCAGGTTATGCTGCCATCCATGAGCCCATCCTATGGCACTTCAACACTTGTGTCAGAGGCAAGTGCACCATTCTAAGAACGTAATTCGCGTGCTCACCGCTTTCTTCCCTCCAGGTTATACCACCGTCTATGGTGCCCCCAAGGATGGGGAAATAGCAGTCTTATGCTCCTGTCTGTCACGGCCTCCGTGTCTTAATGATGTTGTACTCGCCGAAATCCAGAAGCATGGCCTGCCCCTTTCCGGACTCTAATTCTTTTAGGAAGTTCTGCCTTGCTATTGAAACAGGCTACTCCATGGTTTTTCTTATCTCTGGATTTTGAATGCCTTTTCTAGCAGTTTTGGTTTTGGTGGGCAGTTTCCATTTTCTACTAAGCTAGGTAACAAGTCTGGCCTGTTTAGTATCGGTTGCACAGTCTTGTCCTTTTTCCTAGCTCCCCCAGGAGTAAGATTGAGCGCTCTTTTGCTAACGAGAAGCATTGGTTGAGTATCCTTTCTAAAGCCGGGTGCATATTATGCAGGTCAAAATCCACCACTACTAATTAAGGGCACTTTCGGCGATACCAGGGGAAGCACTGGTCGTTTTGAGCTTCCTCATTTACCACGAGATCAGAGCCTCCCTTAGTATCACAGCTCACTGCCTGATTGACTGGATCGATTTATGAGTTTTGAATTCTGATAATGCCAATCAACTGAAGCAGAAATAACCGTGTAAAAAACCAGTAAGAAGGACACACTGGAAGGCAGGTTAAGTGCACTGAAATATTTCCGAAAACATGCTGTCTGGTATTATCTTACACTGATACCTCCGAAAAACACTATTCCTGGGCAATAGAAAGGTATGGGAAACTTTTGAAGAAAGTGGGAGTATCCAAAAATAGGTGCACCGTAATACTAATAACGTTGCTCAACTGAGAAGGCATACCGTTTCTGATTTTACTAATCAGTGCAGGAACCTTTGTTGCGGAGAGCAACGCAAAAATTCAAACCGCGCGGCGCCCATGAGAAAGGTTTGAATATCTACCTATCAGTCCAGTTCACTTCGGTGCACAGGATAAACTCGGGAGCCCGTCCGATAATGTTCGGATTTTTGTGCCGTGGTCTTTGCATTTTTCAGTGCTGCGGAAAAAGGTCAATTTCCCTTCTTCAAATGATGGCAGAGAATAGAGGAGCCGAGCTTCCGACCTCTCTGCCGCAATTCCAAGGTTGGCCACGGTCCTCTTCTCTGGCTGCCATCCACAGGTGGCCGGTCTCCAATGAGGCCATAGACCGCATGGGTTGAGAAATCAGACAAAAATTAAGAACGATTACATGAGTTTGGTGGAGTGGCTGAAGGTTTAGACAGAAAGGAGAAATTTGGCTGGAAATCGGAAAAGGAAAGGAAGGGAAACTGGCGATAGGTTATGTGACAAGGTGAACATGCTCCATGCCTTTTCCTAAAACTCATTTTCCCAATTTCCTCTTGGCTTCCGTTTGAAGGCCACCACCATCGTATCACCATTGGCGTCCCTAGACAATTTGTTCCTACGACCAGTCACCTTTGCGGAAGAAAACTTGGCCCTCAGTAAAATCTTCAGTTCTTCGCGTAGCGACCTTAGACCATCCCCTTCGGATAGCTGAGTTGATGTTTGAACCCAGAGCTGAGTTCGAACCACCACTCATGTCTGCAGCAAGCCCCGTGTTTTGGAGGTCTCCACTGACCCTCCTATACATCTCCTGAGCTCAGAGGAGAACAGCATCAGCCACTGTAGACTCTGATTATGGCTGAATCCCCTTAGGTGTACCAGCCATCTGGTGAAACGAGGCCGCTCTGGCTCCAAGGCCTGAATACCCTTCACCGTATGCGGCCGTCAAAGCTGACGCGACGCTGTAGGTGGGAGCTGATGTGCACCCTGCAGAGCGGCACGATAACCCAAGACCTCGCAGACGATACGGCCTGCTTAAGCAGCCACAGAGCTCTAGAGAATTGCTGAGCAGCAGTACGACCCTGTTTGCCCGGTTTAAAACGGTACCTCACCACTACTCCAGGGTCAGTTAACTTATCCACATGATGAGTAGCAACCTCCCTCCCCGAAGACTCCCACCCCATTTTGTCCCTTAAATGCAGATACTTGACGCATCCAGCGGCAGGTCCCTATCTATGGCCCATATATACAGCCTATCCAGGTCTCGCTGGATGGGGTGGTCTGGTGCGGACACAACCATCTTCTGCATCGTCCGCAGAGGCAAAAACGGGGTTACGTAATCTCACGACAAGGTCGTTTATAAATATGAGGTACAGAAGAAACCCCAGCACCAGCCTGTGCAGTAGACCCCTGTGCAGGAAACCCACCCACAAGATACTTTCTCCTGTTTTAGCCTGAAGACCACTCCCAGCGATGAAGCTTCGGATCGACTCTTTAACTCTTGATGGTAACCCCAATGACTCAAGCTTCCTGGGTGATTAGGAGTGTTTTACAGACGCGAAGGTTTTAGCAGAGCCCTAGTGGGATACCTTGACTTCCCTGCCCCTCCCCTTGGGTCTCCGAGGCATGTCGTCCAGGTAACTCGTAGGTCCATCAGACACAAACACTTAGGGAAACCGTGCAGAATAGCCACCACCAGGTTGTCTGCTGCCATAGAAGCCGGTACAGTTTGCCCGAACTTCTCTCCATAACCTGTAAAATAACCAAGTTGAGGCTGACCGGGTGGCAGTTGAAGCGGTTTTCTCCTTCTCCTTCTTTGTAGATTGGACACAACGCGTATTCGAGCCATTCCCTCTAGTACAGCGCACAGCCGTTTCTCCGGTGAACTTGCCGGCAGAAAAGCGTCCTTGCTTTTTTCTTTGTCATATTGATTGCAGTGTGCCTACCATGGCCGCCGTTGACATTTCCGATCACAACACCTAGAGCTGCCTCTGAGCAAGCATAATTAATAATAATAATAATAATAATTGTATATTTCGGATGCGCCCGAAGCATGCTAGAATGCATGATCAGATGATTATAGTGATGCCGGAATGACAATTCACAAAAGGGTACAACAAGTGCATGCAGAGTATCAGAGAGAGTGTTACAGTGAACTAAAACTGTAGTAATGCCCGGCAAATTTGAAGGTCAAGGTCGAATGGTGTCAGTTGGTCTGGAGTACATGCATAAGTGGTATATGAAATAATTACCACTAGTGGAAATTCAAACATATTGAAAGGAAATGTTTTTGGTGCGCTGCAGAATATGAGAGGCATATGGATAGAAATCTCGTCGAAGCGTTCGGTGAATTATTCACTTTACGACAGGTATGTCAAGAAGTATTAACATGGAAATATTTCAGTCTGCAAAGATGGTAGTATATAAAGTGGTGGCTGTATACTGGAGGAATCATATATGTTGCAAACAATTGCGTATTTCTTGGGAGGGATACTACCAGAGTGATGGTGGCAGGGAACGGCCGGAGTAAAACAGGTGAGCGTGCGGCAAGTTGTTAACTTTATGTAGGGTTGGTATGAAATGTCAAAGCGGAAGTGGAAGACTAATCAATATTGACCGTGTGGTTACATCCATTATACAGGTGTTCAGTTCTGCGAGAGGAAAGGTAAAGTAATCCACAGATAAGTGTACGTCAATAGATGAATGCTGTGTGGTATGTACCATGCAAAAATGACAGATCAATAAAACTGCACAGGTATATCGCGGAAAGCGGCCGCGGATCAACGAATATAGAAATAAAATGTATCAGCCGGTGCAGATAGTGGTGTGATTTAGAGGCTGCATACGGGGTCAGTTTCGGTAATATAACACGAATGCAACATCTGGAAAATCAAAGGTCTCGATAACGGTGATGGTATAGTAAGTAGACGGTGAGTGTCACATTTCTAATGACCAATTTGACAGGTGTAACAAATGATGGGAACGGAGCGGCGATGCAGCATGGGAAGTGTATCGAAGACGTTCGATCGTGGAGGGAACGCAGTGATCTACAGAGCCCGAACACTCGATGAAACAGCTTTGCGGATGCGATCGGATGGACCGATGAAGAGTGCAGGTAGTTACTAATTACTTCGCTGCCCACTGGAGGACTACTGAAAGATATGTCAGCGCCGGACGTTTTTTTTGGTGACCGATGAAGCAATGAACAGTGACAATAAAGGTGCCAGTGTTTGAACAGTATTAGCGGGTTCTAACACGGAACGGGCATAATGACATATGGGATTAAAATGAGTTGTATGAATGCAGTGAGATCGAGTAGTCCAGGTTCAAGAAGTCCGATGGCGGGAATCTTGGGGAAAGCGATCGTGAGACGGGCGAAAATGAAGTTGTGTGTAAATCTCGTTTGTCCTGTCCAGCAAGAGAGGGTCCAAGTTATTCCTGGGAAGTGGAAGGCGACAATCGTCCTTAGGGTGCAGGTTCTGAAAAAAAACGGAGAGGGCTGCAGTCTGGCAATTCTACCAGCTGTGGGTTAGGGGAGAAAGACAGAACACCAATATCATGCCAGTAACAGAAATGGGTGGTCGCGACGTTGAGGTCTTGTTTTTTGGATTAAACAACATACGGAAAGCGGAGAAGACCGGTTGACTTCGGAATTCCAAGCCGGCTTCTCCTCATATCGCTACCGAAATTTCGTTTGCACTGCCATAAACCTGATCCTTGCACCTTTTTGCTGCAGAAAGGGCTGGTGGATACTCTATCTCTGTATCGAGCCCTGCATCATTTCCTCTTCGACTCTTTCCGGACTTGTTCGGTTCACCGTGGCTGGGCTCTACCCTATGAACTCTCATCACAGGGAGCCATTAGCCTTATAAGTTCCATCAAGCAGTGCCTTGGGAAACGCCACTGCCTTCCGACATTATTATTTCCTCTTTCTACCTACCAGTCCACCATCCGCCCTACCTCTCCGAAGAAGTCCTGGTCAACTCGGCGGCAACAC
This sequence comes from Fasciola hepatica, assembly GCA_948099385.1. NCBI lineage: Eukaryota > Metazoa > Platyhelminthes > Trematoda > Plagiorchiida > Fasciolidae > Fasciola > Fasciola hepatica. The sequence goes on along the minus strand of CANUEZ040000112.1, from coordinate 2,908,307 downwards.
CTTCGAAATTCGCCTGGAGAGGGAGACCTCATTGTTTGCTTTTATACGGAGTATCTCGTGATCGCTCTTGTCCATCGGATCCTCAGTAGACTAGTCGGTGATATCCCTCGGGTACCGGGTGGCTATCAGGATAAGGACGGGCGCCATCTGTCTTCCCCTACCTCGTTTCCCGCTGGATATAATGCTTGACCTCCGCCCCCGCGGGACTTCTACTAAAACTCCCACAATGAATCGCATCTTTGCCAGTTCAATAAAGCTGTTCACTTCGGGAGCTTTCAACTCCTCCAAAATTTACCGAGGTTTCTGTGCAGCTGATCAGCTGTGCATCTTCGTCCTTTCGGGGTGAGGGGCTGAAATAAATGCAAACCATGGTCAAGTACCAGGCTTCAATTACCGCGTCGACGGTTAGCGCACATATATTCCACTGGTACAGATGGGGCTAAGATTGCTGGAAGTCGTACCGAACCGAAGGAAAAAGCACACCTGGCCCTAAGCATTCCGTCCTTTCATTCCTTTGAGTACATATCCAGTAGGCAATGGCTCCTGACTCCATGCAGACCGGTGCTACCACTTCTTCGTGATTGCAATCACATCAACCCCAAGGGTTTGGGCCCTCAACTCCGACCGCTTACTTCGTGCAATGGCCTCGTTTGCATATACTTCACGACGCTCATGCGGTCTGGGTGGTTTCCAAGTTGCCAAGTATCCCGATCCGCCCGGAACACAGTTTCAAACAACCCGCAGGTTTGGGCACTTGAGTCAAAGCCGTGCTTGTTCAAATAGCTGTGCGGACCATGATCTCCGCTCCGTGCTTTCATCCATCAGAGGTCCCTACGACGGTGGTAGTTCTTGTAAAGCACCGGATCTCTTAGCTACCCTGTTTTATTGCAGAACATTATTTCTGAAGTAAACAAGGCTCCATTACGCTAAGTACTCTGGGTGATGACAGGTGAGGCACTGTCATTATCGGGGAGGCTAGTCCCGCTGTGTGGATTGATGGAGAGTCCAGCGGGTTCGGTCTGCAGAAGCTTATGCGATTATCTTTCGCGTCCTTCATATTTACAGGCCTTCATTCTGGAAAGCGTAACAGTCTTCATGACTAGACATTCACGGACTTCAAAAGGATGATCTTCTTCCTTCCCGTTGGGTTAATTTGAGAGAGTGAAATAATAGCCCACAGCCGACCAAAGGCCCGGGTCTAAAATACATACTCCCGGCTATCCGCAGTTAATCCCCAAAGTCAATATTCAGCATTGTAAGAAAGCATAGGGATATACTCCGTGTGAGCCTGTCCACGTAGGATCTGTGAGTTAGGGCTCAGAGGGCATCCTTTCAAGATACCCCAATGTGCATTTTAAGACTTCGCTTGAACGAAGCTTTTTTCTTCTCTCCAACTGTAACACCTGTTTGCCGAATTTCTCCCAAGAAAACCGTAGTACGCCCGCTTTGTCGAGACACTCAATTAAACTCATTATTCTCGTTTTGCACCAATCATAATTTATCCGTGTCCAAAGCGAGATTTCCTCGCTACTCTTTTCGACCTGTGTGGTTCCAGAGCCCACTTTCTCAAACCCTGAACTGGGCTCTCGTTTTGCATCTTTGCGATCGCGTACGTGAGAGTTGCATATATTTGTGAAGTAACTCACTCCATAATTGAGCATAGTAAAATTCGAGAATCAAACATCTCAGTTTTAGGACTAGTGTAAATTGACTATATACTGCTCGGAGGAGCCTTACAGTACTCAGATTGGTCAAACTGGATCGAGAAAAAACACTACATGCTAAAGGATGATAAAAACGGCCACCACCGAAATAGTGACTGCAGTGACTAGTTATTCGACAGGCCCTGTGTGCTTTTGATCCTACGAAAGTAGCTAGGTCTGTGAGCCCTGTCAGTTCCGGCTTGTGTATTCCTCACTATTTATATGGCCGTAAGGATGTTGGTTTAGGCTGAGGGTATTTGAGCTAGAATGGCAGTTACTTTTTGCAAGGCCACCTGCAGCTTTCGAAAATAATCAAAGCCAGCTGGGTGAAAGAGTTTCTAAATATATGCCGGACAATACACCAGGCCATGAAGGGAACGAAAGTTCCACTTCCGCCGTCAAGCAAACAGCGGTGGTTCAGTACATCGTTTGATCTTCCTTAAGTGCATTTTACCAGCTTTGAAGGACGTTCGAGGCAAAAATGCGAGCTCACCAAACAGTTTGATAACTTTAAAGAAGCCAAGGTGATAGATATGGGGCAAAGGCTGCCATGTCCAACTCACTATTGTTGGGGACGGTCTAAAAATGTTAACGGCCGCTTCTTGTGCTCAAGCCAGAGGAAGGCCATAGAAAATCAGGGGAGATTCTGAATGACATGTTTCGCAGTCCGAAATTCAGTCGATGATGTTGTGTATAAGACCAAGTCAGTCTTGTCATGCCCGACCTAGTGGTGAAAAGCCAAATGGTTTTATAGCTCGTGGCCTTCGGGGACACAGGCCTGGCCTCGGAGCTGTGCACATAGCAGACGCAATAATTCTTTGCCAGCAATCAGAATAACAGGAATGCTGGGCTGAGGAAGAGAAGAGCATAACCAGGGTTGGTAGTGGAGCCGATTCCGAGGAGATGACTCATTATTTAAGCAGGCGAGAATATATGACAGCCTATTCGGTCGACTCGTACCTGATAACAGCAAACTTTCCAGGCCGAGCACCATTCACTGACAAATTACTGCGGAGGCTTATTTTGCTCATCAGCCTTAGACGAGCTCAAATACAGTCGCACCTGTGGGTGCTACTTCACCGGATTGCCAGGCTTGCGACAAAAGTCACCGAATTGTTGGTTTCCCGGTGATCACAAGGGCCACAGTTATTGAACGCTGGGGGTGGCCAGGGAGGCTGGGGCGCATTTTGTATGCTTTGACAATATGCAAGTGCAGTGGCTTGCAGGGTGGAAGCTGGATGCGACTAGGGTTGTCCGATCAGACATCGTTCATTGGTGTACTAGGCAAAGGCTGTCTTATCAAAAGAAATCCGTAGCCCAGCCTGGTCTGCTCTATGTCACACCCTACTCAGGAACCAGCTCAGCGCAGCCGTTGCAGGAGTGTGACCCATAGTGGGGAAAGTTTAGCCCTGGGGTCGGCGGACAGGCCTGGACATTTTGTGGTGGGGGATAACGGAAGGTTTTCTTCAGTGAGATTGAAAAAGGTCTTAATTCAAAGACAGGATGAAGAGATTCAAAATGGGACAACGACGTCAAGCTTGCCTAATCAAAGCAGCGCACATGGGATCCTTTCAAAACCGAGACGGGAGTGAGGTTTTGTCCTTTGAAGTTTATCGGACACTCCAGTGAACATAAGTTTCATGTAGAGAAAGATGAATTCGGGTAAGGGAGTCATAGCGGTGTAATTGGTACCAGAGCCATTGGTGGTAGAAGAAGAGAAGATGGAGTTGAAAGCCCCAGCGACTTCAACGGGAGTATCAGCGCGTGTAACCTGGCTTCTTCAAGTGAGAGATGCCAGGACAAATGTGGACTTAATGTAGTCGTTTATTCTTGAACCCGGGAGTGAGAAAGCTGTTCGACTGAACGCCAAAGCTTCCTGTTTTCCATCGAGTTTTGTTGTAACAAGGCTAATTTTCTTGAAGAGCTTGTTCAGAATAAAGAAAACTGATGAAACATGAAAAGTTGACTAATGTGATAGCATTTTCTGTATTTTGCTTGCAAGCAAGTGACGGCACCATTAGGTCGCTACTAAGGGTTCGGTGGGCCGGAATCTGAATTGAAACGAGACAGAGTTTAGAATACGGTAAATGGCTGAGAGCTCGGTTTCTCGCATTAAGAGGTAGCTACCCCGATTCATGGGACAAAATTACTTGGCGAAGAGCTGCCAGTCCTACTGAGTACAGTGGCAAATGGGAGAGCTAAACGAATTGTCCTGGATAAAGGTAGCGAGAATACAAGGTATCAAATTATGATCACTTGCGGGAGTGATTGAATATTTTATTTCCCCGGTGAGGAGAGCTTCACTTGAAGCCTCAGATGAGTGTATTTTCTCCCGGTTGGAGAAGAAACAGGCTGAGTTCAGAATCCTGTTCCGATAAAACCGACGAACGTGAGTAAGTGGTGAGGGAGGTTAGGGTGCCTTGGTTGATGTTTGGTGCGATAAAATCACTGACCATCACCATACTTCCATGGAACATCTCGGACCAGTAGTTGGAATGGGTAATGAAGAGAAGGGGCGCACCTAGAGTAGCCTGAGCGTTTACAGCCTCCGGGACACCTACTTTCTCTGACCATTTGATAGCTAATCAAAGAGGTTCGGCCAAACGTGGAAGATTAAGTTATACTTTTCTCTCTACTGAGGGCAATATAGAGGTAAGCGAGAGTACAAGGCTTCTGATCAGATGAATTTATTACACAGGGGAGCAAAATATCCACCAAAGGAGGAGGTTTAGCGAGTTTATTCTTAGTCAGAGGGGAACGGTAATGAGACAAGTGAACCTGGCGCCCGGTAAGCAGTTCGAGGACGAGTCGTTACGTGAACATGCAGGATTGCATAAATCGACGTGGGTTGGTGTGATATTGGGCAGAAAGGCTGGAGAGAGCGATAAACGTTTGAGGGATGGCATGGAAGAAAGTCAGCAACACAAAGGAGTGATTGGTGTGTAAGAAAGAGGGAGGTAGGACGGGTTCCAGTCGCTGAGGGAGTGAGAGGTAAATTCGAATGGACAACAGGGGCCTTGAGTGGGAACAGTTGCGGTGGAGGCGCAGAGAACAAATGAGGGGGAAGTGCGGGTTGGATAATGGGTGGGATACAGGAAGGTAGGTTGAGAAGACAACTTTTATAGTAGTGCGTGGAAGGGGACAGTTCGGTTGAAAGATGGACAGGAATTATAACGCAGGTAACCTGGGTTGCGTGGTTGGGTGCTAGTCTTATTTGGAGGTCCATTGGTTTTGACTAGAATCTAATGGTTTCTCATCATTCGAACAATCTCCAGGTTTATAGGCTTTGCATGCTTGATGCTTTGGAATTAGTTTCTCATGGTGAGCTTGTAGTGCTGGGTAACCTTGGGATAAGGGCCTTGCGATCCTCCAAACACTTTTTGGTGTTCATCCAGGGAGCAGATTGGGTGGTCTTACGGGCCTGATTGAACTACCAGGCGTGTTTTCGTTATTGGGAACAGCTTTGGAAGCTAAAAGCAGATTTTTGATACATTGGGTGGATATAGGTACGGTTGTCAAGTGGAGTAGACTGCAGAGGGTGGAAGGGGTGCAAGGCATCCGATTAGTTCAAGTCAAACTAGGCCTCTAGGTTCAAAGTGGTCTGATCGGCTGAAACTTCATGGCTAGCACGGCTATTCGGGATACATTCAGGCTTATTGAGAGGCGCATCGTTTGTGGAGGAATCCCCGGATAATTTCTGTTGGAGCTGTGTTTTATCGAGGGCCACCTGATTACTTTAAACGGAGTGGAGGAGCTAAGTGAGCAGTCTTTGGTAATAAGTTTGTTTACTGTCCTTACTTTTTCAGAGCTGAGTAAAATGGGACGTGCCTGATGTTGTACAATTTTACGTAGTCTAGAGCACTGATGCTGATATCGAGCCATGGCGCGTGTGGTTGACACAGCATTATCTTGCGGAGCAAAGGAGGAGTGTGTGCTGGAAAGTTGGAAGTAGCTGCACTTTCGAAGTTACTATGGGTCTGAGCTTTTCAATGAGGATGGAGGTAATGGAGGAGGTACCCGTTTTTAAGCACGCGGACCTAGGGTCCGGCGGTGGTCTTGTGATGTAAGTTTCCGGGCGACAGTTTCGAAATGGAGCTGTCGATCAACATTCGGAGATTAGTTAAATTGGACAGATTTTGCTCGACAGCCCTGACCCGTTTATTAGCCTCGCCGCAAACGTCAGCTGTTTTCATGGGTTGGAAGCTAAAACCGGAATCTGTAATATTAGGATACTGCAAATCTTTACTATTCCAGCAGCGAAGAAAAGCGTGCAAAACACTTCCTACTCCCACCGGGGTTCCCGATGTCTCAGTTGCAAGGAGAACGTTAGTTAGGAGTACGGCGAGTGGGGCGTAGACGGGGGATAGTTGAAAAACTAGACGAATTGAATCAATTTCTTCAAGAGGTAACAGAAAAACACCAAAAACTGCAGACACCAGGAGAAAGAACTTGTAACCGTGGATTTATGGTTGTAGTTTGTGGTTGCAGCCAACCTTGTGTTAGATGATGAACAAAGGAGCCTAGAATTAGGTTGAATTGCACGGTAAGACGAGGAAGGGAATGAAACCCGGTGCAAATTGTAGGCGAGGAACCTTGCAGACCCGCACCAGTGTACCAACACCCAATATTAGGTAGCGGCTGAAACAGAGAGGTGACACAAGTGATGAGGCTTACAATGAGTTCCACCAAAATTTTATTGAACGGTGCCAGGTAAATGTTTGTTCATTTGAAGAGGGAAGAGAGCGAGAATGATCAGGGCTTCATGTAGAATGGAACAGGTGAACTGGGTGGAACCCAGATAATAATATGGGAGTGAATCCTAGGTGAGGCTCTAAGATCAGATCAGATCGGTTCAGTGCACAGATACGATGGCTGATGTCTTTGATAGCCCAATATCCCGCAATGGCTGGCCCTTGGGTCTTGCTGTGCTCTGAACTCCTAGGATTCGGTGTCTCTCGGTACCTGGAAAACACGATGGACAACGGGAAAGTCGTCCAAGAGGGCAACATGAAGCACTATTTCGACTGGGGGAGATTTAGGTGAACAGCTGGTCCACCCTGCGTGCAAAAGTGGAAGCTCCTGGCTACCAGCTCCTTTGAGATGGCAAGAAATCTGGGGAGACCAGCGAGCTTTTATGGGAAGGTGGAGAGGGAGAATACCGAAGCAGACCGCAGATCCACAACTGGGCCCGTTTTGCTGACTCCCGTGATCTGGGAAAGCATGTGTTCACCCCTAGTCTAATTTCACCTTCAACGCAGCATCATCATTCGCTTCGCCAGCTCCAGTGAGAGGCTTGTTCCAGTTGGTGCTTGATTTGTAAGAAAACTGCTTGCCCCGATGACTCTGTTGGCTACCAACTTCTTTTGTTTTAGCCTGTGCCAAAAGCGGACAGAGATTCCGCCCCTGGTAAACGACTGCTCGTCCCTGATAGACACTTCTTCAAGCTATTTCGCGTTTCGAATCCTTTTCCCTCGAGCCTCACGCACTTCAGCAAGAACAAACCTGGAGCTACCAGCCCACCCTCGTACAGCAGCCCCCGTAGCTAAAGCACCACTCTCGTGAACCTACCCTGGACCTACTTCACAGAGAAAGAGCGATCTTTGACACTGGACTCCGAGCTTTGACCAAGTACTCCAAACAGTGTAGCATTTAATGGCATCAGCACAATAGGTCCCTTATTCAGAGCTTTCTCTGCATCTGGTACGTGGCCTAGTTTGCCTTCTTACCAGCCTGCAGATACAGCACCGAGGGCTCTAACTTACTTGTGGTGATCATACCCAAGTTCTTGAACTCTCATCGTTGGGTCCCATGGTTATGAGCATTTTACCGAGTTCAGAGACGAGTACTTGCTACAAGCCAATGGGGGAGAGCACCTAGGTCCAATTGGGTCCGATGATATTCTGAAAAGCACATAATGTTAGAAAGTTCAGGAAACTCCGTTCCATGCCTTAGCACCCATGTTACAAACGACATTTTTCATTTGTATGAACTATCTTTGCCGGAATTTCGATCGTTTGTTTTATTGCTCTAAATCTTTGTCACAAACCGGACTTCCACCTTTGCCTCGAGCGTGAGTCGCTCAGCCTGAACTTCGTTGTGGCCGTATTCGGCAATCCTATATTATGTATCTAGTCTTTAGCTATAATTCAGATGCAGTTGTTGACTTGTTGTTCAATTTGAAGCGTGAGAGTCCAGGAGTAACACTATTTAAGTTTGATTATTGTAAAATTATTTAACTCGTTGTGTATAGCCCCGTAGCTATTTGGAATCGACCTTGTTTTGAATTGTGTCGAAATTGGTTGCTGCTCGTCGCCCGGACTTTCCGGTGGCTGGAAGTAACGCAGAACCTTCACATTATTCGCAAACATGAAGTGGGGTGGTCCTGTAACCCGCGGTAAGTCACCCACACATATCTGGTACGGTTTTGTGCTTGTTGGTAATCTCGGAATCACTTCATCGGTTACCGTTACCATCGAAAACCCGATGTAGTCTACACTGGCGTACATTTGGCGGTCATCTGGTTCGGCTTCCCGTGATCTATTCAGCTCTGCTGCAACGGTCATCCTCCACACCTCTTATAGGAGCAGCCTGCGGTTCACGCCGCCAAAGGCCTCGCGGAAGTTCGGGTAAAGAACCTCTATCTTTCCTCCTCCGTCAAACATCACCGTAGTCCCAACAAATTTGCTCAGCAGGTTGCTGAGGCGGGATCTGATCTTTCTTACTTTGTCCTGTTCGTCGGCGATAGGTATTCTCTCAAGGAGTCCTACAAAGGCATTTTAAGTACTCATTTTCATTGCCCTAAGTGCCATCAACGGTAATCCAGCAGGGCCTCAGTTCATCACCTGGTCTCTTAAATCTCCCATGGGAATTGAATGACTTCCCTATGTTTCAGCACCTAGGTAGCACAGGCTTTGTGAGAGACTTGATGAACCGGGTAGCTGACCGCCCCACCAGCTTGGATAGATGATTACCATTGGGCCATTAAGCTTTTCCCTTGCCGTGCGCATCAAACGTCAGCAGTACATTGTAGAGCAATATTTCATTTTCTACCACAGCCACAGTCCAGAGTCACACTTGGTTGGCGGCTTTATTGCATCATCTATCCTCTGGACCTACTTGAAGTATTCCGAGAACTTTTCTGCCTCACGTTCGTTTTTCTCAGTCAATTTGCCGTTTTCCTTTTTAACTCCCCCCGTCATCACTCGAATGGTCCCTTTAGCCTGGGTATGACTGAGGGGCACGGAGTGTTCCCTGGCCGCCCTAGCCCAATTCTTGTCATATCAGCTTACCTCGCCTTCGTCGCTTAAATTCCATCTCACAATTTTCCCGCAGCTTGCGTAACTCTCCATGCTACCCAGGTCAATGTTACCTACTTACCCAATGCTTTCACTTCAAAAGACCTTTTTGTAGTGCTTATCCATTAGGGACCCTAAATTGGGGCTGGTTACTCGAGCCGTCATAGTATATCATTGGAAAGCCTGCCAGAGGTTTGTTCACCGTAAATTCTTGATCCCAGCAAGAATAAAGAAAATGAAAATAACCCGCTTCCATTGGCTTCCTAAAGATTTTTTGTCAACAACCTAGCAGATTCGACCTATCACCCTGAAACCTGATCATGATGGTACCCATAATTATGCAGGAGAAAAAACATCATCAAGAGCCCGCCTCGAAGGCAAATCAAATGAAAACAAGGTCGAGGATATATGGCCTATGGAGCCTGCTTCATCGACAAATGCCATACAAAGCATCCAAAATCACGTAGACAAAAACGTATTGACATCGTTTATTCTCAGACTATACAGCCTAAAACACATCTAAAATTTTTCACCGTAAACCGGTTTTGTTAGCCCTTGCAGAGTCCGATGGGCAAGTCTCTCGTGGTTCGTGCGAGCTGCACTCAACTAACCACAAAATCTATGTGCCATAGAGATGATCATTTGCCTCTGGATTCGTTACCTGTAGTCACTAGCACAGATAGTTTCATCTACCATGATTTTTCGGAATGGAGAATGATAAGATCAACGGATGAACCGTCTCAACTATTGATTTCTCGCGCCACCGAATCTCAAGAGCCTAAAGTACTTGAATATGATAGAGATATTTAGGGAAAACCAGTGAAAGAACTGGCGCCATCGGAAGTAGTCTGGCAAAAGTGACCACCCAGATAGCGTCGGTCTATAGTCCAATACCAAAAGCAGCATTTTTAACCTACATTCCTGGGCTCACAGCACTCCCAGGTCCTCATAACCTAAAGGGGATAGCCAGTTTCTTGAATCAGCGGCCCCTGAGATTCTGCGACGGTTGCAGAATACAAAACGCCGCAGCCATTGTTAGCTTACCTCGTTAAATCTACTATCCCTCAATGCGCGGGCACAGCCCACTGCCCATGCCTTTGCATCAGACTAAGAACGAGGACAAAAACACGCTTGTCCACTTTTATTCTAGTTTTTGATGAAAAATTGCCATCATGGAACAAGGCGTATTCGCATTTGCTCCACAGAATAAATTGCCAGCTGACGGAACATCTTCGCAGAAGGGAGTGATGAGACCTGTCGCTAAAAATTCGGAACAAACTAATGGTACGGCCGAAATCTCTGCCAAACAACTTAGCCACGGTTTGGTGCAGCCCCCCGCTCTCATACTCCCAGAACACTCACGGGATTAGTTGACATAAGCAAATTCCTTCCCACCGCCCCCCCCCCCAACTGCCATTGCCAAGGCGTCAACTTGCACCAACAACGCCACCAGGCCCCCTTCAGGAGGGCCTCTACAACATCCCTTCAGGTACGAGCAACCGCAGCCCGGGACAGCAATTTCTCAGTGAAAGTCCCGCAGATCTCACACCTGTCCCTATGGGCCCCTGTTTGAAAAATACCAAAGCGACAAGGTGTGAAACTGACGCAACACACATGGTCTAAGCAATTATTAAACTTCCCTGAATGGGAGTCAAGCATACGATGGTTGCTAATCGTGGGTCTCCTTGCGACGAACTGAACATGAATGCGTGAGTAATTAAAATTGTAGTTTCCACTCCAGACCAACCTCGATACTAATCAGCTTCTTCCATCAGGGGTCCTCATGTATCTCACAGATTGTAAACCAAAATAGCGCTTTGAAGACAACGTTTCAAATGGAACCCCTTACGGAATAGTTATAGGCGGCATGATGACCAGCCCGTGCTGATGCCTACTCTCCGACTAGCGGAACCTTTCTCCGGCCTAAGACAGTTGGCCTCCCATCATTCCCACCTTTCCCATCTCCCCATCCATTCAACTATCGGGGTGCACCGCATATCCTTTCTTTCGCCGGCAGATACCCATCACCTAGCCAGGTTGCTCAATTTTCCCATACGTGCCATGGACAAAACACGGGGCCGTAACCTAGCTCTGTCCCTCGAGAATGGTTGCAACGCGAGAGCTTGCTCTTCGTGTTTGAATGAATTAGTTTCTGTCCAAGGAAACCCTGTCATTAATGAAGGCATTGAAGTACGTAAGTGAACCGGACTCAAATGGAGAGAGGTGATGTTTGGATGGACCTTTATCAGACTTAGTTGATGCTCGTTTTCGAAAGGTTATATTTATCATTGAATATACCAAAGTTATCATTATGGTGTGGCAGCCACTTTGTTGTTGACATCCTTTTTGTTTTGACGAGCCGATGGGGAATGGGGCAAACCACTCCATTCATTGGGCAACAGCTCAGCTTCTCGTCGGCTTGTCAAGTGACAAAGCAGGTGTTTAGGTCATACGAAACTGGGAATTTTTCTCTATTTTTATGCCAATTTCTTTGTTTTTGGTTTTGATTTTGTCCCAGTGGTGACCGATGCCGCAGTAAAAGGCCTCCACTGCCTGAAATGTTCTTGGGTGTGTCGCGGAAACTCTCTCTATACCGGTGAAGTCAGGATTACGAAGGTGAATTTTACGAGAGGTTAAATGCAGTGTTTCGTAGTACTCGAAAACCTGAGGTCATCTGACTGGGTTTAAGTTCGCCGAAACTCTGGTTTGCACAGGTGTAAAAAGCTGCATGCAGCGCACAAACAACGGCGATGGAAAATACACATCACCATATCTAGAACATGATTCCGGCTATCAACAGTAACAGGACTAGAATTGGAGTTCATTTTTGATGGCAGTGTTGATGGGCACAGGGTTACTGAGATCAGATCAAATCAGCCCAAGGGACTCGCTGCTGTGCCCAGCTTACTTCCATTTTCTCTCACCCGAGAGTTGCAATGCTCCCACTGTGCCTCGACTGCGTGGTTGTAGGAGCATTGCGACTGTTGAGTGATAGGCTGCAAGGAAGAGAGCGAGAAATGGGTTAGCTCCTAAAAAGCCTGCCGCTGCCTCGGATGGACAGGTTCACCGCCTCAATAAGCTGCCACGCCTGCCTTCGAGAACCCCTTAAGAACGGTTGAGTAGAAGAAACAGGGACTGATCTGCAGCATTTTATCTTACGACGGGAAAAAGGATGTGTTGTGTCCTGGGAAGAAACAAAGTAGTGAAAAAGAGGGGAGCAGCCTGAGACTATCCTCTTTCTGCTAGTCATAGTCCAGGGAAACCTCATCTAAACAATCATCCCGCCGTCATTTAAAGACGACGAGGCTGGTTGCTGCTACTACGTCGGGTGTTAGTTTGTTCCAAGTGTTTTTTAATTGGTGAGAGAAGAAATGCGTCCCACGGCCTCCGATAGCCCTGAAGTTCATCAGTTTGTGTCCGTGTCCCCCGAGCGTCGGGTTGTTACTTAGCTTTTTGGCAGAGCTGGTAGTAAGGTATTCATCTGCAGCGTGCTTGAACCAGTGTGAGGAATCTGAGCAACTTTTGATACCAAAATATATAAAACTTGGTTTCAAAGGAGAACCTGGTACTTAGAACTGGCATGGAGAAAGCTCTGTGCCTAAGGATACAGTTGCTTTTTTGGGTGTTTTTCTGGCGATAGAAAGAAGCATGCAAGGCAGGCAAATCTAGCTTATGGAGCAAACAACTGAAAGGTTCATAGCAGATTTTGTGGTAAATATATAAGCCTTCGGACCAGCTCTCCAGAACAGCCTGTCAATAACCCAGACCAGCTTCGTATGCTTGATTCTCCAAGGTGTAAGTACTGTCGGAGTAAACGATAGACAGCACACCAAGGATTCAGAATGATCCCCCCTTAAGTCTCGGTAAGTAGCCTACTTTTCAAACATGGGGTGAAGCTTATTTCACATTTGTGGGTGTTTACCAGGAAATAAGTTAGTAGACGAAATCTTCATACTTACAATAACTGAGTGGCTGCTGCTTCGTAACAAATGCTTATACTCTGTTGGTCATCGAACCGCTGTAGAAACCTCCCCAAAACATGAACGGATAATGGTGAAAAAACGATCGGTTGTTTCTTATTCTTCGGAGGAAAAGAGGTTCGAGGTAAGGCAGGTCAGAGCCCTGTTTTTAGCTAAGGCCAGACCAACAGCCAGCTATTTGTTTGGCAAAGGAGCACTGAGTATTTTTAGCGTCATTCCTATCGGGCTAGCGTATAATCAACCAACCTTTGCGCTTTACTGCTGCAGTGTTCTAAGGTGGTTCGAATAGGCACTAAGTTTACTTCCTCTCAAATGAAATATTCCGTGACCCAGTCCTATTAGCATGCGGAACCTCTCAATCTGAGTGCTTGTTTGCTCCAAGAAGTTGAATAAGCAGGGGCATTGCATCTACCAGCTCACTTACCGACCACCTTTTATAATTTATTTTGGGAGGGACGTGACAATTGTACTCGGAATGTAGCTTTTATAAGCCGAAAACTTCGTTAGCCAGTAGTAATGCCACGGATTCAGCACCCTAAGTCCCCAGATAAGTTTGCTACAGTAATACCTAATGAACTGTATTTGAAGGCCTATGGCGGCTTCAAATGGTCGGCAGAGAGAAAACAGGTCTCACGGGGATCCACTGTAAATACGTCATTTGCACATATGAGAGACAAAAGTGGACACAATACACTACCTTGGATCATCTGGCTGGTGACAGGATCCGGTTTAGAAGTGGTGCTTTCAACGTTCACTGCCTGACAGCTCGAAGACAGGTAAGATTCTAGCCAGGTAAATGGTGGACGGGCGACACATTATGCCTGGACTTTTGATAAAAAATAAAAGTGGCTCTTGAACAAAGCCCATAGTGGCGCCTAAAGCCATTGCGATAAAGCATTACGTTTATTGGCAGCAAGCCTAAAGAGGTTCAAATGCCCGTCATAAAAGTGGCTCACGAACGGTATTTTAGGAAATCTTGCTGAACTTCACTCATGCTGCGACCACTGTGGAGGTAGTCAAGTAACCTTACTCTTCGTAACTTGTGCCTAGGCCTCCATACTATTGGGTTATGATTGATGGGCCAGTGGCCGGACGGTTCTTTTCCTAGTTCCATATGAATTGGAGGAATAACCTATTTCTCTCACTGGATAAGGTAACAACTAAACTTCATAGGCATAGTAAAAGTGTTTGATAAGGGTGATAGGATATCTGGTCCCCTTAGTTCAAAGCCGGCCGAAGCTGACGAATCCGTCTGGAGAAGGCGAGGTGGTCCAACTCTTGGGAGCAGGGTTTCAGTTTAGCTGGAGATGAGTGTTTTGGGAGAAAGCGGCCCACACCGGCGTTTGTAGTGTCTCTGCTTAAGGAGCAGGTGGAAATGTGTTGAGCTCTTCTGGTATGTCCCATGGTTTATCGAAGAAAGCTTTATGAAAAAAGAAAGCGCTGTGTTTGGTTAAAAATTCTTGATTCCGCTGGTTCAGCCCGAATCTCGACTTTCTGGTAATATCGTAAGACCGTCCGTCGCCGTTGTAATGTTTGGCCATGGGAGTGCCATCTTGTAGTGTCAGATATGCGGTTCAACTGTGCGAACGGTGAGAGGTCTCCGGTTTTGATGCAAGCACATTGAGTTCCCCCTAATTTCGAAACAAGCCTAGCCAGTGTAAGTTTTTCACAATGAACAAGAAATATTTTTTTGGGTGATCGAACTGAAATGCTGTTTAAAGATGAAGTGACTCTGGCTAGTCACCAGCTTAAGATCCGCATGTAGACAGAAAGTGTTCTCATTCCAGCTGCCAACCAGAGAAGGCAGTATGTTTCAGCTTGTCCAGCTAAACTGCCTCTCGAGGGGGCCCCAGCTGTTCATTTTTGTCTTCACCCAAAAGCAGCGGTAAACGGTTGCCTGATAACTTCCAACAAATGTTATAACTTTGGTTCATTCAAGCGAGACAAGCAGGCTAAAAGTATTACCTAGTCTGACTGGGGAAGTTGCACGTTAAGTAAATCTTCCAAAGTAAATTTCATTCAAAAACGGAGGTAAGCGCCATGGCTCTGAGGGTGATGTCCAGCTAATCTCGGGTGCTATGAAGCCACCAAGTAGCAGGTTCTGGGTCTGGCAGATGGCTGAATCGATTAACTTCAACGGTTGTTTGATTAAAGCTGCCAGCAGTACTTCCTGAGGGACGGTATGCGCAACTTAGTAGCTGGTCTTGATGTTCGATTTCAACACACAACTGAACATAATCAACAATGCCGTCTAAGATGGGATGCTGGAAACTTGCGGCTCTGAGGGTTTCCGTTACGCGCATTGGGCAGTCAGTCCCACGTTGACGTTCTCCGCCCCTAGTAAAATACTTATAGCCGAACACTTACGAGTCACCTACTAAAGAGGAGTCCATTACCCAAGATTTCATCACTGAAGAAGAACCATAAAAATTTGTTAGCGATGCCGATCGTATGTATTGCGACATACTCCTAATAAAGTGCCTTTGAACAAACAATAACCTGAGTGGTCAGGTTCTCCTGACGTCACTGATCAAAGTAATAATGGTCAAATGACCGCAGCAACCAATTAGCAAAATATCTCTGAATAATGCTGTTAAGCTTGAGCCTGCGGCTGCAAATCCTGCAAACGGGTCAGGGTTTGCACAAAGAATACGCAGCGACATTTTCGTCTGGTTCGCTGGGGAAAGGCGGATCCGGAAGGTCCGCAAGGGACAAAGCTAGGTTACGGCCCCGTGTTTTGTCCATGGCACGTATGGGAAAATTGAGCAACCTGGCTAGGTGATGGGTATCTGCCGGCGAAAGAAAGGATATGCGGTGCACCCCGATAGTTGAATGGATGGGGAGATGGGAAAGGTGGGAATGATGGGAGGCCAACTGTCTTAGGCCGGAGAAAGGTTCCGCTAGTCGGAGAGTAGGCATCAGCACGGGCTGGTCATCATGCCGCCTATAACTATTCCGTAAGGGGTTCCATTTGAAACGTTGTCTTCAAAGCGCTATTTTGGTTTACAATCTGTGAGATACATGAGGACCCCTGATGGAAGAAGCTGATTAGTATCGAGGTTGGTCTGGAGTGGAAACTACAATTTTAATTATTCACGCATTCATGTTCAGTTCGTCGCAAGGAGACCCACGATTAGCAACCATCGTATGCTTGACTCCCATTCAGGGAAGTTTAATAATTGCTTAGACCATGTGTGTTGCGTCAGTTTCACACCTTGTCGCTTTGGTATTTTTCAAACAGGGGCCCATAGGGACAGGTGTGAGATCTGCGGGACTTTCACTGAGAAATTGCTGTCCCGGGCTGCGGTTGCTCGTACCTGAAGGGATGTTGTAGAGGCCCTCCTGAAGGGGGCCTGGTGGCGTTGTTGGTGCAAGTTGACGCCTTGGCAATGGCAGTTGGGGGGGGGGGCGGTGGGAAGGAATTTGCTTATGTCAACTAATCCCGTGAGTGTTCTGGGAGTATGAGAGCGGGGGGCTGCACCAAACCGTGGCTAAGTTGTTTGGCAGAGATTTCGGCCGTACCATTAGTTTGTTCCGAATTTTTAGCGACAGGTCTCATCACTCCCTTCTGCGAAGATGTTCCGTCAGCTGGCAATTTATTCTGTGGAGCAAATGCGAATACGCCTTGTTCCATGATGGCAATTTTTCATCAAAAACTAGAATAAAAGTGGACAAGCGTGTTTTTGTCCTCGTTCTTAGTCTGATGCAAAGGCATGGGCAGTGGGCTGTGCCCGCGCATTGAGGGATAGTAGATTTAACGAGGTAAGCTAACAATGGCTGCGGCGTTTTGTATTCTGCAACCGTCGCAGAATCTCAGGGGCCGCTGATTCAAGAAACTGGCTATCCCCTTTAGGTTATGAGGACCTGGGAGTGCTGTGAGCCCAGGAATGTAGGTTAAAAATGCTGCTTTTGGTATTGGACTATAGACCGACGCTATCTGGGTGGTCACTTTTGCCAGACTACTTCCGATGGCGCCAGTTCTTTCACTGGTTTTCCCTAAATGTCTCTATCATATTCAAGTACTTTAGGCTCTTGAGATTCGGTGGCGCGAGAAATCAATAGTTGAGACGGTTCATCCGTTGATCTTATCATTCTCCATTCCGAAAAATCATGGTAGATGAAACTATCTGTGCTAGTGACTACAGGTAACGAATCCAGAAGCAAATGGTCATCTCTATGGCACATAGATTTTGTGGTTAGTTGAGTGCAGCTCACACGAACCGTGAGGGACTTGCCCATCGGACTCTGCAAGGGCTAACAAAACCAGTTTACGGTGAAAAAATTTAGATGGGTTTTAGGCTGTATAGTCTTGGAATAATCGTTATTAACATTTGTTATTCTGCCCCCTTCATGCAGTGATGTATGGAGGTTATTTTAGTGAATGTTATTATGATATATATTCCATATTCGTTCTGATTGCTGATGCCTGCATTCAATAATTCTTCTTTCTAATTCTTCCTTGCTGGTTTCGTCGACTTTCACTTCCACAGATTGCGCCACTTTTACCCGCTTTTGGTTTTGTTACAAACAAGCTCTCTGTTTATTTCTTTTCCTGTTTTGCACCACTTAAAGCCTCCGGTTTCAGAAAATCCATCAAGAACACGGCTTTACTCTGATTTCTTGGGAATACTCGATTACATACAATATTTCTGTGCTCCCCAGGAATGCATGGGGTTGACGCAGTCCAAAACCAAAACGCCTAAAGATTGACCCACTGGACCCGGTTGCCTACTTACCCTCGGGGCATTGACTGACCCAACTTCTTTCTAACATTTGATCCGCACAATGCAGCTGGTTCCTCCTAAGCCCAGCTATTCCTCCGCGTAAACCTGCTCACTCCATCTTTTAGGCATATAAGAGCCAAAAAGATGACCAAAATAGACAATATTCGACAAAATATTTGTAAGCTCCAGAACTCATCTCTCATGAATCGAGATTTCTCCTCGATGCTGAGAACAAGCCTACCATGCCGCGATCTTTATGCAGCAGCTAAGAATAAACCCAAAAACAAGAAAGAACGGCGCTGCAACAGCCTCATAGTGCGAGGCTACTCTCAGGACTACTAAAATCTCGCAACGCACGTAGCAATGAAAAAGTACCCCATTTTCTATTCCTTGATTCGACAAAGTTTAAAGCTGAGCTTTCAACTGATTTTCGCCCAAGCTCCTACTACGATAACGAAGCTCAAGTTACTCTGCTATCCGATGCTCACACAGGACGCGATATGGGCCATAACAGTTACCGAGAGCAACATAAGGAAATTCCTCACCAATACCAAACCTTCCTATCATCCAGGGCTTTCTGACCTTCCACTTGACTTATTTCTGTTTGGGAGACCTTGTGGCGGCTATGCAGACACCAAAACACTAGGGTGCAATTTCTAGCTCAGAGGTTGGGTGCTCTTTGTTAGCGAACATGTATCTGTGCTTAGGTCTACTTGGGAATGACAACGGCTCCCCAGGAGCATCCATTTCCGGCGACAGGTCTCCCACTATTTGAACGCAACACTTCTTTCTGAACCTTTATTCGCAGGCACACGAAGTGGCCCTTAGTTAGAACAATTTTACTTCAAAGTACTCCCCCATATCCAGACCCGATTCAGCCAGAGTGGTACGATAACCTTCTTTGGTCTGGCTCACGAGCCTATTTTAAAAGTCCTTTAGGGCATTTGGGTAGTTCTCATCGGTCATCCATTGAGGTACGAACTGGTCAAGCATGCTTTGGCTAGATTCTTCCATAGGTCAGGAATCCAGCTTAGTATCAGTTTCTCCAATCGACAGGTTGCTTGAGGTCTACTTGCTTAAATTCACCTGGTACAGGTGGACACTACAGCATCGCCATCTTAATCCCAGCAACTCTGGCGGCAAGGCGCTCTGCTGCTCTCCGGCCAAGCCTTCGGCTCATTCAGCCTCTCATCTCCTGTCAGACTTACAGGATAACCAGTGGGATTACGAAAACTCATCAGTTGATATCGCTCTGAGCTTCCCATTTGCCGGAGTGGAATCAGGCCAGCACATATCTTGAAGTCTTCTAAAACCTGACCTAGTACTCCTGTTACCGAACCTTTCTGTGTTATCCGTCTCGTCTGGAATCTTCCCGGCCCACTGGAAAGCTTCCCGTATAATTCCACACTAAAGGGCTGACCCATTGCACGATCCTGGAGAATCATCGCCCCATAAGCCACAATTTATTTGTTTTCAGGCCAGTGTGGAGTACTGTGAAGGACCAGCTCGCAAATTTCTTGACTTCTCAAAATCCTTTCAACCAGGCTCAGCGGGACTTACCAAATTCCCGCTCTTGCCTCACTTGTCAGGTGGACTTTCTCACTTTAATCACTTCCACAGCTGGCAACTGCAAGCCAGTTATCGTCATCTTTCTCTGTAAGACCAAAGCTCTCTACCAAGCATCGCACTCTAGCTTATTGTCAAAAACTAAGCCCCACAGGGTCTCCGACCCCAATCTCCCCTGGCTGTCATCTTACCTTTCCGTAAGTTCCCCAACCTTCATCGTCAGTGGGGCATCTCCTCAGCCCAACCCAATTATTAGCAGGGTCTTTACCTTCATGCAACTGACTGGAAGGGGAAACATGGAGGAAGTGCAACGCACCTTCACTGAAAACTATGTGGCCTCTCCTTTGACCCTAACTACGGGGCTAGATGCGAACTACTCCGATCCAAAACTCTATGGTTGCGTCGTATCAGGCTTAAACTTTTACTTCTCTTCAACAATGTTCGCTCAGACGTCCGTTTGTCTGATAGCCCACTTAGTTCCTCTAGTAACACTCCTCATCCCCCCATCCCTGACAATTCACCGGGTCAACCTCACCCTCTACGCCCCACCCCTAGCCGTAATGCAGCACCAGTCGTATTCCTCAACGTTCATCTAGTCGTCATCCTAAATTGAATTAGACACACATTGCTCATCTTCCCTTCCTGTCATGAGACTGAAGTGTTAGCCCCAATCGATCACAGGTCTCTCAGACATCAAACACCATAGAGCCCTTCTGTGATCGGCCACAATGAAACCCTTGATTCTGAGTCACCAAAACGACCGACCTTCTGCCTGTATTCTCGATGTATCCCCAAGAGTTGTGCTAGCATTAGCGGGCTCACATATAAACTGAAAGTCGTCGGTCTCCGGCCTTGTTAGAAGCAAGCGATCAACTATGCCTCCCCCGAGTGTTAGAGTACTTCCTCGAGTCTGTTTCCCACATCCTCTCTCTTTCGTAGCCAAAGGTCGCGGCACCACAGATGGGCAGATGGCAACAGTCTGTGGCTGTCTTGTTATACTAAAGGAAAACAGCCAATCCTAGCAGAAGCGGGCCCTTTTGGTAGTGCGCAAAGAATGACGGGCGGAGGATCAAGGAGACCTACTCTTTGTGGGGTAAGAATGCTCTCCCGCTCCCCCGAAATAAAAAACACCGAAGTGGGGAAAACGCTTTTGGCTGCAAACGTATTGGACTCACCCTCCAATTTCCTTCAATAACGGATGACTTCCCCGCCACAGCCACTACCTGACCCTGCTCATGGGGCCCCCGAAGCAAATGAACGTACAAGCTGGGCCATCAGTACTTCCGCCTGGCCCTGTGCGGGTTGACAGCATGCCGAATGAGCTGTTCAAATAAAAACCGGTCCATCCCCTCGCAGTTTGAACCCTTCCGGGTCCTCACTCCATTTCCGCTGAACTTGCTAATGCCAGATTCCGATGTCCGTGCACGTCTTCCAAAGTTTGACCTTGTGAAGCCGGCTATGTTCATAACCTTTCATGCCAAAGCATAGACTGACTATTACCAGCACATGTTTGCGCTCAAGAATAAAATAAAAACTGAAGTTTTCTAGTGTCACTCCTAGATACGCACTCGTAAAACCATGCCCCTTTTACTACTCGCCGTATCTTGTCGTTCCCCGTTGAAAATGGGGTAGAAACTTTGAACCACATATCGATTCAGCTGCGAGTAACACTACGTATAGTGGGATAACGCGGAATCACTAGGCGCAAAACGGAAACGTCAACCGCATTACACCTAACATGGACCACGGCGGTACCTTTCATCCATTTGATGAACATTAATAAATCTCGTTATCAAAGTCAATCCACTTCCACCTATAATCTAGGGCCTCCTTGGAGGACTAGACGATCAGCAGCTCTGTCATTCCAGTGGGAAGACTATCCCACTTGTTTGCTACTCTGCTACCAAGGAAGGAGGCTCTGGCTACCAACCTAGCTTGAACTACCAAGAACTCTCGTGTTTCTTTGGTCCGGGGTCCGGAGTCATCTGGAATAGACCATCCGGCCTATAACCAGGAACAAGACCTGATTTTTAACTTCCCTACGCAATATCCACAGAGGAACGCTTTGGGATCGCAGAGTCTCCATTAGTACGTCTTACCAATCTGTTCTCCATGCACTTGCGGGGCAGGACGCCGAACGTTCCCCAAGCGGGTGGCTTCCTCTTGAGGAGGACGCCCAAGTGCACACGTTACCTCCAAACGGAGATCGTTTCGCGACCAAGCGTATTTGTGCGAGCATCGCCGGTTTTCTGCACAGAACTGACCACTTACAGGGGAACCCACCAAGAGCCTTTTGTACAATAGCATTGCTTCGGTTTGATTGCTAAATTTCAGAGATCACCAAGACCTCGACGTCTTTAACCTTACTGAATTTTATGATGAGCGGTCCCTATACGCGATCGACAGCTTATTCTTCCGTTTCTCTTGACAACGTATGGCTGTTCCCAGCTTAGGGGGCTAGTTTTCTCTCATTCCTTAGTCTCCGCCTAAATCATCCAAATGCTAAAATCCGACAAACTTACCGTCATCCGCAAAAATGAAATTGGACTTTGAGTTCAGTTGGCTCTGGGCGGGAGTAGTTGAGACCATTCAGCCTCCCAGATATTTGTGAGCAAAGCAAGAATCTATGAACCCCTACAAAGGAGCGGGAGTCTAATCGTGGAAACTGGGGCACCGGCAGGTTTTTCTTGCACAGGCTACCTCATTGTTTCATTAGGCTTCGTGGTCTCCCTAAGGTCTTCATAACCATGGGCAGTTGGACGCTTCCCACGCGAATCCCGTCATCAAATGCTCAGGGCAGTAGGGTCCAGAGGGGAGCTACCAGCCACTCCTCGTTTAGGTGAGCATATGGAACCAAGATTGAAATTATATTTTAGCTGATCCTTAACAAGCCAGCCCACACTGAAATCCAAGAGTTAGTGGCAATTCCGGATGGACGGTGGATCCATAGCACCTAAAAAGCAGCGTACAGGTCAACCACGTACAGCACTGATACGCCGCGGGGAACTGTTCTATTTTTAAATCTTTTTGAGCAGTTAAATAGAGGTTGTGTGACACAGTTCAGATTGAATCTCCTATCGTTTTCCCCTTACAAATGGCGTCCACAGGTGAATGGTGTGCCAAATGCGTCTGGCTTGCTGGCGTAGAAAGAAAAGCATCCTGGGTAAACCTTGAGGCGAGTGCTGAAGAGGGACCCATGAGCTACCTTGGGGAGTGGTGATAGCCATAACGTGTGCCACTGTGTGCGGTCCCCACTCATGAGTGGAGCCAGAAAAGGGGAGTCTCCGTTTACAAGCTCATGACCGCTTGGCTCTGTACAGCAAGCGCAGTCCTCACCGCGTTTCCTAACTCTGCTTCCTCTTTAGCACTCCGGACACCAGGTACTGAGTAGATCCCGAGAATGGTCTAAGGAGTGGAAAACCAGTCAAAAGTCTCAACGGTTGCCAAAAGACGGCAAATGCAGGGGAATGGGTGGGGGACGGCCTGAAGTGAAGCATTATTGATAAAAAGTACCTCAGGGAAATAATGGACGCGCTGTTGGGTTAGTGGCATTCCGGAGACGCAGAAATCAAAATATGTAAATCATTTCTTCTAGCTAGCGAGTCTCGATTGCATTTCGAATAAAAATGCTCCCCAGGAGCTCACCTAGTTTCAGCACCAGCTGAGCAGTTACCAGTAGCATTTGTGACTTTGGCGCAACTAGGATCATTAGATTACCCGATTTCAGAAGAGGCTCAGAATCGGGCGCAAATAATCCATCAGTACCATTATGTCGCAGTCGGTTCCCCACGGAATGCCGAACTTACGTGGGTAACTCTCATTAACCACGCGGTAACACACGTCACCGATCAGTTAGGACGGATTGGTGGCCCCACTCACATTCATAACACTAAATACGTTCAACTTGAGTCAAGAACCGAATGTGAACTGAAAGTGAACACGAGGGTTTCCGGCTATGGTTCAGAAAGACAACTCGTTCAGCTCACTGTGGGATGGTGGCTTATCACCGACCCATAGGTTCGACTGTATCTGTCTAGCCTCCCCAAATCTGTCGGTTCCAGTGGACCGACAATGCACCTCCGAAAACTCCACCATTCTGCTCTATTGCCGACTGAATTCAAAGGGTCCACCAATAGGACAGGAAAGCACAAGAAATCGCAGAACACGCTAAGGGAGCTAGAGGTTCAACCATCAGCAAGCATAGCAGTCAAGAATGTTTTTCATTTGCCGGAGACCAGTTGTCGTTACAGTGTTGGGAAAACGACCTTTTCCTGGACAACATTTTGGATTTACTTATTCTACTATCTTTTCTGACGCCCAATTTCTACTCCACTGTTTTTTGGTTGCGTACGTCTAACTGAAATGACATTTCCGTGGATTCCGCCTACCTCTTCTTTGAATCACTTTTACCCTCGGCTCTCCGCCGGTTGTATTCGCTCGGGGTTCGCCTTCTACTTTGTAGTTGTATTCCTTTTCATTCGGTGTATTCCCCAATTTGATACTTTTTAAGCACCACGATAAGCAGAATGCACTTTGGCATCTGTCCACCTACTAGATTCTTCTCCACTAGTTAGATAGAAGGGATTTTGTTGGTATCTTGATGTGAGGCCGAACAGAAGACACATTCACTAGCCCAGCTGGAACGTCTTCTATAACCAGAAACAGAGAAACGACGAACGACCCTGTAGTATTGAAGACAGACTAACTACCCAGAGCTAGATGTCAATCGGCTGTGGTTGTGCATAGTAGCTTTAGCCCCATATTTACACGCTCAGGTCTTATTGAGCCTCGAGCCAATAAAGCAGTCCAGATTCTCGCACCGGTGCTCGTCAAGATGGATCCCACAGGGCTGCGACCTCTGTGTCTTCGCTGAGCATGTTTTGTCTACTCTGTAGATGTAACAGGGTTCAGACTCCGTTCTCCGTCGGGAGAGCGTAGGAGTCCCACGGCTATGAACTAGGTCCTTTTCCAAGTCCAGCTCCCTCAAGAGTGTCACAAACACAGGCAGGGCATAGATTAAGTGGTGTTAATGGTAAGCTGGGGAATAAGAAGAATAAGATGGGGGGTGGTGGAGAAAGGGTGGAGGAAAGTCCGAGATAGGCATAATACCGATGGATTGTGGTGGCAAAGGAGAGAAGGGCGCTGCGCCCTGTATTGCCACGGAATGATGTAGGTTTAAATGCACCCAGGGAACACATCAAGCCAGCAAAGGCCCAACCTCGCTGTAAAACCTGCCACTGACGTGGCAGACTCCACCCCAGCCGGCAGTAGGTTCCGTGGGTTGATGAAGCGGCACGCACAGAGATTTCCCCTACGTTACTTAATGATCTCGATTTGACGAGCTTAAACTCGAGTCCCCTGGGACTGGAACCCATTGTCAGTACAAACAATGGCTCCTTCCGGATAAGTAGCTCTATGATTTGCTTCAAGTCATCCTGAGTCTTCTAAGTTTCACGGAGAAGAGGTTTGGAGCCATCACCTCCCTGTGTATGTTTTGTCCCCGAATGCCAGTAACAGTCTAGTGAAATATCTCTGCTCTTTCCCAAGAACAGTAGTGTCCGGCACGAGGGCCGGGGCCCAAGCGTGGACCCGAAATTCAAGCAGTGGTCCAACTAGCTTTGTGTAGAATGGCGGCAATGCAGAAACTTCTCTGAAAGCTATGGTGCAAATAGTCGGCGGAGCGCCCGGTGCGCATTATCCGCCTCGGCCTGACAATGCGGAGGTGGCTGGCAGTGACCTTCCATCAGGACTCCAAGGTCAGCGATGAAAGTAACCTGCGGTATTGCTGGCGGGCTTTCTATGTCCAAGCATACTGAAGCCCTTCAGATGTCCTGAGTAAGATGCCTACCTTTCGAAGAAATAAACTGAGAGGTGATGGGTGCCCCCTAGATTGCTCACCATTGAATAAAATCCTGGATGCCCTATTTGCCGTGGCCATTATGAGTCCTGTGCAAACTAAACTGAATTGAACTGAACTTTCCTATGTTGGGCAGCAGTTGCCGCTGAGTGGTCCAGGCTTAAACTCTTTTCAAGTCCGTTGAAGTGATGTGGTTCTGGGTTCACCAGCCAGAGTTTGGTCGTCCGCACACAGGTAGCCTAGGTTTTGTATACCCTGTGATAGGTCTCTGACGTAGATCAAAGCAAAATGTGACCCAGGACTGACCCCGTGGGGGCCCCACAAGTAGCCGTAGCCTTCGTAGACTCGCTCCCTCCCACAGTAACGTAATGCTTTTTATTCGCGAGATGTGCCCGGGATCATTCCAGCGCCTGTTGCGCGATACCCAGCTCTTCCATTTTGCGCAATAGGAGCCGGTAGTTTACAGAGTCATAAGCCCTTTGGAAGTCCAAACAGCAGACCTCGAATGGTTCATCCTCGCCCGACGAGGACAGCAACTTAGACAAGCGCGACCTATTTTGATGAACCCGTGTCCTCTGTTGCAAATTATTCTGTTTCCAGTCAGGTGACCGGCCATGCAACTCCTAACTAGTCCCGCAATTATTTTAGCGGCACCGGCAGCAGGCTAACCGACCGCTGGTTTCCTACCTATTCTTTCAACCCCCCTTGGGTACTGGGACTACTTCGGCCGCCAGCCAGCCCTCAGATAACTATGCACTGTCCAGCGACCTAGTGTAAAACAGAGCGAAGGGGGTCGCTATTACATCGGAAAGGGAGGTAGAACTGTAGCATGGGTGACATTTGGACCAGCTACCTTGTGTACTTTGAAACCCACAGGGCTTCTTCTACTTACCCTGCGGAAACAAGGACTGGTGGCATCGCCTACGGTTTAGTGGGGGGTTTGTGTGCCGGATTCGGTCCGTTGTCTCGCTGGTGTGCTGTCTTGAAGTGCTCTTGCACTATCTTGGCCTTGGAGCCACTGCCGGGCACATGATTACGATTCCTGTCCCTAAAGGAACACGCAGCTAGTCTGATGGCTGACTTTGACTGAACTTAGTTGTAGTGGGCTTTTGGTAACCGTTAAGCCTCTCTAGCCAAGGAGGTTTCGTAAGATAGCCTACACTGCTTTTGAACCCTGATCGCTACTTCTTGAATTTTCTGAGTTGTAGGTATCTCCTGTGGCAGCCTGTCCGCTGGTAGTGACATCACGCCCTGTATTCCCGGCTATTAGCCCTAGTTTCTCTGCCGGCCCACCATCGCGCCCGTCCTCTGCGGTGGATTCTGCAAGCTGGAAAAATACGTTCTGTGAGCAACAGGGGGTTGTTCCTGAATACTCCCCTCTTTCCCCCTCCCACCATCATACGATGATCTGATATCGTCGTCCGGGCTGCGATGACTGGAGCCCGCACATCGAGATCTTTGAAGGGGCATTTAAGTTGATGGGGTGCCCTGCACTTCACGGCTAAGCGATTGCAACAAACCACTCCGTGGTCACTTCTTCCTAATGGTGCCGATACTTGCAGGCCGTCAGTACCACAGCTGTGTTTGTTGATTACCAGGTCCATCAACCCGGGAGTCCGTTTTTCCCTCCACTCGGTTGATAGTAGGACATGCCGGACAAGCAGCTCCTCCAGCACAAAGTCTAGCAGTCTGACAGAAACAATCATCCGCTGCCCACAGGTTCACCCAGTCTCTCCTAGAGGCACTGAATCCCCCGAGGATTGTGAGTTCGTTCGCTCAGGTGATGGTGCGTTAGAGGTAGCTCAGCAAAGCCCGATCCTCCGGTGAGTTGGCAGGGGGGCTTTGGAACACACGCAACAAGTACTTCAGCTTGGTCCAGCTTCAAGTCAAAGAAGACAGCCTGCCTATTTGGTGATGCGGTGCATTCCCCAGCCTTCTGCTTTGTTGCCTCTGAGACTATTATCATGGCACCTTCACTGTCCCTTCCGTCGACCCTACCACGTCGGTGAATGCAGTAGCCAGAAGAGAACACCGATTTCGTTCCCCGCATTTAGCCAGGTTTCAGCGACTGCTATATAATCAGCGATGACCTTCTCGGCTGACAGTTCGAGCCACTTTTTTCAACTCTACCAGCACTGGCGTGGGCCACGGCTAGGTTTTCCAGCCTTTGTGAGCTGACTGTGAGCTAATAGGGGGCATTCGAAATGCAGTTCGAAGCTATCGGTTCTTCTGGGGTCGATTTTGTTCCTGCTGGTAGGCACTCACCAACTGGCCGAGTTATCTGGTTCCAATAAGAACGTTGCGAAGGCGGTGGCCGTAACCAGTTCCGCCGATGCTTCCAAAGCATGCCCCTCACTAGGCCCTGCAAACTCAATGAAAGCCGGCCCAGGAGTCGCTGGTCACCCCCGATATAATTCCACTTACGCAGCCTGAGGACTCTCTTCAGCACAGTTTGTCCTGGAAATCCAACTATTCTTGAAAGGTTTGACCCGTGGAGTGAAACTTCCCTAGCCCTCTGTTTGGCTGCTCGACAGAAGGGCTCAGAGACTCCTTTTATCACTTCATTGCGTTTCCTACCCAGGGCTATTTTTCTGTACTTTAGTAACCTGTCAGTAGCGAGAGCGACCTTGTTTAACTTGTCTCTAACGGCCTCTAGGTCTGCTTTATGCTTGTGAACTTTGTGACGCATGTAGGCCCTCCCTTCCTTAGGTTTTTACGCAACCTGCCACTGCCGACACTAATTAATATGGAGCCTGGTTTTGGTATTCTTCCAATGACCGTATCTACCTCTAAGGAGCCGGGGCTTTTTATGACCGCCAGTCTACTTGACCTCTTGGTTGCTTGAAGTTTACAGATATCAAGGGAGTTCCCGCTGGCCCATTGAAGACGCTTGTGTTCACCCCATAACTTGAATATCTAAAAAGACAACTGACTACATCTCCGGTCATGCCAGCTGCGACAGACATCACGCCTTATTCTTCGTCTACGGCGTGACAGCTTTTGGTAATCCCACAAGTGAAATTTTTTGTATCTTCTTAACGGCACAGATGTTCATACATTTTGGTCCTTGGCTCGTTTCGGCAGCGAGTGAAAAAACCTAGACTTTGGACAACGAGAATTTTCGGCAATATTGCTAATGGACTATTGCGAAGAGGGCCAAGCAATGAACACATTGCTAATACGGCAACCCAAATGTTGAGGAGTATAAACAGTGGTTTCGAATGACTCGCCAGCCATTTTTTTCGTCACGGACTACTGCAGACCCTTCGACCGGAGCCAAACCGTAGGCCTCAGCGGCCACGTTGCCGCACGGGCTGACTGGCTGGGGTCTTATGTCCTCCTTCAGTTCATTGCTGGATTTCCAACACCGGGATGCGCTTCCGGCGAAGTCAGTAATCAATTTGTTCCTGTCTCTATGTATTTGCTATCAGATCGATCGCCAGGCAAGATCACTTCGCGGCGTAGTGCAGTGGAAAGTTAGCCGCCCTGAGAGCGAATAATCTATTCAAACCCAATCATCTCCAGGTCTCTACACCATAAGTTTCTATTAACGCAATGGTAAACACGGAAGTCTCAGCTAAACCTGGGTAATGGGCCGTATCGAACTGGCACCGCAAATAAAGTATAGGCCCGTCATTCCCCGTGAATCGTCGTGAATCCTTCTTTGGACAGCTAGTGCTTTAAATTAGTATGGCACTTATGAAGTCGGTTTGTGCGAAAACCAGACGCTTGGTTTGCTCCAGGCCAGTGAGCAATCGTGATAGGGCTCTGCGATGTGACCATGGGTAAAGTTGGTTGTGCCCATAGTACACCACGATGAGTGAAGAATTACGTGCCGATTTAGTAAAATGTCCTTCATCATTCCTACGAGTATCCAGTACCAAATGTGCTTCATCAAAGACCACAGCTTGCGTGTTGCCCCAGGATACATTGGGTGCCACGCTTCTGAATGTGATATGTGCTAAACCTATGTATATGCTCTGGGCTGCATCGGCGGACAAAATTCCGGCCTCTTTTTCACATATATGTTCCCTTTACGGGGCCTCCATGCTCCCGGAACAGAGCTCTCCAGAGACCGCAAGTTATGCTGAAGCCGTGTCTGCCCCTGCTGCCCAAGGGGCCACAGAACACCTGGAAGCCTATCAACGAAAGAAGGTGCCTACTACAGTTGCAGTTTCGTCAACAGTGACAAAATTGACCGACAAGCCTCCCGTGATAAGCCTTAGGGCCTCTCCCGCAAGTAATAACGTGCAACTCAGCGCATACCTGCAACGGTCGCCTAATTCCTTGACAAAAGTGACACCTCGTCCACACCGAAAAGCTCCTCCACCGAGGACGCAAAGCCTCTTGGCGGTAAGTGTTCCAGAGGTTGAAGTGGTAGATCCGCCAGAGTGTCTCAACTGGGATTTTTCACTGCCGCATGAAGCGCTTGGAAAACTATTCACTCGACACGAGGATCAACCGGCCAAAAAAGTGCTAGTCGAGGCAGCTGTAACAGCCGGTCGTGGAAAATCCCCCTTTTTCCCTCGCGATTCAGTGTTTTTCCCAACATCACTCATTTGCCTACACTATTGACTTGTCTTTACGAACTGGTTGTTTTTCTGGACCAATTGTTGTTTGTTCGCGCCCAGAGCGCTACTTTGGCACATCCTTGTTCAGGATCTGCGTGACGCACGTGCTGTTTGCTCACACGTTGCTATTCGGTTTCTCGTTGTTGAGTCCTTGTGATCGTATTATTGAGGTTTGTATATTTTTTATGTCATTGTTCATGTAATAATCTAGTATCGCAGAATATCGCGGATAATCGTCTTTTTGATTTCGGGATCCGTTGCGAATTTGTCTACGCATTGCTCAAACGTTCGTTACAATAATCAATATATCAATTTGGAACGAGGAAATACACGCAAAATGCCAAGAAAAGGATCGAAAACAGTGGAATCCGGACAGGAAGTAACACGGCAAGTCTCTGGGGAGGTTTTGGGTACATTTGATTCTTTAGGTAATGCTAGATCGCCTAGTCCTGTCAGTGCTAGTTCATGTGTTATTGAAAGCAATATTGATCGTAAGGATGTTGATTTATATAGGCTGAGAATACTAGACCTAGAACAACAGTTACTTTCGGCTAGATAACAGGCACAGGAGGCAGTGAAGAAGTGTACACAGAATGAGCGAGAGAATGAGACCGGCGACGTCGACACTTCCGATAGATTAGGGTGCAATAAGATAGGGAACCCCATGCCGGTCGCCGACCACAAACCCCCATCGATCGATCTGCCTAGAGTGGAACTAACGGTTTTCGACGGGCTAGCTGAGCAATACTGCAAGTTTGTCAAGCAGTTCGAGACGTTCGTTGAAAGTAAGGTAACCGACCCTGGGCAAAGGCTTCTCTACCTTACTCACTACTGCCGAGGCCGAGCAAGAGAAGCTATCGACGGGTGCACCATGCTCGACCCAGAACAAGGCTACACAAGGGCAAGGAAGATTCTAAGGAACTTGTTTGGCCAACCTTTCAAAGTAGCCCGTAACCTAATAGAGGGCGGGATGGTAGAGGCAAAGAGAACCAAGTGCGACGTCTACACATTGGTCGACCTGGTGATTAAGATGCAAAACTGCTCAATAGCCCTCGACCATTTAGGTTACAGGGCTGATCTAGATGCCATGCACACTTTGGAAGGCATAGTCCGTCACCTTTCTCCCGAACTACAGGGTCGGTGGGCGGAAGAAGCAGAACGGATAAGCCGAAGCGACAGGGAAGCCAACTTTGAAGACCTGACCGAATACCTGGACAGGCAAACGAAGATAGCTGACAGCAGGTTCGGCCGACTCATGCGGGACAGCAACCGGGCAAACAAGCCCAGTACTAGCCAAGCTCAAACCCCTGTACGGAAACATCCAAAATACCAGCCTTTTACCATACACGTCATT
Source organism: Fasciola hepatica (assembly GCA_948099385.1). Lineage (NCBI taxonomy): Eukaryota > Metazoa > Platyhelminthes > Trematoda > Plagiorchiida > Fasciolidae > Fasciola > Fasciola hepatica. The sequence continues at coordinate 2,877,257 of CANUEZ040000112.1, read as the reverse complement.
TCACGCGATGCTACGGCGCAACCCAATTGCAGATCCTGTGGTACTAGCCATGGCCTACCAGAATGCCCCAAGTTCGGCAACGCCACAATAGACGAACGGTGGGGAATGGCGAGGATGGCAGGAGCATGTTTTATCTGTCTCAACACCACGCACCGGGCAGCAGCCTGTAGGACAAGGAACCGATTTGGTTACGAGGGTTGCACGGGCAGACACCATCGGCTGCTGCATCAGGCGAGAGTAACCTTACCCGAGACGAGTACCAAACCCAGTGTTATTTGTTCAACGTCACGATCTGCCAGTAAACCGGTACGTTTAGGCGTAGTTGCCGTGGGAGTAGTGACTCCGACTGGGGTAGTCAAAGCGTTGGCTTTCGTTGATAGTGGATCCGACACCACTTTAGGGCAAGAGCGGTTTGCCGACAAACACCAACTGGCTAAAGGTGCGACGTCGTTGGCAGTGAGCACGGTGGGCGGAACACAGGTAATGACTGCCGGTAGATTAAGGCTGCAACTCATCTCTCTAGACACTAACGAGGAAATTGAACCAACGGAGGCATTCACGTTAGCGGATCTCACCATGCGAGCACCAAGGCCGGTCAACGCAATCTTGACTAGGTGGCCCCACCTGCAGGATGTAACCGTTGCAGACTGGGAAGGTGATGAAATGGATCTCCTCATCGGATGCGACGTGCCAGAGGCGCATTGGGTGCTTGACCAGAGAGTGGGCGACCGCCAGGCACCTTATGCCGTACGCACGGCTCTGGGATGGATGTTATACGGTCCAGTAGGGGTACGTGGTTCCGTGAATTACTTATCCGCCGGAACGGACCGCAAAGAGTATCATCTGCAACGGCTGTATGAAAAGGAGTTTCATGACATTGGAGACGAAATACCATCGTTGTCTCAAGAGGATCACTCCGCCCTACAAACGGTACGGCAAGGCACTAGAGGCCTCAAAAAACAGTTCGAGGTTCCCCTCCCACGGCGCACATCGGTCGACCCGTGGACTGATAACAGAAATTATGTTCTCCAACGATTACTACGACTAAAAGAACGCTTCGTTCGAGACCAGAATCTGTGGGAACGATACGCGGATTTGATAAAGCGAAACGAGGCCCTCGGTTACGTTGAAAAGGTGCCTGCCAACACCGACAGCAAAAGGGGTATCTGGTATCTGCCTCACCACCCGGTTATCAACCCCAAGAAACCCAATAAACTGCGGGTGGGTTTCGACTGTGCGGCCAAGTTCCAGAGCAAGTCGTTAAACGATCGCCTACTACAAGGACCTGACTGGACCACACCACTGATCGACGTTTTGTGCCGTTTCAGAGTGGGTAAAGTGGCTTTGTGTGCTGACATTTGGGAAATGTTCCATCAGGTGGTGATTCCGGTAGGAGAACGAGATGCTTTGCGTTTCCTGTGGTGGGAAGGGAGCGACCGGGACAACACAGTTGTGAACTATAGGATGACTGTCCACACCTTCGGAGCCATATCGTCACCATTTTGTGCAAACTACGCCCTCCGAGAATCAGCGAACAAACATGGAGACCTAGTACATCGGACGGTAGTAGATAGCGTCAGCAGGAATTTCTACGTCGACGACTACCTTGGGTCATTCGATGATGTGGGATCAGCTCTAGAGCAGTTCAGGGGTCTGACGAGATTGCTGGAAGAGGGCGGCTTCCATCTAACTATATGGATGCCGAACGCTTCAAAAGTGCTGAAGGTCATCCCGTATCACGAAAAGGCCGAAAGGGTAAGAGATTTGGGTGGCTCTCCACTTCCTATCGAGCGCACTTTAGGAATACAATGGGACGCGGAAACGGACGATTTTGTTTTCGAGCTAAACGTTCCTGAGCTGCCAATAACCCGTCGTGGCATACTATCTCTGTCTCAAGTTTGTTCGACCCATTCGGTTTCGTCTCACCATGGCTGCTACCCGGAAAGATCTTGCTGCAGCGGCTGTGCTGTAAGAAAGTTAATTGGGACCAGTCACTGGACCGAGGGGACCGGTTGGACTGGGAAGAATTTTTAAACACCTTGAAGAAATTAGGGGACATAAGAATCCCACGGTGTTTGACTCCTGGCCAAACGACGCGGACTGGAGAACTACATGCCTTTTCCGACGCATCCGAAGTCGGTTATGGAGCTGTGGTGTACGGACGATGGTGCACAGGAGATGGACAATATACCACGAGGATCCTGTTCGCCAAAGCCCGCGTTGCTCCACTGAAGTCGGTCTCGATACCACGCCTTGAACTCAGCGCAGCCGTGTTGGCAGTCAGGCTGGTGCAAGCTGTGAAGAGATGTTTCGATCTCTACATTTGGTCGGTGAGCTTCTAGACGGATTCAACGATAGTACTTTACTATATCAACAACGTCCAGAGCCGGTTTAGTTCTTTCGTTGCTAACCGGCTCACGATTATCCACGATGAATCAGCCACGAACCAGTGGAATCATGTCAAGTCCGGCGATAATCCGGCCGACCTGTGCTCCCGAGCTGCGACCGACTTCAGGCAACTAGACACGTGGACGAGAGGGCCAAACTTCCTGCAAATGCCTAAACAGGATTGGCCCGTGTACGAATTAAAACCCCCTACCGAAGTGGAACTGGGGATCAAAGACGTAGTGATAGCGGCCAACGTCTTCGAAGCCACATCCATTATATCGCGACTGGTCAGGTTTTCTTCCTGGATGAAGACGCTTCGTTCGCTAGTTTGGTTAACCAGGTTCAAGAGAAATTTACTAGTCATGAAAGGGCTACGGCCCTCAGGCCGGATACGGGTCGGCCCGATAGGTCCCGATGAGCTGCAAGCGGCAGAACACGATATTTTCCGAATGATACAACGCAAGGCTTTCGCCCGAGAACTCAAGAGGGCGGAAGAAGTGGGGCCGACCAATAAAGACATACCATCTCCAAGAGGCGAGCTGAAGCGTTTAAACCTCAAACTCATCGACGGACTGCTGCGGGTGGATGGCAGGCTGACCAACGCCCACCTGAACTTCGACACAAAGTATCCTATACTGCTGCCTGCGAGACAACCTGTAGTAGAGCTAATAATTCAATACGTCCACGCCGTGGAGGGACATGCCGGGGAAAGTCACGTGACGAGCGTCATCCGAAAGCGAATTTGGTTGCTGAGAGGACGAGGTACTTTAAAACGCGTAATCCGACGGTGTGTGCAATGCAGGAGACGCAATGTCACAGCAGGCAAACAACTCATGGCCCCACTACCAGAATGCAGGGTGACTACGGGCTGGTGGCAGTTCAGTGACACCGGGTTGGGCTATTTCGGTCCCTTGTGGATCAAGTGCGGGAAAAGATTAGAAAAGCGATGTGGATGTATCATGACGTGCATGAAGTCACGTGCAGTACACCTAGAAGTCGCACATTCGAGGACGACCGATTCGTTTCTAAGGGTCTTGCAAAGATTTATCAACCGACGGGGCGTACCGGCCGATATATACTCAGATAATGGACCGAACTTTGTGGGTGCTCACCGGGAATTGCAGCGTTGGCACAAGAACATAAACAGGGACGAACTGCAAAATCGAACCGTGGCCTGCGGCATACGATGGCATTTCAAGCCCCCATAGGCCAGCCGCTGAGGCGGCTTATGGGAACGCATGATCCGGTCCACCAGACGGATATTGCTGTCAATCATGGAGCAGCAGCCGCCCTGACGACGGGGCGCTGAACACCGTCATGACTGAGGTGGAGAGATTCCTGAACAACCGCCCCTGGTTCCAGTATTGAACGGCGACCCCACCCACCTGGCGCTCACCCCGAACGACTTACTGACGTTAAGGTCGAACGAGGGTTTCCAAGGGCCGGTAAACCTTCGTGGGAGCTACCTCCATGGATGTAAGCAAACGAACTATCTGGCCAAAGTCTTCTGGAGGCGATGGCTGCGGGAGTACCTACCAGCTTTGCAGACTCGACAGAAGTGGCTGGCCAAAACAAGACCATTCAAAGTTGGGGACGTGGTTATGATCGCCGGCGAACGCGCACATTTCAGCGCTTGGTCTTTGGGAGTAGTTACGGAAACCATCAAAAGCACTGACGGAATGATAAGAACGGTGAAGGTGAAGACAGCTAACGGAGTGCTCATTCGTGACATACGCAGTATTAACCTGCTCGAGAGCGAAGACGGAGGAGCTGATAACCCCGAGGCCCAGTATACCTTTTCACACCAGTAATCGAGGTGGATAAAGAAGCACCATATATACCACACGGCCTCTGTCAAACACGTCAGAGTGCTCGCGGTCTTTCGTTGACATACAGAAGGTTCTTTCCGATATGTGGTGGTGAATGCGATCCCATTGTACATACCGACACATACACACATGCACGACGCACTCTACACCCCGTAACCCCATCAAACATGTGACAGTGTTCGTTGTTTTGCTCTCTGTTGACGTTACCGAATGCCCCTTGCACATGTGGAAGTAGCGGAGCTTAGGTCACACACACATGCTACATTTACTCGTTTTCTTGCCACCCGGTCTTTTGTTGACATTGCAGAAAGTCCTTTTTTGATGTGTAGTCATACCTGTGATTCCATTGTACACCCCGGCACACACACACAAACTCACTCAAGCACATACATCCAGGACAGGACGGCCCTTTACGAGGACAACATCTATGTGACCCTTCACGCCCGCCATCGGTCACTCGGTCTCGTGGAAGATATAGACTGGCCTCACGTCTATGTAGCCAATGAGTTAGGTGCGACCAGTAGTAGAACGTCGACGACGAGCATTAGACGCGCGCACTGGCAGCAGGGCCCAGGCAGGTAAAAAGAATCAGTACCTTTATACCGAACCTTTGACTCAGCTAAGGATCCAGGAAGATTTTGGTGGTCGGTGTAACAGCCGGTCGTGGAAAATCCCCCTTTTTCCCTCGCGATTCAGTGTTTTTCCCAACATCACTCATTTGCCTACACTATTGACTTGTCTTTACGAACTGGTTGTTTTTCTGGACCAATTGTTGTTTGTTCGCGCCCAGAGCGCTACTTTGGCACATCCTTGTTCAGGATCTGCGTGACGCATGTGCTGTTTGCTCACACGTTGCTAGTCGGTTTCTCGTTTTTGAGTCCTTGTGATCGTATTATTGAGGTTTGTATATTTTTTATGTCATTGTTCATGTAATAATCTAGTGTCGTAGAATATCGCGGATAATCGTCTTTTTGATTTCCGTTGCGAATTTGTCTACGCATTGCTCAAACCTTCGTTACAGCAGCATTTGGTTAGGAATAGTAAGGGAAGATGGCCAACTCAGGTGTAACAGCCGGTCGTGGAAAATCCCCCTTTTTCCCTCGCGATTCAGTGTTTTTTCCCAACATCACTCATTTGCCTACACTATTGACTTGTCTTTACGAACTGGTTGTTTTTCTGGACCAATTGTTGTTTGTTCGCGCCCAGAGCGCTATTTTGGCACATCCTTGCTCAGGACCTGCGTGACGCATTTGCTGTCTGCTCACACGCTGCTATTCGGTTTCTCGTTGTTGAGTCTTTGTGATCGTATTATTGAGGTTTGTATATTGTTTATGTCATTGTTTATTTTAATAATCTAGTATCGTAGAATTATCACGGATAATCGCCTTCTGATTTCGGGATCCGTTGCGAATTTGGCTACGCATTGCTCAAACGTTCGTAACACCAGGTCACTAAAGGTAGTCTTTGGCTTTGACGGGGAGGATTGTCTGTTACTCCAACGGTGAGCTAGAGGAGCGCCGTGGAAATAGTGAAATAGGCTTATACATGAAATATTTCCGGGTCCGAAGAAGGAGATTGCAGATTAATTGTTATTAGCTGTCTTTCGTTTCCCGATTATTCCCACCATGGTACCCTCACTAGTGGCTGAAGTGGAGCCCGCGGAGATGAATGGACTGCTCAAATCGTGCTGTCGAATGTCCGGGATCTCCTGGAGAAGCGAGGTGAATAAGAGTACTGGGTGTTACAATATTTGCCAGCGCTGGTCACCCTGATAGAAATGAGGCTCACTGCGGATGTATTGGGTTCAGAGGTGCTGTCGGGGGCTAGGCGGTTTACAGTGCGGCAAGAATCAAATCAGAGGCCGTGGTGGGGTCTTCTTGTTCGTCAGGTAGGATATACCATTGTTAAAACCGGATTCCTAATCAGGCTCGGAGGGCTAAGGTAAATTCTTATGGTATCGTGTGAAACTGGCCACAGGTGGGTACTAATCAAATGGTGTCATCTACCGGACTCCAGCTCTGGACTCACCAAACGAACTGTCAAGCATACGCAGATAGGCGGCTGGCGACCGTTGTCTTCTTGGCGACTTCAATTGCCTAAATATTGGCTGGGTGAACCAACAGTACCTCCCTGGTGCCGGGGTATTTACTCGAGAACTCGTTCTGGCTGTCCAAGACCTATCTCTTTGCCAGAGTGTGACTCAGCTGGCGAGCACTCAAGGAGACAACAACTCTATTTTGGACCTGGGTGTATCGCCCAGAAGCTTTGACGTCGACGAGATCTTGTTCATGCCACCTCCTAGAGGCAGTGACCACTTCGTCCTGGTTATAAGCTCGCGAAAAGGATTGCAAGCTGTTATCAGGGTAGAGGATGGGCCTGATATTTGGCACACGCAGTCAGATGAAATATGCTAATCAGCGGAATCCATTCTTTGGTAACTAGATGGCCCGTATAGCATTGACCAGTCCTGGGAATCTATCCGAGATGGGGTACCTCATTTGTGTCGAACAATTTGCACCGCTATCCTGGTATAGTCCACACGCAGAGGGGACACCGTGGTTTCACCTGGAGTTCAGAAGCCTACATCGGGACAGAAATTTAGCTAGGCAGCTCTTACTTGTGACCGGGGCAGGACATCAGAGCTATCGAGGCATTCACAATCAGTGCTGTGAACTCAGGTGGCTAAAGCAGTGTGCGCCTAAAGAGCAACTTGTGGTTGACTCCTAGCGTGCTCCATAAAGTTTAGTTGCATGTCTGAAACGTACAACACTGACCGAAATAGTCATCACAGCACTGATGGAGGGACGATTCACTGGTCGAGGCGGATGATGGCGAGACACTGAATCCGTGTATGCACCAGAAAATATGCCGCTTTCAACGGTGCCAAGGGGTGTTCCTATCACGTTTCTTCCAGCACTCGTTGCGAAGGAGGCAGATGAAGAGCTACGATCAGTTAGGACTCACCAGTCTCCAGGACCAGATGGTCTTCATCCCCTGATAATAAGGGATCTGACCGGAATATTGGCCCCACCCCTTTGTTTAAAGCCGGTTCAAAGGATGCCGATATCATCTATCGTCTGGTTGGCTTGTCATCTGTGGTTGGCAAAACGTTGAGAAGTCTATCAGCTTTCTGCCCTGGTGAACACATTCAGAGTAACCAGATAATCCGCTCGAAACAGCGCGGATTTTGGAGGAAGCTTTGGTGTACATCTTATCAGCTGTTTGCCCGTGAAGACCGGCAGGAAGCCAAGGCCGCCCTCCCCCCCCCCCCCCCCCGCAAGGACGCAATCTATGTCGACTTCGGCGAACCATTCCATAAGGTGCTGTATGGAAGCCCGTTGTAAAGATTAAGGGCCCTTGGTATTGAGGCTTCACTAATTCACTGGATCAAAAATTCCCTAAATGAAAGAAAGCCTGCGGTTGGAGTCGCTAGGCCGCCTCCAAGTCATTTCAGTGTCTTCAGATGAGTCCCACGGGGTTGAGTTTTGTGGCTTCTACTTTTCTTGTTGTATGTAAACTACTTGCCATCTGTTTTTCCAATCAACTTGCCTCTTTCACGCGGGTGGCCCTAAAACCTGGGGAACGATCCGGTCAGATCTCGATCTACGGGCTCTGCGGGATGACTTCATCCCATTGAAGGACTGGTCCGAGAATCTTCCACTCCCCATCAATGTTGAAAAGTGTGCAAAAATGGGTGTAGGGAGGGTGGAAAGCCGCGCTTCCTGCGACTTACGCGAAAGCCCATCCGCACATCGGACTGTGGGCAAGATCTTGGGGCAGGGGTTGCATCAAATCTGAAGACCAAAGTCAACACGGACAAGGCATGTGCCCGTGGGTGGAGTGTGTGGCGACGTGGAGGTGACTGAGTTTGAATGTGTAAATTCATGAGCAAAAGTTACTGTGGATAAACGTGACCAGTTGGCAATTAGCTATAAGCAGTTGTCATGCGTTCGATGCCATCGGGCTGCGCTTTATTTATCTGTTTGCTACAAGGACAGTTGGTTTCCGTCAGCTGAAGAACACACACTTGACGGATTTGCCTGAGGGCGATTGAGCCTTTAGCACCCTTAGTAATTAAAGCGCCCGATGCCGCCCCCAAATGTAAACGTGAACGACACTGTTTCAATACGGACCGTCATCCACCTATTCCACAGACTTTTGCTGTCTTTTGACACGCATAGGAACTATGGCTTGTTACCCTTTCCATAGGCCACTCTCGGGATCTAGTTAGTACCTGGTATCAGGAGTACCAAAGACCTTTTAATATTCCAGTATCTGGCCACGATTGCCCCACAGGAACCGGGTCTTGAAAATGAGGGGTTTCAGCTCCCCGAAACAAATTGGGAGGGCCTGTCTTCTACGACAGGCACCCACGCTGGTAGGGGATTAAATGGGCTGGTAGACTGCATACCACTCTTTCAGCACGTCAATCAGCCCACCGGGTTGAGAGATGGGCCATTTCCGGGAGTACTTGGTCTGGCTTTCACCTGACACCAGGAGGAAGTAGGCTGGCTGGAGTTCACCGCCAAGCTTGGCGGTCGCGAACACGCAGTCATCACTCTGCGGAGTGGGAGAGGGGCGGACCATCAACAGGGACCACCTCCTAAGGTTGGCCAACGAATTCGCCCCACTGAAACGCTTCAAACGACTAGGCAAACTGTGATGGACGAGCCCATTCACCAAGGCGCAACTGGCGAATCCCAAAACCTGCCGTCCCTATCAGTCAATAGGCAGACACCATAGTTGGATGCAATATATGAGCCCGTGAGGACGCCATTAGTGGGCAGCCAGAAAATCTGGCAAGATGTGAAGCGGTTCAAGAGCATCGATAAGAGGCATGCTATAAGGCCTACTATAACTACGTCCAGTTTAAGGCCCCAAAAAGAGTCACCATAGGATGAGTAGTCAACGAAAACGGAGTGAAGTCAGCGAGTGCTTACGAAAAAGCGCAGAATCGGAAGAACTTCTTCGAAAGTGTGCGTAGACAAGAGACAGCACGAGACCACCGTAACCCAGCAGACGATCACCATGGACGGAGTCGTCATTATTATTAGTGAAGCTGAATTGGCGCTGAGCAATCTGAATAGCAATGGGGTTGCGGGGCCTGATGGCGTCCATCGCGCCGTTCTAAAAGCCCTGGTGAACAGTTGGAAAGGTCTGCTTGGTGGAATGATAGATCTGCAGACCGTCCATTCCTTCGAAAGTGCCCTAGATCACAAGTGGTACGAGATAATTCCTCGTAGTTAGCCTTTAGTATATCAACTAGATGGATGACGGGTAGCATTGTGGTCCTTCTGCGGTATATTTCAGTAGACTTTTCGCTCATTGCATACCATCTCAGTGAACGCTCACGATGTATATTCTCCCTCGCAGTTGATGTGCGATGAGGTTTTGCATTTCTCTCTCATTTTTAGAGGGGATTCGACGAAATACACTCGGCAGTGGTGGGTGCATAACTGGTGTGCATACCATCGAGGGAATTCTGGACGCTCGATTGGCAGTGGACATTACCTGTCCTGCGCAAACTGAACTGAACTGAACTCATTGTTTCCACATTTCTCTGCCGGAGCTGATACTGCGCCAAATTTCTGCTTTTCAGAAAAAGAAAATCATCCAGTGTTGGGAGCTACGGGAGCGCGACGATAACACAACTATCTGGACACACGATTGGCTCTAGCCACACCAAGTCCTGTGCAAACTGAAGTGACTTCAGTACTGTGTAAGTGCCTGGGGCGAATAGTCAGGAAACAGATCTCTGGGCATTTGGTTCAACACAACCTCATATCATATGCTCATCACGGGTTTGTGGCAGGGCGATCCTGTCTGACGAATCTCCTGCTGTTCCTCGATGAGGTAACCAAGCGTCTGGACGAGGGGCAATCGATTGCGGTCTGCTACTTGGACTCCAGAAAGGCTTTTGATCTGTGAACCACAGATTTCTGGGCGTCAAACTGCAGTCTATGGTAATTGTTGGAATGGCAAGACAATGCATAAATAGTTTTTTAGCAGGGCGAACTTGTAGTGATAAGGTGGGTAGTCATGACTCAAAACCGGAAGGTGCAACAAGTGAGGTGCCACAGGGCTCGGTGCTCGGCCCTCTGCTCTTCCTCATTTCCATCAATGACCTAGCACGTGGGCTTACAAACCCCACCTTTATGTTTGCCGATGACATCAAAATAGCTGGAGTAGATATGGGACTTGACGTGTTAGCAGTACAAAATTGGTCACGCAAATGGGACCTTCCACTAAACCTCACCAAGTGTCAATGCTTGACCACAAATACAGGGGCTAGTGAGAATAGTGTGGGTTCGTTGCAAGTGGTCTTGCGGGTCAAAGATTCGGGCGTTATGATGGACAACAGCTTCAAGCCGTCGAAGCAGTGCACCTCAGCAGCCAATACGGCCAGGAGAGAACTCTTTCGAGTTAGATCCATTTTGTCGTGTAGATAGTCGGAGATTTTAGTTCCGATATATCAGGCCATAGTTAGGCGGCATACGGAGTACTGCGTGCAGGCCTGGGCACCGTACTACCAGTAAGATATAGACTGTCTGGAGAAAGTGTAAGGGCTAGTCACTAGAATGGTGACTGGGCAAAGGGGGTTTAGCAACACAGATCGTCTCCGTGCGCTAGACCTGTTCTCGATGGAAAGACGGCGCATTCGGGGGAGGGGGAAGGGGGGGGGGTTGGATAGAAACCTTCAAGGTAATGAAAGGACTGTCAGGAATAAGACGAGAAGACCTTTTCTCTCTGATCCCCGAGAGAGGCCCAAGGGGGCATAGCCTTAGATTACAAAGGAAGCATTCGAGGCTCTAAATTAGAGCGAAGTACTTCTCGAATAGAGTGGTACTCTATTGGAATAAGATCCCGGAGGAGGTCATATATAACATAGCAGTGAAAGCTTTTAAGAAAGCGGTAGACCTATGTTGGGTGGCAGTATTCCCCGAGTTATGTTAAGCAGCTTTTAGGGTCAGACGCGATTTACTCATTGTTTCCACCTTACTCTGCCAGGGCTCATACTGCACAAACTTTCTGCCTTTCAGAAAAAGAAAATCATCCAGTGTTGGGAGCTGCGGAAACGCGCCGACAACACAACTATCTGGACACACGATTGGCTCTAGCCACACCAAGTCCTGTTATATACTAACGCGTGTAGTATTAGAAACAAATGGGCGGAACTTGGCAAAACCGCTGACGAACAGAAAGCATCAATAGTTGCCGTCACGGAAACGTGGCTTTCTGAAGAAGACCATGTGCCAGGCCTAATAAGTAACAGTTTTGCAGCCTACAGGCAGGATCGGGAACAAGATTGCCTTGGTGGTGGAGTAGCCATCCTCGTTAGGTCAGGTGCAAACCACCTTGAGTCCCAGACCAAGATTTGCACTCGCAATATCCAGCTATGCGCCGTTACGATCATCCTTCCAGGCAGAAGGGTTAACGTCGTCTGTGTCTACAGGGCACCAAGCACAAACCACGAAGAGGACGTATGTTTACTGCGGACTTTGACTGAACTAGTTAAGGACGCACAAAAGACCCTCATAGTGGGTGACTTCAATCTTCCGCACATCGACTGGGTGGCTGAGGTCTGCGTGCCGGGATCGGAGGAGCAAAGCTACTTAGAATGGCTGCATGACAATGCGTTGCATCAGCATATTAGGGAGAATACCAGATATAGGACTGGATGCGTTCCATCCCTGCTGGATCTAGCTATAACGAACTTCCCCAACGATGTGGCTGGACTGCATTATTGTGCACCGCTGGGAAAGAGTGACCACGTGTGTGTCAAAATAGTTCTATGCATGCGGCAACCGAAGGTACCCTTAAGGCTGATTAGGAATTTCGGTAGTATGGACATAGATAGGCTTCGTAATAGGGCGATGGGTTTGACCTGGGACGCACCAGAGGAGGCTACTGTGGAGGAGCGCTGGCAGGCCATAAAAGGATCCCTGACTGCCCTACAGGAAGAGTTCGCACCCCTAAAACGAAGGAGTGGGGAGGGCAAGCCCATGTGGTGGAAGGCTGCAATAGCCAAGGCCATCAGACGTAGAAACCGCTATTGGAACCAGTACAAAGCTTCCGGCAGCCAGCTAGCCTGGAATCGCTATACGAAGCTGAGAAACGAGACTGTAAGCCTTTTGAGAACTTCTAAACGGGAATTTGAGCTGAAATTGGCCCAGTCTGTAAGACAACAGCCGAAGAAGTTCTACAGCTATGTACAATCTAAAGGCTCAACAAGAAATGCCGTAGGTCCGCTATCCACTAGAGAATATGGTATTGTCACTGACGACCAGGGCAAAGCAGACGCCCTGGGGGAATACTTTGGTAGTGTACATAGGATAGATAGTGGGGTACTAGTAGATCTGGCGCTGATACATCCTCCTCAGTTAAACGAGCTAGATCTTTCAGAGGAATGCGTGCGTAAGTACCTACAGGAGTTAAACAGCCACAAGTCAGCGGGCCCAGATGGCATTCATCCAGCTATCATCAAGCCGTTGGCGGATATCATAGCTCCATCGGTATGCAGATTGTATAGATCCACGTTGGACCAGGGAAAGCTGCCTCAGGACTGGAAAGTCGCGGCAGTCGTGGCAATACATAAGAGTGGGCCTAAGTCGGATGTGCAGAACTACAGGCCGGTAAGCCTAACTAGCATTCTCTGTAAAGTTCTCGAGAAGATCATCCGTGCCCATATCTGCCAGCACTTACTGCAGCACTCCATGCTAAGCCCGGCGCAGCATGGATTCCTGAAAAATAGATCTTGCCTGACCAATCTCCTGTGCTTCTTAGATGAAGTAACTCGACGACTGGACGAAGGTAAGCATGTTGAGGTATGTTACCTCGACTTTAGCAAGGCGTTCGACTCCGTTAATCATCGTCTTTTGCTATGCAAGATGGAGACTTTCGGGATAGGTGGGCCAGTATATAGGTGGCTGGAGGACTTCCTCTCCCACAGGACGCTTTATGTCAAAGTGGGGGACAGGTGCTCCAGGTTGGTGAACGTCACCAGTGGTGTACCTCAGGGATCCGTCCTAGGCCCGGTCCTATTCTTGTTATTTATTAATGACCTAGCATCCACTCTTCAATCGCCCAGCTTTATTTTTGCGGATGATGTGAAGATTGTTGGATCTAAGGGTAGGGCGGACTTGGGCAGGGAAATAGGCACCGTCCTAAACTGGGCATACAAATGGGACTTACCTCTAAACGCTCAAAAAAGCCATTTGTTGTCAAGGGCAACAGAGAGCCTAACTGTCGCTCATGATCAAGGGCTGTTCACCGTAGAGGCAGCCAGTAGGGTTAAAGACCTGGGGATCATCATGAAAAGTGACTTCAAATGGTCGGAGCAGTGCAACGCGGCTGCGCATAAGGCTCGTGGGGAGCTCTTTAGACTGCGATCGGCTTTGTCTTGCCGGAAGCCGGAGGTATTCGTACCTATTTACATGGCTATAGTACGACCTCACTTAGAAGGTAGTGTGCAGGCTTGGTCACCCTTCTACAAAAAGGATGCCGCCTGCCTAGAGAAAGTCCAACGTCTCGCCACGCGGATGGTTGAAGGGCAGAGGGGTAAGACTTACGAGCAGAGACTCTGTGACCTGAATCTCTTCTCGTTGGAAAGGAGGAGAAGTCGAGGAGATCTCATAGAAACGTTCAAGGTAATGAAGGGCTTTTCTGGCCTCAGACCAGATAGTCTATTCCAATTGGCCGTAGACTCCAGAACAAGGGGACACGAAAAGAAGTTGATAAAAGCCAGATCTAGGTTGATGGCTAGATCGCACTTCTTCAGCAACAGGGTTGTGAACAGTTGGAACGGTCTGCCTGGTGAAATGGTAGATCTGCAGACAGTCCAATCCTTCAAATGTGCCCTTGATCGCAAGTGGTACGAGATCTTTCCTTGTAGTGAGCCTTAAGAATATCAACTAGATGGATGACGGGAAGCACTGTGGTCCTTCTGGAGTATGTTTTAGCAGACTTTTTCCCTCATTGCATACTGTCTCAGTGAACGCTCACGATGCATAATGTCTCTCGCAGTTGATGTGCGATGAGGTTTTCCGTTTCCCTCTCATTTTTAGCGGGCATTCGACGAAATACACTCGGCAGTGGTGGGTGCATAACTGGTGTGCATACCATCGAAGGAATTCTGGACGCTCGATTGGCCGTGGCCATTACCTGTCCTGTGCAGACTGAACTGAACTGAACTGAAACTGAACTGAACTGAACTGAACTGAACTGAACTGAACTGGGTTGGACTGCGCTACGCCGGCGGGTCGTTCGGCGTGCTACGCAGGTTGAAATTTCTGTGGTTGTGGTAATCTCCTAACTAATATTTAACGATAATCCCTTCAGAAAAAGTCGAAAATGTTGCGCCAACATACTTAGCTTCTATAAAGGTCGTTTACTATCGCTAAAAATTCTTTCAGTTTGATTGCTGCGATGATGTCTTTATCAACTTCGCACTTGTACTCAGGTACGAGGCTGAAGCCCAAATGTTCGCGGATGGTTGGATCCACGTTGAATTTTCTGAAATAATCAATGGTTCATACGAAGCTTACGATAAATGCCTTTTGAGGTTGCTGAAACAGCCTGCATTTGTGACACTCGGGGGGAACTGGACTTAGAAACAGACCCAGTTCGTGACCGGGGGACTCCTGCACTGTTCCGACAGCGAGCTGAGTCTGAACCCTGTTTCATCTATAGAGTAGACAAAAGAAGCTCAACGAAGAGACAGAGGTCGCAGCCCTGTGGGGTTCATCAAAGAGAAAAGCAGAAAGGGGGCAACCCTGACGTACTACACTCCTTGTGGTAAACTCGGATGGAAAAGCACCGTAAGCCCGAACTCGGATTCGGATATTGAAGTAAAGGCATTTTAC
Organism: Fasciola hepatica; assembly: GCA_948099385.1. Lineage (NCBI taxonomy): Eukaryota > Metazoa > Platyhelminthes > Trematoda > Plagiorchiida > Fasciolidae > Fasciola > Fasciola hepatica. The sequence continues at coordinate 2,862,178 of CANUEZ040000112.1, read as the reverse complement.
GATGGAAATGGATTTCTCTGATGCACCCTTCAAGAGGCTGCGCCAGAGAACAGGGCGGTCAACTGAGTCGAAGGCTGCTTCATGACCAAGAAAAACGAGGACAGTGAGCCTACAGAAGGTGTGCCTATAGTCTAAAATTTTCCGAAGAGTGAAGATGTGATCAACACAACCTCGACCAGGTCTAAACCAAGCTTGGTTCTTGCGCGAGTATTGTTCGCGAGCAGTTGATAAGCGGCGGAGAACAATACCACCGAGCAGTTTAGGTGCGATGCTGGCCAGACTTATTCCCCTTGTGGTTTTCACAGGAGGACTTGTCGTCCTTCGTAGCAATCGGTACGATCTCCGATTCACACCAGCTCTTTGAAACTTGTTCCTTCTCCCGTATCAAACCGAGGAGTTTCGTCAACCCCAGTAAGAGTGCTGGGCCACCGTCTTTGAAAATAGACGGAAGCAACCCATCCGGTCTGGTAGCCTTATGTCGTTTAATATAGCTTATCTCACGAAGAACCTACGCTCCTGACGGAGGACTGGTATCTTTAACTAGAGTCATAACCATCGTGATTGTTGGCAAACCTGTCGTGGATAAAGGCCAATAAAACTGGTTCTCGAAATGCTCCGCCCAACGAACTAGACGACACTCCTAGGTCTGGATTAGCGAGCCATTCGTCTCTCTGATCAGTTCACTAACACCTGGCTTCCGTATGTTTTTTATATATTCCCAAACTCGTCTGATTTCAGGCTGTGTCAAACAAAACATGGTACAACTGGGGGGAGGGGTAGATAGTCCGAGTTCATGATCTGCTTGTGGGCGCAGTACTGCCAAGTTGCCCAAGCCAAAACAGGTGGTTTTCTTAGGGGTCCACAACCCGAGCCTTTAGCTATCCAAAATAACCCGCAAGGCAGTGGGACGAAACGTGGGGTCCGTAATCCACTGGGAGCCGGTGAGTGATTGCTTAGTTCATACGCCCTGCGGATGAGGCCAAACATCCTGGATGCCCAGTGCATCTCCGTCACAGATACCGGTGAGCATACCGTTGTACGCCTCCTACGCCACCCATGCCTGCTTTAAAATCAGGGTTTAGCCATCTCCTCTAGACTGACTATTAGTGAGCCAACCCGTTGGACAGCACCTGGCATTCGCTTTCATCCTCTGGCTTTAGTGGGAACACCTGAATCACGAGAAGGTAGTGAACAGGGATTCCTCGGCAGAGGCTGTGTTAGACGCACGGTCACTTCGGAGCATTTCGGGAGGCGTTCAGGACAAGCAGCCACTTCGGAGCCTGAGATACCCGCCCCCGACCATATTTAGGGATTTGGAGGCGGTCGCGTGGGTCTATCCGAACTGTCGACTTTGTCTTCTTGGTCGGTCTGACCACCGCCTTGGTAGCAAGTGTCCGGAGTTCTCATTGGTGGCTCTAGTATGGGTAGTTCCAAGGTGTCTAGTAGAATTTCCAATGAAGTTTGCTGTTTGTGCGGTCGTTTCTGGGCTTTTTCATGGCTTTTTCATAGTGAACTGATCAAAGAGACGAATGGCTCGCTAATCCAGACCTAGGAGTGTCGTCTAGTTCGTTGGGCGGAGCATTTCGAGAACCAGTTTTATTGGCCTTTATCCACGACAGGTTTGCCAACAATCACGATGGTTATGACTCTAGTTAAAGATACCAGTCCTCCGTCAGGAGCGTAGGTTCTTCGTGAGATAAGCTATATTAAACGACATAAGGCTACCAGACCGGATGGGTTGCTTCCGTCTATTTTCAAAGACGGTGGCCCAGCACTCTTACTGGGGTTGACGAAACTCCTCGGTTTGATACGGGAGAAGGAACAAGTTTCAAAGAGCTGGTGTGAATCGGAGATCGTACCGATTGCTACGAAGGACGACAAGTCCTCCTGTGAAAACCACAAGGGGAATAAGTCTGGCCAGCATCGCACCTAAACTGCTCGGTGGTATTGTTCTCCGCCGCTTATCAACTGCTCGCGAACAATACTCGCGCAAGAACCAAGCTTGGTTTAGACCTGGTCGAGGTTGTGTTGATCACATCTTCACTCTTCGGAAAATTTTAGACTATAGGCACACCTTCTGTAGGCTCACTGTCCTCGTTTTTCTTGGTCATGAAGCAGCCTTCGACTCAGTTGACCGCCCTGTTCTCTGGCGCAGCCTCTTGAAGGGTGCATCAGAGAAATCCATTTCCATCGTAAAATGCCTTTACTTCAATATCCGAATCCGAGTTCGGGCTTACGGTGCTTTTCCATCCGAGTTTACCACAAGGAGTGTAGTACGTCAGGGTTGCCTCCTTTCTGGTTTCCTCTTTAATTTCCTGATTAATGTGGTCGTTGAAACCGCACTTTTGTCAGATGATGATAGTGGCATTGAACTTTTTCCGGGTGGAAAGTTATCAGACCTTTAGTATGCTGACCATATAGTTCTTCTGAGTGTAGTTCTAGGTAAGTTTCAAGCTTTTGTAGGCCTGTTTGACAGACTGCGTGGCAATGTTCGGTATGCGTTTTGCACCTTCAAAGTGCAAGATGCTGTTGCAAGATTGGGTTGGTCCAACGCCAAACCTTTCACTATTTGTAGAAACTGTAGACCAAGTAGACAAGTTGTGTTATATAGGCAGTTGTATCGCACCCAGCGTTCGCATGTCGGATGAGGTGTCTTTGCATATACAGAAGGCTCGTTTGGCATTTGCCAATCCGAGTCATCGGTGGCGTTGAAATGACATCCGTTTATCTACCAACGTTTGAGTGTACGCTGCAGCCGTCAGGCCCATGCTTCTGTATTGTTCGGAGACATGGCCACTGCGTGTGGAGGACGTACGAATATTGTCAGTATTTGATTACCGATATCTTCGTAGCATTGCTGGAATCTTGTGGGATCACCGTGTGAGCAATACTGAGGTCTTAGGTTCACGAATCAAACCCTTAGATGAAGCGCTAAAACTCGTCAGGCTAAAATGGTTGGGACATGTGTTGCGCATGTCTCCCGACAGGATTCCTCGGCAAGCCGTGTTTCGCTGAGGCGGGTACCGGATTGAAAACGAGTGAGAGTGGCCAGTCCATGACGCGAAATAAGAGTATGAAGAAGTAACTAGTGGACTTGGCCATGTAGGGCGTGTTAGACTTCCTGGGTAGGGTTCAAGAGACCCTCCCACTCAGTAGTTATATACATGAGAAAAATTGGCTAGGTGTCACGATCAGTGGCGCTCTTGTATTCACGAACTTTCCCTATCGACTCGATACCAGTATTTGTAGTTCTTTTACTTCCTTAATATTTCTGTCCTTCCTCCGTTTCCGATTGAGGCTGTCTCCAGGAGATAGCAAGCAAAGCCACCGCGCTCAGTGTATGGATACTGGTTGTCTGAACTGAACTGGACTTTTGTTTCTCCCTCCTGTATTTATGGTGTTGGCACCATGCTTTATTCTAAGTCTGGTGTATTGCAGTAAAAATAACAATAATAATACTAATGTACAGGTTTTTTGGTCCCCGAGCCGCACGCTTTTGTAATACCCGTTTCTGCCTATGTAACCCATTGGTTGGCAACATTGAGCGGAATCGAAAGCTTAACTCTCCGTGAATTTCACCAACACACTCGGTGAGGTCCCGCAAGCCCGACTGCTCCGGAATCGGCAGCAAACTGGGATAGAGGACACTTCACTAATATTGTGTTTCCTCAGTAAAAGTTTTTAAGGGTCCATCCGACTCACATTCAGCAGTGCCCCACATGAATTATTGGTTGATGCCCTAGTGTCTCGCGTTTATCATTGACCTCCCAGCTATTACCCGGCGCGATGTTGTTTCACATCTATATTACAAATGAGTCCCATTTTAGTATGTGTCCAAACATTTCAAGAGGGTACAGCCTTTGTTTTTGACCTTCAATCTTATTTAAATCACGGAGCACAGCTGTTATTTCTGAATACAGTTTAGTACCATTCGTTTAGTTTAACACCCGATTTTCCAGTCCGAACAGAACAGCTGTGTGCTACTGGACGCTTTCGCAGGTCGCGGATAGGGAAACGGCGGCTTCCGCAGTTAACCATGAATAAAGTGGTCTCATTAAATAGGCCGTCGTGGGCAGTTAGCGGCAGCGCTCGAGGATGTAGTGGGACTTTCGCTAGGCTAACGTTCTCCACTCTAAAATGTCACAAATCTACTTACAGAACTGTGTTGTGGCAAGTGTGGCCCGCCATTGAATTAGGCCATGGCTCTTTTGTTGTGTTTTGTATATCCGACAAGGCTTTCTCAGAAATAGCCATTAGCTCACCTAGACTAACGCTACTACCTTGCATATATTTGGCTGCTCAAGGGCTAGAGGTGCATCTTTGAATAAAAAGGTGCACTCTGAACTGGGCGACCGAGTAGTATAACAGCCCACGGCGCACTCAACCACGGATGAAACAACTAATCCAATGACTGTTCTCTTAACTTAGTTGGACTTTACCCGCATTTTGGTTTTTGTTGTTGTTGTTGCATTGACACCATGCTTCATCTCAAGCCGGGATATATATATATATATATATATATATATATATATATATATATATATCAAAAGGGAAATTTCACAGGAGTTCGAACACAAGTTATCACAACATAACCGCCACTGAGCTCGACTTTGAACCATATCCGACAAAGATTTCAGCCAATTGTGTGGTGGATGTCGGGGTCTCCGGCCATGCAAGAGTGAGGAACCGACAGATTCAAGTCTTGACGTCAACACTTTGATAGACCGGTGCCATGTCATGGCTTGTCCTCCACGTTGGCGTTTCCAGTCAACACGGCTCGTCAAATAGAGGTCGACGGGGAAGTCGATGAGGTGGTATACGTTGCACACACTTTAACCAATGAAGCCGACGGATTGCTATAATCGTACTAATTGGGTACGCGGCACGTCCCGTTCCATAGATGCGCGTTTGGACTGCGGAATTGTTTACTCGCCGTTGCCACGAAACTGACGAGATACTCCTCGGATATCGATGATCGAACACGGATAATCGGTCGCTCGAACAGGCCAGGTCTTACAATCTTATAGGAGCACAACACACACAGCAATGTTATGCACCCTACTGTGACGTATGGTCGGTTAACGGAGTGAGAGTTCAGAAGACAACACCTGATTGATAAGCTTTTATTAACCAAAGAACGAGGCATACGAGCTGAAAGAAAACAAGCGACATGTTAGATAATGCAAACGCAATAGGAGTAAATTATGAAGCAGAGGCACGTTAAAAAAATATATATCGTTCACCGCCACTTAGAAAACAAAGACTAGTATTTTGTTTTTCGTGCAGTCCGCGGGTAAGGAATAAAAAATCTTAATGTCAGTTAACGATGAATGCGTTGCTGTGCCTCACGGTTTCGAAGGCAAAAGGCTTTCACTCTTTGTTGTTGCAAGAAAAGGTTTTCAACGTTTGTTTCCAGTTCTCTGGGAGGTTGCACTGGGTCAGAGGCAGTTGTTTGTAAGTCGAAGGTACGCGGCGTGTCATTAACCGGGGGAGAGTCTGATTGAGGGACGGGCGGTGCAGAAGTCGGTCGTTCGGCAAAAACAGGATGACAAAGTGATACCGTCTCTTCGCTTCCATAAGGGAGAAGTATGTAAGCATGCTCGGGGTTGCTCTCTTGAAATTCGACTCCCTCCGCTATCGGGTCATACTTGGACGAACTGATGTTTTTTTTGATATACCACTGGCCCAGGCACTAGTAACCAGCGCGGTAAACTGATGCCAACAACAGATTTTCGATGATGACTGAACATTCGTTCGTGGGGAGTCGGATTGATAGCAGTACACGGCAGTGACCTGATGGCATGCAATGCCTCAGGCAGTACCAACTCCCACCGACCAATGGCTAGATCTCTCGAACGGAGGCACAGAGATACTGTTTTCCATATTGTTTCGTTCAGTCGCTCGATTTGATCATTGCCTTGACGGTTGCAGCTCGTTGTTCTGCTAGTAGCTGCACCCTGTTCGTGAAGAAATGCGGCCAATTCTTGGGACATAAAAGAGGCTCCTTCATCAGAATGTAGATAGCACGTCATGCCAAACACAGCAAACAATTCCAATAAGCGAGAAATTATGATGAAAACAGTCATATTGGGACAAGGAAAAGCAAATGGAAAGCGAGAATACTCATCTATGATTGTCAAGGTGTAGAGAAAATGTACGGCAGACCTAGGAAAAGTAGGTGCTTCACGTCTTCGTGGTTGGGGTCCAAAAGATCCGTCTACCAGTTGGCTGGAGACACTGAAGGATATGGCTGCGAACCGCGAACAGTGGCGATCGTGTTGTCACTTTCTATCGAATCAGAATGTTTGATCGGTGTGCGTTTGTACAGTTAGACTGTGTATTCCGTGTGTTGGCTACTAGGGCATTCTTTTCTTTTCCCACCCATGTAGGTCCACTCCCTCTCCATCTTGTATATTCATACTTTTTAATTCAACGTGCAACATGGTGAGAAAGGCAGTGGTCAGTGGGGCTTGCCCTACTGTTTAACGCTGTACGATGATGATGATGATGAAGGTGTAGTGATTACGAGTAGAAGAGAGGATGGGTCCTTTGAAATCAACACACGTTCGAATGGTTGTGTAGCTTCAACAAGCGGGCTATTATGAGGTTTTTGTATTTTGGGTTTCAGGTGTAAACAAAAAATATTGCTGAATTGTCGAGAGAGGAAAGCAAGTTTTTTGTCCGAACAAAATGATATAGACCAGTAATACCAGGGTGACAGAGACTTTCATGGTGATAGGATGTGTGCTCGCACAGAATGCTCGTGATAAAGTATCGGCTGCAGGATTCTCTGAACCTGGGCGATATATCACATCACAAGAGAATTGGGAAAGCTCAATGCGCCAACGTTCAATCTTGTCATTCTTTATCTTGCTGCCGGCTTTCACGCCGTACATAAAAGCGACAGAACGTTGATCTGTAATAAGCTTGGTGTGCACCCAAAAGATGATATCGCCACTTTCGAATGGCTCCGACAATCGCGTAAACTTTCTGCTCCACCGCTGAGTAATTTCGGTCCGTGGGTGACAAAGTACGCAAAGACGACCCACGGGACGATCGCTTTGTTCGAGAGTAGCAGAAATTGCTATGTCGGAGGTGTCGGTTTCGACCACACGTGGTGTGTCTTTATCGATTGCAAATAATGATGGTTAAATTAATTCAAACTTCAATGATTCGTAAGACGAAAGTAATTCCTTGGGAAGGGGGAATGTTCTGTTGACGGTAAGTGGGTGGATTTTATCCGAAAAACGGGGAAACCATCGGGAGTAGTATGAAAACACTCCAACGACTCTTTGCTGGGTCTTCAAATCCTTGGGAGCAGGAAGTTTTGAGAGGAGCGTCAAAGCGTTCTGGGTCAGGCTTAACCGTTCCTTTAGGTATTTCGCAGTAGTCGGGTTACGTTTGTGGCGAGGACACACTTGTGATTTAGGGTCAAACCATAATTCTAAGCCGCTTGTAGGAACCGTTTCAGATTGATATCATGGTCGGTGGCGTCTTTCCCACAGATAGTAATGTTGTCCACGTATACAAACGTTCCTTCGAATCCTTCAAGTCGAACAAGCTCGTCCATCGCACGCTGGAAATAGGCAACACCGTTGGTTGCCCCAAACGGTATTCGGTGAAACTGGCAGAGGCTATTGCATGCTTCGAAAGCCGTGTACTGCCGTTCGTTTTCCTTTATGGGGATCTGATGGCACGCGCTATGTAGGTCTAAAGTGCCGTAAGTGCTGAGTTGTGAAATTTTCCCCACTAAATCGTCCATGCAGGGTAGTGGGTATGCATTTAGGAAGGTGCGGCGATTGATTGTTGGACTATAATCGACCACCATTCACCGTTTCTGGCGTTCGTTGATAGTAACCAGGACTCGGGCCCGCCATGGTGATTGAGAAGGTTCGATTGTACCATCGTTCAGTAACCGGGCGACCTCCGATCAAATAAAGGCTTCATCGTTGTAGCTGTATCTCCTCGATTTTGTGCAAAATAGGACGACAAGAGGGATCCAGATGTGCGAAAAGAGATGGGGCTGGAAGGTCAGCGGTGGAGGAACCACAAAGCGAGAAGGGTGGCTGAGTTCCTTGGAAATATATTTCTGGCGACGTGTATTGCAAAAAGTCATGCCCCAGCAGTGCGTCGGCACATCAGTCAGGGAGAATCGATAGTTTGACATGTTCGTACCAGTCGCCTTTGCGCAGCAACGAGACAAAACAGTGACCTTTGAACTGTTGATCATGCGGGTAGAAGCCAGGATGATCTTACTTTTGGATGTCATTGTTGACCATTTGTTCCGGAACACAATCGTCTCGGAGACTTAACTCTCTGAGCTTTGTGTGTCTACTAGGGCTTGTAGCACTACCCCGTTGATTGTTACTTCAGTAATAGCCTTACTGAGACCTGCCAGAGCTACAGCTGTGATGATGGAGGAAACGACGAATGTTGAGGAAGTTGCGGAGCGTTTTGTTTCCACAGAAGCTCAAAAACCTAAAAGTGTCCCCGTTGACCACACGACTTGCAAATTGCATCTTCCGCGGGACATTAATGGCGAGGATGGTGATCATAACCGCAAAGGAAACTAGTTCGGGCTACAGCCAGTGTCGCTTCGGCATCTCTATCTGATACCTGACTGAGGGCGCTGGAGCTATCTATTGTAGTAGTAGTGTATACTGTAGGTTTGGATTGAGCGAATGTCAGTTATTGCTGATGAGCTAGACCTAAAGCTTTAGCTTGGTCATATGCAGTACCTATGCTGAGTGTTTCGTTCTCAAGAAGTCGCTGACGAATAGGGTTTGATAAGAGTCCGCTAATGACCGCATCGCGGATGGCGTCTTCTTTGTTTTGCTTTGCACTGACAGCCTGGGAATTGCAGTCTCGGGCAAGATTTCCAAGCTTTTCCATGAATTGACCGATGTTTTCAAGGGTATTCTGCTTCGAAGTTACCAGAAGATAGTGTGCGAAGATTTTTTTGATTTGCATGTATAGGGATTGAAGGGTGGTTATGGCAGAGTCATAACCAGTGCACCGAGAGACGAACTTATAAACAGTTCGTGATAAAAAATGCAAGGGAGTTTTGAATTTGTCTGGTTGGTGTTCTTCTACTGATTCCAAAAAGTTTGTAGTGAAATAATACCAGTGTTCCTAGGAGCCGGCGACAGTCGGGGAGTTTGGGTCAGCGTCGAAACGATCCGGGTGCAGGTATCGGTCCATGGTTTTGGGTGATGAAAGTATAACGTATGATCGGTTAACAAAATGAGAGTTCGGAAGACAACGCCTGATTGATAGGCTGTAACCAACTAAAAAACGAGGCATGCGAGCTAAGAGAAGACAAACGAAATGTTAAATAATGCAAACGCAATTGGAGCGATTTTTGAGGTAGAGAGCAAAAAAACCCGCCTCAACCCGAACATTGTTGCTGGTCGTCTGCGACTGCTTATTTGGTAAAGTCTCCTTATTCAGGATTAACCACAAAAATTGCGGCCGTAGCTATGTCTGCGACCTGAGACGCGCCCGTTAACATACAGGTTTTTCCTTCCGAAGAGATTGTATGTAACTCAGATACCCAGAGTACTTCTTAATTCATCCTCTTTTTGCTCATATGCTATTCCTAATATGCGCGGTACTTACTACAATAACAGCGAATCTTCAAACAATTTTAGTTTTCTAACTATTGCTTTTCAGGTAAACCAGTTACGGTAACTGCTAAGTTAAACTTCCAAGAGTCTGTGCGTTCCGTCAGTAAAGAGCGGAATAAGTTAGATTGTGATAGGAAGAATGAAAAGCCGTAAGGATACCGTTGCGAAAGCAACGAAACCGGATCGTCGAAAAAAACGATTTTCCGATGGTGCACAGAAACCTTCAAGTAAATCGAAGAAGACAAAAGATAACAAAGAAAACGGTGTGAAGTCGCCGGAAACATCCGAGGTACGGAAGATTACAAGAAAAAAACACTCAAATGTCACAACCGGTAAGTTATCTGTCAGGTACGGTGCATATATGTGATTTCCTCGTAAATTCATTGCTTTTGGTTCCGCTTGATTTGATTTCTAAGTAAGTATCCAATGTAAGTCCCACCGGTTCTGATTATTATTTTAGTCAGCCAGCATAACTAAAGTTTCGCTCTTACCATCTTATTGCGTTGGGTGTGTAATTTCACCGTGCACATTTCATCTCTTCCATTCCGTACTTGTGCATGAGTGCAGTGGAGTGAACATTCACCATAGCCCCATACCCACAGCACTTTTTACTAAACACGAAGTGAATTACAGTAAAAAGGACAAACCTCCATAGTTCGAGCAGTTTGTTGGAAACATTCACGTCAGAACCAGTTTTTGATTTTGCTTCTGGAAAGAGGAAGGCTGTGAGTGGATGGAAAGATCGAGAGAATGGTGTTCCATAATTTAACCGTCCAGGGAAAAAAGTAGTTTGGAAGGTTGAAGTCCGTGCTTTAGCGACAGAAATCTGATAAAGAAGGCTAGCTGCCTGTGCTCTGGATTGGCGTTCAAAAAATAACGGGAACAGGAAAAGTCGCTTATTCGGCATGCTTACTGACTTACTGCATTTCCGACTTTAATACGAGTTTTATCACAAAACTGTTTTATATTTTTATATTAATAAACATAATGCCGTCGGTTACGGCTGGCGCAGATCAATTCAAGAATGCCGATCATTTTGGTCGACGTTTGTAGGCGCTGATCACGCTATTGTCCGCGTGCGTTTCAGCCTACGTCTCTTCAGTGGCCGAGTCAACGCCAAAGCCAACTGTCCCCGCATCTGCCACTGGACGATAACTAACGATTTGCTTTCCGAACAGAATTATCCACCAGGTTATCAATGCAGTCGAATGCCCAGAATACAGAAGAGCGATGAACGGAGATCAGACAGGCTCTACGTGCGGCTGCTGATACTGCCCAAGGTCCGATGAATAGACATACAGAAACGATGTATATCTGCATTCTCAATTGCACTGTTAGATGTGCGCAGATCAAGTCCTCTGGATTCCAGATACAACGAGGCACGGAGATGCCTTAAACGCCAACTGATTCGAGCCTGAGAAATAACGGTGAGCAATGGTAAATTGCGAAATTTAGGGAGATGGAAAAAGCTGCGGCGATTGGCAACAGCCGTAACCTTTTCTGTCTGATTAGAGAAACTGGTCTACGTAAACCAGGCGTTAGCAAATTGATGAAAAGACGAACGGCTCACTGATTCAAACTCGGGAAAGTCGTCTAGTTCACTGGGTGGAGCATTTCAAGGAGCAGTTTAATTAGCCTTTATCCACGACAGGTTTGCTTACTAACGCGACGGATACAGCTCTTGCTGTAGATACCAGACCTCCGTCAGGAGCGTAGGTTCTTCGTGAGATAAGCTATATTAAACGACATAAGGCTACCAGACCGGATGGGTTACTTCCGTCTATTTTCAAAGACGGTGGCCCAGCACTCTTACTGGGGTTGACGAAACTCCTCGGTTTGATACGGGAGAAGGAACAAGTTTCAAAGAGCTGGTGTGAATCGGAGATCGTACCGATTGCTACGAAGGACGACAAGTCCTCCTGTGAAAACCACAAGGGGAATAAGTCTGGCCAGCATCGCACCTAAACTGCTCGGTGGTATTGTTCTCCGCCGCTTATCAACTGCTTGCGAACAATACTCGCGCAAGAACCAAGCTTGGTTTAGACCTGGTCGAGGTTGTGTTGATCACATCTTCACTCTTCGGAAAATTTTAGACTATAGGCACACCTTCTGTAGGCTCACTGTCCTCGTTTTTCTTGGTCATGAAGCAGCCTTCGACTCAGTTGACCGCCCTGTTCTCTGGCGCAGCCTCTTGTTGAAAGGTGTATGAGAGGAATCCATTTCCATCGTAAAATGCCTTTTCTTTTGAGATTGTCGGTCGGAGATAGCAAGCGAAGCCACCGCACCGAGTGCATGATTAGTGGTTGTCTGAACAGAACAGAACTATCCTCGCGTGAAAATAGCAGGATCGATCTTTGTTCACTCAGTAAACTGTGTAACATAGCATACATCGGACGATATTTTTTTTCTGTGTTTGAGCTGCCAATTTTTCTAGGTTGTCTAGAGAACAATATAGCTAAAAAAAATGACCGTTGCGGTTTGAAATTACGAGAAGACTGGGTATTTTTGAGCATCGAATACGGGGAAACATCGTATCAGCAATGCTGAGTTTAGGCATCCTGTTTTGGGAATCAAGGATCGATCGTTGGAACGAATGCTAAATCCAAACAGAGTAAGATGTATGGGACATTGTATGCACATGTCCTCATATGGACCTCCATCTTGTACATTGTTCTCCGAGGAGGAGGTGGTCGGAGATTGAGTTGAAGTGGTCAGTCCTTCAGATTTGAGAAAGATATGAGAACAAACAGTTCTCTGGGTCTAGTAAAACGTGCAAGGTACACGGATCCAAGAGTGCCGTCTACCGGATGGTTTGACATTATTGGATATGGTTAGCTGCCGCAGTCAGCGTAGTTTCACTCAAGTCCTTTCTTCGCTTCCATGATTTCCACTTTTTTTCCTGCTGGTTAGCTCTTCATACTTCCGTTCTTTTTGCACTCGCCTACAGGTTTTCCCAGCATTCTTTAGCCAAAAGCCCCGGTTCTTTATCCATGACCCACAGTCCTTCAGCCTTAAATTATACCCTTTTATCATGCAAGCCAGTCAGACGAAAAGTATCGGAATATTATGACGTCAAGAAACGCCGAAACAGTGTTAATAATACTAAGATTGGTGTTGCAAAATTGGCTGAACAAATGGAAAAGTGTGACTATTGTATGCTGGACAGTTGACCGTGGTATTGGTATCAGGTGCTGCATCACAAATTGATTGGAGAAGGTTTGAACGGTACACCCGTATCATCGATCTGTGTGACACAGCTCGTATGACTGTTGCATTTTCAGTGTTAGTAATTATGTCAAATATGTAGCGTACTACTCTGTCTATATGGTACACTAAATGAATGTCAACAATATCTAAGACGACACTAGCAAACTAAGATGGGCGGAGGAGCGTGCGGTGATGAAAAGGCCAAAGGGGTATGTACATTGAGAATTAAAATGAAACAATAGGTGTGACTCAAACTCACAGTTGTTCAGTGTTTTTGTGATCAGGAAATGAGCGTCGAAGATCCAATATCCGCCAGTGTCTTCAGTTCAGTTCGGTCTGACAGCCATCCGTTGGACAGAACAGGATGGTATTGAGCGAAGTGCCAAGAGACGCCGTTGAAGCTTCTAAAATGTTTGTTTCACTCAGTTAGTTCCGACCGATATGATTCCAAGACACTCCAAACCAGAAGATGAGACCGTGCCAGAATTAAAGATTTATTTACAGCCATTTTCTATTGCGCGGTGTTGACGACCAAAAGGTGTGTGTGTTTTACATAAAAACGTCGGTACAACAAAGGAGTGTCGCACCAAGGGACGTTGAAAATCATGGAAAAAGTCGGAAATGTACAGGTACCTACACAACTCCTCCGCCAGAGCGTTTGTTGTACAAAATAAACGCTCGATAGAAAAATAGAAAGAGGAAACGGTTAGCGAAAGAAAACGTCAACTAACAAAGTCTTGAAATCTGACAGGATGTCGAACGTTTCTGCCGGGACGGCGGGTTACCAGGGAAGGTTGTTGCTGTGGTGGTGCTGACGGGTGTGGTGTAGGGTCTGGTGTGATGATAGAGGATGGATCATCAACAGGAATTGTTGATGGTGTGTCTGTGGATGGTGATGGTGTCGGTGTTGCTGGTGATGGAGGTGTATCAAAATGCGCGGGTTTCAGTCTGTCAATGGAAACTGTGTCTGGCTTATCGGCTTTCTGAACCACGAAATATTTGTCTGTGCGACTAAGCACCTTAAATGGACCATCATACGGTGGTGTGAGTGGTTTGCGAACAGCATCGTTACGAATAAAAACGAAAGGTGACGTATATAGATCATTATGTACAAAAACGTGTGTGGATGACGAGCGAGTGGGTGTTGGACGTAGCTGTGACATACGGTCTTTGAGCTGTTGGACAAATTGGGATGGGTTGGGACTGGCATCAGTGCTGGGTTGAACGTACTCACCTGGAAGGCATATGGTGGTACCGAAAACGAGCTCAGCCGACGTGCTGTGGAGGTCGTCTTTGACTGATGACCACAGACCCAAGAGAACTAGTGGCAGGTTGTCGCTCCAGTTATTGGGGTTTGGCTGTGATATCAGTGCTGCTTTGAGTTAACAGTGTAGGCGCTCTACCATGCCATTGGACGAAGGATGGTATGCAGTTGTTTTGATGTGTTTACAGCCAAGCAGTTAAGTGAACTCACGGAACAAGGTCGATTGGAATTGGCTGCCACGGTCTGCGGTGACGGCAGACGGTACACCAAATGTAGCAATCCAGTGTTGGAGTAGTACTTTCGCAATATTTTCTGCCGAGGTGTCGGAAATGGGTACTGCCACCGGCCAGCGTGTGAAACGATCAACAACGGTTAATAAGTGGGTATGTCCATTTGATGGTGGTAGTGGACCAACAAGATCGACGTGAATATGTGTGAAACGGACGTCGGGAACGGTGAACGTACTGAGAGGAGAAAAAGTGTGGCGATGGACTTTGTTTCTCTGACATTGTAAACACTGTTTAGTCCATAATGCAATGTCAGAATTCATACTGGGCCAAACAAATCTGGCAGAAATGAGTTTGCGAGATGCACGGATACCAGGATGGGAACGAGAATGAAAATGATCGAAAACGATCTTCCTGTAGGAAGTTGGGACGATGGGACGAGGGTGACCTGTAGATCAGTCACATAGGACTGTGCCATCGGCTGAAGGTAGGGGAGAATCCTTGAGCTGGAGTGTGGAGGATGTGCGCAGTTCGAGAACTGAGAAATATAATCCAAATAGCGGATATCTCTGGGTGAATGTCAGTCAGGCTTGGCATGAAGTGCGTGTGTCAGGGGTTTGTGGTCAGTGTGCACACGAAATGGTCGTCCTTCCAAAAGATGACGGAAATGACGGATGGACAAGTAAATGGCCAGGAGTTCACGAGAAAACGTGCTGTATTTTGTCTGTGCCGCCTGGAGTTTTTGCGAGAAGAACGCTAAGGGCTGTAATTGGTTGTCCACTATTTAGTGAAGCACTGCACCGACTGCAGTATTTGATGCATCAGTCGTTAGGACTAACTCAGTATTTGGATCCGAATGTGGATGGTGCAGCATGGTGGTATCCGCGAGAGCTTTTTTGGCTTCTGCGAAAGCTGTCTCGGCCTAGGGGTGGAATCGACCGTCTTGACGTTGGACTTGAGAATATCGGTTAAAGGTGAAACGATGGTCGCACAATGGGGAATGAAGCGACGGTAGTAGTTCAAAATTCCAAAGAAACGTCGTAACTGTGTGATCGTTTGAGGTGCAGGAAATGACAGGATGCTGCGCACCTTATCTGGGAAAGGTGTCAAACCGTTTTGATCGATATGGTGCCCGAGAAAGTCGAGGGACGGAACACCGAACACGCATTTACTAGGGTTCAGCTGGAGTCCGTATTGTTGGAAACGTTGAAAGAGTTGACGCAAGTGGCTGACATGCTCCGATGGAGAGGCGCTGGCAATTAATATGTCGTCGATGTAGCCAAACGCGAAGGCTAGACCACGAAGCACTTCATCGACGAATCGTTGGAACGTCTGGGCAGCGTTTCTCAATCCAAATGGCATGCGAATGAACTGGAACAGGCCAAAAGGCGTGGTGATGGCTGTCTTGGGAATGTCTTCTTCGGCCACGGGGATTTGGTGATATGCCTTTACGAGGTCAACCTTGGAAAAGATTGTCTTCCCAGAGAGATTCTGTGCAAAATCATGAATGTGTGGGATCGGGTACCTGTCGGGGACGGTGACGTTGTTGAGAGCACGGTAGTCTCCACAGGGTCTCCAATCACCAGATGATTTTGGAACCGTGTGCAAAGGCGAGGCCCATGGGCTTGAAGACGGTCGAATGATGCCAAGATTCATCATATGTTCGAATTCAAGGCGTGCGATGCGGAGTTTGTCGGCGTTGAGTCGTCGTGGTTGGAAATGGACAGGTTGGCCTTTTGTAGCGATGTGGTGCTGCACAGCATGAGAGACTGGGTCGGTGAACTGACACGGTTTAGTGAGGGATGGAAACTCCTTCAAAATGTCAGCAAACGGCGATTGCGGGATTGCCAGCCGAATACCCAGAGAGTTGGTGCATTTACCAATGCCGACTGCACAAAGCTTGGTTGTGGTGTCTACCAGCTTGCGATTTTTGAGGTCCACTGTTAAGCCAAAATGTGAGAGGAAATCCGCACCAATAATGAGAGTCTGAACATCTGCCTGGATGAAAACCCATTGAAATGAGCGTCGGAGGCCTAAATCAAGAGTGGTGGACCGTTGGCCGAATGTCGCAGTAGTTGTTGTGTTTGCTGCTTGCAGTGTAAAGTGAGATGGTTTGAGGCTGTGATGTTTGGGTGGGGGGATTACACTGATCTCGGTGCCGGTATCGATGAGGAATCGAAGACCACTGGATCGGTCAACGATATAAAATAGGTGACTTTCATGTGGAGGGCCAGCCCTAGTCGTCGCCGTTACTGGCTGGCCTGGTTGTTTGACTGTGCGGTGTAAGTGCGGAATGAACATGGAGGATCACAGCGGCGTGCCTTGGAGCCGAATGTGCGGTGGTACCAACACCAGGTTTGTAATCGGCGGTTTCTGGACCGTGATCTAGGTCGATGAGGTACTTCGGCGGACACAGATCGATGGGTAGTAAATGCGTTGCACATTGCACTGACCTGATTGCACAACATGCGAACGGTTTCTTTTAGGTCCGTAATGTCTTTATCGATATGCGAGTGATGGGATGGGGAATCAGGACTGCGAGAAACGTCACCACGGCGATCTGGGGCAGGAACTGGTAATGTCGTAGGGGATTCCTGCGTCGGAGTAGTTTCGGAGGGTGATGTCATGTGAACACAGGGTCTAGCAGCCGGGTAGCATTCCATTATTCTGTCGGCGTGCTGTGCAACTTTGTCAAGAGGAGTAGTAAGCTCCAGCATTGACAGGACCTGCTGCATCGGGAGAGGTAGTTTATCAACCCATATCTCCCTGAAAATGGCGTCGTCCATTTGCCGTCCAGCCAGTAGCGACCGCATGTGGGGCATAAGCTGGGACGAAGTTTGGTCTCCGAGCTCCACCGACGTGAACAGTTCACGGAGCATTTTTCCGGCCGATTTTCCGTTACGCCGAATGACTGCTTCCTTAAGCTTCGTGTAAGGAGCTTCTGGTGGAATGGGGTCGAGGAGATCTTCCACGTCAACAGTGATGTCAAAGGGAAGTGCTTGGACAACGTGAGAGTACTTCACGCGCTCGCTGGTTATACGTCGAGTGGCAAATACGGCTTCTGTTTGACGAAACCACACTCGAGGGTTGGTCGGGGCAAAAACGGGCAGTTTGAGAGCAACCGCGTGGATGTCAATAGATTCGCTGTCAGACATGGTGAATGGTGTGGAACTTGGGCCAAAAGAATCAAGCTAGTGTCAAAGGATGGAAAAACAATCACGTCGGGCTCACCAATTTTGTAGCGTACTACTCTGTCTATATGGTACACTAAATGAATGTCAACAATATCTAAGACGACACTAGCAAACTAAGATGGGCGGATGAGCGTGCGGTGATAAAAAGGCCAAAGGGGTATGTACATTGAGAATTAAAATGAAACAATAGGTGTGACTCAAACTCACAGTTGTTCAGTGTTTTTGTGATCAGGAAATGAGCGTCGAAGATCCAATATCCGCCAGTGTCTTCAGTTCAGTTCGGTCTGACAGCCATCCGTTGGACAGAACAGGATGGTATTGAGCGAAGTGCCAAGAGACGCCGTTGAAGCTTCTAAAATGTTTGTTTCACTCAGTTAGTTCCAACCGATATGATTCCAAGACACTCCAAACCAGAAGATGAGACCGTGCCAGAATTAAAGATTTATTTACAGCCTTTTTCTATTGCGCGGTGTTGACGACCAAAAGGTGTGTGTGTTTTACATAAAAACGTCGGTACAACAAAGGAGTGTCGCACCAAGGGACGTTGAAAATCATGGAAAAAGTCGGAAATGTACAGGTACCTACAAATATTGCAACATAAGCGAACTGATGACAGTGATGGCGGCGTACTCGTCAACTGTGTATTATCCTCCGACTGTCAGCGTATCCACTTATGTTAATGGCGTTTCATTTAACTAAGGATAAAGAACTAATATTTTATTTTTTACTATATGTCGATTCTCAATCTTTATCTGCCATTGTAAGTAAAAAACAATATGATGTTTGTCGCCTTATGAATTTTTACTCACAGGAATTGCTTGCTTGTGATATTTGGCTCTTGCATAAGGAGACTCGTTGATTGGTTGATGTTTCGTTCGGAGTTGATATAAACACACCGTAACTGTTTTGCAACGGCATTCATCGTACTTTACCTGTCTCTGTACGCATCCTCACCTGCCAATGCAGAGAGCGGTAATATAGATTCAAAGAATAGACGGGATCGTTTCGCCAGCGTGGAAGACCGACGGAAAATAATCCAATGTGCACGAAGAGATGATTTCATGAAGGTCGTTGCCCAACACTTCGACATCAAGATATAATTATGCTGTGCCATTGCAGATGTGGATCAGTAGATAGGTTTTACACTTGGATCCTACATGACGAATTTGGAGGAGAAGTTCATCGGGCCTTTATGTGATGGGGCTCCAACATTTATTGGCGTCGTAATATTCCTTTACTTTTGAACTGATTCGCTTGCAGCGGCATGGCTAAAGGCTGTGCGTTAAAACCAAAGAACTGTATTTCTTGGCTAAAGAATTGTAGGTCCCGGCGAGACAATTGCGGGTTTCGACTAAAGGTTGCTGGGAGAAGATGTAGACGATATGTTGTATGGAGTGTCTGAGAGTAGTAGCACCTCTGAGTTAGTCGACTGTCGTGTTCCTTGGGGCATCCTTCATCTTTTTGGTTTCCATCATTCACTCACTTCTAGCCTGTGGCTCCACGAAGCTGAAGCATGCATCAGCGGCCACACCGCGCTAAACTGCTAAACCGGGTTGAGGGTAACCGAAGTCTTGAAACCTCGGTGATATAATGTTCGTCAGGCGGTGATAGATACATCTGAATGGGCGGACGAGATCTACTGATCCAACGGCTACAAAGGGAAACTGTCCAACCCACTTGATCCGGTATTCCGGAAGAGGTGAATGAGCCGTACAGCAGGCCACCGGCTTATTTGAAACAACCCTGCTGCCTTGCAGTCTGCACTTAGGTGTGCAAAGGCTAGAGGTGCATCCTCGAACAAAAAGGCCGGATGAGATACCGTCAATTTACTTCGTACTCCGGACCGGGCGACTGAGTAGTACAACAGTCCCGAGCGGTGCTGGGGACACCGCCTCGTATAATATTCCCGTAAATCTCTATGAACAGTTTTGTAAAATGCACTTCGATCAAGCTACGGCGTTCCCGGTAAGCGACGCGCCTCGTGTTCCAGCGGTCGAGGTGTCAAGACAACAAGCTGGAATACTCAGCCGTAGGAAACAGACTTATATAGCTTGTTGGAATATACGGACACTATTAGACGTGGGCAGCCAAAGCCTCACAATGAGGACACTACACAACTACAACATCAACACAGCATGTCTCTCAGAAGTCCGCATACCTAACTCCAACACAGTGCATGAAGGTTCCAGAAGAGGCAACTTATTGGATTTGTCGTAGCGGCCCGACAGACAACTCCGGGCACCACGGCGTCCCATTCGCCATTAACAATAAAGTCAACAACGCAATGATTGCTTGGGGGCCGA
Source organism: Fasciola hepatica (assembly GCA_948099385.1). Lineage (NCBI taxonomy): Eukaryota > Metazoa > Platyhelminthes > Trematoda > Plagiorchiida > Fasciolidae > Fasciola > Fasciola hepatica. Next base: position 2,842,357 of record CANUEZ040000112.1, on the reverse strand, counting down.
TTTCAGCAAGACTGACTTTGTCACATTTCAGGGGCTCCCCGCAGAACTTAACGGTGATTGCCGTTTATGCTCCGACCAACGCGGCAGACAGCGAGACAAAGGATGAATTCTACGGTGGTCTCCAAGAGGTAATCAGTCGGGTCCAGAGGAGTGACATTCTGTTCAACGCCGGAGACTGGAACGCTCGCACAGGTCCTTCGGACTCACCAACGCGGCACGTCCTGGGAAAATTTGGCCTTGGTCAACGCTGTCACTTCCTGTCAAATCAGAATGACTGATCGATGTGCGATTGTACAGTTAGACTGTGTATTCCGTGTGTTGGCTACTAGGGCATTCTTTCCTTCTGCCACCCGTGTAAGTCCACTCCCTGTCCATCTTGTATATTCATACTTTCTAATTCAACGTGCAACATGTTGAGAAGGGCAGTGGGGCTTGCGCTGCTGTTTAACGCTGTACGGTGATGATGATGATGGCCAAAGCTGTGAGAATGCTAACCGCCTGGTCAGTTTGGCCTTCTCTGACAATGGTCGTTTGCAGCACAGGCTTCCGGCACCCTAAAAAGCACTTACTGACATGGTACTCCAACGACGGTCGCACTTCGCATCAAATCGACCATATCCTAGCGAGGTCTCGTTTTGCTTCGTCTGTAGAAGACTGTCGAGCGTACTGCGGCGCAGTGACGGGGAACGCAAACGACACAGCCCACGTTCTTGTTCATGCGCGCTTCAGAATCCATCTTTCTGCACACCCTAAGGCCTCCCACCGACCCGCATAAACGCCGCGGCCCTGGAAATGCCAGAGAAATGCCAAGCGCTGTTAAGCGCAATCCCCATCCGAATGCAGACAATAACCAACGTACCACCGGATTCAGCTCCGGTGGAAGAACAGCGGACAATAACCAAACAACGGTTGAAGGTGCTGCCTTAAATGAACTAGAAGAAACTAAAAAGCGTCTAAAAGACTGGATCTTCGAGGGCACACTTCAACTGTCGACTAAAGTAAACGAAGCCCGGATATCAGGAAGTGGCGAACGCAGCATATTGCATCGCGAGGCATCGGGTCCTGCTAGGACTGATCGTAAGCGGCACTGAACTTCCATTCAATGCTGGACAATGGAGATTTCAGCAGGAATCGGTGACCTTGGCAAGCTATTCCGTCTCATTTGCAACGCATCGGGTAGGCACCGTCAGCATCAGTTGCTCTTACGCGACCCCGCCGGTCAGCTCATACCTTAGCAGAGCGATGTACAGAGCACTTCGATCAATTGCCCAGCCGACCATCAGCTCACACGACGGCTGTACAACCCCCAGTTCTTGCAGAGCCGTACGATGTCAGTTGCGATCCACTGAGCACAACTGAAATTGCCACAGTCATCAATCAACTGAAGAACAAAAAAGCTGTTGGAGAAGATGGCATTCCACCTGAAGTCTACTAGTGCTGCCTGTCGTTATTGAGCATCAGACTACACATCCTATTTGGCTCCATATGGCGAGAAAAAGTCTTTCCGGCTGGTTGGGGCACGTCTGTTTTGCTGCCCATCCCCAAGAAAGGGGACAAATCCGTGTGCGAGAACTATAGGGGGATCAGCCTGATTGACGTGGCTGCGAAGATTTTCTGCGTACTGTTGCCCAACCACTTCTCAGTTGCGAGAGACCGCCGCACACGACCGAACCAAGAGGGTTTCCGCCGTGGCAGAGGCTGCGTGGACCAAATTTTCACACTACGTCGAACACTGGAGCACCGCTACAAGTTCCAGCAGCCAACAGTAGTGTTTTATTGACTTTGGGGTCGCCTTTGATTCATTTAACCGGGATTTTCTCTGGGCGAAAATGGAATCTGACGGGATGCCCAGTGAACTCGCAGGGCTTCTAAGAGAATATTATTTGTTCACTAGGGTGCGGGTCCGTATGTATGGTGAAGAGTCATCTGAGTTCACTATCACTACGGGCGTCCGACAGAGCTGCCCTCTTTCACCGGTGCTGTTCAACTGCGCAATCGACTGGACAGTGAAACAGACTGACTGACTATCTCGGTATCCAACTGAGCCGGAAGATTTGCATCTCGGACCAAGAGTTCGCGGATGACATTGTTGTGCTGGCGGAGTCTCCCGTCGCGTCCCAAACAGTCCTCGACCGAATCGATTTCTCAAAGTCCATCAGGCTGGAAATAAACACTACGAAAACCAAAAGTATGTCAACTTGCCTAGGGCCAACAGCTCAACAGCTGTCCATCAATGACCAACTGATCGAATGTGTTCCATCATTCAAGTATCTAGGCTCTACACTACTTCCAAACGGTCAGGTGAAGGATAAAGTAATACTCTGGATAGACGACGCCAGAAAAGCATTTCTCCAGCTGCGACGGGAGTTGTAAACCCGCAGTGAAATCAGCCTTCGGACCAAGGTGCGTGTCTACCGTGCCGCTAAACGCCCCGTCATCAGCTGCGGCTGCAAAACCTGGCCCTTGAGAGCTGAGGATACTAGAAGCTGGAGGTGTTTGATCACTGGTGCTTGCAACTTATTTCGAAGACAGAGTATCCAACGATGATGTCAGGAAGCGGTGCTGCGAAATTGACAAACTCTCCTACTTCCTCCAGGATCGTCGACTGCGGTGGCTGAGTCATATCCTACGGTGTCCGGAGAAGGACTAACCAAGCAAACACTCCGTCCTGAACCCTGCTCTGGATGGGGCTGTCGCCCTGGTGATCACCTCAGAACTTGGATCAACACTGTCGAGAAGGATGTAGAGCGCTTAGGCTAGTGCCCACCAATGGAAGAAAAACTGGATCGCGATCTGCACCGAACTAGCTTCCAACCGCCGCGCATGCTTAGCCATGATACGAAGCATTCAAGAAGCCGACTCATCCTCTAGTAGGAGATAGCCACATGAAGTGAAAAGTAAAGTAAACGATATCATGAGGTAGCAGCTAAAACTAGGGCACAAAAGTGTAATGCTGAAAGGACTGTACAGAACCGAACAGTACCGCTCGGCTGTCTGTCATCCGATTGTGCCGCCGCTGATAAGGTTAACTTTTGGTTCTAGGGTTCATTTGTGGAAGATGTACACCACTTGATTGTGATGTTGGATTCAAGCTCATCAATCAGCGAGCACGATTTCGTGATCCTAAGGTCCTGCAGGAGACTCACTGTTCAATTAGCCTGAAATTCACACGGATAATGTTGTCGAGTTTAACATACATTAAAATTGCTCAATTCTAGGGTTTAAGGCACACGGTTACTTCTTGTGATAGCTTTAAACTAATTACTTCTTGAATAATTTTGTTCAACTAACGTGATGTCTTTTCGTCATATTGTGTCCCATTAGGCGCTCGACTGACATCGTACTCAAAACTGGCAACTGCTAGTTTGATTTTAAAACATCTGCCACCAACAATCGACTACTCTCAGCTCAAAGGAATTGTTCCAACCGCGAGCCGTCTGGAGTTGTACAAAAAGAATGGGAAACGACATGCTTTTGCGAGGTTTTCTTCGACAGAAGAATGTTCAGCAGTTGCATCGAAACTGCGGAATCTCAAAATAAGTGGCCAAGAGGTACAGTGATGATAACAAATTCATATGTTGCTAGTTCTAGGGTTTTCTTAACTTTTCTTATGCTTTCCGCGATTCCCAGTGTACACTTGAACGCACTGTTTCCTACTATATCACCAGAGTCCTCAGTTACATCATACGAATGCTCAGTATTGCCAGCTCTAAACTTGTTCAAGAGAGAGAGAGTAGCCGCTGTTCACTTTGCAACGGTCATGTTCATCATGTTTCACAAATAGCTCTCTAAATTTCTCATCAGGTAGTAGCTTCATCATTACCGTTAGTAATGTTTGATTCATCTGCCAATGACCGGTTGCCGAATTTCTGAGATCGTAGTACACTGATAAGTTGAATCTGACCGATCATTGCTTAGATAAATTGTGAAGGTTTATTTTTTTGTTGGGCACCGACCACTGCGTTCCGTCGTCAAGTCGCATGTTCGTCAATGGCTTATCACGACAGACCATCAATCCTCTTGTGGAATCCATAACGTCGACGTGTGATCTTATGCACTATTTTAAACAAAGGAACAGAAGAGCAGCGGCATCAGTTTCCTCTTCGGTATATTACGCGAAGCTGACCTGTACACTAAGAATGTTAATTTTGATTCATTACAGGCTAATAGTATCGCAACATCCAATTGCGTAAATTTCACTGCTAGTGTGGTGTGTTCAAAAATATTGTAAATACCCTAAGAATGTTGAAACTCACAACTTACTACTTCAGCGCTTGTTAGTAGGCAAAGACATTGTAACTGCCACAAAGTGCCGTGCTTTTTATAGCTCTCGAAAGCTGCACGTCGCACGCACTTTGCAAACATGTCATGTAAGGCGCGTAAAAGCGCGGGCAACTGAGACAAACCACGGATAGCGTGCTCAGCTCCGTTGGATATCAAGGTCGATGATCAGCCGCACGGAATTTTGCCACTGTTCCTGGATTGTGTACACGTGCGCACGCATACAGATGCACTTCTTCAGTCATCCAGCCTTCAACCAAGACCTGTCTACTCCATCGTCTTTTTGACCGCCAGGCTTTCACCAACAGGTGGACTGCATTGTCATACCCAACAGAGCTGAACACGTTGTCCATGGTTTGTCTCAGTTGCCCACGCTCTTATACGCCTCACATGACATGTTTGCAACGTGCGTACAACTTGCGCTTTTCGAGAGGGTGTCTACAGTATTTTCAAGCCCAACATTATTCACCCGCGCTTCCTGATTGTTTGCTGGTTCCATCTTCTTGCAGCTGTTCGTTGTTTGTTTTCTATTTTTTCTGTTATTTAATTAATCAGACATCAGTTGATCTCTTTTATTCATAACCAATAGGTGGCTGTAGCTTTTGCCTCGCATTCGCGTTTCAAACAGTCGCACGCGGCAACCAGTTCTGAAGCGGACGATTCCACAACATTGCATTTGAGTAACCTGCCTTTCAATATTACGCAAGAAAAACTGGAAGAAGAGTTTCCTACAGCCTCAAAAATTGTCATGAACAGGAACTCTCATGGCCGATTCCGTGGGTTCGTATCCGTTTGGAAAACCGTAGATTTTATTGTGTGATTCACATTTAATGTGCATTCTACCCAACTTATGGAGAACAAGTAGAGAACATGCTCTTTTCCAGTGATCCTAATAATGAAGATAATCTGTTCAGCCTTGCCTTTACCATACATTAGTGATGGAACACAATTTCAAGAAGGGGGTCCTGACCAACACGAGACTTCAAGTTGGGGAAAGTGACTGGTAGCAGAAGCAGGATTCGAACTCGGGACAGGGGAGTATAAAACCCACCGTGGTGGCCGTTTGACCACCGCCGGTCAGTACTGGTAGCAATACTCTATATACTCACTCACATGTTCTTATGGAACTGCCTTGATCACATGACTAAGCGCTTATCCGAATTCGTCCCTGAGTACCGTTCGATTTGGTTGAACACCGGAGTAATGCGGGTAACTGCGATTATGATCTGTCGAGTCTAAACGCCCAGTGAATGAGACTTAAACCTTCCTTATTTACAATGTTTCAAATAGGAAATCGAGATTAGTGAAGATTGCGTGCTGACCACTGCGGAATCGGTAGACATTCATCTCTACTACCCATTGTTATGCGCTTAAAAGTCATGCGAGTACTGTAGCTTCCTTGCCCCATCCTTCGTCCGCGAACACATCAGAAATCCCTTGATCAGGCTAACTGAACCAGGTGCACTCAGTTTCAGTCATAGAAAGATCAGAACTACTTGTGCAGACCTTGGGTTTTTCCCGACTCATCGCGTCCCACCAACCAAAGCCACCGCACCTGGTGCACGGTTAATGATTCTCTGAACTGAGCCATTCCAACTGGAGATTAGTTCGGTGAGGTGTGACACATTGATATAATAGCGAACCACTGAAAACGAGTTTATCTGCTACTTTTGTTGTGCTCCATCTGTTCAGTGGAACAACCAGCTTGGGGTGTTTTCTACCCCATGTCCTCAGATAGACTTCCTCAATGTGTAATGTTCACTAACACGAATTGCAGTTTGCAGATAATACGACATAACCACTTCATTACGTGTTCGAAACTTGAACCAGTTGCTTTGATCGTATGAGACGCATCAAGCTTCCAAGTTCGTATACTCGAGATCCACCTCCCGGTTCTTTACGGTTAATAAGAGATATTTGAAAGTGTTACGACCAGCGATGCACTTGCATTCGCCTACATGAACTTCCGTGTTCATCTTTGTGACTTCATTTATATCATCCTCCTTCCCCCCAAATATGCTAAGAAAGCGAACAAAACCAGTGCTCTCAAGTGCAACGTAAATAGCAATAATGGGGAAAATGGTGTCTTACCTCATTCTGAAATCCATTGTTTCAAATCTGCGCCGAATAACAATTCAATCGCTGTGAAACAGAACACGAGCAATTACTGTTTACCTATCTTTAACAATGCCATTTGTGGCGACACCGTTGAATCGTGGACTCAGATTTGCTTGACTACACTCCAAGCTTTGACGGTTGTCTGAGAAAATCGACCCAACTTTATGCTTATTAGTTATTCCCGGCGACGGTCGAGTGTTATGCACTACCGGGTTAAGTTTTTATTTCCATTATTGCCCATCCATTTTGATAGTCATCAGCTCTAACGTCACCCGCGTCACTACCGCGCCTAACCCGCCTGGCTATGCTTTGCCTATCACTGATTCCTAAGATCAGGGTCGTCGATACTCCCTGGAAATGATGCCGAAAGCTCGTGCTGATGCAGTAATCTTATGCCCGAGGCTCTCAGTGGTAATCTATATAAGATCCTAATTTTTAGTTGTTGGAAGGAGATAGACGGTAGTCGGGTCCTGTTTACCGCTTATTCTGGTAAGTCTTAAATCCCTGACCTCATATTTTTCATATCACTCAAATGTCAGCTCTTTTTAGAATCTACACAAATGAAATCAATTGAGTACTCGTCGTTGAACTGCGGCGTGCCTCGTTCCTACTCATCTGAATAACACAGATTGATCGAAGTTTGTTTCTTTAACCCATACTTTATTCTCTCTTACTGTAGCTCCTGCTTATTACAGTTTGATTCGCCAGATGACTGCTGTACCGTCCGTGATGCCTGTCGTGGCCGCCAAATTGAAGGGCGTCCTTTACGTTGTAATCTAGTGATAAAAATGGATGTGAAACAAACAAATACCAAGTCTGAGGCGGCAAGCGCGAAGCTGTTCGGTTTGAAAGTGAAAGGTGTTCCTACGCACATCGATGCGAGCGAATTACGTGCATTGTTCAACCAACATAAACTGATCGAATTTCGATGTGCCAAGGATAGTAATGAAGGCACCAGGTGAGACAGTTTTCGTGTAGAAATGTTAACCGAACAAATTCTATCTATTCAAAACTGCTGGTTTACTTTTCAGATAATCGTTAAATCCGTATGAAAAGCTTCTTTTCAATGACATTATTGCCGATTGCATGGTCAACTCAGGAGAACTACTTTGGAAACAGTATTAGAGCTCGTCGATTTTTCTATGATGTCTGGTCCACCTGCAGATTCCAACCAGCTACACAGGTTGGATTCTCCCGGGGTAGACATTATGTCAAGGTAGTCTTTCATAGAGCCCGTTCAACCTTACAGTACCAGATCTCAGCTAAGGAGTTCTAAGCGCATACTTTCCCAACAGATGAACTAACCGGAAAATGTCCCAGCACAGCACGGCACGGGGAATGAAATCAAACACTTCACGTCGTCAAGGGAATTATTTAGACATTATGGTCATCGGGTGGTTTAGCATGCTTATCTACCACCCCGTGTGTCAGAGATTCGAGTTCCGCCACTGACATCGGTCACTTTGGTGGTGGTCGAGTTATCCGCTGTCACGCAGTTTGTTACCACCCCAAACCTATTGAAACCATGTGATACTCCATCAGTCCAAGTCTTAAGGTCTGGTTGCTATTTGTACCTAATAGTGTCGTGTGTTTTCGAGGTTATGAGATATGCCCCTTCCACTGCACTTATGCCCAAGTATGTAGTAAAAAGTTATCCTTTCGAGTTATTGGAAATCAAATTGACACTGGGACGTCCGTACATAGTTGCTGAACCACAGGTTTTACAAACCGAAGCAGGATGCATCATTCAATCTCCAGTCTAATAACGTCTTACGCTTTTCATCCTACCTGTTCACACGCAGCCACGAAGACATCACAAAAAGAACGAGTCAATCTGTGGTCCAGAAAATCATGACGTTCGAACGATCAAAATTGCAAACTAGTAACTATGAAATCATAAATCAGAATCACACCACTTCTGGTTGGAATTCCCCTATAATAATCTATTATGACTGTTGCATAATAAGTGAATGGGAATTAACTGAAGTGGTAAAGCATGTACCCACGTGTCTTCTGCAAATACTGATGTGACTGTTATAGATAAGAACAACAGCAAGATTCGATAGTAAAAACAGAACGAGTACAGTTCTTGCATGAGAGCTAAAAAGAGATGAGAAACAAATAATGTATCAGATCCCAGACCCGTTCGGAGTGTATCGAAAAAACGATGCGCCATGTGATATGCTATAGGTAAGTGTTTATTGTTCGGTAACAGCGTAATCTTTTCCGATAATGCTGTGTTACCGAAAAATAAACACTTACCGATGAAAAAGCCAATGGAAAACAATGAACAGCAACATGTCATTTTCCTTCGCTGAGGTTTGAATCGTGAGCTTCGAGTGTGACTGGTACAAGTTTTAAAAAAGCAATGATGATTATGATCTGTGTTGTTACTGTTAAGCTTCTATGTTTCTCAAGCAGTTGGGGTGAACACGATTTTGTTATCCAATGCGTGTGTCGAGAGTGACGAATCTGTCATGCGAGTCAAAACACTGATTAGATATCGGTTGCGTATCGGGTGTTGCACATTTTTTGATATAAGATTCCATTGTCGAGGCCAAGTCAGTCTCTCTTTCTTTGTCATAGTGGATTGCGATATCCTCATATTTGTCCTCGACGTGATTTGAGGCTAAGTGAAGTACAGAAACGGTATTTCTCTTTCCATCTGGAAATCGAACATAAGCATAGTATGGATTACGATGCAACATTTTAACCTTCTCTGCGAGAAGGTCACATTTAGTCATTCTGTTCTTCTTCAAGAAGGCTTTTCCAGAAGTGACAGGCCAAATGGGAAAAGTTGTGCCCGTTGTGAACCTTCAATTATAACGTAAGAAACGTTCAAGAGGTGTTTCTTTGGTTGCAGTGCATAGCAAGGATCGAATTGAATGCAAGGTGTCTAGTAAAACGAACTCCTTGTCGTCGATGGGGAGCTACTTTCATTTCAGTCCCAACCGAGTAATTTTCCACAAAGATCCATTGAGACGCTCAACCTGACCATTTCCTTCTGGATTATGTGGAGTGGTGCGGCTTGAAGTGTCTTGTTTTTCAAGGAGAAAATGTCGGATTTCATTACACATAAAAAAGAACCTCTGTCTGAACACACCTAAGTATTTCACCCAGACAGCTCGTCGGAATTATTCTTCATGGATTATCCAACATTCCATGAGGGATGCAGGCGTGAGAATCGAGCTGGTTTTAGACCCGATCGGGGTTTTATTGACCAAATCTTTACCTTTCGACAAATTTCGGAGCTCAAGCACATCATCCAAGACCCACAGTCTCTGTTTTCCTTGATCTGGAGGCGTCTGAGTTCGTGCACAAAGGGGACTTTCATCCGAGTTCACCCCGAGAAGTGGTGTTCGTCAGGGTTGCCCTCTTTCGCTCTTCTTTTTCAATTTCGTAATTGAAGCGGTTCTTGAGATGGGTTTATTTTCGTGTGGGAATAGCGGGATCGATCTTCGCCCAGGCAATAAATTGTCTAGCCCAAAATACGCGGACGATATCGTTCTTCTGAGTAAAGACTCAGGTAAGTTGAAAGTTCTAGATTACATAAACAATAGCGTAGCAATGTTTGGGATGCGTTTTGCACATTCAAAGTGTGAAACACTGCTGCACGACTGGCCTGGCTCAACAGTAATGTTTGTCTTGGCAGTAGAAGCCTTAGCTGAAGTCCTCAAATTTGTTTGCTTGGGCAGTTGCATCCCACCAGGTGGTCTGATATCGGGTGAGGTACTATCGCGTTTATAAAATGTCGCAGTCGGCGTTTGCCAGTCCAAGCCATCTGTGGTGCGGGCGTGATATTCGATTGTCTGTCATGGATCGAGTGTACACTGCTGTATTCAGATCGGTTCTTTTGTATGGCTCAGAAAAATGGCCGGTAAGGGTAGAAGATAGGCAATGGCTGTCTGTGTTTGAGCATCGATGTCTTCATGGTATTGGCCGAATATTGCGGGACCAACGTATCTGCAATGCTGATGTTAGTCGTAGGGTTTTAGGAACTAAAAGTCAGTCTCTGGAATGGGTACTGGTTCTAAATAAGTTAAGATGGCTGGAACTCGTGTTACACATGTCCACCGATAGACTTCCTCGGCGTACGTTCTCCGATGCAAGTAGTTGTTGGAAGCTATATCGAGGTGTGGTATGTAGACGTTGACCAGTGGCCAAGTAGAATATGTTAGACTTCGGCGTTGGGGTGCACATAATCCGCCTCTCAGATGGTCGGAAACGTTAAGGGGAATGGCTGAATGTCGCGACCAGTGGCGTAATTGCATTCGGTCTATTTTTTAGTTCGTGATTCCCAGTCATTGCTTTGTTTCCGGCTCATTTTCACCATGTGGTTCTATCCATTCTGCCCTCAACTCGATCATACTGGGAGGTAACAACCGAAACCGGAGTACAGAAGTGCAAGAATGGTGGCCGAACTGGACAATTTATGTTTCCTCTATTTGGGTAATCGGTGTTCTTTTTATTTCCTGCAGGCAGTCATCAATAATACGCCCTATCCGATGTACGACCCTTAAAACCTCTCAGACCTACGGGATGCCTCAAGGCGGGCGTTCCAAATCTGGCGTCCGTTGTTACACTTTACATTCCAAACACATTTGCCCTACGTTTCTCGGTTCCAACATTTCGATGCTCAGATTTCTTGATTGTTTTAGAACAGGAATCGCCGCAAGGCTTAAAGAAGAACGTACCATCGGATACTTGAACATTTTTCGTTGAGGCGAAAACAAAGGAGATTCGCATTACTGTTCCTCATTGTTTTTGCAGTGTCGTGAATTGTCTCAGTTTCCCCCTACTCGATCGGTGTTAATCTCGAATAACTTCATGGACTTCAACTCCGTAAGATGCGAAATGTGCTTGTTCTTCATCAGACTAGACACATTCGAAATAAGTAATCAGGCAGTCATACTCCGCAAATGTGGTTCTGCAATAAAAAGTTAGTTTCATTAGTAGGACTTATTGTGACAAACTAAAATTGAACGACAAGTCTTCAAGGTTTTCTGTTAGCAGTTTGTAACAGCCAACCTCAGAACATGATGATCTGAATCAAATCGACCAGATTAACATGAACAGATCAAAACAGGTTGATCGACCAAAAGTCTGGTACGATAGATGAGTTTTATGGAATAAAACTTTGTGCTCAGCGTTCTTCACTAATAAAGTACATATTAAAAAATGGTCAGGCAATAACGCTGAAAACGGTATTATCCGGCCGTAAAGCATAGCTCACGATTGAGCGAAGGATAATTGATCAATGAACACTTTCAGGTTGTCTTTTTAAGCTTGAATTATGCCGCCATTTGCTTATTCCTGATCATTTCCGTTTTTGTTTTCACTGTAGAACAATCCTGTTAAAGTTCAAGTCAAGACACGATCAGCGGGCCGCTTTGAACGCATTCCATCAGAAGACATTTTTCGGCGTACAGCTGTGCGCAAAAATCTGGTGTGAGTTTCATTTCAATGCGAACGAATTTCATACCTTCTGGACAGTTGTCTGTCAGGTAACGGTCTACCGGTCTCTTTTACATTTTGTCCATCGGTCGAATCTGATAAACAAACAAATCCAACGTGACTCTGGTAAATTGTCATGATTATCTGCCCAACCGTCTCGGGTATATTCGTTGGTTACGCGGTTTGTGTTGGCCGATGAGAGCAGAGCACGTGATCCGCCTCTCTTGATCACAATTTTCGCTGTTTTAAAATCATTTTCGCGCTGAGATTTCTCCGAGTAAACACAAAGGGGTTTTCCTTATCTATTTCTCTTGTACACTCGATCGTATCTGTCACGACAAAAAAAGACTGATATGCAACAACAATCCGGTGCTAACCGATATGACAAGTCAGCGAAAGCCAGCTTCCTTCTTTGAATAACGGTTAGCACTGTTGTTCTCAGTGTCTTCGGAGAGAATTTGGATGGGATGAAAGAAACAACACCGAAAACCTCTAGTACGACTTTATCTCTTGCGTGGTACGGCGAGTATGTCATTTTTGTATGCAATAACTCGTCACCGGTAATAATAAGAATCGGCAACCCCAGATGTGATTCCCGAAATGAAAAACACGAACAACGATTCCTTTTACATGAGACGTAATAGTGAGCCGCGTAGTAGCAAAGCTGCTGCAAACAGACGTATTTTGTGGTTTCTTTCGTTACAACACAACCGGGCTTTATAGACAATCATACATTCTGATTTTGCACAAAATGACGTTCTGGCGGTCGTTCTACTCTGCCTTGATGAACTTTAATTTCTAGCCACTTTCAGCCTCTACTTCAGGCTGTTAGCTTCGAAAAACCAGCGGAAAGTCGTCCACTTACAGTCATATACCGGGATTTGCAATCTGATATCTAAAAATGAGTGTTGCCAAAGGTGGACAATATTCTTCATTCCGCCAAATGGGCTTTTATGTTCTAGCTATCTCCAAGATATCAAAATGCTTTGCTCTATCTACCATGTGCCCAAACAATCATGAGTAAGGATGAAATCAGGCTGTTTCCCTAACAACTCTTCAATTGGTTATAGTTCTTTCGACGAAACTATCCATACAGTAATACATGTCCGTTGGTCCGCATTTCGGTTCTCATCATATTAAAATTATATTGAAGTCAGCCAGGGATTTCGGATCGTGACGAATCTCATGGCTTAACACTTCAACTTAATTGGTTTTCAGCGCCTCACCGACGGAAGCGTGGACAAAAGATAAACAAATCCCAATCACCATCCTCGTCAAACAATGCAATAGGTAAGTCTATAAGAGTATTCCACTTAGTGAAAGAAAAAAGATTCCGTTTTTGGTACTGAGACAACGGACAGAGTAAGGAAGCTTATCCCACTGAGTACAACCGTCGTCATTCATGCGCACAGTTGAACGTTCCCTTATGGTAGGATATGTATGACACCGACAATCTCCAAATCGACCTACTTCAAGACAGCTCTGTTGTTGCCCGACTCACTACCACTCCTGATCTATTGAAGCCTTAATTTCCTCGCCACTTTAAGCCTCAAGATCATGGTTGTCGGTTGCCTTCACGTAATGAATCATAAAAATACACAGTTACACCGATTCTGTACGCCGATTTTTCCAATCTTCTTCTCCTTTTGCCCTATCTTTGACCGAAACTCAACCCCCTTCCACTCATCGGACACCGCCTACCTCCAGTTTCTCAAATATACCTTTCACTCCTCTTTTCCACCCAAAGCTGTTGTCTGTGCTTTTGTCCATTGATCAGTTGCAACATGTAGAATCCAAAATCTTGACTTTTCCAATGGTGAATTTCAGTTGATGTGGCTGAAGCTCCGACTTCCTTATTTTAATCCCTACTTTTGTGTTATTTACCGTTCATCCAACAGTAGCGACTCATCGATCTTTGATTTCTTATCTTTGAACCCTGAAGACTTGTTCGTTACGGATTTCAGCTGCCATTTCACCATCTTAGGAGATTTTAATGTTCACAATCAAGATTGGTTGATTCAGCCATCTGACACTTCAGCTCTGGGGTGCGAAGCCGAACATTTTGCCGTGGTCAACAACCTCTGCAAACTTGTTGACTTCCCCACACGTATTCCCGATTGTGCCCATACCCTCGATATTATTCTGTTATTCCTTCTCTCTTCTCAGGCATCTCTGCTCTTCCTCCACCTGGCTCATGTAACCACTATGATTTCTTGTTCCATTAATTCTACTCGCCTGGATCCTCCACCCACCCCGAGACTCACATTTTAGCTCTACAGTTCAGCGAGCTGGGACGACTTTTGCGATTTCCTGGCTTCCCATCCTTAGAATGATTGCTGTTCTACTTCAGACGTTCCCACTTCCGTTTCTAACTTCACTGACAATGTCCTTCAATGTATGCAACGTTTATTTCCCATTTCCGAACACGAATCCCCCGAGTGGTTGAACCACGCATTTGATCGTGTCGTGCACTGGAAGCGTTCAGCATTTCACCGCCTCCGCCGCTCACCCACCCCGACTCCCATCGTCGCTTTGTGCAAGCCAGGAACAGATGTTCGTCAACCATACAGAGCGCCAAAGAACGCTTCGTCCGCTGAAAAACCGAACGCTTACTCTCACTTGCCATCGGTAGCCGAGCGTTTTGGTCCCTTGCCGAAACAGTCTCCATCAACTATTGCCCTTCCATCTTTAATTCCTTTGGCCATCTTTTTTGTGGACCACACGAGAAAGCCGAGGTTTTGATTCCCCGTTTGCCTCCAATTCCACCCTACCCTCTCGTCCTACTTATCCGGTTCCTTCTCTTCCCTGTCTCCCTTTTTCAACTTCATATTAGCACTAGGAAGATCCGCCAAGCGCTGCGTGCAAACCACCCCGTCCGGACAGTATACCACCCATCGTCCTTCTGATATGTGCCCCTGAATTGGCCCTTCTCTTACGTGATCTCTCTCTCTCTCTCTCTCTCTCTCTCTCTCTCTCTCTCTCTCTCCTCTCTCCTCTCTCTCTCTCTCTCTCTCTCTCTCTCTCTCTCTCTGTCTCGACGACCCTTAAATGTCGAATCTGCAGTCAGTAGCCCATCGTCCGGCTGTTGCTTCGTTGTCGCTCTTCTACCGGTACTATTTTTGATTTCGTCCTTCGGAACTTTTTTCGACAGCTCTTCCTAAAGCTTTTTCCCGATCGCCACGTATCCAGGTATTTGGTCATCTTTATCAAGTTTCTGTTAGTAGATGTCGTACTTCTATCTTTCAACCTTCTTTTTTCCCCGGAACGTTAGACTGTGAAACTCTTCCTGTCTTCCCACCCGCTCACAAGCTCTCTTCAAAAGCAGGAATAATAAACTGCTTCTTGCGTAAATGTACCCCCACAACCCGCTTTTAGTGTCTTTTGGTTATGGGGTTTACCCTTTATATTGTAATTCCTTTTGCTTGTAATATAAAAAAGATGGATGAACAAAGGAACCAGAAGGTTACGGAGCTGAGGTTCTCTCTTTTCAGATGCGTTTCTCCATCTTTCACTGGTGCTCCTAATGTGTTTAGGAACACTGGACTTCCTGAGACAACGTTCACGTCCTTATTTTTTACAACCATCTATAATTCTAGTCTTTGCGGCTCTAATCAGGTTATCGGGATACCAATCGGTGGTTACCGGTGCTTACTTTTTCGTACTAAGCTCGTCACGAATTTTTTTCCAGTCATTCGCCAAGATGGTAGGAAATAATTACAAGTTGAAACACTTCCTACACTGCCGAGTTCACTGCCAAACCAGTACCACCGTTATTTCTTTTCATAGACCGATCACATCTAACTATTTTCTAACTACCGCAAACCACCCATCATTGTGGGGGTTTCAATCCCGTACCCTGGCCTAAGAGTTCAGTTAAATTGAAGCCGTTTCCCCCTCCTTGATTTTTTTCATTATTTCCCCGCTCGTCTAGAACCCAGCTCTCTGTCTCATTCAAAAAAACGACGTTGGACGGATGAAGACGAACCAGAGAATTTAGATCCTACTGGTAAGTTTCTGCAATCCAAGTAAAAAGCAGTTAAGTGTCTGTTGAATGAGTCATATTCGCCTAAGTCTGTCGGAAAAAGTTTCCAATATTTCACAAGACATTCCACTTGGTCAACTCGTTCAGTTGACACGTTAAAATTGATAAATATTACGTCACGACCGCAGGGTTCATAACAAATAACAGGGAAT
This sequence comes from Fasciola hepatica, assembly GCA_948099385.1. Taxonomy (NCBI): domain Eukaryota; kingdom Metazoa; phylum Platyhelminthes; class Trematoda; order Plagiorchiida; family Fasciolidae; genus Fasciola; species Fasciola hepatica. The sequence goes on along the minus strand of CANUEZ040000112.1, from coordinate 2,826,310 downwards.
TTGACCGATTGAGAAGCACAATTAACCATCTCATTCACCCATAAACTCGTTCCCTTTTTTCAACGAGCCTTAGCAAGACGTTGTTGTTGAATTTACTGTACTACTTCACCTTTTTATGCATGACTTGTAGGATATTAGATTTGTATGATATGACTCATCATGCACTATCAACATTCAACTCACTACTGAAAACCATGGAAGCTCTGTACAACTGTTTTATCCATGTTAAGAATCATCATCAGTAGACATCCACCGAGCCCAAGCTGGAGCTCTAACCCGGGATGAACGATTGTGAGTCGAAAACCTGAATTTCAGGTTATCCATCTGGCTCCCAACGACTTAATGAACATATACATTACATGATATAGCGCCCTCTTCCCACTGGTGTTGACTATACGTGGATCCATGGTAACCAAGCTTTGCCGGTTGTTTATAACGGAAAGCTTTCGTTTTACTTAGGCCCCTACAGAGAAGCTTTCCATCGCAGGAGTCGATGGCTGTACAGGAAACGGGTTGTTACCGTTCAAAGCCAATAATGAATGGGTGTCATTTAGTGTATATGTTCATCAAACAGTTGAGAGCCAGCCCGGACAGCCTAGCGGATAGGTGTTCCACTCACGGTCGTCTATCCCGGTTTCGAGCTACATTAGGGGCTCAGTGGATGTGCACTGCTGATGATTCCTGACAAGGATGAAGCAGCGGCACAGCGCTTCCATATATATATATATATAAACCAGCGACGCTTCACTGTATATTTGCCTGAACAGCACCAAATGCACGGCTAAACTGAAGGTCTTGCTTTCTGTGGTATGGGTCGTTGCGCGAGAATTGGGAATTGCGTATTAAATAATCGTACGATACTCAGTCCGAGTTGGTATTAACTTGTTAGCCATATTTTGTGCTCGACGGGTACACTGATCTATCATCTACCTCTCCCCCTCTCTTACACACATAAACTAGCTTCACTGGACGATGCGGCTGCCAAAAAACGCAAATCGAAGAAGAAACGATTGGATTTAGATGAAAGTGACGCTTCACAACTCGGTACAGTCAGTAAGTGGCATGCATCTGCATCGTATCCAAACGTCTCTCACATATTCGACACTTAATGTTTAATTTGGTAATAAGGGCTTTTCATGGTCGAATGTAGGGTATCGCTTACACAGCCCTCTATAAGTGTTGACATGACGTCCGCCAGTCTCATAAGGGTCGGTTGTGTGTCGATACAGTTTGTTCAGTTTTATCATGAGCCTGAAATCGTCTGTTACATATTGATGACCGACGGAGTTTCTCTTCATCCGGCTATTTATATCTTCATAAAATTTATGGATGTACAATACAGTACAACTGATTAGGGGCAAGGTATTAAATGCTCTTAGTCGGTTGGCAAATCAGGAAGTCGGTCTGAATAGATCAGTTTCTCTCCTGAATGACTTCAACCAGTTCTATTGTCCGTTAAAAAGGCTGACTGTTGGTTAGAACCACTATGCTGAAGGGCTAATTAGACACTCATTTAGGCTGTTTCTTCCCCTGGTTTGATTTTGCATGTACCGTTTCGATACTCAGTTGAGAATCAGTGCCAGAACTTATCAATCCGGATGGCAGCCAAATATTCGTCACCAAGGCGAATTGAGTCATGCCACTCCCATTGACCGTTGATAAAAAATCGCAAATTTGTACTTGACACCGGTTGCTGTGACTTCTTATGACGATCAAACTTAATTTCTGAATTGGTTTTCTTTCATTTTCCCATTGTAGATACACCACATACTTTCCCAAGTAAAAAACTCAAAGACAAACATTTCGATGTGAGCAGCATTAATTCAACATTTTCTGCCGGGACCAAAACTAGTGAGTCTCTGTTCTGGTCTTTATGTTTTCCAGAGACTTGTTGTATCGGTTTTGCGTTTGCAGCGAAGTCGCAGATGTGGTCTATGTAACTTGGTGTTCAAGGTAGACGATTTGTGTATTACCGCACGTGGGTACTCGTCCTGTGTTCTAACCTCCAGCTTCTGACGGAAGCAAAGCATTATTTGGTTATATATGCATACCGGTCGTTCGGCAATCTGTGACCAATAACGATCTGTGTTATTGGCTGCGACCGTACAGTGTAATCTGGTTCAATCCCTGAACTCTGATATTAGTTTTATCTACTGTAATCATTTCGGGCAACCAACGGTTTTCATATAAAAGATGGACAACAGAAAAGGCGTCCAAAAAACATGCATGGGACAGCCGTCTATCAACTGTGATTTTTAGAAATAAAATACGTGAACCTAAAAGGAATATTCCAACCGCCACGGTGTTTCGTAAGTAGACGTACACTTATCGCTGTTCTGGAACGGCTAATTTTGTAGGGAACTGCATGGGGCACTGGATTAACGGTAAACATCATAACCACTCAGTTTATATTCCGTTCCTAATAAATTTATTATGATTCCACTTATCTAGTGCGTATATTCATTACCTAATTACTTTTATGCGGCTAGCTCTTCCGAGACGATCAGTCGGCTTCATGGATGTTCCGAGTGGCACCTGCCCATGGGCGGTGCGTGTAGATGAGCTGTTCATGAAGAATCCCGAGAATTAGGCAGAAATGGCGGCCCCAGCGTCACTCGGCTTTCTATTCGAGGTAGCAACTCTGGCCCGTTCACAACTAAGTGCTACCGTGTTTCCCTGGTAATCAAACCCAACCCAATAATAAGCCTTAGCTAAATTTTCCGGGATTCTTTTATTCTAAGCTCTACTTCAATATCGACATGACATCTGTCTACATATCTAAAGACGAGTGTACGCTGCAGCAATCAGGCCGATGCTCCTGTATGGTTCGAGGACATGATCACTACGGGTGAAGGATATACGGAGGTTTTGGTATATGAACACTGATGTCTCCGTAGTATTGCTCGAATCTGGTGGGAACACCGTGTGAGCAATACTGAGGTTCGGTGGATAGTCTTAGGTTCAACGATCAAATCATTAGATAAACACTTAAGCTCACCAGGCTAAGATGGTTATGACATGTGTTGCGCGTGTCTCCCGACAGGATTCCTCGCCAAGCCATGTTTCGCTGAGACGGATACCGGTTGGAAAATGATTAAGGGTGATCAGTCCATGACATGGAAGAAAGGTATGGAAAGTCTAACTAGTGGACTTGGTCATGTAGGGCGTGTTAGAATTCCTGTGTGGGGTCGAAGAGACCCTTCTACTCAATTGTTAGATACGTTGGGGGATATGGGTAGATGGTGTGATTAGTGGTGCTGTTGCATCCACAAACTTTCTTCGTCGACCTAATTCCAATAATGTCGCTCTCCTCTTACTCCTTTCATACTCTTTTCTCTTTCACCGTTTTCTTTTGAGATTGTCGCTCAGAGATAGCAAGCGAAGCCACCGCACCGAGTGCATGGTTATTGGTTGTCTGAACAGAACAGAACTTCGAACACAAGCCCTAGTTGAAACCGTCAGCTACAGAATTATTCAATGAACCGAAAGCACGCTGACGTGTACTGTAAGGTCACGGCTTTCAAAACCATTTGATTTTGAAGCATTTGCGGTTTGAGTCTTCGAAACCGAATCAAACGGTAAAGCGTTAGCCTTTTCGTTTACCGATTCATCCGTGTAGCAACGGCAGTAGGGCTCAACTAACTTGTTCTGACCGTTTTGTTGACCAAGTACGCTAGGCCTAAATGTTCATCCGGCGTAAACAATCTACGTAACAGAAGGTGATCCCAAGCGTTCAGCCAGACCAGATGCGTTTGTCACGGTCTGTTGGACCCATCTTGCAACACCTGAGACCCGTCGGTTGTTTGAGCAAGACCTGGCGTTCTTGATTGTCCACTGGACAGTCGGAGCACAGACGCCAATGATGCACTCCTTATAATGAACGGATGTGTATCATAATTCAGTACGTCACTCGAATGAAACAAAGAAGTTGAATTCCAGCGCTAGCAGTTTCTCTACGTCTTTTTGTTTGCCATCGATACAAGATGAGAGCAAAAAGAAAACCATTCCATCCATTATGGGGAATTGTTGAAGACTCTCGGGGCAAGAATTGTTCGATTTTCTGCAGAGAGAAAAAGCTTAATATCTGAACGGTCTGAAGATAAAGGGCAGAGTACGATAACCTCAGTCAACGAGTGGAAGGAGGAAATGGTAAGAAGTACTAGTGTAAATCAGGTCGGTAGCCATTATTTCCCGAACTGAAAGGTGTCATCTCTGAATGGATTGCTGACAAGAAAGCAGAGACTGGTTGTACGTAGGGCAGATACGCAGAGATCTGCTTCTGCAATGGCACCACATTCTGAAGCAGTTAAAAAAAATGTGGGTCGAATTAATGATGTCCCTTGTTTTACGATGTGATGAATGAGGCCTTGGATATAATCAGCACCCACCGCGCTAAAGACACGAAGAACATCCTTACAAAGAAAATAATAGATCCAATAAATATTTCATATCTCTTTACTCTTGTTGCAACAAATAAACCCGCTAGGGAACATTTGTGCATAGAAGTCAACCGCTACATTAAAACTTGAATAGAGAAAAACCAGCATGGAAACTTTGTGAAGTCTGGTTTGAAGGAGGTTGTGACATGAGTGACGAATCCATAGGATGGAATCACTGACAGCTGTGTTACCAATGTACGATGAGCAGCCTACATGAATGAATGTTCATTCAGAGAAAGCTTCATTGTTAGATACGAGAGATTGGTGCCAATGGTTGGAATCACATTAAATTTGGGTCCGCATTCAGGATTCGGAACTTTATGACTATATCTCAGATGACATGACTGCATTTAAATAAACGTAGAATCCTCGAAATGCATTATGGTTGATTTTCGGAAAAACATGGTGGTTTTTGGGCAGCAAAAAATTTATGTTTGGAGCTGGTAACCAAACGATGGACTCATACGCTCTTTGTATGCCGGTCTGTCTGTCGAGGATGTCCAACGCGTCCCAGTGCCTCTTAAACCACTCGGGATATCTAAGTAAAAGGCGACAGGCAATAGTTTTATATAGTGACGGGTCACATTCGCTTACGTCACGTTCGTTTCCTATGGTTTTTGTAGCTTTTATGTAGAGAGTTCACTGTCAGGTGGAAACCCTACCATGCCTTCTAACAACGTTGTGTTGTTTTGGTCTGGCTACGCGCCCTCGGTCTGTTTGGTGTGGGTAAATCTGAAGAAGCGCTTTGCGCTCCAATCGGCGCACTCCTCGGGGTCATCGTAGCACTCGAACCTGATCCCTACGGTAAGGTAGAGCATCCAGTCGGTAAACATCGAAATAAGTTATGTGCCGAATGTCAGTAAATTTTCGCACATAGAGTAGGACCTGCTCCAACGTTCGTCTTTGGGCTGAATTCGGTCCAAAAAGGATCAGTCCACACAAAGGTGTCAGACACGATCGGGGTGCGTCCAGTGCAATAAGACAGAAGTTGATTCGCTGCTTTTTTGCTTCTCTGACAAATCCGTGTGTGCACTTCGGATTAGTTCGTTGACGTGTTTGGTACCTTACGCGGTTCTGCACAAGTTTTATGCAAGTAGCAACAACACACGTCTGCTGTGGTTTCACGAGTGCATTTTGATAGTAGTCGATAATTTGATCTTCACAGAAGTTTTGTAACCATAGTTATATTTTCCATGCATGATCACGTTGTCATAAACCTCGTAGTTCAGTTGCTTTTTGCAGTTCGTAGTTCTTGTGCGGGATCCTCGCTTGACAATTTCTGCCATACGAGTCCTCTAGTGTGGGACCAGAAGGCGTTAGTATGTAGCTTGGAAAAAGAATGTTAAATATCAAGCAGCGCGGTTTCTAGAGTACAGATTGTAGACTCAAAAGGCACTCATACGTTTTTCCAGTTGACTTCCGTCCTGTCCAGATTCACTTGGTTTGCTAACTCGCTAGTTTGCAATTTGACCGGATAAATCATGTGGTGTGGAGCAGAATCAATGTGACGGGCCGACGTGACACGTTCACGTCGAGTGTCAGAAAGGATTCCGGTCTCCCCGACATGCAGATCTCGGTGTTCTTTGAGCGATTCTTTTTTCTAAAGATGACACTCTAGTCAGTACTCGATTTTCTTGGTGTGATTACCACTGAAGCGGTGTCATATGCCCTCCATGCTCACACGTTTGACACTGATCAGTTCTGTTTGCAACGCTTTCACTTTCAGCCCCACGGCCCAAGACACTCAAGAAACGAAAGTCTCTAACTGTTTGAGATATTCAGGTGAGCTGCGTTTAACCCCTTCGGTAATGGACGCTTCTCATTACTCATTGACATTCACCCTAAATAAGAGCATTGGAGCGATGAGAAAATGGTGCATTTTACGCGACGTTCGTGGTGACGCCTGAAAAATTCTCTTTTATCCCTTTATCATCCATTAGTCTGTGAGATTGTTGTAGATGTGCTGATTATTTTCGCTGTCTATCATATCTGACGAATAGGCTAAAGATAAGTCCATATAAAAGTCGCTGTACATTCTCATCATCCACAAGGATACAAGTTATGAACTGTCGTCAGCAGAGTGAACTTATCATTTTTATCGCAATATAGTGAAAAGACAGTCCTCCACGATGAGGTATAATTTTTTTTTTAAATGGTTGGTTGTGGTTCACTAACAAGTTCACTCAAGAACAGACGGGATAAATTCTGTTCTCATCGTCGCTAGTCAGCTTCATAGTCGCCCGGTTCACTGAAACACTTGGACAGAGTTTTCTAGTGTTTCTGCAGATGCATAATGTAGTCACCAAGTCTGTCATTGTGTTCGTGTCTAAATGCGAAGCATAATCTATTTAGTTTAAACATTCAGTAACAGTGAACTGACTCCGACTGTCCCCGGTCGTGACCTCCTAAGAAGAACTTCTTTCGAAAATCAAAACAACCCAGGGGAATAAAATAACTGGGCGGAAAGCTGCCAATAACCGCATGAAGTGCGTAAAGAAAGTATGTGAATTTAAGAGCACAAATGGCCGCGATACCTAGCCATATCTCCGAGTGGGTTTATCTCGTGAACTCCACACGAAAATCTTAACACGTCTTGAATGACGAAATACACTACTAGTTAGGTCTTTTATATCATAAACTGATCAACATTGCTCATTTTTAACCAGTAATTGTCTCAGCGAACTTTGCACATCGAAGAATTTTGTCCCCGAACATTTGCAACGGTCCCAACCAGCTCAGCCTGGCGAGCTTTGGTGTTTGATCTACTGTTTCATTTTCCAACTCTCTTAGCATTGCTGATCTCGGGGTTTTCACTCATATTCGAACAACGCTTCAACGAAAACGGTATTCGTGTACCGACGAGCCCAGTGTATCTTTCATTCGCGGTATCCACATTTGTGAGCCGTACATCATAGCCGTTCGACTCACTGCAGCGCACGCAAAGGTCTCTTTATAAAGGAACAAACGTCCCGTAAACGCCATCCATGACGGGTTGGTAAAAATCAAACCCACGTTTATACGCAAAGACGACTATTTTAAAATGCGACTGTCCATTACCTATTATCTCCCCTGAAACCCCGTCGTCATTTGCTGATTTTTTATTATTTTGAGAATTCGTTTTGCAGCAAATATTTGAGCCATTCCAGCTTCTTATAGTGTTTTTGTCACGTTTGAAAATTTCGATGCGGTTAATAGTTTATTGTTCTAGGCTGTCAGGGAGATATTAAACCATCTACCCACGACTCGTGTTTTCACTGCATTTATTCTCTCTTTTTCAGGTGACCTGTTTTTCAAACGTTTCTGTCTTGTATAGATTTTTTCTTACACATCAATCCTACTCGGATTTGGGCTTCTTACTTTCGAGATTATTCGTCGTATGTAGGTTGCGTTCCAAATTTTTGGGAACATCCGACGCGCATCGAATCGAAAAATTGACTACTGCCAGAAAGCTTCGTAGAGAAATCAGTGTGGAATAATCGAAACTGTACACGGCTTGGTGCAGGTTGCGCTGTGTCAATGCCGCTCTGTCTGGAGTTTTGTTCCACCACCGAATGACCTGTTGCCAAGTACGCGTTTTTTATGGCATTTAATGTGATTGGCAGTAGAGGAGGGACAGCTGAATAAGTTCCATTGATAAATTGCAGAAGTGAATGGTTTATAAAGTTGCAAAATTTATAATGAGACTAGTATAATATAACATTTGAAATGAAAGTAACACTAGCGTGTATCTATATCATTTCCAACCAATTTGCACAGGTGGGACGACAAGGTCGTTTATTTCGAAGCCTTTCACCGCTTATAGTTTTCGCATTATAGTACGTACCGAATTCGGACGCTTTGGCCCGGATCAGTTGATTTGGTAAAAATTTCGCTGACACCCTAGACACGAAATGGAATGATGCTTTTGTATTTTCCGTGGCGCTACTGAGAACGACCCTAATTTGTCCGTACTCCAGTGTGGAATGGTTCAGTGTGCTGCTCTCGGGGATGCCTTAGACAAAGTAAAACACTTATCATAATGTTGACACTGGCGACCAATGGATGGGTTTTTTCAAACCAACATAATTGATTCACGCCTGGGTATTGGAGTACTTGGTACACGCCAAGGGTTTCCACAGCACACCGCTGCATACATCATACTCGCTCCATGTGCGTCGGTGAAACCGGTGAATCTAATCCCGCCCAGCATCCACGGGTCTCAAAAGCTCATGAGCAAATAAAATACACCTTTCCTCCATCCAAAAATTGTCCCGTTTTCTTCTGCGCTCCGAGAAACTATTCGTCCTCGCTTCCGGTGAGTGGTTTAGTCATCCAGGAAACGTAGCCAATGCAACTGTAATTCCGTCTGAGACTGGATAGAGTTAACCTCTATTGAATGACACCAAATTCACTCAAACAATAGCGATGCATTTGCTCTAATGTCATATTTAAATCAAACTCAGACAGCAAATAGCAACAGGTTATTGAAAGTGCGCGCCGTGCAAGGGCAGACTAGTGTAGTTGCAACGCTCACGTAGTTGGAATTCACTGATGATAGGATAAAAGACACCGTGAGAATGTTGTCAAGGCTGTAACATTTGTGCCGAGAGGTTTGATCGTATCAGGATTTTTCTAACGACTGCATTGGATATACATTCTAGGTCGAAACTTACGGCTTACTACCTTGGTGCTTCTTAGCAGCATATATAGTGGGTTTTCGTTACCGGTTGACTGCACTTCACTCTATTTCTTAATTCATCGTCCCACGTTGTGCATACTGTCCCGCCAGTACAAGTAACAAGACTCCTCGAACTGTCTCGTTTTACCGACACAAAGCAAACAATTAATATGATATGGGTATTGATCATAACCAAAACTTTATGCAAATGTAGCGGCACACTTCTGGTTGGTGTAGTAATAACTCGACTTTGTTCAGGCTACTGATTCGTCCATCGCTTCTCTTCCCTGGCTCCAACTCTGGACGAGCGACGAAATGCTGCCCGCTTGTCAGACCATCGATCTGCTTCGTTAAGTTCATCTTTGCATTACCGGGACAGGCGGAAAATGTGCTGTCTGTCAACCGAACCAGGCTGTCTATAGATGACGTGTCTACCAGTACCGCCGCACACTCGACATGTGATCCATCGACTCAGACGGCACAAATTTGTTGGTTGATTGAATACGAACTCCTACATAACCGAATACAAAAAGAGGCACATCAGATTTGGGTAGCTAATTGACTTGACGAGTGACATGATGTCATGAAGTGCGTGGATGTGTTCACTACTCAGAATGGTGAGTTGAGAAACTAGCTTCAGTGCGGTCAACCAGTGGTGCAATGCTCGCCTAGACAGAGCGCATTGGGTACTTGACGTGGCTGTAGATCGCTCTTTGGTTGACACGTTAGCGTTAGAGGGAACGGACACGTTGGAAATAACACCAAGCGAACTAATTAGTTTCATTTCGACAACAAATAATGCTCCTAAGCGATTCCTCGTAAGAAATACAAAGTTGTAAGTATAACCAGTGAAACCTTCTACTAGTTTTATCCCAGTTCCCGCTCAGCATGACGGAACTTGCTTTTATGGATCGACCATTCACAAAAGCTGGAGAAATCCTATGCTTCTCATAGCTTACTTGACAACGGCTTTAACCAGTTGTTCGCATTACATGGGGTACTCTGTCAGTGGACTATCATCGAGTTGCAGACAGCATATATTTTGCGGCTATCACACCACTAATACGCTATCAGATGGCAAGGATGTGCTATGCATTATTACGTTATCACTGCAACCGCTAATTGTTAATAATGAGTGCAGACTGTATCAAGAAGGTAGAGAGGTTTTTTTATTTGATTCTAGGTAACCATTCAACGTTTTAGAGCACTGGTGTCTGTAGTGCTGCTGACGTCACGGACACAAACAAATTTGTTTAGCTGGATGATTAGATGGTGCCACCTGTTCCGCCTGCATACATTGTCCACGCGCTCTTCAATGCAAACGTTATGCTGCCCCAGCTTTCTCAGTTCTCTTCCTTTGTGCTTTCCCGAGTACTGTCGCTCACCTGTTTGCATCCCAATATATTCATCGGGGAAGCAAGTTAACCTTGGAGGTGGGTTTGTCGATCGGTGGTCACAATATCAGTGTATGCAAATGCGGCAACCCATCGTTCTATAAAATCACGTGCTGTTGTTTCGGATGAACAGTCGCCCCAGCCCAGCTCGAAAAACGGTCAGTACATGTTAACGAATAAGTAAATCCCCTAGATGGAGACAAAGGACCTAGCAGATTGGCGTGCACGTGATGAAAACGTGCGTCTGGTGTCGCAAACGTGCCGAGGGAAATTTTCGTGCCCGTGTACTTTAGACAACTACGTGCCCATTCACTTACATTCTTATTTATTTTTGGTCACACGAAACGTCCAGTCACGAGTTCAACCGAAGCTCCTATGCCTGAGTATGACAGTCCGTACAGTGTCGTAAGGACGCCCTTCTTGAACGCAAATGGTACCGGTGGACGGGGAGTACTCTGTGACACGTCGCACAAGTTCGTGTCCTCTGTGATGTGAATGCCATTAGTTTGAGTTTGAGAGAGCCACTGTGACAAAGTCCCTCGACTTCTGCATCATGTGTTCGCGCTAAGGCAACGACTGCCGGCCAATGTCAATGGTTGGTGTAACAAGTTAGATACAGGAAGGAGCATCTGCCACAATGTCAAGTTCACCTGAAATGTGTCGTATATCCTCTGTGAACTGAGTGATATAGTCTAGGTGATGGGATTCCTTGGGTGAGTGGCGGTTTGTAGTTGACCAGGTATCGAAGATGATTGGCTTGTGGTCCGTGAAAACGGTGAATTGTCTGCCTTCCAGCACGTTCCGGAGATGACGGATAGCCAAGTAAACTACTAGAAGATCCCTACGGAATGTACTAAATCTGGATTGAGCTGGCTGAAGACTTTTGGAGAAGGATGATATAGGCCGCCAGGTGCCTTGCACCTTGCACCAACAACTGTATGAAGCACCGGTTGGTAGTACCAAGGGCGCGTTTGGTAGGTAATGCGCAACCGCGGCTGCGTTGGAGATAGCCCGTTCCAGTTCGACAAATGCGTAGCGGTCTTTCTCGGGAAATTCGAATGTTTTGGCCTTATCCCGTGGCAGATCTGTGAGAGGTTGTATCAGTTGGGCATACTTGGGAATAATACGACAGAAATAGTTGACTAAACCATCGGAGCCTCTTGAAAGATGAAGGTTCGGCGTGTTCCGTCTGTTATACAAGAAGTGACTGTGAGCGAAAAGGCCTAACACAATTGTCGCGTGTACCTTTCTTGCTTTATTACCGTGGTTGCGATGGTACCAATATACGCCGGGGTTTGTGGGGCTGCCATGAACACTTGGGTATGCTTACTCTGCGAGATACGGAAGTTGATCGCGTTGATTTTAGCGCGTTAACCTGGGAAGACAGTAACTCCACCTGATTGGCCAAAGGTTCCATGTTGTTAACATAATCTACGTCAGGGTCCTTAGCTATGTGTTGCACAGGGGCAAGGCGTGTGCTTGTACTTGACCAGTGACTTCCACTAATTAATCCAACGTTGATGTATTCCCAATAAGAACTAAGATTGCTTGAATGTCATTGGAAAGCGCTTTTATCCAAAGCACGCGTAACATTGCATCACCCATTTTGAGGATGGAGAACTGTCCCCAAATCAAACGGAGGAGTTGCGTCGATGTTTGGGAGACATGTTCGCCGAGCTTAATGCCAGACACCAGTTGCTTCAGCCAGTGTTCTGCTGACATACCAAGTCTCCCTATTATGGTGTCTCGCAGTCTATCGGGTGGGTTACATACAACACCCCTAATTACTGGAGCCAGAGTTGGTGGCAAGTGCTCCACCGGATATAAAAACTTGGTAGATTGTCCGGTTATGCGGGCTGTTCGAAATTGCGCCTCTACTTGAACCAGCCAGAACTCTGGGTCCGCGGGTTAGAACTCGAGAATCCTCACGTGTATCGAGGATACGCCGGGCTATCTTACGTCTCCTACATCTTCAACGTCTGATAGTGATATTTCCTGCAAACTAGGTACTTTCAGCAAAGAACGAAGCCTACGTCGAAAAGAAGTTTTTTCAAATCCCCAGGTTGATGGGTGAGGTTCTAGGATACTTTATTCAGCGAAAACGGCTAAAAAATCAGATGAAAATAGTGTACTGGAACGGACTGACGCCAGTGATTAAGAAATCCACCAGAAATTTGGAAATAGCACCTGCGTGCTGAGATCTCGGGATGGAATGAAGTGCGTCTGGGTTTTAGTCGAAAACAGCGTTCAAGCTGCATGATGAATCATATTATATACAAATCTAATCTCCTACAACTCAATTGCAAACAGTGAATTTTATTGACCTAACCTTGACGACATTGATGAGCCTGTTTTGAACGGCTTTTCGTTGCGCACTCCCGAACCAGCAGCCGGATAATGCCACTCCGGGCGCTGTCCGTAGTCACACTCAAAGATATATACGTAATCTAGAAAGACGGAGAAAAATCTAGATTTATGTGAACGTAAGCAAAATTGGAACGGTGGCGTCATAGGGGTTACTAGAAAGCGATAAACATTTACGAGTGATTGCGTGAATGGGTGCAGTGTGTCCAACAGTACGTCATCCACGGATAGACGAAATGATGATAAAAAAATTGCCTAAAACATTGAAAAAATACGTTTTTGCGGAGCTCTCGTTGAGAATGATATTTCAATCTGGTTCACAGTTGAGTGAAAAACATATGCAACGCAGGAATGCGTACGGCACGATCGGGGATTAAATTACCATTAGGAGCTACGTTACCTCCATTCCAGAGTACTCATTGCTGGCTTCGTGAATTCTTCGGTATAGTCATTACGATGATCTTGTGGATCTCTTGATGAACGGGCTTGAGCTTTCGAAGCACGATTCTTAAGGAAACCGATAGCTACATCTGAACCAGGGTATAAGAAGTATTGTCCGTGGTTAACGCGAAATACCTGTCAAATGATAGCTTAGAGCGTGCAACACGTCACGACTTTGCCTCGACCAGCTGAAAAAATTGAAACAACACGAATGTACTAACCTGCATAGATGGTCGACAAGCCGGACGTCAACCATTGGTTTGGTCATCTGGGCGTCGGGACATGTGCTTTTGCTGTTGGACTGTGTTCCAAAATCAAATTCGTTCAGTGTATCTTCAGATCTTTTTGTTAAAAAGGTGAGCATATTCCTCCGAGCTCACTTAACTGTAAGTGGTCGAATTGTTCTGACCCGCGGTACACTGGCAAGTCGTTCGGTGTGATAGTTGAGGTTATATTTTTGTGGTTGTCACTCTGTGGATCATAATTTATACATAATACCTCTAAAAAAGTCATGAAACATTGAATCTATGTGCCTAGTTCGTTCGAAGGTTGTTCGCCCCCGGCGAAAATCCTTTCCGTGTGATGGGTGTGACGGTTGGATCCGTAAGGTTGGTTAGACCTTACCATGCTGCTTCTTTATTACGTACGTTCGCTAGTCCTTACCAACACGCCTGGACCACCTGTCCGTAACAGTGGTACTCTACAGTATGCAACTACGATCACCAAGACAGTGTTTTCCACAACCCATGAAAAGAAGAATACTATAGGTAGGGAGAGAGTTGGTAATGTGTATTAGAAAAGTGTGTATGTAGCTTGTACGGGCAACGTTTGATTGGCCTTCGCGGATAGTGTCAGAACATACGGGCTTTATTGTAGACCGAGTGAAGTTATGGTACCGTAATATGTGAAGCGGTTGGAATGGACGAATTGGTGCCCCTAGAAAATGAGAATGACGTGAAATGAGATTGCGCGTTTTTTGTTTGAGTGCGTGCCACAAGGATAAATAAGCGTTGTGATCAAGGTTATCACCGTCGTTGGCTGCGATGGCTGTTGGTGCTGCGGGTGCGGCTGCGGTTGATGGTTTTGGGACATTTTCTCGCTTAGTTCGCGATACGTAAAAGAAATTTTCGGATTTCGGAAATGATTTTTGGATTTTTCAAAGGGAACCTTCGACTTTTTTCTAAATCTGTGAACATGTAGTTACCGTTGGCTGTACAATTCACCAACATGGGTACCAGTTATCGCGCATGTGTGAAAGATGAGTCAAAAGTAGCGTTTTCCCGCGCCCGGATGTTTGGTTTACACTGGCCACCACGTTTGATGGCGCGAGTTCTGATAAACTGAGATGCGATAAACAAAACAACCAAGGTTGAATCCCACAGGGCCCCGTCCTAGAAATTTGACGGAGTCGAGCTTCGATTGTCGACGTGGGGCAGTTGTTTCGACATCCCACGAACTCCGCGTACGTCGCTCCTTGCAGCCGTGGCGTGACACCGGGTGACTGATTGTGAGGGTCTAACATCTTCGCCTTCGAGGTCGTCCGCCTGCCATCTCCAGCGCCACGCTGACCAATCGTCCTGCTGTCCAGTGAGTGGTTGTCCTCTTAAAAGTACGAGGAGTTAGCGAGATAATGGATGTAGTCAATGCCCAGTCAGCAAAATAGTCCCAAGTTAGTCCAAAAATAGTCCCGTTTGAAACACCCCGAGGACATTTGTGGGACTATTTTTGAGCACACCGAGAATGCAGCGGCCTACGTGCTTTACTTTGAAATTTCGGTAGGCTCTACTATATTACTTCATCTTGAGGTACTAGTTAATGAACTTTGATCAGTTCCCATTAGAGAAAATAACATGATCTGTGAATACCCTCGAAAACTACTTATTACGACCCGAGTAATTTCTGGTGCCCAACAGCCCTATAAAAAGCAGAATTTTTCAAAGAAGTCAAGGTTTACATCCATTTTATGAACCATACTTGAAGCAACGGGTGATATTCTCCAACTTATACCACATAATCAAAATAGTCCCTAAATAGCTCCTTGAGGGACCTTTTTGGGACTAAATGCTCTCTCTGTCTTTGCTGACCGGGGTGGTATACCATAGTGTTTTTCAATGAAGCAAAGCTACTGTTCCATGTTTTAGACCTGTCGAAATCTAGCTGTATGGCAAAAATTCTTCTCAAACTAATTACTAAAAAATAATCCCTCGCGGGACTATTTCGGGACTAAAATGCGCACCCCTATGCTGACTGGGGGTGTCTGTGAATCCACCTGAAGAGAAGGCAAGACGGGAAAAAATTGCGCCGGGGGCACTATCAGATGTTCGACCAGGGTAACGATATTCAGTGCTGTCGTTGTTCGCAGGAAAGTAGAAAAAAACAGATACTGACTGACGGGGTTAGTTTAGGCGTTCTCGCGGGTGATGAGTGCTAGTCAATTCAATTCGGTGCAGAACTTGACGGCGGGATGCTTGAATGTCCAGATTCTTGCGCCGGTGAGCTTCCTTGGATCCTCCGGTGCTTCGACAATTGGAAAAGACGACTCCTCTTCAATATTCGGCTATAATCATTGAAGGTTCAGGTTAGATCTCTCCGTTTCTCTTCAACAACTTTTCGGATCACAGCCGTTAGGCACACACACCTCATGGCCAATCTCCCCGGTGATAAGGATAGTATGATAAGGGGTGGTGGGTACTAGATGAGGGTTCCTGGAGGGTTAAAGTGAAAGGAGCTAGTCAGCTGTCTACAAAAAACGGTAGTAGACTTTCGGTCGTATTTCTCCAAATACAGTCATTCACACCTTATCTAATCTTTTGAACTCAGATAATATGCTGGCGCTTACCGAATCCCCTGGCAGCCTATTCCAGACACTAGCGACCCTAACTGCAAAAGACTGACTTCTGATTCGAGTCAAAGTTCTCTCTCTCTTAATTGTCAGTATATGCCTTCTTGGGCAGACATTCCCTCGCAGCTCAAATAAGGCCTGTCTGTGACCTCGCGCTACTGCAAATCCTTTCAGTATTTTGAAAGCCTCTATGAGGTCACCTCGTCTTCTTCTTCCTAGAGAAAATAACCCTAGTTGCTCCAACCTCTGTTCGTAGCATAAATGTCTGTATCCTCCGAACCATCGCATGAATCGCCGCTGTAGCTGCTCGAGAGCCCTGATGCCCCTCACCAAATTCGGCCTCCACGCTTGGACACAGTTTTCTAGATGGGACCTCACAAAAGCCTTGTACAATGGCAATAAGACCCTCGGTTTCCCAGGGCTGACCGCCATCCTCAACTGGTGCTGGACTGTATGTGCTTTCTGCATTACTTCCTGACACTGGCGACTTGGCCTAAGGCCAGTGCTTACCGTCACCCCTATGTCCCGGTTTTCTATGGTCTGAGCTAGCTCCTCCCGATTGTCTGGTGGCCCCATAAATCGTGTGGGCCGTGGTCTTTCCTCCTTGATTAGATGTTGGCATTTGCTCAGATTGAGGGCAAGACCCCACACCACTGACCACTGGTATACCCTGTCTAGGTCACGCTGAGCCGCCGCGTCAGCTGGTGCTTCTACAACCTTGAAGTCATCGACGAACAAGAAGCACGGGCTTTCCAACACGTCTGCCAGGTCGTTGATGTACATCAGGAACAACAGGGGTCCCAGGACTGAACCTTGAGGAGCGCCACTATGCAGTCTCCCATTGTCCGACAAGCAACCTTCCACTCTCACTTAGAAAACTCTCTGCTTTAGGCTTTGTACAACCCACTTCTGCATTTTGGCCGTAAGTTGAAACGATTCCACCTTTGCTTCAAGCGGTCTGTGGCTAACCGAATCAAATGCCTTTTGGAAATCCAGATAGCGGACTTTCACCCGTTCTCCTCGATCCACTCGGCCGGTTATCTCATCCAAGAAACTTATTGGGTTGGAGAGGCAAGAGCGCCTGTACCAGAACCCGTGCTGGTTGGCAGTCACCAGCTCGTTCCTCTCTAAATGCCTCACTATTCTGTCTCATAATATTCTCTCGAGAGTTTTAAGCACCACTGACGTTAAGCTAATCGGCCTGTAACTGGAATATTTGTCTCTGTCTCCATCTTTTTTGACGGATGTGATTATCGATGCAAGCCCGTCTTTAGATAGTACACTTTTGTCTAGCGATGTGTTGAACGGCTTAACTGGTGTTTCAGCCAGAAGGGACCCTAGTGTCTTCAGTTTTGCTGGGTGGATGTTATCCGGCCCCGCCGCCTTCGTTACGTCTAGCTGCTTCGGGTTGTTCAACACCTCTCCTGCGTTGATTTCTCCATCCTCCTGGTCGCAGGTAGCCCCCGAGCACCCCGGTCCTGTCCATATACCTGCTGAAAGAATTCCAACAGGATCTCTGCTTTTTCCTGACTGCTTACTGCCCGCAATCCCTGTGAGTTTCTGACCTCGCCAACGGCTTTCCTTAGCGCTGCCTTAGATTGAACGGAGTTGTAGTATGCTTTTGGCGTTCCGCGCAATACGTTCCTCGTAGTTGTTCTTGCACTGCTTCTGCATCTGTGATAGTCTAGTTCTCTCTGATTTGAACTGTAGGAAGGCCCAGTAGCCGCTGGTACTTCTGTACTTTTTTAATGGTCTTTGCTTCTGTTTTACCGCCTTTCTCACTCGGCTCGTCCACCACGGTGGCAATCCGTTCGTCGTGGCGTTAATCATAGTGAATTATTTAATGGAAGTTTCTTGATATCACACTCGCTCTTTGTACGTGTGCACTTGTGTCTGAGTCGCTGTCGAACGACGGTGACAGCCCTGGGTGGTGTACGCGTGATAAGGCATGGGTGACGAGATGGTGCCCGAGAGACTTATCGCATGTCCACAGTAAACTGATACAAAGTCTAAACGGCGAGTCTCGAGAGGTGTGTCGATCGAAATCGAACTTTAGTGCTTGAAAAGGCTTGTGATCTGTGAACACCGTGAGCGAACACCTTCGAGCGCGTGCCACAAATGTCAGATGTCAGGCATCCGAGCTATAATTCCCTGTCAAAAGTGCTGCATCTAAAATGGGCAGACTGTAGGCAATTGTAAGAGAAAGCCACCAGAAGCCGAGGCTTAAAAATTGCCTTACAAATAACGATGGAAAATTGCCAAATGGTCGAAGAAAAACAATGTACCATGAACCAACATCATTCTACAAAAAACCACGATATCGGGGAAAAAGGACGACAATAACCGAACAAAAGGAATAACTCGTGCGACCTTGGCATCACTTCGGGCTCAATCTTCAGAATTAGAGGCGATGGGGCAAACTCCCGTATGAACATCGTCGCCCTAACGCTGGGGCATGAATCTGGGTGTACGTGCCCTGCCCCCATTTCTTCAGAAATACGTCCAGGCGTCGCTTGGATATGTGGTCATTTTCCTCTTCCAACACTTCTGCTTGAAGTACACTCTATAGACTCGTCACCCCCTTGAGAGGCGGTATACCAGTGATGGGTCAATATACTATTGTTTTATAAGCGTCTGCGAATGACCCCGGGTACGGTTGTGAACCCGCAAGGGAAAGTGTAGTGACCTCGATCGTCCTGAGAAAGAGACCGTTTCCTGGACATCATTTTGGGTCTGTTTTCTCCACGATCTTTTCTGACGTTTGATATCGACCTCACTGTTTCGTTCGGTTGCGTACGTTTTACTGGACTGACTTTTTCGAGACTTCCTTCGACCTCGTTTCGAATCACTTTCACGTTCGATCCTTAGCTGCTTGTGCACGCTTGCGATTCGCTTCCTGCACAGCCGTTACGTTCATGTCCGTTCGGTGTGTCTCTCGTATCGGTACTATTTCGGTGTCAAGATACATGAAATATACCTTTGCATTTGCCAGATCTTATAGGGAACACTTTCACTAGCCGCCCTCGAACGTTTTCTATAAAAGTAAGCCATCAACCCTGGTCCTGAATCTTCACGGAGAATGCTTCTGATGTAAGTGGGGTCGCCACAAATTCTGCTATTTGTCTCTGGAAACAGTCCGGTGGCTTAGAGATGACCTTGATTGATCCCACGTAAACCAACGACGAGGCGAGTGGTAGGCCGCTGTACACGTTCTAGCTTCGCAACTTACGTGGCCTTACAGGGGGAAGTGGCTAGTCTACCGTATTCCAGTCGCGGACGTATATGGGAGGCATACAGTACTTTGAAGGATGACCGGCGTATCGCTCCATACATACTACAGCCAGAGGTACATGTCTTAACCGTGGTAACTTTGACCTCCAGATTGGATACAACCGCTATCCCGAGATTTTTCTCGCAAACCGATGTGCGGATGAGCGTTGCGTGTATGTTGTAGGAAGTGCTGCTCTCCACCGTCCTTACACTCATTTTCGCACATTTTCCACCATTGAGAGGGAGTTGCCAAGTCTCAGACCAGTGCTCCAACGCGACCAAGCTATCCTGTAGAACCTGCCGATCAGCACCCGATCGGATCGTTCTCCAGATTTTAAGGTCATCCATGTGAATGAGGCAAGATGATTGGAAAGCAGATGGCAGATCGTTTATATACACCAAGAAAAGTAGTGGCCCCAAGACTGAACCCTGTGGGACTTCGCTAGAGGCACTGAAAAGACGTGAAAGGGACTGTGCGACTCTCACCCCAAACGTTCTTTCGTTCAGGAAATCCCCAGCCCAATTACATTAATGGAGCCTAAACACCAAGGGTCCCTAGTTTCAGCAACAGGCGTCCATGCGGCCCCTCATCAAATACCTTGCTGAAATTGATAAAGGTTGCGTCCTTGAGGTGCCCTGCATCCTTGGCTTCCGACCTGTCTTCACGGGCAAGCAGCAGGTTGGATATACACGAAAGCTTCTTCTAAAATCTATGCTGCTGCGAGCAGAGTAGCAGGCTATTCCTAATATGCTCATTCAGGCGGAGAGCAACTAGACGCCTCCATGTCTTCCCAACCAAGGTTGTCACGCAAATGGGACGATAATCAATTTCCGCCGCCTATGAACCAGCTTTGAACAAGCGGACAAAGGTTAGCTGTCTCCCCTCTCTTGATAGTCATCCAGCCAAAACTGGCGATTAAAAGAGTCTTGTGATTGGTGGGGTCAATATTCCAGCCAGTTCTATTATTACCAGGGGACGAATGCCATCTGGTCCTGGAGACTGATGGGTTTTAACTGATCGTAGCGCATCATCTACCTCTTTTTCGACGGAGTCCGGAAAAAGCATAATATAATCACTGATTTGAATCGTTAGAAGCGGCATACTTTCCGGTGCATACACAGATGCATATTGTCTGGCCAAAACATCTGCCTTGCTATCATCGTCAATGACCAGTGAATCGCCCTCCATCAGCGCTGGGATCCTAGTTATGGTATGTGTTCTACGTTCAGAAAGCTCGAATATGCTTTTTGGAGCACACACGGAGTCCGATTGGAGCTTCTCTTCAACTGCGCCGATTGTGAATGTCGCGATATTGATGATATCCTGCCCCGGTCGCACGAAAGAGTTGCCATGCTTTGTTTCTGCACCGGAGTAGGTTTCTGAGCTCCAAGTCAAACCACGGAGGCGGGGATAGGTGAGAAAATGTTCGACACAAATGAAGCACCTCATCTCAGATAGATTTCCAGGCTTGATCAATGTCACACGGACCATTGGGGTAGCAAAGAATAGATTCCGCAGCATTACGTACGTCATCAAATGGCATGAGCCAAATATTAGGTATACCCTCCTCCCTGGGAACCGCTTCCACACCTCGTCGCCAGCTTATAGCCAGCACTGGATGGTCACTGTTTCCAAGAGGTGGCTTGAGGAAGATTTCTTCGACATCTGAGTTTCTGGGAGATATGATCATATTCAAAATGGAGTTGTGATCCCCTTGAGCACGCGTCGGCTGAGTCACATGCTGGCACAGAGATAGGTTTCGAAGAGTCAGTACGAGTTCCAAGGTAAATACGTCGGCTCCAGGGAGGCAATTTCGATTCACCTGCTCAACTCTTAGGCAATTAGAGTCACCCGGGACGAGGCAGTGACCGTCTGCCCATCTGCGTATGCCTGACAGCGTGTTTGGTGAGTCCACAGATAGGATTCCGGTAGATGACACCAACGGATTCAAACCCACCCGTTTTAAGTCAGTTCTTGCAAATCGAGCAACGCGTAACCAATTCAAATGAATCCCAAAACCGGAACAAAATTGATTCGTAGTTCCTGCAGTACTAGATTGAAATTCACAAAAAGTACAAATATATACTAACCTCGAGTGTGAGGCCAAATAGACTCAGCAGTAAAACCCAAAGGTTTAAAGCCCCGTAGATCAAGCACGACAATCAGAAACGGTTCAAGGTGTAATGGGTAAGGCGAATCTGGATGAATGGGCGAAATGGCGATCGGTCTGAAATGGATTTGAGATAGACTCGGTGTTGGCATTTGACAAACAAACACTGGGCCGACGTCCAACACACCGTTCTCTGGCAGCCCACACACACAGGAAGAACACAGACACCAGCAGGGAGTGTATATTGGGCAAACGTGTGTTTCAGTCGTACTCAGGGGTATCCACAGCTCGGGGAAGGGGCTGTTGTATCCAGTGTCTCTTTTTGGAGTTTGAGCACAGGTTCGGGGGTATTCGACTATCTCCCGATGACATCTGAAAGACACAGAGGAAGATAGAAAATACATTGATTAGGCACCAGGGGGAAGTTTACAAGATGTCTGGTTAAGACATTTCTATTGCCACTACAAAGGCCCAATTTAAATGTCTCAAACGAATGAACAAACTTGCAAAAGTATGGTGTATGGATGAGCTTTCCAAAGCAACGTCAAATTTAGTCAAATCATGAAGCATGTAGAAATTTTGGAAGGAATTTCAGTATTTGATCTTTACACCTGTGACCAGCTTTATATGACATCATAAAGATTCACCGCAGCTTTCCGAGCCTGAATATGAATCCAGGGTCAATGTTATGTATCCAACCTGAAGGACAAGTTGACACCGCTTCTGATTGGACTTCCGTCTGCAAATTTTGGTTTATAGCCCTCTGTGACCACCTCCGAATCCAATACATTCGCTGTGAGCCACATTTCTGTTAGGCGACAAGCGCCGGCCTATTATGTTACACCAAGTGCTGTAACTTTTCCTGTTTCCCCAGGAGACCGCGGACCTTCGACTGCATGATCTCGGGACATCCGGTCCATTCCCCGCGGGCCGCACGCCAGCCACTAGTGAGGGTTTGACGATAGGTATATTTTGCAAATCGCAAATAGCGGCTTCCACTTGATCTGAAGCCTCCTCCTTTTGACCCGGAAATCCTTTATGCACAAGTTTCTTTCACCGTTTTTACGGCACTCCCGTAGCTCACTACTTAATATCTTCATTTCCTGTCTCGCCTCAGTGCCTTAGTCACGTAGCAGTCAGACCTTCTCATCTTTTGATCGGTATGACCGGGGCTATTACCTCAGCCTCCGGAAGACCCATCGCCAAGAAGCATTATGTCCTCAGTGGGGAGCATTTGGCTGTGGACGAGGCGTCACGTTTGTCCATGAGTTAGGCGACATTTGCTGGTCAGTGCTGAGGTGCATGTCATCACTTGCCGGAGCAGCCCCGAAGCTCACAACGGGAGGCTAACTAGTTGCATTTGCCGCTGCTGACGGAACTACAACTATGGTAGGCGTCTTCCTGAAGGAGACGTAATCCAGCAATAGAGCTTTGCAATATATGAGGGGGGTTACGATGTAAAATCAGACGACGAAAAATGGTGACACTACACATAAAGAAGAAGAAAACCAGTCGAGGATTACAGTTGCGAAGTTCAGTGGCCGTATATCGGTTGAACCAGTTGCATAACAAACGGACGACAAAATGGACTGTGGTTGCCAAAGTGATGGTGATAGAAGTGGCCGGATAAAAACATATGGACTTTGAGCGGATTGTTTGCCATCAGAAGAAAAAAATATAATGCGCCAACATGAAACTGGGAACTGGCAAAAAAAATCGATGTGTGGTGTGTAGCTAATGGAGTGGCAGACAAGTGGCTTGCAAGAGAGATGATCAATTAAATGATAGGTAAATATTTACATACTGATATTTCTTAGCAAAGAATTCACTTAGTGAAAAGAGTTTATCAATGATCAGAAGTGTCGGAATAGAGCTTCGGAAAGGAAATACGCAGAACAACCGATAAATAAATTTGCAAAGTTCGGCATCCGGGTATGGGCGGAGTGTATGATAGACCAAATGGACTACACACCTGGGCCGTGGTTGCCAAAGTGATGGTGAGAGAAGTGGCCGGGTACAAACATAGACTTTGAGCGGATTGTTTGCTTTCAGAAGAAATGAATATAATGCATCAACATGAAACTGGGAACTGGCAAAAAAAATCGATGTGTGGTGCTCAACTTCCACAGTAAGAAAGACACAGCTGGCAAAAATGATGAAGTGACGGATAGGAAACTACCAATTTGTGTTCATTACAGAAGGTGGACCACTTTTTGGTGACAGAACAGAATTCTGCGATACAAGAGCTTATCAGATGTGCATATGTGGGACATGATACCTTGCAAGGTGAGGATATTGCAATGCAACATCCCTAAGTGGGCGAACAGCAGAACTGACAGAGAAAACAGACAATCACAGAATCATCGATTATTGGGAATTTCTAAAGATATATTTCGCAGCGTCATATACTGCTTGGAGAATGTGGCACGGAAGTGAATGGCAACAATAAATGCGTTAGTTTTCGAGTATATCGGTAAAAGTAGCAAAAAGGGGTGGGCTTTATCTTAGAGAATGGGCAAGTTTACAAATAAGACTGGTGAATAGTTTATCACGAAACCGCGGGGTAGTGGACCGGGAACAACGAGCCAAGAATGTAGGTGGGTTTTTAAGTATGCGATGATTATGCACCAAAGAAAGTAAATTTGGCTGGGGGTAAAAAGCGGTAAGTTATGAAGGCGTATTTGGAAAGTACAAAGTTGTACGTCGGTCTCCAAAACAACCACCGTTCTCCTTCGCCTAATGAACAGCTGTACGTTAGGAATAGGCGTATGGCTCCCGAGCGTAGGTCACATCCTATCCAGCTGGTGGGGACTTTCTAAAACTCCCAAGAACTTTTCTCCGTGCTCGGACCAGTTTCAACAAATCGTACACCACTGGAGATGTTTACTCGCTGAAAGCAAAAGAAAATAGGGAAGACCGTTATTCTGATGTCTTAAAGGTGAAGGAGTTAGTGAAGGGTCAGAGTACCTTCTCGTGGGGGAGTTGCCCGTTTTGCCTTCTACGTTCCGCGAACAGTTATTCCATTGATAAATAAGTTTATTGATATTCTCTTGGGTGACGCAACTTGTCAGCTGAACTGCGGAGGGTATACATTGTGGCGCGCACTGTTGGTTGACGAAAGTGTTTGGGTAGGTCCTTTCCTATGCCATTCTTTCAAACGAGAGTGGCACGGGCGACTTGCTTGCTGTAAGCGAAGTGAGAAACCGGTAACTTGGCTCTGTCAATGATGAGACCATCCTATTAGACAGGAGTCTAGCCCAGTTCACCCCATTTCGGGAGTGTTACCCAAGTTCGCGTATAGCCTTTCGCCACTCTTACGTTCTTCGAGACATGGGACGGCATTGTTTTCAAAGTAATGGCGGTTTGTCTCTAAATGACAAACGTCGCATATATCGCCGGATGCGTGGTCTGGCATTTGCTCCAGCGGAAGAACAATTTGACAGGTTCAAGACAGCCATTCACGGTCGACGTACTGCATCCATGAGGTATCTTGAGCGAACTTGGCTACCTTACGAGATAATGCGGGTTTTTTAATGAGTCAAATGTGCCTGCAATCGGGGCACGTTTACAACTAACCGAGATGAGGTGCGAAAAAGGCATTTGAAGGCAGGCTTGTCGGCAAGATCCTCATTGGCGGATACGTTCTTGAACATCTTAAAGCGCACTGACGATTTAGATGAGGGTAGTCTTCGACGTTTAGGCAAACTCTTGCTGGGTTCACTGAAGGCGAGATCCGGTATGAAGGACTATGCTGGATTTCCGGGAAGAATAGGTGTTCATTCACGCCCTACCTTTGAACGGCAAATCGATCCACATGTAGTTGTTTCTGGGACCCCATCAGAGGGCCACTGCAGCAGAGCGTGCGCAGCAAAGGTAAGCATGGGCTCTAACCCAGTTTGCTTTTTCAGTTATTATACTCAATGGCTGCTGCAGTGCAGACGCATGCTTGCGATAGCTCGGGTGACGAGCTTCGACATGACTCGGCTCCACTGAGTCTTTGGGCCATTGAAGAAGGTCTGTCTGAAAATGTGCAGCCTGCAATGATGCGTGTGGTTTTTGTGGAGGAAACTCAAAAATGAGGTCCAGGTAAGAAACCTCAAATGGTTGAAGATACTGCTAAGGCTGCTGCCGCTGCGTTCGTTAGCTTATGGTTCCAAAAGTCTACGCGCTTATTTTCGCAGATAAAGAATTTACCTTCCGTTATCGGTTCCGGTTAGGAAGTAGAGATCAGTGTTTCGATAGAAAAACTAACACTGCAATAGATCTTACCCACGACAGTACTGTTTCACGGTACTTGGGAATAGATTCAGAAAGAAATAGGGTTCCCTGTGGGGAACAATCCGTTGAACCAGGTTGGAGCACGTTCAAAAGCTTGAAAAAGCCTTTATCTACAAAACAGAAGGCGGCCATTGAGGTCAGAAATACTGACAGATCCGAAATGAAAGTAACTGGGGACCTAAAGAAAATTGTACGGTTCAGAAGCTTCAGCACCATGAATTCGGCCCAGCACAGGAATATTAAGAGATGGAGATGCATGGTCCTTGTCACCAATAAGGCAAAACGTGTGCAGTGTTTGTCAAGGGGAAGACCCAGCCGTTGACTTGAACTAAGATACCTCCTGGGTGCTATGCTACACATGTGGTCGCTGGACGCACTACCAGTGCTAACTGTCACGTCGCTGACTCTCCTCCACCGGCGGCACGGGTGGGCCGTGGTGTCACCCTACGGTTCCCTAGATGACTGTTGTCACTTGAAATTTGTTGGGCCAAAGCTGGCCGGCTCACGGTATGCCCTCTTTTAGATCGAAATGTCGCCAAGGTTCTTCTCTTCTGGTGGTAGGATGACGGAGGGGATCTGAAGTTGACAGAGTTCGCTTGTGTGGAATCCAAGCAAAACCAATAGCTTCCGTGCACATAGGCATAAGTCGTTTGCTTGACGTTTGGTGCAAAGGGGATTGGTGGATTGACCGATGTCATCTGAGGCAGCAAGTGTTATGATATATGTATATATACATATATACGTGCATATATGACACTGCTCACTAACTCCATTATTACATCTCTCGCTACAGATTTTACACACACACACATATATATATATATATATATATATATATATATATATATATATATATATATTCGTGTTGCATATCGTGATAATTACTACACTGTTATACTCCACCGCTAAAATAAGGTGTGCATGTCTTTGCCATCAATTGTGTACCCACATGTTTTCCCCACTATCACGTGCATAATATATTTACTGCTGCATTATTTTGCGCTGCTCAGGATTATTGAGAAATGCTTGGGATTTCGAACAGGAGGCCTTTCAGCTGTTCAATATTGGTACTAATTTTGTGAGAATATAAAACGTTTTGGGCAATTATTGACAACTTCCTATTTTCTTCCTGCAATGGTGAAACTTCTGGTTCTTTGCCCGTCCCGTAGTTTGATTTACGCGATCATCATGGGGACCCCAAGATCGGTGATTGTAGTACTAAGCTAACATCACTTGGTTTCCCACGCTCGTATTAGCTGGCTGCTTATTTGTTCATCGGATCGGTATAAGCAAATCCACTACACTCCTGCACCAGATGCATAGTTGGTTGTTGCTGTTTGCTACCTGGTTCTACCTCAAATGTCAGAGCCCACAAAACCAGTAATTGTGAAGTGTTTCAGTATTTCAGATGAGGGTGGAGTTTCATTCATGGGTAGCCAACGTTACAGCCTTCATAGCTTTAACACACTATTCACGACGTCACTGCCCTTTTACTGTCGCAGTCCGGAAACCAGACGCATGACCTGATAATACGACGCAATGCGCGCCATAAAGCACAATTGTGACCAGGTCACCATCAGAGTGGCATGGCTGTCTGTTCGCGTGAATGAACCCGTTGGTTTATACTTCTTCCCACGCGAGCGATTCGGGGGCTAGCTTACAAACGGATGGATGTCCACGTGTATGGGCTGGCAGCCGACGCACCCCTTGGCTCAGGATTACCCCGCCTATGGTATGTGACCCCGAAAACTGCTATGCGTCCCCTGCGCGCATCGCTGCATAAGCGTTCAGCAAGCAGTGACCGCATGAACGTTAACGGTTATAGAATAATAACCAGTGATGTGTAACAAATACCAAGCGATGTCTGACGGAGTGAAGTC
The DNA here is from genome assembly GCA_948099385.1 of Fasciola hepatica. Taxonomy (NCBI): domain Eukaryota; kingdom Metazoa; phylum Platyhelminthes; class Trematoda; order Plagiorchiida; family Fasciolidae; genus Fasciola; species Fasciola hepatica. Next base: position 2,798,634 of record CANUEZ040000112.1, on the reverse strand, counting down.
CAACGGAATTAACGGCTTCAAACGGGAGGTGTGAACGCTGTCTCCACTGTTGCAAATTATATGCCACCGCAAATCTAACAACGGAGTGAAAACTTTTGATTAGAACGCACGAAGTAAATCCGTTTCTGGCGATACAATATGGCCAGCACATTAACAAAGCTCGGAGAACTTTGTAGGTGACCAAAGTTATGATAATGGATACTATCACTTGTCTCAATGAGACATTCATGAAAGCAGTTATTTGCCGAAATGCTTAACTGCTGAACATGCTCATAGAATCGTTTGGCTAACTTCTTTTTATTTAAAGGATTCATCCAAATATATTTGCACATTTATTTAAGCAGTTGAATGAAAAACCTATGGCGTAATTCCTATTCCATTTCGCGTACGTGTTATGGCAATTGTTTTTTACATTAGTTTCATTGCCATGCAAATGCCATTTTCCACATTATCTGTTCCTGGTAGCCCGTAACATCCGGCTGATTTTTTACTACTACATATATATATGTATACACCTACGTATGCGTTTCCTTGGTTTCATCATGGACAATGCAGATTTGCACTATTTTCCCGTCAGTACCTTCACCAGTAATTTTCCGTTCAGTTACGGTATTAGAGTCCCTCAGTCAGCAGATGTCACACCAACTCTAAATGCAAAGACTTTATTTCCATGTTGACAGCTAACGTGTCACAACTATGTAGGACTTCTGAAATTCCACACGGTAAAATAAATTCCTCTCAGTTCACCAAAACCAGTGGAGTCAGCGTATCATGGATGACAACTAAGAGCATCTTGTGATTGCCGACTGACTCGTTAAACGAAACCCTAATTTATGATCCCAGATATTAGTCGCTAGCAAAATTCTAAACAGTGGAGTCTACCTCTCTCACGGTTCACCGATTGATTATATTTCAGGATACGGGCTGTTGAACCTATCTTTGTGTGCATCAGGTAATAGATGGAAGTCAACAAAAAAGATTTGACTTTTGTTCACGTTGAATTTGTTGCTAAGCGAATGAGACGTTAGATCACATCGAACTGCTATGTTCCTTGTTATGAGGCACAATAGTACACAGTGAACCAGCCTTCAACGAAGCTTGTGCGGTCAAACAGCTCACCAGCCTGTTAGCATTCGACTAATCGGTAGGGGTGGAGGAATGTTGCTTCATGTGGGTGATAATAAACAAAACGGATTCACGTCTCTGGAAACAGTCCACGGCTGCCTGTGGCCCGTGAGTGAGTCACAGTGAGGGTAAGAGTCATTCCTGAGGACCACAGTTAATCCAGGTACCGGGGGTGGAATACATTCCCGAAACAGCCCGGGGACATTTTTGGGACTATTTTGGAACATACCGAGAGTGCAGCAGCCTGATGCTTCACTCTGACATTTCGTTAAGCTCTGCTAAATAACTTCATCTAGAGGCACTATTTAATGCGCTTTCTTTAGGTACATGGCTGATAAAGCCATCATGTTAGCTCACAAAAACAGCATGTAAATAGCTTATTCCAAGGGTAATTCTACAGCCGTTATCAGTTTTTGTAGGTTGTATTTTTTTCGCAGATATCGCACGCTGTACAATTTCTCATTTTAGCTATGTGCTATCGCGCGTACAATCAAATTGGCCGTCCAGTATCGGAGTTGTCCGCCTCCGTATCAAAAACGGCTGCCACTCTTAACATTATATTCTCCACAAAATTACTTTCGCCAAAACAAAATGTGTTGTTTTTGTAACGGATACGTGTAATAATAAGTATTGTTGTACTCTTATTTTTATGTAGTACGCAAGAATCAGAGTCTTCCGTGGTGGGTTGCTCATGTTTGACCTGCAAAACACATAAACTCAGAAAACCCCATGAGCACAAAGGCTCAATAATGCATCAGTAGGATCCGAAACTTATATTTATCAAAAACACTGTCTGCCGACAGCGGGATGCAGCCTCCTTCGTGCGGGTCGCACGTGCGCGATCTGCAAGTACAGAAAGACAACTCGATGAGCCCTGGCTCACAAAGTGCATAACCAAGCACCAACAACTACTCCGATAAAAATGGGAGTGGCACTCTGTCTGAGAGCTTCACACTTATAAAATTGCATTCACTAAAACAAAAAGCGCTGTTTTTGCAGCGCATTTATATAATAATAAATACTGTAGTACTCCTAATATTATATTCGATACACAAAACTTCGCGAACTTCTGTGCACTCTTTTAAGGCATATCTCGGGAGTCATTTTAGCCCAACGTTTTGGCTCTACGCTCGCCCAAACGGGTTGGGTATTGTGCTCTTCGGGTCCAGTTTTACTTTTCAGCACCCAGTACTGTATTAGCCACCCCCAAAGCGAACGACGCCATTTGGGAGGGTTGGCCAACTACACGCGAATTACTGTGCAGTTGCATCGTAATTTCCCATTTCATACCTTACTTTTATTTTTTCGGAAATCGCACCTCTACCAGTAACTGCGAATTTCTGCCACTTTACTGAGTTCAAGGATGAAAGGAAATTCGTCTGGCACAGCAGGAAGCATTAATTGATAGGGAAAGAGGAATTCAGAGTATCTATGAAATTTTATCCAAAAGACATAATTCCGTTTGCACCCGTTGGTCGGAGGAAAACGTTCACCTGAATCTCTGTTTTCCAATCCCTGAAATAGGAAGAGAAACAATTGTTATTCATCTTTAATTAGGTAACCTTGGTCAGTCATCAAGAACCAAGTGAAGTGTGCGAAATATTAGGATTTTGGTAAGCTCCTAATCCAAATCCTTTACTTCAAGGCAGCAGTGAGCTTATTCCAATGTGAGAAAATGGTCAGTGTGAATATGGCAATTATTGAGGCATAAACTAAAATCTCCTGAATTGCGTGAATTAAAGTATTGCAGCGGGTGCACTGCATGATAAAAAAAAAGTTGTAGGAATTATTTTGAGAATGAAAGTCACTCATTTCGTACGTATTTCACTGAACTCCGACATCGCAATACAGTTCGGGCCAGCTCTCTCTAGATTAGCTGTATCTCTCTGCAAACAGCGACTCATTTTATCCTGGATGGGCTGCTTTGCCGTCCCCAGATAGGTTTCACAACTCAGCGACTGTGACGCAATTATTTCGAAATCTCATACTCACCTATTACAGCCTTCGCTTCAGCCGGGGCCGCTCTTCAGTGCACTCCCTTGATGTTCATCTGCGCGTGAACTTTTATCGTCGTTAACTGACGCATCGTATCTCTTGTGCAGTCTCCGAAATTCTTACCGTAAACTTTCAACAAAAATATGACCTGATTGATAGAAAGTAGGATGAATCATTTCATACCACTTGTCCATATTACCTGTCACTTTCCAAGCGTCTATTCGGGTAAGTGAAGTCGTCAGCGCTGTTATTGGGAATCCTTTTCTGGGGCTCAATAAATGAGGACGAATATACTTTTTACTACAGCCTTGTGGACTTTTCTCTCCTCAACTTCAAGCTGTTTATCTTGATGGCAACTAAGAAAGCTGGAATGAGTTACAAACTATTTGGTGAAGTTGCAGTGGCTCCAGTCAGTAATAACAACGCCATCCTCCAGCCAACAGACTGACGTGAGTAGTATATTAACCGAAGTGTCCGCAAAGGAAAGCGCGAAAGTTGGTCGTACAGGCGAGGTGCAACAGAAGATCGAGACGGGCGATACACCACCACTTTGTCCACCACCGAATTCCTTTCTAGCAGGAGGTGGACAAGCTGAAGGAGAGTGTGCTAGAACAGGACGTAGCTCGAGCATCTAATCCATTTTGGCCATCACCTGTGGTCTTGGTCAAAAGGAGAGACTGTTCCCTTCGTCCGTGTGTGAATTATCGCAAACTCAGCGACATCACCAATAAGATTCATTTTCACCACCCAGAAATAATCAAACGTTAGAAGCCCTAGGTGGAGCGAAGTATTTCAGCACACTGGATGCTGCGTCAGGTTAATGGCAAGTTTAGGTGCTTCCGGATGACCACCGCAAAGCGGCGTTTGCCTTTCTAAAAACTCCAAACAATACCCTTCGGCATGAATAATGGCCCGGTAACCTTCCAATGGCTGATGCACGTCACACTAAGGAAATTTATTCCACAACGATACATGGTATCCAGTTCAGTTCAATTCAGTTTGCGCCGGACAGATAATGGCCACGGCCAACCAAGCTTCCAGAATGCTCTTGATGGTATGCACACTAGTTAGGCACCAACCACCGCACAGTGTATTTCCTCGATTCCCCTCACCACAATACCCAACGCCGCTCGGCGAAAGTTGGGCTAACTTTGAGCCAAAAACTCGTAACGTAACACAGTAGTTCGTGAAGTTTTACAAGAAATGTCATTCTAAAATTACCATAGTATTTATTTAGATAAATATCTGCCGTAAAACAACGACATATTTTGTTATATAAGTTTTACAGCATAACATTTTCATAATAAACTAGCTAATTTCCATAATCGAAGCATTCTGTCAGTAGAGATTTAGTGGTTTCGACCAAAAGAATAGGTAACGGGCAAGAAGACTAAGAAACAGACAGTAAAGATGAATTAGAAAGGAAAAGAGTACTTAATTACAGTGATTTTTTCCAGCGTTGGGCCGGCCCATCCCTCTCCGACCAGGTGCAGGTAGCACTGCCCAATGTTCCTGATGGTGCGGCTCAACGTCAGCCCAAAGTGGCCCAACGAGCGCCCAAATGGGAGCTTGTTGGGAGTGCAGCTTCGGTCGCACATCAACTGCTGGAGAATACGCATCGTGAGCTTTAACTGAGACGGCATGCAATAAACAAAGACGCCAATTACAACACACCTCAGAAGAAACACAGTGCTACCCTCCATCCATCTAGCGAAAAAATTTAAAGCTTACTACCAGAAAATACCTCATGTCACTCAGGATCTAGTGCTTTTTTGGAGAACTGGACGGTTTGCTGATCTACCATCCCACCAGGCATACTGTTCCAACCGTTCACTACCCTGCCGCTGGTTATCAACCTAACTCGGATGATATCGTCGTCTATGATAAAACAACCGACGAACACGGCGGCAACCTTCGGTAGTTGATAGGACGGTTCCACAGATATAGGCTGAAAGCCTCTAAGAGTCACTGCGATGCGACCCCACGAAATTCGAGGCAGTTAAGTCATGGCTCACAGCGCAGTTAACTGGTGATGCACGAAGATCTATGGGACTATCACCGTGCTTTCTGCCTCTTGTTGAGAATTGTGCCAACATTTCCGCTCCGTTCACGAACTTGCATCAACGGGCAACAGCGTTTAATTGGGGCGAGCGTGAGCTGTTGGCTTCTGAAGGGCCTTAGACACGTTTGTGCTCGGCACCGATTTCGCTTGCTCAGACACATCTAATGGAGGTGGCGTGTGTATCAAGGATAATGATGCGAGTAACCATGCTATTAGTATGATCTTTTTACAAAGGCCGTTGGATGGACAGGTTGAGCTCTGTCTCGGCATGAGAAAGACTGCCGTACAACGCACAAGGAAATTCTGGCAGTGATCCCGTTAATGGGAATGTTACGATCGTACTCACTGAGGAGACAGTTTTACTTTGGATTGATTATAAACCCCTTTTGCGGATCCAGGGATTCCGTGATCTGAAAGGACAAGTGGCTCAGTGGTATGAGATTCCCGGAGAATATACTTTTGCGCGTGAGCGCCGAGCGGGCGAGAAACCCGGTATTTCCGACTCACCTTCAAGCAGCCTTACTTGCGATCGTAGGGATGGTCTCTCATGCGCGAAAGCGTCTACCACCTCTACTGAATTGTTTGACTCAACATGGTGTGAACAATGTACTCGTAAATATCTTACCTTCTCCAGTGTTCAACCAAGACGAATGGTGTTCATGAAAGCATTAGAATAAGCGCCTGGCAGTGCGGCCAACGTATCTGGTTCCACGGGAGCAGGTAAATAAATACACAACTGAAGCTGCAGAATTCGACGCTCTATCTTTCATTCGAAGACAAACGATCGGTTTAGAGTGGGACATAATTTGTGGTTGTGCGGAGCAGAATTTTCTACTGACTGCACCTGTTATTCTTTGTTGACTAACTTCAGTTTCCATGTCTGCAAGAAATGGTGAACGGACAAAAACGGGCTTCTTTCCGACCACTGTCTATCTTGGCCTATCTTCGTGTCGTTGCATCTTATTGTTAATGAACCGTTCAGGATAGCCTTTTTCCAGGAAAACACTCCCCAGGAAAAGAAGGTAATTTTCTGTTGTCTTCCGTGCAGATTTTCCTTGCTCTAATAACCAAGAAATGTACTAGATTTCTGTTCATGTTGGGCGGTAGGAAACTGTGAAAATGGATGTATTGACCGTCCCAAGTTGCTCTTGTATTGCTGCCAATACAGCACTTGATAACAAAGACTAACAAATTCGTTTATTTGAACAATTACCGTTTTTGGTGGCGCCACTTGCTTCGTCTGTGTACGTCGTCCGCACGCCGTTGCGCTCCTTCATTATACACGTTGTCCCACTCCAGAGTTTTGAGTTCTGCTTTGCTCGCTGCCGAGTATATTCGCTATCGTGTCACAAACCGAGGACCAGGGGCCATAGACTCCATACGGGAGCAGGTCCTGACTTAACTGAGGAAAATCTTAAACTCTTCTATGCACTGACAACTGAACTAAACCACCACTTCGACGGACCACCCAAACATTTGAGTATGGTAGGCTGTTTTTCTTTTCTTATTCCAAAGATTTTTCAACATTTTCGATGGGCCGAGTTAAATCTGTTTAGTAGTACATTTGAATCAGTTTTGGTATCTACTACACATGCGATATCGTCCACGTACCATTTGTATAAGGTGCAACCTTTGATGCTGATCTCAGTTGGTCGTTTTGCTTTGAAAATATCAACACACAAGGGTCCCAAAGGTGACCCCGTTGTCACCCCGTCCTTCTGATGATATATTTCACCGTTGAACTGAAACTGGATATTATGAGAGCAGACAAATTGTAACTTTTTCAGTTCACCCAACGGGGTTAATAATGTTTGCCTGCATGCATTCACATAAGTAGCTGATTGTTTCGGCGATCGGGACACTAGTGAACAGTGACGTGTTATCTAGCGAGATCGTTTGCCTGCCTTCCAGGTTTAGAATTCTCAGTCTCTACGAAGAGGAATGTGCCTCTTAGGCTGTGTCTGGAAATCATGACTGTTACTGGTTCCAACAATGTAGCCAACCGCATTGCTACTGCCTGATACAGCAAGCTGCACATACCCAAAATCGGTCTTAATGGGACACCTTCTTTGTGCACCTTCGGTACGCTGTATAACCTAGGAATCGTCGTCTCATCCTGTGGTATCCTTTTGAAGGTTACTGCGTTAATCATACCTTTCTGCTTCAATGATTTCACCCTCTTGGAAATTGAATTTCCTATCCAAATCGTCCTGTCCTGTTCAGTTAGGGTCTTTGTTAACTTGGAAACATCATTCAATATCGTCTTCATCTTCTCTATATAATCCGATTTATTGAAGATTACAATATCCGCTCCTTTATCTGGTCTTGAAAACTTTATTTATCTGTCAGTCTGCAACCCGTTGAGGCGGTTCAGTTGCTCTAACTTTAGTAATCTTTCGTCGAGGGTCAATTTTCACGACATTGGTGACATTCGTCCAAGAGGGTGAATTTGAGCTTCTCTTACTCCTGTGAGGAGGACGGAAGAAGACCGGATAGTTGATCAGATAGGCTGTCAAGCTCAACTTCTATATCCAGTTGTTCAGTTTAACTGGTTTGACAGCAAAATATTGGTCCTGACGACAGCACCTTCAGTAATGCCTTATCCATACATACAGACGACAAGTTATGGACAAATCTTTCCGGATCTGAAGGGAACTCGCCGGGTCGTTTGTTTGGGATGGAGCGTTTTCGTAGTTTGGCGCATACCCGCCCGACTTGCCTGTCAACTATCGATTGGGCACAAGCAAAGAACTTATTCTTTTCTTCTGGGGTCAAATGGTCCAGCACTTGACAAGACTTCACAAAATGCAGCTCCATTTCTGGCACGTAACATGATATGGTACCTCTCTCGCTAAGAGCTTGGTGACTCATAGACACAGCGATGATGTTTATCCGACTATTCTTCAGAACAGTTTGATCAATCGGGACTTGTCAAGTACCGCATTTCAAACACAGCCAAACACGTGAGATGTCGACTCTACAATCCTCCCCTGTGCGCTCAGAAACAATTTGTGCAAGCACTTAAACTTCCACGGCCCATTTCTTGTTCCCGAACACGTGTGCAACCACTCGAACATTCTTCACTGTGGTCAGTTTCACATGCATGCACACGCGTACGCAGACAGATTTGGATGGTCATTCCCCTTTGATCTTTTATTCATATTTATTGTTATATATTGGTATGAGAATGAATAAATGAAAACGAACTTGTCCGCCATGCAGTTTTATTATCGTGGAATCATCGTTCCCTTTTTTCATGACTACCGTCCTGCAAAGGATGCACGAGGAATTACGTCATGCAAGCCTGAACAAACTTCAAAATGCCACCTGTCATAATTTCTGGTGGATATACATGTATCCGGAAATGGCAAGTTTTTGTAACTCCTGTACAGGTTCTGGTCAATTTAAAAATCCAGCCCCAACTGGACGGGCCCCGTTGTAGATGGTGCTTACCGGATTTCCCAACGAATTAGTGGCGACTGATTTTACTGGTCTTTTACCGTTGACGGAGAATGGCTATCGCTAACTCTTGATGTTGACGGATCATTTCACCGAATGAGAGGCAGTGCCACTGAAGACGATAGACAACGTTTGGCTGTGTTACCTGGGTGGGCATAATAAACCGTGTGGCTCTTCCTTCGTTCTTGCGCAGTTATGGCGCACCGTGATATCTGATTTGTGTTAGATCATTACATGTCACCTATCTCGGGCTTTGTGGAATCTCTCGGCCATAAGCATGAAGCTTCTCGGAGGTATACGCCACGATAGCTAAGACGGAGAACACTGGAGGCGAGTAGGCTGATCTTTGCAAGCAAGATGCCTCGGGGGACCCCGGTTTTTATCTAGCCCTTGCTGAGGGCGCACTATTGTTGCCTTCACACACAGCTAAAGCCATGGGCTTACTATAAATATATCCTTACGGGAATATTCCCCCACTGATTTAAGAAAAGAGATCAACCACACTGTTTTGGTATCAAAATACACATACGATCACCCTGTTTACTAGACTTTTAGGGTCTTTTTCCTCTGAAATTCTTACCTGGGATGGTTTTTCCGTGATTTACTCGGTAACCAGTACCCCAGTTTGCGGTGAAACACCACGCATGATGGGGCAAAATATTGGAAATTACAGGCACTGAGAATTCAACTTTGATCCTCTTTATAGGGGTGCCGAGAAAGCTCAGTTCCGATGGATCCTTCCATCACTAAGAGGGTAACAATATGAAGTGAGCAACGTGGGTCTGGGCGAATGGGCCAGAACGCGGTCGGTCTGGAATGAACCCGAGATAGATGCGGTATCACTTCTTGACGAATAAATATTGGACTTACGTCCAAAAAGCCTTTCTTTCCACGCACAGGCACACCAGGAAGAAAGTGGGCAGAAGCGTCTGTTAGACAAAATTGTACAGTCGTCCTGGGCCCAGGGATTCCCAGGGACAAACGGTTTTGACCAAAAAGGAAAGGAAGGATGCTGGAATGTCATCAGTCACAAACAAAGACAATGGCAACATCCAGGCCCGAGAGAGCGATAAAACAGAGAAAACGAGTACAGTATTAGAGTAGTGATGCATCTGTGAATGAACTGTGGCCAGTAGGAACCAGTACATTCCCGACTTTTTCCACGACTTCCAACTTCCCTTGGAGCAAGACCTTTGTCGTGCCGACTTTGTTATGCGAACGGCAATACACACATTCTTCAAACACCACTACCGCTCTATACAAAGGTAGCCGACAAATCTTACTTTCTTGCACGGTCTCACCTTGTGGTATGAAGTGTCTTGGAACGTTATCAAACAGATTTAACCTCAGGGAACAAATCATCCCAAAAGCTTTGACAACTTCGCTTGGCGCTCCTCTCAACATCATTCTGATTGACTCGACAAACGGTTGTCAGGCTGAACCGAACTTGACATATCGGAGGACACTGGCTCTTTGTTGCTTATATCCCGGTTACAAGAACTTTGGACAATAATGAATTTGTGTCATATTTTTTTTTGTTTCATTTTAATTTATAACGTAATACCCCTTTTCCCTTTCATCTGAACAAGCTCCTCCGGCTATCCCAGTTCGCTGGGGTCCTCTTACATAGTGTTGACATTAACCTGACTCACCAAATAGACTGATGAGTACACTACAAGCCCTAGATCCAGTGCTCCCGTTACAAATGATGGCATCATAACGCAGTCTCGAGTATTGCTGGACTGACATTGTGGCAGCTTATTTTGAAAAATCATTTTAACTGACGTAGTCCTGTCCGTAGGAAATGAGACTGAAGTGTTTTGACTGAAAGCTGTTCAGCACGCTGTATTTCTCGACCATTCTATGTATGCACACCAAGAAGTTGCTAGCGAAAGTCTGAGTCATTAGGATGACGGAAGCAGCACCATCACCCGGCTTATATGGGCTTCAATATCAGGTGGCCAAATCTGCCAGAAGTAGGATAATAAATAAAGCGGACGAAAGAACGACTGAACCAGTTGAGAAAACAAGGAAGATCATGAAATACCTTGGGTTTTGTTTGAAAGCTTCTAAAAAAATAACGTAGCAGCAGTACGCTGTCTGGATAAGTGGAATTAGAATAAAAAATAGAGATGGACCACGGTAGGAATATCAAAGTTACTAAAGTGGACTGATCGGGGAAAATGATAGGATTATTCAGTCGACGGAGAATTCTGGCTGACTGGGTTGGTTATATTTAAAACGAACATAAATTGAGAGGACGCTAGAGTCAAAATGGAACCGAGGGGCGAAAGTCAGAAGAACAAAGGGCAAGAAATCTACTTTACAATAACTGAATCAGCGTGTACCAACAGCGAACAGACAACAGTTGATGAACTTGTAGCGGTTGCCAACTTCGTTCATATTGTTACCACGTTTACTGTTTAACTGAACGCTGACTGTCAAGCGCGGTAGGCCATTTGACCGTTGCTCTTGCGTACGCTCTCACGCACACTTCCAAATACACGCTAACCACTATCTCTCCCAATCACCTTCTCGTTCTCACGGGTCGTGGAGAATACTGTTCTGGTTAACACATTCGTGCAGTGCCGCACATTAGAGTAACTTGCAGGTGGTCCACGCAGTACACCGGACCGAAGCACGCGTTTACTAAGGAAACCGCGAAGTAAGGTCTAATCAACCTTTCAAAATGACCAGGAATTACCGGATGAAAAGGATAAGAGTAGATCAACTGTTACTTGCTCTCATATAATAAGAATATGAAATGGTTTTACTTTTGCTAAGAGGGCCGTGGCACACTGACAAGGAACACTAAGCGTAGCAATTGTCAGAGCGATGAGGACGTAATGACCAATGTCTAAAACCACTGGAAAAAACAAGGAAGAGTAGATCGACTGATTATCCTTTTGGTAGGCTGTTAGGGTGACTATGGCCAAAAGAAAAAAAAACAGCAGAAAGAAGGGGTGCACCCGAGGTATGATGATTCGCGGAAGACAGTCTTGCAATACTGGAAAATGCCGTTTAAATGCTCCCCGCTGACTAGCCTTTGAGGTGGGGCGAACGGATAACACTTGATCAGGCTGCTGGATGATGGAATGATTATCCGAGATGTTGATATCGGATGGAGAGCGGAAATAGATAGCTTCGATAAACGCTGTAGCGGGTGATGAAAAAGCAAAATCGGCGAGTTCTGAAGTGGGCAGTCGATAATCGTGCGTACTGTACTGACAGGTAGTAGGGCGCTGAAGTCTGCAGTGGGGATCGGTGAGGGATGTCACAAGGGGGAGTGATGGTTGATAAATGTGGCTGCAATCGTCATGCGTCACGGGAATAGGCTGTTGTTCGCAGAAGGAAGCCGTGGTAGTTATTCGGTAACCTATATGAAGGATGAATTTCTTACGAGATAGGAGAGTTAAGTGCATGTGGAGATATTAGTGTCATGTAGATAAATTGAGCACGATAGATAACATCGATAAGTGGTGTATCAGACGAAAAAGTTACAGAAGGGACGAGATCTGACACTGGGATTCGATATGCTTTCCGATAGTACCGACGGGCAAAAAGGCTTGGGGGGCCGAAATGGTAATTGCTGAAGCATGAACCAATGGACGGTAATGGTGAGTAAATAAGAATGCAGTCGACATGCGCCATGGGAACAGACTAGTAGCAGCAGATGAGGCTTATGTACTGGATGAGAGATACATATATGGGAAGATGTATTAAGCCGGCATGGAAGCAATGAGTGGATATGGAATTGTTAACGGTGTGTGGCGAGATCGAGCACGACGGATATCGTTCACAATAGGTGTAAAAGGAGTGCGAACAAAGCAAGATCAGAACAAAGTGGGGGCGTGCAATCCGTAGCCGCTGATGTTGGATAAGACTGACATTGTGTAAGTTGTGATTCTGGATTAGAGTAAGGCGTAGCCAAACAAACGGAACCCAAAGCAAAACAAGATTAATCCAAATATTTTACGCCCCTACGGCGGCAAAGTATTGGTGCACAAAACACGAACCTCAGTTGTGCGGCCAAGACTATCACCAGACGAGAACCGAAATTCAGCGACGTTCAAGAACGAGAGCGATCACCACAGACAGAGTTCGAGGGCATTTCAAACTGGGTCACAGTCAAAAACAAGGCCCAGTATAAACAAGCAGGTTCAGAATGTGAGGAATGGTTTACTTTGGTAAATGTGCGACATAAGATGGCGAATTCAAGTTAGTGGAGATTGGGCATTTAGAAGAGACATTTTCCGTAAGGCCTTTCTACGTGCCAGCGATTGCTTGATACACCGCAGGCTGGATACCCAATCCGAAGACCCCTCCGTGTTTTGAACTCAGGGACTGCGATCCGCCAGCCTTATTGCGCCAGCACACCTCTGGACACCGCCTGCAGGCCCAATTTGCACCCGTAGTACTACGGGTCTGTCCAGGCTCCGCTACGTCGAGAGTAGCACGACCAGGCTCTGTTGGTTTTACACATAGAACAGCACAACCTTCGGCCTCATGCTTCCACCATCCGGCGGCAGGATTGCGAGGGGTTCTGGAGCCTAAGCCACTGGGGCCAAGGGTTGAGTGTCTGGCTGCTATTTGAGCCCAGGGCAAGGTCATGGACCAGGATGGAAGCTGACATAGCCCTTAGGGTGGTCGATCTGGAAGACAAAAGGAACTGAAAATTCAGTCTGTCGGAGCTACTAGCTGAAGGTCAGGGAGGGGCGTTAAATCCAGGAACAAGTGAAATGCTGGATGATATTATTACACAGAAGTTAGCTGATCAACAGGAATAGCTGTTACTATTGGCTAAATACGTTGCAGGGATAAGGGGAAAAGTGAAACAGTGACGTTTTCAAAATAGCAGCACGTAGGGGGACTGGAAGGAAGGAGAAAGAGTAGTGCATGAAGAAGAGTAGAAAAAATAATGATGTGTATTACGTTTTAGGAAGAAGAAAAAAAACGATGGTTGAAGAGTAGACGTGAGGCATATTTCAGAGGTTTACAGCTGCTGGAGTGAGTTGGGTTGTTAGGACTGGGTGGACAGGCTTGAAAGACGAAGTATCGTACACTTAGTATTCTGACATATGCCAATTAGATAAAGGAGGTGCTTCTGTGACGGCAAGATGAGGTTCAGGTACTGGCAACTGTCAGATTTTTAAACGCTGGAGAAGATTCGCGGAAAAACCCTAGCAACGGCTTCCATGGGGCTTGCCGACTCAAATGATCATGTTCTGAAGCAGAAAGAGCGAAAAAAGGCCCATGCGCCTGAAGGGGACCCCTTCTGGTCCTGGACAGACAGAACCTTCATAGAGTGAAGAATTGATTCCCCAATGGGGTGAATCGACCGTCATTCTAGCGCAGTCGATGAACGTGAATAGACATGAGGGTGGTGAATCCCGAAGGTCAAAGTGATGGTTTTAATGGCTTCGACGTAGACCTCAGCCGCACGCCGTTTCGACAAGGAAGCATATACTTGATAGTGTGATAGCATCAAGAAATGTGAAGTGTTCCTGGAGCATTTGCCTCAATACAGACAAGGCGGTGACACGACGTACCGGGGGGCAGTTTTTTTCAAATTCTGGTTTAAGCAGTTCGGAAGAATTGAGAACCCAGACCCAATTCACACAGTGAAACTGGAAGAGAAGAGACACGAGTTCGAAGAGGGTTAGAGTTCTGAGGCTCAAGGGACATGCTGAAACTTATGTTAAGTTGTGTAGTGACTCGGGCTTGAATAGCTCACAAAGCTCATGGTGGGTCTTGGAGGAGACATCCCCAACCACCCTTAGTGAAGGTGTGCTGAACATTCTCCAGGGTAATCCTGGCGGATCTAGAAAAGTGGGAGGATTTCATAGAACAGTATTCAAGCGGGTGTCAGACATAAAAACATAGATGCACAGTTGACCGTGCTGAAGTCTGAGGTAGCGGAGAATGAGACCACTGAGTCGTTCGGGTTTGATGACCGAATAATGATGAGAATATATATAATTCTCTATTGTGCTCGAGGCTCACGCGGAAGCAGACGATCGGATGGAACAGTGTTATTCGACAAGATAAAATATCCATAAAGCTGTGAAGGGTGATTCACAGATAACAGTATCTGTGCCACGAAATTAAACGGAGTTTAAATGGAGTAAAAAGATAAAGGTTCGCGCGGTAAATATGAATCAGTTTTTAATTCAGGCATCAATACTATCATAGATACCGCCGCTAATAAACATGATGGAGGGTGCGTTAATGTGGAAAGCAGGCGAGCCAATGCTCGCGTGGATGGAGGAAAGTAACTTCGGATTACTTTATTCCGTTATATAAAGCAGTCAACGAAGTGCTTAGAAAATCGATGCTCAGATTGTGATGAATACTAGTAAACCCTGAAGGGGAAAGCCTTGCTTACCGGAAAGTTCATTACCGAGGAGAACGAAATAACGCGCCCGTGGATGTGTGTGATACAGAAACTTGCGGGATTTATAAATGATGCCTACGTATGTAAGAAAAGCAGATGATGTCCATATGAGGGTAACTACGGGGTCGGAGATGGCTGTTTTCAGTAATTATACCCGGAGAATTCGTCGAACAAATTGTCATGACGTGGCCGTATTGTTTGCTATTTTCCTTTTTCTGTGAGCATGCAAAGAGTATTGAAAGAGGATCGTCGTGCATGTTGTTAGATGTGGCGATGGAGGGGTTCGTGATTCGCGCTGCTTGGGGAATCCCCCACAATGATGTTAATTTGATGGCTTCCTGGGAAGGTAATAAATCAAATCGCTGATATACTCTGGTTTAAGTCCTTGTGTGTGATCTTATAGTCAATCCAACAGGTGGGTTGACATGTTTGGTGTTCAGTATGAAAATGTAATGGGGAACACCACAGGAGGTGGCGCGTACCAAGGTCCACAACTGTTGGTTTTGAATTGTGGGAGCCAATACCTTAGAGTGTATTCAAGGATCAATTCGAGATCCGTCAATGCAAAGCTCCTATTACGATATTCTGCCAAGTTGTCCAACGGGCGACAGTGGGGAACTGAAGACCTTGAATAAATGGAGAGGTTTGCGGTCTGGAAGTTGCTCCAGCTGCTGGCTATGTTAGTAAATGACGATAATATAAAATGAACTGGCTGAGCTTACATACATGCTGCAAGAGTAAAGTAACACTTTGAATATCGGCGGCACATTCCGTATATAACAGTCGGAGCTCAGGGCCGCAAGTTCCAATAAGAGACTTGGGGGAAAAGTTGTTGACGGGGATTGAACCATACTACTGCAAGCTGGCAAGTTCGCGGACACCGGGTGGGCACTGTGTGCATACACTCAAAACAATTCGTGATTCCTAAGTAGTCTATGGTGAGTAAGTGCAATGTATGGTAAGTGGAGCATCATACAAGTGACAGGGTTGAGTACGGTGGAAGAAAAGCTTTAGGTGGAGGACTGATTTCCTGCCTTATAAAGTAGCTGTCGAAACACAGAAAGGCTTCCCGTAGATCCTGGTGACAGATGGATATTATTTAGACGATTGCCTGAAAGCGCCTTCTAGATAGCAATGACGATGTAACTTGGAAGTTGGGATTAAACGGTTTGTGTGTAGAACGGTGACAGCAGTTCAAGGGAGTCTTTAACGACTGCAATTGGAAAACTCCAAAAGAAGCATTAGCAGTGATCAGTCACGAGTGTGAGTGGCGGAGAAGAACAGACTGGGCGACATCTGTGTGGAAGCTTTTTACACCCAAGATTACATCACAGTGGTAGTGATCAGACAGTTAAAGAACCCAAGGCATTGCAGTTATTGGAAATAAGAAATGGTCCCAACTAATAGAGTTCACTTATTCGGGGTGTGGGCCAGCTTTAGGCAGATAGGACGGGTTTGGAAGAACGCTGTCAGCCTGGCTGAGGCTAATGTCATGCTGACAAAATAGTTCACTTCTTACTATCTATTTTCTAGAATTTGCTACTTTCTAATGTCCACTAGAGTTTGATGAGCTTCAGAGTTAATGTGTAAAAGTAAACTTACGGAAAGAAAGATCTATAAGGAGCGTCTGAGAAGGGATGTTGCCAACTACAGTATAATCAGAGAGCATGAATGGATGAGTCGAAAGAGAGACAGCTTTAAGTGAGTCAATGGCATTAGTAATGCATTGACCATGGTAGAAAGCTGCTGCTTGCATGAAAAGCTCGTGTCGGGGTGTTGGGGAAGGTAGCTGCGGAGGATAGTAACGCAAGGTCAACGGGATATGTGGAACGCTGAATGTGCTACCATTCTTCATAGGTTCGACGGAAGAGCCGAGGCGGAATCAGCAAACTATTCTCAGGCAATTTTTCGGGGGTTCCTCGTGCGCCGGGTGGGTCCAAGCTGTAAGTGGAAATCTGTTCTTCTCTGAAAGGGACCCTCGACTTCATAGTCCAATTGTAAAGTCAGGTATGGAGAACATCACAAGTGGCAGTAAAGTAAAAACTCCCCCGTTGTTGTTTTTCGTCTTTTCATAGGAAAAAGTGAGTCCATACCGGAACTTTGCATAATTTTTCTGCCTACCATTTCTTTGCTTCTTTGCGTACTAAGCCGACAACTTTTAGGGATGGGATTTTCCCAAATTTGGAGGAAGCCTTTGTGTAAACTTCTACGCTAGTTGAGGTGTCGCGACCAGCAGCATTGAAAATAAAGTGAGGATTAGCGGACACACATGGGGGCATGGAGTTGACTGCTTCAGTCTGCTGACTACCATTTCGAACGAATTTACAAGATCCTAATAATTCATTCCACTAACTAAACCAATAGACCGTCTGGATTTGGCAACCTGCAAGAATGAACGTTTAGGGAAATTTTGTGTACACGAATATCGTAATTCCGAGTCCCTTACTTCGGGACCAATGGAGATGATCCCGTCATCAATTTCAACTTTTCCTGCAGGAACCTGATAATTGTACTTTAGAACACAGCTCTTGGCAGCTGAGGAATGCATCAACCAGTGGTTACTACATGAATCTAGCGACTATAAAGCCCCTGCTATATCAACTATGGTCAAAACTAAGGCGCTAGGTTTAGAGGTGTACCTGATTTAAATGTCACGTGCTAAAAGGGATGCACAGCTATGTTCGATTCCGTTAGACACGTCTTTTGTGCGCATAAGAAAAAAGGAAGGACCTGGGACTATCCTAAGTAACTCCGCTAGCTACTGGTCGAGATGATAGACCGCCATCAGCCACCACCACCTGCTTTTGAGGTGTCGGATATGACGAAAAGCAACTCAGAGTTAGACCAAAAGTTCCATGGGTTTTCACCTTAGCTAGTGGCCTAATATGAGTTACCCGATCAAAAACCTTAATAATGTCTGGAAAAATTACTATTGCTGATAAAAGATTTTGGTAGCTACGGTTACTGGTTTGGGGAGATCACTCATACAAGTGGCACGATCGTTCTTGTGGAGAACCTTGCTGACCGGGGTTATTGAGGTTATTGTTCAAACTATTTGTCAGCTAATCTTTATTCAGTTTTTCCATAACTCAGGAAACCGGAGTAAGTTGATTCACAGGTCAATATTTACTTAGGTCTGGTCGTGAACTTTTCTCGGGAAATGGGTTGAAAACTGATGTATTCCCATAAGCGGGGTAAAGGCTTCTGCTCACAGACAAGTTTAAAACATTTGACAGCAAAATCGGTCTGTCAATTCTACAGATATTATTATTAGATAGCTGTGCTGATAAGTCTTTGGGCGGAATAAGGTTGCTAAGAGCAGATCAGATGTCAGTGGTTGAAAGTGATTTAGACAAGGGAGATCACTGGTCGTCAGAAATGAGTAAAATAAGTACTGAAAGCCTCCGAGATCCCTCAGAAACCAGTCAGATAATTGTTGATACATATAATAAGTGAAGTAAATGAATCTCGCGAACTGTTTCCCGATTTCATCAACTTAGATAGAGCTTCCATTCTCCCGGAGGCATACCGAAAATCAGTCCAAACTGATGCTGTACGACAGTAGAAGACGTGTATTGAAAGTCCATTCAAACGTTCCACACGGTTTGTGAATATGACCATATTTGATAATACTTTGCTAGGTTCGTCCATAAGCAACACTTGCACTTTTGCTTCTTTGTGTGAAACATGAATCCTCCCTTGAACCGTTTCTAGCTGTCTTGCTTGGATCACGATACGTTGAACATCTGGGTTTTACTAGTGTTGTGAGTGTATATACTACTTATTAAGTAGTTGATTGCTGAAGATAGAACTATGGACAATTGTGGGTTAACGAACACAGCTAAGTTCAGCAATCCAGGCGCAATAGGGTAAGCGACGATCTGTAAACCACCTGATCGCTCCTCCGTTGGACGATGACTGTTTTCAAGTGAACAGGACAGCCACTTGGCAAATGAGGATGTTTGTAACGTTTGTGTTGTTTTGTCAATGTCCGAACACGTTGATGTCAATAAACAACCTATTGACCAAGGCACGCCTTCTGGATTATAACACTAATAAGTCTATTTCGCCCCACACCTGAGGTCTTTACCTCTTTCTACCTTCAAGTTTTTAAATTTGATACCATAGAGATTGCGAATCAATCTTGTTCCGGTTTTAGGATTCGTGTCATCTCGTTACAAGTTACAAGATGGCGATTCTAGTGACTTATAGTGCTGAAGTAGAACCTTGGTAAGAAAAGCTCATCAAAAGTATTTGAACGAGAAAACAAAGGCTTTACGCAACAACAGGAATCAACCCGAGGTATTCCTGGAGATAGTTTGGGTGGCACTGACTCTCTAGATAGTGCCAAAACTGCTAGTCGTGTCGGTGGCAAGTCGTGTATTTATAACCATGGAGAGTTTGGTATTCTTTTTTATAGAATAAAGGTGGTAGGACTAGAGCATCAGTTACTATTATCTAGAGAAGAATTGCGGTTCGCTGAACGGAGAAGTCGCCCCAGCGAGCCAGCAGAAAACTCACGCGGTTCACAACATCAACAGCTTAAAAACGTTGCGGACGAAAGCATTGCCTCGAGGCTGCCAAAACCACCTGCACTGCAGCGTTCCACTCGCCAAGATCGGAGATGAAATCTTTCGATGGGCACCCCGAACAATACTGCAAATTAGTGAGACAATGAGCATTTTCTCTGCATGTAAGTGCACAGTGGAATCACCTTCCGAGGAACGGAAGAATGGTGCTAAAGTGTTTGAGGTACCCGGAAGTAGTCCTTTGGAAAAGCCCATGTGAAGCTTGGGTGTCGTCAGTCTACGTGGCAAAATTTGGAACTGGGCTACCGAGTGGCTGGGTACGGCATCCGAGCTAAACTGCATGGCCGGCGGCGCAGCAAGCTACGTTTTGCTAAGGCACCAGTTATTGCCTTCGAATCGACCCATACAGCGAATTTTAGTGACTGTCTTGTTATCACCTGTGCATGTAGTGACGATTTAGAAAGAGCACTTTGCCACTGTACTGATCCTGAAGTCCTTTCACACCTCAGAAAAAGGAAATTTTTTCGAAAAAGCAGAGGGCTTTTTTACTAATGGGAGGCAAAGACAATGGCTACTCTGGCGAGCCAAACTCAAAACTATGTATAAAAGAGGGGAGTAGGTTGCAGACTACCCCACGCCAAGTGATTATGCAGTTCATTTCATTTTGTCCCTTACAAATCTTCAAGTTGATTTTATTTTCCTAAACCCAAGCAAAAATATACTCAATTTTAACCCTCCATTCAACTTGCACAAAATGGAAAAAAGAGTTTCGTCTAATTTTTTCTTGGACAGCTCAAAAGGGGCTTATCATTTGAAATTGCATTTTGGAACACTCCGGTCTTTTGAGGGCTCTATTTACTAGCTGTTTATGAAGTTGTCTTTGATGCATCTTTTACGTTCAAAAACACTCTGAAATAATCCATTTTGTGTCAGTATTCAACTAGTTTCTTTCTTGATATCTTTTTGGATACGCCCCATTGTATTCCCGTTTTTGAAGCAGGTTTATAAGCAGAAACTTGGTTCCATTTGTCTCAAGAAAGTTTTGTCAATATTTTATAGTTTCTCTACTTTCCAGTCTTTTCGGTTTGCATGGTATCTCACTTGAAGTTGCATTTACAATAGACTTCTCTGAGCAACTTTTAACCAAATAACTTCAACCCCTTGTTAGACATTTAGTTTCGTGCTTGGGATTTGTTACTTGTAGCGGTTGCCAACTTCGTTCATATTGTTACCACGTTTACTGTTTAACTGAACGCTGACTGCCAAGCGCGGTAGGCCATTTGACCGTTGCTCTTGCGTACGCTCTCACGCACACTTCCAAATACACGCTAACCACTATCTCTCCCAATCACCTTCTCGTTCTCACGGGTCGTGGAGAATACTGTTCTGGTTAACACATTCGTGCAGTGCCGCACATTAGAGTAACTTGCAGGTGGTCCACGCAATACACCGGACCGAAGCACGCGTTTACTAAGGAAACCGCGAAGTAAGGTCTAATCAAACTTACATACTTACTCTGCAGCAGCCAAACGATATGTCGTGGAACGCCCGTGTCCTAACCGCTTCTGTTAGTGTGTACACTCATCTGACGGTCAAACCAATCTCAGATAATGCGGAGGAATTTGGAGTTGATTCCCCATGAATTGTGGGACTGATGAATACGAAATCAGCCTGTGGTACACGCAGACAATGGTTGCAGCCAGCTCCGTGGAACGGTCTTCTGTCGGCTGGTTTGTGAATGGTTCGTGTTGACACTGAAAACTCACGCCTAACCGGTAAATGGTCGCATCCTGGGATGCTATTCTCTACTGATTTGTGTACACGAGATAGGCCCACTGTAAACATCAGGTCAATATTGCTTTGCCCTCTAGTTAGCCACACTGAATATTAGGTTTATTCTCCGAAAAGGATGCTGGATAGGAAGTAGATGTTGTTGGCAGCCAAAGTGGATCAAGGAATGCCTGGATCGTCATAGTCACTGGCCACCATTTTGAGGCTAGATACGTCAACAACGTTTACTGTATCCGTAGTAGGCAAAAAGTCGCTTTGATTGGTATCAAAGGGAGCGGTAGACGCAAATGCTAATAAATCCAGAACACCCTAATATGACCTGCTGCCAAACTAAATTAGACGAATCATCCCGTATGGGATGCTGATATATCTTCGCTCGTATGGTTCACCCTACTCAAAAGAGGCAGCCTCTCCCAAATTGATTTACCTACTTTACTAAGCCAGCACTAAAAACATCACAGCACGGAAAATAATACAAACGTTAACTTATACTTAACTTCTATAACCCAAGTGCCCCTAATGGACTAGTTCCACACTGTAGTGGCATTTAACCCTGATTATTTGTTTAACACACATCAGTGTTTATGTGAACTCGCGCCACCAAGCGCGGTGGCCACTTGAACGTTGCCCGTGCACGCTACACGCACGCTTCTCCAATATACACTAACGACTCTCTCCCTACCTATAGTGTTCTCCTTCTCATGGGTTGTGGGAAACAATGTCGTGGTGATCGTGATGGTATATTGCAGAGTACCACTGTAACGAACAGGTGGTCCAAGCGTGTTGGGAAGGACTAGCGAACGTACGTAAGGTCTCATCAACCTTACAACACTGCTGGATTGGTTGGCCCAGTCGACCGCCGATTGCGCGCTTGGAGACCACCTTAGAGACGGTGTTGGCCCATATTTTTCCTCTGTATTAGTTGGAAATCAACCGAATCCCAGTTCAAATATGCGAAGGTGCGTCAAACAAACAAGCAGGAGTGTATCCGAGTTTCATAATGAAAGGAGCCATGTTACTGGAAAATGGAAATGCTGTGGGAAAAGAAGGATTTTGAACAAATCGGTTACAAAGCTGGCCGAAACCCTTTTGGGATAGATCTCGTCCAATGTTTGGTTAGGTGGTATGGTTCTCGGCCTAATCACCTAACACTACCATCGGTGCTACCTAACTATCTACAAGGACCGTTCTTGTTCGTCGGTCAACCATTTTATAAAGCGAGTCCGGTGGCCTGAAACCTTCCACTTTCAATTTTTTCGCTTCAGCAGTTTCGGGCACCCATTTCGCAATTCCTACGGAATCCCCTCCCTCCAAACACCCCGTCTCGCCGGCCACGGCTGATTTATCTACGGGAGATTAGACGAGCCTTCTCGTATACAAAATTATAGTGCAAAAGCTTCCAGAAGAGATAGTCTACCGCACAAATGCGGGTTACGTATTCGGAGAGACGAGGTAATGTTTCACAAGTTGCGTGGAAAAGGAACGCAAACGGCAACAGCAGTGAGACATGGAGCAATCAAGGTGGGTAGCAAAACAAGGCAATTATAGGAAATTAACCCTACAAATTTCCAAGGAGAATAGAAAATCAGCCCTTCATTATAAATCAGCACGAAGATTTATCGTAGGATGCAGAATAATGGGACACTGTCATTGCTGAGATGGATTGGTTACCGGTGCAAAGTGAAATGCTTCAGCGTTTGGTTTTAAGTAGAGGGCGTGAAAAGGAGTGCACTTTAAACTGCTAACAAACGTTTTCCTCCTGAAGCCAGAAAAAGTTCAAAATAAGATTCCCAATTGTAAGCTTCTTTTAAATCGTTCGAACGAAATTTCGACGTGTTCTCTCTTTTTTGCTTCCATGCAATTGTCATGGGAAAGTGGAAATGAACATAATTCCAAGATTGTTGAAGGTAAGTGAGCCAGATCAGTGAAGCTTAAGAGGCAAAACGGATAAAAATGCGGAATCGACAGTGCACGGTTATCGGCAGTTTCCTATGTTTTCTTTCTTTCTTTTTTATTTCGGCTGGCTTACGAGGCCCTTGGTCTCCACAAGGCACTTTCTCATCCCTTCAAGAGTCAACTCACTTGATTTCATGTTACGCATTCCGTGCGCCGTTTGTAGGTAGCGACGTTTGCAGCACGTCGGGTTTTCCCATTTCATTTTCGAAGAACGAATAAGTAATCACAAAAGAGTCAAAGTGAACACAACAAGGAAAAAAGGGAGGGACTGTGACTTTGAATCCATGAAACATATATATGTTTCATGATTCACATATGTGAATCCGTGTTTAAGAAACCACTGAGTCGTGCTGTGGGGCATGCGCTGAGGATGCGATTGACTGTAAAGAGATGCTGACTTGGTTATGTGAAAGAGTATGGATGAAGAACAAATGAGCCTAATGACAATGATAATGCCCGGAAAAATCGAAACTAAATATAAGATGGTCAAGTTAACCAGGGAAGTATGAGGTTGCTCAAAAACGTAGGGTATATGCGCGAAGGATATCGAAAAAGGTTATGGTAGCGAGATGCTAAATAATCAAAAGATATTTCGATTATATCTCTTTTTCTAGAGAAGAGAAAATCGACACGACGAGAGATGGAAAGATTCAATAACAGGTTGAAGAGATATATAAGTGTATGAGGGGAGAACCGGAAATTGGACGGGTACTGGGTGTCATAAAAGGAATAGAACGGGACTGTAAGATATCATACCAGTATGAGTTCAAATAACAGTGTGCAGGAGGCATTGGTCACATGAACGATGGCCAAAACAGCCGATTGGGAAGAGTGCCGGAGCGGAGTAAATGGAAATGACCAGAAAAAGGTATTCAGCCAGCGAATGGATTACTTTACGACGGGACGGGCATGAAGTGTCAACAGGTAGACAGGAATATGGTGGTAAGTCAGTCATGGGCACATAGCCAGGGCAATTAGGGGACCGATGGCGACTTGCTAATGATAGTAGAGGATGCAGAGCATATGGAGGATAAGTTTACGTCGGATAATGAGAGTTTCAATGGAGTAGCCATGCGAAGACAACCAGTAACAAGGCTGCACGAAGTTGATCCAGAGCAAAGAACAGATATGAGACCTGTAGGTACCTGTACATTTCCGACTTTTTCCATGATTTTCAACGTCCCTTGGTGCGACACTCCTTTGTTGTACCGACGTTTTTATGTAAAACACACACACCTTTTGGTCGTCATCACCGCGCAATACAAAGAAGGCTGTAAATAAATCTTTCATTCTGGCACGGTCTCATCTTCTGGTTTGGAGTGTCTTGGAATCATATCGGTCGGAACTAACTGAGTGAAACAAACATTTTAGAAGCTTCAACGGCGTCTCTTGACACTTCGCTCAATACCATCCTGTTTTGTTCAACGGATGGCTGTCAGACCGAACTGAACTGAAGACATTGGCGGATATTGGATCTTCGACGCTCATTTCCTGATCACAAGAACACTGAACAACTGTGAGTTTGAGTCACACCTTTTGTTTCATTTTAATTCCTAAAGTACATACCCTTTTGGCCTTTTTATCACCGCACGCTCCTCCGCCCATCCTAGTTTGCTAGTGTTGTTTTAGATAATGTTGACATTCATTTAGTGTACTACATAGACAGAGTAGTACGCCACAAAATTGGTGAGCCCAGGTTGTTTTTCCATCATTTGACACTAGCTTGATTCTTTTGGCCCAAGTTCCACACCATTCACCATGTCTGACAGCGAATCTATTGACATCCACGCGGTTGCTCTCAAACTGCCCGTTTTTGCCCCGACCAACCCTCGGGTGTGGTTTCGACAAATAGAAGCCGTATTTGCCACTCGACGTATAACCAGCGAGCGCGTGAAGTACTCTCACGTTGTCCAAGCACTTCCCTTTGACATCGCCGTTGACGTGGAAGATCTCCTCGATCCCATTCCACCAGAAGCTCCTTACACGAAGCTTAAGGAAGCAGTCATTCAGCGTACCGGAAAATCAGCCGGAAAAATGCTCCGTGAACTGTTCACGTCGGCGGAGCTCGGAGACCAAACTCCGTCCCAGCTTATGCGCCACATGCGGTCGCTACTGGCTGGACGGCAAATGGACGACGCCATTTTCAGGGAGATATGGGTTGATAAACTACCTCTCCCGATGCAGCAGGTCTTGTCAATGCTGGAACCCACTACTCCTCTTGACAAAGTTGCACAGCACGCCGACAGAATAATGGAATGCTACCCGGCTGCTAGACCTTGTGTTCACATGACATCACCCTCCGAAACCACTCCGACACACAAATCCCCTACGACATTACCAGTTCCTGCCCCAGATCGCCGTGGTGACGTTTCTCGCCGTCCTGATTCCCCATCCCATCACTCGCATATCGATAAGGACATTACGGACCTAAAAGAAACCGTTCGCATGTTGTGCAATCAGGTCAGTGCAATGTGCAACGCATTTGTAGCGGTTGCCATCTTCGTTCATACTTTTACCACGTTTATTGTTTAACTGAACGCTGACTGCCAAGCGCGGTGGCCATTTGACCGTTGCTCTTGCGCACGCTCTCACGCACGCTCCCAAATACACGCTAACCACTATCTCTCCCAATCGCCTTCTCGTTCTCACGGGTCGTGGAGAATACTGTTCTGGTTAACATATTTGTGCAGTGCCGCACATTAGAGTAACGTGCAGGTGGTCCACGCAGTACAAAGGACCGAAGCACGCGTTTACTAAGGAAACCGCGAAGTAAGGTCTAATCAACCTTACAATTGGTGAGCCCGACGTGATCCTCAGGTCACGTGAGTTTCCTTGTTTTCTACCGTTCAAGGTCCCGTCTGCGTACGTTTTTGTGTGTTTTATTGTTTCCCTATCTTGATTTTTTTTTTCTCGGTTGGTTTACCAAATATTTTTTTTTCTCGTCCATACATATTTTGTGTCTAATTCGTCGTAATTTTTTTTTCGCGAAGACTGTAGTGCCCCATTGGTCGTTGATTTCTTTTCCCGTCTGTATTCCATAAAGTAATCGCTATGTCTGCCGAACGGAAATCCTGCTCAGACCCCGCCGTTGGGGCCATCACGCTGCACATACCGGCATTCACACCTGCTGATCCAGAACTCTGGTTCACGCTGGTTGAGTTAGAATTCGAAAACTGCCGTATAACCAGTGACGCCAGCCGTTTCAGGTGGGTAGCAGGCCGCCTCCCGCCAGAGGTCACAATGCAAGTAAGGGACGTAATAATCTCTTCCCGAAGCTATGAGGCTTTAAAGGAGGCTGTCATTGCCCGCACGACCCCAACGCAAGAACAACGTATGCAACAACTTCAAAACGTTGAGCTTGGAAGTAGGAAGCCCTCCGAACTGCTGCGTGAGATGCAGCGCTTGAGAGGACCGACAATAGGTGAGGACCCGCTCTTGAGGGAACTTTGGCTGCAGCGTTTGCCGCATAACATTCCAGTTTTACTAAGTGCCGCGCGCAAATGCTCGCTAGAGGAAACTGCAGCGGTAGCTGATGACATTATGTCACGATACAACCCCGCTGTAGCTGGAGTAACCAGGCCGTCCGTCGCAACGGTGCCTGCCTTGCCGACATCTAACGAACTCGCATCAGTTTTGTCTAGAATTGACGCGAGCCTGCAACGCCTAGCAGTTAGAAGTGGGTCACAGGAGCGGCACCGCGCACGCTCACCTAGGCTCCATAGTCCGTCATTGCGACGCCGTTTCGTCGGTTCTTCAAAAGAAGGATATTGTAAGTACCACAGTCGCTTCGGTGAGGGAGCCAAACGATGCAAACGAGGGTGTACGTTTCCCGGTGCTCATCAGGGAAACTAAACCCCCGGCCCGTGGTGGCGACCCACGAAGCCGGGTATCACACCAATAGTCGTCTTTTGAACGTAAGGGACATCATTTCAAATAACCTATTCCTTGTAGATACCGGTGCCGAAGTGAGCGTCGTCCCCCGAGCGAAAGACGACAATAGCACACCGCAGGCCCAAACACTACGCGCTGCCAATGGCACGGCCATCCCAACGTTTGGCCAGCGGTCGCTCACCTTAAACTTGGGTTTAAAGCGTAATTTTCGTTGGGTATTCATCATTGCCGACGTCCCGTACCCAATTCTGGGCATTGATTTCCTGCAGCACTTTGACTTGTTAGTTGATGCACGGCGCCTCAGAGTGGTGGATCGTCAGACCACTCTCGCCGTTGCGGGTCATAATTCACGAGTGAATCACGTCACGCCATTTTACGTTCAACCACCGGCACACCAACCTTATGGCGAACTCATCGCCGCCTACCCGGCCATGTTTCGGCAGGCCGGGCCTCTCCCAGCAGTGACGACCAGTGTCACTCACCATATCGATACTAAGGGACCCCCAGTGTTCAGTAGGCCGCGTCGGTTAGCACCAGACAAGCTTCGTGTTGCACAGGCCGAATTCGAACATATGCTAGAACTGGGTATAATACGCCCTTCTAGTAGCCCTTGGGCTTCCCCCCTTCATATGGTTCCTAAGGCTAGTGGCGACTGGCGACCCTGTGGTGATTACAGAGCGCTTAACAAAGTCACCGTCCCGGACCGATACCCGATTCCCCATATACAGGATCTTACTTCGTCTTTATCAGGTTGCTCCATCTTCAGCCGTATCGATTTGGTTCGGGCGTACAACCAGATCCCGGTAGCAGAGGCCGATATCCCTAAAACTGCCGTCACTACACCTTTCGGGCTGTTCGAGTTTCTGCGAATGCCGTTTGGACTCAGCAATGCAGCCCAGACCTTTCAACGGTTCATGCACGAGGCAACTCGTGGTTTGGAAAATGTCCACGTATACTTGGATGATATTTTGGTGGCGAGTTCTTCAGAGCAAGAGCACGCTACGCACCTACGAGCACTTTTCGAACGCCTTAGCCAGCACGGCGTTACGATCAATATCGCGAAATGCGAATTAGGCCGGTCTGATATCACTTTCATAGGACATTCTATTTCATCCTCGGGTATCCGCCCTATGTCAGATAAAGTTTCCGCTATTCGCGACTACCCTGAACCCCAATCTTTTCGCCAGTTGCGTCAGTTTGCCGGTCTGGTGAATTTCCACCGCCGATTTATTCCTCACTGTGCGGAAATGATGCAACCCCTCACCGACCTGTTGCGCGGAGGTAAGCGGAAGTTCGTGTTTCCCGACACAGCACAAGCTGCATTCGCCTTGGTCAAAGATGCTGTCGCCAACACAGCACTCCTTACCCACCCTGACCCTTTGGCTCCTATTTCGGTAGTGACGGATGCCTCGGACACAGCGGTTGGAGCAGTACTGCAACAGTTCGTAGATGACTCTTGGCAACCTTTAGCATTCTTCTCCAAGCGCCTACAACCCGCGGAATCAAGGTACAGCACGTTCGGTAGAGAGTTATTAGCCATCTACTTGGGAATTCGTCATTTTCGACATGCACTCGAAGGCCGTTCGTTCACGGTGTTTACAGACCACAAGCCTTTGGTTTACGCACTAAAGTCAGCTTACGATCGATCCTCACCACGCGAGATTCGCCACTTAGACTTTGTCTCACAGTTTACTGTGGACATACGACACGTCTCTGGGGTACTTAATCCCGTCGCAGACACCTTATCGCGCGTATATCAACTAAGTCTGTCACAAACGCCTAACATCAACTTAGACGCAATGGCACACGCTCAAACTATGGACCCTGACATCGAACAACTTCGGCAAAACGGTTCTTTGAGTTTAACCACAGTGCCTATCCCAGCTTCCCAGAATACCATCGTGTGCGATGTGTCGCAAGGTCGCCCTTGGCCAGTAGTTCCTGCTGCCCACCGGTATCCTACGTTCATGACACTCCATAATCTGGCTCATCCGGGTGTGACTGCCTCGGTGAAACTGATAACTGAGCGTTTTGTTTGGCACAATGTCAAACGAGATGTCCGTCAATGGGCTCGTGCTTGTCTGCAGTGTCAACGTGTTAAGACCCATAGGCACACTAAGGCAGCGTTAGCCAGGTTCCCAGAACCTGAAACACGTTTTCATCATGTGCACGTCGACCTCGTAGGACCACTCCCACCTTCGCTTGGGTACGTTTACATACTCACATGCGTGGATCGTTTTACTCGCTGGCCGCAGGCCATCCCTATCCCTCGTCCCACCTCGGAAGAGGCCGCGAAAGCTTTTCTGACCGGTTGGGTTAGTCATTTCGGTTGCCCGGCAATAGTAACCACCGATCGCGGTCCACACTTTGACGGCGCTTTCGGCAGCCTACTCGCTACGCTCGGTTGCCAACACGTTAAGACGACAGCTTACCACCCTCAGGCCAATGGTATGGTTGAGCGTTTCCACCGACAATTAAAAGCCGCTCTTCGAGCAAACGGTAACCCCCTTTGGAGTGAAACACTACCATTAGCACTCTTAAGCCTGCGTAGTACCGTTAAGGAGGAGTTACACACAACACCGGCCGTACTAGTATATGGCTGTACACTTCGTCTGCCTGGGGAGTTGGTAGCCCCCTCATCAACCGTGACTTTCGACTACGGTGACTATGCTCAGCGCCTTACGCAGCACATGCGAGTGCTCAAGGCCAGTCCGCCGCGTGAACAACAGTCTACAAGTTATGTCCCAACTGCGTTAGGAACCGCTACTCATGTATTCCTTCGCGTCGATGGCGTTCGATCACCACTACAAGCGCCATACACTGGCCCGTTTCGGGTGATAAAACGTAGGGCTAAAACATTTGTCATAGATATCAACGGACGACACGACACCGTATCTATCGACCGTCTCAAGCCTGCCGTCATTGAGTGCAAGCCGCTCGGCCAATTTACACCCACTCAAGTCGCTCAGTCACCTGCATCGAGCGAGTTACCACTCGAACCACCCCCAATTGCGCCTAGTGAGGACTCGGCAGCTAGTCCATCAGATTCTCCAACCGTACCCGCAACGCGAAGTAGCCGTCGCGGTCGCCAACTACGAAATCCCGTCCGCTTCGCCGATTTCGTGACGATTTTTACAACCGACTGTTAGCAATAAGTTGGGAAGTTCGCCATGGATTTACCAAACAACAGACCCGTGAAATTACAATCGGTAGTTATGATTTCATTTTCTTCTGGTCTCCTAGCGACTACAACAACACCGAACATCGTTTGTGTGTTGTTATTACGGTCCAACATCCGCCGGCGCCCTCAGGCGCTATTTTGTTCCAGTTTACCTTGCCCTCTCTCAGACGGATCTACACAGTCACGTTGGCTTCATCCGTAGCCTGGCTGACTCCCGTGCACGTTCAAGGAGCCAACCGCTCACTGGACAACGGGACGATTGGTCAGCCTGGCACTGGAGACGGCAACTGGACGCCTTTTTGGATGGACCTGACGAGGCATTTTCCGGCTTGCATTCGTATGAGACCCGCGGGCGCCAAAACACAGTTGGACCCACGCACATCGGACCTCGAGAGTGCAGGCACCGGTAAACTCATCAGCAGTCGTTCGACGTCAACAACAATATAACGGAGAAGCTATGAGGAGTTCCTGGACAACCAATAATTCCGGCTTACCATCACGATCGAAGCCCAACTCCGTCGGACTTCTAGGAGGAGGCCCCTGTAGCGGTTGCCATCTTCGTTCATACTTTTACCACGTTTATTGTTTAACTGAACGCTGACTGCCAAGCGCGGTGGCCATTTGACCGTTGCTTCTGCGCACGCTCTCACGCACGCTCCCAAATACACGCTAACCACTATCTCTCCCAATCGCCTTCTCGTTCTCACGGGTCGTGGAGAATACTGTTCTGGTTAACATATTTGTGCAGTGCCGCACATTAGAGTAACTTGCAGGTGGTCCACGCAGTACAAAGGACCGAAGCACGCGTTTACTAAGGAAACCGCGAAGTAAGGTCTAATCAACCTTACACATTTACTACTCATCGATCTGTGTCCGCCGAAGTACCTCATCGACCTAGATCACGGTCCAGAAACCGCCGATTACAAACCTGGTGTTGGTACCACCGCACATTCGGCTCCAAGGCACGCCGCTGCGATCCTCCATGTTCATTCCGCACTTACACTCCACAGTCAAACGACCAGGCCAGCCAGTAACGGCGACGACTAGGGCTGGCCCTCCACATGAAAGTCACCTATTTTATATCGTTGACCGATCCAGTGGTCTTCGATTCCTCATTGATACCGGCACCGAGATCAGTGTAATCCCCCCACCCAAACATCACAGCCTCAAACCATCTCACTTTACACTGCAAGCAGCAAACACAACAACTATTGCGACATTCGGCCAACGGTCCATCACTCTTGATTTAGGCCTCCGACGCTCTTTTCAATGGGTTTTCATCCAGGCAGATGTTCAGACTCCTATTATTGGCTCGGATTTCCTCTCACATTTTGGCCTAACAGTGGACCTCAAAAATCGCAAGCTGGTAGACACCACAACCAAGCTTTATGCAGTCGGCATTGGTAAATGCACCAACTCTCTGGGTATTCGGCTGGCAATCCCGCAATCGCCGTTTGCTGACATTTTGAAGGAGTTTCCATCCCTCACTAAACCGTGTCAGTTCACCGACCCAGTCTCTCATGCTGTGCAGCACCACATCGCTACAAAAGGCCAACCCGTCCACTTTCAACCACGACGACTCAACGCCGACAAACTCCGTATCGCACGCCTTGAATTCGAACATATGATGAATCTTGGCATCATTCGACCGTTTTCAAGCCCATGGGCCTCGCCTTTGCACATGGTTCCAAAATCATCTGGTGATTGGAGACCCTGTGGAGACTACCGTGCTCTCAACAACGTCACCGTCCCCGACAGGTACCCGATCCCACACATTCATGATTTTGCACAGAATCTCTCTGGGAAGACAATCTTTTCCAAGGTTGACCTCGTAAAGGCATATCACCAAATCCCCGTGGCCGAAGAAGACATTCCCAAGACAGCCATCACCACGCCTTTTGGCCTGTTCGAGTTCATTCGCATGCCATTTGGATTGAGAAACGCTGCCCAGACGTTCCAACGATTCGTCGATGAAGTGCTTCGAGGTCTAGCCTTCGCGTTTGGCTACATCGACGACATATTAATTGCCAGCGCCTCTCCATCGGAGCATGTCAGCCACTTGCGTCAACTCTTTCAACGTTTCCAACAATACGGACTCCAGCTGAACCCTAGTAAATGCGTGTTCGGTGTCCCGTCCCTCGACTTTCTCGGGCACCATATCGATCAACACGGTTTGACACCCCTCCCAGATAAGGTGCGCAGCATCCTGTCATTTCCTGCACCTCAAACGATCACACAGTTACGACGTTTCTTGGGAATTTTGAACTACTACTATCGCTTCATTCCCCATTGTGCGACCATCGTTTCACCTTTAACCGATCTTCTCAACTCCAACGTCAAGACGATCGATTTCACTCCCGAGGCTGAGACAGCTTTCGCAGAAGCCAAAAAAGCTCTCGCGGATGCCACCATGCTGCACCATCCACATTCGGATCCAAATACTGAGTTAGTCCTAACGACTGATGCGTCAAATACTGCAGTCGGTGCAGTGCTTCACTAAATAGTGGACAACCAATTACAGCCCTTAGCGTTCTTCTCGCAAAAACTCCAGGCGGCACAGACAAAATACAGCACGTTTTCTCGTGAACTCCTGGCCATTTACTTGTCCATCCGTCATTTCCGTCATCTTTTGGAAGGACGACCATTTCGTGTGCACACTGACCACAAACCCCTGACACACGCACTTCATGCCAAGCCTGACCGACATTCACCCAGAGATATCCGCTATTTGGATTATATTTCTCAGTTCACAACAGACATCCGCTACGTGCGTGGGGTTGATAATGTTGTGGCTGATGCATTATCCAGACCTGACATCAACACGGTGCAGACTAAATTTGATCTTACGGAACTGGCAAACCTCCAGCGTGATGATCCATCCTTGCTCGAACTGCGCACATCCTCTACACTCCAGCTCAAGGATTCTCCTTTACCTTCAGCCGATGGCACAGTCCTATGTGACTGGTCTACAGGTCACCCTCGCCCTATCGTTCCAACTTCCTACAGGAAGATCGTTTTCGATCATTTTCATTCTCGTTCCCATCCCGGTATCCGTGCATCTCGCAAACTCATTTCTGCCAGATTTGTTTGGCCCAATATGAATTCTGACATTGCATTATGGACTAAACAGTGTTTACAATGTCAGAGAAACAAAGTCCACCGCCATACTTGTTCTCCTCCCAGTACATTCACCGTTCCCGACGTCCGTTTCACGCATATTCACGTCGATCTTGTTGGTCCACTACCACCATCAAATGGACATACCCACTTATTAACCGTTGTTGATCGTTTCACACGCTGGCCGGTGGCAGTACCCATTTCCGACACCTCGGCAGAAAATATTGCGAAAGTACTACTCCAACACTGGATTGCTACATTTGGTGTACCGTCTGCCGTCACCGCAGACCGTGGCAGCCAATTCCAATCGACCTTGTTCCGTGAGTTCACTTAACTGCTTGGCTGTAAACACATCAAAACAACTGCATACCATCCTTCGTCCAATGGCATGGTAGAGCGCCTACACTGTTAACTCAAAGCAGCACTGATATCACAGCCAAACCCCAATAACTGGAGCGACAACCTGCCACTAGTTCTCTTGGGTCTGTGGTCATCAGTCAAAGACGACCTCCACAGCACGTCGGCTGAGCTCGTTTTCGGTACCACCATATGCCTTCCAGGTGAGTACGTTCAACCCAGCACTGATGCCAGTCCCAACCCATCCCAATTTGTCCAACAGCTCAAAGACCGTATGTCACAGCTACGTCCAACACCCACTCGCTCGTCATCCACACACGTTTTTGTACATAATGATCTATATACGTCACCTTTCGTTTTTATTCGTAACGATGCTGTTCGCAAACCACTCACACCACCGTATGATGGTCCATTTAAGGTGCTTAGTCGCACAGACAAATATTTCGTGGTTCAAAAAGCCGATAAGCCAGACACAGTTTCCATTGACAGACTGAAACCCGCGCATTTTGATACACCTCCATCACCAGCAACACCGACACCATCACCATCCACAGACACACCATCAACAATTCCTGTTGATGATCCATCCTCTATCATCACACCAGACACTACACCCCACCCGTCAGCACCACCACAGCAACAACCTTCCCTGGTAACCCGCCGTTCCGGCAGAAACGTTCGACATCCTGTCAGATTTCAAGACTTTGTTAGTTGACGTTTTCTTTTGCTAACCGTTTCCTCTTTCTATTTTTTCTGTCAAGCGTTTATTTTGTACAACAAACGCTCTGGCGGGGGAGTTGTGTAGGTACCTGCACATTTCCGACTTTTTCCATGATTTTCAACGTCCCTTGGTGCGACACTCCTTTGTTGTACCGACGTTTTAATGTAAAAACACACACACCTTTTGGTCGTCATCACCGCGCAATAGAAAAAGGCTGTAAATAAATCTTTCATTCTGGCACGGTCTCATCTTCTGGTTTGGAGTGTCTTGGAATCATATCGGTCGGAACTAACTGAGTGAAACAAACATTTTAGAAGCTTCAACGGCGTCTCTTGACACTTCGCTCAATACCATCCTGTTTTGTTCAACGGATGGCTGTCAGACCGAACTGAACTGAAGACACTGGCGGATATTGGATCTTCGGCGCTCATTTCCTGATCACAAAAACACTGAACAACTGTGAGTTTGAGTCACACCTTTTGTTTCATTTTACTTCCTTAAGTACATACCCTTTTGGCCTTTTTATCACCGCACGCTCCTCCGCCCATCCTAGTTTGCTAGTTTCGTCTTGGATTAATTTAGTGTACTATATAGACAGAGTAGTACGCCACAATATAAAGGTATTAGTGGATAACCTGGAAGGTCAGTGTACACTTATCGATGATTATTTAGGTAGGTATCATGCGACAGCCCCAGAGGGGCAAAGTGCGTGGAATAATTACCTGAAGTATGCTGTCATGGTGAATTTATGTTGCTTTGCAAGAACAAAATAAAGCGATAGAGGAGAACCGTATAAGAACCGTGGACTGACGTGATGCAGAATATCAACGGCTTCATCGATGACTTCTGAGAGATTGTGGAAAGTAATTTAAGCGAGGGATTTCAATTGACTGTTATGACCAAAGACAGACGGCAACAACAGCTGCACATTTGACTGGAAAGATTGAAAGTGGGTGCACATTTGGTAATGGGGGACGGAAAAGAGCATGGACCGCATAGGTGACTAACCAGACGCAAACCCTACGGAGTGCAGGTAAAGGGAGCTATGGCCAAAGGTATAGACTGATTGTACGGGCGATTAGTGAGCGCCAATAAACGATGGTGGTAGCTGGATTTTAGGGTTATGCGCGAATCGTTTCATAAACGGAGTGGAAACTATTCATCGGGCTCAAAAAGCGGAATGATGATGAAAATACTGACAGCACACTCGAGGAGAAACTAGTAAGGATGGGAGATGGCAACACGAACAACACAATAGCAGCAGCCATGTGAGCTAAAAAACAGTATAAACGCAGTCCACGAACAGCTCTAATGGACAGGACTGACCGTGCGCTGTACACTCAACCTGGGGGCCACTTATCCTGGCAGGACGTGCAATTCGTGAGCCTAGTTGAGCCTGCACATTGTTCCAGACGTACTGTACTCCCGATAGGCTACGGCCAAGGAGGAGGATCTGACCGCAACCTGCAGCTTTGGGATGAACAACAGCGAGCGTTGTTATTTCTAACATTTCGTGGATAAAGTAGCCAACGGGGTAGAAGTAAAAATGGTGCTCTGCGGAGTTTATTGTTATATTATTGCTATTTTATCACTCCATTTACGGGCCTCTTTCTAGTGCAGTATTAACACTGATGCATCCAATTGATAGCATGACGGCAGTGGAAACTGTGAGAAAGTCATTCAGCGTACGCCTGAATAGAGACAAGGGAGTAGTACGAAGTAAAGAGGGAAGCAATGTATTCTGAATTATGTTATAAATCGTTCAAAAGAATCAACATTTCAGATCCGCTCTATACAGCTGAACTGAAAGGGAAATGGTGCGGTTTTGTCTAAGGCAAGAGCTCGGTGGGTTGTTGGACAGTGGGCAAGTTGTGTACCCACGGCGGTGGATCATTTTGAATAGAAAAGTCAGATTCTGCCGGAGGCCACGGATCCAAAGTGGGTCGATATTGAACTGCTCACAACTCTCGCGGCGCGTAATGGCGGATGCTGTTCCAATAACTTTTTAGTGAAAGTGGGCTAAACATGCTACTGGGTTATTGTGGCGGATTTGAAAAGCTGGGGGCGGTAACAGAGAAGTATCCAAGCAAGGGCCGGACATGGGAGGTGGAAGCACAGTCGACTGCGCTGCAGTTTGAGGCACCGGACGATGAGGCCAACGAGCCTTTGGGATTTAGCGATTCGGGGGTTGGTCCGTTCGGAAAAGTCAAAAGAACAAGAGTGACAAAATTTGAGGTCAGATACCGCAGGGTTGATAAGTATGGTGACCCATCGAGGGCAATGGCACCAGGAAGAAATCGTCATAGTAAGGCAGTACAGAGCCTATGGGTGCAGAGAATTTCATTCGCCAAAATTCGCACCTATCACTGGGCGAGGTTAGGTCCTGTTGTGTTTTATCTAGCATAGATGACAGAATACTCATAGAAAGGGAGTACACAATTTTTATATCATCCGCAAAGATAAGCGGAATTCCACAGCTACTCAAGTGAAAGGTATCACTGACGTATATGGGGACCACATTTGGCTCAAGAACACTACCTTGAATTACACCTATTGCTACTGATCTTACAGGAGGTGAGTTACCATTGACTGGTGCACCCTGCGGGCGGAAGAATCGATAAAGCAGCCACAGTATGGGTGGGTCGGATAGACCCAGAGATTGAGTGTGATTGACAGGTGCGGGTGAGATACTCGGTCGAGGGCTTTCGACAGATCTAGAAACGGGATGATGGCAGATGTCCCACCGTCAACAGCTGAGGTTTGTGCGTTCAAAAACGTAGCTTGACAAAGGAGGCGAGACCACAACTTGATAGAGCCATGTTGACCAGGGTTTAGTGGATCATTAGACAATAAATGATCATTTAGTTGGGACTTGAAATTTCTTTCTTCAGTTTTGTATACGATATGATCTGGCTACTAGGACGGTAACAATCAGCGTCATGCCTTTACTCCTATTTTAAATAGGGTGTATTAACAGAGGTTTTCGCTTCTGCAGGGCTACGCTGTTATCCATGGAAAGCGTAAATAGGTTAAGCAACAACAAGGCCACATCGAGGCCACCTAAAGGGAAACGGGCCGGATGTATTCGGTCTGGCCCAAATTTCGGCGGGGACCTAGTCTTGATAACGAACTTGGGTATTTCAGATCATGTGAAATCAATAGCCGTAAGAGTTGCGCTAGAAGTAACAGCGATGGCAGGGGGGTGAATATTGGCATAAAATTTGAGCAAGCAGAAGAAGCAGGAATCAAGCGCTTCTGAGATTATTGTGCATGAGTTGATAGCGACAGAGCCACTTACTGAAAACCGAGGGATTTATTGTTGAGATCTCATACGCAGTAAGTTGGACACAATCACCACTTTATTAGAATGCACTAGAGCAAGTGCTTCCTCTCGTCTGCAACACATTTATCTGATGCGACTGAGCTCGAGGTTAGTCCCATTGATGCGCAACAAAATTTGGTACCCTATTGTTTCACGGCACTTGGCTCTGCTGGCATAGCAGCTAGAGCTCCTTTCTCGATGTTCTTAAGATCCTGCTGTGAGTGAATGGAGTTGAGATTAAGCTAATGCTATTTACGTGGTCGCTGATGCTGGCGTAAAAACAGACAGCTACAATCTGGGCGCAGGACACCAGAAAGAATGAATCCCAGGCCCCAGAACGATTCACACTTGGATCTAGGCTACAGTTGCAGCGGCTATAAGGGTTAAAGACGTTGTCGGGAGGGGAGTTCCTGAAGGGGCAATCAAAAGTGCACGCGACTGTCAAGCTGTCACTGCCCAGGATAGGCCAGTGACTTGAGTTTTGAGGCCGGGTAAGTTATGTTTGAAGGCAAGGTCAAGGGTCAAGGGCAATAACAGGATAGTCTTAAGAGGCGTTTAGTGCATCATCAAGGTGTTGGTAGTAGTTGTCGATAATACGGCAGAACGGTTAACTCACCCTAACAATATTGCATGGGTACTGGTGTTTATTGTTAAAAAGGGGAATTCGTTTACCTATTCCCGGGTGGGGTGCCTTAGAACAGCTGCCGAGGTAGTACGGCAAATATGGGCCAAGCACCTGCCACCTAGTCTGACTGGGCGAGAGCTGAAGAAGCTGCGATACCCAGACCTGTTTATATCACCCAGATGAGACTGCTCAGACAGCCACCTCTTGGTAACCAAGATAATGTCTGGGTTGAAGAATAAACCTATGATCCTTAATCGGGAACTCCCTCTGTCTACGAAGCGGCTGCTGATAAGAATGGATGGCGGGTCGTTATCTGGGTGGGAGGGGCTTGAATGAGGGTCACGCAGTATAGATGGGGGGCACAATATTTCAAGGTGAAAGACCAAGAATATCGGTCGTAGTGGGCTTGGTAGGGGACTACTGAGCGCAAGGTACTTAAAGCCATGTTATTAAAGGTGGAATGATCAGTATATGCTGAGCGGCTCCCTCTACGGTTAAACAGAGAAGAGCTCATGAGGCTTTGGTTCCCGGCTGTGCCAACTTGCAATGTAAGTGGGTCCAATAGAACGGAAGGATTTGTTAGGTTGATGGGGGTACCGCTAGTAGAAGCAAAGGGAGGGGGTTGTAGACAGAAGGGGCAAATAAGAAAAGGGCCCTAGTTGTTGCTAGGCTCAGAATAAACAGTGGTAGCCATTCGGCGAATTCAAGAAAACCGTTGGAAACGTTTGTAGGATTCAGGCAAGACGCTCAATGATTTAGGATCAGAGAAAGAAATTCGTGTTTTTTGAGACAGAGCTATCATTCTTTAGGGGGATACATGGTGTACAGCCGTATCAAAAGCTTCCGTAAGACCTCGCCGAGGCCAAATGCTGACTATCCTGGGATGGGCAGCATAGCGGCTTGCTGAACCATGAGGGTTAGCGACTGGCAGCCTGAAGGTTGATGAGTTAGAGGGAGAGCCTGGCACCCTCAGAACAGCGATTATACCTGGATGAAGATTGCTGCTCTTGGGGGGAGGAAAGACTGAGGGAAACAATGCAGTGTGAGTCCGTGGGGGAAAGAATGATCAAAGTTGTTAGTGGACGTGGGCCCTGAGGAAGTGGTCGGGTGGTGGCAAATGAGTAGGGAATAGGAGGTACCGTGAGATGCGCAGTAATCCAAGGGCAAACAACCAACCCTCTGGGGATCAGAGGCAGATAGAACAGATGGCATCCGGTGGTTCGTCATTGGAGGATTGTGAGAGCATATGGGTTAGGTTTACGCATGCACCGAGGAGACGCTGCGAGGATCATAAGGGGCTGCTCGGTAGGTGCGGGATTTCGAGACAACACCTGTGGGTTGGTCATCGGGTGTTCGGTAAGGTACGCAACAGGGGGATACGATGGGGTGAAGTTGGGTGGCGTCTTTGTATCCTATGTGTGGAGGGTAGCGGTTTTAGAGGATGAACGTTGTCGATGGTTCCTGTGACTTAGCAGTGGGTGGGAAAGCTCTGATATTCGAGAAGGTGATTAAAGCTTAGGTATCGAGGGTGTGGGAGCGCATGGGCCGGCTAACGAGAGAGAACGACGTTGAAGTAGCCTTTTGGCGTATGTTTCATTGGGTAGCATGGCCAGGCAATCAAAATTGGAAAGGCTGGCCGATTTTTTTTAGTGGTGAAGGAGGCTTAGTTCTTAAATTTCGAGTTGGTACAGTGTTTCCCAGACGGGTGAAGGGTACCAAATGCTTCGGAGATTTTGGCACAGTTCGTTTAGTGGAGGTGTCAGGGGTACGATCCATGTCTAAATCTTGGAGATAGTTCGCACTTGACGGCTTGGACGGTTTGGTATTGCTATGATCAGAGCTGCTGCAAGGTAACGTCAAACGTTATTGGAGGCGAAATGTGAACTGTATCCGCGGCCGTTGTGGAGTTTTCTGGTGTGTTCATAAGGCTGTGGGCTGGGTTGTGCACCACTCGCCGAAGAGGTGTTTTATCAGCCATAATCCCGATAATCTTACACGGGTTGGCTGCGGCTAAATCACTGCCATTCAACCGCGTGGGAAGTATGGCGGTAGGAAACTGTATTAGGATTGGGCAATTATTGCATGGAGACTCCTTGCAGAGCCTCGTTATCCGACGTGGGATATGGATCATGCCACAGACACCAAGCAGGGCCCTCTTGACTGATTCTGCTGGAGTGCTTTTGGGGATGTTGGATGCTATCGCTTTACTGGTGTTATGTGTTCTCTTTATTACCTAGGACGCAATAGAGCCAACGTAAAGCCCAGCAACCATTAAGCTATGGGGGTCTGATAATGTGTCGGGCTCGGCCATGCACGAGAGAGGAGAGAGCTTGCAGGCGGAGTCCCCGATGGTGGGAATCTGGCTCACAGCAGTTGGCGGCACTTGCTCCAGAAGACTAGCACTTTCGCTGGCTTCGCTGACGAAGTCGCTGGGCAGCATGGTCTAATCATTCACCGCCAACACAAGTTCGGGATGTTTGTTGTTCCGTGGGAACTTGGTGGTGTCCTTCAGGATTCGTATGTTTCAAGGACTAGGCATGATGGTCTATTGATAGCTTTCTCCAAATCGTATTTTGAAAGCCCAAAATAGGCTGGAAACTCAGCCTGTTGACAACTATTGAGACAACTGCAAGTCACAATTTACCAGGAAGTAAATACCTCTGCTTGCGTTGGTGGGATGGCCCCCATAGAAAATATTTGGGATGCAACTGACAAAGGCTTTCCCATCCATACGAATGCCTTCAGATTGCCTAATCCTAGGCGGCATTTTGGAAAACACTATAGAGGGGGTTTACTGGGGGGGGGTATGACGTGGCTTATAGGATATGGCGTATCAGAAGGTGGGGTGTAACAAGCCGTCAGCTGTCTGTTGCCAGATTCGAAACAGACAGTCAGTAGTATAAGACTTCGTTACAGAACAGAAACTGCATTCTGCAGGAAGTCGCGTAGGGAGCTCGCATCCAGGATTGAAAGGATGCTTTTACTTTCTAAAAAACAGGGAGTCAGTGTCACTGTGCCTAAGAGGGTTAGATGCTTAGGACGACAAAGTCAGGTGTTTACTTCCAGAGGAAATCCAGCTCCACGGGTGAGGCATGTATGCCTAATCAAAATAAACAGCTGAAAAATCCGTATCACTCTTTGGGCACATCTAACCGCAGCTCACGAGGGTGGATCGGCCGGGTGCAGAAGAGGAGAGACCTTGTCCGGCAATAGTGCCAAGGAAGATCAAACCATACAAAGAAGGATGCGGGTGGTCCCGGAAGAATACGAAAGGCAAGCTGGGGAAGGGTCATCGGTAAAAACGCGGGAGATACGAGAGTGAGATGGAAGGAAATCAATGTATGTAAGTAGACCTCAAGCCTCGCCAACCATATTTGTCCTTGTTAATGTTTTATTTACTTCCAACTCCGATGTACGATGAATGCTCATAGGGCCCTGTTTCGCATAGTACTCCATCGCCTTTTTGCCAGGATCATTTTCGTAGCGCCGTACAAACCTCAGTATATCTGTGTCCTGGGAAACATAACCATTCCACGCCAGCTTTCGAGTTATTGAGGCTGAATCGAAAATGTTAGAAACCTCTCCGGCATTTTTCCACTGCACAGTGAGTTTGGAAACACAGATAACTTGCATTCTGCGCGCCGATGCTTAATTTCCGCAAGCATTCAATATCGATACCTGCAGGCAGCAAAACAGCGAGTCTTCTTTTCTAAAACGGTCTGTCTTGCTGTTGTTCCTACCCAGCCAGCACAAAACGTGGTAAAACATGTTAGAAACATATTTTTACCACTTCAAAAAAGGGGTTTTCTAGGTGCTCAGTCACCCCGATAATATCACTTGAATACCACCCAGTAGTACCACTTGAAATACCACATACAAGCCACTTGTCGATGGAACGCGGCAGGACCCCTTGTACGTAAACACCTCTGCCCTGGCTTCCCCGTTGCCTTCACACTATTGGTGGTAAACACACCACTGAATAAAGGATCTCTGGCTCTGTCATATTAGTAATGTTTCATTAGCGGACCGATAGTACCTAAATAAACGACCTGATCTTAATTGTTACCACTAGTATCCCGAAAATATCTCACAATTCTTCTTACCATTCGATTCGGAAGTGGCGTAATGAAAAAAAACAATAACTGGAACAACATACTGACTTTTACAAGCGCTCTCCGGCTCCTCCGATTCCAGGTACGGTGCAATCTGAAAATCTATGGAGTTTACTTGGCAATCCCAATCTGACCTGATGCACTTCCGAGACCTCGTGTTTTGCAGCCACATGCAGACATGAAATCGGAACTCTGGATCCGAATGACTTGCGGAAACAGTGTGTGAGTTAGGAGCATCTGGAAAGCAAAATGAAAATAGGTATAGGCTTAAAGGGAAACGCTTTGCTAGCATGATGAATATCACAGATTCATTAGTAATTGAAAGGAAGTACCTTGCACCACTCCAAATAACAGTTCGCCATCAAGCACAGATTTTTGTTTTTCCTGAGACTGCACTCTTTCTCGAGGTTGGCATGCAGTACCTTCGGCAGTAGGGCCCGAACGGTCTCACAAGGTGTCCCCTCATTTACGGAGGACAGTAGTGTAAACTGAAAAAATAAATAATTTCAAATACGTGAACCTACCAAGCTTTTTAGGCTGTTTGCTGGACAAATGTTGCTTAGTCTTTATAAGATCATCAACACTTTTCAGTGGCAGATGAAAATCATCCTTGGCCTTGAATCCAGCTGTGTCCGCCGTTGAAATGTGGATCCTTTCTGCTAATTCGCCGCCAAAACTTTTGCAGCACATTTCTTGTATTTGAGCAGGATCTTCTACAGAGAACATTCAAGTAACGACTGAAGACTTGCCCCTCATACTTTCAGTGTCGTGTGGCATCTTCTAAAGTCTTTGCTCTACTGCATCATTTGCAGTAAAGTAAAAGTAGGAACCAGTCGGTTCCACAAGAAAGCAGTCCCTCGAGTTGGACATTCTCCTCATAGGTACTCTTCTTGGTGTCACTGATGTTGATGGAATTTCTTCTATGAGCATCATGCACATGAAAACATGCTCAGACCTTAGTTCCGGTGTGCTTGGCGGTGTCAGATAAGACTGAAATATTGGTGGAACGTTTTCTTTTTCAGAATGTTCTCAGCCGTCCTCTATTTCAGGTGAGTTATCCGATTCATCAGAGCTTGATTCGGTAGTCAAGAATCGGTGTGGTCGTTTACTACCGAATGTAACTGGATGGAGACGCTGGTAGGCATGGGATCCACATGAACTGCTTCACGGAGTACTGGTGCATGCAAGCCCTAGTGCACATAAAAACCACCGGGAATGACAAGAGATTCGCATGTGCGAGGCGCACCAAGAATCGTCCGTGGGTCCCGAGGTACTTGGCTAAAATGTGAACATTTGTAACCACTGTCGTGAATCCGTTGGTGACGTCTTGCACTACTGTACAAAAGATGTATATAATCTAATATGTTTCCAGTGCTTATCTACGTGTCCGTATCACTCGCAATCCGGAATTCCGAAGCAGAAATATGACTGTCAAATGTGTTCACCTGTTCCGCGTCGTCTAAGATATAAATGAACATTATGTGGGTAGCCAAGTCTTACCAGCCGGACTCATGCAGATAGCCGCCTTGGCTAAACCCGAAGTAGATGCTTCTGGTGTTGGCCTGTCTGATGCTCAAATCAGTTGTCGCAGTCTTTGTTTGTTAGCGGATTTTGACGAACCAGGACGGAAAAATGTTCTTCCAGGCACTGTTGAAATAGTTAGGTCCGCGTAATTTAAGAAGAGAAGCTGAAAAGAGACGACCGTCTACGAACTGTCACTGCCTTTTGTGGTTTTCAGTAACATTATGAAACTGAGCGGATAGATCTTTG
Organism: Fasciola hepatica; assembly: GCA_948099385.1. Lineage (NCBI taxonomy): Eukaryota > Metazoa > Platyhelminthes > Trematoda > Plagiorchiida > Fasciolidae > Fasciola > Fasciola hepatica. The sequence goes on along the minus strand of CANUEZ040000112.1, from coordinate 2,754,227 downwards.
CCCTAGGACAAAAGCTCACTGATCCAAGTACTACACTGAAGAAAAGGTCCGAAATATGGTGCATCATATTACAGTAATCGAATTTAGAGTTCTGTCCTTAACTTGGCAAAAAATATCGTCACCTCAGGACAGAATCATGAACTAGCCATGGGCCCAAATCATACCAGACCGCTCAACAGGGTGGACTGGCAGGCACGCGCCAGAAATTTGTAGCACACTAAAACAAATCGAAATCAACTATTCTTCATAATACTCTAGTTATTGAAATTTCTTTGCGCTTTGATGATTTCCCATGCAATGCAAAGAATTAATTTGGCCGTTTTGAGCAAAAGAAAGCTCTCATCGTCGAGAAAAACGGAAGTGGTATTTAGGTGATGAATCTACTGCACAGAAGGTGGTATTTTGGGCTGGCTGGGTAGGGTTGGTTCGACTTTTCCGAGATAACCTCATTGTTATCAGATGACTGGTTTATTCAGAGCCTTCCAAGCACATGTATTTAAAAGCTCTGGTCTTGTTGGGTCACTATCTGAACAATCGCTAATGTAGGGTGATCTTCCTGGGGGACAGCCCAGCGGTTATCATCTAAATCGCCGAAGAGGCGGTCTTGCGTACTTTTCGGCTTGGATTCACCACCGGCATTGGTTCTATTTAATTAACTCACTGAGGCCACCTCATGAACTTTATCGCACACTGGGCCACACATTGTCCATCCGAAAATTGTCTGAGCCGCACATGGTTCCTCGGGGTTTTCAGTCTTTTAGTTGGATACCCAGCGGGCCTCAGGCACGTCGCAGCCAATATTACGTCAACCTGTGTGCCTTTACTTCCCCAAACGGGGCCACTCTTGGATGAGGCAACTGGCTGGCCATTGCCGTAACAGAGTTCGTCGGTCGCCTTGGCAAACAATCCAGGGGAAACTCCCGTGGTAAGTCAATTATTCCTTAATCCACGAGAGGCACTAGCTGCGATTTCGCCTTTCCCGATTTGGTGGTAAATATGTCACCGACAGTGCTGCTATTTAACGATATGGTTTTGCACTCTGGGCCATGTCATTTCACAAATTTGTGAGTCACCACTTTCGCATCCTGCCCAGTATCCTAAGATGCCGTGGCTCTCGCCAATCCTTTGCGCACCGTGGCCTTTACTGGGATGAAACCCAAACTCGCTGGTTTATCCGGATTGCCCGTAAGAGGGCATAAGCCTCTGAACTCTACAGAATCCGCGGTCTCAGAAGCCTTATTGGTATGCAACAAAGAGTGGTGGTTGCCTCCAAAGCCCTCATGGCCACACCTGATTCATTTAAAAAATGGACCGCACGGTGTGATGCAATTATCCTGATAGAGCAAACTCAGTTCCGCTTGCCCACTGTTCACTGATCGGTATGGTTGATTCCTGAGGAGTAGGGCACTCTAGCAGACCGCTGGCCGCTCCACAAAGCTTTCATGTCATTGGCATCACTGACATGTGCCTTCACACATGACTTGGTCCCGAAAGACTCCTTCGGCTCTACTGGTGACGCACTTCAGCATAGTCCAACTTTCTTACTGATTTCCAGCACAGTTGACCAAAACGGGCCGTTCGCAACTCGTGATTGCCGGTCGGCGCACTCAGCGAGATTTTCAAACGTGACTTCACTTCCGTTCTAGCTGATACTTTTTCCTTTCTCGGCCAGTGACTCCGGAATTTCAAGAGGCAGACAGCGAACAGTCGATTGAAGCGGATTCAGAGGGGTTAGATCCCAACCGTAATTTTATTGATTAAAGGCAATGCTGCTGTTTCGCATGGTTATCTCTGAGGTTCACGGGGGCTAGGCCATCCTAAGTGGGCCTCTCCTCCATCTTCACACCTTCAATCAGGTCCCGTGCAACTCCAAATTGTTGTCCAAAAGGCTTTCCCAGTACTTTCCGGGCTCTAGTACGGCTACACTCTGGGTCCATCTTTACCTATTCCCCCTTGATTTCTTGGCAAGTTTATAAGGTTGTACCTTATGTATAGGAACCAGGGTCTGATGTTTCTTGCTCAAAGAAATTCCCGTGCTGTTTCACAAATCTACTATACTGATCCGGAGGATCATCTAATGTCATTAGTTCCACTGCTGTAATATCCGCCTTTGGTGAAGTTCCGGCTAACCTGTCCGCTGGTGGTGTTTGTACTTCCCCTTCATCCTTGACCTCCGAATCTGCAACACATCTGGTGTAAATTCCCTCGAGCGTTCTTTCGGCAGATATCCCCTCCGCCTTGCGTATCTTAGGCCGGCTCAGACCGAGCTTCTAGTTCGGAAATTCTAAGCCTGCATACATCGATATCTTCATACTCTAGGTCATTTGGTGAAATAAAAGATACGGCACTGACAGAGCCAACACGCCTAGGAAAAACTAGAAAATTAAAACCTCCCAGAACCGCGCCAAAGAACTGGCGCCTCACTTTTGGATTTTCGCCAGCATTCTTGTTTGATTTTCTTGGCATTTCAGAGTCCCGTTTCTTCCATGTTTGAGTACTGTTAGTTCCGAGAATCGAAATTCAAGCAACAAGTAGCCCGATCGGAAGAACCTCGCCCACAGGACAAGATTGATTGTCAAATTCTACCATGCTGAATTATAAAAGCAACAAACGCGCATCATACACCAGCGTCAGATGTGCCCCCAACGACTCATATTTAGGGCCAAAGTCCAATGCAATAAGAGTAAGCAAGCAGTTTCATGTCAACCAAAATCAAGCTCAAATAAACAAGGCTTTGTCACATGAACAACTACGTGGTAGTTGCGGGCATCAGAGTTTCAAGACGAACAGATTTAAGTTATGGGAAAATGAAAGTGCCGTAGATAAAGAAGAATTTTGAGCGCATGAGTTACTGCTGTTGTTGAAAGAGAAGATAGTAGCTCGGAAGGTTCTTCCAGAGGGTTTGAATAACACAGTGTTGTCAAATTTATCTGCAAGTAAGGGACGATGAGGTGGCACTTACAGAACCTTTTCTGCATCCCATCCTCTAACTCGAATGTGTTTCATGGTGATAACAGATCCTTACAAATAAGCTTCTTGATTTTACTAGTGCGAAAACGAGGCCTCCTGACCATAGTGTGTTCCATCATTCACCTGTCAGTTACAACAGCGTAGGCTTCATGTTCTAAGACCTGGATAACTACAAACATCTTAAATTGAAAAAATATAAACTGCTTTCGGAGATTTATTTTAGCGTTTCTAAGGTGTGCGATGGAGCACAAAATACCCATCCGTCATCGTAGAGCAGCAGCAAACCCCTGCACACGACTTAATTTTAAAAGTGGCAGACAGAGGACTTGGACAAATGGCGGCAAATGAATATGCCCAGTTGCTCAGAGGAGATAGAGTACTTGAATAAGTCGCCAATATGTTCAAAGAATTATACATCAAATAGTTTGCCTTTGTAAGGTTGATTAGACCTTACTTCGCGGTTTCCTTAGTAAACGCGTGCCTCGGTCCTTTGTACTGCGTGGACCACCTGCACGTTACTCTAATGTGCGGCACTGCACAAATATGTTAGCCAGAACAGTATTCTCCACGACCCGTGAGAACGAGAAGGCGATTGGGAGAGATAGTGGTTAGCGTGTATTTGGGAGCGTGCGTGAGAGCGTGCGCAGAAGCAACGGTCAAATGGCCACCGCGCTTGGCAGTCAGCGTTCAGTTAAACAATAAACGTGGTAAAAGTATGAACGAAGATGGCAACCGCTACAGGGGCCTCCTCCTAGAAGTCCGACGGAGTTGGGCTTCGATCGTGATGGTAAGCCGGAATTATTGGTTGTCCAGGAACTCCTCATAGCTTCTCCGTTATATTGTTGTTGACGTCGAACGACTGCTGATGAGTTTACCGGTGCCTGCACTCTCGAGGTCCGATGTGCGTGGGTCCAACTGTGTTTTGGCGCCCGCGGGTCTCATACGAATGCAAGCCGGAAAATGCCTCGTCAGGTCCATCCAAAAAGGCGTCCAGTTGCCGTCTCCAGTGCCAGGCTGACCAATCGTCCCGTTGTCCAGTGAGCGGTTGGCTCCTTGAACGTGCACGGGAGTCAGCCAGGCTACGGATGAAGCCAACGTGACTGTGTAGATCCGTCTGAGAGAGGGCAAGGTAAACTGGAACAAAATAGCGCCTGAGGGCGCCGGCGGATGTTGGACCGTAATAACAACACACAAACGATGTTCGGTGTTGTTGTAGTCGCTAGGAGACCAGAAGAAAATGAAATCATAACTACCGATTGTAATTTCACGGGTCTGTTGTTTGGTAAATCCATGGCGAACTTCCCAACTTATTGCTAACAGTCGGTTGTAAAAATCGTCACGAAATCGGCGAAGCGGACGGGATTTCGTAGTTGGCGACCGCGACGGCTACTTCGCGTTGCGGGTACGGTTGGAGAATCTGATGGACTAGCTGCCGAGTCCTCACTAGGCGCAATTGGGGGTGGTTCGAGTGGTAACTCGCTCGATGCAGGTGACTGAGCGACTTGAGTGGGTGTAAATTGGCCGAGCGGCTTGCACTCAATGACGGCAGGCTTGAGACGGTCGATAGATACGGTGTCGTGTCGTCCGTTGATATCTATGACAAATGTTTTAGCCCTACGTTTTATCACCCGAAACGGGCCAGTGTATGGCGCTTGTAGTGGTGATCGAACGCCATCGACGCGAAGGAATACATGAGTAGCGGTTCCTAACGCAGTTGGGACATAACTTGTAGACTGTTGTTCACGCGGCGGACTGGCCTTGAGCACTCGCATGTGCTGCGTAAGGCGCTGAGCATAGTCACCGTAGTCGAAAGTCACGGTTGATGAGGGGGCTACCAACTCCCCAGGCAGACGAAGTGTACAGCCATATACTAGTACGGCCGGTGTTGTGTGTAACTCCTCCTTAACGGTACTACGCAGGCTTAAGAGTGCTAATGGTAGTGTTTCACTCCAAAGGGGGTTACCGTTTGCTCGAAGGGCGGCTTTTAATTGCCGGTGGAAACGCTCGACCATACCATTGGCCTGAGGGTGGTAAGCTGTCGTCTTAACGTGTTGGCAACCGAGCGTAGCGAGTAGGCTGCCGAAAGCGCCGTCAAAGTGTGGACCGCGATCGGTGGTTACTATTGCCGGGCAACCGAAATGACTAACCCAACCGGTCAGAAAAGCTTTCGCGGCCTCTTCCGAGGTGGGACGAGGGATAGGGATGGCCTGCGGCCAGCGAGTAAAACGATCCACGCATGTGAGTATGTAAACGTACCCAAGCGAAGGTGGGAGTGGTCCTACGAGGTCGACGTGCACATGATGAAAACGTGTTTCAGGTTCTGGGAACCTGGCTAACGCCGCCTTAGTGTGCCTATGGGTCTTAACACGTTGACACTGCAGACAAGCACGAGCCCATTGACGGACATCTCGTTTGACATTGTGCCAAACAAAACGCTCAGTTATCAGTTTCACCGAGGCAGTCACACCCGGATGAGCCAGATTATGAAGTGTCAGGAACGTAGGATACCGGTGGGCAGCAGGAACTACTGGCCTAGGGCGACCTTGCGATACATCGCACACGATGGTATTCTGGGAAGCTGGGATAGGCACTGTGGTTAAACTCAAAGAACCGTTTTGCCGAAGTCGTTCGATGTCAGGGTCCATAGTTTGAGCCTGTGCCATTGCGTCCAAATTGATGTTAGGCGTTTGTGACAGACTTAGTTGATATACGCGCGATAAGGCGTCTGCGACGGGATTAAGTACCCCAGAGACGTGTCGTATGTCCACAGTAAACTGTGAGACAAAGTCTAAGTGGCGAATCTCGCGTGGTGAGTATCGATCGTAAGCTGACTTCAGTGCGTAAACCAAAGGCTTGTGGTCTGTAAACACCGTGAACGAACGGCCTTCGAGTGCATGTCGAAAATGACGGATTCCCAAGTAGATGGCTAATAACTCTCTACCGAACGTGCTGTACCTTGATTCCGCGGGTTGTAGGCGCTTGGAGAAGAATGCTAAAGGTTGCCAAGAGTCATCTACGAACTGTTGCAGTACTGCTCCAACCGCTGTGTCCGAGGCATCCGTCACTACCGAAATAGGAGCCAAAGGGTCGGGGTGTGTCAGGAGTGCTGTGTTGGCGACAGCATCTTTGACCAAGGCGAATGCGGCCTGTGCCGTGTCGGGAAACACGAACTTCCGCTTACCTCCGCGCAACAGGTCGGTGAGGGGTTGCATCATTTCCGCACAGTGAGGAATAAATCGGCGGTAGAAATTCACCAGGCCGGCAAACTGACGCAACTGGCGAAAAGATTGGGGTTCAGGGTAGTCGCGAATAGCGGAAACTTTATCTGACAGAGGGCGGATACCCGAGGATGAAATAGAATGTCCTATGAACGTGATATCAGACCGGCCTAATTCGCATTTCGCGATATTGATCGTAACGCCGTGCTGGCTAAGGCGTTCGAAAAGTGCTCGTAAGTGCGTAGCGTGCTCTTGCTCTGAAGAACTCGCCACCAAAATATCATCCAGGTATACGTGGACATTTTCCAAACCACGGGTTGCCTCGTGCATGAACCGTTGAAAGGTCTGGGCTGCATTGCTGAGTCCAAACGGCATTCGCAGAAACTCGAACAGCCCGAAAGGTGTAGTGACGGCAGTTTTAGGGATATCGGCCTCTGCTACCGGGATCTGGTTGTACGCCCGAACCAAATCGATACGGCTGAAGATGGAGCAACCTGATAAAGACGAAGTAAGATCCTGTATATGGGGAATCGGGTATCGGTCCGGGACGGTGACTTTGTTAAGCGCTCTGTAATCACCACAGGGTCGCCAGTCGCCACTAGCCTTAGGAACCATATGAAGGGGGGAAGCCCAAGGGCTACTAGAAGGGCGTATTATACCCAGTTCTAGCATATGTTCGAATTCGGCCTGTGCAACACGAAGCTTGTCTGGTGCTAACCGACGCGGCCTACTGAACACTGGGGGTCCCTTAGTGTCGATATGGTGAGTGACACTGGTCGTCACTGCTGGGAGAGGCCCGGCCTGCCGAAACATGGCCGGGTAGGCGGCGATGAGTTCGCTATAAGGTTGGTGTGCCGGTGGTTGAACGTAAAAGGGCGTGACGTGATTCACTCGCGAATTATGACCCGCAACAGCGAAAGTGGTCTGACGATCCACCACTCTGCGGCGCCGTGCATCAACTAACAAGTCAAAGTGCTGCAGGAAGTCAATGCCTAGAATTGGGTACGGGACGTCGGCGATGATGAATACCCAACGAAAATTACGCTTTAAACCCAAGTTTAAGGTGAGCGACCGCTGGCCAAACGTTGGGATGGCCGTGCCATTGGCAGCGCGTAGTGTTTGGGCCTGCGGTGTGCTATTGTCGTCTTTCGCTCGGGGGAGGACGCTCACTTCGGCACCGGTATCTACAAGGAATAGGTTATTTGAAATGATGTCCCTTACGTTCAAAAGACGACTATTGGTGTGATACCCGGCTTCGTGGGTCGCCACCACGGTCCGGGGGTTTAGTTTCCCTGATGAGCACCGGGAAACGTACACCCTCGTTTGCATCGTTTGGCTCCCTCACCGAAGCGACTGTGGTACTTACAATATCCTTCTTTTGAAGAACCGACGAAACGGCGTCGCAATGACGGACTATGGAGCCTAGGTGAGCGTGCGCGGTGCCGCTCCTGTGACCCACTTCTAACTGCTAGGCGTTGGAGGCTCGCGTCAATTCTAGACAAAACTGACGCGAGATCGTTAGATGTGGGCAAGGCAGGCACCGTTGCGACGGACGGCTTGGTTACTCCAGCTACAGCGGTGTTGTATCGTGACATCAGCTATCACTGCAGTTTCCTCTAGCGAGCATTTGCGTGTGGCACTTAGTAAAACTGGAATGTTATGCGGCAAACGCTGCAGCCAAAGTTCCCTCAAGAGCGGGTCCTCACCTATTGTCGGTCCTCTCAAGCGCTGCATCTCACGCAGCAGTTCGGAGGGCTTCCTACTTCCAAGCTCAACGTTTTGAAGTTGTTGCATACGTTGGTCTTGCGTTGGGGTCGTGCGGGCAATGACAGCCTCTTTTAAAGCCTCATAGCTTCGGGAAGAGATTATTACGTCCCTTACTTGCATTGTGACTTCTGACGGGAGGCGGCCTGCTACCCACCTGAAACGGCTGGCGTCGCTGGTTATACGGCAGTTTTCGAATTCTAACTCGACCAGCGTGAACCAGAGTTCTGGATCAGCAGGTGTGAATGCCGGTATGTGCAGCGTGATCGCCCCAACGGTGGGGTCTGAGCAGGATTTCCGTTCGGCAGACATAGCGATTACTTTATGGAATACCGACGGGAAAAGAAATCAACGACCAATGGGGCACTATAGTCTTCGCGAAAAAAAAAAATCACGACAAATTAGACACACAAAATATGTTTGGACGAAAAAAAAAAATATTTGGTAAACCAACCGAGAAAAAAAAAATCAAGATAGGGAAACAATAAAACACACAAAAACGTACGCAGACGGGACCTTGAACGGTAGAAAACAAGGAAACTCACGTGACCTGAGGATCACGTCGGGCTCACCAATTGTAAGGTTGATTAGACCTTACTTCGCGGTTTCCTTAGTAAACGCGTGCCTCGGTCCTTTGTACTGCGTGGACCACCTGCACGTTACTCTAATGTGCGGCACTGCACAAATATGTTAACCAGAACAGTATTCTCCACGACCCGTGAGAACGAGAAGGCGATTGGGAGAGATAGTGGTTAGCGTGTATTTGGGAGCGTGCGTGAGAGCGTGCGCAAGAGCAACGGTCAAATGGCCACCGCGCTTGGCAGTCAGCGTTCAGTTAAACAATAAACGTGGTAAAAGTATGAACGAAGATGGCAACCGCTACACCTTCAGTTCTTTGAATGAAAGCCGGTCGGCTGTCCGTCGGTACAAAATTGTCTGGTGCTTCCGAGCTAATAATGGTTAAGCCAGTGCCAGTCATTTGGCCATCCGGAGCCTTTCGTCCTAGAGGCCCGGAGAATATACTGTCTCAGAATTTTGCATCCGTGAGAGGTTGGTCCCAGCCCATAGTTCCTGACTGGGACGGAACTTTTGTCCGGCGATCAGGTGTAGGCTGGCCACATAACTGCCAACGGTCTCCAAATAGGACTCAGACGGAGAGGCCGAGAAGTTATGCAGCTGCCGGTGAATCCGTACATCGGCAATAATGAGAGGCCTTCTGTGCACGCTGATGGGCCACCTATTTTTCCCCGTATAACCTCGTGAATATCTGTACAACATGGGGAGACCAAGTTCAATGTATTCCAAGCACCGAGGTACCCGCTTGGCGATATACAAGAAGAAAGTGAACACAGAAAAACGTGAAACGTCTGTGGTAGTTCTCCGGTTGTAAGCGTCTGAAGACGACGAATCTGAGATAAAACGAACACTGCATGCCTACCTTTGCTTTCTAGTGTCTGATGTCCTCCAGAGTCAACATACTTAGGGAAACTGCAATTGTCTACCTTCTTGTCGCTCACCACTAACAATAAAATGATTCTACATCCAGAGCTGAGTCGAATTCAGGTACCGGATTGTCAAAGCACCATTCTAAGACGAACACTGTGCATGTAATGGTATTGGTAACGGCTTATTTCTCGCAAATGGATGAGGAACATGCAATATGCAAGATCAAAATTTACAGGTAATGCAAGTATACGGAAAAGGACACAACTCTGTCGATAGTGTACAAAGCAGAGTAAAATGGAAGGCCAAATTAGATTTTCCACTGGTTGAGGTAAATTAAGAAAGATTTACCCGGCAAGATTGAGGGCCAAGGTCGTTTTGGGAAAAGGCAATGGGTGAGGGTCAGCTGACTGGAATTTCGATTAATGAGGGAAATTGGCGTGAAAAATGTTAGAAGTGAAGAGGTACTGGGACCAAGCCAAACAAATCACAATCGTAAAATGATTTCAGGGTAACTGACACCAAAAGTTTATCAAATCCGAAACTGGAAAGAGAGATAATATACAATAAGACGGGTTTACTGTTTTCCACTCGCAGGACTACCGATTCTTGTTCTGCGGAAAGAGCAATAAGGTGGCCATTGAGAAGCGTCACTCGGGGCTTCGTGGAAGGATTCGAGAATAATACCTTTAGAATCTGTGGAGCTGAACTAAGGATCAGGAGTTACAAAGAGTGTGCATAATGGACACGCTGAAAGGTGTCAGTGAACTACAGCTTTTTATATATTTCGAAGGATGCGTGCCGTGATGTGTCAGCAGAACGACAATAAAAAGCAAAGGTTACTCGCCTGGTTTTCGAGGAGCATGTTTTGCCATTTAATTGCATAGCAGGTTGAATGCCGAAAGGCAGAAATTAGGTGGAGTTTGAGAGTCGATGAGAAAAGTATCATTGGTACATCTAGGGCCGTCTTCGGGTGTTGATTCGGAGGATAATGCGGGCGATTAGTTTGTAACTTCCATCTGTAGTTTACCAATTTTGTAGTTACATTATCCCAGAGGCCAGTATTTTGGTAAATACCAATCAAGGGAGATAGAAGTACATTTTCGGCGTACTGAGCTCTCAAATAATTCGAAATTTCTTTGGTGGTCGGCGTTTATGAAAGTCCAAACGACAAAACGCATCTGGAAGAAAACCGAAAGAAAAGCGGCAGTCGGGGTAGGTTCCCGCTGTGGTTAATTGGTTAACGGTGTGAAGTTCCTCAAAACCTAGACCAATTTCATATGCTCTATCCCACTCCATGTAAAGGCTGATAATATAGATTGAGTTAAGGTGTATCGATGCCCACTGAACTTCCTCCGCTGCCTTATTTAGTTCCTCTACATTGGCTCTCCTATAGTGTCGACGTAACACGATTTCCTTTGGTGACTTGCTAAGTCTAACCCTTGGGACTACATGACCTCTTTTGCACGGTGGCTCTTTCCACTTAACTTCTTTAACGCCTTGATGGTGCTGCGTTATGATTAAATAAAGGAGAGACGAGTGCTGTCCACCTTTGTGTCTAGTAACCTGGGTCACATGCCGTGTGAGTGCATGCAACAGGACCCACTACAGAAACTGGTGCCCCTTTGATCCCCTTGATGCGATCTTGCCCTCCCAGTTATTTTGCGGTAGGTCGAGATTCCCTAATAAGACAAACTCCTTTGTGTGTCTGCACTGCGTCTAGCATTTGCAAAAGCTCGGCGTCTTCCTCATCTGTCTCTGGCGGTGCCCTGTCGATACGGATAACGCAGACTGTTTGAACCTCGACCCTGATAAAGCAGGACCTGGCCTGTACATTACCAGAGACCAAGTTGAATTGAGCCCACAATGGCCTATGTCGGCCCGTATTATAAAGCTGCTCCGCCCCCTGTCTTCCATTCACTTTATCCCATCCGTAGGCGGCAAATCCGTGAAAGAGGACGTAGCCAATAGCTGGCTTTATTCAAATTTTTGTCAGTGCAACGACGTCAGGCTTCGAGACCCTAGGCATCAAACCCACCAATTTTGTCTGGGTGACTGCGGGTATCTGTGTATCAGACCGCTAATTCCCCGGTCCTCGATACTTACTTCATTGCGAACTTTCCGGCTGGACCACCCTCGGGCGCAATCTCACATGTGATGCCCCGTTTTCGCCTCTGCAGAGCCGCGTCTTGAATATTAAGTGACGCTCTTTATTTCGTGGCCTTATCGTTCCCACCCTTCGACCCGGTGTGGGGCTCAACGTGCACAGCGGACGTATCTTCCCTTTGATTAACCATACCGAGGACCCGAGTTAGTATTGCTTCCACCTCGGCCCGGCTGGTTTCCTCAGCCCTACCCTCTGGTACCTCCAACTTCTCTGGTTCCGCCGGAGCAGATTTTTTGAGCGTCTCCTTTAGAATCGAGCTAGCTGGATGCACTTTCTCAATACTAACCAGACTGGGTGCCCAATGAGTCCCGTCCATTTTGGCCTTTTGAACTACCTGAACCTTTGCTTGTTATTGATTGGCTCCTAACCCAACTTAGGGACCTGACTTACCCCTTGGGATTTAGGTGTTGACTTCCAAAGAGGCTTCATCTCGAAGTTTGCTATATATGGAGAGTTGGCGGGTTCAGATCAGGTGGCCCGTTCTCAAAGAGACTATGGCTTAACTCCGTTTGACAAATGGCGGACTGTCAGGGTAAACCCTATTCCCTGCATGCCGTCCTCAACTGATCCTGCAGAAAACAACCTCTAGCGGCAGTAGCGGCGCTGGTCGCGTTCAGTGCCACGGTCCTTGTAACGACCGAACGTGTAAAATCCCCCAAAAACCACTGCAGTTTCTATGTTTCCCTAATATCACTCACTTATTCACACTATTGATTTGTTCTATGCACTGTTCGTTTTACGGACGAAAGCTTGTTTGTTCGCGCCCAGCGCGTTGCTCTATCATATCCTTATCTGGGACCTGCGTGACGCACGTGCTCTTTTCTCACAGGCCGTAATTTGGTCCTCGTTTTTTGAGTCCTTGTGATTGCATAATTTGGGTTTGTATCTGTTTCGTGTCATTCTTCATCTGATAATCTGGCATCGTAGAATTTCACGGATAATCGCCTTTTGATTTCGGGATCCGTTGCAAATTCGGCCACGCTTTGCTCAAACTTGTCTTACAATATCCATTTGATCAGCTTGGAACAAGTAAATACGCAAAATATCGAGAAAATGATCGAGGCATTTTGAATCCGGACGGGAAGTAATACGGCAAGTCACTGGGGAGGCTTTGTGTACTTTTGATTCTTTAGTTAGTGCTGGGTCACCTAGTCGTGTCAGTGCTGGCTCATGTATTACTGCGGGTAATATGGATTTTAAGAATATAAACTTATTTAAGCTAAAGTTATTAGCCCTAGAACAACAACTTTTATCAGATAAACAACAGGCCCGGGATGCAGAAGAGAAATAAAGACAAAACAAACGTGAGCAGAAGGTCAGCGCCTACAACATATCCGATAGGTCAAAGAAATTAAAATAAGAATCTTTGCTCCGGTCGCCGAATATAAAACATCAAAGCCACCAACAATCAATCTGCACAGAGTAGAACTGAGAGTTTTCGACGGACGACCTGAACACTACTGCAAGTTCATCAGGTGGTCCAAAACCTTAGTCGAAAACAAGACAACCGACCCTGAGCGAAGGTTCCTATACATAATTGGGGTTTGTATCTGTTTCGTGTCATTCTTCATCTGATAATCTGGCATCGTAGAATTTCACGGATAATCGCCTTTTGATTTCGGGATCCGTTGCAAATTCGGCCACGCTTTGCTCAAACTTGTCTTACAATATCCATTTGATCAGCTTGGAACAAGTAAATACGCAAAATATCGAGAAAATGATCGAGGCATTTTGAATCCGGACGGGAAGTAATACGGCAAGTCACTGGGGAGGCTTTGTGTACTTTTGATTCTTTAGTTAGTGCTGGGTCACCTAGTCGTGTCAGTGCTGGCTCATGTATTACTGCGGGTAATATGGATTTTAAGAATATAAACTTATTTAAGCTAAAGTTATTAGCCCTAGAACAACAACTTTTATCAGATAAACAACAGGCCCGGGATGCAGAAGAGAAATAAAGACAAAACAAACGTGAGCAGAAGGTCAGCGCCTACAACATATCCGATAGGTCAAAGAAATTAAAATAAGAATCTTTGCTCCGGTCGCCGAATATAAAACATCAAAGCCACCAACAATCAATCTGCACAGAGTAGAACTGAGAGTTTTCGACGGACGACCTGAACACTACTGCAAGTTCATCAGGTGGTCCAAAACCTTAGTCGAAAACAAGACAACCGACCCTGAGCGAAGGTTCCTATACATAATTGGGGTTTGTATCTGTTTCGTGTCATTCTTCATCTGATAATCTGGCATCGTAGAATTTCACGGATAATCGCCTTTTGATTTCGGGATCCGTTGCAAATTTGGCCACGCTTTGCTCAAACGTGTTTTACAGTCTTTTTCTATAGCACTTCGCTATTGGTGTCGTAGGAGATAAGTCAGCCATCCTTATAACGTGGGTCACATACCGGTGGTTTTCGTTCTTTCTGGTTTCCCGTCGTTTACGATATTTTCCGTTAGGTCGTGAGTTGGCTGTCTTCTACTTCTATCTGTTATGACCTTCGTGTCCCGCTTGGTGCACTGCACTTCAGCGTCTCGTCAGTTAACCCCCTTCTTAACGGATTCTACTTCTGTCAGGAGGCTCTTTCCACATTGTTGAAACCTGCTGCTTTTTGCTTTTTGCCAATAAACTTTGTTTTCCCTGTTCATTTTTCACATCTGGCAAGCAGATTTTACTTTCTCCTAAGCTTTTGAGCGAATTTGCTCTCTCGAATATTGTTTCCATTTTAATGCTCCTGTCCCCTTTTCCTGGTTCCCCTAAGGTTATGCGCCAGCACTCGCCTGCGAAAGCGAAGCCGTGGGCGTGTAGAAGACGTTCGAGAGCGGCTGTCGAACGTGTCTCCTATTGGGTCCAGCAGCAAGATACCAACGATATCCCCTCTATCGAACGAATAGAGAAGACGCAAGTCGGTTTACAGATGTAAGGTGTATTCTATATATCGTGGCACCGAAACCGTACCGATACGAGAGATAGACCGAACGGAAAACGGAACGAAACGCGACGGCTGTGCAGAAATCGGACCGCGAGCGTGTACAATCGGCGAACGACCGAAAGTGAAAGTGATTCAAAACGAGGTCGACGGAAACCTCGGAAAAGTCAGTCCAGCAAAACGTACGCAACCGGAGAATACTACGAGGTCGATGTCAAACGTCACAAAAGATCGTGGGGAAAATAGATCCAAAATGGTGTCCAGAAAATAGTCATTTTCTCAAAACGATCGAGGTCTTTAAAGCGGCCCCCCGCTAGAAAGCACGGAAAGCTTTCGAAAATTGTCAAGGAGAAGAAGGCATACAAACGATATTCGTGCGCGTGGATGCGTGTAAAATACGCAAGTGTAGCTGTGCTGTAGGATGCTGACGGGCAAAATCCGTGGTATGCAGGAACCGTAAGATGATGGTCGAGCGTAAACCAGATTCATTGCCAATGACATCGGTTGCGTGAATCGTCATCCAGATGTGCCACACCAAGAACGTCCAGCGTCGGGTAACCGTTAACCGATATGATATCCGGAAGCCAAATCGGTAAGTTCGTCAATGACAAGGATCGAGAGCCACATGTCCGATCGAGAATGTAAACGTTGGTGCCCAAAATTCTCCAGATTTCGTGGGGCCAGCGAAGCGTACCATATGGCGAGGTTTCATGAAACGAAAAGAAACGAAAAACTGATGTAGCAACCACAGTGGGCTTGACTAGAATACAGTAATAATTAAAGAGGTATGTCAAATCGTGTCGAAACGATAAACACGAAATTTATTACTGCAAAGTGCAATGGTTAAGATCGTGTCCGGCTTAGTCGCGAAAACGTGCCGGGAAAACGATCTTCCGACCGGAACGTGAGACGGGAGCCTCATTCACGGACGGGTGCATAGACGTGCTCTGCTGACTTGAACGTGAGACGATAGTCTCATTCGAAGTCGTAGCAGGCCACGCTAACTGCAGACCTTGACGTGACACGAAAGTGTCATCAACAGGCAGTGCAGGGTTAACATCGAATCTCATGTCAGCGGGCGACACGCTGTCATCAACGTACGTGGCTTTGAGACGATCGATGCTAAAGGTACCGACGCGACCGTGTCGAACAACCTTAAAGGTCTTATCGTGACGAGGATTCACGCGAAATGGACCTTCGTAAGGCTGTTGTAATGGTTTCCGTACCGAATCAACACGAATGAATACATGCGAACAAGTTTCGAGTTCGGTCGGAACAAAAACCTATCGTCGCTGCATTCGAGTCTGCACCGGAGCGAGATTTTGCATGTACGTAGACAAACAGTGAACGTGAGTCTGTACGGCAAGTGAGTCTGTACTCCGTAGCGTAAAGAATTCCCCAGGCAGTCGTAATGTCGTGCCGTAGACAAGTTCTGCGGCGGAACATTGAACATCTGCCTTTAAGCAAGTCCTGATACCAAGCAGAACTAGCGGTAACGTTTCGTACCAGTCGGGCCTCTCGTGTGCTCTAAGAGCCGCTTTGAGTTGGCGATGAAAACGTTCGACTAAACCATTTGATGCCGGGTAGCACGCGGTCGTGAGAATGCGTTCCGTACCCAGCATGTGAGTTAATGAAGAGAATAGATCGGACTCAAATTGTTGCCCTCGATCGGTAGTGATTGTGGAAGGACAACCATATGAAGCTATCTATCGTTCTATCAGATGTCGAGCCACTGATTCGCCTGTGACGACAGAGATGGGAATAGCCTCGGGCCACTTCGTAAGTCTATCGATGCACGTTAATAAATAGGTATACCCGTGTGATGGGGTCAGTGGACCCACAATGTCTACGTGGATATCATCGAAGCGAGCATCAGGCGTAGCAAATTACCGATAGGCGAGGCTACGTGCCTGTGCACTTTAGATTGCTGATATTGTAGACACCGTTTTGTCCACATACGAACATCTTTATTCATGGACGGCCAGTCGTATCGTGCAGCTACTAATCGGAGACTGGCTGCGATGCCTGGATGTGAGAGTCCATGTAGGGTATCGAACACGAGATGCCGATATGTAGAGGGTACAACTGGTCGAGGGATACCAGTAGACATGTCGCAGAGTATAGTCCCAGCACTGGTGGCCAGAGGTACGGACTGACACCGTAGCAACGACGACTGAGCTGCAGCCATACATGAAGAATCCTGTGCCTGTGTTGCAGCCATGGCAGGGATGTCTAGAACCGGAGATTTAATAGCATTAAGCGAAATGCGCGACAAAGCATCTGCAACGCGGTTTGACTCACCTTTAGCGTGTCGTAGGTCAGTCGTGAATCGAGAAATATAGTATAAATGTCTGACTTCACGTGGAGAGCAACGGTCAGACTTAGTATGCAATGCATACGTCAAAGGCTTATGGTCTGTAGAGAGGATGAAATATTGACCCTCGACTGCATGGCGGAAGTGCTTAACGGCATTATATGCAGCCAGCAGTTCGCAACCAAAAGCACTATTTTTGGTTTCCGTAGGACTGAGGCTTCGAGAGAAAAACTCTAATGGCTGCCATATCCCAGAAACAGACTGTTGCAGGACCACTCCGATGGCAAAGTCGGATGCATCCACCGCTATGCTTAGCGTGAAGGATAGAGCTGGGTGCATTAGGAGCGTGGTCTGAGCTAATGTCGCTCTAATCTCCGAAAACGCTACTCGTGCGGCATCCGTAAGCGACAACTTACGTGGATTGCTACGAAGTGGGTCAATTAATGGAAGCAGACGTTCAGCGGCGTGGGGTATGAAACGACGATAAAAGTTAACTAACCCCAAAAATGCCTTGAGCTCCTTGATTGAGAACGGTACGGCGTAATCTAGAATAGCGCGCACTTTATCCTCGCAGGGCTTAATACCCTCTCGAATGATCTTGTGGCCGAGGAACACAAGTTCCGGTTTGCCACGTTCACATTTATCAGGTTTGACTACTATTTGATGTTCGGACAAACGTTGAAATGGTAGCGTCAAATGTTGGAAATGTTCATCTTCGCTCGACGACGCGATGAGCAAGTCATCGATATAAACGTGAACACATCTCAGGTTTCGTGTAATGCTATCGATAAACCTCTGGAATGTCTGAGCAGCATTTCGCAAACCAAAAGGCATACGTAGGAACTCAAACAAATCGAAAGGAGTTGTGTCAGCTGTTTTCTTGACATCTTCAGCGGCGGCTAGGATCTGGTGATAGGCTCGCACCAAATCGATCTTAGAAAATACAGCCGTGCCGTGAAGCGATGCTTTGATGTCGTGTATGTGGGGTATCGGATAACCTTCGTAACGGGTAACCGAATTTAGTGCGCGATAGTCGCCACATGGTCGCTAGAAAATGCCGTCCTTCTTAAGAACCATGTGTAGAGGTGAGGCCCATGGACTGTGAGAAGGACGAACAATACCTTTAGAAAGTAAAGTGTCGAACTCACGTTTGGCGAAAGCCAATTTGTCAGGTGCCAGTCGGCCAGGTCGTGCCGTGACTGGTGGTCCGTTAGTGACAATGTGGTGTGCCACACGATCGGTCACTGCGTCTATCTCTTCAAATGGTTTAGTCAGTATGGGGAATTTAATAAACATGGACTGAAAATCTTGAGGAATGTTAGAAAACAATCCTGTGATTCGGTGTGCATCTGTTCGAGCTGCAAGACCCGTAAATTTAGTGTTCGACGAAGGATCAATAAGCTACAGCCTACGTGAATCAACAAGTAATTCATGGTGCAGCAGAAAATCGATTCCCAGTATGCCTGTGGGAACATCCGCAAGAATGAACGTCCACAGATACCGTCGTCGTGGTCCAAGGTTGACCGCAAGCTGTCTCGTGCCGTAGGTAGGAATGGAGGAACCATTCGCCGCTGACAGCCGAAGCAAAGAAGCTCGTGGCTTGTCTTTACCAACCGGCAAGACAGAAACCTGGGCCCCAGTATCGGCTAGGAACCTAGCGTTAGTGCACGAATCATGCACGTAAAATTAACGGCCAACCTGAGACTGATTGCCGGCGAGTACGGCCGCTTCTACTGGCCGGCAGTGGCGTTTCCCGCCGCGTACAAACACGGCTGTCTGCACCTACGGGCGGCTGGTCCGAAAACGCAGTGGAACCAACAAAAGCCGCTGGTAGGATGATCTGGTTTGGACGAGGCGGGTGAGGTGGATTCACGGCGGACATAGGCAGTGGAGGGCGCCCGTCCGTGGCGTTGTTTACGTGGGCTACTGCGAGGAGTCGGTATTTTGACTCTATCCTTGAAAGACAGGCGGCGCTGGATGGATCGAGAGTGCAGAGGCCTCTCCGGCGATTCATCCAGGTCAACGCCCCTAGGATTGCGTGATGTCGTGGCGAAGGGGGGATTAGCCTCACTGCCGACACGTGCGGCAATCTTGTCAGCCACGGCGGCTGCTCGTTCGAAGGACGAGTCCTCGAGGAGAGCAGTTACGGTGGTCTGAACATGGAAGGGTAGAGAGTCCAACCACAGTTCATTAACTATCTCCAAATCCTTATCGGCGGGTCCTGCCAAGGACCGGAGGTGAGCTAGGTGGCGGCTGGGTTTCGTATCCCTTATGGGGTGCCGTGCCAGTAGCTGACGTAACCGAAGAAAATGTTGCAATATGGCCTCCTTACGCCGATCGTACGGCTGCTCTTGAGGAGGATTTAATACTTAATCCCTCACTGAGGCGATAACATCGTCTGGGATTGCCTCTAAGGAATAGGAAGCTCGTTGGCGTTAGCCGATAATCTTACGTGCCCCAAGTTGCAGCCCTAAGGCTGCAAACCAAACCTCAGGATCATGTGGGATAAATGCACAGGTTTAAAAGCTACCGCAGACAACGTGAGATCTGTGTCGAGTTGCATCTTATTCTCTGATGTGGTTACGCTGCGATAATATTTTGTAAAAAGTATATATCCTGCATCAAAAAGAGGACGTAAAGCAGCGAAAAATCACAGACATACCGGGCGGGCTAATAATCCAGGAAGGTCTGGAAGTTTCGGGCTCACCGATATAGAAGACGTTCGAGAGCGGCTGTCGAACGTGTCTCCTATTGGGTCCAGCAGCAAGATACCAACGATATCCCCTCTATCGAACGAATAGAGAAGACGCAAGTCGGTTTACAGATGTAAGGTGTATTCTATATATCGTGGCACCGAAACCGTACCGATACGAGAGATAGACCGAACGGAAAACGGAACGAAACGCGACGGCTGTGCAGAAATCGGACCGCGAGCGTGTACAATCGGCGAACGACCGAAAGTGAAAGTGATTCAAAACGAGGTCGACGGAAACCTCGGAAAAGTCAGTCCAGCAAAACGTACGCAACCGGAGAATACTACGAGGTCGATGTCAAACGTCACAAAAGATCGTGGGGAAAATAGATCCAAAATGGTGTCCAGAAAATAGTCATTTTCTCAAAACGATCGAGGTCACTACAGGCGAGTATCAGCCCTAGGGAAGTGTACTCTGTGCGCAGCTTGAAGTCTTTCTCGACCAGCTTGAAGCAATTTTGGTGATACCGGAGGCAACGTTAACCGCACTGAATCCTCTCATCTTCCACCAGTTCCATGAGTTCCATGCGGCCACAGCTCACTGCCTGTCCAATGGCATAGACCGCAACTCCATTCATTTTGGCAGTGGTAGTCTAGTTTCTTTACTAATACCATAACAATCACCAGTAGGATATTAATACCACCTTTTAAACCGACAAAAAATATACCCTACCAAAAGTGCCACAGAAAGATGTTATCTGGCATTAGTTGCATTGACACTTGTAAAAACACCGAGAAGGCCACGAAAACCTAACCAGTTTTTGAAGAGAACAAACTCTCTTAAAAGTAGGCCCACCATAATGCTATTTGCTATACTTTAGTTCGGGCGAAATAACCTGTGCTATTTCACCAAACAACGCAAAAATGTTTATGTCTGAGAGCGACTCAAAAATTCAAACCACGCGTCAACTCACAAGACCCGATGGTCACAGGACCCGCGGCTTCGACCAGTGCGTATCCAGGTTCTTGACGATAATATTTTCCTTTACTACTTCGGCAGTAGTTTGTTCAGTTAGGTTCATTTCGGTTCGGTTTGCACAGGACCAAGGTGGCCGAGGCCAGTTAAGGGTAAAGGTTGAGATCTTCTAGACGATGGGGGTAAGGTTTCCCCCTGTGACCAGTGACCATTGTGGTTGCTAGTCGCTGCCCCCCAACCAAGCACTTATCTTTGCGATTCTAGGAAGCCCTTGCCTTCATACAATACCCCGAAAGAAGTCACATCAAAAACCCGTAAAACGGCATGAAGGCTTCTGGTTTTTTTTGCATGTGACAGTATTACATACCCTAGTTAATTCCCCTCTGGCCATATTGGCAGCTGCCCGACACTTCTCTCAAGGTCCGGAGCTCTGTATGACTATCAAACCTAGGTCTTTCACCTCCAACACTTCTCGAAACGGAATACTGTTCGTTTCCTCGATGTTAGTGGTTGTTATGTGACACTTGGTGAGACTAAGCGGTAAATCCCATTGTTCTGCCCAGCTGGACATAGTTTATCTCTTGTGCTAAATCGCTCCCTGCTGCATTCACGTCACCCGCAAAGATGAAGCACAGGTAGCTCAATTATTCCTGCTAGGTCAATTATATAAAAGAGCAAGAGCAAAGGCTCCATCACTGAACCCTGTAGCGCACCGCTGGTACCCTTCTCCGGCCTCGATGCTAACCATCCACCTGGACATGGAAGCCACGGCTCCCAAGAAGGTATGCCACCCAATCACTTGCTTACCCGATCATCCAAAGGGTTTGCAATTTTTAGTCCAGCAAGCAGTGACTCACAGAGTCAAAAGCCCTACTGAAATCCAAATAACAAACCTCCATCGCCATCCCTTCATCAATCCGTCTTGTGATCCCGTCTAGGAACATCGGTAAGTTTGTCAACCACCGTCGTTTTTAACAAATCCGTGTTGCACAGTTGTCAGTAGGTCGTTATTAACCAGATGCGGGCACAATTGCCTTCTGATTATACGTTCCAAGCACTTGCACAACACTGATGTTAGGCTGGCCGGTCTATAATTCTCCGCCTTCTGCCTGGATCCTGTCTTACGAATCGCTACGACAATGGCCTTGCGCCAACCCTCTGGCACCTCGCCCTCCCTTGGAGACGCTTCGTACAGCCGGGTACTAGCCCTCGATAAGATACCTGAAAGAGGCTGAAAAATCGCCGCATGGATTGTATCCGGTCCGGATGCTTTGTACTTGCACGAAGATCTGAATACAGGGCGCACCTTGTCCTCACTTCCAGTGAGCTGCTGGGGCACTGGCGTAATCCCTTTATCTGATCCCGCAGCACTAATATCTAGTCCTAAAGATACTCACTCCCAAAGAAGGCAATGCTCCTGCAGGAATTTCCAAGGTGCCTATGATATCATTTGTCGTTTTCTTGAACTGCTGGTAGGCGAAGAACTCCTTTGTGTCTGCCTTTACATTGTTAGCTAGTTCCTTCTAATACTTGTGCTTTGCTTTTCGTCGCAGGGCCGGTGCCCTGTTCATGACTATCTTGAAAGTGGTCCGCGCGCAGTGCGCTCTACGGAGTTTGCAGTGAATCCATGGCCTTCTACGAACAGCTAATGTTGTTGCAAACCCTGGCTTCCGCCGAGACGGTCGGCTTCCATGTCTTTGCTGTGTCAACGGAGCAAATTCATCTGTCAAGCTTATTAGCCCTGCTCGTATTGCCCTCCATTTGTCCCCCGCAGATGGCTCCGGGGCTTCCGGGTACCAAAGTATGCTCTGATCCCTGAGGATAAGGTCCTTATCCAATCTAGCGTTGTTCCTGACCAACCCAAATCCTGATTTGTTGTGCCTTACAGTGGACGTCGCAGGCAATACTCCATGATCACTCTTCCACAAAGGCTGCTCTGTCACCAAACAAGTGACGTGAGATCGATACCTGGTTACCAGAAGATCTAGTGTAGGAGAAAGCGGCTCGTCGCGGAAGCGCTTTGCCTCTCTTACGTGTTGTGTGAAGGCGTGGTTATGGAGCCAACCATCAGAGCTTTTCCGGTGGTTCCCTTGGGAGTACATTCATCTTACCAATTTATTTCCGGGAGGTTCATGTCTCCCTGCACGATCAAACTTTTTGACCTACTCAACACGAATCATCATCTATTTACTGATCCATGTATGTCTCGCTCCTTCAACGTCTCATCTTCTTTTCTGTCTCCTACTCTATAACAACAGAATGGGCGTTAGCTCGAGGCTCCTTGATATCTTTTTGCTTATTTTGCCTCTTTTCCACACCAGGTCCCACCACAAACACTTCCCTCACCACCTCCGCGATTTTGGACTGGAAAATCCAGTCTCATTTATCTCATTTGGCGTGGCTCACTAACTGAACTCAGCACCTAGTTATGACGTCACCAATTCTGCCCCCACTCTATCCTCCAGCTACGTTTCTTCCGTAATTTCATGCAAAACCTAATCTTTTCTCCTGCTGAATGACTACTCTAGGTAAAATACTAACCTCCCCATTGAAAGTTTTAGCCACGCTTATGCGTTTCCTTTTTTAGTCTCACGTTTTACGGCCTCAATCTGTCCTAGTTATCCGCTGCCTCAATGAGCCTGTGTTTCTTTTTTGTTCTTCTTTCCGTTAACCATTGATCCTCAGCTGGGCTATACCCAGACTGCGTCTCTCTATCTCATTTCTCTTTCCAGTTACCTTCAGTGCCGGTCACCCACCCCGTGCACTACTCTGACCACCTTTCTGACTGGTGCGCCTGGATAATAATGCTGTATGGCCGTCTGTAGATCGCTGTTCCGTTGGCTCTGTTGTCCAAGTTCCCAAAACCTATCCAGTTGGTCCTGGACCAAATGCCCTTACCGTGGGTGCTCAGCCCTCTGTACAACCATCAGTGAACACTGAAGCCAATCCCAACGGTGCAGGGGGCGATCAGATCCACCGCCCTGGCTGACGCACATCGGGCGTGCAGGCCGTCTGCAACGATGCGCGAGCGCAATTAGGCTGGTGGATCGCACCTCCTGTGTTCAATTCACGAAGTGTTTTTCGGTTGGGTGTCCAGCACACGGTCCATTGATGGTTGGCAGATTTTGATAATGTTTTGAGGTGATCCAAATGTGAAAAGTCTTTGGCCTCGGCGGGATTCGAACCCACGCATGGTCACCACCCTCGCTTTAGTACCGCGAGTGCTCTACCAGCTGAGCTACGAGGCCACGCCAGACCATTATTCCGCCAAGTTTCGCTCATCCATCGTTCTTGTCAGCACTCTTATCACTTCCCTTCCGTGTCGTTCTACCTCTGCATGCACACCAATCCTTTCTGTTTTTGTTCCTATCGTGTTTCACAGCTACAACCCTCACTGCATGATGTCACTCGCCCTATCCTTTTTACTCTGCTCAAGCCCGAAATATGTTCTTCCCCCCTCATTTCACCCCTGTTGGCTCCTCATCAGTATTCACTTGGTACCTCCGTATGCCTATAAAGCCGATTGATCGCATACCTCACTAGCTGCCATTTTGCGATATCCTTTTTTCCATATTATACCCCCCACCATTACCCCCCAGACACATCCGTAAACACGACCAATCCCCATATAAGGACTCGCAGTTCCAAACTTTGCATTTTTTAAGGCCGAATGTGTTATCTTTTTACCACCTCCGTATTTTCCATGTCTGAATCCGCAATTCTTCTGTGGATCGTCCTCTTAGGCACTGAACCGATTAGCAACTTCTGGTTCAATCTCTTGGTGCAATGGCCTGTAAGCGCGCAACTCTCCACTTCCGTTCTCCAAACTCCGAAGCACAACTATTTTTCGTACCTTTTCGTTCTATCATAGGCTTACCCGTCCTGAGTTTTTTCTTTTTCTCGGTCTTTATACTGTGTCATCTGCATTGAAACAATCTGATTCATCACCTCTTACCTGGTTTTTCTGGTCAACGCTCTCGTCTGCTTCGTACGTTGCTCGCCACAGGCATCTTCCTTGTGCCTTTTAAGCTGCACCTCTTTTTCCGCGTTCCACTCAGTGTAATGTCGAGGTAACGTCACCACTCTCATCTACAGCTTCAAACTATGTAATCTGCCATTACCTGAATTTTCTGACCCTCCACTTCCTTACATCTCCTCCATGTTATTCACTGTTACTACTGATGCATCTTCTTACCGCAGTTCTTTTGACTTCTAAGTTACCCTTCCCCAGTGATCTTTTACACCTCTCCAACCACCCAGTACCTTCAGTAGCTCTGCTTTCTCCAGCCACTTTCACGGCCATCTTCTTGCTGCTTACTGTACGTCCATTTAATAACGCTTCACCTATGTTTGACCGCCACCACATGTCACTCCCGAAATAATCAAACTTTTAGATCCACTCTTACCTGTTTTCGTCGATCCTTTCCTTCGTATTCTCTCGCTTACCAACTTCCGCTAACAGTCATCACCTCTGTGCTTCCAAAGTTGGTTCTCTTTAGCTGTTGATCCCCTACGTTCACCGGTCATGAAAAAATTCATCAGGGTTTATCCAGTTCATTTCGCACCATTGACCCGACCCTACTTGTCTCGTCCAACCAAGGCTACTTCCGTGTTCCATCTACTTACTTCTACTTGCTCCTGCTGATATATACATGCATACATATTCCTGTATCCACATATTTTCTCTGCCTCCTTCAGTTCTTTCGCCGCCATGTCACCGCCCCTCATGATATGCGTCCATTTTGTCCATAACAGCGCCTCACGTTTACTGTGTCTCCATCCTTCAGCGG
Organism: Fasciola hepatica; assembly: GCA_948099385.1. Classification (NCBI taxonomy): domain Eukaryota; kingdom Metazoa; phylum Platyhelminthes; class Trematoda; order Plagiorchiida; family Fasciolidae; genus Fasciola; species Fasciola hepatica. Next base: position 2,728,966 of record CANUEZ040000112.1, on the reverse strand, counting down.
CACTGATGCCATCTAACTCACTCTTTACATCTTGCATTCCAGCTCCTCATTTTCAAATTGACACCTTCCGTTTATTGCAATAATGCATAGTTCATGGCTACCTAGTCCCCAGCTATATAACTCAATATTTTGTTCTCCCTTTCTTCTCTTCTTTTTTGCTTTTTTTTCATCGCTTCTCGTAACGATAGTTTCTCGTGTCGATTTTCAATCCTCCTCATGTAAAACTCCCAGGTCTCTTCCTCTTCCACCTGGCTCAGCCAGCCGCTCCATCTGACCTTGACATTCAAATTCACCGGGCCCATGTTTGAATCTATCTACGAGTTCACTTAAACTCTCCACATTACTCCCTAGTATGCATACATTTATCTCCCTCTTATATCTCCCTTGTTTCTTCCTATCCCCCTTTCTGTTACGTATTTCTAAATTTTTCATGAGCTTTGTCGCTTGTAAAATTTTAATCTTGCTTAAGGCATGCTTCGGGCGTTTCCGAAATGAACTATTATTATTATCGTTATTATAACACCATTCTTAGAAGCTGGAATAGTTTAGAGCCTCCTCCATCTGCTTACGGTGCTCTGTAGACACGGGCTAACCCTACAGGCCGGTGGCCTAGGCGAACGCAACATGCAATGGCTTGTATATCGGGACTTACAAGGGTAAGCTGGACCTCCCACTGAATATAGTCAACTCTCACGAGAAGGAGTAGCCCCCCACCCAGCATATCGTCTATTTCGTCACTTCTGTAGGCGGCATAGCCACTAAGTTGCTTGGCACTCTGGTCTTTTTTCAGCCGTCTCGTTGATGGCCATCATCACTGATCCCTTCGTTCTAGCCAGTAACCCCCCCCCTTACCTCCGGAGCTACAGGCATTTGTGTACCATGGGGCGCACCTTCCACCAGATCATCTGCTTTGATTTTGCCCTTTTGGCCGTCGCACCCTTGGGCGTAGTTCCCTAGCGGACACCCCGTTTTTGCATTGACAGTCACTGGGCCCGTATTGTCCTTACCTATCAAGGCCACACCGTGCATGGTAAGTGTGTTGCTATCAAAGGAAAACCCTGAGACCTTCCTTTTCTCCTTACTTGGCCTTCTGTTACCCCAAGAGAGTGTCAGGGACCTACCCCTGCCCAACGGCATGGGTGTTCGTACAAATACTACCTCCCTGCCTTCATCTGTTTTAGTGGCCCTCCGTCTGACCTGGATTGGCGTCATCCTCTCTTCCGTTTCCATTTCGGTCAAACCCCCTCTGTTGATGGTACGCAGTCGCCTCGTTTTTTAGCTGGCACGCTGCCTATCGGCTGCCCAGCTAAGCTACTGCTAATGGTTGGGGTTTCAGGTGTAGATTCGATCGAAGGTGAGTCATCAGCTTTAGCTGTCACTAGAACCGGTTGCCTGATTTTCGTTTTTGATGAAAGCCGAGGGTTCTGTGCCCGTGCCACCTTTCTACTGAAGGGAATGTCCGGCTTTATCCTTATGTAACCCCCCCTGTGGCACGCTTAGCTCCTTATGCCTGGCCTAGCAGTATGTCTCTGCTTTACGCGCTGGCAAAGACTATAAGCGGGGCCTCGGCTTTATAGAGTTGTTTGCCTTCCAAGGCTCATTCCATGAGTGTTTGCGTACCACAAGCCGGCGGGCATCCCCATGATTCCAAGAACATTTAAAAAGTACCCGTGTTCGGCTTTCTTTTGATCAGCACCCCTTCAGTCACCCGTTCTTCACAATTGTGCAGAAGCTTACTCTTCTCAGCAACATCCCTGGTACTGAGATTCATTTTTCCAAGCTCTTCTTCAAGTCTGTCCATCTTCTGTTTAAGCACCTCAAACTCTACCTCTTCCATGAATTTGTTTTGCGCCTTGTCACTGTCCTGCTTGCTCTTCTTTCCCCCTCCACTAGTTTTTCCTAGTAATTGTGCGCGTCGCTGTTAACAGGCTCTATGAAAGCCTTTTTACTAAGCTTCTTGCTGTGGCCCCGTTTTTCCTATTTGGCGGTCCCCGTAGAATGCGTGATTGCCCCTGTGCCAGAGCAACTCAGGGAACACATCCATTCCACAGATTCGCGTTCCATGAGCAGCTCACAGTTTTTCTTGGCCAGGTTAGAGCATCGCTATTGGTATCACACTGTATTCCCGTCTCAACATACTATCCGCAACTACAGGCCCCACATGAATTTTCGTTGCTTGTGATCGTAATACTATCAGAAGGAGCAGAAACGTGTAAACCAAGAGACCTTAGCGGCGCATATCAAAAACACTAGGCTGTTATGGTAATTGTGTGAGTAAACACAACTATCAAGCGCACCAAGAATAAAACTCCCTACCAAAAGGGAAGCACTTTACCAAAAATGGACCAGTCAGAGTTAACTCTTCCCCGAATAAAAGGCCCACTTCAGTATATACTGCAGTACGTGGCTTTTGTTAAGTAACTGTTGGGACTTCACGGCCTCGTTAAGTGGTGAGAGAAGAAATGTGTCCGAGCTCTTCTGATGGCCCTGGGTTTCATCAGTTTTGGTTCGTGTCCCCTGAGTGTCAGATCATTACTTGCAGCTACTGTCAGTTTGTTGGTTTCGAATAAATCGTGGAGCTGTTTGAAATTCTTGATCAGATCTCCCCTTAGGCGCCACCTGTTTGACGAGAACAGATCAAGTGATTTAAAGCCTCTTCTGTATATCCTGCACCGCAGCCTAGTGGTCATTTCAGTAAACCGTCTTTGAAAGGCTTCAGACAGCTTTTCGTCCTGGACTACTTTCCGTGCCCGGACATGAAGGCAGCATTCCAGGTTGGGGGTGCACACCTTCTGTGAAGAGGCAATATGGTCTTGGCATCTCGAGACCTGGGAGTGGGACACAGTTGAAACACGGACCTACTGCCTTTTGACACTGCCCCAAGGCCATGTTAGATAGGCTCAAAAGCTTCGTGCGCCCAGGTAAAAAGGTTTTTATGACCCCAGTGATCTCGATTTCACGAATGGATCCCCATTGAAGAGCCGAGCCTCTTATGTTGAACGTGTTTGTGGTTGTTGGGCCGACAACTAACGAATGCCGTTTTCGTACACAATCTTGCTGCCTAACTCCTCGAATGTTTTATCGTGTCAGACTCTTCGTCTTTGTCTGACTTTTGCGGCCAAAACGTGGCGGTTGCTTGCAGACACTGCCCTATTTTCCACCTTGGTTCTTGGACTGTTTGACCGAAGAGATCACTATTGAGATTAGCTTTCATACATTTACAAACTGCAAATTTTGCAGTGCTATGTCAAACCGTTTCGTAATTTACAACGCCACAATGGTCTTTTGGCATTCTGTGAAATACTCGGGTCGGGCGAATTCTCGACTGCGATTTTCACGTTGTCTTGCTGACCGGCGAGATCAATCAGATGAAAACAACCTTTGGAGCTGGACCGCGAGTGAGCCAAACTTCTTTTTACAACCCGGGATCAACACCTCCTGCACCCCCGTTCTAGGACAGCTGTTTGAAATTACCTCCGTTTAGAGGAAGCTTCCATGTTTTTGTTCACTCTCGCATTCTTATGGGATCTTCCTCTATCCAATTCGACTACGGTTTCCCCACAATCCTATGACGACCCACGAACAAGAAACCGGGAAACCTCAAGGTAACCACCAACTCATTTATATAGACCAGAATCTGCAGGGACTCTAGCACTGACCCGTGTGCTTCCCCACCGCAGACCCTGCCGCTCTAGGTGCTGCACTGCCAACCCGAAAGTGAAACACTCCACGAGTGAGGTATGCTCTAATCCAGTTCGACTTCCCTTGTGCAGTCCTCATACCCTAATTTTGTGCTTTAGCAGCCTGTGGTTTACCGGATCAAAGGCTTCTTGAGAATATGGATAACAAACGCCTACTCGCCAGCCTTTTTCCGGTATGTGGGCCGCTTCGTCCAGAAGTGACATGAGGTTTGCTAGACATGGTTTCCTCTTTTCAGATCTGTGCTGTCTAGCCTAGATTGTCTTGTGGTGCCCTACATATCTTGAGATTTAATTTCCGACAATGCACTCAAGTACTTGTTACTGTTACTGAGGAGCCGGGATAAGTGATCCTTGTTGGACATAAGTTTTCTTGAAGACATCCGCAGTGAATCAAATCAACAATTATTTCTTCATCTTTGTTCTCGTTTTATTCATCCACTCACATAGAAACTCTGGTCAAGTTCGAGCACCATAACTTTCGGTTTTTTCTCCATCTCATTATTTTCCCGTGGGTAACAGTTATGCTGAAACGGCTCTCTCGGCCATCTTGGACGATTGTTCTTTACGGCTCACCTAAGATGGAGCAGTGTCAAGTGGGATTTGTGTGCATAATATTCTACTTATGAATTCCTATTACAAACACAGCATTGTATGGAGCGTGAACGATTTTTCAGTCTCCGTTCAATTGGTGTTTTTTGCTTCGTTGATTGATTTAGATTGGGCTTGATATATAACAAAACCTGTTCGTGCTCGAGTAGACCGTCAGGATCGGAAAGCCCTAACAATACATTTAGTATCACCAAGAGCAAGCTAACTGGCCTGTAGTTGTGTGTGGCTTCCCTCTTGCCTCCCTTTTTGAAGGACGCTACTTTGACTTTAAACCAATCAGAAGGTAGCGTGACCAAGGCTGGTGACCTGCTGAACAAATGTGCCAGCCCCCCGGGCATTGTGCTCGCCGGCAGATGTAGAACGGCTGGGTGAATCCCCTCTGGCCCGGCCGCCCTATTTTGCTTTACCGGATGGATAGCTGGTTCCAATACCGTGGGCTCTGCAACGGCATCGTCTTTCTGGGGAACTCGATAGGGTTCTAGTAACGGTAGGAGATTTCCGGAGACTGCTGTGTGTACCTGTTCGAAGAACTCTATAAGTACTTCGGTTTTTTGGCGTTGTTTTAATGCTTAAGCTACCCATCCACAACTTTCCCTGCTGTCACGCTCGCTGGGTCTTAGACAGTACACAGTTACAATATGACTTTGGGGCATTTTTTGGCGTTTTGTGCCAACCTTGCTTCGTGTTGTACCTGAGGGGATTTTTCCGCTTTTAGAGCTTGTTCCAGCAACCGCAGAAAATGCTGAAAGTAAAGATGTCCCTGTACACCAAGGGAGCGTTGCCATGCAGCTAGCTTGCGTGCCTGCGCTTTTTCAGCCCTGTGGACCCAACAAGATGCGCAGCATTTCCCAAACACTCTCCCTAATAAGGCAAACTCACAAGTGAGTCGCAACAAGTGGCAGTTTGCTTGCAGCCGCTCATCCTCTAATGTGAGATTCTAGGCTGCCCCTTGTGCACCCCCACAGCCGTGGTCATTGCGTGGTAATCAGCCTTCCTTAAGCTCCTCCTGGGTTCGTGGGGGGCCTGCGGAGGATTCCCTCCGAAAAGGAGCCGAATCAGCCAAGACCTCTCCCGCTTATAGATGCAGAAACCTCGAGATGATCTGCTTCCTCAGGGGGATTTTCGAGTGGGAAGATTTGAAGGCTGGGTGTCTGACCTAGACTCAGCTGGATCGCTTGGATAGTGTGCTGTACCAGCTTGAAGCTTCACACCAGCCCCATCAGCTGACCGCTTGACTCCAGGTGGGGTTTTGTGACGAGCTTCAGCCACTTTGGAACGGTAGAAGACAGGCATATCAGGGTCCGCCTTAACTGCGTTAATCTGAATTGACCTATCTTGGAGGGCCATCGGTGTTCCCGGTTACCTATATCGGGTGACTTTTGCCCGCGGTGGTTGACCCAGCCCAGGTACGGACCCCATGAACGGTGCTTTGGGTTACCTCTGCAATCAGTTTTCTGCCGAGTGGTCTGTTTCTAACCGAATCTCCCCTACCGGTGCATTCGTTATCTTATCAGTTGCGGCCAGTAACGCGCCTCGATATCGTGGGTTTCCAAATCCGATCAGCACTGGCCGGGGGCACTAGATGAGGTTTATGGTCTTAAGCACCACTCCCTTTTTCTGAAAACCCTTCTAATAAGTTTGTGCTTTGGAGAGCCCGATTTTCTTAGCACGTTCACCACGTGGTGACGCGTGTCCCTCTCTTCCGCTGGGCTATGCTAAGTAACGTTTCAGGGATTTCCTTATTCACTCCGTTGCGATATCACAAAATGGCTGTCTCGGCGTCTCTGGCCAGTTTACTTAACTGTTCCATTCATCAGGTAGTAAATTTGAGAAATTTTCCCACTGAAGACTGTTCTACACCACTCAGGTCTAACCTCCACTATATGTAACCCTAAACTTGCTCTGTTGTTTTAGGGTTCGTTCAAGTACCTGCCTCACTACGAGTGTCGACTGTTTCCTGAGACCTTTGAAGGCACGTAAATTGGCCACCTGTTTGACTCAACACATTCTATGCATACCGGGACCGACCCATATTTATCCAGATGAAGTCCGGAAGCACTGACAATGGGCCTACCGCATTTCTGATGGAGCCAATGGTCACAGACACCACAGCACATTCCTTTTTCCACTTCTTTCGAGCTACTAGCAGCACCACAAGGGAATGTTGGGAATTCCGCTGATTTCTGACTTTACCTTTTGCTCGTTTTCTGTGTCGTTTAAAAAGGTGGAGTGCTTTGGCCAGAAAAAGAGGTGAAGAAAAGTCTTGGACTTTGTGGGTTCGGCTAATATTTTCCTACCGGTAAGGTTTAGAGTCGAAGGGTATTATATCGATGTACATACGGCAGCAGGCGAGAAATGACTGGCTTATATATGTAGTATCGACACTGACCACCAAAATCTCTTTTAGCTTACTTTCTCGTCGCCTCCAAGTTGCAGCTTGTAAGCGAATACTTTCGCCTGCGGCTCAGCTGTTAGGCTTGATCCTCTTCTGTTTGGCCTTGCATGGTCTTCCCTTACTTATTCTTGCTGCCTTCAGCATTCTTTTGTTCCTACTACCGAGTATTCGCCAGCAGCTTGGCTGCCAATTCTTGAAGTTCATGAAATAGTTCGCCGGTTCGAGACGTGAGCCCAAAAGTTCCCGGACCTTTTGAAGCGTCGCCTGTTTCAGTAATTCGCCGGCCAGCTGAGAAGTAGGCTACTGCACAAAGAGAGGGGAGCAAAGGTGAGCTCAAAGGGTTACGTTGATTATTAGGAAAATAATAACCCAGGCGTCACAAAGGGACACTCGGCCGACACCTGAGTGTCCCCTAGAGGACGGGTAAAGAAAACCACTGTAGTACACTCAAAAACAATCGAAATTCACATAAGTGTCTGAAAATTGATCAAAAAGTAAAAGGTTTCTCGTGGGAGCACCTACTGAGCCAGATTTTGGATTAGTTAACCGTTTGCCCCTGAATGGCTTTGGAAGCGGAAATCTTTCCATTCGTGTATGCATTGTGATTTCAAAGCTAATGTTCCAGGATTAAAACAGCAGTGATGTAAGATATCGATGTTTATTTTCCTAAATAACTCCGTTTTACGAACTTAGACCGTCTGTTTGCTTTGCCACTTCCCAAATATGGCTGCCACTTTTGACTGCTATTTTCCGGTGGTCGCTGCCTGGATTACATTGTTGGATAATGCACTGCTTTAATGGCTTTTTAGGCTTTTTCAGTGGATGCCTGCGATTTACTTTCGTTTATCTCTTCCCCAGTAGGTAAAAAGAACACCTTTAATTGCATGACTACATGAGAACGGTGGTGTTTAGGCGGGAGAAACTCGTCACGACCTACAGGGTTAATACGGCCAATTCCAATATACCCCTCGTATGGAACGGCGATTAAAACGCTAGATGCTACGAAGTTTGTTATAAATTTTCATGGAACCATTCAGATTCCGCGAGTATCGAGTCAAAGAGTGAAACCGATGGCGTCGAAAGCCCTGAAAGCGTAGAGGACTCGTCGGTAGCGTTTTCAGGGCAATCAGTCACAGTCGCTACTGCCTGTACCACTGTTGGGCCCCAAGTGCTGAACTTTTATAAAACGGCTACTTGTGAGAATATGGAAGGGGATAATGCCTGCTCCCAAGACCTCGAATCGGTATCAAATTATTTGACAGCTACGGCTATCACGAACGGTGAGGTTCATGGCAATCACCAATATTTGCAACAGGCTTTTCACGCAGGAATAGAAAAATTAAGTGACAACACCAAGCAAAGTAGAAATACGATTGCAGATGGTGACTGAGTTTTTGAATTCATATTTTTTAGTGGTCTGTTCGTTCGGGAACCTTGTGAGGGAGGCAGCTAAACAAAAACACTAATCGGTCGCCGAAGTGGGATTTCACTAGGAGATCTGAGGCAATTGTAGCTTGGCTCCTCACTGGATCCGCGGTGGCTACTGAGACCATGGCGAACGGTCGAAAAGAAAAACGTTGGTTCCGGTAGATATGTACATTTGGGGTTATGTGAGAGCCTGCACCGAGCTATGGAGTCCAGAAGTGCCGCCGCGGTGTCGATCAAAAAGTACGAGTTCTGGTCAGGGTGAAGTCCGTTTAACGATCCTCTGCTCGATCCATCGAATAATTAACTGCACACTTCCTGAGCGGTGCCTTAGGACCCTGAAGCAACGAGTAGTCCAAGTCGAGGTGGAACACGAATCAAAACAAGACCGCTCCTCAAATTCTACGGCTCCATTTTTTAGTTAAAACACATAAACATAACGATCATATCTTTGACAGTGGGACTCGGTCACTGTTCAGCCAAAAAGCAATCAATATGATGAAAAACATCTGTACAAAGTGAACTGTTTACTGAAAAGAATAAATAAAAGGCACCTGTTTGTAGTCCAAACAAATAGAACTAATTTTGCAAATTTAGTCAGGCACGACAAACAATCTTCTGAAGGTGGCAGACAAAAATCACAGGTAAAGAGTAGAAAGTTTAGGACCCCTCAAAGTGAGTGTGAGAATGAGGCTGAACCGTAGTAAAACAAAAGGCCTTGAAGCGATGCAAGTCATCGGCATGCTGAAAGGCTACATATAGTTGTCTCACCAGGAAAGAAGGAAGTTCTTCCACCGTAGATATGATGGCGACCATAAAACAATTTCAGCAAGAGTAAGGTGCGCAAGAGTAGTCCGAGGTCCGCAAAAAATATACAAAGGTAACAGATGAGAAATTTTCTATCATTCAGATAGCTGCATCCATTTGCACTCCGAAGTTTTGAGCTTGTTCCGTAGCTTATCACATCAGTTCTCTCCGATATTTTGTCCCCCCTCCCAAAGGTCCCACTTCCCTGGTGCTCTTTGGTGGGCCATATTGGAGAACGTCAATGCCTACTTCTTGGGCATCAGCATTCAGGAGAGCTGATACAGGGGCTGGCCTTATTGTCTGATGACATCATTCTTCACGGGAGTGGTCGTCTTCTAAACATTGTAGCAGGTAATCCAGTCAAGCCGTGCCTAGACTAGTTAAGTTTCTCTCCAGACGGTACAACTGTCACAGATGCGCAAAACGCGGCTATTGGGTACAACGCCAACTAGTTTTCCCGTCAACCATGGGAGGGCCAAGCAATGACGTGGATTTTTTAAATCGTCTCCAGAGCAACCAGGCCGGTAGTCCCTTGTTTGAACCACTACCGGCGGACAGGGTATCTCTGTATTTTCCCGGCTGCGGTCTTACTTGTCAAGGTCACCTGGACGATGGAATCAGGTTGTTTTGTCCTCCTTGTTTTTGCCCGCTCAGACTTAGCTTAGCGAAGCCTCTAGCTTTTTCGTTCAACAGCATGAATTGATTATTGAGGTCCGTCGGTGTGTGTATTACTCCACAGGGAGGCTGTAATCCAGTTATCAGGCAATAATTGCGTAAGTATTTTCAGGAAATTCGAAGTCTAAAGCCTCTAGAGATTCCTCCTGAACAACCCCACTCAGAAAATATTACGGGATTTTCAGCATAAACAAGCCCAGTTGGTGGCTTACTCCATCCCATATTCCGGAATACCCATCATTAGGGTATAAATCTGGGTGCATTCTTCGAACTAGTTCTTTGCTCAAGTAGCTGCTTTTTGAATGAAAGACTTCTGCTCGTCATTAACTTTTCGAATAAACTTCGATGTTTTTATTAGACTTCTATTCATCTGCCAACGGTCGTCACAAGTGTGAAAAATTCCGTCAAATAACCAGTGTACAACATGTAGAACGTATTTCAACGAGTGCTGAAATCGTCGCATACTTGCTTGTGTAACGTACATGCGTGGAAATCCTCCCTAGCCATTGTCATATACTTGTATTGATGAGACTATCCTCTTTATTTTATTGACGCTGGAACAAATACAGAATGCATCAATCACTACACCTCAACATTTATTTATATTTCGCTCACGTGAAGTGGCATAATTTTGACTCGAACTTGGACTGCCGTGACGGTGGTACCTGACATTGGCATTTGTTTAACTCAGGCCCTCGTTGTTAGACGCTGTGGCCGTACAGTTGAGGTTTGTATATATTTATATGCGTATAAATTGATAATCCAGTACCGTAGAAACTACGAATCAATCTTGTTCTGGTTTTGGGACTTGTGTTGAATTGTCCTCGCGTTGCTCACAATCGTAATAATCGTTACAGCTTGTTTCATCGTTATCATTTTGGACGCCAATTGCAGGAACATGACATAAGGACCGTTAGGCTTTCTAATCACCTGAACGCGCCGCTTGCTACCTCCAGGAACCGTAAGAGAAAACAAGCCCCCCCCTACTGTATCGCTCAACTACAAGCCCTGCTCACTAGCTCTAAGTGACTTATTTGACGAAGCTACCAAGAAAGCCACTATGTTGGAACTCAAGTTAGCTAAATTGATAAACAGATGTCATCAGTGGAAAGTCTGCTATTCAAGTTTGCACGCCTCGCATACGTTATCGAACCGGCCAAGCATCCAGACTCTAGAGGTCTAACGCCGGCTGGAAACTTTATTAATACTCTTGCCGCGGAAATACATCTGCGCATAAAATTTTTAAAAAGACCGCTGTTTTTAGCATTCCGGGCCGTTTACCTCCGCCAAAAGTGAATAACAATACCCTCAGTGCTTGCAATATGGCACACCACTGGTGACATTGCTCTAGGCTACTTAAGCGGACACAGTGCAATAACTGCTCCCTACTTTTCCAGTTCTCTCAGTAACCGGCTGGTTGTAGCAAGTTTTACTTCGTTAAAGACCAGCAAAATAACCAGTAACAGAACACATCCACAGAGGGAGTTCTCTGTCCTTAAGTGACATCGAAATGTCTGCCGCTACCTCTGGTCTCCAAATCTCATCGTCAGAGCCTCAGCCGCACGCTGATATTCCTGTTTCCCCACTGACCTCACCTTGTGGCCCTCAGCTGGTATCAGCGAACTTAGATGAGTCCACATCTCCATTGCTGGAGCAACCATCTAGCAAGCGATTTCAGGTAGATCGATTTGCCCCACCTTTTCTCCAGGCCACAGTATTACGACATCCCTTATACGCATAAGTTCCTCCCCCCTCAGGACCCAGTCTTCAGGCCAGCAAACCGCTCAGTGGCAGCTTCCACCACGCCTAATAATTCGCATCTACTCACTAGGGTATAGTCAACAAAACACACTCTGTCGCCTCCCCAGAACAATAACGGCAACAAAATAGCCGTTGAGAAAAACAACTGCATAATCCAGTTATTCATCACAGGTCCCCAATGTAACCGAGTGAAAAGACTCTTTCTTTATAGAGTGAAAAGTGTTACTCGAGACGGCCCCTTTAGTCGTTTTTGACAGCAATCAATACTCGGCTTTCTATTATCAATTTTTCCAACATCTACCACCTGTACCCTTTACTGTCGTAAAGAAGCGTAACTTCAAGTTCCTAGGGAACCGTGTGTTATCTCACGACCCCAAATTTCCCAATTACCCGTTCACACACACACTTCTAAACTTTCCCCCACCTCCTTATTCAGTTCTTCCTCAAAACTGATTACCTTACGGGGCCGAAGTCTTCCGCAAGCTAGAACAGCAGTCTTATTTTCCCCGTTCATTAGCAAGTCTTTTGTTGCTCCCAGATCCATCTGCATTTCGACATTACTAATGCAGTTTATACATATCCTGCATGGGAAAACTACATACTTGATCGTGAGCTTGCCCTGGAAAGCGATTATATCACGTTTTACCGGAAAACGTGTAATTTCTTATACCTCAGTGGCTTTTACCTCCGGAAGTGCCTCCTCTGTAACCACCTGTAGCTTCGAACTGTTCAAATAAAAATGCCCTCCGCAGTTTGGTCGATACTGCCTAATATGACATTCTATCACCTTTACGTTTATCTCATACGAATCTATCGACACCATCAAATAGACTTCTGCCTCCCGCACTGCAATTACGCGATGATAATGCGTCTAATGAAGCCTTTGTTAGTGTACACTAAAAGAGATCCAACTCGGGCCTCTACTTTCTGTATTATTCAGCGCTGAATAGGTACTAAACAGAGTGCACTCAGTGCTTTTTAATGGCTGTCACAGGAGATTATAATTTCTTTTTACCAGCTGAAACATGGATCTGATACAACTCCCACCAAAGACACTGCTGCGAGAGGTGACTTGACCTTCAGGCAAAAAGGATCAGACCAGCGCTTGGGAGGCTGTCTGACCCATGTAAGGTAAGGTCTCGTTGCATATTCGTTTAAGCATCCAATTCTGGACAGCAAAGGAGGTTTGGTGTGGCTCATCGTCAGAACCCAGCACAATGTGATTTTGGTCGGTTGGGTTTTCCGTCGGCCTGGCCCAAATAATTGTGACTGCTCACCAATGTTGATGCGCCGAATTTAGTCGCAGACCTCCCTAGTGGACCCATGTTTGTGGCCAGTGTCCTTACTGCACCGTATGTTCGTCGGTCACCGTTTTCCTCTCCACAAAACTCACTTGACTTTGTGAATACTATCAGCCTCGGGCGACGGGGTTCAGCGTGTATCTTCACCAACAAGAATGAATAACACTCTAGACTTGATCTTTACCCTGAGTGTTACCCAGGTGTCCGCTCTGGTCCAAGAGGAATTCCCAGGAAGTGATCACTCCATGGTTTCCTGTAGGTTCTCTGTCCTCAAATGAATCCACCAAAATCTACCCGTTGTTGGATTGCTCTATCATGCTCAGTAGGACCAACTACCTTTGCTTATATGCACCCTTAGTTTGGATGGATTTTTCCTATCTTGCGAAACACAAAAGATAACAGACAAACTTATTCTACCTTGAATTGATGCCGTGATATGATCAAGCCTGAAAATGATTCCAATAAAGGTGAAACCAAACAAAATATCCTGAGAGAAACAGAGACTCTCGAAACTAAAACGTACCGCTATCGAAACATGGAATTTCTCCTTATACATACAAGCCGTCCACCTATCTCGGGGTATCATCTCCTATTCGAGCGGATGAAGAAAAAGTTAGAACAAAATGCTTAGCGCAACCCCAGAAGAGTAGAGATTTTACCCGAATTATTGAAACCTAGGAACACTCAATCCACTTCAGCCATTTCTTCCCCTTTTCACAAAAATACTTGTATGCGCAAAGCACAAGACGTATTGAAGGCATTTGGCGTGTTTTTCATCCACTATGACAAATGATTTTCCTGCGGTTGTTTGGACTCTGACACCTAATTCCTCGAAAAGTCTGCCAACGGCTTCTTTTCACCCGACCCTTTGTTTCCAAGTACTAGATCGTCCCACCATCATGGGCTTGAAGCGTTACCTACGACCATTTTCGGGTTAAGCGGACCCGATGTTCCAGTTTTATTGCCAAACATATTTAACTTACCTTTGCAGTATATTTTGTACTACGGCCAGTGAAAACCTCAGTTATAATTTAAGTTTATAAAAAAAGATCAAAACAAGATCTATCAAGCTATAGACCTGTCGATCACAATCCAGTTGTCTCAAGGATCATGGAAAAGCTGCTTAAAGTTGAGCTTACGAACCACCTTCTCGGAAATAATCTTCTGAATACGGACCAGCATAGTGTTCTTGAAATCCGCTCATGTTCTACCTGCGTGACTGATTTTTTAAGTCTCACATCGATGGCTGCCAACAACGGCAAGTGGGTGGCTATAATTTTTCTCGGTATGACCGAAGCTCCTGACCGAGTTTCTCACTCCTAAATTTTAGCCAAAGTAAAAACTTATGGCAATATTGACCTCTTATATTCGTGGCTCTCGTCTTGTTTGCCTCCACACTATCGGGTGTTAAAGGTAAATGACTCAGAGTCACTACCGAAAGCTGCAAGTAGCTGAGCCGTTCAAGGCAGAGTTCTAGGACCAATACTCTTTCTAACGTATGGAGTGGTCCGCCACCAAATGTTTTCTCTGTTTGCTGATGACGCAAACATTTTGTATACTCATGACCCCCATTCTCTGAACACCACCATTAATAACATATTGCAAGATCTCACTTCATTGGGCACTTGGTGGGACACTAGGTTGATGAAGGTTTTTGCGGATTAAAGTATTAATCGAAATTCTAAATGTACTGTTCCACCGGGGCTGCTTAGCATAGACTATCAAATAGGTGCAAACAATTCATCAACAGGAGGTTTAGTTTTTAATACCCTTGCACATTTAACCCCTTGGAACTCATAGCTGTTTATGTTTCAGAGGCTCGAAGGCTGCCTGGCATACTTCATTACAAGAAAGCAAACTTAAAGCCTATGAGACTCACTTCAAACCATTTTTAGAGTGCGGGTCAATAGTTTGTTCCAATACGCTACAGTGTGACCGAATATCTATAGAGAACATACAAAGAACATTCACAAAGCAATTACTAGGTTATTCTAAAACACGGAACTAAAAATAAGGCTGCAAACTTCTACATCTAGATCCTCTTTGGCTACAAAAACCAAAGAATAATGTCATTCTTCCAAAGGCTCACTATTATTCAGATTTGTGGATAATCACCAAAACTCAGATTACCCATTGACTTTCGGTACGCATTACGGCGAAGCAGTTTCTTTGTGGTGCCTCACTTTCTAAGAAAAGTATACCGTCTAATTTTTTCATAGTGAAGTTCTCTTCACTTTAAAATAAAATGCCAATAGAAGTTCGCCAACTCGACCACTCATTAGAGTAAGACACGTCTGAGCGATGCTTAGCCAAATTCGCAACAAATCCCGAAATCAAGCGGCGATTATCCGTGAAATTCTACGATGCCAGATTATCAGATGAAGAATGACACGAAACAGATACAAACCCAAATTATGCAATCACAAGGACTCAAAAAACGAGGACCAAATTACGGCCTGTGAGAAAAGAGCACGTGCGTCACGCAGGTCCCAGATAAGGATATGATAGAGCAACGCACTGGGCGCGAACAAACAAGCTTTCGTCCGTAAAACGAACAGTGCATAGAACAAATCAATAGTGTGAATAAGTGAGTGATATTAGGGAAACATAGAAACTGCAGTGGTTTTTGGGGGATTTTCCACGACCGGTCGTCACACAGCCCACCAACATTCTCCCGAATCTTAGCAGGATCAGAGGTTTGGAATAAGAGTACTGATTGTTCCTACCTACCTAGACCCTGCTGTCAGTGCTCGCACCTAACACATTCTCGTCAACCTTTTACTCGCGTTCGCACTCGATCTGTTGGCCACACCGACTCGGAGTTACTCTAAGTCGTCCATAAAAACGGCTGATCGATGGCGGGCATGAAGGCGAAACACAGGTGCTGTCCTCGGGTGAGCAGTTGACCCTCGGTCGAGTGTCTGTGTGTGTGTGGTTGTGTGGGTGGGGCTGGGCGTCGTGGGTGAACACTCTGGTACATGGGCGAATAGTAGCCACCATCACTTACGGGGGAGATCCATAATTTCAGGGATAAACGAGGAACAATTAGCCCTGCGGTGTGTTTTGATGGAGGTCATGAGGTGTAAACGTGTATTATGTAGGTGTGATTGGTGTGTATCTGGGTACATGATGGAATCATAGCTACTACTACATATGCCAAAGGCCCTCTGTAACGTCAACGAAAAACAGCGAGCACTGCAAAGTGTTTGACGGAGGTCGTTAAGTATAAACGTGTATCATGTAAGTGTGTGTCACGGTGTATGATAGTTCAATACGTCAGTAAGTCATGAATGCTCCCACACATGGGGGTTCTTTAACTACCTCGAATACGCATGAAATATAGTCTACTGCTTTTCCTTGTTAACGGCTTCTCCGTCTTCACACTCAAGAGGGCTGATACTGCGCACGTCGCGGGTTAGCGTTCCGTTGACGGTCTTCACCTTCACAGACTTTATCGTTTCGTCGGAGCTTTCGATGGTTTCCGTAACCACGCTTAAAGGCCAGGTGCTAGAATGAGCCTGTTCGTCTGCGATCATCGCTACATCCCTAACGTTGAATGGTCTTGTTTTGACCACGCACTTCTGTCGAGCTTGCGGGGCCGGTAGGTAATCCCTAAGCCATCGCCTCCAAAAACCTTGGCAAGACAGTTGGCCTGCTTCCATCCCTGGAGGGAGCTCCCACAAAGGTTTATCGGTCTTCGGAAACCCTCGTTCGATCTTAACATCAATAAGTCGTTCGGGATGATCGCCAAATGGGTGAGGTCGCCTTTGGGTACTAAAACCAGTGGGCGGTTGTTCAGAATTCTCTCTACCTCAGTCATGACGGTGCTCAGCTTCTCGTCGTCGGGCGGCTGCTGCTCAATGATCGACAGCAATATTCGTCTGGTAGACCGGATCAGGCGTTCTCATACGCCACCGCGATGACTGGCCTGCGGGGGATTGAAATGCCATTGTATGCCATAAGCCACTGTTTGATTCTGCAGTTCATCCCCGTTTGTGTTTTTGTGACAGCGCTGCAGTTTCCGGTGATCCCCCACGAAGCTCGACCCGTTATCGTAGTATATATCTGCCGGTGAGCCTCTTCGGTTGATAAAGCGCTGCATGACCCGTAGGAAGGGGCCGGTTGTCATTGAATGCTCAACTTCTAAGTGCACGCATGTGACTTCATGCATGTCATAACACACCCATATCGTTTTCTCAGCCTCCTCCCACACTTGATCCACAAGGACCCGAAATAGCCCAACCTGATATCGCTGGAAGGCCGCAAGCCTGGAGTCACTCTGCATTCTGGCAGCGGAACCATGTGTTGTTTGCCCGCTGCGGCACTGCATCTCCAACAATGTACACAACGTCGAATTATGCGTTTTACAGTCGCTGTTCCTCTCAGCAACCAAAGGCGCCTCCGGATGACGCTAGTAACGTGACTTTCTCCGGCATGTCCCTCCACCGCGTGGACGTGTTGGATCATTAGCTCTACTACAGGTTGTCGAGCCGGCAGCAATATGGGGGATTATGAGTCAAGGCTCAGCCTACCGTCTACCCGTAATAATCCTTTAATGAGCCTGGGGTTTAAATGCGTCAAGTCGCCTCTCAAAGATAATATCCCTCTGTCGATTTGTCCCCCTTCTGCAGCCCTTTCGACTTCCCGGGTGAAAGCCTCACGTTATACTATCTTGAATATATCGTGTTCTGCGGCTCGTAGTTCATCGGGACCTATCGGACCCGCTCGGACCCGGTCGAAGGGGCGGGTTGCTTTCCTCACTGGCAAATGTCCTACGAACCTAGCCAACCAAACTAATGAACGAAGTGTCTTCATCAAGGAGGAAAATCTGACCAATCGTGAGAAAATGAATGACTCTTCGACGACCGTGGCTGTCGTCATCACGCCTTTGAGCTCCGGTTCAAATTCCGTGGGGGGTTTTAGTTCATACACAGGCCAGTCCTGTTTGGGCATTTGCAGGAACTTCGGTCCTTCTGCCCACGTGTCGGGTCGCCGGAAATTGGTCACCCTCCAGGAGCGCAGATCTGCCGATTCGCTGTCAGGCCGGATATGCTTCCACTGGTTCATGACCGATTTGTCGTGGACGATCGTGAGCCGGTTAGCCACGAAAGTACTAAAACGGCTCCTGACGTTGGTAATGTAGTACAGTACTATAGCCGAGTCCGTCTAGAAACTGGCCGGCCAAATATAGAAGTCGAAGCATCTCTTTACCGCTTTGCACCGCTCCGACTGCTAACGCGGCTGCGCTGAGTTCAAGGCACAGGATCGAAAGCCATCTTCAGTAGGGCAACGCGGGCTTCGGCTAACAGGGTCCTCGTAGCACACTGACTATCCCTCGTGCACCATCTTCCATGTACCACGGCTCAGTAACCAACCTCGGATGCGTCAGAAAAAGCGTGCAGTTCTCCTGTCCGTGTTGCATGACAAGGGGGCAAACATCGTTGAATCCTTATGTCCCCAGTTCCTTTATTGAGTTTAGAGATTCTTCCCAGTCCAGTTGGTCTTCTCGGTCCGGTGGCTGGTCCCAATGGACTTTCTGACAGCAGAGCCGCTGCAGCAGGATCTTTCCGGGCAACAGCCAGGGAGAGGCGAAACCGAGCGGATCGAACAAACTAGAGACGGCGGAAAGTATGCCACGAAGGGGTTACCGGCGACTCGGGAATGTTTAGCTCGCAAACAGAGTCGTCCGTTTCCGCGTTCCACTGTGTCCCTCGAGTGCTTTCGGTAGGGAGTAGAGGCCTGTCCAAATATCTAAAACTGTTGACCCTCTGGTGGTACGAAATGTTTTTGGCCACTTCTGAAGCGTTCGACATCCATTTCGTCAGATGGAAACCGCCCTCTTCTAGCAACTCTGTTACGCCTCTGAACTGCTCTAGGACCGAGTCAACACCATCGAATGACCCAAGATAGTAGTCCACTTGGACGTTTCTGCTGCTGCTATCTACCACCGACCGGTAGACCAAATCTCCATGTTTGTTTGCAGATTCCCGAAGGGCGTAGTTCGCACAGAACGGTGATGATATGGCTTCGAAGGGGTAGACGGTCATTCTATAATTTACCACCGCGCTGTCCCGGTTGTTCCCTTCCCATCACAGGAAACGCAAAGCAGCTCGTTTTTCTGCCGGTATTTTCACCTGGTGGAACATTTCCCCGATATCGGCGGACAAGGCTGATCTACTCACTCCGAAACGGCACAAAACTTCGATCACTGGCGTGGTCCAGTCAGGCCCTTGTAGTGGGCGGTCACTTAATGACTTGCCCTGGAACTTGGCTGCACAGTCGAACACCACTCGCAATTTTTCGGGTCTCTTGGGGTCGACATCCGAGTGGTGAGGTAGACACCAGATTCCCTCCCGATAGTAGGTGGTAGCAGGCACCCTTTAACGTAGCCTAGAGCTTCGTTTCACTTCATCAATTCTGCATATCGTTCCCGTAGATCCTGGTCTCGGACGAAGCGTCCTTTCAATCGAAGTAGCCTCTGTAGAGCATATTTTCTGCTGTCAACCCAAGGGCTACCTAGTGTGCGCCATGAAAGGAGAACCTCGAACTGTTTCTTAAGGCCCCTAGTTCCTTGCCGCACTGTTTGCAGAGCGAAGTGTTCCTCTTGAGACACCGATAGTCCCTCTTCCCCGATGCCCTGAAACTCCTTTTCATACAGCCGCTGCAGGTGATACTACATACGGTTAATTTATGCTGATACGTAATTCACGGAATCACATCCCCCTACTTGACCATATAATATCCATCCCAGGGCTGTGCGAACGGCATAAGGTAACACGCGGTTGCCCACTCTCTGGTCAAGCAGCCAGTGTGCCTCTGGTACATCGCAGCCGATGGTTAAGTCCACTTCGTCGTCTTCCCAATCTACAACGGTTATGTCCTGTAGGTGGGGCCTTCTAGCCGAAACTGAGTTCACCGACCGTGATGCTTGCATGGGGAGATCAGCAAGTGTAAATGCCTCCGTTGACTCGATTTGCTCGTTAGTGTCAAGAGAGAAAAGCTGTAATCTCAACTGGCCGGCCGTCATTACTTGTGTTCCGCCCACCATGCTCACTGCTAAAAGCGTCGTAATTTTAGCAAGCCCATGTTTGTCGGAAAATCTTTTCTTCGCCAGTGTAGTGTCCGATCCACCGTCAAAGAAAGCCAAAGCTTTGATCACCCCAATTTGGGTCATCACCCCCACGGCAATTACTTTTAAAAGCACTGGTTTACCGCTAGATCGCCATGTTGAACAAATAACACTGGGCTTGGAGTTCGTCTCTGTTGTAGTTTCACTAGCCTGGTGTAACAATCGATGGTTTCTGCCCGCTCAACCCTCGTGACCTCATCTGGTCCTTGTTCTGCAAGCTGTCGCCCGGTGCGTGGTGCTGAGGCATATAAGACACTCTCCTGTCGACCTCGCCATTCCCCACCGCTCGTCTATCGAGGCACTGATGAACTTTGGGCATTCTAGTAGCCCACGGTTAACGTCACAGGACCTGCAACTTGGATGCTCTATAGCCTCGCGTGAAATAGCGTGTGCATTGGTCCAAGGCTGGTATTTCGGATGTTCTCGCAAAGTGGTCTGAGCCTGGCTAGTGCTGGATCTGTTTGATCGGTTACTGTCCCGGATGAGTAGGCCAAACCTACTGTCGGCTATCTTGGTTTTCCTGTCTAAGTATTCGGTCAGGTCTTCGAAGTTAGCCTTACCGTCACCTTGGCTTATACTTTCCGCCTCTTCCGCCCACCGGCCCTGCAGTTCGGGAGAGAGGTGACGGACTATGCCCCCCGACGTAAGCACTGCACCGGGGTCAGCCCTGTGATCTAAATGGTAAATAGCTATTGAACAGCTCTGCATTTTGATCATCAGGTAGGCCATTGTATAGACGTCGCCCTCGGTTCTTTTGCCCCTTCCATCACGCCCTCTATTAGGTTACGGGCCACCTTGAACGGCCTGCCGAACAGGTCCCTCAAGATCTTCCTTGCTCGTCTGTAGCCCTGTTCCGAGTCGAGCATGGAACACCCGTCGGTGGATTCTCATGCTCGGCATCAACAGTGATGAGTCAGGTAGAGGAACCTTCGCTCAGGGTCGGTTGTCTTGTTTTCGACTAAGGTTTTGGACCACCTGATGAACTTGCAGTAGTGTTCAGGTCGTCCGTCGAAAACTCTCAGTTCTACTCTGTGCAGATTGATTGTTGGTGGCTTTGATGTTTTATATTCGGCGACCGGAGCAAAGATTCTTATTTTAATTTCTTTGACCTATCGGATATGTTGTAGGCGCTGACCTTCTGCTCACGTTTGTTTTGTCTTTATTTCTCTTCTGCATCCCGGGCCTGTTGTTTATCTGATAAAAGTTGTTGTTCTAGGGCTAATAACTTTAGCTTAAATAAGTTTATATTCTTAAAATCCATATTACCCGCAGTAATACATGAGCCAGCACTGACACGACTAGGTGACCCAGCACTAACTAAAGAATCAAAAGTACACAAAGCCTCCCCAGTGACTTGCCGTATTACTTCCTGTCCGGATTCCAAATGCCTCGATCATTTTCTCGATATTTTGCGTATTTCCTTGTTCCAAGCTGATCAAATGGATATTGTAAGACAAGTTTGAGCAAAGCGTGGCCGAATTTGCAACGGATCCCGAAATCAAAAGGCGATTATCCGTGAAATTCTACGATGCCAGATTATCAGATGAAGAATGACACGAAACAGATACAAACCCAAATTATGCAATCACAAGGACTCAAAAAACGAGGACCAAATTACGGCCTGTGAGAAAAGAGCACGTGCGTCACGCAGGTCCCAGATAAGGATATGATAGAGCAACGCGCTGGGCGCGAACAAACAAGCTTTCGTCCGTAAAACGAACAGTGCATAGAACAAATCAATAGTGTGAATAAGTGAGTGATATTAGGGAAACATAGAAACTGCAGTGGTTTTTGGGGGATTTTACACGTTCGGTCGTTACAAGGACCGTGGCACTGAACGCGACCAGCGCCGCTACTGCCGCTAGAGGTTGTTTTCTGCAGGATCAGTTGAGGACGGCATGCAGGGAATAGGGTTTACCCTGACAGTCCGCCATTTGTCAAACGGAGTTAAGCCATAGTCTCTTTGAGAACGGGCCACCTGATCTGAACCCGCCAACTCTCCATATATAGCAAACTTCGAGATGAAGCCTCTTTGGAAGTCAACACCTAAATCCCAAGGGGTAAGTCAGGTCCCTAAGTTGGGTTAGGAGCCAATCAATAACAAGCAAAGGTTCAGGTAGTTCAAAAGGCCAAAATGGACGGGACTCACAGGGCACCCAGTCTGGTTAGTATTGAGAAAGTGCATCCAGCTAGCCCGATTCTAAAGGAGACGCTCAAAAAATCTGCTCCGGCGGAACCAGAGAAGTTGGAGGTACCAGAGGGTAGGGCTGAGGAAACCAGCCGGGCCGAGGTGGAAGCAATACTAACTCGGGTCCTCGGTATGGTTAATCAAAGGGAAGATACGTCCGCTGTGCACGTTGAGCCCCACACCGGGTCGAAGGGTGGGAACGATAAGGCCACGAAATAAAGAGCGTCACTTAATATTCAAGACGCGGCTCTGCAGAGGCAAAAACGGGGCATCACATGTGAGATTGCGCCCGAGGGTGGTCCAGCCGGAAAGTTCGCAATGAAGTAAGTATCGAGGACCGGGGAATTAGCGGTCTGATACACAGATACCCGCAGTCACCCAGACAAAATTGGTGGGTTTGATGCCTAGGGTCTCGAAGCCTGACGTCGTTGCACTGACAAAAATTTGAATAAAGCCAGCTATTGGCTACGTCCTCTTTCACGGATTTGCCGCCTACGGATGGGATAAAGTGAATGGAAGACAGGGGGCGGAGCAGCTTTATAATACGGGCCGACATAGGCCATTGTGGGCTCCGTTCAACTTAGTCTCTGGTAATGTACAGGCCAGGTCCTGCTTTATCAGGGTCGAGGTTCGAACAGTCTGCGTTATCCGTATCAACAGGGCACCGCCAGAGACAGATGAGGAAGACGCCGAGCTTTTGCAAATGCTAGACGCAGTGCAGACACACACAAAGGAGTTTGTCCTATTAGGGAATCTCGACCTACCGCAAAATAACTGGGAGGGCAAGATCGCACCAAGGGGATCAAAGGGGCACCAGTTTCTGTAGTGGGTCCTGTTGCATGCACTCACACGGCATGTGACCCAGGTTACTAGACACAAAGGTGGACAGCACTCGTCTCTCCTTTATTTAATCATAACGCAGCACCATCAAGGCGTTAAAGAAGTTAAGTGGAAAGAGCCACCGTGCAAAAGAGGTCATGTAGTCCCAAGGGTTAGACTTAGCAAGTCACCAAAGGAAATCGTGTTACGTCGACACTATAGGAGAGCCAATGTAGAGGAACTAAAGAAGGCAGCGGAGGAATTTCAGTGGATACCGATACACACAAAATCCTCCGTAGGGGAACTACGGGATGCCTTGAAGATGGGGCCTGTGAAGTCCAGCCACCGGAATGTTCGAGCGATGCGCAGCCACAAATTTCGACATAATTCAAAACAAAGTTGATTCCAAATAATTACCGCACTACATACAACAAATAAATAATTTTACAATATTCAAACCTCAATAGTGTTTCTTCTGGGCTCTTAAGCTCCAAATTGGACGACAAATCTACAACTGCGGTTGAATTGCAGCAAAAATTCAGATACGAAAGGTGGGATTATTGAAAACAGTCACAACGAAATTTAAGGAAATTCAGGGTTCGAGACACCACAAGGGACACGGTAATATCAGCTGAAACAGACGTTTTGTGATGAAAGGCTTTACCCATAAAATAAGACAAAAACATTCCGTTGGGTGTAACCGAAAACAAAGTGTACTATAAAATATTGATTATATCATCGAATTTACACCGGTATATAAGGCCTAGCGCAACAAAATATCAGCGCCTATCTCACTCCCTAGCCACGTGAATGACCATGACCGTTGACAGTTCCGGTACGTTTTCCAGATTGATGAAAGACTTCTACGAGGTTCTCGATGAATTCACAACCGATTTTCGAGAGTTTCAGCGTTGCAGAAGTACCAGCTTTTACAATTACAGTGCCCGTACATAGAAACAGGCCAAAAAGCGTGCGCTAACAATTAGCCACGGAATGAAATATCATTTCGTGGAATACTGTTGTGTCCATCGGCGCCGAAAATGTGGAGGTGTATCAAGGTTTGAATAAGTGTTTGCTAATGTTTAACTTCATTGTAGATACCAAAACCTGGAGTGCAGATCTTTCGTCACCTTGGTCGCATAAGGAATTGGATATCATGTTGCGAAGTGGTGCATGGTCCTAGTTTATATGTGGCCAACCGAATGCTGACAGCGTTTCAAGAGTCTACGGTGTTTGGCCTAATGAACACGTTCCATAATACAGCCGACCTAAGGGAATTCACTAGTCGTATTTTCAATAGGCGTCTGAACAGCATGGAATCTCGGTCTATACGCGTTCGTCACAGTCATGCTGTTCGTGGTAACGTAATAAGGGTAAAAGAATTACAGAATGGTGAAGGACTTAGCCAGGTAATATACGAGGATAATATAGTTCGATTCCCTTTCTTCTTACCCAGCGAGATGATTCCGGTTGCTCGCAGATGCAGCCAGGTGATTCTAGCTGACACTACTCACCAAATGAACTGCGGAGGCTATGTATTATGGCAGGTGGTGATAGTGGATGGAACAGGCTTATGTCGTAGTATTCTGTACGTGTTGCTTCCCAATGAAAGCAGTGCAAACTACAGACAGGCTTTGGGTTTCCTGCATGAATACTTACCCGCAACTGGCGAATGTAAAACAATAGTGTTTGATCGTAGTCTGACTCAGTTAAACGGGTTCAAGGCTCACTGTCCTGAGGCCCAGGCAGTGTTCTGCCAATTTCACGTGTCGCAAGATATGCGAAAACAGTGCTACGATCTAGTTGCAGCAAGAACGCTAGAAAAGGACCGTGTTCTCCGGCTGATGCGAAACATGGTTTTTGCAAGCAGCGAGTCTGCTTTCGAACGATTTCGTCTGCTATTCAGGCCCGCGACTCCGAGGTAATGGGTTACTTACTAAGGACAAGGATGCCGTTTAAGGATTTCTGGGCGGGTTACAAAGCAAGACACATAATAATTTTGGGTACTTTACCAACTCATAGAGTAGAAACCGAAAATAAGCATCTTGAGACGGGAATTTCACCTGGGCCAACCTTACTGCAGGTCTGTGAGAGATTTCTGAAGCGGGTGGCATCTCTGAGAGAAGTTCCGCAGGGTAGACTTGGCAAGGACCAAATGTCCACATGCAACTTCCTTAATGTGTCACATCGGCTGAAGCCCGTGTTTGGCAAGCTAACGGTAATCGCCCGCGGCTTTCTCCTTCTCCACCTGCATACCATGACGATCACTGGTATCTCGTATGTAAAACGTAAGTGGCAAGTAATAAACAGTAAAGGTTCCTCCGTTAGGGTTACCGGTGGCAGAGTGCCACATTGCAACTGTTCGTTTGGTCGCCAGTGGTTGTTGCCTTGCGTTCATTTGTTGCACGTCGCTAGTGCCACTAATATCGACCTCTCTACGTTAGCCGATAATCGTTGGTCGATAGACTGTCAGGAGGTGACAACCCCAGCCGGTGGAGACACCATCATCTTACAAGCAACGCGTCCACAATCACCACCAAGGAGCAGAAGCTACGGGAGAGTGAGGATATCGGTAGAGATATTGCCGCCTCATTGGCTAGTCTTGGGGAAGATAACAACAAAACAGCTAAAGCACAACTGAGGTCGTTACCGGGCGTTACAGGCTTGTGGCCAAACTTTAGGCTGTGCTACAAGCATCCTGAAAAAGAAGGGACAGAACGCATGACAAGCCGGTCGGATATCGCCACTATGTTCGGCCGAGAGAACGAGACCCGAAAAATATTAGAATGTCCCACAACTTCAAGTACAGTTGACGAGTACGTGCTACTGTCGGAACCACCGAAAAGAGATTAAACCATAAAACAGGGAACAACGTCTAGAAGGAAACCGTTAATGGAAGTTCGGTTCACTGACGAGAGCGATATTCGGGCTATAGGAAACCCTTTGCAGCGTATCCAGTTCCGCCAACATCGGATAATTACGTCCAACCAAGTCCGAATAACAAACAAGAAACAAAAACTGGGAAGGCAGCCCTATCTAATTAACAAGGACGTTTGCAGCTTTTGCGGGCGAGAGGATCCAAAGGTCGACCTGAATGAGGACGTTCAATGGGTTCAATGCCAAGCGTGTGACCGATATATCAGTGCGCAGGGTTCATCCACGAGGAGGACTACACTTGTGTGCATTGTCTATCAGGGTGAACGTGGGCCCAAGAGGTTGACGAACGCCCTATTCAGGGCCGCCGCATTGTGATTCCTGCCATATCAGCATTGTCGTCTTCCTTATTGATTTTTTGTATTTGGACCGGCACAACTAGGTCGTTATGGCGCGTGTTCACTTCGTGAGTCTTCTTTCGCGCTAGTGAACACCGGATGGTAGACTAAATTCGTATATATATATATATATATATATATATATATATATATATATATATATATATATATAACAGCCCAGTGAGAACGACAGATAGGAAGTTAGTCGAGCTAATGACCGGAGACCTTACTAAATCTCCCCATGAGATTTCGGTTAACGAGCAGGCATTTCCTGACGATGCAGCCTAGTAACTCAAGTCCTAGTGTAGACTACTTAAGGTAGAGGACATACAAGTCGGCAGTTATAACTACAGACATTCGTCTAGAAAAGTAAAGGTCGGCCAGAAATTATTATGTTAAGAAAGCTTGACCTAAACCCCTCTGCGAAGAGTTGCTTAAGTCTGAGGGAGGTTTTCATGTAGGTAATGGCACAGTGGCCCTTCCAGCGTACAATTCGTACAGGTTTTAGGGGAGGGAATTTCTATAGCGTTCCTTGTATTGTTCCCGCAGAACCACATCTACGAAAGATCATTTGACATATTTTTATACTCCGCAATTTATGTAGTTCCGAAAAGGTATCCACTTTGCGATAAAAATAGACGTTATGGAAGATACATAAGGAAACGTTAGTAGACCAATTTCATATTTTTTTACGACTTATCAGGCCCTACGCATTTAATGTAAAATGCTATTTTTCCAGTTCCAACGGGGCATAAATTTTGAAACGAGACTCAACATTTAAACAGTTGTGAACGGAAACGGTGGCAGACGAATTCCGCCATTAACTTGGTCAAGTTTAGCGGGGTGATGTGTTCGCTGACCTTGCTTGCTGGCGCCCTTTCAAATCCCATAGTGGTAGTTTCATTCATCGTTACCCTTGAACCCAAACTCGAGGGAAAGGTGGGAGTCCGGTTTGTGACAAAGATCTGGAGCAATAAAACAAAAGATCGGAATTCCGGCAGAGATGGTTCATGTAAATGAAAAATGTCGTTTGTAACTTGGATGCTAATACATGGAGCGGGGTGTCCTGAACTCCTTTATACCGGTCCTTTAAATCCGACCAGAGTTTTTCTTCTGCGCCGCTAGGTGTGGTCGGTCTCATACATCGGCTCACCCTACTGTTCTCCAGTAACTTTCACTGATCACCGGTAATAGCAGCTTCCAGTTGGACAAGTGGATCAACTCTCAGTGGTCCCTCCCGGTTTGGTAGATCTGAAGGCCTGCCTCCCACTTGGGGAGAGTTGGCTTTTGAACTTACACCCCCAGTGTCCGGTTTACCTTCAATAAGACAAATCTTTCTAATGTCATGGAGCACTGATCCTTCATTTGTTTGCACTGTTGTCGTTCGTACCAAGATACGGTACGAAGCTGAGATGCTTCCGAAGACTCCTATCGGCCACCGGCCACGCGGCAAAGCCTCCGAAACTAGTGGAACTACATCACCCGATCTGAAGTTGCTTCCTCGATCTATCCATTTCTGCGGCGGTTGTAATAGTGGAAGATCTTCCCTAGTCCACCTCTTCCAAAACACAGACGTTAGGTAGTTTGCTTGCCTCCACCGACGAACCATTCTATCGCGCAACGAATTCGTCGGAATATCTCGTGGGTTCTCCTTCAGGATAAGTAGGTCATTGGGCGTGAGTACTGGCGGATCACGACAGTCCGAGGTCAAAGGCACCAGCAGGCCGTCCGTTTACTATCCGCTCACTTTCCGTAAGGAATGTCAACAACATTCCGTCAGTCATCGGCCACTCGTCACAAACTGAAAGAAGTACTCTTCTAACCGAGCGCACCATGATCTCCCATATGCCACCACGGTGACTAGCATGTGGGGGATTGAAGTGCCACTGCACGCGACGTTGTAACAATCTATCAGCAATCTTATCACTAGAACAGTTTCCCATTAGGTTCCTCAATTCCCTTTGAGCTGCAACAAAGTTTGTGCCGTTATCACTAAAAATCTCGGACGGTGCCCCTCTCCTCGACATGAAACGCAGCAATGTCATAATGAATGAACCCGTGCTTAGAGAATAAGAAACTTCAATATATACCGCAAGCATCTGGAGGAAAGTGACGATGCACCCATATCGTTTCTCCATGCTGTTCTTATGTTTAACTGCAAATGTGCCAAAATAATCTACTCCAACGTTATTGAAAGGAAACCAACCTCGTTAGACTCTGATGGCTGTTAGAGGGGTCATCATCTGTTTGCGTACGACTGCCAAATGCTTTCGACATTTCCGGCGTTCTCCAAGTACGCTCTTGAAGGCAGCCCCCGTCTATACAATCCAAAATTTTTGCGAAGTTCCGCAAGTAACTGAGGTGGTCCTGCATGTCCTTTCATTGAGTGATACCATTGGATTATAGAATCTGTAATCGGGTAAGTCTTGGGTAGTATCGCCGGATGTTTCACACCCTGAAGCTGATTGGAAAAGTTCATTCGTCCTCCAATACAAATAATTCCATTTATTAAGGTTGGATCGAGTTTTAATAGAATCCTGCTCATTGGAGATTTGTTAGCCCATAGGTTATTATTCCTGGCTCGTAGTCATTTTAACTTTTCACCATAGACCTTAGCTTGTACAATCAGAATAAAACTTTCCTCCGCATTAGGGATGCCGTTCAACTTCAATGGTCCAGTTTTCAGTCCTAGATCTGTGCGACCGCCCTCATAACTGCAGTGTACGTCCTTAAATGGGTTACCCATACTACCGACTTCAGCAGGTGAAACAAACTGGAGTACCTAGCTAGAAGTGCGTCCATCCACATATCCTGCAACATTGTGAGGGTGGTACTCGAGGGCTGCTTCAACTCCACTTTCGATGGTGCTGCAGCAACCGTAGGACTGGTCGGCCGTAAAGTTTCGTCGTTCATCAAGAAGTGAGGACCTTCGAACCAGCAGCTGATATCACTCGGTGATGTTGAGCCTCTTGATGCCAAGTTTGCAGCTTTAGCCACCGATCCGACATGAGGCCGTCGCCAGAGTTCCGACCACTGATGGATTTCAGCCAAACGGTTTGCTACGTACGTACTAAATCTCGTTTTGGTGTTGCTTATGTAGTGCAAAACTATAGCAGAATCCGTCCGGTAGTAACTCTTATCAAATTTGATTCCAGTTCCTTCTCTAGGAGTCCGAGAGACTCTACCCGCCAGTCTCGCTGCGGCCATCACAAATCGAGGGATCGTTACGGTCTTCATAGGAGTTACCCTTGATTTGAAGAACAGTGGGGCACAATGGGGGCTATGTCCTTTGAAACCATTCTGGAATACGCCGCCACTCCACAGCCAACTTCAGAAGCGTCACAAAATACGTGAGGCTGTGCACCTTCGTTCAGTGAGTCGCCTCTAATAACAAAACACTGAATTTTGAATGCGAAGAGCTGTTGCATAATCCTTAACCACTCATGCCAGCGTCGTAATGGTTCTTCTTCAGTCGGGTCGTCCCGACCAAGATTCAATCATCCGCCTTGCGATGTAAAGCGAAATTCGCACAAAATGGAGGAGGAAGTTGTACCAAACGGGTGGGCATTCATTTGGTATTCAACAAGGCTACCACCCAGTCGACCATTTTCCCACCAAAGGAACCTCGGTGCTCCCCCCTTTCTCTTGTCAGCACTTGAACCTGAGTAAGGATTTCTTCAATATCCGCAGCCAATGCGAAAGATTCCTTTCGAAAACGAAGCAACACTCCAGCTAAGCTTGCAGTCGTGTCCGGTCCCCGTAGCAGGTAACCATCTAAGCAGCGTCCCCGGAATGCTACCACAGGGTCAAACACCACCCTCAACTTACTAGGCGTTTTAGGGCTTGTAACCGCTCGATGTGGTAAGCACCGCTTTGGCTCAAAACCCATTTTTAACTGTATATCGGGCACTGACTGTGCGTGGCTCTTGTGCACATAAACCTTTATTATTCTCGAAGAATTGAGGGTCACGCGCAAACCTTTTACTCGAGTCGTTCAATCTCTTTTTGGACACAGTGTAATTGTTTGGGCGTTTCTCTACAGGATTCCTCCATGGAGTTGCAACTCCATGGTGTCCGTTCAACAAGATTATGGCATTTGAAACCATATGAACAGTCTGTTTGTCTTCTAATGAAAGAGAGTTTTTCGATGCATGCGTATCGCAGAACTCGGCGTTGTATAGTCGATCAACATGTTCTGCTATAAGATCGATTCCCCTCCTAATGTGATTTACTGTCCTTACAAAGCGTGTTTCTTCGTTTACCGAACCAACGACAACCCATCCTAGAATCGTGAGCTCAGCACAAGATTGTTTTCTGTTACCACATCTTTGCTCTAATGCCCAGTGTGCTTCTGGGACGTCGGCACTTATCAAGATTCGCACTCTCGAACCTTTCGGATTCTGCCCTTGGAGGCAATGTAGGTGAGGCCAGTATAAAACGTCCGAATCTGTGCAGTACTAGACTGCTTGGATTAGTAGCCTGTCGACACAGGAGGCTCTTTCTATATTCACGAAATCATTCTTTGACAGTGAGTTCAATGGTAGCTCCGGTATTCCCGAATTCCAAGTGGTAGTCTCACTTACGGTCGAAATCAAGAGTGAGGTCGAGGATGCTTTCAGGGGTGCCAGCTCCATAAGGTCTTTTTGCACTGAAGTCACATCGGAACCGCGGTCTAGCGGAGTTTAGGTCTCCATAGAGCCCCTCAGTCAGTCTACCCGTACTGGTGGCACTGACACGACATTCTGGCCCAAGAGTGGCCGCACGATTATTGGCCCACTGCCCAGGCCTTTCTGCATCATCCGTACTTAGCTTATCCAGCTGCAGCCCTTGTGTTGTATCTTGTGTGACTCGATCGTTACATAGCTTCTGTGAACCATGCAGTGGAGGGTGGTGCCGTTTCTGACAACCTGATATGGGCATGGTTTGGAAACAGGACAGTTTCTAGACAGACACTTGAGACACGAAAAACGAGCCTTGATTTCTTCAGGCAGTTCCCAACGATCGGGTATATCACGAGACAGGAATCGCTGACGTTCCTCAAGTGCGTGTATTCCATTACATTTCGAGCACCCATTAGCTGCGACCAACAAAGTACTACCCTGTTTTGGGGTGAACCATGTCGCTGCTGGATGCGGGTTTTGTGCATGATTCCTCCAACTGGATGACCGCGAATGCCCTTGAGCCTTGCTATTGGCAGCCAGTTTGCCAAATTCATTTCGAGCCATCAGTGCCTCACGGGACACTAAGTGCTGCAGATCCTGGAACCTGGGTTCATTTCGTCTTCTCAAGATGTCATCAACAGTCGTAGCCCACAAATCCTAGAGACGCGTAGGTAGCACTCGAGTAATCCGTTCCATGGTCCGCAGTGAGTTGAGGCATGATGTGCAATTCATTTGTGTGGGACGCATCTTCACAGTTGAGCATTTTCAAAGGCAACTCGGTCAGGACATCCGAATCTTCCGCCAGAGGCTTCAAACATTGCAGTAAACCGTCAGTCAGTGAAAGAGCCACCACATGATCTTGTCCATACGGATCTTTTAAGATTTCCCTAGCCCTATTGTATGCCATTGTTGCAGGCAACATAACACATTCGGCAATCGCATCCCTTGCTTGTCCGCCGCAGTAATGCGTGAAGTAAAGCAAGCAATAGCCATCGTCTCGAACTCTACCTTTAAGGTAATGTTCAAACTGATTCACAAACCTCCATTACGTTGGCGAGCAGCCTGCAAGTGACTCCATTTCCACCCTCGGTAATTCCAAAAGATAATCCACTGGAGGTTCCGCCACTGGAACGACGCTTGTTGTTCGTGGTGCATTATTCTGTACGTGGCAATCACATAGGTAACGAGGAAGGTGTTCACTGGCCGTTACTTCACCTCTGAATTCATCTTTGTTGACTATGTTTTATTCTTCCTCAGCGAGAGCCAAAAGCAGTTTCGCCATTTTCGTCTCATTCCTCAACTCGAGCAGCTCACTTTGCTTATCTAACTCTAATTGCTGTGCAACCTGCTTCTCCTCCAACCCAGCTAACAACAGATCCGCTCTAGCTCTATGGGAAACCAAGCTAACCCCAGAACAATCTAAAATACTAGAACATGAGCAAGAAACATGACCTACACCTGCGGGCAAAAGTGTTTGGTTCACCTGCAGGGTATTGTCCTCTTATTCGGAACGGTTTCCCGAATCGCTGCGTAATTTCATGTCTCAGTGGTTGCCAGGTAACAAGTAGCACGTTGCCCCAACCTTTGGGGTAAACCTGGGGCATGCCCCAAGCTTGCCCCAAGTTTAGGTTTCATGTGGGAAAGATGCTAATTGGTTACGGATTCACTAGGATTATATTCTTATGTACATATATTGCCACCCTGAGGAAAGCTTATTGTGGCCTGTTTTGTTTTGTTACGTCACTATTAGTGGCGACCTTCATGCGGTCCTGTGCAGTCGTTGTTCTGTCCTTCACGTGACTGGCGTGCTTTCTCCGGCACTTGATGCACGAGTTCGTACGAGATTCGTACAAACCGTGTTGAACACATAACCTATATAATGAGCAGCATGCCTGAGGCTTGCCCGAAGCTAGGACAACCCCATGAAGTACATTTGGGGCAAACATGGGGTCAGCCCCAATATTGTGGCCTGCTGGATCACTTTTCATGTGCTTTCCTTATGTTAACTGATTTATCATGACTGCAATCTCCAAACAGTGACTCTAGCTCAAAAAGCGTACACTTGCAGATATATATATGTATATATATATATACATGTTAACTAGAATCTGATTTGAATCGTCTGGAGTGTATATATATATATATATATATATATATATATATATAGGCATAAATTTATGCCCATAAATGCCTATAAGTTTATGCATAAACTTATAGTGAGCATGCTCACTAATGATCGCGAGCCATATATATGGCTCGCGATCATTATATATATGTCTCTATATATATATATATATGTATAATTATACATATATGTATAAATATGTATATGTTTTATACTATACATCATCGTTTTTGCCGATAGCGTCAGTACCTGGTATACGCATGTTTGATGTTTATGGATATTTGTTTGTAATCATCATTTTCGTGTTCCAAATGGAGATAAATGTGGTTTAGTTTTTACCACTGTTCTGTGTTTACAATGGACAGCTAACTCACATGGACCGTCCAAGCAGGTGGCAAAGATACCGTCGGCTTAAGCAGGCGTTGAGTGCTGTACTGAGTGCGGCGAGGCTTCCATGTGGGCCCATCGATACCGATGTCCGAAGATGACGTCAACTGGTACTTAAATATTTGCATCGTAATATAAACTTCACTATATCCAGAGCCTACGGTAGATGTGTCATCCAGTGATGAGGTTTCGGGTGGACATCCATCACAACTTCCTCACTCATCAACAATGAATGTGCAAGGGTCAACAACAGACTTGACCGCTGGTGTCGGTGAGTATATTTTTTCTGTGATTTTATATAAATTGTTATTCGCAGGTGTCGACATTGAACTGGGGAAAATGACGTCCGTGAAGATCAACATGGACGCGTTGTTACGTTCATTTGCCGATGTGTTTGTTAGCTGCAGACTAACGATGCAGCAACGAAGGAGTGTGCTGAACGTTCTAAACCAATTTTTGCCCGGCATACCGAACGATCCGAGGACCCTGTCGCACACACCTCGTTGTTGTAAGAAGACGTTGCTAGCACAAAATGTGTATATTCATATTGGGCTCCTCGAACGTCTGCGTCGATCTATCAGTGGACTGGCGCTGGTCCCGGAATCAGTCGACTTCCAGATGAATATCGATTGGTCGTCAATTTATCACTCTTCTACAATACAATTGTGGCCCATTCTGGCACATGTGGTGCGTCCGAGATGTCTGGCCGTTTTACCGGTTGGCATTTACTGCGGTTCAGGGAAGCCGCAACCGATAAACACATATCTGGAAGAGACAGTATTGGAATTGCGAGATGTAATTGATGGCGGCATCAACTATCTTGGGTCATCAGTAGCATGTAAACTGGTGTCAGTGATATGCGACACACCTGCCCGGGCATACTTTCGTCAAGTTAAAAGTCCGACAGGCTACTTCGGGTGTGATAGATGCATACAGCGTGGTCTGTATATAACAGGGAGAATAACGTTTCCATTGTTGGACGCTCGACCGCGTACTGATGCTGACTTTCGCCTCTTTAAATACAAACGTCACCATGTTGGTGAAAGCCCGTTCGTTTCAATTCCAGTTGATATGGTGGCAAATTTTCCGCTGGATTATATGCATTTAGTCTGTTTGGGTGTCATGCAAAAATTGTTAAATGCATGGCTAAAGGGCAGCCGTACAGAACGTCTTCGCTTGAGCCCAGCGGCAGTCACAGAACTGGGAAATCGTATTATTGGAAACCACTGCAACATCCCGCGTGACTTTCAACGCCTGTGCCGTCACACTCGGGATTTGGAACGCTGGAAAGCGTTCGAGTATAGACAATTCCTTTTGTATATAGGCCCCGTTTGTTTGTTGCATTTGCTACCTGATGAATACTGTAAACATTTTCTGCTATTATTCATTGCTGTATATATATTTTCTCATCCCCTTCTACACACTGAGTATCTTGGTTTTGCTCACAGATGTTTATTACTTTTCGTTCAACAAATGTCTGTATTATATGGTCCGCAGGATTTAGTCTATAATGTGCATTGCTTAATCCATTTGTCAGAAGATGTCCGGAAACACGGTGTGTTGGACAATTTCTCCTGTTTTCCATTTGAGTCACATCTTGCGAAACTGAAATCATTTATAAAAGGGCCGGCTAAACCAACTGAGCAATTATATAAACGGCTTCACGAACTAAATAACAACTTGGAAACCATCACTGAAGAAACCCCCATGGATGATTTGTCCCTTCCAGTATCTCGCATCCCCCGTAGTAGACAATTTGTCGTTCTCAGTGGTGTTTTATTTTCAGTAGATAAGCCCAACAACATCATCATCATTAACAAACGTCCTGCGGAAATTGTCAGTTTAATGGATGATAACGTTTTCTTCAAATACTTCAGTTCACCGGGCAATTTTTCACGTACGCGTTACAATCAAGCCAGTTGTATGTATTTGTTGTAGGGGATTTAGATTCCACTTTGCACAGTGCACCCATCCACACAATCACGTAAATGTGTTCGTGTTTGCATTGACTGTTCCAGTATTGTTGTTCCCATTTTACATACGTTTTTGGAATGAAATGTCACATGAAGCTCTGTGCTTCCCCTGCCACTTTTTTCGCAAATCAGCATGACGACCTGGTGAGATTATGTATTTCTCGGGTGATTGCGAGACGAAAGTTGTTCTCCTTTGTTGGTTGTTTTGACGTGAGGCGTTCGTATTTTGCCGTTTTATTGCTGTCTTCGTGTCCTTGTTTGGTGTCAATGGCTGACTCGTGTTTGCTTTCACGTATGGGTGATCACTTACGTGTTATTGTTATTGTATTCACCGTCCACTTGTTTCTGTACGTACTTAAATGTGATCAAGTCCCACATAGACAATTCCTAATGAGAATTTTCTTCCTAGATGTACGTAGTTGCTCACTTTCCCGAAGAAAACCCATACGCAGTGGTACACAAAAATTGGATGGTCGACGAAACACACTTTCGTTGGCCACGAACGAAGAGTTTTCCCGACTACAGACGTCATTTGCTATCGGGAAAGGAAGTGCCGGACTCATGCCCGGAATACTACTTTAGACCTATGCACTATACGGGTAAGTCAGTGGTAGTATAAATTTTAAATAGACAAACTTGGTGATGCCATCGACTTTGAGCATCAGCTGGTTCATCAGTCAAGTTCTGCTTCTACCGATGAAACGGAGAAGCGGATATACTTCTCGCAGCACTACTCCACAAGAAGGAGGTAATTAAACATTAATATTAACATACCTTAAGTGTCCCCGTGGAATTCTCTTCCGACGAAAGTCCCCAGGCGATGCGGAGAAACTTAAAACCAGTTACGCTGGACTTACCACCCTCCCCACCGCCCATTTTGGAACGTCTTGGGGGAATGCAAAGGTAAATTTATAACATTCACAACCAAATTCCGTTTTAGTTCGCCTCACTTGTCTTCACAATCCACTTTGTCTGCACACGCTAGCACCCCAGTGCCAGTCGCATCCTCAAGGTGATTATTACTTTTGTTTCATATTGCCCATTTAATTACAAGTAGCGGCTCAAGCACCAGCGCCAAGAAAATGAACTTGGCCTCTCACCTGCGCCAATTACTGTGTAAGTTCACATGCACTGCCGTTACCTTATGTTCTAGTAAACCAAGAAAATATTCTACTGTCCATAGACGGTCTTACAAAAACTGTGGAGAAACTAAGTGCCTCCATAGAGTCTCTTTCCAACACTATCGGGGCGTCATGTTCAAAAGGTATGCCGCAGCCAATCACACGTGTGAACACTGTGGATGAATTCCACCATTTACACGACGTCCTGGGAACGATGGAAGCTTTCAATAAGATGGTAAGTCACTATACGTGTATGTGACAAATATAGGTAACAACACTGCGGCGGTACATAAACAGAAATATTCAGGATTCAGTAAAGCAAATGCTATCTGCTGTGGTGAGCGACGACGTCCCAGTCAGGTGCTGCTGGCTCGGTAGCAGCAAGAGAATAGCCGTCTGCAATCATATGCTCATCAAAGCAATAAAAGGTATATCGGTTTATTAGTGGTCTCACCATCTACTAGACGCTATCAGATTGATTTCGCTTTTTTCCAAGGAACCAACTATCAACATCGACAGACACATCAGGAATTGGTTCCACAACGCTCGTGATCGCGGAGCAGGTAGCAGATGTAGTAGGTAAGTAGAAAGAAACGGAGTTGCCTTATTTCTTCGCAACGGTTAGCAGAAACAAGTTTACTGTAAGACTAACGTTTGAAGTACATTAGTCGTTTCTCGAATCACATCGGAATTACGCTTTTCCCCTTAGGCCACTTTCGCTATCCGTATCAAATATGTTATCTGTGCAAAACCAGCAGTTATATGCAAGACTGTGTTGCTCGGTTTACATCGACAGACCGCTCCATTAACAAATATTAACATAGATTGATCTTTTTTCAACTTGCAACCATCATTGAAAAATACCATGCCATTCGTTGATTATATTTGCATCGGATGTCATTGTCACTTCATACATATTGGTGCACTGACTTACTGACAGTTCGCCAATAGCAGTATACATTTTTTCCCATCTGCAGATATCGCGACCACCGACAAATGTATCCTACGTTCAATGACAATGTGCTTTGATGGATCATCACAAATCTGTACAAAATACACATTTTTTGAATGCAAATAAATTTTTCGTATTGAGAATTTGGCTTTAAGTTTTCAGTTACATATTAGACAGAAATTGGTGCATGTGGGACGCGTACGCAAACGGCCAAAATAGAATTATACATTAGTAGTAGACCATGAAACGGCGGTTGGATCTGGTTTCGTGTAACGTATTATAAAGGTTGGGGCTGCCCCATGGGCCAAACCTGGGGCGTGCTACTTAGGTATATTGAGTACAGTAAATTCCAGCCACCGGAACGCTCGAGCGATGCGCAGCAACAAATGTCGACGTAATTCAAAGCAAAGTCGATTCCAAATAATTACCGCACTACATACAACAAATTAATTAATTTTACAATATTCAAACCTCAATAGTGTTTCTTCTGGGCTCTTAAGCTCCAAATTGAACGACAAATCTACAACTGCAGTTGAATTGCGGCAAAAATTCAGATACGGAAGGTGGGATTATTGAAAACAGTCACAACGAAGTTCAAGGAAAGTCAAGGATCGAACTACCACAAATGAAACAGTTTATCAGCTGAAATAGACATTTTGTGATGAGATAAATTACGTATAGAAGAACGTGAAATCAATTCTGTTGGGTGTAACCAGAGGCAAAGAATATTACAAAATATTGTTTATATCATCAAATTTACACTGGTATATAAGGCCTAGCACTACAAAATGTCAGCACCCATCTCGCTTGCTAGCCACGTGAACGACCATGACCGTTGACAATTCCGATACGTTTTCCCGATTGATAAAATACTTTCACGAAGGTCTGGATGAATTCGCAACGGATTTTCGAGAGTTCCAGCGATGCACAAGTACCAGCTTTTACAATTACAATGCCCGAACATGGAAACAGGCAAAAAAGCGTCGGCTAACAATTAGCGACGGAATGAAATATTATTTCGTGAAATATTGTTGTGTCCATACGCGTCGAAAAGGTGGAGGTGGTTCAAGGTTAGAATAATTGTTTGGTAATGTTTGACTTCATTGTAGATACAAAAACCTGGATTGCGGAGCATTCGTCACCTTCGTCGCCCAAGGAACTGGATATCGTGTAGCAAGGTGGTGCATGGTCCATAGTCATAGGTTCCAAGTAGGAAATCCTAGTTTATATGTAGATAACCGAAGGCTGACAGCTTTTCAAGGGTCGGTGGTGTTTAACTTGATGGATACTTTCCATAATACTGCCGAATCAAGGGAATATACTAGTCGGATGTTCAATAGGCGTCTGAATAGCATGGACTTTCGGTCTATACGTGTCCGTCACAGTCACGATGCTCGTGGTAACGTTATTAGGGTTAAAGAATTGCTGGAAGGTAAAGGCATTAGCCAGGTAATACACGAGGAGAATATAGTTAGGTTCCTGTTCTTCATACCCATGGAGGTGGTTCCGGTTGCTCGCAGATGCAGCCAGGTGATTCTAGCTGACACTACTCACCAAGTGAACTGCGGCGGCTACGTTTTATGGCACGTAATGTTAGTGGATGAAACAGGCTTAGGCCGTAGCATTCTGTATGCTTTGCTGCCCAATGAAAGCACTGCAAGCTACAGACAAGCCGTGGGTTTTCTTCGTGAATACCTGCCCGCAACTGGCGAATGTAAAACAATAGTGGTAGATCGTAGTCTCGCTCAGTTAAACGGGTTCAAGGCTCACTATCCTGAAGCCCAGATAGTGTTCTGCCGGTTTCACGTGTTGCAAGATATGCGGAAACGGTGCAACCATCTAGTTGCAGCAACGACTGTAGAAAAGGACCGTGTTCTCCAGCTGATGCGTAACATGGTGTTTGCAAGCAGCGAGTCCGCATTCGAACGCTTTTTGGGCTGCTATTCAGGCCCGCAGCTCTGAGGCAATGGGTTACTTAGTAAGAACGTGGATGCCGTTTAAGGATTGCTGGGCATGTTACAAGGTAAGGCAGGTATTAACTTTGGGTAATTTAACAACCAATAGAGTGGAAACCGAAAATAGGCATCTTAAGACGGGACTGTCCCCTAGGTCAACCTTGTTCCAGGTCTGTGACAGAATTCTGAAGCGGGTAACATCTTTGAGAGAAGTCTCGCAGGGTAGACTTGGTAAGGATCAAATGTCCATATGCAAGTTCCGTAATGTGCCACATTGGTTGAAACCCGTGTCCGGCAAGCTAACCGTATTCGCCCGTGGCGTTCTCCTTCGCCACCTGCATACAGTGACGATCACTGGCATATCTTATGTAAAACGCAAGTGGCTTGTAACAAACAGTAGAGGCTCCTACGTTAGGGTTACCGGCGGCAGTGTGCCACACTGCGACTGTCCGTTCAGTCGCCAGTGGATGCTGCCTTGCGTTCACGTGTTGCACGTTGCTCGTGCCACTAATGTCGACCTTTCTACGCTAGCCGATAATCGCTGGTCAGTAGATTGTATGGAGGTGATAACCTTAGCCGGTGGAGACACCATC
Organism: Fasciola hepatica; assembly: GCA_948099385.1. Lineage (NCBI taxonomy): Eukaryota > Metazoa > Platyhelminthes > Trematoda > Plagiorchiida > Fasciolidae > Fasciola > Fasciola hepatica. The sequence goes on along the minus strand of CANUEZ040000112.1, from coordinate 2,689,117 downwards.
ATCTCTCCAGCGTCGACGTCTACAATAACCACCAAGGCGCAGAAGCTGCGGCAGAGCGAAGATGTCGGTAGAGACATTGCCGCAGCATTGGCAAATCTTGGGGAGGAAAACTACAGAACGGCTAAAGCCCAGCTAAGGTTGTTACCAGACGTAATAGGCTTGTGGCCAAACGTTAGACTGTGCTACGAGCATCCAGAAAAAGAAGGCGTAGAACGAATAACACACCGGTCGGATATCGCCACTATGTTCGGCCGAGAGAAAGAGACCCGAGAAATATTAGAATGTCCCACAACTTCCAGTACAGCTGACCAGTATGTCCTACGGTCGGAACCGCCGATAAGAGATTAAACCATAAAACAGGGAACAACGTCTAGAAGGAAACCGTTAATGGAAGTTCGGTTTACCGACGAGAGCGATATTCGGGCTATAGGAAACCCTTTGCAGCGTATCCAGTTCCGCCAACATCGGACAACTACGGCCAACCGATTCCGGATAGAAAACAAGAAACGAAAACTGGACAGGCCGGCGTCTCCAATCAACAAGGACGTTTGCAGCGTTTGCCGGCGAGAGGATCCAACGGTCGACCTGGACGAGGACGTTCAATGGGTTCAATGCCAAACGTGTGGCCGATGGGCACATTATCAGTGCGCAGGTTTCACCAATGAGGACGACTACACTTGTGTGCATTGTCTTGCGAGGTGAACGTGGTCCAAAGAGATTGACAAAAGGCCCTATCCAGGGCCGCCGCATTATGATTCCTGCCATATTGGCATTTGTCTTCCTTATTGATTTTTTATTTGGGCTAGCACAACTAGGTCGTTATGGCACGTGTTCACTTCGTGAGTCTTCTTTCGCGCTAGTGAATACTGGATGGTAGATTATATATATATATATATATATATATATATATATATATATATATATATATATATATATATATATATATATATATATATATATATATATATATATATATATATATATATATATATATATATATATATATATATATATATTAGTGTACGTCCTATCGGGACTACGTCGAGCGATGGCCGGGAAGGTTACCCTTTATATGTATATATATATACATATGTATATATATATATGTATATGTTTATACATATGTACATATATACATATGTATATATATCTATGTACATATACAGCCCAGTCCCATAGGACATACGTCGAGCGATGGCCGGAAACGTTACCATTTGAGTATATATATATACATATGTATACATATATATATGTTTATACATATGTACATATATACATATACATATGTATATATATCTATGTACATATACAGCCCAGTCCCATAGGACATACGTCGAGCGATGGCCGGAAACGTTACCATTTGAGTATATATATACATATGTATACATATATATATGTTCATACATATGTACATATACACATATACATACGTATATATGTATATCTTTATACATTTGCATGTATATATATAGAAATACATATAGCTATGTACATATATGGACGTTCGTCCAGCGATGGCCGGAAAAGTTACCATTTAAGTATACATATATATATATATATGAACATATATATATATATGTTCATATATGTGTATGTATGTATGACGGTGCAGCCTAGTAGCCCAAGTCCTAATGTATAATATTTAAGGTACCAGACTTGTATTGTTCCTGGCGAACCACATCTACGAAGGATCGTTTGACATTTCTTTATATTCCCCAATTTATGTCGTTCCAAAAAGGTATCCATTTTGCAATACAAATGGACATTATGGCAGATGCATAAGAAACAGTCGGTAGACCAATTTCATAATTTTTTTTACGACATATTATGCCTTATGGCATTAACCGTAAATTGCTATTTTTGCGGTTCCAAGTGGGTATTAATTTTGGAACAAGACGCAACATTTAGGCAGATATGAGCGGAATTGGCGGCAGACTAAAACCGCCATAACCTCATTCAAATTTAGCGGGGTGATGCGTTCGGTGACCTTGCTCACCGGCGCCCGTTCAAATCCCATTTTGGTAGTTTCATTCATCGTTACCAAGTTCAAGCTAGGCAACTCAAACTCGAGGGAACGGTGGGAGTCCGGTTTGTGACAATGATCTAGAGCAATAAAACAAACGATCGGAATTCCGGCAAAGATAGGTCATGCAAATGAAAAATTTCGTTTGTGACCTTGATGCTAATGCATGGAGCGGGTAATCCTGAACTCCTTCACCGGGTTGCTCGGACTCACGGACGAGTTTGCACCCATGAGGGTAGTCAGCAGTAGAAAACAACCCCCGTGGTGGAAGTCGAAAGTCCGCAAGACTCTAGTCATTCGTAGGCAACGATGGGTGGAGTACAAGCTGTGCAAACTCAGGTGGTATGAAATAGCCATAAGATGGCCGGAAACAGAGCTGAAGCGATCCAAACAGTGGAGAAATATGCCTTCGGATGTCGGTTAGCTGCACCGGTCAGCAAAAGCCCGCAGTGGTTCTACTTTGAAGTGCAATCCCACAAACGTATGAAAAAGGCGTAGCGACTTTGGAAAGAGCACAGGGGAGATCAGCTCTAAGAGAGGAAGACAAGGCCGACGTGCTCTTGGCATTCTTCGAGAACATCCAATGGCCAGCAAATAATTTAGAGGAAAGGAGGGTGCGACCACAGGCGCCTCCAATACTCGAGATTGGTGCAGGAGAAGGAGAGGTTTACGCGAAGCTGCGAACCTTGAGTAGAAATAAAACCACAGGACCGGGTGGGATTCATGCAGCCATCGTTCAACCTCAGGCCGAGGTCTTGAAGGCCCCGGTGACGAAGCTGTACGAAAAGTCACTTAGATATAGAACTTGACTTGCTAGCAATACAAAACTGGTCATGTAGATGTGACCTAACACCAAACTCCACCAAGTGCCAATGCCTGACTACGAATACGGGGGCTATTGGGGATGGAGTGGGATCGTTGCAAATGGTCTCTCAGGTTGAAGACTTGGGTGTTATAATAGACAACAGCTTCAAGCAGTCGATACAGTGCACCGCAGCAGCCAAAATGGTCAGGAGAGAACCCTTTCGAGTTAGATCCACTAGGTAGTGTAAAGAGAGGGAGATTTTATTTCTGATATGCCAAGCCATAGTAGGCAGCGCATGGAGCACTGAGCGCAAGCATGGGCACGTACTACCAGAAGGATGTAGACTGTCTGGAGAAAGTGCAAGGGCTGGCCACTAGAATGGCAACTGGGCCAAGGGGTTTTTTGCTACTCAGAGAGTCTCCTTGCCCTGGATCTGTCCTCGATGAAAGGCGGCTCGTTCGCGAGGACCTGATAGAAACCTTCGAGGTAATGAGGGGACTGTCCGGTATAAATCGAGAAGGCCTCTCTCCAATCCTAAAAAGAGGCACAAGGGAGCACAGGCTTAGATTAAGAAGAAAACACTCAAGGCCCCAAATTAAGGCGAGTTACTTCTCGAATAAAGTGGTACCCTGCTTGAATGGGCTCCTGGAGGAGGTCAAAAGTGCCGCAACAGTGAAGGCTTTTAGAAGGCAGTAGACCAAAGTTAGGTGGCAGTGTACCCCGAATTATGTTGGGCAGTTTTTAGGGTCGGAGGCTATCTACTCACAGTTTCCACCTTTAACTGCCGGGGCTGATAATGCACAAAATTTCTGCCTTTCAGAGGAAGAAAACGGAGCAGTGTTGGGAGCTACAGAAAAGCGCTGACAACACAACTATTTGGGCACACGATTCGCTCCAGCCACATCAAGCCCTTTACCAACTGAACTGAACCGAGCTGAACAAGCGACAAGGCCGAGCAGCTCGCAGTTCAGTAATGCCCCTATTTGATGCCTGACAGATTTCATATGACGGAATCCCTAGTGCCACTCAGGCTGAAAGGACTGCCGCAAAGCTGAACTTTCCCCCACTGTCCAGCGGCCTATCCCCCAGGTCACCGGCCATTCAAGACACAAGATGCAGTCAGAATAGTGTCCTGAACCCTTTCGCTTTGTCCAGCGGTCTATCTTCCAGTTCGCTGGCAATACCCGACACACGGCACTGTCAAGATTAGTGTTTTGAACCCTTTACTCTTTTCACATTGCCCCATCGTTCAGTTAACTGTCTTCCAATTCACTGGTAGCGTTCTTGTAACGAGATGACCACAAGATCCGGGAACATTTGGGCTCTAGCCTCGAACCCGTGTACTACTTCAAGACCTCAAGACAACTGAACTGATCAGACCTGACCTTAGAGCGTGTGCGCTTTAGGCATGTTCAAGGTCGCCGCGTGCCGCATCGTGGCTTTTTAGGACGGGTCTGGGTTAGACGTTGACACCGAGTGCTTGTGCTAGAATTAGGTGAGACAGAATACCCTCGAATTGGGGTAAGAAAAGGAAAAGTGGAAGGAGCTGCTCCATTTAGAAATTACCGGGCTATACCTACTCCACTCTAGGCAACACAATAGACCTCAGTTAGACCGCAAATGAAACCGAAAGATACCCGAAATAGATCTCACTGAAAATCCCCATAGACCCGCTGCTACCGAGTAGGTGAAGTGGTCGACAACTGACAGCACCTCCCCATCGAGCGTCAAGCTCGGAATCGTTGTTGTCCAGTCTTGTAACATCACTTTACACTTTGAAGATGCAAAGCGCATGCCGAATAGAGCTACAGCTCGTGAGAGTCTATCTAGTGCACGTTGAGCATGTTACGTGGATTCGAACAAGCAGACAATGTCGTCCGTGTAATCTAGGTCACATAGCTTTTCACTATACTTTAGTTCGACATCTACGTCCTGAAGATTTTGCAGCGCACTCTCCATTATTTCGTCCATGACGAAGTTGAACAGGAATAGAGACAAAGGGCATCCTTGCCGAACACCACTGGTCGTTTCGAACCGACCGGATAGTTCACCGTAAACCCTTACACGGCCAGAAGTATGAGAATACAATGATCTCTCAGTAGGTTCACGAACTTCTGGGGCATACATTTTCGATGAAGAATACTAAAAAGCGATGTTCGATCAACTGAATCGAAGGCGCCTTTCAGGTCTAAGAAAACCATTATTGTCAGTCGGCGGTGCTTGTGACGCGTTTCAAGTAGTCGACGAAGAGTAAAAATCTGATCGATGCATCCTCGACCTGGGCGGAATCCAGCCTGCTGTTCGCGGACATTCCTCTCGCGAGCCGGTGTAAGACGATGCAGCAAAATCGAAGTTAATACTTTGGTGACTATCGGAATTAAGCTAATCCCACGATGATTACCACAGTCATTGCGTATTCCCTTCTTGAAAATGGGAACAATCAATGACCCGCTCCATATTAACGGAATACGCTCCTCGTTCCAAATGTCACAGAGCAAAACGGTAAGTGATTTTATCAACGCCTTACCACCCAGTTTGAAAAGAACTGGGGGAAGTTCGTCGAGACGTGCCGCTTTACCCCGCCTTAGTAATCGAATACATGACTTTACTTCTACTTCCGTTGGGGGCTCAGGTGATACCACCCAAGGAGTCGCAGTTGTTGACACGGGAGTAACTAGACTAGCGTGCGGCCAGCTAAACTGTTCCTTAAAGTATGCGGCCCAACGGTTAAGCCTTTGCTGTTTGCTATGGATGGGTTCTCCATATATATCGCAAATCGTTTCACTGACCTGGATGCGCCGTCCACCGGTGTTATGAATAAGTTTGAACAGTCTTTGACCGTTACCTGAAGCAGCTGCTATTTCCATTTCTTCGGCTACCTTGACCCACCAATTTTCGCGATCATTCTTGAGGCCTTTCGTAACTTGTTTCTGTAGATGTCTTCGTATCTTATTCATCTCCGGACAGTTCGGGAGCTGACGCTTTTGCTCCATTATAGTCGGCGATTCTTGCGAGATCCAGTGTCTTTGATGGAGATCGGATCTAGGACCACATGCAAAATTTGCTGCAACGTGCATCGCCTGTTTGATATGAGACCAATGCTCATCTACATTACTGTTCGTCGTAGATCCTAGCTCATGTGCTCACTTCTGTTCATAACGGGTGCGTACTTCTGGATCACACATACGTTGCACGGCTAATCGGGTTTGCGCTTTGCGACGATGACCATGGAGCTGGAGAGATAATCGCATCAAAACTAATGCGTGGTTCAACACTACGTACGTCTACGTACGTCTACTATACAATCAAAGAGCCAGTCCAAAGACGAAACCAAACTTCGAGTCAGTTGCCCAAAAAGGGCATTTCTACGACTTCTTAAACTAGTGGTCCCGCAGTGAAATAAGCGTTCGTACAAAACTGCACGTTTATCGTGCCGATATCCGCCCTGTTCTCACGGAAGCTTGTGAAACCTGGTCGCTGAGGATAGAGAATACGAAAAAGTCGAGGAGCTTCGATCACGGGTGCCCTCGTATATAGAAAAATCAAACGACATCATCGAGTCTCAAATCCCGCTGTACAATAACACTGCTCGAGTACAGGACTGTCGCTCAGTTTCAGTATGCAAAGAAACGTGAGGTATCTGGTGCAGATTTCAATATAAGCGTCTAGTCGTGTTGGGCTACTGTGTGTGGTATAAGGATGCACATGAGTCAATCATGCTCGGGGTTAAGACAATCTTTAGTCTGCGGTTGAGTTAATCCATGTCAACGCATGTGTCAGTTACATCGACGACGATTTATGAACATATAATAACGTATTGTTGCACAGATAAGCATACTTCAGAGAACAGTTTGGCGAACAAGCTCGTTTTCAGTGATTCATAATCATGCCATTACATCACAATATATTACGACAAGTCAAACGGTTGAACCAACTAGATAAGTAGGAAGTGATAAAAATTAATAATGAGAAAAGGGGGTTGGGGGGAAGAAAACAATTGTAATCCGGTATTAAATCAAAACCGGATTTGTATTGTTTTTCACGTGTTTTTAGCTTTCATCTAGTATATTGCCTGTTGTAGGGTGGAGGGAAGGCCAGGGCAGCTTAAGGGCACATACAAATTGTTTTTGAGCACAGAGGGGGGTTGTGGAGGCGGATGCTGACGGTCTCGGCTGTGGTTAGTACTGGACACTTTGTCGGTCTTGACTGCCGACCCCGAACCTTATACAGCGCACGGAAGGCCTCAACCACGTTTACGGTGTGATTAATCTGGGAAAGGTGTGAAACGACAGCGGTAGTGAGTGGCTTAACTGCTCCAGTGTTTAACCATTGTGATGTCATGGCATAATTATGAATCACTGAAAACGAGCTCGTTCGCCGAACTGTGTTCTCAAAATTTGTTCATTGGGAATTTTCCGACATTTGAAACATACTTCGCTTAATTGGTGGTAGAATTAAGATGAAAAACCGTACTCTGCTTGTCAGCATTAGTGATTTTACGTAAAAACAAAAACAAAAATACTTAGAGTGGCTGCGTGCTAACGTGTTGCACCAACATATTGGAAGATACCAAACAGAGGTCTGGGTGCGTTCCATGCTTGCTTGATCTAGCAATAACAAATCTTTCCAATGATGTATCTGAACTGCAGTACTGTGCACCGCTGGGCAACAGTGACCATCACGACGAGACTGCACCTTGACGTGGTGTGACGGCTTGCGCGCCTCTATGACCCAAAGAGCTATACAGGATGGCTTCCTTAGGCCGGAGATGCAATCATACCGGACAGGTCAATGGGTAGAGGTCAGACAAAGTTCAGTCTCCTGGTCCTCCAGGTTGGGAGTCGATTTGAGCTGGCAACTCTGTCGGCAAAATCAGTGGAAGAATAACTGGTCCAAGAAAATGGGCTTCCACTAAGCCATCCCGCTGCCTTGCGGATAGGTTCTTGTTAGAACTAAAAGCTTTGGATGAGGACCCTAATTATTCTCCTGCTTTGTTGTTGGACACCCTAGCAGTACCTGTCCAACATCTCCCATGAACTGCACGAATACAAAGAACTCTATGCTGCATCAGTCGTCGCGAAGAATAATTAGGACCGCGCTGCCCATTGCATCGAGCGGGGTGGGTAGTGATAAGTGGGCTACTGCTCAGAGTTCCCTCTCTTTTATTCAACCTTTGTCTTCTGTCCCTAACCATCCCTCTTTGCCCCATCTATCCACCCATAGTGCTCCCACTGATAACACGGTCGATAATCGCAACGACTCACTGTCAAATAGTATCGGGAATAATCCTCTGACTGGTAACTCACATTTTCTCAAGTCCCGTCAGCCTCTTAATGTCGGCTCCTTCAGCGTGCGTACACTAATGCAGGCCGGTCAACAGGCGTGCCCAGCCCTCACATTAGATTCTCTGAAGATTGGTGTCTGCTGCTTAAGTGAAACGCGTATCCAGGATCCGAGCAGTGTAATTCAACTAACTGCTCCAGGTATCTCATCGAGGTATTTTTTGCGCACCTCAGGAGACGAAGCAGCTAGAGCTGTGGGTCAACGTGGTGTAGGAATAGTCTTGACTGAGAAGGCTGAGGCTGCCCTTTTAGACTGGGTCCTTGCTAACAGTCGTTTATGTACTGTGAGACTCCAACGGTCAGTTGACGTTCGAAAGGATAGTTGTGTTAAGCGCAATTTATTTGTGATCTCGGCGTACGCCCCAACGAACTGCAGCTCAGACTTGCAGAAAGATGAGTTCTATGATGCACTCGCCACTCTCGTTCGCGGCAGTGAAGGTTCTGATATTGTAGTGCTAGCTGGTGACTTCAATGCACAAGTTGGCAAACTTAGTGCGTCAGAAGCCTGTTTAGGTGGTCGTTGTGATTTACCCGCTCAGCGTACAGATAACGGGGATAGGCTTCTCCAGTTTTGTGCAGACAATCGATTGTCCTTGTCTAGCATCAATTTCCGACACAGCTCGCGTCGCACAGCAACATGGCGCTCTAACTCTACTGGTACTTTGAGTCAAATTGATCATATCGCCGTAAGCTACCAGTGGCGCAGTTCAATTCAGAAGTGTAGATCTTACTGGTCCACGTACGTAGAGTCGGACCATGCCTTAGTTTTGATGCGATTATCTCTCCAGCTCCATGGTCATCGTCGCAAACCGCAAACCGGATTAGCCGTGCAACGTATGTGTGATCCAGAAGTCCGCACCCGTTATGAGCAGAAGTTAGCACATGATCTAGGATCCACGGAGAACAGTAATGTAGATGAGCATTGGTCTCATATCAAACAGGCGATGCACGCTGCAGCAGGTTTCGCCTGTGGTCCTCGATCCGTTGTCCATCAAAGACATTGGATCTCGCAAGAGTCGCTGAGCATAATGGAGCAAAAACGTCAGCTTTCGAACCGTAAGGAGATGAATAAGATGCGGAGAAAGCTGCAAAAACAAGTTACGAAAAGCCTCAGGAATGATCGCGAAAATTGGTGGGTCAAGGTAGCCGAAGAAATGGAAATAGCAGCTGCTTCAGGTAACAGTCAAAGACTGTTCAAACTTTTTCGTGACACCAGTGGACGGCGAACTCAGGTCAGTGAAACGATTTGCGATATATATGGAGAACCCATCCATAGCAAACAGCAAAGGCTTAACCGTTGGGCCGCATAGTTCCAGGAACAGTTTAGCTGGCCGCACGCTAATGTAGTTACTCCTGTGTCCACAACTGCGACTCCTTGGGTGTTGTCACTTGAGACCCCATCAGAAGTAGAAGTAGAGTCATGTATTCGATTACTAAGACGGGGTAAAGAGGCAGGTCTCGATGAATTTCCCTCAGTTCTTTTCAAACTGGGTGGTAGGGCGTTGATAAAATCACTTACCGTTTTGCTCTGTGATATTTGAAACGAGGAGCGTATTCCGTTAATATGGAGCGAGTCATTGATTGTTCCCATTTTCAAGAAGGGAATACGCAATGACTGTGGTAATCATCGTGGGATTAGCTTAATTCCGATAGTCACCAAAGTATTAACTTCGATTTTGCTGCATCGTCTTACACCGGCTCGCGAGAGGAATGTCCGCGAACAGCAGGCTGGATTCCGCCCAGGTCGAGGATGCATCGATCAGATTTTTACTCTTCGTCGACTACTTGAAACGCGTCACAAGCACCGCCGACCGACAATAATGGTTTTCTTAGACTTGAAAGGCGCCTTCGATTCAGTTGATCGAACATCGCTTTTTAGTATTCTTCATCGAAAATGTATGCCCCAGAAGTTCGTGAACCTACTGAGAGATCATTGTATTCTCATACTTCTGGCCGCGTAAGGGTTTACGGTGAACTATCCGGTCGGTTCGAAACGACCAGTGGTGTTCGGCAAGGATGCCCTTTGTCTCTATTCCTGTTCAACTTCGTCATGGACGAAATAATGGAGAGTGCGCTGCAAAATCTTCAGGACGTAGATGTCGAACTAAAGTATAGTGAAAAGCTATGTGACCTAGATTACACGGACGACATTGTCTGCTTGTTCGAATCCACGTAACATGCTCAACGTGCACTAGATAGACTCTCACGAGCTGTAGCTCTATTCGGCATGCGCTTTGCATCTTCAAAGTGTAAAGTGATGTTACAAGACTGGACAACAACGATTCCGAGCTTGATGCTCGATGGGGAGGTGCTGTCAGTTGTCGACCACTTCACCTACTCGGTAGCTGCGTGACGACGGATGGGAGCACTGTAGTAGAGATGAGCACGCGGATATCCAAGGCTCGAGCGGCGTACGCTGGACTGAAGCACTTGTGGCGCCAACCTGATATTTCACTGAAGTAGAACGACCGTGTATACTGTGCTGCAGTGCGTTCAGTTTTGTTGTATGGTTGCGAAACTTGGAGTCTGCGTGCTGAAGATATTAGTCGTCTTGAAATTTTTGACCATCGATGTTTACGTAGTATCGCCAGGATTGGGTGGAATAGCCGAGTAAGCAACGATGAGGTCAGAAAGCGAGTATTTGGTACTAATTCAGAGAACGTTCTGTCACAGCGTATCCAACTTAGTAGACTTCGTTGGTTGGGACACGTGTTACGTATGTCAGACACACGTCTACCATACCGTGTTCTATTTTCCGTTCCTCCTAGGGAGTGGAAAAGACCACGTGGAGGTCAACAGATGACTTGGCAGCGAGGAATGAGAAAATGTATAGCAAACTTAGGAAAAGTAGATGCCTCACGTCTTCGTGGTTGGGGTCCAAAAGATCCGTCTACCAGTTGGCTGGAGACACTGAAGGATATGGCAGCGAACCGCGAGCAGTGGCGATCGTGTTGTCACTTTCTATCGAATCAGAATGACTGGTCGATGTGCGTTTGTACAGTTAGACTGTGTATTCCGTGTGTTGGCTACTAGGGCATTCTTTCCTTTTCCCATCCGTGTAGGTCCACTCCCTCTCCATCTTGTATATTCATACTTTCTAATTCAACGTGCAACATGGTGAGAAAGGCAGTGGTCAGTGGGGCTTGCCCTACTGTTTAACACTGTACGATGATGATGGTGATGGTGGTAGACCCAAGGTACTCGAAGTCGCGCATCACTTCCGAGATTCGGCGGCTAACTTATGTGGAACTTGTTTAATCCGGATAATCGTACACTTGGCTTTTGTTGTGTTTTTCCCCAGATCGATCGCCCTACCTTCGCACTCACTACGATTGAGAACCAGTTGTATGCTGTTCGATTCGTCTCCTAGAACAATATCATCGGTGAATTCAAGATCCGCTACCCAAGTCTCCTGGCTTAGTTGAATCTTTCGGTTACCTACGTGCACACGACGCATAACCTAGTCTGCGGGGTAGTTGAACAGGACTGGTGTCAAGATAGAATTTTGACGGACGCCAGAGTCAAGCAAAAACTCTGGTATTACTTTGCTGTGGGCGCAGACATGTGCTCGCGTACCGGAGTAATAAAACCTTAGTAGTCTTTTTCACTTTTCGGGGGTCCCGTCAGCTCCTAGTATGCTCCAGAGTGACTAGGTTCTACGGAATCGGAAGCAGCCCGAAAGCTAATGAAGCAAACTGTGGTAGGTTGCAGTTTGTCGTGTTCGAGGACACGTCGTAGCGTGAGGGTTTGATCAACGCAACTTCTTCCCCTACGGAACTCACATTGGTCTGAAATCGTCCCTTTCGTCAACAAAGCGGTTTAGGAGAGTGATGGAACAAAGCTTAACCGTTATGTCTATGAGACTGATTCCCCTGTGCAGTTCAGTCCAATTTGTTCAACCGTTAACCTCGCATTTATGTGCCCCGGTTTCGGTTGCTTCCTTCCAGCATCATCGAGTAAAATGCAAAAAAAGAATAGGAGCGTCAGGTGAAAAAGACCCCAGAAACCAAAGTAAAAAGCAGTAATGAAGAAGATAGAAAGAGTCCGAATGCAACCACGCCGCTGGCCGCGACACCAAGCCATATCATTTAATGTCTCCAACCACTTGGTAGGCGGGTCACGTGAACCTCAACCCAGAAGTTTGACACGCCCCACTTGCCCAGTTCCATTGGCCAAGGTTTTCTTACGCTGTATTTCGTGCAGATAGTTTTGCCACTCTTTTGGTATGAGGAGTAGGACGGAGCTTACCCAATCTTAGGAGAAAACTTCGATTTCCCGAATTTGGCGGAATAGCGACGTTAGACCACCTAGAAAGTTGGCAGGCAGATCTTGAAGATCTCACACGGGGTGCTCTAGGTTGGTATCGTTCAAAACCTAGCTTCGAGAGAATATTGGAACAATAATGAAGAGGAACACAAAATACCTGCATAATGCTTTCATAGAAGAGAACGGCTAGTGAACGTGTCTCCTATTCGGTCTAGCAGCAAAATACCAACGATATCCCCTCTATCGGATGAATAGAGAAGACGCAAGTCGGTTTACAGATGCAAGGTGTATTCTATATATCGTGGCACCGAAACAGTACCGATACGAGAGATACACCGAACGGAAAACGGAACGAAACGCGACGGCTGTGCAGAAAGCGAACCGCGAGCGTGTACAATCGGCGAACGACCGAAAGTGAAAGTGATTTAAAGCGAGGTCGACGGAAACCTCGGAAAAGTCAGTCCAGTAAAACGTACGCAACCGAACAACACAATGAGGTCGATGTCAAACGTCAGAAAAGATCGTAGAGAAAATAGATCCAAAATGGTGTCCAGGAAACAGTTATTTTCTCAGAACAATCGAGGCCACTACACTTCCTGTGGCCAGGCGAATCACTCCCATGAATCCCAATCTTTTGCACGGGCAGGTTCACCGGCATGCATCTTCCTATAAAAATAACAAACATTTGATTCAGCGTCTGGCCTCGTTTACTCGGTACTCTACTATTCGCTTCAGCACAGTTTCGTTATCTTCGTGATTGACGTGATGACGGTTGTATCATTCCTGCCATATTTTTCCACTGTATCCAAGCGTAAGCTGATACCGCGTGTTGGTTCCTAAGAGGCAGAGCGATGGTGGTCGAGTGGTTTAGAGCGTCTGATTACCACCCGGAGATCGGGAGTTCAAATCCCGCCACCGCCGGTCGCTTTGGTGGTAGACAGTAGTCCTCTGCCTCGTTACTATATCTGACCTATTGGGACCTTATGTGGTTCTCCAGCACAACTCACGGCCTGGTTGCCGGTGATCTTTAATAGTGCAATAAGCCTTTAAGGCTATGGGTTATGCCCTTTGCAATGCACTCATGCGCAGTCATGTGATGAAAAAAATGTGCAGTAATGTGAGCTGTTGCTCTTTCACTCGCACTAGTTTAAGAAAACTTCCGTGTCTGATTAAAGTCTAACTACCTGTAGTCGCATACCTCTTGTGAGCCGCCTGCTCGGCTGCCTCAGTTTCATCGTACAACCTAAAAATGTAAACCTCACCTTTCTAATCTGTATTTTCCTTATTATTTCAGTAAAGAATCCGAAACAACCATGGGTCTGTAAGTTTTGAATTTTTTTCGAATGTCACATTATTGGCTTTTACGATGTTTTCGGAACCGTGTTAAATACTATATTGTAACTCTTATGTAAAAAAGAATATCGAGGAGCCGCACCCATATTAATACTAATGTTAATGTTTGGCTCTCTAGTTTTATTTAATGTACGTAGCTGGTAAAATATTTTAGGGAGGGTTTCCAGACCGATTTGAGGCTGCCAAAAGGGGTGGCTTGTGGCGGTAGGATTGGGACCCGGGATCACGAGGTCTAAAGTTTACCATGGTGACCGTTTGACCACCGCCGGTCAGTGAGACTAAGCCCCGTTATTCATTCTTACATTGATCACTAAAATATCTGATGGGGTGGCCCAGTGGTCGCAACACTGTTCGTCGATTGTCATTACTTCGAAGCTCCACACCTACCCAGTTTTAGGGGTGTACATTTTTACTGCCTTCTGGCTGTCACAAATAAATCACATGTTCATCATTGTTTTCAATTCTTAATCCCGGGGTCAAGGTTACCGGTGTTCTGAAGGATATGGCGCTTTTGTGGGCATCAGGTCTACTTCCCTCACCAGAATTAGGGTTTAGCCATCTCCCTAGACTAAATATTGGTCAACCCAATGTTGAGTGCCGGGTGTTCGCCTTCGTCCCCATACTTTGGTGAGAACACCGCCACGAGAAGGCAGTGCGCAGAACTTCCTCGGCAGAGGCTGTTTGAGATGTGCGGTTATTCGAAGGCATTTCGAGCGGTGTTCAGGGCGACTGGTCATCTCGGAGCCTGAGACACTCACTCTTGACCATGTTGAGGCATTTGAAGGCCACTTCGTACGCATTTCTGGGGTATGTAAAAAAAAACACCCAGTCAGACATCTGAGGCTACAAATGGTCCATAACTGTCTTAAAACCGTTGTTCTGTATGCTATTGTTGATGAAATTTAAATGAACAGCTGTTGTTCAGTGTTCATTTGATGGTAGACAGTAATACACTGTCGTCCGGCTCGTTATCTTACCCGACCTATTGGGACCTTATGTGGTTCTCCACTCCAAGTTTCAGGGACTAGTTGCTGGTCATCCCTAACAGTGGAGTGCGTCTTTGAGGCTACGGGGTATACCCCTTCCACCGCGCTCATGCGCAAACATGCAATTAAAAGTCTGTGATTCCTTACTGGCCCATGGCAGTCGTTTTCCGGTATGTAGTATTTCGCCCAGGATACCGGCTATCCGCACTTGCACGATACGGACGACCATGCTCATGTGGTTGGATCCCATGTGAAACTCATTCACATAAAATTCGCGACAAAAGTCAAGTCGATGTGTCTTATTATCATAAAAAATTGTAATGATTTTACACCACGTGGAGGTCTAAGTTTCACGGGGATGATTATTTATTCACGTTAGGGAATTTTTTTTGAATCGCCTAATGTTCACTTGTCGTTAAACGGTGCCGCTGTATTATTTCTTTCCGTCACCATCATCTAGTATGGGTTCTATATTTGGCACAATTGGCGCTATATTCTTTATCGGTGTCATCGGTTTCCTAATTTACCGATTTTGTATTTATCGACGCCGGAAGGAGTTGCAAGCCACAAGTCATCCGGTTGCTCCGATGAACCCCGCCGTGAGTGCCCTCCTGTTTAATTTTTGACACCTTTTTATTCTTCATTTTGTTGCACATAAAAAGCACGAAACAGCCACTTGTATCGCTTAGCTAGATAATAGGGATAAATTGCCTTGTGGTCTGATTTGTAAACCACTGGGTGGGCAACTCTCACCTACCCATTCAATGAGCCTAAGACACCTGCATGGTTTATATGGCCAAATCCCATGACTAAGATTGTCATACCTTTTCGTCACAACATAAAATGCTCAGATGCGTTCGTTTTCAATGTTTCACTTCCTTTTGTCACACATTAACAGCGCCATACTTCAGAATAAGGAAAGGATGTGGCCTATCGGAGGGTGGCAAAATTCAGTTCAGTTCTCTCAATCATTAACCTTGCACTTCTATGCTCTGGTTCTGGTTTCGACAGTTTCATTGAGTCGAGCAAACCGAATGGAAGCATGAAGAAAAAAACGAACAGAAAGGAAATTGTTTGATGAATTGCCTGCTTTACGTAGACAGTATGATTATTACCTGTTTTGATATCACTCATGACTTGTCGCGGCATTTCGCGCGTCAAGCCCCAAACGCCGCAGTCAGGATAGCCGACTGAAGAGGTGGTCTGCATCGATCGGTGGTGGTCGAGTGGTTTGAATCATTTACTTTCCACCGCATGGGTCAGAGTTTCGGACCCGCCACCGCCGGTCACTTTGATGATGAACAGTACTACACTCTCGTCCGGCTCGTTACCACACCTGATCTACTGGGACCTATTGTGCTTTTCCATCACTTCAAGTCTGAGAGTCAGGCTGTCGGTTATCCCTAGTAATGCATTGATCCTTCGAGGTCATGGAGTGAAAACCCGTTCCACTGCACTCATGTGCGAGCATGTAATAGAAAAGTTGATTGATCTGGTGTACTCCACCATAGACTAAAATAAATCGAAATACGACCACCAGAGGCTAATAAGCACTAGATTATAAGGCTGTGATCGGATGAAGTCAATTGGTGGGCCGGTTTTGCTTAGGTACTAGACGACGTCTACAATACACGCAGTAGTAGCGGAGAGTACACACAAATGTTGTCAAGATGCTTTGGAATCCGATTAAAACACCGGATTGGCAATGTCGAGAGCATTCGGTACCTGGAGTAATTCGCTTATCATTTTTATATCATTTTTACATCGGTTTGAAATCAAAAAAGGTGCCAACGCAACAACAACAGTTACAACAATGGGGTGGGGTGGGTAGGAGGTACAACAGAATACAACTGTCAATCTTTGTATCATCAGTGTCTTCCGTGGTTGTTTGCGTTGTAGGCTGTTGTAGTGCTTGGTCGCCCAGTCCGGAGTAGGCTTTTTTATTTGAGGCTACACCTCTGGCCTTTGCGCAGCCAAGCGCTTTCTGCAAAGCAGCAGCGTTGGTCCAGATGAGCCGGTGGCCAATAGTGTGGTTCATTCGTCTCTTCAAGAAACCCTATCGGGCTAGTGGAACGCGACAAGGAGCTATGGCCTTATTTAGTGTTGGGTCATACCACGTCACTATGCCGTTAGCAGATCTGTGCCATTTTAGAGCGAAGATCGCTAGCCAAGCGGAAATGCCGCCGCATCTTCGAGCACTGCTCCTGATCGTCCCCGAGCACCTATTTGGCGAGTCCACCTTTATCACTGTTTAACCGCAAGAGCGGCCGTTGCCCTACTCGCGACCTGGGGACGCGTCTGGTAGCATACAGCTCTGCCCAGTCCCGACTGAACAGCCGGGGTAATTCGCTTAAGGTGACGAAACCACGTATTGTGTGTTATGAATTAGAACGGCGACGTGTCGTTCCGAATGAGAAGAATCAAAGTCCCGAGATTTCGGCTTTATTCAACAAACAATTGAGGTGTGCATTCTGGAATCATCATCATCGTACAGCGTTAAACAGTAGGGCAAGCCCCACTGACCACTGCCTTTCTCACCATGTTGCACGTTGAATTAGAAAGTATGAATATACAAGATGGAGAGGGAGTGGACCTACACGGATGGGAAAAGGAAAGAATGCCCTGGTAGCCAACACACGGAATACACAGTCTAACTGTACAAACGCACATCGACCAGTCATTCTGATTCGATAGAAAGTGACAACACGATCGCCACTGCTCGCGGTTCGCTGCCATATCCTTCAGTGTCTCCAGCCAACTGGTAGACGGATCTTTTGGACCCCAACCACGAAGACGTGAGGCACCTACTTTTCCTAAGTTTGCTATACATTTTCTCATTCCTCGCTGCCAAGTCATCTGTTGACCTCCACGTGGTCTTTTCCACTCCCTAGGAGGAACGGAAAATAGAACACGGTATGGTAGACGTGTGTCTGACATACGTAACACGTGTCCCAACCAACGTAGTCTACTAAGTTGGATACGCTGTGACAGAACGTTCTCTGAATTAGTACCAAATACTCGCTTTCTGACCTCATCGTTGCTTACTCGGCTATTCCACCCAATCCTGGCGATACTACGTAAACATCGATGGTCAAAAATTTCAAGACGACTAATATCTTCAGCACGCAGACTCCAAGTTTCGCAACCATACAACAAAACTGAACGCACTGCAGCACAGTATACACGGTCTTTCAACTTCAGTGAAATATCAGGTCGGCGCCACAAGTGCTTCAGTCCAGCGTACGCCGCTCGAGCCTTGGATATTTGCGTACTCACCTCTACTGCTGTGCTCCCATCCGTCGTCACGCAGCTACCGAGGTAGGTGAAGTGGTCGACAACTGACAGCACCTCCCCATCGAGCGTCAAGCTCGGAATCGTTGTTGTCCAGTCTTGTAACATCACTTTACACTTTGAAGATGCAAAGCGCATGCCGAATAGAGCTACAGTTCGTGAGAGTCTATCTAGTGCACGTTGAGCATGTTACGTGGATTCGAACAAGCAGACAATGTCGTCCGTGTAATCTAGGTCACATAGCTTTTCACTATACTTTAGTTCGACATCTACGTCCTGAAGATTTTGCAGCGCACTCTCCATTATTTCGTCCATGACGAAGTTGAACAGGAATAGAGACAAAGGACATCCCTGCCGAACACCACTGGTCGTTTCGAACCGACCGGATAGTTCACCGTAAACCCTTACGCGGCCAGAAGTATGAGAATACAATGATCTCTCAGTAGGTTCACGAACTTCTGGGGCATACATTTTCGATGAAAAATACTAAAAAGCGATGTTCGATCAACTGAATCGAAGGCGCCTTTCAAGTCTAAGAAAACCATTATTGTCGGTCGGCGGTGCGTGTGACGCGTTTCAAGTAGTCGACGAAGAGTAAAAATCTGATCGATGCATCCTCGACCTGGGCGGAATCCAGCCTGCTGTTCGCGGACATTCCTCTCGCGAGCCGGTGTAAGACGATGCAGCAAAATCGAAGTTAATACTTAGGTGACTATCGGAATTCATCATCATCATCGTACAGTGTTAAACAGTAGGGCAAGCCCCACTGACCACTGCCTTTCTCACCATGTTGCACGTTGAATTAGAAAGTATGAATATACAAGATGGAGAGGGAGTGGACCTACACGGATGGGAAAAGGAAAGAATGCCCTAGTAGCCAACACACGGAATACACAGTCTAACTGTACAAACGCACATCGACCAGTCATTCTGATTCGATAGAAAGTGACAACACGATCGCCACTGCTCGCGGTTCGCTGCCATATCCTTCAGTGTCTCCAGCCAACTGGTAGACGGATCTTTTGGACCCCAACCACGAAGACGTGAGGCACCTACTTTTCCTAAGTTTGCTATACATTTTCTCATTCCTCGCTGCCAAGTCATCTGTTGACCTCCACGTGGTCTTTTCCACTCCCTAGGAGGAACGGAAAATAGAACACGGTATGGTAGACGTGTGTCTGACATACGTAACACGTGTCCCAACCAACGTAGTCTACTAAGTTGGATACGCTGTGACAGAACGTTCTCTGAATTAGTACCAAATACTCGCTTTCTGACCTCATCGTTGCTTACTCGGCTATTCCACCCAATCCTGGCGATACTACGTAAACATCGATGGTCAAAAATTTCAAGACGACTAATATCTTCAGCACGCAGACTCCAAGTTTCGCAACCATACAACAAAACTGAACGCACTGCAGCACAGTATACACGGTCTTTCAACTTCAGTGAAATATCAGGTCGGCGCCACAAGTGCTTCAGTCCAGCGTACGCCGCTCGAGCCTTGGATATTTGCGTACTCACCTCTACTGCTGTGCTCCCATCCGTCGTCACGCAGCTACCGAGGTAGGTGAAGTGGTCGACAACTGACAGCACCTCCCCATCGAGCGTCAAGCTCGGAATCGTTGTTGTCCAGTCTTGTAACATCACTTTACACTTTGAAGATGCAAAGCGCATGCCGAATAGAGCTACAGCTCGTGAGAGTCTATCTAGTGCACGTTGAGCATGTTACGTGGATTCGAACAAGCAGACAATGTCGTCCGTGTAATCTAGGTCACATAGCTTTTCACTATACTTTAGTTCGACATCTACGTCCTGAAGATTTTGCAGCGCACTCTCCATTATTTCGTCCATGACGAAGTTGAACAGGAATAGAGACAAAGGACATCCCTGCCGAACACCACTGGTCGTTTCGAACCGACCGGATAGTTCACCGTAAACCCTTACACGGCCAGAAGTATGAGAATACAATGATCTCTCAGTAGGTTCACGAACTTCTGGGGCATACATTTTCGATGAAAAATACTAAAAAGCGATGTTCGATCAACTGAATCGAAGGCGCCTTTCAAGTCTAAGAAAACCATTATTGTCGGTCGGCGGTGCGTGTGACGCGTTTCAAGTAGTCGGCGAAGAGTAAAAATCTGATCGATGCATCCTCGACCTGGGCGGAATCCAGCCTGCTGTTCGCGGACATTCCTCTCGCGAGCCGGTGTAAGACGATGCAGCAAAATCGAAGTTAATACTTAGGTGACTATCGGAATTCATCATCATCATCGTACAGTGTTAAACAGTAGGGCAAGCCCCACTGACCACTGCCTTTCTCACCATGTTGCACGTTGAATTAGAAAGTATGAATATACAAGATGGAGAGGGAGTGGACCTACACGGATGGGAAAAGGAAAGAATGCCCTAGTAGCCAACACACGGAATACACAGTCTAACTGTACAAACGCACATCGACCAGTCATTCTGATTCGATAGAAAGTGACAACACGATCGCCACTGCTCGCGGTTCGCTGCCATATCCTTCAGTGTCTCCAGCCAACTGGTAGACGGATCTTTTGGACCCCAACCACGAAGACGTGAGGCACCTACTTTTCCTAAGTTTGCTATACATTTTCTCATTCCTCGCTGCCAAGTCATCTGTTGACCTCCACGTGGTCTTTTCCACTCCCTAGGAGGAACGAAAAATAGAACACGGTATGGTAGACGTGTGTCTGACATACGTAACACGTGTCCCAACCAACGTAGTCTACTAAGTTGGATACGCTGTGACAGAACGTTCTCTGAATTAGTACCAAATACTCGCTTTCTGACCTCATCGTTGCTTACTCGGCTATTCCACCCAATCCTGGCGATACTACGTAAACATCGATGGTCAAAAATTTCAAGACGACTAATATCTTCAGCACGCAGACTCCAAGTTTCGCAACCATACAACAAAACTGAACGCACTGCAGCACAGTATACACGGTCTTTCAACTTCAGTGAAATATCAGGTCGGCGCCACAAGTGCTTCAGTCCAGCGTACGCCGCTCGAGCCTTGGATATTTGCGTACTCACCTCTACTGCTGTGCTCCCATCCGTCGTCACGCAGCTACCGAGGTAGGTGAAGTGGTCGACAACTGACAGCACCTCCCCATCGAGCGTCAAGCTCGGAATCGTTGTTGTCCAGTCTTGTAACATCACTTTACACTTTGAAGATGCAAAGCGCATGCCGAATAGAGCTACAGCTCGTGAGAGTCTATCTAGTGCACGTTGAGCATGTTACGTGGATTCGAACAAGCAGACAATGTCGTCCGTGTAATCTAGGTCACATAGCTTTTCACTATACTTTAGTTCGACATCTACGTCCTGAAGATTTTGCAGCGCACTCTCCATTATTTCGTCCATGACGAAGTTGAACAGGAATAGAGACAAAGGACATCCCTGCCGAACACCACTGGTCGTTTCGAACCGACCGGATAGTTCACCGTAAACCCTTACACGGCCAGAAGTATGAGAATACAATGATCTCTCAGTAGGTTCACGAACTTCTGGGGCATACATTTTCGATGAAAAATACTAAAAAGCGATGTTCGATCAACTGAATCGAAGGCGCCTTTCAAGTCTAAGAAAACCATTATTGTCGGTCGGCGGTGCGTGTGACGCGTTTCAAGTAGTCGGCGAAGAGTAAAAATCTGATCGATGCATCCTCGACCTGGGCGGAATCCAGCCTGCTGTTCGCGGACATTCCTCTCGCGAGCCGGTGTAAGACGATGCAGCAAAATCGAAGTTAATACTTAGGTGACTATCGGAATTCATCATCATCATCGTACAGTGTTAAACAGTAGGGCAAGCCCCACTGACCACTGCCTTTCTCACCATGTTGCACGTTGAATTAGAAAGTATGAATATACAAGATGGAGAGGGAGTGGACCTACACGGATGGGAAAAGGAAAGAATGCCCTGGTAGCCAACACACGGAATACACAGTCTAACTGTACAAACGCACATCGACCAGTCATTCTGATTCGATAGAAAGTGACAACACGATCGCCACTGCTCGCGGTTCGCTGCCATATCCTTCAGTGTCTCCAGCCAACTGGTAGACGGATCTTTTGGACCCCAACCACGAAGACGTGAGGCACCTACTTTTCCTAAGTTTGCTATACATTTTCTCATTCCTCGCTGCCAAGTCATCTGTTGACCTCCACGTGGTCTTTTCCACTCCCTAGGAGGAACGGAAAATAGAACACGGTATGGTAGACGTGTGTCTGACATACGTAACACGTGTCCCAACCAACGTAGTCTACTAAGTTGGATACGCTGTGACAGAACGTTCTCTGAATTAGTACCAAATACTCGCTTTCTGACCTCATCGTTGCTTACTCGGCTATTCCACCCAATCCTGGCGATACTACGTAAACATCGATGGTCAAAAATTTCAAGACGACTAATATCTTCAGCACGCAGACTCCAAGTTTCGCAACCATACAACAAAACTGAACGCACTGCAGCACAGTATACACGGTCTTTCAACTTCAGTGAAATATCAGGTCGGCGCCACAAGTGCTTCAGTCCAGCGTACGCCGCTCGAGCCTTGGATATTTGCGTACTCACCTCTACTGCTGTGCTCCCATCCGTCGTCACGCAGCTACCGAGGTAGGTGAAGTGGTCGACAACTGACAGCACCTCCCCATCGAGCGTCAAGCTCGGAATCGTTGTTGTCCAGTCTTGTAACATCACTTTACACTTTGAAGATGCAAAGCGCATGCCGAATAGAGCTACAGCTCGTGAGAGTCTATCTAGTGCACGTTGAGCATGTTACGTGGATTCGAACAAGCAGACAATGTCGTCCGTGTAATCTAGGTCACATAGCTTTTCACTATACTTTAGTTCGACATCTACGTCCTGAAGATTTTGCAGCGCACTCTCCATTATTTCGTCCATGACGAAGTTGAACAGGAATAGAGACAAAGGACATCCCTGCCGAACACCACTGGTCGTTTCGAACCGACCGGATAGTTCACCGTAAACCCTTACGCGGCCAGAAGTATGAGAATACAATGATCTCTCAGTAGGTTCACGAACTTCTGGGGCATACATTTTCGATGAAAAATACTAAAAAGCGATGTTCGATCAACTGAATCGAAGGCGCCTTTCAAGTCTAAGAAAACCATTATTGTCGGTCGGCGGTGCGTGTGACGCGTTTCAAGTAGTCGGCGAAGAGTAAAAATCTGATCGATGCATCCTCGACCTGGGCGGAATCCAGCCTGCTGTTCGCGGACATTCCTCTCGCGAGCCGGTGTAAGACGATGCAGCAAAATCGAAGTTAATACTTAGGTGACTATCGGAATTCATCATCATCATCGTACAGTGTTAAACAGTAGGGCAAGCCCCACTGACCACTGCCTTTCTCACCATGTTGCACGTTGAATTAGAAAGTATGAATATACAAGATGGAGAGGGAGTGGACCTACACGGATGGGAAAAGGAAAGAATGCCCTAGTAGCCAACACACGGAATACACAGTCTAACTGTACAAACGCACATCGACCAGTCATTCTGATTCGATAGAAAGTGACAACACGATCGCCACTGCTCGCGGTTCGCTGCCATATCCTTCAGTGTCTCCAGCCAACTGGTAGACGGATCTTTTGGACCCCAACCACGAAGACGTGAGGCACCTACTTTTCCTAAGTTTGCTATACATTTTCTCATTCCTCGCTGCCAAGTCATCTGTTGACCTCCACGTGGTCTTTTCCACTCCCTAGGAGGAACGGAAAATAGAACACGGTATGGTAGACGTGTGTCTGACATACGTAACACGTGTCCCAACCAACGTAGTCTACTAAGTTGGATACGCTGTGACAGAACGTTCTCTGAATTAGTACCAAATACTCGCTTTCTGACCTCATCGTTGCTTACTCGGCTATTCCACCCAATCCTGGCGATACTACGTAAACATCGATGGTCAAAAATTTCAAGACGACTAATATCTTCAGCACGCAGACTCCAAGTTTCGCAACCATACAACAAAACTGAACGCACTGCAGCACAGTATACACGGTCTTTCAACTTCAGTGAAATATCAGGTCGGCGCCACAAGTGCTTCAGTCCAGCGTACGCCGCTCGAGCCTTGGATATTTGCGTACTCACCTCTACTGCTGTGCTCCCATCCGTCGTCACGCAGCTACCGAGGTAGGTGAAGTGGTCGACAACTGACAGCACCTCCCCATCGAGCGTCAAGCTCGGAATCGTTGTTGTCCAGTCTTGTAACATCACTTTACACTTTGAAGATGCAAAGCGCATGCCGAATAGAGCTACAGCTCGTGAGAGTCTATCTAGTGCACGTTGAGCATGTTACGTGGATTCGAACAAGCAGACAATGTCGTCCGTGTAATCTAGGTCACATAGCTTTTCACTATACTTTAGTTCGACATCTACGTCCTGAAGATTTTGCAGCGCACTCTCCATTATTTCGTCCATGACGAAGTTGAACAGGAATAGAGACAAAGGACATCCCTGCCGAACACCACTGGTCGTTTCGAACCGACCGGATAGTTCACCGTAAACCCTTACGCGGCCAGAAGTATGAGAATACAATGATCTCTCAGTAGGTTCACGAACTTCTGGGGCATACATTTTCGATGAAAAATACTAAAAAGCGATGTTCGATCAACTGAATCGAAGGCGCCTTTCAAGTCTAAGAAAACCATTATTGTCGGTCGGCGGTGCGTGTGACGCGTTTCAAGTAGTCGGCGAAGAGTAAAAATCTGATCGATGCATCCTCGACCTGGGCGGAATCCAGCCTGCTGTTCGCGGACATTCCTCTCGCGAGCCGGTGTAAGACGATGCAGCAAAATCGAAGTTAATACTTTGGTGACTATCGGAATTAAGCTAATCCCACGATGATTACCACAGTCATTGCGTATTCCCTTCTTGAAAATGGGAACAATCAATGACCCGCTCCATATTTACGGAATACGCTCCTCGTTCCAAATGTCACAGAGCAAAACGGTAAGTGATTTTATCAACGCCCTACCACCCAGTTTGAAAAGAACTGGGGGAAGTTCGTCGAGACGTGCCGCTTTCCCCCGCCTTAGTAATCGAATACATGACTCTACTGCTACTTCCGTTGGGGGCTCAGGTGATACCACCCAAGGAGTCGCAGTTGTTGACACGGGAGTAACTAGACTAGCGTGCGGCCAGCTAAACTGTTCCTTGAAGTATGCGGCCCAACGGTTAAGCCTTTGCTGTTTGCTATGGATGGGTTCTCCATATATATCGCAAATCGTTTCACTGACCTGGATGCGCCGTCCACCGGTGTTATGAATAAGTTTGAACAGTCTTTGACTGTTACCTGAAGCAGCTGCTATTTCCATTTCTTCGGCTACCTTGACCCACCAATTTTCGCGATCATTCTTGAGGCCTTTCGTAACTTGTTTCTGTAGATGTCTTCGTATCTTATTCATCTCCGGACAGTTCGGGAGCTGACGCTTTTGCTCCATTATAGTCGGCGATTCTTGCGAGATCCAGTGTCTTTGATGGAGATCGGATCTAGGACCACATGCAAAATTTGCTGCAACGTGCATCGCCTGTTTGATATGAGACCAATGCTCATCTACATTACTGTTCGTCGTAGATCCTAGCTCATGTGCTCACTTCTGTTCATAACGGGTGCGTACTTCTGGATCACACATTCGTTGCACGGCTAATCGGGTTTGCGGTTTGCGACGATGACCATGGAGCTGGAGAGATAATCGCATCAAAACTAATGCGTGGTCCGACTCTACGTACGTGGACCAGTAAGATCTACACTTCTGAACTGAACTGCGCCACCGGTAGCTTACGGCGATATGATCAACTTGACTCAAAGTACCTGTAGAGTTAGAGCGCCATGTTGCTGTGCGACGCGAGCTGTGTCGGAAATTGATGCTAGACAAGGACAATCGATTGTCTGCACAAAACTGGAGAAGTCTATCCCCGTTATCTGTACGCTGAGCGGGTAAATCACAACGACCACCTAAACAGGCATCTGACGCACTGAGTTTGTCAACTTGTGCATTGAAGTCACCAGCTAGCACTACAATGTCAGAACCTTTACTGCTGCTAACGAGGGTGCTGAGTTCATCATAGAACTCATCTTTCTGCAAGTCTGAGCTGCAGTTCGTTGGGGCGTACGCCGAGATCACAAACAAATTGCGCTTAACACAACTATCCTTTCGAACGCCAACTGACCCTTGGAGTCTCACAGTACATAAACGACTGTTAGCAAGGACCCAGTCTAAAAGGGCAGCCTCAGCCTTCTCAGTCAAGACTATTCCTACACCACGTTGACCCACAGCTCTAGCTGCTTCGTCTCCTGAGGTGCGCAGGAAATAGCTCGATGAAATACCAGGAGCAGTTAGTTGAATTACACTGCTCGGATCCTGGATACGCGTTTCACTTAAGCAGCAGACATCAATCTTCAGAGAATCTAATGTGAGGGCTGGGCACGCCTGTTGACCGGCCTGCATTAGTGTACGCACGTTGAAGGAACCGAGATTCAGAGGCCGACGAGGCTTGATAAAATGTGAGTTACCAGACAGGGGATTATTCCCGACCCTATTTGACAGTGAGTCGTTGCGATTATCGACCGTGTTATCAGTGGGAGCACTATGGGTGGATAGATGGGGCAAAGAGGGATGGTTAGGGACAGAAGACAAAGGTTGAATAAAAGAGAGGGAACTCTGAGCAGTAGCCCACTTATCACTACCCACCCCGCTCGATGCAATGGGCAGCGCGGTCCTAATTATTCTTCGCGACGACTGATGCAGCATAGAGTTCTTTGTATTCGTGCAGTTCATGGGAGATGTTGGACAGGTACTGCTAGGGTGTCCAACAACAAAGCAGGAGAATAATTAGGGTCCTCATCCAAAGCTTTTAGTTCTAACAAGAACCTATCCGCAAGGCAGCGGGATGGCTTAGTGGAAGCCCATTTTCTTGGACCAGTTATTCTTCCACTGATTTTGCCGACAGAGTTGCCAGCTCAAATCGACTCCCAACCTGGAGGACCAGGAGACTGAACTTTGTCTGACCTCTACCCAT
This sequence comes from Fasciola hepatica, assembly GCA_948099385.1. Taxonomy (NCBI): domain Eukaryota; kingdom Metazoa; phylum Platyhelminthes; class Trematoda; order Plagiorchiida; family Fasciolidae; genus Fasciola; species Fasciola hepatica. The sequence goes on along the minus strand of CANUEZ040000112.1, from coordinate 2,661,979 downwards.
TGACCTGTCCGGTATGATTGCATCTCCGGCCTAAGGAAGCCATCCTGTATAGCTCTTTGGGTCATAGAGGCGCGCAAGCCGTCACACCACGTCAAGGTGCAGTCTCGTCGTGATGGTAATCTGGAAGGCAAAAAGAAAAAGAAACGGAAGGATGATAAACCAGTTAGGTAATTATACAACATCCTCTCCAGCTGAGTAGTTGTAAACCGTAACAGTTCGAAAATGTTTGTGCTTCTCGGTTGCTTATAAACTGTATGCACTTGTTCTTTGCTGTTGTTGAAAAAGAGATCTTGGAGCGGGAGTATATATTCTCGGTATGAACAGGACCACTATCTTTCTGAGATGGTTATGTAGATGAATCGGTCACAATGTCATTAGCGGAAATGGGTTCGTGGGTGTCTGTAAGTAAAGTTTTCGGGAGGCACATATTGACGTCGACCAGGAGGTGCCTAATTCTGCAGTGGAACAGATCCCTCTCTTCCGCCCTAGAAACGCACATGTGGATATTATAGGTTGCAACCAGTCGGTTCCATTTCACCCACCAAAGGGTCATACTTCGATGATCTCGCATTGTGGCACAAGAGTACAGGTCTCTGTGTAGTAAGCCAAATCGACTTCCGAATATAAGAAGAAAGCCGTTGGTAGCGTTAGTTGCAGTAGGCAGTAGTGGTCGGATAGAGTGTAGACCATCCAGCAGTGCAAACTCCGACTGGGGTACAGCAAGACTCTGATTTTAACGAAAGAGCCGTGGCTTTCCAGATTGTTCCGTTCATTCTTTTAACTTGTCCATTTCCTTGCGGATTGTATGTCGTAGTTCTGCAAGTTGCAGTCCCTTTCTCGGTAAGGAATGCTCGAAGTTCTTTAGACATGAATGCAGCCCTGCTATCAGAGTGAGTATAGAGTGGCGTTTCGAACAATGCAAAAAGCTGACAGAAAAAATCAGTCACAGTGGATGCAGATTTGTCCGTGCATGCAAAAGCAAAAAGGAGTCGGTAGTACTCATCGACAATATTTAATAAATACTTCCTCTGTAATGAAGAAGGCAAAGGTCCCTTGAAGTCGACGTTGAGCCTTTCGAACAGACGAGCGGCCTTGATAAGAATACCTGGGGTTTGAAAAATCTGGACTTCGATTCGATGCAGACATTACAATGAGATGTCATAGATTTCATCTCTACAGGGAGTGGTAGGTTTCTTGAGCGAATGGAATGTAACATTCTGGTAACACCAGGGTGGCACAAGGAATCGTGTAACTTCTGAAGATTTGGTACTTGTGCATATGATTTAGAACAGACGAAGGATGGAGCGTCGGTGGCCACGTTGTCTTTCCCCTATCTGAATGTGATATCGAAAGTGTAGCAAGAAAGTTCGGCACGCCATCCCTGGGATTTATCGGTTCTTATTTTATTTTTATAGGTAATATTGAACATGAAATACACTGATCTCTGGCCTGACAGTAGTAAATCTACACCCAATAAAGTACTGACGCCATTTTCTGACTGGCTCAATAATAGCGTAGGCTTCTTTCTCAATCACTGAGTGATATCACTCACTAGGTGATAAAGTTCAAGAAAAGAAGGCAACTGGTCATCCATTGTGTGCCAGAGTAACCGTGATAGCAGTGCTGGAAGCTTCTGTCTCCACAACATGAAGAGTGGTTTCATCAATAGTTACAATAACAGACCTTTCGATTTCCTTCTTGATTTTTTCTAACTAGTCATGGACGGCTGTCGCGGGAGGAAAACCGCGATTGCCGACCGGCGGGCGGATTTTGTCTGAAAAAAATGTGGGATCCACGAAGAGTAGTGAGCAAACAATCCCACAATACGTTGCTGAGACTTTAAGTCAGTGGGTATTGATAGGTTGCGTAATGGTTAAAGTCGGTTAGGATCAGGTTAAACAGTTTTGTTTAGGATCTTAAATCATGATAGCCGTATTACTAAGGAATAAATAGTGCTTTTACTCTCATTGAAATTTAGGCTGTACTTGTGAGCAACCTCATATAATAGTCATGCTTATCCTCTGGTAATCAGCATACGGTCATGTTATCAAGATATGCATAAGTTACTTCTAGGTTCTCGTCGTGAATTATCTGGGTGATACCGCTCTGGAAACAGGCTACTTACTTACTTTTACTTTTACACGGCTATCTCCCGCCAGAGGATAAGTCTGCCCCATGGGTATCGCGGACCATTACCGACCATGCGCAAAGAAAGTCTTTCTGGAGAAGAGCACAAAGTTGTATAATTATCTGATTGGTTTGTCATCCTGACGCTTCTCCTCGTTTGCATCTAAATGCCTCAGTATGGTCGAGGGTGGGTGTCTTAGGCTCCGAGATGACTATTCGCCCTGAACACCTTTCAAAATGCTCCCAGATGATCGTGTCTGTTGTAGCCTCTGTTGAAGAAGTCTTACTTACTACTTTCTCGTGGCGGAGGTGTTTTCACCAAGGTGTGAGGAGGAAGGCGAACATCCGGCACTCTCCACTGGGTTGACTGATAGCCAGCCTAGGAGAGATGGCTAAACCCTAATTCGAGACCGACCACGGGCGAAATATAAGGGGTACAACACTGCTCACTTTTATCTGTGGCGGAGGGGTGTGCTGGGCACCCAAGATGTCTGGCCTCATTCGGAGGACGTATGAACTGAACAACCAGCCACCGGCGCCCGGTGGATTACGGACCCCGTGCTTCGTCCCGCTGCCTTGCTGGTTAAGCTTTTGATAGCTAAGAGCTCTGGTTGTGGACCCCTAAGAAAGCCTGAGCAACCTGGCAGTATTGCGTCCACAAACGAAACAAATCATGGAATATGGCACCACGTACCGTGTTCTGTTTGTCACAGCTCCAACTCAGGCTGGGGTATATATATATATATATATATATATATATATATATATATATATATATATATATATATATATAGTAAGTAGTATGTTAACGTGTGGACAAAATTTCCTCGGAAGCACACGACCGGTTTCGCGGTTGTTGCCGCTCGTCAGGTATGCGTACCCGGTACTCCTCTGCCCACTCGTCTTCATACTTGTACACTCCGATGTTATATGTTCACTAGAATCTAATTTGAATCGTCTGGAGTGTGAATGGATACTCTTCATTGAAGAGCCCACAAATGAATCACAACTGTGATTTCTCATAGTTATTCGTGTCTGGGTCACTGCTAACCGAACGAACAACGAAGCTGCATGTGCAAGCGCTCATATTGATAGTAAGTAGTATGTTAACGTGTGGACAAAATTTCCCCGGAAGCACACGACCGGTTTCGCGGTTGTTGCCGCTCGTCAGGTATGCGTACCCGGTACTCCTCTGCCCACTCGTCTTCATACTTGTACACTCCGATGTTATATGTTCACTAGAATCTAATTTGAATCGTCTGGAGTGTGAATGGATACTCTTCATTGAAGAGCCCACAAATGAATCACAACTGTGATTTCTCATAGTTATTCGTGTCTGGGTCACTGCTAACCGAACGAACAACGAAGCTGCATGTGCAAGCGCTCATATTGATAGTAAGTAGTATGTTAACGTGTGGACAAAATTTCCCCGGAAGCACACGACCGGTTTCGCGGTTGTTGCCGCTCGTCAGGTATGCGTACCCGGTACTCCTCTGCCCACTCGTCTTCATACTTGTACACTCCGATGTTATATGTTCACTAGAATCTAATTTGAATCGTCTGGAGTGTGAATGGATACTCTTCATTGAAGAGCCCACAAATGAATCACAACTGTGATTTCTCATAGTTATTCGTGTCTGGGTCACTGCTAACCGAACGAACAACGAAGCTGCATGTGCAAGCGCTCATATTGATAGTAAGTAGTATGTTAACGTGTGGACAAAATTTCCCCGGAAGCACACGACCGGTTTCGCGGTTGTTGCCGCTCGTCAGGTATGCGTACCCGGTACTCCTCTGCCCACTCGTCTTCATACTTGTACACTCCGATGTTATATGTTCACTAGAATCTAATTTGAATCGTCTGGAGTGTGAATGGATACTCTTCATTGAAGAGCCCACAAATGAATCACAACTGTGATTTCTCATAGTTATTCGTGTCTGGGTCACTGCTAACCGAACGAACAACGAAGCTGCATGTGCAAGCGCTCATATTGATAGTAAGTAGTATGTTAACGTGTGGACAAAATTCCCCCGGAAGCACACGACCGGTTTCGCGGTTGTTGCCGCTCGTCAGGTATGCGTACCCGGTACTCCTCTGCCCACTCGTCTTCATACTTGTACACTCCGATGTTATATGTTCACTAGAATCTAATTTGAATCGTCTGGAGTGTGAATGGATACTCTTCATTGAAGAGCCCACAAATGAATCACAACTGTGATTTCTCATAGTTATTCGTGTCTGGGTCACTGCTAACCGGGGAAATTTTGTCCACACGTTAACATACTACTTACTATCAGTATGAGCGCTTGCACATGCAGCTTCGTTGTTCGTTCGGTTAGCAGTGACCCAGACACGAATAACTATGAGAAATCACAGTTGTGATTCATTTGTGGGCTCTTCAATGAAGAGTATCCATTCACACTCCAGACGATTCAAATTAGATTCTAGTGAACATATATATATATATATATATATATATATATATATATATATATATATATATATATATATATATATATATATATATATATATATATATATATATATATATATATATATATATATATATATATATATATATATATATACTATATAGCACTCATCAGCAGCTATGCATATCCACTCGCTAGCTCCAACTGGGGCACTCGAACCCCCGTGGCTGCATGATTGTGCGCCACACGCGGACCACCACCGAGCTGTCAACGGCTGTCAACGGGTTGCTTTAGGCTAACAAAAAGACATGGGACCCATCTGTAGGTAAACTTGAACGTTTACCATTCGCCGACAATTAACCTGTGGTGATCGAGTGGTTTAGACCGTTTACTCTCCACCTTGGAAGACTAATGTTCGAACCCGGCAGCCGACGCCGATCACTTTGGTGATAGACAGTAATATAATGTCGTCCGGCTCGTTGTCACTCCTGATATTTTGGGACTTGATGTGGTTCTACATCATTCCAAATCTCAAGGTCAAGCTGTTGGTTTTCCCTAATAATGCAGTGGTCCTTCGAGGTCATAGAGTAAATACCTCTTCCACTGCACTCATGTGCAGGTATGTAATAAAAAATTTCGCACATTGATCGCCTTCCGTGATGGACGCTTTCTTGGATATTGCAACAATCTACGCAGATAGACTACTTTTGCAGTTTGAACAGAAGTAGAGGGTTTGAGTCGATCATGAAGTGTAGACACTGAAATCACCATTGAGTAAGTAATGATCCGCTAAAATACGACCGGATAGAAACTTTATCCTTACCAGATCGCATGATACGGAGCGATGTATCGATGCACGTCATAACTCCAATAATCAGTGAGACGTGGATACTGTTCAGTGGTTCATTCCTTATTATATGTGAAACAAGCTTATTCTATCTTCGCAAAGAACTTCCGTATTCAAGATCATGAGTAATTTGAATTCTGCGATGGTTTGAAGTGATGTATACCATAGATGCACTAGATCAGGCGTGACAGTTACCACTTGTCAGTTGATCGGGTCAAAAGCTACTTTTGGGTACAAAAACGTTGGGTAAACGTCAATTGGTCATTGGGGAAACAGAGGAATCCCAGAATTCCATTTAGTTTGCGGACAGCCCATAACCTGCCGTTGGATGGTGAGCTTACACGCTGAACATGTGATAATCAGTTCATATTCAGTCTCCGCAATAGGTGTAATACTGATCCCTGGCACTCCCTTCGTTGACTGTTTCCTTTAAATTTTATTTAGTTAGTCATTTTCAGGTCTATGGATTATTATGAATCAGAAGAGTGATGATTTAGGCAGTTAGTTTCACGTGTTAGGGTTGAGATAGAGGGAGTGGTTATCAAAATAGGATGACATCGATTTTTCTGTCCGTCATCGCATTGCTTTGTTAGGGATTACGTTATTTATCCGGCCCTTAACTACGTGATGGATTCGTGTGAGTATTGCCTTGGCCGCTCACAGCATGACGCTTTTGATGTGGTTAAAAAATAACGTAATATGTGAAAGGTGGACGTATGCTGTATGACAGTCACGTGATTTAAACTGGCTTTTCAACCTTGGTACGAAATAGTTTTGTCAGCCCAATCCGAAATACAGCGGCTTTCTTGTAGCTTCCCTGACGGTTTCGCCTTTCGATTACAAACGAAGCAGATATCGAGTCTGTGTGGAGTATCAGTCGGTGAGACAGAGCCAGCACATCACAACACAGCCATGTGTTGTATCGTGTATCGCTGCGATGCGACACGTGGTCGATATCAGTAGTAATTAAAATAGGATCAGTCATGTTATACTCGAACAAGCGGCAGCATGTTTGCCGGTCGCGTTTTCTCTATATGATGAAGCGGGGGTTATTCAGTGAAGAAACGGTAGTCTGTGGCATTAAATGCAAGCGTCCAGGTGATATGCTCTTTCAATTGCAGAATGGGGACTGCAATCAGTAACTTTTTACGATGTAATTATTTAATCGATCACGCTATTTCCTGACATGGCCTCTCATTGAAGAGTTCGGTAAATAAATTCTCGTTACTGGATATCTTCGTACTTGACGGAAACCAAATTCGAGCAAATCAAAGGAAGTAGTATCTTTTCGCTACATTTTTGCTTAACTTCGTTATCGATGTGTTCAGTTTATCTTCCTTTATGCGGATCAATTAAGTTAAGTTTTCCCGCAGATGCATCCATATTAGACCTACTATGTGCGGACGCCATTGTGCCCGTGTGTGGATACTTCTAAGCAGCTTGCAAACCTCTCCGTACACGGCAGCCGACGGATTCAAACTTTTCGATCGCTCCAACTTTCCCGAACAGTTTCACTGGTTGTGTAGTAGTAACTGAGCTTACTGCTTCAAAATGTTCGACCCAAACCGAAGTTACCGTGACAAAAAACAGAATGTATTGTTAGGCGTGAAAGTTTTATATCTGACGACTACATTTCACAAATGAAATGTCGCCGATTGCACCGAGAGAACTTGTCTTACTAGCCAAAAATACCCGTTGTGTGGACTTGACATCTACGCTGGTCTAAAGTGTGCTGCAAACTTCTGTACCACTCGAAATCGTGGCCAGTGTGGACTAAATTCACACGAAGTTTGTTGGTGTTTGAGCCTTGATATATTCGAAGTATTACAAGAATTACGTTTCATCACCAGATCGGCAATGTTGAGATGGGGCTCGGAGTAATGTGTACTGAGATAATTCCTTATCACGCGGTCAATTTGGATAGATCAGTCCGGTTAGGACATGCGTCACGCGTGTTTCCGATTAGACTTTCTTGACGTGCACCGTATTTCGGGTTTTGCTGAAATACCAACCAAGGCCACTTCATCCACATCACAGTTAAGGCTGAGATAAGTTGTTTTCTATACGACAGCAATAATAAGTTCAATTCTGGACTGCAAAGTGGTGCACATTCGAAAAAACCTAATGCATCTCGTTCCCACACAAATTAAATGCTCAAAGTTCTTCCAGCTAATCTGATTTTCGTCCCCCTTATGGTATATATGATGCATTTTGATGACTGTTTTACCAACCTTAGGAGATGGGTACACGTGTGATCCCAGGAAACGTGTTTCGTTCGAATGTTGTTCTCCTCCCACGTTTCTTGCGTTCAGATGCCACTTGTGAGTACATAATGTGACAAATCTACGGAAGTCATTTGCTTGATATTTTTTCCTGTTGTGCTGTTCAGCGCGCATACATGTAGTCACATATATTAAGTTATTTATCCATGTGTCTTCACTTATGTGCTGACCTGATGGCATGCAGTGAAGAGTGGGCTCTCAGTTACAATGCCGTGTATTTTGCGCTTTGCACTGTCGCTTTTTATTTCGAACGCGATTTATTTCGATGAGACGTGATCCCATGATTGTACACTTCACTGATTAATTTTTAACAGCTACTGAGGTTTAATCTCCTAATACAACGGCAGAATTGATAGAAAAAACCCAGCCGTCAGTATCACTCAGAAGCAAGCGTGTTTACAATCAAAAGGATCTAAAGTAATATGGAAGGTTGAAAGTGCGTGGATGCGAATTGCGAAACCCAATTTTAGTGTAATTGGTATTTCTCCTGCATTGTCACCCTTCTGTTTATGATCAGCAGTGTAACCAGAGAAACCATCTCAAGAGTTCTGAAATATCTACATGTGTTAGATTTCGTTGAATAGGTCTGGCAGATGCTCTCGATGAAATTTGAACATTCTTCAGTAATCGGCAAGACGATATGGGCGTTGAATAAAAAGATACTACCTAACCGATTTCATTTGGGCGAAAAAGCGAAATGATGTTTACGTTTCACGCTGTTGGTCTAAGTAACACTGGGAATTGAACAAATCAGATATGAATCCATGAGAAACAAGCCAGTTAAGGACTAAATCAAACGGCGTGATCAGTGAGCAGTCATACGCCATCGATTTCAGTCAGTTGTTTGGATGACGGCTAGCTAATATATAAGCTCCACCCGTCTTCCCTCGGCTATTGCAATCCACATCATCCGACTGCGCAGTGGAACACCTCTGAGACTTTTGTACTCGACTGAAATTATTTATTGTTCGCGGATCGCTTCATTGGAGCATTTCTCTTACCGTTCAGCAAAGTTGAATAGTTTCATAATATCAATGATTTTGTTTCTCCTAATCGATTAGATCTCAAACGTATTTTGGCCATCAAGTATCATCATGGGTGCAATGTCTGTTGATGCAATCTGGATCACTTTTGACATTGATCTTTGTATTTCTTCGTGCATCTAGTTAGGTGGACTGTTTCTTTAGCGTTCTACAGGATCTAATTTGCTGAATACTATTGTTTACCATCGCTTCTATTACCCGTCAGTTTTGCCCCAGCTGTTGCGCAGTTCTCACATATTTGTTCGATTTCGGGTTTTAGTGCTGTTTGTTCACCGTGCTTCTTTGCAGCGGTCGTGATTTATAGCGACCACTGAGATTTTCACCGTCACCCAGCAGAGCTCCTTCATTTATTCCTTCCAATCCCTCGGAATGTCCCCTTATTTTATCGTGTGAACGTTTGCGGTTGACTCTATTGTTGAATCTTAATCTGCCTCCTATGCTCTGGTAGTCGATGAACTCGACAAAATTCCCGTCTTAGATGATCGTGAAATCCCAAAAACACTCGATAAATAGACTTTGTACTGTGTTGGGAATCGATCAAAGCATCTCTTAGGTAAGCACGCTGGTGACCGATCAATTCGCTGCGGAATTTCCATCATCAAAGTATCAGATGCGTCTCTGGTAAAGCTTCAGTGTTTTGGTTCCAAAGCACATGTTACTGTGATTCAACACCGCCCACACACCAGTAAAATCAAACAGTTCTGTTTTTCTGTCCCTGTTTAACTGCATGCATGTATATTATAATCCTTTTCTAATTTTTTAAAATGGACACGCAGTTGCGAGATTTTGCGCTTCATTTCTGGAATCATTTTGCTGCATCTCAACTGGGGCCTGCCACAGAATGACAAATGTGTAGTTAAAGTTTGATTGGATGGTCATCAAAGTTGGTGTTGCGTAGTTAGGAAGGATAGGAGGGGAAATGTTGTTGTTTCGTGGTTGGGAAAGGGGGCCCGTGAAACAATGAACAAGGGTTTTGGGGATTATCCATTTCCGGTTTGAACCAAAGGGTCAACGTATGGGTCACACTGAGCTCCAGGGTCGGTCTCGGATCGCGGCCAAGGTAGTTTGAGTGCTTTAACGAAACGTTTCTGAGAACAAAGCGATGGATTGAATAATCTGATCGCCACAGCCTCTGCCGTTGCTAGATGTTGTTTTTTGAGCGGCTTTCGGCGCATTCGTAGGGACTCTGTAGACTATTTTGAACGCGTTGTCGTTTACGTGATGTCCAGTGTCTGCGAGGTGCGCCACAATCGCGCTGGTGATGGATTTTCTGTTTCCCGTCGACAGCCAACTTGGTCTGTGCTCTTTGATCCTTTGTGAAAGTTGCCGTGTCGTTCTACCTATATAGCTTGCCGAACATGAGCAAACAAACGAATAGGTTAGCATGGATGAGGTGAGGACAGGTAACTTGTCTTTTAGGTTCGTCGAGATCACTGGTCGACTGGTGAAGTGGGCACGTAGTGTAGCAGCGGGAAAGGTGCGAGCGATCGCCTTTTCCAAGCGTCTTATTAGTAACTCGCTTTTGTCATCTCCTTTGAAAGGGAGATGGATGTATAGATCTTTCTTCTTCACGGTCACTAACGCTTGTCTCGTTGCCCTTTCAGCTATATTCTTCTGAATGAAGCGCTCGGGATATCCGTTATCCAGTAGCGTCTGCTTCAAAATGTCTAATTCTTCACTCACCGTCTCATTGGAGCAAATCATTCGCACACGGGCTGCGAGTGAGCGAATAAGGTTTCGTTTACGTCCGATGGGTACAAAGCTGGCGAAATTGGTGTACTGGCCTGTCCACGTTGGTTTGCGATATACGCGACGGAGCAGTTTGCCATCGCCACCTCTTAAAAGAAACACATCTAGAAAGTGGAAAGTATTCCTTTCTTCTACTTCCGACGTAAAATCAACCGCCTCATGTGCCTGGTTGAACTCCTCCACCAATGACTCCAGCCGTGTATGACTGTCAGTTAGGACAAAAATATCATCCACGTATCGACAGTAGAAGGGTAGACTTTCTATCGTATCGCTAAGTTTCCCGTTTTCTAGCTTAGCCATGAATATATCAGCAAGTAAGGGGCCTAGAGGTGACCCCATAGCTACTCCATCGGTCTGGCGGTACAATTCCCCGTTGAAGGTAAACTGGATATTGAAAGTGCATCGTAAAAGTAGTTCCTTCAGAGTGATCACTGGAATACCGATATTTAAATCGTTTTCTACGATGAAATCGCACAAATAATTGATCGTTTCCAGAAGCGGCACGTTGGTAAACAAAGATGTTACATCCAAAGAGGCCATCGTTAGTTCTTCAGCATGTCGCTCGCTGATCAGTTCTATGAATTGAAAGGTGTCTTTTAGGCTGTAGCGGGCAATCTTTCGGCGAACCGGTTCAAGTGCATCTACAAGCCATCGGGCAACTGAGTGATACGGAGATGCACTCATGTCGAGTACCGGTCTCAATGGTATTCCCGATTTGTGAACCTTTGGTAGCCCGTAAAGTCGAGGAATAGTGGTACCAGTTGGTCTTAGCTGTTCTAGTGTTGTACGGGAGATAACATTGAGCTCTATTAGTGACTTTAGAGCTTTGGTTAGTTGCTCCTCTACTGTTCTGGTTTTGTCCTTTTCCCCTTCTGGTTTCTTGAACTTCTTCGGATCCTTTAGTATATCATTCATCTTAGCGATATAATCTCTACGGTCCATAAGGACGACCCCGGAACCTTTGTCTGGTTTCGAGACGACGATGTCATTGTTATTCCTCAACTTTCTCAGTGCCTCCCTGTGTTGATTATTAAGAATACTTCTACTGTTCCTTTGGGTTCGACGATATTGATGCGAGCAGTCAACTAGGGTAGTTTTGAAATCATCGGTCGCTTGCTGTGATGTCGCTGTCAAGGAGTAGGTTTGAGCATGTAAGTTTTCAAACTGTACCTCCACGTCTAACTGATCGTTCTTAGAGGTAGGACAACAGAAATTCAGTCACAGTGATAACGCTTCCAAGTTATGCACATACCGTTCTGGATCAATCGGCAGGTTTGTTCTTGGTTTTGTCTCGTTTAGCGTGTCCTGTAGTTTGGCGAGTTTCTTACTACCACGTTTTGCGATCACGTCCTTGGCAAACTGTTCGAATCTGGTTCTTTGTTCCTCGTCTAGTTGGTCGAGAATGTGTCTGTGCTGCGCACTGTTTCGTTCAAACTGAGTTATGTTCATTCGCAAGGTGTCTAGTTGGTTTCTCGCGTGACGTTTCAGCATGATTGCATCTGGTCTTATTCGAGCACGTCTCAAAGTCTTCCAGTAGGCTTTTGGAAATTCATTCCGATCAATACAGTTGCACAGAAAATCTATTGAGGCTTTCGTTTCTGCAAGTCTGGTCTCGAAGCACAAATAACGATTCAGCTCCTTGATAACCAGTGTTTCTTTGCGATTGCGTAATTCACCGAATAATCCCATTTCATCATATATAGAAAACACGAATAGCGAACAAGTATGTTCCTTGCGAAAGCAATTGTTGATGCTTGTGGTTGACTTGACGTTCAAGGTTCTTTGTGAATATGTTGGCGGAAATGTTGGGCCCAGTAAACCTTGATCGATCGAATAACGCGATTGAGGCCAACTGAATGCTAAACTGTTTACGTGGACTCCACAAGGAAATCCGTTTAACGCTAAAAAACAAAACCGACGATCGACTCTCATTTTTGAACACCGATTATATCAGCTGTGAAACCTGGGATCAATTTAGAACTGCCATGCTTAGGTGATGGCGTAAATCGTATATTATCTGATCGATTGATCTCATCCGTTGATCAAACGTCCCGTTCTGCTCTGTCAGCTTTTCATTTCAGTGCGATCCAGGCAGGAGTTTTCTGGTGAAAGCTTCTCTCTCTCTCTCTCTCGCTCAACCCTCCAAATCAAACGTGATCTATGAATTTGATCGCGAGTGCGTAGCAAACTACATCAAAAAAGAGAGGCAGTTTCGTAAGCATATGGCAGAATATACTCCAAATTGAGTCATAACTGTGGTCAACATAGGAAACTGTGTGAACCATAAGACACTCAGCACACCTGTATCATTGACGACAAGGTACATGTGAGCATGAAATAACAAGGTTGACTGCGATGAGTGATCTAAGATACTGTGCACCAACGTGAGTTATCCTTTGTTAATGGTCGCGGAGGCAATGACAATTAACCTTCACTCTGCTCGAGTAAGAAGACCTCTGTCAGCTTCGCTTTGCTTTGGAGTATGAAATTGAACTGCCTATCAATGTCGGTGTACTCTCTACAATGCTAGAAGCAAATGTAGAACCAAGTCGTTTTGCGAGAGGCACGAGTTGAGATGCAGCGAAACGATTCCGGAAGTAAGTCGTACCAGCCTACTGCTGACAGTATTCAATTACTGACTAGTTATATTGATTTTGGAAACATCTTTTCCCATACTCTAATGTGGCTTCGGTCTAAGCATATAAATCCCTGTTTTCAGGTTTGTCTTTTTCTCTTATTCATCTATCTCTCTCTCTCTCATCCACACGCACAGATGGGTGATCAGCACTATCCGGGCAGTGCACCATACCCGACCGGCCCGACTGGTTATCCCGTCGGTCCTGGAGGGGGAGCGCAACCACCTTATCCGACCACAAATGTGGCACCGCAACCTGGTGCTGGTTGGACAGCCCCGGGAAGTGGTTGGGGGGATCAAACTTCCCCACCTCCACCGTATCCAGGATCGTAATATCCTATCCAATCTGCTTCAAAATGAACTGTTTTGATGTAAGCTTCATTAAAATCGTCGTTATTTGTCCTATATGCTTCTATATTTCTCCTACTTGTCAATGTTTTTGGTTGACTGACAAACGATAATTTAAAATACAATCACCTCATCAGTTTTATGGGTCATTCAGATGTTGGCATGTGTGTCGTATATGGTTCTCCTCCTCAAGTTTGATCAGGTTGCCAGTAAACCCTAATATTGTAATCAACCTTTGAGGCCCCTTCCACCGTGCACTCATACGAAAACACGGAGTAAAATAATGCATTCCGAAACCTCTTGGGTTCTCGGACCTATGCTGCTTCACGACTCTGTTGGTGGATATTATAGCCTTCGTTCGCAACTATGCGAGTGCACTTTAATGAATTAGAATCACACTTAGGATGTTTTGGGCAATAGTCTTGTTTCGAATAGTGGGTGCAGTCAAAGTATTCATAAGTGATCTGGTCCACAAGTCGATGATGATGCTTAATGAGTCTTCATACACAAAGCATGATGAATGGGCTGCTCAACACAAGCTGTTTTTTGAATTGGTTGAACGTGCCAGTGCAATATATTTCTTTTAGAGAATGTATTGTTGGCACGAGGAGCCTGAATCGTATGTTTTTGGAAAATCCACTTGCATTCTTCACATCGAAAAGTCGGACGCCGTGGGCCGGAATCGAACCGGCGACCCTCCGCATACCGGGCAGATGCTCTACCAGCTGAGCTATCGTGGTCCGGATAGCCCGGTGTGAATAACGCTAGTGAATAATCGATAAGGAGCGAACCACTATTCCAATGATACACAGTATCGATGTGAAGAATGCAAGTGGATTTTCCAAAAACATACGATTCAGGCTCCTCGTGCCAACAATACATTCTCTGAATATATTTCAATGTCCAATGGATCACGTTCATCTGTGTGCTGTTCGTCCCATTGGGAAGTGACCGACGAGGCTAGCCCAATGATTAAAACCAGGATAGATACTGTGTATCATTGGAATAGTGGTTCGCTCCTTATCGATTATTCACTAGCGTTATTCACACCGGGCTATCCGGACCACGATAGCTCAGCTGGTAGAGCATCTGCCCGGTATGCGGAGGGTCGCCGGTTCGATTCCGGCCCACGGCGTCCGACTTTTCGATGTGAAGAATGCAAGTGGATTTTCCAAAAACATATTTCTTTTAATTGCAGGCATTTCACCCCAGGAATTCAAGGGATTACATCCGCTCCTGCCGCGGAAAAGTTATGCTCTGATCGGACCGATTATATTATTGTTGGCGGCTTTAAAGGTGAACTCACTACTGTTTGATCCTAAATACGAGGATTCTTCATCGTAGAGATTTGGCCCGGTACAAGACCCATCTGCTCATCCTGCATATGCTTTCAGAGATGTGACTGATGAGACTCGCAAAACTGTGCAGTAGATAGATAGACACGAAACCACTTGCAATGAAAGTGCGGTGAATTCCGTAGCCTTATCTCCACGGTCCAGAATGAAACCAAAGATGGAACAAATCTAGATGGTAAGAGGGAATTCACAAAACTAAGCAACGTTTCAAAGTTCGGAGTTAGGATCCTTTTATCAACCTGCTCATCGTTGGTCGCACTGAGCTGCTCAGTTTTAAACAGCGTGTCCGATGTTCTTGAAATTTGTATGGGTATTATGATCTCGAGGCTTGGAGTGGAGAACGCAATACGATCACAATGGTTCAGACGTAATCGGTGATGACGGAGTCGGAATCTCGTGCCTTAGATGTTATAGGAACTTACACATTGAGAATTGAGACATATCACCTACCCCGGCGAGATTTATCTGAGTCAAACTGTCATCAAAGCCTAAGCTGCTTCGTGCCCATGGCAAAAAAAACAATTGAAGGTGGAACTTGAAGTCGTTCGAAAAAATTGTAGTCCTCTCATCCGAAGGTTAGTTAGCGAGTAATGAGCTTAGCTGCATTCGTCGTTCTATTGGCAGCAGCGCTGACACTGTCCTCCGGACAAGAGTAAACATATCCGCTTTTTATCACCAGCATACAGATGCTCGAAGGGAATCAAAGTGTGTTGTGACACTTTTAATCGCTTTGTTTCTGTCGATGGTTTTCAGTTCAACAGTAGTTCGCTTATCACGTAGTCCAATCTTTCTCACGTATCATATCATTTTATTCAATTTTAGAAATTTGCAACTATCAGGTGTCTGGTACTTCTGGTTCTGCAAGATGTGCGCATTTGTGTGACAGTCAACAATGCTTTCTTTCGGGCCTCAAATTCTGCTACTTCTTCCCGCTTTTAACTGAGACCAAAATTCACATTCATATTTAATGCTGTCTCTCCTTCCCACTCTCATTCGTTAACTGTCTCACTCGGACCTCTCTTTTCGCAGCTAACAACTTAACTGTCTTGTCCACTTTTTTTGCCAGAGGCTGTCGTTGATTCATACCCACGCTTAGATTATTGTAAACTACAATCCCTATCCCTATTTTTTTTCTTGTTCATAAGAATCGTCTCATCGGTCATCCTTATTTTGCTTTTGTTTATTCGCGTAGGTACAAATTGCGCGTGATGTTCTCAGTTTGAACCCCGTATCGTGAGCAATGATCCAAAAAGGGCTCACATTTCGGTTGCCTGCAAAAGCCTGACTTCCATGTGTGTGCAGTAGTCTGTAGTTCATCGGTCGTCTATCTGGAGGTTAACAATCGTTCTGAACAGAAGACCTATTGGTCTGAGACGAGTGATTGGTCTGTATCATATGTTCTCTTTCCCTCTCTCTCCTCTTTATGCATGGGCAAGACAGTTAATAGAAAGTATGTGAAACCATCACATACGCATTTAGTAACTCAGTGTTTATTCCTGCCAAAGTCCACCCTTTTATTGTCTCCCTCTGTTTTCAGTTTGAGCAGTTGAAACATCGGCTTACTTTGGTTTCACCGCAGCCCTGCACACACGCTCAACGGCAGGCGTAAAGTCTATAACCGAAAAAGGTCACCATAATTTGTGAAGGCTGATAACCTAGGACCTGCAACTTTGTGTGGTGAACCATATACGATGTGGTCCTCCTACGTCAAAATGTTGAGGTTTTTATTTCATCAGAATCGGTTAGGTCGGCATAGGAGTTTGCAAGAACCGGCGTATCTCTCATTAGTGCTTCACGGTTTGGCAAGGGACGAAGACTATCACAATCGCTATGAAAGATGCCTAACAAACGCGCACAGCCCCCAAATTGTTATCTAAAATAAAATTAAAAATAGCGATAGAAAAGAAACGGATATTTTTTGATTTTTTGTGACTCTTCGAGTTCTCTCTCTATTGCCATGTGCATTATCATCTTTGTATGGTGCCTTATCCGTTTTCAGGCCAGTTTATACCGTATATTGAATGTTAGCTACGCATTATTACTTGGACTCAAACGCTCATTGGGCCGCAAAATCTATTACGAAAGACAAGTGACGCGCTGTCCGTAGAAGGTCAGGGCCTACAAAAAACACTTACTCTAGGTTACAGCTGTGATCATGGGTTAGCTCTCCGGGTTTTTGGCTCGAGATTCACTACCCCAGATCAATTTTCCTTCTGATAGCCTGGGATTACGACCATGTTGTTCTTGTAGTATGTTACGATATAAATGAGAGATGAAAGCCCCGCACAAGTTCGTTTTTCATCAACACTATATTTTCAATTTGTGGAAAATCGGAAAATTTAGTATCTCACAAAAAGCAGAAGTCGGCACCTGAAGGTAAAACAGACGGATAAAACAGCCAGAGTCTCGAAAATACCAAAAACTGAAACAAATATTGCGCCCATTGAACAAAAAATCACGAATGGCGGTTGCTGACAATTGTTAATGTATTCCCCTGATAATCTCCAGTTGATGCGCATAACTATCCTGCAGATTGCAGACAAAATACATGTTCTCTGTCGTTGATTTTATGCAGTAATGCAATTGTTGCGTGTTTTGTGTCCGGATGGACCACAATTTTCGTTAGCACAATCACAAGGCGTCGAAACACGATGAAAATAAGCAGAACACAAACTGGACGCGATCGTAGACCTTTGGCCGTAGTCATACATGCTTGGGAAGCAAGCCAATACGGGCGTATAACAATCAAAGCTAGATCTCTCATTAGCTTGAGAAAGAACAGCACACGATAAACGTAAATTGGCGGTTCCAGCGGACATTAGCTAAAACGAGTCGACTAAGCAAGGTGCTCCATTAGAGATTTGGTGTTACTCGGTTAATGGACGACTGACCTTAATAATCGATGTGAAAGTCAGGGGATCAACCAATCAGGAAAGTGATGAAGTCACGGCGGAAAAACCAAATTAACAAATATAGAAATGCTCGAAAATTAAAAAGTGTGAAGGAAAAATAATGGTTAGAATGGACTCACCACCTCGACACTGACGGAACTCGGTCGTCTCCCCAACAGCATGTAATCAGTACAATCTGTTTGCAAAATCTCCCGTTGTGACTTCGCAACTTAGTTGGCAGAGTGCATGCGGTGCTAAAGCTTCTTTACCGTTTAGTTGGATTCACTGAGCACAACGAGGTCGGCGAGTTGTAACATTGGGGGGGAGGGGGGAAGACTGTTGCATTGTAGCCCGGCTCATTACGACGCCCGACTTATTGGGACTTTTAGTGATTCTGCACTCAGTCTCGTGGTCCGGTTGTGCCTATTAATGAAGTGCTATGGGTTATACCCGTTCCGCTGCGTCTACATGCGATCATGCAGACATTATGGAAGTTGTTTTGGTTAACCGAAAAGCATAACCAATAAAGTGGCTATCAGGCTTTGAACAAACTTCGCCTTAGATATCCGGTTGACCGAGCACGGACTGTAGTTCCTTTCCCACGGCATCCTGCCGCCAGCCCTTACCAAAATTCTTGGAGTCTTCGTAGATCGAAGAGGTCAGCTATGTTCTCTTAGCTGTTTCAACAGCGTTTGTCCAACGTGATTGGACTGGCTTTTATATCTAACTTCACAGGCCCTTCGATAACTCCCCGACTGTTGGTTTCAGCCGGGATACGTTTAGCGTTTTTCTCCCACTTCCACTCCGTGTTCTGGCATTCAGCTAAATTCTTTACTGGTGTGGGTTTTATGGAAATCTTCATGATACGAAGAAATACAATTGAGCAAGATTTTATCAAGTAGCTAACAGTTGGCGCAACTGGTGTGCACTAACAATATGCGAATCCATCTAACCACCACTTACATAGGGAGGTTTAATTGATGACATGAACGCTGTAGCCTGAATAAAATCAGTTGGACTTACGAGGTGAGCTACCAAGCCACAGTGAGCTGTCCTTCCAGAATAGATGTAAAATGTGGTCTGTTTTTTGAGAACAACAAAAAACCGGTTCCCCATAGAGCGTCTTTCGCCTATTAGGACCTCTCACCTTCCAACCGTCGAAGTTACTCATGCGGTCTTTAGCGAAACTACTCCCACTAACATGGAACGCCAGATCCCCTTTATCCAATTCATAAGAACAGGGAGGAAACATAAGTCGCGATTTGCGAGCATTTCGTTTACTGTTGTCAACCGCGGACGTAAAACATGTCAATATATATACATCATACAGTAGGGAGTTAAATGCAACAACAAAGTAGGCACGATCGAAAGTTCTTACAGTACGTACGTTGAGAAGAGTGAAGTCTATTTTGTTAACGCCAATGTAAGCAAACATTTTGGATCTACCGTTTTTGTGCACAGAGTGTTGGCTGATCCATTATGGAAGTCCAAATCGGCGAAACAATTGTTTTTCAGTAATTCATTCTCAAGCCATTTACAGATTACATAGTAGACATTAGACAAAAGATCATGAACATAGACATGGAATAAACACCAATCATGGGCAGGGGTTTGTCAGTCAAGTTTTCCTTATCATGTGATTGGTTTATCTAGCTGACGCCTTCTAGGTAACCGGACGGTAGATTCATGCGGTCTTGTTCAATCTTGGGCCAGGGGAGTTGGAGTGCCCGGACCAAACGCTTTTGGGCGCACAGGTCAGGGGTCAACTTCCTTATTCCGATTGCCTCGGCTATCGCTAGAGTGCGCAACTGAACACCTTTGCATTTGTTTGGGGGGACACGATAAAGAACTTTGAAAGCGGCTTCCGGATTCACCTGATGTCCAGTATCGACCAAATGCGCTAAGATTGCGCTATTTATCGATCCAGTTTGTCCTTGACTCAACCAGCGTGGATGATGCTCTTTAATCCGAGTTGATAGCTGTCGTGCCGTTCGACCTACATAAGATGCGTCACAAACACATCTGAAAGAGTATACGACCATTGATGAGGTCGGCATCGGCAGTCTATCCTTGTTCTGAATCTGGATTAGAGGAGCACCTCGGAACACACACCGTAGAGTGGCGGCATTGAAAGTATTTCGAATTTCTCTCCCCAGTCGACGGTTTAAGATTTCACTAACAATATCACCTTTAAATGGCAAACTAATATAAAGATCTTTCTTCCTTACGGTTTCCACGGTGATTTTTGGCACACTTTCGGTAAGATTTCTTTCGATAAACCGATCCGGGTAACTGTTCTCACGTAGGGTGTTTCTTATAAGCATTAATTCGTCATCTAAAGTCTCTACGGAACAAATTTTCCTCGCTCTGAAGGCCAGGCATTTTACTAAGTTTCGCTTCTGTTGCATACTAACAAAACTGTTGAAATTGGGATACTGGCCGCTCCACGTTTGTTTTCGGTGCACATTTCGCTGGATCCGACCATCCCCCATTCTCGTGAGAGTCACATCGAGAAATGGTAGTTGATTGTTTATTTCGCGTTCAGTTGTAAAGCGTATTGCTTTGTGTGCCCCATTGAATAATGTTTGCACAAAATCAAGGTCACAGTCAACGTCAGTCACGCAAAATATGTCATCCACATAACGATAGTAATGATCAAAGCTGTCAATTGTAGATTTCAGCTTGGTTCTTTCTAACTTCGCTAGGAATGCGTCGGCAAGAAATGGACCTAGTGGTGATCCCATAGCCACACCGTCCCGTTGTCTGTACAAAGTTCCATGAAATAGGAACTGAACATTAAATGTGCATCGAAGCAGGAGCTCGCGCAAACCTTCTAGTGGTAAACCGACGTTCATATTATTCTCTTTTATGTAGTTCACCACGAAGTCGATGGTTTCTGTTAGTGGTACATTCGTGAATAAAGACTCGACGTCAAGCGAAAACATTATTTTGTCACTCATATTGACATCTTTTATTCGCTCTATGAAATCAAATGTGTCGTTGAGACTGTGTATAGCCATATGTTTTTTGATTGGTTCCAGTAATTCAGCTAACCATCGAGCGACATTATGGTAGGGTGAATTTGTCATTGATAGGATGGGGCGAATCGGTGTCCCAGGTTTGTGGATCTTGGGGAGTCCGTACAGCCTGGGGATTGTAGATCCCGTGGGTCTTAGCTGCTCGTACAATTGGTTTGAAACAAAACCAGCATCCCTCATTTGTTTCAAAGTAGTTGTTATCTGGCGCTCAACCTGTTGAGTTGAGTCTGTCTCACCAGGACTAGTGCCGAATTTCAGATGTGTTTGTGACGCATCTTATGTAGGTCGAACGGCACGACAGCTATCAACTCGGATTAAAGAGCATCATCCACGCTGGTTGAGTCAAGGACAAACTGGATCGATAAATAGCGCAATCTTAGCGCATTTGGTCGATACTGGACATCAGGTGAATCCGGAAGCCGCTTTCAAAGTTCTTTATCGTGTCCCCCCAAACAAATGCAAAGGTGTTCAGTTGCGCACTCTAGCGATAGCCGAGGCAATCGGAATAAGGAAGTTGACCCCTGACCTGTGCGCCCAAAAGCGTTTGGTCCGGGCACTCCAACTCCCCTGGCCCAAGATTGAACAAGACCGCATGAATCTACCGTCCGGTTACCTAGAAGGCGTCAGCTAGATAAACCAATCACATGATAAGGAAAACTTGACTGACAAACCCCTGCCCATGATTGGTGTTTATTCCATGTCTATGTTCATGATCTTTTGTCTAATGTCTACTATGTAATCTGTAAATGGCTTGAGAATGAATTACTGAAAAACAATTGTTTCGCCGATTTGGACTTCTATATGATGCAATGGGTATTTTTCAGACATTAAAACAATCGGTGATCCATTATGATTAGAATCGCTTCACTGAACGCTAATAGTTTCGTTGTTGGATTGCGCAACAATGCTTTAAAACACAGGGTCATGTCAACTTTGTGACCTGACGCAATTAATTGCCTCACAGTCCATTGGGGTTTCCCCACGTGGGTTCGAATCCCATCCCCGTCGCCAGAAAAATTTTATATCGCACAAGACACAATTAACACAGGTCTCAACTTATGGAGACTCGATAACACAAATTAATTTGCATTGAGATGTCACACGACGAAAGCTCACGGTTGATTAGACACACAACACGATACCAAATGAACGAGCTTTACGGAAAAACACAGGGCACGAGGCCACATAGACTCACAGCACAGGACACGAGACACAGAGCACAATCACGGACGATGAGTGATACCTGCAGCTTTGCAGGGTTATTAACACAACTAATTGCTTGGGCCCAATCTCCCTAACCCGTCGTCGCGCAACGAAAATGGCCCTCGGCTGGCCCACAGCTCAATCAAAAGGCGCGAACTTCAATGATGATAGCCCACCCGCTAGTAAGAGTGAGAAGCCAGACACAACGGGGTGCCACGCGTTTATTGGTGACGACCAAACCAAGCCAATTGAAGCATCAACTCTACGGCTTCTGTAGTCTGTACGAGCGATTTTGTAAAAATCATGCATGAACCAATAAACGAAGTCACGTGAGCAGCATAGAAACAACAATTGGAGACAAGGATGAAAATATCCAACTGGCAGGAAAAAAAGTTAAATTTTTTGCAAAAATCGAAATGCGGATTATTCAAAAAGTACACAGTTTTGTGGAAAGATAATGTCAGGGTTGAATTCTGTGGGTTCCAATGAGTACGAAAAATTCCTTTTTCAAAATGGAATGTCGCCCGAACACCTCGCCTTTGAAGTCGTCAAGTGTGCCTTTGGGACCGTGGGTTTAACTGCAGTCGTTGTGTTTCCTTTTTTGGGCGATTCGACTACCGTCTGGGAAACAGTTCCTTGTCTATTTTTTCGGTCGGCACTGGTAGGCTTGACATTGTGAACGTATCCATTAGTATTTCTAAATGGATAGGCTTATCCTCTGTTTTCGAGGCGGTTACTTTGTGTCGAGCGTGATTCCTACCTTCAGGTTGAAGTGGATAATGCATGTGAAAAGTTGCTGACTATCAATACCCATCGCGGTTTGTATCAATACAATAGATTGGCATTCGGAGTAAAGTGCGCTCCGGCCATATTCCAGCAGCCTTTGCTGTTTGCTATGGATGGGTTCTCCATATATATCGCAAATCGTTTCACTGACCTGGATGCGCCGTCCACCGGTGTTATGAATAAGTTTGAACAGTCTTTGACTGTTACCTGAAGCAGCTGCTATTTCCATTTCTTCGGCTACCTTGACCCACCAATTTTCGCGATCATTCTTGAGGCCTTTCGTAACTTGTTTCTGTAGATGTCTTCGTATCTTATTCATCTCCGGACAGTTCGGGAGCTGACGCTTTTGCTCCATCATAGTCGGCGATTCTTGCGAGATCCAGTGTCTTTGATGGAGATCGGATCTAGGACCACATGCAAAATTTGCTGCAACGTGCATCGCCTGTTTGATATGAGACCAATGCTCATCTACATTACTGTTCGTCGTAGATCCCAGCTCATGTGCTCACTTCTGTTCATAACGGGTGCGTACTTCTGGATCACACATTCGTTGCACGGCTAATCGGGTTTGCGGTTTGCGACGATGACCATGGAGCTGGAGAGATAATCGCATCAAAACTAATGCGTGGTCCGACTCTACGTACGTGGACCAGTAAGATCTACACTTCTGAACTGAACTGCGCCACCGGTAGCTTACGGCGATATGATCAATTTGACTCAAAGTACCAGTAGAGTTAGAGCGCCATGTTGCTGTGCGACGCGAGCTGTGTCGGAAATTGATGCTAGACAAGGACAATCGATTGTCTGCACAAAACTGGAGAAGTCTATCCCCGTTATCTGTACGCTGAGCGGGTAAATCACAACGACCACCTAAACAGGCATCTGACGCACTGAGTTTGTCAACTTGTGCATTGAAGTCACCAGCTAGCACTACAATGTCAGAACCTTTACTGCTGCTAACGAGGGTGCTGAGTTCATCATAGAACTCATCTTTCTGCAAGTCTGAGCTGCAGTTCGTTGGGGCGTACTCCGAGATCACAAACAAATTGCGCTTAGCACAACTATCCTTTCGAACGTCAACTGACCCTTGGAGTCTCACAGTACATAAACGACTGTTAGCAAGGACCCAGTCTAAAAGGGCAGCCTCAGCCTTCTCAGTCAAGACTATTCCTACACCACGTTGACCCACAGCTCTAGCTGCTTCGTCTCCTGAGGTGCGCAGGAAATAGCTCGATGAGATTCCAGGAGCAGTTAGTTGAATTACACTGCTCGGATCCTGGATACGCGTTTCACTTAAGCAGCAGACATCAATCTTCAGAGAATCTAATGTGAGGGCTGGGCACGCCTGCTGACCGGCCTGCAAGAGTGCACGCACGGTAAAGGAGGTGAAATTCAGAGGCTGACGAGGCTTGAGAAACTGAGGTACAGGATAGAGGACACTATTTGACAATGAACCGTTACTAGTATTGGCCGTATTATCAGTGGGAGCATTACGGGTAGGTAGAGGGTTCAAAGAGAGATGGTTGAGGACAGGACAAAGGTTGAGTAAAAAGGGAGGGAACTATGAGAAGTAGCCCACTTATCCCCATCCACTCCACTCGACGCAATGGGCAGCGCGGTCCTGATTATTCTTCGCGAAGACCGATGCAGTATGGAATTCTTTGTATTCGTGTAGTTTATGAAAGATGTTGGACGGTTGCTGCTAGGCGGTCCATCCACAAAGCAGGAGAACGATTAGGGTTCTCAACCAAAGCTTTTAGTTCTAACAAGAACCTGTCGACAAAGCCGCGGAGAATGACTGAGTGGAAGCCTATATGCTTGAATCCACTGGTTTTACCAACTGAGTTGCCAGCTCAGACCGACCCCAAACCTGGAGGACCAAGAGACTGTTTCGTCAGTCCTCTGCCCATTGATCTAGGTATGATTGAATGTTCGGCCTAAGGTAAGCCAACCTGTATAGCTCGTTGGGTCGCTGAGGCGTACATGCCGTCACCGAATCAAGGTGCAATCTCTTTGCGACGGAAACTGTCTGTAAAAATAATAACTGACGCCGCTCATCCACTTCACAGTGATCTTAACAAGTGCGCTTCGAATTTTTCTACTCGGGTAAGTTAAAAACGCTTATTCGCTCATAAAAAAGGTATAAATATTCTGTTATCCTCAGTCCTGCGCGATTCCTTAACAAGCCTGATCAAACCATTTCTGAGTTAAGGGCCATGCTTCCTTGAGTTTCTTTTATGTTTGATCATTCACATGTGATTATGCGACAGCTGAATATATATATATATATATATATATATATATATATATATATATATATATATATATATATATATATCGACCAACGGTACTCATACGTGGCTAGTGTTTCGGGGCGACCCGGTAAATAATTTGACAACCTACCGGCCGAATATGACTAAACTATAACTTGAATTTGTTTAGAACGGGTCTGAACTTGATCCTGCCGGTTGCTGCAACCGTAATTTCGAAGTATTCACTTCCCGCAAGTAAGCCGCGTCTTAACGATGTGAGCGGTTAGTGTCGGAAACATTGATCCAGAACAAATTCATTTTGTGTATGGATGTGTTACGCACTTTCTTTGCTTATTCACGAGTGCAGTGGTGAAGGCGCACTCATTAACACGAGAGTTGGCAACCATGACAATCAGGCATGGAGCACTGAACTAGGTCCAAACAGATAGATATATGGTGATGACTCATGCAGTCCGACACTATCCACCACCTAAATCGACCGGTGTAGTGGCTGGTTTTGAACTTTTATCTGAGACTTGCACCGCTCGACCGCCATTACTAGCAACAGTATTGAAGTTTCTAAATTTCCATTATGAGGATTATTGAATTCATAATGCCTAAAGCATGACTTGACACTCAAATTATCATATCCATGGAAGTATTGCATTGTTTTCAGTTGGATCCCATCACAACAACAATACATATTGACTTGCGTGCATTCAGGGCCCGAAAACAAGATGGCTTATTTCGGCGGTAGATTCAATCATCCCTGGCAGTTCAATAGGTGGAGGCCAGATGGAGTCTGGTCTTGCAGAGCCAATTGGTGGGTAACATTAGGCCTACGTGTTCCTCAATTCGTAAATCCCGGGGATCAGTTTGACGGTCAAAGAACCGGTTAATGAGCGTCCCAGCTAAGTTACCCAGTTTCTGTTGAGGGGGGAAGAGAATTATTCTTTTTAATTTGTTTATTATGCAACAAAATACGATATTTCAGGAGGGAGACTGCGGCCAGTGGAGGGCTGTCAATGGCGGAAGTGACCGCGGCGGTGGCAGTCTAACCCGGGTCGTTCTTTTCCAAAGCTTACGATGATATCCGTTTGACCACCATTTGTGTGAACAACGCTGCCCACCCAAGCTCTTTTTCCCGATCTGTAGGTGACATACGAGAAAATCGAATAGATGAATTGAAATTGTTATCCTTGGGTAAGTGTCACATCTAGAGTACACGGATAACTGCATCTATATGAGGATTCTCAAGAGTTAATCTGACAGGACCTACTGCTAATGTGGCAGGATGATTTCAAGTTTGAGTTTTGAATCGCGGTTCGCATGATCCCATACGTACACAGTCAGGTTCTCTGGTGCATGTTTCCACACATTTGTCAATACCAGCCGGGTGTGCCGTGGTTCACATTTACTAAATCCAACCGCCAGCTGTTCCCATGACTCACCGACCGTCCTCTGTACTCTCTGACGGACTGGCGTGCACGCAAGCGCCATCATTTGTACTACACTAATTTCTGCTTGAATATTTCAGTCGTGCTTGCCTTGTAAATACGTGAGTGCTATTGCCAACACACACTTCGCCGGATACAGGCTGACTTCCGCACCTAATTCATTGCGTTCCGTGGCTTGAGCGTTCAACGGCAGACTACTGAAGTTCGTAACTCGGAGCATTTCCAGTTCGTATTCCTAGTACAATTAAGTCCTTATTGGCTTGGTCCTTGTGATAGGAGAGGTAATAATTCATCCTGAGCAGTCATGCTATCTAAGCGGCCGATCTTTGCCAAGAGGTCAGGACACGAACGAAGTGTCCTCCAATACGCAGAAGACATGTTCGCATTCTTCTCGTCCCATTCATCCGTTGCACCCAGCTGACATCCGTTTATTCATCGACGGCCGAATTCGCGCTGCTCTGTTTAGTCTAGTTCAGCAGGACTCGAATATTTGATGATGTAGGTTAAAATAGGCGAAGATTGCCGATGTTTTACGCCCAGTCCATTTGAAACATCGCTCGAATTCGGTGGGAACACAAGCTCGGTAATGTGGAGGTTGGGCGCTGAGTACTTGAACTAATTTCCTGTTTCGCACCGTAACTAAGATCAGGTCAGCGGGTTAGGATATGTGTTACGCGTTTCCGATTAGATGTCTGCAGCGTGGAATGCTTTCTGAGATTCGTTTTATTGGAAACGAGTAAAAGTTGTTCGTTAGATATGGAAACTAGGGATGTACTGCCGGCGGTTGTAGAAGTGATGTAAGGTGATCACACGATCCCGGTGACCCGTGCTCGCATTCTGCCGCAGCTGGCCAAGTTACCATCTCAACAACCTTTGATCGACTGAATATCCCTTCCTGAAATATTGCTCAATCGTTGCGTGACTGGTGAAGTAAACAAAATGTTTTATTGTGGCGTGTGGTGTGCTTTATTAGTGTACGATGGATGCGACGGCAATTTATTGCAATTGGTAGCGCCTGTTACAACGGTCAGCCCTGGCCTGATCACTTCAGTCAGGAAGATGACACATGTCTCTTGAATGGAACAGTGTACTGACATTTCTTTTTGGAACGGCTTTACAAGGCAAGGCGATGCGCGTTTTAATCGATAGAAACACATGATTAGATGCCGCGTGAGAAGGCGACACAAAGCGGGTCAGTCACGCACGGCCCGATGAGCGCAGACGGACATCAGCTGCGGTGTGAATCAGACTGCAGTGCCCCTTCCTTTAAATAGTTTGATACTATCATTTATAATCTCCCTGTACTGTTTACACATTTTCTTGAAGAGGCATTGCAACCAGAAGCACTACACCGAAAATACGACTAAGGGAAAATGGATATCAATAATCTTTTCTGTCCCATACAGGAATACGTACGAGCCTCACCTACAAAAGTTCATTGATTGGAACTATTATGTTTTGCTATGACCTCATCGATCAACCGCTACTCTTGATACATCAGTTGACGAGGTGTTTTGAAGAACTGTTTTCGAAATCACGTTCCAGTCAAAATAACTCAAAGCAGAATGGGCGCGTGCGCTTGCAAACCCACATCTGTGGATCAAAATACGAGGCCCGAGCAGACAAATCATGTAGCTTTTCCTTTCAATTCAACCAAATTGAGAAGTAACGGACAGTTCAGGAGAACGAGTGTTTTCATCAACACGATTAACAGCGATCAAATTTTTGAGCGTTGTAGAGAAATATGAACTTTGCCGCATGCTTGAATAGAAATTTCGTGTGTGCGTGTGTGTACAGTTTTACATCATCATAGTGTGAATAATGAGTCATGGATATTGTGACACTGTGGTCACGGTGGCTGGCAGTCGAATACTGTAGGAGATTTCTGTTCGAGACAGATGTAAGTCGTGAACTGATCACTTAAATGCATACAACCTGAAGTCTAGAAATCTGATTCCGACAGCTGCTGTTCGCAGCCTAGCGATGTTTGACAAACAAGCGGTTATTTGGTGAATATCACTGATTACTTGATTGCGATCCACTCGATTCTTTTTATTAACCAAAAAAGCCAGGCTAGAGCAAATAATCATGTTCGTAGCGGCCTGATAATTAAATTATTTGCACATATGATTCAGCTATTCATGGTCATTTTTATACTTTGAGACTGAGAAGTATGGTGATCGTGTATAATAAGTTTACTTCAAGTGCTGGACAGTATGCGGATAGGAAGCACTTCTTTCCCGTGTCAAAATAGATTGGAGGGGTTGAAAAATTGGTTTGCACGATATGTTCAGGATCATTTCGCTACATTTTCACAAACGTATACTGTGGTCACGACAATTATTTATATAGTAAAAGTAGTAGTATAATCTGAAGAGATTACAACTGCGGATAAACAAACAAACAACACATCAATAAAGAAGGGATGGAGATTGTGGGGAGCTTTTTGTTACCAAGGCAGAGTCAAGCTGATAGTCTATGCACGTTGCTTGCACAGATCAGGGTTGTGATTGTGAATGACCAACCCTTGATGGTGATTGGTTGATCTGACCTTGGTGTTAGGGTATGTGAAAGACTACTGGGACTGACGCAGACTCTTTTCCCACAATCATTGTGTTACCGATTATATAAATTTTGTTCGTTTTGTTGATGTAATTGTGGCAAACTTGTCTTCCTTTACTTTCGTCAGCCATACCGGAATATGTTTGGCTATTCAGTGACGCGACTGCCCCTCTGTTTTGCCGGTGTAGACGGCTCATCAGCCCCACGGAAATCGGTAAATACATTTTGCGTTGAACTTTTGTAAGCGAAAAATGCACGTAGAGTTTTCATTCTATAAGATTCAGGCTCCTCATACCAATGGAAATATATCTGAAATCGCTGTAGGAGATGAGACAGGAATTCTTTCACCGGTGACGCAGGTATCTAAATGGTTTTGAAGACGGTAACAACTTCAACCGTGGAATACGTGCGCCTGGAGGCATAATTCAGACAACTGTTGGTTATCCAACGGACCTCGTTACTTTTGAGGGCAACTCTAAATAGCTCGTATTTCTAGCACGTTTTGTGGTTTTTCTCTATTCGCTTCTGTCCCGCAGTACTAACGAATAAACGCGACCGTGCAGTAGTTTACTGTTATCGTTTTCTTGACAACTTCACCCTCATTGTTTAAGATGACGATTGTACAAATTTCACGGGCTCTGTTGAACAGCGATGCTCTGACAACGATACCCATCATGTGGTGCAGGAATCACAGTTTGTTTCGGGGTACTTTTGTTGTGATTAATCTGAACGGAATCAGTCGAAATAGTAACGCATGTTGAGTCTGAACCCAATTGTGGTTGGTTAGGGCACGCTATCACGACCACATTGACGGCACATTGGAACACACAGGTTTGCCGCGTCAGCAACACCACCATTGAAAACCATGGAAGCACTGTACAGCTGTTTCATCCTTGTTGGTAATCATCAGCAGTGCACATCCACCGAGCCCCCACGAGGACTCGAACCCGGGGTGAACGATTGTGAATCGAACACCTTAACCACAAGGCTATCCGGGCTGGCTCTCAACGGTTTGTTGAGCATCTACACTACATGATATAGCACCCTTCCGTCACTGGCTTTGAACGGTAACAACCCGCTTCCCACACAGCGATCGACTCCTATGATGGATGACTTCTCTGTAGGGGCCTAAGTACAACGAAGGCATTCCGTTATGAACAACCTACAGAGCTTGGTTACTGTTTGCAATTGAGTTGTAGGAGATTAGATTTTTGTATATAATATGATTCATCATGCAGCTTGAACGGTGGGAAATTGCCACGAGCACAGTAGACGTTCTATGATTTTATACGCGACGAGAGATACATACTGAACACATGCGGAAAATCATTTTACTGCCGAGCCAAATCTCATATTGCTTTAGCTTAGTTTGGTTTCCTTATTTGTGGTCATTGAATTTATTTGATATCGTGAAATGGGGTGCACGAAAGGCTGTCAAACCCACAGTTTTCCTGCAAATACTTTCGAACAAAACCATTTATGCTGATCAAATTTGGCATGCTGATGATGACTATAAGAAATGTGCATGCGGGTTTTAAGCATGAACTAGATAAACCGATTTATCCCAGAAAATGTAGCTAAGAGGGTGCGAAATACCATTAAACCCGCTCCTTGATACGTCAAACTAGTTTGCACATGCAACGACCTCAATCGTTAATGTCAAGGTTGAGATACTCAGAGATGTGTTATTGAACAGTGTTCACGTCACACGTGATTCGTGAACAAAGTTCATCCAGTCTATACATTCTGCTTAGAAGTAGCAACTTCTCATCTGTCAAAAACAGAAGGATGTCGTTCTGAGCTGGAACAAGGAAAAATACCCATCGACCTATCTTCAGTTTTGTTTTGTTCATACAAAATGTGATGTGATGACATGATTACGAATCATTAAAATCGAACTCGTTTGTCACATTGTGGTGTTCTTCATGTGTTCTGTGGGGTCATTCGCACAGAAATACTTGCACACAAAACTCAGGAATAAGCATACACCAAATTTCTAGTAAGATTTCCACACCGAAAATTGCTATTCGTAGGTTTTTAAAGGATCCTAATCATTATATAACTAAGAAAAAAGGTGGAATTCGAAGAAAATTATCCGAGTCAGCCATAAGAAAACTCTCGTCTGATAATTTGAAGCAATTTACGAGGGCGGTGCATCTAACCTACATTTGTCCTTTGAACTGAATGTGGTCGTTTAGCTTCTGTAACAAATCCACACGTGCATGACGGAAAAATGAGGCCAGTGCCTTGAGTGACTGATCGTCATTTTCAAAATCGAGAGGATTGGGCTAGAAATCACATCACTTGGAAAGCTGAATGGAATAGTGTGATATTTAACGATGAGGAGAAGTATTTCAACAATGGAGGTCACTGTGTTTCGTGACCAGATACTTGTTTTTTGTCATCCATCAACAGATGTGCCGAATAGAATTATGCACCCTCTCATCCACATTCTCTGAGATAACTCGATTGATCTGGTTCATGCCTAAAACTCCCATGTATATTTGGTATAGTCGTGGGTTTACTCATCAGTATGCCAAATTGGATCATCATAATTGGTTTGGTTCGGAAATATTCGCAGGAAAACTGTGGGTTTGATAACATTTCGTGCACTATATGCCAATGGAATAAATAAAATGCTCGTAATATGGGGAAATTTATTTTCCAACGTATTACTTTGAACGTTCACTTATTTTCATGATACCGATTAACGGAAAGTAGAGTTGTAATTGTAAATAGCAATGGTTCTTGCAAGCCAAATGTGAAGGACAACACGAGTGAGGAGAATGAGAAGATGGGTGTGAAAAGAGAAAAACGAACAAGTGCATGTCAATGCAGACAGTGGTATGTTGGAAAGAACAATTTGGTGTTAATAAGTCGTTTATTACTTAACTTGTATGATCTAAATGAGTATTCAATTACATGGAATGTCACCTGCAATACGTCTGCAAATACTAAAACTGTAATCTAGTGACTGAGATGGACTATTTTCTGACTTTACCGTGAAATCTTCACAAACCAATGGTTCCCGAAGACAGTTCATTGCTATGCCATCCCCTTGGTGGAAGCACAGACGTAACGTTGGTGGCATTCTATGAGTACTTGACTCCTCAGCTGAGGTAAGTCAACTAGTGGACAAATTCAATTTCGTTTACGCATTGTACACGCTTTGATATCGATCCGCTTATCGGATTCAATCCTTAGCACTCTCCTCCATCGAGTGGAGCAAGCCGAACATGGATGGAGCAGCATCCTTCGGGATTGGAGCACACACCTCAAGCGGGCGATAACAGCCCAATGAAGTGTGCCGACTTCTCCCACCCTCGAGAGAAAAACCCCAGGTACTCCACTCCTACTTCCATCTGGTGGAAGTTTTTGTCCAGTAAACTGTTTATCTACGTGTTCATTCGTTGGAGTGTCCTCTCTAAGGGCATTGTGAATAGAACCAGGCGTCGCCCATCAACTGGTTCTTAAACTGGACTTCGTCTGGCCTCTACTCATTCACCTGTCAGGCATAGTTGCACCTCCGGCTTGAGGAAGCCATCCTGTATAGCTGTGTGAGTCATGGGTGCATGGAATTCATCAAACCACGCCAATTTGCAGTCGCGTCGGGGGATGATGATCAAGACCAAAATCTCTTTTAGGACTCGGTAAATGGATACTGCAAAAGGTTATCATGAAGCCAGGTGAAGTAGCCTACCAATTTCGATGTTGGATTGGTCGCGGATACTGCCCAGTGAATCATCATTTTCAATATGGGGATTGTCACTCACTCAGGACCTGCAATACTGGGACTAAAGCCCATGGAATCCACCCATTGTATCATATAGAAGTCCAAGGTCGAACGGCACGACAGCTATCCACACGGATCAAAGAGCATCACCCATGCTGAATAAACCAAGGACAGACTGGATCGATAAACAGCGCATTCTTAGCACACCTAGTTTACATCGGGCATCAAGGAAACACAAACACAGATTTCAATGTTGTGTATCGTGTTCCCCCAAACAAATGCAAGGGTGTTCAGTTGCACACTCCAGCCATAACCGAAACAGTTGGAATCGGAAAACTGACCCACGACCTTTGTGCCCAAAAGTGTTTGGTCCAGGCACTTCAACTTCCATGGCCTAGGATCGATCGATGCCGAATGAATCTGTCATCCTGTCACCCAGAGGGCGTGAGTTAGATGAGCCAATCACATGACATGGACAATTTGACTGTCGACGAACCCCTGTCCTTGACTGGTGTTTATTCCATATCTGTCCGCATGATTTTTCGTTTATTGCCATCTGGTCCAGCAGCTTTGCACTTCTTCAAATAATTTACCTCTCACATAATCTCCATTTCTCATGGAGAGGTGATATCTACCTGCATCGTTTCATTGGCGGGTATATTTGGAAGGTCCAACCGAACTGTTCCCTATAGTGCTCCACCCAACGGTCCAGAAGATGTCCTTGAGAGTGAATCAGTAAATAGTCGGATTCCTTGATCAAATCACTCCATGCTCCCGTGGACCTGTACGTCCAGTCAAACGGTGAAGGTTGTCAATAGATCCAGCCTTATCCACTGTTGTACATTTCGTCGTCCTCCACTACTCACGGTCATTTCTCAAACTTGTGGTCAGTTGGCATCTCAGAGATTTTCGCATATCAATGAACAGGCATCCGGAGAGACGGATCTGCGAGCATTCAACAGAGTAGCTGTTGCTGGAGATATCCATCGGTTGTGAGTTCCATCCGAACCTGAGTGTTGTGTGGCATCACTGTCACCGTTCAGTAATCCGCAGGCGTGTGACAAATCAGTCAATGGGAATCGCTTCGCGAGGTTTTTTACACGTGACCAGGAAGATCACCCGATCTTACTCAGTTAGGCTTCTTTTTGTGGAATAGACTGAAAAGAATGGTCGACACACCCCAGCCGTGAACGTTGGAGAAGTTTAAGGAAAACATTCATATGGTGACAAGCAGGCAAAGTCAGTGTCTATGTGTTTTGCTTTGATGGTGATAAATTTAGGATTTTTGTTCTTCATCGCTCGCTCACGGTTTCCTTTATCTTGGCACACCCTGTTTGTGGCTGTGCTCCTACATTGAAATTGGTAAAGTTAATTAGACTTTCTGTGTAGTGGCAGTGGTTCTTTCGTACATAGTACTTTCATCTTGGAGGTCGCAGAGAGCATGATGCCTCCAAATGCTTTAGTATGATCGGAGGTGAGTGTTTCAGACTTCGAGATGGTCACTCCTCCTGAACGCCTTTCAAAAAGCTCCCAATTGACCGTGCGTTTGTCATAGCGTCTGATGAGGAAGTTCTAGTCCTTAGCCTTCTCATAGTGGAGGTATTCTTTCGTAAGTTGAGAGGACGAAATGGAATTCCCGGCTTTCTCCATCGAGTTGACTGACTGATAGCCAGTCTAGGGGAGATGGGTAAACCCTGATTCCAAACCAACCACCGGCAGCATATAAGACGTAAAACACTAAATCCACTGAAATGTGTGGCCCAGCGGCGGGAGTGGGGAGTGGGAGTGAACTGAGGAATCAGTCACCGGCTCTTAGAGGTTTCTAAGAATGGCACATGAGGCATACAGCTAGCCACCGTCTCATATGGACCAACCCTACTGCCTTACAGGTGGCGCTTGACTGCTTAAAAGCTAGAGGTGCGTCCTCGAATAAAAAGGCTTACTCTAGACTGGGCGACCGAGTAGTACCACAGTCCGCAACGCAAACAACCATGAAGGACTCTTCTGCTATGATTAGCCGTTCTTCTATGCGTATCAACGACTACTCTCTGGTACATAACTTCCTCTCCCATCTCCATTCCGTTCCCATTTTATTCCCAATTTTCACACCCCATGAGTTCTTTGGTCGACCTTCTCAGCTGTAGAGCCACTGGTGGAAATCCTGTTTTCTCCCGTCCTTCCTCGACTAGCTTTCGAGTCTCACCGAACCAGCTTATGCCCTGCTTCATCCTCGATGCCTATTCAGAGTAGCCACATTCAACGTGTGAACCTTGGTGCATATAGGACAACGGGCGGATTTAGCTAGTACACTTGAATCTCTTGCCATCGGTGCGTGTTGCATTCAAGAGACTCATATTCGGGGCTCCAGTTCCATCTTTTGATTGATGTTTCTATCTAAAACTCCTTTCTGGGGACGCTGGGGATAAGGAATCTGGTCTTGCTGGCGTTGGCATTGCCCTCAGTGAAAGCACTAAAGTGGCGCTGCTAGAATGGATCCTAGTTGACAGTCATTTATGCGCAGTTAGACTCACGGGTTCGTGCAAAATGAGTAGTCCCCGTTCCAACAGACGCAGTCTGTATGTCGTTTCGGCTTATAAATCCACCGATTTCAGCCCAGATGGAACCAAAAACAACTTTTACCAAAACCTTCTCGACCTCATCCGTAAAGCAATCCAAACTGATATGGTGTTTTTGGCTGGTCGGCAGTCATCAAACGAGGAAGCCGTTTTGCGCTAAATTGCTGTCGCCCAGAAAATGGGGAACAGCTTTTGGCCCTAGGTTCATACCATTACCTGGTCCATATTCAGTAAAATAACCAGTGAAACTGAGATAGGATTGGAGTGAATAGAAAGTTATGGGAGCGAACAAGAGTGTAAGGGAGACTAAATGCTAGGTAACCAGAATAGGGCCAAACTGATAAACATTCACACTGTTTGCACTGTTCGGGTTTATAACTGAGAACGGCTAGGGTCTGAGCATACCCAAACAATCTCGTATTTGTTGTGTTGTATATAACCTTACAAAATTTGCTTGAAGTTACACAGTGTTTTCGCTTAACCGATGATCTGATTGCTTTTGGTTTCGTTGATGACGCCATCAATTTTTGGAGCCACACCAAAGTATGCTCATTTATTTGGTGACGCTATTTATTTCTCTGTACTGCTCATATGGACGGCTCAGAATCCACATCTAACTTGATAGACACAGCTTGATTTTGACGCAGAGAGGCAGCGACACATTCACCGACGGTGTTGGTATCCGTGTGATTTCTAAAAATAATAACTGGATCAGTTGCGTAGTAAGTGCTTTTGACGACTGAATTCAAGCGCTTACTAATTTGTAGGCTGATTTCTTCATCTTTGAATGACAACTGCAAGCAAACTTTTAACTTCTTAGCACCCTGCAGCTTTGTAGCAGTTGGCTTTCCTACAAAGTGCTTCAGAATAGAGTGAACTGGATAACTGTTGGACTGTAGCGTCGTGGTTAGCCTTCCATACTCATCAGCTAATGTGTCTTCTGCGCATATTTCACGTCCCTTGTGAAACAGTGTTTGAATGAGACCGATCTCATTATATATATATATATATATATATATATATATATATATATATATATATATATATATATATATATATATATATATGCTGTCGAACATGGTTCGGACAAAGCCAATCTTGTACTTTATGAAGGAAAAGTTGGTGAAGTTTGGATACTGTCTTCACCATGTAGTTTTGAGAAGGATTGATCTTCCGATTGATTCATCGCTTCGGAGGATGATTCCAGTATTAAGAAATGCGATGTTGTTGTTATTTTTCTCGTTCTTGGTTGACTGTTTCGGTGTATTGGGTTCAAACAACGGGACAATTTCCCACACTCGTCTTTGGTGTTCATAGTTACGAAGATATAGTCCACATAGCGTCGGTGCAGAGTAACTTTAAATTGGCTGGCTTCATTTTTTTGTTCGAGGTATGAGACAACTATATGCACCAGAACGGGTCTCAGAGAACTAGCTATGACAACCCCACCAATCTGACGATCTCCTTGACTAAGGAAATGGAATTTCACTTTTCAGTTCAAGTTTCAAGTTTCCGGGATTAGAGGCAGTGGGACACCCCCCGCATAAGCCCAATCACCATCCACTCTTGACTGTAGCCTCACGATAGTGATTCACGCCAACGCTTCTGGATGCACATCTGAGGTGCACAATAATGATGACCATGACAGCCCGCTACATGGTAGTCCGATATTCAAGTCCCGGAGGGGCTGTACTGATCTCGAGCACAGCTGACTGCTACCGGGCGCGTCCCCAGGTCTCAGGTAGGGGCACAGCCACCAAATCGGTGGTTAGTCGTGAATAAAGCAGTCTAAGGCTCATTGGATAAGAGGCCACCGACGAGTAATGGCAGTGCCTGAGAGCGTGTTAGATCTTCGCTTAGCAAGCGCTATCCCTTCTAAAATACCAAATAAGAGTGTTGAGTGCAATGTGACGTGGCGCGGGCGGCCCGACATCGAAAAAGGCCGATTCCCTTGCTGCCTTGCAGACTGCACTTGGATGTCCGAAGGCTGGAGGTACACCGTCGAACGAAGAAGGCGAGACTGGCCTACTGAATATCACAATGTCCCGAACGGTGCTGAGGACATCGTTTCGTATCACTATTCCCAGGATCCCCTATGGATTATTGTGAATTCACGCGCTCTCATCATGCTACGGTTTCCAGGTATGCAGTGCGCCTCATGTCTCGGCGGTCGAAGTGACAAGACAGCCAGCTGGACCCCTCTACGGTAGTAAACAGGTATAGAGACTGTTGAAATGTGAGAATGCTACAAGACACAGGTAACCAGAGTATTATAATGCGAACGCGACATGATTACCATCTAGACTTTGTCTTTCTTTCAGAAGTTCAACCATTTTGCTTCAGAACTCGGTGTGTTAAGGTTCTGGGAGTGGATACAGTTAATCGGCTCTATCACAGTGGGTTTGAGGACAATTCCATACACTATGGTGTCACATTCGGCCCGAGCAAAAAGGCCAACAGTGCCCTGACTTCTTGGAAACCGATTTCTCCGAGGTTGGCCCTGGCACGCTTCAAGGGCTCTCTCCAGAATCCGTCGGTGATTGCTATTTATGCACCAACAAATGTGGCTGAAAACACAAAAAAGGTGACTTCTGTCACAAACCATAAGATCTAATCAGTTGTGTTTCATGCAGTGACATGCTCTTTATCGCCGGTGACTGGAACGCACGAACAGGAACCTCGGATAAGTTTAGTCACCACGTCCTTGGAAAGGTCAGACCTGGCCAACGTTGTGGGAGTGGAAACCACCTAGTGAATCTGGCCGATACTAACAGGTTAGTCATGTGCAACACTTGCTTCTAACACCCCAGAAGACATTTGCTAACCTGGTACTCAAACAATGGTCGCAAGGCGCACTAAATAGATCATATTCTGGTGCGATCCCGTTGGGCTTCATCAGTGGAAGGCTGCCGAGTGTACTGAGGCGCAGTAAGGGGAAACAAGAATGGTACAGACCATGTCCTTGAATGTGTACGCTTCAAAATCCAGGTGTCTGCGTGCCTCAAAGTCTCGCCACCCAGATGAACTAATGTTGTAACTCTGGAAAGACCAGAAACGCACAACGCTGTCTCGAAAGCTATCGCAGCCCGGCTAGCTACCGTAACTAGCGTGAAAACAGATGGGTCCTCCGTGGAACAACAGTGGAAGGTGATCAAGTCGGTGGTCAAGGAGGCTGCTTGGATGAACCAGGGGGAACTGGAAATCGTCTGAATGACTGGATCTCAGAAACCACCTTGCAACTATCAGCCAAAAGTCAGGAAGCCCAAGTACTGGGAAGCACTGAACGCCGAAGATTACAGCCAGAGGCCTCGCACTCGGCTAGAGCTGATCGTAACAGGTATTCGATCAGAGTTGCATGGAAGATGGAGACCGCTTCCAGTACTGGTGACTTCGACAAATTGTTTCGACTCATTCAGAGTGCTTCGAATGGACGATGCAAGCTTGAATTCGCCTTACGTCACGTAGCAGGCCAGATTATCCCCTAACGTAGAAGGAAAATTGAACGTTGGGTGGAATATTTTGACCGGCTTCTCATTCGACCTTCCGATCACACCGCGGACCTTCAACCCTCCCAGACTGTAGAGGTGTACGACGTCAACTGAGAGTCACCAAGTATGACGGAAATCCCCAGGGTCGTCAACCAGTTGAACAACATAAAAGCTGATGGAAAGAATAGCATACCACTAGATGTATATAAGACCTGTTTATCATCACTGATAGACACGCTCCACGTGCTGTTCTGATCTATATTGAAAGAGGAGACATTTACAACGGACTGGGGTATCTCTATTCTGTTATCCATTCCCAAGAAAGGAGACAAGACTGTGTGCGAGAACTACCGTGGGATCAGTTTAATTGACATTGCTGCAAAGATTTTCTGCGTACTGCTATTCAATTGCTTCTCACTCGACCGAACCAAGGGGATTTCTGCCGTGGCAGACGTTGTGGGGACCAAATCTTCGCAGTACTTTGGGTACTGGAACACTGCTACAAGTTCCAGCAGCAAACAGCAGCCTGCTTTATTGATTTTCGGGCTGTCTTTGACCCGGTTAATCGGGAATGCCTTCGGGGTATTGCAGAATCTGCCGGTATTCTAGTCAAACTCTCAGAGATCCTGGGGGCTTACTATGCTCCCACTAGTGCGAGTGTCCGACTGCATCGCGAAGAATCTTCGGTGTTCGCAATTAATTCCTGATTTAGACAGGTTTGCCCTGTCAACTGGACAGAGAACAAAGCCACGACTGATTACCCCGGTGTCCAATTGAGTCCAACGGCACATATCTCAGACCTGGAGTTTGCAGACGATGTTATCGTGCCAGGGGATCCCCGCGCCACACTTCAGTCAGTCCTGAACCGACTCCATTACTTCTCAAATTCACTTCAGCGAAAACAGAGGCCTTTTGGACTTGGCCTGAGCCGTCAGCTAAGCAGTTGTGCATCAAAGTCCAGGCGATCGAGTACGTACCATCGTTCAAATATCTGGGGTCAACTCTGCTTCCGAGTGGCCAGCCGAAGAATGAAGTACTGTCAAGGACTGACACTGTATGGAAAGCGTTTCTCCAGTCCTGGCGCGTGATATGGTCACGGAATGAAATTAGCCCTCAAACCAAGATTCACGTCTTCTGTGTCGCTATCCGACCCGTGCTCACTTAGGGGTATGAAACCTGGCCACTTTGGGCTGAAGATATTAGGAGGCTGGAGGTGTTCGGCCACTGGTGTCTTCGCCGAATTCTACGTACAAATTGGCATGAAATGCCACCAAACGACGAAATAAGGAGGCGATACTGCGACATTACTCAGCTCTCCGTCCCTCTTCAAAACCACCGCCTGCATTGGTCAGTTCGGTCACATACTCCGGCGACCCGTCACAGAAATGTCCAGAAAAACACAACCCTGCGCCATGTACAGGATGGCGCTGTCGCCTTGGTGGTCAACTGAAAACATGGTTGAGCACGGTCGAGAAAGACATGGAGCCCCTCGGACAACATACGATCCACGGCCTGAGATACTGGAAGAAAAACTGGATGACGATTTGCACTGAGCTCCTATTCAACCTCCGTGCATGGCTGGTGATGATCCGTGATATCCATAGGGCCGAAGTATCCTCTAGCAGGAGATTGCCGTGTAAAAGTAAAAGAAATATTCACGTTGTAGTTATTCATAATTTGGCAGATTATATCAACGGTCTCGTGAAATGGGATGTTTGTAAAAAGGGAATTAACATCTGAACCGGACATAGAAATTGAGTACTCACCGCACCGGGCGCGAAACTGAGTACTGTACCGGACTTCAGTCCAGTGATTGACTGACTCGTGGAAGACGAACCCCGAATGTTTAGTCAGGTAACGCGAAGTCGGAAGACTACGTATATTATGAAAAGAATCACAGCCATGTACTAATAAATACATACTTCATTTTGTCAGCAATCGGGCCACACTATGCAGATCATTCACTGAAGATGAAATCTCTCGTCAAAAAGGGGTAGAAATTGCATGCAGGCAGAGTTCAGATCAAAGTCAAACAGTAAATAAAGGGGTGGACAATTATATGAGATAGGTGGAGAAATATGACCAATCACGATCAGCAGCCGGGTGGCAATTCAAATCAGGGGACACGAGAAGAGAGTGGGATTGAAGGAGAGCGAAGATGGCCCCGACAAACGAACAACACAAACGTTCATTGGGCTGACGGTGCTGTAGGTAGGAACCATGGTTACGAATGCATGGGCATTAAACGACAACGAGAAAGACAGAAAAAACGATGGGGTGGTAATCATCTAGGTAAGATGAGGCTCAACGAACGGGTCAATCATGAACACGAGTAAAACTGGATAAATCTAGTCAGACTGCCGTGGTAGCAGATGAATACATGAGTTCGATTAAACAGACAGGAACACAGAAAACCAGTTGGTGATTACGTAAGTGGAATACCGGGGCTCAGTGGTAAGTCAAAACATTAAAGCAAATAGATAACTGCATGGAATAGCTGGATGTGGAAACACGTCAATAAGGAAGAGACACAGTGGGCATGTACAAGAACAAACACATGAGTGGGGACGACGGTTAAGTGTCACTGCATTCATTTTTGGCAATCATCATCTTTACTGCCACCCAACATACGAACTTTTGTTTAATTACTCCGAACCAAGCTGTTCGTGGTTCGATCTCCAAAAGGACACACCCTCTTATGAGTTCTCTCTGATCGTTTCTCGTTAGGTTCGCATAAACATCTCTAGGGCCCACGGCTTTGGTTTTCTGATAATTAACGAAGCATCGTTCGATCCGTGACTGTAGTTCCCAACCACGTCTGTACGCCATTCATCTCGTTAGCCCTGCACGCTAAAACTGTATTCAAAGAATAGCAACAGTGATTTGGAAGTGGAAACCAGGGTTCACAGATGAGCGGTCAGATAAGGCCATTGAATGGGCCGAACATAGATACGAATTGGAGACATAGATAACAGCGATTAACACTCTCATAGAAACAAGGCAAGTAATGTGTGGTACAGTGGGGATGGACAAACAACTAAGCACACCGGAGTGTGGGTGGGTCGGAAAGAAATGCAATCCACTTGATTCGAGTTACTGTGTCAAAGTCAAACGGTAGCACACTGGAGATGACCTCCAGAGGTAGGTAAAAAGTGCATGTGGAAAGCATAAGTAGTTGAACGAGATTTGGTTCAGCGTGGGGATTTCAACACACATTTGGATCAGATACAACACCCATTATGAATAAGTACTTATTGTGAATGTTCAAATCGCTAAACAGCCCACACATTTTAACGCTGTCTTTCACGATGATTTTCCCGATAAATTCCCGGTTTTGGTAGTTTCGCGAGCCATTTTGCCAGTTTGTGTTGCTGCGAGTTGGTCATAGATAATAGTGCTCTTAGTGGTATGCATTCGAATAGTACTTTTGGTAGGTCGAACATTTGTGGTTTTCGACTTCTTCTGCACTTTAGACTCTTGGCCATGGATTCTGCGATCGAGTTGTCTTTTACAACGTTGTCTAGATATGCCTTCATTTTCTTTTCTGGTTCACTGGAGTCATCAGTCTTGGGTTCAGGTTTTAATTTCGTCTCGTCTTCTAGGATGGCCACCATTTTGTTCAGAGTATTTGTTGAAATGGTGAAACCCAAAGCATGGATATGGTGAACAGGTATTGAACAAATTATTGTCCAAATTGTTTTCACTCATCACATCAAAACAGGAAAATCAAATTTTAGCTG
Organism: Fasciola hepatica; assembly: GCA_948099385.1. Lineage (NCBI taxonomy): Eukaryota > Metazoa > Platyhelminthes > Trematoda > Plagiorchiida > Fasciolidae > Fasciola > Fasciola hepatica. The sequence continues at coordinate 2,619,434 of CANUEZ040000112.1, read as the reverse complement.
AGAAAAACTACAATGTTGGGGAACATTTTCTTTCGAAGTAAACCAGCTTGTTTCAGTGATTCAAACATTATTCCTTCAGTGCATGCGATAACGTCATGGGAAGCCGATATAGACACAAGGCAGTGATGGAAAACTGGCCTAATGGTTGCATAAAGGAAAATTGTGGCAGTCCTCAGGTTAAAACTACGATTGAGATTATAACCGGATTTAAGTCCCAAAACATGGTGAACGAGGACGGTCGCAGGACGGGGTAATCGATCCATCTCTGGGTGTAATTAGCATCACTAGGTAGGCAGCCTTTTACCGGATCGACAGAATCGAGTTTGCTGTTCTGATTGCCAGTGCCTAAGCTAGGCTATCTTTCCTGGTATAAAAAAACACTCTTAAAATCCGGAGTATAACGGTGTTTATAAGGTCGGGTTTCCTGTGCATTGTTTTGAAAATTCTCCATAAACCCTGGACAGGTCTAAATTCACAGCTTACTGCTTCAGTATCGGAGCCAAAATCTGATCGGTGTATCGAAAAAAAGATGGGCCATGTCGTAAACGTAGGAATTTTGATGTTCGGTAGAACAGTGTAATCGGAGATGATGGTAGTCAGTCATCGTTTCGGATGCCACGGTTAACATTTCTCAACAACGATCTACGTTAGTGTTTGTAAGTAGACAAAATAGTGTGCTTTCGTCCCTAGCTGACCACAAACGATTGGGTTTCTTAAATCATCGCACCGTGCAATACCTACACATATACTGAGTCACATGACGTACAAATCTGAACAGTTAGTCGAGTGTGGACATCTACCGTAACCGGATGCAAACAAAACCACGTCACTTGACTCAAATTTGAGTGGCTGATAGAGTTATTAAGTCACATGATATCATGCAGTGCGTGTGCTCACTACACAGCGAGATGAATTACGAAACGAAACCGAGGGTGGTCAACCAGTTATATAACGACCGCTTAGAGGAAGAGTATTGGTAGCATGACCCTTGACGTGTTTATATCGATTACTATTTGATTGATTCGATGGTTAGTTTTTCTCTGTGCACAGTGGATTTCACATGGTTTGGACTGCCTCCGATGTGGTCAAGCTAGCTATGTTCAGAATACGAGGCCTCATTCTAGTGCTAACGAAATTCAGTTTGCAAAATAATACGAGATATTGGTTACCGTAACAGACGCTCCTGTTCGAAAAGCTTATAACCGAATGAGAATCTCCTCGGGGTTCACTACCGATATTCTGAGGAAAAAGGGCTTCAACATCAGTAAACCCCATCAGGGCGAGTACAAACGTCTGCCATAAGAGACGGCATAGACTCACATGACGTCCTCATACGACTTCACAACGTTCGACTCAGGTTGACCATACTGTCACTGGTCAATACTGGTGCCAATTAACCAAACATTGTAGACTGTTTTGGTCTACGCCTGTGGACTCACACCACGCCTTGACACCTACTCATTTCTGTTTACGCCTCACCTGTGGTCACGCAAGTTTTCTAGTACCGTGCTGTTGTTTTTAGACGATACCCGACGAATTACTTATCAGTCGGAGCTGTCTACACCGCTATCCATGCAAACGCATAACCATAACCAGAATGGAAACAGGCGACGGCACAAGGAAGCCCTACACCATGCCTCCGATGCGACACAAGACCCAACCGATGCACATATTCAATATCAGCTACTCTGTTGGATGCTCGCAGATCCGTCCCTCCGGATGCCACATTCATTGACATGCGAAAATCTCTGAGATGCCAACTGACCACAAGTTTGAGAAATGACCGTGAGTAGTGGAGGACGACGAAATGTACAACAGTGGATAAGGCTGGATCTATTGACAACCTTCACCGTTTGACTGGACGTACAGGTCCACGGGAGCATGGAGTGATTTGATCAAGGAATCCGACTATTTACTGATTCACTCTCAAGGACATCTTCTGGACCGTTGGGTGGAGCACTATAGGGAACAGTTCGGTTGGACCTTCCAAATATACCCGCCAATGAAACGATGCAGGTAGATATCACCTCTCCATGAGAAATGGAGATTATGTGAGAGGTAAATTATGTGAAAAAGTGCAAAGCTGCTGGACCAGATGGCTTGTTTCTGTCCGTCTTCAGGGATAGAGGTGCAACTTTGTTTTCCGAGTTAACAAAACTCCTCCGGGTAATCCGGGTTAGCGAACAGATTCCCGAGGAATGTGTGAATCAGTTACTGTACCAATTGACAAAATGGACGATAACTCTTCTAGTGAAAACCATAGAGTAAGTATCACACCCAAACTGCTCACCGGGCTTAGTCTCAATCGATTATCCAACGCTCGTGAAAGCTGTACGCGTGAGAATCGAACCAGTATGAGAACCGGTCGAGGTTGTATCGATCACATCTTGATTCTTCGGTAAATCTTACAGCACAGGTACACCCTCCATAGGCCGACAATCTCTGTTTTTGTTGATCTAAAGGCAAAATTTGGCTCAGTCGATCGCACACTTCCCTGGCTGCCTCTGCCTCTCACTGAAGAGTGTGCCAGACAAACTTACGTATTTTCCGATCCTTGTGTGCAAACAGCGGAGGCCGTGTTCGAGTTTGAGGTGATCTTTCACCCGAGCTCACCACGAGAATTGGTATTCGTTAGGGTTGCCCTCTGTTAACTATACTTTTCAATTTTATTATTGAAATCGTTCTTGAGATAGCTCTATCCTCGTGTGAGAACAGCGACACCGCTCTATGCTCAAGCAGTGAACTGTCTGACTTGAAATATGCGGACGATACTGTTCGTCCCAGATAACCTGAGCAACAGTGTGTCGATGTTTGGGACGCATTTTTTCAGCTTCGGAGTGTAAAATACTGCTGCAAGACTGCGTTGATACCATATCTAACCTTATCTTGGCAGGAGAAGTCCTAGTTAAAGTAGATAATTTTTTTCCTGGGATGTTACGTCTCACCAAGTGGTCAGAAATTGAATGAAGTGTCATCGCGCATGCAGAAGCTGCGTTTGACTTTTTACCAACCTCCGTCATGCGTGGCGCCGGAGGGACATCCGATTATCTGTCTAGATTCGAGCGTACACAACGGCAGTCAGATCGGTTCTTTTATGCAGACTAGAAAAATGACTGTTGAGGGCAGAAGATAGGCGATGACTGTCGATGTTTCAGCAACTATATCTCCGTAGGATTTCTCGGACGTGGTGGGAGCACCGTATCAGTAATGTTGCGGTTGGGCATGGAGTGTTGGGAACCAGTGGTCATTTACTCAAACATCTAGTGAATCAACCAAGCTAGGGTGGCTGGAGCATGTGTTTCGTATGCCCACCGATAGACTTCCTCGGTATACGCTGTTCGTGAGACAGGTAATGTTTGGAAGGTAGGTTGAGGTGGTCAGTCTATGACATGGCAGAAGGGTGTGAAAACGTTGACCATTGGACTTGGCTAAGTAGGACGTGTTAGACCTCGGGGTTGGGATCCACGTGACCCGTTTACTAAGTGATATGCCTAGGTGTCTAATCAATGGCGTAGTTGCATTGGACCTCTTTTTTCTTCACGATTTCTTTTGATTACTTTGTTCTCGGCTCTTCCTCACATTATGCTTCTACTCCTCCTGCCCTTGACTCGACGATGCTGCGAGGTAGCAACCAAACCCGGAACACAGAAATACGAGAATAATGGTTGAATGAACTGAACTGACCCCATCCGGTTCGAAACCTGTTCCAGAGAGACTACGCTCAAAAGATAGAGTTTTGTGATTTGTTCCTTCATAGACTCCCAAACATACCATCGTTAGACGGGGGCATACCATTCTGCGACGAACCCACATCCTACGAACTCCTTCGACTTCTGCTCAAGCTATAGATAAGACGATGTGAAAATGAACGTACTGGACGTGTGTGAAATATTGTCCCACGGAATCGATAGGATTAACGATCCCGAATGGAAATGGAGCAGTAACAACAACCGCCTTCGAAATACGAATTGGAGTTATTAGTTTTTACAATTAGAGGTCATTGGTATCGAATGAAATTGAGTATGTAGCACAAACATAGTCCTTGTACAATCACCGTACCCACCACAGCTCCAATTGGTTTGAGAGTGCTTGTAACCCTAACGTGATTGTCTGGTAGAGCGTTCAGAATGTCTGCAAACAGGACTGTCATCAGTTATCACATCCGTACTGAAATCAGTCTCATTTGTTGCACCAACACCAATTGTAAGTTCCAGCACATTGTAACAAATTTGGTCAACATGCATACGATATAAAGAGCCATGACCCATATCCGGGATTCTCACCATTCTTGAGCCGAGTGGACCCAGAATGATTCCAGATGCCTGTCGTAAATCGTTCCTTCGTTAATATGATACCCAGCTGACTCAAGGCACCTTACATTTGAATGTAGTACCCGAGATTTGTACAACAATGCTGGGTTTGAATTCATGATGCCTTGGGCAGCATTCTCTCTTTGAAGTATAAAACTGTCCACTCCACTTTTGAGTTCTTCAAACGTGGACAGATTGATCGATCTGATTGTACTCTCGGGCGTATGAACGAAATTCTCCGCTGACTCGTTTGATTGATGGTGTTGTGGTATCGTGAACAAATGCCTGCATCCCAAGCCTCTCAGCCCCTTCATCAACTTTGGCCATGTAATGACTGCCACTGTCAATAACCAACGCTTGTGACATACCCTCACGACTAAATGTCTTAGGCAGGGCCCTTTGATCGAGAAATCTGCATCAGCAGATGTAGTGAACTATATCTCTGACCTAACAGAGTATGAATCAAGAGCCCAGTATTTATTTATAAATGGGCTACCATAGTCAGCATGTATTCTTCTCCATACCTCACACGATACAGGCAAGGACATCCATTTCGATGGCTGAAAATATATCTTACGTACGTTTTGATTACACTGACTTATATGACGTAATATATCTTGATCAATTCTGAGTCATTAACACGTAAGACATGCCAAAGCTTTCATCTTTTCAATTCTCAAGTAAGCAGAATGCAAACTACGTAGAATACGTAAAAAATAACAGTGCGATCATTTAGACACAATATGCCATCAGATGTTACGGCCAAATCCTTTCCCCTGGAGTAGAATACCGGAAATCAGCTTTTGGCAACTGGCGTCCATTCACGTTTTAAGGATAACGAAACTGGATCCAAACAACGGCGAACCTCATAAATCGGTTGTTGTCGATTGACAGTAATTAGTTGTACTGGTAGACAGTCAGATTCAAAGTCTGTAGTAGAACATGCATTCCGAGAAATGTAATCATCATGCGGAGTATGTTTGGCAATACTGAGTTTAATGTCATAGTCCTATGCATATAGGGAAATACATCAACGTTGTACAAGAGAACTTGCGGGTTTATGTAATGATTTGGATGAACGGTAAATAAAACGTATTGCATCATGATCAGAGACAACCGTCAATCTGGAGCTGGACGAATAGTTGTGTAGATGAGTAACGGACCGGCAAATAGTCAACCCTCCCAGTGAGTTTGAGAATTACCTATTTCGACAACACTTAGTCTCTTTGAAACACAAAACCGGGTAACCGTTATGTTCCAGGACTGGACTAATCCGAGTAATAAGAGTGGAGTGTTTTTAAGGTGAAAACGAATCCACGAATGGTTTGGTTTTTAAATAGTCCAATATGGAAAGTGACGTGTGATCATGTGCAGAGGACAAGTGAAAATTGCCAGAGGATGACACATGACAGGTCGGTTCAGTTACAATGAAAAGCTGAGGGATGAACCGGAATGATACTGCAAAGATTTAACTGAGGACCGTAGTTCAAGCAAGTTTGTGGGAGTATGCGTGATAAGTAACGGAGCTACATGATTTGGGATTCGGTTTAAAACCATCTTTATCAATAAATTACCAAGCAACTTCAAAAGATATTGAATTCAACACATGCTTGAATGGGTTGATGGAAATATTAAATTCACAAAATGGTTGTAAAAATGAACAAAGCCTCTAATCATGAGTGGCTTTTGTAAAACCATGGATAACTACTACGTCCTGGTAACATTCAACACCAGAGACCAGTTAATCACTAACTGAAAAAGGTTGGCGAAACATTCAATTCGAATGACGAAGGGGTATATGAATGCAAACCAAAAGGTGCGCTGATTATATTTAACTCACTGGATTTGTTAATAAACGTCTTCAAGGTGCAGACGAGAGAAGTCACTCGAACCATTGAATCGGGATAACAAATCTTCAGGATCCTCTGTGTTACACGTTTGTTGACGAGGTGTACTGTTACGCGTAACACGATAATCACCACAAATCCTCGGAGATTTGCCGTCTGATTTCAAGTGTGAAATGGTGGATGAACTGACAGGATTTAGCACATGAATAGAAGCTAAGGAATCCAACGTCTTATCCGCGGCTTCGCGAAAACTGCAAGGTAAAATACGACGCTTAAGAGGGACAAGGTCTTCGTCTACTTCGTGCTTCACAGAAGAAATTCTCCTACCATTAGTGACTGGAATATGGTAAATTGATATCAGTTAGAGATATGTGACTATAAGATAAGAGTGACTTAGAAGTACCAATATAGAAGTCCGATTTGGCGGAACAATTGTTTTTCAGTAATTCATTCTGAAGCCGTTTACATATTACACGGAACACAATAAACGAAAGATTATGCGGACAGTCATGGAATAAACACCAATCAAGGACAGGGGTTCGTCGACAGTCAAATTGTCCATGTCATGTGATTGGCTCATCTAACTCACGCCCTCTGGGTGACAGGATGACAGATTCATTCGGCATCGATCGATCCTAGGCCATGGAAGTTGAAGTGCCTGGACCAAACACTTTTGGGCGCAAAGGTCGTGGGTCAGTTTTCTGATTCCAACTGTTTCGGTTATGGCTGGAGTGTGCAACTGAACACCCTTGCATTTGTTTGGGGGAACACGATACACAACATTGAAATCTGTGTTTGTGTTTCCTTGATGCCCGATGTAAACTAGGTGTGCTAAGAATGCGCTGTTTATCGATCCAGTCTGTCCTTGGTTTATTCAGCATGGATGATGCTCTTTGATCCGTGTGGATAGCTGTCGTGCCGTTCGACCTTGGACTTCTATATGATACAATGGATGGTTTCCATGGGCTTTAGTCCCAGTATTGCAGGTCCTGAGTGAGTGACAGGAAAATCACAATTGAAAGAATCACCATAAGAATATGTGAGGGAATTGTACAGGCACCCAAAATTGGTAACGAATATCTGGTAATACCCTTCAAAATAGTGTCAGCGGGATCAAGTTCTAAATTTGGAACAGCTTTTGGTGGCGCAGTCTTTTGAATGAAAGATTCAACATCACCGGTGCTAACAATGGAACTATGCTGAATGTTCCCACTGACGAGAAAAGAAGGTAAAATATGTTCCCCTATTGGTTCATTGTGGTGATTCAGTAAACATTTCACGGGACACGATCCAGTACAGCTTGGTGGCCAGATGAGCTAAGGAGCTACAGCCCATCAGAATTGCGATGAAGAAGCCCGCAGTAGCTGGTCAACTTTTGACCTAACAGGTTTATACAAATAAATTCTGTAACCGAATTGACACAGATGCTGTATTTGCCTGTTTGTCACACACACACACACACACACACAGACTGGGATGCGGAACCAACGGCTGAGTCTGAGCTAAGTCATCCTTTGAAAACAGACGAAGATCCAGGCGAATCTGGAAAACCTGAATGATTCAAGGTTTCGTTGAGTCTCTCACACGATTTCATTTTTCACTTGACCAGGCAAACGAACTAGGATGAACTGTGTTCATCACGACGACCCGTGGTATCATGAATGAAGTGGTCTCAGTACAGACGGGGTGCTAACGAACGATGTAAGATGTGTCGAGCGTTTGTAAATTTCAGTTGATAGTGAAAAAGCAAAGGGAATGGAATGCAATTGATATTCATCTGTTCAATATTTCTTGTGGAACTTAGATCGATCATTTCATTTTCGGGCAGTCTTCGCTATGAACCTAACGTTGAATGGTAAAGCTGAATTAGTCTTGTCAAATGCGTCCGATCGATGAACGGCGGATGGTGCAGGTCTCTTTCTCAGGGGTGAATCTTCGAATTAATAGCACGTAGATGATAAACTGCGACCGGACGAGAAAGTTAGGCTTTCAAATTCCGACAGCTTTGAATTACTTTGACAGTATGGCATAGTAATTGTTTCTTTTTGGACTTCAGTTTGTCCAGTCAACAATCACCTACTTGAGTGCGGTCGCTCAGCACAGTGCAACGGAAAGTAATGTAATCTAGGTTACAGAAGATACGCTGACGAACTGAAGCAAGGCGGGAGTGGAAAAATTACACATACGAATAAAGACTCAGAATGAACGCCAGTAAACCTTAGAACGCAAAACTGGACCATGTCACTCACTGACTCTAACCATCGGGTATGTCCCTCTCGTGGACTACAACCAACAAGCTTAAGTCCGTATAAAGCGGCCAATTATTTTGTGTAGGGTTTCCATAATTCCCTGTCTTCTTGCTTGTCACTAGTTGCATCGTTCATGTCACTTCGGTGACTGGTCGTGATGAGCGAGAATATCCGAGTAAGTTCATCGGAAGAGAGAAGTGTGTTGTGCAATCCAATGAACGTATTCTGTTTGTATTGAATATCCGACTGTGAGTAATCTAGCTGCCGGCATAATGATGTACTACATATTATATTTTCATAAATATCCATCAGAACCAAAATCCAGCTCCTACCATTTTAAGTGGAGAAGAAAGTGCAGTCATGCTAATACATTGGTTTTAATTCAGTTTCGAATGTATTATTCCCGTATTAAAAAACAATGATTCACTGGGCAGTATCCGCGACCAATCCAACATCGAAATTGGTAGGCTACTTCACCTGGCTTCATGATAACCTTTTGCAGTATCCATTTACCGAGTCCTAAAAGAGATTTTGGTCTTGATCATCATCCCCCGACGCGACTGCAAATTGGCGTGGTTTGATGAATTCCATGCACCCATGACTCACACAGCTATACAGGATGGCTTCCTCAAGCCGGAGGTGCAACTATGCCTGACAGGTGAATGAGTAGAGGCCAGACGAAGTCCAGTTTAAGAACCAGTTGATGGGCGACACCTGGTTCTATTCACAATGCCCTTAGAGAGGACACTCCAACGAATGAACACGTAGAGAAACAGTTTACTAGACAAAAACTTCCACCAGATGGAAGTAGGAGTGGAGTACCTGGGGTTTTTCTCTCGAGGGTGGGAGAAGTCGGCACACTTCATTGGGCTGTTATCGCCCGCTTGAGGTGTGTGCTCCAATCCCGAAGGATGCTGCTCCATCCATGTTCGGCTTGCTCCACTCGATGGAGGAGAGTGCTAAGGATTGAATCCGATAAGCGGATCGATATCAAAGCGTGTACAATGCGTAAACGAAATTGAATTTGTCCACTAGTTGACTTACCTCAGCTGAGGAGTCAAGTACTCATAGAATGCCACCAACGTTACGTCTGTGCTTCCACCAAGGGGATGGCATAGCAATGAACTGTCTTCGGGAACCATTGGTTTGTGAAGATTTCACGGTAAAGTCAGAAAATAGTCCATCTCATTCACTAGATTACAGTTTTAGTATTTGCAAACGTATTGCAGGTGACATTCCATGTAATTGAATACTCATTCAGATCATACAAGTTAAGTAATAAACGACTTATTAACACCAAATTGTTCTTTCCAACATACCACTGTCTGCATTGACATGCACTTGTTCGTTTTTCTCTTTTCACACCCATCTTCTCATTCTCCTCACTCGTGTTGTCCTTCACATTTGGCTTGCAAGAACCATTGCTATTTACAATTACAACTCTACTTTCCGTTAATCGGTATCATGAAAATAAGTGAACGTTCAAAGTAATACGTTGGAAAATAAATTTCCCCATATTACGAGCATTTTATTTATTCCATTGGCATATAGTGCACGAAATGTTATCAAACCCACAGTTTTCCTGCGAATATTTCCGAACCAAACCAATTATGATGATCCAATTTGGCATACTGATGAGTAAACCCACGACTATACCAAATATACATGGGAGTTTTAGGCATGAACCAGATCAATCGAGTTATCTCAGAGAATGTGGATGAGAGGGTGCATAATTCTATTCGGCACATCTGTTGATGAATGACAAAAAACAAGTAGCTGGTCACGAAACACAGTGACCTCTATTGTTGAAATACTTCTCCTCATCGTTAAATATCACACTATTCCATTCAGCTTTCCAAGTGATGTGATTTCTAGCCCAATCCTCTCGATTTTGAAAATGACGATCAGTCACTCAAGGCACTGGCCTCATTTTTCCGTCATGCACGTGTGGATTTGTTACAGAAGCTAAACGACCACATTCAGTTCAAAGGACAAATGTAGGTTAGATGCACCGCCCTCGTAAATTGCTTCAAATTATCAGACGAGAGTTTTCTTATGGCTGACTCGGATAATTTTCTTCGAATTCCACCTTTTTTCTTAGTTATATAATGATTAGGATCCTTTAAAAACCTACGAATAGCAATTTTCGGTGTGGAAATCTTACTAGAAATTTGGTGTATGCTTATTCCTGAGTTTTGTGTGCAAGTATTTCTGTGCGAATGACCCCACAGAACACATGAAGAACACCACAATGTGACAAACGAGTTCGATTTTAATGATTCGTAATCATGTCATCACATCACATTTTGTATGAACAAAATAAAACTGAAGATAGGTCGATGGGTATTTTTCCTTGTTCCAGCTCAGAACGACATCCTTCTGTTTTTGACAGATGAGAAGTTGCTACTTCTAAGCAGAATGTATAGACTGGATGAACTTTGTTCACGAATCACGTGTGACGTGAACACTGTTCAATAACACATCTCTGAGTATCTCAACCTTGACATTAACGATTGAGGTCGTTGCATGTGCAAACTAGTTTGACGTATCAAGGAGCGGGTTTAATGGTATTTCGCACCCTCTTAGCTACATTTTCTGGGATAAATCGGTTTATCTAGTTCATGCTTAAAACCCGCATGCACATTTCTTATAGTCATCATCAGCATGCCAAATTTGATCAGCATAAATGGTTTTGTTCGAAAGTATTTGCAGGAAAACTGTGGGTTTGACAGCCTTTCGTGCACCCCATTTCACGATATCAAATAAATTCAATGACCACAAATAAGGAAACCAAACTAAGCTAAAGCAATATGAGATTTGGCTCGGCAGTAAAATGATTTTCCGCATGTGTTCAGTATGTATCTCTCGTCGCGTATAAAATCATAGAACGTCTACTGTGCTCGTGGCAATTTCCCACCGTAAACACGTTGAGACGCACGCACGATTTGCTGACTCGATTCCCGTCCAGCGAATAGAGACGCAGAACGATAGCAATCGATGTATTTTAGTAATTATATTGGTTACCCTGCATAAATGACAGGAGATGGGAGACTGAACGAGCTAATGGTCAGAGCTGACGAGCTGGATCGCGCCTTTCCGCCTGCGTAGCGGGACGTAAGTTGGCGATGCTTTCGACTTTCCCGGCACCAGGTGGACTTAAACAAAACAGACTTCAAGCAACCAGTCGATTGAAGGAACCGAGGCTAACCCGAATTCCTGACCTATCGAAAACCCTGCTAGGCGAGTTGCGTACCTCAATGAATGACTGATGAGGGTCACCCAAATGTCCTCCAGGACTTCTAAGACAAGTTCATGTGTCCGACCCAAGAAGATTACAATACCGTACTGGTTGAATCGGGTCTGGATGAATGAAAGTACTTTGAAGTACTTTTGTCCTGATTATAAGCCACTTTATGTGGCTGAGAAGAAAGATTCGAAAAGGAAGATTGCCTATAGCTAGAGGAGGACCTGGTACCAGAATTGGCCGCCCCTGGGGAGCGGTTGTCATTCCCAAGTAAACCTAAGTGAAAATACCTATTCGTAAGCAAGGCTTGCCTGAGCTCTAAGCTCGCAATTGCATTTTAGTGAGATTGGTGTCTGCGAAGCAGCTACACACGAACTATCACATTCAATGTTTTGTTGGATACGCATCCGCATACAACCATGTCCAACTGATCGAATCCGACGCTTCTGACTCACTCAGCAACAGCCAACGACAATACAGGGTAACTGTGCGAGTGTCTTGCGCTGCACACATTCCCATTTCGCATCTACACCACTGACTGCCATTTACACATTCATGTCATTTGTGTGACCCAGTTTCTACTCGTTTGTGCCTTTCTGTTTTGTTTTGTATGTAATGAATAGAATCCGATCTGTTTCGTACTCCAAATGGTTCGAATGGTTCAATCCAATTTTGCTGTGCTAGTTAGAAACTGATAGTAGAGCACAAACATCGAATCTTTACTAGGGCCACCCAGGTCAACTTATAATTATTCATTTCACGTCAGCAATACCCCGAATAATGTCGTAGTCATCCATCAACGTCGGCCCACGAGCTATCATTCTACCCCAGAAGCGAGATCAAGGATACATTCATAATCTACCTACGAAACGTAGGTCAAGCAAGAACACTTACTTCTTAGACAGTAATGTCTGTCTCGATAAATGTCGCACAACCTTTGTTTCGCGGTCGTTCTTCATTTATTATTCACTCTTTAGTGGTGTTAGTTTCTGTCGCAGCACACTGAAGACAATCTATCACCTCTACAGCACGGTGGAAACTATTAGTTTGTCCGTGGCAGATCAGATTCACCTAGAAAATGTCTGTTTATGCTGAAGGAGTGCAGCACAAATTCTACGATGATTCTGGCGTGAATTAATAATCAGATTTGCTGGACGTTGTGCACCACGGATATTTCATCACGTTTTTTTAGCATGATGATAAATGTCTATCGGTGAGCCACGTGAAAGTTTGGAACAAAGTGCGAATGAACCGATCACAATTTTAAGGTGGTGAATTACATTTAAGTGATGAAAGAAAGTCGATCGGTCCATGAGTTGTTCACGGAAGTTTAGAAATATACTTTTTACGAGTAGTATACGTGCGATAGAAACAGAGTGATAGAGTGGTACCCTGAAGAATATCTGCCGTTGCAATCAGTTAAGACGTGGTGACCACGACCACGTGTTAATTGTTCGTTATTGGTGAAAACTTTACATAATGTGTGGTAACCTTTTTCTCGTTATACGAGTCATCGCATTATCATAATCCTGAATACAAATGATAGCAAACTTTGCTTTCCACAGAGGGTGAAGAACAAAGTAAGCAGTGTATGACAAGTAATGACATCCAATAGAGCACTTAAGTGACGATAATAAAGCTCACCGGGCCAGTTGTTATTATCTCCGAAGACGGTTCATGCAATATGGATCTTCAAACACACAAGTCGAGAATATTAGATTGCACGACGTCTCTCTAGCGTATTCCAGAACAAAGGTTGATTATGCAAACATGGTAAAGGTGGGATTACTTGAGAACAAATTCAGTTTGCGCTCTTGGTGACATCCCGTCTGGGCTTCTGGCATTATCATACCTCGTCACCATTAGCTCACCGTATACTTAGAAGGAATATATCACCTAAGAACTATTCACTTGCGGCTACTGTGGAGCCAAGAACCTGTATTCTACAATAAATATCAGTCAAGTTCGCTGATTTCCTTCTCTATTATCTAATTTTCACGTTCACTTTTCCAGCTAACTTTATTATTCCTGACGTGATATTTGCTTTATTTTGCTTGCTAGCAAGCTTATGAGTAGCAAGTTGTTAAACTCGATCTCCTCAGGGTGTCCCCAGGTTTTTGTCCACATCCGGGAAGTCCGACAGACTTTATGGATGTGCCCGAGATTATTATACTTGAAGCAACATCAATGAAGTTAAATATGGACCGAGAAAGTAACTTTCCACAATAATCACATCGACCAAGTGTGATCTTCGCTTTAAACGCATCATTCCGATTCTTCTGCGGTTGGAGCTGACAAGTGATCCTCTGATTTGGCGAAGAGTCTTGGGATGACTTTTGGCTTGATCAGAACTGGGATTACACTGCATGACGTGAGGCATGGATTCAGTTAGATTATTCGATTCTGAATTTTGCCCACAAACTTTCTGAGTGCCTAAATTGTAGAACTTTATGCACCTTTCCGATAATAATAATGTTCTTCCAGCAGGATGGAGTGCCAGCACATTCCACAAAAGCGTGGCTAACTGGCTTGATGAATCATTTCCCTTAAAATGGAGAGGATGGAATTTGCCTGTACGATGGTTTCCAAGATCTCCGAGTTTACGTCGACTGAACTTTTGTTTGTGGGGTTATGTGCTTTCAACCTCCTCACGGCGTATGTAGACACTCTGAACACGCTGTACACGAGAGTTCTTATGAGCTCGAGCCGTCTTTTCTCAAACTTTCCCTGCTGCCTCTCTTAGTTGCGGAATGAATGCCAAGTTATATCTGTCAAATGTGACTGAATTTTAATTTATGTCATTCATTATCCGGGTGCCTTGTGACTCAGATCGGTAACTTTTGGTTATATGGGATAATTAAGTCACAAGGCTGATTACTGATTTTAATCCGTTATTAAAGTATCAGTCATAAATTGCTGTGTGAACACCTACATACTTGAATTAGTGTATTACACCTAGGGCATGAATAATTTAAAGAGGAAATTCACAGACAAACCTTTGCTACTCATGAGTAACACAAGCTCGGAGTGGATTAAATTGGCTTTGGTAGGACTGCTTGATGTAAGTAGCATGATTTCATTTGAGTTGTTCTCTACTAAGGGCTTATGAAATATCGTATTTTTAAGTGCTAGACAAGATGGAAGCTTTGAGTTCACAAGGCGTGCAGCTGGAAGGGTCATCCCTAAATGAGATTCACAACATAAACTTTTTTTGGAGGAACTGTTTATTTATTCTGGTGGCGAAAGTAACGGAAAGCAAGCACTTTTTTGCCGCACTGTGTAAATAAGGCTATTTTTAGCTAATTATAGCAGCACGAGGGTCAGAGAATGAGGGGGGGGGGATGATCAGAATTAAACGATCAATAATCCAGTTCAACGAAAATTATTAGCCAGTCGTTATTGCTGGTTGAGTGAAGCATGAAGCGGGTGGAAAGCATCTTTTCCAATTTATAGTTGACTTGGGACTGAATCAGTATCAAACTATGATCAATGATGCCCAGAAACTTGACTGATACAATGCTTGCTTCATAAGTGGCAATATTTGATGGAACTACTCCACTAGTGAGAACAGAGCTTTGATACACCACAATGCGCTGATTGCGTGGTGGAACGGTCAAAATAGCCAAAGGAATATTGGTATATGATAAAGTGCGGAATGTCCTATTTTCGTGGTAAATCGATCCACGTAGGATTGAAAAACCAACAAGACAATACAAATTGAAGTGCTCTGGTGACAGTTTATTTGCGGTGTGAAAAATATTCCTGCCATACATGTAGGACAGGAATCCTTTATCACACCGTACATAATCTGTCAGAATCCCAACCATTTTAGGTGCGGCTTGCTTCCTTCCGTTGGTTTGATTATCTGCACTATTACTCAGACAAGCCGTACGGTTTAACTTTAATTCAACACATCCATCAGCCGCCATCTGTGGACGGTTTCCTGGTAATGATAGTAAAAAATAAATAAATGGCACGTAGGAATATTCTTATGGAAGCGGTTTTTGGTTCATTACTTGGTTACCAATAGAGTAAACTTAAAACCTTCTATGAGTTCTTCTCCCTGGTGGCACAGTCCTTATCAACCATAAATTTTCCGCACAAAAATAAACCGAAATCTCCCGACAATAATCTGGGAAGACGTTGTTACATTCGTGCTCGTAACTATCGAGACCCAAGCTAATTCGGTTCAGTTCAGTTCTGTTCAACCAATTATTAACAGTGCATCGGATGTGGCAGCTATCGCTCAGCGGCAGCTTCAGCAGGAACTTGCTAAAACAATCAAGAGCAAGAAAAGCGGAGTAAGAGAACTGAAAATAGTATTATCAATTTGAAACAAAATTCCGTCTTGGGTTTCTCTCTAAGTTTGCTTGGGGTGAGGTATAAGTTGATGACGTATTACCGGCATTCAACTTACCAGTGAGGATCACAGAACCGCTGTGTGACTGTTTCTTTTGGATTGTTGAGAACGACGGTGAAGTTCTGAATGACGGAATAGTTAAATAATGCACAACACGAACTTGACTTCAACGCTTTAGTTGAAGATAGTTTTTTATAATATAAGAAGTGTTTTCTACTGTCGTACTGATGACGGTAAGTTGGATGCGATCATCGTCGAAGCTACCTTGGTGAAATCTACGTGACAGGTCACATTATTATTCGACATTAATCATCAGGTTGTCAAAACCCTATGTAGAACAAAATGGAAGCAATGGAGGTCCACTGCATGAGTAGTACGAATAATAATCCAATTATTTTTTGGAAGTTTTTTCTGCGGTGATTTTGCGCAATAAAATGGTACTCACAGATGGCTTTTGCAGATGCGTTGAAGGAACTGATTCTAAATGTTCAACACAATAAGCGAATCTTATTGAACCCTGTAGACAATACTCCAGTTCGAAAATGCGTCTGAGTAAAACCGTGGTGACTTCCAAGTGGTTGTAAATAGGAGGGAATCGCGTAAGTGTGAGTAGGTTGTTTGTGACAGAATGCTTCCGTAGTACTTTGGCTCCTAAAGAGAAGCCGTCTATCAGAGCAGTCGGTCGCTGTGCGGGATATTGCCTACTAACTTACAGAGCCAATGTGAGAAGGGTGATATATCATATAGTGTACGGGTTCAATAAACAGCTGTGAGCCAGCCCAGGTAGCCGGGTGGTTAGGTGTATGACTCAGTCCCGGTGAGGGCTCAGTGGATTTGCACTGCCGAGGGCTCCTAGCAATCCGCGATGATTTTTCAAGGGTTTCTGATTGACGAGATGAGTGTTTGGAGCAACAAATATTCTAGCATCTGCCTAAGCGACATCAAAATCAACAGTGTGCAAGTCAGTCATATCGACTGGTGCTGAAAAGTTTGCCAAATAAACACCTAGCTCACCGATTAGATAACAATGAAAGCCTCAGCCTGAGCTGCAGTCCACTTCCGTTTTCAAAACGACTGAGACGAACAGATTTTCTATAGGTTCACTGATGAACTGAGAGTTCACAATGAGTGACCAGTCATTTCAAGTAGAAAGTGGAAATCAATTGATCGCTTTGCATGACAGCGCTCAAATTTACTCAAAAGTGTCAGTTTGAATAGTAAGCCAGTTTGGAAACAAAGCCGTCCCCCACATCATATTTACTGGATTTCAAGGCTATTGATTATAGCTTCTCCAAGAGCTTGGATAAAAATTTGCAGTGAGCAAACTTTTATATCAAGGCAGTTGCTCAGTACGTCTATGAAGTATCAAACAATTTCACCATATCAGATCTGCTCACTATTAAAATAAACAACGTTACCCTTTTCTGGATGGAAGTCATTTTCCTCATTGATTTTTGAACTTCCAATCGAATTTTGGCATCTGTTTTGCGCCTTACCAATAGTTCACACAAGATGGTATTTTTCACGGTACTGTTTGGAATAAAAGCATGGCATTCGTCCTGCGTTCTGGAATTTATCGCGTGTAACAAGCCAATGTGTTTTGTCACCTGGAGTATTCACACAGCACTCGGATATTGTCTGAGAAGAATAGAACAAAGCAGGCAGACACTGGAACTGGGGTTTTTAGTTCCCATTGTAAATTTTTCTTTCAAAAATTTTGGGTCAGACTCGTCATGGGATGGGAACATGCGAACAGAAAGAGGGCTGGAATCCACCGTGCCATAGGTTGCAAGGTATTGTGAAGCATAGGGACCTAAGCGGCGAGACTGCACAGGGTCACATGTCGGAGAAACCTTCGGGTTAATTTCATCATTCTTTCTTTAGTGAAAAACAATCGAAAAATTGGAAACCATCGAACCATTTGAACAACAGACCACGCTCTATGCATTTTACGAGGGCTCGAGTTTTCATGTCGGAAAGTTTGTGAACAATTGCTTTCTTTTAACCATTTCCGTTTGGGTGTCTTGTTTGTATTGCATCAAGCTATGCATCCCATTTCTCAGAGGAGAGAATCAACTGATCAGTGTCTACCGAAGAGGACGGTCGATTGGTGCTGTCTGTTGCGTAGTTCGCACATAGGTCTTTAGGATCTTCAGTCTGAGTTGTTAACTGTTTGAACTCTATCGGAAGACTGACGCGAATTTTGACCGTTCTTTCCGGACAGACACCTATCGGGGTTGTTCATTCATCAATATCTGATTTGAATAAAAAGCCCATCATGTCTTCATCCACTACTGAACAACTCCTTCGAGTTATCATAAGCGCCCTGACATAAAGATCATTACTGACCTAGAACAACTACTGTATTTCTCTTTACCACTTACCTTTTTTTATGCTAGTGCTAATCAGCGAATCTCACACAGCGCAGAAAATCTGCTTTATAAGAACGGGCAAGATTTTCTGGATAAATGAAAGATAGGCTTTGATCATCTGACGGGAATGTGTACTAGAAGAATTCCACACCAACCTGATGACTACTGGCTTTCTGAATTGCAAATAGGTGATAAAATAAGCGCCCGGTCATCTGCATCTCAGTCAACTCAGGTGTTTCACAAAAAGTCGACAAATGACGTGTTCTGCTCGATATATCACTACATGCCACCAAGCCATGAACCGAATCACCTATCACAGCCTAATCCCATGACAGTCCATTCCCGCTGAATAAAGCTCGCGTATATAGATACTCCTAGCAATTGTTTATCCTATGATTTCATGTCTCCGAATAGGACAGATATTCCAAAGTCTCGGTTCAAAGGAGCTCGTTTGTGATTAGACCTAAAGAAATCCTCGCCCTATAACCAATCGACCTGATCTTTTTTCCTTTCTCATTACGGATTTCAAATTCACAAACTGGTCCACTCCAAATTATCGTGAGGATCAAATTTTATTCCTGCCTTGACTAAGGTGGTGAACATAAACCATACCTAGAACTGAATCCAAATGGACACAGAGACATGTGCTACCTTGTCACGCAGTTAATCATTAGATTTGTGAATGCTTGTAATTTAGTTGGTTCTATAGACCTGCCCAGGTAAAAAAGTAGGTTAAACTGATTTTCTTTTTTACTTGATTAAGCAGAGATGCGGCGGCGATCTCAATGATAAATTTACCTGTCGTTTTCATACTACTGATGCTTATCTACACCGACCGCTGTGACCATGGAAACTGATTTCATTTCAAATCTTTTACTATGTACTGGCGATGGTCAACCTCAGGCCGGACGTGATGTCTCATGGTGCTGTCCGTGTCGTACCAGTCCTCTTCTCTCTGTTTACATTCTAGATATAAGGGCTGTAATCGCCTGCGTACACAATATTACACACATACGGATGACATTTCAAATTCTCTTTCCTATTCCCTTGACTGCGTGTACTTGGGACACCCCGAGTCCAGGATCTGGATACAATTTTGTCAATTTTACGTTGTCCTGCACCTTTTGTTTTCTCTTTGGTATGCGCTGAATCAGCAAGCTAGTAACTACCGGCTCAGTATTTGCGTATCAAGCACTAAAACCAGGTTTATCCTTTACCAGTTTCAAACTGATCTTTACTTTACTCATATTACAGATATTCATCTGACCATCATATTCCAACTGATACACATTTTCTTCATTACTAATTAGTTTGGGAAGTACCTCTCTTACCTTACTTTATTCCGGTTCTGAATTCATTGAATTCACAAAAACTGCCTCAGCTAATCTCTCCAAAACTAAGTTTGGGTGAAGTTAATAAAAGATCCACAAGGATGAACTCTGGTATTACCGAGGCAATCACGAATCAAAGAGATAGTGAGTTCGCATGAATCTGTTTGTTTTTTTGTTGTTGTAAAAGCATGGAGCAAACAAAACCGCGATTCGGTTTTCCGAAAGCATCTTTTTTCCTTCTGTCGCTCGATGCCACCACTGGGTTTTCAGCTGAAAACCGACTCAGTTTCAGATTTCGTGCGATACACATCGTATGGGAGAGAGAAACGATACAGTTTCATTTCTGTTCACAGGGATCTGTTGAAGCCCTTGCTAGTTTCCTCTTTTGTCTTGTTTGCCCGATCGTCTTGTGCAAAGTGAATTCACACAGGGATGATCTGACGTCCTTTCCTGAATGAAACACACGCATATTGGCTGTTCAGAATCCAGTTTAGATTATTTGTACGCGACATTTATTTAACAGGCTATTTGCCGAGGTGAAATGATATAGTAAGCAACACAAACTTGTCGGAACGATTCAATTTATCATCACGACAAAACGGCACCTTCTATCGGTGGAATTAAAATATGACAATAACAAAAAATCGGTATAACACTGAAAATAATAATCATTCACTGGTTTCACCTACCACTCATACTTTCTTGCCTAGTGTTTCATATTAATAAAATGTGGTACTGTGTGAACAAGTCTGTTACATCCGACTGGTAACAAATAAACAATAGATGACTGACATGTGACTTTTGTTCACTCTTTAGGTACGTTTTACAACATGTTGCAACCATCAAAAGGTTCAAAAACATATCGTCACTCATCGATCCAATGCGTACATCATTTCCTCACTCGTTCATTCTATCATATCTGACTCGGTTACCTGATTGGCAAGATAATATGCCCAAAATGATAGAAGGTTGTTTTTTAAAACTCATTTGGGACGGTTTTCCAATCTGTTTTATTCCACGCTTATTCCATATTGTAGCACCGCGGAGACCGGTGACCAGGAAACTAAGACTTTGAGGGCTTATTCGAAAGAGGCCTAAATAAATGAAGTGTGATGACGATCCGACAGATAGACAGAGTTGACCGAATGAACGGGGTTCGAACACCTTACCTCAAAGTTCTTGGGCAGAAAGATCTTTATTGATCAAGCAAAAAACCAGCATTTCAGCTTAACTGCTAGGGTTCGAAAGATTCTGCAAGCTGCGCGGCACCTCACAGCTTCGGATTCATCAACGAGGACAGGTTTCAAAGAAACGAAATTGGTCAGGACTTAGCAAATGGACCTTTGCGCTACAATCAGATTCTTCTTTGGGTCTTGGGTCTAAAAAAACTATATAACGACTGAAAGAGCAACTGAAAACCAAAGAAAGAAGAAACGTGATATTCAAGGTGAATCCAAGGATTGCGACAAATAATACGTTGGTCTAACTGGGAGAAAGGTTGCCCCGATAATGCGGAAAACAAACTGGCTACAAGAAGACGTGATCCATTCACCCTAATATCTATGCGCGAGGATCAACTAGGACATACGTTCTATCTGAATGGAGTTCATATTCTGGACCAAGCAACCATGAGACAGGCAAGAGAGGTCTTGGATACCCGATATTCTTCAACAAATTCAAATGGCAATAACACTGAACTGGACTGCATTTAAAATCTCGTGATGCGCAATAAATTCAACTAACTCAAGAAATAGAAAACGAATAAACTTGTCCTCAGTCCTACCAACTCAAAGCCATTGAACCCAGTTTTTCGCGTGAATACATTATTCCAACAGACTCCCAGGAGACTCAGAAAACCCATAGCCTAAGAAAATAATGGAAAACCGTCAATAAGAGAAGCAGAAAAAACAAAAGAATAACAAAAGTCGTGAAAATCACCATATAAATATACGGAAATATCAGCATAGGTTTCATGAGGTCAAGTATCCGAAAGCAGAAGGCACTGAAAGAGGTCAGATGTCAAATTACTAAGTTTAGATGTATGCCTCGAAGGGTTAAAAGGTCAAGTTTCTATGATTAATAACTGTCTAAGGTGATGGTCATCCGAGAGATCAAGATCAAATCAGGAAGCATGCTCCATGTATATATATATATATATATATATATATATATATATATATATATATATATATATGACTAAGCGGATCTCTACCTGCTAACTGACGACGTCACTTCGACTGGTGATGAAACTTTTACAACCTAGAAGCCAAGCTCCGAGATCGGAAGCCGTTGAAAACCGCCAAAATGAGCTGCAACCAACGTCATTTTTCAAAAGTAATGACACTTTAGTGTATATAGTTCAGTTGGGAGGGGGTATAACAGTATATTGGGCTGAATGGAAAGCTCTTACAGAGCGTACGACGGAGGGGGGGGGAGACGAGAGCTTTCGGAATATTGCCAAAGTAAACATCCCTTTTGAGTCAAACACTTTTGTGAACGAAGCACTGGCTGCTGCTTCGTCATAAGAATGGCTTCATTGAACGCCAGTAGTTTAGGCATGGGACTACACAACATTATTCTGCAAGATTGGGTCAAATCAGTTTTGTTACCCAAAAAAAAGTGTCTCGCAATCCAGAGAGATGGCCACTTTACTTCAACAACTTTACTTCAGAGTGTTTCGTCATCGATTTTGGCAGTCAAATGGGGTGCATCCTAACACTTGCAGTCAAGCGGCTATCCGTTCTGTCCGTGATAAAAAACTGCGTCTTCCAACTGTCATTGTTTTCTACCAAAGAAGTCTCGGATTCTAGTGTTGTTTGATAACAAATTTCGGGCAATTGCTGACCACCTAAGTTCTTTCCATCAACTCTTCATAAGCACTCGATCTTCTGTACAAGATTTTACACACTGATGGGCAGATTTATAACTAATCCACGCTCATGCATACCTCGCAATTACCCGGGACTAGTCTATAGGACTGAGGATACTTTGTTGACCTACTGTAATTTGGACTTCGCTTTTCACACACAAATAGATCATCTGATCAGCCCTGTACTCACAGCACCGCACCAAACTCGAGTCATGCTCTTGCCAGAACCCGTCAGTGGTGCATATCCTCCACCGCACCCAGGGTTTGAACTCGGGTCTTTCCCCCTCGAAGGCATGCGTGTTACAACTGCACCACCCCGCTCCCGTTCAGGCTAATTCCGAATCACCGAGCTAAGTTTGTCCAGATGTCGTCCTCTATGACAGTCAGAAATTCCCCGAAGCTTCAAACAGGTCCAGACCCTGGACGCGGCGAGGGAAATACACCACTGATGAGCTCCAACAAGGTTGAAACTCAAATGGGGTGCTTCTGAGTGCAGGGTTGGCTGGATGATCTGAGGTTTGATTTGAAAGGTGGAGTCCAATGGACAATGAACCAACAAAGTAATCCACATTAGAAAGCTAGTGTTGTGAAGCTAGAGACCAGTAATTAACGTCCACCCAAAATTGATCCTCAATGGATTTCACGGTGAAACGTTCCGTTCTGACTTCTTGTCTCGTTTTTCTTCGTGAAAAATGGATAGTTTAGAGCAGAGTTTAGGATGTTAACAAAAGCAATAAAATTATGAAGATAAAATTCACCACAGGCAGCATCCACCACAACTGAGAAAATACTGATTCCACCGGAATCAGTATAATTTTTACTGAAGTATTGACTGGAAGTGAGCCTCACAAAAAAGAATGAAGAGCTTTTCAGGCACAATCTGGCTGCTGGACTTAAAACTGGTTGTTGATGGTAGGCTCAGCTCTGAAAAATTCAGTTTGTTTTGTATCAATGTCCTGGATATCAAGGTCATACGAACCACATCCGTTAACTATCTGTTTTGTTTCCTCAATGGTGGGACTGAGTGCATATATTGTCGGACTTATAAATGGGAGTGTGTGTGTGTGTGAGAGAGAGAGAGGGAGGGAGAGAGAGAGAGAGAGAGAGAGAGAGAGAGAGAGAGGAAGAAAGAGAGAAGGGGAATTCTGTGAACTTTTTAGACAGACATTTGGACATATAGTGCTTCGAGTCTTTCGGTAAATTAGAAGGCGCTTATTCATATTATTCTTGTTAAATTTGATGTCAGAACAAGACACGCTTGACAAAGGATCAACAAGTCCGACTTGGATAATAATGTTGTCTGCATTGTGATAAAAAACGTCAAGGAAGAATTAATTTTACCCACTACGAAGCTTCTTCAGCACACATTCGAACACCATTGCAAATTTAGGGTAAAGTAAAGAAAGCTACACCAGCTTCTCGTTGACCTGAAGCCTATGATGAGCACCCGACAAAGAACGTCGTGCATTGAAATCCCGTTTGCAATTCATTTCACGTCGTTATCGTTTCGACTTTTGAACTAATTTGTACCCTCTGCGGCGATGTTTGTAGGGCTCATCCATAACTGACTGGTTCGTGGGAAGAAATTCCCGAAGACACTCTCGCCAATGACTTTGAGGTCACGCAGTTCATTGAGTAGGTAGGTGTGGACTACGTCGAATTATGGTCAACCTTGGCAGAATACTACTATCACCGATATCTTTGACAAGGCAAAATTTATCGAACTAAGATCATGAATGTTTTCAGTCAATCTGGTTTGAATTTCCTCGGTGAAGACTAATTTCTGTAGGATGACGTCAATGTTGTGTCACAAACTGTTAGATACCTGATAGCTGTGGACAGATCTGTTCAGTTGTAATAAGAATTTACGGCGGCTAAACCAGCGACACCTGAAGGGCCCCATTTTTACAACAGTCCCTGGAAGACTGATTTGGTTTCTATCGAGTTTATGGTTACATTTTTTCCAAAGTGGATTTCGGAGCTGAAAGATATGCACCGAATGGGACACGGAGCAAATAGCGATCTCGTAAATAAGTTCGTGGAGTTTGTATCTGAAGCTGAAATGAATTACTGAGAATAAGCAGGGATAGCATATTATGAACCGGATAATAAGATATACCGCTGACAATATGACATGAGTCTGCTTGTAGACAAATAACCTCTCTGTCTCCGTTTGGAGTTCACATTCTCTTATATTTTGGGTTGATGGTGCATGCAAAATATGAAATTCTTTGAATTTTTTGGTCTACGTCTGTTACTGAGGGGAAATATATACCGGCTTCTTGCTTACTGGTTACGCAGAAGTTGATATAGTTATTAAGAAAGGTTAATACCAAATTGCACTCTTGGGCTTCGGGAATAGATTGTTTCCAAAACTTAGATGTCCACCCGATTTCAACAGTAGTGCTCTTGATTTGGGGACTACTTAATATCTGGAAGTGAAAGCGGTTGAAACCCTATTTCATTAGTTAGTCTAGAAGGGGAAATATCCTGGAATAATAACCTTCATTCGTGCGGTAAAACCCTTCTATAAGGGACTCTGACGGGCGAGAACAAAGTGTCCCTTCTACAGGGACTTTGCGAACTCCTCAGGAGATAAAAATAAATAACGCAAGTAAATTTCACAAATCAACCCCCAGTGCTACAGAATGAAAAAGTATCAACAAACTTATTGAAGTTTCGAGGGAAGGAAGTTTATAGCCTGTGAATTCGGGAACGATTGTTGTACAAACTGCATAGTAGTTGTGTACTGCGCAGCAGCAAACTTATGTCAGCGTACATCGCACACAAACGCGCACAACTTCAACCAACCGGACTGACATGACTCTTCCCAAATGGTTGGAGCATTCATTACCACTGTCGTTCTCCTGCGTTTGAACCACTGCTGGCCTTTCACAGCAGGCAACTACATCATCATTAAACATCGCTGGGTAGTGGAAAGCAACCTTATCGTACCCGTAGCTTCACAGTTCCAGAAGCTGATGAACTTATTCTGCTTAAACGAAGTGTTGTGGATCTGAGACTTGCCGACAAGTAAATGTCTTTACAATATATCATGCTCGTGAATAGCTTTCTTCCATTCGAATGGTTCTGACCTTCCCCATTCAAGCTGAGAACAGATCTCTTTCTGTGTTCCATCTCCATCTGAGCAAGCGCCGCCTGGCTGACAAAAATTGTGAACGCATTTTTTTCGTTTGACTATTGGTCTGCCCCCATTTGGACAGTTTATAATTTCAGCCCCCCCCCCCCCAGTGGCAATCAGTTGATTCCCGCTGTCATGGATCACGTTGAATCTAATGGCACATACACATCTTTCGTCCGTTGAGTGTTTGGATAACCGCAGGTTGCCCCAGAATAAGAGCGGTGTTAATTTGGTGGGTGCATGTGACCAACGTCGATCGATCGACAAACTTCCCCTTTATGACCCAGGAAAACAGGTAACGTGTTGGTCCGCACGCATAGACAATGTATTTACTTATAACCAAGTTCAGTGCATTTTTGGATACATAAGGTTATACAATGTCACAACAACTCGACGCAATGTCCCTTATAGAGAGGTCTTTTGGTCCCAAGGGACATCTTAAACTGTCTCCTACTGGGATACGCAGGGTGTGTCCTTAATTACAATAGAGATACTGACGAAAATAGAAAGTATTCTTACGGGCAAAGAGTGCCTTATTCAGGTGTCCCTTATTGAAGGGTTTCACAATGTCTTTATTTGACTGGAGTCCTTACCTTATGTTTTGTGGGGAGATTAGCATGTGATTCGCTTTCTGGTGGATTATATAATTAAAAAAATAAAATCATTTAAAAAAAGCTGTACCTGACAAAAACAGACTAGTATCTTTGGTGTTTCACATCAGGTGAATACATTGCACGCACGGGGTTTTGTAAAATTAGTAAAGTTAGTAAATAGTTCAGTGTTCACAGGAATTCACAGATCTGTGTTTGCCACATACTGTTTTCTAGAAAAAATTGATCGTGGGAATACTTCATGATTTAAAAATAAATCTCGTAAATGGACATTTGAGATGGACTTATCGGCAAGAGTTTCATTTTAGAGAAGAAGACGGTATCTTGACAAACAATCTGATAGCTTTTGCTTTACTATGACCCAAAAATCTATTCAAACAGGCTTTGTTGGACCTGAGATGATAGATCTTATTGGGAATATTAGTTCACAGGGCTCAGACATTGCGAATTAACCAAGGATTCTGTCAACTGACTGGCTGTGAATCAGAGAAGCTATTTATAACTTTGAGGGGAGTATTTTCGGGAGCACGGTTCTACTGGTACACAACACCTATTTACGAAGCTTAACCTCTATGGTATAAAGGTACCATAGATCACGGTACGACAAACAGTATCAGAAAGAAACGTTTTCCAGAAAATGAACGGGGAGCTTTAAAGTAAATTTAATTATTTGACAAAAAGAATATCCAGGGCTTTTTTTCACAGGCACATGAAGGCGAAAAGTCGTCCAGCTCTGCCCAATTAAGGGGCATCAATATCTGGGAAAAAGTGAACTACCAATTTTTTTTATACTTTCCCCACCAACATATCTAAGTGATATGAAAGATCAATCATTTTGTTTTTTTTATCACCCCTTTGGGCTTCGTGTTATTTTTCCATATCATCCCAAACGCTTTTTACCAGTATTTTGGACATAAGGTGAGACAGTTGTCTATCGGACACGTCCCGGCCTCCTTCTTTAATTTCAAAAACAGGCTACCCACGGCTCAGTTCTACGAAATTTGATTAGTAATAGATACCGGATAGATTCGATGACGGACTCTAACTCTGGCCAACCAGCTAAGCATCATATCAAACGGTGCTGCAAATAGCTTCTTGTGACGACTGAATTCATGGCAATTCCATTGGTAGAGCCTTTCCTATGTAAGGTAGTCATGCTCGTGAAACCTCATTAGACGCGGTCCTTATTTGTACACTGTTGTTTTACAGGATTTCAAGCACGCCCTCTTCATACCCTCATACTCGTTCTTATCATCAAGGGTATCACACCATGTGCACACACAATCATTCACGTTCATTGTGTGGACCACAATATCTGATTACGTTAGTGGACAGCTCTGATGCAGTTTTGCGCGATAGGGTCCCTAACTTGTTACGGTTTTACACAATATATTGCTATAAATCACAGAGTTTCAGTTTACGGGTTCTTATCCACTCTCAAGAAAGCGTAACTATGTGCGCATCCAGTCTGATGCACTCACTCTAACACTACGTTCACAAATATCCGCGGCTTGCAGGGCAGCATTGATTGTGTACTCCACTTATTTGAAAAGTCTCCTTTATTACTTACAATTTAAAAAAGTAGACTTTTGTCCTTCGAGTTTACTTATTTCCACCACTCCTTTCATGCTCTTCATCTTCCATTCCATTCTGTAGGGGATGTGCGTGTTGTCCTGTCCTCTAATAAAAATAACCGTAAATCCATTCTTTATTCTTCAGACTGTGGGTGAAGCACCAAATTCCTTCCCAAAAACAACTGCTTCGGTATAATCTATCGTTCTCTGAATATCTCCAAAAAGCGAACTGCTTGATCTACCCACATAGTACATCAAAAAATTCTGTATTCCCACTACTACTGTGGTGTTGTGTATATACTACTTGGTAAGTAGTTGACTGCCGAAGCGCAACTAAGGCCAGATGTGGATTAACAGACGCTGTCATGTCCAAGAACCCAAACGAAGTAAAGTAAACAAAAGCAAGCAAATCATAGAACCGCTTCTTTATGTGAATCTCAGCTGTCTTTAAGTAGATAGGACAATTATTTTGCCAGTAAGCATGTTTGTAACTTTTCGTTAATTTTGTTGATGTTCAAACGAGCAAAGGAAAGTGACCAAGGTGTCAGCCAAGCAGGTCTTATCGGTCGTACCATTACTCCCACCACTGCGCGCGTCGTAGGGTGAGTTTACGCACAGGTGCACTGGGAGTCTGTTTGACGAACACTAATTTGAACCGCAGGTGGCATCGTAGAGATGTGAATTTGTCCATCAAGAGACGCGTTTACACTGCAGAGAGGGCTTAGAGACACGACTGATGCCATTGGAAGATACGCGAAGATTACTGGTGTTTGCGCGTCGATGTTTTCTCAGTATTTCTTGACTATGGTGAGAAAACCATATCAGTGATGATGAAGTTAGGATCAGGACACTGGAAACCAGAGGTCACTGTGTAGACCAAGAGCATAATATAAACGGGTTGAGGTGGTTGGAGCTATTGTCACGCATGCCTAACGGCGAATCCCTTCACTTATCTTCTGGAGCCATTAATGACTGCAGGCTGGGTCAAAGTTATCAGCCGGTAAAATAGCGAAAGGTTGTGGAAACCAAACTTAATGACCGTGTTAGATTTCCGGGCCTGGGTTCACGGGATTCATTTACTGGATGTCTGGAGACATTAGACCACATGGTTCGATGTAGCAGTCCTTGGAGTAGTTCTATCGGAAATTTTTTCATCCGCGCGATTTCCAGTTATAACACCCTCTATTTTTTCTATTTGTTCTTTACCCTTGGACGTACTTCAGTTCTGATTCAATAAGACTATGAGAAAGCAACCATTTCCAGAGCGCAGAGTATGAGAACAATGGTTGAAAAAGTTAAATTGCTGTAACACCGGATTATATCCGCTTCGCAAAAGGTAAAGACAGTGCCGGAGCCCTGCGGCGGTTGATTGAGTCAAGAGCTGCACTGATTCTTTCCATGAGTCTATTATCTAAATTCCCTCCTATATTATTTTGATAGGGTATGATTCCAGATTGATTCTTACCAACTGATTCACTCCTTGTAGGCTGCAAACAACCGTCGTAGAACAGTCACACAGAAACCAGAAATTTGGTGATGTTGTTTCTGACTACGATTTGTTTGTGACTTCTTTAGATTCTCGTTATTCTCAGTGCTTATACAGCTCCTGTATAGTATCTGCACGATAGAAGAAGCAGCCAGTTTTTCCGCGACGGTCCGATTCTAACCCTGGATCTCGGAGCCTCCACCGTTGGGATCAAATCAGCAGATCAAATGATTGTTTTGTTGTATAGGTTTTATCGTCCAAAGCGAATAACACAATATGGATGGGGTACATTCATTGCTTAACAATTTCTCAATGATAAATGTGTACAAAGACACTGTACGGTAAAATCATTTCATCGTGATAACACAAAAAATAGCACATAGGTGAACACTGAAGGGTTGATGTCAGAAGCATGATTAAATTGGACCTTATCATGGCAATGGAATTAATGATACGCTTAAAACGGATCGAGAAAACTCTCTGGATATATTTGGTCGAACGCCATTGTGGTCACGCGATACATGCACAAATTTGGTTTATGTGAACGTGATTCCAATAAGATCAGATAGCATCTGGAAGACAGACAATAGGACGAATTTGTATCAGAGGAATATTGATCTAGGCCATGACGTAGATTTAAAAAGTGTGCTAGCAATGAAAACCATGAAGATTGTCCGTGAATAGCATCAAATGTAAAATGACTGACCGAATTACTTCCATCCGGAATAGAAAATACGTTGATAGTTGACAGATGAGAGACATTTCAGGTGGGTGAACATCTGTGTAGCGTGTGGTCATATTTATGTTTTTGCGTTACATGAACTACGAAAAACCTAGTTGTAGAAAACCAAAGTATGACGCTGCGAAGGAGTTGAAGTATCTTCAATGTAATTCTCAGTTGGCGGGCTGATACTGAAAGTCTCAAAATGTGAGTGTACCTTTAATGGGCTCCAATTCTCACGTCGAACCATGTTTGGCTCCGCTGCCCGTGCTCGACATGGACTTTACTATCGATGTAGGAGACCACTTTCAGCTTGTTCCTACCACTGATTTAATTTTTGTCCTTCATTCAGCCACCTGGACCAAGTGGGTCGATTCCGCATCAGCCTCGTCTCCATTCCTGGGCTTGTCTTCTAGTAACTAGCTGACTGTCAGTGAGTCACTTATGAACAGACGTTTCTTTCCATGACAGTTTAATCAAGTATCTCTTTACCCATATGCCTTTAACATGTATCTGTGTTATATTCGGCTGCTGACCTTATCTGGTTTCCGCGCAAGCTCAACTGATACAGATTTAAGGTTCCTATGTTCAAGCTAATTCTCACTATTTCTTCTGTTTGCCGATCCGCTTGCTTTTGACGTCATTGATCTCCCTCCGCGTCTCGTGATCTGAACCGTCCGTGTCATACTGCACACTTTGCTTGATGCTAAATATTGACTATGATTGGTCGTTTTTCACCGTTAACCTCATATAAGTTCCACCTCATTGTTTGTTATATCTTTACTCTCCAACAATCCGCGTGAACCTGTTAGCCAGTGCAATGACTGCTTAAAGTTCTGTCATTTTTCTGCACATTGTGATCGAAATGCCCAAGATGCTTGCTATGTATTCATCTACATTTAACTGAGTTTCTTATAGTACTTGTATATCATCAACCACGTGCTCTCCAGCCAAGGATTTGGGTTCGTCTTCCTTGAGTCACTTAACTACTGGACCACTTTCCAACGTAGTACCTTTGCATTTATTTTGATGACCATAAGCGCTCACCAGAAAAAGATTTCTTGTCAATCGTAGCTGAAGACTGCAGTCCAAATTTTTGACCCTCCGCTTTGCCCTTACAGCTAATTTTACGTTTTAATCCATCTAAACTGACTCAAATTTAATGCTTAAAGTTGCGAGAACTATGACCAAAATCTCAGACCGAAAGTATGCTGCAACAGATACTCAACTCCTATTGGCCTGCGTTAGTCAAACGGTCACCATCATTCAATTTAGAGCTTTATGTGGCAGATTTGATCCACGCCACCACCGGTTACTGTCCCATTCTACACCCTCTGCCAAGTCTCAGCAATATTAGGCACTATCGTGTGGCGACTAAAGAAATTAAAAGATTACAAACAATTTGCAGCTGTTTGTGATGACAGAAGAAAGTTCTAATTCTTACTGCTTTTATTGATACCTGAGAGCCACTTTTCACCAAAAAAGAAACAAACACAAAAATCCCTCTGTGTATCTGCAGTCATCAAAAAACAGTCATGCAGTAGTTATTCAATGGATCTACCCAACCGTTTTCGTGACAGTTTTTAACTAATTCTTTAGTTCTACGAAATCCAGAAGAATTCGTTTTCAGAAGCCTCTATGAGCCGTGGGGATGAACTAATCTATCATAAAGGTGGCTACATCAATACTACGTAATCAAGGTTTACTAACCTATGCTCGAGTCATGTTTATAAGAAAGTCAAAAGAAACTACTTATGATAGTTAAGCTTTATGAATCCTCTTTCGGTACCTTTCCCAGACGAAATTATAATATGCAAAGGGCTTTTCACTGAAATGAAATGAACTACACCAGAAAGGTGGCACCAAGCGCACGTAGAAGGCCGGGTTGGCACAAATCCGCGCAGAACGGGTGAATTATTTTGACACTATCTATAACTCAGGTGTATCCCCAACAGTACCAGTACACCGATTTATTCTTCGCCTATCATATCCGTTGATCGATCCAAATGTAACTGTTTCAGCAAAAGTTGTATTGGTAAAGTTAAAGAAAAGAATACTAAAGCACGTAAAACTGATTCGTACAAATAAGGTTTTGCTATACGCAAAGCAGTGACGAAGTCTGAAAAAAACCAAACGTTATTGGAGGTATTTCTTCCACGTTTCCTGGAATGATAAAATTAGAACGAAACAGAGCCCATCCCGAGCAATCATACCATTCGCCGGCAGAAACCAGCCGTGGCGTGCGCAAACAAAAGTATCTTCACCATGATTTTGGAATTCAGACTGAGTGTAGCTTGGTGAATGCCGAAGATTTGCCTGAACCCACGCTGCTCCAGTTATGAATACGTTCAAATAGCATGGACTGACGCCGTTTAATTTTCACGTCTGCTGTCATTCTCATTCCGTCTACTCAGCATGTGCACTGATCGAAAGAACTGGTAAATGAGTTCACTGAGCAACAGAATATTTCTTTTTGTTTCCCCTATCTATTTGATATACACTAATCCACCAAATAAATGACACCTCATTAATTTTGGTAACCATTGGGAAAGGGTGATTTTCTGAATGGTAGTTAACTGAGGAACAAATTCACCCCTCAGAACTTGTAAACTTCTATTCCCTTGTGCAAGCTGACTTCATCTAATGAGTTATCATTATTGGAAATAAACTAGTAAATTTTATAGATATTGGTGCTTGCTTTCTATATTAGCATCCCCGACCCACATAACATTCACCGACTGAATTATAGTAATTTTAATAGAATCTATCGTCACATTGTGACCGATTCAATTGACCTGCTCATTAAACTGATGTGCCAAAGTTGTTTTTCACTGATCACTTTTGATTTTGCCACGCCTCTCAATCATTCTTTTATGGAGATTTTTGAACATAAAGCATTCGCTGTTCGTTACCGGATAGTGTGCTTTGTGACATTCTCAGTGAACGGTAACCGGTTGGGGTTGAAAGAGCAGCAAGTAGAAGACTTCGACTGTGCAGGTACTTAGTCGTAGATACTTGAGGTGCACTCTTTCACGGACGATTTTCTACCACTGTATGGGTTTATGTTTGCCGTAGACAAGAAAATCACATCCATTAGAGTATCTAAATGTTGTCTAAAACGCGGGCAAGTAGGCCATACAAATGGATCTGATGCACCTTTGATGTGAATGTTATCAATTCCAAGTTGTTGGATGCAGTGGGTGGCAAAGGTAAGCTATGCACGGTACTGTGTAGAACAACCGACATCATTTTGAGTGCCAAAAATTTGTTTCTAAGCAAAGCGTATGGTGATGCTGTTCATGGCTGTCTTGCCTTACGGTTAGCCAGTTTGAACCATGCATTAAGGTTCTGAGGCAAAAGGTGCATGTCCCCCTACAAGGAGGCAAAAAATTACTTACCAAGGTCCTTTTTATTATAGTCAAAAGATAGCAGTCAAGCAGAGGAGCAAAAAAGGAGCTGTAGTTTGAATACGACCTTTAAACAGACATTTTCCTTGATAAACTACCGAAAAATGTACTCTCCAAGTAATCGAAGGAGCTTCTCCTGTATTTCAGATTCACCAATGTCGCATTCATTCTTTTATGTAGTGAAACATTTGTGGACGCTTTACTAGATCTTCCAAATAGACCCATGACGCGATCAATTTAACATCAGAAGTAAAACGGCATAATAAGTTACACTTTCGGGATATTATGTCAGAAATTTCATTCCAGCTGTATACAGGAAGTTCACGTGAAGCGGTCAGTATATTCATTTCTCTTGCTTCGTTCCACTGAGGCACAAATGGCACCCTGTCTGGTCCCTCGTGAAGCGCGCAAAAATTGATTATTCGCAGGAAAAAAATCACCCGAGTTAAAAATAGTAAGCGAGAAAATAGTAACCTCAAAAGGTTTGCCCCGATGAACATGCTAGAAAAACCTAGAAGGCCTTGAATATTCACCGCGAAATGATAAGAACCATTTATTCAGTAAAATTCTAACGGGACGTCTAAAAAGGCCGTCATTCGCGCTTTTCCCGACACCGTTGTCGCACGCATTTTACTGGGTAACCAATGTCCCCTCCACGAATCTCGGAGAAATTGCCTCTCCTGGTCCTTTGTTTGTCCACAGTTGACAAGCTATACAGGTCGACCGACAATGTGGTTTTATCGACGAATCAGGGAGCACAAGCCGGTCTTTTTGGGCGATGGGACCATAAATACCATCTCAAGTACGAATGTCAATCATTTTGTCGTGGATCAAGGACCAGGCCACCAAGTGAAAGCGCTAGAATCCTTCAGATTGATCCGCTGGATCTGTCGGACTGTGTCAAAGCGATCTACAACTGAATTCCGGCGACTGTTGAAGCAGTTGTGATTCGGCTTTTTAATCCGTTGTTTGATTCTCAGAAGCGCTTTTTCCAAGCCACTCCAGCTTCCCTGGCTTAGAATCGGTGTTAGCCCACGAACAAGATTTGACTCATCGATGAAGCAAACGGAAATAGTTAGACCATGGCATAAGCAAGTTGATCCTGCATCACCCTCAGTCACTTCTAGTGTTTGATTTTCAATCTACGATACGACTGAATATGATCAAATATCATTGATTCAGTAGGAAAACATCAGCGATCAGTGGAAACAATGGAATATTTGTCCAGGATATTGTAATTTAGTGACCTTCTGCAGAATGAAATCTGCAACTTGCATTTGTTATGAAACACAGTTTGAAGGAGCTGACGGATGTTCATTTGACACCAAAAATGGAAAGTCATTGACCTAGGTCCACACTTTAGTATCACGTGCATTCTAACAGCTGTTGTTCGTGGACGCGTTGCTATCTTTTTCTCTGGTGAATCCGTGGCTGCCTGTGTGTCGTAGTCCGTAATGAGGTATCCTGTGAGCAGCACTGATTTCATTCTGAACTGCCTTTGTTCCTCGCAGATCGCAAACTGCAACGGAAGAAATTTACCTTTCAAATTTACATTTTGACTAACTAATGTAGGTTGCTACAGAATGTCAAGGAGGAAAGACTATTGGTAAAGAATTGATAAGGCTTTCGTTGTCAGTTATTAACCGTCCAATATGTAAAAGAAAAGAAAACGAATTAAACAAAAGGTTATCACATTGATGGACTTGTCAGGATTGTAGA
Organism: Fasciola hepatica; assembly: GCA_948099385.1. Classification (NCBI taxonomy): domain Eukaryota; kingdom Metazoa; phylum Platyhelminthes; class Trematoda; order Plagiorchiida; family Fasciolidae; genus Fasciola; species Fasciola hepatica. The sequence continues at coordinate 2,584,192 of CANUEZ040000112.1, read as the reverse complement.
GGATTCCTCAGGTGTGCAAAATCTTCCAAGCTCTTTCTTTCCTCCAGCGAAATATCGTCGAACGGGATTAGTTTTTCATTCTACGCTTACATATAAGTGCGTTCGAGGGGTCATACCCCGTGTCCCCAACGATCCACTGCAGTATCAAGGAATTGGGAACCTGACCGTGAGACTTGAAGTGAAACAGAGAAGCACTTCAAATTCAAATAGTTCAAGTGTAGTCAAGAACCGGGCGACAGTGGATTGCTGTCCGCCATCTTATGCTGTTGAAACATAGTTCAATTCATTTAATGTGTCGTCTGCTGAAACACAAAAGGCGAGGAAGCAGCCAAGTGGGCGGAAAATCTTGCTCAATCTTCAATTTTGTCCTGGAAAAACATTTATTTTTAGAATATCCTTGAGAATGCCGAATTTGTCATCAGGCTTTCTTGCTATTTTCAGTTGGAAGGTATAAAATAAGTCATTGAATTTATGAGTATTACTCGGGATTTGATTCGATCAGTGGCCAGCCTTGAGGGTAAACCGATGAACTCTCGCTTGATCTTTTCAAACGGAGTGGTATAGACAGCACCTCGAAAGTAATTCCCATTTTCGAGAGACTGTTTGAGCAGCTCAAAAAATTGAGGGTCGAATATGGTGTTCCTTTTTCGTCGCCAGGTTTCCGCAGACTGACACTGCTGGCTTGGTCTTGGATCTAGACAGTTGGCAGGCAAACACTTCATCATCAGCCGGGGTACAGACGCCATGGGTCAGTAATGCCACTGATCGGCTCGACGAACAATCCAACTACATATGTGAATACGACAGACCCAGTGTTGAAGAGGCTTATTTTGGCTCTAACTGAGAACTATCACGTGACAGTTTCATCATATATCCTTGTTGGATTATAAAAGCAAAAAATACCGGGAATTAGTCTCATTAGAGAGGTAAAAAATTACATCACTACTAACTGAAACATAACATCGGTTTTTAGGAGCTATCTCTCATTTAGCGGACGCTTTGACATGAACTGTCTAATGTTCACACATTTAGTGAATAAAAACAGTGAAACTCATGGAGTATCGTGAGTAAGTGACATATTGATTTGTCATTCCTCCTAGGACTTCATTTTAATGCTAAGAACGCAAAATAAATCGTGTTTGGAGTTTATTTATGGAGTTTGTTTGGAAACATCGATTAGCCGCTTCCGACTCCAGTTGTGTACAGAGAATGTGCTTGTCAGAACGAAATACCTTCAGCATAAGGGCAAAATGTGCAGCAACTCTGAACCATAATGAACACACCTTACTTTGCCGCCAAAATTCAGAGCATTAGATGGATAGAATAAATCCACACGCATAATTGTATCCGAAAATTCTCCGGAGTTCAACGATGATTTCACTACCGGAAGTATCTATTTACTTTTATCGAAGATTTTCTGTTTTAGAGTATCCTCATCAATAAGGTCATAATAAAGAGTGATTTGTACACAAAGTCATAAAATCACAGAGTTACACCGAAAACTTGCAACATGAATACAAATAAAGAGTAGAAAAGTACGGAACTGACCACTGGACGAATCAAGCTGCACGAGGTCATTTCGCCTTATCCCCACTACCTTGTTCTGTACCCGGATAAGGCGGTGGGGGAATGTCGTGATGCAGTTGCTGTGTTTGCCACGAGGAACCGGGCAAAGGTGGTGTTGTCACCCAGGCCGCACCAGGCTGTTGGGGAAATGAATAAGGCGTCGGTGGACCGTAGATGGGAACCTGTGGTCCGCTCGGTGGCGGGGGCCCGACGGGGTACGGAATGAATCCAATTGGTTGTGGAACCTGTGGATCGATTGGCTGATAAAAGAAACAAAAGTAGAATGAGAATCATGAAAAACAAATGTTTTAGTTGAAACTTTGGCTCTTAAACTCAAAAGCGTCAGTTGTTGTTCCGTTCCCACTAATGTTGTCAAAACACGTTGCAAAATGGTCTTCAGCTAATGAAAATCTCTTTCCATCCTCGCAATTTGCTTCCGTATAAAACTGTCTTGACCAAAATTCAGTTCAGCAAAACAAAGCCTTGTGTGGCAAACTTCTTTTTCCGTGTACACGATGACCGTTCCGAAGCAAAAAATTTCATTATTGCCGTGCTTTCTAGAGGCACACTAGCTGTTTCACCATCTTATTTATTTTTCAATCCACTTTATTATTTCTAAAAGCCGTCAATCTCAGTCAATCCTAACATTTAGTTGAACCCAGTTAGGTAAAAGGACCTTTGAATTCACTGAAAGATGAATTCTATGACTGTCTCTATCACACTTTGCTCTGTAATACTCGATTCATTAGTTATAAAGAAAAAATACATCTACTGATTTTCAGTCATCAGCACCGTGCTCTTCCTGACCACTGGTCAAAAATCAACGAGACGGAAAATGAACACACCCCTCATTACGCAAACCCAAAGAAGATTCCTGTTTGTCTCTAATTATAGATTTCTATTGTAACCCATGACCTTGGCACCAAGATGTAGGTGAGACCTTCGCTGAAACATGTGACAGATCAAACCAACGTAGACTGACCAAAGTCGTGACAGAAATATCCTCCTGCAACCTAATGCGTTTTGGCCCCTAAAAATGATCAGGTAGATGCGACGAGCTGAATGCGCACTGAAGTCTAATAAAGTCGATTTGTAAATTTACTGCCGACTGACAAACGTCCCTGTAGCTGAATTGGTAAGGGAAATAAGCACAGTTCAACATCTTCATTGCGGATCAGGGCTTTCACCTCAGAGATTGTCACATAAAAACAGATTCCTATGATTCTTCAACTAGTTAGTAACACTGTGAATCAAAAGTGCCAAGAAAAACATTCATGGCAGTGGAAAAGGCAGAACCAAAAATTATTTCAACTTTGCCTTAGTGTGCACATCACCATCTAGATAATCTCTTTTGTATTTACTAACGTATAGATGAAAATAAACTGTTTGTACCAAGGGAAGTAAATTGCATAAAAGCCTAGTCCAGATTAACAAAATTTTGCTGATTTTGGGCATAATTTATATGCTATAAAAAGAGAGGCACTTGACAGATGGTTTTTTGGAATGCTCTGGAATATATAAAGTTTCATGAGGAGTATTGCAGATAATATATGGTATCTATACTGGCCCACCTGCATTGGTGAACTTCTTGAGAGACAAAGAAACTTCTGCACATGTGCAAGAAATCCTTTCGACACTGTAATAAAAAAATTCTGATTTCGTATTTTCATGGCCATATAAAGTCTTTTTGGAGGACTGTATCATTCTTTTCAGTTCTGGTAAAGCCATGGGTTCATCCGACAAATCAACAAACCACTTTCGGAGAAGCAAAGTACATTCGAGTCGTCTGTTTCTGTCTTCTTTAAAGTGAAAGTCAGAAGAGGTTTTGGCATTCGTGGGGATATAAATAGCACTGATGATACCAAAGTTTCAGTCTTAGGCAGGCACAAAGATTAAAAAACTCGTGTTATATTTTATGGTCTTGCTGAAAAGTCACTTAGATGAGTGATGAAAATGGAAATTTCTGCCTTATAATCACCGGAATACTGAAAGGAAAATCGTGGGGTCCACTTCGTACGATCAGTGGATACCACAAAGTATAAATTGGCTTACAAGTGCGTCTATCATTACCATCGGAAAAGCCTCACCACCGATCGCCCAACAGGATCAAAACACGCTACTTGTTTGTGAAATAAGTAGCGTTGTAACGGGGAGAAATAAACCTCGTCCAGCTAGATTCACAAATGTGCAATAGTCTAATGCGGACGAAAGGGCAGCTAACAGGTGACAGAGAATCCGAATGAAGAAATCACCACAGCTCATTGCAGAGAGCAAGACAGCAGTGGAGATGAATGCTCACTTGTATTTCGGCGTCATATATGAGATTCATCCAACAGCTTGAAGTCTGACTGATAGCCTAGTGTTAAGTAGAGGCAAAGAGTGGGATGCAGATGCCATAAAAGAGCTAGATTATTAAAATCTTCCCTGGTATGTGGATACGCTTTCTGTCAAGATCAATCCTTGTACTAGGTGCACTCTGCGACTACTTTCAAGCCTTGTCCCTCGGGACATGAGGCGGGTCCACCTTCGCACTTTTCTTGGTATGTCCGCCCGTTGTTTCCAAAAGGCAAGTTGATCACAAGGTCATTATTCAGGGCCATTTTTCCGCTCGTCGGGATATTTGCTTCGATCTGCCTTTTGTATTTTGGAATTCCTTTTGTACTTTGCGTGCTGCTGCGGAAGCGGTCACGTCTTCTCCTCGTTTTTCGCCTCTGTCTGCTTTCTCTTTCTTCTATTTGTGCATGTGCATCCCCCGTTGATTGCCCCTTTTGACTTCATGATTGTTTCCTTCAGTTAGTGCAAATATCCATTACAAGCTTATGTATATATATATATATATATTGCAATCTTTCTCTTCGTACATCTTTTTTATGTCCGTCGAAATGTCTATCTTAACTGACCTGTGAAACGCTACGGCTTGTGTGGTGGTAGGATGACAAATTGAAAATTCAAGGTTCTCAAACTTGGACGTTCAGACTACGATGACAAATAGAACTGACCGTATAATCAAACACTGATTTACTTTTTATTATCCTGAACAAAACAACCTAAAAACTAACTGTGTATAACATTACAGGTATTGTTGAAATTCGAACATAAAATCGTATTTTTTCGGAATTATTTCCTCGTGCATAAAACGTTGCACCCTGACAAAAGAGTTTCCTTTAACCTGCGCCTACCAGTTGTTACCTGGTAAACAGAAAGGTTGGTTATTTTAAACTTCAGTAAAGAAAACAGCGTTGGAAATGCAATAAGTTCGCCATTTCGTTTACAAAAATGACCCGCAAATATGTGACTATGTGAATCGTAATAGAGGAACAACGAGAGGTGTTCGTTTGATTGCTAGCTGTTGCCGCAGTTTTCGATGTGTACCTCATATATATATATATATATATATATATATATATATATATATATATATATATATATATATATATATCAATCATTATGTTCTCCTAACAGCTCCATTCATAGTAAACTGTTTCTAACTCTCCCAAAAAATGTGCACTAGCCCAGTTAGCGTTCCGCTGGTTATCCAGTGTTCCGGTACGGGCGCTATTATCTGCTCCGTAGCCCTAAGTGGATAGCGTGCAACAACTTGTTTCTCCAACACTGAGAACAAATAGACCATCGTAATGAAACTACCTCTTTTAGGGGGCAATTGTGACTAATAGACCTTCAAACTATCCACGATTTTATTACTGTAAATGTATATAAATGAAGGGAAATGCCCATGGCTATGAGATAAACATCCGCGAATGATTTTTACCCGGACGGACTACCCGGCGGCAAAGTACCCTTTACAGAGAAACTTATAATCTGAGAAAATGGAAACGTATATTTTTGAGCCCGATGTATTCTGCATAGTTCCGATTGGCGAAGATGAAAGATCAACAAAGTTGAGTATAATTTTATGAAGGTCGCATCACTCGGTGTAAAAAGTTTCACCATTTCAAAGTCTTTAGAATGAGTTTATCTGTGAATTTCTTATCGCAAGCCCTTACGGTCCGTCTGCAGAAAGCTTACCAATTTAGTCGATATCCAAACCGATCAATGACATTCTGAATTTATTCTATATTGGGCATACAGAGACGCCTTTAGATTGGCTGAAAGACGAAACAATTTACTTTGCCCCGTCCTTCTCTGTGTCGTGAATGAGTGTATTAGAAATCTCCTGATATGTGTGTTGTTGTTGTTGTTCACAAAGCATGATTATCTAAGACAGGTATGCCGAACTTTTGTCCACCACGCCTTGTTGCAAAACCTTGCTTTACGTAAATTATGCAAAAAAATATTCACTCTTTTACCGAAAGATTGGGAGGACAATCTGTCTCGGAAACATTTGCCTAATAAGTTATCAAAATCGGATCTCTCTGCTTTTACTAAAATAGTGAAGTTAGCCTACTCCGAGTGCACTTTTCTATATCATCACGAAAACATGGCACAAGTTTAGCGGGCAAAACGCATAGGACTTTGATTACCGGCGTCATTTGTTCCAATTAAACCAACATTGATTTTCCCGTGAGTTTGCCATTATCCACAAAATCGCTACTTAACAGCAACATAATACGATATTCACCAAAAGTGCTTCTTTTTTCGCTAGGCTCACAGTTGACCGACACATCGTAAAAGAGAACTACCCCGGTTGATTGCGCGTGTATTTTATCAGTGGCCAAAACCACCTGTTGTACATCTGACTTTCATAGATTTAAAAACTATTCATATTTAGCCGTTCACTAAATTTTGGTCATCCCAGAATCATGATTACAATGGCTACGCGATTTCAACTTCCCAGAAAACCTTACAGAGCTAACGGTGAACATATTAGGTTGTAAAGGATTTTGTATTTTCAATCTTTACTTAGTATAATGCAAAAATTTAGGAATGAAAAATACATTGGGAAGATGATGTTTCATGCGAATTTTAGCGACATCTGTAGTTAGTCTTGGGGAAATTTACTCGTTCCAACTGGGACCATCATGACTATTTGTACCATGATCGATGGTTGTAGCTGCTCCAATCGCTGGTCCTCGAATCAAATTTACTAATCTTGCTGAGAGTTTACAAGTTTGATTGTTTGTGTAAGGGTGTCGATGTGTGGTCGTGTATTAAGATGGGCTATCGGAACACACGCGCACACACATGTGTGCGCATCTGCACGCAAATTCATCGGCCAGTATGGGCTAGCTTCAGGACAAAAATAGCAAATGTACACCCATTCGAAAACCGCGTAGACAAGATTTCCTGTACTCTGGACGACAATGAGAATACAACCCAGATAAATATTCGGAAATGTATCAATCGTGTATTACTCGTGTGAATTAAGCAGACGCACTGTCCTCTTCTCTGCAGCGTACTCCCGAACAGCGATCGCCTCCTTCGTGTGAACCCAGATTCCGATCCCGATTGATTTCACCACTGAAACTATTCGAAAGCAAACACCACGTTTGAGCAAACATGGCATTTGGGTCACTTGCCTACACCGATAGAAAACGCCAATTGATCCTCTGGCAAAAGAAGTAAGGAGGCCCCTCTGATATGACTAGAGTCCAATGTTACACTTGGGCATGTGTGTGAACAGCGTATACCTATCCGGTAGTTCACGGAAAGTCATTGAAGTCATCGTTTAAAAACAGTGTTAGTGACTATTCCGAAGTCCGCGCATACTGTTTGTGTTGTGCACACTCAGTTGGTTGGGACGGCCAATAACACCTGCGGTGGTCGTCATTGCAAATTTACCTTCGGTGTTTGATCTCATTGCTGGCAAGCCTGATGGGTTCAGTTAATATAATCACTGCGTAATTCACACCATGGCAGTAGAACTCGCAAGCACCCATAACTTGTGATAGAACGGCCAACGTGAGAGACATTCTTGACCCTTGAAGTAAAGGTTATTGATTTGCACAGCGGTGGATTTTCTGTGGAGTGGGTTGCCTCCCAATTCGATGGCTTGGAGAAAAGGGGTCAGCATCAAAACTGGTTGGGACCAAGAAACTTCAAATCAGCGAAAACCACTTTATTCACTTTGCCGTTCCATCACTGGTATCAACAGTGCTGTATACAAATAGTCTCTAACAGCTCGTCGGCTTGTTGTTACGAGGGAAATCGATGCAGGTGACTCGTAATACGGAGCATAGTGGTTTTCGCTGTGACCGGTTGGACAAATCACAGCTATGTCATCTTGTTGGCTTAAGAATATTGAACGATGGGGCCTCATAAGATTTAAATGAAGAGTTGTCGAATTGTCCCGAACGTATTCTTACGTTGTGTAAAATTATGATTCGAAGAAATTTTTTAACTGTGATGAGGCTGACCCAGCAGGCAGCTTGGTTGTGAAAGGTGATCCATACAGCGGCATTCGAAGGTGCATTCAGCGCTGCTGGGGAGAAGCTTAAACCATTAGTCATCGGCAAACACAGAAGTCCACGATGCTTCAAACACGTAAACCTTGTGCTGTAGGTATTTGATTATTATGCTAAAGCATGAGCGCGGATGACGAGAGATATTTCAAAGAAGTGGATTCAAAAAACCACTAATCAAATAAAACTGAAGCAGCGATCGAATCTCTCTTTAGATAGCTGTTCAACCCATTCCTACTCATAACTGAGAAATGCAAAGGTGGCGTTATTTTGCCGCCAAACACAACGGTAAAACTTCAATCTCTGGACCCCGGAGTAATCCAACTAGTTAAGTTAAATCGCAAAAAAGGCTTCTGATGCACGTAACCAATAAAAATGACGACGGTGCTAGCGGAAAGACCTTATTCCAGCAGGCATCCAATGTAATAGCTCTGCATCTCTTTTTAGAATAATCTTCTATACGCAATACAATGGACAAAACAAGTCTGTCAAGACCTAGCTCATTTGACGGTCCTCAAATGATTCAAAAACAGCAGGATTTATGAAGAATTCATCCGACGTCTGATATTTTTGGACCACCCAGACAGTCAAACCAATTACAACACACTGATGACTTTCCTCTCAGATGGACTGACATTAGAATCTTACGCAGTCATAGGTATGTTATTTTCTTACCATTTATGATTTCTTTATCAGACAAAAATACCACTTGTAGGGAAGATGCAGAAACGTTAGCTACAGAAAGTGACGAGGATGAAGAGGAGGCGGCTGAGTGTGAAAAGATTCTGGCGAGGAGTACAACGGAAGTTACTAAACTACTGCGAAAATTTGCACTAGAATCGTGTGCGAATTTTATGCCCGAAGTAGAAAATATGGGAAAGAGGCTGGATGTGCCTCAGAGACGACAAAGCAAGAAACAAAATTGCAATGGATTTGTCTCATAAAATATATTGCTACTAGATATTTATTTCACGTTTTGTTTCAAACGCGATGGGCATCAAAATTCTCGCTTAAACCGTTCGAAAGTTTGGTGGATGCTGACAACTTGTCTTTGTGTTTCAATTCAGTTTTATGCTATTTTCTGAATGTCCCTTCCAAAAGAGAACAAATTTGGTCCGTCCCAAAGATGTTTACTCCAGAGGGGGGAGTACTGTATAAACAAGCGAGAAGTGTAGGAAATAAACTAAATCTTGCACAAATGTACTTGCTTACTGGACGATCTGAATGATTCTATTTCATCATTATACTTCAACCTATTGAAAATCAACTGGGTGAAAATGCAGAATCCCCAGTTCCTGTAATACATATCTGCACTACACAAACACACAGGCATACACACACACACACGCACACACACACACACACACACACACACACAAATACAACCCCAGACGCAGATACAGAGAGGCTGCGCTAGTAGTCACCCCATGCGGCAAAGTAATTCACATCTAAGTGTGAACTCTGAAATCTCCACTGGAGAGCACGGAAACACCGTACAGCTTTTTCACGTGCTTGTTAGGAATCAAGCGTAGCGTGTAGCCATCGAGATCGCGATGGAACCGCGACCTAGTGCGACGGAGTGTGAATCATGCACGTCAACCATCAGACTAACTGAAGAGAATTGGGCTTCAAAGCCTTCGTCATATTCCTACTGCAAACAAGTAGAGCTCATCTCTATTATTGTTTCTAAATTTTACCGAATTACAACATACGGAACTTCGAGTTTCTTTGAAACTGTATGGTTTTTGACTGAAAAACAATGTTGTGAATTGATCTTATGGTTAATATCACGACTATTGTGTTCCACTTAATTCGAAACGATTTTGTGTCTAAAGAAAAACAAAACTGATCACTGCCGCAGTCCTCTGAAGAAGAACCCAGTGGGCTGGGTTTTAAAACAAGCTATAAAATTTCGCAAAAATGTCTGTTTTTTGCCAAAAGTCAATCCTTGTAAAATAGCCATTGCTTAGCTATTGACTTCTGATTTACCTTACCGCAAAAACAGAGGACCGTCAGCGACTGTTCATCAAATATCTAACCTCTCGGAGACCGGACTGTTTTTTAAATTTACGGATTGAAAGAATAGATGTGTGAACAAATTAAAGAATGAACTGATTAAATAAATGAACGAATGAACAAGTAGAACAGGCCTAACCATATGTCATAGTAAACGAGAATCCAATGCTAACCCAAGTGAAATCACGTCCTTGCCTAACGGCTGGCAACAAAATGAATTTTTTCACACTCACACACACAAATGTTGTTCTAGAAATAATGGTAATCAGTCGATATTTCTGTATAACCTCTTCTGAGTATGAGAACATTTACTCCAACTCGAAGCAACGCCATCGGCGAGATGTTATCAGATAGTTGACATCTTGCTTTTCCCCATCAACGTGGTTGGATGTTCACAAACTCAAAACTGTGTAATAAACCGTATTTCAATTGGTAGTGAAACAAAACATAATGGCACTTCATGTAATTTATCACAGTTCCACTGGTTCTTGTTGTCATGTGCTTTTTGGTTTGAAAGGTATTGGAGTCGTACTAAACTATTCCAATGCCTTGAGAAATAATCAAATGAATCAACGTTGTGACCTTCAATCCCTATTTCGATGCAAATCACTGACTGAAATTACGAAGAAAACGGTCTTGTTTGTGAACTCTCACCGAATTTTCGGTACAGGGAAACAAAAACCTTCTGTCTTGATTTTAGGCTATGACTGAAAAAGTGTGCATTGACCGATGTGTGGGAGGTAAATTGTGATCATCCGGAGATGGTGATGGACGGGCGCTTTGTCATAGGGTATCTACGTGTAGCAAACAGTTTAGATTCAACCCCGTCGAGTTACGGTTAACATGCTGTATTTATAATCTGACACACTGTATCCAAGCCCCGGTTGTTTTGCAATTTTATCGAATTCCAGTACTGATTTGAATGTTGATGAAGTGAAATGGTTCAATCGTAGGCAATATAAACTACTACTGCTACTACCCCTACTATAACTACTACCAATGTTACTACTACTACTATTACGAATATTATTACCATTACTACTGCTAAATAAAATATTCTCCGTACTTACTGGGATTTAGCCACGAATACAAATCTAGGTGAGTTACTTTCTCAACCGTCACAAAACTATAAAAATGTCGCGTAGGCTTCTTTACTTACTAGTACTAGTCAGCAGTGCGCATACTACGAGTTACAGCTTGGGCTGCATGTAAACCCCACCTAATATCAGTAGAGTATCCGCACTGGCTATTGCAATCTCGGCACACGTCTAAGTAGAGATAAATGATTTTACGCCACTTACCAGTCGGAGTTGGCCTGAAGAAACAAGCGCTACAGACTACGTTTCTTTGTCAGAATAGAGACCAAACAACTTGGTTCTAATGATCATTTTATTTGAGTTATTTAAGAAAATATCCTGTGCGGTGGGAACGGTATATTCTCCCAGTCCCAAACGGTTTACTTCACTATCAGAAGAGATTGAAGTACATAGCCCTTAGAACTGAATTAGAGAACCACATAAAGCCTAAATAAATTAGCCGTCGAACAGCCCCGAATGACAGCCAGTCTTTCTCTAGTCAAAGTTGTCCAGTGGTTTGAACTGCATGAATCAGGCTCTTTAGGCAAGGGACTTCTCTCATTCAACCACCACCGGCCAGTAGTAAGTTATGTGATTTCACCATACTACACTGTATAATCAGTTCAGCCGTGGGACTGCCGCTTGACGGGTAATAAACTCACGGTGCCTAAATTTGCCAAAGTCAGACATGACGAATAACTTATTATTCGACTAGTAGTATAGTCATAGCATGTCATGGAACGAATGCAATACTGCACCTCTCGAACCTTGTCATCTTGTTTCCTTACAAACTGTCACAGTACGAGGAGATAAATTTAAACGAGAGCCAACATTCAGTACTATTCGGTAAGTCCAGGGGACTATTTCATTAGAGCTTCACTGTGACCAAACAAGTTTAAATTCACACAGTTCTTGACACATTTCGCAAAACGTTTCTTTTGTTGTTTTTAGGACAAAAAAACTGCCCTGGTCACTTACCGACTTTACCGGCTCCGTGGTTTGTGGTGACTGTGCCGGCGGTGCATTTGGTTTTTGACGTCGTTTAGCAAAACAGCAACAGTACACGACCAAGGCGACCATGATCAGAATGCCCAGTATAGCAATGCATCCACCAAGAATAGCCCATTTGCTAAATTGAATAAAACAAACAAATGTGAGCAGCATAATCTGTGAAACCAAAACGTCATTGTTACTCAGAATTGGTGATAAAAACGACTCCTGATAACACTTCCCAGCTGCAGTAGCAAACTCGCCGGTATAACGGATCACGTGATTTGGGCACGATGAGAGGTGCAGCCATCTAGACTCGTAACAAAACCGTTCATTTGCAGAAACTGAAATAATTTTGTTGATAATTTGAAAAAATTATTTCCCTAATTAAACGCAAGCCAAAATTTAGATGACTTATTTCCAGATTCGTCTATGTTCCACACTCAGCAACTTATTAAAAATTACTGCAAATCTTTTTACCTGTAGACTGAGGGTCGGCAAATTACACTGTTCGAGAGTGATGGAAAAATAATATTTACTCACAATTTTAATTTTAGAATGAAGTTTGAAATGGATAAAAACACAACGTTGAAAGCTTCTCTCAAAAACAAATTAACCTGCGTAAAAATTAATCGCATCCAAAGATTAGTTTTTTCAATAATCTAAATAGGCATTACCACTTTTTAGCCTGAGGTTTCACGCACGATAACAATGCAGAAGTTTCCATGGCGACATCATTTTTAACCAAGTCCCAGAATTATACTGAACATTTCTGTCTGTTACTGAAGTTCGTTTCGAATACTAATGTCCCATATGCCATGAAATTAAAATGATATAGAATGTTCTTCAGAGGTAAAAAAGTGACAAATCCGCAAAATTTTGATACTTCACTCTCCAATTAGAATCATGTTCCAGGGGCCCACAATGATAACTTTTTATGTTTCGACATCCGAATTATTTGGTAAATTGCTCCAATGGGATTTTCACGTTAACACTGGTGCAACGAATAACTGAATCGTTCACTAATGCATGGAATGATAGGTGGTGCACGTTTACAAGGCTAGTGAGGTGGTTACCTTGTTAGAGTGAAGCTGTTCGCGCTGAGCTCTTCCGCAGATTCTATTATGAAACTATTTGAGGACCAATGAAAAGTGAAAGCTCCGTAATCACTCGTTACATAGGCAGAGCGGAAGACCAGTAACATTGACGGTGGGATATGAAGTGGTTAACTAACTAGACACAATAGTCCCATATGCCATGACTGGCCATGAGTGTATTTGTGATTTAACGGAATTCAGCCTGTAACGTGTTTTGGGGATTTCTGCAGCATGGAGCGTTTTAGCGATGAGTCGCGTGCTTCGAAGACTTGGGTGGCCAACTTTGATCGTCAAAACCCTCGCCAAGTTCTTCACCTCTTTTCCAGTATATGATATGCTGAGGTAAGACAGATTCATGAACTGGTTCATTTTCGGTGATTGATAGGTAAACCTTATTTGTTCTCCTGTTCTTGTGGAAAAGGATACATTGCTTGCCTGAGTGCTTCCGCGAGAAACACCTGTAACGCGCTCAGTCAGATCGCCATTCCCATCTTGATCAGTGTAAGTGTTGGTGCTTACTAATGCACTTACTGGGCCCCAGCTCACCGAGTTTTCTTTCTGTCTTCGCAGATCGTGCATGTCTAACCCCCTATGGAAGACGCTGCATCGAGCATACTTCACACCCTGCATGGGTAAACACCAAAGCAATTCAGTTAATTGCGAGCGCTGTTTTCTCATCTTGTTGAGTTCAGCACAGTGTTTTCAAATACAGCTCATATTAGTCATACACTTAGACGTGGTTGGGGATTTTCATGCATGTCGTAAGGTCCGGGGTAGACAGTTAACAGACTCGGGTGTCGCACGTGTTGGAGCACATCAGTGGTGTGTATCCCCGTCACACCGTGGGTTTGAACCCGCGCCCTTTCGCCTCGAAGGTGAGTGTGACCAACGAGCTAGTCCGCGCCCGTTTGGACTGCTCCATATCACTGAGTTAAATTTGTTCAGATGTCATTCTCTGTGACAAACAACAGTGTCCGACAGCTTCAAAGGGAGATGCGGTACCATTGGAAAAAATCGATTTCTTGTAATCTTAGGGTTTACAAAACAAACATCATGGTTTACACGTCGAGTTCTTCTCTGATGCTTCCATTATTGAAATTAGAAATAACTTCATTTATTAAGAATCAGAAAAATGAATTCTTGACCAAGAAATTATCAATCGGGGACATTTCTGGAGAGCATCAGCTGACTTCTGAATAAGACGCTTAGTCGACCCGTTTTTTTCTACAGACTTCAAAAGTCGTTTGCAGTATTTATTCCCAAAGTTAGCTCACGTGATAATTTGGATGTAAATAAAAAGATTCCTCAGGCTAAATGATTCCTGTACGAGTAACCGAATTCCTAGCGTTTCATCATAGCACCAATATGACAACCATCAGCCTGAATCATTCTTCATTTAAAATACCTGGCTTATTGGTTTCTATAAGAAGCTTGTGCATTAGTACAGTGGAATGGGTATATACCCAGTGACCACGAAGGCCCTGTAAACTGTTGAAGACAGTCGGCAACCTGACTCTGAGAAGTGGAGTGGCGAAACACATATGGTCCCAATGGACCGGGTGTTGTTACGAGCCAAGCGACAGGGGATTATCCTCTTTTGCCGTGTATTCATCGGTTGTTTTGAGTGGTCCGTTTTGTATTGTGCTCTTCTAGTGCTCACATTTTGTACTATTAGAATGACGATGACGGCCAGCAGTGATAAGACGGCCATCAAGATGGACTTCGAATCTGGAGTATCCGAGTTCGAATTCAACCATCGCCGCCCATTCCTTTCCCATTCGACAGACCTTTATCAGGTATAATCGCCTTCATAAAATGTTGTACCGTTTGCAAATAATCAAAAAGTAATTAAAAAATTCATTATAATCATAATATTTGGAATGTGGACTTGGTAATCAGAGTGCAAACGGACAACCTTGGTGTAGCTTCTTGAGGTACACTACCTATAAACAGCATATGCAGTTCAAAACTTCTCAGAAGCAATGATCTCGCCACCATAGATCTCAGTGCCGAAAAGACATCACTCCGACTGGGGAGACAAAGATTTCGATGGTCAATGAGAAAAAGGATCCGTACTCACGAGTAATTCAAGAAAATCAGGACAGTCATTTTAGGCGTCTAATTTCACAACCAAGAAGCATAGTGTGTCTCAGAACTGTCAGACCAAAGGCCTCATTTATTTGTATAACAGATCGGTACGGTTCGGTATCCGTTTCTATTACGACCCACTCATCATCTCGGGATTACTAGTCCATATTTTGGTTTGAACCTAATAACACAAGTAAGCGGAGAAATACAAAAGTGGAACCCGCAGTAAAAAAAATGAGTAGAGCCCGAGTGTTTTGCAAAGCGTCACCAACAATCTGCAATAGACGATTCTAGTGAAACTCATACAAACCGTTTATCAGAGCGAACCGCACCAGTTTTGGGTCTTCGTTAATCTCAGTATGGTCAGAAAACTGGCGGAAAATTTAAGGTAATGCCCTACTGAAAGTTTGTCACAATTATTTTACCTTGAAATTTATTTAACAACAAAATCTGCACGTAGGATTGAAGCATATTTTATCGTATTATGTAATAGCCTAATTGCTCTTGGGGATAGACAACACTTTTTTGTCCCCCAGTAAATTTCGGTGCAATCGATTTTTCTCTGGTTACCAAACTCGTACACTCTTGTAGCTGTTTCGTAGCGATACCATCTGTCCATGGCTGACAATTCCACACTGTCCCGTGCACAAACCTACACATGCCCAACTGTTTAGACTGTTCACCTGCCTGGATGTGTTTGTGCGCGGGTGTGTGTGTGTGTGTGTGTGTTCGCTCGCACGTGACGAGCAAAAGCAAAGTCGGGGAAAAATCGGTCAGTTGACGAAAGTCAAAAGACCGTCGTGAAGTATTTTATTCCCATGCACGAAAATAAAACTGGTCTAGCTAGAAGAATTGTCTGGGCGTGAAATAAATTCAACAGCGGAAAAATACGGTACGCAACCAATGAAATAAAATAAAATAAAATAAAAAGCAAAGCAAATCCCGGAGTCGATTACAGTGAACAGATGACTATTTATTTGTCCTCAAACCACCACTGTCAGGAATTTAGTAGCTTAACTTTTTGCTGTCTGGTTCAGTTTAACGAACGTTGTGAGTGTGGAAGGTAAACAAAGCTCGTGGGTGTGGGTGTGTGTGTTAATGAAAACGAACAAGTGTTGATGAAATGCCTTTTGGACAATTGATTGAATATCCATCCTGTGATGTTATCACCCCCCCCCCACCCTCAATTTTATCCGCCGTTCACATTGTCTCGACTTCACAAGCGGTCTGTTCTTATCTCATCTCAGTGACTGTCTACTGAATGCACTAACGTAACTGCCGATTCACCACTTGTGAACGAAATTATATTCCCTGAGCTTGAAAATGGTTAGATAATTGAACCAGTCTGTTTGCGTGACCCATGATCGATACGCGCTGGGGTTTGTACTTTTATTTGGAATAGCTGGGTAAATTAAATCGTATGGCCAGGTCGTGCCGTCTGCAGTGTAGTTGCATTCAGACGCCTTCTTCTCATACATGATTTCCACCCGAAAATCTCTTTCCAATTTTTTATCTCTTTGTGTTTCCATTCGTCCCGCTCTCGGCTGGACGATGCTCTGATGCAGCAACCAAAACTAGAACACGGATATGCGATGGTAACGGTTGAAAGTGTTGAACTAAACTGAACGTGCCCTGTTATTTGTCTCGCTCACGTTTGCATTGCTAGTACAGCATACTTGTTTGGAATCCGTCTTCGGATTTCATCAGATTTGTTTTGGACCCGCACTTTTAGTTCACTCAACTGGAACACAGAGGCTACAGCCACCGTGGTAAATAAACAGACTTTGGTAAAATATCTTGCCGCACCGAGAATTTCATCGGAATTTCATCAAAACTTTAGGGGCTTTGGAGTATCGAGATCGAATCTAGACGATGCTGATTAAATTATTCACTCGGCCGCCTCTGTTTGCAGGGTTTCCTCTTTGAAGTCGCTATAATTACTGCATCATCAAGAAAGTTTTATATAGGACAATCCAACAAGATACATCGGAGATTTCGTCCAAGATTTACCAGTAATATAACTAGAATGACTAAGAAGTTCTTCTTGGAAGCTCAAGACAGAGCTGTTTTGTTCATCCTGCTTACCACCAGAAATGCCTCCCCAACAAGCAATTTTGAATTGGGACCTTTATTCGATATGCTCAATACTATGGGATGAAGTAGTATATCTGCTACTGCCAACACCGCAAAGGTTTTTATTCGCGGCTTTTGATTTTCCGGTTTAGGCGAAGACATGATAAACGAACATTACTGATAAACTAACCAGGTCGCTACTTTGAGTTTCAGTATAGCAAGAGACTAAATATAGGTGGATAACTACGTAACTATATACTTAAGATAACTATCGCACAAAATAAATCATTGTACAAGTAATGGACTTCTAGTGGTTGTTGAGATGCGAGTACCACAATTAAAAAGACACCAAACGCACAATCGTGGTTTTCAATGCGGTTCTTTGTGAGCCATCATAAATATTACACAGAAACAGTACAAAATGCAACAGTAACCACTCAGTGAATTAGAGTCTGTCAAACGCAAGCGAATGCAGGGCCACTTAGAGTTCAAGTTAAGTTACCAAAATGTCTACGGAAAATATGGCTCAAGGATTAAGGGATAAAATCAATGTGCTCTTCAGTCAGCGCTCACATATATATATACATATATATATAATGAAGTGGTTTGTTTTGTGCTATTAGTATCCTGAATACGTATTCCATACCCAGTTGGTCTCATGTAACTTTTTAAAATCTATTAGCAACTGCGTATTGCATTCCTAACAAAACAGTAGCGCTAAGTTGTTCCCAATGCATTTCCTTAGCAGGTCGTTCGCCGGCAGCCCACAGTTCATATCGACAATTAAAAACGTGAGATACTACCGCTCCCAAAAGCATGATGACTCAGGATCAGCTATGGATCGATCATGCTTGAACAGTTTACGAAATCAAGAGGAACCCAACTAGAGACGTGAAGTGCTACCTGGTGGCGGTCAAACAAGTCAGACAAGAAGGCAATCTAGCTGAACGTGCTCGTTTCTCTGGCTTCCCATTACCATTTAAAACCTTGCGACCTAGTCATCGGTCTTTGGTTTCCACATCGTGATCTGGCATGCACGGAATTCACACCAGAGGCTACTGCGCTCATGGTTCCGATTGCATGCAAGACCGTACATGAGGAAACCTAAGTTAGACCACCAAGGTTACACAGGTCAAATTAAATTGGTATAAAACGCTTTAATGTGAAATATCACGGCTCAGTAGTGAGGTGAGTGTATATATTGTACGATGATTTATTTTGTAGTGCACACATTCAATCCTTCGTCACGTAGTAATCAGCCGAATTGCATGACCTGTGTGTATACACAACTGTGAACGAACGATGTCACATAGTTTCATTTGGTGGTGCAACATTCTGTTTAGGCTGGAAATCGTGCAGATATTAGTCTGTTCAGTCACTTCGATGCTTTCTGTAGACACCGCAAATGACCGACTGCTTGATAGGTGCTTAGGTGTCTTACCATCAATTGAGAGATTTTCATACTCTAATGGAAATAGATGGTCACAGCTTTCGAGGCCACTTTATTTATAATGAGTTTGTTCAATGTATGATATTCGTCCACGTCTAAATCTTTTCATCAGTTCGAACTGGAAAACAAAGGTCAAAGAAGAGAAAGCAAATTCCCTTGTATAGCCAAACTTACATGCAAAAAGGTAGGTCACTGATTGACAGGAGGCGACTCGAATCGCCAAATACAACTGTGCAACTTGAAACTGAGTTTCCAAAAGAAATTAAGGGCGAATTTCAAAATCGTCTGTCCTTTGGAGATTCGCAAAGCTGTGATGCTTTCGAACGTACGCTGAGAAGCTGTTGTCATCTACACGTTATCGTATCTCATCGTGTATATACCACTTTTCGATGGTAATTTATGTCAGTTTTTTCGTGTATTTCACTTCCGGTCGGTTATTATTATGCACGCGGATAACACTTATGTGGGCATTTGACATACACGAGGTTTTATAGTCGACCACACTGGTACACGTTAATCATTTTCGTATCAGGAAATACCCCGAATGGAGTGCTCTAGAATTTGTAGCTTCCACTATTTAAAATAGATACAAATCCAAAGAAGAGGAACCTAGGAAGATTGATAAACCTTCCAGGCGAGAACACGGCGTATTTCAGTCTTGTGAAAAAGCAGATAAGACATTTTAAGTACGAAAGCTATTTGTTTACAGAGAAAGAGATAGATATATATAAATAGATAGACGCCGAAAGATGGAAAGGAAGATAGATAGGTAGACACGCAGACTAACAGATGTGCAGGTAGATAATATGGGATTTTTTTTGTCGTGTGCTGACATGACAGTTCAGTAACTCCATCATAATCTACGAGATCAGTCTTTGAAAAGTTTGAAATTTTCCATTTTTATTCAGATGGCATCAGACGTGTCTAACAACGATCGTAATATAATTAATACCATAGACCGAAGAGGGTGTAGTTACCGATCAGGATCTTTGTCCTGCTGATCATTTCGAGGTCATTTTTGATCTATCTCATGCACGATGAAATGTGTCGGCTTGCCTATCGATCGCTTTAGCTTTTGTGAACACCGCGCACCAAGGAATCCTATCCGGGGCCATGCGCGACACAAATCCCACCCACATTAGCCTCCTTTTCGGCCAGATACGTGTAGAGATTGTGACTTGTCTTTACTTCGTCAAAACATCGGGCATTGAGTTAAATTAGATCCACTGGTGACAAACTACTTTGAGTAGTTATGGAGGATTGAGCCTCGTCCTTCAGCTAACACTGCTGAAAAATTGTGCTCCTTGTACTACCCATTAAAGATACTTCACAAAAGGAATTATTCATCCATGTATATGTATTGTGGCACTAATACCAAAGATAACTGAGCTCAAAATCCTGTTACCGCTCGTCTCAATATACAAGCGTGAAGATATACACCTTTACCGATCAGTCTGGATAATTATTTTTCAACTTGCAAATACCATGAGGCATAGCCAATAAATCAGACAGACTGTTGCCTGTGACAGAACCAAATATTCGAACAGCCCTGGACCACCCTCCACCCTACAACGGGCCATAGATCAGATGGAAACTGACATAACACGTGAGAAAAATTCAGTCTTGGTGTAAGCTTGGATTACAGTTGGTTTCTTTCCATTTTCGTCACCATTATTATGTATCACTTTCTCTTTGTCTAACTGATCCAATTACTTAATTTGTTGTAACATATTGTGATGCAAAAGTACGAGTATGAGTCACTAGAAACGAGCTTGTTTGCCAGTCTGTGTTCCCAGAATATGCCCAATGGGAATAATCGCACAACTGAAGACATTATCCTAGACTCAAAATGGGGAAAACCCGTTGAGTAGGTAAATTTTATGATTTCTATGACATCAAGTGATTACTTTTCAGCCACTATTATTTTTTCTTAATTCACAGAGAGTTTCACACTTCCTTTTTCACATTTGAGCAATTCTTTTTCCCATAACAACCGTTTTTCAGCAGTTAAGTAATTTCACCAAAAGATTCACCCTTTTACCTCGCACACCTTTACTAACAGATTTTGATATTGCGACCAGACATGGATATACTTGAATTGACTACCCAAGGATAAATAAATGATGTGATAAGTTTCAGAATAAGACAAGATTGTCTTTTTTACAAACTGATGAATCAAGTGCATCGTTCGGTTATCACGCACCTACTCATATAATCATGTGACTATAAATATTCTCATCATTTTACACGATTGTCACAATCGTTAGCATGAGAAGGCAAAAACGAAAAAAATTCCACACGACAGAAAAACTTTCATTCACTGACGTGTCCGGATTCCGTGGTACTTCACGTAAATGGTGTGAATAATGAACCATTAGCACCAGTGGGACTTACCTAATGCCTCGATATAATCCTCTGAAAAAAGATAATGGCATTATTGACAAAGGGGAAGCGAAAACAATCGCGAATTTCCAGTTTTGGTACAAAAACGAATCCAAGGGGATACAAAGTTTCTAGGACTGACGTTCAAAATTAGGCACAATAATAACCCGTTCGTCAAAAAATGAATGAAATGGAAAAAATCATCATCTTTAAGTACGACAATTCTAATTGCTCTAGATACTAAGCTTGCAAATCGAGATCTGGCAGCACTAATATTTACAAAGGTGCACAATCTACCTTTTAGAGATAATTTTTGGTTCGGGAGGATTTCTAAGCTTAATCTTGAGTTTCAAAATATTCTTCTTGGAAAAACATCTATCAGTGAAAAAACGAAATGACTTGTCATACAGTTTTAACCCCTAACTCATCAATGAAAACCATCAAAGCACTCGGTAGAGGCGTTTCAATTTTGTAAGCAATTATCATTTGCAGTGTATTTACACTGAACCCCAAAAATGGGGCTCGAATTAGCCTCAGTATATGATTGCGAATCGAACGGAGGACCGTGAGGACAGTGGTACTCGATTGGCTTTGAACTTTGTTTGGCACTTCGGAGCTCAAAAGTTCGAGTCCCCCCACCGACGTCGAACTATTTGCTGGTAGACAGTAATCCACTGTCATCCGGCTCGTTACTATCCCTGATCCACTGGGACTCTATGTGGTACTCCAACACTAAAAGTCTGGAGGCCTGGTTCCCGGGTCTCAGATTTATTGCAGTGGGCTTTTCAGGCTATGCGGGGTAGTCCATCGGCTGCACTCATGAGTAAGCATGTGTCAAAAAATGCTATCCAGGTTGGTCCTGAAATTTTATATCCCGTGAACCACATCTTTCGACATTGGCTGTGAACGGCAACAATGATGCACTCCTCTGATAGCCGTCTACAATGTTGGAAACCTAAGTACGTTGAGGAGTTGTACGGCATAGTGCTGAATTGTTGTATAATCAAATCAATTCTTCCACCTGTGCTGGTCACATAAAAATCATTGGTCCACTTTATAATGCATGAAACTATACTGGTGTGAACAGCAGAGAACATTAGCGAAGCGTTTGGCAAGAAAGCGACTGGTAAACACTGAGTACTTCGTTTGTTTCCTAAGTCTCATATAGACATTTTTCATTTCCAGAAGTAATTGTATCGATTGACTAGCTGACTATTGTAGTGGTCCTAGATGCTTCGTTAACTACTTACAAGCTAACTGCAAGTTTTGCCATCACTATTCACATAGTAATGGTTATTCTAAAACATAGCAAGATCTGAATTATTTGATATAACGGTTTTGTATAAAATTATAAAACCTTAGAAATGAACCCTTTCAAAGTTTGCTTCATATCTCAGACAAAACGTTGAAACTGTCCACTGCACAGTATAAAAGTGATTACGAAAGTCGTTTTAACTGTTACAAACGCGTGGTACGAAGTCTAGCGGAATATGAAGTGCCGAAGCAAAATCTCAAACTAGATATTCACCAAAAATGGAAACTTTGGTTACCCTGTGGTGTAGTATTATTATCAGGCACGACAGGTTCATTAGACATAGTTACAGTGAGCATGTGCCGCGAAAATATGACGGAATAAACGATAAAGCCTGCTACTGTGTACTTGACATCGCATATTACCGGTAGTGTTATTCAAAACTGTCATTCACTCTACCTAACTGATAATACATCCAGCGGCTAGTTAAATTTCTATCCATCAGACAAACTATTCAGTACCAAACCGCTAGATTTAGAAAAACAAAAACACGGATTTTGTGTTCTAGTTGTCTATCTTTTATCATTCGCTCTAGTTTGCTGTTAGCCTGAGCAATCTTCATCCAAGTTCCTCCTGTAGAGTCCATAGGTCTGGTTCATTCTATGTCTGATGGAATTGGAATTTGTTTGATTTTTTTCAGGAAAATTAACTTTTGATTTGAAGTGACGTGCTTTATTTTTGATGGCATCACTTTTTATTCGCTGAATGTAGTCTTTCACGGAATCTCATTTGCAATGGCTTTTCAATTTACCTGATATTCTGACTAGCATGGGTTATCATTTATGAAATCATCATTTTGACCCAACCACCAGACTACTCGGACTGGCTTTTAATAACTTGTTAAGCATCAACAATACATAATATACCGTTCTTCCGTCACTGGCTCCGCACTGAACCGGAGGCAGTTCTTCAATAAGAACAACCTACAAAGCTTTGCTAATATATCAATGTAAATAGCAACGTGCACCATTTCCATCAGATATGATCCCATTACGTTGCGAAAGCCAGCTGCGGAAGCAAGCCATATCATGTGATGTCGATGTTGAGCAAACCCGTGAGAGCCAGACTAGTGGTTATCTGTTCCGTTCACAGCTGCACGCCCCTCGGATTGGAGTCCCAGTCTGGGAATTGGTGGACGTGTGCACCGCACGCCTGATGATTCCTAACAAGTTGGACGAAATACTGGGGGCTGCGTGGGCTGCACCGCTTTCAATGGGGTGCATAAAGCATTCACTCGACCTGACTTGGGTGTTCACACAACATGATGAATCATGCACAGAATGGACCATAATACCCCTTCTCTTGTTCACATAGATTTGTGTTGGCTGAGCGGTCAATGTTTTATCAAAAACCTAAATGATATCAACAGTTCACACTTTGGGCTAGTGATCAAACATCGGCGACTCAGATAGAAAGCCCAGCTATCATAAACCTATGCAAACCATACATCTGATATTGAAGAAGAATCGATTTTCCAAGTCACGGCAAATCTTCCCGTAATTTTTTTGCTCAACAAATTGTTCACTCCATTTTTTTTGTATACTACGCTAAAACGTATTTCACTTTCGGTAAGTGCTTTGGATTTGGTTATTTTTTTCAATCAGCTGGTTGAAGGGAACTATCGGAAAGTGATTTCCAAACGTGATACCTGACTTTGGTCATTTGCTTACAACTGGAATTTGTCAGTTACTAGAGAGTCCTCGTAGTATAATTCAAAACCCATCAAGGCCCATCAACGTTTGTGGCCTAACTCTGTCTTGTACTGCACAGAATAATGTCACGCTGAGATTGTAGAGGTCCAGTCTGGTTCCCCAAAATCAAAACTCAGCGCTAATGATACCAACTGCCAATAATTATAATGGAGTAAACCGCTTCTTTTATTTTTTCCACATGCTTGTGCATGGATGCAGTAGAATGGGTATGCTCTATAGTCACAAAGTTTCACTGCACTATTAGGGAGAACCGGCAACCTGACCTTGAGACGTGGAGTGACGGAGAACCACATAAGGTCCCAGCAGGTCACGTAGTTCCGAGCCGGACGACATAAGAATGCTGCCTACCGCCAACCTACGTCCGACCAACGGAGATGGGAACCAAACGTCTTAAATCACTAGACCACCAGTGGCTACGCAAATTTCCCTTCTCATCGTGTATATCCGTAGGCACGAGAACGAAGTGACATATATTGTCACTAATACATTTGGACCTGAGATTTTCTACAAGAAATTAGTAAAAAATAAATTATAGTAATCACAGGTGCTGTCGAAAGTCGATAGATGTCGTATATTTTGTTGGAGACTAGTCTATCCCTTATATACAGCATCGCCTCCTTGCACAAACGAATTGTATCACCTTCACCTATCACTCCATGAAAGACAAGTAGGCCGGAATTCCGTTTGATCTCGTCTTTCGGTGACAGATGTGCAGTAAAATTTCTAAAATTTGTCTGTCAAAACGAAGGTAATGGTTTTACATTTGGTATGGACCCCAGAATAAAACAACCCATTCGGGCGGCTCAACCTTCTACGAAATTCAAAAACCATGAACTTCTAAAGTGTTATGTTTCCCAATATCTTCATTTGTATTTCCTTGAAATGTGCATAAATTTTCACCACACATACAGATACCATACATAATTATTCATAGCCGGTTCATTTTATTTCACTTTCCAACGGGATATCCACAGTATCAAGATAAAAACAGAAAGCCTGACCAATGAAGATAACTTTCAACAAAGAACTGCTTCAAACCCTAAAATAACTAACGTGTTAACGAACTGAGCATTGGGTTTGTCCACAGCCGACGATAATCGGCGTCAGAAATTAATAGGTAAATACAAAGGGTATAACGCTGTTATATTTAGAAATGTCGCACAAATTCCGAAGGTCAATTTTCCATCAGTAAATGTAAAAGGTCAAGGTTATTCAGAGGGTCAAGATCAAATTCAAGGCCAAATTTCCAAAGGAATGCAAACACCAGCAGGGACTGTCACTTATGCACTAATGATGACATACTTGCAACCTGAAGCGCCAATCTCAGCTTACAAAAATTGGCCACGATGTCCGAACTTGGGAGTAGACTGAAACTTGTTCCCATCGATTGCTGGAAGTTTGCGATAATCCTTGAATGACTTTGATTCTTGATGATTCTCTCGTTCTAAGGTCCTACCAACACACTAAGACTGAACTATCCTTCTTATCAATATAAGTAGCACTCTATATGGAAGACGTGGTAGAATTTCCCTGGAAGATCACAACCAGTTTTGCGGTTATTGCCGCCCGTTAGGTATGCGTACCCGGTACTCTTCTACTCTAATTATCCCTATACTCGTACACTCCACAGTTGGTTTTCTTACTGTGGTCACATTCGAGTCGTTAGGAGCGTGCCTAAACAAACAGTCCATTTTCAGAATAACAGGGTGATTCGTTGAAAGTTATTTTGTTGTCTATTTAAGACTGACCTTCCGAGAGAGGACTAATGGTCCCAGGTTTGGATTTTCGACATAAATAGTATTGTTTATGAGAAACAGGACTAAATTCCCCCTGGATACATATGACCGGTTCCGCGGTTATTGCCGCTTATCATCTTTGGTCCCATTTCACTTCTTCTGGTGGTTCATTATCGTCTGATTCTTAGAATATGGTTCATTCTGAAGCTTCAGAGCTACAATTACCTCTCGAAAAAGTTGGAAACTCTGACATACTGTTTCACTTGGTGTGATCTAAGTTATCGGCAATAAGAACTCTGCAGCCTGCCAACTTAATGTTACAATTATCTGCAGCCATATTTTCGAATCTAACCTCTCACCGGACCCGCTTTCGCCGACTCCTTTCACACTAATAAGGCGTGATATGAAGGTTTATTTCTTACCGTCGTTTTAAAATTTGTTTTCGGTGTGGGCAATGATCGGTCGACGCACGAACTTCCCTCTCAGCAGGGATCAGAAACAATAGATTGATCTCGTCATTACCTTTCTGTGCCGCTTTCTTACGGTAAATAAATTACACAGACGAGAAAGGATGAATGGCTTTATTATTATTCAAACTTCCTCCAATCAACAAGCTCTTCTTTAAGCCCTTTTGCGTTAAAGTTCTAAGCGGAAATAAATAATAAATTGATTCTCCTAATGCCAATAGTCAATGTGCAGGTAAAAAGTGATCAGAGCAATTCAACTCACTGCAACTCGTCGTACGAACAGCAGACCCCTTCTCCACTTTTGCTATCCCGACAACAGTAGCGTTCAAACATCTGGTTTGGATCATCCGGGCAAAGAAAATATGGAAATGTTTGGATTTCTCCCATCCGATCGACGTACTCACTCTTTGGCCCCTCGCATACGGTGTAATCATCTGGTCGTGAAAAACAAATTCGATTCGGATAGGGAACATGTCACCGAAAAGTATAACTGTATATATAGGGCATATCTTTATATCACCCGGTAGTCACGTTGCTTGCTGATTCGTGTTTTGATATATACTGTTTGCAAAACCTGAGTGAAAGGGTGAATGTGTTGGTTTTTTTGGGTCTATGTGCTCTGATTTGCTGTATGCTAAGCAGTGCCTTTATTGCTCTTCACAGGGTTTGCTAGCGCGACGTAATGGTTATCATCTTCAGCCTATCCATGCAGCAAAACCTCGAGATGTAGGCTTCTCCCTTTCATTTAAAACCCGTGAATCCGACCGGCATCGTCAATCTTTATTTCGTGACTATTTTGCTGGCAATAGTTCCACTTCCATGATGATGTATATGTATGCTGTAGGTGAAGTCTGTGTCCCTTCGGGTCATTCATGTTTTTTGACTCTCTTGCTTACATATCGCTTGATGTATCCTATACGCAGGACATCAGAGGACACAAGAAGTCATGTAAGTTCATGGGGTTTTCGTGGTAGGCTGCAATGGGGCCACTTTTTCTAACCAGTTCGTCTGTAACTACGATTACTGGTGACGGCAGTATTATTTCAACAGCTTCGAAATCATGTGCGTATTATTACAATGAGTACATTTCATCGAATTTCCTCATAGCTTTGCATATAAAATGTTTCGAAACCATTTTATAACACTTGGGAAGTACCTCCACTCACCGGCTAAGTTGAACAGTAACCTACTTTCCTAAATATAAGTTTGAAGGGACGTATTTCCTGAAGATAAACTAATAAGATGTAGTAGAGTCTTTATGAAATCCCTCTGACCGTCGGTGGTGAAAAGTTTACCATCGTGAAGTTTAAAACTTGACTACCGGGGTTTGAATCCTGCCAAAGCCGGTCACTTTGCCCTCTCTGCAGTCTTTGAATCTGATGGTTGAACACATTCCGGTTTGGTTACAAAGAACACTGAGCTGACAGACACAATCGGTGACGTCGTCGAGCGCACGCGGTACACTCCAATCATCCATTACGCAACGCCTGTGGGAGACTAATCACTATGTTAATCTGACCAAGGCCTTCACCGTTACTTATTTCACAAACAATCAACGACTATTGAGATAGGCAGAGGCGCTAGCATTTAACCATCGTCACCCCCCAACTGTGCTAACAGCGAGAACGGTTAGTTACTTTAGCCTAGTCTTGGTAACGTGTTTTGTCTTATTTGTTATCATTAGTTGTATGTGCTTTTGCCTTTGGTCTCATGCCAGCGTTCCATTTCCGATTTATAAATGGTCACCTTGACTGAAGTATGCACTGGTGAAGATGCAGCGAAAAGGTCGGGAATACATCGTGCAATCTAATGCTACTGACTTCTGTGTTCAGTCTTTGATTGACAGCCGTCCCTCTCCAGATCATACGTCGTATAATAACTAAAAAGGAGTTAAAAGTCGTTCAGAAACAATATATATATACATATAATGATGGATAATTGAATGCTCAAATCTGATGAGCCACAACTACCGCGAAACTTGACGTGCTTTTCCGAGAAATTTCGTTCAACCGTCTACAGATAAAATTTGCTTCATATATTTAAACCAGCAACCCCATCGTCGTCGTTCTGGTGGTTAGGTGCGAATAACTCACATAGAACTACCAGCAACTCACGTTGAAGATTTATCACTGGAAACTCTTCTAAGATTGGCGTCCACTCACCCACCTAAAGCATGACTGAGACTGGTGCGAATAATTGATGTTTTTGTACCGTCATCAAGGTGTATTGTTTAACTTCTGTAACTGAGATATGAAGTGCGCGATGAACAAATTCAGCTGTGGCTAGACAGAATGCTGATACATTAGAGAACCGAAAACCGGGATTTCTTGTTACGGGTTACGTTTAGGCTTTTACAAAGTGAACAATACTAAATAAGTCCTTCAAGATAAAGAGACCCAGGCACGTTGCCGATGAGGTATTACATTTCAGCAGTTTCACCGAAGAACAGTGTAACACACTTTTGCAAATGGATCCATAAATTAGTTTCATCTTCTGTGCTAAGATTGACGTCTGAAGGTCAGCTGAAACGAAAGGGCTCTGTTGGGCAAAGAGAAAAATTCCTAGCACTGTACAGGATACTGCTACAATATTGATTATTTCGAACAAACAAACGGACGGATAAGTGCCTGTGCCTGCATATCCGTGGATCTTCAATGAAAAATTTCTCGGAAACGGTTAAGCATCATAATATATTCGAATCCGACTGCGAATCCGGTTTCTGATAAGCAGTCATCACAGTGAGTAATTTATAAAACTAGACAAACAACAGTTTATGGTTAAAGGTGTTTCAGTTAGCTAACACGGAAAACTTGAACTGCTTTACTAGCACCATATAAATCGCACCTATGCACGAATCAAGGTATTGCACTGCTCATTTACTTATTGAAAACATTTACAGAAAAATCAGTGATGCTTGAGATAACCCATCACATCGTCAGATCAGTAATCGACCTTTAACTGATCGAAGAGTATTAGTGAGAGATCACTCCGAATCCAAATATTGGGATTATCATCGATCATTAAGACACTCCCAATGTACATCAAACAAAAAAACATGTAGCTAGGTATAGTTACATTTGTAATACCCAACCAAAATTGTTTTCCGTGATTCGGTTTATTAATGACAATGGAGTTTTGTTTTTTATTTTATCGAACCAAGAAAATGTAAAAAATCACTTCCCGAAAAAGAGGAGCTTTCTCTAAAACTCAAGTAACTGGAAAACAGTATGCGAAAGAAAGCTTTTCGTCCGTACGGATGTTCATTTCTGGGCGAAGAAAAAAGTTATCTGACATTGTGTGAAAGCTCAGATCGGTTATAATGGCGTACGGTTTTCAGGTATACATGTGGTGCACAGCTGTTCCGCATGACTATCGATCGAAACAAGTAACCGCCTCGGCCATTAACATGTAAACATCAAAATGATGAAATTATCGGTTCAGTAGACTTCCGGAGATGGCGAATTGGACTAGATTTAGAATGCTAAATCTCACATCCAGCGCATCAACATCAGATGGATGCCCACTTTTCAAGAATTATTTCACGTAGATGAATGCACTGGAAAAATGAAGCCCGGTTCTAATCAAAAACAAAAGCAACTAAACCAGCACAGTGAGCATCGATGAAATGATTCATTTCCCAACCCTCTTATATGTTATATGTACATATTTCGTTCATGATTCTATGTAGACACCACTAATAAAGGCAATTCACAATGAACGAGGTAATTGACAAAAGTGTCATCAACAGCGGTGAATAGCTATCTACGTTTTTATGCTCAGATAACTACAGATTGCACAACCATGGTTACAGTTCTCTTGTAATATTGTGTTGCCCTCGGAAACGAGATCTGACTATCCTTCGACGTGACTTGACGGTAGTTATTCATGGTTTCTTATTCCCTACCGAAAAGTTGTTCGTAAGAATTAACAAAAGACATCACGCTCTGTATAAACGTTGCGTGAAAACTAATTGCACACAGCAATACGCACCCGTTGCACACACACCGACTTATCTTTATGTTACACCCATCCAGAAATGCATTCCAATTTTTGATCTATACAGATCCATAAGTATGCCATTATTTTCCTTTGGCTAACATGCTGATAACAAAGAGGTAGAGGCGGCTGAATAATACACCATTGCTATTGCCTGAATACCACTTTGTTTTTGTCTTAATTTGTCTTTCTAAGATGAGGAAGAACGGTTCTTTGCTCGCAAAAAAATACCGTTTCATTAACGCAAAACAATGATAGTATAGGACGTTGATTATTGTACCCAGTCGCTGAACAGTTCTTATTGGTCCGACTGGTGCGGTCGACCAGGCCATCTAATGGGCTGATGTTGACATTAAACACCGCTCAACAGGATTCACCTCTCGGTTTATCGATCCATGCCGTCGATCGTCTATCCTGGTAGCCACGAACCACTTATTACCCTTACACTCTACACTTTCAAATCCTTCGAGCGTTTTCGCTGTATTTTGGTATTTTACCTAACCCCTATGTGGTTGTTTTGTGCAAACCTTCACATTGCAACGTGAGAACAGGAGTCTAACAATTCATAAAAATATCAGCGTGTACAATGTATCAAATCCAGTTCGTCATTGAGAACCCGTGGAAGCCCAAGGCACAGTTTTGATCCTGCTTCGTGATGCCAGTCTTCGAGAAACGGCTATTTTAGATGGCCAAATGGGTGAGCGACTCACCTCGGTTCAGAGTTCCAGTTGGGACTCGATGCGTATTCTATGTACTGCAGAAAGTTATTGACAAGCCAGATAAAACAGGGTTTACCGTGGGTTCACCCGTTTCCAATGTTTAGCTGAGGATCGATACTGCTCAGTAAACAACCCGCTGAAGAACAGAATTCTCAAAGCACTGAAACAGAATACTTAATTTATTCTGGAGAGAATTCGTCTAACAAGTCCAGGCTTTCTGATAAATAGTTCCCAAAGGCAGGCAGCATATCGAAGCAGTTGGAGTCGTCAGTGTATCAGGACCGAAAGAATTTGGAGTGTCGAAAAACTGTTGTATCATGTGGTGTGTTGAACGAGAAAATTTTTAATATAAATAGTACGCCTTTGTCGATGGAGAAATTACGATTGAACGACGTTTCAATTACCACGGATCATCTTTCTCAAGGTATATTTGCCGTCAAGCAATTCCGAGGGATCAGTTACGAGTGTCCGGTAGCACTGGATTCCTTTTTATGTCAGTGTTCTTAATTGTTCTTTTATACATTTGATTGGTTCGTAGTCACACCCGCTCAAATCATCACCGTCAGTGATGACGAGGTCAAACAGCAATGTGACCTTCGGGTGGTCTACATCAGTGACGCCAGTGCGGTTCGAATTCCAGGAATTTCTGTCCCGTCATTTCGACTGACTCACGCAGGAAGAATGCTTTTCCCCAAAGATTCGGCAAAATGCCCCTAGTGCTTATTTTGAATCCAAATTGGAGTATTTTTGCATCGTCGTAATCTATGCTGTCCTTCAGCGTGAAGTGCGATCGCTTAGTCCCGCCCCACTTTCGCTAGGGCTATCCCGTTGAAAGGCCAGTTTTTCCTTCCTCTTTTGGTCCATCATTCTGGTCTTTAACCGTTCACCGGTTTGTCCAGCTGGACATTTCTCACGACTGATTTAGCTTTGTGGGTTACTTAGCTCGTTGGATATCGTGCACTGTCGCTTCTCAGTGTTATGAACCCGGAAGACAGTGCGGATATTGTAATTGTTGTGAAAGTATCAGATTGCCTGATCTGTACAGAATGCCAGTGGAGGCCAAACTGTTTTCTTGTTTCGTAGCCCGTGTTGCTTGTTTGATTTTTCATCAGTCACTTTGTTATTAGATGGAGCGGATAAGGATTGTGTTATATGACTCTGATCAGACATTTCGTTTCTTTCTCGCGAGCAGTATTCTCAAGTTTCGTCAATAAGTGTGGTGTACGTGAATAAGGTATAGACGATGCACTTTTTAGTGTATTCGTGATGAGAGAATGTTTTTGCATCGTGAGTAAATGCAAAGTACTGATGACGTTTTCGCGCTAGATGAAGTCGTGTCAAACAATCCATTCAGTAAACCAATGTATTTGATCACCCATACGACGCTTTTTAGTCCTACCTTTTTATTGCTTTCTCGCTCATGAAAGCTCTGTAAGGGTTGTAGGTCCAATTACCAATGTTTAGTGTACCACCGGAGGGAACCCGTAGTTGTGAATTTGAACCACGAAGTGCAGAACCACAAAAACCTTACTTAACCGTGTTCAAATGTTGCTCCCGATGGAAAAGATGGTCGGTAGAAGTGGGATTCATCTTATTGTTCAGTGACTTTTACTAATCGAACTGCATCAATCGTTTACGTTTCTTGATCAGTAAAATTTCTTCCTGCCACACAGTATTATCAAAAAGATGACCAAAATGTATCTCTGAGTTTAATTTTGATTGTTCTAAAAAATGAGAGCAAAGTGTTTCAAAACGGAAATAACCACTTAAGTATGACTGTGGAGTGTTTGAAAACATATCACTTGTTTGTTTGCTTAGAAGTTACTGGAATGATAGAAGAACAACATTATATTGCAAAAAAAAGAACCAAATATACGGGTGCATGCCAATGCACAATTTGAATGGAAAATGGATCGCTTTTCCTGGTTACTATTTAAACAGAACACTACGTTATCTCTCTCTTCCCGAAGAAGGAAATCCGAGGGGCATACCGGGTGACGTAGTCATTAGGTTAATCGTACAAATAACAGCAAAGTTAGTAGTAGCAGTAGTAGTAGTAGTGTGGTGAGTGTATATACTACTTATTAAGTAGTCGATTGCTGAAAGTGGATCTATCGTCATTCGTGGATTACCAACGCCGCTATGCCCAAGAGACCGAACGCAAGAAGGTGAACAACAACAGGCGAACCACACAACTGCTTCTCCGTCGGATGGTGACTGTCTTCAAGTAAAGGGAATAGTGACTTTTCAAACAACCATGTTTGTAACGTTTGTTTTGTTTTGTCGATGTCCGAACGAGCTATTGGCAACAGACAACCTATTATCCGGGCCTGCCTTGTGGATTATAACAGTAGTAGTAGTAGTAGTATTAGTAGTAGTAGTAGCAGTAGTAGTAGTGGTAGCATAGCCTGGGGTACCATGGTCAAACAGGTATTCACACTGTACACACATGTGGGGAGAAGGAGAATTTGTTTCGGAATTCGACGATAAAACAGAAGAAATCATCAATGAACGGAGGTGTAGCTAAACTAGGCACCTCTGCAGTAGTGATAATAGTAGTACATTTTTGGACCAGTTTATCTGCACCTATAAGCAGGCAGAGTAGACTGATTTAATCCGAAAAGTAACACAACCGTGCCTAACTATTTCTAAAGCTGAAACAAGGACGGAGCATGCGCAAGTCATGTTTCACTCAAATTTTCTCACATAATCTTTGTCTTGGAATTCGTTTCACCAGATACGGAGTAATGAGAGACTGTATCGGTTTTAGGGCGTAATCTTTCGTCGTGCTCGATGGAAAATTGTGCAAACTCTATCTGATCATATGAAATCAGTGTCTGTTCTGTTGGCTCTCACTCAGCGATTTTGCCAAGGTAAAATAATTTCGTTTGGTAACGCAGTTGCTTTTATACGTTGGAATACTTTTCCCCTAAAAATAGCTGAAGGTCTATTGGTAAATATTTTTTAAGCTTGTTGAATTAGTTTCTTTCAGTACTTTTTTGTGCACTGCTGGTCCCAGCGATGCCAGCAGGCATTTTTTGATTTCGCGGGCTGTCTGTCTGCAACATTTTCAAAACCCGTAGTTGTTCATTTCGGTATCCAGCTTGTTCGTTGATAATGGCACAGAATTCCTCTCGAGGAAACTGCTTACTACGTTCAAGACTGGCCAATTGATTATTGGGTAACTACTAGCTTCTCTAGAAAATTTGTTTATGTCGTTCTTAGCCTTCAAATTAACCAGTTTTATTTTATTTGTTTTAAAAATTATATTCTTCGAGATAGACATTTGGCTTGTCAGTGTATCATAATATCGCGGCGATTCGTCAGTCTTTTATAATGTCTTATGCTGCGAACATTTACCGAAAGCGTGTCACTTAGGATTCTTTTCCCAGCCTAATGCAATTTAGTCCCTTACTCATTCGGCAGCCTTCCAGATACATTGCGCAATGTCGTATACTACTAAATAAGGAAGTAAAATATTATTTAATAATAATTGCGTGAATTTATCAGGCAAGGTGTTGAAACCTCTGTCCTGCGGTATAGAACGTTTAGTTCTAGTCGTCATGATGACCGATTTATTCACCAATTCTTCTGTCCATGAAAGGACCAGAGTAATGTCTAGTTTTGTCTACTAAAATAACAACTGTTATTTCTCTTTCCAATAAATCAGAAAAAAAAATTGAATTTACGAAAAATCTCCATAAGCGGAGTTATTACTAGGACATCCCTGCTCTCCGGTCAGGTGAGTACGGTTCAGACCAGGTTTCCAAATAGGTAACAGGCTCGCGCTTGATATGCATCCGGATATTCGTACCAACACGACTTGGGAGCACCTCCGATGTGCCGCATTCACGTCTCTTAAATATGGTGTTACCAGTAGGAGGCAAAATAATTTGTCATCATACAGCCCTTTTATTTTTGTTCAGTGTTGTCAATAATGCA
Organism: Fasciola hepatica; assembly: GCA_948099385.1. NCBI lineage: Eukaryota > Metazoa > Platyhelminthes > Trematoda > Plagiorchiida > Fasciolidae > Fasciola > Fasciola hepatica. The sequence continues at coordinate 2,549,211 of CANUEZ040000112.1, read as the reverse complement.
TATCCAACGCGTTTCAACTTGGATTCGAACTCGGGGAACGTAATCGAGAACCATAACACTGCTTACCACCAGTGATGGTCACCTCCAATCGTCAGGCCCAGTTCAAAATCGACGAATTTGCACTGCCGGCAAATACAGAATATAAGATGTTTCATGGTTCCGTATTTTTTCAGTTATTGACAACTGAGTGCTGATACTGTATCAGGAACCTTCACAGTAAGAAAGATAATTAATGATTTTATATGAACTAAGAAATTAAGTAAACTGATTGCAATTTTTCCCCGAGCCATAGCTCATCCCCAATCATTTGAAAAGGCAAAATATAAAATAAAAACCCGTAGTTTTGTTGCTCAGTCCTACGACGGTTCCAGGTGTAGCTACTGCTGCGGATGTGTTGCTTCCATCTTGACCACTATTTGTGACCAAAACCAAGACCATCAATCCTATAGGCGACTGGTTTTTAGATCATCAAACGGACCTTTCCGGAAACAACACACTTCCGGAAACCCTAGAGGAGACTCCTGATCACTGACTATCCGCACAATTTTATAACTGCATCGAACATACGGTTTTTGGCAGAAGTTCGCGCTCGATATCATGATCGTGTTTAATAGTCATACCAATCCAAACCTTAGAATGTTGCCAATTCTCCCTGACAATAAATAAGGCTCTTTTAATGGTCCTCGCTGAACATTACTCTTGCCGGTAAAATATCGTCAGTCTGCAATGCAAAGCGATTGAGAGGCTACTTCGATTTAGGTTTTGTGTATTTCCGTAAATTATGGTGAACAGAATATTAGAGATGTGTTTTGCATTGCTTTGCCATTGATATATTAAAATCCAGGCCAAATTAGTTCCATCCACAGTCATTTTTCTTTCCTACCATTAATCACATCTTTGATGCTCCAAACGTCCTCTTTTCAGATAACGGCTCTGCAAACATTTGTCACCTGACGGATCCAGTCCGATTCTTTGGTTGTCACACAATCGCACAACTGATTTTGAGTCCTGTCAATGCATCCGTGTTGCGTATCAATAACATTTTATGGAAGTTCAAATAACGATCCTGTCAACTTATGATGTATGCTACCTCGTGCACTTGACCCTATTTCTCTGCTCTTCGGTTGCATCGTATGCCGTGACACGAACTGTTTTCTAACGAGTTTCCACCTGCCTTTCTTTTGATTAGTATCTGATCACTGACCATGGCGTTTAGATTGCACACATTTCGTCAGTAGTCTGAGTTAAGTCACCAATGAGCACTTCTTTCCAATGTTAATAACTGGTCGACCCTATCCATTATTCAACCACCGCAGTGTTCATTAGAGAAAGCAGTACATAGTCCAAGCAATTTGTTACAGTTTCACGTTCAGACCAGTCCTATCTCTGCACGAAAGCTCTGCAAAGCTTTTCCCATTGCCTTATCCGACGTAAGCTTAGCTGCAGACATGTCCATTTTCAGTTCGAAAAATTGTGCAAGTAGCAACCCTCATTTTGCGACACACCAGAGTGTCGATATTGAAAAACGACGTGCGCATCTTCGGCTAGAAAAATCCAGACAAGCATATCTTTTATCCGATAACAGGCCATCATTTGGAATGCAGTTGCCTTGGTAGCAAAACTCACTCACTGAAACTGTCGCGATTTCTGTGAGCACGTCCTTGTGGTACTAGCTGCTACATTGAAGTAGTAGCGTTTTTTGTTAACTAACAGTTCTTTTCTAGTTGTTTATTGAACATTTTGCAGAATTTCTTTGGAAATGAGTATTTCAGTCGATTTCGTCATCTTGCTTCAATTATTTTTCAACACGTATTAACTTATTTTTCTCGTTTCCTCACATTTTTTTACTTACTGATTTTCAGTGATTTCCAGTGCTAATAGAGTTCGAAATTCAGGCTGACGATTCCTATGAGTTTCTGATAGCTGATCGTGGATATTGGATTGTAAATGATTCATGACCAGACGAGGTAGTGAAACGTTATGATCTAAAAGCCAAGCTCTGCGATCAGGAACCTATGAAAATCGGTTATTGATTATTTGAAAATAATATTGTGACTAACTTTCACCTACCTTAAAGCTCTGAACGAACAAAGGTGACCCTGATTATCAGATTAATTAAGTTTAAATCAATTGATTTTGATCAGCGAACCAATAGAATTCAAAACGTACTTCGAAGGAATCCTTGGCCGTACCAGTTATCTACATTTCGTTCAGTGATCAATGCTTTCGCGATCAACAACCTTCCTGATATTTCCCCATGAGTGATAATTCAGGTGGGTTGTGGATGATTTGGTCAAGATAGCATAATTCAGGTAATGAAATTAAAATAACCTGTGGAATTTAATACTCAGTGTAACTCTGCCATCTAGTGATGGCTCTTTTTCAAATGTGGTAAAAAACCCACACTTGTCGCTTAAACCCAGACATATATGCATGTCTTTTGATCGATGCTAGTCAAACGGTCATCACGGTGGACTTCACGCCCTTCTGGCCCGGATTTAGGTTCTACTGCCGACGCGGCCATTCACTTTCCCCAACTGGTGGCCTCAAATTAGCCACAGCCCCGCTCCTAAAATATTGTGCAATTGTCATTTAGCAAAAACCGAGTGACCACAAGAATAAAGGAATAAGGACTGGCTTATTATTCCGAAAAGAACCCCCTCTGGTGCCTTTGTCTTCTTTGAGTGTGTTAGACTGTAGTAACGGTGGAAATGTAACCTTGCGCCATGAAAATTAACTCAGAACCATGGTGCTAAATCTAAAGCGAACCGTACAATGTCACGGTCGACTCATATACTACTCGTATACGAAAACTCATGGTAAAGTTGACCCATTCCGTCCATTTTACTTTCCGAACGTGCACCGTAATTAATAGGAGCAGATAAAGGTTGCCGTTCTAAGGGTCAGGCTTTAGGTCACCTTATTGGTGTCCAATCAATGTATGAGTGGGAACCCGATGAGACACCTGCTGAGGTGTGGGCTCATGGAACTTTCTCTGTTTTTTTCGTTTCATATCAAGCACGTGCAACACCTGCCGAAGCTCATCGGCTCAGCATGCTACATTGTGATGCATGGAGCGTCGTTAGTCTTGGGGATAGAAGTTATGCAAAACTATTGAGAAAAAAATAAACTGTTAGGATTGGTAAGATTTTACTCAAAATGTTTATAAACTGACATCTAATGATACAAATAATCTAGTAAGCTATTGAGATATATTGTTCATTTCAACTTCACCATATTTACTCAGCCTTTTTCGGGACTTTGAAAACGGAATAAAATTCCTTTTTGAAAATTCACAAATATGGCCATTCAAATACACTGACTTTAAGTAAGTTAGCAAAACTACACCCAGTCATGTAATCCGCACATTAGTTTGTTTTTATGCAACACAGTTTCACACTTACGTGTTACAAATCCACAAGACCCCTAGTGTATCCTTGACATTTTTGACTGTTCTATTTTATACAACTTTTATTCAACGTGTAACATAAGTGATCAATATTTGAATGTGTGCTTATCTGTATTATCCAGCTATTAAATTCGCCAAAGCTAATAGGTGAGACACCTGGATTCTTCACTTACCCGACTGGGTCTAACGATTGCCTGAGTAAGCTCAATCTGTTTGCATGAATTTTTACTAAAAGCTACTTTCTGGCAAAATTTATTTCCTACCTGCCACGCATCCAGTTTAACCAATGCGTCAGTACTTCGCGTTTTGAACAGCCAAAAGTGAATCTGAATTGTCCTGCTCTGGAGGCGTCTCATTTCCGTCGTTACCGAATTAGTCACTGAGCAAACAAAACTAGCTCACAAAAGCCAACAGATTATATATGTCACTATACAGTTAACAAGTTGGTTTGAGTCTGATAGCCCACAGTGGACACCGTGTGATGCTTTCGTTCTTATCAATCAGCGTTAGAATTTTATGCGTCTGGCCTAACGGAAACAAAGCTGTATCATTGCAACACCAAGGTACAGATCGCCACTCACTTTGTTATCTGTGTAACTGCTGACGCTTGCTCACACACTTGCGGAGCTCTGGCTGATCGAGTTTTCCTTCCGTGTCCTTTCAGACTGTACATGTGCGACCCCAACGAAACAGCGCTGCATAAAGCACACTAGAACGTATTGAACTTCGACATTACTGGAACTGAAATCTTGGTATCAGGTGTTACATTAATTCAGTACATTTGTGAAATTTCCACGCAGTTCTCTCTTCTCACTCCCGTGACTGTAATCAGCAAGCTGCCGGGCCTTTCTAACCACTTAGACACACACATCTTCCGTTTCTTTTCCACTACTGCACCCGGTTAACTTGCCTCCGTTCACCTACCGTTTTCCTCTGAGTGTACCTAACCAGTGGACCGATTTTCCATTGCGGTCATTCTAGAGACCTACAACCTTCGAGTTTCCATGCGTCATATGTACCCGACCTTGTGTGTCAAGTTTTCCTTCGTTCCTTGTCTGCTTTCTCACCCGCGCAGTACGAATGACCTTCGAACTTCCTTCCAATACTTAGGATCACTCCACATCTGAGTGAGGGTCTAGGTCAAGCGTGCGTGCAATCCTCTCGGTCATTGTCTGAACTAATTTCACGGTCTTATCTCCGTCCATCTGTCTCAAATACGCTTCCCACTCTTCTTCTGATTGGTGGATTTTTCTTGCTATAAAAGCTGAATTCCACCTTATTCTGATGACTTGGTCCCGTATCTCTCGGCATACCTTCCTCGCCAGACCTTTCGGACGATTTGATGTCTATTGCCTGACCCTTGTGTTTGAATTGCCCCACAAAACCGAGGTACATTGTTTGTAATTGTATTGATTGTTCCCTAAAGTACACTTAGATTACCGACTCGCTTTATTCGACTTTGGGTGTCTGCTTCGTGCTCTACGAGTCACTCATTCACTGGACAGCGGTACAGTTACACAGGTCTTATCAGCAAAAATTTGAGCTTGTATTCACTTTGACGATAATCACGGTTGATATTACTGGGATATTAGCCAAGTTCGGCGGAAAATTTCTTCTGTCATCCAGATGCATTCATATCCCGTTTGCCCATAGCATAGATACATCAACACAGTCGCCGGTTTTTCTTGAGCAGGTAGGAGTATATTGAGGAAGCTTCAACAGGTTACCCAATTAAAACAAATAGTTTAAAATAATAATGAGCAATTTAAATGAAAATTTGACTTCTGAACTTACAAAGATCATGATACGATGTTGGTCGAATCCGTGGCCGCATCCTCTGAGCAATATATAGACTGCCTAGTGCGGCAGCGGTAGGGAACAGAATGGCCAGATTGCTTCGTTGCCTGTTGTCATGGTGGGGAATATTCACAAGAGTTTTGAAGTGCTCATTTTAATAAAAAGTACACAAAATTTCTAAAGAACATTGTGTCGATAAACTATCCGCAAAAGGATAGCATTTAACTATCCAGTGTTGTTCATGTTATTATTATATGTATAAATTATTTATGATAACAGTGGCAGGAATGATGTGGGTAGCGGAAAATCCATTTTTCATTCTTCGTGCCCCAATTATTGCTACTATAATGATAAAAAGATTTACAAAGCATTCCTATTGTCCGATGGAACATTTTCTAACAATTTAAAAGTCATACGACCTAACCTATTCAGTTATATATCAACAGTAGAATAGCTTCCTGTCTCACACTCATACACTTATATTTACACGTACTTTTCGGCTCTGAATGAATGTATAGTTTCAGTGAAAGAAATAGCGCCAAGGCTGAATCTGCTACCAGTTGTTCTATGGCTTCAAAAGTAGTAAAGAAACTTTCGCACAACGAGAAGAACAATTAACTATCAAGAACAAACACAGTGGAACGTTTAAAACTGACGAGAGGAATTAAATTATTCAGGGACAGAAGACGGGGAAAGCGAATCTATTGTAGTCAGGGTGTTCTCAATGAGCGTCCTTTTTCTATTCTCTGTCTTTTTCCAAGCAGTGTGCAACACTAATTTAAATGTTTTCGTGAACATTCTAATACATAAGAGATGCATTTTCGAGATCTGCAACCCTCCAAAGTTCAACAAGCTTGCTCACCTGCAGAATCACGTGCTGATTGAGCAAAATATAAAGCTAGCGGAAAATGATAGAATCAAGGTACAGACTTGACGGTAATTAGTGGAACTAAAGCAGGGAAGAGTGACGTCTTGCTTTTTGTTTCTCGTCTCAGCCGTAAGATAGAATACCGTAATCGCTCACTAAAACATGTTGACTCAGAGAACTTACACACTAGGTCGTCTTACATATGTTTGCGACCGGTAATTCTGTTTTGACGAACGCGAAAAAGGTGAGTTCTTGTCTGCTCCGGATCGTTCAAAATCTGAAATGAGAAGTCCAAAAAACCATTGAGAGTCAGCTCGGATAGTTCGGTTGTTGAATGTTCGAATATTAGTCGTTCACCTCGGGTTTGAGTTCCCATGGGGGCTCGATGGATGTACACTGCTGGTGATTCCTAATATGGATGAAACTGCTGTGTAGAGTGATTCATTGGTTTTTAATGGTGAGTCGTACGTTCGCAGTGCGTGATGAATCATATTGTGCAAAATCTAAACTACTACTTACACGCAGATAATGATAAGCCTCATGATGACTTCTGAAGTGTTTCCTGATGGAGTACAACTATGTTGAGCAAAGCAAAACAGTCAGGTCAGCTAACTAAATATAACACTATGGTTGTGCTATTATTATCATCATTGTCTGCATCAGCTGTTTAAATCCATAGCCAAGTTCTTCCAACCATCTACTTCGCACTTCTTTGCTCTGGTTCCCCTTTTTACTCGCCGTATCGTCCAGTTGGCGGCAGAGTGAACAGAAACGTAGAGTGAAAAATGAGCCGAAAACAAGGTAACCGCGAAACCTAGCCATATCATTCAAAGTCTCAAACGTTCTGGTGGATGAGTCTCGTGGACCCCAACTCGGAGGTCTAACACGCCCTACTTGGCCAAGTCCACCAGCTAAGGTTATCATAACTTTCTGCCATGTAATGTACTGACTACCTCGATGTACCTTCCAACCACTGCCTGCCTCGAAAACAGCATAAGCTGAAGAAGCTTGTTGATGGACATGCGCAACACATGTCGCAGACACCTTAACCTGCTTAGATTCATTACTTGATGGTTATGTGAACACATAAATGTTTCATTTAGTGAGCAGCAATTATCTTAAGGCACCAAATTACCATGTTTGTAGAACCTGAGCAGAATCAGAAGTTTTTCGTCGATGAACATCCAGATAACTAGTCTGGAATTTTATAATACCTGAGGATTAGAAATGTCGACTTCGAATAATATACGTTTTAGGCCTAACTGCTGCTCGGTGACGCCAAAAAAATGAAGCACAGCAACATGTGTGTACCCATCAAGGAGGATATTTTCAGGTGCGATGAAAAGAGATATAGATAGATTCACACACGTACGTGCAAGCAAATTTGGAAGTGAGTTAGGAATTTTTCAAGAAACAGTGTGCACCCGAAGCCGTGCATATTATCCTCATTCAAAAATCGAAGTTAAACTTGACCCAATTAACTAGTTTTTTGTCTCAAATACATTGATGAAGTCAAAAAATGAAATGGATAGCAATTAGTACTATATATATATATATATATATATATATATATATATATATATATATATATATATATATATATATATATATATATATATATATATATATATACACCTTCGTACAGCGCGTAATTCGTGGATGTCATTCACTACTGCGAGCGCTGTTTGACGCAAAATTAACCGGACATCGTGCTTTCTCTTGAGGTCACCATTATATTGACTGATTTCGCAATGATACTAGGTACATTTGTTTTACTTTGGGGAAACTTTGGTGAAGAATTGTGACTTCTATAAGGTGCCAACAAACGTATATGACATCAAGTTAGGAGATTTACGGATTATGTTTTTCTCCCTAATGAGACCTTTGTAAAACGATGACGAAGTGCTGTAAAGTCACTGAAATGAATAGTATCATTAGTAGAAATCAAACCCAGAATATCTTTGCGCTTTCCAACAAAAAGTGACTGGGACTGTTTTAGGCTGAAACGAGAACCTTCAGATTGTACTTGTGAATCTTTGAAGTATTCTCAGGAATTTATGCGAATAAAGTCACTCACTCGATGGACAGAATGAGCAGCAAATAACTACCAAACTGTCCTCAAAGAGATACTTTCTTGTCTTTTGCTCTGTGCTTGAAAAACGCTAAGCCTCAACCTCAAAAAGGTTGAAAACATCGAGAACTTCTCTTAATTTTTCAGTAATCACTGGGCTATTGGTTGATCCTAGTTCTCGTGGTTCTGTGAACTTGGTATGAAGTCATCGAATTTCCAGATGACGCATTTATTAGAACTCATGATTCAATTTACCTGGTCGAGTATCTTGGTTCAATTTAGAGCTTCAGCACTCGGTCTAAACTTTCTCGTGTCGGATTCTAGATAAACCGTTCAATTCATTGGAGGGTTTGCAGAAAGGCTGCAGGCTGACCCTTTGTGACTCTCCTGCGTGCCACTAACATTATTATTTAGACCAATTTCTGCTCAGTTTTTGTTGTCGCTCTCGTAGGAAGCATTTTTCTACACAATAAATATAACTTTGAGCAGTCACTTATAGTTATTTTCATTTTGCAAAGTCGGACTCAATATCCTTTTCAGTGTGACAATAAAACAGGTTAAAAATCACACTGGCTTTTCTCATCCGCCTTTCAGCATGAACAACCAGACGACAGTAGAAACCAGCGACTAGTTTCCCTATTGAAAACCAATATTCTAGGAAAGAGCCTTGAACTTCCGCCTTAGACGCAGCCCAAACGGTACCCCGTTCAGCACTCAAACAACTATCTTTGCACATCAACAATATCGTTTAGACACTTTTTAAGCATATATTACCTTTTACAGTAGCACAACGAAACACCGACGAGCCGAAGATGACTCTTTGTTGTTGTAGCTTGGGGTCGGACATTTTCCAGTTTCTTAAAAACACTTTCGCATAGTTTTCATCGTATTTTTAGAACTGTGGAAAATAATAATTACCAGAAAACACTGAAGTACAGATAGTTCATGTTTCACATAGAATCTACGGTTTTCCTGACTCGAAACAGCGTGCGAAGTTTGTTCTTTTCTTTTGCGCTTATAAGCTACGTAGCGATACTTGACGCGTACACCAACTAGGCGATGTTCAGCATTTAAGTTACGTGGTAGTGTAGCAGTTTATCAATCTGTGTAATAAGTGGGCATCTGTTTCTGATTTCCACACGTACGATAGGGTAAAAAATCACCGTTCCAAATAACATTTCTTTTCACCTGAATACAAATCGCAGGTGTGGGCAACCGATCATGATATAATTGAGCGCAAAAATAGTTTTTGAATGTTGATCTGGTGAACAATGAAGTAACCATCAAAGGCAAACACTTGGCCAGCTAGCCAGGACTGGTTCTTTGGTTTACCCAGTACACCAACGCGGCCCAACTGAAAATGTGCTACTGATTGGGATTTTGTCCTATGCGGTCGAGTACACTGGCATTTAGATAGTGCATCACGGCGCACATAAATTCACGTACACTGTTTCCCACTCATATAATGATGTTGACACTTTATGAATTGAGCTCTTGAAAACAGTTCAGCGTCAGCAATTGGAGGTCATTTAGCTTAATTAATCAGTAATGCTTCTTAGAGAACAGCCGTAGTTCAGTTTGAATGCTTGTCAATATCGATGATAATGGTAGTAAACTAGTATTTCTCACCGTAACCAGATTTGTTCAGGTGTTCGCGTTCATGTTCGTAGGGTTTCTTGTTGTGCCTACCACACAGTGTAAATGGAGGGCTTTACTCATGAACAGTGTGGACAGAACACCTGGTTTCACATTGTTTTTCACCAATAAAACCGTTCCCAGAAGCACATACGTAAAAAGCCCAAAGTTGAAAACGCGATGGAATTTGGCTGGTGTCACAGAGACTCGTGCTTATTCAGTAATCAACAGGATTGTAAAAACTGAAAGAACACTGTCAAAGTCTACAGCTAATTGCATTGAAAATTTCTATATCCGTAGCAAACGTCTGCTATGTGTTGGTGAACTACCGTTGTATACTACTATTCCCTTACTTGCGTTCAACTTTTGTCTTAATTAACCTTCAGTTGCATTAAAAGACAAAGAAGAGGAAGTAAGCTGGTGCCTACGGAAAATCATAAGTAATAAGCGATTTTGTTTGTGACGGGTTTAAATAGGCACATCTTAACTTACGACCTACACAAAAAAATGAAAAAATCAGAGTTTTTATTTCTTTGTGTTTCCTCACGAAGAAATTGAATACATTATTAGTCATCCTGTTTCCATGCAACAGCACTAAACTCAATATACCATGTTACATCCAAGTTGCGCCAGATGAATTTCAGAGACAAGCTTCTGATAGCATTTAAGAGTACCTGCAACTTACATAAATTTCTCAGGCATTATTTAGAAGACTATTCTCAAAACAAATAGTATAACGCCAAGTGTAGGCCTTTTTACTGCTTTTCAAGGACTAAAGAGCTCTAGAAGCACCAATTGGTTGGTTGTCAGATACAATGAAACAAACAATTTGAGCCTTTGAGTTTTATATCATGTTTAAAAATTAAATGTTCATTGTGTCATGAAGAACAATATTCCGGTAACTTGATGTTCTCTTCAAACTTTTCTTCTCTTGTGAGTTACAAGACAGTGAAAAAAACAAGACGCCTGTCCAAACACTTCTAAGGTTATTTACAGTCACGTCGTAACAAGTCAGACGCTGACTTGGGATGAGTCTTTAACTGTTATCTGCGGAGCATCTGCAAACCGTTCTGAAGTTGCTGCATGAATAAGTTCATCTACGGACAAGTCGATTGTAATTGAGTAGCACCGGCTCACTGTATATTTCAGGGACTGTTTTTTACTATAACAAAGATAAATCAGATATCTTCAGAGTCACAGATGTTCGGCAAATGTTCGGTGCTTTTTTGTCAAGGCATCAATGCCGACATTTATTTTCAGGCCAAGTATGTGTTCCATGAGCCCGATGGCGAATATTCAGCTGCTTCGCCTCTCCCTGAACGTTTCAAATAGTGCTTGTAGCCGCCACCAAAAACTTTTGCTTTTTACGGTGTTGGCCTACTGAAAAAGTACAGGTTAAAAGTTGCCACTTTATGTCTCAATAACTGAGTCTATCAGAATGTTTTAAAAACCAGAACGTGCATTAAGTGTTCCATGAGCAATTAAAAGTGCGATTCTTCCAGGTGTTTCTCCGACGAGGTTCGTAGAGTAATTTCTGGATTACTTTTAAATCACTAGTTGCAAACAACCAAACAAAAATATTTCGGCCTAATTCTTGTAAGTGCTTTGAGCTGCCACGAAATTTACGATTCATTATGAATTGTCTGCCCAGAAGTTTGCATATGCAGACCGATACTTCTTTCAGATATATTAACTTTGATTCCAACTATAATAGTATATGAACAACAAATTTACCGGTAATAGATCTGGTACTTTCGCTGCTTTCATTTTGAAGCGTAGTAAAAGGAGTCACAAAAAGCAGAATTAACAACCCCATTAATAATTCAGAGAAGACTTTATATTTTCTCTTTGTCTCTTTATCGTTTGCTTTCTTTTATTGCGTAATATTAGTGCGAAGTTTGAGGAATTGGTCGTGACCAATTTAAGGCTGCCAACTGTAGAAATTGACCGGCATTGGCGGTGACGGCTGGATCCCAACTCAGAGCTAATGTTTTCAAATTCCTCTGTTGTGACCCTTCAATCACCTGCGTGAAGAAAATATGCTTCAAAATAACTCCGAAAGCTTCTGAATATCATTCCATAGGCTGTAATTATTTTTATCTCTTTATTTATCTTATGTTGTATTCAGTTTGCTCGGCCACATGATTTTGTGGGACTATCCCATGCTCTATGAACCTTCGCTTGTTATCTGTTTCTTTTTCGTCCTCTTTACACTGGCGCATCATACATATGCCTGCACCATACAAACCACTATTCCGCTTAAGTCGCAAACAGTGGAACGCCGCACTTTTGCAGCTACTCGTGAATAAAGCTGACTTACCAAAGAAGCGGCCGTTAGCTATCAAAGGTAGAATTATATCTCGGCTAGAGTTCTCCACTACAAAAGTCCACATAAATATACTGTCAGGGTTATGAACTGTCAAACGTGACGCTCCACTATATGAGGCCATAACCCCTAGTCGTGTTCCACAAACCCAACAAGGTTTTCCAGAAAAAGCTAGTGAACCATCAGCTGACCTTCCGATTTATCTAGACCAAGGCTACCGCCATGAAGGACGCGCTTGGCTGCACAGAGTCCAGAAGGGCATCCATCAACAAGATGGTCTAAGCTGAACAGGGCGACTGAGCAAAAAACCAGTGCATAACGCAAACAGCCCCAAAGGATACCAATGAAACAGTGATTGGCTGCTTTCTTGTTTGTCTCTTCCTTCTTTCATAATCTGTATTTTCGCATTGTCACCATGAATGATGTTAACCGGAGTAAAACAACAGCAATGCTAATTTTTTTAGTTTTAATAAATTCTCCTGAGTTAACAATGCTCTCGTTAGAAGTTTAAAAACATACATTTTACCATGTTCATTTATATGAATTTAAAATTTCGTTATACTCAATGTTATTTATGCCGACTTTTTCGTCCTTTTATGGAAATTCCATCTTGTTCTACATTTAAAATAAGAATGCCCATCATAGCTTTGATTTTCAGTGACTCTGTGCTGTCCCATCACTTTCCTCTATTATACAATAAGGATAATACGCGCTTCATTGCAATTTCAGCACCACATAACTTTCACTAACATTCATGTATCTTCATTCCATAGATCGATGGGATACTTTGGAGAAAAACGGAGAAGATCCGATGAAAGTAGAAACTGACAGAAACAGAATAATTGCTGACTTTTGTACGCCTGTAATTATTATCTATAGACACTATTTACATGGGTACAAAACGGAATGAGTGTATAATATCTATAGATATAATACACTGATTCCGTTTATCAAAATACCAGTTACTTCACAAATAAAGGTAAATTAGTGGTTTCGCTGAATACCATGGGGAACATCAATTGTATTCAGTAAAACGGTAAAACGAATCCCTAGTAAAGTGTGAAAAGTTTCGACCGATTTTGCCCCTTTTCCAATGCTTTGGCTGCCCCCAACCCCATCTCTATTGGGGGAGTACCTTTTCCCAGATTTTTCATTAGAATGTTTCAGCGTTTCCATGGGAGAGCCCAATTCTAGCCCGGGTCAATCCCAGTTTGAAAAAGCTGGGTGTTCTGCTTTGGGATTAATTGAGAATACCTCTTTTTCAGACAAACATAAGTATGTACAAAGAGGTTGTAATCCACATTTTAGCTTGGGTAATGATGAGGCGATACTTCGATTGAGGAAATAAAATCATGCTAGTTAGCCTCAGTTCCGCAATTAACCGAGTTTGCACAATCAGTATGAACAGGCAAAAGTATGGTGGATCTTTCGAAGCGATAATAAGCCCCACTAAACAGAAACGGTTTGATCTTCTTTTATCTGCCCAAGCAAATACACGTATAATAGTAACTGAGTAAATCACCATTAGTCTTATTAGATATAAACTGAATTGCAACACCACTCTACTGGGACAAGAGTAAATCAAAAACGTATATGCACGTAAAACATCTAATAAAAATTGTTTTCTCACCGGTCAGGATAAACAGAAAAAGTAAGGTCCCTTTAATCATTACGTATCGCGACATTCTCTTGCAATTTTATAACTGCGGGTGTTCTTTTGCGTCGCCTCAACGTCCTTAAATGCACAATATAAACAAGATCAGGTTTGGTCAGATCGGATGACCTGATCTTTCGACTCAGACAACGATAGTTCCTGTTTTTGCTCCTTCGAGCTTCGGCTTCTCGCCTTGCTTCCAACACACAAATATTTCTCCGCACCTTTCTGTTCCATGTAACTTTCTCAGAAAAATGTGTCAGCCCCGGGAGGGGCACTTAATTCATTTCGGCTTCCAGAACCTTAAGGCAGTCTGCCATATTGCACAGTTTGTTGAACTAGTAAGCTATTCGGCCTCCTCTTGCTTCGACTTTATGAACAGTCGTCTCTTCATAGGTGCATCTGAGTAAGGAGGGGTGGGAAATTCTGGATTAGACCTGCCACTAAGCTCCATTGCCATTTGTCTTTAGGATCAAGCTAACGGTCGTAAATTCCGATTAGACAAAAGCCTCGTGAAAATAAAGAATGACGGCAGGCAGAATTACAGCGACCGATATACGACTCCAGTCGCTACCTTCACGAAACGACCCCTTCCAGGACTTATCCGGTCAACTTCTATACGCTCTTTATTTACCTACCCCATTAGTTTATTCTGCCTCATGGCAGTCCTTAAAGCTAGCGACTGGCCCCTGATGTCATTTCTTACACGGCACCTTCCCAACCTGGGCCATGTGCCCTCTCACCATGACTGCCTCAGCAACCAAAATGAGGCTCCCCAGGTTCGGCTGGAGCTTCATTCCTTTAACAGTTATGAACCCTTCTAATGAGTCCCCTCTCAGTCTTCGTCCTTCCAACGAGAAGAAGCACGTCTTGTCTAACCCTTGTTCGTAGCGTATTCCTCTGCAGCGTCCAAATCACCTAGTGCAACTCCTCTATACTTGCTTCGGGTTTTTTTGTCCTGCATGAGGGACAGACTCTAGGCCTAACCGCATTGTTCCATTTGGGGTCTCACAATGTCTCGTTATATAGGCAGCAAGACCTCTTGTCCCCTAGAACTCTACGAGAGCTTGGTAGGGCAGGCCTGATGCTGTCTTCGTGGAAGCTCATTCAGCCCACCCGGTTTAAGGCCCGTTTTAATTTCCACTCCTGGATCCCCAATCGTCGACCTTTGGACGAGTTTCATCTGGTTGCCTGATGAGCCCATATAGAGGTTGGGCGGTTGTGCCGTCTCATCAGTGGCGCGATGGAATTTGTTCACCTTGAAAGAGACATACTCCACTCTCCACGCGTACAGCGCCGTCTGCGTTCTTTTCAAGCAGTTTCACACCATCTGCGAGTTCAAAGCAGTTACCCCACGGTTCACTTGCTGGGAAATTGCTGAACAGGACGAGCATCGTGGAGCCCAGGACAGATCCTTGCGGTGTACCGCTATGCTGGGAAAAACTCCCCCGGCCCCACCCGGTTCTGCTTGCCGGTGAGTCCTCTGCTGACCCATCTCTGTTCCAAAGGACTCAACCTGAATTCTTTCACCTCACCAGCTAACAGCCTGTGATTCGCAGATTTAAGTAACTCCTGGAAATCCAAGCAGCTAACTCCTACTCCCCCCTTCATCTGACTCTGTAGCTTCTTCACCAAAGTAATGTCTCAGGTAGGAAAGGCAAGAATTTTGGCAAATAGATCCGTGAAGGTGAGGTAGTACCGATCGGTTGCTTTCCAGACGCTGGGCTATGAGGTCGTGGATTGCACTTCCAAAGATCCCCAGTAATACTGACCTGATGTTTTAAGGCCAGTAGTTCACACATATCTCCTACCGTCTTCTTTGTGTATCGTGATGATGGCGAGTGTAAGCCAGCTACGCTGCGCCTCACTTTATTCCGACGACGCCCAGAATAGACGCGTCGGCCGCTTGGCTAATAAATCGGCCAGCGGCTTCACTAATAATAATGCTATATTTCTTGACCACGGTCGAGAGGCGCTCGCAAGCGCAAGATCGTGGTGGACAACGTTACCCAAAACAATGAACTGTGCACGAATTGCAAGAATAGGAGCCAAAAATGTCAGAAACAAAACAACATAGCTAGAAGTAGTTTGAATGGATCAAATAGTAATGGCTTGCGCGGCAAATGCTAGCTGGTTTTGAATCGGAGTTGGGCAGTGGTTGCCCGTGTGCTTACAGAAAATATCGTGAGTACATAGTGCTAAGGATGAGTTGTAATCCAAAATGATGCAAGCCATGGATAGCGAAGGCCTGTAGGGGTTCTGTGAACGGAATAAGTTCTGAACAGGGAGAAATGAAACAAATGTACGGGAGTACACTCGGGGACTTTGATGAATATGAAACCAACAGCTCCCCTTGAGGACGATGTGAGCCCGGAATGACGGATATTCCTGGGTTCGTTTAACTGAGTGAGCTGTGAAACAGGGGGACATGAAACGAGCTGTATGAAAGTGCGCTCGGGAACGATGGTGAATGTGGAAGAAACAGCAATCGATAAAAAAGCGAGTTTAGTTTCAGGATCGATAAAGAATGCCATTCAGCGAAAAGGGAGTTCAACCTTGGGGTCATGGATTAGTGAAGAATCAATTTCAAGCCGGATGCCGTTAGAAAGAAAAATGAAACCTTGCAACAGATGCCACAGTGGAAAAGCCCCACATAGCCTCGCGCCTTATTGTTCCGTTGAGCTGACGGAAATATACTGACTTATTGATTCTCAGTGCTACTCAGGATCAATTTTGGGAACCACGGATGAGGAGGATGAGTGGCCTCACGTTCAGTGGGGTACCGAAGTTTCATGAGTGACAAATTCCTATTCTAGCTCTGATATCGAGTTGTTCCACATAAGACCAAGGTGATGTGCATCATCCCGTGTGTGCGGTTCACCTGGCGGGGTAAAGGGCGTGTTGATCAATCGGTAGCAGTTTGCGCGCGAAGGTCTATTTGCGTGGGCTCCAACAGTGACATCAGTAGGAGAGAAGTTGCGTCATAAAAAGCCGATCAATCTACTGGTAATCAGTTGGGGGTGCTTAAGGTCGTGTGGCTCGATTGCAACCCCGGTTGGTATGAAAGATACCATTTATATCTTCTTCGGTACGGGTCAAAGAGCAAACCTTGTTCATCGAATGTAGAGCCCGGGAGATTGGGCGACGACCAACCTGGAATGGATAGGCTTTGCAGTCTGGAAGTGGTTCCAGCTGTGAGTTATGATAAAAAATGACGGCAGCTGATAGCAAAATGATTGGATTCATGTGAATCGTCAGTGGCACATATTCCATACTCTGATGTGGGTTTTAATTCAAGAGTTTAAGTAAAGTAAGCTTGCAGGGGGTCCAGCTATACTTCTACGGGCTAGCGAGGTAGTTCACGCCGGTTAGGCTACTGTGTTTGCATTTAAAAGGATAAATGGTTTGAAAGCAATTAGAAATAGTAACCCTTAATACCGTTTGCTTATGCCAAATGCAGGCCAGCACCGGGGTAGTAAGATAACTCACCTATATAACTGCAACTATCAACCGCTAGGCAGAAGGCCCGGGAAGCAGAGAAAAGATGTGGACGGAGCAAACCAAAGCATAAAACTAGTGACAACAATCTCTTCGTCAGACCAGGGCAAATAGAGATGGGAAGTTCCACGCCGGGTATCAAGCATCCAACACCGATACAACCAGAGAGCAATTAACCAAGGTTAGAGCGGACAGTATTCGAAGGACGACCCCAAAAGTACTGCAAGTTTATCAAACAACTCGAAACCCTCGTCCAAAATTGGGTAACCAACCCAGACAAAGGCCGTTCTACTTGACCCACTGTTGTCGCGGAAGAGCCAGAGCGGCTGCTGATGGGCGTTCCATGCTCGACCCGGGACAGGGTTATGCAGAGGCAAGGAAGATTTCGAAGGACATGTTTGGCCAGCCGTTCAAGGTTGCTTGCAATCTGATAGAGAGAGTGATCTCAGAAGCCAAACGAACAAAGAGCGACGTTTACGCAGCGGCTGATCACGTCACAAGGGTGCAGAATTGTTCGTCAGCCCTCAGTCGTTTAGTGTACAGAGCGGATCTCTACGCGATGCACACACTGAGGGAAAAGGTTCGATGCATCCTGTCCGAGCTACAGAGTCGTTGGTCTGAATAAGCGGAAGGTACAAGTAGGGTGACAGTGAGGCCGATTTCAAGGAACTGATCGAAAGTTTATTCGGGAAAACCAAAACAGCCGACGGCAGTTTCGACCAACAATAGGCCTGTTCAGCCGGCCGAGCCCACGGTTGTCTGTTCAACAGGACACGATGGTCTCAAACGAGCGAGATTTGGCATCGCACCTGTCGGCATCGTGACACCAAAAGAATTGAGGGGCCGTGGCTTTCTTGGACACGGGTGCAAACACGCAAGCCATAGCTCATCCAAGCTGCAGGACCCGCGACTTCAGTCATGGTGGACCAGACAGCCCGAACTTCATCAAAGCCACGGTGAACGAGAGGTCGGGAATGGCGAGGACGGCAGAAGCATGTTTTATCTGCCCTAACACCTCACTTCTGGCGGCAGCTTACCGAAGAAGAACTAGATGTGGTGACTAGAGCTGTCCAGGCGGATCTCATAGATTACTACCTCAGGTGAGATGGGAACACAAAAGCCCACTGTGATCTGCTTAACATCAACTTCCGCCAATAGACCAATATGGCTAGAGGTAGTTGCTGTGGAAATGACGGCCTCAAATTTGGTGGCCAAAGAGCTGACCTTCCTCAGCAGCGGACCAGACACCGCCTTGGCGAAGGGACGGTTCATCGATAAACACCGGCTCACTAAAAGCACTACGTCATTAGCGCTTAGCACTGGAGGCGGAATTTGGGCGATGACCGCAGGTCGGCTGAGATTGCAGCCGATCCTCTCAGATTCAACTGAGCAGGTCAAATCAGTAGAGGCTTTCATATTGCCCGATTCACCCACCCGGGTCGGTGAGCGCAGTTTTGTATACGTGGCCTCATCTGCAAAATGTAACCGTCGTAGATTGGGGGAGGGCAGAAAAGACTTTCTCGTCGGCTGCGACGTGCCAGAAGAACATTGGGCGCTGAGCCTGAGGGTGGGCGACCGCCAGGCAACCTTTGCCGTAAGCATGACACTAGGATGAAAACTTTTCGGCCCAATCAGGGGATGTAGATCCATAGGATATGTCAGCAGAAACTGACCACAAGGAACACCATTGTCTGGGTCTATGCGAAAAGGAGTTTCGTGACATCGGAGACGGCTAACTATCACTACCTCGAGAGCACCACCTCGCACTGCAGGCAGTACGGCAAGGAACCAAGGGCCTGAAAATCTATTTCGAGGTACCTTTACCGTGGAGCACACAAGTTGGCCTTTTAGCCGACAACAGAACTTACACTTTCCAAAAATTGCTACGCTTGATAAAGGGCTTCCACGGGGGCAATGGCCTCGGGAAACTGCTCACTCTTTGTTACTTCGAAATGGTGTCTGCAACCACCGAAGGCCGTGGTGGGGTAGGGTGAGTTCCTCATCGTCCCATTTTCCACCTAAAGAAACCTGAAAAACTGTGGGAGTTTTTAGATGGTGTATCCAAGTTCCAAGACAAGTTTATAAATGATCGATTGCTTCGGAAGCCAGATTGGGCCACGCGGTTGATTGAGTTCTTATGCTCTTTCAGAAGAGACAGCGAAATCTTTCTCTAGGTGAAAATACCAGTGGAAGAAAGATATGCTTTGCGAATCTTACTGTGGGACGGGAAAGACTTGAGCCAGTAGGCGATAAGTTACAGAATGACAGTCCATCCCTTCGGAGCGATATCATTACCATTTTTTGCGAACTACGCCCCATAAGAAACTGCGAACAAGTGTGGTGCCCTGATCCACCGATCGGTAGCTGACAGTCCCAGCAGAGACTTCTACGTCGGCGAATACCTGAGGTCATTCGATGGCGTTGACTGGGCCATGGCACTACTTAGGTGCTAAACAGAACTACTAGAGAAGGGCGGCCCCCATCTCACGGAGTGGGCGTAGAACGCGCCGGAGAAGCCTGAAGCCATTCCGTAGCACGACGGGGCACAAAGAGTTCAATATCTGGATAAGTCACCTCTTTCTACTGAAAGCACTCCAGGAGTACAATGGAATGCGGAAGCGGACGACTTCGCTTACCAACAGAACATTCCCGACCAACCAGTTGCTCGTAGTGGCGTACTGTCCGCCGCCTCTGGCTAGTTTGAGCCGCTTGGTTTTGTTTCTCCGTGGTTTCTGCCCGGAAGGTCCTGGCTGCAGTGACTCTGTCGAAGAGAAGTCGACCGGAACCAGCCACCTGACCGAAAATATCGGCTAGGCTGGGAAGAATTCCTGATCACTTTAAAGAAAACAGGAGGCATACGGATCCACAGGTGTTTTCCCTCTGATCACATAACACAGACGGGAGAGTCGCACGCATTTTCTGATGCGTCCGAATTTGGGCACGAAGCATGGTATACTACTGGTGGTGCCTGGGAGATGGACAACGCGCTATGGCGATTCTGTTTTCCTGAGCTCGGGTGGCCCCACAAAGTCATTTTCGATTCCGAGTCTTGACCTCAGTGCAGCCGCGCTATCCCTAAGGGAGGTAGAAGCTATGAAAAGGTGTTTCGACCCATAATTCGCCATTTGAATTTTGGATGGACTTGGCAATGGTGCCCTGATGCTACAATAACACCGGGAGGCGTTCTATTACTTTCTTCGCCAACCGGCTCACCGTCATACGCAACGCAACTACTGTAAACCAATGGACTTATGTTCAGTCCGTCGACAACCCAGCCGATTTTTGTTCCTAATGAGTTACAGTTTTGTGCAGATAAACACTTGGACGGGAGGGCCGAAATTCTTGCACACGCCTGAACAGAAGGGGCCTGTCTACAAACTGAAGCCACCTCTTGAATCAAAAATGAAGATCAAGCTTGCGATGATGGTAGTAGCAGCGGCGGAACCGACATCTTCCGTCCCAAAATTAGCTAGGTTTTCCTCTTGCATAGAAACTCTTCGGTCGCTGGTACGGTTGACTAAATTTTGGAGAAATTTGTTGATAATGAAAACTGTCCATCCCTTCAGCCACGTGCGTGTAGGTTCCATAAACTCTGATGACCTTTGATCGCGGAGTATGATCTATTCAAGATGATAGAACTCGAGGCCTTCCTCCATTGGTTCGAGAATCCCGGAGGGACGAGAGCAAGCAGCGGAAGGGCATCATTTCCAAAGAGCACCTTGAAACCTCCAAGTCCAGAACTTGTTGGTGGACCACTAGAAGTAGGTTGCAGGCTGATAACCCTTCACCTAAGTTTTGGCACGAAGTATCCCATATTATTACAGGCCAGCAACCCGTGATAGACTTGATGTTTCATCACGTACACGCCGTACGGGGATTTGCCGGGGAAAGCCCCGTGCAGAGTGTCATCCGAAAGCTTTTTTTGATACTGGAAGGAAGGGCGAATGGGAAATTTGTAATCCGACCTTTTCTGAAGGAGTTGTGATAAACTGACAATAAGGGCTTATGTTGACCACTTAGACTCAGCTACTGGTCCATGAATAGGTCCCGGTGAACCAGCTAGTTATTTCAGTGAAGACTCGAGTATATTCGATGATTACTCCTTATCAATCCGTCATGCTCCCCATACCGTTCAGGTAGTTTTGCCCATGACTGATTGAACAGTACTCCTGTCCGCTGTATAGGTACAGGTTGCTGACCACCCCTGCGTTCAAGCAGGGATGATTGCGTGTGAGCAGCAGCTTGTTTAGAGATTGCATCAGTTATTATCGGCACAGTATACAAATCGATGTTGGCACTCATAAGTCTTAGCTGCAACAAGTTCCAATGTAAGTGCATGGTTTTGCCACAACTTTACTAGAATCTGTTCCAGTTTTGGAAAACGAGGTTAGGCAGAACTTACCAACACTTTCGACATTCTTTTTACCTACTTTAACCGGCAAGTAACCTCAACTATTTGATTCCCTTAATTACCGGACAACAAGAAATACTTTTAGGATTGAAATAAGTTCAGTTTACTGTGCACACGACAATAGTAACTGCAGTGCGTTTTTCCGTAACTATCCACCGTGGTTATCATGCCTTTACGACGGCGCTAGTAAAATATTGGTGCCATGAAGCTGCTGGTTCCTAATAATATGCGAATAGTAGTTCCACTTCATTAGGCCTGGTACTGGACAAAAACGGTAACCAGGTTCAACCTGTAGTCCGATTGGTGAGTTAGACATTAATGAGTAAACGTAAGCCACTTTTCAAACGCTTCATCTGCCCTGAAAGAGTAAGCTCCGATAGGTGGGCGGTTCATATGATGGACGAAAGATACTGAAGGACACACCATAGCTCGAGGATATTTTTCTGTACTGGGTTCCCATGAGATCCATATAACTAATGACCATGAGCAGGTAGGAAGATACGACTACTCATTATGGCAAGTGATAAATTTTATCCTTTATTTCGGTTGCTGCTGAGAAGTTGCAACAAGAACAGCCACAATCCAATAGCCACTAACGGTTATTCCAACTTACGCAGAATCACTGAAGTCTTTCATATCCAGGAGAACAAAGTGAATATTCAAGTTAAGGCTGCAAACGGGTTAGCAATAATCACTGTCCCAGTGAATGACATACCGCTGATCGGAAGCTACATAAGTTGATCTTCGACTCGAGCTTTATGTGCTAGGCTATACTGAATTGACCAATAAGGCCCTTGTACTCGCAATGAACCGGGTCATTTTGGTTTATATACCTCTAATAGCCCACTCGATTTGCGCGGAGCACTGCAGCAGACCACTTTGTGGTTGAAGAGAGCACCGCCGAACGTGTAGTTTGCAAATTCCGGTGTCTTTTACCGGGTTCTCAAGAGAACGATGCCCAGTAGTTATTTTCGAGAGAATTCAGAAAAAGTCAAAGTTTCACTACTTTCACTGTTTTCAGTAGCGCCATTAGAAATTCGAGGCTCGAGGGATGGCAGTTCCCAAAGAACATACTGTACAGTTTGGGAGATGCACCTTTGTCACGGGCCAACAATACATGGCTCCCCTGCCGGAGTGTAGGTTGACCCCGGGGCGGTGGCCTTTCGGTTACACCGGACTTGACTATTTCACACCATTTGTGGGTTGGGAGAGGAAAAAGATGGAAAAGAGATACGGGCGCATCATAAATCGCACGAAGTCTTGGGCATTAAGTCTAGGAGGTTCACCTTCGGTGGCCACGGACCCCTTCTCTCGGGCCCTGCAAAGCTTTATCGACCGAAGAGGTGTGTCATCTGATACTTATTTCGACAATAGGTCAAATTTTGTGAGCGGTCAACGAGAATTGCAGCTTTGGCACCAAAATGCAAACCGAGGCTGGCTGCAGAGTCAAACCGTGGCATACGGGATCCAGTGGCACTTTGGCCTCCGCAGGCGATTCGCCGCCGTGGAGCATGAGAACGTCTGACCAGGTCCACAATCAAACTACAACCCCTCGACGCTGAAGCAACGAGCACCATGATGAACGAGGTAGAGAGCCTCTTGAAAAATCGCCCTCTAGTTTCAGTATCTGTCAGCCATCTCACTTATCTGGCGTTCACCACATAGGACCTGTTGACTCTAAGGTTCAACATTGGATTCCAAGGGCCGGCGAGCCTCCGCGGTAGCATCCTACACGGAAGGAAACGGGTGAATTATCTGGCCAGGGTGGTTTGGTGGCGATTGTTCCAACAATATCTATCGGTCCCACAAACTTGACAAAAAAGGCTCACCCAAGGAAGACCCTTCAAAGTTAGCTACTTAGTGCTGATCTTCGACTAGCACGTCCATTTAAGTACTTGGCACTTGGGCCTTGTCGTGGAGGTTATTATCTGCTCCGACGAGGTAATAAGAAGGGTGAAGGTGAGGGCCACCGAGGGAATGCTGACTCGCAACGTGCGCGGTACCAGTCTCCTGGGGGGTGAAGACAGACCAGCCGATTGCACTGAATCAGTCTCCCAACAACATACAGCTGCATGTTTCGGTCCGAGTACCAATCTCACTCGGCTGTATGTTGACACCCACTTTTATAGCAACAATTCCCTGCGCATGCTCTCAGAGGTCCGCACTGGTTAGCGAACACTTTACGAGTGAGTAGAAAGTTTATCGCAGAATCCCAGTAGACGCGTGTATTCCCCAGAATGCCCAACCGTTGTGTGCCACCCACGAGAAAGTTCCATTAATCGCGATTGTTGTTCACAATATACACTTCTACTCCTACTCACAATCAAACGCATTCATACAAGCAATGAGAAACACGGTTTCTCCCGATACCCTCAACAGGACACCACTGAGTTTCATCATTCCCCCCTTTGTTACTGACGGCGATGAAGACAACTATCTACACTATCACTTGTGGCTTCTTTGCACTTACACACACGTCTTCGTTCACTACGGCTCTCTCAAAGACGGCGCATAGACTCGGAATCTACACTTCCCTCTTCATGCCTACGGCCGAGTAGCACCTCTCGAGGATAATGCAGAGGGACGCGTCGTCGGCCTGGCCACCGGAACAAGTGCAATCCTGCGTATGCGATCAGATTACAGGCGTCAACAGCAGTAGCTACGCTCACTGACAGCAGGGCCTAGGTAGATAATGAGAATCAGTACTCTTATACCAAACATTTTACCCTGCTAGGATCGGAAGGAACTTGGTGAGTGGGGTAGCAGTAGGTTGTAGGAAATCCTTCAGAAGTGCTATAATATCGTGGTTTCGTGACAACACTCTATTACACACACTACTTGCGTGCTCCATACAGTTGTTGTTGCTACCAACCAATCTTTGTTTGTCATGTGTCATATCGGACCTGTGTGAGGCGTCTTTTCTCTCGCAAGCCGTAAAACTGGTTCTCGTTTTCTGAACCTGTGTGATCGCACATTTAGGCTCTGTATATGTTTTATATTACTGCTCATTCGATAATTCATTACCGTAGAATTTACAAATCAATCGTGTTTTGGTTTCCAGATAGGTTCGGATTCGACTGCTCATTGCTCAGAATCATGGTACCACCAGTGAGTTTCCTCGACTTCCTTTTGAGGCGACATATCAAAGCCTTTACATTCTATTATTTAAATGTCTTCGGGCTCTGTTCGCTTTTTCCTTGTTCTGTATCCTCAGAAGAGGCTCAGACCATCCCTCCCGGAATACACCTTGCGCTTTTTGACCATTCTTGGAAATGTGACCCTACCTCACGAATTGGCAAATTTGACAAGTAAGAGAAGCTGCTTACACCTGTTTCTTCTGCTCCGGTCTATTTTTTCAGCCGAATTACATCTTTGGGCTAGAATCGCCAAGGGATATCCAATTTCTGCAGATTTTCTACGTGGTACTTCACGACCCTGCAGAACTGTTTGCCCCGATTCGTGTTGGCTTGTGGTACACGACTGACGACTTATTTTCTGTTTCGCCGAAGAGTTAAATCGCTAGAGTTTTGCAGCTTGCGAACTCCCATCTGCTTACCTGACTAAAAACGCACTCCGGGCAGCTTATGATCCGCAGCTGCCGTCCCTCAAATTGTTTCCCGCTGTTCAACCTTCTGCGACTTCTCAGAGGACATTTGTATTTCAATCTTCAAATTTTCTGGCTAACATACTCTTGAGGTGGTTTCTCCTGCTCCTCGCCTTTTAGTGTCTGTTTCTGCACCCTGACTGATTTCTGGTCCTTACAGCAGCGGAGCCGGATTTTACTTTTCAGCATGTTCTAGTCAGTGCTTGTTATTTACTATCTACTGGATAGTGCTGCTTTGCTAAACCTCCACATTCCGCGTGAAAACAAAAGCCAAATTCGCCTCAAGTGATTCCGCTCTTACCTTGGGGTTCTTTGTGCATCACGTTTTCACACTTAATCTATCTGGTATACCCTTTTGATGCCTTCCTACTAGGAGATAAGGAAGCATTTTTCTTCCATACTAGGGATTGGTAAGTGAGGTGAGTACCCGTGGAGTCTGTGCCGGTCAGCAAGATGAACGTGACGAATGAAGCATTTAGAAGCAACAAGCGGTACAGACGCCCAGTGAGAATTAGCGGCCCTATGGAGTGCGGGAAATAAACCAGTGGTTAGTTCACCTCTCAAATCCTGCACCTAAAAGAGCAGGGCGGCCGATCGTTCCGCTTTTCCAAGGTTTTATAAGCCAAATCTTTTGTCATTTTCCTTTTGTTTTCTTTTCGCCAAAACTTGTCTTTCTTACAGCTTCACGGCTTGTTGTTGAGCTCAGTTGGATCAGCATAAGACCGGCAGTGGCCGAGAACATTCGAGCTTCCAGATTTCTTTCGGCGGTATGCACCAGTCAGCAGAAGTAACTGTGAACGCCGTAAGATCTTGCTGTCAGTTCAGTTTAGTAGATTCTCGCACTGATCTATTTGGGCTAAAAAGGGGGGGGGGAATGAAAACATATCACCATTCAGGCAAGGGACTACCTTTATACTGGGCCTCCCCCATGAACAACAGCTCTTGAATCAGGCCGGAACAAGACCAAGCGCACTAAGAATCTCATTGTTTTATTCAGCTCAAAAATCTGTCCCCATGGATCTCTCCTTCCATATAAAGTCCAGCAAATTTTAAAACATCCCACATTTTTCAGACTTGCCGGCCCCTCGGTCAACCCATTCCACTGTGCAACTAACCAATAACGGAAGTTGGCCCGCACATTTGGCCTTGGGAGCGTCCCCCGTAGTTTACACCGTGCCGTCTTGCCCGTTTATCGGGGGCCACCGCAAACACATCTACAGCTCCTACTACCGCTGCACCCTTCAGAATTCAAAGACCTCTGTTCAGTTCCCTCTTAGCCTCCCCCTTTGAAGAGAAAACTCTTTCACATCCTACAGCCCTCTGTTGTGGATCCTTCCTCGCTCAACCTGAACCATCCTGGTGCCTGGCTGCCGGACTATTTCAAAACGGACCACACACTTTTGGGGAAAGGTGCCTGAGCCGGTTCACAATATTCAAAGTGACGCCCCACCAAAGTCTTTTGCAGGAGCGAAAGGACAATAACATCCCGGCAGGGCATTATCGGCCTAGGTCTAAGTAGCACCTTACGAGCCGTGGCGAACGTTTGAGCAATGCGTGGACAAATTCGCAACGGATCCTGAAATCAAAAGACAATCATCCGTGGTATTCTACGATACTAGACTATTACATGAACAATGACAAAAAATATACAAACCTCAATAATACGATCACAAGGACTCAACAACGAGAAACCGAATAGCAGCGTGTGAGCAAACAGGTCCTGAACAAGGATGTGCCAAAGTAGCGCTCTGGGCGCGAACAAACAACAATTGGTCCATAAAAACAACCAGTTCGTAAAGACAAGTCAATAGTGTCTGGAAATGAGTGATGTTGGGAAAAACACTGAATCGCGAGGGAAAAAGGGAGATTTTCCACTACCGGCTCTTACACAGCCAACCAAAATCCTCCTGTATCCTTAGCAGAGTGAAAGGTTTGGTATGAAGGTACTAATTCTTTCTACCTGCCTAGGCCCTGCTGCCAGTGCGCGCGCCTAATGCTCGTCGTCAACCTTCTACTACTGGTCGCACCTAACTCATTGGCTACACAGACGTGAGGCTGGTCTACATCTTCCACAAGACCAAATGATCGATGGCGGGCGTGAAGGGGCCACATAGATGCTGTCCTTGTAAAAGGCCGTCCTGTCCTGGATGCATGTTCTTGAGTGAGTGTGTGTGTGCCGGGGTTACAATGAAATCACAGGTATGATTACACATCAAGGGAGGACTTTCTGCAATGTCAACAAAAAACTGTGTGACAAGACAACGAGTAAAATGTAGCATGTGTGTGTGACCGAAGCTCCGCTACTTCTACATATGCAAAGGGCATTCGGTAACGTCAACAAAAAGCAAACAACGAACACTGTCACATGTTTGATGGGGTTACGGGGTGTAGAGTGCGTCGTGCATGTGTGTATGTGTCGGGATGTACAATGGGATCACATTCATCACCACATATCGGAAATAACCTTCTGTAATGTCAACGAAAGACCGCGAGCACTGTAACGTGTTTGCCGGAGACCGTGTGGTATATATGGTGTTGTTTTATCCACCTCGATGACTAGTGTGAAAAGGTCTACTGGGCCTCGGGTTATCACCTCCTCCGTCTTCTCTCTCGAGTAGGCTAATACTGCGTATGTCACGAATGAGCACCCCGTTAGCTGTCTTCACGTTCACCGTTCTTATCATTTCGTCAGTGCTTTTGATGGTTTCCGTAACTACTCCCAAATACCAAGCGCTGAAATGTGCGCGTTCGTCGGCGATCATAACCACGTCCCCAACTTTGAATGGTCTTGTTTTGGCCAGCCACTTCTGTCGAGTCTGCAAAGCTGGTAGGTACTCCCGTAGCCATCGCCTCCAGAAGACCTTGGCCAGATAGTTCGCTTGCTTCCACCCGTGGAGGTAGCTCCCACGAAGGTTTACCGGCCCTTGGAAACCCTCGTTCGACCTTAGCGTCAATAAGTCGTTTGGGGTGAGCGCTAGGTGGGTGGGGTCGCCGTTCAATACTGGAACCAGGGGGCGGTTGTTCAGGATTCGCTCCACCTCAGTCATGACGGTGTTCAGCGTCTCGTCGTCGGGCGGCTGCTGCTCCATGAATGACAGCAATATCCGTCTGGCGGACCGGATCATGCGTTCCCATATGCCGCCTCGGTGACTGGCCTGTGGGGGGTTGAAATGCCATCGTATGCCGTAGGCCACGGTTCGATTCTGCAGTTCGTCCCTGTTTATGTTCTTGTGCCAACGCTGCAATTCCCGTTGAGCGCCCACAAAGTTCGATCCGTTATCTGAGTATATATCGGCCGGTACGCCTCTTCGGTTGATAAATCTTTGCAAGGCCCGTAGAAACGAATCGGTCGTCATCGAATGTGCGACTTCTAGGTGTACCGCACGTGACTTCATGCACGTCATGATACATCCGTATCGCTTTTCTAATCTTTTCCCGCACTTGATCCACAAGGGCCCGAAATAGCCCAACCCGGTGTCACTGAACGGCCACCAGCCCGTAGTCACCCTGCATTCTGGTAGTGGGGCCATGAGTTGTTTGCCTGCTGTGGCATTGCGTCTCCTGCATTGCACACACCGTCGGATTACGCGTTTTACAGTCTCTCGTCCTCTCAACAACCAAAGACGCTTTCGGATGACGCTCGTCACGTGACTTTCCCCGGCATGTCCCTCCACGGCGTGGACGTGTTGAATCATTAGCTCTACTACAGGTTGTCTCGCAGGCACCAGTATAGGATACTTTGTGTCGAAGCTCAGGTGAGTGTTGGTCAGCCTACCATCCACCCGCAGCAGTCTATCAGTAAGTTTGGGGTTTAAGTGCTTTAATTCGCCTCTTGGAGATGATATTTCTTTGCTGATTGATAACACTTCTTCCGCCCTCTCGAGCTCTCGGGCGAAAGCCTCTCTTTGTAACATTCTGAAAATATCATATTCTGCAGCTTGTGGCTCATCGGGACTTATCGGGCCGACTTATATCCGGCCTGAGGGCAGTAGCCCTTTCATGACTAGTAAATTTCTCTTGAACCTGGTTAACCAAACTGGCGAACAAAGTGTCTTCATCCAAGAAGAAAACCTGACCAGTTGCGATAGAATGGATGTCGCTTCGATGACGTTGGCCGCTATCACTACGCCTTTGATCTCCAGTTCTACTTCCGTAGGGGGTTCTAATTCGAACACGGGCCAGTCCTGTTTGGGCAAGTGCAGGAAGTTTGGTCTTCTCGTCCACATGTCTAGTTACCTGTGGTTGGTCGCACCTCGGGAGCACAGGTCGGCCGGATTATCGCCAGACTTGACATGATTCCACTGGTGCGTGGATGATTCATCGTGGATAACCGTGAGCTGGTTAGCCACGAAAGTACTAAACCGGCTCCGGACGTTGTTAATGTAGTAAAGTACTATCGTTGAATCCGTCCAGAAGCTAACCGACCAAATGTAGAGATCGAAACATCTCTTCACAGCTTGCACCGGCCTGACTGCCAACACGGCTGCGCTGAGTTCAAGGCGTGGGATCGAGACCGACTTCAGTGGAGCAACGCGGGCTTTAACGAACGGGATCCTCGTGGTATATTGTCCATCTCCTGCGCACCATCGTCCGTACACCATAGCGCGAACAAACAACAACTGGTCCATAAAAACAACCAGTTCGTAAAGACAAGTCAATAGTGTAGGCAAATGAGTGATGTTAGGAAAAACACTGAATCGCGAGGGAAAAGGGAGATTTTCCAATACCGGCTGTCACACGAGCTTCATGAGTAGCCTACTTACCTTGCTCCGCCAATTTGAAGCCTACATTCATAACAACACTAAAGTCCTTTATCTGTTACAATCCTCAACGGTCCGTTAATCCCCGGTACGACTGAGCCCACTGGCACTGTGTTAGTAAACGGCTTTTACCTTCATTTGAGGGCATATTCCATGTGCTCACCCATTTTACCACCTCAAAAACAGCCCAAGCCAGCAACTCCTGCTGACTGGATCCGGCAACGCTGTTATCCACTGCAAATACAAATCAGTAGAGCTTCAACAACTTGGTCGAGTCGAGTGAGTAGAGAAGTAACTGAAATGTTCCCATAAATGACCCCAGATAGACACAAACTACCACGTGTACTGATCCACAGTTTGCATCTCCTACCCTTATCAAAAAGGTCCAGCTACTCGGAAAGTCAGCTGTCATAATGTGTACGTTTCCATCTACCCCGTTGATCGTAAGTTTTCCTGACGGCAGGCAATAATCTACCAAAACAAAAACCATAATGAGGCCCAGACTACAAGCTTTCACCGTTTATCTCCCATCGAGATGTGTTGTGCTTTTGTCCATGAATGCGAGAATGTCTGAGCAAGACGATGTACCCTTCATATCCCATGCCAAGCTTCACTTAGCAGCCTGTGTTCCGCCGAAAGCTCGCAGATGTGTACTCTTAGCAGTTTCCCCAAGACTTTCTAAAGGCTGCACGCAGGGCTCATTGATCTGCAGATTTGCTCACTTGAGTGAGTTTCGCCCTCGCGGATAGCCACTACCACCGCTTTCTTCCAGTCAATCGGTGGTAACCTTGACTGAGAGTGGCACGGATCATTCAACACAAGTGTCCACTTATTCCAACAGCCGTTGGCTTTATGACCGTTGGATGCCCGATATCTGGCCCCGCTGCCTTTATTAGTTCAGCCCCTCCGATATTATTCTCGCCCTCTCAGCGGTCGTAAAAGTGATGCGAGTTGGGCACTCCTAATGGGTCCTCTGGTGTACATGAGACCCTCATTCCAAAGATGCACACTTTCAAAGTATAAGTCAAACATCTCCGCTTTACGCGGTTCCTCACAGATCTCTCTCCCGCGGCTAAAAATAAGCCTTTCATCTCCTTTTAAAAGCACATTTTTATTGGGCATATCTGAGGTACTGCTTCAGGTTTTCCTTGGCTGCTTTGGCTCATGCCAATTCAAAAGTTTCTTTCAATTTCTTTTGTACATTGGAAGCTCTTCCGGCGATCGCGGTATTTCAGTTATTTCCTCTCACCCAACACTGCTTGAGGTGTCCGACAGATTCTACTTTATATCTCGATAGGTTTTATGACCGCTGCCGTTCACCGATGAAGCTTTCTTTTTTACTGGTTTCCTTAGTAAGACAAACACTTTATGCTGGCAAGCAAGCCTCCACTTATTGACTACCGCTTTTTTCCTGGAGCATTGTGTCCGTCATGTAAGCCCCCGTTCAGCTAAGCTACTTCTGTTTTCAGTCTGGCAGCACATAGATCCTTAATATTCCTACTCATTTTCTCCGCGACCTTGGAATGCCTGAGGCAAATTGTAAAACTGACCAGCACATGATTATTCCTTCCGAAACGTAATTGGATGCTTAACTCATCTACGTCACCCATTTTATGATCATCGGCTCTAGGAAGAACGGTTGGGTTTCAGTTCGGTATCTGGCGTCTTCTCTATCGCGGACAACTGAAGGTCAAGGCCACCCCCGCGTGAAATTCAGGTTGTCTCGTTTTCCTTTTTTCGCTCATACCACTGTTTGGTCTTGTAGCTCTGTCCACCCTAGTATATACCATCTAATAACCTGAAACCGTGACCTAGTTGTGTAAACAACTGCGGCACACCATCTTGCAGACGCTAGCACTTATCGCGAGTTAGAGTTATAGGCTATATTGATTATTCACTGCTCTAATTCCATTTAATTACATTCTATACGGCTTATCTAGCAAATCTCCCCTGATTCTCGCCGCAGTAAGATCTATCTAGCGTTTTTACATCCCATCGCTATAACCCAACTCCTACCTTATTTTCGCTACGCATCCACCGGTGCACCTTCTGCAGTTTCTGTCCCACTGTGCCTCCATTCATTTGTCTTTTGCCATAAGAGCGCACTTCCGTTCCACCCGGTCCACCGACCCCATACTTACAATATACTCTTCCGCAAAACCTGCTGTTGTGACCTAAGCAACAGCTAAGTACCTACCGTATCCTGTGGGGTTCAACCTGTGCACACCACAGAGAAAAATTTCTCCTATCTCACTATTCCTCATCGTCCCAAGTCTCCTAATCCCAATTGTATATATAGCGGGCCATATAGCTCACTGCCCATACCACATTGCCGCATAGGTCTCATCTAGACCTTTGCGCACAAGCACCCAGGCTCACTCCTGGTCTGCTCAGACCTTTGGCTTGTTTCTGTCTAGTTGACCGATTTCCTGCTACCTTTTACCTCCGTCATATATTCCTACTTATCATGCTATCCCGGTCCCCAACCAGTACTCGGAAACTCCGTATCGCTAAAGCTGGCAAATCCAAACACACCCAAACCCTCCCAAAAACCAGGCCGTGCTCTGTTACCCTCGTTAACGTCGACGGTGAAGCCCCTGATAGTCTTAATGGCCTTAAGCAGAGTTTCGTCGAACTTAGTAACAAGGTCGAGCTGATTGGGGAAATCCTTTCAAAGGTTTCACTCCTGGCTACTCTCCTTGACCCTGTAGCCACTACATCGCCCAAGAACTTGGTTTCGGTGGGACACCTCCTCGACTCCGTGTCTACTGAAATATACCACCGCATTGCCAACTCCAAGAACGCAGTGGTTTTTAATGTTCAAGACCGCTTACCACTTTCCTTGGCCAAACACAACATACTAAGTTCGTGCAACATGGCTCACTACAGATGCCATCGCAGGAGGCTACGTAAAAAGTCCCAGCGACATAGTTGCCCCCTGCTATTCCGATTCACGGACGACCTAACAGCTACAGAGTTCATTAGCAACAAGTCGACAATTGCTGCCCTTTCGCCGTATAAGGACATCAAGATATTCCCTGATAAAACCCCCTCCAACGGGAAATACTTCGCTCGCTGAGAAGTAACTCCGCCTTGCCCATGCAGGCTGACCCCACTGTAACCGACATGAAGGTTACCCAATGCCCCTCTGTCAAGAAGTCAAAGGTGAGCCCATCGCCTCACCCTGCCCGCCTGCAAGCTGTCGACTTAGATATGTCTAACTCCCCACCCCCCGTTCCGCTTCCACACAAACGCCCTTTTTTACCATCTCCCCCAGTAGCCTCTACTAGCAGTAGCTCTCGCTCCCCGACCACAGGCCCCAAGCGGCACTCCACTTCAGTATTAAAGCCGGGCTCCCCCGTCATAGTCTCTGAGCCAAGACAAGACCCTGGTACAACCATCAGCCCCCGCCGTACTACTTCCAATCCGTCCTCCGAGCCGTCGACAAGTGTTGTCATCCGCCGCTCTCGTTCTAACGACTCTACCAACTACCCACCAGCTTCTAGCTCAGCCGCGACACTTCGTTTCTATCCCCATAAGTGCCGCTCTAACCCCCCTATAAGCCTACCTGGTACTCCTACCAGGTCAGCACTTGCCCAACTAATCACCCCACACACTACCCCCCACTCTCAATCGGCTTCTGATTATAGCGTACTCTCGGATCCCCCAGGTGATAACCAACCGGGCCACCTTCCAGATTCGTCTAACGCCATCGTCCCTATTTGCAGGAGTGACCTTCAGGGCCTTGCCAGTGCCACTCACCCTTCCGTTGCCTCGCACCCCCTTCCACTGTCTTTCCCTCTCTCTGATCGCATGGGTCACACCAATCCTCCATCTCCGTTGCTACCGTATATCCCTCCCTGCCCCCCAGACACCAACCTTCCATACTATAGCCCCAGCATGCCTCCGCTGTTCCCCCCTGCTCACCTCCACCAACCCTCATCTAACCCTGAAGTACCACGTACATACCCTAACAGATACTCTAGATTCGTACCTGCATCCCGCCTCCTCGCCCCACCTCCCCTGCCCCTCATGAGCCTCCAAACCTTTCCAAATTTCGCCACTCCCTTCCCGCCCCCCACCTCACACTACGTCCCAGTTATTCTCCCACATGCCTTCACCCCTATACCGACCTACCGGCCTTATACTGACTCTGCCCAACAGGTAGGTTACTTGCAGCCAAGTTCTCGTTTTTTTCCTGACCGGTGCCCTCAGCACCCGTGGCCATATTGCTAGTCACCCTATGGACCATATCGATAAACTTTTACAGACTCATATCACTGATCGCTCCTCACTCGATGTCATGCCACTTAGCACCTCACACCATGTACTCCCTCCTGTCCACCCCGCTCCGACAGATATTCTTAACCTCTCACTTTGCCATATGGTGCCTCCTCCCTCTGCACCGTGTGACACCCCTCCGGCCCACATCAGCGGTGTGCTGCACACCCACCGTATTGATCACCCACAGCGATCGGCTGCGCCTAATGCTAACGCTTCTCCTACTTTCCGTCCCCCACCCAACACTGCCAGCCCTTCCCCTTCTACTGACGTTATATCCTCACTGAGACCCAACTCCTATCGCCACAGCGATCCCAATAGTCTTGCACCTGGCATCCATGCATTGCGCACACCGACACTGAACTCATTCCTACCAGTTCTTATTAACGCTCGCTCAATAATTAGAAAAATATCGCACCTGCGATCTTTGGCATTTACGTCAAACGCTGACATTATACTAGTAACTGAATCCTGGCTGTCAGATGATGCTTCGCTTGACCTTGTTCGCATAGCTGGGTATCAATGCTTCTCGAACACCCGCCAGTCCAGGCGTGGAGGGGGCTGTTTAGCCTTTGTCAAATTCACTATCCACGCTAGTGTTATCGACCACCCCTCTCTTCTCCTTAATGAGAATTCGTTATGGCTTTCCATCCACGCCTCCGGCCAGAACCTCCTCCTTGGCTGCGTCTACGTCCCCCCGGGCCTGGAGCCTGCAAAAATTGACTCCGCCGTGGATGTCTTTAATGCTGCGCTTGACTACCCTGCCAGTGCAAAAATTATTGCGGGTGACTTTAACTTTCCTTCAATTTGCTGGTCCTCCTATACTAGCCCTCCCGTCCTCTCCACCTTCCTTTCTTGTGTCCGTCTTGCTGGATGGACCCAACATGTCTCCTGCCCTACTAGGGGGAACAACATCTTGGACCTAGTATTCTCCACTGATGTCCCTGATATGATCACCCAGACTACTGATCACTTCCCGGGTAGTGACCACCGTATTGTCAAGTGCAAGTTCAGCTGTTCTCATCCGATGCAATCCTCTCCCCCTGTTCTGACTTCCTACCGTTCCTGTAACTGGCCCCTAGTGCCAATGATAATCCGATCCCTTAACTGGGACACATTTATTCTTTCATCCGATCCCTCACTGTTATGAACTCTCTCTACTCCAACCTCCTACAAAGCCTAAATACCGCCAACCCATGTGCCGATCCAAGCCCCAAAATCCAGCAGCTCACGCCTGTCACTTTTAGAGCGTAAACTGTCTAAGCTGCAACTTACCTTCGCTAGATCACACGACTTTACGATTCTCCTGCGCATAAACCAGCTACAACTGAGGCTGCGTTGCATGGTCGATTCGCATGTTAGAAGGCAAGAGGCCATCGCCCTAGCAAACCCAAACAAAACTGGCTACCTGTCCAACCTCCTTAGTAAAAGGTCCAATCAATCCAATCATACCTCGCCCGAGTTCCTCATCTGCGGCTCATCTACCGCTAATACTCCAGCATCTATTTCTGAGGCCTTCGATGAACATTTTTCTTTCTCCCTTATAAGCTGTCCTGGTATTCCCCCTCCTACAATTCACCCCTGCACCTCTGCCTCTCTTTCATCGATTCCCTTCACCCATCTAGAAATTGAAAAATCAGTTTCCTCCATTAAACCTTCCTCGAAACCGGGACGAGATGATCTCCCACCGGTCCTCCTCCGTTTCGGCGGTCCTGAACTCCCTTTATTGTTACTTAATATGTATACCACCTTCATGATTCACAGTTTTGTCCCGCCTCAATGGAAATCCTCTGTTATAGTTCCGCGCTTCAAAAAGGGCGTATTACATGACCCAGATAACTATCGGCCCATTAATCACACCCCAGTAGCCTGCAAAATTATGGAGAGAATTATCAAAGAACATATTGTCCAATACCTCTTATCTAACAACCTGCTGAACCCTGGTCAGCATGGTTTCTTGAACTCCCGTTCCTGCTCTTCCTGCCAGCTTGACTTTCTCAATGTCCTATCGTCTGCTGCCGACGCCGGCAACTCTGTAATTGTCCTGTACCTCGACATGGCTGAGGCTTTTGACCGTGTTCCCCATATTCATCTGTTGGCCAAAATCCGATCTCTCGGTATTACTGACCCTCTCCTCTCCTGGCTATCCTCCTATCTCTCTCACAGATCACAAGCCGTGCTCGTCGACGGCCACCTATCTTCCGCCAAACCAATTACTAGCGGCGTCATCCAAGGCAGTGTCCTAGGCCCATTACTATTCCTTATTTATATCAATGACATTTTCTCTTCTATTTGACACGGCACTCCTTTCCTCTTTGCCGACGATATAAAAATAGTTTACTCTTTCCTCCCTAGTGACCTATCCGTGACTCTGTGTAACATATCGCACGACTTACTCGTTCTCCAAACTTGGTGCATCTCGTGGTTCATGAAATTCTCCGCGGAGAATAGCTTCCTCCTACCATACAAGTGCACCGTACCACCCGGCCAAATTTGTCTGGACGGCCTGCCCATCCCCATACAGCCCATGGTTACCGATCTTAGCGTACGCTACTCTTGTTCCTTTAACTTATCAGGACAGACATCGTTCCAAATCGCTAAGGCTAAGCGAACCCTAGGCCTGATCAATCGGTGTTTCTTAATACCGGCCAGTCGCCTCTCCATGTATCTCGCACACGTGAGACCGCTCCTAGAATATTGTCCCATTACCTCCAGCCTCTGGCCACGTTCCCCTATTGTATCTCTTGAGAACGTTCAGCGTACTTTCACCAAAAGGCTGTTGGGCGTATCCCTAGCCCTGACATACCGCCAGCGCTGTGAGCTCCTACAAATTGAGCCTCTATGGATTCGTCGCATGAGGCTCAACCTGATTTTCCTCTTTAAGCTAGTCCATAACCTGGCCTACACCTCTTATCCCATCTCATTCGCTGCGCCCTGCTCCTACCCGATCCGACACCGTGCCTTCTCTCTCACTGTCCCTCATTCTAATCTCTGTCTGAAGTCCCGATTCTTTCTGTCAGCCTATTCCAAAATCTGGAATAAGCTGCCCCTTAGCTTACGCAGTGCCTCCTCAATGTTCACTTTTAGGCGCGCACTTTTGTCATACTTAACAGTCCCCAATCATATATTGCTCACCAATGAGCTCGTCTCCGCCGACCTGGCCTTTGAAAGAGGCCTCACACTGTAACTCTACTACCTCTGCGCCACAGGCCACTAGGTTCACCCCGCGAACTAAGGCCATTGCCTTCACTGATCCATAGCAAACCTTCCTCCTGCCATCATAAGATAACCCTATTGCTCACCTACGTTCATCTCTTATCCATCATATTCACTTTTTTTTCTCCTCAGTATCCGTTGATTCTTAGCTGGGGCACACCCAGACTGCGCTTCTCTATCCCTTTTCCCTTTCCAGTGATCCTCCGTGACGGCCAATCGCTTCGGGCACTGTATTTACCACCTCCCTGGCAGGTGCACCTGGATATTATTGCTACACGGTCGTCTACCACTCGCTGTTTCCGTTGGCTCTCCTGTTCATAGTCTCACGTCTTGGTCAATCGTTCCTGGTTCCCGCACCCCCATCGCGGTCGCTTTGTCCCCTGGACAATTATCCATGAACACTCGTGCCACTTTCAACAGTGCGGAGCGCGGTCAGATCCACCGCTATGGCCGGCGCACATCGGGCGTGCAGGCCGTCTGCAACGATGTGCGAGCGCAACTAGACTGGTGGATCACACTTCCTGCGTTCACTTCACAAAGTGTTTTTCAGGTTGGGTGCCCAGCGCACGGTCAGTCCCACCCACTAGCACCGGTTGCGGATGGCACGCCCTAACTTTTCTTGGACTACCGAATCCAATGCTGTCGATTGAAAATTGCATGCTCCTCATCTACTTTCCGCCACAGCTTGCTCACCTATAGCTCCTATCATGTTTCCACTTCCCATTTTTGTCGCCCTACCACGGTATGCACACCTACTCGTTTTGTCCTTCCTCCTATCGCCTCTCTCTACATCAACTTTCACTGCTTTGAGTCACTATCGTCCTAACCACTCTTCTCTGTCGGCGCTCGCCAACAACTCTTTTTCCACCTGCCGTCATTGCTGGCTTCTATCATCTATGCGCTTGGTGTCACCCTCTGCTCAGAACGCCCATTGATAGCTTCCTTAAACCTGTCGTTCTGTTAAATCCCTCCTCGTGCCCCATGCCATGATGCACCAATTGCACCCGCACTCATGACCAATCCACATATTAGAACTTGCCGCTCCAAACTTTGCATCTTTTACAGTCGTATTTATTATCTAATCACCACCACCATATCTTCCTCACTTGGCTCCGCGATTCCTCTGTGGTTCTTTCCAGTGTCCTGATTAGTATCCACCAGTTCAATTGTCTGCCGGCACACAGCTCTCCAGCTCCATTGCCCCAACTCCGTTGGGCATTCATTTTTTGTGGCCTTTTTTCTATTACTGGTTCACTTATACTGGGGCGCCCCGCTTCCTTGTCCGCCTCCTTCGTGTTTCATCTGCAGTAAAATGATCTGATTGGTGATTTCTTACCTGTCTCCTCGGTCATTGCTTTCATCCCTTGATCCGTTTATTGCTCGCTACAGGCATTTTTCTGTACCTTCCAGTGTGGTCCGCTTTTTCCATGTTCCACCACTGTAATGACAACGTTACGTCACGGTGTTCTTTCACAGTTCCAAATCGTTTGACCTGTCACCACCCGACTCCTCTGGTCCGTCAGTACATCTCGCACCTGCATTGATCAAATAATTAGACCCATTCTTACCTGTTTTTCTTGATCCTGTCTTTC
This sequence comes from Fasciola hepatica, assembly GCA_948099385.1. NCBI lineage: Eukaryota > Metazoa > Platyhelminthes > Trematoda > Plagiorchiida > Fasciolidae > Fasciola > Fasciola hepatica. The sequence goes on along the minus strand of CANUEZ040000112.1, from coordinate 2,510,089 downwards.
ATCTTCACTCTTCCATGAGCTGCTCCTCACAGTCTTCATCACTTCTGTGCTTCCGCATTCTATTTTTCTCTACGTTGGGCTGCCATGTGCACTTGTCATGAAGTTAATCCACCACGATATTCCAATGTTAATTCTACAACCAACTGATCTAACATTACCTACTCCTCCTAATGACTGATAATCTCTTTCTAGGACCCCATTGTTATTGCTCCTGCTTCTCTTATACCTATGTATATATATGTACACACGTATATATATATATAATAAATCTCTCTATATATATATAAACTTACGCATATATATCCATGTGCACGCGCTCTGCATCTTGCAGTTCTCACCGGCCACTTCCCTTGCTATCATCCCAACGACCGTTATCATAGGCATCCGTCAACTCTACATCTGTGCCTCACATCTACTGTATTCAATCCTTCGAAATCGTTTCTGTCATCTTTTCATCCCTCTACGTCTTGCATTGCTTGCTGCCTGTTTTACGGTGAGTTTTGTGTCCCGTCCGCCGACAATCCACTGCAAAGTACCAATGCCTCATTGATATCTAATCCACTGCAGTGCATCTCATCTTTTTCTCCATTTTTCCCCGCTACTGCAGTTCCTCATACCGATTTCCAGCCTTTCACATGTTTACCAGTCGGCCTTTTTATGTAAACGTCCGGATCAGCCATTCAGTCCACCTGATCTTGACTATTAAACTCACCGGGTGTCCATTCAAATCCGCTCCTGAGCTCATTTAAACTCCACACAATCTCTATGGAAGGCATACGTTTATCCTATTTTCATCCTACTTTATTCCCCCTTCTGAGCCTTTTTATCCAATATTTTTCTGAGAGTTTCCATATTTCCGTGAATTATATCTGTCCATTCCATCACCTGTATCAACAAGATCATGCACACAGCATGATTCGGGCGTTTCCGAAATAAACTATTATTATTATTATTATTATTATCATTATCATTAAATAGGGCCCCCATGTGAAGCTAATTGATGAACTTCTTCGCTGTCCGCGAACACGGCCCTCCGTGTCCCCCTTCAATCCTCACAAGCTGAAATCCCCACACTCAGTATCCCATTTACTCCTTTCTCTGCCTGTCCTAGTGTCAACATGAGTTCTCCATCCTCTTCCGTTTTTGAGCTTGGCTACCTGTACACACAGTAACTTGCAGCTTTTCCATAGGTGGCTTGACAGTGACAAAACATAGCTGTTTGCTCACTGAACATAACCTTACTTCCAGTTTTATTGTGAGGAGGGTCACTTCCCACATGCCAAAGCACCTTTATTGTCAACAGGCCAAGTAGTAGCCTCTAACTTCCTACGTGATAGTGCCATTTTCTGACAACCTTGCTTCGGATCTGCAGCGGCCCCGGCGCTGCAGTCTTCGGCATTTGCCATCAGCTCCGCTCATTTGTTTCCAGTTCTACATGCGTGGGCAAGTACCAGTACCGTGGCCTTCCCTGTTGGGACTTCCCTGCTCTCTTTCAGTTTGTTCCTTCTTGGGTGGAGCACACGAGTGATTGCTAAACATTTGAGTCCAACATACTGGACTCCAAATTGTCCCAGCTTTCCTGTATGAGAGTTTCCCGATCGACTGACCCTACAGTGAGCGCTTAGAACTGCCTATGTCTTCCAGCGGATAGCTTTCTGACGTCTCGTCTTCTATTGTAGCTTCAATTACAATCATCGCCTTGTGGTATGGTCCTTGAAGCAACGGCCTTCTCATAACCGTTTTACTTACGCCCAGGTCAATTATTTCACTACCTGCATGCAAATGCCTCCCACTGTATCTCAAATCCAATTAAGTTCGCTTTACCCCCCTGACGTATTTAGCACGATACTTTTTCACGCTCTTGTGCAGTAGAAGACCCCACTTGCTCGTGCTGGAAGCTGATTTCCATTGTTGTAGTCCGTAAACTCCACCGCAATCGCCCAGGCTAGGGGCTTTTGCCGTTCTCGTCTCAGTTGCTTCCACGTTCCCATTCTGTTGTTCCCTCTCAGCTCCGTCACATGGTTTGTTCTCACCATTGTGAGGATGTTCCCGACCCCCTTCCGGTCCAGATCTCACCTTGATTTGACCTTCCACACGTTTGGCTTCTCATTGATAATAGTCGCCAGGTTACTTTGCCCAGCAATGACCGGTCCGCGTTCGATGTTTGCCTGTTGCAATCCCCGTCTTCGGTCCCTAGCTTTATCCTGACACTCCTCCAAGTGTCTTTTACCCTTAAAACTCACACCAAGCCCCAATGGTTTCTTTTTGCTTAACTTGTGTTTTGTTTCGCTGGGAGTCCATTAACCACTGTTTGCTCTTTTGGTGTTGATGTCCAGGGGCCGGATTATCTTGGTTTCTCTTTCCCGAATTCGGTATGAGTGTTCTGACCTCCCAAACCAATCTCACCCTTTCGACGTAGCTTAGTTTGATCGCTTCTTTTGTCCGTTCCGGCCTTAAAACCTAATTTGGGTCTCACAAGTTCCTATGAGTCAATAAATATTTCCCTAGCAACGCTGGGTTGATAGGCCTGTTTTGCAGCAACCTTACACAAGTTGTATACCCAGTCAGTTCAGACATTGTGGCTATGCACCGAGTATTGATCTTTCTTGAAACCTAAGCAGATTGGAAGCGCCTACATCTGATAAATTGCAAGGAATTTTGCTTGCTACCCGTTTTTGCACTACTGCAGAGGACATGGGCTTGATATATGTGGCATAGTGAAACTAAAGTGATAAACTGAACCTCAAAATATACCCAAGAAGTAGTCAAAACTTTACTTGGGAGAAAAAGAAGTTGATTGTGAGGATTTGAATCACCCAAACTTTTTACTTACCACCAATGTAATATTGGTAAACCGTTTCAAAGCGATTTAGTATTAAGGAATCCCAAGGCTGTTGCTTCATAATTAGTGGCAGCGGGACTCAAACTGAACCCCAACCTACCGCCTCTCAAGTCTTTGCCGTTTAGAATTAATTTTCTAGATTATTTTGTATTTTTCGTTATACTATCCGCGTCATCCACTTGGCAGCAGAGACGACTACATACCACAACAAAGAATTAGGTTTTGATCACTCATTCATGCTGGAGACCGTCTGAAAAATCCTGCTTTTAAACCGTTTTGAAATTATTCTTCGAGAGGTTTCTATCGAAGACCCTTTTTATTTCGTGTCTAGGTCATACTCTGCAAGTCAAATACTACCGCCCATCTTCCGATACACTGAACCTCTGGGATCTGGGACTCTGTCTCCAAGATCCCATACCCCGCATCCATATATGATACTTCATCCTCACATGAACAAAGAGCCCTGAAGTAATTTGAGCGGGCTCCAAGGTAAGCTGGACCCCAATGAATGTCTCCGTTTGCCACATGCAATCTATCCCAATGGCGTGGTGGAAGATGGAATAGAGCTAGCATTTGTTCCGCCTTCGGGAAGACAGTGCGCTGTGGCTACGAACTGGGTACTTCTTCGGGGCTAACCCCACCCAAGCTTATCGCAGATATAGGCAATATTTAGAAAAGAAGCCAATAAAGTTATGCTCTTTAGGAGGGGAGCAAGACAGGGGGTTGAATTTGGAAGTCAAGGTTTCACGCTTAATAATGGTGAATAAAAGAATGGGACAAACTCCGCATCCAGTGAAGCCGCATGGTGAAACCGGCTTAAATACACTCAGGCTACACTTCATCTGTGAAAAATTCCAGCTTTACAGTGAACTCTGCCATCTAGATGTCAGTCCCCACCTCAATGGGCAGTCCGTTTCACGCTTGGGAGAACGGCACAAGAAAACTGTCTCAATATATAATTAAAAGCTCCTGCCTAAGAGTGTAAGTCAAATCTCGCAAATCGAGCAACGCGTAGCCAATTCAAACGAATCCCAAAACCAGAACAAGATTGATTCGTAGCTTCTACGGTACTAAATTGAAATGCACAAAGGATACAAATATATACGAACCTCAAGTATGCGGCCAAATAGGCTTCACAGTAAAACCCAAAGGTCCAAAGCCCCGTGGCTCAAACACGACGGTCAGAAACGGTTCAAGGCCAAATTCAAATGTCTCACATGGATAAACAAACGTGAAAATGTGTGGTGTATGAGCGAGCTTTCCAAGATAATGGTAAATATAGTCAAATTCACAAAGCACGTTGAGCATTTAGAAGGATTTTCAGTATTCGTTCTTTACAAAGAGCATAAACTTTTCCCCTTAGCCCGGATTCCGGTGCCATTGATACTGATGGCTCCGTCGATATGGACGGCCCTCCATTTGTCCAGACTTATTCTAGATACCCCCGTTCTCTCAATTTCTGGTGAGGAAAGTTTCATCGTCTTAGATCAATCCATTTCGGACCAGTGCTTTGGTCCTAATCTATCCCAGTAGTGGCTCACTGAAATTCTTCCGGCACCACGGTGCTGAAGCTATAGTGACAACATTCCAAGTGTGGTTTACCAAGGGCTTTCCAAGAAGGCACAGGTGTTTTCCATTCTCTTAATGCTACCGTGAGCAGCAGTTGTTTGAGCTCCCGTTTATTCTTGGCCACAGCAATCAAACGCCGATGCCGTGGTTCGTAGCAGTTGTTCGTCCGGAATCCACGGCCAATAAAATCTACAACTTTCCCATTGTATCTTGCAGCCTACTTTTTGCCAGATTCCACGATTGTGATTAATCTTCCTTACAGGATTCACTGAACTTATCAAAGCATCTTGAAAAAGGATGTTTCTAATTTCAAAGTCACACTTTGTCCATGCAAAGAACAGTGTAAAGCCTCAAAAATTACTTCTCACGTGATTACTGAGTCCAACTGTCCAGGTATTTCCTAACTCATATAACTGATCAGCCCAAACCACGATGAAGCACTGGAAACCCATTCAGCGCCGATGCGCCCATGATCTCTTATTACCGTAATGTGCATACTGCAAATTTTTTAAAAATTTATCCGCTTCTTCAAGGCTCACCCACGGTACTCACATTTGTGTGCTTGGCCATTCTAGCTTGACAACCAAATCTTCAGCGGCCGTTAGTATCGTGCTCAGTAAAACACCGATTACTCGCAGTTGGCCACATTCTGCCCGTATATTCTTCTATTGCATGCACAGATAGCAGATACCTTGTTGCTTCTGGTGAGGCTTCCCACAGACCACCGCGATGGGACTCCGAGCATTCGAATTTTAATCCCCAACTCCCCTCCACTAGTATGCTGTGACACTTGCTTTCAACCGAACTTTACTTTTAGGTCTCACTTTGAACTCTCCAGAATCCCCAACTGAACATTCATCTGCCCCGCGTGAAGCAGCTAAAACGGATCACCTTGCTGTGGTGTACCTGCTCATCATGTTCCCACCATTGTTATCCACCTTGAGGTCAGTCTGCGTCTTTCTCATACCTCTTGCAATCGCCTATATAAAACGACCACCAATTGCATCTTTGACTCACGCAACGACCTCTCACTTTCTTAGCTGTTGCACCACTGGATGCTCATACCACCTTTCTCTGACTGTGACTTAATCCAATGACAGCCTCAGTTACACACTGTTATGTACGCCCCAAATATTCCCCATAGTGTTGTGAACTCCACAAATTGTTTCTTTATATGGTGGACCCTAATCTTTCATCATGCATGGGTTTTCTTTTCTGACGGTATTAGTAACCTCTCCAGCTTTCTGGACAATGATCTTTTCAGTGTGAGTGGATGTGCTAACAGCTGTCATCTCATTTCAATCAAATTGAGCTTGCATGGACGTAGAGCCTATTCTTAGGATCACACGCGCTTTTCCGGAGAAATTTTGTCCTGTCATTCCGATACAATGTCATACTACTCATATTAAAACTCCATACTTGGGACCGTGTCCTCGTTCTGAAGATTAACCGTGCTAACCGAGGAATTAACTTCGGAAGCACCGCCTTGTGATTCTGAAAATGGACTCCCTGTCTACGCAAGCTCCATTTGATTCACATGAGACTACAGCTGTAAACCAACTGTGAAGTGCTCAAGTATAAGGATGATTGGGCGAAAGGGCACCGGGTAAGCACGCTTGATGAGCGGCAATAACCGCGTAACCGGTTGTGTGATTCCGGGAGAATTTTGTCCTATCTTCCAGACACAATGTCACACTACTCATATTGAATGGATTTGCATTTGAATAACTTTCACATGTTCTAATCCGGTTGATTAGCTTGCCCTTTATCAGTTTGAACTGACTCGTTTTCCTTCCTTATGAGGAGCCTCTACATCTGGTCAGGGTACTGGAGCAATGAAAGGGCAACTTTCTTTTCGCAGATTGAAAATCTTAAAATAAAACTGCCAAGCTTAGCTAGAGTATCTTTTTTCCTCAACATTTAGTTTGTTTTACTTACTTGCTAACTATTTTCCACTGGCTGAGGTGGGTCCCTATAATTTTGGTTCACTCAACTGAGCAAGTGTTGCTGTGTCACTGCTGAACTTCTACAGTTTGGTTAGATGTACACCCTTATTCCTCGTGATATCTGACCCCTGCGTTAGCCTGAGGCCAACCACAGTCAGGTGCGCAATGCTTATTCCTTTTATTTTCGGATACTTTAAAAATTTCTATAGTGCTTTGAGATGAAAACCAATTAACTGACTGTTGCTCAACTGGGGTTCGCTTTTCAGGGGGACGTTGCTCCGGAAGATGCGATATAACTAGTCTTGACCACGCTTTCATGCGTTTGGAATCTTGGATAAGAACTGTCTTTCTGGGCTTGAGATTATGTTGACCACCTGGCTTTGGGTTGCATTACTAGCAAACTCTGAAGATAGCCTCATTTTAACCGATCCGTATCGACGCTGGAAATTTTCATTTGGCGCAAACTCGTTCCCCTTGTAAAGTTTGTGCAACGAAGAACATCATGATGGCATAGGCACAGATTTTTCTTTCATCTTTGCATGTTTTTTTCAACTCACCAGAAGTAAGCCATCATTCAAGTAATATTTTATTGTTGACTGTTGAGTTATATAAGTCCAAATATTCTGCTCCCTCTCCGTCGTTCTTGTTGAGAGGCCAATGCTCCTGCATTAAGCGACAGTTACCACCTAGCAGTCCAAGCTCGAATCCAATATAGTCATTTTCTAGGGAAGTAGTCCCAGCGCTGCCACCAGGTTTAGGTCATCCGCAATCAGGTAGCCCATTTTAGTGCCGCTCAGCAGATGGCTGACGCATGGACCAATCTGAGTGGGACCCGGGACTGACCCCCGTGGGACCCTGTTGGTTGCTTTTCCCCTCATAGGCTGGATATCTTCCAAGCTGAAAACCAAGTTTGGTCTCTGAGATATGCTGACACACATTCATGCATCAGGAGCAGTACGCCCGAAGCCTCCGTTTCGTCTAACAGCACTCTATACCTCAGAGAGTCATAATTTATGCGATTTCCGTCATTGAATGTCTTCCCTTTCATCTACATTCAGCTTGGCCGTTACCTCCCCTGAAGGGGAGAACAAGGAGGACACACGCGATAAGTTTCACCAATTCTGGGTTTCATGCTGGAAGCTAGGCTGATTCATTCTAGATGACCAGCAGTGCATTTCCTCACCGAACTAACTCATTATTTTCAGACCGGCAAGTACCAACGACTGGCTGGCTGTTGACGAGTCTTTCTTAACTCCACTTTGATTTGGCCGGACTTCAGCTGCCGTTCAGTCCTCAGAAAGTCTTGCACTGCCTATCACCCGAATGCTCGAAGGATAAGAAGTATCCACCATTACGTTGGCGAAGAGGCTTGGAACCGCAGCGTAAATGCAAACTGGTCGGACCTCCTCGTGTGTGCTAAGCCTTCTCCATGCGCCTTCGAACTCATTAGAGGAAACAGTGGTTGATAGCACTACTTGCGGTCTAACAAGATGCCCTTATGACCAGCGTAGCTCATTATCTCACTGATGCAGCATTTTCATGAGCTCTCGCTTTACTTCCTCTTTGGTGCTGCTGTCGAGAGCACGGCTGCCATCCCTGTCTTTGAAGCTATTTACTGCTGGGCGCATGGGTGTTAAAGGCTGTACTCAGATATGGCAAGCTCTTAGACACCTTTTGAAACTTTTAGCTGGAAAGATCTTCCAAGATAGCCTACACCCCTTTGGACTGGAATGGTTGCATCTGGCATCATTTTAAAATTTCAAGCACCCCCCGTGGTCCCCTGTCTTCCAAAGCTGACCCCAAGCTTTGTATGTACGGATTTGAGGACCCCTGCTATGGGTGCTGCGAGCTGGCGCGAAATCTCCGGGGAACTAGTAAGGTTTTCGTTTAATGCCGTTCGTTCTTTTCTTGATTGCGTAGTGCGGGTCTCATGTCACCACCAAAGCTTGAATAATTAGGCCACTTACGTCATCATTCTGGGAGCACCTTTTAAGTTCATGAAGTATCATAACCTTAACAGCCAAAAGCTGCAGTGGATCGCCCCATGGTCACCTCTTTCCAGAGTTGCTGGGACCTGTATGCCCTCGATGGTCACAGTGTGCATTTTGGTTATCAGGCCCGGCAACCCGGGGGCCATCCACCCCCCCACCTTGTCGGTTATAGGACGCCTCTCTTCCAAGAAGGGGCCCAGAGGTCTGACAGAGAAATCACTTCTCTCTGTCATCGAGTCTACCAACTCTATCTTGTGGGCACTGAGGATTATGATTTCATCTTACCCTGCGACGGAGAGTTGAAGATAGCTCAGAAAGGTTAGATCCTCCGGTAAGGTAGCACTTGGGCCTCGGTTCACTTGCAAGAAGTGACTCTGTTTCGTGCAGCTTTTAACCACTGAAGACTGCCTGTAAGTTTCAAGATGAGCTACTTCATCCTGCCAACTGCTTTACTTTGTCTAAGACTATTATCATGGCACGATCACCATCATATTCACCCAGCCGCTTAGTCCGGTGTACGATGTAGCCAGAGGGGAACAGAACACTATTCACATGCTCCTAATTTATCGAGGTTTTAGCTGAAGCTATGCGGTTTAAATTAACATTATTGTTCTTCACTACCATTTTTCTCCACTCCCCTACGATACTGTAGGAATTGATGCAAACCTAGGCCACATTTCCCGGCTTTCTTGATGCGTTGCTTGTAAACTGGCAAGGATAAACTTCCGAAGTTAGTTGCGGGTGCTGGCCTTGTATCGTGGTGACAAAGGACAGGCTTCAATGATGTCCTTCATCTGTCCTCTCGAATTATATCTAGGGATTCTCCTGTGTTTTGAGGTCCACTTGGGGATGAATTGATATGTTCGTTTAGTGCACAGTCTTGGACCATTCGGTGGTAGTGTGAACTCAACCGGTTTTTCCAGGGGCTGATGCTTTCCTAGTACCTTCTTTTCACTCAACCAAAGATCTATCTGTTTCCAGAAGTAGCTTTTCCGGGGCCGTGGCTGATCCAACGCCGCCGAAGATGAGAAAACACTTCTAATTTCAGGGTTACCAGACTAAGTGAGTACGGGCCCAGGGGGAGCCGATTGCTGCCCGTACATTTCCTCTCACCAAGTCTAGGGAATCGCCTGGGTACTGTTTGCCTTAAATGTTGGTCTTCCGGTAGAGATATGACGCTTGGTGCAGCAAGCCCCTCCTGTGCCCGGCTGCCTAGCACAGTGGGTCGGGGAAGAGCCTCATGAACCAGCCGCGGGTTCTACCCAAAGCTACTTATGTAATCCCCATTGGCATACCGCGTAAGTGTGCCTTTCCACAGCAGCCCCGAAAACTAACTCTCACTTCCAAGGGTTTTGGAGCTCCCGAGACAGTTCTTGTTATGCGAATTTGTTGCAACCAGCACCTACCACAAGTGCCCTGCAGGAGGCTGACCTTTGAATTTTTTTCAATGGCGATATCGACTGCCAAGGTGCCGGAGAAATCGGCAGCCTGCAAATTGCCTCGTTTGGTGACCAGTGGTCGTTTGCCCCTGCAGAAAGCCAAACATTTCCCGCAGGCCTAAAGCGGACACTAGCGTTCGTCACACAGTCTGAGCAATCGTAGGGGCAGTCGACCAAATTTCCGGCAGTAACATTTGTGGCAGCCACCACACCAGATGCCCTGTTCTGCCTCTTGCGAAAGTTTTGCTTTTCAACAAAAGATAATGGCTTGTATCGAGGGACCCGAAGCATGCCTGGTTGCTAGACCACTTAGTAACAATACAGTGAGAGTTAGTTTTTCTAGAAAGTTATTCAGATATATGAGCGGGAGGGGTGTAGAACAAAGTTTAGATGAATTCAAATTGTGGCCTGGTAAAATTAAATATCGAAGTAAGGTCGTCTGTGTTCGGAGCCGGATTGAAGCAGTTGGTCAAGTGAAAAACGCGAACCATACAGGATTAAATAATATGACCGCCAAGTTGGACAGGATTCAAGGGTATTGCCAAAGAGTTGATGACCCAGGAAAGTGCAAAAACACTTGCGAACAGTATCCACACCTGATAGAGGTCACGAATGCATAGCGGAGTTAGAAGGATCCGCTTCGAGAAAAATACGAGTTACCAGGTGACTCATGAGAATCACCAGAAAAATGGACATGTGCAACCCAGGTATGATATCAAAGTCAAGGGTTGTGGGTGAATAATATCCAGTGTAAGGCTAAGAAAGAGAAGAAAGGAAACCTTCCTTTGAGAGTTGCATGACTGGCTGTGGAGCAGAATTTACAGAGTAGAGTGACAGCAGGTGACACGTTAATCAGACGAGAATTCATGGTTGATCGATTAGGTAAGTTTGAGTCCAACGTGAAGGGTGCAAAGTTTCGGAGGGGCAATCTGGGCTGGTTCGACCACGCTTGTTAAGGAGGTCAGTGACGAAAGACGGTGAGGTGCCAGGCAAGATTATTTCCACGAGGGCCTGAGCACAAAAACCGAAAGCCGCCCTGAACTGAAGAAGTGTGACAGAAGTAGCACTAGCGTTTGCCACATGCGGTAAATCTTGCATCACGTGAGTGATAGCCTGGGTAGTCAAAGGATCACAAATGGGCCCTCCCCGAGGATGCAGCTCGCAATGGAAGCTCTTAATGTAGTCCTCCAGATAAAAGAGTATGTCTTGCTCGGCAAAATGGAGGGAATGCACACAAGTTTATTGTTCTCAGAATGGGTCCAGCATTTCAAGCTTCCGGACCTCAACACCAAAATTTTCCGATTTTCGGTGATACCTTCTAATAAAGGGAGCCGGTGGCCTGGAAGAGAGGCTACTTGACGCAAGTGAAATGCGCAAGATTAGTCGAATTTACACAAATTGAACAGTGACCATAAGTAACGAACTGAAGCCATTTTCGTTACAAAAGAAAATGTGCGATGGAATAGGCCCTTTCGAGGAGGAAAGTGAAAATGCAACAAAATCCATTGTTAGACGGAAGAAAGTAGTGCCATAAATGTTTGTCATAGTGGTTGCGTAAGACAGTTTGCCCAGATAACCAAATGTGCGGAAAAAAGAATATTTGATTGCATGCAGCAGCCTGGTGGTCGGCGTTCGAGGCGAGCCTCTGAGGGAGATCGATGTAGCTGTCCGCCCAACCTGAAAACATCCAAAGGTCCAACGACGGATAAAGGATTTTCCGGTTCTTTCAGCTGTGATGTCAGTGGAGCCTTCTTTCAAATCGCGTGGTGAAGGGACCCTAATAAAATGGCTCCCTGGTCTGTCCTCTTTCCGGTAGTTTGTTCATACCTTGTTTATGTGCCGAGTGTCAACTTGGGGGATCATTGATGCGCTAAATGACCAAAGGTGAACAGCCAAGTTCGAGTCGGTGATGAACATACTTTGAAAATTTTGTGAGTCTTCTTTATTGCCGTGCTTTTTGAACAATGGTTTCGGGTCAGTTCAAGTGAGAGAATGGCTACAAAAGATGCATGGCAATGGAATATTTACGTAGCTGCAGAGTAAAACAACATTCACTTGAGAAGCGGCTTTGAGAAAAATGGGGAATTAAAAAGTTCTTCACACGTACTCGTATGTGATTCATTTACATGCTATTGAATTTGACCTTCAGAACGGGTGGATATCTTGAGCACCAAACCACAGAAGGAGTCAGTGCAGGCGGCTCCGGTCAGAAAGCTTTTGCTGAAGGGGTCGTCTTCCCAGTCACTGGCTTCCACTTGGTTAGCGTATTGGCCTCCGGTGTCATGAGTGCCAGTTTCCAAAGATTCCATGAGGCGAGATCGGGCGGACTGGGTTCTACCACCAAAGCCGGTTTAAGTTAGTATATGGCAGCGGCTTCTTTTCTACTGCTAAGGGTGAGGTCGAAAGCCTTTTCAGTCCAGCCTGAATTGAAAGGTTTTGAAGAAGCGCGTACCGCTCTCCCGAGGAAGTCGTGCTTACTGTCTTGATAATGGGAGTGTGTATACCGTTTTGTTTCTCTCGCACGCCGCGATAAGGGGGTACTTATAAACTTAGTGGGTTCAGCTGGCGGAGTGTTCAGCGCAGAAGAGGGTGGAAGTGCACCGTGGATCTACCACTATACCAGAAGGACAAAATGCACAACCTGACGTGGAGTTGACAAAAGGGGTCTTCAGGCGCCTGGAAGAAACCTAGGGGTACCGATGTTAGTGAATCAAGCTTTTTGGGCTTCTTCAAACAGCTGACGATGCCTTGAATTGCGGTGGTAGACCATAAGCCATACCATTTGATGACCGTGGTCAGTCTATTGTGTGGTTATGGCAGATGCTTGGACTTTGCCGATGAATACTAAAGGCTCACTCCAAATGCTTCCCATGATTTATGGAGGCCATGATCAGAAAACCAAAAAATACAACAAGTTTTACGAAACCTTGGGCGAAGATGTCTTTCACTGCAGCTGACAGAAGTTGTAAGTAGTCATCCCGAATCGGAATAACGAGTAACCAAACTACCGGATCCCAGGGGAAATCAAGTCTGATGTGAATGTTCTGCTGTGCTAGACTAGCAAAATGCAAAAGTAGAAAACGCTAGCAAACCTCGACAATGCGGTCAAAGCGATAGGGAGAAGGGAACCAGAGTTCAACAGTGATGAAGGCCAATAGCCATCAACTGACAGGGTCCCAGGTCAAGTCAGAACTGTTCACAGTCAGAGTCGGAGCGCAAAACAAGCAGGTGCGTTTTGTGCCTCTGAATGTGTAACTTTCAGTGGCCAGTGTCTTCTTGGGGAAATGGGCTTATATGATAAATATCTGGTAGGAAGTTCCCCCGTGCGAATGACACTACTTTACACGCAGCCCATGAAGCCCTTTTCGCAGTTTTCAACGTCTGATGTTTGAGGGAGGTCAATACTGTCACCAGACATACCTCGCCCTACTGCCAGAACCTACAGTCTTTCTGCTTGCTCCAAATCTAGTTTTACTCCTGGTTTATCACAGGCAGCCTTGCCACAACTTCCTGCAAATCCGTTCCGCTCATCCTGCAGGGGAGCTTAGCCTGATATTGGTATAGGTTTTTCTATCAGCATAAGGAAGCACAAGCTTGGTTACAGCTAGAATGTGCAGACAGCTTCAGGGATGGAGTGGATAAAAGACCTTTTCACGGCAGTGAAACAATCGAAAGAAGTTCTAAAAATGCCTACAAAATGAAATCACCCCAGTGTGCTTGAATATCAAAAAAATCGGTTTCTAGTGATATCGTCACTTCAGGAATGAAATACAAAGCAAAGCAAAAATAAGTCGGTTAACAATGAAAAAAGTAATCCTCAGGGACCAAACTCAATCATTTGCAAATCAACCTCAAACCATTGGATCACCTGAAGCTTCTATAAGTTCCTACATTGTAGTTTTGTGCAGATAACACCCGAAATTGGATATAAACACACTTGGAAGATTGTGTACGAAAAAGGTCTTCAGGGGAGATGAGAGATAAGTGAGATAGGTGAGGCGAATACAGCGTCAATGGGCGTCGGTGGACCAGGGGCGTCTCCCAGCAACTTTGGCTCGCACCGACTCTGAGGTCGGTGCGGTTCGCACCAGCAGACACCACTATCCCATATCTTGACTACGCTGTCGGTCTCTGTCTTCACTACTGCGGTACCCGAGAGCCCATCAGAGCCGGCGAGGTTTTTCTTGATAATCCCAAACAATCATCTCTTGCTTTGGGTCTGTTATCCCTCCAAAAATACCACGTAACCTAGCTCGAAAGACCTCTCCTTGGTAATCCCCTTCCGTCTAAACTGTAAAGCCGGAAGGTGTTTCGTCCCCACCTTCCCTAAAACACCAGTTTTAGGTGATATTCTTGTTTCCAACCGCGACGGCGAGTGCGCTTTGGGGTCATTTGCAGCTACCTGCAATCTTTTAATCTTCACTTTAAACAACAGTTCAGAGTCAGGGACAACTCAGCTGTGAGCACAAAAAGGTGGAACAACGGCACACTGCCTGAACATCTCCACTTGAAAAAAAGGAACACTCACTTTCCTTTCATCAAAATGCTCTTGCTACAGCGGTAAAGTCTGAGCTCACTTTGAGGAGCAAGCTAGCTTTCCCCGTCCACTTTTAAGATGACTTTTATGCGAGGGTTGGAAAGGCAGCAAATTTCTTCAGTGGTAGTTTCAATCTGAATTCCAAATTTACCCAGACTCAGCCAAATATTCTCCGACGGAACCAGATTCATCGCCCGAAGAAACGTCTGCTGGCAAAATGTTCCGCCAATAAAATGTAGGAAAGACATCAAAACGATTCAATGTTTTTCGTGTGCAGCACAATCAGATAAGTCATCGTAGGATGAAAGCAGGTCGCTATACAACAGTATCTTTTGCTTGCAGTTGAAGACTTTTTTGAAATGGGCGGAAAAAATAGATCATCCCTCTTGAGAGTCACAACCTCATTTCTGTTACTCTAGCCACTGTTATTGTTGATATCGTACTTTCTCCACCATTACATTAGTCGTCTGAGCAACGTCCTGTAGACGATGACCCTCCTTGATGCAGATATTTCGGCCGCTGTCCTAAACTGCTGACGAAAGGCTGTCCAATAAGGCAGTTTTGCAGACGAGTCATTCTATAATGTGGCAGCGCCGGATAAACTAGGCTGCGCATGGTGTCCACCGGGTTGTGCTGGCCGTTCCCTAATCCCGTCGATTATTCGTCTGCACGGCTGGACCATAGAACGGAGAAGAGCTGTTTTACGTGTTGTAAGGAAGTACTTGAACTGTCAGCAAATAGCGACGCGTCAGAGTACGCAGCAAATGGGGCCTAATTAGCTTGAAATTTCCACGAATGCTTGCTACGCTTTTGAGTATGTGGGAATGGACTACTTTGGGCCGTTTTCTGTCGAGCATGACATAGTTGAGGGAAACAATATGGCTCTTCGCTCACATGTATGGACGTGCCAGTGGCGCACACTGAAGCCGCACGATCGTTGTCTGCGGATTCCTTTTTGCAGGCGCTAGAATGCTGACGAAATGCCTGAGTGATCGCCGTAGGGTCACACAAGTGTTCCCCGTTACACTTGAGGTGTGTCGGCCAAAGTTATGGTGGTCAGGTTACTACAAACGCAAAGGACTATGGGGATGTCGTGTAAAGTGGAACAAAGTAATTTCAAGCCCCAGTGTGACTTTGCAGATCTTTCGCCGACGTGAAGGCCGTTTTCGTCTGGAAGAAAATCCGTTATTGATCCTCTGAGGTGAGTAGACTCTGGAACACAAGTCACATCTTTTGTTCTGTCCGAAAGTACTGGAGGAATGTCGTCACAAATGGATCATCTAACTTTCACCAAACTCCAAAATAGTTGCTATGCACTTGTGAGGTTGGTATAGGTAGAATGCGCTCTTACGGAATTCGACGCAATGGAGCAAGACAATCGTCCAAAGGGCAACTTCATGAGTAGCTGTTTACGAAAACCAGGTTCTATTTCAACTGACGGGCTGTTGTACGCGAGAGGACGGTTGTTGTGGGCTAATATTTTTGAGGAAGCCAAGGACCCAATTGTTCCGCCAAAGGTGAACAGGATTACTGATTCGCCAATAAGCATGATTATGAAACGAAATGTTGTGTCGGCCGTTCCCTAATCCCATCGATTATTCGTCTGCACGGCTGGACCATAGAACGGAGAAGAGCTGTTTTACGTGTTGTGAGGAAGCACTTGAACTGTCAGCAAATAGCGACGCGTCAGAGTACGCAGCAAATGGGGCCTAATTAGCTTGAAATTTCCATGAATGCTTGTTACGCTTTTGAATATGTGGGAATAGACTGCTTTGGGCCGTTTTCTGTCGAGCATGGCATAGTTGAGGGAAACAATATGGCTCTTCGCTCACATGTCTCCATTGAAGGTATTGCTTATCAAGAACACGTCATCGGTCGGATGAGCGAGATGGATAGACGTGGATTTTCTAGTGATGGGTAAGGTATAGTGTGGCAAGGTGAACTATCGAAAACTTTAGTCTTTGTAGAGGAACCATTGGGTGCTCCAGATCACGCGGTATTAAGATCTGAAGTGTTGGAGTCACTATGGCCTGTACAGAGTAAACCGTGTCCATTTGTCCAGGTTGGCAAGCACTGTGAGGCTGTGGTTGCTAGCCTCACTAAAACACGATGTAGATCACTCCCCTGAAGTGGAAGGAATATTGAGGTTCACAGTGATGCTTCCAATGACAAGAGGTTAAGGCGCGAAATAGTCCGTCGGATTTGGTACAGTAAATTTCCATAGACGACGTAGACCCAATAAAGTTAGAAAAACCTCATGGGCAAGAACTCCTCTGCACTTTTAGTGAGATGGGGCGGAAATGGTCGGTTGCTTTGGAAGCAAAACTATGAAGGTAAGACAGAATTGGCATTGGTTGGTTGGCCAAGCTAACGGAAGGCGGTTGAAAGGGAGTGAGTGGGCTAGAGAGGGCAGGTAGAACGCAATGTTTTGGAAGTCCATTTGATCGGGTGGGGTAAACAGGGGCTATCTATCTTGGTGGGCAAAGGTGGATCGTGATTTCGTTGGATGAAAAATACTCCCCCTTATAGTATATAAAAATATCTTCATCTGCCATCTGTGTTTCGTCCACCTCAAAAAAGCTCCCTTCACTTTTTTTTACTGCTGACTTGTCGTAGTATGGTCATGGCTCACGTATCCAAAGTCGATTAAGTCCCAGTGGTTATGGCGTTTTGTGCCCCGAACTACTTGTCTCAATGGTTCTGTTCTATTTGATCCCCCCTGTAGCTGCTCTCTTGCTGTCGTAAATTTGAGAAAGGTTTCAGCAAAGTGGGTGCTGTTCGAACTTGATTTGAGAATGTGTTACAACCAGATACCGCGTTGATTGAACGCAATTTTCCATTTGCTGTTGGACACTGAATGTCGACCAGTCGCTGATAAATCAGATCGAAGCCACAGATTATCTGTGTTATCGGGTCATTGTCGTTACTGGTGCCAGCTCGTGCGCGCATTTGGCGTTGGAAACCTTGCTGCCGCTTCAGTACTTAGCAGGTCTACTTGTAACGGGCTGTACAGAAATTCATGATGAATCTCTAATAACGGGGTTTATATTTATTCAACTCGGGACTCGGAGCTGATGTCTGTTCCTCCTAACCTTCGGGATTTCTCCTGTCTACTTGAACTTGATTGAACTGTGATCCTTCCATTCGTCCCTTATCACCTTACTCGTTGTGTCACTTGTACATTTTACGACTAATGACGGATCTGTCATCTGGAAGTTGCGTTGCTAGTGGTATGGTAAAATGTCCGTCAAGGACCTCTTCACCTGCGCCCCCAAATCGGGATATAGCCGCCGGGTATCAATCCAGGCGTGTGCAGTTGGAGTTAGAGTGTGCATAAGCAGAGCCAAAGATAGCTGGTTTTAGGGAAAAGAGGCTACTAGGACCAAGCGTAGAGTAGCGGCTTTGTTGAAAGTCGGAAACCGACGGATAACTGGCGGCGGGACAATGACGATAGGTGAAGGTGCACAGTAACGGTTACCAGTTATGGGTAGCCAAGGTTTATTTGATAAGCTCACACGTAGTCAAGGTGGAAGAAATCTGATGCACCTGCATGCAGCCCAAGATCCGATAGAGAACGTGAGTCACAACACCCCATTAATGGGAAGAATTTACCAAAATGTGAATTGCCGCTTACTGAAGGTTCACCGAACAATAATATATTGTTGTTGACGGTCTTGTCAACCAACGGAAAGTCAAGTGCAGGAACATGGGCAGAGGTTGATTTACCCGCGTCAATTTGTCGGGGAGAGGTCAGACATTCCATAGAAGGATGCTTGCTTTATCTCGCAGAGGAGGATTGCAGAGGTTCGGTTGTAAGTTGCACGTTGGATCAAGCCGCAAGCCCAGGAGTGACACCGTATAATTCAAAGCATTTATCTTACGCACATCAGTTAACCTGTTGTGCAGGTGCGCCAAAACAGTCGGTATACGTCACAGATTTGAATGCGATTGTGGCCGTAAAAGAGGTTTGAATAAGTTGTCAAGATTTTTGGCTGCAGAGCGGGTAAAGAATGCAGGAGAAATCCGTGGGGGCGGCAGGGGACCTTATTGTTAAGAATTGTGTATATTCGTCAGCTTTTGTGCCCGATTACAAGGAAACACGCGCGATTATTGAGAAATTGGGAGTCAAGATTAGAGGACCCAAAATAGAACGAATAAACTGTACTACGTCTCATGCTGCCACGTATTGCTCAAAGACGTGGTACGATACTTAAGTTGATTATTTGGAACGAGAATATATGTAACATGCCTAGAAAGGGATCAAGGTAATCGGAATTTGGACAAGATGCAATGCAGCAAGTCGTTGGGGAGGTTTTGGTTACTTTAATTCTTTAGGCAGTGCAAGGTCGTCTAGTCCTGTCAGTGCTACCTCGTGTATTACTCAGGGTTTTATGGTTTGCAAGAACGTTGAACTATTTAAATTGAGGATATCAGGTCTAGAACGACAACTGTCATCGGCTAGGCAGCTGGTTAGGAAGCAGAAGAGAAGTGTAGGCGGAAAGAGCATGAGCCAAAGGCCAACAACTACAACCTAACAGACAGATCAAGGCAAATTGAAATGGGAAAACCTGCGCCGATCTTTGAACACAAAACATCGACTCAATTAACGATCGATCAGCCAAGAGTACAACAAGCAGCTTTTGAAGGACGACCTGAAAACTGCAGCAAGTTCGTCAGACAGTTCAAAACGTTCGTCGAAAACAAGATAACCAACCCCGGACAAAGGCTTCTATAGCTGACACAATACTGTAGAGGCTGAGCAAGGAAAGCTATCCATGGGTGTACCATGCCAGGCCCGGAACTAGGCTACACCCGGATAAGAATATTTTGAGGGACCTGTTTAGCCAGCCGCTCAAGGTAGCCAGTAATCTAATAGAGGGTTTGGTGGCAGAGTCCAGAATAACCAAGGGCGACATATATACAATGGCCGACCTGGTGATCAAAATGCGGAACGGTTCAAAAACTCTGGACCATTTAGGTTACAGGGCTGACCGCTATGCAATGCATACTTTGAAGGGCACGGTCTGTCGCCTTTTTCCCGAACTACAGGGTCGATGGGTGGAAGAGGCTGAACGTACAAGCCGGAGGTACCGTGAGGATAACTTCGAAGACTTGACCGAATACTTGGACAGGGAGACCAAAATAGCCGACGGTAGATTTGGCCGACTTATCCGGGACAGAAACCGAACAAAAATCACGGCACTAGCAAGGCTTAAACCACTGCACGGAAGCATCCGAAATGTCAGCCTTCGACCAACGCAAATGCCACTTCACTCAAGGCTATATCGCATCCAAGTTGCAGGTCCCGTGGAGCTAGCCATGGGCTACTGGAATGCCCGAAGTTCATCAAAGCCATAATAGAAGACCGTTGGGAAATGGCGAGGATGACAAATGCGTGCTCTATGTGCCTCAACACCACGCACAGGGCGGCAGATTGCCCAACAAGAACCAGGTGTGGTCACTAGGGTTGAGCAGGCAGACACCGCCCATTGTTACACCAAGAGAGATAAACTGCACCAGAAGCGAAAACCAAGCCCGGTGTGATTTGTTCAACGTTGCAGTCGGCCAGTAAACCAGTACTTTTAAGGGTATTTACCGTGGGAGGGATGAACCCAACTGGGGTGGTGAAAACTTTGGTCTTCGTCGACAGTGGATCAGACGCAAACCCTTTTGGGGGAGTGGTTTGAAGACTAACGCCGACTCGCGAAAAGCATTATTTCGTTAGCAGTGAGCACGGTGGGCGGAACACAAGTAATGATTGCCGGCCGGTTGAGGTTACAGCTCATTTCCTTAGACACTAACGCGCAAATCAAATGAACAGAGGCCTTTACATTAGCTGATCTCCCCATGCGAGCACCGAGGTCGGTGAACGCAGTTTTACCCAGGTGGCCCCGCCTGCAAGATGTAGCCTTTGTAGACTTGGAAGACGACGAGGTGGACCCGCTCATCATCTGCACATTGGGTACTTGACCAGAGAGTGGGCAACCTCCAGGTACCTTATGCCGTACGTACAGCTCTGGGAAGGATATTATATGGTCCAATGGTGGGACGTGGTTCCGTGAATTAAGTATCAGTCAAAATGGACTGCATATAGTACCAACTGCAGCGGCTGTATGAAAAGGAGTTTCACGACATTGAAGATGTGAAGCCATCACAGTTTCAAGAGGACCACTTCGTCCTACAGACAGTGCGGCAAGGAACTAGGGGCTTTAAAAATAGTTCGAGGTTCTCCTCTCATGATGAACACTAGCTGACTCTTGGGTTGTGAACAGTAACCAGGCTCTGCGAAGACTACTGCGGTTGAAAGAAAGCTTTGTTCGAGACCGGGATCTGTGGAAAAGATAGGCAGAAGTAATGGAGCGAGACGAAGCTTTTGGCTTCGTTGAAAAGATACCTGCAACCACCAACGGCCGGAAGGGGATCTGGTTTCTACCTCGCTACCCGGTTATCAACCACGGGAACCCGAAAATCTGCGGATGGCTTTCGGCTGTGCAGTCAAGTTCCAGGGCTAGTCTTTAAGCGATCGAATGATACAGGGGCCTGATCGGACCACGTCATCGATCGAAGTTTTGTGCTTTTTCAGAGTGGGTAGGGTGGCTTGTCCGCCGACACCAGGGAAATATTTCACCAGGTGGAAAACCGGTAGAGAAGCGAGATGTGTTGTCTTTTCTATGGTGGGAAGAGAACAACCGGGATAAAGCAGTGATAAGTTATCGGACGACCTTTCACCCTTTCGGAGCGATATCACCACCGTTTTGTGCGAACTTCACCCCCTTAGAAACAGAAAACAAACACGGTGCTCCGGTCCACTGGTCGACAGTAGAAAGCGTAAGCAGAAACGTCTACGTCGACGACTATCTTGGGTCATTTGATGATTCAGACTCGGCCCTGGAGCAGTTAAAAGGCCTAACGAGATTGCTGGAAAAGGGCGGCTTCCATCCCACGAAATGGGTGTTGAACGCTTCGGAAGAGCTCAAAGTCATTTCCTACCACGAGAGGGCCTAAAGTGTTTGAGATCTGGAAAGCTGTCCATTCCCTACCGATGGCACATTAGGAATACAATGAAATGCGGAAATGTACGACTTTGTTTTCGAACTAAACTTTCCAGATCAACCAGTAACTCGTCGTGGCATACTATCTGCTGTCTCAAGTTTGTTCGATCCGCTCAGTTTCGTCCCCCTCTGGCTGTTACCCGGAAAAATCCTTCCATAGTGGCTGTGTCGTAAGAAAGTTGATCCGGACCAGCCGCTGGGCCGAGAAAGCCGGTTGAATTAGGGGGAATTTCTTAACACCATAAAGAAACTGGGAGACTTAGGGACTCCACGATGTTTGCCTCCTGGTCATACAACACAGACGGAGGAACTACACGCCTTTTCTGACGCATTCGAAGTCGGTTATGGAGCCTTGGTATGCGGACGATGGTGCACTGGAGATGGACAATATGCTACGAGGACTCTGTTTGTCGTAGCCCGCGTTGTCCTGCAGAAATGGGTTTTGATCCTGAGCCTTGAACCCAGCGCAGCCGTGTTAGCAGTCGGGGAGATACATGCGGTGAAGAGATGTTCCGACTTTCACAACCGGTGGGCCAGTTTTCGGACGGATTGGACGATAATACTGTACCACAATAACAACGTCAGGAGTCGTTTTAGTACCCTGGTTGCTAACCGGCTCACGGTCATCCATGACGGAATGGCCATAAATCAGTGGAAACTTGTCGATTCCGCAGCCAACCCAACCAGTCGCGGCTCCCGAAGTGCAACCAACTTCTGGCAACTCGACACGTGGTTGGAAGGACCGAAATTCCTGTAAATGCCTAAACAGAAAGGGCCCATCTGGGAACTTAAGCTCCCTCTGGAATTGGAACTGGAGGCCAAAAGGGAAGTGATGGCGGCCACAGTCATCTAAGCGACATTCAATTTGTCGCCGTTGGTCAGGTTTCCCTCCTGGATAAAAGCGTTTCGGTCATTAGTTTGGTTGGCTAGGTTCAAGAGTCATTTGCTGGCTATGAAAAGAATCCGCCCCACCAGCTGGGTGCGGGTGGGTCCGGTAAGCCTCGATGAGTCAGGAGCTGCAGAACACGATTTGTTCAAGATGACACAACGGGAAGCTTTCACCCGAGAACTCGAAAGGGCCGAAGAAGCGGGAGTGATCAAAAAAGAATATCCTCTCCGAAAGGCGAATTGAAGCATTTAAACCCCAAACGCATTATTGGATCACTACGGGTGAACAGTACGCTGAACAACTCCCACCTGAGCTTTGATACGAAGTTTCGCATACTGCTTCCGGCTCGACAACCTGCGGTAGAACTAATTATTCAACATCTTCACACCAGTAAAAGTCAAGTGATAAGCTTTATCCGAAAGCGCCTTTGGTTGCTGAGAGGACTAGCGACTGTGAAACGCGTAATCCTACGTTGTGTGCAATGTAGGAGACGCAGAGCCACGGCGGACAAACCACACATGGCCCCACTATCAAAATGCAGGATGACTCCGGACTGGAGGCCGTTCAGAGACACTGGGTTGAAACATTTCGGACCCTGGTGGTTCAAATGTGGAGAGAGGTTGGAAAAACGATGCGGGTGTATCATGACGTGCATGAAGTCACGTGCGGTACACTTAGAAGTTGAGTGTTCGATGACGACGGACTCTATCCCCCGGGCCCTGCAGAGCTTTGTCAACCGAAGAGGCATGCCAGCAGATATATACTCCGACAATGGATCGAACTTCGTGGGCTCTCATAGGAAACTGTGGCTTTGGCACAAAAACATGAATCGAACAGTGGCCTATGGCATACAATGGCTCTTCAATCCCCCGCAGGCCAGTAATCGAGGCGGCGTATGGGAACGCCTGACCCGGTCTACCAGGCAAATATTGCCCTCGATCACTAAGCGACAGCAGCCCGACGACGAAAAGTTGAGCACCGTAATGAACGAGGTCGAAAGAATTCTGACCAACTGTCCACTGGTTCCAGTGACCAACGACGACCCCACCCATCTGGCACTCACCCCGAACTATCTATTGACGGTAAGGTCTAACGGGGGTTTTCAAGGGCTGACAAACGTTTGTGAGGGCCACCTCCACGAATGGAAGCAGGCAAACTATCTTGCCAAGGTTTTTCAGAGGCGAAGCCCGCGGGAGCACCTACCTACCTCTGCAAGCCCGACAGAAGTGGCTGATCGGCTCAAGACCATTCGAGGTTGGGGTTGTAGTAGCGATCGCCGACGAAAACGCACATTTCAGCACCCAGCCTTTGGTCATGATTATGGAAACCATCGGAACCTCTGAGGAAGTGATAGGAACAGTCAAGGTGAAGATCGCCAAATGAATGCTAACCCACGACGCACGCAGCATCAGCCTCCCCGAGGGTAAAGACGGAGAAACCAATAATATAAAACCCCGGTAGATCATTCTCCATTCGTCTTTCAAGTGATTAGGGGCACCTCCCGTGCGTGGAGGAATTTACGACATGCTGACCTACCGGACTAGACCTTCACGAAGACACACACATACATGATACACGTTTGTGCTTCAGGCTCTCCATCATACGCGCTGCAATGCTCATCGATCTTCGTTGACGTTATGAAAGGCATTTCCAATATGTGGTAGTAGTTGTGATTCCATCATACACCTAGACACACACACGTATGGAAAATACCCTTTGTGGGTGGTAGTAGTTATTATTTACTCATATACCAAAGTGTGGCTTCACCCGTGACACCCACACGCACACACACTCACGCAAGCACAAGCGGCCGATGCACGACGGCTGTCCCGAAGACAGCAACTATGCCCCTGCTTCAAGCATGCAATCGATCAGCCGTTCTCACGGACGATGCAGAGTGACATCGCGTCGGAGTAGCCACCGGATCAAGTGACATCTTGGGTAGAATGTTGACGTCAAAAGTATTAGGTACGCGCACTGACAACAGGGCCTAGGTAGGTAGGAAGAATCAGCATCCTCAATCCAAACCTTTGACCCTGCTAACATTCTGGAGGATTTTGATGGGCGGCGCTCCGACCGGTCGTGGAAAATCTCCCCAGAAATACCGTAATTTTACGTTTTCTTGACATCACTCACTCATTTACACTGCTGACTTGTTTTATGCACTGTTTTAATGGAGCAACAATTGTTTGTTCGCGTCTAGCGCGCTACTTTTTCATATCCTATCCTGGACCGGCGTAACGCACGTGCTCCTTTCTCGCAAGCCTCAATTCGGTTCTTGTTTTCCGGGCCCCTGTGATTGCGTAATTGAGCTTCGTATCTGTTTTATGTCATTGTTCTTTTGATAATGTAGTGTCGTAGAATTTCACGGATAATCACTTTCCGATTTCGGGACTCGTATCAAATTTGGCTACTTTTGCTCAAAGGCGTCCTACAGTCGGTATGAAGTCTGTACATGATCATAGAGGATGAAGGTGGAAACAGTGTAGAAAACCCTCTCCATCCAGGATGCCCCGTTCCTCTTGCCTGCCAAGAGCATTCCGCGCATATGGAGTCAGTTAGAGGAAATTCCGCTCAATCTCCTGCCTCATTCAAAGCTTGATATGCGTCTGGGGCCGGAAACGTCAGAAGTTCATTAAACATTGGAACAAAGGAGGGAAGTGAGGGCTGCTCATATGCTGGTCGTCGCCATTTGGTTGAGTTCTGCGGGGCCCGTTAGGTTATCTCCGCGGATGTACACGTCGCTCTTCCACACTCAGTGCTACGCTGTTACGTCTGGAGAAAGGTGTTTAAATAGCACATGATCAGGGCTTTTGGATGTTTATTCGATTGAGAGCAGGCAGTCACTCGAGAAAGAATAAGCCATGGATACTCTGGTGAAGACCTCGTAGGTAAAAAATGGTCATCTATAGGTCGGCCTACCGTGTAGAAATAGATGTTTGAATAATAAGTGCAGTTGTATAAGAGCTCCTAATTGGTTAATGTTTTTGGATTGCAGGTTGCACCGAGATGTCGAACTTGAAGGCAGGTACTCAGCTGTCGTGGAACTTTGCTCAAAGGAAAGTTATGTGGGTGCCTTTCCGAAGGGTTCAGAGCGAGATAGCTCACGCTGGTGTCTCCTCTGTCATGCAGCAATGAATCCAAGTAGGAGGGAGAAGACTCATGTAGTTTTTGACTGCGCTGCCAGGTTCAACGGCGAATCAATAAACGACAATCTGTTGCCCGGTCCAAATCTGGTCGCCTACTTGTTTGGTACTTTGTTGCGGTTTTGGCAAGAACCAGTCACTCTGTCTGCTGGTAGTGAAGACCTGTTGTGTCAAGTATGGGTGTCCAAAAGAAGCAAAGAAACCTTCCGGTTCTTGTTGTGCCCTCACCATGAGTTCATCAAAAATCCAGAGGTGGTTTGGCTTACAATATACCCGTTGGTGCCATCTCCGCATTTTTTGTTCAAACTTAGCGGTAAAAAACCTAGCGGACTTGTTAGAACACGAGCACCCATCAGGTGTCGCGCACAAAATTTTGTACACTTCTTATAAAGGTGGAATTTGGCATCCCTGACTGATAAAGCCTAAGCGGCCGACTCAGTCAAATGGACGTGTAGCTTAGCCAAAGGCAGTGGCTTAAAACTGACGAAATGCCTGAGTGATCGCCGTAGGGTCACACAAGTGTTCCCCGTTACACTTGAGGTGTGTCGGCCAAAGTTATGGTGGTCAGGTTACTACCAACGCAAAGGACTATGGGGATGTCGTGTAAAGTGGAACAAAGTAATTTCAAGCCCCAGTGTGACTTTGCAGATCTTTCGCCGACGTGAAGGCCGTTTTCGTCTGGAAGAAAATCCGTTATTGATCCTCTGAGGTGAGTAGACTCTGGAACACAAGTCACATCTTTTGTTCTGTCCGAAAGTACTGGAGGAATGTCGTCACAAATGGATCATCTAACTTTCACCAAACTCCAAAATAGTTGCTATGCACTTGTGAGGTTGGTATAGGTAGAATGCGCTCTTACGGAATTCGACGCAATGGAGCAAGACAATCGTCCAAAGGGCAACTTCATGAGTAGCTGTTTACGAAAACCAGGTTCTATTTCAACTGACGGGCTGTTGTACGCGAGAGGACGGTTGTTGTGGGCTAATATTTTTGAGGAAGCCAAGGACCCAATTGTTCCGCCAAAGGTGAACAGGATTACTGATTCGCCAATAAGCATGATTATGAAACGAAATGTTGTGTCGGCCGTTCCCTAATCCCATCGATTATTCGTCTGCACGGCTGGACCATAGAACGGAGTAGAGCTGTTTTACGTGTTGTGAGGAAGCACTTGAACTGTCAGCAAATAGCGACGCGTCAGAGTACGCAGCAAATGGGGCCTAATTAGCTTGAAATTTCCATGAATGCTTGTTACGCTTTTGAATATGTGGGAATAGACTGCTTTGGGCCGTTTTCTGTCGAGCATGGCATAGTTGAGGGAAACAATATGGCTCTTCGCTCACATGTATGGACGTGCCAGTGGTGTACACTGAAGCCGCACGATCGTTGTCTGCGGATTCCTTTTTGCAGGCGCTAGAATTCCCCAGAAAGAAGTGACTAAATGATCCTTTTAGTGATAGAGGAATCTATTTAAGGGGGCTTGAGCTGCAATTCAGGGTTTTATTTAGGACTTATCCCAAGACTGAATAATTCGCTTTCCACCGAGTTGTGGTATCCAATGAAGATTCAGACCGCCCAAAATTACTCACCAAGATGGAGTTTGGGAACGTACGGTACTTTCGGTGTGGTTCATGCTATATTCAACTGCCCATGGACGTCATGGGGAGGATGAAAATCTGGTGGCATTCTTGACGGGAGTGGAAAAGATCGTCAACGACTGCCATCTCGTGTCGGTGATGAGTGACCAAACTGACCTCGAAGAGACGACTCCGAAGAAGCCGCGGACACCTCGCAGTATTTAAACATTATCTGATTGACGGGATTTTTCCCGTAACTGCGTCAGACACTGGAGAAGGATGCAATTGTTTGCAGAATCGTTTCGAAGACCTTGGAAGGCTAAATAAGTAAGTAGGTTTCAAGAAAGACGAAAGTGGTTGATGAAAAGCGAAGGTCCTGAACCGGAGAATTTGGTTCCTCAAGTCAGTGATAGTTGTCATAAGAATCAATGGCCTCCGGGGACTGCCTGCGAGGTATGGCCTAGAGGGAATGTCCCGTGGGTTGTTGTGGCGTGTTTTCACAGGCTGCATTTGCTGGAGGGTGCGAGTGGCCGATTTGATCATATGTAGTACACCTCGACTGTTCGTAAATGTCTCGTGGTTAGTTTATGGTGGTTTTATGGTATTTTTGAAGTAGAACGCATTTGTATATTCATGTATAATAAAATCTAGAGTTGATTGCTCATGTAGTGCGCGGGTGACGTCGTTATTCTTGTATGTTGGCTCTGTTGGATGTGACGTGGCTTACATCGGATTGCACGACGTGCGTACATCACTTTGGTGCTTCAGCAGTATTGAGCCGGTTGCCAACGATCAAATAGAAGTAGGTCAGTGGTGCCGTTGTTGTTTGTCTAAGCCACTTGCGTTGCCATTTGTGGCCCGTGTCTCAGAGCAGTTGTGGTGCCATTTGACCTTCGGTGTGGCTCTTCCAAAGCTTCAACCATTTCGATTCTGGTCCCCTTGCTTGCCCCTGTGACTGCTTGCTCCCTGCGGTAAACCTGGGAAAGAACTCCACCGAGTAGGTCCTGCACAAACGTGACTTGACAATGTGTTACACTCAGATACCGCGTTGATTGAATACAACTTTTCATTTGCCGTTGGACACTGAATGTTGACCAGTCGCTGATAAACCGGATTGAAGCCATGGCTTATTTGCGTTGTCAACTCACTGTCGTTACCGGTACCAGTTCACCCGAAAATTCGGAGTCCACCTCTTGGTTTCCACTACACCGTGTTTCACACAAAGTAACACATTCTGTGCAGCAAAATAATAGGACTGATGAGCAAGGCATTATTCTGATATTGAGTAAATTTTCAGACAAATTCACAGACCTTAAACTTAGAACAAGAATGATTCGCAACTTCTACGGCGCTTGATTAACAAATAAAAGGTATTCTAACCGTGAGCTAGCTCCAACTCTTCGGCCACAACGATTACGAACGGGAACCGAAGTTCAGTAATAATCCAAGGCCAGATACGACCGTCACAGAAGTCGGAGGTCAGGTAAAAAGCATGCCACGAAACACCCAAGTGAGATACAAACAAGCGGTCAGATGTAGTGGTTATTTCGTGCTGCATTTGGGTGAGTGTCAACGAGAAAAAGTCGCATATTCCATACAGTGCATGTGTTTCATATTGACTAAGGAAGGTTTCTAAAAATGTACGTTGCATTGGCATTGGTGGTTAGCACCATGTGATTTGTGTTTAGGCCCACGTTTCACAATTCGGGTCGTGGATGTAAAGACCAGTTTCCCTCGGACCGGCTCGGGAAATCCAGTGTATCCAGTGGCGTGAACGACTTATTTTAACACTTGTGGCCTCGTGAGCAGAAGCCCGCATGGTTGCTAGATGACCGCACCTAACAAAATTGGTCAACCCTACTATGCTGACAGATGCCCGTGAATGAATTGGCCGCAGAAACGTTGAGGCCGGTGCAGGTGTTGGGAACGCAGTAGAGTACGATGAGGGAGTCAGCCCAAAATGTGACGTCCCAGGTTGGTCCTACAGAGCATCGTTCCAATGCAGTGGCCACCCTACAGATGATACTGAGAAGCTCAATTCCAATTTCGGAGTGCACGCCATCTTTATTTAGGAGATTCCAGCTTTATAGAACAACCATTTGGTTTTCCTATGCGCATTCACTTCCATCCAATTGTTGGATGCTGCAAATCCGTACCTCAACCCGGATGCGCCGGTGAACACATATATGTAGACGTTTTGCATTGATTTGTTGAAGGCCAAATATCCGGATATTTCTATCTGCCCCACATAAGCCAGTTTATCTCGCCAGTCGATCCAAACATTTTGGAACTCATGGTGCAATTGTTTTCACAACTTTACCTTGATTTCGCACAGCTTTCGTGGCAACATCTTGCCAGAGAACAGCCATGATAACGCGAGTCCCGGTGTGTTCGTGGTACGCCTAAACCGTCGCTGGTCATAAATCTCTCCCGACGGCTTTTGAAGTCATCTCAATAATGTATTATTTCAACTTGTTTTCAGACATCCCTCTCCATCTGTTCTCAGTTCTCATTTTCTCCCTATCGATGGTGTTGAAAATTTCGTTTTTCTACTTTTTCTTCCCATTCTTCTTCTCTTTTCTCTTCCTCTGCTATTCGCCACTGGAACCATGCCTATCCTTTTAGGCCTCGGACCTTGGGAGGGTCATCTGCTAGGAGAGAGAAACGGTGTTTACGACCATGTAATCAAGTTGTGAGGCAGTCAGTTCTTCCGACTTTTGTTTGATTCCTAAAGGTGCACCGCGTACCAAGCCACAAAACCATTGCCGGCGTACTCGCCGTTGCAGCACAGCGGGAGTCATCTGAGGATCTTTTGCGCACGAACCTGGACTTATCAATGGGGCAAAGGCGGCAACCCCTGTGATCTCATGCGGCCTGACTGACTTGGCCTTAGTGCGCTAAGCACACTAAAATCCAAATTTTGTTACTTGCTGGTTGAGCCTCCGAGCCGTTGGGCTGGTGAGAAGGAAAAGTTAAGCCATCACGGACCTGAGGCTAAGTTAAGGGACCTGAATGAATATATTGACTGCTTGTCACGGGTGGCGAACGGCCGATTTAGAATGGTCGTTCACGGAAGCAAAGGTGTATTCAGGGTGATGGCACACAACCTGACAACCGGGCCGTACTTTCAATATAGGAGACAACTACAACTATTTTGGACGAGACTCGGGCACCAGCGAACTGTAGGCTACGTGGGATGAACCATGGACTGTCAGAATGTTCACTTTCCCAAGAATTAGGCATCCCTTACTAGTAGGCAGTGGCCAAAGAGAACGAAGCATCTTTCTCTGTTATACTGCGAGATGAAACACACTTAGAGCAGAAGGTCCCAACTCAACGAGACTCGATAGCACGAATTATTCGACGTTCAGAAGCCACGCTCGGCGGAAGCACACTGCTGAACAGACACAGTGCCATCAAAGGACATGGACACGAAATATTAGGCACATGCACAAGTAGGCTTACGTCACGGATCACAGGGCATAAGCCCAAGTAAGCATACGAGGTGCAGAACGCAAGTGCGGGCAGTAAATGACACTCGCGGCCCCGTGGACTA
Source organism: Fasciola hepatica (assembly GCA_948099385.1). Taxonomy (NCBI): domain Eukaryota; kingdom Metazoa; phylum Platyhelminthes; class Trematoda; order Plagiorchiida; family Fasciolidae; genus Fasciola; species Fasciola hepatica. Next base: position 2,479,548 of record CANUEZ040000112.1, on the reverse strand, counting down.
AAGACTAAGTTGATCTCTCGGGCCGAACCTCCTAAACCTGGAGTTAGACAGCGATATAGTCCACCAACTGGCCGACAACATGGATACCAGGTGCGACATTGAAGAATGCTAGCCCACTCGCTAGCTGGAATGAAAATCCTAAAGCACCAGGGCACCGTGTGTTTGTCGGTGACAGCTTACACAAGTAAACTGAGCTTTCATCTCAACCGTTCAGAAATCCTTTGCTGGCGACCTTGCTTAAATCGTGCATGAAAAAATCAGCAGAATCACACGGACACAGAGCAACAAGGATTGGCGTTTTTTGATAGAAATATTTATCTGGTGGGAAAAATGTCCAAATTTTTCAGATACTGCTACTGGCTATTGTAAGGAAGCTTCGTGACCATTAAGAATACGGGCAAAATCACCACCATTGTTAGCATGTCTTTCAGGATTCGGAATCCAGAAGCTTCGTCAAGCGCAAGACCGTCCATGCGTTTACATGCAACCTGCGGAGACCTCCTATGTTGGGTGAGATCTGAGCAGATTTTATAAAGCAAATACGAATGGTTAGGACGGTCATGTTGCTGGACACAAAATCTTGGACGTACCTAATTACTCTTGGGTTCGTGCATGGTGTAGCCTAGCGAGTAAACTCACGTAGTTAAGGATCTGGGCTACTGAGGACATGCTTGCGGGCAATTTGGAAGGTGTCAAGCCGCAACTGTCGTCATAGGGGGATAAACGAATGGTCGATATGCCTACGGTCACCTCCAGCAGCATCTTGCAGATGGGGAAAAAACCTACGTCAACACCGGAAACCAGTGGCCCCAGTTGCTAGGTAAACAGTTCGAGGGAGCACGAAAAGCAATATCAGACATAATGATCAGCCGTGATGTGCCACAAGGTCACTGGGCGCCACGCCGGGGAATTTAAAAGTGCAAAACGACCTACGCTATTCACGTTATATTTGGACGTGCTGTATGTTTACCACTTCGAAAACCTAAAAGTTCTCCTTAGGCTTCACCGGTTTCATTGAAGAAGACATGGGGATCCTCAGTGTACACGGCTAACAAAACAAATTGCTACGGACTCTGTTGACAAGCGTAAGGCTTGGTGCACTTTTTGCCCCATCACCGTCGTTGTCGTGGCTCCATCGCACACCAGGGTTTTTCGGGCTACGCCGCCGCAAAAGCTCTGGGCTGGTCGCCCTACGAGTCCTGGAGTATGATCGCGACGCGCGCAGCACGGTGGCCCAAGAGGGCGGCAACTCCGTCTAAGTTAATAGTTCCACGTTGTTACCATGTTCCACATCCGCGTCTTTAGCTATGTGCTGGGCGGATGCCGATACATGGGCTTGCACTTGACCGAGGGCTTTCGCTATTTTGTCCGCGTGTATTATTCAAACTGGTGCGTAGAGCTTTCGATAAGCATATCCTGTGCCGGTACATGATAGTGATATTGCAAAACTACATGGCCTCATGTATACTATAGTGTGCAAGTTGTAACTACGTATTACGACAACAACCCTTGTGGTCTGCTTATATGCCTTGAATTGCCGCGCTTAAAATGCGGAGGAAACCGTATTTCTGCCACAAAATATAGGTCACAACTGAAGCGGAATGTGAGTTTTTGAGGTAATTTAATGCAAAATCTGTTTGAATCTCATCTAGCCAAACTTCATTCACAATACAATGTTCATACACGGTTTTTCACATCGGGTCCGCAGCTATTACTCAGGATTTTCCGCAGTCTCATCAGCATAATATAGACCATGCAGTTGAAGGGCCCATTCCCTATTTATTGCACCACGAGTTGTCTCATGTTCGATCTGAGTCCAAGCTGTAAGTGACCTTTTGACCACGCTCTTGAGAAAACGAAAAGACTAACGATTACTTTTGTGTCTTCACTCTTACAGGATAGTCGTATGGAGCGGACTTTGAAGTTGCGCATACATTAGGAAGTCCAACTGCAAACAATTACCAAAATATTCTTTCCGCACGACCTGATTTGCAAATCTCTAGTAAAATGAAGAATAAAGCATCATTCTGAGAAGAGGTTACCTACCCAGGTTACTTTGTTTCGTTGAATTAAGGGACGTTTTCAACCATCAAAATGAAGATTTTTCTGAAAATGAGGGCGTCTCCAATCAGAGTCCATAAACAGGGCCAAATATTTTTCATTAAGATCCAAAAGAATAGCATATTTTCTTGCGGCGTATCCATCATCGTCGAGATGGATTTTTGGGGGAAGGGGGGATTACTGCACCAAATGGCATCTTTTTGAACTGCTTACGGCTCATTTTCTGCCAAATACCGATGAGACAACCAAACTTATCGCCAAAACTACAGGTCTCATGACAGAAACCCTCTGATAAAACCACGAGCGCTCTCATTTTTGGGCTTGTAATTCGGTCATCATATCACAAGATGCCAAAAGCAGTGAAAATTATTGAAACCCAAGGGCCGACAGGGGATGAGAGTGTCCGGAAATATGCCCAAGATTGATTAGAGGCAGGGACTTCTAGCACCGAACTTTGATTGCACGTCCGATAAAATCGTTTCATCCACTCGATTTTCTAGTCTCTTCATCTCCGCATGCTGGTGGTTTTCTTGCGATTTATCTGATACTCACGCTCTTACTCGTGTTAAAGCTCTAGGCAGAGTACGTCAAACGAGACTCGAAGTTGTAGATCTTTGCAACTCTGATCTGACCCTCTTTCAAGAGATGCCGATAAAATTCAGGTACATTATATTTTTCATCACTGTCGCAATCACAATATAAGTAAACGACGAAGAGCGTTTAAATAACGTCGGGGCCAACATTCATGTTGGTGTCAAAAAAGAATTACTTGCGGTTAGTTTGGCACTCACCGGCAAGTAGCATCACTTAAACCACATACCGTGAAATTTCCAAAAGGTCAAATAATTTCTTCTAATTTTTGCACCGAGCATAACCCTCATGAAGGCACCGGCCAAAAACGGCCTCCGCCGGTTCATTCGGGCAGGAATGCATTTGCTCGCCTGCCTCATACTCAGCTGCCAACCAATGTTAAGTCTTATGGCATAACAGGCCTAATCTTTTCTCGGTTTTCATCCTATCTTAGCATGAGATCGCGAGTAGTAAACATTGAGGGTTACCCCATCACCCCAGGCAGTCACAAGTGGTGTTATACAGGGCAGTATTAGGCTTACTTTCTTTTCTTCTCTACATTACCGATGTATTCAAAGTAATACGTCAAGGCACTGCGTTTCCATTCGCCGATGTTATCAAAGTTGTATATTCCTTTGAACCCTATAATTTGATCTATACACTCACCAAGAAAAGCTGACTACCCGAGCGCTCTTTGCATATAGTGCAACGCTTGGGAAATGAGCTTCTTCGCTGATAGGAGTGCCATTTTTACGTTTAGAAGTCAAATTCATCCTTAATCCCTCGCCTCGAGAGGCTTGTACATACCTATTACTCCGCTAGTAGGAGATCTCGGTCTACAGTATTTCTGCACGTTCACCTTTCAAGAACAAGCCACCTACCGGGTGGCTAAGACTAAGAGAATGATAGCCCCGTCTACAGAGCTTCTAGAATACGCGGCAGTCAGCCTCTGATTTTAAATCCCACGCCAGACCGCAGCTCGGGTATTGCTCTCTGGTATACACTCACATGCGCAAATCTGCTAGACTTGCTACCGAAGGAGTTGAGTGATCCTTTACCAAGCATTTATTTTGCCCATTGTCTCGATTGAATTACAAAGAGAGATTTGAGCAACTAAGATTTGAACCCCTGTGACTACGATGTATGAAACTCAATTTTTATCTCCTATTCAACCTCCTACATTTTAGAGCGCGTACGTCCATCACTGATCTTTGTTCCGCTCAAGACGCACGGTGCCCTCTTCGTAACCGAAATCATACCACTAAATTTCAATACTCCAGGACAAAACTAGGAGGGAGGTTCTTTATCACCGCCTGACACTAGAGTGATTCAGAATTGTCCTTACAAAGCATTTACGTGTCGCCAATGTACTATAATTAGCCCATACGTGCACCACGTTGGGACAAGCTTATGCGGGTAACCTAGATTTTTGAATAGATAAAGAAAGCATGACCCGGGTAACGTCCTTTGCAACGCCGACGTCATCTACACCGTATGCCTTTTCCATCACCAACATGTTAGTATCCATCAGAATGACTTATATCACCAACACTGCCTTGGTTAGATTCTCTCTAATTCACGCGCTCTAAAGCCTCTTACCTATCTCTATCATACTCAATTCGCTTTACTCGATTTGAACTGACCCCATTCCCCTTCTTCATTTTGCCTTGGGGTTTCAACACCAAATCCAATTCCAACGACTACCATTCACCTCCAAATCATCATCCTTAATCCTAGCTTTGGTCATTATTTTTGTGTTCTCATTCACTCTCAATGGCTCATAGCCCTCATTCTTCCCAAAGTAGTCTATGTCTAAATTACCGGATTTCTCTTTTCACCACTGACCGTTGATCCTCAACTGGAAGCATCTCGGACTGCGTCCCTATTCTTGTTTCCAGGCACCGACCGGCGCGCATCTCCATTTCGATTTTTTGGAGTGATCCGGAGATAAAACCAGTAAACTACCTGGCCCAAACTTTTGGCTGAAATTCTGACACTCGCCCATCATTCCGTCGCTCACTCATTGACCCTGTTCTCCAGGGTCCGACGGACTTTTCTTGTTCCCCATGCATAATGCCACCTCTTTCCCTGGTCTAATCTTCCATTGTAACCCCTCTCATGCATTGTAGAGCTCTATTGCTTGATTACGTCTCCTTCGGGAATGTTTTTCTTTCACGGTGACAATGTATCTGTCAATCCGGTATGGTTCTCTGGCAGGGTCGTCTTACTGCCGTGGAATTTGTGGGATTCTTTACTATTCTTAATCCACTCTACACTTAGACAGGATGATAACACTCTTATTTCGGCCGGCTCGAACGCCTGACCTTGAGTTTAAATTTTCCGGGAGGTACCACAAAAATGGACTTGAACGCTCCCTTTCACATTCAATGACGTGCACATAATTGTACAGTCCTCCTGAAACTCTGGTTCAGCTTTCAACTGTACCATTTGATCTTGCATTGCAGCATGCCTTGGTTTTATTCAAAATAAACCATTACAATTATCGTCATTGTTAGAGAACTATATATGCAGAACCCGGGTCAGCTTCTTTGGTCCAGTTTGTTAGTTCATTTGTTTTCAAGCCCTGATGGTCACAAGCTCATTTCGCTCAAAGCCTTTCAACAGGCGCCCGAAATCACAAACATCTAGCAGCCTGTAGAGCAGGAAACAACCTACGTAAACAGGAGGAAACTGAGGAAATTAGTTTTACTGCCCGATGGCCTGATACACCTGAATTAAATTACGAAGACTGAATCATAAACTTAGTAGACTTTCTTGTGCAACACAATGGACGTTATCTGGAACCTCGGGTTATTTCCAAAATCGACCACAATAGCTTGAAAGCTATAAAGGAAGGCTTGCAATGAAGGATAGCGTAACACCTTTTCATTCACTTTGACGGTAGAGGCTAGACCCCGCAATAAACGGAGAGGCTGATTTTGCGTTTTAGTGCAATAGTCACCAAGCTCGAAACCGGGCACCAGCTGCTCGGGCCAATGTTCAGCTGACATACCGAGTCTCCTGGTAACGCACCCCGCATTTAACCGTGCAGGCCCCCTCCTGGCTCACAGCATTCCTAAGTACTAAATTAAGCGCCTTCGGTGAGTGCCTAATCGGACGTTTCAACTTGGTAAACTGACTGGTTGCGCGAGTCACTCAAATTTGCGCTTCTACTTGGACCAGCCAAAACTCTGGGCCTGAGGGTGAGAACCCGGAAATTCTTGTGTTTAATAGTAATATGTCTGGCTGTTTTAAGTCTCTTAAGCGTGTGACTCTTGACATTGATTGCTCCTGCACATAAGCCGCTGTTTGCCACCAATCAAACTGAAGTTGGCGAGAACCGTAAAGTGGTACACAGGGTGATAGATGAGGTGCTAAAATGACTTTGCCTGATGGAAAACACTTGGTAGAAGCTGAAAATAGAATACTTGAAGGGAGTAACGTCAGTGATGAAGTGCCTCAACTCCGAACTTTAAAACACTGCTCCCGCTTAATGAACTCGACTAAGCCTAACTAATTCAGCGCGAAGGACCAACGAAACAGTTGGCTGCGGATGCGGCTGATAACTGCAGTCACGAGTCAAACGACGCTTTGATGGTTGTCAAAAATTCGGAGTTCCGAGCCTCAGAGATGTGTATTCAAACCTGTGGAGCAAAGAGCATAGAGCAACCAACGATCAAAGAGGACTCAAATGGCGTGTCGTACTTTTTGCCGAACCAGGAACAGCCTGGGTCAGAGTGAAACGTGTAGAATGGCGACAAACATGATGCTAGTCAGAAACTACTGCAGTCATTACGGACCACACTACACAGGTTTTACGGTCACGAATTTCCGGACATAATAAGGGGACCCGAGGGGCCTTCTCGAGAGGATAGGTTATCCACTTCAATAAGAGATGCAGCCACGCAGTGAACAACTGGACATTTTTAATTGTCGGTTTCGAGACAATCTTGGGTGGGCCGCCCATCAAACAAACAAAACATGGCTCTGGAAATGATCGATATCCCTGGAGGTGCCTTCGGATCGGGACCCACCATTGAAAAAAAGGTATTCGATACCTGTGCATCGTATTATCGACTTGCTTTACCTAACGGGAGCATTACGCACGGACCCTATTGAAAGTATATGGCGCTTACCACGTCATCAAGTGATTAAACCCATAAAACCGGGGAAGGTGGGGATCACTTTCGGCTGTGCCGCAAGATACCACAAAAGTTCATCAAAAAATGCATTCCGCAAGGTTTCGATTTAAACGCTGTTCTGATCAAAGTCTTGTGTTTGTTTCTAGTGAGCAAGACAACCGCATCCGTTGGCTTATGGAGAATTCTCCTCAAAGTCAAAATTCTTGTTCAAAATGGAGATGCATCTGTTCTACTGTAGTGACCGAGTGACACTGTCAACCAACACTCCAAAGAATATTGCGTCTGCTCGGGCCGGTTGCATCACCACTCCATGCAAAACCTACTCTGAGGGAAGAGATTAAGCAACACGGAATTTTAGCCTACGCTGAAAGACAGGCCACTGCGATGAAAAAGGTCCAGGCTGATGACCCCCTCGCATCACTTGATGATACAAAGTCGGTACGTACAGGTGGGGTGATTTTGGAACGAGGTGGTTTTAGCTCGGCAAAGCGGATATCCAACCGAATGTAAGTAATTGAATCTGACCTGGGGCCCAAAATGCCGGTGGGGTTCGAGAATTTGTCCGGAGATTTTATCCAACGAACACATCATGAGGTTACAATGGGGCGCTGAAAGCGACGAATTTGTATTCCGGCTCATCACCCAAGAAGACCAGTTACAAGCGGGGGAGGGACGTTGTCATCGGTTGCAAGCTTGTGTAATCCACCGGGACTCGCGTTATCATGGCTGTTCTCTGGCAAGATGTTGCCACGAAAGCTGTGCAAAATCAAGGTAAAGTTGTGAAAACAATTGCACCATGAGTTCCAAAATGTTTGGATCGACTGGCGAGATAAACTGGCTTATGTGGGGCAGATAGAAATATCCGGATATTTGGCCTTCAACAAATCAATGCAAAACGTCTACATATATGTGTTCACCGGCGCATCCGGGTTGAGGTACGGATTTGCAGCATCCAACAATTGGATGGAAGTGAATGCGCATAGGAAAACCAAATGGTTGTTCTATAAAGCTGGAATCTCCTAAATAAAGATGGCGTGCACTCCGAAATTGGAATTGAGCTTCTCAGTATCATCTGTAGGGTGGCCACTGCATTGGAACGATGCTCTGTAGGACCAACCTGGGACGTCACATTTTGGGCTGACTCCCTCATCGTACTCTACTGCGTTCCCAACACCTGCACCGGCCTCAACGTTTCTGCGGCCAATTCATTCACGGGCATCTGTCAGCATAGTGGGGTTGACCAATTTTGTTAGGTGCGGTCATCTAGCAACCATGCGGGCTTCTGCTCACGAGGCCACAAGTGTTAAAATAAGTCGTTCACGCCACTGGATACACTGGATTTCCCGAGCCGGTCCGAGGGAAACTGGTCTTTACATCCACGACCCGAATTGTGAAACGTGGGCCTAAACACAAATCACATGGTGCTAACCACCAATGCCAATGCAACGTACATTTTTAGAAACCTTCCTTAGTCAATATGAAACACATGCACTGTATGGAATATGCGACTTTTTCTCGTTGACACTCACCCAAATGCAGCACGAAATAACCACTACATCTGACCGCTTGTTTGTATCTCACTTGGGTGTTTCGTGGCATGCTTTTTACCTGACCTCCGACTTCTGTGACGGTCGTATCTGGCCTTGGATTATTACTGAACTTCGGTTCCCGTTCGTAATCGTTGTGGCCGAAGAGTTGGAGCTAGCTCACGGTTAGAATACCTTTTATTTGTTAATCAAGCGCCGTAGAAGTTGCGAATCATTCTTGTTCTAAGTTTAAGGTCTGTGAATTTGTCTGAAAATTTACTCAATATCAGAATAATGCCTTGCTCATCAGTCCTATTATTTTGCTGCACAGAATGTGTTACTTTGTGTGAAACACGGTGTAGTGGAAACCAAGAGGTGGACTCCGAATTTTCGGGTGAACTGGTACCGGTAACGACAGTGAGTTGACAACGCAAATAAGCCATGGCTTCAATCCGGTTTATCAGCGACTGGTCAACATTCAGTGTCCAACGGCAAATGAAAAGTTGTATTCAATCAACGCGGTATCTGAGTGTAACACATTGTCAAGTCACGTTTGTGCAGGACCTACTCGGTGGAGTTCTTTCCCAGGTTTACCGCAGGGAGCAAGCAGTCACAGGGGCAAGCAAGGGGACCAGAATCGAAATGGTTGAAGCTTTGGAAGAGCCACACCGAAGGTCAAATGGCACCACAACTGCTCTGAGACACGGGCCACAAATGGCAACGCAAGTGGCTTAGACAAACAACAACGGCACCACTGACCTACTTCTATTTGATCGTTGGCAACCGGCTCAATACTGCTGAAGCACCAAAGTGATGTACGCACGTCGTGCAATCCGATGTAAGCCACGTCACATCCAACAGAGCCAACATACAAGAATAACGACGTCACCCGCGCACTACATGAGCAATCAACTCTAGATTTTATTATACATGAATATACAAATGCGTTCTACTTCAAAAATACCATAAAACCACCATAAACTAACCACGAGACATTTACGAACAGTCGAGGTGTACTACATATGATCAAATCGGCCACTCGCACCCTCCAGCAAATGCAGCCTGTGAAAACACGCCACAACAACCCACGGGACATTCCCTCTAGGCCATACCTCGCAGGCAGTCCCCGGAGGCCATTGATTCTTATGACAACTATCACTGACTTGAGGAACCAAATTCTCCGGTTCAGGACCTTCGCTTTTCATCAACCACTTTCGTCTTTCTTGAAACCTACTTACTTATTTAGCCTTCCAAGGTCTTCGAAACGATTCTGCAAACAATTGCATCCTTCTCCAGTGTCTGACGCAGTTACGGGAAAAATCCCGTCAATCAGATAATGTTTAAATACTGCGAGGTGTCCGCGGCTTCTTCGGAGTCGTCTCTTCGAGGTCAGTTTGGTCACTCATCACCGACACGAGATGGCAGTCGTTGACGATCTTTTCCACTCCCGTCAAGAATGCCACCAGATTTTCATCCTCCCCATGACGTCCATGGGCAGTTGAATATAGCATGAACCACACCGAAAGTACCGTACGTTCCCAAACTCCATCTTGGTGAGTAATTTTGGGCGGTCTGAATCTTCATTGGATACCACAACTCGGTGGAAAGCGAATTATTCAGTCTTGGGATAAGTCCTAAATAAAACCCTGAATTGCAGCTCAAGCCCCCTTAAATAGATTCCTCTATCACTAAAAGGATCATTTAGTCACTTCTTTCTGGGGAATTCTAGCGCCTGCAAAAAGGAATCCGCAGACAACGATCGTGCGGCTTCAGTGTACACCACTGGCACGTCCATACATGTGAGCGAAGAGCCATATTGTTTCCCTCAACTATGCCATGCTCGACAGAAAACGGCCCAAAGCAGTCTATTCCCACATATTCAAAAGCGTAACAAGCATTCATGGAAATTTCAAGCTAATTAGGCCCCATTTGCTGCGTACTCTGACGCGTCGCTATTTGCTGACAGTTCAAGTGCTTCCTCACAACACGTAAAACAGCTCTTCTCCGTTCTATGGTCCAGCCGTGCAGACGAATAATCGATGGGATTAGGGAACGGCCGACACAACATTTCGTTTCATAATCATGCTTATTGGCGAATCAGTAATCCTGTTCACCTTTGGCGGAACAATTGGGTCCTTGGCTTCCTCAAAAATATTAGCCCACAACAACCGTCCTCTCGCGTACAACAGCCCGTCAGTTGAAATAGAACCTGGTTTTCGTAAACAGCTACTCATGAAGTTGCCCTTTGGACGATTGTCTTGCTCCATTGCGTCAAATTCCGTAAGAGCGCATTCTACCTATACCAACCTCACAAGTGCATAGCAACTATTTTGGAGTTTGGTGAAAGTTAGATGATCCATTTGTGACGACATTCCTCCAGTACTTTCGGACATAACAAAAGATGTGACTTGTGTTCCAGAGTCTACTCACCTCAGAGGATCAATAACGGATTTTCTTCCAGACGAAAACGGCCTTCACGTCGGCGAAAGATCTGCAAAGTCACACTGGGGCTTGAAATTACTTTGTTCCACTTTACACGACATCCCCATAGTCCTTTGCGTTGGTAGTAACCTGACCACCATAACTTTGGCCGACACACCTCAAGTGTAACGGGGAACACTTGTGTGACCCTACGGCGATCACTCAGGCATTTCGTCAGTTTTAAGCCACTGCCTTTGGCTAAGCTACACGTCCATTTGACTGAGTCGGCCGCTTAGGCTTTATCAGTCAGGGATGCCAAATTCCACCTTTATAAGAAGTGTACAAAATTTTGTGCGCGACACCTGATGGGTGCTCGTGTTCTAACAAGTCCGCTAGGTTTTTTACCGCTAAGTTTGAACAAAAAATGCGGAGATGGCACCAACGGGTATATTGTAAGCCAAACCACCTCTGGATTTTTGATGAACTCATGGTGAGGGCACAACAAGAACCGGAAGGTTTCTTTGCTTCTTTTGGACACCCATACTTGACACAACAGGTCTTCACTACCAGCAGACAGAGTGACTGGTTCTTGCCAAAACCGCAACAAAGTACCAAACAAGTAGGCGACCAGATTTGGACCGGGCAACAGATTGTCGTTTATTGATTCGCCGTTGAACCTGGCAGCGCAGTCAAAAACTACATGAGTCTTCTCCCTCCTACTTGGATTCATTGCTGCATGACAGAGGAGACACCAGCGTGAGCTATCTCGCTCTGAACCCTTCGGAAAGGCACCCACATAACTTTCCTTTGAGCAAAGTTCCACGACAGCTGAGTACCTGCCTTCAAGTTCGACATCTCGGTGCAACCTGCAATCCAAAAACATTAACCAATTAGGAGCTCTTATACAACTGCACTTATTATTCAAACATCTATTTCTACACGGTAGGCCGACCTATAGATGACCATTTTTTACCTACGAGGTCTTCACCAGAGTATCCATGGCTTATTCTTTCTCGAGTGACTGCCTGCTCTCAATCGAATAAACATCCAAAAGCCCTGATCATGTGCTATTTAAACACCTTTCTCCAGACGTAACAGCGTAGCACTGAGTGTGGAAGAGCGACGTGTACATCCGCGGAGATAACCTAACGGGCCCCGCAGAACTCAACCAAATGGCGACGACCAGCATATGAGCAGCCCTCACTTCCCTCCTTTGTTCCAATGTTTAATGAACTTCTGACGTTTCCGGCCCCAGACGCATATCAAGCTTTGAATGAGGCAGGAGATTGAGCGGAATTTCCTCTAACTGACTCCATATGCGCGGAATGCTCTTGGCAGGCAAGAGGAACGGGGCATCCTGCATGGAGAGGTTTTTCTACATTGCTTCTACTTTTTTCACCTGAGGATCATATATTGAGTACATAGTGACCGTTACACGTTAACTGGTATGAAACAATGATTTTATTGCTGTACGAAATTGCACGCGTACCACCACAGTTATGAAATAAACAGCTTCACATTCAACATACAGTGGGGTCGGCAATGAAGGCCGGCAAAGTGTCGCATGCCAGCCACATATTAAACCGTCAGCATCCGCCTCCACAACCTCCCTCTATTTGCTCAAAAAAAAATTGTATGTGCCCTTAAGCTTCCTTGGTCCTCCGTCCATCCTAACACAGGCGATAGACCAGGTAAAAACTGAAAACACAAGAGAAAAACCATAAACATCTTGTTTGGATTTAGGGCCCGGATTACAAATGTTTTCTATCCCCCGACTACCCCTTCTCAATATTAGTTTTATCGCTTCCCTCTGACTTGTCGTAATATTTTGTGATATAATGGCATGATTATGAATCACTGAAAACGAGCTTGTTTGCCAATCTGTGTTCTCCATTATTCCATGTATTAGAGATTTATCATGAATTTCTGTACAGCCCGTTACAAGTAGACTTGCTAAGTACTGAAGCGGCAGCAAGGTTTCCAACGCCAAATGCGCGCACGAGCTGGCACCAGTAACGACAATAACCCGATAACACGAATAATCTGTGGCTTCGATCTGATTTATCAGCGACTGGTCGACATTCAGTGTCCAACGGCAAATGGAAAATTGCGTTCAATCAAAGCGGTATCTGGTTATCTTGTTTAGGACGAAAGTTTTGAACTGTCTGATGAACTTGCTGCAATTTTCAGGTCGTCCTTCAAAAGCTGTTTGTTGTACTCTTGGCTGATCGATCGTTAATTGAGTCGATGTTTTGTGTTCAAAGATCGGCGCAGGATTTTCCATTTCAATTTGCCTTGATCTGTCTGTTAGGTTGTAGTTGTTGGCCTTTGGCTCATGCTCTTTCCGCCTACACTTCTCTTCTGCTTCCTAACCAGCTGCCTAGCCGATGACAGTTGTCGTTCTAGACCTGATATCCTCAATTTAAATAGTTCAACGTTCTTGCAAACCATAAAACCCTGAGTAATACACGAGGTAGCACTGACAGGACTAGACGACCTTGCACTGCCTAAAGAATTAAAGTAACCAAAACCTCCCCAACGACTTGCTGCATTGCATCTTGTCCAAATTCCGATTACCTTGATCCCTTTCTAGGCATGTTACATATATTCTCGTTCCAAATAATCAACTTAAGTATCGTACCACGTCTTTGAGCAATACGTGGCAGCATGAGACGTAGTACAGTTTATTCGTTCTATTTTGGGTCCTCTAATCTTGACTCCCAATTTCTCAATAATCGCGCGTGTTTCCTTGTAATCGGGCACAAAAGCTGACGAATATACACAATTCTTAACAATAAGGTCCCCTGCCGCCCCCACGGATTTCTCCTGCATTCTTTACCCGCTCTGCAGCCAAAAATCTTGACAACTTATTCAAACCTCTTTTACGGCCACAATCGCATTCAAATCTGTGACGTATACCGACTGTTTTGGCGCACCTGCACAACAGGTTAACTGATGTGCGTAAGATAAATGCTTTGAATTATACGGTGTCACTCCTGGGCTTGCGGCTTGATCCAACGTGCAACTTACAACCGAACCTCTGCAATCCTCCTCTGCGAGATAAAGCAAGCATCCTTCTATGGAATGTCTGACCTCTCCCCGACAAATTGACGCGGGTAAATCAACCTCTGCCCATGTTCCTGCACTTGACTTTCCGTTGGTTGACAAGACCGTCAACAACAATATATTATTGTTCGGTGAACCTTCAGTAAGCGGCAATTCACATTTTGGTAAATTCTTCCCATTAATGGGGTGTTGTGACTCACGTTCTCTATCGGATCTTGGGCTGCATGCAGGTGCATCAGATTTCTTCCACCTTGACTACGTGTGAGCTTATCAAATAAACCTTGGCTACCCATAACTGGTAACCGTTACTGTGCACCTTCACCTATCGTCATTGTCCCGCCGCCAGTTATCCGTCGGTTTCCGACTTTCAACAAAGCCGCTACTCTACGCTTGGTCCTAGTAGCCTCTTTTCCCTAAAAACAGCTATCTTTGGCTCTGCTTATGCACACTCTAACTCCAACTGCACACGCCTGGATTGATACCCGGCGGCTATATCCCGATTTGGGGGCGCAGGTGAAGAGGTCCTTGACGGACATTTTACCATACCACTAGCAACGCAACTTCCAGATGACAGATCCGTCATTAGTCGTAAAATGTACAAGTGACACAACGAGAAAGGTGATAAGGGACGAATGGAAGGATCACAGTTCAATCAAGTTCAAGTAGACAGGAGAAATCCCGAAGGTTAGGAGGAACAGACATCAGCTCCGAGTCCCGAGTTGAATAAATATAAACCCCGTTATTAGAGATTCATCATGAATTTCTGTACAGCCCGTTACAAGTAGACCTGCTAAGTACTGAAGCGGCAGCAAGGTTTCCAACGCCAAATGCGCGCACGAGCTGGCACCAGTAACGACAATAACCCGATAACACAGATAATCTGTGGCTTCGATCTGATTTATCAGCGACTGGTCGACATTCAGTGTCCAACAGCAAATGGAAAATTGCGTTCAATCAACGCGGTATCTGGTTGTAACACATTCTCAAATCAAGTTCGTACAGCACCCACTTTGCTGAAACCTTTCTCAAATTTACGACAGCAAGAGAGCAGCTACAGGGGGGATCAAATAGAACAGAACCATTGAGACAAGTAGTTCGGGGCACAAAACGCCATAACCACTGGGACTTAATCGACTTTGGATACGTGAGCCATGACCATACTACGACAAGTCAGCAGTAAAAAAAAGTGAAGGGAGCTTTTTTGAGGTGGACGAAACACAGATGGCAGATGAAGATATTTTTATATACTATAAGGGGGAGTATTTTTCATCCAACGAAATCACGATCCACCTTTGCCCACCAAGATAGATAGCCCCTGTTTACCCCACCCGATCAAATGGACTTCCAAAACATTGCGTTCTACCTGCCCTCTCTAGCCCACTCACTCCCTTTCAACCGCCTTCCGTTAGCTTGGCCAACCAACCAATGCCAATTCTGTCTTACCTTCATAGTTTTGCTTCCAAAGCAACCGACCATTTCCGCCCCATCTCACTAAAAGTGCAGAGGAGTTCTTGCCCAGGAGGTTTTTCTAACTTTACTGGGTCTACGTCGTCTATGGAAATTTACTGTACCAAATCCGACGGACTATTTCGCGCCTTAACCTCTTGTCATTGGAAGCATCACTGTGAACCTCAATATTCCTTCCACTTCAGGGGAGTGATCTACATCGTGTTTTAGTGAAGCTAGCAACCACGGCCTCACAGTGCTTGCCAACCTGGACAAATGGACACGGTTCACTCTGTACAGGCCATAGTGACTCCAACACTTCAGATCTTAATTACGCGTGATCTGGAGCACCCAATGGTTCCTCTACAAAGACTGAAGTTTTCGATAGTTCACCTTGCCACATCTTACCTTACCCATCACTAGAAAATGCCCGTCTGTCCATCCCGCTCATTCGACCGATGACGTGTTCTTGATAAGCGACACCATCTTTGCAAACTTAGAATACACTGCAAGTGACAAACTCAACTTCGACTGCCAATTTAATGTGTGCTGCACAGTGACGTGCCTCTGTTCGGGAACACGGTATACTTGTTTTTGACGGAGTGGTCAGGAATATGAATAGGAAGCTCTGGAATACCAAAGGAGGATATCTTCAACAGAAGAATCAGTTGACGCCACCTTCACGAGACCGTATGTACGTGTACAGCTCTAATCTCAAATTAGACGGGTTTTGATTATGGTTTAAGCAAAGAAGTACGGACGTCAATTTATAACGGAATCAAGAGGAGCAGTTATTGGGTTGGGATCACGAAGCATGCCGTAGCCGAATTGTACAGAAACATAGAAATGCAAATAATCACACAGCTATACTTGACCGTATACCTTCTGACATACGGGCGACTGTACCGAACATCCGGATGCGCTTGCTGCCGGTGTGAAAATCACCGGTGTTATGGTGCACTAGCCGTTCACCCTATCATATCTTAGCATATTCCATAGTCACTTCATCTTCTGCTCATTGGGTTAGATTCCTCTTTTTGCCGCCCACTCGCTATCCAGAAATTCACTCCAGGGCATTTTTCATTCCGGTCATTTGGTCTGAATCAATGCAGTCGCGGGACGTCAGTCACAAGTTGGGACAACATCACCCGGTTGGGCTCCACGCGGTGGATAGGAGTGCAACCTGGATGTACCAGATAGGATAAGGCGTGGTATCTGCAAGCCCTGGTTCTGCGGTAGGCGCGATAAACTATCGGCCAAGGTGCTAGAATCATACGGGAAGAGCCAAATGCTTAATTGAGACTGTACATTTTGTACCCGTTGTTATGAACAAAGGCCCTCTAAGGGCAGGACTAAGAATGCCAAGGTATCAGACAGGCACCCTAACAATGCAAAAGGTAACACTCCGGGCTGTAAAACGCCCACAACTGAGCAGTTGCGACTCATGTACCCAACTCGAGCAAAGCACGAAATATTTATCGTGACTGATAATGATACGCTGCCTTGCAACACGTGCAGAAAGGACGCCGTCAGTTTCTTTCTACTAACTAGTCCAATTCTCACGACAGCCCCTAACTTCCCAAGTCCCGTCCGATGAAGACTCGCAGCTGCTACCACCAGACAAAAAAGGGTCTTTGCACTTACCAGGCCGGTCACCAGGTTAGGAGAAAACGCCAACTCGGCTCTTGGCAGGAACCGAAATGTGGTATTTGAAGGACTTACTGAATCGGTCTGTGATGTAGTATATTGTTGGGCTGGAGAACTGCACCGACACGAATTTGGCCCTTTAGGACACGTGGGCTTAACATCATGCATTTCCATGAAGCAGGTTTTGCGACTGGGAAAGCAGAGATGGCGCACCAGACAACTCACTGTATCGACCGGTCGTGGAAATTCCCCCTGAAACCTTTGCAGTTCCATGTTTTTCCTAAAATCACTCACTTGCCCACACTATTGATGTGTCTTTACACACTGTTTGTTTTTGTGGACCAATTGTTGTTTGTTCGCGCCAAGAGGGCTACTTTATCATACCCATATTCTGGACCTGCGTGACGCACGTGCTCCGGGCTCGCACGCCGCAATTTGGTTTCTCGTATGTTGAGTCCTTGTGATCTCATAATTGAGGTTTGTATCTATTTGGTGTCATCGTTCATTCAATAATCTAGTATCGTCGAATATCATGGATAAAGCCTTTTGATTTCGGGATTCGTTGTGAATTTGGATACGCATTCCTCAAACGTGTGCTACACACATTACGAGCCTGTTCTATGCCGGTATAATTCGGAAGCCCCTGTCGGAGGGACCAATATTTCGCGGCAGCTGATGAATTCTACTTACTCTTTTGTAGACATTCATATCGAACTCGAAAAATGCCCTAAGCAATCTCGGGCTCGTGAACCCGACACAGTGGGCGCTGTGTCCACACCAAAAAGGGAAAATGAGCACCAGCCTGTGTATTATCAAACTCCAGGGATTCATTCAAATGAATGCGATCAATAAACCAACCCCCAGCGGTAAGCTACAAACAGCCTCTCGCCAAGGAATCAAGTTGATGGAAGAGGAACGCATGCTGACGGCCGAAGCCTTCCTGTCGTACACCTGTTGACCTCGTAACCAAGACGTGGGCTCAGAGTGCAGTCTTGACATTCGAGTCTAGCAACCCAGGTGAGCAAGGCAGGCCAGGAACACAGAAAACCTTCGTGGTTCCTTCCTGTAAGAAACTACTTTCTCTCCCTTAACAAAATCTCAAAACCGGAATATGCTTTTCAGCAATGCACGGTGAAACCCTTTATATCTACTCTCTACGTGACAGCGGGCTCCTGGTTTCCGTCCCTCTACCTGGGCTTGCAATGAGTTTATACTTCTTTGGCAATAATTAGGTCGCATTTTGAAGCAAGTTGCCACGAATATTCGGGCCTTGACACCATCCCCTATGGTGCTCAGGCATTTATTCTTGCTGGTATCGTTTTGCAGCGGACGTTCAATCTAAGCCTGATGCATTCATTTTTTCATTTCATGGCGGCTTTTTCACTGAGAATACTTTGCTGACATTTGGTCTGATAGTGAATCGAGCTTGCTGTGGACATTTTTCATTACGGCTCGGTTTCCTTTTCTTGCTCAAGTTGAAGGACCAATGACGTTCGTTTAGCTTGCTTTGACTTTTGGCTGCCATTCCTGGGAAACTGCATTTTGGGCTTGAATAAGAGTGCAGAATTCACTAGAACCATGGGAATGGTACTTCTTGTTTTTTGGATCAGTTTTTTTCAAGGAATGAGGTCCTTAATTTGACTGCTTATTAGCTAAATACCGACTTAGGCTCATAATCAAATGTATGATTTGTGTGTACTTGCATATTAACTCATGAAAGGTACTGTAGAATCTGCCGAGCAACCCGGGGTTCGATTTGAGCTCTGCTTTAAATAGGGTTACGCTTTTGATCTGAAGCTCCAAGAGGCCATCTCGAAAGAATGTAGACTGTCCTTCGGTGAACCGAGCTCTAAGTTGTCGACCAGGCTTTGCCCTGACCAGCAATTGTGCTTTTCGATCGTTACGGAAGGTGCCACCTTTGCCTTGGCAAATGCGCACGAGGAGGTTCCCCAATGGCTCGCCTTAGGGCCTCTGCTGGTTGGGAAACAGAAATGGGTAAGGACACGAATTTTCGTCGGGGAGGCAAACTCTAAAGGTGCATGTTCGACGCTCGTTATAGGCGGGGCTGTGGCATTCTCTAGAGCGAGGGGTATCGCAATAATTAAGTCGCATTTTGAAGCAAGTTGCCACGAATATTCGGGCCTTGACACCATCCTCTGCGATGCTCTAACATGAAATATGAGCAGCTGCAGCAGTTGTCACGCCGACTAGGATCTGCAGTCCTTATATATCAAGGGCTCAGACCTTTGAAGTAGGACTGTGGCATTGATAAAGTTAAATTTCGATTTAAGTGTCGGTTTCATTGGGGCTCACACATGGTTTGCCCTCCCTTGACAACAGTCAATTGTCTGTCTGCGCATGGCTGACCACCTCTGAGACATTTAAATCAAAATTCAAGCTGTTGGCACTAGAGGTGAGTAAAAATACCCTACCATTTTGTCTTCCAGGCTCACCTGTCCTGCCACAAGCAGCCCACTTCTCCAGGCAGCAGCGTTGCTGCGGAATGGCCGGTTTAGTGGACTCTTGCCACCTACGCGGTCGCATACGGCCCATGTTACAGTAGGGGCTTGGGGGCTTTTGTCACCCAGAAGAAGCAGCTCCTCCCTCACAGATAGCCAATTATCTGACTGTTGTCGAACTAAAAAAAGCTCACATCTAAAAAGTGGATCATCCTTGGGGCAATATTCGCTGGATGCTAATGGATGTTTGTGGCGACACCCCTCGCTCTAGAGAATGCCACAGCCCCGCCTATAACGAGCGTCGAACATGCACCTTTAGAGTTTGCCTCCCCGACGAAAATTCGTGTCCTTACCCATTTCTGTTTCCCAACCAGCAGAGGCCCTAAGGCGAGCCATTGGGGAACCTCCTCGTGCGCATTTGCCAAGGCAAAGGTGGCACCTTCCGTAACGATCGAAAAGCACAATTGCTGGTCAGGGCAAAGCCTGGTCGACAACTTAGAGCTCGGTTCACCGAAGGACAGTCTACATTCTTTCGAGATGGCCTCTTGGAGCTTCAGATCAAAAGCGTAACCCTATTTAAAGCAGAGCTCAAATCGAACCCTGGGTTGCTCGGCAGATTCTACAGTACCTTTCATGAGTTAATATGCAAGTACACACAAATCATACATTTGATTATGAGCCTAAGTCGGTATTTAGCTAATAAGCAGTCAAATTAAGGACCTCATTCCTTGAAAAAAACTGATCCAAAAAACAAGAAGTACCATTCCCATGGTTCTAGTGAATTCTGCACTCTTATTCAAGCCCAAAATGCAGTTTCCCAGGAATGGCAGCCAAAAGTCAAAGCAAGCTAAACGAACGTCATTGGTCCTTCAACTTGAGCAAGAAAAGGAAACCGAGCCGTAATGAAAAATGTCCACAGCAAGCTCGATTCACTATCAGACCAAATGTCAGCAAAGTATTCTCAGTGAAAAAGCCGCCATGAAATGAAAAAAATGAATGCATCAGGCTTAGATTGAACGTCCGCTGCAAAACGATACCAGCAAGAATAAATGCCTGAGCACCATAGGGGATGGTGTCAAGGCCCGAATATTCGTGGCAACTTGCTTCAAAATGCGACCTAATTATTGCCAAAGAAGTATAAACTCATTGCAAGCCCAGGTAGAGGGACGGAAACCAGGAGCCCGCTGTCACGTAGAGAGTAGATATAAAGGGTTTCACCGTGCATTGCTGAAAAGCATATTCCGGTTTTGAGATTTTGTTAAGGGAGAGAAAGTAGTTTCTTACAGGAAGGAACCACGAAGGTTTTCTGTGTTCCTGGCCTGCCTTGCTCACCTGGGTTGCTAGACTCGAATGTCAAGACTGCACTCTGAGCCCACGTCTTGGTTACGAGGTCAACAGGTGTACGACAGGAAGGCTTCGGCCGTCAGCATGCGTTCCTCTTCCATCAACTTGATTCCTTGGCGAGAGGCTGTTTGTAGCTTACCGCTGGGGGTTGGTTTATTGATCGCATTCATTTGAATGAATCCCTGGAGTTTGATAATACACAGGCTGGTGCTCATTTTCCCTTTTTGGTGTGGACACAGCGCCCACTGTGTCGGGTTCACGAGCCCGAGATTGCTTAGGGCATTTTTCGAGTTCGATATGAATGTCTACAAAAGAGTAAGTAGAATTCATCAGCTGCCGCGAAATATTGGTCCCTCCGACAGGGGCTTCCGAATTATACCGGCATAGAACAGGCTCGTAATGTGTGTAGCACACGTTTGAGGAATGCGTATCCAAATTCACAACGAATCCCGAAATCAAAAGGCTTTATCCATGATATTCGACGATACTAGATTATTGAATGAACGATGACACCAAATAGATACAAACCTCAATTATGAGATCACAAGGACTCAACATACGAGAAACCAAATTGCGGCGTGCGAGCCCGGAGCACGTGCGTCACGCAGGTCCAGAATATGGGTATGATAAAGTAGCCCTCTTGGCGCGAACAAACAACAATTGGTCCACAAAAACAAACAGTGTGTAAAGACACATCAATAGTGTGGGCAAGTGAGTGATGTTAGGAAAAACATGGAACTGCAAAGGTTTCAGGGGGAATTTCCACGACCGGTCGATACAGTGAGTTGTCTGGTGCGCCATCTCTGCTTTCCCAGTCGCAAAACCTGCTTCATGGAAATGCATGATGTTAAGCCCACGTGTTCTAAAGGGCCAAATTCGTGTCGGTGCAGTTCTCCAGCCCAACAATATACTACATCACAGACCGATTCAGTAAGTCCTTCAAATACCACATTTCGGTTCCTGCCAAGAGCCGAGTTGGCGTTTTCTCCTAACCTGGTGACCGGCCTGGTAAGTGCAAAGACCCTTTTTTGTCTGGTGGTAGCAGCTGCGAGTCTTCATCGGACGGGACTTGGGAAGTTAGGGGCTGTCGTGAGAATTGGACTAGTTAGTAGAAAGAAACTGACGGCGTCCTTTCTGCACGTGTTGCAAGGCAGCGTATCATTATCAGTCACGATAAATATTTCGTGCTTTGCTCGAGTTGGGTACATGAGTCGCAACTGCTCAGTTGTGGGCGTTTTACAGCCCGGAGTGTTACCTTTTGCATTGTTAGGGTGCCTGTCTGATACCTTGGCATTCTTAGTCCTGCCCTTAGAGGGCCTTTGTTCATAACAACGGGTACAAAATGTACAGTCTCAATTAAGCATTTGGCTCTTCCCGTATGATTCTAGCACCTTGGCCGATAGTTTATCGCGCCTACCGCAGAACCAGGGCTTGCAGATACCACGCCTTATCCTATCTGGTACATCCAGGTTGCACTCCTATCCACCGCGTGGAGCCCAACCGGGTGATGTTGTCCCAACTTGTGACTGACGTCCCGCGACTGCATTGATTCAGACCAAATGACCGGAATGAAAAATGCCCTGGAGTGAATTTCTGGATAGCGAGTGGGCGGCAAAAAGAGGAATCTAACCCAATGAGCAGAAGATGAAGTGACTATGGAATATGCTAAGATATGATAGGGTGAACGGCTAGTGCACCATAACACCGGTGATTTTCACACCGGCAGCAAGCGCATCCGGATGTTCGGTCCTGTCGCTAGTATATCTTTTGAGCTTTACTTGTTATACAATCCTGTCTTAACCGGGCTCCAAGTAATATTTTGTTCCGAAAATCTCCCCGGAAACTTTTGTTTAGGTACACCGGAACGATCTGAGGAACTTTGGTAAAACTGCAATATACCTCCATTCAACTTGTTATTTTTGATAGGGCAGGTGAAACACAGTTTTTGCAAGTCTGTTTGATTGGGCGGTGTAAACAAGTAGACATAAAAAGGTTTGGGCGTGCATCTAGCGCTTTTGCAAGGAGGCATATTTTGCAGGCTTTTTGAAGCTCTCTGTGGAATGTTTATCATAAAAATCCGCGGTTGGTGAATGGACTTAAATCGGGTAGGTTTTTTGTAGCAAGCTGGTAGGTTCAATGGGCGCGAGTCTGCCTTGGTGTCTGGGTAACCTTGACGGACCCATTTTATGCATGTGAGGATGACGTGTCTCACTTGAGTGCGGAATATGAGCTATCGGCATTGTCACACCAGATCCCGGTTTTTTGAACATAACTACATCTCATTACGGTCCGAAGCCTTCTGGGGTGACGGACTGGTGTCTAGAAAGCTTGAAGCAATGCCTCACAGACGATCTGTCTTAGTGGGCTAATGTGGATCATGATTTAATAAGGGGCAGCGTACGAGTGACGACATTGCTAACTGATGTTTGAGTCTACGCCATCCGTGGCTTTGATGAAAATCTTGATGTCATGGCTCACTACGCTTTGAGGAGTAGATCCATGTGCCCTAGGCCTTCCTTGTCAGAAGAACTTGCCCAAACATGCCAAACTCTGTGCACGAAACCGGGTAGCCAGCGAGTTTTGGAAGCTTTGATGCTAGGAAAGTTTTAGGTGTAGAAACAAGGGGGAAATCAGGCCGCCGTTGGTGGCTAAACACTGGTTGTGTAGCTCAACTTTGTGTGAAAGTTAATCTCAGAGTGACTGACGAGTTGTGTCTCAACAGGTTGCTTGACTTGCGGCCTTTTCAAAAGCTTTCTCATGAGGTGTTTTATCCTAAGTTTTCTTGATGTCCCTATGTATAATTCACTTGCTATGATATGATCATTATAAGGTTGCTCGCTATCAGTTCTCCAAATAAATAGAATCGGTTGAAACAATGATTGTAATGCACTCTCCGCGCAACAGATTATATTAAAAACCTTCCATTTTCATGTGACTAGCCTACGGTAAGGTCTGATCTATTTTACGCAGGGGGACTCCCTCTGAAACGCTAAATTAAACAGCTCAGCTAGACAGTTTTATCGGCATTGCCACTTCGGAAGAGATACTATCGATACAGTGCATGAAGCATTTAGACAACCGTCAATGCAAACCGAGAGATAGCTCAGTATCATTCATCGGAGGGTTTGTTTGTTCAGTAAGGGCGCTAGTGATTTTTACTCGCAACTGCAGTGAGGTCCCCTGCTGCTATATATAACCAAACCTGTTATTTGTTCCACCACATGTAACTGTATGGGACAGAGCTTGGTCTAGCCAAAGAACTATCAGTGGAAGCGCACACTTAGGCCTTCTGGTAACTGTTACCTCTGAGGCAAAGCACACTAGGAATTGGCAGGGGAAATTCGGGAAGTTGATTGGTAGCAATGGCGGACTTCGAATGTTATTGGGGTCCACGAAGCATATTGGAAAGAAAAGCGGAGTAAGGATGAGATCCATGATAATAGTGGGAAGTTCTTCGCCGAGTGATGAAACGCAATCTAGAGGATGCGTTGCATCGGAAAAAGGGGGGTAGCCTGTCCCTTGCCTTATATCACTTGGAAGCGAAACAAGAATGGCCTTCGACAGAGTCGCGAGAGGCGATTGCAAAATAGTTACAGTGTATGAATTTCCCTAATGGTTTTTAGCAAGAATGCTTTGACATAAATTAATTCTTCGTCATTGTGTGTAGCCGCCTGTACTGCCACGGACGACGCACTGAAAAATACAAAATTTCTAGAAAACTAATTTTAAACGCCGGAGATTTGAAACGCGGTACTTTCGGATTCGGTCTGAGTCTCGCTGCTCCTACTTTCAAAGAAAAAACTTGGAGACTCTATGAAAGCTACGGGTCATCCATTTCTAAACTGCTTTGCAACAGTTAATTGTTACCAGATCAGTGTAAAGTGAAACGTGTGAATGTTTTAACCAAACTTCCTTTTCTCCCAAGTAAGGTTTTAACTACTTCTTGAGTATATTTTGAGGTTCAGTTTATCACTTTAGTTTCACTATGCCACATATATCAAGCCCATGTCCTCTGCAGTAGTGCAAAAACGGGTAGCAAGCAAAATTCCTTGCAATTTATCAGATGTAGGCGCTTCCAATCTGCTTAGGTTTCAAGAAAGATCAATACTCGGTGCATAGCCACAATGTCTGAACTGACTGGGTATACAACTTGTGTAAGGTTGCTGCAAAACAGGCCTATCAACCCAGCGTTGCTAGGGAAATATTTATTGACTCATAGGAACTTGTGAGACCCAAATTAGGTTTTAAGGCCGGAACGGACAAAAGAAGCGATCAAACTAAGCTACGTCGAAAGGGTGAGATTGGTTTGGGAGGTCAGAACACTCATACCGAATTCGGGAAAGAGAAACCAAGATAATCCGGCCCCTGGACATCAACACCAAAAGAGCAAACAGTGGTTAATGGACTCCCAGCGAAACAAAACACAAGTTAAGCAAAAAGAAACCATTGGGGCTTGGTGTGAGTTTTGAGGGTAAAAGACACTTGGAGGAGTGTCAGGATAAAGCTAGGGACCGAAGACGAGGATTGCAACAGGCAAACATCGAACGCGGACCGGTCACTGCTAGGCAAAGTAACCTGGCGACTATTATTAATGAGAAGCCAAACGTGTGGAAGGTCAAATCAAGGTGAGATCTGGACCGGAAGGGGGTCGGGAACATCCTCACAATGGTGAGAACAAACCATGTGACGGAGCTGAGAGGGAACAACAGAATGGGAACGTGGAAGCAACTGAGACGAGAACGGCAAAAGCCCCTAGCCTGGGCGATTGCGGTGGAGTTTACGGACTACAACAATGGAAATCAGCTTCCAGCACGAGCAAGTGGGGTCTTCTACTGCACAAGAGCGTGAAAAAGTATCGTGCTAAATGCGTCAGGGGGGTAAAGCGAACTTAATTGGATTTGAGATACAGTGGGAGGCATTTGCATGCAGGTAGTGAAATAATTGACCTGGGCGTAAGTAAAACGGTTATGAGAAGGCCGTTGCTTCAAGGACCATACCACAAGGCGATGATTGTAATTGAAGCTACAATGGAAGACGAGACGTCAGAAAGCTATCCGCTGGAAGACATAGGCAGTTCTAAGCGCTCACTGTAGGGTCAGTCGATCGGGAAACTCTCATACAGGAAAGCTGGGACAATTTGGAGTCCAGTATGTTGGATTCAAATGTTTAGCAATCACTCGTGTGCTCCACCCAAGAAGGAACAAACTGAAAGAGAGCAGGGAAGTCCCAACAGGGAAGGCCACGGTACTGATACTTGCCCACGCATGTAGAACTGGAAACAAATGAGCGGAGCTGATGGCAAATGCCGAAGACTGCAGCGCCGGGGCCGCTGCAGATCCGAAGCAAGGTTGTCAGAAAATGGCACTATCACGTAGGAAGTTAGAGGCTACTACTTGGCCTGTTGACAATAAAGGTGCTTTGGCATGTGGGAAGTGACCCTCCTCACAATAAAACTGGAAGTAAGGTTATGTTCAGTGAGCAAACAGCTATGTTCTGTCACTATCAAGCCACCTATGGAAAAGCTGCAAGTTACTGTGTGTACAGGTAGCCAAGCTCAAAAACGGAAGAGGATGGAGAACTCATGTTGACACTAGGACAGGCAGAGAAAGGAGTAAATGGGATACTGAGTGTGGGGATTTCAGCTTGTGAGGATTGAAGGGGGACACGGAGGGCCGTGTTCGCGGACAGCCAAGGAACTCATCAATTAGCTTCACATGAGGGCCCTATTTTGGCATATAAGAGAAGACGCCAGATATCGAACTGAAACCCAACCGTTCTTCCTAGAGCCGATGATCCTAAAATGGGTGACGTAGATGAGCTAAGCATCCAATTACGTTTCGGCAGGAATAATCATGTACTGGTCGGTTTTACAATTCGCCTCAGGCATCCCAGGGTCGCGGAGAAAATGAGTGAAATTGTTTGGGATCTAGGTGCTGCCAAACTAAATACTGAGGTAGTCTTACTAGAGTGGAGGAATCTGGGATACCAGGAGACCCACTGGGATTGCATGACTAGCCACGCCCTCACAATGGCGGTGAAGATGAGAATAATACAGGAGTGCTTTACCATGAAGAAGTCAGCGAGGATATACAAAACACATCCGGTCATCATAAATTCAGAGTACACTGAAAGACAAGTAGACTTCTGTAGGCAGTAGTAGAGGCTTTCCACAAAAATGTGCCGCTCCCGGAGGAGTAAAACAACAGACTTGTGAGCCTGAGGCATTTCCTTCACAGTTGCCTCGAGAAGCCTTTGAGAGTTTAAGTCTGAGAGTGTTTGGCGGAATACAAGCTACCAGGTGGAGCAAGGCTTGAGTTTTGGGGTTATGTTATGTTTATCTGAAGTTCTCATTTTCTTAGACGAAGGTACAACACGGGTGGATGAGGGATTAAAGGCGGAAGCTTGTTGTTTCGACTTCAGTAAGGCCTCCGACTCAGTGGATCCTTGTCTGCTGCCAGGCAAACTTAGTATCTATTGAATAAACGGAGAACAACACATTTGTATAGCTGACTTTCTGGCTGACCGGATCCTTCGTCTAAAGATAGGAGACGCAAACTCTGGGCCAGTATATGCGGTAAATAGTGTCCTTCTGGGATTGGTTATGGGCCACTTCCTTCTCCCCTGTATAGGTGGCTTGGCCAAAGTGTTGAAGCTTCATTGACTTGTATTTGCAGTCGATGACAATGTAGTGGGATCTAATCAGCAGGAGTTGCTAGCTAGAGTTGTTGTTGAGGTGGTAGTGGGCAAGCACATGGGTACGCCTTCAAATAAGAAAAAAAGCTCATCTACTAAACACAGACCCATTGGGTTCAACCGTAACTGAGAAAGTTAGCCGTTTACGATTCATGCTCTGCGGCAGGTAAAAGACATTGGAGTTGCTATGACCGCAGGCTTCAAGCTGGCAGGGCCGTTTAAGCTGGCTGCCCATGGAGCTCGTAAAGGGCCATTTATACCTTGGTCGGGAATCTCCTGCAGATATGCCGAGGTCTCTTCGCCTCTGTACCGGGGCTTTACGTGCACAGGCTCAGGCCTCCTTCCTAAAAAGGGTGTGATTGTTGAGGGTAAGCAAGGAAGGGCCCACAGCTAGGGACTGAGGGATATGGCAGTACTTTCTCTGAAAAGGGGAGGACTGAGAGGGAACCGCATAGGAACCTTCGAATTTTGAAAGGTCATTTGGAAAGGGAGCTGTAGATGTGTTTTCAGAGGTTTCCGTAGAACGGAGAGGAGGGCGAGGCATTAGCTATAGAAGATGCACCGGAGGCCAGATATGTCTGCCGATCGCCTTTGAAATGGAGTAGCTGGATGCTGCCAGTGGAAATCGCCGAAGGCAACCTGGATGCTCCAGTGTTTTAGGCCACTGTTTGTTCCTTCCAAGCTGGAATGGACTAAACTGAGCCTTATTTTTACGTTCCGATGACCTTGAACTGGGTTGAGGCAGTTTGGCACAAAACCTGCGAATATATTCCCTCACTTTTCGGTTGAACCAGGGAGTCAGCCTCGGTAAATGAGCTCTTCATCTACTCTTGGTTACCTATCTTTCAAGGGACTCCACGAACGTGGTGACAAATGGACTCAATAACAGCCCTGTGGTCCAGTGAACAGTTATGGCTCCCCTTGTTATTACCCATAATAACTCACTCTAACGGGTGTCATAAAAAGCAGTTAACGCGACCTTCTAAACTTTCTTTCGGTCGAAAGTTCTAAACATTTTCAAACGAAAAGGACATCCCGTGTTCCTCAGAACAAATGCTTCACTTCACCCGCAAAGCTTTCTGAGAAAAGGCCGATAAGCAGTCGTGAAAGTGTTATCGCTACCACTGTTTACTTTGGATTATGTTATCGGGGCCGTTACATTCCTGACCATTACTTATCTATAGCTGCTTATTGCAGAGCTCCATTCCGGTACCTGCTATTTTCAGCTAGGGCGAAAACTACTGGCAAAGGGGGCAGACTTGTCCGTCACACTCTCCCCGGCTGATCTACAGGCAGACCTAATGGTCACTTTATTGAGGGGTCAGGCTTAAGATCACTTTATAGACTCCCATATGGCTTCTATCACCATAGAAGATGGTAAGCTCGAGGGCTTCAGACACAGGCTTGACCCTAGAGTCACTCGTATTGTGACTGTAAGTCACAAGAATGGCAATACAATCAACGCGGCCAACTAGCGCGAACCCTCAAACCAGAACAAGATTGAGTTGTAGTTTCTGCCGTACTAAAACAAAAGCTACAAAACTTCCACTAAGAGTACACTGCAGGTGTGAGGCCGAATAGACTTTACAGTAAAACCCAAGAACTCAAAATCCCCTGGTCCTGGCATGACGGTCAGAAACGGTTCGAGGTCAAGTTCAAATGTCTCACACAAGCAAACAAACAAAAGTTCAAAAGTTTTGTCTATGGACGAGCTTAGCTAAGTGATGTCAAATGCAGTCATATTTACAAAGCACTCAGAACACTTGGAAGGATTTCCGATATACTTATATACCAATAACGTCAGTTCCGTGACAACGCACAAATAGCTGGGGAAAGAATCCTCGGATTCTTCACAGCTGTGTGAATCCTGGGCTAAAAAACTCTCCAGATGTTCTCAATTGACCCAAAGAGGAGGCTGATTGCGAGCAATTGAGGGAACGCACTGTGGTGCCACGCGTCTACTAAGAAATCATTCGTCAGTCGGAGTCGATTCTCGAAGATTTCCTCGAGCCAGGGAGAACAGCGGAAGTGGTTTCCCCCGTGACCGTAATCTTGGGCCGCCACAAGCACAGACCATCTAGGAGTATTAGGAAAAGTCAGCAAATATGCCACCGTTCCGGCGAAGTGGAGGGTGAAAATGACCAAACACCCCGGGATAGCGACACCCAAAGCTACAACCAATAGAGCGGACGGGGAAAGTAACTAAAGGGATAATCACTGGTACGACGGACACCTACAATGAAACCTGGCCCAAAATCAGTTTGCTGTGACCCAGGCAGGCCGACGTCGAGCGTGCTAATTCAAAAGTAAAATTTAACAACTAACGAGGGGCTCATTTCTGGGCCTCCTGTTTATTCTTCCATGCAAAGGGGCTTTTCACTGTCCGTCTGTTTGTTCTGAGGAAAGATGGTTTCTTCTAATTGAAAAACATTCAACGATTCTGCTTGCTCACCTTCCAACCTTACTTTCCTTAGTCGCTCCAACACGTGTACATGATCAGCATTGTTTCAGTGCAAACTTTGTTTCACTAGTTGCTCTAAAATTGGAAGTCTTTCGGCAATCGGTGGCGCATCATGCTTCTTGCCCGTTCCTTAGACCACAAATAAAGCACGATGATTTGGAAGACTAAGGAGTAGTGCCCCCCCCCAAGCCAAACTCTCCCCTCTCGCATGTAATTAGTCGGCAAATAGGCGGAAGTACCGAATGGTACCTGGAAAGCCAGCAGTCATATCACCAAGGCTTGTTTAAGGGACTAATGACCGGCGTGATGTTAACTTTGCAGAGTCGTCCAGCGTTTGAGTTGTGTAGCTGGGGAACTAATAGTAACTCTCCGTACGTTGGTGCTTACACGGCAGGGAGAAGCTGCAAACATAAATTTGTTGTGGTCCGCTGACTGGCTCCATCAGTATTTTGGGGAAGTACCCGCCTAGCACAATACACAGCTCGGTTGATCTTAATCACGGTCCGAGTAGCACCCTGACAGGGACCGCGACATTTTTGCCGGGAAGGGTGTGACAACTTACCTCGCCGCATTTGCTTCAGCCGAAATGGACCTGACGGAGGAATCAACAAGTTGTTTCAACCAGTAGATGCCTCAGAATGCTTCAAGAGTGAACCTGGCACACTAATGAAGAATATGCTAATATTTCCTCCCGGGAAGACACAGCTTTAGGACAGGCATCGTTGATCTCCTATTCCCCCACTCCCGGCTGAGCCCAAAGTATCTAAGCCCAGACCATAAGTACCGTACAACTTTGTTAATCCACAACGAAAACATGATCCAGGTGTTGGTCGGTGGCGTGATTCAACAATCAAAATCTCCATGACAGAACCTGTGGCTCCTGTAAGAAAGTAGGATGGCGAAATAAGTTAAAGCGTCAGTCATCGGAGGCTGAACCGGGTTAGGGAGAGGGATGTTTCTCTATCACCCAGAACAAATAGCTTGCTGGGGCACTAAGGTAATCCCGCCTATTGAGCAATTTAAAGGTAGCTGACAGGTGAAATTGGAACGAAGCGATCGCCAAAAAACAGAATTCACCTTACCAGAGAGCCTGTACAAACTTCAGGCCTTCCCCTCTGGGTCTGAATGGCACCTGCTACCTCGCGCGGGTAATATACACCGTCTAGAGCCGAAAACTTCCGCGGAGCTGTTTGGTATTCCTGGATGATGTGGTCATGGAGGAGGAAACACCAGCCAAGCATATACAAAACTTAGACTTGATATTAGATAAGATATTCATCGCTGGGCCCGAACTCAAACCAATGAAGTCCCACGGGCTACGGCGACAGGTATCTCACTCAAACCACGTTTTTACTTGGGCGGGCGTTCCGTTAGAACCCACCAAATCGGAGCTCCTCAGAAACTGGTCAGGCCAAAATCCTTGAAGGAGCAAGCAGTTTTCTTTGATCAGGGTCGTGGTATCGCAAATATTCCCAACTTCACCCCCATATCTGCAGTATTCATCGAAAGTGGTCATGTACTTTAGAAGTGCAGAGTACGGCAAAAAGCCTCTGTGATATTTGGCAGTGGCTAAGTCGTGACCGTACACTAGTCCTTCTCGAAGGTGGGGAAAGTGGGCGAATCAGTAATTTATACTAACGCATCTGATAAGAGCCCTGATGCCGGTCTCTAGAAACACGGGTGAAAGATACCTGACAAGCAATTTCATGCAGCATACCACGGAGCGGAACAGTTGCGGCACCAGGGGAGAAGCGCCTTCCGTGGTTCATTTTCTCAAATACTATCGCCATCAACTACCCTAAAGGCATTTCCCATCCCGTTCTGGCGAGAAAACACCGTTCTTCTTACCAAAATTTAGGGAACCGGAAGCAGAGGAGCCTTTTTAGCAGGATCGACTAAAACAGTACTCATTCATTTGATTCCATTAACTACGAAAGATTTAAAAACTAAAACAACGGACAGTTCTCCATTTTCTAGGCCCCCATGAACTCTATCACGACTCGTTTTGTCGTGGGCCGCCAAATAAATCGACCCAAAATTCAAAATGCCTACTGGGCGATAATAGAACAATCATTCATGTTGTCAGTGTGATATCCAAACAATCAATTTATAGGTATATAAACAGCACGAATGCTCATCTGACTTTGGTTGCTCTCAGGCCGACACGAGGATAGGGTCTCGCAAGTGACCAAAATTCAGGCCCAAACGGTCTGCGGATCTTTAATAACAACTGAACAACGGGTGCTCAGTGTGAGCGAACCGAATCTACAATAGCCTACATCGACCAGATGGTAGCTGCGAGTAAAGAGGTAAATCCCGGATGGTAAGTAGAGAAGCTTGGAAGCCATCATCTTTAAAGCATTTATAGGGGACTGGATCACCAAAAGAGAAGATGTCTGCGATGCTTCAACGGAAGCGATAATATGACAGAGTGTACTTCAGGAAGCTCAAACACGAATCATGAGGTACTTTTATCACGTCTCTCCGATTACATGCCATCGGCAATTCTATACCCTGTTGTATTTAATTGCAGGAGGAAGCAAACTATGGACAAGGAGGTGGTTGTATGGTATGAGTCTGCCCGAGAGGTTGGACCTCGACCAACACGTCGTAAGGTAGCAAAGGATAGTTAAGACCTATGTTCTTTTTGGGTGCAGCTGAACGATTATTGTGTCAGAACCGAGATCGGTTTAAAGTGTATTGGCAAATCGATTCACCGTGTGAAATGCTATGGTTGAATTTTATTGCCTAATAACTCAGCGTGGTCAAAGTCGCTGGTAGGTTTCATTCGGTTTTAAAACCAGTCTTGAAAAAGGTTACCAGTGGTGACCGAAACGTCGACAACCTACTAACGATTTCGACTAGGCTGTGTTATTTAACAATCAAATTCTACCATAGTAGCTGAACAATATCTGAAGGCCTAACGGCGTACTTTTATATAGAAGGGACCAAATCACGTGCGAAAGGTAGAGGTTTCACAGTCGAAGGCTAACGTTTATGGAGTCATTCTAATGTGTCTAGGGCACTATGGACTGGAATCATGCACGATGCGATATTGACTGGATACTGGTGGGCACATTCGAGCCGTAAATGAGGCATCTATTGCCAGCGATGCCAGCTGAGTGTGATAGGGAGAAACCCCGACCTGAACAGTCTCGTGCTGCTAAAATCCGTGCAGTCCAGCGATCTCAGCAAAAAGGTCTGCACAGACATAATGGGACCACTGCAGAACTTCGATATGTTAACAGCCACATTGTTCTGGTGGATGTTTTCACGGTGCAGACAGAAGTCGTGGTGGCGCCAATCACAGAAGTAGCAACCGGAGCAGGAACCATCGTCGTGAACTGAATATAAAGAGGAATCACCCAAGTGACCACTTTCTGATGGAATAGACTGTTCCTAAAACTTCTTCCTGTTCAAGCTCTGCAGACTGCTGCAGATCGATAAGACCAGAATGCCTGTGTAAAGCTGGGAAGTGAAAGGAATCGTTGAAAGCACAAAAGAACTACAGAAAGACCGCTGAAGACGTTCGTCGAAGAAAGGCTGCGATGGGATCAAGCACTGTATTAGTGCATCACAGCACATCTTTTCGCCGTAAAACGTCCCAAAGGCAAAACACTACTTTCCTTATGGAAGTGGAGGTAGACACCTTTCCCATGCAGTTGTGGACACCATTTTTGGACTACTTTCACAGACGATAATTTACCGTTTCGTTTCGTTGAAGGAGCCCCTGATCAGGGAGTATGAAGAAGCTAGTTGATATCTGTAGGAAGGCTAGAGATATGAGCTTTATGGGGAAGGAATCGTTGGTGCCTCGGGGCAAATTTTATTTGGTCGGATACATTATCGTTGGAGGTACCGGCTAAGTTGCGCAATCAGTTGGGAGGCCGCTTTGTGGTAAAAATAAGTGTCTGAAATATTGTATCGTCGGTTGTAAAAGCCGACATACAATCACATATTACCGTATAGTCTATTAGGCTGAAACTAGTAATTGATGCGGACCTAACCGCGCAACCTCGGGTTGAAGTAATAGGGAAAACAGACAAGAACAGGGTGAATTTTTATTACCTTGAATGCCAAAAGATTCTCTACTCCATATGCCAATGTCTCTTACCCATTTAACTAGAGTCTTTTGTTCAAGCCCCCAAAGTGCAGCTGGGCTCGGGAGTTTCATATCAGATGGGGCTTTCGGGTCGGTGTGTCTACTCACTTTACTCTACGGCTTTCTGCTCCTCGAAGAGGATAGGCCGGCTTTATGAATGCCCCTGATGGTACTGCTCATGCTGGGCTGTTTGCGGCGTGGTTTCTGCAGATTTCGATCCATTTTGGTTTCAGGTGGCTAGTGCCGCACACTTAACAAAGGTTTTCAATGGTACTCTTCGTCAGTGAAGCCGGCATGGGCACGAGGAAAGAGGCAGGAGAGTGCTAGTTACAGGATGGCCCAGGTTACAGAGTACGTGACCAAACAGCTGCGGCCGGCGGAGTTTTGTGAGCTTTTAAAGATAGGAAAGGTGAATTTCATGGGTTTCCTTCGAGGTTATTTCGCTCCATCTAACTTTGAAGCTCAGTCCGTTCAATCAGAGACAAAAGAATGTTATTCGCTTGATGTTTTCGGCTCTTGGTGACTAATTTTTGCAACAGTTTTGTATGGCTAACCAGACCAAGAACAAATCTCGTTCCTTCACCAGGGGGCGTTATGGAGCCTCAGAACAGCTGTCTAGGCGGCGTCATTGCTCATTTTATTACGGTCTTCGGCCCATAAGCTTGGCAAAATTGTGGAGCCGAGGTACTCAAGACTAGAGATATTTACTGTCGAACGATTATTCGGTTGTAGAATTTGGCTTGCTTGGCTAGTGGTATTACGAACACCTCGATTTTGCTGGTGCTGGTCATGAGACAAATCTCCAGAGCATAATCATTTCCCCAATCAGCGGCCGTTTTTGGGCGGCCAGATTCTCCCTGGGCCTCAGTAGGTCGTTTGGAATTTTGAGGTCCGTAATACTATAGCTTGTGGAAACTTGGAAGCCCTGTTATTAGTCCACCACCAGTTGCATCGCCCAATCCACTGTAAACATGTACACCGCTGGAGCCAACAGGCATCTTCGTCATACTCCTGGTTTCGGTGAAGGTGGACAAAACTCTACGCCGTAGACCCGAACAAGTGCTTCTTTCGGCATAATACCACCTTGAGAGACCAATTAGATGGATATAAAACCGCTCAAATGTTATCTTCTGCAAAGGCTTGCTAGCTATTGAGTCAAATGCAGCGCCAGAGTCCATAAAGCATGCAGCGGTAGGGCAATACAACTTTGAACGATATTCCGACATCCTTCTGAGGAGGACTGTTTGATCGTCGCAGCCACTGCCTGGTTGAAAGCGTCCATGATTGGGCCAGGTAATCTGATGCCTCGATCCAACGAAGCGTTTAAGCACTAGCTGGGCCAACATTTTTGTAACCGCTGCTAGCAGGCTGATACCATGTTTTTACTTTTCTGGGGGAACTGAGAGTAAAACTGAGGTGTTCCAATAGGAAGGGAATTTTCGTAGCTTCCAAGGCTAGGCAGTATACAAAAAATGGCTCGGTAACCATCCAAGGGCTCTTCCTGTGAACCTCCGCCGCGATTGCACGTTTGCCGAGAAAGTTTCCAGATTTTAAACGGTCTACAGAGTCATCCATCTTTGGCTGTGAGGAAGGATAGCAGCTCATTTTATGCAGAGGAACTAAAGATGAATGAGTCTATCCAGTGAAAAACTGAGGAGCAGGCATGGCACAAGGTAGGTCAAGTGGGCTGTCTTTCACTCGGCTATGATTTACGAGTTAAAGTCGGTCTGCGACGGGAAAAACAATGGCCGCAGTTTCCTTCTTTTGTATGACTTCGTGCTAATAATAGCTCTGAACTTCCCTTGTGAAGCTGGATGCATTGAGTCAAAAACGGCAGGATAAACGGCCATCTTTGAGCAAGGCGGAGAGAGGGATAATACTCCTTGGTATCCAATCTATACGGTTGTTTCATGGTTCGTGTTTCATGTTTTTCTCTTTGAATTACTGGCAATTTCCATTTAGCCCACGATAGATAGACCAAGTTTGTTGCGTAGTGTGCGGTGGACGAACCGACTGCAAAAGCAGTCCATCTTGTTAGTGCTTCAATCTTCTCTCGTAACTTTATCAGTTCGACGTTGAGGCGCTTTGGTAAAGTTGTCTTTATTCGGGTCGATACGCAAGTTTCAAGCTTTGCGCTCACCAGCGCGTGATCTTATCTTCTCCTGTTACTTGCCTTAGCTCTGAGGTGCTATCGACAGTCTTTCACTGACATGGTCGATGGCAACTAAATTGGCAGTTAGTTAATTTGATGAGAAATTCTACCAACAACGAAATACAATGAAAAACGACGTCCCCAGAGTGTCAAGACCTTGTGTTCCTTGTGCATACCCAGCTAAAAACGTAGAAGCTGATTGTCCCACCTTCGTTTCGGCAGAGCTTGCTAGAGTTGAACCTCCTGGAAAGATGGCATGTCGAAGTATCCTGAACTGCTGTTCAGGTGTCCCAGTCACCCGCTACCATAAACGTATTCTTTTGGAGACGGCAGATCGCCACCTCTTGAGGACTGCTGCAGAACCTGTCTATCACACTAGTGTCGGACTGTGGGATTTGAGGGTATATGGCAAAGTCGGTTAGTTTTGCTGGTTGCCCTTTGAAGCGAGCCACTGAGGCTCTTCTTTAGATGGGTACCCTAGAATGCAAGGCAGAAAGGGCCGGAGGGAATAAATCTACTACCACTCCCTTCTGTCCTAGTGTCCCCGGGCCACTGTGAAGAAGACAACAACGGCATTTTGCGGCAGAGACCTTGATGTTTCAAAAGCCGTCACCTCTTGGTCTGACCTCGGATAAGTAGGCTGTACTAGCCCGATATTCTTGTAGTATGTGCACAGATGGTGCCTTAGCTTTGAAATCCGTGGGAGTAGGTGAGTGTTTTGCGAGTAGGATTCCTGCACAGTGGCTTCCCTGAGGGTTCACTGTTGGAGCCTCTACCCCTCTTATGCTCACAGAAGACCTTGCCGGATGGTTGAGGAAGACTGTCTTCGTAATTTTGGACGATGCCAAGGTGGTCGTGTTCACTTCGGGAGATTCTGTCTAGCGAGACCTGGACAAGATACACCGTGGTCTTAGAAAAGGATGCCCTGCCGAATATTCACACGCCGGTGCTTAGAGAATGACAGAAAAATACGAACTCTGAAGGTGAGGAGCTTAAGGGACTTGGGGGTTATACTCACCGGTAATTCCAAACTCGGTGAACAATGTCGGGCAGTCCTCTAGAGAGCCTCCAGAGCTTTCTGGCAGCCCAAATGCACAGCGACTACGAGAAGGCCAAAGGTTCTCTTGCGGCCATGCAGATAATTTTGGGTAGTGGTCCACAGCTCTTTGCCTTCACATGGCACCCGTGCGCAGCGAGTTGTGTTGGGACCGTACGACAGGCGTAGAAATGCCTTTCGTGATGAATTATTTACCTACATGGGATCTTCTGAGTAAACACTTGAAGAGGCCGAACCTGTATTCACCGAGGCGTAGAAGGCCACTAGGCGGCCTGATAAAAACTCCCAAAACAACAAATGAAATAGTTGACGTGGGTGGAGGAGTATGCCAGTTAGTCCGTAGATGTGCCTTCCAGTTACAGGGGAGAGGGTGGGGACCCGAGGGAGAGCAGACATTTTCTCCGGCGAAGTAACGAGCGATTGGACTAGACTACCGGACGAGTTAGCTGCAACATAGACAGTTACATGTTTTAAAAACAGCTTCACCGCAAGTGGTGCAGCCAGTTTAAAGGAAGGGACAGTGGGTAGCTCCACATCCCTCCTAGGCCTCCTAAAAGCTTTGCCTCCCCTTCAAACGTACCCCAAAATTCCCATCCAAACTATAGTCTGCTTACCTTGGGGACTTGGGTCGGTCAGCCGCGACTGATTTCTAGTTGCTCGTGGTCTTACAGATGACCGGCTATCAGCAGCTAGCAACAAAAAGACAGCGCACTCTCCGAATTGGTGCACGGTGAACAGGGGGTTTCTCCCTTTAGTTTGATTGTAGAAGACCTGAACTAGCCGTTTGTCGCAGGCTTGATAGATCCAGGGAGTCTACAGTGCAAGAAGCTGGATGTTTTTTGCATGTTCCCTTACATGTCTTGTGAACCAAGCTGGAGTGAACTGATGCGCTGTTTCTGCCTGATCAATGGAGTTGGGCTTCAGTTTATTTTATTGTTCTTGTCTTTCATTTGTTCACATCTGAGTTCTAATATCTTGCCGCATATCGGCCATTGGGTCGGTCGCCAATTACGACTGCATAAAACTGAGACTGTTTCGAAACTGCAGGGACCTACATCTAATCACTGTCCAAAAGCTGGAAAGCACCACGGATACGCCGTGTAGATGCAAGATGAGTTAAGCGCATTGGAGTAGGCAGCTCTTCACACACTCCGTAGTGCGAAAGATAGTAATGGATTGTTCACTTACTGGCGTGTGACTCTTAGGGACTTTATTCTCTCCTGGCCCTTGCAGATCGTGCACGTGTAAACTCCATGGAAGAGCGGTCATTTAGGCAAATCCGACAATCCCACTCGTCTTTTTGTTCGTGCCGAACCTCCGTCGTTGTCATTATCGCCGTCGTTTCCGTCTTATCGTAGGTCCGCCCACTACGGAGTTACAGGACTACCCTCGGGCCCATGAAAACAGACTAAAATGAAATAATAAATACTGACTAGGAAGAAATAAAGGAGTGGGAAAAAGGAAATTGGTGAGTTGAAGGCAGAGGGGAGTGTGAAGAGAACTTCACTGAGCATCAAATATAAGGGACTTTAGTGGACAGTTTACCGAACATGTGGAACACCACTGCAGAAGCTCTTTGAATCTAGCCCTGAACTGCACCAAGGAAAAGGTAAAAGGCACAGCTTCAGCAGTTTTTACGAGGCATTAGTCCTCCCAGACAAGAAGAAAGCTGCTCGCATAATATTGAGTGCCCTGGACTCTGGCATTGGACTTTCTCCCTAGGGTCGGATTTTCGTCATTTTCAGAGAAAAGTATAGTTGTTTCTAGTGTCCCGTTTGTCGTTTCCAAAGCCCCGATCAGGCCCCTCCCCTCCGACCCCCGACCAAGGGGAAAAGCTTCAAACCTCTTTAGTATTGCCGATTGAGATGGTCCCCCCAGACTTTGGGTCCTCATTGTAAACCTCCTCTTCACAATAGACAGAACCTCTCAGTCTTCAAATGGCGAGGGTGCCCGTATCTGCACACCATGTTCCGGGTGGAGAGGGCCATTGGCTTTGTATGTACGGGTTAAGACCCGGGGTCTCCCCAGCAGCATATTCTGCGGAGGTGGTGGGGTAGGCTTTGGCTATGCTGGCTGAGGCGGCTTTTTGGGCCAGTGGTTTTGAATGACTAGTGGGTCAGCTCTTCTGAGCATTATACTTTTGCTACCGAATAAACTATACGGCTACCTAATGGGTCCGGATATCATAGAACGGTAGCTCTATTGAACAAAAGCTACTCATATCTGGAAAAATTTGTAGGGAGGTCCCACTTTTCTGATCGGGATTTCGGGATACCCAGGTCAGATTTGGATGTATTACCAACCGGGATGGCGATTACTTTGGCTTCGTCAGAAAAGAAGTCAGGGGTTTTCTAATCACTTATGGAAGAGCCCTTAAGCAGAGATTCGTGAGACCCCAGTGAGGGCCTGTGGCTGAATTGAGGACGGCTTCTCCCACCCTGAAGCGGAACTGACGGTTTTGCAGGCAGTCACCTACCAACTGTACTGCTGATTACGCCACCGGTTGGGCTGCCATGTTTGTGACAGATGAGCTTTGGTCTACCTTGTCAAGGGCGTTAAATTTCAGGTGGCATACTTGGACAAGGTCCCTGTTATCTGTGGGGTCTCTAAACTCTCCGAAGAAGGCAAGAGGTCGGTAGGTCGCGATTTGTCACCGAAGAACCTGTGTTGGGTGCTAAGGTATTTATTCGTTTCTTGAGCATTTCTCCGAAGCAAAGACGTTGTGTCTATGCAAGCTCAAATAAACGGCAAAACATGTGCGCGCCACACTGGACTCTCTTCGACTGTTGATCACATACCTTCCAACTCACCTCCAATGCCAGAAACAGGGTATCATCGTGATCAACAATCAGAAATGTCCTGGCCCCGGACTCACTTACCGCTTCAAGACCTCGAGACAACCTGTTAGACCAACGGCAGATATCCTATGCGGCCGTAGATCTAGGTCGTACCTCTGCAGTGGCTTCTATGGGTTTAGGCCGACGCAGCCAGCCCCTAGCCCTCAATGCCTCAGCAGGTTCTCAAATTGACTCTGAGATGGCTACTGGGCCTGAAAACCTCTTTGGAAGCTCCCAAGCAGCACAGCACGACAAACATTCTCAGCTGAGGAGGTCCAAAATACTATTTACCTGTGGCGCGGGTATCCCCACCAAAGTAGAAAGACAAAAGCAAGTGCTCGGTTCCCTCTACTAGGCCGGCTGACCGACAGTCGGTCTGGAAAAGACCGCAGCACCCCGACTTGTAAACCTCCAAGGGAGGCTACGGGGCGTATAACGGTCGGCTCACCGGTGTC
The DNA here is from genome assembly GCA_948099385.1 of Fasciola hepatica. NCBI lineage: Eukaryota > Metazoa > Platyhelminthes > Trematoda > Plagiorchiida > Fasciolidae > Fasciola > Fasciola hepatica. Next base: position 2,439,109 of record CANUEZ040000112.1, on the reverse strand, counting down.
AGTGGCGGAGCAGTATGCAGTCCACCCAGGGTGCCTGGTCTTTTCCAAGGGGCGTATGAACTAGGCAGTCAGCTACCGACCCCCAGTGGGTAATGGACCCCGATATTATTTTTGTTGCCTTGCGGGGTAATAATGATATTGGTACACGTTGCCAATGATTAGAGATGCACGCATAGGTGAAAGATCATTAGATACAGCTTCAGTCACAGAGCTGAGAAATTTGCATTTTTCAAAGCGGCCATGGAACAGAGACAGCCACTTGACAGCTGTGTCGGAAACTGGTGGAGTGCTGCAAAGGAACTAAGACTCGTGAGCCAAACACGACTCGTGATCCCGTAATAGTGGTAAAGGTGAATAGAACTACCATAATAGCCTTCTTTGACATCTAAAAAATGCCCAGTTTTGCCGCAAAAAGAACCCTTTTGCGAACCAGGTAAATGGGCTATGTATGTGGACTACCTAGCCTTCAACAACAGAAAGAGCGCTGGAGAAATTCCTTCCGTTTTGACTGAAAAAGGCAGAGAGATTAATAAACATACAGCCCACTGTGTTTATACTTGGAATGTTAAAAGGTCACTGTGACGTACTCCACATGCTTACCTTTCTTGGACTTAAGTCAGTCTGTGCCTCAAAGCCAGAAGATCAAACTCTCCCATTGTAATGATGACCAACCTGGACGTTTACAAATAAAAGCCTGTACTGAAGTTCGGGCCCCAGGTCCATAAGGAAGACAATGTTGACTCGTGTTGCTGGGCTGCATCATTATAGGGAATCCCTTTCAGCCAAATACGAATCATTCAACTGCATCTAGAGCAGATAGATCATTTATCGAATACCCACATAGAAGGGGTGAATTATATCTCCGGTCATTAGCCTGAATTTCATCCAAACTGTCATTCTCAAAGGGCTGTCAACACAACTACTGGAATGACCAAAAACACTTTGTTTTCTCTTGCTTCCTTTAAGAGACTTTTGTCATACAGAGGTAGATCGTGGAACTAAGCAGGACTGTCCTCCATTTTGCTTCTCTACAAAAACTTCTATATATATATATACATAAATATATATATATATGTATATACACTGCTCGAGTCTGCCATCCAGTATTTAGTTACGCGGACGAAGACTCACAAAGCGAACAAACAATGATCTTTTATCATTCTGGAAAACGTATAAGGATCAACAAAAGTCAAGGCCATTCACGTGGCTAGCTCGTAGAAGACTTTCGAGAGCGGCTAGTGAACTTGTCTCCTATTCGGTCTGGCAGCGAAATACCAACGATATCCCCTTTGTCGGATGAATAGAGAGGATGCAAGTCCGTTTACAGGTGCAAGTTGGATTCCATATATTGTGGCACTGAAACAGTGCCGATACGAGAGATATACCGAACGGAAAACGAAACGCAACGGCTGTGCAGAAGCGAACCGCGAGCGCGTACAATCGGCAAACGACCGTAAGTGAAGGTGATTCAAAACGAGGTCGACGGTAGCCTCGAAAAGGTCAGTCCAGTAAAGCGTACGCAACCGAACAACACAATGAGGTCGATGTCAAACGTAGGAAAAGATAGTAGAAAAAATAGATCCGAAATGGTGTCCGGAAAACAGTCATTTTCTCAGAACGATAGAGGTCACTAAGAGTGGGTGATGTAGGTGCAGACATTTAGCCGCGCAAAGCCTTGACTGGGTAAGGTACTCTTCATTCTCCCCTTAGCCTTTGGATAAACATATTCAAATTTATTTAATCTTCTTTTGTACGAAGTTAACTTCATCACAACCTGTCTATTCCCGCTGATAATCCCAAGTAGCAAGCCCAGCCGGTAATCGGCTGGGCCCCGACCGGGCTTTGAATTGTTTTGGGCCGGGCTTTGAGTGGGTAAACGGGCTGAAATCGGGCTTGGGCTAGGCTGAGACTGGGCTAGCAAAGAAGGCCCGGCCGGGTTTCAACCGGGGAACCCAGCAGTAAATCGGCCGTAACCCGGCCGGGCTTCGGCCGGTCTAGGAGCGGGCTGCGGACGGGTTGGCCTGTAGCTTTGTCAGGTATGTTACCTTTTTCCGCTACACTGCACCAAACAAATCCCAACCCAAAAATTTAATTTTACATCTAGTCCTGGGCCAAGCCAACATCATATTCCCTTAAAAATAATAAAGAGGCCTTCAAAAATGATGCTGTCTCTTTTTACACGAAATTTGGTGTACACATTTGGTTCGATATTTACTGTGTACATGTCCGTATTCATGTTACTTCTCACAAATCTTCTTATTAGCCCTGAAAGAGCAGAGCAAAATGATTATATCACATAACCAGTTAGTAATTGTTTGGAAGCAGCATAATGTGGTGCTATCGGTCACCTCAGATCGAAGAACAAAGTGGGTAACGAACTGCGACATGTGAAGAAAATGAAGTTGGTGTCGGTCATAACAATCTTCCTTTTTCAAGAATGTGCTAGCTGTGAACATTAAAAAAGCAAGATTAACAAATTTAGATATATATATATATATAAGCTGATTCATATGCTGAATGTCAGTCAGAAATGGAAGCAGTAATGAAAGGGGGTATGTACGTGTATAAAACAGGTGATAAGGACATACTTCGTGTGCGAAGCGCACCTTGCATGCTTCCCGGGTTCTCCACGATCTCTTGCGTTTGCGAACCAAAGCATAATGTGTCGGCCTATTTCGCACAATAGTTGGCTCTCACTCTCTGAGGGGAAATGGTGGCATGCGCAGCGTAATAATTATATAATGGGATCTATCTATTAGCGCTGAAATAAATCTTCCGCATTTCGTCACGCACCTTCATTGTTGGCAGCAGATACGTGTAACTCCATAAATTGCGATTAGTACTGGGTTAAATAATGTTCGACATCCGTCACGATGTTGTCAAAGAGCGATATTCAAACAAGCAGGACACTTCAGATCCCACAGTATCTTCCTTTTGATCCGATCACCTCTAACGGGGCATCGATAAAAATGGCGTGTTCTGGCTGTCATTACTGAAGTTCATGATACACGCGTCATCAATTATTGCACAACAACATGCTCACGCATAAAACGCATTAAATAATATGTAATAACACATATTGAAGGTAAGCAACCATTGTCACTTACACTTACATTGAACATATATCAAAAACATACAGAGTACAGTGGTAGAGCACAGTACAGCGTTATGCATAGCACACCTAACAAACCTATAAGCCCTGGAGCCCGTTACTAGCCCAGCCGAATCCCGGTCGGGTTACGGCAGGTTTACGGCTGGGTTACCCGGTCGAAACCCGGCCGGGCATCCGTTGCGAACCCGGTCCTAGCCCAGTCAAAGCCCGCTCCGAACCCAGCACAAGCCCGCTCCGAACCCGGCTAATGAAGTAATGCAGTGTTAACCCAAAAAGCAGCCCATAAGTCACCCAAAATAACACTTTACGTGGCACAGTTGGTTTACCTTCTGGACTGTGTGACTCACGGTGAAACACTATTCGGATATTGTTAGAAATATACAGACTGTTGCGGTGTAGAGTAGACCTACCCAATGGAAGCCGACCGTCGGTTTAAACAAACACCTTTGATTTTGTTGCGCAAACTCTGGCGAACAAATTGCAGGATATTTATATTTTTGAGTTCTTTGGAAAATAATGACTATCTATACAATTTTCCACCACCATAATTGCTGATTACCAAACTCCTTCCCAAACCCGTTCTGAGTCCAGCCCATGGAACGAGCTGTACGCCACAAGGGGTGGCATTTCATTCATGGTGGCTTGATTCTTGGCTTTTTCGTAATAGTGGACAGAAACAAAGCTACAATACCTCATTTTGTGAGCTTCCCAAGCATTCATAATCCTAAGGTTCATATTGGCGATAAGCAGGAGACATATATTTTCACGTGAAAGCAAAGTTATTTTTTTTGAACTCTATGACCAAGCTTCTCTGGACAAGTGCAATCAAGTTGAATTAAACCAGCTCCTGAACCGTATATGCGAACAATAAGGCAATATATCACCAGTAGAAATATGATCGCGGATCAAATGCTTAGGACGACTGAGCCTTCCATGGGAGAGATAAGGCATGCTGACATTCAGTTTGGGATGATACTGTTTTGTTTTGCTACCGAAAGTGGGATGAGTGAAAGAAAATTCGGCTACGGAACAAGGTGTATGCCTGGTAACCACAGAACGACTGTGCTTAGATAGACAACCGACCGGTGAACATCATTGACGTCAACGACCAATCGGTGAGGCGCTGTCATTTCATAACGGTGGGGAATTTTTCCGCCAGTCTAGTCTACTCCGTCAAACTGAAGACTTAACTCTGTGAACAGCTTCTGCGCAAATTCTCCCTTGTAGCTGTAACGCCATACAGTGCAAATGGCCGGTACTTCCATACCGGGAGTACCTGGTATTTTATCCTATTGTGCATAGCTGACCTTCATGAGGTTAGTCAGTGCAACAGATTTTGACTAACTTTTGCCTTTTAGAAGCTCACAGCCGTGAAGTTCTTGGGAGAGAACACCTTTTACGTCTTGAATGATCTATGGATGGTGGGGTCAGACCACGCAATGTGACCTTCAGTGGGTGCTTTCCGAGCGTCTGGTACGTGATGGCCTCCCACCTGCGGTTAACCCAGAAACGTACCAGTTATAAGTGCAAAGAGCCTTTGGTAAGAAAATGTGACCAGTAGTCAGTGGCCTCTTGTAGGTGATTATCAGCGGCTATGAGGTTGCGGCTGTTACTGGAGAATATGTCCGGCGTTCCATCCACGGATGCAACGCTGCCCGTGGAACGTTGTTGGAAAAGACCACAGTCTGCTTTTAATTACTAATGGGAATAAACCTGCGGTGAATCCGTTGTCTTTTCGGGATGAGGTAGCTGTGATGTGGAGCACCCAGTAGGGGATAGAAAAAGTCCACCTTCTTTCAGGCCACCTTGCTCACAAGACCAACGGTTTCGCGTTCAAAGCACTCCGTCTAAGTCACTGGATACGAACCTAAAAGTGTCAGCCACCATAGCGTAATAACCATCATGTAGTGCTACATCAGCCGGCAGACCCTGTACTTCGGCTCCGACGGTGAGTCAACAACAAGCTGTGCTGTTGAAGGAACGTCATCCTCGTCCAAATCTCATCTGGAGTTCACTCCACGCAAGCGAGACGTTAGTTGCTGCGAGAACGTCATGCGTAAGTGCAACTTTGCACCTCATTCCAGCTTTCTTGGCCACCACCAAGGAAGATACTTTGGAGATGAAGAGCTAAATAGCTGCCAAGCGGCTGCCAAAAGCAAGGTGGGCTCCAGCCACCGAGTCCAATCGGGGGATTTACGTTAACAGCTTTGGTGACCTCGTATCTATGACTGAACTTCCGGGAAATGACAGCTACCACCAACAGGTGGTAGGAGATAGTTAAATGTATTTTGTGGTAATCAGGCCAAAATTTTGCTGAGTTTCTGGCAGCAACCTCTGAGACTGCAAGAAAGATATGAGGAGTCAGATGATGAAGATAAAAGTTCTCACGCAGCAGAACATGAGGACTACGAACGAAAAGGCCGCCCTGGCTAGGAATAAATCAGGCTCTTGTGGTTGATGAGCGAGAGATTTTGAACTTATTGTGCCTGGATGCTGTGCGCCAGAAAAAATACCCTGGGGTTACAACGCAGCTCATCCGGGAGGAGAAGAGTCGCTGTTTGCAGTGAAGTGAAGCTAGTCCACGAGAGAGTCCGTCTGAACTGTATCGTGAGGTCAGCATTTAGTGCCACACGCACGAGGAGGGAGGATTTGATTTCTGATGCAATTTTTAAAACGTAAACTTTTGTTACGCTGTGTACCTATCGCCATATTTTCAGTTCACATACAGTGCGAGATTTCAGCTTCTGTCTCATAATGGTTTTTATATTCACAGTGACCAATTTTCCGAGTTATAATAAGTTCACCAATGGACTACAGTGAAAACATCTTAATCCTTATTCTGTAAGCATGTCAACATTTCGCTAACTACACTGTTTTACGACGACGGATAAATAGCTAATATTGTTCTTCCCGTTTCAGGCGCTTGAAAACAGTATATCAAGCGGACAATTTTCAAGTGACAAACGGGTACGGACGGCGAAACCTCATACGTATTGTGAACCCCTTCCTCTGCCGTGCACTATACGCATAAGTACTTTTCTTCTTGAGTCAAAAGTATTTTTTCTCTTCCGAAATTGGTCTCGGGAATGTGATCCGCGGTCACTGATAGAGAGGCAATTAGCAAAGCGATAAAAGTAGAGTAGGAAGTAACAAGTGAAGTGGAGAAATTATAGGTCTGCCTGTAGTTATTCAAAGCACCGGGCTGTCATCGTTCGTTTTTGCGATCATTTATGCAGTGCTAGATGCCGAGAAGTAAAAACGAACATCGGGAATAGAGTTTACAGTGTCAGACAAAAGTCAAAAATAAAAAAAGAGAGGCTTTTGTATGGGTGGCCGGAAAAGGCCTCCAAACCGGCCCTTTTTGTTTTCAGTAGGGTCATTTTAGGGTCGTTCTGGGAATCAAACAGGGCCGAACTGTGGACTGTTTTATGACTATTTGGAACCAATATGCTGACTGGGTTAGTCGGAAAGAATGGTACGTGCAAAGATGGACACTCAGTACAATAGTCATTTCAGAACCCCTAGATAGCCCTAAGTCAAATAAACCTCGGGCATAACTAATAAAGATTGTACATGAACGGATCACGGGCAGCGGCACACACGGGAGCCCCGGTCACCGGTGGGCTGCGTGCGCAAAACTGGAAAAAACTTATGTAGCGCGAGGGCCGCTAACTAAAATAATTTTACAATCAAACCACGTCAAGGTAGTTTTCATCAGTTTAATCGGTTTTCCAAAAGAAGCACTCATAAATTCAAGCGGGCAAAATTTAACACGGTATAACCTGACACCGTCGATATTAGTGTAGCGACATTTGGCCTTACTCATTTGCTTACCAAACGTCGGCGCTTATCTAAACTCGGGCTGCCAGGCGCAGGGACCATTGCCCATTGCCCGTGCGGGCCACACGCACTCTTCTGAAGTAAACACCAGCCACTCCTCGAGGACATTACTCTCCTTTCGGCTGGTTAAGGAAACATTGCTCTGATTATTGCAGTGATGTAGACCATGGCACCATTGTATAGGCCACATGTTCTACGAAGTGTAGAAAGGACTATCAAATGCGCTTGGTAAGGTTGATTCAACCTGGCAATAGTAGAGATATTTAAAAATGTTAAATATAAGTGCAGAGCAGGCAGGTGAAAATGCCGCAAAGTCCATAGCTAATGGGCGTCTGTGGCAACATACGACTGAACCGTTCACACAGAACCAGTGTACTCAGAATACGTGCAGCAGAATGACTATGCGTGCTTCCTGTTTGGGGCTCAAAAGCTAAATTATCAGTGAAAGCCGGAAATGCTGGTGAAAAAATTACTGCAACCAGGTTGCCACCGTGCTGTTCTGAGAATGGATGAGCAAAATATTTAGCCTATACGGCAAACGGATGACGAAAGAGGTGGAGGTAGAAATCCGTTTTTTGCTGCTGAAATATAGGTCGATATGACGGGATGTGGTAAGCGAATGTACTATGATGGTGCGCCATGAGGTAGCCCCGGGGGATTAGCTGGGACTCTTCTTGTCTCTGTTGGAGAGGTTGAAAACTATTGAGAAAGTAGCCCAGGCGGATGTTGGCTGAACTGAAGGGGTAAATGAAGGAGGTGGTCAGAGGTGGGTGGTGGTGTCAGCAGTTAGCCAGGTGAATAGTGCTGTATAGTAGACGCTGATGGTTTCCAGGTATGAAAACTACGAGTTCATTGTAGGTGAGAGCAGGTTACATGGTCGGGCTATTGTGGCAGAAGCTAAAAGAGACCGGCAGATTATTGTGGTGTTCCACACCATGTGGCCTGGCCTTGATATCGGAAAAGCCCCGTAATAAGGGCCCAGTAACCCCTGGAGAAACATGTGGGGCAATAGCAGAACTGCTTATGGGTGAGACCGGGTGATCAGATTTTAATCAATGTAACCATCAACCGGCGGGGTTGCAAGAAGGTAGAAAATAAAACCAACAAGATGAATATCCTGCGTGATATATCGCAGTCAGGAGGTACGATGATCGGGCGACTTTGTAGCCAAAAAAGAAGGGAAGAGTTACAGCCTGAAGGGTGTTCACGCTGGAAGTTACAGTGAGAAAAATAGCTAAAAGAAAAGCCAAAGCTTAAAAAGATGCGGTACATTGGGCTCAGCGTCATGGTAGAGATCGGTGAGAGAGACACAGTTAACAGTTGCCGGTTCCGAGAATTCTCAGCAAGTCCCATCGTTCGGGGTGGGAAGGCCATGGGAGTACTCGGTATATTAGGAGCTAAGGGCAAGATAAGGAGGCAACCAGGATATACTGAAAGCACAGGCGACGAGTTTGCGCAACTGGTCCAAGCGATATACAAAGGTTCAGCCGTGGGCTAGTCGCAGGCTTAGTGCTGCGTGATTTTGTTGGGTTTTGGCTTGCAGAGTGTTGCTCTTGAGCCTGGTGGCAAGCTAGAATGGTCTGGGTGTTAGGTCGGAAAAAAGCTGATTTATAAAAAGAAGAAACATAGATTGGTATTATTAAGAAATGCTAGCGAGCTCCCCCATTTTCTTTTATTTTTGTGCAACAGGTGGACAGAAGTCAGTAGTCCGAATTTTCAGCTGGCTGTTTAAGGACAAAAATAAAGACCAATGTAGAAACTGGAGTTGGTCCTATCGTACATACCGGGCTTTCAAACGAGTGGATGGGATGATCGAAACTTAGAGCGGCAGACAGATGAGCCTGTGCAAAGAGTCCGGTGCACTATCAACTCAGTGAATCTTTTGCTTATGAAACAAAGCATGTCCAGTGAGCAAGGGCCTCGTGGGGTTTCCCCTGTCGCACGATCAGGTCCAAGTTAATAGTAAACTTGCCCGCTATATAATTTTCTCAACAGACCGTTATCAACGGTATTTGGAGATCCTTCTGAGCTCGGTTAGTCCTCTTGTTTTTCACTCTTTTCTAACGGGGAGATGGTTGGGCTCAAATGGGAATTTCCACAGTCCTTCCGCCCGACCACGATCTTCCGCTTATTTTGACTTTGCAGCGTCTGAGGGTGGTCTCTTTCTTCCATGTCCGGGGGCAGCTACGGTCAAGGTGCCGCTGACATTAGAAGTGTAGCCAGCATGGGCTGGAGAATTGCAAAATAGGGCTGAGCCAGCTCCCGGATTGGGGTAACGAGTGTTGTAAGGCACAGGCTCATGCATATTCATCAGCCTTGTCCGGAGCTAGACCGAGCCTGAGTCTATCAGAGCCGCTTGAGGTGGGCTGGTATGGACGGCATAGGCCACATTCATAAAACAACGTTTGATACAGACAGAGATAAGTGTGGGAGGGCGCACTCACTCAGCTTCTGCCATCGCGTTCTTCGAGGGGATCGACTGTGGACAGCCAGTCGCTTGCGTTCTTATTTGGCCCTATTATAGAGACCGCGCGCCTGCGGCTTGTGCCGAGGAATTTTGTGGGACTCGGCTCTTATGGCTCCTACTTGCGCCAAACATACAGTCTGACTAGTGACAGATGTGAGGTGATCGTTTGCTCACCATATATTCTCCCCCTAGAGGACTTCCCTATAGAAGGGCTTCGATTTAGCAGCCTAACGAGAGGGTGAGAACGTCGGAGATGACAACCCAAGCAATGTGATTTACTGGTGCAGTTCCATATAACTTCGAAACCGTGAGAGGGTCCAAAAGGCAACTCCAAAGTATCTGAACCTCCATTGCTATCTTCCGTCGGTAGAACCCGGCCACCTGGCGGGCAGGAGGCAAGACGGCACGAGACCTGTAGGGTTTCTCAGGAATGGAAGCACGTTTAGAGAAAGAAAGCGGTTGTTCGAAATCACTTTACTTGAAATAAAAATGAGTAAACGGAATGAGCTCCTCGAGACAAAAAGTAGAAATACACAGAATACACTTGGTTACCTGCGGTAGAATGTGGAGTTTGGTACTCAAAGCGGGAAAACAAGGAGATTCGGACCAAAATTTCAAGGAAGCTAAACGCGGGAGTTGGGATTTTCCGGTGCTTACGTCGACGACTTCACGTAGTTTTTCGTCTACTTACCCAGTCAATGGCGATGCAGTTTCAACTACGTAAGAGGGTGCAGTGATTGACCGTCCCGGCACTTTATGCATTCCGAATGTAAGTACCTAGTGTCGACGCTATGGACCACGAAATCGAAACCTTACCAGAGGGCAGCCGAGTCTATGTCTCCGGCCAACGTGCATGTTCATTGTGACGCTGGTTTCCTCTAAAACTGCGGGCTTTCTGTTATAGTGCCCGCAGGAAATGGATGAGAGAAACAACGACTAAGCCTTGTACAGCGATAAGCCTAATGGTGGGTAGCTTCAATGTGGAAAAGCCTTCTTGTAACGGGCAAAAAGTGGGGGGAAATGATGAACCGGAAAACTTCATTTTATGCATGCGCTAAAATGTTTCCTTTTTTATGGGATAAAATTACCCCATTTGTTAAATGGTCGGGTTTTCGGTCACTAGGCAGCTATTAGAAGCCTGTATGGGCGGCTCTGTGTTGAGGACTATGTCCGGACGGTCGAGCACCTGGGTCGTTGGCGTCAGAGTGGCCGGTTAATTGAAGGCCGGTGTCATGTGTGTTGATTATGAAGAATAAGATGGGGTGAAATCGAGCAAGACGGATTCAATCACAAAAACTGTTTGAAGTCAGACCGTGGTAGCCTTATCCTTTCTGCTGCTTTGGTAGACGACGAGCTTTTCTCCAGGGGTATTAGGACCCTGTTGGGGTCCGAGTAGGTGGGTTGTAGAGAGGTGCGTGCTTTCTACGGAAAATGTGCTTTCGACTTTGGATTTATGGTTGTACGTTAACCGTCGGGTCTCTCACGAGCCGAGGAAGGATGTAGCTCGCTCTTGTGATGCTTCAACCTGGCGGTATAATCGATGTTGCTGAAAGTGACGATGAGCCTCGGAGCCATCATGTCACCTAGACGTCAAAGCTCACAGTCCACCTTGAGTTAGGCCGATATGGTCTGTAGATCGGCTTCATGAGAATTGTGACAAGCCAGGAGTACCAACGTTAGTGATTCCCACTAGTGAGGGTTTATTTAGGCTGCCAGGGCTGCCTTGAATTGCCTCAGCAAAGGTTCCACCATACCGTTTCCTGACGGGTGGTGGGGTGCCTTGCGCGTGCGACGAGTGCCTAAAAGTTGTAGAAGACCACTGGATGCTCCATTGAAATTTAAGCCTCGGTCTGCAGTATTCCTGACAGGACAAAGCAAAGCCGTAGCCCAGTGTTCTAAGAGAGTTTGAGCGACTGGTTTTGGGTGCACTGCAAAAAGGAAAAGCCAACGGCCATCTGATTAAAGAGTCTACTCAAGTGGAAAGATATATGCCACCCACTGAGGAAGGCAACTGCCCTACCGGGTCGGCATGCACGTGATGGAAACGAGGGTCGGCCGCTGGCAAACTGGACAACAGAGACTTTTGTATTTACCCCGCTTCGACTGCTGGCAATAGGTGCTGGTGCATGCCCAGGCAGTGACTCCACAGTACAATTTGTGCCAAACAAAACGATCGCTGTGAGTTGGGGGGAGTTTTCACAACTGGGTTGAATGCACGAATACATGTGCCGTCGGTATCAATTGTCCGGCTTGGTTTGCATGCATAATTCGTTGGTTCGGATTACAATATTTCATGTGACTCATTGGTTGGCAGGTTGAAGGAAAGAGTAAGCCGTGGTTTGCCAGTCAGCGGCCGATGCAAACAGTGACTAGTTGCGAACAGATTGGCTCATGAGCACGTGTTTTCTCCTGAACTACTATGTGTAATAAATGGGCCTTGTCAGTGGGAAAGGTGAAAAAATGGCTGTAACAGTGAGTAGGAATAATGCGGATTGAAGCCTCAATGATGGTTTTTTCAGGGGGATTTCCGATTCCATCACAGTATATACCAACTGATGATGTAACTTCTATCAACTATCGCGAAATAACGAAATTTTCTATTGGTCGACTGTCCGTAGTTATAGGGGAATAGTATAGCAAAACCGAATTAGCTGACTTGTCCAAGATCCGCCTAAGTCACCTTATAAACTTGAGAGCAGTGATCAGAAGACCACTTCAATAGGAGGGCACATAAATTACGATTGAATTTATACTATGGGCACAAATGGTTAAGAGCACAGTAATTGCCGCTGCTGCGCTTCTAGCCAGAGCAGGCTGAAGTGATTTCCATCCATCTTCGTTTCGCAGCTTCATAATGCCTTTCGAACTAAACTATTGCAGCCGTGAAGCTAACTACACCACAGAGCAAACCTATGGTGGGATTAGTGATGCCGCCCCGACTAACCAATAATGGGGTTGATTATGCGTGCTACCCAAATAGTGGATAAGTGGTTTGTACGATTATTTCTGCTGAATGCACTTCGAGGACACAGGTTGACAAACGAATGCGTTTTCAGTGATTCATACACACGACACTACAGCACAATATACTGAAAACGTTGAGGGACTGGAGAAAATAGACGGAGAAGGGAACTGAAGGAGGTTATTGGCGGCAAAACAGGGAAAGGGTCCCTGTGATCCAGATTTACCTTTAGACCTGATGCGGGTTGTTACTCTCGTGTTATGTCACTTCATCTGGTCTATGAGCTATTTTATGGTGGGTGAACTGCATGGAGATCTTAGAAGCCAGCGGAGGAGTGTTGGTAAGTGGTAGTCCGAAAGTTTCAGCTGTAGCTATGATGTGACATTTTAGTGGACACGATTGTCGGCCCGGACTTTATACGGAGCAAGGATAGTCTCAAAAATGTTTACTCCGTAAATAAAATGGGCACGGCGGCTTCACCTAGAGCTCAGTTGGCCATCACAACTTTCCTTTTCTCTCCTCTAAGCACCAGGTCGTTCTCCTCACTGTCTTCCTCGGGTCTACTGTTTGACGGAAACGGTTTTTCTGAATGTCTTGGAAGACTTTTCTTTGCGGCTGTCCTGAAATGGGGCATGGTTAGATGGGATCGTAGCACACATTTTTCAATCTCTGAATGATTACTATAGATACAACACAAACTGAAACATAAACCATCTGTCAGTCGTCAATCAATTGGTGTATTTTTGTCTCGAATATCGACTTCCATTGGACTTACGAAAACAGTGCTTGCCCGTGTAAGTGTAGACTACCAAGGTCGGTGAGCCGCACCAGCTATATGACCAGTGGGCGCCTACTATCACCTACTATCATCATTGAGGCTTCAATCAGCATAATTCCAACTCACGACCAGGACAATTTCTTCATTTTTCCATCTGACAAAATCCATATATTCCACATAGTAGTGCGGGAAAAACGCATGTGCCCATGAGCCAATCTGTCCGTCACACGGCCGCCGACTGGCGCACCACTGCTTACCTTTTACACCAACCTGTCAACCAATGGGTCACACGAAATATTATGATCCGAACCAACTAATTGTGCTTACAAACCAAGCCAGACAATTGATAACGATACCTTATATATCCGTGCGCTCCTCACTCCATGCTGTATAAGAGGCTCATTCGTGTCTGTTCATGACTGCAGTATCCACACTCTGCGGTTTCCTTTTCGATGAGATCTGTCGATCTGAGCACCACTGACCGGGGACGATCCTGGAGTTTGAGCACTGACAACAAATCTCCCACTTGGCACCAATCCTCTCCCTAACGGAGGTGCGCTTTGCTCTGTGTGACGAACCTTTCTGCTGTCTATTTAGGCTAAAAAAATAAAAAAGTGGTTGTCAAATTGTGGTGGAGGGAAGCCGTTACAGTGGGCCGCATGTTTGCCTGCATTTCTAAAAGACGTCAACTCCTTTCGTTATTCGACCATATTGGCAACGGTATGGGATGTAGAAAACACTGAATACCCCTGGTAATAAGGCCGCTGTTCGAAAGTTGGGAGCCACTGTCAAACAAGCTCCCGTCCAAACCCATTCATTCCAGTTATGGCATGATAAAAATTACTGTTCCCGCCTATACAAAGCATGATCGGTCGGAGACCAAGCTGTCTCAATTCAGAAAAGAGCGGTGAACACAACCGTAGATCAAGTGTGAGAAAAAAGATTCGTGGTTATTTATCAGTTTCAATCATTCATGAAATTGTAATACTACTCAAAATAACCATCTAGTTCTTCCGTCACCGGTAAACAGGGGCTCCGTTTGTACTTCTCATAACATACAGACAGTCATCCAAAGCGCGAAGGGAGAGGCAAGAATACTTTGCAGCTTCTGTGGAATGCATCGCTCAGTGTCCCGTAATAAAACTGAATCCATTTTTGATTTTGAACGATATGGCCATCCCCAGCTGGATATGGTTTAATGATAATATTGACGCGGCCGCTAGTCAATGTTTTCTCAATCCCTTCTCTCCAAACTGTCGTTTTTTATGTTAATCCGCATCGGTGCTCCTGGAAAATGACAAATCCCCCACAGGCTTCCATTGAGTTTGCGTTTCCTAACCTTCAGTAACAAACGTTGCTAGGTGTCATCCTTAAGAATATGCTATCACTGTGTGTGTAGTTGCCGTACACTTGCACTCACACACGCATACACCCATACACCCAAAAACAAGAGAAGCCTTATTGCATTCTCTCCAGCCATCACTTTCTCATTAATCCGTATCCCTGGTCCTTAAAAGCCACGCGCCATCCACAGACTCATTAAGTATTCTCACCCTTTCTCACGGCTTTAACTGGGTGTTGTTCACAGCCGAAAGTTGTTATCGGTATGCCTCCAAATAACCTTTTCACTCTTTTGGTCTTGTCCTAGTTCTTCTTTTTCCACTGAGTCAGTTAACTTGGTAGACATTTCGTGAGGCAGAGAAGCAAACAGGTAGCAAGCTCGGTAATCCTCACTATCCTGAGTCCTCATTGTACGTGTTTCTCAGCCCGTTCCCCTATACATGGGCCACCGTAGGTCACTGATGCTTCACGTAACACCGACAAGATAACCAGAGGATTGCTTCCCACGACCTATAAAGTGAATAACATGGTTAGTTGGAAGCGCTTATCATGTATTTATAAAGCTTGAGTTCAGAGCGCTCGTGCCATGGTCGAAAGACCACGGTGCTTGTCAGCAAGAGTTCAGATAAACAATAAATTGTTTTAACCAAGTAAGCAAAGTTGAGGGTCACTACGGAATGAAAAATAAGGTCGTTCGCCCAAGCAGTCACTTCAGGCTCAACCTTGATAACGGCCATCATAGTGACTTTGTCATACGTGGCCCAGGCCACTGCTCTTTAAGATCAGAATGTGTACTCCTTTGCCAGTATGTTTTGTACGTGCTCGTGAACAGTAAACCGGAACCAACTTTGAGTAAATCGCGCTTGCTCCACGGCATTGCAGCGGCTTCGTCTGCTGCAAAACTATCCAAGCTGGTTTTTCTCAAGATTGGTGGACCCAGTGTGAAGGAATCATGTGAGGGGTTCCATTGGCAACACTCAGGTTGGTTAAACTGCCCCACC
The DNA here is from genome assembly GCA_948099385.1 of Fasciola hepatica. Classification (NCBI taxonomy): domain Eukaryota; kingdom Metazoa; phylum Platyhelminthes; class Trematoda; order Plagiorchiida; family Fasciolidae; genus Fasciola; species Fasciola hepatica. Next base: position 2,423,608 of record CANUEZ040000112.1, on the reverse strand, counting down.
ATTTGCTCGACAAAGCTGCAGAAAGAATACGGACTTCCTGGAGCACCCATACTAAGAAACGGACAGAGCCGTGGGGGACAGACCACCAAGGACAACCACTCCATCGTAGCTAGCCAACAGAGTTGTAATTCGATCAACGCGTGATCCAATCAGACGGATCGCAAACTTAGAACATGATTGATTTCGAAGTTCTACGGCGCTGAATTATCAAAGTAACGAATGCAGATTGTTTACAAATCTCAGGTGTGATTCCTAGCGACCCAAGTCGAAGGCCAGAGTCTAGTGCAACAGGCGAATGTTGGCGGAGTCAGGCTAGTCAAAACCAAGTTCAAACATGTGGGGCTGGGTCACATAAATAAGCAGATGTGCATTGCGGGCATCCGAGTTTCGTAACGAGTAGGTTTACGTTGTGTGAAAATGAATGCGCTGTGGGAAAAGAAGAATTTTCAAGGTGGCATTCACATCGCCGGCCAAAGTATCTAAACCAGTCTCCATCCCTAGCAGACTGAATAAAATAAGTCACCATAGCACCCAACAAGTGACCGTCTTTCTCAAGGTAGAATTAAACAGGCGCTACAATCTCCCAAGGCTGATCCGTTATTTTTCTAGTTTTTATCGAATCTTTTATACGTCGCTGACAAAATTGTCCGCATGTTTCGGTTCGCTATCGTCTCTTCAATCAGTTCCGCCATACTCCGCCAGGAAAAGGTCTCGCTGACCCGGCTGATATATTTGTAGTGACCTCTATCGTTCTGAGAAAATGACTGTTTTCTGGACACCATTTTGGATCTATTTTTTCTACTATCTTTTCCTACGTTTGACATTGACCTCATTGTGTTGTTCGGTTGCGTACGCTTTACTGGACTGACCTCTCCGAGGCTACCGTCGACCTCGTTTTGAATCACCTTCACTTACGGTCGTTTGACGATTGTACGCGCTCGCGGTTCGCTTCTGCACAGCCGTTGCGTTTCGTTTTCCGTTCGGTATATCTCTCGTATCGGCACTGTTTCAGTGCCACAATATATGGAATCCAACTTGCACCTGTAAACAGACTTGCATCCTCTCTATTCATCCGACAAAGGGGATATCGTTGGTATTTCGCTGCCAGACCGAATAGGAGACAAGTTCACCAGCCGCTCTCAAACGTCTCTTATATATCTATTGACATTCGCTTGTGTTCGTTACAAAAAACCCAGGGCCATTTTCCGAATCAACTTTAGGGCCATCGAACTCATCCTGAAAAACAGGTTCGGCTGCCTTCGCTGGCTCTTTGCAAAACCTGAAACTTTCCAAAATCTTTGTTAGACAACTTCTTTTATTCTTCTCCCTAAACTTTTGGCAGGGATTTTTAATCGCCTCTTTTGGCTCTTGAAATAAGTTAAACTCAGAGACTGCCACAGTAATATTCCCCGCCCCATAGCGACGCCCCTTCTCGGTATTTGGTTACGTGGCTCATTAAGATGTGTCGACCTTGGACTTTGGCTTGCCTTGTCAGTAGAGCAGCTCTTGTTTATACTTTTGCACAGGTTTCATCATTGACAGCAGCTTTCTTGCTGCCACGATAGTACACAGCGGCTTTTGATCCGTATAAACTTGAGCAGGTCGACCGAAATTGCCTTCGCTAACTTCCCCGGAGGTACTACGCTGCTAATAATTCCTGCTCAATTTGTGCACAATTCTGCGCACAAACTGTCAAAGTTTATCTTCAGCAGTCAATCGGGCAACCATTCTGCCGGAGGATGGCTCCTAGACAATACTGACCACCGCCATACCGTGTACAAAGCAATGAGGATGAATCAAAATCGCCAACGATACCTTCGCCAAAATTTTAGCTGAGTTTTCGTCTCTAACCGGACCGGCAAACCACTTACCCATGGTGCGCTCGGCTGTTGTTCATCACATCAGTACCGCTGGATCTCCTGTTTTTGCCCGTCCGCGTCGCCTAGCCCCAGACAAACTGGCCGTCGCTCGTCTTGAATTTCAGAAAATGCTGGACCTAGGCATCATCCGTCCTTCGAACAGCCCGTGGGCCTCTCCATTGCACATGGTGCCAAAGAGAACTTCGGGCGACTGGCGTCCGTGTGGTGACTATCGTCGCCTCAATCAGGTCACAACGCCAGATCGATATCCTGTGCCTCACATTCATGATATCACGTCTGCTCTGGCTGGATCCACCATCTTCAGCGAAATCGACCTGGTCCGGGCCTATCATCAAATTCCGGTCGCCGACGAGGACGTTGCAAAAACCGCCGTTACCACTCCGTTTGGTCTATTTGAGTTTCTCCGTATGCCATTTGGCTTGCGCAACGCGTCCCAAACGTTCCAGCGGTTTATTGACGGTGTTACCCGCGGACTGCCCTTCGTTCACGCCTACATCGATGATATTCTTGTCGCTAGCCCCAGCGTTGACGAACATCAGCTTCATCTTCGACAGATCTTTCAGCGGTTAACAGAGCACGGTGTTACCATCAATGACGCCAAGACTGAATTAGGGAAGCCGTCATTGCTCTTCCTCGGTCACATCATCGACGCCAACGGCATTCGTCCGGCTGAAACCAAGGTCAGTGATATTGCTGAATTTCCACTTCCACAGTCCTTCAAACAGCTTAAACGTTTTAACGGCTTTGTCAATTATTACCGCCGGTTCATCCCACACTGCGCCACCCTGATGCAACCGCTCACTGATCTTTTGCGGGGCAAACAACGAACCCTCATCTGGACCGATCAAGCCCAGGAGGCCTTTTCTCAGCTCAAACAGGCCTTGTCGTCTGCGGTTCTCCTCCGTCATCCGGATCCCCATGCTCCCGTCAGTATCGCTGTTGATGCTTCCAATGTCGCACTTGGCTGCGTTCTCCAGCAGGCCGTGGACGGCGCCTGGGAGCCTCTGGCTTTTCACTCACGCCGCCTGTCATCCGCAGAATCCAAATACAGTGCGTTTGGTCGTGAGTTACTTGCCGTCTACACCGCCATACGTCGCTTTCGCCACGCTCTGGAAGGACGGGAATTCATCATTTTCACAGATCACAAGCCACTACTGTATGCTTTCCGCAACGCGTCTGATCGTCATTCTCCACGAGAAATTCGCCAGCTGGATTTCATATCGCAATTTTCTACTGACATTCGTCATATCTCCGGGTCAGCTAATGTGGCTGCAGATACCCTTTCCAGGATCCACAGTCTCGGGTCGCCCGCTGCTCTCGGTATCAATCTCGAGGACCTGGCACGAAGCCAGCAGGATCCTGAGTTTCAACAAACCATTCGCGATACAAGTCTCCGAGTGCGGGCTTTGCCTCTTCCGTCATCTGCTGGCACTATCCTCTGCGACACCACCTTGGATCACCCAAGGCCAATCGTACCACTTTCACATCGCCGTCCAATTTTCGATGTGTTGCACGGTCTATCCCATCCGGGTATCAAGGCCACATGCAAACTAGTCCGTGCCCGATTTGTTTGGCCAAACATGGATCGCGACGTTCGTCAATGGGCACGTAACTGCATTGCTTGTCAGCGAGCCAAAATACAGCGACATACCACCAGTCCAGTCGGAAATTTTGAGACTCCAGACGCCCGTTTCGCTCACGTGCACGTCGACATTGTGGGACCTTTGCCACCATCCCGAGGTATGATCTATCTACTCACTTGTATTGATCGTTTCACTCGTTGGCCCGAGGCCATACCCATTCCGGATGTATCCAGTGAAACTGTCGCCCGTGCGTTCATGGAACACTGGATTTCCCGCTTTGGTTGTCCTACCACAGTAACCACCGATCGAGGAGCTCAGTTTTCATCTGCCACTTTCGACAATCTCCTCCAACTGACTGGCACTAAGCGTATTCGCACCACAGCTTATCATCCCCAGGCAAATGGCTTGGTCGAACGTTTTCACCGGCACCTCAAAACTTCGCTCAGTGCTCACAACAATCCTCAGTGGACGGACGTCTTACCACTGGTTTTATTGGGCATTCGCAATACGTTGCGCAGCGACACTCCCTGCACACCTGCGTCCATGACATTCGGCACCACCGCTCGTCTCCCTGGTGAATTTGTCGCACCCAAGGTGAGCGCACCTTTCCCCAACCTTGGAGACTACACTCAACGTCTCATGATCTACATGCGTCAGAAGATTGGTATTCCTGTCCGTTCGACAGATCGGCCGTCGTTTATTCCCAGTCACCTACATACGTGCACGCACGTTTTTCTGCGTACGCCGAGCCGCCGCCCGTTGACTCCAGCTTATTCTGACCCGCACAAAGTCATTCGGCGTTTAGAAAAAACGTTCATCATCGATCTCAATGGTCGGCAAGAAACCGTCAGCATCGACCGCCTTAAGCCAACGTTCGTCGACTCGGAAACCCAGCCTACGCCGTTGCCCGTCGATGGTAAAAACACAGACGTTTGCCCGACCCCAACAACATCTAGCTCCAGCACGCGTGAGTCACAGGTCGACCCCCCATCACGTTCCACCAGGTCTGGTAGGCATGTTCGTTTCCCTGCACGATTCGTTGACTTTATTGTTCTTACATAGATTTCCCCTTTTGATTGCATACTGTATCCAGTTTTTCTTATCTCTTCTAGGGTCAGTCGTTGTTTACCTAGGAAGGATCTGGCACACCACTAACAATGGACATGTGTCACTATATGAACATTACCATTTTTTGTTGTTGTTGTTGTTGCCTGCGTGCCTTGTACATGGTTTGGCACGTCCCTGTCCCCACTTAAGGTTTCTAGATAGAGAGCACGGGGAGAGGACACCCCACCAGTTCACGCGTGAGTAACCTTCTCTGCGGCTATATATGGCCCAGAGGTCCTTCGATCACCTTAGAGGTGCTGAGCACAAACCTTTTCCAGCTGGAACTATTCAGCTGGTTTTTGGCTCAACTCACGACGCTCTCTTAGGTCGAAGTTCTCCTACTCGGTCGTCCTTCTGGAGGGGGACTGATGTAGCGGCTTCGCAGACACCAAATTCAATAAAATACAATTGCGAGCTTAGAGCTTAGGCGCGCTTTGTTTAAGTCCACCGGTGTGAAAATAAGAACACGTGAAAAAGAAGAAGAACCTTCGTCACACTACGTCAAAACGGCAAGGCGCGCTCCAGCTCATCAGCTCTGGTGATTAGCTAGATCGGCCTCCCTTCTCCTGTACTTCATACAGGGCAATCAATACAAGTACAAAAACCATCAATCGCTGTCGTTCTGCGTCTTTATTCGCTGGACGGGAATTGAGTCCACAAGTCGTGCGTTCGACCAAAACAGGTAGGCAGCCCAAGAGATGCCTTCGTCACATTCACTAGGTGATCCGCCCAGTCGGATGGTTTGTCAATATTCGGCAAAATTCCTCTGCTTTGAAGATGGCTAAAACCCGTTCAAATAATTCTTCAACTGCCTACAGAACTTGCCGTGTTGGTAATACCACAGGCTCGGCAGTATATCTACCACCTGCTTGAAATCAGGGCAAATGCCAAAGCAACAACAACATTCATGAAAAAGGATGAGTGGAGCGTAACACTTTGACAGAAACAGCTGGCGAAGGTAAAATGCTGAGAAAGGCTTTCTTTTCCAACCCACGGTTTTTAGTCTTTTCTGTGATTTTGTTCGACGAAGGGACATTTTGGTATTTCACGGGACTTGAGAACTAGACATAAAAACCGCACAGCTTTTGCGTCACACAATTCTGCTCTGCGTCAAGCTCCTCACTTTCTCTAACCAACGAGAATCCCTACCCTTTTTGGCCCCAACCACGGAGGCGGGATCAATACCCTGGGCCAATGCTGATGCTAGATTTTTCGTACCCACAAGTTCAGTCTTGGCCTGGAGGCCTCTTCTTACAGCCGTTCTCAGCGCAAGCAAGTAAAACACGGAGAGGTAGACGATTGGCTGGCATTCGCAAAACATACCCGGTCCCCGGGGGCAGTAAAGAGCCATCACTTTACTAGGAGAACGGCAATTTGTGCCTAAAACAGTTCGGCGCACCTCTTTATTTGGTACGCCTACAGGGTCCGAGCAAAGCCTCCGAGACATCGGTTGTCAAGCACAGAAGGACGCCGAGCATTCCAACGCGGAACAGCCAGGACTCACAATCGTGGAGAACGACACCAAGAAACCCATCAAAGTACGCCTGTTCAATTACTGATGGCCGGGTATCACAGCGGCGCTACAAGTGCCACAGATATGCCACAGCTGTTCCAGCACCAGCTATTCTCGAAATTATTTTCTCGTCCACTTCATCCTTAGCTGTCATGAAGCTCCTGAGTTACTCGAAATACTCCACTAACCCAAGCCAATACCACAAACGGTAAGTGCAGGCCCAGGCTCCCGACAATCTTTTAAAGGCAGTTTGCACTTGGAGGGCCCGATGTAAGTAACATATCTGGATGCCTCTGTCGGTGAGTTGTCAAGAGCATAGTTTACTCTTTATTCGTTACCAGTCAGCGGGGCGATATTACCGGCTTATTCCAACCTATTTTCACTTCACTGGAGACGACAGTAGGGGGTGAAAGGTGGCCGACGCACTAATCGGACCTATGGTGCGAAGGTACAACACAGAGGACTGGCATACTACTCTCATTACTTCATTCATCAGCTGCAGCTTACCAACACTAGCATCCAGACCACCTGTTAAAACCATTACTTCAGCTCGGTTTGTTCTACCTATGGGGTCTAGGAGCCCCTGTAAAGCTATCTTTGGTTGCATCTGGGCTGTAATCGGCGGGTGCACAAGCCAAAACACACACCGCGTCTATCGGAACCGTGACTGCTCACTTTGCTTGAACTCGTGTCCCGGTGAGCACAGAGAGCTGCCAAGCAATATTCAGTCTGGTGGTGCTGCTTCAGCCCTCTGACTGTGAGTTATGCCAAAGCCAGCAAGACCAGAAGACACGGCCTCAGCGCCCCCAAAATAGCATGAGTAAAACTTACTGAGGGGACTGGATAGAGGGGTCAAGCGAATGATGTAAATGAAGGTTTGAATACGAGTACGTTGAATGTAACAAACGGTCGACAGGGGACCCAAACATATCTGCTATACCAGTCTGTTGTTCCATAAGAACCGGGTTTGGCGCGTTAGAAGTAGCTGGGTCGAATGGGCATTGAGTGCCGAGGAAGGTATCGGCCAGCCGTAGCGGGTTCGATGAAACTGGAAAGCTGATCCAAGAAGGACTAGATATAACATACTCAGGATTTCTACCAGTGGCTTTACAACTGGTGAGGTCGAACGTATTTACTGATGAAAAGGGGAGCAGAAAGAAGAGTGGAGACAGAGACGAAAATTTTGTTTACGGCTTGAGAGAGCTATTATATGCGCCCTCGAAAGGTCTGAACCATTTTAGTGATTGTATAGTCCTCGATTGTTTTTGCAAGTTGCCTTATTACTGGGCCTTTCGGTTCAGATTGAGGATTTCATTTCGAAAATGAGCCTTAAGACCTTGCATGATCAAGCCATTCTGGCAAAGCAGCAGGTATGATCCAGTTGAGCAGGTGGCCAATGGTATGGTTTTTCGCCTCTTCCGGGAACTTCTGTCACCCGGTGACCCATTATTCGGTCCAAACGCCTTTCAGATTGGGTTAGACATCCTGAGTATACAATCAATCTCTCAGTCACAGAAGCCCGTGAAAAGTGTTGTGAGCGTCGTATGCCACCCGTGGTTGGTTGGAAGTCAGAATTTAGTCATCTCTCTCGGCTTGGCTATTGTAGATACCTGTACAGTTACGGTTTTTTTCATGATCTTCAAAGTCCGTTGGAGCAACACTCCTTTGCTATGCTAAAGTTTAAATATTAAACAACCAAACAAACTTTTCGTACACCACCACCTAGCGATACAAAAATGTTTGCTAATAAATCTTTCATCAAGGCACATTCCCGTTTTCTGACTTACGGGGTCTTGGAATCATATCAACCATATTCAGCTGTGAGAAATAAACCGTATTAGAAGAGTCAACGGCTAGGCTTGGCAAGCATCTCAACTCTATTCTGATCGGTTTAGAGAACGGTTGTCTTATTAAACTGAACCGGGATGATCGGTGGACATTGAATCTTCGGAGCTCACACCCCGATTACAAGAACGATGGACAACTGTGAGTTAGTATATTACTTCTTGTTTCCTTTTTACCTCTGATGGACATACCCTTTTTGCTCATTCTTCTCAACATGCCCCACTGCTTATCCTGGGTAGCTAGAGTAGTATCGGATAGTACCGACACCAACTTAGTCTACCACGCATATTGAATAGAGCGCTACGCTAACAACCGGCGAACCTGGTGGACAGAGCTGGAAATAGCTTTCGTCCTCTAATCTCAGTTGGAAAGCATCCGACATAAGAAGGTAGTGATTGAAACTCTCTCATGGAGGCCACACAAGACGAGCAGTCATTTGAAAGCATTTTGAGAGTCGTTCAGTTCCAGTGGCCAGCTTGGAGCCTGATAAACTCACTCCTGACAGTACCGAAACAATCAGAGTTGGGCTTGGTAGACCCGTTCCTCGAAGCTTCCACAGTTTCTCATCAAAGACTGGGGCGCAATTTTCTCTACTTTATTCAGAGTTTTCCGAAACGTGGTGAAAAAGATCCTTATGGGAAGTAAACAGGCTCATTTTTTACGGACTCGCTGCCAACTACGGAGATGAAGCCCTGGTCGATCACAGCAAAAGTCTATAAAAGAAGGTTCCTCACTCTTCTGATTACCGATTTTCAGCATTACCCCGGCTTCCCTGAGTAATACCTTGCCCCAACCTTTGAGAAAAACCTAAGGCAAGCACATAGGTTGCCACCGAGTTTAGTTTCCATGGAAAAAAGTGAAACTTGGTCAACAAATTACTAAAACTACGGCCATTGTACATAACTTGAAACCTAAAGGCACCCTCATTGTGGCTTATTTTATTTTGTGGCGTCGACAAAAGTAGTAACCTTGGCATAATAGCAGTTTATGCCGCGAAGCCCGTAAGTATGATTACGCGTGACACAGTTGAATTATTGACCTGCGGTGTACGTGATGTCTTCAATAATTCCTCGTTATCCATGTTTCAGGAACGTCTGTGAACGTGATTACAGAAGAATCTAGTAACTCTGCGGTGGATCCAGTGACCAGTAATGACCCTCGTTGTTGGTAACTGTAACCCATCTCTGTAATAGGTTCCATATAATAAACATTAGATATTTTCTTGTATTCCTTCTTCTGTTAACATGCCAAAAGTTGTAATATAACTTCTGGAGCCTAACGCAACTAGTCGTGGCAATTTTGCCCAAGTAGGGGGCGAATCGGGAGAAGTTGGAGAAACTACCGATTTGGAAGGCAGTGCAACGATCAAAGGGGACTGAATCTGTGCCACATTTCCAGATGGATCTTTGTATTGCTCAATTCTATCTTTTCTCCTTTTGCTGGACGTAACAACTTCGTGCCTGGAACTGGGAACGAATGATGTCGAATGAGCAAGTTGAATCCGGTAATCTGGAAGACACGACGGGCCGCTTGCCGGAAAAGGATAAATATGAGATTCCACCGGTTGACGATCTGTCTCGCGTCTTGACTGAGTGCAAGGCAATAATAACTCAACTAGTATCTACTCCCGGTGCACCAGAGAAATTCTGTCTGTGTGTACATCACAGTCAACAAGAGGGTCAGCTTTGATGATATATCAAATGGTTCGAAGAAGAGCAAAAAGGAAGCATCGTAGTGGGTCTGTCGGTCGGAGGAGCCTATGATATTACCAATGAAGCTGATTTTTTTAAAAGCCATGACCCTGATCCCGCTTTCAAACGGGTTCAAAGACTGTTGGTCGTCCCCGGATACCCCTCGCAAAACCTACAAGAATTCCACGAAGGGAAGCAGCTGCCGAACGGGGACGTTCAGCCCTTCCGTCACGCTCTGCAACAGCTGGGCCAGCGGGCATACCCAGAAGAAGCCAAAAGAGACTCAACCGTCGTACACTGGAAAAATTGATTAATGGGTTCCTGAATCAGGCCGTGAAAAGCGCGTTACTACGGGAGAAGTTTTGGAATTTGAGGTAAACGCTGTCCACAGGAGAAGATGAGGAACCTCTTGAATGGGGTTTTGAAGGAATGCTGGTTACAGATGAAAGTTGTGGTCTACTCGGGTGGAGATCGGAAACTCAACAGCCTGCAAGCAGTCCCGTGAATTGGTAAAGGAACTGGTACCGGGGCAGTTAAACTGGCTACACTGGTCGCCAGCTTCACAATGAGGGCCAAGGCGTGAGTGCCGATCCGTGATGGTCCCCGCGGCAACCCCCAAAGACCAACATCTTCGCACCCACTCGATGGAGCCTGCCCTTTTACGGAACCACATCGCGAACTCAGAAACAGGGTGGGTCCACAGTTCCCAAGGTTTTGATATGTTTTACCTGTGCCGAATCATTATTTTTCCGTGTGAAAGTTAATAGAGCGGTGATGTGTGGTCTAATAAGCGCAGAGCTGACGGCCATAGCCGAAAACACCGAATTGGTTCCTTGTGGTTTAACTCTAACCGTGGAAGGTAACCCTCAGAGGGATGATCTCTTTGAATATGGAACTGGGCGAGTTTGCTAGGAAGCTGCCTTTAGTATTGGTCGAATGGAATCCATAAGATTTGACAATCAGAAAAGGCATTCTGGGTGAGTTTCAGGGGTGTGGTTAACAACCTCTAGAAGAGGTTGTCCGAATGATAAAAAAGTAAAACATTTGGTTAGAACAAAACCTGTGTAAACAGATGTGCGAAGACGCCGGCAAAGGAAGGCCAAGTAATACATTCTGATGAGTTCCAGGATGGCAGTAAGGCAGCTTGAAATATTAAGCCATCACTGGGTCTCCCCAAAAGGTTTCCGATGCTTTCTCATGGGGAAGCGACAGACTGGGCCGGACAGATTTAGTCATACATTGAATTGGCACTGGAGATACAAAACCCAATAAAATTGCTCCTAGGAGGATATGAGTTCAATACCAGTCGGAGGCGCACCACACAATCGAAGATATGCTCAAGAACAACTTTGTCCATCAATCACATTCTCTTTGGACTTCTGTGGTTTTGGTTTAGAAGGGGGAAAAACGTCGCTTATGTGTAAACCGCAAGAAACATGATGCCGTCACCAAGAGGAATCCGTTCCCATCTCGTGTCAAAGACGACTTGTTTGATGCTCCAAGAAGTAACCAGTAATTCAACACCTTAAAATTAGCGTCCGAGTATTGACATGTTGAACTCGCAGCAGAGATCAATAGAAGTCAGCGTTTGCAATTCCAAATGGGCTTTATAAGTTCCAGACTATGTCCTTTGGGCTGACTAACGCGTCTGTCACCTTTTGACTCCCGATAAATCGTAATTTAGGGAGGAGTACTCTCCTCAATTGCATGGTATACACCGATGATGTGCTGATTCTTGGAGGGCGAACGAGAAAAATGGGAAACTTGGGACCAGTTTGTGAAATAATAGGAGATGCGGAACTTTGGGTGGAAACCCCAGGTGCAAGCTCTTCTCCAAGGAGGTAAGTTTTCGGCAAACATTGTCTCTGACCAGGGAATGAGAACTGATCCTAGTAAAAACGAACAAGTCTCAAGTTTGCCAGCCCCTGACAATGTTGCGGAATTGAAGAGTTTCTTAGAACTGGCTTCTTATAACCGTAGTTTTGTTGGAGGTATTACTACACGGCTGGCACTATTGAATACTCTTCTGCGCAAATGCAAAAGCCTCGGTAGGGGAGAAAGACGTGAGCAGTCCTCTGCATACTCACACCCAGCTCTCTCCTGGGCACCCGCGCCAGCATTGTTGGACCTTTTTGAAGAAACTCGTGACTTCATTCTGGACACATGAGCGAGCCACGGGGCCATCACAGCCGTATTATCGCGGGTGGGAAGGGATAGAATACAACATGTCACCGCCCTCGGAGCGAAGCGCCATGTAATTGGGAGGAAGATTATTGCACGGCAAGAAAAGAAATACTAGTTCTGATCACCTATGCCGAAACGTTTAGACAATACCTAATCGGGCAACGATCTCGAATTCGCACAGGCCACCAAGCACTTTTATGTTCACAAAACTTCAAAGGCCCCTTAGGGCACACCCCAGGTTGCAAAAGCAGCTGTTGTAGTTTGACTGCACGGCGGTTTATGGAGCCGGTGGTAGCCATTCGAATGCGGAATCATTATCGAGGAGGCCAGTTCGAAACAGAGGAGGCTGCTCCTCCTGCAATGCCAACTACGTGGCATAAATAAGCCTATAGACGGACAATGGGGCTCATCGCAGCCTAGAGGTAGCGACGCAGACTTCAATACGAGGAGCAAGAAGCCTACTTAGTGAGGGAGGGAGAGGAACGGTTTACAAACCAAGCATCTATGGGCCCTCTGGGATTATGTGAGCGAATATGCGAATAATGTTTAAGTTTTCACTTTCGGTCCCAATTTTCCAACCAAATTCATCATCTATGGTGCCACAGTACAAATGGTTCTCACAGCTTTGAGTGCTGAGCCGAGCCATGCTGGTGCCAATAAACTAGAGCATGCGACACTGACTCAGTTCTGATGGCCTTACCAGAGCAGAGATGTAGTGGACTTCTGAAAGACTCGCGAAAGCTGCAGCAGCTTTAAGAGTCCCAGAATCGTACCACGAGCTCCTTTACAACCCATAGTGATTTGGCTTCTCAGTGAAGTGGTAGGTGTGAACTTATTCGAACAGCTGCCGTCTGCACAAAGCGGAAGTAAATACTCGCTGGTTCTGGTCAGCTACTTCACCAAGTGGTACGAGGCTGTACCCCTGAGTCTCGGTGGTGCCAGAACCGTTGAGGATACAGTCCAAAAGCATTCGATTTGCTATTGGAGTGAACCGGGCCAACCGCACTCTGAAAGGGTACGAATATTTTGGGCTGCCTCCAAATGCGGCCTTGTAGGTCTCTTGGCATTGACGGAACGGGTGCTACCTCCTTCTATCCACAATTAAGTGGATTGGCTGGGCGCACTAATGAAACACCCATCGACCTCTTCAAAGCCTTTGCCGGACAAGGCACTTACTGAGGCATGAAAATAAAATTCCGCTTGCTGACGTATAGTGGTTCGGTGCAAGCATCAACAAATCAGACTCCAGAATCTCTTTGTACAGGATGACAGATCCGGCCCCCGTCAGACTCGCGATTACCTGCAATTCATAACCAGAACACTACTGCGGTGCAGTGCAGCAGCAAAATTCGATACACAATGAGGAGAGGTGAGGATCCCGCGCGAGCCCATCTGCGAACAACACAGAGGCCGAAAGGAGTACTGTAACAGGAAGGCATTCGGCATCCCGCTAAAAACTGGAGTTTTGTGTCGCCTCCTACGTGGGCACCCACCAGAAGGGTGTCTGCTAAACTGTCCGGGCAGTGGGAAGACCCTCTCGTGTCGAAAGGGCCTTATCAGGCACTACCTGTGTCATCCAAAATGCGTCGGTAAATAGTCCTTTAAATCTGCACGGGCCGGCACCCAAGTGTCGGTCGCATCCTCAGGGTAATCAATGAATATTCTTGTCTCATTCTACTCATCCAGTTGGAAGTAGTGGTTCAAGCAGCAGTGCTAGCCATACCAACTTGGCCCCTCACATTTCGCCAAATACTATGCAAATTAACATAAAGTGCCGATAAGTTAATTTTTGGTAAGCCTATAAAAAGTTCTACAGTTCGTGGACAGTCCTACAAGAAGTCTGGATAGACTGACTGCTTCTGTGTATTCCATTTCAACTACTTTCGGGGCATCGTCTTCGCAAACTGTGCCGCAGCCACTCACATGCGTAAAACTGGATGATTTGAACCATTTTCACGATGCTCTGGGAAAACCTGGAGCTTCCAATGAAATGGCGAATTACTAAACTTGTAGGTAATAATCATAGATCACAACGCTTCGGTGGTATGCATCCGTAACTCTTCGTGATACGGTGAAACAAATATTGTCAGCCGTGGTCAGCGATTACGCCGCAGTGAAGTGCTGCTGGCTGGGTAGCAGCAAGAGTATAGCCGCTAGTGATCACAGACTGATTAAAGTAACCAAAGGTAATTTCGTTAAGTGAACGTATCACTGCGCACCAGAAGCCATCAGATTCAGTCCGTTTTTGTCGATGAACCAACTATAAACGCGGACAAGCAGATAAAATAGGTAGGTAAAACGAAACAGCGTACTCCCAATTCACATTCATGAGGTACATTCAACGGCTAATCCACTACATTCGGTTTCTGAGCTCTTGCTGCGCCCCACTTATGTTATCCGTTTCATACAGGTTATTGGGAAAAGGTAGCAGTTGAATGCAAGCGTATTTTGTTCAGTATATATTGACGAATGATTTCGTGAAAGAACATCAAAGTAAATACATCCCTTTTGTTCAACCTACAAGCAGCGTTGAAAAATGCGATGCTGTTTATTAAAAACCTAAGTCGGTTGCCATTATGAATTAATACATAACGGTTAGGCGATTTAATGGTCGTTCTTCAGTACCAGTGCATCATTTTGCTTTCATTTCTGCAGATGCCGCTATCAATGACAATCAGATTCAAAGTTCGACGACAGTGTACCTTGAAGGGTTGTTGCAAAATCTTAAGTGATACACACGTAGTAAGTGAAAATGAAATTTTCGTTTAAGAAAATCGTCTTAGACTTTCAATTTGAAGCACGATAGAAATTTTTATATGTTGTTTGCGTACGCAAACCACTAAATTAGGGATAAACACCACAGTAGCATTCCATAAGGGTTAGTTATAATTGGTTTCGTTTACCGTAATACAAAGGTTAGTGCTAACTCCTTAAGTTTGCTCCGTCGCTTGGGTCTTGCCATATGGAGCAACTGGGGATCTTTTAGTCACTCCTGTCTTCACTGGTGTCAAATGAATGTCAGTTGATGATGCAAAGTGCTGCCGTTCCAACGGTGTTGCGAAACTGCGCGGGCCGGATGGCCTTTGACTTGCATCCCATTGCCGGCAGCGTCCCAGAATAGTCACGTTGTATTCTCCACAGCCTCCAGGTATCAGCTAGTGACCCCAAGTTGTTCATCATCAAGTGCGCGGTCGGAATGGCCTTCAGATGATCACTCAGTCGTACCCTCGACAATTTTCAAGTCATTTTCCGCTGCTACCATGCCAGATATAAGTTCTTCTGTAAAAACAATCGGTATGTCTATACAGGGTTCAGCAAGAACATCTAAATCAGTGCTTAGCAAACAGTGGGTTAGTAAGTCCAATGCACCAGGCAGATTGCTTTGTCAAAATGTGCCAACCTAAATTCTTTCATGGACCGATTAGAAAACTGGAACTGGTGCAGTGAAGTGGAATTATATTCAACACGCACAATCGTTTTGAGGTGATAAACGCATAATCCATCTGATTACCTCAGTGTGTGAACAAAATGTTTCATCTTAACGATAACACGCATCAGATAAAACTGGATTCATTACTAGCTTCGTCTCAAACACTGACTGCCCTAAGTTACAAGCTTAGGGTTGGAGAAACTCCGGTGTGAAGATAGTGAACATTTTTCTGCTGAGTGATGGATACTGATTGGTTATTTGCGAGTGAGCAATCTTCCTGTTCGCGCAGGTGGCTTGTAAACTGCGCTATCGACCGATGAGCAAATCATGGTCGCTCGCACGCCCGAATTTCGGTTAACCTGCCACTCTTTATAGATGCCACTCTGTGCGCATAGAGCACTCGTGTGGGATTGCACTTATGCGTGCACACATATATGTAAATGTACGGGTGCACCATCCGAGGGCGTTCACTTTCGACCAAACTGTGTTTTGAACTTACGAGTTGCAGATAAGAACCAACCCACTTGAGGTTAGAACCCCCGACCATCAGAGAGAAATTCAACGCGGATCTTCTATACCAAGCCCTACACGTCAACTTGTCAGCGGATATATTACTTCACACTTTGCAAACGTTCTGCATATTCTTTCAAGTCACAGATATACTTACTTGCAGCACCTAAAATCCACCCGCATTATGTTTCCATTAGCACCTCACTGTCATTAAAATCCACTGCATTAGCTTTAACCTACAGGTTTTTTACATTTTCCTGTAACGCCCAAGTTCAACATGCTCTTAGTTAGTGGGAGGAAAACTTCAGCATCTGCTTCTTTTTTGTTCCAAAAATATTCTGCTACGGTCCAAATTTTCTTCCACCCACTGTTTGTGTTTTTTTCCCTAGCCTCTTTGAAATCTAGCCCATCGGTGTTACATAATGACACCCAGCTACTCTAAAAAAATAGTGTGTGTGTGTGTGTATGTATGACTGACTTATCAACAGCAAGACAGCTTCGTGATACCAAGTGCTCCCGGGGAGTACAGCAGGTTTAAACTTTAATACTGCTACTCTGCTGCTTTGACTGTCATTTGGTTGGATTTTTCAAAACCTCTTCGACTCTACGGATGAAGAGATTCCTTTGATTGACAAAACTTGCTTGAGTCGCTTCTTGCTGATGCGATTCGTCAGGCCACGTCAACCATAGGATTGGAAATAAACGAAGCTCGGAGGTAACTTCTGGGAGTGGACAAAAAGCCCTGAACAGTAAACTTGACTTCATAAAACCTGAAGTCGTTTGGTTGGCTGTGAGGTCACATGAATAAAACGGACGCATATTGTTTACAATGTTTTCTCGTATAATAAATTGTTTCTTTACACCCACCACGTTTCCGTCCCTTTTCTCTAAATGCTTCTCACTATGATATTTTTGGAAGGGAAAATCCTTCAGACAACAGCTAACGGCTGAAAGCACAAGGTGATGTCTGGTTGCATCACAATAGGCGTAAAATGCCCAATCATATTGAAAACGCAAGGTCAGGTTGTTTTTATCCGACCCACCTGGTTCCGAACCAGGTCGTCCTATGGGCACAAAATAGATCTTTTAAATTGAATGTGTGATAATCATAACCAAATCCTTTCATGAAAGCTTACTGGTTCACTGATATTCTCAATCAACTGGGCCGGTTTGCTTGTCTGGTTACATTCAGATTGGTTTATACGGCTCCTTTCGGTTCAGACAGCTGTTTGGTTCGTGGACGGTTCATTGATTCACTTGGTTGGAAGCTCGATGGCTTGCTGTCTGCCACTGAAACAGACCTTTCATTAGCAACTTTCCAGCCCATACTTTCACATAGATGGATAGCTGTTTTCAGAACTCAAAATTATACCATCACAATTTATCCGTTGTGAAACCAAGGGGACAGAGAAACAACTTACAACCTGGTATAGTACTGTCCTCCAGTAGCTGAGTGATTCATAGAAGACGAACCCGGCAGCCTAAGTTACAGAAAATGAAATCCGTATTCTGCATGTACTTTGAAGGAATCGATCAGTTACAGATGGATATATGCATCAGATGGTGGTACCCTGGCCGCAACGTATGAAGGCTGATCACAGAACTACCAAATACCCG
Organism: Fasciola hepatica; assembly: GCA_948099385.1. NCBI lineage: Eukaryota > Metazoa > Platyhelminthes > Trematoda > Plagiorchiida > Fasciolidae > Fasciola > Fasciola hepatica. The sequence continues at coordinate 2,406,248 of CANUEZ040000112.1, read as the reverse complement.
TCAAATGGGGTTACAAGCCCACGTGTGTGGGTTTGACAAGAAAGTCAAGTGACAAAAAGGGGCCTAAATGGGACTAACGGTGGGACATGACCACGACCGAAAGACACTGCGACGGTAATGGAAACGGCTTGAGTTTGTTTTGAGCAACAACCTGCTACAGCCATTTTACGATTTGTAACCGAACTGGGTTCCTCACTTTTAGTTGACAAAAGCCAGTTTCTTCGTTTGGAACAAAGTGAGTTGGAGGCTACGTGCGTAATTCTTTCTTATGCCAGTTTCGTTCTATGAATCACCTGAACGACTGTTGTAGATTACTTTCCGAAACTCAAACCCAATTGTTGTGTAGACAAAGGAAATACATTTTGATGTAATTCTTTTCTATTTTAGGTCGGTATTTGTTATCGGCATAACAAATATCCAAGAGAAACTATTTGCTACATGACGTTTTCATTGGCTTTAAAGTGTGTCGGTATGTAGGCGTGTATGTAAATCTGCCTTTGATAAATGGCTGCAAGCACGTTTTACCAAATAATGTTTTGGTCAAATGAAGTGCAAACTGACAACACGAAATAACAGTACCGGAGTGCACAACGGGTGGCGGGATAGATTAAAGGCAAATGCTACACACGGAGAGGCTTTCATTGCGAACTACTAGGTTTCACTGTCACCAACCACCTCGTACGTCGGTGCTTTCGTGTCTTCCACGTCTGCAGCCTCGGAGACGAATATGGACGGGGGTCCGAGTTTCTTTTGCAGTGACAGAAACCGCGTCACATTGATTATCTTTGTACTAAATTCTTTGAACCTCAAATACAGCCAAGAAGAGGGTTCCTGTGAAATAAAAGAAGCAAAAATCTTTCATTTTTATCTTAGAGGTGTTGCGAAGTGTTGATTATGGCTCATGAAATACCTGCTTTGAGCCCGAATTGAGAAATAAATGAGTAATTTCGAAATGTGGCTGATCAAACTGTCTCTGCTCAGGATGATCATGACCGACTGTTCTTGGAAGACGAGATAAAGCCCTTAGGTTTATAAATTTCCGAGTTGAAGTTGTTATCATTCCTCAAACAATGGAGGGTCTGCGATGGATACCAGAACCCGCACATCAGGAACTGATTATATTGAGTGACCAGAAAAAAAGATACGTTTTGGGACTTCACCTCGTGAACCCCTGTGGACACGCCTTATGATAGCCATCTGATCATCACAACTGACCGCTAACTGACCAAAACTGACTGAATCAAAAACTACCCATGGTTCAAGGTCATTCGGAGTAGCCAGATAACACAAGCTCTGTTGTGTTTAGCCTGCATAATCATGTGCTCACACACGCACGCATGACCTACACCCCATGCAATCATGGACGCACGCTTGCAGTCGTTCACACCTGTACACAGTTGACGTTTATCGTGCTTCGTCTAGGACAGCACTGACCAATTAGATCGTATCACCTGTTGCACGACCTTGTACGACTTAATCCGACTGTACAGTTGTCTTACACTTCCGATTACATACATCACTGACTCACGCGCTTACATACTCGTTTGCGTTTTCACTTGCTTCCTTGTACTGGCGTTTAGGGTATGTTACAACAGAATACACTTCTATCCATGCGAGCGCGCCGTTCTTCTTCCTACTGAATTCGAGACACAACAACGACCTGTCTTATGGTGTACACAGGAGGAGCATAGATTTTCTTAGGTTCTCCCAGTTACTCTTCTCAATAATAATTCAGAACTCAAGATATCCCCCGCTGGGAAAACTTTTCCCTGGCAAGCTCATTTGCAGAAAATATTTCTTTTCCGAGCCTCATCGTCAAGCACAAACATTTTCACCATTGAGTGTCCACCAGAAGACCAGACATGCAATGTTACCAGATAGACTCCTTCATTGAAAAAACTGCATAAACTGTAAAATATCTTGTTGAAAATCATGTTATTCTCCCTTTCATCTTCCTTCCTCGCCTTGGCCATGGAATCTTACTCGTTATTCGAAAGTATCTGTCTACCTGTCACACAATCATTCAAACCTGCCTACTGAGCACAAAACCCCCAATGGCATCTCGACACCTCACTGACTGCCCCTCACTCGTCTACCGCTAGCCAAATCTTATCAGAAGTAGCCCTTTGCCTAATGCGCAAAGGTTTGAAGCGATACCCGGAAGAGAACGTTTTAGTAGTAGTAGTAGTAGTAGTGGCAGTATTAGCAGTAGTGGTAGTAGTAGTAGTAGTAGTAGTAGTAGCAGTAGCAGTAGTGGTAGCAGTAGTAGTAGTAGTAGTAGTAGTAGTATTAGTAGTAGTAGTAGTAGTAGTAGTAGTAGTAGTAGTAGTAGTAGTAGTAGTAGTAGTAGTAGTATATTAACGAGATAATTTATCACGCCGCTTCAAAGCGGAAATCTCAACAGTGACAACAGTGGGAACGATGTTGTATTCAGTAATTCCGGGTTCACCGCGGGAATTTCGATTTGCTGTCTTGGTTACTGATAGCGATGAAAGTAGTCGGCTTCAGAAGTTTTCTCATATCAGTCGAAAAGTGTCCTTCAAATTGTCACCTGGACACGAGAGTCAGTGGCGTATGTACGACTCATAACTCCAAAGATGAGATTGTGAACCCCAAAATGGTTACACAAAGATGCTGGCTCATTCTGACAGTGCTGCTGGTGGTACTTTTACAAATGTGCTCCTTTACTGTGTGAGAGAATTCGCAACACCCCAAGGGAAAAGTTTTCTGTTTGTTATAATGTAACATTTAAAAAGCTCTGAATGTTTTAAGTGGCGAGCTGGATACATGGTAGTGCAGAACGGATCAACGAATGAACTAATACTTTTCTTTTGATCATTTTCTTTCAGCTGGCTTTGCAAAATGTCTGTCAAAGACAATGAGCATCTTCCCGACATGTGCTTGACAAGCTTCTCATAAATATGTGAGATTACTTTGCAAATCTTCAGTTAACGTCTTCAGGCTTCTTCGTGTAAGCTACTAAATCAAATCAGTGTTCGCTAAGATGATAAAGTCGGTTCATCTGGTTTACTGCATGTAAAAAGTTTTCAAGGATTGTTGTGCTATCTTACACCAGTTCTTGTCTTCATGAAAAACCGAGGAAAATGCCTCTGTATGATCGGGGGTGAGTGTTCGGATCTGTCCCAGTAGCTCTCCTACGAAGCCGCTTCTCCCTTCAAACTGCCTCATTTTATTACACAGAAACAAACAGTTTACATAAGATAGTAGGTGACTGCAGTCAAAACCATGGTATAAAGAGCACCAATCCATATCGCTTCCCATAACCGAGTCTTCTGACTGGCCTTTTTGTTTACGTCCCCCATTGGTTGATTTCATCCCGGTAGTTTGAAACAACTGTTGGCTTTTCATCGGTTGATTTCACTTCGTTCGGTTTAAACAGCCTTTGACCACTAATTGGTTGGTTCCGCTCGGTTTGATGTGAGCGACTTTTGGTAGATGACTGGGCCATCGATCCGCTTTGCTGGCCTAAGATTTTCCATCGACTTTGGTCAGAAAATGATGTGCTGTCTGTTAACTGAACTAGACCGTCTATCAGTACACCAGCCAATACCCTCACAGTGGACACCTCAGGCTCCGAAATGTTCGATCATCTGAAAGCCTATCAAAGTGTTTCCAAATGACCTCGCGTATCAAGCGGCCTCTGCTGCGGAAGCCCTACTCACTGCATTCTCGTGGCGGAGATGTTTTCACGAGAGTGTAAGGACGAAGGAAAACACTAGGCACTTTCTATCGGGTCGGTTGGCTTTCATTCTGGAGAAGATGGATTAACCCTGATTACAAACCAACAATGGACGGCGTACGAAACATCTCCGCAAGCATCAGTGGCGCAAAGATGTGCTGTGCACCCAGAACGTCTGACTTCATGCGAAGGGCGCATGAACTAAGCAATCAGTCAAAGGGCCTTCAGTGTGGCACTGACCTCATGCTTCGTCCGGTGGCCATGCCGGGTTACGCTTTGCATATTTAAAGGCTGTCACTGTGGACCCCAAGGAAACCACCGTTTTTGGTCAGAGCAACGTGGCAGCAGTGCACCCATAAAAACCATGGAACACATCACTAGTTTTCCATTAGTCTCTATAGTACAACGTTTTGTTTCACGCCGCTTGAAATCGGACGAATGGGATGCATATATATATATATATATATATATATATATATATATATATATATATATATATATATATATATATATATATATATATATATATATATATATATATATATATATATATATATATATATATATATAGTGATTGCTACTGGTCACCGACGGCGCGCATTAGTCATAGATTGTCGTTCATCTGGGCCCGCGCCTGTGGAATCGGCACATTCCTCAGTACGTGCTGGCCTCTGTTTACCTTTCTTATCTGGTGTCACAAGAAAACTGAGGCTATCCGTCCCGCACAGCTGCTTTTAGACGATATCCGAGTATCTCTTTTCCGGTAAAACGTTCTACGCAAATGTCACAACTTCTCTTCTACTCATTAGTTGTAGGACTCAAGCGAAACATTGTAAGAAGAACTTTCCACAGACTTGTTAAACCGAGTGATACAACAGCCTACAGAGCGAACGATAAAGGAAAACATCTACGGAATGAAGATTGACTGTTATACTCTGAGGTACCTCTAGTCCATCTTTTTTTATTGGTGTCGTTGCGTTGGCACCTTGGTTGATGCCAATCTCAAGTACAAATAATAGCAAACATGATGCCGATCTAAGACGAATAAACAGACAAGCAAAGTATTGATCCAACGCGATTCCGAGCAATCCAACGAATCAGACTCACCGCAGTTTTGGGCTTATTTTGCCATCTCCAAACCAGAACTTCTATACCAAAGAGTATCGAGCTTGTGCCGATCGCGGTTGCAAAAATAATAAAAGCGCCTTGAAGCTCGTACAGAAGAAGTCCGGTGTTTTCCAGATCCATACAGTTTGTGTTATTCTTTATCCACCACCTATCCGCGATCTCTTCCAAGATACTGTCCCCTTTGAGCTGTAGTAGACTGAAAGGTTATGGGAAATCAACGACTGAACAGATGAAGCTTCTATGATTCGTAGATGGAAAATAACGGGGGAAAAATATTAGTAATTCTTCTTCGGAATAACTCGAGTTTGCAGTTGCGCGTACGTTTGTCTGACTTAAGATATGACTGTTATTCACCTGAATGGTCTGGAAGATATTGCAAAATTCATCATGCAGTACCAACGCACATGAAAGCACTTTACAGCTGTCTCGTGGAACCTTTTTTAAGTATCAGCATCTGTAGGCACCATCAAAAGTCATACTGGGACTTGAAATCTGGACTAAGCGTTGACATTGCATGATGAATGACATCATAATCAAATCAAATTTCCCATCACTCACACTGGTACTTCGTACTGTGTAACAAAGATTCAAATATTACATTACCATTATTGTTTAATCCCTCCCGTGACCTAGTTTTTGAATCAGATGAACCCAGACAAGAAGTGAGATGAATACAGTGAGTCACTCCACTCCACTCCACACGCACACACACACGCGCACACACACACACACACACACTATATATATATATATATATATATATATATATATATATATATATATATATATATATATATATATATATATATATATATATATATATATATATATATATACGTGCAACACACATGCATAAATACACACTCACAAGTAAACTGTTGCAATCGTCCCATCGGCTGACAAACTTACGAATAGTGATCATCCAATGATAAGAAAATGTAGGGTGAACAAATGGTTATATCTAAACTTTTGTCAAGGTAATATATGACCTTATCAAAATAAATCTGATCAATTTACTGTTTTCACTGGCGATCACGTGGTGATCTGAATGCTCCTCCAAGCGGCCCAATGCGATGAGGCCTCTTTTCCAGGATTTAACTGATCAGGTGAATTCGGACCTGGACAGCCAGATCATTCAGATACAGCGAGGTAAATTTATGCATATCCGGTGCATTATCTACCACTTTTTTAATAACTCAGAATATATATATATATATATATATATATATATATATATATATATATATATATATATATATCATACTAGGGCGCTCAGTCAGCTGAATGTTCCATAGCATTGCGTCCAGATAAAGGTACAAGAGTAGTGTTCATTAGTGAATCACAATATTTAAGGAAAATATTTACAGTCAAGGGCGGTACAACTCAGTTCAGATGAGACGCAATTCCCGATAATCCGCAAGAGCTATAGAAAAAGTTTGAGCGGAACTGAAGTCTCTGGTGAGAGAAATTCTGGTGAAGAAAAAAACAGCTAAACCTCTTTTTTCAAGAGGAACTCAGACGACGCAAGTGTAAGAGCTGTCGAAACTACGAAAGACAGGCGGTCCTTTGCGACCCATCCTTTCCATGGTTAGGTCGCCGCAACACTGTTTGGCCAAATGGTTGGCGCAACTACTCATAATGTCCGGAAATGCGATCAGTCAATACAACTGTACAGATAGCTTTGAAATGAGCCAAGTGCAAATAGACAGAAATATACAGAACCGGCAACAGCTTACCATGGACGTGAATTCTCGACTTACTAATGTCCCACTGCATGAATTTTTTCGATGTAATATGCAGGAACATAGACCAGTATAACTTTTGATTTGGATTATCATGCAATGACCTAACGAGACTTTAACTACTATGCACATCAAATATGAAATTATCATTATTCGGCCAAAATAACCGATACATTGACTGGATAACCATGGGGATTCCACGTAGAACAATTCCGTTGAATATATTTATCTCTGATCTGGAACAGAAGCTGACTAACGAGAATAAAAAACCAAGCCTCTAACTTCACTACGTCGATAACATATTTGTAATTAATAAGACCAGTGAGATCCACAATGAAGGCGAGCAAAAAGTCGCATCCTATTTACAGCTGAGACTGTCGGCATCAGCCCCACAACCCCGTTCTGCGCGCTCAAAAACAAGTTTTGTGCTCCTTAACTGTCCTGGCCTACCCTGTACCCGACAAAAGGCCCTAGATCGGACAAAACGGACATAGCACGTGAGAAACAATCCACATTCGATATGGATTTGAGCCTGGATTACAATGGATTCCTGTCCTGTTTTTGTAGTCAGTAATCTCCATCACTTCCTATTTGTCTCATTGCTCCCTTCCCTTAATTTGGCATTATGTATTGTGATGTAATGACATGAGTACAAATTACTGTTCATCAGTCTGTGTTTTCTAAATGTTCTCAGTCGTAGTAATCCGACTGTATAAACAATTGCCGTAACTGTAGTATACAATGAGTAGATGCAGCGAAATGATCCTGGGTGCATTGTGCATAACAATCATTTAGACTTCCCTGTTCAAATTTGTTTCCGGTGACAAATGTCTTTTATTGATAGTAAATACTATGTAAACGTGTGGACAAAATTTCCCCGGAAGCACACCAGTTAACGTCATTTCTTGATGCGCGTGGTCCGAGACAGTCCATTACATGTGGCTGACCGGGTAGATTCAGATTCCACTTTCGGTGTCATAGCAGGGAGTCATTGGCACTGACCATTTGAACCTGTACAGTAATCCATCCCAGATCGAGAAATGGGTAGAACGTTTTAGACTCTGGTACTGTATTTGTAAACGACTCAAGCATGACCAACTGAACCTGATTCTGACTGCTGAAGGACGCGATATGTATTTATTGTTGATTAGTTTGGCAGCCCCGTATGCACCCACTGTACTACTAATTGAGAAGCCGTAGAAACTTCTTGCTCAACCATGTTTTGTAGGTCGTTTTTCTGGATACCGAACGTACGAAATTCAAGTTGCTGGTTTGAGGACAGTATGTGTTTTGTCACAAATTTATCCTTGAAATAAACCAACAAGACATCCGGTGTAATTATTGGGATTGTTTAAAGTAGCTGCTTATGGTCGACCAATTGCTGCAATCAGTAACGTCAGCCTTCAGCAGAGATTATTGGATTAGAAGGGCTTGAATTTCGTGACTAGTATGATGACACACAATCAGTCACCACGTCAGATACTACTGTCTTCCTTCTTCAAAGAAAGTAAAATCCAAAGCTCCTCCGTGTCGTAACCAAGAAGTGCAAGTCAACCAGTAAAGTCGTTCTTCTGCTGCAGTGTCTCACAAACCTGTGAACAGATGCGTTTCACGAGACAATTCCCACTTATGTTCAACGTGTCGATTCCGTCAAGCCGTACGACGTGCATGTGGGGGAACTCGTCACTTACGAAAAGTATGCCGAAGATCCGTGCGCAACATGTTTGAGGTGATCAAAGCAGAAGAATCCGAAGATAACAAAACCTATCTAAATACTGAAGACCACCGGCTAGAACGATCAGCCTGAATGCGGATTTCAACACGAATTCATTGTGGAAACAGGGAGTTGTGACTCTATCGTTACAGAGGTGTTGGACATAGCTTTCTCCCAGACAACCACAAAACCCACTGACACGGGCATCCAGAGTGTAGCCAGTCACTGCCTCAAGCTTCTAGGTGAAAAGAAGCTAATAGTACAGTCCAAGAAGGAAACAGAAATCCCAGTCCGTTTTCTGATTTCGGTTCACGGTCAGTCTATTCGGAGGCCCAATGCATTATGAGCCAAGAGTCATTCACTTTCACTTCACTCAGCGCCAGTCATTTCCATTGTTCTTGTGATTGTTCAGCAACTGATGGCACGATCCTCCAACAATTGTAGTGGAACGACGACGGAGCAGGTAAGGTTGGAAGTCAACGATGATCCGGTGTCACACAAACGGAGAGAACTGCTTTATCGTCAGAGAGGAGTTCTGGAAGCACTAAGTAAAATGGAGCAGAATGGTGAAAATATTCAAGTCCATACTGCTTGGGAAAATCCGATAGTAGTTGAAGTAAGAAACTATGGGAAAACACCGCGTATTTGCGGGGAATACAGACTAGCTTTGAATCCACGACCACGGTAATGCTGCTTTCCAAATCAAGACAACTTACCACCATCAATACTCTCTTAGGGGCATGTTTCAATAATACTTTCTACATTTTGGTTTCCAAAATATTTCTGGCTACCCTTGACAGGGTGACTGAGGGTAAATAGGGGCAATGTTAAATCAAGATGACGCGCTTATCTTCGGAGCTTCAAGGAAGAACACGATCATCACTTAAAGCAAATCTTGGAAAAAATTTTAACAAAGGGTGTGTTGACCAAGCCTTCAGAATGTATATACAAGGAATTGGATTTCCCTGGTGCTACGGTGAATGCCAGTGGGTACATGCCGGATTCCGATTGCTTAAAAACCTATGGCCAAAATGGAGCGGCCGAGGAATCAAGCACACTTTACGTCCATCCTTGGTTACCTGCAATACTACTTCAGAATCACAACGAACTTCGTGACGAGGGTAGAGCCGCCGTTCCATGGCCATTTCGTCCGAACTGTGGCGGTGAAGTGAGTAATACGACAGAATCCTGCAGGATCATATTAGTAGTACCTTTAAATGTCTAACATTAGATCCACTCGAATAAATAAGCCAAAAGCATTAGTTCGCATAATGTGTCCATGGTAATTTCGCCGCATTTGTACGTGTTTACTGCAGTCAAGGTAATTATTTATATAGTCGGGTTAAAAGGGGCACTGAATGAGGCAAACATGAGGTCCAATATATATATATATATATATATATATATATATATATATATATATATATATATATATATATATATATCAAAATACTAGGGAAGCAAAGAGAGGATGGGACCACACTATCACCATGGGATAGGACTAGTTTGATGGTTCATTCACGTTGCTTGCTCAGATCAGGGTTGTGAAGGTTGACGACAAGAGCTTTGACGTAGTTTCGCACTTAGGTGTTGGTGCTGAAGTAGATTATTTGAAAGGTGTTTCCAGGGATGATGCAATGCTGCGATCGACACAGATGTCATTTTATCGATGACCTAAAATCATGGTGGCAAAATTGTCATCGTCATCATACGTAACCATACCGGAATGAGTTGTTATTCCATGATGCAACTGCTTCTCCGCCCTGTCTAAAGAGTCGGCTGGGCTTTCACATTGGAATCAGTAAATGCATTCGGATTTGGCGCAGGGGGACAGTGGTTCTTTCGCCGGTGGTGCACGCAACCAGGTGTTTTTGAAGACAATTACTGTTTCGGCCTCGTGGTAGGTACGTTTGACCGGAGAGTTCACATGTTTTTTGGTTAGCCGACTGATATCTTCACCTCTGAAAGGCATTTCCAAGAGAGCTAGCATTATCGGCACGTTTGGAGATTTCCTTTCATTCTCCTCAGGCTTGGAGTACCTACGAATGAATGCGACAGGATAGCAGTTTGCTTGTGGCGCTTTCTTGACAGCCTTTTCCTCATGGGCTAACTTATCTTCTAGAAAAATTACATGTCCTCCGTTTAACAACTTTCTGACGAGGCTAATTTCATAGGCAACTGTAGAAGAACTCGTGAAATTTAGCCATTACCTAAACCACGCATCATTTCAGAAGACAAAACATTTGATAAGTCCATTCGGTCGGCCCAAGATTTTGGCGTCCAAAAAAATTGATTTGATCATCTTCATCGTTGCCACATGTTAGAGAAATATATGGATGAGTTTTATAAAACTGGTCAAACTGGTGATCTTCGCCTCCTTTGGTTTTACTGATAATGATGACGTCATCAGCATAACGACGGTATAGATTGAGCCTTTCGATATTGCCTGTCAGCTTGTGCTTGAGTTCGACAGCGAGCATATCTGTCAGTATCAGTCCAAATGGGCTACCTATGGCGATCCAGTCTATTTGTCGGTAACGTCGATTCAGAAAGTCAAACCTTATATTAGAATTTCAGGGCAGCAACTGTCTTGACAATTCGTCACATGATAATCCAATTGGTTGGCCGTTTTGTCTCAGTTGTTCGACAGAATATACCAATGGCCTCATGCCATGGAACATTAGTGAATAGGGGTTGATGTCTGAAGTATATGGTTTACGGTTTTTCGTTTCTACCATTAGGCAGTCCAAACACCTCGAAGCTGTTCCCAACTCTGAATTGATTGATAACATCTGCGAATGATTTAAGTAATACTGCCAACTATTTACTGGAATTATGCTGCCTGAAGTTGATTACTGAAAGTATTGTTCGTAGTTGGATCCTTACTAAAAATAATTATGGCAGACCGTTTATTTGCGGCGTCTCCATTTGCACCATGCAAATAAACCGTGCTCGTTACGGATAAATCCAAAATTGTAGTGCTTAGGCAAGATGGATACCCGATTATGTGCGTTTCTCAACTCATTATTGCTTCTGAAAAAGATAATCCCAGTCGTTTACCGAAGCGCTGACCGCATTCTAGGCAGTACGACTTTTCTGTAAGTACGTGTTTGGACCAAAGTTTGCGATTGGTGCAGATCATCAAGTGCTACAGTTTTTATTCCGCCCAAATGAGTCCGTTACCGAGTCCACAGCCGATGATATAGTATTACCTTTGGCGCATATAACTATGATATTCTACATGGGCCTGGCAAATGGATCCCTCGTGTTGATTCCATTTCAAAGTATTCGAAATTCACCGCGGCTGAGCAGTGCGATTTCATTTCACTGGCCTCCCCTGTATTGAGGGAACGAATACGAAGATACACCAAACGATTCTGATCGTCGGTGATTTTTGCCATCAAGGAAGTCTGGCAACCGGAGATCAGAAGAAAATAGCCACAGTTTTCGGGCATCGAGAGGAATAGTGTCTGCGGTGCCGTGGTTGGTCACGCCTCCTCCTCTGCGTATGGCGGTGCCGGAAGATTTGCTTTACGGTCACCTGGGCTTATAGAAGATGAAGCCTTTATTTGACCTAACAATTGTGCTGGTGGCTTAAACTGAAAGCGAACATCTGTACGACAGTCAAGAACAGTGATGCTTGCTGGTATAAGTCCAAGTGGAAACCAAATAACTGGAATCCGTGGTCTGACAGCTACGCATACACACACTATCCACTAGAATTCCAGACATACGTTATTAAATGGATACCTTTTAAATAGGTTTTCATTGACGAAGCTATCTTAACTGATATCCTCCCGTTCGTCTCATTTCCTCGCCTTGGATATGAAATATTAGGGTAACTGAGTTTTCGAAAGTTATATGACTACCATTCTTTTGTCATTTTGTAAATAAACACTTTGCGTGAATTTCATGAAGAAAGATACACAAGACATGATTACCAGCCGCGTCAACTTAGTCTGTAAATAATGACAATCAATTGGTCTTGGAAAGCCATGAACAGAAGCACCTAAGTAGATGCACGTTGAGACAAATGAAGACATTTATCTGGTACTATGCATTGTAGTGTGTGATTCAAGTGCACACTGAATGCTATATCGTTATCAGCTAGATGCTTAATGGTCTGGGCTTACTGGCACTTCCTTGAGTATCCTTCGGAGAAGTGGTTTCTGAATGGCTCAGAAAAGACGGATACCGTGGATTAAATACAAAAAACCAAATGGTTAATAATTGTTCATGACTGGGAACTGAGTTGTCTTTCGTCCTGATGGTATGGAAGGCCAACCATAGCAATCATGGACAAGCCAGTCAGTCAGTTAGTTAGTCGATTGGTGAATCAGCCAGTCAGTCCACTAAATCAAACAGGCCGTTAGTTAGTCGCTGAACGTTTTCGCCCGTGAAAAGGTGACAGATATTTCTTCCTCAGACCACTCCATTTGTTAAGTATGAAGAGTTTTCCATGAAATACTTCTAGTTTAATTTGCTTTTTTTCGACGCTGTTCTGGCTTGACTTAAACTGGTTCAAGATTCTGCGGACTTTCTAAGCCAGACATAAACACAGAGCTGACCGTGTGACTTACGCTTTGTCTATCATAGATGTTAGTGCGGAATTTTTCGGCAACGCAATACCGTAATTCCAACTTCCAATTCGATCGCCAATAATTTTCATATTGCACGAAGTATGGACGTAATACGATGCCAAAGAAGATTCCATGAAAACGATCCAATTTTGCTGGACGAGTCCCAGCAATTCATGTATATCTTTAGCAAATCCCCAGCGTTGCATTCGTAAAAAGCATGTTCCGTAACGTTCAGTAATGGGATATCGAGAAACAAAAAAGCTTCCGGACCACTGATCTGCATATGGAGAGAGAAATTTGGATTCAACTTCATCAGACCTAGAAGATACTTCACCATTCACTCACCTGATAATTTAACACAAAGAATGGTCACGTATCCCAGATACTCCTATCTAACAGCCTGGAGTGAAATAATAAATAACAGCCCCATATAGTCCGGTGATATTCTGGCAGTGTTTTCCTTTGTAAAACAGTTCATACCCTCATAATTTTTTTTTATTAAGGGTGTATGTAGTTCACCACTTCAGTACTATTGATTTTCCCGGATAAAACAATGACTCTACTGTCACAATGAACGCCATATCTTCAACCGTATTCATGTTTATAATTGGACGGAAAACGGTACAACCAGAAAGGCGTCAAATATCGATCAGAATTAGGATAAATTACAGGTGAGTGATGTTCATTTGTACACAGCCTCGTTTTGGCTCTTCATGCCAGTTCGACGGTTCCATTGAAACAAACTTATTTGTGCCTAGTTAAAATTCAGTCGTGTCCGTCAAAAGAGGTACAGTGCAAATCACTGTGTTGAACTACAATGTGATGATAATCAGTGACGCCTCAGCGTCCAATGAAAGCCACATGGTGAATGAAAGTATTCCGAAAAACCAACAATACCCTTTTGCCATTACAATGCCAGGAATCCAGCGAACTTGCTCAGTGTTCTGATACGTCCCACTAACTCTAGTGAAAAGACTCTTCTACCTTCGAACAATAGCCGCTTATTGGTATAGAATGGGTCGTTTATAACAGATGTGCGGTTATCATAACCAAATCCATGCATGTGAACGTATTGGCCCACTTGTTATTGATGGATGGCTCTTCTGGCTGGTTGGTCCGGTTGCAGCCCGGTTGACTGAATCGCCTCAGGTCGTTTCCGACAGCCGTTAACCACCGATTAGTCCACTACTCAGCTTCGGTCAGCCTGACCTTGACCTAGATTCCGGACCGGCGAAAGTGTGGTGTCTGGTCATCAAACCGCGTATCTGCCACTACTTTCAGTTTCAGTAGAGTGGTTTCAAAGCACATCGACTAAGAGTTGAACTAATACTGGTTTGCTGCGGGTCATAAAAGTGTTCCTCGTGTCATTGAGAGGTGGCCCAGCATAATACAGGTTGAGTACCATCCTGTAGAAAAAGAACCTTCCCCAGCCATCTGAGAGAGACTTGTGGTGGTTACACAAGGAACTTCCTATCACACCTACGATGGATTCAAATCTCAGTCAGGACTTGTTAGACATCCAGTATTAAGGAATGACTTGCATGAAAGAAACTACAACGATACTAACTTTAAGGGCTGGAAATGTATTCCCTTCATTCACATCCCTGATTCCAATGCAAGCAAATCTCCCATCATTGATAGAACCACTTGTAGGATGAGCCTACTGATTAAAATACAATTTCGAAGTCACCAAACATCTGATATCTATCAGATGAAAATGTAAATGGAGGGATTCGCCGACTGGGCAGTACAACTACTGCTCTTCAGTTTGGGTCAATAGAACAAACCTTGATTTGTGGATTTCTGATGGACTGTACCCAGCAGCCCTGAGGTGCAAAATTACGTCATCTGGTTCGCTGTGATCGTCCACAATATGGTAACCAATCACACCTTTGGTATTCATCCTCTTCCAGTGAGTACTTATTTGAGGCACGCACCTCAGCGCAGACTGTTGAATTTGGTAGTGGATAAGGTTTCCGTAGCCTCTGTTCATCGCTAAACGGTGTTCCGTCAATTGGCTATCTACAGGATACGGTACGATAGAGCTTCGCGGGCACATACACTGCGAATCCCAAACAATCAAAATCACAAAAAGAGTCAAAAAATAAGCCGAATGTGATTGGGCAATCTGTGATCTCCCAACTGACGACTTTAGTTTTACATATCTATACTCATCATTTCTGAAGCAACGCGAATGTGCAATTCTGTGGTCTAAATCTTCTCGCCATTTTGGTTTACGTAGTTCTCAGTTGGGATGAATCCAATCCGTCCTTTCAGTTCAGTTATTGCGAATAGTACATATACTCACTTCATCGATAGCCTATGCTGCTTGTTGCTTCCAGTCTCAGAATCAAGACAGTTAGTTCTTACTCAGGGTAGCTGGCTTCCTTTTACTATGGTATACTGTAGTCAAGAGTCGACATAAAATATAAAACGTATGACAAGCAATACACATTTCTGAGGCTCAAATCTAACATATGTGTGGCACTGAAGGTTAGACGCTCAAAGGTGTGAATTTTCTGGTCGTTCATTTATTCTTAACTGGTGATTTTCGATCCCCTGCGCATCATTTCAACCTTTTCTGTTCCGTCACTGCCATAACTGACTTTGTCCTCGTTCAAATCTTTTCGGCCTGTTTTCTGTTTATTATCTTTCGAACCTCATTCACAACCATGGAGTCGTTCTTGTCAATTATTTCTCAAATTTGATTCCTTTAGAACAACAGAGCTTTGGAGCAACACAGTACCCATTTTCCACCATCTTCTGATCTTTCGATCTTGAAGGACTAAACCTTTTTCCATCAAACTTTAGCCAAAACTCGCAATTCTTTAACCACGACCCACAATCCTTCAGCCACGACACATCGTTCTTTAACCTTGATGCACAACCATTAGCCACGCCACTGTAAGCCAGTCAGGTCAAAAGTATCGGGATATAATGACATCAACAGATATTGAAACAATTTATTATTTTTTTGCAAAGATCGTTGATGAAATAAATGAGAAAGTGTGACGATCATATGCTGCTCAGTTGACCGCGGTAATATAATCAAATGCTGCACCACAAATTGATTGGGGAAGGTTTAAACGATGTCTTGACAATATGGAAAGCATTAATATGGATGAGAAAGAAAGGTCTTGCCGTTTCACCAGCGCCGAAGTTCGACGCAAGATAATTGAATGCGCAAGAAGGGAAGATGATTTGAAGGACATTACCAAACAATTCAGCATCAAGATCAAAGCCTGCCATGCTATTGGAGCTACAGATGGTGAAACGGCATTCTTACCTGGGTCCTACAAGACGAAGTTCAGCGACGAGTTTGTCAGGTATTTGTGTGAAGTGTGAACGAAAGCCTCGCAAGCACATTGAAGCAGTTGAAGGAGAGAATGGAGTAGGATTTCCCAAGCACTACAGTCAGCAAGTCATCCAATGGTCAGTTGCTGGATGGGCATCATTATTCAATTAAGAAGCTGACTGTTTACCCGGTGGAACGAAACTCAGATGCAGTCAAACCTAAACGAGAAGAATATGCCGATTGGCTGCAACGATCAGGTACTGCAACTTTGAGGTTGTATATTGAAGAGACCAACTACAACATATGGTGTTGTCATAGCTATGGGCATTCAAATGTAGGTAGTAAAGCTATCCGAATTCTACCGTTAAGTAATGGACCTAACGTGAACATATTAGCTTGTTCAAGTATCGCCGGTATCCTGAAGTATGAATGTCATGCGAAGATTAAATGACACATTTTTAATGAGTTTCTCTCATGCTGTTTAGCTTCTGTTGCTACTGAGCAACCTTGTGTTCCAGTAGTAGTTATCTTTGAAAATGCGCCCGTCCATCGGAGGGCTGTGGACGGACAATTACACACCAATCATCAAACACGTTTTCTCCCACCGTATAGTCCATTTTTAAGTCCGCTTAAAGAGGCTTCCAGTGAATTCAAACAGGCAAAATGTTTTCCATTTCAGTTTGTTTATATTTTTTAGTACATTAGGAACTGGTTCACTGAAAATGCAACTGTAGTAAGGGATGTGCCACGTAGTTCGACGATACGGGGACATCGTTTAAACCTTCCCCAATCAATTTGTGGTGCAGCATTTAATTATATTACCGCGGTCAACTGAGCAGCATATGATCGTCACACTTTCTCATTCGTTTCATCAACAATCTTTGCAAAAAAATAATAAATTGTTTCAATATCTGTTGATGTCATTATATCCCGATACTTTTGACCTGACTGGCTTACAGTGGCGTGGCTAATGGTTGTGCATCAAGGTTAAAGAACGATGTGTCGTGGCTGAAGGATTGTGGGTCGTGGTTAAAGAATTGCGAGTTTTGGCTAAAGTTTGATTGGAAAAAGTGTAGATCATGGGTTTATCAAGGTGCCCCCCCCCCCTCTTCTACTGTGCTTTCGCCAATTCCGGGTCCGCATTAAAACTTTTGAGTTTCTGTTTTGGCAGTCGAAAGAGCTGACAGCACTCAGTAAGTGCTTTTCGTGTATAGGGACCAAAAGCTTGTTAGACTGTCCCATTTATATCGTTCATTTTCATTTTAAGAAGACAATCTGATGACTTTTCGGCAGACAGAGAAACTCCAAAAACTGACTACTACTATTACTATCAGTAGCCCAAATACAAATCCGAAACTCACTGGGTGGACCCCGAAATGCTGATTCAAATGTACTTTGCCATCAAGAACATGGCATTAGCCTACAAAGATAGAACTCTCAGACTGAAGCTTGTTTTATTCACACGCAAGTGGTAGTACAGTGATTGTTCAGCAAGTGGAATATCTATCTGGTGAGGGGAATGTCGCCGGTTCGTTTCCGGCTCACAGCGTTGGATTTTCGGATGTGAAGAACGCAAATGGATTTTCCGTCATCTTAAATACTTTACTTCTGAATGGATTATTATATCTTGGTGAGCATAAAATCTTGAAAATAAGTGCTACTATCAGTTATGATTAGGCTTCGGCAGTTTTTCTGTCCTAGTGCGTTTCTGTAACAGGAGACAGTGTCTTATTAAAGTATGTAATTCTCACCACTACACGACGAAAAGTGAAAAAGTGCGGCGCAAATCCGTTGTGTTATTCCAAGCTTCCAGTGCATAGGTGAATACCAAGGATTCCCCACGGAGTAGTACTAATAAAGCCGATCAAGCAGACAGGCTATTTAGGTTGTTTCGAAAGTAAAACCTACGACAAAGTAATCCATCATAGGAGCAGACCTCTGTTCGGTCAATGGGTTGTCACTCTTAAAAAGTCGGTGACGGAAGAGCGTTAAATCACGTGGTGGTAAAGTCAGACAAACCGTAGAGACCCTTGTCCTATAGCCTTATGGTTAGGTGTGGTGACTCAGCAGCTGTCACACGTGATACGGTCAGGTACAGCTTCGTAACCACGTACGCGGATGAGCCTCAACCAATTAGGATCACTGCGGACAATTCCGACAAAAGTTCCCTGTGATTGGTCATCTTTGAGTCTACCAATTATATTCTCTAATTTAATATATTTATACAAACCCACTCTGCAATACAAAAAACGTGCTATTTCGCAGCCTCGGTCCTCTTGTTACATCCATTCGCGTAGTTCGGGTGGGGGAAATTTCAATACGGACTATCAATTTAGTTCCTTGCAATTATTACATTAGGCGTTCGACTCATGATCGTTCGCTCCGGGTTCTACTCGCAGGGGTCGTTTATTGGATGTGTACTGCGGATGATGAGACAGCTGAACATTGCTTTTGTGGTTTTCCATGATGAGCTAAGCTTTGTTATTGCTTGATGAATCACTTGTCAAACACATCCAATGGTTGCTATTGAACTTTTCCAGTTTGGATGTTTTGAATGACACAACAAAGTGGCTTCTAATACTATGCCGCGGTGAACGATATTTTCCAGCGGACCAGAAATTTTTCATTCATGTTAAACAATGCTCTCAGCCACAATTTTGAAGCACAATGTAAGCAAGATATATTCACAGAAGCATGCAATTTATGAAGGTCGGAGCAGGAGTAAATAAGCAATCTTAAAGTTGTGGGCACGGTTGGAAAAAGAAGCTCTGGTGGCTGAGTTGGAATTCTCAGTTTGGAAATTCAGGTAAGAAGACGTCAGTTTTCTGAACACCAACTGTGTCATAATGGAACTTAACCAATCAAAGAATGTCTTATCTTTTATCATCGCTTTGGTTAACTCATACACATATACGCATTTGCATATAAAGATCGTCTTCCCCTCCACCATTGGTGTGAACTTACCAGAGGATTCCGTGATGTTGGTCCAAGTCTCGAATAGAGTGTGTTCAATTTCGTACATCCTTCGGAAAAATGTGAACTCAACTGATTGTTCGCGAATCGTATACTAAAAAATATGATACACTGACTGAACTTCATTACTAATTGTTACAAAGGACGCACAGGCAGAAACGAGAAATCAGTCAGATGTTAAGCTACAGGAAAAACGAACTCTGAACTTGGTTCTAGGTATCAACTAAAGTCGGGTTTGAGAGGAAGCAGTTGTAACTATCGATCTTTTTACATACAGCTAATATGTTGTACAACTTCAGCACTAAATTCCTCAAAAAAGGTTCAGGGAAACAGTTTAATATTGTTCATGTCTCAAGTTTATAATCATCAACTGTATTGCATACCCAACGAGTCCCAAGTAGAACTCGAACCCAGATCAAGGGATTCTGAGTCCTCCTGGACTATCCGTTGTGGTTCGGTAGGCTTCACTTGGGATACGGCTGGGTACAGCTTCGTGACCACATACGCTGACGAGCGCGGGACAATCTCAATGCCGTGAACACGTACAACCAAAGTTCCTGTGATAGGTTAACAGGTGATCTACATTTATGCACATCATTTCTGTAGTAGGATTAACCCACAGCTCCACAGCCTTGAAATTCTCACTATTTTGATTGGATTTGGGTGAGTAAGGATAATTCCCCTTTTTCCTGTTTCCACTCAGGCCCAGCCGTATCTGGTATTTGTCTGTTAAAATCTAGGTGATTGTACGTAAAACTCTATAAAATGTTCAACCGTTTCTTCTTGACTTTCTGGAATAATGATCGACGAAATTCCAAAAATTCTGTTCTGGAACCGGGTCAGGCGTTAGCAACACGTGTAATTCACAGTCGCAAACTTTGGGTTTGAGCCTGTAGGTACCTGTACATTTCCGATTTTTTCCATGATTTTCAACGTCCCTTGGTGCGACACTCCTTTGTTGTACCGACGTTTTAATGTAAAAACACACACCTTTTGGTCGTCACCACCGCGCAATACAAAAAGGCTGTAAATAAATCTTTTACTCTGGCTCGATCTCATCTTCTGGTTTTGAGTGTCTTGGAATCATATCGGTCGGAACTAACTGTGTGAAACAAAACATTTTAGAAGCTTCAAGGGCGTTTCTTGGCACTTCGCTCAATACCATCCTGTTCTGTCCAACGGATGGCTGTCAGACCGAACTGAACTGAAGACATTGGCGGATATTGGCTCTTTGACGCTCATTTCCTGATCACAAGAACACTGAACAACTGTGAGTTTGAGTCACACCTATTGTTTCATTTTTATTCTTGATGTACATACCCTTTTGGCCTTTTTATCACCGCACGCTCCTCCGCCCATCTTAGTTTGCTAGTGTCGTCTTAGATATTGTTGACAATAATTTAGTGTACCACATAGACAGAGTAGTACGCTACAAAATTGGTGAGCCCAGGTTGTTTTTTCCATCATTTGACACTAGCCTCATTCTCTCGGTCCAAGTTTCACACCATTCACCATGTCTGACAGCGAATCTATTGACATCCACGCGGTTGCTCTGAAACTGCCAGTTTTTGCCCCGACCAACCCTCGAGTGTGGTTTCGACAGATAGAAGCCGTATTTGCCACTCGACGTATAACCAGCGAGCGCGTGAAGTACTCTCACGTTGTCCAAGCACTTCCCTTTGACATCGCTGTTGACGTGGAAGATCTCCTCGATCCCATTCCACCAGAAGCTCCTTACACGAAGCTTAAGGAAGCAGTCATTCAGCGTACCGGAAAATCAGCCGGAAAAATGCTCCGTGAACTGTTCACGTCGGTGGAGCTCGGAGACCAAACTCCGTCCCAGCTTATGCGCCACATGCGGTCGCTACTGGCTGGACGGCAAATGGACGACGCCATTTTCAGGGAGATATGGGTTGATAAACTACCTCTCCCGATGCAGCAGGTCCTGTCAATGCTGGAGCCCACTACTCCTCTTGACAAAGTTGCACAGCACGCCGACAGAATCATGGAATGCTACCCGGCTGGTAGACCCTGTGTTCACATGACATCACCCGCCGAAACCACTCCGACGCACGAATCCCCTTCGACATTACCAGTTCCTGCCCCAGATCGCCGTGGCGACGTTTCTCGCAGTCCCGATTCCCCATCCTATCACTCGCATATCGATAAGAACATTACAGACCTAAAAGAAACCGTTCGCATGTTGTGCAATCAGGTCAGTACAATGTGCAACGCATTTACTACTCATCGATCTGTGTCCACCGAAGTACCTCATCGACCGAGATCACGGTCCAGAAACCGCCGATCACAAACGTGGTGTTGGTACCACCGCACATTCGGCTCCAAGGCACGCCGCTGCGATCCTCCATGTTCATTCCGCACTTACACTCCACAGTCGAACGACCAGGCCAGCCAGTAACGGCGACGACTTCGGCTGGCCCCCCACGCGAAAGTCGCCTGTTTTATATCGTTGACCGATCCAGTGGTCTTCGATTCCTCATTGATACCGGCGCCGAGATCAGTGTAATCCCCCCACCCAAACATCACAGCCTCAAACCATCTCACTTTACACTGCAAGCAGCAAACACAACAACTATTGCTACATTCGGCCAACGGTCCATCACTCTTGATTTAGGCCTCCGACGCTCTTTTCAATGGGTTTTCATCCAGGCAGATGTTCAGACTCCCATTATTGGCGCGGATTTCCTCTCACACTTTGGCCTAACAGTGGACCTCAAAAATCGCAAGCTGGTAGACACCACAACCAAGCTTTGTGCAGTCGGCATTGGTAAATGCACCAACTCTCTGGGTATTCGGCTGGCGATCCCGCAATCGCCGTTTTCTGACATTTTGAAGGAGTTTCCATCCCTCACTAAACCGTGTCAGTTCACCGACCCAGTCTCTCATGCTGTGCAGCACCACATCGCCACAAAAGGCCAACCTGTCCACTTTCAACCACGACGACTCAACGCCGACAAACTCCGTATCGCACGCCTTGAATTCGAACATATGATGAATCTTGGCATCATTCGACCGTCTTCAAGCCCATGGGCCTCGCCTTTGCACATGGTTCCAAAATCATCTGGTGATTGGAGACCCTGTGGAGACTACCGTGCTCTCAACAACGTCACCGTCCCCGACAGGTACCCGATCCCACACATTCATGATTTTGCACAGAATCTCTCTGGGAAGACAATCTTTTCCAAGGTTGACCTCGTAAAGGCATATCACCAAATCCCCATGGCCGAAGAAGACATTCCCAAGACAGCCATCACCACGCCTTTTGGCCTGTTCGAGTTCATTCGCATGCCATTTGGATTGAGAAACGCTGCCCAGACGTTCCAACGGTTCGTCGATGAAGTGCTTCGAGGTCTACCTTTCGCGTTTGGCTACATCGACGACATATTAATTGCCAGCGCCTCTCCATCGGAGCATGCCAGCCACTTGCGCCAACTCTTTCAACGTTTCCAACAATACGGACTTCAGCTGAACCCTAGTAAATGCGTGTTCGGTGTTCCGTCCCTCGACTTCCTCGGGCACCATATCGATCAAAAAGATTTGACACCCCTCCCAGATAAGGTGCGCAGCATCCTGTCATTTCCTGCACCTCAAACGATCACACAGTTACGACGTTTCTTGGGAATTTTGAACTACTACCGTCGCTTCATTCCCTATTGTGCGACCATCGTTTCACCTTTGACCGATCTTCTCAAGTCCAACGTCAAGACGATTAATTTCACTCCCGAGGCCGAGACAGCTTTCGCAGAAGCCAAAAAAGCTCTCGCGGATGCCACCATGCTGCACCATCCACATTCAGATCCAAATACTGAGTTAGTCCTAACGACTGATGCATCAAATACTGCAGTCGGTGCAGTGCTTCACCAAATAGTGGACAACCAGTTACAGCCCTTAGCGTTCTTCTCGCAAAAACTCCAGGCGGCACAGACAAAATACAGCACATTTTCTCGTGAACTCCTAGCCATTTACTTGTCCATCCGTCATTTCCGTCATCTTTTGGAAGGACGACAATTTCGTGTGCACACTGACCACAAACCCCTGACACACGCACTTCATGCCAAGCCTGACCGACATTCACCCAGAGATATCCGCTATTTGGATTATATTTCTCAGTTCACAACAGACATCCGCTACGTGCGTGGAGTTGATAATGTTGTGGCTGATGCATTATCCAGACCTGACATCAACACGGTGCAGACCAAATTCGATCTTACGGAACTGGCAAATCTCCAGCATGATGATCCATCCTTGCTCGAACTGCGCACATCCTCCACACTCCAGCTCAAGGATTCTCCCCTACCTTTAGCCGATGGCACAGTCCTATGTGACTGGTCTACAGGTAACCCTCGTCCTGTCGTTCCAACTTGCTACAGGAAGATCGTTTTCGATCATTTTCATTCTCGTTCTCATCCCGGTATCCGTGCGTCTCGCAAACTCATTTCTGCCAGATTTGTTTGGCCCAATATGAATTCTGACATTGCATTATGGACTAAACAGTGTTTACAATGTCAGAGAAACAAAGTCCACCGCCACACTTTTTCTCCTCCCAGTACGTTCACCGTTCCCGACGTCCGTTTCACACATATTCACGTCGATCTTGTTGGTCCACTACCACCATCAAATGGACATACCCACTTATTAACCGTTGTTGATCGTTTCACACGCTGGCCAGTGGCAGTACCCATTTCCGACACCTCGGCAGAAAATATTGCGAAAGTACTACTCCAGCACTGGATTGCTACATTTGGTGTACCGTCTACCGTCACCACAGACCGTGGCAGCCAATTCCAATCGATTTTGTTTCGTGAGTTCACTAAACTGCTTGGCTGTAAACACATCACAACAACTGCATGCCATCCTTCGTCCAATGGCATGGTAGAGCGCCTACACCGTCAACTCAAAGCAGCACTGATATCACAGCCAAACCCCAATAACTGGAGCGACAACCTGCCACTAGTTCTCTTAGGTCTGCGGTCATCAGTCAAAGACGACCTCCACAGCACGTCAGCTGAGCTCGTTTTCGGTACCACCATATGCCTTCCAGGTGAGTATGTTCAACCTAGCACCGATGCCAGTCCTAACCCATCCCAATTTGTCCAACAACTCAAAGACCGTATGTCACATCTACGTCCAACACCCACTCGCTTGTCATCCACACACGTTTTTGTACACAATGATCTATATACGTCACCTTTCGTTTTTATTCGTAACGATGCTGTTCGCAAACCACTCACACCACCGTTTGATGGCCCATTTAAAGTGCTTAGTCGCACAGACAAATATTTCGTGGTTCAAAAAGCCGATAAGCCAGACACAGTTTCCATTGACAGATTAAAACCCGCGTATTTTGATACACCTCCATCACCAGCAACGCCGACACCATTACCATCCACAGACACACCACCAACAACTCCTGTCGATGATCCACACTCTATCATCACACCAGACACTACACCACACCCGCCAGCACCACCACAGCAAAAACCTTCCCTGGTAACCCGCCGTTCCGGCAGAAACGTCCGACATCCTGTCAGATTTCAAGACTTTGTTAGTTGACGTTTTCCTTCGCTAACCGTTTTCTCTTTCTATTTTTTCTATCGAGCGTTTATTTTGTACAACAAACGCTCTGGCGGGGGAGTTGTGTAGGTACCTGTACATTTCCGATTTTTTCCATGATTTTCAACGTCCCTTGGTGCGACACTCCTTTGTTGTACCGACGTTTTAATGTAAAAACACACACCTTTTGGTCGTCACCACCGCGCAATACAAAAAGGCTGTAAATAAATCTTTTACTCTGGCTCGATCTCATCTTCTGGTTTTGAGTGTCTTGGAATCATATCGGTCGGAACTAACTGTGTGAAACAAAACATTTTAGAAGCTTCAAGGGCGTTTCTTGGCACTTCGCTCAATACCATCCTGTTCTGTCCAACGGATGGCTGTCAGACCGAACTGAACTGAAGACATTGGCGGATATTGGCTCTTTGACGCTCATTTCCTGATCACAAGAACACTGAACAACTGTGAGTTTGAGTCACACCTATTGTTTCATTTTTATTCTTGATGTACATACCCTTTTGGCCTTTTTATCACCGCACGCTCCTCCGCCCATCTTAGTTTGCTAGTGTCGTCTTAGATATTGTTGACAATAATTTAGTGTACCACATAGACAGAGTAGTACGCTACAAGCCTCACTTGGGAATCGTTATATATGCAAGAGACCTTATTTACGGAAAGAGAGCGGGCCAAAATATAATGGAAAACAGATCATACGACATCATGTTGGATCACTTAACATTCACTCGAAATGCTAGTACGACGAAGAATGAAAGAAGCCCCTTTAAAAAGGGAAAAAGTGGTCACCCATATATATATATATATATATATATATATATATATATATATATATATATATATATATATATATATATATATATATATATATATATATAGACTGAATTGAAACCGAACATGGTGCCAAAGCAGCAGCAACAAATACAAAATGGGAGGTAAAGGATGTAATACAGTGTACGTAAAATAGTTAATTAAAAGTGATATTTTATGATTTTTTAGACGGTCCATCTAAGGGTATCGACTGAATTATAGTTGACTCATAGCTTTGCTAGCAGATCAACACCGTTATCGAGAGTCGTGTGATGCGCGACCGAGGCGTGTACGAAATCTATTTCACAGCCGGATTCAATGGAATCACGAGCGACAGAACAGCTGACATCGGGTACATGACACTGATCGATGAGTTTAAAATCAACCTGTCAATCAGTGGTTGACCGTACTAGCAGTCTACCAGAAATGATGATCAACAAATCGGTGGGACCAATTCGTTTTCGAGCCATACATCGCCATAGTCACCCAACATTCTACACAGCTCTTTACGCACTAGTAAACCGATATAGTTCGCAAGTGCAGAGGTCTTCCGAGTAAAAAGGGACTAACTCAGAAAGTTGATGGTGACTACTTTGGAGCCAGAAACTGCAGCTGTGTTTCCATGGTTCTCCATGATGACTTCAGAGCCGATAATACGCGACCAGTCATTTCATAAAATGTTGCCTGCTACGAAAATCGTTCACCAATAGACAGAGCAACACTGGAGGACTAACATATTGTTCACTTTTTTCTAATGTTGCTCTTACAGGTCATGTAGGTGGTGTATTGTTGTTGACTAACGGTGTGAATGATTGAACGTGATTCCTGAAGTATTGTTCACCTGAAAAGTCGCACAACTGAGCGTTTGCCAGTGCAGTAACTAAATTGCATCCAATGGGATTGAGTTTCATAAAGACAGGTGTAAAAATAGCTGTTATCTGATGGACAGTGATTGTTATATAGTTCCAGAAGACTCACTTGATGTGGTGTACCGGTTCACCGTGAACAACAGAAGGTAGTCCAAGCTAAGACTATGGCTGCGATAGAGCCAATCATTATTCACCTGCTGAGCTTTGAGGTTTGCCTCCAGAAGTGAATAATCCAGACACTTCTTGCACTTCGCAGAAATCTCTAATGACTAAAATGGAAACGAACTATGTGAAACATTTCCATCTCCCTTCGGCCCCTTCATACCACCGACAATGACCTCCAGCCCGTAGCTATCCTGTAAGGACCATAGCACTGACAAGGAAATGGTTACTGATCACTGGAGAGAAGTGTTCGCTCTGTAGCATCTAAGCTAAGCCCAACACATCGCCTGCCTATCGGTTCTATTCGGTTAGTCTCACGTTGACATGCCCTTTTGTGATCATTTGGTTTTCCGTTTCCTGCTTGCCTCCACTAATACGTATTTTCATTTGATACTTATTTCGAGTTTGATAAATGGGTCTAGGATGTCTCACTTCGGATACTGACTCCCGGTAAAAACGCGCTTCGCATATAAACACCATTAAAACAGATCACACTTTTGCATTTTATTTGAAATCCTCATATTATATAATACCACGACGAGTCCAGAATGAGTACAATGTAACAGAAACCTTACCGGAATTTTCGTCTGCCGAATTAGTTGATCCAAAGTCTCAATCCCCTTACTCAAACCACTGACCGTGAGTCGAGCCGACAGATTGCATGAGATCATGAATGTCATGCATGCGATGAACAACCACATGCTGCCAATTGCTAACTTGCAAGATATCGACCCCGGGTCGACGCTGTCACCTGTAAAGAGATTCGGGATTGTGAAATAGCCGTTAGTTGAGACGTTTTACAAAACAGACATAACTAAACTGAAGCAACTATTGCGTTAAGTTCAGGGCTTAGGATCCAGTTCATCACGGCGTTTATGACTGCTTTTTACTAAAAATCGTGAGAGACAGAATAAAATGTGACATTTTTTAAAGATTTGTACTTTGGCAGATCGACAAGTGACATACTCAAGCTTTTAATTATCACCTGTATTTTACATTTCTACTTTTCGATTGGTGCATTCTTGTGATGATTCAGCAGCTGTCACACGTGATACGGTCAGGTACAACTTCGTAACCACGTACACGGATGAGCCTCAACCAATTAGGATCACTGCGGACAATTCCGACAAAAGTTCCCTGTGATTGATCATCTTTGAGTCTACCAATTATATTCTCTAATTTAATATATCTATACAAACTCACTTTGCAATACAAAAAACGTGCTATTTCGCAGCCTCGGTCCTCCTGCCACATCTGTTCGCGTAGTTCTGGTGGGGGCAATTTCAATACGGACTATCAATTCAGTTCATTACGATTATTACAATTCTCCACTTTGCCTGTCCTTCGGTTCTTTTTCTTTCGGACTTTGCGAAACACCACCTGTATAATGCCAATGGTACTGGGGATTTTTCCGCCGTGATGAAACCAGAACGCTATGAAAGTAAACGAGCTTATCAGAAAAGTGAACGTTCAAACAAACACACGAAACGAGTGCATGTGCGTGTGTGCGCGACAATAGAACCAGCTGACTGCAGATCAATACGCGTACGAAGCAGAGGAGCGTGGATGACGCAAAGCAGGTGAGACTAAATTCAAAGTGGTCAAAGTTTCGGACTGAGGCAGTCGTGTGTGGCGTGAAAATCAGTACAGGCTCTATACTCCACTCCCAGGCTTTCTGTTGATAAGGGCCACTTCTCTGATCAGACATTGCCATAATTTCGTGGCTACATACACTGAGGAGATTCACCGAGGACAGCGACAGCAAAATCTCACTGTTATTAGTCAACTTTTAATCTACCAATCATTCTCCACGACTTGACATATTTATACAAACCAGTTGTGCAATACAATTAACGTACTATTCCACAGCCTTAATTTTCTTGGTAACTCTGTTTGCGCAGCTGTGGCCTGGAGTGATTTCAATTCGTCCTATTCGTTCGAGTATGGCGAGTGCCACAAAGTGACAGACGAAGTACAGTCCAACAGATAAAATTAATGGTTCTTTCACGGCATGACTGTAGTGAATAAATAAGCTTATAAAATAAATGCCGCCCAAAAATTCATAGATCGGGATAAAACAGAATATACAAGGCTTCCTTTAGAAATTGGGAAACTAGTGAAACTTCACTGAAACTGAGTACTTCATGCCAAAAGATGTTCCCAACCAGGCCCCACCACTTCCCGGGGGAATTGTTCTACTCAAGATTGAGCTTCAGATCTCCTATCTGCGTGAAAGCGGGCTGCCATCTTCTGCTGACCCTTTAATTATTGTAAGTCGAAGTCGAATAGGTACAGTATAAGATGTGTATCCGTGCATTGCTGAGATAATATTCATATTTCCTGTTAAAAACCTCTTCTTCCGTAACGGGGTGGGAATGGGTCACGAAAACTTGCTATACTACATTTCTTATCGAAAATTCGATGCGCCATGTGTAGTTTTCTTTATTTTGGAAGTCATAACGTTAATAACACAGCGTTGTTGGTAGATGCAATACGCCAACGTTTCGATTGCTGTGGGTAAGCTTTCTTAAAAATTGCCTCGAGAATGGTTACCCACGGTAACCGAAACGTTGACGTATTACATCTACCAACAACGCTGTGTTATTACCATTATATATTTCACAATAACTACATTTCTTAGTCTAAAATATATGAAATTTGTGGGGAAAATATTAAAAATATATAAAAGTATTATTCGTTTTAGCTGTTTGGTTTTCCCGTATACTTATTACATTAAGAACAAGGCCGTGGTGTTGGTTCCTAATGACCTCGTTTTCTAAATGGCTTGTGGCTTCACCACGTGTAAACTTCTACAGTCGACCATTCAGTGATCTCTCAAATAATTTTAAAGGTAAGCTACTCATCTTGGAATCAGCTTTGTTTGCATGCTCTTTCGTTAACTCATGTTTGAGGATGAACAGTTTTAATGAAATGAAATGTCCTCTAACGGATTAAGGAGCACAAACCGGCTTCGATGGTCAGAGATGAATGAAAAACTTCCTCACTGCATTACTGTGCATCTGACTGCGACAGAAAATAGTGAAATAGGAAGATGCTTTCTAGGTGATTTTGTTCAGAGTGCCACTAAACACGTCTAACAGTGGTTTAACAAAGTGATTAGCGACCACTAGAACGGTCACAGCTAGACTGCATAAGCTAGCGCTTTTACCAAAAGTGATTTTCATATAATTCAAATTAACCAGACAGAATACCAACCGCTGTTCACAAACAGGTTGTCGCTATTCACGTGACGAGGTGGCGTAACTGGAAGTCTGAAACTTTGTGTTCGTCTCTAATATGTGATAATTGCTTCTTTCTTCCAAATAGGAGTACATCATTGTCGCAATTTTACCACCAGTCGCTGAGCACAACCACTTCCTTACTTATCGTGCTATCACATTGAAAATACCGTTCTTTAATGTGCACACTTGTCCTGTATTTTTAAAAGTATTAGCCAAAAGATAAAGCGATCGAAAACAAGCTTGTTCGTTAGGCTCTCTTAATGGTGCAATAGGCATTTTGAATCGGTTAGTGTATTGGTTATACGTGAGCTTATGGGGTATGGGCTGACTCATCATCTTCGAAAGACGGCCTATTCTCGTTAGCAAACAGTATGTCTGCGCCTGTGCAGAATGCAGATCAAGTGTTGAGCCAACGGAATCGCAAACTACACGACTGCGAATTGATCTCGCGATTCGATAAAATGAGAAAAGATTCCCATCAACCAGTGGTTGGCCGTTAGACTAAACCACCAGAAACGAAGTTACACGATGCAAGTCTGGACGGATTAGTTTGTGATACAATGATTGGTGATAGTGGCTCTTCGTCCTAAATGAAAGTTGTGTTCTGAGCTAATAAACCGAGATGTTTTGAAGGCAGAAAAGTCATCTTGCTAGGACTAGTAAGGTGGACTACAATATTTTCCGTCAAGAGCTTTGCGAGGTCATTAAACTGTGGTACAAGGCTCTTAAACCACGAAAAATATTGTTGAACAGATTGCATCAAGGAAAATTCAGGAAACGTTACCCGTACAGCTCTCACATTTCTGTGCTGACTAATGTGTTAGAATTCCGTTTTCATATTCTCATTGTATAAAATGGTTTATATTTCATTCTAGTACAGATTTGGAATCCTATCGTGTGCTGTAATTTGACCCTGAATATCCGGACCAAACAAGAGAATAATTCATCTCAAAGATTGCTTTCAGTCATCCATTCACTGCTGATCAGACTCCAAACATTCTTGGATGTATGATGTCAGGTGACAGATCGAAAATCAGCCAAGTTCAGATTTATCGATCAAACTACCGGAAAGTTTAGTTTTCTGGTGGTTGAATAGCATTCCTGTGCTAGCTGTTTTTTTCTCGTTTCGTTGCTTCATTCTTTCTCCTAATATCTGTCATGGTCAAGGACAATTGGTGAGTGCTATTATCACAAGGTTCCGAAGTCGGCCAGATTTTGTTCATCGGACGGTACTGACCCGAACCTTTTCCTCCATGAGACAACTTTCACAATATCAGAATGAGGCTAGGTGGGAACATGCAGCCATTGGTGCTGTTGTATGGCCGCTCGATGTGATTCGTTCCTGTCCCGGTAGCCTTGCACTCACGCGTGCGATACCTGTCTGTACCACGTTCTGCTTTGTCCAACTCTACCAATCACATGCCACTGGTTCCGCGAGAGACTGATATTGATCGATTGCTTTCGTTTGCCTGTCACTTGCCCACGTTTGCGGTTGCCGTACGCCGGGCCTGGATACGCGTCCGTTCGTATGGACGTGCTTTTTTCCGTTACTGAGTGCTGGATACAACAGCTACTAGGCCCGTTAAGCATCGGCATCAATGATTACTGTGATAATAATATTACTAATGATAATCGTCGCCAATGCACTATACACACAAGCAAATTTTACTGTGAAGAATTCGGCTCTTTATTTGGCCGACTGTCCTTTGGACTCTACCTTTCACGCACAAACCTCAGATCATCCTTTCTGTTTGCCACTCTGATTCTCTTAATTTTTCATGGAGGTAGTTCCAGATTCAGATGTACTCACTACATGCAGCTATTTCGTCTCATAGCTACTGATGAGTAGGTTGTGAGGAGAAGATTGTATGCAAACTTCCTGAAAAGTTAGACATTTTTCGGTGAGTCAGGCGTGACAGTGATCCAGGTGGTGTTGATGCTAACTGCGATCACGACTACTCAATGTCGGTTGGATTCGAGCGTACACATTCAGTGCTGTAATCAGCATCTCATGCTGTCCGATCACTAAGTACATGTAACAGATATTGTTTTAAACTTATGACCTAACTATACTCCATATTTAAAATCAACATTTATAGTGAGCCTGCGCACTATGTACAGCAGGATCTGAAATCAATACACTGGAGTAAATCAATAGGAATACCAAAATCTTACCTTGCTGTAAACACGAGCCCAGCACATACCAAGCTGAATCCCACCAGTTCAGAATGGCAATGCCATTGGGACGCTTTGACTCTGGATGATATCGCCAACTGTACGGAGACACTACATCCATCGCCCAAAATATCAGAATGAACCCGAACACAATGCCAAAGACGCACAACCAACACTCACTGCGTTAGAATGAAAAGACGTACGAGAAATGAACGAGGAGGCGGTATTAGATATCCTTCAGACAAGAGTAGGTGATGTCAGGCGAAGCGAACAAGAAGAGAAAAACAACTCACTCGCCGCTAACTGTGGGTCAATGGTGTGAATAATATTTAGAAAACCAGTGAAAAACGCTTTCGAACAAGAAAAACAGATACGTGTTGATTGAAACTTTGAGTTTGCCGATTTCGTTTGGAACCGTAGTTCAGCTACTGACCGTGAGACGTTTTCTTCTCCCTAGTTGTGAAGCTTTACTATCCCTTTACTCAATGGGCAAAGTGATGATGAGGAACAAGAAGTGCATCCAGAAACACTGGTCGGGACTGTTTATATGGTTTCTTGTTGAGAGTCATTACATTCACGGGGGAGAGAGACGATCGAAAGTCACACAAGCAGTATCAATTTCATCTTCCAGTCACTGAGAGAAGTACGCTCCATCGAAAGGATCATTTCATATCTGGCGTTCTCATGTTTCACTTTCGAAATGGTTTCGTGGAATAGAACCAACCACATCAGTGCCGTAGTTGATTAACACAAGGGTTGAAAAATATCCTAGAAGCTTAGTTTTGTTTAACAAAATTGTGGATACACTGGTCTTCACGGGGGTGTAACTTCTCTTGAGTCGAGCTGCATCACGTTCACATACAGATTAGATGTTGCATGGAGAATGACAAAAATATGGCTCAAGCATGGTGCCAAATGTGAACTAACTAGGCTTAACAAAAAAACAGTTCCTCAATCCTCTACATCCAGTGTATTGTTCCGGTTGCTCAGCCATCCCTTAAAACGGCTTACCCCATTTCAAGCACTACGGCGGTTCTCATAATCACCTTCAATTTGTTGTTGACATTTTAAACACCTTGGATGGAAAATTCTCCTAGGGAATGAGGGTTTATCATTTCGCTGGATACACTGCTACGTAGTGTTTCTGTTCCCCGTTTTTGTTTTTTTTTCATGCCGGAATATTTTTATATACTTGCACAAGGCTCCTCTTTGGCATGTTTTGAAACAACGAACCCGTTTTTATCAACTTTGAACATGTTGAACGACTCATGAAGTTACGATGAGGGATTCCATGTTTCATCATCAACATTTGAGACAAAACGGCCTACTAGAGTCGCGAATACTGTTCACCTCATCAGTATCCAAGTTACTTTGACAAGGGAACAATGATGAGGTCATATACCACGAGACAGAAAAATTCCAGTCCCCAGTCAAATGAAATTTTTATCAATACTGATGACTTTTTATTTCAGCTCTACTCATTAAACCAATCAACGCTGTGTTCTGGTTTCGGTTGCTGCTTCGTATCATCGTCGATTCAATGGTAAAAAGAATAGAAGCATGAAGTGGAGAAGAGCCGAAAGTAAGGTAAGAAGCGGAAATCACGAAGACAAAGAAGATCCGAATACAACAACACCACTGGCCGCGACACCTAGCCATATCACTTAATGCCTCCACCTAGCTGAGAGGGGAGTCTCGGGCACCCCAACCTGGAAGTCTCACACGCCCTGTTTGACCAAGTCACGGTTTTCATACCTTTCTGCCATGTCATGGACTGACCTCCTCGACCTACCTCCCAACCACTGCCTGCGTTGCAAAACAGCGTATAATGAAGAAGTCTATCGCTGAGCATGCGGAATACATGTCCCAATCGTCTTAACCTGTTTAGATTTATTATTCATTCCAGTGACTGACCTCTGGTTCCCGACACCCTACGTCTCACCTCAGCATTGCTGGTGTGCTTCTCCCATCATATTGAAGCAATGCTACGGAGACATCGATGCTCGAACACTGATAGTCTTCGTCTATCTTCTACTCTTAACGGCCGTGTTTCTGATCTGTATAAAAGAACCGATCTAACTGCCACATTGTGCACTCGACCCTTGACAGAATAGCAGATGTCCCTCCAACACCACAGAAGATAGAGGTTGGCAAAAGCCAAACGCGCCTTCTGTGTACGCGACCACTTGGTGAGATGTAACTGCCCAGGTAACAAAAATTATCTACTTTAGCAAGAGCTTCTCCTGCCAATACAAGGTTTGGTGCTGAGCCAAACCAGTCCAGCAGCAGCGTTTTACACTTGGAATGTGCAAAACTGTAGTACTCGCAATACCCGAACTGATAGGATGTATAGAAATCACTCCCACCCGGGGCTACTTTCTTGTAAATCGGCACAATCATGGATTCACATCATTCCCTGGGAATCTGTTCACTATCCCAGATTACTCGGAGAAGGTTTTTAACTCTGAAACCAAAGCTCTACCTCTATCTTTGAAAAAAATGGAGACAATCCATTCGGTCCAGAGCCTCTATACCTTTTCAAGTAACCTATCTCCCGTATAACCTCCGTTTCGGATATCTAAATGTATCGTTTCTCTCACAGGTATTGTCCTAAGGTCCACAGTTGAAGCGAGCCAAGTGAACAGTTCCTTAAAGTGCTCCGCTCAACGGTCCAGACGACCTCCCTGAAGGTAAGTCAGTGGGCCGTCGGATTTCTTGAGTAACTCACACTACGATTCCGTTGATCGGTACTTCCAATCAAACGGTAAAGGTTGTGAGTATCGCCAATAGATAAAGCCTTCTCTATTTCTGTACATTTCGTTGAAAGCCGCCAAGTGAACCGAACTCTAAGGCTTAAGAAGTGTGTTTGATCTATACCCGACCACGGGATATTTGTCACTGTAAAAATGACGGGTCGAGTTAGCAATGAAGGTTAACGATAAGTCTCACTGATGGGAATGAAATTCAATCGAGCGATTAGTTTGGTCACGTTGACTGGTTCGCGCGAACGGGTAGACTGTGAAAGTGCTTGACTCTGGGCATGAGAACGATGATTCGTGTGGACCTCAGGATCGATAAACACAGCTCAGCCTAACTCGTTTGATCAGCCAAACTTGAAGTCACTCCGGTTGTTCACATGATGACGTAATCATAACTGAGCCGTGGGCCTGTGTGTTAGACGAGCACGCCAAGTCAACGTCTGTGCGCGTGAAACGTTTGGGATCTCGTCATGGTGTATAGCAAACCAAGACTATGTTGGACTATGTATTTTGAGAAATCAGTACAGAATTATTCGAACATGAGAGCAGTACTGTGATTTCAGCTACGAAGTGCGTGGTTCAAACTGACGGACCGGTTGCTGAGGTATTTCTAGTTGTATGCCAGTTTGTGTGAACCTTAGCTATTGCATGAACAAATCGGGAATTCGGTTTTAAACAACACAACAATTGTTCATAATAGACAGATCAAAACAAGTAACAAATTTGGGTAGTGTTGTGTCCCGCGATTCAGTATCCAGAAAAAAAGGCGCACTTGCATGGATAAACGTGCATTCTGCAGCAACGTTCCGTACGCGCCAGTATAAGCAAGTGAAAACGCAACCAAGTATGCAAGTACGTGAGCCACTGATGTATGTAATCGGAAGTGTAAGACAATTGTACAGTCGGATTAAGTCGTGCGAGGTCGTGCAACACGTGATGCGATCTGCCTGGTCAGTGCTGTCTGAGACGAAGCACGACAAACGTCAACTGCGTACGTGTATGCACGACTGCAGGCGTGCGTCCATGATCGCATGGGTTGCAGATCATGCGTGCGTGTGTGAGCGCGTGACTGTATAGGCCAAACGCAACAGGTAGCTATCATAGTTCCTGTTTATTTTGTCCTAAATATCCTATGCAACTTTTCATTCTACTTACAAAAGTGCATACTACTGGCGAGCACGATCTGTCGAAGCTCCTGGAATGTACCCATTTTTCGGAAACCTGAAAGGTGCGATATAGCAGAAGGTTGACTGTAGTTTGTACTGAAGCAGCGTGTAAACCAACGATGGATCAGTTTCTTAGGAATGCTGAGGCGTGAACAGGTCTTGACCTATTAGCTACGCAAAGTTTCATCAACATCCAGTGTCGGTGACATACTTTCAGGTACATCTTTCGTCACGTTAACACAATCGAATAGAACATCTTCCCTCTGCCCCGGGGGGTACATCAACTTCACTGATGCGATGGTTTCGGTAAGCCTTTGAGCCGAAATATCCTCGCTTATCTATGCGGAAGTTAGGCATCTGTAAAGATAAACCTTTGGTCACATCAGTCAAACACCTCTATTATGCGTGGTTCAAATACGTGTCCTTATGAAGAAGAATGCGATCAGCACTGTGATTTCTTATTTATCTTGATCTTTTTTACTCTTTGCTTGGTGCATAGCCACGGAGAAAGTTGTGACTTCTGACTCGATGAGTACTTTAGAGGCTTTTCACTCTAAGTATCACAGTCGTGATTCTCAATTCCTTCTGGCAGTGTCAATGGAATCATAGGACAAACCTCTCCCAGCGATCCGTCGTATAACCAGAAGTTCTGACAAATGCCAAGAATGAACACAGCATCTTGTGAGGAAAACAGTAAATCAAAACCAATTGGGTTACTAAGACAGCAGATTTAGCACATACCTAAGGTGTTGTTGACGCGAAGCAACTTGTTGAAACCCAACTCGGGTGACCTATGGGTAACTCGTGGGTTTTATATTTGCGCACTCTGAATCTCAAGTACGTGAGCTAACTGAAGAAGCCAGCACTGATACTTGATGGAACATTTTTTCAGTGAATCGAAGTTTCCGTTTTTCTATTCCAAAGTGAACCATTAGTAATGTAGGACAAGTAAGCCCTGTGTGTTCTTGACATATCGTTTGGCAGTTCGGCGAGACAGTTTAATGCTGACAAGAGAGTTATACAGTCAATCAAAGATGTTTTATATACTAGATTTTTCGAAAATCAACCGCAGTTTTGCAAATCTGATGACAAACAAAGGAAAAGAATTGTCTGACCGACGGATAGTTATACGCGGACAACTTACGGGGTGAGAAAATCCAAGAAAAAGTCAGCCGGTAAGTTGTTCAACTTCTCTCGTTTGGACACAATCACCAATCCAGCTGACTCGTAGTATGGAATGGAAAAATCGACCACGCTCAGGCGTTCCTGACTTTTCACAATCGGTCCCAGTCCGATGTCAACTTTCTACGAAATAAATGTTGAGATATAATTCAGAAATATTGTCAACATGACTGTTCCTTTGCCGATTACACAAACTGATCATTGCAAAAACTGGCAGTTGGTCCGGATACCCACGTCTTTTTGTAGGGTTTTTTCGACTTGAACTGCGTACACGCCAAGGTCAGTAATCTCTAAGTGGGATTAGAACACCTATCAATTTATTGATCAGTCGAAGTTTTCTTCTTCCGGAAGTTTTGTAATAACTTGTATTTGAACAAAAAAACTGAGGCGCTAACTGCAAATGACGCATGCTCATTCAAGCAATAAAGCGTGTTGTATATGAGTCTCAAGTTGACAAATAGCTCGTTTGTAAACATTGGATCCAGTTACTGGATAGAAATCAAAATAACTTGATAGTAATTATCAGAATTCCATCTTGATCTCTGAAAAAGATTTTTGAAGCTTAAATTGTCTATCGACACCTCTTTCGTGGAATGTTCAATGTCCAAAGGCCTCTGAGTGTGTAATTTCACTAAAGCGAAATGATCTGTTTGAGAATCGAATAATCTTGCAGTACCAACGCACAAATTGCCATGGGAAACCGTAGAAACCCTATACAACTGTTTCATCTGGCTTGTTATGAGTCAAAAGCAATGCTCATCGACCGATTCTCAACTACAACTTGAACCGGAGACGTGTGTTGTGTTCAGAATTCAGAGAACAGTACGGAGCAGATCCGTTTATTAGCACATTCATAAACACGTACGCAAGCAGACAAGCGAGCAAACAAGCTAAGTATCTGATAGTAAGTAGTATGTAAACGTGTGGACAAAACTTCCCCGGAAGCACACGATCGGTTTCGCGGTTGTTGCCACTCGTTGGGTTAGCAGTGACCCAGACACGAATAACTATGAGAAATCACAGTTGTGATTCATTTGTGGGCTCTTCAATTAAGAGTATCCATTCACACTCCAGACGCTTCAAATTAGATCCTAGCGTAGTTAAGCATCTGTTGACAAGCCCAGGCATGATAATTGGACGGGAACAAAGAATCAATGTCAGTCTCACGCGCACTTAGTCACATGTGATTCGTAAAGTGAGATAGACAGGCATCGCGCACGTGAGCGCGAAGCCAACGGGACTGGAATGAATCACGTGCAAATGCCGATGACACATGGGTTGGCCACACAACAGTGTAAATGTGAGTCAACTAAGTTACCACCAGGTCGGGTTGCAGCGGTTTATTGAACACCGACGGTGCATGCTACACCACACCATCACTGGCTTCGGACGGTAACGACCTGTCCCTCATGTAGTGACCGTCTCTGATGGCGGACTACCTCGCCGCAAAAAGCCTGAATAAAACGATGTCATGACGTTGCAAACAACCCATAAGGTCTTGCTACCTGATTAGTATGAGCAACTGAATATTTTTACGAAACATAAACGGTCAGTGGTGAGTTGCACTTTCATGCTTCATGATGAATCGTAAACAAATAAGTTTCGCGCTACCAAAATATATAACATTATTTCATACCATTCAGCTACGGTCTCATGAATAGAAACAAAGCAGGTATGGTGTCTTCAGGTAAAATTGCATCAGGCTTTGGAGGTTTCACGGTCAGTCTTTTAGTCGTTTTTGTTTTCTTGTCCAAAACAGAATCTGTTTGCGTGGGTCTTTCGTGTTACTGTTGTGTTCTCGTCATCCACAGTCATGGGCCGTGATCAGTTTATAAAGCCGGTTGTCTGTTGTCTACAATGAGACCCATAGTTGTATTACAGAATCACTTCTAGAAACGTCCTTGGTACACTTTGGCCCGTATTGATAATTTGTTGAATATAGGAGTTAATCTTTATTGAATTGACTGGTTTATTACCATTCAAGGTCAGTGACGAAAAGGTTCTGTCCGGTGTGGTGGTAACGCTGGGCTAATTGTTGAAAGTCAGACCAAATAGTCCAATGGCTCTCGAGTCCAACCGTACTATTCACAACACATGAACTGACAGAACGTACTGAAATCACTCCAACCGGGAACTAAGCAAACTGCAGTAGCAAAAACTCGGACACTAGGGAACATTAAAACAATTTTACTGCAAAAATAATTTGTATGAATGTGCTGCTTTCAAGGAAATAACTGGTAGATCACAGGCTGACCAATCACAGTGGGATTTCTTTGTTACGAGGTCCCTTCGAGAGTGATGAGGATCAAATCGACTTCATGGAATATTGCATTGAAGTGTTACCGAACATGTAAAACACTACCGATAATAGATAACTTAAAATAACACAATGAAATAAACAGGTTGGACGCACTTTTGAAGAAACTTGCCCAATAATACCAGTCCAAGTGCCATCGGAAAGCATTTCTCCGTACACACGATTCGGTTGTTCGACATATTCGTATTCCAAATCCAGAGTTTTGGCCAAATATTCGAACACCTGTACACTGTAGCCGGACCATCCGTCAGTTGTTTTCACCACAAACGGAGGATCCTGCGAATCGGAGAATGAATAAGTGTGTGAATATTTGGGAGAAAATTTACCGGTTCATGGAATAATAAGTAACTGGGGAATTGAGTACGCTTTCGTTTCTCAAGATAGAAACCAATCAAATCGATAAATGTCCCCTGCTTTTTCGTTACCCCGTTGTTTGATGCCTCTTTGAACCTCATTCTGTTCAACAACAAAAAAGGTCTGATTCATTATTTGCTTCGACTGGTGAGACGCGTATCACCTGTTCTGATAAGTTCCATGTATATAGTGTTTTGTAGAATCGAATGGTCTTCTTGTACTTTCCCCAGGTCGATGATGACAATTGAACCTTCTATCTAACTTAACTTAGTGACACGGTTCAATCCAGTATGTCCTCTGGAACTTCCGGTACATTTTCACCCCGGATGAAAACTTAATATGCGGAAACGGTCA
The DNA here is from genome assembly GCA_948099385.1 of Fasciola hepatica. Lineage (NCBI taxonomy): Eukaryota > Metazoa > Platyhelminthes > Trematoda > Plagiorchiida > Fasciolidae > Fasciola > Fasciola hepatica. Next base: position 2,366,137 of record CANUEZ040000112.1, on the reverse strand, counting down.
GCTGATTTTTCTGAATACGCTCGATTAGATCAGTTCAATTTTCGTAAAGTAGGAGTGGAACAGACGCGCGGTGAACAAACGGCCATCGTCGTGGAATTTGAACCTTGACGGACTTGATTCGATTTCTGGCACCACTGGTCACTTCCTTATTTGGCGGTCTTCGATTGGCCGCTCTCCCCCTCCGGAATCTTTAGACAGTTTATGAGTTGTAAGTTAAAGAACTAAAAGACTATTATTATCAATATATATATATATATATATATATATATATATATATATTGATGGTAAGTAGTACGTAAACGTGTGGACAAAATTTCCCCGGAAGCACACGACCGGTTGTCGATTGTGATGCATACGAAAATGTACTCAGTATGTATTTCAAGCTTCGAGACCTCATTAAGGAATATCAGGACATCGGGTGTGATGATTATTTGCCGTGCCATAGTTGGTTGAATGTGTGCGAACTTGACTGCCAAAGTGAAACGCTCTGAGCAGTGTCAGGTAAAAATCAACAAGGTATGAAAATATAATTAAACTGATCAACAGGACCTTCCTAAATCACCGTAGATTATATTTAGATAAGTTTACTATCCGAATATTCCGGTAGGAGCTGTATTCTCGACCAACATATTTTTCACGGTTGTGCCTATACGATAAGGTTAGGAGGAATTTTTTCATTATTTGGAGATTTCACTATATATGTGGTTTAAAAATGCCCTTTGACGATGATTGCCAAACTTAGTGAAAAAAAGAAATTCCAATTCGCATCAGTATGGGCGTTGGCTTCAATGACATTAGAGAACACTTCGTTAATCACCTATATTGTTATAGATACAGCAATGAAAAGATTCACTGAAACTGAATCTTTTCCGCACCTCTTTCGAATCTTTTTACTGTATCACTCTGAGTGTGTGTTTGACGAGAATAAGAACCCCATTTATCGGATAATTCACGGGAAAATCACCCCAAGTAAATATTTCAAAGGTAGGAGACCTGGAAAATCGAATGAACAAGACGATTCCATGTGCGCTACCATAAAAAAAACAGTGCTGGAAATTCCTGTCCTTGATCCAGCGCGGTAATATTCCCAGATTCCCTGCAATAATGGTGATGGACTGAATTGATAGTCCGTATTGAAATTGCCCCCACCAGAACTACGCGAACGGATGTAGCAAGATGACCGAGGCTGCGAAATAGCACGTTTTTTGTATTGCAAAATGGGTTTATGTAAATATATTAAACTAGAGAATATAATTGGTAGACTCAAAGATGACCAATCACAGGGAACTTTTGTCGGAATTGTCCGCAGTGATCTTAATTGGTTGAGGCTCATCCGTGTACGTGGTTACGAAGTTGTACATGGCCGTATCACGTGTGACAGCTGTTGAATCACCACAACCTTCCTCTCTCAAAAGGTTACCGTCAATTCGGTTTGCTTGTCATACTGATCTTCGGACTGGAGCTGAAGACTGTGGCTCGGCAGTTGCAGCAGTCGTTTCAGGAGGCGGAATAGATGTATCACAGTCATCAACACGGTCACCGTCTGGATGCTCGATCGTCTCAGCCGTGCCATTGGTTACATCGCTGGTTGCTACTTTGAAATTCATTGGGCTGAGGTCATGCCGATGCACCGATGTTTCATCCAAGTCCGTGATCTCGACCATAGATTGGCCAAGTTGTCTGGTGATAATTCCACGAGTTGGTTGAAGCTCGTTGCCACGGAAGTATGTGACGTCACTGGAGTCAAGGCACTTCAACGAAGACCGTAGTCTTCTGGACTTGCAGAGGACGACTGGACTCTTCCCAGTGGTTGTTTTGTTCCGCCCATCAGCTCTAATTAGAACTCTATTCTGTTCACGAATCATCTCATTTTATTAGCAAGAAACACATCGTTTATATAGGAAGAAACAATCACTGACGTCAATCGTTGCAAAGCAGACTAACTGGCTCATACTGGCATCAAGTAGCCTGTCTTCTGATTGGTTGATTGGTCACACGACCAGTTACCACTTGACGCGACTCCGTTCGCGTCTCATCAATTCATTATCATGTCACTTGCGCATCCACTGGCACAAGCACTTACCTGGATTCCGTACAGGCGCTGACGTGCCGATTGCTGACGGGACATGGCTGGCTGTCGACCATGAGTCAGCACATACCCTCGCGATGGTTGAATGCACTGCGTCTCTGTACTGCAACAAGAAATTGTCGAGGAACGCTTCCAAGTCGGGCAACATTCTCGGGTTGGCTGATGTCATTGCATTTTTCACAGAAAGCACCAAGTTTTCCACTGCGCCGTAAGAACATAGGTGGCGTGGCACCGTACGCAGATGGCGTCATCCGATTCCATCAAGCCACCATTTCAGCTCCGCTGCACAGAATTGCGATCCATTACCGGTGACTAATAGCTGTGGGATTCCTTCCCAGCTGAAGCATTTCCGTAACATCTGGCTTACGAGCGAGGTGGTTGCCGAACTTGTCAGGAACACATCCGGCCATTTAGAGTAGGAGTCGGTCTGTACAAGGGATACCGGTTCAAGAATGGGTCACAGAAGTCAGTATGAATTCTCTACGACGGAATGCAGCTTTCATGCCATGGATTCCAGTTGTGAGGCCTCGACTGGACTATGTGCAGACACGCATCACAGTTCTTTGCCGTAGTGCAAATATCCGCGTCCAATTCCGGCCACCAACACATCTGTCGGGCCAGCAACTTCATTTTATCCACGCTCAAGTGGTCTTTTTGTAGTTCATCCAAAACCGACTTGCGCAATGTGGGTGGAATGACAAGCCGGTCACCTCGACAAAGAACGCCGTCAGGTTGGATGCTGAATTCGTCTCGCTTCACCGTGAGCTGCCATCTCTTTCTGATTGCCGAAATAACAGGTGAGTAGTATCGTTTTGTCTGCTTGCTCAATTCTTCCCTCGACACAGGCGCAGCCGGCAAACCGAAGTGGCATTGGTCCGCTGTTGCGAATCGTGAGTAACGGGACTGGCAATCTGCTTACGGGATTGTCTTGCCGGGTCGATGCAGGATTTCATAGTTATAGACTCCCAGAGCAATGCTCCAATGCTGGATCATAGCAACCGTGGGTTTGGCGATGGATTTACCTGGGTTATGCTGGAACTGAAGGGCCTGATGGTCGGTGACAATCGTGAACTTCACTCCAAATAGGTACTTGTGTAGTCGGCGTACCGCCCAGAAAACGGCCAAAGCTTCCTTCTGCGTCCGGGAATAACCCTCCTCTGCAATATTAAGAAGACGAGAGATGCAGATGATTGGGTATCCATCTTGTTCCAGAACTGCTGCTATCTCCACTTCGGACGCGTCAGTGATCAGCATGGTCGGCTTAGATGGTGCAAGTGGGGCTAGTATCTGTCGGTCAATTATATTTTAAATAAGACCGCGTAATATCTGTTCAAACTGTTCGATCCACTGTCACCTATCGGACGACTGAACTAGAAACAATGATTGGGCTCTTGTTGCAAAGTTCGGAATGAACTTGGAGTAGTATTGGAGGCACCCAAGAATTGATCGTAAGTGTGCCCAACTTTTCGGACTCGATGCCAATCATGGGTTTGAAACGATCTGGATCGAGTCGGTATTCGTTTGCATTGACTGTGAAACCGAGGAGATCTAATTCGATGACACCAAAATTGCACTTAGGGGCTTTGATCGACACATTTCTTTCCACGAACCTCTCCAGCAAATTTTGTATTCTGCGGTCACGTTCTTCCTTCATGGATCTGAAAATGAGCACATCATCTTGATGTGCCATTACCCCCTCGATATCATGGATCACTTCGTTTATTGCATCCTGGAATAGCCCGGAAGATAAGTGCAGACCAAACGGCAAGAAGTTGTATTGGAACATGCCCCATGGAGTGTTAATAGTCGTTAGTGGTTTGGACTCCATGTGCAGCGGAATTTTCAAGTACGTATCAACCAGGTCAACTTTTGAGAAAAAACTTGCTACGAAGCAGGCATTTCATGAAGCTCTTTGGTTCTGCCGTAGTTACCGAGCATTTCCGTAAACGAGGATTCAAGGTCAGTCGGTAATCACCACAAATCCGGGCTGTCTGTTCATCGATCTTCATTGCCACCAAAATCGGAGTAGCCCAAGTGGATGAATTCACTCACGCATTGACAAAGTTTTGCTCCATTTTGGTAAACACCTTCAGAACTCCCTCTCTCTCGCAGTACGGCAACACTCGGAGCCTCTGGAACACCGGATCATCATCCGCTTCCAACTTCCAGGACTCAACCACCTTTGTTATCAGAGCATTGTGCAACCAACTGCTGGAAAACAAGCTGATTCGCCGGATTGTCGGAAGTCGTTTTCAGGGTTACCGATGGCTCCAAGGCACGCAGGGTCTTCAAACCCAGAATTGACTGACTGCCTTCGGAAATCATGAATCCTACCGGGGTTTAGTCGCTCTCCAACTAAACCATTAGTGTAGTCTCACCCAGCAGTGAAAGTCGACGTCCATTAACACCGTGAATGCCCACGGTAGTGGATTGTATGGGTACACTGGGCTGAACCAATTGGAACACTGATTTCGAAATAATGGACTTGCAGCTCCCGGTATCCACAATGAACCGATGTCTCAAGCCACATTGGAACTTGACTGACCTGTACAGGAATTGGTTGGATTCACTCGAAATCTTTAGCGTGTATACCGGATTATCATCAGCTTTCGGATCTTCAGGGGTTGCACTCGTCACATTGTACCTGAATTGACGGCATACCTTGCGAATGTGACCAAGCTTTCCACAAGAATGGCATACCGCATTATGAAAGCGGCAGGTGGAACTTAGGTAAAATTCGCCGCACGAGAAGCACCCATTCGGTTGCACTGCCTTGTGTTCAGGAATCACTTTGTTAGCAGGCTTCTGTTGAGACGTCTTCTTTGTAGAGACTGGTTTGCGGAGACGAACGTGTTGGTAGTGCACTACGGAATGTACAGCCGTTGCATCGGCTACGTCATCGAATTGTTCGCAGGTTGACCGAGCTTCGCAGAACGTAAGGTCGGGCTTCAGCAATAGCCTCTTTTGCAACTCCCTATGATTTATACCGGCAATGAGGCGGTCGCTCAACTGGGTCTTTAAATGATTACCAAAATTACACTTCGCGGTCTGTGTCTGTAGTGTCGGGATGAAGTCACGGAACTTCATGTTGGGACCACGGACCAGCGAATGAAATTGGGCAAGTTTGTTCGCCTGGAAATTAACCGGAACCACGTGACCTAGCAGTAGAGCCTTCAACTTATCGAACGGAACTGCAGCAGGGGCTCTCGGATGTGCAACGTTTTTCATCAACGAGTACAATAAACGGCCGCCATCGGTCAGGAAGAATGCAGTCTGGTTCTCCTTCTTCACATCCTTTCGTATGTTACACCATAACTCGAAATGCTCAATCCAGTCTTCAATTTCAGATGCACTGGCATGCTGTTCAGTACTGGGCAGCTCCATGACGCGACGCCAATTGTAATAATCGTAATGAACTGAACTGACTGTCCGTATTGAAATTGCCCCCACCAGAACTACGCGAACGGATGTAGCAAGATGACCGAGGCTGCGAAATAGCACGTTTTTTTGTATTGCAAAGTGGGTTTATGTAAATATATTAAACTAGAGAATATAATTGGTAAACTCAAAGATGACCAATCACAGGGAACTTTTGTCGGAATTGTCCGCAGTGATCCTAATTGGTTGAGGCTCATCCGTGTACGTGGTTACGAAGTTGTACATGGCCGTATCACGTGTGACAGCTGTTGAATCACCACACTCCCTCACTCCCTGTTAGACGTAAGGAGCCGGCAATTTTCAATGCTGCTGCATTGTAGGCTCAACAAAAGAGGGCACGTGGTGAATTTATCAGCGGATTCGAAACACTAGGTCTGTCGTTTCGCGGTGGGTTTGTTTCGTGCATGAGTGTTTGGTTTATTTTGAAACGTAGAAAGCTCAGAGGAATGTCATTTCAAGTAAGATTTTACCCCGAAAATGATCCCGCCGAATTTCAAAATATCAGACCAGCCACCGCTATTGAATTGGATCGGAATAAAACACGTTTAGCTTTGTTGGAGACGCCTCGAATGTTGGGAAAATCGTCACCTTTATTACCGAAAATTTTCGCGAACTTAACGAGAAGAAACCACTTGGGTAAGTAATGGTTTTCTTCAGGATAGCACCTCACGCTTTTTTCTCGAGAGGTTTGTAAATAAAGTCATGAGGACCGATCTGTCTGTTCATCATTCATTGTGTCTTGTAAATGTATGCGCGACTTCAAGACCCAGTTCATACGACTACCTTCAGATAGCGCAGATTTAAACGTAATTGTCTAACGTTTTCTGCTCTGAAGAGAAAAGCCAATGGGCTGCCTACATGCTGATCATTGGAGTAAAAAGTGCACCGTGTGATGGTGCATAAAATAAAGAATTTGCTCATCAACTGTATGGTGGACTCTATGCCGGTCGGACTGTGAAAAACCCCGAATAATAAAGGAAAACCAAAAGTTTAATACCGTGTATGAACACTGTATTTTGAATAATATTTTGGTTAATTCAATGTGAGACATTCTTGTTTCATTTCCCCTCATATTCCGTCATAGCTGTGGCCCACTGGTAGAGGCAAACATTGGGTTTCACAGTAATTTCAAGTAAAGCTATTCATATACAAGCAGACCATTAAGATTATTGTCCTGAAACGTCCTCAATACTTACTAGTTATGGCGCGTATGAATTCGGTTGGTTCATCGGTAATGCCGTCGTGTACGAGCACAAAATGCGCATGTCGGACACGCGTATGCATCATCCTAGACCATACGCACAACTATATATATATATATATATATATATATATATATATATATATATATATATATATATATATATATATATAGACCATGGTACTCTGTTCCATAGTGTTAACAATTTTACGACTGAAATTCGTTCACATAAACCGTTTTGTTGTTGCCTATGAATTACTTGATGGTGCGCCTCGAGGTTCCGTTTTGAGTTTTATTCACCGTGTCTATGAATTTCATCGTACTGATGCTGGCTGATAGGTGCTCGACCGGTGTGGCACTTTTTGTTTCTTTTCTTGATGAGATGCTGGCGCACTCGTGACATAGCGATGGCGGTACAAGCTTTGCACACGAGGTTTACTGTTCAATCAAGTCTATCAATTATACACTTCGGTGAATTCTAACGCTACTGTTTATATGCTCGACTTATAAAGCGAAAGTTACTCATGCTATTGAGAGACAACGTCAGAAAAAAAACTTTTTTTTAGTATTTATCGACGGCCCGAAGAGCCGGAATGATGTAAACAATGAAAAATCCACGTACACATACCTGCTTTGGTCTGATCCACTAGTTCTAGTTAGAAGACTTTTCTGCCCTCGAATCATCTGATTATAATAATAGAGAACAGTCAGTTTATAAATGGAGCGCGAGAGACATTGTCACCAATCATCACTCCACTAACTTGTTGGTTCAAACTGGCATCCGGTAACGTCTCTTTTGATTGGTAGACTGTTGATACGTTGTCCCGTCATTCACGATCCCCATTGCTCAAGCCTTGTCCTGAATTTTGGACAGGCTCTGACGGGCTGAATGCTAGCGCGAATTGGCCGTCTATCAACGATTAGTCAGTCCCTACCCTCACAATGGCAGAACGTCCTTTGGATCTCAATCAGCTGTAAGCTATGAGACGCGGTTGGAAGGGACTGATGGGGCCAGCCTAGTGGTTGGAACTAGGACGGTTGTTGTTGCAATGGTGATTACACATAACTGAAAATTCATTAACGATATTCACATCCGATTGGTGATAGGTCCGCCCGTAGAGCAACTGTCCAGTAAATGGAAGGTCGCCGTTTTGATTCCGGCTCACGGAGCTGGACTTTTGGATTTGAAAACTGCAAGTGGGTTCCCATCATCGACGAGAATGTTTCTGTTTAAGTACCACACATCAAGTTGTTTTTGTGGCATTCCGGACACAAACTTTTTTGACGATGCACAACAACAAAGAAGCACGTTGCTTTGGAACAAATAACATGTATTTTGCCTAACGTACAGTAATTCCGTGTGTACTACCGAAGGTAAAGGAGGGTTCGACCAGCCGGGTGTTGAATACATTCGGGTAGCAGTTGGATTGTCTAAGACGTTATTCAGCGGATAAATCGAGCATTTCCTATTACATAAATGATTTGTAATTTTTATTCATCTAATCGCATTATCAAATCTCTCTGAATTATTCCCGAGCCTTCATAGCAGCAGACTTCCATTGCTCCAGTGTATATAGTTGGTGGGCTAATACAAACGTTACTACAAATAGAAAGTGCTTTATTTATTCCGGTATAGAAACTATAAAGTAAATGTATTTGCTGACCTTTTTCCCAAGAAATGATGGAGTAAACAGTTTTAAAAAGATTTATTTGGCCACATACAGATAAACTCGTGAATAACGTTTGTGAATATAACTCATCTGGACTTACATTAATAACAGCCACACGGAGACGATTCGGGCTGACAGTCGGATTTAATGGAACCTCCATTTCTAGAGCGTTGTATGCGTACGAGTAAGTGGAACCCTGGAAGTGGAGATTCAAACACAGCGTTCTATACCACAAATAATCTGTTGTTGTTTTTATTACGTACCGACTGTGGGTTTCGGTGTAAAGCCTAATCTGCATGGTCCAAAGACTTGGTGTACAATAGTAGGGGTGAATAGTGCAACACTTATGTACAAACTAGCTTTCTGCTTCCGTGTTGGAAGGTACGAAGTACACGGAAAACCAAGGGATACAAAGTGATGGCGGACTTTTCACAACCTCACAGTTCTCGTAAAATTAGAAGTGAAATGCAAAGTGCAACAGACTGGGACAGATATTTCATTCGGAGTGCTTGCTCCCATCCCATGTGAAAGAAGTTTGAAAAGGCGAGGAGCCAAGACCAGTGAAGCAAATCTTGGAACAGAATAATTTATCACTCAGTGTGAAAATATAACGATGTACCTATTAACCATCAGCAGTGGTATCTGAAAATCTGGGATCAATTATTTCTGATTGCTATTTGGCTCCCAATCTCTGTTACAGCGGCCTACTCAGTTAGAACATCAAAACTCGCCCCTGCGGGACCATCTAAATAGGTGGAGATCTACAATGAAGAACGAGCCTTCCGATCTCTCACGGCTCTTTGCTCCAATGGCTTCGAACCTGATCTTACCAAGGATAGCGAGTCATTGCTATGCCGAGAGTTTTATGTTCCGTTTTACTGGGCGAGTAATTCTGGGCAGGCCTTTCATCATAAGGAGTTAGTTTCTACGCCTACTTTGAGAGGAGCTCACCTCATGACTGCTCCACCCAAAAGATAGTAGATGCTATCTTATGGTGTTAGGAGAAGACAACTAGTGAAAGACAACTTTGTTAGCTCTGGTAGACAATTTAACCTGAAAAAACATGTCTATGGTTATGCCTGCGAGTGTTGTAATAGCTCTTCTGCGAGCCAGTCTTGTTGTGTTGAGCCAATCATACCGATGGACCTTGTGATCTGAAGCTCTCAGTTTAAACCGTCTTCCTGTTTGCCCGGGGTTCAGTATACTTTCAACATCCAGTAATCTTTTCCGTCTCCAGTGGCTCTTCTACGTTTTTGTTTTTCTTCAGTATTATGATAGAGGATGCATTTTGGGGCTTGCTGCCTAGACTGTCGCACGACGAAGTAAAACTCTTCGCACGTACCAGAGTCGCTGATTTCGACTATGAAATAAACCCTAAGCCCGCATCTAAATTATTCGTATCGAGAGTGGTTTACAGAAGCCCAGTTTTGTCTTTTGGTTTCGTACTCGAATTCATGCTTGTGTTTGCAATCAGTAGCGGCATAACAGGTAATCGGTGCATTCCACTTATGTATAAGAATGTAAATGTGACCCGACCGCAGCCGGTTAACGAGTATCAAGCAAGCATGTAAGTAGAAAAGTAAGTGAATGAACAAGCTAGTAAAATAGCCAATCAACATGCACACTGATGTGCTAGCAATTAAGGACAATCATGCATAGGACGGTCTGTCATTCAGTACTGTCTGCGGTGAAGCCTGACAAAAGATGAACACCAAGCAAGTGTATGTCCATGCAAGAAGGAGATATTAAAAGGTTGTCCACGTAGTATGCGTGACTTTATTCAGACACAACAGCTACTTGTCACAGTTGGTTTGTCCCGGCTTCCCCATGAAGTCCCAAAGGTGAGGATTGACGTTTGTTGGAGATAATAGGGGATATAACTCAAACAGAACCCAGTAGTATAAACGCTAACCGAAGTCCTGGTAAACTAACAAACCTACCCTAATTACTAAGATCGAAAACACCAACAAATATACACTTTTGTGCACTTTATTGTGAAACGGAATTTATTTGCGAGACTTACTGTGTCTTCACAATACGAGGCGGAAGCGATGGAAGACATTGCACACAAATGGAGACGGAATTTGCTATTTTTATTGAAGGAGCTACCGTTGAATGCGATTATGCCCATGGTGCCAGTCCTTACCGGAAGCTGTTAGACGGGGAGGGAAATAAGTAAACAAATAGATTGATAATAAAAAACCTCATGGATAAAAGCATTTTCCACTTAAAAGCAACGTTCTTATTTTATGATGCTCCAGGCGTCCTACAGTAAACTGCCTTGCCCCTTGCTTTGTCTATAGGAATACCGTTACGATGAACGTTTGCATTACTGACCATTGATTTATTCCCGGTGATTTTTTTCATACTTTTGATGATACTTCACTCAATAAGGAAATCGGTTTCTACTCTACACGTGTTCTGTCGGACACAGCATTGTAATTTAAATTAACCAAATGGCTAAGCTTGTTAGGCATCATGTTGCTTGTTTTTAGTCACCAAATGGATCAGCGTTGGTAAGGTACGACACAAATTAATCTGACCCAAAATAACTAAATGAGAGTAGTCAATACACTTCTGAGCATTCAGTCCACGTTAGCAGCAAAACTCAAATCAACACGTTTTCAATTAACTTTGTTAGACGTAGCCCTGTGGATATAGGTAATGCAATGAAATCCGTTCATAATTTTACTCTATTCCAAAAATGCAGCGTAATAGAACCACGTAGACGCGAGCTCCACTGGCGGGACCAAAGTGCACCGTCTTACTCATCGCTTCTCAGGTCGAAGATGCTAGTACACCATCGATCAGCGAATAGAAACACGAAATCAGAATGATGCGATAGGTCAGTCGTATAAGACAGAAATAACCCTTTTGTCTGTGATCACATATTTCCATAATATAAATCTAGGGGTGCCTCCCCGCAGCACACACAAACCGCGTTATTTCTCGTGATCTCGAACACGCGACCGACACATTGCCGTGTTTGTAAATGACTTGCCGGTTGTCCTGTATCCACTTGGGTTGGATTCACAATAGTTTTACGCAGTACGTGAAATGCGATCGACTAGACACAATAGACACTATTTCACAGTAGTTTCCCGTTCTGTAATTTTAGTATGAACTTACGGATATCTATCCTTCGAATCGTTCATTTTGACATCTTCAACCCAGACACATTATCTTAAGTCTTCTTCACAGAATTACATTCATTCAATTGATGTAGGACACTTTTAAGCAACCTCTCGACAACCTTGGAAATCCAGAATGGGAAACAGACGACTGTGATGTTATCAGCCGAGAAAGCTGGTGTTAAAAAATCCCCGCGAGTTTGTCAGCGTGGACGAAGAATAAGAGTTTATGATTTCACGTGACTTATTTCGAGGCACTTCTCTCAAAACTGAGGTATTTGGAAGATATCTGTCCAGCCAAAAGACTAAACAGGACAGTGTTCACAAGCTGAATTTACCCTGCATTAGTTCAAGCCCTATTCACTATTTCGATACAGCTTTGTCTACGGATAAAATAACAGTAGTAAGGTTTATATAACGTTTTTTTGCACATGGTGTTTGCGGTTGCGCATAAAGATGGACTGATAATTATAAAAAAGCACGGGTTAGGTAATTCTACCAAATCCGACGGGGTTTCGGTGAGGAAATCCTGATTGTATTACCACACTCGAACCATCATTTTCAACTAGCCTCAGTTGATTCCGACATCAATATGGGGCTCTCTTAGGTTTAAATATCTTATCAATTAACGCTTTAAGCAAAATCAAATATTCTCTGGTGAGTTCAGTGCTATTGCTTCATGATGAAACAACTAATAACTATCTCACATCTCTTATAACAAACCACTTTTGGGACTAAAAAACTAGTGCTAGGTTTTAGTTGATGCGGAGCAGCTTAGACACATGATTAGGTCAAGAATAAAGACGAAATATACGTAAGTTCGTCTGTAAGTCGAAGGTTCAAGCACGACAGTGAATTTTGTTCAGCTGACTCACGAAGATTAGTGGTTCGATTAAACTATTTCGTTTCGTGATTTGAGACCTTCTGATTTGACTTGAGCCACTATACTACAATGGCTATCGAACACAAGTAGAAAAATAGCACAGCGAGGCATTCATGAATTATTCTTTATGGAGTAGAAACAAAGGGGCAAAGAACAAACGCGTTCGTGGTTTCATTGTGGTTTCGAGCTGAAACATATTTCAAACACTGAGTTGAATTGGTTAGGCTTTAATAGAGATCAATATGTGTATTATTCAGGAGGGGTGTATCCAAAGTCTACAAGCTCTAGTTGTACTCACGTGTTGCGTGGCCTACCTCCAGTTGTTGCTGAGTCCTACTAGGTATATTAACTGGGTCAGATAAATAAGTCAGTCTCAATTCACTCCATCCGGAAAACGGATTCCCAGATAGATAAGCCGATTGCAACAAGATAAACTTGAATGCATTAGATAGAAATTACTGTCAATAAGCCAGTAATGTAAATGGTAATCCTGACAAAAACTAGCTCAATAGTGGACAAACGATACAGATAAAACATGATATGGTTCATAATGCGTTGTGAACGTTCAAACCATTGAAACCCACGGTAGCATTGTGAGTTGTTAGGAATCGACAGAAGAGCACATCCACCGGGCCTCAACTGGAGCTCTAATACTGAATGAACGATTGTGAGTCGAAGAACCTTACCCACAAGGTTTTTTAACAGCTTTTTAACGGAAAGCCTCGGTTATACTTGGCCCCCTACAGAGAAGTCACCCATGATAGGAGTCGCTAACTGGGCGGGAGATGCTCTGCTATCATTCGAGGCTACTGTCTGAGGGGTGATGTATCATGTGGTGCGTGCTTTCAGTAAACCGCTGAGAACCAGGCCAGATAGCCTTGTGGTTAAGTTAGTCGACTCACAATCGTTCAATTAGGGCTCGAGTCCCAGGTGAGGCACTACTTATGACCCTTAACAAGGTTTTCGGTGTTTTTGAAGTTCACCCTGCTTGGAGAATCATCTCATGGAAAACTATGATCTCCAACTACCAATACTTAAACACGTGTATTTTCTAAGTACCCTAGACACCAGATTTCTTCGAAATAATGAACCTTCAACACACATGGTAACACCCCCGTAAAAGTTTCCAGGTTATAGGGGAAACTTGCGATAACTTCTCTCTCTCTTACATACAAGGGACAAACGCTCAATTTTGTTCAAATGGGTAAAATCAAGTCACTCAACTTCTCAGTAGTTCCGCTATTGGGAAATTTCGTAACAAATAGATAGATTTATCTTCGTCCATAACATATACATCCTCATATCAGACATGACCCGAAGCATCATTCTACAATAAAGCGGTTGTTCTAGACTAACTTCTGGTCTTACAGACCGGGAACTTACATCTTTTAAGCATGGTTAGTTCTACTTTGTTCAGGGTATCTTTAATAACGCCCCATCAACAAAGCTGATCGCGATCTTGTAGCCAATGTCAACCGGAGTATTAAGTTCTGCAACCTAAAGGTCATTAGAACTAGCTTGTTCAGGAATTTTTCACGACGGAAAAATTCGTGAAACCCACAATTCTCATCCCAGTTCGTTCAAAGTGAATCGATGGTCAGGCAGATTTAAGATGTTATTTGAATACTTTAGTGGTTGCATCATGTTGCCACCTTTGTTGTTCGCGTAATACTGACTTTCGATTAGCTGAAGGCCACTGCAACTAACTTTCCTCTACCCATGTTTACAAAGAAGCAAGGGAATTTTTATCGAATTTTCTCCAAGGTTGAGTAATTATGGCTCTGTGGCTGTTATTTTTATCAAAATGCAACTAACATCACGATCCAAGTCTGCTGTGCTCATAAATCGCGCACCCCATATTGTTATGACACCACTTTTTGCCTGAATAATGAGAAAAACCTGCTTTCATTTACAAGAAGAATAGTGAATAACTTCACCACAGGAGCAAGTGTTCGATGGATTCCCTCAATATTGTTCTTCTCCTCTTTAATAAGGTGGCGTGGTTTTCCGGTTTCCATTAGGTATTTCTCCAACGTAGCAAGAAAACAGATATTTTACAGGCAATGCTCATACCACCTGGAAACCAAGGTCACGCACTCGAAACAAACCCACACTTTTTCTCCGGCCAGGATACCATTCACCATGAGTTGGACTGTTAAACGACATGGTATTCCCCGTACATATTCGCTTCGTTTTTGCTTCTTTTTGCTAGCAAATCATGGCCCACAATCGAGAAAATAGAAACGTTTCTAGTGGGAACAGCATCTATTTCTCAGAGACAAAAATTACCCAAGGTGAATCTTACGTTCGTCTGTTTAAGAATACGCTACGTTTACCATATAACTAATTCTGGACTTCTGAACTTCAGACTAATTCACCATGGCGAACAAGGTCAAACAATTTCAATCGTCAAAGGATCGCATTAGGACTAACATGACTGACATCGATTTCTATGAAATTTAAAAGTTTAGCCGTGTTGTGATTTTCTAAGAAAAGTCCAGGAAAGAGTAGTTAATTACGAGGAACATATTCCCTCTAGCAAAATTTCTGTGATGCCCTGTTCGGTTAGCATGAATCCGTGTGCTTTATCAACGCTAAACTTACCGTTGAAAACCATGGAAGCTATCTCATCTGGCCTAATTTGAACCGCACGTTCACCAATCGCCCAGTGGGACTTGAACCCAATGCGAATAATGAATTATACTATATAAACCGAATATCCTGCTAATTATGTTCACATGGTAACGAAGCTCTTTAGGTTGTCCTCAGTAACAGGAAGCTTTTGTTGAAGGTAGGCCGTGAAGCGGATATGGTCCATAATAAGAGTCGATCTCCGCGCGGCCAAGGGGTTGTTACCTTACAAAGTCAAGTTGAAGAAGGTCGGTATTCTATTAAATTTTAATGTGCAATAAACCACCAGCAGATAGCCGGGATGGCCTGGTTGTTAGGTGACCAACTTGCAGTCGTTTACTTCAGGTTCTAGCCCCATTGGGAATTCGGCGGATGGGCGTTACCGAAATTCCCACTCCGAACCGAGTTTGGTTCCACTGCCTGGGTTTCCCCTTGTACTTTCCACCTACTCCCGAAGGCAATCTCGAAAGTAATACCACCACCGGTCCTGTGTTTGCCTTTCACCCAGTCACCTGGATCCAGGAATGAACTTGAATCCGACATACCCGTTTTTATACTCTCTGGGTGGTAGGATTACTATCCCATTTTTCCGTATTTGTGTCTTTAAACCGTGCTTGTTCCCGGCCTGTAGTTGGTCTCATTCTCTAGCTTCACTTACAGTTTCTAAACCACCAATGTTTGTGCATCCTCTGGCCCCACTATACCCTTCTGCTCACTGATCGACTAGCCTCCCGTGTTCATGTCTGCCAGATCAAACCCACGTATTCATCCGTTTCGGTGACATTCTGACCAGATCTGTACATTTTTACTAGTATCCGTGTGTGACCCGTTCGTGGGTCTTATCTTATTATGTTTCTTTACACTCCTACGGTCTTTTACGCCATCTTTATTGTCGCTTATTGTTCTTGCGTATGTAACCTACTTTGTAGTCTGTTCGGTGAACGTTTTTTGTCGCGCACTTGACAGGACCTTCTTCATTGTTCTCTTGTTCACCCTTAGTACTCCATGACTTGAATTGCCTTTTCACACTGTCTCCAACCAGTGATCGTGATTATTCATAATTCTCCACCTGTCTCATAATGGCACGCCCCTTTATTTGTGGTTTGACTTTGCTCTCGACTCTGCCTGTGTGCACCTGCTACCTTTACTAACGAGTGATTTGACGTTCGTTGACTAGTCTGTACACTGTGACCGGATTGCCCATTGATTGAGGTATACTTTCATCAGTGCTTGGTTGTGATTCTTTTTGCAGCACACGTAGTTTACCGACGTCGCGATCTCCGACTACCGATTCGGGGTTCGTTTATTACGAGTCACTCAAACACTGGACAGCAGTCCGGTACAATCCCCCATTAAGCCGAGTGAAACACCTGTGCAATGCTTCCATGGCTTTTAGTGGTGAGTTGAGCTTTCATACTGCACGAAGATTCATGATAACCGTAGGGCATCACAGAACAGAATACGAGGGACAGAAACCGCATTTGCAAATGCATTGCTAATCGTTGTTGTTTGAATACAGTGATCGTTTTTCTCGCACGAGTACTTTAGCTTCTAAATTTTCGATAGAAAAAAAAGACTGACGAAGGTAGTTGCAAATGAATGAGACACACGGATGTGTGAAAAATAACACGTAACGATATCCGAGATTTCTTCATTCAGGGACTTGGTCTTCTAACATTTACCGCTGATATGAAAAAGGATGCCCAAATGGCGTGAAAAGACCGTAGAAATAAAGTCACATATCATTTCATTGAAACATCTTTTTGGGATGAGAAAGTGATCGAATGTAATGAGCGTTTGTTACCACAAGGTAGCAATCAGCAATCTTGAAATTCGTAGTGTCTTATTCCGTGATGCTATTTATTTTGCTTTTTGGGTGAGAACCCGGATATGAACCCTAGTATTGCCACACTTTTGACCGGCGTCGGTCAAAAGGCCAACATGTGGAACTTTGGCTCTCGAGTCTCTCAAGGTCAAACTCTCCCCGTGCAACTGGTTACTTCCCTAATGTGCTGGCTATGTATGCTGCCAGTCCTCCCAGAATTGTTGTGCATCGATGAGATACGAATTAATAAAAATACTAGGTTATTTATGATGACTTAGTCAATTTCCCGTGATAGATAGCATTTCTAATCATAATATGACGAACCAAAGTTCTTCTGCCGTCGGTCATTCGCATCTACAATCCAAGTTATATTATTATGCTCCAAAAGAGTAGCTAATAATCGGCTTCTCGAAATGGTTGAATTCGTACTGGCATAGAAAGGCAACCAAAAGCTGAAAGCTATTAGGGAATTCATTGGGGCAAAAAGCAACCAGATCAGATGCTCTAACTCACACGGGTCACAGCGTTTACAAATTTATAAAACCGCGTTGTGACTGTCAGCTTTGGCTCCTGCAATTCACAGAAAGTGGAATATTTGGCAGCACGTTCCCTTGGTGGAGGCCAATCTTCGGGCGGGATCTTCATCAGTGCGTAAACGCTGGATTTGACAGCCTCATATGAGTAAGTTATGTCCAACTGATATCAGAAGATAACCCGGAACAAAGAAGCAAAATGAAAACAGTTTGAACAGATTGAAATCGCGTTTATTTTCTCGGTACTGGAACACGTTAACTTAAAGTAATTTCATTTTGCAAGGCAATAATTGACATACTATTCCATTTTATATTTATGCATATACGTATATATATATATATATATATATATATATATATATATATATATATATATATATATATATATATATATATGAAGCGAACGCCATCTTATCTTCAGGAAGACTGCGACCTTTGATGATGAGGTGATATGGATCTCTATCACTTTTAGGTTAAAAATTTGAAGTCCGATCGCTCTAACTACACCGGAGATTGATCGTAATCCAATATCGCTTGACTTCTTATCATGGATGAACATTTTCGGACCTTAGGTATTTTTCGAGGGTCGCTATTGCCGGTCCCATTATAGAGTGCAGTGAGACCTTGTCACTGAGTATTACCCTTCAGTGATACTCATGTGTAACCACAGAATGGAAGAATTGGTGGATATTTATAAAAATCGGGTATAGAATAAAATAGCAGAAACATTTACAGCTGTAATCTCGTTTGAATCGAATAGAGCGTGCATGGACAGGGAGTCCATTTCTGGGATCACTCCGTGATTCTTCCAATAGTCCTGACTTGATATGTGGTCAGTGAGTGTTCTTCAATGTACTGTTTTATCCTCAGTTGATTTCCCTTCCGATGAGACTGAAAGCATCGGTACGATCGCCGTAATTTCTTTCCAATACTTCTCAAAGTATCGATTCATTCTAATTTTTATCTAAGGAAGACTAGACTGCAATTGATGCATTAGATTCAAGTTTTATTAGAACTGGCAGACTGCTTGTAGATGCCCCGGTAATGAAATAGTTGAATGAACAGTACTAATTGGAAGGTACTAGCCACGAACTGGCTCTCCTTTGGTTGAGACCACGGTTTACCTATTGTGTTGTAGAAACCCTGTATGGAGGATGAAGGTCCAGGTATATGATGACCGCCAGGAGAACAGTGCCTTGGAAAACCAGTCATAATCGAAGAATGTAGTTTTTTAGTTGGTAATGCAACTTTCTGTGATGACCGAATTGCCCAGAATGAAATCAGAAGACACACCGACTGGCACTGGAACGTATTGGTATCTTAGCTTATGAAATACGACCTTTATATAGGTAAGAAATACGTAACGAAACGCATATGCACAGAGGTACTGATCCACGAGCAATATGACTGGTGGGCTCGAAGTTGCCAAACTCTGTCACGTAGTGTGGAGGCAGATCATGCGCGCGAGACACGCATACTTTGATAATCTTCATCCATGATCGGACTAAGATGAGCACATGGTATACTTGTTAGTGTTCGGAAATGCATAGATGTTGATCAAAGTATACACTGAACAAATTAACACTGATTGGTTCAAATAGGTTTCCTCGAATTGCATATGAATGGGACAGAATCACCACACTTCCACTTGCGCAACCTCCAATCTGCCCTCCTTAGTGGTCTGGGTCGTTCACCGGTCTTTTCTCACTGTCGGGTTCACAAATGAAAACAAACTTATGGCCGTAGGCAATAGGATCGTGGTCAACTGTGCTACCGGCCCTCGGCTATCAAACCTCTAATTGGCTCACTACTTCACAAAATAGTCATCCTAAATAGTGAAGTGGATCATTTTAGCCATTGAATTTGCCTTCTTCATGATACGAATGTGCAAACGTAAAAAATAAGCTATCCCAGAATTTGGCTCTGTGCCGAATTACAGCGTATCGTTGCTTAGGTTCATTTTCACTGTTTCCAAGGAAATGAGTAAATACCCAACAGTTTGATTCACTGTTTAGTCAGTCTGAAAGGTTTGGGTTTTGCCTGCGCACCAAAGAAATCGTGTTTTTTTGTTTCCCCAAAAATAACAGTTAGCGTTCCTTACCTTTTTTACCTGGCGAAAACGATCAGAATGCTCATTTTTTCCTCTTCAAAAACCTTCCCAAGCGATGTCTGAGTGCTAATCTGGTTGATCCAATTTTATTCCATACTTGCGTATGAGTGTAGTGGGAAAGCTAGACCTGATAGCCTTTAAAGCTCACTGCACGGTAAGCGTTAACCCGGAATCGGACACTGAGACTAGGAATGGAGAGCCACGTGAGGTCATGTTAGGTCAAGCGTGGTAACGACCCGGGTGACAGTAGATTAACATCTGCAACCAAAGTGACCAGCAGTGACACGCTTCGGACCCCCAACCTCCAAGGAGTTAGATCAATACAGGTAAGTGTTTATTGTTCGGCAGCAAAGCATTGTCGTAAAAGATGACAGTCAGTCGACATTTCGGGTACCGCGATTAACCGATCTTGAGAAAAACAACCGCGGTAACTGAATAGTCGACTGACTGCCATCTTTTCCGACAACGCTCTTACTGAACAGTAAACGCTAACTCATAACATATTACATGGAGCATCGTTTTTTCGATGCACACCGAACTGATCTGGGCTCCGATACATTATTGGTAAATAAACTCTAAACCACTGGGCCACAGCCGCCATCATCATCATTAAACATTGATCTGACTCCGGAATGGTTCACTGACTGCCTGAACCCTATGTCCGATCGAACCGGTCGGGCTAACAAACGAGCTTCAGACGGTGCTGCAAATGATTTACGTTTAACCGCTCGTAGATTTTCTCCAATGGCGCATGCAATCCCGTTATGTTTCTGCCTTACTCGGGGCTTCCGTGATGGAAACATGATGAGTGATTCTGATTAAGTTTAAAATATTCAACTGTAATTAAACGGGTTGTTCCGGCTTAGGTTTTTAGCAAATACTTATAATGTGAGCAAGCTACTTGTCAGAGATAGTATGGTCCGACAGAGCTGGTATTCCCACCTATATCGGCAGAATTTTATTCTCGAAAACGCATTCGAGTTTTTCAAAAGTCTCGCTCTTGAAAAATAACAGTTTGCAAAATTTCCCCCAAATTACTGAAGCCCAATCCCAAACTCAAGTTTTTCATAGGTATCCAACCCTCGAAATGTTTCAATATCTAAAGTGTTTTCACTATCACTCGAACAAACCTCATTGAATTACCAAGGGAATAGACCCCAAAAACTCGTCTCTTATTGGCGAGAGATAAGAAAACTATTCATTGGTTGAACAAAAAAGTACAATGCCTCCCAAATGGGACGCTCAAAAGCACGTTGTCCGCAGGTTGTTAACTTGTCAGAAGAAGCGAGTAGGACCGTAGGTGACTGAGTCAAACCACCAACAACGAGTTCAGTTGAGTCCATTATCAGATTTTACTTCGCTTGTCGTATAAAGGTTTGACGGTCACAAGAAAGACGGAACAAACAGGTCTAGATTGAAGGCCGAGTAACTGACTGAAAGCCTTTGTTTGGCTGTGCACATGCGCACAAGATAGGAATAACAGCTAGCATCGATGAGCCTCATTATCGATAGCCATAGGGCTGTTGATTGCAGACATGTGGACGGGACGGGGAAACGCAGGCGGCGGGACCGTCGATCGTTCCGTCGGCAATTGCTATCTCTTTTAAGCTGCTTTCAATCAAGATCTGTGAGACTGATTCTGTTGACTTTCATTCAAGATATGAAAGTATTGAGGAGTCAGTCAAAATGTGATTAGATGGTTCTGTTGACCTTTGAACTCCGGCGTGCATTGTTCTGTCGATAACCGATTGACGGAAGAACTTTCTTTTCACCCAAATACAGTGTGCCGCATATGTGACACCCAAAAGGTCACCGCTCACAGACGGTAAACAAGTCAGGCAAAGTGCATGGGACTACGTGTTCCGCTACGATCACTGTCGGAGTTCATTTCACCCGTGGTCTAAAGGTCTGACTGTCACAACGACCACGTAGCAGACATGTCTCGGTTGAAAACTGAGTGACCCATTGAGTGCGTCTGTGTGAGTGAGCATGCGTGCACTGGCTATGATCAGCGACGAACTACAGCGAGGTTTATAATCGATCTCGATGAGGTTGTTGATAACAGACTAATGGTCGAAATCGAAGAAACGGGATCGGTTGGAGGCAAAGTAAATTGCGTCGACCGAAAACGCCCACAAGTAAAACCGTGTCACGTGAAGCTTTGGAAAGCATTTGAAGCCACTCAGCGAAGCATCTGATGACTGAAGAGAACAAGCAGAATGATTTTCCATCGACAGTAAGTTGGAAATTTGTTTAATCCTCACAATAGCCTGGGTAGAACAACCTGAAATTTATGCAGTTGATCCTTATGATTGTAAAGAACGGGCATTAGGCTGGTTCAGTTCGTAGCAACTATAACTTGATTCGGCCTTTCTGTGTTTCGAACGACTATCTGACGGGGTTGTGGCAAGCATAGCTTGTGTTGGCCATCTAGGTGCATGTACAAGTCATTGAATTGGCACGGATGAACTGGCTAGTTATTTCAGTTAGAATTGCAATACACTGGATGATCAAAACTGAAAATAAACTGTGGACCTATTGTCTCACATCTGATCTGCGGTCCCGCTTCCCAGTCATTTCAGTTTTGTAGCAGCTTTGTCCCTGGCTGATCTAGCGGTGTATGGGCAGGAATACTAGTCTTTACCATGTATACATTGAGATGAATGGGTGTGGACAGTAGCTTGTTCGACAATGTCTCTTAGCTCCCGATCAGTGTCCCTAATACCAAAAGTATTCCATGTAATTCTGTATCACGTACTGCGGCCCATACGGTCAAATGTGAGAAAACGAGATGACTTTGCCATTCAGAAACTTTAGCGACTACGCGGTTTACTAGAACTGCTTGCTTTTAACCCAAGTCAATTAAAACTTTTCTCATTTTTGTCAAGTTACGTCAAATTGCCTTATTAGTGCAAGGTTTGTCACGTGAACAAAAGTGCTTCTCCGCCAGAAAACTGATAAGTTTAGGCGGGAGGCAGCACTGGTTTAGCTAACGAATTTTTGCAAAATGACAAAATATTTCACTAGAAAACACTTGAAATTGATGGAAAACAGAAGACCGAAATAGAATTTGCTGACGTATCCAATATTCTTCAAAGTTATCTGATATGCTGCTTTCATTATCATCATCATATCCGAGAGAATATCGGCTGCTCCATCTATTGTACCCTGGCAAACTGCTAACCAGGTAACAGTTTTGTGAGCTGACATGATCAAGTGAATTTCCTTCCAAACTTTCCCATCAACAGAATTCAAAAAGAAATATAAAAACACAACTGTATTTAAAAGTTTGCGTTCATAAAGCTGTCCGGATTTTGTCTCAAAAAGGACGTCTCCAACTCCTCCAACATAATCCCAGGATTCCTGCCAGTAAAATCGGCTGGTTTGCATTCCACCTACGTAAGGTATTGCTTCGTCAGTAAAAAAGGTGTGCCACGCAATGTCGCTATTGACTACCGAGTCCAAAACTGAAGGCGACGGTCTGCTTCTCCCACGCTTAACTTTTGCAACTGAAGCTCCTTAAATGGCTTCAAGTTTCTTATCGTAGAATTCGGGCTACAGACGATCGCAGCCGATGACATCAACTTGCCAGTGCTCAGAGGCTCCCGGGCTTTTCGTCGCCGGACATTTGGTCTCTGGACGCTTGGTCGCCGGACGTTTGGTTGCCGGACATTTGGTCTCCAGACGTATAGATGACCGAATTATGCTATATTCACTTGAGTCTGTCAAATGTCACACCCCCAGAAAGTGGATTAGGGGTAGCCCGTCCCTTTGGCCATTCTCGGGATTTATAGTTAACACCTGGTAATCCAGAGTTATAAATGCATAAATCGATCACGAATCGGTAGGCGAAAACGCGTTCGCTATGCTGTTATGCAAATCCATCAGTCAAATTCTTTTGAGCATGGTGATTTCACAACAACTTCACTTCGGAATTCCTAAAGCCGAAGGCTTGAAACTAAGGTCAGCTGAAATGGCGTTGCAGTCTACTACGACAGTGCCCGATGGATCTGGAATTCAAGCCTTTCTCCTTTTTGAGTCGATAGACACTTGATCAACTTGACTACCTCAATATGTGAACAAATTTACTCACCTTACGGATTACATGCAGCCGGTAAACACAGGATTCATCACTGGCCTAGTCTTAACCAATGGGGTGCTACTTTTGAGAGACGGGGTTTGGTTTGGGTGATAATGGGAACATAATACAGACTGACATTTTGGAAGTACTACATATCAACGTTGAAAACCAATGAAAAAAGGTTTGAGACTGGGTTTCCGCTGTTTTTTGAGAGTGTGACATTTGATAAACTTAAGTGAATATAGCGTAATTCAATCCTCCAAACGTCCGGCGACCAAATGTCTGGGAACCAAAATTTCCGGACACTGTGCTTAGATGCTTTTCTGTGGGTGGTCTCTAATGCTTTTTAGAGCTTCATGTGAGACACCGATTGTGACCATCTTCAGTTGACTGCACTTTAATTGGTCCCCAGCCGATCCCGTTTCTTCGAAAGTGTTCATTAGCCTGCGTACAGCTGTTGCAGCTATTGGCTTTCTCTCCGGATACTGTCGATTGAGAATGTTTGCCATTTGCTCCGCTTTCCGCTTATTCTCGGTGAGGAGGCAAATCGAATGAATTCTCTGTTGCTTAGCATGACTGCAATCAAGAAAGACTGATTTCTGTTGTCACACAGACGTGTTTGCAATCAGCAAACCCATCGAGATCGATTATAAACCTCGCTGTAGTTCGTCGCTGATCATAGCCAGTGCACGCATGCTCACTCACACAGACGCACTCAATGGGTCACTCAGTTTTCAACCGAGACATGTCTGCTACGTGGTCGTTGTGACAGTCAGACCTTTAGACCACGGGTGAAATGAACTCCGACAGTGATCGTAGCGGAACACGTAGTCCCATGCACTTTGCCTGACTTGTTTACCGTCTGTGAGCGGTGACCTTTTGGGTGTCACATATGGGACACACTGTACACTCCCTGGTGTGGTTCTGCTCCAGTATCTTCTTTGGGCTAGGTCGCAAACTTGTCAGAAATTGTTCCGAGTTTGTCCACGAGAAATTTATGCGTATTCTTAGGGTGAGCTCAAAACCAGAATATTCTGGAGATAGTTACTGATCCAAAGGCCATGCAAACCTCCGTGGCGAAACACCTTGGCGTTTCGCAGACAACCTTTCAGAATGTGATCGCGAGCAAGACTTTACAGTTGAATATTCATCTCTCGGGGTGCACAAAGCTCTACTTCAGTTGACTCGACTACTTAAAGGTGGTATTTTATAGATAGTCCACGAAGGTGTCGGTTGAAATTGGAACAAAACTGTGGTGAATTATCGAATGGCACTTTTCAATGGATTTGATGACGTACGAGAAAAATGGCGAAGTTACCGTAGTAGAAAGTGTGATCGGCAAGAAGGTACGGAACTTTGCTGTTAGTCTAGGCAAGTAGGATTTCTAGCTTTCAAAAGTCCGCCCAACTGTAGGAAGGCGGGATGCGGATTGAGATCCCGCAAATTGAGTGGGAATTTTCAGTTTATTATCGTTTAAACGATTTGTGATGAGCGAAGTGGGCTGATCATGATAAAATCAGTGGATTTTTAGATGAGCTGTTCTATTTGAAGCAACACTGCGAGTTCGATCATATCTGATGCTGAGGAAACTGTTATACTACTGTGCCTTTCCCAAATAAAACAAAAAGTGTGTCTTGCTTGGACTTCTGGAAAGACAGTTTCGAAATCCAGGTTGATATTCTGTTTTTCGTTGAAGTGAATCTGACGAAAAATTGCCCTCAGGTATTACTGCCAAACATTCGAATCCAAGCTATTTACAGAATGTTTACGGGTGATTTGTCACCATCGTATTCGATTGCGTCGTACGCCCAGTCAGATCTGCTGGTCTCGTTCGAATTATGGAACTAGTCGTTTATTACTACACGTGACAGGTCGTTTACCTTCTGAAAGTCTTGTACTCTCGAGGAAAGTCACGTGTTTTTTTGTTCATTAGAGTGCAAAGTAGCTGTGACGTACGTTCAGGATGCTGATCAAAATAGAGTAGGAACTTTCGGTATTGAGAAGTGGTTGAAGTAGATGACTTCATCTTTTACGAGTATTGGACAAAGTCTGGGTTCATTGACAAATGCCTACACAAATTGAATCCTGAGATTTTGGAGCGGGTTCTCTGGACGGTAATTTGCCCTGGGCTAGGATAAGCAAATTGTCGATCTTCATACGGCAGTTATCCTAATGGATCTAAAGAAAGACTGAATGGTTCACTGTGCAGTAGTAAACAAAAGCTTCACTCGAGAAGCCCTGTTTACTTTGCTTGGCTGACTGACCTTTGGACTCCTTCTTTCACGCATAAATCTCAGGTCATCCCAGCAACGGCACACCTGAGGTTTGGGTATGAAAGGTGGAGTCTAAAGGAAAATCAACCAAGCAAACTTTCGTCAATCCCACACACTAGTCGCAAGTAATTGTGGGGTATTTACAAACCCTATTCAACTAAGACACACTTCATCTGAATACCGATGATGATCTCGATCGTAAGCTGGCTGATAAAGAAGTACGAACAGGCGAGATTCGTTGTGAATCGAAAGGTATGTGGTTTTCTAAGGAATCAAAATCTGCTGTGATTTGATATTGGAGCTCTTCCCCACTAATGCAACAACAACGGCAACAACAATCCCAAAGTTATCTACTGTAACACCTGGTAGGGTTGGTCGTTCACATTTGCGAAATAATGTCGTCCCACAGCTCTCGTCTCAGAAAGGTCCCTTCAGAACGTTCTTCCATCCGATTCCTTACATTTTAGCTACATGATTTTCACCTTTATTGAGCGTCAAATAATTTGGTCGACAGAAAAAGTTACCAGATAATTCTACTGTTTCAGTGCATCCGCCTTTGACCTGAACCATTTTTCGGAATACATACTGCATAACAATGTTTAAAAGATGTAGACCTTCTGTGTTCAGTTCTCGTCTCTGCGTTAGAATTAAAAGTTTGCTGTAGTAAACCAGTTGGATGTACAAAGCTGCTCTAGAGACTTGGTAAAGCGAAACTCCTCATTGTTAGTTCATTTGTTTCACAGGAATCCTTCTATTCAGTCGTGAAATCTTCTCGGGAAATCCCATTGCATACCTTGCATAAAATGCATGAACAGGACATTTTCGTTTAAATTTCCAACTAACTGGGACCATTCGGAAACATCCCAGAAATAGCTGAGGAATAAATAAAACGACATAGCTTAGTGATTTGTTGAATTGAACTTCCATGTCTTTATTAGGAGCAACACAACGGTGCCACTCATAGGACGCTAGTAGTGCTGAAACACCCTATGCTTCGAATTGTAACAGCTTTTCCCCTATGGAAGCGGAATATTCGCCCTGCGGGGCACGGAGCATTTACTGGGTCTCACTTGGCCGTCAGGTGGGACACCTCTAGGACTTGAATGTTTATGGAGAAAACCAGGGACAGTTTCACCTATCAACCGAGTTGTTTGAAGTCATTACTGGCGTCGGATTTTAGTTCACACCTAAGCTTATAATTTCCCAGCAATGAAACTGTTTTTAAGAAGGGAGATTGGTCTACAGTGTTTGCCGATCAAGTAATTTCCCAGTTTTTGTTTACTTAACGGATAGATTCCAATGCAATGCTCTTACGTAGCTCACACAGAGTACACAGAGCATGATTGTACGTTTTGTCGCACTCGAACGACGGTGATCAAACGGTCAGCATGGGGAACTTTGAACCGTTCCATCCTGAGTTTGGATCCTACCGCTGACACCGTGGCCACAAGTCGATCCCCGAAAGGTACCCTCTAATTTTTAATCATGAGCTTGCGAATGAGTGAAGCGGAAGGTGGTATGGTCTATAGCCTCCAAAGCCCACTGCAATATCAGGAATTGCCGGCAATCAGGTCCGGAGACTTGGAGTGTAGAATCACACAAAGTTCAAATAAGTCTGACGCAACCCATTTCTTTAAGATTGTATTATGGTCGCATGATAAAAGAGAAGCAACCAAAAGAATGATTTAGGATAACAAATAATACCACGGCCTTTCCGGGGTTATTGACCACTGAACGTTTTACTTTGTATGTGTGGAAGTACCCCGTCCCTTATTCTCTCTATCAGAGGGATTTAGTCTAGAAATCTTTGTGGCTTCCTTATTAATCTATCCAATAGTGTATTTTATACGAGGATTATTGGTAAGGACTCAACGCGATCAGAATTTGGTAGTGCCTCCCAGTGACACTGTGAGAAAAAAAAAACTACCTACTGTAAACGATTTGAATAGCTGGGGTCAAAACTCTTAAGTTCCTTTGTGGAACCCGCTCAAATGTAAGGTGCATGCATCTTAGCTTGTGGGCACTGGCACTCTTGCTCCTGCATTCTAGTACACTTCCGTTCGACTGTCTTCGGGGGTTGTGTCCAGAGCTTAAATGGAATAGGTGGCCTGTATTAAAACTCAGGTAGCGGGTCACTGGGCCCGATTCACATTCGACATTCGGCGTTTTTTCACCGTCCATCTAGTATTCCTTTGTACTTGTCCGACCATTTGCAATTTCGTTTGGGAAATGTTTACTTTTCTGTTTTCTCGGACCCTCACAGAGCTACCACCAACTGCTCAACGACTGAGTTCCGGCTTACTTTGCCTGAAGCCGTGCCAGTAGAATATGATTCCATTGGAACCGTAAAATTAAACTTTTTCTCACCGGTAAATATCACTTTATTCTATTCAGCATTCCAAGTGATGTGACTTGTGACCCATTCTTCTCGATTTTTAAAATGGCGATCAGTAATCCAAAGCTCTGATCTAGTCCTTCTGTACTTAAAATGTGGTGTAGAATTCAGCAGTTGCGGCACATACTAAAAGCTCGTAAGTAGTTGCAAGGAAGTACGTAGCTTCAACGCACCGGCGAATCATCGCGAAAGGGTATTCTTGCGGCCTGATTGGATATTTTTTCCAGTTCCACTTTCCCGCCTCATGACATTATGATTTGGCCCTTTTAAAAGGTTACGAATGACTACTTTCTATCTGGAAATTTTCTTGGAAATGTGGCTTATGCTTATCCCCAAGTCCTTATTTGGGAGCAGTTTCCTAGTTTCAACTCAGAGAGTATTGGGCCTTGAGCCTTCCCTTTAGTATTGATACATAAGAGATTTCTATATCTAGTCGGAACTCAAAACTTGAGTGAACCTCGTCCACAAAGAAAACGTGACTTGAAAACGGTTCAGTAGCACATCCCTGGGTATCGAAAACGAGTCGCTAAAGACAAATATTATTTTGTTTACAAGTCCTTTGATATTTTCCCTACTGTTTCAGGGGCACTTTGAACAGCATTTCGCATCCTCTGAAGAACATCTTTCCTTAACAAATAGATTTATCTGTTTTGTACTTCAAATCAGGTTGCGTATTTTGCACCGTAGTAGATTGACATACTAGTATATCGGATTTTTTCTTTCCAGGTGGTTTGAGTCAAAAGTAATCGCATAAACCTGTGAGCCAAAATTTGCGAGAAATAAGTTGTCCACAACTATCCCTTAAGTGGGATTTTGGTAAAAGAAAAACATCCAGTTTCATTCTTTAATAAGAATACACGAGGCTTCTGACCGAATTTCTGGCATTAACGCGTGACGTGATATTGCTTGCAGAATGTATTAACCCTTACTTTTAAACTTCACCTTCAAAGCGATCTAACCCCGTAACACTGCATATGAATTTTATAAAGTCGTTCGGACACAACTTGTACTGGGAGATGAGGTAGTATTCTACCTTATATAGATTTCAGTTTAATAACGTCCGTTTTTTCCGGAGAAATTCTGCGCCAGATTATCCTTCCGCAACATGTTAGTATTCTCAATAAAGGTACCTTCCAAAAAACGTGTTTTCACCACCAGAGATCACATTTAAACTAAATACAAGCAATCATTTTGCACTCTTGTAGATTTTAACTCAAGTAAGAATCAGTAGGCTCACCTGTTCCGTGTCCACATCGTCCCAAACAGCACCTACCTCCGCCCGGACACGTCCCAGGGCACGAAGATCGGCATCCTTCATGTCGACTTTCACGCAGTAGATATTTCTATTCTCACCTCCATAACCACAGCGCGTGCGGCCGTCCACATTCGGGTAGCACATAGTCCAACAACGATCCGGGTCTGCTGTTCCGTCGTAGACCAGTAGTTGTTTCTTCTCAAACCAGGTCAGATTTTCTTTTACCGTATTGAACAATATTTCACTCATTGCACCTCGCGACAGCCAAAATGCCCATGATTCCATTTGGGTCATATTTTTGAAAGGCATAAAAGACTCGACTATGTGGTTCATATCCAGAGGACGATTTACGGTGATCGCATATCGGCCAATAAATTGTGTTCTTCCAGAGTTGGGAAAAAGGACCCCATTGTCTGTGAGTGTAAAACACTGGTAATTTGTTAAAGGAACAGATTTCGCAGTCTACTTGATATAGTTCCGTTAAAATTGTTTTTCAAATTTTTCAAGCTGTGATTTAAACTCGCTTTTTATTTTGGCTGATGAAAATTCTCTAAATTGATGAACTGAGGATTACTGACAGTAAGCCCACAACCAATTACTCATCTCAAATTACGTAGTTGTCCATTGTTTGACGCAGTGCTTGGACTACAGGGCAGCACTGGTAAATAGCACTAATGAGTTCAGTAAATCTGAAAGCATCGGAGATCACACAGATATTTTTCGGTTAAATGGTCGAAATGGATGACGGAATATCTTTAGATCCCAAATTCTATTCTTGTAGAAGGATGAAGTTCCCATTTGTTTAACTACAGTCGGTAGCATACTCCTTCATTACGTGTGGAATGACTGCAGTAAATAATTACCGCAAAGTATAAAAGATAAACGATCTGGTCTTGGCCTTGCCCGAAACAAAACTTCAACAGATTCGTGCACACAACTTCTGTGGTTTGACGAAATCGTGGTGAAGTTTGGTACAGGAAATCTGGGCACAAGTACCAACCGGCGGGCCACAGTGGTGTGTCACAGCATCGAATCGTTATGACTTCAGTCTTCTATTATTAACAATTGCCTAATGACATTTGGTCACTGTGTGGGTAGTGATTTATCAAAGTAAAAAGTTAGTGACAAAGGGATGTTGGATTTTGATTTGGAGCAAGCTTTTGAGAAGCAGCATCGTCAAATAATCTAGGGTTTATAAAGTGTGACTGCTATGGTTGTCTGACGTGTTCACACGTAATACGACAAATCCCATTGCGAATAATCACAGTTTATTTGGTTCAGTGTGCTTTCCAGTCACGAACCATGCATTGGTGCTCACAGCCAAAGACAACATATTAAATCTTCCCAGCTTTGTCTAGCAACTGTTCTCAGCAGTTAGGCACGTCTTGTTGAGTATGTGCATGTTGCCTGCCTACATTTCATGTGACAGCATCTGACATACTGATATCAGTCTACCACAGTGCTTGTTACTCAACCGCTGCTAGCACATCACTGCTTGCATATATTCTTTGCTATAAAAATAACATATCTTCTACGTACAAAAAGGGGCTAGTCTGCCAGTCCGCGTGCCCTCTGATTTTACTTTAAACAATTAAATCACTTAGTAAGCACCGAATTCTGTACCCCAAGTCTAAGTCCTATGTGTGACTTGGTTGAAATGAGCAGAAACTATCGGTCCCTAACGAGTCACATACAATAACAAAAGATCAACTCGAAATAACTGAACTGCCAAACTGAATGATGATACTGTATGACGAGTTATTCAGTGAAAATCAAAGTAACGGGGCGCAAGAAATTATCAGCTTACTGATCCAAACAGAAAAATAGGCCTTTCTCAAACGCCGAACTTTTCGGAAAATTCGGGCTACTGTCATGTAGTTTTCAAACCGCTAAAACTCTGGATAAAATGAAGAAAGATTCGGAGGAAATGTGACAAAATCCACTTACTATCCCTCATCCCCAAAACAAACATCGAGCCCGTGTGAAACACATTGTGTAACACACTCGTATACGAGGTTAGTGCAACCAACGAGGCCAGCGACGGAAATCTCATGGACGGAATACCTGCCTCAGTCAACACATCGGTTTCCATAAATCCGGACTGTTCAACTGGAAATGGCGCACAATTTGGTGCATCGACGGTCATGATTCCGCAGTCCAACTGGCGCGCGAGTTGACCCAAGAAGCAGACGAATGACTGATTCAGGGTTAAATCAATCAGCAAGTCGGGAAACAAACTGCCCGCGGCATTTTTACAAACTACGGAAAACAGGTATATATGCAGGGATATTTCGATTCGTTGGCACGTGGGTAACCGAAGAAACAAGAGTGGAAGATCAGTACTCGACCATCGTCAGTGAAATTTGTCAAAATATGAAAAATGCAAAACAGTGTAGACATGAAAATTGAATCAGTAGTACTGCCCTTGGTCAAAGTTACCTGGGAATCCCATGAAGTACACGTCTACTTTAAAACGAAAATCCTGGACTGAGTTTCCTTTTGCCTGAATAGTCCCTTATAAGGAAACTACTTCTGTCCCTAAACGAATAGGAATGGGACCGATACCTTTTATCAGTGATATTTCTTCCTAACTGAGTGTACTACACACTGATCTTCGGAAAAACATTCGAACTTTGCATTGATAGTGACGCACCATAGGCTTTGCATTGGTCTCCGTTTATGGGAATCTAGACACTTTGTGACAATGGGATTCACTGCTCAGTGAGTAGAAAAGGAACCCGTATCATAGAATCTTAATATATACGGGTAAAAACACAAACTCAGGATGGGCCACAGAAGAAAGAAGCAACATCACTGATTGACAGGTGTATGCACGCAACAATCTCGTTATTTAATAAAAGATGGTATATTGTGGGCATAGGCTGCAGCGAGACAATTCGGAAAAACAGGATGCATTTGGCAAAAGGTAAAAGTGCAAGGAATCTGATGGATTTTTGTGTCGCAAACAGAATTTAGAATACGATTGTTTAGGAGATAGTGGCCCTGCTGTCGACAACCAGCTCGTGTTTACTGCCGCGCATATATTTGGTATTTTAACTGCAATTTGGAAAGTCCTAATTGGATATGAGTTGACTTTGATGTGCACGAGGTGACGTTGACTCGTAAATCGATCGTTTTACAGTGGTCATTTTTCCTTTGAAAAAGACTACTAACTGACCAATGGTCGTACTGACATGGGTGCTTTATCGCCGAAATCGATCCTTGGTCCGTTCAAACGCATTCCCCGTGCCAAATAGGGAACAGTTTATGATGGAAAACGACCCAATTTCCGTAACATTTTATTATGATTCTTTTGACCTTTTAGGCTCGTAAGCTTAAGTTAGATCCAAAAGCGTTGTCTGAATAATCATGACACTCGTGTTACACAAATAATGTAAAATCGAGTAAATTACGAAAATGCAATGTTCTCAGCTCAAAATATTTGAACAATTTTTCAACCTTTATTTCGAACCCAGTTCGTGTACAGCCTTGAAAATGATCAAAATTTCCTGAACAAAATGTTGACCGAATGATATTCTGAACAGCTCATTCATTCATAACCAACCACATTTGCACAGTTTTCTTCAAGATTCCGTGTACTACCGGAGGTTTGAACTTCTAATACTACTACTGAAAACAGTAACAATAGCTAATCTTGTCTCTTCTAGTTTCTCGCGAGGAAAATTACGTTGCATTGTTCGCTTGAGAAGATAGTGAAAGACACGAAAGTTTGCAATTCAAACTTTCAAAAGTGCCAATTTTGACAGCCGAGTGATTGCACAAAGCTACAGACGGCACTGATAACAGTAAGTCAACAAATATGAATTTGTCTATTGCGAATAAATTGATCATTCCAGTCAAGATGGCAACGCCTTGTATGGAAAGCCCGAGTAAAACCACAGTTTACATAGCACTTGTTCCCTAGTACGTCATTCACTAGCACAAAGTTTATCGCTAACCTGTTCGTGGTTTAAAAACGTACTTTCATTTTGATCTGCAGAAGGTGAGGTACATCAATGAATCTGTTTCAGTTGGGAAAACTATCAGCGGTTCACAGATCGCGGCATTTCTTCAATGGATACTTCTCAGAAGTCATCTGACTCCTAAACCTAGGCAATCCTGAGCACGACAATACAGGAACTGAATTATAAAAACGGGCTTTAAATGGATTGTCGATTGAGGTGAATAAACCAGTCTCGCATGTTATAACGCGTATTTGTATCTTCCTGCCTATACTTACCGATTGGCTGGATCTAGTGTACCCCGTCGTGCAAGCTCAGCACTCCCTATATGTTTACGTGTAATGGTCCGGCTTCTGATGCCTTCATTCCATGTTACGGATTGTTCACCTAAAGTGGATTACTCTATTAAGGTTGATGTAGCATTTAATGTGTGGTAAATGACTAATCAGAGAAGTCGGCATCCCCAATCCAACTTCCAACTGCACTTAGTAACTGTACTTGACTGAGGCATTCTATGCAAGGCTTTGCCATCTTGACTGGAATGATCAGTTTATTCGCAATAGACAAATTCATATTTGTTGACTTACTGTTATCAGTGCCGTCTGTAGCTTTGTGCAATCACTCGGCTGTCAAAATTGGCACTTTTGAAAGTTTGAATTGCAAACTTTCGTGTCTTTCACTATCTTCTCAAGCGAACAATGCAACGTAATTTTCCTCGCGAGAAACTAGAAGAGACAAGATTTAGCTATTGTTACTGTTTTCAGTAGTAGTATTAGAAGTTCAAACCTCCATAGGATATGCCCACTAGAGAAGAATACATCAGAATATTCCCTTCATATTTTTCGTTCCATTTCCTATTGAATATTTATGAGCATCATTTCTGAACCTTTTCGTATGGCCTGTTAGGTATCATTGGCAGCCTCCGTGTACATTCGGCGTGTGATGTCGATCTCACGCAAGTCGTTGGCGATTCAATAGTTACCTGTGAGATCCACAAAATGTCATTCTCATTACAGCAGATTTCAAGTGGACATGCGATCGAAATACCTCGTGGATTATCTCTATCCGTTCAATTCAAGCAGCTCATACATGATGCCATCACGTTCTTTTTTCTAAACTGCCAGTGGGATTCCTTCTTCCATATAGGATCTGAAGAATCACCCGAATACTTAAAGCCACTACTCATGCCGAATAATACTTTGTTTACATCAGACCGAGATCGAGTTGCATTCCTGTTAGCCAGAAATAGATCAGTTCAAAAATGGCTTACTCTGTTCCGCCAGTAAAGTTACCGGACTTGGCACGAGTCTCGGTGCGAAGTAGTGCTGATATGTGATTGCTAGACCCGTTTCCTCTATGAGGTCTTTGACGGCGAAATCTGCAATTCGCCTTATTTCTGGACGATCCCATGTGCTTACAATTCCTGTGGGGAGAAGAGGAAACGAAGCACTTTCATATCCGTCCCTTATTTCACGGATCAAACATAAAATGCCACCCCGACGTGTTACAAAATTTCTGAGCTAACAATAATTCACTTGGCTACCTTTTCAAACACCATAGGATATCTATAGAAACCCGACGCCAAACTCCATAACAATTAATCCTCGTGGTCGAACTACGTGATCTGGAAAAATACCACAATCCTGCATAGAACTGAGTACTACAATTTGCTTTTTGCGTTGAAACACTGTAATTTGATTAATAAAGTGAGCACCAAAGGTTTTTAATTTTTCTTCAAACCTATCTGTGTCAGGGTAATAATTCGGATACTTCCTTTGACTGAAATGAATCAAAATAAGTGAAAAACGGATCTGTAGGTTGTTCATAAACTAGTTTCTCAACGCAATACGGCCCACTTGACTGAATGTCTACAAGATAGCGACACAAGTAGAAAGGAATGATGAACACTCTAGCTGATCCATCCACACACAGTAAGCCAGCAGTAATGGCCGTTTTTCAACGGGTTTATATGTTCTTCGGTGTACTCACATGAGAAATAGGGAACACTGCGTCTTCCCCATAGAAATCGTAAGAAAAGAAAGAAGACGTATCTTATGATGAGCAAGTATTTTGATCACTCTTAAGGATTGTAAACGCAAAGGATGGTAATTTATGCTGAATGTGCTACCATACTAAGTAGCCGTTAAGGCTGAACTGTAAGCTTTCGTTGAGGGAAGAGTATTAGACTAGCGCCAAAATAGCCTGTCATTTGTGTCAACGGTTTATGTACGTGAAGCGCTGACTGATTATTCATTTGCATCCACAGCCTTGGCATTGGATTGCGCAACAACACCTTTAAAGATTGGATCAGTTCATTTTATTGACCTGATGCAACCAGGTGTTTCACAGTCGAGGAAGCCGGATATGCCCCGTCATTTTACGTGCTTACAGTAGACCGAATTCTTTATTTTGACAATAATTTGCGTGTGCTCCAACACTGATTTTGTCAAGTAGTCATCCGTTCTGTTAATATGTGCATCACTGCGACCGAAGCTTCATGAAAAAATCAAGGTCTCCATACTTATTTAATTTTAGGAATAGTGACCCAGCTTCTGTAACATGATAATACCTTAACACATTTGAATAAACTGTATGAAAGCTAATCAACTAACATGATTTGAGTTTGAAATACCGTGGAGACACAGATTTGGCAAATAGGACTTACCCAAATGAAACTGTCGTGCTCCGAAGATTTTCATTGCACTTGAGAATAGGACAATACAGAGCCACCACATGTTTACGCAGTCAAACAATTTGACCATATAAGTAACATTGTAATCATGTATGTATTTATATGCACAAAACAGATTTTCTGCCTGACTAGTTCACATACGAGCTTTTAGCACATAAAATCAGTGTCAAGGTCACGCCAATTAGCATCAATCCCGTACTGGACAGCTGAGCCCTAAGAATGAATAAAAGTAAATACTTTTGAGGTTAGTCTAATAAAAGACCATTAGGTTCACATTAATTCCTACGGAAAGACTAATCGCTTGATTCCCTGTTCTTTCTTGGCTACTTAATTTGACTCTTTTGAGACCCTTCAGTGGTCTATTTTAATGAATCTCTCGCAGTTCGATCCGGGTGTAGAGTCCACCAAACGGATGACCTGATGAAGCCGAACAGAAAACCCCACTGTGATTGCGAGAGTGCAAATTTGAAGATGCAGCTGATTAACAAATAGGGGTCAACAAAATCTGAGCGCGGAGCTCAACACACTTGTGGGGAGCATGCCATCTTGTTCTTGAAAATAGAAAATTAAGATTCACCTGAGATTATTCAGGAATGGACATCTCCTAATCGTATGTTGTCCAACAGAAAAGTGCCACACGTTTGACAAGGACGATCAGTTCTGTAATTTTACTATTTTCATTGAACTGTGATGTAATTTAGAGTTGACAGTTTGGGCAAATTTTGATCCATTTCCAAGACCAGTCAGATGGAGATAACAAACAAACCAATATGGCCTTTTTTAATTGACACTATGGAATATTTATGATTCCAGAGTTTTTTACTTTTGTAATGCTTTCAGCACGATTGGTGATATTTTGGTTGGGCTCCTGGATCGGTTGAAGTCAAGTGGTCAGGTGGTTTAGAGCGCATGCTTACCTCCTCCGAGGTCATAGGTTCGAACGGCGCCACCTTCAGTTACTTTGGTGGTGGACAGCAATTCTCTGCTGTCCACCTCGCTAGCACACCTAGGGTGTTGGGACCGTACGTGGTTCCCCGTCCTGGGTCTCACGGTCTGGTTTCCGGTTTCCTCAAGTAGAGCACTGGACCTTTATGGCTGTGGGGTATACGCCTTCCATTCCAGTCACGTGCAAGCAAATAATTAAAAAGAAAAAGTTATTCATCTCAATAACTGTTTAAAACCTTTTTATAACATATTTCTGTTACATTAGTTTATACTCATTTGCCCAGGTTCCATGTGTCACATCCACACAAGACACGGAATTGTGGCTTTGAAATTAACTAATTTTCTCGACCTTAACAGCAGCTACTCTTAGATTTCCCCAATCACTCGCCAAGCTCACTGGATTCCTTTGGGAAGATTTTCTTTCTCTTTGGTCCTATTCCATACTTGCTCATGAGTGCAGTGGAAGAGGTATACGTCATAGTTTCGAAGTTCACTGCACTACTGCGAATAGCCGAAAACCAGACGGTGAGACTTGGAGTGGGGAACTGCAAGAAGTTCCAATAGGTCAGGTGAAGGAACTACCTGGGGGATAGTGGACTACCGTCTACCACCGAAGTAACCGGCGATGGTGTAGATTTGAACCCCGGACCTCCGAGGTGGTAATCAAACGCTCTAAACCACTTGACCACCACCGACCAAGGAACCCAACCGAAATGTCATCAGTTATGCTTTCTGAGTTAAAGGTAGGCTTTGTCGTACAAAGCATTGCTTCTATTCATTAAGAAGAGGGAACTTAGTCCAAAATTGACCATAAAGGATTGTGTTAGAATCAATCACACTCGGTGGCTACTGCAGTATTTCACGTATCCAGTGGGATTTATCATTGCTCTGGGAAGCAGAACATATAATTCATGATAAAGAGTGATAACAAATAGTTTGCGAAATGCAATTTATACAATCTGAAAAATTTTCTGAAATGATCCAAACTATTGAAACTGTTTGAATCGACGAGATTCAAACGCGCATGAAAGTCAGCCACAATCCCATTGAACGAGTTCCCTTCATATTTGGAGCAGTTCAAAAGTTGTCCTATTTGCCAAACAGCATTTCATTATATAACACGTCAGTTTTCCAAGCTGATGGACTCTGGTTGATTTGAAGGAAAATTCTACTGCAGGTTATCAATTTACAAGTTAGTTCACTTTGGAAAACTCCATGAGCTACTAGATTTTGGGCTGATAAGCCGTAAGATCCTTTGATGAAGTGCCTGAAGTCAGTTGGCTTGGCCTTGCATCTCAGTTAGAATTGTACACGGTGTATCAAAGCGCGGATGACGTTCAAGCGTGGGTTCAAATCCAGCCCAGATCAACATTTTCGTAATTTGATCAATTCGGACATAGAATCCTATAATTTGTCTAACACTTAGTATTTTTCTTGCTCTAAGTCATACCGAGAAGACAAAATTCGGCCTAATAGCTGCGAGGTTAAGCTAATAAACTGTACCCTGGGGGTTCAATACGGCAACCCTCTGAATCAGCATTTAATCCCGAATTAATCTCAGGTGTGGTGGCTTGATTGTCACTTGAGGCTTACAAAAGCACTGTTTTCGCCCCGCACTGATTTTTTCTTGATACGTGCTTCGCCTGCACCGGTGATCCAGTTCGTTGAAGCATTCCAAGATATTTCTGACCTAAATTGGGAGTCGGTGTGGCCGGAGTGTTTGGCACTGACAAATGTGACACTGGTTCCCGTACCACTGTGGTGCGCAGATGCGGCGATAATCCGATGGAGATTGCATGTGTTCACTGTGTAATACACACAAAACGAGGGGAACTCGGTGGTTCAGAGGTCAATCACGGCATGAGCGATTACAACACTTACATCGGTGGCCTGTCTTTACACTCCCAACGTGTTATTTCCTCTTACTGTAGGGGAATGATAAAGACGATATTTGTTGTATTCTACACCATTGCCTAGTCATGAATTATTGGCTGGATGATTACTTTTGGACAAAATTGGGTAAATTAAGCAAGTGCATGCATTCGTGGTGTGTCGTGATGGGGCCTTTGAATTTCCGCCGTGCTATTCTGTGCTATCGTCACTTCGTTGGCTTATTTACATCGTTGTATTTCACCGTTTTCACTTCCACACCAAAGCTGCATCCTCAAAGCTTAGGTACAACGTGCACATTTTGATTTTTGTGAGAGATACTGTTGGACCTAGTAGGATTGCGGGATTGCACCACTTTTCTCATATATGAGAAATGAAGTAAGAAGGATCGAATAACATGCGGTTGGAAAAGTCATAACATTTGAGATAGATGGAAATTATTTGCTCGAAGAGGAATATTGAACCAATGTGCATCCCGTTGATCCTATCATATAATATCCTTTCAATCATTTTGAAAATATCCCATATCAGCTCCTTGCTGAAGTCTACGGAACTTTCGAACTGTGGCTTCGTTTTGTTTCAAAAATTGTAGTTTCATCAGGCGACGGAAGGTGAGTTAGTAAAGCATGATGGATTCCCCGGCCATGGGCTGCACATACATCCAGGCAGAAAATTCAAAATGGAAGGTGTTTTTACCTAAGTACTTCTTGTTTTGTGTCATTCAGCCTCACGCATTTTTACATGCAATGTACAGTTTTTGCTGTCAGACCGTTGAACGTATGACACGCTTTATACCTAGATGATCTTTTGTTGTTGCATTTGGTCTGTACACAACCCTAGACTGTAGTTCCACGGAACTAACCTGCTTCCTGGATCCATTCTATTCGAAACAGGGAGGGCCGACAACTAAATTTTGTTATGGCTGGCGAGTTCAACGGCCGTTATTTGACCTTCTACAGTCTGATGTCCCACCACAACCTTGTTCATTTTCCCACCCGAGATAACTCTTGCCTAGAATGCTTCTTTGTGAATGAGTCATCTTTCATTAATGCTATGAGGTATGTCCCCTGGGAAGCTCCGATCGTTGTATCACTAAAGCCCTTCCTAAATTTTCAATAAATGCACTCACCAAAGTCCAATAAAGCACCCAGTCCCATAGATGCATTTACGGCAGCATGATGCTCTCAATATTCATTTACTGAAAGGAGTGATGGCCTCTTCCAACTTGGCATTCTTTTACAACCCTGAAGAGTCTATGCATTTGGTAATATTACGAACTACTTAGACTTCTGATGCGAAATGTGCTCTCCACGAACAAAGGTTATGATGCTTTCAGGCCGTTTCGACTCGAAGCCAGAGCAATTACCAAAGATGAATGAAGGAGCATATCACTAGCACAACAAGTCTGCCGCCAGACTGTTAAACCTGTACAATGTGCGCCTGCAACCGATCCACTCCCGAGAGGGTCGAACTTCTACACATGCTACTGGAAACAAAAGCAGTAGCCAGGTGTTGACATCCGGCAAAAAAATGCGTTGGATTGTCCTCTTTGGATGATGACGATTGATACTGTGATTAGCTAATTAATCTTCAAAAACTTCCTTTTTATTGCGAAGCGAGCTTATCGAGCTACCGACTTGCTCCTACGGCACTGCTAGTGATATATCAACCAATAGTGACACTCAGGGTCAATTGACTGATAGCTATTCAAGTTTATAGTGTGCGTAGCTGGACGCGAATAAGGCAGATCTCGATTAGAGCTTGAAGTAAAGACGGTGTCATAATCCATTCCATATATGCATATTATCAAGGAAATATCGCGAACTAATGGGTCTTTAATAGCAGGCCCTAAAGAAGTTACTACTACTCTCCTGGGCAGTTTAGGAATGAACTAAAAATACTACTTGGTCGTGCTCTCCAAATAAATTATATAACGCATATTGTCGAGGAACTTAACAGGTCTTTTCTACCAGAAACTAATTCAATCGATTTATAACACAAATTACCTGGAACACTGGACAAACTGGTAAATCATCAATACCTTCACCCAAAACGAGATTTCGGAGAGTTTTAATCGATCAGTATCAATAAAACCTCCGGACCCGATAGCCTAAGTTCTTAAAATTTGTGCTGCCGGCTTGACTTCTGTGTTCTCCTCTACATTCAATCGACGTCTGTCATAAGGCATCTTTGATTTATCCTAGCATCAAGTTCACACCGAAGAGATAAGAGGTAAATTTCCTCCCTTCGCATCCACTTCAGTCCTACTCAGGGCTTTCAAGCGGGACTGTAGTCGACGATCTTATATCCGCTATTGGTATTTCGGATTTAAACCAATTTGTCTACCAAAGATAACTCCCTATTCTAGATGCCTTTAGCTGTCTAATCCATCCAGCGGCTTTACTAACTGATCAGAAAAATAAACTCCTTTACTTGTTTCCGGATCATAAAAATGTTTTCAGTTCGCTCAACAAAGAAGGTTCACTCTCGCTTCCAGGTCAGCAATGCTTGCCAGTCGGTTAACAGGCTGTTCAACAAACCGGTATTTGTTTACAAATCTTACTTGTGATATACCCTCAACAACTGTCAATGAAATCGAGGTGTTGCAAGGTATTACCTTATCACC
The DNA here is from genome assembly GCA_948099385.1 of Fasciola hepatica. Classification (NCBI taxonomy): domain Eukaryota; kingdom Metazoa; phylum Platyhelminthes; class Trematoda; order Plagiorchiida; family Fasciolidae; genus Fasciola; species Fasciola hepatica. Next base: position 2,324,507 of record CANUEZ040000112.1, on the reverse strand, counting down.
ATTTTCGTTGGCTTGCTATATGAATGACTTTTCCTCTACTACATCATCCTTTGCTTTCAAGCACGCCGAAGACCTTGTAGTCGGCTCAGAATCCTGTCACAAAGTTAATGTCAATACACTATAACAGTCTACCTGTATAGAGATGGAATGGTCTGACGCCGTCAGTTTAGCACTTAATTCAAAGAAGCGTCTGGAAGTACCGTTTTCATCTGATCGTAGATCTACGTCATAATCAAATAATCCAACACCCATGATAGTGGGTCAAAATAGGGAAAGAGTTCAGCCCTATAAATATCTTGGTGTGCTTTCTCATTATACCTTAAATGGACCCACTGCGCGCAAGAGCTTCTTGTCAGGGTAAGAAGACTGACATCTTACATTATCCACCTGAAATCTCTACGAGTGCCTACCCACATCATTTCTAAGTTGAATTATTAGTGTATGTTATGTTACTGGTTATACTCCTGCCCTGTCATTTTCACGGGTTTGCTTGCTAAGTTTTTGTGTCGATCAAACTCTCCTTTAAAAGCATTTCTAAGTGAAGCGACATATCTTACTCGGAGTCATAGAACTTTGCGGAAAAATTCCCTCTTTCTGCATATGAACGACAATGTAGTACCATACTTTTTGATAAAACCCGTTACACTCACCTTTCTATTACACAGTATTTCCCACTCCGCCAGCAGTGGTAAATCCAAACTGATGTGCTCCCGAAGTACGGCTTTTTTAACTCGTTTATTCCATATCTAAAAAGGCTGCTTGCTTCGAAGGAACACTTAGAAGACGGATTGAGAGAATTGCGCACAATCACGATTTTCCACTTTCATTTTGTTCTTTATTGGCGAGCTCGGCGTACTGATCCGATCATTACCTTTTTTCTTTATAATATTTTCATTACCACCGCAAAAGCTTGCAACTGATGACTTCTCGCTGAAAATTTGCTCTTTTCGGACAAATAAAGTACATTCTTGACTTGTTCAAAGTACCTGTGGTGATTCAGAGGAAGTCGAAATGCACAACTTACTACTACGATGTTGATAGTAGTCAAAACCGTATCAGCACACAAACTGCAGGATTGGCTTGTGCTTCAACCTTCGCTGTGCCAGTGAGCCCGCACGAGCTAGCTGCTTTCATCATGCCGTCCAATATTTCACTGTCAGACCGTTTAATTGGTTGTTCTGGTTGATTCACCCCCATCCACTGTTGAATAAATCAATCTATCCACCCCACTGACACCATCTTCCGACTAGAACTGAGTTGATAACAGTCGCGTGTAATCGGAAAAAGTAGTGTATCTTGTAAAAGGTTATGGGACTTTGCACTTAATTAATGTATAGCTTCACTCTGTGTGCTGCATACCGTCTTCATTGTAGGCGTCAGTACTTAAGACACCGAGGGGAATATACACACGGTAAACCGTAAACGAATCGGGGGAAATGCCTGTGCCAATAAAGGACGAAGTACTGAATAAACACCTAAGTTTGATAGGATACTTCATGGATTTGGTTGGCAGTACATTCGGTCTTTAGGCCAGAAAAAGAAAATCATGTCGGGTAGTAAGCCTCCAGGTGACATTCGAAGGGTAACTGGGAGAAGTGACCAATTTTCGAAATGTAGTGTGGTTGATTTCTATTTTTATTCTGTAATCAAGTGTGTTTATCTGCCCTATTCGAGAGAATCATTTTGGCCATCAGTAATCAACCACGAGCACAGCTCCATGAGAAAAATCAGTTATACTTACCATGGAGTATGTGGCACCTGAGTTGTCTATATTGTGCGCCCACTTCAGATTACAGCGTGAGCATTCCGTACAGTCTACTGGTCATGGCAACCGATCAGTTTGTAGACACACCATTCTGCTGGATTGGGATCAGATGCACAAAGCTAGGCCTTTTAGGAGCCTCCTGTATGAAATTAAAATAGAGCATCAAGTCCTTTCTGACTAGAGATTATTGAGACCAATCAGATATAAACTACGATTTGTGCATCAAAATTTAACCCTAGCCATTTTCCTGCCTATTGAGCCTGTAGTAAACAAGTGTTTTTTATTATTTCTACCAACTTCTCGTTGATAACGCTTGAAGTTACGCAATTAAATCGTGGTCGTGTCAGGAAGAATGCTGTTTTCGTATAACATGGGTTGATCAATGAGCCTGTGTTTTACTCAGTAGATATTAGTCAGCAAGTAAAGCGTGTGCACCGAACGGGGTACACATTAGTTACGTCTATGGTGTGATTCCACGTACAGTATCAACGATTAGTTCTCATCGTTGAAAACCATCGCAGCATTCGTTATAGAGCTGTTTGGGCTGTTCGAAAGTTGATACCACGTGATGAATGGTTTTGAAAGCAAATTCCTTCACTTACTATTCATACTGGTCGAGTAACCACGCTCAATTGGGTATGTGTTGCTTTCGACTCGGTTGAGCCGTTATTGAGGAGATGTCCGTCATACGATTCCGTCGCTATGTGAGCGACGCGTTGTTCGCGATTAGAAAAACAAGTGACGGATGGGCATTATGTCGTGTTGAAGCAGAAGCACCCGTTGAGAGAGCCAGCCAGCCAGCCCGAATAGCCTGGTTTTAACCCGTGTGATATTGACAGGTGAGTCATTTTGAAAGCGAATTCAATCTATCTTATTGTTCATCCACTGTACACTTCCATCCTTCTAATGTCTACCAATAGTCCCACTAGAATTTTCAGCTTTCTATAAGCTGGTCCATCAGAATTGGGAAGATTCTGAGGTAACCGAGGCTCTAATGTATCCGATTTGAGGTAGCTCGGGATTAGACGCGTTGTGTTCTCATTAGTCAGCCAGCAAAACAAGCAGTAAGATAATCTGGGTAGACGCAATCCGCAAACCTGAAACTGCTCGCGAGCTTTTCTGAACACAAAACCAGTAATTCTGAGTAAAACTATGGTGATTCTGTGATTAATCCAACATTAGAATTTTAGTCCAGGACAAAGTTCATTTAATCCGACATGTGATCGATAACACAAAGTTAATCTTCACACAACCAACATTATGTGAACATGGTTCATTCCACTTCATACTTTGAATACATAATATGCTCATCGATGGTGAAACTCTACACATTCGATCGAACTCTGTTGCCTTACAACATTCGAGTAACTTATGATGACTACTCGTATGCTTGCGAACCGAAAGCCGCTTGTCTATGCGTTTCTCTACATTTGTGTAGCCTACAAAAAACCTTAATTTGCATGCTTATCGAACGATACGTTTCTGTACCAGTTGGAGTGATTTTTAGGTTCATTTTGGGCAATTCGGTCATCAAAAAAAACACTCAATAAAGTGACACGCAGTATTTAACCAAACGTTTTTTGTTAGTCGACTATTTGAAGCGGATTCGAGGAGGCGCATCTTTCGACTGGCAGGGCTACTTTTTTCTCCTGCTGTCACTCTGGAAGCCTTTAGAAAAGAGGACGATGGTGATGGTGTTCATGGACATGACAACCCTTTTTTCGCAATCATCGTGTAAAATAATATCATAACAAGTAGTTGTGTGTACAAATGGAACATATCCGATTTGGATAATGATTCTAGTTACACTGGATGTGCACTGCTGATGATTCCCAACAAGGATGAAACAGCTGTACAGTGCTTCCATGGTTTTCAATGGTGAGTTGAGCGTTCAAGCTGCATGATGAATCATATTATATACAAATCTAATCTCCTACTACTCACTTGCAAATAGTAACCAAGCTCTGTAGGTTGTTCATAACGGAATGCCTTCGTTGTACTTAGGCCCCTACAGAGAAGTCATCCATCATAGGAGTCGATCGCTGTGTGGGAAGCGGGTTGTTACCGTTCAAAAGCCAGTGACGGAAGGGTGCTATATCATGTAGTGTAGATGTTCAACAAACCTTTGAGAGCCAGCCCGGATAGCCTTGCGGTTAAGGTGTTCGATTCATAATCGTTCACCCCGGGTTCGAGTCCCCGTGGGGGCTCGGTGGATGTGCACTGCTGATGAGTCGAGTCCCAACAAGGATGAAACAGCTGTACAGTGCTTCCATGGTTTTCAATGGTGAGTTGAGCGTTCAAGCTGCATGATGAATCATATTATATACAAATCTAATCTCCTACTACTCACTTGCAAATAGTAACCAAGCTCTGTAGGTTGTTCATAACGGAATGCCTTCGTTGTACTTAGGCCCCTACAGAGAAGTCATCCATCATAGGAGTCGATCGCTGTGTGGGAAGCGGGTTGTTACCGTTCAAAAGCCAGTGACGGAAGGGTGCTATATCATGTAGTGTAGATGTTCAACAAACCTTTGAGAGCCAGCCCGGATAGCCTTGCGGTTAAGGTGTTCGATTCATAATCGTTCACCCCGGGTTCGAGTCCCCGTGGGGGCTCGGTGGATGTGCACTGCTGATGATTCCCAACAAGGATGAAACAGCTGTACAGTGCTTCCATGGTTTTCAATGGTGAGTTGAGCGTTCAAGCTGCATGATGAATCATATTATATACAAATCTAATCTCCTACTACTCACTTGCAAATAGTATCCAATTTATGTCAGTCTTGCACGAAGGAAGCTACATGTGATTGGTGGAGTGGGGCATTAGAGAATGTGGTACAGACAGGTGTCGGATACTCGAGTGTAAGACGAACGGGACAGGAGTGAATCCCGAGAGGATATTCATGGCGCATGAATAAGCTTCACGGCATCATGTGACCGATTCAACCACAATTGGGGGCCGATTGAAATCCAGTATTATTCGAAAAACAAATGTGGTTTACCATAGAAGTCCAATTTGGTGAAACAGTTGTTTTTCAGTAATTCATTCTCAAGCTGTTTACAAATTACATGGGAGATATTAAGCAAGAATCATGCGGATAGACATTGAATAAACAAAAATCATGGGTAGGGGTTTGTCAACAGTCAATTTGGTCTTGTTATTTGATTGATTTATCTAACTTACGCCCTGTGAGTGACAGGCCGAATAAATCTGTCGTCCTGTCACTCACAGGGCGTAAGTTAGATAAATCAGTCATGCAGCTTGAACGCTCAATTCACCATTGAAAACCATGGAAGCACTGTACAGCTGTTTCATCCTTGTTGGGACTCGACTCATCAGCAGTGCACATCCACCGAGCCCCCACGGGGACTCGAACCCGGGGTGAACGATTGTAAATCGAACACCCTAACCACAAGGCTATTCGGGCTGGCTCTCAACGGTTTGTTGAACATCTACACTACATCCATCACAGGAGTCGATCTCTGTGTGGGAAGTGGGTTGTTACCGGTCAAAGCCAGTTTGGGAAGGGTGCTATATCATGTAGTGTAGATCTTGAACAAAGCGTTGAGAGTGAGCCCGGATAGCCTTGTGTTGTTAAGGTGTTCGATTGACAATCGTTGAGCCGTTGTTGGAGTCCCCGTGGGGGCTCGGTCCATGTGCACTGCTGATGAGTCGAGTCCGAACAAGGATGAAACAGCTGTACAGTGCTTCCAGGGTTTTCAATGGTGAGTTGAGCGTTGAAGCTGCATGACGAATCATATTATACAAATCTAATCTCCTACTACTCAATTGCAAACAAGTCAATCAAATAACAAGGCCAGATTGACTATCGACAAACCCTACCCATGACTGGTGTTTATTCAATGTCTATCCGCATGATTCTTGCTTAATATCTCCCATGTAATTTGTAAACGGCTTGAGAATGAATTACTGAAAAACAATTGTTTCGCCAAATTGGACTTCTATGAGATACTATGGGTATTTTTTAGACATTGAAATGTGGTTTAGCTTTGCCACTGCGAAAATAATTCGAATCGTATCGTAAACCATTTTGGTCATCGATTTGTGGTAAGGATTAGGAGATCTCAAGTAAATCAATCGTAAGAAGAAATCGCCGAAGACTTCGGGGTAGCAAAACACATCTCTTCGGTTGGTGTGGTCTGTAACGAATCACGATCAACCTTGTTGATGAAGCTCTATCAAGGATATCCGGAAAAACGAAGAATTCACCGGGGTTGAAAAATAGAGAGTTCCCTTTTCTGCCACACCAGAAGTACGATGTGCCGGTCGTTTCTCCCATAAGGCTATGCACCTTATAGACAAGGACACGTCCGTCCGTTTGCCATACTTTTTTTCTACTACTGGAAGTGATTCAGTGCGTAGAATCTTCTGCCAACAGCTCCGACTTGAATAAGATCGAGAATTTATCCCGAAATTTTAAGTAAGAAGTTATCTCAGTTTTCCCGGTTAACATAAACATTTGAATCAGTTTTTTGGCTTGGAAGTGGGAATTATACAAAAGTCGTGATGTCCAGGGAATTTCGACAACACCTGTAATTTCAGCCATAATCTCCAAAGTGCATAATCCGGCGGGTAATCACGATACAACGACCACGTGGACTTGGTGGAGGTTCATCAAATTCTACTTTGTTATATTCAATCCCCCGTGGCAGCAAGATTACCAGTGATTACCTCAAAAGATGAGGTTCGGAACTCTGGTCGTCCTGATTTAAATCAGAAAATCAGTAGGGCGATATTCATCGGGGGAACTGACCTGTGAAACACGTCTCTCCGTCAGGTATGCATTTTGATTGTGTTGTCCTTTATTCGTGTCTGTACTATGGAACATGTAGCTAAATTACAAAATTGATGCTAATTTCAGTCAACATCTTTTGACGAACGATTCGTCATTCCGTAACGTCGTCTACTAGACAACTGAAAATTAGTTGATTCAATGAAAACTGTTCTCATCCTTTTTTAGGACTATACATCTTTTTGTCATGCTTCTAGTGCCCAAAATGCGGATCGAACTCAGGATGAAGGATTGTGATTTACGCAAACAGTCACCTTTTAGTGACTTTGGAGGATGAAATCTTGTCATTTGCACACTGATCGATGCAGTTGATGGGGGTATCAATGAATTACAGTTTTTTTACTTTAGACTTGAAGGCGCAAGTAAATGATTAGGGACTGCTTTCGAGGCTAATGCATTTGCAAACGGTGCATCTGTGCAACTAGCTTTTGAACACATGAAGTACCATGGTCGTCACTTACGAGACCTACAGCAAAGTAGCCCCCGGGTAACAGGAGAAAATGACCAAAGCTGGCAGTGCAACTGATGCGGTAATATCAGGTTTGTGCGTGGAACTCAAATCTAAGAGAGTGGTTGGAAGAGCATGTACCCAACTGGAGCTATCGGCACAGGTGAGTGAAGCTTTGAGGTGCCCGAAACGATGACAGTCTAACATACATAGAGTATCTTTAAATAGATATGACTTGAATTGTGTGCTGTTATCAGTAGTTACCGTAGCAAGGCGTCCGTCCAACGAAACTCAACGTTCCATAAAATTAGCCATCATAGTTTCTGTTTCTATACTGGGAATGTGAAAAGTCTCCAGCCAACCAATGAAAAGGTCGTTCACAGTAGGATGATAGTGAAAATCTCTAAAGGGGCTGAGAAAATCAATAAAATATTAGTGCACGTGAGAAACTCGTGAGGCTACATCCAGAAAGTGTCCTGAGGGAACCAGTGCATAACTATTTAACTTCGACTGTTGACATTGAACGAATGAACAGACCCAATTACGCATTTCTTTCTCCACACTTTGGCAGACGTATCTACCGACAACGAGCTTGGTGACAGTCCGTGTTGTGTGGCCATTTTGGAGTTCCGATCGATACCACAATGACTCCAGATTAATACGCTGGTTCACGAGAACATAAAGAATATATGGGTCGTGTGACGGAAGCTTTTCGTTTATTCATGTCAACCCCGAACGAAAGCCTATCCGTATGCATACGGTAAAGTAGGGGGATAAAAATGTAATAGTAGAGTAGCCAAGATCGAAAGTACTCACAGTGCGTACGTTGCGTACTTTGGGGAGTATGAAATCTCTTGGGTTGCTCCCAAGGTGGGCAAACATTTTGAGTCAATCATTTTCGTGCACAATGCTGACTAATGCATCAGGATAAGAACATCTGTGTTGAAATGCTCAACAAAGATTTGAAACAGTGTGTCTGATCAACTTTGAGATCTGATGCAATTAAGTGTCTTGCAATGGAAGAAGCTGACATTTTCATGTCAGTGTGTATAGCCCCAGCAGGTTGCACGATCAATCATGACAGCCATTTGAGTATGTGTCTTGACACTCGATGAGTCAAGTAGCGATCCGTCCTGCCGATGTGTACGTCACTGCCTATGCAAGTGGATTGGTAGACAACGTGAAACATTTTGATCCTCAAGACTGAGTGATTTTGAAAACACAACCTTTCGGTCATCTGCGGTATAAGCAACTGCGCCGCTGTAAATGTGTGTTTTAGGGCTGATTTAAGATTTTAGTTTATTTGATTAAATAAAATTTCTCCTGTAAAAGGATAAGTGATAAGTCTTGCTTCTTTCCGAAGTCCACTGTTTTCTCGCGCGCCGGTTGGCGATTAACAAGAGTAAGCGAAAGACTTGCACCTGAAGCCTGTCTTTTTTCTGTTCTCGGAAACTGGATAAAGGAGACCCGGTATTTTATATTGGTTGATTGCCTATTGACCCGTGCCTGCTGGTTATCCCATTTACTCGCACGCACATACATTATATGTGACTGAAACATCCTAGCCAATCACACTTCCCCTACGCACTGGGCGGTCTTGCTTGACCATGCAGATGGTACGTACAGACTGTGCTTGTGCTGATGTAGTGCTTGCTTGCTCACGAGTGTACCTGCTTACTCGTCCGCTTATGTACGGCTAATAAATGGATTTGTTACGTAATGGGTGCTCCTTTAATTCCGAATACAACAGCTCGGAAGCAGGGATACGCGAGATTATACATAAAGCCTAAAAATGTAGGAAGTCAACTCATGTGCACGACGAGAAGCAACTTTAGAAAAGATGCGTCACATTATCAAACACGAGGAACTAACCAATGAAAACTTCGACCGGTTTGACTGGTGCGATTTGGCGGGGATCTGTGAAAGACAGAAGAATTCCCGTCCATTGGAGGTTAGCGGCCTTTATCCCTGTTCCTAAGAACGACTCTTTCACATTTCGTCTCACTGCTTGGACTGCAGCAGCTTTGGAAGTTTTTGAAAAGTTAGTTCTTCCACGTGTGGAATCATCCTTGGATGTTTCGGATCCCTACCAGTTTGCTTATCAACCTTCACGGCCCACTCCTGATGCTCTTGTTGCCCTGGTGCATTGCTTTCTCTCGTCACTTGATTAAAAGAGTAAGGCCCTTAGGATTTGTTCCTTTGACTACAGTGAGGCTTTTAATCGTGTCGACAGGAGTGAGTTGCTCTCTTTTCTCTCCAACTAGAGTGTCGAGCCCCCCCCCTTTATTTATCTGTTGAGCGCTTACTTCCGTAACCGTCACCGTTACCATGGCATCAGCTCTTCTTTTATTTACTTCTACCCTTCGTGTCCCCCAAGGTGTCGTATCATCACCGTTTCCATTTCCACCATACGCATCTTCCATCCCCACCCATGACAATGGACCCCTTATCAAATGCGTTGACTGTTTCATTCTCGGCTAGACGTATTTCCATATTCCCTCTTTTCCGACCATTCGCAGAACTTTCTGAATGGTCCGATACACATAATTTGGGTTATGAATCCCCTCATACGTGGTGACATTCTTTTTACTTTGTGGCCGGCGATAAGCCATCCGATTTCACTGACTCTTGCATTCCGGCATCAAATGATGGGGAACAACTGAATCATCAAGATTCAGTAAAGTACCTTGGTGTGTTATCTGATCGAAATCTTACGCGGTCACGACAAGTAAGCCACATTCTTACAAGGACCAGACGTTTGTCCTTTTACGTATAGTGTCTCAAATTCCGCTTGGCACCAACACACCCCATCAAACGCTTTGTTTTTTTCACGTGCTCTACCTCACTGGTTTTATGTCTCTCCTGTCATTTTCCCCTATCTGTTGTCAAAAGACTTCAAAGTAATCTCTAGATCTCTTAAATTCCTATCCTCTTGTAGTGGCTTAATGAGACAGCCATTCACTCAACTTATCATTTCCCCCAACACAGCAAAACTGGCCGTGAGCTTTCCGCAGAAACACTCATTGATTCTACTCACCCTATTCACGAGCATCCAATTAAATATCCCAGACACAAGAAACAAGCTTTCCCGGTCACGCATTTGAGAACAGAAGTCAAAAGCACAGATCGCACGATGTATCCTGGATCATTTCGATGCAATGTATCAGATCCCAGATCCGTTCGGGATGTATCAAAAAAATGATGCGCGTTTATTGTTCGGTAACACAGAGTTATCGGAAAAGATGATAGTCAGTAGACGTTTCGGTTACTGCCGTTAACCCTTCTCAAGACCGGTTTGCATCTTTACAAAACTCATACTGCACTCAAAGTGATCGTTTTCACAACAAACTGGATGAACAAAATGTTTATAAATAAATGCTAAATTACGTGACGCACACGCATACATACATCTCTATCGGACAAACATACAACAGTTATCACACTTCGTTACCAAGGCAATGATAAATTGGTGACAATCTCCCGTTATTTGCGCGGTTCACTGTGGTGTGCACAGATCTTTAGGACCTCCATATATCAACTTCTTGGTATTGCTGGTCGAGTAGATCAGTTTGAAAGCCCGACATGAGATGACACAGTGCGGAGTAGGTGCACCAATGATGAGCTCTAACAAGAGCGAAACTCGAGTCTGGTGCTTCCGAGTGCAGATTGGTCGGATGACCTGAGGCTTGTGCGTGAAAGGTGGAGTCCAGGGGACAGTCATCGAAACGAAAATGTTAAATATAATACTTCGGAGTGACGGACCGGACAATTCACCCACTGTTCATCACCGACCGACCAGTCGAATACGTTCCTTCATACAAATAAGTATTGTCAACTCTGATTCCGAACAGCCACGTAAAAGGTAAAGTGATGTTAGGGATCGACAGTGCCGAGAAAGCCTTCATCCAGTTAAGACAAATGCTGTAGAATAGCAGTGAAATCAGCTTGAAGAATAAAATTCGGGTTTACCGTACCTCTATTCTCCCCATACTCATCCACAATTGAGAAACCTGATCAATTCGAGCTGAGGATAGTCGAAGGATGGAGGTTTTCGATCACTCTTGTGTGTGGCAGATACTCAAAGTCAACTGGCGCGACACGGTATCCAACGAACATGTGGGGAGATAATGCACTGACGCGGATATTTTCTTCGTCCTCCAACGTCGACCACTGTAATAGTTCGATCATACAGTTTGGCGGTGTGAGTCAGAGATAGCCAAACAATCCGTCCGGTTTCTTGGCCTGGTTAGCGTTGTCGCCTCAGTGGGTAGCTTAAAATGTGCACTAGTACCGTAAAAAAGAAGTAGAGCTTCTAGGGCTTCGGTCGGCCTATGGGGTCTTGTGATGGAAATATAACTGGATCGCGGTCTGTTCCGAGCTCGCCTCTGCCTACTGCGCGTGGTCAGCAATAGTCAGTAATATTCAAAGTAATTACGCGCGCTGTGTTCACACCTTGTTCAGCCTAACCACTCAGTGAATGTGACCAAAGCATTCCGGCCAATCTACAAAGTCCAAAGTGGGCAATCAAGACTGGTGAAATGCCGTGTTCTAGCCACGGCGGGAGTGGTATGCATTCGTCTCTACAATCCCCCGTTATGCGCCCCAAAACAGTTCGTGCAAGCGCCAAGGCTTCCTTGGCCCACCCCCTACCCACAAACTAACCACAGATCCGTTGATCCGACTAATGACACTGCAGACACCCATTCACGGTCCAGAGACGGATCGAGGTCACGCATGTGATAACTGATCCCCCCTCCTCCACTTACATTTTCACTCATCGCCTTATCTTGATTTCTGTTCTGTTCACCTAACACTGTTCATATAAAATGTGATGTAATGGCATGATTACGAATCACTGAAAACGAGCCTGTTCGCCACCTTGCATTGTTCTCCATATGCCCTGTGGGATTATTCGGACAATAGTCATGGAGTCAACTTATTCTCCAGTGGGAATTAATTGAGTAAAATTCAATGGGGGTAGGGAAAGTATGTATCCAACGCACATGAGTCCACTCTACCCCAGTTATAAATTATAAAATATGTCGGTCTTTTGCATTGTCTACGGGTAACCCATGCCACCAGTGAGTGAGAAATATGGAACAGGACACGGCTTCTTTCGAATCCCATACAAAAGCAAACGTATAACGGAACCAGTTAGCTATAGTGATGGCAAATTTTTTGTGCTACCTCAGGAGGATGGAAAAATCAACCGTGGGATTTTTAGCGCCAAAGAAGAAGCTCCAGCCAATTTTGGCTGTACGTTCAATTAGACGTCACAAAAGTAGCAGTTTGGGTAACCTGTTTGTGTTGGGTCACCAAACCAAAAGACAGACGCTCATGGCCAAGGCGAGCTTGTTTAAGACGAAAGTTTGTTTTCAATATAAGTAGTATGGTATTGCAACTGGATGAGAGAACCTTATTCCCCCGGAAGAATACGACCGGTTTCGCGGTTAATGGTATGCGAAAAATCGGCGCTCAACAAGGACTTGCAGAACATGTTGTAGACAACCATCAAGTCAAGGCTATTTGAGACCTCAGTGAAAGTGATTGAAAATAATGTTTAGTTTATTTTCCTGAAGTATTCACTTTGCATTCTCGTGATACCTAGATGCCAATCGCGGACCGCCTCGTAAAATGCTCTTTAAATTTCGTCACTTACTTCTATGGTACTGTTTGGTTATTCTTTGACCCCACAGATTCTCATCAACACCACATATGTAGTAAGCTTCATAAATTTTCATGTTTTAATTACCATTCAATATTTCTTCCTAGATGAGTGAATAAACATCAAATAATCTGTACGAATACCTCGCATCCGTGATTTTAAGCGTACGTCTTTGCTTTGAACTCGTGCACCAGCTGTGGCACAGTCATCTAGTATCTGCACGAATAACAGGGGCGATTACCTTGAAATTTTTTTCTATCAAAGCATTTCCAAAACTTTCATGAAAACCGCAATCTGTTTATCGACGATAAACCGTAAGTGTGGATTATCGCGTTCATGCTTAGCGACCAGTAGGTAATGCAGAATGTTGTCCGAAGAGCCTAAGTCTACAGTTGTGATAAAAAATCAACACCAAAGACAATGGTTCAATCTATACGGACACAGCAGATTCCATTCACACATCTCATCGATTTCTCCAGTGTGGCCGGCTAACATTTTCTGGGAAGTTTCCGGTTCAACAGTCCGTTTGCTTTCGTGAGCAAATTTTACGGTTGACATAGGAAACACGGATCCACGTGATCGCTTTTCCGAGGGTTCGATAGAAGTTCACACGGGTTTCTTAACTCCCTGTTTGTGTAATGGCATAACAGAAATTAGCACATCCTCTGCAGGAAAATTTTTTCATCATTGACTTTCTGGGTTCACTTTGGTAAATTATTGCCAATATAAACTAGTCTTTTGTTTCGGTCTTCATGACATAAATACAAAATGAACCATCTTGGTTGTTCAGTTGAAATTCCAAAAATTGAAAACTGACATTTACAAATTTCCAAGTAAGAAGACTTCAGTCAAAAACCGAGTCGATTTCCAACGGGCCTCGTACGCACCGAAACACCTTATTATCAATGCATTCATTCAGTTCTTAAACGTCCCAAAAACTGAATAATTTTATTCATAATAAAAACAGTAAACACAATAACCGATAGACTGTCAAAATCCAAAAGAAGTCGAATGAGACAAACAATAAAAACTAACAAAAAATGTGAAAGTTACACAAAAAATTTGCTCCTATGGTTTTCACCGATGAATTGGTAAACATTTTCCGTCATTCAGTGTCAATTTAGCAGACGAATTTCAATCTCTATCTCACTCCAAACATTTCGAGAAATAGCAAACAGAAAATGGATTCCCTATTTGATTAGAAGAAAAACTCAAAAGTACACATTGTTTACGAAACACAAGTAGTTGATTTTCGATATGAGTAGTATGGCATTGTATCCGGATGTCAGGACAAAATTTCCCCGGAAGCTTCCGGGGACCATACTGGGACCATGTGTCCTCGTTCTGAAGGTTAGCCGTTTTAGCCGACGAATTAACTTTGGAAGAATCGCGGTGTGATTCTAAAAATGGACTCCCCGTTTGTGCACGCTCCATTCGATTCAAATGAGAATACAGCAAGTAATTGACCCTATAATTCAGTTGCAACTGCGCCAGAAATTGGTAAGAATTATTGCCCCACTCAAACAAACTATTCTCGACTGACACGGTCAATTATTGACGTGGTAACAGCAGTATTTCACATGTCCTCTAGGTGAAAAGGCCCGAGTTGAAACCCTGGGTGTGGGGGAGAATATGCACCACTGATGAGCTGTAACAAGAGCGAAACTCGAGTCTGGTGCTTCCGAGTGCAGGTTGGTCGGATGACCTGAGGTTTTATGCGTGAAAGGTGAAGTCCAGAGGATAGTCAGCCCAGCAGAGCTTAGTCTCGCACAGATATCGAGCAGCTGATGACCGGACAGACCTTAGCTCGGTTGATGATGCAATCGTGGTAAAACTGCTATTCATGTTCTTCTGAAGCCACAAAAGAATGCATTCAACCATTCGATGACGAAACAGCCTTTCCTTTCTGTCTATACAGGCGTTTGAGCATCCATATTTGAATTGGTATATGCAGTTGAATTTGGGGAGGATAGACAAGAGTTTTTTTACATCGATGGCCTAGTTAATCGATTAGTTGTAAATACAATTAACGAATCGGCTGCATAGTAGGTGCGGTTGACAGCTGAATGCAAACATTTTCCTATCAAGTCACCTAAATTACCTCCCTTGTAAGGGAGTTTTAGATATACTTTTATCCTAGACACTGGTTGGAATATCTTTTCCTGACTTCAGGTGGAGACACTTTGCCAGGAATGATGTTGGATACTCACTCACCATCAGAGCTTCAGTGGTCCTATTTATTTTCTCATTCAGAGCATCCGCCGGGCAAATCTTCTGTGCCCTGTGAAGTTGTGTTTACACTGTTTATCTTGCACTTTATCGAGGTGGAGCTGATGAAGTGGAGACATTGCCCCGACCACGTCCATTCGGTAAATGGGCCATCATTTCGGCGAAAAATCTCAACATCTAAGGAGCCTGTCGCGTCATTATTCTTATTGTGGATTGTCAGCCTTGTACTTGGACTCAGATTGTCGAACAAGGCATTCGGCTCTTCACCTCCTTCTTTGTTATTTGTGATAACAAAAATATCATCAACGTAGCGGCTACAAAGTAACGTGTCGGATGTTCGATTTCTGGTCTTGTTTCCAAGGTGAGTGTCAAAAATATTCGCTAGAATAGGGTCCAACGGACTCTGCACGGCAAATCCATTGCTTTGTCGATACCCTCCGTTGAGAAAGCAGAACTTAACATTAGACGTACGTAATAGCAATAAAAGTGTCAATTTGGTATTCAATAATCCGATATTAATATGATGCTTATCGATTATCTGACACAATATTGGTAATTTCTTGCAAGGGGACTGTTACGATCTTTCAATGTGTTGGAAATTAGCTTCGTCGGACCAGTAATGAACGTCTGTCCTGCTTGTCGGTGTACATAAACTCGGGCTGTTTGATAATATCACCTCTTCCTGTATGACTGGTTTTCTGTGACCCCTCCGTCTCTCCATCTTGCCCTATCATAACACTGACACCAGCCAACCAGCCTGCCTTTCCCCCCTTGCTAGTCTGTGTTATTCCACGGCACTTAGTTAGACCGCTCCCATACTGTGTGCGACCGCCTATTTTACTCCTTTTACAGTCTGAACATCCGTCGAGGACACTTCTGTCTCTACTCAAGTTGCGCTTGTTGGACTGAATTCCTACTATTTCCCCCCGTCATGTCAACTTGATTCACACCTGTGCGTGGTCATTGCGACCCGGACATCTGCCACTTTGCCTCCCCTTGTGTTGGTTCTGTAAATGTCTGCCATCTGCCAGTCTCCCTTAGGATAGCGACCCATTCACTGTGTAAGAGTCTCCATCATTGCATCACTTACTACTTTCACTTGCGCGCCTAATCAGTCACTCATCTCTGATTGACTCATTTCGACGGTATATCTTCCCGAGCTTTTATTGTTACTGCGAATTGCACGTTCGCATTCCCAGTTAAACTTGTCTTGTCAAGACTGTCGTTAATTTACGGCCGGTTACTGTTGCCGGACCGTTCACAATTGAGGTATATACATGTATCTTGTTTGACTTTGCTCCTATAGTGAACTCAGCAGTTGAATAATTCGTATTCCGAACTAAACGGGTTATCGGTTTCTTGCGAGTCACTTAACAACTGACTGGGATTTCGTAACAGGGACATATGTAAATAGTGAGGTAATATCCGTAGTAAGCACTTATCGGTTCTGGATATTTTTTTTTACCAGTGAGTTTCACATTTCAAAACTGTCCTTCATTGCACGGATCGCTACCGCATCCCTGACCGGCTCTAGGAATTTGGCTAACTATTTCGTCAGTTTGTGTTGTGCAGGGTTGACCATTGATCAGACTGACTTCATATCTAAATCTTTTTCGTATACTTTGAGTGGACCCTACAGTTATGGTGGTTCACTCCCTCTGGTTCTCAGTGACTTGGTTGTTGACTCGCGAATAAGGCACACTTGAACAAGAATTTGCCGTCCCGTGTACATTTCCTGTTCTAGTTCGCTCGGATCATCTGGCTTTGAGTCCTCCTCGAATTTTGTTTCGTCTTCTAGAATAGTTGACATTTTCTGCACGTGTAAGTATTTGTCGGCAATGACAACTCCCGATCCCTTGTCTGAAGGCAGGAGTACTACATTAGGGTTCTTCTTCTCCAATCTGTCTAGAGCTCCAGTTTGTCTGTTCGTTACCAACGACTATTGCTTTGTTGTTGTCGTGCCATAGTAACATTCGAAATCAACTAATTTTGTCTTAAACCAGCTTAGAGCACCCGTATTTACCGGCTTTGAAAAAGACATCTGTTCGAAGAACGCCTCAAAGTTTGCTTTTGCAGAAATGCGGTTAATTTTCTTTGGTGGAATGCGATAGGTAAAACCAAAAGAGAGTACTTGCGGTTGTAGATCATCTGGTTGGTACGGGGTTAAACTTCGAACGTATTTCCGCGGACCATTCTGAAATGACAGATCCGAAATTTCATGATTTAAGGACATTTCTAAATTTTTGACCTCACGTAAATGGATTTGTGGCACTTTTTCAGCACAGAAATTCATAAAATTTGTTTTGCTTATTGGGGTTCAACCTGTCGATGATAAATAACATGTCTTGCACCGTAGTCAACAAGCAGGGTAATTCCAGGTTTCACTGACCAGCAAGGCTTTCAGTTAAAGGCCTAAAGTTTTCCACAATTGGCCCCAGTTTTTCCCCACGTAAGCTTTTTCTATTTGATAAAGGACATATATTTATTACAACATTTTCAAGCAGAACTTTCCTCCACTCGTTTCACTTTGCGATTTTGCTTTTTCGTTTGGCAGTTTAGTTCAGTTGTTTAGTCACTGATGATGGAATCAATTTATCATTGCCATGGTAACGAAGTGTGGTAATTGTTGCATGTTTATCCGATAGACATACATGTGTGTGTGCAACATGTATTTTCTCCTTTGTTTACAAACAATTCGTTCATCCATTTGGTTGTGAAAATGGTCACTTTGAGTGCAGTATGCATTTTGCAAAGATGCAACGACATGGTCCAGGTGTACCACGCAACGGCCATGCTCCGCTGACGAGAGTTGTACGTGAGTGTGGTCAGCAAATGTACCAAAAGGGAAGGGAAACTCCATGAGCCGAGGCTCATTAAGTGTATCCTATAGGCACCAAAGCCGACATTAAACGAACAACAAGATGGCAGCTTTCAATTTGGCTCTTGCACAGGATGCGACACGCGGTCTGCCTTTTATGACTTCCGTTTTCAAATTGAATGTGTTTCTCCTTCTGCCACGCGTTCCAGTTGTGTATGCGCCTTCACCTGACACACCCGAGTTTACGGCAGTTTCACCATTCAGTATCTGGCAAAGTTTTCAAACATCCCCAAAACTGCAATATGGCATCTTAAAAATCGATTGGACTAGTACCTCATCAGAACCTCTTGATGTAATGGCTGTGTTCCCCCTCAGTCAGTGAAATAGGGTCTAGTCAAGGAATAGCATCAACCACAAAATCTCTGGTGATAGGAACGTGGTGGGCATCACAGGAAATGAAGTCTGAATGGCATAACTCACGTGGTAAATGTGTACTGTCTAGACCGTGGAAAGTATGCGCTGACGGTTTGTGCTCGGTGAAGACGATAACTTTTCCGAATTCGAGGAAATGTCAAAAGTGTCTGAAGATACAATGAAAGGCCAGCCGTTTTGACGGAACGTAGAATACCAAGTTTCGGTTGCCAGAAAACTGAGAGTGAATCCCGGCGACCAGTTTTCATTCTGATGTGGATCACTGCTTGGACACACCGCCTCTCGCCTAATCAGAGGCATCAGTGGCTGACTGACTGGATCACGAGAATTTCAATACCATCATGGACGATCGTCGTAGGTCTTCTCATCAAATTATATGTTCCATTTTCACTGAACCTCCTGAGCTTTGTTTTAGTTTGGTCGCTATGATAACTGAAAAAATGTATTTCGGGTTATTTCACCACAAGGTTTTGATTCCTACATGCACCATAGCACGCACAGCTGGCTATAATAAGTAACCCAATCACTTGCTGATTTTGAGAAAATGCACATAAGGCGATGTGAAATAACACGTGGGTGTGAACTACGGCTAATCGACTAAATTTCGAGACCGATAGGTGAACTTTAAAGAACAATTGGGAAAACCTGCAAGTACCACTTTGGATTTTGAAGAACGCTGCAGTTGACTTCAAAACTGGTCAGTGTAACGGACAGTGCCGCTGAAATAAAAAGAGGCTACTTGGAGTTTCTTCAGCCAAAGAGGGTAAATTGCGAAGAAGATACTGATTCTCAATCATTGAATATGTCACTTTTTTGAATAAAGTCATTAGTTTGTGTCAAATCCAGTTTAGAAGCTAATGAAATACACTGGTCGTCTGGGAGTTTATCACATTATTTACACTCTGTGAAATATTGTTCTGCGGAATCAATAAAAAATAGTGATTCCGGTTTATGAAGCCTCCCGCAACAATCACATTGCTCAATTTGTAATGTGCTAAACAGAAGTCCATTTCTGATGAATCAGGAAACGCTATCGATGTGGTGAAACAAAATCATATTGAACACAGAATTATTTATTTTATGATTCATCGTCAATTATATCAAATGTAACCAATTATGTAACAAAAATACAGTTCGTTTACAATCTGCACACGCAACACGGCTCGAATGAATTTGAGGTAGTTTTTGTAATCTTGATATCGTTCACTGGCCAAGTGTTTTGAACGTCTACACAAAGAAGTATCATTAGTTATCTCATCCGTATTGATATCAAATTCACTTCTCGTTTCAATATCAACTTGAACATTGTGACTAATGTGATCGACAAGCCTGCGATACAATGAGCCGTCATCCATATTAGGGTTTCTTGTCACGTTTTGCCGAGCTGACCTAGCGCGATTCTAGATACCGGTAGTGAATTGCTGTGTTGTTGATGACACCTCCGTTGCCTCAGGACATCTTGAATTTGAACATAGTATCCGAGACTTGAAATGCTTTGCTGGATCTGATTGTTTGCTGTCATGAGTAACATTTCTGTATTGACTTGGAAAATTGTCCACTCCATTTCCGAGTTCTTGAAATGTAGAGGGGTTGATCGGTCCGATAGGACCCTTGAGAGTATAAACAAGATTCCACGCCAACCCGTTAGAAGGAAGATGTCTCGCTGCCGTGAATAAACGTCTTCACCCCGAACCACTCGGCTCTCGCGGTAATTTTGAACCATAGAATGACAACCATTTTCAGCAACCAAAGCTTGAAACATACCTGTAGGAGTGAATGTTTTAGGCAGGGTTTTGATCACAAAAAGCACATCAGCACATATGACAAGATACAATCCCGGCGAAAAAGAGTATGAATAAATAATCCCAAGAGCCCAATATTTATCAAATGGGCAACACCTTTCAGCACGTTTTCTTCTATATACCTTATACGATACAGGACAGGGCGTTCCCGTGGATGGCTTAGAAGGTGCTCTGTGTAAGCATTGATTACATTTATCGGTGTGCATCGAAAAACGGTGTGTGTGTGTGTGTGTGTGTGTGCACTTACACACTCCGTCCACTTGTAACTGATTCATCTGAGTCATCTAATTGTAAAACTGCCTTGAGAAAGGCTAGCCACAGTCAACGAA
Organism: Fasciola hepatica; assembly: GCA_948099385.1. NCBI lineage: Eukaryota > Metazoa > Platyhelminthes > Trematoda > Plagiorchiida > Fasciolidae > Fasciola > Fasciola hepatica. The sequence goes on along the minus strand of CANUEZ040000112.1, from coordinate 2,304,208 downwards.
AAGTCAGCTCATATTTTTCACCCGACAACGCCGTGTTATTAACATTATAGTTTCTAGTTTAACAAACCACATGGTGCATCATTATTTTGATACACTGCAAAATTCGTTCGGGCCTTACATACTCACAGTCGTTTCTTTCTGTTGCCTGTTTTCATAGGTTCCATAAAGTTCGCATTGTGATACAAGGTCTCTGATCTGTCTACCCGTATTAGGCCAGTAGAAAACTTCTTTTGCTCTGCGAACGGTAATGTATTGGACGAATGAAGTCACTACATTAACTCACCTCTGAGTTGCCTCGAAACAAACAGTCGGTCTTCTTTGAATACCAGCTAGTTATCGACAGAGAGCTATTCTCCATCTCTGAGGAATGAAGCTAGCCATCAACACATCTGTCGAGCTACTGACTTCATTTTATCCGCTTCCAAGTGACCTTTGTGCAATTCATCCGAAACCGATCTGCGCAACGGAGGTATAGTACTAAGCCGGTAACCTCAATAAAGGTGTCCGTCGGGTTGGATACTAAATGTGTCTGGTAGTACGAAGAACTGAGGAAACTTCCGCCTCACCTCGGGCTGCCACTCTTTTCTGATTGCCGAGATCACGGACAAACTACAGTGTTTCTTCAGCTTCCACAAACCTTCCATCGACACGGGAGTTGCCGGTGAGAATAAATGACATTGCTCTGCCGCTACCCATCGTGTGCGTGGTGACAGAAAGTCCGTTTGCTGGATTGTCTTGCCGGGTCGATGCAGGACGTCGTAGTTATGGGCAGCCAAGGCAAAGCTCCATCTCTGAACCATAGCGGCGGCAAATTTGGAGACAGATTTGTTTGGACTATATAGGAACTGATAGGGTTGGTGGTCGGTGACAATCGTAAACTTCAGTCCAAACAGTTACTTGTGTAGGGGGCTTACCGCCGAGAAAACATCCTAAGCTTCCTTCTGCGCCTGGGAATAATCCCTCTGAGCAGTACTGAGAAGACGCGAAAAGCAAATTACTGAACGTCCATCCTGTTCCAGAATTAACTATATTCCAACTTGGGACTAGTCATTCATCGGCATGGGCGGCTTAGGTGGCGCGAATGGGGCGGTGGGTGGGTGGGAGGGAGCGGTAGTATTGGTGGGTGAACGATGTTTTGAATAAAACTGAGTAGTTTATTTTTACGCTGCTCGTCCCACTGTAGCACATCGGATGACTTTGCCAGAAGCAGTGTTTGGCTTCGTTCGATAAGTTTCCCTCTACGAATCTCTCCAGCAGCTGTTGCAATTTGTTGTCATATTCTTTCTTTGTGGATCCAAAAATAAGCACATCATCCTGATATGCCATCACCCCATTGATACCGCATATAACCCCATCTTATACAGCCTGGAATTCCCTGGACGATAAGTGCAGACCGAAAGGGGAGAAATTGTACTGGAACACGTCCCGTGGAATGGTGATGGTTGTTAGCGGTTTAGACTCCGCGTGCAGCGGAATTTGCAAATATGCATCAGCCAGATCGGTTTTTGATAAATACGCGCTACCGAGCATTTCCTGAAGTCCTCCGACTCCTCAGTAGTTGCCGTGCGTCCTCTGAATAGTAAGTTCAAAGTCAGCCGATAATCACCGCCAAGTTGGGGCGCATGTCCGTCACTCTTCATCACCACCCCAATCGGAGTAGCCCATGTGAATGAAGTCATACACGTAATGGCTGTCTTGCTTCATTTCGGTGAACACCTTTAGAGCTCTCTCGCTCTGGCAGCATGGCAACACTCGGCGCTTCTGGAACACCGGATCACCATCCACTTCCAACTTCCAGGACTCAACCGCCATGGCACCTTTGTTATTAGAGCATTGTGCAACCAACTGCTGGAAAACAAGCTGATTCGCCGGATTGTCGGACGTCGTTTTCAGGGTTACCGATGGCTCCAAGGCACGCAGGGTCTTCAAATCCAGAAGTGACTGACTGCCTACGGAAATCATGAATCCTACCGGGGTATAGTCGCTCTCCAACTAAACCATTAGTGTAGTCTCACCCAGCAGTGAAAGTCGACGCCCAGTAACACCGTGAATGCCCACGGTAGTGGATTGTATGGGTACACTGGGCTGAACCAGTTGGAACACTGATTTCGAAATAATGGACTTGTGGCTCCCAGTATCCACAATGAACCGATGTCTCGAGCTACATTCGAACTAGACTGATTTAAGCAAAAATTGGTTGAATTCACTCAAAATCGTAGAACGTAGATGGAATTCGCCGCACGAAAAGCAACTGTTCAGTTTTGGTGGTTTACATTCAGAAAACCATCTTGTCAGCCGACTTAGGTTGAGGCGTATGACGCAAATCATTTCATTTACGAGGACGAACGTCTTGGAAGTGCGCTACGGAATGTTCAGTCACTGCATCGGATACATCATCCATTTGCTCGCACGTCGATCGAGCCTCATAGAACGTGAGGTCGGGTTTCATCAGTAGTTTCTGTCCAAGCTGGGAATGATTTACTCAGGCAAAGAGGCAGTCACGCAGTTGGATTTTCAGTGGATCTCCGAAATAACACTTCGTAGCCTGTGTTTGCTGCATCAGGAGGAACCCAATAAAGTTCATCCTGGGACCATGAATGAGCCAATGGAATTTGGTGCGTTCGGTTGCCTGGAAATAGACCGGAACTACGTGGGCTAGCATTACCCCTTTCAATTCATCCACCGGAACTGCAGCAGGGGCTTTCGGTTTTGCGGGTTTTTTCTTCAAAGAGTACAATGAACTGCTCCCAGCTGTCAAGAAGATTGCTGTCTGGTTCTCCTTCTTCAAATCCTCGAGTATGCTGCATCATAACTCGAACCTTCCAATTTAGTTTTCAATTTCAGATGCACCAACGTGCACGTTCAGCTGTTTAAACTGGGCAGCTCCATGATGCGACGCCAATTGTAATATTCACAATACCCGAACTAATAGGACTCATTGAAATCAACCCTACCAGGAGCTACACAAACTAAAGTGGAAAGAAAACAAAGGCTGCAGAATAGCATGCTAACTGTATTGTAGAACTGATTTCTATAAACGTCAAATCAAAAAAATTATTTGCGGACTAGAAGTTGACCAATCATAGGGAGCTTTTGTCGGACTTGTCCACGGCCATCCTGATTAGTTGAGGCTTTTTGGAGTGCTTAGCTCCGAAGCTGTACTTGGTCGTATCAAGTATGACGGCCGCTGAATCCCCACATAGTTTCACACACACACATACACACATACATACATACAAACATACAAAGAAGCACCCATACAGAGACAGATCCAGGACGTCACTCACCTTTGTTTTGTGCGTCATATTCAATGCTTATTCACCAGACTGCTTTTTGTCAATATATTCTATGGGGTTTCATGGGCATTCATCTGATCCCGAAAATAAATTCGCGAAGATGACAAAATCTTGATACTTTTGCTCCCATAATCTTCATTCTTCAGCCAAACGACTCTGACTTCTCATATCCGTCGACTCCGATGTACTTATTAATAAGATTCTGGGCATATTCATCAGCAGAGAGCAGCAGGGCTCTTTTAGTTTCTCTGAAACTGTATTCTATAGCCATGTATTGGTTTTAGTGAGATGAGACTTCTGCCCTTAAATCACCATGAGTTACTTGAACAAAATAGATCATCTATACTAGATGAGCGGTTATTATAACAAAATCCGCACATCGTACCATACTGTTTAGGTAATATTCGTGAGTGCTTATTATGACAACATTTACCATAAATGAAAAAAATGAGGACAAAAAATTTGCAGATGGATGCATGGAGAGACTGAGAGGTGGAGAAGAGCACAGATAGATAGATAGATAGATAGATAGATAGACTGATAGTCTGATAGATTGTTGGATTGGTCGGTAGATAAGTAATTATTTGTTGTATTTTGTGTCGGCTTCCTGTGGGACTCACTCTTTCATCTTTTTATTGGTAAATTGATTGTTTGGTTAATTGATTGTTTAGTCAGCCGTTTCTTGAAGCTTATTTTGGGTGTGAGGATAACGGTTGCTATTCACTGGGTACTATCGTATGTCTGTATATTTCTGTGCCGTGCACCTCTGCACATTTTTGTTCTCTCTGCGAACCCGACGCGATTCTGACTAGCACATACGCTTGCACTTGCGCTTATATATTGCTGCTACTGAAGGACATGTACTCAAGTAACTTCAAGGTGCTCATTTGACGTAAGTCGTTACAATTTCGATTTAATGTATGCGTGTCTAATTTTTTTGCCATACTTTTTCATTGTAGAAAATACTCTCAATTCTAAGCGGGCCATGACCATACTATTATAATACAAATAAATATTTATTTCCAAATCTTTATTATGGTAACAAGCAAAGATGAGTAGAGTCAACGCAGAACTCACCACTAAAGGTCATAGAAGCACTGTAGTAGAGTTTCATCCTTGTTATGATTCGCCAGCGGTGCGCATCCTCCGAGAACCGACCGAGTCTCGAACCCGGGTTGAACCATCGTGAATCGAATACTTTAAACACAAGGCTATCCGAGCTGGGTCTCAGCGGTTTGTTAAACATCTACAGTAGATGATGTAACACCTTTCCGTCACTGGCCTTGACCTGTAACAACCCGCTTCCCGCACAGCGAAATGCTCCTGTGGTTGATGGTCGCTCTGTAGGGGCCTAAGTACAACAAAGGCATTCCCTTGGTAAAGCCCTGTACAGCTTGACCACTATTTGTTGTGAGCTGAGTGCTGACACCACATGATGAGTCACAGTATGCAAATCTAATCTCTCAATATCCATATACTTGAGTAGTATCAGCGATGCAGATTCACTGCATAAAACCAGAAAACAGCGTCATAACTTTGTGTGAAGTAATAATAATTGGAGTTCACTCAAAATGTTTGATCCTGATGGAATTTTTCCAACTATTTTACTTACCCTTCTATTCATTTACTAGGAAGTTATTTCATCTCACGAGAACTCCATAAAAGGAACAAAATCTTTAAAAATGCATTATATTTGACAAACCCACATTACGTTTAATCAGAAGGAATTTCAAGAAATGTTTGAATTGGAACTCTCAGTTATCCAGACATGTTCTTCATCAGACGCATAACTAATCTTCAGTGCAGTGCAGTTAACTATGAGATAGTCAGCTTGATTAGTTAATCTTTCTCTTTCGTGCCGCATTTTGCAGGCGTAAGCAATCAGTCAACCAATGGATGACGCGGGTGACAAAAGGCGTCGCGCAACCAGTGGCTCATGCAAGGTAGCCGCCGGATACACACACACGGTCGCTCCAAAGTATCGTGTTATGCTCAATTCTTCTAGGAATTGCAAAGTGAACGTGATTGACGTGGCTTCTAACTCATGGCTTATGCGATTCGACAAAGCACACCGAGGTGCACCGTACAACCACATTAATATAAATCCGATGGTGACTGGATTGGCCAGAGATCCACACGTGAAACTGCCTCCGGGCGGATTGACTGCTGCAAAGACCGCAGCAAGAGTGGGGAAGACAATCAACAAAGCAAACAAGGTACTCGTACCAGTAGCCGTGGCAATGGATGCCGTATCACTGGGACGTGCTGTTGGTGATGATGTGAAAAATGGTACATCACGCAATGCGGTAAGTACAGCGGTTGAAATTGCTGGTGGCTTTGGTGGTGCATACGGTGGAGCTGCTGGCGGTGCGGCTTTGGGAACAATGATTTGTCCCGGGGTGGGAACCGTCGTTGGAGGCTTGGTTGGATCTCTTGTTGGTGGTATCGGTGGTTCTTTTGGAGCAGAAGCAGTGACAAACGCAATCGGTGATGAAGCTGGTTGGGATATCGAGAAGCGAAAATGTAAGAAATGTGGAAAGTGGTTCAAAGTGCGCAAGTACAAAGGGGAGACGAACACAGGATATTGTAACGATTGCCGATGAGAATTCTTCAGCTGATCGGAAAATGTCACTCGGACTTTTATGCCCACTCGTACATGCTTAACACAGCTACTTTCATTGACTGAGATTTGACCAAGAAATACATTTCTCTTGGTCTACTGCACTTTCAGCCCCAAGGAAAACTAGTTATTTTGTTGGGATGAGAATATAAACTTCACTATTCACATTAGGTAATTGGTTACATTGTCTCTCATCTTCATCGAAAATGTGATCCCAAGAGATATCTACGAGATCTTTTGAAGGTAACATCGCATACTGTTCATAAGAAACCTGACTGACGGTGTTCCGCTCCCGCTCACCAATTATAATGAGAAGAATCTTCTGGCTTCAAACTATCTCAAATTTTTGGCAAGAAGACGACAGTTTATGTGATGCATGAGGGCATGCCATATCCTGGCATACGATATTATTGGTCCACCTAGTATTCACAATTAGCTCTTCTGATTGGTTATTCTGTCTACAAAATCATTTGGCTGCTTTGGTTTAGGCGATAGTTTGTACTTGATTGGCCCTCCGGTCCACTTCGTTCGCTCCAATCTTATTTTCCGTTCAGGACAGGCAAAGACGTGCTGCTTGCACACCAAACCATCGGGCTGTCCACTAAACGAGTCGGACTATTTATTGGTAAAGTGACAGTCCGTTCCCTCACATATAGTAGCACAAAATCCACTGAAATAAAATGACTGAACTAGATGCTTTGTTGCCAGACCAGAGTTTACCGTCAGTGTGTACGGCCGCTTTACCAAATTCAATGCGCTCGTATTATTTGTTGATTATCTTATGAGAAACAGATAGACGATCTCGAGAAACAGTCATCTTCATCATGCCAAAACAGAGAAGTGTGAATTAGAATATGACAATGTCATGATCGTAAGCAACCGCTAAAAGGATTATTCATGATACGGAAACAACCAAAACGCTGCCAAGTATGCTGCTGCAAGCGTGGAACAATCAGCTGAATGTAAGTAGTTCAGAGGACAATAGCGTACATGGCTTGCCTCTTGTTGCGGAGAAAGAAAGCCACGTGAAAAAGACCGAGAAAAAAATCATATGGAAACCATTCCTTTCCGGATCGAGTTTTTTAAACGTTGTTCACCTCTAGCGTAACAGAGGAATCAGGTGGATCTCTACTCCGAGTCTCGGGGTCATAGTTTATAATTTTATTATGCAGTATTAGTAAAAAATTTCAGGAAAGGGGTCACGGCCAACTAAACGGATCCAGTTAGGGAAGTGATCACCGGTGGTGCGAGTGCTTGAACCTGAGATAGAACGGGGATGACCGCTTGGCTACTGACGGTTATCCATCATGGTGCATTGAGTCTCTGAGGTTACAGCATGTTCGTCTTTAATTGCACTCATGCACTCTCACGTAATATGCGACACGAGGTCTACATGGAAGTACCTCAGTCCGAGTGCTTCAAGTTGTCCCAAAATCTGAATGTCATGATAGCATCCAAATTATTATTGAAGTCACTTGTATTCATACGTTTTTCGTCGGGAACTCTGCTTACAATCCCAGTGTTAAACTTTTCGAGACAATATAACCTGCTTTCCCCCAAACAGGAAATACCTTCTCAATCTAATATAAATATTCGGGTTATTTGAATGGAATGTGTGAAAGTGATCTTTCGGTTGTCAGTGGGCTCGAAAGCCTAAAGGTGAACAAAATTTTAGCAACAATAAATGCATCAGTGATTATTCTGTGTGATACCACAGGGTGAATTATCCTTGAGTTATCATAACTTTGTCTTATCAATTACCACGGAGTAGTGATGGCAACAGAAGACCGGTTGACCACCTTGTGATGACACCGATTGATTGACGGGTACCTACGATTTTTACTGCCACGCCCCAAGTGGAAACTCGGAATACATACCGACTTTATTCCCCATACGTGATCAACTGAACGTGAGAAGTGAGAGCTTGAAGAAATCTGTGCTTGCTTTGAGGGGTTGAGGCGATGTTAAATTGATTTTGTCCCAAATTTCTTCTCACCTGTCTATGGTGCGTGTGGGTCATGTGTTCCGGTGTGTTGGTGATCCGTTTCGCCGTTTATTTATTTGACCATTTTGGCACGTTGTCGTAGACACACTGCAACTCAGCGGATCAGACTAACCCAGTTCACATAACCAGGATATGGGCTTTTCATGTGCGCCTGCGCTTCTGTGCTCTCACGAGTGAAATGCTTCGCACGTTTCCCGTAAGCTGAGGTTTATTCGATCATGGTATACGAAGGTGACACTCGGTACAGTACGCACACTGATAAATTGGATCTCTTACATTTCTCCTAGATCTAGTGGACTGACAAAAACAATTTAACCTCGTGTTCATTTGGAATGCAATCCACGGGACATCATACAACTTTGCCACCACTGATAGCCAAAAGCCTCAATAATTGGTTGGCACGTGATTTACCAATTCGTACACTACAGCATGCGGACGAGTTCCGTCATAGCAGCAACGTACTATATTGCGCACCCTTGGTTTTCTTGCTACTTTGTTACACGTGGTACTGACTTAAGGCCATTTCGACACACCTGAGTATTTTCACTAGTACAGATCTTCAGACACGGAATAGTTTATAGTAAGATGGCATTTATCCTTGTTGGCAAATCCACCACATGATTTCCCGTACCATTGATAGAAAACTGCATTTGGATAGGATTTTATTTTGCCACTGAGTAGCTGAAAAAGCCAAACCACATTTCATCAAAACTAACCCTAACGTGAGGTAAATTCACAATAAAATCGCAGTATTGTACTACGTGTGAACTCATGATTTTGGCCTTGACGACTGACTCATTCCTTATCCGAGTAGTCATTCAAGAAATGCAGGTCCAGCCACGGAGGTGCGCAGTATCAGTTTCCTGGGTTGAGAGAAAAAACGTTGTCATGATGTGGGCTGTTTAGTTCTTGTGATTATTTTTTCTAAGTGCTTCTTGTGAATTGATAAATCACTCTCCAAAAACTTGTGGTGCCATCAGTTGATCAGAGAAAACGAACATTTTCCGGACACCATATTACATTTAATTGATCCACGATCCGCTCGGACACTTGATTCTAACTACTCCACGTTTATTTCGTTGCGTCAGTTTCAGTGAACTCGGAAAACACGCAGTTTCCGTCAACTCCAGCTTGCACAGACTTTCGATTGTCACTGCCCGAGCTTGATTTCGACTTTTATGTGGCTACCTCCTGCGAGAGGATGAGCCTTATTCATGGAAGTTTCGAATGACATCTACCCGTGAGCGGTGTGTACAGAGGAGCGGTTCATGAAGAATTTAGGGAATTAGGTACAGAATGGAGTCCCCAGCTTCGTTAGGTTTTTTGTTCTAGGTAGCAACTCTGACCCGCGCACAACTAAGTGCTATCTGTCGGATGAATGGGAATTCGTGTTGTTAGTGGGTGACAGAATGAGTGGTTCATACTCCTTTCGGACGATAGTCTGCCAGTCGAAGATGCCCAGCGGGTCCTATTGAATCATCCCTCCTCAGGATAGCTGAGTAAGAGGCAAGAGGCAGTTGTCTTATTTAGTGGTGGGCCACATTCGCGCATGATAAGTTGCTGTCTGTGGACTTCTGTGACTTTTGTGTAGACAGTTTGCTGCCAGGCGAAATTCCCGCCACATCCTCTAACAAAGCCGGGTTGCTTTTGTCTGGCTACTCACCCCCAGCATGTCCGATATAGGTGAGCCTGAAGGAACGTATTGCACTCCAGTCGGCATTGCTCTCACAAACCCGATTATCTCGGTAGGGTATTACCCAGTTTATTTTTGCTTCTCTATTGTTGGTCACATCGGCACTGTTTCGATACCACGATATGTGCTACACATTTCCACATTTGGTTCCCAAATCAATCAGTCAACTGAGATGATTTTGTTGGTAAATTTCTTGGAGATATTACAGAAGACATGGTCAGATATCTCAAGCCGTTTGTCTTCTATAAACTATTCGCTTCCTTCTACTAGGTATGATAACAGCTTGTCTTTCTGATGAATATCTCCTTGTGGAATGGAAGTCATGAATCTGTGTACGGTCGGTCTTAGAAGAAAAAGCCGGTGAATTTTTCATTTTTGTCATTTTCTAAACTGATTCCAACACGTACGCAGAAATGTAACTCTCCAACATGCTGCAGTGCAGTATGCAAGGATCAAAATTTCTCCCCGGAGTGTTGCTTGTGTTCGACCTAAAAAGCAAAATAAGAAAACTGCATGAGAGCAAAGGCTCGGTAAGAGCATCCTAAGGATCCTACTCTTACATCAGTCGAAAACCAGTACGGCTGCCAGCAGCCTGCTCACTAGATCAGAAGTCTTCCAAGTTCAAGCTCATCTGAAGGGTCAAGGACAAACCTTAAGATGGGAGTCCTACGAACACAAAGGAGTAGGGGTACATGCACCTGTGCCTTGATATCCCGCAGCGGATGGTGATCCAAAGCTTGCGATCGAAACACCAGGCCCATTTAAAATGGATACCTCTTTTCTAAATCGATGAAATCAATTATCCATCAAGCTTCTGAATGTGTCATTGTAGCTGTCGGTGGTAGAGAAAACCTTTTTGGTGTAATTCCAGAGATGTGTAGCCACTGCCTCAGAAAGGTACGGCGTGACGTTTATCGCCTGGCTGAGCAGATGACTCTGAATGACGCTTCCTTGATGTCCCCTGGGTGCCAAGCATTGACAAAATAATCCAAATTTTGCTAACATAGTTTTCTCGTTTGTATATTCTCAGAAAGCAAATAGAATAATTCAAGAATAGTTTTCTTATAGCAAGGTGACTAATCTCAACTGACAGCAGATTCAGTAATTCCTTTGATCTCTTAGGATGAATGAAGACCACATTCCTTGAAAAGTGAATCTTTTTACTTAAAATCAAGGCCAGATACAACTTCATGGCTGCGCACGCAGAGGAGCTTCAATCAATCAGGACCCCCGAGGACTGATGCAGTATGATTGGTCAACTTCTAACCTACCAATTATTTTCTTCGATTTCATGTAGTGATGCAAACCAGTTCAGTGATACAATTACCGTGCTATTCCGCGTCCTTGGCATTGCTATTTTGGTTTTTGTAGTTCCGGTTCGGAGTGATTTCAGAACCTGTGGCCCTGCTGACAAGGAGTATTCCGTATGCAGTTAGAGAACGATTTGAACGCGAGTTAGACATTCTCAGGCTAGAACACTTTTAGTCGCCTGTTTTTCACGATATTCTTCCTGAGCTATCAAAAGCGTGTTGCTTTGTGAAAGTAGACCTGGCTTCAGTATTTCGACTATCAGAGTTGGATTAAGCCACGAGTTACTTAACCACGTATGACACACCGTATGACCGTTACCGTTGGAACCGGCTGCCTTCCGGCCTGAAGGTAACGAGCGAAATATTCCGAAAGAGAATTCTGCAAACAACGGGATAACCTCCGTGAAGTGCTCTGCGTAGCGGATTATATTCATATTTTTGGCCAGTATATCGAGGAACACAACAAAAGATTCGATTCTTTTCCTCAACGATATATCCGCGATGGAATTAAACTGAAATGGCACTAGTCAACATTTTGCAAACAGCAGTCAAGTTCCACGGCCGTATTCTCACAAGCGAAGGTATCAAGCCGGATCCGGAGAAGGTGAGCGCGATTTTAGATTTGCCTGCCCCAATCGATACGAAAGGTGTCTCACGTTTTAACGGGATGATCAACTACCTGGACAGATTCTTACCAGACTCAGCAGAATTGATAGAACCGATCGGCCGAATACCACACCAGGGAGAAAGGTGGATATCAGCAGATGAACAGCACATAGCTTTTGATCGCATAAAGTAGTATAACTACGAACTACATTTTCAGCAAGGGAAACATATGTTCAAAGCTGACACACTGTCAGAAGCCACACTAGGGAGTATGGAAGATGAAAGTAGAAATGAAACGGTGAACATTGCAAAGGCGGTTACGGAATCTGAATTATCCCAAATCCGGAAAGCCACGAAAGGAGATTCGCGTCTACAAAATCTGAAGGGTGTTATCACCGAAGGTTGGCCGGAATATAAGAGAAGTCTATTAGCAAAATTGTTAATTTATTTCAAATTTCGCGATGAGATAACAACGGAGGATGAATTTATTTTCTGAGGTGAGCGTTTGGTGGTCCTCCAAGCTTTTTGAAAAAATTCTCTTTGTCTGTCACACTGTTCACACACAGGTATCAGTGGATGTATCGACCGAGTCTGAGAAATCTACTACTGGCCAAATATGGCAAAACGTGGTAAACAGGTGGTAACAAACCAGACGATTTGATCGAGAAAATACGAGAGAACCAATGGGGATGCACCCGATTTTCGGCTGGCCTTGGCATATTGTGGCGTTGGATTTCTTTTATCATGGCAGGTACAGTTACCTATTGGCTGTTGAGTATTACAGTGATTTCTTCGAAGTCTACCTTCTAAGAACAGAAACAGCTGCAGAAATTATCAACAAACAGTGAGCCAACTTCACACGAAATGGAATCCCGATTCGAGTGATTTCCGATGGCGGTCCTCAGTTACACAACATGGAATTCTAGAAATACTTGTAGATGTGGCTTTTTAGCTATTGTATCACCAGTCCTTACCATGGCCAGTCCAAAGATGAAGCTAGGGGCGCTGTAAAACAGGCGAAAAAGACACTCAAGGAGTGCAGGGCCAAGGGTAGCAATCCGGTTATCGCTCTGCTTGAGTTTCGAAGTGTGCCTTCTACAATGATGAGAACGAGCCTGACGAAACGCCTACTTGGAAGACGGATGCACACTACCCTACCCGTTTTTGTTGGGTTACCTGACCCAGATGTCCTGGCGCCTTCAATAATCAAACTGGAACTGAAAGGCGAATGGCAGTGTAAAGCAATTTTACAATCGCCGCAGTAAACCACTGCATCCACTAAAGCCAAGTGACACATTCTGGATTCGACTAGATGAACCGACAGAAAAATCGTGGACGAAAGCAGAGGTACTATCGCGCGTAACAAAGAAGCCATACCCAGTAAGCTCTGGGGGTCGTCGGATAAGAAGGAACAGGATGCACCTGAGAAAATCAGAGGAAGGCGATGATAAAGAAGAAGCAATCAAAGCAGGCGACGACGAAGGTGAGAAGGAGGAGACAGAAAAGGATGAGAAATTAACTGAAGCAGATAGCACTATACAATCCTCGGTCGGAGAGGAGCATTCACCGTCTAGAACTCGGGATGGGGGATGTTACTGCGTGCATGCAAGCAGAAGCTCCTCAAAGTAGGGAGAATGTGTCTGATATATTTATGTTTTACCACATCAATGGCATTTCCTGATTCGTCAGAGAGGCTCTAGTTTGGGGCATTACACACAGAGCTATCTTTCTTAAGCAAGAAGCTAATCATCTACACAAAAGGCAACTAACAACCGGAGCTACAAATTCACAATTGTTTCTGATCATGATGCAAAGCTTTTTATCTGTCATCCATCCAAATCATAGGATAAATCTACTGGCTCTATGGTTCGCCGCTTTTCAGTTCCTGTTTGGTTATCCCAAAGCATGGATAGATGCCTGTGGCCAAAAGCCAATTCCCGGTGTTCTACTCCAGGAGAAAGCATTTGGCGGTAACACCTGATGGCATATTGTGTCCAAATGATGGCGCTGTTATTTCTTCACCGCTTCTCTAACCTATTCTACGTGGTTTGCGTTCTGGTCACTTGGGAGTTGAAAAGATGAAGGCTTTGGATCGTCCTACATGTTCGTTGCCTGGAAATGATCAAGATATTTCACGGCAAGCAAGTCAGTATAATCAGTGCATACATAGGGTACATTCTAAATCATCGACGTGGACGACCTGCTCCGTATCATGTGAGGTGTGTAAAATAATACATGCTGAAAAGTTTAGTCCAGTTCTAAATAAATACCGGGCTCTTGAGATTATTCATTCATACTCTTGTTGGCCTTATAGTAACTGAAGTGTCATCAATAACACAGCAATTAACGACCACCATCTGGAATCTTTCTAGGTTAACTCGACGAAAGGATTATGAGAATCCATGATATGGATGACGGCTCATTGTATCGCAGGCTTGTCGATCACATTAGTCACAATGTTCAAGTTGATATTGAAACGAGAAGTGAATTTGATATCAATACGGATGAGATAACTAATGATACTTCCTTATGTGGACGTTCAAAACACTTGGCCAGTGAACGATATCAAGATTACAAAAACTACCTCAAATTCATTCGAGCCGTGTTGCGTGTGCAGATTGTAAACGAACTGTATTTTTGTTACATAATTGGTTACATTTGATATAATTGATGATGAATTATAAAATAAATAATTCTGTTCAATATGATTTTGTTTCGCCACATCGATAGCGTTTCCTGATTCATCAGAAATAGACTTCTGTTTAGCACATTACAAATTGAGCAATGTGATTGTTGCGGGAGGCTTTATAAACCAACAAGAATTGGCGGTGATTGTGATTGCCCTGTTGTAAGTTGCTACTATATACTGATGGCATTTCCCGAAAAACTAACTCTTGACAACGTGTGATCATGCGTAGAACCCCGGTGAAAATCAACAGAGAGATCGGCCTCACCACAGTAGAAAGCTGAGGAATGAATAGCGAATAATATTCCAAACGTTTAATTGAGTAACGTAGTTCACTCAAGTCTGTGGAAGTATGCGTGATAAGTGAAGGAGTTAAAATATCGGGATCCAGTGTAAAACCATCTTTATCAATGGACTGACATGGAAATTTAGGACAGGTGAGCCAAGACACACTCGGATGGGTTATGGGTAACATTAGGTTCGAAGAATCATTGCAGTATTGAATGTAACCTATCATCATGGATTTCTTTTGTCTGATTATGGATCACTACACTTTTCTGGTAGCTTTCAACACCAGCCAACCCCTCAATAAGCAAAATATCTATAGAGAAAAAGCTGGCGACATTCGAATGGCCCAATGTTACTGGAACACAAACCAAAATGCCTGTTGGTTGTATTTAACTCGACGGAATCAGGATGAAGAGCTGTTTTTAAATGGGCTTCTTTTAGATCCAGGCAAGAGAAATAACTGGCACCACTGAATAGGGGTCATACATCTTCAAGATTTTCTTAGGAACGTGTCTGACGACGACGTTTGTCGTTAAGAATGATACGGTAACTGCCACAAATTCTCAGAGTTCTGCCATCTGATTTGAAAAGTGTAACGATGGGCTTTGCTGATGAACCGGCCGGTTCGAGCACATGAGTAGATACTAATGAATCCAACGTCGTTTCCACGGATTCGCGAAATCGATTAGACAAAACATGACTCCCTAAAAACACAAGATCACCGTCTACTTCTAGCTTCACAGGGGAGATTTCCATACCAGCCGTGGCTTTGAAATATAGTAAATAGGGTCAGTTAAAGGCATGCTGTTATAAGACAGAAAGTAAGCGGAAATTCCAATGTCTTTCGTGGACTTCAGTCCTGGTACAAAAGGTTCTGAATGACTGGGAAAATCGCAGTTGAAGAAAGTGCCATCAGAATCTGTGAAGGGAAGTGTTCAGGAGGCCTAAATTACTAACTTGTGCTCGGTAATACCATCTGCAACAGTGTCGGCAGGATCAAGTCCTGAATCTGGAATAAATTCCAGTACAAACTCGGGACTGGACCATTTGAAACGGCCACTGTTGACAACGAAACCATGCTCAATCTTATCACTAACCAGAAAAAAAAACGGAAAATACTTTTCTGTGTTGGTACATTCGCCGAAGGAGAAGAACTATAGGGATCACCCGAGGATAAATTATCCACCGAGTTGGAATAGTAATTCCAAGAATTCCGACAGATTATCTGAATGTGCCCCTTGTGTCACATTCGAAACACAGCACCACGGAAATGACAGGATTTTATCACGCTAGCTCATGGGTGCAGTGGACTGGGTATATCCCCATAGCCACAAAGGCCCACTGCACTAATAAATATAACCGGAAACCAGACCCTGAGACTTGGAGTGATGGGGGACCACGTTAGGTTCCAATAGGTCAAATTTGACGTTGAGCCGGAAGACAGTGGATTACTGATTACCACCAAAGTAACAGGTAACGGCGGGAATTTGAACATCCGACCTCCGAGGAGATAACTGAGCACTCTGAGCCGCTCGACCACCATCGGTAAGGCCGGGAATGTAATTTTCCCCACAAAATACATTGACCACTTCTAGGCTTCTTTATAAGTGTATCATCCTAATTCATGTGTTAGTGGGATTGACAAGCATTCCTCTGTTTGAGTTGGCAGGTTGTCACTGGATGACATCTGGCTTACCCAGAACTGCCAATACACTACATGATACCAGTTAGAGATTCAGTGAGACTATTCACGTCTTGATATTGCTCATAGACTTCACGAATACGTTAAAAAGTAAGATTAGGTCGTTGGAGCATTTTGTTGCAACTGTTGACTAATGATACGAGCAATCATATGGTCACGAAGTTGTTTTTCTAGTATCTCCGAAATTACGAATTACAGCTTGTACGCAAAGCTGGAGAATAAACTCACGAATATTCTTCAAATCTCTCCGTCGAAGTTGCTGAACTTATGCACGCTCAGAAATTCCGAAATTAACTGGTTAGGTATGCTGGAACAAAAGATACTTGATTTCTTCGTATTTCAGAGAAACAGGTCTCTTCAGGAATGATAAATTCCTGGTAATGGAAAGTGCTGTGGAGGATTACATGATTTCGATCAATTGTCGTGACGCCCAATGTTCAGTATTGTCCCACGGAATCAATAGGAACAGCAATTCCAAAGCAAAATGGATTATAAACGCAACCAAATTTGGAGTCCCAATCGGAATTACTTATTTCCAAAATTCGGAGCCTATGATACCGAGTGTAATCCGTTATGTAACACAAATGCAGTTTATGCTCAAACCCGTGCGAATAATCGAACAAGTGTCAATATAATTGGATTTATGTGATGGTTAATACTTTGGCCATTGTTCCCGACCGTATACAATGGCTATAGCATGTATCGTGATAGGTTTTCTTTCTTCAATTGATACGGTAGTGATTGAGGTTGTGAACAAGATCACCAAACACGAGTTGATATAGCCAGAACAATTGATCAAGCAAAAAAAACCACGGCTCACTGAACTTGCGTTGCTTTTGGTTTACAAATCGTGATTTCGTATACGTCATGCCCGATTCAACTCGCCATATTCAATCTCCATTTTAAGTAATTTGACGTTCACAAACATGCAAAACATTGTCACACTTCATTCTTTTTTTATATAAGTTCAGTTTCGGATTTAAACTACAACCAAACTAATAACGGTGCCACAATGAATTCTTCACCTTCTCCCGCTGTCAATCGTGGTACTGCTTACGCCACCATTTGATAACTGTATCCGGCCCCCATCGAATGAAGATTCCTCTTGGCGAAGCTGGTTCACGTAGATGCGAGCGCACATGCTTGGGTGACGATAAAAATTACCCAGTGCCAGTTCTTGCCAGTAACTTCACCGGTGTCTGTGAATGGTGATATAAAAAACCAAATGGCAATTAGGTATGCCCAAGATATGCGTTAAACGAGAATGTCGACGTGGAGATTTTACGTCCTACTCGCAAGCAACACGAGGAGTCCCATTTGGACCAATCGCAATTCAGTTACCCAATGCATGCATTTTCGTACGCTACCAAATACATTGTGCACATAAGACACATCCTAACGCAACCGTGGATATTGATAAAAGCAGCGCGCATGTCTCGCGCTCATGATCCGCCTCCGCATCATGTGGCAGTATTTGGTGAATTTTTGCTAATGATGTTCTTATGTTTTTCAATTGCAGAACAACGTAAAATATATGAAAAATCTGAAGTTCCGAAGTCTACCTAACTAATGAGAACACTACCACACGGACTACTGATTTTTTTGTTTCCTGATTAGTGTTTCTCCCAAACGTAACTACATACGAAACATTTTGTGAGGGTAGTGGTTCATTTAGCGGCAACATGAAACCCGTCATTCCTAGCAGACCAACGCCATCATAGTGAGTCGTGGGACGCGGCACAAGCGGAGCGCGTTCACTGTCAAGGTCAAAACTTGAAACAAGAGAGCCCCGAGTGACTGGACAGTAGATCGATGACGTGGATCGATAGAATAGGAGATGAATCCTCTCAAGCGGTGTTTAGCTTCAGCACCAACCAACGTTTTATACAATAGCTGAGTATAAAGACCAACATCTCATACAACCGTTGTTTTTTATGCTAATGAAACGAGATAGTCCGGGGGAAGAAGAGTTTTCTCATTGGAGCTAACACGGCGGATCAGGACGCTTTACATACAAAAAGATTAGGATGAGTTGATTTTCCTGCCAGGAACTAAGTGTGTGCGTTATTCTTTCTGTTTCACGCATGCAGGCGTATACGTATGCACGTAAGCTTACATGTATGAAGTTACCAATACAGAGTACTTCAGTGCGCATGAAAACCTAGCCTCATCATGGGGTGTAGTTGTATTCCCTTGCTTTTGTAAAGACCGACGAGCTAGCCTCTGTTCGTGTGCGTGACGGTCAATTTTTTCAACAGACTGACAAACCTAGCCAGCCACTATAGCCCAGCGCCCACAGATTTGGTTCCATACGCGACCTCATCATTCAGTATCGGCAATTTTTGTGTAGGCTGGTGACAAACAAGTATTAGAATACCATTGTGCAACACACTTGGAATTCTCGTCGCCTACAAACACAATGAGGGAATTTTGCGTCTAAATACGGATCCTGATTAGTCACAACATTCTGAATCGAGACCACAGCGAGTTGCGGCAGATCAGATGACTTCTATTTATCGGTATTCAAACCAACATTACAGTTATAATAAGTAAAATACAATTCTACAGCTTGGCGTGGAATACTCTCCTGCTAACTAAACTGTTCTTCTGTCTAGGCCAATACAGAGTATACGTGAAAATTAACGCTGTTCTGGAGCATACAAAGTCAGACATATCACCAGATTCGAGGTCATTTCGAATTGTTCAGTCGTGAATGGAACGAGGTTAATTATCTATGCAGCATTTTTTCAAGACAACAATATTTTTGCAAATACAGACGAACAAACTTACACCAGAACCAGTCAACTTACGCTCGATTCGCTACCTCACCTGTCCTATTCATTCTGGTCGCATATGGCACTGCACTCCAAATCCAAGATAAACAAAGTTTGTGGGCGATCAGATGAGAAAATACTAAAAAAAAAACATACATTACGATTGTGGGGCCATCCAAGGCAGAATTACATTGTTTCTTTTTAAAACTAATTTGACACATCCCCATTAATTTCAGTGCTTCTGAATGTGAGAAAGCATTCAGTTTGTTCTCACTGAAGGCTTATTGAACAGTGGCCAAATATTTCTTCAAAACAGAGAAGCTGTCGCTCATCTAATTGTGTTACACATGAGTGGCTCTAAGTTAGCGCGTAGCAAACAGTCATGTATAAGACAATTTCTGGTCTGTTAATAGAGGTGTACATTCACACGATTTATTGGCCCCTCAGTCAACTATACTGAATGATTATCATATCATATCGAGACCGTTCGAATCCCCCCACCGACATATTCAATGTAGACTCATGTCTGCTGGTCCAAATTGTGTACACCACAATTCTTTGGACGTTAGCTATCTGGTCCGCAGCGACTACCTCAAGCATGCTCAGCTTTTAGTTGCTTGTTTCAAAAAGTCGACCTTAAACAACGGTAAATGGAGACTTTTCATTTAGTTATGTTATTGGTTAATTGCGGACGAGGCAATTCTAGATACCCGTAATCAATTATTACAAGTGCAATGAGAAGTCGAGTCCCTTCAGACTGCGTCCAAACTAATGCAAATCAGGTCATGTAAGTGTTTTGGATCTAAGAGGAATAGCCAAGACTCTACCCATTCAGTTCAACGTTTACAGCTATAATTTTGCTATTGTTCTCAGTGCATTTTGTCCTCATACTGTACCGTACTGTAGTGAGGACTTCTTTAAGTAAACAACGCCCATTTACGCTAAAAAGGAGAGTTAAAAAAATTACTGTCAAGTTGGAAACTAATCTTGAAAAAAGGACGGAAAATCAGGCAAATTATAATCAGCTTCAACCACCGAGATTGACGCGACATTCTTCGTGCTAACGAGACCACGTGCTAAATAAGGAACTCTTCGCCCGTGCTCGCTCCTCACCATTCAAGTGAGGTTAAGGTGATGAGCGTAATGTGGAGTGCTCTTGCGTAGGGGTGATTGGACAGGAGAGTGACGGATACACATATCTGATGAGCGGCAACTACCGCGAAACCAGTCATGAGTTTCCGGGGAATTTTGTCCTGTAGTCCAGATATAATAACAATACTTGAATCGAGGAACTGTAGAGTTGTGACAAATATTTATTCTGGACGGGATGAGTTTAAACTCGAAGCGTGTAGAAGTGAACGCCAAAGAGACAGTTCAATACAATGAGGATGAGTGGAATCCGCAAGAATCTTCTGGATGAACTTTTCATAGGTAAAATGTTTAGATCACATGTTGTTGATGAGAGAGGCTAGGGGAATCAAAGAAACACGAATGATAATTGTAAGGATTTATTGAATTTGGACAAAGAAATTCGGCTTGGCATATCGGGGAACTGCGTTAAACTGCTTTAATCCAGGTCCCATACTCTCTATCCTTATTTTATCATGTATTAATCAAACTATCTGCTTGCTTTTCATGCGTTGTCACCACGAATTACACGTTGACCATACCCCTTGGCATCCTCACCCGCGCAAAAATTGTTGTTCAGCCGTGTTGTTTCACAGTTCTTTTCAGTCTTGTTTCTTCGACAAGTATCGATTGACCCAATTTTCATGATTCTAGTTGTTGGTCTTATTTGTCCGAAATTACAGCTTACGTAACCTCGTTCCTCGGTTTTGGAATGATCAATGTCATAATTGCCTGGGTTACACGACGAAGCACAAACGTTGGAAAGTAATTATCCTATCCTCCCAATCTGCTTCATCAGTGTGAATGTTCGAACCTGGCCATCTCTCTATGATCCCTAGCAGGTTGCGTAACCTGCTGAGGCAATACACAACGGCTTGAAACCACCAGCTTCTTCGACTGCGAGACACTTGATTGCATCAGGTCACAAAGTTGACCTGACCCAGTGTTTCAAAGCATTGTTGCGCAATCCAACACCGAAACTACTAGCGTTCACTGAAGCTATTCTAATCATGATGCATCAGCCAGCACTCTGTGCACAAAAACGATTGACCCTTAATGTGTGTTTACCCTGGCGTTAACACGACAGACTTCACTCTCCCCAACGTACGTACTGTAGGAACTTTCGATCGTGCCTATTTTACTGTTGAACTTACCGCCCTACTGTACCATGTATATATACTGACACGTTTTACGTCCGCGGATGACAAGAGTTATTGAAATGCTTGTATCTCGCGACTTATTTCTTCTCTCTGTTCTCATGAAAGAGAATTTTGTCAGACAACAAAAGCTGCCAGGGTAAGCTGTTGCTTGTCCAAATCCACAAATGTGTCCACTATATTTTATGCAGACTAAATGTTTTATCGAAATTCTTGAGGAAATCCCTGTAGTGGATGGCTCACGAATACGATCGTGGACGGAAATGTCGTTGATTGTTTAGGGACACTGATTCTAAAAATGTTATTCAATGGACCAATTATGAAGAATATTGGTGGAGATTGTCTGAATTAGTTTGTTACGGCTCTACGAAGCCTCAGCTTCAGCTAGACCGATTTTTCCCTCAGTTATCAGATTAGATTGAGTTATAATACTGAGGCGAATGCATGTTGCTTTGAAATGATTCATGATGCGGTATCAACGTTCAGTTTACCGATCAAAAAATGCCAACAGTATCTAATCTGTTTCATAATTCACATGGTGTCACTGATCCTCTGATCACGGTTACGCTCCGTTGGATTTTTCCCTTAACAAGTGGCTACTGATAATTGCTTCAGTAGCAGTGAACGGACCAAAGGTTTAGACTAAAAACACGTGGTATAGGCAGACATACGTTTTCGATTATTTATTTTTGAGCCACCCAAATCGCATTTATTTTTTATGAGAAAGACGGGGGGGGGGGGTGACAGAATAACCAGTAGGTCTCTCAATCTGTTTATCATTCAATCCGTTGGTCGACTGGTTAGTAGAGGGGAGATATGGGGATTGGAGTGAGTGTCATCGTGTGAACAATTATTACCCGGATCGATAATGTGATCAGGGCTGACGTCATCGGTCTTTGGCTGGGAAATCTTGCACTCAGTGATCAGTATTAGTGCAGAACACAGAACATAGAATGTAAGAAATCTGTTTATTAATTCACAAGCAAGCAATTACGGAAAACTGAACAAGCGAAAGTTGTATATGCAATCGGTACGACAAAGTAAAGCTGTCCAGTGCGTAGCGAAATGTGATTATACGAATGGTGCAATCGGATGCAAGGTGTGCACTTGTGACTAATCGTAGCAGTGAATAAGCATGAATCAAAAGGCATTCAGTAAAGAGTCATCGATCCAAGCACTGATGAAGCCACTGATAGGACGCATTGAAATCACTGCTACGCGGAACTACACTAACCAAACTAGCAAGAATGCCAAGGTTGCAGAATAGCATGTTAATTTTATTGCAGAACTGTTTTGTGTAGATATATTAGATCAAACAAAATAATTGGTAGGTTAGAAGTTGACTAATTATAGTGAGCTTTTGTTGTACCTTTCCTCGGCGATCCTGATTGTTTGGGGCTCCTCAGAGTGCGTAGCTACGAAGCTGTACGTGGTAGTATCACGCTTGACGCCCGCTGAATCACCACAACTAACTTTCTCTACGAGCACAGCTCAAATTTTTGGGCCTCTTATAATAGTCTTTTCAGCCATCGCTAGCATTTGGGGTCTGATCGCTTTAGATCCATCACGTGCCACTCTGTGCACAACATGGAAAGTGTTTTCCACTCCGATCGGATGTCCTAATTCTTTTAAATGGGCATTAATTGAACTGCAAACCATTCCATTCGTCCCGCGTTGAAGCCAGCGTGATTGCTGCTTCGTCGTCCAACCAACATAGGTGGCACCATAGGCGCATTAGAGCTGACAGATAGTTATTAATGAGGTCAACTAAGGCAACTTGTTTCCGATCTCAAATCTGATGGCAGGATTAGTCGAGAACTGGCATCTTAGCGCAGCCGTGTTAAATGTGGCTTTGACCGCAGCACATGGAACCCTACCAGTCCTCCCGGGGTGCGAAGTCACCTTTGAAAGGGAGACTGACGAGAATTGTCTTGGCTACCCCTGTTAACCTTCCAGTTGTTCGTTTATACTCCACATAGCAATTGATAAATTGCTCTGGATAGCTATTCGCCGATATGACGTTATGGAGTATTTATAGCTCTGCATCCAGCTTATTGCCAGAGTATATGCGTTTAGCCCTCGATGTCAAACAACTTATCGGGTTTCTTTTTTGGCTTTTTGGCACAAAACAAACACAAAATTTGTGTGTTGCCCATTCCATATTGCATTTCTTTAGATTTTTCGTTGTATTGAGCCTCCCGGGTGCCTCTTCAGATCAACGTTCAAAAATGGAAGATGCTTGTTCCTTTCTAGCTCAGCCGAGAACATCTTTGGATGTGCAGCCTTGAACACTTCCACGTTTTTATCGGCGTCCGTGTATTATTCGCTCGTGCAGAAAATATCATCCACATAATGATAATAATAGCAAAGATCCGATATTTTGTTTTTGATCCTGTATTTCCCAACTTAGCCATGAAAATATCGACTAAGGGTGGGCCTAGAGGGGATCCCATTGTGATTCCGTCTGTCCGTCGGTAATATGTTCTGCCAAATAGAAAGCATACGCTGAATGTGAGTCTCTTTGAGGGTTATTGTTGGGATTCCTGTATGAAACTGTCTTTCTCCGATAAGTGAACAAAAACAATCCCGCGTTTCTACCAACGGCACGCTTGTGAAGAGAGGCAACATCTGGGGGAGAACATTGTCTTTCGATATTTGCGTCCTGGATGGCTTCGACAAACTGGAAGCTGTCGTGGAGTGTGTGCCTATGGATCAGTTTAGGCACCGTTTCCAAAATCTCTATGAGCCATCGTGTCGTGTCATGACGAGCTCAGTTTTTCATAAAAAGAATGAGAGGTAAACGGACACCGATTTTGTGGATTTTCGACAGTTCACAAAACTGTGGTATGGTTGAACCTACAGGATTCATTTTTTCAGAGGCTTGGAGATATATATTCATTGGACCTCAGGGTTTTCAGCGCATCAGCCATTTTCTTCTCAGTTCGATTTTTCCAGAGGCGTATTCCGTAAATTTCGACTAACTGCTGAGAAGTCGTGACAATTTCGTAATATAGTTGCATCGATTCATTATGACAATACCAGCAACAGCATCCCGTAGACTTAGGGTAGTCTGTCTATTCCGTTGGAATTCCATTAGTTCTTCAGTATGATTTCTAGTCAACGAATCACGATTTCTAACCTGATACAGAAGAAATTGATAGTAGGCTGTGACTAGCGAACTCCCAAATCGATTTACATCAGTCAATGGATTTCGTATTAGATCTCTTGTTTGTCTTATGAGGTATGGAATAAAACTTCCATCACCATCTCCGTGGACGAAAAAATTTGGACCCGGGCGATAGAACTTCAGTTAAAGTACGAGTCAGCTGTGCACTACACGAGTTATGGACATACCGTTCGGGAAATCTATTTGAGGGATGAGCCAACTGACAGTCTTTTTTAGGGATGCCAGTTTATTTTCAGGTCACGACTGTGGGATTTTGTTGTGCAAAGTTCACAAACAGTTCCTCATCACCGTTACACAGAGATTCGACTGAGACCTGACCCCGAGCCGCATTACGTTCTAGGATAAAGACTCTAGATTTCTCAGTACCTGCGCCAGACACGGCACTAGAGTTTATCCATACGTCGATCCTGAAAAAAATACGTCGGAATGCAGATCTGGTGGATGAAACAGAGTCGGGATGTATTGGATGCTTTCGATCTTGTAATATCTTGTCGATTATCGACATATTGTTAAATGTGACGTGCCCATCTTAGGTCGGTGTCTAGGCTAGCACCCAGATACTTAACAGAACTCATTCTGGATAAGGATTTGAAATTAAGGAAAACAGAATCTGTAAGGAAAGGAGAACGGCAATTGCTGAACAAACATTCAAGGCACATGGAGGGGTTCAGTTTTAAACCAGATCGGGTGGAAAAATGTTCTCTTTGTGACGGATTTTCACTGAGGATTCTTAAGTCGGTGGGGTCGGAAATTACCTGACAAAGAGCAACGTCGGCAGCGTATTTAAATAGCCCAGATGGGGAAGAAATTGGCAAGTCGCTGATATACATGGAAAATAAGAAGGGAAACAACACGGCACCACGGAGTACTCCAGAACTGGTGACAAGGGGTTTGGATCATTTGCACCCTACGTTGGTTTCTGCATTATATTGTGAAAATAGTTAGGGCCCCAGGTAAGAATCCGTGAGGGACAACTGAAGGTTTCGAGTTTTTGAAGAAGAAAACGAGGTACCAAATCAAAGGCTGAGGAATAATCAATAAACACACAATGGACTGACCGAGCAGACCTATTTAGGGATTTAGTAACGAAGTGAACTAAAGAAGCAACAGCATCCAGAGTGAACTTTCTGGGTTAGTTGATGGACTGACAGCGTTCCGGAGGTACATTCAGGTGGGTTTGAAGACGACCAAGTGTGGCCTTCTCTGAAATTTTGATTGCTGTCAATGTGAGAGCCATCGGACGAAAACGATTTTCTAGATTGTCTGTGTTGGGGCCCTTGGGAATGGGGATAATGGTGACTGGTTGCCAAAAATCGGGGATTGAACTATTTCATAGAGATTCACTCAACGAAATTGCCACTGGTTCCTCAAGCTGGGCAGCACCATGCCTGAAAATTGCGGGGGAGAAGCCATCCGGATCATTGGAAGACGAAGCTTTGGGCTCGAGGAGAATTTCAAATATGTCGAAAATAGAGGAAAGTTCAAAGTCTGCAATGACACTTGGAGAATACAAAGGAGGACATCCACTGAAAGTACGTATGAAAGTAGCATTGATGCAGTCTAACATCAATGTCAGCTTTGCAGGGCTTAATTACTGCAAAGTAGCTTTATACAGCGACCTAGGAACTTAAGATTCTTAGTTCCCAGGAAATGGGCGGTAAACGACACACTCCATCGTATTATATCTGCTTTGATTAGGTGTGAGTATTGTTTGACTTCCAAACTTAGGTGAGACACGTAGGCACGTTCCTTTTGACTTCTGAGAAACTTTAGTAGTTAAGCACTTCTGGAAGAGCAAACTCTTGACCTGCGAAGAGTTTTCGATCTAGTCAAACAGCTAGATGCTGCACAGAAACAGCCTCTGTCCTATCAAAATACAGCCATACAGCCATACCCCACTTCCCACAAATCTCAAAAACCAGCAAAATCTAACGACGAAGAAGTCGGGAACCGAGTTTCGGCTATTGGCATTGTCGCTCGCCATTTCTGTGGATCCGGTCGCCATCCTCAATAAAAACGTACCACCCGTGATGCTGTATCTAGAGCCTGGAACAAAAGAGGAGACTACCAAGAGGTATGCCGAATATCCCAAGCCAGAAAACGATTTTCGTCAGCCGCAGAACCTGAACTGTCTTCCGTACTGGTTGCTCCTGTTCCTGTCTGTCTATAGAAGGCAGTTACGGAGATTCTTTCTAACGGAATTCCTTTGCCAGTCCTCGTCAATACCGGCAGTTCTTAAATTTATTTTGCCCTGCAGGTTGTTCAGAAATACGGCTGGAAAATTGAGCCATCCCAGAGCCTAATTACGATGGCTTCTACTACTTTAGCTAGTGTCACGCGAAGACATTTCTGTTTTTCATTGAATATAAACGCAATCCGTATGAAATTATAAAACTGTCAGTAATGACAATTTTGTGTGCTGGCGTACTACTGAGACACGACTTTCTGTGACATCAAAAAAGATCAAAACCAATATTCGAATCAGGCAAACCCACCTTCTCCATTTTTAGCATTTCCGCGGCTCTCTGTTCAAACACTTGGTTCCTGGTTTTCGACCCATAGCCACGAAACCCCGACGTCACTCAGCACAGGATGAATCACTCATTCGATCCTAGATTCAGAAGCTACTACATGCGGGTGTAACTGAGCCATCAAATCCGCCTGGAGAGCACAGTTTCTTGTGACCTCCAATGAACGTCATAAGAAACGCATGGTTATCAATCACAGTTGGACCATAAGTCGATACACTGACCTTGATGTTTACCCTTCTTCAGGAATGGATCAGTTAAGTGGGAGAAATCTCACGGTTCGAGGTGTTCAGTATACTGAACCTAAACACCGTTTATCAGATTCCGATTAAGACCGAGGGAAGTACACGGTTTTCGAGGCATGCTGGATTTTATATCACTTTTGCCACATCCCATTCGGTGTCACTAACGGTGTCATGTGCCTCCAGAGAACTATGGATGATATGATTAATGAAGAAAAGTTATCCGGCATCTTCGTTTATGTGGACATTACAATTATATGCTCTTCCAGTCCCGAAGAACATGATCAGTTCCCAGAAGTATCCAGAAAGTACGGTCTGACGTTCAATGATGATAAAAGTATCACCTCCGAGAGAAAGAGAAAAATCTCGAGTTTTGAAGTCTCAAAAGGCAAGACCCGGATAGGCTAAATTCTCTCAAGGAGTTTTCCTGTTATCGAAACTAAAAACCCAGGAAGTGGTAATCAGAATCTGTGCATACTGCTGACAGATGGTATCGCACTTCTCGGACAAAATAAATTCGGAGAACGATACACCGATTCTCTTCAGCACTTGAGAACAATTACTTAGTATTCCTGAAGACCTACACAGTCTGGTCGCCCATCCCATTATATACTTTATCCTATCTCCATCCTCTCCTGCCAATGAGACAAAATACCTACTTGGAAACCGTCAAAAACACAGATTTTACGAGGTATCCCGGATCATTTCGCTGCATCTCTACAGAGTGCATATTGCAGTCGAAGTGTTTATCTTCATAGCAAAACGGATAAACGGAGTCAAAAACAGGATCCACCTACAAAACATGTAAAGCTAAAACAGATTAGCTTCTCAGCAAAGAATATATCCCGGCTTGAAAGAACACTCGCAACTACTGTTCCACGGTCCTCCTCTATTTGTTAGTCATCCGACAGTTGTGTTAGCCTCATTACCAGCAGCCTGAAGGCAACCTGTCACCTCTGTTGCACTGTGGAAACTATTTTATGTCCAGTGGCAGAATAGACTCATCCCATCAGAAGTCTATAAACAGGCTGTAAGAGTGCAGCACGAGTCCCATGACAATGCGAGTGTCAACTATTATTTAAACGATGTGGAGCACGCTGTGTATTTCGCCCTTTTAGACATGGTAAGAGATGTCTTGCAGTGAACGACGTGAAAAATTAACACAGTGTCGAGCTGAGGTATAGCCATACCAGAATACTTTTAAATAGTAGTTTATGTACGCATCCGTGCAACAGAAACTGTGATAAAACGATACATTCAGGAAGTTCCGGTAGACAGAACGAAGGCGCATGTGCGAGGAACATGTGTTCAGAACCAATGAACGGCAATACGAGCATCGCCACCAGAGCAAGAATGACCAAGCAAATGTGAGCCGTCTAACAATATGTCTGGCACGAATTAATCTGAGCGTGATTGGTGGAATAGGACAATATAGAAAAACTTTTGAGTCTTGTACAAAAAAAAATAGATTCGGGGAGGAGAACTACCCATTTCCTGACAGTCAGCGGAAAAGATTGCTTTGGTCCAACCACCAATCAGCAGACGAAAGCAAAAGACGAGGCCATGTTGTTGGCTCTAATCAATTAACTAATTGGGCTTGGTGCATGACTGCTAGTCTGATGAATGTAAAAATGGTAAATCAGACTTCTGTGCTGCGCAAAGAGCACGGACGAACTCTTTCTTGTTGATTTAGTAATGTGTCCAACTTATCAGGTCGGTTTTCCTGATATCCTTGTTCATTATCTCTTCCGACGTGGTTTCCTTCTGCATCCTCATATGCGGTGATGGGTTCAGGAGAGTTGTGGTGTATCGGAGTTTGCATTTTCGCCGGCTGTT
Source organism: Fasciola hepatica (assembly GCA_948099385.1). Classification (NCBI taxonomy): domain Eukaryota; kingdom Metazoa; phylum Platyhelminthes; class Trematoda; order Plagiorchiida; family Fasciolidae; genus Fasciola; species Fasciola hepatica. The sequence goes on along the minus strand of CANUEZ040000112.1, from coordinate 2,275,150 downwards.
TACGTTGCGTCTATTCAGAATGCAGCACATTTCAGAGGTGTTTCCCACTTTCCTTTCGGATAGGAGCCGAATGTCGTATGGAAATAATTTCCTCTTGGTCTTCGGAGAATATCACTCGCTCATGGCTCGGATTGCAGTCCAGAAGCTGAACTTCGTCGGCAAGCAGATCGTACTTCGATGACCGGTGATTTCGTCGAAGAAGAATACGGTCAAGACTCACTAGCCATTTCGAGACTATTCCTGATACGGTTCTTCTGTTTTAGTCAAACATCCGCTCGTGTGATGTTTCATTGGTTACTTTTGATAGAAATCTGATCCAATGTAGGGCATCAAGGAGAACTTTTTCCCAACGGTATACGTTCAACTTTCGAGATTTGAGAGCCAGTGTTATGGTCTACCATATTGTGCTGTTCATGCGTTCGATTTGACCATTAGCACGTGGAATGTAAGCATGGTTTGACTAGTTGCGAATCCCACGTTATGCAGGGAGTCTCTGAGCTCTTCAGACCTGAACGGATGTCAGTAGGAAGTTCGAATATTGAAAAGAAATGCCAGACACTTCATAGCAGTTAATGGTGACATGTCCACGCAGACAGATGGAAATCGAGGGTATTCGTGAACAACTGTCGGGAGATGTTTATTACGGGCACGGGAATGGCGTGGGTATATGTAATCTAGGCTCTATCGCTCGAACGGGCCGTGGATTCGATCAGCGGCGTGTCAAGGAGTCCAAAAAACCTTGGTTTAGTTTAAACACAGACACGGCATTGAGAGACTGTAATTTTCACTTCTTTCTGAGAGAATGGTAGGTTTCGAGAGTGAACCAAGTGGGACATACGAGCAACGCCTGGATGACAAAGACAATCATGCAATTCCTTCAAGCTTTTATAGCTGATAGCCGTACTGCAATATCCACGGGAGGGCGCATCCGTCGCCTGGTTATCACCATCAAGACGGTATATTATATTCTATCGCGAACGAGGAAGCTCCGTACGTCAACGCCGAACTTTCTCTGGACTACTATCATGTTTATCAGCAGGCACATTACTGAAAAATCTACTTAGTCTAGGAAGATGCGACCTAATTGTCTAGACCCTTGTGACAATGGAAAACACGATACTTATGGTGCATATATAAATATGTTGAAAGCATGTAAAGTCTTACTGCAAAAGATTCTCGAAGTGAACCATTATGAGTATTACAACTCATACAACAAATTGGATACTGAAGCCTCTCCAAAGCTATAAATTTTTCTATCACTCATCAGGAACCGCAAATGTACCATCATGTGTTCAATTGCAAACTGGTGGAGTGAGTTGTATTTGTAAGAAAACTTGCTTAGCACTGCAGTGACTAGCGTTATCCCACCCACAACCAGAGACCAGCTAACGAACTGTTTTACAACACGTCTTTGTAGTCCAAACTGATTGTTATCCCTTCCGCCAACAAAAGCATTCCAAAATAATCTACTCAGTCTCCCTGTTTACGTTTCATCTGTGAATTATCCTTCATCCTGATCGTTTCCAATGTGTCAACGTATACATTACCACCTACGCCGTGTCTCAATTACAAAACGATCATGTGAAACGTCCAACTGAAACGCTACTGGTCACCTAATTATGCGGGGAAAATATATTCTAATCTTCAGCCTTTTCGGCACTTAGAACTGCCTAAAATCTTGACGAGACATACAAAATGATCCACATCGTCCAACAGTTTTACACCTACCATGGCTTTTCGTTTTTATTAATTAACCAAATCAACACCACCAATCCAACTGCGGGCTTAGTGTGTATATTGTGTTTAGTCTCTTGACTGGAATAATTTCATTCAAAACGTTTTATCGGGTTGTCGAATAGGGATGAATGATAATAACTACATATGCGGTGGTTCTCCTCTCCAACCACGCTAGAAAGACTATGTTGAAAAAAAAGTAGTGAGGGTAGTCAGGTCGTGTTGGTTTTCAAAATGACCGGTTGATCTTTCTCTGACCCTAAAAAGAACCAATCGCGGTTTTAAGCCGTTCATATACGGGGTTTTTAGTTACGATTCATTTAGACACTTTTATTAAATCATCTCAACAGATCCCTCTTTTTCATTTTCTGATTCATTTTGACGGAATTGGTATCGAAAACGTCAACCTATTACCACATGCAATAAGACTGTCGGAAAGCAATCTCGACCACTGACTTCACAACCTTTAAACCTGATTAACTCTGTGTAGACTTACGAGGAACTGACTACATGTTGGTACCTATCCGTCAATAATCCTGGTTTCACGACAACTTTTACTGGTGAGCATTGTGCCACTACGCAAAAGATAAGTTCTAGGCAATTAGACTGTATACTCATCGACTACGTGAATTTTTCAATAATGCGCCTACTGACAAGCATGATAGTGGCCCAGTGTGGAATGTAGTTTTGATGAGCTTAGACAAGTCTCGGAAGTTTTTTCACTACTTAAAAAACACACTGTACAGTCTATCCAAAAGATTTTCGATCCCCTTAGTTTGGTAGAAATTTCGATATACGACCGAATTCCAGTTTATCCTAATGATGCTACTCTTCCTCGCCAAACATTAGCGTCTATTGTATGTTTTTCGCTACTAAGAAAAGCATAAATTGTATCAACTGGAATATGACCGTTGAAAGATTTCGACCGAATTGGGATGATCCCGTACTCTTTGGATAGACTATACACGTGTAATAACAATTGAAACCTCCATCAGATTTGATTTCGTTTTCTGATGTTACGCGTAACTTCATATTGGCCGGGAACATCGAATCCCTTCATAGCCTAGCTGATTCAAAAGAGTGCAAACAACGCACGTGATATCTGCCTGAAGTTACTCACAAGAAAAGTTGAGATTGCAATATCATAATAATAATAATAATAATAATAGACAATTACGTGACTGAAATTTTTCATTAAATAAAAAACAAGTACACCCAATCAACTTGGAAATTACAGACCGGACTAATATATACATTCACACCCTAGATCAAACTTCGTTCACGGATAATGCATCCATCAAAGAGGCCACAGTCTGCTCTACCAAATTAACGTCTTCCCCAGGTTCCTGTTTTCGAGCCACTCGAGCTCGTCGACACACATCAGCATAAGCCGGATCTATAGGCATTTGCACGGGCGGTTTGCACACATGATCCGGATCCAGGGTGTAGCACAAGTCCGCATCGAAACCGCAGAGATCGCCACATGCGACAAACGGGAGAACAGCCTTGTGATCTTCGGTGAACTGAAACCCAGCGAACAACAGTTGGGGATGAAAATCCGTAGAGATCTTGTGCAATGTGCAGTAATATGATATCTGGAAGTCCATATACCAGTTAGTAAATAGTTTCACCATTTAGGGTGCGAATGCTAAACAAGATGTCACGTTGAACAAGTGGTCACTAAACGAATCACAGCCAACAATTAGGGTGAACAGATGCTTCATATCATCAGTGACAAAGTAGCAATACATACACAACAACAAAAACTTTACGCAATTTGCACGGTCAAGCTCGGGGATCTTTTTTAATTCTTGGCATCCAAGACATGGATGAGCAGTATTCACGCCCAGGGAACTTATATGGGGACATAAGAAAAGGACAAATGCCATCGACATGATCAAGGAATGATCCTTGAGACTCACCGTGAATGCCTGACAACCTGCATCTGACCTTGTCACTGTAGATTTGATTGCTCTACGAGACTACGACAGTATGACAGAATATCAGCAATCAGACATCGGCAAAAAACGGATACCACACTGATACTACTGGTGCTCTATATTGCAGAACGTCAGTAGGTATCTTTTTACAGGTAATTATGTTCTATTCGGTACTTGATTACTGGGCAAGATTTCGTTGCTTCAGTGACAAAATGTGTTTATAGGGTGGTATACTGCAACTTCTACCAGGACAAGTTTTCCTCAAGGACCAACCCAGTACCCAATGCATACTACGGTTTAGTATACTGAAATGCGTTACAGAGACCGAACGATTGCGGTTTAGAGCAATCGTAAATCGAAACCCTGTGCCACCGTAAACACGAAGGATGAAGGATTACTTCGTCCCCGTGTAAGAGGTACGTCCTACAGCTAAGGAGCTCAACGAACCACTAACCATTGCGGCTTTTGAAAACCCCGGTGGGATTTGGTTGTTCGCTACGCTGGAGATTCTGAGCACATGAACCAAATGCGAAAATTTTCTTCGGAAACGAAAGACAGGTTTTGTGTAGCACGTCAATCAAAACATTGAAAAGACAAGCTTACCGATCATTATCGATAAAACAGTCATCAGATTCAGTAATGCTGAGGTTAGATGTAGAATACTGGGGACCAGAGTTCAGTTACTAAATCTAACGTTTAGTACGAACAGGTTACGCGATTGGGAAATGTTACGCGTGGCCACAGATAAACTCCCTTCGTGTACACTGTTCTCCGAAGCCGGTAGCAATCAACAGATAGTGCGAGGCGATCAGTACATCACACGGTATAAAGGGCCTAACCAATGCGCATGATCGTGTACAACCTGGTGTGCTTCCAGATTGGGAACCAGAAGGCCCACTTACTGCATGACTGGAGAAACTAGGCCACGTGTCGCGATCGGTGGCGTATTTCCGTTTACACTTTTCAAACTTTCGCCCTCTGTACGTTTCGTTCCTATAAAATATTTTCTTACCGATTACTTAACTAGTATCAGTAGCCTAGCTCCGTATAGTATATTTGTTTATACATTTCGCTTGTGCTATTAAGCGCTGAGACAGATATTTCGTCAGACTTGACATCAGACTACCGGAGGTTCAGGAACTAAGCAGACATACACACGGAATTACAAGAATCGCGTCTGTGACAGTTACTCCCGGATAGCAGAAACCGGGCGCTGAACTCTGACAACTAGCCACGTTGAAATCTCACTGATCACGAGACCTAGCGAAGGCAATGTGCAGTGTGTGAGGGTATAGTCTGACACATTGTTCGATGGACGGTTTATTCTCACTGGAAGACAGTGAGTCAGCACTGGCTCCTGCCGAGCCCACGAAACCACATCATCATCATCATCATCGTACAGCGTTAAATAGTAGGGCGAGCCCCACTGACCACTGCCTTTCTCACCATGTTGCACGCTGAACTAGAACAAGATGGACAGGGACTGGACCTACATGGGTGGGAAAAGGAAAGAATGCCCTAGTAGCCAACACACAGAATACACAGTCTAACTGTACAAACGTACACCGATCAGTCATCCTGATTCGGTAGAAAGTGACAACACGATCGCCACTGCTCGCGGTTCGCTGCCACATCCTTCAGGGTCTCCAGCCAACTGGCAGACGAATCTTTTGGACCCCAACCACGAAGACGTGAGGCACCTACTTTTCCTAAGTTTGCTGTACATTTCCTCATTCCTCGCTGCCACGTCATCTGTTGACCTCCACGTGGTCGCTTTCACTCCCTAGGAGGGGCGGAGAATAGGACACGGTACGGTAGACGTGTGTTTGACATACGTAACACATGCCACAACCAACGAAGTCTACTAAGTTGGATACGCTGTGACAAAACGTTCTCTGAATTAGTACCCAATACTCGCTTTCTGACTACAGTATTGCCTACTCGGCTAACCCACCCGATCTTAGCGATACTACGTAAACATTTATGGTCGAAAACCTCAAGACGACGAATATCTTCAGCACACAGACTCCAAGTTTCGCAACCATACAACAAAACTGAACGCACTGCGGCACAGTATACACGACCTTTCAACTTCAGTGAAATATCAGGTCGCCTCCACAAGGGCTTCAGTCCAGTGTACGCCACTCAAGTTTTGGATATACGCATGCCCACCTCTACTACTGAGCTCCCATCCGTCGTCACGCTGCTGTCGAGGTAGGTGAAACGGTCGACAACTGACAGCACCTCCCCATCGAGCATCAAGCTCGGAATCGTTGACGTCCAGTCCTGTAACATCACCTTGCACTTTGAAGGTGCAAAGCGCCTGCCGAGTGGAGCTACAGCTCTTGAGAGTCTATCTAGTGCACGTTGAGCATGTTCCGTGCATTCGAACAAGCAGACAACGTCGTCCGTGTAATCTAGGTCACACAACTTCCCACTACTTCCTAGTTCGACGCCTACATCCTGAAGATTTTGCAGCGCACTCTCCATTATTTCGTCCATGACGAAGTTGAACAGGAATGGAGACAAAGGGCATCCCTGTCGAACACCACTGGTCGTTTCGAACCGACCGAATAGTTCACCGTAGACTCTAACGCGGCCAGAAGTATGAGAATACAATGATTTCATTAGGTTCACGAACTTCTGGGGCATACCTTTTCGATGAAGAGTACTGAAAAGCGCTGTTCGATCAACTGAATCGAAAGCGCCTTTCAAGTCTAAGAAAATCATTATTGTCGGTCGGCGATGCGTGTGACGCGTTTCAAGTAGTCGGCGAAGAGTAAAAATCTGGTCGATGCATCCTCGACCTGGACGGAATCCTGCCTGCTGTTCGCGGGCATTCCTCTCGCGAGCCGGTGTAAGACGGTGCAGTAGAATTGAGGCTAATACTTTGGTGATTATCGGAATTAAGCTAATCCCACGATGGTTACTACAGTCATTGCGTATTCCCTTCTTGAAGATGGGAACAATCAACGACTCACTCCATATTAACGGAATACGCTCCTCCTTCCAAATGTCACGGAGCAAAGCGGTAAGTGATTTTATCAAAACATTCCCATCCAGTTTGAAAAGAACTGGGGGAAGTTCGTCGGGACCTGCCGCTCTCCCTCGCTTTAGTAACCGAATGCATGACTCTACTTCTACTTCCGATGGGGGTTCAAGTGATACCACCCAATGAGTCGCAGTTGTTGACACAGGAATAACTAGACTAGCGTGCGGCCAGCTAAACTGTTCCTTGAAGTATTCGGCCCAATGGTCAAGCCTCTGCTGTTTGCTATGGATGAGTTCTCCATATATATCGCAAATCGTTTCACTGACCTGGATGCGCCGTCCACCGGTGTCGCGAATAAGTTTTAACAGTCTTTGACTGTTACCTGAAGTAGCGGCTATTTCCATTTCTTCGGCTATCTTGACCCACCAATTTTCGCGATCATTCCTGAGGCTTTTCGTAACTTGCCTTTGTAGCTTTCTTACATCTTACTCATCTCCTTACTGTTCGAGAGCTGACGATTTTGCTCCATTATACTCAGCGACTCTTGCGAGATCCAGTGTCTTTGATGGACAACGGATCTAGGACCACAGGCAAAACCTGCTGCAACGTGCATCGCCTGTTTGATATGAGCCCAATGTTCATCTACATTACTGTTCTCCGTGGATCCTAGCTCATGTGCTAACTTCTGCTCATAACGGGTGCGGACTTCTGGATCACACAAACGTTGCACGGCTAATCCGGTTTGCGGTTTGCGACGATGACCATGGAGCTGGAGAGATAATCGCATTAAAACTAATGCACGGTCCGACTCTACGTACGTGAACCAGTAAGATCTACAGTTCTGAACAGAACTGCACCACAGATAGCTTACGGCGATATGATCAACTTGACTCAATGTACCTGTAGAGTTAGAGCGCCATGTCGCTGTGCGACGCGAGCTGTGTCGGAAATTAGTGCTAGACAAGAACAATCGATTGTCTGCACAAAACTGGAGAAGTCTATCCCCGTTATCTGCACGCTCAGCAGGTAAAGCACAGCGCCCACCTAAACAGGCTTCTGACGCACTAAGTTTGCCAACTTGTGCATTGAAGTCATCAGCTAGCACTACAATGCTAGAACATTTAATGCCGCGAACGAGAGTGGCGAGTGCATCATAGAACTCATCTTTCTGCAAGTCTGAGCTGCAGTCCGTTGGAGCGTACGCCGAGATCACAAACAAATTGCGCTTAACACAACTATCCTTTCGAACGCCAACTGACCCCTGGAGTCTTACAGCACATAAACGACTGTTAACCGGGATCCAGTCTAAAAGGGCAGCCTCAGCCTTCTCAGTCAAGACAATTCCCACACCACTTTGACCCACAGCTCTAGCTGCATCGTCTCCTGAAGTGCGCAGAAAACACCCCGATGAGATACCACGAGCAGTTAGTTGAACTTCATCGCTCGAATCCCGTATACGCGTTTCACTTAAGCAGTAGACATCAATCTTCAGAGAATCTATTGTGAGCGCTAGGTACGCTTGTTGACCGATCTGCATGAGTGTACGCACGTTGAAGGAGCCGAGATTCAGAGGCTGATGAGGCATGGGAGATGTTGGACGGGTACTGCTAGGGTGTCCAGCCACAAAGCAGGAGAACGATTAGGGTCCTCATCCAAAGCCTTTAGTTCTAACAAGAACCTATCCGCAAGGCAGCGGGATGGCTTAGTGGAAGCCCATTTGCTTGGATCAATTATTCTTCCACTGATTTTGCCGACTGAGTTGCCAGCTCAAATCAACCCCCAACCTGGAGGACCAGGAGACTGGACTTTGTCTGACCTCTACCCATTGACCTGTCAGGTATGATTGCATCTCTGGCTTAAAGAAGCCATCCTGTATAGCTCTTTGGGTCATAGAGGCGCGAAAGCCATCGCACCACGTCAAGATGCAGTCTCGTCGTGATCGGCAAGAGAGTAGAGCGATGGCGCGGATCGATACACGAGACGAATCCTTCCAGCGGCATTCAAGCCTTAAGATGTGGTCGTCCACACCAGTCGAACCAATGCGTTGTGAGCAACGAGTGGGCGCATGTGACGACACTAATAAAACTGAATGATTCTGAGGCAGAACGGAGTTCCCACTAGAGTTAGTGGGACGGCACGGAGCACGGTGTAACCGTTGTTCTCCAGGCCGTGTTGTGAACCTAGGCAACCCCGGATACATAATGCGAACAAGATTCGCAACTTGACAAGCTTTTAGTCCGATCATCCGAGGACAGGCAATTACATGTAAGAGGTGGGATGTTTTCCATTGAACACCAACTCGGAGCACCAGAAATGCACTATTGTTCGATCCGTTTTGTGATAAAGCAATATTCTGGGATACGGCGGAAACTGAAGTGCAAACAGGACTCAACTGGCTCAAATAGATAGTATGTCAAAGGCATACTTTGATACCTGCGATAAATGCCCGGAGTATGCAAGCTGGCTGAAATGTTGTGCGAAACTCTTCACGATAACAAAATAACAAACCTCATCAAAGTTAGCCGGGTTGTACCACTGGAGTAGCAATGGATCACCGGTCTCCGAATTCGTGTGTGACTGATTGGATAAACGAGGACCGGAATAGCCTTGGCAGACCACAAACGCTTCCAAACTGGAATTTCGACTTGAACGTGGTTTGGCAAAAGTGACTGGTCCATCAAACAGACAGCGAAGCTGGGCACCTAACAGACCGGAATCGCGACTGCGGAACACTTTGGCAACGAAGGTGCCGTCACGTTGCAAAATTCGAGAGCATATAGTTAATGCGGCCAAAATCAGATGGGACTGGACATATTCGTCCAGATCATGAAGTCCGGTGACTAAAAAATAGAAATAATACAGTGAGGCAAGTTCAGAACAGAACCGTTTTGGCCAATCCTAGTGTGTGCGTGGTTTACTGAGCGTGAAGATGCACGAAAAAGAACAACACTTAGATGGGATACTAGTACTTTCAAGTCAGAAAACATGCCGATCACACAGCTGTCGTTGTTTGTTGTATATCCTATTGGGAAGCGAGGTTAATGAGATAGACGAAAGATTCCAGTGATCCAAGAGTACTGTGTGTCAAGAACACCACCGGACAGTCTCGGAAAATTGAATTACTAAACCTGCTACTGTGATACTATTTAGTAGGCACGTCATCATTTAAAAATCACAAGGTATGTAGCGGGGACATCGCTGATACTCTCTGTTGGCTTTGTTTCGGATAGCCATTGACCGCTTACAAAGCATAAACTCGAAAAACACTTGGATGTATCATTATCGCATAGGGATTTTTGTGGTTCCAGAACTAACCGTAGACCTTCTTTTAAGCACCAGTATTTAAAACCAGGGAAAATAGGAATTCATTTCCTGAAAATGACATGAAATGAGAACTACGTTACCCAAGTTATCGTTTTCATGGTCCGGAAGAAAGTAAAACAGTAAGGGTGGTGGGTATGCATGCGCATAGTGAAAACGATAAATATCACCTTTTTCAATGATGAGCTGAGCGTTGGTACTATCTAATTTAATCCCCTACCATTCATACATTGTTTTTTCATCGTACACACTTATTTTTGCATTTCGTGGTTCCATAGACTAGCAAGACTGTTCTAGCCCTTGCTATTTCAGCCGTAATCAAGCTCCCGAAGCACTTAAAGCTATCGGCTACTTCAAGCCGACCATCGCCATAAAGGATGATTGTAGCCGTAGGTTCCTGTAAGTCATGCACTTGGAAGGCGCAAGGTGCGGATGCGCCAACCGTAGAGCTGTTCAGAGCGTACTAGGCTGCCTGTGCATTGTCACTTAGCAAGGCAATGCCATCGGCACATTCCGAGTCGGGAAGTCTTATCTCTGGAAGGAGCTAAACTCCACCGATTATCCGATTAAACAATACATTCTGGAGAACAAAGTTGAGAAGAAACGGGAATATAGCGCAACCTTGTAGTGCTCTGCTGGAGAAGGTAAAAGTTAGTAAAAGTTGACCGTCAGCCCTAACCCCACCTGAGGTATGATGATACAACTCTCTAAGGACCGACATATGCTTATCGGATACTCCATTTCTCAACAAACAGTTCTCAAGTGCAATCATATCAATAGAGTCAAAGACCGTGCGAATATCTGGAAGCACGATGGTCGCTGGTCTCTGAAAGATACGACGGTGTTCAAGCAGCTGTCGGAGGGTGAAGATGTGATAGTTGCACGAAAACCCATTGTCATGACGGAGTTGAATGTAATGGAATAAAAGTGCACCGCTGGTCATTCCGAATGAACTGGATAGTTCACCGTAAACTCTTATATGGCCGGAAGTACAACAGCACAATGATCTCAGTAGATTCACGAACTTCTGTGACATACCTTTTCGGTGAAGAACACTAAATGGCGCTGTTCGGTCAAGTGAATCGAAGGTAGCTTTCGAGTCAAGAAAAACCATCATTGTCGGTCGACGGTGTGTGACGCGCTCTAAATAATTGTCGAAGAGTAAAAATCTGGTCGATGCATCCTCGACCTGAGCAGAATACGGTCTGCTGTTCGCGTACGTTCCTCTCGCGAGCCAGTGTAAGACAATGCAGCAAAATCGATATCAATACCTTGGTGACTGTCGGAACCGAACTGATCCCATGATGATTACTATAATCATTGTGTATTCTCTTGCTGAATATGGTTACCATCAATGACTCGCCCATTATAACGGAATACGAACCTCGTTTCAAAAGTCACGAAACAAGGCGATAAGTGATTTTATCAAGGCATTCCAACCCCGTTCGAAAAGAATTAAGGGAAGTTTGTCGGGAGAGGCCGCTGTTTCACTGTTTAGTCATCGAATGCCAGATTCTACTTCTACTTCCGATGGGGTCTCAAGTGATACTCCCCAAATGATCGTAGTTGCTGTCGTCGAAGTAGCTACATTACCAAGAGGCCAACTAAACTGCTCCCTGAAGTATTCGGCCCAGCAGTTTCAGTTCAGTTTATATAACCATCAACCTCGCAGTTCTGTGCTCTGGTTTCAGTAGCTACCTCCCAGCATCGTCCAGTAAAAGGCAGAAAGAATAGAAGCATTAAGTGAAAAAGATCCAAAAATCAAAGTATTAAGTGGAAATCGCGAAGACAAAGAAAGAGTTCGAATGCAACTACGCTACTGACCGCGACGCCCAGCCACATCACTTAATTTTTTCAACCATTCGGTAGGAGGATCACGTGGACCCCAACCCGGAAGTCTAACATGTCCTATTTGGCCAAGTTCATTGGCCATGTCACGGACTGACCACCTCGACTTACCTTCCAACCACCACCTGCTCCGGAGAACAGCATACGCTGAGGAAGTCTACCGCTGGGCATCTGTAAAACATATCCCAGCCACCTTATTCTGTTGAGATTCAGTACTTGGTCCACAGACCGACCTCTGGTTCCCAACACCATACGTCCAACCTCAGCATTGCTGGTTCGGTGTTCCCACCATATTCCGACAATGCTACGGAGAAATCGATGCTCGAACACCGACAGCCTTCGCCTACCTTCTACCCTCAACGGCTATGTTTCGGAACCGTATAGAGGAACGGGCCTAACCGCCGCATTGTACAGTCGACCCTTGACAGACAATCGGATGTCAGGCCGACGACACAAATGGCTGAGGTTAGCAAAGGCCAAACGCCCCTTCTGTATATGCAATCACACTTCGTCTGATATCTGTCCACCTGATGAAATGTAACTGCCCAGGCAACAAAACTTACTTACTTCAGCTAGAGCTTCCCTGCCAAAACAAGGTTTGGTGTTGAACCAACCCAGTTCCGCAGCAGCGTTGTATATCTTGAAGATGCGAAACCCATCCCAAACGTTGCAACATGGAAGAGAAAGAATGAAAGAGAGCAAACCTGACGAACACCACTTTCTGTGGTGAACTCGGGCGAAAGATTGCCGTAATCACAAACTCAGCTTCGGCTATTTGCATACAAGCATTGGAAAAGAGAAAAACTTCTCTGGTACAACCTCCAATAAGAGGCAGCACCAGAGAACTGTGCGGTCGACTGAACCGAACACTGCTTTCAGATCAAGAAAGACAGAGACTGTCGGCCTACGGAAGATGGGTCTGTGCTCTAAGGTTCGCCGAAGAGTAAAGATGTGGTCGATACAACCACGACCGGGTCTCAAACCGGCTTGATTCTCACACGTACACATTTCGCGGGGGATAGATACTCGGTGGAGAACAAGGCCGATGTGCAGTTTGGATGCGATACTTGCCACGCCAATTCGCCCGCGGATTTCACAAGAGGATCTGTCACCTTTCTTGTAAATCGGCACAATCACCGACTCACACCATTTCCTGGGAATCTGCTCACTATCCCAAAAACGGAGTTTTGTTAACTACGAAAGCAGAGCTTCGCCTTCATCCTTGAAAAAAGATGGAGATAACCCATCCAGTTCAGCGACTTTGTACTTCTTCAAACAATCTATCTCCCGCATAAGCTTCATCTCCGATGGAGGAGTGATTTATACCTGCTTCGTTTAGCTGGCAGGTAAATTTGGAAGGTCCACTGTTGAAGTGGGCCAACTGAATTGTTCCTTAAAGTGCTCCATCCAACAATCCAGACGACGTGCCTGAAAGTGAATCAGTGAGCCGTCAGATTCCTTGATCAACTCACCCACAATGGACTTCCGTGGACCGGTACCTATAATCAAACGATAAAGATTGCCAAAAGACGCAGCCTTTTCCATTTCCCTCCATTTCGCAATCCACCACTGCTCACGGTCATTTCTCAGGCTCCTAGTCAGTTGACACCTCAGGGATTTACGCACTTCATTGAATATGGCATCCAGGAGGACGGACCTGCGAGCATCTAATAGAGCAATTGATGTCGAAGATATCCATCGGTTGTGGGGCCTACTTGAACCAGAGTCCTGAGTTGCATTAGAAGCGGCATACAAGACTTCTTTGATCTGTTCCCAATGTTCACCTGGGTTGTGCACATCCGACTGCATCGACAACCACGTACATAGCTCCGCCTGGAAAGCAGATCGTCGGTTATCATCTAGAAGCAACTATGCGGGACGAGTGGCATTTACTTTAGTGCGACCACGGACGAGACGTAAGCAGAAGAGAGCACATACCAATGCGTGATCTAAGCCCACAAGCGTAGACCAAAATGAACGATTATCTTCAACTGATCCACGCCAGCGGCGACCAATCACAATATAGTCAGTCTGGGTCCAACGTTGTGAAGACGAAGGAGGACGCCATGTCAGTTAATGGCGCTTCCTATGGCAGAAGTTCGTACTTGCCGGAAACAATTTGGTTAGAGCACAGCTGAATGAGACGGTCGCCATTATCAACACTATCGACTGGGATGGCAAATGGGCCTCCGATGTGCCTTTCGGAATCTCCCAAACAGCCAATTTGGGCGTTGAAATCTCAAATAATGACCACGTCTGTTTACCGCACGTTTCGAAGTAGATGAGATAAATCCTGACGGAATTCCTTCTTGTTTTCGGAGGAACTGCAGTCAGTGGGTGCATACATAGACAAGACGAATAAGCCTCGACGCTCCAGTTTTTTGCTATTGTTATGCACAGAACTATCCAGCCGAAATGCACACAAACGACTGCTGACTGGAATCCAGTCTAGCAGTGCACGCTCAGCACTCATGCTCAAAACAATCCCAACGCCGGCCTGACCACGAGCACTAGAAACCGGATCACTCCATACACGAAGAGGAAAGCGAGAGACTGGGGTTGTATCTGGGGTGAAGAGAGTAATCACAGAATTGGGGTCTTATTTGCGCATTTTGGAGACACAGCATACATTCATTTCGGAAGTGTCAAAAGTTCTAGCGAGGGAAGCCTGTTGCTCCATCTGACACAGTGTTCGGACATTAAAGGCAGCCAAGTGAAGTGAACACTTAGGCTTACCGAGTGCATTCGATTTATACCCAACTCTTGAACTACTGCTTTTTTCATAGCTGTGATTACCCATGGCGTTTTGCATCGATCTTGAATTAGGGGAGGGGGGTAAGTTTTAAGGCCCCTTGCAGGTAAGACGCTGGAGGTTACTGGGCAAATCATACTTCGCAGCTGCTCACACTGCAGAACGAATTTTTTCTCAGGGAACCATAACCGGAGCCTTTGGCTCAAAAGTCTCACCCACAAGGCAGTGGGACGTTAACCCAGCACGGGAACGTGACCGAAGCCCTCGTAAATGAACTTCTTCTCGTCCGTCACACGAGAACTGATTGTTGCACGCATTTCGTCTTGTCTTCGTTGGTGCTTTGTTATTGATCCGCCTTTCGGATTGTCCTTTGCCTCATGCGGGACGTGGACGGGGCAGCAACCTTCGGGCTGGACGCTATACAGCTTAGGCGGGCGACAGCTGCCCAATGAAGTGCGATGACCTCTCCCACTGTCGAGAGAAATCCCAGGTACTCCACTTCTACGTCCATCTAGTGGAATTTTTTAGACTGGTAAACTGTTTCACTGTTTATTTTCTGGAGTGTCCCCTCCAGGGGCATAGTGGTTAGAACTAGATGCTGCCCTGCGACTGGTTCAGAGAGTGGGCTTCGTCTGGCTTCTACCTATTGACCTGTCAGGCATGATTGCATCTCCGGCTTGAGGAAGCCATCTTACATAGCTCTTTGGGTCATAGAGGCACGCAAGTCATCACACCACGCCAAGATGCAGTCTCGTCGTGATGGTATATATATATATATATATATATATATATATATATATATATATATATATATATATATATATATATATACCATCACGACGAGACTGCATATTGGCGTGGTGTGACTTCTTTTTGTCGTTGCAGATCGTGCAGGCGCAACCCCCATGGAAGAACATCGCATCCAGCATAATATAGCAGCATTATTCTAGTAATCAGGACCTATCGGAGATTGGGGGTAAATATCAAAAACCACTGAGCACTAAGCGGACAACTGTTCCATCCGATGCCTGCGGTTTCATACGATAACGCAGATGCTGAAAATCCATCCAACCGGGTGTATAAAGCCACAGCTGACTTGACTTGGTAAAGTGCAAAGATATCCAACAAAAAACCCAAAATAAACGAGTCAGTTACCGACAAGAGATGGGATATATAAAGTTAAACATACCGTCAGGTGCTCCATCACAAACTACAAGCTGGGCTAGTTGACCATCGAAGTGTCGAATAATTTCGTCCGCAGTTGCGCCACTTGTAATATCTCCCTGAATCTGGATTACGCCTGGTATGGGAGCCATAGCTTGTAAGTCCACAGCAACTATCTTTACCTGTGGAAAACGAAAGGATGTTATTCATCGTGTTGCATCTCAAACACAACGGAAGACGGAAAGTGCAGTTTGGCTATTGAATTAGTGGCACAAGGAGAGAGAGAGAGAGAGGGAGAGAGAGTGAGTGAGTGAAGGCTAGTCGAACAATTGAACAATGATGAACAACCATCCACAAACCTCAGTCGGTTTTCAGATGACCAAGCAAAGACAGACACATGCATATGGTAAAGACAGACGAGCTGGATCAGTCATGTGAACAGCCAAAAGAAGAAACACGGATTTCAACAGTGAAAACAGGATGCTGGGTTGGTCATATTTTTGTCTCAGTGAGTTCTGTGAAATAGCCAATGGACTCACATGCTCACGCTCCTCGGCCGATTTCGGTTCCCAGATACGTTTTGAAAGTACTTGAGACCAACTGCCCGGAGCAGCGCATAAATCGACAACACGTAGCAAAGGATCATGATTATCTGAAATGGTATGTACAAAGCATCTCTTTAATTACTGTTTTGTCTGTAGAGTTATCTGTTCATTCTGCTGGAGTGATCAAAATAGTAAATTGATACGGAATAAACAATGGAAAATATTGCTCTTCACTGTTGATTTCCCAGTTTTGTGGTGAAATTCCGCTTTTATAAGAACACATTGAATGGTTATATACTGCACCGATCAAAGGGACTGATGAAGTTTCTAATTAATTCTAGGCTGAATGTTCTTTTCATGATCACCAGAAAACTTGTCATAAAAGTGTGCAGAGTCCGTGCTCAGGCTACATGCAATCAAGACCAGATGCAGAGTCAACTAGAATGCGCTTTGCTAAGCCATAACGTGACACCAAATAATGAGTTACAAACCCATGGAAAAGATTTGCTGAGGTGGTACGGACAGGACAGTTTAGGTGAACCAAATCAATGTGTATGTGCAAGTGCATGCATGCAAATACATGTCGGAACAAATCCACCGATGTACAAGCTGATAAGTCTTGTCCAACAGGTTTTCCGGGAAAGGTGGCCATCAGGACTTTGAAAAAAAAGAAGATCAAGCAACTTTTTATTCTGAACTTAGATAATGCCCATCAAAGACAATGAACAAGGATGTTTTATCCAAAAACTAAATTAGAATTCCTAGTAAAATGAACATGTACGTTCTTGAATTAGTCTCCTGGATGCAACACACTTCGAATGCTTCCTTATTTCATTTATTATTCATTTTGCTGTTCTCATATGACAGAGGAAGCACTTGAATAAATATTCGACAACGACATTATCGAAAAAGTTGGTGATTAGTCAACGTTTTGCGTACCCCGAGTAACCTTTCCGAATACTGGTTTGCAAGCCACTTGTGGCCTGCCACAAATGTGCCCATGTAAGGTGGACGATGAATTTATGATAACGACTGGTTTGATGTTGAGCGTCTACGAATCTCCATTAGCCGGAGCATTCTGGTGCTCAGCCTTCTTGCCCAAACATTCCCTCCAAATCTTTTTCCCAAAGCTGCAAAAGACAGCCTGTTCCATGAACTGGAGCAACGAATTGAGCTCGTCTATTTGCACGTGGAACGTGAACGGAATTTTTCGGAAACCTGTAGGCAGCTTAATACCCGTTGTCGTGTCCGACAAGCAGCAAGATCGACCGTCAGTGCCTTGATCAAGTGTGCATAGATGAGTACCGGGTACATACACCTGATGAGCGGCAGTAACCGCGAAACCTGTCGTGTGCTTCTGGGAAAATTTCGTCCACCCATTTATGTACTACTTGTCATATTCTTCAGCGTTGTTCATTTTTATTTTGACTGTAAACATTCCAAGAATTCTTTGTTCTTTTTCAGGCTGTACTTAAATACCAGGTCTGATAAAGCCTCAATTCAAGGCCTTTGTCTTCTGATTTTCACCGAATAATACGCCTGAGATTACGACAATTCATCAGACTTGTTCTCATTAATGGACCCTTTTCTGAAGCCGGAGCGTTTCGAAGCGGAACTTCACGTGATGCATCGAGAGTGGGCTCATTGGTACCGAACATTTACAAATTTCTTGCTTTCGATTGAGTCCGATCAATCAGAGGAAGTTAACACACCGATCAAGTATGTCTTCTTTTGTGTACGAATTTATTGCTGACTGCGATACGTTTGAATCCGCCATCTGTTTTACAGGGAATTTACGCTCAGCCGAAAAACGAAATATTCTCCCGTTATTTACTTTCTACTTAAAAATAAGAGGAAAGTCAAACTCTTGATCAGTTTATTCATAAACTTCTTTCACTAGGTAAAGGATACAACTTTCAGACCGTTACTGCGGATCGACATCGCGACCAAACCGTTCGGGACTTCATCTCTGGTATGCGTTTGGGTTACGTACATCAGTGTTTACTTCAGCAGAGAACACTTGACCTGTGGAATGCCACAGAACAAGCTAAGTTGTTGGAAACAGCTTTAAACAAATCCAGAACGACGAAACCCCTACCGATTGTAGCCTAACCACTGACACCACTGAATCAATTTCAAATTCACCTAAAACTGAAGTCGACACTTAGGCGGTTAATGCTTCTACCTGTTTCTTCTGCGGTTATGCTCGCCACCCAAAACCAACTGCCCTGCTCGGGAAGTAACGTGCAACAAGCGTGGGAAAACAGACCATTTCCAGAGTGTATTGCTCCAATCAACGATCCGGGAGCGCACAAACACCGCTGATACTGATTCACTTCCATTGGCCTTGAATGCTGCAGCCCTGACTGTCTGGTGCGAGCTGCAACTGATGTCATAGTGAACGGTAAGCCACTGTGCGCCCTGGTAGACACTGAAAGTTCGGAAATTTTCGTGTCTTACGACGTCGCTCGTAAATACCACTGGGATGTCTAAAATCTCTATGACTTTAATTTAGTTCTCCAGCATCAGCTTTGGATGTTGTTGAGCAAAACTCCAATACAAACGACGTGTGTACCACAGGGTAAGGCTCTCCTTCTTCGATAATCTCTGTTCCGATGTACTCCTGAGTCATGACTTCTTGGAACCTCATGAACGTGTCGAAATCTTCCAATGAACGCAACCGACCTTTGACGGTGGGCGCACTTTCGACGATGCGCATTAAACCTCATCGCTTTTTGAACATCTGACCCCGCACCGAAAGCCTCTTGCAATGCCGTCCCGTCGTTAATCACCGGAGAACCATATTTTTATCAACGCCGAAATTCGTAAATTATTAGCGGATGGTACTACAGAACCTTTGGAATCACCCTGGAGGGCACAGATGCTCATTACTTCGAACAAAAATAAGAAAAAAAGAATGTTCGTAAACTAGTCAAGCGATTATTCGACTCATACATCTGGACGCATACCCGCTCCACTGAACTGACGATATGATTCAGAAAATAGCTAAAAACAAAGTTTTTAATACTCCAGATCTGAAGATTGTGTATCATCAAAGCCTTATAAGGAATGAGGACAAAACGTTCACCGCTTTTGAAGCGTGGGGGGGAGACTTCTCCTGTTTGCACGTATTCCTTTTGGAGTTACTAACGGCGTCGCTTGTTTTCAACGCGTCATGGATAACCTCATTGCAAACGAACACCTCAAATATACATCTGCCTATGTTGACAAAGACACTATGTGCGATAACGATGATGGGGAACACGATGCTAATCAGGAGAAATTCCTAAACACCGCTAGGAGGTATGGAATTATTCTGGGCAATAAGACCGTCACCGCGACGCGTACGATCCGCCTACTTGGTTACGAGGTTTCGAATGGAACAATCAGACCCGATCCGGATCATTTTTAGTGCCTGTGTAAAGTAAAACCATCCAACCAACCAACAATGTGCCGTTAGTTTGTTCGCGTATTACTCACGCTGGATACTTCGGTTCTCGGATAAGATATATCCTCTCACTCACAATAGTCTTTTCCTTACCGGCTGCGGCTGCAGATGCGTTCCGTGTGTTGAAAGACGAACTCTAAAATGTCCCCGTCACCGTCGTTGCACGTGACGTACCACTCACTTGTAGTGGAGACAGATGATTCCGAAGTACTAATCGCGGCTACATTCAGTCAAAATGGTAAGCCAGTCGCCTTCTCAATGACTCTCCATTCGAAAGGCATCAAGTCCGTGGTTGAAAAGGAGGCATGTGCTATAGTTGAATACGCAAAAAGTGGCATCATTACCTACTCGGAAGTAATTTCAAACTGATTACCGATCAAAGATCAGTTGCCGTCATGCACAATAAGGGACATCCCAGCAAGATCAAGAACAGGAAGATCCTCCGTTGAAGGATGGGACTTTTGTGTTTCAACTATGACGTTGTTTACCTCTCCGGCGAAGAAAACCTTGAGGCTGATACCCTGTCACGAGTTCGATGCTCCGCAACGGCTTGTCGTCCCAGTCTCAAGGAACTCCACAATTATCTGTCACCCAGGTATTACACATCTTATGCACTTCATGAGGGCACGCAACTTACCATATTCCTTAAAAGATGTGAGATCCGTGGTGATTCAATGTCGAGCTCACGCAGGAATCAAGCCTCGCTTCTTCAACCCACCATATGCTGCCCTCGTCAAAGCGACACAACCCTTTGAAAGATTAAATATCTATTTCAAAGGACCACTGCCATCAGTTTCCCATAACCGCTACCTAATCACTTTCATCGACGAGTACTCGCGGTTTCCCTTCGTATTTGCGCGCTCCGATGTTTCCTCGTTCAGTGTCATCAAATACCTCTGCCAACTGTTTCCGACTTTTGGCATGCCCTCATTTGTCCATTCTGACTAAGGTTCCTCGTTTGTGTCTTTAGAACTTCTAACTTTCCTCCATCAAAAAAGGAAACGCAACCAGTAGAACCACCAGCTACAGTCCTCGGGCAAACGGTCAAGTCAAACGGTTAAATGCGACACTATGGCACACTATTCTGTTAGGATTAAAGATAATAGGACCACCTGTTACTCATTAGGAAAGCATTCTCCTTGACACTTTACATTCTGTTCGGTCCTTGCTCTGTACATCCACAAACGCTACTCCTCGCGAGGGCTTATCTTCGTACTGTAGTAAGTCCGCCACTAGTACCACCTTCCCAACTTGGTCATCAACCCCGGGGTCGAGTTCTTATTGGCAGAAATACTCGCATGTGGCTGAAGCGGAGCCCGTTGAATGTAATCCACAGTATGCTCAAGTACATTTTCCAAGTGGCGGAGAAAAGACCCTTTCAATTAAAGTTAGCTCCAGCGGGGCCAGAACAACCCGACAGCTCTGCTTTACACCATCGAACAGATCCCAACAGGATATTCCTTGTGAGATTCAATTTGCTTCTGACCCCGATGTGCCAATCAATATACCACAGTCTACCACCCCAAATAACACTCAAAAAAATACACCAGACGTAGTTGATAACGTCATACAATTTATTACTCAACAATAACGAACCTGTAGTGACCACGTTTGTGCTGAGAAAATGACCGTTCTGTGAACACCATTTTGAATTTATTTTCGCCACGATTTTTTCTCACGCTTGGTTCTGATTCCACCGTTTAATTTGGTTGAGTACGTTTAACTGAACTGACCTCCCCGAGGTTTCCGTCGACCTCGTTTGGGAATCAATTTTCACTTTCGATTTCTCACTGACTGTACTCGCACTCGGCTTGCTTTTCGCTTCGTCGTATCGCTCGTTTGCACTCGTGTATTCCTCGTATCGGTACTATTTCGGTACCACGATATACAGAATACACTCTGGCATCTGTCCACCGACTAGAGTCTTCTCTATTTATTCGATAGAGGGGATTTCATTGGCAAATCGCTGTGAGGCCTCAAGGACGACACGTTCATAAACCGCATTCGAACGTCTTTTATAAACCCAACCATATTTTCTGTGAAATCGAGAAGCCTGAACCCCTGATTGCATTACTGTTTCAGTCCACATTTTTTAATTGCAGAATGGCTTCCAACGTTTGCAAGTGTCTAGGCCCTTCACCGACGGGGGAGAACATCACAAACTTCAGCGCTGTTCGTTATCATTTTCCCTGAAAACATTCCAATAATCCTTCCTGTTCTTTTTCAGACTGTACTTAAATAGCATGCCTGATAAAGCCTCAACTCAGGGCCTTTGTCTTTTGATTTTCACCGGTCGATACGCTTGAGATTACGACACTACTTACCATCAATACGATCGCTTGGACATGCACCCTCGTTGTTCGTTGAGGTTATCAATGACCTAGACATGGATAACTAACAAAAATCACAGTTGATTCATTTGTAGACTCTTTAGTAAGTATTATCCTGACGCTTCAAAGTGGATCCTTGTGACGATATAAAAACGGAGGGTACGAGTATGAGTGGGCAGGTGAGTATCGGGTACGCATAGTTGATGAGCAGCAACAACCGCAAAACCGGTCTTGTGCTTCCGGCAAGAGACACTAACCGGGGTCGCTCAAATTGTTTCGTGCTACGATGAATCCAAGAGATATGCTGATTGGATAGACCGGTGGCGAGTAGCCAGAGAAAAACAACGTGGCGGTTTGGGGCAGTGGGTTTTTCGCCTGGCAGCGAACTCTCTAAATAAAGGTCACAGAACCCCATAGACAGCAATGTGACGTGCGCGAATATGGCCTGCCTATAAATAAGTTCATTGTTTCTTGCTTCTTACTCAGCTATCCTGAGTGGGGTGAGATTCATTAGGACCCGTTGAGCATCCCTGACTAGCAGACCGCCATCCAAAAGGTGTATACACCATTCATTCGGTCACCGATTCCCAACACACGAATTTTCCGTTGCCCGACAGGTAGCATTTAGTTGTGCACGGACTAGAGTTGCTACCTTGAACAGAAAGCTGAGTGACACTAGGGAGACTATTTTGTACCTGATTCCCAAGACTTCATGAGCAGTTCTTCCACACACACACACACACACACACACACACACACACACACACACACACACACACACACACCACCATGGGCAGGTGCCATCCAGAACATCCATGAATCCGGTTCATTCTCTTGCAGGAGCTAGCTGCACAAAGAAAGCTGCTTCCACATATTCTAACACTTACACCTGAAGTTGACCATAAAGGTTACATTCATTTTACTTCCTTTCTATGGACAAGTATTATATGTCTCCTAAATTTATGATCACATTTTATCCTAGACTAACCAGAATAGTGGAGTACGCCTTGGCAATCTCCAACATGCAATGATGACAAACAACGTGAGGCATGAATCGACGCGCGAGTCGGAAGACAGCTGAGCACATCATGCTAGCATTTCGGTAGGAAAGTCGAGTCAAGACAATGAAACACTTTATGCACATGAGGTTGAAGTTCTTCTCTAAATTATTACCTCTGGTAAAGCAATAGCAATACAGTACTTGCTTCCATCCATCACAAACATGTAGCACCGCAACTAAAAGAGAAGCATAGTATACTTACCTTTAGACTTCAGAATCCCAAATTCATCATCGATTTGCATAAGCTTATATGCACTACGTGCTCTCCATCCTTCTTCTTTAGCCAGACGGTAATAAATATCACGCTTATCACGTGAAGATTTCCCCATAACAACTACGTATCTGCAACCAGAATTTGATCATGTCTCACAAAGAGTACAAGAAGGAACATGATAATAAACAAGAGGAACTAAAGGAGAAAAATCTCGTGTTAATAGCACGGCATGAGAGGACGAAAGCGAATGTCTGGCACTCTCCACCGGGTTGACTGACAAACAGTCAGTCTAGGAGAGATTGTTAAACCCCAATTCTAAACCCAAACACGGGTGACGTATGAGGCGCACAACATCGCCCACCAGCATGTAGCGGAGGGGTGATCTGGTCACTCAGGATTTCTGGCCCCATCCGAAGAACGTATGAACTGAGCAGTCAGTCACCAGCCCCCCAGTGGATTATGGAGTTCACAGTTCGTCGAGCTGCCTTGCGAGTTAAGCTTTGGATAGCTCAAGACCCTGCTTGTCGACCCCAAAGAAAACCACCTGCTTTGGCCTGGACAACCCGACAGTATTGCGCCTATAAACAAAACAAATCACGAAATCTCACACCATCTACCGCTTCCTCTTCCACTGTACTGTTCTGTTCGACACAGCCTGAAATCGGGCGAGCGTGAAATACGATATAATATAATACCGATTTGAGAAGAAGCACAGTGTCAACGCAACGACACCGGAAGGGAATTACAAAGTGGGGGAAAACTGGGGTTGACAAAGATAAGAACCGGTAATAGCTTATTTTATTAGATGTTTCCACCGTAACCGTTTTGTAATTTTTTTGCGTTTTTCAATTAAGGGGAACCGAAAGTCAACAGACAGTCCATACAGCGTTCGCACCACTGCATTCGGATCCTAGCCATATCTCTCAGCGTCACCCTTGTAGCACACAGCCCGTTCGTAACATTGGTTTTCGAACGGTTTTCCACCGGTTCGTTTAGTAGTCATTTTACATGGATCAAAAATGAATCGATACGAAGGAAATCGACAACCAGAATAACGTACACCGCCTAATGGACATTTTATTTCAGTATATTCATTTAATACACTGAAATGCCCCGAAATACCAAGTTATAGATCGTTCTGTTTCATGGCCTTAGAATGGGTAAAATAAGGACAATCATTAAAAGAAATCATAATTTGGGAGACAAAAGTGAGTATGGCGAAACGTAATTTGGAAAAAGTGACAGAAATTAACGAAGCATATCATCTATCTAACACGACTGACATGAACCGCTCGAAAACCGTTGAGAAGCCGCTTAAAAACCAGCCGGAAACCGCTAGAGAGCCGGCCAAAAGCCGATCGGTTTCGGAGCGGTTTTGTTACGAGGGAATTAATTAACGGCAATCCTTTTGCTGGGCCCCAACCAGGAAGGCGGGAAGCACCAATCGAAGTCAAAGCCGAAGCTAACTTCTCTATGTCCTACGCAAAGTCATAGTCTCCTGAGGTTCTTGAAGTGATACACGAGTTCGAGGCTTAGGACAAATGGGTCGCGGATCTTATATATTTTATTCTGTCCTGAGAGAAATAATTGCTGAACAGCGTAGGCGTATCAGATTCGTTATGGAGAAAGTGTGTTAGGTGGAGCAGATCTCGTAAGATCAAATTGCACTTATAACGGTATAAGCAATGTTAGTAACAATTAAAGTGGCGTTCTGTTCAAGAGTTTGGCGATGAAGTAAGTGAAAGTCCCATGTGCATGCCCAGCTCCTGCCTAAAAGCCTCTCTTGCTGGGGTGTCCGTTATCTCTTGTGGGAGCTTATTCCAAATAGGAATCACCTTTGACGTTGAAAGGTGTGGGCGCAAGAATGTCCGTGGGCGATGCTTAAGTAGTTTTTTAGTATGTCTTCGAAGAGTATCTAAGTGTGGTCGCGTAAAGAATCCATCGACCGGGTGGAACAGTAAAAAAAATATCTCGAATAAGCCTCGCATTTAGATGATAGACGCTGAGTACAGTTAGTCTTAAAGGGTAAGAAGGGTTGATCAGCCCCTGCACAGCTTTTGTGGCCTTTCTCTGAACGTCCTCTGTATAGTTGCCGTCACGGAAGAGACCCATGCGTGCAATTTTGCTGCCGTATTCGAAAATGGGACGGAAGTAGGTGCCGTAAAGAATCCGAAAATCTTCCTCGGATATATGGGGGAACGTCCTCTTAATAAGGTTTAAAGTTTGGAAGGCAGCCCTGCTAGTCTTCAGTTGATGTGATGAGAAACCTAGTATCTGATGTTGGTCTGCCGTCTGAATTTGCGATGTTCTGGTAGTTCGGAAGGGTTGACCCATAGAGCCACCGAAGGACATACTGACGCATTTATCGTCATTTATCGGTAGGCTCCAGTCCACTAACCAGCGCTTGGTTGCATTCATGGCCGACTGCAGTTGTGTACCTGAAAAGTCCCAGATGGTCACATCATTCGCGTACATGATGTTGGATTACACGGTTTCTTGGAGATCGCTTATGTAGATCAGGGACAGTAAGGGGCCCAGTACGGAGTCCTAAGGGATTCCTAGTGACTGGGGATAGGAGAGAATATGGCGTGGTGTGGACGGGATAGTGTCCTAGTAAGTCTACATTGTGTCTTAGAGCGCAGTTTCCGAGAAGCTTTCTTATATCTCTGAGGGCGAGGTGATTTGCAACTACCGAGATCTACACCCTTTCCCTGTTCGGCTACTTCGGAGCTGCTGAGAACTACGCTTGGACGGTTGGTAACTCCAGGCGACTCTGGCTTATGAAGCACATGGTTCCTTGGGAGATTGTCCGTGGGGTACGTCTACGCTGCTTCTAGTTTATACAGGCGATCCTCAAGCAACCTCAGGAGCTTTCAGTCTGTTTTCATAATCGGGTCCTCAAGATTTTCTTTTCAGACCTTGAGAGTCTGTCTCGCGCGGAAAGGGCTGTATTTGGAGACTCCTATAACTATGCGGAAATGATTTCTGATTTTTGCTGATTGCGCGAGGACACTCCTGACCGGATCATCGGTGTTAAACTCTATCAAGTGCCTCAATGGCCTGTGTTTGGCTTCGAAGAATAGCCAGAAGCTTTCATCATCATCATCATCGTACAGCGTTAAACAGTAGGGCAAGCCCCACTGACCACTGCCTTTCTCACCATGTTGCACGTTGAATTAGAAAGTATGAATATACAAGATGGAGAGGGAGTGGACCTACACGGATAGCAAAAGGAAAGAATGCCCTAGTAGCCAACACACGGAATACACAGTCTAACTGTACAAACACACATCGATCAATCATTCTGATTCGATAGAAAGTGACAACACGATCGCCACTGCTCGCGGTTCGCTGCCATATCCTTCAGTGTATCCAGCCAACTGGTAGACGGATCTTTTGGACCCCAACCACGAAGACGTGAGGCACCTACTTTTCCTAAGTTTGCTGTACATTTTCTCATTTCTCGCTGCCACGTCATCTGTTGACCTCCACGTGGTCTCTTCCACTCCCTAGGAGGAACGGAAAATAGGACACGGTATGATAGACGTGTGCTTGCCATACGTAACACGTGTCCCAACCAACGTAGTCTACTAAGCTGGATACGCTAGGACAGAACGTTCTCTGAATTAGTACCCAATACTCGCTTTCTGACTTCAGTATTGCCTACTCGGCTAACCCACCCGATCTTAGCGATACTACGTAAACATCGATGGTCGAAAACCTCAAGACGACGAATATCTTCAGCACGCAGACTCCAAGTTTTGCAACTATACAACAAAACTGAACGCACTGCAGCACAGTATACACGGCCTTTCAACTTCAGTGAAATATCAGGTCGGCGCCACAAGTGCTTCAGTCCAGCGTACGCCGCTCGAGCCTTGGATATCCGCGTACTCACCTCTACTACAGTGCTCCCATCCGTCGTCACGCTGCTGTCGAGGTAGGTGAAGTGGTCGACAACTGCCAGCACCTCCCCATCGAGCATCAAGCTCGGAATTGCTGACGTCTAGTCTTGTAACATCACCTTGCACTTTGAAGGTGCAAAGCGCATGCCGAATGGAGCTACAGCTCTTGCGAGATTATCTAGTGCACGCTGAGCATGTTCCGTGCATTCGAACAGGCAGACAACGTCATCCGTGTAATCTAGGTCACACAACTTCCCACTACTTCCTAGTTCGACGCCTACATCCTGAAGATTTTGCAGCGCACTCTCCATTATTTCGTCCATGACGAAGTTGAACAGGAATGGAGACAAAGGGCATCCCTGTCGAACACCACTGGTCGTTTCGAACCGACCGGATATTTCACCGTAGACTCTAACGCGGCCAGAAGTATGAGAATACAATGATTTCATTAGGTTCACGAACTTCTGGGGCATAGCTTTTCGATGAAGAACACTGAAAAGCGATGTTCGATCAACTGAATCGAAGGCGCCTTTCAAGTCTAAGAAAATCATTATTGTCGGTCGGCGGTGCGTGTGACGCGTTCCAAGTAGTCGGTGAAGAGTAAAAATCTGGTCGATGCATCCTCGACCTGGGCGGAATCCTGCCTGCTGTTCGCGGACATTCCTCTCGCGAGCCGGTGTAAGACGATGCAGCAAAATCGAAGCTAATACTTTGGTGACTATCGGAATTAAGCTAATCCCACGATGATTACTACAGTCATTGCGTATTCCCTTCTTGAAGATGGGAACAATCAACGACTCACTCCATATTAACGGAATACGCTCCTCCTTCCAAATGTCACGGAGCAAGGCGGTAAGTGATTTTATCAACGCCTCACCACCCAGTTTGAAAAGAACTGGGGGAAGTTCGTCGAGACGTGCCGCTTTACCCCGCCTTAGTAATCGAATACATGACTCTACTTCTACTTCCGTTGGGGGCTCAGGTGATACCACCCAAGGAGTCGCAGTTGTTGACACGGGAGTAACTACACTAGCGTGCGGCCAGCTAAACTGTTCCTTGAAGTACTCGGCCCATCGGTCAAGCCTTTGCTGTTTGCTATGGATGGGTTCTCCATTTCTATACCAAGTCGTTTCACTGACCTGAGTTCGCCGTCCACCGGTGTCGCGAATAATTTTGAACAGTCTTTGACTGTTACCTGAAGCAGCTGTTATTTCCATTTCTTCGGCTACCTTGACCCACCGATTTTCGCGATCATTCTTAAGGCTTTTCGTAACTTGTCTTTGTAGCTTTCTCCGCATCTTATTCATCTCCTTACGGTTCGAGAGCTGACGCTTTTGCTCCATTATACTCAGCGACTCTTGCGAGATCCAGTGTATTTGATGGACAACGGATCTAGGACCACAGGCAAAACCTGCTGCAACGTGCATCGCCTGTTTGATATGAGCCCAATGTTCATCTACATTACTGTTCTCCGTGGATCCTAGCTCATGTGCTAACTTCTGCTCATAACGGGTGCGGACTTCTGTATCACACAAACGTTGCACGGCTAATCCGGTTTGCGGTTTGCGACGATGACCATGGAGCTGGAGATAATCGCATTAAAATTAAGGCATGGTCCGACTCTACGTACGTGGACCAGTAAGATCTACAGTTCTGAACAGAACTGCACCACAGATAGCTTACGGCGATATGATCAACTTGACTCAATGTACTTGTAGAGTTAGAGCGCCATGTCGCTGTGCGACGCGAGCTGTGTCGGAAATTAGTGCTAGACAAGAACAATCGATTGTCTGCACAAAACTGGAGAAGTCTATCCCCGTTATCTGCACGCTCAGCAGGTAAAGCACAGCGCCCACCTAAACAGGCTTCTGACGCACTAAGTTTGCCAACTTGTGCATTGAAGTCATCATCTAGCACTACAATGCTAGAACATTTAATGCCGCGAACGAGAGTGGCGAGTGCATCATAGAACTCATCTTTCTGCAAGTCTGAGCTGCAGTCTATGGGGCGTACTCCGAGATCACAAACAAATTGCGCTTAACACAACTATCCTTTCGAACGCCAACTGACCCTTGGAGTCTCACAGCACATAAACGACTGTTAACCGGAATCCAGTCTAAAAGGGCAGCCTCAACCTTGTTAGTCAAGACAATTCCTACACCACGTTGACCCACAGCTCTAGCTGCTTCGTCTCCTGAGGTGCGCAAAAAATACCTCGATGAGATACCATGAGCAGTTAGTTGAATTACACTGCTCGAATCCTGGATACGCGTTTCGCTTGAGCAGCAGACACCAATATTCAGAGAATTTATTGTGAGCGCTAGGCACGCCTGCTGACCGGCCTGCATGAGTGTACGCACGTTGGAGGAGCCGAGATTAAGAGGCTGACGGGGCTTGAGAAAATGTGAGTTACCAGACAGAGGATTATTCCCGATACTATTTGGCATTGAACTGTTGCGAGTATTGACCGTGTTATCAGTGGGAGCATTATGGGTCGATAGATGGGGCAAAGAGGGATGGTTAGGGACAGGAGACAAAGGTTGAATAAAAGAGAGGGAACTCTGAGCAGTAGCACACTTATCACTACCCACCCCGCTCGATGCAATGGGCAGCTCGGTCCTGATTATCCTGCGCGACGACCGATGCAGTATGGAATTCTTTGTAGTCGTGCAGTTTCATGGCCGCCGAAAACCTATTTGTATACATGTATATATTCAGTAATGAAAACTCAGCCTTAGATTATGGGCTACCAGGAACAGATAATATGGAAAACGGAACTTGGATACCAATGATTGCGATGAAACAATATTACTATACAGGAATGCGAACCAAAATAGGAGTTACGTAATAGGTTATCTATTCCACTGATCAATTATATATATATATATATATATATATATATATATATATATCCTCTGCCGATCGAACGGTGCGCCAGATCTTTAGGTCATCAGCGTAGATTAGGCATTGGGATCGAATGGTCTGTGGTAGGTCGTTTACAAACACTAGAAACAACAGGGGTCCTAGCACGGCGCCTTGCGGCACGCCACTGACAACTGAATATCACGCGGACTGGGACTGTGCAACTCTCACGGAAAAGATTCTCTCGACCAAAGAATCCGCAATCCAGTGAAGCATGGGCCCTGGGATGCCGATGGCCCGGAGTTTTAGCAACAGCCCATTGTGAGGAACTTCATCAAACGCCTTACTTAAGCCCACAAATATGACGTCCGTGACACATCCCTCGGCCTTGAAGTTCGACCAACTTTCACAGGCAGCCAACAGGTTTGACAGACATGATCTGTTTCTCCGAAAACCGTGCTGCTCTGCGGATAGCAGTTGACAGCTCTCCAGATGCTCACGCATGCAGGCCGCCACCAGCCTTTCCATGACCTTTCCAGCTACGGAAGTGAGGCTAACTGGGCGGCAGTTGGCCGGGGTGGATTTTGTTCCACCCTTGTACAGCGGAACAACGACTGCTTTTTTCCACTCCCGAGGTAGACTGCCAGTGGCCAGCGATAACTTGAGCAGCCGCATCAGTGGTGTAGTTAGTTGGTCCGCCAACTTCAAAATCAACGGATGCAAGTCGTCCCGTTCCGGTTGTAAGGTTGATTAGACCTTACTTCGCGGTTTCCTAAGTAAGCGCGTGCTTCGGTCCTTTGTACTGCGTGGACCACCTGCACGTTACTCTAATGTGCGGAACTGCACGAATATGTTAACCAGAACAGTATTCTCCACGACCCGTGAGAACGAGAAGACGATTGGGAGAGATAGTGGTTAGCGTGTATTTGGGAGCGTGCGTGAGAGCGTGCGCAAGAGCAACGGTCAAATGGCAACCGCGCTTGGCAGTCAACGTTCAGTTAAACACTAAACGTGGTAAAAGTATGAACGAAGATGGCAACCGCTACAGGGGCCTCCTCCTAGAAGTCCGACGGAGTTGGGCTTTGATCGTGATGGTAAGCCGGAATTATTGGTTGTCCAGGAACTCCTCATAGCTTGTCCGTTATATTGTTGGTGACGTCGAACGACTGCTGCTGAGTTTAATGGTGCCTGCACTCTCGAGGTCCGATGTGCGTAGGTCCAACTGTGCTTTTGCGCCCACGGGTCTCATACGAATGCGAGCCGGAAAATGCCTCGTCAGGTCCATCCAAAAGGGCGTCCAGTTGCCGTCTCCAGGGCCAGGCTGACCAATCGTCCCGTTGTCCAGTAAGCGGTTGGTTCCTTGAACGTGCACGGGAGTCAGCCAGGCTACGGATGAAGCCAATGTAACTGTGTAGATCCGTCTGAGAGAGGGCAAGGTAAACTGGAACAAAATAGCGCCTGAGGGCGCCGGCGGATGTTGGACCGTAATAACAACACACGAACGATGTTCGGTGTTGTTCTAGTCGCTAGGAAACCAGAAGCAAATGAAATCCTAACTACCGATTGTAATTTCCTGAGCCTGTTGGTTGATAAATCCATGGCAAAATTCCCCACTTATTGCTAACAGTCGGCTGTAAAAATCGTCACCAAATCGGCGAAGCGGACGGGATTTCGTAGTTGGCGACCGCGACGGCTACTTCGCGTTGCGGGTACGGTTGGAGAATCTGATGGACTAGCTGCCGAGTCCTCACTAGGCGTAACTGGGGGTGGTTCGAGTAATAACTCGCTCGATGCCGGTGACTGAGCGGCTTGAGTAGGTGTAAATTGGCCGAGCGGCTTGCACTCAATGACGGCAGGCTTGAGACGGTCGATAGATATGGTGTCGTGTCGTCCGTTGATATCTATGACAAATGTTTTTGCCCTACGTTTTATCACTCGAAACGGGCCAGTGTATGGCGCTTGTAGTGGTGATCGAACGCCATCGACGCGAATGAATACATGAGTAGCGGTTCCTAACGCAGTTGGGACACAACTTGTAGACTGTTGTTCACGCGGCGGACTGGCCTTGATCACTCGCATGTGCTGCGTAAGGCGTTGAGCATTGTCACCGTAGTCGAAAGTCACGGTTGGTGAGGGGGCTACCAACTCCCCAGGCAGACGAAGTGTACAGCCATATACTAGTACGGCCGGTGTTGTGTGTAACTCCTCCTTAACGGTACTACGCAGGCTTAAGAGTGCTAAGGTAGTGTTTCACTCCAAAGGGGGTTACCGTTAGCTCAAAGGGCGGCTTTTAATTGCCGGTGGAAACGCTCAACCATACCATCGGCCTGAGAGTGGTAAGCTGTCGTCTTACCGTGTTGGCAACCGAGCGTAGCGAGTAGGCTGCAGAAAGCGCCGTCGAAGTGTGGACCGCGATCGGTGGTCACTATCGCCGGGCAACCGAAATGACTAACCCAACCAGTCAGAAAAGCTTTCGCGGCCTCTGCCGACGTCGGACGAGGGATAGGGATTTCATGCGGCCAGCGGGTAAAACGATCCACGCATGTGAGTATGTAAACGTACCCAAGCTAAGGTGGGTGCGGTCCTACGAGGTCGACGTGCACATGATGAAGACGTGTTTCAGGTTCTGGGAACCTGGCTAACGCCGCCTTAGTGTGCCTATGGGTCTTAACACGTTGACACGGCAGGCAAGCACGAGCCCATTGACGGACATCTCGTTTGACATTGTGCCAAACAAAACGCTCAGTTATCAGTTTCACCAAGGCCGCCGCACCCAGGTGAACCAGATTGTGGAGTGTCAGGAAAGTGGGATAATGGTAGGCAGCAGGAACCACCGGCCTAGGGCGACGTTGCAACACATCGCACACGATGGTATTCTGGGAAGTTGGGATAGGTACTGCCGTCAAGCTCAAAGGACCGTTCTGTCGAAGTTGTTCGATGTCAGGGTCCATAGTTTGGGCCTGTGCCATTGCGTCCAAGTTGATGTTAGGCGTCTGTGACAGACTAAGTTGATATACGCGCGATAAGGCGTCTGCGACGGGACTAAGCACCCCAGAGACGTGTCGTATGTCCACAGTAAACTGTGAGACAAAGTCTAAGTGGCGAATCTCGCGTGGTAAGTAGCGATCGGAAGCTGACTTTAGTGCGTAAACCAAAGGCTTGTGGTCTGTAAACACCGTGAACGAACGGCCTTCGAGTGCATGCCGAAAATGACGGATTCCCAAGTAGATGGCTAATAACTCTCTACCGAACGTGCTGTACCTTGATTCCGTGGGTTGTAGGCGCTTGGAGAAGAATGCTGAAGGTTGCCAAGAGTCATCTACGAACTGTTGCAGTAATGCTCCAACCGCTGTGTCCGAGGCATCCGTCACTATCAAAATAGGAGCCAAAGGGTCGGGGTGTGTAAGAAGTGCTGTGTTGGCGACAGCATCTTTGACCAAGGCGAATGCGGCTTGTGCCGTGTCGGGAAACGCGAACTTCCGCTTACCTCCGCGCAACAGGTCGGTGAGGGGTTGCATCATTTCCGCACAGTGAGGAATAAATCGGCGGTAGAAATTCATCAAGCCGGCAAACTGACGCAACTGGCGAAAAGATTGGGGTTCAGGGTAGTCGCGAATAGCGGAAACTTTATCTGACAGAGGGCGGATACCCGAGGATGAAATAGAATGTCCAATGAAGGTGATATCAGCCCGGCCTAATTCGCATTTCACGATATTGATCGTAACGCCGTGCTGGCTAAGGCGTTCGAAAAGTGCTCGTAAGTGTGCGGTGTGCTCTTGCTCTGAAGAACTCGCCACCAAAATATCATCCAGGTATACGTGCACATTTTCCAAACCACGAGTTGCCTCGTGCATGAACCGTTGAAAGGTCTGGGCTGCATTGCTGAGTCCAAACGGCATTCTCAGAAACTCGAACAGCCCGAAAGGCGTAGTGACGGCAGTTTTAAGGATATCGGCCTCTGCTACCGGGATCTGGTTTTACGCACGAACCAAATCAATACGGCTGAAGACGGAGCAACCTGATAAAGACGAAGTAAGATCCTGTATATGGGGAATCGGGTATCGGTCAGGAACAGTGACTTTGTTAAGCGCTCTGTAATCACCACAGGGTCGCCAGTCGCCGCTAGACTTAGGGACCATATGAAGGGGGGAAGCCCAAGGGCTACTAGAAGGGCGTATTATACCCAGTTCTAGCATATGTTCCAATTCAGCCTATGAAACACGAAGCTTGTCTGGTGCTAACCGACGCGGCCTACTGAATACTGGGGGTCCCTTAGTATCGATATGGTGAGTGGCGTTGGTGGTCACTGCTGAGAGAGGCCCGGCCCACCGAAACATGGCTGGGTAGGCGGCGATGAGTTCGACATAAGGTTGGTGTGCCGGTGGTTGAACGTAAAAAGGCTTGACGTGATTCACTCGAAAATTATAACCCGCAACAGCGAGAGTGGTCTGACGATCCACCACTCTGCGGCGCCGTGCATCAACTAACAAGTCAAAGTGTTGCAGGAAGTCAATGCCTAGAATTGGGTACGGGACGTCGGCGATGATGAATGCCCAACGAAAATTATGCTTTAAACCTACGTTTAAGGTGGGCGACCGCTGGCCAAACTTTGGGGTGGCCGTGCCATTGGCTGCGCGTAGTGTTTGGGCCTGCGGTGAGCTACTGTCGTCTTTCGGTCGGCGGAGGACGCTCACTTCGGCACCGGTATCTACAAGGAAAAGATTATTTGAAATGATGTCCCTTACGTTCAAAAGACGACTGTTGGTCTGATACCCGGCTTCGTGGGTCGCCACCACGGGCCGGGGGTTTAGATTCCCTGATGAGCACCGGGAAACGTACACCTGGATCGCATCGTTTGGCTCCCTCACCGAAGCGACTGTGGTATTTACAATACCCTTCTTTTGAAGAACCGACGAAACGTCGTCGCAATGACGGACTATGGAGCCTAGGTGAGCGTGCGCGGTGACTCGCTCATGTGACCCACTTCTTACTGCTAGGCGTTGCAGGCTCGCGTCAATTCTAGACAAAACTAACGCGAGGTTGTTAGATGTTGGCAAGGCAGGGACCATTGCGACGGAGGGCCTGGTTACTCCAGCTACGGCAAGGTTGTATCGTGACATAATGTAATCAGCTATTGCTGCAGTTTCCTCCAGCGAGCATTTGCGCGTGGCACTTAGTAAAACTGGAATGTTGTGCGGCAAACGCTGCAGCCAAAGTTCCCTCAAGAGCGGATAAAGCGGATGGCGTTCGAGGAGGCCTTTGTGGTTGATGCGGTGCGAGCACCGAGGCGCCTGTTTGCATACTTAAAGCGCCTGTAAGGTTGATTAGACCTTACTTCGCGGTTTCCTAAGTAAGCGCGTGCTTCGGTCCTTTGTACTGCGTGGACCACCTGCACGTTACTCTAATGTGCGGAACTGCACGAATATGGTACCCAGAACAGTATTCTCCACGACCCGTGAGAACGAGAAGACGATTGGGAGAGATAGTGGTTAGCGTGTATTTGGGAGCGTGCGTGAGAGCGTGCGCAAGAGCAACGGTCAAATGGCAACCGCGCTTGGCAGTCAACGTTCAGTTAAACACTAAACGTGGTAAAAGTATGAACGAAGATGGCAACCACTACACGGCGATTAATGGGTTTTGATGGGTTTGAGCATCTTATCCACT
Source organism: Fasciola hepatica (assembly GCA_948099385.1). Classification (NCBI taxonomy): domain Eukaryota; kingdom Metazoa; phylum Platyhelminthes; class Trematoda; order Plagiorchiida; family Fasciolidae; genus Fasciola; species Fasciola hepatica. The sequence goes on along the minus strand of CANUEZ040000112.1, from coordinate 2,239,371 downwards.
TTCGGCTCCCAAAAACCATGCATAGTGAACAGCGGCGAGCCATCCACCATCGGGATTGGCGCATCTTCCTCCACAGAATAAACTGACAGATAATGCTTGGCTAATTTCTTAGTCTTTTCATCATCTGTTGCAACCATTTCGTCGTTGTTCATCAGCGCCGGGACACCTGCATTCGCTCTGGTGCGGCTTGTAGTGGTTGCCATCTCCATTCGTGCTTTTACCACGCTTAATGTTTAGCTGAACGCTGACTGTCAAGCGCGGCTGCCATTTGATCGTTGCTCTTGCGCACGCTCCCAAATACACGCTAACCACTATCCCTCCCAATCGTCTTCTCGTTCTCACGGGTCGTGGAGAATACTGTTCTGAATAACATATTCGTGCAGTGCCGCCCATCGGAGTACCGTGCTGGTGGTCCACGCAGTGCAAAGGACCGAAGCACGCGCTTACTTAGGAAACCGCGAAGTAAGGTCTAATCAACCCTACAATTGGTGAGCCCGACGTGATCCCCATGTCACGTGAGTTTCCTTGTTTCCTACCTTTCAAGGTCCCGCCTGCGTACGTTTTTGTGTTTTATTGTTTCCCTATCTGTTGATTTTGTTGGTCGGTTTACCAAATAATTTTTTTTGCCCATACGTATTTTTGGTGTCTAGTTCGTCGTGATTTTTGTTCTTTTGCCGTTTGTATTCTATAAAGTAATCGCTATGTCTGCCAAACGGAAACCCTGCTCAGTCCCCACCGTTGGGGCGATCACGCTGCACGTATCGGCATTCACACCTGCTGATCCAAAACTCTGGTTCACGCTGGTCGAGTTAGAATTCAAAAACTGCCGTATAACCAGTGACGCCGGCCGTTTCAGGTGGGTAGCAGGCCGCCTCCCGTCGGAGGTCACAATGCAAGTAAGGGACGTAATAATCTCTTCCCGAAGCTATGAGGCTTTAAAGGAGGCCGTCATTGCCCGCACGGCCCCAACGCAGGACTAACGCATGCAACGGCTTCAAAACTTTGAGCTTGGAAACAGGAAGCCCTCCGAACTGCTCCGTGAGATGCAGCGCTTGAGAGGACCGACAATAGGCGAGGACCCGCTCTTGAGGGAACTTTGGCTGCAGCGTTTGCCGCACAACATTCCAGTTTTACTAAGTGCCACGCGCAAATGCTCGCTGGAGGAAACTGCAGCAATAGCTGATGACATTATGTCACGATACAACCTTGCCGTAGCTGGAGTAACCAGGCCCTCCGTCGCAATGGTCCCTGCCTTGCCAACATCTAACAACCTCGCGTTAGTTTTGTCTAGAATTGACGCGAGCCTGCAACGCCTAGCAGTAAGAAGGTCATCTTGACGCATGAATCAGGTTGTCTCAAGTTTTTCTTTTTTCCGTCGTTAGGGCTTGATTTTGGGTCACATCTAGTAGCAACATTTATCCACACTAAAGCGTCATATTGCCCGTGACAATAACTGCGACACACCATTGTGCGTCCGTAATTTATTACCGCGAGAAATCTACAAAACCCTCTACCTAGAAATCTAGATCTATTACTACTACAAACAGCCCTTTGCAAGCCCAACCTTAAAATACCCAGCGTTCTTTAGCTAGCTCAACTCTTTTGGTGATCGTCCGTTCCTTGGCGCCACCCCACAGTGAGATCGTAAAATATCAACACAAGACCTTTATAGGAAATTAGGTAGGAAGCCTAACTAAAAATATTTCTGGCGACTCCATCTGTGAAACCATTGTCGATTCTCGAACAATTCACGGGAATAACTGAACCATCACATCAATTCGTTTATCGATTTAAATCGGTATAGTTTTTGCTTAGCTATCTGGAGTAATACTAAAAAAATTACGGCTTTTTAGTGTGGTCCCATAACTCCAAAAACTTTCTGAGGATTTCCTCCGGACGCGAAATCTTGACCTAACAGCTAATTTAAAAATTCTCGCAAAAGAAGTCTTTGAACTGCTTCCCAGGATATGAACTGAGAGAAACTTGTGTCTAAAATAAGAAAAAGTTGGCACCATCGTGCGCGACTGTGTGGCAGTCTACCACCCAATTCAGCATATTAATTCAGGGAATTCCCTGAAAGAAGTCCTCGTTTAATTTCAGAGACTCTATATCAACAGTTCCATAGTTTTAAGTTTCTTTGATCCAGAGCCACAGAGTAACACGTTTTTATTTCAGTAAGCCTGTACATTGGGGAACGTAAGACTACTCTGTGTATTTAGCTCTCTAGTGCAATCGCTGTCAGTGTTGCAATGCCCAAACTGCCGGCTAGACAAACCGCATCCTCACTGGTTGGTCGTACCAACATCCGACCAAAAGTACTCGCCAAGTCGAAAGTCGCAAAACTCCCACTGAATCCTTGTTCCGTTAGCCTGACCGATGTATTTGGAGGGGCAAACAAAAGGGCAGAGACCATAGAACACAATCTTCTTAATCTCAGTAGCCACATTTCTTTGATTGATACGACCCTATCCAAGCTAATTCCGCTCACGTATATCTCTGACCCTCCAACAAATCCGTCAACCCTAGACCTAGTCACGGCTGGGCGTTTCATAGACGCCATTGCCTCAGAAATAGTTCGAAGAATCAGTAACTCAAAAAATGCTGTGGTATTTAATATTCCCGACAGAATCCCTGTTGAGAAAGTAAAACATAACCTTCTAAGTTCTATTAATATGGCACACCACCCCTGCCAGTGCTTTCGGCTACGAAAGAACATTCAACGCAAATCCTGTCCAGTGTTGTTCAAATTTCTTGAAGAGGAACCCGCTAAACAATTCATTAAGAGCCAATCCACCGTCGCTTTGAGATCCCCGTTCAAGAACATTAAAATTGCTGCCGACAAAACCCCATTACAAAGGGAATTCGCCAGGTCCACCAGCACGCATTCAGCTTCGTCAAAAATTGTCCGCCCTCAACTATCCGCTTCTTCTCAGTCTGACGATGCGCAAAATGCATGCAATATCAATTCGGCTTCATGTTCACCAGAACATCGATCCCATATGTTTGACGTCGATTTAGATATATCCAGTTCAACGTCACCTCACCAGCCAGCGCCTAAGAAACCAAGAAGCATAGAGTTTACCCCGGGCAAGCTGTCCTCTCTTGAGCTGACTAACTCGATTCCACCATTACCTATCACCGAAATATCGGCCACGATCGATGACGATGCGAACCGCCTAACTGGCTTAACAGCCATACCCAGAAATCCTCAACCCATCAGCGGAGTCACCCCAAATTCTTCTTTGCCATCTCTCCACTCGGCTCCAATAGCCACTCGGCAATCTACGGTGCCTAGGCCATCCCCCAAACCAGCGAAAACATCATTACTAGGTGGACTGCACGCTGTTGACACTACGGTCAATCCTAACTCACTCATCAAGCCACACTCCCAACGGCTAAGGACCCCAAGCGAGGCAACACGGAGTGCAACAATGGACAAGAAAACGTCATTCAAGACCTATCTCCCCAATCCAAACCACCAACCACTAGTTGCACCGTACATTCCACCCAGTATCGCATTCTCTTCACCTGGTTATCATCCTCATCAGGCTGGTACAACTAACCTCCGGGCCTCTTCAACAACGCCACCATTCATACCAAACGAATACTTTAGTGTTCTACATAACTTCTATCGTAGCCTAAGTAATATTTTCTCACATGAATCTCTTTCCTTTTATCGTTCACATATCTCACCCACCCTGAATCCCTTTTCTACCGCAGGCCACTTACAACAGTACCCACGACCTCCCAGTCTCTACGCCAACCAACACCCGTATATCTCACTTCCATTTCACATTCCCCCTCCAGGTTACAGCCCATCAAATTACTGATGTCAAGAGGGCACCTGTGTTACCGCCCGTATTAAGGCAGGTGCTAAGATACCTGAGGCTGCTACACGTCCTTTTTCTTTCCCACTTAACAGCTACTTAACCCTCCCTCCTCATATTTCTACGCCCCAGCCACCAGTATCTACCAATAGTAAAGCACTCGATAGTGATCTTTCGCGGTGTTGTTCCACGCTAAGTAGACTTACCAACCGCCGACATCCTTCCAATCTAACGAATCTCATCAGTACTAGCCACACCCGGCTTAGCTTAACAACCAAGCTGACCGCCACGCCAGGTGTTTCTACTCAGCTTATTTCACCATCCACATTACCGACTACTCCATCTCAAGAAATAATGATTGCGTCATCCGATCCGCCTTCAGCAAATGCAATTTCGGAATCCTATAAAGATCTTAACGTTAACCTTGACTCCACTAAACAGTTCTCATTGTTTATGCTGAATGCACGCTCAATAGTGAATAAGATGCGAATGCTGCGTATATTACTGCTCACGTCTGATTACGATCTTATTTTAATTACCGAAACCTGGTTGACAGACAACACTCCAAACGAGAATATCGCTATCACCGGATACCAAGCTTTCAGGAAAAATAGACTCACTCAGAGAGGGGGAGGCTGTCTTATATATGTAAGACAAAACATGCGAGCGAAAATATTTCAGCACCCCATACTTGATAACTTGCCGGATTCAGTTTGGCTACAGGTCACTACAGGATGTTCTGACTTCATTGTTAGTTGCATCTACCGCCCCCCGAATACTAGTCAAAACGACTTTCTGCCTATCATAGAGGCGTTAAACGTTGTTGCGGACATACCCGGCCCAAAACTGGTGGCCGGCGACTTTAACGCACCAGGCATACGTTGGTCCACTTTGAAAGCTCCACATCACTTAATACACTTCTTGACCAGCATTCGTTTAGGAGGATGGACTCAACATGTGATGTGCCCAACTAGAGGCAGTAGCATCCTTGATCTCATTTTTACGGTAGGATTATCTCGCGTGCACACATCTATCGTGAACAGCATCCCAGGTTGTGACCACTTGCCGGTAAAATGTGAGTTTTCAGTGCCAGCACGAACCGTTCACAAACCAACCGTTAAAAGACCGTTCCACCAAGCTAGCTGGAATCAATTACCCTCACTTATTCGCTCGCAGAACTGGGATACTTTCTTTTTATCTGATGACTTGCATACCGTGGTGGATCATCTTTACTCCACACTAAATGCATGTCTTGACGTAATCACCCCAACCCAAGGTCTACCTGGACGAGATAAACCAAACAGTTTTTGTCGACTAAAGCAGAAGCTTTCTATGCTACAACGCAAATTCCTTAGGTCGAGAGACTTTTCGTTGTTCTTGCAAATGAACCGTTTATCTAATTCTATGAAATTGATTGAAATGTCCCGCAGTAAAAAACAGGAATTAAGGGCGCTGAGTCACCCCAAGAGGTCCGAAGCTTTATCTAAGCTGATGAAGCTGAGAAACAGCCAGTGCAGTTCTCCTATCTCATCCGTTATATCTAACAACAATTATATAACGAACTCCCAAGAGATCTCCGAGGCATTCAGTGCCTATTTTGCTTCGTCTCTAACGACCGATGACTCCCTATGCCTATATCACGTTGAGCCGCTGACATCTGCACAGTTCTCAGCGGTTACATTTCACCCGAACGACTTAACAGTACAGCTAACTAAAATTAGGAGGTCATACCACCCCGGGCCAGATGCCGTACCACCGGCTACTTTTAGTCTAGGTGGCACTGATATCCCATTCTTGCTATCAAAGGTTTTTAATTTATCTATGAGCAGTAGCGTTTTCCCCTCCCATTGGAAAACATCAGTTATTATCCCAATTCTTAAGAAAGGTTCACGTCAGGACCTAACCAACTATCGACCAGTGAACCACACCCCTATAGTTTCCCGAATTATGGAAAGACTGATAAAAAATAAGCTGACAACTCATTTACTAAACAATAACCTCATTAACACTGGACAGCACGGTTTTCTTCAAAAAAGATCCTGTGCCACCTGTATGTGTGACTTCCTTAACCTAATAACTACGGCCACTAACAGTGGTAAATCAGTGATTGTAATCCTCCTTGACATGACTAAAGCTTTCGATCGAGTATCCCACAATAGGCTCATGGCGAAGATGAAAACCTACGGAATTGTTGACCCGATCCTGAGTTGGTTTTCATCATATCTAACATCCCGAAAGCAGGTGGTGGACGTTGATGGCAGTTTATCATCACCTCGACCAGTTACTAGTGGAGTTATTCAGGGTAGTGTACTAGGTCCCTTACTTTTTCTTATATATGTTAATGACATTTTCAACGTCATCACACACGGGGCTGCGTTCCTTTTTGCAGATGACATAAAAATTATGTACTCCTTTGAACCTGACGCCTTAGCTTCTACCATTGCTAGCATAACGAGCGATTTACTATCGCTAGACTCATGGAGCAACCAATGGTTGATGAAATTCTCCGCTGTCAAAAGTTGTATCCTTATGTATAAATGTCAGGTTCCCGCGGGAATGTTTAAAATTAATGATCAGTTTATCCCCAACAGTCCGGAAGTAAGGGACTTGGGATTACAATATTCTTCTACATTTAATTTCTCTGAACATTCGGCCGTGCAGGTTGCTAAAGCTAGACGGCTAATTGGTCTGATTAATAGAACCTTCAGTCTTACAGAGAGCAAGCTAAGCATTTTTAAAACTCATGTAAGACCACTTCTGGAATATTGCACTGTCGTCTTTTGTAACATGCGGCAGATTGACAGATTTGCAATTGAGAATGTACAACGTAGATTTACCAAACAACTACTAGGATATTCCTCGCCTTTAAATTATATGGAAAGGTGTGAAATATTGCACCTAGAGCCCCTATGGCCGCGCCGTCTACGAATGAACCTGTCTTTCTTTTGCAATATTGTAAAACGTACATCTTGCAATTCAGCCCCCCAGGTCAAAACTCCCTCCAACTATGCTTTACGACATAGGGACTCTATGGTCTTGATTCCAGTATCCAGGACTGCGATGCGGTCAAACTTCTTTATTGTTAAATATTCTTCCCTCTGGAACAAACTCCCACCTCAACTTAGGTCAATGTCTTCGGCCTCTTTATTATTCAAAAAAGATATAAATAAACATCTAACTGTCCAAAAACTGATCCGTATGCATGATCCCTACATGTCTATTACCCGAGCCTACGAACTGGGCCTGGGATACTAACCAAAAGCTTAACAACTTTGTTCAGTACCAACGGATGGTAAGGAGCATTCTGTATTATAGTTAGCAAATAAAAGCAGTCCAACCTATACTCCATGACTGTCAACAGCACACTCCACGTGTTTGTCTAGCCACTTCCTATTTTCAACGCTTCTGACCACGACCCCCTACTGGCCACCGTTACTCCAGTGATTCTTTTTTCATGCTGTCAGATTTTGCCCTAGTCGGTTAGGTTCTTCTTTTTTTATCAGCTGCCGCCAGGTATAAGAGCATTTATAATGCTAGAAAATACATAGCAGCATATATAATATGGTCCTCAAGGTACCAGTCTCATCCACGCTTCAACTACTTACTCATTGAGACCCTATTTCAACACACAAGATTCCAGGCCTCGTTCTGATGAACGAATCGCCACAATCGATGTGGTCTTCCATAAACCATTCGTCGAACTACACATAAGTATTTGCCCCCAGTGTCGCCTATTCTCGCTTCCTTGCTTTTTTGGTAACTCTCACTAAGCCTCACAAGAATTAGTCGCTAGTACCGGTCTTCTCCGCTTTCCGTATGTTGTTTAATCCAAAAAACAAGACCTCAACGTCGCGACCACCCATTTCTGTTACTGGCATGATATTGGTGTTCTGTCTTTCTCCCCTAACCCACAGCTGGTAGAATTGCCAGACTGCAGCCCTCTCCGTTTTGTTTTCAGAACCTGTACCCTAAGGACGATTGTCGCCGTCCACTTCCCAGGAATAACGTGGACCCTCTCTTGCTAGACAGGACAAACGAGATTTACACACAACTTCATTTTCGCCCGTCTCACGATCGCTTTCCCCAAGATTCCCGCCATCGGACTTCTTGAACCTGGACTACTCGATCTCACTGCATTCATACAACTCATTTTAATCCCATATGTCATTATGCCCGTTCCGTGTTAGAACTCGCTAATACTGTTCACACACTGGCACCTTTATTGTCACTGTTCATTGCTTCATCGGTCACCAAAAAAAAACGTCCGGCGCTGACATATCTTTCAGTAGTTCTCCAGTGGGCAGCGAAGTAATTAGTAACTACCTGCACTCTTCATCGGTCCATCCGATCGCATCCGCAATGCTGTTGCATCGAGTGTTCGGGCTCTGTAGATCACTGCGTTCCCTCCACGATTGAACGTCTTCGATACACTTCCCATGCTGCATCGCCGCTCCGTTCCCATCATTTGTTACACCTGTCAAATTGGTCATTAGAAATGTGACACTCACCGTCTACTTGCTATACCATCACCGTTATCGAGACCTTTGATTTTCCAGATGTTGCATTCGTGTTATATTACCGAAACTGACCCCGTATGCAGCCTCTAAATCACACCACTATCTGCACCGGCCGATACATTTTATTTCTATATTCGTTGATCCACGGCCGCTTCCCGCGATATACCTGTGCAGTTTTATTGATCTGTCATTTTTGCATGGTACATACCACACAGCATTCATCTATTGACGTACACTTATCTGTGGATTACTTTACCTTTCCTCTCGCAGAACTGAACACCTGTATAATGGATGTAACCACACGGTCAATACCCTAGTGGCACATTGCCCACCGCCGAATTCCGGTAACGTGCCGGTAACCGATGGGCAGAGAAATCACTGAAATTTCAAGAAAAGAATGACGTAGTTCGTTCTAATTCGCTGTATAGATTACCAATGTCCTATTTTCATGGTTATTTGTTCCCGTTGATTGCGTTACAAATGCAGTGCCAATTGTTTTAACTGACTGGTATTTTCCCGGCGGCAGCCATTTTGGTCGTGCTTTGTTCGCTAAGGTGAGCGGTGCGCTTCTTTTCCTTTGGGTGCTGATGACCCGCGGTGGCTGTAAAGTGTTAGTGACATATCAGGTTATCATTTACCAATTAGTAAATGATAAGCTGAATAGTAAAAACTGCAATATTGTGCTATAATTGTACTTAGAGCATGATGAGAACATGATGAAGTATTTTTCGCGTAACTCTGATGATACCCAAGTAGTTTTGTAAAATTCATGAAGCTTCGAGGTTTTCGTATTGAGTGCTCTGATATCGTGTGACATCTGCAGTATGTTTTTCAATTATGCTATGCTGCCGTTTTATTACTATTGGTTAACAACTAAGTGCATTTTAGGACCTTGTTACGTATTATTGACGGACAATGGCCGATATGACGAAACAAAAGAGATATTATCTGAAAAAGAAAGAACTTAGCTCACTGATGTGTGCTCTCTGTGATGAAGCCACCCTATGGGAACATCGGCATGGTTGCCCTAAGTGGGTTTTGCAAGGTGAGGTTATTCAGTGGCGATGTTACTTACCATTCCGATTCAACACCTTTAGGAGTTGCAGGTGAATGCAGCGCTGTGGGCTCCGAAGACGTGTACCGTGTGGAAGAGGGATGTGCTATTGCAAGAGGTGAACGCGGTCTGCCGTGTGCTTCCACATCACAACCAACAATGATGGGTAAATTACTCCGTTGAATTATGTTACACCGAATGAAACAGTTTCTGCGGCTCAGACAGTTTGTGAAGCTGAAGGTACACCTGAAGAAAGGCCGACTGTGTCAGGTAAACCCTAATTCTAAGCTGATTTTCGTATTAGTTACTTCTTTGGCCAGTCTACGACGTGCATCACAGTTTGAAGAGGAGAGCGGTTCGCTGCTTAACTCACTATCAAAGGCTTTCATTCGATATCGACTGACGCCGTTATTCATTTACCAGCAGACGTTCTTCGTCATGGCACTTTAGACTCTTTTTCCCTGTTTCCCTTTTGAGTCCTTCTTACGGACACTGAAATTCTCCATTCGCGGTCCCCGAAATCCCGCTCAGCAACTGTATCGGCGTTTGCGTGAGAGAACCTTTCCCGATAACAACGATTCATCTGAGGCCATCCGTGATGACGTTGGAAATGTGGCTACCCGTTTCCGGGTATGCAAGACAGCGATGGTGGTGAGGGGAATGGTTCTGTCATGCTTACCACCAAACAACATTGTCGTTGCAGGTGGGAAGCCAGCAGTTGTAGAGAACATTTCTGGGGATTCCATAACCATTCGTTATTTCTTAAACCCACGTGATTTTTTTCTTACCCCAATGAAATCCAGTCATCTGTACATTTTTTCTGTTGACGGATTGGATGACAATGTTGTCCAAGTTTCCGTAAAAACCCTTCTTTGTAAATGTTTTCGTATTTCTCTCACCAATAATGTGGATGTGTTGATACCCATATTACACACCTTCACAAAGTAAAACTTCTCTTTTAAAGCAGATGTCTTAGGTTTCTGTCGTTACTTTAACATGAGACCGAATGAACTAACTTTTTTCAGATGTACTTGGTCGTCATGTTTCATGTTGATGACACGGTCGCCATTGTTCACAGCAATTGGCTGACTGATGGGAACCGTGTGCGCTGGCCGAAGTCATCCACCTTTCAGGCCTACCAACGCCTCTTGTTGGACGGTGGATGTTTGCCGGAAACGGTTCCAGCTTACGATTTTCATGAGATTTATCACTCAGGTAACACTCCCAGTTATATGCATTCTTCTCAGATAATCTCAGAGATGCAATTAAATTCGAAAGGAATTTTCTTGCCGAATCCGGTATGTCGGCGTCAACGGATGATACGTTGCCAATGACACCATTTTCGCAGCGGTACACCGTTCGCCGCAGGTACATTGTTATACGTTATCACATTCCTTTTAGAATACCGGTACCATTGTCATCGGATGACAGTTCTGTCGAGATACCTCCGTCGCAGAGGATTCGAAGAGAGTCTCCGATACAATTCCCCGACTCCCCCGGTGATATCATGGCTCTTGGCCATTCATCACCTAGGTAAGTCCAGTGCGAAGTCCTCGTTTCATATTAGTTATAGTCCACCAACATTGAAGTCTCAGAGGAGACCCAGCGAAGATGCCATATTGTCAAAGGTGGCCGGTCCCAGGTATGTTGCGTAAAAGTTACTAACACTCCTATACTGCAATTAGCACAATACAAGTTGTAACAACGCCCGTATCTCCACAGCCTATGCCCGCTTACGCCAGCAAGTGGCAAGGTTAGTTTCTCATTATCAGCTACTACGATTACCAGACTACTTCGAACGGATGCTGTCAAACCTAAGTGGCATTCGCAACGATATGGCGTTGATGATCGCCAAAATTGACGGCGTAATTTGTCGCCTGGATGCGACAAATACGACGGACTACGAGCCTCTACAAGCAGACAATATCACAGATCTTCTGAAACTGGAAGAAGATCTTTCGGTACTGAATAACTTCACGGGCACCGTAAGTGATAGAATAATTCCACATCATATTATAAGGTCAACGCACTCAAGCGTCATCTGTGCACCGATCTTGGATCAAGTATACGCCGAATGCTTGCATCTTTGATCGGGGAGAATTTGGCACTCGCGTGCAATTGGACCGGAACAGCCGGTAAAATTGCAGTGGGAAGCTACAAGTTTCCGAAAGCCGTCATTGGTCAGTCTAATGAAATGTAATTACTGTTTATTTACAGACGCCGTAAAATCTACCAATCGTTTCCGGGAGTCGTCTGTGCTAGAGATCGAGCGTACCATGAAACGATGGTTTACCGACGCAAGAGATCGCGGCTTAGGACGCAAAACTGCCGGGTACGTTCACTGATCACGCATTTGCAGTCCCATGGTAAATTGTTTTATTTATTTGCACAAACGACGATAACGAATTTCATGCTTCACTTTACTTAACTAATTACCGTTTCGGAGTCCGTAGTATATATATCACTGCAGTATTCTATTTGTATGTATCTGATTATTCATATCTATACGTATATTTATTTTCGTCCCACAATTCATCTTATTTCTGATTCACACCTTTGTTATCCTTTCCAGATGTCGGCGCGAAACAGTGTGATGGGAAGAAGTTTGTTCCCTAGATTCACATTGTAAATATAACCAATATATAAAATTTTTACTTCGTACAATTTGTTCGTTTTGAAATGTCTAAGGTTCAGCATTTTGGAATGAGTGTCATTTGGGTTGCACTGCAAGTTGTAAGACGTTAGATTATGCCGTCCTCAAGTAAGCATCGCTGTGGGAGAGTGGAGAGTGGACAAGCTTTCGGAATGCAGTAGCAGGCAATCATAAAATTGTATGTGCAAAGTATGTGGGGATAAGACTGTTCGCGTAGGTAACTTGATCAATCAGTTAACTACTTGCGTAAATTTCGGAAAAGCTAGAATGGCATGATCGTTGGAGGGGCGTGGGCGATTTCGAAAATCGGGTTTAAATTTAAAAATGGATTGAAATCGTACTCCGATTTCGGTGTGATTCCGGTGTGCCCTTCCGGTACCGGCACCCTACCGGTAACAATACCGGCAAGCTACCGGCAACCTACCGGCAAGTTACCGGCAAGTTACCGGCAAGCTACCGGCAAGTTACCGGATCCGGTCCGGATCCGGTCCGGAACCGGTTTGCTACTAGGGTATTGATTAGTCTTCCACTTCCGCTTTGACATTTTATACCAACCCTACATAAAGTTTATAACTTGCCGCACGCTCACCTGTTTTACTCCGGCCGTTCCCTGCCACCATCACTCTGGTAGTATCCCTCCCAAGAAATACGCAATTGTTTGCAACATATATGATTCCTCCAGTATACAGCCACCACTTTATATACTACCATCTTTTCAGACTGAAATATTTCCATGTTAATACTTCTTGACATGCCTGTAGTAAAGTGAATAATTCATCGAACGCTTCGACGAGATTTTTATCCATATGCCTCTCATATTCTGTAGTGCACCAAAAACATTTCCTTTCAATATGTTCGAATTTCCACTAGTGTAATTATTTCATATATCACGTATGCATGTACTCCAGACCAACTGACATCATTCGACCTTGACCTTCAAATTTGCCGGGCATTACTACAGTTTTAGTTCACTGTAACACTCTCTCTGATACTCTGCATGCACTTGTTGTACCCTTTTGTGAATTGTCATTCCGGCATCACTATAATCATCTGATCATGCATTCTAGCATGCTTCGGGCGCATCCGAAATATACAATTATTATTATTATTATAAGTGGGTCACATGAGCGAGTCACCGCGCACGCTCACCTAGGCTCCATAGTCCGTCATTGCGACGACGTTTCGTCGGTTCTTCAAAAGAAGGGTATTGTAAATACCACAGTCGCTTCGGTGAGGGAGCCAAACGATGCGATCCAGGTGTACGTTTCCCGGTGCTCATCAGGGAATCTAAACCCCCGGCCCGTGGTGGCGACCCACGAAGCCGGGTATCAGACCAACAGTCGTCTTTTGAACGTAAGGGACATCATTTCAAATAATCTTTTCCTTGTAGATACCGGTGCCGAAGTGAGCGTCCTCCGCCGACCGAAAGACGACAGTAGCTCACCGCAGGCCCAAACACTACGCGCAGCCAATGGCACGGCCACCCCAAAGTTTGGCCAGCGGTCGCCCACCTTAAACGTAGGTTTAAAGCATAATTTTCGTTGGGCATTCATCATCGCCGACGTCCCGTACCCAATTCTAGGCATTGACTTCCTGCAACACTTTGACTTGTTAGTTGATGCACGGCGCCGCAGAGTGGTGGATCGTCAGACCACTCTCGCTGTTGCGGGTTATAATTTTCGAGTGAATCACGTCAAGCCTTTTTACGTTCAACCACCGGCACACCAACCTTATGTCGAACTCATCGCCGCCTACCCAGCCATGTTTCGGTGGGCCGGGCCTCTCTCAGCAGTGACCACCAACGCCACTCACCATATCGATACTAAGGGACCCCCAGTGTTCAGTAGGCCGCGTCGGTTAGCACCAGACAAGCTTCGTGTTTCATAGGCTGAATTGGAACATATGCTAGAACTGGGTATAATACGCCCTTCTAGTAGCCCTTGGGCTTCCCCCCTTCATATGGTCCCTAAGTCTAGCGGCGACTGGCGACCCTGTGGTGATTACAGAGCGCTTAACAAAGTCACTGTTCCTGACCGATACCCGATTCCCCATATACAGGATCTTACTTCGTCTTTATCAGGTTGCTCCGTCTTCAGCCGTATTGATTTGGTTCGTGCGTAAAACCAGATCCCGGTAGCAGAGGCCGATATCCTTAAAACTGCCGTCACTACGCCTTTCGGGCTGTTCGAGTTTCTGAGAATGCCGTTTGGACTCAGCAATGCAGCCCAGACCTTTCAACGGTTCATGCACGAGGCAACTCGTGGTTTGGAAAATGTGCACGTATACCTGAATGATATTTTGGTGGCGAGTTCTTCAGAGCAAGAGCACACCGCACACTTACGAGCACTTTTCGAACGCCTTAGCCAGCACGGCGTTACGATCAATATCGTGAAATGCGAATTAGGCCGGGCTGATATCACCTTCATTGGACATTCTATTTCATCCTCGGGTATCCGCCCTCTGTCAGATAAAGTTTCCGCTATTCGCGACTACCCTGAACCCCAATCTTTTCGCCAGTTGCGTCAGTTTGCCGGCTTGATGAATTTCTACCGCCGATTTATTCCTCACTGTGCGGAAATGATGCAACCCCTCACCGACCTGTTGCGCGGAGGTAAGCGGAAGTTCGCGTTTCCCGACACGGCACAAGCCGCATTCGCCTTGGTCAAAGATGCTGTCGCCAACACAGCACTTCTTACACACCCCGACCCTTTGGCTCCTATTTTGATAGTGACGGATGCCTCGGACACAGCGGTTGGAGCATTACTGCAACAGTTCGTAGATGACTCTTGGCAACCTTCAGCATTCTTCTCCAAGCGCCTACAACCCGCGGAATCAAGGTACAGCACGTTCGGTAGAGAGTTATTAGCCATCTACTTGGGAATCCGTCATTTTCGGCATGCACTCGAAGGCCGTTCGTTCACGGTGTTTACAGACCACAAGCCTTTGGTTTACGCACTAAAGTCAGCTTCCGATCGCTACTTAGCACGCGAGATTCGCCACTTAGACTTTGTCTCACAGTTTACTGTGGACATACGACACGTCTCTGGGGTGCTTAGTCCCGTCGCAGACGCCTTATCGCGCGTATATCAACTTAGTCTGTCACAGACGCCTAACATCAACTTGGACGCAATGGCACAGGCCCAAACTATGGACCCTGACATCGAACAACTTCGACAGAACGGTCCTTTGAGCTTGACGGCAGTACCTATCCCAACTTCCCAGAATACCATCGTGTGCGATGTGTTGCAACGTCGCCCTAGGCCGGTGGTTCCTGCTGCCTACCATTATCCCACTTTCCTGACACTCCACAATCTGGTTCACCTGGGTGCGGCGGCCTTGGTGAAACTGATAACTGAGCGTTTTGTTTGGCACAATGTCAAACGAGATGTCCGTCAATGGGCTCGTGCTTGCCTGCCGTGTCAACGTGTCAAGACCCGTCCTTCTTTTGCGCATGCCAGTCGAACAGGCGTTCACACTGTTGGTCCAAGTGAATAATCAAAACGGTCTTCGCGAGCTGTTCTTGAGCGATTTTGATGGCTTGCATTTACGACTGTATCAATTGAAACGGATCGTTCAGGATGAGTTACCCGACGTGGCAAAACATTTTGAAGACCTGGGATTGGAGACTCACATGTACGCCAATCAGTGGTTCCTCGCTCTGTTCACTGCCAAATTCCCGTTGTCGGTTGTCTTTCACATTGTCGATCTATTCCTGGCTGAGGGTATGATATTAATCTTAAAAGTGTCCTTGACCTTGTTGCGCGTCGCTCGACGAGATTTACTTGGTCTGGATTTCGAAGGTGTACTGAAATATCTGCGCGTCACTTTACCAAAACGATTCGTCACCACGGAAGCTGGTGAGGAGCTAATAAGCCAAGCCATAAATGCCAAGGTGACTTCCTCTAAAATGATCAAGTTTGCCAAAGAATGGATGGCAATTCAGACTCAGGAGAAACTGTCGGAATCACCCGTTCAGGCTTTGGAGCGTCAAGTGGCAGAGTTGCGGGAACGGGTGAACCAGTTGGAACGCGAGAACGAAGCTCTGGCTTCAGGTCTGATTAGCAGTAAAATCTCAATGCATCGCGAGGTGGACAAGATTTGCAAGACACACTGGAAGAGAAGCGACACTTTGAAACCGAGGTGACACAGGTAAAAATGCTTCGAGACACACTCAATCAAGTGACTCAAGAACGAATGCATCAACAAACCCTTGTTGCTGCCTATCGAGCTGTGGCGTCAGATTTGAGCATATCCCGTTCGTGTCAACTTTGTAACTCCGGTCCCGGGGGCGTAAATGGATCCCCTGCAAATTCGGACGCCAATCACACTCGTGCTTCTTCCCCTGACGCGGTTGCATTGCATCTACGCTTATTGTGGTCCTTGATTGAGCAAGTTCATCGGTTTGATCAGTGTGGTCCAGTCCTGACAGCCACCGTGCAGGAATGGCAGAAAAGTGTATTAGAGGAAACCGATGCTGCACGACGTGATTCCATGGTTGAAACGATGGTCGAGGAGTACTTGAAGGACGATCCAAGTCAATCATGGATCGATACAAGGGACACTGGTGTCCAGATGGTCAGTTTTTCTTCGGTCTATGGTGTTGAAAATCGAAATGGAGTAAATTGTCTTATTTTACTTCAATTCTATATACACGCATAGAGAGCGGGAGAATATGAGCACTGTAGGTTGATTGCGCAATGCATGCTTGTTTTCTCTTTATCTCGTTATACACTCCGCTTTCCCAGATTACCGTTGGTTCGCCGGATTCGCCACATCAACGACAACCTATACGGTGTGAGTCTGAGCCCACCGCAGTTTCCGTAGCGACCACGAAATCCAAGCAATGGTTGACTAGCACAATAAATAGTCTACGTTCCATCGGGTCACTGGATGCGACGACCGGGACATTTCCTACGAGCACTGCCAATCAGATAGTATCTGGCCCGAGAAATTACAATCGGTAGTTATGACTTCATTTTCTTCTGTTCTCCTAGCGACTACAACAACACCGAACATCGTTCGTGTGTTGTTATTACGGTCCAACATCCGCCGGCGCCCTCAGGCGCTATTTTGTTCCAGTTTACCTTGCCCTCTCTCAGACGGATCTACACAGTCACATTGGCTTCATCCGTAGCCTGGCTGACTCCCGTGCACGTTCAAGGAGCCAACCACTCATTGGATAACGAGACGATTCGTCAGCGTGGTACTGGAGACGACAACTGGACGCCCTTTTGGATGGACCTGACGCGGGACCTTCCGGCTCGCATGTGTATGAGACCCGTGGGCGCTAAAACACAGTTGAACCGACAACATCAGATCTCGAGAGTGCAGGCACCGTTAAACTCAGCAGCAGCCGTTCGACGTCACCAATAATATAACGGGCAAGCTAAGAGGAGTTCCTGGACAACCAATAATTCCGGTTTACCATCACGATCGAAGCCCAACTCCGTCGGACTTCTAGGAGGAGGCCCCTGTAGCGGTTGCCATCTCCATTCGTGCTTTTACCACGCTTAATTTTTAGCTGAACGCTGACTGTCAAGCGCGGCTGCTATTTGACCGTTGCTCTTGCGCACGCTTTCACGCACGCTCCCAAATACACGCTAACCACTATCTCTCCCAATCGTCTTCTCGTTCTCACGGGTCGTGGAGAATACTGTTCTGAATAACATATTTGTGCAGTGCCGCCCATCAGAGTAACGTGCAGGTGGTCCACGCAGTACAAAGGACCGAAGCACGCGCTTACTTAGGAAACCGCGAAGTAAGGTCTAATCAACCTTACAGGCGCTTTAATTATGCAAACAGGCGCCTCGGTGCTCGCACCGCACCAACCACAAAGGCCTCCTCGAACGCCATCCGCTTTATCCGTTTTTTCGGCACATTGGTTACGAATCCTGCGATGGAGATCATAACCCTCGCCTGTAGATCGGAACCGCTGCCAGGCGCGATTTCGTCGCTTGAGCAGGCGTCTGAGCCCCAGATCAAACCACGGCGGGCCCTTCGTCCGGGGTCTACGTCGGTTGAGGGGGCAGTAGGTATTCATAAGTTAAAAGGCACCCTCACGAGTAAACGCTCAAGTTTCATTCACATCGTGGTGGACATCTGAATGAGTGGGAAACCAGTTGACGTCTAAAGCCGTTCTCCGAACATCTTCGAATGGAGTGCATCAAAAATTACGTCCAAGGTGTGGTCTAAGGGATGGACAAGAACCACTAATCCAGTGAATTTCTACCACCACGTGGTCACTGCTTCCAAGTGGAGGGAGATGTTCAAACTTATCGACGTCCGAGCTCCTGGGAGAAATCACCAGATCTAGGATAGAGCCGTTACTGGATTGCCTCCGGGTTGATTCCTGAACATGTTGGTGTAGTGCCAGTTCTTGGACCGTTGTCAGTGATTCCCGAGAGAAAGTATCTGCCCCGGCCGCTGTCCTGCCTGGTGTCCAATCAATATGCGGAGCATTGAAGCCGCCCAGGACGAGGCAGTGGCCTTCGAATGCCCATCTCCTCAATAAATTCATCATATCTGGAGTGACCGCAGGTGTCCGATAGATGGCTCCAACTGTCCTAAAGCCTCCGGCGGTATGTTTGACGCGGCACCGGATGGCTTCATCGAATTCTTGCGGGTCTGCGAACGCCTCTTACTGTGCTGTTGGGATGTCTGATTGGACGAACAATGCTACGCCTCCACCCGCTCTGATAATGTTCCTATCGACTCGAAATAGGGCGTAGCCAGGGAGGGACACCTCACAGTCTAGAACATTGTTGCTCAGCCACGTCTCCGTCAGTGCTATCATAGTAGGTGAGCTGGACTGCAGCAAGTGTTCCAGGTCATCTCTCTTGTTCAGCAGACCACGGACGTTAGACGACAGGATGACGACGCCGCCTCGGCCTGCTACCGCCTCCGTTTGTTCAGGGAGTCCTAGCTTGGGAGGACTGACAGGGACACTAGCGTTAGCGGCCTCCACCGGAAGTGAAGGCGCCGTTCCTGCACCCAAAAATCCAGAATGATCAAGTCCGTTTCTCCTTGATCCATTCGTTTGCGTCGTTTATTCAACGCATTTCTATATTTCTCATGATCCGCATGGTCTAGATCTCGGTGTGACCGCACTTGATCGCTTTTAGCCAGTAGAATCTTCTTAACACAGAAGTCACGGCTTCCTCAGAGTCCAGCACTACTTTCAGTGGACGGGGGAGTTCAGCGTCACTGGCTTTGCCAATTCCGAAGGCTGATTTTACCCGCAAATTCTCCGCAGTTTCCTCCTCCCCAGGGACAAAGAGTTTTGGTAGTATACTCCGGAGACTCACGATATCGTGGTCCAGACGTGCCCGTGCCGTGGTCTCCTTTGTCTCAGGCAAAGTCACTATTGGGAAACACTGTTTCCTCGACCGTAGCGCTCTTCGTAGACGATTCGTTGTTGTTATCTAGGCCGGTCTACTTTCATCCACGATGGTGCTCTGCTGGCCGGGTATTGTACCTATGGTACCGTCCTGTACTTGAGTGGCCAAATCAGTGCTAACTGGGTCCGCATTCTAGCGGGCAGTCTTAGGTAGCTTCTGGCGTTGGCAGCTTTTTGTTCTGTTTGGCTCGGTGACCGGTGTTGATGCCACCTCCGCATACGTAGCACAGTCAGGAATAGAAACCTCGGAGGAATTTTCCCCGTCTAACGGCGGTGATGACGGTGAGAGTGATGATATTGGCGAAGAAAAAGACGATGATGCCGTTGATTTTGCTGCGATTGATGTTGATGAACTGATTGATGATGCTGATGATGATGATGACGAGGACGACGACGACGAAAACGATGACGCTGCCGTATCTGTGACAGGAAGAGCCATTTTCGCCGACTGCTTTGCCGGCCACACAGGTGTTGATAGCTCGGTGCATTTGATGCACAGCACCTTGAGCAACTTTGCACGGCATTTGCCCAGGGCCTCTTAAATATCACCACTTATTTCGAAACCCTCAAGATGGACCCAACTATCACAACTATCACAATGGAGAGAGATCTGTCGCGTGAGCAAACGACTTTTGAACAAACTGAGCACTTGGATGCAACATTGTTGACTCTTTTTGGAGGCATTGTTGGCAAATTATAGTCCACAAAATGACACAACTACGGAAAATACAGTTTCAAGTATCACGCCGAAAGAGTAAGGCCTGGTGGTCTAGCTCCGGGGGGGGGGGGGGGTGACCTTGCTCGGCCAGCCAGGGCGCTGGTGAGAAACCAACAAGTTCAGCGGAATGCCGTACTCGGCTCTCAGGACCCGACCCCGACAGTAGTAAAGAAGCCGCGTGCGGGGTCGCAAATAGCCGTAATTGAAGACGCGCTGGAAGACGAAAATTGGCAGTACTGTCCGAAGGTAGATGACAGCGTGACTCCTGCTAGTCTGGATGTTGTGGCAGCCCCTATAGAGATGGATTGGGAACCGTCAGAAGTTCCGGATCGTCAGCCGGCGTCATGCACACCAGTGGGGACATCCGGAGCAAAAAACGTGTCATCTTAGGTGTTGCGCTCGAGAAACGAACAAGAGTGAATAACAAGCGACACCTGGACGACGAAGCAAACGCGGTAGTGTTATATACTAACGCTTTTAGCATAAGAAACAAATGGGCGGAACTCGTCAAAACCGCTGACGAGCAGAAAGAGTCAATAGTTGCCGCCACGAAAGCGTGGCTTTCTGAAGAAGACCATGTGCCAGGCTCAATAAGCAACGATTTTGCAGTCTACAGGCAGGGTCAAGAACAGGATCACCTTGGTGGTGGAGTAGCCATCCTCGTTAGGTCAGGTACAAACCACCTTGAGTCTCTGACCAAGATGTGCACTCGCAATGTCCAGTTGTGCGCCATTACGATCATCCTCCCGGGCAGAAGGGTTAACGTTGTCTGTGTCTACAGGGCACCAAGTACTAACCACGAAGAGGACGTATGTTTACTGCGAACTTTGACTGAAGTAGTTAAGGGCTCACAAAAGATCCTCATGGTGGGTGACTTCAATCTTTCGCACATCGACTGGGCGGCTGAAGTCCGCGTGCCGGGATCGGAGGAGCAGACCTACCTAGAATGGCTGCATGCCAATGCGTTGAACCAGCATATTAGGAAGAATACCAGATATAGGACTGGATGCGTTCCATCCTCGCTGGATCTAGCAATAACGAACTTCCCCAACGATGCGTCTGGACTGCACTACTGTGCACCGCTGTGCAAGAGTGACCACGTGTGTGTCAAAATCGTCCCATGCATGCGGCAACCCGAGGTACCCTCAAGACTTGTCAGACATTCTGGTACTATGGGCATAGGTAGGCTTCGTAATAGGGCGATGAGTTTGACCTGGGACACGACAGAGGGGGCTACTGTCGAGGAGCGCTGGCAGGCAATAAGGGGATCCATGGTTATCCTACAGGATGAGTTTGCACCCTTAAAACGAAGGAGTGGGGAGGGCAAACCCATGTGGTGGAAGGCCGCAATAGCCGAGGCCATCAGACGTAGAAACCGCAGCTGGAACCAGTACAAAGCTTCCGAAAGTCAGCTAGCCCGGAACCGCTATACAAAACTGAGAATCGAGACTGTAAGCCTTCTGAGAACTTCCAAGCTGGAATTTGAGCTCCAACTGGCCCAATCTGTAAGACGACAGTCGAAAACATTCTGCAGCTATGTACAGTCTAAAGGCTCAACAAGGAATGCCGTAGGTCCGCTATCCACTAGAGACCACGGTATTGTCACCGATGACCAGGACAAAGCAGACGCCCTGGAGGAATACTTTGGTAGTATACATAGGATGGATAGTGGGGTATGAGTAGATCTGGCTCCGGTGCATCCTCCTCCTCAGTTAAACCAGCAAAACCTCTCAGAGGAAAGCGTGCGTAAGTACCTACATGAATTAAACAGTCACAAGTCAGCGGGCCCAGATGGCATCCATCCAGCTACCATCAAGCCGTTGGCGGATGTCATAGCTCCATCGGTATGCAGGCTGCACAGGTTCACGTTGGACCAGAGTAAGCTGCCTCGGGACTGGAAAGTCGCCGCGGTCGTGGCAATAAATAAGAGTGGTCCTAAGTCGGCTGTGCAGAGCTACAGGCCGGTAAGTCTAACTAGCATCCTATTTAAAGTCCTTGAGATCATCCGTGCCCACATCTGCCACCACCTACTGGAGCACTCCATGTTAAGTCCGGCGCAGCATGGATTTCTGAAAAATATATCTTGTCTGACCAACCTCTTGTGCTTCTTAGATGAAGTACCTCGACGACTGGACGAAGGTAAGGAAGTTGAGGTATGCTACTGGACTTTAGCAAAGCGTTCGACTTCGTTAATCATCGTCTTTTGCTATGGAAGATGGAGACGTTCGGCATGGGTGGGCCAGTATTTAGGTGGCTGAAGGACTTCCTCTCCCACAGGGCGTTTTACGTCAAAGTGGGGGACAGGTGCTCCAGTTTGGTGAACGTTACCAGTGGTGTACCTCAGGGATCCTTCCTAGGCCTGGTCCTATTCTTGTCATTTATTAATGACCTGGCATCCACTCTTCAATCGCTCAGCTTTATTTTTGAGGACGATGTGAAGATTGTTGGATCTGAAGGTAAGGCGGACTTGGGCGGGGAAATAGGTACCGACCTGGACTGGGCATACAAATGGGACTTACCTCTGAGCGCTGAAAAAAGCCATTTGTTGTCAAGGCCAAAATAGAGCCTAACTGTCGCTCATGATCAAGGGCTGTTCACCATAGAGGCAGTCAGTAAGGTTAAAGACCCTGGGGTCATCATGAACAGTGAATTCAAATGGTCGGAGCAGTTCAACTCTGCTACGCAAAAGGCTCGTGGGGAGCTTTTTAGATTGCGATCAGCTTTGTCTTGCCGGAAGCCGGAGACATTCGTACCTATTTACATGGCTATAGTACGACCTCACTTAGAAGGTAGCGTGCAGGCTTGGTCGCCCTTCTACAAAGAGAACGCCGCCTGTCTAGAGAAAGTTCAACGCCTCACCACGCAAATGGTTGAAGGGCAGAGGGGTAAGACGTATAAGCAAAGACTCTGTGACCTGAATCTTTTCTCGTTGGAAAGGAGGAGAAATCGAGGGGATCTCATAGAAACATTCAAGGTAATGAAGGGCTTTTCTGGCCTTAGACCAGATAGTCTATTCCAAGTGGCCGTAGATTCCAGAACAAGGGGACATGAAAAGAAGTTGATAAAAGCCCGAACTAGGTTTGTGACTAGGTCGCACAGGGTTGTGAACAGTTGGAACGGTCTGCCTGGTGAAATAATAGATCTGCAGACCGTCCAATCCTTCAAATGTGCCTTAGATCGCAAGTGGTACGAGATATTTCCTCGTAGTGAGCCTTGAGTTTATCAACCAGATGGATGACGGGTAGTGCTGTGGTCCTTCTGGAGTATGTTTTAATAGACTTTTTCGTTCATTGCATACAGTCTCGTGAACGCTCATGATGCGTAATATCTCTCGCAGTTGATGTGCGATGAGATTTTCCATTTTCCTCTCATTTTTCGTGGGGATTCGACGAAATACACTCGGCAGTGGTGGGTGCATAACTGGCGTGCATACCATCGAAGGAATTCTACACCCCCTCGCTCAGTCACCATTCTAGCGGCTAGCCCTCGCACTTTGTCCAAACAGTCTATATCTTTCTGGTAGCACAGTTCTCAGACTTGCACGCAGTATTGCATGTGCGGCCCAACTACAGCTTGGTATATCAGAACGAAGATCTCCATCTCTCTACACGACATAATGGATCTAACTCGAAAGGATTCTCTCCTGGCCATGTTAGCTGCTACGATGCACTGCTTCGACGGCTTGAAGCCCAAATCTTTGACCTGAGAGACTACTTGAAACGAACCCACACCTTTCTCACTAGCCCCTGTATTTGTGGTCAAGCACTGACACTTAGTGAAGTTTAGTGGAAGGTACCATTTGCATGACCAGTTTTGTACTGCTACCGCGTCAAGTTCTATATCTACTCTGGCTATCTTGACGTTATCGGCAAACATAAAAGTGAGGTTTGTAAGCTCACGTGCTAGGTGGTTGATGAGGATGAGGAAGGGCGGAGGGCCGAGCACCGAACCCTGTGGCACCCCACTTGTTACACCTTCTAGTTTTGAGCCGTGAATACCTACAATAACACCAGAAGTTAGCCCTGTTAAAGAACTATTCATCCGTAGCCTCGCCTTTCCAACAATTCCCATAGACTGCAGTTTGACGTCCAGAAATCTGTGGTTAACAGAATTAAACGCCTTACCTCATAGAGGAAGAGCGGGAGATTCGTCAGACAAGACCGTCCTGCCACAAACCCATGCCGAGCATTGCATATGAGGTTATGCTGAAGTGAGTGCCCCGAGATCTGCTTCCTGACTATTCGCTCCAGGCACTTACATAGTACTTAAGTTGAGCTAACCGGCCGGTAATTTTCGGCCATTTACCGGGGTCCGCTCTTGTAAATTCCTACAACTGTTGCCCTCCCCCAGTCTCCCGACACAATTCCCTCCGTAAAGGAGTTCACAAAACCCCGTTCCATGTATCAGCATCCATGGTACGAACGACACTTACCATTCGTATGAACTATTTTTGCCGGAATTCCGATTGTTTGTTTTATTTTTTTAAATCTTTGTCACAAACCGGACTCCTACCGTTGCCTCGAGCGAGAGCCGCTCAGCTTGAACTTCGTTGTGACTGTATTCGGTAATCTCATCTTCTGTATCTAACCTTTTGCTGTGACTCGGCTGCAGTTGTTGATTTGTTGTCCAATTTGGAGCGGAAGAGCCCAGAAGGAACACTATTGAGGTTCGATTATTGTAAAATTAATTAATTTGTTGTATATAGTAGCGTAGCTATTTGGAATCGACTTTGTTTTGAATTGTGTCGAAATTGGTTGCTGCGCGTCGCTCGAAAGTTTCGGTGGCTGGACTTTAAACCATATCTAAGTGGCGTTTCATACAGCTTCGTCATCGGAGCCCTCAGGACCTCCGCCTGAGGTTGAACGATTGATAGATGAATCCAATCTGGTCCTTCGACCTCATTTTTATTCATGGTTTGCGGCTCTGTGTACACCTGTTCTTCTCGTATGGTAAGTTTGGGTATTCGAGGCGCCTGTAGTCCCTCCATTCTTCCCCGTTAATTGTTTTCTGGTCGATATAATAATAATAATATTAAAACTATTGGTGTATTTCTCGGCCATGGTCGAGATGCACGCGCTAGCGCATGATCATGGTGTCACACGTTACTCAACAGGGGTGATTATTCACAAATTCAAAGTATGAAACTCAAAAGTACTAACGACAGATAAACATAGCCAGCAACAGTTTGAATGGATCATTTTAATAATTGTTTGCGCGGCAGTTTCAAACCGGTGTCGAATGTAGTGAACCTCAGATGTTTAAAGTACCCGCCTTAATCATTGTGCGTTATTTTCCTTTTACCTTTCAGAAGTGAACACACTGAACGAACCAAGAGCTCTGGACGACTGCCAAGATCAAGATCTCCATGGTCATGAATGAATGCCCACAATGTTAAAATGAACCCTGGACGTTTGTGACTTTTTGCCTTGCCTCCTGTCCCTTGGATCCCTCACACTGTACATTTTGCTCCCTGGCTTGTGGAACGGATTAACTCACCAATATACGTTATCGGTAGACTGTGCTTCTACTGTGTGTTCCTTGACGTGCAGATTCATCAGTACTGTGTGAGTGGTGTCGCCTGGCGACGAGCGAATAAATTAATTGCTGAGTGAATCACCGACACTGTTATCCATTTCAGACGGTTAACACTCCGGACTGTCGTGTCACTTGAATCCTCATTCCGTTGGACTTACTGGTAACGTGAGTGTCACTTTTGTGCTCCGTACGCGTCAGGATACTACACTAATCCGGGCTGGGTGGTGGTGCGCTGTGGAGATATCGAAAAATCGTTGGCGCAGTGCCAAGGACGCATTATGAACGAAAATGATGCAAGCTGAGGAAAACGGGGGCATTCTAAGGTTCTGCAGATGGAGTAAATTTTGAACAAGTAGAAAAGGAAGAAAAAAGTGTAAAGAAGTGTTCTCGGGAAAGTCGATGCTTGCGAAGAGGATAGCGATCCATGAAGACGATGCAGACACTGAATGACGGATTTACCGGAGTTCAATAAATGGAATGAGTTTCGAAACGGTGCCGAGACCAATTTCGTAAAAGTGAACAAGGGTGGATGTGGGAGAAACAGCAGTCCATAAAAAGGTGAGTTTAGATTCAGGATCAGTAACATGTACCATACAGAAATGAGAAAGCGCAACTGGAGGGTCCTCGAGAAGTGGAGAGACAATTTCCAACCGGCTACGGTTCGGAGGAAAGGTGGACTGTGGTAACGGATAATGAAGTGGGAAATCTCCGCATGGACTTGAGCGTTAATATGCTGTTTCACTGACAAATATATATATATATATATTGACGCATTTGCCTTCAGTGATATTCAGCGTCGTTTCTGGTAACGTACGACATCATATGGGTATGTTTCGTCTAGCAGGGCAAAGTATGTGTCGGTCAATCGGCTGAGTGTGGTGGTATATTAGCAAGATGCGCATGAACTGGAATTTATGTTGGTTGCTTTAGAAATGGCTGAATCATCTGATATGCAGTTGGTTGTATTTTCTGTCGGGTGGCTTGATTTCGGTCCCAGTTGCTATGGTAGGTTCTACTTGAGTCTCTGTCCGTACGAGTCATAGTGGCATCCTTGGTTATCCGGTTTGGCGACTGAGAGAGTGGGAGACAACGAACCTGAAATGAAGGGGGATTGCAGTCTGGACGTGGCTCCAGCTGTGGGTTATGATGATATATGAAGACAATAAATAATGGACTGGTTAGGTCTGTGTGAGTGAGGCATGGATGAAGTTTCATTTGAGCAGTCAGTGGCATTTACTCTACATTCTAAGTAAAATCGGCTCGCAGTGGATTTGTGCTATGCTGCTGCAGGCTAACGAAGTTGCGTACACTAGTTTGGTAACTGCGTATGCATCCCAAAGGATTTATGATTTTGCACGTTGGCAAGGCATCGCTCGGATACTAATAAAAAGACCTAGGATCTCACGGTTTGGAGCACTTGGAAATGATAACCTTCAGTACCGTTTTCTTATGGAGGGCGCAGTTTGGCAACGAGGCGATAAAATAGGTTTGAAGTAACAGACTGTGAGCGAATGGGACTGGAACACTGTTAGCGTAGTCCCATGCTGTTACTGTCTCTTCCGGTATAGTGGTTATTCTATACTGAGTAGCTTCTGAGGAGCCCCAAAGTAGAAGAAACTATTGGAGTGACAGAGGTGATACATTAGAGGCAATCGGTCACGTGCCTTGGAACGTTAACGTGAGTTCATCTATGCTCCTACTCGATGGTGCTATCGTACTGAGATTTGCTCGAGTGTGAGCAAGGAAATCTGATGTAGACATGATTGCGTGGTTATTGCCGTGTCTTTTTCGTCGTTATCGTATTACAAAGCAGGAAAACACCGATGTGGAGACTGGTTTTGGAGAGTCGTGAGAAATGGGAATGAGATGGGTTCAAATTTTCGTCAGGGAAGCAAACCCTAACGACCCATATTCGGTGCTCATGGTAGGCGGCACAGAGGCCTTCTTTAGGTAGGGAGGGAGCACGATGCACAACCACTGGCATCCAGCACGTGGCGCTCCAAGAATGATCCACACATTTTAGACGTTTTTATTTATTTATTTCATGGTTTTACCACAGTCAGATATCTGGCTGTCAGAGAAGGCGGAGCCGTTTTTGGTGGGCGACCACAGCTCCCACTCCCCGGCCGAAACATGGACCGCATGTAACAAGCCGCGTTGGGAATAGGTCAACCACACCGGTCAATCCGTAGCAACACTGCAACCCGGAGACATCAGTCACATGTGACAGGGCTGGTGTGCCCGGAATGCAAAACAGTGGGGTATTTTTTCTCTCGCTTTTTATGCCAATCTCTACTTTTTGGTGGTCATGTCTTATTGGTGGTCAACTCTGTGCAGGGAGACCAACACGGCCAGGAATGTTTGCAGAAGTGCCGCGCTAACACTCGCCTTATCCGTGAAGTCAGAGCCCTCATGCCGTTTACATGGGACAAAAAATACAGGGGGAGGTAGAGTCAACCACAGCCTGCGATTATTCAATGGGGGTTATGCTCAACAAAAAGCCAGTCTGCACAAAGATGGGGTACAACTTGCAGCACTAACAACGTGATTCGTCGGGACGATCCACAGATGGTTTGTGGTTTTGTTGGCTAAGTATCAAAAGTTATATAGACCAATCATGGAAGATGCTAGAGTTCTGTGATAAGGACGGAAGTTGACCTGTGAGTGTCTTATGGTGACCACTAGATGGAGGTTGAGGAGTCTGACAGGTGCTACGTCTCGGGTTAGAGACAAAGGCGAAGACTAAGTAAAAACAGCACTGGGAATGTTTAAAGACTACCTTTCATGCTTCCAGTGGTATTTCATATAATCAAATACGACTTCTGATGCACTGGCCTCAGGCATGAGAGTTACTATGTTTAGGCATTGTAACCTGGTAGGTTTACGCTTAGGTGATGGCAACTACGGTGTATGATGTGGCACATCCTAGATTATCAAGGGTTCTGATTAGTATCACGCTTTCCTCATAAGCTCTATCAAAAGTCATGCAAGGATTTATAATGGTGTATACAGATCAAATCGATCCCACTAAGTTTTTGTTCTCCACTTTTTTTCTAACAGAGGGGTGGTTGAGCCCATATAGGAACTTTCCATAGCCCCTCCGCCCGCCCGTCATTTTCCACGTATATGTCAGTTTTTGCTACCGCTGTGGGTTGTCTGTTTCCCCCACATCCGGACACAGCTACGGTAAAGGTGCCGTTGACATCGGCGGTTTCGCTTGCATGGGTTGAGAAGATACGGAGTGGATCTAAGCAAACACATGGAGTAGGACAACAAGTGTTGTAACATATGCGTCTGCATTTATGTTTCCGTCACGTACAGCGCCAGACAGTGCCCAAAACTGCCAGAAGCCGTTCTGGTGTGGTTGAATTAGGCTGCGCCATTAGATATTATTGCACACAGGGAGAGAGGATAGCAGTCTGGGTTAGGTGATGGATTCAGAAATCTTGGCGATACAGACGAGTGTTCATGTCGGGAAATATAAAAGGAGGAAAGTGAGGCCAACAGGTAGCTATTTGAAGGTGGATGTATGGAATGAATGACTTTCAACCGGGATGGCTAAGGAAAGCGAATTACGGCCGAGCAAGGAAGCTGAGAGGAGCGGAGACCAGGATAAATAAAAGAGGCTGAAGGAGTGAAGTAGTGGATGGTGGGACCTAATGTCTTAGGATCCAGCACCACTGAACAATTTGGTGCTAGGGGAAAAAATCAATGGCTAAAACCTTCAGCTAGAGGAAAGTTGTTTTACATTGCTGCCCTAGTACTATATAGCGAGGAAGGCAGTAATTGTTTAGACATGGTTGTGAAGACCGACCAGTGAATTAGATGAGGCATGGTTGTATAAGGGTTTGGTGATAGTAGGTGAACGTGGGTGAGTAGCGGGAACCGGCAGGCATCTAGCTAGTTGTAGTTGTAGACGACAAAAGCTGTATCCTTCTGCAATGTGGGTTGTGTGCGGTATACGTCAAAAGCCGTAATAAATGGTAAGCCTAGCGTCTGTCGTCAGGCAGAAAATGGTAGGTTTGGAATATGGTGCCATGATCCTAATAGTGGAACCCGTGTTTGAAGGCCAGCTCGACGGATAGCAGAAAGCGGGAGAGGCTGAAGCTAGGGTTCTGAAGTTCGATGCTTTCTTCATAGGTTCGATCCTCAGATGTGCTGGCATTAGTCAAAGATAACATATGACTAACGGTAAGTTGTGATTTAGGGGCACGACAGAACTGGGTTATTGACGCATATTTGCGAATGGTCCGGGGTAGCTTATTCCAAAGCTTTGAAGATTTAACGAGAAAGAAGTTGGATCTTATTGCCAGCCTGGAATGTGGGATGGTCAGACTGAAGATTCTGTGGTGCAGAGCGTAAGATGAGGGTAGAAAAAACTGTATAGAGTTGATAGAAGGGAAAGCAGAGCGATGAGCAAGTCTATATAAAAAACACAAGTTAAGCTTGACATGTGTAACAGCCGGTCGTGGAAAATCCCCTTCATCCCTCGCGATTCAGCGTTTTTCCTAACATCACTCAATTGCCTACACTATTGACTTGTCTTTACAAACAAGTTGTTCTTATGGACCAATTGTTGTTTGTTCGCGCCCAGAGCGCTACTTTGGCACATCCTTGTTCAGGACCTGCGTGACGCACGTGCTGTTTGCTCACACGCTGCCATTCGGTTTCTCGTTGTTGAATCCTTGTGATCGTATTATTGAGGTTTGTATATTTTTTATGTCATTGTTCATGTAATAATCTAGTATCGTAGAATATCAGGGATAATCGTCTTTTGATTTCGGGATCCGTTGCGAATTTGGCTACGCATTGCTCAAACGTTCGTTACAATACTCAATAGATCAATTTGGAACGAGGAAAAACACGCAAAAATGCCAAGAAAAAGATCAAAAACATTGGAATCCGGACAGGACGTAACACGGCAAGCCTCTGGGGAGGTTTTGGATACACTTGATTTTTTAGTTAATGCTAGATCGCCTAGTCCCGTCGGTGCTAGTTCATGTGGAAATGAGAGCAATATGGATCGTAAGGATGTTGATTTATATAGGCTGAGAATACTAGACCTAGAACAACAGTTACTATCGGCT
Source organism: Fasciola hepatica (assembly GCA_948099385.1). NCBI lineage: Eukaryota > Metazoa > Platyhelminthes > Trematoda > Plagiorchiida > Fasciolidae > Fasciola > Fasciola hepatica. The sequence continues at coordinate 2,208,584 of CANUEZ040000112.1, read as the reverse complement.
AGACTACAGGCACAGGAAGCAGAGAAGAAGTGTACACAGAAAGAGCGAGAGCATGAGACCAGCGACTTTGACACTTCCGATAGATTGGGGTGCAATAAGATAGGGAACCCCATGCCGGTCGCCGACTACAAACCACCATCGATCGATTTGCCTAGAGTGGAACTAACGGTTTTCGACGGGCGAGCTGAGCAATACTGCAAGTTTGTCAAGCAGCTCGAGACGTTCGTCGAAAATAAGGTAGCCGACCCTAAGCAATGGCTTCTCTACCTTACTCACTACTGTCGAGGCCGAGCAAGAGAAGCTATCGACGTGTGTACCATGCTCGACCCGGAACAAGGCTACACAAGGGCAAGGAAGATTCTAAGAGACTTGTTTAGCTAACCGTTCAAAGTAGCCCGTAACCTAATAGAGGGCGTGATGGTAGAGGCAAAGAGAACCAAGGGCGACGTCTACACCATGGCCGACCTGGTGATTAGGATGCGAAACTGCTCAATAGCCCCCGACCATTTAGGTTACAGGGCTGACCTAGATGCCATGCACACTTTGGAAAACGTAGTCCGTCACCTTTCTCCCGAGCTACAGGGTCGGTGGGCGGAAGAAGCAGAACAGATAAGCCGAAGCGACAGGGGAGCTAACTTCGAAGACCTGACCGAATACTTGGACAGGCAAACCAAGATGGCTGACAGCACGTGCGGCCGACTCATTTGGGACAGCAACCGGGCAACCAAGCCCAGTACTAGCCAAGCCCAAACTCCTGCACGGGAACATCCAAAACACCAGCCTTGGACCAATGCACATGCCATTTCACGCGATGCTACTGCGCAACCCAATTGCAGATCCTGTGGTACTAGCCATGGCCTACCAGAATGCCCCAAGTTCGGCAATTCCACAATAGACGAACGGTGGGGAATGGCGAGGATTGCAGGAGCGTGTTTTATTTGTCTCAACACCACGCACCGGGCAGCAGCCTGAAGGACAAGGAACCGATGTGGTTACGAGGGTTGCACGGGCAGACACCAACGGCTGCTGTGTCAGGCGAGAGTAACCTTAACCGAGACGGGTACCAAACCCAGCGTTGTTTGTTCAACGTCACGATCTGCCAGTAAACCGGTACGTTTAGGCGTAGTTGCCGTGGGAGTAGTGACCCCAACTGGGGTGGTCAAAGCTTTGGCTTTCGTCGATAGAGGATCCGCCACTCTTCTAGTGAAAGAGCGGTTTGCCAACAAACACCAACTCGCTAAAGGTGCGACGTCGTTGGCAGTGAGCACGGTGGGCGGAACACAGGTAATGACTGCCGGTAGATTGAGGCTGCAACTCATCTCTCTAGACACTAACGAGGAAACTGAACCAACAAAGGCATTCACGTTATCGGATCTCCCCATGCGAGCACCAAGGTTGGTCAACGCAATCTTGACTAGGTGGTCTCACCTACAGGATGTAACCGTTGTAGACTGGAAAGATGGTGAAGTGGATCTCCTTATAGGCTGCGACGTGCCAGAAGCGCATTGGGTGCTAGACCAGAGAGTGGGCGAGCACCACGCACCTTATGCCGTACGCACGGCTCTGGGATGGATGTTATGCGGTCCAGTGGGGGTACGCGGTTCCGTGAATTACTTATCCGTCAAAACGGACCGCGTATAATACCATCTGCAGCGGCTGTATGAAAAGGAGTTTCATGACATTGGAGACGAAAGACCGACGTTGTCTCAAGAGGATCGCTTTGCTCTACAAAAAGTGCGGCAAGGCACCAGAGGCCCCAAAAAACAGTTCGAGGTTCCCCTCCCAAGGCGCACATCTGTCGACCCGTGGACTGACAACATAACTTATACTCTCCAACGCTTACTGCGACTGAAAGAACGCTTCATTCGAAACCAGAATCTGTGGGAAAGATACGCGGATTTATTGAAGCGAAACGAAGCCCTCGGTTACGTTGAAAAGGTGCCTGCCAACGCCGACGGCAAAAAGGGTGTCTGGTATCTGCCTCACCACTCGGTTATCAACCCCAAGAAACAGTGCGGCCAAGTTCCAGGGCAAGTCGTTAAACGATCGCTTACTACAAGGGTCTGACTGAACCACACCACTGATCGATGTTTTGTGCCGTTCCAGAGTGGGTAAAGTGGCTTTGTGTGTTGACATTGGGGAAATGTTCCATCAGGTGATGATTCCGGTAGGAGAACGAGATGCGTTGCGTTTCCTGTGGTGGGAAGAGAGCGACCGGGACAACGCAGTGGTGAATTAAAAGATGACCGTCCACCCCTTCGGAGCTGTATCGTCACTATTTTGTGCGAACTACGCCCTCCGAGAATCAGCGAACAAACATGGCGATCTAGTGCATCGGACGGCGGTAGACAGCGTCAGCATGAACTTCTACGTCGACGACTACCTTGGGTCATTCGATGATGTGGAATCAGCTCTAGAGCAGTTCAGGGGTCTGACGAGATTGCTGGAAGAGGGCGGCCTCCATCTAACTGAATGGATGTCAAACTCTTCAGAAGTACTGAAGGTCATCCCGTATCACGAAAAGGCCGAAAGGGTAAGAGATTTGGAAGGTTCTCCACTTTCTATCGAAAGCGCTTTAGGAATACAATGGGACGCGGAAACGGACGACTTTGTTTTCGAGCTAGACGTTCCCGAGCTGCCAATAACCCGTCGTGGCATTCTATCTGCCGTCTCAAGCTTGTTCGACCCGCTCGGTTTTGCCTCACCATGGCTGCTACCCGGGAAGATCTTGCTGCAGTGGCTGTGCCGTAAGAAAGTTGATTGGGACCAGTCACTGGGCCGAGGGGACTGGTTGTACTGGGAAGAATTTTTGAACACCTTGAAGAAATTATGGGACATAAGGATCCCACGATGTTTGACTCCTGGCCAAACGACGCGGACTAGAGAACTGCATGCCTTTTCCGACGCATCCGAAGTCGGTTATGGAGCTGTGATGTACGGACGATGGTGCGCAGGAGATGGACAATATACTACGAGGATCCTGTTTGCTAAAGCCCGCGTTGCTCCACTGAAGTTGGTCTCGATCCCACGCCTTGAACTCAGTGCAGTCTTGTTGGTAGTCAGGGCGGTGCAAGCTGTGAAGAGATGTTTCGATCTCTACATTTGGTCGGTTAGCTTCTGGACGGATTCAACGACAGTATTTCACTATATTAACAACGTCCGGAGCCGGTTTAGTACTTTCGTTGCTAACCGGCTCACGATTATCCACGATGAATCAGCCACGAACCAGTGGAATCATGTCAGGTCTGGCGATAATCCGGCCGACCTGTGCTCCCGAGGTGCGACCAACTTCAGGCAACTAGACACGTGGACGAGAGGGCCAAACTTCCTGCACTTGCCCAAACGGGACTGGCCCGTGTTCAAACTAAAACCCCCACGGAAGGAGAACTGGAGATCAAAGGCGTAGTGATAGCGGCCAACGTCGTCGAAGCGTCATCCATTCTATCGCGACTGGTCAGGTTTTCTTCCTGGATGAAGACGCTTCGTTCGCTAGTTTGGTTTACCAGGTTCAAGAGAAATTCACTAGTCATAAAAGGGCTACGGCCCTCAGGTCGGATACGGGTCGGCCCGATAAGACCCGATGAGCTACAAGCGGCAGAATACGATATTTTCAGAATGATGCAACGCGAGGCTTTCGCCCGAGAACTCGAGAGGGCGGAAGAAGTGGGACCGACCAATAAAAACATACCATGTCCAAGAGGCGAGCTGGAGCGTTTAAACCCCAAACTCATCGACGGACTGTTTCGGGTGGATGGTAGGCTGACCAACGCTCACCTGAGCTTCGACACAAAGTATCCTACACTGGTGCCTGCGAGACAACCTGTAGTAGAGCTAATGATTCAACACGTCCACGCCGTGGAGGGACATGCCGGGGAAAGTCACGTGACGAGCGTCATCCGAAAGCGCTTTTGGTTGTTGAGAGGACGAGAGACTGTAAAACGCGTAATCCGACGGTGTGTGCAATGTAGGAGACTCAGTGCCACTGCGAGCAGACAACTCATGGCCCCACTACCAGAATGGAGGGTGACTACGGGCTGGTGGCCGTTCAGTGACACCGGGTTGGACTATTTCGGGCCCTTGTGGATCAAGTGCGGGAAAAGATTAGAAAAGCGATATGGATGTATCATGACGTGCATGAAGTTACGCGCGGTACACCTGGAAGTCACACATTCGATGACGACCGATTCGTTTCTACGGGCCTTGCAAAGATTTGTCAACCGAAGAGGTCTACCGGCCGATATATACTCAGATGATGGATCGAACTTTGTGGGCGCTCACCGGAAATTGCAGCGTTGGCACAAGAACATAAACAGGGACGAACTGCAGGATCGAACCGTGGCCTACGGAATACGGTGGCATTTCAACCCCCCACAGGCCAGCCACCGAGGAGGCGTATGGGAACGCGTGATCCGGTCCGCCAGACGGCCATTGCTGTCAATCATGGAGCAGCAGCCGCCCGACGACGAGAGGCTGAACACCGTCATGATTGAGGTGGAGAGAATCCCGAAAAACCGCCCCCTGGTTCCAGCAATGAACGGCGACCCCACCCACCTGGCGCTCACCCCGAACGACTTATTGTCGATAAGGTCGAATGAGGGTTTCCAAGGGCCGGTAAACCTTCATGGGAGCTACCTCCACGGATGGAAGCAAGCGAACTATCTGGCCAAGGTCTTCTGGAGGCGATGTCTGCGGGAGTACCTACCGGCTTTGCAGACTCGACAGAAGTGGCTGGCCAAAACAAGGCCATTCAAAGTAAGGGATGTGGTTATGATCGCCGACGAACGCACACATTTCAGTACTTGGTCTTTGGGAGTGGTTATGGAAACCATCGAAAGCACTGACGGAATGATAAGAACGGTGAACGTGAAGACAGGTAACGGAGTGCTCATTCGTGACATACGCAGTATTAACCTACTCGAGAGCGAAGGCGGAGGAGCTGATAACCCCAAGGCCCAGTGGACCTTTTCAAACTAGTCATCGAGGTGGATAAAACAACACCATATATAACACACGGTCTCCGTCAAACACGTTACAGTGCTCGCGGTCTTTCGTTGACATTACAGAAGGTTCTTCTCGATATGTGGTGATGAATGTGATCCCACTGTACATCCCGACACATACGCACATGCACGACGCACTCTACACCCCGTAACCTCATCAAACATGTGACAGTGTTCGTTGTTTGCTTTTTGTTGACGTTACCGAATGCCCTTTGCATATGTAGAAGTAGCGGAGCTTCGGTCTCACACACATGCTACATTTTACTCGTTGTCTTGTCACACAGTCTTTTGTTGACATTGCAGAAAGTCCTCCCTTGATGTGTAATCATACCTGTGATTTCTTTGTACACCCCGGCACACACACTCAAGCAAATACATCCAGGACAGGACGGCCTTTTACAAGGACAGCATTTATGTGGCCCCTTCACGCCCGCCATCGGTCATTTGGTCTTGTGGAAGATGTAGACTAGCCTCACGTCTATGTAGTCAATGGGTTAGGTGCGACCAGTAGCAGAACGTTGACGACGAGCATTAGGCGCGCGCACTGACAGCAGGGCCTAGGCAGGTAGAAAGAATCAGTACCTTTATACAGAACCTTTGACTGTGCTGAGGATCCAGGAGGATTTTGGTGGGTGGTGTAAGAGCCGGTCGTGGAAAATCCCCTTCATCCCTCGCGATTCAGCGTTTTTCCTAACATCACTCATTTGCCTACACTATTGACTTGTCTTTACAAACAAGTTGTTCTTATGGACCAATTGTTGTTTGTTCGCGCCCAGAGCGCTACTTTGGCACATCCTTGTTCAGGACCTGCGTGACGCACGTGCTGTTTGCTCACACGCTGCCATTCGGTTTCTCGTTGTTGAATCCTTGTGATCGTATTATTGAGGTTTGTATATTTTTTACGTCATTGTTCATGTAATAATCTAGTATCGTAGAATATCAGGGATAATCGTCTTTTGATTTCGGGATCCGTTGCGAATTTGGCTACGCATTGCTCAAACGTCTGTTAAAAAATTTCTAAGCCTTACGGTGTCAGGCTTCAAAAGAGTGCATCGCTCTTTATAGCTCAGTGCAGAGGAATATCCTATAAGCTTCTTGGTGAAGGTGCGCTGGACTTTCTCCAGGCGTATTTTATCAGATTTAGACATTCCAGAGAAGATTATAGGGCAATATTCGAGGTGAGGTCTAGCATGGGATTGGTATATAAAGAGGATACTATGTTTCATTTTAAATGATCTGAGAACTAGGCCTATTATCTGTCTGGCCCTGGCCGTCTGAAATGATACATGTTCCGAGAATTGTATATTGTTAGTGTATCGAAGCCCAAGATCCTTCACTGATGAGCTTGGGGCGATGGGTACTTGGTTCACTGACAGAGTTCCGAGAGAGACTTGACATCTGTAGGTTGTGTAGAAGCTTTTAGATGTCTAGAAGCACATCTGCCATGAAGTGCACCATTGATCAAGTTTTTCAAGATCATTACCTATTTCAGACAGCGCTGTGCTCAAATCTCGATGGCGGAAATCATACACGATTTTGATGTTGTCGACGAACAGGAAAGGTGTGCCATGTCGCACAATCGAAAAAATGTCGTTGATATAGAGTAAGAAAAATAGTGGACCAAGTACACTTCCTTGTATGACTCCACTAGTGACAGGCACCGGTTGCGATAGATGACCATTAGCATATACAACCTGGGTTCGATCCCACAGGTAGGAAGTGATCCATGATGAAAGCGGGTCATGGATACCGTAGGCCCGGAGTTTTGTTAACAATCGGGAGTGAGGAACTCGGTCGAATGCCTTGATCATATCCAGGTTGATGATAATCATAGATTTTTCGTCGTCATCTGCCGTGGTCAGTAGGTTGAAGAAATCAAACTGGCATGTGGTACAAGAAGGTGACTTTAGGAAGCCATTTTGGCCGCTGCGAATGGGGTTATGGGAAAAGAGATAATCAAAAATCCGCTGTTTAATCAAACGCTCCATTATTCTGGCAGCCAAAGGGGTATGGTGAATAGGACGATAATTTGAAGGGTCATGCACTGGACCTTTTTTGTGGATAGGAATAAGGGTCGAAGTTTTCCACTGGGATGGAAAAATGCCATTTTTGAGGGCTAAGTGGCACAGATTCATAAAGATAGCAGCAACGTTAGTTCCACCAAGATGAAAGAGTGCTGGGGGGATGCCGTCATAGCCAGGGCGGGAGGAGGTTCCAACAAGCAGCAGTAGGTGGGCCACGTCGTTCATACTGAATTCAATGTCAGAGAAAACTTGCTCGGTTATGAGGGGTACGGGTGGCGAATTTACGGTGGCGTCAGTGGTCATGGATTCTGAAAAGAAGATATTGAGCGCCTCAGCGATTTCGGCTGCAGAATTAATTTGCTTGTTGTTTCCCAAAATTATACAGGGTATCCCTGAAGACTCTCTCTGATTTCTGCTCTTTAGCAGTCGGTACAATCGGTACGATATGTCGAAGGAATTCAAGGCCCAAAGATCCTGCTTTCTCAGCAGTTCATTAGTCCGAAGACTGATGGTGACAGAGAGAGTGAAGTTGAAATAGTATGGAGAAGTCTTTGGTTTTATTGTAGATCTGCAGTTTTGCGTGTTTATTTTGCAGCCTTGTTTTGTAGGAGCCGCGGGCTTGAGAGCGGTTGGTCCCGATGGTGGTGATTGCTGACAAGCAGCTATGTAGCATATGGTAGAGTATGTCACTGGCGAGCCGAGTGTTATGCTGTAGGAAGTAGTCATCCAAGTTGAGGGATCGAAGCATAGGCTTGAGGTTCATCCAGTTGATCGTGTGCAGGGGCTGTTGAGGTGAGCTACATAAGGGGTCTATGGGTCCCGCTGTTAGTCCACAAGATACCATTCTATGGTCACTGCTTGGGAAAAGAATGAGGGCGGTAGTCATCACGTCCGATAGGCCAATGGTAAATATCAGGTCTAGTACGCTGTTACCTCTGGTTGGCGTCGTGAAGTGCTGGACTCAGCGCCCCGCGCTTATGGTCGAAACGAAGCTCGTGAAGTATTGGGGTGATGTCATGGTGTCCCAGCAGATATCAGGTGCATTAATATCGCCAGCAATCACTTTTGACGAGGAGGGTAATAGTGCAAAGTGGTCAAAGGCTTTGACTACGTGGGCGAGGTCCGTGATGTTTGAACTGGGTGGTCGATAAACGCGGCCGATATGGAGTGAAGAGTTGGCCAGAAGAACCGTCACTCATATTGAGTCCTGAATTGAGTCCAGTACTAGATAAGAGAGAGGAATGGTAGGCAAGCCGTTTTTAAAGTGGATTGGACAGCCTCCTCCACGACGACGACGATTTTTCATGAAAGTCTTATTGCCAGCAATGGAAATTTGGTCCAATGGGACAGAATCATTTAGCCAGGTTTCGGTAATGACAATGGCCATAGAATACGCCCATAGATTCATGAAGAAAACGTGTAGCACAAAGAAATTTCTTTTCGATATATCACTTCAGGCATTGACATATATAGTACTGGATAAAAGAGGGTATATGTGCAGCTAAAGATAGCAGAGAGTGAATAAATGTGCAACAAATCCGGTAACTTGACAACATGCTTCAACTTGATGATTCTTGTTCGTTGTGTGAACGACAATAAGTGTGAAATGTGTAACCAAAAGGTTACACATTGGTTACACATTTCCCACTTATTGTCGTTCACACAACGAACAAGAATCATCAAGTTGAAGCATGTTGTCGAGTTACCGGATTTGTTGCACATTTACTCACTCTCTGCTATCTTTAGCTGCACATATACCCTCTTTTAGCAGTACTATATATGTAAATGCCTGAAGTGATATATCGAAAAGAAATGACAATGATGTCGAAGTCGGAAGACAGTACTATATTACAGAGAGTATGGGTTTTATTCAGTAGTGAGCGAGCGTTAATGAGAAGCAAGGTAAGTGCAACTGTATCGTCATGGTGTGGAGTGGGAACAACCATCGGCGGGTGTTGGTGGCTAACACTATCTAGGTGGTAAACATCATTAAGTGGACTCATGACGTCAGGATTGTCATGTATAGAAGCAAAGGGGTCTAAACAGGGGTTAAAAGTGGGGAGCCGGCTCACATGCAATCCAAAAAACGAATGACGGAAAGCGTAGCAGTTTTGGAAGGAGCACAGGGCGACTAGCTCTAAGAGACGAAGACAAGGCTGGCATGCTCTCCGCATTCTTCAAGAGCATTTATCGACCAGAAAACAATTAACGGGGAAGAATGGAGGGACTACAGGCGCCTCGAATACCCAAACTTACCATACGAGAAGAACAGGTGTACACAGAGCCGCAAACCATGAATAAAAATGAGGTCGAAGGACCAGATTGGATTCATCTATCAATCGTTCAACCTCAGGCGGAGGTCCTGAGGGCTCCGATGACGAACCTGTATGAAACGCCACTTAGATATGGTGTAAAGTCCAGCCACCGAAACTTTCGAGCGACGCGCAGCAACCAATTTCAACACAATTCAAAACAAAGTCGATTCCAAATAGCTACGCTACTATATACAACAAATTAATTAATTTTACAATAATCGAACCTCAATAGTGTTCCTTCTGGGCTCTTCCGCTCCAAATTGGACAACAAATCAACAACTGCAGCCGAGTCACAGCAAAAGGTTAGATACAGAAGATGAGATTACCGAATACAGTCACAACGAAGTTCAAGCTGAGCGGCTCTCGCTCGAGGCAACGGTAGGAGTCCGGTTTGTGACAAAGATTTAAAAAAATAAAACAAACAATCGGAATTCCGGCAAAAATAGTTCATACGAATGGTAAGTGTCGTTCGTACCATGGATGCTGATACATGGAACGGGGTTTTGTGAACTCCTTTACGGAGGGAATTGTGTCGGGAGACTGGGGGAGGGCAACAGTTGTAGGAATTTACAAGAGCGGACCCCGGTAAATGGCCGAAAATTACCGGCCGGTTAGCTCAACTTAAGTACTATGTAAGTGCCTGGAGCGAATAGTCAGGAAGCAGATCTCGGGGCACTCACTTCAGCATAACCTCATATGCAATGCTCGGCATGGGTTTGTGGCAGGACGGTCTTGTCTGACGAATCTCCCGCTCTTCCTCTATGAGGTAAGGCGTTTAATTCTGTTAACCACAGATTTCTGGACGTCAAACTGCAGTCTATGGGAATTGTTGGAAAGGCGAGGCTACGGATGAATAGTTCTTTAACAGGGCTAACTTCTGGTGTTATTGTAGGTATTCACGGCTCAAAACTAGAAGGTGTAACAAGTGGGGTGCCACAGGGTTCGGTGCTCGGCCCTCCGCCCTTCCTCATCCTCATCAACCACCTAGCACGTGAGCTTACAAACCTCACTTTTATGTTTGCCGATAACGTCAAGATAGCCAGAGTAGATATAGAACTTGACGCGGTAGCAGTACAAAACTGGTCATGCAAATGGTACCTTCCACTAAACTTCACTAAGTGTCAGTGCTTGACCACAAATACAGGGGCTAGTGAGAAAGGTGTGGGTTCGTTTCAAGTAGTCTCTCAGGTCAAAGATTTGGGCTTCAAGCCGTCGAAGCAGTGCATCGTAGCAGCTAACATGGCCAGGAGAGAATCCTTTCGAGTTAGATCCATTATGTCGTGTAGAGAGATGGAGATCTTCGTTCTGATATACCAAGCTGTAGTTGGGCCGCACATGCAATACTGCGTGCAAGTCTGAGAACTGTGCTACCAGAAAGATATAGACTGTTTGGACAAAGTGCGAGGGCTAGCCGCTAGAATGGTGACTGAGCGAGGGGGTGTAGAATTCCTTCGATGGTATGCACGCCAGTTATGCACCCACCACTGCCGAGTGTATTTCGTCGAATCCCCACGAAAAATGAGAGGAAAATGGAAAATCTCATCGCACATCAACTGCGAGAGATATTACGCATCATGAGCGTTCACGAGACTGTATGCAATGAACGAAAAAGTCTATTAAAACATACTCCAGAAGGACCACAGCACTACCCGTCATCCATCTGGTTGATAAACTCAAGGCTCACTACGAGGAAATATCTCGTACCACTTGCGATCTAAGGCACATTTGAAGGATTGGACGGTCTGCAGATCTATTATTTCACCAGGCAGACCGTTCCAACTGTTCACAACCCTGTGCGACCTAGTCACAAACCTAGTTCGGGCTTTTATCAACTTCTTTTCATGTCCCCTTGTTCTGGAATCTACGGCCACTTGGAATAGACTATCTGGTCTAAGGCCAGAAAAGCCCTTCATTACCTTGAATGTTTCTATGAGATCCCCTCGATTTCTCCTCCTTTCCAACGAGAAAAGATTCAGGTCACAGAGTCTTTGCTTATACGTCTGACCCCTCTGCCCTTCAACCATTTGCGTGGTGAGGCGTTGAACTTTCTCTAGACAGGCGGCGTTCTCTTTGTAGAAGGGCGACCAAGCCTGCACGCTACCTTCTAAGTGAGGTCGTACTATAGCCATGTAAATAGGTACGAATGTCTCCGGCTTCCGGCAAGACAAAGCTGATCGCAATCTAAAAAGCTCCCCACGAGCCTTTTGCGTAGCAGAGTTGAACTGCTCCGACCATTTGAATTCACTGTTCATGATGACCCCAGGGTCTTTAACCTTACTGACTGCCTCTATGGTGAACAGCCCTTGATCATGAGCGACAGTTAGGCTCTATTTTGGCCTTGACAACAAATGGCTTTTTTCAGCGCTCAGAGGTAAGTCCCATTTGTATGCCCAGTCCAGGTCGGTACCTATTTCCCCGCCCAAGTCCGCCTTACCTTCAGATCCAACAATCTTCACATCGTCCTCAAAAATAAAGCTGAGCGATTGAAGAGTGGATGCCAGGTCATTAATAAATGACAAGAATAGGACCAGGCCTAGGAAGGATCCCTGAGGTACACCACTGGTAACGTTCACCAAACTGGAGCACCTGTCCCCCACTTTGACGTAAAACGCCCTGTGGGAGAGGAAGTCCTTCAGCCACCTAAATACTGGCCCACCCATGCCGAACGTCTCCATCTTCCATAGCAAAAGACGATGATTAACGAAGTCGAACGCTTTGCTAAAGTCCAGTAGCATACCTCAACTTCCTTACCTTCGTCCAGTCGTCGAGGTACTTCATCTAAGAAGCACAAGAGGTTGGTCAGACAAGATATATTTTTCAGAAATCCATGCTGCGCCGGACTTAACATGGAGTGCTCCAGTAGGTGGTGGCAGATGTGGGCACGGATGATCTCAAGGACTTTAAATAGGATGCTAGTTAGATTTACCGGCCTGTAGCTCTGCACAGCCGACTTAGGACCACTCTTATTTATTGCCACGACCGCGGCGACTTTCCAGTCCCGAGGCAGCTTACTCTGGTCCAACGTGAACCTGTGCAGCCTGCATACCGATGGAGCTATGACATCCGCCAACGGCTTGATGGTAGCTGGATGGATGCCATCTGGGCCCGCTGACTTGTGACTGTTTAATTCATGTAGGTACTTACGCACGCTTTCCTCTGAGAGGTTTTGCTGGTTTAACTGAGGAGGAGGATGCACCGGAGCCAGATCTACTCATACCCCACTATCCATCCTATGTATACTACCAAAGTATTCCTCCAGGGCGTCTGCTTTGTCCTGGTCATCGGTGACAATACCGTGGTCTCTAGTGGATAGCGGACCTACGGCATTCCTTGTTGAGCCTTTAGACTGTACATAGCTGCAGAATGTTTTCGACTGTCGTCTTACAGATTGGGCCAGTTGGAGCTCAAATTCCAGCTTGGAAGTTCTCAGAAGGCTTACAGTCTCGATTCTCAGTTTTGTATAGCGGTTCCGGGCTAGCTGACTTTCGGAAGCTTTGTACTGGTTCCAGCTGCGGTTTCTACGTCTGATGGCCTCGGCTATTGCGGCCTTCCACCACATGGGTTTGCCCTCCCCACTCCTTCGTTTTAAGGGTGCAAACTCATCCTGTAGGATAACCATGGATCCCCTTATTGCCTGCCAGCGCTCCTCGACAGTAGCCCCCTCTGTCGTGTCCCAGGTCAAACTCATCGCCCTATTACGAAGCCTACCTATGCCCATAGTACCAGAATGTCTGACAAGTCTTGAGGGTACCTCGGGTTGCCGCATGCATGGGACGATTTTGACACACACGTGGTCACTCTTGCACAGCGGTGCACAGTAGTGCAGTCCAGACGCATCGTTGGGGAAGTTCGTTATTGCTAGATCCAGCGAAGATGGAACGCATCCAGTCCTATATCTGGTATTCTTCCTAATATGCTGGTTCAACGCATTGGCATGCAGCCATTCTAGGTAGGTCTGCTCCTCCGATCCCGGCACGCGGACTTCAGCCGCCCAGTCGATGTGCGAAAGATTGAAGTCACCCACCATGAGGATCTTTTGTGAGCCCTTAACTACTTCAGTCAAAGTTCGCAGTAAACATACGTCCTCTTCGTGGTTAGTACTTGGTGCCCTGTAGACACAGACAACGTTAACCCTTCTGCCCGGGAGGATGATCGTAATGGCGCACAACTGGACATTGCGAGTGCACATCTTGGTCAGAGACTCAAGGTGGTTTGTACCTGACCTAACGAGGATGGCTACTCCACCACCAAGGTGATCCTGTTCTTGACCCTGCCTGTAGACTGCAAAATCGTTGCTTATTGGGCCTGGCACATGGTCTTCTTCAGAAAGCCACGCTTTCGTGGCGGCAACTATTGACTCTTTCTGCTCGTCAGCGGTTTTGACGAGTTCCGCCCATTTGTTTCTTATGCTAAAAGCGTTAGTATATAACACTACCGCGTTTGCTTCGTCGTCCAGGTGTCGCTTGTTATTCACTCTTGTTCGTTTCTCGAGCGCAACACCTAAGATGACACGTTTTTTGCTCCGGATGTCCCCACTGGTGTGCATGACGCCGGCTGACGATCCGGAACTTCTGACGGTTCCCAATCCATCTCTATAGGGGCTGCCACAACATCCAGACTAGCAGGAGTCACGCTGTCATCTACCTTCGGACAGTACTGCCAATTTTCGTCTTCCAGCGCGTCTTCAATTACGGCTATTTGCGACCCCGCACGCGGCTTCTTTACTACTGTCGGGGTCGGGTCCTGAGAGCCGAGTACGGCATTCCGCTGAACTTGTTGGTTTCTCACCAGCGCCCTGGCTGGCCGAGCAAGGTCACCCCCCCCCCCGGAGCTAGACCACCAGGCCTTACTCTTTCGGCGTGATACTTGAAACTGTATTTTCCGTAGTTGTGTCATTTTGTGGACTATAATTTGCCAACAATGCCTCCAAAAAGAGTCAACAATGTTGCATCCAAGTGCTCAGTTTGTTCAAAAGTCGTTTGCTCACGCGACAGATCTCTCTCCATTGTGATAGTTGTGATAGTTGGGTCCATCTTGAGGGTTTCGAAATAAGTGGTGATATTTAAGAGGCCCTGGGCAAATGCCGTGCAAAGTTGCTCAAGGTGCTGTGCATCAAATGCACCGAGCTATCAACACCTGTGTGGCCGGCAAAGCAGTCGGCGAAAATGGCTCTTCCTGTCACAGATACGGCAGCGTCATCGTTTTCGTCGTCGTCGTCCTCGTCATCATCATCATCAGCATCATCAATCAGTTCATCAACATCAATCGCAGCAAAATCAACGGCATCATCGTCTTTTTCTTCGCCAATATCATCACTCTCACCGTCATCACCGCCGTTAGACGGGGAAAATTCCTCCGAGGTTTCTATTCCTGACTGTGCTACGTATGCGGAGGTGGCATCAACACCGGTCACCGAGCCAAACAGAACAAAAAGCTGCCAACGCCAGAAGCTACCTAAGACTGCCCGCTAGAATGCGGACCCAGTTAGCACTGATTTGGCCACTCAAGTACAGGACGGTACCATAGGTACAATACCCGGCCAGCAGAGCACCATCGTGGATGAAAGTAGACCGGCCTAGATAACAACAACGAATCGTCTACGAAGAGCGCTACGGTCGAGGAAACAGTGTTTCCCAATAGTGACTTTGCCTGAGACAAAGGAGACCACGGCACGGGCACGTCTGGACCACGATATCGTGAGTCTCCGGAGTATACTACCAAAACTCTTTGTCCCTGGGGAGGAGGAAACTGCGGAGAATTTGCGGGTAAAATCAGCCTTCGGAATTGGCAAAGCCAGTGACGCTGAACTCCCCCGTCCACTGAAAGTAGTGCTGGACTCTGAGGAAGCCGTGACTTCTGTGTTAAGAAGATTCTACTGGCTAAAAGCGATCAAGTGCGGTCACACCGAGATCTAGACCATGCGGATCATGAGAAATATAGAAATGCGTTGAATAAACGACGCAAACGAATGGATCAAGGAGAAACGGACTTGATCATTCTGGATTTTTGGGTGCAGGAACGGCGCCCTCACTTCCGGTGGAGGCCGCTAACGCTAGTGTCCCTGTCAGTCCTCCCAAGCTAGGACTCCCTGAACAAACGGAGGCGGTAGCAGGCCGAGGCGGCGTCGTCATCCTGTCGTCTAACGTCCGTGGTCTGCTGAACAAGAGAGATGACCTGGAACACTTGCTGCAGTCCAGCTCACCTACTATGATAGCACTGACGGAGACGTGGCTGAGCAACAATGTTCTAGACTGTGAGGTGTCCCTCCCTGGCTACGCCCTATTTCGAGTCGATAGGAACATTATCAGAGCGGGTGGAGGCGTAGCATTGTTCGTCCAATCAGACATCCCAACAGCACAGTAAGAGGCGTTCGCAGACCCGCAAGAATTCGATGAAGCCATCCGGTGCCGCGTCAAACATACCGCCGGAGGCTTTAGGACAGTTGGAGCCATCTATCGGACACCTGCGGTCACTCCAGATATGATGAATTTATTGGGGAGATGGGCATTTGAAGGCCACTGCCTCGTCCTGGGCGGCTTCAATGCTCCGCATATTGATTGGACACCAGGCAGGACAGCGGCCGGGGCAGATACTTTCTCTCGGGAATCACTGACAACGGTCCAAGAACTGGCACTACACCAACATGTTCAGGAATCAACCCGGAGGCAATCCAGTAACGGCTCTATCCTAGATCTGGTGATTTCTCCCAGGAGCTCGGACGTCGATAAGTTTGAACATCTCCCTCCACTTGGAAGCAGTGACCACGTGGTGGTAGAAATTCACTGGATTAGTGGTTCTTGTCCATCCCTTAGACCACACCTTGGACGTAATTTTTGATGCACTCCATTCTAAGATGTTCGGAGAACGGCTGTAGACGTCAACTGGTTTCCCACTCATTCAGATGTCCACCACGATGTGAATGAAACTTGAGCGTTTACTCGTGAGGGTGCCTTTTAACTTATGAATACCTACTGCCCCCTCAACCGACGTAGACCCCGGACGAAGGGCCCGCCGTGGTTTGATCTGGGGCTCAGACGCCTGCTCAAGCGACGAAATCGCGCCTGGCAGCGGTTCCGATCTACAGGCGAGGGTTATGATCTCTATCGCAGGATTCGTAACCAATGTGCCGAAAAAAACGGATAAAGCGGACGGCGTTCGAGGAGGCCTTTGTGGTTGGTGCGGTGCGAGCACCGAGGCGCCTGTTTGCATAATTAAAGCGCCTGTAAGGTTGATTAGACCTTACTTCGCGGTTTCCTAAGTAAGCGCGTGCTTCGGTCATTTGTACTGCGTGGACCACCTGCACGTTACTCTGATGGGCGGCACTGCACGAATATGTTATTCAGAACAGTATTCTCCACGACCCGTGAGAACGAGAAGACGATTGGGAGAGATAGTGGTTAGCGTGTATTTGGGAGCGTGCGTGAAAGCGTGCGCAAGAGCAACGGTCAAATGGCAGCCGCGCTTGACAGTCAGCGTTCAGCTAAAAATTAAGCGTGGTAAAAGTATGAACGAAGATGGCAACCGCTACAGGGGCCTCCTCCTAGAAGTCCGACGGAGTTGGGCTTCGATCGTGATGGTAAACCGGAATTATTGGTTGTCCAGGAACTCCTCATAGCTTGTCCGTTATATTATTGGTGACGTCGAACGGCTGCTGCTGAGTTTAACGGTGCCTGCACTCTCGAGATCTGATGTTGTCGGTTCAACTGTGTTTTAGCGCCCACGGGTCTCATACACATGCGAGCCGGAAGGTCCCGCGTCAGGTCCATCCAAAAGGGCGTCCAGTTGCCGTCTCCAGTACCACGCTGACGAATCGTCTCGTTATCCAATGAGTGGTTGGCTCCTTGAACGTGCACGGGAGTCAGCCAGGCTACGGATGAAGCCAATGTAACTGTGTAGATCCGTCTGAGAGAGGGCAAGGTAAACTGGAACAAAATAGCGCCTGAGGGCGCCGGCGGATGTTGGACCGTAATAACAACACACGAACGATGTTCGGTGTTGTTGTAGTCGCTAGGAGAACAGAAGAAAATGAAGTCATAACTACCGATTGTAATTTCTCGGGCCAGATACTATCTGATTGGCAGTGCTCGTAGGAAATGTCCCGGTCGTCGCATCCAGTGACCCGATGGAACGTAGACTATTTATTGTGCTAGTCAACCATTGCTTGGATTTCGTGGTCGCTACGGAAACTGCGGTGGGCTCAGACTCACACCGTATAGGTTGTCGTTGATGTGGCGAATCCGGCGAACCAACGGTAATCTGGGAAAGCGGAGTGTATAACGAGATAAAGAGAAAACAAGCATGCATTGCGCAATCAACCTACAGTGCTCATATTCTCCCGCTCTCTATGCGTGTATATAGAATTGAAGTAAAATAAGACAATTTACTCCATTTCGATTTTCAACACCATAGACCGAAGAAAAACTGACCATCTGGACACCAGTGTCTCTTGTATCGATCCATGATTGACTTGGATCGTCCTTCAAGTACTCCTCGACCATCGTTTCAACCATGGAATCACGTCGTGCAGCATCGGTTTCCTCTAATACACTTTTCTGCCATTCCTGCACGGTGGCTGTCAGGACTGGACCACACTGATCAAACCGATGAACTTGCTCAATCAAGGACCACAATAAGCGTAGATGCAATGCAACCGCGTCAGGGGAAGAAGCACGAGTGTGATTGGCGTCCGAATTTGCAGGGGATCCATTTACGCCCCCGGGACCGGAGTTACAAAGTTGACACGAACGGGATATGCTCAAATCTGACGCCACAGCTCGATAGGCAGCAACAAGGGTTTGTTGATGCATTCGTTCTTGAGTCACTTGATTGAGTGTGTCTCGAAGCATTTTTACCTGTGTCACCTCGGTTTCAAAGTGTCGCTTCTCTTCCAGTGTGTCTTGCAAATCTTGTCCACCTCGCGATGCATTGAGATTTTACTGCTAATCAGACCTGAAGCCAGAGCTTCGTTCTCGCGTTCCAACTGGTTCACCCGTTCCCGCAACTCTGCCACTTGACGCTCCAAAGCCTGAACGGGTGATTCCGACAGTTTCTCCTGAGTCTGAATTGCCATCCATTCTTTGGCAAACTTGATCATTTTAGAGGAAGTCACCTTGGCATTTATGGCTTGGCTTATTAGCTCCTCACCAGCTTCCGTGGTGACGAATCGTTTTGGTAAAGTGACGCGCAGATATTTCAGTACACCTTCGAAATCCAGACCAAGTAAATCTCGTCGAGCGACGCGCAACAAGGTCAAGGACACTTTTAAGATTAATATCATACCCTCAGCCAGGAATAGATCGACAATGTGAAAGACAACCGACAACGGGAATTTGGCAGTGAACAGAGCGAGGAACCACTGATTGGCGTACATGTGAGTCTCCAATCCCAGGTCTTCGAAATGTTTTGCCACGTCGGGTAACTCATCCTGAACGATCCGTTTCAATTGATACAGTCGTAAATGCAAGCCATCAAAATCGCTCAAGAACAGCTCGCGAAGACCGTTTTGATTATTCACTTGGACCAACAGTGTGAACGCCTGTTCGACTGGCATGCGCAAAAGAAGGACGGGTCTTGACACGTTGACACGGCAGGCAAGCACGAGCCCATTGACGGACATCTCGTTTGACATTGTGCCAAACAAAACGCTCAGTTATCAGTTTCACCAAGGCCGCCGCACCCAGGTGAACCAGATTGTGGAGTGTCAGGAAAGTGGGATAATGGTAGGCAGCAGGAACCACCGGCCTAGGGCGACGTTGCAACACATCGCACACGATGGTATTCTGGGAAGTTGGGATAGGTACTGCCGTCAAGCTCAAAGGACCGTTCTGTCGAAGTTGTTCGATGTCAGGGTCCATAGTTTGGGCCTGTGCCATTGCGTCCAAGTTGATGTTAGGCGTCTGTGACAGACTAAGTTGATATACGCGCGATAAGGCGTCTGCGACGGGACTAAGCACCCCAGAGACGTGTCGTATGTCCACAGTAAACTGTGAGACAAAGTCTAAGTGGCGAATCTCGCGTGGTAAGTAGCGATCGGAAGCTGACTTTAGTGCGTAAACCAAAGGCTTGTGGTCTGTAAACACCGTGAACGAACGGCCTTCGAGTGCATGCCGAAAATGACGGATTCCCAAGTAGATGGCTAATAACTCTCTACCGAACGTGCTGTACCTTGATTCCGCGGGTTGTAGGCGCTTGGAGAAGAATGCTGAAGGTTGCCAAGAGTCATCTACGAACTGTTGCAGTAATGCTCCAACCGCTGTGTCCGAGGCATCCGTCACTATCAAAATAGGAGCCAAAGGGTCGGGGTGTGTAAGAAGTGCTGTGTTGGCGACAGCATCTTTGACCAAGGCGAATGCGGCTTGTGCCGTGTCGGGAAACGCGAACTTCCGCTTACCTCCGCGCAACAGGTCGGTGAGGGGTTGCATCATTTCCGCACAGTGAGGAATAAATCGGCGGTAGAAATTCATCAAGCCGGCAAACTGACGCAACTGGCGAAAAGATTGGGGTTCAGGGTAGTCGCGAATAGCGGAAACTTTATCTGACAGAGGGCGGATACCCGAGGATGAAATAGAATGTCCAATGAAGGTGATATCAGCCCGGCTTAATTCGCATTTCACGATATTGATCGTAACGCCGTGCTGGCTAAGGCGTTCGAAAAGTGCTCGTAAGTGTGCGGTGTGCTCTTGCTCTGAAGAACTCGCCACCAAAATATCATCCAGGTATACGTGCACATTTTCCAAACCACGAGTTGCCTCGTGCATGAACCGTTGAAAGGTCTGGGCTGCATTGCTGGGTCCAAACGGCATTCTCAGAAACTCGAACAGCCCGAAAGGCGTAGTGACGGCAGTTTTAAGGATATCGGCCTCTGCTACCGGGATCTGGTTTTACGCACTAACCAAATCAATACGGCTGAAGACGGAGCAACCTGATAAAGACGAAGTAAGGTCCTGTATATGGCGAATCGGGTATCGGTCAGGAACAGTGACTTTGTTAAGCGCTCTGTAATCACCACAGGGTCGCCAGTCGCCGCTAGACTTAGGGACCATATGAAGGGGGGAAGCCCAAGGGCTACTAGAAGGGTGTATTATACCCAGTTCTAGCATATGTTCCAATTCAGCCTGTGCAACACGAAGCTTGTCTGGTGCTAATCGATGCGGCCTACTGAATACTGGGGGTCCCTTAGTATCGATATGGTGAGTGACGTTGGTGGTCACTGCTGGGAGAGGCCCGGCCTACCGAAACATGGCCGGGTAGGCGGCAATGAGTTCGACATAAGGTTGGTGTGCCGGTGGTTGAACGTAAAAAGGCTTGACGTGATTCACTCGAAAATTATAACCCGCAACAGCGAGAGTGGTCTGACGATCCACCACTCTGCGGCGCCGTGCATCAACTAACAAGTCAAAGTGTTGCAGGAAGTCAATGCCTAGAATTGGGTACGGGACGTCGGCGATGATGAATGCCCAACGAAAATTATGCTTTAAACCTACGTTTAAGGTGGGCGACCGCTGGCCAAACTTTGGGGTGGCCGTGCCATTGGCTGCGCGTAGTGTTTGGGCCTGCGGTGAGCTACTGTCGTCTTTCGGTCGGCGGAGGACGCTCACTTCGGCACCGGTATCTACAAGGAAAAGATTATTTGAAATGATGTCCCTTACGTTCAAAAGACGACTGTTGGTCTGATACCCGGCTTCGTGGGTCGCCACCACGGGCCGGGGGTTTAGATTCCCTGATGAGCACCGGGAAACGTACACCTGGATCGCATCGTTTGGCTCCCTCACCGAAGCGACTGTGGTATTTACAATACCCTTCTTTTGAAGAACCGACGAAACGTCGTCGCAATGACGGACTATGGAGCCTAGGTGAGCGTGCGCGGTGACTCGCTCATGTGACCCACTTCTTACTGCTAGGCGTTGCAGGCTCGCGTCAATTCTAGACAAAACTAACGCGAGGTTGTTAGATGTTGGCAAGGCAGGAACCATTGCGACGGAGGGCCTGGTTACTCCAGCTACGGCAAGGTTGTATCGTGACATAATGTCATCAGCTATTGCTGCAGTTTCCTCCAGCGAGCATTTGCGCGTGGCACTTAGTAAAACTGGAATGTTGTGCGGCAAACGCTGCAGCCAAAGTTCCCTCAAGAGCGGGTCCTCGCCTATTGTCGGTCCTCTCAAGCGCTGCATCTCACGGAGCAGTTCGGAGGGCTTCCTGTTTCCAAGCTCAAAGTTTTGAAGCCGTTGCATGCGTTAGTCCTGCGTTGGGGCCGTGCGGGCAATGACGGCCTCCTTTAAAGCCTCATAGCTTCGGGAAGAGATTATTACGTCCCTTACTTGCATTGTGACCTCCGACGGGAGGCGGCCTGCTACCCACCTGAAACGGCCGGCGTCACTGGTTATACGGCAGTTTTTGAATTCTAACTCGACCAGCGTGAACCAGAGTTTTGGATCAGCAGGTGTGAATGCCGATATGTGCAGCGTGATCGCCCCAACGGTGGGGACTGAGCAGGGTTTCCGTTTGGCAGACATAGCGATTACTTTATAGAATACAAACGGCAAAAGAACAAAAATCACGACGAACTAGACACCAAAAATACGTATGGGCAAAAAAAATTATTTGGTAAACCGACCAACAAAATCAACAGATAGGGAAACAATAAAACACAAAAACGTACGCAGGCGGGACCTTGAAAGGTAGGAAACAAGGAAACTCACGTGACATGGGGATCACGTCGGGCTCACCAATTGTAGGGTTGATTAGACCTTACTTCGCGGTTTCCTAAGTAAGCGCGTGCTTCGGTCCTTTGCACTGCGTGGACCACCAGCACGGTACTCCGATGGGCGGCACTGCACGAATATGTTATTCAGAACAGTATTCTCCACGACCCGTGAGAACGAGAAGACGATTGGGAGGGATAGTGGTTAGCGTGTATTTGGGAGCGTGCGTGAAAGCGTGCGCAAGAGCAACGATCAAATGGCAGCCGCGCTTGACAGTCAGCGTTCAGCTAAAAATTAAGCGTGGTAAAAGCACGAATGGAGATGGCAACCACTACAAGCCGCACCAGAGCGAATGCAGGTGTCCCGGCGCTGATGAACAACGACGAAATGGTTGCAACAGATGATGAAAAGACTAAGAAATTAGCCAAGCGTTATCCGTCAGTTTATTCTGTGGAGGGAGATGCGTCAATACCGATGGTGGATGGCTCGCCGCTGTTCACTAAGCATGGTTTTTGGGAGCCGAAAGTGGATAAGATGATCAAACCCATCAAAACCCATAAGTCACCAGAACGGGACGACTTGCATCCGTTGATTTTGAAGTTGGCGGACCAACTAACTACACCACTGATGCGGCTGCTCAATTTATCGCTGGCCACTGGCAGTCTACCTCGGAAGTGGAAAAAAGCAGTCGTTGTTCCGCTGTACAAGGGTGGAACAAAATCCACCCCGGCCAACTGCCGCCCAGTTAGCCTCACTTCCGTAGCTGGAAAGGTCATGGAAAGGCTGGTGGCGGCCTGCATACGTGAGCATCTGGAGAGCTGTCAACTGCTATCCGCAGAGCAGCACGGTTTTCGGAGAAACAGATCATGTCTGTCAAACCTGTTGGCTGCCTGTGAAAGTTGGTCGAACTTCAAGGCCGAGGGATATGTCACGGACGTCATATTTGTGGGCTTAAGTAAGGCGTTTGATAAGGTTCCTCACAATGGGCTGTTGCTAAAACTCCGGGCCATCGGCATCCCAGGGCCCATGCTTCACTGGATTGCGGATTCTTTGGTCGAGAGAATCTTTTCCGTGAGAGTTGCACAGTCCCAGTCCGCGTGATATTCAGTTGTCAGTGGCGTGCCGCAAGGCGCCGTGCTAGGATCCCTGTTGTTTCTAGTGTTTGTAAACGACCTACCACAGACCATTCGATCCCAATGCCTAATCTACGCTGATGACCTAAAGGTCTGGCGCACCGTTCGATCGGCAGAGGATCGTGAGATACTACAGGAGGATCTGCAGGCTCTCGTCAATTGGTCGGCCACCTGGAGTCCACCGATAAAAGTGGACAAATGCGCGAGCATGAGGATTGGTGGCCCCAACGATTTCTCCGGCTACTGTCTTGGGAGTATCGTACTCCGTCACACGCAGGAGGAAAAGGACCTCGGAGTTGTTGTCACCAACAATCTGAAGACAAGAGCAAACACTGAGAGAGCGTGTGCCTCAGCGTGCAGGATACATGGTTTCATTCGCCGTTCATTTGGGCCTCTACCCTTGGGCACTTTCCGACTGCTATATGTCTCACATGTACGTTTTTGCTAAGAATATGACGGTCCGGCTGTCTGCCCGTGCACGGCGGCGGAAGTAGTCAGACTGGAACGAGTGCAACGTGCTGCCACACGCCTCGTGGCCGGACTGCGTGGGGTCCAGCTATAAGGACCGCCCAGAAATCACCGAGTTGTTTCCCATTGCCTGTCGACGTCTCCCAGGCGACCTCATCTATGCCAGGCGAATAATCCGCGGTGAGTTTGGTCGGTAACTACAGTCGGAATTCCCGCTCGGGAATAATGATCGTACCAGAGGACACCATGACGCTTCGTAAGGTGCATTCCACCGGCTAACCGGCCATCTATCGATTGTCAAGGAGAGTGACCAATCTCTGGGACGCTCTATCAACCGGAGTGGTGGAAGAGAAAACCAAGACACTATTTAGGAAGAAATTGGATCAGACCCTGAGGGATTATTGGCGGAGCACCGACATTTGGCCGAGTCAATAGGGTACGATGTGGTGGGGCTCATACGGGATGACTTTTCACTGCCCTTTACCTGAAGACTGACTGACTGTCCGGTATTAATCGAGAAGACCTTTCTTGTCCGATCCCAGAGAGAGGCACAATGGCGCATAGCCTTAGATCACAAAGAAAGCACTCGAGGCTCAAAATTGGGGCGAATCACTTCTCGAATAGAGTGGTATCCCATCGGAAAAAGCTCTCGGAGGAGGTCATAAATACCACAACAGTGAAGGCTTCTAAGAAAGCAATAAGCCTGTGTTGGGTGGCGGTATACCCCGAATTATGTTAGACAGCTTTAAGGTTCAGGCACAAATTACTCATTGTTTCCACTTTTCTCTGCCAGGGCTGATACTGCACAAAACTTCTGCCTTTCATAAAGAGAAACTCACGCAGCGTTGGGAGCTACGGAAAAGCACCGACATATACAACTATCTGGACACACGATTGGCTCTAGCCACACCAAGTACTGTGCAAACTGAAATGAATTAAAATGGGAGGCTACGCTATACCGTGACGGTAGGGTAAAGACTTGAGTGCTCTCTGCTTCCGAAGTTTTGTGTTTGCTGAGTATTTTGCAACCTGAAGTTAAGTTACCTAATGCTCTAGCTAACCACCAAAACTTTGTACCTTGAGAAAAACCGTCAGAATCCACGGGAGTTTTCTATATCCCTTGGCTGTACTGCCAATAATAAATGAAAACCAATTTCGTTGATTGTAATAATCAGTTAACAAATCATTTCGTTTTCCATGTGCGCATTAGCTGGCTGAGTATTTGTTCACCGGACTGGTCAAAGCACATCTACTCCACCGCCTACATCAGATGCACAATTGACTGTTGCAATTTACCACCCGGTTCCGCTTCAAATATCAGGTCTCATGAAACGAATAATTGGTAGACGTTTCAGTACTTCAGATGAAGGTGAAATTCCGTTTGTCGGTTGCTAGTTTTAGTCTTGATAGCATTAGCACACCGTTTACTGTGTCATCGCCCTTTTACTGTCACAGTCGGAGCACCGGAGTCATCACTTGATGATACCACACTGCGTGAGTTGTGATCAGGTCAACATCTAATTGACACGGCTGTTTGTTCGCGTCAACGAATTCGTAGGTTCACATTTGTCATGCGAACGATTTGGTGGCTTGCCCATTGGCAGATTGTTGTTCACGTGTACGGACTGGCAGCCGATACACCCCTTAGTTCATGATTACCCCGCCTTTGGGATGTGACCCTAAAAACGGTTATGCATCCCTTGCTCCCGTCGCGACATGGGCGTCCAGTAAGCAGTGGCCGCATCAGCGTTAAGGGTCAGAGGGAATTATAACCAGTGATCTGTAACAAACTTTAAGCCATGTCTGACGGATTGGAGTGTTGTAAAACTAACAGCTTCAGACAGAATGTGTGCACATTGTTTCCGCTGTTACGAATTATATGCAACCGCAAATGTAATAATAGAGTGAAAACTTTTAATAACGAACGAACTAAGTCTGTTTCTGCCGATCCATTATAGCTAGCACATTTACAAAATTCCGAAAACTGCGCATAAAAATGCTGTTACAGATGATTGCTAATCATCTTAGCGAAACGGCAGCTTAGTCCTATGATTAGTATTGGACCAATGAATGATCCTTTGACTATTTGGATCACTGCCCACTTATGTAGTTCATAAAATAACCGAAAACGTGAGGGAAAACTGGACGGGGGTGCAGGTACTTGACATGGGAATAGGTGGGTAAACTGTGTATTCCGTGTGTTAGCTATTAGGGTATTCTTTCCTTTTCCCCCCGTGTAGGTCCACTCTCTGTCCGTCTTATATATTCATACTTTGTAATTCTACGTGCAACATGCCAAGGAAGGCAGAGGGCAGTGGAGCTTGTCCTACTGTTTAACACCGTAAGATAATGATGATGATGATGTGGGTAGAACTGTGTATAACAGGAATGCGGTGAAGGATCTTGTTGGTGACCGAAGTAATGATAGTGAATATTATCTCTCGCCCGATTAAGAAATGCATGAAACGACTTACTGCAATACACTGACACCCACATAAAATGTGAATTGACAGTTCTTGAACGAATAATATATCCTATGGCTGCAGTAAAGTGTTTTATCTCGCAACATTCGTACTATTTGTCGTCTTTTGTAAGTGCTAAACAACTGATCGTTATTAGGAAATTAACCCTCGGTAAAGTAGTTCTTTCATCGCTGAACTGCTAAACTGCTGCACATGCTCATATTTTATGGATTTATGTATATATATATATGTACACATATAATTGATCAGTGGAATAGATAACCTATTACGTAACTCCTATTTTGGTTCGCATTCCTGTATAGTAATACTGTTTCATCGCTTTCATTGGTATCCAAGTTCCGTTTTCCATATTATCTGTTCCTGGTAGCCCATAATCTAAGGCTGAGTTTTCATTACTGAATATATACATGTATACAAATAGGTTTTCGGCGGCCACTGAAAGCTTCTGGCTATTCTCCGAAGTAAAACACAGGCCATTGAGGCACTTGATAGAGTTTAACACCGATGATCCGGTCAGGAGTGTCCTCGCGCAATCAGCAAAAATCAGAAATCATTTCCGCATAGTTATAGGAGTCTCCAAATACAGCCCTTTCCGCGCGAGACAGACTCTCAAGGTCTGAAAAGAAAATCTTGAGGACCCGATTATGAAAACAGACTGAAAGCTCCTGAGGTTGCAGAACAACGAATATAACCGTGAACCCCATCAATAACTGTCGTCTTTGTCATTTTACTAGTTGGACGGGAATCGTATCCGCATACGCAGCTCGTGCATCCAAAAGTGCTCCAGCACGAGCAGAACGCCCGGAGGAGGAAATTGAAATAATAAACCCGAGCGAACAAATGGATACAAATCCACGCTTTAAGTGGGAGACGACTGTTGATCATGATCACAGGATAATTGCTCAATGTGCAAGGAAGAGTGTCAATCGACAACTTAATTCCCACTATTTTGGGATCAACCTATAAACCCGTAGTTTCATTGCCAAACACGTCACAAAATCTAGTCCTAAAGGAAGATTCATGAGTCATAAATTTCCCGATGAGTCCATAATGAAACTGTCGTTTTGGTAGCGGGGAACCTCACAATTACTTTGAGTGGGTTGTGGTGAAAGATGAAACTAATAAACTGGAATCTGCCCACCGGTTTGTCTTCCACCAATCGTCTTCTCGATGGCTATAGTTACACCACGGAGAAACTCGTTACCCATCTGATCGAGCGCGGCAGGACTGATGTCAAAAGGAAACGAGCTCAATGTGTGATGTGGTTACAGGAGCACGGTAACTCCGTCTTCTGTTCTCTTATAGAAGAGACCAATTACTATGTATGGCGCTTGCGGACATGAGGGCCATCGATAGAGGACAAACCGTGCATCAGGGCGTTGCCAGGAAACAAAATTTCTAAACCTAAGCGTTGTCGCTTGCTGTTCTGCGGCGGGTATGTTATCATGCGTGCCGCTCCAAAAGGAACAGGGACATTTCTGTGAGCCTTCTGGAAGAGTGTTTCTCGAAAGTACCAGTTGGAAAATCGCACACA
Source organism: Fasciola hepatica (assembly GCA_948099385.1). Classification (NCBI taxonomy): domain Eukaryota; kingdom Metazoa; phylum Platyhelminthes; class Trematoda; order Plagiorchiida; family Fasciolidae; genus Fasciola; species Fasciola hepatica. Next base: position 2,180,926 of record CANUEZ040000112.1, on the reverse strand, counting down.
GATACTACTTTTGTGTCTGACGTTACTCCAGTTCACCGACGGACGAGTGAGACATTGCTGGAAACCGTTCAGACCGTTCAGTGTCTTTATTCAAATGGTCCGATCTTTAATCCGACTGGGGATATATTATGTGTTTAAAAAAACCGTCGAATCATTTCTAAAGGAAAAGTGGGCTCCGACTCACAACCTTCCGGAGGGTCAGACCGTCAAAGAACATAAATTCGGGACGTTGGTTTAATCATGCAAACAATCGAGGGAGAAGATTTCGCCCGTTTCACTTTTTGTTAACCTTTGAAATCTCCGATTTGTAAACCCAATTTTCTTCCATGTGATAATATTTGTGTACAATAACTTGGAGATTTCCCTTTGTGGTCTCTGCGTCTCCAAGCTAGTGACTCGCACAAGGCCACAAGTCCCGTGACTGGGGGCGACAACTTATATTTGATTTGAACCTATGTGGTATGAGTGTGTCAGTAAGTTCTCGTTAGTGCAATCTAGGCTGTGGTCGCTGAATAACAGGCAATGGCTACGAGACGATTGCCAGTGGCTATCAAGCGACAGGAAGGCCCGTAGCGTGAGTCGTCAAACAGAGCAGCTAGATGCAATGCATGTCCATGTCTATATGTAGTCTCAATACTTCGCAAGGTAGGGGGCCATTGAGCCCCGATAGTAAAAGCCAACAAGGGTGGGGTAGGACACAGGTCTGCGAAAACTATAAGAAATGTATATGTTCGAAAAGTGTTCAGATGAACTTTCAGGAAACCTAGCCTCACTCCACAAACTGAAAGTCCGAAAAGTGGGGGTAGTTCCTTGGCAGAGGGGTGAAGAGGCCTGCCTGCTTATCGCCACCTCACAACATATTGCCCACATGCACCCAAAATATCATTGAATCTTTGCCTGTTTCGACTTACACTGACTATGTGATAACGGTTGGTTTTTCGTTGCGTTGCAGTCGAATCCCCGGTACGAAGAATTATCCGTTTGATGGACCTTTCAATCTGGCCAAATAGTCCACTTTTGTTTCACCCGTCATCAAGGTTGTTTTCTATTTAGCCATTAAGTAATTTTTGCTTCCTTCCACTCTTTTTCTGGTTGTTCTGGTTTATCCTCCCACATTTTTCACCACCACCCAGGTCCATTCAGTTACCGCGTTATACAGCTGGAAACTCTCCAACATTATCCACACGAGCAGAACCGCGGCGCCTTCGACGGTAAATCAATAAAAGTAACAGTGGAGCAGATAACCAAGCAACTGTGACCGGGTCTCAGTAACTGATATCACACTGTGCTGGAAAAACTACGGCATTTAACTGCGCACCCTGTTTACATCTGTATGTATATCCAATCTTTTCTAGAGGTTTCTCGGCTGCGGGGGCTCAGTTGAACCGAATTCACAGCTTTGGAGGCGTTCCACAAAACTCTATTGGTGTGGTAGAAACCATGGTGCGGCTATATTCACGAAATGACCGAAGGATGCCCCTTTTGTTTTCTTCCAATCCAGACCAATAACTGGATAAGACAGGCTTAAAAGAACCATATCACCCCGACCAATGACTACCCTATTCCAAGAACCGTGAACATCTTTCTTGCATTTTGACTGGTTGTTTGTGTTCTTTTTAACTCTCTCCCTCTCTCTTTATATATATATATGATTGTAAACGAGGAAAGAAGCCGCATTGGGTTTGTACAAACACACGTTGTTGCTTACCGTGGTTGCGTTCTAAATTCGTGTGTGAATACTGGCTGTGTACGTGGACGCTGAAGATTGAACCACGAGCTTCCTATACTCACAAGGCCTCGCACGCTACACCGAGACCACCATCTGGACGCACTTGAGGCACCCGTCTACTTTCGTCGTAAACTTCTGACCTGACCCAGTTTAGGCTCACTCAAGTTTGAAGCAAGTGTACGGCCACATAGTGGTCTTGAGATCATTCGGATAAAATTCAGTCTTGTATGTAGCCGCATTCTTCCCAGAAGAGCACCTTGAGATTGACAAATTCTACTTCAAATCACTACTTCAAACTGTGACTTGTAATACCCCGCTGCTTACACATTTCCGAACATAATGATGAAACCATACAACGCGTTGTGCCAACCACTACTGATTAACGTATAACAGTACGTGGATGGTGGTTCTCTGCTAATTGAAGCCTCCATTTATTCTAACTAACCAGCACTTTTCACCCGTCATCCTTTTGAACCTTAATGGCAAGATGAGAACTTTACAGTACAGTCTAACTGAAAAAGTGCCCTCCTTGTGGGGGGAATCGGTCGTTGTCTTCATCTTCAGGAACTGCTCACACTGACCGAGGTATAAGCCTAACCTCAACAGCTTGGGAACAGCCAGCGTCTGTCATTCTTTGCATGTTTTCCAACACACGTAGTGAATCAACTCGCATGGAAGAGGCTGGGCCTCGCATCGGTCGCGGATGCCGTAAAAGCATCAATACGCCTTCCATAGGCCAAAGATCATTGTGCTTCCAGACATTTGCGCCGCACTGGACTCCGTCAGTAGGCCTGCGCTATGACACTGTTTTTGAAGGACGGTGCAGCCGAGGAATGTGACGGTCATCTGTGAGTTCACAGAAGACTCTGGAATGCGGCTTATGAACGTATCGTCCGTGAGGTTTCACAACGATTTACCAGTGGAAGCGCCTCTATCGAATAAATAGAGAAGACCCAAGTCGGTGGGCAGATGTAAGAGTGTGTTCTGTAAATCTTTGTGCCGAAAGAGTACCGATACGAGGGACACACGAGTGCAAACAAACGACACGGCGAAGCAAAAAGCAAACCGAGTGCGAGTACGGTCGGCGAGAAATCGTAAATGAAGTTGATTCCCCAAGGAGGTCGACGGAAACCTCTGAGTGGTCACTTCAGTTACACGTACGCAACCAAAAAAAGGTGGGATCAAAACCAAGCGTGAGAAAACATCGTGGTGGAAATGAATCCGAAATGGTGTTCAAAAACATTCACTTCCTCAGCACGATGATAACCATTGCAGGAGGCGTAAAAAGCTTCCGAAATGTGTTGTGGAGGTGGGAACATACGAGGGATATTCGTGCCCGTTGTTGCCTGCAAAATACATGAATGTCAATATACTGGACGATGCAGATGAGCAGAATCCGTTGTACGCAGGAATCGTATAATGATGGTCTAGCGCAAACCAGATTCGTTGCCAATTATATCTGTTGTGTAAAAGGTCATCCACGTATGCCACACACATAACGCCCAGCTTTGGATAAAGGTTAACTAATATTACATCTAGGAGACAAATTCAGAGGTTCTGTAGTGAATGGTAACAACAGCCGTAAGACCAAACTAGAATGCGAGAGCCGTTGTCAAACGTCCGCGAATTTCGTGGGATCAGTCATGACTACCTCATTAGTGGTATCATGATACGAATAGAGACGTAAACTTATTTAGCAACCTCGATGGAAGTGACTGTTATACAGTAATAAGTAGAGAAGCATGGCAGATCGTTTCGAAAAGATAAACACACAAGCTGCTACTGAGCATCGCCGATGATAAGACCATGTTCAGCCCGGTGGCTGGAAAGTGCTGATCAAGTGATCTTCCTACCGAAAGGTGGGACGGGAGCCTCATTCGAGGGCGGGTTTACTGGCTTGCGCTGCCGATTTTACCAAGGGCAGTTAGTCTCATTATGGGGAAGTGGAAGAGCAGATCGGTTCCTCACTAGATAGTGAGATGATGGCCCCTTTCGAAGTCATGGCATGTAAAGCCCACTGCAGGCCGTGAAGTGACACGGAAGTATAGTCAATGGGCAGTGCTGGGTTAATACCGAATATCATGTCAGCCGACGACATATTATCATCCAAGTGCGCCGCTTTGAGATGATTGATGTTAGCAGTATCGAGGCGACCGTGTTATTCAACCTTGAAGGACTTATCGTGACGAGAGATCACAATAAATGGATCTTCGTAGGGCTGTTGTAAAGGTTGGCCCACAAAACGAATAAGAATTGGCACATACGAAAGGGGTTTTGACTTTGGCGGGGATAGAATCATTTAGTCGCTGCATTTGGGTCCGTACCACGGCAAATATTTGCATGCAAGTAGAAAAACGATAAACTTCTGCCCGTACGGTGAGTAAATCTGTGCTTTGTGACACGAAGAACTCCCTAGGCTGTTGTAATATCACGCTGCAGGCAAGTCCTGCGGGGGAACATTGGATATCTGCCTTCAGGCTAGTCCTGGTACAGAACAAAACTAGTGGTAAGGTTTTGTACCAGTCGGGGTTCTTGCTTCCTTTGGGACCCGCTTTCAGTTGTCGACGAAGACGGTCGACTAAACCCTAAGTTGCCGGATGGTACGTGGCCATGCAACTGCTTTTTGTAATCAGCGTATCACTTATCGAAAAGAATAGATCGGACTCACTTTTTTGCTCTCGGCCGGTAGTGCTCGTGGAAGAATAACTGCATAAAGCTATCCTTCGTTCTACCAGACTTCAAGCCACTGATTCGGCCGTGACGATAGAGATGGAAACTGCCTCGGGAAACCCCGCAAACCTGTCGATACATATTAATAAATTGGTATCCCTCTTTGATGGGGTCAATGGACCCACAGTGCCTGCTTGGATATGATCAAAGCAAGCATCAGAAAAAGAGAAAGTGTTGATCGGCGAAGCTAAATTCCTGTGCACTTCGGATCGTTGACATTATAAACGCTGTTATGCCCACGTAAGAACATCTACATTCATAGACGGCCACACGTATGACGCACTGACCAGTCGGGGACCGGCTGCTTTCACTGGATGAGACGGTCCATGTAGTGTATCGAACACATGAGGCCGGCGTGAAAAAGGCGAGACTAGTAGAGGAGGGCCAGTGGACATGTCGTATAGTATAGTGTCGGCACTAGTGGCCAATGGTATGGGCTAACCCTGTAGCGAATATGACTGGACAACTCCCACACATGGCGTGTCTTGTGCCTGTGGGACAGGGATGTCTAGAACAAGAGGCGTAATAGCTCTGAGTGGACTGCACGACAAGGCATCTGCAACGCAGTTCAACTCACTTATAACGTGTCGTAGGTCAATCGTGAACTGAGAAACTTTCCGGGGGTCTAACTCTTCAAGGAGAGTAACGGTCCAACTTAGTACGCAGTGCATAAATCAGAGGCTTATGGTCGGCATAGATGAAATATCGACTCTTGTGCGTGGCAGAAGTATTTGACGGCGCTATGTGCAGCCAGCAGTTCGCTACCGAGAGTACTGTATTTCGCTCCAGTGGAACTGGGGCTTGATAACTCATAGTGGTTGCGAAATCCCAGAAACGGACTGTTGCAAGACCGCCCAGGTGGCAAAGTCGGATGCGTCCATCTTTACGCTAAGCGTGGCAGGCGGAACTGGGTGCAATAAGACCGTGGTCTAAGCTGGTGTCGCTTTAATCTCTGAGAATGCTACTCCTGCGGGATCCATAAGCCACGACTTATGTGGATCGCCACCAAGTAGGTCGGTGGTTGGAATCAGGATCTCAGCCGCGTGGGGTAAGAAACGACTGTGGAGGGTAACTTACAACAGAAATGTAATAAAATCCGTGACTAAGAACAGCCTGGAACAATCTAGAACAGAATTCACTTTATCCACACGAGGTTTAGAGCCCACTCGGGTGATCATATGGTAGAGGAATACGAGTTCCATTTCTCCAAGTCCACATTTATCAGGATAGGCTATTATTTGATTTTCGGACAGAGGATGAGTTGCTAAAGTCTAATGTTGAACAAGATGATCCAAGCTCGACGATACAATTAACAAATCTTTGATACAGGCGCGAACAGAATTGAAGTCTAGTGTAATGCTATCTCTGAACTTCTGGAATTTCTGGGCAGCATTTCGCAAGCCAAAAGGCATGCTTACGAACCTAAACGGACCAACAGGAACCGTGCCAACAGTTTTCTCGACATTTTCAGCAGTAACTAGAATTTGGTGGGAAGCCTGTAACCGATCGATCTCGGAAAATGCTTTAAAACCGTGTAGTGGTGATACGATGTAGTGAATTTGGTGTGCGGATAGCTATTTTAATGCGAAACCAAGATTAGTGCGCGTTAGCCGCCTCACGGTAGTCATCCAACGCCACGTTCTTCGGAGCCCTATGTGGACGTGAGGGCCATGAACGGTGAGAATGGCGAACAACACCAGTGGAAACTAGAGTGTCTGGCTAAAGTTTGGTGAAATCCGATTTGTTCGGTGTTGGTCGGCAAGGAAATCCCTTGAACAAAACTTATGAGCGGTACGCAGTAGAAGTAGGAGAAATCCTCACAGCTAGGAACACGCTTGATCCGTAAACTTTAAAATACTCGACTACTAAGTGAAATATAACACGAAGCATATACAAGCGTCAAATATGCGATCATACAGCCCCGAGGACGAGAGCCAGATTCATGGCGTGCGAGGGACAAACACGTGCGCCACGCGGGTCCAAGATGGGATTTGATCAAGTAGCGCGTAGGACGCGAACAAACAAAAGGCTTCAAACCGCGGCAAGGACACGCGCGGGGCGCGTGGCTCAAGGATCTCGCTGTTTGGTGTTTGGCAGATCTACCATGATGGAATCTTTCGTGCCACTCGAGCTGAACGGACTGCCTCAAATCCGGACGTTCTCTCACCGTTCGGCAATCTGTTTTTCAGGTCGCTGGCAATACCAAATTCAAGAAACGGTCAGGATTTGCATTCTAAACCCTCCCCCTTTTTCCCATCGCCCTCTATCCGGCGAACTATCTTCTAACCCACCGGTGAAATTCGAAAAAAAAGATTATCACAAGGTCCGGGATCATTTGGGCTTTGGCCTTGTACTCGTGTACTAATTCAAGACCACGAGACTCCATAGAAACACAAACTGTGTGAAGCAAAAAGAAATAAACTACATGTGCTGTCGCGGGCAACAGAGTAGGACCAACCAGTACACATCAAAATCGACAAGTCACTACTGCTGACACCAAAGCTTGAATAAAGACTCGGGCGAATCCGGCGTACGTCCATTTATGAGAGCGATAATGCTCGGTTGTCCGTGCAGTGTGCGAGACTTCAACCAGGCAAAGCAGTAGGGAGAATCAATTCACTTACTCGAAACCTTTGACTCTGCTAGGACCAGAAGGATCTTAGTGGACGATGAAACGGCCGGTTGTAGAAAATCCTTCAAACGCATTGTAATATCGTTACTTCGCGGGATTACTATCTCACACACATTACTTTCGTGCCTCACACCGTTTGTGTTTCTATGGAGTCTCGTGGTCTTGAATTAGTACACGAGTACAAGGCCAAAGCCCAAATGATCCCGGACCTTGTGATAATCTTTTTTTTCGAATTTCACCGGTGGGTTAGAAGATAGTTCGCCGGATAGAGGGCGATGGGAAAAAGGGGGAGGGTTTAGAATGCAAATCCTGACCGTTTCTTGAATTTGGTATTGCCAGCGACCTGAAAAACAGATTGCCGAACGGTGAGAGAACGTCCGGATTTGAGGCAGTCCGTTCAGCTCGAGTGGCACGAAAGATTCCATCATGGTAGATCTGCCAAACACCAAACAGCGAGATCCTTGAGCCACGCGCCCCGCGCGTGTCCTTGCCGCGGTTTGAAGCCTTTTGTTTGTTCGCGTCCTACGCGCTACTTGATCAAATCCCATCTTGGACCCGCGTGGCGCACGTGTTTGTCCCTCGCACGCCATGAATCTGGCTCTCGTCCTCGGGGCTGTATGATCGCATATTTGACGCTTGTATATGCTTCGTGTTATATTTCACTCAGTAATCGGGTATTGTAGAATTTGCGGAATAATCGTGTTCTTGGTTCCAGGGTTTGGTTGAATTCGGCTCCGTATTGCTCAAAGCACCTTATATCATTCTCGATGATGAATGGTTTGCCGCAGCTTGGCATGCGTGATTCTGTGGAGCCTTAATTGAATAGCTTCCTGAAATCCATCAAAACCCACATGTAAATTGGACCGAACGGTGTGCACCTGCTGAAGTTGAGGGGGGGGGGGGTGGTTGAACAAGTTATCCCACCACCGACTTGGTGGCTCAACCTAACGTTGGCCCCTGGCAAACTATCCCGGAAATGGGAAACAGCCGTGGTCATTCCGCTGTACAAGAGTGGGACAAAATCCACCTGGGTCAACTGTCGTCCAGCTAGCGTGGCTTCAGTAGCTGTAGAGATCATGGAACGGCTAGTGGCTTCTAGCAAGCGTGAAAATCTGGAGGGCTATCAACTGCTATGCGTGCAGCCATGAGACTTTCGGAGAAACAGATCATATCTGACAAACCTGTTAGCTGCTCGTGAACTTTGGTCGAGAGTCGAGGCCGAGGGATGCCATAGACGTCGCCTCTGTGGCCCTTATCAAGGCGTTTGCTAAAGTTCCCAATGATTAGTTCTTGTTGGGACTCCGGGTCATTGGAAATTACCAGCCCACACTTCAATGGATTGAAGACTTCTTGGTCGAGAGAAAGTTTTCTGTGAGTGTCGCATAGTTCCACTCCGCGAGGTATCCAGTCAGCAGTGGCATGCAGCAAGCCTCCTTACTAGTGTCCCTGTTGTTTCTAGTGTTTGTAAATGGCCCACCACAGACTCTTTAATCCAAGTGCAATATACACGCCAACGACCTGAAGATCTGGTGCACCTCGCCATCGAAAGAGGATAGTGAGATTCCACAAGCGAATCTCCAAGCCCTAGTCAATTGGTCGACCACATGTGGTCTGCCTATAAACCTGGACAAATGCGCGTGTATAAGGATTGGCAGACATGACGATACTTCTGACTACTTCCTCGGGAGTACCGTACTCAGCCCCACCCTTGAAAACAATGACCTTGGAGTTTCCGTCAGACATTCTCTGAAAACACGAGCGCGCACCGAGGAGCTTGTGCCTCAGAGCAGAGGATATTTCGTCCAATTTGCCATTCATCTGGGTAACCACCCCTGGACACCTTTCGATTGCTGTAAGCGTCGCATTCACGGTTTTACTTGGAATGTGGTGGTCCGGCGGTCTACCCCTGCATGGCCGAGGAGGTAGCGCAACTGGAACGAGTTCAACAGGATGCCACACGCCTCGCGGTTAGACTACGTGGGTTCATCTATGACGAAAGCCTGGAAGCCCCCGGGTGGTTTGCTATTGCCTTTAGGCTTCTTGGAGGCGACCTCATCTATGCCAAGTGAGCCATCCGTGGTGATTTTGGCCCGGACCTGAAGTCGGAATTCCCACTAAGGAATAATGAGTGTACGACACGATACACACTAACGCTCCATAAGGTGCATTCCACCAGCTTGTTGGCCATCTGTCGACTATTGCGGAGAATGACCAATCTCTGGAAGGCTCTACCGGCCGAAGCGGTGGAAGAGGAAAACGGAACACTATTCAAAAGAGAATTTCACCACATCCTTAAGGACTATTGGCAAAGCACCGACATTTAGCCGGGCAATAGAGTACGGTAGGATGAAGCTTGTACGGGCTGGCTTTCCGCTGCTCTTTATATGAAGACTGAAGCCCGGAGAGTCAAACATCGTCAACAGAAGCACGTGGACGAACCTCGCCATTACTCACTTGCTGTTCCCACGAGATACGGGCAAGCTTTCGAAGACATCGGTGCCCCAATACGGGAGGACGCGGAATATTCTGAAAACTTAGGTGCCAGGTCTTTGGGCCGTAAAAGAGCCACTACAAACCGGGGCGATGTACACCCCGCACTACACTGAAAGCCGGATGTCAGGGCGGAGCCACAGATGGTGTTACAGCAGCCTGTTTCCGACTGTCTAGACCCGTTGCAAGCTTAGCACTACCCCTGATCATCAATCCCAAACCAAGTGGACCCAAGAATCAGAACACTGAATGAGCGATAATGGTATTATTGATAATAATAAACAAATGGATAATCGTTTATGTCGCCAGCGCGGTGTTTAAACGCACAGTGCGTAGGCATAAAAACAGCGCAAACGCTCATTTGACTATAGTTTATCTCAAGCTAATGTAAGGACAAAACCCAATACAAAGCCAGAGTTCAGGCTCAACCAAGATGTAGGCGCTTGACGGCGATTAAAAATTACTTGCCCATGACGAGCAAGCCGAAAGTAAAACTCGCCATCCTAGACCAGGTATGAATAAGTGAATGGATAAAACAAAAGGAGAGAAAATAAAGGTAAGATCCACCATCTTCTTGGTCTTTCCGACGGATTTAAAGTCCCAACCCGGAAGTTGTCATTAAGGTGCTTCGGGGGCCGAAACCGATGATGTGGGTTATCGAAAGCTGCACCAACTCTCGCAACTTGTGCTGTGATTTTTTCCCCAACGCCGCCAAAAGCGGTAGTCAAGCTTCAGAAGTACTTGAAATTATTGACCACCCCTAAATAATTGCGACAAGGGCTGAGTGTAGGCACAGCTGCTGCCAGTCTTAGGGAATTCCCTTGCTTTTGTGGGCACGAAACGCCGTATCTGGAAACCTCAAACGTCAGGCCATCCAGTGCGTGCTTACTTGTCCTTACGCTACCGCACGGCAGGGTGATATCATCGACATACTCTAAGTCAAAATTCTGTTCCCTCAGAGGAGTTAAACCCTGACGTTTTAAAGATCAGAAAAGGCGTTCCGCAGAACACGAGTTATAACGAACTTTAAAAGAAACGGGGATACGGGACAGACTAGTTTTACTCCACCGGAAAATGTCAGTTATGGTAAATTGCTGGCCATGAGCCACAACCCGACCTGATGCATAAAGATACAACTAGTAGCGACCATGTTTGTGCTGAGAAAATCACCGTTCTCTGAACAAAATTTTGGATTTGCTTTCTCAACGATTCTTGCCCGCTCTTGGTTCTGATTCCACCGCTCAACTTGATTGAGTACCTTTAACTGAACTGACTTCCCCGATGTTCCCGCAGACCTCGTTTGGGAATCAGATTCGCTTCTGGTTTCTCGCCGACAGTGCGGTGTCCCTCGGGAACAGGTATACCTCTGAAGCTTCGAATTTCCGATACTTCCACTGAAAACTGTAGCAATAACTAGATTTCGACTTGTTTGGAATTCTTGCAGGAAAAACTTCCTGGCTTTGCGCGCTGGAGAAAACGGTGAATTACGACGGAATTTACAAATGATACATGCAAAGGTTCCATTCTGACCACAGAGGTAGGGGGTAAAAGGGCGTGAGCAAATCATGTAAACCTTTAAATGTATTTTAACCGACATGAACCCTTTCATTTTGAATAAACGGTCCGCGTTGGTCAACTTAGAAGGGCCTCGCACGGAAAACCCGAGCCAAGTAGAAAATTGCGCAGTATTTGTTCGTGTCACCCATTAGCTTGATGGTTAGCTCTGACCCACTTGCGGTCTCATTTCGTATATTCACTTTGGTCCGCTAGATGTGAAATACTTCGATGAGTCTGGCTCGGTTGGAATAACAGTTATGAATTATTGGATCGTGGTTGTTTTGGTTGCTACACTTCAACAGCAGCCTAACTGAGAAATAAAAGTTACCAACTGTTGGTAACTTTTATTTCTCAGTTAGGCTGCTGTTGAAGTGTAGCAACCAAAACAACCACGATCCAATAATTCATAACTGTTATTCCAACCGAGCCAGACTCATCGAAGTATTTCACATCTAGCGGACCAAAGTGAATATACGAAATGAGACCGCAAGTGGGTCAGAGCTAACCATCAAGCTAATGGGTGACACGAACAAATACTGCGCAATTTTCTACTTGGCTCGGGTTTTCCGTGCGAGGCCCTTCTAAGTTGACCAACGCGGACCGTTTATTCAAAATGAAAGGGTTCATGTCGGTTAAAATACATTTAAAGGTTTACATGATTTGCTCACGCCCTTTTACCCCCTACCTCTGTGGTCAGAATGGAACCTTTGCATGTATCATTTGTAAATTCCGTCGTAATTCACCGTTTTCTCCAGCGCGCAAAGCCAGGAAGTTTTTCCTGCAAGAATTCCAAACAAGTCGAAATCTAGTTATTGCTACAGTTTTCAGTGGAAGTATCGGAAATTCGAAGCTTCAGAGGTATACCTGTTCCCGAGGGACACCGCACTGTCGGCGAGAAACCAGAAGCGAATCTGATTCCCAAACGAGGTCTGCGGGAACATCGGGGAAGTCAGTTCAGTTAAAAGAGCTTACTCTCGCAAGGTCCATGTAGCTTCTGGTGTTCAAAATGTGGTGTAACTAATATAAAAGTATAACCAACAATTGTTGGCTTTTTATTACTGACTCCAGTAAGGCTGGTAAATAGGTGCAATAAACACGTTTGGTAGTTCTGAAAGAATGCACTGTAACAGTGACTGTCGTATGCAGGGTCACCCGTGTTGATTTCAAACTTGAACACCTTTCTTGTTGTCCGGTGGCTGAAGGAGTCCTTCTGAGTTGCGGTTAATCGGCAGCTTGAGTAACTTGGGAGCATGTTGGATATGTTGGTAAACTCTACCCCACCTTACTTCATTTTATGAATCTGAATTGAATTGGAATAAAATTGTGGTAAAATCATAGAGTGGTGTTAGACACTGTAGCAGACAAAACGCCTAATCGACAACGTGAATCCGTATCCCGCTAACTTTGACCATATCGGCAGAATAGATTTGCCACTTAATCTGCTACTAACACCAGTTCATCTCAGTGTAAAGATGGCAGTGTTTGTACCTAAACAACGTATAAGGGCATCGTTCAATCAGTCAGAAGGACAAATGTATCGGCAACGGGATGATTGGGAAGCACGATCGGTTGATGACCTCTGATCACCAAATATATTAGTATCATGGCTGAAGTAACTGAATGGTTCATCGGCTCCTATTCACGGATTTGTGACTGCATCTAAGCTGCCAACACGAGCTCCAGTTTTGTGTTTGATATAACTACTTGGGGCGGTTAATTTCAATGATCCCCCTCCAGCCATAACCATTTTGAATCCCTAAGGGTACTACAACTCAGTTGTGTTTCGAATTCTTCGGTAACTGTCATTCTACCTAGTCAATCCACATCAGATATCCTCAATTTTCCAACGTTCTTTTCATTTATTCATCATGCACCATCCAGCCCCAGCGGTGCAGTTGCTTCCAGCAACATGAAGTCACTATGCACGCACTACTTCACTCTGAAGCGACGAAATGCTTTTCTGGTCATACCTAATCGCGCTGTCCGGGTCACTACTACTGGCTCCACCCGACAACCCCTAAGGTTGTCTCACTAATGTGCTTGTTTTGGTTAGCACAAACAAGCAGACGCACATGCGCTCGCTAGCAAACACACACCTTCTTACATCCACCATAAATAGGCGGGCAGTAGGCACTGCCTTTCGGCATGGTCCCACTCGACATATGCGCCCGAAATATTTCTACTTGGTAGCACAGCCGATATCATTGGCAACGTATCTGGTTTGCGCTAGACCATCATTATACGATTCCTGCGTACAACGGATTCTGCTCATCTGCATCGTCCAGTATATTGACATTCATGTATTTTGCAGGCAACAACGGGCACGAATATCCCTCGTATGTTCCCACCTCCACAACACATTTCGGAAGCTTTTTACGCCTCCTGCAATGGTTATCATCGTGCTGAGGAAGTGAATGTTTTTGAACACCATTTCGGATTCATTTCCACCACGATGTTTTCTCACGCTTGGTTTTGATCCCACCTTTTTTTGGTTGCGTACGTGTAACTGAAGTGACCACTCAGAGGTTTTCGTCGACCTCCTTGGGGAATCAACTTCACTTTCGATTTCTCGCCGACCGTACTCGCACTCGGTTTGCTTTTTGCTTCGCCGTGTCGTTTGTTTGCACTCGTGTGTCCCTCGTATCGGTACTCTTTCGGCACAAAGATTTACAGAACACACTCTTACATCTGCCCACCGACTTGGGTCTTCTCTATTTATTCGATAGAGGCGCTTCCACTGGTAAATCGTTGTGAAACCTCACGGACGACACGTTCATAAGCCGCATTCCAGAGTCTTCTGTGAACTCACAGATGACCGTCACATTCCTCGGCTGCACCGTCCTTCAAAAACAGTGTCATAGCGCAGGCCTACTGACGGAGTCCAGTGCGGCGCAAATGTCTGGAAGCACAATGATCTTTGGCCTATGGAAGGCGTATTGATGCTTTTACGGCATCCGCGACCGATGCGAGGCCCAGCCTCTTCCATGCGAGTTGATTCACTACGTGTGCTGGAAAACATGCAAAGAATGACAGACGCTGGCTGTTCCCAAGCTGTTGAGGTTAGGCTTATACCTCGGTCAGTGTGAGCAGTTCCTGAAGATGAAGACAACGACCGATTCCCCCCACAAGGAGGGCACTTTTTCAGTTAGACTGTACTGTAAAGTTCTCATCTTGCCATTAAGGTTCAAAAGGATGACGGGTGAAAAGTGCTGGTTAGTTAGAATAAATGGAGGCTTCAATTAGCAGAGAACCACCATCCACGTACTGTTATACGTTAATCAGTAGTGGTTGGCACAACGCGTTGTATGGTTTCATCATTATGTTCGGAAATGTGTAAGCAGCGGGGTATTACAAGTCACAGTTTGAAGTAGTGATTTGAAGTAGAATTTGTCAATCTCAAGGTGCTCTTCTGGGAAGAATGCGGCTACATACAAGACTGAATTTTATCCGAATGATCTCAAGACCACTATGTGGCCGTACACTTGCTTCAAACTTGAGTGAGCCTAAACTGGGTCAGGTCAGAAGTTTACGACGAAAGTAGACGGGTGCCTCAAGTGCGTCCAGATGGTGGTCTCGGTGTAGCGTGCGAGGCCTTGTGAGTATAGGAAGCTCGTGGTTCAATCTTCAGCGTCCACGTACACAGCCAGTATTCACACACGAATTTAGAACGCAACCACGGTAAGCAACAACGTGTGTTTGTACAAACCCAATGCGGCTTCTTTCCTCGTTTACAATCATATATATATATAAAGAGAGAGGGAGAGAGTTAAAAAGAACACAAACAACCAGTCAAAATGCAAGAAAGATGTTCACGGTTCTTGGAATAGGGTAGTCATTGGTCGGGGTGATATGGTTCTTTTAAGCCTGTCTTATCCAGTTATTGGTCTGGATTGGAAGAAAACAAAAGGGGCATCCTTCGGTCATTTCGTGAATATAGCCGCACCATGGTTTCTACCACACCAATAGAGTTTTGTGGAACGCCTCCAAAGCTGTGAATTCGGTTCAACTGAGCCCCCGCAGCCGAGAAACCTCTAGAAAAGATTGGATATACATACAGATGTAAACAGGGTGCGCAGTTAAATGCCGTAGTTTTTCCAGCACAGTGTGATATCAGTTACTGAGACCCGGTCACAGTTGCTTGGTTATCTGCTCCACTGTTACTTTTATTGATTTACCGTCGAAGGCGCCGCGGTTCTGCTCGTGTGGATAATGTTGGAGAGTTTCCAGCTGTATAACGCGGTAACTGAATGGACCTGGGTGGTGGTGAAAAATGTGGGAGGATAAACCAGAACAACCAGAAAAAGAGTGGAAGGAAGCAAAAATTACTTAATGGCTAAATAGAAAACAACCTTGATGACGGGTGAAACAAAAGTGGACTATTTGGCCAGATTGAAAGGTCCATCAAACGGATAATTCTTCGTACCGGGGATTCGACTGCAACGCAACGAAAAACCAACCGTTATCACATAGTCAGTGTAAGTCGAAACAGGCAAAGATTCAATGATATTTTGGGTGCATGTGGGCAATATGTTGTGAGGTGGCGATAAGCAGGCAGGCCTCTTCACCCCTCTGCCAAGGAGCTACCCCCACTTTTCGGACTTTCAGTTTGTGAGGTGAGGCTAGGTTTCCTGAAAGTTCATCTGAACACTTTTCGAACATATACATTTCTTATAGTTTTCGCAGACCTGTGTCCTACCCCACCCTTGTTGGCTTTTACTATCGGGGCTCAATGGCCCCCTACCTTGCGAAGTATTGAGACTACATATAGACATGGACATGCATTGCATCTAGCTGCTCTGTTTGACGACTCACGCTACGGGCCTTCCTGTCGCTTGATAGCCACTGGCAATCGTCTCGTAGCCATTGCCTGTTATTCAGCGACCACAGCCTAGATTGCACTAACGAGAACTTACTGACACACTCATACCACATAGGTTCAAATCAAATATAAGTTGTCGCCCCCAGTCACGGGACTTGTGGCCTTGTGCGAGTCACTAGCTTGGAGACGCAGAGACCACAAAGGGAAATCTCCAAGTTATTGTACACAAATATTATCACATGGAAGAAAATTGGGTTTACAAATCGGAGATTTCAAAGGTTAACAAAAAGTGAAACGGGCGAAATCTTCTCCCTCGATTGTTTGCATGATTACACCAACGTCCTGAATTTATGTTCTTTGACGGTCTGACCCTCCGGAAGGTTGTGAGTCGGAGCCCACTTTTCCTTTAGAAATGATTCGACGGTTTTTTTAAACACATAATATATCCCCAGTCGGATTAAAGATCGGACCATTTGAATAAAGACACTGAACGGTCTGAACGGTTTCCAGCAATGTCTCACTCGTCCGTCGGTGAACTGGAGTAACGTCAGACACAAAAGTAGTATCTGTGTGCGATTTTCCAACTGGTACTTTCGAGAAACACTCTTCCAGAAGGCTCACAGAAATGTCCCTGTTCCTTTTGGAGCGGCACGCATGATAACATACCCGCCGCAGAACAGCAAGCGACAACGCTTAGGTTTAGAAATTTTGTTTCCTGGCAACGCCCTGATGCACGGTTTGTCCTCTATCGATGGCCCTCATGTCCGCAAGCGCCATACATAGTAATTGGTCTCTTCTATAAGAGAACAGAAGACGGAGTTACCGTGCACCTGTAACCACATCACACATTGAGCTCGTTTCCTTTTGACATCAGTCCTGCCTCGCTCGATCGGATGGGTAACGAGTTTCTCCGTGGTGTAACTATAGCCATCGAGAAGACGATTGGTGGAAGACAAACCGGTGGGCAGATTCCAGTTTATTAGTTTCATCTTTCACCACAACCCACTCAAAGTAATTGTGAGGTTCCCCGCTACCAAAACGACAGTTTCATTATGGACTCATCGGGAAATTTATGACTCATGAATCTTCCTTTAGGACTAGATTTTGTGACGTGTTTGGCAATGAAACTACGGGCTTATAGGTTGATCCCAAAATAGTGGGAATTAAGTTGTCGATTGACACTCTTCCTTGCACATTGAGCAATTATCCTGTGATCATGATCAACAGTCGTCTCCCACTTAAAGCGTGGATTTGTATCCATTTGTTCGCTCGGGTTTATTATTTCAATTTCCTCCTCCGGGCGTTCTGCTGGTGCTGGAGCACTTTTGGATGCACGAGCTGCGTATGCGGATACGATTCCCGTCCAACTAGTAAAATGACAAAGACGACAGTTATTGATGGGGTTTACGGTTATATTTTTTGTTCTGCTGGGCTGACAGTAGATGGACGGCTAGACGGGCTAATGACCTGATCTGACGAGTCAGAAGGCGCCTTTTTTCCAGAACCGTTTGGGAGATGTCGATCGGCCGGTGTGGGGCGGCACCGGGTGGGCTTGAACGAGCAGGCTTTAAACAACCGGTCGATTGAAGGAACTGAAGTTAGCCCGACTTCCCAACCTATGGAAGAGTCTGGCCAACCGAAGGTTCACCCATTACGTATTTCTGTAGATTTCTAAATAACATCGGCCGAATTTCCTCGGGGATGTCTCAAATGGTCTTGTGCCCTGGATGTGGACAAGTACTTTGAAGTACTACTGAATCTGACTGTAAGCCACTTCATGCTGCTGTAAGGGTGAGACTATAAAGAACGATTCAAGATGTGACTGCCCATAGTTGGTAGAAGACCCGGTGCGAGAGCTGGATGGGTACTTGGGGAGGGGATATAGCTCTCCTAGTAAACCTATCGGCAGGCGCGTATTTATGAACGAAGCGCACCTAAGCTGTACGCTATCATTTCTATTTAGGGGAACTCGGTGCTAGCAAAGAGCTGCCCCAAGCTCATTCAGGTGGTGGCTTTAAAATTGATGGTGATCAAACCTGTACCGAGAGCGCAGACGCTTACGTGACTAACACGAGGCTACCAAATCCCATACCTGGAAGCGACGGACAATACGCGATTCCACCTTACGTGGTATGGGTCTGTCGGTAGGGCCTGGTTACTGTGCTCTAGGATGCGGTTGCTAAAGGCCTTTATTTGCTTTTATGCTAATATCTTTTGGGGAGGATTCGTCGCCTAAATTATCATCACGGCTCACTGTCGACCACGCGCAGCGGTCGGAAGCAACATTTTCCGTCGCCCTGGACCAATTAAAGACCAAGAAACTCTACCTCCCATTCTATGATATTGGACCACGTTTTGGGCTGCTTGCTAAGTCGACAACGCCAACCGGCTTAATGACCAGGACAGGTTGTCTGTTTGGTTATTGCTGGCTACGGTCGCGGAAACATATGCCCGGACCATCGCAGTCTTCACCTTTGGAGGAGAAAGAATATTTCTTCAATTTTTGGCGATCAGTGGCTACTAAACGATTGCCAGTGGATACTGAACTACAGACTAGCCAGTAATTTCCACCCTTACAGTGGCTCCTCGAGTGTAGGAATGGATTTTGTTTGGTGCACAGTCACAGTAGTTGTCATCCGCAACAGTGTCTTCAAGGAGCTTTGGAGAGATCTAAACAGTAGAAGGATTTACCTTTACTTGGAGAGCCTCACAAGAGTGAAACGTCGAATCGTTTTGCGGAGACTTCAGGCGGAAGATGGAACTCAGTTTTCTCTGCGCAAAAAATGTCACTGTGCAGCCAGTTTGTCTTTAGTTCGCTGGTGGTCTAGGACAAGACCTGATGAAGCTTGGTCAGGCATGCGCTTGCAATGGGAAAAAATGCCGTGGATGACTGCCAGTGACGGTGTTTTTCAGGGATTAACCACCCTAAACTGGTGAAGAACTCTGGCCTGGCGTGTCAGGAGGCAGCACAAAAAGTCTGCAGTAGCGAATTGCGGATACGTTTCAGCGTGCCAGACGGGACCAAATAACCATTATCAGTAAACCACCGGATCACAAGACGCATAACATCCTTTCATTATTCGAGCACTTGTCTCCAATGCGACCCAAATCGGAACACGAATCAGTGCTCATTCTGGCTCACTTCGTATGAAGCTGATCGGCCCGATAGGGCATGATTCTGATTAGGCCTTCGAATTCCAGAAAGCACTGTTCTCGCCGTCATTACCCTTTTGTTCTTTCCCCCGAATATGCCGACAATTTTGCGTGCTTTTTTGTTATATTTCTATTCCTCGTGATGGGTTGGAGCGGAAGCAGTCGCATGCAGAAGATTGGTGCGTAGGCCGCGCTTAAAAATCTGTAAGCGACGGAAGTGAAAGTTACAGCATGTTATTGTGGCGGGACCTTGAACCATGGATGCCTCCGACTCGGATCTGACGACGATGCAGACGAACCTACGCTTCATGGGGTCTCACTCCACAGAACTGCTGAGTCAGTGACTATCAGTCACGGGCGACCCCGTCGCTGCCAATCTTGTTTAACGAAATGCCCCAGGTTTTCACCGACAATCGAGAGCAGGATTTATTGGGGAGACTGTACGGTTTCCCTAATATTGAGGAACTGATCACCATGGTGATATTATTTCACCCAAAGTTATCTCGCCCTTTGATTTATTTTCATCGTTTCCTGATTTGTTTGCGAATTTGAACTTGTGTCTCATCGCCTCAGGATATATAGGTGACATCCACATCACTGCTTGCAGACTGATTAGTTGCCCTAGCTGCTAGGTCAGTCAGCCAAGGGAGAGAAATAAGAATTCTGCAGCTCCGATTTATTTGAAAATGTGGCACACTATTACCGACGTAAATGTAAAGATAAAAACGCGCTACGGTCCAGCCCTCTTCGATCTCAGCACAGTCTTTCAAATCGGTAAGTCCTCCTACTTTTTCAGGGTTACCATCTGCTTGATCCAGGTTGCCACGGCCAACTGGAATAGCGGGGGAAATCCACTGCTATAAGTCACCGGTTCGTACTACTTTCCAAAATCTTCTAATTTACTGATCTCCGACTTCCAAGGAAAACCGGCCCAGTCGGAGTGAGTCCTTTATAAGCAGATCGGGTCAGATCAGGTCACAGGAATCGTGGTTCTGGCCAGCATACTTCCAGATTCTTGAATTCGAGGGCTGCGTGTTCCCGCGGTACTTTGACTGCCAGGTGCTCTGAATGTTGTTATTTTGGGGTAGTGGGCTGCAAGAAAGAGAACGAAACTTAGGCTAGCTTCCGTGAGACCGGTGGTCACATTGGATAGACAGGTTCAAATTCTCGGCTCTGTACCTTGCTCCCTCCGAAAATCCGCGTGAGGACAAGTGAATGAATAGGATGGGACGTAGTCGGCTGTATTTTACTGTGTGATGGGGAAACGGGTTTGTTGTGCCAAAAAGGAAGAAAGGAGAGTTGTAACCTGATAAAATGCCCACTTGGATGGTCGTGGCCCGGATAAGTTCTGTCTTAGCAGCCGTCCAGCCGTTGTCTAAACATGACGACGCCATTTGCTGCTACTTCACGGGGTGGTAGTTTGTTCCAAGGTTTTTTTAACTCTTTTAGAGAAGAAGTATGCCCAATCTCCGCTGATGGCCCTGTGTCTCATCAGTTTGTGTTAGCATCTCCTGAGCGCGGGTTGTTAACTAGTAAAGGATGACACTCTCGCCCAGCTTCTACGATCGCGTTCGCCGAGCAAGCCAACGAGAAAGTTCCACGGAGAGCCAATTGCGTGAAATCTAACTGGGTCTGAGCACGGAGACCGCAAGCTGGCTCGTACCGAATTAGTGTCCTAGGTAACGAGAGCGGTCATCAGTCCCCCAGTGGATTAGGGAGTTCACAGTTCGTCGAGCTGCCTTGCGAGTTAAGCTTTGGATAGCTAAAGACTCTGCTTGTGGACCCCAAAGAAAACCACCTGCTTTGGCCTGGACAATCCGACATTATTGCGCCTATAAACAAAACAAATTACGAAATCTCACACCATCTACCGCTTCCTCTTCCACTGTACTGTTCTGTTCGACACAGCCTGAAATCGGGCGAGTGTGAAATACGATATAATATAATACCGATTTGAGAAGAAGCACAGTGTCAACGCAACGACACCGGAAGGGAATTACAAAGTGGGGGAAAACTGGGGTTGACAAAGATAAGAACCGGTAATAGCATATTTTATTAGATGTTTCCACCGTAACCGTTTTGTAATTTTTTTGCGTTTTTCAATTAAGGGGAACCGAAAGTCAACAGACAGTCCATACAGCGTTCGCACCACTGCATTCGGATCCTAGCCATATCTCTCAGCGTCACCCTTGTAGCACACAGCCCGTTCGTAACATTGGTTTTCGAACGGTTTTCCACCGGTTCGTTTGGTAGTCATTTTACATGGATCAAAAGCAAATCTATACGAAGAAACCTGGCAAACAGTGTAACGTACAACGCCTAACGGACATTTTGTTTCAACATATTTTTAATATACTGAAATGCCCCGAAATACGAAGTTATAGATCGTTCTATTTCATGGCTTTGAAAAGGGTAAAATAAAAACAATCATTGCAAGAAACCGTTGTTCAAGATACCGCATGCTAGCTTGCACCGAGGTAGTGTGCCTCAATTGGCAATGGCGTGTGCGCTGAATGTGCAGCCGAACAAGTGATATATGAGTTGTCATATGCTGATCTCTTAGCCAAGACCAATAACGGCCCCTTCAGTTTCGAGTGACTCAATGATCTTCTTGACCGTCTCCATCGGGTTTCCCTTGGGCGCCGCCCGTTGAGCGAGGTACGGTCAAGTGCAACGAGGCGTTCATTTTGGTCCTTGCCCAGCTGCTCAGTGATTATCTCATTAAATCATCTTTGCACGGTTTCCAACAGCTTTTTGTCCCTGACTAGTTTCGGTGCCCAGGCCTGAAAGCGGTATTACAGGTGGTGGCGTACATGCGTTTTGTAAAGCGGCAATATTATCTTGGCATCCCGAGACCTGACAGTCAGACACAGCTGGAACGTGGACCTATTACCCTTCGGCACGGCCTCAAGGCACTTGAGTAGGCTTAAAGGTTTCGTGCGCTCGGATGCCAAGATCGTTTATGACCTTAGTGGTCTCGATTATCCGAGTGACCCTCCATCGAGGCGTCGAATCTACCCTGCTCCCCCGCCGCGAAGAAGCTGTCCGCGCTCACCTCTGCTTGAAGGGAGCTCCCACGTTTCGGTCTTGTATTCTTATCAGGTTTTCCTGCACCCAGATCAAAGATATTTTTCTACGATATTGAAATTATCCAAGAACAGAAAACCAGGACACCTCAGGGCGTCAATCGGGTCATTTATATAGATCAAGAATAACAGGAGCCCTAGCACCGTTCCCTGCGGCATCCAAATGCATGCCCTCACTGCACTGGACGTTGCATCCTCAACCTGAACATGGAACGTCCTATCAGTGGGGTGTGCTCTAGTCCAGTTCAGCTCCCTTCCAGCAATCCTCATGCCGTGCATTTTGTGCACCAGCACATTGTGGTTTTCCGAGTCTAAGGTCTTCCGGAATCCCTTCTTAAACACGAACTAGCTTGCTTTTGTCCGGTCTGACCTGAGCTTCGTCTGTGACAGCAGATTTGTTGGGCGTGATTTCCCCCTCACAGATTTGTGCTGCCCTACTGAAGTTATCCGATCGTGTTCAGCATGCCTAGTGACCTTATCCCCGACTATGCCGTCAAATACTTTGAGCATCACCGGAAGAAGGCCAACGAACCCGAAGATGGATGCAACTCCTCTATTGCCTCTTGTGTGGACGGGCACTACTCCGGCTTTTAACCAGTCCGAAGATAGGCTGGCCGTGGCTAGTGACCTGGTGACCAAATATGCCAGCGCCTTGGACAGTGTGCTTGACACAGGACGCAGAAGAAATGAATTCCACTGCTCCTTGAACCATGCTGTTTGAGAGCTCGGCAAACAATTAAACTATCGTCAGACGAGGCATTATCCTGTGTTTCTCCGAGCTTTTCGCTGGTCTAGCTTCGACCACCGTGTTTCCATCGCCGATCAGATTTTTTGTTATCCGACGAAAGACACTGCCGGTACTTGTTTTGGCGTGCGAGGATTGCTGCTCCTCCAAGGGTGAGCTGCCTTTGTTCGATCTGCAAAGCACAGGTGAATCAAGACACAGTGAGCACAAAACCTTGTAGTGCTACCTCCATGATGCATAATTTAAGGCAGTAAAATATCGCTAGTCTGAACTATTACCAAACTGAATAGTAAAACTTGATCCACCTGTGCACACTGTGGCGCGCTCTTTCGCTCCTCAAACGTAGGCATTATCCCGCTCCAGCGTTATTGTTTTTTCCCTTGCTTGCTGCCGAGTACTATCGTAAACGAATAGTGAACCAAGGTCCAGGAGCTGCGGACTGTACACCGAAACGGTCTTTAGCTTGGGAGGATTCTAAGGGCTCAGTGAGCACGTCAACATGATCCAACACTTTCTCTGACCGAACACCAATAAGACTCCTCACAGCCTGCTGGGCACACTGCCCACCCCCGACAAAAAACTTTGCCCCCTGTGCTATGTACCGCTTCAACATACACAAACGGGGGGGTTTCGGGACCACCAATCGGGCAAACCATGCCATAAAAGCAATGATGGCAACTGGGCCTATAAATCGCTCAATTAATAGGGCTTCCCGGTTTACTCTGTCCCACCGGAGGGAAAGCCAAATTATCTTGTGCTAGGACCAGTGTCACTCCTTAGGGAGTTGCTTTTGGCTGATCTTCGAAACACAAATAAAAAATGCTCCTTGTACCTAAGGGCCAATGAGTGCGTCAACGGGACCATAAACTTACAATAATCGAACCTCAATATGGCTGCCGACATCCTGCTCACTACAGCGTTCAGGTGACCCCTGGGCGTTTTTTACCTGGTTGATTCGTTAAAAGGTTGCACCTTTCTCAGATTGCTGTAAAAACACTGTTATTCGTGGCGGGAACACTGCCATACGCCGAAAACGGACTCAGCGGAGGTCGGTTTCAAAAACTTGATAGGAATGTGAACTCGCCCATTGGACCCCATTTCCGCCGGGCTGGCAAACTGGGGACCTTCCACAACAGTTGGTTCGTACAAGATAATAACATTGTACGGAAAATTTCACATGTTTACCGTAATCCGCAGCCGGGGATCAGACCCAAACCTTGGTATAAAATCTATGAAGATATTTTTATGGTATCACTCGCTGCTCAGGGTGACGAAACCAGAGTTTTACAGAGAGTGGACCCTTCCGAGCTTCTCAAAAGTAACGCTTAGCTCCACGCTGCGCAGTCTCGATCTTTATTCGTTAGAGACTTAGTACTGAACCCGGAGCAATGAACACGCTAAACGACTTTATTCAGTGCTCGTCTCAAGTGCCTTTATTTAGTTAGGAAAGATTCCGAAGACCACATGGCTTTCAATTGTTTGGCTTACGGAGAAAGTGAACAGTCTTTTGAGACCTTCCACAGAAAATCAATCCCTTAGCCTCTTCCCCTCTGTGGTCTTCAGGCATCAAGATATGAGGACTTCTGAGCCCGCCTCCTGGAAAATGTCCACCAAGAACCACGAATTAAAATCCAAGAACTAAAAGAGGAGAGGAAGCGTGCTGTGAACTTGAAGCGTGACTCAGCAGGGATTCAACGACAGAATCGCGCCTCACAACTCATTCATGCGGCTACGACACCCCGAAGTTCTTCACCACTGTCGTGGCTGTCCTAGCCACGCGATAAAACCTACCCCACTCCACCATGCAAGAACTGCGGGGCTCGGTATTTCCATCAATCCTCCAACTCTTCGTTGCCACTGCTCACGGTGTTAAAGGGTTGGCCGCAGGAGCGAACACTGTCGTGGGACCCAAGCTGACTCCCTGGTGCCACCCTTTAGGCGGAAAATCAGTTTGACACCTGCGAAACCTAGTAGCCCGCTCCCAAACAGAATATGCGATTCCTGGGCAGTTTGTCACTCCAATGGAACAGGCCTTCGGAGGTAGTGATCTTAGTGGTTATAGATATTTGTGCTGGTTGTAGCTCAGGTTGTTGGCTGCTGTGACTTTTCGGTCGCTGGGCTTGGCGTTTAGATCGCAAACGTTTCATCATCAGTCAAGGCACAGGCAATGGCGACGTCACTTCTGCTAGTGATGGAAAGTTTGCGGTCTAAAAGCCAAGTTTGGCTACCGGAACATCTAGGTAGCCATCTTCTCCAAATGGCCGTGGCGCTCAGCCGGCCGCCCTCCACCTGAAAGGGCATTTATCGCAGCCACAGGCGCTTGCAGCGGGTCTGTAAAGCCTTTCACCTCCTCCTGATGCACAGTGACATTCCGAAACACCACGGGAGATGTGTTGTGTTATAATTCAGACACAGGCCTTGAAGTTACAGGCCTGAATTGGACTTCCCGCCTACGCCTTTCTGATTTGCCCCCAAGAAATGTTGGTAACTAACTCCGTGATCATTCTTGGCCGTCAGACTCATCGTCGGCCTCCGTGAAGCAGTTCTACGACCTTTTTGAAGATGACTGTGCGTTATGCTCCCCAAAGACAGCCTCACCCCACTTCATTCAGGAAGCAAAACCTATATTTTATCTCAAGCGACCGGTGCCCTAAACACTACTGCCCCTTGTAGATCAGGAACCGCAAAGCCCTGGAAGCCTGAGCATCGTCGCCTCTGTAACTAGTTTTAAGTGGGTTACACTGATAGCAGCCTCCAAGACATCTAACGGTATTAGTCGAGTTTTCGCAGATATTGTTGCTGGTCTAAACAGTTTTAAAACGGAAATGCCATCCAGTGCTTTTACCAGAAGACCTCTTTGCCATCATTGACGACCCTGCTGCTTGGCTAAACTTAATCTGACGGGAGATTACTTTCAAATTTCTTCGCACCGAGACTACTGAAGTCTCTCGCAGTTATTGCCCGTCAGAGCTGGTTCTAGTTCTCCCGTCTACCTGTTTGAGGAAAGGCAGCCCCGGTCATCTTTCAAAAGTGATGGAAGCCATGATCTCCGTTATCACTGGTACCGCAGCATATTTTGCTGGCCGAACTGTGGTGGGTCGATCCCTAGTAAAGCAAAAACATCGTTTGGTTGAGCTGCCTCATCGAGTTTAAGATTACAGGCTCTGATGGTGACAGGAGATTCATCAATCCTTTAAGAATTCCATCAATTACCTTGGTTATGTTTCTGACACACACACCTGCCATCCGGACCCTGACACCCTCCGCGCAATCCATGAGGCATTCCTCCCAGGGAAGTAGCGACCTTGAGATCCTTCTTAGGCGTGAACATCTAATGAAGCTCGTTTTTTCCAGCACTGCCTCATGCTGATGCTCCTCTAAACGAACTTCTGTAGGAAGATACCCAATGGGTTCGGTCATATCTGTGACAGAAAGCCTTCGAGGAACTCAAGGTCTTTGTTGAGCTCCAAACTTTTGCTGTGCTCTTTTGATTCAAGCATCCCGATCATGATCTCTGCCGATGCTTCTAATTATGGGATGGGTGCGATCGCATCCTGCACGTGGCCAAGTAGAATTGGGAAGCCTAATGCAATTCTTCAGCACCCTGAAGCAAAAAGAAAAGAATTGCGTTCACTTTTAAAAGGGGACCCTCGCCACCCACCGCTCAGTCATTAAGTTCCACAGGTTCATCTTTGGGCATAAGTTAACCCTGTTCTCTGATTGGAGAGATTAACTAGATATTTCCGGATCGAAGACAAGTATCCTCGCACACTCGACCACTGGACTAAAATGATGGTTTATCGCCCTTCTTGGCCGAGATCTTAACTTCGACTATCAATGCCTGAAGCATTTCTTGAGAGCGGAAGATCCTTCACGATTGCCAAAGCTTCACTCAATGTCTCCAGAGGGCATAACAATTGCAGCCGTCCCTGCCGAGAACGATATGTGTCAAGCTCTTAGAGAGCCTACAGGCGTGATCCCCGTTACAGAGGTAGATATCCGGCATAATTCCGCCGACACCCACGTGATCCGCCAATCTATCTAAAGAAAGCGCTCCAAGTGGTCAGGGAGTGCTCATACTGTCGTACTAAACTAATTTTTCCGCCAACGCTAACCAATGTCAACCGCCAATCCATGCTTGATGTTCTCAGACACAGATGTAAGCCCGACGTCCCCTGGCAAGAAATTTTAAAATATTCCCACATATGCCACCCGGGCATGGGCCAAACTTAAGTGCTGGCTCACAGTCTACAAGACAGGCCATTTACGTATCCTGATATCAAGCGTAACTTTCGCCATTGTCACCATTGCTAGGATGCAGCCAAGTTTCCTGACCGGGAGAATACCTTTCCGTGGGGTGCGCACCGACTGTACTGAACCAGCTGATGGAACACTCCACCTGGTTTTGTTTGACTCGTACCTGAAGTGGCCTGAGATGTATCTCTCGAAATGGCCAAAGAGGGAACACTCTGAATTGTGTTCGGCTAGCCTTCAAACGGCGTGCGTTGTCACACACGACTGTGCCTGAAAACGGCTCGCTTTTCACAGTGGCACCCTTCGGCGGTTCCCTTCATGGCGACCAAAGTGAACATCTGCAGTATTTGCAATACCCGAAAGGATGGGGTCTACTGAGATTCCTCTCACAAGAACTCCAGGGCTATGGAATAGCATGTCGATTGTATGGTGGGGCTGTTGTATGTTATTATCAACTCAAGGAAAAAGTTGGCACATAAGAAGTTGACCAATCATAGGGAGTTTTGCCAAACATATCCTCAGTGATCCTAAATGGCTGATGCTTATTGATCCGCAGATCTTAGAAGCATTGCCCGGCAGTATCACGCGTCAAAGAGGCGGAATCACGGCAACACATTCTTTCTCCACCGTAACACCCAAAGTTCAGTGGCCACGCAAAAGGATATGTCAGAAATTTCACTCGAGGTCTCCTTAATCGTAGTCGGGTAGGGGCAAATGAGGAAATCATTCACCAGCTTCCGTTGGTGCAATGCTCTACACTTGATGTTTCGGCCCCCAACGGTCAATCTCCCACATGGACCCTGGTGAGGCATAGGCTCCACACAGTCCATCAAACAACGGTGCTGAACAAAGAACCTCCACCTCCACCATCTGAACGGCGTAAAACTGAAATGTTTGACTTGGGGTCATCAGTTTACTCAGGAGATCATCGGCCAGGACTCCACAACCGGATAGAAGGTACAATTAGAGGGCGAAAAAACCGAGAGCCGCATGAAATAACAATCGATGGTAACACCTGGGTTCGACGCAAGAGCCAACCAGAGGCACGGCTTTCTGAATCGCGAACACCAAGTTAGGAGCGCCCACTCCTGCTGGATGTGTTTCTGGGCACCGCAGTCACACCAGCCGTGGAAAATGCAACAGCAAGAGCGAACGGTGGGTCATTACCTAGCCGGATGTCTGATTTCTCAAGGGGTCCCCACATGCATACGGTTGGAAACACACCCCAGCCAAAAAGAGTAATCCCCTAAGGGAGTGGCCGGGGAGACAGCACAGTTTCTCCAACAATGAGGTGCTGATTACCACAGTGATGTTATTTTCCAAGAAATATCTTACTTTTCCACTTATTCCAGTTCTTTGAATCTGAATTTGTATCTTAGCGCTTCGTAATGAACTGATACCATCCATATCGCTTTTGTTTGGTTGGTTTGTGAGCCAAGCCGCCTATCGACTTTCTAATTCAATCGGCTGCATCCCAGCAGAATTTGTATAAGCAGCTGAGTTCACTGCTCCCAAAATCACACGATTAGAGTGCAAAATGAACCAATTATCTCCAGCCAGCCGACACATTACCCTGTGTTCCTCCCTAAGCTACAGGATGGTTAACCTTTGACAACTGCTGTTATACCGCCGATCAGATTTTTTATGATCCGACGAAAGTCGTTGTGCCGGTACGTCTCTGGTTGACACCGGAGCCCCCTCCACCTGGATGGCCCAATTAAAGTTTGAGACCATCAAAGATTGTTGTGCAGAACATAACGGAGTTCCTTTTTGGGAATGGCAAAATCTGTATGAGAAAGTTTTCGCGGTGGAGCTGGCGACTCACCATGATGAAACCAAAGTTCAGTCGTTGCTGGGGCAGGTAGGACCAGGTGAACACATTAAGCGTACCAATTGCCCCCTTCCAGCTCAGCCGAGAAACCAACACTGGGTACGAACGCAGAAAATGGTTTGGGGTCATACTTCCTTCATGTTCAGTGTCCGTTTCAACTCCTTTTTTTCAGTCAAACTGGACAACAAACGAATCCTCGTGCAACACAAACGGGGATAACCAGAAAGGTGGCAACAGTAGGCACCCACTTATGAGCATATCACTGGAAGCATTCAAGGCTTTCAGTCCGGCCCGGCCACCGCCGGTTCTGTGCAGCCTAACCTGACTTGCCCAAAACTGTGGGAAATGCATTTCAACTATTCACCGTTATCTAGGTCGGTGATGAATGGTCGTATATAGACAACTCCTACTGGTACGATTAGGAGTTGTACGCTTTCCAGCTCGGAATGTTGGATCCTTGCCACAATGCCACCGACTTGTGTTTCTAGCCCAACTCAAAGGAGTTCAAAATTCCAAGACAGAGACAGGATGCTGGCTGTTTCGGAAGGAATAAGGAAGCTCTACTACTGCCGGGCCTTCATCAAGCCAGATGATGCAACTGGAAAGCGTAGTATTTATTCCATCGTGAAAGCGGGCATAGAGTCTGCTAGCATTGCCTCCGTGGAGCTGGCAATAAGACAAGCTATAGTTCTACGGCGGAAATGGCTACCGAGGGTAGCAGGAGCTGTAACCTGGACGACGGGGAGAATGGAGCTGGAAGTAGAATGCTGGAGGGAAGCACATAAACCTAACTAGCAAATCTCATGGCTAGTGTTAAGAGAAATAGGGTCAGCGAAACGAAGATCGAGGCCAGCTCTCTAGATTACGGTTTGGAAGCTGAAAGAGTCTTAGTTAAAGCCTTACGAAGAGAAAACTATCAGCTACCGGGGGCCTGCTGATTATACTTACGAGGGTTTGTAGAATTTGTAGCAAGTGGTTTCAACTTGCTGCCGAATCTGGCGGTGCACTCACCGGAGCATGGCCAACTTTGAAGGACGTCGTCATTCATGCCTGCATGGGGCGCTTCGTGCCGTGCAGGAAAGATAGTGGCCGTTGCAGATAAGTTGAGGCTTGCCTTTGCCGGTTTCCAGGCACTTTTGCTAGAGCAAAGAAGTAGAAATAGGATTGATATATGCATAGCGCATAAACCGTGTGATCGGAGTGTCAGGAGGAGCTATGGCTCTTCCCGTTCATCGAAGTCCATTCCGTGCCGAGACAGACGATGCCTAACTATCGGAGGTAATCGGCACAGCCGGTACAGATGAAATGGCGCCCATCTTGGGGGACTCAAATGCTCCAGAATTGGTTGGGAATTGTAGGATAACGCGCATGGATTTTTGTGGGAAGCAATTATTGAAAATAATATCGCTTTATTTCCTAATTGGTTATAGAAGCACGCATGGGTGCACAATCAATGGACACAGTATCATTCACAGGATGAAAATATTTACTTCACTTTTTGGTCACTTGGTAGCAGTGTTGAAATACCCCAAAACATCCAAAATATACCCGCAAGCTACTGCTTGAATGAACTGTGGTGGTAGAAAAAAGACGGAACATTCAACAATAAGACCGTCGTGCAGGCAGTAGAAAAATTCTGCGGAAGATCAAAGCTGGCGAGCATCGATAATCCAACGTGGCCAGGAAATTCGCAGAAGGCTAACAGTCATGAAATGTGAGTACGGGAAGGATCACAGCATATGAGTTGTGCGAAGCTCAGAACGAATTAAAAAAAAATGCCGGCCAACATCAGGAATGCTGACGAGAGAATGGGCGCAGCGGAATCGCAAGTGCGAAGCACGGGAAAGTGTAGAACGGAATAACCAGGATATACCGCGAATTATTGGTGTAGGCAGTGGGCATGGAAACCAAGTAATCATCTGTGGAGTGTACGAATATGATTGAACGTGACATATAAATATATTATCCTGGCGAGCCATGGCCTGCTTCCGGAAGATGGGTTGAAATCCTTTTTGCCAAAATAGCCGAAGATAGTATTATCGGAGAAAATAGCTGAGGTACACGATAGCCATCTGTGGGGGAATTGAGAGAGACTGTCACATTTAAACCGTTGAGTCAGCAGCTAACAGTAAGGGTTTCGAAGTGCGCTGCGGTACCGATAAGCAGCTGGCTTGACAGGTGAGAAATCACGACCTACGTCGGTGGTAGGTGAGAGCAGGCTAAACGGTCTTGCTACTTTGGCGGTAGAAACTAAGTGTTGCTTGATAGTTATGATGTTAAGCGTCGTAATCCGTGGCCTTGGTATCGGAGCTGTTTGAGTTTAGGAAGTTCGCAGTGATCTTCAGCGAAACAGCTGGGGCAATAGAAGGACTACATGTGGGTGAAACCTGGTCACAGATTGGGTCCTCGGCGACCAGCCACGGGCGAGGTTTACAAGCGGATGGGTAGAGAGATCATTGTGAGAAGTGTGAATCCAGCACCGTGGCAGGACTTGCGTCAGCTATATAACCATCACTTTGCGGTACCCGATTCAGTAGTGACGGGCTGCCAAGGGAACTTAGATACAGTGGCTGTTACAGCATTATAAGAGAACGCCACGCAATAATAGGCTTCGAGATGTTGGCACTTGAAAGCGGGCTGCCGGAAGAATATAGCCACAAGCTTGTTGGATCAAGTACCTTAATGCTAGTGGAAGCAGCGGCAAGGCGAAATTAGGTCACTCACGGTAACGTGAGGCAGTCTTGGATCCAAATTCAGGGTAGCCTCAAGACACTTCTGGGGGCTTTTGCACCGTCAGTGAGAATTAGACGCAATGACTCGCCGCCGTGATGAATGTTGAGGATACGAAGAGTACACGCCAGAAAGCACATATCTCGGCTCAGGTTTAGAAAGTTGGGTAGCAAAAAACAACCACAGGAGCATATGACGGCTTGCGAGAAGGCTTTTACAGCCCAAGCAGAGTGCGGAGGCTAGTACGAACGAGGGGTAGACAAGAGAGTGAAACGCTACCCAGAATCATTTTTCGGCTGTCCGACCAAAGTAGGCCTCAAGGGCTTTGGGTTTTATTGTTGTTGACTTGAGGAGCGGAGACAGTGAATGAGGGCAGGGCCAATGTTCCTCTTCTCTATTCTGAAGGACGGCCTTACGACGATAGAGTTGGGAGCACATCTAGTTTCCCTCTATTCGTCAAGGAAAGAAGGCCGTCCGTTCAGATCAGAGAAGGTGGCTTCATTAGGGAGCTAGAAGGACGTAAACAATGTAGGGCAGCAGGCTAAGAGGAATTGCATCCAGGTTTACAGAGGCCACTAGCCAGCCTGCTGGTGTAACCTCTTTTATAGCTATTCAAACAGTCTCTAGTTAACTGTCAACTGTCAAGTGTCTGGCATCCGGAGATAGTGGTGCCTATCCACCAGCGTGTTGTATTTCAGAGGAATTCCGCCACTACAGACCCGCGAGCCTGGGTTACGTGGTGTGGAAGACCTGCAAAGGACCCTACGAAACCGGATATTTACTTTTTTCCGTGAATGGCTCGGTTGTGTATACCAATACAATTCTATGAAGGGTAGGTCGTGCACAACGGGCCTCGTGCCCACCCTTGGAGAGCGAAGGAGGAGGCTTGACGACATCTAGAGGGCAGAAGTCTGTTCACTGGACTTTGGGGAAGCATTCCATTCAACAAACCTCGTGCTACTTGTGCACAAGCTTTGAGCCTGTGGACTCGGTCCGAAGCCGGGATACTTGATAGCCAAGCTTTACAGAGGAGAGAGATTCTGCGCAGAGGCTGATGGACGCAATACCGGTAACGGTAAGATCTAGAGTGGCTTCCAGCAAAAGCTTGCGCTTGGGCCACTGGCATTTATATTGCACACAAGAAACTTGGCCCATGAACTGACAATCCACAATCCATGTTTGCCGCACAATTGTGGCTAGTGGCAGACGCCGGGGAAACCATCCTGCAGGGGATTTCTATAAAGTTTGTCGGTGGCTTTCACAGCGGGGTCTTCCATCCAACACATACAAAAACAGGCTACTCACGGAGGACATCTCTCAGGCCAGCCTACGTGAACTTAGGGATGATGACAATAAGATGATTTTAATAAGGGCAAGTACTGTCAAGGATCGGAGAATATTTGTGAATATTTGTGACCCCAGAGGAAATGCTCGAAGCCGCAAACAGGGGTCATAGCGCCATCTCTTAACCTATGGGAACAGTTGCCTCGCGTAAGCCTTTGGTACAGTCACCGTTCTGCATAATCCACGCAAGGCGGCATTTGGAGTACGCCATTCAAACTAGTCATCCTGATCTTCTTAGGTACGGGAAACCACTCAAAATTAGGCGAAGGAGATTTACGAGAATGTCTACTGGACTCCAAAGCCGGTCCTATGAAGTGGGGCTTAGAAGACCAAAGCTCTTCTCTTTGGAAGGGAGGAGGGTAAGGGGTGGTTTCAAAGAGGCTTTCAGGATAAAAGGGGGTTCTTGGTACTGGGGGACTCATGTCGCGGTCAAGAAATAGAGATGGAAGTCCCACAGGACCCGGACTGAAGCCTGTGAAAAGCGGTCGCTATGTGGTAGTTAGGGCAAACTTCTTCGCTCAGCCAGCTGTGAATCGATGGAACTAACTTCCACT
The DNA here is from genome assembly GCA_948099385.1 of Fasciola hepatica. Classification (NCBI taxonomy): domain Eukaryota; kingdom Metazoa; phylum Platyhelminthes; class Trematoda; order Plagiorchiida; family Fasciolidae; genus Fasciola; species Fasciola hepatica. Next base: position 2,147,272 of record CANUEZ040000112.1, on the reverse strand, counting down.
CTTGGTGGCGGAGGCCCATAAGGTCGTTGATTTCAAGAGAAAGGTAGATGCCCACTGCAGCAACCAGTTTGAAGACTAGGTGCAGTGTGGCAGACTACTCCGTCCCCCCCCCCCCCTTCATTAAGTTGGGCAGCTAGTCCGCGTAGTAACTTGTGACTGTCGATGATGCTTATTTCCAACTTATCTATTTCTAAGTACAGAATTCCATCCGACCTTGACAGCCAATTCGGGAAAAGTCGTGTCTATGTATCTTCATATCAGTTTTCTCCACCTGCATGACGCCACCACGGATAAGAAGCCTATGGTCTCGCGCACAGCCCAATAGTGGTAACAAGTAGGGCACGACCATATGAATGGAACCCCGTATAAATACTTAATCATCGCAGCTAAATACTACTCTTAATGCCCAAAGAGGTCACCATATTCGGGCAATGATCCTTAGCCGGCTTAGGGTCCTGAAAACAAAAGCAGAGGCTGACATATTGTGTGCTCCGGTTGGCCCCTTTCATAGACAACAGCTGTCAAATGTGATATGATAAAGCCAGCCACCGAGCGCCGACCGCGGAAGCCGACATAAATGGGAGGTGAGATAATAGACTTCCAAAAATACGTGGTTTGGAAGAGTTCCGGGTGACGCTGAAGAAGCCTGACCCCAAAAATTCGAAGGTCAGGACTTGAGGTCACATCTTAAGCAAAAGTCTCGGGGTTCTGTTTTCCCGGCATCAGAGAACCTATAGCTACATTTTGCCCGCAATCGCACGGAGCACAATCGGCCTCAGACCTGTTTTGCAATTGGCCGAATATGCAGCATGGGTTGGTTTATATCTCGTTGCAGGTGGAGTTCTAGTGCGGTGAAATGTCCCATGTCTGACATCCTAAGCTAAAACAGCCTAAATTTCACTGAATCTACCGTTGACAATACTTTTTGCCACTTTGTAGGTTGTGTAAGGTCTTTTCCTCGTTTTCTGCCTGTCCTTTTCCTTGCCTTGCAAATTTCCCACCTGTGGTGTCCGCAAATGTGGTAAAAAGAGAGAAAGCTTTCAGCATCTTTCACGCAAGAGCCTCCACAGCAGCCTTGAAGAAGAGTCAGAGAATGTAGGAGTGGAGGCCTCACCTCCGACACAAACTGCCTAACTTGCTACTATGCTTTATCGTCCAGTGAAGTCTGAGTTTGGCCGCAAGATTTCCAGTGGCCTCTTGCTTAGGAACAGAGGGAACAGGTTTCCAGTTTTCTGACTACCTATTCCCTCTTTTCCAATGCAAAGGGCCACTGAAATTAGTATAACCAACCTCAAGTCTCAATGAATGATAAGACGTGGTAGCAAGACAGGTAGCTTGTGTCAAAGGTGAGGCCTCGACTCTTACTTTCTCTGGCCCTTTTGCAAGGCTGCTGTGGCGGCACTTGCACCGGCGGTGCTGTAGGGCCTCTGTATTTTCATTGCATTTGCAGACACCACAGGTAGAAAATTAGAAAAGGAAACGAAAAGGCAATTGAAAAACGAGGAAAAGAATCTCGATGATCTGAAAACAGTTTCGTTTTAAGTTTCCATAAGTGGCATTGTCATTCTCTGGCTATCGTTCCAAATTTTTTCATCCGTACCAACTGATCACATCCTCTTTTGAAGCACTTTCGTTTCCCGCCGGGCAAATCCCGGTTGAGCTGTTAAGTTACTCGTGGTTGTTCCGTGTGCTCTCTGCCTGAGAAGGACTTCGGCCAACTATGATTGTGTATCTAGCTGCAGCGTTGTATTACAGTACGCCTTTGATAACGTTTATACGTGAATTCCATCCACCTGGTGTTTGTATCATTCTGTGAATCGGAATTCGTAAATCGTTGGTTGGGTTATAACCAGGAACCCTTTTATTTGGTTTCATGAAGTTGTCCGGCTGAATTATACGCGTAAACGGGGTCCTGTTTGGGATTCCACAGCACGCTGTTCACCACGCGGATTATAGACAAACGTGAAGTGCGCGCTCCGTCATGCTTGGTGCCCCAGCTCGTCGGCACAGACACGGGATACCTGAAGAGCTCCGAGTAAATCACAATTTCCCTCTTATCCTCAAAATCCTACTTTTGTGAATAACTCATCCCACCCGGCATCCAGCATTCTTTTAAAATGCCGCACTTCTTGCAAGCTACTCATTTCTTCAGTTGCTCTGTCCCCTATTACCACCGCTCTTCTGCCCGCCTGGGGCCTCGCCTCCTTAACTTCATGCTGTTTTCTCTTTTTCTGCTCAGTGATCTGGCTAAGAGCATCTTCAGTATCTGTTCCTACAAACCCTTGAAGGTTTAGACACCTCAAGAGGGCCTTTTCTCGGTCTATGGCATTTTCATGCACTGTGATCACTTAGTCAATGAGTGAAGGTTCCTGCCCCGATCCATATCTTGCTTCTTCCCCCTGTACGCTAACCTAGAGCCCCATGAGGCATCCAGTGAAAGAAGACTTGCTGCACTCCACCAGAGATGCATCTTTTTGCTGTCCAATCCACTTCTGGTAGAATAGAGTCTCCTACTATTAGAAGTGCGTTTGCTCATATCGGGAGCTGCTGTGATACCTCCATCAATCGTTTGCCTTTGTCTGTCGTTGAGCTCGAGCTTCTAGATATGCATTCAAAAATCGTTCTCTTGGTTTGCTTTCTCGGGCTTACAACGCTCATTTGTGTGCCTGCCGTACGCAGGCTAGCTTCTGATTCCAAGTGCACTTGTCCTTCTCAGACGAAGAACGCTACTAGTGGTGATTCAGCCGGTTATCAGCGGTTATCTGATGAGCCTGAACCGGTCAGGATGGCCGGGGACATGTGCGACAAAATCACGCTGTCTTGAGCCAACTCTTCACTTACCGATTACATTCTCCGGTTCATTGTATCTATAAAAGCCAGTTCCACAACATCACTACCCCGCTATTTTGAAGCCTTAAAGTTCTCGCTACTTTTGTTTGCATAGTCCCTGGTAGAAGCAATTTAGATGAGTCTCGTCAATTTGGGCATTTCGAATATTACACTACTCCACCCTCCCCCCCCTCGAGGTGCTATTTCACCATCCTGTCGAGAGCTGAGTTGACGGTATTGCACTGCGCATGAAAGCGCCCATTTCCGGAAGACCAAATCTCTGAGACTGATACTATTTCGGCGTTGAAGTGAACGGCTCCAGAGAATAGTTCCCCCCATTTGTACTGGTCGCTGCAGGCACTTTAATATAGCACTGATGTGGCTCTTCCACTCGGTACTAATTTACCCTGCCATAGATAGTATCTCACCCTGTGTGACGATGAGCTATGAAGAATATATTCTAGTGCGATACCCAAGGTGACCATCTTGGAACGAGGGAATACACATTTTGTGCAGAAGAGGACCAGAGCAACCAGAAATCAGATAGGAAGTAAAGCTGCAAATCACTTGGGGATGTTTGAGTGCTTCTGATTCCCTAGATAATGTTGAAACCTCTGGCCAAGTAAGCTCAGGTTCTTGCAATCCTGAGGGCGCTACTAATTTTAAAAATGTTGGTTTGTTCAGGATATTAGGACAAGAGCAAAAGCTACTGTCCGCCAGACAGCTTGCTCAGGATGCGGAGGACAAAGTTAGACAGAGTGAACTAGGGCACCAAGCTATTAAAAACGACCTCTCAAACAGCTCACGGCAGCCAGAAGAGGGATGCCCTAAGCCAGCCGTCAAGCAGCTCGTACCAATGCAACCATCAATCGACCTACCGAGAGTGAGACTGACAGTTTGTGACAGGCAACCGGAACAATACTGCTAGTTTTGCAAAAGAGCTAGAAACTCTTGTTGAGGCAGAGGCTGCTGTATCTGACCCACTAGCGTCGAGGGCGAGTTGGGAAAACTATTTATAGTAGTGCCACGCCCTATGCCCTTCAAGCACCTGCTTGGTCAAGCACCTAAAGTTTCCCGCAGTTTGATATACTGCGTGATGTAGGGAGCCGAACGAACAAGGGGCGACGTCTACTGTCTGGCCATGTGATTAAGGTGAAAAAGCGCTCGATAGCATCCGATCACTTGGGGTACGGGAAGGAACTTGACTCGAGGCACTCCTTGAAGGGGAAAGTTCGTTGTATCTTCTCTGAGCTACATGGTGGCTGGGCCGAGGAAGCAGATAGCTAGGCCATTTTCGAGGACCAGACCGTTTACTTAGATAAACAAGCAAAATTACTGACCGCATATTCGGCTGACTAACTCGCGACAGCAACAGAACGAACAGACCTAGCATCAGTAAGGCTCAAAACACTGTACGGAAACATTCGAAACACTAGCCCTGGACATGCACGAAAGCCTCTTCGCGAGAGGGTGTATCCTCCTTGGACTTCAAGGCTTGCAACTCCAATCGTGAATTACCAGCCAAATCAAAGTTCCCCAAAGCTACAGTAAATGAAAGTTTGGAAATGGCAAAAATGGGGGAAGCTTGTTTCATATGCCCTAATAAATCACGCTGAGCAGAAACTTGTCAAGTTAAAGCCACATGCAACCAAGAAGGCTTCCTAGGCCAAAAGCACCTATTGCTACACCGAGGGAAGACAGACTTACCTAACGAAATCTAGAGCAGAGTTAGGTCCGCTCAGCATCCCAGTCTGCTCGGAAACTGTGAGGGCGATAACCACTAGTGAGATGACCAGAGCCCTAGCGTTTGTATATAGCAGGTCTGATACGACTTTGGCGAAAGAGCGCTTTGCGAGGAGTAGTCAGCTTAAGAGAATCCCCCTCCGTAGCTGGTGGTAGGCAAGGTGGGCGGGACTCGGTTCGCGGCTGCGGGCCAACGACGACTATGACTCCTTTCTGGTCAGCAACAAACACATCAGGGCTACGGAGGCTTTCAAGCTTATTGACTTGCCAATGCGGGCCTGAAGCCAACCTGTTCGATTTGTTTGAATCGCCTCATTTTCAAGGAGTGACAATCTTGAAATGGTGGGACGGTGAAGTGAATCCCCCGCCTGGTTATGACGTACCTGAAACACTTTGAGAGCTGGGCCAGACAGTGTGAAACCGACAGGCGCCCTTTGTCATACGCACTACAATGGGCTGGATAATCCAGAACCTACGGAACGGAAAGGCTGTATGAATAGTGCGCGCGTGAAAAAGGATATAGAACAGCAGCTGCACGGCGTCTACAGTAGATTACCGAAACGGATAAGTTCATCTTCAAAGTGAAAGTTTCCAATCAGCGTGCTACTTGTCAAAGCATGCAGCCAGCCAACTTCGGTCTGTTTGATCTAATAGGTCTCGTCCCTCCGTGACTGCTGCCCGGAGAAGCCCCACAGCGGTAACTTCATCGGGGGGAGTTGACCGGGACTAGTGACTCAGCCCAGAAAATAGGCCAGACTGAGAAGAGTTCATGGTCACTCCGAAGAAATTAGAGAACATGCGGATCCCCACTGCTTACCCTCCAGTTAAACAGACCAAACGGGAGGGTCACACGCCTTTTGTGACGAGTCTGAATTTGGTTATAGGCCCGTAGTTTACAAACGGTGGCTTCTGGGCGATGGTTGCTACATTCTGAAGATCCTGTTTGTCAAGGGCAGCTCTACTCCCTGAAAGTCGGTCCCAATCCCGCGTCTCGAACTTGGCGAAGCTCTGTTGGCTTTTGAGGCCGTACGAACAATAAAAAGACGCTTTATCTCTAGTTTCTGGTCTGTCAGGTCTTGGATAGTCCCGACGATTGTGCCGTACTACACCAAAACTTCAAGAGCCGCCTCTGCACTTTCATAATTATTGGGCTCCAGATGACAAGTGATGAAACCACTGTAAGTCAGTGGCCGCTTTCCAAGTCCGCCGCCAATCCAGCAGGCTTATGTTTCGGAGGCGCGATCAAATTCCGGTGATTAGACACGCGGACAAGATGGTCTAGATCTCTGCTTATGCCTAGTCGCGACTGGTTTGCTCACGGAATGAAAACACTTCCCCTCCTCCGCGTATCGGTGATGGAAGCCAAAAGCAATATGGCGATGGTAGCAGCCGCCGAACTGATGTCCGTTCTGTCACGGTGGACTGAATCCTCCCATTAGGCAGAGGAGCTCCGTTCGGTGATATGACTGACCAGGTTTAAAAGGCATTTACTGATCATGAATGGTCTTTATCCGTTCAGCTGGATAAGCTTGGGTTCAATAACTGCTGACGAGTTGCGATCTGCAGAATACGATACATCCAAGATGATACAGGCTGAGGCTTTCGTCTAAGGAGGTCAGAATTCTGGCGAACCGGGAGCAAAATAGGGAAAAACACAGATCTCAAAGGGGGACTTAAAAACAATAAATCCGAAACTCGTCGGTAGAGTGCTGAGGGTAGGTAGTAGACCTAAGCCTTGACGCGAAACACCCCAAATTACCGAATGCTCGACACCCCTCCCTGAATCGATTAATTCAACGCATGTACGCTGTAGAGGGACATGCCGGGGAAAGCCACCTGACGAGCTATATCCGAAAGCAGTTTTGGAAGTTGGGGGGAGGACCGAGCGTGAAATGTGCAAGTCGAATTTGTTTGCAAAGTAGAGGACGTATGGCGGCTGCGAGTAGGCAGTATATGGCTCGACTGCCGAGGTTCAGGGTGATCCCGGATGGTGGCTATTTGGTGTCACTGGACCTGACTATTTTGGACATTTGTTGGTCAGATGCGGAAGGAGGATAGAAAAGGGATACGGGTGTATCGTGACTGGCCGTAAATCTAGAGCAGGACAGTAGGAAGTTGCTTGCTCCATGAAAACCCACTGTTTCCTCTGACCTTTGTGAAGCTTTATAAATATTAGCAAAAAGCAGTCAGGCATCTACTCGGGCGAAGGAGCAAACGTTGTGGGTGCCTGCGAGAATTGGCGCACCGGAACCAAAATATAGATAGGAGATAACTACAGGACTGGACAGCTACTTTTGGCACCAGGTGGAACTTTGAACCCAACAAGCCAGTCACAAGGGTGGAGTGTTTGAGGACCTAATCAGGCCCGCTAGAGAATGCAGCCTCCTGATCTAACAGCAGTCACCGGAAGATAAGATACTAAACAATATGTGACAGAGTTAGTGAGAACCTCGAATAATCGCCCTGTTTTTCCTGTTCCTTCCAGCCATCCCACTCATCTTAAGCATACCTCAAATGACCTGTTGATATTGGGGTCAAATATACAATTTTAAGGGCCAGTGAACCTCAGAAGGGGCCAATTACTCTGGCATGAAAGAGCGGATTATTTGGCCAGGGTGTTTTGGAAGCCATAGTTACGTGATTATCTACCGACTGTGCAAATCCGACAAAGTTGCTAATCAGGGGAAGACCCTTCAAAGTTTGTGACGCAGTAATGATAGCAAACGAACAATCGCGCTTCACTACATGGTCCCTAGGTGTGGTCGAAGAAGCCATAATTTCTTACCACCTAGCGAGGACGGTGAAGGCCAAGACCACAAAGGGAAATCTGAATTGTGATGTACGTGGCATCAGTTTCCTTGAGGACAAAGACGGACCCCTAGAGGCTACTGACTTAGATGAACAATAGCATTCCAAATGCAATTTTCAAGTCAAAGAAATGTACACATGCAATTTTACCATGACAAGTTTATCCCAAGTAACAAGCCTCTGCATGTTGAACGCACGTACCTTCTTTTTGGATAACGAGTAAGCGCTGCAAATAACCATTATGTTTGTCACTGATTACCGGTAGAAAATCATGGTATCATGATTTCCCAACCACAGTTTGCTAATAATGAAACGATTCTACAGTTGGTGGCTATTGATGTCCTTCAAGAATATGAGCTCACTTAAGCTCCCATACACAAGAGGGGATGTTTGTCCCATACCTCCATCAAGGCACGACGATGTCTTACGAGTTCTTGTTTTATTATAGACCATAATGAGGACGATTACATAAGCTGGGGCCATTGTTATTTTCATGCAAGCAGGTACACTCAAATGCGCACAGGCACAATTCAGCTATTGTTTTCTCAAATGGGGCACTTGGACCAAAAGCCATTGCATACGTCCCATTTGCACTCGTGGACAGGCAGCAGATCTCACCGTCTGTGCTCATGACTAGCGGTCGACAGGGAAAAGCAGATCAGATCAGGTCATAGGGCTCGTAACTTCGGCCATCATACGTCCAGGTTCTTGAATTCTAGGGCTGCAGTGTTCGCACGGTGCCTCGACTGTCAGGTGGTCCGAATGTTGTAATTTTTGGGTGGTGGACTGCAAGAAAGAGAACAAAACCTAGGCTAGCTCCCAAGAAACCTGTAGTTACATTGGATAAACAGGTTCAAATTCTCATCTCTGTGCCTTGCTCACTCCGAAAATCCGCGTGAGGACAAGCGAATGAATAGAATGGGACGTAGTTGGCTGTATTTTACTGCGTGATGGGGAAACAGATTCGCTGTGTCACAAAGGAAAAAAGCAGAGTTGTAACCTGAGAGTATGCCCACTTGGCTGGTCGTGATCCGAGTAAACCCTAGCTCGGCAGTCATCCAGCTGTCGTCTAAACATGGGGGCGCTGTTTGCCGCTGCTGTATGGAAAGGCAGTTCCTTTCCAAAGGTTCCCAACGCGATCAGAGAAGTACCTCAAATGGCCTTTGATGGTCCTGGGTTGCTTCACTTTGTGCTCGCGTCCTCCGAGTTTCGGGCTGGTACTTAGAACTAAAGACGGCCTGTCGCTTTCGGAAACCCAGTGAAGTTGTCTGAGCGTCTCGATCGGATCCTTTCTCAGGCGACGCTTGCTGAGCGAGATAAGGTCGAGTGCGTTGAGGCGTTCATTGTGGTCCTTGCCCAGCCGCTCAGTGATTGTCTCAGTAAATCATCTTTGGACGGTTTCCAACAGCTTTTTGTCCCTGACTAGTTTCGGTGCCCAGGCCTGAAAGCGGTATTACAGGTGGTGGCGTACATGCGTTTTGTAAAGCGGCAATATTATCTTGGCATTCCGAGACCTGACAGTCAGACACAGCTGGAACGTGGACCTATTACCCTTCGGCACGGCCTCAAGGCACTTGAGTAGGCTTAAAGGTTTCGTGCGCTCGGATACCAAGATCGTTTATGACCTTAGTGGTCTCGATTATCCGAGTGACCCTCCATCGAGGCGTCGAATCTACCCTGCTCCCCCGCCGCGAAGAAGCTGTCCGCGCTCACCTCTGCTTGAAGGGAGCTCCCACGTTTCGGTCTTGTATTCTTATCAGGTTTTCCTGCACCCAGATCAAAGATATTTTTCTACGATATTGAAATTATCCAAGAACAGAAAACCAGGACACCTCAGGGCGTCAATCGGGTCATTTATATAGATCAAGAATAACAGGAGCCCTAGCACCGTTCCCTGCGGCATCCAAATGCATGCCCTCACTGCACTGGACGTTGCATCCTCAACCTGAACATGGAACGTCCTATCAGTGGGGTGTGCTCTAGTCCAGTTCAGCACCCTTTCAGCAATCCTCATGCCCTGCATTTTGAGCACCAGCAGTCTGTGTCTTACCAAATCAAATATCTTCTAGAAATTTAAACGACACACTGGAACTCACTCGTCGTTGTCCAGTCTGCCGGTTACTCCATCCAGAAGTTATAAGAGGTTCGTGGGACCCCGTCTTTTTTACACAGATCCGTGCTGGCTTGCTGTGACCACCCCTAGGTATTCAGCATGCCTTGTTATCTTGTCCCTGAACTCGACATCAAATACTTTTGGCGCCGCCGGAAGAACGCTAACGAACCCGGAGTCGGACGCAACTTCCCTCTCATTTCCTTGGAGATTGGAACCACTTCGGCTTTCAGCCAGTCACTGAGCAGCTTGGCCGAGGCTAGTGACCTGCTGAACAAGTGTGCTAGTGATCCAGAGTCTACGCTTGCCAACGGACGCGGGGCGACTTTAGGAATCCCGTTTGGCCTGGCCGCGTCCCTGCACCCTGACCGACTGACAGCCAGTTCCACTTCCACGGGACTATAATAATTTCGTCTATTTTGGGACACGCTAAGGGATTTTATTAAAGGCTGATGGCTCCCAGAATCTATAGTGTGTGCCAGCTCAAAGAACACCTTAAGTACTTCAGCTTTTTCGCCTGTGTTGCTTGCGTGCCTACCATGCCTATCCACAACATTTCCTACTGCCACCCGTGACCGGGCCGTGGACTGTACTCATTCGTAATAGCCCTGGGGGCCTTTCTTGGCATCAAGCATGTGGGAGTCCATCTAGACTGCTCCCATGTGAGCTGGTTGTTCCCATGGATTTATAGGTTTGCCAGATTCCTGATATTTGGCGACGCTTGCCGGTGGTGAGGGACCCAGCAGGGGCTCGGAGGCTAGGAAAGGCGCTTTGAGTTGCCTCCCAGATTGCTTACCCCTTACCGAGAGATCTAGTCCACCGCATATCTTCCCTGCAGCGGCGTTCAGTACCTTGTCATTTGCAGAAATTCCACAAAGTTTGGGTATTTAAGTCCAACTAGCACAGGTCTGGGTGCCTACGACGAGGCTTCCGGACTCGCGCACAGCTCACCCAACCTGGAAATCCTTTTAACAGTGGCGTGCTGTGGCTAGTCTACCTTTCTTATCACGTTCACCACATGGTGATGCCCGTCCTTCTATCTCATCTAGGCCAAGTGATACAACGGCTCGGTTGTAACCTTAATCACTACGTTTCGAAGTCTCCCAATGACTGTCTAACGTATCCCTGGCCAATTTACCCAACCGTTCCGACAAGCATTTGGTTTCCCCCCATTAGTGATGTCGGTTCTATGTCGCGAGTATTCACCCGGTATCGAAGTTGTATTTCCTAATTCACGGCGTTTTCAAACCCCTCAAGTTTAGCCTTCACTTTCCCCAGCCCCGGAATAGTTTTTGTTGCTCCAGAGCTCGTGCAAACAACGGTTTCGTTAGGAGCTTCAGTGGATTCCTGAGATAGCTAAAGGCACGCCCACAGATCCCTGCCTGACTTGACATTTTCTGTGCATACAAAGATCAGCCCACTGTGGTCCAGATAAAGTTTGAAAGCTTTAACAGTATGTTTACTGCACTTCTGATGAAACCAAAGGCCACAGAAGTCACAGCGCACTTCTTTCTAAACCTCCTTCGAACACCTAGCAGAGCCGGTAAGGAATGTTTGGGATTCCTCGGGTCTCTGGTTTCGCCTCCTGTTTGTTTTTGACGTATGTCTTCTGTGAATGCAGAGCGCACTAAATAGGAACAAGGAAAAAGGCTGAAAAAGTCTTGGACTCTGTTTGTTTAGCCAATACTTGGGGCCAGTAAGACTCACAGCCTGACAGATTTTCCATCGGCAAGTACTCGGTGGCAAGCGAGAAGTGGCCGGCTCAACTGTGTGGTATTGTAACGGACGGCCGAGAAGCTCCTGAAACTCACCTTCCCTTACCCTGTAAACTGCAGCATGCCAGTGAATATTTCCACTTTCGATTCCAGCAACTTTGCTTGATCCGCTTTTATTTGGCCTAGCAACGCTGCTCTCTATTTCTTCTTACTGTTCCCAGCACTTTGTTGTCCCCGCTCCCGCGTATTCGCCGGAAGCTCGGTCGCCATGCCGGCTCACCTCACTGCGTAATGTGTTCGATACAAAAACTTCCGTGGGAGTGGTAGGCGCACAATTCGCAACTGCAGAAAAAAGCCTTGGAGGGCCGTGGCTCAGTAATTTCATAGGCAAGCACCAACATTTACGTGGACAAAAGCGGGAGTGCCTATCTGTCAGGGTCCATCACCCTGTTTCCTTTTCGTTGCTGAGGCACAAATCGCTCACTGAGATAAATAATTGTGTGACCATCTATTAATATGGCAGCACATTCCAGAAGCCGGCAGTAGTATTCACTATCAGTGACAAAAGGGTCAAGTAACGCAGGGAGAAGTAGAACCCTGATTCCAAAAGTTTGATTTTGACGGACGGACGGAATCTAATAAGCGATGTACCGGCTAGGTGTGTAGAATACTTCAGAACATTATGAAAACTTGGCTCGACGAATGAGACCGGAAATATATATTCCATGTCTGTGTTTCATTCTGCCTACACTTCCGTGAAACGAAATGTATTCCATCGGGATCAACACGGGAACATGTGATATCATATTTGGACCTTCTCACAAGCGTGCTTGCACTAATCGTGCCATGAAAGTGATAAAGAGAACAGTGTATAGGGCGGTTGATGGGCCCATGCCATGAGAGCCTGCGTGTAGTGTGCACATGCGACGGTCAAATTGGGACCGCGCTTGGCAGAAAGCCTTCGGTTGAACGATAATGTTATGTATGCGCATATATCACGCAATGCTTTGCAGGTAGTGTATGTGATTGATGGTGCCTTGTTGGCTGACCGTCTTTTGGACTCCACCTTCCACGCGCAGACCTCGGGTCATCCGAAAAGTTAAGCGCTCAGAAGCGCCAGTCTCGAGCTCTGCTCTCGGGGTGGTGTGGTGGTAACGCACACACATTCGAGGTAAAAAACCTGGATATGTTGGAGAATACGCATCGCTGATGAGCCCTAACAAGAGAAAAACTCTAGTTTAATGCTTCTGAGTGCAGGGTTGGTCGGATGACCCGAGGTTTGTTCGCAAAATGTGGAGTCCAGAGGGCAGTCAGCGAACAACATGATGTGATAAATGAAAAACGAATTTTATTCTCGCTGCTCCTTAATCTCAGATAGACACTGGTGCACAACTAATGAACTATGCCTATATCCTGTGCCAGCTGCTGGACTGGTGATGGGGTAAGCTGAACACGATGGCCGCCGTGGTGCTGAAGCCAGCACGGGGTGTGGCACGCGGGGTTGTGGTAGCCTTGTAGCAAGTGTTCCTCTCACCATATATCCCATACCATGCGACCTCTGCGTACTCGGCCAGTGCTTGTTTCGTCTCCGAGATTGCTGTAAGGGGTGAATTGGGCTGGACCGTGTTTTGAACCCTTTGCACACGACGAGCCATTTGTTATTCTGGGGGTACCAGTGCTTGGTTGATCCCTTCGCCACTCTCCGTCTTGGTTTATGTTACGAAACCCTGCGATAACTTATTGACTGTCTGCGCAACATCTGCCAGAATTTACCGATCAGTTGTAGAAGATCCTTCCGGAGCACTATATTACCCCGATTCCGCGGAAGTACTCAGCTACACACATCGTGCGTGTGCTTCGTACTACTTACCTTTCCGTATACTAACTTTTGTTTATTTGCGTCCAGCGCGCGACTCCGTCATTCCCCTGGTTGAACCTGTGCCGACTCACGTGCTTGTCCGTCTCATATCGTGAAATTGGCTCTCGCTTCGGGTCTTTGCGATCGCATATCTGAGGCTTGTACTTATTTTACGAGGTTGTTCATTCAGTAATTCAGTTTCGTAGGAGCTACGAGCCAATCTTAATCTGGTTTTGTGTTTCTCGCAAGTTTTGCAACTTGCTGCTGAACGCGTCATGCGGTGTTTACATTCCAGGACTTTGACATTCATGTTGATTGAGAAATTCCTCGTCTGGTAACCCTCATGTATATTCTCACCAGTTTTGGACCGTTTTCCTCAACCTTATTCATGCCGTCACGGTTTTGTGGCTGACACTCATTCTACGCTGGATGAGCTCACTTTTTCATTTCGTAGTCCTCTCGCCTTCTGGGATTGAAAGGCTTGTATTTGTTGCGGAGGTGAGTCCCGTCGACTCCAGGCGGTTCTGCTTTTGTTAAGGTTCGGTTTCACTTTCCCGCTCACGTTTGTTGATCGTAGGCTTTCAGCTCGTTTGCCTCAATTTTTGGCTGCAAAGCTCAGGAAGCTGTTCTTCGGGCCTGGATAAGAATGGGGAGTTCATTCTATTTGTTTGGATTACAGAACAAGCTCTTTCTATTCACTCTATGTGGTCAGCCGTTTTCTTTGTGCAGACCTTTGTCCCGTTTTGACTATGTTCTTGGCTGGACAGTGACTTAGGCTGGCCGCCAAGGATGTAACCACTATGTGCTTGTATTTTGACTCGCTAATAGTATGGTAGAATTCCTAGAGCAATGGTGTCCCGACTTAGGGTCTGCGTCGATTCGGGCTGCGCTGTGCTTTGTGGCTCCAGGGTGCTATTCGGAACGAGTGAATTTCCTCATTCCGCGGATCAAGCACTGAAAAGTTATTGAGGCTTCACCCAGACCAGGACTTTAGCTTTTAGGCCGTCACAAGGACTGCAACGCCGGATGTCCAAATGTCCCGTCTCTCGCGCAAGTAGGCTGCAGGGAGTCATCCTTTTTAGGAACACAAAAGAAGCTTTTTCCTCGAGTTTCAGTCAATGTTCTCTTTTACGTTTTCGTTGGCAACTGCGGAACTTCAAGCAGACAGATTCAGACACGTCATGTTTAGGAGAAGGGAACCACAGACGCTGGATTAGGAGATGAGGCAAAGAGTACAAACAAAAATGCTGATGGACGAACTGAGAATGGAGGAGCTAAGGATGAGAAGAAACTCGAGATCTATGAGGCGTCTCACCAGTGGTAGAAAAAATAAAACAAACAGAAAGCAAATCAAAAAGGAAATGAAGGACAGAGATGTTTGTGTGGGGATGCTCAGGAGGTGAAATGTTTGGATATCTGAGTAACACGACCTATAGAACTCTCACAAATGCACTGAAAGTCACGTAGTCCTCCATCGTGTATCATCATCGAACAACGTTCCATACCCCTTCCAGTGGTTGAACCCGGCTGCTGTGGTGGCCATGATCATCTCTTCTGGATTTTGTTCCAGTTGTTTACCTCAAGCCACGTGATGAACTGGAAACGAATACACGCCTGTGACCTACTACTCTTCTGCTTGAAGGCATGGCCTCCCAGAGTATGTCTTTCTACCAGCTGGATGAGAGCGAACATGGGGATGCCAAATTTACCCCGCCATTTAGAATCTTACAGATCATTGTGGGCCACCTCGTTTCTCCCTTCCTCGTGGAGAATAAGTTGCTCTAAAGCCTCCTCACGAGTTCAACTCTATATCGTGAGCAACCACTTGGTAAACTGTCCTTGGATCTTCAACAGCATTCGCCCGTTCCGAACCAGATATGGAGTCCTGACATGGACACTGTTCTCCAAGTGAGGCCGAGCTATGGTCTGGTGTGGTGGGAGAATCACTTATGGTCACCTGAAGCTAATTGTTCGATGAAGCCGGTAGGAGGCCGTAGTCGGGGTTTCACTGCTTGCTCGAATTAGGTTTTAGGTGGGAAAGTATCCCTGGCGGCCGCTTCAAGAGAAGTGTCTACTGTAGCACCCTCCAGTCTTGGCTCTCTTATAATGTGGGATAACCTCTCCTCAACCGGATGCACTCATTTGTGTGTCGGAAAGTGGGACCTGCTCCGTAGCAATTTGTGGACTCTACTCAGGTCTCTGTAACTGATTCATGGTTCATTATATCCGGGGCTTCGTATAGATGGCAAACTTTAAACAAGAACTTCCCATGCCTTTTTCTGGGTTATTCACCTAAAAGACGATTAGCCTGGGCTCGGTGGCAGACTTCAGCGGCCCTCTACTTTTCTGGCCGTAGATGAACTCCCCCTATACTTACCTGGAGGATCTGGCCCAAGAGACTGCTCCGCATCCAAAATGGTACTCTAAATCTCCCTAATGTTTGTGTAAGCAGGCGTTGATTCATGGAGTGAAAACTCTTCTGGAAACATGCGAGAAATATCCCAATTCGCCAGTCAATTTTGTGCTTTTCTGGTCACTTTCACCGAGCAGCACGGTATGTTGTTCAGGTGCAAAAGTTTTTAGCGAATCCGTGCTGGGTTTTCTGGACAAGACAGCTGTTTCAGGTGCAACATCATCCGGTCCCTATTGATCTTGCCTATGACCTTTACAACCGTGGAGGTCAGATTCGGTTATATGTAATCCCCTGAATTATCTCTACGGAGCCCTTGTTAATGTGGCCAATTCCGGAAGCCAACAATGTCACTCAGGAAAGAATCCGGGTGCAGTCTTCGTGATCATCTTACACCGTTAACATGTTATTTGAGCCCCACTTGCCATTGCTCTTCTCATCGTGCTTCACGCGGCAGTAGACGGGATGAATGTATAAGGTGGCCAAGGGGAAGTCCCACTGGGGTGGAGAAACCAGTGAATTCCAAGGCTCACTAGGTTCGCACTGCACAAATGCAAATGGATCAACCGCTCGGGTTTGGCTTTTGGTGACAACATGATCGCCACTGTTAACGGTTGGCTGCGATGTCTTTTAGTGTCTCCAGCTAACTGCTTGAGGGATCTTTTGGATCTCAACCACAAAGACGTGAGAAAACAACTTCTCCTAAGTCCAGTGTACATTTCTTCATTACCTGCGGCCCCATTATCTGTTGACCTCCAGGTGGCTTTTTCTGCCTTCGAGTAGAAACGAAGAACAGGGCATCAAGCAGAAAACTTAAATCTACGGTAAGCACCTCCAGCCCCGACCAAAGAAGCCACTAAGCTGGATGCTCTGCGATGGAATGTTCTCTGAGCGGGTAAGCAATACTGAATTTCTGCCGCTAGCACTACTCACTGGGTCACTCCATCCAATGTAAGCTATACTGCGTCATGTTAAAACGAAGGCTGTATGACCACTGCGATGAGGTTTTCCCAGACTATGACCAGCGAATTGAGCACACCCTCAGGGTATACTTCTCTCTTTCACTTCCTTCTTTTCTAAGACATAAAACCTGTTTACTCGTCACGCAATGGAATACAGCAAACTGCGGCCTTTTATTTATTCGGTGATCTTCACGGAGGGTTCTCAGAGATGAGCACGGCAGCTAGTTGCGAATTTGAACCTGTCTATCCAAATCGACTGCCGGTGTTTCGGGAGCGAACCTGCCTTTTACTCTGTTCCTTGCAGTCCGCCACTCAACAATAACAACATTCAGACCACTGAGCGGTCGAAGTACAGTGGGAACATTGCAGCCCTCGAGTGCAAGAATCCGGACGTACACTGGCCAAGGCCACGATTCCCGTGATCTGACCTGGTCTGATCTGATCTGATCTGAGGATCTCAAAGCGACCAATTTCTTCCGCAACGAAGCTCCGTGTCTGACAATAGTACAACAGCTCTTTCCTTAATGCTACACTACACACAAGACCGTTCTAGGTCGGAAAAATATCAGGAGACACCATAAGAGCTCTAGTTCAAAGTATGCGGCTTGAGCCTTGGATAGGAGCTTGATCACCTCTACTACGGTGCTTCATCCGTGGCCACACTGCTTCTGGTTACAGTTACGGCTGCGAACAGTTTTGTCAGTGGCCCGGCCACCGCTGGCAATGGTATTTTGGGATCACCTTGGGGACACTAGCAGAGCCTGTATCTTTGTTTTTGAGCAGCTGTTTGATACTGTCTACGACCTCGTTTTCAAAACGAGTAGACCTACATTTTACCCAAGAAATGAGGATAAAATCCCTGGCACATTACTTTTTGTCTTCCTCTTGCGGCTATGGGAAAAGTCACACGTTTGGTCAACTTTGAGTCGGTCAGTAGACGAGAAGCTTGACCTTCTCACTTTGCTTCGTAGGTCAGCCTTTGGCAGTACTTAGCGGCAGTAAGCCTCGAGGTTCTCTTTCGCATTTCCATAAAGATTATTTTCGCGCTCTTCCAACCATTAGTTCCGAGAGGTTGTAGCTCGTTTTCTGAAGGTCAGTTGATTACGGAAGCTGAAGTGCCCCTCAAATACATTGGACTTTTCCCATGTCGCTTGCTTTCTGTGGTCGACGTTTTACAATGGCTTTCACACCAATACGATAGCTCCGCCCCACAAACCATCTGAATTGAGGTGGCCTTAATAGTAGCCTTATGATGATAATTCTAACTCGGTCTCACTTTTGCTCACTTTCCGTTCCTTTTCTCAGCCTCAAAAGAGGCTTCGTCATAAGGTCTGTGCCCATTCCGAAGAACTAACTTTGCCGCAGCGGACGAGCTGAAAAGGCTGTAGTTGGTGCAAACTACTAGGTGATCACAACATGCTAGTGGGACTCCAGAGTTTACGTTTGCCTTATCATTCAAGGCCTCGTTATTACACAGCCCAGCTTTGATGGTGCCTAACCCGGCCTCTAAATAACCTCCTGTTTGATTTGCTGGGCGAGAGTTGGGTCGTGCGGCTGGATTACTAGCTTCACCCGGGACGAAAACTTAGAGAATTTTCCCATCGGCCAAATTATCTCCACAGCTTTGAAGTGTTCCATGAAGGGGAACTCATTCTTATCCTCCTCAGAGTTACTGCAAAACCGAAGTAGCTCCCCTTCTTTATCGGCCTCCGCGAATTGTCCCCTGTATAGACGGGGTGTGGCCAAACTGTACCCTTCTGATCGAGCCATGACCTTCAGTGTCTAGACTTTGACTTTGCTGGTCACTCTTCGTCAGCGAAATTGTATTGGCCCTCTACTATTGTCATGGCCCCTTGGCATAAGGGCTCGAGCAAACTCCTTACCCGGCCTCACTGAGGCGACCAAACCTGTCTCCGCCGCAGCCGATGCAAAGACCAGATGCGGGAAATCCCCCTAAAACGCTACAATTTCATGTTTATAAAATATTTGCCTGTTTTATGCAATGTATGTTTTCATGAACTAACCGTTGCTTGTTCGCGTCGAAAGCGCTAATCTGTCATGTTCTACTTTGGACCTCCGTGAAGCACGTGCTCCTTTCTCTCAAGTTGCAATGTGGTTCTCGTTTTCAGTATACCTGCGATCGTACAATTGGGGTTCGTATTTAATTTATGTCAATGTTCATTTAACTAACTAGCATCGTGGAATTAACGGTCAATTAAGTTCTGATTTCCGGCTCTGTTTCCAATTTAGCTACGTATTGCTCGAGGGCATCTCACAGTAGGGGGGCGGCAGAGGAGGCCTCCTCGAGGCTGTCCGGCAGTTGAAGGAATTATAAGAACAAAGCCCTGCTTTTCCGGGGCTTAGATGCAGCACAGCTCCCCAGGGCCATAAGTTGAAGCTAGCTAAAATATGAGCATGTCACCGTTTCGTGGCACAGTCCCTTGCAAGTCGAGGCGTAAACCCGAGCAAACCAGTTCCCAGGTGTGATGGCCGCCCAAACTGTAGCTGCGTCCAAAGCTCGCCTAGATGAGTGCCGGCCAGAAATCACCTCTGAATGCTATAATCATCCACGGCAAAAAGATCTTCCGTGAGCTTCTGATCCCAAGTTCCGATTTCCCCTTCGCCCCTGTTTGCCTATTTTCTCCCGGAAATTGGTCCCAGTAAGTATTTCGTTGCTCTACTCCCTTTCCTTCCTTTGTTCTTCCTCTTATTTTCCCCCTCCATTGCCGACACAGTCGTTTCAATTATCCGACGCTGAGAAAATGAACCATCGAGGAACACATGGGGGCTACGAACGCGCAAGCAAGCCATCAGGCTGCCAATTCTGAGGACGGTGAACCAGACGTTTGTACTGTTGCTGCAGCTGAACTACGTGCCAGAACGTGAAGTGTTTACCAAGGCAATCAGTAAAGTAGAGCGGTGGGAGTCATCTGAAGTCTCCAGATGATAAAACCTGGAACAGTCGGCAGGTTCGAAGCCTCAAGTCCTATATACCAATGCAGGTTATCGGGAACTCGCCCCAAAAGTGCAAGTCAAAGCGAATTACTGAATGAACAACCTCGTAAAATAAGTAAAAGCCTCAGATATGCGATCGCAAAGACCCGAAGCGAGAGCCAATTTCACGATATGAGACGGACAAGCACGTGAGTCGGCACAGGTTCAACCAGGGGAATGACGGAGTCGCGCGCTGGACGCAAATAAACAAAAGTTAGTATACGGAAAGGTAAGTAGTACGAAGCACACGCACGATGTGTGTAGCTGAGTACTTCCGCGGAATCGGGGTAATATAGTGCTCCGGAAGGATCTTCTACAACTGATCGGTAAATTCTGGCAGATGTTGCGCAGACAGTCAATAAGTTATCGCAGGGTTTCGTAACATAAACCAAGACGGAGAGTGGCGAAGGGATCAACCAAGCACTGGTACCCCCAGAATAACAAATGGCTCGTCGTGTGCAAAGGGTTCAAAACACGGTCCAGCCCAATTCACCCCTTACAGCAATCTCGGAGACGAAACAAGCACTGGCCGAGTACGCAGAGGTCGCATGGTATGGGATATATGGTGAGAGGAACACTTGCTACAAGGCTACCACAACCCCGCGTGCCACACCCCGTGCTGGCTTCAGCACCACGGCGGCCATCGTGTTCAGCTTACCCCATCACCAGTCCAGCAGCTGGCACAGGATATAGGCATAGTTCATTAGTTGTGCACCAGTGTCTATCTGAGATTAAGGAGCAGCGAGAATAAAATTCGTTTTTCATTTATCACATCATGTTGTTCGCTGACTGCCCTCTGGACTCCACATTTTGCGAACAAACCTCGGGTCATCCGACCAACCCTGCACTCAGAAGCATTAAACTAGAGTTTTTCTCTTGTTAGGGCTCATCAGCGATGCGTATTCTCCAACATATCCAGGTTTTTTACCTCGAATGTGTGTGCGTTACCACCACACCACCCCGAGAGCAGAGCTCGAGACTGGCGCTTCTGAGCGCTTAACTTTTCGGATGACCCGAGGTCTGCGCGTGGAAGGTGGAGTCCAAAAGACGGTCAGCCAACAAGGCACCATCAATCACATACACTACCTGCAAAGCATTGCGTGATATATGCGCATACATAACATTATCGTTCAACCGAAGGCTTTCTGCCAAGCGCGGTCCCAATTTGACCGTCGCATGTGCACACTACACGCAGGCTCTCATGGCATGGGCCCATCAACCCCTATTGACAGTGTTCTCATTGTCAGGTGATCGTGGTGGCGTAATTTGAAGCATAAGGTTGTCTTAGGTGTAAACGGATCGCAACCTAGGTGACTGTTGAAGCGCTTGGTAAGAAATCGTCTTGTCGGGGTTTGAACTGCTACACAAAGGATACTAGCATATCCCTGGGTTGCGAATGTTGTTCAAAGCCTCAGGCTCCTCATGGTATATTGAGACTCTGCAGCAAATTCCAGAAGTCCCCTGGCATCGGCGGTTTTACCCAGATTGTTCGGCAAGGTGGACATCCGACAATTTTTCACACGATGAATGGAACAGGACACGTCAAACTCCAATGTGATAGCGTTTATCAGTGATGGGAAGGCCGCTTCGTCGCTCGGGCGGTACCTAAGGCAAGGGCTGATAGCCCATAGATTCGCGAACTCTGCTGCCTGAGAAGGTGAGTGACTGACGGTCCGAGAGATCAAAAATGCTCCTCGACCGGCATACTTTGTAGACATACCCCGGCCGAAACTGGCACAGATTACTCCGCTTCCAGCATTCGTGGCAGGAACTTCCGCGAATAAACAGTCTGTCGCCAAAAACAGTTCTTCAGCAAGCCCAAGTTTACCTCTAAGCAGACACTTGAGTAGGTGTCAGGCACTGTGGCACACTTCCCTACAGTTTTGCAGCAGTACCAGCCTTGGTCTTACATAACGCCTCAGCTGAACTTGAGCACATAGATTCGGCTCCAAAAAACTTGATTACTCCAGCTCCGTCAGAGTTGGCTACATGTGTCTGACCAACAGAAAGACTCATCAAAGTTAAAAACCCATCATCACCTAGCCTTTTCGCAGATCACAATTAATCTGGTCAATCCTCGTGAAAAGTTACCCAGTTAGTCATAGCTGCTTCAGCCTCAGCAGTCACAGCCCAAGCCCTTAACTCCCGGAGTTCTGACTTCTGGCTTCCTTGTGCAAAACTCTGCTGATTGGTGTCACGCGGTTCAGGCTTACAGCGGCATCTCGGATGTGGATCTGGATATCCAGTGCCTAATCATGATGAGGACAAATGGTGCAGAGTCATAAGTGAGGATGTGCATTATGAACCATCACGGAGATGAGGAAAAATGCTTCATGAAAGCAACTCTAAATTGAGTTTTGGATTAAGTTTTGGCGTCTGCGCAACTAGAGGACAAATAAAGTTTCTTCGTGTGAGTGTCCAATGGGCCTTTAGACCAATTAGAAGCTACAAAAGGCTACATCGTCACAGCACCCAAGCACGCTGGCACTTTGGAACAACACCCCATATTGATGGGGGACCTATCCTTCTCAATATACTTTTTACCGTCTGTCATGCTCTGCTAGATCTGAACCTGCCTCTTCTGCCTTTATTACCATCGTATTTGAATTTGGCTGGTGTCAGCAAGTGGAACAGCCCATCCGACGGCAAGGAACTTCCATTCTGTCAGCATTAGACTACGTCCATACTAACGAAAAAGTCGATCACTGAAGATAGCTGTACCCTGAGGCTTGAGGACGGCGAGATTATAACCTTCGAGATAGAGGACAACTGTGCCTTCGGGAGCAGAGGAGGCCATCTGTCGAAACTTTACCATGGCCGACTTTCTACCGATGGGAAACTTTCCAGCCACTCTTCTGTAGCCCTGCTTTTCGCAGTGCATCAGTGAGCCCTGAGGAAAAGCTAATGGAGTTCTGCCTGATGCAAAGCATCCGCTTCCGCTTGATCTCCGAAAGACACATATTATCCCAAACAGGGACTGCTAAACCGGACGTCAAAGACCTAAAGAAAAGGTTTGCTTGGGCTTGCTACCGGATATCTCACAGCACTTAGGATCATGCTCATCACATTCCCGTAGAAACCTTTTCTAGAAGCAGCGAAAGCAGGACACCACTGACTGCCAGGAGCAGTTCCTAACGGGAGATCTTACGGAGTCCACCTCAGTCAGTCAAGGTTCTTGCAAAACTGATGAAATCGAGGAATACCAAAACAACTTTTTCTGTCTCTTCTCGATCTTCTAATAACAAGTACCTCGACAAACCGCTGGACGTGGCAGAAGGGCCTACCAAGGTTTTTGCCTCTTCCTTAACTACTGACACAGCACCATTTTTCTACAATCCACCAGTACTACTACCAGTACTCTTATGTGAGCCACTTCTTTTTGTGAAACTCCTACCCTCCAAAATCGAACCTTTAATTTAGATTATCAAAATGTCTTTCCACCTGGATCGAACTCGTTATCATCGGCCGTATTTAAATTGGGAGGCCCAGATACCCCAATTCTTTTACCAAATTTATTGAATTTGTCTAAGAGGTTTAGTTGGTACCTTACATAGTGTAATACTTCGGCTATTATTCCAATTCATAGGAAGGAAACACAGGAAGACCCGGCCAACTACCGGCCTGTGAATTACACCCCAGTAGTATCGAGGATGATGGAAAGAATAATAGAAGGTGAACTAACAGGTCACCTCCTAAAAGATCATCTTTTAAGTGAAGGTCTGCACGGTTTTCTAAAACGTCGATTCTGTGCAACCTGTATGATTGACTTTCTGAACCTTATTACGATAGCTGCCAACAACGTAAAGGCAGTGATCTCGGCTTTCTTAGACATGTCTAGAGCCTTCGACTGGGTGTCTCATATCTGTTCGTTGTCAAAGACCAAGATGTATGGCATTGTTGACCCACTATATGCCTGGCTAGAGTCGTACTTGTCCTCACGCAGTTGGGTGGTAAACGCTGATGGCACAACTTCCACACTTAGCCCTGTAACCAGCGGTGTGATACAAGGTAGTTTAGTGGGCCTGTTGTTGTTCCTCATATACATAAATAATATATTTACCGTGGTTCGCCATGGAAGTGCGTTTTTTGCGGACGATGTAGATTTGTTGTACACGTTCGACCGTAATTCTCTGGTTAATACTATAGTGAAACTACCGGAGGATTTACGGATGCCTAATTCGTGGCTTGCTGATTGGGTAATGAAGTCCTCGGAGGACAAAAGCTGCATTCTTACATACAAGAGCCATGCCCTCCCCCCCCCAAAAAAAAGGACGTTTGATTCAAGGGATTATCTGATCCCCAACAAATCATCAGTACGTGACTTGGACATATACTACTCCTGTTTGTTCAACTTCTCGGAGCAAACAGACACTCCAGTAGCTAGGCCCTGCAGGTTTTCAGGACTTGTTCACAAAACATTCCGTTTGCACGAAAGTGAACTCAGTGTCATCACAACACACGTTAGACCACTGCTAGAGTTTAGTTCAGTAGTTGATTCTAACATGCTCCAGGTTGGCAGGACTGTCACTGAAAATGTTCAGCGCAACTTGACTAAACAAATAATTGGCTATTCGTCTAGTCTCAACTATAAACAGCACTGTGACCCTCTTTACCTCGAACCCCTGGCTCCGACGGGTAAAGAAAGACTTGTCCCTTGTTCACTCACTATTAAAATACAGATCCCTCAAAGCCTCTCCCGTGGTACAAAACCCATTATACTCGAGGCATTTGGTACGACACAGCAGTCATTCGGTCGTTGTGCCGTCCTCGAGAATCAGCCTACGGTCCAACTTCTTTATTTTTAGGTATTCACAAACGTAGAATAAGCTTTCACCAAGTGGCCGCGCCATAGCCTACTTAGCGAGATTCAAAGAGGAATCAAACAAATTTCTTGACCTACCGACACTCGTATTCAAAAGTGATCCATGCACTTTGGAGGAGCTTGCGTACGAAGCTGTTTTGGATTGCTGAAAGGCGGGTCTGAGTCACGGGCCAGGAGGCCTAGGTACCACGCAGGTTGCCGCGCATCACTCAAGTCGTACTGGCCTTCCGTGTACAACTTTGTGCTTTTGAAAGTTAAATCATCCACCAAGATAACGCCCACTCAAATTGGCAACCATAGCTCTAGGTCTAGAGCTCCTTTCCCCCCCCCCTTCCCATTTACTAGGCTCTCCGTTGGAGGAAGCCCAGTCATAGTTCTTATACTTGAAGTAGCTCACAGAGGCAATTCAACCTCCGGTGGTGACGTCACAGATGCTGATCCCACTATCTACCCATACACTAACCTCCAGTACCTGAACTCAGCCCACAGTTATGTTGCCACTCATTCTGTTCCCAATAGACTTTCTTACAGCTAATGCCGTTAGATTTTTCACGCGGAACTTCGTTTTTTTATTTTAGGCAGTAGTTACTCGAAGTCCAGTTTTAACCTCGTCTCTGAACCCGGTAGCCCCCACCTTTCCAAACTTTCGCCGTTCAACTTTTCCGTCTTACGTGCCATAGCACAAGCATAATCGTAACTAACTTACTTATCGAATAGCTTTTGGGTTCATTGATTCCATCATTTTCTGCAGTAATTTTTGGCCTAGATAACTTTCAAATAATATGGCAATTACAAACCCAGACCTAGAGCTTCCTTCTTGCCCCCTCTCCATGTACTGGGTTCTCCGTAGGAGGAAACTCGACCCTTATTCTTATTCCTTATCAACACCATATTAAATTCACCTTACCCGTTCCAAACCGGGCCCATTCCCCTTTTCTTAGTCTGCCCTAGCACTCCAACTCACAATCCCATTCCGGCAACCACCGATAATTACCAAAAGGTTTTTATCCTTCTTCACTGCCTTTGCCATTTTTTGCATTATTGTCGTCTCTGATCCGCTGGTGGCCCACATTCTTTGAAAGCAGTTCCGATTTCTGGATACCAGAGGTTTCTTTTTACCACTGACGTTGATCCCCAGCTGGGTGCATCCCAGGCTGCGTTGTTCCATTTTTTCCCCCAGACAACCACTCACGTGTACCTTCCCTTTGACGGCTTGGCAAAAAAATTGGCCCAGGTATCTTGTTGAAAATTCGACACTTGTCCGTCATTCCGTCACTGCCATATTGGCTCTACTCTCCAGGATCCCTCGCAACCTGGTCGCAAGCCCTCGGACTATTCGATCCCCACAGCTATGTGACAACGCCAATATCACTCGTGGAAACCCAGCCGGAGCCGGACGCTGTCAGATCCACCGCTTTGGCTGGCGCACAACGGGCCTGCTGGACATCTGCAACGATCTGCGGGTGCAGCTAGAATGGCGGATTGCACCTCCTGCTACCAAAAATGGTTTCCAGCTTGGGTGTCTAGCTCAGCATCAGCTCCACCCACCGGCACCGGTTGCGGCAAAAAAACACTATTTATACACCAGAAATGTTGCAAATATGCCGCAGTCTCTTTCACTTGTCACCGATTTTCCATCGTACCCATCTCCATCTCCGCCATCTTGGCTTGCCAATTCTCACCCACGGCAAAAAATGCTTCCCTTAGAGCATAACTGTCGCGTATTTAAAAAACCATTACCATGCTCGGCTCACCGTTCATGATCATTTTTCCCGAGGATCCATGCCAAACCACTCACTGACCCATTCGCAAACTTGTCAAATCCCTAAGATATAACCCGCCCCTTCTTATCACATTTACCGATATATTTGAAAAATATCACACTTAGTGTTGCCATGCACTTCCGTTTCACAATAGACAAACAGTATTTTTCACTGAGGAATATGTATTTTGCTGACTGTCCTTCGGACTCCAACTTCCAGGCACAAACCTCAGGTCATCCGACCAACCTGCATTCGGAAGCGCCAGACTCGGGTTTTGTTCTTGTTAGAGCTCATCAATGGTGCATATCCTCTGCCACACTCAGGGTTTAACTCCGGACCCTTTCACCTCGAAGGCCTGTGTGTTATCACTGCACCACCCCGCTCCCGTCCGGACTGATCCGAATGGCCAAGGCAAGCTTGTTCAGATGTCGACCTCTAAGACAGCCAGAGATGCCCGGCAGCTTCGAATGGAGACATGGTGCCAACCCCGTTCACTCCAAGTGAATGCCTTCTACGGAGTCAGGTCTTCTCCACAGGAATTTTTGTCCCCAGAGCATCCCAAAATTCGGCGATATTGAGGAAGTTCGCTCTCTCTATCCGTCCTACGGTTCGCCCACACAGGGCTGCAGCTTCGCAATATCCCCACTTTGCAAATATTCACTCTCCCCCCGGTACATCCACATCTGAGGGACACCTGTATCGCAGCATTTTGGTTTGTCGCCATCGCGTGACCCACCTCTTATAAATAACATCATCAGATAGTATTTTACCTGTCATTTACTTCACCGCCTAGATTCGCAACCGTATTCATCGGTTGTTTTCTGCTTATTCATATTCGATATTCCATCTTGGTAAATTTTACTGGACAATTTTGGTCCTTGCAAGTCTCTGGTCGTCATGTTCAGCCCCTAGACAACTATAATCATTACGTAGATACTTACTTGTCACTTGAATGCCCATCTTTCTTGCAAACCGAGTCTCTGCGACTACCGCGGCTACGCATCATAAACTGATCTGTCGTCTGGCTCCCATTTCCGTGCTGGTGCATCAAATTCAGTTTTTCTGGAAGTAAACAATTTTCTCAACGATTACATGTTTACATTCAGCCACTTCTTTCACCATTACCTAAGCAACCTCTCTTTACAGATGAGTCCTTCACTGGGTATTTAACTGGCTCGGCCGTTATTCGGTCGCTAGACTTTATAAGGGCAATCTTTGAAGGATCTTTGCTGTTCTTTGCCAGCAAATTCACCTCTTCCACTGTCTGGTTTCCAATCCCAAGCCGTTCCATACTCCGCGGAGCGCTATGGCTGGTTCACTTTTCCCTTGAGAACTTCTTTTTCCTCAAGGTAAACAAAATTTCCGCCAATTCCATTTGACTTTCTCAACGTGCAGTCCCCTTTTCTGTTATATTTGAGTTAAAGTCTACTACTTCCAACTAGCTTCACCGGGGCTCGGCCGGCTTGGCCACCCGACCCAGAGCTCAAATTTTCCGGGCTCCACCACAGAGAATAACTTAAGCAATTTCTCTTTTACTGTACTGCTTGCACTTAATTGAATCACCCCCTTGGAATTCGGATTCAGCTTCCACCTGTACCATTTGATCTTGTGTTGCGGCATGCCTCGGGGTTATCCGAAATGAACCATTACTATTATCACTATTCCAATTATTATTAGTTATTCTCATTCTTATGCTTATCATTATTATCATTATTATTATCAGGTTAACTCAGCCCAGGCCAGGCGTCGCAGAGATGAGTCAAGCAGGCAGCGAAATGACGGGGAGCGAAAAGGATGCTGCAGGCGGGCTGGCCACGCACTACTCCCCGTCATTCACTCCCGACCGACCAGGGGGCACTGAGCACCAGCGGGCCGTCTAGGGTGACAAGTATTCTCAAAGGGCCGAACCAGCCGGCTTCCCAACTGTTCGGGCCCGTCAGAGGCTCGGCACATTAGGAACAAGAAAACCAGATCTCGCTGAGATTTTGCAATTTATGCAGTATTAGTGTGCCGTGCAGCAAGCAGTTTGATCGTTCAATAAGAGCTGATCGAGCCCACGAGAAATAAAAAACCACGTCGATGATCTCTTTTTCAAGGCCGGCAACCAATATGAACCTCAAAACTAGCTCTCATCAGCACCACTCTAAGTGTAATATCCATGATGGTCTGAAAATTCCTCTTCTGCTTACATTCCTATGCTCTGTATCCAATTTCGGACCACTTTCTCTAACCTAGTTCATTTTGCCACTGTTTTGTGGTCGTCAAACAATCTACGCTTGGTGCGCTTTTTCCTTTTATGGGTGTGCTTTTTTACTGAGATTACTTTTCGGACAGTTGGTACGGTAGTGAGTCGCACTGATTCAACCCAGTTTCGTTTTATTACTTCTCGGTTTCATTTTTTCGCTCACGTCGACTGATCGTAGAAGTTCATCCCGCTTACGAAGACTTTTGGCTGTCACGCTCAGGAAGTTGTTCTTCGGGCCTGATTAGGCGCGGGGAACTTGTTCTACTTGTTTGGACTTCAGGACAGACTTTTGTCCCATTTTTGACTACTTTTTCGGCTGGATAATGACTGAGGCTCACTGTCAAATGTACGATCGTGTTTGTACTTATATTTTTACTCGCTAGTAGTACCGTAGAATTTGCAGAGCAATCGTGTTCTTGATTTGGGTTCTGCCTTGAATTGGGCCACGAGTTGCTTTGAGGCTCCAAGGTAGTATCCAGAACGGGTGAAGCTTAGTAGACGGTGAATCGAGCATTCAATCGTTCTCGGGCTTCACCCGAACCAGGACTTTGGCATATTGGTCGTTACACCAAGTATTCTCAAGGGCTGCAGAAGCCTACTTGTTGACGTTTTCTGCGAATTCGTTGAGGACGGTCAAATGCTCTACACGTGGACTACGTCAAACAAATCTCGTCGAGGCTATACAACAATGCTCTAGGTCCATCGACCAAAAAGCTCTGGCCTGTGACATCCCACTAGAGTTCTCAAAAGCCTTTGATCGGATGAAACATTACCTGCCATGGAAAAGCCACGTAAACCAGGGATCCACAGGCTCCCTGCACTCTCAGAGCCACTGCCCGTGCGGCCTGACATTCCAGTTTCATACAAATGAGACCCTCTTGGAAAAGATGTATGCACCATACAAATTACCAAGAGGCCCCATACTAGGCTCAGCGCTGCTCACTGTCCCCGTGAAAGATCTTCCACTTTGGGTAGACTCCAAAGTCCTTTCGCATGCCGACGATATCAGAATTAGCAGCATGGCTGAAGCCATAATGGAAGATGACACTGTAAGAAGATCTGGAGGGCTTACAATGATGGCTGGCCATGAGCCGCCCACCCTGTAATATAGGCAAATGCAAAGTATTTCGTATTATGGGGAACCAGGCCAACGAGCATTAGCTAAAAATTGGAGCACTACAGCGAGCAAAGCAAGGGAAAGATCCAGACTCAAACCTTTTGGGAGGTCTTTTTCAATTAGACGACTTTAACACCCTAGATGGCAGGGTGATGCTTGGACTAAACCAGCCTGGTTGTCTTCTGGGTAAGTTCACTCCCATGTCATTCTCTAAGAATTCCACACTTATCAGCCAGCACTTGGAGATAACAACTGTAAATGCCTGCCGATGCCGCGAAAAGATGAAAACGCACTTGAGGTAGTCCAAGGGGGACCACCGAACGCTCAAGGAGCCCAAAGAGCGTACTCCATCCCAAAAGACTTCGCGCCTTCGGTTTATACCGCCAGGTGTGCAGACGGCCAAAAGGAGGTCTCACACCTCCTTTGGACATTCTAGTCGGGTAGAGAATCCGAATCAGCAGCTTTTCACATCAGTGTCCATGTCATTGTCGAGTGGCCACTCCACAAAGCTGGAGCAAAAATGTCCACGACCGTGAGCTAGAAAATACTGTTTCTTGTTAGGTGGCTGCTGCCCGTGGAGAATGCTACCAACGCAAATAACTGAGAGGACCGGCAAACTGTTGTTCAAAAGTCAACTCGGTAAGCACGCAGCCGAGAGGAACCCGGATGTTCTAGTTGGAAATTCAATCACAGCATTCCGGATAACACCAGCCGTGCAGCTTTGCAGAGGCCATTAGATAGTGCTTGGGTTGGCGTGATGATGAGGTGATATATTTGAAGATTCTTCAAGAACTGGTTGTTGGTCGGCTGCGGCATCGTTTTGGAGAAGAGTTGCCAGGTTTGCTTCATTTCCTATATGTTCTCCCTCGGACGTTTATTGCCCATTTGGTAGAGGATCAGAAGGAGGAGGACAGTACAGAGCACGACAGAAAAGCATCGCCCATTACATTTCAACACTGTATGAGCGAGGTATCTGAGCAGTTTTTCTTGCCTTTAGTGCAACCTCTCGGACAAGACCAAGCAAAAGGATAGAAAGAGGGTTCAAGGTGACAAACTACGGTCAACTCGAGGCTAAATACAAATGAAGTGTAAGGATAAAACCAAAAAGGGCGCGAAAGTAGAGGAAAGAGAAAGGGTAATGAGAGGATATGGAGAAAAGAATCCCCAAAAATCGAATAATGGAAAGGAAAAGTTGAGACTATTGACAGCCGGTGGAAAAATATTGTATTTACATAAAAAAGAGAAATCAGGAAGGGGCGAGCTCCTGTGCAGGGCAAAAAAGAAAGAAAAGAGGGCATTAGTAGATGAGAAGGTAGGAAAGAGAAAGACTCAGAAGCCTGAAGGGTCTAGATCAGTCATGAGGGTGGACGAAAAAAACGAGCAAATTCTAGCTGTATCCTCCGCAAACCGGATCAAAGAGTCGTTACGCATCACCAGTCATGGGGACTGTCTTCCCTGGCACCATTCGGCAAGTCAACAACATACAGCACTCTGACATGCCGCCGGTTCCCATCTTGATAGTTTAAATCCGGGTGTGTGGCAAAAGGCAAGTTGCATGATTAGTTTCCCGTGGGGTCTTCCGTTATTTCCCTCCTTTCAGAAGACCTTCGAAGGTACGTTGTACGAGAAGGGTGCCTGATTTCTTTGAACGGAATGAGAGGACCTTGGGTGAATTGCAAGTCTATTGCTGGTAGTGGACCTATTACCAAGCCAAGCTAGTTAACTGTGTGCGCAGATTCAGTCTTCAACAATGGCCACTGGTTACTTGGGTCTATCCGTTTCCCACCGGCGATCGAACCGCAGGTTTTCTGGATTCCATGCATCGACGAGCGACAGGTGGCCTTTTTCTGGTAATTGGCGGCCTCAGTGCTCCTTCTACTTACGTGCTACCAAACATCTACAATGCTTTACCGACAGATTCCCCCGCTGCTTACATTGAGTAGTATGTGACCTGGACATAAACCAGCATAAACAGGAACCTTCCAGGGACCATTTGGGTCAAACATCTATCCCTGACCTAGTGTTCCGCTGTGAACATCTGGCACAAAGCAACCGGTTTCACCTGCTGCTGGTATCCAGCGACTATGCAATACTAGTCGTTCATTGGGGGCCATATGTATCTGCTTGGAAGAGGCCTCATTGAGGAGTGAAAGCAGGACGAATTCCCTTTGTTGCAAAGAAGCAAGCCACTGTTGCCTCGCCATTAAACTTGATCTTTGGAGACAAAATGGAAGAAGCCAGGGCTTACTTCAAATCCGAAACTGCATCGTCGATGGGTTGGTTTTCACCTCCGCATGGATGACAACTTTCAGCGAAAAGATCCTCTTGGTTTGATAAGGAACTGCAAAGTCACTTGCTACGACAAAACCAGGCTTGACAGCCCTTTCGACACTTCGGCGGGGCACGGCAGTTACAAACAAATCCGAAACTTTTGCTTGGCGCTAAATATTATAAAGATAGGCGAAATTTGAGTGCGACTTGCAGTAGATTTTGTCGTGACACCTGCAGGGCCAATTGCAAGCCCCAGCCGGAGGGCCAAATCCAACCCAGGCCTCCCCACACTGCCACGTAGTGGAGAGATCCCGGATTGTGACCGCCATGAAGCGGTATTGTTGGCACTTTACTCTGTTGATAATAACGCCACGAGGATTTCTTCATCAGCCCGGCTCCTTAGAGTTCAGTACTTACCATACTGTGATCGGTCACGGCGAGAAAGTTTGTCGATCCTGATCGAGGGCTTAGGCTGCACGAGCCGCCTGGCCCGAATGTGACTTGTCCAGTGGGTTGCTTCAGGGCAAAGGCTTGAGCAGCAGGCACCGACTAGAGCACAGAGCTACCCTGCAGACGTTTTTTAAGTTGATTTCAGCAAGGCGCTTGACAAGGTGCTGCAAAACCCGCCAGCTCACCAAGTCGAAACCTTTAGGGGTAAAAAATCACTGCAAGAGTGGATGGACGGCCTGGTTACGAGGGTGTCCTCTTTTTTTGGAATGGGATTCACCATACTCTTATTGGCACGAGGTTTGCAGCGGAGTAACACAGGGCCCCTTTCTCAGGCCTATTGCTATTCCTCGCGTTCAGCATCGATTTCCCACGGAAGCTGATGTTTCCTTGTCCGATCTATGCCGCAGACATTTATGTCTGACAAGTGATCAGAATAAAAGCATATCGTGAAGTATTACAAGTGGACGCCGATGCTTCAACGTGGCTGATCAAACTGTAGGCTCTCCCAGTCAATGTCCAAAATTGTACCCGGTTGCCGCCAAGATGTGAACTTTTGGCGCAGTGAATGAATAGTAGCATCTATTCCAAGTCTCAAAGAATACCAGAACACAACAGTTTGAAGTATGGATCACTGTTACTTATTTTCACAATCGAAGGTAGCATGCACGTGGTGATACAAAAGTATGATGATGAACAGCCGCATCATGAACCATTGTCACACCCACCACAACTCGAATGATGCTGGGGTTTTGTAGTTTCTAAGCATTTCTGTAGCCAAGCTTTCAGAAAGCCTCAGCATGAGTTCACTAGAGCTTTCCAAGACAAAATAAACATGGGGGGTTTTAGGAACAATATTCACATCAGCAGGAATTCCAGGGGCTCAGCAAAGAACTTGCTCAACGTGTCTCCGGTGCACCGACCCATTTTCCATATTCAAAACTTGTACGGAACGGTTGAGGAGCTATTCTATTTCAATTCCAGCCTCCGATCGTAAATAACTCCTTTTGTGGTAGGATTAACCAACAGATTCAACGCATCCTAAATCCGAAAGGAGTACTCGACACTTAAATAATGTTGCTGGACTAGAACAAGCTGTGACATGGGTAGTATTTCCGTACTAAAGCAGGAAGTCGTCCACACCTCCCTTAGGCTTTATGATGTTTGACTGATTGGTCATCTTCAGAGCAATTTTTCAAGTGATAATGAAATTTTCGGCCGCTCCATTTTACCGCAGGTGTCTGGGTGCAGTAAGCAGGTGAAGACATCCCATTGACCAAGGTAGAGTGATAAGTTTTTCAGCAAGAAAGTAACTTCCGTTGTCAATAATCAACGCATGGGGCACTCTCTCACGGCTAAAACTCTTCCTCAAAGCAAATAATGTGAATTCCACATCATCTGACGTTGTGAAGCACACAACCGGCCACTGATAATAGGAAACACCAATCCTCAAGCCAAAGTATACGTTGGGGAACGAACCATAGTGTTCCGCATGATATCTTTGCAGAGGTTTGCAAGGTACCGGCCACGGAGTCCATTTGGGAGGCAGAGAACGGGTTTCGTGTGCACAATGGTCACGCCTTTTGGGGAAATACACAGTAATTCCATCGACCCCATGCCATCAGCAGGTTAGGCGAGCAGGAGCCTTCATCATCATAACTCATAAGTAAAAAGAATGCTAATCGGCCAGTAATCATCACCGAGGTAATGAAAGAATCACAAAGAGAGCGTTTAAGTAGAATTTTATCTAGTGTCACAGCCAACCCCTCTCCCCCAGAAAAAATCAAGAAGCCAAAGCTTAATTTCGGCATTCCATTCCCGTTTAACCACACAGGAAATAGATGCAGAGCATCCGAGTGAAGGGCAAGTTAGATCCTGTCGGCTCACAGGAAGTGGTCGCATAATTAAAG
This sequence comes from Fasciola hepatica, assembly GCA_948099385.1. Lineage (NCBI taxonomy): Eukaryota > Metazoa > Platyhelminthes > Trematoda > Plagiorchiida > Fasciolidae > Fasciola > Fasciola hepatica. The sequence continues at coordinate 2,113,268 of CANUEZ040000112.1, read as the reverse complement.
GATCAGAATCATATGGGTCACCTGAGTGAGTGCAGACGGATTGGTCTAGGTGATGGGGAAGGTGTGATTAAGTGAGCATCTAGTTTTCACCTGGGAGAAAAGTACTGAATGGGCTCAAAACAGGCGACTTTTGCTCGGAGATGCCAATAACAACAATGTCAGTATGGGGCAGTTTTGATATCAGACTAGAAGCCACCGGCGGCCACAATCAAATCATGGTGAGGCGTACCACCAACCAGAAAATAAAGCAAAATACCTTTTTTGATGGTGAAGTCACCGTGAGTAAAAGCTAAGGGAATCATTTGAGATCTAATTTTCCGATGCTTGGGAAAAGTTCTTCAGAAAATGCTTGGAGACTGACTGAATTTGGCCAATTTTGCCACATCTGAAGAATTCAGCATCACAAAAATGGCACATTAAGCGGAAACGTAATTTTTCGCGTGAATCCCACCTACCGAAAATGAAGTCATTGATTCGAAAGCATTAGTGCAATTCTCCGGAAAGTGAAAGTGACAGACACTCCCCTGCATGAATCTGCAGGGTTTACTGAATGACCTTTAACTTGCCCGGAAACGCGGTCAAACAGCATGATTTGGGATGTGGGCTCCATTAGATGAACTACGTCTTGATACTGCTCACAGGCTCCACTAGCTTATGAAAGAGTAGGGCCAGGAAGAAGAGGCATTTTACGCTGCAACTACTGATAATTGTTGCCAGCTATCAGACGGTTTGGAAGCTGCCCTTCTAGTTGATCCCTAAAACTGAAAAGCGCAGTTTGTGTTTGAAGTGGAAGAATAAACTCCTGAATATCCTTCTGATTTTCCGTCGATGCTGATTAAATTTCGCACGTTCAGCAATTTCATAGTCCATTGGATGGGTATTACGGATTACATGATTCCTAATTTCTTATTTCAGGAAACCAGGCTTCTGTGCAAAGGACAAATTCTTGTGCAAAATCTGATGGCTTTCTGGCAACACTCGAGAAGACAGCTGCTTTGCTTTCCTCAAAATCTTCCTCACAAACAATAGGCCACAACTCATGTCTTCCAAAATAATCCACAATTTCACACACGCGAGCAATTAGGCCCAGAAATTCCGTGCAGCAAGAGTGCATGGTTTTAAGCGACTGCCCAGAGGCCATGCGCGAGGCTCAGTCCTAGTAAATAAATAGTGGCATCTATTGCAAGTCCAAACGAATACCAGACCACAACAGTTTGAAGTATGGTTCACTGTGACTTATTTTCACAATCGAAGGTTGCATACACGTGATGATACAAAAGTATGATGATGAATAGCTGCATTATGAGCAATTATCACATACAGAGACCGAGACCCATGGGCGCCTATTTTTTCCAAAAGGGAACTCTTTGAGTGTCCTTGGGCAAATACCGGGGACTGATAACGTCTTCTTCGCACAGAACAAGGAGTCACATTTTCAAGGTTCGTACCTCGTCCTGTAGCATCTACGGTTCCGTCAGGTGAGCCTTTGGAAGGTTATTTTAAAGCCTTATGGGCTCCTATGTACCTCACAAGTACGTCCTCTACTGGGCAATGGCCGATGAGCATCACTTCTTTGCTCAGGCGCTGATCTCGCGAGCTGAAAAGAGTGCCGTGAGCATCAACTTGTTTCGGCGCTAGAATACGGCAGATCATGTACAAAAAGCTGTAGAATTTGAAGGATTTATTTCTGGAGGCTTCTCGAGGGATGGGAGGCGACCCGATAAGCTTTCAAAGAATAATTTTGACAGAAATAGGCCCCGGGCTGCAAGCTGGATTGCCCCTTCTTGGTCACCTTCTTGACCACCGACGAGACGTTGGCTGAAACAAGAGTGGACAAGAAAATGATTGGTGTCTGCAGACGTGGACCGAAATGATCAAACATCTTGCGTTGATCCGGGCCAGAGAAGACCGATAGCAGTGGGATCGATCCGCGAGCAAGGCCGTGAAGGAGCGGAAGGGCGATAGGTTAATCAGCGCCGATCTTTGGGCAGGAAATTTGCGCTCGCTGGGAATAGCCGACGGTTGGTGTATAGTTAGATGAGTTGGCCACTTTTATCTGTTCAATCGACTGAAAAGCCTAATCGGCAGCATATAAGCTCTTTCACCCAGTCGAGGCTTCCAAGATGAGCACCAAAACCACCAACAACAACCGCACCTTCTGTAGAGTGCACGTTGACGAGCAGCTGAGACACATCTTGGGAGAATTCTTCTTTAGCCCCAGGTGAGCTTCAGTCATTTGAGGCATACACAGAAAAGACAAACAGGCAGCAATGCCACAGTCTAGTGCCACTGAAAGGCACAGGACCATTCAGCCGAGCTGCGCACAGGAGACTGCTCTTGGGTCTTTTATGCGTGTTTTGGGGACGCGGCACATACGTACCTAAAGAGTTTAGCGAGTTATGGGTAGAACAGCCCGTTGCCCAGTTTGGCGAGGTGTGCGAAATTTAAAAGCAACAAGTGGGGGCGAATACTTGGGTCTGAGAATCGACTTTCTACTTTCCCTGTCTCCAAGTCACTGCCCACCGAGAGCTACTTATTCACGGTCACGACCCAGTGTGTCTTCTTCCGTTTACAGTTGGAACGTTAAAGATAAACGGAAAAGAGATAAGAAGTGATTCCGGAAGGACAGCCGGAGATTTTTGGGTGCGTCGTACATCACGGCTGCTCACATCGGAGAATGAGTTTTCTTAGGGAACCCCAACAGGAGCCTTTGACTCAGAATTCCACCCGCGAGACAGTGGAGTGGTAACCCATCATGAGCACAAGACCGAAGAACCTGAGAACTAACTTCTAATCCGTCATGTGAGACCTAATTGTTGCATATTTTCTGTCTTGTACTCGTTGGTGCTTCTTTACCAATCCGCTTTTCGGATTCAATTCTTAGCCCCATGCACTCAAGGAAGCAAGCGGAACATGGACAAAGCACCATTACTTGAGCCTGGGGCTGTCAAAATTAGGCGGGCGAGAGCTGCCCAACAAAGTGCTAGGACTTCTCCCACCGTCGGAAAACCCCAGGTAGTTCTATCCTACGTCCACCTAGTCGAGGGCTTAAGATCAGTAGACCTTTCCACGTCTATTAGCTGAAGTGTTCTCTCCGGAGGCTTGGTGCTTAGAACCAGATTTGGTCCATCGGCTGGCTCTGGGGCCCGACTTCACTTGGAATCAGACCATCGACTCGTCAGGTATGCTCCTAGGCGACAAATCTCTTATTGGCGATCTCTGTTGATTCCCCCCCCCAGATAAACGCACCAGAGGTTTATATGACGTCAAAAGACAGTCAAGTTTCTGGCTACTGGGGTTTGATTCCCAATGATTAAATACTTTTATTGTTGGTACATGGAGTGATGAACAAGAAAAAATGGATAACAGGAGACGAATTAACATTCGAGCTGAAGTACCAGCTGTTTAAGGTAGAAAACGCATTTGTTTGGCAGTCCGGTCAAAAACGTCAGTCGATTCAAGAAGGCCAGTCAGTCAAAGCAGGGATCGGAGGACCTGACCAACAAGACAGAAGAACGAGAGTGAACCCTATACAAAGTCTCACTACTGAAATGGTAGCCGGCGGCAAAAGGTGGAGAAAGGATTAAACCGGAGTGGTACAGTGATCGCATCCTCCGCCCAAGGAAGCCATCCTTTTTTGCTACTAGTGCCACCGAGGCACGCTGGCCATCAAGCCACGTCGAGGTGTAGTCCCGTCGTGATGGGCGAAAGGAAAACGGGAAAACCCGTCGAATACTTTTAGGAGGTATCTGGTATATGCTGGTGATGTTTATGATCTTCCGAGGCCTATGCTGAGTACTTCAAAGCTTTCAGTAACTTTGAGGGCAGATACATAAAGTAGACGAAACATCTCTTCCTCACCTCTGAGTGAATGCTAAAAGATAGCACCGTATTCGTTATTTCTTGGGTAAAGAGCGAGAGGTATCGGACACGCACAAAGGGGGTCACACAAGCTACTTTCAGGTGGCATAATGGAGTACGAAGCCGGCATGGGTCAGTACGATTGAAGTCTGGGGCTGAGGGTCACCGAGAGGCAGCGATTGCTTTCGGGTTATTGCGTTCGGTATGATAAACAGAGTAGTGTTAAAAGGCGGAGTGTTTTATCTGCCATTGTCGGATCTTCTCATTTTCAATCTTGCATCGATAGATTGTTAGACGCTAAGGCCACCGACCGCTGACCCCTGACAAGTCTAAAGTGATGTTCGATCAAGGAATGGCGCCCGTATTACTACTTCATAGATCTAGCGTGCCTTCCCTCTGGCTGCGGGGAGGCAGTGCTCAGTTGAGGATGAAGTTCGAGAAAAAAGCAACTGGTCCTCCGCCTAGATAAATATTTAAATGCAGTAGTAATACCAAATGCACCGGATTTGGCGAACAAATGAACCCCCATGACTCTGGTGGAAACCGCGGCATTCGCAAGTTAATACAAGTTCAGTTCATCTCAGTTCCGACAAACGGTGGCCATGCAATGGGCGCCGTAGCTTTGGTTGCTGTCTCCCAGTGGCAATCTTAAACATAAATAAAGAAGGAGACAAGAGTATGAAGGGAGCAAGAGGAGGTTTAAATAATGGAACTAAGTGGACGAAGAAAGTTTGTAGATGTAGGAGCTTCACCGATAGCAGCTTCCAGGAGCATCATGTGGGGTGCCTAGCCACTGGGTGGAAAGATTTCTTTGACCTCTTCCAGGAAGTCCAACAAGCCTTACATGGCTGAATCCACTAGTTAGGGTTTTCATGCCTTTGTTACATGTCATGATGCTGTTAATGAAATTACCTGAAGCTTCGGCAGGATGAGCAAAGTTTCTTATGTCAATGGAGGACGCGTTTTGGCAGAGGATTATGAGGTCCAACACCCGCAACATAAAAAGAGCCATCAAAACTCCCCTGAGCTTTGAAAACACTTGGGATAAAAAGCGTTATCAAAGGCTTTAGCTTTTCGGGATCTAATATGCTGGAAACTTTGGGCACTCGGTAAACCAGAATATCTTTGTTATTTGAAAAAGGCCTTGTTTTGTTGCTTTCCATAGCAGTATTCAGTGGTGACCTCCCACAGTCAGTCTGCTTTTCGGCTATGATGTTGCGAACTGTTGGACTGTTTGGGTAAACGAAGTGGACAGCAAACTTTTCAGAGAGAATTATTGTATCTACTCCCGTCACCGACGCCGAATGGAATACGAGTGAGCTTTTGGAGTAGACTGCAATCCACGGAAGCTGTACTCTTGTGTCTCTCAGCATGCTTTGGTATCTACTGAAGGGCGATTTTCGGCTCGAAGGTGCCAAACGTAGTGACCATCACTATCTGCCAATACATTTCCAATACAAAGGAATGGATAAGCATGGGGATTGGCGAATCGATTAGTTGCCGGGCTCTGGTCGACTACCTTCCTTCACTTGCTTCTTTCGTTAGGGGTTAAAAACATTTGTGTCCCCCATGGAGACTTTAACTTTTCGGTTACTCTGGTTCCAGTGGGTGCTGTTTTTCTGATTGGATCGGCCAATCGTCTTAAGGGGTTTGACTGCGAGGCAGTGGCGATCAGCTTAACGGGGTTTACACGGAGACTGAGGAAAAGAGGCTCGACTCGAGAAGCAAGTGGGCCGGGACAGAAAGCTGACATATACCTGAAAAACTAATTTCAACTAGCTGGTGATGCTTCAGAAATTATCCAGCAACACTTCACTGCGGTGGCTGAGTAAAAGGGACAGTTCAACGTTGTCACAAATATTGTTTACATACTCGAGGTAAACAAGACGGAGTCCGTAAGAGATAGGTAAACAAATGCCGTTGTTCAGTTCACTCCAGTTCAGTTCAGACTGCACAAGACGGATAATAGCCAAGGCCAATCGAGCTTTCAGAGTCCTTTCCATGTTACGCACACGAGGAAGGCACTCACCACAGCGCGGTTCATTTTTTCGACTCCCGCAAAAAATAGAAAGGAAACATAAAACCCTATCTCACATCAACTGCGAGGGACATTATGCATTGTGAGCGTCCACTAAGACATCATGTAGCAAACGGAACAGCTCAGTAATTGAACAAATCATATCTGTCCGTCTGGTAACATCTGAATTCGTTGTCAGGAATGATCTCATCCCACTTACGACCTAGGGCTTCTTCGAATTCCTGTACGGTTCTCAGTACCATTACCATTTTCGGCAGCATATTCCAGTAATCGGCCGCCCCAAGGCTGAAGAAGTGAGACCCTGCTATCAGCCTGGATCAAACTCTAGCCAGCTTTTTCCCGTGATCTCGACTTCGGAAATATGTTGCCATGTGGAATGGACCCTCCGGTCTAAGTTAGGGAAGTCTTTTTATTACCTTGAATGTCCCATGGGATAGCCTCAAAAACTCTCCCTTTCCACGGGGAAAAGCTTGAGGTCCCTGTTTGTACATCTTGCTCCTGTGATCTTCGGCCATGCGCCTTGCAAGACGTTATACATTCTGCAAACAGGCAGCGTCCTTTACTCAGAAGGGCGACTGCGCTTTTTTAAGGCGGTCCAACTACAGACATATACACTGACATCAAAACCATCAGCTGTCTGCAAGAAAACTTTGACCTCAACCGGAAGAGCTCACCGAGTGCTTTTTTGCAGCTGCTGCACACTGATCCGACCACCCACGATCAGAAGTCACCGCAATCCCAAAGCCTTTACCCTGTTTACTGCCTCTACAGCGACTAGGTCTAAGTCGTGTGCAACCATCAGGCTTGTCGCTGCCAGCGATGCTAAGTGGCTTTCCCAGAATTGAGAGGTAAGTCCCGACTGTATGCCCAGTCACGAATGGCAAGTACGTCTCTACTCAGCTCCTCTCCTACCTGAGCCCCCACCAATTTCGCATCACCCGCCAAATAGAAGCTTGGTGACTGTAGGACTGAGGCCAAACCATTAGTGAGCAGTAGAGGTGATAAGGGGCCTAGTACAGACCGTCGTGGCACTCTACTGGGCCGTTTTCTACTTTTGAGTTCTTGTCACCCGCCCTAACGTAAAACGTTCTACCGACAAGGAAGTCCATTAGCCATTCCTGAATCTGCCCATTTATACCGAATAACTTCAACTTGGTTGGTAGAAGCCGATGGTTTACCGAGTCAAGTGCTTTGCTGAAGTTAACATAACACACTTCTACCTGTTTGCCTTCGTTCACGCTTCCAGTGAATTTGTCCAGTAAGCTCAGGAGGTTGGTGAAGCATGACCTGTTTTTATAATTCCGAGCTGAGCTGGGCAAAACTTAGGAAGCTCCAGTAGACCCTCGCAGAAATGCGCTCGGATTATCTTCCCTAAGGCTTTGCACAGAATGCAGGTTGAATAAACAGGTCTGTTGTTCCCTATTTCAGAACGGGGTCCCTCTCCACGTATAGCTGCCGCTGCTGCTTTTTCAGTTTTGTGACGACCTTCCACGGTTCACGGTGGCCTTTTATCACCTGTGTCTTTGAAGAGGTAGGATATCAGCCAAAGGCCTAATGAAAGCAGGGAGGACACCTCTCTCGGCAGACTCATGGATATTTAACCCTTCCAGTTGTTTTCGTGCGGTTTCCTCCAATAAATTTATTTTGTTATGCCAATTGAATGAGTCACCCCCCAAAAACTTGTTGGCACACCGTTATCTATTCTGTGCGCGCTACTATACTACCCTCTCAGAGCATCTGCTTGGCTTAGGTTGTCCGCTGCCACTCGATGATCATGGGTCGTCAGTGGTCCTCTCTCAAAGAACCCCCAGACTGCAAGTGGCTACAGTATCGGTCTGGGGGCTTTCTGCAGCACCGGGCTATTTTAATATCATTTATGCACTTAGAAAACCGCAGGAGGTCCACCATTTAACCTTTGTGCTTAATTTGGCGAATCCAAGCTTCGAGACTTTCGGAAGCGTTGGAGACAATAAAACAGCGGTTTTTACGCTTGACTGATTAGCCCATTGCGGTGTCTTCTGTGGGGCTGCAAGTGCACAATATGATTTGCTTTTGTGAATCCACTATGAGCTACTTATGATTTTTTATGATTGTCTGATAATTTTGGCCCCCGAAGCCTCCAATTTCATTGATTGCCCGCATAGAAGCGACGTTTACGAGCATAATGACAATAGCATCGGTTAGACAGGCGGGTGCTACAGTAGCAGCAGCACTAAATAAAAGCAAGTTTGCGGCAAAAGCTTCGCGGTCATTTTTGCATTTTAACTGGAAGCGCTCCCTAATTCCCCATTTGTCACTTGCACTTTCGCCAGCAGGACATCAAATGTGCCAGTGACGAGTGTTGCCGCCTGAATAGCAGAACGAATTGCCTACAGTTGAGATTACGTGCTGCAAAGGCGGCTTTTGGCGTATAGCAGACTTAGAAAACGTTTTTGTGATATGGGCCACGAAGGTATCACGGTTATGCGGTAAAGACCGTGGGCCAGCTAGTTTTAGTCGTCTGACGAGATCATATGCTGCTCTGGGATCGATATCTTTATTTCCCAGGGGCCTTTGGCGAATTTGATTGGACAGCAGACCTCGAACGAAGAAATCATGTAATACTTCATCCATAAGTGCTTTTAAGGCACAATCACGGTTGGAAATTTTAAATCCTAAAGGAATATGTTAGGATTCTGGCCACTTTCTCGAAGAGCAGTCGGGGAAATGTGACAAGAAAGGACGTTATTCTTGGGTTAGACGTAAAGGTCAATTAGAATTCCGTTGGCAGAATCGAAATTCGTGCGTCCCGCGAAGTGTCGGTGGACAAAGAGAACCAAATTAGTCCATGTTGTGAGTTGGCCTACATCTAGGTCTCTTATGTTAGTCTAATAATTATCTAGAGTTTTGTTTCAAAGGATCCAGAGACCAGGTAATTCTGACGAATGAGAAGCGGCGTAAATTCGTTGTGCCTGGAGCAATTCGCCCCACTTAGCGAGCTGAAAAATATTTAGTAATTTACCAACAGACGCTGAGAAACAGCCGAGGAAAGAGAATTTCCTTTGAAGATGAGGCCTCGATCAACTTTTCAGTTACACGTATAATGGATGATAGAATCTAGCAACAGTCAAAATATTTAAAAAAAGAAAAATTAAATGAGCACGGGGGCAAACCTGTCCATAGCACAGCTATGTTACCCGTGCTCCACGAGGAGGCTGCTTTAACGACGTATTCACTTGAAAAACGCTCTACTACTGAGAAAGAGAGACTGACCGTCGGTTTTTTCAGGAAACTGAGTAGCAGAGGATTCAGAACTTGGAGATGTATGACGGAGCTTTAGAGTAAAATGACACCGAACAGAACTACCGGTAAGTGTTTTGCCCCAGTTAGTGTTCTCGTTTGCCTAATGAGCCACTTTTGCTTGGTGATGACCGACCACAATTCCGTTCACGGCATCAGCTGGTGTATCGCAGACCAAAGGACTGAGCCTCTCTGTCGTTCGCTCGAATTCCATGGCCTGCCTGTGAGATGACTTACCATGTGGCCACCCACCGACTGGCACGGCACAGCTTTTCTCGTAGCAAGTTATTTTTCTGTTCAGTTCTTTCAACCCTTTTAGCTCACGCTCCCCCGCTTTGACTTCGATCGCTACCCCGCTGCACCAGTTGGCTAAGTGCAAAACAAAAGAAGCGTAAAGAACAGATAAGAGGAAAAAGCTATGCGATTCCATCACTATGACAAAGACAAACTCAAACACAACTTCTCCGTTGACCGCAATACTTAGTCGTGCACATTTCGTGCCCTAAAGTGAGGTTGACTCATTCTATCTCAAAGGGCTCGTAGTTCCACGTGATAAGTATACAAAATACTCAATGTGTTTAAAAGTCTCGAGTTTTTTTAAATCCTTCTTGCGAAGGGGTGCAGCCGCCGGGGCAACTTGAGGCCCACAGCATCTTTAGGGCTAGCCATCATTCTGCCTCTTAAGGGAGAATAGATTCACATAGGGTCCCAGCAGATCAAACTAGGTGACGATCATTACCGTTCGTAGCCGCTTCCTATTCCGCGGTATGTTGGATTGGCCCACACATGGTTGCGTCGCTCAAATATCGGAGCCCAGTGCTTTGTTCTCTAAGACTGAAGAAAATTACTGTAAAGAAATGTCAATTTCGATCAATTTCTCAATGAGACCCATCTCTGTTTTCTAGGGTAAGTGGGTTTGGATTCTAGCGACTTCGGTGCGGCTTCACCCCTCAGGTGATACATGTCATACGACACGGTTTCAGCAAACTCAATGAGTCACTCATAACTCAACCCAGCTTTTGAGGACAGGCGCGGGAAAACAAATACCTGGTCAAAATGCTGAATCTAGGAAGCAAGTGGTAGTGGGTCTGGCTCTTGCGCGATCGCGGTTAAATCTGTGGCTACCTTTAGCTGACACGGCCGTGGTGCGTGCGCTTACTATTATCGATGAGTCCGATGCATAATTAAAGCTTTCCGTGGCTCGACTACTTACTTGTTACGCTGCTCACCTCCCTGAGGTTTGTCGTCCCTTATCTATAGCGGGACACGCGCTTCTGAGCCATAAGCGGCTAATTCACCTGATCTTACCTTGCCTTGCATGAGCGGATTTGTTGTTTAATGAGTGGGGCAGTGAACTGAAGTAAACTGAGGTACTTCTACCGATCCTGAGTAGGATCTGGTGTCTGGCTGAACAACCATTTGGCACTGAGTTGTTAGATGAAGATGCGGGTCAGGTGAAGCCTTTCGCCGGAAAGCTTGTCCGAACAATGCAGGTAAGGCCTCCATGGTATCCCTCAGTAAAGTGCATGTATATTGATGAAGTCCTACTAGTCATCACGCATGTTAGTTTATGCTTGTGCTTGAGTGATGTGAAAGATGCATACCCCGCCGGTAGCTGACCGAGACGTGTAATGCGGAACTACAAGAAGTCCTGATAATCAGGCTCGGTAGTGTTTCAGATGACAGCCGATTTTTGTCGCTTATCGAAGCGACCGGCTGAGGTGGGATTGAGATTTGTTAATCTCGTGGTGATGCGCGCTCAGTTCACTGCCAACACAGGCCGCTGCTTAAATCAGCCTGTGCAACAAACCAATTAGTTCACCTTTATGAGGTCTTTTTATTTTCTTCTCCAACGTCATGATTACCTTTTTGCAATCCACCATCAACTGCTGTGGGTCATGGTATGATCAGTTTGTCTGCATTACTTTTATATCATCATTAGAAGCAGCATCATCACCGTCATCATCATACGGCAGTAAACACGGAGCAAGCCCCACCAAGTCCTGTGCAAGGCCGCGCGCGGCGCGCGGACCGAAAACCTCGCCGTTTTATGTCTGACAGATTTCCTATGATAGAACCTTCCGTGTCACTCAAGCTGAACGGACTTCAGCAAAGCTGAAATTCTCCCACAGTCCAAAGGTCCATCTTTCAGATCCCCGGCAGCTCAAGACGCAAGATGCAGTCAAGACTAGTATCCCTAACCCTTACACATTTTCCAGCGGTCTGTTATCCAGTTCGCCGGCAATACCAGATGCAAGATACTGTCAAGATTTGTATTTTGAACCCTTTTCCGTTTTCCCATTTCCCGCTATCCAGTGAACTATCTTACAGCTCACTGGTGACATTCAGATGACAAGATAATCACAAGATCCGGGAACATTTGGGCTTTAGCCTCGTACCCGTGTATTACTTCAAGACTTCAAGACTACTTCAAGACCTCTGCTTTTTTCACCACATTGCACGTAGCGGCAGAAAGGTTGGGTATACATGGTGGACAGAAAGTGGACCTACGGGAGTGGGTAAAGGAAAGAACACCATAGTAACCAGCCGACGGAATAAACTGCTTGGCTGCACGAAAGCCAGTCGATCAATAATTCTGATTCGACGCAGAGCGACACCACGGTCATCGCTGTTCTCTGTTTGCTGCCATATCCTTCAGTTTCTACAGCCAACTGTTTCAGGGATATTTTGGACCCCAGACACAAAGACGGAAGAAGCCTACTTTTCCTAAGTTTGCTGTACACCTTCTCAGCTCTCATAACCAAGCCATCTGTTGGCCTTTAAATAAGTTCTTTTAATCGCGAGTAGCAAAAGAAAACAGGGGGCTGTGCAGCAGACCTAACCCCTCCGTAAGCAACAAGTGTCCAAACCAAAGAGACCTATTAGACTGGATAAACCCTGATAGAATCTTCTCGTAGGGACCCACTACACGAATTTCGACCCAAGTACTGCTCGCCGATTATTCCATCTGGCCTTCACGGTAATATGCAAACTTCGATCGTCGAAGACCTTAGGGCGACGGACATCCTTGGCACACAAACTCCACCTCTCGCAACCAAGCAACAGAAAAGCGGGGAAAGCAGCACATTACACACGATCTTCCACCTTCGACGGAACACCAGGTTGCGCAGTAAGTGCTTCTGTCCAGCATGCACGTTTACGTGGTCCATATTTACAGTTTTCACACACTAAACTTGCTTTGCTACCACTGTCACTTGATAGGCCCATTTCCGTAAAAAGCAAGTCACTACTTTTTCGAGAAAAAAGTAAGTTTCTCGGATTGTTCAAAACTGGCTTCCACAGAGTCGGAGCTCTTGGACGCTCCTTACCTCTTACTTTCACACGACTATCCCCTTCCATTAGATAAATCAGTTTCATGAATGTCACTAATCACTCGCGGTGATTCAGGCCGGCTTGGAGCAGGCACTGGCCCAGTTTTGCTACGACAAGCAGAGACCTTAGACCGACTGTAGACCTGAACACCCCAGGTCACACGTTCGTATATAACAGCTGGTAGGATGGCGAAACAGAGCACCCAAATGGTAGTTTGAAGTCTGATTTTGTTGTTTGTTTGCATCTCATGTCGGAGCCGAAGAAAGGTTTTTCATGCTTCATCAATCTTTGATAGTACGCCAGGCATCTAGCTGGCCCTTCGAAAGTAGAGTCAACCCTAGGCACCTGAAGGATACTGCACATTCATTCGCCCAACCAGTGAAGTAAATCAGATGGCCATGGCCAGGTCAAACGAGCTTTGCTTTCGTTGTGCTGACTTCCGGTTCCATGGTCCCTACAAAAAGATGGAGTCACTCGAGCACCGGGCGAAGTGTATTATAGCACAGTGTAGTCCTCGGTCCCAGGTCTGAGATGTCTACTTCTGGACTCAGTTGACGAAGTCTGCCGGAGCTCTGTTGAATGTTCAGTTGACGGCCTGTTTAAATGGCACTACTAAAAAGAGGTGAACCCCTCACTCTCTAATTAGGAAATCATATTCCTCTCCGGACACTTGACCCAACGAGCTAGTAGATAAACTCTCAGATTCACTGAGAGTTTCTCACTAATACCGTCGGATATGAGCATACCCCTTGGGTATCCCCGAATAATCGAGTCAAACAAAGCACGTATATTATTTAGACAGACTGTTTCTGGCTGCTTTAGCTTGTAGCTATGTTCCATCAGATTTGGTCTACACAGGCTCTGCCTCGACGCAAGCTTCTTTGGTTTTGGTCAAATGCGGCAGTCTCTCGCAAATGAGGAACGAGTCAGAATTAGTATGCGTGAAAATATGTAGTAATGATAATAGTATTTTTATTCATAGTAATAATGTCAATAATAATACTGGCTTATTTGGGAGACACTCGAGGCATGCCAGAAGCATAATCAAATTTTTACTGGCGGTAAAACGGAAGGACGAAATTTCCTAAAATATAGGAGCACGAGTGGCAAAAGTAAAATGGTCAGACTCGAAAAATAGGTGAAAGGGAAATAAATGTATGATTTGTATGCACGCCGAAGAATAGTGGAGCGAGCTTAAGTGAACCTCGGAGAAGGGTTCAAGTGGAGTCCCGGCGACTTTAATAGTAAGGTCAAATGAAGAATTTGACTTATCCAGCTAAAAGCTGATAGATCTACGTGAAGAAGGACAAACATCGGCGTAGAAGACCGCCAGGCCAGGTCAGATAGGGCAACAGGACTTGAGGCCCCAACCATTAGAGCAGTGCAGGTTCTTTCACCAGTGAGAGTCAAAATGAATTCCACCTGGCTAAGGCTTCTGCGTTTGTCCTTGGCTTCCACTGTTTCCTCCGTAGATGGAGCAAATTCAAACTCGATTCTCTGTCGAGAGGGCGTAGCGGTCCCTCCGTGACCAGCTGGGTCACTTTTCAAGTCCAGCTCCTCCCAGAAGTGTCACAAACACAGGCAGCGCTTATACAAAGAAGTAATAGTGATACTTTGGAGAGTAAGAAGAAGAACATGGGAGAGGGGTGGATAAGAGTTGGTGGAGAGAGTCAGAGGTAGGTATAATACTAATGGAAAAAGGAAACAGAAGAGAGAATGGAGCTGCACCCATCACTTACACCGAATGATGTATGTTCAGACGCACTCGGAAAACATGTCAGGCCAGCAAGGTCCAAAATGCCTCAAAGCCTGCCACCGAAGTGGTGGACACCACCTCGGCCGGCAGTGCGTTTTACGAGCTGACGACGCGGGAAGCAGAGGAATTTCCCTCCAAGCTTTAATTTCTCTTGCCTCGATGATCCTAAGCTCTTCTTTCCCAGCGTGGAATCCCGCGTCGGTAGAAACAACAGGTCCTTTGGGATGGGTAGTCCTCTGATTCGCTAAGAGACTTCTATCAGAACCCCCTCCCCTTTCTGGGTTCTCCACTTTTCATGGAGAACAGTTTTAGCGCCTGTCACTTCTCTGTGTGTGTTTTGTCCCTGCGTCCCAGTAGCAGTCTACTGAAGTATCTTTGCTCTTGCACAAGAACAGCAGTGTCCCCCACAACAGCCTAGTTCAAACCCCAGACAAAGTACTCCAGGTGTGACTTAACCAGCTTTGTGTAAAGAAGCAACAGCGCAGAATCTTCTCTGGAAGCCGCGGTGGGCAACTGCTGGTGGAGCGCAGGGCTCCACTTTGTCGCGGCAACCAGACACCGCGGGGATGGCTGGTGTCTGTCGTTCACCAAAACTTCAAGGTCAGCAATGACTGTAAAGTTGGCTAATGCCTGCGGGTTTTTAGGTCCTAGGTATATTGATTCTGCGCCGATGCCCTGGGTGATGTGCCTGCTCTTATCTATGTTGAGTGGCAGTAGCCGCCGGGTGGTCCGGGCGTGAACTCTTCTCAAGCCCTCTTGGAGAGAGCTGTTCCGGTTTCACCCAACAGCTTTAGATCCTCCGTAGACAGATAGCCCGGGTTTCGTTCACCCCACAATAGGTCGCCAATGTAGATCAAAACAGAGGAGGGCCCAGTACTGACCCCTGAGGAACCACACTGACAACAGAGGCCGTAGTGGACTAGCCCTCTCCCACCCCAAAGCAATACTTCCGGTTTGTGTATTGTGCCCAGGTCCATTCCAGCACTTGGGGCACCACACCCAGCGCTTTCATTTTTCGCTATAAAAGCTGGTGATTCACCGGGCCAAGGGCCCCCTGAAAGCCCAAATAGCAGACCTGGACTCGTTCACCCGGGTCTGACCGGGCCGTTACCTCATCCAAAAAGGTAGCAAATTAGACCAACACGACCTACTTTTGACTAACCTGTGTTCTCTGTTGGAAAGCATCCTATTTGCTGTCAGTTAACAGGCCATGCGATTGTCAACCAATCCATCCATTATCCTAGGCGGCACAGACAGCAGACTTACCGGTTCATTGTTTCATGTCTCTACCTTCAACCCTCCCTTGTGCATCGGAACAACTTCGGCTATCAGTCAGTCTTCAGATAACTGCGCACTTTCTAACGGCCTAGTGCACGGCCGAGCAATGGGAGCCGCTATTACCTGAGCAGGGGGCGTAAAACCGCGGCTTGTGACCCATCTCAACCAGCTGCCTTGTGTACGTTAAGACCCCTCAGGGCCTTCTCTGCTTCGTCTGCAGAAGCAAGAACCGGCGGCATTACTTGTGGTTGAAAGCCGGGTTCGTTGGCAAACTGCCCCGAAGGGCCCTCGAAATGCCCCGGCCTTAGAGCTATAGAGGTAGTGACGGGCGATGAAGAAAGAGGCGAGTCTCATTGCAAAGGATTGGACAGCAGTGAAACACTGCCAAGCTGCAATAAGTGGTCGGTGAACAGCTCACAAAACCCATTGTAAACCAGGCAGCGAGCCGTATAAGACGGGAAGAGTGGGTCACATGGCGAAAATGATTTCGATGCTTTGGATATGATGGATGCCAGGCACAGATATAGACAGAACGGGAGTATATCATTAGGGTAGGCGGGGTGATAGCAGGGCAAACGGACTGCGAGGAACTGGAGGACGCAGAGTGAATGCATATATATATATATATATATGCATGCATATATATAAGGTGAGCAGGGTCAAAAAGAGGTGGAGTGATAGAACACGGAAATATCAGTGGCTGGAAGGGACAGGCAGGGTTAGATCAAAACTTATAGGACCAACTTAGGAAACTCATGGTGAGTTCTCTTCGTAACAGGTGAACACGGTGGATCAGCAGAGAGAAGAGACCTTGCGAGTACAGAAGTGGTGACAGCTGTGAAGATCAGTTTATAAACGAGGGAATATAAAAGAAAGGATCGAAAAAACAGGCTAGAGAGAATCTAGTAATTTAATTACTGCAGGTGTGGTACGTGATGAACGTCGAAAATGAGAGGAACTTCAATAAATCGGAGTATATTATTCGGCGGGAAGATGATGGCGGTGAAAATGGCTGGGAAAGGCAGAGCGAAAATTAATGCAGAACAGTCAGGGTAGTGTAAAATATCAGTGGTGGAAAGTGACTAGGAGGGAAGATAGACTGTTGTGCCAAGATGCAGCCTTTAGAATAGCGAACAACGTAGGAGGAAAGTGAGTAATTGAAGGACCAGGGCGATCAGCTAGTGATAGGGTAAAAAGATTGAAATCGTACGTGAAAATCATGGAGTAAGTTTGTCTTCAATCCAGGTGCTATGTAGAAAGGCAGGGCAATCTGAAAGGCACACAGAAGATACCTGTGACCGGCAGTGTGCGAAAATGGAGATGAAAACACCGGTCGAAGAGATGGGGAGGAAAGATGACCAATCAGAGCGCTTTACCACAGCAGGAACATGGCGAAGGCCGGAAAAATAGCACCAGGGGGGATAAGCCTGTGATGAAACAAAAGGCAAGAGAAATTTACGAGCATCGGAGCTGGGACAATGTAACTGGAGCGATGCACGCATGCAGGCGATTGCACAAGTGGATCAAGTCGGAGGATACCAATCGGGGCATTGTTTATTGGGAAGATCCAGGGATGTTGATGTGCCATGATGTTTAACCTTTCTCTCCTATACTGTGCGGCCATTGAAGGAGTTAAACTTAGCAGCGTTGGGTGCCCTACTAGTCTAAGTACCGCCGGAGGAATTCTAGACTTCCGACTGACTGCGGGCACTAACTCTCTTGTGTAAACTAAACTGAGCTGAACTGGACCTTGCATACAGAAAATGTGCGCATACTTTGGAGAAACCTAGAGCATACAGGGGCATTGTGTCATAAAGAGGGAAATTGTGCCTCCACGAGCAGAGACAAAAACCGCGGTCTTTGCTTTCAAGCACACACTAGATACTTCTTGAGCAAAGGAGTTCCCAGACTACGACTAACCAACCGAAGTATCTGTTTTGATCTTCTCTTATTGCCGTTCTTTTTCTCCCCTCTTGGCTCATCGCTTTAGGCAGCTTTTGATCACTAGTGCTTTCTCACTGTATCTATCTCTGTCACAGCTTTCACGCCGTCTTCCCCTTCATCATCCCATAATTACGACTTCGCATCATTCGAAGATTCGGTACGTCTCACATAGGGATAGCAACTGGTTGTGGGACGAAAAGAATATTGTTCTGCCACAAAATATCGAACTAAGCTGGCTACCTGGAAACCGCAGCACAGATGGAACTCCCTGAGCATGCAGTTTGAGGAACAGGACGTTTATTGGTTCATATCGCAAATTCTATGACCCAACTTGGCATTACTTGCAGAAAGTAAAACTGACGACGACAATGCATTTCTGCGGTTTTGCACACTGGTTTTACCACCTGAATGGCGCCCTGTAGGCCCAAGACAGTTGGCCAAGAGTTACGACGTTTGATTTTTGCTACAATTTAGCATGCCGTAGGTCTCGTTAGGGTAGTTCCGGCATCGACAAAACTTCAAGTGTTGGCTCTATTGTTCGGGCAAAACCTGATCGGCCCAAATCCATATGGAAAGATCCAACCCATGTTACAGGCCCAGGAAAGACCCTGTCGTGGGTACGTAGTGCAATATCGCACGGCTTCCCTGAGCCACTCAGTGACAACCCTAGAAACAGAGGAGGCCAATACATCCATCAATGTAAATTTATAGCATCAAATTAAGCTGTCGGCCGGTTGATGGCTTGCAGTATCATCTAGTTGCCACGGCCTCCAAACCCGAAGAACATCCCACATCCCAGGCTGCCCCAAGTCATCCTTCTATCAGAGACCATGGCACAAGCGACGATCGAGAGGCTGCACCCAGCCAGAATTAACTTCTCTTCATATCTACGTCCGCGCCCGTGCGGACCGCGAAGCGAAAGCAAGCCGCGAAGGTCATCTCAGCACTCGATGGTAGACCCTCCAACACTGTGTTTACTGAAGACCCCAGAATCCTCGGTAGTGTGCAGTAACCAGATACCAAACCGAAAACTTGATCTTGCCAGCTCAGGTAGAGCTGGCAGCCCAGACACAGGTTAACGGGCAGAGGCTTTCCCAAAGACTACTCCTCAGGCAGTGTGACGGCTTAATCCCTCGCAGCAACCACTAGTGCCCCAGCGGTAACCATGCAAGAGACTTCGTTTCTTCCGAACGATACGACGATGGTAGAAACTTGGAATTGCTTATAAACAAGCGGCAAGGCTTGCGCAGCAAGCCTCCTGAACTAAGTCTCTTGGAAGCCGCGTGTGACGCTTTGGTTATTGGGGTAGAAGTAACATGTACGCATACTGGAGCTCACGACTCAGAGCTGGAGATCCAGGGCATGAGTATCACCAGGATTGGGTAAGCAGAAAATGTAGACTTGATGTATTCTCTACAAGTTGGCAGAAAGCCGAAAAACACAAGGCTTTCAGACCCAACTCCAGATGAAGTGCCGAAGGAAAAGCGGGCTTCCGTAAGACTGACGGCGAAGAGGGCGTATCTTGAAGGCCTAATCTACAAGCCTCCGAACCGCACCAAACCCACGAACTCTCTAATACTGGAAGCACTGCGGTGCATAGGGTCGCTGAATCACGACTACGTGCCCATGAAGAGGAGATTACTTTTGCCCCAAACTTGCTTCGCAGCCATGTCCTGCCAAGCCGATCACGAGGCCATACTTTCAGCATTCTCTGGCTTAGGCCGGAACGTCCTTGCTAGGTAACCCACGTGATGGAGAAGGACTTCTGTTCCACCAGCACTGGATTGGGCGCTCATTATCAAATTGCACACACTTTACCAGCCATAGGTCCATGGACCACTTGAGCCTGGGAACCGCGGGGTCATTAGATTCAAATTGGCGCACACCACTGCTTTGACCAGAGCTCAAGGTGCCAACAAATGACATCTGCCCCAGGGAAATTACTCAGCCATGAAGGAATTTCTAGCCATGTTGCAGTGATTACAGGACTTGTTTTGTTTTAATTCACACTTGAACAGCTTGAGGGAGTTCCAACCGAAGCTATGCGGAGGTTCGCGCTGCGGACACTAGTTGGGACCCTCCAACCCAGGCCGATTGTGCTCCTTCGCAAGCTGAAAACGTCAAAGAAGAAGTGATTAGCATGGGATAGCTATAGGTTGATTCGAAGCTAGCAGGACTACACCGATTACCCCCCTATCCGAAACACCTGTAGTGCACAATGCAAGCAGGATACATCGAGATGTCAGAGGCGGTTCCTGCACAAATTGACAACCGATCCCGGAGGATTCTTTAGTGATTGCTGTGAAAAATACCCCAAGAAGATTATAATGTCCTGGCTCCACCCGGTTATATTCCTCATTTTTGCATTTCGTTCCACTCATACTTTTGTGGAATAAATTAAGAATATTCGCGCACAACACGCCACCTTGTCATGTCCTGTCTGGACTTTTGTGACCCACGTGCTAGTTTATATCGCGCCATGGACCTAGCTGTCATAGTAAACCAAGGAAACATGAGGAACACTAACAGATGCTGCCCTACTGATTTGCCCACCTACATAAGTTGAAAGTAAGCTTGGAGGCTTGTGGTCCCGAAAATCGCCAGGGATGGGTAAAGTTCCCCGGCTGCTACCGAAGCCGTGAGCGGAACAGTTAGCTTTTCCATTCCCAGACCTTTCCAACCATTCCATGACGATTTGGAAAGTGCTTGATGAGCGGAAAGCCCATGTGAGGTCACCGAAATTTGAGGTGGGGGCCAGAACAGTACCACAAAATTGCCGCCCAGTGGTGCTGACCTCCATGGTCTCCAAGGTCATGGAAGACCCGAACGATGATGACATCCGCCGGTTTATCGATGATCGCAACATGTTGAACGATGCTCAGGACAATGTTCGGGGCCGCTGATCTCAACAAGCTAGCGTGATAGAAGTGACGGAGTGCCTCGCCGGAGCACAAGACGAGGGAGTCCAAATGGACATCGTTCTTTCAGATTTGTCTAAGGCTTCTAATCGTGCTTGTATTAACCCATTCTACAGAAGCTGGTAGGACTTGGCCTCTCTGAACCTCTTGTTATTTGAATGCCCGACCACCTGGCCGACCAAACATTCAGAGTCAGAGCGAACGGAACGATATAAGATAGCCATCGGGCACAGAAAAGGTTACCTCAAGCGCCCATATTCGGAACCAGGCTCTTCGGTGTCTTCGCAAACGACCTCCCTTCCAGGGTGCAGCCGAATATTCTTCTGTAATCCAACGACATGGGGACCTGCAGAGGGACTCTGACCAAAATGAATAGAAGTGCTTTGCAAGCTGGTCTCTTCAGTTTGCCTCTACTGTCAATCAGCAACTATTCACCGTCTTATTTGGCTTTTGTCAAGCTTGTGCATATACGGAGGCATAGGATGAACCAGTACTCCATAGGATGTGACACATTGCAGCGGGTCACACGGGAAACAGATTTTGGCACAATCTTCGCAGGTGATCTGTCGTGGATCACCAACTGTGAGATCGTAGCTAGCCCAGTCATGTACAAACTTGACCTAATCAGCAGACCCCCAGTTGGGTTCACTCCCGAAATATTCCTCAAAATTTCCCCCACAATGGTTGGAACAGACTTGGAGATAAACAACCAGATGTGTCCACCGGTACTCCTGCGAAATATCACTACCATCGAGAGGATTAAGCTGAAGGCACAAAGCTCTTGTGAGGCCTATCCAGGATGACATACCCCGACTGACTGCGCCGTCTACATGTGTGCAGTATGGAATACCGAAGGGCAAGGGGGGACCTCATAACCTAGCGAGGCATTTTATGCCCCCGAGGGAAACACCAAGCGGCACCCGCTCACATTAGCGCCAATATCATCTCTGCTTAGTCACTTCCTGAGGCTGGAACCGAAATGTGCACTAATAAGGGCCAGGAAACACTGTTTCTTTGTTCGTCTGCAGCCCGTGAAACTTGCCACCAGAGCCCTTATTCGAGGCCAGCTGCAAACAGCCCTTCGAGCGGCAACTCGACAAGCGCATAGCCAAGCAGTGCCAAGATGCCACTTTCGAGACTCCAAATCCAGCCTTCGGAATGATATCATCCGCACAGAGTTTCTATGGTAACTAGAGAGCGCTTGGTCTTTTATGACGCAGGCATGAACGGATCCTGTTTTGACCTCGACTGAGAATCGGGAGTTGTTCTGGAATGGTAAAGTGCCAAGGCGGAGTTGACAAATTTTTAGATTTGCTATCTATTCTCCTTCTGACGGATAACAGGCCGTCCTATATTGGGCCTTAGGAGGAAGACATGAAGGGAGGGACATCAGAGCATACTGCAAGCTTCCAACAATAACTACTTTCCAAACCCATATGAGCACGGATGCGACGGCTATTCAGGTTGTGAGTAACGCGTAGCCCAATTAACAAACCCCAAAGTCAGAAAAAGATTAATTCGCTGATTCCACGGTGCTGAGTTAACAAATTTTACGCATATGAATTATGTGCAAACATATACTGTACAGCCACAACGTTTAACAGCAAAGATCAGAGTTCGGCAAAGGTCACTGTCAGATTCGATTTTCACGGCAGTCCGAGTTCAAACCAAAAACCTGCCACAGCACATGAGCAAAATATGAACAAGTGTTCGAGTTTATAGGCTGGTTCGTGTTGTACTTGTTCGACGGTCAATAAATAAAGGGCTTAGTCCGAACAATATAAACATGTGACAACGACCGGAGGGTCACCACGCATGTACTTTACACTGCCCGCAAAATCCTCCCACGAAACAGTCAACATCCAAGGAGAATGTAGGGTTATTGATTCGCTCCAACCTACCTAAACCCTAAAGTCAGTGCATACGTCGGTCGCCAGGAGGCTAGTCGCGGACAAGTTTGCAGATTTTCCTGAGGTTATTCTCCACACATTCATGTCTTAAGGTTTCTACTCAAGACCTAAGGTCATTGTCGGTTTACGATAAAAACGGCTTCGTTGTAATCGGGATCAGGGAATGTGGAGGACAAAAGGCTTCTGGACTAAGGGTAATGTACATGGTAAAATAAAGACCGAGAATTCCCAATAAAGAATCGAGACGACTATAAGTTACTTGAAACCTCAGAGAATTCAACGTGCGGAGTAATAACCGTAAAAGTACGTTTGACTCAGAACTTATATAAGTTTGAACATAGGTTGGATAAGAATACCGATTGGGGGTCCCGGAAAAAGGAATGTTTCTCCAAACGGTCTGTAAACTGCCGTCCCAAAGTTCCCCTTATTTCACAAACAATGTCGTGTCGTGTGCTGAATTGGAATTTTGATAAACTCCATTGTTAATCGTGAACACCGTGTCCAATTAGACGCAAATGTAGTTCATAGACTGCCTGAAGAGTCGAGACCTACAGGAAAAAGCGTTAGGGGTGAATAAACAACTTTAGCTTCAGTTGGTATCAGTAGACTTGGTTTGAGCCCGGTCTGTCGCATCGACGTTGCCCCCGCCACTATCACCCTCCGGCGAAAATATCTTACGGATATCTCGCAACAAGTCTCCTTTGTTCGTTTTCGCTACCATAGATTTCTGTACGGCAGTCCTTGATCACTCCAATAGGCCATTCGTCTTTGTGTAAGTGGCTCTCCACGAGGACGACTACATCGCCACTTCGGAACAATCTCTGTTTAGAGGTCCACTTTTGCCGAAGTTGCAGTGTCGGTAAGTACTCCATCGTCCAAAGTTTTCAGAAAGCCTATGCCAGGTGGTTCACTTATTTTCACCCTATGGCGTGCTTTTCAGGAAGGGTTTTCGACATGATTACTCCTACTTTTGACCGCAATAATAACGTCGTTGGGAGCGGAAGCCAGTTCGCCTTCCGGGTCCGGGACGACTGGCACCAGGGGTCAGTTGTTCAGTATGCTTTGTACCTCTGTTAGTTGGGTAATCAGCACCTTGGCACCGAGGGTCCTCTGTGGGACTAGGGCCGTGAGTATTCTTCCAGTCGATCGTATCAGCCTTTCCCAAACGCCCCCGGGAAGACTGGCACGGGGTGGGTTAAAGCGCCATTCTACCCCCTTTGTCACGGTCTTGTTTTGTGTTCTGAAGTGACTCAGGTGGTTTCACCACTTTGCTTACTGCTTATCAGCTCCAAAGGAGTTCCAGCCATTGTGAGCATACGTTCTCCGGAAAGCCCTGCCTCGAGACAAACCTTTGAAAGGCCATTCGGAATAAATCCGTAGTGGTGTTGCGCACTACTTCGAAATACACTGCTCCGGATTGTAAACATGTTATCAGGCAGCCTTGTTTCTTTCGCATGATCCAAAGCTGTCGTCAAAGTTATGGGGCCAAACTTTTGTAAGCCAGTTTCCATGAGTGGGCACCATCCCGATTGAACCCTTACGACTGGGAGGAGGTAATCATTTGCGGGCCTGCTACCGCATTCTGGCGACAGGAAAAGCTGCGACTGCCGATGACTCGCTTGACTGTTGCTGACCCCTTGGTCACCCAAAATCGTCGACGTATGTAGTTCAGTCTGTGTTTCAAACCTGCGTGTCCCTCTTCTCGATGTACTTGAAATATCAGGCGTCTCTTGATGTTGTGAAACTATCATGGGATAATTTGTTTCGTACTCTAGACTTGAATTCGTCAATCTCCCTCCAACTCTGAGTAGCCCAATGGCTTGCATGATGTTTAGTTCTTGGACGCTTCTGCGCAACAGCCTGGTTCTTTTGGCGCTATCGTCTATCCTGGTCAGCTCATGTGTCTCAAATGTGGAAGGCTTCCGGTTGCAGTAGGTGAAGGGCACTGAGTTTGGCTCAGTTTAACTCGTCTGATGGTACCTCTCTCACATTTCACCTGCTTTGTAGCCACGTGTTTTTTTTAAAATCGTTCACGGTAATCTGTATCTCGTTCACTAGGCTACTGCTGTTAACAGTATTATCCAGTCGGAAGACTGGCACAGTTTTTCTATTAGGCTTTGGCTTCCCGTGAAGTTTGTAGCCAGTATCAGTCGCTTTGTTTCAATGTGGCCATCCCCAGGATTGGATGTTTTGTAATGTTGCCCATATCTCTTTAAATGCAGTAAGGAAGTCCGGTCCCGTTCTCCACATCCACAGCCTATTTGGTGCTATTAGGCAGCTCGAGCAGAAGTCGGTCGGGTTGCTGGCAGATTGCACGTAGTGCCACTGATCTACCTTGGTCGACTCATGAAGTACCGTGAGTCTGTTGGCCACGAAGATGTTGAAACGAGAGTTAGTGCAGTTTGTGAAGTGCAGTCCCGTGGCTGAGTTCGTCCAAAGTTTGATTCCCGGTGTATCTGATCAAAGCACCTTCTAACCAAAGTTGCGGCTTTCAAGGCCATTACTGCTGCAGCCAATTCTAGCCTCGAAATGGACACAGCCTTTAGTGGAGCTACTCTAGCCATTGCGAAAACTACCTGATTGTGCCGCCTACAGTTTTCATCCACCCAGCAACTATGACGCGCTACCCCGTAGCCCGCCTGTGACGCATCTGAAAACAAGTGGAGTAGGGCACCGATTGTACAGCCGACTCCTGTCAGGCATCTTGGTGTCATGACCTCGCCAAGTTGACCCAGGCTGTAAAACCAGTCGCACCATTGCTTGTTGTCGTTGTCCTGGAGAGGTTCATCCCAACCCATCCATCTCTGACTCAGCGATCGCTGCGAGCAATTTTCAGTAGTGGCCGTGGCGAAACAAAACCTGAAAGATAGTAGAGGCTTGACACCGATGATTGGATTCCTCTCCGTGTGGCTGGTCGTTTGGGTGCATACGAATTAGTCACCTCCGGGTTTCCATCGAGCTTCAAGCGTGCGCTTCATTTGTAAACAGGATCCCAGAAGCTCTCTCGCAAACTTCCTTTTCTCGGACTTCTGGAAAACATTGAGAACCTCAGTCCGGTCATACACAGAATAGCAGTATTTGGGTTGTCAAAGGAACACAATAAGTCGTCCACGTAGAAATAGTCCACTGCTCTTTCCAACAGATTGCTGGTGCCGCCGAAACGCTTGAGGGTTTCTCGGAGGGCAGAGTGAGAGCAAAAGGGAGATGACTCCGTTCCAAATGAATGATCCTCCAACCTGTGCTCGTCCGGTATACGGTCCAAGCTGCTTCCAGTCTACCGAGGAAAGGCAAAGGAAGGCCCCATCTTCAACGGGCATCTTTGCTGGTAGAAACATTTCACGTATGTCCGCAGGGACGGCTATCTCCCCCAGCCGAAAAAGAACATAAAACCTCGATTATTGGTGTTACCTAGTCTAGGCCCTGTAGTATATGGTCGTGGAGTGACACACCCTGACACTGCGCGGCACAATCGACGACCACCCTTACCGTTCCCGGTTTCTTTGGGTTCACGATGGGGTGATGAGGTAGATACCACTGCAAATTTGGGCTGAAAACTAATGTATCTGTTCTTTATATATAGCTCAAGCCTATCTTAGGTTGCATGGCTCGCTTATATTCTATCCTTGATTGTGGTTCTCGAATCAGCCTGTGTTTTGAGGTAGCATAATTTTTTCAGTAATTTCTCGGCTGTGCGGAACTGGTTTCATGCTGGGTCTCCACGGAACAGGAACTTCGAAGCGATCTATTACGTGCTTGGATTTCTCAGCTACCATTTTCAGAGCCCACCTATCTTCTAGCCATGGGATATCTCTATCGACAGCAAGTTAGCAAACTCGGACTTATATAGCTGCCTAAATGCCTGTTCAATTGTAGCCGTTTCCACCGAGGCCCAATTCATTTGGATCTGTCTGCTGTACTTTCCGTTTTTTCTGCCACTTAATGTCCAACCAAATATTGTGCGTACTGCATACGGTGCTTTGCAGCTTCCTATTCTTAGATCCAGGGCCCAGTGTACTTCGGGTACATCGAAACCAATCGGCAGACCTGTTTTGTTATCCTGCCACTCCTCAACTGTGACCCCATTGAGATGCGGCTGCTGAATCAGAATCGACTGCACCAACTGAGTTGCCCACATCGGAAGATCCTTTATGGTGAATGCTTCTAGGCTTTCTGATCTATTTTTGTTGACCAAGGAAACAAGCGGTAGGTGCTGTTTGGTTGATTGGATGGTTTGCTTGCCACTCACTTGGCTCACAGTCAATAAAGATTAAACCCCTCCGATCACATATCTCTGCAAACTTCCTACTCGCCATAGTGGTATTTGAGCCACTATCTACGAAGATCAACGCTCTTATAACCTCAACTGTGGTCTCTACGCCAACCGCCACTATCTCCAGGTGGATGGGCTTATTATTAGAGCGAGACGCCGAGCAGACCGCACTTGGCTTCGGAATTACCCAGGCATTGATTTTCTTGGGTTTATGCAGTAGTTAATGGTGTTTTCCGAGGCACCATTCTCACTACAACTTGTTTTCTTTCGGCATACCGCTGCTTGATGTAAATAGTTCAGACAAAAAAGCAAGCGCCCAGTCTCTTAGCCATTTCTCATCGTTCGTCGGCCTCTGCTTTACGGAAGAGAGGACATTCCACCGGGCTATGAGGCGCAACAAAACTTACATGACGGCAAATGTTCACCTTCGCGGGATAGTGCGTGCTTGTTTGCTCACGGTTGGCCCCTACTTGGTTTCCTGGTTTAGACTTGTGTCATTGCAGTCCTAGATAGCTTGCTCGTCTCGCGCAAAAGTTGACTGAAAAGACTGTTTGCCATTTGGGCATGAAGGCCTTCAAACTGCTTTACGTCCTTAAACGTAGTTTCCCGCCCAAATTCGCTGATCCCCTCAGCCTCCTCGGCTCATCTACTCAGTAGTTCCGTGAATAAACTGCGCACTGTGGCCTCCAACGTGCGAAGTGCTTACAGGTACGATCGAAAATCAAGGCGACTTACAGCGATGCTGCAGTTTTGCGTTTTTATTACCAGACTGACTGGAGAACCTGACTCGCCTCTGGAACATCTTGTCTCTGATAGCACGCCAAAGATCAGGTGCCGAGTGACCTCAAGTGTTCGCCCAAACAAGTCATTCAAGGTTTCACGTGCTCGGGTGTGACCCTCTTCGGGATTCAGCATCGAGCACCCGTCGATAGCTTACCCGGCTCTTCCAAGACTGTAATGTAGCTGATACGGGAACCTCTGCTCTGGATCAGATACTATCCTCTCTACAAGGTTCTCGTCTTTTTTAATGAATATGCAGTACTGTTCACAGCTCCCGACGAAAAGGGACAATTCCACTTTTGGTAAGTCAATTGCGTGTGTTCCACTGGCAGAGGTCGGTTTCAGTAGCTTCATAGGATTGATAGGTTGAATGGTCGTATGCTCTGTGGTTTCGAAGACTGGCTACCACTGTCGTCTTCGGAGCTGTTCTTTCCCGGCTTCTCCCTAGCCCTCCTAAGCTGGTTTTCTAAGTCTACTATTCTCAGCCTGTAAATATCATCAAGTTCAAATTTTATAACACTGGCTGAAATAAATGAAGCTGCACTGGCAGGGCTAACAATATCTGAAGAATCAGTATCACCCAGAAATATCCCAGGAACTTGCCCGGTTACTTCCTGTCCAGCTTCGGTTTGCTTCTGTCTCCTTGTTTGCATTTCTGACTGACTTCCTCGTGGGAATTTCAAGTTGGGTGCTGTAACGGTTAGCCCGATTGTGAGTAACGCGCAGCCCAATTAACAAACCCCAAAGTCAGAAAAAGATTAATTCGCTGATTCCACGGTGCTGAGTTAACAAATTTTACGCATATGAATTATGTGCAAACATATACTGTACAGCCACAACGTTTAACAGCAAAGATCAGAGTTCGGCAAAGGTCACTGTCAGATTCGATTTTCACGGCAGTCCGAGTTCAAACCAAAAACCTGCCACAGCACATGAGCAAAATATGAACAAGTGTTCGAGTTTATAGGCTGGTTCGTGTTGTACTTGTTCGACGGTCAATAAATAAAGGGCTTAGTCCGAACAATATAAACATGTGACAACGACCGGAGGGTCACCACGCATGTACTTTACACTGCCCGCAAAATCCTCCCACGAAACAGTCAACATCCAAGGAGAATGTAGGGTTATTGATTCGCTCCAACCTACCTAAACCCTAAAGTCAGTGCATACGTCGGTCGCCAGGAGGCTAGTCGCGGACAAGTTTGCAGATTTTCCTGAGGTTATTCTCCACACATTCATGTCTTAAGGTTTCTACTCAAGACCTAAGGTCATTGTCGGTTTACGATAAAAACGGCTTCGTTGTAATCGGGATCAGGGAATGTGGAGGACAAAAGGCTTCTGGACTAAGGGTAATGTACATGGTAAAATAAAGACCGAGAATTCCCAATAAAGAATCGAGACGACTATAAGTTACTTGAAACCTCAGAGAATTCAACGTGCGGAGTAATAACCGTAAAAGTACGTTTGACTCAGAACTTATATAAGTTTGAACATAGGTTGGATAAGAATACCGATTGGGGGTCCCGGAAAAAGGAATGTTTCTCCAAACGGTCTGTAAACTGCCGTCCCAAAGTTCCCCTTATTTCACAAACAATGTCGTGTCGTGTGCTGAATTGGAATTTTGATAAACTCCATTGTTAATCGTGAACACCGTGTCCAATTAGACGCAAATGTAGTTCATAGACTGCCTGAAGAGTCGAGACCTACAGGAAAAAGCGTTAGGGGTGAATAAACAACTTTAGCTTCAGTTGGTATCAGTAGACTTGGTTTGAGCCCGGTCTGTCGCATCGACGTTGCCCCCGCCACTATCACCCTCCGGCGAAAATATCTTACGGATATCTCGCAACAAGTCTCCTTTGTTCGTTTTCGCTACCATAGATTTCTGTACGGCAGTCCTTGATCACTCCAATAGGCCATTCGTCTTTGTGTAAGTGGCTCTCCACGAGGACGACTACATCGCCACTTCGGAACAATCTCTGTTTAGAGGTCCACTTTTGCCGAAGTTGCAGTGTCGGTAAGTACTCCATCGTCCAAAGTTTTCAGAAAGCCTATGCCAGGTGGTTCACTTATTTTCACCCTATGGCGTGCTTTTCAGGAAGGGTTTTCGACATGATTACTCCTACTTTTGACCGCAATAATAACGTCGTTGGGAGCGGAAGCCAGTTCGCCTTCCGGGTCCGGGACGACTGGCACCAGGGGTCAGTTGTTCAGTATGCTTTGTACCTCTGTTAGTTGGGTAATCAGCACCTTGGCACCGAGGGTCCTCTGTGGGACTAGGGCCGTGAGTATTCTTCCAGTCGATCGTATCAGCCTTTCCCAAACACCCCCGGGAAGACTGGCACGGGGTGGGTTAAAGCGCCATTCTACCCCCTTTGTCACGGTCTTGTTTTGTGTTCTGAAGTGACTCAGGTGATTCCACCACTTTGCTTACTGCTTATCAGCTCCAAAGGAGTTCCAGCCATTGTGAGCATACGTTCTCCGGAAAGCCCTGCCTCGAGACAAACCTTTGAAAGGCCATTCGGAATAAATCCGTAGTGGTGTTGCGCACTACTTCGAAATACACTGCTCCGGATTGTAAACATGTTATCAGGCAGCCTTGTTTCTTTCGCATGATCCAAAGCTGTCGTCAAAGTTATGGGGCCAAACTTTTGTAAGCCAGTTTCCATGAGTGGGCACCATCCCGATTGAACCCTTACGACTGGGAGGAGGTAATCATTTGCGGGCCTGCTACCGCATTCTGGCGACAGGAAAAGCTGCGACTGCCGATGACTCGCTTGACTGTTGCTGACCCCTTGGTCACCCAAAATCGTCGACGTATGTAGTTCAGTCTGTGTTTCAAACCTGCGTGTCCCTCTTCTCGATGTACTTGAAATATCAGGCGTCTCTTGATGTTGTGAAACTATCATGGGATAATTTGTTTCGTACTCTAGACTTGAATTCGTCAATCTCCCTCCAACTCTGAGTAGCCCAATGGCTTGCATGATGTTTAGTTCTTGGACGCTTCTGCGCAACAGCCTGGTTCTTTTGGCGCTATCGTCTATCCTGGTCAGCTCATGTGTCTCAAATGTGGAAGGCTTCCGGTTGCAGTAGGTGAAGGGCACTGAGTTTGGCTCAGTTTAACTCGTCTGATGGTACCTCTCTCACATTTCACCTGCTTTGTAGCCACGTGTTTTTTTTAAAATCGTTCACGGTAATCTGTATCTCGTTCACTAGGCTACTGCTGTTAACAGTATTATCCAGTCGGAAGACTGGCACAGTTTTTCTATTAGGCTTTGGCTTCCCGTGAAGTTTGTAGCCAGTATCAGTCGCTTTGTTTCAATGTGGCCATCCCCAGGATTGGATGTTTTGTAATGTTGCCCATATCTCTTTAAATGCAGTAAGGAAGTCCGGTCCCGTTCTCCACATCCACAGCCTATTTGGTGCTATTAGGCAGCTCGAGCAGAAGTCGGTCGGGTTGCTGGCAGATTGCACGTAGTGCCACTGATCTACCTTGGTCGACTCATGAAGTACCGTGAGTCTGTTGGCCACGAAGATGTTGAAACGAGAGTTAGTGCAGTTTGTGAAGTGCAGTCCCGTGGCTGAGTTCGTCCAAAGTTTGATTCCCGGTGTATCTGATCAAAGCACCTTCTAACCAAAGTTGCGGCTTTCAAGGCCATTACTGCTGCAGCCAATTCTAGCCTCGAAATGGACACAGCCTTTAGTGGAGCTACTCTAGCCATTGCGAAAACTACCTGATTGTGCCGCCTACAGTTTTCATCCACCCAGCAACTATGACGCGCTACCCCGTAGCCCGCCTGTGACGCATCTGAAAACAAGTGGAGTAGGGCACCGATTGTACAGCCGACTCCTGTCAGGCATCTTGGTGTCATGACCTCGCCAAGTTGACCCAGGCTGTAAAACCAGTCGCACCATTGCTTGTTGTCGTTGTCCTGGAGAGGTTCATCCCAACCCATCCATCTCTGACTCAGCGATCGCTGCGAGCAATTTTCAGTAGTGGCCGTGGCGAAACAAAACCTGAAAGATAGTAGAGGCTTGACACCGATGATTGGATTCCTCTCCGTGTGGCTGGTCGTTTGGGTGCATACGAATTAGTCACCTCCGGGTTTCCATCGAGCTTCAAGCGTGCGCTTCATTTGTAAACAGGATCCCAGAAGCTCTCTCGCAAACTTCCTTTTCTCGGACTTCTGGAAAACATTGAGAACCTCAGTCCGGTCATACACAGAATAGCAGTATTTGGGTTGTCAAAGGAACACAATAAGTCGTCCACGTAGAAATAGTCCACTGCTCTTTCCAACAGATTGCTGGTGCCGCCGAAACGCTTGAGGGTTTCTCGGAGGGCAGAGTGAGAGCAAAAGGGAGATGACTCCGTTCCAAATGAATGATCCTCCAACCTGTGCTCGTCCGGTATACGGTCCAAGCTGCTTCCAGTCTACCGAGGAAAGGCAAAGGAAGGCCCCATCTTCAACGGGCATCTTTGCTGGTAGAAACATTTCACGTATGTCCGCAGGGACGGCTATCTCCCCCAGCCGAAAAAGAACATAAAACCTCGATTATTGGTGTTACCTAGTCTAGGCCCTGTAGTATATGGTCGTGGAGTGACACACCCTGACACTGCGCGGCACAATCGACGACCACCCTTACCGTTCCCGGTTTCTTTGGGTTCACGATGGGGTGATGAGGTAGATACCACTGCAAATTTGGGCTGAAAACTAATGTATCTGTTCTTTATATATAGCTCAAGCCTATCTTAGGTTGCATGGCTCGCTTATATTCTATCCTTGATTGTGGTTCTCGAATCAGCCTGTGTTTTGAGGTAGCATAATTTTTTCAGTAATTTCTCGGCTGTGCGGAACTGGTTTCATGCTGGGTCTCCACGGAACAGGAACTTCGAAGCGATCTATTACGTGCTTGGATTTCTCAGCTACCATTTTCAGAGCCCACCTATCTTCTAGCCATGGGATATCTCTATCGACAGCAAGTTAGCAAACTCGGACTTATATAGCTGCCTAAATGCCTGTTCAATTGTAGCCGTTTCCACCGAGGCCCAATTCATTTGGATCTGTCTGCTGTACTTTCCGTTTTTTCTGCCACTTAATGTCCAACCAAATATTGTGCGTGCTGCATACGGTGCTTTGCAGCTTCCTATTCTTAGATCCAGGGCCCAGTGTACTTCGGGTACATCGAAACCAATCGGCAGACCTGTTTTGTTATCCTGCCACTCCTCAACTGTGACCCCATTGAGATGCGGCTGCTGAATCAGAATCGACTGCACCAACTGAGTTGCCCACATCGGAAGATCCTTTATGGTGAATGCTTCTAGGCTTTCTGATCTATTTTTGTTGACCAAGGAAACAAGCGGTAGGTGCTGTTTGGTTGATTGGATGGTTTGCTTGCCACTCACTTGGCTCACAGTCAATAAAGATTAAACCCCTCCGATCACATATCTCTGCAAACTTCCTACTCGCCATAGTGGTATTTGAGCCACTATCTACGAAGATCAACGCTCTTATAACCTCAACTGTGGTCTCTACGCCAACCGCCACTATCTCCAGGTGGATGGGCTTATTATTAGAGCGAGACGCCGAGCAGACCGCACTTGGCTTCGGAATTACCCAGGCATTGATTTTCTTGGGTTTATGCAGTAGTTAATGGTGTTTTCCGAGGCACCATTCTCACTACAACTTGTTTTCTTTCGGCATACCGCTGCTTTATGTAAATAGTTCAGACAAAAAAGCAAGCGCCCAGTCTCTTAGCCATTTCTCATCGTTCGTCGGCCTCTGCTTTACGGAAGAGAGGACATTCCACCGGGCTATGAGGCGCAACAAAACTTACATGACGGCAAATGTTCACCTTCGCGGGATAGTGCGTGCTTGTTTGCTCACGGTTGGCCCCTACTTGGTTTCCTGGTTTAGACTTGTGTCATTGCAGTCCTAGATAGCTTGCTCGTCTCGCGCAAAAGTTGACTGAAAAGACTGTTTGCCATTTGGGCATGAAGGCCTTCAAACTGCTTTACGTCCTTAAACGTAGTTTCCCGCCCAAATTCGCTGATCCCCTCAGCCTCCTCGGCTCATCTACTCAGTAGTTCCGTGAATAAACTGCGCACTGTGGCCTCCAACGTGCGAAGTGCTTACAGGTACGATCGAAAATCAAGGCGACTTACAGCGATGCTGCAGTTTTGCGTTTTTATTACCAGACTGACTGGAGAACCTGACTCGCCTCTGGAACATCTTGTCTCTGATAGCACGCCAAAGATCAGGTGCCGAGTGACCTCAAGTGTTCGCCCAAACAAGTCATTCAAGGTTTCACGTGCTCGGGTGTGACCCTCTTCGGGATTCAGCATCGAGCACCCGTCGATAGCTTACCCGGCTCTTCCAAGACTGTAATGTAGCTGATACGGGAACCTCTGCTCTGGATCAGATACTATCCTCTCTACAAGGTTCTCGTCTTTTTTAATGAATATGCAGTACTGTTCACAGCTCCCGACGAAAAGGGACAATTCCACTTTTGGTAAGTCAATTGCGTGTGTTCCACTGGCAGAGGTCGGTTTCAGTAGCTTCATAGGATTGATAGGTTGAATGGTCGTATGCTCTGTGGTTTCGAAGACTGGCTACCACTGTCGTCTTCGGAGCTGTTCTTTCCCGGCTTCTCCCTAGCCCTCCTAAGCTGGTTTTCTAAGTCTACTATTCTCAGCCTGTAAATATCATCAAGTTCAAATTTTATAACACTGGCTGAAATAAATGAAGCTGCACTGGCAGGGCTAACAATATCTGAAGAATCAGTATCACCCAGAAATATCCCAGGAACTTGCCCGGTTACTTCCTGTCCAGCTTCGGTTTGCTTCTGTCTCCTTGTTTGCATTTCTGACTGACTTCCTCGTGGGAATTCCAAGTTGAGTGCTGTAACGGTTAGCCCGATTGTGAGTAACGCGCAGCCCAATTAACAAACCCCAAAGTCAGAAAAAGATTAATTCGCTGATTCCACGGTGCTGAGTTAACAAATTTTACGCATATGAATTATGTGCAAACATATACTGTACAGCCACAACGTTTAACAGCAAAGATCAGAGTTCGGCAAAGGTCACTGTCAGATTCGATTTTCACGGCAGTCCGAGTTCAAACCAAAAACCTGCCACAGCACATGAGCAAAATATGAACAAGTGTTCGAGTTTATAGGCTGGTTCGTGTTGTACTTGTTCGACGGTCAATAAATAAAGGGCTTAGTCCGAACAATACAAGCCTGTGAAGTAGATTGGGGGAGAATTCCACACGTGTACGGTACAACGGCAGCCAAACACCACGCTTCTTGTCTTCGGTTAAACCCATCAGACCAGACCAAATAGAAGCCAGATGAGGGTTCAGTATGGTAAGCTTCGGTTGGCTAGAAGACCCACAAAAAAGGGAAAAAGAGAACGAAGGGGAGGAAAATAAGGTGTAATTAAGTAAAAACCATATTCAATAGAAAGAAGGAGTGACTGAAATTTATAAAAATTGATGTTAAAAACCAGCGAAAGGATATCGGAAGGAAAAAAAGAGGAAACGTTTGTGGGGGTGCCGTATCAAGACGGCACAAGAAATCAGGCTTATGTAGCAACTTCTGAGGACTACCCTCCAGATGATAGCTGTAAACCAGACGGCAGTACGAGGGCCAGTCGAAAACTACGCTCACCAGGCCTGCCAGTTCTTGCAAATCCACGTGATCTGATCGAATTCACTGAGTACCCGCGTCGAACTTCGCTTCAACAAGAGGCGGACCCTGGGTTGCAACCAGAGGCATGTCTCCACTAGTCTTGCCTTCAAGCTTACTTTCAGAGGGCAGAGAAGATCACTCCGTGTGGGCCTCTTTGGAAATACTCTATGAGCTAGAAGTGCTTCTGCGTTACACCACGCAGTGCTTCTGCTCGAGAAGCCGTTAGGGATACTTTTGCAAAATAACTTCATGGATCGAATAGGAAAGACGGACAAATCACCCTTTTGAGTCAGTCTACGGACAATTCCACTCGGGTAGATGAATTGTTATAGGGAAATCCAAGCAAAAAACAACTAAACTTGGT
The DNA here is from genome assembly GCA_948099385.1 of Fasciola hepatica. Classification (NCBI taxonomy): domain Eukaryota; kingdom Metazoa; phylum Platyhelminthes; class Trematoda; order Plagiorchiida; family Fasciolidae; genus Fasciola; species Fasciola hepatica. The sequence continues at coordinate 2,077,851 of CANUEZ040000112.1, read as the reverse complement.
AAAAATAAACTTTTTTTGGAAGGGTTTATGGCAATCAGTGACCAATAAACGGCAGGTGATTCTATTATATCCCTTGTTGATACTCCTTCCATTTGGGTGACCACACCAGCAGCGCTTTTCCTGGTCACTCTCTTCAGTCTCAATCTCCGATTTCACCTCTTTTGATAAAGCCTCACCTCCTGTTGCTGAAATGAGCCAACGAACAAAATGCCCTAATGCTGATGCCAACAAGACCGTGGATGGCACTTCTTATTGCGAGAACCTGAAATTCTCCCAAGTAGAAGAAAACGGTATCCATTGCGATATCTGCGGTAACTGATGCAACGGGCGATGCAGCCGAATATTTCTGAAGGCCATTGACCCTCACATCAAAAACACATTTGCCCGAAATCGGTGTGTTGTAGGGGTATGGCCCTGTGAAAATCAAACGGGCTGGCTTGTAAGAGTTCAGATAGAGCTGAGATGAGTGACTGCATTGACTCCTCAGGGAAAGATACCATAATTCAGAGAAACTAAAGGCGGGGTCGAACCCTAGAAAACCGAAACAGTGGTGCCCGTAAAAAGTTAGAATATGAACTAGAGTAGAAGCACCAAAAGGTTGAAAAACAAGAAGTGGACTTGGAAGCCGATAGAAACTGGCTGGAGGTAATAATTACCGGTCTGAGTACACTGATGAAAAACACAGAGTTAGCCCTGGGTCAAGATCTCCAGTTAGTAGTGAAAGATATACCTGAACCGGCCAGCCAAGCAGGAAAGCAGGAAAAAGATATAAGACACCACATATTAACCACCTTGCTGGAGGCAGGGCTTCAGAGGCTGACAGTACTCAACAAAGTTTTCAGAGCAGGGCGTTGAAAACTTATACCGGGTACATGGCGACCTCCGGGACCAGTGCTGGTGCAGTTCGGTAACCGTAGAGAGTGGGACACTCTCTTGGCCCCGGAGGAGCTAGTGAGGACCGGGGCCCAGGGAAGGTTCACAGTAGAGCAGGGTACTTCGGCAGGTCGGTGCAAGCGAGATATTGGGGGAACTGTTCAATCTATAAAAGACCGCCTACGGTGTGTAAGCCTTGAGAATGGACACACCCCACCTGAATAGTATAGCATCCCCCGTACTCCAACTCCTAGTGTAGCATTATTAATTATCCGGATGAAGGACACCAATTAGTCTCCCAACTTGCCGCAGGAAAAAGTGGAAGCGGCCCGGAACTGGTTTCCGATTGTCATACCTACTACATGAAACGTAAAGCACATCGAAAGGCAGGTAGCCTTGCCGTGTTCTACCATGCATGCAACATTAGAAACAAATGGCTCCAACTGGCGGTAGTGACTGCCAAATCAGACTTCATCGCTACCACCGAAACATGACTAAATGGAAGTCTTGAAATTAATGTACTTCCTCCTGCCGGTTACTGCATACACCGGTCTGATAGAGTGGATGTCAGAAACCGTGATGGGGCAATGCCCATATTCTCAGACGAAATCGGGCGGATGGCTAAGGATATCTTGTCAAAGCTGAAAGTAAAAGTCCCCTGCTGAGACTTAAAACTAGGCCGGTCAGGAGTACCAGGTGGTCTGCCCCCACCGAAACCCTTCTCCTACCTCCCCGGGGGACCGGATATTGCTGGCCTAGCCTCGCGGCTCCGTAGCCGGAGCGGATGAAATCATGATTCTTGGGGGCTTCGTTTCTCCTGATGTGGATTTTGTAAATATTGGGCTCCTGCTGGTGGATTTCATGTGCATATACTTAAATTATTATTGGAAGAAAAGCGGGAAGACCGCGCACGGCGAGCGGCTCAAAAGTCCCGCTGTTTGACAGATACTTTGTGGGGAAATCTTCCGCCCCACCCAAACTGAACGGACTTCCGCGTAGCTGAATTTTCTCCCACTGTCCAGCGGTCTATCTTCCACTTCAACGGCAGTGCCGGGTGCAAGACACTGATGGGATTCGTATTCTGAACCATTTTCCTTCATCTCTTGGCCTCACTGTCCAGTGAACTATCCTCCAGCTCACCGATTACGTTCAGGTAACAAGATAATCACGAGGTTTGGGAAAATTTGGGCTTCAGCCTCATACCCGTGGACTAATTAAAGGCCTCAAGACTACTTCAACCAACTAGATGGAGGGAAGGACTGACCCCCGGGCCACTGGACTCGGTCTTACAGAAGATCTCCAGTGGCGACGAAGAGCTTCAGGTCTCGGTCCCCCCAGGTAGAAATGATCACGGGGTAGTCCATTATAAGCACTTGGCTGTTAGGTATATAGTACCTCACAAAATGCGAAGCCGCTTTAAGAAGCCTGATGTACGAGGCCTTTTTATCGCAGCCCAAACACTTACATAAAAGCCAAACATGAACACATAGAGGAAGAATGGACGGCACTCGGGTAAAACCTGAGAATGCCCACTGAGCGCTTTGCTCTTGTGTGGCGGACAAAACGGAGGGAAAAGGCACCGTGGTGGACCCACAGGGCCACCATTGCACAAAGGTGAGAGCACATGGCTTGGGCTCATTACTGGTAGATAGAAAGCTACAGGCGGCATCCACGCTGCAAAAGATCGCTGGAATCAGCCATTTGGGTCCAAAAGCAGTGTGGATTATCATGCGAGGTCACGTTGGCTAGGGAGGTTAAGCTGTAATCTCTCCCGATGACATCAAAAAAGCCCTTGGGGGACTGAACAAGCACATAGGAGCTTAACCAGATGGCACCAACGTGCGGATTCCACGCCCCGCAGCTCACATCTTAGCGGCGTCCCTGGCCCACCCGTACACTAGGTCGCTGTCCGATGCACCATTACCAGAAGATTGGCTGATAGCGAAAGTCGCCCTTAAAAGTAAAGGTGGCAAGAGGGAAGGGGTGTAAAATTAACGGCCAGTCAGCCTTCTACCAGTGTACCTAAAAGTACTGGAAGGGCTGATCAGGGACCGAGTCTCCTGCCACTTGGCCGAAGTAGGGCCATCTCCAATAGACGAGATGAGTTTGTCGAAAACATATGCTGTCTATCTAATCTCCTTTCATTCTTAGATGAAATAGCGGCCAGAGTGGATAGGGGAGAAAAGGTCGAGGTCTGCTACTTGGACTTTCAAAAGGCCTTCGACCCCGTGAACCACTGACTGCTGCTCCGCAAAATGGAGGCCATTGGGATCAATCCTCAGGTCGTTCAGTGGACCTTGACATACCTTAACCGCAAGACGTACTACGTAAGGATAGGGGACAGCAGATCCACGAGGGTGAGGGCCATCAGTGGGGTCCCACATGGCGCAGTGCCGGGTCCAATTCCATTCGTAATTTACATGAACGACCTAATGGACGCTGCGCAAAAACACAGGTTACCTCTTTGCAGGCGACTTCAAAGTGACAAGCGAAAAAGGCACCCCAAGCCTTCAGGAGGAACTGAATAGGCCGCACGCTTGGACCTTCCAGTGGCATTTGCCACAGAATGTATGGAAGTGTAGACACCTAACCCAGGATGCCAGTAGGGATTTAAATTATGTAGACCCGAATGACCCGCAGGTATTAACATAGGCCGCGGTTATTGCGGACCTAGGAGTTTGGATAGCTGACGGCCTCCAACCATCTGAGCAGAGCCTAACCGCCGCTGCCAGGGCTAAACGAATGCTCTACCAACTACTGCAAAAATTCGCATAACGAGAGGCTCATATACTGCTAGCACATTACAAGGCAGTGGTCGGACCGCACCTCGAATATTGTTTCCAAGTGGGGCTCCTGCTCCGGTGCGGGGGCTGCAGTATTGGAAGAATTTCGGCGCCAGCTCACGCGGATGTTAGATGGGCTGAGGAACAAGCATCATACAGAGAGACTCAAAGCACTGAACCTGTTCTTCTTAAGGCGTATAACACTTAGCGGGGAACTCGGAACTCTTCGAAGAGATCATGGGGTTATCCATCTCAACAAAGCCGATTGAAGGAATACCCTGCAAGCGCAAAATGTGTTTACGCTTAAAGTTTCCACACTTTTTCCCCATCGGAAAAATGCACACGACGTGTTCTAGGTTGCTGTAGAAAGCCACCATACACAGATTTGGTAACCAGTCAGTGTGCGTGCCTGTGGACCAACGGGTGTGAACGACTTTATACCCCGAGGTAGGAATTAAAAGGCCTCGTCTGCAAATCACACGCGAACAAAGCATCTTTATACGACCAATCAGTGTCAATGCCCAAACCACCGTCAACTTCTCCTTAGGTGAGCAAATCCGCCGTACCTTTGATTTTATTCACCCGCAACCTAATATTACCGACCATTCGGACGGAAACTTATGTCACCCACATACGAATCATCCAACTGCATAGAACGGCAGTGGCTAACTGGTTCCATCCCAATAATTCCTTTCCTTGCGTAACTAAACGGTAGAGTCGACGAGAACACTTTTATTTCAAGTGGCCTACAGTTGTAATAGTAAATACAACAGTGTGTGAAATATGCACGAAAAACATTTTTTATTACGGTTGGTCTGCACAAATTAACCGTGTTGGACTAAGTGGCACCCAAGTCTACGTCGAGATGGGCCACCTGTCCTATTTCGTAGTTGGATTCCTGTAGCGGAAATAGCGTAGAGAAATAGCCATACGTTTTGGGGCTTTCGACGCAAATTAAGATACTTATCTTGTATCTAGCCTCCTGTGGCACATTCCACCTCCAATAAACCGGTAGACCGGAAATGTTTTGTCGAAGCCCACCATCAACAAAGTCGTGTTCGTTCTTCACTGATCTATAAGGAACTCACCGACGACTAGCTCCTTGACTTCAGTTTTCCGAAAAAACATTTATTCATGGGCTTCCAAGAGGTTCACCTCGCTGATGATCTCCTCTGTCCTCAGCCAAGGCATCAGGTTACGAACACAACGAGCGAGAGTTTTGCCGCAAGTTGATGTGAAAACTGAATTATGTGGAAATCCCAATCAATCGAACAATGCCTACCAAATTCCCTCTGTTTTTTCCTTCTGCACTGGGGCGTCAAATATTCGGAGCTCTTGTGCACTGGAGAACGGAAATACGATCAACAAGTCGCCACGTTGGTGGTGGTACTCAATCCGCTTTATTCGTTTTATCAAGTAACATGCCTCTCTTTGTAGTGCCATTATTTGTTCTCGCAACATTCTGAATCCAAGTTGCCTAGCTGAAAGGGTAAGGAATCAGGTTACAAGTTTACCGTCGAGCAGAAAGAGTGAAGTCGGAGCCCCAGCCTCAGGTGCTCGAAAGTTCACTGGAGTTCTGGATGTCGACGGTATCATGTCCGCCTCGTGATCCGGAACACGTAAAACCAATATCATTAGACAGAGTATTTCAAGAATTACTTTCACCTCTATTTGCCGAATACAGCTTGTTCCAGACGGACGAAATCGGCGAAGAGTGGTTTTCAGCTGTAATGGCAGTAGGTTACGGAATTATTGATCTGCATACTACTCTTCTCTTGCAGCTTCCTCGTGCAAGGTTTAGGTGGCTCCTCGACCATCGGCGAAAGTTTTTGTTGGGTTTACTGAACAAGTGAGGTTACTGTTCATCTAAACGTCAAGTTACGGTACCCGCTTCCACGGTAAATTCACAGACTATCCCATCTCTTGATAGGAAGCTGCTTTCCTTAGCCTGCTTTCGCATCCTCCAAGCTTTACTAAATCAAGCTGCGACATAAGCCAGTGATTCATTTAAACGAAACTTCATGGCGTGCAACAGTTTCCTGATAGGCCTGATAGAAGCCTTCTCCGGGAGAGTTGCGTGTGTTCTCACCAGACGGTGGAAACCAGCCCAATCCAAGTTGTGGCCTGAGAGTGCTTTTCATCCGGCTTCAACCGTGATTGATTGGTCACGCACGTTTTCATCTTCCAAAAGGAGGACAAAAGCAAAGAACAGTAATCAAGTGGTCATTCAAAACCTCAAAGTTTAGTTCAAGATAGAACTGACTTCATTCAGGAGAAAATTCTGTCCAGTGGCTTTTATTTAGAAAACGCAGTGTTTACGGGCTGGATGGAGAGTGCGAGAAAAGCTTTTCTTGCGGTAGAGGCATAAGGAGTAGGAATAACGCAGTAGCCATCGTCGCCACTGAAGCAAACACACTTACAATCAATTTCAGGCAGTGGACACCAAACCAAAACGAACTATAAGTTCCTAAGAAAGAGGGAATTTAGCTCTGCTGATGGAACTCGGTAGCCGAAAAAATTATCCGTGTTTGAAACGACTAAAACTTACCACTTTACTTCCACAGTTATCATGTTCAATGAACCTTATTAGTGCCGATAATCAGTTGACTAAAATCAAGTTATCTGTTCTGGTCGTAATTAAGGTGTAACTGTCCATTATTAGTTTGCTTTTCTCCATATCCAACTTAGGATAGTAATCAGGAACTATCCAGTTGGCTGAGGTTTTTGATCCTGATTGTCTTCAGAATAATTGTGATGTGACGAGTCTGTTCACTTTGACCATGGTCTCAATAAGCTATAGAAGTGGTTCGAGAGGGAAGGCAATGAATTCGTCCAGCTCGCTGTGGTGTCCTACGTAGCTGACAATATGAGTCAGACAAATGACATCCATGGACATTTCTTGTAAATCATAAAGTATCTCGAATTCTGACAAACTCCAGCGACATACTGGAGGCCTCGGCAAGGGTATACTCCGTGCGAGGCTGTACCAGCACGCGAGTGGACAAACACAAGAGCAATAAGTGGCTATAAATTTATGCAGGGATAGTCTCTTTGAAACAAGTTATCTCCAAATACATCGAAAATTTTCGGAATTCCGTTGCTTTTCAGTATCGGTATTCCATCCGTCCACGACCTTTGCGACAAAATTCCGTGGATAATTCCAAGCGCAGTTGCTCCATTCTGTAGGTAGTTATATTTGTTTGTTGTTGACGAGGGCGAATACCTCAACCGATCGGCGGGCCTGTCCTTAGCATGGCAAGTCTTCTATCAACTGAGCATAAACAATGCATATAATCCATTGGAAACCCAGCAACTATAACTTTTTTCGGAATTTCGGAAAATGACAGTATAAGATGACTTCGACGAAAAACTGTATCGGTTAATAAAGAATCGCTTACTGATGGAAGTGTTAATTTAGGTTGATTATATTCCTCCAGTTGTGTACACTCGTCGAGAATGTAGTAACCAGCATGCGAAATTTTCATTTTACCAAACTACGGCTCAGAATGACCACAAACGACGGCTTTTCGTTGTATCTCCTCGAGACAAAAGGTGCTTCTGAATTGAAGGCCGGTATTCTGCATTTCTTCTAATTCCGAAATAGTGTCATTGAGAAATTCTCGCACTTTGTCAGGCTGTTTCTCCCCTGCATAATCACGATCCAAGAAAAGCTTAGAATCCAGGAATCCGACAGCCCGACAAAGGACGGCCCATAATAGCAACTTGGAAGGGCCCAAAGAATTCAGCCCATGGACTTGCTGCCGAAAGCGAATTGTGTTTCCTGGAAGTTTATTTGGCGCCGTTTCAAGCCCAGTGTGACAGTAGTAGCCCGGTTGTACTTAACGCAATTTATTCGTTCTTCAGCTTTGCATCAGTTCACGAAAGTTACTTGGTATGTTGGGATGCAGGAGCATCATGTACCGTAGAGCTTCAAGGGCAGGCGAAGTTGACAGGTGACTTATTTTCCATAACTCACTTCAAATCCAAGCAAATCTCTGTCGGGGACCTTGAGTTTTCACTAGGAAAGTGAAATGCCACACACCCTCTCCAGTTGTCTTCAAAGGAATTACTACTTCGCGGACAATAGAGGTCGCTGGAGCAAGACCAACTGGAGCCTCCGGAGTTGGTTCCCTTTGTTGGCTGATACTGGCTACGTCCAGGAACACGTCGTTCCGTTCCATCCACAGAAGCCGATTGGGGGTCCCGGAAAAAGGAATGTTTCTCCAAACGGTCTGTAAACTGCCGTCCCAAAGTTCCCCTTATTTCACAAACAATGTCGTGTCGTGTGCTGAATTGGAATTTTGATAAACTCTATTGTTAATCGTGAACACCGTGTCCAATTAGACGCAAATGTAGTTCATAGACTGCCTGAAGAGTCGAGACCTACAGGAAAAAGCGTTAGGGGTGAATAAACAACTTTAGCTTCAGTTGGTATCAGTAGACTTGGTTTGAGCCCGGTCTGTCGCATCGACGTTGCCCCCGCCACTATCACCCTCCGGCGAAAATATCTTACGGATATCTCGCAACAAGTCTCCTTTGTTCGTTTTCGCTACCATAGATTTCTGTACGGCAGTCCTTGATCACTCCAATAGGCCATTCGTCTTTGTGTAAGTGGCTCTCCACGAGGACGACTACATCGCCACTTCGGAACAATCTCTGTTTAGAGGTCCACTTTTGCCGAAGTTGCAGTGTCGGTAAGTACTCCATCGTCCAAAGTTTTCAGAAAGCTTATGCCAGGTGGTTCACTTATTTTCACCCTATGGCGTGCTTTTCAGGAAGGGTTTTCGACATGATTACTCCTACTTTTGACCGCAATAATAACGTCGTTGGGAGCGGAAGCCAGTTCGCCTTCCGGGTCCGGGACGACTGGCACCAGGGGTCAGTTGTTCAGTATGCTTTGTACCTCTGTTAGTTGGGTAATCAGCACCTTGGCACCGAGGGTCCTCTGTGGGACTAGGGCCGTGAGTATTCTTCCAGTCGATCGTATCAGCCTTTCCCAAACGCCCCCGGGAAGACTGGCACGGGGTGGGTTAAAGCGCCATTCTACCCCCTTTGTCACGGTCTTGTTTTGTGTTCTGAAGTGACTCAGGTGATTCCACCACTTTGCTTACTGCTTATCAGCTCCAAAGGAGTTCCAGCCATTGTGAGCATACGTTCTCCGGAAAGCCCTGCCTCGAGACAAACCTTTGAAAGGCCATTCGGAATAAATCCGTAGTGGTGTTGCGCACTACTTCGAAATACACTGCTCCGGATTGTAAACATGTTATCAGGCAGCCTTGTTTCTTTCGCATGATCCAAAGCTGTCGTCAAAGTTATGGGGCCAAAATTTTGTAAGCCAGTTTCCATGAGTGGGCACCATCCCGATTGAACCCTTACGACTGGGAGGAGGTAATCATTTGCGGGCCTGCTACCGCATTCTGGCGACAGGAAAAGCTGCGACTGCCGATGACTCGCTTGACTGTTGCTGACCCCTTGGTCACCCAAAATCGTCGACGTATGTAGTTCAGTCTGTGTTTCAAACCTGCGTGTCCCTCTTCTCGATGTACTTGAAATATCAGGCGTCTCTTGATGTTGTGAAACTATCATGGGATAATTTGTTTCGTACTCTAGACTTGAATTCGTCAATCTCCCTCCAACTCTGAGTAGCCCAATGGCTTGCATGATGTTTAGTTCTTGGACGCTTCTGCGCAACAGCCTGGTTCTTTTGGCGCTATCGTCTATCCTGGTCAGCTCATGTGTCTCAAATGTGGAAGGCTTCCGGTTGCAGTAGGTGAAGGGCACTGAGTTTGGCTCAGTTTAACTCGTCTGATGGTACCTCTCTCACATTTCACCTGCTTTGTAGCCACGTGTTTTTTTTAAAATCGTTCACGGTAATCTGTATCTCGTTCACTAGGCTACTGCTGTTAACAGTATTATCCAGTCGGAAGACTGGCACAGTTTTTCTATTAGGCTTTGGCTTCCCGTGAAGTTTGTAGCCAGTATCAGTCGCTTTGTTTCAATGTGGCCATCCCCAGGATTGGATGTTTTGTAATGTTGCCCATATCTCTTTAAATGCAGTAAGGAAGTCCGGTCCCGTTCTCCACATCCACAGCCTATTTGGTGCTATTAGGCAGCTCGAGCAGAAGTCGGTCGGGTTGCTGGCAGATTGCACGTAGTGCCACTGATCTACCTTGGTCGACTCATGAAGTACCGTGAGTCTGTTGGCCACGAAGATGTTGAAACGAGAGTTAATGCAGTTTGTGAAGTGCAGTCCCGTGGCTGAGTTCGTCCAAAGTTTGATTCCCGGTGTATCTGATCAAAGCACCTTCTAACCAAAGTTGCGGCTTTCAAGGCCATTACTGCTGCAGCCAATTCTAGCCTCGAAATGGACACAGCCTTTAGTGGAGCTACTCTAGCCATTGCGAAAACTACCTGATTGTGCCGCCTACAGTTTTCATCCACCCAGCAACTATGACGCGCTACCCCGTAGCCCGCCTGTGACGCATCTGAAAACAAGTGGAGTAGGGCACCGATTGTACAGCCGACTCCTGTCAGGCATCTTGGTGTCATGACCTCGCCAAGTTGACCCAGGCTGTAAAACCAGTCGCACCATTGCTTGTTGTCGTTGTCCTGGAGAGGTTCATCCCAACCCATCCATCTCTGACTCAGCGATCGCTGCGAGCAATTTTCAGTAGTGGCCGTGGCGAAACAAAACCTGAAAGATAGTAGAGGCTTGACACCGATGATTGGATTCCTCTCCGTGTGGCTGGTCGTTTGGGTGCATACGAATTAGTCACCTCCGGGTTTCCATCGAGCTTCAAGCGTGCGCTTCATTTGTAAACAGGATCCCAGAAGCTCTCTCGCAAACTTCCTTTTCTCGGACTTCTGGAAAACATTGAGAACCTCAGTCCGGTCATACACAGAATAGCAGTATTTGGGTTGTCAAAGGAACACAATAAGTCGTCCACGTAGAAATAGTCCACTGCTCTTTCCAACAGATTGCTGGTGCCGCCGAAACGCTTGAGGGTTTCTCGGAGGGCAGAGTGAGAGCAAAAGGGAGATGACTCCGTTCCAAATGAATGATCCTCCAACCTGTGCTCGTCCGGTATACGGTCCAAGCTGCTTCCAGTCTACCGAGGAAAGGCAAAGGAAGGCCCCATCTTCAACGGGCATCTTTGCTGGTAGAAACATTTCACGTATGTCCGCAGGGACGGCTATCTCCCCCAGCCGAAAAAGAACATAAAACCTCGATTATTGGTGTTACCTAGTCTAGGCCCTGTAGTATATGGTCGTGGAGTGACACACCCTGACACTGCGCGGCACAATCGACGACCACCCTTACCGTTCCCGGTTTCTTTGGGTTCACGATGGGGTGATGAGGTAGATACCACTGCAAATTTGGGCTGAAAACTAATGTATCTGTTCTTTATATATAGCTCAAGCCTATCTTAGGTTGCATGGCTCGCTTATATTCTATCCTTGATTGTGGTTCTCGAATCAGCCTGTGTTTTGAGGTAGCATAATTTTTTCAGTAATTTCTCGGCTGTGCGGAACTGGTTTCATGCTGGGTCTCCACGGAACAGGAACTTCGAAGCGATCTATTACGTGCTTGGATTTCTCAGCTACCATTTTCAGAGCCCACCTGTCTTCTAGCCATGGGATATCTCTATCGACAGCAAGTTAGCAAACTCGGACTTATATAGCTGCCTAAATGCCTGTTCAATTGTAGCCGTTTCCACCGAGGCCCAATTCATTTGGATCTGTCTGCTGTACTTTCCGTTTTTTCTGCCACTTAATGTCCAACCAAATATTGTGCGTACTGCATACGGTGCTTTGCAGCTTCCTATTCTTAGATCCAGGGCCCAGTGTACTTCGGGTACATCGAAACCAATCGGCAGACCTGTTTTGTTATCCTGCCACTCCTCAACTGTGACCCCATTGAGATGCGGCTGCTGAATCAGAATCGACTGCACCAACTGAGTTGCCCACATCGGAAGATCCTTTATGGTGAATGCTTCTAGGCTTTCTGATCTATTTTTGTTGACCAAGGAAACAAGCGGTAGGTGCTGTTTGGTTGATTGGATGGTTTGCTTGCCACTCACTTGGCTCACAGTCAATAAAGATTAAACCCCTCCGATCACATATCTCTGCAAACTTCCTACTCGCCATAGTGGTATTTGAGCCACTATCTACGAAGATCAACGCTCTTATAACCTCAACTGTGGTCTCTACGCCAACCGCCACTATCTCCAGGTGGATGGGCTTATTATTAGAGCGAGACGCCGAGCAGACCGCACTTGGCTTCGGAATTACCCAGGCATTGATTTTCTTGGGTTTATGCAGTAGTTAATGGTGTTTTCCGAGGCACCATTCTCACTACAACTTGTTTTCTTTCGGCATACCGCTGCTTGATGTAAATAGTTCAGACAAAAAAGCAAGCGCCCAGTCTCTTAGCCATTTCTCATCGTTCGTCGGCCTCTGCTTTACGGAAGAGAGGACATTCCACCGGGCTATGAGGCGCAACAAAACTTACATGACGGCAAATGTTCACCTTCGCGGGATAGTGCGTGCTTGTTTGCTCACGGTTGGCCCCTACTCGGTTTCCTGGTTTAGATTTGTGTCATTGCAGTCCTAGATAGCTTGCTCGTCTCGCGCAAAAGTTGACTGAAAAGACTGTTTGCCATTTGGGCATGAAGGCCTTCAAACTGCTTTACGTCCTTAAACGTAGTTTCCCGCCCAAATTCGCTGATCCCCTCAGCCTCCTCGGCTCATCTACTCAGTAGTTCCGTGAATAAACTGCGCACTGTGGCCTCCAACGTGCGAAGTGCTTACAGGTACGATCGAAAATCAAGGCGACTTACAGCGATGCTGCAGTTTTGCGTTTTTATTACCAGACTGACTGGAGAACCTGACTCGCCTCTGGAACATCTTGTCTCTGATAGCACGCCAAAGATCAGGTGCCGAGTGACCTCAAGTGTTCGCCCAAACAAGTCATTCAAGGTTTCACGTGCTCGGGTGTGACCCTCTTCGGGATTCAGCATCGAGCACCCGTCGATAGCTTACCCGGCTCTTCCAAGACTGTAATGTAGCTGATACGGGAACCTCTGCTCTGGATCAGATACTATCCTCTCTACAAGGTTCTCGTCTTTTTTAATGAATATGCAGTACTGTTCACAGCTCCCGACGAAAAGGGACAATTCCACTTTTGGTAAGTCAATTGCGTGTGTTCCACTGGCAGAGGTCGGTTTCAGTAGCTTCATAGGATTGATAGGTTGAATGGTCGTATGCTCTGTGGTTTCGAAGACTAGCTACCACTGTCGTCTTCGGAGCTGTTCTTTCCCGGCTTCTCCCTAGCCCTCCTAAGCTGGTTTTCTAAGTCTACTATTCTCAGCCTGTAAATATCATCAAGTTCAAATTTTATAACACTGGCTGAAATAAATGAAGCTGCACTGGCAGGGCTAACAATATCTGAAGAATCAGTATCACCCAGAAATATCCCAGGAACTTGCCCGGTTACTTCCTGTCCAGCTTCGGTTTGCTTCTGTCTCCTTGTTTGCATTTCTGACTGACTTCCTCGTGGGAATTCCAAGTTGAGTGCTGTAACGGTTAGCCCGATTGTGAGTAACGCGCAGCCCAATTAACAAACCCCAAAGTCAGAAAAAGATTAATTCGCTGATTCCACGGTGCTGAGTTAACAAATTTTACGCATATGAATTATGTGCAAACATATACTGTACAGCCACAACGTTTAACAGCAAAGATCAGAGTTCGGCAAAGGTCACTGTCAGATTCGATTTTCACGGCAGTCCGAGTTCAAACCAAAAACCTGCCACAGCACATGAGCAAAATATGAACAAGTGTTCGAGTTTATAGGCTGGTTCGTGTTGTACTTGTTCGACGGTCAATAAATAAAGGGCTTAGTCCGAACAATACAAGCCTGTGAAGTAGATTGGGGGAGAATTCCACACGTGTACGGTACAACGGCAGCCAAACACCACGCTTCTTGTCTTCGGTTAAACCCATCAGACCAGACCAAATAGAAGCCAGATGAGGGTTCAGTATGGTAAGCTTCGGTTGGCTAGAAGACCCACAAAAAAGGGAAAAAGAGAACGAAGGGGAGGAAAATAAGGTGTAATTAAGTAAAAACCATATTCAATAGAAAGAAGGAGTGACTGAAATTTATAAAAATTGATGTTAAAAACCAGCGAAAGGATATCGGAAGGAAAAAAAGAGGAAACGTTTGTGGGGGTGCCGTATCAAGACGGCACAAGAAATCAGGCTTATGTAGCAACTTCTGAGGACTACCCTCCAGATGATAGCTGTAAACCAGACGGCAGTACGAGGGCCAGTCGAAAACTACGCTCACCAGGCCTGCCAGTTCTTGCAAATCCACGTGATCTGATCGAATTCACTGAGTACCCGCGTCGAACTTCGCTTCAACAAGAGGCGGACCCTGGGTTGCAACCAGAGGCATGTCTCCACTAGTCTTGCCTTCAAGCTTACTTTCAGAGGGCAGAGAAGATCACTCCGTGTGGGCCTCTTTGGAAATACTCTATGAGCTAGAAGTGCTTCTGCGTTACACCACGCAGTGCTTCTGCTCGAGAAGCCGTTAGGGATACTTTTGCAAAATAACTTCATGGATCGAATAGGAAAGACGGACAAATCACCCTTTTGAGTCAGTCTACGGACAATTCCACTCGGGTAGATGAATTGTTATAGGGAAATCCAAGCAAAAAACAACTAAACTTGGTAAAAATAAACTTTTTTTGGAAGGGTTTATGGCAATCAGTGACCAATAAACGGCAGGTGATTCTATTATATCCCTTGTTGATACTCCTTCCATTTGGGTGACCACACCAGCAGCGCTTTTCCTGGTCACTCTCTTCAGTCTCAATCTCCGATTTCACCTCTTTTGATAAAGCCTCACCTCCTGTTGCTGAAATGAGCCAACGAACAAAATGCCCTAATGCTGATGCCAACAAGACCGTGGATGGCACTTCTTATTGCGAGAACCTGAAATTCTCCCAAGTAGAAGAAAACGGTATCCATTGCGATATCTGCGGTAACTGATGCAACGGGCGATGCAGCCGAATATTTCTGAAGGCCATTGACCCTCACATCAAAAACACATTTGCCCGAAATCGGTGTGTTGTAGGGGTATGGCCCTGTGAAAATCAAACGGGCTGGCTTGTAAGAGTTCAGATAGAGCTGAGATGAGTGACTGCATTGACTCCTCAGGGAAAGATACCATAATTCAGAGAAACTAAAGGCGGGGTCGAACCCTAGAAAACCGAAACAGTGGTGCCCGTAAAAAGTTAGAATATGAACTAGAGCAGAAGCACCAAAAGGTTGAAAAACAAGAAGTGGACTTGGAAGCCGATAGAAACTGGCTGGAGGTAATAATTACCGGTCTGAGTACACTGATGAAAAACACAGAGTTAGCCCTGGGTCAAGATCTCCAGTTAGTAGTGAAAGATATACCTGAACCGGCCAGCCAAGCAGGAAAGCAGAAAAAAGATATAAGACACCACATATTAACACCTTGCTGGAGGCAGGGCTTCAGAGGCTGACAGTACTCAACAAAGTTTTCAGAGCAGGGCGTTGAAAACTTATACCGGGTACATGGCGACCTCCGGGACCAGTGCTGGTGCAGTTCGGTAACCGTAGAGAGTGGGACACCCTCTTGGCCCCGGAGGAGCTAGTGAGGACCGGGGCCCAGGGAAGGTTCACAGTAGAGCAGGGTACTTCGGCAGGTCGGTGCAAGCGAGATATTGGGGGAACTGTTCAATCTATAGAAGACCGCCTACGGTGTGTAAGCCTTGAGAATGGACACACCCCACCTGAATAGTATAGCATCCCCCGTACTCCAACTCCTAGTGTAGCATTATTAATTATCCGGATGAAGGACACCAATTAGTCTCCCAACTTGCCGCAGGAAAAAGTGGAAGCGGCCCGGAACTGGTTTCCGATTGTCATACCTACTACATGAAACGTAAAGCACATCGAAAGGCAGGTAGCCTTGCCGTGTTCTACCATGCATGCAACATTAGAAACAAATGGCTCCAACTGGCGGTAGTGACTGCCAAATCAGACTTCATCGCTACCACCGAAACATGACTAAATGGAAGTCTTGAAATTAATGTACTTCCTCCTGCCGGTTACTGCATACACCGGTCTGATAGAGTGGATGTCAGAAACCGTGATGGGGCAATGCCCATATTCTCAGACGAAATCGGGCGGATGGCTAAGGATATCTTGTCAAAGCTGAAAGTAAAAGTCCCCTGCTGAGACTTAAAACTAGGCCGGTCAGGAGTACCAGGTGGTCTGCCCCCACCGAAACCCTTCTCCTACCTCCCCGGGGGACCGGATATTGCTGGCCTAGCCTCGCGGCTCCGTAGCCGGAGCGGATGAAATCATGATTCTTGGGGGCTTCGTTTCTCCTGATGTGGATTTTGTAAATATTGGGCTCCTGCTGGTGGATTTCATGTGCATATACTTAAATTATTATTGGAAGAAAAGCGGGAAGACCGCGCACGGCGAGCGGCTCAAAAGTCCCGCTGTTTGACAGATACTTTGTGGGGAAATCTTCCGCCCCACCCAAACTGAACGGACTTCCGCGTAGCTGAATTTTCTCCCACTGTCCAGCGGTCTATCTTCCACTTCAACGGCAGTGCCGGGTGCAAGACACTGATGGGATTCGTATTCTGAACCATTTTCCTTCATCTCTTGGCCTCACTGTCCAGTGAACTATCCTCCAGCTCACCGATTACGTTCAGGTAACAAGATAATCACGAGGTTTGGGAAAATTTGGGCTTCAGCCTCATACCCGTGGACTAATTAAAGGCCTCAAGACTACTTCAACCAACTAGATGGAGGGAAGGACTGACCCCCGGGCCACTGGACTCGGTCTTACAGAAGATCTCCAGTGGCGACGAAGAGCTTCAGGTCTCGGTCCCCCCAGGTAGAAATGATCACGGGGTAGTCCATTATAAGCACTTGGCTGTTAGGTATATAGTACCTCACAAAATGCGAAGCCGCTTTAAGAAGCCTGATGTACGAGGCCTTTTTATCGCAGCCCAAACACTTACATAAAAGCCAAACATGAACACATAGAGGAAGAATGGACGGCACTCGGGTAAAACCTGAGAATGCCCACTGAGCGCTTTGCTCTTGTGTGGCGGACAAAACGGAGGGAAAAGGCACCGTGGTGGACCCACAGGGCCACCATTGCACAAAGGTGAGAGCACATGGCTTGGGCTCATTACTGGTAGATAGAAAGCTACAGGCGGCATCCACGCTGCAAAAGATCGCTGGAATCAGCCATTTGGGTCCAAAAGCAGTGTGGATTATCATGCGAGGTCACGTTGGCTAGGGAGGTTAAGCTGTAATCTCTCCCGATGACATCAAAAAAGCCCTTGGGGGACTGAACAAGCACATAGGAGCTTAACCAGATGGCACCAACGTGCGGATTCCACGCCCCGCAGCTCACATCTTAGCGGCGTCCCTGGCCCACCCGTACACTAGGTCGCTGTCCGATGCACCATTACCAGAAGATTGGCTGATAGCGAAAGTCGCCCTTAAAAGTAAAGGTGGCAAGAGGGAAGGGGTGTAAAATTAACGGCCAGTCAGCCTTCTACCAGTGTACCTAAAAGTACTGGAAGGGCTGATCAGGGACCGAGTCTCCTGCCACTTGGCCGAAGTAGGGCCATCTCCAATAGACGAGATGAGTTTGTCGAAAACATATGCTGTCTATCTAATCTCCTTTCATTCTTAGATGAAATAGCGGCCAGAGTGGATAGGGGAGAAAAGGTCGAGGTCTGCTACTTGGACTTTCAAAAGGCCTTCGACCCCGTGAACCACTGACTGCTGCTCCGCAAAATGGAGGCCATTGGGATCAATCCTCAGGTCGTTCAGTGGACCTTGACATACCTTAACCGCAAGACGTACTACGTAAGGATAGGGGACAGCAGATCCACGAGGGTGAGGGCCATCAGTGGGGTCCCACATGGCGCAGTGCCGGGTCCAATTCCATTCGTAATTTACATGAACGACCTAATGGACGCTGCGCAAAAACACAGGTTACCTCTTTGCAGGCGACTTCAAAGTGACAAGCGAAAAAGGCACCCCAAGCCTTCAGGAGGAACTGAATAGGCCGCACGCTTGGACCTTCCAGTGGCATTTGCCACAGAATGTATGGAAGTGTAGACACCTAACCCAGGATGCCAGTAGGGATTTAAATTATGTAGACCCGAATGACCCGCAGGTATTAACATAGGCCGCGGTTATTGCGGACCTAGGAGTTTGGATAGCTGACGGCCTCCAACCATCTGAGCAGAGCCTAACCGCCGCTGCCAGGGCTAAACGAATGCTCTACCAACTACTGCAAAAATTCGCATAACGAGAGGCTCATATACTGCTAGCACATTACAAGGCAGTGGTCGGACCGCACCTCGAATATTGTTTCCAAGTGGGGCTCCTGCTCCGGTGCGGGGGCTGCAGTATTGGAAGAATTTCGGCGCCAGCTCACGCGGATGTTAGATGGGCTGAGGAACAGGCATCATACAGAGAGACTCAAAGCACTGAACCTGTTCTTCTTAAGGCGTATAACACTTAGCGGGGAACTCGGAACTCTTCGAAGAGATCATGGGGTTATCCATCTCAACAAAGCCGATTGAAGGAATACCCTGCAAGCGCAAAATGTGTTTACGCTTAAAGTTTCCACACTTTTTCCCCATCGGAAAAATGCACACGACGTGTTCTAGGTTGCTGTAGAAAGCCACCATACACAGATTTGGTAACCAGTCAGTGTGCGTGCCTGTGGACCAACGGGTGTGAACGACTTTATACCCCGAGGTAGGAATTAAAAGGCCTCGTCTGCAAATCACACGCGAACAAAGCATCTTTATACGACCAATCAGTGTCAATGCCCAAACCACCGTCAACTTCTCCTTAGGTGAGCAAATCCGCCGTACCTTTGATTTTATTCACCCGCAACCTAATATTACCGACCATTCGGACGGAAACTTATGTCACCCACATACGAATCATCCAACTGCATAGAACGGCAGTGGCTAACTGGTTCCATCCCAATAATTCCTTTCCTTGCGTAACTAAACGGTAGAGTCGACGAGAACACTTTTATTTCAAGTGGCCTACAGTTGTAATAGTAAATACAACAGTGTGTGAAATATGCACGAAAAACATTTTTTATTACGGTTGGTCTGCACAAATTAACCGTGTTGGACTAAGTGGCACCCAAGTCTACGTCGAGATGGGCCACCTGTCCTATTTCGTAGTTGGATTCCTGTAGCGGAAATAGCGTAGAGAAATAGCCATACGTTTTGGGGCTTTCGACGCAAATTAAGATACTTATCTTGTATCTAGCCTCCTGTGGCACATTCCACCTCCAATAAACCGGTAGACCGGAAATGTTTTGTCGAAGCCCACCATCAACAAAGTCGTGTTCGTTCTTCACTGATCTATAAGGAACTCACCGACGACTAGCTCCTTGACTTCAGTTTTCCGAAAAAACATTTATTCATGGGCTTCCAAGAGGTTCACCTCGCTGATGATCTCCTCTGTCCTCAGCCAAGGCATCAGGTTACGAACACAACGAGCGAGAGTTTTGCCGCAAGTTGATGTGAAAACTGAATTATGTGGAAATCCCAATCAATCGAACAATGCCTACCAAATTCCCTCTGTTTTTTCCTTCTGCACTGGGGCGTCAAATATTCGGAGCTCTTGTGCACTGGAGAACGGAAATACGATCAACAAGTCGCCACGTTGGTGGTGGTACTCAATCCGCTTTATTCGTTTTATCAAGTAACATGCCTCTCTTTGTAGTGCCATTATTTGTTCTCGCAACATTCTGAATCCAAGTTGCCTAGCTGAAAGGGTAAGGAATCAGGTTACAAGTTTACCGTCGAGCAGAAAGAGTGAAGTCGGAGCCCCAGCCTCAGGTGCTCGAAAGTTCACTGGAGTTCTGGATGTCGACGGTATCATGTCCGCCTCGTGATCCGGAACACGTAAAACCAATATCATTAGACAGAGTATTTCAAGAATTACTTTCACCTCTATTTGCCGAATACAGCTTGTTCCAGACGGACGAAATCGGCGAAGAGTGGTTTTCAGCTGTAATGGCAGTAGGTTACGGAATTATTGATCTGCATACTACTCTTCTCTTGCAGCTTCCTCGTGCAAGGTTTAGGTGGCTCCTCGACCATCGGCGAAAGTTTTTGTTGGGTTTACTGAACAAGTGAGGTTACTGTTCATCTAAACGTCAAGTTACGGTACCCGCTTCCACGGTAAATTCACAGACTATCCCATCTCTTGATAGGAAGCTGCTTTCCTTAGCCTGCTTTCGCATCCTCCAAGCTTTACTAAATCAAGCTGCGACATAAGCCAGTGATTCATTTAAACGAAACTTCATGGCGTGCAACAGTTTCCTGATAGGCCTGATAGAAGCCTTCTCCGGGAGAGTTGCGTGTGTTCTCACCAGACGGTGGAAACCAGCCCAATCCAAGTTGTGGCCTGAGAGTGCTTTTCATCCGGCTTCAACCGTGATTGATTGGTCACGCACGTTTTCATCTTCCAAAAGGAGGACAAAAGCAAAGAACAGTAATCAAGTGGTCATTCAAAACCTCAAAGTTTAGTTCAAGATAGAACTGACTTCATTCAGGAGAAAATTCTGTCCAGTGGCTTTTATTTAGAAAACGCAGTGTTTACGGGCTGGATGGAGAGTGCGAGAAAAGCTTTTCTTGCGGTAGAGGCATAAGGAGTAGGAATAACGCAGTAGCCATCGTCGCCACTGAAGCAAACACACTTACAATCAATTTCAGGCAGTGGACACCAAACCAAAACGAACTATAAGTTCCTAAGAAAGAGGGAATTTAGCTCTGCTGATGGAACTCGGTAGCCGAAAAAATTATCCGTGTTTGAAACGACTAAAACTTACCACTTTACTTCCACAGTTATCATGTTCAATGAACCTTATTAGTGCCGATAATCAGTTGACTAAAATCAAGTTATCTGTTCTGGTCGTAATTAAGGTGTAACTGTCCATTATTAGTTTGCTTTTCTCCATATCCAACTTAGGATAGTAATCAGGAACTATCCAGTTGGCTGAGGTTTTTGATCCTGATTGTCTTCAGAATAATTGTGATGTGACGAGTCTGTTCACTTTGACCATGGTCTCAATAAGCTATAGAAGTGGTTCGAGAGGGAAGGCAATGAATTCGTCCAGTTCGCTGTGGTGTCCTACGTAGCTGACAATATGAGTCAGACAAATGACATCCATGGACATTTCTTGTAAATCATAAAGTATCTCGAATTCTGACAAACTCCAGCGACATACTGGAGGCCTCGGCAAGGGTATACTCCGTGCGAGGCTGTACCAGCACGCGAGTGGACAAACACAAGAGCAATAAGTGGCTATAAATTTATGCAGGGATAGTCTCTTTGAAACAAGTTATCTCCAAATACATCGAAAATTTTCGGAATTCCGTTGCTTTTCAGTATCGGTATTCCATCCGTCCACGACCTTTGCGACAAAATTCCGTGGATAATTCCAAGCGCAGTTGCTCCATTCTGTAGGTAGTTATATTTGTTTGTTGTTGACGAGGGCGAATACCTCAACCGATCGGCGGGCCTGTCCTTAGCATGGCAAGTCTTCTATCAACTGAGCATAAACAATGCATATAATCCATTGGAAACCCAGCAACTATAACTTTTTTCGGAATTTCGGAAAATGACAGTATAAGATGACTTCGACGAAAAACTGTATCGGTTAATAAAGAATCGCTTACTGATGGAAGTGTTAATTTAGGTTGATTATATTCCTCCAGTTGTGTACACTCGTCGAGAATGTAGTAACCAGCATGCGAAATTTTCATTTTACCAAACTACGGCTCAGAATGACCACAAACGACGGCTTTTCGTTGTATCTCCTCGAGACAAAAGGTGCTTCTGAATTGAAGGCCGGTATTCTGCATTTCTTCTAATTCCGAAATAGTGTCATTGAGAAATTCTCGCACTTTGTCAGGCTGTTTCTCCCCTGCATAATCACGATCCAAGAAAAGCTTAGAATCCAGGAATCCGACAGCCCGACAAAGGACGGCCCATAATAGCAACTTGGAAGGGCCCAAAGAATTCAGCCCATGGACTTGCTGCCGAAAGCGAATTGTGTTTCCTGGAAGTTTATTTGGCGCCGTTTCAAGCCCAGTGTGACAGTAGTAGCCCGGTTGTACTTAACGCAATTTATTCGTTCTTCAGCTTTGCATCAGTTCACGAAAGTTACTTGGTATGTTGGGATGCAGGAGCATCATGTACCGTAGAGCTTCAAGGGCAGGCGAAGTTGACAGGTGACTTATTTTCCATAACTCACTTCAAATCCAAGCAAATCTCTGTCGGGGACCTTAAGTTTTCAATAGGAAAGTGAAATGCCACACACCCTCTCCAGTTGTCTTCAAAGGAATTACTACTTCGCGGACAATGGAGGTCGCTGGAGCAAGACCGACTGGAGCCTCCGGAGTTGGTTCCCTTTGTTGGCTGATACTGGCTACGTCCAGGAACACGTCGTTCCGTTCCATCCACAGAAGCCGCCAGAGTAGCCTTTTGCTTTGAGAAGAGAAAAAGTCTTGTGGACAGAGCTTTTATCTGGGCATAATTATCGTCAGAGAAAGAAACCAGAATGGCGAGTAATGTGATTCTTCCTCCGTATTTACTGCACTAGCCAACTTATCGATAGACGGCGAGGTGAAATCCCATTGGTTGCCTATGTGAGGGTTGAAGGGGTACGCTTGCTTCTTTCTCGTTCACCAACGGCTGTCATGTGAAAGATGCTTGGCGCGTCCACGCTATCCAATTCATGTGACCGCGAAACCATCAGATTAAGTTTGTTTCTAGGCCCCACATATTTTTCTGAAGTAGTGTTTATGCCAACCCAATGTTTCAAAAATCACAGTACGCAAACAAGGCAGTCAAATGAGTCATCGAAAAGTTTGATCGATTAACAATCTGTGGACTTAGTATCTACGGCAAAGTGGGGCCTTGATTGTTTTTTACTCAGACAAGTTCACTGGAGAGGTCAAATAAGCTACCAACCACCCGGTTTATGTGCTTGACTGTAGCCCGCCTTGAGCGGTTCTTCTCGGTTTCTTGTTCATTCCCGATGTACCCGCGAGAAGAGTTGGCAGGTGTGCATCGATTGTGATTTGTCGGCACCGGGATTAGACAAATACCGAAATAATTCTTCAATGGAACCCAAAGCCGCTGGACAGGGAAAGCTCAGATAACGGCTAATAAGTGCACGGGTTTGTGTTCTTCTCGTGCCCTCGTGCATTACTTATGTGGTTGAAGAAAGCTTTCGAAACATAAACTTACTTGAAAAAGGAAGAGGTCGCATTTAGTGCAACAACTTGGTACTGGCGGAATATATACATCAAAAAAAGTACAACTGTTTTAGATGCAAATTGTTTTTCATTATACCTGTCAGTTTAATAACGTTATAAATCGAAATATGTCAGCCATAAGGAACGAAATAGATTTCTTTTTTCGGAAGTCTCATTTACATTTGCGAACTAACGAAACCCACTAGATGGAAACACGTCGTTTCGTGACTCTTGTAAAAAACACTTGAAAATTTCGTGATTTTGTAGGCGAGTAATAACAGCTGGAGTTAAATATATACGTACATATACACATATACTTTAGTCAAAATTCACTGCCAAACACACAAGCATGAAAAAAGCAGTCACGGACTTCACAAATTGATAAAGTAACATGGTTTTTTCGTTTCGTACACAAGAAAACTTTAGATATTAATCTTTTAGGTTTGGCACACTCCGCATGGCGTATTGATTTCCGGAACAACTGTATAGTACCCTCCCAGTCGCAATAAGCCGAAAAGTGCAATAATAAGGCGGGTTTGTTTGGTTAAGTAGTAAATAAAATGAATATCTGACAATTACAATGAGTGGCAGTGGGAAAACGTCTCACTGGTGGGAAAAAGTATGCGCGATCCCATCAGGGAACTCTTACTGATCCGTTGTCTTTCTCTTTAAATTCTTTTGCAACTGTGGGACAAAGTTTTACAACAAATAATTCTGCATGTCTAGTCTACGAATAACATAAACAAAACAGGCGATTGAATGCAATTATAACGAGACCGCTATGAGTCTGAAACTATGAGTTGTACGGTAATTAAAGTGCATTTGCTACCTTTAAACGAAAGTCATAAAAATGTACCAAGGGCATCATTGAAAAAAACCATTACCGTCTATTCTCCTATGCGGGAATGATATCGTTCATTGATTCTATCGCCGCTGGCTTGTATTTCCAATGTTGTGTAAGTGACCAGGATGCAGTTAGGTCAAGCCCAGTGGGCTGTACGGCGCTTGCATGGTTTTCCATGGATTGGACGGTAAAACTGCCTAACTAATCACGTAATATAAATGTAGTGCGCTACTCACAGATTAGCGGTTCCCAAGAATTAAGGAGATCACTGCTTTTACCGCCTTAAATTTCTTCCCGGCTGTTACTTATGAATCCCAAAATAATCTGCAATAGTTCACTGGATAGCTCAAAGCACATCTACTTCACCTCCTGCATCAGATGCAGAGCTAATTGTTGCAGTTTGTCACCAGGTTCCACTTAAAATGTCACAACCCATAAAACCGGTAACCACAAAACGTGGAATTTCGTTCATAGGTGACCAGTGTTGCAGTCTTGATGGCAATAACACACTGTTACCAGTGTCACTGGTCTTTAGCATTCGTAGTCCGGGAACCAGAAGCATGGCTTGATTATACCACACCTAGAGTGCCTTGAAGCACAATTGTGATCAGGTCACCATTTGAGTGGCACGGCTGCCTGCTCGCATGGACGAATTCGTTTGTTTACACCTCTTCCCATGCAAAATGTTTGATGGCTTGCCCACAGACAGATGGCTGTTCGCGCGCACGGACTGGCAGCTGACTCCCCTCTTCGTTCTTAATCACCCTGTTTTTGGTATTTGACCCAGAAAAAGGCTATACATCCCTGTGCTTGTCGCGGCATAGGCGTTTAGCAGGCAGTAACCACTTCAACGTAAGGGGTTAGGCGGATTATTAACCGGTAACCTGTGTAAAATCCTGAGCAATGTCTGGCAAGGTAGATTGCTACGGAACCAAAGGCTTGGGACAGAATGAGTGGATGCTGTCTCTAATGTTGTAGATCATGTGCAACCTCCAATCTAGTAGGAAAGTGAAATGTTTTAAAGGTAACGAACGAGTTAAATCTGTTTCTGCCCATAACTTATGGCTAGAGCATTACCAAACCTCGGAAAACTTTGTGGTTAAAAAACCCTGTTACAGTGAAGGATGTCGTAGGTGACCAAAGTAATGACAATGAATATTACCACCTGCATCGTCGGACCATGCATGAAAACAATCATCTGCTGAACTGCGTAACCGCTGAACCTGTTCATGGGACCTTTTGACTAACCTGAAGGTATTTTACTGATTCGTCTCTATTCATATACATGCTTACTTGAGAGGTAGAATAGATAAGCAATTACGTAACTCCTATTTCACTTCGCATACCTGGAATAGTAGTTTTATTACGTTGCTTTCATTCTTATGTAAATGCCCTTCCCCACAATACTTGCTCCTGGCAGCCCGTAACATCGGTCTGATTTTTTTCTCATTAAACATGTACTAGTATTCACTTGCGTATGTGATCCCTTCTTTTTATCAAGGAAAAAGCACATTTGCCCCATTTTCCAGTCAGCACTTTCACCAGTAATTTCCCGCCTAGTCATTGTATTACACTCCCTTAATTCCCAATAGGCGTGATATCTGAAGATGTTACACCAGCTCTAAAAGCAATGACTGAATTTCCAAGCCGACAGCTAGCATGTCACAAGGGTGTAAGACACCTGAAATGAGTCATGGTAAAATAAATTCGCCCCGGTCCGCCAAAAACAATGAAGGATTCGGCGTATCGTCAGTCGACTCGTAAAACAATCCTGATTTATGATCTCAGACGTCGGTCACTATCAAAACTCGGAAAAGCCAAGTTTACCACTTCCACAGTTTACTGAATAATTCAATCTCAGGATATTGGCTGGGGATTTCTTTGTAAGTTTACAGCTCGTCCTCCATCGGTAAACTTATCTTTGTTTGCACCATTTGATAGATGAAAGTCAATAAAAACTGTTCCATTCTCGTTCATCTTGAAATTATTGCTAAGCAAACCAGATGTTAGTTTGCACTGAACAGCTACGTTCTTCGCCACTGGGCGCAAAAGTACTCAGTGATCCAACCTTCGGCAACGTTTTTGAAGTCAAACAGCTCATCAGTCAGTTAGCCTTCGACTAATCGGGTAGAGGTGGGAGAATCTTGATCTCTGTGGGTAATGTTAAAAGGAACTCATTCACGTCTCTAGAACGAGCCCACGACTTTCCGTAGCCTGCGAGTGAGTGGGAATCACTGAGGTAAAGGGTCATTCTTGGGAATCCTGGGAAATTCAGGTACCAGGGATGGCATGTATAGTCCATCCCCATTAACTTCACAGACAACAGTAGTTGACAGAATAGTAGACTTAACTCGTTTGGGTCTTTTTTATCTGTGTGTGAAACAGTGAGTTTTGTCCACAGACTGAAGAAAAAGCCGTGTTCTTTAAAGAAATCAGTCTGAGGGCTTTAAAAGCAGCAGAGGTCGCAATTCATCGGGAAAATAATGGTTCACCGTGGATTAATTTTTTAACAAAACGTCAGAATTCTCGTATTTATGAGACATGACATTTGACGTGGAATCAGCTGATAAATGGCAATAGCCAAACATTCGAGTAAAGTAGGAAGGTTAATGTGGTATAGCTGCCGTTGAGCTGATTTCGTGAACAGTATTTTCCCAATACGACGGAGACAACAGTTGGGTCATTAGAACTAGAAGCTTCCCTTTTAATGTTAAGTCCCATGAATGAAATCCATCGCTATTTACCAAAACGTCGTTCTGCATCGCCTTACTTTTTTTAATGAATTGTTCACTTTTCACAGCTTAGCCTTAGGAAGCTTTGATAACATTGTATTGACGTGAAAGGATTCCAAAAACATATTAGCTTATCAACTGCAGAGATGTTCATGACCGTAGAACACTCCTCGCGAGTTACGGCTTTCCGGTAGCTCATGCACTGGAGCTTACAAGTAGAGTATCACTTACAGGAATCCCCAAATAAGGTGTTGCTCCCATTAGTTTATTTGTACCATTTTCTCTACTTTAGTGCTGCGGTTAATTATAGAATTCGACGTCTCGGTCGGTATAAATTTTAACTGTACACGTTAATCACCTTTTGCTGCAAAATCCTGTGTACTATCAGGAAACCGGATACAACAGATTGTCCACTGTTTGTGTGTTACGGACAATTTCACGTACGAGTTCCGGACATGCTCCAGTCAGGATTACAGCTTTGAATAACGCGCGTTGTAAATGTGGTATTAATACTGGATGTGATCAGTTACTGGTCGAAATACTCCTTCATTACGCACGCTATTCTACGCAGATAAACACCTTTGTGTAAAGTTATCACTCATCCGTTGTTATCCAGTCTACTGTTGGACATTACTCATTTTCTACTCACTCACTTACTACAGTAATAGTCCCCGGCAAGACCTCTTTTTCCGAGGTTTCAAAAAATACAGCAAGATATAAAATATAATCAGTTTTGAACCTTATTAAAAATTAATTTAAATTAGCTCTTATAATAAGCTTTCCTTCATCTAAGGGCCAACCCTTTAAATGAGCGGGTCAGTCGGTGTAAATCACAGTTTCTACAGCGTTTTACACAGTTGAATTTCGAGTTCGTTATTCTGTATCGAAGCTAAAGTAACTGTCGTAAACAGAGTGACGAATTCAATCCAGTGGGCCGAGACATGTACGATTAATTGCCTGTACTGTGAGTAGCATGTATTACGATATCCAGCACAATATATTCGTTAGGGGGAGAATGACCACGCTTCGTCATACACTGGTTGCGCCTGTGCATACTTGACAGTCACCTGGTAACCATTCGAGTCCCCGCTAACCGTACCTTTGAATGATCCCCGACGAGACAAGGGAGGGGATGCAGAGAGGATACTCAGCGCCAGCCTATATCCCGGTTATCTTTTACTTTTTCATTCGCTCTGGTATTTACCTCGCTCTTCTTCACCGTTTAAGCTCGCCTTATCTAATTTGTCAATAACCTAAAACATAACACGCGAACATCCTTTATTATCTATCACTACACCGCCCCAAACAGGAACAGGAACGGCAGCCTTCTAACGCAATTAACGTGATTCTTGTAACCTCGATTCCGCCTACACCATTTATGTGAATAAGCTCCCGGTTGCCCACATGAACTCGGCATCATGGAAAGAGTTTTATATTATGAATGACAAATTTGGAAGTGTAAAACGATGTAGAATTCCGATTTTTAAACTTTTTTCTTTAGCTTGTTGGGTATTTCTCAGTTCCTGAAATACAATGGGAATGGCTTGTAAGGGAATGTGTTTACCCATCGTTGGTGACAGCCAATTCACGTCGGCTATCAGCTCTGGTGCGGTACCAAGCTCAATGCATAGGACAACGGAACCTCGAGTGACAAGACAGCCGACCGCTAGAGCGGATCGATAGACGAGATCTGAACCGTGTCAGCGTTTCTTAACCCCCAAGGCTTGGTCCGGCACACCGGTAGGACCAAAGCACTGTATGCACGAGTGAGCGAACGTGAGAGCAACTGATATATTCTTTGTGGTAGTGATAATAGGCGGACATGATTCCGAGGCAGTACAGAGTTCTCACTAGAGATATTAGAACGGAACAAAAAGTGACGGAATTAGCTGTCGAAAGCAGATTGTAAAAATAATGTGAACTTCATTCTTGGGCTCTATTCGAAAACAATTCACTTTACCCTACTGCGGCACAAACAGTTCCATACTGCTATATCGATATACTAGTATTATTGATCAGTGGCAAACGAGCTTTGTGTAGATGGGCTAAACATCCTATGAACCACCAATCTGCCAAATACGTGAACTTTGCTGACCATTGTTACACTACTACAGTAGTGTATTCTGAACAACTTTTCAACAAAGTTCCCTCCACAAAGGAACTGACTGGAACCCAATAGCACTTGCCTCCTTGGCCAACTTGCGAAAAAACCCTCCGGTAGCCGGTCTTCGTACCCGTAGATCTGTCACTATAGCATAGGCATGGCACATATCACGCACGTGCGGTCGCCAGTCACAACAACTGTTCAGCGCATTCTCATTGGTAACTTCTTTCCCCAAGCTACAGACTGGGGTGTGGTCACAAGTCGCAGTGGCGCAACTGCAGCCAGTCAGACATGTGCTGACGAAAATGAGTAACACGTGGACAGATCACGCACAGATGATTGCATACACTGTGCTGGAAGGGTAGCTGCGGAATCCCGACTTAGGGGTCATGAGTACAAGCTAGTAAAACCAAGGGCGCTGAGGATAGTTAGAGCAGAACTTTTCACGTGCCGGGGCATCAGCGCATGGAAATATCCACCGGCCGAGTTGGTGGCTGCGGACATGGAAGTTCATTTTAAAGCCCGTCTGGATAGGTGCTGGTCAGCCGTATCCCATGGCGTCAACTACTCTAACTCACACAGGGCGAAATTTCAATGCTGCCCCTTTTCTATCTTTCCGTCTGTTGTTTCCCTCACGCCTGTCACTCTCTACTCCCAAATCTACACCCCACTCCCCTTCAAGGTCCTCCGTATTCCCCCCCCTCACACCTGGCATTTTCACATTGACCCTTTTTCCAAACTCTGCTATATGAAAGCCCCCCTGGCTGGGCAGAGGTAGGCCTGGGCAAGGGCCCACTTCGTAACCCTGTGTGATTGCTGCGCTCCTGACAGCGAACCGATTCCTAAGCTTGTTCATCCAGGGATCCGAGACTTAAAAGAAACGAAAAAGAAGCAACAGGAAAAAGCAGAATTTTTAGTCCGGGGATGTTGTGTCTGGTTAGGGTCTCGCACATTACGCGGACAACCGATCAATATTCCTCTCATTATTGGACATACTCCCAATTTGCCTCGATCTTTAACCATGCTTTAGCGCCAGCAGTATTGACCTGTCGATTCTGCTGGGTACTGATTGGTCTGCCTCGGCTGCGCGTGACGGCACAATTAGTTTAATTCTTTATGCCAACTCACTTGCTTGTTTGCCGCTTAGTCGCCGGCTACGGCCGGGTTTTGTGTTTACAATCGCATAAATAAATGCAAAGCCACCATTACGTGTTCTTCTACCGCTTGTGGACACAACAAGGGAGAATCAACTGACGCTCGCTGGAGAGAGAATCTGGATTGATCTATTGGCGTGAGCCCCAAGACCTGCGACCTGGCCTAGCCCGCCCTGGCCTGAGGTTGCGCCTAGAAAGCGCCGCGGTGGTGCTATTGACCTTCGGGTCGAGTGCGTTATTCAGGCGAGATTTCCAATACAGAACCGTTTTGGCTAGAAGTGCCGAACGAGAACTTGACGTAGCAGGAAATCAGAAAACCCAGCCGGTGTCTAAAACTGGATAAGAGGGCCCCTTGCTGCCGTCTCGAACAAGGAGTGCTGTTGGCTACGGAAAACAGCCGACAACACCGTTATCTGGACACACGACTGGATTTAGCCACACAAAGTCCTGTGCAGACTGAAAGCCCCAAAACCCAGAGCGTCACTTAATTTTCAAGATGCAGTAGCGCAGCCACTTGTAAGGGCGAAAAACGGGACATCACCTCAGAGGTTGCGTCTGAGGATACCCCAGCCGTAAACTTCGCAATAAAGTCAGCAGAAACGACAAGGGAACCGTCAATATGGTGCAAAAACACCTGCAGTCTCCCGGGAAAAAGGAGTGAGTTGACGACTAAGATCGCAGGGTCTGACGTCGTTGCATCGACGGAAACTTGGATAAAGTCAAATACTGACATGCTCTTTCAGGGATACGCTGCCTACAGGCAGGACAGAACAGATGGAAGGCAGAGGGCGGAGTAGCACTACTAATACCGACCGACATAGGCCATTGAGAGGCTCCGTTCAACTTGGTCTCTGGTAGTGTACAGGCCAGGCTCTGCTTCACTAGGACAGGGGAGCGATCAGTATGCTTCATCTGCATCTACAGGGCACAGCTAGCGACAGATGCGGAAGACGTTAGGCTTTTGAAATACTGGAGGCAGTCCTGGTACAGACAAAGGAGTTTTTCTTACCAGGGGATCTAAGCCCACCGGAAATTAACTGGGAGAGCGGGATCGCACCGGCGACAAGTTTTTACAGTTGGTCCAGTTACATGCACTTACGCAGCATGTGACGCAGGCTACCAGACACAGACGTGGACAGCTCCCGTCTCTCTTTGATTTAATCATAACGCGGCACCATCAGGACGTTAAAGAAATTAAGTGGGAAGAGCCACTGGGCAAAAGTGATCATGTATTCCTAGGGGCCACACTAAGACTCAGCAAGGCGCCGAAGGAAATCATGTTACGTGGGCGCTATAGGAGAATCAATATAGCTGAACTAACGAGGGCGGCGGAGGAAGTTCGGTGGACACTGAGACACACAAACGCCTCCGCAGAGGCACGTTGGGAAGCCATCAAGACGGGGCTACTCGAAATTACGGAGTTTGCATTTCTGATGGTGGTTAACAGTAGAAATCATCCTCCGTGGTGGAAGTCAAAAGTCCGCGGGGTTATAGTCATTCATAGGCAGCAATGAGGGGCGCACTGGCTGTACAAGACTCAGGAGACATGGAACAGCTATGGGATGGTCAGGAACAGAGCTCAAGCAATCCAAAGAGTAGGGGAACTGAGGTGATCAGCAGCCGTAACACGTGATATGGCCAGATACAGCTTGGTAACCACGTACGTGGATAAGCCTCAACCAATCGGGATGGCCACGGACAATTCCGACGAAAGTTCCGTGTGATTGGTCATCTTTGAGTCTACCAATTATATCCTCTAATTAAACATATTTATACGAACCCAATCTGCAATAGAAATAACGTGCAATTTAGCGGCCCTGGCCTCCTTGCTTCGTTACGTCGCGCAGTTCTGGATGAGGACAATTTCGATACGGACTACCAATTCAGCTCATTACGACTGTTAAATCTGGCGTCGCGTCATGGAGCTGCCTAGTACTGGACAGCTGGACGTGCTTGATAGTGCGTTTGAAACTTAAGACTGGATTGAACGTTTCCAGTTATGATGTAGCCTAAGAAAGAACGGGAAGGAAGAGAACCAGACTGTAGAGCACATGCATGGGAATCCTCCCTAGCCGTTGTCATATACATGTATTGTTGAGACTATGCTCTCTATTTTATTGATCCTCGGACAAGTAAAACATGCGTCAATCATTACACTTCAACATTTATGTTTTGCCCACGTGAAGTGGCATAATTTTGATTCGAACTTGGACTGCCGTGACGGTGGCACCTGACATTAGCCTTTGTTGAACTCTGGTCCTCGTTGCTAGACGTTGTGGCCGTACGGTTGAGGTTCGTACATATTTATATTCATATAACTTGTTAATCAAATACAGCAGAAGATACGAACCAATCTTGTTCTGGTTTTGGGATCCGTTTTGAATTGGCTACGCGTTACTCACAGTCAAAATAACCGTTACAGTACGCAACTTGGAATCTCCAGGAGGAAGTCAATCAGAAATGCCAAGAAGAGGACAAAAACAAGCTGAAGCTGGACAGGAAGTAACCCGGCAAGTCCCTGGGGTATTTTTGGGTGATACTGATCCCTCAGATATTGCTAGGTCTACTAGTCCAGTCAGTGCAATTTCATGTACTACAGCTGGTGGCATAGCTTTTAAAGGTGATGATATCTATTGAATAAGAATAGTTGAATTAGAAACCCAGCTCAGGCAGGCTAGGAAAGAAGCCGAATCTGCCAGGAAAGATCAACTCCAAAGACGGGAGTGACGGGTGACTTTGGAGACCATGGAGCATATGGCCATTCAGCCCAGCAGTTCGGTGGAACGATTACAGTTGACTTGTACCAGTGTAACCCACGCTGTTGACTTACCAACAGTGTGATTGTCCCCCTTCGACGGGAGCGCAGAACGGTACTATGAGTTCGTTAAACAATACCAGAACTTTTTGTAAAGGAGAGTATCCGATCCAGGACAGAGATTCTTGTATTTACTACATTACTGTCGTGGAAGAGCCAGGGAAGCAATCGACGGGTGCCCGATGCTGGATCCTAAAGAAGGTTACGCTCGGGCACGTAAAATCCTGAAAAACCTATTTGGGCAACCATTCAAAGTCGCTCCTAATTTGATCGATGGTGTACTATCAGAGGCAAAACATTCCAAAGGCAAGTCGGGCTCTCTAGCCAGCCTGGTGATAAAAATGCAGAATTGCAGCATCGCATTGAATCACCTAGACTACCGATCGGACCTGAACGCACTGCACACATTGGTGACCATAGTGAGAAGTGTTTTCACGGAACTACTGAGTAGATGAGCCCAGGAAGCTGAGAGGATCAGCGAATTTGGGCGAGGTACTACGTTTAAGGACATGAGGCAGTTTAAAGACCATCATGCTCGAATAGCGAACATTCGTTCCGGTCAACTAGTGCGCGAGACGAGCAAATTGTCTAGGATTACGACGACGCAAAGCTGGACCAGGGAACCAAGCGGAAGCCAAACATGGGCAAACACACGCATTACCTCGCGAGGGTGAAAACTTGCCGGTGTGTAAAGTTTGTGGGGCGCCACATTGCATAGCGAAATGCCCTCGCTTCCGCAACGTAGACGTCCATGAACGATGGGAAATGGCTAAGAGACTGGGCGCGTGCCTCACCTGTCTCACCGATTCACATCAAACAGCGGTGTGCCGAACGAACCCCAGTTGTAGTAATGATCGATGCCATGGGAAGCACCATTACCTACTTCACAAATACCAGATTTTGAATGCCAAAGAAACCCCGAAGCCAAGTGTGGTCTGCTCAGTGTCTCGCTCCACTAACAAGCCCATTCACGTGGGAGTAATAGCAGTCAGCGTAGAAACCCCAGTTGGGTTTATAAGAGCGTTGGCCTTCGTAGATAGTGGCTCAGATACCGCTCTAGTAAGGAAGGAGTTTGCAGAGAGATATGGGATCACAGGGAATCAATCTTCATTAGCAGTGAGCCCGGTGAGTAGCATCCAGGTCATCAAGTCGACCAAACTGCACCTACGGCTCGTTTCCTTCGTCTCCAACGATAGAGCAGAGACTCTAGAACCATTCGCCGTAAATTATCTGCCGATGGGAACACCTCAGTCAGTGCGATCGATTTTGACTCAGTGGCCGCACTCGATGGGGTTAGGATCGAGGGGTGGCAGAATAACGAAATTGATCTGCTGATTAGTTGTGATGTACCGGAAGCGCAATGGGTCCTGGACCAAAACGTAGGAAGCCGGGAAGCACCCTATGCAGTACGCGCCATATTCGGCCGGACTTTATATGGTCGCACTGATGGAAGAGGTAGCAAACAAATCCAAATCAACTGCACTTCGGTGGAAACGGCGAACATTGAACAGGCATTCAAACAGCTGTATAACGCCGAATTTGCCCACCTGACCAGTGACAGAGATGCCCGATCACGAGAAAAATGTCAGGGTGGTTTTTGACTATGCCGCGAAATGTCAGCGTGTGTCACTCGATGACCATATACTACAAGGCCCAGACAGGACAACACCACTAGCCGAGGTTTTATGTCGTTTTCGGCTAGGAAAAGTGGCCGTCTGTGCGGACATACGTGAAACGTTTCTACAAGTGATGATGCCCGGTAAAGATAGGGATGCCTTCCGCTTTCTCTGGTGGCCTGAAAGCAAACCAAATCGTGCTCCACACGATTACAGGCTGACCGTGCATCCCTTTGGGACGGTATCATCCCTCTTCTGTGCTAATGTTTCCCTCCGGGAAACCCTCAAGCGTTCCGGTGGTGCCAGCAATCTGCCAGGAAGATCAATGGACTACCTCCACGTGGACGATTTTCTGTGTTCCTTTTATGACCCAAATATTGCTATTCATTATATGACCGAATTGATCGCCACTCTAAATCCCGGAGGATTCAACCTCACTAAATGGAATTCAAACAGCCAAGAGGTGCTCAATGTTATCCCGAAGTCCAAGAAAATGGAGTGTGCGGGAGAGAGCTTTTGAGATCCTCTTCACAAACGGAGAGCACACTTGGACTTCAATGGAAACCCAGAGGTGACGAATTCATATCCGCTCTGGACCTATCCAAAGAACCAGCCACACGGAGAGGAATTCTGTCATCAGTCTCAAGCCTCTGCTATCCCCTAGGTTTCCTCTCCCCATGGTTGTTACCGGGAAAGTGCTTGCTGCAATCGTTGTGCCAGAGAGGGACGGGTTGGGACGAGCCCCTCCAGGATGACGACTATAAGCGATGGCGCGACTGGGTGCACAGCCTGGATCAACTTGGTGAGATCAAGGTGCAAAGATGCTTGACAGGAATCAGGTGCACAAACGATGCCTAACCCCACCTATTTTCTGATGCATCAGAAATAGTCTACAGGATAGTGGCTTATGGATGCTGGGTAAACTCAGATGATGGGCGGCACAGCCGGGTATTATTAGCAAAGGTGAGAGTGGCTCCACTGGAAACGGTGCCCACTCCGAGGCTGGAACTGATGGCAGCAGTGCTAGTGGTGAAAGCCGTGACACTGATTAGGAGATCCTTCGATCGGATAAACTGGAAACCAAACTTTTGGATGGACTCGGCCACGGTACTACATTACACAAACAATAATACCACTAGCTTTAACGCCCTCGTGGCCAACAGACACTATAATACACGAGTCGGCTAAGACCGATCAACGGCACTATGTACAATCCGCCAGTAACCCAGCCGGCTTCTGCTCAAAGGGCCCGAAAACACTAGAGAGGTTGCGGATGTGGACAACGGGACCGGACTTCCTAAAAGCAACTAAAGAGGTGCGGCCAACGCTACTAATACTCAAGCCTGATGATGGCGATACCCAGACCAAAAGACTGATACTGGCTACAAACCCCACGGGAAGCTTAAGCCTAGTGGAAAAACTGTACCAATTTCCCAACTGGACAAAAATGGTAAAACGTGGCCAGGTGGACACGATACAAAGTACTCCTACTGATCTTGAAAGGAGCGTGACCTCAAAACATATTAAATGTGGGGACGGTACTATCGGGCGAGCTGGACCAAGCCGCACTCTACGTTCATCGCCTACCACAACTTGATGTTTACCCGTTCGAGGCCCGCGAGCTAGCCAGGATAGATGATAACATCAAAAGAAGCAGGATGTTGTACAGCAGTATCCGAAGACCAAACCCCATTCGAACCAACGGACCGCTGAGAGTTGGAGGACGGCTGACAAATACAAATCTAGAGTACGAAACAAAATACCCACATAATAGTCCCTGGTGACCACTACATAATGAGACGCCTGATAGACCATGTACATCGAGAAGAGGGACACGCAGGTTTGAACCACTTATTGGACAACATACGTCGACGATTTTGGGTGACAAAGGGACCAGCGACGGTCAAGCGAGTCATAGGCAACTGCATCACTTGTCGTCGCAGGAGGGAGGTAGCAAGCCAACAAATGATGGCCCCCATTCCAGCCGTGAGAGTTCAACCGGAATGGGACCCGTTCGTGGAAACTGTCGTCGACTGCTTTGGCCCGTTACTTGTACTACAGCAAAGGAGCACGCAAAAGAGGAATGGCTGCCTGATAACATGTTTACAATCCAGAGCAGTCCATCTTGAAGTAGTGCATAATATGACCACCGATTCATTCCTAATGGCCTTTCAAAGGTTCATCGCGAGGCGGGGCGTCCACAAGAACATATGCTCAGGCAATGGCTCGAACTTCGTTGAGACTCGTGAGAAGTTACAGGAATAGTGGAACCGCCTGGGCCACGCCAAAAACCAAAACAAGACCGTAGCTAAGGGGGTAGAATGGCACTTCAACCCACCTTATGCTGGTCATCGCGGTGGCTTTTGGGAAAGACCGATACGATCGACTAGGAAAATACTCACGGCCCTGGCCTCACAACAAAACCTCGATGACGAGACGCTGACTACTTTACCAACAGAAGTAGAACGCATACTGAACAACAGACCCCTGGTGCCGATCGTCCCAGACCCGGGAGGCGAACCGGCACTCACTCCCAACGACCTGTTATTACTGCGGTCAAAAGTAGGAGCAATCACACCAAAAACCCTACTTGAAACGTACATCGCAGGATGGAAACAAGTGAACCACCTGGCACAGGCTTTCTGGAAACGATGGACGAGACAGTACCTACCGACACTGCAGCCTCGGCAAAAGTAGGTATCTAAGGAGAGGTCCTTCAGACGTGGCGAAGTAGTCATCCTCGTGGAGAGCCACTTACATAAAGACCATTGGCCGGTTGGAGTGAGCAAGGACTGCGGTACAGAAATCGATGGACTCGTGCGAACGGTGGTGGTGAGAAAGAACGAAGGAGACGCATTGCGAGATATCCGTATGATGTCTACTTGAGGGTGACAACGGCGAGGGTGAAGTGGACGCTACAGAGCAAGCCAAAACCAAGTCTGCTGACATCAAATGAAGCTTTATTTATTTATTTATACCTCATACATTTCCCGTAGGTCCCAACCCTTCACACCGTCTTCGAAACATATTTGTGTCTAATTTCATATGGTGTTCACGACTTACTATGGAGTTAGCTGTCGAAACCTCAATTTATCACACGACATGACGTTGTTTGTGAAGTAGCAAAAACTCTCGAACAAGCACTTGTTGACCGTTTGTATAAATATCTTTTTTTCCGTGACCGATTTGTATTATTATTCAACCTGTGTCCAAGTGGATATAAGTTATGAGCCAAACATACACTTAACGTGATAACACCACATGTTGAGCCCCTTATGTTCGCGTACCCTGTAGCCATCTCGATTTTTCATCAAGACTTTCCGGTCTCCATCTTGCCACCTACTTTACTCTTTGTCTGGGCAGCCTTTTCGTCCACTTTTCTTACTCTGTCTACGCATCCCGATCACACTGAAGCCCTGTTTTCGTATACGGATAATGTCGTATCATTCTCAGAAGAAACCCTAAGACGTCGAGAGATGGAGCATAACCTCAAGAAAACTTCAAACATGTCTGCGACTGGCCACCGATAGACGAAGCCCACAGTGACCTGCGTATGCACGGAATCAGGGCCTAGGTAGGATAGGGCGAATCAGTACCCCTATTTACTCCTTAGAAGTTGACCGTTTCATGGGGGGATTTGGTGGGCGGTGTAACGTACATGCATGGGAATCCTCCCTAGCCGTTGTCATATACATGTATTGTTGAGACTATGCTCTCTATTTTATTGATCCTCGGACAAGTAAAACATGCGTCAATCATTACACTTCAACATTTATGTTTTGCCCACGTGAAGTGGCATAATTTTGATTCGAACTTGGACTGCCGTGACGGTGGCACCTGACATTAGCCTTTGTTGAACTCTGGTCCTCGTTGCTAGACGTTGTGGCCGTACGGTTGAGGTTCGTACATATTTATATTCATATAACTTGTTAATCAAATACAGCAGAAGATACGAACCAATCTTGTTCTGGTTTTGGGATCCGTTTTGAATTGGCTACGCGTTACTCACAGTCGGAATAACCGTTACACAAACTGCTTTCTTCTTGATATTCGGGGGCCGTCCTTTATACTCGTTGATGAAAAACCTTGCATATCAAAGAGCCTCTCCTGCAGTTCTGTCCGACGAGTTGAAGGCTGTACTTCTAGGCTACGTGGCTCCGGTCAATTTCCAGGCTACCGAACTTGCCGACTTTCATTCGCTGGTTCTGGGTCCCAAAACGAAATTTCACGGATTCGTACTGACAGTTCAGACACAGCCTGCTAAGTATAAGTTTGGTGATCAGTTTGAGACCCAGCTGTGTGGCCACCTCATTGCCGGCATAAATTATTCGGAGTTGCAAGAGAAGCCATGGCTGAAACCCAACCTTACGTTCTCTGAAGCTCGTCCGACCTTCGATCGACTCGACGACGCAGCCAATGCGACGATTTTACATACTTCAAAGCACTACCAGCACCTTCGTCCCCGTGAACCAGCCTCTACAAAGAAGACGCCTCAACCAAAGCCCTCTAACAAAATGATTCCTGAACGCAAACCGAAACAGCCGAATCGTTGCTTCTCGTGAGGCAAATTTCACCTACTTCCCACCTGCAGCTTTCGTAACGCGGTATGCCATTCTTGTGGAAAGCGTGGTCAAATTCACGAGATATGTTGTGAATCCAAGTGCAATGTTACCAGTGCAACCCATGGAGAGCCGAAAACTGATGATAGTCCGGTATACATGCTGAAGATTTCGAGTGACTCAAGCCAGTACCTGTACAGATCAGTCCAGTTCCAGCGCGGCTCAAGACACCAGTCCATTGTGGATACCGGGAGCTGTGAGTCCATTATTCCGAAATCAGTGTTCGACTTGATTCAGCCCAGTGTACCCATACGGTCCACTGCCGTGCGCATTCACGGTGTTACTGAACATTGGCTTTCACTGTTGGGTGGGAACACGCTAAGGTTCGTTTGGAGGGCAACTATACCTCGATATGACTTCTGACCTCCGTAGACCATTCATCGACTTTGGGCTTGAAGGCCCCGCGTGCCTCGGAGGAGCACGTAACCCTCAAAACGACGTCCGACAATCAGATGAATCGGCTTCAGCAGTTGATGGCACAATGCTCCAAAAGCAAAGGTGGCATGGCGGTTGAGTCCGCGAAGTTGCAAGTGGAAGGTGATCAGGTGTTCCAGAGTCTCAGAGTGTTGCCGTACGGCCAAAGGGAGAGCGTTCTGAAGGTGCCTACCAAAATGGAGCAAAAAGGTGTCATCGCTCGCGTGGCTTCATCCAATTGGGCAACCCCGATTGTGGTGGCAAAGAAAAGCGATGGACAGACACCCCGGATTTTTGGTGATTACCGATTGACATTGAATTCTCGTTTACGGAATTGCGCGGCAACTACGGTGGAACCTGAGGACTTCATGGAATGCATGCTCGGTAGCAAGTTTTTCTCAAAAATGGATCTGACTGGTGCGCATTTAGGAATTCCACTGCACATGGAGTCCAAACCACTACCGACTATTGACACTCCATAGGGCATGTTCCAAGACAACGTCTTGCCGTTTGGCCTGCACGTGTCATCTGGGATATTCCAGGCTGCAATAGACAAGGTGATCCATGATATCGAGGGGGTGATGCCACTGCAAGATTGTGCGCTCAATTTCGGATCCACGAAGGATGAACATGACCACAGATTACAAAGGTTGCTGGAGAGTTTCGTGGAAAGAAATGTGATCAAAGCCCCTAAGTGCGAATTCGGTGTCACCGAATTAGTTTTCCTCGGTTTCACTGTCAATGCAAAAGGATACCTACCCAATCCAGATCGTTTTAAACCCCTGATTGGCATCGAGTCACCGAAAAATCAGGCTCGCTTACGATCAATTCAAGGGTGCCTGCAGTAACACTCCAGGTTCATTCTGAACTTTGCAACAAGAGCCCAACCATTGTTTCTAGTTCAGCTGTCCAATGGGTGGCAGTGGAACGAACAGTGTGATCAGATACTGCGCGATATTATTCAAAATATCATCGACGGATCGACACAAGCCCCATTTGCACCATAAATGACGAGTCCGAAGTGGGGATAGGAGCAATTCTGGAACAAGATGGATACCCAATCATCTGCGTCTCCCGTTTTCTTAACGCTGCAGGGGAGGGTCATTTCCAGATGCAGAAAGAAGCTTTGGCCGTTTTCTGGGCGGTACGCCGACTACACAGGTACCTATTTGGAGTGAGGTTCACGACTGCCATCGACCACCGGGCCCTTCAGTTCCTGTATAACCCGGGTAAATCCGTCGCCAAATCCACGGTTGCTATGATCCAGCATTGGAGCATTGCTCTGAGAGACTATAACTGTGACATCCTGCATCGACCCAGCAAGAAAATCCCGTAGGCAGACTTCCTGTTCCGTTACTCACGAATCGCAGCAGCGGACCAATGCCATTTCATTTTGCCGGCTTCGCCTGTGTCGAGGGAAAAATTGAGCAAGCAGACAAAACGATACTACTCGCCTTTGATTTTGGCGATCAGAAGGGAGTGGCAGCCCGAGGTGAAGCGGAAGTTTCCTCAGTCCTTCGCACTGCACGAGGAATTCGGTATCCAACCTGACGGCGTCCTTTGTCGAGGTGACCGGCTTGTCATTCTACCTACATTGCGCGGGTTGGTTTTGGATGAGCTGCGCAAAGGCCACTTGGGCGCGAATAAAACCAAGCAGCCCGCTCGACAGATGGTTTGGTGGTGGCAACGGCATGTGTATATTTGCACCACGACAAAGAACAGTGTTGCGTGTTTGCACAAATTCCAGTCGAGGCCAAAAAACCGGAGTCCTTGGCGCGAAAGCTGCATTCCATGGCAGAGAGCTCAAACTGACTTCTGTGGCCCATTCTTGAATCGGTATCGGTGTAATGATTGACTCCTACTCTAGATGGCCGGAAGTGTTCCTGACGAGTTCATCAACCACCTCCTTTGTAAGCAAGGTGTTAAGGAGATGCTTTAGCTGAGAGGGAATCCCACAGGTATTAGTCACCGACAATGGATCACAATTCTGTGCGACGGAGCTGTAATGCTGGTTTGATGCAGTTGGGTGTCGGCATCTACGTACGGCACCAAGCCACCCATATTCTAACGGCGCAGCGGAAAACTTGGTGCGTTCTGGGAAAAGTGCAATAACATCAGCCAATCCGAGAACGTGGCCGAACTTGGAAGCGTTCCTAGATAATTTCTTGTTGCAGTACAGAAATGCAGTGCGTACAACCAACAAGGAGAGTCCAGCCGTCCTCTTCAAATTCAGAAGACTACGGTTATCGCTGATGTGTCTATACTCCAGTGACGTCACGTACTTCCGTGGCAAACATCTTCCACCAACTCGTGAAATTATCACAAGACAACTTGTTCAATCTATGGTCGATATCACAGACTTGGATGATGCTTCAGTGTATCGGTGCCCCCTCAGCCAAATTCATCTCAAAGTAGCAACCGGCGATGCAACCAAAGGCACGGTTGAGACGACCGAGAATCATGACGGGGACCGTGTTGATGATACATCTATACCGTCTTCGGAAATGACTGCTGTAGCGGCCGAGCCACAGCCACCAGCTCCAGTCCGAAGATCAGTACGACGGGGGGCAGATTGACAAGGAACACTTGAGGGAGGAAGGCTGTGTTGATTCAGCAGCTTCACAAGTGATGCGGTCAGACACAGCTTCGTGACCACGTACGCTGATAAGCCTCAACCAATCGGGATGGTCGCGGACAGTTCCGACGAAAGTTCCGTGTGATTGGTCATCTTTGAGTCCACAAATTATATTCTCTAATTAAACATATTTATACGAACCCACTCTGCAATACAGTTAACGTGCCATTCAGCGGCCTCTGTCTTCTTGCTACTTCCGTTCGCGTAGTCCTGGATGGGGCACTTTCATTACGGACTATAAACTCAGTTTATTACGGCCGTTACAGAAATGTTCCTTCGAGTGTCGCTTAGCTGAGTCGGTCCGCACAAACCCAAGGCGGTTCTTCTCTTGGCACTCTTCAAGAGCATTTATCGACCAGAAAATAATTTAGAGGAAAGAATGGAGGGCCCACTGGCGCCTCGAATACCCGGACTTGTTGTAGGAGAAGAAGTGTACACGGAGTTGCAAACCGTGAATAGAAACAAAGCAGCAGGACCAGATGGGATTCATCCAGCAATCGTTCAGCCTCTGGCCGAGGTCCTGAGGGCTCCGGTGACGGAGCTGTGCGAAACGTCACTTAGCCGAGGAATTGTTCCGGGAGACTGGAGGAGAGCAACAGTGTTAGGAATTCACGAGAGAGGACCCCGACAAAAGGCCTAAAATTACCGGCCGGTTAGCCTAACTTCAGTACCGTGTAAGTGCCTGGAGCAAATAGTCAGGAAGCAGATCTCTGGGCATTTGCTTCAACGTAACCTCATTTCAAATGCTCAGCATAGGTTT
Source organism: Fasciola hepatica (assembly GCA_948099385.1). Lineage (NCBI taxonomy): Eukaryota > Metazoa > Platyhelminthes > Trematoda > Plagiorchiida > Fasciolidae > Fasciola > Fasciola hepatica. The sequence continues at coordinate 2,035,135 of CANUEZ040000112.1, read as the reverse complement.
GTGACAGGACGATCTTGTCTGCTGCTTCGCAACGAGGTAACCAAGGGCCAGGACGAAGGGTGGCCGATTACTCTCTGTCACTTGGACTTCAGCAAGGCTTTTGATTCTGCGAACCACAGATTTCTGGACGTCAAACTGCAGTCTATGGGAACTGTTGGAAAGGAGAGGCTACGGATAAATAGTTCTTTAACAGGGCGAACTTCTGGTGTTAAGGTGGGTAGTCATGTCTCAAAACCGGAAGATGTAACAAGTGGGATGCCACAGGGCTCGGTGCTCGGCCCCCTGCTCTTCCTCATTTTCATCAATGAACCAGCACGTGAGCTTACAAACCCCACCTTCATGTTTGCCGATAACGTCAAGATAGCTGGAGTAGATATAGAACTTGACGCGGTTGCAGTACAAAACTGGTGACGCAAGTGGGACCTTCCACTAGACCTCACCAAGTGTCAATGCTTAAGCCACAAATACAGGGGCTAATGAGAATGGTGTGGGTTCTTTGTAAGTGGTCTCTCAGGTCAGGGACTTGGGCGTTATAATGGGCAACAGCTTGAAGCCGTCGAAGCAGTGCACCGTGGCAGCCAATATGGCCAGGGGTGAACTCTTTCTAGTTAGATCCATTATGTCGTGTAGAGAGCCGGAGATTTTCGTCCCGATATACCAAGCCATAGTTAGGCCGCATATGGAGAACTGCATGCAAGTATAGAAGAAGTTCGAGTGCGGCTAGCGAACGTGTCTCCTATCGGGTCTAGCAACGAATACCAACGATATCCCCTCTATCGGACGAATAGAGAAGACGTAAGTCGGTTTGCAGATGCTAGGTGTATTCTATATATCGTGGCACCGAAACAGTACCGATACGAGAAATACACCGAAAGGAAAACGGAACGAAACGCGACGGCTGTGCTGAGAGCGAACCGCGAGCGAACGACCGAAAGTGAAAGTGATTTTTAACGAGGTCGACGGAAACCTCGGAAAAGTCAGTCCAGTAAAACGTAGGCAACCGGAGAACACTGAGGTCAGTGTCAAACGTCAGAAAAGATCGTGGAGAAAATAGATCCGAAATGGTGTCCAGAAAATAGTCATTTTCTCAAAACGATCGAGGTCACTACACAAGCCTGGCACCGTACTACCAGAAGGATATAGACTGTCTGGAGAAAGTTCAAGGGCTAGCCACTAGAATGGTGACTGAGCAAGAGGGTGTAGGTAATGAAGGAACTGTCAGGAATAAGTCGAGAAGACCTCTTCCCTCTGATCCTTGAGGGAGGCATAAGGGGGCATAGCCTTAGATTACAAAGGAAGCATTCGAGGCTCCAAATTTGTGCGAAGTACTTCTGGAATAGAGTGGCACCCTATTGAAACAAGCTGCCAGAGGAGGTCTGAAACACCATAAAAGTGAATGCTTTCAAGAAAGCAGCAGACCTACGCTTGGTGGAAGTATACGCCCAGTTATATTAGGTAGTTTTTAGGGTCAGACTCAATTTACCCGTTGTTCCCACCTTTCTCTGCCAGGGCTGGTACTGCACAAAATTTCTGCTTTCAGGAAGAGAAAATCACGCAGCAATGGGAGCTACGGAAACGCGCCGACAATAAAACTATCTGGACGCACGACTGGCTCTAGTCACACCAAGCCCTATGCAAACTGAACTGAACTGAATTAAATTGAAGGCGAAGGAATTCTGGGAACTGCGCTACACCGGTTGGTCGTTCAGTGTGATCTTCGGGTAGCGTCCAGTTGGTGCAGGAGAAGGAATGAGCAACCGCCGTTGTGAAGGCGGTTACTGTGTTTGCCGTTGGCGGCTGATTTGAATAGTCAATTCAATGGTATGGAACCAACCCACATGGTGTTATCGTTCATTGAGGAAGGAAATATTTGATAGATTATTTTTACGTTGGTACTCTGGTAATAGGTGACCAATGTCTAACGCACTGAAAAGCCCTGAAACACCAGGTTATAGATAGCTCTAATTTATGCCCTTGGAATGAGTAAAATATTCTACTATTTGTCCTTGTGTAAAGATATTCATTGAGAAAAGTCCATAACACGCCAATAACTCCAATTTCGCTCAGTCGCTTAAAATACCGGCATAGTATTGGTGGTATTTTCGACCTTAATCACTAAATTACCACCATATGAGTCCCATCGATTACCTGCACAATGGAAACGTACCCTTCGTCCACAAGTCGCACACTGGACTTATTAAACATCCTCGTCCTAGACCATCAATGGCCTCCTTTCCGCATACGCCACCCTCCGCACCGCACAGCACGCGGCAACAGACCGACAAAACTGCGGATCATAAACGTTCCTATATGACCGATGGGCCAACCAAAACTCATCAAAACAAATTAATTAGCAGGACTAAACAAAAACAGGAAAGAAGCAAAACTGATCAGCATCTTACAATGAGAGGGAGTCATCAATTCCTATAGGAAATGGCATTATACCGAAACATTCATCATCTCCCCATACATGTCACAACAGCTGAGTTATGCTTTACACCAGCACCTCTCGAGTGACCCCAAGTAGCACGTTGCCTCAACCTTTGGGGCAAACCTGGGGCATGCCCCAAGTTTGGGGCTGCCCCATGGGGCAAACTTGGGGCAACGGTAGCGCTGCCCCAAGTTTTTCAATGGTAAGCTTGGGGCAGCCCCACGTCTGCCCCAAGTTTGTCCCATGCGTGCCCCATGGGACAAACTTGTGGTGTGCTACTTGGGTCGGTATAGATCGCTCTATTTTATTCCCGTGAAATGGATAAAATAAAATAAACTAGGAGATAGGAATAGGCATCTCGATACGTAATTTAGGAAAAGTGAAGGAGATTAACGAAACATAAGACGTATTTCAAACGATTGACACAAACCGCTCAGAAACCGATCGGTTTCCACTCGGAAGTGGAAGTACAGTCATGTATTCGAATAATAAAGCGAGAGAAAGCGGCCGGTCCCGACGAACCTCCCCTAGTTCTTTCCAAAGTGAAATGCTTTCATAAAATCACTTACCATCCTGCTCCGTGACATTTGGAACGAGCAGCGTTCTCCGTTAAGATGGAGCCAGTTATTGATTGTTCCCATCTTCGAGAAGGGAATACGCAATGACTGTAGTGACCATCGTGGGATTGGCTTAATTCCGATAGTCACCAAGGTTTTAACCTCGATTTTGCTGCGGCGTCTTATACCTGCCCGCGAGAGGAACGCCCGCGAACACTAGGCTGGATTCTACCCAGCTTGAGGCTACATCGACCAGATTTATACTCTTCACCAACTGCTTGAAACGCGCCACACGCACCGTCGGCCGACAATAATGGTTTTTTAAACTTGAAAGAGACTTTCGATTCAGTTGATCGAACATCGCTTTTCGGGGCTCTTCAACAGGAAGGTATCCCCAGAAGTTCTTGAACCTACTGGGATCATTGTATTCTCATACTTCTGGCCGCGTAAGGGTTTACGGTGAACTATCCCGTCGGTTCGAAACGACCAGTGGAGTTCGACAAGGATGCCCCATGTATCCATTCCTGTTCAACTTCGCCGTGGACGAAATAATGGATAGTGCGTCGCAAAATCTTCCGGTTGGGGGCGTCAAACTAGGAAATAGTGAAAATCTATGTGACCTAGATTACACGGATGACGTTGTCTGCTTGTTCGAATCCACGAAACATGCTCAACGTGCACTAGGTAGGCTCTCAAGAGCTGTAGCTCCATTCGGCATGCGCTTTGCACCTTCAAAGTGTAAAGTGATGTTACAAGACTGGACGCCAACGATTCCGTCTGTAGTGAGGCAGGTGTCGTGTATATATATATATATATATATATATATATATATATATATATATTGATTAGTAGGGCCCAGACGTCAGACCATCTTGCTAAAGCATCCTAATTTCTTTCCAGAACCTCTGTCTACATCCGACTCCTCGACATGCCACGGTTTCATGTCATCCGAATAAACAAGACAAGGTGACTGGAAGACTGACGGCAAGTCGTTGATATAGGCCAGAAATAACACTGGTCCAAGAACCAATCCTTGGGAGACTCACTCATTGCATCATACCAGTATAACTTCGATTGGGCAACTCTGACTGAAAACGTCCTTCCTTTCAGAATATTTGCAATCCAGTCAGGCATTGGACTCTGGAGCCTCAATGTCCTGAGTTTTTCCAGCAGTCAGTCTTGAGACACCTTGTCAAAGGCCTTGCTAAAATCGACGAAGACCACATCGGCGTTGTAGCCGCTCTCCATCGCCTCCGCCCAACATTCTCTTGTCAAAAGCAGGTTTGAGGTACACAACCTTTTTCGGACTGAAGCCATCCTGGGTGAGGCACAAATACACGCGGGACTCCAGGTGCTCCCGGATTCGCACCGACACTAGCCGTTCCATCAGTTCCCTAGAATGTAGGTTAGGCTCACCGGGCGATTGTTGGTGGGTACCTTCCGCGAACCCCCTTTATACAGAGAACAGATCATTGCGGTCTTCCATTCGCCAAGCAAAGTACCCGGGCATAGCGACGGAGTAATCATCATCATCATCATCGTACAGCGTTAAATAGTAGGGCAAGCCCCACTGACCACAGCCTTTCTCACCATGTTACATGTTGAATTAGAAGGTATGACTGTACAAGATGGACAGGGAGTGGACCTACAGAGGTGGGAAAAGGAAACAATGCCCTATCGGCCAACACGCGGAATACACAGTCTAACTGTATAAACACACATCGATCAATCATTCTGATTCGATAGAAAGTGACAACACGATCGACACTGTTCACGGTTCGCAGCCATATCCTTCAGTGCCTCCAGCCAACTAGTAGACGGGTCTGTTAGACCCCAACCACGAAGACGTGAAGCACCTCTTTTCCCTAAGTTTGCTGTACATTTCCTCATTCCTCGCTGCCACGTCATCTGTTGACCTCCACGTGGTCTCTTCCACTCCCTAGGAGGAACGGAGAATAGGGCACGGTATGGTAGACGTGTGCTTGCCATACGTAACACGTGCCCCAACCAACGAAGTCTACTACGTTGGGTACGCTGTGACAACGTTCTCTGAATTAGTACCCAATACTCGCTTTCTGACCTCAGCATTTCTCACTCGGCTATTCCACCCAATCCTAGCGATACTACGTAAACATCGATGGTCGAAAACCTCAAGACGACGAATATCTTCAGCACGCAGACCCTAAGTCTCGCAACCATACAACAAAACTGAACGCACTGCGGTACAGTATACACGATCTTTCAACTTCAATGAAATATCAGGTCGGCGCCACAAGTGCTTCAGTCCAGCGTATGCCGCTTGAGCGTTGGATATACGCGCGTTGACCTCTCCTAATGTGCTTCCATCCATCGTCACGCTGTTGCCGAGGTAGGTGAAGTGGTTGACAACTGACAGCACCTCCTTATCGAGCATCAAGCTCGGAATCGTTGGCGTCCAGTCTTGTAACATCACTTTACACTTTGAAGGTGCAAAGCGCATGCCGAATGGAGCTACAGCTCTTGAGAGCCTACCTAGTGCACGTTGAGCATGTTTCGTGGATTCGAACAAGCAGACAACGTCATCCGTGTAATCTAGGTCACAGATTTTCACTATTTCCTAGTTTGACGCCCCCACCCGGAAGATTTTGCGACGCACTATCCATTATTTCGTCCACGGCGAAGTTGAACAGGAATGGATACATGGGGCATCCTTGTCGAACTCCACTGGTCGTTTCGAACCGACGGGATAGTTCACCGTAAACCCTTACGCGGCCAGAAGTATGAGAATACAATGATCCCAGTAGGTTCACGAACTCCTGGGACATGCGGCACCACGGAGTGTGCGTTCATTTTTCAGTTTATTCAACGAATACCCTCGCACTTCTGTGCTGTGGTTTCGGTTGCTAACCTCCAACATCGTCCAGTAAGGGGCAGAAAAAAATGAAGCACAAAGTGAAAAACATCCGGAAATAGAAGTATTAAGCGAAAATCAAGAGTACAAGGCAAGGGTTCATATGCACCCGCGCCACTGGCTGCGACAATTAGCCGTATCACTTAATGTCTCCAATCATTCGGTAGGTGGGTCGCGTGGACCCGAACCCGGAAGTCTCATACGTCCTGCGTGGCCAAGTCCACCAGTCAAGGTTTTCCTACCTTTTTGAAATGTCATGGACTGAACATCTCGACTCACCTTTCAATCACTACCTACCTTAGAGAACAGCGTACGTCGAGGAAGTCTATCGCTGGGCATGCGTTACACATGTCCCAACCACTTTACCCTGTTTAGGTCCAGTACTTGATCCAGAGACTGACCCCTTGTTCTCATCACCTTACGCTTAACCTCAGCATTGCTGATTTAGTGTTCCCACCATACTCGGGCAATGCCACGGAGACATCGACACTCGAAACCGACAGTCTTCGCCTACCTTCTACCCTCAACGGCCATGTTTCGGAACCGTATAGAAGAACGGATGTAGTCGCCGCATTGTGCACTGTACGCTTAACAGACAATCGGATGTTACGCCGGCGCCACAGATGACGGAGGTTGGCAAAAGAAAAACGCGCCTTCTGTATATGCGATGACACTTCATCCGATACCACTCCACCTGGTGAGATGTAACTGCCCAGGTAACAAGATTTATCCACTTCAGCTAGAGTTTCCCCTTCCAAGAAGGGGTTTGATGTTGAGCCAACCCAGTCCTGCAGCAGCATTTTACACTTCGAAGGTGCAAAACGCATCCCAAACATTGCTACACTGTTGTTTAGGCAATCGTCATGCGAACGAAACCTTGGGTTTATGCTGTCGTTGTCCCTCAAGACTCGATCTCGCACGGATAAGGTCTGTGCCTCTTCCAGAGCTGTTCTCGGTGCCATACATCGACCACTTGGCCCACTGAGTCCTGAGGCTTTCCAGTTATTGTATGGTTCCCATGTTCGTCCGAGACTTGTATACGGAGGTGCTGCAACCTATCTCTACACTATTGGCGAGATGGTAAGACTGGAGAAAGTGCAACGCTTCGCGACGGAACTCGTCAATGGCTTACGTAGGCCAACTATGCGAACCGTCTGAGGCTTCTTGAGCTTTTCCCCGAGTGCTATAGGCGAATTTGTGATGGCAATCAGTTTGAGAAAGATCATTCGTGGTGAAATGGGTCCGGAGTTGCAAGCGGGTTTTCATCTTCGGATGGACAATCGAATGCGTGGCTATTTCTTAACGCTGCAGAAGCTTCCGTTGACTGGTTTGCCACTAGTTTGTCGTCTTTCATGGAGAGCGACCAATCTTTGGAACGCCTTGCCGGCCTCAGTGATGGAAGAGAAGGACGACGCTCAGTTCAGATGACAACTTCAGTCTTCTTGTCAGAAAGCAGAGGGGAACACCCCGTATAAGCCTCTTCACATTTACTCAGTAGGTTTACTCTCAGGAAGCTTTCCTCCACAATACCGCCAGATCTAGCGGGTCCTACGCAGGCTACTGATGCTGCCCAGGGTCCAACGACCACACACACAGAAACAGTGGATATCTGCATCCTCATTTTTGCTGTTAGATGTTCCCAGGTCGATTCCTCCGGATTCCATGTCCGATCAAGCACGGAGATGCCCTGAACGCCCACCGATTCGTAACCTCAGAAACGACTGTGAACAGAGGCGGATTGCGGGTGGAGGATATGCAAAGATTGTCGGTATTTGAAAACCGATTTATTCGTAGCGTTGCTCGAATCTGGTGGGAACACCGCGTAAGCAATGCCGAGGTCCGCCGGACAGTTTTAGATTCACGAACCAAATGATTATATGAAGCACTGAAGATCACCAGAATAAGATGGTTGGAATATACGTTGCCGCATGTCCTCTGACAGGATTCTTGGGTGTGCAATGTTCGCTGAGGCACGTGGTGATTGGAAGATGAGTTGGGGTGGCCTGCTCATGAATTGGCAGGAAAGTATGAAAAACCTGACCCGTGGATTTGGCCATGTAAAGCGTGTTAGACTTCCTGGATAGGGTCCAAGGGACCTCCCTTTCAGTGGTTATATACGTTGGAGGAAATGGCAGGTAAACTTCTTCAGTGTACGTAGTTATTCAAGCAGTTGAGGGTTGGAGAATAGGGGGAAAGTGGTAAGTCCGTGATATGGAGAATAGGTGCGAGAGCCTTGACCAATCAACTTACTCAAGTACGATGTGTTAGGCTTCCTGATTGACATCCAATCGACTAGTCCATCGGATGCTCCAAGACATTACGTACCGCGTTCAGTGTTGTGCTTGAATCTGAGTTATTCGCATTCATGATTGGCACTTGTAATTTTCTTTTCTGTTTGTTCGCTGCTGTTGACTCTGTTCATTTCACTTTCGGCTGGAATATCACGTGACGTATCGACCAAAGCCGGAGTAGCGAAATGTGAAGTTAATATTTGAAGTAACCGAATTTGAAAAAGCTTTACATCGTTTCGTTTGCCTACTTTTAGTTGGACCAGAATTATTGTTTCATTGCGCTTTTCCGTAGTTAGATCATGCCTTTATCAGCTTCATATTATGAATAATCAGCTCATTGTTTATAGGTTTTCGGAATCCCGGTTTTTCCCAAGGATCGCTCACTACAGTTGCACTGTGACTCCGATTCAGAAAATAATAATAGTGTGTTCATTCGGAAATAATGAAGCACTGCCGTCGACTGGCTGCTGTTCTTGTTAAAAATTTTAAAGTACTACAACGGGGGTGGATATCGACTTCTCTGGCGTGCTTCTTGCCACTTATACTCATTTTTGTTCTGATATATTTGCGGAGTCAGACAGAGAGAACGAAAAATCAGAATGTAACTAAATGGAGAGAATTTACACCGGACAAGATTCCGCCATCTTCCGACGAACGGTCACGACAGAAACTAGCTTTCTCTCCCAAATGCTCATTGTACGAGAACGTCATGCGACGTATCATGTTGAACGTAGATATGGTTGGATTTCCAGATGAAAAAACCATGGTATCTTATTTGTTGCTCAATGACTCCGCGAAAGATTTTCTTGGGGCTTTGGTTTACGATGATCGCTGTTCGCCTGGCAACTTCTCCTATACAATTCGTCTGAGAAATAAGGAGAATTGGTTTACATATGTGCTCTATCCTACTTTTATACAAAGAAGGCCGCGTTCATTAAATTACGATGCTTCGCCTCCCGATTATTATTCTAAGGGGTTCTTGGCTATTCAAAACGCTGTTGATCGAGCAGTTACTTCTCACCTGTGCGGTCAGAACCCTGAAGTCGAGTTCCAGCTTTATCTCAAGCGTATGCCGTTCCCACCATACCTGAAAGATTTCTTCATTGATGTCATCCAGTCAAAGTTGTCGGACGTTATCGTCCTTGGTATCTTTTTCCCGGTCCTTCACGCAATACGACTTACGCTTACTGAAAAACAAAGGGGCATCAAGGTAAACAAGCACTTATTCATCACTTCCACCTCACTTAGGAATCTTTGAGGATGGTCGGTGTGAGTAGCTTCCTCTACTGGAGTTCGTGGATGATAACTTTCCTGGCACTGATGATTGCTATTTGTCTGGTGATTACCGCGTTTCTCTGCATTGATCTCACAACTAACGGAGCAGTGGTTCCTTTGTCCAACCCTGTGATAATCGCACAGTTGCTTATTGTGTATAGTTTCAATTTACTGGCTTTTGGTTTTTTTCTTTCGGCATTGTTCAAATCAGGTAAGTTTGTCATGTCTTGTTTACGAGAAACTCTTAGGATTAATATTTTTTATACGGGCTTGCACATGAGTCCAGTGGAAGGGGTATACCCAATAGCCACAAAGACCCACAGCACTAATAAGAATAATCGGAAACCTGACCCTGAAACTGGGATTGCAGAACCACATAAGGTCCCAATTGGTCCGGAGTGGCAACGAGCCGGAAGACTAGATTACTGTTTACCATCAAAGTGTTCAGTGTCCTTGGTAGTCCTTGGACCTCCGACATACGAGGTGGTAAGCAGACACTTTAAACTGCTTAACCACCATCTGTACTAAACAGTGAACATCATTTCGAGACGAGTTTATATAAATGGTGCAAGTCAAAACAAGCGTACAGATTTTTCTCTCTGTCTCTCTTTACAACATCTATATAGGTCAGATAAAACAAAAGAAACCCCAAAAGTGATTCGCACTGGGATGTGTGAAAATGGAAGAAGTAACGGGGAACACGGAATATATATATATATATATATATATATATATATATATATATATATATATATATATATATATATATATATATATATATAATCACATTCACCTGATTTCGGGCTGTGTGATAAACACAATACAAAAGGGGGGAAAGCGGGTTCATGGAGTCACATACCATGATTTGTTCTGTTTGTGGGCGCAATGCTGCCGGGTTGCCCAAGCCAAAGCAGGTGGTATTCTTTGGGGTCTACAACCGGAGCCTTTAGCTATCCAAATCTTAACCCGCAAGGCCGCGAGACGAAAAATGGGGTCCGTAACCCACTGGGGGCCGGTGACTGAATGCTCAGTTCATATGTCCTTCGGATGAGGCCGTACATCGTGGGCGCTTGGTGCACCTCTCCGCCACAGACGCCGGTGAGCATACAGTTGTACACCTCATACGCCACCCATGCTTAGTTTGGACTCAGGGTTTACCCTTTTCCCCTAGACTGATTGTCAATCAACCAACCCGGTGGAGGGCGTCAGGCATTCGCTTTCGTCCTCTCACTTTAGTGGGAAAACCTCCGCCACGAGAAGGCAGTGAGTAGAACTTCCTCAGTAGAGACTGTGACAGAGACGATTATTTGGGAGCATTTCGAGAGGCATTCAGGACGAGTAACCATCTCGGAGCCTGAGAAACTCAACGTCAACCATACTGAAGCATTTGGAGGGCAAAATAATACATGATCAATTTAATCATTGTAATAAGTCATCGAGTGTGTTGTGAAATCAGCTGGACCACCGAGAGAGTGCTGATTTTTAGATGAAAATGAGACACAGACCCACAACATGGTCGATATTGGATATTGGATGATGCGTATTTTTTCAATGGAATAGAAAAATGCACGACTTTACCTTCTACCATTTCGCCTGTTCCCACGCCCTGGTAAATAAGCCAGTTGGGCTATCCGTTTGTTGTGCATGTTTGTTTGACTTTAACACGTTTTTTCGTTGATTTCTTCGGTCGAACATGTTCCCATAGTTCGGTTAGCTATGCATCCAATAAGCGACGTTTACCTCAGATTGGAAGGGAACTGTGGTAGTTTAAATGCTGCCAAGTTCACGCCGTCTCTGTTTTGGTAGTACGTTCGAGCGATCCATCGGAACGGCCAGACAACAGTGCATGTAAGAAAGCTAGACCGTCTGTAGATTTCATTCTGATTGTGAGCTGCATATTGTCATGAGCCGTGGTGGAACAATTAAGAAGTTGTTTTGAACTCGGAATCTTCCATCACACATATGATGTCCACATAACCCCATTGAAGGAAGCATTCTTCTGCGTTCCTACAATATTCCCCTTTCTAACTTTGCCGTAAAAGAGATCGAGTATAGCTTATTATCCGCCGCCGAGGCGATTGATATTTGACTGAACAACCCCCTCTGCTTTCAGAAGTCATTCAGAGCCCTAGACCTGCCCTGGCCGTCGGTGGTCAAGCTGATTACGCAACATACTTGATGAATTATTACGCTGACTAAATTAACCATGTATTAATTTTCTGTGTTCTCCATTATCTTTCTCACCCTTGACGCATATTCCAATCCGAGTTTTTTTTTGCGTTTTCCTAGTTTTATCTAACCCATATAAATGTACTGTATTTGGCTAGTCAATGAAACACCGAAAACGAACTAGTTTGCCAATCCGTTTATCTATTAAGAGTCGAGTATATGTTGAGCAGTTACGTCAGTGCTTCTTCATAGTTCAGAGACAGCCATTGCGAGTGGAAGTTATCTGTATCAGAAGACGGATGTCCTCGTAGCCTTCTTCAGACCTAGTCGGAACACCGTATCAACGAAGCTGATGTTGGACTTGAGACATTAGAAAGTCTGAAGCTCACCAGGCTAAGGTGGTTGGGACACATTACGCATGTCCCCGGATAGAATTCCTCGGTGCATATTGTTCAATGAGGCGAGTAGTGGTTGGAAGATGATCAAGAGTTACCATTCCATAACGTGAAAAAGTGAGAAAAGCCTGATCGGTGTGCTTGGTCACGTGGGTTGTTAGGTTTCGTCGGTTGGGTCCAACAGATCCGCTAATTCAGTGTTTAGCCACATTGTAGGATATGGGTGGGTGTCGCGATCAGTGGCGCTCATGTATTCATGAATTTTATTCATCCAATTGATACCACTATTTGTAGGTATCATCTTACTCTGTATGATTCATGTACGAAAAGTTGGAAGCTCTTCGGTGGAACTTCACAGCTCATGGGGCAAAAGTGTGAATGACGTATATGGGTGTATTCGAATCCCGCCGGTATGAACGACTTCTAATATTTAGAAATAACTTATATATGCCTAAAATCATTTAGATCGAAGGCGAATGTACTGAAACTGACATTTTGCTTGTCTACTAAATTATGTGCTGCGTAATAGGCGTGGAACTCCAAGTACTAAATGGTTAAGACGTAAATTGATGATGTTTCTGGCGGCACCGTTTTGTAAACAAGAACCGTTGCCGGTAATTTTTCTATCCCTTACGTTTCATGATATGAATGCTGTAAGAGTATAAAGTTTTGAAAACACTTGTCCGTCTGGACGTCGGAAATAAAGCAGTAGTGATTTATATGGAAGAATGAAACGTGCCGTGTAGCTTCTTGTCGTCTATTTCCATGTGAGCTATCAGCGAAAACAACGCAACGTGAAGTTGTCCTTATTGCGACTGTTCTTCGCCTGACGCGATCACCTACGGAAATTTTGTTTAATATTATATTTTCCAATAGCTTTGTCTTTCTCTCTAGTGATTTATTCCTATTTCTTTTTCAGCACACACCGGAACTGCCTTGTCTAGTGCAATTATGATGCTCATCTACCTTCCGTATTCTCTTCTGGCACAGCACTATCACGAGATTGGCCTCGTGGCCAAACTCATTTTTTCCCTGGTCCCGAGCATTGGAATGGGATTTGCGGGGATGTTGATTGGAAAATTTGAAGGTCGTGGTAAGTCGCGGTGTCGGATTCTTGCACTAAGGCTTAGACGAAGATAATGATGATTTGGATGATGTTGATGTTGATTATATAACTCCAGTTCGTGGAACACCTTCCTGGACTTGTCGGAAGCCCTCAGTTGGGGAGCTTAAAAAGTGGGAACACATGTACTGCATAATTATCTTGCATGCACCTAATCGTTCCAATTTTTTTTATAAAATCGTCACCTGTAGGCTGAAACATTTTACGTCTCACATTACCGGTTTTAATACTAGATTATCCATCGGTCTCGATCCTGGTTCATCATTTACTGAACAATCGTTGCTATAGCAATAATAATAATAATAATAATAATAATAATAATAATAATTAATAATAATAATATTATTATTATTATTATTATTATTATTATTATTATTGTCACTAGCACTATTATTTTGTGAACGTTCCATGGCCGGGGGAGATGTAATCTTCAAGGATGTTGCCTATTTTGATGACAAAATGTCAATAATATAATTGTGGTAGACAGTAGTACTCCACTGTCTCCCGGATCGGTACCACGCTTGATTTTTTTGAAGTGCAGTGGAAGGGATATACCCAATAGTCTTAAAGGCCGACTGCCCTATTGCGAATAGCCGGCAATCGGATGCTGAGATTTGGAGTAGAGAAGGTCCCAGTAGGTCAGGTGTGATGACGAGTCCGACGATAGTGGATTACTGTCCACCACCAAGGTGACCGTCGGTGGTAAGAAAATGATCTAAACCACCCGACCACCACTGGTAGTAGACGGTCGTAGGCGTTAAATGTTTCTCTTCTCCAAGCTCCCGGATCATGGTTGCCTGGTTCTCCTGATGAATAAATTGAAACATTGTGGCTGTGACTTCAATGGTTTCCAGTATACTCGCGAGTAACCATGTAGTGACAGTAACCGAGCGCTCTCATATCCACCAACTTTCTTCATCGACTTGATACCAGTATTTGTAGTTCTCCTCTTACTCCATTCATACTGTTTTCTTTTTCATAATCCCCTTTTGAGGTTGCCGCTAGGAGATAGTAACCAAAACCACCGCACCCAGTGCATGGTTAATGGTTGTATGAACTGAACTGTGCCCAAAACTCACTGAGCCTTAGTTATAAGTGAAATATGAATTTTGTCTTTTTATTAATCAGATTAATTCCGTCTCTCTTTGTCTTCTTTTCAGGACTGGGCGTTCAGTTTTCCAACCTGTTTATTCCAGCGTCACAGGATGACGATCTTTGTCTTATTTATGTCGGTATTTGTATGTTTTGCTCCGCCATTTGGTTCCTAATACTTACATTCTACGTGGATTCCGTATGGCCCGGCCCGTTCGGTGTGTCCAAACGGTGGTATTTTCCATTTGTGGTGAGTTTCAGCATTATGAAAACCACCAGAAAAATGTACGCACCTACAGTCTTGAAGTCGAAATTCATCCCATACAGCTGGTCGTTTTGCAGTTGAGAGCGTTACCGGTACAGTAATGTGCATTCCGGTACTTAATGGATATCGCGCGTCATAACATTTAGTATCACACGCAGATTACTTCTTTCGGCACACCTCTTTGGGGATGCGATCCTTTGATCTCTTAATAGTTATGCGCTCCCTAATTCCCCTAATCTTGACTGTAAATACACCGGTACTTCTTTCTAAGTTTACGGTAAGAAAAATAATATTCTCTAACACGGAACGAATTTCGTTACTGGCCCGCTTCTCATTCTCTCTATCAATGTTCTCAACTGTGTTGTTGTAGTACGGCTCGCGCAACCAAACCGTGTTTAGTAACGTCTCAATCTTCTATTCACAACCAATTATATATATATATATATATATATATATATATATATATATATATATATATATATCTTTAGTGTACATATGATCATTGCGAGGCACTACCGCCCAACAACAGTCGCACCACTAATATTTTCTGATCCATATTCCTCAACTTTAGCCAACGACAATCCTGACCCCTTCGGCCCCAATCAGGAAGGATGGGGAGCTTCAGCCAAAGCTAGCGCTCTTGCCTGCTAGCATCGTCATACTCCTACACCAAATCATGACCTGACCACCGCATAGTTTCTTCCGGCATTGTCCAGCACGTGAAAATAAAAAACGGAAGAGAAGACGATGGACGGGCATACGTAAAACACGTCCGAGTCATCGGAGACTGTAAAGTGATAATTTCGGTCAGAGGGCTGTTATCCACCACCAACGCACGACGATGAATCTCGTCATTACTCGTTATTCCCGTCAAAGGCGAGCAACACTTCGGAGACATCGGTTGTCTAATACAAAGTCGCCGACCATCCTCAAGGCGAATTAGCCAGGTCTCGCGATCGTAAAGCAAAACACTACAAATCACGGCGTCGCACGTTGGTGACGGTGCTCTGGCTTTCGCTAATCGTGATGGGATCTCCTATCCAACACCATCTGTAGTTGTAATCAAGCACTCGAGGTACCTACAGCCATCGACTACGTATAGCTGATCACCGCAAAGAATGATTGCGTTCAAAAGCTCTTGTCAGTTTTTCAGAAGTACTTCTCACTCGCAAAGCGCAAAGTTCATGCCGTATCCGGGCCCCTGGATCGCCAAACAGTTGATGGCGTGTTGCGTTACCCGTACATTGTCACGCAGCAAGACGTTATCATAGGCGTATTCTTAGTCGAAATCTCTGTTCCTTGGGCGGGGTTCAACCTCACCGTTTCAAAACCAGACAAGGCATTTTATAAAACACTCTGGTTGACTTGGAAAGAAATGAGCACATGGTGGCTGTTATGTTCGGCTGGAACAAGCATGTGCTTAGACAGAGTCTCGCACGCACACACATGCACGTACACAGTTAACGTTTGTCGTGCTTCGTCCCGGACCGCATTGACCAATCAGATTGTGTGTGTGTTGCACGACCTTGCGCACCTTAATCTGATTGTACATATGTCTTACGTTTTCGATTGCATACATCGCTGACTCACGCACTTGCACACGTGCTTGCCTGTACCTGTGTCTGCCATACGTTCGTACTGAATACACGTTCACCCATACAAATGCGCCCTTCTTCTGCTACCGAATCGGTATATATAGCAGTAACCTGATTATATTCCGCTGGAGACGGCGAAATTGGACGAAAGCTGGCCGTAGACCCTTACTCGAACTGCGATATGACAGTGCAACTCTGTGAGGGTGGACGCATCTCAGGTACTCTATTTCTCAACAAGCAGTTGCATATTGCAGTCGTGTCGACCAAGTCGAGGGCTGTCCGAATATTTAGGAACACAATGTTCGCTGGTCCCGAAAAAGCGTTTAAATGCTCGACCAGCTGTCGGAGGGTGAAGATTTGGTCGATACATCCACGACCGGCAAGAAACCTAGCATGCCCCCCATGCATGCGATGCAATCTACGACGCAACCTCGTCGCTATCGTGATGGAGCCCCTCTCGAAGATGGCGGCAACAGTCGACCCCCCCCCCCCACACACACACAATGAGGGGATCTGCTGGGAATTTCATACCTTGAAGAACAAAATTTGAAGTCCTCTAACGAGTTTTATTCTGCCATATTCAAATAGACTGTTTTACTCACATTTAATGCTTTAATGCTACAGGGGATTCGGATGATGTGGAACAACTTGCAAGAATTCCCCATGGGCAAGCACGCTCCATCTTTGACTCATATTGCAACCACCCGATTGCGCTATCCTGGTGCAGACTTACGTTGAGTTTTCTTCTTACGAGTCGTGTTTGATTGTGCTCACTTCTGGCCGATATTGACCGACGTGCGTCGAAAAGGTGTAAAGATTCAGCGGATAACCTATATCTTCCTAAAAATTATGTTGAAGCAGTGTTTAGCAAAGTTCTAAAACTGTCTGTCCTGTTGTTAAGACTTAGAATTCTTAGAATCCTGTATAATCCTACACTTCAATTTGTAACCTCTTGCATTCTCACTCACTGACTTAACTGTTCCCCTGTAATCCTCCGCGGTTTAAAAGAAAAAGATTTCGATGCTATTACTAAGTCACGGAAATTGCTTTCTCTTTGTAGCTGCGTTAACGAACATAGCCTTACCGGCTTTAGCATTCACAAGTATTTTGACACCTGTGCCAAATTTACTAACAGGTTATTATTATTATTATTATTATTAATATTATTATTATTATTATATAACAACTACGGTCTTCATCGCACATTCTCCAAACTCGTCCACTGTTTCCCTCGGTCATAATTCAGAGTTGTCGCTCTTGATATCTACGTATACAAACAGCGTCAACTATTAATTATAGACCGCAAGTGATTAATGAATGATCTAATTGTTTTCTTCCGCCGTTAGTCAAATAGCATCCCACTGCCTGTTTTCCCTTCTTCAGCTTGTGGTTTGCATTCCAACTTTCACATTCCAGTTAGCCTACATACTTCATCACGAATCACGTGTGCTTTGAACATTTGAATGGCATTACTGACCATCCCTGAGTACTGAAACTGAACCACTAGCGTTAAAGGTCATTGCGTCATACGGTTGACGCACCCGAAGCAATACAACTGAGCACCGATCGGGCTGACAGGTTTTTGACGGTAGTCCCCTTCATCATGAAACACCACTTGGGATCGCTCAAGTCGTTTCTTGTTGAGAGGTATTGCGTTTAGAGGGAGATGGTTCAGAGAAGTGAGTCTTGTGCAGCAAAAGTGTCTTGTCGGGAGGATATTGCAGTCTGGAGGAGGAGCTACTTTATTTCAGTTGATGGACTCAGGTGAGGTAAGCTTCTTTAGCCTTCTATAAGGCTTATCGGCTAGCCGCACGGGCCAAACACGTAGAGTCCAGCCGACTGACCACAACCGGGCACTTTTTTGGCTAAGTAACTGGTCCCTCTGCCACTTGGGCTATCGGAAAAACAAACCCAAACACAGCCCCGCAGACCATCGCAAACCCAATATATGGGGTGTACTCGTTTATCAAGCCTTGCCAAGAGTTACGTACTTTTGAAGAGAACCTAGTTTGTGCAAATAAACTGAGTCATTCATTTCTCTGGTGTTGCCCTGGTAGGTCATGACGTTTGCGAACCTATCGCCGGTAAGGCTGTTTTATTGTAATGATGATTATATTATCTGTAGTATGCACCTGATGAGATGTGGCAAAATCTATCCCGATACAAATTGTGTTCTTATTTCAAGTTCATATCGGGAAAAGGTTGTTTCAAAGTTAAGTACTTGCATGAGTGCCGCAGCGTAAACTTCCCACTTGATGAA
Source organism: Fasciola hepatica (assembly GCA_948099385.1). NCBI lineage: Eukaryota > Metazoa > Platyhelminthes > Trematoda > Plagiorchiida > Fasciolidae > Fasciola > Fasciola hepatica. The sequence continues at coordinate 2,016,792 of CANUEZ040000112.1, read as the reverse complement.
CCTCATTTCCTTAGTTGGTGCTCAACACTTTTTCCCACTTTCATACCTCACTGCCCTCTGAAACCGCACCCTGACTTGGTGCGACAGTTTGCGAGCCTCAGTGACCCAACGAGCTATACAGGATGGCTTACCTCAAGCCGAAATTTCAATCATACCTGGAATGGTTATGGGTAAAGGACTGACGTAGCAGTCTCCTGGTCCTCTAGGTTGAGGGTCGGTTCGAGCCGGAAACTCAGTCGGTAAAATCAGTGAAAGAATAAGACGGCCGATACTCGTATCGGTTCATTGTCAAATAGTGTCGTAAATAATCCTTATTCTCTTAACACTTATTTTCTTAAGCCTCGTTAACCTCAGCCTCGGCTCCTTTAACGTACGCACACTCATGCAGGCCGGTCAGCAGGCGTGCCTGGCGCTCATGATAGATTCTCTAGCGATTGATGTCTGCTGCGTAAGTGAAACGCGTACTCAGGATTCGATCAGTGTGATCCGATTAACTGCCCCTGGTATTTCATCGGGGTATTTTCTGAGCGCTTCAAGGAGATAAAGCAGCTAGAGCTAGGGGTGAACGTGATGTAGGAATAGTGTTGACTGACTAGACTGAAGCTGCCCTCTTAGACTGGATACCGGTTAATAACAGTTTGTGTGCAGTTAGACTCCAGGGATCAGTTGGCGTTCGAAAGGATAACTGTGGTAATGGCAGCTTGTTTGTGATCTCGGCATACGCTCCAACAGACTGTAGCTCTGACATACAGAAGGATGAGTTCTATGATGAACTCACCACTCGTAGTGCTAGTTGGTGACTTCAATGCACAGGTTGGCAAACTTGGTGCATCAGAAGCTTGTTTAGGTGGGTGTTTTGCCTTACCTGCTCAGCGCACAGATAACGGGGATATGCTCCTCCAGTTTTGTACAAACAATCGGTTAGTCCTGTTTAGTACGAATTTTCGACACAGCTCACGTCGTACAGTGACACTGCGCTCTAACTCTACGGGCACTCTGAACCAGATCGATCATATCGCCGTAAGCTATCGGTGGCGCAGTTCTGTTCAGAAGTGCAGATCTTACTGGTCCACGTACGTAGAGTCGGACCGTGTATTAGTTTTAATGGGATTATCTCTCCAGCTCCATGGTCATCGATGCAAACGACAAAGTCGGTTAGTCGTGCAACATTTATCCGATTCACAAGTTTGCTGCGATAACGACCAGAAGTTAACACATGAGCTAGGATCTACGACGAACAGTAATGTAGATGAGCAGTGAGCCCATGTCAAACAGGCGATGCACGTTGCAGCAGGTTTTGCTTGTTGTCCTAGATCTGATGTCCATCAGGGATACTAGATTTCTGAAGTTTCGCTGTCTAACACAGAAGGAACGGTAACTCTCGAACTGTAAGGAGATAAATAAGATGTGAAGAAGCCTACAAAGGAGAGTTACAGAAAGCTTCAAAATGGATCGCGAAAGATGGTGGGTCAATGTTGTCGAAGAAGTGGAAATAGCAGGTGCATCAGGTAACAGTCGGAGACAGTTTAGAGTTGTTCGTGACACCCGTGGACGGCGAACCGCGATTGGTGAAACAATATGCAATAGACATGGAGAGCGTGTTCATGGCAAAGTGCAAAGGCTCGACCGTTGGGCCGAATACTTCAAGGAGCAGTTTAGCTGGCCTCTTGCTAATATAGTTACTTTAACTGCAACAACTGCGATCTTTTGGGGGGTATCAATGGACCCCACACTGGAAGTAGAAGTAGAATCAGGCATCCCATTACTAAAGTGTGGAAAAGCGGTCGGTCCCGATGAACTTCTCCTGATTCTTTTCAAACTGGGTACAGATGTCTTGATAAAATCACTTCTCATCTTGCTCTGTTTCATTTGAAATGAGAAGTCTACTCCTTTAATATTGAGCGAGTCACTGGTTGTAACCGTCTTCAGGAAGAGAATGCACAATGATTGTAGTAATCATCATGGAATCAGTTTAATTCTGATAGTCACCAAGGTATTAGCCCCGATTTTGCTGCACCGTCTTACACTGGTTACTGGTTCGTGAGAGAAACGTACGCGAACAGCAGGCCGGATTCTGCCCAGGTCGAGGATGCATCGACCAAATTCTTACTCTTCGACAATTACTTGGATCACGTCACACATACCGTCGACCGACACTGATGGTTACCCTCGACTTGAAAGGGGCCTTCGATTCAGTTGACCGAACAGCTCTGTTCAGTGCTCTTCACCAAAAGAATATGCCACAGAAGTTCGTGAACCTACTGGGATCATTGCATTCTCATACTTCTGACCGCGTAAGGGTTTACGGTGAACTATCCAGTTCATTCAGGGCGACCAGTGGTGTTCGACGGGGATGTCCCATTTCGCTATCTTTGTTCACTTTCATCACTGACGAGATAATGGAGAATACCTTGCGAGATCTTCGAGGTGTGGGCGTCGAACTGCTAAATAGTAAAAAGTTGTGTGACCTAGATTACCTTGTCTGCTTGTTCGAATGTACGGGACATGTACGGCGTGCATTAGACGGACTCACTAGAGCTGTAGCTCCATTCGGCATGTGCTTTGCACCTTCAAAGTGTAAATTGATGTTACAATACTGGACGTCGACGGTTCCAAGCCTGATGCCCTATACAGAGGAACCAGCTTCACTAACCTCGGCAACAAAGTGACGACGGATGGGGGTACGATAGTAGTGGTGATCACGCAATTACCCAAGCGACTAGCAGTCTACGCTGTGCTGGAGCACTTGTGGCGCCGACCCGATATTTCAGTGAAGTAGAAAGGTCGTGTTTACTGTGCTGCGGTGTGTTCAGTTTTGTTGTATGGTTGCGAGACTTAGGGTCTGCGTGCTGAAGATATTCGTCGTCTTGAGGTTTTCGACCATCGATGTTTGCGTAGTATCGCTAAGATTGAATGAAATGACCGAGTGAGCCATGCTGAGGTCAGAAATCGGGTATTAGTTCAGAGAATATTCTACCACGGCGTATCCAGCTTAGTAGAATTCGTTGATTGGGGCATGTGTTGTGTAGTTATGTCGGGGCAGCGGAGAATGGGAAGATGTACATCGAACTTGGGAAAAGTAGGTGCCTCACGTCTTTATGATTGAGGTCCGAAAGATCCGTCAACCAGTTGGCTGGAGACACTGAAGGATACGGCAGCGAACCGTGAACAGTGTCGGTCGTGTTGTCACTTTCTGTCAAATCAGAATGATTGATGAATGTGTGCTTGTGCAGTTAGACCGTGTACTGTGTGTATTGGCCACTAGGGAGTTCTTTCCTTATCCCGCTGTAGCATCGGTCACCGATTACGTACGTACTGAATGCAAAAGACTTCGGGACACCGATCCAGAATGTAAAGCTTTACTCAACTAGTAGGAAGCGTACATGGACTGAAACACAAAATTACAGTAATGTAAATACGAAGTATAAAATGAAATGATAGAACGGGAGGTGAATGAGCATGACACCCACCCTTTGTCCACCTTGTAATTCATTCTTTCTATTTCCACGTACAACATGGTGAGGCACGCAGTGGTCAGTGTGGCTCACCCTGCTGTTTAACGCTGCACGACGATAATGATGAAGATAATAGTGATAATAATTGTCCTTTGATGTTGATAACAACATGCAGGCACATCACCTCATGCGCGCTTGCGCGACGTCTTTATTACATGCTTGGGGTGAGTGCAGTGGAAAGGGTGTACCCCATAACCAAAAAGGCCCACTGCATTGTTAGTGATAGCCGGCCACCAGACCCTGAGACTTGGAGTGGTAAACCAGGAAATGGTCCCAATAGGTCAGGGGTGGTAACGAGCCAGACTATCTGTAACCGTCTTATGCGTACACAGACGCGTGCAATTAACAGAACTATTTGTGTTACTGAAACTGAGTTTATCAACTAATCAGCTTGTCTGTTCTTTGGTCCACCAATCTTTGAACAGGTCTGGCCGCTGAACTGCCTTGCATCATTCCAACTGACTCATATAATGCGTCTCCACACTGCACAGGGCGGGTCCCATCACCCGTTTCTGCTGTTCACCAAATTCGACGCGTTTGTACGATTTGTATTTTTTTTTGCCGACCAGTTGCTTATTGAGCCTTCGGTCATGAGTCTTCCAATCGGGATTCGAGGTGGTAGGACACAGAGGGGCAGCTAGCGACTGGATGAAGATGTTTTACCGAATACAAGATTACGGGGCCTGACTGCTGATCAACAGAACATTCCCAATAGGTCGAACGTCGTCACGATCCGGGAACTGTCGTTTATTACCAACGTTCGTCGGTGTGGTTCTGATCCACCTACTCTGGTTTTTTATTCAGAACTGGTTAGAAAGGGGTAGCAGACGACCGTTGTGACTTTCTGGTTCACACTCTGCTCTTAGTCTCAGAAAGTCATTCCACGATTATTTCGTTGTGAAATCGCACGAACAAACTCATTTGGGGACCGAAAAGAGACATTTCACTGTATCGAAGACCAGTTCATCATTACTATTTTGCACCCACGTTGGCCACAACTGAACTACATTTATTTCATCCCTCTTTCATTTTTGTTCTCAGTATCTTTGTCGTCACAAGCCCAGTGTTCCGGTTGTATTGGACAGTGATGAGGCTTATGATACCGCTCTCTTGTTGGGCCAACCGAGTCATTCTGATCGCTACCGAAGACGCAGAGCCCAAAAGTCCGGTGGGCAGGTGATCCGATCGCACTGTTCCGAATCACAGTCTGCCACACAGTCGGTAGATGAGGAGTCGAACCCGTGCCGGTTCTTAGGCACAGTCAAGGAACCAGAACCGGTTGGTCTGCCCATTGGAATCTCAGTGCAGAAACTGAGCAAGGTTAGTATAAAAGTAACATCACTTGATTTTAATGTGGAGCAAATCCTAGGGGGTCAACTTGGGTTTTAATCCCCCGAAGATGCATTCCTGTGGTTTTGCAGTAAAGATATACTGATTACACTTGTTATTCCATGGTTTCTGTGTGACGAGTAGAATAGGCATGTTACTATGCCGTCAATAACTATGATGAACTAATTTTTTACTAATGCTTTTCTAGATAGCACTCGGTTTGAGTAGCCGATGCTTATCTCATTATCCACCAAATCTTGATCTGATTCGTGCTTGGACAATTGTTGAAGCATAACCGGATCTGTGTGCGTTGTGTACTACGCTTCACTTCTAACTACGCGCATGATTCCAGATTGTGTTTGACATGATATCAAACTATTGCCGTTTATTTGGATTGTTTCCCATATAGTTGGTTATTACTCCGATACCTGGGTAATGAACAGTCTGAGTATATAATGATTTCGAATACGGCTTTTTTATTCCGATTTTTACGGAGTATACCCATGACTGCAAGAGCTGAATGCTTTATCAGGCTAAACCGACAACCGTGACTATGGGAATGGGAGCAGATTACCATTTGAGGCCCTAATAGTTCAGGCATGGTCACCGCCGTAGTTGACCGGAGAGGTTCAAACTAGGTAGTGTAAAGGACCGATCGAAAGTGGTATCAGACAGGATTCGAGATTAGGTTGTCAGGTCAGTCCGCTTTGTACATACTCTCAATCGTGAGTTCACTGCGATCCAACTCATTGGAAAATGACATGAACGGCCTAAACGCTATTCCATCTATCCAAAAACAGATTATATTGAAAATTCCTCCCCACATGGACTTAACTAATTGTCAATACGTAAGGGTACCTCATTTTGGTCTGTTATTATTTAGTCAGGTCTGTTTTCGCTTATATGTGCCTGCTTTTTGCTCATTTATTTAGATGGCAATACCAAGCCTCCGAGAACCTTGTTTTATACCACAGTATTTCGTGTGGTTTAAGGGCCAAACACCGTAGTTTGAGAGCCTTGCAAAGTTGTTAAGCTGTGTCGCAAATACCGTAGTTGCTGATCGATAAGCTGTTCGAAGATTTCCAGAAACCTTTGAACATAACCGGTGAACCTGGTCACTCAACTTTCTGGTTGGAGATCCGCCTACCGGACGTCTAGGACCGTTAGTCAACACAATCATATGTCAGCCGTATATTCACGGTCGTGTACATAGATGTGTACTTCTTTCCGCTCGCCTATTCTACTTGATTTCTCCTTGATTTGTCATTTTTGCTGCAGTGAAACAGCGAAAATTCCGATGGACGGTTGGCGGTTAAAAAACCCAAGCTGAAAACGAAATAACAATTCTTTCCACTGTGAAACATCTAAATGTGGTGTTACAATCCCTGTTTTTGATTCGGTGCATTTTTTTCAGATCTACTCGTCAAAGGGGCACAATAAAACCGCTGTGTCCAATTTGTCAATGAATCTGTTTCAAGGACAAATCACCGTGTTACTGGGTCATAACGGTGCCGGAAAGACGACCACTCTGTCCATACTAACAGGTCAGTTCTTGTCGGTGCTCATCATGATAGGCTATTTGGGATTTTATTCAGTTTCTGTTGTGCAACATAACCCTTCCGACAATAGCATGAATGCTGCATCGATGGTCGTTGGTCCGACGTTTTGTAGTTACGTGGTCTGTTGGTGTGGAGGAAGGCAATGGACACTGTTTTTAGTTCAGGACGTGTACTACACAGTACGGGAGACAAACAAGAATGTCGAAAAACGAATGAGAAATCATGTTGACACAGGTAGATGCGCCGCTTATCGTGATACTTCATCATTTAAACTTGTGTCCCAAACCTGAGAACATCATAGCAACGTCTCGCTGGTTTCTCTATCAAGGGTCTGCGTAATGCATGTTTCAGTCAAAGTGGCTTAGTTTACGGGCATTTAGCTCGATGAGTTAATTTTCCATGATCCATACAAGTGTTCAGTTCATCGTTGCGTCTTTTTACCTTACTCAGTATGGAGTAAGCCAGCAGCGTTGCGAAGGAGGGATTCTACCGATTGCCGATTATTGGATGCGGTACAAATTAGACGGAAGTGCTTTGGGAAGTCACCGCAGTTAGCCGTGGTTTCCATGGTTTCTGTGATTTCAGACCAGTAGCTGTTGCGGTCGTTTCTGGTCGAATGACTGACTTTTCGTCGGATGTCCCGAAAGTATAGGTAGCCATTTAGGCGAGCATCTCGAGTCTCTTTGTGGATCATCAGAAAGTCGCCCCCGAGATCCAGTCCTTCTGCTGTCGCCGCATAACCCCAAGTTCGTCTAAGGCGGATTGTTTTATAAATGCCTTCAGTTAAAGTCATTGATATTCCACTGGCACTCATTCTCCACTTAAGTGTGTGATGGCTAGTTGGAAGCGATTGCATCGGAGACCGCTTGGCGCTTTCTTGGTGATCCTAAAGTAGCCGCAGTAATCCTCTTCGAGGCACAGTTTTTACAGTGACTGTTTTGGTTGATCTTGAAGTGTGCATGGACGACGGTGTGGTCGGTACTGTTTTTGTTACCTGTTTGCGCGCCTCGGTAGGACTATCAATCTTCAGTCGAAAATGTCCAACGCGATCGTATTAGAATCTCGTATGCTGTGGCTATCATTAAATTATCACGTTAGCAAATACTTCATGGGATGTTAAAATCGGGTGTTGTTCACGGTTAGTCTGTTACAGTCTTCAAAGCTATTGCTGCACTGTCATCCAGGGCCATATTTTCCCAAGATATGCCTAATTGCTTGGATAAAGTTACCAATACAGGTGTTCCATTCCCGGGATACGAGGTGGATGTCGCGTTTTGGGACACTACTTACCACCTTTTGTAATCTGTCAAAAAACTCGTCTTTCACTGCGTCTTCGGCTGCCTCCGTCGGGGCATAGATTGCAGCAACCAGGTGAGGCGCGGAAACGAGCTAAGGCAATCCGACGGGAAATCAGGTTCCATGCTCGTTTCCGATTCGGCCACTGCTAGGAACTTATAAGGGTTAACTTGTCGCTGTGCCAATCTCATCTTTGCCGAAAACAGTTCAAGTGCTCTGACTAGTCTCTTTTACACACAGATCACCACTTAGAAGGCGAGTACCGATCGCCTTAGACTTCGTCAGGGGTCGGAATGAGACTCCATTTTGTGTTTGAGCATGAACGCGTTGAAAGAGTCCACCCATAGCCAGTAATCCGCTGTCATCCAGCTCGCTACCACCTCCCCCCTGCTGGGACACTGTGGTTCTCACTCCTTCACTTCAATTCTCAGGGTCAGGTTGCCGGTTATTCCTAACAGTGCAATGGACCTTCATCATCATCATCATCATCGTACAGCGTTAAACAGTAGGGCAAGCCCCACTGACCACTGCCTTTCTCACCATGTTGCACGTCGAATTAGAAAGCATGAATATACAAGATGGACAGGGACTGGACCTACACGGGTGGGAAAAGGAAAGAATGCCCTAGTAGCCAACACACGGAATACAGTCTAACTGTACAAACGCACATCGATCAGTCATTCTGATTCGATAGAAAGTGACAACACGATCGCCACTGCTCGCGGTTCGTTGCCATATCCTTCAGTGTCTTCAGCCAACTGGTAGACGGATCTTTTGGACCCCAACCATGAAGACGTGAAGCACTTACTTCCCCCAAGTCTGCTGTACATTTTCTCATTCCTCGCTGCCACGTCATCTGTTGACCTCCACGTGGTCGCTTTCACTCCCTAGGAGGGGCGGAGAATAGGACACGGTACGGTAGACGTGTGCTTGCCATACGTAACACGTGTCCCAACCAACGTAGTCTACTAAGCTGGATACGCTGTGACAGAACGTTCTCTGAATTAGTACCCAATACTCGCTTTCTGACCTCATCATTACTTACTCGGCTATTCCACCCAATCTCGGCGATACTGCGTAAACATCGATGGTCGAAAACTTCAAGACGACGAATATCTTCAGCACGCAGACCCTAAGTCTCGCAACCATACAACAAAACTGAACACACTGCAGCACAGTATACACGGCCTTTCAACTTCACTGAAATATCAGGTCGGCGCCACAAGTGCTTCAGTCCAGCTTACGCCGCTCGAGCCTTGGATATCCGCGTACTCACCTCTACTACAGTGCTCCCATCCGTCGTCACGCAGCTACCGAGGTAGGTGAAGTGGTCGACAACTGACAGCACCTCTCCATCGAGCATCAAGCTCGGAATTGTTGACGTCCAGTCTTGCAACATCACCTTGCACTTTGAAGGTGCGAAACGCATGCCGAATGGAGCTACAGCTCTTGCGAGATTATCTAGTGCACGCTGAGCATGTTCCGTGCATTCGAACAAGCAGACAACGTCGTCTGCGTAATCTAGGTCACATAGCTTTTCACTATTTCCTAGTTGGACGCCTACATCCTGAAGATTTTGCAGCGCACTCTCCATTATTTCGTCCATGACGAAGTTGAACTGGAATGGAGACAAAGGGCATCCCTGTCGAACACCACTGGTCGTTTCGAACCGACGGGATAGTTCACCGTAAACTCTAACGCGGCCAGAAGTATGGGAATACAATGATCTCATTAGGTTCACGAACTTCTGGGGCATACCTTTTCGATGAAGAACACTGAAAAGCGATGTTCGATCAACTGAATCGAAGGCGCCTTTCAGATCTAAGAAAAGCATTATTGTCGGTTGACGGTGCGTGTGACGCGTTTCAAGTAGTCGGCGAAGAGTAAAAATCTGGTCGATGCATCGTCGACCTGGGCGGAATCCAGCCTGCTGTTCGCGGACATTCCTCTCGCGAGCGGGTGTAAGACGATGCAGCAAAATCGAACCTAATACCTTGGTGACTATCGGAATTAAGCTAATCCCACGATGATTACTGCAGTCATTGCGTATTCCCTTCTTGAAGATGGGAACAATGAGTGACTCACTCCATATTAACGGAATACGCTCCTCCTTCCAAATGTCACGGAGCAAGGCGGTAAGTGATTTTATCAATGCCTCACCACCCAGTTTGAAAAGAACTGGAGGAAGGTCGTCGGGACCTGCCGCTTTTCCCCGCCTTAGTGATCGAATACATGACTCTACTTCTACTTCTGATGGGGGCTCAGGTGATACCACCCAAGGAGTCGCAGTTGTTGACACGGGAGTAACTAGACTAGCGTGCGGTCAGCTAAACTGTTCCTTGAAGTACTCGGCCCATCGGTCAAGCTTTTGCTGTTTCCTATGGATGGGTTCTCCATTTCTATCGCAAATCGTTTCACTGACCTGGGTTCGCCGTCCACCGGTGTCGCGAATAAGTTTGAACAGTCTTTGACTGTTACCTGAAGCAGCTGCTATTTCCATTTCTTCGGCTACCTTGACCCACCAATTTTCGCTATCATTCTTAAGGCTTTTCGTAACTTGTCTTTGCAGCTTTCTCCGCATCTTATTCATCTCCTTACAGTTCGAGAGCTGATGATTTTGCTCCATTATACTCAGCGACTCTTGCGAGATCCAGTGTCTTTCATGGACAACGGATCGAGGACCACAGGCAAAACCTGCTGCAACGTGCATCGCCTGTTTGATATGAGCCCAATGCTCATCTACATTACTGTTCGTCGTAGATCCTAGCTCATGTGCTAACTTCTGCTCATAACGGGTGCGTACTTCTGGATCACACAAACGTTGCACGGCTAATCGGGTTTGCGGTTTGCGACGATGACCATGGAGCTGGAGAGATAATCGCATCAAAACTAATGCATGGTCCGACTCTACGTACGTGGACCAGTAAGATCTACAGTTCTGAACAGAACTGCACCACCGGTAGCTTACGGCGATATGGTCAATTTGACTAAAAGCACCTGTAGAGTTAGAGCGCCATGTCGCTGTGTGACGCGAGCTGTGTCGGAAATTGGTGCTAGACAAGAACAATCGATTGTCTGCACAAAACTGGACAAGCCTATCCCCGTTATCTGTACACTCAGCAGGTAAAGCACAACGCCCACCTAAACAGGCTTCTGACACAATAAGTTTGCCAACTTGTACATTGAAGTCACCAGCCAGCACTACAATGTCAGAACCTTTACTGCTGCGAACGAGAGTGGCGAGTGCATCATAGAACTCATCTTTCTGCAAGTCTGAGCTGCAGTCTGTGGGGCCTACGCTAAGATCACAAACAAATCGCGCTTAACACAACTATCCTTTCGAACGCCAACTGACCCTTGGAGTCTCACAGCACATAAACGACTATTAACAGGAATCCAATCTAAAAGGGCAGCCTCAGCCTTGTCAGTCAAGACAATTCCTACTCCACGTTGACCCACAGCTCTAGCTGCTTCGTCTCCTGAGGTGCGCAGAATATACCTCGATGGGATACCAGTAGTTAGTTGAATTACACTGCTCGAATCCTGTATACGCGTTTCACCTAAGCAGCGGACATCAATCTTCAGAGAATTTATTGTGAGCGCTAGGTACGCCTGCTGACCGGCCTGCATGAGTGTACGCACGTTGAAGGAGCCGAGATTAAGAGGCTGATGGGGCTTGAGGAAATGTGAGTTACCAGACAGAGGATTATTCCCGACACCATTTGACAGTGAACCGTTGCGAGTATCGACCGTGTTATCAGTGGAAGCATTATGGGTGGATAGATGGGGCAAAGAGGGATGGTTAGGGACAGAAGACAAAGGTTGAATAAAAGAGAGGGAACTCTGAGCAGTAGCACACTTATCACTGCCCACCCCGCTCGATGCAATGGGCAGCGCGGTCCTGATTATCCTGCGCGACGACCGATGCAGTATGGAATTCTTTGTATTCGTGCAGTTCATGGGAGATGTTGGACGGGTACTGCTAGGGTGTCCAGCCACAAAGCAGGAGAACGATTAGGGTCCTCATCCAAAGCCTTTAGTTCTAACAAGAACCTATCCGCAAGGCAGCGGTATGGCTTAGTGGAAGCCCATTTGCTTGGATCAATTATTCTTCCACTGATTTTGCCGACTGAGTTGCCAGCTCAAATCAACCCCCAACCCGGAGGACCAGGAGACTGGACTTTGTCTGACCTCTACCCATTGACTTATCAGGTATGATTGCATCTCCGGCTTAAGGAAGCCATCCTGTATAGCTCTTTGGGTCATAGAGGCGCACAAGCCGTCACACCACGTCAAGGTGCAGTCTCGTCGTGATGGACCTTCGTGATAATGAGGTATATCTCCTCTACTGCAGTCATGCGCAGCCACGTATTGAAAAAGCCCTAACGGCCCACCGCACTCACAGAAACCGTCGTCAACCGTGACTCTCGGGCTTGCAGCGGTGAACAGCATAAGATCCCAAAACGTCCGACGTGATAACCAGTCGGGGGACAGCGATTTCCTGTCCACCACCATGTTTATAGCATGACTGCTCGCAGTGCAACTTGGGTGAACCCCATTATCCCAAGAGTCCAATATTATTAATGAAGAACGGTGGTGTTTGCGTGAACCTGGTCTCGATCACCGAGTCTGAGACGCGAAGTTTAGGCCTCGTGATCGTCGTTCAACACTTCACCGTCACCTGGCTCGTTGATATGTTTGGCTTATAGAGTTTTTCTACTCTCAAGCCCTCTGGGCCGTGATTGCTAGTGCTCCATAGTTGTATGAACAATCCTTATAGTCATGGATTTTTTTTACCGTACTCATGTAAGAATATGGCATATACAGATCAAAAATGACCATCAGCCGGGCAAGAGCGGTTCTACTTACCGTCCAATTCCTATACTACTGATAGTGGGACGCGTATTGAATCGCATATCAGCAGCAGTACTTGTAACGCGCAAAGCTTAGCTAATGAGCGAGTTTTTGCATGTCATTTTCTTTTCTAAGATAATTTCATCTCGTGTTGAGGATTTTCCAGCGGTGCTCGTCTATTGATGGCTACTGGAGATCCGGAATCAGATATCAATAATAATGAGCTGCTGTGAGACAGAAATGTGAGGCTCTTTAGCTACAGTGTTTGACTCATTAACGATAGAAAGCTTCATCAGTTTTGGATGTTTGTCATACCAAGGTTGGCATATGAATGATGTCTGACAATTTTTGTCTCTTCTACCATTAGGTCTTTTTGCTCCAACCAGTGGAACCGCCTTTGTCAACGGCCATGATATTCGTACAGACATTGAGGGTGTGCGGGAAAGTTTAGGCTTTTGTCCTCAGTTTGACGTTTTGTTTGATTCGCTAACCGTGGAAGAACATTTGCGTTTGTACGGCAAGGTGAGTTTGTGCTACACGCTCTGTTTCACAATTTCCCCACACTTGTCCTTGAGAGTAACCTGTCTAATACAGGTTCTGTTGACTTTTTACACGCTTTCGAGTGACATGTCTACGGAACATCAAATAGGCTGCATTCTAGAACGCGGTTTTGCAGGTTATCACGACTGAATTGTCGTACACTTCGTCGATAGGTGGCTAGATGCTGAGTACTGCGTGTTAGGCTTCCGGGTTAGGGTTCATTAGATCCGCGCACCTGATGATTGGATGCGTTAAGCAACATGACTAGGTGCCACAATCCGTGGTGTAATTGCCCTTGAACTCATTCGCCGTTCTCGTGATTCCCATTTATAACCTTTTCCGTTTGCTTGCTCTTCAAACTTGTATTCGTTTTACACTCGATTAGACGATGGTGCGAGATAACAATCAAATTCAGAGCACAGAAGCGCGGTGCTAATGGTTGGAAGGACTGAACTGAGTACTTTTTTACGGCCGCAAGCGATATTGAACTTCACTCTGATGAGGTTGAAATCAGAACACTGGAGACGACAAATCTAGTTACTTCAAAATAACATGTTTACTCGTGGAGAGTTTATTGGTATTAATTTCCACCAGGTTGACCGGAATAGTTTGGACGGTCTAGTTCACGTAGCCTTTGTTTCGACTCGAATGACTGAACTGTTTAATATTTTGATTTCCCGATGAAATTAACTGAACAGTAAATAATATACGTGACTGGTTGCGCGTAGAATTTGAAGTCAGATTTTATCTAGCATTTGATGCAGCTCGGTCACTGAGAGTAGTGCATAATTTTGAACAGTGTCGTAAAGGCGGTCAACATCCACGCCGGTACATTCGTGGTCATCGGGAACGAATTGCTTACGTTGTTGTTTGGCATACTCACTGGACTGTCAATGGGCATTCCCACCATCGCCGGCCAACTTTCGTGATAAACAGCTCCGATTTCACCTGTATCACTTACTATAAGCCCTATGAGGTTCGCAAAACCATTTCACCTAATCAAATTTCGCTGCTCTTCCCAGAAAGTGAAAGACGTTATGAATACGCTACTCCATCAATGATTCATTCATATTTTCGATACATCCCTGTAATCCACTTATTACTTAATTAACGTGGGTCACACATTAATATTATAACGTTACTTTGACCTCTTAGTAATGTTTACCCCTCTACTGCTTTCTCCGATTTTGTCAGCTGAAAGGGCTCCGTGGACAGGCGGTGCAGGAGCAGGTTGTTGCAGTGATGACACAGATCAACTTGTTATCGAAACGCCGCTGTTTGATCGGATCCTTGTCTGGTGGTATGCAGCGTCGATTATCAGTCGGCATGGCTTTGATCGGATCCTCTCAGGTAAAATCCACTGGCTTCAAACGAATTGTCAATTGCGCTTTTGTGGTGATTCTGTCCTATTAATATGCAACACGAGAAAATCCATTTGAACCAGTGTTCATTTGTTCACTGTATACTCCAATCAGTATCCATGCATTTCCGCACAGAAACAATTGCACCATGCGCGTACGGCTCATGTTAATGCTACCCTGAATATTGATTATCGCTGTGCGCATGTCTCGCGCGCGTGATCCGCTTCATTTTGCTCCATCTAGCGTTGGAGACGCCGCTGCTGATTGTGAATAAGTGAACCGTCAGCTTCACAAATTGTTGCACTTGCACCTAACTGTTCCCTACTGTTGACGCAGATGAGATGGAAGAGCTTGCGGGAGTTGTCTGTGACCGCTGCATGTTCAATCTCAGATACACATTGCGACCACCAAATTTCGGGGTCTCTACTTAGGCTTACATTTGGTTCACGTCTCGAGATGGAGTATGTACCGTTTTGTTCGCTGCCAGCTTCTTGAAGACAAGGAGTTAGCAGAAATCCAGGTTCTCACAACGCGGTGTCATACCACGACTCACCATGCAGGAAGAATGCAGAACATTCCTGATAAGCAGTCAACGCTCATCAGCACCGCCGATGGGGCTTCTGCTTGCTTTTCAGCTAGCGCAATTCGAAAATCGGATAGATATGCTGGTTGGTTTAGTCTAATGGGCATTGCGTCATACGTTTTGGTTCGCCTACCAAAGCGCAAACCGCTTGACACACACCAAAACGTGTCCGAGGTTCGCGCAAGTAATCCAATATGGTTGGAAAACCTGTATGCAACCCCGCAATCTGTAGCTAATTGCGATGTAATCGATCTGAGTCCATGGCTGAAGTGAAGAATGGAGATGCCAGGTAGCACCGGAAATCAGAGCGATGGTCAGAGCACAGGGTTAGAGACCTGTCCTCGCCGTCTGTACGACACGAATCAAGCCTCAAAGAGTTACCCAGGCGCACATCGTTCGATGACAGCAGACCTACTCTGTCACTCATATCCCCTGCTAAAATCAATATCAAACCGGTTTGCTATGCGCAAAAGGTCATGCAGTTTCTCATAGAAATCGTCGTCCACTACTTCTGGTCTACAGTCAGTGGGTACGTAAGCCGACAAAAATAATAAATTGCGTTTATCGGAACGGCGAATACTCTCCTTGCATGAAATTCTAAGTCTTTATACGGCAGCCGACATATTCAAGTCCCTCAAACGGACACATCCTGCTGGATGTACCACAATGAACCAGTAGATCATTCCGGGTTCCATGGAGTTTCGATCGCAATGAACAGTCGAGTTCACAACGGCCTGATCCCTTGGGAACTTGTTTCACCAAGAATTGCCGTGGCACAGTTCAGGAGCACATGTTGAGCCACCCGCTAGAGATGTCTTCCACAATGAACTTCAGAATTCAGTCATTTGAGTTCCCAGGCGCGATATTCCGCTAATTGCTGGAGATTGGAACGCCCGCACGGGACCAGCAGACGAGTATACCAAACATGTACTGGGGGAATTTGGCTTCGGCATACGATGCGAAAATGGCGACCGCCTGGTCACGTCTGCAGACCTCGATCGACTGGTCGTCACCAATATCCGCTTCCAGCGCCCGAAAAGGCACCTGGTGACACGGTATTCCAGCGACGGTAGAAAAGCGCGCCGAATCGACTACATCTTGATACGCTCTTGTTTGGCATAATCGAACGAGAACTGTCAGGCATACCGGGGCGGCGTAACGGGAAACGCCAATGGCACGGACCACACATTGGTAAGCACTCGTCTCAAGCTTCACCTTTCAGTACGACAAAAAGCTCGTTCTAAACTGAAGATCTCGGGCGACGTTCAAGCCCTGTCAAACGTGATTTCATCCATACAAGCTGCAATCGATGAAGGTGGTAGCGTAGATGGACAATGGACGGACTAAAAGTGTGCATCGCCAGCGCTTTCCCTGAACAGCTAGGGAAAATCAAATGGCACAGGAAAAGTGGGATTTCTGCAAAAACCCTTTATCACTGCGCTACGGCTAGGGACGCGAGACTCCGTAATTCACCTGATTACCACAACCTTCGACGGGAAGCTACACGCTCAACGAAGAGCGACTGCAAATATTTTTCTGAAATTGTAAGCCAAATGGAAATAGCAGCCGCTGTTAAAGACTTTGGGAGGCTTTCCAGACTCATGCTTTTCTTCACGGAAGATGCAATCTCCTCTTCCGATGCTACGCCACGATAGCGGCCACCTGATATCGTGCTGCTGCTGAAGCTTCAAAGATGAGTCGAACTTCTCTGTCAGCTGCTCAACTGTCTTCTTATCCAGTTCATCTGTGTAACGGCACCAGGCGACATAGGACAATACGCAATCGACTTCGGGTCCCCCCCCCCCCCAACGAATCGGAAATCGTCGCCGCCGTCCAGGCAGTGAGAAACAAAAAACCACTCGAGAAAGATGGCATCCCACCTGAGATCTTCAAATCCTGTTTGCCAATTCTATTGGACCTACTAAGTACGTTACTCCGTCTTATCTGGGACATCGAAGTTTTTCCTGAGGACTGGCCAACCTCCATCCTACTCCTTATACAAAAGAGGCGACAAGATTGTCTGCGCGAACTGCAGGGGTATCAGCCCCATCGATATGGTGGCTAAGCTTCTTGCAACCATTCTGCAAAGTCGCTTTGTTGCTGTTCGGGACGCACGAACACGCTCCAACCAGTGTGATTTTCGTCGAGGAAGAGGCTGTGTTGATCAGATCTTCACACTACGACGAATTTTAGAAGATCGCTAGAAATTTCAACAATCCACCACAGTGTGCTTCATTGACTTTCGGGCAGCGTTCGACTCCATTGACAGACAGTCACTCTGAAGCGTACTGCGAAGTGATTGGATGCCCGAAACGTGCATTAGATTGTTAGGATCGTACTACTCGGCAACACAGGCGTGAGTCTGCTCCTACGATGGAGAGTCTACAGAGTTCTCATTCGACTCCCTGCCAGGTCAGGGACAAAGTTACACTTCGTGCAGACTGCGCAAAGAGAGCGTTCCCACAACTTCGCAAATCAGTATAGTCTCACAGCGAAACAAGCCTCCGCACAAAGCTGCACATGTAGCAAGCTGCCATCCGCCTAGTTCTTAAGCACGCATGCGAAACTTGGACGTTGAGAGTAGACGATCCAAAAAGGTTGGAAAGCTTCAACCACTGGTACCTCCACTACGTGGCCAAAATCAAGCGGTATAATCACGTCTAAAACTCTGCTATCGGGTTTGGAAAAGTGAGGGATAAAAAGTTGCATACCTTGAAGAACAACGTTAGTGAAGCTAGAAACGGAAGTGGGAACGTCCGAAGTAAAGCAGCAATCGTCCCAAGGATGGGAAGCTAAGAAATCACGAAAGTCGCCCCAGTTAGCTGTACTGTGTGAACATGTGTGTCTCGAGATGGGTGGAGGATCGGGGCGAGTAAAACTGATGGAACAGGAAATAATGCAGTGGTCAGATGAGCTAAGTGGAGGAAGAGCAGAGATGCCTGAGAACAGAGAAGGAACAGAAGTGAGAATAAGATCAAGGGTATGGGCACAATCACTAGCTCGGTCGGGGATACGCGTGGGAGGTCAACAAGTTGGCACAGGCTATTGACCACGGTGAAATGTTCGGCTTCGCGCCCCAGAGCCGAAATGTCCGATGAGTGAATCAACCAACCTCGATTGTAAACATTAAAATCTCCTAGGATGGTGATATGGGAGTTGGGATCCGTAATAAACAAGTGCTCGATTTTCGAAGATAAGAAATCAAAAATCGATGGATCGCTACTGTTGGGTGAACGGTAAACAACACAAAAGTAGTGATTAAAGTGAGGAAGTCGGAGCTTCAGCCACACCAACTGAAATTCACGACTGGAAAAGTCAAGATTTTGAAGTCTTTTTGTGGCAAATGACTGGTAGTCAAAGGCATAAAAACCCGCTTTGGATGAAAAAGGGGAGTGAAAGATATGGTTGGGGAATCGGGGATGGGTGGTGCTTGATGAGGGAGATTTGAGTCTCGGTCGAAAATAGCATATATATATATTGTAAAATAGGGGAAGGGAGTATAATGCAGTAGAAAGCACAATTAGTGGTGGGAAAATTGCTGGGTTTTTTTTCTGCTTTCCACCGTACACTTTTTACTGTTTCTTTATTTTGTTTGCTGGGATGACATTTTTGTGATTACGGAACACGAGAGTTCGGAAGACAGACCGCACATCACTCGCGCTAGTGGTTTCTATCATGAGCCATGTCCCTCGAAGTCTCTAATCACCGACAATCCTCATCCCGTAGGCCCCAACCAGGGAGGCGAGAAGCACCAACCAAATCCAATGCTGACGCTAGCTTCTTCATACCTCTACGCTGAGTCATGGTCTGACCGCTGCGTCGCTTCTTCCAGCCTTTCCCAGCACGTGCGAATAAAGTATGAAAGGGTAGACGATGAGCAGACATTCGTAAAACATGCCCGAGCCACCGGAGGTGGTGTAGAGCGATCACTTCATTAAGAGAGCAGCTATTCGTGCCCAACACACGACGGCGCATCTCGTCATTACTGATTCAATGTTCCTACCAGACGCGAGCAATGCTTCGGAGGCATCGGTTGTAAAACAGAGATGGAGGCCGAGCATCCTCAGCGCGAAGTGGCCAGGTTTTTCAACAATTGAGAAAAACACTACGAACAGCGGTGACTTACACCCGTCCCTTGAGAGAGGGCCGGGCAGTTAAACCGGCGAACGCACTGAAGCAAGAATGAAATGCTGTTTGCCAAGATGTGATGCAGTCTCTCGTGGAATACTTGTTGGAATTCGTATCAAACAGAATGGCCCTGGCCCTCCACTTTGAGATGGTGCAAGCCAAGTCGGGAACGGGTAGGAAACTTTAGGTTCGGAGTTTATTCGTAAACGTTTTATGTTCGCTCATGCATAACATAGCACAGGGCGCATCCTTTTTGTGATACACTGACGTAATTTCAACTGTGATGCATAAGCGGAGTTGATTGTCTGCTCGTGGTCGTATTTAACTGGTTCCTTGGTTCCGTTTCCATTCCAAATGGCCAGCTAGAACGGATCAGCTTTTTCAATGTATCTGTGTTTGAGGCACTGGATCTCCTCCATCTAAGTCATCATGACAGAAAACAACACCCAAGTCTTCATTTGACCAATCTATATTTGGATAATTGGTGTTTGATTTTCTCATTCTTACTGGATCACAGCGTTGAGGCACGATCCACACACAGCGGGGAAATGATTGACCCACATGACTGAACTTCCATTCCTCTTGTGGTAGTGTAACCATCCAACTAGTTTTGATGTGATCACTGGTGAACCACATTCGTTGTGCTGTTTCATAAAACTTGTTCGATTACCGTTGGCTTTACTTCCTGTTAACCTAGGTTGTGATTCTCGACGAGCCAACCTCCGGTTTGGATCCCGAAGCCCGTCGGCAAATTTGGGATATTCTGTTAAAAGAGCGTAACAATCGGACAGTTTTGGTCACCACACACTATATGGACGAAGCGGATCACTTGGGTGATAGAATTGCCATCATGGCTGACGGAAAATTACGTTGTTTGGGCTCTCCATTGTATTTGAAAGCGAAATATGGTAGGTTAGTGTGTAATCTACTCTCGGTACCTTCCAGACGCTTTATCTCTTCTGATAACCAATTTATTACTTTATTCACCTCGAAGATAGTGTTCATTTTGTAGATTGTAACTATTCAATCTAAGGTATTTAGTGCGTCACGTAACTGTTTGATAACTTCAATATCTACCCCCAGAACCCTACACGGTTCGGCTACGAATGTGTACATTATTGCCTTCGTTTTCGGTTCTAACCTCCGGCTCTTGGTGGGATAGTTCCGTGGCGTTTAACTATTGATGTATGTGCGTGCGGATTTGGTTGATGTTGAATCTTACTACAAATGTAATATGATCCTTCATGCAGTATCAATGTTGAGCTCACCATTAGCAATCATGGAAACACTGCGGCTGCGATGCACCTTCATCAAACCCTTACTAGGACTCGAACCCGGGGTGAACTATTGTGAGTCGAACACCCAACCACCAGGCTATCGAATGTGGCAGAGTATTTCACATTCCGATCAGTTCAACATTTCTCAGATCTGCTAACAACGTTAGAATAGATTTTCCATGGCTAAAATCTCTGAGAAGGCAAAAAGAACATGCCCGAAAACTACATGGCCAGGCTTCCGTGAAATTTCACCCTGTCCTGAGTACGCTATTTGCCTAACAGTTGTTCTGCACCGCAAATAGAAAACTTCTTTGGCACGGAATCAGGCTTCTGTACAGAGAACGGGTGCGGTCAAGAAACTACGATATAGATGTCGACCGTCTGAATGCCGCGTTTATTCATCCGTCCACGGGCGCCCCACTGTGAGGGTGTAGGCCGGCATATCGATGGTAGACGGTCTTGTTCTGTTAACACACAGCACGTCGTCGTCTGTCCAACATTGATAGCAGAGCTGGAGCCAGCGAAGCGGATCGATGGCCCAGTCAATTCTTGACAAAAAGGAACAAAATCAATCAATCAAAGGATATTATTTGTTTTAGCCGAATGGGACGAAATCAGTCAGTCGGAATTGTAACTGAAGGAGCCATCCTGATACCCGGTTATGGAGAATGTTTTGGACCAATGCGCTTCGTACAATGCTTTCGACTACGGTCACCTGGCACCCCATATAAACGGATTTTGCGTTAATAAAACGAGATGGTTCGGAAGCAAAGTAATCTTCATAATAGAGCTAGTGGGTTGGAACGAAACACCCATCCCCCAATAATTCTTCTGTTGCCGCAGAAATAGCCGTTTTCCTCAGAGTAAATCTTCAGGTTTCCCGGACCCTCAAAAGCCTCTGTTTTTAGTCCAAACGACTTGTCTTCCACTCTTAAAACTTGGAGCAAGTCCCCCAACCGAAATAATGAATTCGCCCACCAACAAGTCCGCTGATGGTGATGCTATTTCCGCCCTCTGGAAACCCGTAACATTGGTAACCATACTCAAACATTCTATTTCTAACGTTCTGTTCCAACCGCCATCACATTTTCTTTATACAGATAAACTGAACGCGCTGTCATTAACCGATTGCGCTCCGCTTTTGTCGTTCCCAGTGACCCCGATCAGTTTGCGTACAAACCAAGCAGGGGTGTTCTTGACACCGTTGCATCAGCCGGTCATTTCATTTCGAAGAGCTCGAATAGTTTCCCGAACCAAATTTTGTTGCATCCTCCTCGACTGTTCCCCTACTTTTGATTCTGTTCCCCGTTCCCTACTTCTTCAAAGCGGAGTGTTGTAGTTGTCCTACTTTATTTTCATAGTTAAGGGATTACTTCTCCAATAGAACTCAATGTACAAAAGTTGGTACAAGTTTATCTAATACCTGAATGAACAACTCAGGTGTTCTTCAGGGTGTCGTTCTTTCTCTGTACCTTTTCATCACATATTTGCGACTTGTCCACTGCACCAACTGCGCGGCTTTTACATACACCGATGACGTAGTACTTTTTTAGTCCAGCTCCAGTCAATCGGAGTTCTCTTATTTCCCCTGTAAAATCACAGGAATTTCGCATGATTCTCGGCTACTGAACCAGTTTTTTCTCCAATTTTTTGAGCTCGTGTCAAAGTGACCATAATCGGTTTCCTCCCCTTTTGGCTGAAGTGTGAGTTTGCTTACTTGATAAGGTCCTCAGTACAATACAAACTGTTTAACTGTTGCATACTGTTTAATTAATGAAACAGTCAAGCTAGAAGTTCACTGTGCATGTGGGCAGTTTGGTTCAGTGGTTTTCGGCCACCTTTAATAGTGCAGTTGACTTTTGAGGTTGTGTGTTATACTTCTTCCACTGCATTCACGCCCAAGCCTATTATAAGTTATATTTGCGAAATGTCCAAAGCCTCCGATGTGATCTCGTTGCTCAGTTGTCATTGCTCACGTGACACGGCTGCGTGAGTTCGAATCTCGTGGAGTCGGTTCAAGACAGTAAAATGTTTGCAAGTTTTCACGACAATCGGCCCATATGTGTAGTTGCCTTAACTGATTGGTCCTAGCGTGGTTTTGTCGGAGAAGCAATCTTGTCTGTAATTGTAACAAAAGAAGTAGGAAGAGTAAGGCATACCTTTATTTGACCAGGCAAACAGTTTATATAATTCTCTCGCCTACCGCGATGTGGCAAAATCGATCCTCCGACTGCCCGAGCATTTCGGTTCCGTTCTGGCCAGGTGCCTGTCACCATTAGACTGATTCTTTTGCGCCCCATTTCCGTTTGATTTGTGCCATTGACCTGGTTGCCAATAGCCCCACAAATGGAATATCTTGCTGGTTGCCTGAGACCCAATAAGTTCCATTTACAATTCTGAATGCTTCTGTTGCAGGATACTTCTGACATATTCACCCTCTGTTCTTTGGGCTGTTGCTCTCAGTTAGCTGGCCCGATGGGTTTGCTACTCGCCTCGTTCTGTGGCTACAGTATTCCTCGCTACACAGTGACTAATGTGGGAATACGACCAAGAACGATGTTTTACGTAGCATTCATTATTCGCGTTTTTTCCTGTTCACTTCATTCATCGAGTGAATATCATTTTTTCTAATCAGACACACGTTCTCCTGATCTCCTTGGTGATATTTGTTATCGGTTTTCATTTCCTCTGTCTTTTACTAGGGGCTGGTTATTTGCTGACCGTGAAACGCTTAGCCGAGACCTCTTCCGGTCCACTCGTTGCCCAAATTCATCGTCACATACCTGAAGCTTCCCTTCGAAGTGATCACGGGGAAGAAGTACGCGTCCTGTTACCTTTGGAGTCGGCCAACCGATTCCCAGCATTATTTGCCGATCTTGAAGCCTGTAAACAGGCCTTAGGTGCTTGCAGTTTCGGGATTTCAGTAACCACCATGGAAGAAGTTTTCTTCCGGTATGTTTTGGCTGTTGTCCATCAACCCATTCTTCTTCTTTTCCCGTCCGCTGAAGTTTGTTTGACTTGATTACTATGCTGTTTTCTTGTCGTATATATATATATATATATATATATATATATATATATATATATATATATATATATATATATATATATATATATATATATATATATATAGCTTATATCTTTTGAACGCCTTTACTAACGCATTCTGCACTTGATTTTTCCGTGAGTTGCAACTACCGTGACACTGATCTATAGTCCCTTTCGAGCTTTAATTCTCTTGCCAGCTTTTTGCTGCTAGTCAGCAGTACCTAATGGTTTTCTGTTCCTTCATACCGCAAGAGATTTTTGTATACTTTTTGATTGTCCTTGTGTATATGTGTATATTTATGCTCGTCTTGTGGGCCGATCAGCAGGCCAACATAACCCATGTTTTCTCTATACACGAATGCATTCTGACAGTGTTAGTGAATCGGAATCGCACGGCGCAATGTCATTTGGTCTGGCTGGAGTCAGTCGCTCAACAAGCGAGACTGAACTGCCATCAACATCCGGATATCGAACTGACACATGCTCGGGTACGTCCTGGCTTGCTGCGCAGATCATCACTGATAATAATAATGATGTGAAAAATCAAAACGATAATAATAATAATAATAATAATAATAATAATAATAATAATAGTAATAATAATAAAATACACATGGTTCGTCAGTCCTATGTGCCTATCCCATCATCTGGTTCACCTTTAACCACGGAAGTTAGTATCCTAATGGACTGTTTTTGAAAGCAGACGACCGGCCTGTGTGACCTGCCTGAAATCTCGGTATTAAAGTGAATCGCCTTTTTGATCCACTCGGAGCGATTTAGTGATAGGGTACGACGCATCATTCAGTCCGTAATCCGCTCACATAACCTAGTATTGCCATCGCCACTGTCCTAATAATCCCTCGGAATAACCGCAGAGAGTACGTTTGTGAACTCGGTTTGTCCGGCGCTTGTTCTTTCTTCCAGTGTGAAAGTAATCAAGTTGGTCACTCCTGAATTATGAGATTCGAATCCCACCAAAGCCGGTCAGATTGGGGGTACACAACAACCATGGTTTTGCGATGATAGTGTCTCGTGGTCCAACCCTAATGTTCTTCAGACTGGCGTTAAACGTGCAAATAGGAGAAAATAGTTAAATGTGATGAAATATTATATGCGGAAAGTAAGAATGATATCCTCCGTTTTGTGGTGGATTTTGTTTTAATTTACAACTATTCAGTGTGTAAGTAGGTCTGCCAACGTTGCTTCCATTGACCGCCGTGGCTGGTTCCACGGGCGGTACCGCTGTGGCTGGTCGGTGGGGAACTCCGTAAATGTCGGGAATTATGCTCGAAATAAGTGAAATGGATTGTTCAGCGTGAAGGAATTTATAACGAACCCGTAAGGACCAAGGAAAATAGTCAGAATGACCGCACTGATGTTCTTAAAACTGGGTAGTGGAAACTTTTAGCGTGTCTCATCGCGTGAGTACGTTGCTATAGTTCTGAACCAGATTTCAGGAACGATAGTGTAGTTTACGAAAAATAGGTTCTGTTGTAGATGCCGCCATCACCAGATTTTCTGAGAACGGAACGTTTTGTAGCATGCAATGGGCATTTAAAACACATAACAGAAATCCCTAGTAACCCACGGGAATGCGTAATACAAATATAACCACTGAGGTGCTTTAAATTAGGCTACGGTCCACAAATTTATATATTTGTGGTTTGTTTGCTTTTTAATCACCGAGAAGCATCATGCAATTGGCTGTCTTCACTACCCCGAAAAGGTTTTGGAACTAATAAAGTGGTTTTAGGAATGCATCTATGCACCCATACGGACGTATTATTGCATACGTGAAACAATGTTCCAATTCAGAATAATTCAGCGTTAGTTGTAGCATTGGGCCTTTCGCTGTACGATTCGCTAACATGCGTATCAGTTATCGCACACCCTCTTAAACTGACCGCGAAGTCTTAAATAGCGCGCTGTTGGACCGCAGAACGCTACCGTTTCGCGATGAGGCAAATTCGACGATGTGCTGAGTGTAATGTGTGAGGCTAGTGCAGGCACGTGGTCTATAGACCGCCTGGTTCAATTATCATACAGCTCCCTATCACCCTTCCGGAATCAAGGGTAAAGTCGGAATTGGCAATGCAGAAAGCATGTCATCGGCTGTCCAGAGTCGAAGACAAGAGTTGAGTTAGCGAGGGGAGTGATGGATCAATCAGTGGCTAACAGTTATCTAAACCTACTGTGGCTGAATTAACCAATCGGCTTACAGCCAGACCAACTAGCCAGAAGAGCCTTTCATGGATAACAATAAAACCAATATCTTCATGCAAAGTTTTGGTTATGGTCACCACACGTTTTATTTAAACGATCTACGTTGTACCAATAAACTGATGTCCAGTGCATGCTTCAGCAGTCAGGCCAGTTGTTTATGGGTCGGTGACATGACCACTACAGATGGAGAATGTACGAAGATTGTCGGTATTTGAACACCGATTTATTCGTAGCGTTGCTCGAATCTGGTGGGAACACCATCTAAGTAGTGATGAGGTTTTACAGAGAGTCTTAGGTTCAAGGATCAAATGGTTAGATGAATCACTGAAGATCACCAGAATAAGATAGGACATGTGTTACGCATGTCCCCTGACAGGATTCCTCGGCGTGCTATGTTTGCTGAGACGGGTACCGGTTGGAAGATGAGTAAGGGTTATCAGTCCATGACATGGAAGCAAAGTATGAAAAGCCTAACTGGTGAACTTGGCCATGTAGATCGTGTTAGACTTCCTGTATGGAATCCAAGAGACCCTCCCACTCAGTGGTTATATACGGTGGAGGAAATAACTAAGTGTCGCTATCAGTGGCGCCTTTGTATACAAAAACTTTCCTTATTGACTTGATATTAATATTTGTAGTTCTTCCATTGCTCCATTCAATTCTTGTCCTTTCTCATAGTTTCTGATTGAAGCTGTATCCAGGTGATAGCAATCAAAGCCACCACACACAGTGCATGGTTAGTGGTTGTCTGAACTGAGGTGAAAAGTAATAAAGCGTCAATCCAAACGCCATTGAATCCCGAGCCTTCAGACCACTGTGTAGAGCGTGTAGTAGTTGTGGTATCGCCCCTCACTGTCATTTATTATTTTTGTGTGGATTGAACTTCACCAAAGTTCATCGACTCAAAGATCTCCGTGAAACAGTGTTAGTACCTTTTTGGAGACAGCTGTTGGCGTGAAACTAATCCTAATGGATTAAGATAAGCACATAGATCTGGTTTGATTTACCAAGTTTGATTCCCGGAAAGAGTTGCTTGCCAGACATGTACTGATAACGGTTTCCACTGGTGGGCAGTAATGTATTGTCGCGCGGCTCATTCCTTTACCTGATCTGTTGGTGGTTCTCCACCCCGAGTCTCGGGGTCAGATTACCGGTTGTCCGCAACAGTGTAACGGGTCTTCAAGGCTATGAGGTGTACCCTCTTCGCTGTACTAATTCGCGGGCATACAATATAAAAACGCCGGAATGTGCTCTAATTCACAATTAGCTATCTGTTATGATGATGGTTGTTAGATGACCAGTTAATTTTTTCGTTTTTTGTGTCCGTCAAGTTTTTCTATCACCTTGCGATCACGAAGTTCGAATCCTGATACCGTCGGTCACAGTTGATCGCTGTCGCTCAACTGAGTTTACCACATTTGACCCATATTAAAACCTCATGTGGTTCTCCAATCCCAATTGTCCGGTCAAGCAAGCGGTTGTGCCTGATATTGCAATGGGTTTTTGAGGCTTTGGAGTATGCCCCTTCCATTACACTGATACGCAGACACGGAATAAAAGGATGAAGCTCCCGTTCTTGGGACGCATTTCAGCTTCCCTTCTTGTCCGCTCATGTCTTTGAATGTTTTATAATAGACAGAAGGGGATTGGTGTTTGTTCGTGAATTTATCCTCGCATTTTCCACAAAAAATTGACCTCTGTGAAGTAACATTGGGATAAGTCCGACTTTGTATTCTGTTGAAGCCGAACCCTTCTGGCGTAATTATTATTTAGATTGTACTTCTTCTAAAAAGTAAATCATCTAGTAGAAGGTAAATTTTGCTGTCTGGAAGATTGATTCGGTCCTTAGTTCGGTACAACTCCTCCAGATCCTCTCAGTGACCTTGAGTAGTGGGGGTATTCATGGCTTATGGTAATGCATCCTCACGATATATATATATATATATATATATATATATATATATATATATATATATATATATATATATATATATATATTCACTCACTCGCGATGTAAACGCCTGGAATTCATGTGAATCTCCAGATCTTTTTGTTCGTGTGTGTTCAATACGGATGTTAAGTGTGTAAAATGGCCAACTTCTGTTAGCGTGACTTCTCCGTCGCTACCACCCCGGATGCTTCAGTCGAACGTTGAACAACGATATTTGTGTTGTTTCTTACCCGATCGTTCGTTTATGGGCTCTAGTGAAATGAATGCGCTTCCTTATGATTGTTACCCTGCCCGTGCGTTATGTCTATGAACTTCTCGTTGCATCAGTTGTTTTGTCCGTTTTAGTTTTGCTAGCCGTTCGAATAAAACGTCAAACCTGGTTTGTTGTTGTACTCTTTCGGTAAAATGCAAACCGTACGATTATCATGCTTTTGTCCCAATGATGCGATGACATTTCGAACGTACTGAATGCTCCCTCTTCCCGTTGCTTCCCCTACTAGTGGCGGGTGCATCCGTTGCTGGACTTTCATCGTACACTTGTAAGTCATGCGTACGACTGACGACGACTTACTTTTACGGTTGATTGGTAACCAGATCAGTTTGTCTTTCCGATTTTACATAATATGAATCATCATGCTGTACGAATTTTAAAGCCATTGGAAATCATATAAACACTACTTCTGTTTCATCCTCGTCAGGATTCATCAGCAGTGCAAATCCTTTCAGCTACAACTGGGACCCGAACCCGGGATGAACGATTGTGAGCTGAACACCTTAACCACAAGGCCATCCGGGCAGGCTCTCAACTGTTTATTAAACTTGTACGTCACATGATACAACGTCTTTCCGCCACTGGTTATGAATGTTAGCAGAACATTTCCCGCACAACGGTCGACTCCTTTGATGAAAATCTTGTCTGTGGGGCCCTAAGTACAACTAAGGCATTCCGTTAAATAACCTACTGAGCCTGACTACGATATGAGTGTGAGTAGTATAATATTGGGTTTTTCACGTAACATGATTCATCGTACAGTGTGAACACATTCAAACCATGGAAGCACTATGCGGCTGTTTCATCCTTGTTAGGAACTATCAGTAGTACATGTTTACCGAGCCCCAACTGGGACTGGAACCAGGGATGAACGGTTATGAATCGAACACCCTAATCGCAAGGCTATCTGGTTTTAGCTTTTTATTTTTCACACATGACGCCTGTCTCACTCAAGCATCATCCCGAAGCACTCAATCGCGAGTGACTGTTTCTACGCTGACACTAACCGATGGCATGCGAGTGGCACCTGCCCATGGGCGACAATCGGATGCGAGACGTAAGGACGGGGAAATCCAGTTCTGCTTCCAGTTGCAAACGCCGTAGACAGACTTGAGTTCTAGTCCCTCAACTTCCGCTTTGACAGTACTGACCCATGTTTTCAGCTTCCCTCCGAGGCGACAGCGCCATCTTGGACATGGAACAGGAGCGATGCATTGCTTTGAGATCTCTGCGTCCACGTCCAAACCACTGCAATCGTCGACGTTGGAGGAACCCTCACAATTTTTCGATGTCAAAGCTGCATTGCCTTACTGTTTCGTTTGAAAGATTTTCATGCCAACCCACTTTCAGTATCTGTCGCAGACACCAATGGACAAATACCCCTAGCTTTCTAATGTCCTTGACGCATAGTGGCCACGTCTCATGACCGCAAGTCAGTGTTGAACGGATAGCGACCCGGAAGACGCGGATTTTGGTCCGGAGGCTGATTTCGTTGCGCGCCCAGAGTACATCGCGAAGCTGGAGAAACAATCTTGGTATGGTCAGTATGCAACTCGACTTCATCTTTGACTGGGCCGTTTGGGATAATCGTGGAGCTCAGATATTTTAACGTCGGGACGTGTTCAATTTGTTCGCCGTTAAAGTGTATCGGGAGAGCGGACTGCGTAGTGCATGTCGAAAAGATCTTGGTCTTCGACGTATTGATCTCTAGTCCCATGGATTTCGCAAAATATTCTACGCGATTGAGAACTTGCTGTAAGGTAGTTTGAACTATCCAAGGGTGACGATATCGTCTACGAATTCTACATCGGCGAGGAAAGCATTGGTGCCCAGCTGAATACCAGGGTAATCAGTGATGGCCTGATGCATTATCCAATCGATGTTGTAGTTGAATAGCACTGGCGTCAAGGGACAGCTTTGTCTAACACCGGGATTGAGGGAGAACTCGTTGGACTCCTCTCCGTAGATGCGCATTCTCGCGCGCATATTTGCGTATTACGACCTCATGAGACTGACAAGCTTCTGGGGCATTGCGTCTGCTTGCAGTATAATCCATAACGATTCGCTATCAACTGAGTCAAAGACAGCCCGGGAATCAATAAAACAAGCTGCAGTCAGTTACTGAAACTTGTACCGATGTTCTAATACTCGGTGGAGGATGAATATTTGGTCCACGTACCCTCTGCCACGGCGGAAGTGTGCTTGATTGAGGCGTGTGCGCGCGTTCCGCACCGCCGAGAAGTGGTTCAACAAAAGCACGGAGAATATTTTGACGGCCACGTCGATTAAACTGATGCCACAATAGTTTGCGCATACAGTTCTGTCGCCTTTCTTTGGAAGAAGGGGTAAAATTGAAGTCCCCAGTCCGCTGGGAATTGTTTTTTTTTTCCAGATTGAGCAAAACAGGGTGTGCAGTTGCTTGAGCAATGTCGAAAGACACGATTTATATATCTCCGGTGCGATACCATCTTCTCCAGGGGATTCCCGGTTTTTCAGCTTGTATATTACATCGGTGATATTATCTTAGCTTGGTGGGTTGTTATTAACGTCATAGATCTCGCTCGGGATTGCTGGGATTTGGTTCACAGAGCTTGTCGCGGGACGGTTCAGTAGACAATGAAAGTGTTCGCTCCACCGCTGCATCTTTCTGGCGTGCTCAGGAATGAGCAGCCCGGCAGTATCGCGAAAGAGGGGCTTTACTGACTGTCGCTTACCGAATGTAGTGGGGATTAGATGGAATAGTTTTGAGATGTCACCGCAGTCTCCGTGATTTCAGTCCAGTAGTTGTTGCGGTCGCTCCTGGCCGAACGGGTGGCTTTTCGTCGAATATCACGGAATTCTGGATGACCATTTAGGCGAACATCTCTGGCCTTTTCGATTAACTGGAGAGTCACTCCCGGGATCCAGTCTTCCTGTCGTCGTGGCGTAAATCCCAGTTCGTCCGAAGCGGACTGTTCGATCGATGCCTTGAGTGAAGTCCACTGATTTCCTACTTGTACTTCTCCATCTATGTGCGTAGTGGCTAGATGGATGAGAGGCAAAAGCGTCTGAGACCACTTGACGCTTTCTCGGTCATCCTGATGCCGCTGTGTTAATACGCTTCGGGGCACTTATTTCTCGGCAATTGGCTTGGTGGATCCTAAAATGTGCACGTATGAGAGTGTGGCCAGTGCCATTCTTGTTACCAGGCTCCACCCCTCTGTAGGATCAGTAATCTTCCGTCGAAGATGACCAGCTTGAGTGTATGAGAATGTAGTCAGTCTGGTGCGTTGCGTGGCCGTCTCTACAGTACCATGTTAGCAAGGGCTTCCTGGGATGTTGAAGGCGGCTGTTGGTGACGGTTAGGCTATTGAAGTCTGCAAAGTTGACGAGGCTTTCAGCAGTGATGGTTTCGTATCTTTTCGCTTCATGGTTTCCGTTGTTCGCAACGTTACCGATGGTCTTTGACATTGAAACTGTCTTTCACCCTAGTTATGGGGTGCTCGCATTCCACTCATTTCTGACAGATTTCCACTTCTGATGGTTCTTATTTTTTTGTTCGATTTTCTACATAGTCATAATGAAGATCAAATGTTGAAAGGTTGTGTATGCGCTGCCTTTTAGCCAGCGTTACGATGCATTCGGTTGTGCTTGATCTTTTGCGATAACTGGTGTCTACAAATTCTGACCAGTTTTGCGGTGGAGTGGTTGAGTAAATAACAGTGTAACAAATGATGATGCAACAAGTGTTCGTGTCATTTTATGATAGCTTCTTAGTCGTCAAATCTCGCATTTCCTCCTCTTTTTTTACTCTTTTCTATTATATAATGGCATAGTATTTCGGGGCGGGGCTCGCAGCCGATTCGAGACTACCAGTTGAGAGTATTGATCGGCGGCAGCGCGAGGATTTCAACCCGGGACATAAGGGTCCAAGGTCCACCCCGATGACTGGTCGGCCGCACAACTATAGATGTAGGCCAGCAAAACGCAGAGTTTTTTAATACTGAAGCAAACACACTGATAGTCTCCCCTACCATCCAAGTTGGTCGGTGATCGTTTTGCTTATTATGAGAATCAAAGCCGTGTTTCGTGGTTTCTAGATTGGAAAATCGGTGAATCCTGTCTTTCAATGAAATTCATTTCTAATTCAATGCATTTTTCATATCCGTTTTATGAACGCGTCACCAGATACGGACACGGATATGATCGAACTGCGCAAGCGAGGTTGCTCGTTGTACTGGTCTCAGTTGTCCGCTTTGCTCATCAAACGTGGAATCTATCTGAAACGACACCGAATTTTGCTTCTGTCCCAGTTGCTCATACCGGTCGTGCTCACCACGGTCGGTCTGCTTGTGTTCCGCCAGATGGCCTACAATGTGGACAGTGTGGATCCGCGAATTCGTCTCTCACTGGACTCGTTCGGCAGCCCGTTAGTGGTGAGCGAAGCGAACAACGATCTGTCCACGGAAACGCACGACTTGGCCGAACAATTCCTCGAAACTTACACAGCACAGTTTGACTCGGCGCAGGTCCGTTCATGGAGAATTCGAAATGCTTCCGCGTTCGAGGTGAGCTGTGTTGCATGCGTGTCCATGTGCAAGTTGTGCCCCTTTTTGGGAGAGAGGTCATTTTAAGACTGTGGTCAGAATTTCTTCTCAGACAACCCATTGTCTGTGCGATTGGATTTGATGGTCCAAATGTAGGGAAATCATAGTGCACTGTAATACGAACTACGGGCCTTGATTTAGAATGTTTGACACTGGCAAACTTCACGATCGAACAAGTCCTTCTCGTACACATCTCGAATTCGACATACTCTCACAGTAGCATGCGGATATCAGCAATCACGAAACACGTTTACGGTTAAAACTTCTACTGTGCTACCATCTGCTTGGTTGCGTGCAGTCACGGACACACGTGTTTCTCTGTCGTTACCGCATACGGTACTTTAGGTTCTCAGTTCCGTAAATGTCAGACCCTATTTACCGATTTTTCACGAGATCTCCCAAGCGGTAGTGACTAACTAAAAACTAGCAAAAAAACTGACCAGAACGGAGCATGCTTTGATCAGTTTAGGTTGTCTGGTAATAGATGATACAAGCCCTTTTCACACTGTGACTGACACATCCCATGCGGCATAACTGCCCATTAACTAACCAAAAACGGACCGGGCTGACATTATTTTGACGCTTCTCTATCTGGTGTATTACCCAGAGGAGGCAAGCTTCTTCCACATACCCTACATGGCGTATCGACTTACCACGCGGGTCAAACTTAGAATGTAGGAAACAGATCATATCTGATTACGCTTTGGTCATTCAGCTGACCGCTGTGCTACTTGGACCTCGAATCGGGCATTTCGTTTCACGTGAATCAACACTGAGGCAAATTATCGACTTTCTACCCATACATTTTGTTTATCCTCGTATTTTGCTCCACTCACTGACTTTCGCCACCGTCAAACTGGTCATTTGACTGAAGCAACACTGTGACGAGGACAATTCATATAAATTGTCATTGGTTGGCTAGTTTTTTACTCATCGGAGTACCCCTTCCGGTCGATGGATAACCCAGATGATTCAGCAGGTTGT
Source organism: Fasciola hepatica (assembly GCA_948099385.1). Lineage (NCBI taxonomy): Eukaryota > Metazoa > Platyhelminthes > Trematoda > Plagiorchiida > Fasciolidae > Fasciola > Fasciola hepatica. The sequence continues at coordinate 1,983,287 of CANUEZ040000112.1, read as the reverse complement.
TTGATTGATCTCGAACTGTCCGTTGTTTAGACGTCGGTGTTTTCTCCAATTTTCAATACCTGTCTTCGTGTCTTGGTTACCGATTAACCTTCATAGGTCGGTGGTCCATTGAGGCTTTCCGTTTTGTCTGTCTCACTGCTCCGCTACGTGAGCAGGGTAAAAAAAAGTTCCAGCACGTACAAAGCTCTACACACCATTGTCTGTCCTGTGTCCCGGCAGGTTTATTATTATTTATGTTAATTCATGCTTGCGCATGAGTAAAATGGAAAGTGTACACCCCACAGCCACAAAGACCCACTTCACTATTAGTGATTATCGGCAACCGGACCCTGAGACTTAGATTGGTGAACCATATAAGGTCCCAGCAGACCACTTGAGGTATCGAGCTGGGCGACAGTGGATCACTGTGTGACCGGCTGTGGCGGGGATTCGAACCTCCGACCTCTGAGGTGGCCATCAAACGTTCTAAACCACCCGACTACCACCCGTTAGGACAGAACTACATCATACTCAGTGGTGATCCGGACACCGTAGTACTAGCAGTTTTTAACGTCTGCCACGTTTCCCCAAAGGACTCGTTTTGAATTTCCATGTCTCATGCAGCTCGATCTCTCTTCTAAAAATTATCATCTAAAAACTTGGTCTTAATTTCCTGGTAATTTGTGTTTACGAAGAGACTCTTCAGCTGCCTTCAGTCTCGGTACGTTAACCAATACGGGTGCATACTTGTCTCATGTTTCAACACGTTGAGGCATGTATATTTCATATTTGTTAACTGTCTAACTTCTTTTCCGCTTTGATTCAATAGTCGGATAGCATTGTTCCGCTATGCCTGATTATTTGCAATACTAAGATAATGGTAACAATTTCTGATTACTTGTCTACGTTTCAGGAAACCTTGTCCACTCAGGTCGCTGAACCCACCTTCTCTGAGTACATATCCGAATATATAGTCGGTCTGGTTATGAAACCCCCAACGACCGTCAAAAAACGCAACGCAACTCTGTCCGCTCAGCTGTTTTTCCAAGGTGAATCGTTTCACGCCTTACCGACCGCTTTGAACACATTTGCCAACGCTCGATTGCAGTTCCTTGTTAAACGTTCGGCAAAATACCCGGTAAGCTGATAGGAATCGGGAGGTTTTCGATTCAACTTGCCCGCATTCCTCACTTTTCTTGATTTCGTTGAGCCGTACACAGCTTAGTTTAGACAGTAATCCCGCAACTCAACTAACCATGACAGTTTCTACTGATATGATTGGCTGTTCTTTCAAACGCACAAACGACCACCTTGCACAGCTTGTTCTCCCACCTCCACCCCCTTCCCACTTTCTTTTTCTGTTTTCACACCCCACGAGTTCTTTGGTCGACTGTGCCAGCTGTAGTGCGATTTGTAGAAATCCTGATTTTGTTGCTTCTCATCCTTCGACTAACTTCCGAGTCCCACTGAACCAGCTACCACCGACTGAGACCTTACTTCGTCCTCGATGCCTATTCAAAATGGCCACATTCAACGTGCGAACCCTTGTGCGTCTAGGTAAACAGGCGGAGTGAGTTCGTACTCCGGAATCCCTAATCACTCATCTATATATATATATATATATATATATATATATATATATATATATATATATATATATATATATATATATATATATATATATATATATATATATATATATATATAGCATCCAAGAGACTTGTATCCAAGATTCCCATTCCATTATCCCATTTACACCCCCATCAAATCCTTCTGTTAAGTCTCACTTATGTCTGACCCACAAGGCAGTGGGGCGTTAACCTAACACGAAAACGTGGCCTAAGAACTGGTGCTTTTTATCGATCCGCTTTTCGGATTCAGGCCTTAGCCCTCAGCTCCATGCACCCAATGAAGCAAGCGGAACGTGGACGGCTCGGCATCCTTTGAGCTGGGGGCTGCCCAACCTAGGCGGGCGATAGCTGCCCAATGAAGTGCGATGGCTTCTCCCACCGTCAAGAGAAACCCCCGATACTCCACTCCTACGTCCATCTAGTGGAGGTTTTTAGACCGATAAACTGTTTCTCTCTGTGTTTATTCGCTGGAGTGTCCTTTCCAGGGGCCTAATGGTTAGAACCAGATGACGCCTATTAACTGGTTCAGTGACTGGACCTCGTCTGGCCTCTACTCATTGACCTGCCCTCCTGAATAACTTTTTGGATCATGGAGACACGCAAACCATCAAGATGTAGTCTCGTCGTTATCGAGTCAGTTAGTTTTCGTGGAAAACTCAAATGTAATCCAGAATACGCCCTAGTAACCTGTTGTGTGTAGTCCTAATGCCAAAAATTGAACTCATCCTATGCATTCTTGTATCAGTGGTTGGGCTTTTGTCAGCAAACACCGAATCAGGTTTCTTGTGAGATTTAGCGATAAGCTAACTTTTCGCAGATAAAGTTCTGTACAGATGCTTTTGAGCGGTCTTTTTTAGTCTACGAAAGTGATCTTTTTGTTCATTGCAGGACTCAGTATGTAGCTCGCATTTAAGTTCGTAACGGTAAATGATGTCCCCATATCTCAATATTCATGTCCTTCTGTTTATATCCCTAGAGACTGGTTCACATCAGTTTGTCTTAGTTCGGAACTTTCCCGCTTAGTCACTTCAACCGAAAATGATGTCGTTTTATTTCCACACCTATTCGGTAACAGCATGAATGCCCACTTATCAAGCCGGATACAAAACTGGCTCGATTGGACGCATTCAACCAACCCCTACCACACACTGATCAGGATCGAGCTGCTCGAATGGATTCCATAGATGGTTTGCAACGAGTTGTGATCGCTGGTTTTCCCCTGGTATCCGCTCTTCTTTTGGCCATGTCGTTTGCCGGGGCTAGTTTCGGCCCAGCAATCATACATGAATATGTGACTAAGGCAAAGCATTTACAATTTGTGTCCGGTGTGAAAATGTGTAAGTTTTGTTCACTCTTCTATTACGGATTGCGCGTAACTTATGAGAGTTAAATCCCCTGCTATATATATATATATATATATATATATATATATATATATATATATATATATATAATTACCGGCTTGAGGTCAAGCTTGGTGCTTGTTAATAGACGGGTTAGTAACAAAAGGGAACGCGTTCTTCCCACCGTACACCTATTTGGTTCTGCGTGTTGACGGGAAATGGGAGTTCAACAGATAGACCGTTCAGCATTCGGTCTACTGTCTTCTGAGCCATATTTCTCAACGTGTCTCACCTGAGACAATCCTCATCCCTTGGGCCCAAACGAGGAAGGCAGGAAGCACCAACGAAAATTAGTGATGTTCAATTGTATCCCACCATCTTTAAGCGATGCTGGATAAAGTCCATGGAAACTTCACGCTCTGTGATATCCTAGGCCTTTATGGATTTCCGCCTCAGTAGGTGGGTCTCTCGAAATAGGCCACGGGACATGCGCCGGGAGAGCTATTATAAAGGCTGACACTGAGGGGCAGAAAAATTGCGCTTCACCCGGCACTCGAGATGCCACCGTTGATTGTAAATTGGCCGACCATCAAATTCACAAATAGTTTCATTCACATCTAGTGGCTTCCTACTGGTGACTCGAATGAGACAGAAAAGCTTGCTTGAATTTCCCATGAAGGCATCACGCCTCATCCGCGATGCACGTTGTGACCACCAGATTTCGCAGTCCCTACGAAGACTTACGGTAAAGACACGTCCCGGAACCTGCCGTGTTTCGTTATACTCGCTTCCAGCCGGGATCGACTAGTGTGCCTCAGGAAGGCACAGAGATTCAGCGTTAATCCAGGGTCTTACGACACAATGAGACAGGCCATAACCCACTATGCCAGCGGAGTGCAAAACATTCCTGATAAGCGGCCGGTGCTGGCTTAGGTCATCAGGTTGGGCCACATCTAGCTTTTTAGCTAGCGCGTTTTGAAAGCCAGATAGCCGGGCTGGTTGGTCCTTGTGGTGTGCGTCTAGAACGCCCACTGAAACAGACGTACAGCCTAATGCAAACTGATGCATGGTCGAAATCAAGGGTTGTTCTTCAGTACGAATGACAATCTTGCATACAGCCTCACCGTTTGTGGTTCATGGCGATGTGATCGATCCGGGTCCAATGTTGACTCGAAGAGGGCGGACGCCACGTGACGTACCGGCGATTGGCAAGTCTGAAGTTCGTACTGGCGAGGAACAGGCGATAATCAGAGCACAGGGCTAAAAACCGTTCTTCGTTTTCTGAGCGATTGGGATCTAGACCAAAAGAGCCTCCTAAGTGCGCCTCATTTGGTGACGGCCGACCGACCCCAGTGTTCATACCTCCTGCCAAAGTCACGATATCCGCCCGGAACGCTTTAAGCACTAGATTGCGTAGTTTAAGGTAGAAGTTATATTTGATTGCGTCTGAGCTGCAATCAGCGAGTGCGTACGCCGAAACGACAAACGGATTGCGTCTATCGGGGCGTTTACTTTATGCGACTCCCTAAGCTCACTGCGCATACATGACTGTCGACGGGGATCCAGTCTGGCAGAATCGCTTTAACCCTTTCACTGAACCATGCCGACGCCAGCAAGACCGAAAAGCCGCAGCTTCAGCATCTACAGAAAGGCATAAGTGAGACTTAACAGAAGGATGTGATGCGGGTGTAAATGGGGTAATGGAATAGGAATCTTGGATGCGAGTCTCTTGGATGCAATATATATATATATATATATATATATATATATATATATATATATATATATATATATATATATATATATATATATATATATATATATATCAGTGATTAGGGATTCTAGAGTACGAACTCACTCCGCCTGTTTACCTAGACGCACAAGGATTCGCACGTTGAATGTGGCCATCTTGAATAGGCATCGAGGACGAAGTAAGGTCTCAGTCGCTGGTAGCTGGTTCGTTAATATATTGAGGTCAATCGGAAAAAGACGCGAGTAAGCATATTTAAGAGATGACTGAAACGCTAGAACAATACACTGGCTGCCAAAGATTGAAGAATTATTTTTCAGTAGAAAACTGCAATGCGCATCTGGAACTATATTTGTGCTGTTTTACTATCGTTCTCCTTATATCATCTAATCTGTAAATGAATATGATGCATCCTTATTCAAGAGACGATGTACTCTCGCAATGACTATCATTGAACGTTTTTGCAACAAAAAGCTGAATGATTCTAGGATGTTATCCAGTCCTTCTGTGTATCAGATACATCTTTGGTGCTGTGAATTCGATTACACGTAAACGTTTCGACAATGAAATATGTGATTGCCGGATATCGAATGGTCATTTTGATTGAGTTTACCTTGTAGATTAGCTGAAAGACAGAAAATGGCTTTTTCAGAAAACCGCGGTAAAAATGGTGCCGCTTATGTAACCGGTCACTCGCACCTGCTTACATCTCTCCCCACTCATATTTCTCCGTACCGACTTGGTGAAATCATTTCCAATTTTTCAACTCTTCTCAATACTCGTTTTCATGTAAATGTGATTGTAGTGGCTCGGGAATGAAATCACGGAAAAAATGTTCACCTACAAATCGCGTTCTTGTGTAGCTACTCCATTATTGCCATCTCGCTTTCTGGAAGCAATAACTCCCAACAAAATACAAACCTACGCGATCCCGATAAGTGTTTCGCACTAGACGGGAGGGGACTATTGTGATGTTTTCGACCTCAAACACACCAAACACTATTGAGGTATGTGGTGCCCTTGCCATTCGTACACACCACCCTAAGCTTTTAATCAATTTGCCACTACTGTGACGACGAACTGTGTTACTCGTTGCTCGCTCGTCCGATAGATAATGTGAGTGCGCGTACATGTATATGAATTTATCGGTGTTTCTAAACATTCCGTTCATCCGTTTTGCTGTCAGAATAATCACTTAATCTGCATTGTGCACTTTGCAAAAATGCAGCAAAATGATCCAGGACACGATGCAATCTGTGTTTCTGACTTCTGTTTTCAATCTTTTGTCTCTCAGTTTTGGGCTAGGTAATGAAACACTTGTTAATGTCAAGCGTATCAATATTTTGTGCCGTGCTTGTCAGATAAACGCACCGTAAACTAAAGAACTTCCATTTCACTCGAAGTTACGAATTCTAAGTTGCGTTCATCAAGACGAGAATATGCTTTATATAGTCGTAACGGGTGGATATTCAGCTTTCACATAACCAAACAACGATTTCTCAGAGTGGGGGAAATACAACGTAATCGTTCCAAAATTGTTGGGTTATGATGAATTACTTGTTCAGTCGTTCTTTACGATACGATTTCACAGTTTCCGGTTTCTTTGAAAACTTTTCAGGTACGGAGCTGTGTAACAGCCGTAAGCTCCGATGCGTACATGACGATGTATGTAACTGGAACGTGTGGCGACAGGGAAACGCATTTAATTAGGTGTTCGTGAATAGGGTGGATAGAATCAGTGAGTATTTTTGTGGAAAGTGTATGGCAAGTTTTGCTGTGTTGGGATTGAGTGGATTGCTGTCTGGACATGCCACTACAAGAGATCTTGATATTACTTTGGAATCTTTCGACAACAGACCTGGAAAATGACAGGAAAGGCATAGAGCCAGTGGGATAGAACACATGGAAAAACAAAGCGTTTTATGAGGTGTGTCGGTACAGAGTGGGATTCGAGACGCGATACGTGAAAGGATAAGCACCTGATCCTTGTAAGAATGTGGCTTACATGTCGTGACCGAGTAAAATTTCGATCCAATATCACACCAAGGTACTTTACTGAATCTTGGTAATTCGGTTGTTTCCCACTAATTGATACTAGAGGGCAGACGTCAGTGAAATTGTTGTACTTATAAGAGAAAGTAGAATGTCACCACGTTTGATGAGATTAATAGCCAAATTTTGTGTATCGGGCCATTCAGAAAGTTCTGCGATGCCACTTCGAATGGTCGAAAAAGAGGAGTTACGGAGACATGGCGAGCCAAGAATAACGTCGTCAGCTTGTTTGATGATGAGGTTATTATCGTGAGTAGGGATGGGTGATACGTATGGTGGAAATAGAAGCGGTGATAATATGACATCCTGCGGGACGCCAAGAGTAGAAGTAATAGAAGAAAAGCTGGTGCCATTAGGATGTTGGCGGTCACGGAAATAATCACTCAACAGAGAAGTAAGAGGCTCGACATCTGAATTGGAGAGAAAAGAGAGCAGCACGCTCCTGTTGACACAATTAAAAGCATCACTGTAGTCAAGGAAGCAAATCCTAACTGCTTTGCTTTTTCACCAAGTGATGAGGGAATGTAGTGTATCAGCGTGAAGGCATCAAGATCCGTGAGGATCGATAAGCAAACCGGTGGGAGTCTGAAACATTTAGGGAAGACCTTACATGTGAGAGAGCTAACTTTTTAAAAACTTTCAAGGCCACCAAAGATCCAGCAACGGGACGAAATTTGGAAAAATCTGTCTTCGAACTAGGAGGGATGACCGCTAACCTCCAGCACTCGAGGATTTTTCCCTTCTTAGGCACTAATTAAATAGTTCTGACAAAACAGGCGGGAGAGTGGCCGCAGATTCCTCGAGGACTATAGGGCTGAGGCCATCCGATCCAGAGAAGTTCGTGGAATTTAGATGGATTATTTATTTGTGAACACCAGGAGGGTTTATTTGAAGGATCATCTTCATCAGATATGGTAATGGAGACCCAACTTCCTTATTGAACGATAAGTTGAGAGCTTCGATATCCACTTCAGCAAATTTGCGTATGTATGAGTCTTCACATAAATTTTTTAGTAGCCTCCATTTCTTTTTATATTCCGAGAGATTGCGTGTATATATGTAATTCGGTCCGGCCAGCTGAATCTAATTTCGTCAAGCTTTTGACCTTGGTATAATCCCTGCGTTTAAAAGCATTCTTTTCCGTGACGAAGTTATTCGAGTTGGGGGGATGAGAAACGATCGCGGCGAATGTAAAGAGTCTTGATGGATTAGCAAAGGCTGAAGCTAAAAATTAGAATGACTGGTAAGATGATCCCACGTCACAGAAATCTTAGCGTCTGAGAATACTGAAAAGTGAGTTTGACTAGTCATTTCATTTAATATCAACATGTGTTTGCGATAATGTCGGCTTTTTACCAACTTTACGGTCGCGGCATTGCGTGAACTGTCGGTGGTTGGTGGGGCTATAAATCTTAGGCGAATCTTGAGTGCAGCATGATCGGATGAGCCAAGAGAGGAGCCAAATAAAGTGGGAAAAATATTTAGACTTTTGGCTAAGAAAATGTCTAGGAAGGCATCCATTCTGACTGGAAAATTTGTAGTGTTTACGAGACCGAAAGGACAAAACGAATTAACGTCCGGACGATCAAAATCACCAGCAACCATGCACAAAGAAATGTCTGTGTTGTCTACGTGAGTTTGGGAAATGGAATCTAGAAAATCCTATTAGCCATAGACAGAACATTTGGGTGAAATGGGAAAATTTGTTAGCACTTTCGTGCGAAAATAACTGAAGTGTTTAGGTTTGCATTCAATAACAGAGAAACTAATGTGTACAGTTGAGTATATAAGCACGAGTTTTACTTGTTGGCACCGACGGTTGTTGATATTTGTGAAAATACCGCTAGATCGCTTCCGTTGGAAATCCGGACAATCCACGCCATATCCAGTGAAATGTTTCAGCTCCGCTATTTCATCGTCGATGTCACCGTAAAGTTACATTTCTGATGATAAGGTTGCGCCGAGCTGAGAATATTCATATTGTAACAAGGACGACAACACATGATAGGATACTTGTATCCCAACGGCCAAACAAGTCAAGTCATGAAACTCACAATCGTTTATATAGGCCCTTTTCCAGACTGCGCGGCACCAAGATTGCTATTGCCGCTGCTTGAGCGCTTCGGCTGCGCTCTGGCCAGTTGCCCGTGGCCGATGACTTGCTTCTCTCTTGAGCGTCATTTCTTTTCGGTTGGTCCGATTGTCTCAGTTGACGGCTCGATCGACAGCTCCTCACCTGGGCTGCCTTGCTGGTTGCCGGAGATCCCGCTACTTCCTCTCTGGTAGTCCGTGTGCATCCTTTTGCCTGCTTCGGGACGCTTCCGACATATTCGCCGCCTGTTCTTCTGTCTGTGACCCTCGTTTGGTTCGTCCGTTCGCCTTGATATTCCCGTCGTTCCCTCGCCCCAGCATTCCCCGTTACAATATGACCCAACATGTTCTAACAGCACCGAAGAGTTACTCAATGGGAAACGAATGTTGCAGCGGATCAACACGGAAAGGCTCATGTTGTGCATGAGTCTTATAAGAAGAGCAACCGACCAACTCACTCCGTCTTTTCTAAAATCGCCTCTGGACCTCCTGAAAATTCTTTTTAATTTGTGCTTTACTATATTTCCGAAGGCAACCAAGCAGTCGGTTGAGGTCCTTTCTTTGAAGGATTTCAACAATTCATTGGAATATGTTATCGTGAGTGGCATTACTTTAATACCTTAACGGTTATTTACAATCAAGGGTAAAAAACAGAACAGTATACCACAGAATGTATAGATGGCTGTGTCATGGTGGAACAGCGCGGCAGCATTCAAAGACCCAGCCGAGTATGGAAAGACGAGTGCAGAGAACATTGGCAAGCTTAGTGAAATGGGCTGCAATCTGTTCTTAGTCTACCTCTAGCGTACCCATTAAAGCAATCCGTCTTCTATTTTGTTCAGAATGTAATAAGCGATTCATAATGAATAATTGTAAGCGAGCGACATCGTGGCACTAAGGCTGACTGTTGCCCTTGGGGTTTTCTGAAGGAGTCGTTGGTGAAAGATCCCATGGACCGCATCGATTTCTTGGCTTCATTGCTCATGAGTACAGCGAGGCAGCTTACTCTATCGGCATAGTGTTCAGAAGTACCAGAACGCTAAACGCAAGAACTCTGCTCACCTCTATAGTTTATTCTGTACCACCTGATGAACACAAACTCAGTTGGTTTCAGTTCAAGCTGAGATCTACGCTGAGGTACAACAGCTACGGTTATTACCTCAGCCGATACCAAGGCATGTTGGAGATCACACGTTTCAGACCGACCGATGTGCTTTTCGCTATCCCTTATCCACAATACGTCCCACATGTGACGCTGGAAAGCAAGCCGCTCACAAGTTGTTAACATGCCAGATGATACACATAGGGACATGGACGAACAAAACAAACCATAGTTTTCAGCTGCGTTCAGTAACAAAATGCGATTCTTTTTTCGTTAAATGGCTTGTAGTATTCTGATCTCCGTTACTGTTTATCTCACATTATGTAAACTTTCTTTTCTCCTCTTCTGTTTCCTGCCCGATGGTCAGTTTCCTATTGGTTCGCCAATTTCATCTGGGATACCTCAGTGTTCCTCCTAATCTGTGCAACGGTTCTCAGTGTATTTGCCGCATTCAATGTGGACGCGTACGCGACAAGAAGTCGTTTGCATTTGGTCCTCTTTCTTCTGCTAGGCTACGTCTGGGCCGTCCTCCCGGAAATGTATCTGTTGGCTCGTCTGTTCAAATCACCGATCTCTGGTCTCGTGTGGTTACTTGTAATCAATGAGATGACTGGTAATAAGCACTAACATTGACCCTATGATGTTCTCTGTTTTGTATGGGGTTTGTAGCGGCATACATTTCGTGAAATCACTCGTCATCATGCAGCAGAATTTAATGCAATACAGGCAATGGTAATACGGTAATTTCGGGCAGGTAGTTTTTAAATGTTTGTTTGATGAAATTTGTACTTGACACACGCTGTTTATTGAGTTTATGTTTGGGCATGCCACTACATAGTGCATCGGTTTCGATCGCACACAATTGCTTACACTGTGGAACTGAGCCTAGTTTATTCACAGCTCAATACACCATACTTTGATTTCATTCCTTGTGTCTTTGACAACAACCAACGGTTATCATCGTGGACTTCGAAGAATAACGACTCGAGTTCGATTCCCGCCACTGTTGGTCACTTTCTCATTTGGCAGCTTTTCATTGGCCGCAGCCCCTTCCTGAATTGTTGTATAATAAATAAAAATAAAATAAAAAGGAGTATTATTATTAATTAGTAGTCAAAGCTAGACGACCCACTAGGTTGAATGAGAACACCAGTTAATGTATCAACTGGCAAAAGTTTGTTGTTTCATTGGACACGCGAGTCGTGTGGTCCGGGGAGCACTAAACTCGGCTGCTTATACAGGTTCTACCAGGCTAGAGCAGACCGATGGATGGGCAGCTAGGGCGACCAATCAATCGGAGGGAAGCAACATCTTTGTCATCAATACATAGAAGCGTGATAAGGTAAAATAATCAAATTAACAAATAAATAATTATTTTGGAGGGAAATAATATCATTACCATAATCTGCACCTCAGTTATGGGAAACTGAACCACACAAGTGCATTATCGTCAGCCTGACAGTTGCTATTGTAAATTCCTGTGAATACTCGGGACTAGTTACTAATTTTGCAAAACCCCGTACGTGTACTGCATTGGCCTTATATGAAGTACTGAAAAACCAGACCTGTGTTTGCCACATATCGCTTTCTAAAAGTTTTGACTCTGGGAATTTTTCACGATTTAAAATTGAACTATCTTCCCAACATATACTTAGTGGTTTCTTTAGAAATGCGGTAGTGTATTGGGAATTCTTTCAGTACGGAACACCGGCTTACAGATCCTCGCTCAGGGTCGATACTCGTGACGTAACAGGCAAAACCTTCTACTGGTCAATCGCGAAACAGTATTGCTTTAATAAGAACGGTTGTCAACTTGAAAATAACATTTGAAGCCGGAGGATTAGTCCAGTATCACAACTCTGTACTACCATATAAATAGTACAATAAAGTGCACACTGAATACGAACACTATCAGTGCCTCCGCCAAATCACAAATTTCAGTACTCGGACAGCTCAGTGCCTTTATCAGGATAGAGTTGCAAGCCGATGGGTGCTTCTCCTTGAACCATTTCATAGTGATAGCACCGGTGCACACATGTCGGCACTACTGATAGTTCAACACACGGAACCAGTAAGATATGTGATTATCGATGGTTATCAAAAGCTAGACAACACAAGGCCGGTAAAATTAGGATTTATCTTTACTATCGTGACCGCAGTGTAGTTCCCATAACCGAGCCCCGTTTTGTCCATCTGAATCAGCCCAAAAATGCTGCTGTCACGAGGCCAGTAGATAAAGCTTTTATGGATATATTGTCGTCAATAATACAAAATACAAAAATCCACACTCAGTTCTTGCACGTGCAAGGCCATTCATTTTGATATCCGAAGTGTTGCCTAACTGTCACTGAAAAAATCGAGTCGAATTGCCGTCTATTGTTTGTATCAATATTATCATTATTGTGCAGCAACAGTTAAAATTGATTGAAATTTAGTTACATTTACGCTCGTGTGGCCACACGCAGCTATCGTGTCCCATTGGTACCCTCAAAGTCAGCCTCTGGGCATCACGTGATTTCGCCTGCCTTGTCCACTTCGCTCACTTGAAACCTGAATGCCAACTGAGAGACCTGTCTACTTATCTTATGGATCGCCTCTCGACCACCTAGTTCGGTCACGGGATAGTTACTGAGGCTCAGCTTTACTAGCGACAAGGTCGGGTCCACTTGGGTAATTGTGGCTGCCCATTATGGTGTAAATGGGTAAACGACCGGCGCACGTTGTGGCCACCTACGAAAAATGTGTAAGGGTGATTGATGTGCCGATCTTCAGGCCAATCAGGACATCTCAAGCAGTCAATCGGGTGGCATTTCCGAATAATTTTGACATAATTCCGAAATAATGTGTTGTTGGTCTCAGTAATTTATGTCTTATTTCTGGGTCAGGGTTGTGAGTAGCTTTGATCGAACGAGTACATTCATTTCATCCAATTAAGCCGTTGATTGTTCGAAAATAAGATGCATTTTCCGTCGGTTGGTTCAATGTTTTCATGACCGAAGTGAACATTTCATGCTGTACCACGAATCTGTGCTTCTACTATAGGGCTAATTTGATTTAGAACGGATCATTGGAACTTGGAAAAAGCTGTGGTTTGCGACTGACGGTGCCATGTGGAGTCGTCTACCCCTCAGAAATGTTTTTCTGTTAACGTTCGAGGGCGACTGGCATTGAACGAACAATCACTGTCACTCGATTGACCTTAAGTCAACTACCTCGAAACAATTTCTGCCTGTCCAGTGTTGTATCATTAAAAGTATTTCCATGAGTGAAGTTAGCGTACCAAACTGGCAAACGTTTGGACGAATCATTCACTAGTAATTTGGTAATAGCTACAAAATTCATTACGGGTATGTTCTGCTCACAGATTTGTCTTTGATGTAAGATCGAAGCGGGTGTTTCGAAGCTACTGACTTAGAAATCTGCATAATAATGAACTTCGTTCTTCAGTCGCGGATACTCACATACTGACCGTCGTTCCATGGGCATATTTCAAGAACGGTACGCATCACGTTTGAAATGAACACAGGTGTCTGCAGCAACCTGTTGCAGGTTCTCCGTTGTGCTAGTCATAGATATCCAGTTCATTTGGTCGTGACCTCACAGCATCGCCGAGTTGGGGGCAGAAACTTAAAGTGAAAAAGAGCCATAAACAAAGTATCGCGTAGAAATCACGGGGACAAAGAAGAAGCCCGAATGCAAATACGCCAATGGCCACCACATGTGCCATGCCACTTAATATTTGGCAGGCTAGTCTCGTAAACGCCAACCCGGAAGTGGGTCACGTTCTACTAGACCAAATTCACTGGTCAAGTTTTTTATACCATTTTGTCGTATTCCTCAAATGATATTTTTCTCCGGCTGGTAAATCTCACGTGATCGTCTTGATTTTCCCTTTCGCTTGTCGCAGGTATTTCCTTATTCCTACTCACCGCTCTGCTTTGCTATCCGACAATTCATCAACAACCGCTTGCCATTAGAATCCAGGACAGTGTGCGGTTTCTATCCCCTTCGTTTTGCGTTTGCGAAGGCCTGTTTACTGTGTTCATGAACTACCAATTTCGACGCCTTTGTGCCCAGCCCGGAATGGATTTTTTCTGCGAGTTTATCGATCCCAAGAGTCCCTGTTGTTTGAGTAGGTTCACATCAAACTAACCAAGAGAAACTCTTTTATCTTATTCCCAACTGACTTTTTGTTTCTCCCATTCTCAGTCCGTGAACAAAGTTGCCTACTAATTTTATCACAAATAATATGAATTCGTCCAGTTGCGAAAATCGTTTATTTTGGACATCATCCACACTTTAGCACCGCGTGCATTCTACTCGCTGAGCTGGAAGGCCACGCCAAAAAGCCTCGGATATTTTGCAGGTGGATTATACCCATCAAAACGTTAGCATATGACACAGAAAACTTGTTTTTTTACTGCTTTTTGCAGGATTAACCTATGAATCAACCAGCATTCACTGGTTAAATACGCGGGCATGTCTTCGTTATTGGTATTGGGGACATTATTGATTTCATTGTCATTTTTAAGAAAATATAACGGTAAATGATGAGCGAGGGTTTTGAGAGGTTTGTAATTGTACTTGTCTAGACCACATAGGTGACAACAGTACAGTTGACTAGCCGCTTGGCGGGTGTAAAAGTAATATTCACAATACTCTGAAGTGAGCAACAGATGCGATTCAGTAGTTCATGAAGGTTCAGATCGCTTCTGATTCGGTTACTGATAGAAGGTTATGCGAGTTCCTCCCGCGTTACGCGAATTCCGTCGTTGGTCAGGTTTAAACTGGTCGCTTTCATGCACACATCAGTAAGCCAGTTTGATTGCCTCAGCTGTGGTCCGTGTCCCAACCCGGACCGCCTTCGATCTGTTCGGGGACGCAAAACAGCACACTGAATGTGTCCCCCATTTGCTTAGATCTAATGATCACTATGCACCAAGTGTACCTGGGCGAAACTGGTGATTTCTGTGATTCAACCACCTTACGCAATGTGTAGAGATCAAAGCTTAACCGTGCGACCTATGCAAGATGTGCAACGCTGACCCAACTGCAAAGTGAACTTAGATAAGTCTCTGTCGTCGACCAAATCGGAAGTGAATTGAACTCTTATCACGGTGGAACCTTACATCCAGTCATAAAGTGTGATAGAGATAAATCACACTATATGTGATCGCTCAAACACTTCAACTTTAAGTGGAACCGGTATAACATCAGGTCAACTCACAATGATACCGGTCCCCGAATAGATACTTGATTGGTCTGGCGGTGGTCGATCATATCACATGTGCCACGAAATCTCCACCTCGTCATGACCGACATGCGCATTGTTGAATTCCAACACATAAGCTGAGTTGCATCGATAGTTACAACAGTTTGTGCAGGATTTTTCGAAAGAGGAAGGTTTTTGTCGACGATTCGCCCTGAAATTTTCCGTGGTTTTGATGTGTACAAACTTTGGTTAATAGCTTCTCTGAAGCGCAGTTTGCTCACCGAGTCGACTGCACGACGGATGGATGAAACACCAAAGATAGATTCAGGCGTCCAAGCAAATAAAGTTCGAGAACCTTGGTTTCTACCGCCTAGACTCAGATTACCTCTTGATCTCGCACTTCAGTTTGTAACTTCTCTCGTTCTCCCTCACTGGCTTTACTGTTGCCCCGTGGTTTTTTCTTAGTTCAAAGGACTTTGATCTTATCACCAAGTTTCTGAATTTGCTTTCCTGTTGTTGCAACATTAACAGGTACATCCTGGCTGCTTTAATTGTCCGCAAACATTTTGATGCTTTTGATAAATTCACCGATAGATTACCATCTGATACTACTCACTGCTTTCATTTCACATTCCACAAAGCTCTCTTACTCTCCCAGTCGTACACAATTCAGCATCCTCCTTTCCCACACAACTACCTACAGAAACAGCTTCATCGTTTACATTGTTCGCCTACTTGTGGACTGCGATCGAGTAATTCATAGGCTCATTGTTCGCTTTAGCCACTAATCTGAATTCATTTGATTCCTAGTTTCTCCTCACAACTGAACTATTTTCCATAGATTACACCATAAATCACGTGCTTGCTGGAAATTCACTCTTTCTCGAGTGCATAAAAGCATCCAATAATTAGTTTTGACAACGAGCACGCGGTTCAGCTGCGGTGGAAGTGAATAATGCGGTGTCGTTCATGACGAGGTAGGGGCATGCGTCATGAATGACCACCTACTTTTTTACTTTTTGCGGCTGTCTCCTTAGAAAGGACGACCCAGCTTCATGAATGTCGCGAATTGTGCCTGACGACGAATGGCGGTCAGAGGCGAGCACGACTGTGTATTGTAGAAGCCTTGGAAACAGTGCTCAAAACGGCGTCCCCAGCGTCACTGAGCTTTTTGTTCGAGGTTGCACCTCTAGTCGTACACAACCAAGTGCTACCTGTCGGGAAACAGGAAGATCGTGTATTCGGAGTCGGTGACCGACCGAGCGGTTCATACGTCTTTTGGATGGTAGTCTATCAATCCTGGACATCCAACACTTCCACTGTGATCTTGGTGGATGGCTGTTGAAGGCTCCCTAGGAGCTCGTTCGCCATTCGGGAGTAAAGACCATGACCCAGGGGCCCATGCGACCCTGTCGGTTGAAGTTTTTTGCCGTTGGATCAAGCAGTAGACCTCGTCCGCCCATTCAGAAGCAGCTGTATTCACATGTTTAACACCGTCTCACCGAGGTTTAAGCGCCTCGGTTACCCTACCTGGTTTGGCTCGCCTGTCGAGCGCATTACCGGGTTGTGGCCGCTGATGCATGCTTCAGCGTCGTGGAGCCACAGGCGAGAGTTGGGTAATCGATGGAGACCAAAGAGTTGGGAGATGCCTGAAGGGGCACGACAGACTACTAACTCGGAGGTGCTACTCCTCTCAGTCACCTCATACACCCCGGTGATCACCACGATACCATCCAACTGTGTGTCTGGAGCATGGTGCCATTGTTGGTTTCAGATGAAACTCAAATCTGACGATACTGCGGTCAGCTCACCTAGCAGTCACGGACCAGCTGGTGATAGTCCAGTGGTTTGGGCATTTATCATCTCAGTGGTAGGCCGGTCACTTTGGCGGTAATTCACTGTCACCCGGCACGTTACCACTTCTAACCTATTGGGCCTTACGGGGTTCTTCACTCAAAGTCTTCCGGCCAAGTTGTCGGTTAGTCTTGATAGTGCAGTAGGTCTTTGAAGTTAAGAGGTTTTACTCTTTCCATACACTGATTGCACGAGCTGTTAATAAAAATGTCACGGAAATCAGAGTAGCAGTCAATAATGCATATTTTTCAGGCATAGTTGTTGCTCATAAACAAGAATAATATAACAAAAATAACCAATCAAGTATAGCCCCGGGTAAATGGGACTTGTGGAGTCTTCAGTTGCGACTTGTGTGAGGATGCATGGTTTTAAAAAGCATAAGTGATGAATTACCTGACTGAGACTATTCAATCACTGGGTTGCCACAGGAATAGTTTGTTCCGTTTCACACTGCGACAACGGCCTTCGGTTCAGCAAACGACTAACCAGCTACATTATGGTGTCACCTCAGTGGTAGGTCTGTAACAGTGCTTTGAAGAATCAATAAAATCAGTTATTGTTCAGCACTGGTGTCTTGATTGTGATCATAGGATTACTGATAAAACCAAGTCGTGTGCCATTTTGAATTGTCACTGGTCATTCTCAGACCATTCTGTCACGTGTTCTCTTCGAAATTGAGACATTGCGTGGCACAGCCTGTTGCATGTCACCGGAGCGTTTTTATTCAGTTAGATTTACTCGACTAATGGATTGTGTTGGGTCAAACGTTTTTACTCCGGCTGTTGTCATCATCACATTTTTACCATCCTTTATTGATTGAAAAAATGTGATACACACACACACATATGGCTGAATCTGATCCTTGCATGGGTATACGAAGACAAGGTTGTACCGTGGACGTTTTATATGCTCCATACACCCCTGTCAACGTGTACTGTTTCCATTGGTCTCTTGCTCTCTTCCTTAAATCCCTTCCACACCCTCGTAGAAACATGCACACCTTTCTGTGCGTACTGGACTGACGCGGAACTTTCCTTTCAGCAAGGTGCTATCGGAAAACATTTGCTTGCTTTTGGAATTCAGGGCGCCGTGTTTTACACGCTTGTCCTATTCCTAGACACTGTATGTGCGCGTCGACTACAACGTCTGTCAGGCTGCGGTATGTATTATTTTTCATTTTGATCATGAATATCCTAACCGCACTGGATGTGATGCAGTTGATCGATGCCTTTGACCAAAACCCAGTGGACAAGTAAAATATGAAGATAGTAAGCGAATAATACAAAATTAGAACATTTCCTGTATTGCGGCGGTGCCTTGCCAACGTATGGCTTAAACTTTACCTAGTAAGCCAAAAACGTTGTCCCATATGTTCATGTTCACTGAATAAGGCTTTTATACATTTCTGCTGCATCAAGGGGTTTGGAAACAAAAACCCAGCGATTGGGTGAAACATATGTCTCGAGTTATCAAGTCTGTGGTAACAAGCTTGAACACTGGTACTACTCATCCAATTTAGCTGCATATAGCATTACACCGTCGCATCGGTAAATACCGGTGTCGGTCGAGTGGTTTGAACCGTTTGTTTACCGCCTCGGAGGTCAGAGGTTCAAATCCCCACCATCGCCGATCGCTGGTAGTAGACAGTAATCCACTGTCGTCCGACGCGTTACTACACCTGATCTATTAGGACCTTATGTGGTTCACCACACCAAGTCTTAGGGTCTGGTTGCCGGTGTTCCCTAATAGTGCCATGGTCGTTCGTAGCTACCAGGTATATACTTTTTTCACTGCACTCGTGCGCAAACATGTAGTAAAAAACGGCCCTTTTGGAGCCTAATGTGTTGCCTGTACCCAGTTGCCAGTTCCACATAATAGTGCAATGAGTTCTTGTGGTTAATGATATACCCCTTACGTTGCACCCATGTGTAAGTATTTAATAATAAAAACTACTGGTTTTAGCGTACAATACAAATGGGAGATTTCTGTTTGGAGACCTACGTTACGCATTTTGCAAGTCATCTCGAGCGTTGCAATCTAAACTTTCTGGATACCCTTTCGTTTTTAACGTTAACATTGCAAGTTCGGTTGTCTCACAGTACCAGTGTAATGCCGCAAGGTCATTAGTATTCCAGAATACTCAAATTGTTGCGTTTTCAAATGGTTTAGGTGAGTTTGTCTTGTTTCTACTGTTCACAGCTGCCGAGTAAACGGATGGCACATGAATATCACACCTGCGCCTGTGCTTATCAAAAGCCAAATATTCCGCTAGATATAATGCCACATTTTATCCGATGCCCAAATAATTTGTTTACCACAGTTGTCTGGGCAACAAGATTCTTCGTCTTCTTTTTTGAGTGTACGGAAGAAGACCTTAATTTCCATCAGGAAGCGAGGCATAGGTGAATGTAAGTTTTGGTGATTTCATCTGAAGCTACCTTAATCATATTTATCTATGAACAAAGTAAGGGAAACGAAGGAACACGTGCGGTCTGTGAGACAGCTTGTCCGTCGATTGATTGGCTGGATAATGGGTTGACAAACGGAGTGCGGCGTAAAATTAAGCGTCACAACCCGTGACCTGGATCAGATTCACATCCACGTTTGACCACGGAATTACTTGGACCAGTTTTTTTCGGACAGTTCAGCCCGTGGTGGTTAATTACTGACTATCTCTGTAATCGCCAGTGTTCTTTATCCGACTGCTTTTGACTCATTCAGTAGTATCCTATACAGGATGCTGAATGAAGTTGCCGGATCAGCTATGTGGTCTGAGTCTGAGATCAGGGAACGACAGAACTAGCTACAACCTCCCTTCCATTTTGAAGCCATTTCACAATCACTGAAAACATGTTCACCTACATCTTGTTCATTTCCTTCTTAGCTCGCACACAGAAGGTGATGCCCCACCTTCCGGGGAGAGCTGCAAAATAGAGAAAGAGAACCGGTAACGATCAACATAATACTTAACGTGCGGCACCACATAACATTCCACTAAGTCAGACCGTAGCAATCCGGTGACCGAAAACTTGCTTGTCACCAGGATCATCGGCAGTTATGAGGTTTGAACTTCGTCGAACGGCCTCAGTAGTTTGCGCTCTACACATCACTGCACCACTACTGAGCAGGATGTTTTCTTTTTTCGGAGTCAGCTGATATATTTTTTATCGTGAACTTTCAGATCAAGAGCTCGTTGCTGTTCAAAATCTGTACGCGCTCGACTCGCACAAGTGGACTGCGTTGTTTTAAGAACGAGCACTCCGATAGCTTAGCTGGTAGAACAAGTGCCCGGCTGGTGGAGAGTTGCTGATTCGATTCTGGCTCGTGGCGTGAACTTTCGGATGCAAAAAACCGACGTTGGATTCCCGATTATCCACGTTTCCAGTTCCGCTTGTCGTTAATAATTTACACCTATTCATGAATGGTTAGTTTATGAATCGAGGGGTCGATGCGGGCTCGACCATTGAATGGTCTTAACAAGGATTTTAACATTATATATATATATATATATATATATATATATATATATATATATATATATATATAGTCAGGGGCAATGAACACCGAGACACAAAATTATGAACAACTTCCATCAGTAGGAGAGGGACAGTGGGGGTCGATTACAACGGTAGAGATGAACAGTACAAATACTCTTTTTTCTTGCGGATTTCGGGTTTTGGTTAAGAATATGAAATGGGTCTGCGTATTTGAGGAATCTTTTTTACTGGAGTTGATGAACCCAAATGCGTCGTATGAAATGACACAATGCCTCCTCTCTCAAAGGTCTTGTTTAATCGACGATATGGGACAATTTCGTTCGTTCGGTAACGTCATTAGAATGAAATTGCCCTACATTACTTCCTGCAACCACACCGGGATATATTCGGCTATTCGATGACTTATGTCCCTCTCGGTTCTGTCTATCTAGACGGCTGAAATATACACTTGAAACGCACGACGCAGTGAGTCTTCAGCTGGCGGTGTAGATATCCGGGCGGTGTCTGATCGCACAGTTCATCCGTTTGCTAATTGTGATATGATTTATCATGTAGTGTGAACCTTCAATCCATTGAAAACCACGGAAGCATTGCACAGCTGTTTCATCCTTGTTAGGAATCATCGACAGTGCATATCCACCGAGCCGCAACTGGGACCCGAACCCGAGATGAACGATTGTGAGTTGAACACCTTAACCACAAGGCTATCTGGGCAGGCTCTCAGCGGTTTGTTGAATTTGTATGTTACATGGTATAGCGCCCTTTCGACGTTGGCTTTGAGTGTTAGCAGAACATTTCCCGCACATTAAGTGACTTTTCTGTAGGGGTCGTTTCATCATCATCCTAACCAGAATAAAACAGCTGTACTTTGCTTTCATAATTTTCAATAATTTGAACGTTCATAGTGCATGATGCATCATATCGTGTAAAGCTCAAGTCTCCTACTATCCATACTTATGTAGTAATCAAGCTCTGTAGGTTGTTTAACGTAATGCCTTCGTTATACTTGAGCCCCTACTATCCATAGTGGTATTATATCGGTAGAGTAGTAATTCAGGATAAATAGCCATTTTCGGTATTTGTATACGTTTATGGTGTAGAATACTTATGGACTAACGTAAGTGGGTTGCCACTCGTTCGTAGTATCTTCTTTATAACTGGTTCCTCGTCGTCTAGTGCATCATCCAGGCGAACTTCATGTGCTGTATGGAATAAGGTTCGGATAGGGTCGATTTTGTATCACGTAGGAATGAAGCTCATGAAATTAAAATACTTTTCAGACTATGTACTTTTTCGGAAAGTAGACCTCCAAATCAATGCATCAGTTCGGCAAATGGTTCCAGTCATTACCCTTGCCTTCTTGTTCATGCATTTCACGGTGAATATTATTGAGTTTGTCAAGCAGTCATTTTCTGCTCCCACTGATGTTACTGATCACGGATGTATTATCGGTGTAGAGCGGTGCTGGGGACACCGCCTCGTACCGTATTCCTGTGAATCTCTATGACTAATTTCGAAAGCATGCATTCTGATCATTAGCAACCCAACAGAAATCTCCGGGCTCCATGGCTCCGCATTCGCCAATAACAATAAATCCCACAGCGCAGTGATCGCATGGGAACCGATTCCAGCAAGACTTGCTTTGACACTTTTCAAAAGCTTTCCGCAGAAATTGACTGTGACTGCGGCCTATGCTCCGTCCAACGCGGCGGACAGAGACAAAAGATGAATTCTACGGCAGCCTCCAAAAGTCAATCAATCTGGTCCATGGAAGTGACATTCCGTTCATCTCCGGAGACTGGAACGCTAACGTAGATCCGTCGGACTCGTCAACGCGGCACGTCCTGAGGAAATTTGGCCCTGGTCAACGCTGTGAGGATGGTGACTGCCTGGTCATTTTGGCCGACTCTAACAGAATGGTCGTTTGCAGCATCTTAAAAGGCACTTACTGACATGGTACAACAACGACGGTAGCACTTCGCACCAAATCGACCATATCCTAGCAAGGTATCGTTGGGCTTCGTCTGCAGAAGACTGTCGAGCGTACCGCGACGCAGTGACGGAAAACATAAACGTCACAGACCACGTTCTCGTTCGGCACGCTTCAGAATCCATCTGCTCACGCTCCTTAAGGCCTCTCCACCAACCCGCACAAACGTTACAACCCTGGAAATGCCAGAAAAATGCCAAGCGCTGTTACACGCAACCGCCACCCGATTTCCCACAGTAACCAACGTATCACCGGATTCAACTCCAGTAGAAGAACAGTGGACGATAATCAAATCGACGACTAGAGAAGCTGTTCTAAAATAAAACCGAAAGGCGTCTAAAAGACTGGATCTCTGAGGACACACCTCAACTGCCTGCTGAAGCACACGAAGCCCGTGGCGAACGCCGTAGATTGCAGCGCTAGACCTCCCGCTCCGCTAGGGCTGATCGTAAACGATCCTGGATGGAAGTGGCCGAAAAAAATGAAGACTTCGGCAGGGATCAGTGACTTTGGCAAGCTATTCCGCCTCATTCGCAACGCGTCAGGTAGGCGCTGCAAGCAGGAGTTGCTCCTACGCGACACAGCCGGTTAGCTCATACCTGAGCAAAAAAGAAAAAATAGAGCAATGAATAAAGCACTTCAATCGGTTTCTCAAGCGACCATCAAACCATACGACGGTCCTCCAACCCCCAGTTCTTGCAGACCCGTACGATGTCAGTTGCGATCCACGGAGCACAACTCAAATCGTCACAGTCATCGATCAGCTGAGGAACAAAAAAGCTGCTGGAGAAGGCGGTATTCCATCTGAATTCTACAAGTGCTGCCTGTCGTCATTGATCGACAGATTACACACCCTATTTGGCTCCATATGGCGGGAAGAAGTCCGTTTGACTGATTAGGGCACGTCCGTTCTGCTGCCCAACCCAAAGAGAGGGGACAAATCCGTGTGCGAGAGTTATAGGGGAACCAGTCTGATCGACGTGACTGTGAAAATTTTCTGCGTACTTCTACTCCACCGCTTCTCTGTTGAGAGAGAACGGTGCACCCGACCGAACGAAGGAGATTTCCGCCGCTTTTCAGACGATACTGTTCGTTCACTAGGGCGCGGGTCCTTAATGAATGGTGAAGAGATCTCCGAGTTCACACTCACTACTGGCATCCAACATGGCTGCCCTCTTTCAGCGGGACTGCTCAACTACGCGATCGATTGGACAATGAGACAGGTACCGACTGACTACCCCGGTATCCAACTGAGTCAGGAAATGCATATCTTGGACCTAGAGTTCGCGGATGACATTGTTGTGGTAGCGGGCTCTCCCGCCACATCTCAACCGTCCTTGACCGAATCGATTTCTTCTCAAAGTCCATCGTGCTAGAAGTAAACACCACGAAAACTAGAAGTATGTCAACTTGTCCAGGGCCAACAACAACTGCCCCTCAATGACCAACTGATCGGGCTCGTTCCGTCATTGAAGTATCTAAGCTCTACACTGCTTCCGAACGGTTAGGTGAAGGATGAGGTAATACTCCGGACAAAACATGCCAGGAAAGCGTTTGTTTAGCTGCGACGGGCGTTGTGGACCTGTAGTGAAACCAGCCGTGGGACTAAGGTGCATATCTACCGTGTCACTATACACTTCTTACTCAGCTACGACTGCACAACCTGGCCGTTGAGAGCCAAGGATACCAGAAAGCTGGAGGTGTTTGATCACTGGTGCCTGCGACTTATTTTGAAAACGATTTGGCACGACAGGGTATTCAGCGATTAAGTTAGAAGACGGTGCTGTGAAAATGACGAACTCTCAGACTTTCTCCAATGTTATCGACTGCGATGGCTTGGTCATATCCTGCGGCTACGCGAGATGAAACAGTCCGTCTCGAACCATGTTCGGGATGGCGCTGTTGCCTTGGCGTCCAGCTCAAAACTTAGACCAACACTGTTGAGAAGGATGTAGAGCGCTTAGGCTTCCGGTCGGTCTATAGTGCGCGCCAATGGAGGAAAAACTGGATCGCGATTTGCACCGAACTCGCTTTCAACCGCCGCACATGGTCAGTTATGACACGAGATATTCATGGAACTGACTCATCCTCTAGTAGCGTGAAAAGTAAAAAGGCAGAGGTTCCGTTTCTGTACATCTTCCGCCCGCTTTTGTCCGAAGTCGGCAGTAAGTATATCGGCTAAAGTGGGTTCAGATGGACTCTTCAGGGTGACACCGTTTTTTACCGGTAATCTCGATCAAGGAATATTAATTTCATATTTGATGTGCATAACAATGTTTATATTGTTCGTTCGCTGCATGGTAATCTAATTCGTAGGTTGTGTATTGGTCTATTGTTCCGCAAGCTGTTGCTCAGCTGCGCGGACGCACTGGTCATTCGTCATCGAAACCTCGAGAACTGTAAGCAGCGTGGATGTCTTATCTCTTTATCTTCACCTCGGTAACAAACATCCCAACCGATCCCCGCTTGTTCTTCATAATCGTTGGAAGTTCTTAATTTTGTCTTTTGGTGACTGCAACGTGCACTTAGTGAAGGTGCAGCGAGTTGTTTCTTTCTTTAGCTGTCTTGACACATCGTTATCTCTTTTAGTTCCCGTGAACCATTTAGAGCGTCACCAAATTACCACCACCATCCCAATAAATCAAATTCGAAGATCAGTGGTGTGTGACAGGTGGTATAACTGGGACACGTAGATCTCCACCGCCACCCCTATCCAACGTCCAATCCTATGCTTCTTGACCCATTTCCCATGTGACTTGTGCAGGCTGGAAAGTTAATCTCTGAAATCAGTAGGTGGTTTCAGGGTCTGTTTATTGTCTCCAAACCTACTGCCCGAGTTCTGTGTCGTTTCTTTGGTCCCATTTAAATTTTATCCTGATTGCCATCTAACGTACCCATTTTTAGCACTGGACTTTTTCCTATGTTCGTGTCGCCGTTTCGGTATCTGTTGTTACACTTGTTCGCCTTCATCACGTACGGAGCGCGGGGAATTGACACCGTCTGATCAGGACGCGCTCGTGGAGGACCAAGATGTGTCGCATCATCGACATCTTGTCGAATCTATGCCTCTCTCTCGTTTGAAGGATCAAGCATGGTGAGTCGGATACGGTGAATATTGTTTCTTTGTCTGTGTTTAAGTGAAAATTCGTGGATTGTGAAGAGCTTGATGTAGTAACGAGAGGTCGGGGATATTTTTGAATGAAAACAACAAATAGCAACTGACTTACGCTTTTGTATCCATCATTCCATTTTGAGATAGTCACTTCAGTTTTACAACCACTATTCACAGTAGGAGTAAGTCTGCGCTGGTAATTCGGTTTTTGATATTTTTTTACTACGGTATTGAATTGATTCAATCGGTGGTGGTGGAGTGGTTTAGAGTGTTTGGTTACCATCTCGGAAGTCCGAGGTTCTAATCCCCGCCACCACCGGTTACTTTGATGGCAGCTGGTATTCCACTGTTGTCCGGCTCGGTACCGCATCTGATCTATTAGGACCTTATGTGGTTCACCACTCAAGTCTTAGGGTCTGGTTGCCGGCTATCCCTGATAGAACATCGGGTCTTTGTGGATATGGGTACACACCCCTTCGACTGTACTCGTGTGCAAATACGAAATCAGAAAAGACACGTCATACTTGAGATGACGAACTGCTACCGTCAGCATCGCTGTTTAGTATTCACTTTGCCGACAGCCACTCGCCCCATTCATTTTCGACCTTGTGCTTGTATTGAATCCCTACTTCGGATCGTGAACATGACACCTGATACAGTTAATGATGGGAAATTCGCTTCAATATGATGAACGTCGCTTCTGTGTTCTTTCGCTGAACTGAAAAACAATTGAATATGACACATGCTGGCCCCGTGATCTGCATCCCAGAATTTGTTTCGAGTATGAAGTCCAGTTACGATGAACTGCTGGGGAGAGTATTTGGGGTGGATCGTTCATCACTCAGGGTAATTGTTTCTCTTCGTCGGCTACGGTGGTTAGGTCACGTCTTGTGGATGCCCGCCCAGCGTTTGCCTCACCGCTCGCTGGACAGGATTGGAAACGGCGGCGGGGCAGACAACCGTTGACCTGTAGGGGTTTAAAAAGACTGACTCCCCGTTTACCCGCAGTGGGGCCTTTTCGCCTACCGAGTTGGAGCAAGAATGACACCGGAAACAGTTGGTTAGACACGCTGGCGGACATGGCCCGAAACGTGAGTCAGTGGCGTCAGCGGTGTATGGAATGCTGTGCTGGCTCCCCATCCTTCCCCTTCCATGTATAAAACGATAGACGATACGAAAAAAATCAAAATACCCTGTGTGGAAAAAAATGTAGAAAAAACTTCCACAACTTTTCTACCCTCTTCCTCTTCGTACATTGTTTTCCTACTATACTATGGTCTCTTTGGCACGTCCTCTGTACGAGATCTGTAATATATATATATATATATATATATATATATATATATATATATATATATATATATATATATATATATTCATCAGCTTCTCATCGAGGTCGTGTCTGATTATTTTATCTAAACCCTCTCGCCAGCACTGATAGATGCAGAACCAGGGTCATATATTGTGGGGTATTTGCGCTCTTATAATCGGTAAAGGATCAGTTTCTCGTACATGGAAGTGGTCACATTAAATCTCCCGTTAAAGAAATAGCGGTTCGTCGGTAACCGACGACCTTAATAGCTCTCGAGTGTTCCACATCAAAACCATAAATCAGGGTGACTGCCTGCACGCACATTAAGCTGTGATCTTTTTCTGCTGTAAGTCGTCTGTGTGTGTGTGTGCTATTACACGTGGTCGGAATAATTAATTCGGCAACAGTGGATGGCAAAAACTCCAGTTTCAGAACCGAATGCAAAGCAGTGTGATTTCGTCGGTTTTCCCCGTGATAGCAGTCTCTTAATTATTCCGCTAATCGCTCACACGTGTTTTGCTCATCGTTGTAGTTGGCAGTTAGAATGGTTTTAGTTTTGGGGAAGCGTATAACATCTTTAAGAACCTGAAGAGCATGATTCAATTAAAAGGAAGATCATCTCGTCGCTGTTGTACCGAGATCTTTTTAGAAGTAGTAACTCCTAGAAGGTACCGAAGTTATGACAAGCATTTAATGTGTCGAAATCGTTGTTTCCGATATTTTTCGCCACCTAAAACACGGATGACGTCATCACCTAAATAGAGCATTAGTAAATTCCACATGTTTGTTGAAAGACACCCATCATCATCATCAGCTCCAGCTTGATCTTAGTTGCGACCGGCTTGAAGGATACATCTAAAGCAGTACCCGTACCAATTTGATTTTCTAATTGATGTTGTTTCAGCTCCCAAACAACAGAGGATCCTTGACTCTCTTGAACCCATTTCTAGTTTTCTAACCATTAGCTTCCACCTTTTCGTTAGTGTCTACGTTCATGTGTGCCCGAATACCTATTTGTTGAGTTTGATTGTCGATCGAATTCTTTTCTGTTCAATCCATTCAGCTTAGTTGTACGTCGACTGATCAAGACGTATGATTCAGTTGGTCGTTCATCCGGGCGCCCACCAGCCGTGGATCGGATCACAATGGCCGTGTTACCTGGTGAATGTTTCGGTCTCCTGGGCGTGAATGGGGCTGGCAAAACTACCACGTTCCGTATGATTACCGGTGATCTAGACCCTTCAGATGGGCTAATCCTAACCAACGGATACGATATGAATTTGGAATGGCGACAGGTACGCTGTTTTCGGGACAATATTCTTCAAAATAGTCCATCGTAAGGAA
The DNA here is from genome assembly GCA_948099385.1 of Fasciola hepatica. NCBI lineage: Eukaryota > Metazoa > Platyhelminthes > Trematoda > Plagiorchiida > Fasciolidae > Fasciola > Fasciola hepatica. The sequence goes on along the minus strand of CANUEZ040000112.1, from coordinate 1,955,018 downwards.
GTTGAATAATATTACCCGTAGTCTCATGATCCGATCAGATATGTGGACACGTAGGGAGAATGTAAGGATAGGTTTTGCGTATTTTGTTCAACCCATTTTCAATATAAACGGAGTCCGGAAGTCGGGCCCATTCTGTTGATGATGCTTATATTCGACGAGACATGCGCAGAAAGAAGACGTGGACTGGTCAGCACACAAATTCTCACAATTCCCTATCGGCGACGTTGATAATGTGGTTATTGCCAAGAGCCCAAAAGATATGTTCACCGAGGCACTGTGAGGTAAACAGATATTCCACAAAAATGGTAGAATAGAACTAAGCGTAGAGATCCAGCCCGAATGTCCTGGTGGTTAGGTGTTTGACTTACAATCGTTCACCCCGGGTTCACCCATAACGAACAGGCCAAAGGCAGGTAACGAGACAAAATTGCCATTCAAGGATACGTCGGGCATCCTGGATTGTCAGAAGGTCCGGAAGGCGTACAAACCACTAGCGTCCACCGAATCCTAACAAAACGAGATGCGTTCCTCATAAAAACAAAAGCCCAGTGGTACTGGGGATGCCATTTCGTATACTATTTCCATGTATGCTCGTTAATTTTGACTCTACAATGCGTACCGATCATACTACGGCGTCCCCGCGCCCTGTGCTCCTCCAGTGGTCAAGATGACCCAGACACTGGAAATCTTAACACTAGATCACGTATAAACATAGCTTGCCAGAGCGTGAAAACCTTTTTAGACGGGTAATCAGTGCATCGCCATGTGTACTCTCCACGATTGCAAAATGGACATAGCCTGTCTATCTGAGGTACGCCTACCCAACTCGGGAACGCGACAAATTTTGTCGTAGCACCCATCTATTCTTGTACCGTTCTTTTGCTCTGTGACGACAGGTAGTGTGAGATGGTTCTGTTTGCAGTGACAGTGGGCCTTTATCTCAGGTAAGTTTTGCATCAGAAGGCAATAAATTTTTCTCTAACTGGTTGATGGTAGCCAAACAATAATCATCGTGGAATTTAGACTGCTTTCCCAGGTTCGATTCCCGCCACCGCAAGGCACTTTCTCACTCGGCAGTCTTTAATTAGCCGAGTTCTCTTTCCACAAATATTGTGAGTTCACATACTGAACAAGGAAAATTAAAGATTATTTATTTGCCTTTGCTGGCTCTGTTTATTGAAGGAAAAGATTCAAGATCTCCACTTCCAATTTCAATCTCAGTGGTTCCCTCGTCACCATTATTTTCTGATACCCTAATCAGGCACAGCAATCCATTGGTTATTGTCCACAATTCGACGCATTGCTTACCTATCTGACCGGGCGGGAAACACTCGAATTCTACGGACGCCTTCGTGGTCAACATGACGGTTTACTCCGAGTGGAAGTGGAACGCCTTCTGGAAGAATTACATTTGACACATCATGCAGATGTTGCAGTCAAATACTACAGCGGCGGTAAACGACGCAAGCTTAGCGTGGCCGTGGCTCTTCTCGGCGATTCGCCATTATTGTGCTTGGACGAACCGACGGCAGGTGTGGATCCGATCTCTCGACGGCGTGTGTGGAACGCAATCATTCGGCACAATCAACGCGGTCGTACTGTTTTGCTCAGTTCTCACAGGTACCGTGGTGGCATTTTTGTCTCTTTTCATGAAGGTTATATACTGAAATAGAGGAAGATTTGACTGTTTTAGTCTATTTCTTTACCGATTCATACACTGCTGAAGTCACGAGTATATTTTGCCTTATGCCTTCGCTGTCGGCGACAACCCAAACGTTGCTCTTCTTGACGCCTCAGTGGAATTTTTTAAGTCGACACACTAAAGCGCTACTTGACACCGCACGTCCGATTTAATATCGCAACTAACACGTCGTTCGTTCAGTGACCATGTATAATGTTGCATTCACCGTATCACCAAAACATAGTAGTGATGAGTGGTGGAGTTGTGAATGCTGCTTTAGTCAATGGATATAAATAAAGGATGATCTTTTGGTGGAGAGGCCATAGCTACAAACTGCAAGGGTTATTGATGAACTGTCTCCAACACACACGGAGCATGTAAGTACACACATCCATTTTCGCGTAGTTTGACTTGACGAGACGTGGTTACGAGGTGACTACCGTGCTGTGCTGGTTTCTTTAACCATCCGGGGATGGGATCTTTAGACCCCAACCACGAACATCACCGGTATCATCTACTCACATTAATCTCTCGGCGCACTTTTTTAAAATTTCCTATTTTACGCATCATCGGTAGATATCCACGTGATTGTTCCCACCATGAGGCAGGTAACTTGAAAAATGCGCGATGCGGCTGGTGAATTACTGACATACGTAGCATTTGTCCCAAAAAGCGAGCCCACATGGAACAAAACATTTTATCATCACATCTATATCCAGTTTTGGAGTGACATTTTGTATTTTGAAATTGCGAAGTGCAAACGAAATGTGGTGCTGTAACAAGTATCTGTTTGATGATTACTTGTTATGGGTAACCCGAATCACTTGTCGACTCACTCTGGGGTATTGAGAAAAATATACTCTTTTTACGGACAAACTTTTGCTGTCCGCCAAATTTCCCTCTTGTTGTTACAGTTTCACTCGATCCGTGCATAGTCTGGTCATAGGGTCAGTAGATAATCATTATCCTTGTCGAATTATGTGGTAGTCTTAATGAAATTTTAGGACCATACAGCGTTGATTGCAGAATAGTTGCTGATGCGATCACTCCTTGCGTTGTTCCCCTCACTGTCTAAATCGTTTTTTTTTGTCGTGCCTAAACGTGTCAACAATTGAGGTTGATCATTTCGACCACGGAACACTAATTGGCACGTTTAGCGTACTCAACTGGCGAGAGGAACGACGAGGTATGGACGTGGTCGATCACTTCGATTAGGCATCGTGATTAATCGGACGACTGGAGTTACGTACCACGTAGAATTTATTGAGAACGTGCCGAACAAATTAGTAAACAACACAAGCGGTCGGGAGGAATTCGCAAGAGCAAGTGTCTTATTGGCTATCCGAACAAGGAATAGCTTGGTTTGGAGTAATAAAGCGAATTTGACAAAATGATGGCAACAGAGTCGATCATTGCTGGAAAATGAATGTCATGGTATACTAGGCAAAATGTCCACACTGTTATCTGTAATTCTGTTCCTCAGTATTCTTCCTCTGGTACTCTTTCATCTTTCTTAGTGTAGCACTCAGAATTTGTCAGTAATTTGTGCATGAATTGAATATTTCAGGTCACCAAACTGTTTTATCTGTTCAATCCTCTCGATTTTCTCCATCTTTCTATTATCTCACCCCATTTTCCATATCGCCTTTCTTATCTCATTCGATTTGCAATAAATGGTTAAATTCAAGATACAACCCACGACAGATGTCCGTTGTTTCTTACAGCATCTCGAGCAAACGTACTCTGATATAATCCCTTATATTCGTTTTTACTTCATGCTGACAATCTCATCTCCGAGCGACAAGAAAAATCTGACCAGTTTGGTTTGGTTTCCTGTGCGTCTTTGGACCGCAATCCTTTTTTGTCTTTATCTGCATCGTCCACTGTCTTAACAGATGAGCATTCCGTATTCTCATTTTCTTGCTTATTTCATTGGTCACTTAAGCATGGAGGAATGTGAGGTTCTGTGTTCCCGGGTTGCAATCATGGTCAATGGTCGTTTCAAATGTTTGGGTACCTGTCAACATTTGAAAGATCGTTTCGGTCGAGGATACAGTCTGGCAATTCAGGTTTCCGCGCCCACACACACTCCGTCCGAATGCGATTCGCCCGCTGAATCATGCCGGTCCATGGACTCAAGCAGCTCGTTCACGTTTGATCCAGATACGCAGGACGCGGACAACCTAATGAGTCAAGTTGCTCTGAACGATGTGGTGAATCAGACAATGCGCTTTGTCGCCCAGTCATTTCCGGAAGCCCGTCTTGTCGACAGACATCAGGTGTGTATGAGAGTAATTTTGATGTTATGTTTTTTCTTAAACGGTCCATACTAACCAAAACGAGACAACTGAATCTTAGGTATCTATCAGTACGATGGACGGCTCCATTTTTCTGAAGTGTACTCGAGTACCCATGTAGTTACCCACAAAAGCTTTATGACTTTTTTTGAAAACATTTGTGGCACCGGCATGGTGCCAACGCAGCAACGACAGTTACAAAAACAGGGGAAGAAGAGTAGAATACGGTAAAACAGATAACTAGTAAACAAAAAAATGCTGATTTTTCCGCCGTACAGGTTACCAATAATTGTGATCTTGTGTTGTTCTCCGCTCCAGGTCTTGGGGCCTAGTTGCCGGCTATCCCCATTAGTGCAGTGGGCAATCGAGACTGTGGGGCACACCTCTTTCACTGCGATCATGCACAAGCATGTAGTAAAAAAGAACTACTGCATGATTTAAACACCACGTTACTCGGCTGTTTTCGTCTTGTTCTTTTGCGCTGTTGGGCTGTCAAAGTCCCTGACTTTTGAACGAAATCATTCTTTCTGAATAGTTCGCTCTTTCAACTGATGAGTCACTTTGGATTCCGACCTTCCTAACTTAACATCTGTGTTGCTTCTCACAGCCTTCTGGATATTTTCTATCGCATGAGCGATCTTCCCAGAGCTTGAACTACCCTATATGGTATGTCCTTGACCCCTATCTCTGAAGTTTTTAGTTATTGTGCCTTCTGTAAAGTCATATATTACCGGAAAGATAATGCAAATGAGTTTCCTCTCTCATGGAAATGATTTATTTCACCAACCCTGCTGTCTGATTAGGGCCCAGTTCGTAGGCAATATACCACACCATGTAAAACAGTAAATTGGATGCTCCAGGGTTTTCTCAAGCCCCTACGCACTTGTCTTGGCGTTTAAATGGCAAACGTCTTATCACCAGCTGAGAAACAATCACCAGTGCGCAATGATGATGTGTGAGTGTAAGAATGTGCTGAAGAGTAAGCAGGGGTCTATGATACTCCAGACCTACATTTACCGTAAAAGGGCCCCTAAGGTCGATCGAGGACTCTGTGGTGGTCAGCAGTGACCAACACTGTCAATGGCTTCACTCTTTTCGTCCAAGTACGCATGAAGCGCACGACTAGGCGTTCATCCAAGGGTAAAGTTTCCCTAAATAATGTGTAGCACGCAGGGCTAATGACCTGTCGGGGGGTTGTTTGTGTACGATCTAAAATCTTAAGAACACTGAGAAATTCATGAGCCTAAAGTTCAGTAAGTATCTCATCGGGTTCTTCCAATCGCATTAACCAGGCATCAACATGTCGGTCTACAGTCTGGCCGTTATATAATAACTAAGTCCAGGGTCATCTGAATAAACACGGAGAGAAGCATTTTTCCGATCAAAAAATCCCACTAAATGAACGTAGTGGTGGAGTACCTGGGACTTCTCTCGATGGTGGGAGGAGTCATCGCGCTTCATTGGGCAGCTGTCGCCCGCCTGAAATGGGCAGCCCCCAGCCCAAAGGATGCTGCCCCGTCCACGTTCCGCTTGCTCCATTGGGTTCACGGGGCTGAGAACTGAGAGCTTAACCCGAAAAGTGGATCGACAACAAAGCACTAGCGAAGACAAGAAAGAATGCTTGCAACAAACAGGTCTCACGTGACAGACCAGAAGTTCGTTCACGGGTTCTTCGGTTGAGGTCCCGTACTGGTTCAACTCCCCACTGCCTTGTGCGTGAGACTTTAGAGTCAAAGGTTCCGGTTAGGGTTCCCTAAGAAAAATCCGTTCTGTGGTGTGAGCAGCCGCTAGGTATGACTTGCCCAGCAACTTCCAGCATCTTCCTTGTAAGGGGTCCTACCAACTTTTCCTCTCTCAATTTAAGATCGATAGAAAACGCCACGTGTAACCGTGGCTCTGAACAAAGCATTAGTTGGGTATAAATCGAATGCACTCCTTAAGCCCAAATGTTCACTTCATTTGGCTGCATTTAACGTCTGCACGCTATGTCAGATGGGGCAACAGGCTACTTTCGCTAGAACCCTTGACATTCTCGAAGTGGATGTGTGCTGTGTCTCCGAAACGTGCAAATAAGACTCCGCTTCTGTGACTACTCTCTGCATCCCAGATACAATCTCAGTCTCTCGCTTTACTGTTCGTGTGTTGAGCGATCCAGTATCTGGTGCTCGTGGTCAGGCTGGCGTTGGGATTGTTTTGAGCATGAGAGCTGTGTGCACTGCTAGACTGGATTCCAGTCAGCAGTCGTTTGGGTGCAGTTTGGTCGGGCGGTTCTGTGCATGTGAACAGCAACAAACTAAAGCGTCGATGCTTGTTCATCGTGCCTGTGTATGCGCCCACTGACTGCAATTCCTCTGAGTCGAAGGATGAATTCTAACACACTTCTTCTCAGCTGTTTCGAAGCAGCCACTCAACGGATGTGGTAGGGATCGCCGGAGATTTTAACGGCCAAGTTGAATGTTTGGGAGATACCGAATGGGAGCCCGTTTGCCATCCCTGCCAGTTGCACTGATAACGGTGATCGTTTCATCCAGCTGTGATCCAGCCACAGATTGTTTCTGGTAAGTACGAACTTCTGCCACAAGAATTAGCATAGACATCCTTCATCTTCACAACGTTGGATCTAAAATGCTGTTCATTTTGGTAAACGCCTGGGGACTCAGATCACGTCTTGGTACGTGCTCGCTTCTGTTTGCGTCTCGCCTGTGGTCACACCAACACTTAAGCTATCCGTCCCGCACAGTTGCTTCCAGACGATAGCCGATTATTTGATTTCTAGGCAGAGCTGCCTACACGGTCATCGATGTAGCCGGATGTCCAGGACCTGAACGATCGCTGGCAAAAGCTCAAGGAAGCCCTGTAAGCCTCTTCCAGTGCCATACAAGACTCCGGTTCAATTAGGCTTCACAACTCATGAATATCTTCGACTCTGTTAGATGCTCGCAAACCCGTCTGTTAAAGCCGGTAACTCGCAAATCAGAACACCAATAGGGACGGGTAACGCTTTATCGGAAAAACTGAACACACTGCTGTGTCGCTTGACACGTGACCTTGGTACGATACACAGACACACGTAATTAGTCAATTGTGGGCCAATCAAAACACAACAAGCTGGGCGCTATTGAATTATCGATTAAATGTTAGCTGAACAAAAGAGTCATGACAAACAGGACAATACGAAAGCAATGTTTTATTACTGGTTATGTGAATGCCTCTGTAATATTTCCCTCCGAAAGTGAAGAATCACACAAGTATTTTTCTGTGGCTGAATGTTCAACATTTGAATCGATGCACGTGTTCGTGTCGAATGCTTGCGCTCTACAGGTGGCTCAGTATTGATTTCAAAATTTTCACTGTGTTGTTGTGGAAGTGCGAATCTGTCTAGCAATACATCAAGTGGCAGTTCTTGATGGTCATTGTGAAGGTTAGTTTCGGATGCAAATCGATGCCTTAAATGGTTTACATGCCTTGTCCAGATTCGCCCATTACAGATGTCTGCGTAAGAGCGCGCGATGGCTTTCATTCGCGTCATCCCTGGATGGCCGGTGTGTAGCTGGTGAAGGAATTTTGTTCTCAGGCATTGGGGAATTACCACACGGTGGGACAGCATCAGGCAGTTACTTACTACTGTGAGTGCTTTTTTCCGTTGGTAGAACTGCCGAATTTCAGAGTCCGTAAAGTTGGCTGGCCAACCTTCTCGTAAGTAAGACATGACGCGCTGCATAGTGGAGTCAGTTTGAGTTGTATTGCAGATAGTGTCACTTTCAGGGATGTCTTCTAGACCGCTGGGCGAAGCACTTTAGGGAACAATTCATTTGGCCCACTTCAACAGTGGACCTTTCGAGTATAACTGCCAGAGATATGATGCAGATAAATTTCACTCCTTGAAAAATATTTGTCCACGTTATAGGTCTTTTTGGTATTTATGCAGAATTGTGTTGGTATCTACCGTAGAAAATTTCGAAATAGTAATTTTATATAATAAAGGAATACAGTCAACTATGAGATAAACAGACTAATGACATAAACAATTTATGGGCAGGGAGAACTGGGTTACGCGATCTGATGAGCTTTTCCGTACCTGTTGACAACTTTTTGTCATGATAGTTATGTAACATCGGTTTTAGTAGAAAGAAATAGAGTCCACTATCTGTCTCCATACCACGGGATGCCTCTCATCAGGTTTTCGGCCACGATGATCATCGATCACACCAGCCATTTGTGACCACGCCCGTATCTCCATCATACCTCATTTCAGGTTGATAAATGAACAAAATTGGTGTCCTCTTGTTGTACGTTGTTCTTCTTAATCCGGTCTTCCCAAGCTGTCTCTCTCTCCCTCTCATGAGTTTTATTCACATACCAACCGTCTGATTGATTGACTATTCCCCCTCCCCCCCCTGTAACTCCAGGGTCTGTTACAATATCATTTCCCGTTGCCGGCTCGTGGCAATTTGGATTTGGGTCGCATTTTCGGTCTGCTCGAAGAGAACAAATCCCGTCTGAATGTGATCAACTACAGTGTGAGCCAGACCTCATTGGAACAGATATTTATCGACTTAGCTAAATTGCAACAAACTAGCCCCGGTCCTGTAGTAGATTCCGGCACTTGGTTCTGCTTCTCGCGTGGTTGTTGTCCCTGGTCTGTCCCACGCCGATCGGGAGCATCCGAGGAACTGGCGTGACCGGTTTGTCTGTCCGGGTACACTGATTAGCTGGTTGGATCGTCCGATCAACATTTCGTGTGCTTGTTCGATCTTAGTCACACACATTTATGTATGTTTGATCAGTTTTGTGATTTGCCCATTTGCACACATCAACTTTCGACCTTTATCCCTTGCCCTGGATCTCCCCTTTCATTCTGTTCATTCTTGGCCAGCGTGCTCATTACAATTTATTTGTTGTACAGTGTTTTATTCTCCGATTATTGGCAATTTTTCAAAAATTGAATAACTCGCTTTCTTATTTTGTTCAGTTATAATGTTTTTGTCTCTTCTAACATGATTGATTCAACGTGACCGTTCCACTTCAGTTTATCCATTTCCATCGCAGTCTGTGTGTCTCATTGCATTATCAGGATGATCTTGTCTATGAGCAGTATAGATCCACTAAGCATTGCACCATCAACTGATGTCATGGCGATGCCAGTAACGTAGGTTAATGTCTCTATCTCCTATTCAATAAATTCATCAGATGTGATGCAGTTACTGAGTTACTGACGCGCCGAGATAAACCAACGTTGTCACTTTCCTGACCGTCTCTGTCTGTTCCTATTATTTTGTTCAGTCATGCAGCGGACTCGGTAATTATATTTCAATGAGCAGGCTTCTGAGAGCCAATATTGGTTTTTGATTAGTGTGAGTGTAGGATCCTGTTGGTGCATTTACTGAGCTTTTATGTTCATGGAGTTTTCCTGGTTTCATTTTGTATTTTGCAGCATTCCCATAAGTTCACCGAAGTCTTGGAGAAGGGACACGCCACACTGACCGACGACTTGGTCCTCCTCGTGAATGTCCCTTACTGGCGGGTTTTACTGTAGTTCCTCGGTCGTTACTTGCCTTACTTGTCACAGTCACCACAACGTTCGCAACGATCAGTCGAAACGATCTCCCGTTCCCCGCAGGTCCTCTCACAGGCTTTTGCACAAATGAACGTCAATCGCATTTGATCTGTGATTGAAGTCTACATTCGCGAGTATGGACGATTATAGGGTAGAGATTTCTCGGGCGTGTGACGAGGGTTCTCTACCAAGCCAATCACTTTCCGTGCTGTAGAGTGGTGTGATTGGTAACTTCACTTGAGATCACGGAAGATTCACTGCGGCCATCACTGAAACGCTATACTGACTGATCTCCACAGACGATGATTACAGGCACTTGACTCTCCTCACATAAGCGAGCCAAAGTGCGTGCCACATTCGACAATTCGATCACCATGCTGTCCGCAGCCTAATGGTTGTGACATGCCATAAGGAAAACGAAGGGATTACATTGATTGAGATCTTTATCATAAATACCTTCAATATAACAACGAATAAATGTGTAGTGTCGGCACCTCTGATTCGGAAGACTGCCACACCCTTGAGGTATCTCCCATCTTTTTGGTCTCCATCACGTACCCAGTTCTCAGTTGTGACTCCACGAAGCTGAAGCGCACATCAGCGGCTTCACCCCGACAAATCGCTGAACAGACGGGCTAAACCAGGTTGAGGATTGTCAAGATCCGATGACCTCGGTGAGGCGGTGCTCAGCATGCGAAGATAGTTATTCCTGAGCGGGCGGATGAGCTAACTAACAGGAGTGCATGGACTGCCTTGCAGTCCGCGACGTGGTTGTGCAAAGGCTAGAGATGCGCCCTCGAAAAAGGCCATGTGACGCTGGGGACGCCTCGTATCAAACATCCACAAAACTCCATGATCACTTCATCATAAAGCCGGCTTATCCTCTCCAAGGAGCCAGCCGCAGTAAATTATTTGGGAATAGAAGATCATGCATACGCGTGAACGTACACGATAATGAACGCTTCGTTGTGTCATTGGGCATCAGTTTTAACCACATTGGTGAAAAATAGCGCCCGGAAATTGATTTGGAAGTGTGTTCTTCAAAGTTCTCATAATATTTCCTTTACTTTCCAGATGGCCATCTCTAATTTGCATAGGTTTTCTCAGTCAAATTCCTCATGTCGTGAAGCCAAGTTCGTCAATAAAATGCTCCAGTGGCAAGCCCCGAATGGACCTCGATCGCCACAGACAACTGGATCTGCCTGAAAGTTTTCACACAAAGACTCAAGCCTCTACGATGGCTCGACAGAACACATTAGGTTGCGTCAATCAGGTAGCAGTGTTGTACGCTATTCAATTAGCGGAGCATTCATATGACTTCCGCGATCAGCGTTCTCTCTTCAACCAAACCGATTTGTCTTGCGTATGATGCGGACGCACATTAGGTAACAAATACTGCTATCAGTCACGGTGCATCTTTCGGAAGGATGCTTTGTCCACGGTGCAGGACGCGCGCATACGCTCCAATGAAGAGGCTTCTGCCGTGGAAGTTGATGTGTGGATCAAATATTCACCCTTCACGGAGTATAAGGACAATAATACGCGTTTTTGGAACTGACCACAGCTTGTTTTATTAATTTTCGGGCCGCTCTTAACCCGGTAGACAAAATCGCAATGGACTACACTACATGCAGATGGAATGCCTCAGACGCTTGTCAGTCTCATGAAGTCGTACTGCTCAAATACGCGTGCGAGAACACATCTATGGAGAAGAATCCAATGGTTTATTCCTCAATTCCAGTGTTATGCGAGGCTCTCCTTTGTCGCCAATGCTATCCAGCTACACCATCGATTGAATAATGCGTCAGGCGCTCACTGATTACCCCTGGTACTTATCTTAGCACCGACGCTTATCTTGCTGGTTTAGAATTCACAGACGACATTGCCAATCTTAGAGACCACCCAACTGCCTTACAACCGGTTCTGAACCGCGTAGAATACTTCGCAAAATCTATGGTACTGGAGATCAATATGTCGAAGTCCAAGATCTTTTCGATCTGCGCTTCAAAGACCAGTCAACCGATATTCTTCAACGGCGAACAACCCGAGCATGCTCCATCGTTCAAATATCTGGGCTGCACGATCCTCCCAAACGGTCAATCCAGGAACGAAGTCAAGTTGCGCATCGACGTCGCCGGCGTCGCGTTTCTTTAGCTTCGAAATGCACTCTGGGCGCGCGACGAAATCGGCCTCCGGACCAAAGTCCGCTTCTTCCGGGTCACTATCCGCCCAACACTGACCTACAACTGTGAAACATGATGATTGCACGTCGAGGATATCAGGAAACTTGAGACGTTTGACTATTGGTGTTTCCGACGGTTCCTCAATGGTTTGGTGAGACGCTTTCAAACTTCGCAATAAGACAACGCTGCATCAGTATCGAAAATCTGTCAGCTTTCCTTCAACGCCGACGGCTGCAGTGGTTTGAACATGTCCTACGGCGTCCATATATGGAGGTCGTAAAAATGGTTTCCTGTTCCATATCCAGTATGACGCTGTCACCATGGAGGATAGCTGAAAACATGGGTCAATACTATCAAATCGGGCGTTGAGCGATTCGAACTCCAGTCTGTCTACAGCGTTCGCAGTTGAAGGCGAACTGGATATTTATGTGCTCATAAGCGGGTGCCATTCGGAACATCCAAGAAACCGGCTCATCCTCTCGCAGGATCTAGCCGCATAAAAACAAAAGTATGAATGTACTTTCGATTTCAACGTTTACATGCGTGGAACACGTTTGAACTTAGCTGAACGTGGACCACAGGACCTTGAGGTTAGTAGTCGCTGTGATCATCATTTGACCACTGCCGTTCAACCGCCAGGTGCAGTTTCAGAAAAGACGTTCGTACGGTGTAGGTGCCCTGTTTATCTGATATTTTCCCCACAACACATCGGCGGTTTTGGTTATGGTGTGTGAGTGTGATACTGGGAGTCAAATTGAATGATTGGATATTGTCATCTTTCCCCTACTGACATCCTTGAGTCTGAATGATCAGCGGTCTAGAAGAGGTTTCTTCGAGTCACAAACTTTGATGTCTCTTTCTGTTCTCATTCTTATTTTGTGGCAAGGCGTTAAGAGATTGTAACTTCCATGCCGCAAAATATTCTCGACACTGACTCTTGTCTTAAGCCTAATCACGACGATAATTCTCATCAGTTAGACTTCAAATAGCCAGCGTTTTCAAACCTTTATACCAATTTAGATTAACCATTGTGTCGTTTTCCCCAGTCGTCTTTGGAGCGCACGAATAGCCCACGGTAAAATAGACGACGATGGTCAGATATGCGCAAAACACCAGAGACGGTGCAAAGTGATTACCTAACTAAAGGAATGACTTACCTCATCTAACACATGGCAACCATCGCCGTTGTGTATGTGGTGTTGTTAGCAAATGCAAGAAGTGTATCGTCAACATCGCTGGAAGCTGCTCAGTGTCCTCCTTATAGTGGTTAGGTCTGTCAACTGTAGGTCAAGACACTATGCACCGTAGCGTTTTACAAACGTTCCTTCAGATCAGAGCACGCTGTGGTCGCATCGCCTAGATTGATGTGATTTGTCAAAATCTAGTTTGATTCCTCCGGATACAAAATAGCAATTCTCTCGTGAATTATGTGTTCAAATGCATAAACGGACAAGTGATCAAATGATGAAATGAGTCATAAATTCTTGTCGGTTTCGTTAAGGTATGAGCACAATGGGGTATGAAAAATGATATACCGCCCTCAGTTGATGATTGACATGGGAGAAGATCGGTAAATAGTCCCTCAGATTGCGAGAGGAAAACAATAACTTGAAACCAATGCTCACCTTCTTGATGTGTGTGTGTGGATGTGTGCATGCGACGACTAGTTCCAAGTGCAAGCGCTCGAATCCGATGACTCGTGTGTATGTATATATAAGTGCACCAGGATTCTGGTGGACTTGATAAGTCACAACGTTAAACGAGTGACATGGAAAATGAGAATGAGCAGTGGGTGGAACAACGAGACAGAGATGATGACCAAATGACTTTTCCCATTCCACAGAATGAATAACATCCGCCTCGGTACTCAGTTTGGGGCTTTCACACCCGGCTGTATGTGGTCCATTTCATTATGACCGATGGGCACTATTCTTTCGTGCGAGGCGCCATTTTCATGCTGCTCTCCCGAATTGCCTTCCGGCAGCGGAGTTGGTATGTGGGATTGAGGAGGTTTTTCGATATTCGGGGCCTCTTGTGTCACCGCTGATTGAGCCTGTGCATAAGAACAAAATAGGCATATGGTTGTAGCATAACTGACGGATGGGAAACGCGTTGGGAGTAAGTTTAGCTGTACACTTGGACAAGAAAACCATTCAGTCAAATCAAAGTTGTTTTTTGCATCTATGATATCCGGTCCGATTTCAGCCAGTTCTTACTCAGTCGGAGGATGCAAGCATGCGGTTTTTATGCTTTGCATTATCTCATGGTTTTCAGTCCATGTGACGTAGTCACGTCCGTTGTAGCTCCGTGGTGCGCCATTGATTTTGAGCAATGAACTACTTACTACTGAAACGATTAGTGTGTACGCCGTCACTACTACTGCTACTACAGTGTTTCCCCGATAATACGACCTATCTCAATAGTAAGTCCCAGCTGGAATTTACAGGATTCTTTCTATATAAACCTTACCTCGAAAATAATCTCTAATTGGAACCGTCAGCTACCGAGAGATTCGATAAGGTGGAAGTACATTAACATGTATTGTGAGGTCACAACGGTCAAAACAATTTGTCTGTGGGGCATTTGCAGTTTGAGGCCTCGAAACCTGGTCAAATAGCAAAGCGCAAGCCTGTCCGCTTACCGATTCTTCCGTGCGTCAATTGCAGTGGGGCTCAGCTGACGTGTTTTGACCACGCACGCCAGGCCTGAATGTTCGCTTGGAGTAAGCAGTTTGTAGTTCCCAGCTTTTGCAAGAAGAACCTAACAGAAGGTGATCTGAAGCAGTCAGCCAGACTAGGTGCTCTTTGTGATTGTCTGGTAGATTGTGATAATTAAAAACCGAACTAGAGTAGTCCTACTATTTGCAATGAACGCAATATAGCTCCTGCTTGCCACAACTAAGTCCCGTAAATTGTTTACGCGAAGCAGATTTTCCATTGGCCGGCCAGAGCAGACGCCAGTGCTGCAGTCTTGATAATGAACGAATTTGGATCACAATTTAGTGCGTCACTAGGGTGAAATATAGAAATATAATGCTAGCGCCGGCAGTTTTCATTGCCTTTTGTGTTTGCCGTCAAGCCAATAAGAATGCAAAATGAAAGAGCTATTCCATCGCCTGTATGAAAGGAGTTGCTGAAGACTCCTGGGATAAAAATCTTACGGCCATCTGCGAGGAGAAAAAGCTTGGTCGCCGAATGGTCCGGAAATGGAGAGCAGAGTGAAAGAAGGAAATGCTAAGAACTGCAAGTGAGAATCAGGTCGGCAACCATTGTTTTCCTAACTGGTGAATGGTTGGATGGTATCCAAGCATTTGCTGTTGCAATAGCACCACGTTTTGAAACAATCCCAAGAGAATTCAAAGTATAGCAATGCCGGTTGGATGGCTTTCTCCAGTGATATAAGCCGTCCGTAAGAAGATCGACAACACTGTTCGAGCTAAAAGATACTGAAGTTATCAAACGTGCACTTACATTCAAGTGCTTTATTGATGGAATAGATGTTTCCAAATACGAAATCTGTAACATCACTGCCGTGGATGTAGCTAGTGTTTACGGACCTGGGATCTCAAAGGACAGTTGATCTGATAGGTGCTTTGTCGATCCACATTTGTCCGCTGGTTACGAAAGTACACGTGTTACCTGTATTTTGGTAGTTCACCCGGACGGAAGGAAACCCCCGCCTCTACCCATCACCAAGGGCAAGAAAGATAAGATTAAACATGTTTCAGGTATTTATTCTCTTGGAATTCAGTCAGCACCAAGAGCAAGCAGAGAGAAGAATAAACTAGATAACAATTTCCTCGGGAACGACTTCATATCTCCAGACTCCTAATATCGCAGTAAACAAGTCTCTTAAGGACCGCTTGCGCATAAAAATCAGCAACTGCATTGAAAGTAGAACGGAGAGAAATCGGCATGGAAAAATTGTGAACCCAGGCTTGGAGTAGAACGTAACTTGAGCGAACAGTTCTGGGATAAAAGTTCACTGACGGTTATGTTGTCAATGCCTTGCGAGCAGGCTACATGAATAATGAACCTTCATTTAGGGGAAGCATTACTGTTGGATGCTAAAGACTGAGACTAATGGTTCTACGGGAAATGGAGTCAAGAAATTTGTGACGATATCCTCGAGGCAGGTGACATGACTGTATCTGAATAAACGTATAATTTTGCACGCGAATACAATGTTGACTTTTATATCTGAGAAACAAGACATCTCCCGAAAATAAGCCCTAGTGCAATGCTTGAAGTAAAAATAAATACTGGACCCGGTTTACTTTTCGGGGAAATACGAAGCGAGGGAATGGGCCCGGCATACTGCCAATAGACGGCTTGGTTCAGCGGGCAGACAGCATGCCTTCCCCGATCCAGAATTAGGCACAAGGTCAGAAGGCAGTGAAGCAGACAGCACGTGATCGGCTGACCAGAATCGCCAACAAGGGCGGAACCAGTCAAGCGATAAGTGAACCAATCGGCGGTTAATATTCATCTGAATCGACCATAGCCGAACCAATCAATCCGGGCACAACTACGCAAACCAGCCACGCGGGCCGTGTAGGTCTATCAGGAGATCAATAACCCGTCATGGAAGGTTTTGGTTATGTTCAGCACACGTTATACAAACAATATATTTTGTACCAATAAATTAGGATCGTCCGAAGGCATAAGAGTTTTAATACTAGAGTTACCGAGACAGAACAGAACACACGGTACTAGCAAGTGACGAGTGGGCCTTGTGTCATGCAGTGGTGACGTGGCGCTTCCGTGCATTTCCAGCAATCTTGGACTTCGAGTCCCCGCGAAGACGGGTAGCATCTTGGCCTGGTCAAATTGACAACCAGTGTCAAATAGGTGACGTGATGGAACTCCCCCAGAGTTTAGCACGATGGACGGCAGGATTCTTAGGCAGGCGTTCTCTCGCTCTGTTAGTCAGGCAATGTTCTGTTCTTCTTACGTACTGTACTCTGCAAGCACACTGGAAACAGTGAATGCATTTGATGGTAGTAAGAAAATTAGGGTCGTTGAGTAAAGTAGAGTTCCAGAAAAGAGGAACTACGCGGCACTGCAACTCTTTTTGCTATGGTAACTATAAGACTTCTTCTCTCTCCGTATTCGTTTTGGTTTGTCATACGCATGTCGGCGAATAGTGAACCTAGAGAAAAGCACCTCATCATCCTGTTTTTCGGGCGGCAGATGGCTCCGATGAACCAAGGTTGTACATTGTGGGTTCGGCGATATGGCAATCGTCTGACACCATCTGCTGCAATAACTAATTACACTGATCCCGTTTCTCCCCATGAAATCACTCAGGTAATCCGTTTTCTCACTGAATGGGATAGTGGTGGGAATTAAATTGATGTTGAGTAAAATCATTTGTTCGCCACACATCCGAATTAACTTGATCTATCATTTCTATGCACCAGTCTGGTTTAAGTGATCACTGGGATAATTTCATATTTCACGGAAGGCATTGACAAAAAGACTGAAAGATCGAACTATGACATGCACTTACCTTCTTCTCGGCCCGACGAATAACAACCCGGAACACGATCAGTTCGATCACTAGGATAATTCCGCCGAGGACAAACCCGCAAGCCAACAGGATAAACATACCGCCTACTTGATCAATAGTGAAACCGCTACTGGATGAAGTTTCTGGACAGTTGGTCACATTGGTTGACCACCATTTTTTCTCCAATTTTTCCAACTCATTCTCCGATTTCATGTGGAGTATTCTGTATGGGAATAAAAATTCAAACGATAGAGTCTCGTGTTTGTACAACTGGGCATCAACAATACTTGCCAAACACGGACGTCCTGACATCGTGTTTACGAATCTGATCATTAAGATCTACCCCGCACAGGTGTTTTAAAAAGCCACAACTCTGGATGTTTATTTGCATTTCGTCATTCTTTTATTTCATTTCCAATTTTATCACGATGTAGGCTACTGAGAATTCATGTTCTCGGTTTTTTTGAGATTCCATAAACAAAAGTTATGCGTGGATATCGTGTAGACGAAGAAAGAGTTTGACCGCAAGTATGCCACTGACAGCGGCACCTAGCCATGACCGGTGCATGGATCTCGTGGACATCTATCGGGAAGCTTAACACGTTCTACACGGCCAAGTTCATTGGTTATGGTTTTGGTACCTTTATGTCATATCACTGACTGACCACATCGACCTACCGTCCGTTTTGGAGAACAACCTTCACCGAGGGAATCTATCAGTGGGTGTGCGTTGCACATGTCGCAACCGTTTCAGACTCCTTGGATTGAACAATTGACGTCTGGTTCCCAAAACCATATGCCTAACTTGAGCACTGTTGACACCGTATTCGAGTAATAACCAAAAAGGCATACGAGACTCAAAGAGGACCGATAATCATGATCATGAGATATGAAGTGGAAAATTGGATGCACAAAGTAAAACATGGTTTTGATCCAGGTGGAAACGAGATGTTATTTACTACTATGAATGACCAACAACGCGGGTGAAGGTTGGAGCTTTTACCTCAGTGTCAATTGGTAGACGTACAACTGAACTACCATTGGTCGAATCAATGTGAAACATAAAGCATATAGGGACATTTTTCGATTTCTTGTCAGTATCACCATGAGAGTTAAGGACGCACCTCGCTTCCCCGAATAGGGGACAGATTATGGTATCCTTTGGAACCAGAATACCTCTCCATTAAAGACACCGCGCCGAGCTGTGATGACACTGCTTGGTAGAATAACGAAAATGCGCTGAACATGAATACAAGTAAATACACTGTCTGTTCGTTTAAAGTACGTGTGCGAACCACCGCGTGATCTGCTCGTTCGTGTCTCGAAGGGCGACCGACTGATATTGATCCAATGCAGCCTCTAAACTCATTGCTCGTATCCTGGGACAGTCTGTAGTTACCTGAACACTCATCAGCCAGAAATGGTCCAATCGCAGGAGGACAGCAGTGGTGACAAATGAGACACTTAAACAATTAATTCGGTTTGCGCAAGGTATACGTTTGTATGCAGTATAAGCTGACACAAGTTTATTGCCGAACCTTACGCAACTACGGCGCAGTTAGTAGAACAATCGATCCAAAGTTCACGCACAGCAAATTTCTCCTCTGCACCATTTCAAGAATCAATAAATTTGCTGTTGCTTTTTCATTTTGTATCACGGAAGGTTGATATGTGAAAGTTACATGCATTATTCCCTGTTGTCTTGAGATGAGTTCACGAAGCACCTGTAGACAGGACACCCCGTACCTGGTGACGGCTTTTGGTCTTCCTCGTGATTGTCCATTAATAAAGGGTTTTACTTTATTTACGTTCAACTCAGTGCAGTGTAGTGAATTGTTGAGATCATATGGTAATTCTTGCGTGTTCTCGTGTACCAGTGCTTGTTGCTGGGGCAAATTGTCTCTCATGTTAGATCTGAACTGAAACATTTGTTCACCCAAAATTTTGTCGAAGCTGGACGTTATCAAACACTTCCTGACTAGGTTTAAGGCATATTTGCTGTAAGCGAGAAATGGTTTTCCGACAGTAACATACATACTTTCAATCAGTATTGATCGTATGATATAATTCTATGACAACCGTGTCTGTAATGAGAGGTTCAAACCCAGCGACCACCAGTGTGCTTTGGACAGGAAGCCACTGTCAACCGGCCCCAACGAAGCCCCTATGTTGTTCTACACTCCAAGTCTTGGGGTCGAGAATGCCGGTTGTACCTAGTGGTGCAAGAAGTCATTGAAGGAGCATACTGCTTCCATTTCACAGGTGCACGAGCTTCGAATGAAAATACACCAAATCCGAGAAAACTGGACCTATCGTGCAGTTAGGATTGGGGAAAATAACCAACCAATCCCTGTTTATTTAACGAGAATAGATGTCCAGTGTAGCCAGCTAGTGGTGACCCTCGTTATTGAAAAGTAAAGATAAATGAATACTTGTGCGACCGCCTTAAAGGGTGTAGTGTTTAATTATGAGAATACTTTGCTTGGTAAAATTTGAAATTTAGGAACTCGTTCAACACCAGTCCCTATTTGCGATTGAGAATCAAAGACAGACTTCCAAGTCATTCAACCTCATTTTGCATGTACTCTTATTCATGTTTCTATGAGGCGGAATACGTCGGAAGAACAAACGGGCGTCTGTCTGAGCGAGTTCAAGAGTATTTCCCCAGCTGGTTAGCGAAAGGAATCCACAAAACCGTAACTAACGCGATTTTGACCCATACTAGCGATTCGGGGCACCAGCTCACACGAGACGGAAAGTTCAAGATCATCTATCAAGTGTCACAGAGCCGCTCCGACGGGGTCAGACGACGAATCCTATCCACGGCCGAGGCGATCGTGACCAGGTTGCATCGATCAATCTTGTGTTCACAAAAACGGTTTGTCCAGGCACTGCTTCTTCCCTGGTCAAGGATCGACAAGATAGTAAGGCAGACACACACAGTCGGTGAAAGGAGTGACGGAATCACCCACACAAATGTACTGTCGTCAGTCTGAAAGTTGCTATTGTGAAGTCCTATGAATACTGGACCATCTACTAATTTTACAAAACCCCGTACGTATACCGTACTGACTTGATGTGAAGTGCCGAGACGACAGATCTGTGTTGCCATATACGGTTTTCGGGAAAATTTCATTCGATAACGAATGAGGGCAGATCTCTCCCTACATACACACATTCATTCTCCTTTTCTACGTCTATCAGTAAACTAAAAACCGGTGAAAGGTTCGTTATGTTTTTATTTAGAATGGGTTACACCGTCTTCTTTGATTGCAGGGTTTGTCAAGTCCAGCTTGAACATCACTTTAGTGTTATCTGACCATCTGGTCTTGGACCACATTTGTGGGTCCAAAACGCTGTTTCTCAAAGCAGTGGCCGTACTGCACTAAACTGATGGACAGGTGGTCAAAATCAGGTACAGAGTATCTCGATGGTACAAACTTCGTGGCAAATGAACCCGGTTTCGATGCACTGGACGAAGAAGATCTGATTAAGACCCAGCAGTCGTGAAGATGATGCTACCGTCAAATTCCCGCGGACAGGATCCCTCGGGGAATGAGGGAAATTTTACAGCTGTATGGACTTCTGGTACCCAGTTGATAGATCTCTACAGGGTAAGTAGTTCAATAGCCATACCAACGAACTCACATTGTATTGAAATGAGGAGTCAGAAAGGATTTTGGCGCCAGTGCTATGCCATAATGCCAACTACCGATCCGTTCACCCAGCTGTTTCAGGTCACATGAGCTGGCAATGTGATACGCGGCCAACGGGGATTCCATGAACACGACTGAACCACTTCGGACACGCCTCAACGAATCCGCTGTGCTCGTGGTGAAACCCCATTCGTTCATGCGTTTAAAAATTATCCCATATCGTTCCGTGATCGGGTATTGCCAAACGGAATAGTTGGAAGTCGATTCAGCTGTGGGATTACAGAAATCATAGAAGGAAATGAGATGACTCACGAATCTTTTTGGAGGAATACAGAAAAGCTGTTTACTTGGGGGGGGGGGTGATTTTCAGTTTTATCTTCATTATTGACTCATCTCCGATCGCTATGACTTCACCGCTTAAGAAATGAGTTGTGCAGCCAGTAAAGAAAGTCCGCAGGCAAGTTTTCTTGATACCGTATTTACATTTGTAAGACCTTTATGGAAGCGAAAATAGTGAACAAGGGTATCATTGACCCTCTAATCACGGATTCACTTCGTTGGATTCCCCCCCCCCCCCCCCCCCTTCATTCCATGGCGGTTGCCTGAAACTTGGCTACTGACAATTTTTAAAGCAGTAAAAACTGGAATTCGGTCGATATGTACTGTCATCGGACTTTTTGGGCAGACTGTACTGGGGAGCGAACGCCGTCGGGACCAACAAATTCTGTTTGCCCATTGCAGGTGTTCGCTATTGGAAGAGACACTCAGACAACAGCACAAAAACACGAAAACAAGTTACTAGCACCCACAAAACTTCGAAAAGGTTCAGGTTAAATTGATGGTTTGAAATAAGACACGAAACAAATTTTCAATGGCATTTTTTATCAGAAAGGAATCCATAGTTAATTACTTATTGTTTTGTTCTCTCCACCATACTGTTAGCTTTTTTCACTTCTTGCACATATTCAACGCACGATTCTAGTGTAAATTTTCGCACCATTTATGCAGCTTGAATTACATTCATCACTGGAATTTTTTCTCACTGAACCAACTCATCCTAAATTCACTTGTTAAATCCTGCTCGCATCCAAAATTTGAGGTTTTGGCGATACTTTTGACAGCAAAAACACCGAATTTACGCTACCTACTTGTAAGTAGTGGTGTACTAAATAGTTATCTGAAAAGTGAAGAATTGATCGTCACAGCAGGAGCATTTTGCTGTTGGATTTTTGACCTATCTTTGAAATATATCTCTCGTCCGCCAGCGTAACAGTCAACTCCTAACAATGCCAGGTTTACATGTCTGCAGCATCTTGGACTCCTATGTTTGCCGATGACTAACGGCTTAAGCTTTTTCCCCTTTCACACTGCGTGCGCGCGCAAAACCACCACCCTTTCCTCACATTCTCGACTGCCGGTGCATGGATCACCCATCACAATCAAGCGGCGTGTCGAAGAGGCTCTGAAGTAAAGACTAATCTCATCAGAGTTAAAAATTTTCACCAAGTCATAACCTCCGCCGAATACAGCTCTTCACATGAAACTTCTATGGCCTCACCTTTCAATATTCTTGAGCTAATACGTGGTGCACCAAGCAGTCTCAAGAGTACCTTACGTCAGTGTCGAAACTATCTTCGGTGGGGGCAGAAAACGGAAATAGGTGGAGGAATGTGGTCAGATGAATTGATGGGAACCTATGCACAGAAGAAGTAAGAATAAAACAAGTGGTGCGAAGAGGAATCAACAATAATACGACATGCTTAAAGTTTGTGAAGACGGCCATTACTCGTGCGAAAATCCCCTCTGCTACATACTGCTTTTTCTTGTAACAACATTCCTGTTACCAGCGGACAGTTCTGTTGAACAGTTGGAAACCATTCGTACTCCGTGCTGTTGACAACAGTGAAGCCAACGAGAAGTGAATGAAAGATTCTTCGCTCCTTGATCCCAACTAGTTCTTATACTGGCTTTATTTCTCCCAGTCCCGTGAAATTGAGTTCTACCTACACCTAACTTGGATGCAACCCTCTTCGTAAAAGAATCTATGACGTTTAACCGTGCATACCCAAGGCGTCATTTGATATTTGTCATAACAGAAAGGTCTACGAGCTTTCTTTAGTTCATGATCAAGTGGCGTTTTCTATTGGTGTGTAGGTATGCGACCCGATGGCGGTGTTCGTTCGATGGGGCCGTTCGCTTTTGACGGCTTTCAGTTGTAAAACCCGTCGGGACTAGGACAATGAGTTCGCTCAGAGGGGGCGGCCAATCTTCGGGAGTATGCTCTAGGGTGGGGGCAGCGTCGAAACTAGTAAACCTAGAATATATTGGTGCAGACGGAAGCTATTCAACGCGGCAAACCCGGAAGTTCAGTTTACCACTGAAATGGAGGAAGGAAATCGTCCGCTGTTTCCTAAAGTTTTGCTAATCGGTATTTCTAGCTGCTGTTTTTAGCGGAAGATGAAGCTTGGTGTAGGGTCGTGTACTGGAACGAAGAGCACTCTGATTTTCAGTTTGGAATCACCTGGCCACAGAAACTACAGGAAATATCCTGCACCATAAATACCTTAAAGGCGGAGCTGTCACATAACAGGGAAATATTATAAAACTAGAAGTATAATAACGAAACTGAAGTGAGCTGGCACAGTGCTTTTCATAGGCCCTACTTAAGGGGATCTTCGCAGCTGAAGGTCAGCAGAGTGTGGTTTATCACCCTGAGGTTAACGTTCGACACGAAAAAGACCAGATGGGTTGACCAGGTCACCTACAATCCGATACTAGCATAAAGATAAGCGACTTTCGTTGGCCAATCCAAATGCACACGCTATGTTGCTTATGTTGGTTGAACCATAAAACGGCTTTCGAAATTTATTGAGAAACATTTCCCATGTTGGCTTGAATGCGAAAGGAATGGAGCTGCTTCAACTTTGATTGTTAGTCTCTTGGGTACTCGATCGATATCTAGTCGGCTTTTGCCGCTAATCAACCAGGTTTTAAAATCACGCGGTTCGATTTCGGACACAAGCAACCTCCAAGAAAACTATCATGGGTCTCTTAAAGCCGCAGCAATGCACACAACGAAAAGAAGCCTGAACAATCCAACCTCCGCCAACCGAAAACCGATTACGCCACCCGCGAAGAGACCGTCCGTGAGAGATTTTGGCTCAAGCTGATTCATCTATTTTTCTTCTCAAAATTACCTCCTCAAATGA
This sequence comes from Fasciola hepatica, assembly GCA_948099385.1. NCBI lineage: Eukaryota > Metazoa > Platyhelminthes > Trematoda > Plagiorchiida > Fasciolidae > Fasciola > Fasciola hepatica. The sequence continues at coordinate 1,930,924 of CANUEZ040000112.1, read as the reverse complement.
AGTGGCCGAAAAATTTGTAACACTTGATAAATGCTTGCTTTAGAATGAAATCACGGTTAAAAAAATTGTCCGCCTGATGATCAGTTTCTGCCACATTTTGTTCATAATTTCCATCCATCATTTGCGTGCGCATGACTGCTTGACCTTGAACCAGATTCAAGCGTTTCCCTTTTTGGTTCCAGGCTCTTTTCGACCGGACTGATTTATTTTCCTATTATGGTAGAGCGCATCATCGACTCGGGCTAGTTTTGCTCATCAAACCGCACACTGTAAAACTGTCCGATCGATTGTTTCCCGTTTCTTAGTGCTTATTCTCGGGGATCAGTTTACCCTTCTGGCCGAAGCCCACTTGAGTGACGCGAGCGAAATCTGTCTGATCTCCGTTTACTATATGCTTTCTGAGGATGCTGTTTATCAAACCCGCGTTTCTCTGTTTGTTGAATAATCAGTTCTGTCCAATTGTTCTGTTCAGCACCGTTCTACTCCCTTCTGACTGAAACCGAGGAATTTGGAATAACGTTTAGTTGGAATAGGGACGTGTATATCCTGTAAAACCACGGCATTCTACTGTCCTTTGATCAAAAACGTATCACTGAGGAAGCAGTGCAATAGAAAGGGAGGTTCGCAATAACTTGGTCTGGTAACTTACCGCACTGCGGCAGTCGTGGTGATCACCTCCGGAGGGGAGGGGTTCTATATCTTTTATCCAAAGTCAGTCTTGTTAAAAACGAACTTTAAACGATCATCATTCGTTTCACGATTGAGAAAACCCCAAACATTTTTTGTACTTGACATGGTTGTAGCAGTTTCAGTCAGATTGTATGAATCCCATTGAAGTTGCCACCCCAGAAAAGGAATATTTGTTACAAAGTGTCCAGAACACAAAGTGATATGAAATATCAAACAAATCAAAATACCAATATACCACACAGCGGATTAGTTGGGTTAGCTATTCTGTCAAAATAGGCAAAACGTAACGGTTGGTAACGCAACAGCTTCTTTTTGCAATGTCGAGTATCCATCTAGTAAGCTGTGTCAATCTAGGGTATACTTTATACCAGCGAAGGCGAAAATCCATAAGATGTCGCTTTCTGGTCGGTACCCTTGAATATACTGCGTGTACGTCGACATAACGGAAGAATCGCTCCATTTTTTGATTTCTTAGTCAACAACAACAAGAGTGGACTGTAGATGCACATTTTTGGGTAGCATCGGTGACAACTCAACAATCTGACTTCTTTCGATTTTCTCCTGAATTTATGTGAAAAAACTAAGCCATGAATGATTTTTCTCGTTTGATGGATGCCATTCTAAAAATAAAGTGTTGATTGTTCAATCTTTCGGCGCGATACACAGGTATCGGTAGTGGTGATGCATACACGGGAAGTCACTCCTCACTCGGAGTTCGAAGACCACAATGTAAAGTTTTTTTTTGATGAAGTAATTCAATATCCAGTATCAACGCTCAACTCACCAGTGAAAACGATGCAAGCACGGTGTTACGCCCTTGTTGGGAATCACCAACGGTGCATCGTGATAGCGAGAAAAATCCTCAGCTTTACCAAACGTGTGGGATTCTATTACCTAAAGTGTACAGTCTATCGAGACACTCCGGGATCACCTCAATTCGGTCGAATTCCAATTTGTATTACTGATACTACTCTCTCGCTCAACAATAGGGTTTATTGTTTATTCCTACCTAGTGAGACTGATATCTGTTATATGAACTGGAATTCAACATTATGTCAGAATTTCGACGGAATCGAGCTGATCCCGATTTTTTGGGCAAGCTGTACACCTCATTGTACAGTCTGATCAATAATTCCAGTTTCACACTATGTCCCAAATGGGACCATGTTCTGAGTTGTATAAACTTCTCATTTAGGCCCTTACTGAGAAGCTGCCCGTCATAGAATCCGACTGCTTCGCGTGTGAAGATCTGATAATTCACGAAGCTAGTTGTGGATAAACACTAAATAAGCCTTTGAGACCCAGTTTGGACAGCTTACTGGTAACGTGTTATGGTGGCACAGGTAACTGTTGTACGCCGCCTTTTCGGAAATATCGATTCAGGCACAAAATGGTGTGTACGCTGGTGAATAAGTAAGTAAACAAGCAAGCAAGTACGTAAGTCAAAGTCACACGCAAGTGCAAACGCAAATCAGGCGTACAGTCTGTAATTCCGATGACAGCCCATGTGAGCCAAGTTCCAGTTTATGCTACTGAAACGATTGTCAGTAGCCAGAAACGTAACCTTCGTGGATCAGGGGACTAATGGAATAGAGTACTCACGATCGGATAATCAATGATACCATCGTGTGCTACTTTTTTCTGTTACGAACGTCTTCCAAAAGGACAAACAAATACGCCGAGGTTTCCATATTGTCGTGGGGCTTATGGTTTTTTTTATTCGTTTGCTGCTTTAGTTCAATACATTGAACACGGGAACCAACTGACGCATCAAATGACAACTTAATACCTCATCCGCAATTACCCGAGTTCCACTTACGCCGATTTCTGAACCAGACACCACTATTGTCGTCCTAATCTTCTAGCCCCTTGTTTCATTTTGTATATCCTCTTCGATTCCATGATTCTACTCTATCATTTAGATAGCGCTGAGTATATGAACGATGTGCAATGGGAGTAATAAAATACATCATTTAGCATTGCACTGCTCCAGAAAAGTAAGCCAGAATGGTAGCATTTTACAGGAACTATTATTTCTTCGTTCTAAGTGAACCTCTTTCCAACTAACTTGCTTATTATTTCAGCAGATTATGACGGTAAACCAGTTCTCCTGGGGTATCGTACCAAACAACCGACCCAAGTATATTACCATGAACGTGCCGGAGCATCGAAGTTATCCTTTGAATCCAAAGAAATAGAAAATACACAAGCCACTGAGATGTTAGCTAAATAGAAGGATGTTATGTATCCTAACTAACAACTTTAACCATAACTTGCAAAACAATTATCTTAAAACTGGTAAGTGCACATATCATTAGCATGGACTGTAAGTTGCCCGGATTCCAAAGTATTTGCAAATGAGTAGTAGGAGATTAGATTTCTATAATACGATTCATTATGCAGCTTCAACGCTCAACTCACCATTGAAAACGATGGAAGCACTGTACAGCTGTTTCATCCTTGTCGGGACTCATCAGCAGTGCACATCCACCGAGCCCCCACGGGGACTCGAGCCCGGGGTGAACGATTGCGAACCGAACACCTTAACCGCAAGGCTATCCGGGATGGCTCTCAACATCTACACTACATGATATAGCACCCTTCCGTCACTGGTTTTGAACAGTAACAACCCGCTTCCCGCACAGCGATCGACTCCTATGATGGATGTAGTGTAGATGTTCAGCAAACCGTTGAGAGCCAGCCCGAATAGCCTTGTGGTTAAGGTGTTCGATTCACAATCGTTCACCCCGGGTTCGAGTCCTCGTGGGGGCTCGGTGGATGTGCACTGCTGATGAGTCCCAACAAGGATGAAACAGCTGTACAGTGCTTCCAGGGTTTTCAATGGTGAGTTGAGCATTGAAGATGCATGATTGATTTATCTAACTTACGCCCTGTGAGTGACAGGACGACAGATTTATTCGGCCTGTCACTCACAGGGCGTAAGTTAGATAAATCAATCAAATAACAAGACCAAGTTGACTGTTGACAAACCCCTACCCATGATTGCTGTTTATTCAATGTCTATCCGCATGATTCTTGCTTAATATCTCCCATGTAATTTGTAAACAGCTTGAGAATGAATTACTGAAAAACAACTGTTTCGCCAAATTGGACTTCTATGGTAAACCACATTTGTTTTTCGTATAATACTGGATTTCAGTCGGCCCCCAATTGTGGTTGAATCGGTCACATGATGCCGTGAAGCTTATTCATGCGCCATGAATATCCTCCCGGGATTCACTCCTGTCCCGTTCGTCTTACACTCGAGTGTCCGACACCTGTCTGTACCACATTCTCTAATGCCCCACTCCACCAATCACATGCAGCTTCCTTCGTGCAAGACTGACATAGATTGGATAGCTAAGTCTTCCTTAGGCGTTCTTGTTCCCGTAAGGATGCGCGTGCTTACCGGACCTTGAGTCAGAACACATGTTCCTCGTGCTTGAGTGATTGCGTTCTGATTGGTGAATTCGGAACACAACAATTATTTACCATGGTGCTTCAGAATCTTCTAGACTACATACTTGTTGTCCTCTGGATGAAATTTTTTTATCCCAGTGTAACTAGAATCATTATCCAAATCGGATATGTTCCATTTGTACACACAACTACTTGTTATGATATTATTTTACACGATGATTGCGAAAAAAGGGTTGTCATGTCCATGAACACCATCACCATCGTCCTCTTTTCTAAAGGCTTCCAGAGTGACGGCAGGAGAAAAAAGTAGCCCTGCCAGTCGAAAGATGCGCCTCCTCGAATCCGCTTCAAATAGTCGACTAACAAAAAACGTTTGGTTAAATACTGCGTGTCACTTTCTTGAGTGTTTTTTTTGATGACCGAATTGCCCAAAATGAAACTAAAAATCACTCCAACTGGTACAGAAACGTATCGTTCGATAAGCATGCAAATTATGGTTTTTTGTAGGCTACACAAATGTAGAGAAACGCATAGACAAGCGGCTTTCGGTTCGCAAGCATACCAGTAGTCATCATAAGTTACTCGAATGTTGTAAGGCAACAGAGTTTGATCGAATGTGTAGAGTTTCACCATCGATGAGCATATTATGTATTCAAAGTATGAGGTGGAATGAACCATGTTCACATAATGTTGGTTGTGTGAAGATTAACTTTGTGTTATCGATCACATGTCGGATTAAATGAACTTTGTCCTGGACTAAAATTCTAATGTTGGATTAATCACAGAATCACCATAGTTTTACTCAGAATTACTGGTTTTGTGTTCAGAAAAGCTCGCGAGCAGTTTCAGGTTTGCGGATTGCGTCTACCCAGATTATCTTACTGTTTGTTCTGCTGGCTGACTAATGAGAACACAATGCGTCTAATCCCGAGCTACCCCAAATCGGATAAATTAGAGCCTCGGTTACCTCGAAATCTTCCCAATTCTGATGGACCAGCTTATAGAAAGCTGAAAATTCTAGTGGGACTATTGGTAGACATTAGAAGGATGGAAGTGTACAGTGGATGAACAATAAGATAGATTGAATTCGCTTTCAAAATGACTCACCTGTCAATATCACACGGGTTAAAACCAGGCTATTCGGGCTGGCTGGCTGGCTCGCTCAACGGGTGCTTCTGCTTCAACACGACATAATGCCCATCCGTCACTTGTTTTTCTAATCGCGAACAACGCGTCGCTCACATAGCGACGGAATCGTATGACGGACATCTCCTCAATAACGGCTCAACCGAGTCGAAAGCAACACATACCCAATTGAGCGTGGTTACTCGACCAGTATGAATAGTAAGTGAAGGAATTTGCTTTCAAAACCATTCATCACGTGGTATCAACTTTCGAACAGCCCAAACACCTCTATAACGAATGCTGCGATGGTTTTCAACGATGAGAACTAATCGTTGATACTGTAAAGGAATTTATTCAACCTATATGATATTCTTCAAAACGTTGCGAGCTATTCTGAACTGAATGATCTTTCCCTCAGCCCTTCCAAGTGTTCTGAATGTATCAATAACCGATCTCACTCAGCTTTCCCTAATGGTGAGTATACTTCACGTACCATTCAATCACACTGAATTCAATCTCGCAAGTGCCCTGGAGTGACGTTAAGTATTGATATTCTCATGTTTTCAAGTGTGTGCGTGAACTGCGCTGACTCATCTTCCAAATTCAATAGCTCAGGTAATTCTGCGTGACAATTGTTAATACACACTAACTCTCGTGTGACCGACAGTACTGTAACTACGTGGACACAAAACTGTCATTCTTTGTCACCGTAATTATCAGTTTTATTGTTCTTTCTTCTAATATCTTAATTTAAATGCCGATAAAATGTGCTGTATATAGCCACTTGGGAAGCACCGAAAACAATATCGTTCTCTACCGAGGGTTCTGATGCATCATCCGGGTATTTTCAATCAACTCTGCGGTAAATTTACACCCACTTTCTCCTTTGGTTCTCAGCGCATTTTACGAAATTTACTCCACTTCATCATCGTGACGTTTTGCATGCTATCAATGCAGGACTCTAGGTATTCATGTAGTCAGTCGTGTATCTTCCAAACTATTTTGGACTCACCAAGATATTTGGTTTGTACGTTATTGCATGTGGAAAACTTGGTGGTTCATCGGGGGGTTTCGTACGCTACACTTCGATTGAGGACCGATTAGCTTCATGTTAAAATGAATATAGTTACGTTTATCTTGTCATGATGCCGTGTTTCCTTTCCTCTGCCCCAAGAGGAATAAAAGACAGTTCTGAAATCGTCACCCTTATCCAGCAACGTTAGATAGCCCAGGACACCACCTATGCTAGTGATTCACATCCCATATTTTGCACCGTTCCGGTCGTCATCGTGTTCTGTTTACCGGATAACCGCGCTAGCATTAGCGATGTAATCGAGGTGATCGGTACATTTAATGGTACTCACTCGCGCTGTGGTCCTTTAGCTAGGTTCGGCCGACTCTCCTTAGAATATCTCACCTGTCCGTGTGTTGTAGTCAACGTATGCATGCTCACATACACTCACACGTATACATTACGTCATTTTCCATACCAGCGCTAGCTTTAGCGATGCAGTCGAGGCAATCGATACTGGACCAATTCACACTGAAGTTCCACTGGGCCTGGCCTTTTTAACAGTCTGGCATCACGAGTCTGGCTCCGATGACTCATTGTGGCGGAAAATGACTGACCGCAGTAGAACGTGATAACTCAATTCCGCAGTAGCCCAAGGACCATTGTTAGGCATGGTTCGTGGTTGTTATTCCTTCTTACCAAATTTGAGAAAGCAAAAATTTATATATATATATATATATATATATATATATATATATATATATATATATATATATATATATATATATATATATATATATATATATATATATATATATATATATATATATATATATATATATATATATATATATATATATAAAATCTATAAAAATCTGCCAACCATCAATACAATGTAAACATGCCCAATGCACTTAACTGGTGGAGTCCGGTTAGTACAAAGGGAAATCCTGCTATAGGCAGTCAAATTACAAGCTAGTTCACTGTGGTGGATGCCATGTGCTACTGTAATTTGGGCGGGTATACTGTGATCCATTTGCAGAAAGTCCAAGGTTCTCCGGCGTGGCCTCGTAGCTCAGCTGGTAGAGCACTCGCGGTACTAAAGCGAGGGTGGTGACCATGCGTGGGTTCGAATCCCGCCGAGGCCAAAGACTTTCCACATTTGGATCACCTCAAAACATATATATATATATATATATATATATTCGAACCATCTGGTAACCACCAAACCGAGCTTCACGATTATGATTATGAATATTATGGTTAGTAGTATTATCACTGTTAAATCATGTCCACACATCCTTCTGCTTGATTCCGGTCCATACTTGGAGTAGTGTTACCGGAAGCTTACTGTTGGATGTGAAATGCCACTGAAATTTGGGTGAGTAACTTCCATGCGCGGGGGCCATTTGTAGTGGCCGGAATGCTCGAGATTTAATCAAATGACACGCGAACCGGCACTGGAATATATTGGTTCGCTAGCATACAAAATACTGCATTTTTATAAGCATAAAATAAAAAATATGCACGCACTCATTGAATCATAAGCAATGTGATTGGTGGACACAAACTTGCCAAACTCTGCCACGTGATGTGGAGGCGGATCATGCTCGCGAGACATGCGCACTGCAAAAACCAATATCTAGGGTTGTACTAAGATGAGTCGCACGCGTACCATGTGTTTTGTTGTATATGGAAATGCATAGATGATGATAGGAGTGTACACTAAACAAATGAAAAGTGATTGATTCACTCGGTATTCTCGTATTGCTTGTTAGTAAGACACAGTAACCTATATGATCCAACCAAGAAATACCTTTGGCCCTCGCTACGGCATCGTAACAAGTTAGGTAGATCACTCGAGCTTGACTGGCGCCCAATTGTTGCCTCGAATATTGATAAAACTGGCAACTATCGAAATCTGCAAAACACTTCATAAACAATATTGATGAAAGACTAATAGGGAAGTTGTTCAACTACTGTTCATTCAACTGTTGCAGGCACTGCTTCTGCGTTTGATGACGAAGCTCTCGATAGCCGATTTCGTTGCATATCGATCATGGCTATTTTCACACGAGGATCAGTTAGGGGAAACTCACTCATATTCATGGATAAATCACGCCAGATTCTGAACAAAGATTCTTCGATCTCGTACATTTTTCGAAAAAATGCATATTCCGCAGAATTGTTCCGTACAGTGTACTGAAATGAAATACGCATTTTAATTTGATGGATTTTTTTTGAGGGGAGAAATCGGTGTGTGGAAATCAAACAAACGGTTCGTCAATTAAGCGAGGAGTAGAAATAACGTACTTAAACATGTTTGAAATTCTTTTCAAGTCGAAAGCTTCGTCTTCTGCTTATACGGATGACCTCTCCCTTATAATTTTCAGGTATGGGGCTTTCCAGCTTGCGGAATCCACGGCAATTTTATTGAATAAATCCTTATCAAATTGTCCAATCCCTGGTTTTTAGCAACCTGTTACCATTATCCTAATTGTCAAGGTCCCCAGCACAAGCGGCACACAAAAGTTTTGGTCCGATAGCTTTCAAATCGACAGCACGGAAAATTGCAGAGAAGGCTTTACTTGGTCGCTTTTGTTGTGTGGCCGATTCATGTATCATTGATATTCGCGCGTGATTCAATCCGGTCCCGTTGGCCTTGCAGTCGCGTGAGCGACACCGGTCTATCCCACGCCCTGTTTTCTTGATCAGTCACATGCGCTCAGGCGCGAGTGCTACTGACATTGATTCTTCCTGTCCAATTGACACGTTATTATGCCTGGGCTTGACAGTAGATGATTCACTTGTTTGCCCGCTTATCTGCTTACGTGCGCGCTTACTGGTGTATTAATAAAGGGATCAATTGCGTACTGTATTCTCTGAATTCTGAACGCAACAGCCTTCAATTCCACCTGAATGTACCTCTGTATTCTTGTCCGTCCGCCTACTGGCCCAAAAGATCCACTCTGGATGCTGTTGCTTCCTTAGTCCACTTCAATACCAAATCTCTGGACAAATCCACCCGAACTGTCCGCTGTTTCTTGATTATTACTCTGCCTTGGATTTAGCACCCCATGCCCTTCTTCTGAAAAAGCTTGAAGCTTCCAATTATCCCTCAAAAGTCCTTGCCTGGCTCCTTAGTTATTTTCACAATACAATGCAGAAAATTACCGTAAGGTACAAAAGTTCCAAGTTCCTTGCCAACAATTCTGGAGTACTCCGTGGTGCCGTATTGTCTACCTTCTTATTTTCTACGTATACTGGAGACCTAACAGATTTTTTCCCGTTAGGATTTTTTAAGTACGCTGATGATGCTGTTCTTTACCAGGTTATTTCCAACCCCTTCGGCTTCAGAATCCTCAATGAAAATCTGTCACAAAGAGTACACTCTTCTACCTGATCCGTTTTAAGACTGAATGGTTCAAATAAACCTGGACAGACACTCTCCCATACCCTATCTTGTTCGTGTTTTGATCAGTGGGGACAAGACAAAAGCCGAGTTACTTACAGAACTTATTAACTAACTTGGGTTTTCCTTTGCTCTCTCTTTATTTTATTGAAACACACTCCAACTGAAACACATTTACAGGTATTCATCCAAATATTATGCCATTTGCAAAATCTTACTTATTTTTTGCGTTCGATTTTTGTGTCCCACGACTGAAATGTCGGCAAGGTGCTTGCATATACCTATCATACAAATACAAAATCTCTCAGATAGTATCAACATACAACTCGCCTTTTTACTAAATGCTTGCCCACCAAAGTGACCGACTGTGGCAAGACTCGAGCCTCGGACCCACGAGGTTTTAGATGCATGCTATAATCCCCTCGACCAGCGCCCATCAAACCTGTTCGGACTTATCAATGATAGGTGACATAAGAACTTGTTCTTGTAGCAGCCAGTACCATGTAGAGTTCAAGTGATTCATTCTTTTGGGCGTCTAGTAACCCACATGACCTTTTTCTCATTATAAGGTGTATCCGCCTGGTCAGCTCAATCAACCCAAAGACGATGACGACTAACATCAGTACAGTCCATAACCTCTTGAGCACTCCCACGCTGACAATTTACTTCCAAACTGAGAGAGAGACACGCTCAAATCAGTGTGATTTAGTAAAATCAAATTTAAAATAGACTGCTAGACACGAGTGAGCGAGCTTCTCTTGAGAACAGTGAACTAATCTGCGAAGTGTCGACTGGCTTTCAATGCTGATTCATGCCGCATAGAGCTGTACATTCGTACTCTATTATGGGATTTAGCCTTCAACTTATAATGTCCAGTGAGTCCTTCATAGTACCTACCTGGACGTCGAGTTGTCTAAGTACAGACACATTCTGGTTTCTGGTTTATGTACCGTTTTGACGACGGTAACCTCCAAATAGCCGTGAGCTCAGCGAAAGCTTCACAACTGATGTGTCGGATTAAAAATCATGCTCGCTGACCGGAATCCAACCCCGGTAGGCATGCGTTGCAGCCTATGATTTTTTTACAAGTCAAACAGATGAGCTTCCATAGACTGTTAGCTACGAGTTGTTGATCTTTCGTGTCTCACGACTAGTCAGTTTGGTGTACCCAAAAACGAAGCCCTGTTGGCTGTTAAAGTTGAACTCAACAACCTACAACGCCTAAGTAAAATCATCCCAAACCTTTTTGATTTCACTTTCTAGAACTTATCACCTTTCAAAATTACTGGACGGGTCAAACGAAGTGCAGCAGAAGCGTGGCTGTTATCTAATGAGAAAATGAAGAATTGAACCGAATTTATTGCCGCACCTAGCGGCTGTGATCACCTCTAACCTGTAATTCCACCAGTCATTGTAAAAGGGTATTAGTTCGTATCACCCAAAATATCCATGAAATGACTGAAAATCATGCTATCTGAAAGGAGCCCATCAAATATTTTTGATTTTCGAACGGTCTAAGTTCGTATAAAACATCGTCAGTGGACTATGAACTGTAGTACCAACCGTCATCATGCAATGTCATGACTCTAATCGGTTTTGGTCCAAAGGATTTCGCCTTTGACTGGAAGAGCATAACGCTGTCTAATGTGCTCATTCATAACAGACGCACACACACACACACACACACACACACACACACACACACACAAGTTCATCAACTTTTAAAGGTAATGTTTAAGGTGGAAGACTGTTTTAGTCCCTAAATTATAACCATTATTTACATACCCATTAGTCAAAGTTTATTGCAATGGGACTTTTTTCCGGGTGGAAAGTGAACGTTAACTTCAATGAAAAGCTATCACGTAATGGATATGAGTAATTCTCAGTTGTGATCGATTTGCACGTAAAGTATCGGACTCAGTCCTACTTCCCGGATCCGGGTCCCATTTTCCAGATTCTGGACCCCACAGTGCGCCTGCACAGTTTCTAATGGCGACTTGGGCGTTGAAACTACATGGTGAAAAATTTGTACTGCACGTAGGTTATTAATTTCATTCTTTTTTATCTTCTATTATTTTGTTCTCTTTTGTTATGCAGTGGGGGTACACTATTCCGGGAGGAGGGTTGCGGCCATCTGGGGGAAATCGATCTGCGACGGGATTCGAACCGGGGACAGGAAAGTCTAAAGTGCACAATCATGACCGTTTGACCACGGCCGAATTCTCGCGAATACGGTAGAGTGCCTTGTCTCACAGACTTTCAGTCGTAAACCACGTTACATCCTACTATTTTGTACTTGAATTTGAGTGGATAAGCAAGGAGTGATCACAGTTATTCCTGCTGGCCTATAAATTAGGTTGTGTGAAACGTGTCATGGTGTTTTCGGAATATCAACGAAAAACATTGTCAATGAGGATAAGACAAAAGAGCAACGAAAAATCCACCAAAAATTGTTGTTCTCCTAAGGTGAACAAACCATTGACTGATCAGAATGAAACACACCTTGGTCGGTCGGTAACAGATTGGTGAAACTATACCGAGGAAGCCCCATTGCACGCCTTATGGCTTTCACAATTTCATCGGCAAAACGGACCGCTGACTAATCAAAAATGACCAGTCTGACAACTCTAACTTGGTTAGCGCATCCAAGTTGGGCAAGCCCTTGTGGCATACGCTCTTTAGACCTTTTGAGCCAGACAGGCAGGCTAACACGTACATTTCAACAAACCGATCCCATCTGGTCATCCTCTGCTCATTCCTGTTGACCACTATACTACTTGGGTGAATACAATCAACTGAGGACAGATGCGCTATTGCGATATTTGGAGCAGAGCTATTATTTCGTATCCAGATTTTCGCCCTCTGAGCCTTCCGTAACGAGCGTTTCTCGATCGTATGCACAAGCCACTTTTTGTGCATACATAAGAATTTAACCTAGTGTGGCTGACCTTCAGTTTCGACCAATAACACGATTACCAAACAACTCAGAATGGTGGCGGATAAAGTACCGGAAGTACTCACGAGTAGTATGAGCCGAATTCGGCATCCACGCCCCTCCATGTGATCAGTTTCAGCATAACAGTAGATTCGAAGTTGAACACTAGAAAGTGGGCTGAATGCTGTTGAAATAACTGAGGCGAATTTCCCCAAACTGTCAGGATTCCATAATCATGTAACTATCTGTAGTTCTTTATGAGATTGCGAACGCAATTCCGAGAGAGAGGCGGACGGTCTGCATGTTATACAGCGAAAAGCCAAGCGGCTTTTGTGATGTTCTGCCTCGGTTCATGGAACAACTCAAAAGCTTACAAACGTTCGTCTCTCGTAAGCGTGCGACGATATTGTCAGCGCGTTCAGTGAACACTGAATCGCCCCACGGGTATCAGATTGTCAAATTGTCTACTGTAATATCGACTAGTAGGCAGAATAAAATAATTTATTCGATATGAGTAGTATGGGATTGTATCCGGATGACGGAACAAAATTTCCCCGGAAGCACACCGGGGATTCTAAAAACGATCCAAATGAGATTACAGCTGTAAGATAATTTATTGTCAAAAACACCGTTATCGGCAGAAGTTTCAACTCTAACGCACGTCACATCGAGTCTTTGATACACTCTGAACCTCGTTCGGATCTAAAATATCAGACAGAATAGTATTTTAAAACTATAGTTTTACATGGCATCAGGTAGGAGTGGCGCCCACGCCTCTTCGACTGGCTTCATGTACGGTTTTGTTCAAAGACTAATGGAGAGAAGGAAGATCACGTCTACTGGGCTTCCGGATGTATTGATATTACAGAGAGTAGTAAATGGAAGAGCTCCTCGTCGATTTGGCTCGCCTGTCTTAGCGATCTCCAAATTGGAACTGGTGGCTGTGGATCGGCCGCTGCGACAGTCGTATCGATTGGTGGAACAGGTGGGTCACTGGTATCAACACGGTCACTGACTGGATCCTCGGTCGGCTCAGCAGTGTGACCGGTCGAATTGTCGGTTGCCACTTTGAAATGAACTTGGCTGAGGTGGCGCCGATCCACGGATGCATCATCCAGGCCCGTAAGTTCGACCGTAGATTGGTCGAGTTTTCTGGCTATGGTTCCGCGAGTTGGTCGAAGCTCATTTTCACGAATGCGTGTTACACCGCTGACACATCAGCAATGACAGTCTTCTGGACTTGAACAGAACGTCTAGCCCCTCCTTGGTGGTTGTATGCACTGCGTTTCGGTACTACAACAGGGAATTGTCGAGGAATTCATTCAAGTAGGGCAAAGTTCTCGGGCTGGCTGATGCTAGCGCACTTTTCACGGAGCACACTAAGTTTTCCGATGCACCGTTAGAACACGGATGGTGCGGCTCCGTACGCAAATACCGACATCCGATTCTGTCAGGCCAGCTTTCAGCTCCCTCGCATAGAATGGCAATCCGACGGGATTATTTCTCAGCTGAAGCATTTCTGTAAGGCCTGAATTATACATGAGGTGGTTGGTGAAATTTTCAGGAACACTTCCGGCAATTTGGAGTAGGAGTCGATCAATACAAGGGCGTGATATTGGCTTAAGAATGGACCGCAGAAATCAGCATGAACCCTCTGCCATGGAAGGTAGCTTGCAGACCATGGGTTCCAGCTGTCTGGCCTTGACTAGTCTTTGTGCAGACACGCATCACATTTCTTTGCCGTGGTACAAATTTCCGCATGCACTTCCGACCACCAACACATCTGTCGAGCTACTGACTACACTTTATCCATATCCAAGTAGCCTCTGCGCAGTTCATTCGAAACCGAGTATTCAATAGTGAAATGACACGTCAGTCATCTCGACAAAGAGCTTCGTCTGGTTGGATACCGAATTCTTCTCGCAATGAGAAGAACTGAGGAAGCCTCCACTTCACCTCGGGTTGCCACCCCTTCTTGATCATCAAAATCATGGACGAAGAGCATCGTCTTGTCTACTTCCGTAAGTCTTCTTTTGAAACAAGTGTTGCCGGTGAAATGAAATGGCATTGGTCTGCTGCTGCGAATCGTGAGTATCGTAATAGGAAGTCCACTTGCCGGGTCGATGCAGGATGTCGTACTTATAGGCAGCCAAGGCAACGCTCCGTCGCTGAATCATAGCAGCCGCGAGTTCGGCAACGGATTTGCCTGGGCTAGATAGAAACTAAAGAGCTTTGTGGTTGGTGACAACTGTAAACTTCAGTCCGAACAGGCACCTATGTAGTCGGTGTACCACCCAGAAAAACTGTCAAAGCTTCTTTCTGTGCCTGGGAATAACCCCTCTATGCAGTATTGAGAAGACGGGAGACGCAGATGATTAGACATCTATCCTGTTCCAGAACTGCTCTTATCACCACTTCGGACGCGTCAGTGATCAGCATGGTTGGCTTAGATGGTGCGAATGGAGCTAGTATCAGTCGGTCAATGATATCTTGAGTAAGGTTGTGTAGTGTCTTTTCACACTGTCCGTCTCATTGGCGCACATCGGATGACCGAGCCAATAACAATGGTTCGACTCATGTCACAAAGTTTGGAATGAATCGGGAGTAGTATTGCAGGCATCCAAGAATTTATCGTAAGTGTACCTAACTCAATTTCAATCAGTGGTTTGGAACGATCTGGATAGGGTCGGTATCCGTTTGTATTGACTGTGAAACCGCGGAAATCCGATTCGGTGACACAAAATTTGCACTTGGTGGCTTAGATCAGTAGGTTTCATTTGACGAATCTCGCCAGCAGATATTGCAGTAGGCCGCCATGTTCTTCCTTTGCAAATCCAAAAATATGCATGTCATCCCGAAAAGTCATCGTTCCATCGACACCACATATCTCTTCGTCTATTGCACCTTGGAATATCTCGGAGGAAAGGAGAAAACCGAGCGGCAAGAATTTGTATTGAAATATATCCCACGGAATGTTTGTTGTTGCGAGTGGTTTAGATTCCGTGTAAAGCGGAATTAGCAAGCATGCATCAGCCAAGTCATTTTTTGAAGAGTTGTAGGGGTCGTATCTAACCGGTCAGTCGTACTTAATGAAGTAACCTAGACCTGGACTAAGCTCACTGGAAGAACGACAAGACCAGACAAAATGAGCAAGAATGTATTCTGGTACATTCGGTTGGTGTTCACTCTTTTATATACAAAAATAGGGAGATAACGTGCTGATCAATCACAAGGCGACTTCGCTCTATCTACACGATCCAAAGTTACGGTTTGGCTTCACGTGATTGGCTGGATACTGGAAATGAAGCTGTAGCGCACTGGACCGCGTGTGGAGACAGTCGAATCACGACAAGAGTATTTACTAACCAGCATGCATTTCATGAATTCTCCCGACTCCACTGTAGTTGCCTTGCATCTCCGTAAACGAGGATTCAAAGTCAGCCAGCAATAACTGCAAATCCGGAGTGTTTGTCCATAACTCTTCGTCGCTACTACAATCGCAGTCGCCCAAGTGGATGAAATCACACGCGCAGTGACACCATCTTGCTCCATCTTGGTAAGTACCTTCAGAACATCCTCTCTCTAGCCGTATGGAAACACTCGTCACTTCAGGAACACCGGATCACCGTCCACTTTCAAGTTCCAGGGATTTAACCACCTCGCCACCTTTTTCATTAGTGTTATGCAACCAACTGTTGAAGAACAAGCTGATCCATCGGATTCTCGAATGTCGTTTGGAAGGTTACCAGCTGCCCCAAGGCATGCAGGGCCTTCAAATCCAGAATCGATGGACTGTCTGCAGAAACCATGAATCGTATCAGGACATACTCACTCTTCAACCGAACCATTAGTGTAGATTCGCCCAGCTGTGAAAATCGATGACCAGCAACATCATGAATGTGCACGTCAGTGGTTTGCATGGATAAAGTGGGTTGGATCATTTCGAACACCGATTTCGGAGTGATGAACTCGCATCTCCCGATACTCATAATGAACAGATTTTTCAAGCCGCATTGGAATCGGACGGATTTGTACGGAAATTGATTATACCCACTCGAAATCTTCAACGTGTGCACCAGATTGTTGTCACTTTTTGGATCCTCAGGGTTACATTAGTCACATTGCATTTGGTCTGACGGCACACTTAGCGAATATGGCCAGTCTTTCCACGGGAATGACATACCGCATTACGGAAGCGACAGGTGGAACGTAGATGAAGCTCACCTCACAAAAAGCAACGATTCAGTTGCACTGGTTTGCGTTAAGACATCATTTTCTTGGCTGGCTTCGGTTGAGGCCTTTGACTGGAACTGGCTGGTTTTAGAGGACGAACGTGTTGGTAGTGCACTACGGAATGTTGAGCCGCTGCTTCGGATTCGTCATTGAATTGCTTGTACGCAGACTGAGCCTCAGAGAATGTGAGGTGTGGCTCCAGAATTAGTTTCTTTCTCAACCCCGGAAGGTTCACGTCGGCAATGAGGAGGTTACGGATTTGGGTCTTCAACTAAACTTCAAAATTACACTTCGCTGTCTTCTTTTGAAGTATCAGGATGAATTCACGGGACCTAATGCTGGGACAACGAACTCGCGAATGAAATCTGGTACTTTTGGTCGCCTGGAAATTGCCCGTAACTACGTAGCCCAGCAGCAGAAACTTCAATTCTTCGAATGGAACTGTAGCAGGGGCTCTCGGATATGCAAGGATTTTCACCAACGAGTACAATGAGTACAATGAACGGCCACCGGCTGTCAAGAAGGATGCACTTTGGTCCTCCATGTTCACATCCTTGCGTAAGCTGCACCGTAACTCGAACCGTTCAATCCAGTCTTCAGTCCCAGAGGCACAAGCGTGCAGATCCACCTGTTCAATGCTGGAAAGCTCCATGAAGTGACGCCAGTTGTATTATTCGCAATACCCGAACTGTTAGGACGTTTTGAAGTCATTTAATCCCACAGCTAAACAAACCAGAATAGCAAGAAGAACAAAGCTGCGGAATAGCGTTGCGTTGCAGAACTAGTTTGTATGAATATATTCAACCGGAAAAAATAGGTGGTCGATTAGAAGTTGACCAATCACCCCGAGCTTTTGCTGTATCTGTCCTCAGCGATCCTGAAGGGTCGAAGCTCCTCAGTGTGCGTGGCTTCGAAGCTGTACCTGGCCATACCATGTGTGATGCCCGCTAGATCACCACAATTTTGCTTTTCAGCTCATGGAAAATGTAAGGCTGTCAGGGCTTTATTAATACAAGTTACGCAACCAGGCGAACGTTTCTACGCACTTCAACTGCTGGTAGTAACCGACCATAAACCGGAGTTATGTATTCTGACCCCTCCACCCATCGTGAACAGTCAGTACGAGAACGATGAGAGAAAACACCTTGACAGAACGACGGGGTGTCCATACGGACATCTCTCATTACTGTGGAAAGAAATATCCCAAACAAACCAACTTGACCGCATTCAAAAGCCAATGACAACATCTTTTCAAGAATACCAAATTTAGTACGAGGAAATCCAGTGTAACTGTGGAACACCGCTTCGAATCCATCGCACTATTGCTTGATGTACGATACTTTGGCTCTCTGGTGAATATTAGTCATCCACCAACATTATGCCAATGAAATAACTCAGAAATTATATATAATTTATGACCCCTGCCACTCATGTTCTTATAGTAGTCTTGCTCTACCGGTTGTTTGTAACGAAATTCATGCAATAGAGGATTCGATCGCTACACGGGGAACGAGTTGTTATCGTTTAATACCAGTGAGTGATTATTGCTGTATCATGTAGTAGAGATATTCGACAAACCTTTGAGATCCAACCAAATGCTCTGATATTTAAGTGTTCGACTGATAATCGTTCACCCTGGGTTCGAGTATTAGCTGGAGCTTGGTGGATGTGCTCTGCTGACTATTATCAACAAGGATGTGACAACTGTACTCTGGTTTCATGGTTTTCAGTGGTGGGTTGAGCGGTCACACTGCATGACGAATCGTATTACAATAATGGAATAGCTACGTGAAATGTTAAAACACCATGTGCATTAGGTCACAGATACTTCCTTTGAATCTGAAAGACAGCTGAGGAGTAGTGAAGAAGTTATCCGTCGTGAGACTGCAGCCCTTGTTTTACGGGCCATCCATAAACCTTAAAATGACGTCTTTAGCTAGAGGTCAACCTCATATCAACTCCTATTCATTTACTACCAGATTAGGCTGAATAGTATAAGTATACTTCGCTTTTATGCCCACAAGTATCCACAATTTGACGTTAATTTTATCTGGCTTGTTCACCATTTATGTAATCACTATTTCGCTTCCGATTTTTAGCGGATTTAACGATTTAGTAGATAAAATCTATCACGGGTCATCAGTCAGGAAACAGCTACGGTCAAAAGTTTGCACTCCAAAAGAAGGAAATTGAATGGGTTTTTTTGCCATATACACCACGCACATATGGTTGTTGTGTGGCCAAACCATGTGTCATTGGCATTCGTACGTGATTCTTTCCGGTCCCTTTGGCTTTGCACTCCGAGCTTATGAAATATGCCAGTGATATTGATTTTACAACTTCACAGACTAGCAAACGGCCCGAAATATCCGACCCGTCTGTTATGTCCCGAATTAGGTGGATAGAGCAAAAGGGCACATGCACAAGGAACGTGTACTCTGAATTAACGGACGACAAGCACGACCATCAGCACCAGAACAAGAATGTCTAAGCAAACGTGAGCTGTCAATCAATATCAGTCTAGCACGAAGCAGTTTGCATGTGATTGGTGGAATAGAACAATGTAGATCGTAGTACAGATAGGTATCGGATTCGCAGGTGCGAAACGAACGGGACAGGAATGAATAATGTGCGGATGTTCACGATGCATGAGTGAACCTCACGGCATCATGTGATTGATTTCATCACTCAACAGAACGGGTCTAGGATATTTTCATTTGAACCAAAGGGGACGCCGATGGATGAGTGGTGGTGGTTGACAGATGACCACATTTATATCAATTAAGAAATACGAGACGTGAAATCCACTATGGTTTATAGTTCACAGAAGTGCCGTGCTTTTCATCGGGATATGAAATTAAGGATTGAGAGATAGTGTAGCCGTCGTACTAGTGTCACTGCGACCGAATCCGCCGTCAAAGACCATCCTCCAATATTGTGTACATTCCCATCCACTACTGAATAAGTTGTGCAAGGAATGCTTTTACAATAACTTTAAAATATCAAGTCAAATAAGTAGTTATTAGTGAGGACTGTGCCACCCATGTTCATGGGTTCAAGGCCGTTCAACGGCAATGATAGACAGCTTCATTGTCGTCAACCTAGCTGCTGCTACATGTTTGAAGCCCATCTTCACCAATTCCGTTGTGTCTTAGTATAAAAGACAATTAACTCCTCGTCGTGACTTCCACTGTAAGTATTTTTTGCTACTTGTTACAAGGTGGATCCTCACAGACCCGGACGTGGTGGTATGGGCAGGCCCACTGTCAGAAGGCATAGTTCCGTTAGCAGACAGCATGTCGTCCTCTGTCCAAAATCGATGGCAAAGCTGGAACCAGCGAAGCGGATCGATGGCCTAATCAGTTTATGAGAAAACGGAGTAAATTTATCCAATTGGCCACCAACAATCATTCCACAGAATAGAACGGAATCATCCAATCAGCGTCCAAGGGTTGTTTTAACCAACTGGGACGAAGTCAATCGTTCAGCTGCGAACAGTTATTTTAACCGTATGTGACGAAGTCGGCCAATCGGGTTTGTAACTAAAAGAGCCAGTCAGAAGACTTGGTTATTGAAAGGTTCTGGACCAATGCGCTTCACACGGTCACCGGGCATCTTACTTAGATTGTTTGTTTTATGCGAATAAAACGAAATGGTTCAAAGGCACGGAAGTCTTCTTACTAGAGTTAATGGATCGAATTAAAACACTGGGGAGGGTGAATTTTGCAACTCACTACTCTAGTGCTTGTTAGTGGACAAAGAAGTCCTAAAACTACAAAGTTAGACAGAATCCGTCATATGGTCGCATGCTACTTGCCTGTAAAAGCTGAAAGATGCTAAAGCAAATCTTTGGAATCGGCTAACGTATTACTGAGACTAATGGCTCTACGATCGGTGCTGATGGCAAACGAAAGCAGTATATGCAGTGTATTCCTTTGAGGTCTATAGGGAGTTAATCAAGATCAAATGTGATAACGCCAGTGATCCCAACGGGGTTACCACCAAGGATGCCGATTAAATTTGCTTTCACTTTATCCTCATTGTTAACATATTTATTTACCCGAATTTGGTTCCGTAAAAACATCCCTAATTATGCAAAAGAGGCACCCATCATGCTAGTATCAAAGATAGATTTATCCCATGCATATAGTGCACGTAAACTGCCTTGAAGATATTTGAAAAATTCTAAAACTAACCACTTTGACTGCAGTGTGAACTGGTAAAGTTGAAATGAAATGCTCCGGAATACATCGTACAACCTAATGCCCTGGACTTCTGTGTGCAAGCACAATTATTGCATCGAAATTTCCCTGAGATAAGAATTTATGACCTCCGTCAGTTTGATGCTGTGTGAATTATTTTGGGGACAACCGGCTGAACCCATCTATCATGTTACCGTCTGTGAAATACCTAAATGCACCACCGTGAGTAACATGAGAGGACCAGTTACCGTTAAACGTGCTCATGTGGAGCGATCCAGTACGGATTGACTTGACTGGATCGCTAATGCAAGCCGGGTGGTTGGATGAGCGGGGCGCGATGAAGCTGGGAACAGGGTTGTTCAATTTCTTGAACTTCCTGGTAGGGTGTGGATTTTTGAGTTGAGTCTAACATCGTACACAAATCAGAACCGCATTCCTCATTTAACTATCCACTCCATAGATTCAGATAGACAGGCTAAACATAGGAAAGGTAGAATCGATTTATCTCGATATCACTACATTTGAAAACTTACATCTTGTGATACCACGGCTTGGTTTCTATCCTCAGAATGGATAAGAATAACGCATTCGTTCCAGCTTCTGCGTAATGCTTCCTTTTTGCTTTCTTCTGCCCTTGGAATACGATTCGTAAACCATCCAACGGAGACTGGTTTACCTAGGTCCAGTAGGACTGGCTGTGGACGACTGACGATGATTGTATCAAGATAGATGCAATCTCAACGGCAGGGTGAACGGTTTGAATAGTAAGCATAGTGATTCCCAAATTCATATGCCGACCACATCTAAACCCCGCATATCGTTATAGAATATTCTGATGCGACTGGGTCCACGGTCTCATGACAAAAAAGGATTTGGTTACGAGCCATTTTGTGTATCTTATCGTTCATCATCTATGACACGGCGAACTATCTAGTATTGAAGAAGATGATAGATGTTTCTCCGAAGTATTTTGAAACAAAAGCTTGGATCAGTTTCATATGCAATCAGATACGCGTGTTATCATACAGTATGAAAACCATCCAAATGATTTGAAGTCGGGATTAGAGACACGAATTTACCCAGTATTTTATAAATTGCCATTATATTCACATGAAGAATCCTGTTGATCATCACGTACGGAAAATGTGGCATATAGAAACCTGATTCATCACGGTAACTAAGACAAATCAGTCTTAGCCTCCAACCCTCTTTACTTACAGTCATAGTTTTTACTTGTTGCACAGCATAGACTGCATTTTTCAATTGCAGCAACTCATTTTTGCTACAATTTTATTCACACCGCTTGGTTAGTCTATTTATGCGAGTATTTTACCCTAAAGTGCTGTTCCCTTATTGATTCAAAATCACCTACCACAGCCAGTTCTACCGAGTACTGCCATGTTCCCACGATCGACCGTTTGATGTTTGTACTAATATTGATGTTTAGTGTCAGTTTCGACTCCTGACTGTCTGCTAACAAGTACTTTCTCGAACGCCGCCATCATTATGTAACTGCTATTGAACTTCATCCGCACGTCATTTAATCACTGAATAAGGTTTTCGTTTGATTTGTTCTGGTCAGTCCAACAAGCTCCAGTAAGGAGGCTCTTCTGCCTTCGAATCATCTCGTTTTGTATTCACAAAACAGACAGTTCGTATTAGTATAGGTAGTGATCGTAACCAAAATTGTGCTGTGTGCATAAATGGTTCTACTGGCTGGTTAGTTTGATTGTAATTCTGTTTGCTGATTGAGGTTCACTCGGTCTAAACAACTGCTGACCGCTGATCAGTCCACCGCTGCTCCTCTTCGGCTCCAATGCTGCCCTCGATTCCGGACAAACTATGACGTACCATTTGCTTGCCAAACCAACGACCTGTTTCTCTAGGTACAGCCTTGCCCTCTGTTGGTTCTTTTTGATCATCGAGTACCATTAGTCTTAGTCAGAACCCCTTTTTGTGTACTGGCATTCCTAGGTTTGCTCACCGCATAATGGTGACCGTATTCCCGCCTGTTTTCCAGCGCCTTTAGCACAGTATTTTACTTTTCAACCGTTGCTAAAGTTTCGTGTGCTCATATACACGAAGTGATTTTCCATCAGAAGTGGTCGGCCCTTCTGGGGTACGGAACCGCTAACACCTCATCTTTCGGTCAATCCGGCCACTCTTGACTGGCCATGTACTGTCACATGCACACACGCACGCACCCCGCTGGACTTAATGTGCCTCCCCTTCTGATCTTCGTTCAGCCTAAAGCAAACAGTTTAACTTCTAAACGCCACAGAAGAGTACGCTGTCTGCCACCCTCTTTATTCACTTTATGACTGTTCTACTGTCTGTTTCTGACTAAGGCTGCCGTTTTATCACAATTGATCTACCAGTTCCAAAGCTACTACCCCAATATGCCGTAATTCTATATTTGACACCGTTTCATTTTTCATATACGCATTCAATCCGTCTTTGCGGTTTCTTATTGTCCGTCATCATATTAGGATTGCATAAGATCGAGTGACCGATACCCGTAGAGTCCACGATCGTTCGGGATTCTATCCCCTCTGTTCTGGACCGGCGAAGACCAAATCGTCTATGTGCGATGTCTGTCACTATCCATACAAGATTCATCGACGATTGTCCGTAGTCTTTAGGCTCCCAGATTATACACAATATTGTATCTACGGAATTAATTTCTTTTCTAAAAGGTGTAGCATGCCGTAAACTGTTTGGTATGTGACGGAAAACGACTATCAGTATGATTGGGTTTTTAAAAAAAAATTTATTATCTTGAAGATTCGGCCATGCCTTTGCGACTGGGAGCTCTTTCAGTACAACAGCTTGAGGTTCCACGTTTCCAATTAAGGATAGTTTGGGTATTGTCTAATATTTTTCTGCTAATGCGTTCTAGTCATCTACGGATCAGTACTTACTCGAACATCGGTCTGAACTGCCAGCTGTTCCAACGATTTGATTTCTTCTTTCAAACCGGATACGGTTAGTCGAGCAGACAGGTTTGCCGAGAACATGGAAATCATGATGACCACAAAAATCCAGTGCCCGGTGATGAGTATTCGAGTAGACATTGAGCGCGGATCCAAGCTTTCACCTGCATTCAGAAGAAAATCGGCGTGGATAGGAGCAAGTCTGTGTTTCAAAACAACAGTGGCTGAACAAGCCGTTATAAAAACGAATAGTTGATAAACCTAAATGATAAGGCCCCTGTTAGTGGTTTGAAGTGCTCTGCATTGACCCACTGACTCCAGTGAGAAGACTTGTATGCCTTCAAATCGTCTCGTTTTATTAACAGAAAACAGACAGTTTATACTCGACGCGAAGGTCATTATCACTAATCTTTGCACCACAAGCTAGTTGCTTCAATCTAGTATCGAGTAACATCTCTTTTGATCGGATGGCTGGTGACACGGCCAGTCACCACTTGACGGGAATCCTCTCTCACCTTATCGATCCATAGTCCTGTCGTGCGCCATTCCGTTTAATCAAAACTTGACTTGGATTTTTGACAGGCGCTGATAGGCTGACGGCAAACGAAACTTGGCTGTCTATCAACGATGAGTCACCCCCTACCCTCACAAGAAGGTAAAGCATTTCTTTTTCTGAGTTCGATGATATGACTTGCGGCGTTTGACCGATTTTCAAGGGAAACCACTCAATCTTTAGGATAAATGAAATTGCGACCATTCATTCCACGTACTGAGTGCATAAAAATTTATTTAAAAGAAATATAAATTTCAACTACATGAAATTTATTGCTTGGTAGCTTCTTGCAACTTAGAACTAAC
Organism: Fasciola hepatica; assembly: GCA_948099385.1. NCBI lineage: Eukaryota > Metazoa > Platyhelminthes > Trematoda > Plagiorchiida > Fasciolidae > Fasciola > Fasciola hepatica. The sequence continues at coordinate 1,906,104 of CANUEZ040000112.1, read as the reverse complement.
TGTCGGAAGCAATGAGACAATAGGGCTTGACAGATGTCGTATTAAAATGGGTTTCATGTTCACCCTAGTCTGGATGCATGTACATATGGATTTACACCGAGCTGTTCTATTTTATTCCTCCAAAAACAGTATTCAGTAAGAGATCAAGCAACGTTACACTCATTGAGACGATTATCCATCGTTTCACTAACCTTGTTGAGTGCAAGCGCCGAGAACATACCAGACTGATTCTTTCAGCGTAAATATTGTGCCCTCGGATGGCCCATCCGTCCGAACAGCCTGATTCTGATAACTGTATGGCGAGAACTTGTCCAAAATGTAGACCAACAAACTAACCACGACGAGGCAGATAATACAACAGATCCAAACAGGGCTAAAATGAAAGGACAATGTGTTCGGAAAGATGATCTACCATGGATGATTTTCATAGTAGGTTGCCAATACATACAGCACGAGAGTGAAAACCTGTGAATCAATCATTTCATCAGTCAATCAGTTACATGATGAAGAATCCATCAAGCAATTAATGAAGTACTTGAGTATTCTATTGAATACTGAATTGATCGATGAGTAAGTTAGCTAACCACTAAGTTAGAGAACTAACGAATTGTCGACTGATTACTTGCTAAATTACCCAAAACTCCTGCCATTTTTCCTACAACTAGAAACAGGTAAAATAAAGTTAGCGTTAAACAGTTCCATTTATTTGCCCATACGGTGCTTTCGAAAATGAACTGCACTACGGGGAACTCACGTGGTAAACACTTCCAAGAAGAAGAACGGCCCCAGTGTTTGATCGGAATTTTCACTAATGAGCATTGTCAAACCGGCTGAATCGTAGTACGGAATGGTAAAGTCAACTGCCATTTTGCGTTCCCCGTCTTGAATTATTGGTCCAAGGCCTATATCGGCGTGCTGTGGAGAGAACAAAAAACGGTAGTAAGGTTTATATATTTGGATTTACTTTGGTTCTCTCGTGTTGTGATATATTTTCGACGGGTATACAAATGAAAGTGCAGTAAAACCTCTCAATAAGGGATCCCTAAAAGAGAGACGTCTGGAATATAACGAAATTGTGCGATTGCCCGTCAGTATCACCGGTATCACGCGAGCTCAACTGCATCAGAAGTTTTGAAGCAACTGATTTGTTTCCTGTAGCTTATCGGCAGATGCGTGGTGATCTCTTCTGCATCCGTCGTATCATTCTGGGTGATCTGGGACCAGAGTTGCAAGCGGATTTCCCGCTCCGTAGACCATGTCGCATGCGTGAGCACTTAATAACACTGGTGAAGATGCATTCTACTGGTTTTCAGTTAATCTACCGCTTGTCTCAAAGGACCACAAACTTTTGGAATTCTTTACCTGCTGATGTGGTGGAACAGGTAAACGACAAAGCATTCAAAAGGAAACTTGACCAGTCTGTGTTGGGGTTACCGTGTCCTACTCAATCTTGAATTTATGCAAACGAGTGGATTGTGGTGAGGCTTATACGGACGATTTCCGCTGTTCTTAATATGAAGTATGAAGAATGAAGAATAGGAATAAAGTTGTCTTAAAAAACCCACATAACACATTGAGAACAAGCAAAGTGGTGAACAAGCTCGTTTTCAGTTATTCGTACTCATACCAATATACAACAATACATATGACTCACAAAATAAGAAAGGGGTATGATGATCCAAATCTGTCTCTGCACGTGCGTGTGTGCAAGTGAAATTGATCACAGTGTGGAATGTTCAAGTGGTTGCACATGTGTTCGGGACCATGACGTGGGCCACGGAAGCTTAAGTGCTTGCACAAATTGTTTCTGAGCACACAGAGGAGGGTTGTTGAGACGACTACTCACGGCTTCGGCTGACGCCAAGGTGCGACAATTGACAACTCTTGATTTTTTTCCTCGGACTTTGTGAATGGGGCAAAGAGCGTTTCTCACCTCCACCGAGTGGTTTGACTCAACATGGTGTGAGCACACAGCACATGTAATTGTACTAATTGCTGCCGTGGTCAGCCAGGCCGGGTGGTTTTCACGAACGCGTTCGGATAAGCGCCGAGTCGTGCGACCAATGTACCTAGTTCCACAGGAACAGGTAAAAGAATACACACAAAACGAGGTTGCTTCCGTAGCCCACGTCATGGTCCCGAACACATGTGCACCCACTTGAAAATTGCACAGTGATCGATTTCAAATGCACACACGCACGTGCAGAGACAGATTTGGATCATCATATCCCTTTCTTATTTTGTGAGTCATATGCATTGTTGTATATTGGTATGAGTACGAATAACTGAAAACGAGCTTGTTCACCACGTTGTTTGTTCTCAATAAGAATAAAGGTCCGGACGAGAGACACTTCATGATGATGATGGACACCACGCCGATTTGTGATGACATTGTTTAGCATAGTGACGAACCTTATTCACTTTGTGTACCCGAACATGCAGTGAACCAGATTACAAGGTAACAAAAGGTCTTTCTGTCTAGATTGCATCTCTGTCGACCATCATGTCTACTCGATTAGGTTTCAAACCATAATGTGCTTGACTTATCAACATCGGTCACATGTAACCACCAAAATCACACTACTCATATTCTTAGACAGTCTATATTTGTCCGAAAAACAATGTGTATGCACCCTTAGGTTTGCAGTGATATACATCAGCGGCATACAATCTGTTGACAAAAGATTTGTCTGATTTGAATAACACTTATAAATTAGCCGACTAATTATGATAACGAATGTCCGAGATTTGTTGTTCTTAGATCAATGTTCCGCGGAAGTGCACCCCAGAACGAGTCGGATTCTGCCTGATGACTTTGCAGTTCCGAATTAGAGATATTCGTGTAAACCTTCTCGAGGTATGGACGTGAAACAGACCGGTAGAGGTTCACTGGATTGCGCAAACTGACCCTACTGGTGCATGAAATGCATCTGAGGAACACAATTTAGACGAAGAGTTTCCAGCTTTTTGAGGCTGAAACTTCAATAAAATGAAGATACAGATTGGGTTTATCTGGTACAAGGAAAATCGATGGTAGCCTAGAACGAAACGAACTTTTGGGCTGTTTGGGCACTTCGGGTCTAAATTCATACAAGAGCGGCACAGTTGTCCTAACAGTCTTTATAATTTGAATTATCACTACTGAAACTGTTCATAGTAACCAATTGTTGAAACGGTAAGCTATAGGTGTTTTTAAAATGTTCAGTCGATAGGGCAGCTTGGCGTCAATTCCCAGCATTTGTTTCCCGTGTGATTGCAGTTTTAGTCAATTTTCAACTGTGTCTAGTAACTGATGAAATAGGGTCAAGAAAATCTGGTTAGGGTTGCTAGCATAAGCTTCTAACCTTCAGTAGGATGAACCGCACCTTATGAGTGTTACTCTGAAACAGATATTTGACCGGAGTATATTGGTGTGTCGAGCCGTAGAAGGTCCCAACAAGTCATATATGTTAATGAACCTTAGTCAAGAGACGGCTTGTAGTTCGATCGTTGTCCTCTGCCACAGGATTTCTGAAGTGAACCGTTTCCTTGTGGTTCCAGCGCTTTGTGTTGGTTATCTTTTCTAGACTGGAAAAGCGAAGCAATACGCGAGTTACATGATTCGCGCGAAGGTTTGATCCACATCATACCATTCGCGATCAGTTGGTATGGCCAAACATGTTGCAAAAATAAATTTGGTGCTGGGTTCAGGACAGCTTATGCTTTCAGCTCACCTTGGATGCAATTTCACCAATCATTCCGTTCCACTGACCATCGGGAAGTTTGACTCCGTAAATCTCATTTTCTTGTTCCACGAACGTGTAGGATAAATCCATATCCTTGGCTATCCGCTCAAAGACTTCCACACTGTATCCAGTCCAACCATTCTGAGTTTTCACCACAAACGGTGGATCCTGATTTGTTGAAAGCGTTGCAAGATGGGGCTTGTGAAATGAGAAGTCAATTCACACAAATACGTATACACACGCACGCAGATACCTATGGCTGAATTCCTTTTTGTGTTATTCTGATCTATGAATTTCATCCTTTCCGACCGTGAAAACTGAAGTGGCTATGATATGAATAACCAGGCGGAGTGAATGCTCAATTCAACATAGAAAGCCATGGAAAGACGATATAACTGTTTCATCCTTGTTAGAAATTATTAAAAGTGCACATCCACCGAGCCCAGACTGAAACCCGAACCCGGTGTTAGTGGTAACGAATCGAACGCGAATTATCACCAGACTATTCGGGACTGGTTCTTTACGAGGCTTTCCCCGTCAAGAAAACACATTTGGTTTCTCTCAAGAATGTCTAGTAAGTAAATAAGTGACTTTCTTCTTAGATAAGAGCAAATTCCCCGACATTTTATGCTTGGATATTCTGGTTTTCACGAAATCTACATTGAAATATGTGCCATATAGTACACTTATGTGGCTAAGCTCGTCCGTTCTCTGCATGTGACAGAGCAACAAAAATTAGAGGTCGTTGATCACTATATATATATATATATATATATATATATATATATATATATATATATATATATATATATATATACAAAGCAACAACAATAATTGCAACAAAAGGTAAGGGGAATACAAAAACGGAGTATTAGAAACAGTTAGTAGATAATGCATGATTTATTTTGCCCCGTACACATTGCGATTTTTTGTCTTTCTGTTAGCCCGTATGATATTTTTGTGTATACGGCTTACGAGAGTTTAACAGGTAAACCGTACAGCATTCGTGCCACTGACTTCCATTCTGAGCCAAGTTCTCCAGTTTCTCTAACCAATGACAAACCTCGTCTCTTGGGCCCCAACCAGGGAGGCGGGAAGCACCAACCAAATCCAATGCTGACGCTAGCTTCTTCATACCTCTACGCCGAGTCACGGTCTGACCACCACGTCGCTTCTTCCAGCCTTGCACAGCATCTGTGAATGGGGTACTGAAGGGTAGACGATGGGCGGGCACTCGTAGAATAAGTCTGAGTCACCGGAGGTGGTGTAGAGCGATCACTTCATTAAGAGAGCAGCTATCCGTGCCTACCGCACGACAGCGCACTTCGCCATTACTTAATCGATGTTACTACCAGACTCGAGCAATTCCTGGATCTTGATAGCCGAACACAGAAGGCCGCCGAGCATCCTTACCGCGAAGTGGCCAGATTTTGCAACCGTAGACTAAAGCACTACGAACTGTGGCGATGTAAATTCGTCCCTACATAGAGAGCTGGATGTCACAACGGCACCACAGATTTGATAGGTTTGCAAAAGCCGTTCTAGGTTTCGCTATTTGTGAACTGGTAGCCTCCCACCACCATCTTCAGCTGTATTCGAGCTCCCGAGGTACGTAAATTTATCGACCATTTCTACCCGGTAACCACAAAAGGTGAGTGCAAGGACAGGCTCCTGACAGCCTTGCAAAAGTACTTGTCACTTGGAACACGCAAAATGCATACCAGATCTGGATACCCTCACGGTCCATCGGTTTAGAGCGTGTTGCTTCGCCCGTACATTTTCGCCTAGCAAGGTGAGCGTAACATATTCACCGGTTCGATCACTGTTAGGGATCGTCTCAGTCACTGCAGTGCACATCTACACCAAGGCCTTGAATGATGCTCGAACCGAACCTATAGGAAGAATTACTATGCACACTCATGTGCTACCGAAATCAATTGTCTAGACCGATTTTCAACGGTTTGTTTAGTGTTATTACTATATTATATAGCTTCCTCCCGTCGAGCTTGTCGTGAGAACAGTGACTGACTCCGATAATAGACAATTTTACACAATGGACACAAATGAAATGAAGGTACAACCAATTTCCTTAGAATTCATCTTAGAGAGACACTTAACAGTTACTATGGTTGATGTTGACTGATTTTTGTAAATTTCGTAGTACCAGTCATGACGGGTGCCAGTTCTTAACGGAGCAAGTGTAAATTGCTCATTGTCGCCCTAAACTCCTGGGTTCCGAAATTAGTATTTAATTTCTGCTCCCACGTATTCGGTGGTTTCCGTGTCAGAGCTTTTAATCGGTCGCCATCATCGTTAATTTTGCATAGAGCTAAACAGTCGTTGCGCACGGAGTCCACAATTGCTCGGGTCTGAAATGAACTGTGGGTAAGTCCGCGTTACTGTTCGTTAGAAATACATTACAGTTGATGAGCCCTAAATGACTGTGTCGTATGCTACCGTTTTCAGTAGTAAGAACATAAATTCTAATGACCAGGAGGTGTATGCACCTCAGGAGATCGCAATGTGCAGTGATTTCATGGATTTTCTAAGGTGATCCGATAGTAGACCGGCTGTGGTCAAACGGTCAACCATGGAGGGTTTTTAACCTTTCCGTCCCGGGTTCGAGTCCTAAATCTGCCGTCGCTCATCCCCAATTACCAGCTTCTAATTATCCACGACCACCTTCCTGAAATATCGTACCATTATCACTTTATAAAAGTAAGTGAATGAAACAAAGGTAACAGAGATAGACACTGTGTGTTGGTTCAGTGGTTCCATAAACAACTGAAGAAGACCTGATTTGGTGGAAGGTGTTAGTTTGGAGTTAACTGGCAGGTACCGTGTCTCCACTCGAAGCTGTCGGGCTTCTCTGGCTCTCATAGAGAACGACTTCTGACCAACCTTAACTCGGTGATTCGGATCATCCCGGACGGGAGCGGGGTGCTGCGGAGGTAATCTACACGCCTTCGAGGTGAAAGGGCCTGGGTTCAAACCCTGGATGCAGTGGGGTGTGTGCACCACTGATGAGCTCTAACAGGAGCGGAACTCGAGTCTGGGACTTGTAAGTGCAGGTTGGTCGGATGAACTGGAGTTTGTGCGTGAAAAGGTGGAGTCCGAAGGACAGTCAGCCAAACAAAAATATCATTTTCATGAACTCATTTTAGGTGATGAAAATAATACGTCTTGTTTATCATCCGTAGTTGAATGGTAAAAACACGTTAAATACTTGCGTGCTTACCGAATCTTTTGTTTCGTCAAGCAGCTATATCAAACGGGTTACGTATCTGAAAGTACATTTTCGTTATCATTTTCACTCACGTGAATTACCAGCACCCTGAGTGCTTGTCGATTGCTAAGTTCGGGAAATTCGGAAATACCATTCATCTCATTGGTCATATAGGAGTATGTGAAGTTCTGCAATGAGAAACGAAATGGAATTAGTTTTCTGCGTTCATTGTGGAGCACTTACTTTTGGAAATATTAGGCTAATTTTGAAAGTTAAAGCACTTCGATCCCACGATATACGCAAACTAGCACCGCAGCGGACAAAAACCGCAAGAAATTGTTTCGTGTACTCTCATCGGTTGCGTACGCATGGCAATAGGCAAAAAGGGCAAAAACTCTTGAAATGATTTGAGTAGTTGAAATAAATGTTTCGGACTTGATATTTGTGTGCATGTGCACGTGTATGTGTGTGTATGTGTGTGATTATGGGTGAATGGCTAAACCTACATGGACTTGCATGGTTTTATCGATGAGATGCCAATAACTAATATGATTCCCTTTCGGGATATCGAAGACACGTGAACAATCTGTCAGATTACATCCTTAATTATTCCTAAATGATTCCTCATACGACAAATCAGTTCAGCATCTGTTATGAAGTTCCTCAAATTGCGCACCTACGCCTTGCCATTCTCACTCGAAGTGACGCTTCCTAATCCTTTGAATTTGCCTCAGAAAAGATTTTACTGCCTTTATGCACCTTCGATGAGTGAAAATTTCTAATTTATTGAGGGATCTATCACACGGAAAAACAATAACCTTTATGCACAGCCAGAAGTTCCAAAACCGTATACTGTGTTGTGTACCCATAAAGTAAGATTTCAGTCTCATGGGAGATCTTTTAGGTTGATTGTCGGAGTAGCAAGGGGCAATCTCGTTGGTAAGTGATCAAACCGAGACTAGATACGTTGATCGAAGAAACGGTCCAGTACAGAAAATAAGTGAGGGATATCTTCGTTTTTGGTAAAGCTATCAGAAGAGGGTTTCGGAGTTTCGAGAGGAATTCATCAGAGCACATCCAAACTTGGAATTCTTTTGCGTACTAAAGGGGAAAGTTTTGCAAGCTTTCCTCGTTGTTCTGGAAGCTTGAAAATATGACGGACTAATAAAGTAATACATTTTCCAAGTGAAGATACGGTTCAGAAATATCATTACTTCGATACGTTTTCGTTCATCGAACACAAGAGCATCAGTCTGGACCCTGCTTTTTTGAGTGAGACACATTTACATCGCGAATACCATAGAAAACGATGAGGCAATTATTTTTGCAATACATTTCGGGATAACGGGTAACTGAAGTCGTTCATTCTTTTTCCCTGTCAGATAAGATGTTAACAACACCCAGCTACCCAGTGGGCTTTCAAAAGAGTCATCCAATAAAAGCATCTTTCTCGTTCAGATGAAGTAAAGTGAGGTGGATTACCGCATAATGCATCAAAACTTGTCCAAATCAAATTCTGTCACTGCCTTACATTTACACCCGTTCGCTTGGCATCTCCCCAATCGTCCATTCAAAGATCCTCACTCATGCGGACCTATTTTCCATTAAAACCACACATATTTTGAGATCCAGCTTTCGCTCCCGACTAGTGAATGGCCGAACACATGCCAAAGTACACACCTGACGGGATGATACAGCCCAATAAAAAAAATAAAAACTCGAACATCACTTATAACTTGACCGAAAGCAATCATCGGGTGAACCGAACGAACGCGATTTGAGTCTTGTTATATCGCCACGACAAACATCGATTTAGGGTGGTGTGCCTTCCGTAGTTGAAGTGAAGCACCACCTCCACCCCCACCCCCCACCGAGCACACACACAATTTCAAGTCCGTTACATTCACTCCACTCACTCAATTCATCTTCCGTGACCGATGAGAATACACGAAGTAAACTCTTCTCACAATGTTGATCTAATATGCTAGTTTTGGCACATCATTTATTTAATGTTTCATTTCGGAAACTGGTTTGCTTGAATTTCTTCGAAAATTTCCCACACATGTATAAAGGTATAGTTTTAACTCCCTGAATATCCGAATTTTTCGGATTAATCAATCTCCAACGTACGAGTTTGCATTCTAGTAAGCTTTTCTAAATTATCTAATATGATTCACCATGCAGTTTCAAAGCTCGACTCGTCATTGAAAACCATGGAAGCACCGTACAGTTGTTTCATCCTTGTAAGGAACTATCAGCAGTGCTCATCTACCCAGTCCCACGGGGACTCGAACCCGGGGTGAACGATGGCGGGTCAAACACCTTGATGGCAAGGCTATCCGAGTTGGCTCTCAGTTACACGGAGAAGTTACGATAAATCATTCCTTACACAAGAAAACATTTCCTTATCTTGTTAAAATCCAGGCTATTAGCAAAAATTATGAACACTAAATAACTGAGCTCACCAGTGCTTTAGCAGCCGTAGAAGTGTATAACAAATGGATAGATATGCCTCCGTCTGTTGGACGTACAGCTTCATTCAAGAGACATGACCTGGTACATAATTCTATGGAAGGATGTGTAATAATCGTAATGGACTGAACTGATAGTCCGTATTGGAACTGTCCCCACCCAGAACTACGCGAACGGAAGTAGCAAGAAGAACAAGGCCGCGAAATAGCACTTTAGTAGCATTGCAGAGTGGGCTTGTATAAATATGTTAAATTAGAGAATATAACTGGTAGACTCGAAGATGACCAGTCAGAGGGAGCTTTTGTCGGACTTGTCCGTGGTGATCCTGATTGGTTGAGGTTTATCTGCATGCGTGGCTACGAAGCTGTACCTGGCCGTATCACGTGTGACAGCTGCTAAATCCCCACAGGATGGTTTCCATAGAATAATTTCCGGTCTGACCTACTGGTAGTTCTTATTTTCTTGAACTTTTTGAATTTTAAAGGAGCTCCTAAAACCGTTACTCGTAAAGAAACATTTCTTAAGGTTACAAGATTCAGAAAGACAGTCAATAACGACTGCTATAAATCTCTACTAGACTTGTCAAAAACACCCTGAACAATGCAGAATTCAGAAAGCTAGAAAAATAAGAGCTTTCAGTTTGTCAGTTCAGAAGTTAATGAAGGAGCTCTGTACTGCTGTGGGTCAAGTCAAGTCTCCCTGCCTGCCTGCCTGCTTGCCTGTCTGTCTGTCTGTCTGTCTGTCTGTCTGTCTGTCTGTCTGCCTTCCTGTCTGCCTCTATTTCTCTTTCTCTCTCTCTCGCGCGCGATATATATATATATATATATATATATATATATATATCAATAAGTCTTGGATTATTTGAAAAGGCGTTTTCTGTGATATGTATATTTGAGATGTTAGAGAATTCCATTTGTGCGAATAGCCCCTACAATTGGCCATTGGATGGCTAATGCGTTGTGTTATCAGATGGTGTTATCAGTTGCTACGTCGACAGATTCTTTAGTTCGAATGCCCTTTTCTTCTAGACGAAAACATCTCATTACATTTATTTATTCACTTAGTAACCAAGGTAATGCCGATTGCGTGTTTACCAGTCTACAGCTTGGCCGACGCCGAAAATAAGGCCAATCATGGTCCTGATAAGATACTCAATACGAGAACATCCGTTTTGATTATGGAGGTTTTGAACAACGAGATTAGAATAGACTGACGATGTCGATAATATCAACGACAAAATGACAAGGCGAAATAGCTGATGTTCATTTCTCTCATATGACGAACACACACAAAAAATAGGCATGAGAAGGTTTATTAAACGGTCACAGGAGAATCACCAAAACCCTTCAATAGAGTGCGCAGAATACATAGCCTCAGATTCTTTTGTTGTAACTTTTAGTATAGCGTACACAACGAGAACTAAGAACTTTAAATGATCTGTGCTTCTAAACTTCTTGCACAGCTAGAGTGGGTGCAGAAGAGGACTATTATGTAGGATATGATCAAACACGACTGCAATGTGTTGAAAGGTTTTGCCTCTTCAACAGTCATGAATACGTGATCATCTAGTAAATTACGTCACAAAAGTTGTCTTGGATCTCCGTTACTCTCGCAATATATGGATTCTCGTGACAAGCATCATAACATGGACAATAAAAAAACCCACTACTAAAAACTACCTGGAACAAATGCATCGATTTGCTGCTTGTATTTGGACACAAGGGATGCTTAGATGGCACCAGAATTGTGACGGTCAAAGATATACGGGTTTTCCACGTGTAGCGGATCAAACAGTAGCCGAAGTAGTTCCAAGGTCACAGAAATAGAACTTGATAATTCACTGATAAAATAAATATATTCTATACGTCATCAGGAGTGCGATGAAACAAGTGGCTACAGTAACCCTGCAGAGGAACAGTAGTTCTTGCATATTATATTCGAAATGTGATCCTCTCAAGGCTTGATTAGGCCAGGAATTGTGTTGAGACGGACCGTAGCAAAGCCGTCTGTCACCAGGGTTGATCGAAACTGCTAGGCTTCAAACCGACTTCCTCTAAATGGAAAGCCTTAGACTTATATCATTCGAAATACCGCCGGAATGATAACCTTATTGCTTTCTCGACGCATCGTACACTGTTGGAAATTCTTGCCATTACTGAGCGATTGTTTCATTTGCCTTTTTAGGCATCATCATCCCCCAGACTTTAGCCACATCCTGTCCGAAAACAGTAGGTGGGTTCATCACGTTAATACTAGACTGACACTTACCACGTCGATACACTGTTGTGTGCCCATTTCCCCGGAAATTTTGCAACGAAACAGTCGCATTCTGGCATTGGTATTGATTACGGACCCGTTGAATATGATCTCACCAACCGAACCGGCACGAGCGGGCAACTTTGAGCAACGTTTCATTTGATGGATAGATGTGTGGATGAGTGAACGGACCATCGTGTCGAGGGGTCGATGAGCCAAAGAAAACAAATACAATTACGATCGTAACTGATGGAGACCTAGCGACAAATAGTTGTACATCTGAGCACAGAATTCCAATCCAGTACTTCATTCGGTTGTATGTTTGGTATATATAACTACATCGGAACACGTTTCCAGAGCCAAACAATTGTTTTTATTGATTCATTATTTAGTCTTTAGAAATCATATGGGAAATGGTTGTGCTGAAATCGTCAAGGCTCATTCGGATTGGACATAGTTTGTGAGAGGGGGTTGGGGTAGATCGACTTGTCGATCCGCACGACTAGGTTGTCACAGTCACGTGGTTCGGAGTTGAGTCACTGGGGTGCGGGTGGTCCACTTGCGGCCAAGGGAATTGGAGGGCTGGGACGAATTTCTTCTGTGTACACAGAGCAGGTGTGAAAAGACGGATCCTAATCACCTCTGCCGTGGCCAGTTTACGTAAGCTGATGTGTTTTATGGGGATTGGGGGCATTTGACAGACCATTTGGAATGCCGAATCTATGCTTATTTGATGATCTGAGTCTACCTGATGCCCGAGAGTGGCACTCCACTCCAGGAGAACGGAAAAAGACGGCCCACGCTGAGAAACAGATATAAAGTCTCTGAAAGATCGAGGCTATTTTGACCAGCTGACTTTCGAAACAATCAAGCCATGCGGGTCTACGGTTCCACGGTTAGATGGATTACCCAAGACTCATAAAACAGACACATCCTTAAGATCAATTCTCTCTACGATAAACTCGCCTTATCATGAAACAGCCAAATGACTCGCAGCTAAATTGGAACCCACTCGTAGGAGTCTCGCCAAATACAGTCTCCAAGATTCATTTCAATTCGTTGAAGCCATCAAACACAGAAACATAAAAGCTGATCAAGTGTTTTCTCTGGAGGTGACCCTGCTTTTGACCAAGGTACCATCTTAGAGACTACTGACTGCCTTTGTGACCACACTGAAACGAATCAAGTGCCAATAAACATACCACGGAAGGACCTGAAAGAACTCCTTCTCAGATGTGCTTTTGACATCAAATTTCTGTTTAACGGAAAGCTGTATCATCAGTATGGTGGTGTAACCATGGAATCACTATTAGGCCCAGTCTTAGCGGACATATTCATGGCAGAACTAGGGAGTACTACATTGAAACAGGAGATCGAAGAAATGAACTTATATCGGCAGTACGTGGATGACATTTTTCTGCCTCAGGAATAAAGAGACTGACGTAGAAAAGACAAAACAGACGTTATATAATGCGCATAAAGCCATTCCGTTCACGATGGAGACCGAAAAGAACGACACATTGGCCTTCCTGGATGTCGCCATACACTGGAGCACCAGCGCAATAGCCAAAATGAAGATGCATAGAAAGCTAACATGGGCTGGACAGTACATCAACTTTATCAGTTTTGTACCCATACGACATGAAAGAAGCCTAGTCCAATGCGTAGCCTTGCGAGCAAGAAAGTTATGCTCACAGGAGACTATGGAAGAAGAACTGTGCTTAGTTAAAAACACTTAGGGAAAACGGTTACCCTGAGCGCTTTATAGAACAAAATTCGAGAGATAGACTAAAATATGCTCCAAGTTATGACGTCCCCAAGAACCAACTGTTTATCAGTATGCCCCTCAAAGGAGACGCCATATCGGACCTTGTCAGCAGACGTTTAACAGGTGCGGCGGGCGAAACATCTAACTCAGATCGCGATTCCTGTGCATTTGGAAGCTCTCCGATTATCCAAAATTCTAATAAGGAAGTGTGACCAAAGCTGGCCACCCCAATGATATTCCATTTGTTCAGATACAAATGCAATGCAATCTACGTTGGCTGAAAGGCAAGACAACTATCCCAAAGAATTAAGGAACTTTGCCCGCGGCGACTACGGCACGTAGGAATATGAACCATAGGGAATGCCACTCTCGGGCATCTGATAGACTCAGATCATCAAATAAGCATACATTCGGCATTCCAAATCGCATGTCGGAAGGGGCCGGTGCTGACACAGTCTGGCAGTAAGACTAAACCGTTTATCGGACGATGTGTCAGACAGTACCCTCAAAGCTAATGTCAATAGAACACTTACGGGTGACATAGTCCGGAATCGGCAAGGAGACCTGGAATGCTAAAACTGATCTCTGATTGCAAGCAAATCTTTAACACATCAGATCCTATTCACGACATGCTTTCACTCACTTTTCTCACTGTGTCTGCAAAACGATAATAACGTGTATCCTTGGTCAGATTTGGTGTGCTCATTTGACACAAGGTAGTTCCCGGTTCAGCAGTTCTTTTTGGTGGCCAATTTCCTTTTCGACTGACTTCATCGTAGGCAATTACCGCTGTCCTAATTGCCTCGTAAGCAAACGTAACATCGAGCTGATTAGACAGATGGGGTCGGAGAGAAGACGCTTGACATTTTCGTAATTGCAGTGGAAAATTTGTGTGAACAAATGGTTATAACCCAAGAAGCTAGGAACTTTCAGTGCAAATGTGGGTTTGAAACTTCAAAGGTGGCGTCACCTCTTCGATATGAGTAGTATGGGATTCTATCTGGATGACAGGACAAAATTTCCCCGGAAGCACACGGCAGGTTTCACCGTTAATGCCTCTCATCAGGTATGCGTACCCCGTACTTTTTCGCTCAATCATCCTCCGAACTAAGCATTCCACAGTTGGTTTGCAGCTGTAATCTTATGTGAATCGACTGAAGCGTGCATGGACGGGGAGTCCATTTTTAGAATCACTTTGGCGAACTTCCACTCCCAATGACAAAGTCATTCATCACTTCATCACTAAGGAGCAGTATACATTTGCTCACCCACGAACAATGTTTTCGAAGAAACTGATGCCATCGTATGCCGAATTCGAACACATGCTATCCATGGGAATCACCTACCATTTTAACAGTCTATGGGTTTCCCCACATGGTTCTTAGGTGGACAAGCAGTGACTAGAGAACATGCGGCGTATTCAGTGCACTCAACATTTTGAAATTACTTTATGGCTATACCATACTACACATATGCAATTTCTCAGTCAGTTTATCAGGCTAAACATGCACTTTACAAAATCGATCTGGTGACGGGGGCACCATCAATTGGAGTGAGTTTTTTTATAGCGATCCTAACTGTGTGGAATATCCTTGAATTCATCAAAATGCGTTCATGAACTCGAACATTTCGATTTCTTTTGTCAAAGGACCAGTAACAGTGGGACATGGAGAACATCAGGTAAAGCTAACTCGTTGATCGACTACGTGCTGATACGGCCTATGAAGAACTTACATCAGTTCATGGGAATGGTGAATTACTACTGCCGTTTTATAGTCAGATGTACCGAAATATGAAATCATTTCAGGAGGTACTGCAACATAACTTCAAGTTGTTACACAAGCCGTAGAAGCCAGGGACGTATTTGAATTCCTAAAAAAGACACTCGTGCATTTGCAGACCGACAGCAACTCCATTTTAGCACTAAAATTTGATTCGTTCTAGACACCACTGAGAGCCGTGTTACAGCACCTTTCGGACGGTAACACACGGCCACAGTGACACTTCTCCAACAGAATTCCAATCAGCTCTAACACTATTGACGGAATCTATTACGTAATAAAAAAACAGTGCGTGTTGGAATCAAGAAGAATCAACCAATTTATGGAGGAACTGATGGTAAACACGAACACTTTATTGTGATAAAGATTTTGTTACAATTATTCGAAATTCTTGACCGGGTATACCCAACAGAGAATGTCGAGACTGTGTGACCACGTGTATTGAGATAAATAATATAGGAGATAAAACATACACGTTAAAGAGACAACTATCCACGGTCCAAACGAACGAGAAAAGTGGTACAGACAAAGTGGCTGTATGTGAGCAAGTTAGTGTGTGTGTGTGTGTGTGTGTGAGTGAGTGAGTGAGTTTGATTTGTGAAACAAAATATCCTGACAAAGAATAACAGTGTGCACGTGGGTAGCGCAAGTTTGTCCATCGGTTAGTAATGTTCTGATAAGTGAAAAACACGGTAGATTGTCACCTGAGTTCGTGCTATTGTTACTGCATGTGAAGAACATGACAGATTATCAAGGTTGGTGTCAACCCGCTACAACCATAACGCACCAAATATTATTTCCAGTCCTTTCAATGTGTCTTACTCTTTGTTTATACTTTTCGTCGATTTTCATGTCAACATTTTGAAGAATGAATTTGCAGCCCAATGACCTGCGTTTCTAATTAGCTGTTATAGCGTAAGTCAGGGTCGGAGGTAAGAACGTGGAATCAGTGCAAGCAGAAAATTGTAGTTGCTTCTATGCTGCAGACAAGCAATACGTGTACGATCGATACGTGACCGCAAGAGACTGAGCAGTAAGAGGGCAATAAGCGCGAACGGTATAGGCAGACACTGAACGCGGTAACGAGAAACAAAACAAGACAGCGGAAGTAAATGCAAATGTTGTGCGGCAGAATATCACAAGTTTATCAGCTGAAGAAATGTAACCACTCCGCGCGATTTTTTCACTAAACACTGTAAAGTGGTTTTGGGGAATTTGTCCCCGCACGCATACACAAAGCTCATGCAACTGTTGTGTACTCCTCATACATCGGTAACATATTCTGTCATCAATTGACGAGCTAGGTGGTTTCTGGAACGATTCATCGCACGATGGCCACACTACAAATCCTTTTTGCAGCCTTTGTAGCGATATTCGGCAGATTTTTCAGGAAATCACCTGCTATGGCGCATATCAACCACTCTCCAATTTAGACCCAGGATAAGCCTGAGTGCATTATCATACGTCCCCAAGCACTAACATCGCTAGGCTATCCGTCAAGGCTAACTCACAACATCCTGCTTCACATCAACAGCATAGTATAAAGTTTTCATCTGCCATTCACTCTGCGAGTTATTAACACGACAACGACACGACATTCAACCTCCAGCTTAGATGTTACTCCATAAGTTTCCAAGGAAAATGAAGGTATGAGCAATTACATCGCTATTTCTTCAAGGAATTTATTTCCAAATTAGTTCATACGCGAACAGTTCTCTACATGACTTCACAACTGCTATCATAGAAGAAAATTGAAACCGAATTTCTTACAGACTCCATTTTTTTAATATTTTGCTACTATTTGTCACTCAGTTAAATATTTATTACGCGTCAATTGTGAGTGTCTTTGTTCATAAATACTGTTTAGGCACGATATAATATTGACAAGTAACACCGCGGACTCATTCGTATTTTACTCCGTGCGTGCGCGCATTTACAAAGGCCCACCGTGCACCCATGGAAAACTTCATGGATAACACGGGATCTTGGACGAGTGAACCACACAAAGCTCGAGTGAATCAGTCAGGAAAATGGCCCAGATGACATCAGATTGCTATCCATTATGAGGGCATTTGTTGATGCGACGTCAACGCTCAACCTGTCGTTAGACCAGCGTGATCACCAATGTGTCATGTGATGTGCGAGCATCGCCTGTCCAGAATGGAGGTCAATGCATGAACCAACGGAATCGCGACCTACAGGACGACGGACAGATTGCGTTGATGGATAAGTTGAAAAAGGGAAATTTGTCAACACAGCCTGTCAGACCAGTCGGATCAATCAGTTTTCTGCAATAACTGGCAACGATCACTCGGTCTCCCACACAAAAAATTTTCATACTAATAAACTAATGGTAAAGGATGTCATTCGTATGACTTTCTGCTTGTGACTATTGCGGCCGGAAAAACATACTGAATTTCATCCACGCTACTATCGGTCGAAGTGACATCATCAGGATGCAATGAATGAGAACTAATGGAAAAAAACGCACGAGTGTTGTCAAAATTCGCTAGACGAACATTATTTTCGTAACTAATTCCTACTTTTCTTGTTTTGGTTGACTGTCATTTGGACCCCACGTTTCACGCACAAACCTCAGGTCATCCGACCAACCTGCACTCGGAAGCACCAGATTCGAGTTTTGCACTTGTTAGAGCTCATCAGTGGTGCATATCCTCTGCCACACCCAGGGTTTGGACCCGGGTTTGAACCCTTTCACTTCGAAAGCGTGTGTGTTACCACTGTAGCTGCCGCGCATTTCAGAATGTCATACAGGACGACACCTGAACAAACTTGACTTGGTGATTCGGATCAGCCCAGACGGGAGCGGGATGGCGCAGAGCTAGCATACACGCCTTCGAAGTGGGCCTGGGTTCAAATACTGCGGGTGGTTGTGGATATACTCCACTTATGAGCTCTAACAAGAGCGAAACTCGAGTCTGGTGCTTCTGAATGCAGGTTGGTAGGATGACCTGAGGTTTGTGCGTGAAATGTGGAGTTCAAAGGACAGTCAACCAAAACGAAGTTTCTTCAACCCCACACACTACACGCAGAAAATTGCGTGATATATAATTCCTGTTTCCTAAATTTCTGCTATTTTATCACAACACAAGACACAAACATGAAATTCTATAAAGTATGATGTCACTTACGTTAGTTCCGCTGTGATTCGTCAACGATCCAACTCACGTGACCTTGGCCACCACGACAATTAGTCTGAGGGTCAGAAGTTCGAATTTAGTTAAATGTTTTTCTGTACAGAAAAGCGGCGGCAAAATGAACAAGACTTCCTGAAGGAGAACTGTCAGTCAAAGGTTCTCTGTACTGAGCTTCTGGGCTCTGTTGAAGGCAATTCTGACTAGTCCACGTTTGCAAGCTGGCAATGCTAGAGAATTGTAACTAACGTCTGCCCCGAGTTGAGTTTCGGTGAATTCTACGCTGTAAAGTTCCATCCGGACTCCTGGTTAATAAAATATCTAAGAAAGGCAAACCTCCATCAAGTTCATCTTCGTGAGAAACACTGAGGTTTAGGTGAATAAAGTTAAGAATGTTAAGAAAAGGAATAAAACCTTCTTCAGTCATAGAGGATAAAATATCAAGCATTTCGTTTACTCTTGTCAACCGCGGACGTAAAACGTGTCAGTATATATACGTGGTACAGTAGGGGGGGAGGGTAATTGCAACAGTAAAGTAGGCACGATCGAAAGTTCTTACAGTGCGTACGTTGGGGAGAGTGAAGTCTGTCGTGTTAACGCCAGGGTAAAGAAACATTTTGGGTCAATCGTTTTTGTGCACGGAGTGTTGGCTGATGCATCATGATTAGAATAGCTTCACTGAACGCTAGTAGCTTCGGTACTGGATTGCGCAACAATGCTTTGAAACACTGGGTCAGGTCAACTTCGTGACCTGATGTAATCAAGTGTCTTCCAATCGAAGAAGCTGGCGGTTTCACGTCGTTGTGTATTGCCCCAGCAGGTTTCGTCATCAAGTTTGACAGCCATTTGGGTATGTGTTCTGACACTCGTTGAGTCAAGCAACGATCCGTCCTGCCAATGTATACGTCACCGCAACTGCAAGTGAACTGACAGACAATATGTGAGACATTGGGATCAACAAGACTGTTTGAGTGATTTTGAAAACATAACCTTTTGGTCGTCTGCAGCAAACGCAACTGCGCCGCTGTGTATGTGTGCCTTAGAGCTGACTTGAGATTACAATTTATTTGATTGAATAAATGATCTCCTTTAAAAGGCAAAGTTATAAAAACCTGCTTCTTTTCCACGTTCATTGTTTTCTCGCGCACAAGTCTCGGCCTCTGATGTTGTCTGATAAAGTTCTCCGGATAACCGTTAGCCAGCAGCGTTCTTTTTATGAACTCTTCTTCGTTTTGTATTTGATCCTCTGTACATATTTTCTGGGCTCTGTTGAAGAGAGTTCTGACCAATCCACGTTTGTAAGCCACTGGGGTGAAGCTGGAGAATTGTAAATAACGACCGCCCCACGTTGCTTTTCGGTGGATTCTGCGCTGTAGAGTCCCATCCTGACGCCTGGTTAATAGAATATCTAGAAAGGACAAACTATTATCACGTTCTTCTCCGTGAGATACACTGAGGTTTGGGTGAATAGAGTTAAGAACGGTAACAAAAGGGATGAAACGTTCTTCAGTCGTAAAAATTAAAATATCATCCACGTATCGTCTGTGAAATAGAAATTGGGAAATATTATATATATACCCAAAAATACATCTGCCAAGGTTGGGCCCAGAGGGCTTCCCATGGCCACGCCATCCGTTTGTTTGTATGTTTTACCTTCAAAATTGAACCGAATGTTTTCTGTGCATAAAAGAATGAGTTCTTTAAGGTATTGCATCTCGCGACTTATGTCTTCTCTCCGTTCTCATGAATTGGATAAAGGGGACCCAATGTTTCAAATTTCTCAAGCGAAGACTCCCCTCTGGTGTCACGCGATCTCTCGATTGTTTAGTAACATTACGCTGCAAAACGGCAGTAGAAAAGGCGCGTATCGAATTCCTTACTGAATGCGTACCATCTTGTCGTTTTACAAACCGATTTGTGAAACTTGTCGAAAGAGAATCTGCCAAGGAACAATACCAATCTCGTAAGAATCACAAATGCTCACATTGAAGCCACACGTGAGGAGATGTTCAAGCTCATCGAAACACAAAAGCGTTTCGTGACTGTTCTCGGCACGTTATCTTTATTTTGTCGAATCAAATTTGAGAACTTTTCAAGAGAAATGGTACGAAGAACCAGGGTGAAGACAATCAAATGCCTTGAGGGCAGCATGTGCAAAACGCAACAGTGGTCATTATTCCCGACAGACACAAGCGCATTCATTCACAATCTTTCCGGTTGTCAGTTGACTACAGCGCAACGTGAGGTCTTGTCGTTGGGATTAAATTTCAAAAGGCCGCCCAAGCAAGTGAGCCAGCTACAAACACGCGTTCGGTTCGAGAACCTTTATGATCAAGTCAAAGATCTAGTTCTCACGTCATCCGACAAAGCCGGCTGGTTCAAGGCCAAGCTGGTTGATATTTCTGAACAATACCTCTCTGCTCCCATACGTCAGTGGTGTTGTTTATCACAAGAACACCGGGTGGTGGTTAAACAACTAAAACAAATGAATGATTTGTTGTTTCTACGACCGGACAAAGGATCAGGAGTCGTAATTATGGAAAGGAAAGAATACATGGAAAAGATGGAACAGATACTTTCCGATGCGCAGCGCTTCAAACTGGACACTAATCCAGAGAACAATATGCTGATAGAGAAACAAATATCAAGACAACTCCAAATTTTACTCCTACATGGTTTCATTTCTGAAACTACATACAAGAAGCTCAAACCACTTGGAACACAGACGCCCTACTTGAGAGGATAACCCAAAGTACACAAGCCTGGAGTCCCTTTGAGGCCAATATTGTGCATGCAAAACTCGGCTTATCACAAACTTGCCCGGTGGCTCGTCGAGATTCTTGTCCCCGTTCGGAAACACATAACACCATTTTGTCTACAAGACTCATTCGAACCCGCGAATTTGTTAAACAGTATTGCAGTGAGTTCAGATAAAATGTATTCCGTCGATGTTGAGTCCCTTTTTACAAAGGTTCCTCTTCGTGAAACAGTAGATTATCTATGTGCTTTTATCTCTTCGCGCAACTTTCACCTGCCTATTCCTGTTGAATACCTTAAAGAACTCATTCTTTTATGCACAGAAAACATTCGGTTCAATTTTGAAGGTAAAACATACAAACAAACGGATGGCGTGGCCATGGGAAGCCCTCTGGGCCCAACCTTGGCAGATGTATTTTTGGGTATATATATAATATTTCCCAATTTCTATTTCACAGACGATACGTGGATGATATTTTAATTTTTACGACTGAAGAACGTTTCATCCCTTTTGTTACCGTTCTTAACTCTATTCACCCAAACCTCAGTGTATCTCACGGAGAAGAACGTGATAATAGTTTGTCCTTTCTAGATATTCTATTAACCAGGCGTCAGGATGGGACTCTACAGCGCAGAATCCACCGAAAAGCAACGTGGGGCGGTCGTTATTTACAATTCTCCAGCTTCACCCCAGTGGCTTACAAACGTGGATTGGTCAGAACTCTCTTCAACAGAGCCCAGAAAATATGTACAGAGGATCAAATACAAAACGAAGAAGAGTTCATAAAAAGAACGCTGCTGGCTAACGGTTATCCGGAGAACTTTATCAGACAACATCAGAGGCCGAGACTTGTGCGCGAGAAAACAATGAACGTGGAAAAGAAGCAGGTTTTTATAACTTTGCCTTTTAAAGGAGATCATTTATTCAATCAAATAAATTGTAATCTCAAGTCAGCTCTAAGGCACACATACACAGCGGCGCAGTTGCGTTTGCTGCAGACGACCAAAAGGTTATGTTTTCAAAATCACTCAAACAGTCTTGTTGATCCCAATGTCTCACATATTGTCTGTCAGTTCACTTGCAGTTGCGGTGACGTATACATTGGCAGGACGGATCGTTGCTTGACTCAACGAGTGTCAGAACACATACCCAAATGGCTGTCAAACTTGATGACGAAACCTGCTGGGGCAATACACAACGACGTGAAACCGCCAGCTTCTTCGATTGGAAGACACTTGATTACATCAGGTCACGAAGTTGACCTGACCCAGTGTTTCAAAGCATTGTTGCGCAATCCAGTACCGAAGCTACTAGCGTTCAGTGAAGCTATTCTAATCATGATGCATCAGCCAACACTCCGTGCACAAAAACGATTGACCCAAAATGTTTCTTTACCCTGGCGTTAACACGACAGACTTCACTCTCCCCAACGTACGCACTGTAAGAACTTTCGATCGTGCCTACTTTACTGTTGCAATTACCCTCCCCCCCTACTGTACCACGTATATATACTGACACGTTTTACGTCCGCGGTTGACAAGAGTAAACGAAATGCTTGATATTTTATCCTCTATGACTGAAGAAGGTTTTATTCCTTTTCTTAACATTCTTAACTTTATTCACCTAAACCTCAGTGTTTCTCACGAAGATGAACTTGATGGAGGTTTGCCTTTCTTAGATATTTTATTAACCAGGAGTCCGGATGGAACTTTACAGCGTAGAATTCACCGAAACTCAACTCGGGGCAGACGTTAGTTACAATTCTCTAGCATTGCCAGCTTGCAAACGTGGACTAGTCAGAATTGCCTTCAACAGAGCCCAGAAGCTCAGTACAGAGAACCTTTGACTGACAGTTCTCCTTCAGGAAGTCTTGTTCATTTTGCCGCCGCTTTTCTGTACAGAAAAACATTTAACTAAATTCGAACTTCTGACCCTCAGACTAATTGTCGTGGTGGCCAAGGTCACGTGAGTTGGATCGTTGACGAATCACAGCGGAACTAACGTAAGTGACATCATACTTTATAGAATTTCATGTTTGTGTCTTGTGTTGTGATAAAATAGCAGAAATTTAGGAAACAGGAATTATATATCACGCAATTTTCTGCGTGTAGTGTGTGGGGTTGAAGAAACTTCGTTTTGGTTGACTGTCCTTTGAACTCCACATTTCACGCACAAACCTCAGGTCATCCTACCAACCTGCATTCAGAAGCACCAGACTCGAGTTTCGCTCTTGTTAGAGCTCATAAGTGGAGTATATCCACAACCACCCGCAATATTTGAACCCAGGCCCACTTCGAAGGCGTGTATGCTAGCTCTGCGCCATCCCGCTCCCGTCTGGGCTGATCCGAATCACCAAGTCAAGTTTGTTCAGGTGTCGTCCTGTATGACATTCTGAAATGCGCGGCAGCTACAGTGGTAACACACACGCTTTCGAAGTGAAAGGGTTCAAACCCGGGTCCAAACCCTGGGTGTGGCAGAGGATATGCACCACTGATGAGCTCTAACAAGTGCAAAACTCGAATCTGGTGCTTCCGAGTGCAGGTTGGTCGGATGACCTGAGGTTTGTGCGTGAAACGTGGGGTCCAAATGACAGTCAACCAAAACAAGAAAAAGTAGGAATTAGTTACGAAAATAATGTTCGTCTAGCGAATTTTGACAACACTCGTGCGTTTTTTTCCATTAGTTCTCATTCATTGCATCCTGATGATGTCACTTCGACCGATAGTAGCGTGGATGAAATTCAGTATGTTTTTCCGGCCGCAATAGTCACAAGCAGAAAGTCATACGAATGACATCCTTTACCATTAGTTTATTAGTATGAAAATTTTTTGTGTGGGAGACCGAGTGATCGTTGCCAGTTATTGCAGAAAACTGATTGATCCGACTGGTCTGACAGGCTGTGTTGACAAATTTCCCTTTTTCAACTTATCCATCAACGCAATCTGTCCGTCGTCCTGTAGGTCGCGATTCCGTTGGTTCATGCATTGACCTCCATTCTGGACAGGCGATGCTCGCACATCACATGACACATTGGTGATCACGCTGGTCTAACGACAGGTTGAGCGTTGACGTCGCATCAACAAATGCCCTCATAATGGATAGCAATCTGATGTCATCTGGGCCATTTTCCTGACTGATTCACTCGAGCTTTGTGTGGTTCACCCGTCCAAGATCCCGAGTTATCCATGAAGTTTTCCATGGGTGCACGGTGGGCCTTTGCAAATGCGCGCACGCACGGAGTAAAATACGAATGAGTCCGCGGTGTTATTTGTCAATATTATATCGTGCCTAAACAGTATTTATGAACAAAGACACTCACAATTGACGCGTAATAAATATTTAACTGAGTGACAAATAGTAGCAAAATATTAAAAAAATGGAGTCTGTAAGAAATTCGGTTTCAATTTTCTTCTATGATAGCAGTTGTGAAGTCATGTGGAGAACTGTTCCCGTATGAACTAATTTGGAAATAAATTCCTTGAAGAAATAGCGATGTAATTGCTCATACCTTCATTTTCCTTGGAAACTTATGGAGTAACATCTAAGCTGGAGGTTGAATGTCGTGTCGTTGTCGTGTTAATAACTCGCAGAGTGAATGGCAGATGAAAACTTTATACTATGCTGTTGATGTGAAGCAGGATGTTGTGAGTTAGCCTTGACGGATAGCCTAGCGATGTTAGTGCTTGGGGACGTATGATAATGCACTCAGGCTTATCCTGGGTCTAAATTGGAAAGTGGTTGATATGCGCCACAGCAGGTGATTTCCTGAAAAATCTGCCGTACATCGCTACAAAGGCTGCAAAAAGGATTTGTAGTGTGGCCATCGTGCGATGAATCGTTCCAGAAACCACCTAGCTCGTCAATTGATGACAGAATATGTTACCGATGTATGAGGAGTACACAACAGTTGCATGAGCTTTGTGTATGCGTGCGGGGACAAATTCCCCAAAACCACTTTACAGTGTTTAGTGAAAAAATCGCGCGGAGTGGTTACATTTCTTCAGCTGATAAACTTGTGATATTCTGCCGCACAACATTTGCATTTACTTCCGCTGTCTTGTTTTGTTTCTCGTTACCGCGTTCAGTGTCTGCCTATACCGTTCGCGCTTATTGCCCTCTTACTGCTCAGTCTCTTGCGGTCACGTATCGATCGTACACGTATTGCTTGTCTGCAGCATAGAAGCAACTACAATTTTCTGCTTGCACTGATTCCACGTTCTTACCTCCGACCCTGACTTACGCTATAACAGCTAATTAGAAACGCAGGTCATTGGGCTGCAAATTCATTCTTCAAAATGTTGACATGAAAATCGACGAAAAGTATCATCAAAGAGTAAGACACAATGAGAGGACTGGAAATAACATTTGGTGCGTTATGGTTGTAGCGGATCGACACCAACCTTGATTATCTGTCATGTTCTTCACATGCAGTAACAATAGCACGAACTCAGGTGACAATCTACCGTGTTTTTCACTTATCAGAACATTACTAACCGATGGACAAACTTGCGCTACCCACGTGCACACTGTTATTCTTCGTCAGAAGATTTTGTTTCACATATCACACTCACTCACTCACTCACTCACTCACTCACTCACTCACTCACTCACACACACACACACACACACACACACTTACTTGCTCACATACAGCCACTTTGTCTGTACCACTTTTCTCGTTCGTTTGGATCGTAGATAGTTGTCTCTTTAACGTGTATGTTTTATCTCCTATATTATTTATCTCAATACACGTGGTCACACAGTCTCGACATTCTCTGTTGGGTATACCCGGTCAAGAATTTCGAATAATTGTAACAAAATCTTTATCACAATAAAGTGTTCGTATTTACCATCAGTTCCTCCATAAATTGGTTGATTCTTCTTGATTCCAACACGCACTGTTTTTTTATTACGTAATAGATTCCGTCAATAGTGTTAGAGCTGATTGGAATTCTGTTGGAGAAGTGTCACTGTGACCGTGTGTTACCGTCCGAAAGGTGCTGTAACACGGCTCTCAGTGGTGTCTAGAACGAATCAAATTTTAGTGCTAAAATGGAGTTGCTGTCGGTCTGCAAATGCACGAGTGTCTTTTTTAGGAATTCAAATACGTCCCTGGCTTCTACGGCTTGTGTAACAACTTGAAGTTATGTTGCAGTACCTCCTGAAATGATTTCATATTTCGGTACATCTGACTATAAAACGGCAGTAGTAATTCACCATTCCCATGAACTGATGTAAGTTCTTCATAGGCCGTATCAGCACGTAGTCGATCAACGAGTTAGCTTTACCTGATGTTCTCCATGTCCCACTGTTACTGGTCCTTTGACAAAAGAAATCGAAATGTTCGAGTTCATGAACGCATTTTGATGAATTCAAGGATATTCCACACAGTTAGGATCGCTATAAAAAAAAACTCACTCCAATCGATGGTGCCCCCGTCACCAGATCGATTTTGTAAAGTGCATGTTTTGCCTGATAAACTGACTGAGAAATTGCATATGTGTAGTATTGTATAGCCATAAAGTAATTTCATAATGTTGAGTGCATTGAATACGCCGCATGTTCTCTAGTCACTGCTTGTCCACCTAAGAACCATGTGGGGAAACCCATAGACTGTTAAAATGGTAGGTGATTCCCATGGATAGCATGTGTTCGAATTCGGCATACGATGGCATCAGTTTCTTCGAAAACATTGTTCGTGGGTGAGCAAATGTATACTGCTCCTTAGTGATGAAGTAATGAA
Organism: Fasciola hepatica; assembly: GCA_948099385.1. NCBI lineage: Eukaryota > Metazoa > Platyhelminthes > Trematoda > Plagiorchiida > Fasciolidae > Fasciola > Fasciola hepatica. Next base: position 1,879,220 of record CANUEZ040000112.1, on the reverse strand, counting down.
TGACTTTGTCATTGGGAGTGGAAATTCGCCAGGTTTAATTGAGTAGAGGGATTTTGAAAACAATGTTATGAATTCGCTGATCACTAATAAACCTACTCTGAGACCAAATGGACTGATTGTTACGGGCCTTACCTGTTAAGGAAGGTGTAGTTTCACTGTAGTACAATTTTCTGTTTCACCTCTGCAATCAAACAGAACTATGAAGGCTAGTGGATACCGATAATGGTGTGTTGCCGGTCTGCGATTACGGAATTCCAAGATAAACGACATAAAATACTGAGGTCAAGTATGGGGAGTTATTCGTCGTATGCATGGATGATTCGGTTGCAAACTAGACGCTTCCGGTTGAGGGGAACGTTTGGGGCTGGCCAACGGATGTACGCTAGCCTCGGCGCCTGTGTTGACTAGAAACCGGGGTGTGGTTGACTTGTTAGTTATGTATGATAGGTAACTGTTGGAGTTACCCACAGCCGCTGTTGCCGATACTGGCTGGTAAGGTAGCTTTGCGGAACTTTTGAGCTTTTGATACATGATCCAGCAAATGCACATTTTAGCGCGTTCTCCTTAAATCGTCATTTGTAGTAACGTATGGTCTCCGTTGAGTCGAGTGAATGAATATTTGAAGTGGAATCTGTTTCGTTTGCTTGTGTTAAGATGGTATTTAGTTGCATCCTTGTTTCGTTCATTTGCTGAATGAGGGTTACGATCTTATCTGGAGTGACCTGCTGTTTGCATGGCAGGGCAGTCACTTAATTTGGAGAATGAGTGACAAAGCATTCTTGAATTCTGTCATTGGCTTTAGCTTACTGTTCCAGTGAAATGTCTCGGCTGAATTGGAAGAATAGCTCGGGTGTTAGTGGTGAGGCACTTTCTCCAAAGCTAGCGCAGTAGTGCTGTAACCGGCGAGCGTACGGGTCTCGGCCACCGAGTAGGTAAACAGTCGGCTGAACGTTGGACAGGAGCTGATGCAACCGGGATTCGTCAAACTATGTGGTGCGTTTCATCATGGCCGATTTCATCTGGTCAGGCGAGGAATTGGATCCGTAAGGCTATTCAGTCCGACAGTTCTTTCGGTACGAAGTGGGTTAACGACTTTAGAAGACAGCAAAATTGCGAGGTAAGCCTGAAGACTCCGTGTGTGTGTGAGTGTGTGTGTGTTTGTTTGATTCGCGAAACAAAATATCCTGACAAAGAATAACAGTGTGCACGTGGGTAGCGCAAGTTTGTCCATCGGTTAGTAATGTTCTGATAAGTGAAAAACACGGTAGATTGTCACCTGAGTTCGTGCTATTGTTACTGCATGTGAAGAACATGACAGATTATCAAGGTTGGTGTCATCCTGCTACGTACTCTTTGGCGGGTTCCCTGCACCTCGCTTCACGTCAGTAATGCACGATATATCACCGGCAGATCGTGGTCGATAGTGGATGTTGACAAATCATCTCTCATAACGATCGACTTCTATATTCGCTTGCCACTTGAGTAGGAGCTCCGGTAAAACATAGGTATTAAAAACATGTTTGGTTAGTTAGGTGGCTAAAACTAACACTAGTTCAAATCTCATCTATTTGAAAGTAATATTTTCACTTACGAGTCTCCGATTTGCAATATTTGGATTACAGCTCAGAAGGGATAGTGAGAGTCGAACCCCGAAGATGTTTATACTGTGAAATCATCCTGAACGCGACAGATCTTTACTAATTTGCCAGTATTATTTACCCTCCAGTTTCTTCGCATTGTTCTTCGAACATTCATGGATTGAACTTTGGTAAGGTTTCACTTTGTCAGTTATGAAATACGAAGCACAAACCCTTGACCCTAAACACAGTACCCAGTAAGTTCGGAGCTTTTGGCCGGTGGGTAGAGTTGGATTACCACGTTAGTGGTCGGAGATTCGAATCTCCGCCATCACCAGTTGCTTCGGTGATCGACAGAAATCCACTATCATCCAGCTCGTTACCACCCCTGACCTATTAGGGCCTTAAATGGTTTTCCGTCACTCCAAGTCCCCGTGTCTGGTGGCCGGCTCTCCCCAATAGTGCTGTGGGCCTTTGTGACTAAAGTGGTATACACTCCTTTCACTGCACTCATGCGCAAGCATGTAACAAAGAAAGAGAGCACTTTGTTGTCCCCTGGCCCGGTACCGATTTTGACCACTTGGGATTCTTATTTGGGTCCCCACTTCAAGTCTGACAATCTGAAAATTGCCGGTTCCGACTGATTGTGCACACCGCGTACGTCGTGGTAGTTATGACCATAGCCCTTCCACTGCACGTATGCCACATTATGAAACAGATCAGCCTAAACAACAGATACGTAGCTAGTGATGTTTTTGACACTACCTGTTTTACGTTGTCCCACTAACCCTAGTGGGAGGTCCACTCTACCTGTGAACCATCTCGTCCCGTGAGAAACCAAAGTATATATATGCAGGTCGTCAGTTCATGTACACACTCCCTTCGCCCAACGCATTGACCCCACTTGTGTAGACGACCACGCCTTGAGGCTTAAATGAAGCTGGCAGGATTCATCTCTCCAATCGGCTCCCCTGGCGTTCGTGATTTTGTGGGCTTGATACGGGGCCGGTGCTGACGGACTGTTTGCCATCTATCGAGCTATGTCAGACCATACACTCACACAACAGAAGTGCAAGTTCTGATTGCAAGTACCGGGGTTGGTGATAATCCTAATGGGAAAGTTTCTTAATTCTGCATATGAGACACACGCACACACTTTACGGGTTGTTTGGATTATTTCAAACGAGATGTATGGTTTCTTTTGTCCCTTATGCACGATTGTGATGAAACGGACCACTGAACCGCCGAGAAGAGTCGTCAAACTGAGAAGTGCAACACCAAGAGGGAAACCACATGTTTCACTAGGTCAGGCGTCACAATGAACCAGATGATTAGCGATTAGCTGTCTGCGACGAGGGGTGACGGGATCCTAACCCGTACCTCATTAGGTAATTTCTGGTCAGAGGACTGAAACCGCTATTCCCATTTTTTGTACTCTTCTACATTTATTTTCCTAGAAAACCTAATCATGTATGAAAATGGCGTGAACGGAGGTGGCAAGTCACACGGGGATATATGGATTGCTAGTTGTCATCTAACCCAGTCTACTTTTGGGTCCTCGTTGCCACCGATCAGATTGGTTTCTCCTTTCTCCCCTCTTGACAACCCTTGATTGTACTTGCCCCTAGTTGTGAATTAGAGTGCTATTGGTTTATGACAAATAAAATGGAAGTATAAAAAAAATATAACGGTTAATGTTTTTGCTGAACTAAATCAACTGAACTGAGCTATTTCTTCAATTCAAACAAGTCCAGAAAAGTGCTCAAACCGTATATTCACCTGATTCAGACGGGGGTCATCCCACGTTCGCGCGACCCTATTCTTTACACGAGCCAGAGCCGCCAGGTCTGCTTTGTTCAAATCCAGCTTGAGGCACAAAAATTCCTTGGAATTCTTCTGCAGTCCGCATCGTGTCTTACCTCCAGAATCCGTGTAGCACAACAATTGACACTGATTTGGATTCAAACTTTCGTCGTAGATAAGCCAGCTGGTGTTCAGCATTGATGGGCTGATTCTATGCAAATCCATCGCGTTTAAAATATTCTTCATTGTGTTTCCGGACACCTTCATAATCCATAGACCGGATTGAACAACACGATGTATCTTTTCCATAAAACCGATCAGTTCGGTTGGCTTGGTAGACTCTTGCAGTTGGATGAAATATCGTCCAACAAATTGCAGTCGTTCAAAATCGGAAAACACCATATGCGGACCTGAGAATGGAAGGGTTAAACAATGGCCTAATTTTATGTGATTCCTGATGAACCTTTATTTATTGACGTCATCCCTATTTAGAGCATCAAAATGACGACAGTCTCTCATAAACGAAAACGATGAAACTATCCCCAGAAGGATGGACAAATTGTCGATTGTAGTTTCCGGGAGGAAATGCTTTATCACAGTTCAGGCATGTGCAGCACCGAAGAACAAACAGTCTTAATATTCATAAAGGATTGGTGTTGTTCTAGTAGCTCTGACCGATGGCTCCCGATTACGAATCTTCAAATTCAGCAACCTACAATGTTCTAGGTTATATAACATTGTTATTGTGGCCATACTAGCCTGAGCCCTGGAAGAAAAATTCTAGGAAATTCGGAAAGGTTCAGTCGTCCTTACGAAGATCCAAACAATGCGCAACAAGTCTAAAATTTCGACGAAATATTGAGATCAATGACGGTGATCGATTAAAAAGGTTTGCACCAAATACAAGTTGAGAATCACTCAGGTTGGACTGTTCACAACGGTTGCCGCATACGAATCACACCATCTTGCACGCCGGTCTGGTTTGAATCTGAGATGGGACTCGCTGGACAAATGCACTGCAGCACTATAATTCTTACTGAGTCAGGCAAACAAGCTATACAACAGAGTGTTAAGGCTCCGATTTCAAGACCCACATTGTGAAATGATTCATTCAATAAACATTCCGCTTTGGATAAAATTGTTAGTATTTAGCGAGAAGCCGTTCGTTTTTACTCGGTTTGTAAACAGGAAAACTCTAGAGGTAATCAATCAGTCACTTCGCACGTAGGTAGACAGAAGCGAAGTGTAGGACGATTAGGATGAATGACTGATTTGTTCAGAGCAAAAGAACCTTGCGAGGTGATGAGCAGTCGAGGGGAATGGATGGTTATTCAAATTAATACAATCATTAACAGTTTCACAGCGACAGTGAGTGAAACCTTTGTGATGTCAACACCAAACTCAACAATCAGTAGTCTATAAAACCTATCATTTTAAGCTACATACATTGATAACCCCATATTTTCTATTCTATGGTTTTAACAAGAAAAAAGGCTGTTCAGCAACCAGCGAAATTGAACCTCCTTTAGTTGTGGATGAGGCATTAAGTTGTCCTTTCATGCCTCATTTGGTTCCCGTGTTCAAGGCATTTCTCAAATAATTGAATAAAAGTATTGAACAGATTCACAGAAATCACGATCCCACCTACGGTATGGACATCTTAATACATTTTTTATCTGTTTGAAAGACTTTCGCGGCAGAAAAAAAAGTAGTACACAAAGGTATCATTGACTATCCCATCACGGATGCACTCCACTCATTTTGTGCCCTAATCCACCGTGGGGACCTGAGGTTTGGCTACTAACGATTTTGTTCAGTAGTAACAAATGGAATTCGACAAATTTTGACGGTCATCGGAATCATTGTACTGAATGTTCAACTGGCCCCCGTAGGTTTTCAACGTTGAGCTGAACGCAAACACTGCACTTTGACTCATTAAAGATTAAAACAAAAATTTGGTTCTCTTAAAAACGAAACTTATCTTACCTATCAGTTCGTCAGTAAAGAGTACAGTATCACTGCACAAAGAGGTCAGCAAGCGACCTGCAATAGCCGACAGCGAAGCGATCGACGCAGCCTCGGGGAACCGAACCGAAGGTAATCCAATCGTGAGGAAACCTGCCTCCAGTGCATCAGTCGAGTTTGATTGCACTTGTAAAGCGCTGCACTCTCTTACCTCGGCTGTAATAATTCCAGCATCGATTTGACGAGCAGTGTGCTGGAACAAGCACTGGTTCTCGGAGAACATGCTCAGATCGACAATAATGTCCGGATGTTTATCGGGATCTTTGGAAACTTCAGAACAGACTATGAAAAAAAGTGAGTCAAAAAAACAGGACGTTCACTCATAGGGCTGACAGAGAAATTCCACATAGTTCTGATATTGGGCAAAAGAGGAAGACTATGACTAGGTGCACTGCTGATGATTCCTAACAAGGATGGAACAGCTGTACAGTGTTTCCATGGTGTTTAATTGTTTGGACGTTTACACCGCATGATGGATTTCGTAATATATATTTATTTCCCCAAGTGCCTTGGGATATTTTATAAGAAGCTGGGAACAGCTATGCTGGTAGTTTCACGCAATAATTTGTTGGCAAAACGCAACTGGGTGTCAGTGTATTACGTTGAATTCAATGTTCCTCCGTAAGGGTTGCAAGTGCACGATCCGTAAAGACATAGAAAGAAGACTCCGTAAATCTGAGCTTATGAGGCTCTCAAGCAAGCGCCCTTAATTAAATCGTTTGGGAGGAGCAGTGTAACTCGCCCAGAAGTACATCACCCCACCTATTTTTATCAGTATAATTGTTGACGATTGCTTGTGCACTTCCTAAGCTCAGATTTACGGAGTTTTCCTTCTGTGTCCTTACGGATCCTGCACCGGCAATCCCCACGAAAGAATACTGCGTCCAGCATATTACAAAACAGCATCCCCGAGTTCGAAGGCTCTTGGAGATTGGAAGAGTCATTCTTTCTTTAAGACCTGGGTATTCCCTTGGATAACGTTTGCAAATTACAAGTTTCGTGTACATCACCTATCAAATTGGTGTCTAATGTCATGCTCTATCGACAAGCAGAAGGAATGGTATGGGGTAATCCACTAGATCCCGTTTTGATTGAAATCCATCCCGGTTTAGTACAGCGAAGAACAGTACCAATCATCAATGAGGCAGTGTTGTTTAGATGCTGCGTCGTAGATATATTTGCTGTAATTCACGGCAGTGCTCATTCATCTCATATTAAGGGTTGATAAACAGATTGTATGAAAACCTAAATGTTTCTGTAGAGGCTGAAGAGAACTGCTAGCCTCCTTTTCTAGACAACACTAATGAAAGATGTTTACGAGGCTCATGGGTTAGGGATATCCATCATCATTATCATCATCTTGGCCTAGGCAATACTTCCATTCCAAAAATTTATCTCCAAATGCCGATGAATGAGTTTTATTGAGATCTCTGTTCTACAGCAGGAAGAGACTGGTGATCTCAGAGAGACTGATAGATGAACTGTAAAAACTGTAGCCAGCAAGCGGCAGTGAGAAAAGGCACCTAGCACTTTTTCCCTGGCTCAAGCCCAGTTTACAAATTTCTTTGTCTTTAAAAACAAATACACAGCAGAACCAAAACACCACTGGATATAGGCGTCGCAGAACGCATTTCAAGATGGCTAGAAGAATGATGATGCTTAGGGTGTGCGAGCTCTGCGGTAACTGAACACTTATGTGAGATGGGTCACACAGTTAGACCAATTTACGCGTTCTCTCTAGTTTATCACGCCAAGCTGGACAAAAACTGAGCGTTTTCCAATAGAATCATTTTCCAATCTCATTTTACTTTCTAAACTTGCGTAATTCTCTCTTTTTATCAGGCCAAAGTTGGGATAATTACCTAATGTCGGACTCATATTTATCTGTTCCTCGTTTCCCATGATTTTTATTACCGCAATGAAAGAATCATCTTCGAAAAACTGTTTGCCTAACATGATGATGTACCCTAGCAAGGCAGAATGTAGCACTGCAAATGCCATCGAAATATCTATGTACTATATATATATATATATATATATATATATATATATATATATATATATATATATAACATACTTATGCACTCATTTTCAAAATCATTCCTACCGTAGACAGTGGCGGGATCTGAACATGACGGTAATGGTAATAAGTCAGCAGCTTAAACCAGAGACAGTTATACTTATCGGGAGTTAGAATTTTGTGCTAAACATCTGAGCATAGGTGTTCGTAACTAATAACTAATTCATCGACGGTGATGCCTGGCTAGCGCCGATTTCTAATTATGTTAACCATTTGGATCTAACGTGGTTTCTCACTTCAAGTCTTGTGCTGTAAAATACGTGTGTTACTCCTTCGTGGGACTGGGGATCCTCTCGACTATTATAAAACGAGAAACCCGAACTGTTGAACCCTCTCTGTTTGGCGTAAAGCAGATGAACATCTTCAGGGGTTTTCATAGTTCATACTTACTGGTTTCGCTAAGTTGATATGCAGCGCCGGCGTCACCCTTCACTACCAGATAGTTGGACAGAGTGACTGTGTTCACGACTGGACTGGGCGGATTTGTGCGAATTTCCTCGACCGCCATCTCGACCACCGACCGAATATCCGTCCTCTCCATTGTAGTCAGAACGGCTTGAATGGAACAGTTGTCACCGTTGCAATACACAGAAAATTACGTAAATTTGCAATTCCATTAGCTTTATGAGGCTTTGTTTCGTTATCAGAATAGTACTATCGCATCACTGAAAACTGTATTCATAATAATGGGATTACTGTGCTTTTTGACAAAGTGAAATATACAGTCCTCGTCTGTCAAAACTAACTTGAGAAACTGCGGTACAACAAAACGGTAAACCATATTTGGGAGTATCTTGCTTTGTCAGTTACACAGCCTTAAATGGTGGGCCACTTTCATTCAGTTGACAACTGCCGTAGGAAGAAAACTGGCTACAGTACAATCTATCGATTACTGGGCATGCTTTATTCAACGTTTGTCAGCTTCGGTGACATCCGAGGATTCGGATGGATGCTACGCACACATACTTTGATACCCCGTTTGTCGCACTGTGAGATCACACCCGGGCTATTGAGTAGTTCACAGGAATACAGTAAAACCTGTCAATAAGGAACAAACATGAGGAATGCCAAAAAGTCCCTAAAAACTGGGTGTCCTTTCTATAAGGGTTTTACGAACTTATCACAAAATAAAGACAGTGAACAACGCAGATAATTACCCGTGATACAAAATGAAAAACTAACAACAAATTTACTGATGCACAAAATAGTTTAGATAGAAAATTTTGTTGTTTGTAAACTTCGGAACGATTTTCGTACAAAGTGCACTGTAGTTGCGTAATGTTCGACAACAAATTTAAGTCACCGTATATTGTATAAAAAAGCACACACACCCCGTCTACAAACCGGAATGCCTGATTAAGTGCTGAAGGGACCATCTCAGCTTCTACCCGATGATTGTCACATTCACCACTACTGTGGTAAGCTGGAGATTGGATCATCAGCAACCAGAGGTGTTGGTTTCCTACAATTAGATCTCCAACAATGTAAATGTTTTTTGCACCCCGAGGTGGGAATATTCAGCCTCCAAATAACCATATACACGCCCTTAGAAAGGCAAATAATACAAGTATCGTCTTCAGCACGAGACTCTGACTTGGTGTTGCTCGAAAAGAAACAGACCTGTTGAGTTCACATTCTTCGCATCACAGAGTGAATAATCATGACAAATTGATGGTACTGGTTCATTGCAATTATTCACAGGTACCATGATTAATTCACTCGCTTCCATGACTAGAATTCGACCATGGATACTGCAGACGGATTTGAATGTTGCCAGTCAGCCTACTCTGACAACAAAATCGGGGAGTCCCATTTCACGTACTAGCTCTGTCACCTTCTTTTTCCTGATAGGTGTTGAAACAACTACACACTGTCTCCGAATAGTAGCAGTGTGAGTTTGCTGGAAGCACTGGACCAATGCAGGTAGGTCGATCAAGTCGGCCTTTGAAACCTGAGCCAGCAGATATGGTGGTCCACACACAAGCACACAAGTATACACGCACACACATGCTTATACACATTAGGCAAATAGACATTTTATTTACGTTTAATCAAGATCAGCGCGTTTTAGGACACACAATGTGAATAATGTTTGTTATTATGCTAAATAATGTCACCGCAACTCGACACGATGTTTCTTACACAGAGGCCTTTTGGTCCCCCAGGAGGCATCATAAATTGTCCCTTGTTCGGATAAGCGAAGTGTGTACTTAACCCTTATAAGGATACTGACGGGGCTTTGCAAAAAGTCCCCACATGCGGGGCGTCCCTCAGTCAGGGATACCTTATTACAGACCACTGTCGATCGCACTGGATACTGTTGCATTCGACTTAAGCAGCCACGTGGATAGACAATTACTATTTCACACACACGTATACACTGCAAACAACCGGTCCCTATTCTTTACGCTCATGGACATACCTGAAATTGTATGCACATGTAGCTTTGATGTCAGTTATACTCTACCCCAGACGGTGTTGACCAATCAGATCTTGTCACGTGTCGAACTGCCTTAAGCGGCCTGATCCGATTGTATGCTTTCACTTGCATGTGACTCTAACCCACGTACCTACGTGCTTCTGTATTCCATTACGTACTCACTCACCGTTGTACAGCCAGGTTTTGTGTCAACCTATTATGAATTAGCGGAGTACAGCGGTTACCTGTGCTGCTCCTAATTTGAAATAAAACAGATGCCAGTTCAAATATCATTGGCACACTGCATCCACCAACGAACTGATAGTTTGGACGCATTAACTAGAATTTCCTCCCAGATCCCTTGTGCTCAGCCACTAGTATGCACGGGCACAAGGAAAGTTAACTAATAAAAGCAATGTACCATTGTAATTTGGGCGGTTACATAAAGTTATTCATTTGTGAATTAGGCAGAGTTTGTTGAAAAGAAGATGCAACCCTTTCCACACAAAGTTTGTCTGTTGTTTGTCTCGCTGAATATCCACGGAAGCGGTTCCATACTGAGCAAACTTAACGTGTTGTGCGTGCAGTCATTCAAATAACAATCAATACTGTCAGCCTTCACACAACGAACAAAGAAAGTGTCCAACTTAGGAAACGTTTTAATTAAAATATCTGTTGCTCCCATACTGAAAACAACTAAAAATAATTTCCGAACGAGGTACTATATTACCTTATTATTCATAATGTACTAGGGTTAGTAATAACTATTAGAAGATAGGTTTCCTAAGGCTTTCTCCCGTATTTTTGAAATTTGTCCAGCTAACCTTATGGTTTGGTCTTGCATGAGAAGATTCACCACAGTCTGATTCACTTACCATCGGGATCGTGTTCAAAACACCCCAGTGGTTTGATAAGGGTTTTTTTTATCTGGCATTTAGCATTACCTGTCGGCAGAGAAAAACTTGGGCCTTGAAATCAGTCCGTCTCACGAACAAAAGCGGCTAGCCTCGTGGAGAAGTTCGTACTGATAATCGTAATGCCCAGTTAGAAATTTGGGCTCAATCGATTTGCACTTAATGTAATGGTAACGTGGACTTTTCGTGCTTTTACTTGACAAAAATTGTGGAAATGAATAGAACCAGTCATTCTTTTACTATTTTAACTTTCTGAAGTTTACTATAAAATGTAAAGTTTGGTAGTTTTACGTCGCCTCGGATTTGTGGTTAATTATAGAAAAGACGCATAAAAGGTCGAAAGCACTGACAAAATTAAGCCTGATGGGCAAGGTGGAAACCAACTTTCGAGCAGATCTCTGATGATGTCGACACTCAATTTATAATGAAAAACCTAAATAAGCCCAGCTGCACAGCTACTAGGGCTGCTGGGCTATTATACTTCTTGACGAACCACTTGGCAAAACTAAAGCCTTCTGCTACTGAAGACGATGAAAGCAAAAAATATGAGATGCTTTCCGCTCCTTGTGTCCTCACTGAGAAGAAGTTCATCTTAGGTGTCCACTGCTGCATGGGTGATGCATTGCTGTAAACTACAACTCCGGTGGCAGATGAGTGCTACTGCCACCTGGCTCAAAGAAGCTAAACCGGTAGCCGAGATACATGCCAAATTGCATACCGGTATCGTGAGTGATCCAAGAGTTCCAGATGGAGTTGGAGCTCCGTGGATTTGCATTGCAGCTGATTATCTCTAACGAGTAGTACTCATTTTCAATGATGACTAAGATGGTGAAACTGCCCGACGGATCATTTTATTTCGAATTTCCACTACTGAAGTTAACGAAAAAATTGAACTGCACAGTTGTATATAAAACACATAATTTTAATGAGCTTCCATCTTCTGATCTGATCGGCTTCTTTCGAAATCCATGGTATCATACTTCAGTATATGGCCTTATAAAATTTGCAGGCTTTTTGCCATGAAATTGTTGAATTCAGCAATGAACAGATTAACAATAGGATGGCATTATATTGTAGACCGTAAACAGTGAATTGTACCGGAGCTAGAAAATACGGAAATTCAGTGGAAATCGATCAGTCGTCCGTGTGACTGACTAAGGCGGACACTACAGAAACCGATGATATCTCACTCTTCTATACAGCTGCTTAGCATTCTACTACGTCCTCGTACACTAGACCCGACTTGAATTATTGACGAGCTTAGAACGGCTGACAAAAAAAACTACTACTAATGTATTAGGGAATAGCTCTTGGGGCTGATATGAGGGAAATCCATGGTAGAAAACCGATATAATCCCCATTTGACGAGTAACGAGTTGATCGGAGAGCATTATTTATGTAAATAACATAAACTGCATCCGGATGACAGGGAAAGATTTCTCCGGAGGCAAACGACTGGTTTCTCGGCTGTTGTCACTCATCAGGTATGCGTACTCTATACTGTATTTGCCATTTACATCAAAAATTGAAGCTTGGGACAATTCGTCCTAATTGTGAAGGTTAGTCTTAACTAACCTATAGAAAAACTTTCCATGAATTACCTTGAGATTCTAAAACGAATTCTTTGTCCAAAGCACACTGCTTATGGGTAAAATGAGATAATGGTGAAAGTTTCGTTGATATACAGGGGGTTCATACACTGTTACGCACGCCGATATTACCAATGAACCTGCGGGTCCTTTCGGCTATCCAGCCTTATTCTGAACCGCTGACCACAAGTAAGAATTGAATCCTGAGGTCGTACTGAGTCGTCACTGGCTTGGAAAGTCAGCAGGTGGTCACTCGCACGATGATCGACTCATTAGGGGCCAAAGTGCAATGAAGATTTTACAAACAATCCAGAGAGACTGCCAGTGTTATCAGTTGTGCGTAGAGCTGGAGTAGAGCCTTGCAGGATAGCCCTAGAGTTAAAATGTAAGACCCAAAATCTTGAAAGAATGCATGCTCCGCAGTTGGCGAGCCCTAACAAGCTAAATGATACAGCTGGGTAGCAGTGCGTCATCGGGGATTTAAACATCGATATGTATTACTTGAACTTGCAGCCTGGATGTTAGATAATGGTAAATGCACTTTGCATTTTTCTACACCCGTAAGTTCATCCTCGTGAGCATCAGAAGCGTGAGTAGATTTTGCTCCTAGAAGAGTTCACTGGGTATTGCAAAGGTGATTCGCTAATTGTTCTATGGGGGTTAGACGCAGCTTACCTCGAGAACAACGACACTGTGATCTCGATTTGGAGTTTCTGGTGTAAGTAGTATATACTCCCGAGAAACTTTGTTCATCCTTCTCTGGATACCTCTTATACCATAAATACCAAATCGCGATCATAGGGTCGTCGTTCTCGAGGTAAGTTGCTTGTAACCTACATGGAACTAACAGCGAATCACAGTTCTGATTTATCAGAGAACTCTCCTAAGAGCAGAATCCACTCACACTTCTGACGCACTTTTTAGATTGGTGTGAACAAACACCTACTGAGTGTGCAAGTGTCAGAAAGGAGGGATGGACAGAGGACTATCAGATTCGCATACCTGATGATCGGCAGTAACCACGAAATTGGTCGTGTTGCCGAGAAACTTTGTCCACCCATCTGTAGATACTACTTATATCAAAGCGTCGGACATCTGGTTCGGTGACAGACATTGCTGGGACTTGTTGTGTAAACGACACCACATTTTTTCGTACTGTTCATGCAAGGCATAACGTCGTAAAATATATCTGACTAGGACAGTAGTGTTCTATGCACGGTGATAGTAGAAAGCGTCTAAGCAGTTGGACGTACGTCCAGTGAAAGCATGTCCCAGTTAAATTATACGCGCCATCGGAAAGAAGCAGGACACTTCAACAGCTTACTCGTTCTAACATATTCTCTTCTTTTCGTTGCGTATAAGGTTTCTTTGCTTAACCGAATCGATGAACCCAATTATCAACAAACCCGCCGGCGGTTACCGTGGATTGTGCTCCCTGGGTTTTAAGATCAGCGGTAGGTAAAAACTGAACTCAGATGACCAGGGGAAATCACTCGAAAGCATAAAAACCAGTGGGAGAGAAAGCGTGTGTTGTGTTCAGCAGTAAGCAGGCTAGCGACAAGACAACAGTGTACCGTGAAACGTAAAACACGAACTGTACCGGAGCGGGCAAACCAGGGAATTTGAATAGGAATCGATCGACTTTGAGCCGGGCTGTCTAAGACGGACACCACAGCGTGCATTCACAAACGTAGGAAATTACTGATGAACGGCCCTAAAGTAATCATAAAAGGTGAGAGAAAAAAAGAACCTCCTGAATTTACAACAGTTCTGTTGAGCACGCATGGATCATGAAAGACTACGGGATAGTGTACCACCAACATATTTAACCGCTGGTGATATTGTTGTGGGTCCAAAATTGTTAGTGAAGACGGCATGCGGTTCCTCGGGAAGTAAAAAAAACGATAAATGGTGGCATTTAGAAGTATTCGGTACAAGAAAACAGGCTGAGGACCAGTTTACAACTTCGGTTAGTTTTTTCTGGACTTGTGAATATGTTTTGGGTGTCCGTAATTCGCACCGTATATATCGTCCGCGTGTTCGCAGTCAACGAATTTTGACGTGGTTGGAAGTTGTTCAGAATACAAAGAAAAGAAAAAGTGGCTAGAAAATTGCACCCCGTAAGATACCAAAACTAACTGGAAGAGAAGAGAACTTTTGTCGTTGGAACAAATGAAATGTCTTCAATCAGTAAATTAGTCTGGAATAAGCCTGCGGATGTTTGTATTAACACCACTTACGGAGAGCACACTGGACAGTACTGATCAATCAAGGCAACCAAACGCGACTTTGTAATCTAAAAACATCATTCTGACAATCTTACATACTCTGCCCAAAACCAAAGCTATTCAGTGACCTAGATAAGCTACCGCGTCGTGTGGGGAGCGAAGACCGGTTAGCAAGCTGGTATGTATCTTCATCAGCAAAACCCATGTTAATTCACGGTAACAAAAGCCTCTCGATCAATCCGAGCATCACGGAAGTGCTGGCCACGGTGCTGCATTTCCCAGGTTTTTCATGTTGACATTCATTATCTTGGCCTATCTCTAAATGTTGGGGATTTTCCCGCCGGTAATTATATATGTATATATATATATA
This sequence comes from Fasciola hepatica, assembly GCA_948099385.1. Lineage (NCBI taxonomy): Eukaryota > Metazoa > Platyhelminthes > Trematoda > Plagiorchiida > Fasciolidae > Fasciola > Fasciola hepatica. Next base: position 1,864,215 of record CANUEZ040000112.1, on the reverse strand, counting down.
TATATATATATATATATATATATATACTATAGTAAGTAGTATGTAAAAGTGTGGGCTAAATTCCTCCGGAAGCACACGACAGGTTTCGCGGTTGTTATCTCTCATCACGTATGCTTACTCGGTACTCCTCTGCCCACTGGTCCTAATACTTGTACACTCCGATGTTATATGTCCACTAGAATCTAACGTATGTATAAAGAGCAGCTGTTTCACGTGTCTAAGTGCAGTAACTGGAAAAGGCCAGCTCCATTATATTCACTCCGTTATTATCCAAATCTCGGGACGACAGTCTCGCCATTTCCTGACCAGTCAGTAACTAACCCTTCCTTAGGCCATTTAAAATTGCCCGGAACCAGAATACTCGGCGAACCACACAGCGACCACTACGTTAAATTTTTGAACAGAGCTGAAAGCGACAGGTTACAACTAAAAGCTCCATTTGCATGACATGTATATAATCATCATTGCGAAGCGTTATCACATATCACAAGCGTACGTGTCAAATTTACCCCCCTCCCACACCATTCACGTGACTTCATCGCATAATTGTTGTTGACGAAGCATTTACTCAAGAGTAGTATATGACACTCCACTGCACACTATCTCTCCTCAGTGTGCCCTCTTACCTTATATATGCAACTGTATTAGTCAAAAGTGACGTTACCAAAAACGGGCATGTTCATTGTGTTCCTGCTCTCTATGTCATGATTGGCATTCACTCTTTTCTCCTGGATGTGCATGCCGAGTACTTCTAAAACAAAAACAAACAAACGTTAGAATTCGTACCATCCGCTTCATCTGAAGCTGATCAGATGGAGCAGAGTATCCCCACCAGAACTGCATTCTTCATAACGCCTTCAGACGTTGTGATTTCGTATGGTCTTATATACACTCTCCTCCTTCTCTCTCTCTCTCTCTCTCTCTCTCTCTCTCTCTCTCTCTCACACACACACACACACACACACACACACAAACAAACAAGCTGAAAATAAATTATCGTCAGGTCAGAATCCAGTGGAAAACGTCATATGCTTTGAACTACACTGATCACTATCCTTCCAGATCTCAGCCCTGAGAGAATAGTGAACAAATGGTCCTAAAACATTAACAATAATATTTCAGTAGTATGATTTCGTATTCTATCAAGTGAAATGCAGGTTCGATTGGTAATGATCAACTAGAGTACGGAGTGAGAAATGTCTTCTAAACATGTAAACATTCATCACAAATATCTACCGTTCAGAAGTAGTGAGATGTATAACAGAAAACAAATTCGGAACCATCAACTACTGGACCACGAGTATAAGCTCCACCGACAGTGCCTTGTCCCTTGGTTGTATTGTCTCGTATTATAATGTATCATAATACTTTTTACTGTTTTTCTGACACACTTAAATTAGCTCCTACGTCTTGCAAACTTATTCTCTGGGCATCACTGAACCTCAAATCGCCATTGAAAAAATCCCGTGTAACTGCTTCCGTCTTTGGAGGAATAGGTCACTGCGTGCATGAATTTCTTACCGTATCGGAGTGATGATGTTTCAGACAGTAGGCAATCAAAGCAAAATCGAACAATGTTCAATCGGTGGTAGTCAGGCGGTTTACAGCATTTGATTTTCACCTCGGAGGTCAGAGGTTTGAATCCCGTCACCAACACCAGTCACTTTGGTGGTAGACAGTAACCCACTGTTATCCGGCTCGTTACCCTCCCTGACCTATTGCGACATCATGCTTTTCTCGGTCACCCAAAATCTCAGGTTCTGGTTGCCAGTTATCCCTTGTAGTGCAGTGGGCCTTTGTGACTATGGCGCATACCCCTTCCAGGGCACTCAAGCCCAAGCATGTCATACTAAAATGACTTGCCGGACGGATATCTTGATGCTAGTAGACTTTTGTGCGTTGCCAGTAGGCTAGTTGGATTTTTATCTCGTTTGGTGTGTAGAAGCTGCAACTAATGACGTTTGTGACAAGCCAGATGACGCAGGTAAACAGTGACGCTTCCATAGGTTTTCATTGATGATTTGGGCGTCAGTATCATAGGAATTTTAATCTACTACTGATGATATTTGCTACTGAGTCGGGAAAAGTTTAACTCCGTCAGAGTTTAGTTGAGGCAAATGATAAATTGAACGGAAACTGCAGAAGACGGCGCGGTAAGTGAAATTCCGCTTTAGTTTATCTTCTTTTTCGTTACTTCACTTTATTATGCAATATAGGTAAATATTTCAGAAAGGTCGTTGCTGCCCATTAGAAGCTGCCAATTGGGGAATGTGACCGGTAGCAGAAGTAGGATTTAAACTCAGGTTAGAAGGTTCTAAAGCCCACCAAGAAGACAATTTAGCCACTGCTGACTATTTAAGTTTCTTAACAAAAATAAAATACAGCATTCGTTGCAAGTAGTATATGGATGAGTAAAAAAAGTTTCTCTGAAGCTCATGACCTGTTTTAAAGTTGATGCTGCCTATCAGGTATACAAAATGGGAGATTTATGAATTAAACAAACTAGAAGTGACACGGCAAAGTCAAAACAGAACGAGCTAACAATGTCAAACGTTGCGAAAAGGCTAAAACCGTGATTCATACCTATTCACTTCAGAAGTGATCCCCAAGTCAGCCTCATTCAGATTATCCCCAAAAGAGGCCCGAGAAACATTGAATTACGTGATAACCACTTCATTCATTCCCCGTATCACATATCGAGCAGTGGAAAAGTATCGCTTCTAACTGCAGTATTTTCTAGAAGAAAGAACTTACCCAAGTGTAATCCTTTTATACACTGAAAATGACCGAAAAATATCCGAATTAAAATTCCCCAAAAGCATAAATGATTCATCAGGAGTCAAAGACGCAGGCCAAATTAACCGACTGGCTAGATGATGCCGTGTGATTTGGGACACAATGTTCGCTCGTTCGAATCAGATTGCACACAGTTGCATCGTGCCACAACCTATCTCGCATTCGAGCGTACAAATGAAGACGGTGATAATAGTAATGATGCGGATAACGGTGATGATGCTCGGATGAGTCTGCTAACCTGGCTTGAAATGGTCTAGTGTGAGCTGATTTAGAGAGCTTGGAGAAACACAGTTGTTTACTGTAAGCTTGTGTGCATTAGGGAAGAAGTTTCTGAACCGACATCGTGACACACTTGAGCTCAAAATTGTGAGAGAGTGAGAGAGAAGCAAAACGCAAGAGGGGTAGAGAGTGAGAGCAAGACATAAATTGACTGATGTTTATTAGAATGCGAATGAACGGCTCGTTGGTCGAAGCATGTGGCAACAATCAGCGATCTGATTGCTCCAAGAAGAAATGGGGCTGATGGGTGGGAGATTTCACCACCTACAGGCATGCAGACATAACAGATTACAGACTCACAATCTTTTGAATAGAAAACAACCAGGTCCACAGAGACAGTAATTTTGGTCGGTCAAAAAGCGTGAAAATGAGAGACTAAGGAATAGTCTGTTATGAAGAACGGCCATCGGACTGTTCCAAAACATTGTTTAGTCTGAAAGGCAAATTGTCTGTTGCTGGTTTGGAGCGTAAACAAAATCACATGCCGATTAATCGTTGTGGAGTTTGTTTCGATTACTCTCTGGGCGATGGGTACCTTTTCCTATCCATATATATGCATATACATATGTATATAACTAAACTCATATATTTTTAGGATCCTGACCAAGCAGGCAAGATTCTATAAAGGTCAGACCAAAGGTATGTTGTAAAAAACAATACAAGGTGAGAAATGAACGGGGAAAATGGAGTTAGAAATGTTGGTGGTGCTGCTTGAGGTGAGCTAAAGAAAACCAGACTGTCTCGTGGATCGTGTTGTTATCTACTCCTCTTGGTATCTCCAAAAGCCGGGATACAACTCCTAAAGTACTTGAATCCGTAGACCTTTTCTGTTAGACTACCGCACGGGGTGATTTTAGGCTGGAGTTCCTATCAGCCTTACAAAAGCTTTTACTGACTGGTTGAAAAGAAGTACAAAACGAACATAGATACCTGAATCAGCATGATAAGTCAAGTAAATTTTTCACTTGACCGGTTGACTAGTCAGTGGCTGCATGCTAAATTCAGTAAAGATACAAGGAAAGAAGTAAAACCGTAAATTGCGAAATTATTAAGCTTAGAATGCTTCTCAGGTCCCTTTCGATAATTCTGTGATTTGTAGCGGACCTAGCAAGATAGCGAACTTGCGAGGATTATTCCGAGAAAAGCGCCTAGGATGTGACAAGATGTTGAACAATGTTTACTGTGTAATTAGAGCGTTTATGACTGGCCAGCTCCTTAGTATCTTCCAAGCCGTGTAGCTTTCCGATGCGGTACACTGAGGTATACTGCTGCATTCGTAAAAGTATTCTGGGGATATGACGATCAGTCTGAAGTCCTCAACAAGCAAGCTAGGGAATATGACAGGAGTAGTATAGAACCAAAATGGCAGGATAAAAGAGAATACAAAACTTTCGGTGCATTGAAGCCAAGTAGTTAATGAATCCAGCTATATTAGTCTACTCGTCTGATTTTCCGGGAAACGAGAGCCTCGTGCTTGGACCTTTGTTATCAGATCACTGACTGATAGCTGCACTGTGATATTTAGCTGTTTCATTTGCTGCCAGTCTGTTCACATCTTGCCGGTGATTCCGGTCTGGATAGTAGCTGATTCGAGGTCGTCATACTCTTGTGAATGCAGCACTTAAATTATTTCTAGCGGGATTAGGACCAGGATGAAAGTTGGCGAGTCCCATTACCTTTCGTTGCAGAAGGTGCGGAGGAGAGGTGCTGAAATTTCACGCAGGAGCAGATGGAATTAGCGTGGTGCTTCGTCTTGGATCAGTTTAAAGTACCGATTATACGGTTTAGAAATGAATTTCTTATGACAAGTATTACGACGGACCGTAAAGAAGTGTCGAAAGCCGGTGGCTAATTGTGCTGCATTGTATTATATTGTATTGTACTGCGTTGCATTGCATTATATCCTGTTGCATTGTATTACATTGTATGGTATTTTATTATATTGTGTTGTATTATATTGTATTATAGCGTATTGATTTGCATTGTATTGTGTTGTATTGTATGGATGACTTCAGCAAGTCACCAGGCTCACATTTTTGTCAAAAAACAGAGAAACTGACCACTGTTGCTGTGAAATAAACATACGGAAATAAATACAGCAAAAAAAGCTGATTAAACCACCGGAGTCCATGCGAAATGCCTCTGTGATTTTCATCTTTTGATCAGAATACGTGCTAAATAAGGCACTTTGGAATCGCGGAAGATATCAGTACAGGTGGAAATGAGTCCAAGTGCCGGACCTGTGGATGGATGCAAACGACGTTCAAATAAGTCATGGTACGGTGCACGGGTGAGGTGCGTAAAAATCTCCATGGTGAATATTTACTAAGCTATATTGTATAAATCACACACTCTGGAGATTAGCGAGCCTATGTGAATCAAAGAAATGGCTCACTTTCAAAGAAGCACCACTGATCATAATCAAGCCGTGGTATAGTGCAATAAAACTTATGTTCACCAGGAAGGATTGTGGGAGAGCAGTATTGCAAGACAGGGAGATTACGGTGATGGACAAAAAAGAAAAAAAACTTTTCTAGCAGTAAAACACCTCAGCTGATGAGTTTAAAAAGACACAAGGTACAATGAATCTTCGAGGCAATGGAGTATACTGCTTCTACTGCACTCAAGCACAACATGTAGGCAAAAAATATGATCAACTTTCGTCACAATTCCTCATCTCCAGCAGTGTACAAAAAGACATCCTCGTCCGCGTTTACTTCGACATGAAGCCATCGGTATTCAGGATCACAGTTTTATATTGTGCGAATAAAAGTTACACCCAACTTAAGGTACAGATTCAAGGCGTCACTGGATTCACTAGATCAGAATAGACTGTGAGATACATAAGGTTTGTCGCGCAAGTTCAAAGGGAATCAATCACGTAATCATCAAAGTGCCAAAGATTGATAAACGAAATGTTCAAGTTTTTATTCACAACATCCGATGGAACCTGACTGAACTGTCGCTTGCTGGAGTACTTAAGGAGTTTGAGTCGGTACAAGTGGTCTCTCAGATGACCCACAAATTACATCTCATCTCGCGTTTTGGGTATCGGATAAAGACATTAGCAAGAGCATTCAATTTGTGCCAAAATGGTCTAATTAAATGTGAGTTATAAACCTAACTCCTGTCGAAAATTCATCTGTAGCGGAAGCCATTGAAGTGACCGATCCCATCTTTTGACCTACGTAGATTTGGTGAAAACTTTAAGCAGACACGGAAGGTCTGTTTCTATGCTATGGGCTCTATTGGATCAATGTCACTGTGTTTGTTTCACTACTACTATGAATGCATCACTTATTTGATTTGAATTTTAAAATTAATAGTTGCTTCAGTTTGTCATTTCTTTCCAAGTAGCTCGAACAGTTCCACGAGACCAACTCGTTGTATTCTCCACGACTATTCCCCCGCCCACATTTGGTTCTCCGTTCTCTATTTCTTCAAAAGCTGAGGTCTTTTGGTTGTCCCATTTCTTCACTTTCATAATTAATGGACCACTTTTCCATTTGAACTTGGAGCACAAAGTTGGCACAAGTTTACTGGGTCCTTAAATGATCAGTTGTGATGTTGTTCAGGGTGCCATTCGTTCTCCGTATATTTATACCACAACAATCTATGAGCGAATTGACCACGGCTTAACCTGCTCGACTCTTTATTTTGTCGGTGACGTGGTGGTCTGCTGGTCCACCCTTAATCATCCAGCTTTCTAATCGCTTTCCGAGAACTTTAGCTATGTTGGGAACATTTCGTCACGTTCTAATCTACATCTCAATACTTTTGAAAGTTCTGAATATAATTGCCCTCTTTCTCGTTCCTCTAACCCAAGTGAGCTATCGGTAATCATCTCTGTCTCCATTTCCAGAGCTGACCTGGTTAAATACGGAAGCGATACGACCAGTATCAAGCTTCAGCGGTAAAATACATAGACTACCGTTTCACATTCACAATCTAAGACAGTTTGGTATCATTTATCCTTCTCTTAATCCTGCTCTACAGCTCTCGCTTGACCTTTCCCGGTCTACCTAAGATAGATTTTATCAAACTACACTGGCATTTGGTTATTATCAGTCGTGTATCCTCGGTTCCATAGTCTCTCTCATCTCCGAGGTATGTGGTTCACGTATTACAGCCTATGAAAAATTGGCCATTGATATTTTGCTGACCTTACCTATTCCCTGTACCATGACTCATCTGCATGCCGTTTGAATCACTCTACCCATTCCGAATTTAGAATAGTCTTTACCTATATAACTATCTATCAGTAATATACACTGGCCCATTTAGCACGTCTTCTGTTTGATAGGATGAAAATCACAGCTGGACTTCACATGAACCTCGGTGACTGAACCGTTTCCCATCTGTATTATCTTTTGACCATTTCACAGGGGCAATAATCGGTTTCGCCCAATCTTTTCGGCTAAAATGTGAGTTTGTTGACCTGATGAAGTCCTCGGTAGGGTATATATAGTACAACACCATACCATTCACTATAGTTAACATCAAAGGTAGAGATTTGTAGATCACATGCCAACCAGTCGTAACCGAACTTTGGAGTACCTGGTCATAATATCCCTGAACGACAGACTTTTCACTGTACGTGGACACAAAGCCGTATCCCACAATGTCCCGTGAACGGAATGTCAAGTAATCAGACCTTCATTCCAAGATGATACTCTCACTAATCAAAAGCTATATTTTCAAGAACTGTTAAGCAGGTGGGAATTGAAAAAAACACTTATTTAGATGAATAGATCATTTTCGTCTATCACGAAAGTTATTTGTTTATACTCTTGTTATGATTGATGACGAATATGAAACATTGTAGCGCACAGTTTGCGTACAACTGGTAATGAAAGCTCATTAAAGTCGAAGGAGCATATATTTATTCCGGGAGTTCTGACGAGATAGTATCTCGATTGGGGTGAAATTAAAAGAGGTAATACCACCAACCGGGAATTATTCTTGCTTTCACGAAGCTTCCCCTATTCGCTGGTCTTCATTTGGAAAGCAGATATCACCGGGAACTTCAACAAAATGGTTACGTATGCACTAATACACCCCGGCACACCTCTCGACAGGTGAACCACACCGGATATAAGATAAGTCAAAACCTCCAAACCTCGGTTGGAAGGTGATTTTTACTCATCAGAATCCGGTTTTGGTGTAATACTTGGAATAGATCCGTATCTTGATCCAGCAGAAGTGAAATTGATAGTGTCGGCTAATCCTTCACCCCTACCCAGCCATCCGAATAGTCACTGGCTTTCACGGAATCCTGCTGACTACCAAGTTGTACGTGGTGTGTTAAAGACTGTTACTTCGCTTTTGTAATAAAGCCCAAATGTGGTCTCACTGATGAATCACAGACTCTGGATCAGTGGTCGGGTGGCACAAAACTTAATGACAACCAGGATGAAAGGCTAGAAAAGAGAGGTTCGAATTGCTCTCATTATTCAACATATTAATTTGGACTGGATCGCCGCAGGGTAAAGAACACCATACACATTATATAACTGAACTTCTAACGCAATATTGCCTTGCTTATCACTACCACCGCTATTACTACTACTGCTACTAATACTACTACTACTACAAATTGTGTTGTATTCTCGTGAGTGAATTCCTTTAATTTGCAGGCCTTTTAAACACCTGTTTCGCGAAAAAGCATTCGCTTTTTTCTCTGCTCTCATCCTTTCACGATTATCAAGCTTTTATGACGATCTTTTCTGATTATTGTTTCAACACTATCCTGTTATTTCTTGCTTGTTCTCTCATTGTCTTTCGTACTTTCAAATTGCGTTTCTATATTTCGGCCCGTGTGCACCCTGCACCAGTTGAGTAAAGCGTCATATTCGGGAGGTGAGGTTCTGAATTATTTTGTAATTGATCAGAGACGTTACATTCATTTTGGATGAATAGTCGGGGTCATGAAAGAGTATTGGAATTTGGTCCCAAAACTCCCGCGATCTTCACTAATTTTGGAGAAGTGGTTCAAAATTGAGTACCTCGAGGTGAATAGTTGGGCCCTACCTTGACAAGGTTTTCACAGGCTGCCAACTAATCCCATCACATTCTTGACGAACTTGCCAAATCCCAACTTATTTTTATTAACATGCAGTATCAACACATCTCACCACTGAAAGTCAAGGAAGCGTTGTACAGATAATCTGCCTGGATTGTGGAAAATCAGCTTCAGCTGCAGTGCACATTCACTGAGCCCCAACTCCAGCTGGGACTTTGATCCGAAGTGAACTTCTGTATGTGGAACACATACCTTCTTTTCACTCAGGCCCCTACAGTGAAGTCATCCACCGCAAGAGTCGATGACTATGACTGATGACCGGCTGTTATCGTTCAGAATCGATATGGATATCAAACAGACCGCCCAAAGTTAGTCTGGATATCCTGGTGATTAAGTATTCTACTCACAGTCGTTCACCTCCCAATGGGGGCTCAGTGGATTTTCCGCAGCTGATGATCCCTGACAAGGATGAAACAACTGTGAGGAGCTTCCGCGGCTTCCAGTGATGTGCTGAGTATTGATAATGCCCGAGGAGTCATACTGCGTACTTCTGTTCGCGAGTGCATTAGCTCCGAAGGATTTACTCACAAATAGTGGATCATAAAAGCAGATATATTCTGATTTTCGTAGTAGAGTATTAGATTTTACTTGATATGATTCAGCATACAAACATTCAACTCACCATCAAAAATCATGAAAGCACTGTAGAACTGTTCCGGGAATCACCAGCAGTGCACGTCCCCGAGGCCCGATGAGGATTCGATCCCGCGGTGGGAGATCTTAAGTCAAAACACCTTAACCACTAGGCTCCCCAGACTGACTCCTAACGGTTGGTCTAGGACATATTACGTAAACGCGTAATTCTGATTTCTCTAGTCGTTTTATATTTAATAAAAAGAGATCTTTTTCATGATTTTTGTCCCCTCCGATTCTTCTTAAAACAATAGTGCGGTGGTTCTGTAGAGGCGGTGCATCCGAAAGCAAGCGGCCTAAGGAGGTGTTTTATCAACGGACTCAGGTTTTGAACCCAGGACTCCAAGAACCTAACTTTGGGATATCGACGGTGCAAATGCCGCGGAATCCTCTTTCCTATTAATCTCACAAGTAAGAATATTGCTTAAATCGACACTGAAATAAATTCAAAAACATATTCCGTCAAATCTGTAGTAAATAATGGTCGGTTATCGGTATGATTATTTCGAAAGATATTAATATGAAAGTGACATAACCAGCAGAAAAACACCTGAGCAGTTCACTGTTCGATTATAAAAGGCTCAGTAATGGATTGCACTGAATTAATGCAGTATAAAATGAGACATTTCAATTAGTTTGGAGATAGTACAGGTGGTGTCTTACTTGGTCACTGGCAATGGGATTGGTTAACAAGAATACTTGAACATGGTCAGATGATGCGTGGGCGGGCCGTACTCACCAGCCTGACGAGAAGCGCACGTTTATTAAAACTAATGGTCCGGCTGTGTTTGCAAGCTCAAAAAGGAAACGAGTCAGACGTATTCCCCTTGTGGGTTGCGTATTGGAATGCACGAATCGTGATAGATCATCAAACATACACGGAAAAAATGGGGTGAGGGTAGGACTGGACCTATTAAGTAGCATATGGCTTTGACAAGAAGCCCCTTAACGCACGGGTAGTATCCGTAGAGTGATTGGGAAAAGTGGTAACATTTCATGGAATATCTGTCGAATTCTCATAGATCAGGAAAGACTCTATGATACTCAAGCATCTAGCTGTAGCGGAATTGAACTCAGTCGATCGACTGCACGATTTTGACCTCAATGTTTGTTATGGCTAGAGCTGTGTGCTTAAGTAACGTAAATTAGCAGGGTAGGAAGAAATCATGCAAATATGTTTCAGGCATGCATCACGCTGAAATTACGTTACAGGTACTAAACGAGAAAAGCAAATCAGACGATCGATACCTGTCACTAATTTGTGATCACACTCATTTTACTGATCAGAGCGGAGTAGTGGTACGTCGTATAAACAGACAAGGAACACGTAAGCGAAAAGCGAATGGGAAAGGAATGCCATGACTGAATGCCAATGAGATACGAGTAAGATGATTAGTATGTCATTTTAAACACACAATGTTTTCAGTCCAGTACGGCAGAACATCATGAGGCCCCCGTAATGAGATCACAGTGATTGACTACACCCGGGTGCATTTAAAGCTGGGACCTGTTCTAGTCAGTATGAGCTGTATAAAGAGAAACTTGTGATCCAGTAGATTATCTCCTCTACCAAATGCTACTCACTGTCACAGCACTCCAGTTTCAGTAGTCCAATCAAACTCGAGTGATATCGTACAAAAATCAGTAGGCAAACTCTATTATTAACGATCAAGCTTCTCTGGGAGCGGTACGGCTTCACCGGCTTTCGGATGGAAAACAGAACTACCCTAAGCTAACTTTGCAGATGGCCTATTGATTGATGATTATTGACCACCATGACTACTCTTACGCATGAACCTTGAGGCTAACAGAAACTCTACCCAATCGCATTTCAGCCCTCACCGGACGGAATCTCTTGACTATGCCAATTAGGTGTAAAATTTGCGCTTGTTCCGTTTTCATGACTTGATCGTTGGCTTCCTTGCTTGCTCACTTACGTGCTGATAACTGGGTTTCCTGGTTACCGTTTCACCTACGATTTTGTACACGACAGAGTGATATACCGATTATCCAGTTTTTACCTGAATACACTGAGCTCCTGACGGATATGAGGGCCTGATTGGAAACACTCAATATTGTATGAGAAGACTGACGAAACGATAGAGTTTTCTCGCCTATTTCAACACACTTTACCGGTTGCCAAGATTTAAACGCCTTCTTCTGACAAAGTTCGTTGTTCTCATCTCTACGTTCTGTTTCGATTCTTGTAACTAAGAGGTTCTCCAGCTATTCGGATTATCAGGATTCTCTGATCAGGGTATCGAAAAATATTCAGTTCAACCAGTTTAGAAAAAAAGTTCACCGTGGTTTCGTGAGTCTGTGAGATTACTATGAGATGATCAAAACACTAGTTTTTAGATAATGTACGAGGGCGAGCCCAAATAATCCCGAAATCCGTCATGTGTCCCGTTCCTTCTAGCTGTTTTTGCCGCTCCAAAGGGCTTTCGTTACTCCGTTCATCTACCTCATCAGATGGTGTTCGTGCATACTCCTGCACACCCGGTAACTTTTATGACTGATAAATTTTCCGGCTTCGCATACGTGTGTGAAAAGACAAACGCACGCTGTAGTTTTTCACGGCTGTCGTAGGTCATTGATTGGTTTGACGACTGATCGAGTAAAGTGGGCAGATTTAGTCAACCGTTGTTAGATCGTCAGTTTTGACAGTGGCTTGTTTTAGGGAAAACATAAAGACCGGTAATGAGAGTAATCTGTAGAATTGTTTTGGGCAACAGCTTGGAACAGAACAAATGATACTACTTCTAGACACTAGTTTGCTGCATTCAAATATATTTTACTACTGCAAATACTACTAATAACGTTAATGGTAGTAGTAATAATAATAACGAATTTCATATGCAGTGGAGAAATTGACAAAGTCGTTGTGGAATTAGTCAGTCTTTTCGGTTTCTCTGAAAAGTGAGGTCTTCGGACACCTTCAAATCAGAAGTTGGAAAGACTTTCAGCGTTTGTCTGCGGTTCATCCACGCCGGAATTTCCTTCAGATGTATTCATTTTTTCATCCTGTAGAAAAAAGAGCCACAGGAGAATGTGTAGGGTCTTGTTCAGAAAACTGATTGCTGAGTATATCAGGTACTAACATTTAACAATTCTAAGTTGGAATTTCAAACTCTTATGACAGGGTAGCCTGCACTGCAGTTCACGAAAGCGTTGTAGTTATATTAGACAAAGATAAACGATGAATGTGAATGGAAACTATTGGGGTAGACGGAATTCCTGATTCCGCTCTCGTGAATCGGTATCCTCGATGTGGTCGATATTCCATATTTGATCAAAGAGCTCAATAGGAATTTACCTGGTGTTAGTTTCTGGGAGTCTGGACGACCATCAAACGTGAATGGTAGTGTTTGCTTCACATTCGGTGACAGTGCAACAGAATTTGCGCCGTGACTAATGAAGAAAAAAATCACTATTTCCATCTAGTGAAAACTATATAAGATCTTATTTAATTTCAGGAATTAGGTCAGTCGGTCACAAAGCGAGAGAACACCGAAAGTTCAAATGTCGGGAATGGTCATTTGTGTTGAAGCCACTTAATAATGGTCCAAATATTTGCCCACTTTACGTAACTTCGGCTTCGTGATGCTTTCGAATGCATGGCACTCGAATCTTGCAGTTAACTACACTTAGGCTTTGGTGTTTCAAAATCATATAAAGTATATGGTCGCAATTTTATTTCCTCAATTTTCTGAATTGTGGAGATGAACAGACAGCGTTTGCCCAGTCGCTGAGATCGCATTCAGATGTCAGCAGTTCTGTGAAACTTCTGGCAAACGTGCCAGCTTCAAGGCAGATTAAGTTCACTTGAAACCGGAAGCTGAAAATGCATTCCAGTGCAGTGTCCTCTGTGCGTTCAGTCTCATCCCTTACATGTGATATTGCTCAAAATTCAAACGGAGCCTTTAATTAGAAATTTCGATAATTCTTGTTATCGGCCTAACGAATGACCACCGATCCTTTAAGTTAGATCAGCATTTTACATTCGCAATTTATATTCAACTGATTAATTGGAATTTTCGGCGAAATGCACCCACGAGCCTTGAAATTTCTGTGCAACCATACATCTAGAAAGCATCCTTATCCCAGATCACGTCATAGGGTTTAGTGCACTAAGTGTGATTGCCCACTGATCACTATTCTCGGTTTGCGTATCGAATACTGACGATAGGAAAATTTGCTTTTCCGATGAAAAGATCATACCAGTTTCAAATATTCCAGACGAGAATACAACTTTTGATTTCATCACCACGATAAAGAATAAATCACAAAATTAGGGTCATCAAGCAAGTTCGCGCTCCATGCAAACTCATGAAAAGACAAAGATCTGCCCTTCCTTAGCCATCACACATCCTACACCTATACTCCTATTTATTTGCACCCCAAATGAGGTAACCGGAAATCTTCCGTACCAATTTTCATAGAAACTGTTATCTATCATACTACAGTCATACTGCTGCAGCCGCTACCACTACTACTACTGTTATAGTTCGGAAGACGCGCTTGGTAAATAGGCTGTTTATTGAAAACCATCCGTTCGGAAGTCATCAACATCAGTCAGATCGAACAACAATGCTTATTGGAATTCCAGTGGTCCAATCCAATTGGAGGCAGTCGTTATCTGTTCGGAGGATGCACTCTTGTGGTTCACATACCATCATTTACCTTACTGTGTTCGGTTCCTCTACAACTGTCTGCAATTTCGTTTTGAGCAGTTAACTACCTACTAGTTAGGCAAGTAGTATGTGCACTCCATCACGCTACTACTACTACTACTACTACTACTACTACTACTACTACTACTACTAATGTGGTGTAATTTGATTACCGAATGATGGGATATGGATTAAATATTTCGCAAGTGTAGTTCTTCAAGTTTCTGATAAATACTACTAACAATAACTCCAATTCACTCACAAGCTTCTTCCTCTTCTTCATCTTTTCATTAAAATGCACGATGCATTCGATAGCCAGAAATATCAGTGTTAAACCGATTCCGACCGCGAAAAGGATGAATGTGGCTTGAAATTCGTACAAGCCTAAGCCTTTTTCCAGTTCAAGTAAACAACTCTCGGGGATCGGAATCCACCACTTCGCTTCCAGTAACTTCATCTGTCCATTGAGCCACATCCTCATGATTCTTTAATCGACCCGGAGCATACAAAAAGTTAGATCAGAGAAAGATGAACTGAGTAAGCGAATTTCAAGAACACATAAAACCCATCTTATCAGTAACGGTGAATAACTCATTCAGTCGTTTTATCCCCAGCTCACTAGGTCGCTCACCGTTTCATCGAAACACTCAACCAATCAGTCGATCATTGGTCTACTCGGGCTAGATTGATCTGTTGGCTGAGTTCGCCTCGACCACCGGTGTCCACTCATTCAGTAAAATTGGTACCGCCAGCCGAAAAGTTCCAGCACACATCAATCACACATCCAAGTCGGTACCCACAAGAGTTGATCTTGACTGGAATATATTGTTCTTAGCCATCGTATGCGTGGTTAAATTGCGCTGAAAGACATCCATGTTTGGAGGTTACCGGTAAGGCTTTTTCCCAGTATTAAGTAGATTCAATTTTACACCTGATTTTTTCATTCAACTTTCACGTACCCTTACCTTGCTAACTTTATCACAAACTTTGTGGCGTATGCTTTATTTTGCCTATTATTCAGCTTCTTAGTAGTAAGTTTGCGAAATTCGACCCCTAGGAGTGTCCTCAGGTTTTTATTCAAACTATACTCAAGTAAAATCTGTATTTCACAACAATACGACAGATAATCAAAACAAAGAGGTTGTCTTAGGGACTGAATAAATCTTTTCTCTCACGAGGTCTGTTCCGCAGACTGCAAGCTCGATGTAATTATAGGCTGAGAATTATAATAGAGGGATGAATACCAACGCGACAAGGCTAAGTATTAGCATGCAGGGATGAGTAGCAATGCAGCCGTGCTGTTCAATGACCGGAATACTTGCAGTCTGATCGAAGATGGCGTTATAATCCAGAAGAAATGGCGTGAAAAATGGCGTAACCTACAAATTAATCCTTGAGAGAACGCTCAAATGATTAGACAACAAGTGAATTTCCCTTATGAAATAAATATATACCGCAAACAGCCACATTTCCTTCGTGCGGGAGAAGAGTTACATCATAAGTCGTCCATGTCAGTATTTCTTATTTTATCTCATATTGTTATTTCAATGTAACCTAATCACTTTCTGATTCACTCCAGTATCCGTAATTCTTGATCAGTCAACCACTTCCGAATAGCACGAGTTTTCTCCACCAAAGTAGTAGTGTCCAGTAGCTGACCATTCTTTTCATTACGTGGCTACTAAAGAGTACAGTGGCTTCGTTAGCAAAACTGCTTTTCTTATTGCGAGGTTGGAAGGAGCTGACAGACTACGCAGAAAAGTACCACAAGTATATTCGTTTACTTTCAAGTCCGTCGAAGTCACAATATACCTGACAATTAGTTAAGGTCCCAGTAGAGGTTACCGAAAGTGAGTAGCCGGCGGTTGTGGTCACTGAAAAGCTTGAGGCCGGATGCGCAAAGTCTAGAATTAGTTCAGATGATCGTTCAACCACCGCCCGTTCAACAGTTCCATCACCGGTGCTCAAGCTGTCTGTTGTGTTCGATTTAGGCAGTCGCGTGCGCAGTCAGACAGTCTTGCACACACAAATACGCACACACTGCAGACCATTGAGCCATATCACACGCGCTCCGACACATTTCCGTGCGCACGCAAACAGGGTTGACGCTAGTCACGCTCCATCCCGGATTGAGCGGACCAATCGTATTTTTTCACGAGTCTAATGGCCTTGCATGGTCTGGCCTCGCTGTACACTTGGCTAGCATTTTCGCTGACGTGATTCTGATTAGCATAATTATTTACTTACCTGCTTGCGTCTCTGCTGGAATGCTTGAGCTCGCGTTTGCCATACAGTCATAAGTTCTGTCTACCGATTACGGAACACAATACTGTCATCATTGGGAACTTTGATTCGCCGTGGCTCTCTTTGTCGTGCAACAAATAAGTAAGGTAAAGAAAGTAAGAGAGAAGGAGAGATCTACAATATTGTTCTTTGTTCAGGAGCCAAAAGCTGTTGACGTGAAACTATAAATTGCAACTGCATCGAATTGCTCTTTTCGTTACAATAAATGACAATTTATATCTTCCGGGTCCATAATACGAACTGGTAAGGCATGCATGGCACTCGGCTTTGAAAATACGGAAATATTTTAATTATTTTGGTTGGATTGTGAAGAGATCCACTGAATCGGATACAGAGGAAAATAAACCGCAACTAATAAACCCATTTTTCGGTTACATTCTCTAGGTAAACATTTATGCAAATATCTCCCAAAAGATGCGGTTCTAAATTCATGTTGAAAATAAACGTTTGCTACTCAGTTCGATGTTTTTTCACTCGTCCAGGAATGTGTTTAATAACACTTTGCATCGTCTGAATAACACATCAGGTGAAATAACTTAATTCTTCCGGGTCGTTTAAAAACCGTGTACCTCTTTCATATAATATTGAGTTTAGACATCATCATGCCAAATTGTGTTGTCCAAGGTAGTTTTGGTCCCAAAGAAATCACAGGAAAACAGTGTGGGTTTCAATAGCGTTTTGTGCACCATAGGTCGGGCTTGGTAACAATCCCAATAGGTGTTTTCGATCACTGAAGTTGATCGCTGTTGATCAGCAATTCGGACTTCTTAGTGCGCCCCACACCGTGTGAAAATCAACCGTTAGTTTTATTCTTTTATAAACACCTATAACTTATGTTCAGTTCTGAATTCGTAACCCCCGTCCTCCTCAATTAGCTCGGAAAATTTCTTCTCACTGAGCCCGATTTTCTTCCAGAATAACTTTTCTGTACTAAGTCTTCTAATCACAACCATAAGAATGGGATACTTCGATTCATTTGGGTTGGATTAAAAAATATTATTAGTTACCTTACTTGAGCACAAGCCGGACACAAACTTACAATTCGTCAAACAGATTTGTGAGCGGAGAGTTCAGGGGAAGTAAGAAACCGAAATTCCAACTGCCAAATCCGGCATCCACAATTTGTAAATCACATGTTTGGCCCACATAGTATTCTGCCATTAGTGTTTCCATAAACACAATCCAGCCTTTTCGCACGAGTTCTATGGATTGTTCGTGAGTTTGTGTCAAACTCCACTCCAACATTCGGTTGTGTGCGGTTCCATAATGTTCCGACATGGGATACAACCATAGTGAGTTACTCGGGCTCCATTGCGCTGTATGCGGACAAAAAGAAAACGAGAAAAGTTGTCGACGTCTGGATTCTGAAACCGATGTCTGAGTCAGTTGTAAACCACTCAGAATTGACATTTATCAGATTTCGTCGAGATATTCGGCCTATTCGTTGCAACATTCGTGATCTGATCAAAATACGAAGTACGAGTAGAGACTCCACCCTGGAACTTTCTTAATCTATTTTTACCTACTGAGAATATTTGCAGTAGCTAACGTTTCAGTATGTATTCTATAAATCTTCCGAACGGTGTCCATTGAAGACCAGTCAGCCATGACAGCGTTTGCTAACTATAGCTTCAAGAATGTTATATTTGGTCCTAAAAGGTACATACATATTCCAACAGCCAAGATAATCAGTTACGAAAAGATACACGCTCGCTCTTGGTAAACAGGCCGATAAGGTTGGCAGCCAAGCTAACTTGCACTTCACGACGCAGGTTTATGTCCCCGCTATACTGTATCCGGCGAGGTAATTGCCAAGTATCGAGTCATTCATTAGTACAGCTGACATCACCTATCTACACATTTTCTGACTTGTTTATGTTCTGCTTGTTCTTTTGATCTCAAAGGGAGGAACGGAATGAAATTCATCAGGCTGCTTTCACTAACCTTGGTAGGATAATGACAAAAAGGTGAGTCGTCGAACTCCGTTTAGCTCGAGTGCTTTATGTACGTGATCGCCGATTTAAACAGCTTCACCAGTCTTCTCACGAAGTGCGCGTTCATATTCGCTGATAAGTTACGAATAGGACTGTAGGGATACTTCGGTAACTTTGGATATTCATTGTGTGGTTAGATATGAAACATTTGAAGCTTTAATTTGAAAAGGCCGGTGTAATTCGCTTTCATTTAAGGGAAGTAATCGAGTGGAATATTTAGGCTGACATCCTTTGTATTCAAAAATAGCTTCAGTGAATATATTTTCAGCAGACCAAGTTGAAATTCGAAAGTCAATGGGCGGAACAAGGTTTATTGAACACGCTATATTCTTCTGTCGTTATCAGCAGTGGAATGCATATTTTCGTACCCAGTTTATTTGTCAAAACACCCACTTTCCGACCCAAGTTTGAATACTCCGCCCATATTCCCCTCAAAGTCTCAGTGCTGACCCAAGCAGTCGTACTAGGTTTTGTGTCGACACCGATTTTAAACCCTTGCCATTGCCCAAGGTTAATCCATCGTTTGAACCAAGCCCATAAACGTCGCCCTTTTGACCATCCCATTACTAGCTTGTCCATCTTACTTTCACGATCACTCTTTTACTGATCCAATGAATCACAAGTGAGTTCGGTTGACGTCATTATTTGTGTACTTTTCATTCATATTATGGCTTCACGTGAAACTTGACTGATGTTGCTTTTGCCTTGTTCCTGTCGTAGATATATACCTCTCGCCCACCGTTTAATTTGTTCGTTCGTTCGTGACCACAGTGATCCACCTCCCCTCGCCCTATGATCGGAAAACCCATTTCACTTTGTCATTTGACCCGACGCCACACACTGACAGTGGTCGGTCATCTTTTCCTACATGTCTCATATAATTGTCAAACCTCCCGTTTACCGTGTCCCTTTGGTTTCGAACTGTCTTCTTTGCTTTTCCTACTCTCTTCGGAAGAGTGCTTTGCCCGTACACTGCAAAGTCATTGGCCGCAGTTCGAGCCATGTGATTATGCGTACTAGTCTGATTGACTTATAGCTCATGTAGAAGATTAACAATTTTGCATTCTCTGACTTGGTATCCGGGGCCTTTTCAAAGGGTCGCTCAACCACAAGACGACAGTCTGGTTAGATACATGGAGTTTTCTACATTATAGACTGCCGCTTATGCACAGAAAACTCAACCTGTTACGAACTAGTCCAAAGATCAAATAGTTGTATTGCTTCCGCATAGTAAAGAAAATGGTGTGACATCAATCAAGCCAGTGCGGGTTTCCTTTTTTAAATATTCTTCTTGGTGAAAACAGAAATAAAGGCACAATTTAACTTGCCCATTCAGCGAATAAGAGTCCCAGGATTGTTCTAATTCTTCCCTTTCTAATTTATCCCGAATCCCGTTGCCGAGCACTGAAAATTGTTCTCGTAAGTTGTAACACTTCGTGTTATTCCGTCTTCTGTGTTCTGTTGCCGAATACTAGCTCAGTAGTTAGACTTTGTACTTCAACCGCTTGCGTTCTTTAACCTCATTGGTCAATTCTTTTGATCCCTGTTCTTATTGGTCGGCCATCCAGAATTTGGTTATTCTTCGCTCGAATTGTCAAGTGGTGCTGTTTCTCAATTTGGGTCATCTCTAACTCACCTTGAATGTAAGTTTTACTTGGGACCCATTTTTTCTGTTTATTATATACATCACTTATATCATTACTTTACTAATATTTGCTCGAGAAGTTAACTACTTACCGGCACTATGTCTACCTCGGGGGCATCTATTCAGGTGACAATTTAACGTAGACTGCGGAAAGGAGATTTGCCATCTACATTAGTTTTCAACATCGAAGTTGTTTGTGGCTCTGGTTGACGGTATCCATAGGCTCCTGGTCGCGCTGAACTTGGCTTTCATGTTACAGGGGTCTCCTCACTATTCGCGAGGTGACATCATCATCAGTGCGCACCGATGATGTCACTTCGACTTGAAATGGAACTTTGCCGATCTAAACACCGTGCTCAGCGATCCGGCCACCACGAAAAAACAGCTATTACGGAGACTCTATTCTGGTAAGCCATCTCAGAATTCCAAGCACATTTTTATTCAGCTTCAAAACTAGTTCGCTGTAACCAGCTTTTTGCACCATTTCACCACAAAAAAGCCGGCAAAAATCATCATCAATACAGGTGCATCAATAAAGCATGGATACAATTTGAATTTTATCATTACTCTGATAAATTGCTAGTTCGGAGTGGAAATGCTCGCGAGAAGCGTGTGCCAGATATCGCAAGAACACAAAAGTACACCAATTTGAAAGACACTCTGCTGATATGTGGTGATTCAGCAGCTGTCACACGTGATACGGTCAGGTACAGCTTCGTAACCACATACACGGATGAGCCTCAACAAATCAGGATCACCGCGGACAAGTCCGACAAAAGCTCCCTCTGATTGGTCATCTTCGACTCTACCAAATATATTTTCTAAATAAACATATTTATACAAACCCACTCTGCAATACAGTTAACGTGCTATTTCGCGATCTTGTTCTTCTTGCTATTTCCGTTCGCGTAGTTCTGGGTGGGGACAGTTTCAATGCGGACTATCAACGCAGTTCAATGCGATTATTACATGAAATCAAGTTGCGTCATAATAGTTGCATATCACGTTAGGTAAATACATGAAATAGGCCTCTGAAAGTTCTGTTATCGAAAAAGATAACATAGTGTTCTGTTTGTTGTACGAAAATTCCCCAACATATATTGCTTTGGATGTAAATGCCAAAAACGGCAGGTTCTCGTGGACTCCATGTTCATGCCTAGTTGGGTGATTATTCCTAACGCACTTGTTCTCCGTGCTACACAACTGACTAAATACAGCACACTTTATAGGAATTGAAACTGAGACATGCCGTGAGACATACAAGGAAGGTCAAAGGTCAGATCATAGCCATCACCGATTAAATCGCTATCCGACTGAACAACCCTCACTCTGCATCTGGAAACAAAACGTCAGATCTCTTATGCTACCTCGGTCAGTGACGCAAGATTAGGTGAAAAAATCGAAGATGCCATGCAACGGATGTGGCAATCACCAACGTTCACAGTTTCTCGTGAAACCGATGGCACCGTAACTATATAGACATGAAATTGTCATTTTTTGCCACCAGGATTACGATTTTTGTTGGTTGACTATCCTTTGGACTTCACCTTTCACGAAGAAACCTCATGTCATCCGATTAACCCTGCATTTTGAAGCTCCAGACTCGAGTTTACGAGCTAACGGAACAGATAACTTGTCTCCATTCGAAGCTATCGGGCTTTTCTGGCTGTCATAGAGAACGACATCTAACCAAACTCAACTCGGTGAATCGGATCATCCCGGAAGGGAGCTGGGTGGCGCAGTGGTAACACACACGCCCTCGAGGTGAAAAGGCCCGGGTTCAAATCCTAGGTGCAGTGGAGGACCATTGATGAGCTCTAACACAGGTGAAACTCGAGTCTGGTGCTTCAGAGTGCGGGATTAGTCAGATGACCTGAGGCTTCTGCCTAAAAGGTGCAGTCCAAAGAACATCCAGTCAACGACCCCATACAATACTATATATATATATATATATATATATATATATATATATATATATATATATATATAATAACTAGCTGCAAAATGTGCTGTATCTTGCCAGTTGGGAACACCGACAACAGGCTTGTTAGCCATCGAGTGTTCTGATTTCCGGCTTGCCAGACGAAGCAGATCTACAGTGTTTTCATGGTTTCCGATGGTGAATGAGCCTTGAAACTGCGTGAATAATGATGAAATGAAAAACTCAAATTTTTATTTACTATCTTTATGATTAAAACTCTTATCGATACATTTTAGAATGATTTGTGAAGCACTGTAACTTACGATAATCAGACAGGCGTTTCTTGGATCATTTGTATTTGACGTAAAAAAACTGCTTCTTTCAGTTGTCAGTTATTGAAAGGAACCAAATTTAATAAATAATCAGGTAATTACAAACCTACTGAATGCAGTGAATTTCTGCCACCAGTTGTCGAACAGAAAATCTTCAGCCTGATGATTGACTTCGAAAAAAACCATCTCATTTGAGTTGATGCGCATAGTGAACTGAAAAGTAGAAGCAGAAACGAACAGGCTAGTTTCCCAGTGCAACCACCTTTACGGTACCGGTAGAACTTCAAACAAATCCCGTTTCTTTCAACTGGAGCTATCTGTCACACCACTCTTCAAAACACGGATTACTTGCTGCAATTATCAGCGAAATTCCACTCCACCGTGGCTAAAATCAACTTCGTGATCGTGGGTGATGATGGGTTCAGAGAGATTTCGCAGATGGGTGACGAATGTTCACTGCCAAACCAATCATTTGCCCTCATTGGACAGTGGTGCCTTCAATAGCTCCACTTGGGGTTACGTGGGATTTACGTAAAATCAACTTGCTCCCGTGAACACTTTTACACACCTAAGGAACAATGAATTTTTCGGAAACTAGTGAGAAATAAATGTGAACTAGTAACGTAGAGACCATCATTAGGGATTAGACAGTGCCAGACTGCAGTTCACAAGTAGTCGAACTTAGTGCGAATGAACCCTGGTAAGCAGATTCAGCTTTTCAAGAGGAATACGGAATAAAGTGTAGTGAGGTGAAGACAATGATCGATATTATTTAGTGGTCTATTAGTACATTTTGCGGAAAAAATCTAAATGGGATCGGTTAGTAAAGACTACCTGACTATTTGGGATGGTGCCACAACAACAAGAAAACAGCCTCGGAGCGTTTGCCGTACAGATGGAGTTCTTTTTTTGTAAGAACAGGGAAGAACGCAGAGGAGCAGCGATTTCGGAAGGCAAGAGTAGAAGAAGAAATGAGCGTAAGCACAAGATTATAGGTGACTGTGAGTGAATGTAAGCCAAATCGTCCGGTTATAGATTGCGAACTGATGTGAATGAGTTGGTAACCATTGCGGTCCGGGAGATCACTGCGCATAAGGATAAGAAAGTTTATGAAGTCTTACTAGTGACAAAGGAAAATACTCGACTAAGAAGAAATCCTGATAAGATAATGCATATAGGGAAATTAACTTTCAGGCTTACATTTTCAAAATGATAAGATAGGAAAATGCCAAAACAAGATGGTTTATTTAAGTTTGGTGACTTTATCACCTTTTAGATCCCTCTGATAGTAATTATAGGAGAAGAAGGTGCCTATGGATGGTCAGTGAAGATCTAGGAGTTCGAGATGAACGGAGGGTCGAAAACCTTAGTTTGCTGTCCCAGTTTAGGATGTAAAACCAGCCAAACATCTGGAGGCATTGGACAAAAGAATTTATCTCTAGTGCGTCCGTAATATATTGTCTTTAGCTCGAAATTATCGTTTTCAATCTTCGTTTTTCTGAAGGCATGCAATCGGAATTAGGAAATGCGGGAGCCAGGGTAGTCAGATCTTAAACCACAACTGTTGTGTTCGGTCTAACGTGTCATGTGCTCAAACAGACAATCTCAAATATACACACACACACGTACTCGGGGCGTATTTGGTCCAAATCCATCGCGAACATGGACACAACCATGCAGTCGTATACACATGCACAGTGTTGACGTTAGTCTTCAATCGTTCCGGCTCGCGATGACCAATTAAATTGTGTCACGTGTTGAACGACCTTGCATGGCCTGCGCTTTCCGCTAGCGTATAACTGAACAAAGTAGTTAGCTGCCTGTTTGGATTTTCGCCCACATTTGCGCGCATGCTTCTATGCATTGCTCCTGAATACATTTTCTTCTGTGCATTGGTATTAACGTCCTGCTTACTGACTTTTGGATACAACAAAAACTAATTAAATTAAATCACAATTCAAAAAGGAACCATCATTTGTTAAGGTTATGCATTGCTTTCGGTCACGCAGCTCTGCCATTTAATGTGCTTTTGTTCATCAAAAATTCATATATTGTTTTTAATGTTCACACTCTCTGTCCGACCAAGAGGTTTCAAGGCTGATGAACCTTAGGACTGTAAATCTTGATCTGCGATTCGTTTCTTTAATACTACGTAGGCTGAAACTGTGCGAATAGCTGGGCTTCGTTTAGTTTCATTCTCACCTGACTGTCAGTTGCTGTCTTCTTTGCGTGCTGACTGTGTGTGCATTCTTCCATTTCACCGACAGCCTTCGCGATTTTTGCTCTAATGAGCCCAACTGATGCAGTACGTCGAACTCAATTTGATAGGTTGGTCGCCTCATGAACGGCAATATTTTGAATATGAAGTTCGACCAGCAGATCACATACGCCTTCAAATGTTCTGAGAACGTGATACTCCATGCGCCAAAAACGTGCTACTTTTGGAGCAGTATTTTACTCTGATCACAGCTGACAGTATCTTGGTTACTTGGTAACCTTAACCGTTCGTCTTCAACTCAATCTAAGCGCTATTCGCTTCTTAATTGTTTGAACAAGTAGTGAGCCTGCTCCTCTATTTGTGTTCCCCTTCCCTTGCGTCTTGTTGACCCAAACAAAATCCACTGTCGTGATCGGCACACTTCTGATCGTCCCGGCTACTTATGTTTTATTTACATTTGCTTCAATGAAATTCAATCCATGAAGTTAGTTCAAGTCTAAGGGCATTACGAAGTGGATGGTAAATTATGTAATATTGAGAGAAACTATACCCTTACCGGTCAGTCAGAGAAAGCTGAACGTTTGGGCCCAAAGTCTACGGTACTAGGCTAATACAGTTACTTGTTCTACACATATCTGTGAAGAATTTAGACAATTTCAATTTCTAGTGTACCAAAGCATCACTTTCATCTACGATGACACAACGCATCCGGGTTTGAGGATATGGGCTGACTTATGGTCGATAGTCAGCCATATCCTGTCAGCAATCGACACGTCAGCACCTGTCCGGAATCCAGGTCAGTGGTTGTGTCAGCGGATGCGCAAGCGACAAGGTAGCGGATCGATGAGACGTGAACGGATTCCCGTCAAGTGACCTATCAACAAATCAGAAGACTGGCTACTTGATGTAAGCATGAGCCGGTTGGTTTGTGTTGCAATGATTGGTGACAATGATTGTTTTGCTCCCGTAGAACCAATGTGTTCTGTGCGAATACAGGGAGGTGGTTTGTGGTCGGGATAGGGTTCCCATTAGAGTTAGTGGAAAGGTATGAAACACCGGTGTTATGTCACACAACTGAGCACAGTCCATCGGAACTTACCTGTACAGCTGATTGATAAATCAATGAGGTCACCGTAAGCGACTCAACCGTGTCAACTCTGTCCGTAGCTCGAGCAAACATATTGATGATGAGAAATTTCGTCGAAAAAACGGTGAAGATTATTAGGCCTCCAGCGATGAGTTTGCCGGAGAAGGTCCACGAGTCGACTGATTCCCCTGCATTAGGCAAAAAATCCGGCCATGGTCAGGAATAATTATTACCGGGAATCCACAGTGCTATTGGGATTAATGTTATAACATTTTTAGTGAAAAACAGAAATGGAAGAACACAAACCGACAATAAATCAATGATTCAATGGTATTTCTGAGTAGCGCTGTTTGTAATGATGCAATCGGTCGACTACATATTTAGCAGTGCCTTGTAATGAGCAAAAACACCGAATGGTTACGAGAAGCAAGTAACGCACAATAAACGGCCTGATACGAAGGCGATCTGGAAAAGTGATCTTAATCTAACCGCGTTACGAGTCAGTAGGAATAAAATGAGACCATTCGTTGTGCTAACGCGAATGCTCTCTGTCTTTTTGGCGTTTCTGAGAATCTCAGTGAGAGAGCTGTATCCGCGCTGTTTATTTGGATCTCTGCAGACAGTTTGTTACGCGTGATGACAGTTAGAGGTTCGTGCACAGTAATCAGTCTCCGTAACAATAGACACTATTTGTTTGGTATTTCCGTGTATTCTTCGGACGATTACAACGAGATGCAACGAATGTTAATCTCTTTAAAAAACTACACGATATCTTACACAAAGCAAATATGAATATTAGAGCACGTCGAATGTTCCCAATGGAAACGCATTCAGGAGGTCTTTTTAGAGCTAATTACTATCGATCAGGAAACGGGAAGCGGGTTTAGACTCGCCAGACAGAACTTCAGAAGCTTTCAACACCGGTACGTTACTTGGCGTCCACTCCCTTTGAGTCAGTAAAAGGGTAAAATCGACAACTTTGAAATAAGTCACAAATGGCGGGGTTGTATTCAAGACTACCGACGATACTAAAGAATTTCTGTTGAATCCGACCACGCATTAGTTTACACTAAGCTGTCCACGTGCTTAAGTGGGTGCACCAGACACGTTCTTCCACGACGGCCAAACTACGATACGTTGTTCCAACGGTCTCGGCTACCAGTCTTTCAAATCTTGCTAGCTAGAATGCTGTAACTTAACCTATCGGATAGCATCAGCTAGAAATGGTCGCTTATCAAGAAAGCTTTACATTCCACTGGCCTAGTCAGTTATGGTCTCTCGGGTCACGATGTGACGGCCTGGATATTGGCTGTCTCTCAGCTTTCTCGATGAACGCTGTTCATTCCCGGCTGTGGGCGAGCATTATGAAACACGACTCGTAACGATATATGCATTCAATGAAAGTCTGCGCAGACATGGCAAAATCTGTTCGTAGCAACGTGCATTCGAGATGGAGCGCAAGCGGCTGTATCTCATTCGAGTCACCGATAGGAAACCCCACTGCTTCTTAAGTTACGAGCTGGTCTCCATTTTGGGTTGGGCGTCGATTGTTGTCTCCATCTTCAAGAATGGCTTGCTTGGTGAATGCTGTAACCATGGGGATATGAGCCTGGTTCCAGTAGCGTCGAAGCAGCTAGCGTCTTTTATACTTCGGAGGTCATGGCAAACGCGAGAAGATCAGACGTGTGAGGAACAGGCTGGGTTTTGCTCTGGTCGTGGACACATGGACCAAATCTTTACCCTCCGACAGACACTTGAGCACCGTCACACTTCCCAAAGAAAATCGATCTTCGTGTACCTAGACATTCGCGGGACCTTTGAATCTGTCGATAGGACTGTACCATAGAATTGTTTGTTTAGAAACGGTGTACCTGAGGCGAGTGTATCAATTCTCAACGAGTTGTATCGCTACGCCTCAGGTTTGGTTTGGGCATAAGACCAGCTTTCGGCCCATTTTGCCGTCTCCCGTGGAATAAGACGAGGTTTTGCTTTATCCTCATTTCTGTTTAACTTTCTGAACGGACCGTCAGCTGACACTATGCGCATGCGTGTGCACACACACACACACACACATGAAACCGTGTTTGTACTGTCCGATTATTCGCCAAGCCACAATCGCTCATTTCTGTATCGATTTCCCTTTATCGATCTATTCTGTTAGAAACGTCTGAAAGTCGGGTTCATATTCATTCACTAAAATACCCACTCAGTTATCGGATGTTCTGTTTCTTCTAACGATCGGATCATAATACTTTCTCATAGAGGATGTTCTACGGAATGCTTTGCTTGGTCTTCCAATCGGTGGAGTTGAAACCCTCCCGGTGAACAGTGTTTTCGACTTGGAATATGCCGGTGATATCGTCTTGGTGAGTGACGATACATAGGCAATACAATATGATTTGGACTGCTTGGCGATTGAGGTATCCAAGTACGACATGCACTTTGAGCCTACCAGGTGCGAAGTGCTTTTGCAAGATTGGCAAGAGCCTGTGCCTACTCTCGCACATTGTGGTGACCAATGAGAAATAGTCGATAAATTTACGTCTCTTGCGAGCTTGATTACAGCTGGAGGTGTTGGTGAGGAGATCAGTTCACGCATAACAAGAGCTAGAGCAGCTTTCGCCAACCTGCGACACATGTGGCGTCGCCGTGACATGCGACTCTCTCTCCTAAGGGATTGGTGTACTTTACCGCTGTTCGTAACGTTTTACTCTACGTTTGCGAGGCCTGGCCTCTTCGTGTTGGGGATGTTTGGCCTTATCCCTCATTCGACAACCGATGTCACCGAAGCATTGCTCGAGTCTAGTGGAACATCAAGTGAGCAGTGACGAGATGCGCCGTCGTGTGTTGGTCACGGATAGCCGCCCCCTTAACGAAGTAACCACTTTATTGGGCCTCCGACGGCTTCGTCATGTTTTACGAATAACTTTCCATGCATTATTCACACGTGCTGAGCGAGGTTAGAAGAAGTGACTCGGCGGTCAAACCACGACTTGGGTCAGAGGCATAAAGAAACTAGTATCAGCGTTGGCTTCAGTTGGTGGTTCTCGCCTCCCTGGTTGGGGTTCAGAAGACGAGGTTTGTCATTGACTATGGACAATGGGGGACATGACCCAGAAAAGACGTCAGTGGCACCAATGCTGTGTGGTCTGCCTGTCGAGCTCCCGTGTCTCGTAAATTCAAAAATGTCATTCCGGAAAACAAAATGGTAAAGGTGTAAGGTGAAAAAGCAATAAAATCATAGCATTACGTTACAATTTAACTGTTTATTTCATCATGCCCTACTTCCTTTCTCCCATTTTCGTATTCGTTGTTGCTGTGTCAGCACTGTGTCTGATTTCTAGTCGGTATAAGATACATATAGGTAGATCCAAGCAGCCAATACTTTTCTTCTATGTGAGCGCAACATCACTAACCGACCGCGTAAGGGTAGTTGCTGACGCGTCGATAGACGACCTAGTCTCGTTTGCAGGCAGCACGTCTTTTTCAGTCCAAAATCGATGGCAAAGCTCAGACCAGAGAAGCGGGTCGATGACCCAGTCAGTTCGTGACGAAACAACGAAACCATCCAGTTAACCGCGAACAGTCTTCTTTGCTGAACGGAGCGGAATTAACCAACCAGCTGCCAAAAGATTGGACTGAACGCAACGGATTGAAACAATCGGCGGCCAAGAGTTGTTTCAATCGAACGGAACGAAAATCATCCAATCAAAGACCAACAACTGTTTTAATCGACCTTAAAGGAATCAGCCAATAGGGGAGTTGAACCAAATAGTCATTCAGCAGACTGGTTCGTAGGAAGACCTCTGAAACAATGAGATTCGTTCCGTGTTTTTTACTTCTGTCACATAGTATTCTACGTAAATTCTTCGCTTTGTAAAATAAAAGAGATAATTCGAAGGCAGAGGAGTTTTCCCACAAGAGCTAGTGGGACCGAACAGAACAGACCGCACTCAATTTGTTTTCTCAATCCACTGTCCTGTGTAGTGCACACACAGAAGCCCTTCGTGAGACCATGCAGATCATCAACTCAATTAACTGTTCAAATTTTTGTCGTGTGATGTTGTAATAATCGTCATGAACTGAATTGATTGTCCGCATTAAAATTGCCCCACCCAGAACTACGCGAACGGAAATAGCAAGAAGAACAAGATCGCGAAATAGCACGTTAACTGTATTGCAGAGTGGGTTTGTATAGATATGTTTATTTAGAAAATATATTTGGTAGAGTCGAAGATGACCAATCAGAGGGAGCTTTTGTCGGACTTGTCCGCGGTGATCCTGATTTGTTGAGGCTCATCTGTGTACGTGGTTACGAAGCAGTACCTGACCGTATCACGTGTGACAGCTGCTGGATCACCACAAATGTCTCCTCCTTTACACCAGATTAGCATTGGTGTCCGCTGCCCAAATTTGTGCGTCAAATGACATCAAATGTTCCACTGTGTGTTCGTGTTTGTGTGTTTGTGTGTTTGTTTGTTTGTTTGTGCGTGCGTGTGTGTGTGTGTGTGTGTGTGTGTGTGTGTGTGTGTGTGTGTGCTACATAGGACAGCGAGCTGGGAAACCCTGTCAAGTTCTGTCAGTCAGTGGTGAAAACATTTTTTATCAAGCGTTTAAGCAGTAAGTTGTGATTTCCTACCTCCCGAGGTGTTCACAAACGTTTTCAACAAACCCAAGGCTTTCGTTGTTGTGGTGAATATTTCTCTCAGTTCGTAATTTATTTGCTTCATGTTGTTGAAAAGCAGCGAGCATTAATTTGTCAGGCTAAAATTATTTCGCGGACCACAAGACACGTTTCTAGCACATTCTTTTATCTTTGCGTCAATGTCGATCACTATTGTGAGCATATTCAAAAACAAATAACCTTATTTTCACGATCATTAGTGGTACTAATATTAACATTATTATTTTTCTTGTAATCACCTTAGTATAATTATTAGTGAACCGTTCAGCCTCAAAGAAGTCCAACTTTATATTGATACCTGAATGAAAGGGCATGTCAGTATCATCTTATCGAGCATATTGTGGATGTTAAATTAGTAGATCATTGTAAAACATTCTACGGTTTACGGAAGTTGACGATTTTGTGTGTCTAGTAAGCGAAAGTGCTGTCCGCAATGTTTTGCACACAAAACTACCAACACACTTGGACGCATTTATTGAAAACAGAGGAACAAGTAATCGCACATGAGTTCTTTTTGTCTTAAAGCACATTCTGTAGCTAGTTAACTACGTCCCGTTGAATAGTAACAATACTATTTACATAAATAATAATGGCAATAATAGTGACAATAATAATCAATAAAAGTAACGTTAATAGTACCTTGCCCAACGGCGGCCCCCAACACCAGCCACACTGACTGAAGCCAACTCAACTGTGTGGCCGGTGGTTCGATCAGCGGGTGTTCCTGATTATGCAAACTGTACGGAGACACTTTGACAGCGATCCAGAAGAATACTGAGACAGCTATCATCATGGCTATGAGAGTAAGCCAAACGTTTCTGTGAATGAGTATAGAGATGGAGAGTGAAGTACGTCAGCATATTGTAACCGAACTCCTTCTCATACATTCACATACCAACGAAGTGATTGTAAGAGTGAACAATGAGCTTCCCGAACCTGGGATTTCCGGAACACATTTGGAACGGGAAATAGCATGAACCGCTGAGAGAAAGCTAACACATTTTGATTCCAAATTGATTTCTGAAAACAATCTATGATATGTGGGCCGAAGTAGCACCGATATTTTGATATTCATAGCTTTTCTCAGCCAAGTTCCTAATACCGTGAAATCAAGATCATCATTAAAATGCTCCAGCGGTGAGACCTCGAATGGGTCTCCATCGGTGAGCTCCATTGTGTGTCTGAATTTATCACACATAAACTCAAATCTCTGCACCGATCCGACACAGCCCATTAGGTTGCGTCTAATACGTGGCACAATTACGCGCACTCCCATTGGCAGAGTGATCATGTGATTTTTCCCCCGATCAGCTGATAGTACCGGAGTGGAGATTTATCTGGCCCACGATGGTGATGAACACTGATAACTAACGGGTACTGTGATCAATATTTTCCTTAGGGTGTATATTTAGGTCACTCAAGTAACTTATCTACGGACTCTGCCAAATTTAGGCTGAAGCACCAGCTCACTAATGTGGTTATTCGAATGCCTCCACACACGGTCCAGTACATCATAACTCCCTTTTCAGGGTCCAGCCACTTAGGTAAAGCCAGACCATGACAGTCATTTCAAGCAGATACAGTAAGGTCACTTTATGATTGGTCATTATGTTATCTGCCAATAGCTGCATGCACCTGACCATATGTAACAAGTTTGTACTAATAATATCTCACAGAATACACTCTCGCTATTCGTTTCTGGTTTTGGCAGTTCTCAGTGCGCGTAGTCTTGATACGAGCCATTCCATTCCGTGCGACTGTGTGGGTGGATACAACTTTCACACTTAAGTAGAAAAACATAGCTGTTTTGATACGCATATGAGCCCTACTTCTTGTGTTTACCAACTAGTAGAAATGCAGCAACTTGAAAGTATACTACGAAGTAACTCTGAGTATCTTTGAATGTTTCGTCCTACGCTAAAACATTATACAACTCGATTTATTTCACTGTAAGGGAGAGAGAGATTACCAAGGTACAGCCGGAATTAAGGCATTGGAGTGTAATGTTACCTGCCGACGAAAACGTTGACTGGTTCTTGCTTCTTAGACCTGTTCTACTCCCATTTTTAATTTTTAACTGAGTAGAATCAATGAAAACTTGATAGGAACAATTTCAAATGCACGTAACAAGGCATGTGCATTCGGAAGTCCGTGCTTCGAAGATATACACTGAAACACATCCCAAATGAAGCCGGACTAGTAAGAAATTGGCACGTTATTTGGCGCAGTACAGCGCCACGTATATTGGGGCGTCAAAAGACTCGGTGGTCAAAGTCCCAGTGATACAGTTTCTGGTTTATTATTCACTTACCCCATGAACATTTGCAGTTCAATGAACATTTACCCACGTAAGCACTTAGTCTTGCTCACACGCTCATAATCCAGTTGCTGACATTCTCAGCTTTGACCACGATAGGGACTTTGAGCACTACTGTAACCCTCTTACTCGCTACTTCTACTTTTGTCCGAAACACTCTGTGGCGGAATTCTTATTTCCTACGTATCCAACCGTTCAAATAGAGAAACGACACAGGACGTTGAGTCAGTCAGTATCGTATACTGTCTGGACTGGGCAGCAGCCAAGAGTCTCTGGTACACGTAAATGAGAACGTTGGATGCAAGATATCTGTGTGTGCGTGCGCGCGCGAGACGGTCTGACTGGACATGTGATTAATTGAGCCGAACACAACAGTGCAGAATCAGAAAACACTGTGTGAGTATGTACGACTGATTGGACGTCTACAAGTGGATAGTTTGATGTAATTATGACCACACCGATTGGAAATCGTGGACGGAAAAATGGGTTGATAAAATGTCAAAAGAAGAAGTGGTTGGGTTTGTTGCCAAAATTAGTATGCACACTACAGCACTTTGCATTGCAACAATAAGGCTAATTTTGTGACCTTTCTTCTTTGGAGCCACAATAACGCAGAACCTAACAACACTTTACCCTCCGTTATCGCAACTTCTCATAACGTTTGTTTCTGGGGAAGCAAATTCAATCTGCCGTTTGTTTGTGAATTGCACTCCTTCCTCTTGCATCATATTTCATGTAAAAATTAAAAAAAACAATGATGATAAACAACAAAATATTATTTGAAGCACTTCCAATGATGATAAAAAAACCAGAACATTCCTGCGCTGTTTAGACACGTGTGACCATGCTTTGACGAGTTGCGGCCATCGAACCGTTTTGATTCGTCCCACCAGCTCCAGTGGGAAGACTCTCCTGACTTCCAGTCATCTCACTTCACTAGTAGGAAACAGAGTTTATGTAGGATGCAAGAGTCATTGTCACCTATCATCGCACCATAAACTAATTAGTCCAAGCTAGCATCGGGTTCCGTCTCTTCTTATTGGTTAACTGGTGATACTGCCAGCCCCCACTTGACGATAATTCTTTCTCATCTTATCGATCAGTTATCCGAGCCTCCATGATGTAGTACGTCCAAATCTTAACCTAGATTTTGGACAGGCGCTGACGGGCTGACTGTTAACGAGAATTAGCTGTCTATCGACCACGGCTCAGTCCATATTTTCACACCAGCATTTTGTTCATTCGGCAATGTATTTCAAGAACTTCATCCGCCATCTTTATTTTCACATTAATCTGTGAGGATCGTCTGCTACTCATGATCGCTCCACTAATGGAAGTGCGCGTAATTGTGCCACGTATTAGACGCAACCTAATGGGCTGTGTCGGATCGGTGCAGAGATTTGAGTTTATGTGTGATAAATTCAGACACACAATGGAGCTCGCCGATGGAGACCCATTCGAGGTCTTACCACTGGAGCATTTTGAATGATGGTCTTGATTTCACGGTATGCGGAACTTGGCTGACAAAACTACAGCGTTTGGCCATGCTGGGTCTCCCAATGTCATCCTGAACCGCTGACGCTTGAGCACGGGATAAAACCGATGTTCATTGACGAATGTTCCTGTTTAGTTTCAATATTGATTATTGTGAAATTCAGAACTGTCTTTCTTTGGACACTTATTCAACTCGTGTTTCTATTTGTGATTACCGATCGATATGATCGTACTCTCGTTAGCTTATTGATTCAGATTCTTTGCCGATCCGATAGGTGTACACAAACCATTCCACTTCTGGCTCGCTGAAAATGTTTTGTTTCAGATAAATTCACGCCCGCGAAATTCAGCTCATCGTCTGCGAGCTGAGGTTACCTCAGCTAAACAGTGCGACACAGGGTGGATTTGATTCCATCACATTTGCATTCGACCGTCCGTACTGACAGTCCACCGTTTAACAGGACACATTTCAGATCTGCCTCGACTTTTGGTAACCTACTCTGGTGTACAATATTCTCACGTCGTCAAAATGTACTATCATAACGATGTGACAGTGTGAAAGCATATAGTAGCCATTGTGACGGGACGATCATTCGAAGTGATAAAAAATGACAGGAACAACACTGTCTTGATATCACAGGAAGGTGGGCGAACTACTTGAATCAAGGTGTTCCGTTTTTCTAGGACGTGGGGGACGCTTGATTGATTTCAAAAGCTACAGGCAGACAATATTTTCTTGATTCCTTTTTCCGCCCAACCTAATGTAAATACAAAAAGAAGTCAGTTGATAAATCAGTCGGACAAATATTAGGTCGTCCGGTTGGTTAGTCAATCAATCGATCATTCACTCAGTGATTCAGTCAATCTTTCGGTCAATCAAAGCCAGTCAGATTACTTAGTCAACCAATCAACTGGTCGGTCAGCTGATCAAGTTGTTAAAATCTGATTGAATAACTTACTGACTGGAGATCAGAAAGTGTTGCACTGAAACCCTCTGACGAATATCAGAGTTGGGCATTTAAAAAAATGAAAAGTACCAACGCTGGGCCCATTATCGAACACCACAGAAGCAGAATGCAAATCATTCAGTCCATGCTGGGCACAATCATCATCAGTCGCGTTCTGCTCAAGCTTGAGTTGATACCAAGGAGTGGGTCGTGACGAGGCTCAATATTGGAGGATCCCCTTTGATTTTATCATGAGAAAATAGGAGATGAATCAGTCCCAACGAGTTTTGAAAGGACACTCAAACCAAGGCGGTGTGCGTGACTGTACGAGTCACACTCATTATCTAACTAGTCTATCCGGGGGCCGACTCGCAACAGCTTTTTCGTGTCAGCATTGCATTATGTAATCCCACCAGCTTCGTGGTGATACACTTCTCAACCAACTGAAATATCCAATAGCCTAAACAGACTGAGGTTGGTTAAACTTGTCTCTGTTCTCAGTCATTCGCTGATGAGTTGAAGCTGGTGGGCAAACTTCTTCTACCATTCTTTTTTATTTCTCAGATGCTTAGTACAAAATTGCTCACAGCTCAGTGTAGGTCACATGCCATTTACTGTTCATCCACAGAGATGATGAGCTGTAGCTGGAACAAATTGCATACCTAGCGGGCGTAGCAAGAATCTACAGCAGAATAGGTGTGGTGGCAGACACGAACAAAAAGTCCTGGTTCGGTGATCCGAGAGCACCCCTTCGCCTGTCCAGAATCTGGGATAAGATTGGATTCCGCGATGCAGATCAATGATTTGGCAGGCAGACAGTACGCCATCACTCGTCCAGAATCAAGAACAAAATTGGG
The DNA here is from genome assembly GCA_948099385.1 of Fasciola hepatica. NCBI lineage: Eukaryota > Metazoa > Platyhelminthes > Trematoda > Plagiorchiida > Fasciolidae > Fasciola > Fasciola hepatica. Next base: position 1,827,952 of record CANUEZ040000112.1, on the reverse strand, counting down.
ATCAGTGGAGTCGAAGGATAGACCAATCAGAGACCAAGTGCTGTCTCAACAGACCGGGTCCGAATCAGCCAATCGAGTTACGACTAGATCAGCCAGCCAGGAGAGGCACTCGTCAATGAAATTTGAGCCAATAAGTTCGCAGGCAAGATTTTGGTTATGGTTATCGCGTTTCTTATGTGAATGGCCTATTTTGTACCAAAGAACTGAGATGGTTCGCAGGCAGAACAGACTTCTCACTAGAGTTAGTTGGATGGTACAAAACACTAGAAATCGGGACTGGGGTCAGGTTGAATGCTTATTCACAGTTTACTAGTTATCATTTCACCTGGTTATTGGTGACGTGGCTGTCCGTATATTTGCTGTTTAAATAGTTTAGCTTTGGCTTCAAGTCTTCTGTATTAGTTCCTTTGATCCCTACTCGACAACCCTTGGATCAACCACAGGTTGGTGTCAGGACAAGGTATAAAGTTGTAATGGTTTACGTTGATCGTTACACTCCAACACAAAATTCAGTAAATCAAGAGAAGAAGGTCACATTCACTAAAGTTGCTGTCATCTAAGTGCTATACAAAAACACAATGATACCAAAATAAAACCCCAGTTCAGATTTTCAAATATTTCAGATCACTTACAGTGTGAATAGGTCTACAAAGTATGTGACTGCCAATTCATGAAGTTTCTTCTTCTTGACCACAAGTGAAATCCCCGAGGTTTCACTATACGGAATTGTGAAATCAATCAATTTTCTTCTTTCGTCGGTGCCCATAACTGGTCCGAGTCCAATGTCTGCTGCCTAAATGAAATGAAAAACTAAAACACTCACTAGTGCTATAAAATCAAACTGAGGATTCCATCTTCCGATTTATATGCTTTGCATTATTTTATTGCGTCCCGTCTGAGTTACGCAATCACGTTCATTGTTGCTCCCTAATTCTCCATAAGTCGATTTTGAGCAATTAACTACTGACTCCGTTCAACACACTACTATTACTACTACTACTACCACTACTACTACTACTATTACTGCTACTACTACTACTACTACTACTACTACTACCACCAAAACTAATACTACCATTACTAATAGAGTGCACAAAACGCTATTGAACCCATTCTGTGTTTTTCTGTTTTTCTGCGATTATTTTTGGTCCAAACCACTTAAAGTGACCAAATTTGGCATGCTGGTGTGTCAGTCCACTGCTACACCAAAAACGGACACGGATTCTGAGCATGGGACAGATAATTTGATTTGTCACGGGAAATATTTCCTCAAACAGTGCGAAATGCTAATGAACTAACCTCTAGACAGCCGGCAGAGACAACCAGCCGGTTAGGAAACTTGGTACCCTTTATTGTAAGCGACTGAAATAAAATGTTCATGCACGCTTCCAGTTATATTCCGGATGGTCGTAAATTTTATACCATCCGATCCATCGAGAAAGGTGGACGTCAACTTGTACAAACTGCTGAAGATTGGTCCATTCGCATAGAATTGCCGTGCTAACAGATCCCGGGGGTTTAGAATTGGGTTCAACTCTGGGCTGTGAGTGGCCCGTCGTTGGTCTTGATATTCTGGTAAAGTAGCCAGACTGTGGTGATGTTGGATTCATGTATGGTGGTGTAGTCATGGTACTATTCTGCAGTCCTCCTCTGGAATAATCAGGGGTAGGAATTCATTCACTATTCTGATGTATGAGCCAACGGTCTGTTTCCCTCCCAAAACTATCAGCTGAGATTTTCCATCTTCAGAAGTCAAAACCCAGACCACCACCGTAGAAGACTGGCTCACTAAGGTTCATCTTGTTTTACCTGGAGCTAGTAGCCCATGATTTCATCGGGACCATCAAAATTAAACTTCTCTCTATTAGTGAACATCACATTGATCCATTTCTGATACATTCCTGTCAATGTTCTAGATGGCTTTCAGTCATCCAGGGCATTGGTTTCGTCTTTCTGTAACGCACATATGGTGTAGAGTGTAGGGGCTTCTACGGATGCTGAATGCTTACATTCAGTTGCGGGGACCTCTGCAGCTTCGATACACTGCGCGAGAGTATTCTGTTGGCCTGGTTAGAGATTCTTCTTCAAATTCAACATTTTTCCTCTATGAAATAATGATTGTGATTCTTCAAAAAGTTACGAATAACTATTACGGATGTAGAAATTTTCTTGGAAATCTGATGCATCTTTATCTCCGCGTCTTCTTATGCGATTAGTTTAACCTGTTTCAGCTCAGAAATTCTTGGATCTCGCGCCATCCCTGTTTTCGCAAACGAGAGGTCACTGCTTCTAATCAGAGTGTATAGCTTGAGACAAATTTGATCACGAATTGCGTGTGACGTGGACAATGTTCAATAACACACTCTTGAGCATCATAAATGAGTCACCGACGTTTTCGCCGTTCTTCCAGGGGTGGATTCAAAAGCAATTCGCACCGCCCGAAGAAACGTTCGCTGTGACAAATCGAATAATTTGTTTCCTAAAGTCTGTTAGCATATTTGTGTGGTAGTGGATATCAGTGTGCCAAATTTGGTCACTTCAAGTGGTTTGGGTCAAAAATAATCCCAGAAAAACAGAGAAACTTTATACTTTGTCAAATGAAAAAGAGAAATACGCTTGCATAATTGAAACAGATTTGAGCTACTGCCCTACTGTGAAGCTCATCAACTCGGGTTCGAGATATTGCGAAGTAATTTAGGTGTTCATTGCAGCCGAAAGATACAATGACCGCCTTTAGCAGACCATATCTATCAGACGTTTGTCTATTCATCGTGCAGTTAGCCATAGTCCAAATATGGCGACGCACCGGGCACTGCTTCAAGTGGTGCTCTCATTACACATTCTGTTTGCTTGGTTTTATCGAAAGATAACATCCCTGAACATCAGGTTATTCGGTTGAACTTGTTGGGTAAATTGTGCAACCCCCTACTCCCGAAAGATAAACTCAGGTTTATGGGTTTAGGAAAAATAAAACTTTCGCTCAAAATACCTTAACGTCAAGTAAATCGATCATTTTTGTTTGCCTTTTTGTTCCATTAGTAGATTATTATTACACCTTTGCTCAGCATCTATTAGGTAATTTGCCAAGTCTTTCGGAGACCACTAGATACGCGGCGATGTGGCTGCTCTTTGGAGACACCAAACTCATTTAAAATCCACCTGCGAGCCTAGAGCTTAGGTGCACCTTATTTATAAATAGGCTTCTGTAGTTAAGTCTGCTATCGGAAAGATAGCTGCTTCTCAGGAGCTCACCCGATTCCGGCTTCCGGTCTTCCACTAGCTATAAGTAGTTTTGCATTTTAACTCGAATCATTCTTTATAGCCACATGAAACGGCTTTCAGTCAGGTGTGACTGTACCTTAAAGTACTTACCCACTTCCGGGACAGATAGGCCCGTTTCAGGAGTCTTATATGGTATTTGGGTGACTCTCCTCCGTTATTCATTTAGGTACGTAACTGGTCAGTCAAACGTTGGCCAGTCTGTTTGATAGGTTAGGAATTCGGGTTAGCTTCAACTGCTTCAATCGACCGGTTGTTTGAAGTCTGCTTGATCAAGTCAACCTGGAGCGGTGCTACACTGGCACTTCGACATTTCTTTCCAAACCGTCCCGAAAACTTGGTGCACTTTGGCTCGTCGGCTCCGGTCATCTGCTCGTTTGACTACCCATCTCCTGTCAACTCAACAGAACAACTAATATAATCCACCAACTATTGTCGTTTTTCTCTTCTCAATCGTTGAACGGGAATCATATTCACAGAGATCGCTCGCCCTTCTAATGCGGGGCTAATTTCTCAGATTGCTTGTGGTCTGATCGAAACAGAACAATTACAGTCTGGGGAGGTCGAATGCCACAACTAGCTCCTGAGTAGACAAAATAAAGCAAAGACCACGAAATAAGTAATAAAGCCAGTTAGTAAAGTGCACACGAAAACTGGACGATAGCGAAGCAAATTTATTGGACTTGACTGATATTTAATGCTGATTATTGGCTCTAAGCTCCACGCTGATCTTAAACAAAGAGTGCATAGTTGATGCATTCTTTTCAAGTATATAGGGTGTTACTGAAGATGAAGCGTGATAGTCAGAGGTCTAGACGGGTTGCCGCCAAGGGTACCAAGTTAACCTGCTCTCATCTCATCCTCAGCGTCAACGTGCTTATGTAATCCACTTTTGTTCTGTGAAAATAACCCAGGTTATGCTAGAGTGGCATCCATGGCGAGAGTGCATGTTCACTGTCCGGAAGATATTTTGAAAGACTGAGAACAATCACCTCGACTAAAGTACGCACTAGCAAAGATGCAGTGATATGCTCCGGAATATATCGTGAAATCTAATGCTCTTGCGTCGAACGTCCTCTGAGATAAGAACTTATGACCCAGTCAGCTTTGCTGTCGTCCCTGGAGTGTCTCATTGAATGTTACTACCTCATACACTTGCATTTTTTTCTATAGGAGATGTAAAGTCGTTGATATCTGTGGTCGGAACTTTGATGGTGCAATCAGTTATGCAATGAGAACTTTCTTTTCACATACGGTGATAACCCACCGTCTACCGGAGTTTGTTTATTTGACCCCCTTACCAATAGCGATTGAATACCACTTGGTCGTGATCACAGTCTTGACTACTCTCAACAGCCAACGTTCTTCAATGTATCATTCTATTACTGTTTCTATCCCTCGTAGACTGCTATTCTCAAAAAAATTTATTTTTACAGTTCAATGATTAACTTTTGATCGTTCCATTTTCTTTCATCACTTAGTTGTACTTCGCCTTCTAAAACTAACATCGTCGAATCAATAATAGCTTTTTACGTCGTTCATCGCGAGGCATTTCTAACCATGTCTAAAAGGAACGTGGCGAAATATACGTGGTCCACAATGTTCAATAAATCCGATTAATAGTGTATGCCAGAATCATCATGAAATTTGTGGTACGCTCCTTCTGCTTAACTGTAGACGTTTGATGGGATGAGTCTAATCTGCCATTGGACACAGTGTACACGAAAGTGACCTAGACGCGAGGGCGCGTGTGTCAGTAGAGTCAGCTGACTACGGATCGATACGCGTACGAAGTAAACGTGGGCGGATGATACAGAAAAAGTAAGCAACAGTCCAGCATGGTATAAAAACCGACACATGCTCTACGGGACTAAGAAGATCATCTAACTGTTATTTTTCTTATTTGAATTCAAAAGTACCAGTTGCCGACTGGCTGGCTTCGGACAGTAACGATTGTGTAATAAACCACTCTGAACGAATCACACCGTTTGCAAATGTCTATACGCATCCACAACTTGATAACACGTATTATAAGATGGATAGAAAGACGTGTACGCGTTACTCGTCCTTCTCCTAAATGCTATAGCACATTTTGTTTCCTTTACACTATTTACTCCTCCAGATTTGAATAGAACAATTTTCAGTGAAACATGGCTAAGCTTCTCTCACTTTTGCTGCTACCGCGGCGGAAACAAGTGGAGCGTCAGTAGACTATTTTGTGGCTAAATTCGTCCAATTATTTGAGGACCTACCCAAGATGTCTTTTGATGTATGTTAAATTGTATTTGCATTACAAATGAACCTTCTGTTTGGAGAATTTTCGGTCTTACTATTGTGGTATGTGTATTATCACTGTAGATGGCTGTAATAACATACCATATCATACTATCTCAATATAAAGTGGAAGCCGGGTGAAAGTGGGTTGATACAACTAGCTATACGATCAAAGATTTTGATAACCAGTGTTCTGAAGCCCACCCGATGCATCACTGCAATCGTTGAATGATCTATTTACCTTTGATTTCACTTTGCTAATGAGTCCTGTCCAATCCAAAGTTTGGTCACTGGTCCGATTTGTCAGTCTCGGTTGTTCAGCGTATTCGTAGCGCAAGTTTAAAATGTTCGCTATGGTCTCGAATACCTCAATTGTGAATCCAGTCCATCCGCTCTCAGTTTTTATACAAAACGGTGGTTCCTGGGGAAAGGAGGGGGGAGTGTGAATAAAGGAAATACCCCGTGAATGTTTATCGTGAAATCTCTTGGAAACACTAAACATTAAGTAAATTCCCGTGATACCGTGTCACTTCGATCAGGCAACTGTTCAACAGTCACATAGTTCATTTTCACTAATGAAAGCCTTTTTGTAAAATGAGTGTACATGCAGAATCAACGCCTCATGGATGTCGCATCATAAATAGTTTCATACTTTTATTCATTCTCACACCACTAAAAATCATCAGGTAACCAAGCTCTGTAGATTACCTGCACTGCATTCCTTTCATTTAGCTCTCCCTTCTCTGATGGGAGTCGATTGTTGCATGGTTGACGAGTTGCTAACCTCTGAAGCTATAGACAGAGAGACCCCGTTTTCCAGTAATGATAATGGGAAATAAGCTGTTTGGAGCCGCTCTTGCTAGTAAAATGTATTCTCGTTCGACCGGTGGTGGTCGAGTGGGTTAGAACGTTTGCTTACCACCTCGGAGGTCCAGGGTTCGAGTCCCTGCCACCACCGGTTACCTTGGTGGTAGACAGCATTTCACTGTCGGCCGGGTCGTTACCACACCTGACCTATTGGGGCCTTATGCGGTTCTCTACTCCACGTCTCAGGGTCTGGTTGCCGGTTATACCTGGTAGTCCAGTGGGCCTTCGTGGTTGCGGGGTATATACCCCTTCCACTGCACTCGTGCACAAGCATGTAATGAAAAAAATGTGGGTCGTGAGTTCGAACCTACCGTGAAGGTAGCTGTAGTTGATTCGTGGCCACCATGCAGCCTACTTTTCCTAGCAGACAAATGCCATCATAATGAGTCATTAGAGGCGCAAGGAAGGTCAGACCTTGGTAAAATTGAGCTACGAGTTACTGGATAGCAGATCGATGACGTGGATTGTTATAATGAGGGATGAGTCTTGTCACGCAGAGTTTAGCTTCGACACCAGCTAATTAGAAGGCCTGACCCCATTACCAATCGGTCCAGTACTTTTTATACATCGAGTAGGTACAAGGACCAGAACACTATACGATCATTGTTTTACGCTATTAAAAGGGGATAGTTCCAAGGCAGGAGACTCTTTTTACTAAAATTAGTGGGACGGATCAGGACGAATCCAAGTTCGGACTTAGTGCATTTGTACTATTGCTGCTGATTATTGACAAGCTAGATGAACCCACTGTGCAGTTTTTCCATGATTCTAAATAGTGTGTTGTAATCCAAATACATAATGCCGGTGATTCGCTCTCGAGCCATTATTGATCTCAGGAAAAGTTGTGTGAAAAAATGCAGTCACTAATTCAGTCAGTGTAATTTTATCTAATTGGCTGACGATTCAATTAATCGATCGAGAAGGGGTGTGCAGAAAAATGTTTGGAACTTTGTTACGGAACAATCAGTGACTTAGATCAACTGCACTTGAATGACTAACGTTATCAGCTTGTGGTTTAGGGAGCTAGAAGGTGAGAATCAACTTCCGTGGGGAACATAGTTTAGGCTTGTGGATTCTCATGGTGTTTGATATGATCGGTTTGAATATTCAGCGTCCGTTTTTGACTTATCACTTCACAATCCACACCACGTGAAATTCGCGCACTCCTCCAAAGTTCAAGGCACTATGAATGTATTACGAAATTCCTGTCCGATTGATAGAGTTGCCACCAGGAAATCGATTCCTTTTGTTGATGAAATCAAGCACAGAGACGGGGGAAAAAGACTAAGCCATGCAAATTCTGTCATGTTAATCACGATGCCGATTTCCACCGGTGAGCCTTCCAGACGATGCTGATGATGTAACAATTCTCTCGAGGTAGTTTCGTGTAGACCACGACATCTGTACCCATCCCTTAATATCTCTAACCACCTGGTAGGCTGGTCTCGTGGACCCCAACCTGGAAGTCTAACATGTCCTACTTGATCATGGTTTTCATACCTTTCTGCAATGTCATAGACTGACCACCTCAATTTACCTTCTAACCTTTACCTACCTCGGAGAACAGCGTACACCTAGGAAATCTGTTGGTAGGCATGCGTAACAAATATCCCAACCACCTTTACTTGTCTGGATTCGGTACTTCTTCCAGTGACTGGCCACTGGTTCCCAACACCCTACGTCTAACCTCAACATTGGTGATTCGGTGTTCCCGCTATATGCAAAGTAGCTTTACTTAGAGCCTTGAGTTAAATAAGATCTGAATGGTTGCAAAAGATTAAATGAAGGTCCTCTCCGGGAGATTTTCTGGCTTCTTGAGAAAATACTTCCCTCCCTTAGTTGGGCTTTCAGATGAAAAACGAAGTAGTATTTTCGCACAAAATTGTCTATTTACCGGGTAATTTGATATATCTAGTTTTCTACCAGATAGGAAATTTGTCGCGGCGTTCTTGGACATAACCCTAATTTGATCCATAACAGCTATATTGTTGCATTCTCCTACAGCTGTTTGGTCAATTTTCATGTTTATGCGAACTCTTCCGAGTCAACTCTATATGTAACTGCAGACTGTAAACAGCTCTGATGATTTTTAATTTATGCAAGTGAGTGAATCCGTTGATATTTCTATTGAGCTTTGTTTCATGACTTTTGTTCTGCTTTTCTATCTTCTCAGATCGAATACGAGCAGTCCTCCCCGGAAAGGCTGTGCCGCAGTGTGCAGCCTGGTACAAAAGCCGTAGAGCTGACGAATCGTTTGTCTCGTGCTGATGGTTTGCTAACGTATACACGAAATTGCATTTTATTTAGGGCTTCTCTCTTTACCTGATGGGTAATCTAGTCTTGACTAATTCCGCGCCCTGTATCCGAATTGATGCTCAGTTGAGTGTCATTTGGTTGTGCGACTACGGGCTCAGGAGGTTCGACTTAAGTGCTACTGTGCCGCGTTGTCCGTTTTGTGTGCATGGCATGCCAACGCCAGGCACGATCTGTTTTCGCGGTTTCAGTCAGTTAAAACATTCAGTGTGAACCCTCTCTCTCTCTCTGTGTGTGTGTTTGTGTGTGTGTGTGTGTGTGTGTGTCAGAAAAATGTTTGCACAATGCATCCTGGACCACTTAGCTGCATCTGTACACATGCATACTGCAGTCAAAGTGGTTTGTATAGTCAGTAAAATAACCAAAGGAACTGAGACAAAATCGAAGTGGATGATATGAGGTAGGAGCAAGCGGGAATAGGAGAGAGACTAAAAGTTAGGTCACCAAGGAAGAGTCAAACGTATCAGTCATTCGGGGTTTAGAATTGAGAATGGCTAGAGCCTCAGGCAGTTTAAAACTTGCTATTAGCAGACACGTTGTATTCGAAAGTTCCGTGCAATCACTCCGATTCGAGCGATATATTTTCAAGAATGTGCTCATGCTTCTCTATTCGGCGGTTCGTCACATCCGAGCACGAAGCATTTCTACAAGGCTGTCGTTCACATGTATGATGATCACCTAGAAAAAGGCCGGTGGCTTTAATTATCTCTTGAGGTGCATTCCAGTTGTAGACGATATGGGAGAAGCAATGGCTAATTGGAATGCTCAGAACGACTTTTATCAACCATCGGCAGTCGGGAGCAGCCACTGTCATTGAATGGACGAGTGTACAAATATCAAGCTGCACAGTGTTGTAAGATTTGGCCGGTCGGCGCTCAGAACCTGTGGCTAGTTCTCGTATTCGACCATCATCTCGACTCGGACGAATTGCTCACGTGAGGTAATAACATCAAACGGAAAAAAAACGATATATATATATATATATATATATATATATATATATATATATATATATATATAAGTACGGGGATCGTCATCTGCGCACTGATGATATCAATTCGACTGATAATGACGCGTTTGCTACCTGAACACTAAGCTCAGCAATCAAAAGCCGCTGGAAAATCCTGGTTTTAAATCTACCTAAGCTAGCAGAGTACGTGGTTCAAGAGCGTGGTCGACGTCCACTCGCAAAAAGAAGATCCCCGCTGCCAAGCCAACAGGAAAGCGTGAAATTAACACAATCGCAAAGGCTCAACACGGTGATGTGATTGGTTGGTGTATGAGGTGATTTTCGGCCGCGCGTGGCGATGGTTCGTGTGTACGAGTGCCAAAAAACGAATCGATCATGTGCGTAGGCCGTGTACGAATGCATACCGAATGTAAACCGGGACATAACAAGTGGCGTCAAATCCTACATCAGTCGACAACATTTTACCATGTGGAGGAATGCGACAATCAATATTGTGCAAAAGCAAGTCTCACACTTACGTGAATAACTAGAACGCGCAGGACGTAGTCCCTTGTGATACTGGGTATCAGATGTGAAGAAACAAACTTTCGTTCCCAGTATTGAAAAGAAACGTTCTAGATGAGATAAACGTTAAAATTAAGAAATGGGTCAACTTTGTATCACCGTTAACCGACGGAAATTACGTGAACAAAATAAACCAGATGTATGAACGAACCACGTGTAAAATAAAGCTGCAAAAAAATTGCTTACCATCACTTATCGCTGATAGTAAAAACTAGCGAAGGGAAATCTGGTTAAAAACTCACATTTTCCAACAACTTTCTGCCCAAACTGTTTCTTTTTTGTATAAATTTCTGAACATATCTGTAAGTTTTCCCTGAAAATTTGGCTGTAAAATTCTTATCGGAACGAATCAGAAGGAGTTTCCACTGTAATCCAAATTTTATGAAGAAAAGTCAACAAAAAGACAACTAGAATTGCAAAAATGCAGCGAGTTACGGCAGTTGTTATCGCCCGTTTGCCATCTTTCTTTCTTACCCATAGGGGTGAATTTTCCCAATTAGAAAAACGATCACGTAGTCCTTACAAAGGAGAGGAACAGTTGGATGGCGTTGCTATGATAGATCAGCTTGTAGAGCGTCTGTTCAGTAGGCGGAGTGTCACCAGTTCTATTTCGGCTTGCGACATAGAGCTGTCGGATGCGAAAAAACTCAGTTGGATTCTCTATTATCTCCTCTTTCTTCTAATAACTCGTTCTGTGGTTACACGTATGACCCGTAGTGTTAGGAATCACGATCCGCTTTCGGGATGTTAAACCCATTTGGTCGCAACTAGATTTCATGTTTGGATAAACCTAAACTATTTCACTATGAGTAGTATGGCATTGTATGTGGATGACAGGACAAAATTTCCCCGGAAGCACACGACCGGTTTCGCGGTTATTGCCGCTGATCAGGTATGCGTATCCGGTACACTTCCGCCCAATCATCCCCTTACTTGAGCACTCTACAGTAGGTTTACAGCTGTAATCTCATTTGAATCGAATGGAGCGTGCATGGATGGGGAATTCATTTTTAGAACCACACGGTGACTCTTCCATGCACGCTGCATTCGATTCAGACGAGATTACACATGTAAACTATTTCACTTTTCGGATCATTATGCGTTACTAAAGCACCACATCCCATAAGTATTTCTGAAGTATTTTTATATTCATTATTGATTTGTTGATTTTTGTGCAATCACTTTTATGTCCACCAGGACCTATAGTGGACATTTTAACTACTCCATGCTCGCGAAACGAGGAAGTGGAAGACCCAGACTCCATAGCCTCAAGGACCCACTGCACTATTAGGGTAGCCGGCAACCCAAACCTGAGGCTCCAAGAGAAGAGTCACATTAGGTCACGATAGTTCTGTTGTGCTGAGGAACTGGACCACAGCGAATCTATATCGATGGCCAGGCTCGAACCTGGTGCATCTGAGACGTGAACGATTATACCGAGTGACGATCACCCAGGTCAATAAACACCTGAAGACCGAAAAATGTGCATCAACAACTAAAAACAACCCGGACCGCGAATACGTGTTACCATTGTTCGTCTACTCCCAAAACGATTTTAACCGTATGAATCAGTATGTGATCCTACTGGTGGATGGTTTGGTAACCAATCACGATGCAATCCGTTTTAGCTATATAGTGCTACAACCCGATTCCGGATACATCAGTGAGACAGAATTATCTTTTTGTAAATGCTTGCAAGACTGTGGTTGATGAATCAAGTCGAATACTGAAAACGTTGGAATCTCAGAACTATTGTGTTCTTACAGCTGTAATCTCTTTTGAATCGAATGGAGCGTGCGTGGACGGAGAGTCCATTTTTACATACACGGAGTGCTCAAGTATTAGGATGAATGGACGGAAGAGTACCGGATACGCATACTTGATGAGCGGCTAAAACCGAGAAACCGGTCGTGTGTTTCCAGGGAAAGTTTGTCCTGTCATCGACATACAATGCCACACTACTCATATCGAAAGTAACGTGTTCTTAGTTATTTGACTTCGGATAACTACTATCGCTCTTTTAACGATAGCAATAGTGTTGGCCGTGGTGATGAAATGAATTTTAGATTACCCTCAAATTTTCATCAGAAGTACCTTTTAAACTCACAGTTCACGTAATCTTCTCGTTTCTGTACTGTAAAAGGTGTCTGATATTCCGGTGATTCTTTTGAACTCGAAGTCTCTCGAGTGACCCTAACTTTCTTATATAACCCCATGGGCAACCGCTTAAATACGTGACATTTTAAAACATGGTGTAATTCATTTCTCTAGTCCCCAGACCAAGCTAGCCCCAATAAATCCATATTGCAGCGGATGTTGGTAATTTTGAAGCTAATCTGGCCGGATTTACTTCCTATTTTGGAGTAGAATAAAACTTAAGGTTTTGCTGGACGCTTAGGAGAATTCTAAGGAAACCACTCACGGAATATTGTTCGTTCCAGCAAAATAATTCCGATTCTCACCATCCAAATTAAAAAAATTGACTTTTTTCTTATCCGAGTTCTCACACTAGTAGGTAGGGAGGGGAATACCGAGAAATGTGAATGTGAGTATGATCGAGATAATTGATGCGAACACGGTTTCAGGTGCAAACCGTTTTACCATCTGATGGAACAAAAACTCTACAAAGTGTTACTCACCGTGTTGACACAGGTGACGTCAGAGCTGTCATTTACCACAGTGCACTGATGTAGTCGAAATGCTGGGTTCTGATTCACGGTGGAACTGTTAAAATTAATTTCACCGACCGTACTAATTCGAGGTGGCAGCTAGTATTTCATCCAAAAGAGAGAAAACAAAGTATATTAAAAACAAGGTGAAGTTCCAAGTAATGGTAGTATTAGTATAGTGCTGTAGTATGTATACTACTTGCTGAATAGGTAAATGGTTGATTGTTAAAAACTTAATTATGGGCAATTGTGGACTGACAATGAAAGTGACTAGGTCTGACGAAATAAACGTAGTAATTTAGAGAAAAGCATGTGAACCACAAAATTGTATTCTAAGATCGGGTTACAACAGTCTTCAAGTGAACTGAAAAGCCGGGATACAAATTGGCATTCTTGTTTCATTTGATTGGTTTTTATGACTTCTTAACGAGCCATTCCCAACATACCATCAGTTTGTCAGGCCTGTTTTGTGGACTACGACGATTGGTGCCGTGACGGCGTTGGATGTTCCTTGGCTGTAGCCGTCTGAGTACGAGAATTTACGGGACTTCTTGGAAGAGTTCGAGGGCCTGGCGGAGCTTTCGGAGATCTACTCAGACCAGGGTTAGTTGGCGGCCCTTCGAGTGCTTCTCAAGGGTAGAGCGCTAGCGAAAATGGATGCTACACGAATGAGCTCGGAGAACATGAAGTGGGTCGCCCCGAGGGTCAACCTTATAACGGGATTCCACACCCCGGCTGACCGTTGGGAGGCGATGCCGTGGTTCAAGGCTGCCCATCTGGGGATTGGTGCTGACTCGTTGGTGCACGCCGTCGCGTTCCGTTCACTCCTGGACCGTCCGTTGCCCATGCTGGATGAGGCTTCACGGATTGATCTTCTGGTGGACTAATTTGTGATCCGTTTGCCGGAACCCCTGCGGGGGACGGTATGCTTTGCTCGTGTCGGTCGTACCACTGATTTGTTCCGGCTTGCGGACAAGGCCCGTGAATTAGCCATTCTCAGCTTGCCTCTGGTTATTACGGCCTATGCTGAGAGTTCAAGGATGAATGACAAACCCAAGGAGAAAACTTCCAAACCAAAAATTTTGAACCTGGAAGACAGAGCAGCCAATGTTGAACAGCCGGAAGAAACCTGGTGTCTTTGCTGTGAAACTATGGAACGTGTTTTGTACGAGTATTCTTCAAGAGGACATCGAAAAAAATGTGCCAGAAACATCACAGCTGAAGATTCAATCCATGGTTAATGAGTCAGTCAGCGCTGCAAAATGAAATCAAACTGCCTGCGGAAAATTGGAGTATTTTTCTTAGAATGACCCTGTGCGTCAACCGGATTATTCGGGAAACAAAGACATGTCTTCAGGTACCGCTGTCATTGAAGCCGCAGAATGTGAGAAACACAGGCTGCAGTTGGGATTCAGGACCAAAACAACAGCAGCCCAAAGGTCAGGGGAGTAATAATTTCCCTGCTCGAACTCTCGCTAGATGAGAAAGCTGGATACGACGACTTTACGATGAAGACTGCGATTTGGATAATGCTCATATGACACAACGTGAGGTCTCAGATGGAAACAAAGTAACGTTGCACTATTTTGTGGTAGTCTCTCACAACGGATGGACAGCCTGGAGTGCACTGAATCTGATTAATGGTCGCGGAAGTTGACTCAATAAAAAGTTTTACTCAGTGCGTATTACTCACCAAACGAAGCATGTCATTGGAGGAGCTGTCGGCTTGATGACCACACCATCACTAACCGGCGTCGGGTTAAAGGACTTAAGAGCGTGAGATTTGAAGACAGTCCACAAAGCTTGGCATTTTTTTGTCAGAGAGAGGAGGGCGGTGAAGTGTGTGTACTACTTACTGAGTAAGTAAGCAGTTGATTGCTCCAAACAACACAGGTTGTCCACAACGACATTTCCAGTATCACTAAAAAAAAAAATGCTGATTTGCATAACATCTGCCCAATGCTCTTGAAGACAGTCGTAATCCAATCGGAGGATGCAGTCATGCGGTTCGTATGCTTTTTAACTTTACTGCGTTCAGTCCGTGTGAGGCAGTCACCTCCATTGTCTCTTCATCAAACACTGATACTCAGTAAGTAGCATGCATACTCCACAGTAATTGTAGTATTGGTATAGTGATGTAGTATGTATACTACTTACAGAATAGATAAGCAGCTGATGGCTGAATAGTAGTGGTATAAGTAATGGTATTAGTGCTAGTAGTCGTAGTAGTAGTGTTAGAGTCCGTATGCTACTTATCGAAGTAGTTAGGTGGGAGAATATAAGTATGGACAGTAATGGAGCGATAATGGACGTGATTACGTCACACAGACTGGAAGGAACAAGATGAAAAAAGGCATAAAAACCACCTGAATGAATCCTCCGATTGGATTACGACTGTCTTCAAAAGGAATGAACCGTTGTTATGCAACTGAGCACTATTGCTACATGTGGTTGATATCGGTGAGTTCCTCAATAAATGACCTATTCACCGGGCATTTATGACAGATGTAATGATGTTATACTCTCTGACACGTGTTTAGGGAATTGGTTTACTAGTCGAAATACGTTTTAGTCTGACCAAAACTAATCATACGTACCAACCATGCCTATATGCATACCGGGGTTCAGTCCACTTGAAGACGGTCAGTATGCAGACGAAGGAGCTATTTTTTTATTCACTCAATGTTGTTCACTTTGCTTCTCTTGGTCACCTTTGACATATCCGCCTTTTTTATATAAATGCATAACTATTTACAACTGTGTTCTGAGCAATAGGCTACTTGCTGATTCAGCAAGTAGTAGACACACGCCGCCACAACAATAGTGGTAGCATCACAATGATGTTGGCCGTGGCGCTGCCCCAGCTACACAAGACTGAGTGTGCTTTGAGTGCTAATGTTAACTGGTTCAGAGGCAATTACATACGGCCGGTGAACTCAGTCTTTACCACGTTCAACTGATATCGAATGGTCAATATATTGGGTCTTGATGATTTGTTGAGAAAGAGGTAACTTTGACCAGGCAAAGATCAATCTGAAAGATCAGCGTGATATCAGTTCAACAGTTGTCGTCCTAAGTGATGACTCTGGTATACAGAAATTAGAATCCCGAAATACTCCGGCGCGGAGGACTATCAGAATATCGGGGAGAATTTACTCAATTGAGCTAAGATATTACAAAAACTTTCACGTCAATTCAACTGAATTGTGATTTACTGGTAACTGTACGTGGGTTAAATGCACCTAGCCTCGAGTATGACGACAGTGAATTTAAGACTTAAAATTTTGGAAGTGAGTAGCATTTATAGTTGAATGGACAAAAGTTCCCGGAAGCATACGGCTAGCCCCGAGGTTACTGACAAATTAAATTGTTACGAGTGAAAAACACAGTGAGTGAACAAGTGAACGGATGAATGGACAGAGGAGTACCGGATATACTTGTCTGATGAGAGACAGTGATCGTGAAAACAGTCGTGTGCGCCCGAGAAACTTTGCCCATAAATCCGTAGATATCAGTTTTGTCGAGCAATTTGAGTAACATCATTTTATTGTTGTTGTTAGACTAACCATTTCCGCATTACGAGCTTCAGCGAGTATAAAATAATTTACTGTATTTCCCACTGATTTGGAGTTCTTATTTTTCGGCTCGGAATTCGGTCAATCCAATGCCTTCCATATGGCAGTTGCTCTTGTTCAACTGCTTTCAATCTCAGATGAATGCGTAGACGGGACTATTGGTGTATCCATGAACTGCGAAAACAAATTAAATAATGTGGATCATTCCCCAGCTGATTTGGATACCGGAGTTGTTTGGTAGCTCTGGTTGATGATTTGTATGGGTTGCAGATCACCGAGCTTGAATTTTACGTAGCAAAACGTATCATCTTCAATCGAGGTGACGTCAACGGTGAGTATAAAAGAGTAGTCTAACAAGGAGAGCAAAATAACTAACTCGAAATGGTCGATAAAGTAGTAGCTATGGACGGATGGTTAAAGATTCTCAGAGGCACGAATGGTTGTCTAACGGGCAGGAAAATCCCCAATATTTGGAGACTGGCCAGGATAACGAATGTCCCCGTGAAAAAACCTGGGAAATACAACACCATCGCCTGCACTTCTGTGATGCTCAGATTGATCGAGAGGCTTTTGTTACCGTGAGTTAACATGGGATTTGCTGATGAAGATACACACCAGTTTGCATTTCGGTCTTCGCCCTCCACACTTGACGCGGTAGCTTATCCAGGTCACTGGATAGCTTTGATTTCGGGGCAGAGTATGTAAGATTGTCAGAATGATGTTTTTAGATTACAAAGTCGCTTTTGGTTGCCTTGATCGATCAGTACTGCTCACTACGCTCTCGGTAAGTAGTGTTTAACTAGACTTCTGCGAGCTGATTTCAGACTATTTTATTGATCAAAGACCTCTCATTTGTTTCACTGGTCAAAAGTTTTTTACTCTTCCAGCTGATTCTGGTTGTATATGAGGTGCAATTCTCTTGCCTTTTACCTTCCTTCATACTTCAAACAACTTCCAATCCCATTAACTTTCATTGAATACAAGTACACCGATGATGTAGTTTTAGGATGTGAATTACCGACGCCCAAAACACATTCAAAAATCCAAAACATACTAAACGAATTTGTAAACTGGTCCTCATCCTGTTCTGTTGTACCGAATGTTTCTAAATGCCAGGACGTATTATTTTCCCTACTTTTTGTTAAACCACACAGAGCCCTCACTAACAGATTTGCAAATCCCCAACCGTTAGATATGTTGGTGTTACACTATGCCATAATCTTTCATGATCCATGCATGTTCAACAGGCGTTTTGTGTATTCGGAAAGTTGACATTTTTCTCTCTCGATCCAAGATTACTATCGGTTCTCCATCGGTCAATTTTTAACTTTGTAACCGCATAGCTTCCCCCACTCTGGTTGTGCTGCTCTTCAGTTTTCACCCTTGAATTTTTGAAGGAAGATTTTAACTTGATAATAAGATCCATAAAACACATCTCCAAATACAATGGCATATCCAGAGACACACTTATTGATACTATCACTGATAAACGCTTCATTGCTTGAAGCCAGTTCACTTCAAAAATAATTTCAGTCATTCATCATCCTCTACACAACAAACCCTCAAAAGCTGTCTCTACATCATATTTTTATTTGATCGCACCACGGCACATCGCGATTGTATTTTGGCCTATTCCTCTCGTCCACTTACTAATCCGATGAAAATCACCTCAGACTTACGAAACTGTTTGCTTGGATGGGAATTATCAGAATTTGTGCGTATTTCTCGATTCCGTATTCCTCTATCCACAGATATGGCATTCATGCTGTAAATCTACTCAGTCGTGTGAATAAAGCTACTACTGAATTGACATGACTTGATTAGTGTCGGCTCATCAGGTATCCGTATTCGATACTCAACTATTCATTCAGTTTCGCAGTTGTTCACTCAGTATGTATTTCATGCGCAGCAACCGAATCTGATGATACCACGAAACTAACCGTGCGCTTCTGAAAACTCTTGTCCATCCATCCGTATATACTTACTTGTTTGCGGAATTTTGGTCTTTTTAGTGAGGCAGGGTACGTGCGCAGCTCTTTAGGTGGCAAAAGTCTAATAGTTTTTCTTTCTAATTGCATTATCGTGGTACAATATTTCAAGTAGCAAATCACGACCAAATTGGGGAATCGACCGGCATCGACAGGATTTGAACTCGGGACAGGAAGGTCTAAATCTCATCGTGATCAGTTTTAGACCACCGCTCGTCAGCGAGCCACTTGTTGGTTCTAAATACTGCGTACTTTTTCCAATGTCTTTAATTTCATGTAAACGATGGTAAAATTCTGTTGTTCAAAGATGCAGCTTAGTCGAAATCATTGGTAGGTTGTTGGCGTTTCGGTCTCCACTGGTAAACTTTTTCAAGTAAGGTTTTAAAACGGAATGATTCCAGTTTCATTCAGTTATAAAGCCAGTCTTGAAAAATGTTACCCTCGGTGACAGAAATGTTGACAACCTAATAACAATTTCGACTACGCTGTGTTATTGAACAACAAAACTTTACCATAATATTTTACATGGCACATCGATTTTTGATGCACTCCGAACTGATCTCGGTTCTGACACATTATTTATGTAAACGACTTTTTCAACTTTGCCGGTTTGTTACTGGATGACGAGAGTGTCGAGGAAAGGGTGTCTTGGTACGTTTCATGATCTATTGTCCTCGCCCTGCACTGAAATATTGATTATGTCAATTGATGATGTTTTCACATGGTAGTAGGATCGGTGTAGTTCCTTTTTTGTCGTATGTGTGCATACATACATGTGGTTATTAAAATGTTTATCATTATACAGACAGTGATAAAACTCATCTATACCGCAAATAATTGACTTATTTGATGCAGCAACGATATCATGATTGCTAACCTGTTTTACGGTTTCCATAAAATTTCTGTAACGGGTCGTTCCGTTCTTTGATTGAGGCCAACTTCCGTTCATTATGGTCGAGTTCATAACGAGCCCGGCTGAAATGACTGTCTCGTAGGCGTACAAAATGTCCATCTGCAAAACATCCCGTTTGGGTAGAGACAAGGAAGTTACAAGACAAACGAATGTACACGCCATTCTGGTAACCACCTCACAAGTTTGTTCTCTAGGCGATTAGACTTTTCCACCGACTACACCAACGAAACAAGATCAAAACAAACACAGCTAGAGACTAACTGACTGACTGGAACAGTGAATGTAGTATTTCTATCCCCAAATTGTGTTCCATATCTTAGCCTTTATTCTATCTTGCCAGACCTAATTGGGCCTATCAGCTGGTACTTGAGCTCCATTGGTCGGTCTGAATATTATTATTATTATTATTATTATTATTATTATTATCTTTGTTATTATTACTAGTATCACGCTAAGCAATATTACTTCACATTACTGGCCGGTTGCGGCAAGCACAATGCTAACCTGAAATCCTACGAATGGGGGAACGAGGTGAAAATCTCCCGTTACGTTGTGTTAGTTACTTCACGTTCACATTAGGCAAAAATGGTTTCAGTGAATAAAAGTGTGTGATGGAAGATTATGAGTAGGAAGTTAAAGTGCAGTGAAACCCCAGTATTTCATTTCATATTTATTCATCAGTGTAATGGGCTCACTACACTATTTGAAGAACAAGAAACCATGAATCCCAATTTTGGAGTTAAGAATGATTGTAGGTTCTAACGGGTTAAACGTTGTGACCATCTTCAGTATTTTTCATAGCTTAAAAGCCAAACACCGCGGTTTAGGAGCTTTGTACTACAATTAAGGAGCCTTGTATCACAGTTCAAGAGCCATCTATCACAAATGAATGAATTCTACATAAGAACATAAACTATACCATTTAATTTAAAAAAGAAACAAAACAGTGAACCTAAAAGTTCTTTGGATGGTTGTAATTAGGTCTGTCGTAGAAAGTACTTGCAGTTGTGTTATCGTGAATGGATTATTGACCAATTTCTTGTAATAAAATAAATCTATGCTTCCCTTCAAAACAGTTAAATGCACCCTCAGCGGGGTTGAAAAACGGACCATGCGGAGGAAGAAAACGGGAGAGATGTCTAATGGCCAGACGAACTTCAGATATCTGTCAACGTATAGGAACATTGTCAAAAATAAACACTACCTCAGTATTGGGCTTTTCAGTGTTTACATTAGGGGGAGCATGCTTCCAAGAATCTACCGAAAATCTGGTTGTTCATTTTCGTGTGACGTTCACAATGCCGAAATGCATGTAATGATATTCAGGCTTGCCTCTTTATTTGACAACAAGGTCTTTATACATGGCTTTCCTTGAAGAGATCGTCCAATCGATCCAGAACACCAAACGTCGTAATGGGTTTCGTCAACATAAAGTCATAACATAGGGCTTCCTGGCGCCCCTAATCATTCTGCATATTGGGCAGGCCTTGTTTGGACTCCAATACTGTTGCGCTCACCCGATTGGATTGTATTTTCCTGCTTTAGTCATAGTCATCAAGGAGTCAATCAATAGAGGTCGCACTAATGATCAACCCGGAACTTCTGGACTCAAATACTGGTTTTAGCGAAAGATTCCTGTCCACAATGGTGCCTAGCTTGGCAATTGTATCATCTGCAAATTTCTTTTCCTTGGGGCCTCGTTTTAGCCCAGTTTCTTGACATCTTTTTGCCTTGTGTCTGAACGTTTTTATATCTTTTCCGATATGTTGTGATGTCAGCCTCAAATAATCACCGTTTCTGGCACGTAGTAAAACGCGCCTTCGATCTTCGTTGTTGACAGTTTTTCTTTTGTGTAGAGGACTTTCGTTAGACTGGATCAAGTCGATTATTTACGTCTCCCCTGTCACTTCCACAGTGGATATCTTTCTGACGTGTTTGTTTTACGAATGACACAGTCGCCGTTTCTCACACCATTGTGTTAGGTTGAAATTAACCGGACGACCAAGAACCCCCAAAACCAATGGTTAGTTGACACACCCTCATGCGCCTTTCATTGTCCCGCTCACATCGTACCACCTGATTAAACCATTTCTGAACATCAAGCCCACTTGACCCGAAAATCCTGTTTGCACCACTTTCCCTGCTAAAACATCTGCTTGGATGGTTGAGTCAAAATATCAGATATTTCACAGTTTTCACACTGTGTGGGATAGCTAGTCCAAGGGACTCTGATGGATGGCTCTCAAACTGCGGCTTTTGGCTCTTAAACCACGCACAATACTGTAGAAAAGCTATTTGCACCACCAATAAATTCACTCACGTGCAAGCTGGCATGGGTCCACTCAAGCATGCATGATAGTCGAGTCGTAATTCACCAGGTGTATACGCAAATCCTCAGGAATTCCCTCTTTTATTTCTCTCTGTTTTACTCCCCTCACAACTGTCTCTCTTATTCACTGTAACAACTGAATGAATCAGATAACCGAAGCACTTTCCTTTGACTCAACCTATGTGAAATGATGCGGTAACTGGATGATCATGAAACTAGTTGCAATAGATGGTTCCGTGTTGGTAAGTGGAGAAGTTTCACGCACTTTCCAGCACAACCCGTCTGATCTTGATGTAGATCAGGGTGGACAAATTGTTTGACGTCTTACGTGGCTTTGAATAGCTTTATGCCGATTTAGATTCGCTCACCTTGTTCAGTCCACTGTTTGACCATAAATCTTTAAGGGACAGCTGAATACGTTCCAAGTCCACCTCGTTCCGAATAGATATATCCGGCTTGATGCAGCTAAACGAAACAGTTTTTCCCGGAATTCCACATTTCCGTGTTAGATTTCCAATTTTTCGACAAGTCACATCACATTTATTTGCCTGAATCCCATCATCATACAGAATGATCGGAGTCTGAAGAATGGGATTCATATGCACGGTTGCAAAGACGGGCATTATAGACTGCATGACTGGTGCCTTGGTGAGAAATGCTAACCATTTCGGTTGAATGTGGGTCCACAGTTTGAATAGATTTGTACCAAACTGAACGGCATTCATTGGCTCGGGTAGACTGAATATGTATTCTGTTTCAAACTCTTGTGATGCCTCTACCACCCGGTCAAATCCTAAAAAAAAGTGACAACAGAAACGTGAAGCAGTTATATATTGGCCCACAATTTCGATCGGTAAACAGCTGCAATAGCTGGCCAGTTGATTGGTGAATTGCTTGACTGATTGAGTGGTTATTACTTGTTAGATTACTTAAAGGTTTGCTTAGTGGGTGAATGATTGATCCACTGATTATCAGTAACACTGAATGGACCGGTAAGAATAGCGATAAGATTTTTGTCGCCAAAAGTAAATAGAATACCGTTATATGAACGATAAGAATCGTAAATTCACTTTCAATGATGTGCTGGTGATAATACTGATGATGTGATTGGCCCTTTTTAATATTTTCCAGATAAATTCTGCATTGGATTCCAATTTATTGGTGAAATCTCCAATCTAAACCAAGTCTGAGTTCACTTGCTTTTGCTCCACGTGTGTCGTTTCCACGAACTTCGGGAGATCTCTTCCAGTTTACCACCACCACCACTGGTCTATGTTTGCCTTCGATGCAGTTATCCGAATCAAATGGAGAGAGCTTGAAGCCGTCTCTCCTCCACTCCTGGGTATCGATTTACTTGCATACCCCCTTCTCTCTGTTCTCTAGCCTTTATTTCCACGGCACTTGTATTTTTCCTTCGCCTTTGTTCTCGGCCCCATTTACTGGTCTTATCTGATTCTGTGGGCCACCAATGAACCCTGAATCCTAACTGACTTCACTGTTTACGTAGCCTTTCTTTTCCCTTTACTAACCAAATGATTTCCTCGCCGACTCCGTCGATGTTATGTCTACATACACATAATCCTGCTTCATCCCGTAAAGCTGTCTGTTTGCAGTGCTTTGTGTTGTTCGTCTGTTTCATCTCATTATCTACCCTGTCCTGTGTCCCGTGACTTGAGCCGCCCGATTCGCACTGTCAGTCACATGGCGCCATGATAGGCACCGACCATGCATGGTCATCTTTCACTCCCCGTCTTATATAACCGCCTGTTCCTCATGTGAATTTGCTTTCGACCCCGTTAGTATGTGCTTGCTATCTCACAGACGGGTTATTCCTTGAATGATTTGTACATTGCGGCCGGTGTGCCTACAATCTGGGTGATGCACGGATTGATCCTCTATGAGTACACGTAGATTATCGACTTCGAGTTATCTGACTAAGGATTTGAGGTTCGCCTCTAACGCGTCAATCAACAACTGACCCCAGTCAGTACAGATTTACTGAATTGCATTGGATTTCATAAACAAAATCAATCAAGAATCAAACAAGATTGACGAGCGATTATGACTTTGTGTACACTTTTCTTTACTAAATTACTTACTGATCTCAAGGATCTAATTTCGACCTTCTGGAATTTGAATGGGTACCTATCGTTGAACTGGAGTACCTGATAGCATACTTGAGGAGCGGCAATAACGGCGAAACCAGTTATATGATTCAGGGGAAATTTTATCCACCCACAAACGTATTACTTACTATTGTTATATGGACACTTATCATGCAGGATACTTCTGGAAGGGGGCTGCAGCCAACCGGAGGTCGCGGTGACAGGAGCCAAACCCGGGACATCGAAGACTAAATTTCGCGATGATGACTGTTCGACAACCCCCAGTCAAATTCTTGCTGTATGAGCACAATTACACAAAACTTGTTTTCGGCGAAGAATCATTGAGTGCGTGAACGTGGTTCACTTTCAGCCTTCATTCTCATCCGAAACGAGGACCGTAGAAAGATTTTGTTTAATTTCTATTGTTTGTGCTGGAATCAAGCTTTAACTGAGACTAAGGTTAAGCTACGTGCCTCATGAGAACATATTCAGAAAGCTGTCAAGTTATGATTTCACACTGTCTGAGGTGAGATCCTAGGCCTTTCTAAGCTGGACACTAAACTTTTCGATGTCGGATGGTGCAGCATTGAAGTCTCCATGGGTCTTTAACTGACATAGATAACTTACTGTCTTGAGGGACCTACAGTCGTCTTGTTCATGATATGAAAGTGGCAGAATAACCATAAAGAGTTGAGAAGATGATTTGGTAATAGACTGTAAACGTGTTGTACGAGTTACTTGAACAGCCAGTTTCATTTGTTAGAATCGAAATGGGGGTGCGGGTGATGTGGGGACTTGTTTTTCAGTAAGTGAGTAATATCAACTGTATAATGAATATCTGCGTCATGTTTTAGAGAATACACTGTTTATTGGATGTTTCATTAATCCATACCTCACGATCGTGGTAATTGAAATGTCATAAACTAGTGATGAGTAGATAGGTCGTCGGTAGAAATTATGCATTCCTGAGAAAAGCAAAAATGTTGAAGTCACTTGGACTTACCAGAACTTGCCAAACACGGGCATGCAAAATATGAGGGAACAGTCCATGATGTCGATTATGTATGGGAGTTCATTGGAAGTGGAAGTTTCTAATAGTACTACTCAGAACGTTAGCGGTAGTTAGATTTTCACTCTCCTAAATTCTTGCGACAAAGATTGCGAAGCATTTGCTATTGGAGAAAAACGGAGAACCACGTCGGATTTTGCTCCTTATGCGTGCTAATAAGCTGTTTTTAATCACAAAGTGATTGGATAAAACTAACTATGCAAATCCGGTGTATCCTTAGTGGCACATAAACCAATATGAATTCGTCCATTATGAGTGAATTGTTAACGTTGGTCAATTTATCAGCGCCTTGCACAGAAAGCCCGAGTCGAATAGCAACATCTGTTATTTGATCAGCGGTATGTCATCCACTGGCACAGCGATTATCGCTAACCCGTTTACGGTTTGATCTCGTATATTCCCTTCAGTGAATCTAGTTCATTTGGGATGACCATTATTGGTTCTTCGATCCAGGCGGCTCTCTAATTGCTACTTCGCAGCAAAAGAGCTGATGAAGATGAGGATTTCTGTTTTGTTGCACTGATTTTAGTGATACTTTAAAGCTCTGACCCGAGTAAAAAGATCCCTAGCCAGCGCGTTTTGCGGGTGATAACAATAGCAGTGCTCACAGTAGAGTACAATGCACTTGCAACGAAGGCGATAGTAATTAGATGGTTCAAAACATAGCACTGACCTCAGAGGCGATTTCCCCTTGGTCACTTTCACTATCCTGGTCTCCATCGGCCTACGGAATAGGTTTGATTCCGACTGAGACATTTAGGAGGAAGTTGGAGGTGAATAGAACCAACGGGTTTATTATCCCCATACTTTTTCTGAAACACCCCGTTCGTTCAAACGAAAATCATGAATTTGTTTTTTACTTTACCATAAAAATATTCTCCAGATAGTGATTTTACTGAAGATGGCGTTGTAGGTTATACTATATGTCCTACTGTGCAGCGGGAATCTTCAGTAGTTAATTCGATCCATCTGAAAAATGCTTCGGTTGGATTTTCTACAGAGTGCAACTTCCAGAATCGGAAGCTCATCAGTCAACTCGGAACGCGCACTTGAGTTTCTATAACGTATACTGTTCGGGGTGAAAAGGATGATGACCACGATGACGACAACGAAGTTGATTTGATTGATGATGATGATTGCTATGACGGTGTTGATCGCGATGAAGATGTTGATGTTCACGGTGAAGATGATGTCGTTTTCGACGGTGAGAACGATGATAAGGATTCGAGAGACATTTATGATGAAGATTCGAAAGATAATGAAAATGATAATGAAAGCAATAAGAGTGATGATGATTAGAATCCGGGGGATAATTTGGACGGTGTCGATTACGAATTAGATGACAACGATGACGAATTTAATGATCATGATAATTTTATGATGACTGCTAATTGGAAGATCATTTTTATGTTGCGGTCGGTGATGATTATAGTTACTCGTAAAACGAACATGCTGTTGATGATGATGATGATAATGGTGATTCAGATAACGATGGTGATGATGATGACGATGAAGCTTCGGATGATGATTCGGATGATTCAGGTGATCCGGATGCTGCCGCTGTTGCTGCTTCTGATGATAATGATGATGACTCGGGTGTTGAATATGATGATGTTCCCGTTGGCAGCAATGAAGGTGTTGATGACTCTTAGTCCGAGTGTGCAACAAGCTGGGAAAGTCAGCTTCTTTGATTGTTTGTGTTGAGAGTGAGAGGTTGAAAATGTTCGTTCTTCATCGCTGGCTAGCAGTTTTCTTTATCTTCGGGCCTCGTGTAATTGAGCGACTTATCAGTCTCACGTGCCTACTTTTGGTACGATATTCAAACAACGGGTTATCGCAGTAAGAAGAAACGGAAAATCAAAACTGTGGAACAGCCCGATGGTGTCAACTTGTAGTGATTCGTATGCCTTCCCACGCGGTCCAGTGCGCTACAGATTCGTTTTCAGTATCCAACCGATCTGATGAAGCTGGGTAGTGACCGTTAGCATAGTATGAATATAGCGAGATCACTTTGCGATTTGTGGGCATTTTACCTGCTAACAAGTGCATACCTCTTTCGTATATAAGCGAGTTAGCGCTAACCAAATAGGACAAAATACCTCGCTGCTTTTCTTGTCTAGTCTTGTCGTTTCATAACGTGCGACTGGCCGAGTGGATACGATTCTCACACAAATGTGGATAGTCACAAAATCTAGTCAGCGTTCAGTTTCACTGAAGACATTATTCAATTCAAGTGAAGTCAATAAACGCTTTGGTGCACCTGGTGTAGGGTGGATCTTCAGCACGTACGTGATCTACCGATGGATCCAAAAGAAAAGTGTATGGGCTTATCAAGAGATGAAGATAAATGCTTCGAAGCAAAATTAGGCGGTACATAAAGTCTGAATAATGATGAGGGTGAATAAAGAGACCTTTGTGTCAGAACCGAAATCGGTTCGGAGTGTATCGAAAAATCGATGCGCCATGTGAAATGTTATGGTAGAATTTTATTGCTCAATAACACAGCGTAGTCGAGATCGTTGGTAGGTTGTCGACGTTTCGGTCACCACGGGTAACCTTTTTCAAGACTGGTTTTGCAACCGAATAAAACTGGAATAATAGCTTAGAGTAATTGGGTGTTAGTCACAGTGTGTTCGTGTGTTGGTCTGTGTGTTTGTGATGTTGTTTTAGTGTAAGGGGTGGGTGGGTGGGTTGAATCTTCGTCCATACTATGTGTCCGTGTTAGTGGGGTCATTTGAGGTCAACAAGGTGCCATGACCCGTTTTGGTGTTTATCCATCCTACACATTCCGACAGATATCTTGACTTTAACTCAGCCCATCCACAATGCATAAAACGGGCACTCGTATCGTCACTAGCCAACAGAGTCGACAAATTGTGCAACGACGGTGTCACTCATAAACAGGAAATGCAACGCTTACACACTGTCCTTCAAAACAACAACTACCCACGAAGACTAATAACCGATGTGTTAAGAAACAAATCAGCAACACACGACGAGAAGGACGTAAACTGGCTAACCTCCGTTGGCATCCCGTACAGATCGGGCACATCGGAGGCAATCAGGAAAGTACTTGGTGCGTATGGTGTTCGCGTTTTCTTCCGAATAGATAACACGTTGCGACGCCATCTCACAAGAACCAATGCCTCTCAACACATACACGAACAGAACAACTGTGTTTACATGATCAACTGCAAAGAATGCCCCGCTCAGTACATTGGGCAAACATGCAGACAGGTCAAAACCAGAATCGCAGAACACAAAAATAAAGAAAAATGCAGACCGAGGGACCAAATGGCTTTAAGAAAGTTAGAACGCGACTCTGCAATCGCACTTCATGCCATATCCGAAAACCACACCATCGACTACGAAAACACAAGAATCCTCCAATGTGGGTTCCGTACGTACACCGAACGTCTCTACGCGGAGGCTCTGGCAATTAACGCCCACCAATCGTGTCTCAATCGCAACGATGGGGCAGAGATTTCAAGTATATGGATGGCACTTACGACGCGGATGGATAAACACCAAAACGGGTCATAGCACCTTGTTGACCTCAAATGACCCCACTAACACGGACACATAGTATGGACGAAGATTCAACCCACCCACCCACCCCTTACACTAAAACAACATCACAAACACACAGACCAACACACGAACACACTGTGACTAACACCCAATTACTCTAAGCTATTATTCCAGTTTCATTCGGTTGCAAAACCAGTCTTGAAAAAGGTTACCCGTGGTGACCGAAACGTCGACAACCTACCAACGATCTCGACTACGCTGTGTTATTGAGCAATAAAATTCTACCATAACATTTCACATGGCGCATCGATTTTTCGATACACTCCGAACCGATTTCGGTTCTGACACATTAATCCTTATCACCAATCGGATTACTCTGGAAAAAAAAAAGCTTGCAAATTGGAATAATCACCGTGTGTTCAATCAGCGATGTCTCCACAACAACATCATTCCAGCCTCGCTTCGTGTGAAACCGCCTGACAATTCTGTGCGCTCCGTAAAGGCAGCTTTGGTCGCTTCTCGTACGTTTCTACGACAACGTATTCACGACTGCACAATCAAAATCAGTTCCATATGCTACAGAATACGAAACCTGGATGACTGCTTGAATTGTTTGCTACCGCCAAACATACTCAATGAGATCAATGTCATCACCGAACGCCGACGTTTACACGCATTCAAAACCTGTCAATCGCGCCAGATAAGAAAATACGACAGGCTACTCCAGAAGAACACCTCCGTAAAAAACCAAAACCCGGAATTGAGAATATTCCAACCGACTGACCCTAAAAATGCAGTCAAAAACTTATCAGACAGAATGTTGACCTCTGCGGAACTACAGTTGCTACAGAAAGGTCTAAATTTCAATTTAAACAAGAAACCTCTAACGCCTCAAGAAATAGTCCCTCCACTGGAAGGTGCGTTGGAAAAACTACCGCTCGAAAAAGCCAATAAAATCAGACTCAGAATATGTAATATTCTCAGGAATCAGAAACCAATTTCGTCAAATCTATCAAAAGACGAACAGAAGGCACTAACCACACTGCAAAGTGACAAATCGATTCACATCACCAAAGCTGACAAAGGCAACATTACAATCGTTCTTAATAGGTCCGACTATGAATCAAAAGTTCGACAACACTTGGAAGATGGACCATATGAAAGAATTGAAGAAAAGAAAGCCAACGCCACACTGAACAAAACAAAGGCACAGATAAGCAAATACCTTTCTGGGCTGAAAGAAAAGCTAGGGAAGTCTCTATGGTTTGCTTTGAATCCTAAGACGAACAGACCTGGAAGATTTTACGGACTACCAAAAATCCACAAAGTCGGCACACCTATCCGACCAATTGTGGATTATACCCCTTGTGCAACCTATATGTTAGCCAAGTACATCAGCACACTACTAAAGCCGTACCAAAAAATGGTGGTAAGTCACATAAATGACGCCTTTGATTTCTCCCGCATTCTAAAGTCTGTCGTATTAGGAGAAGACGAAACAGCGGTGAGCTTTGATGTGACATCTCTTTACACAAGCGTGCCCATTAAAGACAGTTTGGAATTTCTACACTCCATATTGATCAATGACACCACCTTAGAACACAGATGTCCATTGAATCCAACTGATATTATCACTGGCGTTGAGCTATGCCTCACTTCCACCTTATTTACATTTAACCAATCATTGTACAGACAGACTGACGGCGTAGCCATGGGTTCTCCTGTATCACCCATTGTAGCTAATCTGTTCTTACACTCGATCGAAACTAAAGCATTGGCCACATTTCACAATCCACCACGAATCTATGTCAGATATGTAGACGATACGTTTGCAATTCTGAAATCAGAACACAGGCATGACTTTCTACAATGTCTCAATAATCAGTCTACCTCAATTCAATTCACAATGGAGACTGAGAGCACTGAGAGAGTCATCAGTTTCCTTGACTGTCGACTACAAGTAAACAACTCCCGTAGGTTTACAGTGAGCATTCACAGGAAACCTACACATTCCGACAGATATCTTGACTTTAACTCAGCCCATCCACAATGCATAAAACGGGCACTCGTATCGTCACTAGCCAACAGAGTCGACAAATTGTGCAACGACGGTGTCACTCATAAACAGGAAATGCAACGCTTACACACTGTCCTTCAAAACAACAACTACCCACGAAGACTAATAACCGATGTGTTAAGAAACAAATCAGCAACACACGACGAGAAGGACGTAAACTGGCTAACCTCCGTTGGCATCCCGTACAGATCGGGCACATCGGAGGCAATCAGGAAAGTACTTGGTGCGTATGGTGTTCGCGTTTTCTTCCGAATAGATAACACGTTGCGACGCCATCTCACAAGAACCAATGCCTCTCAACACATACACGAACAGAACAACTGTGTTTACATGATCAACTGCAAAGAATGCCCCGCTCAGTACATTGGGCAAACATGCAGACAGGTCAAAACCAGAATCGCAGAACACAAAAATAAAGAAAAATGCAGACCGAGGGACCAAATGGCTTTAAGAAAGTTAGAACGCGACTCTGCAATCGCACTTCATGCCATATCCGAAAACCACACCATCGACTACGAAAACACAAGAATCCTCCAATGTGGGTTCCGTACGTACACCGAACGTCTCTACGCGGAGGCTCTGGCAATTAACGCCCACCAATCGTGTCTCAATCGCAACGATGGGGCAGAGATTTCAAGTATATGGATGGCACTTACGACGCGGATGGATAAACACCAAAACGGGTCATAGCACCTTGTTGACCTCAAATGACCCCACTAACACGGACACATAGTATGGACGAAGATTCAACCCACCCACCCACCCCTTACACTAAAACAACATCACAAACACACAGACCAACACACGAACACACTGTGACTAACACCCAATTACTCTAAGCTATTATTCCAGTTTCATTCGGTTGCAAAACCAGTCTTGAAAAAGGTTACCCGTGGTGACCGAAACGTCGACAACCTACCAACGATCTCGACTACGCTGTGTTATTGAGCAATAAAATTCTACCAAAGAGACCTTTGTTTACTTGATCGCGGTCTACGAGTAAGCGGGTAGGATAAGGGATCAGGTTGTTTCTAAATGTAGACGTGTTTGAATGGCTTGTTTCGAATTTCAACCGGGTGGAAGAGAATGAGACGGCTTTAGAGAGTGTGGAGTGTGGACAAGGATCCGTGTCGGATAATAACTTATTTATGAATTCACCACAAGCTTCAAAAAGCTTGCTAATGGTAGAGTCAGTGAGAATATCTATATTAATGTTGCTACAACTTGAGGGCAATTTCAGAGATTTGGTAATAACATCAAAATATTTACCTTTTCAACAGGGAAAAATTGTGGAAGAGCAGTAAAGCGAAAGAGGGCGAAAGCAAGAGGTTAAAAAATGGTTGTACAAGACTGTAAGGCACTCTAAGTTTTCAAAGTCTGAGTGATAGAAAAGAAGTCTTTCTCACATCATTGGAGACCATTTCAACGTGACTGGTCCAGAAAAGGTTCCAACTTAGAGTAACCGGTTAACTGGCAATTAGAACCTTCGACGTTTAGCATCAGCTTGGGCCTAGTGTAGCCCATTTGTTTCAGGGCTTAACATATTTCACAGCAATTCTTTTTACTCAACATTGTGTCTACGTATAGATTATTCAAATGTTCTAATCCAGTCTTGTCGAATGTGGATAGGTTTTTTACGATATGTCGTCAGCCGAATTTATGCGCCTTTTCCTTGGCTCTTTGAAGTCCTTTCAAGCTAGGGGAGAAAAACTGCTCGAGTCGAATCTGACTGGTTTCCATGGAGCAATACTAGCCGTCGCAAAAGTTAAAGTAGCCACTTAAATGTTTGCTGTATGAGAATACATTGTGTAAAGAAAGAAAAGAAAAATAGAAAAATCAGCGCAGCCCACAAATACCTCGAGCTTATCGAGATTCTCATAGGTGCCAGCTCGTGTTTGCGGACAGTGCGAAATGAGTGCAGGGAGTGGGTCAAAGAACTTGCTTCTGCAATAAATTTTGGGGTGAAAAAGTAAAGTACAATGACCAGAATTGCTAACACGGGCACGGTTAAATACTGGGGAAAAGAATTGAATAATCAAGTAATGCTAAATCCCAAAGGGGCATCGAAGCACGTTGGTAAAGACAGAATATTTAAAGAACCCAGTGAGGTTAAAAGTGATTAGTCAGGTCTATGGAAATCACCTGATATTATACACAGGGACTGGTGAACATTTGTAATAAGATAGTTGGAAAAGCTGTCAACTGACTGACTGATATAATCACGGGAGTATCTGGCGGGACGTAAGACTCAGCGATGACAGGAAGCAAAAGGGATTTAGAAAAGCTGGCTTACAACGAGCTGCAACGACTCCGATCTTTATCGAAGTGCATGAAAACGAGAAATGATGAGACTAGAACCACTTGCAACGGTTAAACGTGATTACTGCATCGTCTCCGTTTCTTTCGTTCGCAGGCCGATCTCCTCCTGAGAACTCCGAACCTACCAATATGGACGATATCGTTATCAATTTCTTTGAACAAACCAATTTTGCTCGAGGAGTACTGCGCCGACCATTTTTGATTCGTTTTGCTAGCTGACATGGATGGTTAATCAATATTTTCCCAGAAGGGAACAAAAGTTCAAAGATAATATTGACGGTATCGGCCTTCTGGAAACAATACAATGTTTCAGAACAGCTCTCCAACGAACACAATGTCTACTTGAGTGTCCGCGTATCTTCCGCAGCAGAAATTTTACACTACTTCTGACTGCATTCAAAAATGCTCGAAACTGGTCGCCAAACACGAGGATCCGTAGGGAATTCAAAGAGGAGCCGTTGCAAGATAACGTTTGGCCTTGAATATTAGTCCAACTTCTGGATCCGAAAAAGCATTCCTAGTTAAATCACTAATTTTGGAAAAGAAGTAGTTAAAACACAGTCGGCATTCAAAAGCTCTGCATCTTAGCTTGGCAGAAGGACGAGAGTCACTTGGCCAGCATTTTCCAAGGTGTAGCACAGACTAGCGAATCACTAAAAGAAGGCGTATTAGTGAAGCGAATCACTTAGGCGAGTTGTGCAAATGGATGGGACGCGTTATCACACACAGCTTATGAAATTATATAAACATTTTGAATGTGTGTAAAAAACCATTCAGAGTGCGGTAAATTATATTCATATCTTTGAGAGAATGAAAAAAACTGCGTTCCATTTGGAGTTCTGGGAACTCACTTGATTGTTTATCGACCATACATAAGATTGGATTTGAAACGTTTGGTTGACTAGCGGACGCAAAGGAAATCACAGCGTTGAAAGGTGTTTGTCTTGGAAACTTGATCGCTGGAGCAAATATGACCTCACGCGTAGTCAAGTCTTTCGTGAACTCGCAGCCAGTCGCTTCAGCTGAGAAAAACCCCAAGTTCAGACTTCGTGCAAGTCGATGTAAGTCACATTTTTCGCGTAGAGAAAATGTCAGGTCGATCATCACGTCGGATTCATTGAGATGTTGAGTTTGAATATGGCCAATCACTAAGGTTAAAGGAATGAAAACGTTTTCGGAAAGAAAATATTGTGCTTCTGGAATACATTGGTGAAAATCGTTCGACGAGATTTTGTATTCCATGGTACAGGAATTATATATATATATATATATATATATATATATATATATATATATATATATATATATATATATATTCATAAGAGCCTGATTTTTTGGACAGCACTCTCTTTCTTTGTTGGTATTTAATTTACGAGAATAACATTCTCATCAGAACTCTATTCCCGCAGGCTGTTTTGTAAAGTTTATTGTCTTTTACTCTTTCGAATATCGGTTTGGTCCGAACCGATCACGTGATCAGCGCTCAACCCTGACTGTCTGTCACACAAAAGTCAGAAGAATTCCTTCCGTATGCTCTCTTTGGCCCAGTATGTTCACTTAAAAATCATTGCACAAAACAAGCAAATGAGTTATTTCTATGGAATCTGATGTTCTTTGTGTGTGGCTTCGGGGAAATGTCTAATGCCACGGTAGGACGAAATTTAAGACCATTAGGTCCCAGGGACGGTTTGTGCGAACGATACCAATAATGCCATCGACTGAAGAACACAAGACTGTGACGATTACGCAAGAGAAACTAAGTTCTGTGACAATCTCACCATAGTCTTCATCGTTCATTCGCTGCACTGAACTTTTGCACGCAGTAAGTGCAAGTAGATTTTCCATTGTCTATGATCCAGGCTTCTCGTACCACCAATACATTCTGGTAATATATCTCAAAGCCCATTGGATGGCATTCAACCGGGTACCGTTCACCCACTGAGAATTGACTGCGAAGCTAGTCAAGTGATTAAAACCATAACCGTTTGTATGTATCTTTGGAACAGTAGTTTGCGCATCATTGGATATTCACATGCATTATTCACCCCCGACCGCGATAGCTCAGCCGGTGGAGCTTCTATCTGGTGAGCTGAAGTTCGAAAGTTCGAGTCCGGCTTACAGCTCTGGACTTTTGGACGCGGAAAATGAAAATGAGTTCTCCACTATCTAAGATACAGGTTTATGGTGTCGATAATACTTTCTGTGTAAATACATAGCATCATTTTGATGTATTTGGAGAACTATAACCAACGATCAACACCCCAGATTTTACAATCATCGAAACTGATGAATCGTATTAGTATTATCTCGGTAACCTCATGTAGCCCACTGCTATCTGTCTCCTCCTTTTTTCAGTTTATTGTTATCAAAAGAGTCTGCCTGAGTGTGAATACCTTTGATCTTGTGAAAAATACTCATCTAGTAAAATCAATCATTTTTTCAGACACCTGTAAAGATTCAATGAGATGTCATGGAAAGCTTTGTGGATACCGTTGTGTATGAATCCTCTGTTCACGATGAGTCACTCATTTGAAAGGAGACTCAACTATTGGACATTCTACCTTCAGATTCCTATGCAGGCCTTCCCAAAGGGCATTCACTATGGTTTGAAGTAATGTTTATTTAGCGCCAAGCAAATAGTGTTAACGACCCATTGAGATGTGGTTAGATACAGTTGGTGGGTTTGGGGCTCTTGTTAAGTTATAACGTGAACACCACTGGGTTTTTGGAGCAGTCCTTTTTTTGTTTTTGCTACTTAAATTGATGAATTGTGACTCAGAAGCTTGTAGAAATCACTCGCGCAATTAGTACACTCACAAATTCCCCCGCTAGTGATAACTGATATATGATTAAATTCTAGCAAAGTGTTCCAACGTTTGACTCACGATAGCTACTGAAATTCGCTGCGGTGCTCCGCTGAGTTCCGTCAAGTGAGTAGTGCTCCACACTGATCAAGTGTCCATGGAGAGTTTTCAGATCGGATACCGCGAAATCAGCAACCTTTCGCATTTCCGATCGGCTGTTATCTGTAACAATGACTAAGAAACGGGGAAAAGGAGGTAAACTGTTATCAGATTTGACACTGGACAATTCCCCTGAACATTGATTAGCCACTAATATGGTCCCAAAATCTTTACGCATTTTGAACGACCCAAGCCCTCATTCAAGATCATTGCTACGTGACATTTTCAAGTGCACTCAAGATTAATGAGGACATGCATTTCAGCAAGCGACGCAAACAGACTCTGTTTGCATACAGTTGTGGAGCGATACAAACGATCAGTAATTGCTGAAGATCCAATTTGATCGACGACAGAAACATTTGCCCCGAGACTCTGGAACAGTGCATCCGCCGGCCAGTTCTGCTTACAGAATGAGTACTGTTGATAGATCTACGTGCACATATGATGAACCGTGGTAGTGGATCTGGGATACTTTAAATCCCACACACAAGCATAGAGAGACAGAGAGAGAGGCACGCACGTACACAAGCACGCAATGTTAAACTAACAAGGATGATGGACTGTTCAGTGGGACGGGTGGTGAAATGATCAGTTTTTCAAGTACAGACGATATGCTGATGATACTTTGTTTTTTCGAATAAGGAACGTTCTATTCCTTCTACTAATAACACAAACTCGACTCACTCTAACCTCTGTTACTCGCGAAGAACAATGCGGCAACAGTCAACTCTCTTTAGATATTCTAATAATCAGGCTCCCTGATGGAACGATGCAAAGCAATACTTATCGCAAAGCCATTTGGGGGGGGGGGGGGGGGGGCTGATATTTGCAATTATCCAGCTTCACACCAGTGGCCTATAAACGTGGATTAGTTCGAACTCTGTTCAACAGAGTGCAGAAAATCCGTATCAGGGATGAAGTGTTAAACGAAGATGAGTTCATGGAAGAAACTTTGTTAGCCAACGGTTATCCCGAAAAGTTCTCGAAACAACGCAGAAAGCTGGGGAGAGCATGCGAAAAACCAATTACGGTTCAGAAGAGATTTATTCTCTTACCATTTAGAAGTGACCACTTATTTAACCAAATGAATAGAAATTCTAAGTCAGCCATAAGGCTTGCATACACAGTGGCTCAATTACGTCAGTTACAAACTACCGAGGAGTTAAGCTTCAAAAATCACTCAGTCAGTCTTGATGAGTTGAATGTTTCACACGTAGGCTATCGGTTCACTTTCAGCTGCGGTGACGTATACATTGGCAGAATGGATCACTGCCTGATTCAACGAGTGTCGAAGCGCACACCCACATGGTTGTCAAAATCAATGACGCAACCCAGTGCGTCAGATCTGCGGCTTCTTCAGTTACGAAAATCTTGATTGCATGAAGTCACAAATTTGGGTTGACCCAGTCCTCCCGAATGATGTTGCGCAATTCCAAATCTAAGCCGATGGCATTCAGTGAAGCGACGCTTATCACGATACATCAGCCTGCGCTTTGCGCACAAAAACGGTTGACACAAAACGTTTGTTTGCCTTGATACTAACCGAACAGACCTCTCTCTCCTACGGAAAGCATTGTAATTACTCTCACTCCAGCCCATTCCACTGTAATAATTTTGCTCATTGTAGGATACATAAACTGAAATGTTTTACTTGGGTGATAGACAAGAAAAAATGACTTATATTTTCCTTCCTTTCTTATGAATTGGATATATCGGACCTATTGCTTTCAAATCGTCAGTTTTTTCTGTGTGAATTTCCTCAATCTTGATGCGGGTTTTAACTTATCAGAATTCTCTGGACGATTACGGGCTCTGTGAATTCCCAGTACTAGTAAACAGTCACTATTTCATCATAGATTATCTCGGTTGTGGTGTACGGTCACGATGTTCTGAGTAACTTTACTTTTTGGGACGATCTTAGGGGTACATATTAGCACTGGATTCCAACTCGTCTACCGAAGACTGTTTCTGCGATTAACACTAGAGCTATATCAAGCAAATTCCACGGCATTATTCCCTAGTCCTCAACGTCGCTTAATTTCTCGAAGCCTTTTTCGTGATTTCGAGTAAGCAGTATAGAGTAAACCTAACAATAACGCACTCCTTAGTACCGCTTACGTCCTCCTAACTGGATCAAGCTGTTTGATGAAATATGCGAAA
The DNA here is from genome assembly GCA_948099385.1 of Fasciola hepatica. NCBI lineage: Eukaryota > Metazoa > Platyhelminthes > Trematoda > Plagiorchiida > Fasciolidae > Fasciola > Fasciola hepatica. The sequence goes on along the minus strand of CANUEZ040000112.1, from coordinate 1,789,987 downwards.
TGTACGGAGACCTCCGGGGAGGTCTCTCGGACCAACTGGAGGAGAACATGCCGTACTAACTTTGGGCGGCGTCCATGCACGGGTTTGAATCTCGTGGGACTGAACGACTTTTCATATTTGAATCAACTCAGAATTGGTCAAATCTACCAAATCGGATTTCAGGCATTGCTGGTGATCATGTGTGAATATACGTTGTTCTGCGCACAAGCGTTTGGATTTGATTATGTGTATTCTTGACGGCTGACGAGTAATTATCATTCGGAAAACTTCCTTTGCAGACGGTCTTGCTTGTTACACTTTAGTACCGCGTGCGTTCTACAAACTGTGCCACGAGACCACGCCAAATGGACTTCGGAATTTTCGCACACTGATCACAAACGGGACTATTAGGTATTTCCGAACGCACCCCCCCCCCCAGGCAAAGTGAGTTTGTGATCAGTTTATCACTACTGGGGTCAAGAACTGTGATAACCGTTGTGTGCTTATCCGAATGCATGTCGAGTATGTTTTTTAAGTCGTGAAAAAGTTTTCCAGACTTGTCCAACACCATCTAAACTGCTTTCCTCACTGGACTACTTTCATGCCCGTCAGTAGGCAAACTACAAAACAATCCACTTGGGACGTAAGTGTCTGGTCTTGTTGTCTAGGCCATATATATTGCATACTGACAAAATTCTCATCAGTAAACGTTGCTGTGAAACCAGGACTACCGACAGATGAATATCAACATCTAGTCAATTCCTCGGAAGTCTACAATGAGTTAATCTGGGTTAAAGGATATAAACCAGTGGTCCAGAGTGCATTCCGACAGTCTTGTTGCATACGATGACAAGTTAGTTATTAATTCCAACTCCGTCTCAATATACAGGGCAATAAGGAATTCGAATCTGTAGCACTAGGTACAGAATTAAAAGGAACATTCGTATGGTACACATAAAACTCCTTGAAGACGAGTAAAATCGTACTGCAAAAAGTCCTTGATTAGAAACATTTTCGTATGGCAGCTGAGGTAGCAAATCAGAAAATTGCTATACATTTTTTCTGTCTCTCATCGAGAAGCTTAAATGTGATAGCTAGAGAACTCTCTACATACTACAGTGACAAGCGGTATCCCAGCCCAAAACAGAGAGCAGTTAACGAACTGCTTTACAACACGTAGTTACTGTCCAGACCATTGCTCACGGTAGGGCGTACTTTAAAGTACTTACTTTCTTACGTACGTCCTTTCGTTCTAGTACCTATTATTGGATATAACAGGCTTTCCGCTTAGATTTGCCTTTTATTGTTTAGCCAAATCAACACCACTAGTCCGACTACGATTTAAATGTAATTATTGTGTTTAGTCTCTCGACTGCAGTAATTTCATTCAAAAAGCATCAAGCTGTAAAATAGGGATGGATGGTCAGTGCTACACACGCGGTTGTTCCTCTTCTCAACCGAGCGGGAGTGACTACTTTGGAAAACAATGGGAGTTTTGATCCAGTGGGATGCACAGAAACCGCAGTTTTTGTACACACGATCGTTCGCGAGTATGACAAAGCCTTTTAAATTAAATTGTTACCATCATGCGACTAAGCATGATATGTACACCTTACCCGCAGTCGGAATAGTGGCGCTGATTTGGCCAAGTAATAAAAGCACATCTAAGCGGAAAACCGGGTGGTAGGTGTCAAATTGGTGGACAATGTGGATAACTTTGCGCATTTTGTCAATATTTTCGGCGGTTGTGAGTGCCAAAAATAGGAATAGTGAGAAAGTATTTTCCCCGCTTAGGTAAGTGATAAGTAGCGTGTCAGTTGGACAATTCAGATGACCGTTTTGTAAATAAGACATGATGGAGTCTTTTATGTATGCATCGGCTTACTTGATGGACGGTTCAGGACGAAAGACAATCTCCAAATGAGACCTGGAAAGGTAGACTTGACTGTTTATTCTGGAACCTTATTGCCGGTGGATGGACTAACAAGAAGTTTGGATCACAATTACGAGTTATGAAAATGTTGGTTACCTGGTCTCTGGTTGGTTATGGGATATAGTTTGTCGCTGGGATATGTAGCAAGTTTTCTTGCTAACATAAATGAACCCATCAGTTTCTCACTGAACATAATAGGACACATTTACGGCTCTCGATGAGTCATAAAAAAACATTTTCAGCATTAGAGAGGCCACAATACCTGGTTAACCGCGTAAGAGATAAAACTCATGATGGTTCACATCAGGGATCGTTTGCAATAAAAAGTTGCATCCCTTCAAGAAACTTTATTTGCATCATGCGGATGGTATTTTTCATTCTGTCTCTATTTTGGCAGATTTAACTTTGTAATTTTCCTATATATTCAAAAGGAATTGGTGTTGACGTCGTTATTTTGTTACCGCATGCAAATAATACTGTCGGGATCATTCTGGACCACTGGCTTCATAACCTTGTGGAATTAAGAAGAATTAGTTGCAAATTGGTACTTATTCTTCGATAGTCTTAGTTACGCTGAAGCTTTTGCTGGTGAGAATTTTGTCAGTATGCAATATATATGGCCTAGACAACAAGACCAGACACTCACGTCCCAAGTGGATTGTTTTGTAATTTGCCTATTGACAAGCGTGAAAGTGGTCCAGTGAGGAAAGCAGTTTAGATGGTGTTGGACAAGTCTGGAAAGCGTTTTTCACGAATTGAAAACATTGTATATTTGTGCGTCATGTAACTTTGTACTGTTTCCCTTCATTTTGCCGTATGAATAATCATTATGGTTGCAGTATGCTCCATGTAAAAAGGCAGCCATCTGCGTCCTGAACTGCTTCTAACGCTAGGATCTTTCATGGTGGATGCTGTTATAGAATAGCTGAGATGAAACCGACTTATCCCTTGTTCATGAGTTTCGAGTAAAATGGTAGTACTGCTGAATGAATCACTAAGTACCAATATGATCACAGGTGCCTGAATGTCAAGTGAGTCAGTGAGCAGAAACTTTTTTTAGAAACTCACCTCAGAAAACTTTTATTTAGGGGAATATCATGTTCAGTAGGCTTGACAAGATTTCTGCCGACTTTGTTTGTCGTTTACTTCTTCATCTCATGTATCCCAAGCTCCCTACAGGCCTTTTCACTTGTGATATGTGCCAGAGATATGCCTGGGCATTCCTCACGGTTTCTCCTTTCATGCAACCTTATTCTTCACTTTTACTGATGATATTTATCCAACAATCAAAATTCTGTTTGTGAATATTTGTGTAGCTGACTGTCTTTGGGACTCCACGTTTCACGCACTAACCTCAGGTCATATGACCAACCTGCACTCGGAAACACCATACTCAAGTTTCGCTCTTGTTAGAGCTTATCAGTGGTGCATATTCTTCGCCACATCCAGGTTTGAACCCGGGCCTTTTCTCCACGAATGCGTGTGCGTTGCCACAGCGCCATGCCGCTCCCATCCGGGCTGATCTGAATCGCCAGGGTAAGCTTGTTCAGATGTCAGCCCCTACGGAAGCCAGAGATGCCCAACAGCTTCGAATGGAAACACGGTACCTGCCCCGTTGACTTCAAGAGAATGCTTTCCACCAGGTCAGGTCTTCTCCCCAGCTTTGTGAATCTGCCGATTGATTCTCGCTTCAGTTATTCATTGTATACCTCTCTCTTGTCCACAACACACCCATATCTTGTGATTTCATTGCTGTGTGTATTACCATGAATTCAACCTTGAACACTACAGCTTCCGAGATGAATTTCTCGTGTGTTTCACTTAAGCAGCTTAATTTTCTTCTGATCTCAATCCTGCAGGTGCTTAGTTTTTTTTTTCATTTCCTTCAGCTTCTTATCTTTTTGAGTACCATTAAAATTTTGAAATCGTCACGTTTGTCATAGGAAATACCTCGTATTTGGTGCGTGTTAGACGCTTCTCCACCTCAACTCAACCTCATAGACCTTGCTACACCTTTGAATAATACAGTCACATTTGGACTGGGTCTCCCCTCCCTCTCTTCATGATCTGATTCGGATTTAGAGTAAAGTAATTTATCCCCAACTCCAAGTCTACTGCCTCGTTTCCACCGTCGTTTCTGACAGTACTACAAGGGATTCTAATACTTTGAAGCTCTTGATACCAGGAATCTCCCCAAAAATCCGACTGGGATTATTCAAATCACCGTTCCTTCTCATCTAAAGTTCAGAACAACTTGCTTTCTTCAAGTTCACGGATCTTTACAATCCTTCTCTCTTTAGCACAGGATCGGCAAACTGTCCTTTCTGTGAATGGCCCATTAGAACATGGAGTTTGGCTCTATGGATAAGTGACACTTTTATTCGTGCACTAAAAACAACTTCATCCCCGAACATGATGGACAGCTAGAAAAGTATGTTCAGGTGAATAGAGCTAGTAACCAGACAGGGACTGACAGCTATGAAACCTCGCCGACAACAGATAGATCTGGATATATGACTGACTTTAATCCCACAACCTTATCGGAATAAAACTAGAATGAACAATGGTTCACATCTGTCAAGAGTCAGTTCTTCAGGAAAACTAATCACTATATTTTTACAGCGTGCAACAAAGAAATCTCAGTCGCTGCTAATTCACCGGGGGTTTATAAAGCCTACTCCAGTCCGGCTGCCCGATTTAGAATATGCCTAACAATAGTCTCTTGCTGACCATCCAGGAAACGCCTGTGGTGGGTCAAAACAGCATCCCATCCAACACAACCTCGTTTTTATCTACAATTTTTGACTTCATTGATGTAAATGGTTTTCAAAATCACTGACTCGTCAGTTGCTCAGTGAACTCTATGTCCAGATTGGACTAAGTTCACGCTGATGAATGGAGCATTGTCAAGCCACGTATGCATGCCATGCATGACCAGACTGAACATGTTCGTGCGCGTGCTTCACACATACAAATATTCGAAATACACACGAGAATTTTATTTCACGTTATGTTCCACCAACTACGTACTAAACGATGGGTTAAGCACGTACACAAATATTTCTCGTCAAAGCGTGCGTGACTCGTATACGTGGTTCGGCAAAGTTGCATTCATCAATGTGAACTCAGCCCGGTCTGGGTATACGGGTTGCTGTGCGGCTGACGCGTCCGTTAGCCTCATCCGTTCGCTTTTGCGTTCACACAGTTTTGCCTAGCGCCGATATGATCGAGCTAGCCGCGTTGAGGGCAGGAGGTCTCAGCCTATTTCATCATTTTCTTTGTGGTTTATGCATTTTTCGGCTACTATTAAGCGCTTGAGTAGCAAAGTGCCAGTTTTAACTTTTAAAAGGTGTCGGCGGTATTTTTGAACATACTGTTTAGTGTGTTCAAGAAAGACGGGCCACCCTCGGGAGTTTCGTGTTTCTATTTCGGTTACAGATAACATTGGAAGTGAGTAGTTTTAAACATTTCTTATCTCAGCCGAAAAATCTGTCAGATTATCTACACGAAATCACGACTAACAAAATCGATGTTTAAGAGCCACTACATCATAAGTACAAATGCTAACCCAAACGTGACTACACAGGCACGCTGACTCAATCCGACGGCCCTATTCGAGGTATTTCTACGGATGTGTACCGTATGACCAATAACAGTTGGATAATTTCAGTCCGGTAGAATTCCAATTTTCGTTACTGAATTAACCGTCAATATTAACGATGTAGGTATCGCCATGGATCATAGTAAAATCCAGTTGAGAGTACTCTAGGTCGGAGGATCAATGACACCATTCCTTGATAATTTCTAATGCCACAAATTTCTCGGAAATGGAGATCCCACTATCCTTGTGATGCCTTATGGTGCCTGAGCATTTGCTTGACTTTTTGGGTGTACTTCAGTTTAGTCCAGTCTGAGCAGACATTTATAGAAACACTACAGTACCGAGTAGACACGAGAAGATGAAATATAACAGGGCAAGTTAGTGGATGAGATAAGATTGCAGACAATTACAGCAATATTTAGCTAAATCTAGTGGTAGTATTATAGACTGTTGTTGTTCATCTTGCTATGTCGTAAGTGTAATCAAACCAGATAAGTCATAACTGAGCAAAGTGTCGGTTTTCACAGTCGGTTGACTCTGCCGATCTTCTGGACTCCAACAGCCTCCGTGAAAGAAGCAATGTAAGAATAACTGTTAAATGACTTGATAGAATCCCTGGCCATCAGTCACCTGATAGCAACTGCGATAATTTTTTTGCGTCTTTCATTTGTCCGAAACGTGTACTGGAATAGTCGATAATGATGCACCCAAAAAAGTACTCAGTATGTCTTTCAGTCTTCGTGACTTTGTTGCAATTTGTCAGAGAATCGAGCAACTCTTAATTGCATTCAAAGTTTCCCCAAATTTATGTTGGTCCTTTGCTGCACTATGGATAGTTGAATACGCTTGACCTTGACTATCAAGGTAAAAGGCTTTGAACGAAGCAAGCTAAGACTTGCCGAGGTACGGAAAAGTAGTTACATAAACAGAGTCAAGTAAGTTACAGCAGCTAATATTTATATGAGTTTACTATCTAAACAGCTCGGTAGAAGTAGTTTCTTCAGCCAAAATAGTCTTCGTGATTATGCCTGCATAAGAGGATCCAAGAAAAATCCTTCAGAATTCAAAGCTTACACGTTGTCCACGGTTTAAACCGCTTTCTAACAATAACTGCCAAACTTACTGAAAAAGGAAAGCTCCAGCTCCAGTATGGGCGCTGGTGTCAAATTCTTTTGAATAAGCTTCGTTAATCCCATATATTGCTACCACGATAGTGATGAAAAGTTCCACAGAAACCGAATTTTCTCGACACTTCCGTAAAGGATACCAAAGTTGAATTGCAAAAAATAGTAAGTTTGTATTCTGCGTGTTCGTTCTTGTTCAGTGTTATAACTTGAGAAGAAGCATCAGTTATCGGATTATTCACGGAAAAAAGTCCCCCACAGACACTTTTCAGAGACAGAAGACCCAACACATCTAAGCAAAAGATGATATTTTACGCTTTGCTCCCAAAAGGCAGTGCCATATCCCCATTTCCCTAATCCGTCACAATACTATTTCCAGGCGTTCTTACTACGTGCGGGGGAGATATGGAAGTGCTAATTTCAAATGCGGCCAATATCAGGTGACACGATTCAGTATTGAAGGTCCAACGTAAGAATTCTTTAGGGGATTCAGATAACGAAATCTATCACTTTGACGATAGCTTCATTTTTTTAGGCTAATACTCAGCAGGTGACGGACTGTAGAAGGATCACAGAAAAGTCATTTGCTGTTAGAAACTCACCTGACAGAGTGGTCCACGGAATACCAGGATATGGCAGTGACCAATAATACTGACTTGGACTGGAATAAAACAAGGTTCACCTTGTTGGTGGACCCCAGTTAAACACATCTCTGTTGTTGGGAAAATCTTCGCCGTTGTGACAGAAAAAATCCCGGAAATCAATGACAGTATGTCAGTTGAGCATGAAATAGTTTTCAGGATAACGCTCCATGCTATGTTTGACTGGAACCAAGCAAATATTTCCATGCGAAACTATCTGTCTGCTCATTATTCACTGTACGACTTGTGAAACTGTGCGCAACTTAAAAATACAGTCGATATAGTTACTGCCTAGTAGCACAGACTTAAACATAATCGTATACATAACCCTTGTTCTGAACAGAGAATTCAATGAGCCACCTAAGCACTGGTCATTGAGATCAAGGGTGCAACACGTGATGGAGCTTGAGATAAAATCTGATTTCATAGTGAACATGATGGAGTTTATGCTGAAGAGACAGTGAAAAAGCCTGATGAATAAAGGCAGATCAAATGATTCACAGTGTGCACGGATGTTATTTTTCTACTAATATTTGGATTATTTTATTTCAAATAAACCTATTTTCGTTTCCCCCAGAGTCTCATATTCAGTTATGGTTGTGGCCGACTGATAGTGAAAAATATAGCGTTTCTTCTAAATTCTGAGTATATTTGTTCAACGCAAACAAGCAAAACACGAGTTATGTTGTCTTAAAACCTCACCAATACTTGCTGGTTGTTGGAGATATAAAAAAGTAGCTCCTTTCCAGTGCTGCCAAATACGAGTAAAAAAAGTGCCCATTAGGCGACCGTTTGCATCAGTTTCAACTGTTCTGGAAGTGGAACTCATCGAAACGGTCAGGGGGCCTCTGAAGTAGGAAGTTGAATGCCGCCTGGGGAATTTTGGCCGGGAATCTTGGGTTTATTCGTTCGGTATTTGGTTACTGCCATCACGCACACTGCTTGAGTGGATAGACGCCAGAAAAAATATCGGAAGTTTTGGGATCCTTTCTGTTCGCATGGCTAAACACGCAGTATAAAATGAGTCCAATATCTAAAGTGTGGTCCTAGCTGCTAACTAACAGACGACGGTTATGTCAACACTGCCAATGACGTAGGCGAGCTAATGCCATTTCAGGTTTTATTCTGCCCGACTCTGTATCCGCTAACTGATCCTGTGGTGGACCAGTCCCATTGAGCCGTAGCAGTTTAGGGAATTGCAGTAACCGGAATCGGAAAAATAAACTATCTGTTTACTCTCTTGACTTACTCATTTTATAGGCTTCCGTATCACTAATCCATATAATCCAGAGTTTGCATAGAATGAGGAAAAATATAAAGAACCTATTCATTTCGTGCTTTGAACGTTCAAAGTCAAATTCTGGTGTCCAAGACGGGAAGAGGTACTCGAAAGGCATACTTTTATACAAGAAGTAGCCTAATGCAGATGACCTTAGGAAAACTATTAACTTGCAATTAGTGATCCTTTAGGGCATTTGACGGTCAGAATCGAATGCAAAATGTTCCATGCGAGCGCATGACATGCATGCCCTCTTTAGCTGTGTAATTAGGACAAAAAGGACGGACATGTAATGGGAACTTCACTATTAGATCAATGTGGACGAAATCAAACTCTCGTTAGTATATAATCATTATTAGAATGACCTCGAGATTCCGCTCGGTGTTGGAATCTAATCAACGCAGTGAAATAAAGTGCTGAAGAAAAACAAAATACTACTGAATAGAATCTCTTGTTACGTATGTAGTCCTCGCGCGCGTGCACGGGAGACAGAGAGAAAGAAACGAGTATCTTGAGTTATTGATAAATGTTTATATTTTGGTAACAGCGTTTTTGGAAAAGATTTTAGTCAGTCGACGTTTCGGTTACCGCGGATAGTCTTTCTCAGAACCAGTTTACAATCGAATCGATTAGACTGAAACTGGTCCTGAGAAAGGCTATCCGCGGTAACCGAAACGTCGACTGACTACAACATTTCCAACAACGCTGTTACTGAAAAACTAACACTAACCCAAAACATATCATATAGCACTTCTTTACTTCATTACATTCCGAGCAGACCTCTGCTTTGTCTATATCTACTGATTGGGGTAAACTTTAGTTTTTACTGGATGCAAGATAATTGTCGAGAGATATTTTAATAATATGTTGTAAATTTGTGAGTGAAAGGGGTAATATCTAGTTCGATCATCCAGGAAAATACCGGCAGAATTTTAATTATATATAATGTATAATACGTGTTAGTAAAAAATAAATCTAATTTGGTTCAGATAACAATCTCATTGCTGACGGAAAATGGTTTCCAATACTTCACGGCTATAATAATTTTTAGGTAACCCGTCTGAGTCCATTGTTGCGCTAGCCCAAAGGTTTGCGGTTTGAAAGCGCTTAAGGATACCACCCACGATTCACCACAGCGTGTGGACTAATAGCTGAACTGATTTGGGGGCTCCATGTGGTCCGAAGACTTCTCTCCTTTGGATCACATCAACATTTGTCAGAATGTCTGTCAGCTGCAGACAATTACTGTGAGTGGACGTCAACACGTAAGCCTTCTGAGCAGAAACTGAGTAAGCTATTTCGGTCGAGGGAAGTTTGTGTTAGTCATAAAATTTTTTTATAACAAAATATTTACTCTTAGCTCACCATTGAAAACTCTGTGAGATTTTCCACGACTGTTTCAGTCTTGTTAGAAGGAATCAGTCCGCCACATTCTCCGAGTACTTAGCGGGTCTCAAACCCAGAGTGTAATAAACCACATGACTATTCGGATTACCTTTCAACGGTGCGTTTTTCGTCACTATTATACGACATAACACCTATTTATCGAAGATTCGAAAGTCAATGGAGGCACTACGGCTGTGAAGTGCTTCAGTGGTTTTATCGGTGACAAGTGCGGATGCTGTTTGATGAGTTGTTTCATTGAAAAGTGATTACAATTCTCAAGAATTTTGCGGCTCATAGAAATTCGTAACCATAGAATTATTCCAGATTGTACCAATATTTACTAAATCAGTAACCTAAACATACTATGTGTAATAACAAGTGGAGGACCATACTAATTGATATTTTATTTTACATTCGAACTCACGGCTCGATATGGCAAAGCACAAATTTATTCGGAATTCGTCGAAATCGTCTGTTATTCGTGGACTTCTTCAGGCTGCCAAATCAGACGAATATTAAAGTCCGACGTTTTAATGGTAGATTCTCAAGTTAATTCTGAGTAAGTAATCACCACTTTGAACCAAGAAACATCAAGAGCAGCCTCGAGGCCATCTGAACATCTCTGAGAGGAACAGAGTTGTGCTACTGACATTGTCAATAGTAGCCACTCCCGGAGTTCTTTCTCTGTTGGCTAGTTTGATGGAGAGCATGGAACAGGAATAAAATTTCGTTGCAGGTGGTGATAAAACAAAGTGAGACAAAACGACCGTCGTTATTGACTAATTGAAAGTGAAATAATTTTTATTCATGTGGACATGAAAACTTCATTGGGTGAGTTGACTAAGTCAACTCATTTAGTTATGAACAAGGATTTCTCTTTCCGTTACGTTTCACCATTGGTTAAACTCCAGGTAAAGGATTCGCACACATGTCATTTATTTCAAAGTACTTATTCCCATGGGAGTTCGTTTCTTCCAAGTAGTTACTGTTACGAACTAGGAGAGATGGGTTATTCCTGGATAACCCTCTGAGAGTATTCGAGTATATATATATATATATATATATATATATATATATATATATATATATATATATATATATATATATATATATATATATATATATATATATATATATATATATATATATATATATATATATATATATATATATATATATATCGTCGTTATGATCGTGCATCGAGCAAAACGGAAAGGTGCTGCATTGGAAACTGTGTTGCTCAAAAATGGATTGTAGGTTGGGATTTTCAATTGATGGAGTGCGGAATATTGAATAGTGTTAGATTACAGACGGAGAAATGCCTTTCTGAACATCACACGGTATACGGTGTGATCCGGTGCGCACACATACATTTCGAAAAATCCTATCGGTTGACATTCATATATTACTGTTTCTAACTAGTGAGTGACTGAATCCTTTTGGTCCCATTCAGGATGATGAAAACCTATTATTCTGTCCAATCTCTCCATATTCTTCTTCACCCAGTAGAATTTTCATCTTCGTAACTTCTCGTGTCTTTTTGTATCCTGACGAGGGAAACTTCAAAGATTTTATAATACGCAGGATGGTGGTACGTATGCTGCGTAATATCCGGTGTTTTACCAAAGGTTGGGCGCATCACCTTACCGTTATTAAACCTATCGCTCATTTTCACTTTTGCGAAATTTCATCGACAATTGTTGTTGAAAAGCCGCAGTTGGCTGACATCCTACTAGTCAGGCCAAGTATTTATTTTGTGCATCCCCAAGGGGGAATATTCAGCAGTCCATGGCTATACGCACAAAAATTACGAAGGAACACGGCGTTTAAAGCAAAAGACACACTGATTAGAGGGCGTTAAGGAGCACGAAAAGAGGACTGTGAAACTGTGAAACGTCATCTAGATTCAGTGTCGGTTTTTGCAGGGTTTCATAGAAAGCAAGAAAGAATGGGAATAACTGAGGATAAGTACACATTCAGCCGTTCATTAACCACTTTATGGTGAAGTGTTCAGCTTTTAGTCCAAGGAAGAAGATAAAAAAGTGTAATACCAGTAGGGTTTTATGCAGACAAGAGCAACAAGTTGAATGAGAAAAAAAGCGGCAAACATTGCTTTCAGGCGTAGAACGTTGTGGCTCAGTCTTCTCACTTTGGTGGAAACATCGCAACTTTTTCAGGGAAACATAGATTACGGGTGGTTGTGACCCTAAGGTATTGGATAGATAATTTACGACCAATGGAGGTTTTTCCTACTCGAATCTCTGAATAAGATTCAGAAAAGTTCACTTACTTTGAACCACCGAAAAAATAAACTACTTTCAAACATTTAAGGGGACGTAAGGTTCAATCATGGGCTTTGGACCAGTGGTCAAGATCCAAGAGACTAGACTGCAGGTCAAGCGAGTTTGATGAGTCACCACTGGGAAACCCAACGGCGCGGTCATCTGTATGCTTCCTAATGAAAGAGCCGTCATTGACAGGCTTGGTGGACATGTGAGCTGTGAACAGAAAACTTGCGCCTTGTGGGATGCCTTGGGTTGACACTTCATATCCCGTACACTTCTGCCAATTGGAAAAGTTGATCAGACAATATCCCAATGACTGCGGATTGAACTCCATTGTTTGAGAGTATGTCGAGAATTTTTCGTCTATGGACATTGTTTAACGCACCACTGTAATCTAAAAGTGGGTACACTCCGCTTTGCGCAATCCCACTGTAGCTAGGAAGAATGCTGCTCTGCTGGAGAATAATCTTGTTATATAAGGTGTTGGTCCTTGGGCCCAGCTACTGCACAAAAGGTAACGGTCCGACAGGTGGGTGTGGGTGATCAAGTCCTCTAACTGAGTGGTGTAAGGCTAAACCCCTTTTGACGAGATTCATCCGCTGTCATGTCTCTCGTGGTTCCAGTATCTAAAGCCCTGTTCCCAGAACTAAATAGCCTCTGCTTTCGCATCCCAAGGCAGGCTGGGATACCTTTGTTCTTCTAGGAAAGACAGGTTGACTATTAGCTTCGAACCGACCTCTAAGCTCACACACAGTTTTTAGATTTCTTGCCCACCGAAGACAAGACATTATGATTTGAAGTGGCAATATGATCCAAGGTAGAGCAAGAGCTTCGGTAGACAAGCTGGTTCAGGTCACATTGTTAAGTCACGAGACAATCTTTGGAGCAATAGCTTTTAGACCATTTTTATTGTGATGCAGGTACAGGCAGTTAAAATGTTATTTACCGTTCCGTTCTAGGGCATAAATGCACCGAAATATGGTCTCCAACTGCTAGGAATCTTTTTACAAACCAAAAACACTGATTAAATAGTTGTGTGGGTGCTTGTACATATTGCTTGAATAAAACTGGGAGAAGATTACCACTTATGACTTGCCAGCTGTTTACAAAGAGAGCGAGCGGGGATATATTGTGAAAAATGGAGCTGAAAAATCTGGGGCAAAACAGTGCATTGAGACAGCTGAACAACGAAGGACGAGGTTGTCTGTTGAAACCACCGTCTGGATCTTCGACATTTGCATTTGGAGCTGAGGAGGTACCACTCAACTGTATGATGGATGTCCAAAGTTCCCGTCAGTTAGTGTTGTCCAGGATCACACGACTGTATACGGCAATCAGTTTTCGGATTTCTGACTTGGGATTCCACTATTCGGTTGCCCCTGCTCTTTTAACCACTTTCCTTTCTCCGGTGTAATTTTTTGAGGGATGGTAAGGATAATCGGTCATCAGGTAAGCACAAAGTGTCCAACTGGCAACACTTATCGCAGGAGAAAGTTAGATAGGTGGGTGGATGCTCACAAAATATAAGAGGGTTTTGGTGGTTGAATGGGCTGAATTTAGTCTAGTCGATTTTATCCTCAAATCTTTCTAAGTTTTTGAGATCACATTGCGTTTAAGTTCACAACAACGAATGAAGATTTTTATGGTTACTTGAGCTATATATCGTTGAAGAAAACAAGGTAGTAGCGTGATCCGACGTCCCCATTGAAGACCTGCAAGTGGCCTGAGCTAGATCAAAGTTGTTCATGAAGTGCAAATCGAATCTGGCATCCGTCTAAATTGGAAAGTCTACTACGTTTATCCAGAGCAACAACGTACTTGTGGTTTTCGTACTAAAAGATATGAGGTCTTCACCAAATCGTTTTACTGTCTAGGGTAGAAAACTTAGGTTAGTAAACCTTTTGTTTCGCCATAATATAGTTTTAAATGAAGAAGAATCAACATGAAACACTTACCGTAGGGAAAGTAAGATCTACTAGAAAAACCATTCAATATCAAACAACAAGACATCTGATAAACTCCATTCCGGGGTGTCACTTTGGTGGCTAACCAATAAGATCCGTTTGTGAATATCCAAAAGCTATGATGTGACCTTGTAGATCAGCTGTTAGTTTACCTACCGCTTCGTCCACCGATGGCTTCGGATGAGATTGAAGGCCAAAGACTTTGAATCTTTGCACTAGTCCAGGGAATATTAGTTCCTGCTGAGGGTAAATTGATTCAAGAGTAATGTCTGTCAGCAAATTGTAACCAGGATCTACTTTAGCATGTTTCCCAAGGTATTCAACTCTGAAGCGTACAAACACACTTTATTGTCCTCAATCCATGACAGCAAAAACAGTTACGGAATTGAACACATTCCATTAACAACAAATGGTAGTGTGCCCTTATCAGCTCACTTCTAGCAGATTGGTCCTATTCTTGGTTGTACCCTAAAACCACTACCAGTTAGATTCGTGTTTCCCAGTTCAGGGTCAAATTCGGGTTTTGCTTAATACGACAGTATTGCAGTACATCTCAACCTAATTAGGTGAACTGGAGAACCCCAAAAAAGGGCAGTACTAGGAAGACTGAAACGCACACTGAATGGGGGCAAAAGCCTTCAAGTGTGCATATATATATGCGTAGAAAATTATGATCGCCGGTTTTCCTCACTTCAAGACAATGGTCTATCTGCATGATGGGAAAAATTGCCTGTGGGCTTTCCCAATACGATTGCATCCATGTTTGCTTGGCTTATTCTGGTTCTTGATTCAGGAAGTTTCTGCCTATCATTTAGGTAAGCTCATGCTTTGTGGCATTGCTTTCAATTCTATTTTTAATATCACCTTTTCCGAAACTGTGTTAGTAGTAATACTGTACACTAGTCTAAATAGTATGTGTTATGCCCTCCCAAGAGAGAGGAAAAAACGAGAGGAAAAAACCCATGATTTTCATAATTTTCTGATCGCTTAGGTTGAATTTAAGGTTGCAAATCTTTGTCTTTGTTCGAGATCTCATTGTAATCCCAAGTCCAAGCTCAGACTTGATGGGCTTGATAAAATAAAAACTTGGTTGTGAACTTCAATTCTTTGTCCAACAGTACCCTGAAACACTACGTAGACCATCATGAAATTCTTCACCTATGTTGCTAACACTTTGACTGCTCACGATTCGCTGCTGTAGGCGGAGATTCCATTTTAAACTAAACACTTCGGTTTTTAGAAGAGGTGAATTTCATGAGCATGCTTCAAGTAAACAATCATTTTATCAGTCTTTGGTTTAGGAGAAACGTTCAACACAACTTGAACACACTTAAAGAAAAGCCAGCCATTCACCCAATTAGGTCTAATGACCTGAAATTATATTCCGAACAAGGATGGAGCATATTTCGTGTGTACAGTCAAAACGTAACAAATTCTGATTGATGGCTAACAAAGTGCACAAAAAATTGGTGATATGGTTTAGAAGCAGGCGCAAGTAAACCATCCAGCCACCTTTACTGGGTTCACATAAATGGATACGTATGTATGGGACAGGCCAGTTTGGTCAGACCACAAGAAGCCTAGCCTATCGAACAAGACGACAACTTCCAAACTAACCGATAATGGCAGGTACGGATAAGATTTACAGCTGCAATCTCATTTGAATCGAATGGAGCTTGCATGGACGGGGATTCGATTTTTAGAATTACACCAGGATTCTTCCAAAGTTAATTCGTCGGTGAACACGGCTAACCTTCAGAACGAGGACACATGGTCCAAAGTATGGATTTTCGATATGAGTAGTATGGGATTGTATCTGGATGACTGGACAAAATTTCCCCTTGTGATTCAATCAGAATTGACGGTTAAGTGTGGACAAGCTGGAGGGGTATTCTGATACTTCGATCTGACCACTGGATTCCTATCCGAAAGGTTCAAAACTCCCCCGTTGTTTGCATCCCAGCCAGTTGCAATCAGGCTATACCAGTAACGAGACGGGCTGACGCATCAATAGACGGCCGAAGAGTCTCGTCACTAGAGCTAGTGGAACAGCATTAAACAAGTTTATACGAATCCCAATCTTGTCTTGGTCCCATGTATGATCCACCGGCACGTGAGCAGTGATCTTGAAGTTACCACCACATCCACAGTGAGAAACAAACACGCAGCCGGTTTGTGAACACTTTAAACCGTTCACCGTTACCACTTATATGAAAACGTATCTGTGGTAGACTGTGAACACTTCTTTTTCCTTGTTTGCCAGCTTTTTGTACTATGCTCTCACTAGCCCGTCGATGAAGCTCTAAGCACGAGCTCACTTGCATTCTTATGCTGTATGATTCTTTGCATTGCTATATGTTTATTTGGGTAGTGATACCGATGGACATGAGCAAAGTTGATTCTGATGAGAGAGACTGAAACTGCAGCGAGGCCTATTCATACTGATCGTAGGATTAGGTCAAGTCTAGCTGACGACGGTCTCATCCTTCAGCTTTTTTAATTAGGGGAGCCGCGTTTACAGAATTGTGAACGAGTGCATCTCATGGCAACCACCGTGTCTCTCACTGACTTCGGCTTTTGTCTCCGTATTTTGAATGACTGTCTGAGGAGGTTGGGACGATCCACATACGTGTGGCTACATTCCAGCGAATAGGTATGGATTGACTAGTTAGTTAATTCAATTACGATTATAATACCAAGGATGACCAAAAAGGATAACCAGCTGTGAACAGGTTGTCTCACACCTGATTTGTGGTCGCTCTTCCCAGAGATTTAACTGTTTAGGTACCTATGTCTGTGGCTGATCTAGAGGTGTATAAGCAGGAATACTTTTCCTTACCACGTTTATCTTGAGACGAATTGGCGTGGAGATTAGCTCGTTCAACAACGTCTTTTAAGTCCCTATCAGTGTCCTTATTAACAAAAGTATTCAGGGTATTTCTATATCCCGTACTATTACCGATATGGTGAAATTTTAAATCAAATTATTATCGTTCTTAAGAGATGTAGGTGACTACAAGGTTCACTAGAACAGCTGGCATTTAATAAAAGTTAATAACAATTTTTTCCAGTTTTGTCAAGTTTAGTCGAATTGTGATATTACCGCGGGTCTGTCACACAAAGCGAAGGGCTCTTCCATTAGGAAATTGGTAAATTTATGGCTGAAGATACCACTGGATTGTGTTGTCAATTTGATGAATCCGCGCAAAATAACAAGATATTTCGCTGGAGACCGGTGAAAATGACAGGAAAACAATAAAGTCCATTGAAATAGAATTTGCCGATATACTCAAAATCCCCTAAAAGTCACCTGATCCAATACTTAACCAACACGGTAGTAAAATTGCTAAATATGTTCACAGCAACACTACATATGCGAATGATCGTGTTCACAGTAATGGCAGTTACTGTGCTTTTCACCGGAACTAACTAAAGCGACAGTCGCCCATTCCCACTTGATAGTCTGATAAAGCTTTCAAATGACATTATTACCATAGTGAGACTAGGACTTGTATACAGACTTGACAAGAGAAGCACAGTACCGTTGCTCAGTTTGTATCTGGGTCTACTTCGCCGCATCTCATCAGGTGCGTATTACATAATACTACAATACGATACAGCAATCATTACAGTAGCGAAATGACACAGCCAACCAGGACTGAAAAAGTCACAGAGAACGCAGTGGTGCGGTAGATTCGATGATTTGTGTCTAGCAAATGACGTTCGATGGAAAACGCCGGTAGCGGCCTATGATATTCCCTGCCATCGGTTCACTTCTACGACAGTTTGCCGAAGAGAGTTCAATCCAACGTTTTTGCAAGCAAAACGGGTTGTTCACTTCCTTAGAGGTATCCTGGTAGAAACCTAGCGTTTTCTAACCCGTCACTGGTAATTTTATTCTACTATGGTAGTGATTATCGTTATTTTATCTGTAGTATGTACCTAATGAAACAGCGAAATCCATCCCGACACTAATTGTACAGTTTTACTCTGTTGTGTTCTAATTTCATATTTAGAGCGAGAAAACTTTGTTTCATAGATCTAGATTTAGCCCATAGTCTAATTGATGTTGTCGACTTGGCTATTTCTTGTTATACCACTTATCAAGAACTGTACCGAACTTGGTAGGACAAACGCCATGAACTAGGCAGTAATATGGACGGAAGATACTGAAATTTGGACCAGTGTACCTGGCCATTCACAGCGTGTAGGACTTCCTGAGTGTGGGTTCCACGAGATTCATCCAACCAGTGAGTATAAGCGGGAATAAATGACTACGCATAATGACAAAGATGTGCTTTCACATCTTATTTTTTGTTGTCCCAAAGTGCAATATTTATGAAAGGGATCCACGGCCAATAGAAGGCTACCAAATGGAGAAGTGACCGGTGGTTGTGATGGAGGCTTTTGGTTCAAAACAGCGAAGTCAGCCGCTTTTTACCGGTATTTGTAGTAGTTACCCTACTTTGCCATACTGATGAGGGTTTCTGTTTCTGGCTGATGTCGCCGCTGATCAGCAGCAATCCGAATTACGGCAATCAGTAAACTTTGAATGGCTGTTACCACGACATCGGACTCATTGAAGTCTCTCGAATTCAGTGAGCTAATATGACTATGCGCGACTGAATCACAAATAGGTTAGTGATAAATGGTGTGCACATGGAAAACATACCACCGAGCAAGTACTACTTATATTACAATTTGACTCAGGTGTTCCATGCAAGGCACCGTATGTCACCAATGTCAACATCTAACTACTGCTGTCATTTCGGACACAAAAACTCGAACCTCCGGGAGTGGATACGCTACCGAGGGATACACCGTATGTAAAGGCGTTCGTTTTGCTTCCTAAATATTTTGTTCACAACTGTCCTCGTGGGGAGTAAAGTTACTGTTACTGAAATCCCGATGAAATTGTATTTTATAAAATTATTCTTTCTTCAACATGGAAGGCAATTTCATCTTTCCAGAAAACACTACAGGACTGACGTAAACAGCAATAAGTCATTCGAATTTAGGCACTGTCTGCTGAATGCCTTTATTGACCACGGAAGACGTGGAGGAAATCCTTACGAAACGGCACCTGTTAGCCGTAATCTTGGTCAGAGAATGTATCTTAGGGATTAACTACTTCTGAAACGAGCCTTTTGTTCCTGATTCGCTTAGTCCATGCTCACTCTTCTTAAACTTCCGACTTGGTTAGGTGCATTACGTAATTCAAACCCAGAAGTCAGCAGCATTAGATTGCACTGTGTATTCCGGACCATTTCGCTGCATCTTCACCAGTGCATACTGCAGTCAAGGTGATCATTTGTAAATAGTAAATTGAAGGTTCTCATGAGACCAAGGGCAAAAGTGCAAACACACACAACTAATGATAGCAAATAAAACACGTTACCAAGGCTAGGCTAACGTAAATATCCCTTCTCGCTGTATGCACAGTTGAGGGTGACGTTGGTTAATTGCTAGTGTCTCCGCGTATCTCAGTAGTCGTTGATTGTTTGTGACATAAGTGACGGTGAACGCCGTGCTCAGATGAACACAGTGATTTGTCTCCCATAGGTGTTGCGTAATGAATGATTTGAGTGTTCTGCGTGCGCTCGATGACGTCACTGATTGCGTCTGTCCGCTCATTGCTCTTCGTAACCAAACCGGAATGTGTTCAACCATTCTATTACGCAGTTGTCTCTCCGTTCTGCCGATGTAGGTGGCTGAGCACCCACACTTAAACTGGTAAATGCAATCCGACTTGGCGTGGAGAGGCAGTGGTTCTTTTATCGCTTATAGTTTCATCCGGGAGGTTGTATAGAGAATGATAATCTTTGCGGCACAATATGTACAATTAACGGCACAGTTGAGGTGTCTACGGAATAGGGTAATAACGTCGTCACCTTTGTAAGGTAACCGTAGGAAGATCGTCAGTTTTGGGACTGTGGTAACTTTCGTTTTGTGCGGAGGTGGCTGTGAGTGTTTAGATACAAATGATTTTGGGTATCCGTTGACCTCAAAAGTTTTGAACAAGGTACGGCACTCTTCTTCCAGCGTGTCAGTTGTACATATTTCGCGTGCCCTGTGGAACATGGTGCGCACGAGGCTGATTTTATACTTTATGGGGGCAAAGCTGGTGAAGTGTAGATACTGTCCTGACCACGTAGTTTTGCGATGGACTGATCTTCGGACTGATCCATCGAAATACTTTTTCCAAGCGAATCTGGCAAATGGCCATTGATAAATAATCATCGGCTTCATTTTGACACCTAAACTGGTACTTTTTTGAGTTAAAAGGCTTGAAAACGAAACCGTCCTTTGTTTTCAGTTGGATTTGAGATATATTGTTTATGTATTTCCAGTCAGTAATTTTACCAACAAATGCATAGTAATGAGTACAGCAGGAAAGTCATTACAACAAACACTAAGTCTTTCCATGATGGAAATTTAGAGGCAAGTGGTACTGATTTCCCCAGATAGACTTCTTTGACGCGTAGTGACCGCTGAGGTGATTGGTGCTTGGTGCATCTGGCGAAGATGCAATGAGTTAGCCCTGGGATTTTCAACGTTCCTATCAGGAATTAGAACCAAATCGGGCAAGTACTGATTTGTGGGGTTTTAAATGTCTCCCGCTGATGACCGGCCGTGGTCAAAACGGTTATCGTCGTGGACTTTGGACAGTAACGACCAGGGTTTGATTACGGCCGTGCCAGCCACCTCCCTATTTGGTAGCCTTTCGTTGGCCGCGACTTATTCGCTGAATTAGTGTACACGGTTGTACAATATACAAAAAGGAAGTAAAAAAATATCATGTATATATATATATATATATATATATATATATATATATATATATATATATTCACTAGAATCTAATTTGAATCGTCTGGAGTGTGAATGGGTACTCTTCATTGAAGAGCCCACAAATGAATCACAACTGTGATTTCTCATAGTTATTCGTGTCTGGGTCACTGCTAACCCAACGAACAACGAGGCTGCATGTGCAAGCGCTCATACTACTTACTATCAATATATATATATATATATATATATATATATATATATATATATAAAGTCCAAAGGTACAAGGTCATGTGGTAGGAGCGGGCGATGAGCGGAGACAATCGATCGAGATTTCGATCAGTGCCTCGATTTGTTCTGAAGAGCTTACTGGTCACACATTGACAATACTCCTACACAGTCACTTCACAGATGTAAAAAACCAAGGGCCCGTACATTCAGTTCGGACGAGTGGATCAGTTGTGATCTGTTATAAGAATAATAGGAAATAAAGCGAAAGAGAATGAATAAATTTAAGTACAAACTTGTGCCCCTCGATCAAGCAAATGCACTTTAATAGGACGCGAACTCTATCACGCCTCTTCTCTCATTCAGCAGGTGTACAGCAAAAACTTTGGTTGAATTGTATTGAATCGATCGGTGAAGACTAATTTTTTCTCATTCTGTATTTGATCTTTGTCATATTCGAGCTCTACCCGGAATCTTTCAATAGAATTTGGTCCAGGAGCCTTCTGCAAAATGTCTCATCATCGAAGCCTGTGATTTCTGCGAGTTGTGAACTAAGTAGCCTCGTTGCAATACCAATAAACGGTCTTAATTGTTATCGCGAAAAATGACACATGACAATCCGATACGATGCAAGAAATAACATAGACGTTTTCCCTCGAGTAACATTGATGAATTGTGTCCGTTCGTGGGAAGCATAGTTATACGGTATAACAAATATATGCAAAACATGGTGAAACTATTCTACTTCAAAAGAAATTGCTGTAGCTTCAGACATTCGGGTGGAATTTTCTGCCAGTCCACTTGAAAATGGATGTTGATAGAAGATTCTTAAAAAGGAAATTCAGTTACATCGCACGAAGTTGTGAGTTCCTCTGAGCAAAACTGATGCTCGTTTGTAGTTACAAAAATTTGGATATTCCTTTGGACTGAGGCTTTCTCTGAGGGTCTTTTGACAAATCCTGATGTGGTGGCATCCGTAGGGAGACATTCAGGCCATAGAGAAAAGGAATCAATTAGCAATAGAACATAGCATTTTACTAGGAAGGGACTAGAAATTTAAGAGTGTACTCTTCGCCATATTAGATAACTCGCCGGTAACGGAATTCATTTTTTTGGACTGACTGGATATGAAATCTATTACGTAGTCGTTGAAAAATGTGTAGGGATAGACAGTCTGTGATGTATGAGAAACCAAGGGAAACCTTGACCAATGAGCTTGACCATATTGGGCTTGCTGTGCTTCCTACGCAGTGATGGGAGATATGGTGTTATGTCGCGATGGTTGAAGTTTGCGTAGTCATGAGATTTTTTTGTTTGTTTGGCACCATCGTTTTCATTTCTTATTACTTCCATACCCCAATTCATTTGATTTCCGGTGGTAGCTTTGAGTGAGACAGAAACCAGAACCATCCATTGGTTCGTGATTGTTCACAAGGAAACAAAATGGGAACGATTCTGTTTCTTTTTATAGCAAACCCCAGTGAAATGCTGCCAGAGATATTCGGCTTTACTTCTCGAAACATAACTCAGAGCTCTTTGCTTGATTTCTGCAATCTCGTCACTTCCTGGCGCTGGTTTGAATACTTCCTTCTTTCGTACCCTCGAATAACGACGCATACCGGCTCACCTGTGATGTTCGAGTGGTTTAGAGCCTTTGGTTACCAACTCGGAGATCCGAGGTCTGGATCCCCGTGACTGCCATTTACTTTGGTGACAGAAATCAACCCACTGTCGTCCGGCTTGTTACCATCCTTGACTTATTTGGGCCTTATGCAGTTCTCCATCACTGAAAGCCTCGAGGTCTGGTTGCCGATAATCCCCAATAGTGCAGTGACTGTTCGTGGCTACGAGATATACCTCTTCCACTGCACTCACGCGAAAAGCACGAAGTAAGAAAAATGGATGCAGTGAGCAGACTGCGCTTGAGCTGATTCTACCCTCTTATGTAAAATAAACATATAGATTCTCCTAGAAAAAGGATTTCCTCAAAATGGCTTTTTTGTTTACTTGCAGTTGTTGTGACAACATCAGATGCAGATGACCTTCGTAAGGTCGTGGACTTGGCACAACAAACCCTGAAGACGGATTACGGGCATTCGGTAGAAGTCACGCATTTGCACGTAAACGGCAGTCAGAGGGGAGCTACTGCCATGCTGAACAAAATCAGTAAGTTTGCCTTGCACGGAAGAAAGCTATTCTATCTTACGTTGTGTCCTTCATTGTCGAGGGCAATATTTGCGTCATTACAAGACGAACAAAATGCTCAATTTGATGAGAACCTTTAGTACTCATATTGTAGCGTGAATTTCCCGTGGAAATTGTTTTTGAGCCAGGTACGATCAATTCGTTTTCAGCAGTTTCGTTTTTGAAGATAGCCTGGTCTGATTTTTCTTTTTCAGGACAAAAATGAATATACTAATTTCATAAAGCATCCTATCATACTACTCACTAACTACTCCTGATTATGATCTATCATATACGTTAGTGACAAACACTAAATTTATGTTTTCGGGGTATCATTTTGATGCCCTGATCTTACATAAAGTGGACAATGTCAGTCTCTCACCCCATATTCTTTGAAGAGCTTCTCTGGTCTGTAAGTATGACACCAGTCAATATCAAGATACTTCGTAACAAAGTTGGATTTTGCTTCCGAGGCTCAAATTTAACTCAGAGTATCAACTCATCTTTGCTAAGCGGGAAGAATTTTATCAGGCATAGTAAAACTGGTATATCCCGAGAGGGGGGAGTGTATGAACAGGAACTGTCGGTGATTTGCAACTTCGAAATCCTGTCGAAAGTTTAGGGGATATCCTCCCACCCACTTAAGATATGTGAAGCTAAGTGATCCATTCTACCTCCTAACTAGAAAAATTCCTTCTGTTGAATAAACTTTTTGGTGTGCATCTTTCGGTACCTTAGGGTCTTTTCTACGGAATTTCCTTGACATTGCAGGTTGAAATAAAGTGACCCAACTAATGTGTAATGACGGATGTTATAGTGTTTCCATAGACCAGGCGAACGTGTTTACAGATTTACTTTCACTGACCACCTTTTAGTCGATGTTCCGGGGAAAGATCACACGTGAAACTTTTGGCAAAAAGTGGTGCCCAACAGAAAGATAGAAAAATAGTCTATTTGGGACCTTTTAAAGGAATTTTCAGACGGATTAGTTATTGGCTCTTCACCGACAGTAGTATATTTTTGGAACGATGGCTTGAACTTGTTTAATTAATTAACAAAATGTTATCCGATATTTACTCTCTAACAATAGTGAAGAATTATGGAACCAACTTTTCGTATTCTGTCAGATTTGAGTGGATGGATTTTCTTTCTGCAAAATGACACTTTGACGGAATAAACAATACGACGTTTGAAATGCATGTTGCTCATGTTTTCCGCAAATTAATGAACCGTTCTCGTCACTGAGTATCAGGATAAATATACGTTTCTGATGTACGACATAGGAACAGAGTGAAGATGTCAGTCGCATGATGCAAGCATTCTGTTCGCCATTATCGATCGCCAACTTCAAAATGCCAATATTTATGGTGTCGTGGGGAGATATGATAGTAGAGTAGGCTGAATTGTAAGGTATTACATTGCGCAGGTGGGAGAGGGAGGTTTCTGGGTTAATTCCAAGACAAGCAAACATTTTGTGTCAAACGTGTTTGTGCGCAGAGGGCTGACTGATACATCGTGATGGGCAAAGCCTTACTGAATGCCATTGGCTTCAATATTGGACTGCGTAACGTTTCTCTGAAAGATTGGGTCAAGTCAGTTCTGAGGTCTGATGCAATTAACTGTCTTGCAGTCGAAGGAGTAAGTGATTTGTAGGCATTCTGTATAGTCCCTTCGGGTGGCCTTATCAATTTCAGCAACTATTTGGCTGTAAACAACCTTTGGACACTTATCCCGTGGTAATCCACCGATTTATAAGTGATTGACTCGTAAGTAAGTTACATTTTGCAAAGGCTTCGATTTGTTGATCTTTTGTTGCACTGTTTGTTGAGACGAACAAAGGTCCCTGACCTGGATGTGTGCAGTCAGCTGGTAATACATAGATTGGAATATGTGTCGGTGTTCACACTGATCTGGGACTTTGGCCTTTGCGAATGAATGGGCATCTTTGGTCTTTGTCTGAAAATGATTTTTACGCGTAGGTTTTGCAAGTGTTATTTGTGTGGCTCATTAGGGCATTGTTTCAGATGTAAATAGTTTCTTTATAGGCGCACCCCCAACTTTTACCCGACCAACTAATTCCCTAACAGCTTCCCCCGGTGTTCTGTCGAAACTCTCCACGATAGAGTTTGACACTGGACAGTGTGGCATTTTACAGAAAGGTCGAATGGCATTGAATTCCAAATAAGGCTGGAACTCTTGACTTATGAACTGAGAACCGTTTTCTGTAGTTATTTCCTCTGACAGACCAAATCGAGAGAATTCTTACAGTAGCCACTAAATAACGGTCGCCCTTGTTACCTCCTCACACAAATGTACCTGAAGCTACATAAGACCATTCACCGTAGATACAAGGGGTCATGAGACAATCCTTTTGATGAGATGAGCTAAGCTAAATCGAAACGCGATATCAAAGCCAATGAAAACCAAGGCAGTACGGGATTGGCTATGGGTTTTATCAGTGAAGTATCTGGTTTTGAACTCTTATCCAACAGCTGGCATGGTTCACAGCTCTGGATAAGGTTTTCAATGAACTTTGGTATTCACAAGCTACCAGAACCACAATTTTGCCTTCTTTTTAGTCCAAACGACTACGGGGTTGCATTCAAGAGCATGAGACTTTAGGTTAGGATTTCGGGAGTCATTAACTTTGTCCCTCGCATGAGGTTTCTTTCGAATGCGGACAGGTCAATCCGGTTTGATTAGACCATCCGTTTATGAAACACTCCATTGCCACTGTTTTCAATAGTAGCCTTGTAAAGTTCCTTTCTAACTGACCGCGGAAGTCTCCTTGCATTCCAAAGCAGATACTAATATTTGCTCTGTAAAATTCTCTCGATGATCAGTTTCGTCATGAAGGAGACGAGAAATCCATCCGGACTCTTGGTTTTCACGGTCGGTTCCAGAAACCATTTGAGGATCGCAACTGAGTGATTACAGCATAATGGCAGGCACCGGTTGGAGTGGCACTTACAATATTTTTCATTCTTATTGTCCAGTGTTCGCGTTTTTTCTCGCTAGAGACGGAAGACCACTCTAGCACGTAATTTTGGTTGTAAATAAATCGTTGTTCTTATATCATGAATTACTTCATAAACAAATCAAATCCCATGTAGATTTACACCTCACGTGCCTCCTAACTAAGGAACAAGTTGTCTTTTTCCTATCTATTTATTATCCAGAGGGGGCTGTTTGATTATCCGGTCGCGATAGCAATCAGAATGTCAAAGTCGCCTAAATATCCAGTCCGAATGACAACACATTTTTCATATCCGAAACTGCCCTAGCCCCGGCTCATTTTTTTGGTAATCCACACTTTGACTGGATATTTTGACACCACAGAGACCTGCCCGAGACTGGGGTGTTTCATTCCCATAGGTCACATAAAAACGGGAGGCTACTGGTTATACATGAAGTTACCAATACGGCTGACCATTCTCAGTTCATCTTCCTGTAGTGGGTGGTTCGATATTCAGTTCAAGTCAGATGGTACGGTCCAGGTTTTTACCCACCAACAGCGACACGTCGCGGCATGACCAAGTGCAACAAAAAAACCACTAGTGCTTATTCAATCAATAATTTACCAATGAACCTTGGGTTTGAACCATTTTAATACGTCCTGTCAAACTCATAATTTCGATTAGCGCGCTTACAGATGCTACCAACAAATTCCAAAGGCTATGCTCACAGGATTTTTTGCCGCACATAATTTCTTCGTTTTCATCCCTGTTGTTTGATTTCAGATGACTGTCAATTACAGTTATTCCTCAATAAACGGTTATTTTCTAATTTATCAAACAGTTTGCCAACAGATTCTCGCAGGCACAATGACCCAGCCGGACGTTATGATCAATTTGGTCCGGTCACCAGAAAGTCAGTTCTTGTTACGACGCTTGAGCTTCCAGTTCGGTACCGGACTTATTTCATCGTATGCGATACCATATCTTGAGCAGAACTTCGAATCGGCCAAGTGGTCCATTTCCAATGCGTCCACTGTGAGCATCGGTTTTGCACCTCAGACACCAGTAAACGCGGCCGAATCTTTTGCCCACAATCTGCACAATTTGACCGCATGTGGGGCTACGTTGTTTATGCCTGATGAAGTCTGTGAGTTCACTCCGGGGGAAAGGCTATTTTATCTTAATACTGACGATCACTTGAACATACGCGTCCCACTATTGTGTACTTTTTCGGGGGTGAATCAACGCCGGTCGCGGGCTTTTCCGACCAGTAATGTGTTTTCCTTCTTGTAGTATGGAAGTCTAACTCAACGTTGGGAACCACGGAAACAACTTAAAATTGTTTCATTCTTGTTAGGATTCACAGAAGTCGTTCATCATAGGAGTAACTAGCCGTGCGGGAAATGCTCTGCTAACATTCAGATACAGTGGCGGACAGCCTAGTGTTTAGGCATTCGACTCACTATTGTTCGCCTCTAGTTAGAGTTCCGGTTTGGGGCTCTTTGGATGTGCACCACTGATGATTCCTAGCAAGGATGAAACAGATTCCATGATTTTCAATGATGAGTTGGGTGTTTGCGTTGAATGATGGATCGTGTTATGCAAAATCCAATCTCCGACTTTTCATACTCACATTCATATCTTTGCTTTGTATAATCCAGCTACTGACCACAAATGGTATTGGTCTCCATTCTTGTATGAATCATGTACGTTGATTCATTCGGATAGTTAAACTTTTGGGGAATAAGTCACCATGCAGCAGAAACGCTCAAATCACTACCAAAAACCACGGGGAATCGGTAAATAACTGACTTATTACTGATCGAAGAAAATCAACTTCCATTTTTTGCTTACAAATGCCATCACAGTAAGCCAGAGTCGAACCAGCTACCTCTTTCTTACTGGGTAGTTTGTCTCTCTCGACTGAGCTATTGCGACACCGCCAACCAGACGCGGACAGCGCAAGCGAATAAAGAGTGATGCGCAACTACCATTGTCGTGCCCCTTATCCAACTTCCATCCATCAGTCCCCAAATGGAAATTGAATCCTAAGTGCAAGTTTGTGTGATCTTGATTCATTAAGCTATCCGGAACTTTTCTTAAAGTTTCGTTCACTTGTGACGCTGACAACGGCTAGCCCCAAAAGCGATCTACCTCCGCAATCAAGATATTATAAACAACTCACAGAAATTGGCCAGTTTTAGTGGTAGAAGGCTTGAAGTGAACACTCATACGTAACGATAAGTCTTTCTATATGCTTTACGATTTCTGCGGATGATATGTGGTCTGGACTTTTCGTGAGCTTCACTGTCCTCAGCAATATCAGCGTGCATTTTTTGCATTACCAAATATTTACTTTGGACACAAGATGATGTCAGTATACCATTACATAAGGCAGCCTTCAAATAGCTCCTTTGTGAGCAAGTAATTTTGTTACATTGGTTTATTGACTTATAAATAGTGATATCAACTTTTGTCTTTAGGACACTATTTGTAGTGATGCAGCGAAATAGTTCTCGAAATAACTCGTGAAATAATATTATTAGGAATAACTTTCCAATGTAAGTTAACCATTCTAGCTGGTGGCGAAGGCGTATTGTTAGTGTCCACATTCATCTCGAGTCCTCGGTTGTTTGTGATATGAGTGAAGGTGACACATTCAAGCGAACGCAGAACACTCAAGTAATCCGTTACCCGGATTTTTTGTCGCCGCCTTCATCGTCAGTTACGTCGCGAATAAACCGAATGCTGTGACGATACGCGCAGGTACTAGCAATTAGTCAATAACAACCTCGATCATGCAGCAAGGTTCATTTTCTTTTATTCGTTAAATGAAAATGACACCAGAAACGAGGTTGTGGCCAGTTAGAGCCCACCGGAACTGAAGTGAATGTCAGTGGTGGACGGTCTCCAGCCCGGGATCGCAAGGGCTGAAGTTTGCCAAGATGTCTTTTTGACCAAGGCCGGACAAGCCAGAGCTATGGGAAATAATGTTATACTGGTTGAATAATTCTACAGCCATCGGCGTAACACTATAATGAACCGTTAGCCAGTGTGAACAATCCACTCTCTATCTGAGGTTCGTAAAGGTAGAGCTAAGCTGTTTCATTCCAAGCGGTTTTCATTCACCTTGATACTGCTTAACTACTTCAAACCCGAAATGCGATAACAGAAACTGCAGTGCTATCAAACCAGCATTCAGAGGTTTTCGTCTTGTCCATACTACACGATTTCACGCCCAGCTGTCAATGTCTTCACTCACAGGCAACTGGCACAAACACTTGAGCAATGAGAGAACACTAAAGTGGCGCCTCGTCGTTAGGGATCCGCAGAATGGGTCAGATTGTTCAGCCCTTTGGTTTGGTTTTCATTTTCTACCAGATGGTCTGTTGGCCGCAACTGGCAAACTAGAATTAAAACATTAGTACGGTGCTTCTGTTTTTTTTTTCGTTACGGGTGCCGTAACTTTGATATTCACGTCGTTTTCTCCTCTCCTTCTCCAGGGTGTGCATGTGTAACTGAGTGTGTGCGTGACAGAGAGTGTTCTGAACATCAGGGGAAAAGATTGATATCATTGTCAAACCGAGAAGACTTTGGCTATTATTATCCGGAGACCCTCTGCTCCATAACTCAATGACTGTTTTAAATTTTTGATGTCAAAATATGAAATTTCAAACTAGAGAACCTGCGCAGTGTTTACGTTGAACAATGCTATTCAGAGTGGTTAATGTTTGATCATATTTTACACAATGCGTTAGTTTCCACCTTGCCAAACTCAAGATATCAGCTTTCTTTCAAATCATAAAATGCATAAATGTAAAAACTCGTTCCGATCCTTACTGATATTCGCTTTTCAATTCCTTCCTATTTAGCCAATGGTCAGTCTCACAGAAATGCCGAAGATTTGTCGTTCATCGAAAATCATGTAGTTCCTGTGTCAGAAAACACCAGTACAGCCGAGTTGAAGAATATAGCGCACAAAGTATTCGTTGCCTATAGTTCACACGTCTGGATATTCGCCTTACCCCGTGTTCACATGATTCGGTTAATCAGTTCAATACAAAATGTGTCCGGTAATCAGTCGGCATTGGATGGCATCTTTGTTGTGTTCGATACCAACGTAAATACCAGCGATTGTCGTGCACTGTGCCAGACGAACCTAAATCAAACCGAAATATGCAATCCATTAAAACCGGGGAACAAAATTTACTGCGTCAAGCTGGATCTGAGCGAAGCCAATCATTCCACAGTGAATTTGATAAGCCAGGTTTTGGCCACCAGGTGGAGATCTTACACAATTGATCAGGTAAATTTTTTGAATGATACAAACCTATTAGGCCATTTATTGCTTATCCGTATATGGTAAGCCCACTGGGTATGGGCCCCGTCGAATCGAGTCAGAGCTGTATTGCGTTGTTCAATGAATGTGGAAATACAACACGAACACTCTCACCGCAAAAGGGGAGTAGTATTCGGACCGTGACCTACTGTTATTTGAATGCAAATAAGAAAAGGTAAACAAGATTCAGTGTCAAAAGAAATCGGTTTTGAAGGACAGACAACGACCAGTGAGAATCACCACCAACGTATGTCTGTAAACTGATTTTGATGTCATCAGAATTAGTTCAGAATTCCAGGTTTTACTACTGATAAAATTGACAGTAGTCAAACTTCAACCAATCGCCATTAGGCAGGAAATCTGATGGAGCGGCCGTGAACGAAAGATAAGTGTCACCGTTGCTTACTTTTTTGACTGCTGCAAAAGTCTCCCAAGGGGAGGAACAAGTGCGCCGTAATTTCCACACTATCTTCGAATTGTTCTGTAAATATTTACTCTGTCTTAAATCAGTTCACTACGAATTGCATTGGTCTTGGCTGCCATCTGGTGACAGCTTATTAGATTATCCGCAATTTATTTATTTCCTTTTTCACCGACGGCTACATCGACATCTACTATTGTCGTCTTCGTCTACTGATCTGTAATTTTATTCAGTATTCCTAGTTCCATGGTTCCGCCCCATGGAACGTATGATTTTCCAATCAACTAGATAACACGGTGGGTATGAATGACGAGTAACAAATTACGTCACTTCGTTTTGCATCTGGTCGTGAAAGCAGACTAGAACTGTAGCATTTTACTCTAAATATCCTCTTTTTGTTCTGTGTGAGCCATTTTTCCAATTGACCCCATTATTAATTCTGCAGTTTTTGACGTCAAACCAATTCTCCCGGGGGGTATCCTTTGTGAGTAAGTGATGTATTACTCATCAGCTGGAAAAGGTATTTTAACATAGAAGTCCGGGAGCATCAGTGTCTTTCTTTGAATGAAAAAAATACCACATAAACAAACCTCTGTAAAATCACACTAATAGAATGGTGTGATATATCCTATTCACTCCATTGTGGCCACAAATCGCCAAATAACTGGTAAATCTGTTGATTACTGAACCTGTATCAGCCTTCCAAGACCATTGGTACTAAACAAGCCTCGTTCCTTCGGTTGCTCACTTAGTTTATTGGCATAACGAAAGAACATTTTTAAGAGACGTATCCAGAATACTAGATTTGCCGTCAGGTCGTCCAGATTCCTGATCAGAAATTTTCGTGTTCTTCAAGCTGATGTGGCTCCATTCTTTTCCTCACACATATTAGTATTATCTTGTATAGCTGCTCCGGATCTATAGTTAAGTATGCTAAAGTCGCATTTATTTGTCATGCTGTACTAACCAAAGAGGAAAGAATAACCTACCCGATAACCTTCAGAACAATGCCGTAACCCTTTCTAACGTACTGAATGTATCTTCACTCCATCTTACTCAGATTTCCCGAATGATGAATATATTCAGCAAACCATTCAATTACACAAAATCCCTTCTCCAAAGTACCTTGGAATGACTTTTAACACGGATCTTCCTATTTTGTTAATCATGTGCACGAATAGTGTTGTCGTATCTTTCAAATTCGGTGGTTCAGTCAATTCTGCGTTAGATCTGCATTGCGTCTTCCTTTGTTTCTCAATGAACTTTACTAAACTTATTCTGTTTCTCCTCAGCAATATTTTCCATACTTTCAAAGCGGGATTGTAGTTTCAGTTCAAGGTACTCATGTAATCAGTCGTATGTCTTCCAAACCATTTTTTACCTGAGAAAGAAGATATTCGATTTGCATTCTAATGCCTGTGAAACTACTGATGGCTTCATGTGGAGTTGCATGTGATTCACTTGAATTAACAACTGCTTAATCTCAAGTCTAATGGAGTTATTCTATCGTGGCCTAA
Source organism: Fasciola hepatica (assembly GCA_948099385.1). Taxonomy (NCBI): domain Eukaryota; kingdom Metazoa; phylum Platyhelminthes; class Trematoda; order Plagiorchiida; family Fasciolidae; genus Fasciola; species Fasciola hepatica. The sequence continues at coordinate 1,757,360 of CANUEZ040000112.1, read as the reverse complement.
AGCAGTGTTTTCATTCATCTACCTTAAAACAGACGTCAGTTCTCAGACGGCCACCCTACCTAGTAATGGTAGATAACCCAAAACACCTTTAATATTAGTGAGTCACACCTCACTTCTCGTAACAGTTCTCTCTTCGTCGTGCTTGACCACCCGACAAACCTATCCACACGACCGATGGAGTGGAGTCTGTCGGCACTGAGTCGATAACAAATTGTGGTGGTACTCTGAACGACCGGGTCATATCAACTCGATGACCAGTTGAAAGAAGAGGCCTGGTGATAGCCTATGCTGGGTTTCTTGCCGGAATTCGTTTTGAGCAATCCAAATGAGTCATTGAGTGCAAAAGCCATTTTGGAATGTGTTCAGTCACTCTTTGAGTCAAGTATCCTTCTGTTCTGCCAATACACGTGTCACCGGAACTGCAAATGAACTGGTAAACGACATGTGAGGCATTAAGAGCAATAGGACTGTCAGGGTGATCTAATTTTAACCCTCTAGCAGTCTGCACTATGCGTAATTGGACTGCCATATAAGTTCGGCCTAGAGTGGAGCTGAAGTTATGACGTAAATGAATAAAAATGAGATCACCTTTAAAAGGAACAAATGAAATAACTTAATTTTGTTCAGTTGTTAAAATGGGTTGCGTTTTAAATCGTGGTTTGCTGTGGTGCTCGATGAAAGCTTCTGGATAACCATTAGCCAAAAGGGTTTCCTTGATAATTTTTTTTTCTTTTTGCAGTTGATCAGGAGTGTAAATGTTTCGGGTCCTGTGGAAAAGCGTTCTGACCAAACCAAGTTTGTAAGCAACCGGCGCGAAACTAGAAAACTGCCTGTATCGTCCGCTCCATGTAGCTCTTCTTTAAATAGCCCTTTGCAGTGTGCCGTCCGGACGCCTAGTGAATAAAGTGTCTAGAAAGAGTAAACTCAAGTTGGATTCTTTCTCATAAGATACAGATAAATTCGGATGTGTAGATGTTAAAATATTAAAGAACTGAATAAAGTCGGAGTCGTTTTGATGGTCTTGATATACTGTCATATGGCCTTGTGGAACTATCACATGAAAGTAGAGGACTGCCAGTTGACAGCGGAAATAAATGGTTACAGTTTTTCTATTATGTTTTTATCAGGTAGACAGGTAAGGACCGCTCCGTTCGGTATCGAAATTCAGTCCACCTGCTGCGAGGGCTTGTGTTGACTCAATGTTGGATGACAGCCAAGTCATTTTAGTGGCCAGTACCTGTGCCGTTCCAAAAACAAGGCTTGAGACAACATAAACACCGGTGGCAGGATGGCCGATCGATGTCATGGATCTATCGAATGAGGGATGTATCCTATCAGCGGCGTTTTAGTCCCAAAGCTTGGTCGCCCACATCAGTCAGGCCAATACGTTGTGCGCCATCATTGGGCTCATGGCCCAGCAACCTGTATACTCATTGTGTTTTATGAATAAACTAAAATGATTCGAAGGCAAGAGAGTCCTCGCACTAGAGTTAGTGGGATTGATGGAAACAGCTGTTGTCAAAGTCTGGCAATCACACACATTCCGTGTGAGAGAGAGTGATGTAACTGACATCGTATGAAGTCAGCACCTGTAACGTTATGGTTCATAGTTCGCGATCTCAATCGATGGTGAGTTTTTCTTAGAACCTAACTGATTATCAATCACGGATACCTTTTCAATTATCTTCCTCTGGAGGACAGTACACATACAGTCTCATCAACGAGTTTGAGAACACTTCGCTCCGGTCGAATTCCAGTTTCTACTATTGAGACAACTTCCGGTAGGCAAAGTTCAAGTAATACGTATGCACACGCCTGCAATCGAACACATACACAAGGTTGATGTTAACTGTACTTCCTCTCGGTCTGATCTGACCCATCAGATTGAATCACGTGTTGAACGGCACCTATCTACTTGTTTGCTTTTCATTTACATGTTTACGCTTGCGCTTACTGTGCGTACGATAAGTAGAACTACTAGCAGGAATTCAGCGAACGAAAGGGGTGAATCAGTATCAGTCTCGCTCGGAGTCAGAGGTATGTGATTGGTAGATTAGGACAACGCGAAGCATGCTACAGTTAGCCCTAAAATGCCTTGGAAGGCAAACGGAAAGAGAACGAATCACGTGCGGACGTCAAAGGCACTCGAATAGGCCTCAAAGTACTCCGTTAATATCAAATACGGGCTCCCACGAATTACAACGTAAGAAGTCAACATGGACTTTTTATGTTATGAACATTTGTAGCGGGAGATTAGATGTGGGTAGACTGGTCGTTATTTGCTTGTTTCACAGTCGGTAACCCCGGGTTCGAGTCCCAGTAAGAGTTCGATGAATGTACACCTCTGATGATTCCTAACGAGAATGAAATAGTTTTGCAGGGCTTCCGCGGTTTCCAGTGACTGACTGAATGTCGGTACTGCATAATGAAGCTTGTTGTGTAAAATCTAACATCCTACTATCCAGTATTCACAAGATGAGTTGCATTATACATCTCATAACTGCGGGAGACAGCAGACCAGTACTGTGTACGGGTTTAGATTGACATTCCACATAGGGAGTAATGAATCAGACTGGTCGTGGAAGCTTAACACTAGGCACGTTTTTTTTTGTAGTAGCTGCGAAATAGAACTTTTATATACAATGACTAGACCACATCCGAAATTCTCAACTACTCTTTCAGTGGTACGAATCCGGGAAAAGAGAGGATCTATTATTATTTAGAAGTATGCGTGAAATTTCATATATCAATTCTTCTTTGACGAATTGCAACGAAGCCCTTGTAATTTGAGAGCGGAGGTGGGGCAGAGGGCCAAGAACCATTTTGTCGACCATCAGTAAGCAGCTCTCCGGCGTTATCGTAATGTTCATCAGTCAACTGATAGATGCCTGACCCTCAAAAATGATCAGCCATCAAGGGCGTCAATAGTTTTTTTAACTCTTTATCTCGCTCTCTAGAAAAGATGCGAAAAATGCTCCCGGTGTGACAAAAGCAGCCGATTTTTATCATGCCCCTTGGTTGTACTGTGTGGACAAAATAGTGAACACACCCTGAACTGTCGAACTTGGCAACTTACTATTCAAATGCTTGTTAATAGCGTGCAGCAAAGAACTGCCAATCAGAAGTATTCCTGAAAATTATATATATATATATATATATATATATATATATATATATATATATATATATATATATATATATATATATATATATATATATATATATATATATATATATACAGAGAGAGAGAAATATGAAACTTGTGGATGGCAAATGGTATGAATGTTTAAAACAACAAGTGTGGAAAGCCGCTTGATGTGTACGGCTCTTATGATTTCATGATCTACGCTAGTTGCCATTAGTATTTCCGTTCTAAAGCATATGTTTATGTCATTTTCCACTTCTTCAGATTGATATCCTGCTTGCATACGAGACGATTCTCACAGCTGGTTTGGCTATAGACAGTTTGGTACGAGAAGAACAATGGCCCGCTTTATCAACAAGTACACTGACGAAAGCAACCGTATGCCATAGTGGAAGCAATTCGAACGTCAAAACCACGCGATACAATTCGTTCTTGATGAGAGTAACACAAGTACGTCTCAACGAACTATGGGTAGTGAAATGTAGCTGATTATTACAATCGTTTCCGTTGTTCAATTAATTTTCATCGTTGGAACAGCTAGCACATAATCCTATCGAGCATAAAAATACTTCATTCAAAAAAGCAGTTAACGAAAACTACACTGTTATTTCAGAACATGACACGTCCTTAAACTGTGCAGAAATCAAGATCATATTCAACTGTCTTTCATATTTCCTGTTTAGGCGAGCAGCGGCATACTGAGCCTACAACAGATTACTTCTAGTCAGGCCAGTGAGAAAGTGAGGAGATTGCGTTGCAGAAGTTAAACTGACAGAGTTACACAACTCAGCCAAAAGCCACTGCTCAATGACGAAGAATAAACTGGACATCTACCCCAGCCAACGGAGGCAGAAGATGACGAATATAATTATTGCTTACAGCCACACATATATATAGAAAACACGAATAGCGAACAAGCTCGTTTTCGGTAACATCATCCTCGTGGCTAATACAATTACATTTTAGAAAAAGGCAAGATAGCGAACAAGCTCGTTTTCGGTAACTTCATCCTCTGGCTAATACAATTACATTTATAAGTTAGAAATACATAAATCATGAACAACGTCTGTGTGCTAAAGTTTGATTGGATGGTCATTAAAGTTGGTGTTGCGTAGTTAGGAAGGATAGGAGGGGAAATGTTGTTGTTTCGTGGTTGGGAAAGGGACCAGTGAAACAATGAATATATATATATATATATATATATATATATATATATATATATATATATATATAAACAGATACATGCATACGAACACGTCAACATACGTACATACATACATACATATAAAGAGTATTAGATGAAAACGCACAAACTTACACACATGCTTACAGATGCAAACAGATTCAATCATCCTTTCATCCATACGCTCATACATGCAAGATACATACGCATATACCTGTTCACATAAAGGCATGGATGCGTACATCCAAGAATGCTAATATTAAAATGAAAGGGGACATGACTAGATATATCCCACGAACGCACAGACATATTCAGATTTTATCCGTTTTCTCTTATCTACGTATGCACTTAGACAGGTAGGACGCATTTTATTATGATCTTATTTCCACTATTTTCGTATTTTTCAGCGTACCCAATATACTCAGAATGATGTCAAATCTTTTGTATGCTATGTGATTTAAACTATTCTATTCCCAAGCTGTGAGATAATGTTTTTTTAAATCACAATTGCTTGACAAATTTCATGCTACTTCTTTTCATTATTAACCTTTTACATCAAGGCTGATGGCACTTTGTTTGTTTGATTCGCACAATGATGCTAGTGGTAATAACAATAATGATAATTTTTTAGCTTCCCAAAAGACAAAGTGCGATCGGAACGATTCATTTCGACGGAGGCACAATCAATCGCAATATTCGATTTCGACTGTATGATTGCTCTCGGTCCGTGAATAATCTATCTGCAATCTGTGAAAATCAGGTAGGTGCCACTGGTTAGTACATATGGTATACATCTTGGACACCATCTCGCAGATTTTGACTTCTCGTGATCGTAAGTCCCCCGTTCGGTGACCCGAAAGATTGAAATTATAATTTTTAGACACAAAAACAGTATTTCACGGAAACTTGTTTTAATAACTGACAAATGCTGTACGTCTACTATTCTGTTTATTACGATCTAATTTTATTAATAACCATCAAGTTATTCCACGGGACTTTGTCTTTATAAAATAGAAAATCTGCATAGTGTAATCGATCGAATCTTTGGTTGGTTAATTTATTTGACGACGGATAACTAGCGTAAGTAAACAGAAATTCATTTTTGTAACATTTGCAGTATCAAGGTCCCCATCAATCCCTTTCCACTTTGAACTTGTGCTCTCTGCCTATGATTGCGTCTGACAAAGCCACTGATACAAGGATTATCATATGATTCCTAGATGTACCTGGTGACAGTAGATATTGGACGGATGAAACCCTTAGACTACGTAGTCTGAGAGATACGAAGGCAATCGTCGGAAGTCTGTTTTCGCCGTACCCGTTACCACAATTGACTCTTAATGATTTTTCCGTGGTGCTGTAATCCATCACGCCTTTCAATCAATACGGTCGATTCTCCCTCGTAGTCCAGTCGTCCCTTAAGGTTGAGGGCCACCCTTTATTCAACCTACTCATATGTCTTTTTGGTGGTAGACTGTAATCCATTGTCATGTGGCTCGGTACCACACCTGATCTGTTTGGGCCTTATGTGGTTCTCCTTCACCCCAAGTCTCAGGGTCTGGCTGTCTGTTAACCCTGATAGAGCAGTGGGCCTTTGTGGTTGAGATATACTACTCCCGTTGTACTCATGCCTAGTCATGTTTGAAAGTATGTAGTATGGATTAGTAGAATGCCCAAATAGTATTACTCAGTACGTAAACTTATGATTTGGATACTCGGGTTTACTTGAATTTCGTGTTACTTGGGAGACGTTGTCAAACTCCCACAAAGACTTGAACTTTCAGTTCATCATTGACAATCAAATATCGAGGTATTTTTAAGGTGATATATAGCTTATTGATCAAGATTTGTGGAAACTAATCGGATTAGTGGTGAATTAACCAAAATGGCGAAAGGCTTCAACCTCGATTAGATTTGGAACGCCACATAGTGAAGCGCTGTTCCGTGGGGGTGGTATATGTACGATTTGCAAAGATGTAGAAAGATGGAAAACTCGGTGAGTCAGAGCTCAGTAGGTGTGACAGCAAGCATTAGCACTTACACTGATAAAGATGGGTTTGGGGATCTATGCCCGAGCGCTTTACAAGGGAAGCCAGGCATACGCTTTTTAGTATCGCATACGTACTACCGACTGAACGAAGAGACTACTCTGAAGGTTATGGACATTTCGCAGACGGATCACGCTGTTTACCCAGTCATATTACGTTTCCGAATAGCATCCACCACCGCTTAATATAAAAGTATGAAAATAATAACGACATTTTTCCTTCCGTGTCTATCATACGAGAAAAGCGAAAGATTTTTGTAAGGCCGGCAGGACAGATTAAAAGCCGCCGGATTGTGGAACTGACCGACCGTAGCAGGACCCGAACCGAGGACCACAAGGGTCTTGACTTCTCTGTGATGACTTTTGGGCCTCTGCTGGTCAACTACATCTGGATTAGACTGCGTTATCAGGAGGCACTGATGGAACGATTCTTGGGGACTGAGTCCAAATTCCATCTCAACTACCTGTCATCCCCCAAGAGGTATCCTATGATCGTCCGAATTTTCCGTCCTTAAACTGATGTTTTACTGTTTTGGGCTATTTAAAAGGTACCACAGAAATATTAGGTGGAAGGCAAACAAATAGGGGCTGAGAACCATGGTTCAGCAACACCTAAAGTGTATCAAACTGGCAATTCTCCCTCTGCAATTCCTCAAGTATGAAAAGATCCCAACAGTCAAACGTTTCGTTGTCCTCAGTTGATACCCGTTTGGCTATTTGCCTTGAATCCATTATACAATAAGCCATAACAAATAGTCCAGTATTGGAAAACAACCGCATATCTGTCGGGTTGAACGAATTTTTCAGTTTCTTCTGTTATTATTGATTTCTTCTTTACTATAAAATAATGGTACAACATCTCTTGAAGGAGTTTGTGGCCATTTAGAGGCTGCCACCCGGAAATTGTGACCTGGGTAGTCTCGACGCCAGCAGGAGACGAAACAGGGAGTACAAGGGTCCAAAGTTCACCAAGGTCACCGTTAAACCACCTCCGGTTGTGATCTTGAAGTAATACTGCTTGTCTGATGCCGGCGGTAGAATTCTAAGTGCCTTTTCGCTTATTTTCACACTTCTTCCGTTTTTATTGAGATAAATCACGTTAATCTGCATACTCCGTTGGGCGATAAATTGATATGGTCTCAGTTACAACTAATCAGGTTGGTTTTCACCGGCCAACGAACTCAAATGTTTTCCTTCGAGGTGATCGGAGTTTGCCTAGGCAATTTTTCCAACTTTGCTAACACTATCGTCTTACATCCATTCAGGAGATGAGACGAATACCGGAAGGAACACAAGTGTGAAGGTTGTTCGTTTATCTTTGCCTTCTACCTTTCTAGTTACTTCATTTTATTATGTGATAATGGTACATTATTTCCGGAAGGGGATCGCAGTCAGTTATGAGCTGCCCACTGGGGAAGGTGGTCGTCGATGGCTGCGGGATTCGAACCTAGGACAGAAGGATTAGAAGCGTACCACGATGAATGTAAGGTTGTATGTTGACTCAGAGTCGATAGTCAGCCTAGTCACGTTAGCAGTCAGCCTGTCAGCGTCTGTTCAGAATCGGGATCAGTGCATAAGCGGGCGGATTTACATGCGACAACGTAGCGGATCGATATGACTCGATCTGATTCCTGCCAAATGGTTGCTGGTCCTACCTCCAATCAACCAATCAGAAGACAGCCTAATTGATGTAAGTATGAACCAGTTAGTTTATGTTGCAATGATTGGTGACGGGGACTGTTTCTTCCAACTTAAAAGGTGTGTTCTGCGCCAATGAGCAGAGATGGTTCGAAGATAGAAGTCTTTTTACTGGGGTTAGTTGGTCACTACAGAACAATGATCATTTGACCACCGCCGGTTCTAAGCCGACTCCCATCTGGCAGAGAAGCAGTAACATCCCTGGGGTATGTTCAGTGAGTAATTAGGCTTTAGAGAACATGATCGTGACTTTATCTATATTTCAGTGATCACTCAAAAAGAATTATTCTATTGATCCTCGTTTCGAAGGGTTTCTGACTGGCATTTAGAACAAAGAATTACCGTATTACTTACTGCTTCGACTGAGTAATGCCAAAAGTGTTTTTGGTTTCTTCAGAATTTCTCTGGTACAGACTGCAATTGGCTCTTCCCGGGATTCTCGACCACTCGATCGGATATCAGAACCAAGTCGGGCCGGCACTGATTGTAGATTTTTCAATGTCTCACTTACACGAATGATATAGCATGAATTAACAAGGGAATATGACGAAAACGGAAGATGGGGATCGCACTCGATCAGAATTTAGAAGCACTAATTCATTCATTACACGCATGCAATGAATGCGATGAAGAGGTATGTCCTATAACTTCGAAGGCCCCACTACACTATTAGGTATAACGGGCAACGAGACTCAGAGACATGGAGAGGACAACCACGGAATGTGGTGACTTGCCGGACTACAGCTAATTACTGTTGACCACCAAAGTGACCTGTAGTGGAGGGATTCGAACTTTTGACCTATAAGGTGGAATGCAAACGCTCTAATCCACTCGACCATCACCAGTCATCATACGCCTGGTTGTCTCACATTACCAGTGCTAGCTAAACACAGTCAGTTCAGGGTTGGAAACTAATCCATCATCAGTGAACTAGAACTTGAACTGGTGGATCACTTCTCGTCCCTAATAAGAAGAACAAGAAGAGGAACAGAACAAAGTAAACAGAACTCACAAACAGCCTTCTTCGACACCTACTTTAGGGCATCTAAATTTACACTATCTCACGAATCAATAAGCTATATTTCAATGCACTGGGTAAATGCACAAACCTGGAAAAACCATTTTCCGATATGATGACTGTGAGGGCATAGGCTGACTGGTCGTAGGTAGACAGCCTAGTTGTATGAACAAACAGTCATTCAGCGACTGTCCAGGATCCAGGTCAAGCTTTGGGCCAACGGAATAGTTGACAGCAGGACAGGGGATTGATGGCGCGTATCAATGAGATGAGAGAAGATTCTCGTCAAACGGCAGTCAGCCATTTGACCAGCTAATCACAAGAGGGGTTACTCGATGCCAATGCTGGTCAGTTAGCTTATGGTGCAACTATAAGGGACAACGATTCTTTATCATATAGAAGCAAAGTATTCTCAGCTAATAAGGTAAGGTGATTCAGAGGCAGAAGAGTCTTCCAACCAGAGCTAGGGGAACGGACTTAAACAATGATGGCGATGGGTTTACAGATCCTCTTTGTTTTACCAGATCAATGCTAAAAAGCAAGAGACTGAAAGCCGCTGACCGGGCAGCCGCCAGCGTCATTCATCCCACGCTACTTGCTGGACAGAAATCATCGGTTCTCTCCAATTTTCTCTGCCACCAGTTTGCGCATACTACAGGTTGCTGAAGGGATTGTGATCTAAAAGTGAATGTCTAGACTGTAGAATCAAAGTAAATTATTCTTTCCCCTGGCTTTACCTAGATAAAGACAGTTTCGCCAACCCTGCACCACTATGTACTCTTTTCAAGTGTGCATTACTCAAGTCACGTGATCTGCCAACATACCAATAAGTACCGGTCCCCGGAACTGATATGAGTGGTCTTTTTTTGCACGATTTGGTATTGCGGTATTCAGAACGTTCGCACTAGGAGACATTTCAAGATTCATATGTCACATGAACTTGCGTTCATCACAGTTCCAGTGCTGATATTCGGTTTGCTGCGTCATTGATTAATACACCAAGTTGCTTATTTGATCCTTTGTATTAAATCCTACAGCCTGCCTTGATTTGCATTAAGTCTTCATCAGATCTTGGAGACAACCAGTATTTACAACAATTCAACATCGCCCTTAAAATAATCCTAACCAAATTATTCATTCACACCGTTACACTCGTTCATTTCGTCCAAATAGAATGTGACATTTTCAGCTTGGGGTCATCGAACTGAAGGACAAATCACTATGACTGGAGGTACAAAAATCAAGGATATCCTTGTCCTAGTTCTACCGGTAAGTTCACTCAATCCCAACCTGTGTAGTCACAGGAAACTATCTGGTCTATTTGGTAAATGATTTATCATCCAGTATGAACTGGTTGTGGAGTGCTGTGAACAATCTCTCTAAAACCGAGTCATCTTTCCTACTCAGCATCAGCCTTACATGTCTACCAAGCGTCGTCTGGGGTTGGACCCCGCGGCTGTTTTGGTAGTGTTCAACTATGAGCCACACAAGTTGACATTTGGCTATCTGAGCTGGCTTTCAAAGGCTGTATTGCAGTTGGCAATGTATGAATGCCAGTTTAGTAGCTAGGTAAAACCAATCCATTGCAGTTAATTTGACTTGCATTTATGATCAATTTTCAGTGATTCGGTAATAAAAGTTTGGAAACTTAAGGGCATTCTCTTTCACGAACGAGAAATCGAAGATCAAAGAGACTCAGTAGGAACGAATTAGTGGAGATACTGAGGGAGCTATTAATTTCATCATTAGACTGTTAGCGTAGATAGGCATCCGTTTATAGTACTTAAAACGTAGTAAGGGCAAACTTTCGAAAATATACATACATACATATATGCATACATACATACGTGCATACTGGTGTCTGATAAGAACGCTTTTTCCTCGTACACGACAGTATTGACGCAGAACTAAATAGTTTTATATGTACATGGCAACCAGCTAGCAGCGGTGAGGTTTCAGGGGTCTGCTTGTACGTGGTGAACAAATATACCCAGAATTCAGACAAAAGCTTATCAGTTAACCGCAACCATAGCTGAATATGAGACTCTGGGGGAAACGAAACTAGATCTGTTTACAATGAAATATGCTAAATATTAGTAGAAACATAACATTCACACACACTGTGAATCATTTGATCTGCCCTTATTCACCAGGATTTTTCACTGCCTTATCAGCGCACAGTCCACCATGTTCGTTATGAAATCAGATTTTATCTCAAGCTCCATCACGTGTTGCACCCTTGACTTCAATGACCAGTACGTAGGTGGCTCATTGACTTCTCTGTTCAGAACAAGGGTTATGTATACGATTATGTTTAACTCTATGCTATTAGGCAGTAATTATATCGACTGTATTTTTAAGTTGCGCACGGTTTCACAAGTCTTACAGTGAATAATGAGCAGACAGATAGTTTTGCATGGAAATATTTGCTTGCTTCCAGTCAAACATAGCATGGACCCTTATCCTGATAAACCATTACCCATTACCCAAGTAGTAACTTTCGGTTGAATTTGGTGAATTTCTCAGTGACTATTATAGGTGCATCCAATCGAAGTCCAGCCACAAATCAATAGTGTTGGTTTGTGCGATATCTTGGTGATATCTCCGTGCGATGCTTCTTCGAGTATAGTTCTTAGGTTAGTAAGTTTTCCTTTAAGCTTTCCACTGTTTTCTTACATACCAGGCACTCATATGAGAGACAAACCCATCGTCAGAATGACTAGTAGCCTGACTTGAATCATCCGAAGAAATCAACACGTTCCTTCCTTTGTTGGGCCTTTACTGCAGGTTTCACGTTAGCTGATAATGATGAGATTCAAAGAGCAGTTCGCGGTTCTGAATAATAGATTCACCGAGTTGAACAATCGGTCACGGCTAGAGGTCAGTCACCATAGAAGATAAAGCTCAAGAACAAGTGAGCCTCTATCACCAGGGAACAGATAGACGGGAGGTACGGATCAAAACCGGAAGTCAAGTCATTCAAGAGTGTCCTTGGGGCTTTTCATAAATTCTTGGTATCAGAGTTAATGTCACTGTTCACAGAGAGGACGACGAGGTACCTGCCACACTTGGTGGTTTTTCTTCACGGTTATCAGCTGTACCCGCAATGTTGAGAGAAAGAAAATAGGATTATGTACAATCGGAAGTGCACTACTCACCCATTGTCCTTCTGTGTGCGATTCAAAACCTTGTGCGAGGAGCAGAATACGACTGTAGTGTACAATTCGGCTATGGATTTCTGGGTTTTTGCCGGCCCTAGTAACATGACAGGTGGTGGAACTCAATGTTTCAACCACAAAGAAGAGTCATACCCAGTCATGTTTAAGTTTAGGAAGTGGTCCTGGAATCAGCGTCATTGACTTGACCCAAACCTATTCCCCCGACTGCACGGAAGTTCCATGAGCTTTTCGGTCAAACATTTGTGATGGCATTTTGCTATCCTCCAAAGTGTACATGCGAGACTATGGTTGTCGGTGAGGATTCTTTATGGCCACGTCGCATGGTACGTTGATGTCTCTGTTTTCTGAGGACCGTGGTACCGTGAGGTCCGTGGGTAATCACAATTCCTATTCAGTGATCATGAAATGCAGTGGCTGTCTTGTAAAAGTTCTGTACCGAGGCCCTGTAGGCGAGCAAACATGTGGCCTGGGGATTATCTTAAAGTTAAGAGCTGCGCCTACCTTCGAACACCCCTAACAAACTTTTCAAAGTTCAGTTAGTTAGCTCCGCAAGTCCATATCATTGGAGGTGGCATAGTTTCATGTTAGTTTTCATTTAGTCCCGAAAACTGCCACTGGTCGGGCTTTGATGAACCCGTTGGAGCCGTGTTCCATATGGATGAATTGTGGGGCTCCACAACATGCAATCCACATGCGTTATGGTAAGACAGTCGGTTCGTGGTAATGGTTCCACTTCACAACCACTTCGTGAAATGATCTACCATAACTAATACAAAGCGATTCCGTGTGTTGAACTCGCGTGAAGGACCAGTTATGTCAATCCCAAACCGCCATTATAGTTGACAAGGGAATCCAATTAGTGGTCTTTGGAGTCTTGAAATGCATGCACAATTAGCAATTATTACAAAAAATTACTGCATCTCTCACCTGATGTGGCCTCCAAAGTCTGATTCTAACGGCTGCTAACATCTTACGTTGTTCAACAAGTCCCAGCTCACGATGTAATTCCATCAGCACCATATCGACAGCTTCCTAGGGCACCGCTATCCTTTTTGTGTAGGTGGGTCTATATTGAAAGTACAGGGTTTCCGAGACTTGATTTGCCATTTCTTCTGTACTGGGTTTAGATCCAGCCGAGAGAAGCCGTTAGTAGAAAATCCTATACCCGAGTTTTCCTGTTGATATTTCTGCCACCCCTGAGACCGAGGCACCTGCATTGATATCACAGCCACGTACTGCTCAGTGCAGGAAGGACGCTTGCTATGCTTTCGATGTGGTCGTCGAGACAGCGCTTCGGCTTTCTGGCTTCGATATTCCCGTCAGTGAATGCACAGGATATTATACTTTTTCAGTGGCTCTTGGCACCCAGCCGTTTGCTTTGGCGCATTCTTGAACGTACGTAGCCACACTAAAGTTCCCACAGTAAACTAACTTCTGAGAAGGCAAAGTCAGAAGTACGCTAGAAAATACATCAAAGCTAGCTTTTCTTTCCGGGTCATACAATAGATCCTTTAGTGTTTGTTCAAGCACTGGCTACCACACACAATCACACTTTCTACCCCACCTCGATTCTTAGATAACACCTCACCGATCCCTACGTAGCTAATATTGACATCAAGGATAAAAGGTTCAGCGCCCTCAAAGATCTTTGAGGCAGCTGAGATCGGTTGGAGAGCAACTGCGTGTTTCAGGAAATGAGACTTCTTAACAAGCTTCTTGGCCCTTTTGAAACCGTTTTATTTTCTGGTAATTTACGAAGAGGAACGACAACCTTAGCGAGATCTTGGACAAACCCTCGGTGACATGAGGATAGACCCTTCAAGGTACTTAGTAGCCGCTACTTTTGAATTTGTGAAACCTTTTCCCGATCAGTCTAAACACTCTCACAGCTGATGACTTGCCTCAAAAATCGAACTTGCGATAGCAAAAATGACATTTACTTGGTTTCAGCAGTAAGTCTGACGATTGCAACCGCTCGAATATGCACTTTAGTTTCTCGAGATGATCACAGAAAGTCCAACTGTGAACGACGATTTTCTTTAGATAAACCCGACTTTTTGGTGGTGTGATATCACCAAGTTCCTTCTGCTTCCTACGCTGGAGTGTGGCGGGAGTAATAATTTACCCACAAGGCATGGTCTGGAACTCGTCTAAATCGGACAGAATTACAAAAGCGGTTTTCTCCCAGTCCTTCAAGTTGGCCTACACCTACCAGTACTCTGATGCAAGATCAAGGGTCGAAAATTACCTGGACCTCTAGATGGCTTCGAGTATTTCGTCAATAGAAGAGATCGAGAAGGAAGCTTTCTTCGCAACAGCATTCAGTCGTCTGTAGTCCATGCAAAAACCTCAAGCTTTCATCGCTCTCTTTCACAATCACTACTGAGGAGGCTCAAGATGACACTAGTGGGCAAATAACCTGATTCCTAAACACTTATTTGACTGTTTTGTCCATCTCATCTTGAGGATGTGCAAGAATTCATCCTAATGATTGTTTAATGTGCGCGTCTCTTGAGTTCGTATGGTGTTTCACAGTCGGATTGAGTCCTAACTCTGTCACGGGCTATACAAACACTTTACAATAATCTCTCAGCAGCTCTATCGGTCTTTTCCTCCTAATATGAGTGGCGGTTTCAGACCCGCTCATGAACGATGGGTATCGGTGGCTAAGCATGCCTCGATTCTACCGGGGAGGCTTTCTAGCGTGTAGCGAATGCGTTTCATGGCAAGTGATCCACCGAACTTGATCAAGCTGTTATTTCTGAGAGAGAAAACAGAAGTTTGGGGTCTTTACCGCCAACTATTTTTAAAACAGTACCTGCTGCTCTCTGGGAGACGTCGGTCTTCTGCATAGTAATGGATTCTTTATCAGATCTCAAGTGCACCGGGGATGTGACACCGGACGGGACAGATTTCGAAATTTCCATATGCCTCCTACGCTAACTCAGTACAAGTGATTTTTCTTTGGACTATTCTTGAGGATGTCAGAGCGGGGAGTTGAGACGTCCGCACAGTGGGGGGTGAAACGGTGATAGTAGTTTACGATTCAGAGAAATCTGTCTGATCCTTTTGTGGATTCTGGAAGCGGGTATTCTGATATAGCGCTGGTTTCCCCTGGCAATGGCGCGATGCCGTGATTGTTTATTCTATGTTCCAGGAAATCAAGACTCTGGACTTCGAAAAAAAAAACACTCAGCTGCGTTGATCCAAGTACCATTGGTACAGAGTTGCCGAAAAACCTATTCCACGTGACCTTGCTCAGCTTCGTCTTTAGCGGCGACCAGGATATCGTCAGTCTAAACGAACGCAAAGTCATAACTACAAAGAATTCGATCAACTAATCGCTGAAAGTCTTATGCCACTTTCCTTAACCCAAAAGGTATACGTAGGACTTTGAACAGATCAAAAGGTGCAGCTAAGACAGTTTACGAGGCATTCTCGGGAACCGTTTGAATACGGTAGTAAGTCTTTTCCAGATAGATCTTGGAAAACATGTTTGCCAGATAGTCCACGAGGAACGTTGTGGGTGTGAGGTATTGGATAAGGATAAGGAATTGTGGCGTTTCTTAGTGCCCGATAATCACTGCAGAACCTGGTTTGGGAACTATGTGTAGTGGTGAGGCCTACGGCCTATTCGAGGCACGGATGATCCCGAGAGCCAGCATATGGTCGGGCTCAGCTTTGGTTATCTTCAGCTTTCCGGGGTGAAGCTTCTGAAGATGGCATCTGTAGACGGCCTCTTCTCCACACTCACGACTGGTTTGATCTTCACTAACTAAGTCTTCGCACTCAATTCCTGGTTAATTATGGCATGCGATAGAAGTGAACTGAGTAGTTTCTGATCACTGAACTTGGCAACCACATAGCAAATTTTTCATCACGTGTTTCATTCTCGATGCACTCGAGATGATGATGTCACTGTACATGAAAAACTGCGACCCGAAAGACAAGCTCACCGGCCAGTAACTTGTGAGAACCGGTAATAACCAACCTACAAATCCCGTCAATAATGAATGTCATTGTGAATCGTTCTCCTGACAGTTCTCGGAACCGTTACTGGAATCGATCTAAGCTATACTGACCAATACCTAGGGTAAACTATGAAACCGTTCAAAGATTAACAAACAACTTATCTATATTAGCCCCCACTTTTTCATCATCACGAAACCGTGAATTGTTGCTTCATTTTCAGCACCCTCCATTCGTGGTCAAAACAGAGACCGGGTGGGATGGGTATTGCGTGGAAGTTTTCAAACTGGTTGCCGATCGCCTGAATCTGACTTATCAGTTTGTTGAACAGCTGGATGGAAAATATGGCAGTCCATTACCCGGCGGGTATTGGGATGGAATCGTTGGATCGATCATAGAAAAAGTATGTTGTCACGCGCCTAAAGGCTAATGCACAGTTTTTCGGTCCTTGATTTTGATTCCAATATAGGTGAAATAACTCGAAAAAGAGTTCCTTCAAATTTTCTAAAAATATTCCTTTTCATTTGATAGACGCGGTAAAGGCTTACCTCCCATACTGGGGTCACATTTCCTTAGTATTCACCCATTAAACAAGGAACGAACACGAAACAAATGTTATTCTGGGCATTTCTGCAAATTTTCCAGCATGATATTGATGAGAAGCTCACCGGTCCTTTTGTCAGCAGTACACTAGCAGTTGTTCGGTTAAGGGACTAAACGCAGGTGGACAAGGTAGTTAGTGATCATGACCACTCACAAGTTCTTTCGATCGATTAGATAGTGGGGACAAAGTAGTGGTTTTCACTAACTGATAATGTTCATTTTTTGTTGTTTGTGCGGAGTGTGGTGGCAAATGGGTCTCTGCTTGACATAAAATATGGGTGAAATCACAGAGTTGTGGATGGGCGTAGTTTAGCCAGACAATTCAAAAAGGCAAGGCAAGTGAAGCCTTTTAAATTGTTTAATTGGTTAGTTTCAAAGCTCACACCTCATCGAGACAGCTCCTCTGGCTAGCTGCTCCTTTTGGCTCCTTTGTAGTCATGCTTCTCGGATAACTGAGCTTGATCTCGTGCACGTCATTCTCGAAGTTTTGACTCAGTCTCTTCGACCCTGTACTTGGGCCATCCTGCTATCTGCTTGGTATCCTGATAGGTGTAACGGATAGACGACAATCTGGATTCTGAGTGGGATAACGGTCGTTCTGAAATGAGCATGAGATAGACCTGAAGTTAGTACTTCAAAAACAAATATAGGACAGTTGGCCACCAGCTGCGTCTCAACTCACGCCAGAGGGAAAACGAGGGCCGCGCGATAACTTGCCATTGGAAAAGTGGGTTTTGCAAGCGTCACACAGTAACATCGATTATTCGGGGAGGGGTGAAATGTATTCACAGTTTTGTTACGGGTTAGAGGTTCTTCTCTGTGGATCATCTGGTCACACTTGGTTTACATCATAGAGAGAGGGTGAGAGAGTGTAGCGGCAACGGTAGAAAACGGCCATTACTCTATCACATGCGATTAAAGGCCTTTTTTGTTTGTCACGGGTCCTTTCCGAAATTGACTCCGATTTTTCAATTTCGGCTTGCTGTACTTCGTCGGTTGATGCTACCCGCTTAGTAATCACCACTTTGTGTTTTCAAAGCTATCTCCTCCAGAGCAGGATGCTTTGTTCTGTTTCCGTATCGGAGCTTGGTGTAACTACAACTTGTGATCCGTCTACGACTAACGAGTGAAAGTTGGTTACGGGGCCTTTTTGCAGACAGCTCTAGTGTGTGATTCATTTTGCACGGCTGTGGCATTGAACTGTGATAACTGTTATGTGCGTATCTAATAAACCTGCATGTATGTGTGCGTACATGTGATTTTGCGTTCGTTCCCAATTATGCTCTTCATCCGTTTCGCTATTGAAATAATCACTTTGACAGCAATGCACACTTAATAAAAATGCAGCAAAGTGATCCCCGGCACATCGTATCATCCGTATTTTTGACTTCTGTTTCAAATGTATCTCGTTTCTCATTATTTTCAAGCTAATTATCCCTGACATAAATGACACTAATGAAGCCTGATCTATGGGGGCCAAAGTGAGTCCGAATTATATATAGTGATTATTAGGTAATCGAACGCAGGCGTAACAGTTATTGTTGAAAGCGGACAACTTGGTTGGCACTATACAAAACATTTATTTTAGTATCGCGGTGAATGGTTTCTAAGGGTGTGGATAGGTATATCCTTTGAGATTGGTAAGCTTTAAAATGGATGCACCACGAAGTCCGAATAATCAGGGGAAGGAAGAAAAAAGACAGTCACATCTAACCTCCAGTCTTTGGTGGAACTGCTGGTTTGACCTTCTTTATGATGACCGGAAGATGGAACTTTATCGAAGAACTTCGAACCTAACGCGTATCAGGTGTCTAATAATACACGTATCCATTCAACATGATGTTTTTTGTGCAAACTGCTTTCAGTCTACTGTCGTAGCAGAAACAAGTTGCATGTGCGTTCGCCTACTTTACGGGATCTAATTATCGGGTGCATGGTCCTATTTGGCTGCTTTATATTATCGTCTATTCAGTGGGTCTTTATTTGCTATCTGTAAGATAGATGGAAGAGTTAAATAAAGGCACCTAGGGTAGAGTAAATTATGCTCGCGTAATTTCTGAAATAAACTACAAGAGTGATGCAATGTTACCGCTAATCATTGAATAGGTAAGTAGGTAACCACGGAACGGCAAGGATTATGTCACACGGACTAAAAGCAACGAGACGAAGCACAAATATCTGGTTTCAAACGAACGGCCCTAGTCGTGTTCGTAATTTACCGCACTCCTCTCGCTGACAAGAAGGTTCTAGGTGATATCTACGACTGGTTACCAGTTCATCCAGTCCACTCTAGATTGATCTACGAGTGCGGATGATTCCCACGAAAAATTGCATGATTAGGGCCTCGCGTTGTGCCTCTTCACCGTTATCCAAAACAGGGCGATCGACTGTTTTCTTCAGCTTGGTGCCAGATTCAGCTTTTTCATTCGTCAACTGTTTCGGCCGGAAAACGACGGCTCCCGCAGCCTCTGAGCTGAGTTCATTCTTGTCCTCCTTGTCAAGTTGAGCCTGAGTTCTCAAACAGTCGACGGCTCCTATTGTAACTTTATCAGACGACGTCCTCATTTCTTCGTCGTTCCTTACACTCATAGGGTCACCACGGGAAAACATTCCACGTTTTCACAGCGGGATTTGGTTTCGCATCTCAACATTTACTGACACCATGGATTGAATCTTCCGGTTCGTGATTTCTGATGCCCGTTCTCCGTCCTTCTCTGAGTCTCGTATGGTGGCCGTGATTGACATAGCCGCGTTAGCACTAGTCAGTGCACGAGCCGTTAGGTCGAGCACGTCCATGGAACAAGCGATACGGACCATCCCTTGCAGGGGTGCCTGCAGACTTTCTACACTTCAGTCCATCAACAGTTAATCCCACGACGCCTCATTCAGCCTCCTTCATCTCCCCCGGGTCTCTTCGTGCTGCATCGAACAGCGCCCTCATTCCACCTTTAGGAAGCTCTTGAAGGGCTACCAACTTAGCCCCGGATGAATGGACTCCCGAAATCATCTTGAAATCTCCGTACTTTACCCACCTCAAATAGCCTTGGTCAAGAAAACTCCATGCTGGTAGCGGAACCGAATATGACCCAGAGGACGTGCAGGATAAACAGGTCGTTCCTTTGAAACCAGATATTTGAACAATAATAAAACAAATCAAACATAACAGAACTGTTCGTTTGAATCACAGCTATCTAGTATATTTTACGCGGTCTGAGGATACAGTCACGTGATTCGTATGCTGCGCTTCATCTCACTGCGTTGAGTCCGTGTGACATAATCGTTCTCGTTGCGTGATCTATAATTATTTCTAGCGATTATCTACCCACTTATTCAATGAGTAGAAAGCATGAATCACTAAGCAGGCAGTGCCTGCCTCTGACTGTCATGAGACGCTGATCACAACTCGGGTCGTTGAAGAACTTAAGTTGATTGCATACAGTTTAAAGTCAGACTTCGCCGATATACGTTCACATGACAGAGCTTGATTACCTGATCCATTCAACTTTTAGGAAAATCGGTATTTCGAAATACGAACAGTCTTTTCAGCCATCCATTGTTCCTTCATATGTTCCGTGTGTGTAGTCTATTTAAATTATCTATCAAATGATTCATCGTGCAGTTTAGTTACGCAATCTACTGTTGGAAACCCTGAATGCACTGTACAGCTGATTAACCAGGTTTGTCGGGAATCAGCTGCCCCGGTTCACACTCCTCGAAATCGGACTCGAACCTCTTGGTGCAAGATTGCAAGTCACCCGTCTCCAATTGGCTTTCATCGTCGTGGACAGTGGCCGTTCACAACCGAAACACTAACTGATATCAAAACTCATATGTGATCACAGCTGACTGTTAAATGTGCTGGAGGTCTCTCTGTTGAGCTCTCGAATCTTGCTTACAGGATACATAGCTTTGACTTGGAAACCGCAGGTTGGCTAACAAGCTCTTTTTCAGTGATCTTATACCGTGCCAAGGCAACCCCATATATATATATATATATATATATATATATATATATATATATATATATATAATATATATATATATATATAATGTATTACATACATACATATATGGGACAAGATGAATAAAGCATGAGCTTCTGTGATGTTCGATATTTCTGTAGGGGCCAAAGTACAAGGAAGGTATTTTATTATGGGTCTATCAAGTTACATCCCGACCATACGGAAACATCCTGTAGATGTTATATCTGATATTTTCGTACGTTTACGTTTTTGCGGCAGTTATTGCTGTTGTTATTCGTTGTTATTTGTGTTATTATTTTCGGCTAAATTATGCTGTTACTTTTCTCACTGTTTTTACTCCGCTGTGACTGATCACTGCGACTGATCACACCAGTTCGTAATTTCTTTAAATATGATCATGTAATTTTTGCTCGGAACTCAACGGACTCCGATGGACTCAGCTTTTCAACTATCCTCATTCTTCACCAATTTGGTTCACAGAAAGCAAAAGTCGGCATTGGCCCAATCATTGTGAATTCGGAAGCGAGGGAAGTTGTGGACTTCACGCGGCCGTACTTGCCCTCTTCCGGAATACTCATACTGATGCGGCGAACGCGGGAGAATATGGTCGCTCCGTTATTTTTCATTTATTTGTTCTCGGAGTAAGTGGTTTTGACGTCCGACCTCCCCACCCCTCCTTATTGTCCTTTGTACGGAACACGCGAACTTTGGATTACCGATATCACATTAAAGCTCACTGATCGTAGTTTATTTTTTTTCTGTCTACTATACGTACTTTGCCAAAAAAACAAAGTAGAAATGATAGCTTATTGCATTCCGACTGTCCGCAAGTTCTGCCTTCATTATCTCCTAAACCTCGATCAATGACCACAAGCCTCCGATTTCCGAACGTAACCATCGGTGTATCTGCATTGAAAGATTCTGAGAATACACTTTTTCATGGAATTTTTCAAATAGCAAATTTAGTCAGTTTGGATATCCGATTGTTCGTCAAGAAGATATCTTTTATATGCTGTGTTTACCAAGTTTGTTTTTCCGTGGACTCTGCGTCTCCCTCCCTCTGCTAGAGACCGCCTTGGAAATAAAATTCGAATTCAGCGGCAGATTTCCACCGAGTACATGGAGAACCCATGAATAAACGCGTAGTTTAGGTGAACTTAATTTTCAGACCGGTGACAGGCCAAGCTACAAGCAGCCAAGTGTATAGCACTGATGAGCGAGTCGTTCGGAGCAACCGACCTAAGCAATGTCCGACAGACCATACAGCCAAGCGCACTCAGTCATGTATGGGCGCGTCAGCGGCGTGGATAAACCTCAGTGCGAACGCTTTTTAGCTACTGATACTAAAGATAATGACCTAAATACAAATAACTTACCCTCAGCCTCAGTAGGCAAACGAGCAATTCGGGAGCTCATTCGACACAGTTCCATAGTTAAATTAGTTTGTTTGGCTCAACCAACACTGAGCTATTTAAACAAATCCATTTACTCAGCTCGATTCCTATTTCCACCTACTCAGCCATTTGTAATCTACTTACGGTCATTATAAAAAAAACTTGATCTGCCCTATATGTAGGTACGTTTGGATCGTCTGCGGTGTCCTCATTCTGGTTGTAGCTTCAGGCGCATGGGCGTGTGAGCTGATTTCACCGTATCAGCCAAACACTGATCGAGATCCAGTCAGTTTTGTCGAGCGCGTCAGTTTCTGCAGACTGTTCGATATGGTTTCCTTTGTGACAGCGAGTTGGGCAGGACAAGGTGAGTACTGTGAAATTGCTTCCACTTTGAATTGTGAAAGGGACGGTGTAACCAAAGTCAAGAAATTAACACCACTGAGGTGGATAATACTAAGTAATATTCAAGGTCTACGTATACACATACGTGGACGGGTTTGATTGTAAAAGAAAGAACAAATTCACTCAGACTCCCGTCCGTTTTTCTTTTACTTCACCAGGTGATTCATTCAATCCACATTCACCGTGTGCCAAGTTTCTCACAGTCGGACACTGGGTCTTTATTGTCCTGATGCTATCGCTGCTGGGATCAAACTTTTCGGCTGAATTGGCCGTGAAAGGATCAAAGTATGCTACGGACACCGTACAAGAATTGGTTACAGAGGAAAACACTCGAGTGAGCACTGAATAGACATTTTTATGAATCACTGGTAAAATTACCCTCTCGCATGACGACTACAATTATAGGCACTTTTTGTCCACTAATCGATAGTAGCACGAGAGCTCCTTCGTACGAACGAACGTGCATTCAAGTACGGCGCACGGTAAGGGCAAGCATGAAAATGTGACAAGTGGAAGACAGTAATAAACCAAGATCTGTTTCACGTGGAACTAACCACATGTGACTGGTGGGGGGAACAATGCAGAGCGTAGTATAAACAGGTATCTCACCTACGAGTGCAAGGCAGACGAGACAGGAATCACATGTGAATGTCCATACCACGCGGGTCGCTCACACGTCAGTTCCTATCATATGACCAGACATAACCAATAGGGTGAATACGTGGTATCGCGCTATAGTGAACAGAAATATCAACTGGAAAAATCGTAAACCGTGCGTATTCAATGCTCACAGTTCCGTTTCCTATTGGGAAATAATTTTATAAGTTTTGCATAAATTGTTTTAGTACGTATGTGTGCAATACATTCTCAGGGAAACGAGTGCAAGTTATCATAAAAATGTTAATTTTCTCCTTTTTGCGTATAAAGGAAAACATGAACAGATAATCTTTTTGCATACCCACCACCTCCCTTCCAGTCGTTTGTGTTATTGCTGACATGACGCTTTTTGGTTCATCAGAATGGTGTGACTCGACAGACACAGAAAATGTTCCCGCACTTGGTTTTCCTGTGTTGGACGCACTACTTACTCATTTCGTGTAAATTCCCAAACGATCGTGTGTGTGGACATGTATTTGAGAGTGGACCTATTTACTGAATTTCGCATTTCTGCAAAACAGTTTTAGAGATTAAAAGTGATCTGTTTCAAAAAGACTGGGTTCAACACGGTAGTTCTGGTGTACGGAACTATTCGTCTACGGTATCAGGGCTCAAATCCATCACATGTAACCATTTCACCTATTTCCTGGCACATCGTTTGCTGTAGAACGAGTGCAAACTGGAAATCAAACCCGAGATGAAAGGCCCTACCCCTACGCGGTAGTGCTCTCTTTAAACTCTTTGCTTCAAGTCAACGCTATACTGCAAAGCAGCCATCCGTAACTGACTTCGGAGGCCGACAACTCGTGACATTCAACTTTTTTTCTGTTCACTACGTTACGCTACCGACTGTCGCTCAGCAGGCAAACTCCAAATTATGAAGTGATGCATTTTGCAGAATCGGCTTTAAACTCACCGTTGGTAACCGTGACATCTGATTTTTCATTATTGTTAGGAATCATAAGCTGCAGTCCATATCCAAGACCAGAGCTCAGGGTTGTTAATGTTTGCGCCAAACATCTCATCATCAGTCTATCCGGGCTGGCTCTCAATGATTTGTTTCAAGTCACTTCCACGTGATGTGGTTGATACTAGACATTGGCTTCAAGCTTCAAGGAACTCATACTCATACGTCAATCGTCTCAGCAACTGCTTCGATGAAATGAAGGTACCACAAACATCTTCACAATGTTTGAGTACATGAATATCATTGCAATCAACTTAACCTACTCATCGAAATTCCCTCCTTAAACGAAGGGACAAATAAGGCTTTCTATCTGCCGCAGCTAAATTCAGATGCTCTCTCTTAATTTTTTGCCATCAAGTAAGAGAGCAATGATTAGTTGTAGAAGTCGCGGAAATGGATGAGCTACCTAGTCATGTTGGTTTTCCTTGCACGAACTACTTATCATATTCATGTTTAGGCATACTTCTAAAACAAATATTTTGTTGTGCTGTTCTAATTCTGGATGTCACGGACCAATTGAGTTCACTGACTCTTTTTCTATTGACGGAGGAGTCTGCTGTGCGCAGAATGTCATTCAAATAACACATTCACAGCCGAAATATTTCGACTGATGAGCCCAAAGAGTTGCTTTCAAGGCCTGTCAGTGATGGCAATCAGAGCGATAAGTCTTTCAACAGAGTTCTTATGACGATAAATCTGAACTGACGGTGCTCTTTTTCTATGGTGTGGTGCTGGTTTTTGTGAATTGTTTCAGGTCAAATTTATCTCAGCCCAACTGCTTTGGATGCACCCGGGTGCGTACTCGATGGTTTTATCGAGCTGTGCGCTGGCAACCAGTGACGTACCATCTAACGAGAGTATTTTTATTTTATATTTCCTTATCGCATATAGTACACAAATGCAAGTAAACGTATTTTCCAGTGATCACGTAAAGCAAACCGCTGAGAGGCAGTCTTGTCAGACAAAACGACGGTTAACATGAACTACTTACAGTCTGCTATCCTGTGTTCGACCTTGGTTGGTGTGAGAACACTGGCTGACACGTCTTTGATAGACGGCCCAGTGCCGTTGGAAGGTAGCACGTCATCGCCTGGAGCCAGCGAGGCGGATTGACGACCCAATCAATTTATGACGAAATGAAACGAAATTAGCCGGTCAGCAGTCAACAGTTGTTTTAGCCAAAGGGAACGGAATCAACCAAGCAGTCGCCAACAGGTGTCATAACTGAACGAGACAAAATCAGCTAATCGGGATTAATGTTAAAAGAACCAGTCAGAAGATCCGGTCGTGGGACATTTTGGACCATGCCGTTTTGCATAATGATTTAATGACGGTCAGCAGGCATCTTATATCCGTGAGTTGGTTCGTAGGTAGTGAGGAGGACCAAAACAGGCGGTACTCGATGAGTATGCACTGTAACGGACGACTCGTACGAATTTAGATGAAATGGATGTACAGTGGTAGTTTCATGATTTTTAGTGATGATTCAATGGTTGATATTGAATAGTGAATCGTTTCATTAAACTAGCAAGAATCACTCTCAGTCACAGCGTAAAATAGAGAATAGCATATACTGAGTAGTATTTTGGCTACATAGCAATGTAGTGGTTCCACGCTTGGCCTAAACAAACGGCAATATGAATACGGTCGCTTTCTTCTCTTCCCTTAGTTTTACTACAATAATATATATATATATATATATATATATATATATTATATATATAATATATAAATTGACCTGATTACAAATCACTGTAGACGAGCTCGTGCTCCTTGGCCGAATCCATGCTACACATTCCGTACCACGGTTATATCTTCTTTCCCAACTGCATTTCCCCTTGCTCGAACTGGGTGCCTTGCAACGCTCGTCTTTGTGCATAGTACACAGTGGAAAGCAATTCGTTTGCGCAAATGTTTTTCGATCAGATGGGTACATCAGAAGCCATGCTTTTCGAGACGTGGAGAGAAAAAGCGACCACGTTCAGTGAGTTCATTTCTATATCCATCTCAGAGACTTATGATTCACAATGATCTCCTTCGAACAGTTTTTGCAACAGCATACACTGATTGATTCTTCCCTGTGTCTTTTTCACTTCGGTGGTTTTCATACAATCATCGACAAAATTTTCAGAATATTTAATTTAGCATGTATTTTCTTGACCTCACAGTGAGTTCGTTCTCAAGAGTCAATGCTTACCAAATCCATGAAGCATCGAATTGTTCCGTTTGCGCTGCATGAGACTAAGTTTGCAGGTATAGTGGTTATTCGAGTGATATCATGGTTTCTGAGTTCATATATCTCCTATATGCAACCATGTACCCTGGAACAAATATTGTAAGTTGGCTTCGCCTATAACTCAGTAAACAATAGGTAGGGAGACACTTCGGTGAGGAACGTAACACGACCAGGTTAGTAGATTCCTCATGTCGTAGACGCCGTCGACTCATAAACATGAGAAAAATGTAGACAACAGATAGAAAAATAAGAGGCGAATTCGCGATATACTGCTCAAATTATGTATTTTCTTTCATCGAATAATACACAGGTTTACATTTTTCCTGATTACGTACCCGGTCTTTTGAACATGGAATCCAACAACTTGTTGATGAGATCACTAGTGATTTCGTTTTCCATTACGTGTCTCCCTTTCCTTTCGCAAATCCAGTATGGAGAAATTTATTATCTCCCTTCTTCAACGCTGAAGTTAAATTTCCAACTGCCTTTAAGCCGGGGATGTTAGATAATATAACCAATGAACAATTGAAGGCTCCCTTGTTTCAGACATATATAAGGAAATGTTGTATCTAGTTATTCCGTACGTAATGAAAAGTAAAATACAAGTCTCGCAAGCGTATATTCAGCACCGGATCTGTAACAGTGCCACGGCTTAATGGGCAACAACGAAAACGTGAGTGTAAACGCGTGACTCAGCCAAAACTTCCACGCAGGCAGGTGTCATTGCCGGTCATGTGCGACCAAGCAGAAATTGGGTCGATAATTACATGGGGCGAAAATGCTAAAGCCAGATTGGTTGGAGAACACAGTCTAACTAGGTGCGGTTGTTTGGTCGTGCACACGCGTACAGGCTAAACGACCAATGAATGAACAAAGAACAAGGACGTGTGCAACTGACAGTCCAATTAACTATGCAGACACAACAGGGAATAATAAGAAAATGGAGCTTCCAACGGAAAAAATGCTACAAATCTCTCATGAGATATGATACGGAGCATTATCCGACAAAATGGTGATCTCATAAATAGCTTTTGGTACGACACTCCTGAAGCCCTTCGTGTAGCAGTGCGATAAATATTTTGCACTATTCAAGGTCTCTTCGACAGTACTCCAATGACTGAGTGCTCATGCTTATTCGCAGCTAAAATCATCAGGCGTGATAGGTTTTACAGTCTCGTTGTCTGTGACATGGAGTTCTTGCGCGAAGCTTTGTCACAGATAGTTGTTTTTGTGTGCCCTCTAAGGCACATCATTAACCATACATTTATTCATGAGCAAAGTAAATCGTTTGCCAAAACAATGCTCGATGCGACTTAAATTCTTTCGCAAATTCAGCAAGTGATTTCTTTTGTTAATCACTTAGTTCCCGGTTTTGTCAGTCGAGAGCTGAACCAGTATGGTTCACTTCATCCGTCTTTGTAACACTGAACAGAAACAGCCTCGAATATCTTCTCGTTGAATAAACCCGAAAGTTTTCTGGCGTTCTTTTAATTGTCAAGCAAATGAGACCACCGTTTACCTTGGATGTGATGGCTTTTCGCCTACCACACATTGTTTTGACTGCGCGTTCGCCATCATCAGTGCGGCTGATTGTGTTCCAACAGTCCGGGGAACTTCGGCAACTAAAACACCTTTCCGATGCACTCGAAGAACGGTATTCCTCTCTTGTTTCCTAAGTTAAACTTTTAGTTCTGAGGACACTTGACTGCATCATCGCAGAAACCAAGCGAATATTCAACGGACCACTCTCATATGACCTTGGTGTGGTCATTGTTGTGTTCCGTTTAGAGTCGTGTACGCAAAAAGACACAGGTTCCTACGTGCATGCATATCTTGCGGTCAGTCGATGCATAGTGAGATCGATCAGTCAACACTCTCCGGGTTGAAGCGCGAGTAAGTATTATCACCGTACAGGCGTAAGTCCATGTACGTGTGGGATACTTATTCATTGCCAACGAGCTATGCGTGTATATACGAGCCTGTATCTCTTCGTGCACATGACTCTTTAAACCGAACACAACAGTTGAAAAGTTGGCTCAACTGGGAACTTTATTTTCCGAGGAGCTGACCATCCATTGAGAGTTTGCTGTTGAACCGCTGAACTACTCCCCATTGTTATTTGCTTCTTTTTCCCAGGTAGATTCATGGTAAACCCTTCGAATAAATGAACTTCTTCTGACAGAATTTGCAATTCCCCACCGGTGATTAGAATCACCATAGTTGAATTTTATCTTCGTTGCATCTAAAATTGACCATGCTGGACATTTTACAAATTTTGGGTTTTCAAATTTCGGGTGGTTTTGTCATGGTAACCGAGGTTACACAAATTCATGTGCTCACAGGTATCCACGGGACGAAAGTAGAGAATATTTAATGATGTATTATTTCTTATTTCTGCTCTTTGCTTATTAAATCATAAAAAATTGGAAAGTGAAGTGTAAGGGAATGGGCTCGGCACATAGCCAGTAGACGGTCTGGTTCAATGAAGCAGACAGTACTTGATCGGCTGACCACAATCGCCGGCAAGCGTGGTGCCAGTCAAGCGATCAATGGACCAATCAGCGATTAACATCAGTCTCAACCGACCAGAGCCGAATCAACTAACCCGGGCGTAACCAGATAAACCAGCCAGGCCTATCGACAGACCAAAACGCTCTTATTCAACCTTTAGGCTTCGACCAGCACACATCTCAAATAAACGATATATTTTGTACTAATAAATGCAGATGATTCGAAGGCAGAAGAATCTCCTTATTAGAGCTACCGGGACAGGACCGAACAGAACAGGGAGCTCATTAAGGGGAAACCGATTTATTATCGGAATTTCGAAAAACTTGACCACCGCTTCTTCCTAATTAATTGATTTAAAAAAAACGGTCTTCGCCGAGTGATAAAAATTACAGAAGGCGAGTCTCTTGTTGAACTTCATTTTCAACGTGAAGTTGGTTTTCTCATGAACCTAATAGAATCTATACAAATAATGTCATCCAGGTGACTTCAGTAAAGAAAATCCTTTGATGAAGTTTAACAATACTCTTTTTCCTAACTTTACCATCAGAATACCAACTAGTAGGGACCTGGTAGTGAACTCATTGCAATTCCATCCGTTTATGAATACAAGTAATCTAGTAACTGGAAATGTACTTTCAAAGGGCACTTCATACGAGGATTTTCCAATCAGTGCAACGGAATTTCGACATCAGTGCCTTTGTATTCTATGTTGTTATAATAGTGTGCACAAGAGCAGTCCGTAAGAGTCTTTAAGCTGTCCGTACCGCTTGTGTGAATAGCGTCAAGTTATAAGCCTATCTCAAAACTCACATTCCCCAGATCGCCGTAGATCGTTGGACTATTCATTCTGACCATCAAGGATTATATCACGTGATTGATCTTCGTGTCTTTTTTTATGACCAAGCCGATCATTCCACTACTTGTTTGACTTTACCACAGCTGTCCATTCAAGTCCCAAAACTCAGCACTTCCTTGTCGAGAACACACTTCGTTGCAGAAATTTTCTGATCGAGCGTGTTCACTATGAGAATTCTTCTTGTAGAAAGAGAAGAGAAGTTTTCTCCAGACGGCACTATATTCGATTTTTACTGAGCACAAACGCACACAGAACCATTCGGTGTCGTATGGTGTCTTGGATTCCCAGTCAAAACATGTGTTCATACACAATTGTCTCTCCGGTTTTTTTTTCAGCCAAATGGTCGGGTGCAAATTCATTGTGGTTGTATCCCATGGATGAGAAGCATCTGACTGTAAATAAACGCATAGCAAAGTGGGGTACGGTCAACTCGTCTGACGAACTTATTGCCCTTGTCCGACAAGGCTGGATCGGTTTCGTCGGAGACCTAACCTCGCAGTTCTACATCCGGAAATCGTGTGACCTGATTACTGTCGGGAGTCGACTCAGTGACTGGGAATACGGTATGGTGCTACAACGGAATTCCGAACTGACACTCCAGTTTGATATGAGGTTAGGCACAATCAGTACCACTTTCGGTCGCCATCTTCCTCTCTGTTGCTCGCTGATTTTGACCATTCATTAACCTATTCATTTTGCTGATAATTCAGCGGCTGTCATTCTTAGCTTCCTTGGTTTGGGGTATTGCGTCTAACCAGGCAACGCTGCTAGTATGACGCAAAGTTTTCGAAAAGTAAAACCGAACAATGATGTCCAAACGAAAGCGAGTCGTAAGCTAAAAGAGATCAGTGAAAATATTTGCTGCCTTAAAATACAGCGGTTCATCAGTTTTATTTAATCAATGTTAAGAGTAATTTGTGGTGAAAATCTATTCGAGTTGACGTGGAATAAACCGCTGAGAGTCATTGCTGCGGTGGGAAAAGTGCATCAAACCTTTTGGTCTCATAAATTGAACCGGAGTTGGAGAATGCAGTTGATTGGATTAGAAGGGGAGGGGGTGTGTGGAAAAGTTGTACACGTCTACGCCACGGTGATTTGAGCTTTCGTGCCATGTAGCAACTTGTTCCAGATCTGTTTGAAATATTTTTTCCCTAACAACTGAGTGAAAAATCACTATGGCCCATCATTTTCATGCTTCAAACCCAAATAAACCCGACCGAAGTCACCCGTAACACATTCATTCAGCTGATGGTCGAGCGTTTAAATACCACCTCAGAGGTCAGAGGTATGAATACCCGTCACTACCAGTTACTTTGGTGCTAGACAGTAATCCACACTGTCGTTCAGGTCATTATCATCCCTGACCTTTTGGGACCCTATGTGGTTCTCCACTCCAAGACTCAGAATCTGACTGCTAGTTATCCCTAATAGTGTAGTAGGTCTTTGTGGCTGTAGAGTGTACCACTTCCATCGAACTCACGCGCAAGCGTGAAATAACAATAACAACAGAAATATGACCCATTTAGGTAGAGGTAGAACACAACTGCATGCAAAGCCATAGGTATGGATTTAAGTAGTGTCCAGAAATGGGTGGATGCAGTTTCTCGAGAGCACACAACCGGTTTTGCTGTTACTGCCGCTCATCAGGTATGCGTTGTAAAAAGGAAACTTCTCTGCTTCCGAACCATCTCGTTTATTAGTTTAAAACTGAGATTATACATGGAAAACAGGGTGACCGTAGCCAGAATTTTCAGGGAAATTATTGGTGCCACTTCTTCTGACTGGCCGGTTTGTTTTAATTTAGTTGTAATACTTGATTGTCAGGTTCCTGATTCCGTGATCCAGTACCAGCTGATTGGCAAATTCCTGATTGACTTTTAGTTACGCACTTTGTATATGCCACTCCCGGTTCACGGTGATGAGGCTGGTTTGTTAACCAGGACGGGCTGCGTTTCGGCACGATATCAATACATCCTAACACGCATCGTCTACCGCCTCGCAGACTAGAACCAACCCAAGCGAAAACAGATTCACAGCTGATTGCAAATCCAACAATCAAAACTGGTGCAAACGTTAGTGCCAAAGGTCACGAGAGATACGTGAGTCCATCACGGTCAACTTCCACTGGGGTTCAATCAAACGAGAAAATTAAGCAAAACGCACTGACAAACCAGACAGGAAATGAGGGCAAAGGACAAGGCAGATTTCGTTCACACGACTTCCAATCCAATCGACCTGTCGATTACCGTGGCACTGAGGGCAAGGTGGGCCAAATCTGGTTAGGACCTTTGGTAGAAAACCGACCGAACATTTACTTGTGATGAGCTCCTTTTAGGCTTTCAAGAAGTCATTCACATATGGTGGTGTCCTTAGTCATGTGTGAACACTATGACCGTGTGTAGACCCACTAGATTTTGCAAAATCTCGGTTTTCTCTTATATCAATGAGAAATTCAGAAATAAGCGATGGAAGTCCTATAATATACTTAAATAACCCACAGGTTCCGCAGCACATTTTACTAGTGAGACGTGTGTGAGCATGAATAACCAACCCCGTATAACTCACTTGCTTATTTGTCGCCGAAGCCCCTGCAGTTATTTACCTAAACTACCTACTAACAAGCACTACAGCAGCGAGCCGAAAATTTCGACTTCCTCAGACAGTCTACCGTTTCATCGAACACATTGTGCACTGTTCCGACACCAGGCGAGTTTGTTTTCTCGCCAATCAATCAAAGTCGTCACCCTTTCGTTAGAGATTGAAACTATGCCCTATTTCAGAATGTCAAAAGTATATTGTAAAATAATTCCCTGTTTTCTTTTTTCTGTTGCTGCTCGGCCCAATCTTTCCACGGATCTTTTTGAAACCAAAAAGCTTGGCTGATTTACGAGCCAGCGGTGCGTTGTCTGTCATCTTCGATCGATGGTGGCCTTACACCTCGGAAGACTGTTCTCTTACGATCGATTCAGGGCTTTCTTTGGTCGAATTGAGCGGAACATTCTACCTGATGGCAGTTGGTATCGGAGGAAGTATTGTAATACTCCTGATTGAGATTGCAATTCATCATTCGCATAAAAATGTGACCAAAAACCGGGTAGGCTGAATTAATTTTCGTGCCAGTGATTTTCTTCTTGCTTAGTTTGATGAATACATGATATGACTGATGATTGGATAGAAAAACACCGTTATTCTGAGGTTACGGACCTTGCCAAGCTCTATGAGCGGCTTACCGACAGTTGTCTCACTTCCATAAAACCAATCATCACACTGAGAACAAGAAACTACAGAATACCTTCCTCTCAGAAGTGACACATTCCGGATATATGTACTGAACCCGTCGGGATATCCACCCCACATTAGGTAACCAGTTATCCGGTCCGTCCCACCATGTCTAGAAGGAATTCTCTTTCACCTTCAAACAATCTCAGTTTATTAGCTCAGAACCTACAGCAAGATGAAGAGTCACTGTCACCAATTATTGCACCATATGCGCCTTTTCTGCTTGGTTGGCCAGACACCATTTGGAATTGACCTGTATTCTGATCAGATGATGACATACAGTCTGTTAAACAACTAGGCCATCTATCGATGAAGTATCAGCCCATGTCTTCACAACGATCAGGCAAGGGATGAGCGGGCGATAAGACTGAACCGGTCAGGACGAAACATTTTCGGTCGTTCGAATAGTCCATTTTTTCACGCCACCGAGACTGGTTCTCATCTTACGTGCATTCGGTAGATTCTTTTTTCCCGTGTGTCTGTGAGTGTTCCACAAACTTGTTGCATCATTCTTCATGGGTTGGTCAACTGTGTCCCATTGACGTCTTTGTTCAAAAATTCTCCATTTTTCTGTCTGTAGAGGTTCAGTTGCAATCCGCATGCTCTTCGGTAGGAGTGATTTAACATGAAAATACTCACGTCTCCCTCTCGTGTCTGTGTAGCATAGGTGGTTCAGTTGATTAACTACGGCACTGTCTACTTCAAATCGATTTGGACATCCCAGGACCATAAGAAACTGAGACGAATTAAACACATTGAATCGGTGTCTAATGTAGTTGCCCCACTCGGGTTTCTGTGAAAAACATTATAAAAAAGCAGACAAATCGAGTAACGCGTCCAACAATGGGATATAATGAAGCAAACAAACAAACTGACACTTGATCCTTCCATGATTTTGGGCAGAGAGCAGATCGCAGATAACGCTTATCGTGGAATTTGAGTTATAGGAGTGCGTTAGTTGAGAGTCGAACGATACACGACCCCGACGAGTTAGACTATCGTCGTCGTACTCTAAAGCCACGTAGGTAAGTCTGAATTCCACTTTCTGGGTATATGGTCTGATTCGGAAAAGTATGCCTGAGCTGACCGGTGGGAACCGTCAAGCTTGCATGGAGCCTGATTTCAGTCGTTGGCCTTCACCCAACCTTCAACTCTCCCCTATCGAAGCCGCTTATTAATCCCAAGTAACCTCCCGTAAAGAAGGCCAGACCATAAGAGAGTAACTAAGACCTTCATATCCTGGTTAGACGGTGCTTCTTGAATACAGCAATCGAGGTCCGGTGTATTAGCGGGAACAGATAACCACGATGTCAACGTTGTCATAATATTCTCGAGTACTCTGACTCCCGTGTGACGATCCAGAGCGTCAACGTACTTCATGGAACCCTTTTGCGTTGCAGATGATACTTGATGTAAAAATACGAGAAGTGCGCACACCGACAAGGAGATAGCGTGGCATCCCGTCAGTCGTCCTGTTAGTTTGGACTGGGTGGCCGAATAGCACAACCCGCAACATGCTAGACGACGGTCTCAGTGAACTTAATCTTGTCTGTGGTCGTTCCTTCAAGTTGGAACTACCTATTTTCAGAAGTTATGTCTGAATGGAACCAGTGGTTATCGGTAATGAGGAACACTTACAGCTTCTCTTTGCATACTACCTTTTATAAACAAAATAATTCATACACCATAATCATATAACCATGCATGGGAAAACCCACGAAACGCTCAGTACAATTCTTTACATTATTCCGATTTACATTGCAGTCCTCGACCAAAGATGCCGAGAGAAAGAAGACCACAGGAAAACCACCGAGTCTGAAAACAACGATCCCAAAATCACGGGCACCCACTTCGACGCCGTCCAAAATTCCACGCCCATTGAAAAATGTGCCAAACAGGCAATTGTCCCTCGAGAAATCGAGAAAAATTGGAGCGTCAAACTAAATTTTGAATGACTTTTTCACGGATTTAGTCAAAAGTATGAACGCATTCCGATTCAATCGACCATTTCCGCTTCTTTGGAACAAGACCAAAAGTTCAATCGGTTCACGCTATTTCACCGTTTTTTCAGATGGGCTGCGTTTTAAGAGAAATGCACATCGATGCGTGTTCCACTGTGACAGATGCCAACTGATCTGCGTCACAGTCTATTTCACACTGAATTCCCCAATATAGTGGACTGCACCATTTAGATTCATTTGTGTTCCTCCTTTTAAATGGATGCTGGCTCCCGAGATGTCGCTTGGAGTTTCTACTGAACAATGAGCATAGTCTGGCCAATCACATTCTTTTTTCTTGCTTTTTCCACGTTACAATGTTTAATGGCAAGAAATTTCCTCCAGAACATGATTTTAGAAAGAAAACATTCTATCAAAGAAAACACAATGCTCCTGTTTGAATGAACCGAAAATCGCATCCGACCGTAATATAGTTTTGGGAAGTAACAATGAAAACAACAAATCGCAGAGAAAATACAGCTGAATGGAATTTCACTATGCAATCATTGATAAGAACTATGTTGAATGTGGGGATTTTGTCCGTCACATGCTAAACGATAAATTTCACTTGGACCAACCAGAGTTCATTTGGCTCAATTTGCGCACCTAACAAGGATCCACGCGTGCTAGCCCAACTAACAGCTGACGCATTTCATCGTAGACCATGAGCACATGACCTAGCTACTATGGATAGCAGTTGCCTGTTTCACTGCCCAGCCTTTATCACGTGACAATGCTGGGTATTTCCATGCTAACCAACCACACCGCTTATGAGCCAGTTGCAACTTCGCGATTTTTTGTATGCATTTTATGCTTGCTAAATAACGCAGTTCACACGACAAATAACCCGAGAAACTTATTGACAGTTCGGGTGCACCCAGCTGACTAATACTCCGAGAAATCAGGATACAGACCGTTTTGGATAATCCATGTCTGGGACGTGGTTGCCCGAGCTATCAGACACTCCTACAAAATCCAGTCGGAAGATACGTGGGAATTACTCAAGAGAAATAAGACAGTCGCCGAAAATGCTAACTACAATTCATTGTATGAGAAAGATGAAGAGATCGTATAGACCGAGCGTCGTTACTTCGAGGTCTCCCAGCCCCACACGCAAATGTCGTGGACCGAAATTAGAAAACCCAACACGCGTCACAGATCCACGTGAGAGTTCGAATCCTACACGGCTGAGATTTTTCTTCTGAGCGATCCGACATACCTCTCGATCATCAAAACCCTCTGCGGACAAACTGCCTGTCATGATGTTCTGATCGCTAAGCTTGGCGTTTAGATCACAAATGTTTTATCACCAGTCGAGGTTACATAGTCAATGCACATGCACTGATGATGTCACCTCGACTGCTGCTAAAACATTTGCGATTTAAACACCAAGCTCAGCGATCAGAACATCATGGCAATCCACAACCTGAGCTAAAACAAACAAAAAAATTTAAAATCATTGAGAATAAACTGTCTGGTAAGTTAAAATCATTACAGTCGTAAGTACCATAGTTAGATATTTACGTTTCCGGGGATATTTTGAGCATTGTGCTTTATTCCGATTAGACATTTAACTAACACAATTTGTTTCAGAAAGCCGGTATCGTGACATATCCGCTCAGGCTTTGATTTTAAGGCCCATCTGTAGCCATTATGGGCTCAATACAGCCCGTAAAGTATCAGCATTCTATCGAAGCCGGAAACATGTGAAATCATCGGATGGATGGGGGCACATAATTGGATGATAGCGGCGTTTTTTCACTGTTAAGTCCTGCCTGGCACGGATCATGTTCACTCATTCCACCAAAACCGAATTCAGTTGCTCGCAGTTTCGTCCAAACTCAGAGTTCCCAACTACCATCATCCATCTGTCGAGGTCTTGTTAGGTAAGTGTTTGGCACGAAGCAACAAGTGAGAAACAAGTTCGGAATGAAAATATCTCATCAGAGGGAGTATGCCCCTTAACGAAACGAAGGACTCTCGACCAGTGGTGTTACCCCAATTCGACAGTGCATATACCATTTAAAGTGTAGGACATCCTTATTTATTTTTCGCAGTTTATGACCCACATTTTCATGATGATCGCATTTGTTTCTCGTCCAACTTTTCATCCACGGTTGAAACGAGTGAACCATGCCCGTCTGAATTGAACTAACCTAACTGAAATACTCTGCTACGAAGTAAACGAATGCACGGATACGTGGAGATTTTACTCAGTCAATCAATAGGATGGTAAATAGCCTCACTGAGAGTTATGTACACATGATCGGTACCAAAACGAGGCGAGGATACAAGTGAGTTAGGTGGGTGAAATTTTCTTGAACAGTGCGTCAAATAAAGAAGGGCACATTTGGGCGCTGAGGTGAGCAGATTACGAAAACCTGAGGGATAGAGAGAAGGAGAGTGAGAGAGATGAGGGGGAAGAGAGAGCACAGATGGTCACACGGGCGACTGTGGTGTCCATCGAAATTGACTTATCAGTTGCTTCTGACGTTCAGGGCGAACTGGTGCATAGTCAGCCAAATGCAAGTGGAACTCGGCCAGACCAGAAGACATGGTACGCACTGTTTGTGAATAACCAACCAACTCGGCCAGTGGTGCCATAGCGTGAATCAAGTGATACGCGTTGTCCGCATTCTCATCGGTAGGTTCGCTTGTATCCACAGATTCGATTTCTGCTCGTCTCGAAGACAATTCACCTAAAAATCGTGAGAGCGATCCACTCTGACCATCTAAAGAAGGGAAAAATGAAGCATGGTATTGTTTGTAACGCACTGGCTAGTAATATATATATATATATATATATATATATATATATATATCTATATATAACGACTGTGCACTTCTAATCCGGTCGCGTGTAGTCTACCAATCTAGAACCACTGTTCTGCAGTTACGGTCGACGTCATTTGTTATTTTGATCAGGATGCGCGTCACAGGACTACGCGGTTTCACCGCCCATTCGTATTCAGCATCGGCTGCTAAATTCCGTATTGATGAATCTTAAACTCAGAATCTACGACATAGACACGGAAATGCTAACACGTTGAGATTCGTATCAATTTTTTTAGCTGTCTGATAACTTATTCACGTTAGATGTGGTAGCTGTGCAGTATATTATCGAGAAAGTCACTAAAAATGATGGTGTGGTCTCACACATGTACACTGATGACGCGATGTGAATGGAACATTTACAATCTGTCTAGCTGCATTAGTGTATCGAATTAGCGCCAGGGGAAAACAACACCATTTTTGATACTCTTATCCGAAAAATGCCGGATGTGTGTCAAGTAGTCCACTTGTCGTTTAGGCAGACAAGTCGGGAACCGGATTGTGTGATCAATTCGACTTAAAATTGTGGCGAACACCGTATGACCTCAAGAAGTAGTCCCATCAAGATCCTAAGGTCAAAGACTCGACTTGGATTGGTCCGCCTGTCGAGCGGCTGATTTGAGAAGTAGCTACTTGATGAAGAAGATAGAAGAAATAAGCGGATAGATTATGGCACGAGTGTGAAGATAAACAATCCACAAGAAGACAGCATCCACTTGCTCACACATTTGTCTTTGAAGATCAAGAACAGCACACTGTCAGTCTGTATGAAGCTCGAAATTTTGACCGAACAACAACGGGCTACACAAGGAGTGCTTAGAATGTTGTTACTATTCAACAAAGTACAACAACAGGCACAAGAAACACATCAAAATGAATTTTCGCATATGGTTTCTCGAAGCGCAGAAAAGATAATTCAGATTAAAGCAAAAATGGATCTCCATTTACCAGACTCCTAAACAAAGATCCTGATTTTTTATGTAGATACTTTAACGACGCTGAAAGGTCAGATTTCTGAAATAAGAAGTAACTGGATATGTCAAAGGGTCATGCTATCAAATTCGGAAGTATTTATGAATGTTCGATAGTCAAGCTTTCATTACTAGTATGCGCAAATTCTCAATGTCGCTCGTGAGGTCAACGTCATACAATGACCAATGATCCGGAAAATATTGAGAATAACCGTCACCTGCGCTTTGACAATATCACCTCGACCAGTAACGAAACGTTGGCGATCTGAGAGCTACGCCTAGTGATCAGACGTTTTTGAAAATATTGTTAAATTCTCGTGTGTGCCTCTATCTCATCAAACTCAATTTCCCATTTCCCTCTCTGAAACGTTTTCGCGTTGCGGTTTTGACACCGAACCTGCGTAAGGTCAGTACAGTGAATCCGATGGCAGTCCATGTCGGTCGGCTGCTAACGACTGTATCAGTAGTGAAAACTGAAATTCGACGTATCGGTCATAGCGGTGGTGGTTGCGTGGTTTAGAGCGTTTGAATACCACCTCGGAGATCAAAGGTTCGAATACCCATCATTACCGGTTATTTTACTGCTAGACAGTAATCCACACTGTCGTATGGGTCGTTAGCATTCCTGACCTATTGGAACCGTATGTGGTTCTCCACTTCAAGTCACAGAGTCTGGTTGCCGGTTCTCTCTAATAGTGCAGTGGACTTTTGCGGCTATGGGGTATATACTCCTTCAACTGTACTGATGCGCAAGCATGTAATCAAAAATGACTATACTTACATAATTGATTAACTGGTCAAAGAGAACGTGGATTCGTTGCCTCGAATTCAACAGAGCCGAGGGGCAGGTTAGAAGATTAATTACATGGACGAAAGCAGCATGATCAGAATTTTTCACGCCGATATCGATTCGTTGACGGGGTCAAAATCTCTATGTGATAATTCGTAAGTGACTCAAGGTTAATACACCGAACGTGTTCTCATTGATCTTTTTTATAGGACGAAAGCCAAACCTCAAAAAGAAGAGGCAATAAATATGATGAGATAGAACAATTCCAAAATTCGATGGGACTGAACAAAAGGGGATAAGCACTCGGTGAATTACCTAGTTGGGACTGTATTCAGACTGCCTGTAGGTTTTACTGTCCACCGATATACATATGATAACCGAGTGAGGTTTAGATCTAGTTGGAATTACCTAAAAATATCAATTAAAACCGGCGAATGGTAAATGGTTGGTCAAACTGAAAAATAAACTTTACCATCTACTGACAAACAATTTTTGATGAAAAAAATTTCGTACCTCTATTGTTTACTGGAAGCCTCAGCTCCACCTGAACCATCGGTTCCATCAGACACCATGATGGCAATTGACTGAGGGCGTTCGTGACAGCGTTTGTTGTAGCTGCTCGAATTAGCAAGATAACCGCCTGTGAGCTCGCCAGACGGGGAGGAAGTTGAAATTGACCGGGATCCAATGTGTTTGGTTGTGAATCAGCTACCAGTTGGTCCGGTCGACCTGTCAACAATCGTCGAACAGTGACTTCCACGCCGATCACCGGAGAACGTAACAACGGGCCTCCAATTTCCAGAGTGGCCAAGCATGACTGACGTAACGTTTGTCGAATACGAGCCTGGGATCCGCTGATAGTCTCATCCGAGCCACTGAAATTGAGCGGGCCCAAAAATGCACGATGGAATTTGATCTACAGTGTGGACAGCATTGTTAGTATAGATCAATTAAATTGGTTATTGTTAACAGAAATAATGTGATCAGCAGATGACAATGAAATGAACGATGAGTCGTGGAATAGTGTTTCCTACGTTGAATGTGCATTTACCTCACCCATTACTAAATACATCACATAAATCGTTACCGGCTATACACATTCACTGATCGAAAAAACGGTAAAACCACAGTAAAAAAGGTGACCGTTTTCTGTTGACTAGACAAGGAAGCCGTGTGACTGAAAGTCCCCTCGCTGATCCTGTGGTTTGCGGAAAGTTAACATCTGGACGATAGTAGCCTGTGTTTCGTTATAGGAGTTAGGATGGGTAATGTCAATGCTAGATTAGATCGCTTGTCATCGAGTGAAGTGTACTCGTGAGGTTCTTTTGGGATCGATTTCTGCCGTTCGGAAGATGGGAATAGAATCTCCACACCTACAACCTGAGACAAATCTCAGTACAAATGTCTACCATGTATTTTTAATATGGTGGTGGTTTTAGACTCAGTAGATCACAATTCTCTGCTAGTGCCTCTCCTTGAACAATGTGCAGAAAAAAACTCATTTCAATTCTTAAATTCTGTAAATTACCAGTCGAAATATGTGTGTGTGTATTATTTTTGCAAGCTCAGGTGCATAACATGTCAGTCAACAGCAAAAATTCGCTAAAAGACAACAGGATACATAAAAACGGAGTGAAAAAGAACTGAAGTTAATGCGACGAGATTATTGCCCAAACTAAGTTATTACTTTGTCTCTGTTCTACAATACGCGAGGCAAATAACGGTGCAACAGAAGTCCTATAAATGGCAATGCGAGCAGAGACATGGAAAATTAGAATGTAATTACGGGTGAAGGCAACAAGCAAGCAAAATCGGTGTGAAACAGGCGGGTAATGTCTCAAAGTATTTCGTGGGTAAAATGTGCGCATGATTCAACGTGTCTACCAAAAACTTTAAAAACAGGGATTTGACGTGTGCTGTAACTGGTTCTCCTATCTTCCTTCTACCTAATCTTCCTTTTTGCGGGTGGTATTCCTGCACGCAAATCACACAACCGCGCATGAGTGCGTTGGATCTGAGAATGCGCATCAAATCTAGCAATTTCTTGAAGAGCGATCAAATGTGAGTGCTAATCAACGAGAGCACAGTCATCTTGAATGAAGGGGTGCAGCTAAAAGCCATCTGTTGACCGACCTGCTTGTTTCTTGATCCAGCCGATCGCGGGTGATTCGAAAGACACCAGAGTTTCTAGTGGGGGGGGGGGTTTCAGGTGGATACTAAACTCTCGTGAATATAAACGACGTATAGAGGTGATATTTTGATGAGGTAATGTAGCAATTCAATATGTTGGTGAGCGGTAAGAAAATGTAGCGCAACCAATCAAGGGGTGCACACAACAGTAGATCTCGGGTCCACGGTGATCTTTCATTTGAATTCACGATGAGGAGTGGTGTACGTCACGGCCGCCCTAGTGTCCTTTTCTACTTAACCTGGTTGTTGTCACGGCCCAGAAATCACCTATTCGTCATGTGAGAATAGTGCCGGAAGGGCTCTTCTGAGTGACGACCCAGATAAGTTATAAGCTTATGTGAACAGCATGAACAAGGGCATTGCAATCCTCGGTATGCTTTTTGCACTTTTAATGTGCGAGATGCTATTGTAAAGCGTCATTCTTCCAGCACCAAACTTTATTGTGCCAGAGGAGAAAGTAATGAGTTTTGCTTTCTAAGCATTTGCATTCCACCTACATGTGGGATATCTGTAGTCGCGTATACGGAAGGTGTGTTAGGCTTTTGACCATTGCAAACATCTGTAACGCCGAATTGACATCTGTTTATCTATCAAGATTGGACTGTATGCTAAAGCAAGCAGGCTCAATCATCTGTACGGCTCACAAATCCGACCACTGCAAATGCGTTATCAGAATTCGAACATTAACGCTTTCGTAGTATCGCTTCAATATTGTTGGGAACAATATGCCCGTAATGCTGAAGTAAGACTCACAGAATCATGTAAGCAAGACAAATCAAATGTTGAAACACTAGGTGGCTGGGACGTGCTTGTTGCTCTTGTTCACAGATAGGCTCCTTTGGCGTGTTATTATCGCTGAGGTGAGTAGTGGCTGGATAATGAGTAAGAGTGGCCAATTCAGGTATAAAAACCCAAGCATCAAAGTTGGTTATTTACAGCGTGTTAGTCTTGCTGGTTGGGGTCCAGCTGCGTTCATCCACAATTACAGACACTAGGGGATATGACTAATTGTTAGGATCAGTGGTGTCCTGTATCCATACACTTCGTTCGTTCACATAAAACCATAATCAGCGATTCGATTTCACTTTGCGATTGAGGTTCCCGCACCCGGTGCACAGCTAATGTCTGTTAAAACTGAACTAAACTGAACTAAGCTTTTAGTTATGGGGCTTGACCACCGCCTGTTACTCGACATTATGAACTTCATACGTTCAAATTATCAGCATGCTGTCTGGAGTTCTTCCTTTGTCCACCAGCTACGGACCCAGATCGACCACATCGTAATAATC
Source organism: Fasciola hepatica (assembly GCA_948099385.1). Lineage (NCBI taxonomy): Eukaryota > Metazoa > Platyhelminthes > Trematoda > Plagiorchiida > Fasciolidae > Fasciola > Fasciola hepatica. The sequence continues at coordinate 1,714,164 of CANUEZ040000112.1, read as the reverse complement.
TACAGGTTGTGGGGTTATATGCCTGACTTCCGATCGTGGTGTTCTGTGAGTTTGGTCAATATAAGCACGGGAAAGTAATTAAGATTTAGGTTTTGCATAAAATTCATGGAGTCCGGGAGAGACTATCGAAATTTTACAGGCAATAATCGAGTGCGGTATGTAGTTATTTCCGGATAAGATTGAACGCGCAAGCGGCTAAACTGTCCGAACTTACTTGCGGTGTCTTTTGTCCGAATGCCTCGATAACAACATCAACTAGAAATGCTCTCTCACGACCATCAACCAGTCCTGAGGAATACCCATGGCCTTGAACCACTAGGGGTTCTGTATGGGGTCCGGGAAGCGGACATTCCTTGTAGGCTATTAACAACGGGCCCATATGCGCGTCCACTTTGTACTCACGTTTCAGTCGAGCCATGACAACTTCCAAATGTAGATCACCCATTCCACCAATAGCCCACTGACCAGTTTCGGGATTTAGATGAGCCTAAAATGAAACAGGAAGACTGGTTAATCACGTGTACAGGTCAAAGGGTGAAAACCTACAAAAACGTTCACCCTGTTGAATGGATGCATTGAAATTCTCAGGCTCAGTCTATCGCTAGTGGTAGGCGAGCTGTTCCAGCTGACTAGTGAACCCGAAATTGTGCGTTCGAAATCCACCACCGTTAATTTATTGAGGTGGACGAAATTATCACTAGGAACGAACGAAGCTGGCCGAAAGACCAATCAGACGCCAACTGTCGTTTGAACTGAATCAACCGATTGGGTTCGTTACCAGGCTAACCACTCAGAAGAACTGCTTGTGAGTAGCAGGTGTGTCAATAAGTTTACTTATTTATTTTTACTTTCAGACGGCTAGCTCTTGTGAGAGGATGAGCCGAATCCCAGATGGCACCTACCCGTGCGCGGTGTGTGTAGAGAAACTTCATGAAGCGTCTTGGGAATTAGGTACGAAGTGATATCCCCAACGTCACTCAGCTTTTTTGTTTGAAGTAGCTACTACTCTAGTTCGTGCACAACTAAGTGCTACCTGTCGGGCAACAGGAAGTTTGTGTTAGGAACCGGTGACCAAAGGAGCGGCTCGTACACCGTTTGGATGGCGGTCTGCCAGTCAAGCATGCCCAACGCGTCTTAGTAAATCTCACCTTACTCAGGACAGCTGGTCAAGAAGCAAGAACCAATGACCCTATTTAGTGAGGGACCACATTCACGCACGTCATGTTACCATCTGTCTTTTAGGGTTTTTATGTGGGGAGTTCGCTGCTAGACAGAAAACCCACCACGCCCTCAAACAACACCGCGTAGCTTTTGTCCGGCTACTCTCCCCTCCGGCCTGACCGATATGGGTGACCCTGAAGGAGCGCTCTGCGCTCCAAACGGCGTAGCCCTCAGGGTCATCGTAGCGCGCAAACCCGATCATCACGGTAGGGTAGCAAAATCGATCAGGGCCAATAGGTTTACGGACCAGAATTTGCCCGACCACCATGCATCTTACATAAACTGCAGTTTTGTACCGATAAGTCGAGATTGTTCGGAAGTACAGCAAACTTCTTACTGGGACTAGTTATCATTCAACTTTTTATTATATGTGCATCTAAAACTGACATCTGTGAATGATCCATACAATACAATTCAGTATCACCGGTCCCCACAGCAACGAAAATTCAATTAACCATAATGCAGTGTATTAAACTATTCTAGATTAACTGCTGGACGTTCGATTTGCAATTTAGGCTACTTAAAACGATCGGAGTATTGAAGTATTGAGTTGACGATTAATGCTAGCTGTGAAAAATCCAATGGACCGTCGTTGGCGCTTCCCACAGAGGAACAACTTGACGAAGATTTAGTTGACAACTACCAACTACAATTATTTTCAGCAACCTAAACCGGTATTCGAATTTACAAGGGATAAAACCAGAATTTTTATACAACTGCGTCATCTTTGTTAGGCTTAATCATCAAGCCCCAAATGGACTCGGCGTACTGCAGTATGAGTCACACACGCACTAACCGCAAGGACATTGACGTCCCAGATGCGACTACTCTACACCATCCTTACAAGTCCAATGCAACCTATCAACACTAACGCTCCGCTCACCACTGAAAAGCTTTCAAAGCACTATTGCACAGTGAGCTGTTTCACACGAAGATAATTCAATAAGATAAGGAGTAAAAACTTATCGGACTAGATAGAAGGTATAAATTGTGAGATGCAAGTATTTCTTTTATTCTTCTCAATCACGTGCTTAAAACGTGCAAATTCGTGTTCGAGTGGGGAACGAACCAACGCAGTAAGGAAAAACAGTGTCGAAAAAATTGGGAAACGGTCCGGTAAATGTGGTTGGCTAATGTCAAGGCAAACACACATTTTGATTCAACAATTTCTGCGCGCATAGTGGGGGTCGAAGTCTACTTATCAAAACAGCTTCACAAAAGACTAAGAGCTTTGGGTGCTGATTCGTGCTTCAAAGGAGTGAATAGTCAAAGATGAAATAATCTTGCAAACTCATATACATTGATATTAGCTCCACTTCGAATCACACTTGATGGCAATTGGTGAACCCTCGTGAAACACTACGGCTGACTACGAGAGTGATTAATTGGCTATTGGTGATTATATGGAAAATATAGTTCGTTTAATATTGAACTGTCAACGAGAGTATGTACTTCATATTGGTGTTATGTTATTGAGAGCGAATACAGGTAACAAATTAAATAACATTTCGGCACAGATCAGTTTCAGATATTCTTATTCCGGTTTCACGTGAACTTGTGCAGTAGAGATTTCTGTGGCAATCATTTGATTCGGTTGTTTGTCACGTTTGCCTTCTCGACTCACTGCACTTCAAAGTGATACCTAAACATCAGATAGTTCATAGTTGGCAGACGTTCTAACTTGCAAATGATTAGAACATTCTTATTCATTCTTTTAATTTCCTGTTTCCGCATTATTGCAACGAAGACAGCACGATTTCAATCCCAAAAGACCCGTGACACTATCGAGGATAACCATGGTCTTCAGACTAGGAATGGAAAACCCCAGCATATCAGCGGTATAACGATCCGGATGACAGCGAATAGCTTCGTATCACCAAAGTTTTCCAACGGTGACGGGGTTCTAATCTCATACTGTCGAACGTATACGACACAACTAACACTGGTCAAAGGTAACCATCGCCACACCTCGCATTTTCAGCCCGTCATTTATGCATCTGAGATCTTCTAAATTAGTTCGTCAAACAACAACCGTAGAGTGTAGAATAATAAAGGAACAGGCGTGGTAAGGAGTCAGGCGAAATTGGGTTATTTTTTACCACCAAGGCGATCGGCAGAGTCGGGGTTCGAACCTGATCCCCGGCCAACACTGGCCGGATTCATGACCGGCCGATTAGTGACATTTATTCATATGGCTAGTGATGGAACACGATGAATATTGAGAGATGACTAGTGGGTTACAAAATATGACTCCACTTTCTCGTTTGTTTACATCGTCTTCAGTTCAACAGAATACAACTGACAAGAGTGAATTCATAAATAAAAAGAAATATTAATCGTCGGTTAACATAACAGTTCGTTGTATACCACTGATTGTGTATAATGTGACGATCTGTGCCTCACTGAATCAACTAGGAACTGGTTATGAGTCGCAGACTGTTTGTGCACTTTTAAATCATGGATTCATCATCTTGGTGTGATTGATCAACTGATTGAATGGCTCACTGACATTTAATACAATCACTGTAACGAAAACCCGCCCGCCAGTTGGCTTTAAATTATCAGACAGTGGATTCAACACCCCCGAAAATTGCTGCAAAGATCGGAAGGGAAATATCCCGGTCGCGCTTCATGGATTCACATAGCTTTTTCATTGATCATGTACCTCTTGTTAAAGAACAAACTGGTTTGACTTTCTGGCAAAATTGAAGACAACGAAAATCAGTGGTAAGAATACGGAAACACGCGCCAATTGGGTTGAGATCAGACAACACGAACATACCGTGAAGCTGGGATCCTCTCGTTGCATACAAACCAGCGCGTGCTCCAAATTGCGTACACTAGTCAAACTGGCCGGTTCTATTGCGGCATAAACAACCGGGTCTCGCTTAAGCAAGGAAGGAAATCCTGCCTCGGAACTGTCACCGGGCCAGTCGCCATCTTCCATATCCCGGCTTGTCGGACTCAATAATGGACCAAGAAGATCCCCGCTGCGAGTTGTTTGTAATCCGGACAAAGCAACGATACTACCGGGCCCGGCACGTTGCACTACTTCATGATGATCTCCGGTCAGTTGGAGCACCGCTTTTATCTGTAAAAAGATTCGAAGTAATACGCATTGCAACTATGGGTACGGTAAGCTGTATCAGATGAACAGTAATTATTTTGCGGCTATACCTCTGACTGCGTTTAATCCTGGCCGATACAGTTATTAATCTGATATTCGATGCTGACTACTGTAACAAGCAGGCACGCGCATCACTTTGAATTCGCGCATATCACTAATGGTTTGCTCCGACCGATCAAACCGCGGCATTGAGTCATACTTGCTCGTTGATTCGTTGTTCGCTGAGCGGTCCTGCTTGGCCGCACGCGATCGCATGAACTGCTAACGCTCGCGATAGATGATACAGTTGTTCAGTTGTTTGTTAACTTACGTACGAGTAAACGAATTTCCTATGTACCATGCTTGCCAGTATCAGCGTCCGTAACAGGAATCCTGCTCACAATTGACTCATGGGACCTGAATGTTCATTGAATAAGGTGGGGATCAGTCAGAACATACATCAAAGAATTGAGTAACCAATCCCTCATCGCATTCAAGAGGAAAGTGGGATGAGTAGATGGACCGCACTCAAAGGTGCCGACAAGCTTCCGTAGATTTTGCAAGCTTGCTTTAATTGCAACACCACTTTGTTTATGCACAGTAGCGCGCAGAACTAATTTTGTGGTCATAGAATGCGCGATCATTGTTCAATGTATGAGCAACACAAATGCCTTTGCAGTATCATAGTATATTATACAGAGAGTCAGTTAACCAATGGGTAAATCAAATGTGCGGCGATTGAAGCGAACAAACATCAGACAAAGGATCTGACTTTTGAGGATCATGTGGACTATCATTTAGCAGAAGTAGCAGAACAATCTTGGTACCTCCCCCCCCCCCCCCAAAGGTATATCACATTCCAGAGTGACAGGTAACAAGTGTACAGCGAAGTGAATCATGCAAACGAAACCATGCTGATTACCAAAGCAAAAAAGAGGAATCTGGAGATCAAGCACAAAATCGGAACTGATTGTATTGGGGATAAGGACTGCTGCAGCGCGTTCTTGGTGTGCAAGGTTCAGTGAGGTGAATATGGAAGGGAAAACGAGGAACACGAATAGGAGTGCGCATCCGGGGGATTTTTTCGCGTCACCTAGATACAGCAAAATACTGCTTACATTAAGAGTGGTTAGTGTTTGAACAGAGAAAAAGAATATGAACGCCTTGTCTGTTGGACTTGACCATTTGAGATGCATCAGTATTTCTGAATGAGTTCTGTGAGACGGGAGCTATTTTAGTGGAGACTGCTGTGGCGACAGAGAAAAGCGGTTATATGGTCGGTTGCTTCAACCAATTAGGAGCCATCGAACGAACAAGTGTCCATTTTCAAAGCAACCCACAACAGGCGAAACAGAACCAGTGGACTGTAGCAGAACCCCGGAAAAGCAAAGGAAATGACCCAGATTAAAAGCGTAAAAGTACGACGTTTATCGGGCCAACACAACAAGAATGATGCGCAGAAGAACAACCCGAACGTCAATAGGCAACTCGCCAGAGTGAGGCGGAAATGTGCATGTGGTGTGACAATCGATCATTGTGGAGCGCAGAAGTGAGAACGGACTATTGAAACGGCCGCACAAGTCCCGTCAGTTCCAACAATTTGGCCCAGTTATTACAACTGTCCCCCACGTTATGCTTCTTCGTTACACCATGATAAATCACTTCAATTGGATCAAATTTCCAAAATAACATCGCGTTCGTTCTTAGAAATCATAATATACTCATGTCCATCATTCACAGATAATGAGAGAATGCGACAAAATGAAAACAGGCTGACAAATAACAAGTGGTCATTAATTTCACCTTTTCATTAGTCTGAACTGTACCTCGTTGCGACCAATTGGTGATCGTTGTCCCCGCACTTACAACGCCGGAATATACTCGAACCAGACTCAACGGACCACGATGTGGGTCGAAACAAACTTTGAACACCAACATCACGGGCCCCGTGCCGGAGGGCTTTCCGGTGGATGCCGAAATTCCGACGGATTCCCCTGATGGTCGAGACGATTGGATACGCCGAATCATTTGTTGTATCGGGGGCGGTAGGCTCCGTTGCGATGGATTGGGTAAATAGTCGATGATACTGTCCATGAGAGGTTGAACACCGATACTTCTTCGGCTACTGCCAACTAGTACTGGGACGATGCGACCGGCGAGAGTGGCCTTGTGAAGTCCAAAATATGAAGAGCACATGCATTTGTGTGTGTCAGTAATTTAACTGAGGAGCATATATTTTGTGCCAAGTATGCAGTACAGAATACAGATACATGAAGTCAAACAAATACGGTCCCTAAAATTTCGAAGCACAAATATCATGATTTATATTTGACAAATCCTCTAACCAATCATACTGTTAGTCTTGGCGGTCCACAGCTATTAAAACACCATAAACCGACAAAGCAATCTCCAAAGGCACCTTAATTTACCAGTGTCAGACCATAGTTTGAATTCAACACAGCTTTCTCTAACCAATCTTGGGGGTCGGCAAATTGGACACAACGCAAGTTAACTTGACGGGATACGAAAAACGCGTCCTGGTTAATGAATTCGGTGAAATGACAGAAGTATACTCAAATACTATTTATTTATAGATCACGGACGATGATGTGGGATTGATGGTCATATCATTTAACGGATGAAAAAAATCATTTACCGTCAACGTTGTACCGCTCAGAACTATTGTGAAGTGATCGAACTAGTTACTTCGACTATTTGTCCCTCTGCACCAACTGCCTCACAAACGGCGATTCAAAGGAGAATCAGTGTGGAGGATGTTGAGATGACTACTGATGCTGGCGGCCAAGTAAGACCAGAGAGCCAATGGCAGACCCCGGATAATGCCAAATCAATTGAAGAAATCTTTACTGTAAACAATGGATTGTACCAAGAAATCTGACATATGTGTGCCCCATATACTCTCTCAGAACTAAAGCCGAAAACGCATCATTGATATTGACGCATAGTCTTATAGTTCTGATTCAGATTTATAAAACGATAGTCTCCGACCTGGTTTACGAGGGCAGTGCCATCACCACTGGTCAGACCGATGTAAAGCAAAAAAGAGAGAAAGATTAAATTTCTGAGTGCTTAGTAGCACAATGCACAAATCAACACCCATAAGATGTATAATTGGCACGAGGAGCCTGAATCCTATGTCATGGAAAATCCATTTGCATCTTTCACATCCAAAAGTTCAACGCGGCGAGCCAAAATCGAACTGGACCTTTGGATATGAAAAATGCAGGTCGATTTTCTATTGTATAAAAATCAACAGATTCCGTGTTTCGGAATCTCAAATGGCTTACACGTCGTACAGCTTGCTGAACGGTGGACGAGGGAAGTAATAGCTCGGGGTTGTCCAGGGATAAAAACTGATCGGCAAATTCCTCGTCCACCTCAGCCAGAGTGCTCATCAGTTGAGCACGAGCTGCCAATGCCACGCGTAGACTGGTCGGGTTCAGTGTGCATGACAAATCGGTCTTCGGATTGGTTGACTTGTGGTCGTCATGCTGGAAGAGATCGTGAACGGTGAATGGAGCATCCGGCGAAGTGCACCCGGACCAATCCTGCATTTGTCGTGAACAAAAACACGAAAAGAATAGCATCAAAACGGAAATACCTTGAGCATAAAGATCATAGTGTTTATACGCACGCATACATAGTATAAAACAGATTCCCAGTAATGCGGTTTACAATGAATAACGGTCTGATCCAGAAGTCCGCGCCCGTTATGAACAGAAGTTAGCACATGAGCTAGGATCTACGACGAACAGTAATGTAGATGAGCATTGGACCCATATCCAACAGGCAATGCGCGTGGCAGCAAGTTTCGCCTGTGGTCCTTAATCCGATGTCCGTCAAAGACACTGGATTTCGCAAGAGTCGATCAGTCTAACAGAGCAAAAACGTTAGCTCTCGAACTATAAGGAGATGAATAAGATACGAAGAAATCTACAGGAGCAAGTTACGAAAAACCTTCAGAAGGATCACGAAAATTGGTGGGTCAAGGCAGTCGAAGAAATGGACGTAGCAGCTTCCTCAGGTAACAGTCAAAGCCTATTCAAACTTATTCGTGACACCGGTGGATGGCAAACCCCGGTCAGTGAAACGATATGCGATAGAAACGGAGAGCCTATTCATGGCAAACAACAAAGGCTCGGCCGTTGGGCCGCGCGCTAATGTAGTTTCTCCCACGTCAGCAACTGCGAATCTGTGGGGAGTATCACTTGACCTCCCAATCGAAAGTAGAAGTAGAATCAAGCATTCGATTACTGAAGCGAGGGAAAGCGGCCGGTCCTAACGAACTCCCTCCAATTCTTTTCGAAATGGGTGATGTTGCGTTAAAATCACGTACCACCTTGATCCGTGACATTTGGAAAGAGGAGCCTATTCTGTTATTATGAGATGATTCACTGATTGTACCCATTTTCGAGAAAGGAACACTCAATGGGATCAGTTTAATTCCTATTGTCATCAGGGTATTAGCCCCGATTTTGCTGCACCGTCTTACACTGATTTGCTAGAGGAACGCCGGCGAACAACAGGCCAAATTCCATCCAGGTCGACGATGCATCAACCATATTTTTACTCTTCGTCAATTACTTGAAACGTGTCATACACACTGTCGGTCGACAATATTAGTTTTCCTCGGCTTGAAGGGCGCCTTCGATTCAGCTGAGCGAACAGCGTTTTTCAGTGCTCTTCATCGAAAGGTATGCCACACAAGTTCGTGGATCTACCGAGATCATTGTATTCTCATGCTTCTGACCATATAAGGGTTTACAGTGAACTATCCCGTCGGTTCGAAACGACCAGCGGTGTTCAACAGGGATTTCCCATGTCTCCATTCTTGTCTAACTTCGTCACGGACAAGATAATGGGGAATGCTTTGCGAAATCTTCAGGATGTGGGGGTCAAACTTGGAAACGGTGAAAAGCTATGTGACCTAGATCACGCAGACAACCTTGTCTGCTTGTTCGAATGCACGGAACACGCTCAATTTGCACGAGATAGACTAGTAAGAGCTGTAGCTCTATTCGGCATGCACTTTGCACCTTTAAAGTGTAAAGTGATGTTGCAAAACTGGACAGCAATGACTCCGAGCTTAATGCTCGATGGGGAGGAAGTAACAATTGTTGACCAATTTAGTTACCTCAGCAACAGCGTGACGACGGATGGGAGCATTGTAGTAGAGGTCAACGCGCGTATATCCAAAGCTCGAGCGGTACACTTGTGGCGCCAACCAGATATTTTGCTAAGGTTGAAAGATCGTGTATACTGTGCCGCGGTGCGTTCAGTTCCGTTGTATAGTTGCGAGACCTGGGGTCTCCATGCGAAAGATATTCGTCGTCTTGTGGTTTTCAATCATTGATGTTTGCGTAGTATCGCTAAGATCGGATGGAATGACCGAGTAAGCAATGCTGAGGTCAGAAATCGAGTATTGAGCGCTGATTCAGAGAACGTTCTATCAGAGCGTATTCAGATTGGTAGACTTCGTTGGTTGGGGCACGTGTTACATATGTCAAACACACGTCTACCATACTGTACTCTATTCTCCGTTTCTCCTAGGGAGTGGAAGAAACCACGTGGAGGTCAACAGATGACGTGGCAGCGAGGAATGAGAAAATGTACAGCGAACTTAGGAAAAGTGGTTGGGGTTCAAAAGATCCCTCAACCAGTTGGCTGGGGATATTGAAGGGTATGGCAGCGAACCGCGAGGAGAGGGCGATCGTGTTGTCACTTTCTATCGAATCAGAATGATTGATCAATATGCGTTTGTACAGTTAGACTGTGTATTCTGTGTTGGCTACTAGGGCGCTCTTTCCTTCTCCCACCCCTGTAAGTCCACTCCCTGTCCATCTTGTATATTCATTTTTTCCATCTCCGCAAACAATATGATGAGAAAGATAGTGATCAGCGAGGCTTGCCCTTTAGTTTAACGCTGTATGATGATGATTATGTTGATGAAAAAATCCTTAATAACTGGCAAAAGCAAATTCACTTAGGCTTCCAACTCATCATGGGAGTGGACCGTGCTGCGGATTATAAGCTGTTTGAGCTCAAAGTCAATGCAACGTCATGCAGTGCTGACTTGAAACAAGCACGTTGAAAAGCAGTCCTGCCGTGTGTGGTTGGATGGTTCGGAGCGTTTGAATACCACCTCGGAGATCAAACGTCCAAATACCCGTCATTACCGGTTACTTTACTGCTAGGCAGTAATCCACAATCGTATGGCTCGTTATCATCCCTGACCTATTGGGACCCTATGTGGTTCTCCACTTCAAGTCACAGAGTCTGGTTGCCGGTTCTCTCTAATAGTGCAGTGGCCTTTCGATCCAATGGGGTAAACTATTACCACTTCATGCACGCAAGCATGTAATAAAAGAAGCCTAATGGTAAACGTATCGGATTAACCAAACTGTAGATTGGGTTTGAGACCCAACTGAAGGCTGGGTGAGTAGAAACTGCTGTTGATCTCTAACAAGGTGGGTAGAGACGTTTTACTGCATCATTGATTATTTTTACAAATTAAATTAGAAATAATTAAAGTATAATCTAGATATCTAGTACAGTTAGGTAAATAACTGACATTTGTTTCTTCAACTAAATCCGGATTGACCAATCCGAATTGAGCAGAGCTGTATGACACCGGGGGCGTCTCAGATAGCGGATACGGTACCAGCCCCTCCCGTGGTTGACCGTGAATAAGGTGGATTCACTGAATAAGCGGTCGTAGACGGTCAGCGGTAGTGAGGATGTGGTGGGATTTTAGCTTGGCTAGCGTCCTCCACTCTAAAACGCTATGAAAATCTGCTGACAGCACCGTGAAGCAGCGAGTGTGGCCCTCCAGAGACACTTGCCTTGTTCTACTCACTCGACAAGGTTTCCAGGAGAGGCTGATGAAGCACACAATCGGCTACTGGCTCGTACGGACAAACGCTGCTGCTTTTCAGGACGCGCTTAGTCGCACAGGAGTTACGAGTGGATCTTCGAGTAAAAAGGCCGACTCTGGACTGGGTGACCGAGTAGTATTGTGGTGAGTGTATATACTACTTGGTAAGTAGTTGATTGCTGAAAACGGAACTATCGTTAGTCGTGGATTACCAACGCCGCTATGCCCAAGAGACTGAGCGCAATAAGGTGAACAACAACAGGTGAGCCACACGACCGCTTCTCCGTCGGATGATGACTGTCTTCAAGTGAAGAGGACAGCGACTTTGCAAACAAGCATGTTTGTAACGTTTGATTAGTTTTGTTGATGTCCGAACAAGCTATTTCCAATAAACAACCTAATACCCAGGCACGTCTTGTGGATTATAACAGTATGACAGCCCAGAGAGCACTCAACCACGGAAGAAACAACTAATCCAATGACTACGTCCTGTACTTAGCTACACTACGGGCACATTTTCGTAACTTTCATTTCTGCGTTGGCAACATGCTTGATCTCAAGCCGGCGTTGTATATATATATATATATATATATATATATATATATATATATATATATATATATATATATATATATATATATATATATATATATATATATATATATATATATATATATATATATATATATATATATATATATATATTCAACTAAACGGTAAGACATCACGGTGTAAGCAAAATTTATAAAAACGACACCCGTTCACGAAATTTCGACCAATGTTGCCATCCCGGCTTCATAAAGTATGTGAAAAAGAATCACAAAACATTATTGAAACAGATTACCTATTCAGAAAAAGGACAGGACAAACTTATCGCCATTACAATCTTGATGAATTGTAAAGCGTTTCACAGATTATCACTTTTTAATTATTTATTCAGTGTTATCCGAAAGGGGCAGATTGCTCAGGGGTCATATGCTGCTGCTTATCTTCCGTTTTTATAACTGACTCAGTGGATTCTGTGGTGGACTGAAATCAGAGTTCCAAGGTCTTTACAAATACGTCTCACACGTCGAATGGCATGAACTGACTATGTCCGTGTATTTAGTTAATGATGTCTACTTGACACGCACGGATGCAAGATGTAATTTGCCTGTGAAACGATTCATTATGCGGTTTGAATGTTCAATTCACCACTGTAGACCACGGATACACTCTTCAGCTGTTTCGTCCTTGTTAGGGATCAGCAGCAGCACTTATCTACTAATAGTCCCAACTGAGAAACGAGCCCGGAGTGCACGCATGTTACCACTTAGTTTCGGTAATCCATAATTAACTAGTGCTGCTCATTAAGCAGTCGAGGTTTACACAGTATAGTTCATCATCAATGCACAACTCACCATTGAAAACCATGGTAACACGGCACACTAGCCAAGCTCTGCAGGTTGTGTAAAGGGATGCCTTCGTTGTACTTAGGCCTTTACAAATAAGCCATCCATCACAGGTGTCAATCCCTGTGCGGGAAATCAACGGGTGACTGACATGAATGTCTCAACTCAGAGATTGAGTAAAACAACTGTACTGGCATTATTAGACCACACACACACACACACACACACACACACACACACACACACACACACACACACACACACACACACACACACACACACACACACAAAGAGAAAGGGGGGAAACAAGACACACAGCCCATTAGGCCCAGCACAGAACACGAGGCACAAGATGCACGATACCTGTGATCTCGCATGACAAAGGCACAATTGATCACTTGGGTCGAATCCCCTACACCCTTAATCGCAAAGCGGAATGGTCCTCGGCTGAGCAATAACTCGAACACAGAGCGTGGACTTCGATAATATTACCCACTTGCACTAAGTAGATCGAAAAACCGAACAAAACAGAGCAGCACGCGTGTCCCGGTGACGACGAGCACGATTCAGATTGAAGCATGTGCCGTATCATTTATACGTATCCTGTAGGGACGACCTTTTAAAACCCGTAAATTGACCAATTAGAGGTGCGAAAAATTACAATCAAGGAAAACATGAAAGTAAACAATGGAGGAAAACAAATTCAATTTAGTACACAAACGGACAAACCGAATTTACTCGGAAATTGAGCAATTTTGTAGAAAAATAATATTTTGGTCGAACTATCAGCACGCTGTCTGGAGTTCTTTCCTCTATCAACCAGTTATGGACCCACATCAACCACATTGTAATAGTCTATAGATTTCGGGGTCAAATGTCTGCTTTCCGATCTTGGTGTTCTGTGAGTTTGGTCAATATAGGTACGGGAAAGTAATTCAGTTCCGAAGTGCGATTTATCCAGGAATTTCCAGCGGTCCCTCGGAAATCACTTCCCATCTCTCTGCTTCTCATTGTTCGCAGTCCAATTCTAAACAGATCCGAGAAGCCTCAGTGTGCGCTCCATGGGCATAATCGTTGTTGCCGACGATTTCAATTCTAAAGTTGGCAACCTAGACGAAACAAAGCGGCACATACGAGGCCGATTCGGCGTTCCAGCCGATCGAACCTGACTGACTCATCCAACTATGTTTTTACCACAGACTATTCTTAGTGAGTACAAATTCTCACACCGACTAACCTGGCGCCTTTAGAACCTTTAGTGTTGGACCTGGATCGGCCAGATTGCCATCGGTAACCGCTAACGTGGATCAATTCAAGATTGTTGCTCATCTTGGTTCACGTCAGTAGACACCGATCACGATTATGTCCGCGCGCGTTTTAGCCTACGTCTTCTCGTCGGTGGCCGAAACAACACGAAAGTCAGCCGTTCCCCGCAGCTGCTACTGAACGACAGCTATCGATCGGGGATGCCTTAAACGTCAAGCGATTTGCAGCCTGCGAAGCGACCGTGAGCAGCGGTGCGTTGCGAATGGTAAGAAGATAGAGAAGGATGCGGCAACCGATTGTAATAGCAACCATTTTCGTCTAATTATCTATATCCATCTACGAAAAACAGGCGTTAGCGAACTGATCAACGAGGCAAATTGGACACTGATTCAGACTCAGGAGCATCATTTGGATCGTTGAATAGAGTGCATCGAGAAAAAGTTCGAACAGTCCTATCTATAACAGATCAACTGAGTAGCTCGATAGTTAGAGTTCTGGATGCAAACATCAATCCTCCTTCAGAAGCTGAGGTTCACAAAGAGATAGGCGATTATAAATGATATAAAGCTGTGCCGGACATTATATATATATATATATATATATATATATATATAATTACAGAAGATGGGTGAGAACAGTAGGCTACCAGAAACATATGCTGTGACTTTTTGCCTTTTCCCACCACACTTTTTGGTGTTTTTGGTCATTTTGTTTGTCGGGATGACACTTGTGGCTTCGAGGCATGAGAGTCCCACAGACAGCCAGATCGCACAGCATTCGCCTCACTGACTCCCATTCTCGACCATGTCCCTCAACGTCTCTAACCAATGACAATCCTCGTCCCTTGGGCCCCAACCAGGGAGACGGGAAGTAGCAACCGAAGCCAATGATGATGCTAGGTTCTTCATACTTATACCCCAAGTCATGGCCCGACCACCGCGTCGCTCCTTCCAGCCTTGCCCGGAATGTGCACACGGAGCACCGAAAGGCAGACGATAGCCAGGCATTCACAAAGCATGATTGAGCCACCGGAGGGCGTCTATCCGCCCCTAACACACGACGGCGCACCCCATCATTACTCATTCGATGTTCCCACGAGACGCCAGCAATGCTTCGGAGAAATCGGTTGTCAAACACAGAAGGACTCCGAGCATCCTCAACGCGAGCTGGTCAGGTCTCGTACCCGTAAAGAGGCTAAGATAAGCAGATAAGTTCTTTTATCTATGTAGCTACATTTCATACATAGGTCAGATATCGGACGATGTATCTTCCCATATACAAAAGGCACATTTGGATTTTGCCAATCTCAGGCATCTGCGGCATCGTTGTGACATTCGTGTATCTATTAACGGTCGATTGTTCGCCAAGTGGTCAGGCCAGTTCTTCTGTACGGTTCAGAAACTTGGTCATCTCGATTGCAGGACATACGAAGATTGGCGATATATCCGAAAACCAATGTCTTCGTAGCACTGCATGAATCTGGTGCGAAAATCGTATCAGGAGTGATGAGGTAAGGCGCAGAGTGTTAGGCACACGAACGAAATCATCAAATGAGACAACTGTTAGAATAGAAAAGCTATCCAGTGCTTCCATAATTTTCAGTGATGAGTTAAGCTTTGTTGTTGCATGATGAGTTATTCGGCAATCGAATCAAACCTCCTACTGCTCAAATTGATATCAAAGAGTAGCTGCTCCAAGAAAAGGCCCACGAATGAAAACGAGTGACTATAGCATACAAATGAATGTCATTTCTCACACTGAATTTCATCGAAGTCAAATCCACCAAACCGACAAATCGATTACGAGCATCCAATCGATTCGATCGCTTGTCAGTCGTCCGGCTTGCAGGAGTCAAATGGTTCGAAAGAACGGGCCAATGAATGGCCACATATTGTGTAGCACTGGCCAGTTGAGCGGACAGAGTTGTCAACGACAATTCCAGACTGGCTGTGTCCCGATCCAATTTGTTCACATAGACCAGACGAGGTAGGTGATACCGATCAGCCTGATGCCTTGAATTAATGTAGGGTGAAACTTATGATTATTGATTGAATCTTTTGAAAAAAGTAAACATGCTCATTTACGGTGGCTCGTGCATAGAAATTTCGACCGCATCACCTCTGCTACATTCGGCGATGTTAGGGTACTTTTTTATTAGGCAAAATTGCCGATGTCAGCTACACAAGACATCCGTCAGTAGGTACGGGAAAGTTGTGGGAGACGAAGAAAAGACAGATGCGTGAGGCCGTGGCGACAAAAAATTACTCTTACTGATACGTAACGAATACAAGGGGAGCATAAAGTAAGTTGAAACACGAAGTGGAAGAAGATTGTTCCAAGTACATATCCCAAATTTGAACTCAAAAAGTTACAGGACAATCGGCCAAGCTGTTTCATGAATCATACACTCCAAAGAGAAGCGTATAGTCACATGTGCATGGGAATACTAAAAAACAACTAATTGAGGACTAAGTGACCTAGTATTGACAGCATATTCTTCAATTTGTTTAAACGCGACCTGAGGTGTTAGTGAACAAGGATAAAGCAAGAAGGCATAAGGAGAATTCCTATCCGTCTGTACGAGCTTGTACTGATGGTCAGACAGTATACATATGTAGTTGCGGTGATTTTGCGTCCTACTTACGGTCAATTCGAGAAATCCCATTTGGACCAATCATTGTTCATTTGTTCGGTGTACACTCCAACTAACACTCATGCATGACCGAATACATCGTATGCGTACGACTCATCTTAGTGCAACCTTGGATACCGTTTATCGCAGTGCGCACGTTTTGTGCCTGCCTGGCAAATTTATGCCCACCAGTCACATTGTTCCTGGACCAATAACTACGCATGTATGTTTTCCTGCACACATTTTACGGTTATGAAAAATGCCGTGTTTTTTTACCCTAAAGAAGATCCCAGTACCAGTTCACGTATCTTCTGATTTCATTTGGAGCAATCCGGTCAATACAGTAATGGTTCACAGTAGGCAATGCTTAGTACATAACTACTAAGGCAGATTCTGACCAGACTCGTCTGAAGCTTCAAATCTGGTGATAGTTAGCTTCGTTCCCGTTCACTTAGTACACAATGTGAGGCCTTTTATGGTTCAACACCTCCGTCGGTTTCCGTTAGCGATCCAACGGCCCTTTGTAGTAACGAAATTTGTTCATTTCATTGCATTACTTCTTTCACTCGTTGTTGAAAATACCTTACTAATCACTGATAACCCTTTTTCATGCTAATTTACTGACATCGTTCTTCCGAGCTCATTGCTCATCTGTTCTGATAACTCGTCGATTTGAAGTATCTTGTCGTATACAGGTGATCGATTCCCGTTGACTGCAGTGAAGTAGATCGATGGTCGATTTTCCTCATCGGTACTGAGCTGTTGACCATATATAATTTCATCTACCTGCCAACTGATGATCAAGTCAAGATTCGGGTGGTGGTGGTCGTATCGCAATCATCATTAACATTAAGTCTTGCGGTCCCGAGCACGAATCTTGATGCCACCTGTCATTCCCATACTCGGTTTCTTCCCGGAAATAGTGTACCTTGTCGTATAGTACATAAAAGCATCAAAACATTATTCCAAAAATTCCTCGTGCAGTGTGAACGTTCAAACCATTGGAAACCATGGGAGCACTATACAGCTGTTTCAACCTTGTTAGGGGTCGTCACGCTCACATAGTAACTAAGCTCTGTAGGTTGTTTAACGGAATGTCTTCCATTTATGTTGCAAGGTATATATTCAAGCTGTCCCTTTTTTCATGATAGCAATTACATTGTTGTATCACCTGTATTTTTAGGATGAAATTCGGACTATTTCGGCCGTTGTTTTGCTTATATATTCCAGTATAGTGAAAGAAGAATATAGATACGGAAGCCGATCACTTTGTAACCACTTCGTAGTGCTTCATCCGTGGGAAACTGTAAGATGAGCGGATAAGTTCTGTTATCTACGTAGCTACATTTCATCCGGAGGTCGGATATCGGACGACGTATCTTCCTGTATACAAAAGGCTCGTTTGGATTTTGCCAACCTCAGTCATACTTTAAGAAAAAAGGCATGACGGGTGAGGACACTTGTATTTGGGCGACCAAACAAGTCGAGTCCAGGGAACATCTACAATCGTTTACATGGTCCGTCTTTGAAACCGCGCTGCAGCAACATTGATCCCCTGGCTGCTTGAGCATTTTGAATGTGTTCTGGTCAGTTGCCTGTGGGCATTAGCTTCATTCTTTCGCGTATTATTTTCGTTTGGCTGGTCCGATTGCTCCAGTTGACAACTTGACCGGTAGCCCCTCACATGGACTATCTTCTTGGTTGTCAAACATCCCGCTGCGTCTTCTTTGCTAATCCGAATGCCTCTTTTTTGTCTGTTGCGGGATACTTCCGACATATTTGCCGTCTGTTCTTTGGTCTGTGTATCTTGACTGGTTGGCCCGATCGGTTTGAAATTCACATCATTTTGTTGCTCCATCATTCGCCGATACAATGAGGCATCGTTGTGACATTCGTTTACCTACCAAAGGTCGATTGTAGGCTGTAGCAGACAGGCCAGTTCTTTTATACTGCTGTGGTTAAACGCTTTTTATCATACGGTTCAGAAACATGACCGCTAAGGGTAGAAGATAGGCGAAGACTATGGGTGTCCGAGCATCGATGTCTCCGTCATTTTGATCGTATATGGTGGGAACACCGAATCAGCAACTCTGAGGTTAGACGTAGATGTTGGGAACTAGTGTCAGTCTCTGGATCAAGTACTGAATTGAAACAGGCTAGGGTGCCCCGAACATGTTTTACGCATGCCCGCCGATAGGCTTCCTCAGCATACACTGTTCTCTGAGGCAGGTAGTAGCTGGAAGGTAGGTGGAAATGACCAATCCATGATATGGCACAATGCATAAAAACCTTGACCAGTGGACTTGGCCAAAAAAGAACGTGTCAGACTTATTGGTTGGGGTTCGGGAGACCCGCCTCGTAGATGGTCGAAGACATTGAGTGATATGGTTGTGTCGCGGACGGTGGCGTAGTTGCATTCGAACTTCTTCTCTGATTTCCCGAATTAAACTTCAAACTTTTTTCGGATTTTTAATTTATGCTTCTGTTCATTCTGTCCTCAACTGGACGATGCTGCCAGGCAGCAACCGAAACCAGAGCACAGCAGTGCGACGTTAATGGCTGAATAAACGGAATCGAACTGCCTGTGTGAGGGTATGGGCTGACTCATGGCCGATAGACGGTCAAGTCTCGTTAGTAGTCAGCATGTCAGCGCCTGTCCAGATTCCAGGTTAAGGTTTGAGTCAACGTAAGTGCGAACGACAGGATAGTGGATCGATGAGACGAGAAGGGTTTCCCGTCAAGCGAGGACACATTGCCCGATACGAGTTTGAACCAGTTTGTGGTGCAATAATTGGTAACAATGACTCATATTAGTAGTTTGCCTTGTGTTAATGAAATGGTATGATTCGAAGGCAGAACAGTCTTCATACTAGAGTTAGTGAGGTGGACCAGAACTGTGTAAGGTAAGGATCCGAGGGGCAACAGTTTTACTGTCACTGAAGCAGACCGGCGACGGTGGGATCCGAACCTCGTACCACAGACCAGACACAACTAAACGCGTGTACCACTCGATCTGCACATGGCATTCTGGCAGCTTAGCACAAGCACGTTTTCCGATGCGTTCTACGTTTGATTGTTTGTATGCGTCCGATACGTCACCGTGGCTCAAAAATGCATCTACGGAAGTCATTAAAGCAGATAGCTTTTGTACTGCTTATCCAACTGTGATCTGAGAAAACCGAGAACAGAAAGCACTCACCACACGGTTCTTGTCTGGGCCTGAACTCCTTTGGTCCCGTCGAGGATAATAATTGCACCGTCCATGACACACAAACTGCGTTCGACTTCCATGGTAAAATCCACATGACCTGGTGTGTCCAACAAATGCAGTGTGTGATTTCGCCAAGTGAGGCAGGCAGTTGCACTCACGATGCTAATTCCACGATCTCGTTCCTCGGGTAGATAATCTGTCACCGTGTCTCCACGATCTACTTCTCCCAGATGATGTGTACGTCCTGATTTTTAGAGAGGAGATCAAGAAGCAACACGAGCCAGAAATGGTACGATCTCGATTATGAGGAGACGTTTAGACGCGATAATAGAACTGAGCTCGACAGAATACGGACTACAAACTGAGTAATCCAAAGGCTGTATACTGACCAATGAAAGTCATTCGAAGCTCCATAGTGGAATGCCTAGAAAAAACATGAGATACACAGTGGATATCGGTTGTATATCAATCCGCCGAATCCCTATCAATCTTTCGAACCTGGTTAGGGCGATGGGGGGGGGGGCAGCTGCATAGTTGGAGCAGTGGCCAAATGAATCCAAGACTCCGGTCTACGCAGAAATAATCTTCGCCAGAGCCTGAATCTGTCATGGTCCCAGGCTACGATGTAGAACGTCGGAATAATATTATCTCTAACATAACAATGCGGTTACGTAAGCAATCTAAAAAGTGTTTGTTTTACTTTACTTATCATCCCTTCTCCCCATATCAATCCTAGGGTATTAATTTTTATCCGACCCAAAGGCTGGCCAAAGCCAGATACCAGTTCTTTTATCTGGTTTGAACAACAGTGTACCAATATTCAGAGTGCGTTACAAATCTCCAAGGTGCGAAATGCTACTGTGGGACTAGTTAGGCTCATTAGTAGGGGGGGGGGGGGCGGGCATATGGTAAAGTACGTTAACTATTTGGGCAACTAAAACTAATCTGACAGTCGAATATCAGATGAAGTGTCATCATATATACAGCAGACATGCAAAGCCTTTTTAATCTGTCATCTGTGATACTGACATGACATCACATCTGCGGCAGCTAGGCTTGTTTTTCTGCGCCACACAGACACCTGGTCGCTGCTCACCACAAGACCATCACTGTTTGAACATCAATTTCTGCAAAGCACTGCTCTGATATGATTGGAAAATCTGACCAGCAACCCTTCGGTTTTGCGTAGAATTTTGGGTAATATAGTGTAGCAAAGAACGCTGTAGCTAGAGAAAGAAACAAGTATCAAACTGATCGAGCCAACCAATCGACAGCCACTGACCCAACAAGAGATGGTGAATATATCGGAAGCATCTCGAAAAGAGGCACGCGGACTCGTCGATGAAACTCAGTGGGATCTGGGACAATCGTCAAGAAAGCCATGTGAATGGCTACCTGTTAAGCCATCAACCGGATTAATCTGACCAACCGAACGGAAATGGCGGTCTAAAGAACCAACTTAATAGCTGCGGGCACCTGGCCAGAAAGGAACAGAAATACCCAGTCAGTCGGAGGATCAACGTTTCCACAGTGCGGTCTGGAAAAAAGGACTATATAAACGGCTGTACGTGTTTTACCGATCTAACTTGTCTGGTTGCACAAACACCGGTGTTCCTCAGCCGTCCTGCTTTCTTCTTTACAGCAGTATACGCACTTTCGATTATTCTTATCAATCCAATTGAGAAACTGTTTTCCATACGAAGCTTTACCGGTGAATTATACGTTGACACGGCATCATGAAGCAATGTATAAGAAAATATCACCAGATTGCTGTTTGGAAACACTGAATTCTAAATGCTGACCATCCGGTGTAGATGGTGTTCGCCGTCTAAACGATCCAGCAAGAGATAGGACATACGTCACAGAATCTCAACGACTGTCTAAATAAAGAAAGGCCTAAATGAATTCCAAAAAGAAAAGGTAGATTACATAACCACAAAGTTCCGCTGTATAGTGTGGACAGGAAATTTGAGAACACTCTGGAGAGGTCGAATTTGGCAACCTGCTACTCAAAAGCATGTTAGTAGGCAAAATTAACAAAATACCACAAGGTAAATCATGAAGTCAACTAGAGAAGTGGACGTGGAAGTTGAATGACAAAGAGGCAGATAAACGGACTTGACCAGTATTTATTGTATATCAATGGTTATGAGCTTCACACTAACCTTAAATGAAGAGTTCATGGTTGATATATTCCTTCTAAGTATATGGGAAGCCAACAGATATGTAAAAGATACCTTTTTCAATGTAAGAAAGCTGACATTGTACGTCTCCCCTGAGGTCTCTATGTGTACCTAACCACATCGTCTTTAAGTTTATCCATTTTGGTGTATTATATCACTGGCTGTACTGCTTTCTTGTCATTTTCCATGGTTTGCTTGTCAAGCGTTCCCCTAAATACTTTTCTAAGTGCAGTAACATATTCTACTCTGAGTTACCGAATTTCGTGAGAAAATCCATTTTCTGCGTGTGAACGGTTGTGCGGTACAGTACTTTCTGATGAGATACACCCAATACGTTCATCTCTAACTCGTAGTAATTCATACTCTGCTACACACAGAAAATTTAAATCGATATATTCACGAACCATAACGTCTCACAACTCGGTTATTCCATCTCTAGCAAGTTTTTTGTTTCAAAAGAATTTGTGAACGACTTGCGAGAAAAGCTTACCCAATCAGGATCGTCTTTATCCCATCCAGTTCTTCATTGAAGAACACCATGTGCCGACCAGCACAATTCAATCATTACTGTTCTTTCCCCCTATTCCAAAGCATGTGCCCGATAATTTTTCACCGAAAAATCGCTGCTTTCGGGCAAGTAAAGTGAATCCTTCGCTTTACTTATTGAAAGGCACTACACACAATCACGTCGACTGAAGTACGCATTAGTGACAGTGCAGAGAAATGCTCCGGAATATATCACGAAATCGGACGCTCTCTACTTCTCTCTCGTCTCTCGCTGAAAGCAGTCGAGATGCTGTGACCACAACCACGTGGTAATTATCCGCAATTAGTAAAGAGGTTAGATAAATGACTTTCGGTAGACGGCGGAGTATCTTTTACGCCCAACAGATACGGAGAACGTCTTCTCATTACACAATCATTGCGGCCCCGACCACAAAAACTAGCTACTTTATATTTCACAGAGTGGAAAACAAAGTAAATAGTGTATGACATGTAACAACAGCCAATGGGGCGATGATAAAGTTGACCATGTCAAGTTCTATACAAAAAGAGTCCTTGAACACATAATTCAAAGGCATTAGATCGCACGATATATTCCGGAGCACTTGGGTAGAAATTTTATTAGTGTGTCCTGTACTCAGGATGTTCGTTTTAAGTCGTCCAAGGACCTTCCAGGTAGTCAGTGTGCACTCGCGTCATGGATCCCGCTCTAGCATATTTCGTGCTATTTTCAAAGAACAAAAGTTGATTATATAAACATTTTAACGCTGAGGATGAGGTGAGAACAGGTTAAGTTGGTGCCCTTGGTGGCAACCCGTCTGGATCGCTGACGATGTCACACTTCAACTTTTTTAGCAGCCCATTATACTTAGAAAGAATATATAACTTATGCAAACTTCGTTGAAGGTTACTGTGAAGCCCGTAGCCATTGATATACAATAAATATTGGTCGAGTCCGCTAATCTGCTTCCTCGTCATTCAACTTCCACGTCCACTTTTCTAGTTGACTTCATGATTTACCTTGTGGTATTTTGTTAATTTTGCCTACTAACTTGCTTTTGAGTAGCAGGTTGCCAAATTCGACCTCTCCAGAGTGTTCTCAGATTTGTCGCCCACTCTGATTAGTGGGACAAGATGATTCTGAGTTGAGGTTAAATTTCTGAAGCAATCACCAGTGTGAGCTAATATCACGACAATGCTAGAATTTTTTTGGACAGTCTGGACAAGTGAGCCGTCAAATGTGAAACAAAATTTATTGTAACAAAACTCACGTGCGAGATATAACATTCTTTCGGTGGTGGTGGTTTTTCCCGCGTCAATATGTGCAATAACACCAACATTGCGAATCAGCTTCACGGTTGCAACCCCGTCCGGTGAAGGGGAAGAGTGTGATAGGCGAAAGACTTGAGTATTCCGCCGTTTACGAACCGTTTGGTCAAAGTGGCGGGTATGAATCGCACGAATTTCTTTGAAATGACCCCATCGCGGTAAGTTGCATAACCCCGGACGGGTGAAACAGACTCTCCAACTGACAGAATTCAAAGAGCACTGAAATTTATAATGAAAGCGCCCGTCAGGATGCTCAGACATTTGAGTGCAATCAATGGGAAGAACTAAACGTAACATGAAAATAACCCAAAGCAGGAAAGCAGCAGTCACGGAAAACACGAGCGATAGAACATACGGCTGAAGAACAATAGCTACAACGAGGAAAGATCGATGGTGGAACCCCAACAATTCTCAAGGGCATTATGAGAGCGGAAAGCAAGTGAACGACAAATCAAACGCTCCCATTCGTAATTTCTGATTATATCTGCGATTTTGCACTTGCTGATGAAACATCGGAGACTACGCCAAGGGCGAAATGAACAGCCTAGACTGCATTAACTAAATTTGTACAAAAGTGTGCTATCGTCCGCATTGGCACTTCGCAATGAACATGAGTCCTGTGCACCTGACACATAAATTATCAGCTGTTCTGATCGTCTGTCTCACATGCAAACTACGATTCAACAGCTTCAAGCCAGCCCTGCAGAAAACAAGAATATGTAGGTGCATGAGAGTATCGTAAGCGTACTAGTGACCTGAAAGCATTGCATTTGTAGCAATGGTATAGAATTCCAGATAGTATGTACGTGTGTCCAGTATGGTTGAGATAATAGGTCATCATCTCAACCAATGGACTGGGCTTCGTCCGACACCGTTCATCACCTATGGAGTGCGTGGGCGGATCGGCCCAGTAAAGCAACTTAGCACAATTGCCTCAGCCTCAGGAAGGTGCTCAAGGTACTTTGGCCGGAGTTCAAAATAAATGGCACTCTAGGGGACAAAACCAAGCTTTAGGATCCAGATAGTGATTTTCCCAACCAAAATGCGCCCATATTTCTGTCACGTGAAAGAGGGATACCAGGTAAGTGCACGTTGACCACGAATAAACAGGCTTTATCAATACACAAGGCGACCAACTAGAAGTGAATTTTCGCATCACATTAACTACTGTTGCTGTTGATCACAGTTGTGCCGAGCGATCAAGAACAACGGGCCACCCTATTGTTTCGTATTTCTATTTTGGCTGCTGATAATATTGGCAGTAGCCAGCTATTGAAATTTCCCTGGCCAAACCGAAAAACCCGTAGGTTTGTATGCACGAAATCACGGTTAACCAAGTTGGTAATTACAAACCATTACATCAAAAATTGATGACCACGAAGAGTTTATGCAAATATAATGACCCATTACAACTGCCTTGTTAGAGGTATTTCTACGAATATGCGCTAGTTTACTGGGCCGCCCGGGGCAACCTGTGCATTCTATAGTAAACCCATGTTATCCGTGGTGCGAAACGCCAATACTGGAGGGGTCTTAGAAAATCTACCATCATTGGCTTGAGTATGACAGTTAGATAACGACATGCTGGTCCCCTTAGGACAGCGGGATGGTATCATGCTAGGATAGACTAAATGTTGAGAAGCGCGAAAATAATGGTTGTCTGTTGAAGGTTTTCGAGAAGTACCGATACAAACTGACATGGGAAAGTGGTAGTTCAGGCGGGGTAGACCGAAATAGCAGCGATATGCGTTCGTGTTTATCGTATGATTAGATCGTATCTAGCCGAGGATGGTGACACGCCCAAGACATCTCTATTCAATAAGGGCTGCCGCTTCCATTTCACTTTTACAGCAGCTTTCCCTCAGACTGATTTAGTAGTGCATTGGGAGGAATAATCATTCATCCCACGTATATATATATATATATATATATATATATATATATATATATATATATATATATATATATAATGGATATGGGCAGTAGTATGTTCAACAATGACTTCTTACTCCCGACCTTCGTCATTATCAAACATATTCCCCGCATTCCCATATATTGTACTGTCACCGATATGGTCGAAATGATGTCATTCAGAAATGTAGGTGACTACGTGGTTCTTTATAATTGCTTGAAAAGTCCCATGGTCACATTAAAAAACAACACTGGAGAGCGAACAATTGTTTTCAGTGATTCCTAATCTTGCTCTTACACACCATATAGGCGACAGTTATGCATTTGATTGGCCGTTGACTGGGTTGAAGGCCATTTTTTACAATAGGACAGCAGAACTTCCATCCAAAAGAAAGAGCTTCCACCAAGATTGGACTCAGAGTGATACTGGATTAATTGCGCACAAGCCTATCTGGATTGCTCGGAAAGGTGACTGGTGGTTTTCGAGGATTATTACCACTAATCAAGCGATCGGGATTAGTTTGAACACGGCATGTACAGATTCGTCTTACGAATTCAGCGGTCGATTCAGCATCACCACGTACTAACTGATAAACACCACACCATCTCCCCCACCCAAACTACACGCCTATTGTAAAATATGAACTTCAACCCAGCCAACGGCTAATCAAATGCATAACTGTCACCTATATGATGTGTAAGAGCAAGATTAGGAATCATTGAAAACAATTGTTCGCTCACCAATTTTGTTTTCTTAATGAATGCTTGATTTCAACAGTTGGTTACAACTTTTTTCAGTTTTTTCAAGTTAAATTGTGGTATTTCTGCAAGGTTCATCGCACAAAGCGAAGTGCTTCTTTGTCACGAAAATGATCGATTCAGGCGAAAGACACCCTTGGATCGTGACATAACTTCAATGGACCGTTGCATAATGACAAAAGCTTTCACTGGAAGACCATCAAAAAGAATAAACGGACAATAAATTCCAATAGAAGTTCCAACTTTTAGGAGATTCTTCGAACCCCCTGATATGCTACCTCATCACAACAACCGAAGATCTATCACACACGGGAAGGACGAGAGAAAAGCCTTGAGAGAATGAAGTATTCGCACGGACATCTTCCTTCACAATGCCGGAAATATCCCCCGCAAACAAATCTGACCAAATTCGAAAGTCAGCAATAAGATCCTTCCAAAGATACCAAAGTGATTAAGAGGAATGAAGTGCAACTGTAAAACATCACTTTAAATTCACGCACAATCGCTTAAAATGGGATACTTCAACACTTTCCGTAAATATTTTTATCGAACACATCAAGACACTATAAGGTTCTCGAATAGTGGTAGTACAAAATCCATGGAGTTGGAGAGACTTTATTACCTGATTTGGTGTGGGTGGTAATATTCATAATGGTTCACATTAGAAATATTTTGCAATAAAATTTGACATGTCGTCAAGGTATTCTGTATGTACAATACGGATCGTATTTTTCACTCTGTCACTAGTGCGACAGATCCGACTTCTCGGACGTCCCATATATTCAGACGGAACAAGTATTCACAAAATTAGCTTGCTACCGCGTGCACTAAGGCTGTCGGAAAACAATCGGGACTACTGGCTTCATTACTTTTACGTTAGATTAACACGTTGCAGGCTCCTCCGACTACATGCTGGTTTTAACCCAGCATGTTTTTATTTGTTATTCATTTTATTTATTTATTCTGGGTTTCACGGCAGCTTTTACTGGCAAGAATGGTGTTGGAATGCACAAAATGAGGTATGGGCAATAAGACTTGACATTCATAGCCTAGGTGGACTCTCCGATCGTTTGCCTACTGACGAGCACAAAAGTAGCCCAGCGCAGAATGCGATTTAAATGAACATGGAAAAGACTTCCGAGTCCGATCCAAGTTTTGAATTTACATTTTGGCTACTGTTAACACTAACAGTTTTTGAGTTTTTGCTGTTGGCAGAACAAAGTCGACAAATTATCATGAAATGTAGATCAACGACATCGATATTTAAAAATCGTGAATTCAAAAGTATGATTTTTACCTCGGGGTGATTAGACAGACATTCAGAAGCATTCTTAGTGGTATTTCTAAAAATGTGCTCGCTTACTGTGAATAAACTGATCGTGTCGGTCTAACTGGCATCAGTCTCGTTTGCCAGTGCGTGCCATATACGCCTACCCTTACAAAGTAAATGTAGAATTTGTTCGCTGAACAACATCAACCTGTCTGCGGGTCAAACCTGTGTATTCCACTGTAAACCTTCCTTGAGGAAGGTTACTTGCGGTAACGGAAACTCCGCCTGATTACATAAATTTTTATTATTTACTAAAATTTACATGTAACTGCATATTCTCTCTAGTTTTCTGATTGTTTGAGTCGTAAATCAAACAACCGCCCTTCGTCGTCTCAACGGGATGGTAAGCTATTATGGGCGCTTCATCCCAAACTGTGATCACTTAATGCAGCCTTTAACGGACTTACTTCGAGGTGCTAAAAATAGTCCAATGGAATTATCCAAGGATGCTAAAGCTGCCTTCACTGCAGTTCAATATGCATTGGCTTCTACTGCTTTGCTCATTCATTTAGATGCTGAAGCTCAGCTGGGTATAGCCTATGCCTCTGACAAAGCGATAGGTGGCCTGCTCCAGCAATGATCCACAACACAAAGGAAACCGCTAGTCTTTTTCTCTTGTCGTCTCCTACCAGCTGAATCTGAGTATTCTACATTTAGTCGGGAACTACTTGATAATTACATTGCCGTTAGACACTTCCGACACATCCTCGAAGACAGACAAGTCATCGTCTTTACCGATCATAAACCATTGACGTATGCTTTTCGCAGCGGACCCGATAAACACTCACCATGTGAATTGCGTCATTTTAACTTCGTAGCACAGTTTTTCGGCGATGTTCGTCACGTTCCTGGCACCGATAACGCTGTGGCTGACGCTCTTTCTCGAGTAAACACTACCACTAGTCAGCCATGGGTGATAGACCTCGAGGCTTTCGCTGCAGCCCAACGTTCGGAATTCGGTGTCACAAATCCAGGCCAGACCGCATCACTTAAACCTTCGGAGTTTCCTTTAGCCACTGCCTCAGGTTCGATAATGTACGACAACTTTTCCACACCCACGCTCCATCGTACCCACGTCTTGGCGCCACAATCTTCGACGTTTTGCATACTTTAGCACATCCTGGCATCCGAGTCACTACCAATCCAGTTGCAGATAGATACGTCTGGCACGGCATACGAAAGGATATTCGCAACTCGGCTCGTTCCTGCGTTCAATGTCAACGATCAAAGGTAACTATACATAAATTTGCTCCATTAGGCCACTTTCCAGTTGTATCCTCACGGTGTTTTCATATCCACACGGATATCGTCGGTCCTCTTAGCCCTGAAAAAGGTTTCCGTTACTTTCTTACCATGGTCGACCGTTTCATCCGCTGGTCAGCGGCTGTCCCTATTGCCAATATAAGAAAAGAAACCATAATAGCTGCTTTTATGGGACGTTGTGTTTCATTATATGGTTGCCCTGCAGCGGTAACTACTGATCACGGCGCACAATTTGAGTCACACATGTTTGGAGACATTTCGTACGTTAGGCCATCACCGCCCTCGTCAGACGGCAAATCACCCAGTAGCCAACGGTATGCTTCACATTATTCACCGCCAGCTCAAAGCTTCGTTCACCGCTGCGGAATGCTCTAATTAGGTACAGGCACTTCCAGTCGTTTTCTTAGGTTCCACTTATAAGCCTGATACTAAAGATTCTGCTGTGGAATTAGCTTTTGATCAAACTCTTCGGTTACCCGGGAATTAGTTTTTTATAGGTCGCGTGAGTGACAATGGTTGTGCTTCATATGCTGCGCAGATGCGCCGTTTGCAAATGCACTCGCCGCGACCGCAGTCTCGATTGGCCTACATTCCACCAGAACAGTCCCCTTGCGCCTATATCTTCATACGCGTGGATACCGTTAGAAAGTCTCTACAGTGGCCTTACGAAGGTCCATTTGAGGTGCTGGAGCGACGCGACCGAGTTGACCTCATTGACCGAAACGGTAAGCACGGAACTATATATATCGACCGTCTTAAGGTTGCGCACCTTGACGAAAGTCTAAGAGAAGCACCGCTCAACGACAATGCTCTAATAGTTCCTTCATCTATTATAGATCCCACCCCTGCGCCTCAAACAGAACAACGTGAACAATGCGACCTGGTTGTCATGTAAATTGGCCTAAGCGTCTCGTAGATAGCATTCATTTTTTCAATCCCACTTTAGGTTGTTTTTACCGCTGACGTTTTATAAGACCACTTTGAAAACCAAAAAACAGAACACCTAGTATGTTAAAAGATTTGGGTATTGCACCGACTGACCGGGGTAAGTCTCTTTCATTTCGATTTACTCATTTGCTGTTTTCTCGCTCGTTTTATTTTGCTCTTCCATTGCATGTACGGGCATGGTGAATGGAGAAACCCCCGAGGGAGTCGTGTCGGATTATTTTGTACCTTAGGCGCTTTTTTTTGCGACATCTAAATGAGGGCCTGCTAGATGGCCGCTACGCCCGTGCGCATTTTAGTGAATCTCCACCGGCGGAGCGATCGGATTGTGGCATCGCAACACAATCAACTAGACGACTGATGCCACATGAAATTCATGGAGACCTGCTCGCGGAACGCCCTTAATTAGATCGAACGGTCACTTTAGCAGTTCCGTTCTAGGGGGGGGGGGGGGGGGGGTTGTGGCGACTAATTTTGAATTTCTAAACTCGTGGTCAAAACTACTATGGACAAACAATTAATTAGCACTTAGCTCTAGGTAGTTTGTATGTTGTTCGATGGCATAGGGCCGTTCGCTGTTTGTCTAGTTGCTGTAAGAACAATTGCAAACACACTTCTGATTGCTCTGCCTGCGGACGGTTGGACCTTTAGCTCCATTAGCTAGTATCGTGTCCGGTGTCACTCTATTACGTAGGCGCGGTAGACACTATTTCAATACAAAACGTCCTTTACCTATCCCACTGACTTTTACCGTTGTTTGGCAACCGTTGGACCTTTTGGCTTGTTGCTCGTTCCTGAAACCATTTTTGGGATCTAGTTGGTAACTAGTATCCGAGGGCCAAAAAAGTATCCCGTGATCTATGTGCGCTTGGTACACCACATTATTGCGCTCCCATCTCCACTTTGGGACATTTTGTAGATCCTCTCCCCTTTTGACCTTTGCACAAATCTCTAACTACTTCTTGTGCTGGTGCAAGGTTGCTTTTCTACTCCATGCTCTACGGCCGGTGTAGTGATCTCGATCCTTCGGAGAAAATCACATTTTTCGAGCATCATTTCGGATCTACTCTGACGCAGGACTTTTCCTCTTTTTACCCACTACTGTGATCCAGTTTGTGCAACAAAAAGTTGCCTAGTCCCCAACTTGAAGTACCAGTCTTTTTATATCCCTCTTCTAGGTCATATTATGACTAGCGCGGTTTTTTTCGAACGTTGACAAGGAAGCACCAAACAAAAAAACCATATAATGGGCATAGGGCAAGCATGCAAATATCATTCCATTCACTTCAACTGACATCTATCTCAGGCTAATTCAAATCCGAATGGCTGGTTTTTTCTTATAAATGCAAAAAGACTAAACTCAAAAAAATGGCTTCCGGAAACATATGTCTACTTGGCGGATGTTAGAACAGGTAAAGTTCTTTTTTGAAGAAAAAAACAACAACACAGAGATCAATTCTATTGTGAATACAACACCAAGACAAAATTCAAGTGATACGAGGGTTAGTATTTATTTTCACTACATATTTACAATCAGGATACCGATCGCAATGTTCCCAATCAAATTTAACGGGTCTAGTGACGAGCGGCAAAGGTTAATAAGTTCGGTAAGTTGCGTAAGCACGATTCTCCTCGCACTGTTTGATCAGTTCTTGCTTTTTCCGGAAAGCTTTTCCCTGATTCTGTGAAGCGGCAATTAATTCACGAGCCAAGGAGGCCCATATTCGAGTGTCTGGCGGTTTGTCCCGAGCAGCGTCAATCACGAATTTTATGGCCATGTGCGTGGCTACTGAATCGGTCCGCGGTGGGGCAGGCACCTGGTCGGAAATGAGTAGGAAAATAGATCAACTGTCGCTACCAGTGCGAGGCAAAAGTTTTGTATTAACAAAATACGTCGTGGATCAAAATTCCGGTCTGCAGTGTGGAAAACACGGTTAGTTGGAATGGCTTAAATAAAGAATGGAAATAGACCTAAACATCCTAAAGAACAAAAGCCTAGCATAATCGAAATAAACGACTAAAAATCTTTTGTGGATGAACATTTCTTTCTGTATACCTCCCAATTTACCGATTTCCCATGATAAACATGGGTTACCTTAAAATGGATAAATCCCAGTCTAAATATCTACTGTACAGTAGGGCAATAGGTTAGAAGTTTATGCGAAAGCTCGGTGATTGTGCTTGAAAGCATGAAAATCGCAGAGAAGGAAACATAGAGAAGGGGAGGGTGTTTTGCGCAACAAGTTGGGATAGACACGTCGTATTTGTTAATCCATGCTGGCGCATGAATGCAGTGGAAGGTCCATTGCATTGTACTGACTTCAGCAAGTTAACAAATTTATATTTCAGCCAAAAGGACAGAAAATGATCATTGTCACTTTGAAATAGGCGTCGAAAATAAATACTGCAGAGAAAAAGCTGATTGAATCACCCAGGTTCATGCATAGTTCCTCTTTGGCATTCCTCTTGCTAACCAGAACATGTGCTAAATAAGGCACTGTAGAGCTGCGAAAGATATCTATAGGAGATGGGATGAGTCTAGATGCGGAACATGTGTAGGAGTGCGAACGGCACGCAGATATGTCACGGTACAGGGGATAACCAGCAACCTGATCCTGGGACTTGATTGGTGAACCCCATGGGATCTGAATAGGTCAGACGTGGTGTTGACCCGGCTAATGGTGGAATGCTGTCTACCAACGAAGTGAGTGGTAGGGTTCGAACCTCGGATCTCCGACACACAGTTGTCTGAGCCCCAAGTAATACTCCTATCAAGATCGGAATTTGATGACACACAAACATTGGTGCGATCGCGAAAGGGACTAGTTGATGAAGTTCAAAAAGACGGCAGGGTAGAGAACAGCGAAGGTGTAGTGTTCGATTAACGTAACTGGGGAAACCCGATTTGGCCGTTACTGAGCATTGGGTTCATGAAGTTTTTCTGTGTTTTGCAAATCGAACACGAGCCGCACCCAGGCAGAAGATCCCTGGTTCTCGCATGCTTCAAAAAGTGATCATCAGCGTACGTATGAATACAGTAAGAAGTGGTGGGGGAAAGAACGAAATTAACTCGGATCGCAATGGAGCGTCCGCTGAGGACATTTCCAGCTCTGGAAATTAGTTCAGATCAGAATCCGAATTCAGGTATAACAAAACTTCGCACTACACTTGATCAAAAGCTTTGGAGATAGCTAACAGCACGAACACGATGAGACCTTGGCGTGGTATGATGTTCTGCGTGCCTCCGTGACCCTAAGTGCTGTAGATGATAGCTTCCTTAATCCGGAAATGCAATCAAGCCGGACAGGTCGATGAGTAGAGGTCGGGAAAATTCTAGCCTCTGAACAAGTTGATGAACAACATCTGATTCTAAACATTATGACCCTAAAGAGGAAAATCCAGCGAATAAACATGGAGAAAATCAGTTTACCTGGCAGGAAACCTTCCCTACATGGACGTAGGAGTGAAGTATTTGGGGTTTCTCTCGACGGTGGGAGAAGCTACCACACATCACTGGGCATCTATCGCACACCTAAGCTGGGCAGCCCCAGCCCAAGGGATGCTACCCCGTCCATGTTTCACTTGCCTCATTGGGTGCGACGGGCTAAGAACTAAAAATGGAAAGTGAATTGATAATAAAGCACCAGCGAAGACAAGACAGGATGGGACCAATCGAATCTCAACTGACAAACCAGAAGTTCTCTCGCGGGTGCTCCGACCACGTTCCCGTGATGGATTACCGCCCGCAGTGCCTTTAAGATCAGGATTTTGACTCAAAGGCTCCAGTTTGGGTAACAAAGAAGACCCCTACTGCGGTGTGGGCAGCTGCGAAGTATAACTTGCTCAGAAATATCCAGCGGTCCCTCGAAAATAATTTTATCTCTCTGCTTTTGATCGTTCGCACCACAACTGAAAACGGATACGATAAACTATGATGAGCCGCGACGGAGAACCCGTATCTTTTGAAAATAAGAAAATATAGAGAATTACTTCCGAGACCTAAGCATTCTATTTACTTAGCTGCTTTCGACATTCGCACACGTTCCCAAACAAGGCAACAGACTGCCTTTACTAGAACTCTCGAAACCTTTGAAGCAGATGTACATTGTCTCCGAAACACGCGTAAAGGACCCAAATTCAGTGACGACACATTCCTCCGCAGATACAAGCTCAACTTCTAGTTTCATTCTTTGAGTGGCGAGAGATTCAGTCTCCAGTGATTGTAGTCAGGCTGCAGCTGGTATGGCACTGAAAATGAAAGCTAAACGTGCACCGCTCGATTGAATCCCGGTCAGCAGCAGTTCGTGTGCGGTCCGGTTGGACGGTTTTGTGTATGTGAACTGAGTGAAACGATGTGATCAAATTGGTTGGTGAAATTTGTAGCTATGTCTTAGTACTCCATGAAGATAGGCGTTGATATCATCTGATACTGCTTGTCGCTTTGTCGGTGATCCTAGGACAGCTACGTTATTCCTTCTCGGGACACAGGATTTGTTGCAATTGGCTAAGTGGATATTGAAGCGTGCATGGACAAGGGCGTGGTCGGAGTCATTCTCATTTCTTGTCTCTGCACTTCCGTAGGATCGGGGTCTTCAGTCGAGAACGTCCAGCTAGATCATACCAGTACACATTCTATCTAATGTGCAGTGTGACCGTCGTCTGAGTACCGCATCACCAGGTGTCGCCTGCGATATTGAAATCGAGTATCGGAGACGGCTATTCTGTTGTAGTCTGCGAAACCGACGAGACGAGCACCGTTGTCGCTTTGTTGTCCAAGGCCATACTTTCCTAGGATGTGTCTAGTCGCTTGTTTTGAAGGACCAGTGTGAGCATTCTAGTTCACCGCAACAATAATTATATCTCGGTTTGAGACTTTGTCGATTACTTCGTGCAACTTGCCATAAAATTCATCCTTCGATGTATCTTCAGGTGTTAATGTCAAGGTGTAGATTGCAACAACCGATATGTTACTTTTTATTACACATAGAGTTAATTACAGCATAAGAGGTAAACCACATAATCAGATGGGTTGTGGGGGAACATTCACTTTAGAACCAGTTTATTTATCCTGCTTTTGAAAAGAGTATGGTTGTAAGTGGGTGAGAAGACAGAAAGAGGGAGAGTGTTCCATAACTTAACGGTTCGGGGAAAGAAGGAAGATTGAAAGGTAGAAGTGCGACATCTAACGACAGAAACTTGATAAGGATGACTAGTTACTTGGGTACGTGATGGTCGGGAAAACGTTTAGGGAAGAGGAACTGCCGAAGCAAGCTCAGAAGAACAAAATCCAAAGTAATATCGGTAGAAGAGAGACAACGAAACAACAGACCGAAAATGGGCTAGCGACTGCAGATTGGTGTATAAAGAAGGGTCGTCGATCAGCCGCGTGACCTTCCATTGAACCCGATCAAGGAGAGAGACAAGGAATAAAAACAAGCTACAACGATTTGAGAGGATGTCAGATTCCACGAATGTAGCGCCTTATCAGCCTTGCCACTGACAGCAATCGTGACGCCGTGAAGACCAGAATGGTCAGTAGGTCTACTGCGGTAGGTTTGGTAGCTGTCAATTATTTCGAGAACCTCAATAGTCCGTGAGCTAGAATTAGACAGACGAACTTCAGAGTGGCATGTATTGTTTATCTGGCAATTGTGTAACGTGTGTGTCGTGATGGCCTGACTACTAATGTCAAGGAGCATTCTCACGTTCCAGCGGCCAGTATGAATTTGCCTGCACAGATTGAAGTCTTCGGCTAGCATAATTGACAACTCGGCCACTGGGATAAAACGAGGTGCTTGGCTTCCTGGGGACGCCGTAGTATGATCACTGTGCACTGTGGCAGGAAAATCTATGAAGAATCTTGGGAATGATGTACAAAGTGGTGTCCCCAGCGTCACTCGGCTTCTTGTTCTAGGTTGCATCTCTAGCCCGTGCACAACTAAGTGCTAACTGTCGGGCAACGGGACGATCGTGTGTTGGAAGCCGGTGACTGAACGAGCGGTTCATACGCCTTTTGGATGGTTGTCTACCAATCCGGGAAACCCAACGCATCCAATGTGATCTTGGTGCATGGTTGTCAGTGGTTCTCTAGGAGCTCGCTCACCATTCAGTTGGGTGGACAGTTTTCCATTTTGACCGTTGGATCAAGTAGCAGACCTCGGTTTCCCATCCAGAAGCAGCAGTCTTCGCATGTTGAGCATTGTTTAACCGAGGTTTTTGCGCCCCGGCGACCCTCCAACCTGGTTTAGCTCGCCGGTCGGCAGTTTACCGAGGTGTGGCCGCTGATGCATGCTTCAGCTTCGTGGAGTTACAGGTGAGAGGAGGGTAACCGATGGATACCGAAGAAATGGAAGATACCAGAAGAGGCTCGACAGCCTTAGTAACCCCATACACCATAGTTAGACCAGTGCTTCTTTACGGTTCGGAAACGACCACTGTGGACAGAGGATACCGTAGTGATTCGACTGTCCTCACACGCGGTCCAGTGCACCATAGCTTCACTCCCAGTATTCAGCCAATCGGGTAAAGCCGGGCCGTAGCTGTTAGATCGTCTAGATACAGCGAAGTCGCCTTGTGATTGGTCAGGACGTTATCTGCTAATGAATACATGCCTATTTTTGTATATAAACGAGTGAGCACCAACCAAACGCAACATAATACACTCTTGC
The DNA here is from genome assembly GCA_948099385.1 of Fasciola hepatica. Classification (NCBI taxonomy): domain Eukaryota; kingdom Metazoa; phylum Platyhelminthes; class Trematoda; order Plagiorchiida; family Fasciolidae; genus Fasciola; species Fasciola hepatica. Next base: position 1,677,550 of record CANUEZ040000112.1, on the reverse strand, counting down.
TGTTTCGTCTGGTCTTGTCGTTCTTCCAGTGCACGTAGTCCGGGTCCAGGTCATTTCATTTCGTACGATTTGCCGGTTAGATACGATTTCTACAATTGGCGTCGCGGCATGGAGTCACTGACCTTTGAACACTTAAACTTGCACAGTAATTCATCCCAAATCGAAGAATGGATCGAACGATTCGAGATCTGGTGCAGTTTTCGTAAAGGGGCTAAGTAGGACCAGTCGGCTTTATTCGTCACTGCGGGTGGCCGCGATTTGTTTTCGTTGTTGAAGAACTTGGCATATCCCGATGCGCCCGCAAAACTACCGTTTGAGAAACTGAAAGAACTCCTACTGAAACATGTTATGCCAGTCAACTTTCAGGCCACCGAACGCGCAGAGTTCAATTCACTAGTGCGAGGACAAAGTGTGTCTTCTCGCGAATTCATTCTACAACTGAATCAGCAGGCTGTCCGCTGCAATTATGGAGATCGGTTGGAGGAGATTCTTTGTGGTCGACTAATTGCCGGAATCAACAACACCACGCTGCAGCGGCGCTTACTGGAACAAAATAACTTGAACGTTTCAGAGGCTAGCAGAATTTGTGGGGAATTTGATGGCGTCCAATACGCGACCACAATTTTGTTTCCATCACCAAGCACACGCCAACCAGTCACGCCATTCCGATGTTGCCGTGTCTCACAAACCGGTGAACAGATGCATGTCATGCGGAGATTTCCATTTGCGTTCAACGTGTCGATTCCGTCAAGCCGTACGTCATGCATGTGGGAAAACTGGCCACGTACGAAAGGTATTCCGGAGATCCAAGTGCAACATGATAGAGGTGACCGGAACGAATAAACCCGAAGATACTAAACCCATCTACACATTGAAGACCACCGGTCAGAACGACCAATTCCTGTACAAACCGGTGTCATTTGAATGCACATTTCAACATGAGTTCGTTTTGGATACGGGAAGTTGTGGGTTCATCATTCCGGAGAAGAAACTGAAGATGATTTCTCCCCGGACAACCATAAGACCTACTTATATACGTATTCAGGGTATTAATCGGCCACCAACTCACGCTATTGGGTGAAATGACCCTGATGGTACAATCCAAGCAACGGACGTATGTTCCAGTCCACTTCCTGATTTCGGTTGACAGTCCGTCTATACTGGGATTGAATGTGTTACGAGCCATGAGCTACTCAATTTCATTTCACACAGCTTCAGCCACTCCCGTTGATCCTGTGATTCTCCAGCAGCTGGTGATGCAATGCCCCAACAATCGTGGCGGAATGGCGGTGGAGCCGGTAAAGTTGGAAGTCGATGGTGATCCAATGTTCGTCAAACGAAGAGTGCTGCCGTACGGTAAAAGAGATGTTTTGAAAGCATTGAGGCAAATGGACCAGAAAGGTATGATCGTTCCAGTCAGTTCGCCTTCTTGGGAGAATCCGATAGTTGTGGCAATGAAAAGCGATGGGAAAATGCCACGTGTCTGTGGGGACTACAGACTCACTTCGAATCCACGACAACGAAGATGTGCGGCCACTACTATAGAACCGGAAGGACTTATGAAATCCATGCTCGACAGTACTTTTTTGAAGATTGATCTTGCTGACGCATACCGACAAATTCCGCTGTTCCCAGAATCGAAACCGACTACCACCATCAACAACCCTTGGGGCGTGTTTCAGTACAACTTTCTACCCTTTGGATTGCACGTTTCATCCGGCATTTCTCAGGTTGCTATCGACCAAGTTATCGAAGGTTCGACCGGAGCAATGGCATATCAGGATGATGTAATTGTCTTTGGCGCATCAGAAAGAGGAACATGACCACCGATTGCAGCAGGCCCTGGAACGAATCGTAGACAAGAATGTTCTGATCAAGCCCTCAAATGAAAGTTCGGTGTCCAGGAACTGAGTTTCCTTGAGTTCACGGTAAACGCCATTGGATACCAGCCAGACCCGGATCGTTTCAAACATATTGCCGAAATGGAGTCACCAAAGAATCAAGCACACTTGAGGTCGATCCTTGGTTGTCTGCAGTACTACTCCAGGTTCATACCGAATTTCGCCACGAAGGAAAAGCCGTTATTCCTCGCCCAGCCATCCAATATGTGGCAGTGGACGGACCAATGCGAGAGAGTCCTGCGAGATCTTATCAACAGCTTAGTTGGACGTCCAAGGTTATCCCCATTCGTACCATTCAAACACGCAGTGCTAATCACGGATGCATTTGAGGTTGGAATCGGTGCAGTGCTCGAAAAAGATGGATGCCCGATCATTTGTACTTCTTGATTTTTGAATGCTGCTGACAGATGATACTCACAGAAACTGAAAGAATCACTGGCAGTATTCTGGGTGGTACGACGTCTTCATAAGTACCTGTCTGGGTTAAAGTTCACAATTGTCACAGACCACCAAGCGCTACAGTTTTTATTCGACCCAAATAAGTCGGTTTCCAAGTCCACAGCCGCCATGGTGCTACGATGGAGTATTACCCTGGTTGCATATAATTACGATATCCTACATCGGCCTGGCAAAACAATTCCGTATGCTGATTTTCTATCAAGATTCTCGCGATTCGCCGCAGCTGGACAGTGTTATTTCATGTCACCTGCCGCTCCAGTGTCGAGAGAGAAGTTATGCAAATACACTAGACGGTATTACTCGTCGGTAATTTCTGCTATCAAGAAACGTAGGCAACCGGAGGTGAGACGAAAGTATCCACAGTTTTTCGTGAATCGAAAGGAATTATGCATACAACCTGACGGAGTACTGTGTCGTGGCGATCGGTTGGTCATACCTCCTCCCCTACGCAAAACGGTTCTACAAGATCTGCATAAAGGTCACCTGAGGATGGAGAAGATGAAGTCTCTGGCTCGGAAAATGTGTTAGTAGCCTGAGGTGGATGCGGACATATGTACAACAGCCAAAAACTGTGATGCGTGTCTAAATAAAGCGAAGTCGAAACCGAACAACTGGAGCTCGTGACCCGACAGCTACATACCACGGCAACGTATACACGCTGATTTCTGCGGTCCGTTCCTGAACAGATACCATACTCTCGTACTGATCGATTCATTCTCGAAATGGCCTGAAGTATTTCTAATATCAACGCCAACCACGTCGTTTGTAGTCCAGGCTCTAAGTAAATGCTTCAGCCGCGAAAGTATCCCACAAGTACTCGTCACCGACAATGATTCCCAGTTCTGTGCATCTGAGTTGAAATGTTGGTTGCATAACGCTGGCTGCCGACATCTGCGAACGGCACCTTGCCACCCATGTTTTAACCGTGCTGCAGAAAATTTGGTACGTACTATAATTTGAAGACGTTGCCGGGATCGGAGATGTTTCTGGACAATTTTCTATTGCAATATCGGGACGCAGTGCATTCGACGACGAACCAGACTGCAGCCATGTTGTTCAAATCAAGAAGTCCCAAGTCGTCACTAAGATGCTTGGATTTCAGCGATGTAACATATTTTCGAGGCAACGATCTCCGACCAGGCAGTGGGATCATTACAAGGCGACTTGGTCAATCCATGGTCGAGATCACAGACCTTAAAGACACAACCGTACACCGGCGCCACCTTGGTCAAATTCACTCCAGAGAAGCTCTTGAACGCGTAGCAGAAACCGTGACCGAGAATGATGATCGTGCTGCTCCAAACGAAGACGAAACAGTCGATGAAACGCAACTACAGCCTATTGCACCAGTTCGAAGATCTGTAGGTCAAGCAAGCCGAATCGATGAGGAACTTCTGAGAGAGGAAGGTTGTTGTGACTCGACTGTCCCCACACGCGGTCCAGTGCACCATAGCTTCACTCCCAGTATTCAGCCAATCGGGTAAAGCCGGGCCGTAGCTGTTAGATCGTCTAGATACAGCGAAGTCGCCTTGTGATTGGTCAGGACGTTATCTGCTAATGAATATATGCCTATTTTTGTATATAAACGAGTGAGCACCAACCAAACGCAACATAATACACTCTTGCTGTTTCGTCTGGTCTTGTCGTTCTTCCAGTGCACGTAGTCCGGGTCCAGGTCATTTCATTTCGTACGATTTGCCGGTTAGATACGATTGCTACAGATATACAAAGATTGTCGGCACTCGAACGTCGACTTCTTCCAAGCACTGCTGGATCTCCGTGGAGACACCGTATTAGCAATGCTGAGGTATGACAGAGGGTCTCAGGCGCACGAACCAAATCACTAGATGGAACGCTAAAGCTTATCAGGCTGTGGTTTGGACATATGTTGCACATATCTCTGGAAAGGATCCCACGGCGCGCAATGTTCTCTGAGACGGGTGATGGTTAGAGGATGAGTAAGGGTCATCAGTCAATAACACAGAAGAAATGTATGAAAAGCTTTACCAGGGAACTTGATCATGTAGGGCGTGTTAGACATCCTGGTTGGGGTCCAAGACCTATCCCCCCCCTACTCAATGGGTAGATATGTCAGACGACGTAGCTCGGTGTCGTGTTCAGTAGCACTCTTGTATTCATAAACATTCTTTGGCGACTTGGTACTATTTATAGTTCGTTTCTTGTTCATTTCATATTCTCGTATTTTTCTAATTATTTACGACTGCGGTTGCCGCTGAGAGATAACAACTAAAGCCAACGCAACCAGTACATGGATAATGGTTCTTTGAGCTGAATGCGATTCAGTGATTGTTCATCGCCGAGGAGACGATATGTGAGACGTGTGCCATATTGGTGATCACTCATGAGTGCATGATTGATCAAATGGTGCGATTAACTGGAATATCACCGAATTCTTAGTGGACAGTATTGCAGAGCATCGACTGAATGCATCAAAGGCAATCCAAGACAAACATTTCATGTTGCTTTTGACTGGCACATGGATATGCTGTTGCATTGCATATTTTTTCTTGTTCGTTATCGGGATATCGAAGGCTTGGAAGCATTTGGGCAATAACACATAGTCTAAATCAAAACAACCGTCAGGACCAGTGAAGTGCAGATGTCAAACAAAAATTATGAACACCGACTAGCAAACTCATTCGGTAACTCAGTGCTTCAAAAAAAACCTCGGCATCTCCGATTTGGTCGTTTTATCAGATCAAGCATTGCGATAATTTGGTGGTCCCACGATTCACCTCGAGCACTGAACACTCTGCATGTCCCAACTACCTTAACCTGTTTAAATGGTCAACATAAAAAGGGGTTAATATGGCTGGGGCATGTGCTACGCATGCTCACCGATAGACCTCCTCGGCGTACGCTGTTATCTGAGGCAGGTAGTGGATGGAAGGTAGGTTGGGATGGTCAGTCCATGACAGCAAAAACGCATGAAAACATTGACCAGTGAACTTGTGAAGGACGTGTGGGATTTCTCAGTTTGGGTTTTTGAGGTCCGTCCATCAGGAGTTTGGAGACATTAGGTGATACGGCAATGTATTGCGTTGTGGCGCAGTTGTCGGTCACTTCTGAGTCGTACAGAAGACAGATCCTAAGACCTCGATTAATAATGGACACACGGACATCACGTCAACATCATGGATCATTGAGTTTTATGATACTCAACCCCATACTCTGGATACGTGAATACCTGTGGGTGAAATTCCGATGCTTAGTTGGTATAACTTATCCACACGGTTTACTGCCTCCACTGAAACCGCAAAAACCTGTTGTTCGAACTTTTAATGCCCAAAACCATATCATAAAATTTGAGGGGATAAAACGAAACACGAGAATTTCTACGCAGTCTATTATGCACATCAGAAAAAAAAAACTTGGAATTTACCTGGCTCTTCTGTTAGAGGCACCGCCATTTTCACGTTTAAGTTCTGGTTTAAGACCCCTATTCTTACAATCGTACAGCGGTCTCTGGGATCACAAGAATAGGAAGTCGAAGCATGATGATGCGGTAGACAGAAACTCAGTCGAGTCTAAACTGAGCTCGGTTCTCGCTCGGGAGCTGTTCACGAGCGTTTGATAAGCGGCGGGGAATCATTCAAAGAAACACTAACAACAAAACACCTATTCTGTATGAAAAAAACATCAATTACGTACCTTATACAACATTCCACCTCGAACCACAGAATGAAGTACCAGTATCGGCGTACAGTTCTTCACTGCATCATGTATAATCTGTGTGGGATTTAAAATAAGGTCTTTCTTTTCTTCTTCTGTCGCTGCCTTGAATTTCTGGAGCTAAAAAAACTTCCTGTTAGTTATGCAAAATTTGAGTACTTGAATTAGCTTTATTTCTCGAAAAGTCAGTCGCATCACTTCACGTGCCGTTTCTCGTTCTCCGCGTTCGGTGATCATTCCAATCATTCTTGATACAAGTGGATCGTGGTTGGTACCTGAGTGCTCCCATTTATCCGCTGGAGCAACGGGTTTGTACAGACGTTCTTCTGTTGGTTCGACAGTCTCTTTCGGAGCCAACAGCTTGGGCTCCAGTGCATAATGATACACTTTTGATCGAAGCGACTGATTACCTTTGAACCAATTACATGTCAAAGACATCCCAAAAGGCATTCGCAACATGTTCCTTTGCTTTAGTGGGCAAACGGAGATTGATATTTAACTTGGCTGAAAAAGGGACAATATTCAAACAGAAGGTGCATCTGTTAAGGTCTGATGTAAACAAAAAAAATACACAATGACGAAATATTCAAATCCACCGAAACATAGATGGGAAACAAACATACTCGGCCACTTTGGATCGAGCATCTATCCTCTGTGAAAACTCACAAGTATCTAAACTGTTCAGGTCATATTTGCTTTGCGAAGTCTTAGAAACGGAACTTCCGGCTTTTGGTGGTAGATAGCACCCCCCCCCACCGTCGTCGTCGGGCTCATTATCACTCCTGACTTACTGAGGTCTTATGCGGGATTCTGTTCCAGGCGTGAGTAGTGCGTTGCCGGCTAGCCCTAATAGTGCAATGGACCTTTGCGGTTATAGGGCACGCCGCTCCCACTGCAGTCAAGAGCAAACATGGAATAAAAAACTATGAAAGTGATTATGACGTAAGTTCTTCTCATCAAAAAACATGCTTTTAAAATTATAATAGAAGGCAAACTAACTGTTATGAACATATCCGAAGCATAAAATTTCATCTAAAAGATGTTTACGTTCAAAAAATCAACAAACGTGCATTTTCACGCCTTAGCAGCTACGCCCACCAATTTATTGCTATCTCTCGTTTTCCACACGGACTTTTTCAACCGTGAGCTCAAGCCGATGCGGCTGAGACTCGGTTTTCCACTTATCCATTCCGTCGTTTGCTGCCCCCCCCCCCCCCAACAGTGGCGACCCCATAAGTGTCTTTGAGAATTGAGAACTTGTTTCTATCAGACCTCAACCACCAAGTTGCCATTCTTGATGACTTCGATGCCCATAGTAGACAGTATTCCACTGTCGTCCGGCCCGTTACCACACCTGATCTACTGGGACCTTATGTGGTTCTCCATTCCAAGTCTTTGGGTCTGGTTGCCGATTATCCCTAATAGTGCACCAAGTCTTAGCAAACACGTGGTTTATCCCTTCCACCGCAAACATGCGCAACCATGTGATGAGAGAACAATAAGGATTGGTTTTAAGACCATACGAACACTTCGGCTGTAGGGCGCGTAGCTGAAGTTTTCGATCCGGTCAATAATGTGGAATTCAACTAGTTTATTTATACAAGCATTCCCAATTGAGCTGGTGATGGCCCCATACCATGCTTTCTCTTCATTTTCCCTTACTTTTTATACTTGATATTATCTTCCTACCTGCATTTGGCTCATCACAAATCCGTCTTATCTCTTCCTCTACCCCCGTATTTCGCCCAGATCTTCCGTGCAATTCCAGACGTATTTTCTGGCGTTAGGTATCAGTCAACTGCGATGGGTCTCGTGAATTTCTGGCCTCCTGACCCTGAAGTGAATTCTGCTTTATTTCCGTTGTTTCTATCTCAGCTCCAAACTTTACCGAGACTGTTCTCCGAGACATGTTTCTTCTTACTCCACACAATCAAACCCGGCAAACTTAGATCTCCTGATTGGTTTCATCGCGCGCACAATTGTGCTGTGAGCATGAAGAACTCAGTATCCAAATGGTGATACTGCTATCCTATTCATCAAAGTCGCAGTCACCCAATGCATGCCAGAAATGAAAGCTCAATTTCCATTCGCTAAAAACGCTGGACGCCTGGTCATTTCTTCCACTGGTAGCCGAAAATTTTTGTACATCGCCAAACCCAAATTTTTAGCCCTCCATCTGTAACCATACCGGCTCTCTAGTCTTCGAACCTCGTGAGAAAGCCCAGGTTTTTTGCCTCCCGGTTTGTTCCTATTTCCATTTTACCTAAACCCTTCAATATTTCACTCCAATTTTGTTTTTACCCGCGTTTTTATTTCCCGTATTACACAAAGGTTCACTGGACCCTACAGTCACTTGCCGAAAATTAACCAGTCGGTCTTGACGGTGTTCCACCCATTGTCCTGAAAATGTGCCACGGAGTCAACTCCCATTCCATGCCATCTTTCCAGTTTTTTGTCCAACCTAGGGGTTTTCTCTCGCTCTGGAAAAAGTCACGACTTTTCATGTATTCGAATGACCTTACCAACTACTACCCTGTTTCATCAACTTCTGCAATTTCACAAGTTATGGATGCCGTAATGTGACTGAATGCTCCCCTTTACTATACGTTAAGTGAATTAGAATATATCGGGTAATCCTCGTAATTAAGGGATATACTGTGAAAGGGGGTTGTGGGAAGAACATACACGTAAGAGCCAGTTTGCTGATCCTGCTTTTAAAAGAAGGGAAGTTGTAAGTGAATGGGAAGACAAAAAGAGGGAGTGTTTCACAGTCAGGAGAAATAAAGATTGAAAGATAGAAGTACAACATCTGGTGACAGAAACTTGATAAGGATGACCATCTGCCTGGGAACATGACGATCAGGGAAAAATTATAGGAAGAGGAAATGCTGGAGCAAGTTCTGACGAAAAAGACCAAAAACAAGACCGATAGAGGAGGGATAACGAAGCAATCGCCCGACGATGAGCTAGTGACTGCAGGGTGGAGGTTAAATAGTGGTTGTCGATCAGCCGGATGGCCTTTCGTTGAACCCGATCAAGAAGAGAAAAAGCAGACGAGGCCCCACCCAACACGTCACTGCAGTGTTCAAGTACGGTGCGGATTAAAGCTTTGTACAGCACATGAACTGGTGCGAAGAAGCGTCTGTCGCGAAACAGAAAACCACGCTTACGCGCAGCACGAGAAGCGAGCTGAGATATGAGAAGGGACCATTATGAATAAGTTCTAGATGGGCCGGGAAGAGATATAAAATCTGTGGACGTGAAGAACTGCTGGGCGACCGCCGATAAGAACTCCGGCCTCGTCGGTCCCCGATGATCTACTGGCTCTCATCATGCGTTTCTGGTCGTCAGTGATCGCCAACCACAGAGAAACGCTGTTGGTTTGCTAAACCAACATCGAAGGCTTTCGATCGCATCTGACATGAATGTTTGATGTCTAAACTGCCTACTTTCGAATTTCTTCCGTCCCCTTCGGGTGTCAAGTTTTCTCAGAAACCGGACCATCTCCATCCGAGTCTACGGGATACAACCAAAATCGTTCTCAGTGAATGATGGTGTTGCACAAGATTCCAAACATTCCTTGCTTTTTTTGCTTTCTAACAACAGTATCCTTCGCATCAATGTCAACCTCATTCGTGCTTTGCCAGCCAAGTCACTCGACACTACTGTCTTTCGTACTCTACTTCTCATCATGCCACCATCAATATCGATAGCGACCGCCAAGCTCTTGTTACATCATTCAGTTCTGACCCACTTGGGGCTTCGCAAATCGTGTTCTGTTGTGTTTCTCAAATATCTACCTGATCTCACCAAAACACCGTTCTTTTACCCCCATTTTGATTTGATTCGGTTTCCCTTCGTCCCACCAACTCGATCCTTCTATTGGGTCTTTCGATAATCTCATTTCTTGGTTTTCACACGTGTTTACTTGCTTCTTGTGCTAACCCAAAAATTGGTTTTCTATTTTGGGCCAGGTTTTTCTTCAGTCCTATCCATTTTGTTTGATCATACAAAGCACGATCTCGTCCCCATGACTGCAATCATGTATGGAGTGTAGCTTAGTTTTCTTGTTTTCTCTCGACCGGGTTCAACGTAAAACAATCCACCTGACCAATGACGCAGCTTTGACATCCCATCTACAGTCACTTTTCCATCTTCGGGTGTTCACTTTATTATCCTTATTATGCTCATGTCTACTTATGCCTTAACTATGGTTTTGTTACAGGTTGATTGAAGCCTAACATCGGGTCCTCCGTGTGTTTGCTAATCATTAAACTAGTTCAGAAGTGCACGTTTGTCTCTCGTACTTGAGGCGATTTCGACACCCATCTGATCATGAGCACCGGACACCGTACAGCATAACACGCGAAGAGTGAAACGAGAACCAAAGTGTATCTGGGGTATGAAGCACGATTACAGAGGTGATGTCTTGTACGCGCATTTCGCAGACAGGATGTCTACGAACGTTGGAGGCAGCCAAGTGAAATTTACGTTCATCCCTTGTTCGTGACTGACATTTGACATAGGAATTATACAGCATATGGAAAGTGTTGTAGGACAGCTTCCCTAAAGAACGGTGAATTTGATCGAGGATGCTCCAGACCGAGACGCACTGTTCCCGTGTGGTCTTCGACTTCGTAGAAAGGCTGACACTAAAACCAGATCACATCCACAACCTGCTGTTTGTAGCAAGGTCCCAGATAGGTTGCAACACGTTGGAAATAGAATGACCTACACACGAGCGGACACGCTTCGTTATATTTGGGGGTATAGTTCACATTCAGGAAAAGCGCATTCAGTTCTTGCAGAATTTGTCTATTCGCATGAGAACGAAGTACGGGCCACAGATCATATCAGGTTAGGTCGCAGGATTTGCGGCTTTGGGAAGTGGACGTCCAGATTCTCGCACTAGAGGATTGCCAAGTACCCACTGTGCTCCGAACGCCAGATGATCCGAAGTTTGATTGTTGAATGATGGACTGCAAGAAAGATAATGAAAAGCAGGTTCCCTCCCGGAAAACCGGCAATCTTATTGGGTAGACAGGTTCATTGCCTCAACTAGTTGCCATGCTTACCTCAGAGAATCCCCCGTGGGCGTACCGAATAAATAAAACGACTTAGAGTTCCGAACTTCATTGAGTGTGGTGTGGAAGCAAATGTTTCATGTCATAGAAAGAAAGGGGAAGGACAGATGATATTAAAAAAGCAAGATGGAGGTGTGTTCAGCTGGCTAGTCAATCTGGAAAAGCCTCCTTTCAGTAGCCACTCGGTTGACGTTTAAACATGACGACTGTGTCTTGTTATCACCTTGAGTGGTAGTTTGTTTCAGTCATTTGTTAAGCGCTGCGAGAACAAATGTGCTCAAACGGTTCCAGTGGCCCTGGGTTTCGTTAGTTTATGTTTGTGCTCTCTGAGGGTTGCGTTGTTGCATAGATCTGGTAGCGGCTTGTCGACTTCATAAACCCCAATGAGCTTGTAGTGACCTCGATCGTTTTGAGAAGATGATTATTTTCTGGACACCATTTTGGATCTATTTTCTCCACGATCTTTTCTGACGTTTGACATTGATCTCAGTGTTCTCCGGTTTCGTACGTTTTACTGGACTGACTTTTCCGAGGTTTCCATCGACCTCGTTTTGAATCACTTTCACTTTCGGTCGTTCGCCGATTGTGCACGCTCGCGGTTCGCTTTCTGCACAGCCGTCGCGTTTCAATCCGTTTTCCGTTCGGTGTATCTCTCGTATCGGTACTGTTTCGGTGCCACGATATATAGAATACACCTCGCATCTGCAAACCGACTCGCGTCTTCTCTATTCGTCCGATAGAGGGGATATCGTTGGTATTCCGCTGCTAGACCCAATAGGAGACACGTTCGCCAGCCGCTATATTGGTGAGCCCGAAACTTCCAGACCTTTCTGGATTATTCGCCCGCCCGGTGGGTCTGTGATTTTTCGCTGTTTCACGTCCTCTTTTTGTTGCACGATATTTTTTACGATATATTATCGCAACGTAACCATGTCAGAGGATAAGATGCAGCTCGACACAGATCTCACTTTGTCTGCGGTTGCTCTTAAACCCGTGGCGTTTATCCCACATGATCCTGAGGTTTGGTTTGCAGCCTCAGAGCTGCAATTTGAGGCACATAGGATTATCGGCCAACGCCAACGATTTTCCTATGCCTTAGAGGCAATCCCGGGCGATGGTATCGCCTCAGTGAGGGATTTAGTATTAAATCCTCCTCAAGAGCAGCCGTACGATCGGCTTAAGGAGGCCATACTGCAACATTTCCTTTCTTCTCGGAAGGAACGGTTACGTCAGCTACTGGCACGGCACTCCATAGGGGATACGAAACCCAGCCGCCCCCTAGCTCACCTCCGGTCCTTGGCAGGGCCCGCCGATGAGGATTCGGAGATAGTTAAGGAACTATGGTTGGATTCTTTACCCTTCCGTGTTCAGACCACCGTTACTGCTCTCCTCGAGGACTCGTCCTTGGAACGAGCAGCCGCCGTGGCTGACAAGATTGTCGCACGTGTCGGCAGTGGGGCTAATCCCCTCATCGCCACGACATCGCGCAATCCTAGGGGTGTTGACCTGGATGAATCGCCAGAGAGGCCTCGGCACTCTCGATCCATCCAGCGCCGCCTGTCCTTCAAGGACAAAGTTAAAATACCGACTCATCGCAGTAGCCCACGTAAACAACGGCACGGACGGGCGCCCTCCACTGCCCACGTCCGCCGTGAACCCGCCTCACCTGCCTCGTCCAAACCAGATCATCCTACCAGCGGCTCTTGTTGGTTCCACCGCGTTTTCGGACCAGCCGCCCGTAAGTGCAGACAGCCGTGTTCATACGCGGCGGGAAACGCCACTGCCGGCGAGTAGAAGCGGCCGTACTCGCCGGCAATCAGTCTCAAGTTGGCCGTTTATTTTACGTGCATGATTCGTGCACTAACGCTAGGTTCCTAGTCGATACTGGGGCCCAAGTTTCTGTCTTGCCGGTCGGTAAAGACAAGCCACGAGCTTCTTTGCTTCGGCTGTCAGCGGCGAATGGTTCCTCCATTCCTACCTACGGCACGAGACAGTTTGCGGTCAACCTGGGACCACGACGACGGTATCTGTGGACGTTCATTCTTGCGGATGTTCCCACAAGCATACTGGGAATCGATTTTCTGCAGCACTATGAATTACTTGTTGATTCACGTAGGCTGCAGCTTATCGATCCTTCGTCGCACACTAAATTTACGGGTCTTTCAGCTCGAACAGATGCACATCGAATCACAGGATTTTTTTCTAACATTCCTCACGATTTTCAGTCTTTGTTTATTAAATTCCCCATATTGACTAAACCATTTGAAGAGATAGAGACAGTGACCGATCGTGTGGCACACCACATTGTCACTAACGGACCACCAGTCACGGCACGACCTCGCCGACTGGCACCGGACAATTTGGCTTTCGCCAAACGTGAGTTTGACACTTTACTTTCTAAAGGTATTGTTCGTCCTTCTCACAGTCCATGGGCCTCACCACTACACATGGTTCTTAAGAAAGACGGCATTAGCTGGCGACCATGTGGCGACTATCGCGCACTAAATTCGGTTACCCGTTACGATAGTTATCCGATACCCCACATACACGACATCACGGCATCACTTCACGGCACGACTGTATTTTCTAAGATCGATTTGGTGCGAGCCTATCACCAGATCCCAGTCGCTGCTGAAGATGTCGAGAAAACAGCTGTCACGACTCCTTTTTGTTTGTTCGAGTTCCTACGTATGCCTTTTGGTTTGCGAAATGCTGCTCAGACATTCCAGAGGTTTGTCGATAACATTACGCGAGACTTGGAATTTGTTCACGTCTATATCGATGACTTGCTAATCGCATCACCGAGCGTAGATGAACATTTTCAACATTTGACGCTACTATTTCAACGTTTGTCAGAACATCGAATAGTAGTCAATCCTGATAAATGTGAACTTGGCAAACCGGAACTTGTGTTCCTCGGCCACAAGATCACTCGACAGGGTATTAAGCCTTGCGAGGATAAAGTGCGCGCTATTCTAGATTACGCCGTACCGTCCTCAATCAAGGAGCTCAAGGCATTTTTGGGGTTAGTTAACTTTTATCGTCGTTTCATACCCCACGCCGCTGAACGTTTGCTTCCATTAACTGACCTACTTCGTGGCAATCTACGTAAATTGTCGCTTACGGATGCCGCACGAGTAGCGTTCTCGGAGATTAAAGCGACATTAGCTCAGACCACGCTCCTAATGCACCCAGTTCCATCCGTCACGCTAAGCATAGCGGCGGATGCATCCGACTTTGCCATCGGAGCGGTCCTGCAACAGTCTGTTTCTGGGATATGGCAGCCATTAGAGTTTTTTTCTCGACGCCTCAATCCCACGGAAACCAAATATAGTGATTTTGGTCGCGAACTGCTGGCTGCATATAATGCCGTTAAGCACTTCCGCCATGTAGTCGAGGGTCGAAATTTAATCCTCTTTACAGACCATAAGCCTTTGACGTATGCATTGCATACTAAGTCGGACCGCTACTCCCCACGAGAAGTCAGACATTTAGACTATATTTCACAGTTCACGACTGACCTACGACACGTTAAAGGTGAGTCGAACTGCGTTGCAGATGCTTTGTCGCGTATTCCGCTTAATTCCATTAAATCTCCGGTTCTAGACATCCCTGCCATGGCTGCAGCACAGGCACAGGATTCTTCATGTATGGAAGCAGCTCAGTCATCGTCGCTACAGTGTCAGTCCGTACCTCTGGCCACCAGTGCTGGGACTATACTCTGCGACATGTCTACTGGCATACCTCGACCAGTCGTATCCTCTACATATCGACGTCTCGTGTTCGATACCCTACATGGACTATCACATCCAGGCATCGCAGCCAGTCTCCGATTAGTAGCTGCACGATACGTCTGGCCGTCCATGAATAAAGATGTTCGTATGTGGGCAAAACAGTGTCTACAATGTCAACGATCTAAAGTGCATAGGTACGTAGCTTCGCCTATCGGTACTTTTGCTACGCCTGATGCTCGCTTCGATCATATCCACGTGGACATTGTGGGTCCATTGACCCCATCACACGGGTATACCTACTTATTAACGTGCATCGATAGATTTACGAGGTGGCCGAGGCTATTCCCATCTCTGTCGTCACGGACGAATCAGTGGCTCGACATCTGATAGAACGATGGATAGCTTCATATGGTTGTCCTTCCACAATCACTACCGATCGAGGGCAACAATTTGAGTCCGATCTATTCTCTTCATTAACTCACATGCTGGGTACGGAACGCATTCGCACGACCGCGTACCATCCGGCATCGAATGGTTTAGTCGAACGTTTTCATCGCCAACTCAAAGCGGCTCTTAGAGCACACGAGAGCCCCGACTGGTACGAAACGTTACCGCTAGTTCTGCTTGGTATCAGGACTTGCATAAAGGCAGATATACAATGTTCCGCCGCAGAACTTGTCTACGGCACGACATTACGACTGCCTGGGGAATTCTTTACGCCACGGAGTACAGACTCACTTGCCGTACAGACTTACGTCCACCGTTTGTCTACGCACATGCAAAATCTCGCTCCGGCGCAGACTCGAATGCAACGACGACAGGTTTTTGTTCCGACCGAACTCGAAACTTGTTCGCATGTATTCATTCGTGTTGATTCGGTACAGAAACCATTACAGCAGCCTTACGAAGGTCCATTTCGCGTGATTTCTCGTCACGATAAGACCTTTAAGGTTGATCGACACGGTCGCGTCGATACCGTTAGCGTCGATCGTCTCAAAGCCGCGTACGTTGATGACAGCGTGTCGCCCGCTGACATGAGATTCGATGTTAACCCTGCACTGCCTGTTGACGACACTTTCGTGTCACGTCAAGGTCTGCAGTTAGCGTTGCCTGCTACGACTTCGAATGAGGCTATCGTCTCACGTTCAAGTCAGCAGTCCGTTGGCCCTGCCACGTCCTCGAATGAGAATACTGTCTCACGTTCAAGTCTGCAGAGCACGTCTATGCACCCGTCCGTGAATGAGGCTCCCGTCTCACGTTCCGGTCGGAAGATCGTTTGCCCAGCACGTTCTCGCGACTAGGTCAAACACGATCTTAACCATTGCACTTCGCAGTAATAACTTTCGTGTTTATCGTTTCGACACGATTTGATATACCTCATTAGTTATTACTGTATTCTAATCAAGTCCATTGCGGTTGCTACACTAGTTTTTCGTTTCTTTTCGTTTCATGGAACCTCGCCATATGGTACGCTTCGCTGGTCCCACGAAATCTGGAGAATTTTGGCACCAACGTTTACATTCTGGATCGGCCTTGTCGCTCTCGTTCCTTGTCATTGACGAACTTACCGATTTGGCTTCCGGATATCATATTGGTTAACGGTTACCCGACGCTGGACGTTATTCGTGTGGCACACCTGGATGACGATTCACGCAACCGATGTCATTGGCAACGAATCTGGTTTACGCTCGACCATCATCCTACGGTTCCTGCATACCACGGATTTTACCCGTCAGCATCCTACAGCAGAGCTACATTCACGTATTTTGCACGCATTCACGCGCACGAATATCGTTTGTATGCCTTCTCCTCCTTGACATTTTTCGAAAGCTTCCCGTGCTTTCTAGCGGGGGGCTGCTGTAGTGACCTCAATCGTTTTGAGAAGATGATTATTTTCTGGACACCATTTTGGATCTATTTTCTCCACGATCTTTTCTGACGTTTGACATTGATCTCAGTGTTCTCCGGTTTCGTACGTTTTACTGGACTGACTTTTCCGAGGTTTCCATCGACCTCGTTTTGAATCACTTTCACTTTCGGTCGTTCGCCGATTGTGCACGCTCGCGGTTCGCTTTCTGCACAGCCGTCGCGTTTCAATCCGTTTTCCGTTCGGTGTATCTCTCGTATCGGTACTGTTTCGGTGCCACGATATATAGAATACACCTCGCATCTGCAAACCGACTCGCGTCTTCTCTATTCGTCCGATAGAGGGGATATCGTTGGTATTCCGCTGCTAGACCCAATAGGAGACACGTTCGCCAGCCGCTATATTGGTGAGCCCGAAACTTCCAGACCTTTCTGGATTATTCGCCCGCCCGGTGGGTCTGTGATTTTTCGCTGTTTCACGTCCTCTTTTTGTTGCACGATATTTTTTACGATATATTATCGCAACGTAACCATGTCAGAGGATAAGATGCAGCTCGACACAGATCTCACTTTGTCTGCGGTTGCTCTTAAACCCGTGGCGTTTATCCCACATGATCCTGAGGTTTGGTTTGCAGCCTCAGAGCTGCAATTTGAGGCACATAGGATTATCGGCCAACGCCAACGATTTTCCTATGCCTTAGAGGCAATCCCGGGCGATGGTATCGCCTCAGTGAGGGATTTAGTATTAAATCCTCCTCAAGAGCAGCCGTACGATCGGCTTAAGGAGGCCATACTGCAACATTTCCTTTCTTCTCGGAAGGAACGGTTACGTCAGCTACTGGCACGGCACTCCATAGGGGATACGAAACCCAGCCGCCCCCTAGCTCACCTCCGGTCCTTGGCAGGGCCCGCCGATGAGGATTCGGAGATAGTTAAGGAACTATGGTTGGATTTTTTACCCTTCCGTGTTCAGACCACCGTTACTGCTCTCCTCGAGGACTCGTCCTTGGAACGAGCAGCCGCCGTGGCTGACAAGATTGTCGCACGTGTCGGCAGTGGGGCTAATCCCCTCATCGCCACGACATCGCGCAATCCTAGGGGTGTTGACCTGGATGAATCGCCAGAGAGGCCTCGGCACTCTCGATCCATCCAGCGCCGCCTGTCCTTCAAGGACAAAGTTAAAATACCGACTCATCGCAGTAGCCCACGTAAACAACGGCACGGACGGGCGCCCTCCACTGCCCACGTCCGCCGTGAACCCGCCTCACCTGCCTCGTCCAAACCAGATCATCCTACCAGCGGCTCTTGTTGGTTCCACCGCGTTTTCGGACCAGCCGCCCGTAAGTGCAGACAGCCGTGTTCATACGCGGCGGGAAACGCCACTGCCGGCGAGTAGAAGCGGCCGTACTCGCCGGCAATCAGTCTCAAGTTGGCCGTTTATTTTACGTGCATGATTCGTGCACTAACGCTAGGTTCCTAGTCGATACTGGGGCCCAAGTTTCTGTCTTGCCGGTCGGTAAAGACAAGCCACGAGCTTCTTTGCTTCGGCTGTCAGCGGCGAATGGTTCCTCCATTCCTACCTACGGCACGAGACAGTTTGCGGTCAACCTGGGACCACGACGACGGTATCTGTGGACGTTCATTCTTGCGGATGTTCCCACAAGCATACTGGGAATCGATTTTCTGCAGCACTATGAATTACTTGTTGATTCACGTAGGCTGCAGCTTATCGATCCTTCGTCGCACACTAAATTTACGGGTCTTTCAGCTCGAACAGATGCACATCGAATCACAGGATTTTTTTCTAACATTCCTCACGATTTTCAGTCTTTGTTTATTAAATTCCCCATATTGACTAAACCATTTGAAGAGATAGAGACAGTGACCGATCGTGTGGCACACCACATTGTCACTAACGGACCACCAGTCACGGCACGACCTCGCCGACTGGCACCGGACAATTTGGCTTTCGCCAAACGTGAGTTTGACACTTTACTTTCTAAAGGTATTGTTCGTCCTTCTCACAGTCCATGGGCCTCACCACTACACATGGTTCTTAAGAAAGACGGCATTAGCTGGCGACCATGTGGCGACTATCGCGCACTAAATTCGGTTACCCGTTACGATAGTTATCCGATACCCCACATACACGACATCACGGCATCACTTCACGGCACGACTGTACTTTCTAAGATCGATTTGGTGCGAGCCTATCACCAGATCCCAGTCGCTGCTGAAGATGTCGAGAAAACAGCTGTCACGACTCCTTTTTGTTTGTTCGAGTTCCTACGTATGCCTTTTGGTTTGCGAAATGCTGCTCAGACATTCCAGAGGTTTGTCGATAACATTACGCGAGACTTGGAATTTGTTCACGTCTATATCGATGACTTGCTAATCGCATCACCGAGCGTAGATGAACATTTTCAACATTTGACGCTACTATTTCAACGTTTGTCAGAACATCGAATAGTAGTCAATCCTGATAAATGTGAACTTGGCAAACCGGAACTTGTGTTCCTCGGCCACAAGATCACTCGACAGGGTATTAAGCCTTGCGAGGATAAAGTGCGCGCTATTCTAGATTACGCCGTACCGTCCTCAATCAAGGAGCTCAAGGCATTTTTGGGGTTAGTTAACTTTTATCGTCGTTTCATACCCCACGCCGCTGAACGTTTGCTTCCATTAACTGACCTACTTCGTGGCAATCTACGTAAATTGTCGCTTACGGATGCCGCACGAGTAGCGTTCTCGGAGATTAAAGCGACATTAGCTCAGACCACGCTCCTAATGCACCCAGTTCCATCCGTCACGCTAAGCATAGCGGCGGATGCATCCGACTTTGCCATCGGAGCGGTCCTGCAACAGTCTGTTTCTGGGATATGGCAGCCATTAGAGTTTTTTTCTCGACGCCTCAATCCCACGGAAACCAAATATAGTGATTTTGGTCGCGAACTGCTGGCTGCATATAATGCCGTTAAGCACTTCCGCCATGTAGTCGAGGGTCGAAATTTAATCCTCTTTACAGACCATAAGCCTTTGACGTATGCATTGCATACTAAGTCGGACCGCTACTCCCCACGAGAAGTCAGACATTTAGACTATATTTCACAGTTCACGACTGACCTACGACACGTTAAAGGTGAGTCGAACTGCGTTGCAGATGCTTTGTCGCGTATTCCGCTTAATTCCATTAAATCTCCGGTTCTAGACATCCCTGCCATGGCTGCAGCACAGGCACAGGATTCTTCATGTATGGAAGCAGCTCAGTCATCGTCGCTACAGTGTCAGTCCGTACCTCTGGCCACCAGTGCTGGGACTATACTCTGCGACATGTCTACTGGCATACCTCGACCAGTCGTATCCTCTACATATCGACGTCTCGTGTTCGATACCCTACATGGACTATCACATCCAGGCATCGCAGCCAGTCTCCGATTAGTAGCTGCACGATACGTCTGGCCGTCCATGAATAAAGATGTTCGTATGTGGGCAAAACAGTGTCTACAATGTCAACGATCTAAAGTGCATAGGCACGTAGCTTCGCCTATCGGTACTTTTGCTACGCCTGATGCTCGCTTCGATCATATCCACGTGGACATTGTGGGTCCATTGACCCCATCACACGGGTATACCTACTTATTAACGTGCATCGATAGATTTACGAGGTGGCCGAGGCTATTCCCATCTCTGTCGTCACGGACGAATCAGTGGCTCGACATCTGATAGAACGATGGATAGCTTCATATGGTTGTCCTTCCACAATCACTACCGATCGAGGGCAACAATTTGAGTCCGATCTATTCTCTTCATTAACTCACATGCTGGGTACGGAACGCATTCGCACGACCGCGTACCATCCGGCATCGAATGGTTTAGTCGAACGTTTTCATCGCCAACTCAAAGCGGCTCTTAGAGCACACGAGAGCCCCGACTGGTACGAAACGTTACCGCTAGTTCTGCTTGGTATCAGGACTTGCATAAAGGCAGATATACAATGTTCCGCCGCAGAACTTGTCTACGGCACGACATTACGACTGCCTGGGGAATTCTTTACGCCACGGAGTACAGACTCACTTGCCGTACAGACTTACGTCCACCGTTTGTCTACGCACATGCAAAATCTCGCTCCGGCGCAGACTCGAATGCAACGACGACAGGTTTTTGTTCCGACCGAACTCGAAACTTGTTCGCATGTATTCATTCGTGTTGATTCGGTACAGAAACCATTACAGCAGCCTTACGAAGGTCCATTTCGCGTGATTTCTCGTCACGATAAGACCTTTAAGGTTGATCGACACGGTCGCGTCGATACCGTTAGCGTCGATCGTCTCAAAGCCGCGTACGTTGATGACAGCGTGTCGCCCGCTGACATGAGATTCGATGTTAACCCTGCACTGCCTGTTGACGACACTTTCGTGTCACGTCAAGGTCTGCAGTTAGCGTTGCCTGCTACGACTTCGAATGAGGCTATCGTCTCACGTTCAAGTCAGCAGTCCGTTGGCCCTGCTACGTCCTCGAATGAGAATACTGTCTCACGTTCAAGTCTGCAGAGCACGTCTATGCACCCGTCCGTGAATGAGGCTCCCGTCTCACGTTCCGGTCGGAAGATCGTTTGCCCAGCACGTTCTCGCGACTAGGTCAAACACGATCTTAACCATTGCACTTCGCAGTAATAACTTTCGTGTTTATCGTTTCGACACGATTTGATATACCTCATTAGTTATTACTGTATTCTAATCAAGTCCATTGCGGTTGCTACACTAGTTTTTCGTTTCTTTTCGTTTCATGGAACCTCGCCATATGGTACGCTTCGCTGGTCCCACGAAATCTGGAGAATTTTGGCACCAACGTTTACATTCTGGATCGGCCTTGTCGCTCTCGTTCCTTGTCATTGACGAACTTACCGATTTGGCTTCCGGATATCATATTGGTTAACGGTTACCCGACGCTGGACGTTATTCGTGTGGCACACCTGGATGACGATTCACGCAACCGATGTCATTGGCAACGAATCTGGTTTACGCTCGACCATCATCCTACGGTTCCTGCATACCACGGATTTTACCCGTCAGCATCCTACAGCAGAGCTACATTCACGTATTTTGCACGCATTCACGCGCACGAATATCGTTTGTATGCCTTCTCCTCCTTGACATTTTTCGAAAGCTTCCCGTGCTTTCTAGCGGGGGGCTGCTGTAGTGACCTCAATCGTTTTGAGAAGATGATTATTTTCTGGACACCATTTTGGATCTATTTTCTCCACGATCTTTTCTGACGTTTGACATTGATCTCAGTGTTCTCCGGTTTCGTACGTTTTACTGGACTGACTTTTCCGAGGTTTCCATCGACCTCGTTTTGAATCACTTTCACTTTCGGTCGTTCGCCGATTGTACACGCTCGCGGTTCGCTTTCTGCACAGCCGTCGCGTTTCAATCCGTTTTCCGTTCGGTGTATCTCTCGTATCGGTACTGTTTCGGTGCCACGATATATAGAATACACCTCGCATCTGCAAACCGACTCGCGTCTTCTCTATTCGTCCGATAGAGGGGATATCGTTGGTATTCCGCTGCTAGACCCAATAGGAGACACGTTCGCCAGCCGCTCACGAACGTCTTCTATAAGCTGTCTGGACGTCTCAATTAGGTCTCCCCGTAGGCATCGTCTGTTTGGCAGGGACAGATTGAGTGCTTTGAGTCGTTCTTCATAGGTCGTATCGCGCAACGTGGTGATTATTTCAGCAAATCGTCTTTGGACGCTTTCCAGCAGCCGCTTGTCCCTTACCAGTGTTGGTGCTCAGACTGGAAAGCAATATGCCAGGTGGAGGCGTACATAGGTTTTGTAATGTGGTCCAGTTATTCTGGTATCCCGAGGCCTGATAGTCCGACACAGCTGAAACTGCCTTTTATCACCTCTGGCTACTGTCGCAAGGCATTGTTGGGTGTCGTGTGTTAGGCAAGGATAGTCGCCCTCTTAACGAAGTGATCATTTTATACCACCTCCGGTTTCTCGGACATGTTTTACAAATGCCTGTCCATCGCCTACCTTCCCGTGCCCTATTCACACGTGCTGGGGAAGGCTGGAAGAAGCGACGCGGTGGTCACATCGTAATTTGGCGTACAGGTGTGAAGAAGCTAGCATCAGCATTGGCTTCGGTTTCTGCTTCCCGCCTCCTGGTTGGGGCCCAAAGGACTAGGACTGTTGTTGGTTCGAGACGTTGAGGGACATGGCTAACAATAGAAGTTAGTGGTAATAATGCTGTGCATTCTGTATGCCTATCGAACTCTCGTGACCCGAAATCAAAAATATCATTCCGGCAAACAAAATGATAAAAAGATGTACGGTCAGAAGCAAACAAATTCAGCAACTTTTTCTCCCACTAACTGTTCTTTTTATTACATTATACTCCCCTTCCCCTATATATATATATATATATATATATATATATATATATATATATATATATATATCGATAGTAAGTAGTATGTTAACGTGTGAGCAAACTTTCCCCGCAAGCACACGACCGGTCTCATATATATTCACTAGGATCTAATTTGAATCGTCCGGAGCGTGAATGGATACTCTTCATTGAAGAGCCCACAAATGAATCACAACTGTGATTTCTTATAGTTATTCGTGTCTGGGTCACTGCTAACCCAACGAACAACGAGGCTGCATGTGCAAGCGCTCATATTGATAGTAAGAAGTATGTTAACGTGCGGACAAAATTTCCCTGCAAGCATACGACCGGTTTCGCGGTTGTTGCCGCTCATCAGGTATGCGTACCCGGTACTCCTCTGCCCACTCGTCTTCATACTTGTACACTCCGATGTTATATGTCTACTAGAATATAATTTGAATCGTCTGGAGTGTGAATGGATACTCTCCATCGAAGAGCCTACAAATTTGTCCACACGTTTACATACTTCTTACTATCAATATGAGCGCTTGCACATGCAGCCTCGTTGTTCGTTGGGTTAGCAGTGACCCAGACACGAATAACTATAAGAAATCCCAATTGTGATTCATTTGTGGGCTCTTCAATGAAGAGTACCCATTCACACTCCAGACGATTCAAATTATATTCTAGTAGACATAACATCGGAGTGTACAAGTATGAAGACGAGTGGGCAGAGGAGTACCGGGTACGCACACCTGATGAGCGGCAACAACCGTGAAACCGGTCGTATACTTGCAAGGAAATTTTGTCCACACGTTAACATACTACTTACTATCAATATATATATATATATATATGTATATATATATATATATATATATTATAGAGAAGTCAAGGGGTACGCTGAGTTGTAAAACGTTTATTATATATATATTATATATATATATATATATATATATATATATATATATATATATATATAATACATATACATATGTACTGCTGGGTAGAGTTGAATGTCTCGTGCACTTGATACCAAGATCTTTTACGACCTCAGCTGTTTCCATCACCCGTCACCGAAGTTCCGAGCCTCTCCTTCCCCACTGCCCTGAGAGTATGTCTTGGGGCTTTTTTACTATTCTGTACTAGCCTTGCTTCGCACTGCAGTTTTTTGTATTACATGTTTGCAAATGAGTGTACACACCCGGCCACTTGGGATCTTATGTGGTTCTCCGCCAATCCAAGTCTCAGGGTTTGGTTGCCGGTTATCCCCAGTAGTGCAGCGGGTCTTCGTGATTATGGGGTGAATGATCCTTCCACTGCACTCATGCGTGTAAGCATGTAATAGAGAAATAAAAATAAAAATTGTAAGAAGTATATATCACACAGAGCCACAAAACCGCACTGCACTATTGGGGATAATAGGCAGCCAGAACCAAAGACTTGGAATGGAGGACCACATAAGGTCCCATTAGACCAGGTGTGGTAACGAGCAGGACGACAGTGGAATACTGTCTACCACCAAAGTAAGGAAACCGGTGATGGCAGGATTTCCACACTTCTAGTGCACGTTCGCGCGCCCTCAAGTACTTTGGGAAGTGAAGGAGACTCTCTCGCTTGTTTGTCTGCTTTTTCGGCCCTGTTGACTTACCAAGGAGGTCGCGGCCTCTTCTTCCTATCCTCCTCAGTGGAGCAAAATCATCTGTTTTCCTCGTCACGTTACCTTTAATGATCGATCACTAACCCCTATTGTGAGGGTGGTGGTTGTCCAATGTATGCTCTCTGCTGCTACCTTAAGAGCTTGCAAGCTCTTGCAAGCGATGACCATGGTCATCGACTTTTCCAAATTTCCCTCCTAATTTGTGGGGGATCACCGGAGCATCCCCTCTTAAGAGGGACCTTATAACATCATGGTTGTTTCTGTCCATAAGGATAGTTACATCGAGTTGGTCAACTTCGACAGGGATCCTGGCAGGGCCACTAAAAATGTGGTATGCGGGATGCAATGTCTCCTGTGGGGGTTGTACGTGCATGATCTGCAAAGACAGAAGGAAAACTCGGTGAGCTGGGGCTGATTAAGTGCATAAGCAAGCATTAACACGTATACCGATAAAGACGGGGGTGGCGATCTGTGTGAGCTCACTACACGGTGCGTAATAGCACAGACCAGCCGTGGTGTAGCGCAGAACACCAGTTTAGTTCAGTTCAGTTCAGTTCAGTTCAGTTTGCACAGGACTTGGTGTGGCTAGAGCCAATCGTGTGTCCAGATAGTTGTGTTGTCGGCGCGTTTCCGTAGCTCCCAACACTGCGTGATTTTCTTTTTCTGAAAGGCAGAAATTTTGTGCAGTATCAGCCCTGGCAGAGTAAGGTGGAAACAATAAGTAAATTGCATCTGACCCTAAAAGCTGCTTAGCATAACTCGGGGTATACCGCCACCCAACATAGGTCTAGTGCTTTCTTAAAGGCCTTCACTGTTGTGGTATTTATGACCTCTTCCGGGAGCTTATTCCAATAGGGTACCACTCTATTTGAGAAGTACTTCGCCCTAATTTGGAGCCTCGAATGTTTCCTTTGTAATCTAAGGCTATGCCCCCTTGTGCCTCTCTCGGGGATCAGCGAAAAAAGGTCTTCTCGACTTCTTCCTGACAGTCCTTTCATTACCTTGAAGGTTTCTATCAAATCCCCGCGAATGCGCCGTCTTTCCATCGAGAATAGGTCTAGGGCACGGAGACGCTCTGTGTAGTTAAACCCCCTTTGCCCAGCCACCATTCTAGTGGCTAGCCCTTGCACTTTCTCCAGACAGTCGATATCTTTCTGGTAGTACGGTGCCCAGGCCTGCACGCAGTACTCCATATGCGGCCTAACTATGGCCTGATATATCGGAACGAATATCTCCGGATCTCTACACGACATAATGGATCTAACTCGAAAGAGTTCCCTCCTGGCCGTATTGGCTGCTGAGGTGCACTGCTTTGACGGCTTAAAGCTGTTGTCCATTATAACGCCCAAGTCTTTGACCTGCGAGACCACTTGCAACGAACCCACACTATTCTCACTAGCCCCTGTATTTGTGGTCAAGCATTGACACTTGGTGAGGTTTAGTGGAAGGTCCCATTTGCGTGCCCAGTTTTGTACTGCTAACACGTCAAGTTCTATATCTACTCCAGCTATCTTGACGTCATCGGCAAACATAAAGGTGGGGTTTGTAAGCCCACGTGCTAGGTCGTTGATGAAGATGAGGAAGAGCAGAGGGCCGAGCACCGAGCCCTGTGGCACCCCACTCGTTACACCTTCCGGTTTTGAAACATGGTTCCCCACCTTAACACTAAAGGTTCGCCCTGCTAAGAAACTACTTATCCATTGTCTGGCCTTTCCAACAATTCCCATGGACTGCAGTTTGACGTCCAGAAATCTGTGGTTCACGGAATCAAATGCCTTGCTGAAGTCCAAGTAACAGACCGTAATCGATTGCCCTTCGTCCAGACGCTTGGTTACCTCATCGAGGAACAGCAGGAGATTCGTCAGACAGGATCGCCCTGCCACAAACCCATGCTGAGCATTTGATATGAGGTTGTGTTGAACCAAATGCCTAGAGATCTGTTTCCTGACTATTCGCTCCAGGCACTTACACAGTACTGAAGTCAAGCTAACCGGCCGGTAATTTTCCGCCTTTTGCCGGGGCCCACTCTTGTAAATGCCTACCACTGTTGCTCTCCCCCAGTCTCCCGGCACAGTTACCTCTCTAAGTGGCGTTTCATACAGCTTCGTCAGCGGAGCCTTCAGGACCTCGGCCAGAGGCTGAACGATTGCTGGATGAATCCCATCTGGACCTGCTGCTTTATTTCTATTCAGGGTTAGCAACTCCGCGTACACTTCTTCCTCTCCCACAGTAAGTTCGGGTATTGGGGGCGCCTGGGGGCCCTCCACTCTTTCCTCCAAACTATTTTCTGGTCGATATATGCTCTTGAAGAATGCCTAGAGCTTGTCAGCCTTGTCCTCGTTGTTTAAAGCTAGTCGTCCCTGTGCTCCCTCCAAAGTTGCTACACACTCTCTCATACGTTTGTGAGATTGCACGTAGGCGTAGAATCGCTTTGGGTTTGTGCGGACCGACGCAGCTAACCGACGCCCGAAAGCATATTTCTCCACTCTTTGGATCTCTTGAGCTCTGTTCCTATCCATCTTATAGCTATTCCATACCCCTTGAGTTTTGTACAGCCTGTAAACCGCCCATCGTTGCCTACGAATAACTATGGCCTTGCGGACTTTTGACTTCCACCATGGGGGTAGATTTCTACTGCTAGCCACCCTCAGGGGCGCAAACTCATCTGTAAGTTCGAGTAGTCCCATCTTGATGGTCTCCGAACGTTTCTCTACGAAGGCGTTTTTGTGTCTCGGTGTCCACTGAATTTCCTCCGCCTCCCTCGTTAGTTCGCCTATATTGATTCTCACATGGCGCCGATGTAACGCGATTTCCTCCGGCGCCTTGCTTAGTCTTAGTGTGACCCTTAGGACTACATGATCACTTTTTCCAAGTGGCTCTTCCCGCTTAATTTCCTTAACGTCCTGATGGTGCCGGGTTATGATTAAGTCAAGGAGAGACGGGTGCTGTCCATCTCTGTGCATAGTAGCTTGTGTCACATGCTGCGTAAGTGCATGTAACTGGATCCACTGCAGAAACTTGTCGCCCGTTGATCCCCATGGCGCGATCCCGCTTTCTCAGTTAATTTTGGGTAGGTTGAGACCCCCTAATAAGATGAACTCCTTTGTCAGTGCCAGTACTGCCCCCAGTATTTGCAAAAGCCTAACGTCCTCCTCATCTGTGGCTAGCGGTGCCCCGTAGATACAGATAAAGCATAATGCTCACTCCCCCATCCTAATGAAGAAGAGCCTTGCCTGTACACTGCCAGAGACTAAGTTGAGCGGAGCCTCCCAATGGCCTATGTCGGTCGGTATTAGTAGTGCTACTCCGCCCTCTGCCTTCCATCTGTTCTATCCTGTCTGTGGACAGCGTATCCCTGGAAGCGCATGTCAGTATATGGCTTTTTCCAAGTTTCCGTCAATGCAACGACATCAGACTCTGGGATCCTAATCATCAACTCCCCTCTTTTTCTTGGGAGACTGCATGTGTTTTTGTACCATATTGACGGTTCCCTGGTCCTCGTTACCGACTTCATTGCTAATTTTACGGCTAGGGTACCCTCGGGCGCAATCTCCGAGGTGATGCCCGGTTTTTTGCCTCCAAAGGCGTCGGCGGTGCAGCATCTTGGATATCAAGTGACACTCTGAGTTTCGTGGCTTTTTCTTTTCCACCCGTCGACCCGGTGTCAGGCTCAACATGCACAAAGGACGTTACCCCCTTTTGGGTCGCCATACCGGTGGCCCGAAATGGTCTTGCGACCACCTCAGCTCAACCGGTTTTTTCGGCTTTTCCCTCTGATACCTCCAACTTCGCTGGTCGCACCAGAGGGGACTTTTAGGGAGTCTCCTTTAGAATCGGGCTGGCTGGCTGCACTTTTTCAACACCAACCGGACTGAGTGCCCTGTGAGTCCCCTTCTTTTTGGTCCTTCGAACTTCCTGATCTTTGGCTTTTTGTTTGCCGGCGCCCGAAGCCACCTTTGGTACCTGAATTACTCCTTGGGCCTTAGGTGTTGACTTCCCAAGAGGGGTCATCTCCAGTTTCGCTATACGTACCTTCGGCCTCTTAAGATCAGGTGTGCTCGTTCTCAGCGAGACTATGGCTTTACCTGGTTTGCCAAATTCTGAGCTGTCAGGTGTAACCCCAACCATTCCCTGCGTGCTGCCCTCAGCTGCTCCCGCCCTGGGCAGCAGCATATCCCTCCAGTAGACACTGTGGAACAACTACCGGGGGTCGTGACGGCACTGGTTGTGTTCCACGCCATAGTCCTATTCGATGGCACTTGACTGGTGGTGTCGTAGGAGATAGGCCAGCCATCCTAAGAACCTCAGTCACATGCCGGCTGTTTTCCTCCTTCCTGATTCTACCGTCTTTTGCGATGTTCTTCCTAAGGTTATGAAGTAGCAGTCTTCTACTCCTGTCTGCCATGACCTCAGTGTCACGCTTCTTGCGTTGCACTTCAGCATCTAGGCATTTGACCTGCTCCTTGAGGGATTCTACTTCCGTCAGGAGGCTTTTTTCCACATTGATGAATCCTGCTAACTCTTCGCTTTCGTTGCCCTTTGGCTTGGGTTGTCTTTTTTATTTTTCTGCTCCGGCATCCGATTTTCCTTTCCCTCTAGGCTATGGATCGAACTCTCTCTCTCTAGTCTTGGTTCCAGTTTCATGTTCGTGTCCCCTTTCCCCAGTTCGCCTCGAATTATGCGCGGGCACTCGCTTGCGAACGCAAAGCAGTGGACGCATATCCACTTGTGCGATGGGCACTTGATGTGCAGCTCGAAGTCTTCCTCTTCCAGTTTGGAGCACTTTTGATGATACCAAATGCAACACTGGTAGCATTGAATTCCCTCATCTTGCACCTGGTCCGTGCATTCCTTGTTCTCATAGCTTACTGCCTGACCAATGGGATCAACCTCTGTCCTATTCATTTCGGCAGTGATGGTTGAGTTTGTTTGAAAATACCCTCTCGAACACCAGTGGGACAATAACACAACCTTCTAAACAGACACAAATGGTACACTAAGACAAGTGCAGCAAACCCGCACACTACAAAAGTTCGACAAAAACGGTACACTAGAAAAAGCGCCACAAAACGATGTTATCCGGTATCAGTTGCACTGACACCAGCAAAAACACCAAAAAGGACACCAAAAGTTATACTCAGTTTTTGAAGAGAATAAACTCTTCTAAAGAGAGTGAACTCTTCAAAAAGTACGCGTACCGAAATACTAATTACGATAGGTTATTTTGGGCGAAATAACGTGTTATTCCACCAAAAAATGCAAAAAATGCTTATCGCTGGGAGCAATTCAAAAATTCAAATTACGCGGCAACTCACAAGGTTGTCTAAACATACGGGCTTAAATATAGCCCGAATGGAGTTGTGGGACCATTATTTGTGGAATGGTTGGAACAGATGAATACTTGCCCATAGAAAATGAGATTGACGTGAAATGCTACGGTACGTCTTTTGTTTGAACGCGTGCGACAAGGGTATTATAACAGTCAGCCAAAGGCGAAAAGACGAAATTCAGAAATGTAAGGATTTATCTAAAATATGTGGCACACTGTCATTAATGTAAAAATGCAAATATAAACACATTACGAATCAGTTCTCCTGGATTGTTGCACTGTCTTCCAGATTGGCCGTTTCTCCACCTTCTTCCAGTTTTCCTTTTGCTTGTGCAAGGTTGATACGACCAACTGAAAGAGAAGAGAAGATCCATTACTTCAATTCGCCATACTCGTACGACCTTCCCAAAGTTTCTATTACATTATATAAGCGCTGTGATCAAGGTCAGCACCGTCAGTGGCCGCGATGGCTGTTGGTACTGCGGGCGCGGCTCTGATTGGTGGTTGTGCGGTATTTTCTCGCTCAAGTCGCGATAAGTGGAAGAGTTTTGCAGATTATGAAAATGATTTTCGGGTTTTTCAAAGCGAAACATCAACTTTTTTCTATGTTGATTATAGTGTAGTTACCATTGGATGTATGATTCACAAAAATAAGCACCAGTTATCGCGCATGCTTGAGGGATGCGCCAGAAGTAGCATTTTCCCGTGCCCGGATGTTTGGTTTATACCGAGCATTCACTGAGACGGTATGCAATGAGCGAACGAGTCGACTGAAACACACCCCATAAGGACCACAGTGCTACTCGTCATCCACCTAGTTAATATACTCAGGGCTCACTTCGAGGAAATATCTCGTGCCATTTGTGATCCGGAGCACATTTGAAGGATAGGAAGGTCTGCAGCTCTATCGTTCCACCAGGCAGTCCGTTCCAGCTGTTTACTACCCTGCTGATGAAGAAGTACGATCTAGTCATCAACCTGGCTCGGGCCTTTATCAGCTTCTTATCATGACCCCTTGTTCTGGAATCTGAAGCCACTTGGACTAGACTATCCGGTCTAAGGTCAGAAAGGTCCTTCGTTTCCTCGAAAGTTTCCATGTGATCTCCTAGTAATCTCCGCCTTCCCAACAAGAAAAGATTCAGATCACAGAGTCTCTGCTTATACGTCTTACCCCTCTACCCTTCAACATTCGCGTGTGAGACGCTGGACTTTCTCTAGGCAGGCGGCGTCCTTTTTGTAGAACGGTCATCAAGCCTGCACTCTACCTTCCAAGTGAGGTCGTACTATAGCCATGTAAATAGGTACAAATACCTCCGGCTGCCGGCAAGGCAAAGCTGATGGCAGTCTGAAGAGCTCCCTATGAGCCCTTTGCGTAGCAGCGTTGCACTGCTCCGACCATTTGAAGTCACTGTTCATGATGACCCCAAGGCCCTTAACCCTACTGACTACTTCCATGGTGAACAGCCATTGATCATGAGCCACAGTTAGGCTCTCTTTTGCCCTTGACAACAAACGGCTTTTTTCAGCGTTCAGAGGTAAGTCCCATTTGTGTGTCCAGTCCAGGACGGTATCTATATTCCTGCCCGAGTCCACCCTACCCTCAGATCCAACAATCTTCACATCTTTCGCAAAAATAAAGCTAGGCGATTGAAGAGCAGATGCCAGGTCGTTAGTAAACAACAAGAATAAGACCGGACCTAGGACGGATCCCTGAGGTACACCACTGGTGATAATCACCGAACTGGAGCACCCGTCCTCCGACAGCTACCTGTATACTGGCCCACCTATGCCGAACATCTCCATCTTGCATAGAAAAAAGACGATGAGCAACGGAGTCGAAAGCCTTGGTAAAGTCGAGGTAGTATACCCCAACTTCCTTGCCTTCGTCCGGCGGTCGAGTTACTCCATCAAAGAAGCACAGGAGATTGATCATACAAGGTCTATTTTTCATAAATCCATGCTGGACCGGGCTTAACATGGAGCACTCCAGTAAGTGCTGGCAGATGTGAGCACGGACGGTCTTCTGAAGGACTTAAAATGGGATGCTAGTTAGACTTACCGGCCTGTGGCTCTGCGTAGCATGTAGAGAAAACCGGCTAAAGATGAGGAACAACAGTGGAGCAAATGCATGGGAAATCAAATAGCAGGGTATGGATAAAGGGAAGTGGTATGGGAGGGCTTAAATTATGGAAAAATGGAAGTCTAGTAAACACAAGGTCTAACGAACTATAGAAGACTTTCGAGTGCTTCTTACGGAAGTGTCTCCTTTCCGATCTCACAGCGAATAACCAGCAAAATCTTCTTTATTGGACGA
This sequence comes from Fasciola hepatica, assembly GCA_948099385.1. Taxonomy (NCBI): domain Eukaryota; kingdom Metazoa; phylum Platyhelminthes; class Trematoda; order Plagiorchiida; family Fasciolidae; genus Fasciola; species Fasciola hepatica. Next base: position 1,645,113 of record CANUEZ040000112.1, on the reverse strand, counting down.
ACACAGGAGGCTGAAGTCGGTGGGCAAATGTGAAAGTGTGTCCTATATATCGTGGTGCCGAAACAGTTCCGATACGAGAAATACGTGGAGCGCAAATGAACTCAACCGTGAGGCACAAGGCGGACCGCGAGTGAGTACAGTCATCGACAAACCGAAAGTAAAAATGGTTCAAGAACAAGGTGGAGGAAAACCTCAGAAAAGTCAGTTCAGTTAACCGTGAGCAACCGAACAAAACGAAGAGGTGGAAACCAAGTGTCAAAAAAGGTCTTACAGGAAACAAATTCAAAGCAGAGTCCTGAAAAGGGCCATTTTCTCAGCTCGATAGAGGCCATTGGTTAGCTGAGTAGTGGGAACGAGGCTACAGTGCATTGGACTGAGTGTGCGGGAACAGTCAAATCACGGCAACTATGTTGTCGGTCCTTGAAGCCCGTCATGGAACATTCGGGTCCGTGTCCTGTGCAGTTGATGCCGAGCCCAGCCAACATAGGTGAGTCGATCAATCCCTATGAGTGTCCATTCCAGCCGGTAACCACGTGCTGAATGAAGAACTGAGACCAAGCCCCTTCAGTGACCTGTTTTCCTCAGCCTGAAGGCATGTGCTCTCAGGTTTAGGTTTCCTCCCGGAGGCAGGAAGGAGTACATCCGAGCACCCAAAGCGATCCTGTTTGTTTGGATCATGTACGCTATTATGTGGTCCGCTCGCCCCCTTATCCTTTCTGTGGAGAATAAGTAGACGTATTCTGAGCTTTCTTCATAATTATTTCCTCCCAACAAAGGATTAGCCTTGGTAAGTCGTCGCTGAATCTTCGCTAGTACTGGCCTTCTGTAACGACCGGCCGTGGAAAATCCACCCAAAAACACTGCATTTCCACGTTTCCTTTACAACACACTTATTTACACTGTTGACCTGTTTCACGCACTGTACGTTTTTGCGGACCAATGTTTGTTTGTTCGCATCCTGCGTGCTGCTCTGTCATATCCTTGTTCTGGACCTGCGTGACGCACGTGCTCCCTTCTCGCACGCCGCTATTCGGTTGTCGTTTTTTGAGTCTCTGTGATCGCATAATTGAAGTTTGTGTCTGTTTCGTGTCGTTGTTCATCTGATAATCTAGTATCGCAGAATTTCACGGGCAATAGCTTCCTGATCTCGGGATCCTTTGAGAATTTGGGTACGTATAGCCCAAAGGTATCTTACAATAATCAGTTGATCAACTTTAAAGGAGAAAGTACGCAATATATCAAGGAAAGGCTCGAATCTGGGCAAGAAGTAATACAGCAGGTCACAGCGGAGGTTTTGAGTACTCTTGATTCCTCGGGTAATGCTACGTCACACAGTCCTGTCAGTGCTAGCTCATGTATTACTGGGGGTAATATGGATGGCATGATTGTCCACTAATTTGAGTCGAGAATATTAGGCCTAGAATAACAGCTACTATCGGCTGGACAACAGGCTTAGGAAGCAGAGGAGAAGCATACACAGAACCAGCATGGGCAAAAGACCAACGATTACTACCTACCCACAGATCAGGACAAATGAAAATAGAAAACTCCACGCCGACCGTCGAATATAAAGCATCAACGCCACCAACGATCGACCTTCCAAGAGTAGCACTGATGGTTTTCGAGGGAAGATCAGAACACTACGGCAAATTCACCAGACAGTTTGAAACTTCCGTCGAAAACAAGATAACCAACCCCGGGGGCAAAGGCTCCTCTACCTGACCGATTACTGTCGAGGCCAAGCAAGATAAGCTATCAATGGGTGTACCATGCTTGACCCGGAACAAGGTTACACACACGGGCAGGGAAGATTTTGAGGGACCTGTTCGGCCAGCCATTCAAGGCAGTCCGTGACCTAACAGAGGGTGTGATGTTGGAGGCCCAAACAACCAAAGGCGGCGCCTGCGCAAAGGCGGACATAGTGATCAAAATACATAACTGCTCAATAGCCCTCAAAAATTTAGGTTGCAGGGCTGGCCTTGATTCATTGTATACCTTGAAGGGCATAGTCCGTCACCTTTCTCCCGAGCTACAGGGTCGGTGGGCGGCAGAGGCGGGAGGTATAAGCCGGGGCGACCGTGAAGCCAACTTCGAGGAATTGACCGAATACTTGGATAGGCAAACCAAGATGGCCGACGGCAGATTTGGCCGACTCATCCGGGACAGAAACCGAGTAACTAAACCCAGCACCAAAGGGGCTCAAACCACTGCACGAGAACATCCGAATCACTAGCCTTGGACCAATGCACACGCCGTTTCACGCGGGGCTATAGCGCATCCAAGTTGCAGGTCCTGTGAAGCTATCCATGGGCTACTAGAATGCCCGAAGTTCATAAACGGCACAATAGACGAACGTTTGGGAATGGCGAGAACGACAGCAGCGCGCCTTGTATATGCTTGAACAAGACACGCCAGGCGGCAGCTTGCCGCACAAGAACCATATGTGATCACGAAGGCTGCGCGGGCAGACACCATCGATTGTTACACCAGGAGAAAGGAATCATACCAGAGACGAACACCAAGCTCAGTGTGATTTGTTCAATGTCGCGGTCTGCTAGTAAACCAGCACGTTTAGGGGTAGTTGCCGTGGGAGTGACGAGCCAAACTGGGGTGGTAAAAGCGTTGGCTTTCTTCGACAGTGGGTCGGACACAACACCAGTGAAGGAGCGGTTTGCCGACAAACACCGACCTAGTTAGCCGTGAACACGTTGGGTGGAACACAAGTAATGACTGCCGGCCGGTTGAGGTTTCGGGTCATCTTCTTAGACGCTAACGAGCAGGCGAATCAACGGAGGCACTTGCATTAGCTGATCTCCCGATGCGAGCGCCAAAGTCGGTGAACGCAGTTATAACCTGCAAGACGTAACTGCCGTAGACTGGGAAGGCGGCGAAGTGGACCTCCTCATCGACTCCGACGGGCCAGAGGCACATTGGGTATTTGACCGGAGATTGTGCAACCGCCAGGCTCCTTATGCCGTACACAGAGCACTGGGATGGATGATATATGATCCAGCAGGGTGATGTGGCCCCGTAGATTAAGTATCAGTCGAAAAGAACGCATAGAGTAGCAATTGCAGCTGCTGTGTGGAAAGGAGTTTCACAACATTGGAGACGAAAGACTGTCATTGTCTCAAGAGAATCACTTCGCTCTGCGAACAGTGCTGCAAGCAGCTAGAGGCCTTAAAAAATATATGGAGGTTTCCCTCTCACGGCTCACACCAGCTGGCTTTTGGGTTGATAACAGAAACTATGCCGTGCAAAGACTACTGCGACCGAAAGATCGCGTCGTTCGAGACCAGGATCTGTAGGAACGATAGGTAGGGGTGACGAGGCGAAACGGGGCTCTCGGCTACGTTAAAAAGGCGCCTGCGACCACAAGTGGCCGGCAGGGGACCTGGTATCTACCTCACCACCTGGTAATCAACCCCAAGAAACCCGAAATCTGCGCGTGGTTTTCGACTGTGCTGCCAAGTTCCAGGGCAAGTCGTTAAGTGATCGTCTACTGCAAGGGCATGAAAGGACCACTCCACTTATGGAAGATTTGTGCCGTTTTAGATTGGGTAGAGTGGCCTTGTCCGCCAATATCAGGGAAATGTTCCACCAGGTGAAAATACGGGTAGAAGATGAAGATGCGTTGTGTTTCCTGTGGTGGGAAGGGAACAACCCGGGCAACGCAGTGGTAAATCATGGGGTGACCGTCCATCCCTTCGGGGCCGTATCATCACCGTTTTGTGCGAACTACGCCCCTAGAGAATCAGCCGACAAACATGGAGATTTGGCCCACCGGTCGGTGGTATATAGTTTCAGCAGAAACTTTCAGGTCGACGACCATCTTGGGGCATTCGATGATGTAGACTCGGCCCTAGCGCGGTTCAGAGGTCTGATAAGATTGCTAGAAGGAGGTGGCTTCAATCTAACGAAATGGACGCCGAAATCTTCAGAGGTGCTGGAAGTCATTTTCTACCACGAGAGGGCCGAAGGGGTTGGAGATTTGGACGGCTCTCCCCTCCCTACCGAAAGCACTTTGGGAATACAGTGGGACGCGGAAACGGACGACTTTGTTTTTGAGCTAAACTTCACCGAGCTGCCAGTAACCCATGGTGGCGTACTACCTGCTGTCTCTAGCTTGTTCTATCCGCTCGGTTTCGCCTCTCCCTGGCTGTTACCCAGAAAGATCCTGCTGCAGCGGCTCTGCCGTAAGAAAGTCGGTTAGGACCGGCCACTGGACCGAGGAGACCGGCTGGACTGAGACGAATTTCTGAACAGCCTATATAAACTAGGGGACATACGGATCCCACGACGTTCGCCTCCCGGTCATGCAACACGGACAGGAGAACCACATGCCTTTTCTGACGCATCCGAAGTCGGTTACGGAGCCGTGGCATGAGGACAATGGTGCATGGGAGGCGGACAGTATACTACGAGGATCCTGTTTGCCGGAGCCCGCTTTGCCTCACTGAACTTGGTTTCGATCCCGCGTCTTGAACTCAGCGCAACCATGTTAGCAGCCAGGGCGGTACAATCTGTAAGGAGATGCTTCGACTTCTACAATTGGTCGTCTAGTTTTTGGGCGGACTCGACGGCAGTACTTCACTACATTAACAACGTCAGGAGCCGTTTTAGTACTTTCGTGGCCAACCGACTCACGATCATCCATGACGAATCGGCCATGAGCCGGAGGAAGCACGTCAGGTCTAGCGATAACCCAGCCTATCTGTGTTCCAGAGGTGCGACCAACTTCCGGCAACTCGACACGTAAACGGGAGGACAGAAATTCCTGCAACTACCTAAACAGGACTGGCCCCTTGTACGAACGAAAGCTGCTTGTGGAATTGGAACTGGAGACCAAAGGCGTCTTGAAGACGGCCACAGTCGTCGAAGCGACATTCATTTTGTCACTACTGGTCAGGTTTTCCTCCTGGATTAAGACACTTCGTTCATCAGTTCGGATGGCCGGGTTTAAGAGACTTTTGCTAGTCACGAAAGGAGCCCGACCCCCCCCCAGCCGGATACGAAGGGGTCCGATAAGCCCCGATGAACTACGAGCCTCCGAACACAATATATTCAAGACGACACAACGGGATGCTTTCAACCGAGAACTCGAGAGGGCTAAAGAAGCGAGACAAATTGACGGAAGAATATCATCTTCGAGAGGCGACTTGGAGCATTTAAACCCCAAACCCAATAATGGACTATCACGGGTAGATGGTAGGCTGGCCAACAACCACCTGAGCTTTGACGCGAAATACCCCATATTGCTGCTGGCTCGACGAGCTTATGATCCAACACTTCCACGCCGTGGGGGGAAATGCCGGGGAAAGTCACGTGACGAGCGTCATCCGAAAGCACCTTTGGTCGCAGAGAGGAAGAGCGAATGCAAAACGCACAATCGAACGTTGTGTACATTGTAGAAGACACAATGCCGCAGTTGGCAAGCAACACGTGGCTCCACTGCCAGGGTGTAGAGTGCCTCCGGGCTGGTGGCCGTTCAGCAACACCGGGCTGGTCTATTTCGGGCCCTCGTGGATCAAGTGTGGGAAGGGGTTGGAAGAACGATATGGGTGTATCATGAGGTGCATGAAGTCAGGCTCGGTACACTTAGAAGTTACTCATTTGATGACAACTGACTCTTTCCTCCGAGTCCTGCAGTGATTTATCAACCGAAGAGATATATCGACGGTTATATACTCCGAAGATGGGTCAAACTTCGTGGGCGCTCACCGGGAACCGCAGCTTTGGCTCAAAAACATGAACAGGGACGAACTGCAGAATCAAACCATGGTCTATGGCATACGATGGCACTTCAGTCCCCAGCAGGCCAGTCATCGCGGCAGCGTACGGGACAGCCTAATCCGGTCCACCATGTGAATATTGCTGTCGATCATTGAGCAACAGCCGCCCTACGACGAGAAGTTGAGCATTGTCATGAACGAGATCGAGAGACTTCCTAACAACCACTCACCGGTTCCAGTAACCAACGGCGACCCCACCCGACTGGCGCCCACCTCGAACGAATTACTGATGTTAAGATCAAACCAGGGTTTTTAAGGACCGACAAGCCTTCGTGGGAGCTACCTCCATGGGTGGAAGCAGGCACACTATCTGGCCAAGGTTTTTGAGGGCGATGGCTGCTGGAGTACCTACCGGCTCTGCAAGCTCGACAGAAGTAACTGATCAAAGAGAGGCCGTTCAAGGTCGGGGATGTAATGATGGTCGCCGGCGAGCAAGCACACTTCAGCACCTGGCCTTTGGGAATTGTTATGGAAGCCATCGAAGACTCTGACGAAACGACAAGGACTGTGAAGGTGTAGACCGCCAAAGGAAAGCTAATCCGTGACTTACGCAGTATTAGCCCCCTCGAGGGTGAAGACGGAGAAGCCGATAACACGGAAACCCAGTAGACCATTCCTCGTTCGCCTTCGAAGTGGTTAAAGGAACATCCTGTGTTGGGGGACGTTTATGACATACTGACGTGTCGAACTATCCCACACACTGACACGCACACACTTACATGATACACGTTTATACTTCATGACCTCCATCAAACCCATAGCAGTGCTCACCGTCTTTCGTTGCCGTTACATAAGGTATTTCGCATATGCGGTAGTACCTGTGATTCTATCATAAACCCAGACACACAAAAATCACACTTACATAATACGCGTTTGTGCTTTACGACTTCCATCAAAACTCGCCGCAGGGTTGATTTTTCCTCGTTTATCACTGAAATTATGGGGATATCTTCCGTAAGCGACGGTTGTTACTATCTGCCAATTTACCACAGTGCGACCTCACCCATGACACCCATGCACGCACACACTCACACAAGCACACTCGGCCGAGGCACAACGGATCTCCCGGGGAGAGCACCTATTTTTCTCCTTCAAGCCCGCCATCGATCAACCGTTCTCATGGACGATGCAGAGTGGCATGGCATCGGTGTGGCCACCGGATCAAGCGTGATCTTGGATAGAACGTTGACAACAAGGTATAAGGCACGTGCACTGGCAACAGTGTCCAGGTGGGTAGGAAGAACCAGTACCCTTATTTTAAACCTCTGACCCTGCTAAGATTCAGGAGGATTTTGGTGGGCGGTTTACGACCGGTCGTATGAAATCCACCCAAAAACACTGCATTTCCACGTTTCCTTTACAACACACTTATTTACACTGTTGACCTGTTTCACGCACTGTACGTTTTTGCGGACCAATGTTTGTTTGTTCGCATCCTGCGTGCTGCTCTGTCATATCCTTGTTCTGGACCTGCGTGACGCACGTGCTCCCTTCTCGCACGCCGCTATTCGGTTGTCGTTTTTTGAGTCTCTGTGATCGCATAATTGAGGTTTGTGTCTGTTTCGTGTCGTTGTTCATCTGATAATCTAGTATCGCAGAATTTCACGGGCAATAGCTTCCTGATCTCGGGATCCTTTGAGAATTTGGGTACGTATTGCTCAGAGGGGTCCTACATCTACCACGGACCAAATACAAACTCTAGGCCTGGAAACAATTTTCCAAGTGAGACCGCACTAAAGTCTAGTACACCAATGGTCTTCTCCATTTGACCGCTCGACGGAGCTGGTAGAACATGGAGGAAGTGGTTTTTGCCGTTTTTTCTCCCCGGGTCTTGGGTTGGAAATCAGCCCTAACCATAACCTCCAAATCCCGAACCACACCTTCAACGGGTACTGTCACCGTCACATCCTCCCTTTTCAACACCCTTGTTCTCAGCGGTAACCCCTATCCAGGCGGGTGCACACTTATGCGTGCTCAGCGGCAAGTCCCACTGCGCAGCCCACACACGGACTCTGTCCGGGTTTCTTCAAACTGGTTCGTGATCGACTCCCCCTAACGTTTCCTCATCATGAGCGAACTTGAATCAGGTGTTTTCTAGACCCTTTTCTTAGTACTTCACATACAAGAGGAATAGCGGGGGCCCACGGACCGACTCTCTGGGTACTCCGCTCTGCCTCTGCTCTGCCGGAGATAAGCTTTCCCCTATTATTAATTGAAGGGTCCTGCCAAACAGACAGCCGCTAGTCCGTCATCACCTAGTCGGACAGTCTAGACCCTCGTATTCTCTCCGTAAGCAAAAGGTGGTTCACTGGGTCGAAGGCCTTCTGGAAGTCCGGGTAAAGGATCTCAACACCTTCCTCATTGTCTGTTCCCCTGAACACTTCCCCCAAGCAGCACAGGGGATTGGGAAGACACGAACGGTTCTGCACGAACAAGTGCCGGGATTCTTGGATAAGACTTTATTATTTTAGGTGCTACTATGTCCTATCCCGGATGGCCCTCTCCATGAACTTCGAAATGATGGAGTTTATGTTCATTGAACAGCGGTTTTCACAGTTACCTCTACTACCGCCTTTGTGCATGGGGGTGATTGTCAAAGTTAACCCATCCTTGGGCAAGACCCCGGCAACAAGCGATGCATGGAATACTTTCGTCCGTAGTCCTACCATCGCTGATGCTAGTGGTTTCAGGATCACCGAAAAGAGGCCATCCGGGCCCACTGCTTCACGCTGTTTGCCCTCACCTTCCTCTGTCTGGCGGTCCTCCATCACCACCGAGAAAGAATTCAAAAGCTTTGTCTGCCAGACATACCAACCTTGTCACATGTGAGAAATGTCTGCGGGCGGCAATGTCGCTAAGGCGTGGCTGGTGTGACTGACCTGTTCCCAAAGCGGCTTGTCAAACGCGGCCCATGTTTCGGCTGGGGCGTGAGAGCTGCAGCCATCCTCCAAAAGCTGCTCCGCCTTCTCTGACAGCCAGATATCTGACTGTGATAGAACTATAACGCCTAATTAAACGTCTAAAATTGTGGATCTCTCCCGAAGCGCACAACTGTGGATGTCAATAGACGTTTATTGTTCCACCTCCCCATCTGAAGCGGGGCCTAGTTCCGCCTACAATGAGCACTAGAAATAGACCTTTAGAGTGCGCTTCCCGGACGAATTTTCTGCCCTGTCCTGTCTCTCCTCTCACTGTTGCCGAAATAGTCCTCACGCTGGTATCGTTCTGCTTTGCAGAATGCTAACGACGGTAAAAATATCGCAGTAAACTCGCAATCAGCACCTTACTTTCGAGTTTAGTCTCAGTACGCCAGCAATGTCGAGTCGGAGCACAGACGAAGTCACCTCTATACTTCTCTGTACGAGACTAGTTTTTTCCAATGTACCACACCAAAGCCCTTAATAATTCCCTTCAAAATCTTACTCTGATGTTCCCCAAACTTTAATTAGTATAGGATAACCACTATACCAGAAGAGACATCAACAAATATAGTGCTATTCTAGCAGGGTATCAACCCCATTCACCCACGAACTATCCTTTCAAACCCATCTTACCGCCTCGGCGCTTACCTGCATTCTGAGTAAGCAAAGGGCTTTTGGATTTGCCTCATCTGATTCCTCATAAATGTGACTCCTTGGGTCTCCGCAGTATCTGAGCTCTGAAAGGCCGAAGTAAAATCGTTGTTCTTGTTGACTACTTACACAGCAGCTTACCCGGTGACGCGAAAACGCAACTCTGCAGTAATATAGCTCAATCCCCCGCAAACCTACAACACACAATCTTTTTATTTAGGACCCAGATCAGGAAGCGGGACAGGTGCCGCCGATCGCCTAAAAGCAACTTCACCCTCGTTCCGTTCAAACAAACCTAACCGGTTCATTAGTAATTGTCGTCATTTACTATCATAACCCGCAACTGGAAGTACGTCCAGACTGCAAACCCCATTTGTTACAGGTTCGTCGTCGCCCGTTATCTCAGTCTCCACAATGGATGACCAACGATTACATTTTGACTCGTACCGACAGAAACCGAAAGAAAATCTTTCACGGCAAACGGAACTGCAACCAAACCACACGACATGAAACACCCTCGATTGCTAATCAGTGGACTGATGATAGCCCTCTAACGCAACTCCTCTCCGACTGATATCTTCACTGGAGCCTACAGAAATAACAGTTCACATTCAGCATGCTACTTCACCAGCCAGTAACAGTCGTCAGCTTCGTCCACAAAACCTCGATGATTATTCGACGCATATCCTTTATCCGGCCAGATGAACCATACCCACGGGATCATGCAAATTACCAATGACAGTCGCTCCCCGATAGTTCATGGATCCTATCTGGAACAACCCGATTTCACAACCGGAATACTTAACACAGAAATGTTTCATACATAAAACTTCGAAACGCCATCCGAAAGCGACGCTACTTATCTTCCTCATCCGTGTTTCCCACTAATGACGCTGAATAACACTGAGACTCGATAAGCCAACATGTATTTGTCATCTTATCAACGCAGTAAGGCTTGAGCCAATGCGCAGATTTCCAGCCCTGGATTCCGTTGCATGAGTTCCTTTTCGAACTGTATCCGGCTTGAAATTGATTCTTCGCTAATCCAGGGCCTCCCAGTTGAGCCCTCCTATTTTTCTGAATGTGACCTGTTACCAGCCCCAAAATTAAACTCAAATTTTATGGATTGCTGTTACTTCGACATTTACAATTTTCCTCGAGTACACTTTCATAAAATTTGTTCCATGTCGCGCTGCTTCATAATTTACTCCGTTTATTGAACCCCGGTAGGCCCTTCATTCGGGGTTTACATCATCATCATGGTTGCGGTTTTTTCTTATCCATTGAAGTTCCAAAATGTACTTCCACATAATTTTTCATTGCTCCCTGTTCAGAACTTTTTCCGTTCACAGAACCCAGGCAACCCCTCGGCTTCCACGGCTTGTACCACTTTGGTTTGGAATGCATCTTTAGCACTATGCATTGACTACCTTTTCGGTATCCCTTCAGGGCGCCATTGCCTAACTCGAACTCGAAACCGGTTCGTTCTTGTCTTGAAAGCTGTTTTTAGTTTGATCCATCAAACCTGATGCCAGCTACATCTTTCTGTTGACGAAATTTTGGAATCCCATCCTAAAAATTTGGATATAGTTCGTTGAACTAAGTAACTTTTTACTCCATGACCATGTGTTTGTTTGTGCATCTCGACCATGATCGAGGAATACGCCATCACTAAAATTATGGTTGTTATTACTCTTATTATTACTAAACCCCTGGAAGTGTCAGCCCTTGGGTTTCCCTGAACATCTTTTGGAAGAATATACACAGGTGGTTAACATTTTCTTGTTCCTTCCGTGACTCCCGCTACTTCACTTCGCAGGTCACACTTCGACGGCATATGTCTGTAATGTACATGCGTGGAAATCCTCCCTAGCAATTGTCATATACTTGTACCTTTGAGACTGTCCTCTTCATTTTATTGACCCCGGAAGAAATACAACATGCATCAATCACTACACTTCAACATTTGTTTATATTTTGCCCACGTGAAGTGGCATAATTTTGACTCGAACTTGGACTGCCGTGGCGGTGGTGCCTGACATTGGCATTTGTTGAATTCTGGTTCTCGTTGTTATACGTTGCGGCCGTACAGTTGAGGTTTGTATATATTTATATGCGTATAACTTGATAATCCAGTACGGTAGAAACCACGAATCAATGTTGTTCTGGTTTTGGGATTCGTTTTGAATTGGCTACGCATTACTCACAATCGGAATATCCGTTACAGTACTCAACTTGGAATCACTAGGAGGAAATCAATCAGAAATGCCAAGAAATGGACACAGGCAAACCAAAGCTCGAGAGGAAGTAACCCGGCAAGTCCCTGGGGTATTTTGGGTGATACTGATTCCTTAGATATTGCTACGTCTACTAGTCCTGCCAGTGCAATTTCATGTACCTCAGCTAATGGTATAGAACATAAAGGTGATAATATCTATCGGTTGAGAATAGCTGAATTAGAAACCCAGCTTAGGCAGGCCAGGAAAGATCAACTCCAGAGGCGGGAGCGAGAGGCGACTTTGGAGACCACAGAGCATACAGCCAGTCAGCCTAGCAATTCCGTGGAACAATCAAAGTCGACCTGTACCAGTGTAAACCACTCTATTGACCTACCGAGAGTGGAATTGTCCCCATTCGAAGGAAGCGCAGAACAGTACTGTAAGTGCGTTAAACAGTACGAGAACTTTTTGGAAAGGAGAGTATCTGATCCAGGACAGAGGTTGATGTATTTACTACATTACTGTCGTGGAAGGGCCAGGGAAGCAATCGACGGGTGCTCTATGCTGGATCTCGAAGAATGTTACACTCGGGCACGTGAAATTCTGAAAAACCTATTTGGGCAACCATTCAAAGTCGCTCCTAATTTGGCCGATGGTGTACTATCAGCGGCAAAACATTCCAAAGGCGAGTCGGGCTCTCTAGCCAGCCTGGTGATAAAAATGCAGAACTGCAGCATCGCACAGAATCACCTAGATTACCGATCAGACCTGAACGCACTGCACACATTGGAGACCATAGTGCGCAGTTTACCCACAGAACCACAGGGTAGATGGGCCGAGGAAGCCGAAGGGATCAGTAGGTTTGGGCGAGAAACCACGTTCGAAGACCTGACGCAGTTCATAGACCGTCATGCCCGAATAACAAATAGCCGTTTCGGTCAACTTGTGCGCGAGAAGAGCAAATTACCCAGGATTACGACGACTCAAAGCTGGACCAGGGAACCAAGTAGAAGCCAAACATGAGCAAACACGCATGCATTATCCCGCGAAGGGGAAAACTTGCCGGTGTGTAAAGTTTGTGGGGCGCCTCATCTCGAAGCGGAATGCCCCCGCTTCCGCAACGTAGACGTCGACGAACGACGGAAAATGGTTAAGAGACTGGAGGCGTGCTTCGTCTGTCTCAACGATTCCCATCGAGCAGCTGTGTGCCGAACTAAACCCAGTTGTAGCAATGATCGACACCATGGGAAGCACCATTACCTACCTCACAAATGCCAGAACTTAATGTCAAAGAAACCCCGAAGCCAAGTGTGGTCTGCTCAGTGTCTCGCTGCATTACCAGGCCCATTCGCCTGGGAGTAATAGCAGTTGGCGTAGAAACCCCAGTTGGGTTTATAAGAGCGTTGGCCTTCGTAGATAGTGGCTCGGATACCGCTCTAGTAAGGAAGGAGTTTGCAGAGAGACATGGGATCAGAGGGGATCAATCTTCATTGGCGGTGAACAGAGTGCGTGGCACCCAGGTCATCCAGTCGACCAAACTGCACCCGCTACTCGTTTACTTGGTCAACAACGATAGAGCAGAAACCATAGAAGCATTCACCATAAGGGACCTGCCGATGAAAGCACTTCAGTCAATGCAATCGATTCTGACTCAGTGGCCACATCTCGACGGGGTTACGACCGAGGGGTGGCAGAATAACGAAACTGATCTGCTGATCGGTTGTGATGTACCGGAAGCGCGTTGAGTCCTGGATCAAGGAATAGGAAGCCGCAAAGCATCCTATGCAGTGCGCACTATATTCGGCTGGACTTTATATGGTAGTATAGAAGGAAGAATCGGCAAGCAAATCCAAATCATCTGCACTTCGGTGGAAACGGCTAACATTGAACAGGCATTCCAACAACTGTATAACACCGAATTCGCCGACCTGGTCATTAATGGAGACGCCCCATCACGAGAAGATAGGGCGGCTTTGAAAATGGTAGCCAAGAATGTCCAGTATGTGATAGGTCTTTTCGAGGCTCCTGTCCCGTGGAGACCCAACACGAAACCCATGGCTCTGAAAAGAATATGCTTCCTCAAAATCAGGCTGATTCGAGAACCACAATTAAGGATAGAATACACGCGAGCCACGCAACAAAGCACCGACTTGGGTTATATAGAAAGAGTGGATACAGCGGTTGTCAGCGCAAATTTGAGGTGGTACCTACCCCATCACCCGGTCGTGAACCCAAAGAAGCCGGAGAAGGTAAGGGTGGCTTTCGACTGTGCCGCGAAATGTCAGGGTGTCTCACTCAACGACCATATACTACAGGGCCCAGACTGGACGACACCAGTAGTCGAGGTTTTATGTCGTTTTTGGCTAGGAAAAGTGGCCGTCTCTGTGGGCATAAGTGAAATGTTTCTACAAGCGAAGATGCCCGTTGAAGGTGGGGATGCCCTTTGTCTTCTCTGGTGGCCTGAAAGCAAAGCAAATCGTGCGCTAGAAGAGTACAGGCTGACCGTGCATCCCTCTGGGACGGTATCATCCCCCTTCTGTGCTAATTTTGCCCTCCTGGAAACCCTCAAGAGTTTCGGCTGCACCAGCATTCTGTTAGGAAGAGCAATGGATCATTTCTACGTGGACGATTTCCTGTGTTCCTTTTATGACCCAAATATTGCTATTCTTTATATGACCGAATTGATCGCCACTCTAAAGACCGGAGGATTCATCCTCATTAAATGGACTTCAAACAGCCAAGAGGTGTTCAATGTTATCCCGAAGTCCAAAAAAATGGAGTGTGCGAGAGAGCCTTTGGGATCCTGTTCACGAACGGAGCGCAAACTTAGACTTCAATGGAAACCCGGAGGTGACGAATTCATGTTTACTCTGGACCTACCCAAAAGACCAGCCACATGGAGAGGAATCCCGTCATCACTCTCAAGCCCCTATGATCTCCTAGGCCTCGTTTCGCCATGGTTGTTACCGGGCAAGTGCTTGTTGCAATCACTGTGCCAGAGAGGGACGGGTTGGGAGGAACCTCTCCAGGATGACGACTATAGGCGATGGAGCGACTGGCTGCACAGCCTGGATCAACCTGGTGAGATCAACATAAAAGATGCTTGACAGGAATCAAGAGCCTAAACAATGCCCAATTTCACTTATTTTCTGATACATCAGAAATAGTCTACGGGATGGTGGCTTACGGCTGCTGGGTGGACGAAGAAAGTGGGCGGCACAGTCAGATATTATAGGCAAAGACGAAAGTGGCTCCACTGAAAACGGTGTTCATTCCGAGGCTGGAACTGACGGCAGCAGTACTGGCCATGAAAGCCGCGACGCTGATTAGGAGATGCTTCGATCGGATAAACTGGAAACCAAACTCTTGGACGGACTCAGCCACGGTACCACATTACATAAACAACATTATCACTCGTTTTAACACCTTCGTGGCCAACAGGCTCACTATAATCCACGAGTCGACTAAAACCGATCAATGACACTATGTACAATCCGCCAGTAACCCGGCCGACTTTTGCTCAAGCGTGCTGAAAACACTAGAGAGGTTGCGGATGTAGACAACGAGACCGGACTTCCTAACTTCAGCTAAAGAGATGCGGTCAACGCTATGATTACTTAAGCCTGACGATGGAGATAGCGAGACCAAAAGACTGATACTGGCTACAAACTCCACGGGAAGCGTAAGCCTAGTAGAAAAACTGTGCCACCTCCCCGACTGGATAGAAATGTTAAGAGCGGTGGTCTGGTGGCACGACACAAAGTGCTCCTATTGATTTTGGAAAGGGAACGATGATACTACCCTGGGAGCTGAACCAAGCCGAACTCGACGTTATACGCCTGCTACAACTAGACGCTTTCCCGTTCGAGGCCCGCGAGCTAGCCAGGATAGATGATAGCACCAAAAGAAGCAGGCCGTTGTACAGCAGTATCCGAAGACCAAACCCTATGCGAACCAGCGGACCGCTGAGAGTTGGAGGGCGGCTGACGAATACAAATCTAGAGTACAAAACAAACTACCCCTTAATAGTCCCTGGTGACCACTAAATGATGAGATGCCTGATAGACCATGCACATCGAGAAGCGGGACACACAGGTTTAAACCACTTACTGAACAATGTACGTCGAAGATTTTGGGTGACGAAGGGACCAGCGACGGCCAAGCGAGTCGTAGGCAACTGCATCACATTTCGTAGCCGGAGTACTGTAGCAGGCCAGCAAATGACTTCCCCTTTCCAGCCGTGAGGGTTCAACCGGGATGGTGCCCTTTCACAGAAATTGGCATTGACTGTTTTGATCCGTTATTTGTACGACAACAAAGGAATACGCAAAAGAGATACGGCTGCCACATAACATGCTCACCATCCAGAGCAGTCCATCTTGAAGTAGTGCATAATACGACCACCGATTCATTTCTAATTGCTTTTTAAAGGTTCTTTGCGAGGCGGGGCGTCCCCGAGAACGTGTACTCGGACAATGGCTCGAACTCCGTTGGAGCTCATAAGGAATTATAGCAATGGCTAGACGGCCTGAACCACCCAAAATGCAAAACAAGACCGTAGCAAAAGGGATAGAATGGCACTTTAACCCACCTTATGCCAGTCTTCGCGGTGGAGTTTGGGAAAGACTGATACGATCGATTAGGACAATACTCACAGCCCTGACCTCACAACAAAACCTCGATGACGGGATGCTGACTACTTTGCTAGCAGAAGTAGAACGCATACTGAACAACAGACCCCGGTGCCGATGGCCCAAGACCCGGGAGACGAACCGGATCACATTCCCAACGACCTGTTATTACTGCGGTCAAAAGTAGGAGCAATCGCACCGAAAACCCTACGTGGAACTTATATCGTAGGATGGAAACAATTGAACCAACTGGCACAGGCTTTCTGGAAACGTTGGACAAGGGAGTACTTACCAACACTGCAGCTTCGGAAAAAAAGGATCTCCAAAGAGAAGTCGCTCAGACGTGGCGATGTAGTCATCCTTGTGGAGAGCCACTTACATAAATACGATTGACCGGTTGGAGTGATGAAGGACTGCCGTACAGAAATCGATGGACTCGTGCGCACGGTGGTGGTGAAAACGAAAAGGGAAGACGTATTTCCAGATGTCCGTAAGTTATATCTGCTTGGAGGTGACAATGGCGTGGGCGAAGTTGACGCTACAGGCCAAGCTGATACCAAGTGAAGCTGAATTTATTTATTCATTCCTCATGCACTCTCCCGTAGTTACCAACCCTTCACACCGACTCTGAGGTATATTTGTGTCCAATTTCGTACGATGTTCACGATGTGCTATGGAGTTAGTTGTCGAAAGCCTAGTTAACACATGGCACGGCATTGTTTGTGAGGTAGCGGAAACTCTTGAACAAGCACTTGTTGGCTGGTTGTAGAAATATCTCTTTTCTCGTGATCTATTTGTATCATTATTCAATCCGTGTCCCATTGGATGAAACGTGTGAGTCATATACACGACTAATGTGATACCACCACAAGATGAGCCCCTGATGTTCGAGTACCCCGTGGCCATCTCGATTTTTCATCAAGGATTCTCATTCTTCATCTTGCCGCACATTTTACTCTTGCTCGCGCAGCCTTTTCCTCCACATTCCGTAATCTGTCCATGCACCCCGATCACATCGAAGCCCTTTTTCGTATTCGGATAATGTCGTATCAATCTCAAAAGAAACTCGTAGACATCGAGAGGTATAGCATGACCTCAAGAAAACTGCAAGCATGTCTGCGACTGGCCAACTATGGACGAAATCCATAGCGACCCGCGTATGCACTGACTTAGGGTCTAGGTAAGTGAGGGCGAATCAGTACCCCTATTTACTCCCTGCGTGTTGACCTTTTCTTGAGAGGATTTGGTGGGCGGTGTAACGTACATGCGTGGAAATCCTCCCTAGCCATTGTCATGTACTTGTATTGTTGAGAATATTCTCTTTATTTTATTGACCCCCAAACAAGTAAAACACGCATCAATCACTACACTTCAACAGTTGTTTATCTTTTGCCCATGTGAAGTGGCATAATTTTGACTCGAAATTGAACTGATGTGAGAGCGGTACCTGACATTGGCATTTGTCGAACTCTGGTCCTCGTTGTTAGATGTTCCATCGAAGTTCCAAAATGTACTTCCACATAATTTTTCATTGCTCCCTGTTCAGAACTTTTTCCGTTCAAAGAACCCAGGCAACCCCTCGGCTTCCACGGCTTGTACCACTTTGGTTTGGAATGCATCTTTAGCACTATGCATTGACTACCTTTTCGGTATCCCTTCAGGGCGCCATTGCCTAACTCGAACTCGAAACCGGTTCGTTCTTGTCTTGAAAGCTGTTTTTAGTTTGATCCATCAAACCTGATGCCAGCTACATCTTTCTGTTGACGAAATTTTGGAATCCCATCCTAAAAATTTGGATATAGTTCGTTGAACTAAGTAACTTTTTACTCCATGACCATGTGTTTGTTTGTGCATCTCGACCATGATCGAGGAATACGCCATCACTAAAATTATGGTTGTTATTACTCTTATTATTACTAAACCCCTGGAAGTGTCAGCCCTTGGGTTTCCCTGAACATCTTTTGGAAGAATATACACAGGTGGTTAACATTTTCTTGTTCCTTCCGTGACTCCCGCTACTTCACTTCGCAGGTCACACTTCGACGGCATATGTCTGTAATGTACATGCGTGGAAATCCTCCCTAGCAATTGTCATATACTTGTACCTTTGAGACTGTCCTCTTCATTTTATTGACCCCGGAAGAAATACAACATGCATCAATCACTACACTTCAACATTTGTTTATATTTTGCCCACGTGAAGTGGCATAATTTTGACTCGAACTTGGACTGCCGTGGCGGTGGTGCCTGACATTGGCATTTGTTGAATTCTGGTTCTCGTTGTTATACGTTGCGGCCGTACAGTTGAGGTTTGTATATATTTATATGCGTATAACTTGATAATCCAGTACGGTAGAAACCACGAATCAATGTTGTTCTGGTTTTGGGATTCGTTTTGAATTGGCTACGCATTACTCACAGTCGGAATAACTGTTATATCCAGCACCTCCTTAAGATTACACACCCATTTACGAAGCCGGAACCCGCCGTGTGATAACAACTCACCTATCTAGATAGCAAAATCGTTTACATTCTCCGGCTTTGTCAAAGAAAGAAGACAGCCATATACATAAAAGTTATCATACACGGCCCTAGAGAAGTATTCCCCATACTGTCCTCCCAAATCATCTGCCGTGCGACGTAATTCGAAATTCGCACAGAATGAGGAGGAAAAGGGCACTAAATGGGTGGGCATTCACTTGATATTCAACAAGGTTATCACCTAGTTGACCATTTTCCCACCAAAAGAACCTCAGTGATCCCTTGACTCTTGTTGGCACTCGAACCTGCATGAACATTTCTTCACTATCCGCAGCCAATTCGACAGATTGTTTTGGAAAAAGAAGCTACATTCCAACTAAGTTTGCTGTCGTGTCCAGTTCCTGTAGCAAGTAATCTTTCAAGCAGCTTCCCTGGAATGCAGCCGCACAGCCAAGCGCCACCCTCAACTCGCTAGGCTTTTAGGGTTTGTAACTGCGTGATGTGGTAAGTACCACTTTGGCTCAAAACCTATCTTTAACTGTATATCGGGCACTAACTTGGCGTGGACCTTGTGCACAAAACCCTCTACTATTGTAGAGTAGTTATCAAAGAATTCAGAGTCAAGCGCAAACCTTTTTCTCGGGCCGTTCAACCCCTCTTTGGCCACAATATAATCATTTGAAAATCTCAGTATAGGATTCCTCCATGGAAGTGCAACTTTGTAGTATCCATTTAACAAGGTTATGACATTAAGAAGCATATCGACAGCCTGGTTGTCTTCTCATGAGAGAGAGTTTATTGATGCTTCCCCTCAGCAGAAATTGGCGTTGTATAGTCCATCGATCTGTTCTGCTAAGGGATCGGTTCCCCTCCCAATATGGTTTACTGTCCCCCAAAGCCTGCTTCCTGGTTTATCGGACCAGGACCAATCCATCCTAAAATCGTCCGCACAGCATAGGGTTGTTTTCTTTTGCCAAATCTTTGCTGTAATGCCCAACGTGCTTCTGGGACCTCGGCACCTATCAGGATTTGCACTCTCGAACCTTCCAGATTCTGCCTTTGGAGGCAATGTAGGTGGGGCCAGGATAGAGCGTCCGCATCGCTGCAATATTGGACTGCTAGGATTGGTAGCATATCAACACAGAAGGTTCTCTGTATAGTCACGAAATCATTCTCTGACAATGAGTTTAGTCGCAGCTAAGTTATTCTTGAGTTACAAGTGGTAGTCTCATTTAAGGTTGAAATCGCAAGCAAGGTCGAAGATTCCCTCAGGCCCACAAGCTCCATAAGGTCTTTTCGTATCACCGTCACATCGGATCCGCTGTTCAGCAGAGCGTAGGTCTCCACAGAGCTTCCCGGCCCGTCAACCCGTACTAGTAGCACACCTTAACTGACACGACATTCTGGCCTAACAGTAGCCGCACAATTATTGGTCCTTTGCCCAGGCCCCTTTGCATTGTCCGCACTTGGCTTATTCAGCTGTAGCCCTTATGTTGTATCTTGCTTGACTCGATCCGTACATTGATTCTGTGTGCCATGCAGTTGAGGGTGGTGCAATTTCTGCCAACCTGGTGTTGAACATTGTTTGGATACAGGACGGTTGCCAGACGGGTGTCTGCAGTTGAGACACGAAAAACAAGCCTCGATTTCTTTAACCAATGCCGAAAGACCGAGTTTATCACGAGACAGGAATCGCTGACATTCCTCAAGTGCGTGTGTTCCATTACAGACCTGGCACTTATTAGCTGTTGCCAACAAATTACTACCCTGATTGGGCATGAACCGTGTTGCTTCTGGATGTGGGTTTTGTGCATGATTCCTCCAACTGGATGACTGCGAATAACCCCTGGGCCTTGCCATTGGCAGCCAGTTTGCCAAACTTACTTCGAGCAATCCGTGCCTCACGGGACACTAAGTGCTGTCGATCTTGGAATCTGAGCCCTTCTCTACTTCCCAAGATATCGTCAGAGGTCCCAGCCCACAAACCCTGGAGACGCGTTGGTAGCACTCTAGCATTCCGTTCCATAGTCTGCTGTGAGTTGAGGTCTGATATGCAGTTCATTTGTGTGAGGGCAACTTCAGGGCTGAGCATTTTCAACGACAACTTTGTCAGGACATCAGAATCTTCCACCGGAGGCTTCAAACTTTGCAGTAAGCCGTCAATCAGTGAACGAGCCATCACGTGGTCTTGTCCATACAGATTATTTTAGATTTCCTCGGCCCTATTGTATGCCAATGTTGGAGGCAACGTAACGCGTTTGACAATGGCATCCTCTGCTTGTCCCTGGCAGTAATGCATCAAATAAAGTAAGAGCTGGCCATCGTCTTGAAATCAACGTTCGACGTTATATTCAAACTGTTTCACAAACCTCCAATACGTTGACGAGTAGCCCGCAAATGACTCCAGGTCCACCCTGGGTAAATCCAAACGATAACCCACCGTAGGTTCCGCCACTGGAACCACGTGTGTTGTTCGTGTTGCATTGTTCTGTACGTGGCAATCACCTAGGTAGCGAGAAAAATGTTCAATGACCATTACTTCATCCTTGACTTCACCTCTGTTGACTAGGGTTTTTTCTTCTTTAGCGAAAGCCAAACGCAGTTTCGCCACTCCCGTCTCATTTCTCACCTCGAGCAGCTTACTTTGCTTATCTGACTCTAGCTGTTCTGCAACCTGCTTCTGCTTCAACTCAGCTTAAGGCGGATCCAATTTACTTCTATAGAGATCCGAGCCAAAACTAGAACAACCTGATATACTAGGGCCCGAGCATGAAACGTAACCAAAACCTACGGGCAAAAGGGTTTGGTTCACCTGCAGAGTGTTGTTCTTTGATTCGGAAAGGTTTGCTGAATAGCTGCGTAATTTCATGTCGCAGCGGTAGCCAAGGCTATTGAGATCTGTAAAGTTTAGCCACTGGAAGCCATATTGTGCAATATTCTTTCCCTTTTGGTGACAATAAAAACCCTGATCATGCTACCATGCGTGAGCCACAGAAACTGTCGGGATACATACCGCTATCGTTATATCTAGTATCTTCTCTAATATGTTGGTGCAACATACTTGCATGTAGCCATTCTAAGTGTTGAGCGGTACACTGGCTTTTGGATGAGTGACAGGATGACCCTGATCTGTTTTACTGTTGGTCCATGCTTGTTTGCTGACATGGCTAGTCATACACACTGGTACACACATGTGAGCGTGTCGCTGTGACTTTACAAATCCCACGGACGACTCACTCCAACCAATCAGACCTTGGACCCGAGACACACCTGCTTGCTGATTCTTAGTTGCTGAGCGGCCCTGCCTGACAACAGACGATCACATGTACAGCTTGGGCTTGTCAATAGTTTATTCCTCTCTTCGTTTGCTTGCTGTGGTACATACGTGCTTATTCACGCAAACGAACGGATGTCTTGCTCACTGTGCTTTCCATTACCTACGAAAAAAACACCAAGCACTTCCCCCTCAACGATCTCGGCAAGCAGAATTCAGCCGTCCAGTTAATGTGCGGGAGGTTGGAGTCACTCTCTTTGAAAGATTTGTTAGTCCCTAACTGGTGCTCTGTGTCACCGACCAAGGTAATTCTTCTACTTGGAGGGATGACCGTAGCAGCGCACATCTGGGCATAACGAGCACAAGTCTTGGCCACAGGCTGGAGGTGGTTTTTACCTGACTTAAGGCGAACGGATACCTCTTCCCCCTGAATGGTCGTGTTTACTACTCCGCCTAAAGACTGTGAAACCGCAGCTCATCAGTCCCGGCACACGATCTTCTCCGAGAAGCCACGTTTCCGCAAGGCTATTTTTGACTTTTCGTGCTCCCAAGCGGTTTGGGAGGGTTTCACCAATTCGTTTCTGGTGCTACACGCATTGGCGTATACCACAACCGCGAGTGACTCGAAGGCTATGATTCTTATATTGCTCGGTCCCGCCCGTTGCTGTGTGCAACGACCAAAACGCTAGCAAGTATTTTTATGGGCAGTCTCTACCGAGGCGCATGAAGATGGCTAGTGATCCAGGACCTCCAACGACTCCCAATCCATCTCTGGGGAGTAGCAATGACACTCAAATAACAAGAGGCGCGTCATCCCCTTTCTACAGAGAGTACTGCCAATTCCTTTCCCTCAACCTATCCCCGATCACAGCTACTCCGGATCACTCAAGCCGTCTTTTTATTGCTATGAGTTTAGATCGGGTGGAATATGACTGGCGTGGGACCGGGCAATTTAGGGCTCAGAACTCTTTCAGTGGCATTCACGGAGATCGTCAGCCACCTCCGCAATTTTTTGGTTCCTCTCAGTTTTGTTGCACAAAGTGACTCGGTTCACCAATTTTATAAAAAGAAAGGAGTAGAGGCACCGTTCTCAGCGGTATGTGAAGGGCTACCAGG
The DNA here is from genome assembly GCA_948099385.1 of Fasciola hepatica. Lineage (NCBI taxonomy): Eukaryota > Metazoa > Platyhelminthes > Trematoda > Plagiorchiida > Fasciolidae > Fasciola > Fasciola hepatica. Next base: position 1,622,028 of record CANUEZ040000112.1, on the reverse strand, counting down.
ACATTTGCGCTTCGTCACATTAAGTGTGTAGCATCGCTCCAGCTGTGAGTAATGCGCGGCCAAATTAAAAGACTCCAAAGTCGGAAAAAGAGTAATTCGTCGACTATATGGTAACAGATTAACAAATTACACGCATGCAACTGTACGGACACAACTTTTGAAAACGAGAACCAGAGTTCAGCACCGGTCACTGTCAGATACGATCGTCATGGCAGTCACAGGCCAAACCAGAAAGATGCCACAACGCACATCAGAGAAATGTAAGCACGTGCTCAGGTGAAGTGGTTGATGTGTGCTGCTTTTGTTTGAGGATTAACAAGGGTAAATAGCAAAGTCTAGGCAGTGCAAGTATGTGACGGTGGCTGGAGATAAATACTGCAATTGCGTTTTTAATAGGGCCCAAGTCATAGACACGGACACAGAAAGACTGAAAACTCCTGAGTCAATTATATTTCCCTCTTGACCATCGATACTCTACTTCTGTGAATAACTCGTCCTTCTTCGCATCCAGCACCCGTCTGAAATAACTTACACCCCGTAGTCTTACTATTCCTCTGGTGACTTTAGTGCCCTGATAGCCCAGCTTGGCATTCAGGTCGCAAACTTTTCATCACCAGTCCAGGTGACATCGTCAGGTAATCTATTCCTCGTTCCCACTACTCTACTGCTGTTGGTTTTCGCTAGCACACTTGTCACGGAGATTGGCTTCCAAAACTTCGTAATATGTTCCTCGTCCTGTGGTCAGAGGTCTGCCCAAATGTATCCTCAGCAATCATGTCCAATAAACCTTTGGGAATTCAAAAGCTTCAGCAATGTCCACCCAGAGTCTTTTCTCAAGGGAGAGTATTCCCAAGCCCAGCAGAAGTTTCCACATAATTTCCATTTTTGTCCCTCAGTAATCAGAGTGGTTAGTTGCTGAACTCTTACTGAGCAGAACGCGTTCCTTTTCATCAATTTTCTGTCGGAGCCTGTACATGGTGATGTAAAGGCGGTCCCACTTCTACCCTGCACATAGGACAAACAATTTCACAGTTGTGCAAGAGGCTGCGAGCAGCCAAAAGGGCTCGCCTATTTCTTAGCTAGTGGGTATTTCACACCGTTCAGCAGACTTGGTGTCTGCCGTCATTTTGACTCCTGGGTCCCTTGTCTACTGTTTCGTCTCAAAAGTCAGTCGCACACTGTCTTTCGTAACGGACTCCTCTACCAAAGCTCTGGTTAGTAGGTGACTCTCGCTTCCATTTGAAAGCATATTTCATTTGTCGGCCTGACTAACTACTTGCGCCAGTTCCTTTGCTTATTCATCACGATCTCCTGATTCCACAATCTTTACGTTACCTGAACAAACGAGATATGTTCAGGCCAAGTCTTAAGACCTGCGGCTTTGGCCTGGTTGATAGACCCACGCTCTTGCATCAACAAATTCAGATGAATCTCGCTCTGATACGACGGTGAGTATTCCGGTAGTGCCCGCGTAGCTTAGTAATTGGTTAATCCATGGCAATAGAGCAAAAGAAAGTCGGGCTTACATTCGGCGAAATTGGCTGCCTTAAGACATGCAGGCTTGACCATAACCCCTATGTCTCCCCCGGCAGTTGACCTTGTAAAAGCCAGATGGCTGTAAGGATAGGCGTGGTTGTAGTGGTTAAATGGAGTAGCGGACGACGTGAGAGAGCTAGGGAAGCAAAACAACAAAACTTCTTACCAGGGATTAAATTCAGGTCAACATGATGTAGATACGAAGTGGAAACAAGCGGAGACATTAAGTTGGAAAATATAAACTGGGAGAAATTTTTCAACAGGGGTGATTTTGGAAGCAGTCAAGACAGGTCTCTGAAGGAAAATGGGCTAGGTCAGCCTTGCACACTGTCACAGTTGGGGTAGCTATCAAACTCCCTGAAAGCCGGTTCCAGGGGTTCGCCATACTGCATAGAAAGGACTGTGCCGTGAACTTGGTATTTTTTCATGGTCCGGTCAGATTCAGCTCATGTACACTGAGGGGCTTGCTGCTTCTCAGCTTCAAAAAGGAGACACGTAGCTACCGTGGTCCCTTTAACTGTTCGAGTTCCTCGATTGGTCTTACTTGCCGGCACCTCTGTTCCGGCGAGAACAGGCTTGGTCTTTCCGGTCTGACTGGATAGGTTGGTTCCCTAAACCACCTAATGGACCTTGTGCAACTTGTACTTTTTCTAGTGCCTGCTTGTCGCATGCTAGTGTCTGCGGATAAGAATGAAAGCAGTTTTCCAGGTTCGGCCAAAATATTGCCTAATAGGTAGGGAACATAGCAATAGGCTCCCTGGAGGAAACTATACTGCCTAGTTGGAGCAGCGCGCGAGATGCCCTCGCTGCCGCAGAGACATAGCTTAGGCAGGGCTTGAAGAATTCATGTAAGCTGACGCTTAGGTACAACATTCGCTCATCCCCTTGGGTTTTGCACCAGCCAGGCCTTTCCGTATCTCTCCCACCTCCTCATGTGGTAGTTGGTGGTGGGAGCTTTCACTTCTCCGAATTTAGAGGTAGGTGCCAATCGTTTGTCTGCTAATAGATGCTTGATGGATCCCTCTGGAAGCTCAGGTTCGAGGGACTTCCCACAAGTTTCACGTCGTCGGAACAGAAGAAGCTGAGATCTGTAATTTCCTTGGTCGTGCCATTCATGGACAAGAAATATCAGTGGTCCCAGCACCAGGTCCCGAGATGCCCTCTGTCAGCCTTGCCAAGGTTCGAATTACCATCCTTCACCCGAAGAAGCAGTGCTTACCGTTGATCCCCTGGTCAGCAGGTGGTCTGTCACCAGAAATTGCTACACGGTTTAACCCGGATGCAATACATTTCACATAAACAACCCAGACACCTTTTGCATAGAACCTTTAAGCAAATGCCTTTCGGAAGGGAGGTGATGAAGGACTCCTTGAGAAACGCATCACGCAACTTGTTTTCTACTGAACAATCGGCCTCAAACCATCAGTCTGGAAACCAGTGGCATGTTAGAGTGCTGTGCCGTGAATATGTGAGTATCATTGTGCAGAAGCGAGTGCCCACCGAAAAAGCTAAGCAGAACCAACTTTGCCGAACTAGTAAGGACCAAATATTTAGACAGTTCGTAGGGAGGCCGGAAATTGAGGCAGCTAGGGAAGGGGTGACCACGAAGAAGAAATAACCACTCCCAATGAAACTAGTTGAAGCCAGTGGGCCTACTTCATGAGCAGTCCGCTGGGACTCTCCAGCGGCCAGGACACTGATATCCTTCCACTGATTTTCAACATCGTGTTTTTGTAACCTTCCTTCATTTTTTTTAATCTCCTCGTTCTTTTCTGTCATCGCTTTTCTTTCACTTCAATTCCCGTTCCCCCTTTTAGTCCTCCTTTGGCTTCATTTTTTTGTTCAGCCTCTAGCCAACAGGAGCTTGCCAGGCCAAGTCCCGTTTTTGTCCTTTTTTGCCCCGGAAGATTGGGTTGCACCAAAGGTAAGAAAAGCAATTTTCAAATGCCTCGTTCGTATTCGTTTAAACTCACCGAGTGATACGAGCCTGTGGTGTCCATCGGTGTCCCTCCTTCTAGTCACCAGCTTAACGTGCAGCATACGACTTCGTGTTATTGGCCAGAGGGGAAGGAAGGGGAAAGTACGGGTAACTTGGAGGCCCCATCCCAGCAATATATCCCATTCGCACAGCACCAAATTCTCAAACAATTCACGAGCAAAACTAGTTTATGCCAGTATCACAAAAGACCCAGCACGTTCTGATCAAAATCGCAAATCCATACGGATGGTTTTGTTCATAATGCTGTAAATGGAGTTTCAAAAAGGGCTTCGGAGTGCTGTTCGGCCACTTGCCTGTCCAGTTGCCCGTTGAAAGACTGTTTGCATCTCACTTCAACTACGGGCGCATATGGCAAGTTCCACGAGTAGTAGACGCGTACCGAGAAACAATGCCTCCTGGCCCTCAATCGTGGGCGTCGCTGCTCCCGCTTTAGGGAGTAACCGAAAAACGATGAAGTGGACGCTGATTTAAACAGGTGCCAAGTGGGCTGCCCCTCGGAACGTAGGTTGTCCCTCAGAAAGGTTGGATCCCTTCCATTCCTTCAGTTTTCCATACTGTATAGATTTAGACAGCGTGGTCTGTAGGGGTATGTCATGCTTCATGTCCTTCGTACGCGCATCGTGGCCTTCCGCTGAACTCTCTCAATGATGCTGATGTCTTGTTGGAGTACTTGTGGACACGCCTGAATATTTACCTCCAAGTGCAGTCGGAACAGTACGGCAAAAGCACTTGGAACTGTCTTGGGCGTGAACTTTCCTATGGGTCTATTGAGGTGGTTAAGTCTGAACATAGCCCTGCGGGCAACAATGTAGCGGTTCGTGGTCTGCGACAGATCGTGTACAATGGTCGTGCCAAAGTCTGTTTCCTGTGTAACCCACCGCAATATACTTCCTCCTTTGGACTACTCGTTCGCTCGATGCACCTCTACACGCACAATTTTGTGACAGGCCGAATTAAACGACAAGTCATGGCAGACTGACCGTTGAAGCAACCTGACGAGATAAGCTTGCAAAAGCACCTCTATTCACTTCAGCCCCAGACCCTCTGAAAATGTTCACATTGTCGGCGTACAGTGAGGAACTTGGCTGTATCCCAGAAGGAAAATCGTTTGTAATGACGGCAAGTATTCTGAGAACGAGCACGAACCCCTGAGGTACCCCGCTCGATTTCTGATGGCTATCGAATAGCTTTCCGTTCAATCTGACCCAGAATGTTAGGCCGATCACGTGGTCGGACATCCAAGTGGCCGGAGACTAAGGGAAACCAAAATCGTACCGGGTTCTGCAGAAGAAGTGAGTGTCACTTACGATCAAGAGCCTTGGGGAAATGCATGAGTAAAACATCCACTCGGACTTACTTGTATATTGCCCCACTGTACCAATACATTTTTTGTATTAGGTTATTTTAGAAAGATCTACGACCACGGAAACCGTGCTGGGCACCATTCAACATGTTGCTATAATCCACCAAGCCTTTCATGACCTCAGAGACCGTGAAAAGCATTGCAAGGGGGCGAAAATCCTGTGGTACTCTTTTGGTCCTTGTCTTATGATCACATTCAGTTTGTGTAGGCGAGAAAATCAGCCATGTCGAATTTAGTGGTGAACCTTGCGCCTTTGTGAGTGGGTAATTTTTTGCCCACCTAGTTTGGCCCTTCTGGGCGAAAAACGGAAGAGTGGTGCTAAGCCAAGTCTATAACAGCCCTACTGTTTCTTCCTGGAAGTGCGCAACCTGAATTTTGTGTATTGACATTCCACATATAGCCTGTGTCACTGTAGATTTGCGGCCATATTAGCTTTTAGGATCTGTTGCCACCTTGTGCAGGAACTGTCTGTGATGCTTAGAAGTATTCGGCTTACTTTGTGCTTCACAAGGGTTTCGGATGATGATGCATTCAGTAAAGTCCTGCCAACTCTGGGTTAGCTCATACCCATTCCATGCCACTCCCTTCCCCTCCAGCGTTAGCAGGGCGCAGTGCTGACAGATTAAAAATCCCTCTTCATCGTGTGGACTGTATCGGGGACTATCAAATGCATGGGTCCGTGACCGGCGTGGCAGGACATGATGGCAAGGCAGTCCTCAGGCAGGTCAAAGACAGCAATCAAAAACACGTGGTCGTGCCCTAGTGGCCCCACTTACTGCATTTCTCCTACAATATGGGAGTTGGTAGGTTCAGTGCAGTTAGGAGATCTGTAGATCACGCCTACAAAACCCATCTTAAGTGCCGTCAGTCTCACAGTAGCTCATGCTCCTTCCGGCAGTTTATCTCCGGCCAAGTTTGAAGGCCTTGTTTGCTTCCAGCTTCCTGCCAATGCACAGAGCATAATATTTGTCTCAGTTTTCTGTTCGCTCATTCCTGATGATGTCCATACCCTGGACCTCCAGCTCCAAGTCAGAAACTCCAGCAGACAACTGTGATCTTGTCATCTAAATCACAGGCGCGTTGCACTCGGTGCTGAGGAGGCGGTGTTCAGGAAGTCTGCTGGGCAGGCTCTAGATGTTTGTTTGGGTGTAATTCAAAGTTCTGGCCATCAGTGAATCGGTCATTGGGGACGGCCCCCTCCGCGGTTACCTATGGAATACTAGGGAATATGCAAGGAAACAGGCTGGTACCCAAACTGCTGAGTAGCCCGGAGGGATGTTTTGTCCGTTCAATTTTTGTAAGACTGGCAGCTCTATACGAGCACTGTTGGTCGAGCCTTGGACTTGGGTGCTGGTTACTGCTTTCTGCTGTGACTTAAGGACAGCCTAGTAAAGACGATATTTGCTGGTTTTCCATCGAGGATCCAGCCGAACTTGGTTGTGTAAAAGTAGCCGTGCATTAACTCCACGGTTGTTGTTGGTGAGCTCCGGCGGTGTAGTCGAAACGGGCATTGCATTATCCTTGGCAACTTTAATGTACCGAGTATCAGTTCGAACGGGGCTGGTACAGTTCGTATGCAGACGCATTAGCATACGCCTTTCACACTGTGCATGAGGACTTGAGTCTGCACCGGCACGTACGAGTCCACATGGGTTTAGGGCCCTCATTCATCCGTCCTGGATTTTGTGATATCTGCGAGATAATCTGACGTTGAGGTAAATTGGATGCCTTTCACCAATCGGTTCCTGTGACCACTGAGCCCGTCCAACCCACTAGAAGCATGGTGTACCTCATTTTGGCGAATTACATACGGGCGCAACATATGGCGTATAAACTTTGGTGGATACAAGCAGTAGCATCATCAGTGGTGTGGACCGCCGCAGTTTCGGTTAACGTAGAATCCTTCCGGTCCGCAATACGCGGAGAGATCATTAGACTGATACTCACGTTTGCACCTTCCATTCGTTCCTGAAGGGCTGGAAGGGTCCTCTCTGATTTTATTGCTATTCAATGAATGCTTTCCGCAGCAGGAACCGTGCATGGCAATTTTATCGGGATACCGAAGACGAGTACGAGCGGTACAAAGCCATTCCGAAACGTGTTCGTCCATGAAAATGGAGACCAGAATTTGTTTTGAAAACACGCTTCCTGAAGACTTCGTTACAGCACTGAAACGGCTTCATTAATATTTGAGACATGGGACCCGCATTGGAACGGTTATACCACCTTCAGTGGAATAAGGAACACTTCGATAATGTTGTGTGTATATCTAGGTGGTACGCGGGATGCAAGCATGGGCTAATTATCAGATTGTGCAACATTGCTAAACATGGTAAAATATTCACACGGCTACTATAACAGCCTCGAAAGTATCCAAATTTGTAAGGTAAAACTGGACGGAGTTTAAAATAAATAAATTTATGCGGGTTTACGTGGTAGGTATCAGTCACGTCTAAACTCAGACGTATACAGTCTCAAGGATAGAGCGGCTCGCGAACACGGTTGAATGCGGTTGCATTACTAACAGGGACGAAGGGAACAACGTTTAGATAATAAATAATTGCTCGCTTTATATACAGCAGTCAAAGGAGCCAGAAAAGTGTTGACAAAACAGTCAAATATCATCACTTCCTGAAGGGAAGACTCTGAGATATCGCAGCTCATACGACGAGGAAATGAAAATAAAAGTCCATGGATGGGAGTGACACCGGAATTTGCAGGATTTATAGCTGACTAGTTACGGATAAAGAAACGTTGCATGCCATTCATGCGAAATTAGCTGCCGCCGCACCGATGGCAGTTTTCAGTACCAATACAATGAATAAATGAAGAGGAAACGAAAAATTGTCTGGCAAAATGGTAATGTGGTTCGACGGTTCTTTACTTGTACCTGTGTGAACACCTGAAGCATATTAAGGTAGGACCCTCGTGCATGCTGATAGATTCGGCGATGGAGGTTCGTGATTTGTCCAGTGTGAGAACTCCCCGGACTGACGTTAATTTGATGCCTTTAGAGTGGTATAGCCTCTTGGGTCACTGGCGTGTTAGGTTTTGAGTCCGTGTGTGCCGAATAAGGTAAGAAATTCGATGGAACCAACGACAGCCGGCTCAAAGGAATGTAAACAGACGTAGTGGGTGTTCACCAGGGAAACGGACTGAGGGCGTCTTGAGAAGAAGCACCAGCGGTGTCCACCGTAGTTGACTTATTAGGGTGGGAGCCAGCACCGTAGACTGCATCCACGAATCAACTCAAAATCGGTCGGTAGAAGGCCCTTATTGAAGGATCCAATCGAGCAGCCCAGCGGGTACCGACGAAGTATTGGGTACCTGGAATAAATGGAGAGATTTGCAGTTTGGGACTTGGTTCCAGCTGTGGGCGATGATAACAAATCACGACAGTGCATAGTGAATTGGATGGGTTTTTTAAAAAGCGGCCAGGGTAAAGTTCCAATTCGACTGTCTGTGGCTTATTTTATACTCTAATGAGGACTTGGACTTATAAGTTAAATTAGGGTACACTTGGAGAGGGAAGTACTGGCGGAGATTTAACTACAGTGCTGCAGGCTGTCAAATTCGCGGACAACTGGTGGGTACTGTGTAGGCCCGTAAACATTTTATGAATTGTGCTCGGGCTTATTTAGGAGAGTGCAGTTATTGGCACGGCAGAGCGTTCTATGCATGGTGGGGTTACTTACGGTGTGCGGTGAGTTGGATGTGGAAGATCGACTTATTGTGGCGTAGAGTAGGGCCATCGAGTCGTATAAGAGCTTCTTCAGATAGTGCCGACAGATGGGCCATGTTTGGATGAGTACCCCTTGGCTCCTGCTAGATAGCAAGCATCATATTATGGGGTAGAGTCGGACAGTGCGCTTCATATGTTCAATGGCGATAGCAGTGCAGCTAGGTTTTCTGATGATAACGATAGGAACCCAGAGAAAGCATTGGTAGTTTTCATTCAGGAAGGTGTGTAGTGGAGTGGAGCAGACGGAAAGGCTCCCTTTTTGAGGCTGCTCCAACTTGAGCTTGAGTTAGCTCTGTAGAGATTGGGTACTGCAAATCCCTCAGGAGTTGTGAATATGGGGAATTAGATGTGGTGACGCCCAGGACACTGATTATGCATAATAAAAGCTTTGAATAGGTAGGATAGGTTTGAAAGAATAGTTTTGGTGTGAATGAAGCTGTACCATGCCGATACAAAGCTACATTTGTTATCTTGAGGCACGTTGAAGCGAAATTGTAGAAGAAACTATGAGGGTATCCGTGGTGATAAGTTAGAGGAAACTGGACCCATACTGGAAAGCAAGGACGTCGGATCGACCGCGTTCCGACTCGAAGATGCCAGAATACTACGGTTGTACATAAATGTAGGCAAGATGCTATCACGATGTGTTGAATGTATGGTTATTATGGTATCTTTACCATCATTATCACATTGCTAAGTAGAAGAGCTCCAGTATACCCTAAAATAGACTCAACTTTAACCTGGAAAAAGCCACAACGAAGGAATGCCTTGCCGAAATGGAGCATACACTCAGGTCATTACGTTTGCTTGAGAAAGCTAAGTGCGAGCTAAGGCAAGTCCCAGTCCCTAACATACTCCATAACAGACCAGTCAATGCTCTCTCAGACACGAAACACAGAGCACCACAATCCCTGAAGAGGGATTAAGGCATCGTTTTACCGGCTGACGAGGGAAGAATGACGGTCATCCTGGACAAGGCCGACTACATTGAGAAGGCTAAAAAACTACTGAACGACACCACAACCTACCGTCTAATGGACGCTGACCCAACCAAAACACTTGAGAAGAAAATCAGTAAAGTCCCGAAGAAGTTACGGGACATGGAAAGAATCTCTAAAGAGGAATGTTGGAGGATGGAAGCCGAAGCCTCAAAAGCCGCACAATTCTGCGGATCGCCCAAGGTACACAAAGAAGGTATTCCACACAGACCCGTCGTCTCCCTACTTGGATCTCCGACATATGACTTGGCTAAGGACTTATGGTGACGTTTGAAGCCATTGATGTGCGGATCAAATAACTCCGTAACCAGTGTGCAGCAGTTTTGGGAACAAATAAAGAACGTAACCGCTGAAGAAGATGAAGCGACGATTTCATTTGATGTCACTTTACTTTTTACCTCGATTGACTGGAACTTGGCAACGAATGTAACCAAAGGACTCCTTGCAAGACCGCTACCCAGACAAACCACTAGAAGTACAAATGGCTTACGAGCTGCTAGAAATAGGCCTATAAACCTATTTCAAATTTGATGGGGAGGTGTACAAACAAATCAAAGGAACATCACTGGGTTCACCAATATCCAGATTTCTCGCTGAAGCTGTAATGCAGGCCCTGAAAAACATGGCACTAACAAGGATCTGATAAAAACTTTGAGTCATATATGTGAATGACACTTCTGTCATCACAGAACGCTCGGATATTGTCAACACACAAAAAACAATCAATAACGTCTTCAAGGACATCAAGTTTACAATGGAATTGGAGAACAGTGAAGAATTGCCACCTTTGGAGGTGCTCGTGGAAAGAAATGCCACGGGCTTACTGGAGACATCTGTGTATCGGAAACAAACACAAACGAATTAAGTATTGGGCTTTCACAGCAGTCACCCAAGCCACCACAAAAGGTCATACATTCGGACCCTGCTCACGGGAGCTAAAACCCAAAGCAGCACGGTAGAACTGAGCAAGCAAGAAGAAAACTGCCTTTTCGGAGTAGTCTAGCGAAACGAATATCCAAGAAACTTCATTAAAGAACCACGTACGGGATGAATGGGAAAATGAATCAGAGAACACAGCCAAACAGAAGGATTACATTTCCACACGTCAAATGTCTCTGAGACAACTACATGATTGCTTTAATCTCAAGACAAAACGGTTTCCCACAGACCAACCAAAACCATAATAGCACTCATATCGAAACCAAAAAAACAACAAAACAGGAGAAAAGTTGCCATTCGAATGCACCAGCATGAAGTGGCCACAAGGAGACATGACCCATTCTCTCTCGTACCCGTCCACGAGGATGAAGTTCAATCTGGACGAGGTTGAAATTTTTGATCAAGCAGCCACAAGGCATGCAAGGGAGGTTTTGGGAGCCTGGTACTCTTCAAACAACTCAATCAGTAGACATAGTGAGTTGGATCACGCGTACAGTTGCATGAAGAACAGACAGCTGAACTAATCAAGAAATTCAGAAGCGGAATCAGTGGACAAAAATCATTCATCCCGTATTATTGAATCTGGAGCCCTTGCACGCATACATCCTCGGAACTTGATCGGCGAGAATTTAAATAGCAAAAATGGAAACAACAACATAAAGCGAAAAAGCTCAAGCTCGCCAAACGGGACGTCATTCTTTGAAGGTCAAAGGTTAGGTTCTAAGAGTCGAAGCCGATAAACAAACGTCGAGGCTTAAGCACAACGCTGTCTACGAAGATCAAGGTCAGAACTAATGACAAACCTATAAGTATAAGAGATCACTAGCAGCAGCCTACATGTACTGACGATGTCAGCTCGACTGGGGATGAAAATCCTGCTATATAAACTCTAAGCCCAGCGATCAGATCGTCATGGCAACCGTCAACCTGAGCTACAGCCAAAACAAATATTTGAAGCCATCTACACTTTTCATCTTTTAGTTTTACCGCGGTCAGGTGCCTGACTCTCAGAGAAGGCGGAATCACTCCTGGTGAGTGAACACACCTCTGGGGTCCCCAAGAAAATTAGGACGGCAAGAGACAAGCAGCGGTGGAAATCGATCGGCCACAACTGTCATTCAGCAACAATTCTGCTGCCCAGGGGCATGGGTCGCATGTGACAAGGCGGACATGCTTGGAGTGAAAAACAGTAGGACGTTTGCTCTCGACCTTTTGTGTCAGTCTTTTGATTTTTGATGTCGTACCGTCCCCCTGATGGTAAACTTTGTGTGAGGAAACAACGCAGCCACGAATGATCAATTGTTTGCGGCGGAAAAGGTCGCCATATCCCTGAGGCCAAAAGAGTCAGGACCGTTTATAGGCGAAGAAAAGCAGGGGCAGGTAGGGTTCACGACAGTTTGAGATCATCTGATTGGATCCATGCTCACAAGAACACTAGTTTTCACAAGGATGAACATCTACTGGCAGCGCCCATACAACATTAGTTGGGCAACCGACCGAATATAGGTGGTGGGCTCAATAAAGACCATTCATTTCGTTCAGACCAGGCGCTCGGGATTTAGTGTCTCAGGGACTAGAACTGAATGTGAGATGGACCTCTGTGCAGGCTTGTTCCAAAAAGAATATCTAGTGGTGAAGAACTTAGACATTATCGCAGTCCTAGATCCCGGGGATGAAACCACTGAGTCCGTGTGCCACGCGCTGAGTGCCATGAATGATGTTGGGAGAAGACAAACCACATGTGAGCACTATTAGTTCTCAGAGGTTTCAACCAGAGCCTTGCTTTATCTGCAGCCTAGTCCTATGTCGAGGAACCGAGCCCCTGAAATATAAGAGCTGACCACCGTGGCCAGTGTACTCAGCTTCAGGACCTTGGTTATTTTTGTGTCCGGACGCCGGGCAGGATGTTGATAATGCCAAATTTTGTTGTGCAGCCTGGTTCCAGATTGAACCTTAACTACTTATGTGGGAGCTTGATCTCAGCGCAAGCTTAGGCAAAAAGGCGGCAGCCAGGAACTCGCTGTTAAGTAGGGGATAATTGGAAAAATGTCCCACCTGCCGTGTCAAGCTGTGTGATTAGTTTTTGAGATATTGTGAGAGACGAAAGGTAATCGATAGGCTGCCTAGCCATAAGGACTCAATGTTCATCATATCACAGACTTCCACGTAATCTGACAGGTAGGAAGTCCTAGGAGCTATTTGGTGAAGGCAAGTTGTGCACTCTCAGGTGCCATTCGGCTACTCCTTCTCATGATGAGCAGTATTCTGAAAACGTTTTTAATTGAGGCCTAAGAAAGCTTGGTTTACTTTCCGTAATCGTAAAGGTTCAGTGCATCGGCCCGGTAGTTCGGCACACTTTATCCACCTGAATATTTGTTTGTTCCGGAAGGCCAAAAGTAAATAAACAGTGTGGACATACGTCACGCTTCTGAGCGTTATTGTGTATAAACTGGCCGTTTAATCCAAATTTTTCGGCGGAGACACGACGCATGCACTGGAGTATCACTTTTTCAGTGTAGAATCTCAATATATGATCAAGGGTACAAGAACTCAGTGGAAGCAATTCCCTTGTGGTGTCATCTATGGTGAAAGCTGACGCCACTGACTCAAACGTGTAAGCCATTCTGACATAATCTGCGAAAAGCTAGGGAACTCTCAGTTGAAATACAACATACATGGCCTACGTACTGGAAAAACAGAGTTCACTGTCTTATATTAAGCCGCAAGTTGCAGGTCGGGGTTTAGATGAAGTTTCACCAACACTCACTATCTGATCTGGGGCTGAGAATTATGATGAGGGAAAAGCGAGCAGTTCTCTATGTCTTGATCGTCTCCAGTGACCCGAAGTGTGACACTTGGCCGAAAGCTTTGATCATGCTCGAAAAGATCACCATCGCCTACTTGCCATTACTGACACCCCACGTGACTATGTTGAAGAGATCCGTCATGTGTGTCACGAATGATCCGTCGTTTAGAAAATGGCACTGACCGGTTTTGATCAGATTATGATTCAGGCGAAGTTTCAGCCCTCTTTGCTCACTCTCTCTACCATTCTGGATCCGATGGGATCGTGGTTCGCCGGTCGATAGCTGACTGGACCTGGATGTGTACCCATTTGGAGCGAGATAACAATAAAGGTCATCCACCAGGAAGGTAAAATACCGCACCCCATTGAGTACTTGATTATGCTTGTCATGGGAATATCTACATCACCCAGGGCTGAAAATGGCCGTCTACTACAAGTCCGAACCGGGTCTGTGTGACCAAAGCTGAAACCTTATCGCAGTGAGACAATACAGTTAATAAGGTTCTCGATGTCACCGGATTAAGAGAAAGGGTGGATGTGGTTTCGTCCATCGTTAGCAAGGAGCAAAGTAGCGAAAGCATCCGCAACCAATAGAGGTTCAATCATGTAAGTGTCGTCATATATGAAGTACGGAGCGGCCTGACCAGGCTGATTCTTACTGACCCCCATCAACCTGACCAGAGAGTCCAACCTCTTTGGATGCATTAAAGCCACCCATTTCTGTTTTCCTCCAAAAGAATCCAAACACAATTTTATCGTGCGGGATAAACACGTCATTTCAAGAACAAAAGGAGTCCCTTGATCTAGTAAAACTGTAGAGTTTGGCTGGCTGCCTTTGAGACGATCCGGGGAGTTTGGCCGTTTGCTTTTATTGGGTTCCGGGGTGAAAGAATTTCTGTCAACGCCTTGATTAGAATAGGGATGCAAATGATAGACTTCCACCTCTAGGTGGCTAGGCAAAATAACTCATCAAAAACTTTGGAACTGATTAAAGGGTGGACGATTCCAGCGAGTCCTGCAGCGTCGTTAATTGGTTGTCAGAATAATAACAATAAAAATTACGTGGTTTTTCTCGATCGCGGCCGAGAAGCACGCATGAGAGCATGATCAAGGTGTACAGCGTTACTCAAGGGGATAGAAAGTTACTGAGTTCGAAGGCGGGGATCGGCCACTTTAGTAAATACGAAAGCAAAACTGGGCTTGGTGTAAAGGAACTAAAATTAAAACGGTTTTTGCGGTAAGTACTGTTTAGTTTCGATTTACGTGGGGGGATAGTAAAGGATAGGCAAGGAATGAGACTGTTGAAGTGAACTGTATCCCAAGATAAAGAAGATAGAATATATGTAGAGGCGATGCAAATGTGGTCGACGATGCTTTTTTGGGTTTGTTGAACGAAGCAAGCAGGGGAAACCTGCAGAATGGTGTGCAAAAGAGCAGGTATATATGGAATGAACCAATATACTGCGAGCAGGGGAGCTCATCACCAGGACTAATGGATATCATCCAGCGATGGGAACCTACGGCTGGCTGAAGAGGGATGGAGTCCCGAGATGTGAAGAATGAATAGCTAAGTGGAGTTTCGTCAACGAAGAAAAAATCACGGAATAGAGAAGACGATGAATGCGTTTGCCCAGGCTGGGCCCGACTGTTCTGTTGAGATTATGGATATATAGTCGCATCGAGCCTCCTGGGGCTTTTATGCATCCGTACTGACGTCGTTGTTTGAAATGACTTACGGGATTTTGGGTCCGCGTGTTCACTACGCTGATACGCTTTGGAAGAAAGGGCGTCATCGGCTAATTATTGAGATGGGTGCCCTTGCATGGTTTCTGGTTACTCGAAATTGGCAGAAGAGGTTCGGGCTGGGTATAAAGTATCAGCTGGTGGCTGTTATAGGTAAGGCATATTATCTAATGGGTATGGTCTTCTGTCTGAGTAGGGGATGCGTCATCGAGGCGGAAGGATTATCAATCATTGGGTTAAGTGGACTGAGCAAACTGGCGAGCCACATCGGTTGAAAAAGACGGAAATTGTTGCTAAGTCAGTAATGGTATGTGTGTTATGATGTTGCACTGGCCCGGATTAGGACGTCAGTAGGTGAAGAAGTATTGGCATCTCCAGTCAGTCCAATAAAATCCTTCGGAGGAGCTTTTATGCCTTTCGAACGGACTACGATCAAGTTAGCCAGCAGGCCAGGGGCTCCAGTAAAGCCTCGGCCTACGAGAGTCAGACTGCACTTCTTGGCCAATAAGTATGGAAAATGACATTGTATGATCAGCCAGCATGCGAAAACATGCTGTTCCGGAGTTTTATATCCGGATGTTGTGATGGATAAAACAGTATACAGCAGGATATGGAATGGCTTGAGAGAGAGCTCGTGGCAGTCTGGAAGACGTTCTTTATGAGGATAATAAAGAAAACTTCAATGGTTGAATGGCACAGTTGGGATATGATATTAGAAAGGAAAAGGCTCAATCGGTATGAGCATACGGAAAGCTCAGAAAGCTATCACACTACTTAGGAGCTAACGGGGTAACCAATGGCATAAATGGCGAAGAAAATGTGCATTTCTGGGGTACTTACTGGTCAAAAGCTACTGACTGGTGTCCAGTGTTTGCTCACAGAAGGTTGCTAATAAGTTGGGCTGTAACCTCAGAATTGAGCCAGGGGTTAGAATATGTGAAACGTCGCTTTTTTACCGGAATGAAGAAAGATGGCTGGGTGGGCATGAAAAGTATAAATGGTCTTCCCTACGTTCATTTTTGTGGGCTTCAATCTGGCAGGTGTTTGCCGTCTGGTCCATCGTCATGCTATCCAGATTGGTGGGCTAAAAGCCCAGACTACGAAAGTGATTTCAGCTGTCAGGAGACTGGGATATGCTGGAGTCCATGTAGCAGTTTGTATCACTAGCCTGAAGGATATGTGACAAGAGCAGCCTTGGTGTAATAACGGGTTTAATGCCACTGATTAGTGTCCGGTGTTGGTAGCTGTTGGGTAGGGTTATAAATTTGAGCGTGGCTCGAGTGCTAGGACATCGAAAAAGCCGCTTTTTAAAAGATAAGAAGAGATGAGAAAGTATTGGTAGGGAAAATTAACGGGTTTTTCTAATTTTTTTTCTATATCCGGGCCTCATTGAGGCATGTGTTTTTCGTCAGATGAGTCGACATACTGTGCTGATCTTTAAGCAGAAAGCCGCGGCCACGGTGGCTGTTGTAGTTGACGTCGATATAGATGCTGGGTGTGCTTAAGGAGGGTGTGGGGTTGCTGAAAACTGGAGTGGGAGGTGGACAAGCGCACATGGAGAGTTCAGTGCGCTGTAATCCCAGTCATTCCTGTGCGTAAAAGCCAAAAGCCCGTCTAGCGAACGAGAGTGACTTGGGGCTTCTTTCTTGAAGAATCAGCCCTCGGGCGATGAAGGACGTCCCCATACATGAAGGTTGCCCATTTCCTTCACGGCTCGATACCAGTGGTATTTGAAGATCATATCGATACCTCTGGGTCTCATCTATTTTCCAAAGTTTTTTCTCCTAAGAGAGAGGTGGTGAAGCTCATACAGGAGCTTTCCATAGCCTCCTCACCAGACCGTAATTTTAAGCGCATGTGCCTTTTTCGCAACTGCTAGAGGTGGTCTGCTTCCCTCCCCCCGTCAAAAAGAAGCTATGGCATGGATGCGGTTGACATCAGGGGTTGCTCCAGCGTGGGATGGAAGAATGCAGAGTGGGACCAAGCAAGCACATGGGGTGGGACATCGAATGTTGTAAAGCACAGGCTAGCATATGCGTATCAGTCTCGCACGCCTCCAGGCCATGTCTAAAACTATCGGAAGCTATTCCAAGCCAGTTGTTGTGGATGAGGGCAGCTATGCTGATGGAAGATAGTGGGGTGCACAAGGGGTAAGATAGTCGCCGCCGGGAGATGGCAGATTCAGGGATCAGACGAGAGAATAGACCGACACGTGGTTACTAGACGATGGGCGTTTGCATGGGAGATTTTGGAGCTGGATAACTAAGAAAGGCAAAATGAGTCGGGAAGTAAAACCCCGGTGGGAGGAGGCAGCCAAATTGAATGGGACAGGAGCTAGGAGATCAAGTAAAATAGTGAGCGGAGTCCCTTACTGGCCTAGGATCCAAGATCACGTATTTATCTGATGCTGGGGGGACACCAGAGGCTGAACCCTTAGGCTGGTCGGCGGCAGAAGAATGTGAATATTGTCTAGAACCGGGAGAACCAGCTAGCATCGGGCTAGTTATAGTTACAAAAGTCAAAAAACTGTAGCCGCTGTATTGTGGATTATGTGCAGTATAAGGTAACAGAAAGTAGTCGGCCTGACGTTTGTCACTGGAAGAGCTACGAAAATTCAAAGATATGGGGCTGTAATACTGGTGATCAAGCCCGTTTTCGTGGGCCAGCTGTTCGGTGACACTCTTGTCGGCAGGAAGGATCAAATTAGGAACAACCAAGAGGAGACCCAGCGAGCCTTTGAACTAAGAGGTGGAAGGACTCTAGTGGATGTTCATCGAGAGTCTATTCCATAACCTTGGGTATTTTATGCAGAAGAGGTTAGATCTCAACGCTAATTTTGTTCTAGGGATGGGGAGCAGCAGAGGTCGATGGATTGGGGCATAAGCCGCGGAAAGGGTGAGGCGAATGGGTTCATCACATAAAAGGCCATGCGGTGGTATAGCTTAAACAGGAAGCATAAATTTAGCCTCATGCGACGCAGACATAGAGGGTCGAGACTGAGGAGGATGCTTTGATCCTTGCATCACCAGCTGAAGAAAAACCCACCAGTAGTTCAGTGGCTCTGCAGGCTCTTTGATAAGTGGCCTGGGCGCCGCAAAACAGAAGATACCATCTTGTGATCACTACCAGCGTGGCGACTTAAGACCTGGGCGCCTATATGCTTGATACCAGTAGTAAAGGAAGGATCTAATATATTTTTCCCTCGAGTGGGGAGGAAACGCACAGTACCCAGTTACCAGCATGGGCACAAGAAAGAAAATCTTGGGGATCATGGGGAGAAGTCAAGGGCTGCCAGCGGATTTCAGGCACGCTGCATTTGCTGGCTAGGATTTTGGCCGTTAAATGGAGTCAGAGACAGTTGAATGCCTCTGTTATTGCCGACAGTGCGTACGTGTCCTAGTTTGGCGGAGGGTAAACGCATCCTGTGAGTAACTGTCGATATCCTTCGGCATTTGTCCGGAAACAGTCCAGAATGTTGTCAAAAAATTGATGGTAAACCCCACTGAACGTGACTTTACGTCTGGTGTATATGATGTAGCCTCCTCTGCGCCGTTTAGATCTACTGTTGGTGGTGGCCTGATAGCCAGGTGTAGAAACTTGGTCTAATGCGGTGTGGTCAGTCAACCGCATATCCGTGACTAGTAAGATATCCGGGTGTAGGCCTATTGCCAGCGCGCGAAGTAGGGGCACTTTTTGGGGCCGAGAGGGGACGTTCAAGTGGAGGAGTGGGGCTGAGCCTTCAGTTAGGTTCTCAACAGGAACACCAGTGGTTTTATCGCGATTAAGTGTAGGGGAATTGTCGCGTGAAGTATGGTTCGGAATTGGAGGGCAGAAGTTTGGCCATGTAAATGGTTGCTCTGTGGAAGCGGAACTTAAATCGCTAGCCAAATGTGCCACTGGACCATCTAGAGGGACGTGCCCTGATGAGGAGTCAGAGGGTGCTGCCAAATAGGGCCGAGCCCTGGAAAGAATTAGGTGAAATAGGGGTGAAAAGGAGATAAGAAAGTGGCAGTAAAGACGTGAAAAAGGCTGGTGCACTTGCGAAGAGCTTACCGAGATGTAGGGATTGTGTTTCAGTGAGGGGCTTGGACGAAATAAAAGGGCGGCCCGAAGGCGGAGTGGCTTTTGAGGCTTGGACAGAAGCTCTGGAATGCTTTCAAGCAGCCCCTTGAGGGAGCAGAAGGGACACTGGAAACATTGGGCTAAATGAGTTTAACCAGGTGGAGAAATGCTTCATGAGGGATTATAGAGAAGGAAACTTTGAAATCCTCGTTTGAGAAGGGATAGGGTACATTTTGAGCTTGCTCGTGGTTGCTAGCCACACGATCGATGAACTCTGTGTCAGAGAACCTCCGTTGGCCATTTTCATATTTGATCTTGCTGACCAATTCACCAACTGCTTCACTGTGTCACGTTATTTATCATTGTTTGACTTTCACGGCCGAAGCCTGACTGTTGCCTACTGACGGTGGATCATGTTCCACTTTCTTCTGCGATTGTTTGATCGACGGGATCTCTGTTGTAGTTGGTTTTCATACATATACAAGGAGTAAACTGTGCAATACCGCACCATAGACTGCTTGGTGACTCTCAACTCTACAACGGCCTTTTGACATTCGGCAAAATACTCGGGTCAGACCGATTCTCGATTCGGATGGTCGTACTTGTCGTGCTGACCAGGGAGACCGACTAGGTGAGGAAGACCTTTGGGACTGAGCCAAGGGGACTGTAACTTGATTTTACACCATGGAGTCAACGATAGTCAGCATCCTTTACTTTCCATCGTTTTGCCAGTGAGTTCCATGATGCCACGTAAACCTCACCCCGCGGGTGATACGGTTGAAGTCTGATTCCGAAGAAAACTCTCCATGTACCGGTTTGTTGCCAGACAAAGAAACAACTGCTCTATGTACGGATCGACGGTTTACTGTCGACATAACCGAGGAAGATCAGTCTCTTTGCACTCCTGTTCCTAACTTTCGTGGCTGTCCTGATATTAGGCAGCTGCATTCTGCGGTTGTACGCCTGCCTGATAGCTTGAGTTTTGTGATAAGTGGAGGCCACCTTGCTGGCATGGCTGCTCGTCATACGAGTAAGGCAAATAACATTAGTGTTTACGATCGACTAACTCATAGGATTGAAGCAGATAGGACCTAAGGGAGGATCTACTGGTGCGAGAAAGAACTGCCACTGGAAGCGAAAGAGTTCAGATTGCGCAGAAGAAGGTTGGACTTTGAGAAAGCTTAGCCCTTGCTCAAGCGGTCCAATACGGTGGTGACTACTTTTAAAGTGGCAGCCAAGTGGCTCAAAAACCCAGCCGTCCATCATCAGAAGCGACACACGGGTTAGAGTCTCCGTGGTATTTGGTCATAAGAGCGACCGTACCAAAAGATTGAAGACGACCACCTCGATGAACCCGAGAGGAGTTTCTATAGGTTTGAGCAGAGTTTCGACAGTAATATGGCTGGCATGCTGACCGACTATAGGCAGAAGCTATTCTATCCTTTGCATTACTATAGGGGTCACGCTAAGGAAGCCTTTGAGAAGTGCCCCCTTTTACTCAGGGTAAAGGGATTTGAAGGGACTATTAATATCCCCAAGCGGAAGTTTGGCCGACCTCATGACATAGTACGGGCTGTAAATGAGGGTCTCAATGATGGGCCTAAGCTTGATCCTGGAGATAATGAAGGTCTCGGTAGTCTAGTTAGTAAAATAGAAGCAAGTTTAGCTACAGTGACCCAGTTGAGCAGCTCAAATGAGCCAAACTGCGCAAACAAACCAGTGAGAATAGTCGATAGATTGCCTAAAGGTATGAAAGAGGAATGGTCAGACAATAGAAATAACATTATTGAGGCCCGGGATGGACCCTCGTTTGAGGATTCGTTCCCGTTTATGGAACAGATTCTGGGTTGCAAGTAGCCTACATGGTCAGACCGGGCACGAAAAACATCAGAGCTTGACGTACTTCGAGGCGAAAACCACATCCCCAATCATAATACTACTCATCTCGGCCCGTTGGCGGTTGGTTGAAATGGTAATGACCAATGGTGCTCGATTTGACTTGACGACCACGATTTTGGTTAAATGCGGCGGTTTTTCCCGCGTGAAGACCACTGAATGCCAGTTGCTTATAAGAGCCCGCGAAAAATGCCTTCTCTGCTTGGAAGTCAATCATTTGGATGTTTTCTGTGAATGTGATAGTTGCTGCAATGAACCTGGACGTGGACGCCGTCACTAAGACTAATTGCATACAGGCGTGGTCCCATGGAATTCTGACCGGACTAAACTGGTTGGCCGTGGCCGCACGGCCGCGGATGTGAAGGTTATCCGCATCGGTCAAATCCCTGTGAGGTTACATGGCCCGTCAGGGTCACTAGAAGTTCAGGCCTTTTTTGATGATGAGTCAGGCGAGACCCTCATCAGTCAGAAGGCGGCAATTGCTGTCGGTTAAGATGGGGGTGAAAGTAAACTTGCTGTTCGCTCTCTGCGTGGTGTGAAGACGACGTCGTGTAAGGCCTTCTTTCTGTCCACAAAGTCACTGAGGGGAGACTTTATGTTGAGAATTGATGAGGCCTACCCTATCAACAACCTTCCAGTATCCCTCGTCGGGGATTATGATGTGGTCGCCTTCACCTGGTGGCCACATTATAGCAGAGGGATGAGCTTCGAAAACATGCTCGATGAAACTTTGGAGCCCTAATTATTTGTGACGTGCCTGACTCTCGCCGAACCCTTGATCAAGTTGTGGGCCCTACCAGTAATGGGAGTGCCCACTGAGATGTTCGATCCACGAGCCTGCTAGAAAGGGTCAATTTAAACCAATAGATTGAGAATAACTAGTTTTCCCGAGGTGACCTGAACTCTACTTCTGACTTCTGACGGCCCTCTTATTTAGTTGCAAATAAATTTGTGGCTTGTTTTGAAAAACCTTGCCGGTTTTTGGGGACGATGTTAAGACTGTTTGTGGTTTTCGGCCGGACCGTCGATGAAGGCCGTGTCACGGAACCTTCATTGGTTATTATCAAAAGTGATTTTGCTGACCAACTAATCGATTGTTACCTTTGGCACTTCTTTAGGTGTTCTTCGATGACGTTCAGCTGGCCGTCGGGTCGCCGCGTGGTTCTGATAATGAAAGGAATTGGTCATGGTTCAGGCAGTGCCGTGTGTTTTGGTTATCCATGTGAAGTCCAGTTTTGCTGGGTGCTTGGTCCCTCAAGCCAGCGACCTCTATAGGCACGGGGCTAGCAAATGTAGGTGCATGTTTATGGGCGGATCGGTGCGGTTGCCGCCAGGAGCCACCAGATTCTCACTCGCTGCTTTCCGGTTTGACAGTGGTCTTCAGGTTATGGGGTCCTGGCAGTGAGGTCAATCATGCCTTCGTATAAGTATTGTCGGACTGGGGTGAGTCTTACTTTCGCTTGGTCTTTTGGGTCTGTGAGATCAACGGAAGGATTTGGTATCTTGTGTCGACAAGCGGAACGGGCGGATGGCACCGCTGTATGAGGTGGAGAAATTAGAAGTGGTGGGCCTCCTACAGGGTCGCTAGCTTGATGAAAGTGTGGTCGATGACGGTGAGGTTCTTGCTACTAGGTCTTAGGTGATATTATTGGGAGCAGAGGGTAGAAACTGGGTGGATGGAGGTACGGGCTGTAAACAGAGGGACCTGCCGCGCTCTTGATGCAGACAGAAGCCCGGCAGGCGTGAGCAGTTGACGTCAACAGATGCAGGAATTGGTGAGGAGAGTCCAAAGTGGGGATGGGGGTGGTTTAAATGAATCTGTTCTCTGCCGAGGATTGGTTAATGGAGTGCGCATGGACTATACCGGTTGGATGGTTGCTCTTGAAGCTTCCTTTTGAGAAGAATTCCTGCGGGCAGTAATCCCGGGCAACTTACATCCAGTGTCGAGGAAAAGCTAATAATGATTTTTGATGAGTTCCCTTGCTATTTGACAGACGGGGAATTGAAAGAGGATACGGCACTTGTGACTCTGTGAAAGCTTGCTTATCCCTGCGCATGTTCGTGGAAAGTGTCTCATACCAGCAGCCATGGGCAGGGTGGGTTTCAGTTGTGATATTGGAGTCCCGTTCGGGAGGTTGAAGGATATATTAGTTCGGCTATTTGATATGCGTTTGAAAATCTCAGCAGAATCAGACTCCACAAAATCAGTAGCAAATTCAAGCTTCCGTTGAATGTAGCTTGCCATGAGGTTGTCCAGGCACAGAATTCTGGTGATTTTGGCGATGTTGTTATGAGCGATCTTGAGCCTTGTTGGGATAACCTTAGGGCCATAGAAAATATGAACATCAGAGCCAGCCTCCTCTATAACATCCGCCAATGAAACGGAGCAATATCCCAGTTATTTAGTGGTTTGTGAACCCCAATGGTCGGTCAGCATTTGCGAATAGTAAGCATATTACCTGTAATGGATAAAATTATAGGAAAGTTCAGTGGCCTACAGGGAATAATCGCAGCAAAATAATAACAATACTAATAATGGCATATTTTGAATGAGCCGAAAGCATGATACAACGTACGATCGGACGATTCAGGTAATGCTAGAACAGGGGGTTTCAAGATAGTAGAACCTATGTGCACAGAGGTTTGAGGGAGATGGTTTACATGGACCCAAGGGAGGATAAGGCCCGGTACGCTGGAAGGTCGAGATCTAATGATCAATTCGGCTTATGGCTGGTAAAATTGTTGGCAAGGTGGAGCATTTACATAAACGATATCGGAGGTGAACAGAACCACTAAGAATCCGGGTGGACTCAAAGGATTTTTGCCAAGCTTTCCTTAAAAGAAGAGTTTATCAAAGAAGATTCGAAGAGTCACTGCATGATGGAGTGCGTAAAAAGTATAGAGATAGAAAACTGGAAGATGTACAAGAATGGATCTCCGGAGATAAATAGCATTGATTCAGTTGGCCATGTGATAGTGAAAACGTGATGGCGAGGTGCCGACAAGGGCAATCACAAGAACAATGTAGAACAGATCCGAATGACAGAGTGTGCTATTTCAAGGGTGGTGATGGAAAAATAGCAACAGTAGAGCACGCGAGCGTTGGGTGGATTGTTTACAATAATGCGGGCATGCTACGAAGTAGCAACAAGAAGATGGAGGTGCGACCGCGATGGTGGATAGAGTGCAGATGCGGCGAAAGAGTAGAGAGTAGATAA
This sequence comes from Fasciola hepatica, assembly GCA_948099385.1. Lineage (NCBI taxonomy): Eukaryota > Metazoa > Platyhelminthes > Trematoda > Plagiorchiida > Fasciolidae > Fasciola > Fasciola hepatica. The sequence continues at coordinate 1,597,726 of CANUEZ040000112.1, read as the reverse complement.
GTATCTGGATGACCTTTATGAGCAACGGAAAATACAGTGACGGTGAATAGAACCATGGACACAGTGGTTTCGACGACCCCGCGGGATTAGAAAGCAGGGTTTGGAAGGAAGATAAAATTGGTCGGCAGATGTGGTTGAGAAGGTTTACAGGAACCTACAAATATACCGTAACCAAAGAAGAAAGTTCTTTGACGGTGTAGCGCACCGGCTGCGACAGGCTGTCGGAAAGCAGGAGTCCTTGTACATTACTGCTTGTCTGTGTGTGACGGAGACAAACTCATCGCCGTCACTGCCACATACGGATACTGCCATCATGCAGAGGTCTTTCCGCCCAGATGAAGTCATGACAGAGCTAAGGTATTCATCAATCACCCGGACCACATGGTATTCCTCCGGAAGTCTCGCGTGCTATGGCCAACGGAAGCGTATCAGCTTCAGCCGATCTTCCCACTCTGCCGCTACGCACGGTAGTTTTGTCTAGCGAACGGAAGACCGCGACCATCTGTCCACTGTACAAGGGGAGTTCGTGGAGGGTATCCATCAACTACCACTCGGTGGGCCTGATCTGCATTTTGGAAAGGGTGATGGACTGGCTAGTGTCGGTGCGAATCCGGGAGCCCCCGAAGTCATGCATATGTTTGTGCTCCACCCAGCATTGTTTTCGTCCAAAGGGGTCGTATCTCAAACCTGCTGTTGGCAAGAGAACGGTTAAAAGAAGCCATAGAGGGCGGCTAAAACATAAACGTAGTCTTCGATGACTCCGGAAGGGTCTTTGGCAAGATACTTCGCGACCGGCTGCTGGAAAACTCAGGACATCCGATCTCCAGAGTCCGATAGTTGACTGAATTGCAAATTTTCTGAAAGGGAGCAAGTTTTCAGTCAGGGTCACTCAGCCGAGGTCACGTTGGTACGCTGCAACAAGTGGGGTTCCTAAAGGATCAGCTCCTGGACCGGTGCTGTTTCTGGCCTACATCAACGACTTGCCATCAGTCTTCTAGTCTCCTTGCCTGGTTTATGCAGATGCTACAGAACCGTGGCTTGTCGTGGGGTCAGATGTGAACAGAGGTTCTGCAAAGAAATCTGGGCTTTTTATTATGATGGTCGGACCGCCTGAGCCCTACCTATCAGTGTATCTAAATGCATATACTTGCTTGTGGAAGGAAGGGTATTGGGTGCAGTATATCGCACCGGGAACGAAAAACTACCGAGATCGTCATGCGCACGAGACCTTGGGGCTATGCTCTTGTCGTTTCTCCAGGCTCCAGCTTACACGGACAGCGCCTGTGGTTCATCTAGAGCTATTTTCGGTGCCAAACATTGCTCATTTGGTCCGCTGAGTCCCGGGGCTTTCCAATTACTGCCTGCCTCCCGTGTTCATCCGAGACTCGAATGCGGATGTATTGCAGCCTACCTCTGCACTATCTGCGACATGGTGAGACTGGAGATGCAATGCTCCGTGACGAGACTCGTCGGTGGCTTACGTAGGACCAACTACGAGGATAGCCTGAGCTTTCACGATCTTGTAGGTACCTGTACATTTATGACTTTTCCATGATTTGGTGCAACACTCCTTTGTTGTACCGACTTTTTAGTGTAAAACACACACACTTTTTGGTCGTCATCACCGCGCAATACAAGAGGGCTGTAAATAAATCTTTTATTCTGCCACGGTCTCATCTTCTGGTTTGGAGTGTCTTGGAATTATATCGGTCGGAATTAACTGTGAGAAACAAAACATTTTAGAAGCTTCCACGGTGTCTCTTGGCACTTCTATCAATACCATCCTGTTCTGTTCAACGGATGGCTGTCAGATCAAACTGAACTAAAGACATTGGCAGATATTGGGTCTTCGGCGCTCATTTCCTGATCACAAGAACTCTGAACAATTGCGAGTTTGTGTCACACCTTTTGTTTCATTTTTATTCCTAATGTACATACCCTTTTGGCCTTTTTATCACCGCACGCTCCCTCGCCCATCTTAGTTTGCTAGTGTCGTCTTAGATATCGTTTTCATTTATTTAGTGTACCATATAGACAAAGTAGTACGCTACAGAATTGGTGAGCCATCCTTTGACACTAGCTTCATTCTTTTGGTCCAGGTTCAACACGATTCACCATGTCTGAGAGCGAATCTATTGACATCCACGCGGTTGCTCTCAAACTGCCCGTTTTTCTCCGGCCAACACTAGAGTGTGGTTTTGACAAATAGAAGCCGTATTTACCACTCTACATATAACCAGCGAGCGCTCCAAATACTCTCACGTTGTCCAAGCCCTTCCCTTTGACATCGCCGTTGACGTGGAAAATCTCCTCGATCCCACTCTACCAGAAGCTCCTCACACGAAGCTTAAGGAAGCAGTCATTCAGCGTACCGGAAAATCAGCCGGAGAAATGCTCAGGGAGCTGTTCACGTCGGTGGAGCTCGGAGACCAAACTCCGTCCCAGCTTATGCGCCACATGCGGTCGCTACTGGCTGGACGTCAAATGGACGACGCCATTTTCAGGGAGATATGGGTTGATAAACTACCTCTCCCGATGCAGCAGGTCCTCTCAGTGCTGGAGCCAACTACTCCTCTTGACAAAGTTGCGCAACACGCCGATAGAATAATAGAATGCTACCCGGCTGGTAGACCATGTGTTCACATGACATCACCCGCCGAAACCACTCTGACACACGAATCCCCTACGACATTACCAGTTCCTGCCCCAGATCACCCTGGCGACGTTTCTCGCAGTCCTGCTTCCCCATCCCATCACTCACATATCTATAAAGACATTACGGACCTAAAATAAACCGTTCACATTTTGTGCAATCAGGTCGGTGCAATGTGCAACGCATTAACTACTCCTCGACCTGTGTCCGCCGAAGTACCTCGTCGACCTAGATCACGGTCCAGAAACCGTGGAGTACAAACCTGGCGTTGTTACCGCGGCACATTCAGCTCCCAGGCACGTTGCTGTGATCCACCATGTTTATTTCGCACTTCCACTTCACAGTCGAATGACCAGGCCAGCCAGTAACGGCGACTACTACGGCTGGCTCTCCACATGAAAGTCGCCTATTTTATACCGTTGACCGATCCAGTGGTCTTCGATTCCTCATTGATACCGGCCCCGAGATCAGTGTAATTCCCCCACCCAAACATCATAGCCTCAAACCATCTCACTTCACCCAGCAAGCAGCAAACACAACAACTTTTGCGACATTCGGCCAACGGTCCATCACTCTTGATTTAGGCCTCCGACGCTCTTTTCAATGGGTTTTCATCCAGGCAGATGTTCAGACTCCCATTATTGGCGCGGATTTCCCCTCACTCTTCGGCTTAACTGTGAACCTCAAAAATGGCAAGCTGGTAGACACCACAACCAAGCTTTGTGCAGTCGGCATTGGTAAATGCACCAACTCTCTGGGTATTCGGCTGGCGATCCCGCAATCACCGTTTGCTGACATTTTGAAGGAGTTTCCATCCCTCACTAAACCGTGTCAGTTCACCGACCCAGTCTCTCATGCTGTGCAGCACCACGTCGCTACAAAAGGCCAACCTGTCCACTTTCAACCACGACGACTCAACGCCGACAAACTCCGTATCGCACGCCTTGAATTCGAACATATGATGAATCTTGGCATCATTCGACCGTCTTCAAGCCCATGGGCCTCGCCTTTGCACACGGTTCCAAAATCATCTGGTGACTGCAGACCCTGTGGAGACTACCGTGCTCTCAACAATGTCACCGTCCCCGACAGGTACTTGATCCCACACATTCATAATTTTGCACAGAATCTCTCTGGGAAGACAACCTTTTCCAAGGTTGACCTCGTAAAGGCATATCACCAAATCCCCGTGGCCGAAGAAGACATTTTCAAACAGCCATCACCACTCCTTTTGGCCTGTTGTAGTTCACACGCATGCCATTTGGATTGAGAAATGCTGCTCAGATGTTCCGAAGATTCATCGATGAAGTGCTTCATTGTCTATTCTTCGCGTTTGGCTACATTGGCGACATCCTTATTGCCAGCGCCTCTCCAACGGAGCATGTCATTCATCTGCGTCAACTCTTTCTGCCTTTCCAGCAATACGGACTTCAGCTGAACCCTAGTAAATGCGTGTTCGACGTTCGGTCCCTCGACTTTCTCGGGCACCATATCGATCAAAACTGTTTGACACCCCTTCCAGATAAGGTGCGCAGCATCCTGTCATTTCCTGCATCTAAAACGATCACACAGTTACGACGTTTCTTCGGAATTTTGAACCACTCCCGTCGCTTCATTCCCCATTGTGCGACCATCGTTTCACCTTTAACCGATCTTCCCAAGTCCAACGTCAAGACGATCGATTTCACTCCCGAGGCCGAACCAGCTTTTGCAGAGGCCAAAAAAGCTCCCGCAGATGCCACCATACTGCATCATCCACATTCGGATCCAAATACTGAGTTAGTCCTAACGACTGCTGCATCAAATACTGCGGTCCGTGCAGTGCTTCACCAAATTGTGGATAATCAATTACAGCCCTGAGCATTCTTCTCCCAAAAACTCCAGGCGGCACAGACAAGATAAAGCTCGTTTTCTCGTGAACTCCTGGCTATTTACTTGTCCACCCGTCATTTCCGCCATCTTTTGGAAGGACGACAATTTCATGTGCACACTGACCACAAATCCCTGACACATGCACTTCATGCCAAGCCTGATAGACATTCACCCAGAGATATCCGCTATTTGGATTATATTTCTCAGTTCACAGCAGACATCCGTTACGTGCGTGGAGTTGATAATGTTGTGGCTGATGCTTTATCCAGACCGGACATCAACACGGTGCAGACTAAATTTGATCTTACGGAACTGGCAAACCTCCAGCGTGATGATCCATCCTTGCTCGAATCGCGCACATCCTCCACCCTCCAGCTGAAGGATTCTCCCCTACCTTCAGCCGATGGCACACTCCTAAGTGACTGGTATACAGGTCACCCTCGTCCTATCGTTCCAACTTCCTACAGAAAGATCGTTTTCGATCATTTTCATTCTCGTTCCCATCCTGGTATCCGTGCATCTCGCAAACTCATTTCTGCCAGAATTGTTTGACCAAGTATGAATTCTGACATTGCATTATGGACTAAACAGTGTTTACAATGTCAGAGAAACAAAGTCCACTGCCACACTTTTTCTCCTCCCAGTACATACACCGTTCCCGACGTCCGTTTCAGACGTATTCACGTCAATCTTGTTGGTCCACTACCACCATCAAATAGACATACCCACTTATTAACCGTTGTTGATCGTTTCACATGCTGGCCGGTGGCAGTACCCATTTTCGACATTTCGGCAGAAGATATTGCGAACGTACTACTCATACATTGGATTGCTACATTTGGTGTACCGCCTAGCGTCACCACAGGCCGTGGCAGCCAATTCCAATCGACCTTGTTTCGTGAGTTCACTAAACTGATTGGCTGTAAACACATCACAACAACTGCATACCATCCTTCGTCCAATGGCATGATAGAGCGCCTACACCGTCAACTCAAAGCAGCACTGATATCACAGCCAAACACCAATAACTGGAGCGACAACCTGCCACTAGTTCTTTTGGGTCTGCGGTCATCAGTCAAAGACGACCCCCCCAGCAAGTCGGCTGAACTCGTTTTCGGTACCACCATACGCCTTCCAGGTGAGTATGTTCAGCCCAGCACTGCTGACAGTCCCAGCCCATCCCAGTTTGTCCAACAACTCAAAGACCGTATGTCACATCTTCGTCAAATAACCACTCACTCGTCATCCACACACGTTTTTTACATAAAGATCTACATACGTCACCTTTCGTTTTTGCTCGTAACGATGCTGTTCGTAAGCCACTCACACCACCGTATGATGGTCCATTTAAGGTGTTTGTCGCACAGACAAATATTTCGTGGTTCAGAAAGCCGATAAGCCAGACACTGTTCCCGTTGATAGATTGTAACCCGCGTATTTTCATACACTTCCATCACCAGCAACACCGATACCATCACCATCCACAGACACACCACCAACAATTCCTGTTGATGGTCCACCCTCTATCATCACACCAGACACTACACCACACCCGCCAGCACCACCACAGCAACAACCTTCCCTGATAACCCGTTGTTCCGGCAGAAACGTTCGATATCCTGTCAGATTTCAAGACTTTGTTAGTTGAAGATCTCTTTTGCTAACCGTTTCCCATTTCTGTTTTTCTATCGAGCATTTATTTTGTTCAACAAACGCTCTGGCGGGAGAGTTGTGTAGATACCTGTACATTTATGACTTTTCCATGATTTGGTGCAACACTCCTTTGTTGTACCGACTTTTTAGTGTAAAACACACACACTTTTTGGTCGTCATCACCGCGCAATACAAGAGGGCTGTAAATAAATCTTTTATTCTGCCACGGTCTCATCTTCTGGTTTGGAGTGTCTTGGAATTATATCGGTCGGAATTAACTGTGAGAAACAAAACATTTTAGAAGCTTCCACGGTGTCTCTTGGCACTTCTATCAATACCATCCTGTTCTGTTCAACGGATGGCTGTCAGATCAAACTGAACTAAAGACATTGGCGGATATTGGGTCTTCGGCGCTCATTTCCTGATCACAAGAACTCTGAACAATTGCGAGTTTGTGTCACACCTTTTGTTTCATTTTTATTCCTAATGTACATACCCTTTTGGCCTTTTTATCAAAACACGCTCCTCTTCTCCAAGGGTTGTCGGCGAATTTGTGGTGAAATAATCAGATCAAGGATGATCCGTTGTGGTAAAATTGGTCCGGAACTGCAAGCGGACTTTCCTGTTCAGATGAAAGACAGGAGGCGAAGCCATTCCCTAAAGCTGTGGAAACTTCCTTATACCGGCTTGCCACAGGCTTATCCCCCTTCACGGGGGGCTACCAGTCTCTGGAAAGCCTTACCGGCGCCAGTGGTGAAAGAACATAACGAGGCTTGGTCTAGACGGCGTCTCGACACACGTTTTGAGGCACTGTGCAGAAATTCTTCTTTTGTCGCTACCTCCCATCTTTCCTCTGTAAGGGCCGCCGCGATTTTGCTTGTGCGAATGATGCTTGAGATTTTTTGGCTCTCTGGTACATCTAACGTTTAGATCGCTGCGATTTTTAGTTAACGAGACCAAGGGGGAAGTAGAGTGTAATGTAGAGAGGAAGTCGAGGGAGAAACATGAAATTCAAGTAGCAAGGGTAAGAGGTGAATTATTGGGGGAAACTACAATAAGTTTTAACTATTTGGCTGAATGAAAAAGTTAGAATGATATTTCACAGCGCTTTGAGACCACCTGCCGTGCGACACACAAAAACCAACCGTTGGTACACAATTAGCATTAATCCAGCCAGGTTAAGAACATGTGGTGCGTTGGGCGCTTGCGAGTTTTCTGTCGTGACATGCTATATGACGACAGGTGGCATGTTCCCTGTACCCTTTTCCCCAGCGGATGGCTTCCGATTTTTCTTGGTCTCCGGTTTTAAGGTTTCCTCAGCGTTCTCCGAGACCCCTTAACCGAGAATTCCAGAATTGTTTCGATTGTTCGCACACAATTATTGCCCCTACTGCTGCATATTGTACTGTGCCCACTCCCAACTTAAATTAGGAAGAAGCGCGAAGATTCGTCGCTCATCAACTGTGAGACACGTTACGTATCCTGAATTCTCCCTGAGTCAGTATGCAACAAACAAAAACGGCAGGTAAAATACACCTCAAAGGCAGCACAACAGAAACCTTCCGTACATCTGGCGAAGATGCACAAAACACGCCACAAAATATAGTCTCCTTTTATCCACGATCTAAGGCCCCCTAAAGGACCAGACTGTCTGTAAATTTATCATCCTTTTGGACAAAGAGCCCCAATTGTTCACTACCCTGTTGTTATGGAGGTGCAATCTGGTCATGATCCTAGCTCAAACTTTCGTGAGAATCTGCCCGGGTCCCTTGTTCCTCTTGTTAGCTGGAACGACATTATTTTGGAAATCGATAGTGCCACTCGCCAGACCGGCCTTAAGCGTGCAGTCCGGGGATAGCAACTGAAACAGATGGAGTGTTTCGATGGAAATCAGAGTGGTATCGTCAGTTTTGTGGTGGATTCTATTTGAATTTACAAACCTTCGGAACATAAAGAGGTTGAGCAGGATTTCTCCCGTAAACAGTTACAAGTGCTCTTGCGGAAGGTGCTAGCGTCTCAATAGCCGGCACTTAAACACTTTTCACAACAAAAACAGTCCGAAGCCTTCGGGGGCTTTGTCCACGTGTTCAGAATAAGTTGAGCTGAAGACCCAGTCGCGATAGAGGTAAGTTAGTGCCATAAAAGTCAGGGCAAATGCTTAGGGCGGCCTCAGTGATGTTCGTACTGCTAAGCAAGAGGTAGGGGATGGAGACTTCCAACCCACCGCACTACGGGTTGGCGCTGCTTTGTTTCTAAACCGTGTTTCTCGAACAGAATTCCATTGGGCAGTAAAGGTTCTCTTGGTTGATAGCGTCATATCAGTCAATCTTCCAGAGAAAGGCTTCGTGGCACGCATCCTGTACTTAACCAACAGATAATGGTTACTATGCCAAATCATTGAAGAACGTTTTTAGAATATGGTTGCTGGGATGTCTTATTAGTACACCTTGAGGGTATATGTATAAAGCAAGCTTAGGCGTTTGCAACCTTCACTTAAAAGTAACAAGCAGCACCACTTCTTGACTACCACACGGCGGATAGCTACTTAGCAGGGGAATAATACTCAGCTTCAGGACATTCCGGTATAACTAAATGATAATTAGAATGGGTTGTATCTGTAGGCATTTGGCCGCGCAATTCACCAGGAGGCGCACCGGTCATCGAGCATCCGGCTGGCTTAGAGCACATTTTTAAATAGGGAAGCTTTTAGACCACAGAACGATACCTCGAAAATCTCTCTCAGTCCTAACCGCATTCTCGGGAAAGACGCCGGAAGTCTCAGATCAAAAGCTCAATTTGGTTGCCACGATTGGAGGGCGATACGTTTGACTGTTTAGTATTTACACATGTGAGCTCCTCGGACCTTCTGGTGCTTCGACAATACAAGAATAAATATCCCTTACCCCTATCCCTTGGAGGTAGGGGAAAGTAGCTATGAAACGTGGTAGCGCGTCAAACCCCCATCCGTTTAGACCCTACCCCAATAGTAACTCTATAATCAGAGAAGCGAACATGAGCGTGGGATTCCAGCGGAGTTGTGCTGGGCTTTGTGTAACATCGGATCAGATCAGGCGACAGGACTTGCCGCTTTGACATGGGGACGTCCAGATTCTCGCTCTTGAGGTCCGCTAAGTACCCACTATGTTTTGACCGCTGGGTGGACCAAGTGTCATGGCTGATGAATGAGGGACTGAAGGTAACAGAATGAAAAGCACGCCAGCTAGCGGAAAACCGACAGTCTGGTTAGTAAGACAGGTTTACTATCTCAACCAGATGCCACGCTCACCTCAGAGGCTCCACTTAGGAACAACTTAATAAGCGGGATAGACAGTATTTTGTATTTTATTGCGTGACGCCGAAGCACATGCCTTTTGAGCTAGAGGGGAATTATGGAATAGTGGTTAGAGGTTGCACCTAATACGCAAGATGGGGGGACGTTGACTTAGGTGGTCGTAGCCCAAAGAAGTCTGATATCACCAGTCAGGGAGCCGTCGTTTAAACGCATCGGTACCACTCACTGCTATTAAACGGGGTGGCTGTTTTTTCGGGTGGTGCAGTGCTTAATGAGGAAATGTCATCGTAATCTTCTGATAGCCCTGGGTTCCATCAATTTGCGTCTTCGTGTCCTCAGAGGGTTGGGTAGTCGCTGAGGTCTAGTGGTGGCCTGCCGGTTCCAGACAATCCAGTGAGATTTTCGAACCTCCCTGCCAGGTCTTCTCTCAGATGGCGCCTGTTAAGTGAAAATGAACCGAGTGCTTATTTTCCTTGGTCCTCAAATACCCCATTTAAATTTCCATCCAGGCTTTGTCTGAGCGCAACAACGGAAGTGGCTCCAACTACCAAAGTTCCCGGCTTAACCAAATCGTCCACCACTCTCACTTTTGGGGCTGAGGCATCAACTAGCTTTCTCCTGTAGCCCGGGTTATCCCCTTGAGTATTTGAAAAGCCGCCAACAGACCTCTTTTTCTTCCCTCTGATGAGAATGTCCTGTTCTTCCAGGCTTTTCCCGTGTTACAACCCGTTGCTTCAGCCATACCTCTTAGTAAATCGGTGTTCCACTCACTCAAAGGTGTCATCGTCCCCCACCGTGTATGGACCCTAGGATTGGACTCGCTTCACCAAATTAGGTCCACCCAAAACCTCTTACAGCGATAGGACGGCTTTCGGCTGCGTCGAGCTCATCACACTTTTCTATTAGTGTGGGCCACGTGTAGCATTTTGAGCTGTCTGGCGTCACTGACGACAGCTTAAGTTCCGTCCCTCCTATCACCCCCAAATCCCTTGCTCCGTGCCTTGTTCTCGCCACTACCCGGTTCCCGAGTAAGCCTTTACAACGGTTGGGCCGCGATTCTGCCTCGTCAACGAAATGGTGGCTCTTTGCTAAAATCAAAAGGGTATCCAGAGCCACCGACCAGCTGCGCAATTTGTCCAGGATACGTTGTATGGTATCCTCCGCTGCTGACCCAAGTAGTTTCACGTCATCTGCAAACGTACTGCACGAACCTTTCAGTCCTTTAGATGGGTCATTCACAAGCGGCACAATCAATGAAGAACGGAGCACCGAACTTTGATACACCCCACCAAGGTCTACCCGTACTTGGTATCTACTCCCGACTTGGACTTGAATTTGTCTACCCCGCAGAACCCCTCCCATCCTTCTATTCAGTTTTGGTACCATCATGAAGATCCTTAGTTTATGATCTGGTGGACCATAGGTTACCAAATCAGAGGCTTTCTGGGAGTCCAGACGGAACGCTGCTACTCGCTGTCCATTATCTAGGCTCTTGGACACTTCATCTCGGGGCACAATCAGATTCGACAGGAGTGACCTGTGTCGCGCGAGTCCACGCTGCTGAGATCTTAACATGCTGAGGTTTTTAGTGTTACACCACCATACCCCTTTTAATTCTTTCCAGTACCTTGGGTTCATTGGAGTTAGGTTTGCTGTTCTGCAGTTAGAACACCTCTCATGGCTGCCCGCTCGTGAATGAGAACAAAATTTGAGGTCGTCCAGTTCCTAGGAAGCCTTCCTCCCTCAAGCTACGCATTGCACAGTGATGTTAATTGCTGTGCTAGCATACACCCCATTGGCTTTTAATATCGCCCGGTGAATATCATTCGGCCCGGCCGCCTTGGATTCCACCAGTTGTCTTATGCTGTTCAGCGCTTCTCGCACTGATATATCGGCATCAACCGTTAGATAGACATGCAAGGATTTGTCCACCCGTGTTTCCGGGGCTCCTTTATCATTCCAGTAGATTTCCTAGAGGAACATTAACGGAAAGTTAACCGTCTCCTTGCTGCTTACTGCTTACTACCCTCCGCCATTCTCGGTTGTCCCCACCGCTCCTCTAAGTACAGTTTTCGACTGCTCACGGCCAAAATAAGCCTTCCAGTTGGCCCATGTGTTGCGTGTAATTCTCGTGGTATTTACTTCAGTGTATCAGCTGCAAATCCTGTACATTTTTCGTTCCACCCAATGCGGTGGATATATTTTATACCACTCCTGTAGTTTTTACATACCGCATCCTGCTCGCCTCTTTTTTAATGTTCTGCTTACAGCTGTGTTCGGCTACGGTACTACGTCCCTCTTTTCAACCCTCCTCAGTGATGGCTTTCTGCCTGTGGGCACGAGTGGTTTATGCATGATATTCTTCCGCTGGATCTCTACAAAGTCTCCTTTCTTGTAGACTGTCCGTGAAGAATGTTGCGAGGAGGCCCTGTGAATACGTCTGTGACTGGAAAACACACCAAGCTGGAATGCACGTTGCACGTGTGTATCGAAGCCCTTCTGCTGGCTCAAAACTTTTAACAAATCGCACCGAATCTTTTGCTGCACCCTTAGAGCACTGGTGGCGCTGCCTAGTAAGCAGACGCTGACGTTCGATCCCGTAAAGTCAGCTTTTCGGGCCCACCTCGCAGAATAGCAATCCATTATCGGTGACTAATACTAGCGAGGTTCTTTCTAGGTGGGAGCGCTTCTTTGGCAACTTATTCGCGAACGGAACGGTTGGTTAACTCTTCAAGAACAATGACGGCTGCTCAGAGTATGAGACTTTCAATAGTAAGTAGTGACATTGGTTTAGGAAGGGGTTAAGAAGTTAGTACGGTATTGTACTGTATTGCATTGACGACCTCAGAAAGCCCACAGGCTCGCACTTCAACAAGATGGAGAGAAGCTGATCACTAACACCTTGAAGTGAGCATAAAAATAAATAATGCACGAAAAAGCTGGCCCAGCCTCCGAGGTTCATAGGAATTTCGTCTGTGAATTTGACCTTGTCAACCAGAAAAGGTGCCAAGCAAGGCACTGTAAAGTCGCCACAGACATCTGTGCTGGGAGAGATAGGTCTTAATACGAAACTTGTGGAGGGATGCAAAAGGCATGCAGAGAAGTCGTGGTGCAGAATATGGATGGGGTCTGCTAGAGTCTTGGCGAATTTTTCACGGGCTATTTTTGCAAATTGCAAACTTGGAGGTGAGGGAGCCCATAGAAGTCACAGAGACGAGGCTGGTGATGGCTGGGCCGCGGAGTGTCGTGACAAAGTCTTTCTCATAAAGGCCAGGAGAGATTGAAGGAGAACGGTAGATTAAGATTGGAAAAATACATTGAAGGACGAAAAGAAAATTGAAGCTTTTTGGTAGAACCGTACAGCGTTACACTACAAATGTCGAAAACAGTCTACGTAGTTTTTCAACACCTTTAAGAATGCGAGAAGACTGCCGTAAATTGGAGCCCATTAAAACTCCGAAGTACTTGGCAAGGTCGGCCTCAGAAAATAGGACAACATTGACGTTTGTTTTCTCATTGGGGTAAGGGGAACGAAAAGGGGCGAAAATACACTCGAAACATTTGGAAACTCTGGGATGTAGCCTAGAACGAGGCAAACAAGTCCGAAGATTTTACAAGTTATGAGAAAAGGAGTTAAGGCCTTGTTCGTTTGAGATAGACTGATAGAGTACGACGTCATCGGTGTACTGAAAAATTTGTGCAGGTGATGCAGCGGCAGCCAAACTATGCAGTGAACAGATAAGAGAAATGGACGGCTCCTCAAAGAACACCTGAGTTGCTAATCAAAGGACTGGATAAACCTTTGCCAACTCCAGCGCTCTAGGTTCTCCTGGAAAAGAAATCTTCCAACCACGAGAGCAGCACTGAGAAACATCGAAAATGCTCTAGCTCCTGAAGAAATAGAGAACGGGGAACCGAAAAGAAGGCGGAGGAATGATCGAGGAAAATACGTCGGACGGATTTCATGAAACGTTTCAGGTTGTTTGAAATGAAATGCCAAATGGAAGCAACTGTACCCAGAGTGCATCAGTTAAGCTTGTATGCAAACTGGCGGGAGTCACTTTGAACTGCAAAAGTGGGACGCTGTCGGCTTGGGATACCGTGCTCGATCAGCTTGACGGCAGACATCATGGCGATGGGGCGAAAGCGTCTTGACAAAAGTTGGGGCTGGTGTTTGGGGTTATGACACTACTGTCAGGGATATTCAGGAGGCAGGAAAAACATCGGCGCCGACAGATTTAGTGGTCAGGGGAGTCGTGACTCTGGATAGATGACGTGCTCTAAGTTTGTGAACAGTAGAGGATAAACAACCGGAACCCCCAGCCGAAGGTTATTTCGAGGTTCGACGAAGCTTGAAAAATTCTGAATAAAATGGCTCTGTATCCAAGGTAACAGAAGGAAGATAAGACGGTAGTGTATCCGATCAAGGATGAGTAAACGCGGCGTTCAAACTGTTGTCGCCTATGTCGTAGTTTCCTGACCGGGCTCGTTTTCTGCGTAGAAGCCGGATTCCGTGCCAGAGGAGTTCACTGAAGGGGTTGCAAAAGAACTGTTGGGCAAATATCGTGTTCAGCCGTTTTAGCTCTTGTTTATCGGGGTGGGGTTTCGCTTCGCCGAAGCCAGGTTGTGTGGTTTATGGGCGTGTTCATTTTGCCTCCTCAGATATTTAAGCATGATTTTGCCCGCCTCCGTAACACTGCCGTCCACACAGGCGCGGCAAATAAACTGGAATAGCATTTTCGTGCAGCTGCTAATGGTGAGCATCATGACGGGAAGCCTGTTTGCGATAAGAAGCCTAGGCAAGGCTCCGTCTCTGAATCATAGCTGCCGTGATGCTCAATGCCTTGGCCAATCCGCGGTCAACAGTGTACATCACAAGCATGCTGCACGTGTGAGCGCTAAAGTGTCACCAGGGGCACGAGTCAGAGTCAAGTAATGACGGAAAGGCATGGCCAGCGTACGGCCAGTACAGATCACGATAGGCGAATGTTTGATTGGTCAGTTTCTTCTGTAGTGGAGCATGACTAGCGCCAACTTTGTTTGCGTATCTAAAAATGGTCAAAATTTGACTCAACAATCAGTAACTTGCGTGTGCGTGAGTGAGACTGTTTTGCTGCGCTTGTGACCGTTTAGACTGAGCCATAGAGTAGAATCAGAAAAGACTCTGTGTTTGAGTGCGATCAACTGGGGGGATCATGACAGCGTAATTATGATCGTATCGACCGTGAATCGTGGACGAAGGAATAGATTGAGGTGATGCCAAAAATACGAGAAAAATAGATGTAGCAAAAATCCAGCCCTCCACTACAGGCTGGGAGCCTCCGAATCCCTCCCTGGCAGTACAGCAACATTTGCTCTTCAGGAGCAGCGGCTAAGCATCCACTTCCAACTTTGTGGCTCAACCACCACGACACTTTTGTTTTTTGGGCAATTTACGGCTAACTGCGAATGAACAGACCGGTTTATCGGTCGGTCGGATGTCGTTTGAAGGGTCTGCGATCGCTCCAAGGTACTCATGGTCATCGAACCCAGAATTAAAGAACTGTCCCCGGGGGTCGGGAATCGAACCGCAATATAGCCATTCTCTAACCGAATAACAAGCAAACTCTCGCTCAGCAATAAATATTGATGGCCAGTGATATCATGGATGTGCACATGAGTGGGCTTTATGGGTGCAATGAGTGGGATCAAGCGGAATATTGATTTCGGAGTGGCGGACTCGCAGCCCCCGTTGTCCACAATGAACCGGGTCTCAAGTCACATTGGAAGTAGACTTATATGTACAGAAGTCGACTAGCTTCGCAAAACGTTTTCCGTTTGCATACCGGCTCGTCATCACTTTTCGGATCCCAAGGATTTGCACTCGTCTTGGAATAACTTGGTTTATCGAGAACCTCGAGAACATGACCAGCTTTTGATCGATAGTGGTATGCTGCGTTACGAAAAAGGCAAGCGGAATCCTCACTTAAGAAGAAAAGATTCAGGCAAACGACGCCGCAGGAAACGACCAGGAGGTGTAGCCAAGAAGGTGACAAAACGTGGTCGCCCGCCTGTCCCTGGTTTTCGGGGGCTCACGAGAAGATTTCTTTGGTAAAGAGGTGGGCCCGAGGCGAATCCATAGGAAAGTCACAAAGTATCGGTAGTCGGTATTATTCCGTCCTCAGATTGGCGTTCAGAAGTTTTGGTTTAATAAGCATTCGAATGGCGCCAAATTATTTTTCATTACTATTTGACAAACTCAGTCCGTCGGCACACGGACTCCAGCAATGACCATTAGGGACGGCCGACGACTTAGACAACCTTGCAGAGCTTCTAGTAGGGCGGCGAGGATACTTCTGACTAGTGAAGCAACAGGAGCATCACTGTCAGTCTTTGATAAATTCACTTTGAAGGGGGTGCGTTTAAGTTGAGAATGAAAAATTGATGCGTATAGAACAAAGACGTTTTCCAGGTTGTTCACAAAAGTATTCTGCTTCACTGTGATGGAATCAAGCTGCTGAATGGCGTTGGTTTCTAATATTCTTTGCGATTCTGTATTAGCAATCACGACCGCTCATTTTCAAGGCAAACTTGATGCTCGATTGGGTGATGAAACCGGAGGACTATCAAATGACTACCGATAGTATAGACAGATATAAAAGCGAAAGGAGACATCGTTGAGAGTTTGAACGGACACGGAGTTGAAAAAAATGAGGGGCCTGACAATTTTGAAGGTTGCGGTCAGGTGATGGAATCTGTTTGAACCAAGTCCAGATTACTGGAAGCGCTGGTTGAACATAACGGAGGCTAAGAGTGTGATGAAAACAACTAAGTTATACGAAAGGGATAAGGAGCAATTTTGTTGACACAAGAAAGGGCTGAGTGACGATGAGAAAGATGTGAATTTGTGGCACACGGAGAGGAAATAAGGTGATCAGAACACAGAATGCAATGCCAAACGAAGAGAGAGTATGATAGCTTGAGGAAGATGGACCGGTTATCAAAAATATTTGGTGAATTGGGTAAATGGTGGCCATGAGATACATACACACTGGAAGTGGGTACATGTTAGAAGAGAGGTAGCTAGATGAGTTGAAGGAAATGGCTGGAGTAAATCCCGGGAATATGTGGTGAATAATATTACAATATAGTCAAAAATGTAGGCCATCAGCAAAGAGATTAGACTGGAGTTTGAAACGATCTGCAGTGCTAAATGTGGCGATAGCAGTGGCAAGTCATGCAGAAAGATGGGCGAATGTGGGTGAGACCAGAGATATCTGGCACCGGTAGTTTGTAGGGTGTACAAAAGCCGGGTGAAGTCAATATGTATCATTTTTTGACAAGTGGGCAGCGGTGTATGAACGGGTTGAAAACGGGGGATCAGGCCAGTATGTAGGCAGGGAGGATGACAACTATGTCGAACAGTAAGTATACGTGGGGGTAAAAACAACTTACCGAGATGGAGCTGATAACAGCACGAGAGATAATTGATTTTAATGCAGGCGCATCACAAAATGACGGCCGAGGAGCACAGAAGAGTCAGAGCAAGTGAACCTGCGGCAGAACAGTGAACAGAAAAAAATATACGTGGCAGAGTTCAAAGGACGGATCTCGATGGCATTTTGCCCGCAGATAACTGGATAGATGGGTCAGGCCGAAACACTCTAAACGGGGAGCAGGCTGGATAAAAGGCCGAGGAGGCCGGCGTAACCAAGCAACAAGTACTTGATGGAGATATCCGTCAATGAAAAATGTGGCTGTGAAGTGGGGAAACGTGATTGGGTGATGGTAGTGCGACGGCTTGATTGCCAGGTGCGAGAATCAGGGCGTAAGACGACGTGGAACCTAGAAGAACAGGATGTCATAGGAAGTTTCGGAAGGGTAGGCGGTGAATTGGGGGAAACGCAAGGGCGGAGACCTAGTTTATGATGTTCTCGGTTAAGGAATTGTGGCTAGCGGAAGCAGCTTGGCAAGGAATCTTCCAAGCAGTGGATCGCCAGGGTTATTTAGGAGAGGGTACGGAATTTGATCCCGTGGGGGTGCAGAAAATGTCTCGAGTGGAGTCCAACGAAAGTAAGGACTTCAGGGCGGTTACTCATTTGTGAGGATATCCACGAGGAAGACGGTGGAACTGGGGCAGTATTAGGGTTTTGTCTCAAGCACAGATGAAAAAATGGTTGAGTGTGTATGGTGGCAAGTATTAAGACGGAGAACAGAGATCAGAATGTGATGATTCTTCCAAGCGCTGGATCAGTGCAGATGAGTTCGCTGGGTAACGACATAGCATTAAGGGTGGTTAGATAGACCATGGAGGAGCTTTCGAAATCTTGAAACGGAGAGATGCTAAGTAAACTTAGGGGTCGTCTGTTTCAAGTCCTGGAAAAGGCAGACGGGAAGAACTTAGACTTAAAGTCAAGATTGGGTAATGGCACAAAGAGAGAATGGGGGCGATTTTGAAGGGGGTAGGAACTTGCAGCAGTGAGGAAAGCACGGTCGACAGTACAGGTTTGATAGCAGATTATCTTGGGGAAGAAAATTAGATTCAGTCATAAGCGGTGGATCCACAAGGCCTCAAAGAATGGTCGTTTGCAGCTTTGGCGGTAAGTCGAGGGTGTGGTCAGACGCAAAGGCATTTACACAAATTCAATCTGGACTTTCTCAAGGGCTGTTATGGAACAGCATGACCAGCGGGTAGGAGTGAGAGTGTAATACGAGACCAGTGGTTTTAAATGAGAAAGATGCTTGAACAGAAGGGTTTCACGTGGCTAGAATTATCAATTGATCAAGATTAGGGTCTGTCTGGCTCTGGCATTTCGAACTAATTCCTGTTCGGGGAAGTTTGAGTAGCGTCAACTGTGTCCCTAAGTGTTTGACTGTGGGGTAAGTGGGAGGGGATGGCTACCAAGGGCAATTCGACAAGGCCGTGGGTGTATGTCGAGGATGGAGGGATCTTTTGTTAGCAGAAAACTTCATGAACCATTAGGAGCACGAAACGTCTGAGAGAAGAAGGGGGTCAAGAAATGTTGCACGGGGCTGCAGTTATATGGTTAAGGTGGAACGAGCACGGTATTTTATTGTCATCGGAGGAAGAAAATGGGATGCCATGGCAGTTTGCGGAAAGGATATCGCTGAGGTACGTAAGGAACAGTTGAGGGCCAAGACACTGTCTTGGCTCATTCCACTAGTAATGGGTTTGGCTGAAGACAGGCGGGCATCAACCATCACAGTTTGAAACATATGGGACAGGTATGATTATATCCACGTCAGGAGAGAACATGTAAGACTGAATGATTGGATTCATCTCTCAGATATTGAAGGAGGGAGACGCGATCGGAGACCTAACGACGTGCCCAGATTTGGGACAGTTACAGAGTTGACAGCGTCAACTTTGGATGGTAAAAGTTAGCCAGAGGGTAAGGGCGAGAGCTCAGAAATTCATGTTGACCGAAGCTCAGCAGATTGCCGGTTAGAGAATAGATGAAATGGTTTTTCCACTTATCTCTATTGAGGCGTATTTATTGCGGCCGAAACTTGTCAGGGTCGAGTCGTGGGGGTCTTTTTCGAAGTGATAGGTAAAGAGGGGTTTGTTTCGTCGGGGGGCACGAAGATGCTTTGGGTGTAGATTGTGAGAGGAACGGATAAAAGTAAGGAGACGCCTGATCCACCCAAGCACAAAAGAGCACTTTTCTGACTCTCTGGACCTAGCTTAGTCAAAGGCTCGGTTGTAGAGAGCAAATAGTGGATAAGTGCGTCGGAAGGGTAGATCGGATAACTGAAACTAGAGGCGATGGGACAAATAAAAGGTGCAGAAATGGCTAAACTTGAAAAGGATGGTGAGGTGAAGTGGTTATTTGGGGCTTCGAAAATTGGCGCAGGCTTGTTAGCGGTAGATGAACTGCGGACAATGAATTGGGAGAGGTGTGAGCGAGGCAGTTAGACCACGCACTGAGAAGGTCGGAAAGGCAGCGGGTTTTTTGGCGCTCGGTAGAGAATTGGTCCCTTAATGTCTCCAACAATGCTTCGCCCTGCAATGCAGCTCACAAATCTGCCGGCTGAAAGGAGAGTTGTGAGGTCGTGATATCCGGCATGGGTGAGTTTTAATTTTGCCAGCTTGCCCCACGAGAGAAGCAGGAGTGGTGCACGAGGCCAGCGACCTGAAACGACGCGGCATTGGAGATGAAATATTATTAGTGTATCAAGAGTAACACCTCGCTATACAGACAGCCCGGCAAGGAACTAGAGACCCTAAAATACATTTCGAGGTTTCCCTTCCATGGCGCAAACAGGCTGACCCTTTGATTGATAAAAGAGACGATGCTATGCAAGGGCAACTGCGATTGGAAGAACGTTTCTTTCAAAGCTAGGATCTATGAAAACGGTAAGCAGAAGCGGTGAAGCGAAACGAGGCTCTCGGCTACGTTCGAAAGGTGCCTGCAGCCACCGACGGCCGGAAGGAGATCTGGTATCTACCTCCTCACTCGTTTCTCCACCACGAGAAACCCGAAAAACTGCGGGTCATTTTTGACTGTGCAGCCAAGTTCCCGGGCTAGCCGGTCAACGATCGCCTGCCACAGGGGCCTGACTGGACCACGCCATTGATTGAAGTCCTGTGCCGTTTCAGAGTGGGTAGAGTGGCCCGGTCCGCCGACATCAGGGAAATGTTTCTCCAGGTGAAAAAACCGGTAGAAGAGTGAGATGCGTTGTGATCCCCATAGTGTAAACAGTACAACCGGAACAAAGAAATGCTGACTTATAGAATGACCATCAACCCCCTTCGGAGCCATATCATCACCGTTTTTTGAAAACTGTGCCCTTCCGAGAAACAGCGAACAAGCATGGAGCTCTAGTCCGCTGGTTGGTGGTATATAGCGGCAGAAGAAACTTCTCCTTCGACGATATTTCGAGTCGTTCGACGATGTAAACTTGGCCCCGGCGCAGTTAAGAGATGGCATTGAGGCAATGTAAAAGATGAGAGTAGAAGAAGTTGGCCACAATTTGATAATCGGGTGAAAAAAGGAAACCACCTAAGTCAGAGTGGCGGGTCACCCTCAGAATGAGAGAGACCAGTTGCGATCGACCTAGTGCGTAACATCGTCCTGTAAGTTTTTCATGTCCAACTCTACCCCATTCAGGACGTGTTCTCGCTCCGTTACACACCCGCAGTCTTTACCTGTCCTTTTTTCGCATAACCGCCCCGGGATCTTCCTCGTATTTATCAACACCAACCGAGAATGTGCCCAAAACTCGGTGACCTTCACCTCCAAGTCGCTGATGCATCATCCTCTTCTGATACTCTTTCCATTCGAAATATAGACTGGTGAGTACAAAAGAGTCTTGATAAATTTGCCTCTAAGGTCGCCATTCATCTGTCAACCCATTTTACCATTTCATGTCAATTGGATCCTGGGTGAGCATAGTGAATGTCTTGAAGTGTTCATTATCAAACTGCGGCAGGTCTTGTCAACTTTCTCTAGGATTATATTTGTTCCTTCCCAGTACCTTTGCGGGAACACTCTTCTGTCTTCAAACCACTTCGCGTATCATACAAGAACAGGCAGTTCCTAAAGAATATTGGAGGATCTCAGTCGAAACCGTGGTACAAGGTTTATTGTTCCGGAACTCTTCTCATAACCGGATCCCCCGGCTGGCTTTCTTGGCTATATCCCCCGAGTGACTGGCTCCGCTGCGGTCGGTTGAAACTACTGTCGGCCGCAGATTTGTTCAATACATTTGGTTCAGTGAAGGCAACTGTTCATGGCTGATTATATGCTTTCGTTTCGTTTCGTAATGAGCTTTGAGGCGATCAACCCGCTTTTCTGGCCCAAGATTAGCCACTGACTTTGGGCAGACAGTGACAGGATAACGAAACTAAGATGCCCAGAGAAGAGCCAGCGGCCGCCCTCACGCCCATAACCTATTGTTACTGCCTGCAGTTACACGCTTTCTACTTTGACCTGGTCCACCGTAGGTTGTGGGACCATTGTACACTTCATTTTAACAATTGATAGCGAATCAACTCCGAATTCCGTAGCGCGTTTTGCGATTGGTTTGCCCACCGAAGAACCAACACGCAAACTGAAGCCCACCATCGGAATTCAGAGAAGTTCTATCACAGGACGTTTTGTCTTACCAGCCTAAGCCAACCATACCAAACAGGAAGCTAATTGTTTCAGGAGCCGGGTAAGGGAATTTAAGCTACGGCTCACTCGGAAAGATTTAACGGAAGTGCCGTATCAACAACAACTGAACGAGACCGAGATTGAACGTTAAGATTCGTTTCGTGGTGATTTGGGTTTTTGCATTCCTTTTTGCCTGCGCTCCGTACCGGAGCCTCATCGCCGATATCGAGCCAAGACCTTCAACAACTAGTGCTATCCCTGACTTCTTACAATCTCGATCAATGACCAACCTCTGGAGTATCTTGAACCCAGGATAAGTTGATCGGCCGTCGATGTGATTCATTGTGTGGTCTTCGTATCTTTACTAAGCTTGTTCTGATTTGAGGATCCGCTGGCTGACGGTTTATCATTTTTACATCGAAAACCAAGACTGAATTTATCCCGTGTCCACTCTAGACCGATCATCAACTCGCTCGTTCGCTCCAGCCTAACCTGTCCACTACGAATTTTGTCGACTGGGATGGGATGGAAAGCGTGTTTTTCCAATCGTGTTCCGGTGCTGCTTTTCCACCCATCTGCGTGGCACCATCACCGGGCGGACGCACCCATCCTTGTGGAAGATAAAAATCGAAATCTCCTCGGTGATGTTTCAAGAATGCAAAAGTAGCGCTGTCTCAATGGCTCCACTATAATGTGACCTGAAAGAATTTCCACTCTTTGAATTGTTGCACAAGGCCATTTCTCCAAATAAGATTTGGAACGTTTTGGACGAACTGCTCAGCGGTGCGCCGAACAGTCCCGTCCTCTCGAAGACGTTCTGAGAGCTTTCTCGGGGGATAATATTGCCACATGCAAAGGAAGCAAGAAGGCTTACCCTCCCGTCGATTTTTGCACACATATTGACCTTGATCTACAATCAGACAAAGAGAAGCCTTCTGGGAAAGTATATATTAGCCACACGGTCGCTGTTGTTTTTGGGTGAGCACGGGAGGAATAACTCAGGGCGTAGCTCGATGGAAAACTGGTAGATGTTGGGCTCGCCGTCAAAGCCACTTTCGACGAGTCGTCGGAAGTAAACCCCGCGTCAGTGCTTCGTTAGTATGAGAAGTATCGCTCTAGCAATATGAAGGTTTACATCACAGAGATGGGGGCATCACAGAGAATGTGAGATGCGTAGCCTTTTGTTTCACCGTTGACTGAGCTCACCTGCCGCAGCATATTTGCTTATACGGAAGGTGGGTAGTCCCTTCTTGCAGCCGGAGGAGGTAACTGAGGTGGTGCCACAAGGATCGGAGGTTTGCTCTTCAGTTTTTCGCATCTTTACCTATGATCCAGCACGTGAACTTAGCAGCCTCATTTATGTTTGCCGATAGAGCCAATACGATTGGAGTGGATATAGAGCTTCATGTGCTAGATGCAAAACTTAGACCGCTCAAACAAGACACTCCGCCAAACCTATCCGAATACGAATAACTGATCACCAATGCAGCATCCTGTGTGAGCGGCCTAGGGTCGCTGCAAAATGTTTGAATTGTAAGGTCTGAACGTGACGACGAAGGAAATTTTCAACCCAGAGGTCGTCCTTTCGTGCCTTCGTGATCCCGAAGGATGAGTTCTGCTTGAAGCTTTGGTTCCATCTCACTTCGAACTAGCCGGCGGACTCAGATCAGGTCTCCTTTTTTCCACTGCGTAAGCCCATGAAAAAAACCACGTTGCATTCTTTTGCACGCCGCAGCTAGTCCCCTTCATTCTAACAATAATCCGGATGGCTGTCTTTTGAACTCTTTACTGCTCCTCATGCTCAGTGGGCGTGCTCAGGAAAGAAGCAAATCCATCAGCCTTTAATTTTGGACAAAAACGTATAGTGCAAATCAACCTAGCATCATTGTAGGACAGCCTGTTGAATGAAACTGGGGGGGGGGGGCAATAAGTATGCTCCAAGCTCGGGCACATATCCCGTCATGAGGGTCTCCGATTTCCAACAAGGGAATCATTACCATACGAGTCACTCTAACGGGCGATGACCCGGAGAGTCCATCCGAAGAAGTTTAAACATTTTTTAGCCCCAGCTCGCCTGTTTGCATCGATTCACACCTATGGGCGTTGACGGGGAGGATCTGACTTGCAGATTAGGTCGGAGAGAAGTCCGTATCCGCTAGTAGTTTATAAATTTCTGTACTGGTCTTACTCATGAGCCAAAATTTCAGTTTATCGGGGCAGATCAGGCAAGTGGACTCAAAGAGTGGTGGTAGGCCACTGATAAAGTCCAAGAACAGCAGTAGACCTAAGGCAGAGCTTTGTGGAGCTCTGCTGCAGGACACTAGCTACTCCAGGCAAAGCTGCTTTGCCCTAGGAGGGGAACCTCCTCAGCTTTAAGCTTTTAGCTGTTTACTCTCTCTTAGGAACCTCGGTTATAGCGCAGCGCAGTCTTGTGACACGAAGTCAAACTTCTTGCTCCAGCTTGTTCTCAATGTTTGCGGGCCAGAATGCTGAACAGTAAAGAGCAACCACTAAAGGATCTGCCTTCCCGCTGTGAAGCGATTCTGGCAAATCGAACAATGCGTAGCAAATTCAAACGAGTCCCAAAACAGGAATAAGACTGATTCGTGGTTTTCATGGTACCAAATAGAATTTCACAAAAGGTACAAATATGTACAAACCTCAAGTATGTGGCCAAGTAGACTGAACAGTAAAACCCTAGTGTTCAAGCCCCGCGACCCAAGCGCAACAGTCAGAAACGGTTTAAGGCCAGGTTCAAACATCTCACATGAATAAACAAACTTGCAAAAGTAAGGTGTATGGACAAGCTTTTCAAAGTAATGTCAAATACAGCCAAATTCACAAAACGCGTGAAACGTTTGGAAGGACTTTCAATATTTGTCCACCAATCACGTTTCCCCACTTCACAGCCACATTTTTCATTGACGGATATCTCCATCAAGTACTTGTTGCTTGGTTAC
Source organism: Fasciola hepatica (assembly GCA_948099385.1). Classification (NCBI taxonomy): domain Eukaryota; kingdom Metazoa; phylum Platyhelminthes; class Trematoda; order Plagiorchiida; family Fasciolidae; genus Fasciola; species Fasciola hepatica. The sequence goes on along the minus strand of CANUEZ040000112.1, from coordinate 1,573,198 downwards.
GCCGGCCTCCTCGGCCTTTTATCCAGCCTGCTCCCCGTTTAGAGTGTTTCGGCCTGACCCATCTATCCAGTTATCTGCGGGCAAAATGCCATCGAGATCCGTCCTTTGAACTCTGCCACGTATATTTTTTTCTGTTCACTGTTCTGCCGCAGGTTCACTTGCTCTGACTCTTCTGTGCTCCTCGGCCGTCATTTTGTGATGCGCCTGCATTAAAATCAATTATCTCTCGTGCTGTTATCAGCTCCATCTCGGTAAGTTGTTTTTACCCCCACGTATACTTACTGTTCGACATAGTTGTCATCCTCCCTGCCTACATACTGGCCTGATCCCCCGTTTTCAACCCGTTCATACACCGCTGCCCACTTGTCAAAAAATGATACATATTGACTTCACCCGGCTTTTGTACACCCTACAAACTACCGGTGCCAGATATCTCTGGTCTCACCCACATTCGCCCATCTTTCTGCATGACTTGCCACTGCTATCGCCACATTTAGCACTGCAGATCGTTTCAAACTCCAGTCTAATCTCTTTGCTGATGGCCTACATTTTTGACTATATTGTAATATTATTCACCACATATTCCCGGGATTTACTCCAGCCATTTCCTTCAACTCATCTAGCTACCTCTCTTCTAACATGTACCCACTTCCAGTGTGTATGTATCTCATGGCCACCATTTACCCAATTCACCAAATATTTTTGATAACCGGTCCATCTTCCTCAAGCTATCATACTCTCTCTTCGTTTGGCATTGCATTCTGTGTTCTGATCACCTTATTTCCTCTCCGTGTGCCACAAATTCACATCTTTCTCATCGTCACTCAGCCCTTTCTTGTGTCAACAAAATTGCTCCTTATCCCTTTCGTATAACTTAGTTGTTTTCATCACACTCTTAGCCTCCGTTATGTTCAACCAGCGCTTCCAGTAATCTGGACTTGGTTCAAACAGATTCCATCACCTGACCGCAACCTTCAAAATTGTCAGGCCCCTCATTTTTTTCAACTCCGTGTCCGTTCAAACTCTCAACGATGTCTCCTTTCGCTTTTATATCTGTCTATACTATCGGTAGTCATTTGATAGTCCTCCGGTTTCATCACCCAATCGAGCATCAAGTTTGCCTTGAAAATGAGCGGTCGTGATTGCTAATACAGAATCGCAAAGAATATTAGAAACCAACGCCATTCAGCAGCTTGATTCCATCACAGTGAAGCAGAATACTTTTGTGAACAACCTGGAAAACGTCTTTGTTCTATACGCATCAATTTTTCATTCTCAACTTAAACGCACCCCCTTCAAAGTGAATTTATCAAAGACTGACAGTGATGCTCCTGTTGCTTCACTAGTCAGAAGTATCCTCGCCGCCCTACTAGAAGCTCTGCAAGGTTGTCTAAGTCGTCGGCCGTCCCTAATGGTCATTGCTGGAGTCCGTGTGCCGACGGACTGAGTTTGTCAAATAGTAATGAAAAATAATTTGGCGCCATTCGAATGCTTATTAAACCAAAACTTCTGAACGCCAATCTGAGGACGGAATAATACCGACTACCGATACTTTGTGACTTTCCTATGGATTCGCCTCGGGCCCACCTCTTTACCAAAGAAATCTTCTCGTGAGCCCCCGAAAACCAGGGACAGGCGGGCGACCACGTTTTGTCACCTTCTTGGCTACACCTCCTGGTCGTTTCCTGCGGCGTCGTTTGCCTGAATCTTTTCTTCTTAAGTGAGGATTCCGCTTGACTTTTTCGTAACGCAGCATACCACTATCGATCAAAAGCTGGTCATGTTCTCGAGGTTCTCGATAAACCAAGTTATTCCAAGACGAGTGCAAATCCTTGGGATCCGAAAAGTGATGACGAGCCGGTATGCAAACGGAAAACGTTTTGCGAAGCTAGTCGACTTCTGTACATATAAGTCTACTTCCAATGTGACTTGAGACCCGGTTCATTGTGGACAACGGGGGCTGCGAGTCCGCCACTCCGAAATCAATATTCCGCTTGATCCCACTCATTGCACCCATAAAGCCCACTCATGTGCACATCCATGATATCACTGGCCATCAATATTTATTGCTGAGCGAGAGTTTGCTTGTTATTCGGTTGGAGAATGGCTATATTGCGGTTCGATTCCCGACCCCCGGGGACAGTTCTTCAATTCTGGGTTCGATGACCATGAGTACCTTGGAGCGATCGCAGACCCTTCAAACGACATCCGACCGACCGATAAACCGGTCTGTTCATTCGCAGTTAGCCGTAAATTGCCCAAAAAACAAAAGTGTCGTGGTGGTTGAGCCACAAAGTTGGAAGTGGATGCTTAGCCGCTGCTCCTGAAGAGCAAATGTTGCTGTACTGCCAGGGAGGGATTCGGAGGCTCCCAGCCTGTAGTGGAGGGCTGGATTTTTGCTACATCTATTTTTCTCGTATTTTTGGCATCACCTCAATCTATTCCTTCGTCCACGATTCACGGTCGATACGATCATAATTACGCTGTCATGATCCCCCCAGTTGATCGCACTCAAACACAGAGTCTTTTCTGATTCTACTCTATGGCTCAGTCTAAACGGTCACAAGCGCAGCAAAACAGTCTCACTCACGCACACGCAAGTTACTGATTGTTGAGTCAAATTTTGACCATTTTTAGATACGCAAACAAAGTTGGCGCTAGTCATGCTCCACTACAGAAGAAACTGACCAATCAAACATTCGCCTATCGTGATCTGTACTGGCCGTACGCTGGCCATGCCTTTCCGTCATTACTTGACTCTGACTCGTGCCCCTGGTGACACTTTAGCGCTCACACGTGCAGCATGCTTGTGATGTACACTGTTGACCGCGGATTGGCCAAGGCATTGAGCATCACGGCAGCTATGATTCAGAGACGGAGCCTTGCCTAGGCTTCTTATCGCAAACAGGCTTCCCGTCATGATGCTCACCATTAGCAGCTGCACGAAAATGCTATTCCAGTTTATTTGCCGCGCCTGTGTGGACGGCAGTGTTACGGAGGCGGGCAAAATCATGCTTAAATATCTGAGGAGGCAAAATGAACACGCCCATAAACCACACAACCTGGCTTCGGCGAAGCGAAACCCCACCCCGATAAACAAGAGCTAAAACGGCTGAACACGATATTTGCCCAACAGTTCTTTTGCAACCCCTTCAGTGAACTCCTCTGGCACGGAATCCGGCTTCTACGCAGAAAACGAGCCCGGTCAGGAAACTACGACATAGGCGACAACAGTTTGAACGCCGCGTTTACTCATCCTTGATCGGATACACTACCGTCTTATCTTCCTTCTGTTACCTTGGATACAGAGCCATTTTATTCAGAATTTTTCAAGCTTCGTCGAACCTCGAAATAACCTTCGGCTGGGGGTTCCGGTTGTTTATCCTCTACTGTTCACAAACTTAGAGCACGTCATCTATCCAGAGTCACGACTCCCCTGACCACTAAATCTGTCGGCGCCGATGTTTTTCCTGCCTCCTGAATATCCCTGACAGTAGTGTCATAACCCCAAACACCAGCCCCAACTTTTGTCAAGACGCTTTCGCCCCATCGCCATGATGTCTGCCGTCAAGCTGATCGAGCACGGTATCCCAAGCCGACAGCGTCCCACTTTTGCAGTTCAAAGTGACTCCCGCCAGTTTGCATACAAGCTTAACTGATGCACTCTGGGTACAGTTGCTTCCATCTGGCATTTCATTTCAAACAACCTGAAACGTTTCATGAAATCCGTCCGACGTATTTTCCTCGATCATTCCTCCGCCTTCTTTTCGGTTCCCCGTTCTCTATTTCTTCAGGAGCTAGAGCATTTTCGATGTTTCTCAGTGCTGCTCTCGTGGTTGGAAGATTCCTTTTCCAGGAGAACCTAGAGCGCTGGAGTTGGCAAAGGTTTATCCAGTCCTTTGATTAGCAACTCAGGTGTTCTTTGAGGAGCCGTCCATTTCTCTTATCTGTTCACTGCATAGTTTGGCTGCCGCTGCATCACCTGCACAAATTTTTCAATACACCGATGACGTCATACTCTATCAGTCTATCTCAAACGAACAAGGCCTTAACTCCTTTTCTCATAACTTGTAAAATCTTTGAACTTGTTTGCCTCGTTCTAGGCTACATCCCAGAGTTTCCAAATGTTTCGAGTGTATTTTCGCCCCTTTTCGTTCCCCTTACCCCAATGAGAAAACAAACGTCAATGTTGTCCTATTTTCTGAGGCCGACCTTGCCAAGTACTTCGGAGTTTTAATGGGCTCCAATTTACGGCAGTCTTCTCGCATTCTTAAAGGTGTTGAAAAACTACGTAGACTGTTTTCGACATTTGTAGTGTAACGCTGTACGGTTCTACCAAAAAGCTTCAATTTTCTTTTCGTCCTTCAATGTATTTTTCTAATCTTAATCTACCGTTCTCCCCCAATCTCTCCTGGCCTCTATGAGAAAGACTTTGTCACGACACTCCGCGGCCCAGCCATCACCAGCCTCGTCTCTGTGACTTCTATGGGCTCCCTCACCTCCAAGTTTGCAATTTGCAAAAATAGCCCGTGAAAAATTCGCCAAGACTCTAGCAGACCCCATCCATATTCTGCACCACGACTTCTCTGCATGCCTTTTGCATCCCTCCACAAGTTTCGTATTAAGACCTATCTCTCCCAGCACAGATGTCTGTGGCGACTTTACAGTGCCTTGCTTGGCACCTTTTCTGGTTGACAAGGTCAAATTCACAGACGAAATTCCTATGAACCTCGGAGGCTGGGCCAGCTTTTTCGTGCATTATTTATTTTTATGCTCACTTCAAGGTGTTAGTGATCAGCTTCTCTCCATCTTGTTGAAGTGCGAGCCTGTGGGCTTTCTGAGGTCGTCAATGCAATACAGTACAATACCGTACCAACTTCTTAACCCCTTTCTTAAACCAATGTCACTACTTACTATTGAAAGTCTCATACTCTGAGCAGCCGTCATTGTTCTTGAAGAGTTAACCAACCGTTCCGTTCGCGAATAAGTTGCCAAAGAAGCGCTCCCACCTAGAAAGAACCTCGCTAGTATTAGTCACCGATAATGGATTGCTATTCTGCGAGGTGGGCCCGAAAAGCTGACTTTACGGGATCGAACGTCAGCGTCTGCTTACTAGGCAGCGCCACCAGTGCTCTAAGGGTGCAGCAAAAGATTCGGTGCGATTTGTTAAAAGTTTTGAGCCAGCAGAAGGGCTTCGATACACACGTGCAACGTGCATTCCAGCTTGGTGTGTTTTCCAGTCACAGACGTATTCACAGGGCCTCCTCGCAACATTCTTCACGGACAGTCTACAAGAAAGGAGACTTTGTAGAGATCCAGCGGAAGAATATCATGCATAAACCACTCGTGCCCACAGGCAGAAAGCCATCACTGAGGAGGGTTGAAAAGAGGGACGTAGTACCGTAGCCGAACACAGCTGTAAGCAGAACATTAAAAAAGAGGCGAGCAGGATGCGGTATGTAAAAACTACAGGAGTGGTATAAAATATATCCACCGCATTGGGTGGAACGAAAAATGTACAGGATTTGCAGCTGATACACTGAAGTAAATACCACGAGAATTACACGCAACACATGGGCCAACTGGAAGGCTTATTTTGGCCGTGAGCAGTCGAAAACTGTACTTAGAGGAGCGGTGGGGACAACCGAGAATGGCGGAGGGTAGTAAGCAGTAAGCAGCAAGGAGACGGTTAACTTTCCGTTAATGTTCCTCTAGGAAATCTACTGGAATGATAAAGGAGCCCCGGAAACACGGGTGGACAAATCCTTGCATGTCTATCTAACGGTTGATGCCGATATATCAGTGCGAGAAGCGCTGAACAGCATAAGACAACTGGTGGAATCCAAGGCGGCCGGGCCGAATGATATTCACCGGGCGATATTAAAAGCCAATGGGGTGTATGCTAGCACAGCAATTAACATCACTGTGCAATGCGTAGCTTGAGGGAGGAAGGCTTCCTAGGAACTGGACGACCTCAAATTTTGTTCTCATTCACGAGCGGGCAGCCATGAGAGGTGTTCTAACTGCAGAACAGCAAACCTAACTCCAATGAACCCAAGGTACTGGAAAGAATTAAAAGGGGTATGGTGGTGTAACACTAAAAACCTCAGCATGTTAAGATCTCAGCAGCGTGGACTCGCGCGACACAGGTCACTCCTGTCGAATCTGATTGTGCCCCGAGATGAAGTGTCCAAGAGCCTAGATAATGGACAGCGAGTAGCAGCGTTCCGTCTGGACTCCCAGAAAGCCTCTGATTTGGTAACCTATGGTCCACCAGATCATAAACTAAGGATCTTCATGATGGTACCAAAACTGAATAGAAGGATGGGAGGGGTTCTGCGGGGTAGACAAATTCAAGTCCAAGTCGGGAGTAGATACCAAGTACGGGTAGACCTTGGTGGGGTGTATCAAAGTTCGGTGCTCCGTTCTTCATTGATTGTGCCGCTTGTGAATGACCCATCTAAAGGACTGAAAGGTTCGTGCAGTACGTTTGCAGATGACGTGAAACTACTTGGGTCAGCAGCGGAGGATACCATACAACGTATCCTGGACAAATTGCGCAGCTGGTCGGTGGCTCTGGATACCCTTTTGATTTTAGCAAAGAGCCACCATTTCGTTGACGAGGCAGAATCGCGGCCCAACCGTTGTAAAGGCTTACTCGGGAACCGGGTAGTGGCGAGAACAAGGCACGGAGCAAGGGATTTGGGGGTGATAGGAGGGACGGAACTTAAGCTGTCGTCAGTGACGCCAGACAGCTCAAAATGCTACACGTGGCCCACACTAATAGAAAAGTGTGATGAGCTCGACGCAGCCGAAAGCCGTCCTATCGCTGTAAGAGGTTTTGGGTGGACCTAATTTGGTGAAGCGAGTCCAATCCTAGGGTCCATACACGGTGGGGGACGATGACACCTTTGAGTGAGTGGAACACCGATTTACTAAGAGGTATAGCTGAAGCAACGGGTTGTAACACGGGAAAAGCCTGGAAGAACAGGACATTCTCATCAGAGGGAAGAAAAAGAGGTCTGTTGGCGGCTTTTCAAATACTCAAGGGGATAACCCGGGCTACAGGAGAAAGCTAGTTGATGCCTCAGCCCCAAAAGTGAGAGTGGTGGACGATTTGGTTAAGCCGGGAACTTTGGTAGTTGGAGCCACTTCCGTTGTTGCGCTCAGACAAAGCCTGGATGGAAATTTAAATGGGGTATTTGAGGACCAAGGAAAATAAGCACTCGGTTCATTTTCACTTAACAGGCGCCATCTGAGAGAAGACCTGGCAGGGAGGTTCGAAAATCTCACTGGATTGTCTGGAACCGGCAGGCCACCACTAGACCTCAGCGACTACCCAACCCTCTGAGGACACGAAGACGCAAATTGATGGAACCCAGGGCTATCAGAAGATTACGATGACATTTCCTCATTAAGCACTGCACCACCCGAAAAAACAGCCACCCCGTTTAATAGCAGTGAGTGGTACCGATGCGTTTAAACGACGGCTCCCTGACTGGTGATATCAGACTTCTTTGGGCTACGACCACCTAAGTCAACGTCCCCCCATCTTGCGTATTAGGTGCAACCTCTAACCACTATTCCATAATTCCCCTCTAGCTCAAAAGGCATGTGCTTCGGCGTCACGCAATAAAATACAAAATACTGTCTATCCCGCTTATTAAGTTGTTCCTAAGTGGAGCCTCTGAGGTGAGCGTGGCATCTGGTTGAGATAGTAAACCTGTCTTACTAACCAGACTGTCGGTTTTCCGCTAGCTGGCGTGCTTTTCATTCTGTTACCTTCAGTCCCTCATTCATCAGCCATGACACTTGGTCCACCCAGCGGTCAAAACATAGTGGGTACTTAGCGGACCTCAAGAGCGAGAATCTGGACGTCCCCATGTCAAAGCGGCAAGTCCTGTCGCCTGATCTGATCCGATGTTACACAAAGCCCAGCACAACTCCGCTGGAATCCCACGCTCATGTTCGCTTCTCTGATTATAGAGTTACTATTGGGGTAGGGTCTAAACGGATGGGGGTTTGACGCGCTACCACGTTTCATAGCTACTTTCCCCTACCTCCAAGGGATAGGGGTAAGGGATATTTATTCTTGTATTGTCGAAGCACCAGAAGGTCCGAGGAGCTCACATGTGTAAATACTAAACAGTCAAACGTATCGCCCTCCAATCGTGGCAACCAAATTGAGCTTTTGATCTGAGACTTCCGGCGTCTTTCCCGAGAATGCGGTTAGGACTGAGAGAGATTTTCGAGGTATCGTTCTGTGGTCTAAAAGCTTCCCTATTTAAAAATGTGCTCTAAGCCAGCCGGATGCTCGATGACCGGTGCGCCTCCTGGTGAATTGCGCGGCCAAATGCCTACAGATACAACCCATTCTAATTATCATTTAGTTATACCGGAATGTCCTGAAGCTGAGTATTATTCCCCTGCTAAGTAGCTATCCGCCGTGTGGTAGTCAAGAAGTGGTGCTGCTTGTTACTTTTAAGTGTAGGTTGCAAACGCCTAAGCTTGCTTTATACATATACCCTCAAGGTGTACTAATAAGACATCCCAGCAACCATATTCTAAAAACGTTCTTCAATGATTTGGCATAGTAACCATTATCTGTTGGTTAAGTACAGGATGCGTGCCACGAAGCCTTTCTCTGGAAGATTGACTGATATGACGCTATCAACCAAGAGAACCTTTACTGCCCAATGGAATTCTGTTCGAGAAACACGGTTTAGAAACAAAGCAGCGCCAACCCGTAGTGCGGTGGGTTGGAAGTCTCCATCCCCTACCTCTTGCTTAGCAGTACGAACATCACTGAGGCCGCCCTAAGCATTTGCCCTGACTTTTATGGCACTAACTTACCTCTATCGCGACTGGGTCTTCAGCTCAACTTATTCTGAACACGTGGACAAAGCCCCCGAAGGCTTCGGACTGTTTTTGTTGTGAAAAGTGTTTAAGTGCCGGCTATTGAGACGCTAGCACCTTCCGCAAGAGCACTTGTAACTGTTTACGGGAGAAATCCTGCTCAACCTCTTTATGTTCCGAAGGTTTGTAAATTCAAATAGAATCCACCACAAAACTGACGATACCACTCTGATTTCCATCGAAACACTCCATCTGTTTCAGTTGCTATCCTCAGACTGCACGCTTAAGGCCGGTCTGGCGAGTGGCAATGTTGTACCAGAAGGCACTATCGATTTCCAAAATAATGTCGTTCCAGCTAACAAGAGGAACAAGGGACCCGGGTAGATTCTCACGAAAGTTTGAGCTAGGATCATGACCAGATTGCACCTCCATAACAACAGGGTAGTGAACAATTGGGGCTCTTTGTCCAAAAGGATGATAAATTTACAGACAGTCTGGTCCTTTAGGGGGCCTTAGATCGTGGATAAAAGGAGACTATATTTTGTGGCGTGTTTTGTGCATCTTCGCCAGATGTACGGAAGGTTTCTGTTGTGCTGCCTTTGAGGTGTATTTTACCTGCCGTTTTTGTTTGTTGCATACTGACTCAGGGAGAATTCAGGATACGTAACGTGTCTCACAGTTGATGAGCGACGAATCTTCGCGCTTCTTCCTAATTTAAGTTGGGAGTGGGCACAGTACAATATGCAGCAGTAGGGGCAATAATTGTGTGCGAACAATCGAAACAATTCTGGAATTCTCGGTTAAGGGGTCTCGGAGAACGCTGAGGAAACCTTAAAACCGGAGACCAAGAAAAATCGGAAGCCATCCGCTGGGGAAAAGGGTACAGGGAACATGCCACCTGTCGTCATATAGCATGTCACGACAGAAAACTCGCAAGCGCCCAACGCACCACATGTTCTTAACCTGGCTGGATTAATGCTAATTGTGTACCAACGGTTGGTTTTTGTGTGTCGCACGGCAGGTGGTCTCAAAGCGCTGTGAAATATCATTCTAACTTTTTCATTCAGCCAAATAGTTAAAACTTATTGTAGTTTCCCCCAATAATTCACCTCTTACCCTTGCTACTTGAATTTCATGTTTCTCCCTCGACTTCCTCTCTACATTACACTCTACTTCCCCCTTGGTCTCGTTAACTAAAAATCGCAGCGATCTAAACGTTAGATGTACCAGAGAGCCAAAAAATCTCAAGCATCATTCGCACAAGCAAAATCGCGGCGGCCCTTACAGAGGAAAGATGGGAGGTAGCGACAAAAGAAGAATTTCTGCACAGTGCCTCAAAACGTGTGTCGAGACGCCGTCTAGACCAAGCCTCGTTATGTTCTTTCACCACTGGCGCCGGTAAGGCTTTCCAGAGACTGGTAGCCCCCCGTGAAGGGGGATAAGCCTGTGGCAAGCCGGTATAAGGAAGTTTCCACAGCTTTAGGGAATGGCTTCGCCTCCTGTCTTTCATCTGAACAGGAAAGTCCGCTTGCAGTTCCGGACCAATTTTACCACAACGGATCATCCTTAAGCTGATTATTTCTCCATGAATTCGCCGATAGCGCTCGGAAAAGAGATCAAGAAACCTCAGGCTATCCTCATAGTCGGTCCTACGTAAGCCACCGACGAGTCTCGTCGCGAAGCATTGCACCTCCAGTCTCACCATGTCGCAGATGGTGCAAAGGTATGCTGCAATACATCCGCATTCGAGTCTCGGATGAACACGGGAGGCAGGCAGTAATTGGAAAGCCCCGGGACTCAGCGGACCAAATGAGCAATGTTTGGCACCGAAAATAGCTCTGGATGAACCACAGGCGTTGTCCGTGTAAGCTGGAGCCTGGAGAAACGACAAGAGCATAGCCCCAAGGTCTCGTGCGCATGACGATCTCGGTAGTTTTTCGTTCCCGGTGCGATATACTGCACCCAATACCCTTCTTTCCACAAGCAAGTATATGCATTTAGATACACTGATAGGTAGGGCTCAGGCGGTCCGACCATCATAATAAAAAGCCCAGATTTCTTTGCAGAACCTCTGTTCACATCTGACCCCACGACAAGCCACGGTTCTGTAGCATCTGCATAAACCAGGCAAGGAGACTAGAAGACTGATGGCAAGTCGTTGATGTAGGCCAGAAACAGCACCGGTCCAAGAGCTGATCCTTTAGGAACCCCACTTGTTGCAGCGTACCAACGTGACCTCGGCTGAGTGACCCTGACTGAAAACTTGCTCCCTTTCAGAAAATTCGCAATTCAGTCAACTATCGGACTCTGGAGATCGGATGTCCTGAGTTTTCCAGCAGCCGGTCGCGAAGTATCTTGCCAAATGCCCTTCCGGAGTCATCGAATACTACGTTCATGTTTTAGCCGCCCTCTATGGCTTCTTTTAACCGTTCTCTTGCCAACAGCAGGTTTGAGATACGACCCCTTTGGACGGAAACAATGCTGGGTGGAGCACAAACATATGCATGACTTCGGGGGCTCCCGGATTCGCACCGACACTAGCCAGTCCATCACCCTTTCCAAAATGCAGATCAGGCCCACCGAGTGGTAGTTGATGGATACCCTCCACGAACTCCCCTTGTACAGTGGACAGATGGTCGCGGTCTTCCGTTCGCTAGACAAAATTACCGTGCATAGCGGCAGAGTGGGAAGATCGGCTGAAGCTGATACGCTTCCGTTGGCCATAGCACGCGAGACTTCCGGAGGAATACCATGTGGTCCGGGTGATTGATGAATACCTTAGCTCTGTCATGACTTCATCTGGGCGGAAAGACCTCTGCATGATGGCAGTATCCGTATGTGGCAGTGACGGCGATGAGTTTGTCTCCGTCACACACAGACAAGCAGTAATGTACAAGGACTCCTGCTTTCCGACAGCCTGTCGCAGCCGGTGCGCTACACCGTCAAAGAACTTTCTTCTTTGGTTACGGTATATTTGTAGGTTCCTGTAAACCTTCTCAACCACATCTGCCGACCAATTTTATCTTCCTTCCAAACCCTGCTTTCTAATCCCGCGGGGTCGTCAAAACCACTGTGTCCATGGTTCTATTCACCGTCACTGTATTTTCCGTTGCTCATAAAGGTCATCCAGATACTTATCTACTCTCTACTCTTTCGCCGCATCTGCACTCTATCCACCATCACGGTCGCACCTCCATCTTCTTGTTGCTACTTCGTAGCATGCCCGCATTATTGTAAACAATCCACCCAACGCTCACGTGCTCTACTTTTGCTATTTTTCCATCACCACCCTTGAAATAGCACACTCTGTCATTCGGATCTGTTCTACATTGTTCTTGTGATTGCCCTTGTCGGCACCTCGCCATCACGTTTTCACTATCACATGGCCAACTGAATCAATGGTATTTATCTCCGGAGATCCATTCTTGTACATCTTCCAGTTTTCTATCTCTATACGTTTTACGCACTCCATCATGCAGTGACTCTTCGAATCTTCTTTGATAAACTCTTCTTTTAAGGAAAGCTTGGCAAAAATCCTTTGAGTCCACCCGGATTCTTAGTGGTTCTGTTCACCTCCGATATCGTTTATGTAAATGCTCCACCTTGCCAACAATTTTACCAGCCATAAGCCGAATTGACCATTAGATCTCGACCTTCCAGCGTACCGGGCCTTATCCTCCCTTGGGTCCATGTAAACCATCTCCCTCAAACCTCTGTGCACATAGGTTCTACTATCTTGAAACCCCCTGTTCTAGCATTACCTGAATCGTCCGATCGTACGTTGTATCATGCTTTCGGCTCATTCAAAATATGCCATTATTAGTATTGTTATTATTTTGCTGCGATTATTCCCTGTAGGCCACTGAACTTTCCTATAATTTTATCCATTACAGGTAATATGCTTACTATTCGCAAATGCTGACCGACCATTGGGGTTCACAAACCACTAAATAACTGGGATATTGCTCCGTTTCATTGGCGGATGTTATAGAGGAGGCTGGCTCTGATGTTCATATTTTCTATGGCCCTAAGGTTATCCCAACAAGGCTCAAGATCGCTCATAACAACATCGCCAAAATCACCAGAATTCTGTGCCTGGACAACCTCATGGCAAGCTACATTCAACGGAAGCTTGAATTTGCTACTGATTTTGTGGAGTCTGATTCTGCTGAGATTTTCAAACGCATATCAAATAGCCGAACTAATATATCCTTCAACCTCCCGAACGGGACTCCAATATCACAACTGAAACCCACCCTGCCCATGGCTGCTGGTATGAGACACTTTCCACGAACATGCGCAGGGATAAGCAAGCTTTCACAGAGTCACAAGTGCCGTATCCTCTTTCAATTCCCCGTCTGTCAAATAGCAAGGGAACTCATCAAAAATCATTATTAGCTTTTCCTCGACACTGGATGTAAGTTGCCCGGGATTACTGCCCGCAGGAATTCTTCTCAAAAGGAAGCTTCAAGAGCAACCATCCAACCGGTATAGTCCATGCGCACTCCATTAACCAATCCTCGGCAGAGAACAGATTCATTTAAACCACCCCCATCCCCACTTTGGACTCTCCGCACCAATTCCTGCATCTGTTGACGTCAACGGCTCACGCCTGCCGGGCCCCTGTCTGCATCAAGAGCGCGGCAGGTCCCTCTGTTTACAGCCCGTACCTCCATCCACCCAGTTTCTACCCTCTGCTCCCAATAATATCACCTAAGACCTAGTAGCAAGAACCTCACCGTCATCGACCACACTTTCATCAAGCTAGCGACCCTGTAGGAGGCCCACTACTTCTAATTTCTCCACCTCATACAGCGGTGCCATCCGCCCGTTCCGCTTGTCGACACAAGATACCAAATCCTTCCGTTGATCTCACAGACCCAAAAGACCAAGCGAAAGTAAGACTCACCCCAGTCCGACAATACTTATACGAAGGCATGATTGACCTCACCGCCAGGACCCCCTAACCTGAAGACCACTGTCAAACCGGAAAGCAGCGAGTGAGAATCTGGTGGCTCCTGGCGGCAACCGCACCGATCCGCCCATAAACATGCACCTACATTTGCTAGCCCCGTGCCTATAGAGGTCGCTGGCTTGAGGGACCAAGCACCCAGCAAAACTGGACTTCACATGGATAACCAAAACACACGGCACTGCCTGAAGCATGACCAATTCCTTTCATTATCAGAACCACGCGGCGACCCGACGGCCAGCTGAACGTCATCGAAGAACACCTAAAGAAGTGCCAAAGGTAACAATCGATTAGTTGGTCAGCAAAATCACTTTTGATAATAACCAATGAAGGTTCCGTGACACGGCCTTCATCGACGGTCCGGCCGAAAACCACAAACAGTCTTAACATCGTCCCCAAAAACCGGCAAGGTTTTTCAAAACAAGCCACAAATTTATTTGCAACTAAATAAGAGGGCCGTCAGAAGTCAGAAGTAGAGTTCAGGTCACCTCGGGAAAACTAGTTATTCTCAATCTATTGGTTTAAATTGACCCTTTCTAGCAGGCTCGTAGATCGAACATCTCAGTGGGCACTCCCATTACTGGTAGGGCCCACAACTTGATCAAGGGTTCGGCGAGAGTCAGGCACGTCACAAATAATTAGGGCTCCAAAGTTTCATCGAGCATGTTTTCGAAGCTCATCCCTCTGCTATAATGTGGCCACCAGGTGAAGGCGACCACATCATAATCCCCGACGAGGGATACTGGAAGGTTGTTGATAGGGTAGGCCTCATCAATTCTCAACATAAAGTCTCCCCTCAGTGACTTTGTGGACAGAAAGAAGGCCTTACACGACGTCGTCTTCACACCACGCAGAGAGCGAACAGCAAGTTTACTTTCACCCCCATCTTAACCGACAGCAATTGCCGCCTTCTGACTGATGAGGGTCTCGCCTGACTCATCATCAAAAAAGGCCTGAACTTCTAGTGACCCTGACGGGCCATGTAACCTCACAGGGATTTGACCGATGCGGATAACCTTCACATCCGCGGCCGTGCGGCCACGGCCAACCAGTTTAGTCCGGTCAGAATTCCATGGGACCACGCCTGTATGCAATTAGTCTTAGTGACGGCGTCCATGTCCAGGTTCATTGCAGCAACTATCACATTCACAGAAAACATCCAAATGATTGACTTCCAAGCAGAGAAGGCATTTTTCGCGGGCTCTTATAAGCAACTGGCATTCAGTGGTCTTCACGCGGGAAAAACCGCCGCATTTAACCAAAATCGTGGTCGTCAAGTCAAATCGAGCACCATTGGTCATTACCATTTCAACCAACCGCCAACGGGCCGAGATGAGTAGTATTATGATTGGGGATGTGGTTTTCGCCTCGAAGTACGTCAAGCTCTGATGTTTTTCGTGCCCGGTCTGACCATGTAGGCTACTTGCAACCCAGAATCTGTTCCATAAACGGGAACGAATCCTCAAACGAGGGTCCATCCCGGGCCTCAATAATGTTATTTCTATTGTCTGACCATTCCTCTTTCATACCTTTAGGCAATCTATCGACTATTCTCACTGGTTTGTTTGCGCAGTTTGGCTCATTTGAGCTGCTCAACTGGGTCACTGTAGCTAAACTTGCTTCTATTTTACTAACTAGACTACCGAGACCTTCATTATCTCCAGGATCAAGCTTAGGCCCATCATTGAGACCCTCATTTACAGCCCGTACTATGTCATGAGGTCGGCCAAACTTCCGCTTGGGGATATTAATAGTCCCTTCAAATCCCTTTACCCTGAGTAAAAGGGGGCACTTCTCAAAGGCTTCCTTAGCGTGACCCCTATAGTAATGCAAAGGATAGAATAGCTTCTGCCTATAGTCGGTCAGCATGCCAGCCATATTACTGTCGAAACTCTGCTCAAACCTATAGAAACTCCTCTCGGGTTCATCGAGGTGGTCGTCTTCAATCTTTTGGTACGGTCGCTCTTATGACCAAATACCACGGAGACTCTAACCCGTGTGTCGCTTCTGATGATGGACGGCTGGGTTTTTGAGCCACTTGGCTGCCACTTTAAAAGTAGTCACCACCGTATTGGACCGCTTGAGCAAGGGCTAAGCTTTCTCAAAGTCCAACCTTCTTCTGCGCAATCTGAACTCTTTCGCTTCCAGTGGCAGTTCTTTCTCGCACCAGTAGATCCTCCCTTAGGTCCTATCTGCTTCAATCCTATGAGTTAGTCGATCGTAAACACTAATGTTATTTGCCTTACTCGTATGATGAGCAGCCATGCCAGCAAGGTGGCCTCCACTTATTACAAAACTCAAGCTATCAGGCAGGCGTACAACCGCAGAATGCAGCTGCCTAATATCAGGACAGCCACGAAAGTTAGGAACAGGAGTGCAAAGAGACTGATCTTCCTCGGTTATGTCGACAGTAAACCGTCGATCCGTACATAGAGCAGTTGTTTCTTTGTCTGGCAACAAACCGGTACATGGAGAGTTTTCTTCGGAATCAGACTTCAACCGTATCACCCGCGGGGTGAGGTTTACGTGGCATCATGGAACTCACTGGCAAAACGATGGAAAGTAAAGGATGCTGACTATCGTTGACTCCATGGTGTAAAATCAAGTTACAGTCCCCTTGGCTCAGTCCCAAAGGTCTTCCTCACCTAGTCGGTCTCCCTGGTCAGCACGACAAGTACGACCATCCGAATCGAGAATCGGTCTGACCCGAGTATTTTGCCGAATGTCAAAAGGCCGTTGTAGAGTTGAGAGTCACCAAGCAGTTTATGGTGCGGTATTGCACAGTTTACTCCTTGTATATGTATGAAAACCAACTACAACAGAGATCCCGTCGATCAAACAATCGCAGAAGAAAGTGGAACATGATCCACCGTCAGTAGGCAACAGTCAGGCTTCGGCCGTGAAAGTCAAACAATGATAAATAACGTGACACAGTGAAGCAGTTGGTGAATTGGTCAGCAAGATCAAATATGAAAATGGCCAACGGAGGTTCTCTGACACAGAGTTCATCGATCGTGTGGCTAGCAACCACGAGCAAGCTCAAAATGTACCCTATCCCTTCTCAAACGAGGATTTCAAAGTTTCCTTCTCTATAATCCCTCATGAAGCATTTCTCCACCTGGTTAAACTCATTTAGCCCAATGTTTCCAGTGTCCCTTCTGCTCCCTCAAGGGGCTGCTTGAAAGCATTCCAGAGCTTCTGTCCAAGCCTCAAAAGCCACTCCGCCTTCGGGCCGCCCTTTTATTTCGTCCAAGCCCCTCACTGAAACACAATCCCTACATCTCGGTAAGCTCTTCGCAAGTGCACCAGCCTTTTTCACGTCTTTACTGCCACTTTCTTATCTCCTTTTCACCCCTATTTCACCTAATTCTTTCCAGGGCTCGGCCCTATTTGGCAGCACCCTCTGACTCCTCATCAGGGCACGTCCCTCTAGATGGTCCAGTGGCACATTTGGCTAGCGATTTAGGTTCCGCTTCCACAGAGCAACCATTTACATGGCCAAACTTCTGCCCTCCAATTCCGAACCATACTTCACGCGACAATTCCCCTACACTTAATCGCGATAAAACCACTGGTGTTCCTGTTGAGAACCTAACTGAAGGCTCAGCCCCACTCCTCCACTTGAACGTCCCCTCTCGGCCCCAAAAAGTGCCCCTACTTCGCGCGCTGGCAATAGGCCTACACCCGGATATCTTACTAGTCACGGATATGCGGTTGACTGACCACACCGCATTAGACCAAGTTTCTACACCTGGCTATCAGGCCACCACCAACAGTAGATCTAAACGGCGCAGAGGAGGCTACATCATATACACCAGACGTAAAGTCACGTTCAGTGGGGTTTACCATCAATTTTTTGACAACATTCTGGACTGTTTCCGGACAAATGCCGAAGGATATCGACAGTTACTCACAGGATGCGTTTACCCTCCGCCAAACTAGGACACGTACGCACTGTCGGCAATAACAGAGGCATTCAACTGTCTCTGACTCCATTTAACGGCCAAAATCCTAGCCAGCAAATGCAGCGTGCCTGAAATCCGCTGGCAGCCCTTGACTTCTCCCCATGATCCCCAAGATTTTCTTTCTTGTGCCCATGCTGGTAACTGGGTACTGTGCGTTTCCTCCCCACTCGAGGGAAAAATATATTAGATCCTTCCTTTACTACTGGTATCAAGCATATAGGCGCCCAGGTCTTAAGTCGCCACGCTGGTAGTGATCACAAGATGGTATCTTCTGTTTTGCGGCGCCCAGGCCACTTGTCAAAGAGCCTGCAGAGCCACTGAACTACTGGTGGGTTTTTCTTCAGCTGGTGATGCAAGGATCAAAGCATCCTCCTCAGTCTCGACCCTCTATGTCTGCGTCGCATGAGGCTAAATTTATGCTTCCTGTTTAAGCTATACCACCGCATGGCCTTTTATGTGATGAACCCATTCGCCTCACCCTTTCCGCGGCTTATGCCCAAATCCATCGACCTCTGCTGCTCCCCATCCCTAGAACAAAATTAGCGTTGAGATCTAACCTCTTCTGCATAAAATACCCAAGGTTATGGAATAGACTCTCGATGAACATCCACTAGAGTCCTTCCACCTCTTAGTTCAAAGGCTCGCTGGGTCTCCTCTTGGTTGTTCCTAATTTGATCCTTCCTGCCGACAAGAGTGTCACCGAACAGCTGGCCCACGAAAACGGGCTGGATCACCAGTATTACAGCCCCATATCTTTGAATTTTCGTAGCTCTTCCAGTGACAAACGTCAGGCCGACTACTTTCTGTTACCTTATACTGCACATAATCCACAATACAGCGGCTACAGTTTTTTGACTTTTGTAACTATAACTAGCCCGATGCTAGCTGGTTCTCCCGGTTCTAGACAATATTCACATTCTTCTGCCGCCGACCAGCCTAAGGGTTCAGCCTCTGGTGTCCCCCCAGCATCAGATAAATACGTGATCTTGGATCCTAGGCCAGTAAGGGACTCCGCTCACTATTTTACTTGATCTCCTAGCTCCTGTCCCATTCAATTTGGCTGCCTCCTCCCACTGGGGTTTTACTTCCCGACTCATTTTGCCTTTCTTAGTTATCCAGCTCCAAAATCTCCCATGCAAACGCCCATCGTCTAGTAACCACGTGTCGGTCTATTCTCTCGTCTGATCCCTGAATCTGCCATCTCCCGGCGGCGACTATCTTACCCCTTGTGCACCCCACTATCTTCCATCAGCATAGCTGCCCTCATCCACAACAACTGGCTTGGAATAGCTTCCGATATTTTTAGACATGGCCTGGAGGCGTGCGAGACTGATACGCATATGCTAGCCTGTGCTTTACAACATTCGATGTCCCACCCCATGTGCTTGCCTGGTCCCACTCTGCATTCTTCCATTCCACGCTGGAGCAACCCCTGATGTCAACCGCATCCATGCCATAGCTTCTTTTTGACGGGGGGAGGGAAGCAGACCACCTCTAGCAGTTGCGAAAAAGGCACATGCGCTTAAAATTACGGTCTGGTGAGGAGGCTATGGAAAGCTCCTGTATGAGCTTCACCACCTCTCTCTTAGGAGAAAAAACTTTGGAAAATAGATGAGACCCAGAGGTATCGATATGATCTTCAAATACCACTGGTATCGAGCCGTGAAGGAAATGGGCAACCTTCATGTATGGGGACGTCCTTCATCGCCCGAGGGCTGATTCTTCAAGAAAGAAGCCCCAAGTCACTCTCGTTCGCTAGACGGGCTTTTGGCTTTTACGCACAGGAATGACTGGGATTACAGCGCACTGAACTCTCCATGTGCGCTTGTCCACCTCCCACTCCAGTTTTCAGCAACCCCACACCCTCCTTAAGCACACCCAGCATCTATATCGACGTCAACTACAACAGCCACCGTGGCCGCGGCTTTCTGCTTAAAGATCAGCACAGTATGTCGACTCATCTGACGACAAACGCATGCCTCAATGAGGCCCGGATATAGAAAAAAATTAGAAAAACCCGTTAATTTTCCCCACCAAGAAAACTCATGTCAATCACAACGGTGCGAGGCGCGGTCAGATCGACCGCATTGGCCGGCGCACATCGGGCGTGCAGGCCAACTGCAATGATACGCGGGCGCAACTAGGCCGGCGGATCGCACCTCCTGTCACCAGAATTGGTTTTCAGGTTGGGTGTCCAGCGCACGGCCAGCCTCACCCACTAGTGCCAACTGCGGATTGAAAAACAACATCCCCTGCATATTACTGCTGCCACCCATTGCCTCCTCCAACGTTCCTGAACAAGATTTACCATACCGGCATTTATATCCATCGAATTACCTTTTATTTGTCTGAGCTGATGCCATGTTTACCCTCATTCTATTATATCCAGTTACCGGATTCTGTACCCCAAAACATGAAACGGTTTCACTGTTCAGATCTTTATTATGAATATGACAATTCCTGGTATACTCTTGAAGAGACCATTCATCCAATTGGTAATTTGTATGTCACAACTACATTTATCTAAACAAAACCATCATTTAAAGATTCGTCTCTCACCTGCCAACAATTCCACACAAAATGAAATGGTCCTCCTTCCAGCGCTTCATCGGCGTGACACCACCTTTATGTTCAGTGTATCCTTCCGTTGCACGTTTTCTCATTCAGCCATTTGCATTTCATAACAGTTGCATTGGCAATGAAGTATTCACAACCCAGGACAAAAATAGTTTGACACTGAGAAAGCTATTTCTCCAAACATTTGCTGGCAATGAACTATACGTATGCCAGTTTACTGACCTTCCAGTTGTTTCCCAAATACCCCATGTCAGACTCTTACCAGCGCATCCCGTTAAGCGATTCTTTACATGTTTTGACAGTATCGTTTATGCACCACCCCCTTGAGACTTCATAAGATCATCGTATATCAACTGCTGTTGTCAAATCGTGTTCACCAATTAACCTGAAACGAACCCTTTATTCGAATCGTGTTTCACTCACCTGTACACTCGTCACTCTGCTCCAGTGAAATTTCCAGGCTCGGGCAGCTACATCCACCTCTTTATGAGGGCGTTCTCCACAACCTCTTGATGAACAGCAAATACCAATTCCGTGGTTACACGGACTGTTTTATATACGCATTCCCCCTCCTCGAAAGACACCACAAATCCTTAGGTATTATATTTCTGCTATTTTCCGGGTCATCTGGACTACTGGTTTAAGTGCATGTCCTTCATCACCCAAAATTCTCCAATTTTTCGTTGGTGATTTTTCGAAAATTTTCTTTGTCAGTTTACTCACCCTTGCGACTTTACATCGGCGCTATCCAAAATACTGCGCATTTTTACTTCATCGCCGCTTTACTTCATCACGTATCTCGACGGCGGAGCCTTTTTCACTCAATTCGCAAGTGTACGTCCACCCGACCTTCAAACTCAAATATGCCGGGCAATCGTTCGTGCGACCACTAAAACCTGTACACTTTTAGGCTGCATTTACCCAAATGAATATCCAAGGAACCTTTTTGTGACCTCAGCTGTATCATATGATCATGCAATCGAGCATGCTTCGGGTGTCTCCGAAATAAACCATTATTATTATTATTATTATCTCTTCTTATCTTTTAAAAAGCGGCTTTTTCGATGTCCTAGCACTCGAGCCACGCTCAAATTTATAACCCTACCCAACAGCTACCAACACCGGACACTAATCAGTGGCATTAAACCCGTTATTACACCAAGGCTGCTCTTGTCACATATCCTTCAGGCTAGTGATACAAACTGCTACATGGACTCCAGCATATCCCAGTCTCCTGACAGCTGAAATCACTTTCGTAGTCTGGGCTTTTAGCCCACCAATCTGGATAGCATGACGATGGACCAGACGGCAAACACCTGCCAGATTGAAGCCCACAAAAATGAACGTAGGGAAGACCATTTATACTTTTCATGCCCACCCAGCCATCTTTCTTCATTCCGGTAAAAAAGCGACGTTTCACATATTCTAACCCCTGGCTCAATTCTGAGGTTACAGCCCAACTTATTAGCAACCTTCTGTGAGCAAACACTGGACACCAGTCAGTAGCTTTTGACCAGTAAGTACCCCAGAAATGCACATTTTCTTCGCCATTTATGCCATTGGTTACCCCGTTAGCTCCTAAGTAGTGTGATAGCTTTCTGAGCTTTCCGTATGCTCATACCGATTGAGCCTTTTCCTTTCTAATATCATATCCCAACTGTGCCATTCAACCATTGAAGTTTTCTTTATTATCCTCATAAAGAACGTCTTCCAGACTGCCACGAGCTCTCTCTCAAGCCATTCCATATCCTGCTGTATACTGTTTTATCCATCACAACATCCGGATATAAAACTCCGGAACAGCATGTTTTCGCATGCTGGCTGATCATACAATGTCATTTTCCATACTTATTGGCCAAGAAGTGCAGTCTGACTCTCGTAGGCCGAGGCTTTACCGGAGCCCCTGGCCTGCTGGCTAACTTGATCGTAGTCCGTTCGAAAGGCATAAAAGCTCCTCCGAAGGATTTTATTGGACTGACTGGAGATGCCAATACTTCTTCACCTACTGACGTCCTAATCCGGGCCAGTGCAACATCATAACACACATACCATTACTGACTTAGCAACAATTTCCGTCTTTTTCAACCGATGTGGCTCGCCAGTTTGCTCAGTCCACTTAACCCAATGATTGATAATCCTTCCGCCTCGATGACGCATCCCCTACTCAGACAGAAGACCATACCCATTAGATAATATGCCTTACCTATAACAGCCACCAGCTGATACTTTATACCCAGCCCGAACCTCTTCTGCCAATTTCGAGTAACCAGAAACCATGCAAGGGCACCCATCTCAATAATTAGCCGATGACGCCCTTTCTTCCAAAGCGTATCAGCGTAGTGAACACGCGGACCCAAAATCCCGTAAGTCATTTCAAACAACGACGTCAGTACGGATGCATAAAAGCCCCAGGAGGCTCGATGCGACTATATATCCATAATCTCAACAGAACAGTCGGGCCCAGCCTGGGCAAACGCATTCATCGTCTTCTCTATTCCGTGATTTTTTCTTCGTTGACGAAACTCCACTTAGCTATTCATTCTTCACATCTCGGGACTCCATCCCTCTTCAGCCAGCCGTAGGTTCCCATCGCTGGATGATATCCATTAGTCCTGGTGATGAGCTCCCCTGCTCGCAGTAAATTGGTTCATTCCATATATACCTGCTCTTTTGCACACCATTCTGCAGGTTTCCCCTGCTTGCTTCGTTCAACAAACCCAAAAAAGCATCGTCGACCACATTTGCATCGCCTCTACATATATTCTATCTTCTTTATCTTGGGATACAGTTCACTTCAACAGTCTCATTCCTTGCCTATCCTTTACTATCCCCCCACGTAAATCGAAACTAAACAGTACTTACCGCAAAAACCGTTTTAATTTTAGTTCCTTTACACCAAGCCCAGTTTTGCTTTCGTATTTACTAAAGTGGCCGATCCCCGCCTTCGAACTCAGTAACTTTCTATCCCCTTGAGTAACGCTGTACACCTTGATCATGCTCTCATGCGTGCTTCTCGGCCGCGATCGAGAAATACACCGTAATTTTTATTGTTATTATTCTGACAACCAATTAACGACGCTGCAGGACTCGCTGGAATCGTCCACCCTTTAATCAGTTCCAAAGTTTTTGATGAGTTATTTTGCCTAGCCACCTAGAGGTGGAAGTCTATCATTTGCATCCCTATTCTAATCAAGGCGTTGACAGAAATTCTTTCACCCCGGAACCCAATAAAAGCAAACGGCCAAACTCCCCGGATCGTCTCAAAGGCAGCCAGCCAAACTCTACAGTTTTACTAGATCAAGGGACTCCTTTTATTCTTGAAATGACGTGTTTATCCCGCACGATAAAATTGTGTTTGGATTCTTTTGGGGGAAAACAGAAATGGGTGGCTTTAATGCATCCAAAGAGGTTGGACTCTCTGGTCAGGTTGATGGGGGTCAGTAAGAATCAGCCTGGTCAGGCCGCTCCGTACTTCATATATGACGACACTTACATGATTGAACCTCTATTGGTTGCGGATGCTTTCGCTACTTTGCTCCTTGCTAACGATGGACGAAACCACATCCACCCTTTCTCTTAATCCGGTGACATCGAGAACCTTATTAACTGTATTGTCTCACTGCGATAAGGTTTCAGCTTTGGTCACACAGACCCGGTTCGGACTTGTAGTAGACGGCCATTTTCAGCCCTGGGTGATGTAGATATTCCCATGACAAGCATAATCAAGTACTCAATGGGGTGCGGTATTTTACCTTCCTGGTGGATGACCTTTATTGTTATCTCGCTCCAAATGGGTACACATCCAGGTCCAGTCAGCTATCGACCGGCGAACCACGATCCCATCGGATCCAGAATGGTAGAGAGAGTGAGCAAAGAGGGCTGAAACTTCGCCTGAATCATAATCTGATCAAAACCGGTCAGTGCCATTTTCTAAACGACGGATCATTCGTGACACACATGACGGATCTCTTCAACATAGTCACGTGGGGTGTCAGTAATGGCAAGTAGGCGATGGTGATCTTTTCGAGCATGATCAAAGCTTTCGGCCAAGTGTCACACTTCGGGTCACTGGAGACGATCAAGACATAGAGAACTGCTCGCTTTTCCCTCATCATAATTCTCAGCCCCAGATCAGATAGTGAGTGTTGGTGAAACTTCATCTAAACCCCGACCTGCAACTTGCGGCTTAATATAAGACAGTGAACTCTGTTTTTCCAGTACGTAGGCCATGTATGTTGTATTTCAACTGAGAGTTCCCTAGCTTTTCGCAGATTATGTCAGAATGGCTTACACGTTTGAGTCAGTGGCGTCAGCTTTCACCATAGATGACACCACAAGGGAATTGCTTCCACTGAGTTCTTGTACCCTTGATCATATATTGAGATTCTACACTGAAAAAGTGATACTCCAGTGCATGCGTCGTGTCTCCGCCGAAAAATTTGGATTAAACGGCCAGTTTATACACAATAACGCTCAGAAGCGTGACGTATGTCCACACTGTTTATTTACTTTTGGCCTTCCGGAACAAACAAATATTCAGGTGGATAAAGTGTGCCGAACTACCGGGCCGATGCACTGAACCTTTACGATTACGGAAAGTAAACCAAGCTTTCTTAGGCCTCAATTAAAAACGTTTTCAGAATACTGCTCATCATGAGAAGGAGTAGCCGAATGGCACCTGAGAGTGCACAACTTGCCTTCACCAAATAGCTCCTAGGACTTCCTACCTGTCAGATTACGTGGAAGTCTGTGATATGATGAACATTGAGTCCTTATGGCTAGGCAGCCTATCGATTACCTTTCGTCTCTCACAATATCTCAAAAACTAATCACACAGCTTGACACGGCAGGTGGGACATTTTTCCAATTATCCCCTACTTAACAGCGAGTTCCTGGCTGCCGCCTTTTTGCCTAAGCTT
The DNA here is from genome assembly GCA_948099385.1 of Fasciola hepatica. Lineage (NCBI taxonomy): Eukaryota > Metazoa > Platyhelminthes > Trematoda > Plagiorchiida > Fasciolidae > Fasciola > Fasciola hepatica. Next base: position 1,547,909 of record CANUEZ040000112.1, on the reverse strand, counting down.
GCGCTGAGATCAAGCTCCCACATAAGTAGTTAAGGTTCAATCTGGAACCAGGCTGCACAACAAAATTTGGCATTATCAACATCCTGCCCGGCGTCCGGACACAAAAATAACCAAGGTCCTGAAGCTGAGTACACTGGCCACGGTGGTCAGCTCTTATATTTCAGGGGCTCGGTTCCTCGACATAGGACTAGGCTGCAGATAAAGCAAGGCTCTGGTTGAAACCTCTGAGAACTAATAGTGCTCACATGTGGTTTGTCTTCTCCCAACATCATTCATGGCACTCAGCGCGTGGCACACGGACTCAGTGGTTTCATCCCCGGGATCTAGGACTGCGATAATGTCTAAGTTCTTCACCACTAGATATTCTTTTTGGAACAAGCCTGCACAGAGGTCCATCTCACATTCAGTTCTAGTCCCTGAGACACTAAATCCCGAGCGCCTGGTCTGAACGAAATGAATGGTCTTTATTGAGCCCACCACCTATATTCGGTCGGTTGCCCAACTAATGTTGTATGGGCGCTGCCAGTAGATGTTCATCCTTGTGAAAACTAGTGTTCTTGTGAGCATGGATCCAATCAGATGATCTCAAACTGTCGTGAACCCTACCTGCCCCTGCTTTTCTTCGCCTATAAACGGTCCTGACTCTTTTGGCCTCAGGGATATGGCGACCTTTTCCGCCGCAAACAATTGATCATTCGTGGCTGCGTTGTTTCCTCACACAAAGTTTACCATCAGGGGGACGGTACGACATCAAAAATCAAAAGACTGACACAAAAGGTCGAAAGCAAACGTCCTACTGTTTTTTACTCCAAGCATGTCCGCCTTGTCACATGCGACCCATGCCCCTGGGCAGCAGAATTGTTGCTGAATGACAGTTGTGGCCGATCGATTTCCACCGCTGCTTGTCTCTTGCCGTCCTAATTTTCTTGGGGACCCCAGAGGTGTGTTCACTCACCAGGAGTGATTCCGCCTTCTCTGAGAGTCAGGCACCTGACCGCGGTAAAACTAAAAGATGAAAAGTGTAGATGGCTTCAAATATTTGTTTTGGCTGTAGCTCAGGTTGACGGTTGCCATGACGATCTGATCGCTGGGCTTAGAGTTTATATAGCAGGATTTTCATCCCCAGTCGAGCTGACATCGTCAGTACATGTAGGCTGCTGCTAGTGATCTCTTATACTTATAGGTTTGTCATTAGTTCTGACCTTGATCTTCGTAGACAGCGTTGTGCTTAAGCCTCGACGTTTGTTTATCGGCTTCGACTCTTAGAACCTAACCTTTGACCTTCAAAGAATGACGTCCCGTTTGGCGAGCTTGAGCTTTTTCGCTTTATGTTGTTGTTTCCATTTTTGCTATTTAAATTCTCGCCGATCAAGTTCCGAGGATGTATGCGTGCAAGGGCTCCAGATTCAATAATACGGGATGAATGATTTTTGTCCACTGATTCCGCTTCTGAATTTCTTGATTAGTTCAGCTGTCTGTTCTTCATGCAACTGTACGCGTGATCCAACTCACTATGTCTATTGATTGAGTTGTTTGAAGAGTACCAGGCTCCCAAAACCTCCCTTGCATGCCTTGTGGCTGCTTGATCAAAAATTTCAACCTCGTCCAGATTGAACTTCATCCTCGTGGACGGGTACGAGAGAGAATGGGTCATGTCTCCTTGTGGCCACTTCATGCTGGTGCATTCGAATGGCAACTTTTCTCCTGTTTTGTTGTTTTTTTGGTTTCGATATGAGTGCTATTATGGTTTTGGTTGGTCTGTGGGAAACCGTTTTGTCTTGAGATTAAAGCAATCATGTAGTTGTCTCAGAGACATTTGACGTGTGGAAATGTAATCCTTCTGTTTGGCTGTGTTCTCTGATTCATTTTCCCATTCATCCCGTACGTGGTTCTTTAATGAAGTTTCTTGGATATTCGTTTCGCTAGACTACTCCGAAAAGGCAGTTTTCTTCTTGCTTGCTCAGTTCTACCGTGCTGCTTTGGGTTTTAGCTCCCGTGAGCAGGATCCGAATGTATGACCTTTTGTGGTGGCTTGGGTGACTGCTGTGAAAGCCCAATACTTAATTCGTGTGTGTTTGTTTCCGATACACAGATGTCTCCAGTAAGCCCGTGGCATTTCTTTCCACGAGCACCTCCAAAGGTGGCAATTCTTCACTGTTCTCCAATTCCATTGTAAACTTGATGTCCTTGAAGACGTTATTGATTGTTTTTTGTGTGTTGACAATATCCGAGCGTTCTGTGATGACAGAAGTGTCATTCACATATATGACTCAAAGTTTTTATCAGATCCTTGGTAGTGCCATGTTTTTCAGGGTCTGCATTACAGCTTCAGCGAGAAATCTGGATATTGGTGAACCCAGTGATGTTCCTTTGATTTGTTTGTACACGTCCCCATCAAATTTGAAATAGGTTTATAGGCCTATTTCTAGCAGCTCGTAAGCCATTTGTACTTCTAGTGGTTTGTCTGGGTAGCGGTCTTGCAAGGAGTCCTTTGGTTACATTCGTTGCCAAGTTCCAGTCAATCGAGGTAAAAAGTAAAGTGACATCAAATGAAATCGTCGCTTCATCTTCTTCAGCGGTTACGTTCTTTATTTGTTCCCAAAACTGCTGCACACTGGTTACGGAGTCATTTGATCCGCACACCAATGGCTTCAAACGTCACCATAAGTCCTTAGCCAAGTCATATGTCGGAGATCCAAGTAGGGAGACGACGGGTCTGTGTGTAATACCTTCTTTGTGTACCTTGGGCGATTCGCAGAATTGTGCGGCTTTTGAGGCTTCGGCTTCCATCCTCCAACATTCCTCTTTAGAGATTCTTTCCATGTCCCGTAACTTCTTCGGGACTTTACTGATTTTCTTCTCAAGTGTTTTGGTTGGGTCAGCGTCCATTAGACGGTAGGTTGTGGTGTCGTTCAGTAGTTTTTTAGCCTTCTCAATGTAGTCGGCCTTGTCCAGGATGACCGTCATTCTTCCCTCGTCAGCCGGTAAAACGATGCCTTAATCCCTCTTCAAGGATTGTGGTGCTCTGTGTTTCGTGTCTGAGAGAGCATTGACTGGTCTGTTATGGAGTATGTTAGGGACTGGGACTTGCCTTAGCTCGCACTTAGCTTTCTCAGGCAAACGTAATGACCTGAGTGCATGCTCCATTTCGGCAAGGCATTCATTCGTTGTGGCTTTTTCCAGGTTAAAGTTGAGTCTATTTTAGGGTATACTGGAGCTCTTCTACTTAGCAATGTGATAATGATGGTAAAGATACCATAATAACCATACATTCAACACATCGTGATAGCATCTTGCCTACATTTATGTACAACCGTAGTATTCTGGCATCTTCGAGTCGGAACGCGGTCGATCCGACGTCCTTGCTTTCCAGTATGGGTCCAGTTTCCTCTAACTTATCACCACGGATACCCTCATAGTTTCTTCTACAATTTCGCTTCAACGTGCCTCAAGATAACAAATGTAGCTTTGTATCGGCATGGTACAGCTTCATTCACACCAAAACTATTCTTTCAAACCTATCCTACCTATTCAAAGCTTTTATTATGCATAATCAGTGTCCTGGGCGTCACCACATCTAATTCCCCATATTCACAACTCCTGAGGGATTTGCAGTACCCAATCTCTACAGAGCTAACTCAAGCTCAAGTTGGAGCAGCCTCAAAAAGGGAGCCTTTTCGTCTGCTCCACTCCACTACACACCTTCCTGAATGAAAACTACCAATGCTTTCTCTGGGTTCCTATCGTTATCATCAGAAAACCTAGCTGCACTGCTATCGCCATTGAACATATGAAGCGCACTGTCCGACTCTACCCCATAATATGATGCTTGCTATCTAGCAGGAGCCAAGGGGTACTCATCCAAACATGGCCCATCTGTCGGCACTATCTGAAGAAGCTCTTATACGACTCGATGGCCCTACTCTACGCCACAATAAGTCGATCTTCCACATCCAACTCACCGCACACCGTAAGTAACCCCACCATGCATAGAACGCTCTGCCGTGCCAATAACTGCACTCTCCTAAATAAGCCCGAGCACAATTCATAAAATGTTTACGGGCCTACACAGTACCCACCAGTTGTCCGCGAATTTGACAGCCTGCAGCACTGTAGTTAAATCTCCGCCAGTACTTCCCTCTCCAAGTGTACCCTAATTTAACTTATAAGTCCAAGTCCTCATTAGAGTATAAAATAAGCCACAGACAGTCGAATTGGAACTTTACCCTGGCCGCTTTTTAAAAAACCCATCCAATTCACTATGCACTGTCGTGATTTGTTATCATCGCCCACAGCTGGAACCAAGTCCCAAACTGCAAATCTCTCCATTTATTCCAGGTACCCAATACTTCGTCGGTACCCGCTGGGCTGCTCGATTGGATCCTTCAATAAGGGCCTTCTACCGACCGATTTTGAGTTGATTCGTGGATGCAGTCTACGGTGCTGGCTCCCACCCTAATAAGTCAACTACGGTGGACACCGCTGGTGCTTCTTCTCAAGACGCCCTCAGTCCGTTTCCCTGGTGAACACCCACTACGTCTGTTTACATTCCTTTGAGCCGGCTGTCGTTGGTTCCATCGAATTTCTTACCTTATTCGGCACACACGGACTCAAAACCTAACACGCCAGTGACCCAAGAAGCTATACCACTCTAAAGGCATCAAATTAACGTCAGTCCGGGGAGTTCTCACACTGGACAAATCACGAACCTCCATCGCCGAATCTATCAGCATGCACGAGGGTCCTACCTTAATATGCTTCAGGTGTTCACACAGGTACAAGTAAAGAACCGTCGAACCACATTACCATTTTGCCAGACAATTTTTCGTTTCCTCTTCATTTATTCATTGTATTGGTACTGAAAACTGCCATCGGTGCGGCGGCAGCTAATTTCGCATGAATGGCATGCAACGTTTCTTTATCCGTAACTAGTCAGCTATAAATCCTGCAAATTCCGGTGTCACTCCCATCCATGGACTTTTATTTTCATTTCCTCGTCGATATCTCAGAGTCTTCCCTTCAGGAAGTGATGATATTTGACTGTTTTGTCATCACTTTTCTGGCTCCTTTGACTGCTGTATATAAAGCGAGCAATTATTTATTATCTAAACGTTGTTCCCTTCGTCCCTGTTAGTAATGCAACCGCATTCAACCGTGTTCGCGAGCCGCTCTATCCTTGAGACTGTATACGTCTGAGTTTAGACGTGACTGATACCTACCACGTAAACCCGCATAAATTTATTTATTTTAAACTCCGTCCAGTTTTACCTTACAAATTTGGATACTTCCGAGGCTGTTATAGTAGCCGTGTGAATATTTTACCATGTTTAGCAATGTTGCACAATCTGATAATTAGCCCATGCTTGCATCCCGCGTACCACCTAGATATACACACAACATTATCGAAGTGTTCCTTATTCCACTGAAGGTGGTATAACCGTTCCAATGCGGGTCCCATGTATCAAATATTAATGAAGCCGTTTCAGTGCTGTAACGAAGTCTTCAGGAAGCGTGTTTTCAAAACAAATTCTGGTCTCCATTTTCATGGACGAACACGTTTCGAAATGGCTCTGTACCGCTCGTACTCGTCTTTGGTATCCCGATAAAATTGCCATGCACGGTTCCTGCTGCGGAAAGCATTCATTGAATAGCAATAAAATCAGAGAGGACCCTTCCAGCCCTTCAGGAACGAATGGAAGGTGCAAACGTGAGTATCAGTCTAATGATCTCTCCGCGTATTGCGGACCGGAAGGATTCTACGTTAACCGAAACTGCGGCGGTCCACACCACTGATGATGCCACTGCTTGTATCCACCAAAGTTTATACGCCATATGTTGCGCCCGTATGTAATTCGCCAAAATGAGGTACACCACGCTTCTAGTGGGTTGGACGGGCTCAGTGGTCACAGGAACCGATTGGTGAAAGGCATCCAATTTACCTCAACGTCAGATTATCTCGCAGATATCACAAAATCCAGGACGGATGAATGAGGGCCCTAAACCCATGTGGACTCGTACGTGCCGGTGCAGACTCAAGTCCTCATGCACAGTGTGAAAGGCGTATGCTAATGCGTCTGCATACGAACTGTACCAGCCCCGTTCGAACTGATACTCGGTACATTAAAGTTGCCAAGGATAATGCAATGCCCGTTTCGACTACACCGCCGGAGCTCACCAACAACAACCGTGGAGTTAATGCACGGCTACTTTTACACAACCAAGTTCGGCTGGACCCTCGATGGAAAACCAGCAAATATCGTCTTTACTAGGCTGTCCTTAAGTCACAGCAGAAAGCGGTAACCAGCACCCAAGTCCAAGGCTCGACCAACAGTGCTCGTATAGAGCTGCCAGTCTAACAAAAATTGAACGGACAAAACATCCCTCCGGGCTACTCAGCAGTTTGGGTACCAGCCTGTTTCCTTGCATGTTCCCTAGTATTCCATAGGTAACCGCGGAGGGGGCCGTCCCCAATGACCGATTCACTGATGGCCAGAACTTTGAATTACACCCAAACAAACATCTAGAGCCTGCCCAGCAGACTTCCGGAACACCGCCTCCTCGGCACCGAGTGCAACGCGCCTGTGATTGAGATGACAAGATCACAGTTGTTTGCTGGAGTTTCTGACTTGGAGCTGGAGGTCCAGGGTATGGACATCATCAGGAATGAGCGAACAGAAAATTGAGACAAATATTATGCTCTGTGCATTGGCAGGAAGCTGAAAGCAAACAAGGCCTTCAAACTTGGCCTGAGATAAACTGCCGGAAATAGCATGAGCTACTGTGAGACTGACGGCACTTAAGATGGGTTTTGTAGGCGTGATCTACAGATCTCCTAACTGCACTGAACCTACCAACTCCCATATGGTGGGAGAAATTCAGTAAGTAGGGTCACTAGGGCACGACCACGTGCTTTTGATTGCTGTCTTCGACCTGCCTGAGGACTGCCTTGTCATCATGTCCTGCCACGCCGGTCACGGACCCATGCATTTGATATTCCCCGATACAGTCCATACGATGAAGAGGGACTTTTAATCTGTCAGCACTGCGCCCTGCTAACGCTGGAGGGGAAGGGAGTGGCATGGAATGGGTATGAGCTAACCCAGAGTTGGCAGGACTTTACTGAATACATCATCATCCGAAACCCTTGCGAAGCACAAAGTAAGCCGGATATTTCTAAGCATCACAGACAGTTCCTGCACAAGGTGGCAACAGATCCTAAAAGCTTATATGGCCGCAAATCTACAGTGACACGGGCTATAAATGGAATGTCAATACACAAAATTTAGGTGGCGCACTTCCAGGAAGAGACAGTAGGGCTGTTATAGACTTGGCTTAGCACTACTCTTCGGTTTTCGGCCTAGAAGGGCCAAACTAGGTGGGCAAAAAATTACCCACCCACAAAGGGGCAAGGTTTACCACTAAATTCGACATGGCTGATTTTCTCGCCTACACAAACTGAACGTGATCTCAGTAGCACACGGTCCCGTGAATCACCAGGGCTGGATAAGGCTTCACCGCTACTACACAAACAGTGCGCGGAGCAACCGGCTGCTTTATTTTTAAACCTTTTCAACCATTCTGTGAGAGTTGAGAGGGTACCTAACGAATGAGAAGCCTATGTGGTGTTACTGATCATTAGACAGGGACCAAAAGAGTGCCACATGATTTTCGCCCTCTTGCAATGCTTTTCACGGTCTCTGTGGTCATGAAAGGCTTGGTGGATTATAGCAACATGTTGAATGGTGCCCAGCACGGTTTCCGTGGTCGTAGATCTTTCTAAAATAACCTAATACAAAAAATGTATTGGTACAGTGGGGCAATATACAAGTAAGTCCGAGTGGATGTTTTACTCATGCATTTCCCCAAGGCTCTTGATCGTAAGTGACACTCACTTCTTCTGCAGAACCCGGTAAGACTTTGGTTTCCCTTAGTCTCCGGCCACTTGGATGTCCGACCACGTGATCGGCCTAACATTCTGGGTCAGATTGAACGGAACGCTATTCGATAGCCATCAGAAATCGAGCGGGGTACCTCAGGGGTTCGTGCTCGTTCTCAGAATACTTGCCGTCATTACAAACGATTTTCCATCTGGGATACAGCCAAGTTCCTCACTGTACGCCGACAATGTGAACATTTTCAGAGGGTCTGGGGCCGAAGTGAATAGAGGTGCTTTGCAAGCTTATCTCGTCAGGTTGCTTCAACGGTCAGTCTGCCATGACTTGTCGTTTAATTCGGCCTGTCACAAAATTGTGCGTGTAGAGGTGCATCGAGCGAACGAGTAGTCCAAAGGAGGAAGTATATTGCGGTGGGTTACACAGGAAACAGACTTTGGCACGATCATTGTACACGATCTGTCGCAGACCACAAACCGCTACATTGTTGCCCGCAGGGCTATGTTCAGACTTAACCACCTCAATAGACCCATAGGAAAGTTCACGCCCAAGACAGTTCCAAGTGCTTTTGCCGTACTGTTCCGACTGCACTTGGAGGTAAATATTCAGGCGTGTCCACAAGTACTCCAACAAGACATCAGCATCATTGAGAGAGTTCAGCGGAAGGCCACGATGCGCGTACGAAGGACATGCAGCATGACATACCCCTACAGACCACGCTGTCTAAATCTATACAGTATGGAAAACTGAAGGAATAGAAGGGATCCAACCTTTCTGAGGGACAACCTACGTTCCGAGGGGCAGCCCACTTGGCACCTGTTTAAATCAGCGTCCACTTCATCGTTTTTCGGTTACTCCCTAAAGCGGGAGCAGCGACGCCCACGATTGAGGGCCGGGAGGCATTGTTTCTCGGTACGCGTCTACTGCTCGTGGAGCTTGCTATATGCGCCCTTATGCACTTTCGAGCAAAGCATAGCCAATTCACAGGGATTCCGAACCAACACAAATTTGATTGGCAAATTTGTTGATGCCGGGTTATAAAACTGACGACTTTAGAAATACACAAACTTCAACTATGCAAGAAAAAGTCTAAGAATAGGGCAAAGTTCAGTGGGTAAAAAACGAGTACGTCAGCCACACGGATCTAAGCGAGTATGGATAAAATTGGGTTTTGGATGCGAACAACCAGTGGCTGGTACCCACATACATGGGTGGCACCAAACACACAGAGGATATATATATTTGAGCATTTTCACAGTTGCAAAATATGGCTTTCTCGGAGGTTCTTTAACATATGGTAGTCACAATAACTTTGAAGCCTGTGGAACCTTTGGTATGAGGCGAGACTCCTGATGAAATCACCTTCAAGTAGTCCATACAGAAAAAAGGACTGGATGATGGCGAAAACCTCAACCCGTGGTCGCGAACCAGAGTTAAGCCACTGACACTCTGGCACAAAGGGAAGCGATGTACACCTTTCGCCTGAGAATGGAAAGATATCAGGCTGAATAGAGAGTAGCAACTATGAACGGAAGTTCAACCCGCAACATCAAGGACTCGATACTGCAGACCCCGGCAATGCCGTAAAAACAGAAACTACCTGGGGTTTTGCTTCCAATGGTGAAGCAAAATCAAAGGGCAAGTGAATCAACGTCGGCTAGGGAGTCGTCAGCCCGGTACACAGCCTCCAGGTCAACCTGGGAAGCTGGCGACCAGGATAGCACAGTTAGTTAACTTTGCTTTGAGAGAAACTAGGACGATGCCGGACATGCTGAGTTTGTGAAAGATAAGAAGGGCTGCAAACAGGAAGTGGGTCTGCACTTCGTATACGGACTGGCCTAACCCACTGGGCAGCCCTGCTCAGCGTGGGCTCGCCTTACTTGCAGGTGAAATCTTGCTCCGCCAAACACTCCGCATAATCTGAATCTGCAGTCTGCCTCACGAGGCAGCCGGGGAGGACAAAATTTTCACAGATGCTGGGAGTTATGTTAACATAGACAACCGAGTAGACGATTTCAACCTCATCGTGATGAGCTGGACAAACGAAACCGCATCAGAGGGGTCGGTGGGCAACAGCTTCCTGCGGTGGTTTCATTTGCATGCATCCTCCCAAAATATAACACGAGCTAACAGGCACAGAAGGGAGAGCCGTTCGTCTCTGTTCGACTTAGTCTTAAGGCCTGCCCAGGGGACGTTAGGGAAATTAGGGTGGAACAGCCACTGGACAAAAATGACCATGAAGCCCTTAAGTTAACACCAAGCCTGAGCAATACATCTATTGAAAAGGCATTGAGCCGGAACCAAGGCTGATTAATATCCACGAACAAAAGAAGGCACTGAAAGAAGTACAATGGACGCCGAGCCATGCAAAACCACCGCTGGAAGAAAGCCGGGTACCACCAAAGATGGGTTGCCCCGGCTCAGGGGGGAATTCTCACTTTGGATGTCTGATAGCAGTAGAAACCGACCTCCTCGTTGGACGGCCAAATTTCTCCAAGCAACAGTGTTCCGAACACAGCAATAGACAGCGCACGACTAATACAAAAACAACAAAAATGGAACGGCTATAAGGTGGCCATGAACACAGCTGAAGGTTCCAAAAGTTCGGGTAAATATTCATCTGCGTGCGGGTTACCTACATCACTCCCTACAAACCCAAAGCTGTTCTGTGCACACTTCTAATCTCAGAAGCAAACGTGAGAAATTATGGCACGGGGACGACTAACACTAGGCAAGGATTAGAACGTCGGCACGATGGTCAGCTTTGGAAATCTTCAATTTACCAGCAAAATCAAAGCAGAACGAATGAAACAACACAAGCTCCTTCGATACCTTAGCTCTGCGTGGAAGAAGAGGAGATGTGCTTGGAGCCCCTGCCTTTGAGTAGGGACAAAGCAGCAGGGCCAGATGGGATTCTCTCAGCCATCACCAAGCTTCTTTCTGAGGTCCTAAAGGCTGCCATGCGGCAGCTGCCTAAAGTGTCACTTGAAGAGTAAAGCATACTGAAAGGCTAGGGCGAGGCGACATTGGTCATAGTATGCAGGGCCTGATCCCGAAAAGAGGCCGAAAATTATCGGCTGCCTAGCCTAGCTTCACCGCTTTGCGAGCACCTTGAGCTTATATTGAGTAAGCCACACAAGAATCGCTATCCGAGTAAAGTGTAGCTAATTCACATGAATCCCAAAACCAGAACAAGTTTGATTCGTGGTTCCCGCGGTGTTACGTTGAAAATCACGGGAAGTACAGATGCTTGCAAAGCTCGAGTATGCGGCCAAAAGGACTTGACAGCAAAGTCCAAAGACTCAATGTCTCACTGTCAGAAGCTGTCCAAGGTGAAATCCAAATTTCTGACATAACCGAAAGTGCAAATGTGTTGCGCGTGGACAGGTTCAGCAAAGCAACGTCAGATCTGATCACATTCACAGAACTTGCAGAGCCTTTCGAGGGATTCTCAATCTCTCTTTGTTAGCTAGGATATAGAGCCCCGAGGATTTGGTCAGTATAAGTGCATATCAGGAGTTCGATATGGGTTCTTGGCGGGACGGCCTTGTCTCACAAACCTCCCGTTGTTCATTGAGGACGCAACCAGATACCCGAATGGAGAATAGTCAGACAAAGTCGGCTATATTGATCATAGAAAGGCCTCCAACTCTGTGGATCACAATTCCATGGACTTTCGTGGGAGCTTTTGGTGAAACGAGGCATTCAGTAAGTAGCTTCCTAACACGACAGACGTTTTTGGTAAGGTGAAGAACCTTGCCTCGAAAATGGAAAACGTAACCACCGGGAGTCAGAACTCTGGGTGCTTGGCCCTCCGCTTTACCGCATCTTCACCAGCGATCAAGCTCGTGAACCTACCACTCCTGAATTTAATTTTGCGGATAACGTCAGTACGGCTAGAGCAGATATAGAGCTTAACTTGTAAGCTCTACAAGCCTGGTCAAGCAAAAAGACCTTCCTTTGAACCTCGCCCAGTGTCAGTGTTTCACTACAAATGCAGTGGCCACTTCAAGATAAAATAGGATCATTGAAAGTGGCTTCCCGAGAGAAGATCGCAGGTAAGTCGCAGATAACAATGCCAACTTGACGAAGCAGCGCACCGTAGCAGCAAATGTAGCCCAGAGGGAATATTTTCGACTGGAGACTAACATGTCATGTGAGGGGTTGACGATTTTCGTTCCAACCCACAAAGCCATGGTTGGGCAGTATCTGGAGTTCTGCCTTCAAGCCCGGACAAGGTAGTACCAAAGCAGTGTTGCCATCAGAAGATGCACTGGTTGACCGCCGGAATAAGTACTAGGCAGCTGAGGTTACCCACGCAGAGCATGCTCGGGATCCGTAACTACTCCGTGGGGAAAGTCCGGGCATTTGCAGGGATTTTATAAAAGCCTTCAAGTTATTGCAGTAACAGTCAAATAGAGAGTCCATTGTTTCCGATCACAGAGTAAGGCACAATGGGGCATAGCCTTAGATGGGGCGAGTTTTTCTGGACCGGATAGTTTATCACTTGACTGTCAACAGATTGATCGTCATAAATAAGCACGGGTTCGATCATAATGTTCATGTTGTGATTTTCGAACCCCTCCCGTTTCATGTGGGAGGTTAATCTGAGGCCGGGCCAGGGAGCAGAATAGAAGTATGCTACCTCGATTTACGGAGGGCTTTTGACTCAGTCAATCACAATTAGCTTTTGGTTAACGAGTGCCCTGTCTGTCTCCTAAAAATACTAGGCGGATTCGTAAGTCAGTTATAGGCAGGACGAATATGAGAGGGAGTATCCCACTGCTTTCTAGACAGCATATGCTCGTGCTTTTGAGCTGTCACCCTTCTCGGGCTATGACTGATGTAGCTTTTGTCGTGGTACGTGTACTTTACCTTGTATAGAACTCTCTTCCTTTTTCGCCTTTGAATTATTCTTTTGGTTTTAGAGTGGGTTTCTTCATGGTTTTGGTTGGTCTGTGGGCATCTTTGAGATTGAAGCCATCTTGTAGTTGCTTCATCCAGGTTACGCGGAAAAGTAATACTTTTGTGAGGTGCATTCCTTAGTTTATTTTCTTATTCTGCCCGTACAAGGCTTTTCCGTGGGACCTTCCAAACCGACAGTGCTTTTGTTCGGCCTTGCACTTTGGGATTTAATAACATGCAGTCCATACAGCAGCGACAATTTTTGTCTTCTAACCTTGGTTGCCATAAAAATCAGTATTCCATTAAGGAACGTAGAAGTGTTCTTGTGAGCTGGCAAAACTCTTCAGGTCCCTAATCACACAGTGAAGATTTACGGAGAAACAGGTAAGAAATGGAATCAAGCTGATTTATGCCAAAGCTTTTGGAATACAAAAGAAACAGTGTGCTGGATGAAAAGTGGCCCTTCAGAGACAGAAAATATGAAATGGGCAGACTCATTTTAATGAGCGCAAGTGTGTGCTCACCCGCTGGAAGCTTCCAAGGCTTCACAGAACTCGTACGTCATCGAGGATATAAGCACCTGGGAGTTGTACTATCACAAGAAACTTTGCTCAATGACTATACTGATGAAGAAATTGTTCGCATAGATGATTTTATCCGCTACCGCGCTGATCGATCCTCTAATAGCAAGAAGAGCAGGGGAGAGGTTGTTACTCACCTCAAAGAAAACTGGTGCGAGTCTGTCCAACGGCTACCTTTACTCTCAAATTCTTACGTCAGTGTGTCCATGATCTTGTTGGAACCCAAAAACATGGGTTTATTATTCCTCGAGTACTCTATGCCTACCATTGACTGTCCCCTCATTACAGGGTATAAAGATGGCTTTGCGGCCGGGCAACTGATTCCGGTGCCCCAGATGTACCCGGAATTCAACCTTATCTGTTAAATGTCGGCCATATCCTAACCTCAAGCCCCGTAAATTCCCAGATGTTGTATCTTTTTCTTTCGAAGTCTCTAAGTATACGGACCTTCTGGAACCATGTCCGGACTTTTACTTAGAAAATATCCCTGTTTGTCACCAGCTATCGGCCATATATCTTGGGGTTACGATGGTTCATAATCTTTGCTTTATTAAACTCGTTGACTGCATTTTCACAAAAGTGAGAAGACCAACTTACTACGTTTTGCTTCCAAAAGCAACGTCTGTACAACTTCATATTTTTTAGCGCTTTGCCTTTGCGTGCATATTACCTTACTGGTTGCTATCCTTCCCAGTCTTCTTCCTTGGCCAAAGTGCTAAAGATCTCACCTCGATTAAATCGTCTTTCAAGCACTTGTCCCATGCAAATGGTGTGCCCCGTGAGGATCCCACACCCTCTGGCATTTCCAAACACCACTCAACGTGCAGAAGGTTCTTCGAGATATCTTTCAGTGGCCCACTGTGCACGCTTCACATGGACTTCAGAAGGCTGCTTCCTCTTCTTCCACTCGCAAAGATCATGGTGATTCATAGGCATACGACTGCCTACCATTCCTTCATTGTTCCTTTGCCTAACACGACTCTTATTTAGTTCGGAAAACGTCGGCTCTGAACTAAGGCAACTTTTAACAACTAAGCTCCTAAATCACTCTTACCAAAGCCCTTTTTTATCTCCTGCCCTCTTTTGGTGTATATACTTTGATTATAGCCTTAACTGATGAATATTCGCCTATCAGGGTGCAAAAGACAAATACTTGACTTGGCCCGACTTAAGTTGGTTCTCCTTGTAGGGTTTCTTGGATATCGGTCTCGCTGGAACATCCTGAGGAGGTTGTTCTCCTGTATTCTCAGTTCTGTCCGGATGCAGTGGGTTTTGGCTCTCGTAAACAGGGTTGCGAATAATGAACTACTATGAGGATTTGGGTGATCGCTGTGAAGGTCCAACGATTAGTCCGTGTGTGTTCACTCACGATACAAGGGGATTCCCGGTATTCCGTCGAGGTTCCACTTCACTAGCAGGCCCGGGGATGCGAACTACCGATTCTTCCTTTTCATGGTAATTTTATGTCGTTGAATATGTTATTAATGTCTCTGGAGTGTTTCCGGCATCCGAGCTTTTTAGGATGACCAAAATACAATCCGCATATCAGATGAAATGCTTCGACCAGACTCCTGAAGGAGCAGTATTTTCCAGGATCCGCAATAATGCATCAGTGAGAAATCCGGCTGTAGGTGAACCCATGGCCGTTACTACGATTTGTTCCAGTGAGCATGCCTCAAACCTGAAAAGATGTACCGACACATCTACCGCAGTTCGCAGATTGTTTGTTCTCCTGGTAGTTCGTTTGGGCAGTATTCTTGCGGTTCCGTCGTCAGTTTCTTTGCTAGGTCCAAGGTAATTGGAGTGAAAAGTGAAGTGCTGTGAGGCAAAATCATTGCTGTTTCTTTTTATACCTTTATGTTCCTTTTTTTCTCAAACCGCTGAGCTTTGTCCGATGAGTGATGTAACGAACGTTTGAGCAATGCGTAGCCAAATTCGCAACGGGTCCCGAAATCAAAAGACGATTATCCGTGATATTCTACGATACTAGATTATTACAATAAACAATAACATAAACAATATACAAACCTCAATAATACGATCACAAGGACTCAACAACGAATAGCAGCGTGTGAGCAAACAGCACGTGCGTCACGCGGGTCCTGAACAAGGATGTGCCAAAGTAGCGCTCTGGGCGCGAACAAACAACAGTTGGTCCAGAATAACAACCAGTTCGTAAAGACAAGTCAATAGTGTATGCAAATGAGTGATGTTAGGAAAAACACTGAATCGCGAGGGAAAAAGGGGGATTTTCCACGACCGGCTGTTACACCGCCCACCAAAATCCTCCTGGATCCTTAGCAGAGTCAAAGGTTCGGTATAAAGGTACTGATTCTTCCTACCTGCCTAGGCCCTGCTGTCAGTGCGCGCGTCTAATGCTCGTCGTCAACGTTCTACTACTGGTCGCACCTAATCCATTGGATACATAGACGTGAGGCTAATCTACATCTTCCACAAGACCAAATGACCGATGGCGGGCGTGAAGGGTCACATAGACGTTGTCCTCGTAAGGGGCCGTCCGGTCTAGGATGTACGTGCTTGAGTGTGTGTGTGTGTGTGAGTGCGTGTGTGTGTGCCGGGGGTACAATGAAATCGCGGGTATGACTACACATCAAAGGAGGACTTTCTGCAATGTCAACAAAAGACCGCGTGGCAAGAAAACGGGTAAAATGTAGCATGTGTGTGTGACCTGAGCTCCGCTACTTCCACATATGCAAGAGGCATTCGGTAGCGTCAACAAAAAGCAAAACAACGAACACTGTCACATGTTTGATGGGTTTACGGGATGTAGAGTGCGTCGTGCATGCGTGTATGTATCGGGATGTACAATGGAATCGCATTCATCACCACATATCGGAAAGAACCTCCTGTAATGTCAACGAAAAGACCGCGAGCACCTTAACGTGTTTGACGGAGACCGTGTGGTATATATGGTGTTTCTTTATCCACCTCGAATACTGGTGTGAAAAAGGTTTACTGGGCCTCAGGGTTATCAGCTCCTCCGTCTTCGCTCTCGAGTAGGTTAACACTGCGTATGTCACGAATGAGCACTCCGTTAGCTGTCTTCACCTTCACCGTTCTTATCATTCCGTCAGTGCTTTTGATGGTTTCCGTAACTACTCCCAAAGACCAAGCGCTGAAATGTGGGCGTTCGTCGGAGATCATAACCATGCCCCCAACTTTGAATGGTCTTGTTTTGGCCAGCCACTTCTGTTGAGTCTGCAAAGCCGGTAGGTACTCCCGCAGACATCGCCTCCAAAAGATCTTGGCCAGATAGTTCGATTGCTTCCACCCGTGGAGGTAGCTCCCACGAAGGTTTACCGGCCTTTGGAAACCCTCGTTCGACCTCAACGTCAATAAGTCGTTTGGGGTGAGCGCCAGGTGGGTGGGGTCGCCGTTCAATACTGGAACCAGGGGGCGGTTGTTCAGGATTCGCTCCACCTCAGTCATGACGGTGTTCAGCGTCTCGTCGTCGGGCGGCTGCTGCTCCATGGTTGACAGCCATATCCGTCTGGCGGACCGGATCATGCGTTCCCATACGCCGCCTTGGTGGCTGGCCTGTGGGGGGTTGAAATGCCATCGTATGCCGTAGGCCACGGTTCGATCCTGCAGTTCGTCCCTGTTGACGTTCTTGTGCCAACGCTGCAATTCCTGGTGAGCGCCCACAAAGTTCGATCCATTATCTGAGTATATGTCGGTCGGTACGCCTCTTCGATTGATAAATCTTCGCAAGGCCCGTAGAAACGAATCGGTCGTCATCGAATGTGCGACTTCTAGGAGTATCGCACGTGACTTCATGCACGTCATGATACATCCGTATCGCTTTTCTAATCTTTTCCCGCACTTGATCCACAAGGGCCCGAAATAGTCCAACCCGGTGTCACTGAACGGCCACCAGCACGCAGTCACCCTGCATTCTGGTAGTGTGGCCATGAGTTGTTTGCCTGCTGTGGCATTGCGTCTCTTGCATGGCACACACCGTCGGATTACGAGTTTTACAGTCTCTCGTCCCCTCAACAACCAAAGACGCTTTCGGATGACGCTCGTCACGTGACTTTCCCCGGCATGTCCCTCCATGGCGTGGACGTGTTGAATCATTAGCTCTACTACGGGTTGTCTCGCAGGCAGCAGTATAGGATACTTTGTGTTGAAGTTCAGGTGGGCGTTGGTCAGCCTACCATCCACCCGCAGCAGTCCGTTGATGAGTTTGGGGTTTAAACGCTTCAGCTCGCCTCTTGGAGATGGCGTGTCTTTATTGGTCGGCCCCACTTCTTCCGCCCTCTTGAGTTCTCGGGCGAAAGCCTCGCGTTGTTTCATTCTGAAAATATCGTACTCTGCAGCTTGTAGCTCATCGGGACCTGTCGGGCCGCCCCTTATCCGGCCTGAGGGCCGTAGCCCTTTCATGACCAGTAAATTTCTCTTGAACCTGGTTAACCAAACTAGCGAACGAAGCGTCTTCATCCAGGAAGAAAACCTGACCAGTCGCGATAGAATAGATGACGCTTCGATGACGTTGGTTGCTATCACTACGCCTTTGATCTCCAGTTCCATTTCCGTAGGGGGTTTTTATTCGAACACGGGCCAGTCCTGTTTGGGCAATTGCAGGAAGTTTGGCCCTCTCGTCCACGTGTCCAGTTGCCTGAAGTTGTTCGCACCTCGGGAGCACAGGTCGGCCGGATTATCGCCAGACCTGACATGACTCCACTGGTGCGTGGCTGATTCATCGTGGATAATCGTGAGCCGGTTAGCAACGAAAGTACTAAACCGGCTCCGGACGTTGTCGATGTAGTAAAGTACTATCGTTGAATCCGTCCAGAAGCTCACCGACCAAATGTAGAGATCAAAACATCTCTTCAGAGCTTGCACCGCCCTGACTACCAACAAGGCTGCGCTGAGTTCAAGGCGTGGGATTGAGACCGACTTCAGTGGAGCAACGCGGGCTTTGGCGAACAGGATCCTCGTGGTATATTGTCCATCTCCTGCGCACCATCGTCCGTACACCACAGCTCCATAACCGACTTCGGATGCATCGGAAAAGGCATGTAGTTCTCCAGTCCGTGTCGTATGGCCAGGAGTCAAACATCGTGGGATTCTTATGTCCCCTAATTTCTTCAAGGTGCTCAAAAATTCTTCCCAGTCCAGCCAGTCCCCTCGGTCCAGTGAGTGGTCCCAATCAACTTTCTTACGGCACAGCCGCTGCAGCAAGATCTTTCCGGGTAGCAGCCATGGTGAGACGAAACCGAGCGGGTCGAACAAACTTGAGACGGCAGATAGTATGCCACGACGGGTTATTGGCAGCTCGGGAACGTTTAGTTCGAAAACAAAATCGTCCGTTTCCGCGTCTCATTGTATTCCTAAAGTGCGCTCGATAGGAAGTGCAGAGCCGTCCAAATCTCTTACCCTTTCGGCCTTTTCGTGATACGGGATGACCTTCAGCACTTCTGGAGCGTTTGACATCCATTTAGTTAGACGGAAGCCGCCCTCTTCCAGAAATCTCGTCAGACCCCTGAACTGCTCTAGAGCTGATTCCACACCATCGAATGACCCAAGGTAGTCGTCGACGTAGAAGTTCCTGCTGACGCTTTCTACCACCGTCCGATGTACTAGATATCCACGTTTGTTCGCGGATTCTCGGAGGGCGTAGTTGGCACAAAATGGTGACGATATGGCTCCGAAGGGGTGGACGGTCATCCTATAATTCACCACTGCGTTGTCCCGGTCGCTCCCTTCCCACCACAGGAAATGCAAAGCATCTCGTTCTCTTACCGGAATCTTCACCTGATGGAACATTTCCCTAATGTCGGCAGACAAAACCCTTTAACCCACTCTGAAACGGCACAAAACATCGATCAGTGGTGTGGTCCAGTCAGGCCCCTGTAGTAGGCGATCGTTTAACGACTTGCCCTGGAACTTGGCCGCACAGTCGAAAACCACCCACAGTTTATTGGGTTTCTTGGGGTTGATAACCGGATGGTGAGCCAGATACCAGATACCCCTTTTGCCGTCTGTGTTAACAGACACCTTTTCAACGTAACCGAGGGCCTCGTTTCGCTTCATCAAATCCGCGTATCGTCCCCACAGATTCTGGTCTCGAATGAAGCGTTCTTTTAGTCGTAGTAATCATTGGAGAACATAATTTCTGTTGTCAGTCCACGGGTCGTCCGGTGTGCGCCATGGGAGGGGAACCTCGAACTGTTTTTTGAGGCCTCTAGTGCCTTGCCGCACCGTTTGTAGAGCAAAGTGATCCTCTTGAGATAACGTCGGTCTTTCGTCTCCAATGTCATGAAACTCCTTTTCATACAGCCGTTGCAGATGATACTCTATGCGGTCCGTTTCGGCGGATAAGTAATTCACGGAACCGCGTACCCCTACTGGACCGTATAACATCCATCCCAGAGCCGTGCGTACGGCATAAGGTGCCTGGCGGTCGCCCACTCTCTGGTCAAGCACCCAATGCGCCTCTGGCACGTCGCGGCCGATGAGGAGAACCACTTCATCATCTTCCCAGTCTACAACGGTTACATCCTGCAGGTGGGGCCACCGAGTCAAGATTGCATTCACCGACCTTGGTGCTCGCATGGGGAGATCAGCTAACGTGAGTGCCTCTGTTGGTTCGATTTCCTCGTTAGTGTCTAGAGAGATGAGTTGCAGCCTTAATCTACCGGCAGTCATTACCTGTGTTCCGCCCACCGTGCTCACTACTAGCGACGTCGCACCTTTAGCCAGTTGGTGTTTGTCGGCAAACCGCTCTTTCACTAAAGTGGTGTCGGATCCACTATCAACGAAAGCCAACGCCTTGACTATCCCAGTCGGAGTCACTACTCCCACGGCCACTACGCCTAAACGCACCGGTTTACTGGTAGATTGTGAAGTTGAACAAATCACGCTGGGCTTGGTACTCGCCTCGGATATGGTTACTCTCGCCTAATGCAGCAGCCGATGGTGTCTGCCCGTGCAGCCCTCGTAACCACATCGATTCCTTGTCCTACAGGCTGCTGCCCGGTGCGTGGTGTTGAGACAGATAAAACATGCTCCTGCCATCCTCGCCATTCCCCAACGTTCGTCTATTGTGGCGTTGCCGAACTTGGGGCATTCTGGTAGGCCATGGCTAGTACCACAGGATCTGCAATTTGGTTGCGCCGTAGCATCTCGTGAAATGACGTGTGTATTGGTCCAAGGCTGGTACTTTGGATGTTCCCGTACATGGGTTTGGACTTGGCTAGTACTGGGCTTGCTCGCTCGGTCGCTGTTGTTACGAACGTTTGAGCAATGCGTAGCCAAATTCGCAACGGATCCCGAAATCAGAAGGCGATTATCCGTGATAATTCTACGAGTGGATTAACTCTCTGATGTCTCGAACACATTCTTCGTTTCTTCCGTTTCCTGTAATGTAACACAACTGTGAGATCTGTCCAATAGGCAAGGCTCAGTTCGGCGGTGGTGCAGTTCTCTTTTAGCATTCGTGCTACCTTAAAACCCAATACCGGTGCAGTCGTTTTGAGCTCGTTTAGGGATACTGACTTCAGCTCAGCAATTTTTGTTTTGGCAAAGGGTACTTTGTTTCGCCGCCGGCCATGCAGTTCCACCCAGGTACCGTACACTGTCACTGGGTCGGCAAATTTCAAGCTGCTTTGGGTGACCTGCTGGTGTCCCTTTTTAAAATATTTCAAAAGCCTCCGGGCAACTTCTCTTTTTCTCAATAAGTGACTTGACGGTGGTCTCTCGGGTATAGCAACTTCATGTTGCCCACTGTGAAGTCCCGTCTTTGAATTCGCCATCGAAAGCGCCGACTGATCCTTCGAGTGAACTTCGCTTTCCTGAGATGGACCGTTGGATTCAATATCGAAAGGCTGATCGTGTTCTACAGAGGCACTTCTCTTAGCAACATTTGAGCAATTTATTGATGCCGATTGTTGAAGTTCGCTCGTCAGGGGTCCGAGAAGTGTCCAGCCTAGTATCGTTCGCGTAGCGAATGGTTCTTTTCGATTGCTTATGCTCTGTTCAAGCACCCAGTGAGCCTCTGGTACATTGCATCCAATTAGTATGTCAACGTGGGGGCTAGAAACTTCTTCGAACTCTATGTCCCTGAGATGAGACCATCTCTTGGCGATCGATCTAACAGAGTCGACTGGTCTCATTGGCAAGCTGTCTATTGCAAAAGCTTCCGGAATTTCTACGGTCCCCTCATCAGATAAAGACGTTAACTGCAGGGTCAGCCTCTTAGAATTGCTAACATGACCCCCTGCAATCGTGCTGATAGTGAGCGAGGTAGGCTCGCCTACTAGTTCACAGCTTTCTACAAGCTCGCGAGTAATCAGCGAGGTATCCGACCCCGTGTCCAAAAATGCATTGACCCTCCTCAGTCCTTTAGGTGTCACGATACCGACAGGTACGATGCCTAATCTTGCCGGTTTGAAATCATCATGTCCCGTTGAACAGACAATTTTGGGTTCATCTGGATGAATAGGTCTATTGTTGAGAAGGCCATGCAGTAACGAGTGATGATTACCCAAGCATCCGTCTTGGTTGCATTTCACTCTTAAGCTGCATTCAGAGGCTCGATGAGAGTTGTTCAAACACATAAAGCATGAGCCAATCCTTTTTACTGCGCACCACCGATCGGGTACACTCATCCCATGAAAGGTCGGACAATCTAGTAACCGATGCAGGGAGTTGCATAGCTTGCATTCAGCTGACCTCTCGGGTTCTTGACTTATCATGTGCATGTTAGCCAAAGACTGGGTTCGGTTACAGTCCTTCTCCACAATTCGAGATGTTGGTTCCCTTCGCGCCAGTCTGCAACTTTCGCGTACGATTTGTCCAAATCGGCTGTTGGCGATACGGGATTGACGACCTATGAACTCCGTCAAATCGTTGAACGTAGATTCCCGCTCAAGCATATTTATTTTTTCAGCTTCCTCTGCCCATCGGCTCTGTAAATCAATAGACAGACATCGGACAATGCATTCCTGTGTGTGCAATGCATTCAGATCAGACTGGTATCCTAAGTGCTCCAGTGCTATACTGCAATTCTGCATTTTTATCACCAAACTCGACAGTGATTCAGCCTTGCCCTCAGTCCTTTTCGCCTCCAATAAAACACTATCAATTAGGCTTCTAGCCACCTTGAATGGTTGTCCAAACAAATCTTTCAGGATTCTGCGCGCCCTGATGTACCCCATCGGTGGATCAAGCATCGCGCAGCCTTCGATAGCACTTTTGGCTCTCCCACGACAGTAATGTAATAAATACAAAAACCTTTGACCAGGATCTGCAACTTTGCACTCAACAAAATTTTCGAACTGTTTCATGAATATACAGTATTGCTCGGGGTGCCCGTCGAAGTGGGACAGCTCCACTCTCGGCAGGTCAAGAGCCAAAACCTCGGTAGTTTCAGGCTGTCCCAAGGGTTTATATTCGTCGATCACAGTGCCTTTTCGATGTTGACATTGTGAACTACGTGGACTCTTTGCTGGCTCTCTGAGACCAGTTCCTTGTGAAAAGGGCTCTGCTTCCTTTCTGGCTAACCGCAGCTCGTTTTCTAATTCTATTACTCTCATTCTATAAGTACTAATATCGTCAAACGCATCGCGGTTAGAAATATATGACCTGGCACTGACAGAGCTAGTAAACTTAGTATTATCTAGAGAACCAATAACACCCGAACCATCCCCAGAGACTTGCCGAGTTATTTCCTGTTGTCTCAAAATGTCCTTGCTTCCTCGTCTGGGCATTTCCAATGAGTTTTCTTGTCCAGGTTCCACTTGAGTACTGTAAGTCGAATCTCGCAAATCGAGCAACGCGTAGCCAATTCAAACGAATCCCAAAACCAGAACAAGATTGATTCGTAGTTTCTACGGTACTAAATTGAAATGCACAAAGGATACAAATATATACGAACCTCAAGTATGCGGCCAAATAGACTTCACAGTAAAACCCAAAGGTCCAAAGCCCCGTGGCTCAAGCACGACAGTCAGAAACGGTTCAAGGCCAAATTCAAATGTCTCACATGGATAAACAAACGTGAAAATGTGTGGTGTATGAGCGAGCTTTCCAAGATAATGTTAAATATAGTCAAATTCACAAAGCACGTTGAACATTTAGAAGGATTTTCAGTATTCGTTCGTTACAGCTGTCCCGGATGAGTCGGCCGAATCTGCTGTCAGCTATCTTCGTTTGCCTGTCCAAGTATTCGGTCAGGTCTTCGAAGTTGGCTTCTCTGTCGCTTCGGCTTATCCGTTCTGCTTCTTCCGCCCACCGGCCCTGTAGTTCGGGAGAGAGGTGACGGACTATGCCTTCCAAAGTGTGCATGGCGTCTAGGTCAGCCCTGTAACCTAAATGGTCGAGGGCTATTGAGCAGTTCTGCATCTTAATCACCAGGTCGGCCATTGTGTAGACGTCGCCCTTGGTTCTCTTTGCCTCTACCATCACGCCCTCTTTTAGGTTACGGGCTACTTTGAACGGTTGGCCAAACAAGTCCCTTAGAATCATCCTTGCCCTTGTGTAGCCTTGTTCTGGGTCGAGCATGGTGCACCCGTCGATAGCTTCTCTTGCTCGGCCTCGGCAGTAGTGAGTAAGGTAGAGAAGCCTTTGCCCAGGGTCGGTTACTTTATTTTCAACGAACGTCTCGGAAGTGTCGAAGTCACTGGTCTCATGCTCTCGCTGTTTCTGTGTACACTTCTTCTCTGCTTCCTGCGCCTGTAGTCTAGCCGATAGTAACTGTTTCTCTAGTTTTAGTATTCTCAGCTTATGTAAATCGACATCCTTACGATCAATATTGTTCTCAATAACACATGAACTAGCACTGACAGGACTAGGCAATCTAGCATTAACTAAAGAATCATATGTACCCAAAACCTCCCCAGAGACTTGCCGTATTACTTCCTGTCCGGATTCGACTGCTTTTGATCCTTTTCTTGGCATTTTGCGTGTTTTTCCTCGTTCCAAATTGATCTATTGAGTATTGTAACGAACGTTTGAGCAATGCGTAGCCAAATTCGCAACGGGTCCCGAAATCAAAAGACGATTATCCGTGATATTCTACGATACTAGATTATTACAATAAACAATAACATAAACAATATACAAACCTCAATAATACGATCACAAGGACTCAACAACGAGAAACCGAATGGCAGCGTGTGAGCAAACAGCACGTGCGTCACGCAGGTCCCGAACAAGGATGTGCCAAAGTAGCGCTCTGGGCGCGAACAAACAACAGTTGGTCCAGAATAACAACCAGTTCGTAAAGACAAGTCAATAGTGTATGCAAATGAGTGATGTTAGGAAAAACACTGAATCGCGAGGGAAAAAGGGGGATTTTCCACGACCGGCTGTTACAAGTGATGTGATCCACATCCTATTGGTTAAAAAGGTCTCCACTTCTTCTTAACCGGGCTAAACACTGGATATCGAAGTAGGGAAACCATATGTCCGAGTGGAATACCTCCACTTATTTTCAGTCTTGGGGTTAGGGAAGATTCAGGGCAGAAACGACGCGGATTGTCTACCTTCCCGGAAAAATGTCACTCAACGTTGTGGGCCACAGAAGCGAGCCAACAACATAACTATCTGAATATACAATTAGCTTTAGCCACACAAAGCCCTGTGTAAAAGGCGCGCGATGCTCCCGCTGCAAACATCTTGCTGTGTAACATCCGATATATTTTTCATGACGAAATCTTCTGCTCTACCCAAGCCAAGAGGAGTGCCAGAATGGTTAACCGTATCCAGCTGTCCACAGGTCGATTTTTGGGCTCATAATAATTATTGCACAGTTAATGTTTGAGTTCGAAACTTTCCCTTTGTTCGTGGTTCCATCTTTTACTAAATTGTTCTCGAACTTACTACTGGAATTCAGACAGAAGTATAATACAGGATCTGGGAGTGTTTCGGCTTCTACCTCGTACGCGTGTGCCATGACAAGTGAATTGAACTGAACAGACTGCACCACGCCGAGATGTGGAGCCCAGGCTGTTTACTTTTCGTATTCCTCCTCATAGTTCACAGCTCTGTAGTGGCCGTAGCATCACGTTCCTGCTACTCTGTGTCAATTTAGTTTTAACTCATTTCTAGCTTATCAAGGAGCACATTGACAGCAAAAATGTCCACGTAGTTTGGCATTTTTTGTAAGCATTCTCCGTTTACATTTTTCCAACTAGGTTCCTATCTAATAATTTGTCAGCTGCTACCTTTGGAATAAGCCTAGCACCACCAAAGTTAATTTTGTTGTGACTTATCTAGGTCCTTCACAGGCAGCTTGCAAACCAAATAAAACCCAAGGAAGCAATAATACCCCGTATGGAAATAAAACTTTCTATGGGGCCTTGAAAAATGAGCGTATCCAGAGTTGTACTTCCAGAAATCGTACCATGGGACTTGCACGAAGACCACGAAGAGGGATTACAACTTATACTATGGGTGTGAGCATATCTATCGGTTTTGTATTGAGTGTCATGCTGGAGTAAGTAAGAAAAGGTCTGGACTAGCAAGCCTGGTAGACTGCTTTTAGGCGGCCAAGAAACAATTGGACCCAAAAAGGCCCCAATCGAGGTAAGTAGGGGAGAAACAACTGAAGAAGAATCGCACGTCACTTTGTCTCAGACAGCAGTAGAGGAGGACGTAAAACTGGATAACGTGGGGCGCCTTTTGTGAAGAATTTTGGACTTTCTTGAGTTACCGGGACAACGTGGGCAAGCTGTCTAGGCTCTCGGAGTTTAGGCACCCATAACCACAATGCCACAAAAGCCACGGCCACCCCGAGGGAACCTCCTAGCGCCAGCCAAAGCACTAGATCAGTGGTCGTGTTCAGCTTTCCGGAGTCTCACATGAAATTAATTGCCGAGCGTGAAACTCACGACTGTGGGGCATTCCAACGTTTACGAACACAAAATATCGCTAACTTCTTTCCGCTTCATAGGCGTCAGACGATTGACCATGAGTGAGGTGGCGCGATTTATGTGATATCCCAGATTGCTGAGGGTGTCTTAGGGTTGAATGACGACATAGAGAATTTGCTGGCATCCGCAGAATCTCTAAGCGGCTGTTCTGAATTACGCATAAAGCCGGATCTCTCCCGATCTATTAGAAAAGATCTAACGCGTACGTCACTTTCGGACAAAACATTGTGTAAGCTTATAGAGCAGTCTTGCGTAGGACCCAGAGCCACTCAGCGACAATCCTAAGAACAGAAGACTGCATGGCCTCCACCAGTGGAAGGTTGCGGCATCGAAGTCACCGATCAAATCATTTGTATGAAGTGTTACTGAGTCTCCGCGGCATACACCGTTACAGAACATCTCCCAGCCTAAGCTCCTTCGGTCCTCCCTTTTGTAGCAAACCATGAAACAGACGACAATAAAGAAATGGTACGCGACAAAAGGTAGACTCTCTTCAGACCTAAATCTGCCCCCATGCAGAAAGAGAGGTGAGCAACAACTACAAAGGCCAGTCGAACCCTCGAGGAAAACCAGCAAACAATGCCTTAACAAAACGCTACAGAAGTCAAAGTGGAATGCAGTGACCGGCTGCCGAGTTCAAAAAGCTCGACCTTGCTAGCTCAGGTAGAGCTGGAAGCTTGATCACCGGCAAACGGCTAGGGAATCCTTCCAGAACGCTCCAGAGACTGGGTGCCTGCCGGTGTCCACCTTGCTAGTCACTATTATCCCTGTGGTCCATGGCAAGACTTCGTCCCTATGGAACGATATCATGATGGCCAGAACTTTGAATTACACCCAAACAAACATCTAGAGCCTGCCCAGCAGACTTCCTGAACACCGCCTCCTCGGCACCGAGTGCAACGCGCCTGTGATTGAGATGACAAGATCACAGTTGTTTGCTGGAGTTTCTGACTTGGAGCTGGAGGTCCAGGGTATGGACATCATCAGGAATGAGCGAACAGAAAATTGAGACAAATATTATGCTCTGTGCATTGGCAGGAAGCTGAAAGCAAACAAGGCCTTCAAACTTGGCCTGAGATAAACTGCCGGAAATAGCATGAGCTACTGTGAGACTGACGGCACTTAAGATGGGTTTTGTAGGCGTGATCTACAGATCTCCTAACTGCACTGAACCTACCAACTCCCATATGGTGGGAGAAATTCAGTAAGTAGGGTCACTAGGGCACGACCACGTGCTTTTGATTGCTGTCTTCGACCTGCCTGAGGACTGCCTTGTCATCATGTCCTGCCACGCCGGTCACGGACCCATGCATTTGATATTCCCCGATACAGTCCATACGATGAAGAGGGACTTTTAATCTGTCAGCACTGCGCCCTGCTAACGCTGGAGGGGAAGGGAGTGGCATGGAATGGGTATGAGCTAACCCAGAGTTGGCAGGACTTTACTGAATACATCATCATCCGAAACCCTTGCGAAGCACAAAGTAAGCCGGATATTTCTAAGCATCACAGACAGTTCCTGCACAAGGTGGCAACAGATCCTAAAAGCTTATATGGCCGCAAATCTACAGTGACACGGGCTATAAATGGAATGTCAATACACAAAATTTAGGTGGCGCACTTCCAGGAAGAGACAGTAGGGCTGTTATAGACTTGGCTTAGCACTACTCTTCGGTTTTCGGCCTAGAAGGGCCAAACTAGGTGGGCAAAAAATTACCCACCCACAAAGGGGCAAGGTTTACCACTAAATTCGACATGGCTGATTTTCTCGCCTACACAAACTGAACGTGATCTCAGTAGCACACGGTCCCGTGAATCACCAGGGCTGGATAAGGCTTCACCGCTACTACACAAACAGTGCGCGGAGCAACCGGCTGCTTTATTTTTAAACCTTTTCAACCATTCTGTGAGAGTTGAGAGGGTACCTAACGAATGAAAAGCCTATGTGGTGTTACTGATCATTAGACAGGGACCAAAAGAGTGCCACATGATTTTCGCCCTCTTGCAATGCTTTTCACGGTCTCTGAGGTCATGAAAGGCTTGGTGGATTATAGCAACATGTTGAATGGTGCCCAGCACGGTTTCCGTGGTCGTAGATCTTTCTAAAATAACCTAATACAAAAAATGTATTGGTACAGTGGGGCAATATACAAGTAAGTCCGAGTGGATGTTTTACTCATGCATTTCCCCAAGGCTCTTGATCGTAAGTGACACTCACTTCTTCTGCAGAACCCGGTAAGACTTTGGTTTCCCTTAGTCTCCGGCCACTTGGATGTCCGACCACGTGATCGGCCTAACATTCTGGGTCAGATTGAACAGAACGCTATTCGATAGCCATCAGAAATCGAGCGGGGTACCTCAGGGGTTCGTGCTCGTTCTCAGAATACTTGCCGTCATTACAAACAATTTTCCATCTGGGATACAGCCAAGTTCCTCACTGTACGCCGACAATGTGAACATTTTCAGAGGGTCTGGGGCCGAAGTGAATAGAGGTGCTTTGCAAGCTTATCTCGTCAGGTTGCTTCAACGGTCAGTCTGCCATGACTTATCGTTTAATTCGGCCTGTCACAAAATTGTGCGTGTAGAGGTGCATCGAGCGAACGAGTAGTCCAAAGGAGGAAGTATATTGCGGTGGGTTACACAGGAAACAGACTTTGGCACGATCATTGTACACGATCTGTCGCAGACCACGAACCGCTACATTGTTGCCCGCAGGGCTATGTTCAGACTTAACCACCTCAATAGACCCATAGGAAAGTTCACGCCCAAGACAGTTCCAAGTGCTTTTGCCGTACTGTTCCGACTGCACTTGGAGGTAAATATTCAGGCGTGTCCACAAGTACTCCAACAAGACATCAGCATCATTGAGAGAGTTCAGCGGAAGGCCACGATGCGCGTACGAAGGACATGCAGCATGACATACCCCTACAGACCACGCTGTCTAAATCTATACAGTATGGAAAACTGAAGGAATAGAAGGGATCCAACCTTTCTGAGGGACAACCTACGTTCCGAGGGGCAGCCCACTTGGTACCTGTTTAAATCAGCGTCCACTTCATCGTTTTTCGGTTACTCCCTAAAGCGGGAGCAGCGACGCCCACGATTGAGGGCCGGGAGGCATTGTTTCTCGGTACGCGTCTACTGCTCGTGGAGCTTGCCATATGCGCCCGTAGTTGAAGTGAGATGCAAACAGTCTTTCAACGGGCAACTGGACAGGCACATAGCCCAGCAGCACCCCGGTGCCCTATTTGAAACTCCAATTAATGTTCAAATTGACGCCGCCAAAAGAAAGTACTTGGTTCGATGTGGAGCTGAAATGAATGAGTTTATTCGCAGTTTGTTTGATATAAGTTGCAGTTGGAGTGGGTTACATCGTTTGAATGGGGCTTCCGGGTTTCCCATATTTCAAGTCTACTCACCCTCTGACGGATTACATACAGTCGTATACCATACTTTAGGCTGATGACAAGGGGGAGGGACACCGGAGGATACCACTGGTCAATATCACTCATTGTTTAAACCTGCATGGTCTATAAGGCTGAACACCTTTCCTCTCTCCTTTGATATAAGCCGTTATACCAGTCCAAAGGGGATAAAAGTGAGTTCATGGTGAGAGACTCCAGTCGGCCAGAGGCAAAGTGATAAAATTAACCCCAAGGAGGATGAAATGAGGGAACAACAAGTGAAATGAAAAGAAAGAGACAATGGAAACAAAAAGAAATATGAAGAAAATAAACGTAAAAAATGCTTTTTGAAACCACTGATTTCACTGGGAGAGAAAAAGGAGGCAAATCAAGTATAAGAAAAAGAGGTGAATGTCTGCGAAGTGTATAGAAAGAAAGGGAGGAACACAATTCAGGGGATGATAATGAAGAAAAAAGAATAAAGAAGAGACGGAAACCCAAGCCACGTAATCCGGCAATGAATCTGAACGAAAAAGAAAACGGGAAAGCTAATGACCGGATGGAACTCGTTTGAACCCGATCAAATAAAATGATGTCGCGGGTCACCAGGCACGGGGACTCTGCCTCTCCAGCATCATTTGATGAGCACCTGCCCCGACGCACCCAAACATATGTCAATGACGCACAACTCTAACAAGCTTGATGGTCTAACTCCTACTAAGTAGCAAAAGACAGGTTGTGCAATGCGGCACAAGTGAGGCCCTCGGCAATTTCTCCCCTATGAATGTCTTCCGCAGGTGGACTGTACCCAAACGGCCTCTAATTTATTTGCGTGGAATGAAAGGCGTCCTGGGCAAATTGTAAGGCCAGTGCAAGCGAGGGACACAGTAGAGGACGGGGAGCTAGAATTGGTCGTCACAAGCTCTTCTGGGTTCAGCTCCACTCATATATGGAGGTAGAAAGGGCTAGGGTCAGGGTTTATAGCACTAAGCTTGTTGCTTTATGCCCCGAGAGAAGTAGTCGTCTTTGTACCCTGGTATAGTTTCCTCTAGAGATTTCTACAAAAACAACAATAAACGTAGAAGTCTCATCCGAACCCAGGATACTAGACCGTATCAACAATAATACCAGAAACCAATCATGTGTATCAACTTCCGAGGGTTCTTGACCAACACTGAGCATTCCACCCGCTGATAAAACCCGGGCCACTCGAAAACCACTGTTACCGAGCTTGTAAATCATAGTGGAGGACGAAAGGCAGCATTTATTCGAACACAGCCGGCCACGGCTTCCTCGTTCCTCGTGAAAATCCGCCGCAAGTGGGACGGCATTTTGATAGACCATGGTCCAGGCTGCCCTGAGACTCAGCGACGGGAGCTTTTAAGTTCAGTTCAGTTCAGCCTGCACGAGACAGGCAATGGCCACGGCCAATCGAGCGTCCAGAATTCCTTCGATGGTATGCACACCAGTTATGCACCCACCACTGCCGAGTGTATTTTGTCGAATCCCCGCTAAAAATGAGAGGGAAACGGAAAACCTCATCGCACATCAGCTCCCGGAAGGTTAACTAGCTAAAGACACAGTCCTATCTGGAAACACCTTGCTTTTGCGACATTGAAACTTGCCGCTCAGGTCCTTCGAAGATGGATTAACAAGTCCAGGTTAGCCGAAGATGGAAGAAATGTGCTCCGAGTGGGCTGCGGGGACACAAAATGGCACTCCAAATACGGCCCTCTGCTTGCTTATTGTCCGCCTACCGGTAGCTCCATTTTTCCATTAGGAGTACGAAACCTTCTCCAGTACGTAAGCTGAAATCGAGCTGCATCAAACTCGAAGCTGCAAGACTGATCACGTGGCGATTTTTACTAAGAACAGCTTCGTAGATATACCTGTTCCGGCAAAAACGAGGCGGAAGGTTTCTCGGATAGATGAAGGTGATCTGCTGACGAGAGCTCTACCGCTAAGCTGGCAAGTAAAATCGGAAGCAGACGCGGTCCAAGTACAGCCGGAAAATGTGAGGAGCAACATCCTGAGGTCAATGGGCTAGGTCTCTCCAATTCAGAGTGTCGGCTGGGCAGGGTGCCACCTTGATGGAGAAGAGGACCGCAGAGAGCAGGCGGCTCGGAAAAGGTACGGGGTGATGGAGGGATACCGCAGTCTTCTTCCGTGTTTGGCCGTTCGGAAGCGAGCCGAGCGCGTTCAAAAAAAACTTGTGAGGGACTGCGAAGAAGCGCTGGCTGGGAATGCGAAAACGAACCCCAAGGAGAGTTGTGGACATTATAACGGTTATTCCGACTGTGAGCAACGCTTAGCCAATTCAAAACGAATCCCAAAACCAGAACAAGATTGACTCGTAGTTTCTACAGTGCTGGATTAACGAGTTATACGCATATAAATATGCACAAACCTAAACTGTGAGGCCACAACTTCTAACAACGAGGACCGGAGTTCAACAAATGCCAACGTCGGGCACCGCTGTCACAGCAGTTCAAGTTCGAGTCAAAACTATGCCACTTCACGTGAGCAAAATATAAACAAATGTTGAAGAGTAGTGATTGATGCGTGTTTTACTTGTTCGACGGTCAATAAAATAAAGAGCATATTCTCAACAATACAAGTACATGACAATGGCTAGGGAGGATTTTCGCGCATGTACGTTACACTGGATATTTCACCGAAATCTGAGCTGGCCCATCCCACCTCGGAAATGGATGGTTGCTCCCCAGTGCCGCAGAGAAAGTTTGGATTTGAATGAAATGCAACTGAAGACACGTTCTTGTTTTCATTTAAAATACACGAAAAACCTAAAACAATGCATGGCTTGTTGTCTGTAGTATCATCAGTGTTAGACTCACTAGGGTTGGTTTCATCTTTGGTTCTGGTAGGCAAGGTGTTATTGCAATCGCAGTCGCTTGAAGCTTGGTTGGGATAGCCCAATTGAAGAAAAACCCTTACGATGCTGGAATGAGGGGTTAGAAAGTATGGGACAACTCTGCGCATTCAAAATTCAGCGTTCTGTTATTAGAGGTGACTCACTGAACTAAGGTGCACAGCTTCGTGTATTTTGTGACGCTTCTGAAGTCGGCTATGAGGTTATGGAGTATTCCAAAATGGTTTCAGGGGAGGCAGCCCCCTACCGTGCCCTATTGTTCTCCAAATCAAGGGTAGCTCCTCTGAAGACCGTAACCATCCCTCGATTGGAGTTAGCCGCAGCAAGACCGGTCGTTAGAGTCTCTCGGATTCCTATGGAAGAAACTGGAGTCGAATTTGATAAGACTTACTACTGGGCGGACCCTGCTATAGTTTTACACTACATAAACAACACTAAAACGAGACTGAGTACGTACTTTGCGAACCTTTTGGCTGAAATCCATCAGTGGCGGAACCCTGGCAGTGGCGTCATGTCATATCGGAGGCTAACCCTGCAGGCTTGGCATCAAGGGACGCAAAATCGCTGAGGGATATCCGCTGCTGGTTCGAAGGTCCTAACTTCTTGATGTGCGGTGAAACCTTATGGCCAACCAGTCCTACGATTGCTGCAGGACCACCGGACGTGGAGTTGAAGCAGCCTTGGAGTACAGTTATCACAGTGTTTCAGGATACATGGAGGACGCACTTCTAGCTAGGTAACCCAGTTGGTTTTACCTACTGAAGTCGGTAGCTTGGTTAACCCGTTTTAAAATGTACGTTGCAGTCACGAGATGCGGGGGCACATATCTAGGATTGAAACTGGGCAGATGAAGCTACACAACATTGTTAAAGCAAAGAAAAGTGTCATTCTGACGGTACAAGCTGAGGTCTATGGCGAAGAGTTAAAATGTTTACGAGTCAGGAATAATTACCTATGCGCTAACAAATCTCCGATGAACAGGGCTGTAATAAAACTCGATCCAATTTTGTTAAATGGAATTGTTTGTGTTGGAGAGCTAATGAACTACTCCAATCAGCTTCAGGGTGTGAAACATCCAGTGATACTACCCAAGACTCGCCCGATTACGGACACCGTAATCCGATGGTGTCACGCAATGGAAGGACATGCAGGATCATCTCAGTTACTCGCGGACCCTCGCAAAAAAATTGGATTGTACAGGGGAAGCTGCCGTTAAGCGTGTACTTTGAGGATGTTGGAAATGCCAGAAGCATTTGGCAGTCTTAGGCAAGCATGTGATGGCTCCTCTACCGGCCATTAGAGTCCAACGAGGTTGGTTCCCGTTCAGGTACATCGGAATAGATTAGTTTGGGCCATTTGCAGTTAAACATGGGCGCAGCATGGAGGGACAGTATGGATAAATCTTCACCTACCCTCAGCTGCTTGCCGTACATATTGAAGTTTCTCGTTCTCTAAACACTGATTCATTCATGACACTACTGCTTTTCATGTCGAGGAGAGGTATAAACTTTGCTGGGTCTCAAAGGGAGTTGGAGAACCTAATGGGAAACTGGTCTAGTGATAAGATTGCTGATAGAATATTGCAACGGGGTGTGCAGTGACACTTCAATTCTCCTCATGCTGGTCACCGTGGTGGACATATAGTGGTTGAAGGGCAGATGGGTGAGATGTACGAGCGGAGACCCTGGGGTCTGAATCTTTCCTCGCTGGGAAGGAGGAGACTTCGAGGGGATTTCATAGAAACGTTGAAAGTATAGAAGGGTTTTTCTGGTCCGAGGCAGGATAGCCTATTCGAAGCTGCTTTAGATTATCGAACAAGGGGACACAAGAAGCTGGATAGTGGACCTACGGCATTCTTCTTTGAGCCTTTTGACTGCACATAGCCACAGAACTTCTTTGGTTGCTGTTTTACGCATTAGGCCAATCTGAGCTCAAATTCTCACTTGTAAGCTCGTTGAAGGATCACAGCCTCGTTTCTAAGCTTCGTATAACGGGTCCAAGCTGACAGACTACCGGGAGCTTCGTGCTTGTTCCACCTGCAGCTTCTACGTTTGACGGCCTAGGCTACTGCAGCCTTCCGTCAGATAGGTTCACCCTCTACACTCCTTCGTCGCAAGGGTGCAAACCCTTCCTGGTGGGCAGTCAGAGATCCCTCTATGAACTGCCAGCGCTCCTCAACTTCAGCCCTCTCTGCCGTGTCCCAGGTCAGCTCCACCGCCCTTCTGCGAAACCTATATATAGGTCCATGTTACCGAAATATCTTGCCAGCTTAGAAGGTACCTTGGGTTGCCGCTTGAACAGGATGATTTTGACACACGCGTGGTCACTCTTGTCCAGCTGCGCATGGATCTGCAGTTCAGATACACCTCCGAGGAGATTAGTCATTGCTAGATCCAGCAAGGATGGAAAGCATCCAATCCTATATCTGGTATTTTCCCCAATATGCTGGTGCAAAGCATTGACGTGCAACCATTCTAGGTAGGTCTGTTCTTGTGATCCCGGCAAGCAGTCTTCAACCTTCCAGTCAATGTGTTGAAGGTTGAGGTCATCTAATGTGAGGGTGTTTTGTGCATCCTCATCTGGTTCTGTTAGGGTCAGCTGTGAGCGAAGGTCCTCGTTGCAGTTTGTACTTGCTGCCCAGTAGATACAGAAAACGTTAACCCTTCTGCCTGGAAGGATGATCGTAACTGCGCACAGCTGGACATTACGGGTGCCCATCTTGGTGTGAGACTCAGGATCGTTTGTGCCCGGCCTTTGGGGGACGACTACCTCTCCCCCAGGGCGACTGTATTCTCTACCCTGCCCATACGTCGCAAAACCGTAAATTACTAGTTCCAGCACATGGTCTTCTTTAGGAAGCCACGTTTCCGTAACGGTATCTGTTGACAAGTTGTGCTCCCCAGCGGTCTTAGCGAATTCCATCCATTTGTTTCTGATAATACACGCGTTATTATATAACACCACCGCGTTTTCCCCGTCGTCCAGGTGTCTCTTATTATGTACTCCTGTCTGGTTCTCGAAAGCAAAGCCTGAGATAATGACAGGTTTTTGCATGGGTCATCTCCTCTGGTGTGCATGACGCCGGCTGATGATCTAGAACTTCCGACGACTCCCAATCCATCTCTATGGGAGTTACCACAACATCGAGATTGGCAAGGGTCGAGCTGTCCTCCACCTTCGGACAGCACTGCCGATTTTCATCCTCCATCACGTCTCCGATTATATCTATTTCTGAACCAGCAAGCGGTTTCTTTACTACTGCTGGGGCCGGGGCCTGAGAGCTGAGTACGCCATGCTGATGTACTTGGTGGTCTCTCACGAGTGCCCTGGGTGGTCTAGCCAGGTCACCCAAACGGTTCTAGACCACCAGGCCCTATCCTATGTTCGTCCGGTACAATAAGGTATCTGCCCCTGGTGGTGTGAGTCACTACTGCAGCCCTCGCCAGCAGTCTATCTCGGGTGGCCTAATCAGCTAACTTCACTAGTGCTGGTCTCGCATGCTGTTCGCGTTTGTTCCCAAGTGGTGACTTCCATGTTTCCACTCTGTGCACCCTTCTTAGAGCACTAGGGTACGGAAAGCCCACCATTGGCCACATGTGACAGACCCCCCTCCTATCCATGTCCCTTCCGGCTTTCGATTCCCTTATGAAAGGTTCTTCCTGATTTAGGATCAGGAGCCTGTGGCTTGAGGCCCTGCCCATCGACAAGGCTTGCCTTAGCAGCTCCTTCACTTTGTTTCCTAAAACCAGGAGCGCAATATCTTTAGTCCTAGCCGGTCCATCCTTCCCCATACTGCACTCACTATTCTTCTTGGGCTTCCTTGCCCTTCCGGGCTTCCGCTCAGTCCACTAGCCCTCGTCGGTCTGCTCCAAGGGAGGCTAGGCGTGGCGTGGCAAACTCTTGGAACTGGCCTACTCACTCCAACAACTGTCTTCTCAGGCCAACTACTACTTCCGAAAACGACTTCCTGCCTCCTGATTGCGGAGTTTTGGGGTTCATGCCTGTGGTACCACCAGGTGGGCGTTTGTCCTGCCCTTGGGCCTGCGGTTTGAAGGCCAGACCGGCCGCCTCCCTGCAAGGGGCTCGAACCCACTCAGCCCATGGGTTCTGTTTACACGGGATATAGATGTCCTTTGCTATTCCTTAACACTTCCAGTGAGCCCATCTCTTGCACTGATCACACCCTATACCGTTTACCACACGTCTTCCGGACTTGGACGCGAGACAGGAATCATAAACGCGTGGCATACTGAAAATCACAAAACAAAGGGGAAAACAACTCAAGTGCTCCTTAACGGAATGCAAAAAATTTGACGCTTGCAAGTACAGCCCTTTAACACAAGCGCAAATACTCCAAGCAAGAGAAGATCACTTCGCAAGAACACCGAATACTACTCGGTAATACTGACAGGAGAATAACAAACATTCTCACAACAAAACGCACCTTAAATTTAACTCTGATACGCTAGTTAATGCGAATAAAACTGGGCTACTTCAAAAAACTATTCGAAAACTTGACTTAACAGCGAGAGCTCTATGGATTAAAACCACTCGGCTAGAGCCAATCGTGCATACTCTTCAGGAGTATTGCGTTCAGGCATGGGAACCCTGTTATCACAAGTATAAGAGGTGTTCGGAGGGGTGTAGCGAATTGCAACTAGAATGATCAACGGTCAGAGAGGGAGATCTTACACCCAGCCTCTGGGGGAACATATTCTATCCCCTTTGGAGAGGTGTGGGGGCTGAGCTTACCAAACAGAAGCGTTAAAGATCACAAAGGTTCTGTCAAATATAAACATGGGTGATTTTTTCGTCTCCGCCCCTGGGCGCGGCATCAAGGGACACCGTCTTATGCTACAGAGGGCGTATTTAAGGCTGGATATACGGGATAAGTTTTTTATCAGTAGGGTTGCACCTACGTGAACTGGACTGTCGCAGGATGCTGTTGGATGCAGCCATATGACAAATTTAAGGAAAGCCCTAGATTGACATTGGAACACAGCTTTCCCAGCGCTAGCTGTGTGAACTTATGCCTATGAAGGTGATACTGCCTGGCAAATTCTGTCTTTCAGACGAAACTTTCAGTGAGCAGTGTTGGAATCCGAGGGAACTCGCCAAAAACACAACGACCCGTGGGCTCGATTGGCCCGGACCTCTTTCGTCCGGTCCAAGCTGAACTGAACTTAACGGAAGTCTGCATCGTGAAAAGACAGACCGTCCGATCCTTCAAGGGTGACCTAGATCTTTGGCGGTGAGATATTTACCTGAAGTGAGCATTGAATATGTTCGATAAATGGATGACGGGCAGAACTGTGGTCTAGCTGAGGTGTATTGTAACTGAATTTTTTATTTGTCGGACGCTGTCTCTGTGGCCGCTTCATGATGCATGATGTCACCCACAGTTAGTGTGCTACCAGGTTTCACGTTTTCCTTCTACCCTTGGCGGGGATTCACCGGAATGCACTGTGCGGTGGTGGGTGCATAACTAGTGTGCGTACCATGGAGAGAGCTCTGGACGCTGGGTTGGCGGTGGCCATTTACTGTCATGTGCGGCGTCGGTCCGCACAAACCCAAAGCGATTCTACGCCTACGTGCAATCTCACAAACGTATGAGAGAGAGCGTAGCAACTTTGGAAGGAGCACAGGGACGACTAGCTCTAAACGACGAAGACAAGGCTGACATGCTCTTGGAATTCTTCAAGAGCATATATCGACCAGAAAATAGTTTGGAGGAAAGAATGGAGGGCCCACAGGCGCCTCCAATACCCGAACTTACTGTAGGAGAAGAAGAAGTGTACGCGGAGTTGCAAACTTTGAACAGGAACAAAGCAGCAGGTCCAGACGGGATTCATCCAGCAATCGTTCAGCCTCTGGCCGAGGTCCTGAAGGCTCCGGTGACGAAGCTGTATGAAACGTCACTTAGAGAGGGAACTGTGCCGGGAGACTGGAGGAGAGCAACAGTGGTAGGCATTTACAAGAGTGGGCCCCGGCAAAAGGCGGAAAATTACCGGCCGGTTAGCTTGACTTCGGTACTGTGTAAGTGCCTGGAGCGAATAGTCAGGAAGCAGATCTCTAGGCATTTGGTTCAACACAACCTCATATCAAATGCTCAGCATGGGTTTGTGGCAGGGCGATCCTGTCTGACGAATCTCCTGCTGTTCCTCGATGAGGTAACCAAGCGTCTGGACGAAGGGCAATCGATTACGGTCTGTTACTTAGACTTCAGCAAGGCATTTGATTCCGTGAACCACCGATTTCTGGACGTCAAACTGCAGTCCATGGGAATTGTTGGAAAGGCCAGACAATGGATAAGTAGTTTCTTAGCAGGGCGAACCTTTAGTGTTAAGGTGGGGAACCATGTTTCAAAACCGGAAGGTGTAACGAGTGGGGTGCCACAGGGCTCGGTGCTCGGCCCTCTGCTCTTCCTCATCTTCATCAACGACCTAGCACGTGGGCTTACAAACCCCACCTTTATGTTTGCCGATGACGTCAAGATAGCTGGAGTAGATATAGAACTTGACGTGTTAGCAGTACAAAACTGGGCACGCAAATGGGACCTTCCACTAAACCTCACCAAGTGTCAATGCTTGACCACAAATACAGGGGCTAGTGAGAATAGGGTGGGTTCGTTGCAAGTGGTCTCGCAGGTCAAAGACTTGGGCGTTATAATGGACAACAGCTTTAAGCCGTCAAAGCAGTGCACCTCAGCAGCCAATACGGCCAGGAGGGAACTCTTTCGAGTTAGATCCATTATGTCGTGTAGAGATCCGGAGATATTCGTTCCGATATATCAGGCCATAGTTAGGCCGCATATGGAGTACTGCGTGCAGGCCTGGGCACCGTACTACCAGAAAGATATCGACTGTCTGGAGAAAGTGCAAGGGCTAGCCACTAGAATGGTGGCTGGGCAAAGGGGGTTTAACTACACAGAGCGTCTCCGTGCCCTAGACCTATTCTCGATGGAAAGACGGCGCATTCGCGGGGATTTGATAGAAACCTTCAAGGTAATGAAAGGACTGTCAGGAATAAGTCGAGAAGACCTTTTTTCGCTGATCCCCGAGAGCGGCACAAGGGGGCATAGCCTTAGATTACAAAGGAAACATTCGAGGCTCCAAATTAGGGCGAAGTACTTCTCAAATAGAGTGGTACCCTATTGGAATAAGCTCCCGGAAGAGGTCATAAATACCACAACAGTGAAGGCCTTTAAGAAAGCACTAGACCTATGTTGGGTGGCGGTATACCCCGAGTTAGGCTAAGCAGCTTTTAGGGTCAGATGCAATTTACTTATTGTTTCCAC
Organism: Fasciola hepatica; assembly: GCA_948099385.1. Lineage (NCBI taxonomy): Eukaryota > Metazoa > Platyhelminthes > Trematoda > Plagiorchiida > Fasciolidae > Fasciola > Fasciola hepatica. Next base: position 1,508,041 of record CANUEZ040000112.1, on the reverse strand, counting down.
CTTACTCTGCCAGGGCTGATACTGCACAAAATTTCTGCCTTTCAGAAAAAGAAAATCACGCAGTGTTGGGAGCTACGGAAACGCGCCGACAACACAACTATCTGGACACACGATTGGCTCTAGCCACACCAAGTCCTGTGCAAACTGAACTGAACTGAACTAAACTGAACTCAAGGCAACTGCCGTTGTTCGGATAAAGATCTGGCAAAATGTCTGGTGGATTTGGGGAAGACTTCGCTAGGCGGTTGATGCAAAACACGGAGAAGATCAATTCTAAACGCTCGAATTTGGTCCGGTCCCACAATCGACGAAACTTGTGGGTGCTCCTGGGTACCGCAAGCCTGGCAGTCTTTACTTGTATCCTTTAAATCGGAAACGTGATATATGTGACGTTTCGGAACGTCATATGCCACTCCGTAGTGAAAACAAATTTCCATTACTACTGCCCCATATCACGGTTTATAGTCCATCGGAACTTTTTATTGAGTGACTTTTTCGGTTTGCAGACACGAATAGACTGGATGGTAAAGACTACGCCTTATCTCATCGCATTGCAGTATTATCATCACCCAAGTAGCACATCTCCCAGCGCTACTCTGAAGGAAATAGGCTAATGCTAGGCTGTAGTGAGCTAAAGCCAGATAAAATGGGCCGACGCTTAATGAACGATAGGGTTGAATGAGCCAAACACCGGGTGAAATGGGATGGTTCTGGGCTGTATTGAGCCAGCACCGGGCAGAATATTTTGTCGCATTTATTGAATAAACCTACAATGAGCTTTGATGAAGTTTTCAGGTTATCTCAAATGTATTTGCGATAGTCTAGAATAAAGTAAGAGGTTAATAACGGGAGTCGGGGAAATAATGAGTCGAAAAGGAACACCCAATCTCTTGTAGCAAAACTGCTGAAAACCGCTCCGAAACCGATCGGTTTCCATTCGGCTTGCTTAGTAGCCATTTTACATGGATCAACATCGAATTTATACGAAGGAAATTGGCGACCGAAGTAATGTGCAATGCTTGGTTGGCGTTTTATTTTAATGTATTGTTTTAATTCATCGGCATGTCCTGAAAACCTCAGTATAGATCGCTCTATTTTATTCCCTCGAAATGGGTAGAATAAGGACAATTGAATGGAAAATCATAAATTGAGAAATAGAAATGAGCATCGTGATACGTGATTTGGGTTAGAGAAAGGAATTAACGAATTATATTACGTATTTCAAACGATTGGCCTAAACCGCTCGGAAACCGTTCAGAAACCGGTCTAAAACCACTCAGAAACCACTTGAAAACCGATCGGTATAATAGTAAAAACTGCTCGAAAACCGGCCGAAAACTGAGCGGTTTAGGAGCGGTTTATGGCCGGTTTCTGAGTGGTTTGTGCCAATCGTTTGAAATACGTGATATACTTCGTTAATTTCTTTCACTAACCCAAATCACGTATCACGATGCTCATTTCTATCTCTCAATTTATGATTTTCCATTCAATTGTCCTTATTCTACCCATTTCGAGGGAATAAAATAGAGCGATCTATACTGAGGTTTTCAGGACATTCTGATGAATTAAAACAATACATTAAAATAAAACGCCAACCAAGCATTGCACATTACTTCGGTCGTCAATTTCCTTCGTATAAATTCGACGTTGATCCATGTAAAATGGCTACTAAACAAACCGACCGAAAACCGATGTTACGAACGGGCTGGGTGCTACAACGGATGGCAGAGAAAATCGGACGATGGGCTGAGCCCACATGGGGCCCATCGGCACGCAGGTAGCGGTGCCAGTTGTTTTCAGTGGCACTACCCTTCCGGGGCCCATCTGGCATGCTGCTTGGATAAATGAGCTACGTAGTTCTAACTTCGAATTCAGCTGCAGCACAGGGACAGTGACTCCTAATTTCAGGCTGACAGTCCATTCATTCAAGCCGTTCTCTCAGAGAGAACTTTATCCTTTAGTCTTTCCAGGTAAGAGTGCATCTGCCGAACATTCCCCCATAAATCTCTCGGGCAGTACATACCTCCATTACTAGACTACGCCACCGCCGGACAGTTCCTGCCACCAAGAATTCGTTAGTTTCTGGCTCTTGCGTGATCTAGCTTTCATTAAAAAGACTGCTTGACATAGACTAGCCCTCGTGTTCCCCGGGAGGTGCTGATAGATTGAATTCGAACTGTCTTGTGTTCCAGGAGTTTTTCAAGGACCATACGGCACAGTTTGTATCGTACAAATGGATTCTCTAACGAGGGCCATATTACGTCACAGCTGGACGTGACAGAAGCGCTAGCAGCCACGAAATGTCGGGCGGCGTTGTCGTCTTCCTTCAGTGGTAGTATTATGTACTCTGCGATGTGTTATGCAGGTGAGTCTTCGAAAGTACTAAAGGGCAAACTGCCCGCTAGGGTGAACGGATTGTTGAACTGAAACGAACCGTCTTTTTCGTTGAGTCATGCTTGCCTTTGTCACCCATTTTCTGAGAAATATTAAGTGGATCGTAATTATCACTACCAAACATCCAACAGTAGCTATCAGTCCTAATATCCGATCACAGGCAAACGAAACTTGCTAGCTCTTATCACAAGCTAACGACAACGGCGAGGCGCGACGCTTAGCTGAAAACAAACGCACAATAATCGGTTCCACTAGTATGAACAATACAACGAAGACTGACTGACGAAAGCGGCTCACAGAAAAGGTTGCTGTTCAAAAGTCTGTTGGCACACCTCGGTCGGCGGTATTGCAACCGAGTGGTACAAAGTAAAACGCAATCAAGCACTGTCATGCATCGATCAAACCTTTATTCTCCAATATCTGCTGGAGCACCGATGTACTTTTCAAAGATGAGAGGTCATTGTTTTCCTAGACATTTGCGTGGCATTTGACTCTGTCGATAGGACTGTGCTGTGGTTTTGTTTGTCGCGAAGTGGAGTACCTGAAAAGCTAATGTCGGTACTCAGATTACTGTATCTTCATACCTCAGATGGGGTTAGTGAATACGACCAAGTTTCGCCTCTTTGATTCATCTCTAACGAGGTTCCACAAGGTTGCTCTGTGTCGCCATTTCTCAACCTCGTCATGGAAGGTGTACTGCGGCCTATGGTAGAGTTGAACTCCTTTCGGGGAACAGAGTTTTCGACTTGGAATATGTCGACGGCATTGCCTCGCGAAGTGACATTGCACAGAATACAACGCTGAACCTCATGATGATTGAGTTATCCTGATATGCTGTGTAGTTTCAAGTGTGAAGTAATTCTGCATGACTGACAGGAGCCTGTGCATACACCCACCCTTTGTGGTAATCAACTAGAGTAAGTTGATGGCTTTGAGTACCGTGTAAGCTTGACTACTGCTGGAGGAGGCGTTGGGGTAACCAACTGACGAATAGCGAGTGCCACAGCAGCCTTCATCAACCTGCCACACTTGTGGCACTGCCGTGACATCTGATACTTCTTTAATGGTGTACAACGCTGCAGTTCGAATCGTTTTCTTTTGTGGTTGTGAGACACTGCCGCTCTGCGTTGAGAACGCTCGGCGGCCTTTCGTATTTGGCCACGTATGTCTCCGAAGTATTGCTCACGTCTGACAGGAATATCGACTAAATAATGCCAAGGTTCATAGTCGTCTGTTGAGCACGGATAATCGCCTTCTAACTAAAGTGATCGCTTTGTACCGCCTTCGATGTGCTTACTTTGTGTATAGCTGTTCATCATCCACCTTATCACGCTTTGTTCGCACGTGCTAAACAGGATTGGAAGAAGCGACGTGGCGGTCAGGTTATGATTTGGCGTGGAGGTAGGAAGAAGCCAGCATCAATGTTGGCTTCTATTGGAGCTTCCCGCCTTCCTGATTGGAGACTGTCGTTGGCTGGAAACGTTGAGGGATATAGCTCAGAATAGAAGTCAGTGGCGTAAATGTTGAAATCTTGTGTTCTCTCATACACAAAAATGCTCTGCAGACTTGTGTCATCATCATCATCATCGTACAGCGTTAACTGGTAGGACAAGCCCCACTGATCACTGCCTTTCTCACCATGTTGCACGTTGAATTAGAAAGTATGAATATTCAAGATGGACAGGAAGTCGACCTACACGGGTGGGAAAAGGAAAGAACGCCGTAGTAGCCAACACACGGAACACAGTGTAACTGTACAAATGCACATCGACCGATCATTCTGATTTGACAGAAAGTGACAACACGATCGCCACTGTTCACGATTCGCTGCCATATTCTTCAGTGTCCCCAGCCAACTGGTTGAGGAATCTTTTGGACCCCAACCACGAAGACGTGAAGCACCTACTTTTCCTAAGTCTGCTGTACATTTCCTCATTCCTCGCTGCCGCGTCATCTGTTGTCCTCCACGTAGTTTCTTCCACTCCTAAGGAGGAACGGAAAATAGGGCACGGTATGGTAGACGTGTGTTTGCCATACGTAACACATGCCCCAAACAACGAAGCATATTAAACTAGATACGGTATGATGGAGAGCTCCCTAAAGTGGTATCCAGTACTCGATTTCCGACCTCAGTATTGCTTATTCGGTCATTTTATCTAATGTTAGCGGTACTACGCAAGCATCGGTGGTCGAAAATGTGAAGACGACGAGACTTGTATGCTCGTAATTAGTCACAGAACAACTAATGTTTCTAGTCTGTTCATTGGTAAACGGATAGGCAAAACCCGTCCATAGCCGACGGGCAAGTAAGTAAGGAGTGAGTGAAGGTACGTGCATGAGCTGACTTGTATTCGATTCACGTCAAGAAAGGCCAATTGATACTCAACGAGATTGATTAATCAGTTCTATTCGGGCCAAAGCACGCTTAAAATCAGCACTGTATGTGTGTCATCACAAGCTTACATGTGTAAGCATTTGACTAGTTATACTGGACGTGCACAGGTAAGCGAAAAAACACCAAAAGGTGGACGGTTAAATATATAACTAAATCACATCATGTCCTTTTAATAACTGCTTTTTAGACTGTGTTGTACTTTTTTCCATCGTCATTATTTCTGTTGTTGCTTTGGCATCTTACTTGATTTTAACCTATGTATATATATATTACATCGGTGCCAACGCAGTACCCTTGTGTAAATTGTTGTAGTTCAGTCAAAACCTGGTGTATGGAAAATTTCACTATCCATTACTGATGAAAATGCGAAACACTTCTTCATATTATGGATCATTTTGAACATTGTGCGAAAATAATGTGGCAAATGTAATCATCGAATAGTTGTAATGCTTGAGTTAGTTCGGATAATTAGTGAAAGATGTGCAACTGTCCATTGTATCTGCCTGTCGTAAGTTACGTTTATCCTGGAACACAAAACAGCAGGCATCCTTTTGAGAATTAATTGAGCTGTAGATCATCGTAGTATTAAGCGCAAAATGAAAAACCACTACGAACAGTTGTCCTTACGATCGTCTGGTAGGGCTTTCTCATCACTTGAATATCACACAGATGATGTTAATAATACTGCACTTCACGAGCCGACCAAAAGGCGAAGGTAGTTATTTAAATTATATTGAGGACTTCTGTAAGTTGATAACTAACATTCTAGCCATAAAAAGGAGAGAAAACGATAACTGCTAATTTGAAGACATCTAAAAAATTGACAGAAATACAAACAAACTAAAACTAGTTTCAACCACCAATATTGATGCACGCTCCTTTGTGACGTTCACTTTGGCAATAATGTTACGACCCAATCGGCAGTTAAGAATGAAATGTTGGGCGAGGCTGATTCAGTTTACTACTTGATACATTACGACTCTTTGGTATTGAAGTTAATTAGTCGTAGGGTGCAAATTATTTTTGTTGGGTTTCTTATGTCAATCTCAATCTCTACTTACCCCATAAAGCATTAATTCGAGAGGGAAAGTTTTTTTACTGACTATTCCTTAACTAAATTCTCAGATGGAATGTCCCTCTATTCTATCAGCTCTGAAAGACATTTGGATTCTTCTTTCGATAGATTGCCGGAATACAACCACGGAAAGCAGTGAATACTTGGTTTGTGTATACATGATGTGTAGACTAAAAGCTACATATACGCATGGATTGGTTAGACACATGTTAAACGGACCAAATCATGTGTAGCTGAAGATAATACATGTATCATACTATCCACCGTTCTTTTTTGTACTTTTTTACGTGGCTTGCGTAGTTCTGTAGTTTCATTCACGTTTTGTCTTTCTCAGGTAATTAAGAATCCCTCGGAATTGCAACGAATACTTCAAAAGGTATCGAGCTGGATCGTCACCCGCTTCTCCATGTAGATGTCTCTCATCGTAAGGTACCAATAGGTCATGGGTGTAGACTAGTCTCCATCATGTGTCTTTTGACCATGCATGGCTGTACTGGAAAACTCCGACAAAGTAATTTTTGTATGATCGTGTTCATCTATTACAAATAAATTAGCTGCGCTCAACGTCCAAACCTTTGTACGCACAGGACAATAGACTGGAACCCTTGCCATCAATGTGTGTTGCATCCAAGAGACTGGCACTCATGATTCCAGTTCCACCATTCGACTGATGCCTCTGTTTAATCCCTCCGTAAAGTTTCACTTCCGCCTTTCTGGGGTCCTGCTGGCGTTGGTGTAATTGTAAGTGGGAATTAAAGTTGCGCTATTAGACTGGATCCCTTTAGACAATCTGTTATGCGCAATGAGACTTAGAGGTTCGTAAAAAAGGACAGCCGCCGTCCCGATAGAAGCACTTCATTTGTCGTTTTGGCTTATGCACCCGCCGATCGCGGCTCAGATGCAATCAGATATAAATCCTACCAAAAGATACGCGACTTTTTACTGAGAGTGAGCCGGGTTGGTATCGTAATTCGGCGGGAAATATGAATGCTAGAGTAGGTTAGCTGTCATCAAACGAAGCGTTTGTGGGAGGCGCTTATGGGTTAGATTTCTGTCGTTCGGAAAACGACTGACGACGTTTGAATCCATACTCTGGCCGTCACCTGTTCCTTGCGAGTGCGAACTTCGGACTCCTCAATCGCTGGTACGCCACGTGGCGCCCGCCCTCTCCGAGTCGTCAATATATATATATATATATATATATATATATATATATATATATATATATATATATATATATATATCAAACCTGTCTGGTTCCAGACTGTGCCAAACAAAATGTGGTACAATCGAAGAGAAAGAGGTAGATAGTCCGGGTGTATGATTTGTTTGTGGGTGCGATACTGCCAGATTACGCAAATGAAAGCAGGTGGTTTTCTTAGGGGTCCTCAGCCGGAGCCTTTAGTTCTCCAAAGCTTAACCCGTAAGACAGTGGGACGAAACGTGGGGTCCGTAATCCACTGGGAGCCGGTGACTGATTGCTCGGTTCGTACGCTCTTCGGATGAGGCCAAACATCCTGGGTGCCCAGTGCCCACCGATGCCACAGATGCCGGTGAGCATACCGTTGTACGCCTCATACGCCATTTATGGTTGGTTTCGAATCAAGGTCTGGCAATCTTCTCTAGAATGACTATTAGTTAGCCAACCCGGTGGAGAGCTCCGGGCATTCGCTTTCGTCGTTTCACTTTAGTGGGAACACCTCCGCCACGGGAAGGCAGTGAGTAGGACTTCCTCAGCAGAGGCTGTGTTAGATGCACGGTCATTTGGGAGCATTTCGAGAGGCGTTCAGAACGAGTAACCATCTCGGAGTCTGAGACACCCACCCCCTGCCATACAGAGGCTTTTGGAGGCGAGTCGTCAATAAGCCTAGATTAGCCACAAATGGCGGGGCTGTATACAAGACTGCCGTTCGCACTGGAGCACCCCCCTTGACCACGACCACGCACTAGTCTGCGCTAAGCTATCTATGCGCGTAGGTGAACGCTTCAAGCATACTTTACTTTTATGTGACTATCTCCTAAGAGAGGATATGCCGGCTTCATGGATGCCGTGGGTTGCGCCTGACTACGAACGGCGGTCAGAGGCGAGATCGATTGTACACTAGCTGGAAAACTCATGAATAGCGTACAACGTGGCGTACCAGCGTCACTCGACTTTTTGTCAGAGGTTGCTCCTCTAGCCCGTGCACAAAATAGTGCTAACTGTCGGGAAACAGGAAGATCGTGTGTTCGGAGCCGGTGACCGGTCGAGCGGCTCATATGACCTTTGGATGATGGTCTACCAATCCGAGACATCCAACGTATCCACTGTGCATGATTGCCGATGACTCCAGAAGCTCGTTTGCCACTTACTAGAAAAGAGCATGAAGAATCCCACAGAACACATTGAGAATAAACAACGTGGCGAACAAGCTCGTTTTCAGGTATTCGTACTCATACCAATACATAACAACATATATGACTCACAAAATAAGAACGGAGAATGATAATCCAAATCTGTCTCTGCACGTGCGTGTGTGCATGTGAAATTGATCACAGTGTGTAATGTTCAAGTGGTTGCACATGTGTTCGGGACCATGACGTGGGACACGGAAGCTTAATTGCTTGCACAGATTGTTTCTGAGCGAACAGGAGAGGATTGTAGAGACGAATACTCGCGGCTTCAGCTGTGGCTAAGATGCGACACTTGACAAGTCTTGATTGCTTTCCTCGGACTTTGTAAATGGTGCGAAAAGCGTTTATCACCTCCACTGAGTGGTTTGACTCAACAAGGCGTGTGCACACCGCACTCGTAATTGTCTTAATTGCTCCCGTGTTCAGCCAGGCCGGGTGGTGTTCACGAACGCGTTCGGATAAGCGCCGAGTCGTGCGACCAATGTACCTAGTTCCGCAGGAACAGGTGAAAGAATACACACAACGAGGTTGCAGAATTCGGCACTATGTCCTTCAATCGAAAACACACTATAGGTTTGGAAACGAACAAGATTTGTAACTGTGTAGCGTAGAATGTTCTGTTGATTACTCCCGATAATCTTCGTCGAATAATTTCGGCTTCCGTGTCGCCTGGGAACGGCAAACGCACATATAGTACCTTCTAAGCGGCTCCTATCTCCTTTGATTTCCCCTCATTTTCTTGCATCGTCTTGTCGATAAACCGTTCAGGATAGCCGTTATTTAAGAAAACACTCCGCAGAAAGAGTTCATTTCTTATTGTGTCGCCGGAGCAGATTTTTCTTGCTCTGTTAACTAAGCAACGTATGAGATTCCTCTTCATTCTGAGGGGCACAAAGCTGTGAAAATGGATGTGTTGTCCGTTCCATGTAGCTTTTTCTATGCACTAATAACTGGACGGAAAAACCACTTCGACGGCTTATGCATGCGTCTAAATACGATAGACTATTGTCCTTTTCTTCTTCCAAAGTAAACTGAACATTTGAATGGGCAGTGTAAGGTTGGTTAGACCTTACTTCGCGCTTTCTTTAGTAAACGCATGCTTCGGTCCTTTGTACTGCGGGGACCAATTGCACGTTACTCTAATGCTCGACACTGTACAAATATGTTAACCAGAACGGTATTCTCCGCGACCCGTGAGAACGAGAAGGCGATTGGGAGAAATAGTGGTTAGTGTGTATTTGGGAACGTGCGTGAGAGCGTGCGCAAGAGCAACGGTCAAATGGCAACCGCGCTTGGCAGTTAGCGTTCAGTTAAACAATAAACGTGGTAAAAGTATGAACGAAGATGGCCGCCGCTACAGGGGCCTCCTCCTAGAAGTCCGACGGAGTTGGGCTTCGATCGTGGCGGTAGGCCGGAAGTATTGGTTGTCTAGGAACTCCTCGTAGCTTGCCCGTTATACTGTTGGTGACGTCGAGCGACTGCTGATGAGTTTAACGGTGCGTGCACTCTCGAGGTCCGATGTCGTCCGTCCAACTGTGTTTTGGTGTCCTCGGGTCTCATATGCATACGAGCCTGAAGATACCGCGTCAGGTCCATCCAAAAGGGCGTCCAGTTGTCGTCTCCAGTACCACGCTGACCAATCGTCCCGTTGTCCGGTGAGTGGTTGGCTCCTTGAACGCGCACGGGAGTCAGCGAGGCTACGGATGAAGCCAATGTGACTGTGTAAATCCGTCTGAGAGAGGGCAAGGTAAACTGGAACAAAATAGCGCCTGAGGGCGCCGGCGGATGTTGGACCGTAATAACAACACACGAACGATGTTCGGTGTTTTTGTAGTCGCTAGGAGAACAGAAGAAAATGAAGTCATAACTACCGATTGAAATTTGCGGAGCCTGTTGGTTGGTAAATCCATGGTGAACTTCCCAACTTATTGCTAACAGTCGGTTGTAAAAATCGTCACGAAATCGGCGAAGCGGACGGGATTTCGTAGTTGGCGACCGCGACGTCTACTTCGCGTTGCGGGTACGGTTGGAGATTCTGATGGACTAGATGCCGAGTCCTCACTAGGCGTAATCGTGGATGGTTCGAGTAATAACTCGCTCGATACGGGTGACTGAGCGGCTTGAGCAGGTGTAAACTGGCCGGGCGGCTCGCACTCCATGACGGCAGGCTTGAGACGGTCGACAGATACGGTGTCGTGTCGTCTGCTGATGTCTATGACAAATGTTTTTGCCCTACGTTTTATCACTCGAAACGGGCCAGTGTATGGCGCTTGTAGTGGTGATCGAACGCCATCGACGCGAATGAATACATGAGTAGCGGTTTCTAACGCAATTGGGACATAACCTGTAGACTGTTGTTCGCGCGGCGGACTGGCCTTGAGCACTCGCATGTGCTACGTAAGGCGCTGAGCGTAGTCACTGTAGTCGAAAGTCACGGTTGGTGAGGGGGCTACCAACTCCCCAGGCAGACGAAGTGTACAGCCATATACTAGTACGGCCGGTGTTGTGTGTAATTCCTCCTTAACGGTACTACGCAGGCTTAAGAGTGCTAATGGTAGTGTTTCACTCCAAAGGGGGTTACTGTTTGCTCGAAGGGTGGCTTTGAATTGACGGTGGAAACGCTCAACCATGCCACTAACCTGAGGGTGGTAAGCTGTCGTCTTAACGTGTTGGCAACCGAGCGTAGTGAGTAGGCTGCCAAAAGCGCCGTCAAAGTGTGGACCACGATCGGTGGTCACTATTGCCGGGCAACCGAAATGACTAACCCAACCGGTCAGAAAAGCTTTCGCGGCCTCTTCCGACGTGGGACGAGGGATAGGAATGGCTTGCGGCCAGCGAGTAAAACGATCCACGCATGTGAGTATGTAAACGTACCCAAGCGAAGGTGGAAGTGGTCCTACGAGGTCGACGTGCACGTGATGAAAACGTGTTTCAGGTTCTGGGAACCTGGCTAACGCCGCCTTAGTGTGCCTATGGGTCTTGACACGTTGACACTGCAGGCAAGCACGAGCCCATTGACGGACATCTCGTTTGATATTGTGCCAAACAAAACGCTCAGTTATCAGTTTCACCGAGGCAGTCACGCCCGGATGAGCCAGATTATGGAGTGTCAGGAAAGTAGGATAACAGTGGGCAACAGAAACCACCGGCCTAGGGCGACCTTGCAACACATCGTACACGATGGTATTCTGGGAAGTTGGGATAGGTACTGTGGTTAAGCTCAAAGAACCGTTTTGTCGAAGTTGTTCAATGTCAGGGTCCATAGTTTGGGCCTGTGCCATTGCGTCCAAGTTAATTTTAGGCATCGGTGACAGACTTAGTTGATGTACGCGTGATAAGGCGTCGGCGACGGGATTAGGTACCCCAGAGACGTGTCGTATGTCCACAGTAAACTGTGAGACAAAGTCTAAGTGGCGAATCTCGCGTGGTGAGTATCGATCGGAAGCTGACTTTAGTGCGTAAACCAAAGGCTTGTGGTCTGTAAACACCGTGAACGAACGGTCTTCGAGTGCATGTCGAAAATGACGGGTTCCTAAGTAGATCGCTAATAACTCCCTACCAAATGTGCTGTACCTAGATTCGGCGGGTTGTAGGCGCTTGGATAAGAATGCTAAAGGTTGCCAAGAATCGTCTACGAACTGTTGCAGTACTGCTCCGACCGCTGTGTCCGAGGCATCCGTCACTACCGAAATAAGAGCCAAAGGGTCGGGATGGGTAAGGAGTGCTGTGTTGGCAACAGCATCTTTGACCAACGCAAATGCGACTTGTGCCGTGTCGGGAAACACGAACTTCCGCTTACCTCCGCGCAACAGGTCGGTGAGGGGTTGCATCATTTCCGCACAGTGAGGAATAAATCGGCGGTAGAAATTCACCAGGCCGGCAAACTGACGCAACCGGCCAACAGATTGGGGTTCAGGGTAGTCGCGAATAGCGGAAACTTTATCTGGCAGAGGGCGGATACCCGAGGATGAAATAGAATGTCCTATGAAAGTGATATCAGACTGGTCTAATTCGCATTACGAGATATTGATCGTAACGCAGTGCTGGCTAAGGCGTTCGAAAATTGCTCGCAAGTGTGCGGCGTGCTCTTGATCTGAAGAACTAGCCACCAAAATATTATCCAGGTATAAGTGGACATTTTCCAAACCACGAGTTGCCTCGTGCATGAACCGTTGAAAGGCCTGGGCTGAATTGCTGAGTCCAAACGGCATTCGCAGAAACTCGAACAGCCCGAAAGTCGTAGTGACGGCAGTTTTAGGGATATCGGCCTCTGCTACCGGGATCTGGTTGTACGCACGAACTAAATCGATACGGCTGAAGACGGAGCAACCTGATAAAGACGAAGTAAGGTCCTGTATATGGGGAATCGGGTATCGGTCAGGGACGGTGACTTTGTTAAGTGCTCTGTAATCACCACAGGGTCGCCAGTCGCCGCTAGACTTAGAGACCATATGAAGAGGGGAAGCCCAAGGGCTACTAGAAGAGCGTATTATACCCAGTTCTAGCATGTGTTCGAATTCAGCCTGTACAACACGGAGCTTGTCTGGTGCTAACCGACGCGGCCTACTGAACACTGGGGGTCCCTTAGTATCGATATGGTGAGCGGCGTTGGTGGTCACTGCTGGGAGAGGCCCGGCCTGCCGAAACATGGCCGGGTAGGCGGCGATGAGTTCGCCATAAGGTTGGTGTGCCGGTGGTTGAACGTAAAAAGGCGTGACGTGATTCACTCGCGAATTATAACCCGCAACAGCGAGAGTGGTCTGACGATCTACCACCCTGCGGCGCCTTGCATCAACTAACAAGTCAAAGTGTTGCAGGAAGTCAATGCCTAGAATTGGGTACGGGACGTCGGCGATGATGAATACCCAACGAAAATTACCGCTGGCCAAACGTTGGGATGGCCGTGCCATTGGCAGCGCGTACTGTTTGGGCCTGCGGTGTGCTATTGTCGCCTTTCGGTCGGGGGAGGACGCTCACTTCGGCACCAGTATCTACATGAATAGGTCATTTGAAATGATGTCCCTTACGTTCAAAACGCGACTGTTGGTCTGATACCCGGCTTCGTGGGTCGCCACCACGGGCCAGGGGTTTAGTTTCCCTGATGAGCACCGGGAAACGTACACCCTGGTTCGCATCGTTTGGCTCCCTCACCGAAGCGACTGTGGTATTTACAATACCGTTCTTTTGAAGAGCCGAAACGTCGTCGCAGTGACGGTCTATGGAGCCTAGGTGAGCGTGCGCGGTGCCGCTCCTGTGGCCCACTTCTTGCTGCCAGGCGTTGCAGGCTCGCGTCAATTCTAGACAAAACTGACGCGAGGTCGTTAGATGTTGGCAAGGCAGGAACCGTTGTGACGGAGGACCTGGTTACTCCAGCTACGGCAGGGTTGTATCGTGACATAATGTCATCAGCTATCGCTGCAGTTTCCTCCAGCGAGCATTTGCGCGTGGCACTTAGTAAAACTGGAATGTTGTGCGGCAAACGCTGCAGCCAAAGTTCCCTTAAGAGCGGGTCCTCGCCTACCGTCGGTCCTCTCAAGCGCTGCATCTCACGCAGCAGTTCGGAGGGCTTCCTGTTTCCAAGCTCAACGTTTTGAAGCCGTTGCATACGTTGGTCCTGCGTTGGGGTCGTGCGGGCAATGACGGCCTCCTTCAAAGCCTCGTAGCTTCGGGAAGAGATCATTGCGTCCCTTACTTGCATTGTGACCTCCGGCGGGAGGCGGCCTGCTACCCACCTGAAACGGCTGGCGTCACTGGCTATACGGCAGTTTTTGAATTCTAACTCGACCAGCGTGAACCAGAGTTCTGAATCAGCAGGCGTGAATGCCGGTATGTGCAGTGTGATCACCCCAACGGTGGGGTCTGAGCAGGGTTTCCGTTCAGCAGACATAGCGATTACTTTATCGAATACAGACGGGAAAAGAGACCAACGACTAATGTGGCAATCTAATCTTCGAAAGAAGAAAAATGACGACGAACTAGACACCAAAAATATGTATGGATAAAAAATAATTCTTTGGTAAACCGACCAAAAAAAATCAACAGATAGGGAAATACTGAAACACACAGAAACGTACGCAGACGGGACCTTAAACGGTAGAAAACAAGGAAACTCACGTGACCTGGGGATCACGTCGGGCTCACCAGTTTGTAAATTCGGTTAGACCTTACTTCGCGCTTTCTTTAGTAAACGCGTGCTTCGGTCCTTTGTACTGCGGGGACCACTTGCACGTTACTCTAATGCTCGACACTGTACAAATATGTTAACCAGAACGGTATTCTCCACGACCCGTGAGAACGAGAAGGCGATTGGGAGAAATAGTGGTTAGTGTGTATTTGGGAACGTGCGTGAGAGCGTGCGCAAGAGCAACGGTCAAATGGCAACCGCGCTTGGCAGTTAGCGTTCAGTTAAACAATAAACGTGGTAAAAGTATGAACGAAGATGGCCGCCGCTACAGCAGCTTTAAAATTGTTAAGAAGCAGGTTTGTGTCCAGATTGGTGTCTAGCACACGTATGACGTCGTCTACGTATCGTTTGTACAAGGTAAAATTTCGGATTATGGGTTCACGTTGATTATTTTCAAGTTTTGCCATGAAAATATCAGCAAATAGGGGTCCCAAAGGTGATCCCATTGCAATTCCGTCCTTCTGACGATAGATTTCACCATTGAACTGAAACTGGATATTATGTGTGCAGACATATAGTTACTGTTTCAGTTCATCCAACGGGATACCGAAATCGATTCCGTTACTCAATGTAACCGCACAGATAGTTGATTGTTTCACTGATCGGGACATTTGTGAACAGTGAGGTAACATCAAGTGATATCATTCACTTTCCTTCTAGATCAAGGTTCCTCACAGTTTCTACAAAATGAAAGGTGTCTTGTAGACTGTCTAGAAACTGCCACTCTTACTGGCTCCAATAAGCCAGTCAACCACTTTGCTGCTGCGTAATATGGAGAGTTACACATATCCAAAACGGTTTCAATGGGACGCCTCCTTTGTGTACCTTCGGTAGACCGTACAATCTGGGAATTATCGTCCCTATCGGTCGTATCCTTTCGAAAGTCATCGCGTCGATTATTCCTTTCTGCTTCAAGGATCTTATTCTCGTTGAAATTGATTTTTCTATCTGAGATGTCTTATCCTTCTCAGATGGGGTCTTCGTGAACTTGGAGCCATCACTCACTATCACCTTCATCTTCTCTATATAATCCGATTTATTGAGAATTACGATACCCGCACCTTTATCTAGTTTTGACAACATTATTTCTCTATTAGCCTGCAATTCTTTGAGGCTCTTCAGGTGTTTCGACGTTAATAATCCTTTTTCCAACGGTCTATTTTCGCGATATTGGTAACATGAGTTCACGAACGTGGACTTCAGTTTCTCTAACTCATGCGACGAGGACGGAACAAGACCTGATAGCTGATCAAACAGGCTCTCAAACTCAACTTCCATATCCAATTGTTAAGTCTTATTGGTTGGACAACAAAACTTTGGCCCTAGGGATAACACCTCAAGCGATATCTTATTCAGGCTTATGGATGACAAATTATGGTCGAATTTCGCCGGATCTGTAGGGAACTCACCAATCGGTTTGCTCGGGTTGATACGTTTTCGATGTTTAACAAATGTCCCTTCAACTTGTTTGTCAACAATTGGTTGAATATAGACAACGAACATTTCCTTTTCTTCTGGAGTCAGCTCATCAAGTACTCGAGATGATTTCACAAAATTACGCTCCATTTCCGGCACTCGACTTGACACAGTATCTCTCTCATTGAGCGTTTGACGACGTAAAGCTACAGTGGTGATGGTAATCCGATTCCTCTTCAGAACGGTGTGATATTGTTTGGGATATTCTGAACTGGATATGCACTCATCCAGAAACTGAACACGAGCCTTTGCCAGAGCTAATTTCGTACGGAACTTCACGTAATTGTTAAGTTCACGAAGTACGGCTGGGTCTTTGGCTTGTTTAAATTGTTTGAAAAATCCCACAGAACACATTGAGAATAAACAACGTGGCGAACAAGCTCGTTTTCAGGTATTCGTACTCATACCAATACATAACAACATATATGACTCACAAAATAAGAACGGAGAATGATAATCCAAATCTGTCTCTACACGTGCGTGTGTGCATGTGAAATTGATCACAGTGTGTAATGTTCAAGTGGTTGCACATGTGTTCGGGACCATGAAGTGGGTCACGGAAGCTTAATTGCTTGCACAAATTGTTTCTGAGCGCACAGGAGAGGATTGTAGAGACGAATACTCGCGGCTTCGGCAGTGGCTTAGATGCGACACTTGACAGGTCTTGATAGCTTTCCGAACGCGTTCGTGAACACCACCCGGCCTGGCTGAACACGGGAGCAATTAAGACAATTACGAGTGCGGTGTGCACACGCCTTGTTGAGTCAAACCACTCAGTGGAGGTGATAAACGCTTTTCGCACCATTTACAAAGTCCGAGGAAAGCAATCAAGACTTGTCAAGTGTCGCATCTTAGCCACAGCTGAAGCCGCGAGTATTCGTCTCTACAATCCTCTCCTGTTCGCTCAGAAACAATCTGTGCAAGCAATTAAGCTTCCGTGTCCCACGTCATGGTCCCGAACACATGTGCAACCACTTGAACATTACACACTGTGATCAATTTCACATGCACACACGCACGTGCAGAGACAGATTTGGATTATCATTCTCCGTTCTTATTTTGTGAGTCATATATGTTGTTATGTATTGGTATGAGTACGAATACCTGAAAACGAGCTTGTTCGCCACGTTGTTTATTCTCAATGTGTTCTGTGGGATTTTTCAAACAATTTAAACAAGCCAAAGACCCAGCCGTACTTCGTGAACTTAACAATTACGTGAAGTTCCGTACGAAATTAGCTCTGGCAAAGGCTCGTGTTCAGTTTCTGGATGAGTGCATATCCAGTTCAGAATATCCCAAACAATATCACACCGTTCTGAAGAGGAATCGGATTACCATCACCACTGTAGCTTTACGTCGTCAAACGCTCAATGAGAGAGATACTGTGTCAAGTCGAGTGCCGGAAATGGAGCGTAATTTTGTGAAATCATCTCGAGTACTTGATGAGCTGACTCCAGAAGAAAAGGAAATGTTCGTTGTCTATATTCAACCAATTGTTGACAAACAAGTTGAAGGGACATTTGTTAAACATCGAAAACGTATCAACCCGAGCAAACCGATTGGTGAGTTCCCTACAGATCCGGCGAAATTCGACCATAATTTGTCATCCATAAGCCTGAATAAGATATCGCTTGAGGTGTTATCCCTAGGGCCAAAGTTTTGTTGTCCAACCAATAAGACTTAACAATTGGATATGGAAGTTGAGTTTGAGAGCCTGTTTGATCAGCTATCAGGTCTTGTTCCGTCCTCGTCGCATGAGTTAGAGAAACTGAAGTCCACGTTCGTGAACTCATGTTACCAATATCGCGAAAATAGACCGTTGGAAAAAGGATTATTAACGTCGAAACACCTGAAGAGCCTCAAAGAATTGCAGGCTAATAGAGAAATAATGTTGTCAAAACTAGATAAAGGTGCGGGTATCGTAATTCTCAATAAATCGGATTATATAGAGAAGATGAAGGTGATAGTGAGTGATGGCTCCAAGTTCACGAAGACCCCATCTGAGAAGGATAAGACATCTCAGATAGAAAAATCAATTTCAACGAGAATAAGATCCTTGAAGCAGAAAGGAATAATCGACGCGATGACTTTCGAAAGGATACGACCGATAGGGACGATAATTCCCAGATTGTACGGTCTACCGAAGGTACACAAAGGAGGCGTCCCATTGAAACCGTTTTGGATATGTGTAACTCTCCATATTACGCAGCAGCAAAGTGGTTGACTGGCTTATTGGAGCCAGTAAGAGTGGCAGTTTCTAGACAGTCTACAAGACACCTTTCATTTTGTAGAAACTGTGAGGAACCTTGATCTAGAAGGAAAGTGAATGATATCACTTGATGTTACCTCACTGTTCACAAATGTCCCGATCAGTGAAACAATCAACTATCTGTGCGGTTACATTGAGTAACGGAATCGATTTCGGTATCCCGTTGGATGAACTGAAACAGTAACTATATGTCTGCACACATAATATCCAGTTTCAGTTCAATGGTGAAATCTATCGTCAGAAGGACGGAATTGCAATGGGATCACCTTTGGGACCCCTATTTGCTGATATTTTCATGGCAAAACTTGAAAATAATCAACGTGAACCCATAATCCGAAATTTTACCTTGTACAAACGATACGTAGACGACGTCATACGTGTGCTAGACACCAATCTGGACACAAACCTGCTTCTTAACAATTTTAAAGCTGCTGTAGCGGCGGCCATCTTCGTTCATACTTTTACCACGTTTATTGTTTAACTGAACGCTAACTGCCAAGCGCGGTTGCCATTTGACCGTTGCTCTTGCGCACGCTCTCACGCACGTTCCCAAATACACACTAACCACTATTTCTCCCAATCGCCTTCTCGTTCTCACGGGTCGTGGAGAATACCGTTCTGGTTAACATATTTGTACAGTGTCGAGCATTAGAGTAACGTGCAAGTGGTCCCCGCAGTACAAAGGACCGAAGCACGCGTTTACTAAAGAAAGCGCGAAGTAAGGTCTAACCGAATTTACAAACTGGTGAGCCCGACGTGATCCCCAGGTCACGTGAGTTTCCTTGTTTTCTACCGTTTAAGGTCCCGTCTGCGTACGTTTCTGTGTGTTTCAGTATTTCCCTATCTGTTGATTTTTTTTGGTCGGTTTACCAAAGAATTATTTTTTATCCATACATATTTTTGGTGTCTAGTTCGTCGTCATTTTTCTTCTTTCGAAGATTAGATTGCCACATTAGTCGTTGGTCTCTTTTCCCGTCTGTATTCGATAAAGTAATCGCTATGTCTGCTGAACGGAAACCCTGCTCAGACCCCACCGTTGGGGTGATCACACTGCACATACCGGCATTCACGCCTGCTGATTCAGAACTCTGGTTCACGCTGGTCGAGTTAGAATTCAAAAACTGCCGTATAGCCAGTGACGCCAGCCGTTTCAGGTGGGTAGCAGGCCGCCTCCCGCCGGAGGTCACAATGCAAGTAAGGGACGCAATGATCTCTTCCCGAAGCTACGAGGCTTTGAAGGAGGCCGTCATTGCCCGCACGACCCCAACGCAGGACCAACGTATGCAACGGCTTCAAAACGTTGAGCTTGGAAACAGGAAGCCCTCCGAACTGCTGCGTGAGATGCAGCGCTTGAGAGGACCGACGGTAGGCGAGGACCCGCTCTTAAGGGAACTTTGGCTGCAGCGTTTGCCGCACAACATTCCAGTTTTACTAAGTGCCACACGCAAATGCTCGCTGGAGGAAACTGCAGCGATAGCTGATGACATTATGTCACGATACAACCCTGCCGTAGCTGGAGTAACCAGGTCCTCCGTCACAACGGTTCCTGCCTTGCCAACATCTAACGACCTCGCGTCAGTTTTGTCTAGAATTGACGCGAGCCTGCAACGCCTGGCAGCAAGAAGTGGGCCACAGGAGCGGCACCGCGCACGCTCACCTAGGCTCCATAGACCGTCACTGCGACGACGTTTCGGCTCTTCAAAAGAACGGTATTGTAAATACCACAGTCGCTTCGGTGAGGGAGCCAAACGATGCGAACCAGGGTGTACGTTTCCCGGTGCTCATCAGGGAAACTAAACCCCTGGCCCGTGGTGGCGACCCACGAAGCCGGGTATCAGACCAACAGTCGCGTTTTGAACGTAAGGGACATCATTTCAAATGACCTATTCATGTAGATACTGGTGCCGAAGTGAGCGTCCTCCCCCGACCGAAAGGCGACAATAGCACACCGCAGGCCCAAACAGTACGCGCTGCCAATGGCACGGCCATCCCAACGTTTGGCCAGCGGTAATTTTCGTTGGGTATTCATCATCGCCGACGTCCCGTACCCAATTCTAGGCATTGACTTCCTGCAACACTTTGACTTGTTAGTTGATGCAAGGCGCCGCAGGGTGGTAGATCGTCAGACCACTCTCGCTGTTGCGGGTTATAATTCGCGAGTGAATCACGTCACGCCTTTTTACGTTCAACCACCGGCACACCAACCTTATGGCGAACTCATCGCCGCCTACCCGGCCATGTTTCGGCAGGCCGGGCCTCTCCCAGCAGTGACCACCAACGCCGCTCACCATATCGATACTAAGGGACCCCCAGTGTTCAGTAGGCCGCGTCGGTTAGCACCAGACAAGCTCCGTGTTGTACAGGCTGAATTCGAACACATGCTAGAACTGGGTATAATACGCTCTTCTAGTAGCCCTTGGGCTTCCCCTCTTCATATGGTCTCTAAGTCTAGCGGCGACTGGCGACCCTGTGGTGATTACAGAGCACTTAACAAAGTCACCGTCCCTGACCGATACCCGATTCCCCATATACAGGACCTTACTTCGTCTTTATCAGGTTGCTCCGTCTTCAGCCGTATCGATTTAGTTCGTGCGTACAACCAGATCCCGGTAGCAGAGGCCGATATCCCTAAAACTGCCGTCACTACGACTTTCGGGCTGTTCGAGTTTCTGCGAATGCCGTTTGGACTCAGCAATTCAGCCCAGGCCTTTCAACGGTTCATGCACGAGGCAACTCGTGGTTTGGAAAATGTCCACTTATACCTGGATAATATTTTGGTGGCTAGTTCTTCAGATCAAGAGCACGCCGCACACTTGCGAGCAATTTTCGAACGCCTTAGCCAGCACTGCGTTACGATCAATATCTCGTAATGCGAATTAGACCAGTCTGATATCACTTTCATAGGACATTCTATTTCATCCTCGGGTATCCGCCCTCTGCCAGATAAAGTTTCCGCTATTCGCGACTACCCTGAACCCCAATCTGTTGGCCGGTTGCGTCAGTTTGCCGGCCTGGTGAATTTCTACCGCCGATTTATTCCTCACTGTGCGGAAATGATGCAACCCCTCACCGACCTGTTGCGCGGAGGTAAGCGGAAGTTCGTGTTTCCCGACACGGCACAAGTCGCATTTGCGTTGGTCAAAGATGCTGTTGCCAACACAGCACTCCTTACCCATCCCGACCCTTTGGCTCTTATTTCGGTAGTGACGGATGCCTCGGACACAGCGGTCGGAGCAGTACTGCAACAGTTCGTAGACGATTCTTGGCAACCTTTAGCATTCTTATCCAAGCGCCTACAACCCGCCGAATCTAGGTACAGCACATTTGGTAGGGAGTTATTAGCGATCTACTTAGGAACCCGTCATTTTCGACATGCACTCGAAGACCGTTCGTTCACGGTGTTTACAGACCACAAGCCTTTGGTTTACGCACTAAAGTCAGCTTCCGATCGATACTCACCACGCGAGATTCGCCACTTAGACTTTGTCTCACAGTTTACTGTGGACATACGACACGTCTCTGGGGTACCTAATCCCGTTGCCGACGCCTTATCACGCGTACATCAACTAAGTCTGTCACCGATGCCTAAAATCAACTTGGACGCAATGGCACAGGCCCAAACTATGGACCCTGACATTGAACAACTTCGACAAAACGGTTCTTTGAGCTTAACCACAGTACCTATCCCAACTTCCCAGAATACCATCGTGTACGATGTGTTGCAAGGTCGCCCTAGGCCGGTGGTTTCTGTTGCCCACTGTTATCCTACTTTCCTGACACTCCATAATCTGGCTCATCCGGGCGTGACTGCCTCGGTGAAACTGATAACTGAGCGTTTTGTTTGGCACAATATCAAACGAGATGTCCGCCAATGGGCTCGTGCTTGCCTGCAGTGTCAACGTGTCAAGACCCATAGGCACACTAAGGCGGCGTTAGCCAGGTTCCCAGAACCTGAAACACGTTTTCATCACGTGCACGTCGACCTCGTAGGACCACTTCCACCTTCGCTTGGGTACGTTTACATACTCACATGCGTGGATCGTTTTACTCGCTGGCCGCAAGCCATTCCTATCCCTCGTCCCACGTCGGAAGAGGCCGCGAAAGCTTTTCTGACCGGTTGGGTTAGTCATTTCGGTTGCCCGGCAATAGTGACCACCGATCGTGGTCCACACTTTGACGGCGCTTTTGGCAGCCTACTCGCTACGCTCGGTTGCCAACACGTTAAGACGACAGCTTACCACCCTCAGGTTAGTGGCATGGTTGAGCGTTTCCACCGTCAATTCAAAGCCACCCTTCGAGCAAACGGTAACCCCCTTTGGAGTGAAACACTACCATTAGCACTCTTAAGCCTGCGTAGTACCGTTAAGGAGGAATTACACACAACACCGGCCGTACTAGTATATGGCTGTACACTTCGTCTGCCTGGGGAGTTGGTAGCCCCCTCACCAACCGTGACTTTCGACTACAGTGACTACGCTCAGCGCCTTACGTAGCACATGCGAGTGCTCAAGGCCAGTCCGCCGCGCGAACAACAGTCTACAGGTTATGTCCCAATTGCGTTAGAAACCGCTACTCATGTATTCATTCGCGTCGATGGCGTTCGATCATCACTACAAGCGCCATACACTGGCCCGTTTCGAGTGATAAAACGTAGGGCAAAAACATTTGTCATAGACATCAGCAGACGACACGACACCGTATCTGTCGACCGTCTCAAGCCTGCCGTCATGGAGTGCGAGCCGCCCGGCCAGTTTACACCTGCTCAAGCCGCTCAGTCACCCGTATCGAGCGAGTTATTACTCGAACCATCCACGATTACGCCTAGTGAGGACTCGGCATCTAGTCCATCAGAATCTCCAACCGTACCCGCAACGCGAAGTAGACGTCGCGGTCGCCAACTACGAAATCCCGTCCGCTTCGCCGATTTCGTGACGATTTTTACAACCGACTGTTAGCAATAAGTTGGGAAGTTCACCATGGATTTACCAACCAACAGGCTCCGCAAATTTCAATCGGTAGTTATGACTTCATTTTCTTCTGTTCTCCTAGCGACTACAAAAACACCGAACATCGTTCGTGTGTTGTTATTACGGTCCAACATCCGCCGGCGCCCTCAGGCGCTATTTTGTTCCAGTTTACCTTGCCCTCTCTCAGACGGATTTACACAGTCACATTGGCTTCATCCGTAGCCTCGCTGACTCCCGTGCGCGTTCAAGGAGCCAACCACTCACCGGACAACGGGACGATTGGTCAGCGTGGTACTGGAGACGACAACTGGACGCCCTTTTGGATGGACCTGACGCGGTATCTTCAGGCTCGTATGCATATGAGACCCGAGGACACCAAAACACAGTTGGACGGACGACATCGGACCTCGAGAGTGCACGCACCGTTAAACTCATCAGCAGTCGCTCGACGTCACCAACAGTATAACGGGCAAGCTACGAGGAGTTCCTAGACAACCAATACTTCCGGCCTACCGCCACGATCGAAGCCCAACTCCGTCGGACTTCTAGGAGGAGGCCCCTGTAGCGGCGGCCATCTTCGTTCATACTTTTACCACGTTTATTGTTTAACTGAACGCTAACTGCCAAGCGCGGTTGCCATTTGACCGTTGCTCTTGCGCACGCTCTCACGCACGTTCCCAAATACACACTAACCACTATTTCTCCCAATCGCCTTCTCGTTCTCACGGGTCGCGGAGAATACCGTTCTGGTTAACATATTTGTACAGTGTCGAGCACTAGAGTAACGTGCAATTGGTCCCCGCAGTACAAAGGACCGAAGCATGCGTTTACTAAAGAAAGCGCGAAGTAAGGTCTAACCAACCTTACACTGCCCATCCAAATGTTCAGTTTACTTTGGAAGAAGAAAAGGACAATAGTCTATCGTATTTAGACGCATGCATAAGCCGTCGAAGTGGTTTTTCCGTCCAGTTATTAGTGCATAGAAAAAGCTACATGGAACGGACAACACATCCATTTTCACAGCTTTGTGCCCCTCAGAATGAAGAGGAATCTCATACGTGGCTTAGTTAACAGAACAAGAAAAATCTGCTCCGGCGACACAATAAGAAATGAACTCTTTCTGCGGAGTGTTTTCTTAAATAACGGCTATCCTGAACGGTTTATCGACAAGACGATGCAAGAAAATGAGGGGAAATCAAAGGAGATAGGAGCCGCTTAGAAGGTACTATATGTGCGTTTGCCGTTCTCAGGCGACACGGAAGCCGAAATTATTCGACGAAGATTATCGGGAGTAATCAACAGAACATTCTACGCTACACAGTTACAAATCTTGTTCGTTTCCAAACCTATAGTGTGTTTTCGATTGAAGGACATAGTGCCGAATTCTGCAACCTCGTTGTGTGTATTCTTTCACCTGTTCCTGCGGAACTAGGTACATTGGTCACACGACTCGGCGCTTATCCGAACGCGTTCGTGAACACCACCCGGCCTGGCTGAACACGGGAGCAATTAGGACAATTACGAGTGCGGTGTGCACACGCCTTGTTGAGTCAAACCACTCAGTGGAGGTGATAAACGCTTTTCGCACCATTTACAAAGTCCGAGGAAAGCAATCAAGACTTGTCAAGTGTCGCATCTTAGCCACAGCTGAAGCCGCGAGTATTTGTCTCTACAATCCTCTCCTGTTCGCTCAGAAACAATCTGTGCAAGCAATTAAGCTTCCGTGTCCCACGTCATGGTCCCGAACACATGTGCAACCACTTGGACATTACACACTGTGGTCAATTTCACATGCACACACGCACGTGCAGAGACAGATTTGGATTATCATTCTCCGTTCTTATTTTGTGAGTCATATATGTTGTTATGTATCGGTATGAGTACGAATACCTGAAAACGAGCTTGTTCGCCACGTTGTTTATTCTCAAAGGATCATGACCGAAAGGCCCAAGCGACCCTGTCGGTTGAATAATTTTTCGTTTTCGACCGTTGGGTCTAGCGGTGCACCTCTCCGCCTCTACAGAAGCAGCTGCCTTGACACGTCTCATTCTCCAACTTGGTGTGGTCAGTTTTTTCTACTACACACGAAGTGAAAACAGTAAAATGGGTAAACCGCGTAATTCGATACGTGCTGTAAGAGGTATCTGTAGCAAACATCAGTCGAAACCAGTTTGTTGATTTCGCTCTTTAAAAGTGAAAGGCTAGAGATGGTTGGAAAGAGAAAGAGGAGAAGGGTGTTCTATGACTTAACGGTCCGAGCGAAGAAAGTAGGTTGGAAAGTCGAGGTCCGAGGTCGAGCGGTAGAAACCTGATAAGGGTGACTAGCTGCCTGTGATCGGGATCGGCACTGAAAAGTAATAGGAATAGGAACGGCCGAGGCAAGGTCGGAGGGACAAAAGTCAAAATTATGGCGGTAGAATAGGGACAACGGCGCGAAAGCCTGGCAATGAGCAAGCGACTGCAAATTAGATGGTAAAACTGGGTCATCTGTCAGGCGAATGGCTTTATGTTAGACCCGGTCGAGAAGAGATAGGTAAAAAGAAGCTCCATCTCACACGTGACTGCAGTATTCAAGTGTGGGGCGAATCTGAGCTTTGTACAGCAAGGGGAGGTGGGATCGTCTGAAGAAACATCCGTCGGGGTACAGAAAACCAATCTTGAGTGCAGCACGAAAAGCAAGCGAACATACGTATGAAGACCAAGATAGAGAGGAGACAATGGATTGACCCAGGAAAGATATCGAGTTGGAGTTTGGGAACAGGAGAAATTACGGCTTCTTTCTATGGGACGGGAAATACACCAGATTGGAGAGAAAAGCGAAAAAGATGACTTAAAATTGGTGCTAACTCTGGGGCATACATTTTCAGGGCGATGGGTGGAATACCGTCCGGACCCGGTAGTTTATTTTGGTTGAGTGATTGTAGGGTCTGGCGGACCTTTCTGGTTTCGACAAAGCGAATAAAAGGGTGGCTAGTGAGAGTTGCTGGAGGTAGTAGAAGAGTTGGGCAAAGTAAAATTAGAAGCAAATTGGGAAGCAAAAACCTAGGCCCTCATGGGGTTTCACAGACTAAAGAGGCGTTAGACATGGGAGAAAATTTGAGGGGCAAAAATTACGGGAAACGGCTTTGGTGAGAGACCAAAACGACCGTCTGCCAGTAGCGGAAGAAGTTAGACGTTCGGCTTCGTGACAGATGAAATGATCCTTGGTTTTCTGAATGGAAAACGAGCATTTGATCTGGCATGTACGTATGGCCTACGAGGTTGTAGAGAATCGGAGCGGCACCCACCTCTTGAATGCTAAGTTCCTAAAGCGCACAGCGCAGTTGCAGGCGTGGGTAAACCACTCAGGAGAACGTAGTTTGCCGGGTTTAGAAAAGTGTGGAATATAAAGAAGCCTGGCTCGGGGAACAGTCTCAGTGAAGTTTGAAATAGAGAAAGAAACATGAGAAGTGAAGTAACAGTCACCCCGGGGATAGGAGGCCAGCAAATCAAGGAAACGATCCAAGTTGGCTGAGTTGTAACGCCAATAAGTGCGTCTGGAGTTGCACACAAGAACACGGTGAGAAAAGGTAGTGCAGAAGGGGATGAGACTGGTCCGATGAGCCAAGTGGAGGAAGGGAGGTAATATCAGAGAGTAAAGAGGAAAAAGAGGTGAGAAGAAGACCCAGTGTGTGTGCACGATCGCCTGCCCGATCGGGAACGTGTGTGGGGAAGTCAACGAGTTGACTTGGATTATTGATCAAAGTGAAAGCTTCGGTTTCGCGTCCCACAGCCGTAGTGCCAGAAGAGTGCGAAAGTCAGTTCTTATTGTAGACAACAAAATCACCAAGAATGGTAACTTGTTAATTGGGGTCTGATACGAACAAGTTCTCAATGTCAGGAGACAACAAATAAAAAAACAGTGCTCGCTACTGTTAGGAGAGCGAAAGACGGTACAGAGGTAATGGTTAAAACAAGGGAACCGGAGCTTCAGCCACATCAGCTGAACCTCGCGGTTAGCAAAGCCCAGGTGTGGAATACGGGAGGTAGCGACTGACTGATGGATGTAGGCACAGACGGCGGCTTTAGATAAAAGTGAGGAATGGAAAAAATAGTTCGGAGACTGGAGATGGGTAGTATCCGACGTGGGAGAGGTTTGCGTTTCAGTCAAGAATAAGGCTTGAGAAAAAGGAGATTGAAAAAGTGATGCACAAAATTAAAATTGTGCTCTAAACCGCGAATGTTGGTGGGAACTCAAATTCTTTCTTGTTATGAATGCTGGGTAGATATCAGCGACGATTTGATATCAGTTGTGAATTTCACGAGTATTTTGTGAAACCAGCAACCTAACCCTGGAACTTGGAGTGACGAACCCCATAGGGCTCCAATAGAAAAGACGATGGTACTACCCCGGGCGACGGCAGGGTCTTCTGTCACCTGTTGAGCCGTCTCCTGAGGTGTGGCTGCTGACGCATGCTCCAGCTTGGTGGAGCCACAGATAAGAGATGGGTAACCGATGGAGACCAAAGAGATGGAAGATGCCTGAAGGAGCACGACCCCTTGTAGCGAAATCGCTGAAAACTGCTCCGAAACCGATCGGTTTTCGGCCGATTTTCGACCGGTTTTTACTATAAAGCCGATCGGTTTCCTGTCGGCTTGTTTAGTAGCCATTTTACATGGATCAACATCGAATTTATACGAAGGAAATTGGCGACCGAAGTAATGTGCAATGCTTAGTTGGCGTTTTATTTTAATGTATTGCTTTAATTCATCGGAATGTCCTGAAAACCTCAGTATTGATCGCTCTATTTTATTCCCTCGAAATGGGTAAAATAAGGACAATTGAATGGAAAACCATAAATTAAGAGATAGAAATGAGCATCGTGATACGTGATTTGGGTTAGGGAAAGAAATTAATGAAGTATATCACGTATTTCAAACGATTGGCTTAAACCGTTCAGAAACCGTCCAGGAAACCGGTCTGAAACCACTTGAAAACCGATCAGTGTAATAGTAAAAACTGCTCGAAAACCGGCCGAAAACTGATCGATTTCGGAGCGGTTTATGGCCGGTTTCTGAGTGGTTTGTGCCAATCGTTTGAAATACGTGATATACTTCGTTAATTTCTTCCACTAACCCAAATCACGTATCACGATGCTCATTTCTATCTCTTAATTTATGATTTTCCATTCAATTGTCCTTATTTTACCCATTTCGAGGCAATAAAATAGAGCGATCAATACTGAGGTTTTCAGGACATTCCGATGAATTAAAGCAATACATTAAAATAAAACGCCAACTAAGCATTGCACATTACCTCGGTCGTCAATTTCCTTCGTGTATATATATATATATATATATATATATATATATATATATAAATTCGATGTTGATCCATGTAAAATGGCTACTAAACAAACAGACCGAAAACCGATGTTACGAACGGTCTGGGTACTACAAGGGGCAGACTACCAACTTAGAGGTGCTATTCCTCTTAGTCACCCCACAGAGTTACCCCTTCAGACGCATACTGCAATCGCGATTAGAATACGATCAGCTGTTCCAACCAGCTAGACTATCCATTTTCCAAAAGGCGTCAGCTGAATGCTGGAATTCGCCCCTCCCAACAACATCAGTCAGCACCGGTCGCCTATCAAGAATGCTCCGCATTCTGCTGGGCTGATGATCTGTGGCCTATTACGTCGCGCCGTGACATCCTCGATTTCTGCTGAGTCTTTACGCCTTATCGACTCGCCAGTCAGTCCCGGGCTGCAAATGAGTAGTAAGGAACACGGCTGGTTACGGGAAGTGCACTGGACTTCAGTCTTTGCAGAAATCCCGAAATCTAGTAGTCAGAACGTGCATCAGAGATGGGGCGTACCTCTACCACGAGAAATTTCCGAAAGCCGTTCTGCCTCATTCGATTTATCAGTAGGAAACCATTCGGTGTGAGCGAAGCGATCTGTGAAGTTGATGGTTCGCCAATTTATAACCAGCAGTGGCGTCTTGAACGCTGGTCAGAACACTTCCACGCACATCTTAGATGTGAACTTTGGTCAAGCAGATGTGCTGAATTTTTGATATGATCCAAATATTAGAAGTTGTTAATTCCGGCGGGATTCGAACTCACTCGTGGTTGTCACCCCGGCTTAAGTGCCACGAGTGCTTTACCAGCTGAGCTACAAGGTCGTGCCTGACCATATTTCAATAGCAAAACATGCCCGTGTATGAAGCTGGTTGACTTGTAGGGGAATCTTGCTGCAGACAGTCAAAATACAAGTTAGTTCACTGTGGCGGATGCCATGTGCTACTGTGATTAGGCTGAGTAAACTTTACGATCCATATACAAAAGTCCGGAGCTTCTCGACGTGGCTTCGTTACTCAGCTGGTAAAGCACTCGCAGTACGAAAGCAAGGGTGACAACCATGCGTGGGTTCGAATCCCACTGGGGCCAACAACTAATAACATTTGGATTATATCAGGAACATTTTAGATGGTCGCTTGTTTCAGCTTTAGGCATAGCCATTCCGGCAAACTTCCTGTGGTATGTTCTAACAAACTCACACACACACACACACACACACACACACACACACACACACATATATATATATATATATATATATATATATATATATATATATATATATATATATATATATATATATATATATATATATGGTTCTCTCCCATTTATTAGTCATTCTATAGTTGTGTAAGTTTCCTTACTAACACACTGAAGGCAGCCCTCCACCCCTGTTGCATTGTGGGAACTTTTTGTGCCAAGTTGCAGATTACACTCATCACATCAGAAGTCTACATGTAGGCTGAATGAGTGCACTACAAGTTCTATGATATTACTGATGCAAAATAATAATTGGATTTGTTGGACGTTACGGACCACATACATTTCTTCACGCTCCTTTTAGGCATTGTGAGAAAGGCCTCGCGGTAGACAACGCAAAAGGTTGACACAGGGTGCGATTGAGGATTCGACCATGTTAGTTCTAGATGGCGAATTACAACTAACTGAAGGAAGAAAATAGATCGGTCCATAAGTTACTCATTGAAGCAGAAAAATAGACTTTTAAAATGATGGTTTATGTATGCTTATGTGAGATAGAAATAGAGTGATGGAATGATACCTTGAAGAACATCTGTCGTTGAAAGTAGTTGTAGCCACGGCCACACGATAACCATTCGCAACTGATAAAATGGTCAGACGAATGACCTCTTTTAATCAACCTTTGTCTTCTGTCCCTAACCACCCCTCTTTGCCCCATCTATCCACCCATAATGCTCCCACTGATAACACGATCGATGCTCGCAACGATCCACTGTCAAATAGTATCGGGAATAATCCTCTGTCTGGTAACTCACATTTTCTCAAGCCTCGTCAGCCTCTGAATCTCGGTTCCTTCAACGTGCGTACACTCATGCAGGTCGGTCAGCAGGCGTGCCTAGCCCTCACCATAAATTCTCTGAAGATTGTTGTCTGCTGCTTAAGTGAAACGCGTATCCAGGATTCGAGCAGTGTAATTCAACTAACTGCTCCTGTTACCTCATCGAGGTATTTTCTGCGCACTTCAAGAGACGAAGTAGCTCGAGCAGCGGGTCAACATGGTGTAGGAATAGTCTTGACTGAGAAGGCTGAGGCTGCCCTTTTAGACTGGATCCCGGTTAACAGTCGTTTATGTGTTGTGAGACTCCAGGGGTCAGTTGGCGTTCGAAAGGATAGTTGTGTTTAACGCAATTTGTTTGTGATCTCGGCGTACGCCCCAACGGACTGCAGCTCAGACTTGCAGAAAGATGAGTTCTATGATGCCCTCGCCATTCTCGTTCGCAGCAGTAAAGGTTCTGACATTGTAGTGCTAGCTGGTGACTTCAATGCACAAGTTGGCAAACTTAGTGTGTCAGAAGCTTGTTTAGGTGGTCGTTGTGCTTTACCCGTTGAGCGTACAGATAACGGGGATAGACTTCTCCAGTTTTGTGCAGACAATCGATTGTTCTTGTCTAGCACCAATTTCCGACACAGCTGGCGTCGCACAACGACATGGCGCTCTAACTCTACAGGTACTTTGAGTCAAATTGATCATATCGCCGTAAGCTACCGTTGGTGCAGTTCTGTTCAGAACTGTAGATCTTACTGGTCCACGTACGTAGTGTCGGACCATGCATTAGTTTTAATGCGATTATCTCTCCAGCTCCATGGTCATCGTCGCAAACCGCAAACCCGATTAGCCGTGCAACGTTTGTGTGATCCAGAAGTTTGCACCCGTTATGAGCAGAAGTTTGCACATGAGCTAGGATCTCATACCAAACAGGCGATGCACGTTGCAGCAGGTTTTGCCTGTGGTCCTAGATCCGTTGTCCATGAAAGACACTGGATCTCGCAAGAGTCGCTGAGTATAATGGAGCAAAAGCGTCAGCTCTCGAACCGTAAGGAGATGAATAAGGTGCGGAGAAAGCTACAAAGGCAAGTTATGAAAAGCCTCAGGAATAGTCGCGAAAATTGGTGGGTCCAGGTGGCCGAAGAAATGGAAATAGCAGCTGCTTCAGGTGACAGTCAGCGACTGTTCAAACTTATTCGTGACACCGGTGGACGGCGCATGCAGGTCAGTGAAACGATTTGCGATAGGAATGGAGAACCCATCCATTGCAAACAGCAAAGGCTTGACCGATGGGCCGAATACTTCAAGGAACAGTTTAGCTGGCCTCACGCTAGTCTAGTTATTCCTGTATCAACAACTGTGACTCCTTGGGTGGTATCACTTGAGCCCCCATCAGAAGTAGAAGTAGAGTCATGCATTCGGTTACTAGAGCGAGGGAAAACTGCAGGTCCCGACGAACTTCCCCCAGTTCTTTTCAAACTGGGTGGGAATGTTTTGATAAAATCACTTACCGTCTTGCTCCGTGACATTTGGAAGGAGGAGCGTATTCCGTTAATATGGAGTGAGTCATTGATTGTTCCCATCTTCAAGAAGGAAATACGCAGTGACTGTAGTAACCATCGTGGGATTAGCTTAATTCCGATAATCACCAAAGTAATAGCCTCAATTCTACTGCATCGTCTTACACCGGCTCGCGAGAGGAATGTCCGCGAACAGCAGGCAGGATTCCGCCCAGGTCGAGGATGCATCGACCAGATTTTTACTCTTCGCCGACTATTTGAAACGCGTCACACGCACCGCCGACCGACAATAATGATTTTCTCAGACTTGAAAGGCGCTTTCGATTCAGTTGATCGAACAGCGCTTTTCAGTGCTCTTCATCGAAAAGGTATGCCCCAGAAGTTCGTGAACCTAATGAGATCATTGTATTCTCATACTTCTGGCCGTGTAAGGGTTTACGGTGAACTATCCGGTCGGTTCGAAACGACCAGTGGTGTTCAACAGGGATGCCCTTTGTCTTCATTCCTATTCAACTTCGTCATGGACGAAATAGTGGAGAGTGCGCTGCAAAATCTTCAGGATGTAGGCGTCGAAATAGGAAATAGTGGAAAGCTATGTGACCTAGATTACGCAGACGACGTCGTCATTTTGTTCGAATCCACGGAACATTCTCAGTGTGCACTAGATAATCTCGCAAGAGCTGTAGTTCCATTCGGCATGCGCTTTGCACCTTCAAAGTGTAGGGTGATGTTACAAGACTGGACGTCAACAATTACGAGCTTGATGCTCGATGGGGAGGTGCTGTCAGTTGTCGACCACTTCACCTACCTCGGCAGCAGCGTGACGACGGATGGGAGCACAGTAGTAGAGGTGAGCACGCGTATATCCAAGGCTCGAGCGGCGTACGCTGGACTGAAGCACTTGTGGCGTCGATCTGATATTTCACTGAAGTTGAAAGGTCGTGTATACTGTACCGCAGTGCGTTCAGTTTTGTTGTATGGTTGCGAAACTTAGAGTCTGCGTGCTGAAAATATTCGTCGTCTTGAGGTTTTCGACCACCGATGTTTACGTAGTATCGCTAAGATCGGGTGGAGTAGCCGAGTAGGCAATGCTGAGGTCAGAAATCGAGTATTGGGTACTAATTCGGAGAACGTTTTGTTACAGCGTATCCAACTTAGTAGACTTCGTTGGTTGGGGCATGTGTGACGTATGTCAAACACACGTCTACTGTATCACGTCCTATTCTCCGTCCCTCCTCAGGAGTGGAAGAAACCACGTGGAGGACAACAGATGACGCGGCAGCGAGGAATGAGGAAATGTACAGCAGACTTAGGAAAAGTAGGTGCTTCACGTCTTCGTGGTTGGGGTTCAAAAGATTCCTCAACCAGTTGGCTGGAGACACTGAAGGATATGGCTGCGAACCGTGACCAGTGTCGATCGTGTTGTCACTTTCTGTCGAATCAAAATGACTGATCAATGTGTGTTTGTACAGTTAGACTGTGTATTCTGTGTGTTGGCTACTAGGGCATTGTTTCCTTTTCCCACCCATGTAGGTCCAGTCCCTGTTCATCTTGTATATTCATACTTTCTAATTCAACGTGCAACATGGTGAGATAGGTAGTGGTCAGTGGGGCTTGCCCTACTATTTAGCGCTGTACAATGATGATGATGGTGATGACCTCCGATAGACGGTGGGCTGCAATCTACAACTGATCTACGTGGCAGCTTTTCCCTTGTTGCACAGTTGAATGCATCATTATAGTCCCGGGTACAAGTACTAACGGTTTTACATCTATGGAATAAGAAACAAAATAAATAGTATATTACATATAATGATATCAGTTATTTTTATCTCATGCTTACGTATGGTTTCAATGGAAGGGGTACACGTCATGGACACAATCACCCACTGCGCGATTAGGAATGACCGGCAACCAGATCTTCAGATTTGGAATGGCTGAGAATCACGTGAGGTCTTGATTAGTCAGGGTAGTAGCGAGCCGGATGAAAGTGAGTCACCATCCAAGTACACGGTGATGGCGCGGATTCGGACCTGGGACCTCCGAGGTGGTAATCAAACGCTCTAAATCACTTGGTCACCACTAGGCGCTTGAGTGACGATGTTAAAGCTGACTGGGCCATAAGTTCTTATCCCAGAGGGCGTTCAGTTCAATAAGAGCCGGGAGCGTTAGATTGCACGATATGCTATGGAGCTTTGTGCTTCATCTTTACCATTGTGTACAGCAGTCAGAGCGGCCGGTTTTAGTCTTTCAAATATCTTCCAGGCAATTAAATGCACTCGTGTAGTGAGTGTGACTCCAGCACGGTCCGGGAAATCTTCACAACAGAAGTTGATTAAATGAACATGGTAACGTTGAGAATGAAATTAGAGCAAGTTCAGGTAGCACACCTAGCGCAACCCGCATGATCCACCGAATTCATCGCACTTCATCTCCATGAACTTGGAAAATATCATATGCAGTTTCCGTTCAAGGTTGGCGTGAAGCCTAGAGACATTAATCAACATTAAATGCCGGTGAAATCCACTAATTTGGTTCGTTATCATCCAGTTTTTTCCGGCTAAGTTTATTGTTTGCTTTATGTTCCCTACTAGGAAGCTTTTGAGTAACAAGTTCGAAATTCGACTTCTCCAGGCTGTGCTCAGTATTTTTGTTCACGTTGCATGCACGCACAACAAAAAATGCGCACGCAGATAAACGGGATGATTTTTTATTGTGGGTGATTATATGTCACGAATCAACTACTCGTTTCGGATTTTCCACACTTCGTCTTCTTTAGTTGTTTGATTTCTTCAGTGTTTATTCTGCATGCTTCTTGTTTACGTCCTTCAAATAAGCTGTTTTCTCCTCTGTAACCTGAAAATGGAAATGAAAAACGAGACTTATTAGTAATCAGATTGATGGTGGTCTGGCAGTTTAGAGCGTTGATTTCCACCTTGGAGATCGGAGGTTCTAATCCCAGCCACCACCGGTCACTGGTTTTGGACGGTAGTCCACTGTCGTCCTTCTTGTCACCATCCCAGACATTTTGGGACCTTATGTGGTTCTCTGTCACTCCAAATCTCAGGGTCAGGTTACCCGTTATCATTAATATTGGAGTGGACCTTTGTGGCTATGGGGTATACCACTTAAACTACACTCATGCGCAACCAAGTAATAAAATAAGAAATTTTTCGTCAACTTGTGTTGGTACATCTGTTCAGATACATCCGCTATGTCTGGAAGTTGGCACATGCTCGTATTGACCTCAATGGGCAGTGGTCAAACCGTCGTGGTGGACTTTAGGTCTCTCTGTCCCAGGTCCGAGTTATGTCGACCTCGCCGGGAACTTTCCTTAATTTTTTTGTGGTTCTCTTCGTGGAATATTGTGACATTATTATTACGTAGCAAACAGAAAGTAAAGGAAAGAATAAAACGAGTATAGCCCACTCTCCAGCACGGAGAAATAAATAAGTGAATGTTTTCTTGATCAACTTCCTGTGATTAAACCGCGTGTTTCAGCATGCATAATTCCATTAAGAAAGCACTAAACTGCAAGAATATATAAATCCCATAAGGTATTTCGTTTAGTAAGAACTACCCTAGGGAAGATTTTATAATGTCGGTTGAACCAAACCCTCGACTCGATCCAGAAGGGGGGGGGGTGAACGGGAAGTCAACACTACCGTAGATTTGTTAACAGGAACCGGCTGTATGATCTGTGAGGGGGCATTGTTTGACAGACGGCCTAGTCTCGCTGGCAGACAGCACATCTGCACCTGTCCAAAATTCAGGTCAAGGCTTGCGCCAACGAATTTGCGAACGACGGGACAGCGGTTCTACAAGACAATGGATGCGCGTCAAGCGGTGGATGGCCGTATCACCAATCAGAAGAGAGGTTACCCAATGGAAGTTTGGACCAATTAACCTGTGTTGCAAGGATTCGTGACAGTGACTCTCTTCCTATGCAGACAATGTGTTCTGAGCTAATAAAGTGGAATGGTTTGAAGGCAGGAAAGGCTTCTCACTTAAGCTAGTGGGGCGGAACAAAACATGATCCGACTCCAGGTAAAATTCTGATTCTTCCGTTATTGCAACTGTGATTAAGTCCCCTTCTCTACCGAATGTTTCCTCGGTAATACGTACGTGCAACAACTTTGAGCCTATAGCTCCTACCACGCAACAGAATTCCCGTTATGAGGGTGAATCTCAAGACGATCACATCAGATTCAGGTGTACGATCTATACGAGTATTAAAAAGACCAACAGATATACAAATTGTGATTAAATGGTATGTCTACAAGACGAAAGTCACCGTTACCTGAGAATTCTTCATCTTCAGATAAGAAATATCAGATGGAAAAACAGTCAGTAAATAAGCCGCTGACTCGTTCATCCGTAGTTGAGCCATCTCACACAATCGTACAAACATCCGTTTTACACGTAAGGATTTCGGCATATTTCATTAACACAGGGCGACTGCAGTTAGCAGTTCTGGGGATTTCTCAATTTTGTTGGAAAATCCTTGGTGAAAAGTGCTGTTGAAATGTGATTTCTTGCGAGGCTAAGAATTTGTAACAAGATTCCAATCCGTTCATCTCTCGAATTACATCCGCTGGGGTAAATCGGGGCATATCTTGTTTACTGGTGTGCAAGGTCGCTTTCATCTTCATCCACATTCATACTACTTATAAGTAGTCTTCGGTGTTATCCAGGTCGGGGATGTGCAAAAACGGCTATGTTCGTCCTTTTTGTGTAAAGACGAAAATTGAAAAGAAAAAAAACATTTCATGCGTTAGCTCACACAGTTATGGTATTAAAATTGCTATTTCGATTTCGAAAATACTCGTCGAATTTTGAGGTTCCAACGCCGAAACCAAATGGTCATGGCATCGAATTGCGAGGTACTGGGCTCCAAAAGATTAAAGGTTGATATTTATTTCATGATGTTGAGGTGGAATAGACGAAAGCTCCTTGCTCCTTGAAGATCTCCAGAATTTGCAAGTTCATGTGACTATTCCGAGCCAGGTACAACGGCAAACGCACCAAATTTGGTTAGAGTTTTATAAGGTGCACGTGCTGATGGACGGTGATTTATCCGACGTATGAAACCGAGTACACCTTGTTACAGATTACTGGGTCAGTTCATACTTATACCATAGATATGCTTAAATTATGCACGACAATTTGTATATAGCTATTTGGAATGCTGTCAGCTGATAACTTTGGACACGGGTCCCTGTGGTAATAACGATGGTGTGGACACATCGTACGTCACCATCGGAGTTAAACATCTCCTAATCTGTCCATCCCGCTAATTACATAAA
Organism: Fasciola hepatica; assembly: GCA_948099385.1. Taxonomy (NCBI): domain Eukaryota; kingdom Metazoa; phylum Platyhelminthes; class Trematoda; order Plagiorchiida; family Fasciolidae; genus Fasciola; species Fasciola hepatica. The sequence continues at coordinate 1,470,691 of CANUEZ040000112.1, read as the reverse complement.
GGAGATATAAATGCATAAACTACTCTCTTCAGTTCTTTTTTTATATTTTTTATACAAAAATCCAAGAAGGAAGCCGCGGCTAATGAGTGGACCTCCGCATATTTATCGGTGACTTTAACTGGCATGACATTAATTTCCTCATCACGCTTGCTTTGATGAATTTAGTACTTTTTCCCACCAGACTTTGCGCACAACTAGACTTGGTTTTTGCAAATAAATCGCAATCGTTCAGTGTTCAGAAACATGCATCCCCGAGCAGCTTTTATCGCTGTATCTTGAAAGTATGTACGGCAGTATATAATAAGACCGACCGGTGCACTATGTTAAGAAGATCATCCAGAAAAATGAATTGAAGAAATTGTTCACCCGACAACCCGGTAAAGTTAATATCCCCGGTTACCCCAACCAGTTTTTCAACGTTTGCAAACCCCAACCATTCTGTCTTCCATGAACATATCACTGATTACCTTAATTTTTCCTTCAATCATTGTTGCCCATTTAAGCTATCTACGTCCAAACTAATCGGTATTCTTCACCAGTACCTAAACAGCTGCGGAGAAAGAAAGAGCAGACTTACAAATGTGGACGGAGAACGCAAGTGAAAAAAAATTGCCAATCTTATCAGATCTAAAGTTAAACACCTGGATAAGTTGTGGATAGGAAACGTCAGTTGTCATAGCATGCGGGAGGCCATAAAACACCTGTGACAGTAGCTCAATCATGAAAAAAACGTTCATGAATAAAAACTCAATTCCGATTTCAGCTCAATGTCTCAGTCTTCGACAACTCACTTCTGCCACCAGCTATCGCATCCATTATGTTTTTCCAACAGTTGTGCAAAGTGAAGATAAATAAAGCTCCTGGCTCAGATGAGCCACCATCTATTGTACATAAACAGTGTGTTAATGCCCCTCCGGTTCCACTAGCCAATATCTTCAGCGACTGTCTAACAAGCGGGGAAATTCCTGACATTTGGAGACTGGCCAAGATAACGCCTGTCCCCAAGAAAAAACCCGGGAAATAACGCCCCGTCATCTGCACTTCTATGATGCTCAAATTGTTTAAGGAGTTTTTCTTACCGTGGATTAACTTGAGGTCTGCTGGAGAAGACACACCAGTTCGCTTATCAGTCTTAGTGCTCCACACTTGACACCGTGGCTTACATAGCCCACTCCGTAGCTTCGACATTAGACAGGAAATGTAAGTGTGTCAGAATGGTGTTTTTAGACTGCAGAAACTCAGTCGGTTGCCTTGATCGATCAGTATTGCTCAGTTTACTCTCCGCAAGTAGTGTTGAACCAAAAGCCTGCAAGCTGATTTCAGACCGCCTCACTAGTCGAGGACACTTCGGTTGTTCCAATAGCAAGAAGTTCTCATCTCTTCCAGTTGACTCTGATGTCCTGAAAGGTGCAATCTTTTCACCGTTTTTTCTTTTCTCTGTGCGGCAAACAACTTCCAATCCGATCGACATTCAGTGATTGCAGATACGCCGACGATATAGTTTTAGGATGTGAATCACCGACACCCGAAGGAACTTTATAAATTCAGAAAAAACTAAATGAAGTTGTAAACTGGTCTTCATCTCACTCTCTCGTACTGAATACTTCTAAATGCCAGGATGTATCATTTTCCTTACTTCCTGATGAACCACATTGAGTCCTCACTAAAAAGTTTCCCTTCATATCTGCGGATAATGAACTTATACCAATATCACCAACGGTTAAATATGTTGGCGTTACACTCTCCCAGGATCTTTCATGGTCCATACATGTTCAACAGGCATTGGAAAGAGTCAGGAAGTTGTCATTTTTCTCTCTCCGTTTGAGATTATTTTCAGTCCCCTACCAGTCAGTTTTTTAATTTGTGACTGCATAGCTTCTGCCCCACTGGTTGTATTGCTCTCCAGTTATTCGCCCTGGACTTTTGAATAAGAATTTCAGCTTGATAATGAGGTCCGTAAACGCATCTCTAAATGTAGTAACATATCCAGAGATACACTCATTGATACTATCACTGATAAACACAATAAACAAGCACCGAAGTGCATTCTAAAAGCTGTGTCCTCATGCTGCACGCGCTGGAATTTTGCATTCATATTCACCCGCTCTTCTGCATACTGCGATTCTGTTTTGCCTCATCATGCCCGTCTGGTTGCTGGTCCGATGAAGATCACCATGGTAAGTCTGTGCACAGACTTATGGGACTGTTTGCTTGGATGAAAATTACCATGATTTAAGCGTCTACCGCCTTAACCACTCGATTCACCTACCAGCGCCTAGGCATATACCTAATACTAAAACACGTTGTCATACCATACTTACGCGCACGGATTATGTTCATAGTAATTAAACTAATTGTTATTATTTTCGGTAGCTGAACTGACTAGCTGGATATGCACTTTTAGGGCCGTTGTTTTGTCTTTCATGTGTGTGACTGTTATAAATTCAGAAATATGAGCCCGAATTCCATCAAGTTTTCTTCATGAGCAGGCGTATAAACCGAACCTAACTACTTAGGGTTTTCCGGATTTTATGTGGCATAAGGAGAAAAACAATCGTCAAAGTATCTACATAATTACATATTCATTTCAGTCGTCTTTTGGGTTCATGTAGCTAACTGCTATGCTAATTTATAATTTTAACAACAATATTATTGACCACTTTAGTTTTTTTCAGATCTCATCTGTGAGACAAGATCCGTGTTCGTGATTAGAACGCGTTTAACGCATTCGGTAAAAGATCTGTTTCATTTGCGTCTTTCCTAAATAAATCCTCAGTCCCATGGGATACCGAGATAGATTTAGTCTGTAAAAAATTCCCATAGCCTGAGTTTAATCACATTATTATATTTCTGTCGAGGTACAATGATAAGAATGAATCGTAAACAAATCAGTTGCTCTTGCGCAGATATTCCTAGGGACTGGAACGTCCAGTTTGACGAGGTGTTCTGTCCAACCGACCTCCTTTGTAAATCTCTGTCTGTTTCCATGCATTCGGGAGTCAGTTTACTAATGAAACACTGCTTACTCGTTATAATCCATAAGACGCCGGGTCAATTAGTTGGGCGTTGGACAACGCTCGTTCGGACGTCACCAAAATCAATCAACGCTTATTTGCGTAAAGGCCGTTCAATCCACTTGGAGACAGTCGTAAATCGATAGAAGAATGCAACGACGTAGTTTGTATGCTTTTCATCATATTGGATTCAGTCCGCTGGACCTAGTCGCATTCAATGTCATTTCATAATTGTTTCTAGAGTAGTCATCTAGTTCCTTATTCGGTATTCAGTGTATATTCTCCACTACAACTAAAGCTATTTTCGACGTGATGTTTTCTGTACCGCATTATACCTTCCGAACGTTTGCAGAATGTTTGCTGAAAATCTTTATTTACGTTCTTTGAAGTTGGTCTACTTCAAAATCATAGAATTTTGGTTCCGTGATATGATTTCGTCGGTACTCTGTTCCCCAGTGAGGTTTTGCCCGAGTAGGTTCGAAAATGGTAAAAACTAATTTAATATTTGACTACTAATAAGTAGCTAAATTTGTTTTCAGTGAATACTTTCATGTACGGCGGTAATGTGCTTGCCGTTTAAAGAGCTTTTTAGGGGTTTAAATTTCCCAATACTCACTTTTATTCCCTGATCTTAAGTGGTTTCTCATTATTCATTAGTACTTGCATGCAACCGTATACTTGTTATAAAAAGCCGAACAAACTGTTTTCATTTTCTTTTTTTATAAGCAGTATCTATAGATGGATGGACAAAGTGTCTCAGAACCACGTTACTGGTTTAGTGGTTATTGCTGCTGATCAGCCTTGCGTATTCGGCACTTCTCTGTCCATACATCCTTATAACTGTACCCTCTAGTGTGTGGTTATCAGTTAGGATATTTTGATGTCTGTATTTTCGTTTGGTTATTAGCATCTCTCATTGGCATCAGTCCGTTCGTCTGATTATACTTACAATTCAAAGGACATTGGTGATGTTTCATCCTGCGCGCCAAAAATCATAAGCAGTACACCGAGATCCAACTATGGCCTAAATATAATAAACAGAACTGTAAATCATGCGCCCACTATCCTGGTTGGTCACAAACAGTATCTCTTGTGTCATTCAAATGAGTGTTGAATGTTTCTGTCAATATTATTTTCAGCATAACTGTTTTGGTTGATATTGACGGACTTAGCCCGGCCAAGATCTGGTGTGACGATCGGAAATGGATGGCTCAGTACATAACCTGATACTTGAACCAACTATATAGTTCTTCAGTAAGCAATATGTACACTTAGTGCGCAACCCGTGAAAATGCCTCAGATCGCTCCTTTGAGCCACGAGAATGAATATATAATAATTCTCACGTCTTGATTGTTCCATCGTTTTTCTCTGAGGGAAGTGTCTTTGTCTCTCGGACTGAGCGGTTTATGTTCTGCCGAGCATAATGCGAACCGAAACAGAGGAAATTTGAACTATGCGCAATGCGAACCCCGTCGTAGGTGATCCACGACGTTGATCGTTCGATCATCCTTGATATTTGATAAATAAGCCACTTGAAGCAACTTTTTCTCAGATATCTGGCGACAAATCGTAGCTCTTCGTTTCAATAAAACCTCGAGAAATTATTTCACGAAGTCGGGAATTCGCAAATACAAACAAAATCTCGAGTGGATCCTATTGTTACAAATCTTGCCATCCACCTCTTTGGAATTCCATTCGTAAGCATAAATGTCATCCATATTTAACTTGCATGTGCGTACTACCAGTTAGGCTGCACGGTGATTTGAGTTAATGGATTCCGGTTGACGGAAGCAAAATGTTTTGCCGAAGCCTGCTAAACTGCAAACTAACTGATAAATGCCGAATGCTGCTGTAATTCGGGATGCATGAACCATGTAAGTGAGTTGATTTGATTCGTCCTAGTCCCCGGTGTGGTCCCGTAGTTCATTTGGAACCAAAAAGTAGATGACTCCCGTCCGTGAGTTCCATTTTTGCCGAAATTGACCAAGTAAGTAAATATTTGGGAAATTTGAACAATTAGATTATTTGATGTAGTCAGTAGTTGATTATTTACCTATTTTGTGTGATGATTCATTATGTAACAGCAACGTTGAACCCATCATTAAAAACCATATTATATTCGTATAGCTGTATTATTTCGTGTTGACGTGAAACAGGCCGTTGTGCTGCTGCCCGGATAGCCTAGTACTGACGTGGGTAACTCCCGATCTCAGTAGGTATGCGCAGCTAAGGACTTCAATCCGGATAGAGCAGATCTACTATTGTTTGACTCACTAGGAAAATTGTCCGCTGCTGGTACTCTCACCCCCCCCCCCCCCCTGTTCTTTGTTCCCCTCTCTTTCCACCTAAAAAGTTTGTTCATTTCCACTTACCCGTCTTATTTACATGAACAACGCAGCAAACCGATCCTAGACATCAACTTTGAAGAAAAATTATTTCCATCAATTTCACAGAAATTGACTCGAAGCTCTCATAACTCTAAAAGAGATTTCCGCTAGTTGGTTGAAACACTGGCAAAGGAGGGTGGGAATCCCTTCGGTAAACAGATACAGAGAAAAACCAAACAAACAAACACACAACTGGTAGGCGTGTGAATGATCCTAAAAATGTTACATTTCGATGAGAACAATCAGTTGAATGACGTGAACTGTTTACATAGACCAATGAATTTCGTCACTTAGAAGATGACCTGAAACATCCGCTGGAATACTGAAAACCGAAAACAATGTGTGTGATTCGCGGCAAATTGAAGTGCTATCACGTACACAAAACAACATTGGACACTAGAAAATTTAAGGAAGAAGTACAATGAAATGGAGTTTTAATACCGGGGGATTTAAACCACTTATACAATGGTCCATTATGCAGACTTTTCATTGCTTTGATGATTCGATCAGTCAACAATTTTCCGTTGACATTCCCGGTTCAGCAATATTTTCCGGGGCCGTTAGCAAAGTGTATCTTCCGAATCAATTATCCACCACTAAAATGTCGCTCTCAGTAAACTAACGTGACCAAACAACTTGTTTTATTGAAGTTCTCAATCTATCCGACTCTTCGTAGATGTTATTCATCGGAAATTTATTCCAGTTCATCACGTTTTGAAAACAACACGCATCTGTCAACTGAGAAAACCGTTATGTACATTTTATTTTGCTTTTATTGGTATATTGGTTTGTATTTTGTGCAATGCGCTATTTCGTTTTAAAGTTTATATATGAAACAGTCATTTGACATCTCGGTATGATGGAATCCATTCTTATTGGGGACCATCTCGAAGACTTAATACGTCTCCATTAATGTGACTGCATGGACAAGCTGTCTCTGATCTTGTTTTGATGCAAATCCTCATCCGTATCATACTCAACACCAGTGGCGTGCATCTTCTCATTAGCCGCACTCCAGCCAGCACCCTTGAATGATCGATTAGCACCGAGGTTTCAGATACGTGATGTTCTAACATCTCGCATCCGACCACTTTTCCTTTGATGTGGACTGCTCAAGATGAGAACAAGACTGCGATTTCAGTCATATTTCTTTTTTAATTTGGAGATCATCGAAAATCGAATATTTTCAGACCTTGCCAACGACAGGGCAACAACATGGTCTACGATGATTATAGTCACTACTCCTCTCAAAACAAGACTCCGCCCAGATGATTTGTTTTGTTTCGGATCGTGTTTGCGTGGCAAGGTATTCATCGAGTTGTTCATGTGGAAATTCGATGAATCACTGGAAGAATTTATGAGATATATGGTGCGCCTCAATTGGTGTGAGATATGACAAAATCAGTGTAATCTTTAAGGACGTATCGTACAAAATAGATGGAGTATCAGACGGATCAACTCATGCCAACATATGGAGTAAGCTGTTCGGCATTCGGTCATGGTTCAGTATGCTAGGTCAGTGATTTTCTATGGGAGTTACACGTGTTTGATCTAAAATCACAAAAACAAAGCATCGTGAGCCCAGCTCAGAAAGAGTGTCTTATCGGGTTCTCACACGTACAATAATCTGACCCTTACAATAGAATGCTTGATTATTCGGGGTTGTCCTCTCATTGCCGACTAAGCGCAGCTAAAATCTATTGGGATGACTGAACTTAGTCCGTTTTGAAGTGATTACCTAAGTAATGATATTCATAATGATCCTCATCGGCTAGTTTCGACTCGTCGTCGGACGTGTGAGGCTGTGATCTGACCAGAGTGTAATGCCTAATTCAGAAATCTGATCCACTAAGTGACGATAACAGATCAGGTATTTAATAGATAGGTAATCGTACTGTTTCATCGATATAATCATTTCTTAGCAAATTCAAGTCTCCCATCACTTGTACACGAATTAATTAGTCAATCACTGTAGATCGTTCGTAAAGCTATGCCTGTGTCGTCATTAGGCTTCCAGCAAAGAAGTCATCTACCATCGGAGTGGATCGCTGGGTGAACAGCGGCGTCTTATCGTTCAGTGCTGGTGACGTAAGGGTGCTATATTATCTAGTACTGACTTTGAACGAAAGGTCGAAAGCCAGTCTTTTTACAGTGTCTTTTGATTATTGGGTTCACCTCTTATGCCGTAATTCACTCTAAGTGTAATGGGAAAAAGTTAGGACAGCCTGGTGGTAAGCTGTTTGACTCATCTGTCACAGTGAGGACGCGAATGTGCACTGCACAAGGATGAAATATTTTTACAGTTCTTCCACGGTTTCTGTCGTGAGTTAAGCTTAGGTGATGCATGATAAGTCATATCACAGATAAATGAATTCTATTACTCATACTGAGTAAAGCATTGTTTATGAAATGGTGCATCAGGCAGTATCAACGTTCAACCTACCACTGAAAGTCAATAAATCACTGCAAAACTGTTTAATTTTTGTTAGGAATCGTTATAAGTGTATATCCTCCGATAAAGAGAGGAAAAACCACCATATTCAGGATTTTCGAGGTGTTTCAACAAGACCGCACACTCAAAGTTCCTATTAGTGATTTCACACCGTTACATTCATCGGAATTACCGTAATGACTATTCAAGTTGTCCTCGCTGGAAGTGGGAGTGTGATTTCAATTTTCTTGTACCCATCGGTCATTTAATTAAAAAAATGATCTAGTCGATTGTCCCTGTGTAATGTGTCCGTTTTTTGCACCTAAATGGAGAATTCATAGACATTACTTAAAATCTAATCCAAGCATTCCTTATGAGTAGAAGTCAGAGTTTCATTCTTCAAGATATTCGTCTTTTGAACTAGGAGGAACATGTTGTTTTTATATATAGACTTTTGCTGTTAGTTTCTGCTTGCCTACAGTGGATAAAGCAGAGTCTATAGTCGGTCAGGTCTACCAGGATGTATGAGAGAAACGAGCAACTTGATGCTGAGAATTTAAGTAACGAACTAAACAAAGCACTAATACTTCAGACATGGTAACGAACTGCAAAAAAGCGCAGTTCTATCCAACAGCAAAGTTGGTCAAAGGTAGCGGGGTAAGGTTATATTTAGTCCAAAGTTGCGCATAGATGAAATGAAAAAAAAAAACAGAGCCTAAAGTCACGACAGTCCACCGCCGTGTCACAGAGAACCGGGAACCGTGACCATGAAACTTGCAGTGATAGGTGATATAGGGTCAAGTGTACCCCGGTCTGTAGTACTACTCAGTTGCCCAGTCTGGAGTTGGAGTGCGACTTAAATGAATATAACGTAGCATTGTTTTCCAGAGTACACCTCTAACCTATGAAGAACAGAGTGGAACTGTGTTCCTTGGTGGACAATGACGATTTTGGATTTCCAGAAGGGAGTTCATGTATTCTGCTATTTAATGACAACATATCCTTCACGACCGTTTGATCTTGATTCTGTCTCCTTTGATCATCCCACCCTGTTGTTGTGCGATTTGTCGGAGTACGACCACTGTCTCAAGAAGCAAATTTTTGGAACCACACTTGAGGGCTAAGGACCATTTGCCACTGAGACAACGATTCAATCCTCGCCGAAATACCACCCCTACTAGTAATCAGATATCATGACCATAATATAATGTTCTCAAACGGTTAATCGTTTTCCGAGTAGAAATGACGGAAGAAATTGGTTCATATGATTTTGTTTCTCAATGTATTTTCAATTTCGCCGCTTTGGTGAGCATATAACCCCGCGTCTTTTCCGATCAGCTCGCTCAAAATCCATGTCGCACGACCGCGTCCATCAGGCACGTGACTAAAGATCCACCATTTACTATTGCCGTTTGCTTGTATTGATTCGATAGTCTCTGTGGGCGGCGTGGTGTGTTGTCAGTTCGTGTTCATCAACCAAGGATCCAGGTAATTAAATCATTTTGAGACAATCGGGTTGCATCCTGGATGACCTGTACATTGTCCACCCACCGCGCCACATATCAGTTCATGTAAAGAAAAGTGTAGTATGAATAAAATTACCAGTCACACATACTTGCAATTTCGGTCTTCACAGCCCATTTCTAGGTGCGCATGTTTCCGGTTTCGAGCTGCGTTAGCGTATTCCCGGCTTTCTAAGAAGTACACCGTCTTCCATTTGTTGTATCGCACCAACTGATCACAGTATTCTATCGCAGTGATACAGAGGTAGAGCACAATGTGCAGAGTCATAAGTCTAGTAAGAATCAGGTACAACTAGATTTTTGTTGTCTTTTCCCCGTCGTTTTTCTGGCCATCTCGCATCGCTTCTCAGCCAAAACCCGTTGTGATAATCACCCTGATGAAACAGCACCAGAAACACTTTATTAGGGATCCCCGTTCTCCCGTGTTGCCCAATTATAAGCCACAGGTTTTCTCGCCGTAACTCAGCTGTGCAGCTCTGTTCTCAGTCGAGAATGCTTACGGCTTGAAATAATTCCACTCAGCCTGTTTTCGCATGGATTCTTTTCCCACTGGGTTCGAGAATACATGGTGAGGTGTTTTGCGACCGCCCACTAGGTCTAGGGGAAAAAAATCTCCTCTGCTTTCAAACCATTTCGAGTTATTAGTACCAAAGCGAAGGTTCATGTAGGATGCATGGCGGTCATAGCCAAATTCTGACCCACAAACTTATTGGTCCACCTATTATTCACAACCTGCTCTTATGAGTGATGAGTCTGGTTACAAATCCCACTGATTTATTCGGTTCAAACAACAGTTCGCACTTGATTGGTCTCTCAGTCCGCATTGTTCGCTCCAATCCTGTCCTCGGTTCAACATAGTCAAAGATACACTGGTTACTCGCCAAAGTATCATGCTGTCTTCTAAGCGTACCAGGTCACCTATTAGCAACGTACCATGTATATTGAGAATGTGCTGCCTCAACAAAGGTGAATGCGTGTCGATCGTAGGGAATGAATGTTATTTGACCGAAAGTTTATCGATATAAGGAAAACAAAAGTTGTTGTCGGTAACTCTTCCTGGCGTAGCCTTCAGAACTTGTGCAATGATAGCCGTATTTTCAGAAAACCAGGTTTTTATAAACTGAAATGTAGTATCACAAATACCGATAAACTTTACCTGATTGTCTTTATTAAAAACTTCTTCCTTGTGATACTTGGCTGAGAAACGATGCGATCAGACTGTGGAACGACGGGACAACCTTTAGTAGAAATTCGGAAGACTGAGGACCACCCGTTTAGACTGACGTAGTAGTACAGTTGTCAGACTGAAGGAAGCTATTTTGGTGTCCGATCATTGTAAATGTGGGAACCTGCTGAGACACTTACTGGGTTGAGCTCATCAAGTTTTCTGTGATTTCAAATCAAACACGTGCAAACCCTAGCGGAAGAGCACTGCCCCTTACACAGTACAGTGGTGTCTGGAGGTAAAAAAAAAACCAACACACGAGCAAGGTTTGATATGTTAGCTGAGCAGGTTTGAATTCGTGTCCGTTGTCGGCGAAACACAATGCGATATATCTGTTCTCGGGTTATTGTTTAAAAGCTTACGGGGTGAAATTCCAGCTTGCTTCGTTCTGGTGCGCTGTCAAACACGCTAGAACACACTTATCCAATAATGGAAACTCTCAATGGCGATATTTCTCATTCGATTTTTGTGTCACGATATTCGTTTCGTTTGCTTCCTTTTCGTTAGGTAATAATGACACAGCATATCAGTAAGGGAACCGTGGCCAGCTAGAGACTGCCGACTGAGGAGAGTGGCCGTCGGAGGTGACAGGGCTCGAACCCGGGGTGGAAGGGTCTGAAGCCTACTTTGATGACTGTTTGACCACCACCGGTCAGGATTTTAGATAATTGTCGAAAAATTAACCCCATGATCAATAAATGTCACAGTTTGTACCGTCGTTTTCACTCATTTATACTCCAACATTACCGTCTATTGGACCCGAATATATCATCATAATAATATTGAGTTTTTTGTCACTTTAATCTCATTTGGACTCCAAGGTGGATATGGGGTACGCCTACCTGATGAGTGGCAATGACCGCGAGACCGGCAGTGTTCTTCCAGGGGTATTTTGTCCTGTCATTCAGAGACAATAACAAATTGCTTATATCAATCAGCTTCGTACTTCTTATTTATTGTATATTAGTTGTACAACATTTCAGAAAGAGGGTTTGGGTCAGTTAGAGGCTACCAGATGGGGAAAATGATAAGCGACGGCACGATTCAAATCCGGAACAGAAGGATTCGAAGTTCAGCATGTTGACTGCTTCACCACCGCCGGTTTTGGCCGCATTCAGTTTGGTCTTGGTCATAACTCGGCTATACAGAAATTACATTATTGATAATGAACGTTGATATCTTTGTCACTACGGTATCAGTTTCAAACCTTTCATTCACACAGATCGGTAAAACAAATAAGCACTTTTTGAATATGTACACCAATACATAGAAATCTACTACGTTGAGCTAAAAAGGGGGAAAAGCTAAAAAGATGGAACCTACTTACGGTAACAAGAAAAAAAACCACAGATTCTGGGAGTTCTTTAACCCTGTGACATGTTCGGGAATACTTCTTCGTGTGAGTGGCTACAGTACCGCTAGGTTATCCTTGATGTGAAGACAGGGTAAAAGCATAAATTGTTTGTAAAGTGCAGCGAGATTTCTTCTACGGTTTCACTCCCTTTGCTGCTGCAAATGAGTGGCCTTGATAACAATATCTGCAGTTGCTTGACCATTTACCACTTCGCATGTTCAGACGGAACCTTCCGGGGTTAAAAACCGTTAAAGCGGACGTAGAGAATTTAGGTCCAAAGAGCTGTATTGGGCGTTTCTTTAGTAGCTAGCTTACCTGATTTCCTTTCTCATCGTATGCAACCGCGAAGTGCGTCCAATTTTCGTGCAAAAGATCAGTGTATTGATCGGTCGAATCAATCTTTCTCCTGAGTTAATACTGGAAAGAGTACAGAAGAATTCACCTTTTTTAAGCCATATTTCATATCCCTTTCATATTGATGATCCACCACCATTCCACCAATTCGAAAACAGAAATTTGAAACAATGTTTGCCCTGTATCCAGTGAATAAGGAAGGAAAGAGAATATATGGAGCGAGGTGCAAACATTTCGTTCAATTTTATCGAACGCGGGAGTGATATATATATACATATATATATATATATATATATATATATATATATATATATATATATATATATATATATATATATATATATATCAGTTTCTGTGATACGGCACAACAGATGCACAGTGGATAAGACGAGGTAAACGTTTATCACAAGTAGGTCATCAGTTCCTGTGGGCTAAACGACAGGGAAGACAGATCGTTTGCAAAGGTAGTTTCTGTGCCCACAGAGAGGGGTTTCCGTTTTGACCAACATAGTTTCACCAAACACAAGCAGTTTTGTATTCCGGTTGCATAATCGTATCTTTAGGGTAACCTCACTCTCATTCATTTGCATCGTAAATTAAGCTCCACTCTAAGCCGAACATATGTAGTAGTCCAATTAGACATAGCGCAAACAACTACAAGACTAAGATTCAACAATCATTATGACAGGCATATTGCTCTTTAAGCCTCACATGTGGTTTGCCAGTTCACTTGTAGTTGCGTTGACACATGAATCGGCAGAACATAACATAACTTGGCTCAAAGAGTGATTGAACGTATTTCAAAATGGTTTCAGCACTCAATGACCCAGTTGGACTGCACGGAACAAATCCCGGCAAGAAATCCGGCATTGATTATTGGGAAGCATCTACTTTCAATAGGTCATCGAGTTGATGTCACTCGGTCACTCATAGTGTGATTACGCAACCGAAATAAAAAAACGGCTGCTGTTTAGTGAAGCTGCGTTGATCGAGATAGAAAACCTCTCTCTTTTGGGCATAGAAACTATCTTTGCAAACGATCTGTCTTCCCTATCGTTTAGCTCACAAGAATTGCTGACCTATTTGTAATAAACATTTACTTCGTTTTATCCACTATGTATCTGTTGTGCCGTATCACAGAAACTGATATATTCCACGTCCGCGTTCGACAAAATTGAATGAAATGCTTGCATATCGCACTATATATCTGCTTTCCGTCCCTAAAACAGAAACGAATAATGTTAATAAGATAGTCACCTTTCTTCTTCATACAGTGTGTTTCCTTGAATAATGCATCCTAGTAATCTACAAATTCATAAACCTGTGTTCATCTGAGATACTCAGTAATGTGCATTTTGATTCATTCATTGAAGAGGTATGTAGTGCAGACAAACCAAGTTGATTGATCTCTCCAAAACATGGTCCTACGGAACAGACAGAGTTCACTCCCACCGGTATTCACAATTTCTGCTGTCCTTTTTCTGAGATACTACAATGGACTACGCACTGCGAGAAAACCAGAGAGTGAATCCGTCTGCAGCGAACGTACCCGCGCGCACACACACATGGACAAATCATTGCGCATTCACTAATTCACACATTCATTCCCAGCGGCGTGCACACGCGAACCATTCTTACTGGTCAATAAATCGGCATTATTGATTTTCCTCTCAAAAGACTGTTCATCCGCTCACCAATGTAGAAACATGTTACAAACCACTTGTACACATGAGTGCTTCAATTTGTTTTTCTTGTTGTGTGTATGTTTGTTTGTGTGTGTGTGTGTGTGTGTGTGCTGTAGTTAACCGTCGAAGAGTGGCGTCTTAGAGACAAGGGGGGAGGGGGTACATGGTGGCTGGTAGAGAGCGGAATAAAAACAGTAAATTAATCTTTCAGTCAGTCGATCGACCGGAACAAAAACATTCGAACAAAGTGTATTTTGATCCGATCGTTAATCGACGCATGTGTATCCGGCTGGTCAGTTCGAAACTTCTTTTCTAAAGACCACCTGACAGGATAGTGTTGAGTGGGAAATGAATTTTGTTGAAATCTCAAATAATACAGTACCCTAGAACACCGCGTCCTTTCTCACCCAGGGTGGCAATCAGTCTTTTCACAAACTTTGGCAGATTATTACTTTGGTTTAGGCAGAATCTTCTTCGACCAGCTCGAGATTTTCCGTATGCTATTAACGGCACCGGTCTACATCCGTTTCCCTACCCTGTCAATCTCCCTAAACCCGGAACTTATTCCTACTCATCATACTGTTCAGTTGTAAGGTCAAAATCGATAAAAATCTGTTGTGAAAATTTGTTATTCCATGTTGTCCACTGGGGATTTTCATCCATAAACTCCTTCCGTTCTGTAGACTAGTTTACCGGGAAAATTGGAGCGACATGTAACCTAAGTTTTCTGTGTGAAACCTTGGTTTTTGCGGTCTGTAAACAAATTCTTGTTGCTGAAGTTATTGAAAAATGATCATTTCGAGAAGTGGCAAATTTAATTTATTTGTAAAATGATTCATCATACAGTGTGATAGATTATATAAAAGTGACGTATTGGGTTCCGCTCCGGCGGTTGGCCGTTTTTTTTTAAATTATTGTTGGTCAAATGCGTTCGGGGCTCTAATTATGCCATCGCAGCCAGTCACTTCCCATTGGGCAGCCTCTAATTGATCGTGACACTCTTCTCGGAATACTGTACCATTTTATTAGGACAAATAAAAAGGAAGTAAAACACTTTAAGCATTATAATCAAAGCCCGATTCGCCATTAGGGAACTGTGGAAGTACGGTACATTTGTTTCATCTGCGGCCTGTTCGGAGTCATCAACAATGCAATGCACACTCAACGAGCTTTACTGGGGTCTCGAACGCGAGATGCCTCGTTGTAAGATACACCCGTTACCGAACTAGATCTACATAGTTCATTTTACGGCAACGCTACTTTATGGAGCATAGTAACATGAAGTCCGAATTTCAGGTTAAAGTCCCAGATAGGACTCGTTAGTTATTAAAAAAAGAAGCGGAGAGAGCGTACACTTTTCTAACCGCGTTTCTGCAACGAACTTCTCGGTTCTAAAATGACAAAAATTAGTTGTCCTAACAGGACATTTGCGTACTTGAAGCGCGAGTGTCTGTTCACAGACGTCATCAAACACAATAGAAAGCAACACAAGTTAAGTGATAAATTATTGTGGCATTGTATCAGACTTCTAATCGGATAACGTAGCCTATGCAAGAACAGAAAAGCACATTGGGAAGGTCAGTTTACCACGTCCGTAGGCCTATGTCATTGTAATCTTGAGAAAATTGAACTTTTTTTCTCAAACCGCAGACATAATATTGACACTGGGCCTAGAATACATTGGGTTTAACAGTGGAGTTATTCCGCTTGCTGAGGAAATACCATTTCTTACCAACAGATTCATCCAGAACTGCGCTATTTCTGTTCCCTGGAAAAATCTAGTTCCTAATGTAATATGCAAGCGTCAGTGTTCTTCCGCGGAGGATAACTTATATTCAGTCTGCCAAACATTGGGAAAAGAAAATTCCACGAGCCCAAGGCTCAGTAAGTGCATCAAAACAATCCTACCCTCACATTAATCGAACACCAACACCCACAGCCTGCTCACTGCGGTACTTTTCATCTGGGAAAAGTCAAAAGTCATTTTTATCGACCGTAGATACGAACGCAGTTGGCACGGTCAGTTCCAATATGGGCTAAACCTAACGGTTTTCTACCTTGGTCATTTACTGATCTAATTTATGACATTATATAGCGGTGAGGCATACTTGCGAACAGTTTTGTTTTAATTGTCGTTATTAATCTTTTTGCCCCCGCTTCAATTCATTCTTTGGCATGACTAGTGAAATAGGCGTTATTCAACCTGTATTGAGAACCGAATTCCATGAGCAAACGTAGCCGTGTATACGGCAAGTCGGCACCTGTTTGTAAAAAAAGAAAATTCTGCGGTAGACAGAGAAATTACAAACTTTCTGTGACAGATGTCACGTGCTATTGTAACTCGGGAAACTTTGTGGTGTGATCATTCCATTTGCAGTAGGTTCGAATCCCCTGGGTGTGACTTTGTAGCTCAGCTGGTAGCCTGCACGAGGCACCAAAACGTAGGTTTGAACCTAGTCGAGGTGTCGACAACTTTGAACAATTTGGCTAACACAAAACAATTTTTGCTTACTAATTGATATTCAAATCATATGAAAGTAACGACGACTGCACTAAGTGAACCTAAATAAGTGCAGAGTGCTGTCGCTGTAAACACTGTGTTGGTCAGTGATCAGTTCTTTAACAAGCATAAACTTCTCAGACAACAGCTACGATGGTGCAAGCCTTATTGATTCTGAGTGACAAATCAATTTGTCGGCACTTGTTTAATTCTACAAGTCTTATCCTACGTCGACTGTATGTGCGAGGCCGTTCTTGAATGAATACTTAGTTACACGGTCGATTACAGGCAAGTGAAATTGGGAGTAGCCCGGTTCACTCACTCTTCTCGATAGCGTATTCCATCAGGTAGAGATGACCTAAAATGAACAACTCAGGATCCTACCTGGTGACCTAAAACAATGGAAAGGGCTCAACCGCTTTTATGAATAGTTTCTAAGGTTAGGTTTCGATCGACTGTTTCTGTGTATTACGCGGTCAAGCAGGTGTGAATGATTCTCAAGGATGTAGGAAATTTGATGTGAAACTATTTCGAGCCAACACGTCAGTAGGCCTGGCTTGTTTACGTTCAGTAGACGCGTGCGACAGGCTGGTTTGCAAGCCCTTTTGAAAACATCGTTTTTCAGGGTCAATACTAATATGGTCGAGGATTTCGTGTGGGAGAATGACAGAGTAAACCACTAAGCCCAGCTACACTGGGGCTTGAAGATGAAATATCATCGGTTGAGAATTTGATCGGTTTTCATTCACAAGGTACATCCACAAGCAAAGAAAAAGTGAAGGTCCTCCTTCTGGATTCTTGTCAGCTACATAATCTAGTGGGATCTCGATATTCGGGAAGCTTTATTTTGTAGATGGATATAGTTGTTCCAGATTATAAGAACTTGTCATATGACTCGATTTGTAGACATTCTGATCAGTATCACCAGAGTACTGAACAGGTGACAGTTAGTTTAGAATGCAATTAGTTTGAAACTACTTGAACCGGGGATAGAAACAAAATATCCAATATTAACACCTCCGTCCTCGTAGTCAATACTGTCCGAATTATTATGATTATTGGTATTATCCGTATCACTGGTATCGACAACGTCCTCAATATCCCTGATAGTTTTATCGTCTTCCTCTTTTCTAGTCAAGTCTAGTTAGGGATGCACTTCAGTTGTCCAAAACGAGCAAATTTTTAGCGGAAAGTAGTCACTGACATGCTTTGGAAATGGCGATAAATACTTGATGAAAAAACGGTGATTGTTGAACTATGCTGATCAGAAAGTCATTTGCGCCGATGAAGAGCTGGATAAAAAATAGACAATCGTGATTAAGTAAGCTTTTCTCGCAAGTCTTTCACAGGATCTTCTTTCGAAAAATCAAACCTTGATGGATATGAAATAACCAAATCATAAACCGTTGTAGTTCGTGAATATTTGTGTTGGATACGCTTCCGTTTTACCACATTATTAGTGTTTCCTGATTGGTCAGGAAGAGACTTTTATTTCGCACACTATAAATCGACCAATCTGAGTGGTACAAAAGGCTTCATAATTCACCGGAAGATTAGCATTGATTGAGATTTCCTCGTAGCACGCTATAACAATATACTGATTGCTTTTCCCGAATAACTGACTTTTGATATGATGTCAGCGGAAACTGATGTGAAAATGTCGATTTCGCAGATACAACCGCAAAATCGCCTGCAGATCCACCCACCGGTGCACTTGGTAAGGAGAGGCAGGGGTCATCTGATTGAAATCTGGAGGTTATGGCAAATTTAGTATGAAGACTAACGGACACTGTCGGCTATTGAGCTCGTGGTATTTTGATACACCATTGGACCGGCGGAGCTTCATAACCTCACGGGCTTTTCATATGGTTCCGATGAGGACAGCGGTGACTGGTCGACGGTTATGCGAACGATATTGTCTTGGTTAGAGGAACGAAACGTACGAGCGGTTTGTTTTTAACCAAAGAACACAAGCCCGACGAATCATTTGACTCTTGTGTTGTTGTCAAGAGCGCTAACACGATCATGCAATTTTTGCACCTGCCTAGAATACAGTGTTGTGCGGGACTGGATTGGGATTGGATTACGTGATTCCACGGTGCTTAAAAGGTTGTTGAAGGTTCTAAAATTATCACTCCAACAGTGTGCCGACATCTGCCGAGGCGAGGGAGCAGCCGAACAACGCATGGAGGCGATGAATGCATCAGACTCGCATGGTCTGTACAAAATAACATTATAGACACGCACGGTGCCAAAGACGGAGCGTCAGTTTCGTGGCAGGCCACACTTCGTGGGAAGAGACAACTGTCCGCCCTGGGGGAAAATGTGTGATAACTGCAAGAAGGGCAACTATTTCGCGCCAAAATATTTCCTCATGAAAACAGTGGACAGAGAACAAAATCATCTCAACACAGATCGAGTGGATGGGATGCAAATTTTGGCAGAGCGTAAGAACGTTTTGCCAAAATGCTGGTGAACAGGGAAGAGGTGGATTTCCAGTTAGATACGGGAGCATCGGTTAACACGAGGGCTCTGTCTAGTATTGCATCGACTACAATACAGAAAAGGTGATGAAGTTCATCCAAGAGGCAAGGCAATGCTGAAAGTTGTCAATCCCAAGGATGGACATCCATAGATCATCGACTTTATTGAGGTCAACCAGGGCTATATTCCCATCCTCGGATGTGAATCCATCGGAAATCTGGGTTTTGTGTCATTCCACTGTGATTAATTCATTCACCGTATATATCTGATAATGTCGAATGTTACTTGAAAAAATATGCCTCTGTTTCCGATCAGAAATCGGGAAGGTTTCTGGGAATTGAGACACTACACGTATGAAAATCCGCAGAACCTATGACGCTACTGACAAGGCTTATTCCGTACGTAGTTAGGGAAAGATTTGGTCGCCAGTTGGACATTCTCATATCGAAAGACATCCTGGTTAAATTTAGTGAACCGACAGATTGGGTAAATCATACTGTGATTGTGACAAGCATCCGGGGAAATTCGTATTTGCACTGATCCCGAACCATTAAACAAAGCGCTCCGGCGAGAACACTTTTCGTTACGTGTTTTTCACGATATTATTCCTGAGTTACCAAACGCGCGTTGCTTTACGAAAGTTGATCTGGCTTCAGTGTTTTGGCATTCAAATTTAGACGAAGCTTCGAGTTATTCGACCATGTTTGACACACCGTATGGCCGTTACCGTTGGAGCTGACTGCTTTCCTTTCCGAAGATAACAAGCAAAATGTTCCAGAAGAGGATTTCCCAAGCAATGGATAACTTACCTGGAGTGCTGTGCGAATCAGATGATATTCTTATTTTTGGCCAAAATATCGGTGAACACGACAGAATGTTCGATTATTGTGTCAGAACCGAGATCGGTTTGGAGTGTATCGAAAAATCGATGCGCCATGTGAATTTTACTGCTCAGTAACAGCGTAGTCGATTCTTTTCTTCAGCGAGGCGTCCGTAATAGAATTAAACTGAAACGGCACAAGTTGACATTTTGTCAAACAGCAGTCAACTTCCATTGCCACATTCTCACAAGCGAAGATGTCAAACCGGATCCAGAAAAGGCAAGCTCGATGGTGGATTTGCCTGGGCCAATCGATACGAAAAATGTCTCTTGTCTTAACGGGATGATCAATTACCTGAGCAGATTCTTACCAGATTCACCGGAAATGGCGGGACCGATCCACCGAACACCTTCTAAGGGAGAAAGGTGGATGTGGGCATATGAACAGCATTTAGCATTTGATCGCATACAGCAGCTTGTCGCGAAGGCCCCAATGCTAGTATAATATGATCAAACCTCACTTCTATGCATACAATGTGATGCAGCGGCGGAGTGCACATGCTACTAACCGAACAAGTAAGTAGTTGATTTATCAACGCAAATATGGACAGTTGTGGATTGATGACGAACGCGAATTTGTCAAGGAAACCAAACGCACTAAGGTGAACGACGACATACCAATCACCTGATTGCTCCTCCGTCTGGAAAATGACTGCCTTCAAGTGAACTGGACTGTCGGTATGCATACGAGCATTGTTAATACGTTTTTTGATGACACCCGAACGGGTGATCTTCACTAAACAACGTATATCCTAGGCACTGATTGTGGATTACAACAATGGTAGTCAACATGGCTTGCAGGCCGATCTTTTACAAAACGGGCGTCCGCTCGATGATCGCAGTAAGTTGTTAACAAATTGTGAATAGAAATATGCGCAAATAGAAAAAGAACTACTGGCAGTTCTGTACTCTCTGGAGAAGTTCAAGAACTACACTTTCGGCCGACTTACACACGTATATTTAGACCACAAGTCATTGATCGCGATCGTGGACAAGCCGCTATATCGAGCACCAAGAAGACATCAGTAGATGCTAACACGTCTCCAAAGTACAACTACGAACTACATTTTCAGCTAGGAAAACAAACATTCGATGGTGACACACTGTCACGGGCCCCACGACCGAGTATGGAAGACGAATGCAGAAATGAAACGGTAAACACTGAATTGGCAGTTACAGAATCTGAATCATCCCAAATCCACAGCGCTCCAAGGCAGATCCTTGTCTACATTCCCTAAAAATGTTATCACTTGAGGTTGGCCGGAAGATAAAAGAGTTCTATTAGCAGAAGTATTACCTTATTTCAAATTTCGTGATAAGGTAACAATAAAGGATGAACTGATTTTCCGAGGCGAGCGTTTGATGGTCTTTCGAGCTTTTCGAAAAGATGCTCTTCGTCGGTTACACTGTTCACACACGGGTACCAACGGATTTATCAGCCGAGCCAGAAGAACACTACTGACCAGGTACGGCAGAACAGCCTAAACAGATGGTAGCAAACTGCGAACTATGCAGAAGGTATGATCAGCGACAGGTGAGAGAACCGATGGAGATGCGCTCATTACCTGACCGGCCTTGGCGAATTGTGGCTTTGGGTATCTTCTACCATGGGAAGGACAGTTACGTGGTGACCGCTGATTACTACAGTGATTTTTTCGAAGTCAATCATCTGAGAACAGAAATTGTGAACAAACTGTGAGCAAACCTCGCATAATGTGGAATCTCGGTTCGAGTGATTTCTGACGGTGATCCCCAGTTTCGTAGCACGGAATTCTAGCAATTCTCGTAGATGTGGTATTTCAGCCATCACATCACATTACCACAGTCAGTCCAACGATGAAGCTGTCAAACAGGCGAAGCAGATACTGAAGAGATGCAAGGCCGAATTCAGCGATCTCTTTACAGTTCTTCTTGAGCTTCGAAGTATACCTTCTACAAAGGTGGGAACGAACCCCTACGAAATGCCTACTTGGAAGACGGACGCGCACTACCCTACCCGTTTGTGCTGGGTTACTAGACCCTGATGTCGTAGGGCCTTCGGTACTCAAGTTGAAACTGAAAAAGCGAATGGCGGTGCAAAAGTGATTTTACGATCAGGACAGCAAACCTCTGCATTCACTGAAGCCCGGTGACACAGTCTGGATTCAGCCAATAGAGCCGATAGAAAAATCCTAGACGAAAGTAGAGGCACCGTTGCACGTTTGTTTGGTTTATTGTCCTTTGGACTCCACGTTTCACGCACAAACCTCAGGTCATCCGACCGACCTGCACTCGGAAGCACCAGACTTGAGTTTCGCTCTTGTTAGAACTCATCAGTGGTGCATATCCTCCGCCACACAAGAGATCATACGTAATATAGTCTGAAGGTCGTCGGACAAGAAGATATAGAGTGTATCTGAGAAAATCAGGGGAAGGTGATAATGAAGAAGAGAAAAACAATGGAGGCAGCAACGAAGGTGAGAAGGAGACAGAAAGGGATGAGAAAGTGACTGAAGCAGATAGCACTATATAATCAGTGGTCGGCGAGAAGCACTCACCGTCTAGAACTCGAAGTGGACAAAGTTATCAGCCTATGCGCAAGTAGAGTTTTCTCAAAACAGGAAACATGTGTCGGATGTGCTTTTTTATCATATCGGAGGCGTTTCCCAATTGATCAGAAGGAGGCTTTTGTTTCACACACTGTGAATAGACCAATCTGAGTGGTACAAAAGGCTTTATAAATCACAGAAGAATTAGCGTTTACTGAGATTTCCTCGTTGCACTTTGTAACAATGTACTGATTGAAAAAACTTTCTCGACAGAAATTTCAGCACATAAGTCAATAGCGTCAAATTGCACGATGTATTCCGGACCATTTCGCTGCATCTTTACTCGTGCATACTGCAGTCAAGGTGATCATTTGTAAATGGTAAATTCAACGTTCTCATGAGACCAAAGGCAAAAGTGCACACACACACAATAACGATTGCAAATAAAACGCTACCAAGGTAAGGCTAACGTAACTATCCATTCTCGCTGTTTGCACAGTTCAGGGTGACGTTGGTTAGATCCTAGTACCTCCGCGTATCTCAATAATCGTTGATTATTTGTGACATAAGTGACGGTGAACGCCGTGCTCAGATTAACACAGTGATTTGTCCCCCATATTTGTTGCGTAATGGATGATTTAGTGTTCTGCGTGCGCTCGATGACGTCACTGATTCCGTCTGTCCGTTCATTGTTCTTTGTAACTAAACCGGAATGTGTTCAACCATTCTATTACGCAGTTGTCTCTCCGTTCTGCCGACGTAGGTGGCTGAGCACTCACACCTAAACTGGTAAATGCAATCTGACTTGGTGTGGAGAGTCAGCGGTTCTCTTATCGATGGTAGTTTCATCCGGGAGGTTGTATAGAGAATGATAATCTTCGCGGCACAATATGTACGATTAACGGCACAGTTAAGGTGTCTACGGAATAGGGTAATAACGTCATCACCTTTGTAAGGTAACTGTAGGAAGATCGTCAGTTTTGGGACTGTGGTAACTTTCGTTTTGTGCGGAGGTGGCTGTGAGTGTTTAGATACAAATGATTTTGGATATCCGTTGACCTCAAAAGTTTTGAACAAGGTACGGCACTCTTCTTCCAGCGTGTCAGTTGTACATATTTCGCGTGCCCTGTGGAACATGGTGCGGACGAGGCTGATGTTATACTTTACGGTGGCAAAGCTGGTGAAGTGTAGATACTGTCCTGACCACGTAGTTTTGCGATGGACTGATCTTCGGATTGAGGACATTCAGTTTACCATTTATAAATAATCACCTTGACTGCAGTATGCACTGGTGAAGATGCAGCAAAATGGTCCGGATAACATCGCGCAATCTAATGCTCTTGACTTCTGTGTTCAAATGTACTGATTGCTTTTCCCGAAGAATTGTTTCTTGACAATATCGACTTAAATTTACTCTGCGTAGCAGAGAGGGAATTTATGCGAGTTAGGGATGAATGTAGGGGGGGGTGTCATCAGAAAGTGCTTCACAACCCTTCACATGCAGAAAAATGGACTTTTTTCCTACGAAATCCAATAACTCAGAGTAGGATACGTTGCTGCACCTAGAAATGTTTTCAAGGGAAAGCTTGATCAACACAAAGCCTTTTACGAGCAAACCAGGGAATGACAGGCGAACAATATAATCAGCGACACAACACGCAAAAATGAATGAACGTCGAAATATTTTGGGTAGGTGCACATAGAGACCTCAGACGAGGAATGTAAAATGTTAGCCTTCTTACCCTAAAAAAGGTATCACATACATGCGGGGTCCACTTAAGATCCGGTTTCAAAACCATCAAGCATGGGGTGCGGCGGTCTTGCCTGATACCTATCAGCAGTCATAAATCAATAAATCAAGGGAATGAAAGAAGCAGGAACGGAACTATAAATAGTAGTGTTGATATGATGGTATGTGAGCACAAAAGCTCCGCTAGTAGAGATTCCATGTCATATTCTCCGAATCATTTACCCGCTGAGCGAGTGGATCTCGTGGACCCCACCCAGGAAGCCTGATGATATCATCCCGGCTAGTGGTGAAACGTTTGCGACCTACATGCCAAGCTTAAAGATTGCAAATTTATGAAGAGTTTTTGTTCAGTGATAAATATTTACCAAGACCGTTAAGATATCTCAAATGCAAAGAAAAACATTTGCTGTTTATTCTTATTGTTAATTTTTCTCTCCCCCGTTTTTTTCATTTACAATCCATCAGTTTGGTGACAGGATCACTATGGTGCCAAGCGTCATTTATGAGAAACACCAGTAAATATAATATGACTGGGTTACTGTCATTTTCCCTGAGGTAGTGAAACTTTCCAGCTTTGGGAGCTCCTTCGAGGAGTAACGCCAAAGTCTTCAGTATTTAACAGTATACGGTCACGCAATATTCACTGGGAGGTTACGAGTTCGAAAAGAACGGAAACTTACTGCCGGATGCTTTGGCCAGCGACAGCGAGTTCATCTTTGCTGAGCGATATCGTATGAAAGATCATGTGTGATTCTCGCAATACCGCTGGACAATTTTTCGAGATAACTGAGAAAAGTAGGTTTGCGCTTGTGATTGGTATTTTGGTATTTTGGATGGCGGGGAGGGGTTGGGAAGAACAAATAAGAATCAATTCAGTCTGTTGTAGTATCGGTAGAAGAGGAAATGATAACCGGAAACCAGACGTCGGTAGGGAGACTGCGGATTCAAAGTTCACTGAGGCTCAGCTATAGAAGTCAATAGCGAACCCGATCAAGAGCAGGAAGAATCCAAGGAGGGAACAGTCTAATGCCAATGGTGATTGTGACACTCGATATAGAAATAAGAAGTCAGTATTGAACTAATTATAGGATTCAACTGGAGGTGTATCAGATGATTGCAGAAATGCGGATGAATTGGGATATGCCGGAATAAAAGTGGACAATGCGAAGCGTTTGGATAACGTGGAAAAAATGGCGCGGTCATCGGAATACAGCGATAACGAAACCGATGGACCCCTATGGGAAAGAGACGCAAAGTAAGTCGTGGAAACCTTGAATGAGGTTAATTCATGGCTGGATCAACAACTGTCCAACCATGGTAACAGGCGTACGAACCTAGCTGTAGTTCAATTTCCTGGTTTCAATAATTTCCACATTGAGCCAAATCCTGATCCTGAATTCGCAAAACTGTGGATAATTTTTACCAATGGCCAAGTTCGTCCAGTTTCAAGCATCCACAAATCAATGCGGAGTTGGCATCAAAAGAGTTGAACACTGCGAAATCCCATTGTTCGATTATTCCCCCTAAAGGACATTTAGAGAACACAAAATGGCGAGTAAGCTTATAATTAGTGATTCGTACTCAAGCCATTGCATCACAATATATTACGACAAGATGAGGGATTAGACTAATTAGACAAATAGGATGTGATAGAGATTAGTGGTGACAATTGTTTTCCTTTCTTTTTTGTCACCATTCATCTGCTCCACTTCTCATTTGTCTAATGGATCCAGTTCCTCAACTTGTATTACATTATGATGTAGTGTCGTGGGTGTAAATCACTGAAAACTAGCTCGTTTGGCAGCCACTAAATTTTGTGTGTTCACGCCTTGTCACAATGTGATCTGAAAGAGTTACAGAAAAGTAGGGAAATGCTGTGAAAAAAGTTGTTTTACTCCGCTACAGGTTTTCATCTTGTGAAACTACCGGAGTGTGAAACAAGTCAGAGCAAAAAGAGCAACTAATAATGATAAGAAAAAAATAAAACAAATGGACTAAGAAAGATTTTCTGTGTTGGTTCAGCAGGCATAATACGGAACACGGCACGGTTCATTTGGTTTCTGTACTAATTCTTACCATTCGAACCACATGCATCTTCCGGAATCTTCCAGACTTCAGTTGACAACGTGCATCACGGTATCGACAGTGTGGTGGCATATGGGGATAATGTGCTCATTTTCGGATCAACGAAGGGAGAACATGACCGCGGATTGCAACATCTGCTGGGGAAGTTCAGGGAACGAAATGTATCGATCGAGTGCAGATTCTGAGTCACCTAATTAGTAGTCCTCCGTCTTACTTTAAATGTAGACGGATGCCAACCAGATGCTGATCGTTTCAAACCACTGATTAGAATTGAGTCACTTAATACAGGCACATTTACAATCAAGTTTTGGACGCCTACAGTACTACGTCCGATTCACTCCAAACTTTGTGACACGAGCACAGCCATTGTTCCTCCGCCAGTCGTTTGACGTGTGGTAGTGGGACAAGCAGTGTAAAAAGACATTAGTCGACCTTATGCAAAATATGGTCGACCGACCAACACTAGCCCCATTTGCGAACAAAGCTCCTCACCGGCTCGTCCGAAGTGGGGATTCGAGCAGTTCTAGAACAAGACGGGTTCCTCGTGTCTTCTCACTGCAGCAGACAAAGGTTATTCCCGGATGCAAAAGTAAGCTTTGGCCGTTTTCTAGGCGGTAGGTCGACTGCCCAAGTACCTCTTCGGACTGAAGTTCACGATTGTTAAAAACCACCAAGCTCTTCAGTTCTTATACAACCCAGACAAATCCGTCATCCAATCCACAGTTGCTATGCTTCAGCTTTGGAGCATTGCCTTGGCTGCCCATAACTACGACATTACCCGTCGACCTGTCAAGATAATCCCGAAAGCGGACTTTCTCTCATGATATTCACGATTTACAGCGGCAGAGGTATTCCTTTTCAATTCACCATCCGAGCCTGTGTCAAACGGAGAATTGGGAAGACAGACAAAAAGCTACTTATTGTGATTTTGGAGATCAAGAAGAGTGAAACGGAAGTATCCTAGATATTTTGTGCTCCGAGGGGAATTTAGTGTACAACCGGACGGAGATTTTGTGATGGCGGCGGACTTTTCACGCCGTCTTCATGGTTTCGGTCGGTTCTAAACAAGTCGCACAGACGAAGTCACTAGCTTGGCACGTGTTGGTGGCCGGAGTTGGACGCGGACTTCTGTTTTACGGCGAAGAACTGCAAAGAGTGTTTGCGCAAAGTCCAGTCGAGACCAAACAACTGAATCCCCTGTCCCGAAAGTTACACCCCTTGTCAGAGAGTTCATACCAACTTCTGTGGCTCATTCTTGAACCTATACTACGCCTTAATGCTGACAGATTCATGTTTCAAAAGGCCGGAGTTGTAACTGACGAGTACAGTAACCACCTCATTCTCGACTGAAGTGTCACCAGAATGCTTCTGTCTGGAGGGAATCCCGAAGGTACTGATCACCGAAAACTGGTCGCATTTCTGCGCAGCGGGGGTGAAAAGTTGACTCGAAAAAACTGGATGTTGGCATCTACATCTACTCTACGCAGCCCGTGCTCTAACAGAGCAGCAGAAAACTTGATGTGCTCGGTGAACCGTGCACAAGCATCAACCAGCCCGCGAATGTTGCCCGAATTGGCAGCCTTCCTTGACAGTTTTATGCTGCAACACCGGAACGCATTGCATGCGACCCCAAAGTAGAATATGATCATCCTATTCAATCCGAGAAGACTGTGACCATTACTAATATGTCTTGATTCCAGTGACGTCACAAACTTCCGTGGTAACCAGCTTTGATGAACTAGCGGAATTAATACCAAACAACTTGGTCAGACTGTAATCGAGATTGCGAACTGGGATGATGCATCACTACATCGGCGCCACCTTAGCCAAATTCACTTCAAAGTGTCGATCGAGTCTGCAAACAACCATTGTGTTGACGTCAATGACTCAGCTGAACCGCCAGCAAAGATTATGGAACAGGCTAAACCACTTCTATCAGTCCTAGTCCTAAGATCATTGTGGAAGACCAGTCAAATTGATATAGAGCTATTGAAGGGGGAAGATTGTAGTGATTCAACAGGTGTTACGTGGGAAACGGCGCGGTAGAGCCTCGTGATTATATACACTTTTGAGCTTCAGCCGATCATAATCTCCGTGATTAGATTCAGCAGGTGCTCGCTGTGATGGGTTAGCATATGATGTACCAATCAGTTCCTTATATATATATATATATATATATATATATATATATATATATATATGTATAAAGGGCGGACCCGACTGTCGCAGTGTGCTCTTGAGCCCTAATGATCAAACGGATGTCAGGTGAACACGAAAATTGTCTTGAATAAGAAATAGTTTAACGGGCCTTTTGTGAGTACACGGCGACACATCCAATATCCGCCTATCGACTTCGGCTAGTGCTTCCGGCGTCAGGTTAGGGTTAGGTGTTTGGCTGACTCAACTTCTGAAATATCTTTTTCATTGTTCACACTAACCATACTTTATAAACACTCAACTCAGAGTAAAGCCGCATCAACCATTAGTTTTGAGATCATTCACTGGGAGTACAGCCACGCAGGGATTGCAAATCCACGGCGATAAACGCTGGTCTATTCGACAGAGTTAGTCCTCAGTGGCTTGTAACCTTTCAGCACTGCATCATATAGCATTCGTATTACTGAGTTGTCGAATACCGGATTGTACATAATATGATTCATCAAGCTGTATGGACTCTCACCACGGAAGCACTATGCGTCTACGTTATCTTTGTTAGGAACCACTAGTAGTGAACAACCACCGAAACCTCACGGGGGCTGGAACCCTGGATGAACTATTTTGGGTTAAAAACCTAACGGCCAGGCTATCTGAGCTGGTTCTCAAGGGTTTGTTGAACATCACTGCTGCACTTTATGGCTCCATACTATCACTGGTTTTGAATGATAACAATCCGTTAATCACACGGTGGTCGTTTTCTATGATGGATGATCTTTGTAAGGGCTTGAGTACGATAAAGGCGTCCCGTTATGAACAATCTGCAGAGCTTGCTTACTAAGTGCAGTGGAATATGGGGAGATTAAGTCTTACAGAATATGACTTACCATGCAATACCAACACTGAACTCACCACTGAAAACCATGGAAGCACTGCACCGCTGTTTCATCCTTGCATAATATAGCGTACATTCGTCTAAGTCAACTATTTATTCACACTGTGACCCACTCAACGAACAATTCGAATCTCCCACTTCTGACCTTTTCCACGCAGTGCACATAACGTTTTTGCCAGTGAATCTTACGTTGGTGCCATTTTCATGGCGGATACACTAGAATACATATTATCGCTATCGACAATGATGGACTACGTATTCAGAATGGGGTTTTGGAGCCGCACGAGATTTGCTATTCGGTCAGTTAAATGTGTTCAGTCAGAGTTCTACCTACTGAACGGATCACTCACATGAAACCAGGACATTTGATTGCATTGTGCAATAAAAAATTTGGGTCACTCCTTTAGGCCCATTGATTAGCGCAAGTGAACAGAATAAAATTGGATTTGCTCATCAACGGGTGACCTCGCGCGCGCACACACGCCCATAATACATTGATTGGATTGCTAAATTGGTTTACATTTCCGACTGAGTGACTGACTAACTGATCCATGCGTGTGTGGAAAGGCAGTTTCATTTGTAATGACTTGTTGGAAGTTCGTTGGTGATAGTATGAAGTTGGGGTGGTGGCTTAGAAGACTCAAACAAAACAATACTAAAACAGAAGGACTGCAGAAAACTGGTTCAAAACGATAGAACGTTTTACAACAAGTCTGAGATAAATCAAACGGGATTGGTTTGATGTCCATTTCCGCTATCTGGATCAGTTTAGCCATCAGATTCCATGGTTCAGTTATGCCAAAGATAAGTTCAATCTACGGAAATACATTAAATACATGGGTGCTGACTTAGTTGATATATTAGGCGACTACTATGACCCAGTTCTATTGCTTAGAAAATAGTCACCTCTACCCAGGTTAGATTTATCCGCTATCGATCGGGTGTTTACCACGCCCGTTCAGTCACAGCTTTTGTGGGTATTCGTGATAGCAACATCGGTTTATGTGCAAACACAGCCTACGGCCCTCACGTGTGAGCTTGGAGTGTGAACAAACAAGGATGCCGTCACACAAACTCATATTCAACTAGTTTTCTGGATAATGATGGAGACGAAATTGCTATCAGAGGAGCACAAATTAGCTTTTGTGAAGTTTCTGTTTAGGTGAAGCACACCAATGCATCTGCTCGCGTATTGATAGATCCGTGGTCCAGACTCAGGCTGTCCCTCTCAGCTGATCAGCGTTATCACGGCGAGTCACGCAACGTGCAAGCAGCGCCCGTCCACTATCATGGCCCGGGCTTGTGCCAACGGAAACACGAGCGACAGGACGGCCAATCGATGGAGTTGATTGATAATAGATGGAAAAGAAATCCCCTCAAATGGTAGTTGGCTCTATCAGTAACCAATTTGAAGAGCCTGCACCAGATACCAGTTGAACCCATTAGTCTATGGTGCAACGACCGGTTAGAGTGACTCAGAGTTTTATATAAGCAATAGATTTTGAACTAAAGGATCGGGATTATTTGGAAGCAAAGGAGTTTTCTTCCTAGCTGTAATGGAACAGCCTAAAACAACTTTCGCTCACCTTCTCTAGTATTGCGAATTTTTTAGTCCACTTGTTATTTTCCGTCTCGTATAGCTCGTTTTTATCCCGACTATGTGTGAGCGGTAGCTGTATCTATTGTGTCGACTTGAAAAGATGGGGAGAAATTTTCATAGACAGATCATACTTTTCAGTTTTTAATTAGGAGCTGCACTCAATAGGTTTGCACAGAACGGACAGTGATCCAAATGGTAAATGCACTCGGCCTCAGCGTGGTCCAAACACACTCATGAATGCCATTCACCCTTATATTCCGTGCATGTAACTGGTGAACAATTACGTGGGAACTGTTTCAGTTCTTCCGTTTTGCTATGTTTCTGAGTTTCCAGGATCAGGTTGGCAAAGAAAAATCAGTGAGGGGTGGGTGTCCGATCAGTTACCTCAAATAGACTTAACCATTTCCAGTTACGTCACGAAGTTACGCAAAGAGTGACACCAAAACTGAACGAAGTAAAGCACCAATTTTTTACAGTTTTATCCCACTGAAAAGCGAGCAGAATGTAGTCTGGCCTGGAGCAACTTTAGCCAGGGAAATCTGGTCACTTAAGAGTATTCACGAAAAGCGGATGTTGTAAACTGCTGTCAAAGAAAAATGTTAGAGACACAGCAAAAGCGCAGGCTTGCAAAAGGAACTCCATGAGTAAGCCTTTCATTGGGTACCTGAAAAGCTCTCACTCGTGTACCTCGTGCGGTTTTACTATCTACTAACTTCACCATCCGACCAACGATCTCTCTGGACTCCAGAGATGAAATATCCGTCCCGAGCCTCATCTATGATTACATACTCTTTTGTTTGCACATTGTGAGTCGAACGACAAGGTAGTTTTACCAACGAATCTAAAAGTACAAAGTGGTTTAGTCGAGATTAATGTGTCAGAACCGAAATCGGTTCGGAGTGTATCGAAAAATTCCAGTTTCATTCGGTTGCAAAACCAGTCTTGAAAAAGGTTACCCGTGGTGACCGAAACGTCGACAACCTACCAACAATCTCGACTACGCTGTGTTATTGAGCAATAAAATTCTACCATATGGTTTAGTCGAGCACTGGCGAAAGACCACCCACACTGTCCTTGATGAGCAGTTCCCTGACACAAGATACATTGTACAAGTGGAGGAAACTTACAGGGCCACTTACAAGTTTACATCAAAAAGCATTAGAAATAATCTGACGACGGCAGTTACCGATGTCCTTTGCGGCTGCAATTAGGCTTCACAATCCGTCATCTTGTTCACAAAGGTGACTTATTAGGTCGTTTCGTTTAATTACTGACGCCTGTTTGCCAATGGAGTGTAGTTCCTGTCCTGACTCGGTAAAGTAAACACGAGTGATTAAATCCGATTCAGATAAGCATTTGACCAACATTTGTGCTCCCTACTGTGTTCAAAATGTGCCATCAAACAATTCAGGAATTTACTTCCACTTGTCGTTACATCTTGGGGTCTGTCAAACCGATTTATGAATCCGGATTGTTTATGTCACTCATTCGAAGAACGGTCAATTTTCCGCCCTTCGCATAACATACCGAACGATTTAGTGGTCAGGTGGAAAGCAATCTATTTTGATCGATCACCTTAGATAGGTAGATGTTCATTGTTTGGTAACACAGAGTTGTCGGAAAAGATGGTAGTCAGTCGGCGCCTTGGTTGCCGCGTGTAACCTTTCTGGTCTTGAGAAAAGTTACCCGTGGTAATCGAAAAATCGACTGACTACCACCCATTCCGACAAAGCTGTGTTATTGAACAGTAAACACTTACCAATGACATCATATGGCACATCAGTTTTTCGATAAGCTCCAAAGTGATCTTGGCTCCGATTAATCAATCACCTTAGATGGCCAAAAAGTGAAACGGCGTCCAGTGTTTAGCTATGCTGTGAACTTTCCAGGGGAAAGTACACAGGCTGATGCAGTTCTTTTGTGAATAAAAAAGCGTATGACGGTGAAAAGAAAACTTGAAAGGATGCAGAAAATTAAAAACATACAGCATCTTATTCTTGCGGAGTCCTATGGAAAATAGCGAAAAAATTAATGTGAGCTCCATCGAATATGGGCCGTCAGATTCTTCTGTTCAGTGTATTTGATAAAATTTTGATTTTGCACCATTTCCCGCATCCATTTCCCTTTATAATTCTCATGAAAGCAAGAAAAAGCTTCATCACAGAGCAGACTGAATTCAACCTTTTTGCGTAACCTCATCTTTGTGCATGCAATCACGTGAAAGTTTGTTCAGAACAATGAAGAAATCTGTAGACACCGAAAAATACTACACTGTGAAAAGTCAAGTCAAGTCAGGTATTTGTTTTATGCACCCCGGCGGATGAATATTCAGCAGTACGTAGCTATACTCACAGCAATTACACGAAAAAGAATTTGACAGTCAACGCGAAGATCAAAGATCATCAGCCACACAGATTGGATAAGGGGAGGAACGAGGATCACACTCACTGGTTGGAATCCCATTAACTGCCCTATCGTGGTAAGGTCAAGCATAAAACGTTGAATAGACACGGCCTCGGCGAAACCTATTGGTCTTCCAATCTTCTATTTTATTTCATCTCCCGCTTAGGTCTCCATTACATGGTCCGCGGAAACTACTGTGGCACATGATCCCAGCATGACTTCACCAAAAGCCGTCCCAGATAACTGTTGTGCTATTCCACCCCGTCCTGACACCTCACCCTGCCATTCTTGCGTTGATAATGACTTTGCGGACTTCGAAGAAACCGCTCACGTGTTGTGCAACCAGGTGGCACAACGTGCAACGCGTTGGCTGCTCGTCGGTACAAGTCGGCGGAGGTACTTATTCGACCTAGGTCACTGTCCCGCAGTCGTCCAATACAGACGTGGTGTCAGTACCTTCGCACATCTGGCTCTAAAGGAAGCTGGTGAGATCCCCCATGTTTCTTCCTTAGTTTCACTAAGCAACCAAATGACCAAGCCAGCCAGTAACAGTGAACACGTCGACTGGCTATGCACGTCCGAGTCGGCTATTTTACATCGCTGACTGACTAGCGGTCTCCTCTTCCTCATCGATACCGGCGCCGAGGTCTGTGTCATCCCGCCACCCAAACAAACCAAATCCCCACCGCAGGCAGAGAACTATAGGATGACCACGACATAAAGCCGGAGTAAAATCACCCTTGATTTAGATCTCCGGTGATGTTTTCAAAGAAATTTTCATCGAAGAGGGTGTTCAAACTCCCATTATCGGTGCAAATTTCTTTTCACACTTTGGCCTAACAGTGGACCTCAGAAATCGCAAGCTAGTAGACACCACAACCAAGCTTTGTGTCATGGACTTTGGCAAAAGTATCAGCTACCTGGGTATTTAGCTGGCGATCCCGAGATCACTGTCTGCTGACAGTTTGAAGGATTTTCCATCCCTCACTAAACCATGTCAGTTCACCGACGAGGTGGCTCACGTCTTTCATCATCATATCCTCACCAAAGATCAACCGATTAATTTTCAACTGCACCGACTCAACCCCGAAAATATCCGTATATCACGCCTCTAATTAGAACAAATGATGAGTCTTGGCATCATCATACCTTCTTTCGGCCCATGGGCCTTGCCTTCGCACATATTTTCGAAGTCCTCCGGTGATGAGAGACCCTATGGAGACTATCGCGCTCTCGAAAATGTCACCGTTCCCGACAGGTACCTAATCCTACAAGTACACGGTTCGGCACAGAATCCCTCTGGGAAAGCAATCTTTTCCAGGATCAATCTCGTTAGGGAATATCACCAAATTCCCTTGGCTAAAGAAGACATTTCTAAGACTTCCATCACTACTCCTTTTAGTCTGTTCGATTTCGTACGCATGCCGTCTGGGTTACGAAGGACAGAAGAGACATTCCAACATTTCATCGATGAAGTGCTCCGAGGTCTACCTTTAACTTCTGCCTACAAGGACGATATTTTATTTGCCAACATTTCCCGGAGCACGCTGCTCATCTGCGTCATCTCTTCCGACCTTTCTAACTATGGAATTCAACTTCACACCAATGATTGCGTGTTTGGCGTCACATCCCTCGATTTTCTTGGGCATAATATCGATCAACACTGGTTGACGCCCGTCCCAGACAAGATGCGTAGCGTTATTTCATTTACTGTACCTAAGACATTCACACAATTACGCAGCATTCTGGGAATTTTGAAGCTCTTCTGCCGTTTCATTTCCTACTGTGAGCCTTTAATTTTGCCCTTAACTGACCTACTTCAGTCCAATGGCAGGGCGATTGATTTCATTCCGAAGGCCGAAGAAGCCTTCACAAAAGGCGAGCAAGCTCTCGCAGACGTCACCTTGCAGCATCATCCTCACTATGAGCCGAATACTGAGTTGATCCTAACCCCGGACGCACCCAATACTGTTGTCGGCCCTCTTCTCCATAAAACCGTGTGCAATTAACTACAACCTTTGGCGTTCGTTTCACAAATAGCTCCAAGTGGTACTGATAATATACAGCACATTTCCTTGTGAATTCCTCTCAGTGTACTTGGCAAGTCGTCACTCCAGCCGTGTTTTGGAGGGACGAGTATTTTGCACGCCTATGGATCATAAATCTCTGACACATTCATTTTACGCCAAGTATGGTAAATATTCACCCAGAGACATCCGTCATTTGGATTATATTTCTCAGTTCACAACAGACATCCCTACGTGCAAGGAGTTGATAATGTTGTGGCTGATACTTTGTCCAGACCAGACTTCAATGCGGTACACGCACAATTTGGTCTTACCCAGCTAGCAAAACTCCAGCTTGATGACCTGTCGCTGTCTGACCTGCGCACATCCTTCACACTCCAGCTGAAGGAGTCTCTTTGACCCTTGGCAGATGACACAATCTTATGTCTCTGGTATACGGACAACCCTCGTCTTGTAGTCCTTACTTCCTACAGGAAAGTCCTTTTTGATCATTTCTATTTTCGTTTCCAACTTGGTTTTCGAGCATCACGCACATTCATTTCTGCCCACTTTGTTTGACCCAGTACGAATCCTGACGTTGCTTTATAGACTAAACATTGTTTATACTATCAGAGAAACAAAGTTCACCGTGACAAATCTTCTCCTTCCAGCACCGTCTTCCTTCCCGATGTCCGTTTTTCACGTATTCATGTCGATCACGCTGGTCCTCTACAACCATCAAATGGACTTATCCACATCTTAACTGTAGTTGATAACTTCACATGTTGGCCGGTGGCAGTGTCTACTTCCAACACCCCGACAGAGCATATTGGGTAGATACTACTCCAGTACTAGATTACTACATTTGGTGTACCATCTAACATCACAGCAGACCTCGGCGGTCAATTCCAGCCAACCGTTCTATGAATTCCCTAAATTGCTTGTCTGCAAACATATCATGACAACTGTATACAATCCTTCATCCAACAATGGGATAGAACGCCTATATCGTCAGCTGAAGGCAGCACTAATGTCACAGTGAAACCTAAATTGTTGGAGCGAAAATCTGCCACTACTTCTCTTGAGTCTTCGATCATCAGCCAAAGATGACCCCACAGTATTTCGGTTGGACTCGTTTTCGATACCACCATTTGACTTCCAGGTGACTATGTTCAACCCTTCTGACAGTCCTAGGCCACCTTGGTTTGTTCAACAGCTTAAGGACCTTATACTGCATCTACGCCCAACACCCACTCGCTCATCACCCAAACACGTTTTTGTACATCGTGATTTATAGACGGCACCATACATTTTTATTCGTAACGATTCTGTACGCAAACCACTTACATCCCCGTATGATGGTCCATTTCAGGTGCTTTGCTGTATGAACCAGTATTTTGTTGTTCGGAAGGCTCAAATCGGACTCTGTTTCCATGGTCAGACTAAAACCCGAGTATTTTGGCACACCGTCGTCGGCAGCACTGACACCACCAATCTCTTTCGACATGCCACTAATAATTACTGTTGACGATCAACAACCCACCATGACGTCAGAAACCACACTGTTTCCCCCAACATCACTAGCATTGATCCCGCCACTTGTCGCTAGCCGTTCTGTCATTAACGTGCGACACCCTCTCAGGTTTCAGGAGTTTGTTGTATAATATTTTCTTTTCCTAACCTGTTTTTTCCCCTTATTGTTTTGCTATCGAGAGTTTATTTTGTACAAAAAAAAACGCTCTGGTGGGGAAGTTGTATAGGTTTCAGCACATTTCCGATTTTATTTTCATGATTTCCAAAGTCCCTATTTGCAGCACTCCTTTGTTTTTGCCGACGTTTCGATGTACGCCATCAATACACACGTTTTCGAACACATACAATGCCGCAAAACACAAAATCTCTCAATAAATTATTCGTCCTGATCCGACCTCGGTTTCTAATTTGGTTTGTCCTGGAATAGATTGAACCTATGTTCTAACTGTGACCGAAAAACATTTCAGAAGCTTTTGTGCTGATGCTTTAGCATTCGGTCCTGTGCCACCAAGACCTATTCTACAATCTACCACCAAGTCCTGGAAACTGAGCTAATTTACGTCAAAAACGTTGGCTGACGCTGAAAGTTTGGACTCCATATATCTGAGTCAAGAATAGTGAACAGCTGTGCTTTCTTTTCATACAATTTATTTCACTTTATTTCTGTTGTACACGCTTTTTTGTCTCTTTATCTGAGCACACCCCCGCCGCCTATTCCAGTCTTGCTGGTGTCATCCTAGATGGTTTTGATATTTAATTGGTGTACCTTATAGCCTAGTTACTACACTACGGTCCTTACGGGTAGCTAATGTGATTAAGACCAATAAGTGTGCTCTCTGGCCCTTCTCCTACCAGATCTGTGTGTGGCTGATGACCTTTGACCTTCGCATTGCTTTTGCTTGGTGCAGTGTTTTTTGGAGTCTAATGATTTTTCATTGTTCTGAACAAAACTTTCAGGTGATTGTATTTGCACTGTACCACTTGGTTGGCGTAATGATACTACACACTAGAATGGACAAAACACTCCACTCATTCACTTTCTCCATCTTAAGATGAACGCTAGGATGAAATGAGTTAAATTTCCGTACAGAAGTTCTGTGACCTTTAATGTGTTAGGGATGACCACCAGCAAGTACATCTTCGATCCCAAAACGGGGACGGAAATTCAACCAAGCAGGTTATCTGGCACCTTAACAGTCGAATCTGCTTGATAAGGATGCTATCCGACTGGTCACACGTGTGTAAGAAGTTGCGGATATTTCTCTCAACCAAAAGGTGATCACCCTGAACTTCCAACCCTACAGTCCCGGGTTAGAATCTTGCTTCCATCGCCAGTCACCTTCCCGAATTGGCAGCTTCTAATTACCCTGAAATATTGTGCTATTATTGCTTAACGAAAGAAGTAAACAAAATTATAAGTTAAGGTAGGTAAATTGTGTAGGAAAATAAATTTCGTGATATCGAATTGATTGACCTTGAATAAAGATTGAGTTTTGAATAACTACATCTTAATAGGTTTTTTTCTGTTTTAAGGCAAAAACGTGTTTGATCGGTTGCACTGAATGACAGTGATTTGAAGAAATAAACCGCAAAGTCCACAATGGTCAGTAGTATGTGAAGATCAGAATACCTGGCAACGACTCTAGAACACAAAGGAAGATAAGTGTCTTTTCATTACCACTGTACTGTGTTGCAGTGGTATCCGGTATATTCTGAAATAAAAAGAAAAAACAAAGAGGGAAAGCTAAAAGCATGTTGAAATTTTTCACAATTTATTAGTGGTATCTTGTTGTATTTCTGTGTTCGAAAGTGAAGACAGACGAACAGATCGCAACCATGACTCCTAGGCTTGGATTGCCAATGAGCTATTCAGTATCCCAAATAAGTGAGCCGAGGTACTTCAGTCTTCCCAACTGGAGATACAACAGTAGTATCTCGTGTGAGCCCGGTCAACTCTGCACTTGCCGCATGGACTAAGATGGGTTGGTCTCGTTATATCTTCCAAAAGAAGTCCGGATGCTACTTAAAATGTGGTTGTTCTTCTCCTCCATCACTTCTACTGGCAAAGCATTCCAGAAACTCTTCACTCTCCTTGAAAG
Organism: Fasciola hepatica; assembly: GCA_948099385.1. Classification (NCBI taxonomy): domain Eukaryota; kingdom Metazoa; phylum Platyhelminthes; class Trematoda; order Plagiorchiida; family Fasciolidae; genus Fasciola; species Fasciola hepatica. The sequence continues at coordinate 1,431,800 of CANUEZ040000112.1, read as the reverse complement.
ATAGTAGACCAATAACAAGCCCACTGATTGCTGTATCATAAACGTAAGTGGATGACCCCAAGTCCGGTTACGCGCTCGCAAAGGAAAGTATGTTATCAACTCTGGCCCTAAATTTTCACAGCTAATACGCCCGGTGTAGATGAAATCACCGCGGACCTTACATAGACCTCTCAGAAAAGTCTGGTAGCCTGGAGATGACCCTCACAGCCGCTCGCATGTAATCCAACAACGAGGTTATTGGCGGTATGCTTCACTCGTCCCAGATTGGATACTTTCGCGGCAGTGCAGGGGAATGTAGGAGGACTTCATGTGTTGATTATAAAAGTGATTTGTATATATTTCTCAACTCCTACACGAACATTTTGAACCGCTCCCAGGAAACAATGAAGCTTTAGAGACAAAGTGTTGGATACATAATGTTTTAGAACGGACACTCCAAGTGTTGTGTTTTGATACTTTTGTCTTAAAATCACACACATTTTGGTCCTATGGAGTTCGGAGGAAGTAACAATTCTTCTGCTCTTTCGAAAATTCCCTGCTCCATGTATCAGTTTTGTAATCATCTGTAATCATTAATGTACTTGATCGAATTCTACTGATGTTTTCCCCCAACACGTAGGCTTTGTGAGCACAGAACAGTGGTGAAACAGCTTCTACCATTGAGGGTGAGGGTATAACCATTGCTACGTAGGGAACTGTTCAGTTTTGTTGCGGTTAGATGACGTTAACCTTTCAATTAATGGAATCATACTGTTTCCCAGTTGCTGATATTTACGATGAAACGGTTGCGAATGCAATGGCTTAAGGGCAATCATATAACGATTGAAGTTTTATTTGTGCCATGCTGCCTGCTTGCTGAGACTGGCGTTTCGGTCGCAAACGTTCTATCCCCCATTTCGAGTGACAGCGTCACCAGAGTACTAATGACGATGTTACCAGGATTGATCACGAAATGTTTTGGATCCAAATGAAGCTCTCAGATTATGCAGACCATCAACCGAGCTGCAAACACCAAAGTTGTTTCGTAGTCAACAAAAAACGTACACAAAGTTCTGAAGGGAAAATTTCTCTTTTGAAAGCTTACCTCATGCAAATTCCGTTGGTCATCATCAGTGATTTCCGTAAAACCACAAAATTTTGCCAATGAGTATATAGCGCTACACTAACTGAAGTACTTGCAAAAAACCAGCGGAAAGGTAGACTACTCAAAATCATAAATCCTACTTTCGAATCCCAGTTGCTTCTTGACGGAAGCTTTTGATGATTTTGGCCGAGTGAAACAATTATGCGATGGTCTGATGATTTTAATTGGTGCTGTTGCACGGCGAATAAATTTCATGAAGACAAAGCCAAAAATAAGTGAAAACTGGATGACATGTTATCATTGGAGTTAGACACAAGTCGTTTTAGTACTCTGAATTGAATTGTTGACAACCTTGTCCCCAATTACGTGTTCATTTGACTGAATTAGCTACGTCCAAACAAATTTATTGCTGCATTTGCCACGTGAGCAATTCAATGAGAAATTTTCGGCTTCGAGTCAGAAATCTTATTCAAGTACTTCTCAAGTGACAAGTAATGTTAACAGTTGAAATATGGCCCGAATTTTCTCCGTTAAGACAGGACAGCGAATAAAGCGCAGAGTGTAAAAGGCGATGAAATCATGTAAGGAATTTGTCGAGTGTTTTTCTAGATGGAAAGAAATGAAAGTCCGTTGATACAAGGTCTGATTGACAGAGAGTTACCAAGTTCAACTGCTGCAAGCAGTGACCGGATTGCTCGAAATGGAATCCTGATGCACACAAACTAGCAATGGATTGTGTTGCTTACTTGTTGTTCAACGCAAGGCAGTCTTAGAAATAGATGTGAACAGGACGACGTGTGAGCAGTAATTGAGTCACTCGCAACGAGATTGGTGGACACCATTGGGTCATATGCGATCACGTGTTTTCCAGGTGGATCATACGCGTGCGTGCACGACCAGCCTAACTCTTCCCGATATGCTTTTGGGTGTTTCACTCAGTTCGTTTACGTCATTCAAATCGCCGGAGTAAAGCTTCGAGAGCCATCGAATGACTGTGCAAAGAATATTGACACCCTATACTTCCCTCTGTGGCTCGTGCCTCACTGATTCCACGGAAAAACTCATACGTGAGAGTAGACCAAATTTGCAATCTCCTCACGTTTTAACGAGAATTGTTCTGAAAGTAAACAAAAAGTTCTACAAATGATTAGCAACACAGAACACACACGCCTGAAAGGATGATAATACACAATTACAGTGGATGTTTGAAAAAAATCAGTGATTGTAAGGCTAAAAATTCTAATTCAAAGGAATTCTCACCTAACGAATCGGTGTGTAGTGCATACACAGTCCAGAGAGAGTGTATCTAGTCGGACAGAAGGATGGACAACGTGTTTGTTACTGTTTTTTTACACTTTCGCCTATTTATTGGCTCTTGTGGTTTCGACTTATTTCACTTTCGATGTTACAGAGATCTTATCGTAAAGTTGCCCCTTTACTGAGTGACTCGCAGATAAACTAACCCCGAGTCCGCAAGCTCGCTTCACTACGTGTAGTACGTGACAAATAATCAAACAATAACGATGAAGTAACTCAAATTGCGGGTAAACCCACCGCAGCATCAAAACAAACAAAAAAGCTTCAAAACCCCCAGGTGACAATGAACAGAAAACCTACGAGACCGTGAAATAGGTATGAGCCAAGTGGATCACAAAGGAAGTTGTCATTTGCGAGACCTATTTTGACCAATCAGCTGCCAAAAGAGAAGTGTGGTGATAAACAAACTTTATGTCATGACTACGAGAAAATTGCATAATCAAAACGGAAAGGCCAGAGTTCAGTCATTCACTTAGGCAAAACCAAGAGAGACGGAGAGAGAGAGAGAGAGAGAGAGAGAGAGAGAGAGAGAGAGAGAGAGCTAGACAGAGAGGGGAAGAGAGATAATTACTCACAAGCCGTGGGGCCCACTCAGGTAACCTAGGCAATCATCAGGCCATAACAGAACGGGTCGGGTATGAACCAACACGTGAGCGGGTTGGAATGTGCAGAAACAGCGACACCGATGGAGTTGTGGTGGCAACTAGAGGGTCAGCACACACAGGGACACAAAGGAGAAAAAGTTTTCGTAAGCTATAAACCAGTCAGGGACCAGGATTCACTGATGAGGCTTAACGTCAATCAACAAACAAGGCTACACATTGTGTGACACCATGGCAGTGGATAAAAAATCAACACGCGGGGATGGAGAAGAGGGGTGGTGACCATCGTGGTTTGGGATCTAAGAGGATGGAAAACAAAGGAACTACTTGGTAAATACAAGATAGAAAGCATGGGATCTGTACTAGCCCAGTGTAAAGGCTTTTCCCGATATGGTAAGCTAAATTTTTATACCCACTCTCAATATATCTGTACAATGGTCCTTAGGAAACAAACAAGACCAAAAAGGAATGTGCGAAGTTAGTAGCCGAAAGATCTCAAAACTGAACTGAATGGAATTCACTCCGATGCATGCTAGTTCCCGCTTAAACACCGACCCTTAGACAAGGTATCACTTTGTTTCCATGCAGCTTTTAGATCTGAGAAGGTTCAACCTGCGTGGTTTAACAAACTGATTTTAAAACAAAACAAATGATTTTATAACCAGATTGCAAACATCTGTTCAGCTGTACCGATCTGTGAGTACTGATCTGCTTTTAAGGCCACTGGTATAAAGGAGAGGCTCATGAACCGTGCCTCTTTCATTCGGGGTCCCGTAGTACCCCAGTTGCATCGATGCGAATCTTTTTCACACACCAGCACCCAGCTGTACTGGCATAATCTGATGGATCCGCAGGGAAAATATTTATTGTGCGACCAAACTATTTTGTGAAAAGTGGACCAGAAAAGGGATACGCCGCAGGAAAAAATCGGGTCAGGAGGAACATTTTGATATTTACATAGGTGCTTTAGGGTTCATTTTTGTGAAACTCAAACGGAAGCTAACATACGCCGACCTTGTTCAGTGCAATATTTCTCTCTATGGAACAATTGGTATCAACAATAATTCATACCGGTACTTGCGTTTTCCCTACCAAGCTGATATGTTGTTTGCGACACAATGGTGATTCAACCGGTACGACACGGGACCCTGTTGGGTACAACTTTGTGACCATTTTCGCTAGGAGCGCCAGCCATTCAGAATCGCCGTGAACAGGTGAGACAAAAGCTCGTTGTGTTTGGTTTACACGGGATAAACCAATTACTCACTTCGACTTGACGTACTTAAACAAATCTTTTCTGCAGAATTGGTCTTCTTGCTATTTCAGTGTGCATGATTCTCGGTTGAAGTGGTTTTACGGCGTTCTTTCAGGTCAAGTATTGGACATAGTACATAAATGCTCTCCAGAAAATCATATATTCAATAATCAGAATGGTTCTTCACAGTTCAGAACAGGATAGTAAGAATGTTCAACAGCACGTCCCAAGTGAAGCCTCCTAGTTCAGTGTGAAGATGAACCAGGATCAAAGGGCACATGAACACTGATCTCGGATTCGATCCACGTTTCAAGTCAAGTGAGTTCAATAAAAGCTTTTGTGCACCCGATGTAGGGTGGATTTTTAGCATATACATGATTCACAGGAGAATCCAAAAGAAAGGAATGTAGGGGCTTGTTGAAAAGTGCAGAAGAATATGTGGAAGCAAAAGGAAGCAGCACATGTAATTTGATTCATGACGAAGACGAATAACGAGATTGTTGATTGCTGGGTCACGGTCTACGAGTAAGTGGACAAGGTAAGGGATGAGGTTTTTCAATATATAGAGGTGCATAAAAGGAGTATTTTTAATTTCGACCGGGTGGATGAGAATGAGACTATTTCAAAGAGCGTGGGGTGAAGACAATGATTTGTGTCCGATAGTAACCTGTTTATGAATTCGTCATAAGCATCAATATGCTTGCTACTGGTCGGATCGATGAAAATGTCTCTATTATGGTTGTTATGACGGAAGAGCAATTTCAGAGTCTCGGTGATAAGACCACAATCTTTCCTTTTGAATCGGCCGAAATAGGGGGGGGGGGGGGCAGTAAAGCTGAAGAGAGAGAGAGAGAGAGAGAGAGAGAGAGAGAGAGAGAATTCAAATAGTTACAAACTGAAGTACAAGGATGTAAGGTATGGTAAGTTTTCATAGTCTGAATGCGAGTAAAAGAAGCTTTCTGGTTTTTGTGAAGAAGGTCTCAACGTGATTAGTCCAGCACGGGTTGTGGGTTGGAGTAGCTCATAGATAAAGGAAGGAAGAAGCTTTAGGGAGGTATTGGTTACAAATGGAGAGGTAGGAGACTTTAGTAAAAACATTTTGGTACCGTGATCCATATTGAAGATTGAAGGGAAAGTCAGCACATCTTAAGACGATAGGAGAAAGAGAATGGGAAATAGACCATTATCAAAGTTAATTCAAAATTATTTTGAAGAAAATTCGAACTTTCATTTCGGTTATAGAGACACCCACGTACAACGTCATCGGCGTATTTGAAACCAATGAGAATAAATGAAATGGAGAGTTTACTAATATAAAAAGAGAAAAGAGATGGAGACAGAATATCACCCTGAGAAACACCAGAGCTAACTTGAAGAGAAGGCGAGTGTTGGCCACCACAAGAAGTAAATTGTGTACGTTTAGAAAATAATCACGGAGGGTTTTCAGAATACCACGGTCAACCGCATTACCACGTAGAATATTCAGGAGAGAACCGAGATGAACGGAACCAAATGCATTTGCATAGTCAAGTAAAATCTAACTCACAGTGCGGCCACCGTGATCAAGGGTAGAAGCAATAGGATTACCAACATAGCTAACGGCATTAAGGGTTGACAGAGAGGGCTGTAGACAAATTGCGTCGGGTCAAGAGAATGAACTTGGGGAACTGTGTGGTGGAGGAGTACATTCTCAAATACTTTCAGCAAAGCGGATGTACACGCTATCGGACAATATTTGTTGGATCCTTTTTAGGTACAGGTGTGATACGTACAGACCTCAAACAATCGGAATCACCCCAGAATCAACACCACGATTAAGTAGATCGGTCAAAGCTGATGTGATTTCGAAAGGCCAGGCCTTCAGTAACATTGGTGATAGCAAGCCGGAAATACGAGACTTATGACACTTGACTTGCTGTAGAACTCCAAGGAGAGAACCAGGTGTAACAAGGTTGAGTTCTTGCGATTCAGTTTATGGAAGGGGGAGTTGGATCCTTTGGATTTAACGATGAATTTGTGGCTCAGATCTATAATGTTGAGCTTCAGCTTAGGTCTGGCCCTTCACCACTGTTTCAGGGCTTTTTACAACCTATAACAGTTGTTGTTACCAAGTTCTGTGTCTATATACAGATTATTCAGATTTCAGGTTTCAGTCTCGATGAGTGTGGATAGGTTTTTTACGGCATGCCGGCCCGATTTGTACACTCTTTCATTAGCTCAACGGAGCCTTTTCAAACGAGAGGAGGAGAGTCTGTCTGACCGAATATAATGGATCATAACAAAGTTAAGGTATCCGACTGAGTGCCCGCAATTTGAGGATGGATGTAAAAGAAAAGTGAAAAAAGATCCGTGGAGCCAACAAATGCCCTGAACTTATCCAGATTCTCAGGGACGCAAGCTCTTTTACAGACAGTGGGCTATGAGAGCAGGGAATTGGCTTAACATTTACTGTTATGATAAATTTTAGGATGAAAAAAAGTACAGTCATCAGAAATGTCAGTAGGTAGCACGTTTAAACATTGTGAAACGACTTGAATAATTAACTAATACTAAATTCACAAGGGTGTCGAAGCGCGTTGGTAAATGCACAAGATTTAAAGAACCCAAGGTGGTTAAAAATGATGGGTCACATCTATTGAAATCATCTGCTTTTATACACAAGGGCTGATCAAGACTTGTAACAAGATAGTTGGAAAAGCTGTCAACTGACTGACTGATATCATCAGCTGAAGCATCTGGTGCAACATAAGAGTCAAAAAGGACAAAATGGCGAAAAGGACTTAGAAAAGGTGGTTTTCAAACGAACCGCAAAGCCACTGATCTTTATCGTGTTGAGCTGAAATGAGAGGTGAGAAGACTTGCACCATTTTCCCGTGGATAAATGTGATTACCATATCTCCTCGGTTTCTCGGGTTCGGAGACCGGTCTCCCTTGAAAACTTCAAACCCATCACTATGGACGACATCGTTATCAGTTTCTTTGTACAACCAACTTTCCTTTGATTCGTTTTGCAAGAGGACTTGGATACTTCATCATATTTTTCCAAAAGGGAACATACTTTTGGAGATAATATTGATGGTATCGGTATTTTGGAAACAATATGATATCTCAGGGAAGCTCTCCAACCGGCATCACTCTTTCTTGAGTGCCCAGGTACCTTCGGAAAAAGACATTTCACTCGATTTCTGGCTGCATTCGAAAACGCTGGAAACTATTCGCCGAGCGCGGGGATCCGTATAGAATTCAAAAACGGGGCCGTTTTAAGATAACGTTTGGCCCTGAAAATAAATTCAACTTAGGGATCAGAAAAAAATATTCCTTTTGGAATCATGAATGATGGAAACGTAGTAGTTAAACACGGCCGGTATTCAAAGACCCCAACCATTTGTGGAATAAAAATGCTATGGTTCAATTTTTATTAACTCTGACTTGTCAAACAGTGAATGTTCAATTCAATTTTGGAAACTCTCGGAACTGCACAGCTGTTTCATCATCCTTGTTAGTGATCGTCAGCTGTGCTCATCCGCCGAGTCCCCACTGAAACTCGAACTCTGGATGAATGATGGTGAGTCAAATACTCAGTCACCGGGCAATTCGTGCTGACTGTTACCACTTCACTGAGCTTAAACACCACGTTATATTCTGCCCTTCCGATGCTGGTCTTGAGTGTTGGTTCAAGAAGAAGAGGAGGATAGTTATCATGTGCGTAACTTTCACACTGCTTCAGCGTTATACCTGGGTCCCAGGCTGATGCTATCATGAATACGAGTACACAGAATGTTCGTGTTGATGTCTAATGTGTTATTTTATAATGAGAGCGAACATCGTTGTTCCTATCCTTATATATTTAGTAGCTAAACTTGAATTTCGATCGCTTCATCACTGATGTGTTACAAAAATGAACGAATGAGTGAGTGAATATGAGGACATCGCCAAGTTTCTTTCCTGAGTAATTTTTTTCCCGTACGCACTAATCCCCTACTACGCACCACAGTAGGCAACCGACCGAATGGAAATCCCCTGCAGATCGTTCAACCCCTTCATGTCATCAACAACATCAAAACAACGAATTTTCTCGCCTAGTCTGCAGAATCCTATAATTTCGGGCCGTCGGAGAATATGGATAATAGTTCAGGGGATCAAGAACTATCTTACTTCTGCCGTGACAGAGGAGCGATTCCGGACATGACGAGAGAGAGGGGGGATACATTTCGAGGGCTCATCGTGTCAAAATGAAACCAGCTGATAGAGAGGAGAACAGAGAATAGTAGTTTCGTAAGCGTGTTCACATTGGTGTTGTACTTATTGCACAGTGTACAGTATGGGTACTGTTCCAACCATGTGTGCTTTAGGTACACTGATTTCTTCGTGCTGCAGTCTGGAAGCCTGTTCATCATACTGTCGAAAAATGTGAATGGGAACCCGTATGTTCGAATGAACTGTCATGCTTTCATGGGAAGAGATTGGTGGAGTTCTGCTCTCAGTCGTTGAGGACAAAGATATTTTATCCGATTCCCAATTCAATTGTCAAAATTCTCAGGTAGAACCGAATCTCGGTCAGCTGCTTCTGCTTCACACATGTACTTTTCCACTAACTCCTGGAAGCCATCCCCAATGTGTTGCCACCATCAACCTGTTTGCCTTTGAAACAGTTGCCTCAATCAAACCGATTGGAATTGAACCCGGCCAGCCTCGATTCCCGCTTGCTTATCTGTTTTTCAACTCCCACTATGACAGGACTGATAGACGTTTACCGCCTCACCAATTTACTCGTCCACACTCCGTGTGGCATGTGTACTAGCCCTAAGTTCCTATGCCATCTATTTCTTTAACCAGTATCTGTGCCCTGGTTCACACATTGACCGTATCTGATCGTCTTATTCGTCAGTTAACCCTGGGTCCTAACTGCTATTATCGCTTACACAGTCTTTCTTCCCCTTTGGGTCCCATAGCTGTCTTCATGTCTGTTTAATCCGACATTCTTATTCACCTATTACCATGACAGTCCGGTCAGATATATGCACGTTTATTCGGATCCATATTTGACGCTTTCTCGAGTCTTATCGTGTTCTTTACCATCCCTACTGTTTTTCATCCCGTGTTCATTGTCCGTTAAAGTTCACGCCTTTCATAATCATGATTCATACCCGCTGTCTTGTGTTCAGTGAACGTTGTCCTTTCATCGGGGCCATCTCCGCTCTTTTCCACTCCGCCCTTTTTGTCCCACGACTTCAACGGCCTTTCCACATTGTCAATGACCACTGATTGTGATTGATTAATCTTCCTCAAATGTATGATATAATTGTCCAATTTTGCCCTAGACCCTGCCCGTGTGCGCTTGCCATCCCTTTTGACGGGTAACCTGAACTCCCTTAACTGGTCCGTACATCGGGGCTGTATAACACTCTAATTTAGGCACATGTTCATGGCCGCTTGATTGTGATTCTTTTATGGTATATATATATATATATATATATATATATATATATATATATATATATATATAATCCCCGTAGCTTATCGACTTCACCTTCTCCGACTGAAGACTCGGGGTTGGTCTCCCACGGGTCACTCATTCACTGGACCTGAGTGCGGTACGGATACCATCTATCTATGCTTTATAGAGCTGCGTATCACCAACGTCACTGCTTAGTCCTTTCTCAAGACAAGCCATGAATAAGTCAGATAGAATAGGTCCTGGTGAATCTCTCATCGCGATGTCATCAATTTGGAGAAGATAATTGCTCTGGAAGTTGAGCTTCATATTTTCAGTGGGTCGCAACTTTAGGCGGTACAGTTCCATCTGTTGGATTCTGATGCTGCTGTTTTCTTGGTTAAAGTAATCACAAATAAAATCAATTGTTTCGTGCAGTGGCACATTGGTGAACAGTTACGTACAGTCCATGCTGGACAAATGCCGACATTGTTATTGATAGTAGCTTCAGGTAACGCTTAGTGTGCACCTGATGAGATACCGCGAAATCTATCTGGGTACAAATGGTGCCATGTAGCTCCTATAGTTCTTGCACAACAGAATATTGAGTACAACGATAAGAGTCCAACCAAGAACAGTTGATGAGAGAAAAATGACCAGCTGTGGTGAAAATGGACTTCAAATCCTCATGGTCCTCAGTCAACATCATTTACCTGTTAGACCACAGTCTGTACGAGAACAGGCCATTTATCAACAAATTCACCGTATTCTGTTAAGATGAATTCTCAATAACATATAATGAATCACTTTATAACAGGGAAAACTCATTTTGTTCGACTTTTTGGTGAGTCAAAAATGTTTTGATACAGAAGGTTCTTGCAGCCAGCCGGAATAAAGCCACCAACCTAACGCCAATCGGACAGCTATCCTACCAGCTGAGCTACTGCAGTGCGGCCAACGGGGTATGAACAACACAGATAAAGATACAACGTCACGAAATCATTATTCCAGCGATATGCCCCAACCGTTCTGTTTTTAAAGCACTTCTCAGTAGGGCAGATGGTACTACAGAATAAGATCCAAATGACTTTGGTATGTAACTAGGGTTTGTTGATGACACGAGAAGCCGGAATGAAGCAAACAGGTTATAACCCTCCTGGATTGTTCGAATCCCCACGTCCACGCAGCTAGTGGAAGGCAGCCGGTTCGATTCCGGCTCGTGTTGTTCGATTATTGGATGCAAAATGTGGAAACGGATTTTTGATCACTCACGTAATTCAGGGTCCGAGTGTCAAAGAAAATCGTTACAAACATTTTTTTATTAGCCTGAATTTATTAGGCTCGCTTGATGTCTGGTTTTTAGAAAAAGTTTTTTTTCTGTTGTCGGTGACCAACAGTTATTCCCAAATTTCTAGGCCATTTTTCAACTCTAATTTTAGTTATGATTTCCGTGTAGTGCTGCTTCTTGCATAATACCCAAAATACCGCAAAAACCTTATGTCCTAAGAGACTGCCATCCTTCGTCTGATAGTCTAAGCCGGATGAATCAAACCAACAGGTCATATTATCTTTATTTTAGCTCGCTCGAAATAATGCCGGTAATTCTCTTTCACTATGCTACACAATCAGTAAGATTATATTTGTGCCTGCAGGAAATGTGATCCCATCATGGTTCTGCTTGGTTTGAGGTTTATAGGAACCAAAGAACAACATCCCCAGGTCAGTACTCCTTACTTAGCTCCCCTCCTGAACGGGATTGATCGGCCATTAGGTGGCCTTGGAAACTTCACGACGTAGAAATACAAAGTACTGAAAAAATTCCGAAAAAAGATTAGGAATTGGTATTCACTATATAATGCATGCATTCCGTTACAATTTCACCAAGCACTTTCAAAAGGTCCGCTGGGACTAACAAGAATAGGCTCATTCCTGGTAAACGGTTTGTCGAATTCACGCAACATGGATTGCGAAATATAAACAGACAGTGTGGAATATTTAAGTAGTACGTGACTTGATTGGCTATCTAGTGATTCTCTATTCAGTATCGTTATCCAGTTGATCATTGCTTTTGAGCACCTTGATCCCATCATTATAAATTAACTAGTGGTTGTCAGGTGACACTGGAGCTATCGTGGTCCATCTGCTAACTTTCCAATGCGCCCACACGGTAGCCTCGGAGCTCAGTTGGTAGTAAGACGTGTATGGCTTTCATGCCTTGGTTTGAACCCATTGATGTCAACTATTTTTTACTTGAATCAATTTGACTGATAAGATATTTTATGAAACGTGATTCATTGTGCAATTTGAACGTTCGATTCACTATTTAAAACCATGAATGGACGGGACAGCTATTTCGTCCTTCTAAGTTGGAGTCCTTGTGGAGGCTCGGTGGATGTGCAATACTGATAATTCCTAGCAAGGGTGAAGCAGATGTATAGTGCTTCCACGGTTTTCAACTGTGAGTTGTAAGTTCACACGGCATAATGAATCATATTATTTGATGATAATCTCATCACCATCATCAGTATCATAGTCATCATCATCATCATCCGAACCTTCATGGTACAGCGGTAAACAGTATGGCTAGCCCCACTGACCACTGCCTTTCTCACTATGTTGCCATAGAAGTAGAGGGAATGAATATAAAAGATGGACAAGCAGTGGACCTACTTTGGCGGAAAAAGAAAGGTCACCTTATTAGACAGAGAAAGAAATTCTAACAATTAGAATATCGCCTTTTACTGGTCTCAATTTAGCCCACCCGCCCTCCTCATCCCACATGAAAAATGCTGTGTTATCAAAAGCCAGTAACCGAATCACGGAATGAGGAAGTTCTTCAATCTCCAGCTTGTCGGACCTTAATACTGTCGAATAGATCTGAATAATGAGATCACGCCACTGGTTTTGTGAGGTACCAATACAAGCACGGAGGCTAGGCCTGGTTTACCAGCATTACCAGCTGATTAGTTAGGTAATCACCTTCAGGTGTATAAATCCTGCTGCTGACCAGAATGACACTGTTCTCATCTGGCGGAGTCCACATAATGTCGAATGGTTATCACAATGGATTTCGGTCCCTTTCTGTCCCGAGTTTTAATCTAGTTCCTACCGCTGGCCAATAACCCTAAATAGGAAACCTCCAGTTAGTCACGAACCCATCCTGAAATATCGCATCACTATTGTATAATAAAAAGGAGTAAGTAACAATAATAATAGTGATTCACTGGAAAATTCTTCCGGAGACCCACAAACTACACTCTGAGTAATCAATGTAGAAGGCTACTTCAATAAAAGTCGTTAACTAATATGGTCTAGTAGCGAAATATAGGAAGCTCCGAATTGGTGTAGTATCTAAAGGACATTCATGCGGTGATTTGAATTCCACAGAGATGCATTTGTCCAACTATTCGAAACGTTTGCACAATCGATCAATCGGAGCTGAGTATGGTTTAGAAAATATCGAAAAAATGTTACTCCATGGACTGTGTAGTACCATTTCGTCATGGGAACCATTTGATACCAGCCAGTATCGGTAGGTTGCAAACATTGTGAACATCGCTGTGTGAGCGAACAGTAAAATCACTTGCACACTTGTAACGTTGGATTATTTGGTCGAGGCGAATATACTATAAGACCCAGACTTTTATTTTTCCAACTTTCATAGAGCAATTTACTCTGCATAACCAATGCTCCATCCGTCACGGAAATTCGAGGAGCACTGCATTGAGAGACAGTCATACCATGTAGTGCCGACGTGAAACGAATCGGTCAGTACCGGTCTGAATAAGTCAGTGGAAACAATGAACAAAGCAGCCCGTGTTCAAACCCCATTCTTAAACTCGGTGGATATTCAAGTCCTGTTAATGATTACCAACGAGGACGAAATTACTGTACCGTAGTTCTATGGATTTTCTAGGCCCAGTTCAGAAAAAAGGCGCAGTGTTTCTATGGTTTCCAGTGGCGAATTAGGTGGTGATTCTTCGTGATGAATTGGATAGTGATATACGACTCTTATGTAACCACTGTATTTGCCACCCTAACATCTCCGAGTTACTTCTGTGTAGTCAAATACCACATAGGTCAACCTTTCCATCGGCTGATATTCACCTAACTTTTGCTCGTATTTTTTATTTTATTATTGTGGTTATGCAACAGTGATACAGCATTTCATAAACGGGGTTGTGAAAAGTTAGAGACTGCCCGTTGAAAATGATCGGCAGAGGTGTTGTCAGCGTTTGAACTCTCGACTTAAGCATCTGAACTTCACCATGATGACTGTATGAACACCGCCGGTCCCCATGGTTTAGCATAAAGAATCCAGTTACTAATCACCGGTTTCCTACAGACGTGGAAGTTTGAACTGGCAATTGGGAGACAATAGAATTGGTTTTCTGCTCATACGTCCGAGAGTGAACGTCTTAAGCCAGTTCACGATCTAATACGAAAGAGAAATGATTGAGTATTCGTACTCTTCACGAGGCTTGAACTGAGAAAAGGTACTGAAGACTCTCCAACCCGGAACTACGCCAAAGTGGGTAGTTCGAAGGCCAAGGCGGCGAAAATTTGCCTCAATTTTACTACAAAATTGATTTGTAGCACTATTTTGCACCAACGGGAATAACTGGCTGATCAAAGGTCAACTAATCACGGCAATTCGGATTGTCCCGGGCACCTCAGCGGAAACAGCTGCAAAGCTGTATATTTCCGTGTCCAGTTTAATGCCTGATGAGTCAACACAGCATTTCATTTTGCAGATTTTACGTCTGTGCAACCCACTGGAAGCATTAGTTTCGTAGGCTGCGAACCATTTGTTTTTTGTGCCGATCATTTACGCTGGAAGAATTACTTTCCTAAAGAGCGGTTTCAATTGTGAAATCTGATATCGTGTTGAAGATCGATCAAGAACAGCTATGACGGTTTTGAAACGAAGCCTAATCTTGCCAGTGGAAGTTTGATGCAACCGTATATTGCATATTGTATACTATGAAATAAAACGGAAGTGTTCTTGATTGGGAGTAGAATATTTTAGTTACCTCTATATCAATGACTTTTTTTGTTTTTGAACTTGAAGAACTCGTGTGATGATTATGTACCGTGGTAACCGATGCACGTCAATCGGAATTCGTCTACCAATGGTCGATTGCACGGGAGTGGAGCAAACCAACTTTAGTAAAGCAACTCACCAAGTGATTGTTCAAGCCACTGCTAATCCAATGGCTAAACAACTCGATACATATTAGAGCTTTTGGTTGCACTGTATTGATCTATTTCAAAGTAAATAAGACACAGAGGACACAGTAACTGCACGCGCCATGTCTGTTATTGATCTGTGCATAAAGTACACTAGAAAAGGAAACGAAATGAACCACAACAACAATATCAACGACGGCCATCAGAACCAGCATGAACAGCAACAAAAACAATGGTCGAAACTTCGATTCCACTTATTTTGCACATTACTAATATTGATCTGTTGTAAACTGCCACCAACAAAAAAGGCGTACTGATTAGTTTAGAGCTGGAGTGTGTCCAACCACCTGCTGGGCACTATTACACAATAAACATTAGGATTCATTCTTGTTTTTTCCACTGATAAAAGGAAATTTTTTTTGATTTGGATAGAACTGTCCTTTGAAAAATCGCCTGAATAAGACAAGGCAGATAAATGAGGTGGAAAAATTTCATACTTACCTGATTCATTAGGTGGTATCATTGCTCCAACCGTTATTGTAAGACTATAAGATATTATGAGTGGTTAGTTTCTCTGGTTTTTTATCACCTGCTAATGCATGAGTGTAGCTGAAGGGATATGACCCTTACCGCCAAAGGCCCATAGTACTACTGGGGATGGCTGGCAAACAGACCCAGAGATATGAAGTGGATAATATCATAATGTCCCGGTATGTCATTTGTAGTAACTAGCCGGACGGTGAATTACCGTCTCTCATCAGAACGATCGGTGTCAGTGGTGAGATTGGAACCTCTGACTTCCGCGGTGGTGAGCGAATGCTCTAAACCCCTAGACCACCACCCTTCAGGAACCGTCGCATCTAACAACGTACGTGATCTGGATCCAAACAGTAGCTGAATATTCCACCTACTGGGTTGCCCGTCCATCAAGTTAGCCGTCATTCTATCCAGACAATCTCTTAACTGGTCTAAAGACGCCACCATTAGGCAGGATGTTGCACTCAGTCTTGTGTGAGTCTTTACTTGCGGACGTGCGTGAGACACAGAATAGTCCATAATCATCACGTTCTTACTTTAGCGAAACCACTTCTGATAAGAAGTAGAAAAGTGCTCCAAGTGTTTACGGACACCCCAAGCGATATCCATCCACTAGGTTTACCTCCCAATTTGTGAGATAAAACAAGAAGGCTACTGACCAGTAACATTCTCAGGCTTTTCTTGGAATGTTCTAGTGACAACCGGCTTATGCTGCACCTAGTAAGAAATCGATCATCCTTTCGAATTTGCAAAGAATACAGTTTGAGGTCAAAGGAAATGAACCATGTCCAGTCTTGCTTCCTTTCGCCAAAACGAACATGGATGAAGTCCATATCTTCTTTCGTGGACCGTTACAGAATGATGATTGGAAATCTAATCAGTGTGGGAAAAATGTGTCTGTTACCCTCATGGATGGCAAGCTATGGACTCTATTGTCCTAATATTAACCAAATGTGTGAGTGGCACTGAATCTGGTTTTATATCGGAAAAGAACTTTGTTTTGCTAGAAGTTACTCAATAGGGCTGAACGTTCACCCGCGGGGTGAATAAGGCATTTACTTGACTTCCCATGAAGTGCAGAGATTATGAGAAAACGATTACGGACTTCGTAGTTTAGAATTTAATAAAATGTAAAAATACTCTCTTGTGGGCTTAAGCACAGTATAACAGCACTCGTTGGAAATACCACATTTAAGGACACCAAGCTTAGCGACGCGTGTGGGTTTGTGATAAGCATACGAATGTATCACGGAAATCCACCAAGGTGTCATGGTCTGAATACTCTCACTCGACTGAGTAATTTTCTGGCAGGCTCTCACATTGAAGCGGCATGTACCGGTTATGTGTGTGTTTGTTATTCAATATCTGTATGTGAACAGCTGAAACTAAATTTTTATTTGGGGTAGTTTACCGTCCGCGTTCGTCCTGATCTATGACGGTCGTCAGGGTTGCCATCTATCAGCCTTTGAAATTCAATTATTTCCAAAAATAGCACTATTTTTGCACAAAACCAGTACAATCAATCATCCCTTGGACCGAAAATTGTTCGACTCATGATAAACCTATCATCTTGTTCTCTCAAGCGGAGATGGAAATTAATTTCAAATATTTCTGCACAATTCAAATAACTGCTCGACAATGTTCGCGACTCGTTTCAGATCCTCACAGTTCAGAAAGATGTCCCAGAATTCGGTTTGTTTAGCGCCGATACGTATCACAAAAAAAGTTGGATGTTTCTTGTCATCTTCCGAGTCTTATCTCATCAGATGATTGAATATCACGTGAACTTTCTTTGAGCACACAGATTGGGTGTGAGACTCACATCAAATTTCATTACCAGTGAATTGTACCGGCTTTCATTGATCAAAGAATGACTGTGGACCGCGGTGGGTAATTCATTCCTCGCATCCAGTTAGCGAACTTGGTTACCACGATTAGATGAAACAAAAGCCATCGGTGATGCCGTATCTGGTTGGAAAACCGGATTAGAAATGTCGAGGCTAGGCATGCAATATTCGATGTGCCTAGGAAGTTTCTATAGGTCGATAAGATTAGTCCTGGAATGAAAGTACAAATGCGAAAAGTGCAACAGGATAGGCGGCTGAAGAGCGACTATTTTTCCGTTTAGTTTCGAAATGAGGATTTCTACGCACGCATACCCGTCCTGAGGTTCTATGCACCAGCGTTATTGTACTCATGAGTTAAATAGCTGACCAATAAATTGATCATTCAGAGTTAGCCTGGTTTCTCTAGAAGCCAGGAGATTTCTGTGTTTGCATGGCTATTTCCAATCCACCACCGAAATCATTCTTTTTCAGTAACATTTTCAATCTTGCTGTGCGGAGAGTCTCCTTTTGCTTCACATTTAACATGACATTGTGTTATATACCATGCAAAGCTTTGCTTTATTTTGAGAAGTAGGAAATTTGACTTATATATATATATATATATATATATATATATATATATATATATATATGATATAACTCATCATACATTATCAGTTCACCACTGAATAGCTGTTTCAACCTTGTTAGGAATAGTTATCTGCAGTGCACATCCACCGAGGCCCCAAATGAGATCCAAACCCGGAGTGAACAATAGTGAGTCGAGCACCTTAATCAGAAGGCTATTTCTAACACGAATGAAACATCCGTGTGTTTCTTTCACTTTTTCCAATGATGAGTTGAGCGTTCAGACTGCCTGATGAATCATAATATGTAAAATCGAAGCTCCTACTACTCACACTCAAAGGTGAAACATCTGTATTATTCTTCCACTGGTTTCAACGGCGAGCTTAGCATTGATAATGCAAGACGAATCACATTGTATAATGGCTTTTTTAACGATCATAGTTAATACGATCAAAGGCAAGTAGTTACTACCAAATACGACAGATGAAATGAGAAGACTCTTACTGGTTAAACTGAAAGGAGACTTCCAAGAACTCGGATTGCTACATGGCTTCCATGATCTCTTAGATCCCTTCCTTGTGAAGGTACGAATGAGTGAGGGACACATTTGTGTGTGTGTGTGTGTGTGTGTGTGTGTGTTGGGTCATAGTTACTGTTATGTGGAAGAAATGCGTGCAGATCATTATGCATCTACGAGAGTTAGTCAGGTGTGGATTGTTTAATCCAACTGCACAGATGTATTACAGTGCTGCAAAGGGCACGCACTGAACCGAGGAAAGCTTGTCAGATGAAAGCGAAGCGCATGTTTTGGGCGTGAAAATCATCCTTTAGAACAAGTTACCGGGACCTCATTTTGGTGAGGTGGACGGGAATCGGAATAAAGTAGGAAGAACAAAATACTGCACCAAAAAGACCAGTATCTCCCATCAAAGAAAGTTCTCTTAATCTGCGAATCCGGAATGAGATTTTTGATCTAATTTGCATCATACAGAATGCGGAGAGATCGCTATAAATTGGCTTCGGCTACAAGCAGCAGCATCTCTGAAGATGTGGACATCCTGATACGGCACTTGATCATCAGCAGAGCATGAACGATAAAGTACTCCAAACTCCTTGATACCGCAAACTTGCTAGTGCAAGTGCCAGATGGAGTGAGGGAGTTGTGAGTGCAGCACAAATAATCGGAATACTGACTGCGTAGAATTGATCCAACACAAAATCAGATTGTACGCTTAACTCAAAGGTCATTCAAAAGAAGGGTTTGTAAACAAGAAAGGCAGAAAAATGGAGAGACAGCGAGAGAGAGAGAGAGAGAGAGACGAAAAAACAGGAAGATAGATAAACAGACCAACAGCTAGACAGCCTGATTGACTGACGGACGGACAGACAGACAGACAGATAGATGGATCGATAGACTGATATGCTAATGGATTACCGTACTACCGAACTGGTTTTAACAGCTGAACTGGGTAGATTATAATACAAATTAGTTTATTTTCAATTCCAGCAACCTTACTGTAATTGTGTTGCACTTTCAAAAAGGGTAAATCTGATCAATCACGGAAAGATTTCCTTTGAGGACCTGAAACTTCAATCTCATGAACGTTGCCACAAGTGGAACTTAACGAGAAGAAATGCGTGGACAAAAAAGTGCGAACTAAGGAATTTTCACAATGAGGAATCGCTGTGACCAGTTCCTATGTACTAGGCAATATTCTTTCTAACTGTAAAGCGGAAAGTTTTGATTCATTCCTTTTGATTAGGGCCCACTGGTTAAGTTCCCCTATCACAAAACCAAACGAGTACAACGAATCTGGGTGAATCGAAAAACCCTAGTGTTTGCTATAGACAGAATATGTCAAAGTAAGAATTTGGTCTCCGATTCCTATTTCGGGGAATCAGTCGACTAGATAGTGTTCTTAATTCTGTTGATTTGGTGCACAGTCGGAAATACAGGGGAAATATCTTGTTTTCGGTTCATCACTTACCTTCTCGTCTTCATGGCTTGTTTTGTCAGATCACGCTATTCGACGCGTTGTTCGATAGGTAACCAGATAAATCATACACATTTATTGTGTCGAATTTGTTTGATCAGACTGGTAATCTTGTCTACAGGTAAGTGGGTGAAAATTCTACGCTCTTCAGCGAACGATCTGCTCAAACGCCCACGTAATGTGAAGGATTGCGTCGTTCTAAATCTGAACATGGCAGGTTATAAATATCTCCGTTTTTCCTCTCCCACTAACAACATATTGATTTCGGGCAAATTTTCCACCTTGTTTTTCTGGTTCGTCCCAAAATCGATACGTGCGTGTTTCTCAACATTTCCCACGAAACCCTCATAAGACGAGCACACTGGCTGTTGTGTGGTTGATAAGAGCAGTACATGTACTTCGGACATCCTGCACGGACTTGGTTTCCCTCATAACAGAGGTGAATTCGGAAGGAGAGGGTTTAACCGTATTTTCAGAAGGCAATCAATGAACCAGTTATCCATAATTTACGTTCTTTTTCGTTTTCACTCATTTTTGATTGAAAGCTAAAGAAAGCCTGGGTGGTACGGATTGCGATTCAAATTTGATCTCAATGTTCGGTTTTGAGTGAATAGTGGTTGAGTTCTCGCAGACGGAACACCTGTCTGCAGCAATAGTACAATATTTAAACAAAAAGCTGAAACCGTGGTATATATGATCCATTTCTAACTAGGTTATTTATTACTCAACGTGTCTACTCAAACCACCATTAAAAACCATTGAATTATTGCAGGCATATCCGACGAGTCACATGACTGCGAGTCAGACACGTGACCACCAAGCTAACCAGGATGACTCCTCACGATTGACTTCACTTTACTGTATGGATTGTCGGTCGTCGGTCATTGGCACTGAACCCCCAAAACTATTCACCTCCTCAGCGGTCAACTGCATGCTTTCTGACTTGGTTAGTCCTTGTTCGGCTCAGATATCACCTTTGCCAAAATTCTTCGGTCATCTTGACCGACGGGGTTGTCGAACACCGTAGTCACCTGATTATTCTATTACTTATCAGAAGTAGATCAATAGCAAACAATATCTACAATTTAGTTATTTATGGTCCTCAGTCATCTACGTGCACGTTTTGTTCACTGAACCCAACTGGCAACTTGTTCATTGACTTCTTCCTGACATTTGGCACTGTTTAACCCAGCCTTCTGTGGCAGGAAGTGAAACACTAAAGACTGGGATAGATCAAAAATCTATTGAAGGTCATGAAACACCATAATTTGTAAGGACTGTATCACAATTATTATTATACAGACCTGTGGCTGGAATTGGTGGATAACGCTACTGTGTTTGAGTGTCGACGTATTTCATTCCATCGACCAACGAAAGCGTTGACCAGGTGATATGCATATGAAAAAAAACAAAATCCCAACGTGCGAGTTGCGAGAACGTATGCAGGTTATGTGTATGGGAAATTCTGTCAACGAAAACCCACGGAACGCTGAGATTAGACTCACGTAGACCGCAGTCCTACAGAGACCACCAACGGAGTTTTGATCTGAATTGGTGCTGGGGGAGTTTGTTCACCGCAGTACAGGGCAGCAGTAATAACTAGAGGCTCGGCAGCTTGCACGCAGAGCGAAAAAAATCACGATGCAGTCTCATCTATCATACAAACAGTAAGTCTATCAAAACAAAGGGCTTTCATTAATATTAATTGTTTAGTTAAACGTATTTTTTTTCCTTATATTCGATACCGAAAAAGTTCGTGCATGTGCCACAGGGTATTGGAAGTGCGAGGTTAATGGTTGAATATACTGAATCACATTGGAAGGTGCATGCCTTAAAGATTTAAAGGACTACTACTCATTTTAGGACAACCAGTAGCCGTGGCTCGGAGAATTGGATTGGAGAATCACCTCAGGCCCCAGTGAGTCAGATGCGATAACAAGACAGGCAATCGAAAAACGGTTTATACCTCTTTTTGCAATCAGCAGTAGTACAGGTTCTAACCTTGAGGAATAAGACTGGGTTATTCATAAACACAGACTGCTTCCATATTTCCATTCCCGCCAACAGGAAAGAACGACAACTGTCCAATAGTTTCCGGTGTCTAGGAATGCCGTGTGGTGGTTCAGGAGTTTGTCGTCGTAGTTTGAGAGCCACCTATCTCGCCCATGTCTGAATTTGTAGTAGAAATATAAATCTCAACTTTCAATTTGACAAGCGAAAACCGCAAATCTACGAAGACTTATGAGGATGCCAATTTGTACCGATGGTAAACGGTATTTTCAGTTGATTTTTTGTTACCGTGAGTGGATTTACGGGGAAAACTGTAAGAGAAGAAATTTATACATCCTCAGAGACCGTTCTTTTCGTAATCTCATGAACCCATTTTTTGTTACCTTCCGAAATGAACTTTTAAAACGGTCGAATGCCTCCTTGATGGAGCTGAAAAATGAAAAATTGAGAGAGAACGGAAAAAAATTTGGTGGCAGGAAGAGCTTCAGATGCTTCTTGACGTAAATCCCTTTGCCCCCATGGGATTTGATTGTGAGTTTTTCATGCTGTAACAACTGTTTTCATGGGGGGTCGGTTTATAGAATTCACGCTAAGGATCAAGTCAGAATTTTCAGACTCAAATAGGGCCTCAGCCCGAGTGAATGTTGTTGAAGGACCTTTATCCACAATGCTGCATAACCCTAGTAATGATATCATCCACAAGTTCCATTTCTCGGTGCTTCATTGTAACCCAGTTTCTCGATTGGCTTTTGAAATACCTCCTCCGAGAATTTGTTACATCAGCTTTTAAATCGTCACTGTTTTCCCTCACATTATACCACACCTCGATCTTTATGGTTCATAACTTTCACTCTGCTTTCTCTGGGTCCAAACCGAGAATTTCCATCTCCTCTATCTCTTCCTCAGTGGACATCTCCGCTCTGCCTTGTTTGTTCTATGGATGACACAGACACGGGCAACCAAAAGCCGGCCAAAACCAGCTGTCAGTTATGACCTCTCGTGTGCCATCCTATGAGGCAGACGCCACACCTCCTGAATTAATCCCTTCGTGCGCGTCGAACCCATCCGATCAATTCATCCGCCGAGCACGTCGAAAAGTGACCTTCGTATGCCATAGGGACTGAATATAAGTTTTACAGGCATTCAACTCCTTTGAATTTGCTGTTTTGTTAGGCCTTCGCTGTCTTGTTGGTGTAAGCTTCCAAAAACATCACTAGCTGAAAATCATATTCACTTTAAAAATGTCCGATTCAATGCGTGAGAGTGAGGGTATCCGGTACCATACTGATTATACTTGGCGGGTGGTAGCAAAGTCAAAAGATGCTGATGGAAAGCTTTTGCCCTACGGTGCGATGGTATCAACCTAAGTCATTTTCCTCCTAATCTATGGAAAACGTTATAATTGTTTCAGCCTGACCTCATCTAAGAAAACGTACATCACCGGAATCGAGTGGGCTATGAGTTACGAGACCGATTTTTAGAGCTTCTGCTGGATTGGCGATGTGTCTAGAATTACTGACGTGAAGTAACCGGTTGTAAGTCAGCTCCGTCGAATGATCCAACAATGAATGTGTATGATTCACAACCCTGTACTCCTGTTAAGTTCGAGTCCGCTTTCAGACTCTGCAGATATGATGATAATTCCTTGCAACGATGAATGTCATATGTGGTGTTCTCATGCATTTCCATCACTTGTGCTTGAATCTTTGATACAGCATGATGGAAAAGGTCGTAGACAATTTGAATCAGTCGAATCTCAAGAAACCAAACTTGCACAATGTGAGTTCCAATTCAGCAAAGTATCATCAGTCACAAACTGCCATTAGGCTGGTAGTAAGTGACATGTGGATGGGTGGAAAAAGTTTATCGGATGTGTACGACCGGTCTTCAGGTATGCGTACCCGGTATTCCTCCGGTATCGGATCTACGTGCTACCGGCTGAAAATATTTCAAGTAGGAAACGCAGCGCTGTCGTTGTCGAGGTCAGCTGTGACGAACCTACACTAACTCACACTCCTGACGCACAAGTGAGATTACCGTGAGTAAGTTATCAGGCACTCTGTTAACTTCTCCAAGCATAATTTGAGGCTCCATCCTACACTTCGCTTCAAGTCAAGATCGTTCAACTATTCTAACTCCAAACAAAAGCCAACCGAAAGCATCGCTGAAGTTCCACGGCAGAAGTGTCCGATTTTTTGCGACTCCAATGCCAGTATTTGAGGTTTCTTTCGCACTCAGTACGGTCTCTGATTTGAATAAGCGATTTTACTGGTAGTGCGACTAAAAATGGGTTGGATAAGAATGACTGATGGAGCGAGGAACGAAAGTTCGCACTTATGTTAGCACACCACCAGCTTTCTACCTTTTAAACTCCTAGATCATGCACATAGATGGGATTTGTGTACTGTATCTCCTGATTCCGTACTTGAACCGGAACGACTAGCTTCTCTCAAGAACAAACCTTGGTGATTCGTTGTATTCATGCTTCTTCAAAACACATTTCGTACTCTTCATTTTCGTCAAATATTCGACTTCAGTACATCTAGATCACACAGTTCTACGATGGTTTTTGTAGTAAGCTCAGTCCGCCTCACACAGTAGCTGATGTCCACTCCCAGTCATCGGGCCGCACGTGACAGATCAGCCATTTCTGTCACCTTCGAACGTATCATTCTATCCAGAGTTTTTATCGATTTGCATTCGTGTTGCCTTTGCCCTGTAAAACAGGGGCCTCAAGGAATTCGCAGTACACCTTTCTAGGCCATTGACTAGTATTTTCTTTCTGATTGGGGTTAATCAGTACGATGCTATTCGTCATAACAGTTTTTCTTTTTGTCGAGTGGGTTTTATCTCACTTCGGAGGAGATGAAAGTGCGATTAAGCATCTGGTCATAGTTTACCGAATTCCGTTTATCACCACACCAGCCTAAGTACGTAAGTGAAATCAACAAAAAGTGTGAAAAACTCTGGATGCCTGTATATACTCAAGATTTTTTTCTCGTCGCTGGAAGCGCGGGCGGCTATTGATACTCCGAAGATGACCACACTCATGTTAGAATGAAAATTTTTACATGCCTATGGACCAAATTCCAGGTAACAACATGGTATTTCTGGTTGAATATTTTCCCAACGTTAAAGTCATTGAAAAGCCCTTCCGACTGAAAAAAATATTTCATAGTTGAATAAGGTGAAAAGATCGTTTTTGGGTCAGGCACTCCTTATATGTGCGACTACGTATGGAAACACTGTCAAAGATAAACACTGTTTCTAGATTTGGATGTTAAGTAAACACCTTCCAGGTGCAGGTTTCTGGAAAAGTCTGGTGATCATCTGATTTTTAAGCGTTCTGTACCGTTTATAATTAAACAAAATACGGGTCTTGATACAAGTCGTCAAGTCCGCAGGTTCTTCTACCTTTCGTAGACTAAACAGTCCGTGCTTTTTTGTCACCCTTGCGGCAAAATCGCTCGGAAACCGATTGGTTTTAGACCAGTTCACGAGCGGTATCAAGGCGGTTTTGGAACTATTTTCAATGGTTTTTGGCCGGTTTGTGCAAATGAAATGATCAGTTTCCGAGCAGTTTCATAGCGGTTTGAACCCGTCGTGAGCAGTACGGGGTGTATTCTGTTAATTCATGTCACTTCTTCCGAATTACTTTTCACAGTACACCATTTTTCTACTGAATGACTAAGTCATTTCAGTAATCTCTATCGTCTCCTGTTAACGGCGAGTAATACAGAACAACCTGTGATTTAGAATTGAACAAAATTTATTGTTATATGATGTTAAACACAAAAAATATGTACAACTTTATCCGCTATGAGTATGCGGTCTTGTCAGTTCATTTTCGACCTGCTGAAGAAGTTACAGAAAGGCAAACTTGAATAGCTTGTGTGTACGTATACAGACAAACAAAGTACCTGCATTGGGGGTACTGATCAAATGCCACTGCGTTTAACACATAGATGCACTAACCCTCAGTGTTGACGGGAAAAACGATATCTATAGACCCATACGCTTTGCAATACTCTCACTTTTCATGTCATAATTGCTAGGGAAACTTTAACGAAATTATTTATTGTGGCCGTGGTAACACTGATTTAATTGAAGATCTTCTTCCAATTTTTCGGGCCACGCCTCAATCTTTGACTTTAGCTAGCAACCTTTGAATGCGTTTCTCCAGATAGTTCACTCAGCGGGGGATGTACACGTACCGCGTCTGAAACTGCCTTCATGTAAAAGTAAAAGACTGTTTACCTTTGGTGGTGCTGATGAGACATAGTTGTGCTCAGTCATTTGACTGTAATGTATTAACTGAGGGTGATGACAACCTGTTTAATTTGGGTAGGTTTTTTGATACAAAGACACTAATACGCTGTCGACCCACTGCCTGTGGGTTCTCGAGTTCCTTAGAACTTCCGACGGGTGATTTACCAGCACTTACAATAGTTCCGAACTGTACGTCGTCGTTAGGTGGTACTTTATAAAATAGTGACATAAATCATCCAGTAAAATTGGCTTTTCCTTTGTCAACGAACCTGTACAATCGTGAATCCTGTAATGGGACGCATAAACTACTTATAGAGCTCAGACCATCCACTACCACGTCAGACGTCAATGTTGTTGTCAGGGTAGAAAGCACTAATTGTTCCTGTGATGAACTTAGGTTCAGAGGCTTCCAGTGTTTTCTGTCCCACAGCTCCGTCGTTACTATCTACTAGTACTAAGAACAAATGGAAAATACATTTCCCGACCACGCACGAAAAAAATTAACTCGCTGAAGAAAACCAGTCCCCAAACTTAATCGTTTCATTCCCCAAAATTCGAATGTGAATTTGATGAGGATAACATCAAAAAATTGTCGTGACATTACGAATGGGATGAACTGTAAAAGGGCCAAGCCTCGTCCATATTTCACTACATTTCGTCAGTCATTTTTTGAAATTTAGGTATCGAAGATATATTACTGTTTTCAAATATGTCAACCCACTACTTAAATCTGAAAGACTTTTTCAGTAGTGAGATGCAATGACTAGATCATAAAAATCATGTGTTGCAACGCTAGCCGACTATTGCAAACAGCCTTTGGAGATAAATACGATATGGCCGTTAGTGGTTTATTAAAAGTCTCACCAAAATAAAAGGGCATGTAATAATGTGTCAGAACCGAGATCGGTTCGGAGTGTATCGAAAAATCGACGCCCCTTGTGAAATGTTATGATAAAATTTTATTGTTCAATAACGCGGCGTCGTCGAAATCGTTGGTAGGTTTTCGACATTTTGATCTTTACATTTTCTTGATAGTTTCAGTTTTTAAATTTCAAATGTTTATTTCTCTTTAGAAAACCATCTACTAAGTACACCTGTCAGAAACTGACATTGCGAACTGGCCGTGTGCTGCCAGGGCAGTTATGAGTAACGAGACACAGATTATCGTTATGAAAAGGAAATATTAGTTAGCCGCCCTGATCTTATCTTTTTTCGTGCAATAATGTGTTCTCCCTAGCTTCATACCATTCTTCCATAATTTGCCGTAGTTAACTCGGGGGAAACTACATCACTCTCTGTCATAATCTAGCAAGCTGAGGAAATTTTCGAAGCAGACCTCGTAACTGACCTATTTCTTAGCAATTCGACGTCATCCATCGCTTTTTCCAATTAAATGTCCTCTCTCCTTTCACATATTCTTTTATTGATTGCTTCCTTTTTCCTACCAGAAGATCATTAGGAAAAGAATTCTCATTTCCTTGGAAACCCACATTTCAGCCGATTTGCACGTGGTGTTTTCTGGGGGTAATCTTTTCGTGAGGATGTAAATTTGAATTCCACAGAGTCTCAGATGGTCTTTCGAGGATTCTGCCGACTTCCATGTAGCAGCTGAAATTGTAATACCACTGTAATCAAGCAAGCAAAATGTAGCCTCGGTACTTGCTGGATCAAAGCAAATCCAGTCAGAAGATGAGAACGAATTTGGAGGGAACGTGCGGACTATTTTGGTGAATTTGAGCGAGAGAAATGCGAACTCAAACACGAACAGTTAGCGATCACGGGATCAAACGACAGGGCGGGACCTTTCGTTGAACAACAGTCTTTCAAGATCAATAGGAGCTCGGAATCCAAAATAAATAAGGCGAATATGGAGGGGGGGGGGGTGTGAGAGGTCACATTAACGAGATGGAACAACCAGTATTTGATGTTATGAGAAAATGGTGAAACGCTAGGTTCTGTGTGGAAAACGTTTACCGGCAGATAAATAGGTCAACCAATAACAATGAAGAAAAGATTCACAGTCACACTCTCAGTAGATGGGGCATTTAAAAATAATGAAAATAAGTAGCAATAAAAGTCTAGTTTTATCTAGTAATACTGATGATATTAATTACGACATCTGTATTCGCTCGAAATTCGAGAAAACTGAACTGTGACAGATTGACATCAGAGAAGCTCACAGCCTCGGGGCCAGTCCAGTTGGGCTTGTATTGATTTTTAAGATCCTGTCGTGGCAGTCGCGAACACAAGCTCACGTGGTTAAATATTTTGGTAAATTTATAGCATCTGAGAAACTCGATTTGGTGCAAATTATAGCGTAAGTGCCTTGGTGCCGTTTTTCGTAGGAAAATCATCAAACAAACTCGTGACTACATAGCGTGTGACAAAATGTGCAAAACGGAGCACGGAACTAGTTGATGTACGACTAAAATAGGAATGTGATAGTTCTCAGAGTGACAGAATTTGTGTTAGCGCGAAAAGCGTTCGAATTACCAATCGCGTTTAGTATCATAAAATTAGCAGTCCCTGTTCGAGAAAGACAACGTTTACTAGTGAAATGATCTACAACGCACTAGCAGAGGTTGCTAATATAAGAAATCTGAACGAGACTGAAAACGCTCTAGACTCCGCCTCAAAACGTGAAATGATTTGGCTGCTCTCGCCTGGTTTACGGGATTCGCGGGAGTGGAAGCAGAGAAAAGGCACACGATTGTACTGCGCAAAACAAAGGTCTTATTTTCTTGGGATGAATCCAGCAATAATAATAATAATAATATTAAATAATAACAATAATCAATAATAATAATAACATTCAGTCAATCAGTCAAAGGCGGCCGAATGGGGAGTTGAAAGACGGTGGCGGAAATCGAACCCGGGACATCACAGTTCAAATTTCAGGATGATGATCGTTTGACAGTGTATGAAATGTAATTTATATTGATCAGAGAAACTTGTTCAATGGCGAAAGAAAAAGTTGCAAAAAAATAAATTCTCTTACACTCAGGAAATAATGAGTGATAACGCCTCATCGTTATTCACTACCACTCAGTGAACCCGTGCATGTGGTTTCACACTAGCCTGCTTTTGTCCAGCCTATTATTAATTCTGAACTAATGGGGTCTTACTTAGTGACTTTGCTCAAATCTGTTCTTCGACCTGGTACCGTGGCTCTTGCATGCGAGCTACTGGTCATATCTGTAAGTCCCATGAAAATCAGTGGTCAGGTGATCTTTGATCGATCAACTTGTGGTTCTCATGAATGCTCAGATTTACCGCCCCTGGACACTGCAGTATCAAAGGTCATAGTCTCTGTTCTGTTCCACTACGTCCTAATGATGACGGTATCGCACTGACTAGAACTATTCTAATGAATTATACGTGTACGAAATGTTGAAGCTTTTTGGGCCAGAGCTTCTGTAGACTTTCATATGCAAAATGATCTCTCTGACTGACTAACGTCTTCATCGCTGGTTGCAAAATACTAAGCACCTTAACTTTCTGAATGGTTCATCTTACAATTAAGAAGCACCAAAGTGATTCCAGTGCACATTTGCTTTCTTGGTCACGTGAAGGATATGCAGCTGATGTTCACGTGGTCTTAAACAAAGAAAGCGAATGAATCATGCAACGTACGATGGATAGTGCATTTGTGAAACTAAAATTTATTTTTATCAGTGACTTGAAATGAAACTCCCAGGGTATTTCGATGCGTGAGTTGTTGTCAAAAACAGTATTCAGTTTGTCAAAGACAACCCTTACTCTACGGGACAGTTTAGCAAAGTAATCTATAGTTGAGAAATTCTTATGTGGTTCTGAACGGTTTCCAGGTGAACAGAAAATTCCCCATTGATTATAAGAGTTTTTGAGAAAGAAAGTCTCGTCCTTCTTCAGATTTCTATGGAAGCTTTGGTCCCAGAATTTGTCAGAACTCATAGCGAATATTCTATTCACCATTGTAGTACAACTGAAGTACTGGATACCTATTTCATCTAGTGCTTTAGAAATCATTACCAGTAAATATTCAGAGAGCACCTTCTGGGACCTGAAACTCGGCATACCAAGTTGTAAGTCCCTCGTACCGGTCGTTTCGTCTATCGTGGCTGGTAGTGAAGGACGTGTTTCACCACAACGTCAAACTGCCTGATGTCATTTTTATTATACACCGCTTCTGCACAAAGTAACCACCGTCATAAAAGGTGCTAAACTGTTCGATAAATAACTTCCAAGGAAACCCCCACTAACTATAACCTACAGAGAGGATATCCGCTGGCTTTCAGCAGCTTTTTGTCGCTGAGCTTGTCATTTACTTCTTAAGCGCTTAGCGCTTTTTCCTCATCATTTAGAGCACTGAACGGCCTCGAGTGGAGCATGATTGGAATTGTGATTTATCTTAGCCTTTCACCTCCGCCGGGAGTCCGATTAACTTGAAGGAGTGTTCAAGTTCAGCTAGGCACCCCTCGTTGTATCGGTGTGCAAACCTCTGGATTAGGCCCGGTCAATGATTCCTGGATCTTCTAATGCCAAAGGAAAAAGTAACCACGAACAAGTGCGGAAACTATAATCAGCTGTAACGAAAAGTTAACACTTTATATAGGATGAGGAAAGGGATACGTGGACACATATGGCGTCATCATTGATTGCTCCGTGTGGTGCGCAAACGTGATTGGTTAAGTCGAATCACATTAAGTCAGAAGCCTGATTGGTTGGCGGGTTGGTGTGAAAGGTTGTCCGTCAGCGGTTGGTGTGAATAGTGACGTGTGATAGGCTGATCGGTTCATGGGCACACGCATCACGGCTGTACTGCTATGTGGAATACGCAGGCCTAGTCGTTGTGCTCACAAAGCACCCTGTCCGTGAATGGAAATAATGCGGACTGCAGCCTTGCAGATGACGCGTTTTCAGGAAGATTTCCGACTCCCTGACACTCCTCCCTTGTAGAGTTTCTCAGAATGAAGTTTATTCCCTTGTTTAACGCCTTCTATTCTTTGGTCAGTAGAGTCTGGGATGGCAGGTTGTTGACCCATGCCTTGTTCCCGTCTTCTTCTATGTCCCTGGGATGTCTCTATTCAGCTTCTTAGCCAAAGCTGATCTTTTTCAAGTCCGGCTAATACGAACTCGTCGTTCGAAGACATTCCCAGTTTGCGTAACAGTCTCACTATGGGCTATCTGGTTAAATATTTGCATTTATTCTTCCACCATGTCTATCTCAGCGATCATAAGCTGCAGAAAACCACCAACCTGAGTTACTTTTAACGTCAATTTTCAAAACGTATTGAGAATATGGGTTGGCACATAGTCAACAAACAACCCAGCTCGTTTAGCAGACAACACGATTGTTTGGAGAGTAGCCAGCACTTCTACGCCTGTCCTGATTCGCGGACAAGATTGGAGCCAGTGAAATGAACCAATCAATTATCGTCTCCTATCTCAAACACTCAGAAGGGCCGGATGTGAATAAAGGGTGGACCAGTAAGTTTGCTGACTAGCATTTGGCTAAGACCTGTTGGTCGCTTCCTAGAACTAGTGAACGGCCACGGAACACCAACCATTGATGATTCCTGACAAGTACGACAAAGTTGAAATTCACAGTCCTACACCTCGAGTCCGTACTGTAATAAAGAGTCACTGAATAAGCTTTGCATCTGACTGAACCTGACAAACCAGACGGCGGAGCTTACTAGTAGTCATACAATATTTAACTGTCCAATGGGGTGTTAAAACTCTATGATTCATCAGTTCGTCAAAACCAGTGTTATTTACCCTATACTTCTCGAGGTAAATCGACAAAAATCAATGGTTTCCTTATGCACAAAAATAGGAACACGCGGCTGTTTATTTTCATTTTTCCACGATCGTGGTACGCGTTCAGTCACACTTGTCACACACACACACACACACACACACACACACACACACACACACACACACACACACATACACAAATACACACACACTTACCACTTTGGTTCCCTCTCTCTCTCTCTCTTAGATCTATGGCTAACAGGGAGATCAGAGCAATGAAGGCTTGTTGAAACAATTTCACCAGTATAATACAAGGTCTGTGCTCATTTGAAACTGTTATTTGTTGTTTCTGGCTCAACAAGATGCCACCGATTGACTGTCTAAGTGTTCATTAGGTTGGGGTCGAATATTGTCTTGACGAGCATCATTTCTTACGAGGATATTGACAGACACGTTGCTTATCGACGGCCTGGTTCGCTTGGCAGGCACCACATGTTCGTTCGTCAACTGTGGAGGTCACGGTTGAACTTAACGAAGCGGATCGATGAACCAGTCATTTGTTAACAGTTATCTGAAACGACCGGAGCCGAATCAACGAATCAACTTGCAACCAGACTGGCCAGAGAGAAGAGCTGCTTAGGAATGACAAATGGACCAAGAAGCTGTTGGGTGGGATTTTTGCCATGATCACCATGCATATTATAAACCGTATGTTGGTGCCAAATAAAAGAAGATGGTTTTAGTATAGTGTAGTGAACTCGATCGTCCTGAGGAAATGAGCACTTTCTGGGCACGATTTTGGATTTATTTCCTCCACGATATTTTCTGACGTTTGATTTTGACCTCACCGTTTTGTTCGATGGCCTAGGTTTGACTGGAGTGATTTTTCCGAGGTTTCCGTCGACCTCGTTTTGAATCACTCTCATTTTTGATTCTTCGCCTACTATACACGCTCGCGGTTCGCTTTCTGCTCAGCCGTAGCTTTCTTTTTCATCCGATGTATTTCTCCTATCGGTACTGTTTTGGTACCACGATACGTAGAATATACTTTCGCATCTGTCAATCGACTTGCGTCTTCTCTATCCCTCCGATAGAGGGGACTACGTAGGTATTTCGATGTGAGACTGGACAGAAGACACTTTCATTAGCCGCGTTCGAATGTCTTCTACAGTAAAATGGTGTTCTTACTAGGACTAGTGGGACGGACTAGATATTTTTGTGTCTGAGCCAACAAAATATTTTTTATCATTTAGAGTAAGTCGAAGTTACCGACTGCACACAGATTAGTTTTTTCGATGATAGGCATCAATCTAACAAAGTATACTTGAGCAGACAGAACTATATTTGAAACTAAGCGTCAACCCCTTTCAGCAGGAATCCGTTAGATGAGATCGCCAATCGGATCACCAGCCCTCTGCCTGTTGCGTAGGTCTTCTTTGGCATCGAGAAGGAGGAGATATGCTTTCATGACAAGCTATTTTATGGTGAACAGGAACAGAACAGAGTTGAACAGCCTTATCCAGATGGGTGTGAAACTGGTAGTTGGCGACTACGGATTTGATCACTCTAACCGGCTAAAAATCACAGGGGAAATAAAGCGTGACCATTTCTAGATCATTCAAGAGCAGGCCGAGTTGATCCTACCGAGATAAAGGCGGACAACAGAAAAACCCCGACGGGCAGCAATATGACCCAGGTTAGCATTTTACCATCATTGACTTGACAGGAAAAATTGGGCCAGTAGAGTAAGATCAGAGTGCACAGGGATGAACCAAATAACCACTAAGCTTGAGGGTTGAAGATGGTGAAGTGTAGGCCTGAACGCGGACTATTTGTCCTTCGTGAATTCTTGTACTCAAACAGAGCAGATGTTTCCCCCGCGCTTTGTCGACTCGTTACAATAGGGCTTACTATCTGACCTCCGTAATGAGCTTTGCAAGCATTTGGTGGGCGGTACTGAAAGAGCCATTATCGTGGTAGCCCTAATATTATTGACCACTCTGGCCAGCTCTTTGGCACCACATTGTTGAAATCAAACAGATAAGATTCCGATTGTTTTGACTGCCCTTTTGACGGTGATTCGTTTGAGATCTGAGTACCAAACCTGGAGATCAGAAGCAGGTAGAACTGATTTGGCCAAACACTACACACTACCATCATTGAAAGCTACTCTAAACTTGGGACGAGTGTCGGATTTATTATTCAAATGCAAGTTCGGTTCTCCGTTTTATCGTTGACATAACAAATGACCATTCACTGAGTAAGCTAATTATGTTTCGACCTTGTTTTTGTCTAGATAGAGACAAAAGTCCAGTCCGTTGCTCCACAAGTCTGAGAATTCCTAGCCTTGCACCTCTACAGTTGGAACGGTTTCTTTGAAAAGCAAAATTGTCAATAACAGATTCCATCGCCTTGCAAGCGAGTATGCTCACACTCAGGCCACGTTACTGTGATTAAGAGGCTGAATTTGCGCCCAGTTTAAGATGCTCTCTTGACGAAATAATGGATGGTGCTCGTCGTGCTTCTCGTTCAGGTCCACTTCATTTCGGATAGTCATCTGGCCTTGGATGATCCTTAACGGCGGTGTGGGGAGTTCTGTTCCTCAGATGCACTGTTGCGTAAATGAATGAAACCCCGATGAGAAAGTAAAACTTGAATTCAATGGAAACCGATTGTTGAGTGGAAAATGTGAGGACACTAAGCAACCATGAGCTATCGTGCAAGAAGCCGTAGTAATCACAGCTCAAGGTCACAAACACACCATCATATGACAGCTATTTTCTACGCTGAAGATTTTAGGTAACGATAAGACAAGACGATACGATCACTTTAAGTCCTATTTTTGGGTAGCATTTACGTACTGTTGAAATTTTCCCGAAAGAAAGTTGATCCACAGTTTGTTTTTAAACGCGATTATCGTAAGCCGTACAACGTATACGATAAGTTTGACAGAATATACAGCTCGCCTAACTATCGTATAGATACCGGGAAAAGATACGCGTTTATCTTTAGCGTTAGAAAACCTCCAAATCTAGTCAGCAGCGATAATTGTTTTTTTACCCACGTGGATTCCGTTGATAACGGTTCACAGGTATGAGGACAGGTTCTTTAGTGTCCATTGTAAGCGGGTGAGCAATGGACTAACGCCATCGATCCTCACTTAGAATATAAGTCGATCATCGGATGTGATATTTTAGACTACCTGCTAGGCGAAATCTGCATTCAAGGTAAATTTTTGCGCTTCTCAATGATTTATGTTCATCCTTACATAACACCCTGGGACTCATTCGGTAATTCAAACTCGAACCAAGCTCTACTCTCCTCTGGCAGTCACATATTCACAAACGATTTCGTGTGCATCGTAATCTACAAACACCTTGGACAGTTTGGGGGTATACAACAATCAACGCGCCGGACAAAACTAGTGGGGAAGATTTTAGTGTTTTAGTGAGAAAAGTTGGTCCCAAATCGGATTTGAACCTGATCCCTTCTACCTCGTGTGCTTTGCTATTTAAACAACGGGACCATATCGGGACATTAGTATATTTTCCAAATAGATCACACCGATTATTCGACTCGGTCATAGCGGTGTGTGGTATCCGCCGATGTGCTGGTGGATCAACCGCTTTCCGGATGATTTCCTCGAGAACGAATTGGACTTCTTGAAGCTGAATTACACGGACTGAAGAAACGTACAGACCACTAGTTTCATTTTCCATTCGTAATCAGAAACCTTTTGATTTACTATGCTCACAAAATGGTTCTGATACAGTTTTTTTTTATATTTATCTTGACTCTAGGCCAGGATAGAAATTTGACGTGGTGGAATGTCGTATACGCACTCTATCTGCCCGTCACCGTGTTCTCACGCAGTCCCTTGTGGGTGGGTTAAAACGACACCGCAGACACCCATTCACGGTCCAGAGACGGATCGAGGTCACGCATGTGATATTTGATCCCCTCTCCCCCCACTTAACTTTTGACTCATCGCCTTATCTTGATTTCTGCTTTGTTCACCTAACACTGTTCATATAAAATGTGATGTAATGGCATGATTAACGAATCACTGAAAACGAGCCTGTTCGCCACCTTGTGTTGTTCTCCATATGCCCTGTGGGATTATTCGGACAATTAAAAAGAAATTAGTCAATTTTCCATAATGCAGGAATTTCATAAGAGCTGATATCATACCACAGGCAGGAGTTTAGGTCCCTTCAAGCCAAGGTGACCCAAGACATTTTGTGAAAACAACTCTTCGCTAGTGTGCATATGGTTAAGAGTGTACCCAAATGCTAATTGATTCAGAGATCAGACTATAGAAGTGTAAGTAACTAAATTACACGCTCAACTAATGACAATACTCGACTCTTGAATTGAGGAACTACATGCTTGAACAACAGAAAGTTCCAAACCAATGAGTAATGAAAAGAATAAACATGTGTTTGGTTTTCAAATGTGACCGGTGTCAAGTTTCGGTATCTACGTGGTGCGAAATAGCATATGTTTTATGTTAAAAAGAATATAAGTTGCCTTTCTCCGTTAGCCAAGTGCCTGCAATAAAATCTGACCAAAGTAAGATATTGTGTACATAAAGAAAGCTCAGTCGGGCAAACTTCTTTCAAAGAACTTGATGCACATATCTAATTTGTGGTGAAACTTTTATTCGGTTATCTCATTTGTCCATCACGAGTGTGAAGCGATGCTTCTTGCACAAGGGTTCCCCTGGGGATTCACAACTGCAGTTTGCTGATAGTGCTGTATGAGTTGGCCACAGTTAACCTCATGAAGGGCAACACCGCGGTTGCTAGTTATAATATTGAAAATGAGTAGTATATGGATTGATGTATACTACACGGAGTCAGATCAAGCTAGTGCTTTACGTATCCCGAGGGATAAATACTCACCTTTCCCTTAACAAAGTGCATTTCCTTAGAAACAGCGAACAACATGGTATTAAAAACAGGAGCCATGGATCAGGGGGATTGACATCACTCCAAGTGCCGTGTGGGTTTTTGATTTTACAAAAGCTGGGTTGCGCGAAATCCTTGCTAGATAAAGAATAGTGGAACTGCTGTACCCTCAAGTGTGAGTATGAAGATGTTTTTAGCGGGAACTTGTGGAGGATGTGGCGTACTATTTGCATTACCTGAACTGGAAGAACTTATTGAGATCACTCCGACGCGGGACCACGCAGGGAAAAAGGCCAACACTGATAATATAGAGTAATTTTGCTGCGTAAACGATTTGTGTATATGTGACATCAAAGGAATAACTGCTAGATCACATGTCAGCTAATCACAGTGGGCCCTTGTTCACGGCTGTTCTGATTGGCTGGCACTCCTCGGCGTGTGGCCATCAAGCCGTACCAAAAAGTGTTCTGCGCAATGCCTGCTGACTCCGTTCAAATGGAAATTCATTTCACATGATCATTATGATGCTTGTGAGCGGACCACCCTTCAGAGTCGGTTTAGAGTGGAAATCGGAAATGAGCAGTCAATGAGGTTATGTTTCTGAACTGGGAAATGTCCGATCAGGAGAGCTTTTGCTTTGTTCGAAAGAGAAAACAGTACCTTTTCAAAACTTATACCAGATCAATTTGTTGCTATTGTAGACCTTACTTTGGTTAAGGTGGACCTTTTCACGACTGCTGGGCTGTTCATCCCGCAAGCTTCAAGACCGGCCAAATCTTCTGTATCGGATTAGTCAATTGTATAGGTCTAGGCTATCAAATGAGAAATTCGGTCTTCAGCAAACAGTACTCGCCCATAGGCTAGGAATCACATGCAGTTAATTTGTTGGTGTTCTGTTTTGCTACTCTATGGTGGAATATAACCGTGAAACTTACATCTGAGGGCCATTTAGGAACCTAATAGGTCAGGAGCAATCCTAAAATAGACAGCCTGAACTGCGGGCAATTTCTTATTGTTCAGCTACGAGGGGAACAGGTTCATGTGAATTAACTAAGCAACCGATAGGTGCAGTTTTTGGCTGATCAATATGGGCATTTTCCCCAACTTACCAAGTTGATTTCATTTTGATTAGCTGTTGACCGAACCCAGTCTAAATACTGGGGTACGAGATAAATAATTGTAGCCTAGTTAAATTTCTTCAAACCAGGGACGAAAACTCAGTCTCAGTTGATAACAAAAGGTTATTTAATCAGTAGTGCTTTCTTCGTCATTATTTACCAATTCTTTCCAATGGCTGACAAGATTTTTTGACTCGTTTGCAAAAAATATCTCTGTTTTGACTCAAAGCCGTCGTATAACCATGCCAGTAATGAAGGAAACTTCCGGCAATTTGTTGTTTAGTGATCAGAAAAGATGAAAATCTGATGGAACTGAGTCTGGGAAAAATAAAGAACGTAGGGAAACTTTTCATTCGAGATTATGGATTGCAGCTTTCGTCAAATTGGCTATGTGAGGGCGGGCTTTACCATATTGTAAAAGGATGCCACAAAGTAGTCGAAGTCGCTTTTCGAGTATCACTTTGCCTGGTCGATCCACTTCGTAAACAGATAGACCTCCGCTGACTGTTCCGTTATTCACCAGAAGCTGATTATGAATGTTGGCTTCCAAGTCCCACCATACACACAAAATTTTCTTCCGAGGATGAAGCTCGTGTGGCAGTTTATTGTTTTTGCTCAAATAATGTGCAACCAAAGTGCGGAGTTTTTAGGCTTTCCCATAGAGTCTTCCGATCACACGCCAATTATTCAGTCAGTTCTTTTGTTTGACTGATGCGGATTTTTACGGAAAAGATGATTCAGTTGTTCTACATCAGTCTTGACAGGACGACGAGAAAGCACATCGACAGTAAGTTTGAAGTTGCCGTTTTTGAAAACCTCCATAATGCTACCCTTTCTGATATAGCAACGTCTACGCATAGAGCACTGATCTCAGAACCGCAAGTACAGCTTGTCCTTGACTATAAACGATGAATCACTTGCTTACTTGAGGGCTTACGGGTATGCTTATGCTCTTATAAACGTATATCTTACTTACTGTATTCTCCTTTAACTCCAGAAACAACAGACATAAGGTCCCAAAAGTGAAAGTGTGGTTACGAGCCGGGCAACAGTGGGTTACTCTCCACAACCAAACTAACCGGTACTGGTGGCCGGATTGGAACCCCTGACGTCTGAAGGGGCATTTAGACGCTTTAGTCCACTCGAACACAACCAGCTGACACTGCACCATCAGGCACTATGAAGTGAAAGCAGAATGAGAACACCCAGGCATATTAAATAAAGATTTAAATGACAACATAGTAATGCCACACTTCCAGTCAAGCAGCTTCTAGTTTTCTGCCGTGCGAGGAGCTCACGGTGATCAGTGGAAAAGGAAATTCAGCACTAACACCAATAGAAAGTCATTAGTTTCACGTCTCGACCGGAACGCAGTATTTGGTCAGGGTGATATGACTTCGTAGTTCCTGTGTCTCTTCTCCAAAATGTGAACAGCATGGGACCATTGTGTGTAATTCATTTACGAGGTTCACCCTTGGTCTAAGAACCCTTCACAACCATATTTCTGATGTTAACATTTAGTTGGAGGGAAATGAGAAGTCCCAGATACATATGTGTTGCAAAATTTCGAACCGCCCTTCTCCCAATTCTCCGTGAGTGTTTCACGTGGGCTGTCCATCCAACAGTCACTGCTGTATGTGGAATATCAAAGCAGTCATTCAACCCAATTATCCATCAACTTCTCAAATGAGAGTTCAACTGTAATGTATTGGCCATTAATCGGATCCGGTCGATAAACCTGTTTGTGTGTGTTAGTGTGCGTGCGTGTGTTTGTTTGTATGGTGCACGTTCGTACATGTCACAAGATCGATAGACCACTTTCCAGCATTAACTGCTGTCATATTGATTGTGCGATACTGACTACAAATGAGTTGTCTTCGATTGTATCTACCATCATGGACTATTACTTGACTGCAAACGCTTGGGACAATGCACGAAAGAAGTTTACGTGTTCAGTTTGCGGTCACAGCCATGAAATCGAAAATCTCAACCATTGTTATTTGGAACTAGAAATCAGTTCCAGCCTAAACTCTTAGGAGAATGGCTTCACTGATGTTTGTTAGGGTTTTCTACCTTTCGAAGTGAGTAGTATAGTGTTACATCTAGGAAGCGCAAGACCGGTTTAGCGGTTGTAACAGCTCATCAGGTATGCGTACCCAGTAGCATTCTGTCCAATCATCCCCATACTTGAGCACTGCACCTTTCACCCAGGCTTGAGGGAAGTTACGGAAGGCAAAATGTTGGAACAGTGCAGTGGGCGGTTACGCGAATGGGATAATTTACAAGCAAATGACCAAAACAACTGAATCGATGAGCAAAACTTTCGTCAGAGGTTTTCTTGAACATTTGAGAGGAATTTCAGTGGGAAATAGTTCGTAATCGAATTTTTACAAATTCAGGGTAGAAAAATTGCACTTACGGTAGTACTGCAAAGAACGTGAATGTTGACTCCTATCGAGAACAGCATTCAATACAAGAAGAACAGTCTCAGTGGATCAGTCCATGAACTAAACGGGCCTTGTTCGAGTATGCACCTATGACTCTCACAAAACCAAGAGCCACTTTAAACGCAGTAGCGTTTCTTGAGTTAAGACGATGTTCAGGATCTTCTGACGGCAGTGAGTGTATTCGCGATAGAATTAAATCATCATCTTCGTGACCGTTATTCTTGACATAGACCACCCCATCTGCTTCAAAGTAGCTGAAATTAGTGCTCAGAGAAAATTTTCTCGCCTAGATTTGAATATCTTACCTTCATTGTACCCGATTTGGCCTGCCGGTCAGTTGGTTGGTCGAGATGTATCAGATGTTTAGAGGAGTATCTTCTTGAAGCCACATTTGGGAGCTGTGACAGGTAATGACCACAAAACATAGGGATGTTCAGTGAGGGTACGACAAGTCTCCAGTTAAAGGTGCTACTCCCACTTGTCACTCCATAAACTCACATAAATGATCTCTAATAAAAGACTGTGTTCTACATCTGATTTCATGGTTCAAATCTCGTCCCATCGTGTCATAACTCCTATTTGACCAATCCTCCACATAGATTGTAAAACAGAGAAGTCGATTCAGTTAAAAATCTCTAACTGAGACTAATATTTTGGTCGGGACATATGTCAACAAATCACAAGATATTTCAGAAAATGTTTCGAATAAGTCAAAAACACATGAATTAGCCATTATTATAAGTTGATTAGTCCGATGGATCTTTTTCCATCAACTTAGGTTGTCCATTTTATGTTCCAGCTCCCCCTTCCCTTGTTCTAACATTTTTTGAATTTTGGTAACGACTTCATTTTTCGGTCGTTTGTTCCGAGCCAGTCCCGCGTTCCATAAGAAAATAACAATAGAATCAGTTCGATTTATCACTGATTAGTTAGAATCTAAGCTGGTTCCCACAAAGTCCGAGGAAGATAGATATATGATCAAAAAAGAGATACTGATGAGTAACCGAACTGTTTTTTTATCGAATAATTTTGGAACAAGTCACGCAGCTATTTCCAGCGTTGTCCACATTACCGCAATGTAGAACCAAAGTAAAGCATGCGAAACCGTTCAAAAGCATTTTACGAGTTAGCTGCGTTGACCTCCGAAGATTTTAAAACCCTGGCACGGAAAAGCTGGTAAAGGGAGACGTTTTCCCCCCTTGTGTGGTTACGGTATCACATGGACAATGAAGCTATCTCAATATTACTGTGAGTTTTCTCGTTTACATACAGCACTTTTAATGATATGTGACTAGTCACACCTATTTCTCATAGAGTCTAGTGGTTTAGAACAGGCGAGACCTCGTTGAACTTCTCTGTCATCCCACACAGGGTAACCAGTATAATTCATTACGGCCATTCTTTTACGCCACGAAAGTTTTTTCAACAGAACAAAAAACTGATTCCATTCTGATCCATCAAAACAGGGTTTTCCAGTGTTGTTAGAAGTGAAATTTTGACCTGACAATAAACATTATGTGACAGATTATCGTTGAACCACATGCACTCGGATCGATTTCGATACATCTCGTTAGGTGCGTGCTACAGATTTTATGGAAGGTGTTTCGACCATAAAATTGGAGAAAGTTTTACATGGTTCAAATAGATAAACAAATCTTTCGACTTGTACAAATCAGATTTCCATCTCTGAGTCACGGTCGATTCAGAGATTTGCAACAGAAGAGATTTAGTACCGGAGACGATCACAGTGAATGCAGTTACTCGATCGAATCGATGTCTTGTCTCAAGTAAATGACGTGCGACGTAAGACGCTGGTGGTTTTCTGAATGATAACCTTTGGCCGCGTATTTCTGATTAGTTGACGTGAGTGTGCACTCACCGTGGTACATGTTTAGTCACTCTCTGTTTACCCAGGTATAAGTTGTGCAGGACTACTCCACTGTGTGCTCTCCACATCGGGAAAGGGCTATTTTAAACGGGGTTATGGGCGGTAATTTCATCCTCTGTCCAATGCAGTAACATATATACTGCAAAGATGTCCAAATAAAAAAAAGAATATCCACCAGGGAATAAATTTGGTGATTTAATAAGATGGAGTCTCGCGAGTGAATGAGATTGTGTTACAAAAGTATGAGAATGAAGTAAGATCAAACCACTTCTG
Source organism: Fasciola hepatica (assembly GCA_948099385.1). Lineage (NCBI taxonomy): Eukaryota > Metazoa > Platyhelminthes > Trematoda > Plagiorchiida > Fasciolidae > Fasciola > Fasciola hepatica. Next base: position 1,389,316 of record CANUEZ040000112.1, on the reverse strand, counting down.
GTCCCGCTATCGAGTCACGTGATAAGTCACATCCAGTTTGTATACAGGTGATTCCTGTCGGGCCATCTTATCCTACGTAACTTTGGGAATCGATTTTGAAAGTAAAGTGAAGAATAGTAAAACCTAATTCCAACCGTTTGGACATCTGCCGGTTGCCCAGGTCGAATGGCTACAAGCATCTTTGACGGGACTTTGTCAACCAGTCAGTATATGACCTTCATTTTTACAAATGTTCCGATATCAGCAAAATGCGTAATAGTGGCACTGGAAGTGACTCGGTTCCACTGCCATCCAAACCGGTTCGTGTTTTTTAGATTCACCATAAAAACTGGCCATTCATTTGAATCATGATGAAAAGTTAGTGTACAAGATAGTCGTCCCGTAACTGAGTGGCTTACAGACAGATGGAACCCGAGTCCCAAGGCAGCGAACACAAACTAGCTTTACTGCGTGTGCTCAAACTGTGGACAAACCGAGAGCGGAAGCAAAACAGTCAACAAAGGTTTCATAACTCCCAGGCAACAATAGACAAGAATCGCTCGAGACGGCAAAGCTGAAGCGAGTCAAGTGGTTTACAGAGAAGATCCTAATTTATAGGGGCATTTTGAACAATCAACGGTCAGAAGAGAATCACTGGTCCGCGGAAACACATATAAGAGCGTGGTGAAGAGCAAACGGAATAGCGTGGCTGTGAAAAAGTGCACGATCGTAGAGGGATGGCTAATTTTAATCATTCATACGAAAAGGGTAGACAGAAGGAGAAGAAAATTAAGTCCAAACTTTTGGGCCTTGTCAAGTTACCCAGGCATTTATGACATCGTAACAAAATGGATCATGGATACCAGCGGGTCGTTCCAAAACCGGAGAGAAAGGCTACTTGAACGATGAAATCGAACGGATAAGATCAAGCATTAGACAAATTACAACTAAGGTTAGTCGACACCTGTCATAGAAACAAGATTTAAATTGTATGACTCAATGGGATTGAACAAACAAATTATCACTCGGGCTTGGAAGCAGGTGGTCAAAGTGCATGAAAAGCAAACGAACTGTTTGGTAGATACAAGAAAACATTATGATGGAAAACATGGGATCCGGACTGAGCCAGATTAACGGAGTTTCTCAGTATTGTTAAGGGTCACTTCTTCAGGAGAGGCAATCAGTATATTCTTACAAGGAAATCTCGATTACTGTTAATTATTCGATGGTTTATAAAACCTCCTGCATCAGTCTCGTTGCTCGATTTACAATGTGCCAAACAAAAGTCACTTCCTGACCAATCACAAAACGTCAATGATGTGGTAGTGCAAAAGTATATCCAACATACCCTTCCTCTTTTTAGAAACATCTACTTGCCAAGCAGGTGGTAACGATGCCTTTCTTCGAGTTCTAGACGATGAATGGATCTGTCCGACGGGTGAATGGATAATGTGGCCTGAATCAGTCTCCTCTTCATCATTTTTGGTTTCCTCGTATTCTCCTTCGACATCGCCTTTATTGGTTTTCCCTTCCTTATCATTACCTCCTTCGAAATTTCTCCGATGAACCCTATTTCTTCTTATCCGACGCTCTTCAGAGCGTATTAGGAATGATTTCTTTGTTTCTCGCGATAGTATCTCTCTCTTCGTCCAGGATTTTTTCTGTCCGTTCTGTTGGCTGAATCCAGATCATGCCACACGGCTTGAGTGGATGCAGTGGTTTGCTGCGCCGATCGTGAGATCTTTGCACGGTCATTCGCTTTTTCAGCTCCGTTTGGATTACTGAGGGCGCTACAACATCTGGGTCCGGTAAAACATCACAAACGGGTAGGATCGTGCGGGTCCACCTTCCAAGTAGGTGTTTCGTCGGACTTGTTCCCACCTTTGCCGAGGGTTTATTTCGAAGCTCAAGCAGAGCGATAAGCTGATTGCTACCGATAGCCCTGCACTCGTTCAGTGTCTTTTTCGCCAGTTTGACAGCTCCACTAGCCTCATCCTTGAACTGACTGTGGTAAGGACTGGTGACGTAATGGCTGAAAGGCCATATCTCTGAGAACTGCTGGCATTCCGTGCTGTTGAACTGATGACCACGATCGGAAATCACTCGAATCGGGATTCCACGTAGGGCGAAATTGGCTCACAGTTTGCTGATAATTTCTGCAGTTGTTTCTGTTCCAAGAAGAAGGGTTACAAACCTGTGGACATCTTTGCCTACAGATGTGGTAAAAGAAACAAATGATGGTATTTTCAACAGGAAATTTGATGAATTATTGGCGCATTGGTGACTTACTACTTAAACTTGAGTGAACGTCTATGAGTAGTTTGTGACGAGGCTTATACGTGAAGATTATTCCAGGAGCTATACTGAAGATAGATTGAGAACTAATTTTACCACTAATACAATACAGGTCAACGTATTGGTTTAGAAGCCACATCTAGTCAACTGTCTAACGCGGACTATGGGTCATAACCGTTGAAATGACTTCACAAATTACTTCAAATAGCAGGCCGATGGATTGTGGGAAAGAGTTGCACCTGTTTCAGCTATCGTCGACTGTCCTCGGCGAATCACGTTTAACATGTTCTCCGGAATCTTGCAGATCACTGTGATATGATTTACTTCGTTTACCTGATGGCCTGTACCAATGAACTGTGCATATGTGGAACTGAATGTAGACTTCGTGGTCTTGGTGTCCAAATCAACTGGCATGCATTTCTTGATTCTTCGGAAGATCGTCTTATGGTTCAAACTATTCGGTTTGTCTTTCACGAGCTAACTGAAAAGCACGTAGCTATGTGTATTGACGAGAAGTTCACCTTGTAGATCCACAGAAATTTCTGATCCAGTTTAATGGTGTGCACACAGAGGCTGCAGTATCTCCTTCGGTGGTAGCATTTTCCAAGCTCCGCTTAGTAAGCTTTCATACGAACTTCCTTTTGATGAAGTATTTGACCAGGGTTCCCTGCTCTTTTTTCTTTGAACGAGTTCATTTAATGATGAGACTAATTTGCGTATTTGCACTTGAGCATCTGTCTTCAAGGGGCAACGCTAATCAAAGCGAAAATTCACCGTATGAGCTTTGAACGTGAAACCAGTCGTATGCTTACGCGAGGAACGTTGTTCAATTATCTGCAGATGTTACTTAACGTCAAATATTCCAACCCCAGATAGCATTATCATCTTTCTTGAGGTTAGCTGTGACTCCCTAGTGGGTTTGTCCAAGTATAATATCCACTCATTCCTGAATTGCAAATCAGAATGTTGTGCACAAAATTATCGGTTAGTTTGAAGCATGGAGTTCCTCTCTTGCAGCCCTTCAGCGTACAGAAAGGCGGATACGGTGTGAGATACTACCAGTCCCGTTGATGTATTTGATTCTGAAATTAGGACGGTATAAATTAAATTTTTCATCTACGTGCACAAATGAAAACAGGCGGTGAGAAGTTACCGTTTTCATGGCAGATGGCCACTATACAAAATTAGCGACGGGCCCACTCAATTGGAGGTTATGGCAACAGAGTCCGGATTCTCTTCCTCCTTTACCCCTGTTCTATCCCGTGAGTCTGTTTGCTCCACTGTCTTCTCTGAGTGAACCACATAATTGACATTGACCATACCGGACTTTATGACTGGAGCTTTTAGCTCTCACGACTTTTGACCCTTGTCACGTAGACTTTTGCGTCAGTTTTGCTTGCACGGTTGGAAATCAGTAGCAGACATTGTTTCGCTTGGGAGGACCTTAATAGGTGGCACGGTCATTATTGAGGTCTGTCTCTGTATCATTATTATTTCTGGATATTTTCTGAAAGAACTGCATCTTAGTGCAATCTGGAGTTTGTTGTCTTCGAAATTGTTGTACGCGTGGATCAGCCGACAGCTCTGCGTTGGTTACAGCAAGCATGAACAAATACTCTGCCTAAAAGAAGCGGGGTGCATAGCTAAACACATAGGGTAACACTATCGTAACAGACAGAGCGATTCGATTACCCGGCTAGAAAATAAACTCGGCTTGCCCGCAATTTTCGAATTTCACCGTATGATCTACCGGTGGATATCCGTATTGCAATCAATAATGAGGTAAATACTTGTTGCACAAGTGGATTTCGCCAAACAGACTTTGACCTTGATCCTGACCTTGACGTGCTTGTGTATGTGTATGTTTGTAAGTCGGTAGCTGGCCTACTTCACGGACAGAGTTGACTGAACTGTGGCAAACGCATCCATCGCACGTGTAAAGTGCAATCGGTCAATGCAGAACAAAATTCAGTGGGCGGTACACACACTCGCATGCACCCAAGAGCACAGTAGTGCCCTGGTTTCGAGAAAAGCTTCACTCATTCACGAGTGTTGACAACTATATCATGATCGAACAAGATGGCCTATGGAAGAGGTTTCTCAACTTATTTGATCACCGAAGTTTTTGGAATGTCTCATTTTCATGCCCGTGAAAGAGAAATACGCAGAAGTGGATGAAGGATTCTTGCCAGCCGATTGTGACTGATACGTATCTTCACTGTTCGTTGTATGTCTAAACCCGTTTTGGGTCAGCACACTGAAGCATCGAGTATCATGTTAGCTTAGTTCGACGTGACTAAATTAGTACTGTTCTGTTTGATGTAGAACGCGGGGAAATAAACACTCTAGATCATGGTGTGAATGTTTCCAGTCCCACTATAACATTCAACCTCGTTTTTCCTTGTGACTGACTGCAATTTCTTCTGGTGAAATTCATCAAACATTTGTTTTACATTGAATAAAAGGTAGGAGGCAGCTTCTGCAGCGTATTATGTACTACTACTATCATTACTAAAGGTAGTTATTGTTATTATTGACGGGAAGGAATTTTGTTGTCTCGCATCCTGCTGCCAGAGTTATTCTTATGTAATCTTATTGACGAAGTGGACAATTACTTGTTAAAATACGGTAGTCTTCATTCCCCAATTCTAGAAGTGCGTGTTTGCATTTATTTTCATCGCGTGTTCGAGCATGAGTACTGTGGGAGGGTTTGGAATATTCGAGGGTGTTACTAGTGCCTCAGGTTGGAAGTTTGTGTGAGTTTGCTTCTCGCTTAGCTTGGCGTTTAGATGACAATTGTTTTATCACCAGCCGAGGTGTACTGATGATGACGTAACTTGGCCCAATGACGAAACGCGTTCGTGACCTAAATGCCGAGCTCAGTGATCATCAACCCCGCACAAACTGTGGAATGGTCCTCCCGAAAAGACCCACTTCATTACCTGGAACGGCAGGCAACCAGATCCTGAGAAGCGGACGGGAGAACCACATAAGGCTCTAGTAGTTCAAAAGCGGTATCAAGCTGGGTGACAGTGGGGTATTTTCTACCACCATAGTTACCGGTAGTCGCGGGATTCGAATTTCTGACTTCCGAAGAAGTAGGTAGACCCTCTGAGCTACTTAGTCACCACCGGTCATAATCAGCAGAGAATTTCTAATATATTTACGACGGATGAAAGTGAACTATTAGGAACATCAGTATTAATGCAGCAAAGACAAGTTTAAAGAGGCGCATACAGTTTGCATCTCATGAAAATGCAGTGGTCACCGGCAGATCCGACGGGCGGATTATGACTGGGGGAGGTCGAAAGACAATGACAAATATGCGTAACTGATTGGAAATTCATCAGAAATAAAGTTGCATGAGAAGTAAAGTAGTATGCTAATGTCACTGTTCTAACATGAACCCCTACAGATTGACTAATGGGTTCCAGTCCGGTACTACAACATTTCCCGTTGTTCGATAGTCAAACGTCGTAGCTTTATGGCACTGCTCCTTAAAATAAGAGCTTGGTCTTTTGATTTAAAAGACTTGCAAGGTAGTTCTTGAGTCACGCGTCCGCATTAGTTGGGTTGGCTATCTAAACCTTGTATAGACTGTGGAGTATCGGACGTTCTGACTCACTTATGTAACCTGATAAGCTTACAGTGGACGTGAATGCCAGAAAAGTGAAGCAAGCTGGCTTTACGGGTCAAAACCAACACGACAGCAACTCAAGACCTAGAAGGAGTATTTCAGTATGGCTTGGTATGTCCTTGTCGCTTTTCCTTTTCATGGAAGCCTAGAAATTGGTCTAACCCACTCGAAAAACGAAGTGATCAGGTGAGCCCGATGCGTAAAAGGGAATAATTCAGGTGATGTATCATAACAAATGGTACACGAGGGCATGGTAAATGATCATTACTTCTTAGACAGCTCTTGGTGTATAGGTCAGTAGCAACCCAAAATGATGGTGCGAGGAGAAAATTAGGGAGGGATCAAAGAAGGCAGAAAGAAGCTGACCACTGCAGAAGTGACAGAAGACATGGAGACACTCGATTTCAAATCAGAGTAAGAAAATCCTATGCGCGGAGGAAAAACTACCAGCAGCAAATATCGTGCGCCTTGTGCAAAGTACCGAGAAAGCTGACGATTTAAGGCTAATATTTGAACGTCACGGATTATACAATAAAACATTCAATGGCATCACAAAAAGCGATCGAGATATTGTGTCACAAAGAAGCCTCGAGAATAGGAAATTTCCCGGTGATATTATCGCTGAGCTATGCAACATTAATAACTGGAAACCTTCAGTAACGCTAGTTTAAATGAAAGTAGTATTTGGGTCTGAAAGTTCTGGCTGACCTCTAGCTCGACCTGTATTGATCGCCCCCTTGATAACCATGGTAACAACACCAAAAGAACTCACAAACCAATCTATTGAGCGCAGTAGGATTGACTTTAAGATTAAACGAACCCCCTACTCAGTATGGGAACACTCACAGGAAAGCTTTGTTATATATTTACGTGATTACTCTAATTACAATATTTTGTTCTGTCGATAGATCGGACGATCAGTCTTCAGTCAGTCTTAAGTCTTCAGATAAACGGCAGTGAAAAGTCATTCCGTATGAGCCCCGTCGCATCGTACTCTATTGACTCGGCTAGATGTCGGTGCTCTGCCAATAATCCCTCAGGCTATGCCCCAATGTCCTCTTGAACAGTGACTCGTTTTCCTCTTCCACCAGAGATCGGTCACTCCCCTCGATAATCGGTAGACGGCTGGTAAGCCGGTGGAATGCACCTTACGAAGCCTCAGCGCGTGTCCTCCGGTACGGTCGTTATTCCTGGGTGGGAATTCCGAGTGCAGGTCCGGGGCCAAATCACCACGGACGATTTGCTTGGCATAAATGTGGTAGCCTCGAAGACGTCTACAGGCAATGGGAAACAACCCGGTGACTTCCAGACGTTCCTCACAACTGAACCCACGTAGTCCGGCCACGAGGCGTGTGGCAGCACGTTGCACTGTTTCCAATTTGGATAGCTCCACCGCCGTGCAGGGGTAGACAGCCGGACCGCCATTTTGCAAGTGAGGACGTACATGCGAGGCACACAGCAATCGAAAGACGTCCAGAGGTAGAGGCCCAAACGACGGCAAATTGGACCAGGTATCCTGCACGCTGAGTCTCAGGCTCTCTCAGTGTGTGCTCTTGTCTTCAGATTATTGGTGATAACAACTTCGAGGTCTTTTTCCTCCTGCTTGTGACGCAGTACTATACTCCCAAGGCAGCAGTCGGAAGTAATACTGGGGCTACCATTCCTCATGCTCAAGCATTTTTCCACTTTTATGGGCAGACCCAATTGACTAGCGCATGGAGATTTTCCTGTAGTATCTCACGATCCTCTGCCGATCGAATGGTGCGCCTATTCTTTAGGTTGTCGGAGTATACAAGGCTTTGGGATCGAAGGGTCTTTGATAGGTCTTTCACGAACACTAGAAACAAAAGGGGTCCTAGCAGGGAGCCTTGCGGCAAGCCACTGCTAACTGGATACCACGCTGACTGGAAATGTGGGACTCTCAATCCAGGGAAGCAAGGGTCCGGAGATGCCAGTGTCCCGGAGTTTTGAGCAATAGCCTATCACGAGGAACTTTATCAACCGCCTTACTAAAGTCCACACAGATGGTATCCATGATATATCCCTCGGCCTCGGCGTTCGACCAACTTTCACGAGCAGTTAACAGGTTTGTCAGACATGATCCTTTTCTCCGGAAACCGTGCTGTGGTGTGCATAGCAGCTGACAGCGCTCCAGATGTTCACGTATGTGAGCAGCCACCAGTCTTTCCATGACCTTCACAGCTACTGAAGTGAGGCTAACTGGGAGGTAGTTGACCGAAGCGGATTTTGTCCCACCCTTGTACAGCGGAACGACCACTGCTTTTTCCACTTCCGAGGTTGTCTGCCAGAGGCCAGTGATAAATTGAACTACCGAGTCAGAGGTGTAGTTAGCTGGGCAGCCAACTCCTTCAACATCAACCGATGCACGTCTTTCGGTCCCGGTGACTTATGAGATGGATTTGAGCATGCTATTCACCTCTGGTTCCGCAAAAGCACGCATAACAAACAGCGGTGAGCCATTCACCATCAGGGTTGGTGCGCCTTCCTCCACGCTGTACACTGGCAGGTAGTGTTTGGCTATTGTCTCACCCTTTCCATCATCAGTTGGAACCATTTCGTCGTTTTCTATCAGCACCGGGATACCTACCTTCGCTCTGGTACGGCACTTGAGGTATGCAAACAGGGGCCTGGGAGCTAGCACCGCATCAACCGCAAGTGCCTCCTCGAAAGCCATCCGCTTTGTCCGTTTTTGTTCAGTACACTGGTTACGAATCCTGCCGTAGAGATCATAACCCTCACCTGTAGATCGGAACGGCTGCCAGGCCCCATTTCGTCGATTGAGTAGGGGTCTGAGCTGCAGGTCAAACCGCGGTGGTCCCTTCAACCTGGGTCTGCGTCGGCTGAGGAGGGAGTAGGTATTGATAAAGTACAAAAGACCACCACGAATAAAAGCCCAAGTTTCTTTCACGTCGCAGTTGACATATGTCCGCTCAACGGACATTCTCGAAAGGTGTGCGCCAAACATTATGTCCAACGTGTGGTCCAGGAGAAGGAGAAGGACCACTGTGCTAGTGGATTTCTAGCACCACGTGACCACTGCTGCCATGTGGAGTGAGGTGTTCGACCACATCGACATCTGAGCTCCTAGAAGAAGTCACCAAATCTAGGATGGAACTCTGATTGGATTGCCTCCGGGTTGGTTCCTGAATATGCTGGTAAAAGACCAGTTCTTAGACAGTTGTCAGTAACTCCCGAGAGAAAGGACGTGCTCCAGCCGCCGTCCCGCCTGACGTCTAATCATTGAAGTCGCCCAGGATGGGGAAGTAGGCGTCGCACGCCTATCTCCTCAATAAATCCCTCATATCTGGAGAGGTGGCCACAGGTGTCCGATAGATAACTCCACCGGTCTTAAAGCCTTCGATTGTAAGCCTGACGCGGCACCAAATGGCCTCATCGAGTCCTTGTGGGCCAATGTACGCTTCTAACTGCGCGGTTGGAATGTCTGATCGGACAAACAATGCGACGCCTCCACCAGACCGGATAGAAATCCTATCGACTCGGAAAAAGGGTGTAGACAGGGAGGGACTCCTCAGAGTCTAGGAAGTTTTTGTTCAGCCACGTCTCTGTCAACGCTACGATAGTAGATGAGTTGGGCTGCAGGAAGTATTTCAAGTCACCTCTCTTGCTCAACAGACCACGGAAGTTCGACAACAGGGTGACGACCTTGTCTCGGCTTGTTACCAACTCCGATTATTCACAGTGTCCTAGCTTTGGGGTAATGATGGGGACATTAGTGTCATCGGCCTCGACCTGAAGTGAGGAGGCTGTTTCTGCACCCAAAAATCCCGAGTAATCAAGCCCATTTCTTTTTGTTATATACATTCACGCAGTTCAATTGGTGCATTTCTATATTTCTCATGATCCGCAGGGTCCAGATCTCGCTGCAACCGCACTAACTCGCCTTTTAGCCGACAGGATCCTCATAACACAGAAATCGCAGCTTCCTCTGAGCCTCGCAGTACTTTCAGTGGACGGGGGCTTTCAGCCTCACTGGCCTTGGCAATTCGGAAGGCTGATTTTGTCCGTATCTTATCCACAGTCTCCTCCCCCTCCGGGACAAACAGTTTTGCTAGTATACTTCGGAGGCCGGCGATATCATGGTCCAGACATGCCTTTGCCGTTGTCTCCTTTGACTCAGGCTGGTCCACTATCAGGAAACATTGCTTCCGCGACGGTGGAGCTCTTCGTGGACGATCCGCTGTTGTTATTCAGTACCATTCACTTTCATCCACGGCTGCGCTTCTTTGGATGGTTATTGTATCTATGACACTGCCCCGTGTTTGCTTGGCCTCAACAGTGTCAGGCAGGCTTCGGCAGTTGTTTCTGGCTTTGGCGGGGTTTTGTTCCGGTTGGCTCAGTGACAGATGTCCGTGCCATCTCCGCATTTGTAGCACCGTCAGGAATAGATACCTGGACGGAAATGTTCCCCTCAGCTGGCGATGCTAAAGGTGAAATTGACGACAATGGTGAAAAAGAGGACCATAATGACGAGGTTTTTGATTCCGGTGCTATTGATGGTGGTGCCATTGATGAGGAAAATGATGACGTTGTCGTATCTGTGACAGAGAGCGTCATCTTCGCTGACTGCTTTGCCGGCCACTCAGGTGTTGATAGCTCAGTGCATTTGATGCAGAGCTTTTTGAGCAACTTTACACGGCATTTGTCCAGGGCTTCGTAAACATCACCGGTTATTTCGGAACATCCAAGATGAATCCAACCATCTTACCCATCACACTGAAAGGATTTGTCACGTGAGCGAACAACCTTTGAACAAATTAGGCACATGGATGGAACATTTTCAACTCTTTGTGGAGGCATTATGGTTAAATTATAGTCCACAGTTTGACACTACCACAGGAAATACAACTCCAAGTATCACGTCGAACAGCCTGCGGAGGTAGCATTGTAAACGAAGACAATGAATCAAGGCGCTACCATGAAATGAACATTCAAACTTAAGTATATGTAGTGTTCGGAATACTTGGACTGACAGGAAGTAAGAAAACCGGAACTATGTACGCCGAAAAGGTAAAAAGGCTAACAACGCAAAAGTATACGTCGACTTCGTCTCAGAACTAATTTGTATAAATATATATTATCACAACACCAATTGATGAATCACTAGTGGTCCGATCACATCGGACTATTGTAGACCTGTTCACAGTGTTTCTGATAGCCTGAGGCTTCCCACTGTATTACGACAGCAAAGGGATGTCGTGTCATCTCCTATGAACTGCCAAACCAATCCCTACAATATCGATCTAGCTTTCGAATAAATTCTGGGGTGCGTGTTTCCTTACGCTGAGCTCTGAGAAACCCAATAATGAAGCTGTTTATTTTGACAATGGTCCTATGCATTAAAGGGCTCCTGAGGCTCGTTTGGTCAACAGGTATTCTTTCCATACGATTCCTCATAACTTTTCATCTTTCAGCTCTGTCGAGGAAGTATGTAACTCCTTTAAAAGTTTCATGAACTTTTTTAGTGGAGAAGACCAGAGACCAGCTTATGAGAACACCGGAAGGACAATCAGCCATGAAGCATTGGTTTTTACTACAAGAATGTTACCGTAAATCCATTCACTATATCATAACGTTCTTGGGTGCTTCCTGCGACAGACAATTTGATGTTCACTCAATTATCAAAAGAAATTTAGGACTTTTTGTTGTTTCTGACAAAATAAATGTACAGGATTTCGGTCTCGTAATTGAACGACTCGCAGATAAACGAACCCCAAGTCCCAAGACAGCGAACACCGGCCCGCTTTACTACGCGCTCTAGAGGACAGACTGTCAAACAATAACGATAACATACCTCAAATTGTGGACAAACCAACCACAGAATCAGTACAGCCAAGAAAGGCTTCAAGACGCTCAAGAAACAGTCGATAGGAAACTTTCGAGACAGCAAAACAGGAACGAGTCAAGTAGCTTACGAAATAGGTCTTCATTTACGGGAACCTTTCAGTTAATCAATGAACAGAAGAGAGATCATGATTCGAGGAAACACACACACACACACACACAAGCGCGGCTGAATAACAAGCGGAATAGCAAAGGACATCTATGTACTTTATAAACAGAACCCATGGGCTGAGTGGATCTGTGCTTCTTGCAAGGAGGCGGCGGGCCAGGCTTTTAAACCGCAGGCCCAAGGGTAGGACCAACGCCCACCAAGTAGTACCACAGACATGAGCCCAAAAACACCAAAATCAGGAAGCAGCAAGTCCTTTGCGGAAGTAGTAGGCACACCTGAAAGGACAATCATTAGAACGAGTGGACCGGTTCCAATAGCTTGCCAAGCTGTCGTTACCTCAACTCCCTTGAAGCAGACGGACGAGGGCCAGTGGACTAAGCAGAGGTCCAGATGGACAAGGCAGCCCAAAAAAGAAGAGCGAGTGTAATATGGCGAAGGATGGATCAGCTAGGGCGGATAATCCTGCACTCCTGGTGTTGGAAAACAAAGTGAAGGATCTGCAAAGGCGGATCGTGTAGATGGGCAGGGTCTCAAGCCACAGGCTTCTGATCCTAAATCAGGAAGAACCTTTCATAAGGGAATCGAAAGCCGGAAGGGACATAGATAGGAGGAGGGTCTACGACGTACTGCGATTTGCAGGTGTTCCGTACCCTACTACTTTAAGAAGGGTGCACAGAGTGGAAATATGGAAATCACCACTGAGGAACAAAGGCGAACATCTTGAGAGACTAATACTAGCGGAGTTCGCAGTTGAGGCCACCCGAGATAGATTGCTAGTAAGAAAAGCAGTAGTGGCTCACACCACCAAGGATAGATGCCAAATTGTGCCAGACGAGCATAGAGTAAGGCCTGGTGGTCTAGCACCGGGGGGTAACCTGATTGAACCAGGCAGGGCGCTGGTGAGAAACCAACGAGTTCAGCAGAATACAGTACTCGGCTCTCAGGCCCCGGCCCGGACAGTAGTAAAGAAACAAGAAACAACCTTTCCCCGTTACAAATTTGAAAACAGAAGTCAAAAACATAGATTGCACGTTGTATCCTGGATCATTTCGCTGCATCTTTACAAAGTGCATACTGCAGTCGAAGTGATTATTTTTATAGCAAAATAAATGAACGAAATGTTTATAAACAAAGGCAAAATCACATGACGCACACATTCACACATGTCTATCGGATGATCACACAACAATTATCACACCTCATTACCACGGCAAAAAGAAAATATCCAGAACCGACATATGCTTACTATGGATATTACATCACTATTTACAAATATCCCACTGGAAGAAACTATCGATCTTATATGCCAAATAATCGACAAGCATAATATTCATATCGGACTACCGAATACCGAATTGACACGTTTACTGCTGCTATGTACATCTAATGTGAAGTTCCGCTTTCTCAATGAAGGATATGGACAAATTGACGGAGTTGCCATGGGCAGTCCATTGGGCCCTATTCTGGCGCATATTTTTGTTGCTCACTTAGAAAACAAGATTGAGAACACAATATCCGACATGATACTCTATCGCCGTTACGTGGATGATATTTTTGTCATCACAAAGAGCAAACAAGAAGGTGAAGAGCTGCATGCCTTGCTTAATAATCTACACCCAAATATAAAGCTGACAATCCACAATGAGGACAATGACACCATAAGTTTCTTAGACATTGAAATTTTCCGCAGAAAAGATGGTTCAGTCAGGAGGTCCGTTTATCGAAAAGACACCTGGTCGGGGCAATATCTACACTTCAGCAGTTTCGTCCCGATAAAGTACAAGATAAACACAGTGCAAACACTGTTCTGCAGAGCACAGAAGATTTGCACGGCGGACACTTTGGATGAAGAAATAAATCACATCACTAAAATTCTGACGGAAAATGGATATCCAACATCATTTTTGACAAAGTATCGTCACCTGAAACCAAGAAAGGATATTTCAACCACAGTGTCTAAGATGAAAGTATATCTAAAACTCCCCTACAAAGGTGATAATGTAAGTGAGTTGATCAAAAAACGCTTGAAGTCAGCTGTCAGCCGCACCTACCATGCAGCCGATCCGGTGATTATATTCACAACTAATCGGTTAACTAGGCCATCGATGAAAGAACCCTTGCCTATCTACGCCAAATCAAACTGCATATACCAATTCAAATGTGAGTGCTCAGCCACCTACATTGGCAGAACGGAAAGGCAGTTACGTCATCGAATGGCTGAACACATTCCAGCATGGCTTCAGAAGACAATGAGCAACGATTTTGCCACAATTGCATCATCAACCGAGCAAAGGTCAATTAGATCATCAATTGCTCGGCATATTTACGAGACTAAACATTGCGTCAACGCAAGTCAAGCGTTCAAAGTGATCTACTCGACCACCAGTACCAAACTATTGAGATACATGGAGGCCCTGTCGATCCGTGCACACAAACCTGAACTTTGCAAACAACGCGAACTTGTAATCAATTTATCATTGCCGTGGTAATGAGGTGTGATAATTGTTGTGTGATCATCCGATAGACATGTGTGAATGTGTGCGCCATGTGATTTTGCCTTTGTTTATAAACATTTCGTTCATTTATTTTGCTATAAAAATAATCACTTCGACTGCAGTATGCACTTTGTAAAGATGCAGCGAAATGATCCAGGATACAACGTGCAATCTATGTTTTTGACTTCTGTTTTCAAAGTAGTAAAGAAGCCGCGTGCGGTGTCGGAAATAGTTGTAATCGAAGACGCGTTGGAAGATGAAAATTGGCGGCACTGTCCGAAGGTGGAGGACAGCTCGACCCTTGCCAATCTAGATGTAATGGCAACTCCTATAGAGATAGATTGGGAGTCGTCGGAAGTTCTAGGTCATCAGCCGGCGTCATGCACACCAGTAGGGAAGACCGATGCAAAACTCGTCATTATCTCAGGTTTTACGTCTGAGAACCAGACGGGAGTAAATAATAAGAGACGTCTGAGCGACGGGGAAAAGGCGGTGGTGTTATATAATAACGCGTGTAGTATCAGAAACAAATGGATGGAATTCGCCAAGACCGCTGGGGAGCACAACGCGTCAATAGATACCGTTACGGAAAAGTGGCTTTCTAAAGAAGACCATGTGCCAGGACTGATAAGTAACGGTTTTACAATCTACAGGCAGGATAGAGAACACGATTGCCTTGGTGGAGGAGTAGACATCTCCATTAGGTCAGGTACCAACCATCTTGAGTCTCAGATCAAGATGTGCACTCGCAATGTCCAGTTGTGCGCAGTTACCATCATCCTTCCAGGCAGAAGGGTCAACTTTGTCTGTGTCTACAGGGCACCAAGCACAAACCGCGAAGAGGATGCTTGTTTACTGCTGACTTTCACTGAACTAGTTAAGGACGCAAAAAGGACCCTCATAGTGGGTGACTTCAATCTCCCGCACATCGAATGGACGGCTGAGGTCTGTATGCCGGGATCGGAGGAGCAAACCTGCTTAGAATGGCTGCATGCCAATGAGTTGCACCAGAATATTAGGGAAAATACCAGGTATAGGACTGGATGCGTTCCATCCTTGCTGGACCTAGCAATAAAGAAGTCCCTCAACGGCGTGCCTGGACTGCATTACTGTGCACGGCTGGGCAGGAGTGACCACGTGTATATCAAAATTTCCCTAAGCATGCGGCAACCTAGGATACAATCAAGGCTGGTTAGACTTTTCGGTGGAATGGACACAGATAGGCTTCGTAATAGGGCAATGGGTTTGACCTGGGACACGATAGAGAGGGCTACTGTCGAGGAGAGCTGGCGGGTCATAGAGGGATCCCTGACTACCCTACAGGAAGAGTTCGCACCCTTGAAACGAAGGAGTGGGGAGGGCAAACCCATGTGGTGGACGGCTGCAGTAGCCAAGGCCATCAAAAGTAGAAACCGGAGCTGGAACCAGCACAAAGCTTCCTGCCGTCGGCTAGCCTGAAACAACTATACGAAGCTTAGAAACGAGACAGTGAGCCTTCTGCAAACTTCTAAGCGAGAATTTGAGCTCAGATTGGCCCAGAGCGTAAGACAGCTGCCGAAAAAATGCTATAGTTATGTGCAGTCGAAAGGCTCAACAAAGAAAGCCGTAGGTCCACTGTCCACTAGGGACTACGGTATTGTCACTGGCAAAGTAGATGCTCTCGGGGAATACTTTGGTAGAGTGCATAGGATAGATAGTGAGGTACGAGTCGATCTGGCTCTGGTGCATCCTTCTCCGCAGTTAAACGAGCTCAATCTCTCGGAGGAAAGAGTGCGTGAGTACCTACAGGAAATAAACAGTCACAAGTCAGCAGGCCCAGATGGCATCCACCCAGCTATCAGCAAGCCGTTGTCGGCATGCAGGCTGTGCAGGTCCACGTTGGATTAGAGTAAGCTGCCTCAGGACTGGAGAGTCACGGCCATCGTGGCAATACATAAGAGTAGACGTAAGTCGGCTATGCATAACTACAGGCCGGTGAGCCTAACCAGCATCCGATGTCAAGTTCTTGAGAAGCCCATCAGCGCCCACATCTGTCAGCACTTACTGTAGCACTCCATGTTAGGTCCGGCTCAGCCAGGTTTCCTGAAAAACAGATGTTGTCTGACCAGCCTCTTGTGCTTCCTAGATGAAGTAACTCGCCGACTGGGTGAAGGTAAGCAACTTAAGGTATGCTACCTCGAATTTGGCAAGGCTTTCGACTCCGTTAGTCATCGTTTTTTTATGCAAGATGGAGAAGTTCGGTATAGGTGGGCCAGTATATGGGTGGTGGCGGACTTCCTCCCCCACAGGACGTTTTACGTCAAAGTAAGGGACAGGTGCTCCAGTTTGGTGAATATAACCAGAGGTGTACCCCAGGGATCCGTCCTAGGCCCGGTACTATTCTTGTTGTTTATTAACGACCTGGCATCCGCTCTTCAATTGCTTAGCTTTATTTTTGCGGATGATGTGAAGATTGTTGGATCTGAGGGTAGGGTGAACTTAGACAGGGATATAGATACCGTCCTGGACTGGGCATGCAAATGGGACTTACCCCTGAACACTGGAAAAATTCATTTGTTGTCAAGGGCAAAAGATAGCCTAACTGCCGCTCATGACCAAGGGCTGTCCATCATAGAAGCAGTCATTAGGGTTAAAGACCTTGAAGTAATCATGAACAGTGACTTGAAATGGTCGAAGACGAGCAACGCTGCTGCACAAAAGGCTCGTGGTGCGCTGTTTAGATTGCAATCAGCTTTGTCTTGCCGGAAGCCGGGGGTATTCGTACCTATTTACATGGCTAAATTTGGACCTCACTTAGAAGGTAGAGTGCAGGCTTGGTCACACTTCTACAAAAAGGACTCCGCCTGCTTGGAGAAAGTTAATCTTCTTGCCACGCAAATGGTTGAAGGGTCGAGGGGTAAGACGTACGAGCAGAGACTCTGTGATCTGAATCCCTTCTCGTTGGAAAGGAGGAGAAGTCGAGGGGATCTTAGTAGAAAAGTCCAAGGTAATGAGGGGCATTTCTGGCCTTAGACCGGATGGTCTAGTCCAAATGGTCTTAGATTCCAGAACAAGGGGACACAAGAAAAAGCTGACAAAAGTCCGAGCTAGGGTGATGACTAGGTCGCACTTCTTCAGCAACAGGATAGTGAACAGTTTGAACGGTCTGCCCGGCGGAATGATAGATCTGCAGACCGTCCAGTCCTTCAAAGGTGCCCTAGATCGCAAGTGGTACGAGATATTTCCTTGTAGTCAGCCTCGAGTATGTTAACTAGATGGATGACGGGTAGCACTGTGGTCTTTCTGTAGTATGTTTTAATGGAAGTTTTCGTTCATTGTATACTGTCTCAGTGAACGCTCACGATGCATAATATCTCTTACAGTTGATGTACGATGAGGTTTCCCTTTTCCTTTTCATTTTTAGCGGGGATTCAACGAAATACACTCGGCATTGGTGGGTGCATAACTGGTGTGCATCCCATCGAAGGAATTCTGGAAGCTCGGCTAAGTCCAGTCGACATGGAGTGGAGTGTACGTAGACGATAAACTCGAACAGATAAGAACAACTGCCAGACTTATGAGCATTGGGATACATCGATACTTGTCATCGAGACAAGACTGAACAGAGCTGTGTGACGCAGTATGATTGAACAACAATAGTTACGCCGTTGAGGAAGCCAAGGGCATGGTCGGCATGGAATTTAGCAGTGACAACGCATGAAAGGGAAGCAAATAGTCTAGTCAATACAAGTTAAATTTAGGATTGGGAGAGTGAGACCTGGGCTGAACCAATTTACTGCAGATCCCCTACATGGCGAGCTGAACTTCTCTGTCCATGTTCAACAAGTTTTTACTTTAAATTAAATACTTAATAATTCCATGTACACTTCATCCATTGGTTATGAGTGACTCTTAAACTATGATACAAGGTCACAACAAGATCTTCTCCCATCAAAGTAAAATTATCACCACACAGGTGGTGACCCCGGAATCAGAAATTAGGAAAAACATCAAACACCAAAGTTCAACAGAAGGGCAGTGCTAGTGTACATCAAAAACATTGAAATTGGCTACTGGTCCCCCTCCCCCCCTTAAACTGAAGGGTCCACAGTCACTTATAAGCTAATTATAACCACGAGAAAACCCATACCAAACTAAAACATTGACTGAGAAGCGAAAAGAGAAGAAACGTCATACACAAGACCGAATACGATGACTGAGATTACGATTTTGTTCGTCGTACTGGGAGAAAGTTCGCTGGGCAAACAAATGAATGTCGATCGACCACACGAGAGCAAGACCCACTCATCCTTATATCGGTGTACACGATAAACAGGAAGGACACTTCCAGTATGGTTTGGCTTGATATTTTACGTGAAAAGAACACGATCTACTTGACGGAGTACGTAGAAGCCTAACTCTCTTCAGAAAAATTCCACCGATGGACATACATACAATTTTTTGGAGCATAATAATTCAATTAACTCAAGAAAGAGAAAAGCATGAAACATTGCTCACGTCCTTCCAGCCCATGGCTAAGAACCTAAATTTTTGATATGAATATATCTACGAAAATTGCTGTCGCAAGACTCTGAAAATGAATCCAGTGATCGAAGAACACGAAGGTTACATTTCTAACTTCAGAAGTAGTGGCGAAAGGTCAAAAACAAGTTTCTATAACTACCGTAGTATACAAGGACCAGTGTTCCGCCGAACGGGATTTTTTTGTATTCAGTCTGCATAACACGAAGAAAAGAAGACTTCATGAGCTCAAGGCTCAGTAAGCGCATCAACGAAATTCTACACTTGCATTAATCGAAAAGCAGTACGGCTGATAACAGCCTGCTCACCACACTGGTCACTGCAACCTGTCAAATTCATCTGAAGGGTCTAGGTAATATTTGATGGCATGATTTCAATAGGTATAGAAGAAGGCAGGAACGGTCATTTGAACTTTGATGATGACTTAACGTTGGCGATTAGCAGTGTGGCAATCAGCAGAGGGAGAGAGAGAGAGAGAAGATAAACTCAAGAACACTCGAATTTAGTGGACAATGTGGCACAAGTTCAGTCTTCAGTATTACCTACTTTGTCCGTCACTGTCCAAAATTGTCCACAGGATCCTCCGGTTAGCTTCCCTGTTGAGCCAAGTTAGGGAGACCAGCCGTGGCAATCGCATAGTGAAGTTTGATCTAACTTATATCTGGATTATGCATTCACCCTGGGATGAAAAAAAGAAATGCCAAAATAATGATTATATCAGCAGAAATGATTTAAAAAATAAAATTATAGTCAGAGAAGATACTGAGTTGCCTCCATCAAATTCATTCAAAGTGAGAACTATTTTTAAAAGTCTTAGCGTGACTACGTTTGCAAAAATATGCTTGTTAACCGTTAAGCTATCGAGTCCGATTGGCAGCAGCTTGCACATCACGTCAACCATGCATCGTATAGCTCTCATTCACCACTAGCTTTGAACTTCAACAGCTCGACCATAGTGACGTGACCGAGTGCCTATGATAGGTTTCTCATCGGGTTTCTGAGTGAAAAGCAAGCAATACAAAAGAACTATGGACTGTGTGTCTTCTTGATCTGTTCAACTGGATGCATACCATTTCGAAAAATGAGAACAAGATCAACCAAACCTTCAGTTCGGACACCTCATGTTGGACTTTGGGTAGGAAAGTGGGGTAGCATTGATACACATTGCTGGTGGCTTCTAGTAGATATAACATTATTGTGTGGCACAGTCCGGTTATTTTATTTGCGAAAGAAAAATTAGTATTACGAAACGAATCGAGCTATTGTGGTTTACTTCAGAGGATGTATTTCAAGAGACGGCTCTGACTGAAAATGCCCGCTCCCTCTCCTTGTTCTATAGACTTAAAAATAGTCTTAGGAAATGTGTGTCTCATCTTCTTGGAAATGTCTCCTTATTTTTGTTCAAAAACCATAGTTGTTAGATCTTAAACTGTCAAATCACACGTGAAATCTTGCGTCTGTATCATTCGTAACTTAGAGACAATTCATTACTTTCAACTGCCTTCTGGGATGTTCTACACGGAGTGTGCTCGTTTTTCACTTTCTTCTCCAGTTCTAATTTTCTCCGTTATCTACTTGTTGTTCCACCTGTACTTCCAGCTAAAAAGGACACGTTAAATTTATCAACAAGATGGCCGTCTTTTGTAGTCATTCCTCTATTTTGTCAAAAACTCTAATCCCTCTCAGTCTTCGTTCATTCACTTCTTTGATTTGGAATAAATTAAACATTATCTCATCGTTTAAGCCTGGTCAAAGTTCTTAACTAATTGATTTCAGCTGAAAGCTGCTCCAAGAATTTTCACTCTCGTCGAGAGCTAATGCTCAACTTTCGCCGTCCGGAATGTGTATTGTTCAATAAATTGATTGACCAGTTAAGATCACTAGTGACGACCTCTGCAGTTTCCGTCTGTCTGGCTAGAACCAATCGCACTGTTGCCCGACTGCCAGCCACTTCCGAGTTATTTTGATAAGAACAATTTGAAACAAGAACATCCTGCTTGCCAGTATACGAAAACTTGAAACGAAACGCATTCCGAAGATATCCTTATGTTATAATTGTTTATAGAAAAGCACCAAACACCACAGCTCACATAGTAAAGTGAACCGTGAGCACGAGTTGAGTATATTGTCCGTGCATGATGTGACCCATCTTTCTCCAGTTAGTAGCATGTCGAAAAGTGGGCTGAGGCTTTAACCTAAATTTCTACCGACCTGGCCACCAGAAGGAGGGCTTTGTAAAATCTTATGGGGACAATTATTGGGGAGTGAGCGCTTTCGCAAAACCGTTTTGTGTACATGGCTAGGTCGAAGAAACGAGTTGCCATGGTTTTGTCCGTAGCTAAAATGCCGTTTTTCACTGTTCTAACCTGATAGATCTTGAACATATATAGAAGGGAGAGGGGACATTTCGTTTACGCTCAGTCTGCGGTCGGCATCTACGAAGTATGGCAAATAGCACTGGTAATGGCTCAGGTAACTCCGCTGTTCAGTCAGACAGGATGGCTTTCGAGGAACTTTTCAACAAGGCGTCAGCTCGTGAGAACTATGTCCGTTGCCCCGCAACAGCAAGTAAACACATACACGTAAAAAGCTATATTTTGAGTTGAAGTCACATTACCGGCTACAAATTAGAAGTAAAGTATTATCTGGCTGCGAAGACCATTTTTCTAGTGGACTTTTTTAATCCTTCAGTTGTTATCTTCGTTGGTCTGTCCCTTCGAACGATGTTGATTGGTTTCCTCCAAATGCTGTGGGTATCATATAGTCTTTGATGAACTAGTCAAAACAAGAATAAATGTAAACTGACTTGTTC
Source organism: Fasciola hepatica (assembly GCA_948099385.1). Taxonomy (NCBI): domain Eukaryota; kingdom Metazoa; phylum Platyhelminthes; class Trematoda; order Plagiorchiida; family Fasciolidae; genus Fasciola; species Fasciola hepatica. Next base: position 1,367,582 of record CANUEZ040000112.1, on the reverse strand, counting down.
ACCAAGTTTATCCATGCACTTCACAGGAACCAACCATTCAGGTAAACCCGTCAGTTTTGGCTTCTGTGGTGATGGTAAGCCTAGACTAATGCATGAACGTGTACCGATTCCCTTCTCAATCTACTTCATTTCCTTCGGTTTCCGCCAAACCCGTCTAGTGTGACTGACCAATTCAGTGACAGAAATACGTTGACATTCACCACCTGTATTTTCTCTCTCTTTCTGCCTTGTTTTCTGACTCGTTTTCAACGATTGAACTGTTTCAGTGGAATATTGTCGATCAGACTACGCTGGTGATGATGACGGTGCTGATCCGGTAAGGCAAGACATCCTAATTAGTTCATCTGTTACACACAAATCCGGCCTAATGATACAAGCTATCGTTTTTTTTTGGACGCGGTACAGTTTCCAGATACGTGGCTCGTGATGTACGGTTATTTTTTCTGCCCACGTACAATCAAGACTCGTTTCCCAGAACGAAAACTAATTGGCCTAACCAAAAACGGACAAGCTGTACCGTCAGAACGGTGGAATGATCATTCGGAGGAAGGATGAGTGCATGTGTGGCACGTAAAAAAGGGAGAAAAAAGAAGGCTAGGATAGGTCGATGTACGGATCAATAACTAACCCCGTTGCACTGGAAGACCGGTTATTGGACTTGCAGATCGGTTAGAGAGCTTGAAATCGGGGTGATATAAGTAATACTGAGAACTTAACATTTTGCAGTAAGACGCATAAATGGCCGCATTAGGTCAAAGTTACACATTATGAATTTAAGTGGTACGATATTCGATTCGTATACAAAGTGATCAATTTGTCTTGCAGTAGCAACACTGAGCTCATCACTGAAAACCGAGAAAAGCTCTTTTCACAGCTGCTTCAACCTTGTTCGGAATCATGGTCTGCAGCGGACATCCACCGAGTTCTCACTGGAACTCGATCCCCGGGGAGAACGTTCGTGAACGGAACACCTAAACATCGGGCTATCTGAAATGCACAACGGAACAGCGTTCTCGTGGTTTTCGGTGGTGAATTGTACGTCAATAATATAGTCAGAATCATGATGTACGAAAATGCATTAGGTCGACCGAACGTCCAATCCAACTTCATAAGCTTGAAATTAATGATTAGCTTTAGGAAAAAAGACCGGTACGATCAAGGGTTATCTCTACCAGACTCCAGATTTCTGACGTGCACACAAAGTAAAATACTGCTCTGTTTTACTTGTGTCAGTTTTGTGGATTCCAGAAGCAAGAATGCGGCTATCAAGGTATCTGCAAAAGTTGACCTTTTAGAACGAATTAGTTCCCACGCGCACGCATTGCTGGACGGATAGATGAGGAAAACATAACGATTAACAAAGCAACCAATTAGGACTTTATTCCGTCAGAGAACATGTGAGTATTTTAAGGATTGGATTTCTAATCACGCGTGTTTTACTTTCCATTCTCTATTGGCGGTTTTAGCTGTAGGTATGACGCAATGTGTTATGTTTCGTTTCACGAACCACGTGGATCAATGAATTCTTTGTGCTTTCACTGAGTCGGAGTGCTTGAAACACGGACGGATTTGCCGGTGACCATGATGTGTTCAACGAGGATTTTGCTTTTGATGGTCATAGACAGACGCCTTGTAGTTCGATCCAAGCAGCTGGTGCGCGCAACAGATGCACTTGAATTGATAAATAATCATCGGTAGAGTCATCAGAGTTAATTTTCTCTTTTCCTTTCATGTTATCTTGGATAATGTCGAGAACAGGCATCTGAGCTTAGGACCGTTAAAAGTGGCTTCGTATTGGAAGGACCAAACTCTGCTTGTTCTCTCAGCTGCAACATTTCCTTTTAAAGAGAATTTGAGGAATTATGTATATATATATATATATATATATATATATATATATATATATATATATAAAACAATGGAGGACATTAAAGTAATTCCACTTGAAACATGAACTAGAGAACTAACGTGAAGAAAATGGAAAGAAGACTGAATTCAAAGGTTCGTGACATATTCACTAATGACTTCGACCCCCAATCATATTCACCAAGGATCCCAACCACGCGTTCTGTGAATCTCAACGCCCAAGCTATGCAAACTTGATAGACCGATGAAAGCAACCCTTGATGTGATTTGTTGGCTGACCGGTACCACATTTCATAGATTAGCCTCTACGTTACTATTTTCTGTCCATCTCAGGCCCGGTAATCGAAGCCTGATGGGGATTCAGAAGTAAAGCTCGCCCTGACCAGCGAATCCTGATGAGTGATAAGGGAATACTGATTCCGTACGCGATTCGTCCTGTTCCAAAAAAGCACTAGTAAACAGTCCTGTTGTGCATGCTCTAAGGTCACGAAAATTGCTAGACAAACTACCGATCGACTTGGACCCCACCAATGGACTAAGTCTCGTGAGCATAAAGAAACAAGCTACTGACAGGAGCGTTAAGTGGTCGACATCTTAGCAGGAGAGACCTGTCTCCACAGGTGAAGAGGACAGCTGAACCCTCAATCAGCCTCGGCCGTGTGGTAGTGTACATTGTCTCCTATAACTACTAGAAAAAAGTTCCATCAACGTCTACCCTGCCAATCCCGATGGTAGATGCAGGAGTTGACCCCTACCAGCTTTGTAATAATACGTAACAGTAAAACTGTATCCAGTCATGGCCGGCTAAAAACCTTATCACAACAAACTTTCCGTTCTAACGTAAAGAGTTATGGGGCATTCCCACCGTCAGTTATTACATCACACAATAAACAAAATCCTATTTCAACTAAAGAACTAACAACCAATGAATAAAACCACGAAACAATGACCCTCATCACTCCAAAATTTCATCAGAGTTTTAATCCAGGTAATAATGGTCTCCCAAAATATCCTTCCATACAATCTTTAACACCAAAATCGTTTGCCTTACTATTCTCGGCGGTTACAAACACTATGTCGACAAAACATTCGGCCACTCCTCTGCAAAATACGGAATAACAGAGCCTCAAACCAAAGCATTCTTTTGCCTTTCTCAGCTGATCCATAAACACACATTCTAGTACTCTATATGACGGTGAAAATTTTCACTGATGTGTTTTGTTGATGATCGACTGGAAACTCATGGCTCACAATAACGATCCTGTATGGGGTGGAAAGGGTCGATCCATACATACTTTCAAAATCCTTCTACTTAGGAAAAACGGAGTTGTAATATAATGATCTGTTATGCAGAAACACCATCGAACCCGTCATTAAAAGCCTTAGAGTCATCTTGTAACTGATTTATCCCAAAGATGCATGAATAACAAGATACTAGCATGGAAAGTAAGCTCAGATGAGAATATCTGAAAGCTTGTTTCCCATCATATGAGAATTTCAAGGCTTGTACTACGGATTTTGTATCATGTATTTTTGTTTCGGACACTCGGGAACTCACAAAGGTGAACCTTCACTAATAAACAAAAGTAGACTAGTTCAGTGAAAATTTTTATAAATGAGCAAACAAAGTTATCAGAAACATAATTCAATCTACATAACCATCGTCATAATGTCCACCGACTGTCCAATCCACTTGTCAAGTTATAGAACAAAAGATGGTCTGGCAAGGAAAAGATCACGTGAATTTGAGAAGGCAAATCAAGAGACAGACATCGTGAGGAGTGCTCATTTTTATACTCTGATTGGTCTCATACATACACAACATCAGGTAGAAAACTGGAAGTTATGAAACTTGCACTGGATGCATTCGCACCTCTCATTGGAAGATCTCCACTAAGTTGATTCTGTTTTTTGTCGTATCTGCACCTTTCCATTCAGCTTTTGGAAAGCATATATTGATAAGAGCGACCGATCGAACACGTACCTGCCGTGGTCAGAAGGTTATCATCGCGGGTGTTGGAGAATAACAACCTGGGTTTGATTCCCACAACTGCAAGTCACTTCACCTTTCGGTAACATCTCGTGGACCGTGCCCCCCCCCCCCCTCCCTTCTTGAAATTTCGTACTTAGTCGTATAATAAATAAAAGAAGTGGAAAGAATGTACTTAAAAGATTATATATTAACGTGGAGATATGATGCCATGACTACTTCACGTAGGCCAACCTAAATCATAGCTCGCCAGTCGATCGTAAAGAGCCACAAAATGGGCTCAACGAAATCATTCTCCGTCTTTTTACATCATTACGACAAACAGTGATACCTGGAATTACAAAGGCCTCAGTTCCTTTCCAAGTGGTAAAGTAGCGCGATCGATCACTTGAGCAAATCCGCACTACCCGAAAGGGTGTGACCTCTATCTTACAGCTACTGTGGCTTTATTCGGTCGTACTCAGGCAATCAGTCAAGTAGCATAAAAATAGCGTCAGTAAAGTAGTTTTTGTCATTTTTTTTGTAAACGGGTACACACTTATGACCGATGAGAGAATTTTATTCTGACCTATTTGTTCAAGTTTATCACGGAATTTATTTGTTTCAGTTCCATATGGAATTGTGGATTCTGCAGATGATATTTTATTGACAGAAAAATCTGATGCTTGGGGGAGAATCTCAAGATAGCATTTTTAAAACGTACTACGGCACTGATAATCATAAGTGTGACGGTTATTCACTATCTATTCACCTATCTATCTATCTATCTATCTATCTATCTATCTATCTATCTATCTGTCTATCTATCTATCTATCTATCTATCTATCTATCTATCTATCTATCTATCTATCTATCTATCTATCTATCTATCTATCTATCTATCTATCTATCTATCTATCTATCTATCTATCTATCTATCTATCTATCTATCTATCTATCTATCTATCTATCTATCTATCTATCTATCTATCTATCTATCTATCTATCTATCTATCTATCTATCTATCTATCTATCTATCTATCTATCTATCTATCTATCTATCTATCTATCTATCTATCTATCTATCTATCTATCTATCTATCTATCTGTCTATCTATCTATCTATCTATCTATCTATCTATCTATCTATCTATCTATCTATCTATCTATCTATCTATCTATCTATCTATCTATCTATCTATCTATCTATCTATCTATCTATCTATCTATCTATCTATCTAATCTATCCATCTATCTATCTTTTGCACGAGTGCACATACATACCGATAAACACGCAAACGAACCCGCAAAGTAATGTACCTTTTCCAAGAACCAGTGTGTATCAAAATTGGAATTGTTAATAATTCGTCATTTCGCTTGCTTTCCTCTCTTACTCTGCAGTCTTTTTGAACTAGTTGACCGGTGAACAATAAGCGGGTTTCATTTATTCCAGTCCATAGTAATAAAGGTTGTCTGACCTTTCCTGCAGAAATCAGTAAACATGGTCCCGCTAAATTGTCTTTTACGAAAGCCCTCATTACGCTGGTATATCCACGCCCAACTCGACACTGAAAATCGTGAAAGCTTTTTAGAGCTATATCATTCTACTTTAAAGGGGGTGTTATGAGTCCCGGATAAGACCTGAAGCACAGACTCTAACAATTAGGGTGATCAAATTCCTTTTTGTTCAAGTAACTTTTTGAACCAAGAGCACACGCGGACACACACGCACACATTTTACTCAACAGTTACTGTTCACTGAAGGCTGTTTTAATTCGTTTATTTTTTTGTTAAAAACATCACGGAATAAACTCGCTCGTTCACTTAAGTATGCACATGCGTTGCGTAGTCGGTGGAGCACCAGTGACCGCCTATCACCTATTACAGTCGATTGTTTCACATAAAACTCGTGCAAGATAAGTACAGAATAAAAATGTCCCCAAATACACTTATACCTGTGACTATTTTCGGGCACCCCTGCGAATGTGACTTTCTACACCTGAAGTATGGTACGAAAAGATTGTCAAAATATCCATTAGTATTGTAAGTTTCAGTACAAAGTCGAACTAAAAACCGATCCAGTCCTGATCTTTGTCTGTTTGGTGAAAAGGAATAGCGATCTGATGAACACAGTCCGGACTCAATAATCCGCATGTTCTGGTCATAAATCCGATCCGGTTTCGAGGATACTTAATCTATCGAGGTCGACGTTTAACTTCTAAAAAGTGATTATGATTGATAGAGATCGATAAAAGTCCATATCAGCACAGCTGGTAGAGCATTTGCCTGGTAAGCAAAGGGTCACCATTGCGATTCCGGCTTGCTGCTTTGAACTTCTGGATATGAAAATGCAGATGGATTTTTCATTATTGATATTAAAAGTATTCACCTAATTTTCGCGGTCAAGTAGGTATTGCGCAGTACGCGTAGAAAATGTATGAACAGAAAGACAATCAATCAGTCAATCAACCAATCAGAGAGAGTGAAAGAGTGGTATATTTATTTATTAGTTTACTCATTTACTGATTGGTTGTGAGTGAGTGAGTGAGTAAGTGTGCTATTGAACAGGTTCGCTTTCTGCATTTTAACTAACTTCGCGCTAGAGGGACAGCGTGTACTGCTTGCATTGCTTTCATGCGAATAATTACTCTGAGGTATGAATCAGTCAGCTTCCTTAAAGTTTTTACTAATACTCATTAGTATGTGGCGATCGTCCATAACAAGCATTCTAAAATTAGCATTCCCCAACAGAAAGTTCAGAGTTTGGTAAGTTTTCGAAATACCCATTTGGTATATTCCGGGACAAAAGTCTTTCGCTTTATGAATGAGACCCAGAATGCTCTACTAACGTCGGCACCACTCCAGTAGGAAGCTGATCACGTAAAAACATTTGCAACTAACTGTCAACGATTTCGTTAGCCATAAACCGCTAGTCTCTTTACCGTTGCAAAACCGGTCTTCCTCACTCAGTTCTCCTAAGAACACCTAAATTGTCAGTTGGAGAAACCAGTCAACATTGCCCAAAGAAAATACAAATCCATAGAAACTGCGAACATGTGTTTGTCTGTGTGTGTGTGTGTGTGTGTGTGTGTGTGTGTGCGTGTGTGTGTGTATGTCGGAAATGGACACAACAAGTTGCCTGTGTTGTGCACCCTGTCCTTCGACAGCTTTCGGTTGAGGATAGCTGACGAGATTATGCCAACACCAACACTGGCAGCAGCAGCAGCAACAACAACAACAACTACTACTACTACTACTACTAGTAGTGGTAGTACTACTACGACGACGACAACAACAACAACAGCCGAAATTCCTTTCATGATTACAGCTTGTTTTGAAGTTGATCTACACGAATGCAACAGAATTTTTCATTCATAATCCTCCTCAGTACAAGCTTCATGGATTGCAGTATATTTCTTAGCATAAACTGTAACGATCATTCTACTGTAATCTTATTTGAATTGTATGGACCTTGCATAGACAAAGAGTCCATTTTTAGAATCACGCCGTGATTCTTTCAAAGTTATCTCGTCGGTTAACATGGTTTATCTTCAGAACGAAGAATCAGGGTCCCAAGAATGTGTTTTCGAAATGGGTAGTATAGTGTTGTGCCGGGATGACAGGACATTTCGAAAATCTATCTTTGGGACCAGGTGTTCTCATAAAGTTGCCTGTCCTTAGGCTCCAAAACATTTCAGTTTAAAAGATTTGACGGGGTTAGGAGAATCAACTCTCTCTTCTGCATTCCAAAGACAGGATGGAGATTAAAGAGTGGAACTTATGTGGACCTCAATAGTGCCGGTCTCACTCTGTCTATGTTTGAACTTTGTCATATACGTATGCTATTGTATCTTTACCGGCTACAAAATGGTTACAATGAAAGTCGATGAAAATGCAATGAGTTGAGCAGCTTTGATTTTCATACCCCTGACTAAACAACCACTGTGTGCCCGAATGCACAGTATTGGTATGACCATACTGAGTACCGACGGAAAATAGCACGTATTAGTGCCTCTTTGATCAAACTAGACGGCTATGCACGAATGACTCCATCATTGATAAATTAAATTTGATTGTATGTCGGAACCGAATAAGATTCGGGGAGCGTCGGAAAAACCGATATGTGTACGCGTGTATGTGTGTACGTGTGTGTGTGTATTAAACCGTTTGTCGATTGGATTGAATGTTCTCATTCACTCCTGTTCTCATTATCAGAGTCCGTGGTTCCGAGGTCAACTGGCTACGTGACCTTTGGGTTGCCTATCCGTTAGTGATATCAGTGCTGTTCAAGTTTCGGGAATTTCTGCTCCGTCATTTCAGTTGATGCATACAGGTTGAGTGCTAATTACCAAAGCTTTTGTAGTGAGCGCTCATGGCATACTTTCAATCCAAATTCCAGTGTTATCATAGTGTGTTATCATAGTCTACTCCATGTCCCTTGGGTAAGGAGTAGAGCCATCACTGAATCCGCTCTCCAGTTTTGCTAAGACCGCACCGTCGGAAAACCTGTATGTTTCTTTTCTCCATAGTGTTCCTTCATTTTTACACTGAGTTACCGGTAACGTTGTCCAACATATTCAGCTGAACACTCCTTACAACTTAGTTCGTCAATGCAGCTGTTTGGTCTTACAATATAATTGGGTCCTTGGCCTTGGTGAAATGGCCAGTCAGATTGCTGTCAGCATGAAATAGGGTGCAGTTACTGTAATCGCCCAGATCCTACCTCATTGCTGCAGACATGCCCAATCAGTGTGGAATACCGATGGAACCTGCGGAGTCCTTTTTCTCCAGTAGCCTGTGGTTGTTCTGTTCTACCTCTTTTGGTTTGATTGTGTTCGTATTTGGTTAGACGCTAGCGTTGACAGAAATCCACATTTTGTTCAGAAAAGATGTGCACTTGGTAACTCATTGAATAGAGGAAATATGAAAATAATTGATCACCAATAAATAAAAAAAATTCCGTTGAAACTCGTATCCAGTTTATGAGGATTTGGACCAGATAGGGAAAAGTAGAGTTTCTGTGTCTGTTAACGTGGGAGAGTAAGGAACGCGATGTAGTTTGTATAGTGGAGTGAGGGTGACTCGCGAATAGATCACCGTGTCACGGAACAAAGGAGTCTGGAAGGAATTTCTGTGCGAACTTTTCACATGCGGTCAGGCGCAGTTCACACAATTTAGGGGGTAGTTCATTCGACGGTATAAAAGATACGAGACTGATAAATGACTGTCTTCAATGAAGAATTCCAATATCCTTCTTCAGTGGATCGGCGAAAGTAACCGGAGAACAATAGGGAAAAACGGAAAGTTCGATGACAAGCGGAAAGGGAAATAGTACTCCGTTTAACCTTAGAATATCTCAGTTTTCGTATTCGATAAGATAGCCCACAGAGCTCATTTACTCAGTGAGAATTACGAGATGATCAAATGAAGTTTGTGTCTATGATCATTTCTAGATGTTTGATTGAATCTACTTTAGTTAGACGAGCCGCGGAAATTTAATTTGGGTCAAAATGATAGGCTGACAGAAAATAGATAAACAAGCATCCGAAGAATTTGGATGAATCTAAAGTTAATTTAAATAAATATCATTTTAATGACAGATCACCGGAAAAGTTATTGAAGTCCTGGGTTGCGTAAGTAACCTATCTCGTGGGCACATCAACGTTCTATTAAAATAAGTTTACCAGAAACCGACGAATAATATAGGCGGAAAACAAATAGCCAAAGTCTACAGTTATCCCTCCCCCCCCCCAAGCACTCTTGAGGTTAGAATGTTTTCAATCCCAATCATATGTCCTGAGTTCTGTTGATAAAATCATCGGGCATTCTTGCCCAAGGGGGCGTGGAACCACCGAAATTCTTCCAGTTTAACTATGAGGAGAAGCCGCGGAGTAGAGTCGAAAGAGAATGAATGGTCTGGGAAGACTTCGCTGATACACTCGGGGACTTGGCTGTATGATGGACAACAGAAATGATAGTGACTACAGTGGCCCCTTTTAGTTTATAAACAGACTAAAGCGGAGTATTGGGGATATTCCTTGAGGAGTTTAGGCGTTTAAAAGTGGCGAGCTCTGTCAGTTTGATACCAGATAAAGTTATAAAAATGGGATGAAAGCGTTCGGCTAAGACATTAAAGACCAGCGTTTAGGAATTGGAACCACGGTGATGAATCTGTAACAGTCGCGAACAGGTTGTGAGCAAATGAGTTTTCTTCAAAAGAAGACCAAGCGCATCAGGCAGAGCAGCAACACCGTACCTCAAAATTGACTTCGATAGACAATCGTGAGGTTAGTATCTGAAGTTATTTTAGATTTACGAAGGCGTTTGAACTCTTTCCTGGAGAAAGAGGTAATGTGCACCCCAACTTCAGTGGTGAAAAAAAAATTAGCAAGTCATTGTATGCGTAATAATAGCAATAACTGCAGTGCAGTTTTCTTCCCACACTGAAGCCGAATTGCCTTACCGCAGGCGGCTGCTATTGTATCTGCGTCGGAGCTGAGTATCATACGAGCAGTCCTTGCTTTTGATCGCTTCCTTTATTAACTTAACGTACAATGTGATCTACCCATCTTTCATTCATCGAACAAAATGCTCACCTATCCTCACGGGTGAAAAGCATCAATCTCTGTTTAACATGACCGGTGTGGTGCACCAGTTTCAATGGGATGCACAGTCACCTTCGTATTTGGACACTACACGGGAATTACATAATGGGGTACCGAAACATTTCCCTAACTGGGTTCAATGAACAGCCTTGTAAATTGAACCAACCGTATCAGATGACAACAATTAACAGGCATATATAATCTTGTAAGCTCTAGATCAAAGCACTATCGGGACGTGGCACCAGGCTGACAAAGGGAATGAGTTTCTCGCCTTGCATAAAGCGGATAGCACAACAATGTTCAGGTTGGCCTTGGCAATGAAAAAAACCCATGTAAAAAGAAAGAGCTAAATGTGGCATTATATTTCCCCACACTAGACCTGCAATATTTGCCGACAACCACGGAGTTTAGGTGTGTTGTATCCGGTTCAATCAGTCACGCGTACTACGCGGACTATCAGCCAATATCTTGTTCATGCAGTAGCATAAGCTTGTCAATATTTGGCCATGCTTCAGCACGGGTAGTGTTGACTGATCAGTCCCACAGCGTATCGACTGACTTTGATTGGCCACGGCAGAACGAACGCTTGACCCGATGGTGAAACCAACTGTAATTCCGTTCAGTTAATTACTTACTTACGTACTCACCTGACTACTTGTTTACACACTTACCTGCTTGCTCAGTGGTTACTGTCCGGTTTCGTGTTTACTTTAATAGAAATAAATGTAGTGCAACCATTACATGCCCTACCACTGATTACGAACACAACGGGGTGTATGAATCTTTATTGTGATAACAACCGTAGGTGTTTTTCCATCTCCCGTGGCAAAAAACGCGCGTATCAAAACCTTTCACTGATGCGACCATTCCCATCAGCTGGTGGATGACAGCTGCTCAGTCGACTCACGAAGCTGCGAATTTCAACAAGAAGACCGAAAAACAACCGATACTTTCATTTTCTGGCTGATCTGCTCATCAGACTTTCAGCCGGCGTCAGTAATTAATGCCCCGAAAAGTACAAAAGAATTAGTGCTTTACGCAATTCCACAACCACGCGTGAAAGTCGACCAAATTCGCTCAGCAGTAACAACAGCCATAACGACAGCCGTACACGTAAGAACAATGAAAATGGCTCTGATGGTAAAAGCTTAAATTCAATGCAGACTGGACTTCATAGTATAGCAGTTCTAGACTAGCGAGGAAGAAGGGTGTAAGGTAGAACAGTTCGTCCGTTTGTCAAAACAAATTCAACGAATAAGTGTTTCTGCGTTCAAAAATGCTGAATTCCGTTATTGTTGCTTCTGAACTGGCGTGGATAACTTTGACTACGGCAAAGTTCAAAACAGTACCGAGGAAGAAGATCTAGAGTGATCCTATACAGACACTTCTTCGATTGTTGTTCAGAAGTAGCTTAAGTTTGCGTACCGTTTGCTCAAAAATTCTATATGGTAAGGTGAATTTTATTCACTCTTTGAGATTAAAAGAATATGGACAATCTATGCTTACTAATGGACATGGACCAAGGCATCGAAAAGTAATAAATAAATCACCTGTCCCACCGACTGTTGGTGGATGTGATGAAACGCCATCGTCGGCGATCGGAAGCTTATAAGATATACATCATCAGTCCCACATAATTCACCACCGCTATTTAAAAGTTGTGTGTCAGACCAGGTCACAAAATAACTGGGATCATAAAAACATCTTGTCCCCTACGTCGAGTGATTTATCACTCAGCACGAACGCCTCGTCTGTCATTGATGAAAACCAATGAAAACACCACACGACTATTTCATCCGTGATATGAATAATTATCAGTCAAGTTTACACTAGGACTCGAACTTGGGGAGGACGATTGTGAGTCGCGTAAACTGACCGCTGAACTAACTATTCAGCTTGACTTTCAACTTGTCCGCCGAAGAGCAACAATACAGAGATGATGTGAGGCCCATATTTCGATGATTTGGGGAAGTAATTCCTCTTCATGGTAACCGATTCCTGTGGTGAACTTCTTCTTAGCAGAGGACTTATTAAAAAAGAAGACATCGGAGGTAGACGTCTTCGTACGAAATGGAAGATTATTAAGTGAACCAATATTTAAAAATACGCGGTGGCTGCTTAGTGTTATGATGAATAATGAATCACTTTTTTGAAGTTTTATTCCCGTTTCACGCTCAAACCGGTCGAACTCTGTTGCTTCGTGGTTAATTACCCATAGCCATCTTTCAGATTGCGCAGAGCAAATCAGTTATCAGAATGCCGTATGCAATTAGTTCAAAACATTTGTTCTTTTTGTGAGTATCTATGAAGTGTTGGGAGTGTTGAATAACAATTTCGATCCACTTGCGCTGATTGTGGTTTTAACAAAACTGTGGCCCTCCATTCCTATTCATTTTTTCCAGTGAAATATACGTCCACTTTAGAAGCTCGACTTTCTGCCTCTTTAGTAGAAGAGAGAGCATTGCTATACTGTCTAAACGCATCGCACCGATTATACATGTCCCCTGGTGTCCTAGCATTGTTTCACACCGTCTACCTTGTCGTATTGAGTCACAAGAAGTCCAACATCATTGAAACTAGTCACTGCAGTTGACGATTGAAAAATTAGTGCCTCAGCGTACACATTTTCTCGTGTATGGGTAAATCACGAGTTATTGCTTGACTTCAGCGATTGATTTTTAGTTGCCTTCAGGTTGCGCTGCCGTCATGCTTCCGTGCCGTATCTGTTGGTATTATTCGCTGATAAGCTTTTTTCGGTAAATGATATATGATCGTGATTTCGTGTGTAGTATGCTGGAACAGTACTCTTCCATGAGAGTTGCACGCTTTCGATCCGCATGGACAAAGACGGAAAGAAAATTCGGCTAGCCGGAACATAGTAAGTGCATCGACGGGTTTCCAAATTTGCATCAGCCAGGAATCAGTGTGGCTTTCTGTGTCCTGTTGTGGAAGGTGTCAAAATGACACCCGTTCTAATGGCTACATACCACATCGATGACTGGCATTTACTTCGGTAACGAAGATGTCTGTTTAAGGGATAATGCTAAAAATGATTCTTCGGCAAGAGCACTAAGTACTTCAAAGGTCTCAAGGTTCTGTAACAAAGTGGTTACCTCTCACACAGTGGAAATCATTTGATTAGATACTGTCCTCTGAACTCAGTGATTGATAATTTTGAATTAAGCGATAGGGTTATGATGAAACGGAAAGATAGGTTTGTAGTGACTGTGGAAGTGGACAGCTTTCATTTCGATCAGCACAGGGCCTTTAATCAACAACTTCGGAATTCTGTGCTACTATTTCGGTTGTTAATCTGCAGCAGAATAGAGCAGATAATACTCGAAAATCGAAGCACATAAAATAATGAGAAAATACATTTCAAAGTGAAAATCGCGTGGATTAATACAGGGTTTGTACACTAGGACTTCAGTGACCGCAGCTTCAAACAGTGTCACCTATTGCTCTAGCCATTCGGTCGGCGGATCTCGTAGGCCCCACCCTGAAAGCCTGACACATCCTACCCGGTCAAGTCCACCTTGTAGGGCTTTCATATCTTCCTGCCCTGTCAAATACTGACTGCCTTGAACCATCCTCCATCCGCTACCTTCCTCAGAGGAAAAAGTACACCAATGAATTCTACTAGTGGACATACGTTACGCATATCTCAACCACTGTAACCTGTTTGGATTCACAGCTTGCTGCAGAAACTGATTTCCGGTTCCCATCACCCTATGCCTCATCTCCGTGCTAGGGATGGATTTTCCTAAACATAAGTGAATCATTTCACGAAGAAATCGATGCTCACTTAGAGATAGCCTTCAACAAAACTGACCTACTTCCGTCTTGGTTTTCTCAGCTGCTATGAGGTCTGGTTTACGGTCATTTTAGTTCTACAGCAGCCCTTTGCACTTTGAAGTTGCGAGGCCCCTAAATAGGGACAACGGTTTTCATGATACTCGATCTGTAATCAGGATTCTAATGGATAAATTGTAGACTCATGGTCCGGACTGACTGAACTTAATATGGAGACAAAAAATGTCATGTCCTGTCCAGAGGGATTTTTAAACACGGCTGGCATTTTATACGTTGACGACCGAAGATGTTCGAATGGATTACAGCGTTCGCACTTTATCTCGGGGGTTAGGGGTTCGATTCGCGCTATCGCCAGTGACTTCAATGGTAGACAGGAATTCACAGTAGTCCGGCTCGTTAAAACCCGCGTGACTCATTCGGACCACATGTGATCCTCTACCCAAGCCTCAGGGTCCGGTTGTAGTGAAAAGGCTGACGCGGAGTGACTGCAAAAGAGGGTTCGGAAACTGAACGATCAACCAATACACGATAAAACGTACCTGCGTGTGCGTGCGTTCGTAGAGTCAGTTGACTGCGGATCGATAGGCATACGAAGCAAGCGAGAGTGGACGGCCTAGCAGGACTGGGGAAAAATTCGGTAAGACGACCGGACCGAGGCGTAAAAATCAATGCATGCTGTACGTGGCGGCAGATTATTCGTAATAGAGCTGTGAGCCTTTGATGTTATGGAGTGTAGCCTTTCCACTGCACTCGTGGGAAAGCGTACGAAAAACTCGGGTAATTCTGGCTGGTCTTAATCGGTATTAGTATCACCACAGAATTATTCTCACGAGTGTAAATTTAGTGGCATTCTACTGTTCGGACATTTCACAATAATATCAGTCGTTATCAGGACAACTGGACTAGGACAGAAATCCGCCAAATTAAGTAAAACACTCGGTTCACCACCAAGGGTTTGTCCTAATGTTTTTAAGAAAACTCATTATCATTATTATCCTTGCCGAATATTCAGGTTCGGTGAGCTATTGAGTTTTCTACGAAATATGTAACATAATAAAATATGATGTAAGACAATGAAGAATTCACCCACCGATTTATAAAAAGACCGTAATACATCAGTCTTTCTTATCGATAGATCACATTACGCGTTTACATATTATCGAGGCGGACAGCTGAGTCTAGAGATCTTCTGTACATTATAGTAGAGGAGTAAGTATGCAGCAAATCCCGTATCCTGATAAGATGCTGATGTTAACGACAGAAAGTGTAAAGTGTGCGGAAGTCGGCTTGAGAGAGTTTGCATAAGGAAAATTTAGAGGAAAGAAAAACAACAGTGTTTGATCCGGGAAGAGTCGTTTTTTGCACTTTTTCAACTTCGACATTTGGCTTTGTGCGACTTTGGCCTTTTTAAAAAACCACCACTCCAATTATTTGCTGTGAGCTCTCGGCTTTTCTAAGTCAAGTTTGAAATCTGTCTCCGGATCATTCTGATGTCCGTTATCAAACGGTTGTTGAAGGACTGCTTCGTTGATAGCCCGAAAAATTCCCTTTAGAAGAGAAGTCAGGACTTATTCAGTTATCCTTTGCTGTTGAAACACGTAAAAGGATGCAGAACAAATGATTGTGACTAGTAAGGCAAACTGTCCTTGGATTTCTGAACAGTGAATGGCATGGTACATACTGAGAACTGGACATGAGCAGAAGGAAAGAATTGCCTAGAGCAATAGACAAATATTATTTCACTGTTTCCAAAGATTTATCACCGTACACGGAAGAGTTAGGAGGACCTCATTGTTCAGGAATATTTTGCTCAAGCAAAAAGGTTTAGTGCTCCACATCGCATGTGTTTTATCTCCTGATCAACTGGGTGTTGGCTTTAGATGTTTCTTGCTCTGCAAATCAGACGTTTCACCAAATTTATTGGGCATCGGTGAGGGGGATAAAACTTGGTAAATGTGTAATCTGCTCCACTTGAGTACATTTGCGAAGCACCCCCTTCGCTGTATGACCGTTCTCCATCGGATGTAATACCCTGTACAGGAAAGTAAGAAACTTATTGTTTTCTTCTTTTTCTGTGAAATTTTTATTGGATCGGCATTTTTAAACGTCCTCAGAAATTCCTGAATATCTCCTGTGGAATTTTGAATCACGAATTTTTCATCTCTGTGTCTGTTATACATACTAAGACTTATGGTGGTATTGCGCATTTGTTCAGGTTTAGGTCCGCTTAGGGATATGTCCATCAGAATGGGTCCATTCAACGACCCCATTTCTATTCTCTCTTTTTGTCTGTAGTTCTTTCGATGGTAGATAATAGCACATTCCATGAATATCTGAGAATGGATTCCCTCAGGTTGAGCAAGAGAGTGTCCATTTCTGATGACATCGTCTGTAGTGTTTTGGATGTAGTATTCTCTCTTTGGGATTGCTCGTGCACGATCTGGAAAGACACGCGAAGAAAACTGGGTGAACCGGAGCCCAGTAAGCTCATCAGCAGCCATCAACACTTGCACCGATACAGAGTGGCGGGGCGATCTTTGTCTGAGGGCTTTGAAACTGATAAATGAAATATACGCCCGTGATCAAGGGAACTTGTGCAATTCATGAGGATGTGGCACGGTGGGTTGGGTTGCTCATATCAAACACTGGTCATAGAATTGTCACGTTTGGTGGTTGGGAATCAAAAAGCCCAAACTTTTCTTGGTGTATCTTGGAAATGGAGTTTTCTGATTTAAATTGTTCCAAGATTTCTGTCCTCTTGGTCTCCACCTATGCGGTTTTCGGTTTCTCACCCAGTCTACATGATAACTTCTTGCCCTCAACCAAGATAGTTATCATTTTCTGGTCGCTGTTACCTCGCTTTAGTAGAATCCATCATGCTCCGTTGTTCTGTCACGTTAGCAAAACACTTTGATTACTTTGGAATTCCCCGACTGTTTCTCGACGCTGTCTGGTTAGGGATCCTTTCATATGGGCTCTAGTCGTGAGACTCATTTGGCGTTGTTGGTTAAGGTTAACGACTTGACCAGCTGACAAACTCTCCCCGATCTTCTGTAATCGCCCTTCAAAAATTCTTTCACTCACACCAGTGTAACAACAACAGTTAGATTCCAGCATTTTTTTTTAAAGAAGGCAGATTTGATGCACACTTACTCATCCATTGCTTTACGTAGCTGCGTATCTGTTCTCAGTTACCAAGCACTAAGTGCGCAGATGTTTGATGCAATATATAGAAAGCAAATTTTTTCATTATGGTAATTTCTTTTTTGTTACAAAGCCAATAAAAGCTTGTTATTAGGCTTAAATTGATAGAGCAACATGATCATGTTAGAAACTGGCGAAAATAATTCTCTTGTGAAGCGTGAGACTCAGCACAACTCAGAGATTAGCTGGATGAATCGATGAACAATTGAGAACTGAGGCAAACTTGGATTTTTGTGAACTGCGAATCGGTGTAATGAGACGAGTTATTCAAAAGTACCATTGTAGTCTTCAGCCTTGTAAGAAGATATTATGATGAAAAAGCGAAGGCAGGACATTATAAATGAAGAAATGGGATGGATGAACTCTTGTGTCGCACACAGAAATAGCCCAGGTGCTAGAGGGTAAGCAATACTACAAGGTGAGTGGCCTCCTTTTGTGGGTTCAGATCTCGCAGGGGTGAACGGTTTTTCTTATTTAGACCAAGTCATAAAAATACATAAATATGTCTCGGGGATCTGGAAATGAGTTTGCAGTCTCCGACAAGTAAGTCAACAGAAATTTTGTCCACTCTTTTACATACTACTTACTATCAATATGAGCACTTGCACATTCTTCGTTGTTGTTCTTTGGGTTAGCAGTGACCCAGACACGAATAAATAACAGAAGTCACAGTTTGATTCATTTGTGGGCTGTTCAATGAAGAGTATCCATTCACACTCCAGACAATTGAAATTAGATCCTAGTGAAGATACGATAACGTAGTATATAAGTATAAAGATGAGGGAATAGAACATTATCGGGTGCGCATAACTAATGAGCGACAATAAGCGCGAAACTGGTTGTGTGCTACCGGGCGAGCCTTTTCCACACGTTCGCATTCTATTTACCACGAGCCAACTTGGTTGGTGATCAGGAGTCCCATTTTCAGAAAAACTAGCAACGTGGTCAGTTCATTTCAGATCATGACCTTTCAAATTGTTCATCGAAGGCTGATCTTACCTGGTACTCACTATTCAGGATTAATTGGGAACTGCATGTTAGCAGGTCTGCGTAATCATTACTTTTGGAAAGTGGAACTAAACTTCCCCTTTCGCTTGGTCGGGTTTGTTTGTGGTTCAAGACTGAAAGACTCCCCATTGAGTTCTATCATTCGCGGTTTCAGAAGAGTCTGATCTCATGGAAAGGGGCATACCCACAATGATTTGGCAAAAAGTGGTTATACACATGTGAAGGAAAGAAGTAAATGGACAGTAGGAATAGTAACGTCCCTTATAAGAGAAATTTTAACGCCACTAGTCCATGATCTGTTGCCAGTGAGAAAAATCATCTAATGACGGCTGAAAGTCAGTGCTTTACGTTTGTCTCAGCAAGGGTCTGGGCTAATTTGGCTCCATTAGCAGAATGATGGGCCCTGCTGTGCCAAAAATGTAAATGCAGGCCACCTAACAATTACGATTTATTGTTGATAAAGTAAAGAAGTCATCCGTCACAAGAGTCGACCACCGCGAGGTCAAACGGACTGTTAACCTTTAAAATCGTTCGCCCAAAGGGTCGAATCCCCGTGGGGGCTCGATGGATGCGCACCGCTGATGATGCCTGACAAGGCTGGAACAGCTGTACAGGGCTTCCATGGTTTTCAATGGTGAGTTGAGCATTGACTCTTTGTGATGCCTGACTTCCTAATAATATAAATAACTGATGATAATAGGGCTTCTAGAGCCAATCAGAAGTCCCTGTCTGCGGACTGGTTTGGTTTCCGTAGCTCAACCTTTGCAGATAATGTAGGAGCATTGACATGCAGGATAGGAAGCCCTGTTTGAATGAGTTTGTTGAAATGCTGGAGGAATAGAGGTAAGCCTCTGTTCAGCTGTTCGTACGGTACAGATATAATCTGCGTGCGCTGTCCTTTAGCCCGATCTCCGGTATACCGTCTGAGCCACTTGCACTATTTGCATGAATCTGAAGATAATACTTTACACATGTCTGAGGAAATAAAGTCATCTTTGACTGAATTCTGATGAGAATCAAAGGCAGTGCAGGGAGTATTTTCTGGTTAAGTATCTTTTGTATTATACTGATTGAGTTTTATAGACGGACGCTTGATGTTGCTTAAAGGCCTGATGGTTTTCAGAATTTTTCGGTGGTTGCGGTCATCACCTATTGACCAAAGTTGTTGAACACTGGGCCTGCATAGCTCAGCTTCGATAGATCTGGACCATATTTAGACAAGCGGGTGGTTTGGTAGTCTTGAATAAATATTCTAACTGCTGAATCGACTCGGGCTTGAGGAAGAGAATATTTTCGTATGGACATAGAAAATTTCTATGGGAGCACAAATTCGAGCATTCTATCAAATGATCATAGAGTGTGAGCAAAATGAATTGAATAAATACTCTGATTTCCGTAATTTTGACTGAGCATCTCTACGGTCTGAGAATCATCGGTGGCGGTTTCGGGTAAAACGTCTGTAGTTTGTCTCACAACAGATCTTGGGAGAAATTGTACCGGCTGACTTAACAGTGCTAGGCCACCTGAATAGGTTGAAGCTGTTCAAAAGGGAGAGGTTCAGCCCAAGAAGGACTACGTTAATGCCCATCGGATCTTGTTTAAGGGGTTTCTCTCAGCAACGCCGTTGAAAACACTAGAAAAATCGGAAAACTGGCAGTACAGATTCATCAATTCTTGCGACAGAATATGCTGAGGAAATGTAAATGTTACCGGAGTAATAGATCCGTGACTCAAGTGCTTTGATTTACGCTGAAGAACAGGGGCACTGATGCATATCGTAAAATATGTGAGCAATGCGAAACGTAATAACACCACTATCAAGTTTACGATAGGGAAACGGGAGGTTATACCGAAAGAATTTGAAGCAATAAAATTTTATTTTTCATCAATAATCTCTCCTTGGACTCTGCTTTCTTGTACCAGAATAGCTCTCAACTGATTTTTTACTCATTGCTCTAGGAAATCAGTGAATTCAGTCATACTACCAATCAAAAACTGAAAGTCAGACGAATTCGTTTTGAGAGTTTCCCGTCTGAAGTAGGATTTTTTTGTATGAAGCAGCTTTCTAAGTAACACGGCATTTACGAGAATGAATAATTACCTCGCCGGAAATTTGTACCGTTTTGTTCATGGTGGACCTTCTGATTTGTTGAAGGAATTCGAGAATGTGCTTCTCCATCCTAAGATCCCTCAAGTTCATTCTATTCCTCCAGTGAGGGTTACCCACAGACCACCAATATCAAAACCCGAATCTTTTACTTACCCTGATAATTCTTTTTTTCTCCTCCAGATGGCAGAATCCATTGTGTGAAGTCAATGTCCCTGGGCTACACGGAAGCCTTTGATTCCCATTCCCAAAGAGCAGCTCTCCACGAAAATAGGGCCCAACTCTCCTAGGATCGATAGCCTGGGCGATCATTTTCCCACATGTGCAGTATCTTTTTAACTTTTCCGGTTTATTTCATCCCTATTTTTCTTTTGCCATTATATTAGTAAGTTGCCTGTTCATCCGAATCACGCCGATTTGGTTTTAGTGCCCACCTACTGGTTGTAGAACCTTCAGTTCTCTGCGAGATTGTTTTTTTTCGTAACTCGCCATCATACCCCACACTAGTCAACCTTTGCGTGTGTCTTGATATGCTTTTTAGTCTTCCTCTGGGTTTATTATATCAATTTCTGGAGATAGATTTCCTTTTCCTTAACATCCGAGCTATTGTGAAGCAATCTTTCTGAGAAAAGCTACTTTGAAACGTGTCTAGGGAATGACGCATACTCTCTCCCTGTTATCATTTAGGGTAAAGCCTTAGACTGCCTTTCTAGTTCTTTAATTTGTCACTGTTTTTGCACTCACTCATGCCACCCAACGGCTCACCTGCCTCCGTGATCTCAAAGAAGAGAATGTCGGAGCTTATCGGCAAGTTTATGGAATTTCCAGTGTCGTGGCAGTTGCATCCATAGAGAAATCCTTGTAAAATTTATCATTCGCTTGCATTTTTACGTTGGTGATACTGAACCAAGTAGGATCCTGACTGACAATAACCACAGCCTTATTCTTCGAAGTTCCAAGGATATCCCACTTTTCCGAACCCATATACTGATTTCACAATACTTTTTTTCTCAACAGTGTTATATGAAGATTAGCTATATTCCATACCCAAGTCATCTATTTGTTGACCTTGTCCGAGTAATAAGTGATTTGGACGATTGCTTCCAAGGCTGATCCCAAAATGATCTTCGCGTCCGTTTTTTTTGTACTTGCTTCTATTCAGTATTCGGTCATATATATATATATATATATATATATATATATATATATATATATATAATGTATGTATTATACAAAACATATATATCCCTATACTGCACATTCTTCTGAAGCTTTGATATGTGGGACAAATCCACCCTTTACTAAGTAAATGAGAACGTTTATTGCGCTGAATTGATTTTAGGTTGTTTATATAGTGACGGGTAAGAGAGCTGTTTTCTATCTAGGTGATCACATGAAATGACAGGTCTAGAGATTTCCGTGAACTCATACCGCCTCGCTGATCCATCTTCGTCAAACCGACCCATTTATTTTCCAGTGCTAGCAGTTTCGTTTGTAAAGAATGTGATACTTATTTTATGACTTTAATTTACATTTTACCTCGTCCATCACCAAACATGGAAAAATTTAACAGCCTTTATTACATCACTCATGTCAGTCGTGCGAATGCCGATGCGATCGCCTCAGTCACAAATGACCGGGTTATTGTGTCAAGTTGGATTTGAATGAGTGCAAGGCATTTTAAGGTTGCCATAAAAAAGAGCTGTCAGATGACAGCCCGCAAGAAAGACCTTCTTTTTTTACTGAATTTTTTTACTGAATGCTCGCGGATAGTTGACGGAGGTTGAGGAATACGCTTCCTTTCACGTGAATGAACGTGCATGCTATGTGACTCGGCTTTCGAATTATAAGTGCAACTCCATTGTTCAGCCACTGTGAAGGACTAGCGAACTTAAGCCTAGGAGTTGAGAACCCTCTTTGTGCTGTTTGCGCAGTTATTCACGTAATGTTAAGTACCATTTCACTTCGTCCACGCATCACTGGCAGCCTAGCGTGAAAACTAAATTTTCATTCTGCCACTGACACAGGTAGATCTTTTATAAGCCCCTGATATTTGAGCTAAATACTTCGATCGCAGGCTTTCCGTCACCAACATTATATATATATATATATATATATATATATATATATATATATATATATATATAGCTTGTAACGTAAGCACTAAGTTTAATGAATCGAAGGTTATAAATGTCGGAAACTTCAGCA
The DNA here is from genome assembly GCA_948099385.1 of Fasciola hepatica. Classification (NCBI taxonomy): domain Eukaryota; kingdom Metazoa; phylum Platyhelminthes; class Trematoda; order Plagiorchiida; family Fasciolidae; genus Fasciola; species Fasciola hepatica. The sequence goes on along the minus strand of CANUEZ040000112.1, from coordinate 1,344,800 downwards.
TGAAAACTGTCGGTAGTCGTAGTCACTAACAAGTGAGATTCACTCAAACCATGAAAGATGTAGTTTTGACCCCAGTGTCAAATCCATAAGACTTGCAGTTTCATAAGAAAGTTACTACCGAAGTTGTTCATTTTTATCATCGTCATTATCGAACGAGTACTTTTTTCAGCCACTGTTACTACAAAGGAGCCAAAGATACCATCCGAATTTCTGCCGCAACGGCTTACTGAAATGTCAGTTAATTGCTAGCATTTACCACCACACTCTGTTACTGACTATTGAACACTTACATACAACACTGATCAGCTTCACAGACCTGCGGAAAGGCGTGTTTTTAGTCATACCAGAAGGCTATAAGAGAAAAATTCACTCACGGATTAATTAGTTTCTCTGAAGATCAGTCAAATTTGATCACGAAGAAAGGTAGAAAAATTGAACTCTAAGAAAAACAACGATAGTCAGCACAAAAGCGACAGCAATAGCAAAAACGAAGGCTTCCATAACTAGAATAGCACTTAATACATTATGAACTGCAAAAGTTGAGTAAGTGGCTTGCTCTATTGAATATTAACGATGCACAGTCAGTGTAAAAGGATTTACTTCGGTATTTCTTTAGGACTCTGAATTGACCGACGACAATTTCACACTGAATTACGATTTATGAAAAGCAAATAGTATCCCTTAGATTCTGTCCAATTGTACCTTCCGTTCTGTCTGGGAAAGAAACTGATGTGGCTCTGCCAATGACAAAAACCAGGATAACGAATCTGTACCACTTTACTATTAGTGGTTGGTAATCATCGATCTTTTAGCAATGCATGCCTGTTCATCGTTGCGGCGATATGAGCAGAATACCACACAGCCTTAATGGTTCACTGTATTATCAGAGATGTCCGACAACCATATATTCCTGAAACTTGAAGTGTATTTCAATTTCGTTCCTTCACGGTGATAAACTCTTTTGCAAAGGGGCCAGCTACCACCACCAATGGTCTATGAGTGGTTGGAAGATTTGCACCTTGGACTGAAGACCGCAGGGTCCATAGATCGGATAATAAAACCACTTGTCGTTTATCTCGTTCGACAGCAAATAATCAGACCTACTTTCAAGTTAAAAAAGTTCTACATACGTTACGTTTAATACACTATGTCAAACTGGTCGAACTATTTGTACCACGATTGCTCAGCTGGTAGATCATTTGACCGGTAATCTGAAGGTCTCCGGTTCAATCCCAACTTGCGGCCTTGGACCTTTTGATACGAAAAACTCTAGTGGATTTTCATCTCTGTCTAAAACAGAAGAGGAACAAATGCTTGTGTGTGCGATTTGCATTTATTAGACTGAACCTTTAAGCCATACACAAACAATCGAGAACATGCTCCGATTATATGCGAATGGTTGTCCACTTGATGCCCTTCCCGAAGCAATGAACTTTAGGGGAAAACCTAATTGCGGACGCTGCCGGAAGACGCAGGTAACAGCTATTAGTCCAAAAATGTCTCACCATTGTTTATGGTCTTGTTTTTTCGTTCAGTTTCTAGCCATTGCCTTTGAACCCAATCGAACTTTTTTTAATCTCATGTTACATTTTCTCTGATCAGGTTAGATACACTACCGAATCGCTCATCGATTTACCCAGTTGATCGTCTTATCACTCTAGGGGCCAGGCTTAAAACTTTAGTCATTTTCACCTTTGGATATGTTGAACCTGTTCATCTGACCTGAATTCCTAATAGCAGGATACACTGATCATATTCGATAAAGATGATTGTAACCACTTTTTGGAGGTAGTCAAACCTATTCCAGGGAGGATGTGATGCACAACCTGAAACATTTTATCTCGTAGACAGTTTGGTCGTAAATTCACTGAGATGGGTGCATATGTTAACGTAATTTGAGTGGGCCAACGGTAGAATCCATTTATGACATGTCTGGTCACCGTGTTTGTGTGTGTGGTGTTTGTTTGTTTGTGCGTGTGTGTGTGTGTCACCTTGCAGCTCAGACGGTACAGCGTAAAAACGGCACTGAAACGTGGATTGCATCCTTGAGCGCGCGTGCGGCAGTTCTAACCCCATCGTCGCAGATCCTTTTAGTTTTCCGTATTTATTAAATAGCTCTGAAATTCGAGCATTTTTTGTCTTTTACCCAATTACAAGTAGAATAACAAATCCCAAGTTCGCATTCGGAAGAAAACACTCACTTTAACCACGCAATACAGTAAAACAAAGCATATTATGTGCGAAACTATCAGTTCAGGGTTCATTATGCCGTGTGGTTAGGAGGTAAAAGCAGCGGGCCCAGTGTTATGCTTGAATGACGGTGCATGCCTACACATAGGTTTGAATGTCGTCGTTGTCTGTACCTCAGGTTTCATCCCTAGCATTTTATCACCAACGGAGATTATGTCGCCATTGTCCAGATCAAGATTGTCGTATTTGACTGTTTTTACGGAAATCCTTGCTCTTGTTTATGAATTTGACTCTGTAGGTAAACCTTAAAGCGCCGTCCTGCTTCTCAAAGAAATTTCGCTTCCTGACCTTTTGTGACCCATGTTAAATGCAGCACCGTGACACTGTGACCTTGACATAATTACTTCTAACTTGAGCAGCTTGGCTTTGTGACTCTTAAAAGTGGCGCTTCTTGAAGAAGAATATGGACCTACGACAAGGAGTCAACAGAATATGGATTTTATAATTTTTCTTCAATGATCTGATAATACTACTATTCAAAAACCCACAGGTGTGATTTGATGTAAAGCTTCTTTTGGGGAGATTTATTGAACAATCCATTTTAGTGATCATGTTGTTCCTCGATTCAGAAACCAACCTTCACGCAGGTTGAAAATGCCGTCTACTTCAGTCTGGAAATCAGAGAAGTGGGTAGTGGTCAGGTCATTATACCATCAGCCTACCCGAGGTTCGATCGTTGTGTTATCAGATGGAACCTATCTGTCGGTTTCTAGTAGCCCCTTGTTTTTCATGTCTGTCTTCTTTGGACTTTAACAAACTTGTCTGTGGCGGCGATTCCTTGGGGTCGGGTGTTCCGTCGTCATTTACGAAGTTTCTGGCTTCGTGTGGTCGAGGCTAAGGTCCGATACATCATTGGACAGGCGGTTGAGTCTCACGGGCAAACAGTGCTTCAGCATCTGCCCAGTACTGAGCTCATGAAATCACGGACGGCAGGAAAGCCGATAGATGGTACGGATCCATGGAATGAGAGATGGATCTTGTCGGTGGTGTATAAGCCTCATCACTTGGTCGCCCATACCCGTCGGACTAATACTTTGTGTCCAGCTTGTGGGTACACAGGCCAGCAACGAACACATGCATTGTTTTACGCTAATAAAACGAGATGATTCTCAAGGAGAAAGTACTTCTTACAAGAGTTAGTGGGACAGTTAAAAACAGTGTGGAAATATATATATATATATATATATATATATATATATATATATATATATATATATATATATATATATATATATATATATGTATATATATATATATATATATATATATATATATACCACTGGTGACTACTCTATTGAGAGTCCTCTATTTTCTATTTTCTTTTTTTATAGAGGCCTTACTTCAGATAATACGCATTCTCCATCATGCTTTCATCATACATCTGTCTAAAAAATCTTTGCACTTTGTCTTGTACATGCTGATGAAAGTGTGGACCAAAGTCCATGAAGTCTGTGGTCCGTCGGGCTTCACTGAACGGACTAAGTAGCTCAAGTGATTTGCACGGAGCACTGAAAAAGGTCAAACCTACGAACTGTTTGACCTAGTTGCGTACAAATAACTTTTCTTTTTTTCATTCATGCGGCTAACTCCTGTGAGAGGATGAGCCGGCTTCATGCTTGTCCCGAGTGGCACCAGCCCGTGAGCGGCGATCGGATGCGAGACCTGAAGACAGAGGAATCCAGTTCTGCTTCCAGTTGCGAGTGCCGTAGACAGTCTGGAGTCCTAATCGCTCAGAGTCCGATTTGATGGTACTGACCCATGTTTTCAGCTGTCCTTCGAGGCGATAGTGCCATCCTGGACATGGGACAGGAGCAAGCCACTGTCTTGAGATCTCTGGGTCCGGACATCGTAGGACATGCCCAGACCACTGCAATTGTCGGTGTTGGAGGAACGCTGACAGCTTTTCGATGTCAAAGCGCCGTTGTCTTATTGTCTCGTTTGAAAGCTTTTCATATCACGCCACTTTCAGTATCCGTCGCAGAAACCAATGGTCAAACACTTCCAGCTTTCTGGTGTCCTCCGCGAGTAGTGGGCACTTCTCTCAGCCTTAGGTCATTATTGGGCGGATAGCGACCCAGAAGACGCGAACTTTTGTCCGGAGACTGATTTCGTTTCGCGCCCAGAGTACATTGCGAAGCTGGAGAAAAGCAGTCCTGGCATTGTCAATGAGCAACTTGGCTTCATCTTTGGCTTGCCCCTTTGGGAGAATCGTAGAGCCCAGATATTTGAACTCCGAGACGTAATCAGTTTGTTCGCCGTTCAAGCATATCGGGAGAGTGGACTGTCCAGTGCATGTCGAAAAGACCTTGGTCTTCGACCTATCGATTTGTAGTCCGGTGGATTTCGCGAAATATTCTACGCGACTGAGAACCAGCTATAATGTAGTTGGGCTATCTCCAAGGATGACGATGTCATGTGCGAATTCTATATCGGGGAGGAAAGTATCGGTGCCCAGCTGAATTCCAGGGCAGTCTGTGAGCGCCTGAAGCAATACCCAATCGATGGTGTAGTTGAACAGCACTGGCTACAGGGGACAGCCTTGTCTAACACCGGAACTGAGAGAGAACTCGTTGGAATCCTCTCCGTAGATGCGTATTCTCGCGAGGGAATTTTTGTAGCACGACCTCATGAGACTGAGAAGCTTCTGGGGCTTTCCATCCGCTTGTAGTGTAGTCCATAACGGTTCTCTGTCAGCTGAAACTTTTTACCGATGTTCCAATACTCAGCGGAGGGTGAATATTTGGTCCTCGCTCCCTCTGTCACGGCGGAAGCCTCCTTGATTGGGGCGTGTGCGCACGTTCCGCACCGCCGAGAAGCGGTTCAACAAAAGCACGGAGAATATTTTGACGGCCACGTCGATCAAACGAATGCCACGGTAGTTTGCGCACACTGTTCTGTCGCCTTCTTTTGGAAAAAGGAGTAAAACTGAAGTCCCTCAATCCTCTGGGAATCGCACTTTTTCCCAGATTGAGCAAAACAGGGCGTGCAACGGCTTGAGCAGTGTCAAAAGACACGGTTTATATATCTCCGGTGGGATGCCATCTTGTCCAGGGGATTTTCGGTTCTTCAACCTAAGTATTACATCGGTGATTTCGTCTCGGCTCGGTGAGTTGTTATTACCATCAAAGCTCTCGCTCTGGATTGTTGGAATTTGGTAAGCCTCTTCGTTTAATTGAAGAGTTGCCCCTGAGATCCAGTCTTTCTGTCGTCGTCGCGAAAATCCCAGTTCGTCTGGAGCAGACTGTTCGATCGAAGCCTTAAGTGAAGTTCACTGGTCTTTTACGTGTACTTCCTCTCCACCTTCGAACGTGGAGGCTAGGTGGGAGGTAATAGCTTCTGAGACCACTTGGCGCTTTCTGGCTGATCCTAACGTTGCTGTGTTAATCAGGTTCTAGGCACAGTTTTTGCGGCGATTGGCTGGGTGAATCTTGAGGCGTACGCGGATGAGGGTGTGGTTGGTTCTTCTTGTTGCCCGACAATCTTCAATCGAAGATGACCAGCGCGATCGCACGAGAATGTAGTCATTCTGATGCTCTATGTAGCCGTCGCTGGAGTACCACGTTAGCAAGTGCTTCTTGGGATGTTGGAAGCAGGTATTGGTGAGGGTTACACTGGTAAAGTCTGCGAAGTTGAAGACGCGTTCACCATTGCTGCGCTGCTGTCCGAGACCATATTTCCCCAAATTGTGTCTAGTTGCTCGCGTGGAGGGGCCAGTGCGGGCGTTCCAGTCTCCCGCAACCAGCAGAATGTCGCGTTTCGGGACACTGTTTATTACCTCTTGTAGCCTATCGTAGAACCCATCCTTTGCCGCTTCTTCAGCTGCTAATGTTGATGCATGGACCGAAACAACTTACAAGTTCAAGGGTGAGGCGTGAAAACGAGCTAAGGCGAGCCGACGGGATATCGGGTTCCATGAAAGCAGTGTTTTGTTGGCCTTGTGGCTGACACCTATCGCGATGCCATGGAGACTAGAACTGTCCGTGGGTCCACTATGATAGAAGTGGTAACTGTCGTCTATTCCGGGAACCTTTATGCACTTGGTGCCAGAATTCGGCAGCCGAACTTCGGAGAGACATGTGTTTTCAATGTGGTAGTCATGTGGCGTTCGTGCAGTGATGGTTTGGTTGCTAGACCGCCAATCTATGTGACAGACTGAACTTCGGTCAGTCGGCTTGACTGACCACGTATCACCGATCGTGTGTTGGACTTGAACCAACGTGCTGCGCTGCTTGTCTATACATGTAGACATTGGATTAGGACCTTTGTTTTCGCTACACCTCGGCAGGTAGCTCCAATCAACGCAGATATGTCAGATGCATTCACACTAAGAACAGATGTGACGAATCGATTACCTTTATTACACACAGTCAGTGGACAACCGTCTACTGTATGACCTTCTACTGTTGATATTCGAAACTGGTGTTTCTTACTGATACTTGGATTTTTCATGATCATATAGATAATTGTCACTTGTGGTTTCCCATAATAGAAAGAGTTACAGCATCACATTTATTAGCATTCCTCTCTAAAGGAACACAATGATACTTGAGCTAACGGAGTAGCATCATTTATGCACGTTAGATTTCATTTGGCACATTACGTCAATTCAACAAAGCAAATTATCCATATTACTGCAGAATAATGCTGTAGGGACTTTTTCATATACGCACCTACCTCATTTGGCAATTACCTTTTGTCATTCACTTGTCGTTTTCCAACTCAACCATGTTGCAAGGACACAGTGGCTTGGAGGAGAATCTACCGGGCTGAGAGAATCCTCTCTCATCGGGAAAGGTTGACTATTGTTGTTGATCAATCAAATCCCATTTAACTTGTTTGTGATTCAAAAATAGAACAGTTGTTTTCCGATCTTCAAGATGAACAGAATTAGGTGTTTCTGGATGCCAACGACTACAATATGCTAATTTAACCTCTGACCGTGTTCTGATAGTGGTTGTTAACCTTTGAGATACTTACCCTTTTATTCCAGCCTTCTCCTTTATCTTTCGGTGATAGGAAATTTCAGTAGAAGCCAAACCTCCAATACTTGAGTTGAATCACTTGGTAGTATGTGATATGACAATTTCGTCAAGCTTCCGGGTCCGTTTTATTCCCTGTTACCACCGGCATCCATATTTTTGTTTGATCTGTCTGATCTTGGTTTACCACAAACTTAATTAAATTGGAGTCAAAACGATTATTCAGTCCCAATATGCACAACTTATTTATGGCAACCAGCAATTCCTTTCCTGAACGCTTTTGCCTTGGTTAATGCTGCCAACTAACCCGAACTTATCCGCTGACTGAGTCGACCGAAATCCCCTCCGAGACGACGGTAAATGATTACACAGATTCACTGCGGTTTGTAGTTGAATTGGTCTTTTTTTACTGAAAAATACGATTGGTCCTCACAGTTGACATAATTTTGTGTGAACACGCGTCTTCGTTGAAAGTATGAGTCTCGGAGATCAAGTCACGTGAACCTTTATTCCACTTCGGGAAACGGCCTCAGTGTAAAGATTTGATCCTTGGCCTTTTACAAATTCAGTTTCAGTTAATCGCATGCTTTCCCAGAATTCCCCCACCTTCACATACAACAACCGGAATTATAATAGAAATCAGTGTTGCAATAATGATTGACCCTCAAGACACCGGCTTCCATCAAAGTGCCAATTTTTAAAGTGTCTTTCATGAACAAAACCTCACTGACAAACACATCACCTGTGTCGTTGCTTGCAGCATCAAAATTCTGTCCCATTACGTGTTTGAGCATCTTGGACGGAATCAACAGTTAAACATGTGAATCGATCGAGTTGTGACCGCATTTTCACAAACCACTATAACGCTAGCAACACCGAATACTTCGAATACATTTGAGTTTGGAGAACTACTTTGTTTTAACTGTTCAGCTTTAACTTTTGAAGAAGAATTCTAATCCGAAATAAATATAGGTTAAAAGCAATCCATCCCTTTTTATTACATGCTCGAGCATGATTGCTGTGGAAAGTGCATAGTCTACAGCCTCAAAGGCCCATTCCACTATTAAGCAACCCGTTCCTGAGATTTGGAGTGGAGAACCACATAAAGTCCCAATAGGTCACGAGTCGGACTACGGTGGTGATGGTGGGGACTCGAACCTCTGACCTGATGGAACGAAATGGAACAGAGTGATAGCGGGGATAAAAGTGCCCAGACTAGGACTCGTGATCCAAATCTATCTCTGGACCGGAAGTGAGTGTGAATATGCTCGTTAATTAGCTTAATCAATTGGTCTCCGGCCTATTTGGGGTGATGCTCTGTTTGCAGAACTTGAAATGAGAGAACGTATGGAAATCACTCCATCCAAGAACTACCCACCCCGGAATACTGACGTGGCCAACACTGCTGAACTGTGCGTTAATCTTACTGCAGAATTGGTTTGCATAAATATGCTACATCAAAGAAAAAATAATTGGTAGCTCAAATGTTTTCCAGTCACATTGGGCTTTGTTTTAGCGGTTCACTGTGATACTGATTGGTCGGAGCTCCATATCATACACGACGACAAAGGTGCACGATGCCGTGTCCCATGAAATGCCTACCGCTGATAGACAGTGTTCTAATGAGGCTTAAGGGCTGACGTAAACTATTTCTGTGCGCATACGGCTAGATCGTGAAGAAAGTTGCCAATCGTTTCCGCAGTGTTCAGAACACAATTTCCCAGTCATGGTTGCCCATTGCCAATCTCATGGGTCGAACAGGATGCGTTGGTCACATTTCCACTGTGTGGCTGGACTCAAATGTTTACGCATACACCGTCCTAATATTTGCATTGCATGTTTCAGTATTCATTCAGATCGGTCATAGACAAACACGAGTTTATGTACTATATACTGTTTTTATGATCAATAAAACTGCACGGACAAAGAATTCACAAAACAGCTCATCTTTGTGAGTTAGTTCATATCCTTTATTTAGTGAGCTAAGATTTTTTCTGTCCATCCCACGTTACTGCAACCAACCGTCATTCTTACACTTTAATGAAGAAAAACAAGCTCATTCACGGTCTAAGATTTCTGGTCATGCCACTCGCTTTACAACAGGTGGATAAATATCACGAAAATCAAACGTAAATGTCTAAAGCCCTCGTCAAACCTAGGCCGTAATGAAGAAGCGTCCATGATAGAAGTCGGTCGCGTTGTAGGTGACGAGTTTTAACCACCAAGACCATTAGCAAGTGAGCACTTTACGAAATAATATTGACGCGGAACAACTTTGAACGCAATCAATATCCACAAGCAACCGTAATACTATGGTATCGGAGCCGAATTCAGTTCGAGTAGCGCTGAAAAAACGATGAATCATGTGATGTTATACGTGGGCATTTACTTTTCGGTAACGGTGTTCTCGAGAATGATTGCAGTCAGTCGACATTTCGGTTGCCGTGAATAGCTTTTCTCCAACCCAGTTCACCCTCTCGTGTGTCTAACACAATGAAATTAATCTAAATGACGTACATCCGGCTCTTGACAAACGAATGTTTATTGTGTTCATGACATTTTGACAAAATCTAAAAGCGTTTTCTTTCATGCACACAACTAGGCTTAATTTGGTATCTGACTATCGAGTGATATTCGGCTGCTATGGTGACGAAACTAGCTAGCGTCGCCGGTGCTAGGATATGATATGATTCTGGTGTGGTGCGGGGTTAAGATGCACTATGAGCATAAGGAAAAAATGACTCGTAACGGATGAGGCTACCAGTTGTAAGATGAAGAATCGTCTCAAATGATCAAATCCGGGACAATCAGATCAACCTACAATCCGGAGCCTCATGTACTTATTTCACATGACATTTTTACCAATGGACCCACGTATGGTATCATAAATCACGTCACTGAAGTTTTTTGTAATTTATTGCACTTAAATATGAAGCGATTTTCGTTCACAAAAATCTAATCTCCGACTACTCAAACGCATATAGTAGCCAAGGTCTGTAAATTGTTTAATGGAATGCCTTCGTTGTACTCAGGCCCCCACAGCGAAGCCGTCTAGCATACGAGTCACTCGCTGTGCGGGAACTACTGTGCTAACATTCGTAGCCAGCCTCGGGATGGAGCTATATCATGTGGTGTTTAAGTTTAATAAACCGTTGAGAGTCAGCCCGGATAGCCTGGTGGTTAGGTTTTTGACTCACTCAGGGTTCGAGTCCCTGGTAAGGCTCGGTGCATGCTCACTGCTGATAATTTCTAACAAGGATGAGACAGCTATGCGTTATTTTCATGGTTTCAAAGGTTTGAAAGTTCACACTGCATGACCAATCATATTATGCAAGTGTAATTTATCTGACTGGAGACAATTAGTCTAGTCGGAAGGCTTGTGTTGCTGAGATATTCATACTCACTGATGAGCTGGTGTGATATATAAGGTTCCAAAAATGTCGACCAGGTGTTCATAAACTTCACTGGTTGGGCTGTATTCACATACGCAAAACAGAGTAACGAGTTGTTAGAAATCTTTCCCCGCGAAATTTGCATTCATTCAGGATTCGGTTTAAAACAAACTGAAAATTGCTTCGGGGGAATACATCTCCATAACTACCCGAATTCGAAACTGTGATCAAGAATCATTTAACCAAAGTAATGAAGAAGACTTTCGCCATTAGTATGGTATACAGCGGAAATCGACACTTGGGACCATGTGTCCTCGTTCTGAAGGTCAGCCGTGTTAACCGACGAAATAACTTTGGAAGAATCACCTTGTAATTCTAAACATGCACTCTTAGTTCATGCACACTCGTCGCGATGCAAATAAAGCTATCGCCATTTTAAAGTTGTTAGTCGGCCTCCGAGAATGTGCTCTGTGTGATCCCAACGTGCGTCACGAAGGAAGTTAAGGCAATCAACGGGAAAGACAAAAAAGAGCTGTGTTGATCATCAGATGCAGTAGATATCCGTGTTGTCAATACACTGGAAACAAAACACAGCAAGACGCGCGAATGCATCAACCAATGGAAATGACAAGTGGGAAATCAAAAGTGTGACAGAGCTCAATAAGATAGAACCACGTGCGTCACAGGTTTAGCAAGGCAACAAATGGCACTGAACACCGAATCACAGCCAAAATCGTGGCAATCGTCCATCGTAAATGAATTACGAGGAACGCTTATTCTTCCTAAGAAATCACACCGTCATACATGGAAAATTCATACAACGCATTTGTCATTTTTTTCCGCGCAGCGTCGTAGTGCTCTGTCCACATGAATTAATCACTATTCGGTAACGAATCGATCTGTTGTTTTCGAGCCCACTTTATGTATGGGTGTCCTCGGGGAGATAACATGTGCGGCGGACTTCGGAATCGTCGGTGAACAACGAACACTTCCGGTGTATGCCGGCCGTGTTAGTGTGAATGTGTGCCTGTGTGAGAGCGTGCGTGCATGCCCCCTTCCGTTGATCTTTTGCCTAAGTATCATGGTCAATAAACACGTTCTTACCTTTGTTCCATAAACACATCTGACATGTTCGGCGGGATGATGACTGACGGACTGACTCAGTGAGCTTACGAAAGACTAATACAACCTGAAACACCTACCATTCATGGCAGAACGTCTGAACCAAACTGATTGCTTTCAAACAACCCCGCTCAATAGATGCTACCGTGTTACGGAGCTGACCGTCACACTTGAAGATGGTATTTTTCAGCACTTCGCTGACTAACATACGATTGCGGTACAATACATTGTCTGACAGTGAATAGGATAAATTAAAAGTTGGAGGAGAACCACCAAGGACTCGAGATGCTATTAAAATCTAGGTGAGCAAATATCTGATAGACTAAGTACCGAAATAACCCAAATGAGAACAAAGGTTAAACTAACCAACCAAGGTAAACTCTTCACCCACTGTGTCCATGGATGGGGGTGGGCGGCTAAGAAGAGCTTCATATTGGTGGATGGATTGTATAGAGCTATAAAATAGTGTGAACAGTTTGTCAGACAAGAGGTAGTGGGTATCCAGTATGGCCTGACCCGATCGATGAGCGACAATTGTCCTCTCGTCATTCCGTCTTCGTTCTGGGCTAGATAGAACAACTTGTTATCGTGTCGTGTGTAGTAACCCATCACATCACAAATCCACTGCTAATACCATCAGCGACCGTAGGATTGTCCACCTCTGCAAAAACCAGGTGTGCATTACTACTGGGTCATCACATGGCTTATATCACAGTTTTAGAACTTTGCGAAATTCCACTTAATAAGTAGACAACCATTTAACTAGCATTACATTGAAATAGATTTTACTGTCGTTTTGTAGTTAAAAGAGGGACTGACACCAAAACACCGAGTGTACCGGAGCACACGAACAACCAAGGTGAGTAAAGATATAGGTAGATTACAGGACTGTGAATACGCGCACCTATTACTGATTACATAGCTGAACATATCGTCTAATATAATTCGGTACTAAGTAGATAGTGGCTGAACTCCCTGTCAGTTAGTCTAACACGTTCTTCACGACTAAATCAGCTTGTTTTGTTGTTCATACCAATCTAACCGTCGAGATAAACTATACAAAGCCGATAGGACTGCATCGGTAGGTGCGTAACACAGCGTGATCAGCACAGTCTGTTAAAATCAAGTACTTAGTCCAACGAGTTATCTCAACTAACGACAAATAAATACTGTACGGCTCATTTCTACATTGGTGAGTTTACTATCGAACCATACAGGAACAGTAACGCAGTAACATCACAGTTAAGACTCATAAGACATTCTTGCGCTGTCTGCTCGTACGTGTCGGGTAGTTGAGCAGCCCTATTGAACTGGCCTAACTCCCATAGATTATACCTGGCCTTTGACGGTTATTCAAAATTCGTGCAATAATTCTGAGAGACGCCGACCGCTAGAGGCTGCCAAAGAGGTAAGCTGGATGACGGCAGGGAGATTTTATCTTGAGAACTCACGGTTCCTTGTAAAACACTACGAACCGCGGAGACGCACACCCGTCTCTCATGAGAGAACCGGACGTCACGTCAAAGCCACATGTGTCGCCGGTTTGTTCAAGCTGCTCTGGCTTTCGCTAAGCGTGAGCTGATCTCCCCAACACCCTTTACGTCTGTTATCAAGCTCCCAAGATACTTAAAGGTGTCGACCATCTCAAGCTTATCACCACAAAGAGTGAGCGCAGACACGAGCTCCTGACAATCTTGCAAAAGCACTTCGAAGGCGCAAAGTGCATATCATGTCTGGATATCTCCATTGCCAAGTGGTCCAAAGTACGTTGAACTGCCTGTGCACTATCACTCAGCAAGGCGATATCATCGGCACATTCCAAGTCGAGAACTCTGCTCCCTGGGAGGAGTTTAACTCCACCATTCGGAATCCCAGACAAGGCATTCCGTAGAACATCCTCTATGGCAAAGTTCAAGAGAAACAGGGATATAGGACAACCTTGTCGAACTCCACTGAAGACAAAAGGTGGCGAAAGTTGGCCGTAGACCTTTACCCTACCTGAGGTGTGACGATACAGCTATCTGACGACTGTTACATACTTCTCAGGTATTCCTTTTCTCAACAAACAGTTCCATAGTGCAATCCTTTTGATGGAGTCGAAGGCCGCGCGAATGTCCAGGAACACGTTGATCGTTGGCCTTAGGAAAGAATGACGGAGCTTCAGCATTTGTCGGAGGATGAAGATTCGATCGATACATCCGCCACCTGCACGAAACCCAGCTTGCTTCTCGCGAGTCTGCCCTTCACGCGTTTGGTACAACCTGTTAAATATGACAGACGCAAGTAGCTTCGACCCTATTAGGGTAAGGCCTACACTTCCTATGGTTGACACAGTCACTGCGCGAGCCCTTAAACGAGGGGACAACGATCGATTCCACCACAATGAGGGAACCTTCTCGGGATTCCAAACACTGGGTAAGAAAACATGAAGTTCTGTAATGAACTGCATTCCACAATCTTTAAGAAGTGCTGGGGGAATGACATCGGAGCCCGGCGCTTTGTGAGGCCTGCCTGTACTTCCATATCCAGGCCTCGGTGGGTGGATCTGTCGAAACGGACCACTGGGCGTGTTTCCAAAGAGCTGTAGGAGAGGCTGATACTGAGGGCCAGCTAAACTTTGTCCGAAAGTATTCCGCCCGGCGTTAGAGACACCGCTGTTGATTGCGAATTGGTGAACCGTCAGCCTCACAGATTGTTTCACTTACACCTAATGACTTCCTACCAGTGACTCGAATGAGACAGAACAGCTTGTGAGAATTGCCAATGGCGGCGGAACGTTCCATCTCTGATACGCATTTCGACAACCAGGTTTCGCGGTCTCTACGAAGACTGACGTTAACTGTAGGTCTCATTACTGGTCGTGCTTCGTTATGCTCGCTTCCAGCCAGGAGTCCATACGGCGTAAAGATTCAGCGGAAATCCAGTGTGTCGCTGCACGACGAGGCAGGCCTCAACTTACTAGGCCAGCAGAATGGAAAGCATCCTCGATAAGCGACCAGTGCTGGTTTATATCATCAGGTGGGGCTACATCTAACTTTTCAGCCAGCGCGTTTTGGAAGACGAACAAGCGAAATCGATCGAAAAGTTTATGGCAATCTAACCGTCCCTGAAGCATGCCTTTGGAGTGCCCATCTAAGCAAATGGACAGCTTAGTATGAACGAATACGTGGTCAAAATCGGAGGATACTCCACAAGAACATTAGAAAGTTCTGTCTACTCACCACATCCTTTCAGATGACATTATTCGTATATTGCCTATCAATATGTTAGATATTTTATAATAACGTCTATGCTCTACACTTTGACTGCACACCCGAGGTCACAGATGCCGAACATGCGCATTCCATATGATATGTCCTTATAATATGAAGAATTTGTCAAATTGCCATTTCCCACCAGATAGTTGGCGGATGAACATAAAAAGACCGATGCTTTGTGATCGATCAACATCGTGTACAAAATTGTCTAACATGATGAATCTGGAAAAAATAACATCAGCTCATTCAACTCTCTATTCTACAGGGTATCACTGGTTACATCGTTCCCCTCGAAGTGTTGCGCAATAAATAGATAGAAGTAGAACGCTACTGCTGGTTATTTTAGGAAGCGAACAATCGTGACAATGTACGATTTATTTCCGGAAGCATTTTACTGTAGTTCATCTGGTGCATACTGTTGAATAATGAGTGAGTATAGTTCTATTTTTTGTAGAAAATAAACAGATACTGACAAGCACTTCATCTCCAATCACGGACCTTTACAATCGAGAACTTACGATGGTTTACAGATTCACGGGAGTAAATTTATTCTCGGATCCCGTTAAAAAAACTCAACAGCGAGAGTCCACACACAGTGAGTTCATTACATCATTACAAGTTGTTGGAAAGTACAGACTAAACTTTGTCTCTTAGCACTAGACCCTTAATTAGGTAAACACAGATCACGACCGCAAGCCGAGTTAGAAATATCTTTTCGAGATCAAAACGAGGCTAATTTTGCAGTACTTCTCGGGTTGACGGTTTTCAGGTCAGCGGTGAATCCGTTGTTGTGGTGCATCGCCTTGGAGGCTATTTTGGCTTTCCGCATTAACCAGCGTGGTAAACAAGCCCTGACGTACCAGCTGAATAGTTTTATTACGCTTCTACTGACCGGGGTAAACCGTGAGACATATCTGATGCCGAGAGTTTGACCTTAGTGCAGTTGTCAGTGCATCCTAACAAGAGTCGTGTCAACCATGATGTGTCTCAAACAGATTACAAAACTGGTTGATTCAGAAACCGGCGGAATACCCAAATCGCACTAAGTGCGGACCGGTTCGATCGTATGGGAATGTAGCACAGCGCTTCAAGATGAAGAAACAACCAAGGGTCCATTTTCATTTGGTCAAAATACACAACTATCAGCTTGTTCCATTCCAGTTGAAAATACGCTTTCACACCGAAACGATACCTCGGTGTGATTGGATTTTAAGCATTTCTATTGCCATTTGGTACATTGTATAGAGCAAACATGCAATATCACGTGGGAATTTCGATTACTCGGTAGAATTTCATGCGGAGCATGAGAGTCTTGATGATCACAATGGAACAGATAAAACGAATGAACACACCGTTGCATCCAACGAATGGTGGATCACCAGCATGTACAGAATTTACAGAGCAATACCTGAATAGAAAATATGAAGAGCCTGAGAGAGTGCGAGAAAAGGGATGAGAGATGGGCCAGTAAACTTTTGTTCAATAACAGCATAGTCGAAATCGTTGATAGGTTGTCGACGGTCCGGTCACCATGGGTGACCGCTTTCAAGACTGGTTATACAACCGAATGAAACTGGAATGATAACTTAAAGCAACTGGGTGTTAGTCACAGTGTGTTCGTGTGTTAGTCTTTGTGTTGTGGTATTGTTTAGTGCAAGGGTGGGGGTTGAACCTCCGTGGTGACCGAAACGTCGATAACCTACCAACGATTTCGACTACGTTGTTATTAAACAAAAAGATTTTACCACAACATTTCACATGGCGCATGGATTATTCGATACACTCCGAACCGATCTCGGTTCTGACACATCAAGACAGACCGGAACCTGAATTTGGATTCATGACGGAGGCTGCTATCAATAAGATAATTTGCTTCTTATTTATGGTACACAGGGTGACGTTGTCCATTCCCGACAGAGCAGATCTGCATGGTATCCGGCGCGTCCCCAGGTTGCGGAAAGAACGGCCGTTCCCGCGGTTAACCGTGAATAAGGTGACCTCACCAAATAAACGGTCGTTGACGATCAGCGGCAGTGCTCGAGGACGTGATGGTATTTCCGCCCGGCTAGCGTTCTCTGCACTAGGACGCCAAAAATCCGCTGACGGCATCGTGATGTGGCGTGTGAACAAATAAGACCACAGCCCCTTGTCGTGTTCCACTTATCCGATAAGGTCTCCCCGAAGAGGAGGCGAATGAGCCATACAATTGGTCATCGGTTCATCGGGACCAACGCTGCTGTCTTGCATGACACGCTTGGCCGCGCAAAGGCGAGAGGTGCATTCTCTGATAAAAAGGCCTACTCCCGATTGGGCGATCAAGTAGTACAAAATCCCACAACGCAAACAACCACGGAAGATAAAAATGATACAAATGCTGACTGTCATACTTTATTGTACCTCACATCCCAAAATGTTTATAACTGTTTTTGTTGCGTTGGCACCATGCTGGATTTCAAGCCAGTGGTAAAATAACAAAGCAGCATCGGCATGTAAAACGACTGACCAAGTGTTATCATGTTCAATTACGGCCCGCGAATATATCAGCTTGGGATTCGTTGTTTGATTAAAACAACGGGTCACCATCATTCCCAATATCAGATCGGAACTTCAACAATCTCATCCCTTATTTGGTAGCCTTGAGAGCATCACAACCCGGGAGGTAGGGAGAAAATTTGCATTTTGTTTATTACTAACACAGACGTGTTTTTAAGTGTTCTGTGAAATTTGCTGGTTCAATGATGTTACTTATTCATTGTTGTATCATTATCTACTCCACCTGTCATATGCGATGCCAAATTGGCTTTCTGGATGTACCTTTACAGCAGTGACATAAACAATACCTATCGTGGAACTAAAGCGTCTCGATGTTGAGGAAGCTGTACTAACCACCACCTCCAGGTGGATTTTGAGGAACCGGTGGATGGTTATTGCTTCGCCTGCTTCTTCCACGAGTGCGGCACTGAACGGGCGTGGATATGGTCAGCGGCCTCACTCACACACGTCCCGATTGCTGTAAATAAAACAAGTGGTTATTTATTCACAGAAAGTTTTCTCATTCCATGAAACCACCCACTGAGAGTCCGTGGCCGTTCATCTGGTGGATTGTTTCTCCTTTTTACAAGGCCAACATTTGGGCTGGTCAATAATCTATCTGAGAGCCTGAGACGCACTTGAAAATGCTATTTCAAGATCCGTTGGTTAGACAACGCTCAGTCTGTCTTATATCACATTAAAGTGACATGTGCAATAACCACGAAGGTGACCTGGTGACGAAACACGTATTGATCACCTAAACGTACCAAAGGCCGACTCTCGTGCAAGAAGCCCCAGGCTGACAAGAGAACCAACATTCATAAACGTTTTCCAGATGAGCTGGCTGTCAGTCGTGCCTAAAATTCACCCAGGACCGGGTTGGTAGATGATTCGTGCAGTTCACCATCCACTTAGCTGACGAAAACTTTGCGTGGATCACTATCCGAATCTGCACGTTTAATCGCCTATTTTTGTTCTTACGCACCCATAAAACCATCTCTAAATTAGACACAAGAAGCAAAATAGGAGCTGAAGACCGATCAATTTGGCTAACTTGATATCCGCATATATGAAGCATTTTAGTGAACTCTACCAACGCGTACCCCATCGAATGGTGGGAACTTCACGCTATCCGTTTGGGTGTGATTCTCATCCTCGTACCCAATCCATTGAAAAATGGACAAGGTAAACCGGTTTGTCGGCACATTCTTTTTAAATTAACAACAACAACAATTCCGTTTAGCTAATGGGCAACAATGACTACTGGTAATGAAAAGAGAGTGCCCTTTAGACGAGAAAACTGCTCCAAATCTTCTCAAACAAATCGCAACCGGATACAAAACCGGAGAGGGAATTTGAAGATGATCATAACGCGCATATTGGGAAAAACCTCTTCAACCCTCCCCTCCCCCCCAAACAACCAACATCAGCTTGTGGTGCGGTTGAATCGCACTTTCAAAGCCAGTCGACACGACGAAACAAAAAGGGATATGAAACCAGAGTTGAACGCTTTATTGCATCCAGCAGTTTGAGTTCTCAACCGCACATATAAAAACCAATGCGGCACAGACACGTGCATACGCATTAACACACGGTAAACCATTGGGACGGGACATGTGCCAAGGCAATCGAGACATGGATACGGAGACGGACAGGGAGGTATATAAAGTGTGTGAGTGACTGACTGGTGAACAAAAAATATCACATGCACCACAGGATGAGTATTGTGAAATGTGTTTGTCTATATGATCAAATATTTGTGTATATCATATTTACGAGGGGGTATACTCACTTATGCATTAAAAAAACAGTGCTGAACGTGCGTAAATGCAGAGCCGACGACCTCCGACATTCGGCACTGGGATTACCAAACGGATGTGGTTATGAATGCTGCTCATCAATGTGACCGGGTGAAGGAACAGAAATGAGGACGTTCGGATGGAAAAAGAACCCCAGTCGACAGGTATTGCATCGGTGAAATCGGGTTAATTACGCGCCATGAGGAGGTTCTATGTCGCAGAGAAAGAAACAACGAATGAAGAAAGGACGGGGAGAAAAGGTATCATAATAAATATTAGAAGAGCAATCATGAAGGTACAATCGCACACGGTAACGTAGATGCGCGATGACCAAAAATAAACAAAGAAAGACACACAGTAGCAGTAGTAACGAAAATACCGGATACCAGACGGCAATGTGAACAAAACTCAAGAGTACTAGTTGCATAATTGCAAAAGAAAGAAGAAAACAACGAAGATATGTACAAGTCAAGCACCAGGCACGAAGGTGCACAATGGATAGACAGTATATTCAACACGGGGCAGATGAGGGACGGTGCAAACAAACCAAGCCCGAATCCCATTCGGCGGGAAACGGACGGGCACATTGTGCACACTTCAAAAATGTCTAGGATGAAGAAGTGGGAGTACGTGAACAAGAATCACGATCGTATAATGAATCCATAAGTATTATGTAAGTCAAAGCACTGGGATTCGAGTGTACGCAACGTGTTGTTGCGCAGCCACAAACGCATGCACGCACGTTCATGAATGCGTCGGAGTAAAGCAACAGTAACCATATGCATGTAACGAGAAAAGTACAGCAGCCAGAGAGGCGGAGAGATGAAAGAAAAAGATATACCATGATGATGACGCTGATAAAGTAGAAGAGGATCACACTGCAAAACAAAATGAATGCACGAAGTCAGAAGGACGTGAAACTTAAGATCAATAAATGAAAAATAATTCGCACGTGATTGGTAGTGTAGTATGTACGGAAATACAGTTGGATAATGACGGGTTCGATTTTGAGGTCGTTTGGAAATATCATACAAAGAAAACCAGAATATGGTGTGAATTGAAATTTATATGGATGGTAAGAGAAGAGGTGAAAACGGATGGAGATATGCTCAAAGAGGGAGAAAAGAGTAACACCATAACACACCAAACACAAAAAAAAACACCCCGTTGTTAAGGACCAGGAGGGATACGGGAATTAAGTAGACCGAGAAGAAACAGTTCGGGGAACAAACTAGGCAACTGAGATCAGGAAGGGAACAGTGGCTACTGTTTCAAGTGATCTTGACGCAGACGAGTCGGCCGTATCCGTTGTGGTTGTCTTGTTCACGTGTAGGCCCACAAGTTCGCTTGACTGCTTCAAGGAGACCGAATCCAGCGCTAATTCAAATTCGGTTGCAACGTGGCTGTTATCTTTCTCTGACCAAAGACAACTAGGATCAGACCGACCACATACCTGATCTGCATCATCCGGTTCGTCGGATTTCGTCATACCACCAGAACCGAACAAAAACGACCAAAAGGTTCGCGGTGGTGCTGAGCACTCGTCTAGCTCGTTTGGGTCACCCAACAGCCGAGAACGTGGAGCTTCAAACAGAAACGGATAATAAACATTGAATAAAAGCATGCTGAGATTGATCTGTTATTGTTACGGGGAATGAAAAGGGGTCCAAATCAGCCCACTCTATAAGCGCACGACACATCGGAGGCTAACAGACGTGTATTTATTCCGATATAGGAACATTCTATAACTCCTACTGAACCACGAGACTGAAGTAGAAACACTGATGCATGTGTGGCTACCAACTTCCACGAATCATTCCTTTGAACACAGAAAAAAACTAAATAAGATCGCTCAACTGTGTCATTAGCCAATCGAAAGCAAAAACCCACTCCCGGTGTTGCCAAATCGGAACGAACCGACTGCCACATGAAGCAGCAGTTCGGTTTAACAATGCGCGGTAGTGTGTCCGGAAAGTAGATAAAGAGGTAAGTAAAATCCCATCTAAAAATACTAGGTGAGAATTACGAATACAAGCGAAAGCAATGAGCCGTAGTGCAGGGGTCAACAATGCGGACTGACGATCTCACGGTACCCCTCATTCGAGCCTCGTTAGCGCCGTTCGATTTAACCTCCTGGAAGTCTTTGGTCGACTGCAAACCATTTGTTGAAGCATTTTCATGTATTTGTGACTGGCTGTGGTGTGAAATACCTCTCACCAGCTTGGAGTTTGAACCGATAAGCACCTAAAGGGACGCGCAGACTGTGCTATTGGCAAGCCCAGTACAATCACGATGATGAGTCCAACAAAGAAATCGCTACAGTAAACCCTCATCTGCATCCGAGTTGTGACACGAAGCAACCCACTAAAAGAGCAGGCAAACTTCGAGGGAGTGGTCGGGTGGTATACGCCTCCGGAACCCCCGAGGTTCGAACCCCCTTCACCGAGGTCAGTCACATTGGTGGTTCGGCGTAAATTCACCAGGGGCTCGGCTTGTTGCCACCAGGCCTGAACCGTCGGGCCCTTTACGTGGTCTCCCACTCAGTCCTGGGGTCATGAGCATCGGTTCACCCCGACAGTGAGCGCGTGTTTGGTTATAGTTAAATTCAGCACAACACTGCATTCGTCAATAAGCATGAAGAATTAGACGTACCAGGCTCCAGTGTGATCTTTGACGCGGACCGCGTCTGATAGCCTTGATTGATTGTTAATGTTGAACAGGGCCAATTCGTGTTCCTCATACAGTCTACCGTCACGTCTGGTTGAGAAGGCAACGGAACTGATCGAACGGGCAAGGTACCGTTAGTGTTCAACCAACTTGGAGCTCGAATTCTATTATTGTGGTACGGACCGTAAACAGGACGGCGTGACCACGTGTAACCGATCTGTGATTGAGAGCAGGCAACGTGAACGGAATACACTATAAAAAATGACTATATGGGGCGAGATGTCCCGAATGCGAGGCGGATACAAAGCATCAAATGAAAGTGTAGTATTGCACGGTGGAACTATCGCAATTAATTGCCACTGAGCTGCACACTTCAAGTAGTTTACGTGGGTTTCAATTTTTATGCGAACATCATTCACATTCCTCTCCATGCTATCTCTTTCTATATTTCTGGTGCTGTTTCCATGCCTGATCCCAGGCATAATAATAATAATAATAATAATAATAATAATAATAATAATAATAATAATAATAATAATAATAATAATAATAATAATAATGTATGTGCTAACTCGACTACAAGAGTGAATAGAACGCAACTGTAGAAACAAAACAATCTTTCTATTTCGAGAGAATTTTGTACAAAGGGAAAACATTTTGGGTAATACAGCCACAGATCGCAAAATGATAGTTACATTATAAACTACTGAGTGATGGCTTAGGGAGACTGTGGGATTTGATACATTCATATTATTTTACACATAAGCCATGAAACCACTACTTGAACTGTTGCCATTCGCGTAGTAATGAACTTGGGCGCCGGGGTACGGGCAAACAAGATTCAACGCCTTATTGATAGTGTCTGCAATAGTTTGGCTCTGTATCGGCGTTGTACTTCCAGACAATCTCATCCACTCGGCGACCGACTCCGACCTTTGGATAGCACAACTGAATGCAAACACGTGCGTCTTCGGGTCACTGATAATGAATTAGTGGTCAGTTTCAACTAACTGATCAACCATCCATTGAACCAATGACCGCGAATGATTGCCAGCGTGAACGGATAGCGGCGGAGGTTCGTAGACAGCATCGTGATGCATCCGAATATGGTCCACAGTAGAATACGGTCTTCGTCTGTTGTTTAATCTATTTACATGACATTCCAAAAACCTATGGAAAGAATCTCCGGGGAACGCAATGGCCATCTTGAATCGGCATTTTACGATCCGAAAAGCAAACGAACCACTCCACCAGACATTGACTTCCGACAAATAAGACTATTTTTTGCCCGGCATATGGCATGGGCTACAGTTCACTTCCAAGCAGAAGACCAAATGGCACTTGGACAGCCATTTTGTGACATTCGCTGAACTCTTCGTGCATTCTAACTGTACTATTCGAGAACAAATATTCCAAAAGCCAGTCACTTCAAGTTGATTAGCACAGGATTCCTGTATCACGAAAGTCAGCCACAACTTACTTGGCAGACAAAATTGCACTGATACATCTGATGTCAGACAAAAGCGTACGCTGTTCTAAGAAGCAAACAATAACAACAGCATGGAGTCACGTGTATTAACTGTTATGCAAAGTACACCGCACCACAGTGCCACAGTAAGTTTTCTTCTAAATGGCTAATTTCTTGAGCGTGTGATTACAACGACTTCGTAACGTCTGCATACTAGTCCGATGATGGCAGTACGAGGGCACCTCTAAGGTCAAACTGACTAGCTGACGGATTGGAGCACCTCCAGGGTCTCAGTTGCCATCCTGCGACGAACTTTGAACAGGCATTTGTACTTGCGCACACCGTCGCGCACATTCCATATCTTCATCCGCACAAGGTTTCATCATGAAGTGACTGACTGAAAAACCACTAACGTCACGAACGAACACGGCAACAAATGGCGACCAAACTACAGGAGAATGAAGAAGTTAAAGCGGGAAGAGGTCTACTTTGTTACTATCCGTAAGACAGCTGCAGTTTCGGGGTCGGTCGGTAGACGATCTGGTAGATAACAGAACCACTAATGAAGTATCCATTGAAGACCCTTGAGCAATAACGCATGATTAGCACGGTGAAAATGGAGTGATCCTGTCGAATTGTGTTCGGTGCACGATAACAACTGATACACACAGGAGTGGGATCCATGGATGGCATATTTTTTTGTCTGTGAAAGAAGAACTGATCGAGGTGAACAAAACACGGAGTTTAGTAATAAAATACCTCAGTCTGATTGCCGTTCCAAGTCATCTGTTTACTATACTTGTTATGCGGTCTCCTCGGAATGCGAAAGATAGGTAGACGGTCTGGGAAGAGCGATGTGACATTTAACAACTAATGATTCCTTATTATCGCACAAACAGATAGATCTTGGAAGAGTGCGCTTTTCGCATATTGTTTGTCTTCTATCCGCATTGATAAGGTTGACCAAAAGTGAAGATTGAGTGCACATCAGTCCCCACCCGTCTCCCCTAACAGCACTAGTCGGGATCGCTCAAACTATTTCTTGCTGAAAGGCATTGAATTCACACACACACACCCAGAGAGAGAGAGAGAGTGAATAAAAACTGAGTACGATTCGTGAGCGAAACGTGTGACGTATTGCGGGATCTGAACTTCCATCAAAAATTGACCTAAAAGCGGTCTCTCGTCATCGTGATTACACTGATCATCTCGTTAGAGTTGGTGTAGATAAACTTCCAATTGGGTCATCTTGACAGGCGAGCAACATCCAGATCGTAACGGGACGGGAAACTCCCCAACCCTGAATCAACTGAAGCATGTATCGTTATTGCTCATTAGAACTCGCCAAACCCGGTGGCCTGGTGAGTCTAGCCGATATCGCATCCCTAGCCAAATGTGTTACAATCAATTTTGTTCGGAAAAAGATTCTGAAATAGATATGACCCCAAAATGTTTGTTGCTTAAATAACCCGATCAAGAAGCAGCTAGCGTAATGATTAGTATTTTTGCATTTCTGATCTAATAGACAGGTCAATCGCACGCTGCGCTAAAAAAAACTAGATTCAGCAAACGATGTACGCCAAAGAAGGAAGCAACAAGTGTGTCAACTAGCGCAGCTTCCCGAGACATGGTGTTTTATCAGACGAGCTATTTTTGTATCCAATAGTTAATTATTTATTTACCGAGCCAAATAGTATGATATATCTAAATGAGTGACGGAGATTATTACAGATTGTCGAAAGGAAACGTTCACCGGCGGTAGCAGCTTGAACCGAACCCGGAAATTCCGAGATCGTTTGGTTTGTGGTGGCGATCTATGACGTATTGGCAACAAATTTGGGCAAGAGAAATGCTAAAGAATACTATCTGCTCTAACGGACATACAGCGATAGATAATTGCGGTTAGCTTTTGTAAAACGAATATCATGTCATTTTTTTGGGGAATTCAAGTGTCAACTAAAAAACAATGACGGGAGATTGGTTAGATCACACACGAAAGCCGAATACAACGCAGTTCCTCTTTTACCGAAATACCCAGCTTGTTTTCTTGCTACAATTATGGCTCGAAAAAATACGAAGTAAAAAAACCAGTTTACAGGAATGATAGACAATAACGCTCAAAAAAATGGATGTTTCAAAACCTGAATGTTCATGTTCATAACCCAGGGCTTTATACAGCACCGTGCTTTAAATTCAGGAGGCCTCAGCGACGCAGACATGAGAAGCCGACGGAGGACGATATGCTGTAGAGTTATGATACGGTGATCAGCTATCATGATATAACGCAATAATGATAAGAGAACTCGGTTTCGGGATACTCAAAGGTGAAAAAAGAGCGGAAATTAAATGCCAGAACGAAAGACAACTAAAGCCCCAAACCAAATGAGTGAGTTGGCTCACAAAATCCACTCACGAAAGGAAGCAGAAGGCGAGGCACGAGTATAGAGCACATACCTGACTTAGAGAACCGGGGACGAAACCGGCAGGTCCATGGGATATCAGATTATCCAACAAGCCTTGAGGCGGTGGAGCGAAAATCAACCCGGATCCCAAAGAGTTTTGTTGACTGGTTGTGGGTGGGGGTTTACCAACCAACAAGGCAGCAAAGAACAGGGCAAACACCATCAGACAAGTTGAAGCCGACCCACCCTTACCACCGCCAACAATCACGGCATCGTTCGAGTGGCTACTGTTGCTATTGGTGCCAACGTTGCTGTTGTTGTTCCCGTTTGTTCGGTAGGCGGATTTAGAAGAATCAGAATGATGCGAGAACGCGGATGCGGTACCAGAGCAGACGGTGTTTGAACCACCAGAGGCCGAACTCGTCTTGGACTTGTTTATCAGTTGCTGCAACAGCCGCAGTTGTCCGAGGAGCGAACGATTCGTGCTTTCCAAACCGTCCACACGTCGTTTCAAGTCCAAATTTTCTTGTGAATATATGCTGATTCTGCACAAGTTTGGAAGAAAATGGAAAAACGAGATTTGAGTAGAAAATTACCGGATGACTGAGTCATACACATGCAAACAAAGGAAGTTTGTCGAGGAAATCAACAGGTATGTTCAGAGTCTGGTTGAACGGGCACATGGAGTTCGGTTAAAAATAGAATTGTCCTGGAGAGCTAATATATTTTCTGGTGCTTATACAGTGGGATTTTTATTATCTTTTGTGCTCAGATGTATTCCAAACCATACCCCGGAACAGCATTCGCGCCACTACTGAACTCGGCTTTGAATCGAATAGCGGGATGTATTGAACTAACAACATGCAACATCTTCCATGGGACTAAATTGTGAAACGCTAAACCGAGCCAGTGTGGATGATAGCCAGTTTTTCATGTGCTATTTTCGCGCAATTTCTATTGGGTTATATTCATTTGCAACCAGTCCCTTGAAAATATCTTACTAGGAAAAACTAATTGGGTGGTAGAATACCATCGAATATAGTATATATATATATATATATATATATATATATATATATATATATATATATGCATATACGTGTGTATATATGTGTATATATAATGTTACACCGGCTTGAGAACAAGCACGGTGCCAATACAACAACAACAGAAAAGAATTAGTCGGAAGGGGGGGGGGGTAAGAATCATCATTAAGATTACAAGTAAAATCAATTCGTTTTTGTATTTCCACCGTACACGTATGTTCCAGCGTCTCTAACTAACGACAATCCTCATTTTTTGCACCCCAACCGAAGTCAAAGCCGAAGCTAACTTCTTCATGCCCCTGTGCCAAGTTATAGCCTGACCGCCGCGCCGCTTCTTCGAGCTTTACCAAGCATGTGCAAAAATAGCACGAAAAGGTAAACAATGGGCAGACATTTGCAAAACATACCCGAGCGATCGAGGTGGTGTAGAGCTATTATCGCGGTTTGAGGGCGACTAGCAGCAACAAACGCACGACAACGTGCCTCGGCATTGCTTATTCCAAGGTGAACTTATGATCAGCAAATTGGAAACAATCCGTGCTGAACGAACAGGCAGGGGTGAAATGAATGTTTCGTGTTCTTCTCCAATTAAATGGTATTCTTCTTCAATAAGGTTGAAGCAGTCTGATGGACTCGAGCAACTGGCAGATGTTAAATTTTAGTTTACTCAACGACTGACTACCTCATGCCAAAATGACAGGGTTTCAATGACGAGTTCATCCCACAGCGTACTCCTAACCGGTTTTGATAAGTATTGAGTAAAGGGGAAAATAGAAAGACGAATAGTCTTCGGATGCAGTAATCCACTGTCGTCCGACTCGTCACGATGTCTAACTTATGGAAACCTAATGTGGTTAGCTACTCCAAGTCTTGGGGGTTAGTTGCCGGATATTTCCAATAGTACATTGGGCTTTTGACGCTATGGGGTATAGACTTTTCATTGCACATACAGGTAACAAAAACCTTATCCATCTTGTTATTGTTGACCTGTCGCATGTCTCAAATCCACCGACCGTCGTACAGCAGCTACCCTACTTCCTCCCTTCCACCGTTAGTAGCATGAATTATCTCAATTATAAATAACTTTTTAGGTCTCTCCTTCAATGATTTATTCTCGTAGAATACAGCTCATTTACGTGCTTAAGAAGAAACAACGCTAGCTCTATCAAAGCAAACGTTCATACGAAATGCGACGCATTACCACCAGAATTAAACATCTAACTGAAAGCGAAATGCATCATTCGGTTAGTAACTGGGAGTCGGAACACAGATCGGACGATAACACAGTTGGCTTGATTGCAGATCGGATTATTTTTTATTTACCTATCATATATTATCTAAACAGACGGGAGAAATGCATATGAACGGACTTTCCAGGTACATCACACACGCACACACACATGCATACATGCACACACTTGATGATGATGCATGTGCTGGTGTACTTCCATAGGTTTCTAATAGATGGACTGAAATCTGCTGGTTCCGCACACTTGCACACAGCGGCCCACTGAGGTTTAAAACGCACAGACCCAGGTACACAGAAGTATCTGTATCGATCCGCGTGCGAATTCGGCGGAAAGTGAACAAGATTTGACGTTATTTTCAATCGAAGGAAACACACACACACACATCAGGAACAGCGTTACTGGGAGATCGAAGAAGTGAATGGTACTACTGCACTGGGGAACAATCGGATGCATGAAAGAGTAGAAAAAGTGCAGAAAAGTCAAATTTCACTATAGTGCAATTTTTTTACCTCGCAGCATACATAGGTAAGTGTCCCGTTAGGTATGAAAACCACCATCTCCCAACCATCGTGGGAGTCGATCGCTGTGTGTGTGTGGACGATGAGCTGTCGTGACCATTCAAAAACTTAGTGACGTAAGGGTGCTTTATCGCCATGATGCCGGTCGTTGCGAGTCAGCCCTCGCATTCCTGGGAGTTAGATCCGATTTGCAGTTGGAGCTCAGTGCATGTGGTGATTAGTGAACATGGACTTTCAATGGTGAGCTAAGCGCTGCTAGTATACGGCGAATCGTTGCTTTCGTAAATGATAGCCTTGCACTGCCTACGGAGTCATAGTGGCGGGCAGACCAGATATTTGACAACTACGTCCAAGATGAAAAAAAAACATCAACAAAACTATCATTCACGAGATCAAACAGGAAAAGAACGCACGAGGATTCACAAGGGAAAAATGATTACGCTTTCATTGTACAGACAGTGCCTTCTCTGATGATTCAATGGACCTTTGTGATTATGGGGTATACCCTTTCCATGGCACTCAAGCGCAAGCATGCAATAAAAAAATCAATAACCCCGATTTTGAGTCATATCTCCTCACAAGAATGACACTAACCTTGCTCCTCAACAACAACAACAAACAAACAACGCACCTCTAGCAGACCGAGGAAGCTGACAGAGATCTAAGGACACCACGTGTCTAGCATTTAACCGTTATGTATAAAGGCAGGGTAGTTTTGTTCACCATGTCGGTTGATTTTACTTGGTGCAGCTCGGTTTCGTTGCTCCAGATAACGCGCACTGGAACACGACTGAACTAACTGACCGGAACGGCTCGTTATAGTCAGGGCGGCGCTGGCGAGTAAATTAACGGGATCCATCGAGACAAAAAAAACGGATGCATATACTAGAGCGACCTTTTACTCTTGTCTGATGACCCAGTACAATCAGCAAACTTATATGAACTGTAACCATCAACGATAGTCCTAATAATCGGTTGGTTAAGACAGAGCAGATCAGTTTTGGGTACCTCACCCCGCGCCCGATTGTGCAGCGAGATGGAACACGCAGTTTCCATTCAGTGGGACTCATGTTCGGTTTGTCGGATCATAAGTGCAGTGATCAGGCAGTAGGTAATCATTTTGATGTTCGATTAATGTAATTGTGGGTTGCCGATGAGATACTTGTGTTGGGCTCACGGAGCTTCGTGTTTGGGTTTTACAGA
Organism: Fasciola hepatica; assembly: GCA_948099385.1. NCBI lineage: Eukaryota > Metazoa > Platyhelminthes > Trematoda > Plagiorchiida > Fasciolidae > Fasciola > Fasciola hepatica. The sequence goes on along the minus strand of CANUEZ040000112.1, from coordinate 1,314,915 downwards.
TCGACCCCGTACAAGCCCTCGGCGGGAGATCATTGCCCCTTGCATATTGCATAAGTACTTCAGGCGAGGGTTCGCGGCGTATCCTATTGCTCCAACAAATGGAACATTTCATGTCGCACGGTTTGAAAGCTGTTGAACTGTCAATGACTCGCCAGTCTTACCATGAACTCTAACGTAAGATTTTCCATGCCTTTTAATGGGACGCCAGTGAGTAGAATTCTCAGTGGAAGCGCCCTCTGAAATAATTTGAGGCGAAACAATAAACAACAACACGCGGAGCAAGGCCTCAACTAACATCGGCGAAGATGCCTTTGGGGCAGGGATGACCGCGTAAGTTTATTTGTTAGGCTATTCAAGGCAATCTGTTACCCATCTAAGTTTGGTCGTGATATTGGCTTTTGTCAGCGTTATAAACTGTTACTGATAGACTGTTTTAATGACTTTGAAGGCCAAATATAAGTCGGCATAGAGAAACACAGCTGCCCGTCGGAACAAGGATCAAACAACAACTATTCAACTCGAAGGTCAACGCTGTCGAAAAGAAATCGGGATACATGATAAGGAGTTCAACTCCCAGCATGTCAACAATTTGGTTGAATCTTACTTGCGAACAGCTCAGATAAGTGCTAATAAAAAATGCAATAAACCGATCAGAGATTAACTAAAACAAATTTTTCATGACGCTGAACGGGTTAGACAGAACTGGATGAGTAAATTCTGATGACAAAACAGATGTACTACTGAATGAGGGTAGTCGTTGGAACAATAAATTCAACACAAATGAGAGTGTCTCTCCCGAAACCAACTATGACCACCACCTATCGACTAGATAGGCCAAAATAAATCTTGTGCAGAATATGAAAATAAGAAAACTAGTGATCTTCAGTCCAACAAATGGTATCGCGAACCCCACAATGCGGACAGACGGCATCCTGACACTCTGCCTTGCACCGCACTGTACCACAGATTTGCATTAAAACTGTTCATCAATTAATCACTCTATTTATCTATACGTATATGCGACAATGTAGTGGTGAGCTCCAAGCACGATTCCACTGAACCCGAATCCCATTCCGGAAAGAAGATGAACGGCGACCCAAATGTTTGACAGCCTACATTACGGATGGAACAAGGTGAATGAGTGATACAGTTACTGATTTGAACGTGTGCAAGTTGACAAACAGACAGGTGTATAGAAACGTCTGAGACAAATAAATCCTTCATTGGTTTTAGACGAACTCGTGTTACAATGCGAGGAAAGCATAAGAACGATCATTGTAAGCTGACGAGCAGACTGAAAATTAATTGGAGCAGAAAGTCGGTTCCAGCTTATACACCTACTAACCTTGCACTTCTGTGCTCTGGTTTCGGTTGCTGCCTTCCAGCATCGCCCAGTAAAGGGCGAAAAGAATAGAAGCAATAGCGATAAAGATCCAAAAAAGAAGTACCAAAGGGAAATCAAGACGACAAGGAAAGAGTTTGACTACAACTACGCCACTGGCCGCGACACCTAGCCATGTCGTTTAATTTCTCCAGCCATCCCGTAGGCGGGTCGCGTGAACCTCAACTTGGAAGTCTCACACGTCCCATTTAGCCAAGTTCACTGGTCAAGGTTCTCATACTTTTCTACCATGCCACGGACTGACTATCTCAACCAGCCTATTACCTGCCTGGGAGAAAAACGCACGCCGAAGAAGTCTAGCGGTGGGCACGCCTAACACATGTCCCAACCACCTTAAACTGTTAAGATTCAATACTTGATCCAGAGAGTGACCTCTGATTCCATACATTTTACGCCTAACCTCAGCATTACTGATACGGTGTTCCTACTAAATTCGGGCAATTCTATGGAGACATCGACGCACGAATACCGAGTTTTCGTCTATCTTCTAACCTTAAACGGACATAATCATGAACTGTATAGAAGAACGGACCTAATCACCGTATTGTACAGTAGGCTCTTGACTAACGACCGGATGTCACGCCGATGCCACAGATGACGGAGGTTGACAAAGGCGAAACACGCCTTCTGCGATGACATCTCATCTGATATCGGTCCACCTGATGAAATGTAACTACCGAGGTAACAAAAGTTATCTACTTCAGCTAGAGCTTCCCCTGCCAACACAGGATTTGATGTTGAGCCAACCCAGTCCTGCAACAGCATTTTACACTTTGAAGGTGCAAAACGCATCCCAAACATTCTTACACTATTGTTAGGGCTACCTAAGAGGAATTTCAACTTACTTGGGTCATCACTCAGAAGAAAAATATCGTCCGCGTATTCCAGGTCGGACAGTACACTATCTGAGCAAAGAGTGACGCCACTATTTGCACATGGGAATAGGGTTATCTCAAGAATCAATTCAACCACAAAATTGAAGAGGAAGGGTGAAAGAGGGCGACTCTAACGAATACCACTTTCCGTGGTGAACTCCGAGGAAAGATCGCCGTAAGCACGAACTGGGCTTCGGCTGTTTGCATACAAGCACTGGAAAAGAGAAATAAACTTCTCTGGCACACCTTTCAATGAGAAGCAGCGCCAGAGAATTGTGCGGTCGACTGAGTCGAACGCCGTTTCCGGTTAAAGAAAGACACAGATTGTGGGCCTACAGATGTGTCTGTGCTCTTAGGTTTGCCGAAGGGTAATGATGTGGTCAATAAAACCCCGACCGGGTCTGAAACCGGCTTGATTCTCACGCGTACATATATCGCGGAAAACTGGACAATCGGTGAAGAATAGGCCCGATGAGTAATTTGGATGCAGTACTAACCAAGCTAATTGTTCTGTAGTTTTCACAAAACGACCAGTCACCTTTCTTGTAAATCGACACAATCACCGATTCACATCATTCCCTGAGAATCTGCTCATTATCCCGAGGATTCCGGAGGGATTTTGTTAACTCCAAAACCAAAGTTTCGCCTCCATCCTTGAAAAAAGATGAAGACAACCCATCCGGTCCAGCGGTTTTGTACGTTTTTTACGTAACCTGTCTCCCGCATAACCTCCATTTTTGATGAAAGGGTGATATCCACCTGCATCGTTTCTCTGACTGCAGCAGAACAGGTGCGAACAGACCAGATTGGAACTGCCAATAGTCGCGAACCCTTGAACTCCTTTGCTTCTTCTTTCTTATCGACGTCGGACCAGAGAAAAGTAAAAATGGACGGCGAGGACAGATGTTTGCGTCTTGCTTGGGCCGGAACAAAAGCACGCTAGTAAACACCACTAGTTGTAAATCGATAACGTCGAGAAGGCATAGCAACTCACGTGTGTCGATCATGACCATGACCTCTAATTTGACTCATGTTCGTGACTGAAAAAATGTAACCCCCCTCTCCCCTTCCTGCATAAAATGCAATCATGCAGACTGAACTGTGATTTCCGCACGCGAACACCGACCACGATCACCGAATTTCACCAGCCAACTTCATGTTCACGTGAACCTGTGCGCGTGTGCGTGATCACCAGGGTCCGAGAGATACTCAGTCAATTTGCTATCTCCGTGATAATTAGTCTGACCACATGCTCACTGAATCTGAGTAATCAGATCGAAAACAGGCTCGATCACAAAAGACTACAGGTTGAAAGCGAACTCAACGGAATTCGTCCACTCTCCGACATATGATGAGTTCAGTCGACCATAGAGGCGAATTCAACGAAAAAAGAAGCAAGTGAAACCTACGGGAGGAACTCGGCTCGTCGATGATCAAATGTATATCATAAGTCGGATACGTTGATTCGGGATATGCTGATGACACCATTTTTCCGGATGATAAGACACAAACCGTCGTGGACCGTTTGGCAATAGGGGTAATCAACCACGTATGACAAACTTCACTCTCCTTGGTGCATTAGGATTATCCTGTGAAGCTTGCAAGATTGTGTTGATACCCGTGACATAAACAATATTCAACAACTGTTTATCATAACTAATCAAGGAAGTGTGAGCCTTAGAAGTGAACATTTCGAGACCGGATAGTGAGGGGACTTGGGGAATGCCAATTCAGAGCTCGGCACCTGTTGGTGAAATAGGTGGCTAAATCATGACAATCGATAAGAGGCATTAAAGTCAACAAATTTAACGGAACGTATCCAGCTTGAAATAGACCAACACACGCACAAACCCAGCCCCGTTTACTGAACACTTTTAATCTGATTACATAAAATCCCCGATAAAAAACAGAACCGGCGCTTGTGAGTAACCGGCTGCTTTTAACGAAACAAACTAGAATTACTGGGGTAAACCAACAACTTTCGATGGAAACAGACTCGTTGCAAACAGCAAGAAAAATTACAACAGGCATAGCACTCACTCTCCGCGCGAGTCTTCAGCTGCCATAAAATAGCCGTATCAGATGATAAGACTAGAAGAAACGAGTGAACTGCACGTACATACTGATTCTCATCACGTGAGGACGGGCAAGCAGGACGACGCATACACGCTGCTGGCGGTCCGATGGCACGAGTTTCTATCTCCTTTGAGGTACGGGGTTCGAACCCCATCACGAACATTAGCACGGGCGATAAACTGTAACCCGACCTGCTGCCACACATTAATGCATGTGATATTTGGTAGGAGTAGCACCTTCATCAGGTACCTAGGTCTGACCTGAGGATCTACGAAGCTGAAGCATGTACTAACGGCCCAGACGCCGAAAAACAGCCGGAAAGGCCGGTTACACCAGCTTCAAAAACCTCGGCGGGACGATATTCAGCATGAGAAATAGGTGCCACTAAAACAGCAAGCGAGATTTACTGTATAGTGCAACGGCTGTGAAGATCTGTCAAACTAACAAAGCTGCATGGACCCCTGTGTTGTATTCCGTCCAATCAAATGGCAAACAAGCTCCTAGGGAGCCACCGACAACCATACATCAACACGCTTCCACCTTGCAGTCCGCACTTGGTTGTGCAAAGGCTAGAGTTGTGCCCTCGAAAACACCCAGAATGACGCGATGGACGTTTCTTGTACCAAACACCCTTGAAACTTGATGGTCGTACATTGCGCAACAAAAGTATAAGAACCCCCACATTTTTCCGCCTACATCTGCTTAAGTATCTTCTACGGAAACGGTATCTGAAAAAACGATCGAACAATTACTGCGATGAAGAATACGAAACTTCAAAACAAAATAATTCATCCTGAGCCTCTAAATGCTTCAATATGGTCGAGGGTCTCGGGCTCCCAGATGACTGCCCGTACTGAACACCTCTCGAAATGCTCCCAAATGACCGTGCATCTGTCACAGCCTCTATCGCGGAAGTCCTACTCACTGCCTTCTCGTGCCGCAGGTGTTCACACTGAAGTGAGAAGGCGAAAGCAAATGCTTGACGCTCTCTACCGAGTTGGCTGACTGATAGTCAGCCTGGAGGAGTTGGCTAAACTCTACCCCGGCAGACACATGAGGTGTACAACACTGTGCATACTGGTATCTGTGGCGGAGGAGTGTACTGGCACCCACGATGTTTAGCTTCATTCGAAGGGCGCATGGAATGAGCACTCAGTCACCGGGTCCTAGTGGTTTCCGGAAGAGGGGAATGAACCATAACATTGGCCACCGGCTCAATAGATCGACCTTGCTACTTCACAGGACGCGCTTCGTTGCGCAAAGCTATAGGTGCATCCTCGAACAAAAATGCCCACTCTGGACCGGAAAACTGGGTTGTAAGATAACCCGCAGTGCGAAGAACCATGATAGAATCTACCACTATGATTAACTGCTCTTTAGCGCAAACAAATGAGCAGTGTTTTACACTGTACGTTACTTGTTCCCCCCTTTTCCACTCCCTTTCTGTTCCATTTTGAAATCCCACGGTTGAAATCTTCGGTCGACCGTGCCTGCTGTAGTGCCATCGATGGAAATCCTGTCTATGTTCTGTCTTGTCCTTCTTCGACTAGCTTCTGAGTCTCACCGAAACCGCTGTCACCAGCTGGTGCCCTGCTTTGTCCTTGATGCCCATTCAAACTTGCCAAATTCAACGTGTGAAACCTGATGCGGATAGGGCAACAGGCAGGCTTGGCTCGTAAGCCTGGATACCTTGCCACTAATGTGTGTTGCATTCAAGAGACTCGCATTCACGACTTCAGTTTCACCATTCGATTGATACCTCATCTAATCGTTTTGTGAAGTTTCACTTACGCCTTTTTGTGAACGCTGAGACTGCGGCTTAGGGTCTTGATGGCGTTATCACTGCTCTCAGTAGGAGAGCTGAAGCGGCATTGCCAGACTGGATCCCAGTGGACAGTCGTTTATTCACAGTGAAACTCAGGGATTCGTGCAAAGTGAGCAGGCACCGCCCCGATAGACGGCGTATGCGCTCACCGATTGCAACCCAGATGCAATCAAAGATACTTTCTACCAAAAGCTCCACAACCTCTTACACAAAGCAAGTCGGGCTGATATCGTGATTTTGGCAGGAAATCTGAACGCTAGAGTTGGTCGGCTGCGATCGAATGAGGTGCATCTAGGAGGCCCTTTTGGCCTCGATTCCTGTCACTCGGAAAATGGGGAACGGTTGTTGGCTCTGTGCTCAGACCACCGCCCGTTTCTCGCCAGTACAAACTTCAGACGTTCTAATCACCGGTACACCATGTAGCTTCCGCTCTCTTCGAGTAAACAGAGGACCCAGATTGACCACATAGCGATAAGCCACAAACGGCGGGGTTGTATACAAGTTTGTCGCTTATGTTGGAGCATCAACTCCCCCTTTGATTTCCACCACGCATTAGTTTGCACTAAGCTCACCATGTGTTTCGGTGGGCGCTCCAAAAGTCTGTTGCGACGACGAATAGACCGCGATAAGCCCTCCGATCCATCTCGCTTGTCCGTCTTCCAAAACGCGCTGGCCGAAAAGCTAGATGTAGCCCCACCGGATTACATAAACCGGCACTGCTCGATTATCAAGAATGCTTTGCATTCTAATGGCATAGTAAGTTGTGGTCTGTCTCGTCGTTAAACAAGACCTTGAGTTTCTGCTGAATCTTTGCACCTTTTCGAAGCACGCCAGTCGGTCCAGGCTGGAAGCGAGTATAACGCAGTACGTCTCGAAACGAAACATGCACTCACCACGAGTCTTTGTAGGGACCGCGAAATCTGGTTGTCAAAATGCGCATAAGAGATGACACGTGCTGCCGCAATGGGAAATTCCCAAAAGCTGTTCTATCTCATTCCAATCACCGGTAGGAAGCCATTAGGTGTAAGTGAAACAATCTGAGGCTGACGGTTCACCAATTCACAATCAGAAGCGGCTTCTCGATCGATGGGTGGAGCACTTTCAGGCACAATGTAGCTGGCCCCTGGTGTCGGCTTTTCCTACAACTCATCCGGCACACGTCCGAAGGTGCGTTTCGACAGGTTCACCTACCGAGGCGGGAATCGAAAAGGAAATACAGGTCTCACAAAAGCCGTCGGGCTCCGATGTCATTCCCCCAGCACTTCTTAAAGATGGCGAAACGCAGCTCATTAGAGAACTTTATGTTTTCTCATCCAAAGTTTGGAATTCCGAGGAGGTCTTTTCATCTTTGAAGGCTCGCGCAGTGACTCTGCTAACCGCGGGAGGTGATCAACTTGAGTTAGTCGACAACTTGAAGTATCTTGGGAGTTTGGTAACAGACGTGAGGGGTGCTGAAGAGAAGGTCAGTTCACTCTTGGTGAGAGCCACAGCAGCTTGAACAGATCCGCGACACCTGTGACCTCACCGAGACATCCAGCTCCCTCTTAATGGACGGGTGTACATCGGTGCGATTCGTAATATTTTACTCTACGGCTACGAGGTCTAGCAACTTCGTGTTGACGATGCTCGGCGTCTTTCTGTGTTCGACAACCTATATCTCCGAAGCATTGCTCATGTCGAGTGGGAATGTCAAATGAGTAATGAGGAGGTGCGCTATCGTGTATTAGGCACGGATAGCCGACCTCTTAACGAAGCGACCACTCTGCACCGCCTCCGGTGGCTCTGTCATATTTTATGAATGCCTGTCCATCATCTACTTTTCCGTGTCCTATTCGCACATGTTGGACAAGGCTGGAAGAAGCGACACCGTGGTCAGGTCGTGATTGGTCATAGAGGTTCGAAAATTCTAGCATCAGCATCGGCTTCGGTTGGAGCTTCCCGCCTCCGTGGTTGGAGCCCAAAGGATGAGGATTGTCGTTAGTCATAGACGTTGGGGAACAGGACTGGGAATCGAAGTCAGTGGCGCGAATGCTGTGCGATCTGTCTGTTGAACTCTCGTGCCCCGTAATCACAGAACTTCACTCCGGGAAAAATGACAAAAAGCGTTAAAAGGGTGCGGTGAAAGCCCCCCAAAAAGACAGCTTTTTTCTATCACTCAAGGTTTGTTTAATGTATTGTATGCCCTTTCCCCTATTTTTTTAATTGTTGTTGTTGCGTTGGCCCCTTGCTTGATCTGAAGCCGGTATATATATATATATATATATATATATATATATATATATATATATATATATATATATATATATATGTTGAAATTCATTTCGAGCTGATTAAATCAGAATCTGCGAAAACGGGGTGACAGACGTATAGGGCTCAAGTCAGTTGGGCTCCTTCAGTTGCCACCCAAAATCGTGTGCAATCGGCATTCTATTTGAGGATCTCGATGCATCTTCTCGACATACTTCTTACATGACTTGTGATTGTCCTTTTAGTCCATATTCACCCATTCTCGCTTGAAGGCGGTTACCAATTCACATTTTGACAGGTAAAATATGGGATCCTTGTACATCTGGTGAACACGTGCGTCTCATAGTTTTTTAATCGGGTTTAGATCCGGACTGCAGGCTGGCTACTACATGATCCTGATCCATCGAAACAACAGCCAACATTCTGTAGTGTATGAGCAGTTGACAGAAGCATTTTCATTATTGGTCATTATCGATCATCATGGAGAGCAAAACTGTTCCAATGTACGGATATACACAACGGAATCTTGTATAATAAGGTCACTTGGTTTTTGACTGAGGAGGCTTCCCAAGCCACTCTTGTCATTGTTCCTTTGACTAAAAACTCTCTTCTGATGTCATGACGACAATAATTCCAACTTAGGGTTCATCCAAATTGAAAATTTCCGTCACAGTTGATATTTCACCACTTCTCTGTTCATGCGACGTGTTTTAGCCCATGCTAAGTGTTGTTTCTTATGGAGTGGTGTGAGAGTATTGTACCTTTTTGTTTTTTTACACTTCATGAAGATCACCTGGGTTACTAGGGTGCATCACGTGCTCCAGTGTACATGAGTCAAATGAGTCCGGTTATCACGAGCTTGTTAGTCGCTAAATTCATAGACCGAACTAATCAGCCTGTTGCCAGGCTCAATGGTCTGTTTGATTCTGCGAAATTTCCCATGAAATACTGCGCAGAAATAAGGGGTCTTATACTTTAGTCATCCATGATTTTCATGTTTTCTGCTCTAATTTGCGCATAGTGCATGGTTTCGTTCTTAGATTTGGTACGCAGTATCGTACTGTGCATTCAGTTGTTCTGACCAGATGTGGTTTCGTTGGAGAATACGGAAGCGGAAATATGTGGAGGAAATGAGGGGGGTTTGGTAATTTTATCGCACAGCGTACCATGAAGCCGGCTTATCCTTAAGGAGACAGCGCCAATAAACTCAAAGAAAGAATTACGCATGAATCAATGAGACTTCACGCGGTTCCCCAAGTCTTCAGATCACGATCGCTGGCTATATACGATAGCGGTGGACCTTCGAAGTTTTGCGGTATACTCCTCTTACTGCATTCGCGCTCAAGCACGGAATAAAAAAAGGCTACATAAATGCGCAGCCGACTTTTCATTTCGTGTTCATGTGAGAGTGCAGTCAATAGGTATACTCGTGAGCAAAAAGCCCACTGCTCGATCAGGGAAAATCGGCAACCATGACGGTCGTTTGTTAGACCCTGACTCAGAACCGAAGCCAGTGGTATGAATGTCGTGCGGCGTGCTTCGGAAACTCTCGGGTACCACACTTTCTAGTAAAACTTGTAAAAACTATATATATACATATATATACTACTTACTATCAATATATATATTGATAGTAAGTAGTATGTAAACGTGTGGACAAAATTTTCCCGGAAGCACACGACCGGTTTCGCGGTTGTTGCCATTCATCAGGTATGCGTACCCGGTACTCCTCTGTCCACTCGTCTTCATACTTTATATATATATATATATATATATATATATATATATATATATATATGATGAGAAGTGGTTCTGAGTTGGACAGTAGTAAAAGGTTATCTTCCATCAAAAGTGATCGGCCCTGATTACGTTCCAACTTTTGTCTCAAGCGAGTTATTACACTTGTCATCACAGTCAGTCAAAACTTCAGCTTTCACGCCAGAAACAAATCAGTGACTAACCGCCAACTGGTATTTTTCACCAGTTGGTCTGTTGTAATGTTTCACTGGCACTGTCAGATTCTACGCAGTGAAGTTGATGGCTTAATGGCTTTATGCAGAAGGCAACAGTTGGACAACATGAATAGAAGTCAAATATCCCCACACACATTTCGAAATTCTGCATGACTAAATGCAATATCTCAAAAATCTGCATAGCCATACTGCTCCTTAATAGACACTGTTTTTTTCGTCTGTCGGTCGTTTGGATGGACGGATGGCAGACTTGCAAATACTGAAGCAAAATGGTGCCACTAGTGGCAAGAAAAGTCAAAGCAAAGAGGTCAAAATGTGGAAAATTCAGCTGTTCAATCACGAGTAACAATAAGGCTATATTTTTCGCAGACGGCTGCAAAAGCACAAATATTTGTCTATGGCAAGTAACGGGATATGTGCGGAAGGCATGGAACCCCAAAGAAAAACAAAATACGTACTTTCGTTCCAGCGCTTCCAAGTACTCCTTTTTCTTCCGACGACTTTCCTGTGCGCTTATTTTGTTCTTGATCTTTCGTCGAACTTTCTTTAAGTTTCGTTCGTCTTGCTTCGACAATGGGAGTCGAGTGGGAATCGAATAACCCTCAGTAACTAGCGTTCGTTTCTCCTCGTCCGTGAGGATCAAAACACCGGAAGGAGAAACCTGTTTGGAAACAAAGCGAATCAGCGAATAGCAAGGACTAAGATGAGATGCTTATGGTGCGTTATTTCATACAAAAAAAGGAAAATCAATACGAGGAAACACGACAGTCAATGCAGGTGCAGGTAGAAACTTTATACAGGTGACGGGAATATGGAAACAAGCACATCGGTGATAGCAAAACCTGGTCATGTAACGCAAGCACCCTCGATAACCATGGACCATCAAACTGGAACGGATAGTCCATGAATTTGGAGAATAACTGGGAAAACAACTACAGTGTAAACTCGCTACTTGACGTCACATCGACATCACGAATGGTCGAACCTGATCCATGAAAGATAAGCTTGCGTGCTCGAATCTGTTTAGGAATGAAGATTTGAGTCGGGTAAAGTACCACTTCAGTGATCACAATTTTCCATCACGAATCTGATACTCATCTTAGCAGGTAATCTACGGTGAATAAAACCACTGAGAGAAAGACACAACATTTGTCTCAGTCCAAACAGTCCATTATAGCTGAGCACCTAGTCTGAAGTAAGTCATGCATTCTGAGGATGAATTACAAAGAAGATACGAGGGCAACTTCTGTGTAAGGACCCGTTCGTTTATATCGCTTCGAAAGAGAATCGAATAGTGAATTGGTGAGAATTTTCCTCACTGCGTGCTTGTGTATGAGCGCAATGGAAAGAGTGTACTCTATAGCTTCAAAGGCCCACTGCACAATTAAGTATAGCCGCCAACCAGACTTGGAGTGAGAAAATACATAAGGCACCAATGGGTCAGAATACGTAAACGCAGATGCCTAGATTGATGACCATGGGCAAGAAGGATGGAAATTTGATGTGATTAGGGATACTGGCCGCCTGTGTTCAATATTGGTGATGAAAAACCGAAGGAATGAGAATCGCCGGGGAAAACAACTATAAAAAGGAGATGGTGAAGTGACCTTCTGACAATGGGCAATCGACAATAGAGGGTGGTCGATGAGGCGAACAGCATTAGACTGGGTTCAGACAATGCAAAATGAAGAAATAGGTGGAGCTATGATCTACGTAAGAATGCGGTATTCAAATATCGGACAAAGCTGGGCATTAGAAGATCGAGAGGCTCAAAGATGCATCTATTGAGAAGAATGAAAACTAGCCTCGTGTGTGGTACAACGTGCATATGAAGTGCGAGAAAACCAATAAATGGGAAGCATAAGTTATCGCATCAAGAGGATTAGATTAAAACCCAAGTGGGAAATTGACTCGTAATTAAAGTCGATATAATCGAAGCGTGTTGTGCATTAAAGAGAGCCTCATCTTGATTCCCAAACGGAGACAGGTGCAACATTGAAACTGAGCGATGAAATTAAAACACCCCAGCCGCGACTGACTGCTGGGGGGTAGGGATGAAAACAGTACGGCGGAACATCATCGTTAAAAGTGAGGACATGGTAAAAAGCCATAGACAGAAAAGTCGTGTAGATGAAGGTGTAAATCAACGCTCATTGAGAAAAGCCTTGGCGAAAAAACATCAACTTAGACGGAGATAATCGAATTATGCGATAAACTTAACTTGCACGTGATAGAAGCATCAGGAGCGTGAACATAAACAGTTTTTTCCGAATACTTTTGTATATATCAGGTGAGCGAAGATCGGCTTCTTTACTTTCGAAACGAAAGATGAGAATTGATCACATTTAGTGGAGTCCCAGTAGACACCATTCTTAGGGATGGAAGAAATCTGTATATTTTTGAAAGGAAAAAATAATATTAAACTGAAAGGAGGGAACAAAGCAACGTAGAAGGAGCTACTTTTGATGGCGCAGATTATGAGGACGAGTGCCATGCCGTTGGGATCTGGCGATCCATGCGCGTTGAGTGATCTTGGTGTCCGGTGGGTTATCTTTTGTACCAGTAGCAGAGGTATGTGGTTAGAATATGAAGACAGATGTTAGGGGGAGGAAGGGGTAGATAGTCCGAGTCCATGATTTGCACCGCCGCTATTGTTGCCTTCTCCCTAGAACGCTAATGGCTTCACGTTGGCATCATTCTTCTGCAAAATGAGGTTTGTGAGATCGCCGGATTCATTTGAAGGTGGCGGTATTACCTAACTGGTTCACAGTTATGACTTATCACCGATCAGGGACCAGTAGCCCTTATGTACGACAGAGAAACGAAAAACAAAAACAAAAAAACGATGAATACAACGTTGGAGAACAGATTGCTCGTGTTATGGTTTCAATGTATTCTTTTGAATGGGGAAACAGAATGTCCCTGCTGATACCTAAACGTGCATTGAATCGTCCACGGACACAGCACCGGTCGAAGAGCCTCATAAGATATTACGCCATCCAGGCATGATCCGTGTTTTGCAGTCAGGTTACGTACTCTGTAATGCTCAATACAAGACGTCAAAAACACCATCGCTCACCGTGTATTCTGTGCTGAACTTAAACCAAACTCACTCTGGATATTTTATCAAGACTGCGGCACCATTTCAACGACCCAAAATCGACTTTCAGAGGACAGCCCCATCTTGTGCCGGTAACATGTATTAGTCATTATTTAGGAACAATCACGACTGCTCATGCATTCGTCCAGAAACGATCGTTCCTTTTTTAATACACGCTTGCTCACGCGTGCGATGCAAAGGCCTGCTGTACCACTGGGGATAGCCGGTAACCAGACCCGGAACTTGGAGTTGAGAACCATATAAGATTCCGATAAGTCTGCCCCCAAATGCCTCAGTATGGTGGAGGGGGCGAGGGTCTCGGGCTCCCAGATGACTGCCCGTACTGAACACCTCTCGAAATGCTCCCAAATGACCGTGCATCTGTCACAGCCTCTGTCGCGGAAGTCCTACTCACTGCCTTCTCGTGGCGGAGGTGTTCGCACTGAAGTGAGAAGGCGAAAGCAAATGCTTGACGCTCTCTACCGAGTTCACTGACTGAAAGTCAGCCTGGAGGAGTTGGCTGAACCCTGATTTTAAACCTACCCCGGCAGACGCATGAGGTGTACAACACTGTTCAACGGCATCTGTGGCGAAGGGGTGTACTGGAACCCACGATGTTTAGCTTCATTCGAAGGGCGAATGAACTGAGCATTCAGTCACCGGCTCGCAGAGGGCTACGAGACCCTTATATCGTCCTACTACCTTGTAGGTTAGACGTGCTAGTGAAAGGTTCGGGGTGGGGCCCACAAGTGAACTCTCTGCTTAGATTTGGTCAACCGGGTAGTATTCAACCCATACACATGAAATCTCTACACACATGATCACTCGTTCTTGCGCTCGACTTTACTCACTCGCTCAAGCTACACGAGATATGACCGAGATGCTGGCGGTCGGACAAAACCAACTACCCATTACCACACCACTCATTTTCACCCACTCTTTTACGCATAACAATATTAATACTATTCCGTGTACTTCCCAGGTTACCATCGATAAAGACGCTGGGCATGCAAACGAGATTCCTCTGTTAGTACGCAGTTCATCACAAACCCTACTGAGACCACGTTCCACTAAAGATTGCAGTCTTCAATGTGCGCACTCAGATGCAAACAGGCCAACAAGCAGCTCTAGCGCGCACGCTCGAGACGCTGGCCATTGACATCTACTGCCTGTTCGAGTCTCGTATCCAGGAGCCCACCATCGTGGTTCGTCCGAATTAGCCCTCAGGATATGCTTATACTCTGCGCTTAGCCGGAGATGCCGAAACCTTAGAATCCGATCACGCAAGTGTAGGAACCATTTGGAGTACCACAGCTGGGTCCGCACTACGCGACTGGATCCCAGTAAACAGCAGATTGTGTGCGACTCGTATAGAGGGTTCGTTCAAAGCTAACAAAGGCCACGACGGCAACCGTCTACTTGTTGTCGCAGGCTACGCCCCTACTGATTACAGTTCGAATACAGTTAAAAATTTATTCTACCAGCAGCCTCACGAACTTCTTGGAAAGGCATCTCATAAAGACACAGTGGTACTGGCTGGAGGTCTGAACGCCCAGATTGGTGACCTAGGTCCAGACGACCCAATGCTTGGAGGCCAAAGTGGCGCCAACCATCAACGCACGGATAATGGTAATCGACTGCTCCATCTATGCACGGAACATTACCTATTATTATCCAGTACGAACTTCCGGCGCAGTTTTCGTTGCAGTCACATGGTGACCGCCATCTGCTGATCAGTCTTGGACACAAATAGACCACACAGACGTAAGCTACCATTAGCATGGCTCAGTCAAGTCATGTAGGTCGTACCAGAGCACACATCTAGATTCAGATCACGCCCTGGAGTGCTGAGTTTGGAGTACGGTTTTCCACAAAGTCAAAAGCCCGCCGTCAACGGATGAACGTAGACCAATTGTGGCGGACTTCTGTCCAGGAGGAATACCAGAATGAGCTTGCTTCCCAGCTAAGTAGCCACACACATGATGAATTGTCAGACCGCTGGCAACACATCCAAGGCGCTACAAAAGTAGCCAGCAATACATCTTGTATATTAGTCACACGGCATGCAGCCACGTACTGAATTTCATCGGGCTCTCTCTGGAACTGTTAGACTGCCGCCGGAATATCCTCAACGGAAGCGAAAACCACAACACCTGCACTAAACTACGAAGAAGTTTGATTAGAAGTCTGAGCAGAGACTGAGAGGCTTGGTGGTCCAAACGGGCGGTCGAAGTGGAACAAGCTGCTCCCACCGGCTATGCTCGGGGACTTTTCTAGTTTATCCGACCCACAGGGACCAAGGAGGCCTAGAGTGGGCGAATTGATCTGCGAGGCAATCGGCCAACCAATCAGCCAGTTTTCACGGCGCATGAATCGATGAGCAGAGCACTGTAAGCAGTTAAACTGGCCTTCAGCACCAGCGCCCACGCTCCGTAGTCCGTTTGAACCAGTTCGTGCTCTATGGACGGTCTGTACTGTCCCACCCACCGAGGAAATCTATTGCGCGCCCCAGCTCCTGAGGCGCAATACTGCCCCCGGCCCTTTTCAAAGATGGTGGTATGACCCTCTTCAAGGCGCACACCAGCCTCTTAACCGAGATTTGGCTCCACAATTTCGCCCCACAAAGTTGGAACTGTGCGTTCATCGTCCCTATATACAATAAAGGAGCTAGAAACACCAGTTTCAATCATTGAGGGATAAGTTTGATGTCGGTCGCGTCAATAATCCTCCTCCAACAGATATGTCAAAAACCGTCCGGTTTTCGACCCAACCACAGGTGCATCGACCAGATTTTCATCAGCTTTCAGATACTTGAGCTCCGCCACACATATTGTAGACCAACGGCAATCATATTCTTGGATGTCCGAGCAGCTTTTGATTCCGTTGATGGGACGGCTCGTTGGGATTGTCTTATCGGGCAGAGAGCGCCTGATAAGTATGTGAAAATCATTCAAGTGTCATACCATCAGAATTCAGGCCGAGTACAAGCGTATGGCTCATCCTCAACTTACTTTCCAGCTGTAAGTGTCGTTCGTCCACTGCCCACTACCACTCTTCCGGTTCGATTTTGTCATAGTAGACATCAGGAAGGAGGCCCAAGGAAGTCAACCGAACAAAGGCGTTGAACTCCTACCTGATAACAGACTTTTAAATTTAGACTATGCAGATGACATCCCACTGTTCTGGGACGATCATACTTTGGAACAGTGCGTTCCACTACAATATATATATATATATATATATATATATATATATATATATATATTATATATTATATATATACCGGCTTCAGATCAAGCAAGGGGCCAACGCAACAACAACAATTAAAAAATAGGGGAAAGGGCATACAATACAGTAAACAAACCGTGAGTGATAGAAAAAAAGCTGTTTTTTGGGGGGCTTTCACCGCACCCTTTTTAACGCTTTGTCATTTTTCCCGGAGTGAAGTTTTGTGATTACGGGGCACGAGAGTTCAACAGACAGATCGCACAGCATTCGCGCCACTGACTTCGATTCCCAGTCATGTTCCCCAACGTCTATGACTAACGACAATCCTCATCCTTTGGGCTCCAACCACGGAGGCGGGAAGCTCCAACCGAAGCCGATGCTGATGCTAGAATTTTCGAACCTCTATGACCAATCACGACCTGACCACGGTGTCGCTTCTTCCAGCCTTGTCCAACATGTGCGAATAGGGCACGGAAAAGTAGATGATGGACAGGCATTCATAAAATATGACAGAGCCACCGGAGGCGGTGCAGAGTGGTCGCTTCGTTAAGAGGTCGGCTATCCGTGCCTAATACACGATAGCGCACCTCGTCATTACTTATTTTACATTCCCACTCGACATGAGCAATGCTTCGGAGATATAGGTTGTCGAACACAGAAAGACGCCGAGCATCGTCAACACGAAGTTGCTAGACCTCGTAGCCGTAGAGTAAAATATTACGAATCGCACCGATGTACACCCGTCCATTAAGAGGGAGCTGGATGTCTCGGTGAGGTCACAGGTGTCGCGGATCTGTTCAAGCTGCTGTGGCTCTCACCAAGAGTGAACTGACCTTCTCTTCAACACCCCTCACGTCTGTTACCAAACTCCCAAGATACTTCAAGTTGTCGACTAACTCAAGTTGATCACCTCCCGCGGTTAGCAGAGTCACTGCGCGAGCCTTCAAAGATGAAAAGACCTCCTCGGAATTCCAAACTTTGGATGAGAAAACATGAAGTTCTCTAATGAGCTGCGT
This sequence comes from Fasciola hepatica, assembly GCA_948099385.1. NCBI lineage: Eukaryota > Metazoa > Platyhelminthes > Trematoda > Plagiorchiida > Fasciolidae > Fasciola > Fasciola hepatica. The sequence continues at coordinate 1,297,173 of CANUEZ040000112.1, read as the reverse complement.
TTCGCCATCTTTAAGAAGTGCTGGGGGAATGACATCGGAGCCCGACGGCTTTTGTGAGACCTGTATTTCCTTTTCGATTCCCGCCTCGGTGGGTGAACCTGTCGAAACGCACCTTCGGACGTGTGCCGGATGAGTTGTAGGAAAAGCCGACACCAGGGGCCAGCTACATTGCGCCTGAAAGTGCTCCACCCATCGATCGAGAAGCCGCTTCTGATTGTGAATTGGTGAACCGTCAGCCTCAGATTGTTTCACTTACACCTAATGGCTTCCTACCGGTGATTGGAATGAGATAGAACAGCTTTTGGGAATTTCCCATTGCGGCAGCACGTGTCATCTCTTATGCGCATTTCGACAACCAGATTTCGCGGTCCCTACAAAGACTCGTGGTGAGTGCATGTTTCGTTTCGAGACGTACTGCGTTATACTCGCTTCCAGCCTGGACCGACTGGCGTGCTTCGAAAAGGTGCAGAGATTCAGCAGAAACTCAGGGTCTTGTTTAACGACGAGACAGACCACAACTTACTATGCCAGTAGAATGCAAAGCATTCTTGATAATCGAGCAGTGCCGGTTTATGTAATCCGGTGGGGCTACATCTAGCTTTTCGGCCAGCGCGTTTTGGAAGACGGACAAGCGAGATGGATCGGAGGGCTTATCGCGGTCTATTCGTCGTCGCAACAGACTTTTGGAGCGCCCACCGAAACACATGGTGAGCTTAGTGCAAACTAATGCGTGGTGGAAATCAAAGGGGGAGTTGATGCTCCAACATAAGCGACAAACTTGTATACAACCCCGCCATTTGTGGCTTATCGCTGTGTGGTCAATCTGGGTCCTCTGTTTACTCGAAGAGAGCGGAAGCTACATGGTGTACCGGTGATTAGAACGTCTGAAGTTTGTACTGGCGAGAAACGGGCGGTGGTCTGAGCACAGAGCCAACAACCGTTCCCCATTTTCCGAATGACAGGAATCGAGGCCAAAAGGGCCTCCTAGATGCACCTCATTCGATCGCAGCCAACCAACTCTAGCGTTCAGATTTCCTGCCAAAATCACGATATCAGCCCGACTTGCTTTGTGTAAGAGGTTGTGGAGCTTTTGGTAGAAAGTATCTTTGATTGCATCTGGGTTGCAATCGGTGAGCGCATACGCCGTCTATCGGGGCGGTGCCTGCTCACTTTGCACGAATCCCTGAGTTTCACTGTGAATAAACGACTGTCCACTGGGATCCAGTCTGGCAATGCCGCTTCAGCTCTCCTACTGAGAGCAGTGATAACGCCATCAAGACCCTAAGCCGCAGTCTCAGCGTTCACAAAAAGGCGTAAGTGAAACTTCACAAAACGATTAGATGAGGTATCAATCGAATGGTGAAACTGAAGTCGTGAATGCGAGTCTCTTGAATGCAACACACATTAGTGGCAAGGTATCCAGGCTTACGAGCCAAGCCTGCCTGTTGCCCTATCCGCATCAGGTTTCACACGTTGAATTTGGCAAGTTTGAATGGGCATCAAGGACAAAGCAGGGCACCAGCTGGTGATAGCGGTTTCGGTGAGACTCAGAAGCTAGTCGAAGAAGGACAAGACAGAACATAGACAGGATTTCCATCGATGGCACTACAGCAGGCACGGTCGACCGAAGATTTCAACCGTGGGATTTCAAAATGGAACAGAAAGGGAGTGGAAAAGGGGGGAACAAGTAACGTACAGTGTAAAACACTGCTCATTTGTTTGCGCTAAAGAGCAGTTAATTATAGTGGTAGATTCTATCATGGTTCTTCGCACTGCGGGTTATCTTACAACCCAGTTTTCCGGTCCAGAGTGGGCATTTTTGTTCGAGGATGCACCTATAGCTTTGCGCAACGAAGCGCGTCCTGTGAAGTAGCAAGGTCGGTCTATTGAGCCGGTGGCCAATGTTATGGTTCATTCCCCTCTTCCGGAAACCACTAGGACCCGGTGACTGAGTGCTCATTCCATGCACCCTTCGAATGAAGCTAAACATCGTGGGTTCCAGTACACCCCTTCGCCACAGATGCCGTTGAACAGTGTTGTACACCTCATGCGTCTGCCGGGGTAGGTTTAAAATCAGGGTTTAGCCAACTCCTCCAGGCTGACTATCAGTCAGCCAACTCGGTAGAGAGCGTCAAGCATTTGCTTTCGCTTTCTCACTTCAGTGTGAACACCTGCGCCATGAGAAGGCAGTGAGTAGGACTTCCGCGATAGAGGCTGTGACAGATGCACGGTCATTTGGGAGCATTTCGAGAGGTGTTCAGTACGGGCAGTCATCTGGGAGCCCGAGACCCTCCCCCCCCCCCCCTCGACCATACTGAAGCATTTAGAGGCTCAGGATGAATTATTTTGTTTTGAAGTTTCGTATTCTTCATCGCAGTGCTCTTTCGATCGTTTTTTGAGATACCGTTTCCGTAGAAGATACTTAAGCAGATGTAGGCGGAAAAATGTGGGGTTCTTATACTTTTGTTGCGCAATGTACGACCATCAAGTTTCAAGGGTGTTTGGTACAAGAAACGTCCATCGCGTCACTCTGGGTGTTTTCGAGGGCACAACTCTAGCCTTTGCACAACCAAGTGCGGACTGCAAGGTGGAAGCGTGTTGATGTATGATTGTCGGTGGCTCCCTAGGAGCTTGTTTGCCATTTGATTGAACGGAATACAACACAGGGGTCCATGCAGCTTTGTTAGTTTGACAGATCTTCACAGTCGTTGCACTATACAGTAAATCTCGTCTGCCTATTCAGGCGGATTACACGGAAATCCAGTCGCACATCTTGTAGACCAACAAAGAAATTGGCCATATAATCTATGAAACTGGGAAGCTCAGTGTGATTTCTTGATGCTTGTGATGAATTGGGTGTCGTGTCACATTGTAACAAGAACGATAACACGTGGTAGGATACTTGCATTCCAACGGCCACACAAGTCAAGTCATGAAACATACAATTGTTTACGTAGGCTGTTTCCCAGACTGCGCGGCACCAACATTGCTCTCGCAGCTGCTTGAGTGCTCTGGCTGCGTTCTGGCCAGTTGCCCGTGGCCAACAGCTTGCTTCTCTTGGACGTCATTTCTCTTCGGTTGGCCCGATTGTCTCAGTTGACGGCTTGATCGGTAGCCCCTCACCTGGGCTATCTTGCTGGTTGCTTCCCCTCTGGTAGTCCGTATGCCTCCTTTTGTCTGCTTCGGGACGCCTCCAACATATTCGCCGTCCGTTCTTTTGTCTGTGGCCGTCAGTTGGTTCGTCCGTTCGACTTGATATTCACGTCGTTCTCTTGCTTCAACATCCCCCGTTGCAACATGTGCATCCCACTCTCCTAACGTTTTGAATTTTCTCTTTCAGGAAACATGTTCGACTTGGTAAAGTGAATAAAGGCCTTTGCCTGGGGTCTTCAACCTTTTCGCTGAAACCACTGAATTCTGCTGCTGTCCCTCAACATAGTTTATTACACCATCATCATCATCGTACATCAGTAAACAGTAGGGCAAGCCCCACTGATCACTGCCTTTCTCACCATCTTTCACGTTGAGTTAGAAAGTATGAATATACAAGATGGAAGGGGTGTGGACCTACACAGGTGGGAAAAGGAAAGAACGCCCTAGTAGCCAACACATGGAATACACAGTCTAACTGTACAAACGCATATCGATCAGTAACTCTGATTTGACAGAAAGTGACAACACGATCTCCACTGTTCATCAATTAAAGTGTTTTCTGACCTACTGGGACTTTATGTGGTCACCCACTCCAAGTGTCAGGGTCTGGTAGCTGGATATTCCTAATAGTGCGGTGGGCCTTCGTGGCTATGGTGTACATACTCCTTTCACTGCATTCATGCGCAAACATGTAACGGAAAGTATAGTATAGAAAGTTATTTTTCAATTCTTGCTTACGCATCAACGTAATGGAAAGGTCGTATTTCCAAGGCCGCACGACACATCAGGGAAAAACCGGTAACCAATGCGATGACTGGTAATGTGTTGTGGCCTAAGGTCCCAACAAGTCCGGGTGTGGTAACGAGTCAACCGAGTATGGACAGATACGACTAAGCTAAAGATTACAGCCTAACTGAGAACGGGAACGTGAACTATCTATGACTTCTCATTATGACAGAACAAACATATCTTCAAAATGAATTCGATACCGCATGATGAATCATATTATACATAAATCAATGAAAATTTATTAACTGAATAGCGCGGGGCGAAAGGATTACACACAAAACTAGGTATCAATAAGGACTACAATGAACAGGAATACTTCCTGGCAATCGTACTCACATATTGTGGTATTGTCGACAACAAAACTACGCAGAAGGTCATAAAATTTCCGTGCATGTTGCCAAAACAATTTTGTCAACGCACAGGATCGTACTGATGAACAACTTACATCTGGGCGATCAACACGCATGGGGCTCCGAGGGCGAGAATGGACCTGGAAATCCAATGAGACGGGATTTATACCTCTAATTATATCATGACGAAGGCTCATTTACAAGAATGACGAGCACAGATTTAAAGACGAGACAAGATAAATGCCGTATTCGTTTTACTGTTTTACGCTTGTTTATGGATGCAGTTGAAGAAGCATTTTCATCTAACCCCCAAGCCCTACTGCTAAGGTGAAAACCGACACTCAAAGTGAAGAATTATACAAGGCTTAACCAGATCAGACAGTAACGGGGTTACTTACCAAAAAAACTGATCGTTTATGGCGAGATTCATAATGTTTTCCCATGATATATATATATATATATATATATATATATATATATATATATATATATACTATAATGGGCTTATTCCGCAGTCTAAAACAATCCTATTCGTCTACGGTGATACGGGAACTAAATCGGTTTCTGAAGTTTTCCACCAGACTTTGTGAGGCTAACTATGCCGTTGATTTCGTCGAGGAATGTGTTTCTAGCAACCAATATCCCACCACGTACTGGAAACATTTGCGTCGATGCCGGATTTATCCTAACAGTAAGACATTAAAACGTCATGCTCTTAATCAACTGGATACTATTAAACCTTCGATAATTGTGTTCGAAAAGAATGTTGCCCAATGCCAACCGCACACGGAAGTACTAGGAGAGAATGACAGACGCCAGTTCCTTGAATGCGTTCATAAGATTATAAACAACCGCTGTGAAAAGAAATTGTCGTCATTGAAGAGCACACTGAGCCAACTGATACCTCAAGCTCAGTTCCCAAACGAACCCGAACGGTATGTACATAACTTCTCCGGTTTGCAACTTGATCGTGTTCTGATCACGACGAGACTGCACCTTGACGTGGTGTGATGGCTTGCGCGCCTCTATGACCCAAAGAGCTATACAGGATGGCTTCCTTAAGCCGGAGATGCAATCATACCTGACAGGTCAATGGGTAGAGGTCAGACGAAGTCCAGTCTCCTGGTCCTTCAGGTTGGGGGTTGATTTGAGCTGGCAACTCAGTCGGAAAAACCAGTGCAAGAATAATTGATCCAAGCAAATGGGCTTCCACTAAGCCATCCCGCTGCCTTGCGGATAGGTTCTTGTTAGAACTCAAGGCTTTGGATGAGGACCCTAATCGTTCTCCTGCTTTGTGGCTGGACACCCTAGCAGTACCCGTCCAACATCTCCCATGAACTGCACGACTACAAAGAATTCCATACTGCATCGGTCGTCGCGCAGGATAATCAGGACCGCGCTGCCCATTGCATCGAGCGGGGTGGGTAGTGATAAGTGTGCTACTGCTCAGAGTTCCCTCTCTTTTATTCAACCTTTGTCTTCTGTCCCTAACCACCTCTCTTTGCCCCATCTATCTACCCATAGTGCTCCCACTGATAACACGGTCAATACTCGCAACAGTTCAATGTCAAATAGTATCGGGAATAATCCTCTGTCTGGTAACTCACATTTTCTCAAGCCCCGTCAGCCTCTTAATCTCGGCTCCTTCAACGTGCGTACACTCATGCAGGTCGGTCAGCAGGCGTGCCTAGCCCTCACAATAAATTCTCTGAAGATTGATGTTTGCTGCTTAACCGAAACGCGTATCCAGGATCCGAGCAGTGTAATTCAACTAACTGCTCCTGGTATCTCATCGAGGTATTTTCTGCGCACTTCAAGAGACGAAGCAGCTAGAGCTGTGGGTCAACGTGGTGTAGGAATTGTCTTGACTGAGAAGGCTGAGGCTGCCCTTTTAGATTGGATCCCTGTTAACAGTCGTTTATGTGCTGTGAGACTCCAAGGGTCAGTTGGCGTTCGAAAGGGTAGTTGTGTTAGGCGCAACTTGTTTGTGATCTCGGCGTACGCCCCAACGGACTGCAGCTCAGACTTGCAGAAAGATGAGTTCTATGATGCACTCGCCACTCTGGTTCGCAGCAGTAAAGGTTCTGACATTGTAGTGCTAGCTGGTGACTTCAATGCACAAGTTGGCAAACTTAGTGTGTCAGAAGCCTGTTTAGGTGGGCGTTGTGCTTTACCTGCTGAGCGAACAGATAACGGGGATAGGCTTCTCCAGTTTTGTGCAGACAATCGATTGTTCTTGTCTAGCACCAATTTCCGACACAGCTCGCGTCGCACAGCGACATGGCGCTCTAACTCTACAGGTACTTTTAGTCAAATTGACCATATCGCCGTAAGCTACCGGTGGCGCAGTTCTGTTCAGAACCGTAGATCTTACTGGTCCACGTACATAGAGTCGGACCATGTATTAGTTTTAATGCGATTATCTCTCCAGCTCCATGGTCATCGTCGCAAACCGCAAACCGGATTAGCCGTGCAACGTATGTGTGATCCAGAAGTTTGCACCCGTTACGAGCAGAAGTATGCACATGAGCTAGGATCCACGGAGAACAGTAATGTAGATGAGCACTGGGCTCATATCAAGCAGGCGATGCACTTTGCAGCAGGTTTTGCCTGTGGTCCTCGATCCGTTGTCCATCAAAGACACTGGATCTCGCAAGAGTCGCTGAGTATAATAGAGCAAAAACGTCAGCTTTCGAACCGTAAGGAGATGAATAAGATGCGGAGAAAGCTGCAAAGACAAGTTACGAAAAGCCTCAGGAATGATCGCGAAAATTGGTGGGTCAAGGTAGCCGAAGAAATGGAAGTGGCAGCTGCTTCAGGTAACAGTCAAAGACTGTTCAAACTTATTCGTGACACCAGTGGACGGCGAACTCAGGTCAGTGAAACGATTTGGGATAGAAATGGAGAACCCATCTATAGCAAACAGCAAAGGCTTGACCGATGGGCCGAGTACTTCAAGGAACAGTTTAGCTGGCCGCACGCTAATGTAGTTACTCCTGTGTCCACAACTGCGACTCCTTGGGTGGTATCACTTGAGCCCCCATCAGAAGTAGAAGTAGAGTCATGTATTCGATTACTAAGGCGGGGGAAAGCGGCAGGTCCCGACGAACTTCCTCCAGTTCTTTTCAAACTGGGTGGTGAGGCGTTGATAAAATCACTTACCACCTTGCTCCGTGACATTTGGAACGAGGAGCGTATTCCGTTAATATGGAGTGAGTCACTCATTGTTCCCATCTTCAAGAAGGGAATACGCAATGACTGCAGTAATCATCGTGGGATTAGCTTAATTCCGATAGTCACCAAAGTATTAGCTTCGATTCTGCTGCATCGTTTTACACCCGCTCGCGAGAGGAATGTCCGCGAACAGCAGGCTGGATTCCGCCCAGGTCGAGGATGCATCGACCAGATTTTTACTCTTCGCCGACTACTTGAAACGCGTCACACGCACCGCCGACCGACAATAATGATTTTCTTAGACTTGAAAAGCGCCTTCGATTCAGTTGATCGAACATCGCTTTTCAGTACTCTTCATCGAAAAGGTATGCCCCAGAAGTTCGTGAACCTAATGAGATCATTGTATTCTCATACTTCTGGCCGCGTTAGAGTCTACGGTGAACTATCCGGTCGGTTCGAAACGACCAGTGGTGTTCGGCAGGGATGCCCTTTGTCTCCATTCCTGTTCAACTTCGTCATGGACGAAATAATGGAGAGTGCGCTGCAAAATCTTCAGGATGTAGGCATCGAACTAGGAAATAGTGAAAAGCTATGTGACCTAGATTACGCAGACGACGTTGTCATTTTGTTTGAATGCACGGAACATGCTCAGCGTGCACTAGATAATCTCGCAAGAGCTGTAGCTCCATTCGGCATGCGCTTTGCACCTTCAAAGTGCAAGGTGATGTTACAAGACTGCACGTCAGAGATTCCGAGCTTGATGCTCGATGGGGAGGTGCTGGCAGTTGTCGACCACTTCACCTACCTCGGTAGCTGCGTGACGACGGATGGGAGCACTGTAGTAGAGGTGAGTACGCGGATATCCAAGGCTCGAGCGGCGTACGCTGGACTGAAGCACTTGTGGCGCCGACCTGATATTTCACTGAAGTTGAAAGGCCGTGTATACCGTGCCACTGTGCGTTCAGTTTTGTTGAATGGTTGTGAAACTTGGAGTCTGCGTGCTGAAGATATTCGTCGTCTTGAGGTTTTCGACCATCGATGTTTACGTAGTATCGCTAGGATTGTGTGGAATAGCCGAGTAAGCAACGATGAGGTCAGAAAGCGAGTATTGGGTACTAATTCAGAGAATGTTCTGTCACAGCGTATCCAGATTAGTAGACTTCGTCGGCTGGGGCATGTGTGACGTATGTCAAACACACGTCTACCGTATCACGTCCTATTCTCCGTTTCTCCTAGGGAGTGGAAAAGACCACGTGGAGGTCAACAGATGACGCGGCAGCGAGGAATGAGAAAATGTACAGCAAACTTAGGAAAAGTAGGTGCTTCACGTCTTCGTGGTTGGGGTCCAAAAGATCCGTCTACCAGTTGGCTGGAGACACTGAAGGATATGGCAGCGAACCGCGAGCAGTGGCGATCGTGTTGTCACTTTCTATCGAATCAGAATGATTGGTCGATGTATGTTTGTACAGTTAGACTGTGTATTCGGTGTGTTGGCTACTAGGGCATTCTTTCCTTTTGCTACCCGTGTAGGTCCAGTCCCTGTCCATCTTGTATATTCATACTTTCTAATTCAACGTGCAACATGGTGAGAAAGGCAGTGGTCAGTGGGGCTTGCCCTACTGTTTAACGCTGTACGATGATGATCGAAGCCTTATCTCTCGGTTCGAATTTTTGCTGCCCACGTCAAAAAGAAAGCCAGGTAGACTTTGAAATACCTTTCGAGAACTTAGTAGGACAAACTGTTGACCTCAAACCAAAGTCCGCAGAGGATTTAGAACATTTCAAGTCGTCATTAGTCACGGCATATTACCAGTATCGGCGATATCAAGTCCGTAATCAAGGTCCTCTAACAAAAAAAAAACATTGACGCACTTAGGGACCTACAACGAAACCCTCAAATTCTCCTAAGCAGACCTGACAAGGGAGCCGGTATTGTTGATGGACCGGGCCTCATACGTGGCAAAGGTGTTAGATCTCTTGTGTGATCAGTCTAAGTTCACTCGTGACGCATCACAAAAGGATCAAACAGAGAAGGCGGAAAATGGAATTACCAACACATTGAAACGCCTCAGAAACCAAGGCTACATTTCACCTAGCCTCTTTGAAAGCCTTAAACCCGTAGGCTCCACCGTACCTCGACTATATGGCCTTCCAAAAGTTTATAAACCTGGACTACCCCTACGCCCCATCGTTTCCCTGAAAAATTCTGCATACCACACGATAGCCCGATGGATAGTTAGTCTTTTAGAACCCGTACGACAGAAACTTGCAAAACATACACTCCGTGACACGTTTCACTTTATTGAAGTTATTAAAGATGTGAACATGTCAGGAAAACAAATGTTCTCTTCAGATGTGGTTTCTTTGTTCACTAATGTACCTTTGATTGAAACAGTAGACTTTACTTGTTCATTTGTTGATGAAGAAGCAATATCCGTAGAAATTCCAACGGCCAATCTAAGAGAACTAATTCTTCGATGCACTTTGAATGTACAGTTTGTGTTCAACAACACTTATTATCGCCAGAAGGATGGGGTTGCTATGGGGTCACCTCTAGGACCACTTCTTGCTGACATTTTCATGGCAAAACTGGAGACCCAAGCATTACGCAGAACAATAAGTCTATTGGACCACTACTACCGATATGTGGATGATATATTTTGCATAGCTGATGCGCAAACCAACTTAGATGATATATCACGCGAATTTAACACTACGCACTCCGCGATCAGGTTCACCACCGAGATGGAAGAAGAAAATTGCCTACCGTTTCTTGATGTACACCTAAACAGACTATCTGATGGCTCGATCCAGAGGAAGGTGTATCGGAAAGCCACCTGGAATAGCCAGTACACAAACTTTCAGTTTTGTGCCACTTGGTTACAAACGTAATCTGATACGCTGTATTCTACACAGGGCGAAACATATCTGCACTGCAGATACTCTAGAGGCCGGGCTATCAAACATAAGACGCTATGTAACGGTTATCCTGAGAAATTTATCCAAAGAAACTGGACCGAACGGATAAAACCAGTGATAATCACACAAGCAGAAAAGAAAGTATTATTCATCCGACTCCCCTTCAAGGGAGATGTCGCAGCCGATAGAGTCTGTAAAATTTTGAGTGCCACGGTTAAGTCCACCTTCAACGCTGCCAAGATCAGATGCGTGTTTTTCACGTCACCAATAATCCGATGTGAAAATAAAGATAAGCTGCCCTTGTTGACCTCATCCATGATCATTTATCAATTCAGGTGCACCTGTGGTGCTACTTACATAGGTCGAACGGCAAGACAGCTATCAAAACGCATCAAGGAGCATCACCCACGATGGCTTAGACACGGAGACAATGGAGTAGTACCAAGTTCAATCGTCTCGCACTTGTTAGAAACTGGGCATTCAATCGACATCCAGTCCGCCTTCAAAGTTGTCTACCGAGTCCCACAACACGTGTCAAGAGCAATTAGGCTCCGGATACTAGCAACTGCCGAGGCAATTACCATCCGTCTCTTGAAGCCTGAGCTTTGCGCGCAGCGAAAATTAGTCCAAGCACTACAACTCCCATGGCCAACACTCAACTGTGTTACACAGCCGGGCGCAGCGGTGATGTAAGCTAATTAGCACCGGTTACATAATCTGGTCATTCACACGGGTTTCCATCCTTCCTCACCCTTAATTATCCACAATGACTTAGTGAGACTTTTTCCAACTCTTCTTAATAATTCGTTTTCATATAAATGTGATTGTACTGGCTTGAGAATGAAATCACCGAAAACATATGTTCGCCTACAACTCGTGTTCTGGGATATATAACGAATATACGCATTTCTAGAAAGGATTACGTTACTCGAAATTTAAAACTCCTCTCGGAAGTCATGCATGAGTCGAGTGTAGTCAGCCATCCTGTTTGTCGCTCAGTCATCTCGTGCACCAAATCGAACCTCGAAACAACTATCGCTTGGAAGACCAGTTCGAATGCCGAGTCCAAAGACAAGTTGTCATGAACCAATCGAAAATACGCATCACCCGGTTTTGTTATAGTGAGCATGAGATGGCAGGTGATGCGGATTACTTAGGGATGACAGTCGTGGTGGGTCTGCAGTGGTGATTCATTAAAAAAAATGAAACAGCTGTGTATCGCTTCCATTGTTTTCAACGGTGGATTCAGCGTTTATCCTGCATAGGGAATCATTTGATATATATATATATATATATATATATATATATATATATATATATATATATATATATGACTGACTGACTAACTAACTTACTTTATCGAAGCCGCTGACTACGACTGAGCTATATTCGGCAAGGTTTCCATCCAAGCATGTAGTCGATCTCGAGATACCCAGTCAGTCAGGTGTGAGGGACCGACAAAGGAAAGCCTCAAAACCAACGATTAGACAGACCGGCATTAAGTCAAAACTTAGATTCCACGATACTTTTTCTAGCCAACTCCAGGCTTTGAGGGCAGGGCACGAGGAGGTCAATGAGAATGCGCATTGCACATGTTCTACTTAACAAAGCTGGTGTGGTGGTAATAAAATAATAAATATACGGCACAACCTGTTTGAACTGCGGAATTGCCGACTCGACGTTATCACCAAATTCGATAGGTACATCCTAGAAAGTAGTGATCAAAAACAAACACCCGGTCAATACGGGCCGTTCGAACAAGCAAAGCCTCACAAACGTAGAAGCAGACTGCGTACAGCAGCGTTGCACATTGAACTTTACAACGGAAGTTCTCTCGCCGTCTTTGTAGGTAACCAAGATCGTAGAACGTTGTCTGTGCCCTCTCTATCCGGTCGCCAACCATCTCCAATCTTTTCCTTAGTACTCATACGAATCTCCAAGTAGAAAAACTCGATTATCTCTAACGTTCCTCTGAAGAAGTGGATCTCTGTTGAAAACAAAAAGCACATTTCACACCGGGAAACAGACAATAAGAAGTTCCAGATAAACCGTGTTGCGGCAACGTCGTTGCAAACCAACGCGAAGTCATCCGTGTAGTCTAAGTCTAAGAGTTTATTACCTCCAGCCCTTTGATTTTCTTGTGCCTTTTAGGAATTCATCAATCTCAAAACAACAGCAAAAGTGGGAGTGGACATATCTGATGCACGCCGATTCCAACTGAGAAGTAGAGCAGCGATTAGCTGCATACACGCATTCAGTCTGATGTCTGGTGGTAGAGCGCTAGAATGATCTTGACATACTTATCAGGTATAATCCCGAAAAGTTTTGTCAACGGACTCTAAAGCTGCTCAGATGCCTAAGAATATGACGACAGTTGTTCTGCGATGTGTGGCGAAGTTCAATTGACTGGCGGATAGTGGAAATTCGACCAAAGCACCCGCTGCTGGGAAGAAAACCTGCCTGTTCTTCACGGATTTGTTACTTGCACTCTGAGGGCAATCTGCGAATGATTTTAGAGGCTAACCGTCTCAAGGTGACTGAGATTAGATACCCCCGATAACTGAAGGAAACGTTGCAAGCCCTTTTTTGCAAACTAGGTTGGAGGATGCACAGTTGCACATTCGTGAAATATAGCGATGAACACATCTTGTGGAAGAAGCAAATTTCGCGGAAGTAGATATGAGCAAGAACCAATCTCTGATGAGTTCAACCGCACTGTTTTCTTATTTAAAGTTAGCCAGTTGCACTCGGCCTCTTTACTTTATGCACTGTTCCTAAATGCGGTAGAAGAGGTGATCCCGTCAGGCTACAAGGGGCCACTGCACTGCATATCTACTAATGGCTAAAACGCACACAATCCCCATGGAATTGCCAATCCGAAATGATCACTTATCAGACGATCAGTTTGTCTATTTGCTTCTTGTGCAAGTTCTGAGCTGCAAATAAGACAGTAAGCTGAACACAAGCATGCAGCACGTCCTATTGTTCATGACGGCCAACTTTTTCACTAGTCTACAGACGATTAATGGATCGCCGTCCAACAGTAGAATGAAACTAAGCCGCTTAAGGCCGGAAAATGTGATGAAACTAGTGAGTTTCACAGCACCTGAGTTTCCTCGGTTATCAAAAAGAAAAAAGCTTTCTCTGTCTGAATGCCAAAGTGCACACCATGAAGATTCTGTGGTCAACGGACTGACCAAGAACTACTATATAATATTATAGTGAACTTCTCCCGGATGAAAAAGTGTCAAACCTTGCATTTGCGGGCGACATAGTTCTTCTAAGTGAGGATCCAAATATGTTGCAAGCTTTTTTAGACAGCTTGTCTGGTCGCGTAGCAATGTTCGGTATGCTTTTTGCACCTTCAAAGTGCAAGATTCTGTTGCAAGACTGGGTTGACCCAGCACCAGACTTCTCAGTATCTGGGGAGACCATAAACCAGGTAGACAAGTTTTGACATCTAGGCAGCTGCATTCCACCCGGAAGTGACGTGTCGCATAAAGTGTCTTTGAGTATAAGGAAGGCTCGCTTGGCGTTTTCCAACCTGAGTCATTTGTGGCGTCGCCATGACGTCCGTTTGTTTGTCAAGGGTCGAGTGTACGCTGCAGCAATCAGGTCACTTTTTTGTGGTTCAGAAACATGGCCACTGTGGGTGGAATATATACGAAGATTGTCGGCATTCGAATATCGATTTCTTCGTAGCATTGCTCGAATCTGGTGGGAACACCGCATAGGAATTGCTGAGGTTAAGCGTAGAGTATTAGGCATACAAACCGAGTCATTGGATGAAGTACTAAAAGTCACCAGGCTAAGGTGGTTGGGACATGTGTTGCACGTGACCCTGGATAGGGCTCCTTGGCGCACAGTGCTCGCTGAGACGGGTTATGGTTGGGAGATGAGTAAGGGTGGTCAGTCCATGACACGGAAGAATACTATGAAAAGCATCATCTGTGGACTTGGCCATATAGGGCGTGCTAGACTTCCTGGATGAGATCCGAGACCCCCCGACCCCCACGATGGCTAGGTACGTTGGTATGTGTGGCTCGGTCTTGTGACCAGTGGCGCCTTTGTATTCACAAACTCTTTGTCGGCTTGATACCATATGTATTTCTCTTCTCACTCTTTTCATTATTTTCGACTGCCGTTACCGCTGAGAGATAGTAACCAAAGCCACCGCAGCGAGTGCATTATTAGTGGTTGTTTGAATTGAAATGATATAATATGGCTCATCATGCAGCGTGAACACTCAGATCACCAATGAAAACCATGAAAGTATTGCACAGCTGTTTCATCCTTGTTAGGAATCATCAGCAGTGCACATCCACCGAGCCCCACGAGAACTCGAACCCAAGGTGGACGATTGCGAGTTGAACAACGCCAGGCTACCCGGGCTGACTCTCAACGGCTTGTCGAACGTACACACCTCATGTTATAGCGCCCTTCTGAAACTGGCTCTGAATACTAGAAGAGCATTTCCCGCAGAGAGAGCGACTCCTATAACGGACGACTTCCTACTAAGTAGAAAGCTGCATCACGCACCTCGTGGAACAGTCAAGGGATTTTGTAACCAGCAGACTTCAGAAAGTCAAGAAGTGAATACCGGTTCTGAGCTTAAAAATTACCTGAATGGGACAGTACAGACAGACGATGGTTGTTGATTGCCTACGCAAAACTCCGTGGTGATCAATTGGCTTATTTCACAGGTACGAGGTATAAACCCAACAACAGCCGGTGAACTTCAATTAGTGGGAGTTCCGCTGTCGCTCAAAATGCAATCAGTTTTGCCCTACAAAGAACCTCGTCTCTAATTATACCCACTGTCAAAGTGATCGCAACCGGCTTTCCCTGATAGTGCACTGGGCTCTTGTGATCATGAAGTGCGTCCCTTTCAGTGCATTCTCGGGATAAGAATGTGAAGTGTTTTTTATCGATAACAGTGGATAAGGAGGTTCGGTCAGTATATGGTAATTTGCTAAAGGAAAGTGGGAAAACACATTTCTAACTTACAAATTGCAAAAATGAAAATGAGGAAATATGATAACAATATACTAAGCGCTGGGATTCATGAAAATCAATGATTGCCAGAAAACGATCCTTAACAAGTAGCTGCTGTAAATGAGTGAGGGGGATAGTTAATGACCAAATACGCGCAGGTTCAAATCTAGGTGGCATTAGATAACTTGAAAAAAATGATCAGGCTAGTAACCGCACCTAGTTTATCGGAATCCCTGATGTCAGGTATCGGAAACAAGGTTGACGGTTTTAATCCATCTACCATGCCTTGGCAGATAAAACAGCTGTAACATAAACGAGCAAAACAGGTAGCTCACGAAAATGATCTACAACTAACGTCGTCTAAGAACAATGCGCAAACGTTCCATCCATATGTGGCATAGAAGACGACTTAATAACAAAACCAGAGTGCAATCGCAGAAGCACAAATTACATCTATGTTTAATTACTATTACCGGTTATGGTCGAGTAGTTTAGAACTTTTGTTTGCCACTTCGGAGGTAAGTGATTAAAATCCCTACCATCACCGGTAGACAGTATTCCACCCGTCCAGCTCGTTACCACATCTGACCTATTGGGGCCTTACGTGGTTCTCCGCTCCGAGTCTCAGGGCCTGGTTGTCGGTTATCCCTGAAGTGCAGTGGGCCTTTGTGGCTATGGGGTATACACCTTCCATGGCACTTGTGTGCAAGCATATAAAAAAGGCTGTAAGCTTCAACTTTTCTGATCTGATTAACCGTCAATTTTGCCAGCGGAAACCTGGATAGGTTTTCCAACGCACTAGATTCATAATCAAGGGTATTTACGAGCCACACGAATACTTCGGGCTAATATCTGCTCACACTAATCCATAAAAAGCTACATCCGAGACTCATATAAGTTTATTTTTGAAACTGAACAACACAATTGAAAAGTGGTGGGCTCCAACCACTAACGGCATCGACAACAACGAAGCACAAACAGATAGTCAGCTAATCATGCCGGAAGAAATGTACATCGTAAAGACTAGTCACCATAGCTATAGGGGTTCGTTATACCGTCTTGATAAACCGAAAACTAGCTCCAAATAGTTATTCACAACAGGCCCAGAGTAAGCATATGATGAAGAACCGAGAGCAGTACTACCCATCAAATGCAAACCAGTGTCATCTTGAACCCAAACTTGTTTTGGTCAGTGATGTTTAATACTAGGAAAAACGATACGCCTGTGGGTTTAATGTCACGGAACTGACTATCCAAAATAACGCCGGGAAATTACACGCTTGCAAAGAGCAAGGCAAGCCAGCATGCATGAGGAAGCAAGCCATGCTAAGTAGTCAACTGACGAAATGTCTAACCTGACCCTTGCACGTTGACTGAGTGGAAGACAACTTGGACTGTTGCAAGAAACTGTCATCCGCATCTGTTTCAATGAATGAAGGACAAACATCACTGACCCGTGGGGCTGGACTGTCCGAACGGTTGAACTGGGAATAATGATGGGAGAACTCGATCGGAGATTTGAAACGGGACGAACGTCCGGTAGAATCAGAACCCAGTTGGTTAGATGCCTTCACGTGAAATTGGGCATAAGGTGTCATACAGACGTCATCATTGCCTTCTCGCACATCGGAATCTGAACTGGACGTTGATGTGGTATTTCCGGGGGAAACGGTAAGTGCGCGAACCCCGGGGGTCTTCATTATATGGACGAAGTTGCTAGTTTTGTTTGGATTCAAGGCTGGAATGTAAAATGCATTAAAAAGACCACTAAGACAAGGTTTGATAAATTAACCCTTCGACATATTTTAACCAGGGACCATCGGGCGAGATCTTCAGACAATAGATAAACGCACCTTTGACTTCTGACATGTCACTCTGATTTTTAATCCCGTTAAAAGGTGTCAACCTTCGGATGTTGCAATACAATGGGTTATCGATGCCAATTTTTGTTTTCCCGGCAAGAGAGACCGATGTGCCAGGGCGGACGATGAAATGGACACGGCCATTAGATGCGGAGACCGAAGTGTTCAAATGACTCCGAAATAGATGTCGTTGGGATATCAAATCATGGGTTTGAGAAGCATTCACCGTACTTCTGAGTTCTTCAAATTCATTCTTAACAACGGGAAGATGAGTAATCTCAACATTCCGTCCTACATCATGGATGTGGCTGTTGGGAGACTCCACTTTCGGGTGGGGAGAGGTCGTTGGAGATGGTGTGCCAGAGGACATAACGCATGAGACGTATCCGCTTGATTCCTCTGATGCTCGGTTACTGCCGAAGGAGTGCACTGATAGATTTTCGTTTTCTGACACATGAGGCACCTCATTCAATAAATCACCCAAAACCACTCCTATTTCGCTTGATGAAAATTTTTGCCACAACATACCTTCATCTAGCTGCAGATCTGGAATGTCTGTCCTAAACTTCATAATTTCCGAGACAGCATCCGTAAGCAAATCATCTTGCGACAACGGCTCCTCATGAACCTCTTCAAACAAATCAGGTATCCATTGATGATTCTGTGGGGAAAAACACTATTGACCGGTTAGTTTATAATGTTTTCCTACAAGATCGCTAGTGTCTATTTCCTCGAACGCATCCACCATTGCATGCCCGCCGAGCATGATGTTAGGATGCACTAGTTGCACAATTTGACCTTGACGAGATCTCCGAGTACAGTTCAGTTCAGTTCAGATCAGTTTGCACAGGACTTGGTATGGCTAGAGCCATTCGTGTGTCCAGATAGTTGTGTTGTCGGCGCTTTTCCGTAGCTCCCAACACTGCGTGATTTTCTTTTTCCGAAAGGCAGAAATTTTGTGCAGTATCAGCCCTGGCAGAGAAAGGTGGAAACACTGAGTTAACTGCTTCTGACCCCAAAACTGCCCAAGGTAATTCGGGATATACTGCCACCCAACATAGGTCCGCTGCTTTCTTAAAAATCCCCACTGTTGCGGCATTTATGACCTCCTCCGGGAGCTTACTCCAATAGGGTACCACTCTATTAGTGAAGTACTTCGCCCTAATTTGGAACCTCAAATGCTTTCTTTGTAATCTAAGGCTACGTTCTTTTGCCCCTCTCTCCGAGACCAGAGAGGATAGGTCTTCTCGATTTATTCCTGACATTCCCTCCATTACCCTGAAGGTTTCTATCAAATCCCCGCGAATGCGCAGTCTTTCCATCGAGAACAGGTCTAGGGCATGGAGACGCTCTGTGTAGCTAAACCCCCCTTGCCCAGCCACCATTCTAGTGGCTAACCACCAGGTCAGGTCACGTTAAGTTGCACAGATCTGATAATGGCCGCGGTCAATCGAGCGCCAAGAATTCTCGCAGTGGTATGTACAGAAATCGGCACCCAATGCCGCATCTCTGCTATTCACTTCCAGTTTTGTTACACGAAGTGTTTGGTTAAAAGAAAGAAGTAGAAGCGATTTTCTCATCCTCCGGACGATAGACAACAGTGGCTTTAGCACTCCATCTTATGTAGTGTCCCCGGTTGCAGGTGTTGACATAGGAAAACTGAAAAACCCTGGGTAAAATACTATTTCTCCCTAATCCTAAATATTCTACTTCTGTAACTAACTCATCCCACCTCGCATCCAGAGGCATTTTAGAAGGACCTATACCTTGCACTTCAGCTATTTTTCACTTACTCTATTTCATATTCCCAATACTCCATTGTCGAAGGATTTCGCTTGCACATGTGGCCCATAGCGTGACTCGCACAATTTGATGCTCTTTCCTCTGTCTGTGACCAGTAGGCCCGTGCCCATATATCCTCGGCTCTTAAACCCAATAAACCCTTCAGGATTTTGAACGCCTCAGTGAAGCCTCCCCTGAGTGTTCTTTTTTCAGGTGAGAAGAGCCGTTTATACCGCCGACTTTGCTGGTATGACTTCTCTTACCGTCTATCAACCGAGAGGGTTAGTCGCTGAACATTTTCCAGCCAGGCTGCTTTCTTTTTCAGAACGTTGTCCTAGCCGGAACAATGTATTCCAAAAGCGGCCTCACTACTGTTTTGTACATGCTTATGAAAACTTTCACCGGTTTGTAAGAAAATGCTGAGCGAGGCCGAAAGAAACCCCCTCTTGCCTTGTGAGCAGGCATTTTTGCACTGTTCAGCACACCTAAAGTCTGCCTTCGTTTGGACACCCAAGGCCCTTTTTGATTGTGTCGTCTCAACTGAGAACAGTCTATTTTCTCCCGTTACCTTCGCTCCCACTGAAGCCTTGGGTAGTAGATGAATCTTGCTTTCGTAGAGAGGGCATGTAGCGTTTGTTTGCACAGCTAAGTACCCGCGTTAGGTCCGTAGGTAATTCACCACGACCTCCTGGTCCCACAAATTTCACATGGTCCGCGAAACTGAAACGTGGCAATGATAAATCTTTCACTATCATTTACTCGGAGAAGAAAGAGCCGTGGGACTGAAATTAACCCCTGAACTGCTCCGCTAGCTAACTCTGCTGCCTCTGAACTACTAGTTCCCACTGGAAAATGAAATGCTCTACTAGTCAGGAAGGTTGATACCCAATTTCGCATTTGCCAGTCTGTCCCAAGCTTCTTCGTTTTCTTCATCAGAAGGCGACTGCTTACTGAATCAGAAGCTTTGGTGGGTTCTAGGTAGGTAACTTCGACCATGTTTCCCTCTTCCCGCTGGGTAGTGACTTTGTCTAAGGATGCTGTATGGCTCGAGAGACAAGATTTGCCTTTCAAAGACCCCGGATGTGCCCTACAAAGCCACTTTTGGTACTAAGCATTCACATATATGTCACACTATACTCTTGCACAGAATGTGCGTTGGGCTCACAGGACTGCAGATCACCTATTTTGACCATGAATTTCCCTTGTGGATGGCCACAACTGTGGCTACTTTCCCGTACAGCGGTATTACTCTTTAATCAGGTGTCGCACGGTGTAGACGACGGACATGCCCGCTGATCGTGGTGGCCAATGGCAGTATTATGGGTGGGTGTAGACAATCAGGCAATGTTGATCTACGTAGGTGAAGTCCTTCCAATGACTTCCTCTTCCCCTCTTCCACTGTTCGCGGGTTGGAAACGATGGGAGTGTAACACACGTTTGAGCAATGCGTAGCCAAATTCACAACAGATCCCGAAATCAAAAAGCGATTATCCGTGATATTCTACGATACTAGATTATTGAATGAACAATGACACCAAACAGGTACAAACCTCAATAATGAGATCACAAGGACTCAACAAACAAGAAACCGAGTTGCGGCTTGCGAGCAAGGAGCTCGTGCGTCACGCAGGTCCAGAACAAGGATATGACAAAGTAGGGCTCTGGGCGCGAACTAACAACAATTGGTCTATAAAAACGAGCAGTGCGTAAAGGCACATCAATAGTGTAGGCAAGTGAGTGATGTAACGAAAAAAATGGAACTGCAGCGGTTTTAGGGGGATTTTCCACGACCGGTCGTTACAGGGAGAAACCGCCTGCGCTTCGGTCGATGTTAGTTCTTTCCGGTCGTCGAATTGTTTGCAGGCTGACCGGGCTTCAGAGAACGTAAGGTCCGGCTTCGACAGTAGCTTCTTTTGCAACTCCGGATGATTTATGCCGGCTATGAGGTGGCCTAGCAACTGGACCTCCAACGGGTCACCGAAATTACACTTTGTATCCTGTGTTTGTGGTGTCGGGATGAATTCACTGGAATTCATGTTGGGACAACGTACCAGCGAATGAAATTTGGTACTACCGGTAGCCTGGAAATTGAACAGAACCACGTGGCCTAGCAGTAGAGCCTCCAACTCGTCGAGCGGAACTGCAGCAGCGGCCCTCGGATATGCAAGGTTTTTCATCGACGAGTACAATGAACGGCCACCAGCTGTCAATAACAACGCAGTCGGGTTCTTCTTCTTCACATCCTTTCGTATGCTGCATCATAACTCAAAACGTCCAATCCAGTCTTCAGTTTGAGATGCACTAGCATGCAGGTTCAGCTGTTCAATACTGGGCAGCACCATGAGCTGACCTGACAGGATGTATTGAAGTTGTCCCCACCCAGAACTACGCGAACGGAAGTAGCAAGAAGACCAAGACTGCGAAACATCACTTTACTTGTATTGTACAACTGGTTTGTATAAATATGTTAAATCATAGAAGATAATCGGTAGACCCGAAGGTGACCAATCACAGGGAGCTTTTGCCGGACTTGTCCGCGGTGATCCTGATTGGTTGAGACTCATCCGCGTGCGTTGCTACGAAGCTGTACCTGGTCGTATCACGTGTGACAGCTGCTGAATCACCATATTAGGTTAAGTCCTTCCAATGATTTTCTCTCCTCTTCCGTTATTTGCGGGGCGGAAACGACAGGAGAAGCCATCCGCGCTTGGGTCGATGTTTATTGCCTCCCTTCACATCTATAAGCGCCCTCAAAGTACAGACTCAAGGCGTTGGCTCAGCTTTATTCATAGTAACATATTTCACCCATATCCCCCCTAGGCGAAACTTATGACTGAACATACTTATAGTAGCCTTTTGGGTTCTGCCTAACTTTTTGGTCAGGATCAGTTCGAGGGTTTTCTTTGTCCCTCTTTGGATCTTTACTGCTGAGTTTCCATTCTGGTTGTACAGCAGCCTGGCTCTTTTGCCATGGGTGGCTTTGAACATCTGCAAGCTTTTATCTCTCTTTTTGTCCGCTCTTCTAAACTTCGATTTCTACCAAGCCGGGTTGCTCTTACTTCGATGCCACTAAAGTGAGCCAAAACTGTGCTGTATCTCCAGAGGGTTCCCGTTGATCCTCAACCACATTTCCTCTACTTCTGTCTCCCAACATTTTATGCTCCAGCCCAGTTCTGCAGCCTCAGTTCTGAGGTCCCTACTTTCAGACTCCCAAAATTTCGACGTAATTTTCCTGCGGCTTTCGCATGCCCAAGACAGGGAAAATAAAAGGGTGACATGGCCTCTTTTTTATCCGAAGGTGACAACTACCCAACCCGTCTGTGTCATTTTCATGCCTCGTGATCGCTAGGTTAAAGGGTGAAGACTTCTGCCTCCAGCCGTACTCTGTATTACCCCTAATATGCTGAACCAGAGCCGCACTACGCATCCAGTCGACGAAGACTTCCTGTGCTCTATCCGAGATATCGCTACCTGTAGTCCATTTCACAGCCCGCAGATTAAGGTCTCCTGCCGGTGGGAGTCTGCTTGTTGATGCCTGGAGCTGTTGTGGTGCTTCCGTCAGTCTTTCTTCCTCGTCCAAGGTTAGGCTCGGGCTGCCATATATGCACGCAACAATCGTCTTCCTGGTCCGCAATCTTACGACGATAGCACCAACCGGAGCGCTTGCTGCGCACAGGCTTAATTCTGGTCCCTCTGATGAGCGACGAGGTTTTCCTTCCCCCCCCCATTTTAGCGGGGATTCGACGAAATACGCTTGGCATTGGTGAGTGCATAACTGGTGTGCATACCATCGAAGGAATTCTGGACGCTCGATTGGCCGTGGCCATTACTTGTCCTGTGCAAACTGAACTGAACTGAACTAAACTCTTTTGTCAGGAAGGTTACTACGCCACCTGCCGGGTTACTTCCCCTGTCTGGTCGATAAACGAGATAGTGGTGTTGCAGCCTCTGCGGAGCACGGCCCTTCCGGCATGGCCATGTCTGAGACTGAGGCTTTTTCGGGATCTCCGTGAGTGGTTCTAGTGGTCGATTCCCCTTTTTATTCCTAATGCGGCAGGCGTTATTCTGTAGCGCTGCAGCGGTCCTTTCAGCCGAAGATGCTTTCTCCTCTAGTTTTTGTCTTGCACCGAGCAGAGCATCAGAAAGGTTGCTACGATTTTTGCTTCTAGTAAGCTCGAAATCACTGCTTCCTAGTTTGCTCTATGACTGTTTGTTCCATCAGTTCGGAATCTTGTAGGCTTCTAATGGGCGTTACCGTATAAATTCTCGTTTTTATCGGCCCGGAGGTTCCTATGATAGGCTTCCTGGGACCACTTTCGCCTCCCACGGAACGGCTCCCCCACCTCTCATGATCCAGTTCGTCTTCAGTTGCGGCTGTGTGCGGTCTAACAGTCTCGCTGTTTGATGTATGGCAGATTTTCCATGACGGAGTATCTTGTGCCACCCAAGCTGAGCGGGCTGCAGCAAAGCTGAACTTCTCCCACTGTCCAAAGGTCTATCTTCCAGATTTCCGGCAGTTCAAAATGCGAGATGCAGTCCAGACTGGTCTCCTGAACCCTGTCGCATTTTCCAGTGGTCTGTCTTCTAGTTCGCCGGCAACACCACACGCAGGGTTCTGTCAAGATATGTATTTTGAACCCTCTTCCTATTTCCCCGCTATCCAGTGAACTATCTCACAGCTAACTGGTGACATTCAGATAAAAAGATAATCACGAGATCCGGAAACATTTGGGCTCTAGCCTCGTTCCCATGTATTGCTCCAAGACTTCAAGGCAGTGCTTGCTGTGTAGGCTGCCTAGGATATAGGGCCCGGTTTTATTACCAAGCTTGTTTCCGGCGAACCCCTGTGTTGATGAGGTGGTTGTATTTGTTTTCCCCATAGAATGGAATTTCCTTGTGCCCTTATGCCCGTTTTTGGGATATCAGGCACTATACGGTCTCGGGCTCACTAGGGTGGATGGGCCTGATAACCGTAGTTGTCCAGTGGCCCGAGGGTTCTGTTTTCAGGTTCACTGCCTACTGTTGGACAAGATCCACCCGGAGGTTGCTGTCTTTGATTTTTGATGCCAGCGTTGTCACCGTCCAGTATCCTGGTTTGTCTGAGACCTCTGTATTTTCTGTTGTGATTTTTGATATGATACTCAGGTTGGAGTCCAAAGCCTAGTGGATCCCGTATCCAGTTTATTTCCGTCTATTCTAAAAGGAAAACATCTGGGTAACGTATGTACCAGAATCCTCACGGAGATTGTGCTAAGTGGAATAGATCCCGTGAAATCAATTTGCCATAATGACTGTGCATGCTACGCCAGTAGCAGTTATAACAATATATGGGTTAAGAGCTGGGCGATAGACTGGGCGAAACTTCCAGCCGTATGTTTGGATTTTGCTTAAAAGTCTGTTTTGTCGGGGCATCCAACATCCCTTGTAGGAGTTTATTCCTAGAAGGAATCATTCTTGACTTGCAAAAAGGGTTGCCGCAATGATGTTTGTAAGTGACTGTCAAGTAGTTTCTCGGTGTGCCCTCCGAGAATATCTGTGTGGTCGCCTGAAGAATCCATCGATTATCCCGGAAGGGAAAGTGTGGAAAATTAAGGTATCTCCTCTTACAAACTTACATCCAGGAAACAGAGGTTGAGATCAGTTGATCTCAAAGGGTGAGAATAGCTGGTCATCAACAGCACAGTTTTTGTTGCCTTTCTGCGAACCCGCTTGAGATAGCTACGGTCACGTGGAAATCAGTGCAGGAAACAGGGTTGGGGAACATAATGAGGAATTTGCTTTCTGGTGCATTGTGCGACAACCTAGATGTTATAAACTCCACCCATTTTGGCCTCACCCATGATTGGGGATGATACCCAGAAGCTCACATGGTGGTCACTGTCAGTTTCTTGAGCAGCCAAATGGTCTCTGGGTAGTATTCGTCTTACAGTTTACACAGGATGTATTTCATTTCACGCAAGCAACTCAGACGCCCTTCACACATAATTATATGCAAAGGAGAAAAATAGTGGATCCCACCTGCTCCGCGTCATAAATTTTTCTTACTTACTCGTCTTCAAACTTTCAGCGTGGGAACCAGTTGCATGTTAGAATGCTATGTTACTGACGCGTGAGTAGGTCTGTAGAAGTAGTTTCGCGCCGATTGTGCCAAGGAAGCACACTCCCTGTGCCTATTGACCCATGAAGGTCTTTATTTGATCGGGGTAGAGGGAGATGCTACTGAACTTTCTTCGATTTTCAGCTTCATCATCAGCTTAGGCGGCTTGGTCTCCTGCCTCTTTTTCTTCTTCCCTCCTCCCGACTAGATTCCGTTTCCCCTTGATTGGTTTTTTGTGCCCCTATATCTCGTCAGTAGTTTCCAGCACTACTTTTCGTACCTTTCTTTCATTTCTTTATATTTTACATCCTTTTCGCATCGTTTACCTCGTCATTCCTTTTCATTCCATGTTCTCACTGTTCCTTTTTTGCTTTCACCATGGTGCCTCTAACCACCAGAAGCTCACCACACCGAATCATCTTCTCTCCCTCTCCCTTTCGGTCTGGCCCAGTGGGTTGCATCAAAGACAGGAAAGACGGTGATCAGCTACACTGCTCATATGAGTTGGAGGCCTGGTGAGTGACGGTTGTCCGCGATATGCCTTGGTGTTCCTCCCGTCCAGTCCTCCGCTTAATGCGCAACATACGACAGCGTGCTGTCAGCCAAAAGGTAACCAGATAGGAAATATGAGAAACCTGACAGCTCTATCCCAACATCATACAATGCTCGAACAACACCCAGTTCTCAAGCAAGCTGCAGACGAAACCCACCCGTGTGGGCACCGTACCAAACTAAGCACCCTGTTACCACCACCCTAAAGCTGTAAGAAAGGCACTATTCCGGACGCTGTAACTAGCGTTTCGAATAGGGCACTTTGGCACTGGTCGCCCACACGCCTTGCCAGCTGCCTTTTGAAATACTGTTTGCAAGTCACTTCCATAACGGGCGCTGGCAGCAAGTTTCGCGGGTGGACCAGACACACTGACAGGCAATGTTCCTTGACCCTCGGTCAGAGGCTTTGCAACTCCAGTCTTAGAGAGTGCCTGGGCGCCGATTGAGTTGACGCCAATGTGAGCAGGTGGCGAGTAGAGTGTTCCAAGAAAAACAGGACGTCTTTCTGGAGAGCCGAATCCCATCTAGAAACTCGATGTCGTACTGTGAAGGTTCAAACAGCGTGGTCTCTCGGAGTATGTCATGCTAGATAGCATCAGCACGAGCCTCGTGGCCTTCCGCTGAACCCTTTCGATGATTCTGATGTCTCTTCGGAGTATTAGTAGACACCCTTGGATGCTCATCTCCTAGCGTGGTCTGACTAGTGCGACAAAACCACTTGGGAATATCTCAGGCATGAACTTCCCCAGGAGTCTGGTGGGGCGATAAGGCCTTAATATAACTGTCCTTCAGAGTAGTCTGGCTTTATCTCTCTGTCGTTATTGCTTGGGTTCTGAAATCATCCAATCTGGCAGTTTTTCGGTTCCAATCGTATCTTTCGCATCGTCCTGGTCATTTGCCGGCAAACGAGAAAGGGCGTCCGCAACCGGGTTTTCAGACTCACAGCCTTATGGCACCACGAAATCAAAACTCGTTAGTCTCGCACACCACAGACTAGTACGAAGTGACCTGTGATCCTTAGTTCCTCCAATCAAAAGTGTAGTAAGAGCTGCATGATCCGTTCGAAGGGTAAAATGCCCACCAAAATGATTCGGATACCATTTTCTACAAGCCGAAACACAGGCAAGAGCCTCTTTTTCATTAGCTGAATACCTACGCTCAGTGCTCTAAAGCGTTCTTGATGCTTACTCTTTAACATTCTCTTGTCTATTTTGAGCTTCAGACAAGATATCTACTCTTCCAACATCCGATGCATCCTTTGAAACAAACATGTCACATGCTTCATCAAAAATGTTGACAATGGAAGCAGATGCCATCGTTGGTCTTACACACGTAAAGGCATCACACTTAATATCGGTCCACTCATATGGAGCATCAGTCCTCAAAAGTGTTTGAAGGGACTTTACAACAGTGGCAAAATGCCGTGGATGCGTCACATAATAAGAACAAAGACCGAGGCAACGCCTGAGTTGAGTTGGTGTAGTGGGTTCCGGAGTACTAACGGTCGCGGTTGGATTTGCAATGTCCAAGAAACGATATCTCATTTGTCCACAATACATATTTTTATATTCAAAAGCAAGCTTAGCTGGCGAAGACAATTCAACGCAGCTTGGAGATTAGCGCCATGCTCCTGTTTGGAATTTCCAAAAACATCTTCCATGTAAACTGTACATCCGTGGTGTGCAGTAAAGACTGATTTGTAAACCTCCGCCATGCTGATGGAGCTGAGCTGAAGCCCATTAGCAAAACCTTGCACTGAAAAAATCCCTCAGAAGGAGGAAAACCAGTGAGTTGTTTTGGATTCTTCCGTCAGTAGCATGCGATAAAAATCACTACTAATATCCAGTTTTGCAAGACATTTAGCGCGTGAAAGTGGGATCAAAAACTCGCCAGGACTTCACAGCGTAGTTTTCTGAACAGCTATCTGATCATTCATAGCCCGAAAGTCTGTACAGACTTGGACTCCACCATCTCTTTCAAACAGTAAAACCAGAGAATATACCCCGGCTGAGCAGGAGAAAAGGTCCGTGGTGCCCTCTTGAAGCCTTTTTTGTATGGCAGCCGATGCAGCCTCCCGTTTAGTTAGTGGTATTGGTCAAGGTTCAAAGATAAACGTTGACTTCGCGCTGGGTTCAAAACGTATCTGATGTACAGCTTTGGAAGCAAGTCCAACTGAATCAGAAAGTAGTGCGGGATATTATTGATATGGTAAAGACATATCGACGGACGATTGGGACATTTGGTCAACCGAAGACACAAGGTTCAGAGCATCCATAGCATTACTGCAAAGTGACGGGTTCCTATCTGTGTTGTAGTTGTACACTGCGACAGACCGAGGTTGTGAAGTTTCTCAAATAAATCAACCATTATAAGCCCCTTCAATCGTACGAAAGGGTCTGGACAACTGGAAAATTTACAAGCGGTCGAGTGCGCAGGTGAACGTTTAAAGTAAAGTTTGTGGAATTATAAATGTGCGATAATCACGGGCGAAGCAGAATCAAGCTCCAATAGCAGATGCACGCTCAAGCTTGAGGTAAAATCTGAACAGTACAAATATTGAAGCATGGTAGTCGTGGTCCCGCGACGGGTGGATAAAGTGTGCAAGGCAAGTTATTTTCAGAATGCAGAGAATAAATGGGTTCCACGACAGGTGGTTCCCCAAATCGACCACAGCTTCATCATCTAAGGCATTTACTAATTTTGTACGACTGACTTTGGTGAAAAGTCCAATTTTAGAAGCCTCTTTAGTAAGGCATTCAGAACGGTCTGCTGGATGAGCTGCTGGACCACAACGAAAACATTTACCGGTGGGTTGACAACGTGCTGCCTGCGTAACTTTTGGATGCCGAAAACAGACTGTGGGGAATTCGGAGGTGGATCCCACGGCAAACGGATCTGGTGCTTGATTCGTGTCAATTCACACGATTTCTTTCACCATAACTTTGATGCCTCCTTTGCTGAAGGATATGGACGGATTTCGTTAACGTTCACGCCAGCGATAAACTGGTAAATAAGAACGACATCCTCGAACTTCTCGGCCGGTATGCTAGAATAATCGCAGCAACGAACTCCTTAAAATAGGCGCGATATAGAGCCTTCTAAAGGGTACCCTCTTTTTTGGGAAATCCGCTGAATAATAAACGTTGATACATAAAATTTTGACGTGTGACCCAAAATTTTAATAATTATTTGAAAAGCTCCATCCAAGGCAGGTTTTTGACGTAGGGAATGAATACCGAATTGCCGTTGGTCCTCCAAACCCGGATAGCTCCACGAGAATTCAAGTTTCACCGAATCGTCCAGAATCAAGCTTCGGTTGGGCAATGTGAGTAGATCCAAGTAATTCATAAGTGTGGATTTTCAGGAAGTCAATAACCATGGATAAGGGAACATTGAAGCTTCTATCTAGAACATTGTAAGTGTGTTAACTGGTGTGGTCGTTGTCTGTGACTCCAACTTTTACTGTACATCGGAACACGGAACCGTGGTAGCGCAACTAGACAAGCATGCACGTACCCTGTGCCAGATACAGACTACTCAAGCACTACGAAAAACGCCAACCAGTCCCCACCTATTGACCTTGTGAGAGGTCGCAGGCAGCCTATCATAGCATCGTAGGTAAGAACAGGGGAAGGTAGCCAGACGGAGCACGTGGAGCCCTAGATTGGACGCATGCATGCATATGTTGCACACGCAGCACTCTCCACCCTTTGTTGTCGGGTTGGTTTGGCAAGGTCTATGGCCTCGGAAGCCATCATTCAGAAAGCTGCCACTACCGACGAGCCCAAAGATGACAGCATCGTCCAAACCTTCCATGACCTGGAAGGCAATGGAGAGCAGTGCCACAGGGCCGTAATTTTTCGGTACCTCCCTGTCCCCTTCCTCAAAAACCGCTGATGCCATATGGGCTTTCCATTCCTAGGGTACATCCTCAACTCTCATATAATGTATATCACACCATTGTTCGCGAGTAGCTTATGGGGTTAATGAATTTTTGTCTGATTGTCCGTCCTTTGAACTCTACTTTTCACGCACGAACCTCAGGTCATCCGACCAACCCGCACCCGGAGGCACCAGACCCGAGTTTCGCTCCTGTTAGAGCTCGTCAGTGGTGCATATCCTCCGCCGCACCCAAATTTTGAACCCGGGCCTTGTCGCCTCGAAAGCATGTTTGTTCCCACTGCGCAACCCCACCCCAGTCCGAGCTGGTCCGAACCACTAAGATAGGCTTGTTCAAAAGTCGTCCTGCCTGTCATAGAGGACGATATCTGAACAAGCCTATCTTGGTAGTTCGGACCAGCTCGGACTGGGGTGGGGTTGCGCAGTGGGAACAAACATGCTTTCGAGGCGACAAGGCCCGGGTTCAAAATTTGGGTGCGGCGGAGGATATGCACCACTGATGAGTTCTAACAGGAGCGAAGCTCGAATCCGGTGCCTCCGCGTGCGGATTGGTCAGATGACCAGAGGTTTGTGCATGAAACATCTAGTCCCGTACAATGGTTGGAAAGGTTTGAGGATGGAAGATCTAATTGCTTCGCCCACTGTCTGGGTAGCAGCCATGGAATTTCATCCAGCCTCGGCGGCTTTCCGGACTGTAAGCTACTGAGCTTGCATTTAATTGGAGTAGGTCGGAGAGTCAGTGATGCCGCATCTAGCAGTGTACTTTGTGTCGCCTTGGCTGGTTCGGAGTTGCCTGTTTTGTTGGACCGTTTCGGGGTGAAAAGTTGGCCAAGGTGTTATCGACACCTTTGGTTCTTTTCTTTGGCAATCCTTCCGCTTGCTGCACATCTATTATTTCAAGCATGGCTTTGCTCGCTGTAGATGTTACAGCAGCCTGTTTCCGACTGTGTAGGGGCGCACCAAATCAGTCACCAACCTCTTGGTCACAAATGCCGAAGCAATTCGACCCAAGAATCAGGGCTTCGGCTGGGGGATAACCGAAAACCCATTGATATCACCAGTCCGGCATCTAAGTATTCAGTGGGTGAGTATAAAAACAGTGCAAATGCCCACTCGTCTGTAATTCGTCTGAGGCTGGCGTAAGGAAAAAACCCAACAGATAACCAAACAATTCAGGCTCAGCGGAGCAGTAGGCTTTTGATGACTACTGAGCTGCACGTGATCAACCAAGGCAAACCGAGAGTTAAACCGGCCAATTTCGACCGGGTAGAAATGAGTGAATGAGTAAAACAATTGGAGGGCGAAGAAAGGTGAAATCCGAAATCTTGGAGGTCTTTCTGGCGGATTTTAATGCCTAACCGGGAAGTAGTCCCGAGAGCCTTCGAGCGGCCGTAACAGTAGATATGCTGGCATAGACACCCCTGAGGTCCCTTACTGTCTGGCGCGGGGGCTGTCTCTGCTACCCAGAAGTATCTTGCCTGCTTTGCGCTTTACAGAGGTTTCTGATGGAAGTGTATTCAGTGAAATACTATGAACTCTGTGTTAACCGATACCTATCCCATGCCGCTCTCTTCCTCCTAATCTTTTCCAACTCGCGGTGGCACATTATCAGCCTTTCTCACGATTCTAGCTGGTGTCCGCTGCACAAACCTTCACATAGCTTCGGATGGAACCCCTCTTATCTTGCTCCGGTGTGTTAACATAGGTCTGGTCCCGGGGCTACGGCTCCACGGCGTGAAGTTCTTTCATGGCGGGGAGGTTCGCTTAGAGCAGATTTCATCTGGTGGCATCTTCAACTCTCAACAAGGCAATGGTGTGTGACAACTTAAACCCGATGACCCCATGATCCCCAAGCCCCAGTGGTATGTAAGACACCAGCCGGTCGGTCACGCTGTTTGTTGGCGAGTACCCAGTCCAGTGCCCATGGGTTGGAAGTCCCTGTTCTTCATACCGACTGCACCGAAAGTTATCAGATTTACGGACCCGTGACCGGCGTGGCAGGACATAGTGACAAAGCAGACCTCGGTCAGATTGAAGTCGTCCATCACAAGCACGTGGTCATGTTTTAGTGACCCCTCGTGTTGCAATGCTTCTAGTACGTGAGAGTAAGTAGGTGCAGTGCCATTCGGAGGTCTGTAGGTCAAGCCTACCACACCCATTCTCTTTGCCGCCCACCTTGCGGTAGCTCATACTCCCTCCGACACCTTACATCAGGTCATGTTTGGAAGCCTTATTTGCTTCTAGCTTCCTGCTAAAGAGCAGAACACACCCCCCGCCTAACTTTCCTGGTCGATCATTCTTGATGATACCAGTACCCCGGGTCTTCAGCTGCGGGTCAAACTTTAGCATACGACTACTTTTCCGTTATCTCAGTTACCGACGCATCTCACTCGGCGCTCAGGAGACGGGGTTCAGGATGTCTGTGGCACAGACTTTGGCTGGGTGTGTATATTCAATTCCAGGTTTCAGCTTGGACAGGACTGGTAATGACCATGGCCAATCAAGCTTCCAGAATTCTTTCGATGGTATGCAGACTATCAGGCATCTACCACTACATAGAATAGTTCAAGTATTTTGACCGATCCCCACCAAAAACAAAGAGGAAATTTGAAACCCCATCGCGCTTCTACTGCAAGAGACATTATGCTTTGTATGCTTTCACTGAATTAGCATGCAAGAATTAGAAAAGGTACCTGCAATGAACCTCGGGCGGACGACGGTGTCACTCCTCGTGCACCTAGCAAATATGCTAAAAATTCACTATCAGAGGCTATTTGGTTCAACTTACGATCCAGAGCCCCGTAAGAACTGGACGGTCTCTCGGTCCCCCAGTCCGTCAGGCAGACTGTTTCGGTTGTTCACTACCCCGCCGCTTAAAGTTGTGACCTGTTGGTCGCCCTAAAGTGGACCTTTTGTCATGTTCTACCATTGTCCTCTCGTTCAGGAGTCTGAAGCAATTTGGAATAGATTATCCCGCCAAGCACCAGGAAACCATTCAATTCCCCAAAAGTTTTTATGAAGTCTCTTTGACATCTTTCCAGGAAGAACTTCGAGGTCGTGTGGTATTTGTCCACGCTTTAGCCCTCTGCCCCTCGACCATTTTCGTCGTCAGACTCTGAAATTTTCCAACGCAGGCGACGTTCTCTTTGCTGTGGGGTGGACAATCCTGAAAGCTACCTTCAGTGTGAGGTGGCGCCATAGCCACGTAAACTGATGCGAATATTTCCGGTTTCTGGAGCTACAATGCTGACCGCATTCTTCAGAACTCACCACGGGCCTTCTCTGAAGCGGCATGGCACTGGCTTATCCACTTAAAGTCACTGCCCATGGTGACCATGAGGTCTCTTACCCTACTCGTCGCTTCCGTGGTGAATGGCCCCTATTTATGAACGATCGGGGCTTCTAGTTGTTCTTGAAGAGAGTTGTTTCTGGCACTGAGCAGTAAGTCGCACTTGCATGCCCAGTCCAGGACCCCCTCCGTAACCCCGCTCAGGACGCCCCTGCCCTCAGATCCCGCAACTTTGCGTCATATGCGAAAATTAAAGGAGGCCGTAGGGGGGCGGAAGCCAGGTTGTTAGTACAGGGCCCAAGAATGATCTTTGAGGCTCGCCACCAAGGGCCTCCTCCATACAAGAGTACGTCTTCTACTTTGACGTAGCCCGTCATGCAGGAAAGAAAATCCGACAGCAGCCTATATACCGTCCCACTGTCTTGCTAGGCAAAAGGCGATGACAAACTGGGTCAAACGCCCAGCTAAAGTCGGGGTAACTTACTTCGACCTGCTGGCCTTCATCCCGTCGTCGAGTCATCTCATCTAGGAAGCACAGGAGATTGGTCAGACAATGTGTATTCTTCAAGAATCCATGCTGGGCTGGGCTCAGCCTGGAGTACCCCAGTGATGCTGACAGACTTGAGCGCCGATGATCCCAAGAACTTTACACAGGGTGTTACGAACGTTTGAGCAATGCGTAGCCAAATTCGCAACGGATCCCGAAATCAAAAGACGATTATCCGTGATATTCTACGATACTAGATTATTACAATAAACAATGACATAAACAATATACAAACCTCAATAATACGATCACAAGGACTCAACAACGAGAAACCGAATAGCAGCGTGTGAGCAGACAGCACGTGCGTCAAGCAGGTCCTGAACAAGGATGTGCCAAAGTAGCGCTCTGGGCGCGAACAAACAACAATTGGTCCAGAAAAACAACCAGTTCGTAAAGACAAGTCAATAGTGTATGGAAATGAGTGATGTTGGGAAAAACACTGAATCGCTAGGGAAAAAGGGGGATTTTCCACTACCGGCTGTTACACAGGGTGCCATCTAGGCTCACCAGCCTGTAGTTACTCGTAGCTGACCTAAGTCCGCTCTTATGTACTACCTTGACCGCCCCGTTTTTCTCAGTCATGGGACAGCTTATCCTGGTCCAGCTTGGACCCGTATAGCTAACATGTCGACGAAACTTTGCTATCCACCAAAGGTTTCATGATAACTGGGTGGATGCCCATGGATCTGCTGACTTATGGGACGTTGTTCCAGTAGATACTCACGGTGGCTATCCGTGAAAGGTTCTGTTCACGTAACTGCGGCGGAGGACGTACCGGAGTCCAACCGACTGGCACTCCACGGTCTACTCTGTTTGCCAGTGGTCATACCGTGGCCCTTAGTGGAGAGCTGGCCAATCCCATTCCTCTGAAACTTTTGCTCGTAAGTGACCGCAGAATTTCTTTGGTTGCTTTCTACTCATTTGGGCACTCCAGGCTGAAACTCAAGCTTAGAAATTCGCAGAGTGCCCACCGTCTCATTTAGAAGCTTAATATAGCGGACAAAAGCTAGCTGACTGCAGAAAGCTCTGTGGTTTCCTGCCACTGTTTCTACTTATGATTGTTATGGCTTTTGAAGCCCTCCATCGCACTGGGTTGTGAGCTTCCATAACAGGATGCAGCAGGACACCCCTCCCCTGAACCTCACACAGCCCACTGCTGGCCGTGGCCTCGGAATAGATATTTACTCCGGAGCCCTGTGAGGGGTGCTTCAAGTTTTCATTGAGCTCTCAGTTCGGTTTCAGGGCTTGAGGGCGGGGCGTGTGAATGTCCAGATTCTTGCACTGGTGAGATCCCTAGGTCTCCTGGTGCCTTGACAGTTGGAAGAGGAGAGTCTTTAATAAATGGCCATAATCAGGGAAGGTTTATATTAGGCCTCCAATCCCCGTTATCTTCAGCGGCTTTTCGGATCAAAACAGCTGGTCACACGCTACCCACAGTCATCCTCTTCCATAATAGGGATAACACGGCCGGTGTAGTTGGCGGTAGATGGGGGTGCCGCCTTAACGGTTTTCTGCACTGTAAGTCAGTGCTTGTCAACCCCAGTGACTCTTGACCGCGGTCAGCAGCTCGGGGCACCATACTAGTAATTTCCCTGACAGGCTCCTCTGAGTAGCAATGTCATATGGTCCTCTACCAGTCATCGTCCCTATTGGCCCCACTCTCCAAATCCCACGTTCGTCCAGATATCCACACCGCCCTCACCGGATTCGAAACCGATTTGCAATTCCCGCTTCAACAATTACCATTCTAGTTCACTCAAACACCTTATTACTTTACTGGTGTGTTTCGGCTGCTGTTTGACCCATAAATTTAGAAACTGTGAATACTTCACATTGACAAGTACTGCGGTATTCTCTGATCTTGCCTTGTGCATGTGTATTGACCACGGTCAAGAAATACAATACAATACAATTCAATTCATTTCTCGCAACCTGGACAACTGAGGCTGGGTCACATGCACCTGCCGCTACTATTATGCCCCCTGTTGTAATGAACAATGATCTTGCGCGCCACTTCCATCGGTGCTGGGTGTGGCCAGATCCACGGATTCTGTCGGAGCACGTCGGGCTTGCGGGGCAGCCTGGAACGAGGTACGGGTGCAACTAAACTGGGAGATCAGACGTCCTTTGTTTAGTTCATGAGCTGCTTATCGGGTTGGATGCCCAGCCCTCTGTCAGCCCCACTCTCCAGCACGGATTGCAGATAGCACGTTTCAGCCATCCTCGCTCCGCAGCATCCAATACACTCGGTTGCTGATTGCATGCCCCCACCTTCTTTGTTCTGCCATGGAGTGGTCACCTGGCATTCTTGTCATCACTCTCGCCGCTTTCCGTTTTTCATCGTTCTGTCACCGTGTGCACAACTACCTACTTCGTCCTGGCTCCTAATTGCACATCACAGGGGCTTTCTCCACCTGTTGTCACCATCGCACTCTATGCCCAATCTCCATGCGAGATTTCGTCGTTTCCACATTTCCATCTTTTATAGTCACATTTAATACCCATTCATCACCACCGTATACTTCTTGTTCGACTCCGCCAATTCCCTTAGATCTTTCCGTCAGTCGGTTCTTCGATTGGCATATTTTAGCTCGCCCTCTCTATGCAACCTTTCGAAGATCTACAGATTCCACCTTCATCCTCCCCACTCCGCTACGCATAAACCTCTCGTGCCTAATGCTTCATCGCCGGTTTGCTTATCCTGAGGCTTTCTATCTTTCCGGCCTCCATCAAGTGATTCTTCCGTAGTAGAACGGCCTAGCTTGTCAGCTCTTAAGAGCTGTTCACCACAGCCATCATCATCCTCTCGGTCTCCAAGCCCTTTTTCACGTTCTTCTCATTTTTTCCAGTACACTCACCACGTTCCATTTGCCCTGAAGAAGGTGGCTTATCATGAGTTCCCTAAACAATTCTAAGCTGTCCGGTCTAACTCAACACGTCTCTGCTGATCACCGCTGCTTTCTTTTCATTCTTACGTTATTCTCATTTGCCACTGCGGAGTTTTGGCAACCTAAATTCCTACGCTCCATTCCCATCTCTCCTCCAGTAGCCCGCGTTCCTTCAAAGCTACAGAGCACAAACCCTTCTTGCATCCTCTAGTTCTTCACCAGCCGTCATCCTCGCCATCACCCTGCCGCCTATCCTGACACGCGTCCATTCCAAAGCCAAACGCAATCCAGGTCAACCAAGTACCAAATTCTCTAAAGGTCCGTGCACACTGGTCCACATTTCACATTTCTCCCCAGGTTTCGTGCCGTGACACCAATTTTTCATGGCAGTGTATCAATGCTTCATATCGTCTTTACTGTTATCTATTCATTTCTCATGTAGGCGGGTTTATTCTTCGTCGCCTTCCGGTGCCCCAGTTATTTTGGTTCCTTTCCAGCCTCTTTCGCACAAGAGCCCCCATTGTTCAGCGATTTTCATTAAAATAAGTCCGATCCCTCCGTTCGACCTCGACGTCCAAACTTGCCGGGTACTCTTTTAAATGCATTATTGAGTCCATGCGAGCTCCTCCATAAACTCTTCTTGCACATACGTTATTCTTTCTTAAACTTATTCACCTCAACTTAGTCATTCGTCTATCTACATCATCACGAAATCTTTCCGTATAACCCTTTCTAACATTTATCCGTGTATTGAGTGTGCTTCTGGCCTCTCCCATCCCAATCGTTATTATTATAAACCGAAAGCGGCAAGTCAGTTTTCTAAAAAAATTCGGCAGCACAGGCCACGGGTCGGCTTTCTTAAGCGATGGTCCTCCACACCTTATAGAAGATCTTTTTGAAGTCATCGCCTATGCCCGCGGTTACCCCGTCTCCTGGGGGCTTATTTCGCTCGTTGAAGACCCCGACTGTAAAGAAATGACTACTGGTTCGAGTCTCTGTTTGCTGTTTTGGTTGTCAGAGCATATCCTCTTAAGGGGTTGTTCGCTTGCAGCTCAGATAAGGCCCCTCATCAACCTTGTGCCTCTGTGAACTCTTTCGATACTTTGATGGCTACTAGGGGGTCATCCCTCCTCCTGCTTCTACTTAAAACAAGCAACCCTAGTTGTTCCTACCTCCGTTTGTAGCAAAATGCCTGTACTCTGCAAATCTTTGTGTTGACCGCCGTTGTTACTGATCGAGGTCCTTGATAGCCATCTCCAAATATAGCCTTCACGCTTGAACAGTTTTGTAAATGGGATCTCAAAAAAGCCTTGCATTGTGGAAACAGGATACTTGGTTTCCTAGAGCTGACCGCCCCACTTACCCCCAGAAAGGGCTGTAAATGCTTTCCTCATTACCTTCTTACAGTGACGATTTGGCTCAAAGCCAGCTCTTATCATCACCCCTGGACCCCGTGGTCGTAGTCAGTGAGGATTGATCGCCTGTTTGGCTCATATGAGGACGAACCGTGGTTCTTCCTCTTTGACGAAATAGTCATGTTTGCCCGGACCGGGGGAAAGATCCCGCTCCAATGACCACTGGCATACCTTGCTTAGACCACTCTGAGCAGCCGCTTGATTTGAGGTGCTAACATCCTTGGCTTTATCTGAGAAAGAAAAGCGCTAGTTTTCCAACCCACCTGCGAGGTCTCTGAAGGACATCCTGAACACCAGAGGTCTTAGGACTGGTCCTTGAGGAAAACCAATATGCTACCTCCCACTGCCCTGTAGGTGGACCTCTAACCTTGCACAGAAGAACCTGGTTCTTTATACTTTGTGCAATTCACTTTTGTATTCTCGCCATGAGTTAGAACAGTTTCGCCTTTCTTTGAGTGGTCTGTGGCTTTCTGGAATTCCAGATAACTGATTCCCATCTGTTCTCCCTGTCCCAGTCGGCAGGCTGCCTCATCCAAGAAGCCTATTAGGCCGGGAAGACAAGAGTCTCTGTACCAGAACCTAAGCTTGCTGATAGTTACTACCTTGTTCCCCTCTGAATAACTTGCTATTCTATCTTGTAGTATACCGCCGAGATTTTTTAGCGCAACTGGTGTCAGGTTAGTCGACCTGTACCTTGCGGGTGTCTCTGCCTCCCCCTTAGGATGGCTGACCCCATCTAATGATGCTTTGAACAGCTCGGCTAGGGGTTCTGCCAAAATGGACGCTAGTGGCTTAAGTTTTTCCGGATGCATCTCATCCGGCTCCTCCGCCCTGGATAAGTCCAGTTGCTCGAGGCTGTTCAACAAATCACCGCGTTAATTTCTTCTTCCTGCATTTCCGGGACTTCCCTACCCCTGAAAATAGACAGCCTTTGAATACCGTAATCCTGTCTACACACTTTCTGAAGGAACCCCTGCGAGTATGCTGCTTCTCCCTGGATGCTTATTGCTCCCACCCCCTGCACGCCTCTGACACCAATTAAAGCTTCCCCTAGTGCTGCCTCGGATTGAACGTGGTTTTAGTATGCTATGAGGTTGCTTCTGGCCCTTCGCGTGATACCTTTCTCATAAGTGTCCCTGAACTGTCTCTGTATCTGATATAGTCTACTATTCGCTACTTCAAACCGCAGGAATGCCTGGTTACTGCCGGCGCCCCTGTATTTCTTGAGTGCTCTTTCCTTCCGCTTTAGAGTTTTATCACTCGATTTGTTCGCCAAGGCTGTTTTCCCCTTTGTTTGATCATTCTGAGTAATGCAGCGGCCTCTGCCACCCTAAATAGCTCGTTGCTGAACCAACCCCATTGGTAATCCGCGCCGTCCTTATCTCGCACCATGTCTCGGTCTATCCAGAGGCCCAGATCTACCAAGCCGTGCTCGTCTATTTTTGGGAAGCTTCCCTCAAATTTATCGAGGTCTGTTGTTCCCTGAAGGTTGTGACTAAGCTGGATTGCGCTATAATCGCCCTCGTCTATGGGTTTCTCAACTTACTAGTGTTCTGTCATCTGGGGCTCCTGCCATCTCCAGATCAAGGATTGACGGTGACTGATCGAATCCCCAACTTGACACTTCATTAACGTATTAGAGAAGACCCTTCCTGTAGACCACTTGGATCAGCCTTCTCCCAAACGCAACCTCTGGAGTG
The DNA here is from genome assembly GCA_948099385.1 of Fasciola hepatica. NCBI lineage: Eukaryota > Metazoa > Platyhelminthes > Trematoda > Plagiorchiida > Fasciolidae > Fasciola > Fasciola hepatica. The sequence goes on along the minus strand of CANUEZ040000112.1, from coordinate 1,257,761 downwards.
ATTTCTGAGGCGCAGTCCATTTTGGGCGCGTCAAAATCGCCCGTAGTAGGTAACTCCAGTCCTGCGTTGGCACCCGTTTTGATGAGTCTTCGATCCAGGGCTCATACGCACAAACAACGGACACTATCAGTCGACCCGTAGCTACAGCAATCTCTGCTTCTTGTATACTGGGCATGAAAAGTCGGTTGCTCTCGAATGCTCATACCGTTCTGCTGTAAAAACTATTGTAATACCTCCGATTCTATACTGAATGAGTGCTTGAGATGAGTTTAGTTTCCCCTTCGCCTGGCCTCAACTTCGTTTCGCTGACCACTACCAAGCCTACTCCTACTGTCCTGGCCTTGAGATCTGGCCGTTCATTGCTTATACCTGCAGCACTGTATTAGGGCACGGACTCCATGACCCCTCCCTCTATTTTTCCGCGTTTGCCTGAGGGAGGCTGCTGGAGCTGATGTCCTGGACCCGGACAACCGGTCCTTGATTTCTTATTGCCGTCAGATTTCTCGCATTACTATCCGTCAGTATCTTTTCCACGTCTTCGGTCTTTCTACACGTCACTACCCTTGGAGTGTCGGTGGGGGGATCAGCCCCTGTTGAATAGTTTGTGGTTTACTTCCACCACTTCAGCGGCAGTGAGTTGTACATTTTGGTTGCCTAACTGGAAAGATAGTAGGTCAAGGACAGGTCAGTCTACCACAGCTTCAGGACCCCAGTGGAGACCTTTTGTGCGTCAGTGGCGACGAAGGGGAACACCGCCTGCGAGTCGAAACCCACCTTGCTCCAGACTATTTACCGGATGCACGTCAGGTTGCCTCGCGATGTTTGACGCCATTCCGGCAGCAGCCCCGGTAACTACCAGCAGCTCTGGTAACTGGTCTCTAGTAGTCCAGTGGCGAGACGGATGGCGGCTCGCTGCATCACTTCTAGCTGGGCGACTTCAGTGGCCTTGCTGGAGGAAGATGCAACTCCGCCATACCCCAGCGGAGGATATACGTGCTTTGGAGGCGCCAAAAGATGGCTATCCAGAAGTCAACGCATGTCGCCATAGATGCCCTACAATGTGGCGCCCACCTTGTCCGTGCGGTTACGGGCTTTGAGCGCAGAAGGTGCCATCACTCCCAAGTCATTTCGCTGGCGGACACTCAAAGAGTCACTCCCTGGAAACAGGGGGTGCCATCAGGACCCGGTTTCTCAGTCTACAACTGGACAAACTTTTGGACATTGGCGGTGATAGCCCACCCGTTGGACCACCGTGTTAGAGTATCCAAATCCGCTTGTAGTTCTTCTTGATCTACTGTGGATTTGCTTATTGGTAATGATAATGATGGCATATTTCGGATGAGCCCGGAGAATGTTGGAGTGCGTAATCAGATGACTCAAGTGATGTCAGAATCGGGCCTTCCAAAAGGGTACTAAGGTGTGCAAAGAGTGATAATGAGCGTGTTAAAGTGGGCGAAAACGGCAGTAATGCCCGGAGTTTTGAAGGTCAAGGTCAAATGGGCGGTTTGCTCTGTGGTGGTTGGAACCACTTTGAAAGGAAGATTGTATGCATAATAAGTACCGTAAATAGTCATAAAATTAAAAATTCCAGCAAAATCGAAGGATACCCTTTAAAGAAGAAGAGAAGAGTAAAAGGAGGGTTCATCAAGGGGAAGATGGAGAGTCTTTTGCACGCTGCAAGGTGCGAAATGTATATGGATAGAAAACTGGACGATGTACAAGAATGGACCTTCGGAGATAAAATTCCATGAATCAACGGCCAGTATGGTGATGAAATTTGATGGCGAGATGCCGACGTAGCTAATCACATGACGCTAACGAATCCGATGGAGAGAAGGTGAGATTTCAAGAGCGGTGTTGGAAGAAGTAGACAGAGATAGGAGGGTAAGCTTTCAGTGGATTATTTTCTTTCGTATACGTTTGTCACGAAGCAGCGTCAAGGATATGGAATTGTGGCAGTAAGTGAATGTGCAGTGCGGTACGTGGAGATTGCATGGGTGAACAGCGTGCAGAAGCAGTGGTGGGATAGATGGTGGATAAGTGACCTGACGGCGGTTTTGATAGGCAGGTCACGCGGATACGGTAAAGCGACAGCTGCGGGGCCATTGAGTCTGGTATGAGAAACGGGAAGGGGACATCTAATTCAAAATAAAAATAGACGGTCTGCGGAGAGGACAGTAGAAATTGGCGATTAGACTCCGGTGGAGACCGTTGTAAAGCTGTCGAGCGGCACTTCTGGAGGGATAAGGAGACCATCAGAAAGATGACTAAGAGGGGGGGGGGGCGAATTGTTTGCTTATATGTGGTTGGTCGTGCAACATCAGTGTAAAACTGGAAGGTAAATCTGTATGGGTTGCGTATAATCGCAGCGGTTACAGAGGTGAATAGTTCGCAGAAAGGCTGACATAGTGGGCGACAGGTAAGTGCACCTCAGTTATTGAACATTGTAATAAGTGTACCATGAGATAATTATAGGCAATAAAGCTGCATGACACGTAAAGGAGAAGGCCGGGCTGTGACAGCAGCTACAGCAGAAAATAATTCATGCATTTGAGGTAGTGGTGGAATATGGAAGCCAGATACTTACGGGGTTATTCATTTATTAAACGAGTCAAAGAAGTGGCACAACTTGGGGAAAGAGAAGCTGCCAAATCGACGAGGAAATGGCCGATGGAGGCCAGGTAAGCGGTCTGCTGGCTTTCTACTGCATGACTGGAAGGCGATAGCTGGATGATAAATCTATTTAAGATGCGTTGAAAAGTGAATGCTTAGGCGAATAGCAAGCAAAGATGTTGTAATGTGTAGACCGTAAGCGAAAAGACTTTTGATGGCCATTTTGATGGGTGTCTTGCGATAGTAACAGCGGCAGGGCCGTATGATAAATATATTTAAGAGGTGCAGGTGTGATGGATTCTTGGCTCACTGCAAGATGAGGACAGAGCAAAAATAAGCACTGCGTAGGCGAACGGTTAGACTGATGTAGAGAGCAAATAATCACTATTCATGTTGCAGACTTGTGAAAGACTGTGGAGTATTTCAGCAAACAACAAAGTTTGGTGATAGTGTTGAGGAAACCAACGGCGGCGACAAGTATGCCAGTAAATTGGTAGTGTCAGTGAGTTCTGACATGGGGGATAGACAAGCCCACGGCCGTACCAGAAGGGTAATCAGACGCGGAACCGAGGGAGTGCAGGAATTGGGGTCAATGAGTATTTGCGTGGGCAGCCAGAGTGTGCCAAGGAGAAGGGAGCTTGGTAGGTGAGGTTGAGAGCTACTGGCTGTTCAGTGCAATAAAAGGGTGATCAAATTTGCCGGACATGAAAATTTAGGTTTATTATTTCAATAGTGGCAGCAAGCTCGATTGAAGGAAAACAGTACTCAGAGAAAACAGGGCGAGCTGCATGTTAGCAGCAGCGATACGGGCCCAAAAGTGATGTTCTCTAATCCGTAAACGGCGCTAGTGGATGACACTGGCCGTGAGCTGGACACCCAGCCTTAAAACCGTTTTTGGTGACAGGGGACTTGATCCAACAACCTAGATGCGCCGGCATATCATTGGAGACGGCTGAACGCCCCATGTGCGCCTGTCAAAGCGGTGGATCTGGCCACGCCCCACAACCATTGGGTTGGCAAGAGTGAGCATTGATGGTTGTGTATTTGGGCGGGGTAGCTACGGTAAAGCCATATGATCCAGGATCGACTGGCCAGGTTGTGAGCGACCTTGAATGGCAGGGCCGACGGGGCCATATGGCATCATCGACCGGAGGTATCTGCCTGAGAAGTGATCAGTAAAGTGCCCGATGCCATTGACCGCCAATGAGAATCACTGGAAAGGGAAATGAGATAGAACAACATAAAGTGGGTGTGTCCCAGTTGAGAATCAACGGTTAGCTTAAAGAAAGAAGAAGAACAACGAAACAAGGGCTCAAGGATGCAGTAGGTTCCTAGGTCTGGTTGGGAATAAGTGGAACTTGTGAGCGGCTACAACCTATTGTATTAGCATGGGTGCAGGCAGTGAGGAATTGCAATGGGGCCAACCAGGTGACGCAAGATAGAAAGAAACAGGTAGAGTCAGGATGAAAGCACAGACGGATGTGGGTTGGGAGTAGAGTTATCGCACCGGAAGCAGGAGATAAGTCTACTGCGGATCAGGGGTGGCAGTGAACATAGACCTTGGTGCTGAGTGGAAGAAAAGGCTTAGGCGTGTAACATAGGTATTGGCTTGGGGCGCACAGATAATAAGATTACGGTGTGAGGCCTCTTTCGAAAGCTAGATCGTTGGAGACACCTATTGGCTGGCAACATAGCATTGAAGTTAGTTTAGTGAATAAGAATTGTACACCTAAAAGCATATCGTGAAGAGGCATTGCGTATACTGAGGGGAAGCTTATTCCAGATTTTGGACAAGGCTGGGAGGAAGAATCGGGACCTCAGATTGAGATTGAATTGAGGAACAGGGGGGAAAACACGGTGACGAGGGCAATGGGAGCAGGAGGCAGCAAATAAGATATGGTGGTAAGTGTGGACTCGGTTGGGATTAGCTTAAAGAGAAGGACTAAGTTGAGCCTCTCGTGGCGAATCTACAGGGGCTAAATGTGTGGGAGCTCACAGAGTTGGCCTTATGTTAGAGTTACGGATACGTCGAGAAGCTTTTCGGTGAAAGTGCACTGAACATTTTCTGGAGATATAACAGAAGTTGCCAGTGGCCAGGGGTAATCAGGCAGTATTCTAAAAATGGTCTTATATGTGAGGTGTATGGAGAGGCGACCGGCTGGTAGTAAGAAACATCGATGTATCAGGCCTAGGGTTAGCTTAGCTCTAGCCGTTTAGAATGAAGCCTGTTCCGAGAAGGTAAAGGAACAGGAGAAGGGTATGCCAAGGTCAATAACCATGGGATGTCTGGGGATGGGAGGGCCGTCCAGAATAATATGGCCGGGCCGTACTGTGCACTTTTAAGGAGGGAAGAGGCTCTTTTCTGCAGGGAACTTTAAGAACCGCAAGGTGCACCAGATTTTGAAGGAGAAGTCCCCAATATGTTGCACAGGTTAGTAGATAGGCCATTAGGGTGGAAGGAGCAAACTATTTTCATATCATCATCAAAGAGGAATAGGGTACCTTGGCAAATAGAGGCGAAAATATCGTTGATATAAATAAGGAACAGTAATGGGCCCAAGACTTCCTTGGATGGCGCCGCCAGTAGTGGGTTTGGCTAAAGTGGCCGTCCACCAGCGCAGCTGGTGATCTGTTAGAAAGAAGTGAGGGGAGGTGGGCGAGGAGAGGATCCATTATACCGAAAGATTGGATTTCGGCTATCAGGCGCATATTGGGAGCACGATCAAAGGCTTTGGACATATTCAGGTACAGGACTATTGCAGAGTTGCCAGCCTCAATTGCGGACGATAGAACATTGAGGAAGTCCAAACGACAACAGGAGCAAAAGTGCGAGTTCAGAAAACCATGCTGCTCAGGGTGCAGTATGTCGTTAGATGAGAGATACTGAACAATGTCTTTTATATAACCCCTTCCCTGATTTTGCAGGCTACAGGGGTATGGCTAGTGAATCGATAGTAACCCGGGTCATGTTGTACTCCCTTTTAAGGCGCAGGTTGCTGACTGAGGTTTTTCATTAAAGGGGACATTGTTATGAAGCATGGGGGTTGTGTATACAATAAGTAACTGCAAAGGAAGATCGGGACCACCAAAAAGGGAGGAAGGCCGGTGGAAGTTCATCCGGTTTCGTAGGAGTTTTAATAGAGAAAACTAATTTGCCAATTTCTAGATGGGTGAAGGGAACCGATGAAAAAGAGGCTGAGGGGCTGGAAAGGATGAGAGGAGGAGGGACACCAGGTCATTTGATAAGAGAGGAAGAGAAGTGCTTATTGAAGGCCTCATAAATAGAAGCTGGGGTGTTAGCGGTGGATGAGACGCAGATGGGGAATTTGGGCGAGGCAGGAGTGCAGCGGTTGAACCTTTTACGAAGCAGGTTAGACAGGTGGCCAGTTTTTCTGGTGTGCGCGAAAGCGGTGGCATCTTGTCTTCTTAGATGTGATTCAGTCGTACCACATAACTTTAGTGGCAACTGGTTGGAGCGCAGAAAAATCTTGAAGACGCGTGACCTGGAGAGTGTAGTTTGCAGCTTGGCCAGCTTACATCCCAAAGGTGACAGGGGAACTGCGGAAACTGCGGCATGGATCGACACATAGGTTGACGGGATTTGTTCTATATGAGAAGTTGGATTGGAGATAGTTGACAGCAAAGAGAGGGACAGAGGAAAGAAGAAAGGCGTCCCAAATATTGGAACGGATTATAATTGGTACGGTAAACCAGTTATATGAACGGTTTGAAGTCGGGGCAGGAGAAGCGGGTAGATTTGGATGGGATCAGCCAAAGCAACTGAGTCTACACGAGACAACACGATGGTCAATACGCTGGAAATGGTCTGCTACCTGAGTAGTGACACCAGAAATACCGATGGAGAATACCAGGTCGAAGAACTTGTTCCTCCCAGCAAGGCTGGAGACATGCTGGGGCCACCCACCAAGAAGGACACAGGAAAAGGAGGTGAAGAGGGCTGGAGGGCTAGTATAAGAGGATCAGCAGTTTAGAAGGTTAAAGTCACCCGCAGCAACTTTCGCACCGAGAGGAAAGTCAAGCGCAGCATCCAAGGCTTCCACGACGGAGTCTGCTTTAGAGAGCTCCAGACCCGGAGGGACAGAGATGCAGCCGGGGAGGAGGTTCTGGTTGGAGGCATGAATAGGTAGCCACAGTGAATCTTCGATAAGCAGAGAAGAGAGGTGGACAATAAGGTTACCGTGGATAGTGCATTTGACAAAGACCCAGCTGCCACCATACTGCCTAGTCCGGCTAGTGTCTGAGAAGCAATGGTACCCAGCTAAGGGAACAAGTTCCAGTGGGGTATCTGCGTAGAGCCAGGGTTCAGCTACTCCTATTATGTCAGGTCTTGGAGCAAGTGCCAGAGACCGCAGAAGCAACATTTTCCTATTTAGTGATCGAGCTTTTATAAGGACCAGTAGAAAGGAATTCTGTATCGGGGTGCTCAACTCACTGACGCCAGGTGCTTGACTATTGGGGTTGCTATGGCGGTAGGTACTAGGACTCAGTGGGGGCGGGGCGTCATCAGAAGTGATAGGACAGCTGTGTTAGAAGGGGGACGATGGGTAGGCAAATCATCACTACGAGGCTCCGAAAGTTGTCATGGGCGATCGATAATACGGGTTTGCAAGAGACCTTTGATGTGGGCTGGGGGCGATTAGCTATAGGGCTCGGGGTGTGGTGGGCTTTGGCTAGAAAAAAAGTGGTTGTAAGACGGCGGACGATGCATTTGTTGGGCAGGGCTATTTTGGGAGAAGGGGGAGGGCGTAGAGTTGAAGGGGTGTAGGCTAGAAAAGTGAAAATAATGAAAGTCAGTGGCTAGGATATGAGTGGCCATTGGTGGAAAGGGCTGGCGGCTCATGAGGGGTATAGAGAAGTTTATGTGAGGTGGAGGCATACAAGGCGTGAAGAGATGGGGTGCGGGCCCGGACCTGAGATTATTGGTAGGGTATTCATATGACTGTTCGGTAAGATGTGGGTAGTGGCGAAAAGTTGAGGAAGGCTGCTAGAGCATACTGAGACTGCTAAGTACGAGGTTGTGGTCAGGTGGAAAAGAAGGGCAGTGTTTTGGCAAGACGGGTGGGCAGTTTGGTCGTTTCATATGGTCAGAAAAGGAGAGCGTATGCCGGGTAAGGCAAGGGAGGTGGAGGGATGATTGTCACGAGAGCTGCTGGGACGGCCGCAGGGGAAGCCAGATCCAGTGACGTCAGACTGAATTGTAGGACATTGTAACTGCTCATCTTTCCCAGGTGCGGAGGGTGGAAATTACAAGGAGCCTGATTGGGGAGCAAAGATGAGTAAGCGAAGTGAGTAGTTGGCCGGGTGCAGACCTGGTGAGGATCCCGGCATATTCACAGGAGGTTCCAAAGTAGATGCACATGGGCTATTAGACGTGGCAGGTCAGAGTGCGGAGGGAGTGGGTAGCGGGCAGAGTCGCTAGAGCGAGAGTGATAGTCAGTAACACGTAGTAGGATCTGGGCGGACTAGATGGGATTAGTAAGGCAGGGGTTGGAGGTCGAGCCAGTATCAATTTTTGGCTTTGGGGCTACGCTGGGGGAGCTTGAGGTTGACATCAAGGTAAAGTACCGCTTAGGTCAGGTGGTGATGGTGAGGGGAGTTGAGGCAGCCATAGGCGGAAGCTACTGGTGGGGATGCTACAACGGGGTGCATGCGCACAGGTGGGACCGATGGCGCGGAGTTAGTCGTGTCTAGACATACAGTATGAGGGTAGACAGCAGGGATTGCTGGATTCGTTGGCGGTGTCGTGCTTATGAGGGTTGAGCCGGTTTTGCATCGAGGCCAGTTGAGCCGGTATGGATGTTTAAACCTGTGTGACTTTTAGGCTATTGAGATATCTCCCCTTGAAGAGGTGTCCTATGGGGAAATATCTTGGTATCCCTGAAGGGCGAACTAGCAGCAGTCGTCAATTTGTTGCTAATGAACTCTGGCTGTTGGGTCATCCATAAACCGAAATAGAAGGGGACAGTTAAGAGGCTGAGAGTTTTGGCGCAGCCTGGTGCAGAGGCATCTATGATGGGCCATGCTGCATGCACTGAGTATGTCATGCGTGACCTTTGATGGAGTAGGCGGTCAGGGACTTTAAAAACCATCGCACTTTTGGGATTGGAAAGCGGCGGCAGACTTTAGTTGTGACGGAGTCGAAATAGTTCCCAGCTGACGCCAATCTTTGAATGGGCATGGTTGCCCCGGTTTATACGAAGGTTTACTGAGGGGAATCTTTAGTAGGGTCACATCTATGAATTGCAACTTGTTGTTAATTTCAGCAATGCTCCTTCCCAAGTAATTAGATTCACTAGGAGACAAGTGTACTGTAAAGATAAGGGGGACTAAACAGGAACCCGTTCCTGGGTGGGGCTGGGCGAGCCTGGGTGCTCTAACTTTGGGATTTCGGGTGTTCCGAGAGTTAGGCAAGGTCCACGGTGGCATCATGATTCAAGAGGAACGGAAACATAGCCGGTGGGCATATTGAGGTGAGTGGGTCAGCAAACAATGTTTGAATACGAAGAGATAAGTGGGGTGTGAATCATATGGAGAAAGATGACCGCTAGTTAAGTTTGATCTGGGCGGGAAACGGAAAAAACTGAGTATAACCTGTAGTTACGGGTATTTTCTAGTATGTTTAGGGATGTGAGTTACCAAAATATGGCACAGCAATAATTTGCAACGGTAAATAGCAATCTTCGCTTGGAGTGGCGCGGTTTTTTACGCTAGTAGGTCACTGTATTCAGCTGGGAGATGATGTTTACTACAGTAGAAAGAGTACAAAGGAGCTAAAGTAACGAGGCAACTTGATTTTGATATTAGAATGACCTTGATCTCGTCGACACTGATAACGCAAAGGGATACCATCTCTCATGGATAGTCTCTGATGAAGGCCAGGAACAACAGCAGGTCTAACACTGAGCCTCGTGGTACTCCACCACTAGCTACATTTCACTCACTTTAAGATAAAGCAACTTAAGCAGATAAAGATCTTCCCTTCCTGTAAGCATTCGGCACAATTTTTACCGTCTCATCTTGGTGGGATAATGGCTGAGCGGTACTTTGCTGGAGTCAACAGGAATGACTCAAGTAGAGTGGCCCTTTCCTCTGGCCCGTGCCCGTTGTTCATGCAGCGGTAGAACTTTGAACAGACAGGACTGGCTCCTCCAGAAACCACGCCGCTAGTGGCTGAGAAGCAATTAGCTTAGGTGGTGTTCCTACAGTTGTATCGGAGCCAATCGTTCAAACGCCTCCTGGCCACGCGATTTACAACCTATGACATTTTGCTTCCCTTGAACCTGGAGATGACAGCGTTTTTCCCGCTCGGACAGTAGTTTGACATGTTCCTGCGAGATGGTACACGGTCCTACAAATGAAGAAACCACGAGCTCAGCTAGCTTCCGCAGGATCTTTGGGGGAACCCCATCCGGACCAGGTGACTTACGTGACTTTAGTCCCAGCAGAACATCGACAACCCCTTCCTTCCCGAACGATCCCAGTGCCACCTTTGTTCTACCTCAGGGTGGCTGGGGTGACAATGACATCTTCGCTGCCAAACCTCTGCATAGTGGCGCGCCAGTAATGCCGATTTGCCGCCGTTGAAGTCCGTGAAGCCTGCACAATGTGGCAGTGTCCAGATGCATGGGTGGGACTAGTTCCTTCTTCCTAAGTAAGAAAACATCCTCCAATGCCGAGAAGGGACCGCTACAGGTCGCTGTTGACATTCGCGACTCTTCGTGGCCTTTGGACTGGGACACCGGTTCTAAACGCGTCTGCAACTGTCCTAACCCAGGCCGGCGGATAAAACGTATTGTCTCCTTAGTTGGGTTGTCACAACTGAATTTACAGTTTCTGGTTGAACCAGGACCGATTCACACAACTTCTTCATCTGTACAAATGTACAAACAGCTCCGCCAGTGAAGTTGTTTCCGCTTCCAAAGCATCTCAGGCTTCCCTCTTCTCGTCACCAATAGTCAAATCACATTGTGTGGCTGCAACTCACCTTATGTGAGCAAAAGGTATACTCTATTCTTTTCTGTCGGTTTTGGGGTTTCGAAGGAGCGGATGCACCTGTCCTCCAGTGGACGGCAAGTATTGTGTGGTCATTGAAACTCAGTGGCATTGAATATCGATTCCATTTATGTCAGAGGTTTGTGGGGAGTGCTTCATGTCAAAAGTAAGTACTTGATCCACCCGGTTACTGGTCGGTTCTTGCACGCAAGACTGGGTCGCGTGCTCTTTCTCACACAGAGCATAAGACCCCTTCAGCACAAGCCTCATGCAAGTTCCATGCGGCCAATATGGGTATCATCTTAGTTTCCCAGGACCAGACAATGGACATAAGTCGCCCATAGATACATGGATTCCAGAACGCCCTGCACCTCGACCGCTAGCATGTGATAGGACAGTCCGGTTGCCACGTGGACACCGGTGAAGGGTGTTACTCTGCGTAACGAAGCCCCTCAGTACCCACATTGGTCCAACTAGGTACGTGGTCGTCGTAAAGGTATCCGATTTTGCAATCAAAAGACAACACCACATCTGGTACAGCTTCGGTCTGCTCGAAGCAGCTCATACCCGAATGGCAAGACTTCTGGGTAGAGCAAATCGTCTGTTCGCCACGGGTCAGCCAGCCTGTTGCTAGGTGGGGTTCTGACAGTAGCTAGGGTCTTCAGTTCATCCCGTTTGATCAGTAATCCACGCAAGTTTATCATCAACAGCTTGGCAGATGGGGTCCGATTATCTACCGCCGAAAAGTCCTCTACAGCTGAACACTGAAGGAGCTCGCGGCCAGTAGCGGTGGCTGAAGCGTACGTAACCTTCTCTGTATCACATGAAAATCCCGGATATAAAGGCCCGTCCCACCTTCTTCCCCTCTCTCCGTGACCTCTTCCTGGGCTAGACACGTCTTTTACCGTTTCTTCGGGAAAATTTCTATAAGTAGTCGAGAAGACTCCCTTTATGGGCTGCAAGGCCGTCCTAGAACCCTTGTTGCTCGCTGCTGAGAGCCAAGGGAATTTATTAAACTCTGCGGTCTTCCGGACTCTAAATTGACCGAGTTGAGCTCGACCCTGACTCGGAATTTCTGCTGCCGACTCTTGCTCACCTTCGGTGAACAGTTCAGTCAGGATGAGACTGAGCTGTATCAGATCATGGCGCAGTCTGCCTTGGGGAGGGGAGTTCCTAAATGCCGAATGCCACGAGGCTTTCTCGCGGGACTACGGCACGTTCTTTGAGATTTGTATAATCTCATCCCACTTGTTTTTTCATCCTGAGCGTCAGCCGAGGAGTTTTCTAGCCTTTGGGGTCCGATTGATGGTGACGGACACTAAACGTTGCCTCCTGTAGCGGGTGAAGAACCGTACTGCCCCTTGCTTATATCCATCTAGTACGCAGCCACAGAAGTCAAGACAACCACTGTGGAGTAGAAAGTTAAGGGGTTTTGCCTCTGTTAAACATGACTCCACCGGTGAAGTGCTGGGGATCATTAAAGCCGGCATTCAATCCGATGGAGGCTGAGGTTGGGGCTTGGCTGCAGCTCAGTTAAAAAGCTAATCTCATAATCGTGTTTGCAAATGGCCTCAACCAACGGAACAGACATGCAGGAACTTTAGTACAATGTATGTAGACCCATCCGGTAAAATCCTCAAAATCAGGAATTTTGCCCCAGGAAGCACAGCGTTCTTGCTGATTAGACAGTCACCGACTTCGACAGGATAAATTTCGCACGCGTACTGTTATAATCCACCGTGAGAGAGGTGTGTATCCATAAATGACTGAAAGTCCACGGAGCCCAAAGACACGTCATTGTATGGCCTTGAAGCAATAAACGAGTATGAGACTGGAGCCGAAGTTTTCCAGATCTTGTGGTCACTCTGCCATCTTAGTGTCTCCTGTGAGCTGAAAGATAGCTTACTGGATAGAGGGACAGTGGGACAATGGGGGGAAAGCAGGCTACTAATCACGACTGCATTTTGCGTCTTGTATTACCAATGATCTGGAAGGTAGACCATCGGACAATGGAGAAACGGATCGACTTTGCGGCATTCCTTTTACTTTTCACGGAGAGGGCATCTCCGTCCAGTAAAACCTATCGATGACCCAGCGAAGTTTTTCACCCGCTTACTTGTGCACGACTTACGGAACAGTTCCGTTCTTCAACGATTACAGGCCGTGGGAACGAATCCTTTTCGGTGATAGCGTGAAATGTTTGGTTTGCAAGCAGACGGAATCTGCGTCCTTTATCTCAACCAACCCCTCTGGGGAAGATCAAAGGGTGCATCAGCAGGATGGCATCTTTTTGAGATTCCCTCAATTATTTGTTGTAGTTCTGTAGGTAACGAACTGGTATTCCCCAGGGATCCAAGTTGATTCGTTTCGTATTCTCAGTGTCAGTTTTATGTTTATTGAAATCTGTTCGGCCCATTTTCTAGTTTCTTCATGGAAACTTATCGGCAAACTTTTCAGGGAGGTCCAATAGAGGAGGATTACCCTCAGGGATTTGGAAGCCGGCCGGAAAATCAGCCACCTGTCTTGCGCTACCTACTTCCGGCTTCATAGCACTAATGTTTACACTGATCTAACCGATGAGATGGGATATAGCGCACCAATCTCTCAGGTTTAACCTCTTCAGTGAGACATCAGGTACACGTCCACGGCTTACCCAGACTCCTTTCCCGAATATCCCGAAGTGTGGAGTCCTTTAAACGGTTCTCATAGGCCGCTTTATTTCAATGTTACCAAGTTCCACGTTCGACAAAACCATAGGCCCAGTGGGTCACATCCCACCGTTTACCGCCGTTAGAAATGAACCACGTGTGGCCACTTCGGTATTTCCGACTGTGGATGTCAACTTTGCGCTCATCAAGCCACATGTTGAGCCGGTGCCAACCAGACGGCACAAACCAGCCTAAGTAAATTTGATCCTGACTGTTCACGACTGAGAGTTGTAGGATATATCAAAACCACGGGAACTATGAACCCAGCTTTCTTCTGAGTCCGTGGCCTAGTTCAGTACACAGCTGGGAAGTACCCGATTGGCGGTGTAGACCCGGGTTTGAAGGCGTTGCTGAGAAAACAATGGTACCTCTGGCTAGCTCTCGTCCTCTGGATCTTGCTGATAAGCGGGCAGCTCGCACCAGTGTAACTACTCAGTTGCCCGCTTATTCCACAACTGACAATAATGACGGTGAAAACAGTACGTTTCTCGACCACGGTTGAGAGGCGCACTCAGGCGCATGACCATGGTCCACAACATTGATCAACACGACTTTAAAAGTAGGAGTCAAAAATTTTAGTGATGGAACAGAAAAGCTAACAACAGTTTGGATGGTTTAGGATAATATTGGTTCTCTCGGCAAACACAAGACCCTTTCGAATCCAGTTCGCAGGGTTGCATGCTTTCATTCGGGTCTTCGGCCGCCACTCGTGCGGGCTGCAACATTCTTTTCCGACGAAGATTCCTCCAGCTGCCAGTTCAAATCTTTCCTCGTCCTCGCCTGCTGTCAGTACTTGTTCCGAGTCCTCAGATTTTCCCCATAACGATACCTGCTTTGCTTCGGAATTCGAAACCCCGTCGGTCAGTTGTCCCGGGATGAGATGGTCGAGCTCTTCTTCTGTATATCCCAGAAGGAATCGCGGGCCCAGCTGTTGCACCATCTAACAAAAGCATCTGAATCTTCATTCGACAGCCGCTTTCTCCCACGGAATTTTTGAGAAGGATGCCCGGTGGCGTCCATTAATCTTAGAATCTGTTTGAGAGCAGAATCGCAATGATCCTCTACAAAGAAGTCCTCTTAACTGACTACGTCATAGGCCTTCCTAAAAAGCAGGCCTAAAACAAAATCCTCCTGATGTTTTCCCCTGAACCACGTGACTTATCGACATCCTTTGCTCTCCCATCAGTTGAAATGTCCACTGGGACAGAATTTCTCAGAAGCACTTGGACTAGGAGCCCTTTTCATCCCCATTATTTTGCACTCTGAGAAGGTCCGAGACAGTCCGTGAACAGAAAAATTATCCGAGCTGCTCCCCTAAGGCCAGTGATTTGTTGCGTCTTTTAGATTGACTGTTTCAGCTTGACTTTCGGTACCCTTGTTTCTGGGTCGCTGCATCAAGCCGTACCAGTCAGTTCAAAAAACAGAAAGAAGGTATTGTTATTGCGCGGGTTCATCCCAAAGATGCGATACTGGTTTAGTCTCTCTCAATAATTTCGATATCTTTCAGATCATTAGTAACTTCAGCTTCCTGCTGCTTCCATTCTGCTTGTGTAAGATTTACGTAACCAATCGCACGAGCTTGCAATAGATTTTTCCACAGTTTTTAGTGGTTGCGGCATGAGATCGCCCCTTCCTTGTGCTGCAGCTAACAGAATCAGCCCACACTTTTTGGAATCAGTCAAACCAACGCCAGAAAACAATACTCAGAAAGATTGAAAGCCCACTATCGCCACTCGTTACCACGCATTAGTATCCGCATTATTCTTTCTTCTGAGTACCCACTAAATCCGGCGGATTTACAAGAACCCGGAACCAAAGTGATGTCGTGGGGTCAAAAAACGAAAGTGAACCCAAGGAAACAGCTAATCCTACAGCCAGAAACGTCTCCTAGCTAACAGAACAGTCTTTGGGAGGTTGTCGCAGAACCCGACCACAGCTAAAATACTTGCCCTCGAAAGGTTAACCTTGACAGTGCTTCCCCCAAGCAGGATGAAGGAACAAGGAGTTGCACTGATAACTTTCCTTTGATGCTACAGATGCTAAATCTGTGGAGGAACGATATTGAAAACCCTTCCGTGTTTTCTGCACGCCCTGTGAACTTGACCGTACTCGACATAATTTTCCTAAGCTCTTCCGCAAACAAAGCTCACTTGTTTTTTTGTGTGTGGACTATTCAACTTTTGGCCCGGACCGTTTCGGCTTTCGTGCCTGAACCTATTTGGCAGCATACTTAAGACCAGCGTATATTTGTACTCTTTGTGAGTTTTATTTAAGTAATTTAGAAGCCACGCATCGATCGCTTTCTGGTTTTGGGATTCATATGAATTAGCTATGTTTTGCTTGATTGGCTTGTGACTTGCGCACTCCCTTTTTCTGTGCACCTGCGAGGCATCTGATACAGTCTCAGATGCTGGTACGGTCCTGTGAAGCCCCTAAGGAAATGTTTACGTATTCACGGGGGCTTGTTGACTCCCTTAGCGCTGAGCAGACATAAGTAGCAATCTAATGCCCCTTCACAAACACCAGCACGAGGGCACACGCACGTTCGCCGGTTAGTTACTGCTCTTGTCTGAGAGGGCAAGAAGAGTGTAAACTGGATCAACGGGCTAAGGGCCCGAGGGCCTCCAGCGTCCAAAACATTATTGGCGCCTCCTCCGATGACTTAGAAGATGCCCTGTGGTGGCTGATTGTCTGAAGACAACTGACGCGGCCTCTCTACACAGAGTGCAGGAGTGTGCCCCTTTACCAGAGCTACGCGAAGAAGGGGAACGGTTGGGTGAGCGCCAGGTCGGGGCCGTGCTATAGATATTTGCGAACGTTGGCCTACCGGCCAAGGCTTAAGCTTTGCAGCTTCGCGGACTGAGCTGAATTGCCAGCAGCGGATGACGTCCACACACTTGCAACTTGTAACAGTGGTAAACAACCCGCCCCCTCAGACTGAGGTGCTTACAAGTTGTGTCGTACTGCTGGGACGGGTAAACTCAAGAAACTTGTGGTTTTTGGGTTGGTCAGCCGTCCTGGAAAAGCTGAAAGCCGTCGCCCAAAACAAGCTTCTCACTGTTGGCTGCCGCCAACGGCACCACAATCAGCAGATAGAGGGTTGCGGATATGAGATTAGAGGTAGCGGGGTGCAGCGAGCAACACCCATCAGTTAGGATTAAACAGACCCGCGCGACATTCTCGTCGGAAAGGCATGGCCGACATTGTCAGTTTTATTAAAAAAACAGCCGACCGGCCAACTGAACTTATTTGGCGCTGTTGAACCGCCTCACTAGCATTCTAAAATGAATAATATTCAGTTGACACCTGAGAGCCGGTGGAACCAAGTGAAGGAATTATGCCAGTAACTTTTTGCCGACGCTGAATAGTACGAGTAAGCGAGCTAGTAAGAAGCAGCTAGCAGAGCTGATCGGTGCAAACTCTGCTGCCTTTCCATGGAGCAGTTAAAATTTGTGTAGTACGAGTCGCCTGAAGCGTCGAACAGACGCTCGCTAGGTCGCTGTTCTCAGAACTCCGCCCTGTAGAATCCCTGTACCGTTGCAAGTGTGCTAGACGACAGAATATATACTGCGAAACAACATTATCCGACCACCGCGGCCACCTTGGCCCCCAGACGTAGTGTTAGTGGGGAAAAAGACAGTACCCCAAGATTATGCACGGGTTAAAGAAGACTGAACTTGGTCACGAAGAGATGCATTTCTACTTCCGAAGATGTTTGGCCTGTTTGACGTTCTCTCCAGGGCCCCCTACTATGAGTCACTGAAATTTTGCTGGAGATAATGACAGGTAGAAACAAAAAGACTAGTTGAGGCCAAGATGGCATTCTTAGTACTAGCGGCAGTGAAAGAATTCCGGGCTATTCCGTTCGGAAGGCCTTGTGTGCCCCCACCCTCCATCGACCACTACAGAAGCTGGTGCCAAAGTTAAGTCGGTACCAAGGTTTGGCTTATCTCAGTGATGTGATCGTGCACGGAAAGTCTACTGCTGATCACTCGACTAACCTGGAAAACTACTGGATCGACTGATGAAAAATGGCCCGAAGCCGGAAAGATGGAAGTGCCGTACCTTACAGAAGGAAACTACCAAGCGAGGCCATATGATTTCCGGGAGCAGAGTTTTCACGAGCCTCCTGAAGTATCGAGCAAGCAAACTCTTGATCAGCACTCTGTGGCGTTGATATAATCCTAAGTTTCCCCGGGTTGACGCCACACTACAGATTCGCTACTGGCTACGCTGGTTTTGCCACCCGGCTGCGGCAGTTAATGGAAAAACTTCATCTTTTCACTGACCCCAGCATTTCCATAAAACTCCCGATAGCCTACGGATGAAATAACTTCCTACCTTAGTTATGGCACTCCCAAGCGTAACTTCTTCAGTGTGTGATTATATCCTGGACACTGTTGAGGGTGATATCACTACTGGGAGAGTAGTATCACACAGGTTTGAGGGTGGTCTCAAACACCTGGTGGCCGATAAAAGTGCATAAAAGGGCCGAAAGTTACTGCACCACAGGGAAAACTTTAATGGCCGTCGTATATTTCACGAAATATTACCGACGTCATTTGCAGTAAGAAGCTTTCAGCGCATGCCGATCAATATGAGCTTCGGTGGTCTCAAAACCTTATGGACTCAGATAGGGGGATAGCCGTGTGGCAGAAGTGTTTACAAGAGTATGACTTCGTCCTTCTACTTCACCGTGGTCAGCAACATTCCGAAGCCGATGCCGTCCAGGAGGCCGACTTTTAACCACGAAGACTGTCCGGCATGCTACGTACAACGAGTAGCGACAGTGAGCATGGAGGGCGTGAGGTACAGCTTTCGGGGTTACTTGCGAAATACGCATTCGAAAATCACGAATCTATGGAAAAAACAAAAATTACACAAACCAGCCAGATACTAAGCACATAGGAGGGGCTGCTCAAGAAAGTAGTCCGTGTGAGCTATGGGACAACCTGGCTATGGCTCAAGATATGCTAATTTCCCACTGTGAGGCAAACTGTACCAGGCTAAGGGGGTCCCCTGGTCCATGGCGCAAGACTTGGCAGGACACCATCGATCACTTGGCCATGCTGTGTTGAACAAAAGAGTTTGCTGTCCAGCAGGGGTTCCGGTGGCCGTAACCACCAAGAGATTTGTGAGCCCTCTGTACCTCCTGTGAATCCAGTGGTAGTTTAGGGAGCATACGCAAAGCCTTTTGAGGAAGTATTCAACTAAAATTAGCTACCTCCCTTCAAGGAATGGGGGTGTAGACGTAACTGTTCCTCTTCGATGATTTCCGGGTGCTATGAGTACACCCTGGTATTAGCCGAATACTTTTCACTACGGCTCAGAGCCGTCCCCCTCACGAGGATTAGCTCCACCGCAGTAGTTGATGGAGTGGTTGACAGTTGAATATGCCGCTCAGGGGCCCCTTGTCAACTGAACTTCGACATGGGTACCAACATCGAAAGTCAACTGCTCCGCGAGCTCCAAGGATCCATGAGCTGCGACCAAACTCTAACCATCACACTTCACCAGAACGAGAACTAGTTATCCGGACGGGCAAATAGACCGCTTGAAGCACTACTCAAAGCACTCACTGCGAGCAGTACCTGCTGCTGGTACCTTAAGGTAACCAGAGGCTCAATAGCTTACCGAGATTCCCTCCAATAGTCCAGTGGACATACCCCACACACCATATGGACTGGAAGAGTGGTTAAGCCGCCATCTCATGCAAATCCTTCATTACGACATATCCCATTGCCTGTCAGCGAGTATTTTTGCAAGACTCTGGTCTCACTCCGACAAGCCCGTCAGTAGGCTCGGTTATATTTATCAGCTCATCATAGGCGTCAGAAAGAATACTACGACCGGGAATTACACGCAGCTTTGCTTCAAGTAGGACAGATGACTTTGCTTTGCACCACCATACACAACCCTGAAGTTCCTGCGGCCCTGCACAAAAGGCAGCACGGATCATAAGTCCTGAAACGGTTGCTTTCTAAAGACACATGTTTATTCGGGCACCCGAAATCAGATAACTAGAGCCCGGCCGTAGCACACTTCAGTCGCTCTAAACCATGCATCTCAAATAGTAGCTGTGTTGTGGGTGGCTTGACACCTCCAGAGATCGTCCCGGAGCAAGACTTCCCTGAGGAAGGGGGGTGCGTTGCGTTTTACTGCAACTCAGTCTACGTAAAAGTAGAAGGAGGAATTTTGCTGTATGACACCTGCCTTTCCTATGTTTCAGTTAACGGAACTACTGACTCCTGAATCGGACAAATCACCTTCGGAAAACAATATGTAGGACAGTTGAACCCCTGCTATCGCTGATTGTTAATATATTTCTTTCCTGGACCTTCTCTCCTGTTTGCACACGACATATGCGAGGACCAGAGACCTTCCGCCGGGGGATTCAGACTATATCAGATCAGGCAACAGGATGTGCGTCTTTGGTCATTGGACTCTCAGATTTCTGTACCCGAAGGCTACTGAACACTCACTGTGCTTTGACTGTCAGGTGACCCAAGTGCTGTGGTTTCTGAATAGTGGACGGCAAGGAACAGAATGAAAGGCAGCCCGATCTCAAGGAACCGACAACCTCGTTGGACAGGCAAGTTCATCGCCTCAACTGGCCGCCTTGCGTACCTCGAGGGGTTCCTTGGACGTGGTGGGATCCATCAGAGAGCACTATGGTAATAATGTGCGCCGTGGCGATCGGTCATTGCAATCAGAGTAGTTTGGGGGTAGCTTTGGCTGCGACGAAGTAGACTGCTCAAGAAAAGACCGTGAAATAGGCGAAGTAGGGGATGAGAAACACGGATAAATTTTCCTTGGGTTATGTGAGGTGGACTGGTTGGCAAACGGAAAAGTTTACGCGTGTGCGGCAGGGTTGAGGGGACCGAAAAGATGAGGCAATAGAAAAGCGAAGCAGAGTACGCTGCAGCGGGTGGACGTGGAGTCACAGATGCGAAGTTGGTCTGGAGTTCAGGCTGAAGGGAAACATTTGGAATTTGGACCGAGTTTTCTGGATGCCCGAGGGTAATACCTTGTAGGGGAATGTAAGGCCGAGCAGCTTCGATAAAGTGGTGCTTAACGAGTGACCTTGACAGTTATCACATTGGGCGCCGTGTGAGGAGTTTCGATGGCATCTGCAAATCCAGCAGCTGACGTAGTGCAAGTGATGATTCCCAACAAGGATGAAACAGCTGTACAGTGCTTCCATGGTTTTCAATGGTGAGTTGAGCGTTCAAGCTGCATGGTGAATCATATTATATACAAGTAAGAATAGCCGGTTTAAACACGTAAAATGAATAGATATCATTGGGGCCGAACATAGGACTGAATGACCACAAGTATGAGAAGGCATGTTCTAATAGCCAGCCACTTGGATTGGGTAAGATACTTGGGCGGATTGATTGTATGGTGTCTTAAGCGAGCTGACGCCAGTATCTCAGATTTGTCCCCATGGTTTCTTCTTCAGTGGCCCTTTCAGGGGCGGTTGGACGTTATGCAACTCTTTGGTGGTACCTGCACCGGCAAACTTCACTGGTTATTCTCGGTATACAAGGGTGTGATGAGCCTGATCCTAATACCGGAGGGCGAGGGTGGCTTGTTCTGGTCAGTGTACCTTGGCTGTTTGCTCTGTGTACACATTGCTTGAAGCTTCTGGGCCTTTTAAGGGTTTGGTGGAATTTGGTGCAATGATGGGCGGAAGGTTTGGAGGTTGAATGGCCTAACTAGTTGGCAGTCATCTCCAGTGTTTTGAGCAGCAGCAGAGAGCTTTCCGTTTGACGTTGTTTGGTGATTTCGTGTAAAGTTAGGAAGTTTGCCAAGAGATCCAGCTCGAGGAAAACCCGAGGGACTGCCTGAGTGAAAGGTTAAAAGTTTTCTTCCATAAGAATCTGTAGTTGATTAAGGCCCAGTAATGGGAAACGATTTGATTAGAGAAGTATAACAGTTAGTGTTTTCATGAGGAATGTTACGACGGGCCTGTCTCCCTTGATCCTCAAGCTGTAGTGAAATCCCGCCGGATAAGTTTTCGATGGATTTAAGGCTTGCACCGGTTGGTGTGGTAGGTTGTTTTTATTGAAAATCAGTTTCAGTACAACTAACCATCAATGCCAGGGATCTCATAAAACTTATTATAAATGGGGCTAGCAGCAAACTACTGAGGCGACCCGACCTTAAAGTTACACGGCAAGCCAAATTTGTGCAGTGCATCACTGGCAGTAGCCTCTTTAAGCCTGACCTTAATAGGCTCACAAAAACAGCGGTGGATAAAGGAGCTAAAAGCCGGAGAGCTAGAGTCCCGGGGGATAAATTGAGTCAAATCATTGAAACTCAAACAGAGACAAAGAAGGAATTCGTCACTTCTGGCAATACTGGACCACATTGCGGTTTGTAAGTCAATTCTCGCAAATCGAGCAATGCGTAGCCAATTCAAACGAATCCCAAAATCAGAACAAGATTGATTCCTAGTTTCTACGCTACTACATTGAAATTCATAAAGGGTAAAATTACATACAAACCTCAAGTATGCGGCCAAATAGACTTCACGGCAAAACCCAAAGGTTCAAAGCCCCGTGGCTCGAGCACGACAGTCAGAAACGGTTCAAGGTCAAATTCAGATGTCTCACATGAATAAATAAACGTGAAAAAGTGTGGTATATGAGCGAGCTTTTCAAGGTGATGTTAAATATAGTCAAATTCACGAAGTAGGCTGAACATTTGGGAGGATTTTCAGTATTTGTTCTTTACACAGCTTATGAGCCATAGCCATCCCACAAGGCGTCAGCAGCCGTGAACTACCCAGGATGTCCTTCTACTATCACCACGTCCAGGATTTACTCCCTTGGCCAGTGGAACCATTAGATTCACCTTCCCCAGCTGCTTCTTCGGAAAGACCACCAACCGACCACAAAACGGAACAGCAGGGGTTATATTGGGGTCCGAGCGAGTCAGCAAACGGAACTGAAAGCCGTCCTCCAAGAGGCCTACGATATTCCAATAGCTTGACTTAAATAAGCTATACTGACAAGACAACACCATTGAAGATAACCAAAACAACAACTTTGCCGTGATAAGCGAGAAAATCATGGCTCAGCCGCATTATCTTAGAGTTATCTTCATGCTCCGCGTTCTAATGTCGTTGATTCTCACTGTCGGCCCCCGGTGTACCGTCACTGGTGAAAAATTAAAAGCTCAAAGCAAGCGACATGGTTGCAATTTCTGATACGTCCCACCAATTTCATCTTATTTTTTACTCAGGTAAAAGCAATCACAGGTGAGGTCCCACTGGGTATTTTCTTCTTGACCGGTTAAAAAGGCCTGTGTTTGCATGCATCTGAAGCGGGGCCCACACAGTTAGATTTCACAAAATCCAGGACCTCACCCAGACACTGACAGCGTGTAACTGGTGCTCTAATAACATTTAAGCCAGACACCAAATGGTAGCTTATTTGCCGTGAAACATGGACCTCAAGCGACAGCGCAGGTAGGCAGAGACGGACGACTATGGCACCAGGCCTCCCTTTCGGTGGTCGGTAGCCAACCGAAAATGGGTCTCACGAGTTGATGAAACATAACGTGATCGAAGCACCTTATCGCTACCCGAAGTAAACCATATCACCTTCAGTGAGACAAATAAACGAAAGCAAGGATGTTAACCGCGCGCACTAGTGGATTAGCCAAATTTGGGAAGTAATAACATAGTTGTCGATGGTTTTTCCCCGTAATCGGACGAGACGCGTGCAATAAATTGTTGTCAGAGTGTACAGGTCACGCGTAAAAGGAGAGATGACTAAAACTATATGAGGAATGTACAAAGTAGAGTAGTATCAAAAAACAAATTATATTTGCCATCAGTTAGACGAATCCAACAGGATTTACCTCGCAGAGTTTGCTGTCAAGGCCATCGGAGTAAAAGGTAGGAAACGCTGATTAGCTGGCTAGAATGCCGAATAATACAGGAATAAGCAAAAAAAGTGTTGGAAATGGACGAGGAACAAGATAGAACAAATAAATTCCTGATCGTGGTTTTCTTTCAGGGAAGGGTTAGCTGAAAGCTTATCAAACTCGAAAATGGTAAGACGAGTTCAATGTTTCCAGCTAATTAACCTACCGCTTTTGCTTGTGTTGGACGTGAAATGAAGTGATCATTTCGAAACTTCGGACGAGGCCTTGGAGAAAGATTCAAGAAAATTCCCTTACACCTCCTAAAGCTGGGCTGTTGATCAGGAGCTGCGGCGCATGTATAAGATGGTCTTTCCGGAAGGCATAAAGGAAAAATATCTTTTGGTGTTTGTGAAGGATGAGTGGTATGTTGGGCCAGAAGAAGAACAATAAAAAGAAAAACTCATTCACCTGCTCCACTCAGAGTAACTCTACCATCGAATTTAGCAAACGGTTAAATGTTAACAGGCGGAAATAAGGTGGAATATTGGACGTGATGAGAAAAGTTCCAATGGTACTTCCCAGGAAAGTTTCAGGCATCGATAAGGAGAATGGGGCAAATGATCCTCTCATGAAGCCTTCCTGTAGTCCGTCATTTTTCACGAAGATGCGGTAGCAAGTGCCAGTAATTTGATAAATGCCGATAGAGAAAGATAGGAATATCGTTGCAGCTTACAAAGCTGTAACGTTATTCAAAAAATCCCTTGTTATTCGACGTTTATGAAAGCCTGAATGCCAAACCTAATCTGAAAGGAAATCACAAGTAAAGCCGCCTTTCGGATGAGTTCCAGCTGTGGTTAGGTGGTTACCGGTGTAAAGTCCATCGAGGCCACTGACAGATTTCTCAAGCTCTATCTTTCGTGCTGTAAGGGTTCACTATGCAGATTACCTTTAGCGCTCAGAGGAATTCAACCACCTTTTCCAACTCCTACGGATAATCAAGTTGTCGAATCCTTAACAGCACTTCGTTTTAAAGCAAGATGTCCCTTTGTCTCAGGGAGTTGGACCGCGAAATGTTCTTAAGAAATTGTAATGACAACTAATCAACGGCTTCGTCGCGGTAAATATCCAAATTCCGTGGGTATTCTACATTGTGGCGATGAGCCATAAATGTGGTTTCTGATGGGTTTGTGGAGGAAAAGTAGATCAGTTTCCTGCCCTCGTAGCCAACCAGGCTGTAGATTTGCGAATTTGCAAAAGTAGCTCATAGTCCAGGACTATAGCAGGACCTATCACTTGCTTTGTGAATGATCACGGTATATTCTCAATGGGTATTCGGTCACACTGTCATGCATTGGGGCAAACCGTTTATCCACAATACAAAGTGGTCTAACATGGGTCTTATAGACGTCGAGCTTGGTTTCCCGTAAAACAAACGTCCTATGACGTTTTAAAACTAACCTACGAACCCTCCTCAGTTGAGTAGCTAAGTGTCTCGAGGATCTCAGTGGGCAAGGTTAATGAGACTTCAAATCCTACGCTGTTGTTTTGCTCGCAGTTGCTTAACCACCTACGCTAAAGAGCTCAGGTGGAATAAAACATACATACTTCAGGGTACTGCTGTTTTTATCAGAGAAATTCATCAACCAATTAGTTCTTTAAGTGCTCAATGGAGTGACCTCCTGAAGTGTTACTGATCATTGTGTTTGAAGGATAAAAGTCGGAAGTCTGTAATGTTTTTAAGACGTCAGCAGAGAGAAAAAGAATGCCGTGACAGAATACGCTGAGTATATACATATATTTATGTCTGCATAATTTAGAAAGAGTATCTGTCCTAGAGCGCTGCCTTGAATGAATAAAATAGATATAATTTTTGGTGCTGACATTGTCGCTTACTCCCAATGTCTGATGGGGCGAATAAAAATAAAAATAAAAAAAATCTAAGGGCCCAATGGAGTCACAGGATTTTACGTTGGCAAAACCCAATAGTGAATAACTCGGTTAAAAGCTTTGGTCCTATCAAGAAAAACTGCAACCATCCCTCTGCCGTCGCTCGCAGCCACCGTTATGAGATTTAAAGAAATGGTCTTACAAATAAAACAAGAAAGGTGTCCAAGAAAACCATGCTGGGCCTAAATTATAAGACTGCTTGAGAAGATACCTCGGAGGCCTGTCTTTGTTCAGCCCTTTAATGATCCTGACGAAAAACGGCTCACGAATGGCAAACTTATAGCTTGATGGGTCTTGTTTTGATGCCGTTCCGTAAAACGATATAATAACTGAGGTTGTCCATTGACCGGGATATAAACCTTAGCGCATAGGGGGTTAAATATACCTGAAAACAAAAAGGGAGCATCGGATCCACTTTACCCGAAGAAGGCCGCAAGCAGAACTTCTAGTCCAAGGCAATAACACAGACCAATACTTAACAGAAAGATGACGTATCATTTGAGCAAAGAGAGACCAGGGACAGAACTTCCGAGGAAATAAATGTAGGGAAATGATTAAGCGTGAAAAAATCACTTCTTAACGCGAATGTCAGAAGTAGCTCATAAGGTCTCCTGCTTGTATTGTTCTTTGTTTACGTGAGAAATTTGCAGAAAAGAAAACGAATAGCTGGAGTGGATTAAGCTTTTTTATATTTCTATATTTTCACTGAAACCTCTGCCTTTCTGTGGTTGCAAAAACATTTTATTCTTGTAGTCTCTTTATTCACCCCGTGTAAGAAGTAGTACATCGAGAAAGGTAAACCGATCGTTCTAATAAAAATACTTTGTGGTTTCAAGAGTCGTTCTTTCATTCTGGATATTTGTTCAATTTTGCAACGTAAATTGAACCATCGCCAGGTGCAACCGAATTGAACAAAGATTACAGGTAGAATGGAGCTTGTCTGGGATCTTTTGTGGCCCCTAAGACAGGGAGAAATCATTCAAATTTTGGGCAAAAATAATTGGTCCCATTTAGCTTAGCGGAACACCTGATTAACGGGTAGTATTTGGTGGATTCTTGTAGGAGTAGAAGCCCAAAGGAAACCGTGGAGTGATCACTACCAGGAGGTGTATTTCGTACCGAATTGGAAACCTGGTTGAGGCCCGGGGCAAAGATTCATCCCAGATTGTTATTCAACCTCGTTGGAGAGAACGTATGTTGAACCCTCTCCCCAAAGCAGAAAGTAGCCAAAAAGTCAAGCGAGTTTCCGGGGACTTAAATGTTGGTCAACCGGGTTTTCCCCTGAGGGGTTTTGCGGTTTCATGCCAACTTTTATCATAGATTCTCTCCCATGTCCGCGGTTACCCTTTAAAATGGATGCAAGAAACCGTCCTCCCATTTTTTCTCCATCCTCGTATGTAACGTTTTTGAAAATAATGCTCTCTTCATCACTTTGGTGAGCGGCAGTATCCACAATATTGTTTATCCCTGAATTCGAAAGCGATTCGTACTTACTGCATAAACTCGTATCATTTTACTTCACTCAATTTTTCCTCAGTTTTATGACACGGGCACTGATATCTGTGACTCATCGTTTGCAAATTTGGTATTCCTTTTTCGTGTTTATTAACTTTCTTCAATCTGATCACGCTTCCACGTGCATATCCGGACCACTGAGGATTTTCTACTTGCGGGCTACAATAAGATTAGTAAAAGTTACACGTCTTGATTGTCCTTGGTCTGAAAACAGAGATGAAAATTTACATCCCTTAATTTGTAGCCAAAATGAATGAACCTACCACGTTAAGAAAAAGCACAGCCGGAAGGAAAGAACGAAGATGCCATAGTGCTTACTGCTCCCTGTGGGTATCAGTAGAATTATTGCTGAAGCTTTATTAGCCCCGGCCGCTAAGTGCCCCGCGCAACCTGACCTGACTTAATCCGACCTAACGACGTAAGGTGAGGTGATAGCTGCCTTATTCTCGTTCCTTTAACGAAGTTCAGAATAATGTTCATGCACATACTGTGCCTTGGTCTCTTACAGTTTCTGAGTTGTGTTGTTACTGGTCGTGGTCTTGTATATGCCGGCGGCTAACATATCAGACCCCGAAACTTATAGGCATTAGATTGTTGGCTATGCACAGTTCCCAAGCTTTTTATATCTTCTGTTTGTGTCTAGCCAAACCAAACTCCCTTTTCCCCAGTACCATTTCACCAATTATGCCTACCAGTCTATCAATTTCTGTATCATATGCTGCCTCCTCAGTTCAGCACCACGTGCTCCCTACTTGGGCCGTCGGCCAACAATGTCCCATTTCCTGGGAGTGACCAGTAAATAGTGTCTTGCTTGTCGGTTTTCCTTTTCACTGCTGAGCCAACCCCGGCACCCTTTTGTCGTCCTGAATTTGAATGGGACTCCAGTTCCTCCACCACTGCGTTCCTTAAAACATGCATACGCTTTTTACCTCCCTGGTTGGTCACATAGTCCCTGTTATCAGCAGGATTGACAGAAGCTGAGAAGAACGTCTGATATTATATCAAACAAATCTTCTGATAATTATTCTGCGACGCCCAGCGTCCCGTTTACTTACTGACCGCTGCAGCCTAATAACAAATATGCAACCGTCGTGACCCATCTAGGATGCATTTATCGCTCTCCTACTGCCGACAAACGTGAGTTGTTTTTTCCGTGTGATACCTCCGGCTACACCGCCTCTCCTCTTTCTGGACCCAAGATTGTTGACTCTGACCTCAACTTCACTGATATATGTTGATGCAGACTTTTGGCTCTTTCAGCACTGGCTGAGGTTGTTTCTAGCGATCATCTGGAAGGATCGGTGCAACATGTAACAACACCCACTAGGAATGATAACACGAGGGACCCCAATTTACCCAAGGTTCCTCGGATTCTTAAGCTTCGGCCAAGCAGGGCTTCTTTGTCAGTACCCACAAAACAGTAACTACTTTCACTGTTCATTTTGCTCATCTACACCCTAATAATCTCCCACTCTAAACAATTACTACAACTCAGCTGGCAATCGCTCTCCATCTTCATAAGTAACATTGACCAGAATAGCTTCTTCCTTAAGCTGGCCCTCACCTAGACTCTGATGGGTTCGAAGTTAACACGACAAGCTGAACAATAGAGCTGACCACTATTATTCTTTGTACTGCCGATCAAAAAGCGAAACTTCCCCACCTAAAAAGCAAACACCTTAATTTACTGAGGTCTTATCGTCAATCTCACGAATTCCCCTCTTACGTTAATCTGAAAAGTATTTTCCACAGTATTTGCACAAAAACTATAGCAGTTCCTCCCAAGGAGGAAACGTAGGCTCCACGCATCCCGACGGCACCCTGAGAATCTCGAAACAATGTGATAATACCACTTTAGATGATAAGTCAACCACCTGAATCGTGGTTCTACCTAGTGGGAAATCACTGACATCGCATTGTGAAATACCTGAAGCTTTTAACCGCTGATTTGCCTCCACCATCACAAGGCCTGATAACTTCATCTCACGAGTTATATAATCCAGTATCGACTCCTACTTATCCACTGTCTTTTGGAAACCGGAGAAATACCACGATTTCTCTCCCCACACAAAGCGGCAGACTATCTAGGACCTGACGGATCGTCCCCAGCAGCCACCACCAGCTGAGTCCTCGAGCTAACGGTAATATTGCCTAACTTTTCCACTCCCTCCATGATTTTCGGCCAAGCGTCCTCCAATAGGGAGCGGTCAGTCGCCCTCCCACGACATTAAAAACGATCGTTGCACGAGTTACCCAGTTGCTGTCCGATAAGTCACATACGCTGTCCTCAGAATATTGATGAACCTAGTCAACGGTTTTCCGGTTACCCACCTTCTCGGGTTCAACTTACCTAGTATTAGACAGCGTGAATTCCCTAGGCCCGTTGTTGTAATATCTGCCGGTTTAATTCCCTAAATCTTCTCACCAAAATCGGGGATAGCGGTATGGCTTTTGTTCTCGTTTACCCCCATATGTCCAAAGCTTTTGATAGTGTCCTTCTCCCATACTTCACCGCCAAAGTGAGCTTCTTTGAGGTTACCGACCTCTTTTTTCTCGGGCGTATTTTCACTTGCACCAGAGGTTCCAGGTTTTTCCTATCGACGCCATACTTCTAACCCATAACCCGTTACCAGTGAGGCTGCACAGAGCAGTGTACAGTGCAGCGTACCAGGTCTTTTAATCTTACCCGTGTACATCAATGAAGCGCTCGGTCACTTGTTCTACTGTACTCTTTTTCTCTTACCTGATGCAGTTGAAACTGTCCGCCTTTTTATTCCCATCAATATTGTCGCTGCACTGGACCTTTTGTCCCTGGCCAGTGGAATGCTTCCTGGTTGAAATTATTTTCAAACGAGAGGCACTATTTTATAGGTGCCGTCTGCTTCTTTGATTCCCCAGCGTTGTCCAATCACCATTTGCATGTAGCCCTACGGTCTGCGACTTTGGTCCGGATTTCTCGGCCTCCAAATTTTCCAAGCGCGCAATCATTCAAGCAGTCAAGGTTAGGGGTGGCCTCTGTTTTATTTTTCGGCCCTCAAATCGTCAAGAAAGAATTGGGCATATTCAAAAACCATATATCACAGCCTTACTCCAGTACTGCCCATTGACCTACTCGAGCATGTCCAAATCTGACGGAACTGCTCAAACACCTGAGAGCTTTTCCCAAGAAGGCCAACTGGATGGCCAACTGCTTGAACCTGTGAAGACCTTCACCAAATTCACAATTCCGAACCCCTGAGGCTGACCGAGGGTAACTAAATCTACCCTTCGAATACAACCGTCTCCTCTGAGCCACTCAGCTTCTCACCTAACACCCGCTGCCTCCTCCGTCGTTGGCCCTTGACTGTTATCACACATCCAGATGGAAGTCTCTTGAGGTCCTATTTCTTCTCCTCAGTTTATTCAAAAGTCCGAAGGAAGCTTACGCTGAAAGTTGTACACCCTCAGACTGAAACGCTTTTCTAATATAAAATATTTGCGCTCTTAACCGTCACCCAGATCCTTCAGTTGACGAATTTCGCCATCTGTGGAGATTGAACTTTTGGAAATGGACCCGACCTCCGTGCAGAGCAACTTGAGATTTGGTGAGACACTGTCAACTCATTCCCCTGTCTCTATTGAACTTATTCATATACTGATAACATCTTCCGTTTATGTTTCGCTGTGGCGCTGTTTATTGATGTAACCCTCCAGCACATCCTGACCGAGGATTTGAATTCCGCCAACTTTTGCTTCCCTGGCACTTTGTCTTACTTCAATCTGTATTTTATACCTATTCATCACTGCAATGACTAAATACTTTGCCAATATTCTCTCTAGATCACTTCAGTCATCTCAGGGCTGACTGCTTATCCGGAGTAATACACCTGTTTGCCTGCAAGATTCACTCTTGGATAGATATCTGCATTGACAAATATTTGTAGCACGTAAGTGTTTGCCTTCCTCTGCGCGCTCACGATCAGAATAAAGTTTTGCCTGCCAGTGAACACACTGACCTAGGCTGTCAAAAAAACCCCAGGATTGCCAAAACCTTCAAGTGCGTGCTGAATGTGTTATGCGTAATGTCCATGTTGATTGGAAAATTCCTATTCTGCTCACATACCTATACTCTATGACCAATTTTGAATTGCCTCCTAAAACCTTATTCATGCTGACACTGTTTTGTGGTCGACAATTATTCCACGCTTGGCGCACTTTTTCTTTTTATGGTTGTGCTTTATTACTGAGGTTACTTTGAGGACAGTTGGTACGGTAGTGAGATGCACTGATTCAATACCATTTTGTTTTATTACTCCTCGATTTCACATTCTCGCTCACGTTGACTAACCGTAGACCTTTAGCTCGTTTACGCTGATTTTTGGCCGCCACGCTTAGGAAATTGTCCTTTGGGCCTGATTAAGCGTGGAGAGCTTGTTCTATTTGTTTGGACTCCGGGACAGGTATTTATTATTTACTTATTTTGGCCAATTGTTCCTCTTTCTACAGGATTTTGTCCTATATTTGGCCACCTTTTTGGCTGGATAGTGACTGAGGCTCACTGTCAAAGGTATGATTGTGTTTGTACTTATATTTCTACTTGCTTATAGTGCCGTAGAATTTGCAGAGCAATCGTGTTCTCGATTTGTGTTCTGCATCGATTTGGGCTACGCGTTGCTTTGAGGCTCCAGGGTGCTATCCAGAACGAGTGAAACCTATTAGTCGGTGAATCGTTAATCGAATCGTTGGTCAGGCTTCACCCGGACCAGGACTTGAGAGTTTAGGTCGTTACACGATGAGCGTGGCTTCTGTTCTCTCCACTCCACCTCCTGTAGCAAATAGGTGAGTTGTTGACAGAACAATTATTATCTGAAAGGAACTCAGTGATGAAGAGAAAATGCAAACAAGTGCAAGTATGTTCTTCCTGAGTGGCCTACATGTGGGGAAAGCCGGTGATTACTTATAAATGCACTCTTTCCGAGAAAAAACTATCCGTGGTAAAGAGAGAGTTCTGCCCATGACTGAGTACAAACGATTGGAATTCTGACGGCGAGACCGAATAACACGGGTTCGCTGAGTCAGCGTCTATTTGTGCCATCAACCAGACCGCCTTTGCGGCAATACGTTTGGGGTACAAAAAGGGTGAATCTAGTTTGGTATTCCATCTCTGGCACCCGGATACCAGGCAATACTTGGGTCCCGCGGATGACCTAAGAAAGCGGAGACGAGCCAAGCATTCTGATCTTTGCCAAAGGGCTGCATAATTAAGTGAAATAGATGAGGGACGGTTGGTATTGGAACAGTGTCAATCAGACTTGTGTAAAACAGTGACTGTGGATGCAGTTTTATCTGAAAGAGCTAACGGTTTAATCTTCTGCAAGCAGAGCAGTCGGAATTGTCTCTAGCTGGAGGGAGCCAATCGTCTCTACAACAAGCATAAAAGCAACGAAAGTCCCTGTGGCTTTAAAGAACATGTACACCGCCTAGAGTGAAGGTCCCGATCGATTGCACTTTCCGAAAACATTTTTCGTCATGGATTTATTTACTCAAACTCAGTCATCTGTAGGTCATTACGATTTAGATAAAAGCGAGCTTCAATATACCCGCGGGAACCGGTTTTCATTTTCACACCAGCTTCGTGATGCATTAAACGTCTTTCCGTTCTGGAAACCCAAACGAGCCTGAGTAAGGTGCCCGAGGCCGATGTTCTGCTTTATCTATTGGTAAGGAGGCTTGCGTACATTTGAACAGCTTTTTACGCGCCTGCACTGGTTTGTTTCCTTCCTTAGTCTATACTGTACGCGGGTCACTCACGTGCTAGGTTGAGAGTTGGGTGCGGTGGGAATGGTTTAGTGGCCAAAACGGGTAAGATGCCACCGGCCACCCAACAACCAAAGGGAGCTGGCAAACAATAACTCTGCTGGCATCGAATATTATTCGGCTTTTACCAAATCGCTAAAACCTGGCAAGACGATGTGAAGAGTCTGATACCATTTCCGATTTTCAAGAGCTCTCTAGGCTGTTTTGACTTGTTTATAAACATGCTCGATCAAAACTATTATCAGCTTTGTGATACTCCATATTTCTTCACTTTTTATCGAAATGCATTCATCGGGGAAGTAAGGGAACCCGGGAAGCGGATTTTTTGATTGGTGATCGCAACATCAGGAGATCCTGGTAGGGCCAACCACGTTGTAGTAAAGTACGTGCCCTTGTTTTGGATGAGCTTTTGATTAGGATACTGACTCGACTTGCCTCAGAAAAACCGTCGACACCCGTCAACGAATGGGTAAATCACACGGATGAGGGGAAGAACCATCTGGATCGCTGTGTTTACGATAAAAATGTGCCTGTAGCATGGAAAACTTGACAGGAACACTTTTTGTGAGCTCTCTTTAGATCGCCGACTTTTCTGCACCGATGATTCCGGGTTTTCCAGGTTCAAATAACTCATAGCGCTGGGCCTCCTCCCCAGGCCATCGGATTTGAGCCTTTTGCTGGATTCAGAGGTGGGTCTCATTTCAAAAAAACCACTGATGGGAGGTACCTAGGCTCGTTTGAAACTAGTTGGTTTCTGAGCACCCCAGGACCTTTAGGCTTTCTGCAAACATAAAGCACGGCGATTTGAAGCCAGCGGTATGTAGTTCACACAAACCAAGGGACCCAAGTAGGTGCTGCCGCCATTGGGGAATTCGTGTCCCCAAATTTGAAGTAGAATCGGCGATCAGCTGAGAATGCTTCTGGCCATTACATTTTTTGCGCAGCCAAGCCCATCCCTCAGGCTTATTAAGGAGCAACCCTCGGTTCACGCGGTCAAAATCCGTGTGGGAGTCCACACAACATAAATTCCAGTTCTCTTACTGGCCAGACCTTTTGGTTGCCTAATAAAAAGAGCTTGGCAAGTTGGTAAAGCAGGACCTGTCCTTACCAACTTCGTGCCGTTCATCGACGATCAGGTCGTCTTCGTCCAGACAGAACACCGAAGCCTGTTGGTATGTTTTCCAATACCTTCAGTATCATTGACAGCAGGCCAACAGGTCCACAAGTTGGACAGCAAACTAGACCTCTCGCATTCAAGCGAGTTTAACCAAAGGTGAAGGTTAAAAAAGCAATCAGATGAATCAGGGAGGTTCTGAAACATTAAAATACAAGAAAGTGGCCGGCTAGCAAATAAAGATGAGATAACTGGGGAGACTCAGCTCAATGGTGGAAGTTTCACTGGCATCAGAATGTACGCTCTCAAAGGGTGCCAAGCTGACTTCGAGGCAGCCTGCTTAGAAAAACCACATTTACTGATGAAATTCTGTCCAAAGAAGACGAAATCGACTAGGTTTGAACTTAGGCCTGTTTGTTTTGGTCGACGATGACCTCAAAATGATGTGAGTGCTGGTCATGCTTATGCTCGCCACACACCGTGGGCCGGAGCTCTAGTGCAACCCGCGACCCGTGACTCGTTCAAGTGCAATCGTTTTTTAAGTAACCTAGCATGTTTAGAAATCCTGCAAAAGGCAGCGTATTCCCGCGCTTGTATATATACTTCCCGTGAAAAGCTTCTACTAGGAATTCAAAAAAGGCGCCTGCCTGCCGAGAATGCGTCAGGCTTACCGACATAAGGTGCAGAGATAACAGGATAAATGGCGTTTGGAAGCGG
Source organism: Fasciola hepatica (assembly GCA_948099385.1). Classification (NCBI taxonomy): domain Eukaryota; kingdom Metazoa; phylum Platyhelminthes; class Trematoda; order Plagiorchiida; family Fasciolidae; genus Fasciola; species Fasciola hepatica. The sequence goes on along the minus strand of CANUEZ040000112.1, from coordinate 1,223,462 downwards.
TTGACAACTACGGCCGTGAATCAAACGACGGTCTAATAGTGGCCGAAAAACCAAAAGTGCGAGCTGCAGAGGATCATACGTGGCCCGGCAAAGAAAGGAGTACATAGCGGGAAACGATTAGAGTGGACTCACAAGAGCATGCGTTACACTCGCTGTCGAATTAGGACCGGCTTGGTCTGGAATAATAAATCAAATTTTGTTTATGGGGGGCAACGAGGATGCCGACTGCCAGAAGTAATTGCAGTGCCACAGCAAGCGCATGGGGCTTCGTAGTGGGGCTTCCACAGGCGCCATTTCCGTTGAACCGCGATCGGCACTTTGCCGTGGTTTTGGAGTGATCTTTAGTTATATGAGCGCGCCCATGTGCGTATACGTTTTGATCTTTCTCCGGTGTGGTCCGGCTGGCCGTCTTGAGGGTGGGAGGCCTCAGCCAACGTAAACTATGCATATATCTTCGTCGCAGACTTTCTGATCTTCAGGAACTGCCGGTAAAATTTTGCGCTCTTGTTTTTCAGAGGCTGTTCATTTGTCAGCCCTCACATGTGCAAGTCTTTTAGGCCCTAAAAGACGACCGCGACCGAAGATCAGACTTGAAGCGTAGAAGAACTACCGGCTATGGAGCTATGCTTTTCCGTTAAAGCAGCTGCCAGTCGCCTGGTAATACTGCTGGATTCCACCACGAATATTCTGAAGAAACAATGCTACAAGTGTTACCGACCCCATCCAGCCAGTTCTGTGATTAGTTTTCACATAAGCACAACTCAACAAGCGTAACGCGGTGACATTTCTTTTTACAGACGTATACACTTTCCATCAAAAAAACCGCAGAGGTTATCAACACGAGAGGAGCGAAAACACGCAGAGTCTTCTTGACTAGTATAAAAGTAATAGACAACGAGAAGTGAAGGTGAATGTATTACGTGGCACGCGGAGTTGATGAATTTTCGGTATCGCGTTTCTTCCCAGCGACGAAAACTCAATGTTTCATCTGCGCGCGATGGGGGACACTTTTTGATTACCTTGGAATTTTATGTTTGCCATTGATAATGATAGTGCTCTCCCAATAGGAGACAGAGAGCCGAAAAATTTCGTAACTGTTTTCACGGAATTGCGTAAGTAGGCATTCTTTTTCTCGGAGGATCGGAAACAAGACCCCGGCACCCTGACATTAAGTCCCTTTTACCTAATCCCGTTGGGCTTTCGCCTGCTAGGTCATCACAAATGGAGTGCATACTATTTGAAGCCAAAAATTCCGGATGGACTGAGGACCGGAAGTGAACCTAATTGTACTTAGATTCCCGCCGCACTGCTGGGGAGATTTTGTGGGACTATCGTTTGGCTGCTGCGAATTTTCCCTACTGGAGGAAGGTTACTCGGTCTTTTTAGAGACTAATGTAGCCTGACTGCCGATTCCATTGTTTAATAAGCTCTATTTTGCTTAGTTCATGTCTCGGTGGAAGGTTGGTTAAGTGGTCGTTGTGAATCATGGTCTCAGTGCTCGCAATGTGGATGGAGGGCGCCTCAGGCTTGCTTTGCGTTATACGCACCCAATTTGATTTGCCTGAGAAAGTGATAATTTCTGCGTGAGAGCATGTCTGTATATTCACTGATGCAAGTGCATACGTACGAAGAACGCAGGGCACACTGAGAGGTGAGATAGCCTTGTGAATATTGGAGCAAACTAGTTCCGTTCGAAACTGTGCCAGAGGAAAGAAGCCAAGTGATTCTTTATTTCACAAATATGCTCCCTTGGTGAAAGAGTTAGATCTCATCCTCACCCATTTATTTCATATGCAAGCTGGGATGGGTCATATAGGGCGCCCACAAGTGGGTAATGGCACTCAAAGATGGTCCTTCTTTTCACTTTTTGCCCTAGGCATACAGGTTCTTCGTTAATACTACTTAGTCCCAGACAACGGCGGACCTATTCGGTCGTAGAACCGCTCTCCTTGTGAAACTTGTCCTGTCACCTGCAACTGCGGGTGCACTCCCGCTGTTGGGGACAACCTGATGACATTCGTGATAAATTTTTCGACGCATCACTAGGTGCTTGATAAAAGCGATAGCCCAACGCACCCGTAGAGGTCATCCGGACAAAAGTGTAGGGTTGCGTGCGATCAAACGTCCAAAACCAACCAATCAAAATGTCGACTTCCTCTAGTCTTCAATTTTTCCATTTACTCTAAATTCGTAGCCGCTCTTGCCCAACAAAACAGCCCCAACCGTACGGAGTAACCGGGTTTCCTCCGTGCATAAATTAAGCAGACTCTCAGTTCGCCTATGTTGAGGTAATTGTCATTCTTGAAGGCGTAAATGAAATGCTCCATGCCAGTTCATCAAAGCTGCGAGGAAAGTGTGTGCAAATGTCATATCGGTACACATGAGTGATTGAGAAGGTTGGCCGGAGTAATGATATCCCACAAAAACAGCCTCGGTTTTGTGCCGATCATTTAGAAGAAGGTTTTCGTGCTTTGAAGGTAGCTTCACCGGTTATGCGAGGGACAATGCTCAACCGGATATTATTTTAACGTGCTTGCTTTACTGAAATGATCAAGCAAAGCCAGTCCACCTCACTTGTTTTCTGTGCCAACTGATTCCGTTTCTTCGGTTTTTCATTTACTTTCTATCCATTAACTGTCAGTTGAACGGATCACCGGTTTCCTTCCCATACTCTTATTCTCTAGAGAGAGAAACATTGACGCTTGGCATTGCCGCCATCAAGACCAACTTATTTTTCCCTTCCACAATTATGTCCGTCATTAGCTTCTCAATTAGGATTGACAGTCAACCGCTGTTCATTTTGCTGCTTCAAGGTATGCACGCCTACGCACATACACGGACGTGTCCAGTTATTCTGCCTTCGCTCGAGGCTTCTCGGCCCTGTGAGCTTTGTGGTAGTCAGGCCTCCCGACAATAGATAATCCGATCCCTAATGTGGGACGGGGACAAAAAAGTGTTTCACTGTTCTTCTCGGTCGATCCCAGTTCTTTATATTTCACAATAAAAAATTGCAAAGTGTGCGCGGCCTGCATCTTTCGAGATTCATCAGTGATGGTAACTACAACATTTTCCCGAATAATAAGCACTGGAGTAGAACGTTGAAGACGTATGCTTTCCGAGGATGCTTGCTTTATTTTTGAAGCACGGTGCCTAATAAAAGCTACGATGACGGGGCCAACCGTACATCTTTAACTATTCCAACGGTTTCCCATTAAGCATCTATGAGTAATAATCCCACTCTCTTTCTTGTTTCAGCTTTGCTTATCTGTACAAGTTGAATATAGTCTCCGCCTGTTTACTCCTGCTTCCTGTTCGGTGATGATCGGCTAGGTCCTTACGTTTCTAGTGGTTTTTCCGTGCCGGCCTACCTAGGAAGAACTATCGTCAGATGTGGGTGGGTGATTTGTTGCACTGTCATAATATTGTATATTTCAGATACCGCGTAATACGTTGTTCCGACTTATCCCATGTTCTTTCTCGTCCTGTTGTGTATTCACGTTAGTATACCGTCTCTAAAAGATAGTCTGGATTCCTCTAGTTCGGGGTCACGAGCACTTTTGTTAGAGCTGTACTCCTGAAGACTGCCACGTTCAAAAGACTATTCCGGTATTTGACCGAAGTCCAGCTTAGGCAGACCGCACACAAAACAGCCACCCATAGGGTATCAGGTCCACCAAGCGTTATCGAAAAAGAAACGAGAGTAATGTCATAAGAGTGACAGTCAACTGGTGCATGCAAATAAAAGTGGGAAAAAGAGATGGATGGCAGGAATAGCAATCCTAGATACTTCTTCGGAAGCTGCTGAAGCTTTGATAGTTTGAAGAGCCACTGTGTGTCAGCAACCGTAAAGGTAACTGCCTCGCCAATCGTGTTAACCGAGAGACCAGACGCTAGGGAGGGCATCGACAATCCACCCGAGACCTTGTGGTAACATGGGAATGTGACTTCAGGAAACCCTGTTCCGTCCATCAACGTCTATAATACAAAAGGCACTATTACATTAGCATGAAACTTCTGTACCGGACTTCCGATTATGTGTCTCATTGCTCTAAATCTTTGTCACAAATCGGACCCCGACCGTTGACTTGGGCATGGGCCGCTCAGCTTGAACTCCGTTGTCAATGTATTCGACAACTTCACATTCTGTTTTGAACGTTCTGCGGTAATTCAGCTGCAGTTATTATATTATTAATAATAATAACGCAATATTTCTGGACCGTGGTTGACAGGCACGCATGATCAGGGTTTACAATATCACTGAATGAGATGGGAAATTCACAAATTTCAAAGAGGGATTCGCACATCACGGCAACAATGGAATAGGGTTCAGGAGAGTTTAAATGAAGCGAAGCGACCAGAGAATACAGGGCAAGTACGAGTTACTTTGGAGTCAACTGCCGCAGTGGTGATGAATCGGTCGGATGTGGGAAAGTTCAGACGGATATTGGCTTAGGAGCCAGGAAATACAATATTCACAAGAATGATGCAAGAAAAAGGCCAGTAATGCCTACTCATGTTCACTTAAAAAGGTGATTGGTGTTGAGGCAAAGGAAGCAGGGAAGAATGTCATGAAGGTTCGCAGGGGAATTCTAACTTTCATAGATTTGTGGATATGAAAAGGAATGCTCTCCCTTGAAGAGGCGAGACAATTTCCATGAGCAGTAGTGTGTGTCATCTAGTGTCGGCAGTTCGCAGCTGGTTTAAGATGGATGAAGTTCCAAGAAGGAGTAATCAGCAATCGGAATGTCGTGTCCACGAGGAACAAAATAGGGCAAGACAAAGGCGAAAACCTTTGTAATAGGCCAGGCTATGCTGGTAAATTGGCGAACACATCATTCTGTTGATCTTTTTGTGTCTTTTCTGTTTCCGTTGGGCTTTCTGGGCAAGGGTTGGCCGCGGTTTGTGTTCACCCGTTTCATAATGGGAAGGAGGAAGGCATCGCCGAGTCTGGATCGATCACTATTTAATTATGAGTCCTCGCACGGTGGCTTTGACATCGGGAGGCTCTTGTAGTGAGAATTCCTCAGTAAGCCCCAGATGGGCATATGCAGAAATACTGGGACTTCTTGTGGGTGAAACCCGGTGGCTAGATCGTATTTGCGGTAGCCGGTTTTTGGTGCCGTTGTAGACGGGCAGACAAAAGGATGAGCTGTCAGCGAAATATATTACGGCCAGGCAATGTGATGGCCGGGTAGTTCTAAAATTGAAAAAGGGAGGATCACAGTCTGGGAGATGTTCCAGCTGGGGGTCAGCGTGAGAAAAATAAAAGATAAAAGTACGGAGGTTGGAACTGAGGCAAGATGGTCTTAGTGAAACGGGGAGTCGTTGGTATTGTAATTCGGTGTCCGTGAGGGCTAACTGCGCTGGCACCGCTAAGCGAAGTTATTGATTACCAATTCGGCCGTTCACCGGAAAGTCCCATACTTCGGGGTTAATAAGGTCGTGGAGGCGCATTTGGATTATAGGGTCTGAGGGATACGTGAGAAATCAGCAACAAGATGAACCTGGGGGGCAAGTTTGCATATTAGGCCTGGGGGATATTTGACAAATCCCATCTTGGAATATCCACAGGTCTAATGCTGAGGGCTGCTGTTAGGTAAGGTTGTATTCTGGAGCGTGTGCTGGATTCTAGGACAGGAGGAACGCCGCTTTCTTACGAAAAGGAGGAAAAATATATAAGTGGGCGGAAAAAACGGACATTTTTCTCTACTTTCTTACACGTATGTTTATATACACAATAACATCTACATGGATATGATTAGCGCTTTGTTGAGACTTGTTTGTCGTCTGACGTATCGACCATTTGTTGAGAGCCACTGCGGTTTTGTAGCTGACGTCAACAAACATGCCAGGCGCGCATGGAAGGGTACGAGGTGGTTGAAAATTAGAGCAGGAGGTGGATAGGCATATGTGGAGAGACCAATTTGCTATCACCCCAGTAAGCCTCGTGCGTAAAAACCAAAACCATGTCAAGCGGACAAGGGCGGTGTGGGGTTTTCCCTTTCGCAGGGTCGGGTCTGAGCTGATGGGAGGCACCCATGATTGAAGGTTGCCATTCCCTTCACGGCCCGATAATAATGGTATTTACCGATCAAATCGATCCCACTAGGTCTTTTGTGTTCTCAGCGTTTTCTTGGCTTTTTTCTCAAACAGAGGGGTGGTTTAGCTCGCGTAGGACCTTTCTATAGCCCCTCCGCCCGACAATAATCTTTCGCGCATATGTCGTTTTTGCAACTGCTGGAGGTGGTCCGTTTTCCTCACGTCCGGAAGCAACTATGGTGAAGGTGCCGCTGACATCAGAGGTTTCGCCTGCATGGGTCGAGAAGATACAGAGTGGGGCTAAGCAAACACACGGGGTAGGACAATTAGTGCTGTAATGCATGTGTCTGCATATATGTATCAGTCTCGTACGGAGCCAGACCGTGTCTAAGACTGACAGAGGCCGTCTCGGCGCGGTTGAGCTATCGCAAACAAGGAGAGAGGATATCAGTCTTAAGTAGGTGGTGGATTCAGAAATCTTGGCGACACAGACTAACTTTCATGCCGGGAAATATAAGAGGCGGAAGTTGAGGCCAACAGGTAGCTTTCGGTGGGTGAACGTATGGAATGAGAGATTTTTGACCAGGATGATTGAGGAAAGCAAATTAGGGCCAGACAAGGAAGCTGAGGGGAGCGGAAGCCAGAACAAATAAGAGAAAAGTTGAAGAATCAAGAAGTAAAGTAGTGGGCGATGAAACTTAATGTCCTAAGATCCAGAACCACCAAACCATTTGATGCTAGGGGAAAACATCAACGGGCAAAAGTCTTGAGCCAGAGGAAGGTTGTTTTATATGGCTGATCTGGAACTATATAGCGAGGGAGGCAGTAATTGTCTAGACACAGTTGTGAAGACCAATTAGTGATTTAGATAAGGCAGAGGCCTAGAGTCTGTCGTTAGGCAGGGCATGGCGGGTTTGGGGTATGGTATCATAATCCTAGTAGTGAAACCCGTTTTCGAAGGCCAGCTCGACGGATAGCATAGAGCGGAGGGGAGACGGAGGCTAGGGTTCTAAAGTTCGATGCCTTCTCCATAAACTCGATCCTCAGACATGCTGATCTTATTCAAAGATACACAGATGACTAACGGTAAGTTGCGATTTTAGGGCACGGCTTAACTGGGTTATCGACGCATATTTGTGAATGGTCAGAGGTACCTTATTCCAAAGCTTCGAGTACTTAATAAGGAAGGAGATGTATCTTATTGCCAGCCTCGACGGCGGATGGTCAGACCGGAGTCTCTGTGGCACAGAGGGTAAGATGAGGGTAGGGAAAACTGTGTGGATTTGGTAGAAACGAACGCAGAGCGATGAATAAGTCTACATAGAAAACAAAAGTTAGGGCTAACATGCTTAAGCCCTACTGGGTCACGTTTTAGTAGAGTGCATTGCTCTTTATGGCTCAGTGGAGAAGAGTATCCTATTAGCTTCTTGGTGAAGGTACGCTGAACTTCCTCAAAGCATGTCCTGTCTAATTTAGACATTCCGGCAAAAATTATAGGGTAGTATTTGAGGTGGTATCTAGCTTGGGATCGGCATGCAAGGAGAATACAGAGTTTCATTTTTCGATGATCTGAGAGCTAGGCTTATTATCTGTCTGGCCCTGGCCCTCTGAAATGAGACATGTTCCGAGAATTGCAGATTGTTAGTGTATCAAAGTCCAAGATCCCTCGCTGATGAGCTTGGGGCGATGGGCACTTGCTTCAGTGACAGAGTTCCGGGAGGGACTTGATATCTGTAGGTTGTGTAGAAGCTTTGGGATGTCGAGAAGCACATCTGCTATGAAGAGCACCATTGATCAAGTTCCTTAAGATCACTATCTATTTCAGACAGCGCTGTGCTCAAATGTTGATGGCGGAGCTCATAAACGATTTTCATGTCGTCGGCGAAGAGGAAAGTTGTGCCGTGCTGCTTAATCGAAAAAATGTCGTCAGTACAGAATAAGAAAAATAGCGGACCAAGTACACTTCGTTGCATGACTCCACTAGTGACATACATAGGTTGCAGTAGATGACCATTAGCATGTACATCCTTAGTGCAGTCCGGCAGGTAGCAAGCGATCCACGATAAAAGCGGGCCATGGATACCGTAAGCTCGGGATTTTGTTAACAGTCGGGAGTGAGGAACTCCGTCGTATACCTTGGTCATATCAACGTAGATGATGATCACTGATTTTCCGTCGTCAGCTGCCGTGGTCAGTAAGTTGAAGAAATCAAACTGGCATGCGGTACAAGAACGTGATTTTAGGACGCCAAGTCGACCGCTGTGAATGAGGTTATGGGAAAGGAGGAAATCGGACATTCGCTGTTTATTCAAACGCTCTATTATTCTGGCAGCTAAATGGGTATGGTCAATAGGACGATAATTTGAAGGGTCATGCACTGGACTTATTTGGTGGATAGGAATAGTGGTTGAAGTTTTCCACTTGGATGGAAAAATGCCATGTTTAAGGGATAAGTTATAGAGACTCATAAACATAGCAGTGACGTCAGTTTCATCAAGATGAAGGGGTGCTGGGGGGATACCGCAGTAGCCGGGGCGGGAGGAGGGTCCAACAAGCAGCAGTAGGTGGGCCACTTCGTTCGGACTGAATCCAGTGCCAGGGAGAACCTGCACAGTGATGAGGGGTGCGGGTGGAGGATTTAAAGTGGCGTCAGTAATCACGGCTTCTAAAAAGAAAGTATCGGGCGCCTCAGCGAGGTCGGCTGCAGATTTAATTTGCGTGTTGTTTCCCAAAATTATATAGGGTATCCCTGAAGACTCTCTATGATTTCTGTTCTTCAGCAGTCAGGAGAATCGATAAGATCTGTCGAGAGAATTCAAGTTCGAAGCTTCTGCTTTCTCGGCAGTTCATTAGTCCGAAGATCGACGGTCACACAGAGAGAGTGGAGTTGCTATAATATGGAGAAGCCTCTGGTTTTATCGAAGATATGCAGTTTTGCATGTTTCTCTTGCAGCCTTTTCTGGTAAGAGCTGCGGGCTTGACAGCTGTTGGTCCCGATGGTGGTGATTGCTGACAAGCAACTATGTAGCTTATAGTAGAGTAGTCACTGGCTAGCTGAGGGTCGTGCTGCGGGATGTAGTCATCCCAGTTGAGGGATCAAAGAGTGGGCTTGAGGTCTATCCAGTTGATCGTGTGTAGGGGCTGTTGAGGTGGGCTACACATGCGATCGATGGGTCCGGCTGTGAATCTGCAAGGTACCATTCTATGGTCACTGCCTCGGAAGAGATTGAGGGCGTTAGTTATCACTTCCGATAGGCCAATGACGAATATCCTCTGGTTGGTGTCCTTAAATGCTGGACCCAGCGCCCTGCGCGTATGGTCGAGACAAAGTTCGTGAAGTATTGAGGTGATGGCATAGTGTCCTGGCAGATATTTGGCGCATTGAAATCGCCAGCAAGGAGTTTTGACGAAGAGGGTAGTAGTGCGAAGTGGTCAAAAGCTTTGACTACGTGGGCGATGTCTGTGATGTTTAAATTAGGTGGTCGACAAACGCAGCCCATATGGCGCGGATGGTTGGCCAGAAGAACCTTTACCCATATTGAGTCCTGGATTGCATCCAGTGTTGGATTAGAGAAAGGAATGGTAGGCGAGCTGTTTTTTAAAGCGGATTAGGCAGCCTCCTCCACGACGACGACGATTTTTTATGAAGGTTTGGTAACCAGCAATAGAAATCTAGTCTGATGAGTTAGACTCATTTAGCCAGGTTTCGGCCATGACAATGATGTCGAAGTTGGATGATAGCACTGTATTATATAGAGTGTGGGTCTTATTCGGTAATGAGCGAGCGTTAATGAGGAGCAAGATATGAGCACATGTATCGTCGTGGCTTGGAATAGGAACAACCATCGGAGGGTGTTGGTGGCCAGCACTACCAAGATGGTAAACGTCATTACGTGGACACATAACGTCTGGATGGTCATGCGTAGAAGCGATGGATCCCTAACAGGGGTAAGAAGTGGGGAGCCGGCAGTATGAAGGAGGGGTTGTTGGTAGGCAGGTAAGACTGTGTTGGGGTCGTTTTCTGAGGTGGGATTTCCGGGGTGGTTTAAGTAACCCGGTGGAAGGTTGGATGCTGAGGTAATGGGTAATGGCAAGTGAGATGGTAGAAAGTAGTGGTGACTGGGTTGAGCGGGATACGCGGGGGCGTGTAGTTATCGCTCGACCAGGACCGACGAAGTAACTGTAGTTAGTCGGGCTGGCCCACCCTGTGTTCGGGAAAAAGCTTGGAGCTTGACAGTCGAGGCCTTCGATTATAATTCAACTGGGGGTCATTTATTTGTATCATTGAAGGAGAGGGGAATTGATTACCGAGGTTGGGCGGAAGGTGATGGCGCTCAGCCAGATGATTGGGAGACTGTTTCGGCATACTTGAGGAGTATGGTACGTTCGGTCCCGATGCATGATGGTGCTTTGCTTGGTGGTCGTTTCCGCCTGTATTGCAGATTGGAGTTAGGAGGACCTTGTCAAGTAGCCGAAGTTCCAAGCTAATACCGCGAGGCGGGGTTGGCTGCCCTAGGGTGACGCAGGGTTGTGTCCTGCCCACCAGCAAGCACGGATTATTTGGAGTATACTTGGAGTGCTCGACGGGGGTTGTGAATGAGGCTCTGAGAAGACTCATGGGGGATTACTGGAGTAGCCGGGGTAGCTAAAAGCTGTGGGGGATTTGGAATTCTGTCGGTTGGTGGGCCGATTGTCTATACAGTAGATCATGAAGGAATTGTGTCCGCAAGACGGTGAGACATGGGTCAGGGCAGAAAGGCTGTTGGCAACAGACTTCCCCAGAGTTCATCTCGATGCTAAGATGGTGGGCAGAAGTTTGTCATAAGCAGAAGCAGGCCTGGGTGCACGGGGCTTTGGTGGTCCTGGGCTGATAGTAGGCATGACATGGATATCGTTGCCATTTGTGGGAGCGGAGTTTGATTGTGGAAGGCAGGGCCGTTTACTAGGAGGAAGTGCTGGAGATGGGGTGGTATTTAGTGCTGCCGGCAAAACACACGATGACAAAGACCAATAAATTTGTTTATTTGAATAATTACCGTATTTGGTAGCACCACTTGCTCCGCCTGTGTACATCGTCTGCACGCCGTTGCACTCCTCCAGTACACACACTGTCCTGCTCCAGCGATTTGGAGTTCTGCTTTGCGCGCAGCTGAGTATATTCGCTAACGTGTCACGATTCGAGGACAGGGGGCTATAGAATCTATGCGGGAGCAGATCCTGACTTAACTTAGGAGAATCCATAAGGTGGCTAGGTCTAGGTCAACTAGCGTAGTGCAGTCAACTGAGGGCGTTTTTGTTGCTGGGTGGCTCGCCAGGCGGCGAGAAGAAGCTGAGGCTGGTATTTCAGCCACAGGTTGCGCTGTTAAAGCTAACGTACTTCCTCGTGATCGGGAAACCTCTCTTTGGAGGGAGGACGTTTCATCCGGTAATATTCTGATTCTTTAGAATAGGCTGGCGTTAGCAATGATTTGCCAACTGTTTGTAAAATCCCCAGCCGTTATTGCTTCAGCGAATTTGAACTTCAAAGAACGATCGCTGCGCTGTGATATTTTGCGCAGCCGAGCGCAGTGGCACCTGTGATGTGCCATGTTGTAAGCATTCAGTTTGGCAAGTTTGGTTGACGGCAGAGGAAGTCGGTCAGGGACTTTGAAAACTATTGCCTTTTGACGTTGGTTATATGCCTATGAATTTCGGTCGCAACTGAGTCCAAGAAACGGCCCTCCATGGCTAGGCTTTGGTGATCAGCTATAGGGGCGGGCTCCATTATGCTAGATATAAGGGATATCTTTAGTAGAATATCATCGATGAACCGGATCTTACTATGCAGGTCCGCCACTCTCGGACGTACTCCATTATTCGTCTCGTTGACTAAGTCATAAACATCAACGAGAGCTACCGTGCACGGACTGCGTGCAGACTGAGGTAGAGTGCTCCCGGTTTTTCTGATCCTGACAGTACGAAATGCCTGATTCGCGCCCGGGACCTTGGCATGTTTATGGAGGACCTTTGGAGCTTCAGTAAAAAGTTCAGGAGATACAGTGAAGGATGCGGAAAGATTATGAGTCGGTAAATTGAACTTTCCGAGAGTGTAAAGCTATTTAGAAAATGTTTGGTATTTTTTTCAAGCCCTTCTAACTAAATCACAGGCGGTTATAAGCGTTATAAACATAAAAACCAAACATAACCTAGGGAAAACGGAGGCCACGTGTAGCGCAGGTCAGTTGCTCATGCTTTTCGCAGAACGTTTTTTCGTATGCCCAGAAACCTTTGATTCGGCATTGTGGATGACTACAAGTCGGTTGATTTCGAAGCAATAAGTTCTATCTGGTGAAAACTAAGCGCTTTGCGCCGCTGGCCGAAGGTTCGGGACTTACGAATAAATGTACTTACCCAGTAGACTGCAAGAGCCTTCAACGGTCTATGTATATTGGGAGCCATCGAGCGCGGGGAAGTCACCATTGACAACTGCTGCGGGTCTTGGACTAACTATATCCGGCTAGGGACGCAGTGATAGATCTAGCCACCGAGAGCAGATACCAAGTTATAGTAGGGGAGCGCAAAGTATGGCCGGGTGCATAACCAATGGATGGAGACCTGGCTAAACCCAAGAAAGCACCCAATAAACGCCCGGAAACAACGAAGTGCCGCAATCAGCTTTTTTGTCCATCTCGCCAATGGCGGTAAGTAAGTTGATTAAGCCATCAGGACCAGGGGCAATCGAGGATCTGCTAGATGACAACTGGTACTGTTGCCGGCTGGTGTAGGACAACGGGACTCTTAACGATTTAAGTGTCGTGGCAGCTCCTGTGTGGATGGACCGGGAATAGTCAGATGTCTTAGGTCACCAGCCGTCTCCTCACATTCATGTAGGGATCACTGATGCAAAAACGATCATCTCTGTCACTGCGCTCGGGGTTCAGGCGGGACTTAACAATAAAACATCTGGGAGTCAAGGCAAAGGCGACGGTGCCACCCAGCTATGCATATACCGGCAGGTGCGTGGAGCTGCTCAAACCTGAGTCTGTGGCTCTCATTATGAAAACGCCACTCTACAAAGATGCTCACTTAACTAAGATTATGTAAAATGATTTCATATGAAGGAAGCGCTGAAAAAACGACTGGTCAGGGGAGGCCCTTCTCACTGGGTCAAGTGCTAACCATCGGGAATCGCAAGTCAACGCTTGCCTCAGAAGTATCCATTTATGCACTTTTAGGCACACTTCCGGGCAGAAGGGTCCATGTTTTCTTTGCGTACAGTGCCCCCGGGTGCAATCCGCGAAAAGAACATTTTCCTACATAAAACACTTACCACTTCAGTTGAGGACGTCGACAAGACCCTCGTGGTTGGAATCCTTCCTTCCGGACACAGATTGGGTGGTTAATGCATTTACCCTGAGGAATATCCGCGATGACTGCTTTCAAGCTCCTTGTTCCGAAACATTAGAGAGGATACCAGATATGAGGCCATAGTGACAAAGAACTTTAAGGACGAAGTCACTAAACTACTTGTTTAGTCCCTACTGGGCAAGAGCCACCGCGCGAGTTTTACAATCGCTGTTAGTAAGCGCCATCTCAAGGCAGCCTCAGGGTTAGCCAGAAAGATCACTTTATGAATACTGCTGGGATGCTTGCCAGGGCGGGGGATGAACCAAGGGATAAAGCGGATGTTGCTAATGTGGAATAACGCTGGGGGGTAGTTGAGGGGCCTTTTGTCACCCTCAGGAACTGGTTTGATCCTTTGAAGCGGTGTAGCGTGACGGCAAACCGGCACGGCAGGGGGCTACTTTTGGAGGGGTCATCAAGCATAAGACCACAGTTGGCCTATCTTTTAAAGCCTCCGAGAGTAGCCAAGCTTGGATTCACTGTGCCAAGAATGGGGACGCAACGGTGGATTTTATACGCCGAGCTGGGCACAATTACCTGAAGTTGACGAAGAGGCCTTCACAAATGTGCCTTGGCCACTCGCAGTCCAAGAGCTCATCGGGGAGTGCAATGGAGCAACTGACAACCCATTGCTTTGGACATTCGGGGGAGAATCTAGGTAAAGCAGACTTTCTGGATGGTCTTTTTATCGGTGTGCAAAGAATCGATACTGAGAAGCGAATCAATCTCAAGGCGGTGATTCCCCTACCGTTCATGAATTATTAAAACCTCACCGGAGATTGCGTGCATGCACTTGGAGAGGTTAGATATCCGTAAGTTTTCTTGGCCTGATTATATCCACCCCGCCGTTTTCAGGCCGCTGACAAGTATCTTACCCGTGCCTGTGTAAAAGCTACATGACTAGTCGCTGGATCAACGAGGATTGCCACAAAGCTGAAAAAGCTCGGCAACCGTGACTATACATGTGGGGCTACCCCGCTTGGAAATAGGAAACAATAAACCATTCAGCCTAATGAGCTTCTTACGTGATGTGCCACAGAAGATCTTTCGTACGCATGACTGCCAGCGTCCATCAGATAATTCTATGCTTTGCTGAGTTCGGCATGGATTTGCAAGAAAATAGGCCACACTTATCCGGTCTGTTGTGCTGCCTAAACAAAGGAACTCTCACAGCGGATAAAGGTAAACAGGTAATGTATTTTACCTTGAATTCGACAAAGCATCTGGCTCGGTGGACCATTGGTTTCTGTTACTGAATTTGGGTCATTTTATCTAAGTGGGCAGGTTCAGGAAGGGCTAGCTGATGCCATCACTGGCAAGACATTTTACATTAAAGTAGAAGACGGAAGCTCTCACTTGGAAAACGTCAACGGTGAAGTACCTCGGGGATCCCTGTTACGCCCACTAACGTTTCTAACATTTACAAACCCTCCAATCTTAGTCCTGCAGTCATCTGACCTCATTTTTCAGACCATATGAAATAAGTAAGATTCATGGGCGAAAGGATCTGAGCAAGAGCATAGCTGCGGCCCTGAACTGGGCAAGAAAGTGGGACTTACCTTTCATTTCTGAGAAAAGCTACTTATCTTCATGGATAGTGAAAAACCGGATGGTCGCGCACAACCAAGGAGCAACGCCGACGGGTGCAATAAAGGGGCTGAGGAAGATTGAATCTTGGTTACTTCTGGCTTCAAATGGTCGGATCTGTGTATGGCACCTGCCTAAAAGGCACCCAAAGATATCTTCAAACCGGGATAGCGGTTGTCCTGCCGAAAAAAGCAGAGGTTTCCATCCTCATGTGCATGGTCCTTTTGGAGAACTGCGAAACCATGATATCCTTCTATAAACATGGCGTCAACCGCTAGGAGAATGTAAAACGCTTTCCTTCGCTCCTGACCGGGTGTTGGAGTGGCAAGGCGTAGAAGCAGAGGCCCCAGAAACTCTGATACCGCTTTGTGAGGAGACTTCGATTACTTGGCGTTTAATAAAGACATTTGAATTATCCATGGCCTTTCTGGTCTCACTTCAGGACAGCCCTCTCCAGATGGCCCAAGACTCTCAAGCAAAAGGTCACGGGAAAGAAATGTCGAAAGTTCGATCTACCCTGTTAGCCAGATCTCACGTCTTCAGCAGAGGGGCCAGAAACCACTGCAATAGGTTGCTTAAGTTTGGGGGGACCGCCCAGGCTTTTAAAGGGGCTCCAGATCATAATTCGACCCAGAAGATCTCAAACCATGAGGTCTGAGCGCGTCACTGGACGGACCAATGTGACCGTTAGGATCAGAATGAAGAGTTTTACCACTGAACTCTAACCTTCGTCGCGCTATGACTCAGTAAAATCCGCAGGTAGCGAACGATGAGGCTCCAAGTTTCCACTTTGTTTTGGCGGGGGTTAGACAAAGACCTCCGTGCAGTGGTGGAGGCACAAGGTGTGCGAGTACCATCGAAGAAAATCTGTGAACTTGATTGGTCTTTGCCATTGCCGTTCCTGTGAAAATGGAACTAGACCGCCCATCGGCTGTACTAGTACTTGCGATCAACAGAAAGACCTAGTGAGCTTTCCGGCTTGAGAAGATAGTAGCACATGTAAACACTATGTTGCATTGCCGTTTATTCGGTCGTGCCTAAAGACTGTGTTCACAGGTTGCGGCTCTTCCCGGTAAAGGACCTCAGGCTGCTAGGACGGGTCTGACTACTCTTCATCAGGCGATTTTCTGGCTTGGCATTTGTTGCCTACGGGCGAAGAATGGAGGCAGTGGGTCTTTTTCGTTCCCGAGGTGTTGTATAAGCCGCGAAAAGGAGCTTTTAAGATCTCCAAGAAGAACGCTGATCTACGGGATATGGCTTCACTGTGGCTGAACCCCAGCGATCGTAAGGTCAGTAAGGTGAATTCACCGAGTTTGACGAAAGGATGAGTCACAGATCCCCTTCAAGGAAATTCCTTTGTCGTGATGGCTTTAACCTCTTGGAACCCGAACTCTATTAGAGTGGTAACCACTGAAACGGTTGTGAAGTTTAATCCTCATCTTGGCCGCGGTTGCGTTCGCCAAGGTCGGCAGGGGTAGCTGCGGTGCTTATTATTCTTATTCGATTACTCTGTTTCCATTACTGCCGTTACTTTGCAAACATGGTCAACACTCATCTTCAGCTTTTTCTTCCTCCTTCTTCATTATTATACCTCCAAGCCTCCGCATTGCTCCTTCCAGTTATTATACCCGCCCCATTCCTTCCACCACCTCAAAAATCTCCGCAAACCCTCCTCCTTGGGGTAGACAGAGGGCTAGATGGAACTCACCGTTGGACGGTATTTTGTGAGGCTTCTCAGTTTATTCACAGAAGCTGAAAGCCTCTCCCTTCTCTTGTCCTTATCAAAGCATGGGAGAACACTCCGTTATTCTATTTTTCGAGTCACAAATGCTCCAACGATCTCGAAGAGCAAGAACCCAGAAAGCCCGGCACGCGGCCGTCTGCGTCCTGTAACCCGAAATAAGGTTGAATTGAGTGAAACCTCGATTCCGCGACGTTACTGTAATCTTAAAAGGCCCAATTCCTTGCGGATGCGAACAGCAAAATATATGAGATCACACCCCTAATCAGGGTTTCTGTGCGGCAGAAAGGGCTATACGCTCGAAGTTCAGGGTGGCATTACGTGTGACATCTGCAGCCTGTGACTCCAGCGAAGGAGCAACAGACTATTGGTAATGATTTCTGTTCCGTGAGGGCAGTCTGATGATAAAGTGGATTCGCCCGACAAGTGCCGGTTACATCTAACGATGACCTTCTAAAGCCACCTTCAAAGAAGACAGGTGAACAGACAAATGCCCGGACACAGACCACTGTAAAACACATAGAATATGATCGGAATGAGACATCGGTGGGGTTGAGAGGGACTGGACCACATACGGAAGGAAACCGATGCACGAATCCGAAGTTCACCCCAAATGGCACAACCACAGAACGGCAGGACACAAGGACCTCTGTCTACCATATATCGCGAAAGAAACCGCCTGCCGCCAACAACAGTGACCTAAAAACACTGTGTTCTTCTGTTACCCGCCAGCAAAATAAAGTCAGTAAATCCGGGATAAGAAACCCTAACCGGAATAGTCACGCGGCACAAAGCTAGTGTCGAAGTAGACCTGGGTGGGTAAATGTTTGTGGTAGCCAAGAAAATTCACAAAAATTACTGCAGAACATCTAACCTAGGACAAAGAGAACTCCGATAATGTGACCAATCTCATACGGCGTGTAATTATCCCATTACACGTAATTTTAAAGCCCGTTTTGTGGCTCACCAAGCAAAAGCCTGAAAACGGGGTAGAATTTTGGACTTACCACTGTTGCAGCCCTTCCACGGAGGCCGACGAAAATATCCACCCATTCTCCTGTAGATGTGTTTGGACAGAACCCGGCAGTGATATTATTTCCAAATCTGACAGTCTCAAAAACTTCCTCGTCAAGGTAAGGAAACGTTCAAAATACTTTTACTTAGGTACACCAGCAAGTGAGCCCACGACAGAGTGCATCGAAGATAAAACATCACGTCACTGAATTGGATTGCCTGAAAAGAGGCACCTGTTGATAGCTCTATTTGGTGCCGTTGTCCTTCCATCATCCACTCTTTCTAGCCTATGCCGGAAGTCCAGCGCGGCATCATGACATAGAGCTTGAATGCAGGGCCTCACGTAATGGAAGCTACTAAGAATTAGAGCCCGGTGGTATTCCAAAGTAGTGTCTGCGGTCTAGACAGCAAATGGAAGGAAGCGCACCTGGAAACCACGGAGGCAGACGGTGTTTCCCTCTGTGAGAAAGGGTTGAAGTAGGTCTTGAAGTGACACATGGTCACGAAGCTCGAGCCCAAATTTTCCTGGATCTTGTGGTTATCTAGTTATCCAAGTAGTTTCAGCGATATGACGGATAGTTCACTGGATAATGTGACAGTGTAAAGGGCTTCAGGATCTAACCTTTGACTGCAGATGGCCTCTCATATTGGTAGTGAGCTGGAAGACAGCTTACTCCGCAAAGTAAAAAAGATTCGGTTTTCCGGCATTCCACGGTTGCATATAGGGAACCATTCAGTCTCGAAGAATCCACCGGGAGCCTAAAGATCACTACTTTTAAGCATGGGCTTCCGTGAAGTTACCAAGCTAAAACTCCTCCCTCATGGCAATCGAGCTTCGAGCTAGGGCCAGATGACAGAATGCTTAGGACAGTATAACGCTGGAAGCTGAAAACCCACGGCAAGCACAAAGTACCAATTCTGAGACACCCACAACCCAGGCATTTTTAGCCACAGTCGATCCTTCGGAGAGAAGTGTTCATCATCCACCCCTGCTGCAGCTCTTCAGTAACAATGGGACAAAGCACAAACTTCACTGGCTACTTATTACAAGCCGTTGGGACGAGCTACAATGTCCTAGTAGCCGGAGACCCAGGTGACGAGAAGGTAGTGAGGGGAAGTGAATGGAAGCAACCTAACCAATGTGGTTCATAGAGATACGCTTCCCCGGCTTAGTCGCCAGCTTGCGAGCTGAAGGAACGGTCACTCTAGTTCCCTGTTAAATAACGTAGTAACCAAGTACCCCATGGATGAAAGTGGACGGAGGATCACTGTTCTTGTTGGTAAAGATGACCACGGTATTTCGCTGTTCATTTATGCCATACCAGGGAAAAGCCCGCTGACGAGCGAACGAAGAACTTCAGGCAGTTAAATGTTGGTAGGAATCGTTAGACTGTTAAGCCAATGGCGTACAAAGCCAGGTAAAACGTAACGTCACCCCTCACCAGTCAGGATGCGGGTATAGTCCCATGCGGGCCAACAGTGCAGTGACCAAAGTTGGTACTCTTTTCGTGTTATTCCATTTTTCGTGGTACTCTACCGCTTGCCATTTCATTAGTCGGGTTCTACTACCGGAACACTCGTTTCCCTTAATCTTACCGGCCATTTTTTGGACTTTGCAGTGACTGATAGATCATCTTAAACCTCGTCAACCTTAAACTTGGGCCATCAAGAAACAGTGTTTTCAGCTCGATATCGTTGGTAATTCACCTCAAGTGAAGGTCTTGCTCCTTTAACAGTTTTTTCGTGTATTTTGCCGCACGTCACTGATGTAACTGTTTTGTCAGAGCGGGACCACTAGCACACTACTTACCGAGAACTTGGCCGTCCTTTGATATTATATCGACCTCGGCCGCCTCTGTTCTTGTGATAAGCCAAAGGAGACCACAAACGAGTGACTTGAAGTCTACACTAATGCTCAGCAGAGAAACCTCTGGGCTTAGGAGTGCCATCAGGAAAATCGAGGCCACACTAGGGCCAACAGTGTATGAGAGCACAGAGCTCTCTGGTCGATGTAAAAAAGCGTGCAAAATCGGGCTTGAGCTAGCCCTCGCGAAAAGCAAAAAACCCTCTCCCGAGGCAGGTTTTCATTTAGTACATTGCAACGGGGAAACGAATGGCTCTCAGAAAGTTTCGAACCGCGACAGGCGAACACTTCGTCACCCCGAGACAAAAGGCTCAAACCCTACTGGAATATCTCCGATCGGTCTTTACCCAAGAACCGGGCCGGCACCCAGTTCACCCACCTCATTCGAAAACACCGACTGTTACTTGTGACCGTCGGGTCCAGGCAGATGAGACTGTTTCTCCATGGTCTCAGTAAACCTCGGGTAGTGGGGTCTGATGGCCTCCATCTCGTTGTCCTGCAGTTTCTTGGATGGGATCGCTGCTGCCTGCCCAGCAGCATTATTCAATGTCTTCATCGGAGAAGTGATGACACTTGGTGACTGGAAGGAGGCACGGTTCGTATCAATGTATGCGAGTAAATAAAAAGGTATGACCTCATATAACGCCCCCTTTAAGTCGCTTGCCAGTTCTATTAAAGGTCATGGAGGAATGTACTGGTTAGGAGATGGCTCTCCACTCAAGCAAACGTAACTCGCTGGGACTGGAGCAATGCTGGCCGGCCAAGTGTTAGCCATGCCTCGAATTCCGGAAGGTAGACAGATACTGAAATAGGACACTAGAAATTATCAGTAGAACATTGTCAGAAAGTGCCAACGGTAAATTCACTTGCCACCTTCGAAATAACCTCATAGGCATGATGTCTTTGACGGATTCAGCGCCTTCTGCTGTCCACTAACCTACTGTTGACCCAGACTGGACTAACTCCCCACCACTCACACCACCACTGCGCAAAAGCCCCTATATAGCACCCCCATCTCCAGCTGCTTTATCCCTCCTACCACTTGTTCTAAGCTGCTCTTCACTTCTGCATCGATCCCTCACTCCACGCGCGTGTCCTCAAAGCCGAAAATCGATACTGGCTCGGCCACCAACCTCTGCCATTCTAATCCCCACTTGTCAACTTCACTTCCGCTATGAGTTACCAACATTCGCTCCCACTCGGGGGACCGCTAATACTTTGCCGGTGGGCACACCGATCTGCTACGTCTCGGAGTTCCACGCCAAGCCTCTCCGAAACCTTCCCTGAGTAGACCGGGAAGCCTGCCCAGGTCCGAAAACGGCCAGCTACTTACTTAACCTATTTATCTCCGCTCCGGTCGAAACTCCTTGAAATCCGGCCCTCCGCACTTAAGGGAGATGAACGTTTACCTTATCCTATAAAACAATCCAACACCATCAAACCTGACTGCCCGGGTAGCCGTCCTATCCATTCTCATGCCAGTTAAAACTCCACTTCCCCTCCAACACCCCTGATTACACTCCCTCCTTTCTGGCAAACCACAACTTTCGATCCACCCATCTACCCCGCCAGAGTACCTCTTTTCTCTTCCACCTGAACTCTTCCCCGCATTTAGCGGACTCAGTGTTCCCCAGCTACTTCCCCTAACCCCTTGCCAACTTCCGCCTTTCATCAAAGGGCCATAGGCACAAAAACTCTAGGTTTGGACCTGTATCCCGCCTCTTCATTCCTCGTTTGCGTCCTCCTCAGGTAAGACCCCTAGACCCCCCCCTGGGCCGACAGCCGTCTTCACATACAGCCATCCATACCCCGGCCTCTAGTTCTCACCATTCAAACATTTATGGCCTACATTCCTTCATCCCTGTGCCCTCCCCTTCCTCCAGCACTGGTCCCGCGCAACAGATAAATTACACGCTGCCCGACGGCCATTTTTTCCAGATCAATGCCCGCCACGCCCTGCCCCTATCTCTAAGCGCCCTCGCGCCCACAGCAAAAGTCTCTTGCATACCCGTTTCGCAAACCACCCACAACGAGAGGCGCAGCCTCGTGCCAACTCTACGCCTATTTATCCCCCCCCCTGCGGCATCGCCTGCCCTCCCGCTTGTGGTGACGCTTGCTCTCATAGAGAAGCGGTCCTTGGTGCCGTAGCAATCCCAATAGTCACGTGCCTTTTGTCAGTGAGTTTCGCAGCCCTGCGCCCAATTCTTTCCCACCAGTTCTGATAAGCGCTTGCTTGATAATCAGAGAAATATCACGTCCGCGATCACCGTCGCTTACCTCAACCTCGGCGTGATACTATTAAATGAACCTTGGCTCTCCGAAGAAACCTCACTCGACCATGTTTGCATGCCTACATATCAGTGTTCCCTCGTTACTCGGAGGCCCAGGTGCGGCGGTGGCTGCTAGGTCTTTGTCAAATGCACTACCCACACCAGGATTATTGGCCACCCCTAGATTTTTCCTTTCAGTCGCCCAACTAGAGCCTCCCATGCAGCTGCTGCTGCTTCCCACGGGTCTGAGGCTCCCGACAAAAGACTCCCTCGTGGATGATTTTATTGCTGCACTTGACTATCCTGACAGTGCGAAAATTGTTGGAGGTGCCCTCAAATCTCCACTTATCTTTCTATACTCCCATAATAGCCCTCCTACCCTCTCCTCCTCTCTTTTCTGTGTCCATCTTAGCCGGTGGATCCAAAGTGTACCCTGCCCTTCAGAGGGGAAGAGGGTTTTGGACCTGGTACTCTCCTTTAATATTCCTGGCACCTCCACTTAGTATAAAGAACAAATAACGGAAATCCTTCCAAATGCTCCACGTGCTTTGTGAATTCGACTAAACTTGACATTATAATGAAAAACTCTTCCATACGCCACACTTTCGCACTTTTGTTCATCCGTATTAGACGTTTGAATTTGGCCTTGAACCGTTTCTTACCGTCGTGCTTGGGCCACGGGGCCATGAACCTTTGGAATTCACTGTGGAGTCTATTTGGCCTCAAACTGGAGGTCTGCATATACTGGCACGATTTTGAATTCGA
The DNA here is from genome assembly GCA_948099385.1 of Fasciola hepatica. Classification (NCBI taxonomy): domain Eukaryota; kingdom Metazoa; phylum Platyhelminthes; class Trematoda; order Plagiorchiida; family Fasciolidae; genus Fasciola; species Fasciola hepatica. Next base: position 1,200,799 of record CANUEZ040000112.1, on the reverse strand, counting down.
ATTTAGTACTTTAGAAACTACTGGTCAATGTTGTCCTGGTTTTGAGATTCGTCCAAATTGGCCACGCGTTGCTCGATTTGCGAGGAATGATTGACACTCAGTTTACCGACTTCTTCCCAGTTAGCGACCCCTATGTTTTCTCGAGTAAATTTTGTTGCTTCAGCTGTTCCATCTGGGTCATTCCTCCTCCTGCTCCGACTTCCTTCCGTTCATGCAGCTGACTTCTCGTTCGTTCGAGAATCCGCTCCCTCGATTAAGATTCTTTTTTCCCCTGATCCTCTCATTGTTGTGAACCTTCTCTACTTCAACCTCTTATACCGCCTAAGTGCCTGCAACCCATGCGTTGGTCTAAGCCACGAGTCCTGCAGTTTCTCCTTGTCACTTTTTAAGCTTAAGCGGGCTAAGCCGCAACTTCCCTTTTCCGGACTATGTTGCTTAACAATTCTTCGGCGCATCAACCAGTTGCCCTTGAAGCCGCCCCGTAGGCCGAAGTGCATCTTAGAAGATAGGAGGCCGTCGCTTCAGCGCACCCTTCCAAAATTGGCTAGCTGTTCAACCTGCTTAGTAAAAAGTCCAATCTCTCCACTCTTACATCGCCCAAATTCTTTATCTGCGGCTCGTCGGCCGCTGGTACCCCAGGGTCTGTCTCTGAGGTCCCCGGTGATCATCTCTCTTCATTTATTACCACCTGACCTGGTATTTCTTTTCCCCTTTTTCATTCCAGCCCCCCAAGGTCTCTCTAGTCGACTCCCTTCGCCCACTTAGAGATCGACAAATTAGTGTCCTCTATTAAATTTTCCCCAAAAATGAGCCCAGATTTCCCCGAACCGGCCCTTCGTTTTGCTGGTCAGGCCTTTCTTTGTCGAATGACTACGAGCCTAAAAGCGCCTCCCAGTAATCCGTAAAATCGTGGGAAGAATTTGCAAAATTTCGTCTCCCTGTAACTCTCATTACCGAACCTGCTTAATATCGACCGGCACGGTTTTCTGAACACACGCTCCTGCCCTCCGGCCGGCTGTACTATCGTCTCCTATTGACGCCGGCACCTCTAGTTACCCTCTACCTTGACAAGTCTTGGGATACTGGTCGTGTTCCTCATACGCACCCGCTAGCCAAAATCCGATCTTTTGGTGTGACGGATCCCCTCCTCTCCTGGACTCTTCCATAATTCTCTCAAAGATCACAAGTTGTGTTGGTTGACGGCCACTCGCCTTACGCCAAACCATCACTAGTGACGCAACCCAAGGCAGTGTCATATGCCCATTATTATTCCTCATTTATATCAACGGCATTTTCTTTTTTATTTGCAACGGCTCTTCACTCCTCTTTGCTGACGATATAAAAAAGTGTACTCCTTCCACCCTAATGACCAGTCTGACTCTATGCAAAATATCGGATAGTTTTTCCTCTCTCGAAACCTAGCACACCCCGTGACTCACGAAAGTCTCCGTAGAGAAAGGCTGCCACTTGCCTTACAAATACACTGTGTCGCCCGGTCGCCCTAGGCTCATATAGCCGATTGGTGGCATCCTTGTTATGCACAGCCTGCTGTTACTATATATCCTTCCCTGCACTCTCTTCTCATGCTTCGCACCATTACGCTCCAGCCTCACGCGTAACCATAGCCATTTCCCAAGTAAGAGCTCTCCGCTTCCAGCTTTGCATCTTTTACAGCCACGTTTTTATCCATTCATCACCACCATATGTGGTTTGCTTGACTCTTCAAACCCCTTGTGGACCTTTCCATCAGGCAGTGCCTTGACTGGTATCTTTCGGCTCAATCCACACCTGCAACTGTCCGCAGGCGCGCAGCTCTCAGGTTCCACTGTTCCAACATAGCTGCGCACATACTTCTCGTGCCTGCCGTTCCACCACAGATTAACTTGTCCTAGTGCTTCTTTTCTCTCGGCCTCCATCGTGCTTCGGCTTAGAAAAACGACCTGGCTGGTCATCTATTACCTGCTCCCCTTCAGTTAGTTCTCTCATCTGGCTCATATATCACTCGCCACAGGTCCTTCGGTGTACTTTTCAGACTGAGCAGACTGCTCTGCGGTCCCTGGCCACTCTCATAGCTATCACCTGCCTGCTTCAAAATATAAGTCCACTTGTCAGGGCTTTTATTTTAGACAGTCATCACGTAATGCACCTGAAATGATCAATGTAACAGATCCACAACTACCTGTTTTCTTTGATCCCTTCCTCCTTCTTCCTCGGTTCACCAGTTTCTCTTAACAACCGTCGCTTTTTCTGTGCTTCCAAGGTTTTTTACCTCACTGTGTTGATCCACAATGTTCACCTGTCACAAAGAAAACTTATCACGATTTTCCTAAATAATTCCATAACATCTGATCTATCGGTACTCGTCCTTCCCTATCACTGCTATTTCCGTTTTCTGGCACCTAACAGCTTCTCTCTCCTGCTTCTCTCAAATATGTGTGTGTATATTCGCCCTGCATTTTCCGTCTCTGCGCTAGCCGTCCCCCTTTCACCATCCCGCTGCCCTACCTGGCATGCGTCCGTGCTGTCAATATCTTAGCCTCACAACCACTGTATATCAAGCCTACCGAAACTTTTAAACTATTAAAACCATCTGCTAGGATTTGCATTGATCGCTCACTGTTTTACACTAAGATTTTTACTTCTCACCGACCTGCCTTTGCAGTGTAGCGGTGCTTCATTACTATCTGATCCTTTCCTGTGCCAATCAATTCAGTAATCATCGTCTCTTCCACAGCTGATCAAAACGAGGTCGATCCCTTCTCAAGTAAATCTCCTAGCTTTCAGCTATATCTGCTCGCGTCAATCAGGTCCCGCACTTGATCATGACTTTCGAAGTCACCGGGCATCCGTCTGAATCCTTCTTTGGAATCATTTAAACTCCCTCCATCAGTTTCTGGGGCAAATACCCTTTTGATACATGTATCTCCCCCTCATATCTCCTAAGTCCACCTACCGTACTTTCGTCGCACATTTTTCTACATTTCCAGGAAATGTCCGTCCACTCTAGCATCTGAAAAAGTGTGATCACTTTTCTAGCATCTCTCGAGCGTCTTTGAAAAAACTGTAACTATCATCAATATTGGTAATATTATAGACGTGTAAGGATAAACCATTCCGCGCTGAGTGTAGAAACCAAGTAACCGAGTACCGAAGTGGAATGAGTGTGATGAGGAACTCAGGTTCTCATCTTTTGCTAAATAGTTTTACTATTTGTCGTGGCACTGTAAAGTCGTTTTACTTTTCTCGGGATGCTGCTTGCAACCCTCCCTCATAGTTTGTATTCTTCCCCAGATATTTAGCGCATCAATGTTGGGGCCGGTGTATCCCTTTCGTAAGTTTTACTTCCCAAACTATTCTACACCGTGGGATACAAATGACACCCTTTTACATCTAGCCCTGGCACTCTCCTAGAGAAATTTGGGTGGGGGAAAGATGAAGCAAAAACCTGAGGGTGAAGCTAGATACGGGAAACCAGGCACTTTGGAAGGAATGGTGCCGGATAGAGTCCACTGTAATATCTGCCAAAATCTTTTTCGTGTGGAGTGTACAGGAAATGGGAAAATACTGTACACGCCTTATCGCACGATGGTGGATTTCCCGGGTCAGTCATGGCCGTAAGCAGCTGATCTTGTATCAGCAAGAAAAAGACAGCATCCAAAAAGGTACGCCAGCCAGAGGCGGAGGAAACAGAAACTTTGTGTAAGGGTGGTGACAGCCGTTGGCTTCAGGGACTAGAAGGCTTTTCGGATAGATCCGAAACTTCGAAAGTATGCCAAAAGGGGTATTCGTGATGCTGTGGCGCCAAGGCGAAGATGAATCTGGTGAGCTCAATGGAACAGAAAAGGCTAGGGTAGACAATGAGGTAAGGAAGCGGCTAGAGATAAGAAGGTGAAAAAAGGTCAAGATCGGACCAGAAGAGGCCGATGAAAGAAAAAAGCACATAAAGGAAAGCGGCCGGGCGGACGACAAAACCTGATTTGGAAGCGGAGGAGGGGTTCAGAGCTCAGAAGAAAAGACCTGCAGACCAGCGGACGTGATAGCCAAGTTATACCGTCCCTCGATATTGCCATCAGAGAAAACCTAAATGTAGTGATTCAAGATGTTCCGGAGCCCTTCGTAAGGAGTGAAACCACGCAGAAAGAGCGGCTAGGTATCACGCAGCAAGCTCACTGCGCGTAATAGAATTCCATGAAAACGCCTTTGTTAAGCTAGCAGTGCGACTGAGTCAATGAAGGCCTCAGGAACACTCTAACGCACTGGACCTCTTTCGAAGCTGGCAAAGTTTACTGAGGACAAAAACGAAGGGGCGATCAGCTCCCTTCTCGATGATTCGTAATCCGCAGAAAAGCGAGACAGTCAATCGTTGCGCCTCTCCGGATATAATAGCTGATGCTCGGAATCCCTAGAATGCAGGTTATAGAGAGCTCAACGCGGCTGGAAAATAGAAAAAAAGGAGGCAGGCGCAAGGACGGTGCTGCGATCTAGTGCACCCGTCACAACCGGAGGCCAGAACATCGAAGGAAGAGCAAAAATAACACCTTCACCGATCGCGGTGGAAGAATGTCCAGGCTTCTCAGTTGCGTAACCGAAGTGATAAGCTGTCACATCGGAAAAGGCCAACAGGTGCTGAGATAAAAGGGCTTCTTTTGGTATACGAAAACGCCCCTAGCGTAGGGTACAAGTGGTCAAAGGGGGTTGATGGGATAGCTGTCACGGAGAAGTGGTTGGATAGGGAGTAAAATGTAAACAAGTTGCGCTCCGCCTATTACGCACTACAGAGGCAGGTTAGGGAAGATGGTGCGGTAAGTTGGGTCTGACGATTTTGCTGGAGGAGCGTCCAGAAACCTGAGAGGGAAATAAACCAGCTATTCTCAACATTTGCGCCATGAAGCTGGTGTTAGCGGGAAAATTTTCGTCGGCACCATGGTCCATGGTTAGCTGAGAAAGAGAATTACAGACTCCTTCCACACTGGAGTGATGCAGCCGAAGCAGGGCGTAGGATGGCCACAGTGGGTGGCTTCAGTGCGTTGGAAGTCGAATTGGCCCACCAGACTGCAGTGGAGGGGCCTTTTGGAGAAGAAGTAATCGAAACCACCAGAGACAAAACTCATTTCCAACACGCTCAAGAAACCACTGAAGGAGGTACGGCCAAACCCAGTGGACCTCTGACTTGGGGATCAGAAGAACATTGATCGAGTTAGGGGGCCTGCTGGTGGAAAAGCCCTTTCAGGAAAGCGACCGGGGCTAATTATAATGAGATAAAGTTATTGAGGAAAGATTGCTTCAGGCCTGCCCCGACAAAACTTCCCCCAAGTTAAATGCGAACCTGTTCAAGGAAGGGAGGCAACAGAAACCATGGACAGTGAACAGAGGAGGAGACTTTGAAGTGGCCCGTCGGAAGAATATAAATGAAGGGCTGCTGGAAATCACAGGCAGAGTAGAGCCACCAGGGAACTACACAGGGAGCAGCATGAGCTCCAGCTTGGTAAGAAGAGCAATGAAAAGGTAGCGAGTGGCCTGGGTGGGCATAAAGTAGGCGAGGGCTACAGATTACGTTCACAGAACGGTGTGAAACGAAGAAAAGCGCAGGATATACGGGGCATACGTCGAAAAGTCTGTGAAAACAGAATGGTGCGACACCCCAGCATCAACCCGAGGGCCAGTCTTACCCGTATGCAATCAAAGGCTGCACCACGAAGAACAGCTGGGTCGGTCAGCGATGACAGAGGGAATGAGTACCAGGCTGTGAGAAGACGGATAACGTTCCGACCAAGTGCTTTCGGGGGGTCTATAGGCAGAAAACGGAGCCCCGGGCATTAGTAGACAACAACTTGCGGGCCTCATTGATGGCTGGTGCTTGGATATCAGTGCGAGAAGAGCAAAACAGATTAAGGGCATTGGCAACATCCAGGGCGGCTGGGCCTGAGGGCGTTCACCCGGCAATATTAAACCCGATGGAATATTAGTAGAGCCACTAACACAATTGAGGGAGGAATGCTTCCTATGAACTGGATCATCTCAACCGTTATACTTACTGCGAAGAGGGTCATCATTAGGTGTGTTTTAACTGCAGACCATGTAGTCTGACTTCAATGATACTTAGTGTCCTGGAGAGGGTTATAAGGTGGACAGCTTTGTGATAAATTGAAAACGGCAACCTGTCGGGTTCTCAGCAGCGCGAGTTCGTGGGACATAGGTCATACCCGTCGGATCCGCTGTACTTCTAGCTGAGCCGTCATGGAGACTAGATAATAGGAAGCCAGTGGATTTGTGTTATCTGGACTTCCAGAAAGCCTTTAATTCAGTAACATCAAGGCTATTGGCTGGGGACAGAGACACCTTCTGGACAGCAGCAAAACTGAATAGATGGATAGAGAAGAGCCTGAATGAGAGATAACTTCATGTGCAAGTCGAGAGTACAGCATAAAGTACGGAAAGAAGGTTTGTTTGGTGCCTAAGGGACCGAAAATTGGCCTCTTGCTGTTTGTGCTGCTTAAGGATGGCTAGGTGAAAGGACTTGAGTGGTTGTTCTATGATTTTGCAAAAGAAGTAATTATTCGAGCCAGCAGCGGACAGCACCAAAAAATGGGACCCTGACACACTGTTTCACCTGTCAATGGACTGAGGTCTCTCTCTTATTATGGCAGAGGGCCAGCGCCTCATCAATGACAGCGAGAATCATGACCCAATAACCGTATAGGCTTGTCCGGGGACCAAGCACAACTGGAGAAAATAGATGCAGCCCGCAGATTCGGAGAAGATAGTGAGAGGGGACTTTCAGCTGAGAAATTGCTGAAGCTAAGCAGAGCTCAACGATACACTTGCCATATATCAACTGAAAAAAGCAGCAACCTCGAGGGAACTGATATTCTTTCCGTTGCTTGAGGCTTTGGTTAGACCTCACCTGGAATGCTGCGTCCGAACCTGGATTCCATACATGGTGACGGAAGCTGAAACTTCAGAGCGAGTACGACACATTCTACCAGGTGTGCAAGGTCCAGATAGTCGAACGAATGAGGAGCACACTGCAACTAATTCCGGCGCATTTCACATGAAGGTCGATTCCAAGTAGCTACGGTGCCACGTAAAACAAATTATACAATTTTACGATAACCAAACGTCGGTGGTTTTCCTCCCGGGATCCTACCTTCCAGAGCTAGTCAATGAATCATACGCTGAAGCTACACTACATTTAAAATTTACAAACAGAAGATTATATTACCAAATACAGTCACAGCAAAGCTATGGCTCGGCAACCTGCCCCGGAAGCGACGGCTAGTGGCCCTATTTTAACAGATTTAGGGCTATAAAACAAAGGAATGAAATTCCGGTGAAGTTAGTTCACAAAAACAAAATAATATTGTTTGTAGTATAGATGTTGATGTACGGAACAGAGGCTCGTAAAATTCCATACAAGGCGGTTCGTCTAACGTAGAGGGTCGCAGCACGAGCATACCCTGAAAAAACTAGGTTTTTCGCCCTTGAGAGGATAAAAAGACCTGTAGTAAGTTTTCGAAAGGCTCGAGAGGATAACGCATGCAGTGATAAATAGCAAGCTCTTCTCCCAGCTTAGATAAAAGGCGATTCTGAGGAGGCTTGCGTGAAGTCTATTAGAGCAGACGCAAATAATATGGACTAGAGGACAACCGTTTGCAGTGAAAGGGGTAAACGATTGAAACAAGCGGTCGTATTTGGTGGTTAGGGTCCCCTGGTTGCTGCATTCTAATTAATTCTGGATGTAACATGGAACGATAAGTTTTAGAATAAAGAGAAATAAACCCTGCGCAGAGCAGTAGGAAGCCAATACCGGCTTCCCCTTTCCTTCTGGTCATACCGTCACTCTTGTGATGGGGCGGGTACAGTGATGGGGGTTTGGCCACCGCGAAAGTGTTTCACTATTTTCTCCTCCGCCTTCAGAAAACAAGGGGAGAAGGCGTTCGTCACTGCATTGTCTATGCACTTAGAGACACGAGGAGCCCACTGATTTAATCAATCACATAGCTGTAAATTCCTGAGTAGCAAATCGAAATTGAAATCGAACCTTTCTAGATGAACTGACAGAAATTTTGGGCAAGGGTGACTGAGTTAAAAAGTGCTACTTGGAGTTCCAGGGGGAGATCGACTTGGTAAACCGCAGCCGTTTTGTTTCTTAATAGCACTGCCAGTGGTGACGAGTTTAACGGATCACCTGGGGGCCGGTAACTTTGCATCAGGGTGGAAGGCCCCAGCTCATCCTTTGCGAAAGTATGTGATGGGGTTCCGTAGAGTCTTTCTCAGGTTCAACGCTGTTTGTCGCTTCCACAAACGGACTGGTGAGAAAATCAAAGCTCCTTTGACACGTGTTCGAAATTGCTGCTTATCTGGCCTGAAACCTAATTGGTAGGGAAGCACAATAGCACCTGGACACCCTCCCCAAGTGGCCAGTGACCGGAAGTCTATCGATTAGAATAGCAAACGCAGAAACCTACTACCCATTGATGCCCCATTGCAGCTGAACCCGGATTTAAGGACCCCCACGGGATCGCGTGAAGCTCCTCCATGAGGGATTCAAAGGTGCTGATCCAGGGGTCCTTGAAACCTTTCGTCCAGAGCTCAGCCGCAGTAACCGGGGTTGTTAGGGCTTTCCATCAGCCTCAAAGGACTGTTAATTCCAAAAATCCACAGGCTCTAGTTCCACTGTACACGCCAAAAGTCCGGCCTTACCTGGGATGTACTCTACGAACATGAACTCTCTCCGTATCTAAGGCCTGGCTGATACTGGGCACGGTAAAGTGAGGTCCTGTAGAGACCATCTCAGGTTTCAGGAAACTGACGCGAAGGTGGACAGCTTGAAAACTTTCTTCCCTTAACTGCAAGAGGGTGAGGGGAGGCTTGACTAAAAATTTTCAACAGCTGAAAGAGATGCCAAAAGCCGTTGTGCCTCCTTTTAATCTAGACAAGAACCCAGCCATGAGAAGACAGGGACCAAGGCTGAATAAGCTCTGGGAGCTGCGAAACACCGGGTCAGATTTTCTCCTTTGGATTGGCTAGCGTATGGGCTAAGCTTCCAAGGGAGGTAGTTTCTACACTCACCGACAAGACACGTGAGGGTAGCCTGAACGGAACTTGGCTATTAATGCTCCACAACCTAGTTTCGACGCGATCGCCAGCGTCGTTTATCATTCACAACTACTGCCATTCAAGTTTTGCCTCCCGATTCCACTTCTCTACTAGTCCTCGACTCTCTTTCTGTCATTTATTTATTCTTTAATTTGCATGCAGTTTTCTTCGCTGCAGTTGGTTTACATGGGTCAGGTCTTATTTCGCTCACCTAAACCCGATGTGTCCAAGCTGTGTACTAGCTTTCGTCTTGCTCAATGTTTGCGTCCCTGCTTTCGCCCTGATCAAACCCCGCTTTACCTTATGAAATTTAATCCGTCGGCCCCGAGGCTCCAATAAAATGCTTTGCAGTCGGAGCAACATAAGATAGTGAAGCTCATTGGAGCACAAACCTGCAGTCTCGTCAACCAGGCGGTAAGTTCTGGGGTCCGACCTCAAGCACCCCAAGGTAAGGGAAGAGATGAGTAGGTATTTTCGAAAGCTAAATGGTGCCGAACTTAATACAGAAACAGCTTAACTTGACCGGGGTGTACTAGATGACACCGCTGCGATAGGAGACAACTGGCAGATAATTATGTGAAAAGCACTAGCACGGCAGGACAAGTCTGCTCTGCTGCAGAGGTGCAAGCGCGAGGATAAGCCAAATTGGTGGGCGGTAGCAGTTAAAAGTTATATCTAGAAATCAGAAAAAAGTTGGCATAATTTCGAGGCAGCTGGAACTGAAGGAACGAATTCAAACTGCAGCGAATACCGGAACTTAGCCGTGGAAGAGCAGAAAGAACTTTTGAGCCAGCACCGGAAAAAACAGCTAGGCAAAACCCTGAGAGGTTCTAAATATTCCTAACCAGGGATTACGCTTTGGCAAGGAGTGAGAACGCTAGCTATAACCGACTGGAAATGGGTCCGCAAAGGTTAGTGCCAAGCAACAGTTCTCAGTGTGCACCTCATAGGTGCGCGGTGGGGAGATGGAGGATGTCAGGGGACACAAGGAAACCCACCGGAGGCGCCCGACTTGACAACCATGTCCATAACGGCGAGTGCCGCGAGGACAACACTAGGGAGCTCAACGTGAACTAGCCAGAGAGGCAGGACGGCGTACACCCAGTCTCTGTAAAACCACTGGCCGTTGGAATAACCGGATGTCAGCCGACTGCTTTGTGAGGCTGTCAGTCAAGGGGTGCCACCGACATGTAGCGGCAGTAATGGATATGCACGAAGGTGAGCCGAACTCAACCGGGGAAAAGCTGCATACCTCCAAGCCCTGTGTGTATCTATAGATGATTGGAAGAATGTTGAGAACACATCTGCAAACACCTAGCGTAACACAAGCCTCCAAAAGAAGAGCAGCATAGGCTTTGAGATGTACGCTACCTTTACGATTTCTCAATAATAGTGTTCCACTTGTGCACAAACAAAATTCGTTTGATAGTAATTCGAATAGAATCCGATCCGCAAAGTAACGAGCCAATCGAAAGACCGAAAAATCTTATATTCTGCCAATAACGCGGCTTCTACAATATCCATAAATGGGCCAAAGGAAACAAATTCCATGCAAAAAACAATCTTTCGGAATGGCCGGATGGACCTTTTCAGCCAATGAGGCGATCAGATTCTTGTCCAGCTAAGCAAAACCAAAAGTCACGGTTGCTGACTTTGACCATTTTTAAGTGAATAGATCAATGAAAAGAGAGCGAAGGTAGGAAGAAGGGGTCGCAAATGTTATTTACGACGGAAATTCTACACACAACTGGTATCCAAAAAAGGTATTTGTTGCGGCTTTTTGGCAGCCTCAACGGTCAAGCTTTTTAAACCCTCTCGGGTCCTTGGAATAAGTGACAACAAAACGGGACCGAGAGGCATTGGAAATTTTCTACCCATATTTTATTTGGCTCTTTGATTCAGTGAATCACACTCTACCGTTGAATAAACCTCAAAATTAAGGGTTAGGAAGACCTGAGCCTATCTCAGTTACCGAGTTTGTGGCTGGAGAGGTTTTGTGTCGGTGTAGGAGGATCAGACTGGGAACCAGTATATAATAACAAAAGTACACTTCTCCAATGTGGTCAGAGAGCAAGTATTAACGTACGATCACTGTGTAAAACAAGTGACTGCGAAAACGATAATGTTAAGCGCGGTGGAGCTTGACTGAAGTAGAATAACAAAGTCTTACTCGGCAAATACAAACTAGTTTCTGATTCAGCAAAGAATGAGCTAAAGATAAAGTTGTTGAAAAGGGCAATAACATATGGTTGCGAAGGTGCATTGTGGGGGGTTTTATACGACCGGTCTTTACACCACCCACTAAAATCCTGTCGAATCTTAACAGAGTAAAAGGTGTGGAATGGGAGTACTGGCTCTTCCTACCTACTTAGAACCTGATTTCAGTGTGCGTACCGAATACCCTGTCGTCAACGTCCTACTCACGACCGCACTTGATCAGGTGGCCACGCCGACGCGAGGTTACTCTGCATCTTCCAGGAAAACGGCCGATCGATGGCGGGTGTAAAGGAGAAACATAGATGCTGTCTTCGGGAGAGCCGTTGTGGCTCGGCTGCTTGTGCTTGTGTTTGTGATCGCGTGGGTGTCATGGGTGAGATTGCACTCTGGTGTACGTGCATACAGCAACAATCGTCACTTACGGGAGGTATCCTCCATAATGTCAGTGACAAATGGGGAACAATCAGCCCTGCGGCGTGCCTTGATGGAGGTCATGAAGTATAAACGTGTACCATGTGAGTGTGTGTGTCAGGGTGTATGATATTTCAATACATCAGCATGTTGTAAATGCCCCCACACATGGGAGGTTCCTTCTCCACTTCAAAGACGAGTGAGGAATAGTCTACTGGGTTTCTGTGTTATCGGCTTCTCCGTCCTCACTCTCGAGGAGGCTGATACTGCGCACGTCGCGGATTTGCGTTCCGTTGTCGATCTTTGCCTTCACAGTTATTATCATTTCGTCGGAGCGTTCGATGGTTTCCATAACCAGGCCCAAAGGGCAGGTGCTGAAATGCTCGTGTTCGTCTGCGATTATCACTACCTTCAACCTTGAATGGTCTTGTTTTGCTCGGCCACTTCTTTCGGGCTTACAAAGCCGGTAGGTACTCCCGAAGCCGTCGCCTCCAAAAAATCTTCGCAAGATAGTTTGCCTGCTTCCATCCATGGAGGTAGCTCCCACGAAGGTTTGTCGGTCCTTAAAAACCCTGGTTAGATCTTAACATCAGTAAGTCGTTCGAGGTGAGCGCCAGTCGGGCGGGGTCGCGGTTGGTTACTGGAACCAGTGAGTGGTTGTTAGGAAGTCTCTCAATTTCATTCATGACGGTGCTGAACGTTTCGTCGTCGGGCGGCCGTTGCTCAATGATCGACAGCGGTATTCAACTGGTGGACCGGATTAGGCGGTCCCACAAGCTGCAGCGATGACTGGCCTGCGGAGGATTGAAGTGCCATCGTATGCCATAGACCGTGGTTTGATTCTGCAGTTCGTCCCTGTTCATGTTTTTGTGCCAACGCAGCAATTCCCGGTGAGCTCCCACGAAGTTTGACCCATCTTCGGAGTACATAACCGTCGCTATACCTCTCCGGTTGATAAATAACTGCAAGATATGGAGGAAAGAGTCAGTGGTCATCAAATGCGTAACTACTAAGTGTACCGCACATGACTTCATGCACCTCATGATACATCCATATCGTTTTTCCAACCCCTTCCTACACTTGATCCGCGAGGGCCCGAAATAGACCAGCCCGGTGTTGCTGAACGGCCACCAGCCCGGAGGCACTCAACACTCTGGTAGCGGGGCCACTGCGTCTCCTTCAATGTACACAACGTCGGATTACGCGTTTTACAGTCGCTCTTCCTCTCGGAAACCAAAGGCGATTTCGGGTGAAGCTTGTCACGTGGTCTTCTCCGGAGTGTCCCTCCAAGGCATGGATGTGTTGTATCCTTAACTCTATCAGATGTTGTCGAGCTGGCAGCGATACGGGGTATTTTGTGTCAGAGCTCAGGTGGGGGTTGGTCAGCCTACTACCTGCTTGTAGTAGTCCATTATTCAGTCTGGAGTTTAAATGCTTCTAGTCGCCTCTCGAAGATGATATTCTTTTGTCGGTTGGTCCCCCTTTCTTCGTCCTGTCGAGTTCTCGGATAAAATCCTCCTGGTGCTTCGTCTTTAACATACCGTGTTCTGCGGCTCGTTGTTCATTGGGGCTTATCGGACCCACTCGTATCCGGCTGGAGGGGCGGAATCCCCTCATGACTGGCAAATGTCTCTTGAACCTAGCCAACCAAACTGATGACCGAAGCGACTTCATCCAGAAGGAAAACCGGACCAATCGTGACGAAATGAATGTCACTTTGACCACTGTGGCCGTCATCACTACACCCCTGATCTGCAGTACCAATTACAGAGGGGGTTTAAGTCCGTACACGGGCCAGTCCTGTTTAGGTATTCGCAGGAATTCCGGTCCTTCCGTCCACGTGTCCAGTTGCCGGAAGTTGGTTGCACCCCGGAAGCACAGACCGGCTGGGTTACCGCCAGATCTGACACGCTTCTACTGGTTTGTGGCCGTTTTCGTCGTAGATGATCGTGAGTTGGTTAGCAACGAAAGTACCAAACCGGCTCCTGACTTTGGTAATGTAGTACAGTACTACAGTCGAGTCCGTCCAAAAGCTAGCCGACCAAAATTGAAGTCGAAGCATCTCTTTACCGCTTGTACCGCCATGAATGCTAACACGGCTGCGCTGGGTTCTAGGCGCGGGATCTAAACCGTCTTCAGTGGGGTAAAGCGGGTTTGGCAAACAGGATCCTAGTGGTATATTATCCGTTTCCCGTGGTACATCATCCGTACACCACGGCCCCGTAACCGACCTCGGATGCGTCAAAAAACTCCGGTAGTTCTCCCATCCTTGTTGTATGACCATGGGGCGGGCATCGTGGAACTCGTATGTCCCCCAGTTTCTTTAATGTTCCAGAAATTCTTCTCGATCCGGCCGATCTTCTCGGTCCAGTGGATAGTCCCAATGGTTTTCCTTACGGCAGAGCCGCTGCAGCAGAATCTTTCCGAGTAAAGGTCAGGGGGAGACAAAACCGAGTGGATCGAGCAAACCAAGGACAGCAGACAGTATACCTCGACGGGTTACGGGCAGCTCGGAAAAGTTTAGCTCGAAAACAAAGACGTCCGTTTCCGCATTCCGTTGCATCTTTACAGTGCTCTCGGTATGGAGGGGAAATCCGTCCAAATCTCCAACCCTCTGGGCCCTCTCGTGGAACGGGATGACTTCGAGCACTTCTGGGGCGCTCGACATCCATTTCGCTAGATGGAAGCCGCTTCTTCTAGCAACCTTTTTAGTCCTCTGAACTGCGCTTGAGCCGAGTTTACGTCATCAAATGACCTAATATAGTCGCCGACGTGGAAGTTTCTGCTGACTCTATCTGCTACAGACCGGTGGACCGAATCTCCATGTTTGTTCGCTGATTCTCGAAGGGCGTGATTTGCATAAAACGGCGATGATATCGCTCTGGAGGAGCCGGCGGTCGACCTATAATTTATCACTGCGCTATCCTGGTTGTTCTCTTCCCACCACAGGAAAGGCAACGCGGCTCGTTCTTCTGCCAGTATTTTCCCCTGGTGAAACATTCCCCAGATATCGGCGGACAGGGCCACTCTATCCATTGTGGAACGGCACAAAACTTCGATAAGTGGCTTGGTCCAGTCAGGCCCTTGTAGTAGGCGATCGTTCATCGATTTGCCCTGGAACGTAACTGCACAGTCGAAAGCCCCAAGCAGATTTCGGGTTTCTTGGGGTTAATAACCGGGTGGTGAGGTAGGTACTAGATCCCCTTCTGGCCGTCGGTGTTATCAGGCACCCTTTGAACGTAACCGAGAGCTTCGTTTTGCTTAATTAATTCTGCTTATCGTTCCCACAGGTCCCGGCCTCGAACGAAGCGTTCTTTCAGGCGTAGTAGTCTTTGCAGAGCATAGTTTCCGCTATCAACCCAGAGGTTAGTCGATGTGCCCTATGGGAGGGGAACCTTGAACTAATTTGAAGGGCCTCTTGTTCCTTGCTGCACTGTTTGAAGAGCGAGGTGGTTCTCTTGGGACAATGATAGTCTTTTGCCTTCAATGTCCTGAAACTCCTATTCGTATTGCCACTGCAATTGATACTCTACGACGTCCGTTTCGGCGGATAAATAATTCATGGAACCACGTCCCCCTACTGGACCATATAACATCCATCCCAAAGCTGTGCTTACAGTATGAGGTGCCTGACGGTAGCCCACTCTCTGATCAAGTACCAAACGTGCCTATGGTATTTTGCAGCCGATGAAGAGGTCCACTTCGTCATCTTCCCAGTCTACAACGGCTACATCCTGCAGGTGGGGCCACCTAGTCAAGATTGCGTTGACCGACCTTGGTGCTCGCATGGGGAGATCAGTTAATGTGAATGATTCCGTTGGTTCAATTTACTCGTTGATATCTAAGGAGATGAGTTGCAACCTCAACCGGCCGACGGTCATTACTTGTGTTCGGCCCACCATGCTCACTGCTAGTGACGTCGTGCTTTTAGCGAGCAAGTGTTTGTCGGCAAACCGCGCCCTCACCAGGGTGGTGTCCGATCCACTGTCGACGAAAGCCAACGCTTTGACCACCCCAGTTGGGGTCACCACTCTCAAGGCAACCACCCCTAAAAGTACAGGTTTACTGGCAGACCGCGACGTTGAACAAATTACACTGGGTTTGGTGTTCGTCTTTGGTGTAGTTTCTCTCGCGTGGTGTAACGGTCGATGGTGTCTGCCCCAGCAACTCTCGTGACCACACATGGTCTTTGTTCGACAAGCTGCCGTCCGGCGAGTGGCTTTGAGGCATATTAAGCACGCTTCTGTCTACCTCGCTATTCCCTAACGTTCGCCAATTGTGGCATTGATGAACTTGGGGCATCCTAGCAGCCCATGACTAGCGTCACAGGACCTGCAACTTGGGTGCGCTATAGCCTCGCATGAAGGGAAGTGTGCGTTGGTCCAAGTTTGATGTGTTCGGATGTTCCTGTGCACTGGTCTGAACCTTGCTAGTGTTAGATTTGTTTACTTGGTTACCGTCCCAGATGAGTCGGCCAAACCTGCTGTTGGCTATCTTGGTGTGCCTGTCCAAGTATTCGGTCAAGTCTTCGAAGTTAGCCTCACGGTCGCCTTGGCTTATACGTTCCGCCTCTTCCGCCCACCGACCCTGTAGTTCGGGAGAGAGGTGACGGACTATGCCCTCCAAAGTATGCGCTGCATCGAGGTGGGCCATGAAACCTATAAAGTGGAGGGCTGTTGAACGGTTCTGTATTTTGATCACCGGGTCGGTCACTGTATAAACATCGCCTTGGGTTCTTTTGGCCTCTATCACCACGCCCTCTATTAGATTACGGGCTATCTTGAATGGCTGACAGAACGGATCCCTCGAAATCTTCCTCGCTGGTGTGTAGCCTTGTTCTGGGTCGAGCATGGTGCACACGTCGACAGCTTCTCTTGCTCGGCCTCGACAGCAATGAGTCAGGTACAGAAGCCTTTGCCCAGGGTCGGTTATCGTGTTTCCGACGAGAGTCTCAAACTGCATGATGAGGTTGCATTAAGGTTCAGATCGTCCGTCGAAAACCATCAGTTCTGCTCTCGGAAGAAAAGTAGTTGGTGGCATTGGTTTATTCTACTCCGCAACCGGCGTAGAGTTTCCTATTTTAGTTTGTCCTGATCTGTCGAATAGGTCGTCGTCGTTGGTCTTCTGCGCACGCTCGTTCTGTCTATACTTTTTTTCTGCTTCCTGGGCCTGTTGCCTAACCGATTACAGTTAGTATTCTGGGTCTGATATCCTTAACACAGATAGATCAACATTCCTGCACTCTATATCACCCTTGGTAATACATGAGCTAGCAATGACAGGACTAGGTTACCTAGCATTAACTAAAGAATCAGAAGTACCCATAACCTCCCCAGTGACTTGCCGTATTACTTTCTATCCAGATTCCAATTGCTTCGATCCTTTCCTTGGCATGCTGCGTATTTTTTTGTTCCAAGTTGAGCCATTCAGTATTTTAAGACACGCTTGAGCAATGCGTAGCCAAATTCGTAACGGATCCCGAAATCGAAAAGCGATTATCCGTGAAGTTCTACGGTACAAGGTCCCCAGATGAACAATGACACGAAACAGACGCAAACATAAATCATGCAACCACGAGGACTCAAAAAGCGAGAACCGAATTGCGGCTTGTGAGAAAGGAGCACGTGCGTCACGCAGGTCCAGAACAAGGATATGACAGAGCAGCGCTCTGGGCGCGAACAGGAAGTGTTGGTTCGTAAAAAAAAACTGCATAAAACAAGTGAATAGTGTAAGTAAGTGAGCGATGTTAAGGGAACATGGAACTGCAGTGTATTTTGGGGGATTTTTTAATGCCGGTCGTTACATCCGTTACACGGGCATGCTGCGGGCGCGCTGTAGCGGCAAATGCTCTTCATCATTTCCTCGAAGATAATGTTCTGCTTTTCATGGGTTGTGAGAAATGGAGCTTCGGTGATTTTTGTGTCATTCTGCTGAGCACCTCGATTGTGGGCATCTTGTCAAAGATCATTAAGAAGGGCTGGTGATAGCGAGCAACGAGGGGGCGGCACGATAAATATTATAAATATTTGGAAGGGACAAAGCGTCTTTTCAGAAGCAAGGGTGGGATTTTTCGCCTGGGCTCGGGCTTTATCATGCAGTTACAATCAAAAGTACGTTGTGTTGTTTAGTCTCACATGAATTTTATGCATCAATGTGAGAAGTAAAAGGAGAAACGGCAATGCTCTTTCGGTAGGCTTATGTGAATTTTACAGAGAACATGAGTTTTAATTTTCTCCGTACGCCAATCTATCACGATGGGAGGCTTTGGGGAGGAGAGCAAAGCATGTAATGTCCATGTTCATTGAAAAATTCCTATTCTGCTCACATACCTATACTTTATGACCAATTTTGAATTGCCTCCTAAAACCTTATTCATGCTGACACTGTTTTGTGGTCGACAATTATTCCACGCTTGGCGCACTTTTTCTTTTTATGGTTGTGCTTTATTACTGAGGTTACTTTGAGGACAGTTGGTACGGTAGTGAGATGCACTGATTCAATACCATTTTGTTTTATTACTCCTCGATTTCACATTCTCGCTCACGTTGACTAACCGTAGACCTTTAGCTCGTTTACGCTGATTTTTGGCCGCCACGCTTAGGAAATTGTCCTTTGGGCCTGATTAAGCGTGGAGAGCTTGTTCTATTTGTTTGGACTCCGGGACAGGTATTTATTATTTACTTATTTTGGCCAATTGTTCCTCTTTCTACAGGATTTTGTCCTATATTTGGCCACCTTTTTGGCTGGATAGTGACTGAGGCTCACTGTCAAAGGTATGATTGTGTTTGTACTTATATTTCTACTTGCTTATAGTGCCGTAGAATTTGCAGAGCAATCGTGTTCTCGATTTGTGTTCTGCATCGATTTGGGCTACGCGTTGCTTTGAGGCTCCAGGGTGCTATCCAGGACGAGTGAAACTCATTAGTCGGTGAATCGTTAATCGAATCGTTGGTCAGGCTTCACCCGGACCAGGACTTGAGCGTTTTGGTCATTACACAACAGATCCTGAGCCATTCTTTATTGTGTTAAGAGTCTTCGCAATTTGGTTGATCCTATGAACTTGCGAAGTGAGGGATCTGCAGAAAAGCGATATATCTTTACCCTCATCCTAGCTGGGTTGTTGAGTTGTACGAACGGGACCCAGAAATAACCAGCAAGAGACTTTTACTAGTAATGTCCATTGTCTTGTGAGTACTTCTCACTGTAAAGAGTAAAGAATATGTGTTACCAAACCAACAAGACCTAAAGAGAGAAACAAAAAGGAAGAAAGCAACAGTCTGGCTGTTGTTTTAGCTGTGAGCGAGGATGGCATCTATGGTGAGCTAAGGGAATAACACATAGAACTATCTCCAAAGGGTTCTTTTGGATGAATACGAACACGCAGCTTTTTTGCGGAAGTCGTGAGAAAACAAGACCCCAGAAGCAAGAAGGTGCAATGGGACACCCAAATATTATAGGTCCCTGCGCAGATAATTAAACATCAATTACTTAAGAAGGATACTCTGCGAGGTATAACGGTGCTTTGCGCGGAATTGCGGGGAAAATGTAGCGGCTAATCCAATGAGTCAGGATGAGACTGGGCGAACTAGTGAGTTCGGAAGTCTCCCGCAAGAACTCAATGTTTCCAGGAGGGACTTGTGTCACTGGGTACTTCGGTTGAGCAGATAAATCAATATCTTAGCTGATATTTTTGGCCTGCTTTGGGCAGCATACAGCTTCAGGAAAACACAGGGGTGGCAAGGGTAAAGAAGGTAAATTACAATAAAGCCATGCTTATACTCCTCTTTCAAAGTCAACCGTGGGTTAGGTTTAGGACAGTGCTGTATAACCTGAGTGCAGCATCGCCGGTATGCGGTCGTAGCAGAGGCTATGCGATCTGACTTTTAAACTGCATACCGACATTGACATTGGACTACGGCCGGCTGGTCAAGGTTGTGCAGAGAACCCTTAAAAAGAGGCGGATATTTGGATGCACGAGATTCCTGCCTATACAATTCCCGTTTACCGATTTAAACGAGCAAAGTTATACCTTTTCATGGATATTTTGGTTGTTATTTGTAGTGTGCAATCGGCGGGGGATGGGAGGCTAGACTAGCTAACGACCGGAACTGAGAAGCGAGAGAAGGCCCAATTTCCGGGACCATGTGGGGAGAAGTGGCAACGGGCTAACGTGTGGCGGCCTCGGGCTGACCTCAACGAGCAGGCTTCAAACAAGCGATCCGTTGAACAAGCTGAAGCCAACCCCAATTCCTAACCTACGAAAGAGACTGACGGGAGTTTGATTGTCAACTCAATTACTTTGATGAATAACCGATAAAATTCACCCATATACCCCACAGTACTTCTGAAATGGGTTTGCTCCGGGATGTAGTTCAGTACTTAGAATTACCACTGCACCTGACTTCGAGCCACTTCATGTGGCTACAATTAATGTGACTTTGAAGGATGATTCGGCACGTCAGAGTTGCTGTGTCCACGCGCCAACCTCTTGGTTATCACCAGTCAGTGATTCCTTGATCCTTCAAACCCGAAGGAAAAGTAACCACGAACTGAGTGCGGAAACTCTATCCGACGGTAACCAGAAATTCATACTTTATATAGAACAATGAGAAGAATACATGGATACGTGGCGCCATTATAGATTTCTGGGTGTAGAGCACTGATATGATTGGCTATGTTGGACCTCTTATGTTGTAAGTCTGATCGGTTGGCCCGTTAGTATGAATGGTAGGCAACCGTGTGGCTGACTGGTTGGGTCATGGGAACACGCTTCATGACTGCACTACTATGTGGGATATGTGGGCCTCGTCATTGGTCAGTATTCGCAAGGCACCCCTCCGTGGATTGCAAGAATGCGGACTGCAACCTCTCTAACATTGTGTTTTCAAGGAGATTTTCGGCCCCCCGAAAAGAGGGTTCATGGACAGTAGCAGACCTGAGGCGGGATTCGGTTGATCTCCTGAGCGGCAGCCGTGATTCTCGTAGCAAGCTCAACAATGGATCTCCATTTATAAACAAGAAGCTTCTCGGCCCTAAGCTTGCAGTAGCAATTATATTGACTTTCGTGTAAGCAGAAGGTGATTACGTGATCGGCCAATTGTATTCGTCAGCCCCGAGGGGCCAAAAACTAATTTTTCAGCCGGAGCATTCTGGGGTATCGAGGCTCACGGTCGTAAGGATCGGGACTTTCGTTGGCCGAGCCGCCAGTTCCATAACCACGCCTGACGTTACCTGAAGCTTTTGCGGAGGGTTTGAGCGGCACGCCCTCAACCCCGCAGGCTTTAACCACAAGTGCTGGAAGCCAGCTCAAAAAAAGTATTGTTTCGTGTTTCTCTTTCCGCAATTACCGTCCTTCAGGGATAAGTTTTGGGACCACCGCTATCCCCCCTTCACATAAATGATTTGGCTAAAACTTTGAAAGTCCCGCGTTTCTTATTTGTAGGTAAAGTCAAGGCAGCGGGATCAGGCCGGCAGGAGCCTTTGGCTAGATTCAGTGAGGCTATGCCATGGGCAGGCATATGGGATACATCCTTAAATGAAAGCGTCATCTACTGAGTGGGTTTGACTGTAACGGGCTAAAATGCGCCTTCAACCATTGATGCGGGGCGAGGGATAAAAACTTGGTATTTTTATGGTCGTCGGCTTCAGTGGGGCTGAGCAGAGCAAACCAACTATCCACAGAGCTCAAAATTGCACCTAAGAACTAGGTCGACAGTATCCTGCAGGCAAATAAACGTTACTGGTATCCGTATCCATACTTTTTCACGTTTATCGTGTCCCTTCATAAGGCAGCCTTCGTTTTACTAATGTTCTAATATAAGTAAGCAGTTAACACCTTTTAGGGCATGCGTATTTGACTGCACGGTAGGGCACCACGAATCTAAGAATAAGACATAGGCTGCGACTCAACTTTGCCTTCTGACATGGCATCGTGCCGCAGACCTTGTGACCGGGGATCTGACCGTGATCGGTGAAATGTCGTGAGTTCGTCTCGTACTGTAACTTTTCCGTCCCTGCTGGGCATATTCCAGTCCAACCCTCTAGCCGCACCCCACCCTGCCTACTGCAGCTTGCCAGTGTCATCTGAGATTGATCTGACATTCATTTATAGTAAGCTGAGGGCTAGCTAGTAAGATGCACCGTGCTCCTACCACTGTACAAATCCCCAGTTAATCTCACTTCGAATACTGCGTACGGGCTTGGGCACTTTTCTTTTAAACATGCGGCCTATGTTGAAAATTCCAACGGCCATTACCTGAGATGGCGGAGGTTCAGAGAGGAAAGACCGACAGCCAGATACCCCAGGGCATGGGGTTATTTTACCTAGAAATAAGACTCAAAGGAGAGGTCACAGAAACCTGTAGAGTTTCCAAAGGCTCATCGGGAATGAAAACTGAAGAACATTCGAGATGGTTAGCGACAAGCAAACCAGAGTGGATGGCGTAAATCTTTAGAAAGCCCACCCAAATTGAGAAGCGCGAGCCAGTTTCTTCAGCAGTAAACTTAGAAACGTTGAACCGGCTTACCGGACAGCTAGTGCATTTGGAGGACGTAGGATCCTTTAAATAATGCTAGGCTTTAAATGAGAGGATATTCTGGGGGGTGGGCTTCCAGTGCCAAAGGGGAACACCGACGGCTAAGGTACACTGCGAACAAAATCAAGACACGGCGCGAGGTGCACCAAGCAGCTTATGAGGAGACGCCCATGCCACTTCTGCCTCTTGCCTGCAAGGTGAGATGTTCTCACTTTTTTCTCTTTAGCTGAACAGAATCAATAGTAGACTACACTTAACTGAAAAGACAGGAAAGGCTTGCGAAATTTGCAGCGGTAGGTGCGGACTCTTGTGCATACCATCGAAGTAAATCTGGATGCGTGGTTGGTTCCTGCCACCATCGGCCGTCCGAAATTCTTTAGGTAGTACACGGGTGCGATGCTAAAGCCCGAATGTTCAAGGAGCTTTTGATTATCTCCTTATCTGAATTTTGCCAGTGGGCTGAAAGATATATCACTTGACAGCGGAAGAGACTAATCCGTTCGACTTCAGCAGCGCGAAGGGTTTCGTCTTGGAAGATCCACCGAAACTCAGACACAAGCATTTTTGAACTGCGCTAGCGGCGCGCTGCCGTGGTAAACAATGATTTTGAATGCTAAACGATATCTCTTGGCGGTCCCTTTGGACTGCAGTTAACGTTGTGGTGCCCAAAGCCGGAGATATTCATTCAAGTTTACATGTCCTCGGCGTGTTCTCACTTAGAAGGTAGCGTGCAGGATTGGTCACCCTGATACAAAGCGGACACCTCCTGCTTGGAGAGATCCGAGTTTTTTGCAATGCAAGTAGCTGAAGGGCAGAGGAATAAGACTTATGATTAGGGACCCTGGGAGCACAAGCCTTTCCCTTTCGAAAAGTAAAGGACTCCCAAAAGACCTCGCAGAATCTTTCAAGGCGTTGTAATTTTTTTCTGGTATCGGGCCGGATGGTCTATTGCAAAAGGTTTTATATCCCTGAACAGGGGGAAAAGGAAGGGGGCCGACGAAAGTTTGATCTGGGTTGGTAACTGAACCGCACTCAAGCGAAGGGGTGGTGAACAAATAAAACCGTCTGCCCGGCAGAATGGTAGACCATTTAGTCTCCAAAGGGGCCCCGGATCGTAAGTGTAAATGGGTTGTCTCTGGAGGTGAGTTTTGTATATGTTCACTTAATAGATGGGGGGTAGCACTGATCCGTCCGTTGTATGCTGTAATTCACTTTTACGTCCTCCGTACACTATTCCTGTGAACTCTCAAATCGCATTACGTCTGTCACACTGAGTGTGTAGTGACGTTTTACGTTCTTACGTCATTTTTACCAGGGATTCAACGAATTGCGCGTGTGATTTTGATTGTATAACCTGTGTGAATACCATCGAGGGATGTCTTGGCGGTCGATTGGCTATGGTCGTTACCCATCCTGTGCAAAGTAAACTGAACTGGCAGAAGGGACAACGACTTGTAAAAAGGTTCTGAGTTGATGAGGCTTCGTTGATCGTAGAACATTTAAATCTTTCACAGTGAATCACATGCGAACAAATGGAAGAGCTGAATATCGACGGGGCCTGCTGGATGGGACGAAATCCACCTTGGTATCATCTGGTCGCTGACAGATATCATATCACTGCCAGTCATACAAGACCACCCTGGATCATGGAGGTTGCCAAAGGACTGGAAATGCGCAGCAGCGGTGGCTCTACATATAGGCGACTCCCTTGGAAATGGAAATGTGTAGAACTGTTGGCCTTGTAAGGGTCCTATGCAAGCAGCTGTGGAAGAACATTTGGGTGCACGTCTGCAAACATCTGATAGAGAATTCCATGCTTCGCTTGGCCTAACATGGGCTTCCGAGAATACGTACCACTCAACCGACTTCTTCAGCTCCCTAGAATTCACTCGAGGTGTGGATGAAGGTAAACAGGTAGAAGTACGTCGTCTTGACTTCACCAAAGCTCTTGACTTGGAGGGCCATCGGCTTTTGCTGCCCAGTTCAGTGCCACCTGGTATAAATGGACATGTTCAGGAATAAATAGCAGACGTCCCCACTGGTGAGATATCTTACTTTGGAATAGGTGACAGAAGCTCTTATTTGTAAAACGTCACCCGTGCATTGCTGCAGGGATCCGTAATGAACCAACTCCCGTCTTTTTGTGAATGATCTTGTCTCAGTCACGGTCCCTTCGCCTTCTTTCAAAGATGATGTGAAACTGGCAAGTTCCGTGGGCGATAGGATCTGGGCAGAGTAGTTGGAGTTCTAAACTGAGCACACGAGCTGGACCTACACTTCCATGACGGGAAGCCGCTCGTATTTGCGGCCAGCGACAGGCCGGGTAGCCGCACTCGACCAAGGTTCATTCACTTCAGAAGCAGCAAACAAGGTTGAAGACCTTGGGACCTTGGGCATCTCTGACCTAAAGAGGTCAGTTTGGCGTGCAGCAGCTGTATGTGTAAGTCGAATCTCGCAAATCGAGCAACGCGTAGCCAATTCAAACGAATCCCAAAACCAGAACAAGATTGATTCGTAGTTTCTACGGTACTAAATTGAAATGCACAAAGGATACAAATATATACGAACCTCAAGTATGCGGCCAAATAGACTTCACAGTAAAACCCAAAGGTCCAAAGCCCCGTGGCTCAAGCACGACAGTCAGAAACGGTTCAAGGCCAAATTCAAATGTCTCACATGGATAAACAAACGTGAAAATGTGTGGTGTATGAGCGAGCTTTCCAAGATAATGTTAAATATAGTCAAATTCACAAAGCACGTTGAACATTTAGAAGGATTTTCAGTATTCGTTCGTTACACCGCCGGCCAAAATCCTTCCGCGAAAATGGTTGTCTAAGGTTCAGGAAGGGGTCATGATTCTCACCCTATCTACCTTTAACTTATTGTCAGTGCCTGTGGATACTAACTTCCTGTGTTATCTGAACGTGAAACAGGTTTTCGCCGTAGTCATCATCGCACAATCCATAAGGAATCAATTCCAAATCCCGCTGCACAACTTGAGATTGACATATTCATCAGGAAACCGGCGCATATAGTCAGACGCACGATGAAGATGAAGGCTTCGCAGAGTGAAGTGTTTCGCCGCACGAAATAAGTCTAAGCATCACAAGCGGTAACCCATTGCAGCAACTGGTTAGACTAATTTTGTTTACAAGCTTGAGCGCAGAAGTTGAACGCAGGTGCAACGCCTAATGAGATATCGCGTAAAATTGACAGGTCACGAACCAGTGGAACTACATAAAATTAACGCACCAAATCTTCCGAAAGAAATGAAAACCGGTTTCTGATTATGAATAAATTTCGAAAACAAGTGTACGGCGGACAGTATCGAAATACACATGAACACGGCGATTGATCGAATACTGGCATCTATCAGAGTATTTCAAAGTTTTTCTGTGCACAAAATATGTGACAATCAATATTGTGTAAAATGTAAATAAATGTTCTTCTTTAAAGATAATAATAGTTTCACAATGTGCTCGCAGCTAGTATGCCTCACCTGAACTGTTCAAGTGAAATACTGGTGAATTTCTCCTCTTCACCTATGTGCACGCTAGATAGAAACTGGAACTAAGTACATTTGCAACCTTTCAGAAAAAATGGGTCCAGTTGTTTAGTTGTAGGGTATGAAATGCAATAAAGTGCTGAGTAACTCGGAGCGAGGCGATCTGCGAGCTACTTTGTCTTTTGTATGTGGTTTCGAGCTCGAATCATCAACATTTTCCTCGCTGTTTCCTGCTACGAGTGGATTAACTCTCTGATGTCTCGAACACGTTCATCGTTTCTTCCGTTTCCTGTAATGTAACACAACTGTAGGATCTGTCCAATAGGCAAGGCTCAGTTCGGCGGTGGTGCAGTTCTCTTTTAGCATTCGTGCTACCTTAAAACCCAATACCGGTGCAGTCGTTTTGAGCTCGTTTAGGGATACTGACTTCAGCTCAGCAATTTTTGTTTTGGCAAAGGGTACTTTGTTTCGCCGCCGGCCATGCAGTTCCACCCAGGTACCGTACACTGTCACTGGGTCGGCAAATTTCAAGCTGCTTTGGGTGACCTGCTGGTGTCCTTTTTTGAGATATTTCAAAAGCCTCCGGGCAACTTCTCCTTTTCTCAATAAGTGACTTGACGGTGGTCTCTCGGGTATAGCAACTTCATGTTGCCCACTGTGAAGTCCCGTCTTTGAATTCGCCATCGAAAGCGCCGACTGATCCTTCGAGTGAACTTCGCTTTCCTGAGATGGACCGTTGGATTCAATATCGAAAGGCTGATCGTGTTCTACAGAGGCACTTCTCTCAGCAACATTTGAGCAATTTATTGATGCCGATTGTTGAAGTTCGCTCGTCAGGTGTCCGAGAAGTGTCCAGCCTAGTATCGTTCGCGTAGCGAATGGTTCTTTTCGATTGCTTATGCTCTGTTCAAGCACCCAGTGAGCCTCTGGTACATTGCATCCAATTAGTATGTCGACGTGGGGGCTAGAAACTTCTTCGAACTCTATGTCCCTGAGATGAGACCATCTCTTGGCGATCGATCTAACAGAGTCGACTGGTCTCATTGGCAAGCTGTCTATTGCAAAAGCTTCCGGAATTTCTACGGTCCCCTCATCAGATAAAGACGTTAACTGCAGGGTCAGCCTCTTAGAATTGCTAACATGACCCCCTGCAATCGTGCTGATAGTGAGCGAGGTAGGCTCGCCTACTAGTTCACAGCTTTCTACAAGCTCGCGAGTAATCAGCGAGGTATCCGACCCCGTGTCCAAAAATGCATTGACCCTCCTCAGTCCTTTAGGTGTCACGATACCGACAGGTACGATGCCTAATCTTGCCGGTTTGAAATCATCATGTCCCGTTGAACAGACAATTTTGGGTTCATCTGGCTGAATAGGTCTATTGTTGAGAAGGCCATGCAGTAACGAGTGATGATTACCCAAGCATCCGTCTTGGTTGCATTTCACTCTTAAGCTGCATTCAGAGGCTCGATGAGAGTTGTTCAAACACATAAAGCATGAGCCAATCCTTTTTACCGCGCACCACCGATCGGGTACACTCATCCCATGAAAGGTCGGACAATCTGGTAACCGATGCAGGGAGTTGCATAGCTTGCATTCAGCTGACCTCTCGGGTTCTTGACTTATCATGTGCATGTTAGCCAAAGACTGGGTTTGGTTACAGTCCTTCTCCACAATTCGAGATGTTGGTTCCCTTCGCGCCAGTCTGCAACTTTCGCGTACGATTTGTCCAAATCGGCTGTTAACGATACGGGATTGACGACCTATGAACTCCGTCAAATCGTTGAACGTAGATTCCCGCTCAAGCATATTTATTTTTTCAGCTTCCTCTGCCCATCGGCTCTGTAAATCAATAGATAGACATCGAACAATGCATTCCTGTGTGTGCAATGCATTCAGATCAGACTGGTATCCTAAGTGCTCCAGTGCTATACTGCAATTCTGCATTTTTATCACCAAACTCGACAGTGATTCAGCCTTGCCCTCAGTCCTTTTCGCCTCCAATAAAACACTATCAATTAGGCTTCTAGCCACCTTGAATGGTTGTCCAAACAAATCTTTCAGGATTCTGCGCGCCCTGATGTACCCCATCGGTGGATCAAGCATCGCGCAGCCTTCGATTGCACTTTTGGCTCTCCCACGACAGTAATGTAATAAATACAAAAACCTTTGACCAGGATCTGCAACTTTGCACTCAACAAAATTTTCGAACTGTTTCATGAGTATACAGTATTGCTCGGGGTGCCCGTCGAAGTGGGACAGCTCCACTCTCGGCAGGTCAAGAGCCAAAACCTCGGTAGTTTCAGGCTGTCTCAAGGGTTTATATTCGTCGATCACAGTGCCTTTTCGATGTTGACATTGTGAACTACGTGGACTCTTTGCTGGCTCTCTGAGACCAGTTCCTTGTGTAAGGGGCTCTGCTTCCTTTCTGGCTAACCGCAGCTCGTTTTCTAATTCTATTACTCGCATTCTATAAGTACTAATATCGTCAAACGCATCGCGGTTAGAAATATATGACCTGGCACTGACAGAGCTAGTAAACTTAGTATTATCTAGAGAATCAATAACACCCGAACCATCCCCAGAGACTTGCCGAGTTATTTCCTGTTGTCTCAAAATGTCCTTGCTTCCTCGTCTGGGCATTTCCAATGAGTTTTCTTGTCCAGGTTCCACTTGAGTACTGTAAGTCGAATCTCGCAAATCGAGCAACGCGTAGCCAATTCAAACGAATCCCAAAACCAGAACAAGATTGATTCGTAGTTTCTACGGTACTAAATTGAAATGCACAAAGGATACAAATATATACGAACCTCAAGTATGCGGCCAAATAGACTTCACAGTAAAACCCAAAGGTCCAAAGCCCCGTGGCTCAAGCACGACAGTCAGAAACGGTTCAAGGCCAAATTCAAATGTCTCACATGGATAAACAAACGTGAAAATGTGTGGTGTATGAGCGAGCTTTCCAAGATAATGTTAAATATAGTCAAATTCACAAAGCACGTTGAACATTTAGAAGGATTTTCAGTATTCGTTCGTTACAGTATGAAAGGCATGTGGAGCGTTCGCGGAAGGCTTTTGATTTTCGCTTATGGAAGTGGTTTCTCCCAGGTCTCAGCCGTTTTCCAACAAGTTCCCTCTATTAGATTGAGATCAGCGTTTTCCTGTTAAGGACCAAATTCGCTTGTGACGGTGTGCATGACTATAGTGAGTTTTGTTTCAGAAAACTGGTTTCAGACGTGGTCACCTCTCTTCAAAAGGGACACCTCCTGTTTGGATAGGGTACGAACTGCAACGTGCGCGGTTGCGGGTCATCGGGACGAGACACACTAGCTCGGGCTTCAGAACTTCAGACTTGCTCTATGGAAAGCAGAGGACTGGGAGGAGATCCCATGGAAACTGTTGAGGTATTGAGGAGCTCTTCTGGGCTTAGGTCTGAAAGTCTATTCGAAATGGCTTTAGACTCCCAAACGAAAGATCACGGGAAGGAGCTTTTGAAAGTTCCATCTAGGTTGACAGCCAGATTTCACTACCTTAGCAACTTCCGGAAAGGATTGCCTGAAGAGATACTAGGACTGGAGACCCTCCGGACATTCAAAGGGGCATCAGACCGTAAGTGGAACGAGATCATTTCTAATGTTGAGCTAGGAAGATGTCTCCAGACGGGCAAAAGTAAACACCAGGGTCCGTCTAACTTGCTTCGTCAATGAAGGCTTCCGTTTGATATATGGTGGCTCAACAGGCTTTCATAAATAATCTGTAATGACATTTTACGTTTCGCTGTTATTTTTGGTGGGGACTGCACGAAATACACTGCGTAGTTTGGCTCCAAACCTGCTAGCATACCACCAAAGGAATTCGAGAAGCCCAGTTGGCCGCGGTCGTTACCTGTGGTTTCCTTATCCTCGCGGCGAAGTGACACTAATTATCGAAAAACTACGTAAGCTGTATTGACTAAATTGCTCTTTTCATTCGGGGATTTTTCACCACCATTGGTTCACTTTTGGCGCAGTTCTTTTGAAAAAGCTTTCTTTTGTGAGCTGAGTAATTGTGTTCCTTCACAGGGTTGTGATCACTGCCTGAAGTTTTTGGTTTACATTGGTAACATTTATTTTCTGGTTTGTGTATTTCGGTCTATCTGATAACATGACGAACAATTGCAACGAAAATCCATGTAAAGCGAGTAGCTGCAACGAGTATTTTGAATCGGACATACAGCTCCACAAGTGCAATGAGGGGTACCATCGGAGCGGCCCTGCCCTGAACAAGAAAAACTATGGGCTGCACAGGGAACAGGAATCTTTGAAAAGGATGTGTTCAATGCTTTGGTGGGGCAGGGGAATGAGTTCGTAAACTTCCAGGGTCACTAGGTGGAAACAGGGATTACCACAGGAAGTTTGGTGAAAGAGTTACCAAAGGGCCCAGTGCTGCCAAAAAGTACTGCCGTTGAATAAACGAATAGAGGCCAAAAAAGGTAAACGTTTCGGCAACAAGGTGTAAAACACAGCCAGGTGAGAGGCAGGGCCAAAGGCACTCAAGTAAGGAATAGCAAAACCAAAAGACGAGCTATAAAATTTGAGGGTCATCACCGAAATAGCCGCTGGAAATGTACACGGCTCCTTCCGCATAACTGTGAGGAACGGGTGATCAGAGAGGCACTGAGCAGGGCAGAAGTCAACGATGAATACGTTATCAATGTCCTGGGAGTAATGGGGCCAACTACCAATCCCGAGTACGCAAGGAGCCGTCGAACTAAACTTTGAAAAGAAATCAACACTCAGAAACCTCGGCCCCAGCTTACTGCTTTCTCAGCACACAGCAGGGACTTCTTTGCAAGATCGGGCGTCAAGAGCTGATCACACCCCCCGAGGGGCAAATAAAGGACCATACTAGACAATTTGTTCAGTTGAAAAGTTTCACCGAAACAAGATCCGCCGCGTCCACTGGAATCGGAACCCGAGAAGCTTGTTCTATTGAGGAGGAGAGAAAAACAGCACGCCTGCCAACAAACCTGATTCGGCGGAAGCCATCTTTGGTTTTAGCCAAGCTGGACAGGGAAAAGTTATCCCAACAGCTGAGTAAAGCGAGGCGAATAGGACAGCAGTTAAAAATATCAACGAATGGTATGAAGCACGTGGACACTCAGCGACTGTTCATCCTTAGACATGGAGGCATGAGTGAAACGTGAAAATGAAATTTCGGCGGCGCCAATCCAGTTTGGGATGGGTGTCACTGAAGGGAACGAAAGCCGTACTACAGTGGTCACACGTACACCAACCACAAAGTCAAGCGGAATTTCCTCTCCGATGCCCTTGAGGAACGTCAGACGAAAAGTACTGAGATAGATGGGGCTCATATGTTTCCTTTGTTAGCACGAAAATTTCCTCGGAAGGAGTGGTTTCGGGAGTTTAGGAAAATAAGGACCAAGTGTTTATGGGCGCGGAAAACGGGTTATGCCCCTGAAATTTCCGCCTGATGGAGCTATGGCCCCGAAGGGTGCTGCAAATAGGATGACTTGGCGGAGGGTGTCACTTTAAGATTTGCAAAAGCCGGTGGCTTAGGGTGTGATAGAGAGAGTTACTTACCGGAACCAATGGATCATTTATCATGTCTATCACGGAGACATGGCTAAAGAAGAAGAGAATGTCGTGTAATTCCATCACCATACCGCCCTGGAACAGGATAGAATGGACGGTAGGCTGGAGGTTTGGGCACTCCTTCCTTAGGGGGCAGAGTATGATCAGTGGGAGGTATGGTTTTACCCCAGCAATACCCAATAAACAAGACACTCTGTCGTTATCCCAAGTCATTTAGACAGGCAGCCAAATAAAAGGAACTTATGGCAAAACACGATTGGTATGAATATTCTGCAGTACTAGACTAACAAAGCGTAAACGGCAAATGGACTATAGACGAGAACCGGAGTTATCTTTCATCTAGTACCCGGTTGGCTTCGTGCATGTCACAGCCAATCGATCTGTCAAATTTTGCGTGCGCTGCTTCCGCCAATGGTTTCCCTCGTGGGCGGGGTTATTTGTTTGCCATAGCTGTAAAAGATTCTGTGAGTTTCA
Source organism: Fasciola hepatica (assembly GCA_948099385.1). Classification (NCBI taxonomy): domain Eukaryota; kingdom Metazoa; phylum Platyhelminthes; class Trematoda; order Plagiorchiida; family Fasciolidae; genus Fasciola; species Fasciola hepatica. The sequence goes on along the minus strand of CANUEZ040000112.1, from coordinate 1,168,967 downwards.
TCGGAAGGCTGTCAATGCAGAAGGCCTGCTGCGCACTGATCGTTTCTGCATCAACCAAGTGGAGATAAATGTAGTTTGGTTTTGCCCGACTGAGCGGTTCATGTGCCTCTTAGGATACTGATCGATACTCCCAAGAAGATTCTCCTTCAAGGTCATGCCGCTGCAAGATCTCGAGTTCATTATGACAAGACAAATTTGCTAACAAGCTTGTTTTTAGTGATTCACACTCATATCATCACATCACAATATATCACGAAAAGTTGAGGAATTGGAACAATTAGAGAAACAGAAAGTCATAGAGATTATTGGTGAGATAGAAAAAGAAGGAAAATAATTGTAATCCAGGCTTAAGAAAGACCGGATGTGGATTGTTCCTTGCATATTATGTCAGTTCTCATCTGGTCTGTGACCTGCTGTAGAATGGAAGGAGGGCCTGGGCAGCTTGACAGCACATACAAATTGGTTTTGGGCACACAGAGGGGGTTGTGTAGACGGATGCCGGCAGCCTTAGCAGTGGTCAGGATGCGACATTTTGCTCGTTTTGATTGTCGGCCCCGGATCTTACACAGAGCACGGAAAGCCTCGGACACGTTAACTGTGTGACTGGATTCAGCTAGGTGTGAAAAGACTGCGCTAGCGAGCGACTTAATTGCTGCAGTGTTCAACCGTGCGGGGTGGTGTTCGCCGATACGTTCAGGCAAGTGCCTAGTCGAGTAGCCGATGTACATTGTCCCACAGAGGCAAGTGAATGAGTACACACAATGTACACAATGTACATCGGCTACTCGACTAGGCACTTGCCTGAACGTATCGGCGAACACCACCTCGCACGGTTGAACACTGCAGCAATTAAGTCGCTCGCTAGCGCAGTCTTTTCACACCTAGCTGAATCCAGTCACACAGTTAACGTGTCCGAGGCTTTCCGTGCTCTGTGTAAGATCCGGGGCCGACAATCAAAACGAGCAAAATGTCGCATCCTGACCACTGCTAAGGCTGCCGGCATCCGTCTACACAACCCCCTCTGTGTGCCCAAAACCAATTTGTATGTGCTGTCAAGCTGCCCAGGCCCTCCTTCCATTCTACAGCAGGTCACAGACCAGATGAGAACTGACATAATATGCAAGGAACAATCCACATCCGGTCTTTCTTAAGCCTGGATTACAATTATTTTCCTTCTTTTTCTATCTCACCAATAATCTCTATGACTTTCTGTTTCTCTAATTGTTCCAATTCCTCAACTTTTCGTGATATATTGTGATGTGATGATATGAGTGTGAATCACTAAAAACAAGCTTGTTAGCAAATTTGTCTTCTCATAATGTGCCCATCGGGATCACTCAGACAACTCATAGGTTACTGATGTTTTACCAGTTTCTACATTCAAAATGCAACCACCGTAACAGTTCTACTGTGCATCTTTACCCCCCACTGGGACTGCACTCAAATTCACGGGCCTGTCCGGGTTGCTTGTAAAATTGCAGATGGTCTCACGTTCGGCCGCGGTTCTGGATTCGAACTCCTGAATTATTTGTGACAGTGTTTGGTAATTTCGTCCTCATCTTTGATGGTGACACAACTTTCTTCCAACATTCAGCGGCACGATGTGAAATTCTCAGTTGCATGAAATAGGCTCCTTCTGTTTTTTGCCACTTTCCATCTATCAGGAAAGTCTAACGCCAGGGAAAGTGGGCATTCTGGCAGTTGATGAGGGGCCACAAGGTTTACAGCTCACTGAGTGTGCGTTCCCGTGCGAGGCAGCGCGGGTACTTGCCTATGGCTGGATTTTTGAATATTCCATCTGTCCGGTTGGAGGATTATGCACGATTGGCCTAAATGCTCTACCCTCATGAGCAACCTGTTCAAATCTGCTATCCGAAATTTGTGACTGGCCTTCGATGTATTCTGTCAGGTCTTGAGAATTAGCCTTAAGTCCGTAGCGGCTCATTCTTCCTGCTTCCTCGGCCTAACTGTATGCGGTTCAACAGGTGAACAATGAATAATGGATCCCGATTTGCGTAGCGCATTGAGGTCGGAAAGTTAGCTTAGGTGATTCAAGGCATTTTTTGAAATTCCGCATTTTTATCAATAAGCCAGCTAAAGGATGCGTACCAGCTTTCAAGAGTCTGGCTGCCAGATATACTCCGTCAGTCAGCTTGCCTGCTACCCGGAACGGAAGTCCCAAAAGATTCCTTGGAATATCATGAGCTTTGTCGCAGCCTTTATCAGGATCTAACATTGAGCCCTCTTATATCGTTTCTTAAGCTCGTCCTCGGAGGTAATGCATGAGATACATAAGCCTTTTCCCCCGGATTCAAAATCCTACACCCAGCGAGGTTCTCAAGCTTTCTTTTGAAATTACGGTGTTGATCTGGACTCCCTTCAAACGACATCAGTTTGACTGTGGTAGGGTTCACGGTGGATGGCTTTCCTGACAACAGTTTCTCAATTGACCCCTGGAGTTCTTCTTCGCGAACTATCCTTAAGTCTGCGTTGAATTTGGCAACGTGTTTGCGGAAAGTGGACTCCTAGGCTTTGAGTGAACCACATTCTCTTGCTCCTTGGCTAATTTCAACCCTTTCTCTGGGTCAGATATTTCTAATTCTAAGCATATCAAGCTCTTCATATTCTGAAGTATTTGGGAAAGCATTTCAAGAAGGCACTGGTATAATTAGTAATTCCAGCACTATCTAGCGGGGCCAAGCCACCTTAACCCGCCTCAAATGCTTGACGAATTAATTTCTGTTTGGGCCCCTTCTGTATTCCCCATTTCTTTGGCGGGCTTCTCGATTTTCTAGTGCAAAAATTGCTACTGACTACGGTGTTCCCTCTCCCAAATTGGAGCAGCGGGCAGCCAAGAAAACGGATTCCAGGGCAAACACGTTTGATATGAATATATTACCGCGCTCGATCAACGAAGTGTAAACGGCCAAAGGGACTATCAGATGAGAACAGGAGTTCAAAAACGTTCGGCACCAACAGCGATCACCACGAACAGATTTTGTGGTAAATAAGAGTGCGATATATGCAAGGGTGCTCGAAATGAGCTGAGCAATGCAGGCTGTCTACTGTGTGACATTTAGTGGCAAATTTACTTTACTGGGGCACAAGCATGTGCAAGAAATATTCCGTAAAGATTTTCCACGTTCAAGGAGCGCTACATGATACGGCCATTGCATGTTCCGTTCTCCCGGGCCGCTGGCCGGTAATGCTGGTCCGTGTCCGTGGAGCTTGTTTGAAGCTCTTGGGTTCGAGTTGGCATCCCGACGCGTTGGCCTGGGAGAAGCCTCAGCTCCATCAACGGGATCTCACGGGAAGACGAATCCACTCCTGTATTGCATTGTAGATTCTCCCAGTCACCATTTGGTGAGTTCAGATCAACAAGAATTGAGAGGTGATCGCTGCCATCTCAAAGCCGTACGGAGGTCAGCAATCCCAGAGGATTTGTTGATGTGGACCGCTAAACGACCTAGACGGATTCAAATTCACCGGAGGTTGGTTTTAAGCGACAACAAACAGGTTCGCCAAGGCCCTCCGAGTTCGTCCGGCGGCCTCAATGTATTGAAGAGAAGTCGGCTTGGGTATTCATTGCCAGCACTTTCTCCACGTTTGTGGTTTCCGTCAGCACGGTAGAGCCTATATTCCGGGATGGCCGCTTCCTAATCCATCACCTCCTGTGTAAGTGATGCCCCATGAAGCTGAAAATGTTGGCGAGTGAATAATCACCCATGCCTCGAGCTCATCCCTACTATTCAACACGGCCCTGACGTTGGACAACATGATAAGCGCTCGTTCTTGTCCGCCTTCTCTTTTCCTGCGAACCCCATTAGATCTCTATTGCCAGAGATGCCTGGTTATTGACATTGTCGAGACTCAACGGCTTCCATCGCAGTTAAAGAAGCCTCCATTTTAGTCGAAAAAATTAGACCTATTTCTCCATAGGACTGATATTTGTGGATCTCTGGTGACCCCAAACTATGCTCCTCTCTGTTTCCGGGGTTGAATGCTGAACGAATGTCACGGCCGAGAGACATTCTACGGATGTGATCTTCTTCGACCTTTGCAAAGCTTTTGATGAGGTTCCCTAAGACCGTCTAATAGGTAGTCTCCAGGCTCTCGGTGCTGTGGCTCCCTTGGTTCCGTCAACTGTGGACCATCTTTAACGGAGGACCTTTTCAGTAACGCTCGCAGATACATCATCAGCGTAGCAAGTGGCTGCCAGTGGTGTGGCACAAAGATCGGTTCTGAGCTTGTCCCTCTTCCTGGCTCATATCCGTGGCCTAAAGCCAATTTTCCAGTCGCCTTGTCTCATCGATGGGGACGAACTAAGGATCTCGCGTACGATCACATCAGATGCAGATGAGCATGCTCTTCAGTATAACCTCGAGGCCCTTGAAAGATGGTCCGATCAGCGGTCGTTGTCAGCCAACGCCGGCAAGTGTGTGTACGCGAATAAAGGTGGCGGCCGGTAATGGGAAATGTTAGGTACGAGGCGTCCCTCCGAAGTCTTGTCAGGAAAATGATCCGGTATTGGCTGTGACCTCGTCACTAAAAACGAAGAATATCACCGACAAAATTAGTGCATCCGCGTACAGTATCTGTTGGCGGATTAGTCGATCATTTGGCCATCTCTCACTAGAAGCTTTCAAAATACTGTTTACGTCCCACGTGAGATCCAGGTTGGAACACGGGGGTCATCCCTTTTCCCTTGTACCGCAGCGGAAGTGGCAAAGTTGGAACGAGTGCAGAAAGGCGCAAATCGCCTTGTTGAAGGACTACGTAGGGTCACCTACGAAGGCCGGCAGAAGGTTATTGGGTTGTATTCCCCGGCAAATGGTACAGTCTAAGAGGCGTTGGCCTATCATCGGAAGCCACTCGGGGCCACGACTGTCCGCGGAGCTCCCTCTTCGTGCACATGGCTAAGTGCTGGGACACTCGCCACTAAGAAGAGGCAACAGTTTGCGGACTACCGCAAGTTTTCAGTCTCCTTTGAAGGATGACCAGGCTATGGAATGCGCCGCTAGCTGATTTTACGGAAGAGCATATTGACATTTTTCAAGCGGCCACCGGAAGTATTTCTACGGGGGTGCTGGCTCGTGACTCAAGCCTAAGCCTATGTCGTTGGGCTGTGGTGATGAGGCCTGAACTGGGGATACCCTCTGCCTCTATTATGAAGGACGAATAATTCAGTGAGTCGCGGAGGCTGGAAAAGCGCTAGATGCTTTCAGGGCCACAAAAGGGTCTATCCGGTAAAGAGATGAAAGATTTGTTCGCTTCCGTTCCATATTGTGGTTCCAGGGGGCATAGTCATAGGCTACAAAGAACACACCTAAACCTGGATCGCGCCCGGGTGGGCAGAACTTAGAACCAAAACAACAAGGCTGGATCGGCCAAGAGTTGTATCATAAGAACACTAGAGGGGAACTTCAGTTGACTGTAACAAAAGTCCAGGTGAGCTGTTCCCCTATGCGAGCTTCACTGGGGCTTTCTCTGCTTTACTTTCACGATTCCTTCGCACCTTTCCGAATGCCGCAGTCACCTTATGCTCGCACCGCTATAAATTAGGTCTCCTTTACTAAAACTTTCTTTTTTGCCTGTCTCTACTTTGCTTTCCATTGCAATGTGTCCAAGCAGCACAAATCTTTGCAAACCCAGACTGCAAAAAGTGGCATGAGACCATTCCCGCCGTCAAAGTTCCTCTGCGGTACAGGTCTGTGACATTTTAGTTCAAGATGACTTCAAATGTGACACCTGCAGGCTGTGGCTCCATAAAAGTGCTGCGAACCTTTGACTTAGGCGTTGGACCTCTATGGGCAGCATCACGCTGTGAAGTGGGTCTTCCCGGTATTTGTCGAATACTGCAGGCCACGACTCCCTAAGATCACTCTCAAGGAGGTCAGTTGGCTAGATAGACTTTCAAACACAAAACACCAAAACTTATACGGAATATAATCAAGATGATAAAATGACCACTTTTGATGGAACTAGCCACCGCGCGAGAAGCACGGCCATAGAACAGGGAACCATAAGATTCTCTCCTTCTCAGCTATTCCAAAAAGGATCATGTTGTGACTCTATAACGCTTCCCTTCTCTGTAGCTTGCAAGCAGGATGAGGCCTAGAGTTTCTAGGATGCGACGAAACTTCACCAAAGAAGTCTCATGGCCTAAGCCACATGCCGATATAACACTGGGTAGGCAAAAGAAGGTGGTAGTTGAGGGTATTCTCTAAACACGAAAACTCCGTCAGCTTGTAGCAGGTTCTCTGAAACGGGTGGGTATCCCATTACATGCTTTACTGAAGCTGGTCCCGCCACCGGGAAAAAGCAGGCTCGGCCCAGAGAGGAACCAAACTTACGCACGCCTCTTTGCGGTCAAGCTGGAAGCTCCCATTTTAGGGTCCTTTCCCCGGCATCAGCCGGGAAAAATCTACCTACTTTCAGGCAGACATATCCAAATATAACATGATAACGCTAATTAGGATGAGTACAGCTCAGTAGACCCGGGTAAAAAGGCAAGTATGTCTAAATCAGACTGTTGAAAATGAGTGCCCACCGAGGTGTAAAAGCTCCTAATAGTTCGTCTTACTAGATGTACTTAGAGCGTCAGCCATCAGCAGGGTACCCCCCAGAAAACTACGAGGCAGTGAAGTCAAAATGTTCAAAGAGGAGCACCTACGGCCGGCCTTACTCAGTGCCATATTCTTCCCATCAATAAACTGTTAACTTCTTGGACAAAACTGAGGGCAACACTCGGGCTCAGCTCTGTAGTGCAGAACCTGTGGTGAGAAGAGCTGCCCAGAAAAGCAGGAAGGCCTATCATTGCCCCACGATAATGTTTGTGGAGTGGGCAACGATCGGAGAAGATTTCAAGTGGAGGGTACTGAAGAAGACTTTGCTGCCCCTGCGGGGCTTGGCTGGACGACAATGCTAAGACAGAACCATTTTGCCCATCGGGGTAATTTAGCTACGAGCTAGACAGGGAGGATGGCACAGCAGGCAGAGTTATACGGTTGCTGGTAACTGAACGCCCACAGCAAGTACAAATTACGCATTGCTAAAACGTTTGACCCACCTTGGGCATCCAGCTGATACAATTTCAACGGTTCCACAACAAGTACCCGTGAGTGGTATCCCTAAATCTACTCTTGTTCTAATTTTTCCTCGGTACAAACGGACTACTACCTCCGTCGAAAATACTCTTGTTTCCTTCTGGGTAAAGCTCGGTTGAAGTATAACATTTTGCGTGGTTGTTCCGTGTATGGTCTGCCCACGAAGTACTACGATCAAATGATATCTTGTGATCTGCTGCATTTTTAAATTGTTGTACATTTCAGACACCTTCCAATACGTGATCCCCTTCCGTCCTGTGTTCATTTTGACGTTGTTGTGGGTCGGGGTTGGCATGTCGTAAGTCAAATGATAACCAGAAGTCTTCCGATTTGGGATCGAGAATTTGTTCCGCTGAACCTTGCGCGTAAGGAAAGTGTCACTAAGGCGGCCGTAACACTTGTTTTGCGACACCCGGTGTCTAAGCTGTTTCAGCTGTGATCACTTATTGGGAGAGGGAAGTGCTCCTTGTCCACGCCCGCCGCGGTCCTCCCGCAGCCACTAGCGAAGGAACAAGCTTCTTGGGCTACTAAGATGGGCCACTGAGGAGAGTGACCATTTCCTGATGGTCGCGGTCTAAGTACCCTAGGGGAGGATTTGGGAATTAATGGACTCGCGGTTCTTTCACCCACCATTTCATTTAAACGGTTTACAAAAAGACTGCTTTCCACCATGTTTGTCGGCCTACGAGCTGGAGGAATGGCCACGTTACAACCCGTAGTAGTAGTAGTAGTAGTAACTAATTACCTAGTCCACGCTCGAGACCCAAGAATCACAGCACCACTCGGCAGAGAACACTGCGGTCCCCTGCCGTTCGTTTATGCCAAGGGTCACCAAATCGTCCGAACAAGTGGAGGAGGAGATTCAGACAGCTGAGTGTTAATAGACTAACGGTAAGAGTTAAAACATCGATCTGCGACCATCTATCCGGCATTGTAGATGGAGTACGGAAACACGAAACGTGATCTCTATCTTTAAGCTAGAGATTTCGCGCCGCACACGAGGGTGCAACTTAAGGGCCTTTCGCCGTCGTGAAAGAATTTGTTGACTCAGCCTCAGTGGAAGCTCCGAGGTTGAAAACTCCCCCAGAAAAATCAAGGCCACTCCAAGTATCCACAGTAAATTAGGACCCGAAACTTGGCGGACGAAATACAACGGATGTGTAAAATCAGGTTGAAGGTGGCCCTAGCAAAAAGGGCTGGTTTTGCTTTAGGCATAATTTAACTGGTTACGGTCCAAGAGGACAATAAGGGTGGCCGCTGGAAGCGTGCAAACCGTGGCTTTTCGGTACACCACAATTCCAGGGTGGTAGGCAGAACCTCTCCTGAAGCACTCTCGATCAGTCTACATAGGGGGCCCGGCCGACAACCCGAGTTCCCTGGTCATCCAGAAGTAACGGCAACAACCGAAGAGCACTAGCTCCGGTCCAGGTGGAGCCCGATCAAAGATGCAGCGTTCGATTTACCAAACAAAAAGCTTTGCTTGTTCCGGATAGTACCTTGAAGCCTCGAAGCGAAGCAAAGCTCGAGTCGGCGAGGAACCCAAATCAAACACACGATTTCTCTGCAAGTTCTACGGTACTCATTCTGGATGTAAATAAGTACATATCAATCATACTGTTGTCAATAGGCCTCAGTCACTACCCATCCAAAGGATAGTCAAAGTGAGAACAAATTTCTGTGCTGAGAGATCTGTTGACCAAAAAGAATAGACAGAAACTACCTGTCCAGTGTTCAAAGCAGACAGAATAAATTCTGCCCATCTAATCTGGCCCAACAAACAATTTCCTGAGAGCATCAGACAAAAGTCATAGTAAGTAAAGTAAACGCCTACGACCAGCCGACATCAGCAAAAAAGGAAACCAAAAGGTATTTAACCAAAAGTGTTATCAGTAAGTGCGACTTGCCGCAGTATCAAATGTCCGCAAAGTTATCTCGCTAAGAAAGCGCAACCACGGAGGGAATAAACAAATGCATCATACGTTGACTGACTGCGGATCACAAAACATCCAGCACGAACCAAGTTGGAAAAAGCAGTCCAGAATCAGTCAAAACGTACTTGAGAGTAGACGGATGAGGAATATGCAATTATTGCTTATGTTACGGCAGCATCTGTGTCCGATGTAACCATCACCCCTGTGGGGGGATTAGTACATCGCAGTCTGAGTAAGCATGAAGCCGCGCGGCCTGATGACGTTCATCCCTCTATTCTGCAGCTCCCAGCCGAGGTCACTGCACCTTACCTGTCAGCATAATTCGACCCCCCATTGAAAAGGGGACATAAGAGTGCCATGGGTTGTCCCCACTCACAAGAGCGAACGAAGAGAACTAACACTAAGTTATCACATTTTAAGCCTCCTACCAATTTTACTGTAGGCCATAGATTGGCGCGTTTGTGATGAGATTGCTCGTCACATAAATAACCACGACCTTCTTGGGGTGGAGCAGCACGGGTTTGCGAAGAAAAAGTCTTACCTCATGGACGTACAATCCTCCCTAGACGAGGTAGCAGAAAGTCTGGACAAATGTGGCCGAGTCAAGTTGTGTTGCCTAGACTCCTAGAAGGCTTCTAACCCGGTCTTCCGAGCTCTAAGATCGCAGTTTTACTACTGAAGCCCACTGTAGTGACATGACCGGCGAGTTACTTTAGAAACCCAAAACTCTACGTCGGGATAGAAGGCACCAGCTCGTCCGCAGTGAGTTCTTATGGCGTGGTTCCACAGAGGTCCATCCCGGGGCCACTGCAGCTCCTCGTTCTTAATATCGTTTTTGTGAGAAAGCTAACGTTTTTCTACTTCTTGCTGGGGGATGATGCCCCGCTAGCCGGAAACTCTACTGTCAGCGAAGCAAAACTGGATCTGGACCCTCTTCACACGTGGCCAGTAACCTACAGCCTACCGCTTAAAATAGCAAATGTAGAAAACCCCTACCCACTGATGCCCCAGTACCGCGATACCTGGATTCCTGTGACCCCCACGAGGTCACACGAACCTCGACCAAGAGGGCTTTGGGAACACTGATCCATAAGTCCTTCAAAACACCGACCTACTTTCTAGCCGCCGCCAGCGGGGTTCTTTGGGCTTTCCATCGACTCCGAATGACTGTTGATTCCAGAGATCCCAGGGTAACCATCCCAGTAACTCGGTTATTGTCCGGCTTCCTCATAATGTTTCGTGCAGGTATAGGCTCCCTCGTTAGTTAGGGACCAACAAGTTATGGAGACTATGCCACGATGGTTTGAAGAGGCAACCTCGGGCCCCTGAATTCTAGGGCATACGGATCACTTCGCAATTTTGCGACTCTTCTCCTTTGATTGAAGACGAATGAGAGAATACTTAAGTAAAACATTTAAGCCGTTGAAATAGATGACAGTGACTAAGGCACCCCCGTTTGAATTCGACGTAAACCCGGCCCTGAGGGGATAGCCCGAATCTCGAGTTACTCAGAGCAGAGCGGAGTATACGGGCTGACTTCTTCTCTTTTAAATTAAGCAGTGCACGGAATAAACTTCCGGAGTGCTGTCCACGCGCACTGTCGTGTTTTTCAAGGCTAGCTTGGAAAAGGCTTAGCCCTCAGTGCCCCCGCCCTTCACTGAAGCCCTGAATAACCTTCGTATTTCATCATTTACAATTACTGCAGTTCCCCTCACACATTTCAGTTAAGCTCCTTTCACGGTTTCAAACTCAAGCAACTACCAGACTTGAAAAATCCTCCAAGAACATCATGATAAGTTGGATCTAATAATAATAGTAACAATAGTAATAACAGTGATAGTATATGTCTCGATCATGTTCGAGAAACACTCGCAAGCGCGTGATCATGGTGTACAACGTTACTCAAAACGGTGAACTACATGCGAATCTCAAAAAAGTGAGTCAGAAACAAAACAACACAGCTAGAAATAGTTTGAATAGATCGAATCGATAAGGGTTTGCGCGGCAAGTATGGTTTGGTTTCGAAATCGAGTTGGTTGGTGGTGGCCTGTGGAAATACAGAATATGTCGTAAAAATATAGTGCCAAGGATGCGTTATTAAAGAAAACGATGCAAGCCGTGGATAACGGAGATTTATTGGGTTTCTATGATCGGAATAGGTTCTTAAAATGGAGAAATGAAAGAAATGTATGGGAGTAAACTCGCTAACTTTGATTAATATGAAGAGAACGGCTGTATATCAAGACGATATTCGTCCGGAATGACGGATATTCCCAGTTTCAATAAACGTAGTGCCTCATAAAACAGGGAGACATGAACAAACTGTGCAGAAGTGCACTCGGAAACGTTGATAAATGTGGAGGAAACAGCAATTCATATAAAACGTGAGTTTAGTTTTAGGATCAACAACCCGTTTAATTCAGAACAAAGGTAGCGCAACTTAAAGGCCTTGAATTAGTTGGGAATCAATTTCAAGCCATATACCGTTCAAAAGAAAAGTGAGATCTTGCAACAGAGACCTGAGTGGAGAACCTTTGCGTGGGCTGGCGCCTTCTTGTTCTGCTACGCTGACAAAAATATGTTGACTTATTGATTCTCAGTGATATTCGGCGTCATTATTGGGAACCACGGGATAAGTGGACACGCTTTCGGATGACGTATCGAAATTTAATGAGTAACAAATTCCTGTGTTGCGTATTCTCGCTCCGTTATTGAATTGTTTCAGATGAGACCAAGGTTATGTGTATCATCCCATGGGTATGGTTCATCAGGCGGGGTAAGGGACGTGCCTGTCAACCAGTCGCGGTTTGCTTGTGGACTGTTATTCGTGAAGAGTTGAATAGTGACATCATTAGGAGAGGTGTTGCTTTAGAAGACGCCCATCAATCTACTGGTAAGCAGTTTGAGGTGTTTCAGGTCGTGTGGCTCGATTGCAATCCCGTTTGATATGAAAGATTCCATTAAGGTCTCTGCCGGTACGGGTCAAAGTGTAGACCTTGGTCTTCGAAAGTGGAGCCCGAGAGAGTCGGCGACGCAAACCTGAAATAAATGATGTTAGCAGTCAGGACGTGGTCCCAGCTGCGAGCTGTGATAGTAAATGGCGACAATTAATAATGAACTGGTTGAGTTGACGTGAACTGGCAGTGGCATATTCCATATCCTGACCTGGGTTTTATTTCAGTAGCTTAAGTAACATGGGGTTGATCAGTACTACTACAGGCCAGCAAGATAGCGTAAACCGGGTGAGCCACTGCCTCTGCATTTCAAAGGATAAGTTGTTTGCACGCAATTAGAAGTTCTGAAGAACAATAAAGGTAGCAGAAAGAACCACTAGGGCGTCGGTGTTGATGCTTTGGAGAAAATTGTTATCGTGCAGAGAAACACGAACGTAAGTTATTCTGTTGTCCTACTCGGTAGTACTGGCCTGCTGTGATTAAACTTAAATGTTAGCCGGGAAATCTCATGATGCGGTGGTTGCATGGATATCATATTTAACATGAAAGTGAGAGGAGATAGCTAGTAGGGAATGGAAAACATGGGCGGTTCTCCGTGTTCATTTTTCGCAGACTTAAATGAGTTAGGTTTTGGTCACATGTTGCCTCCATATGTTACCAATGTCAGTGGGCTTAAAGTCCGGTCTGTGGTGGTGACTGTATTTGGCAGAAGGCTGTGGTTACTGTGGGGTGGGGTTGTAAACCCAAGCGTGGCTTCGATGCTAGGGCATCAAGGAGGCCGCTCTCCAAGAAAGATGAAGGAAGATGGGGAGGTATGGATGGAAAGGGTGACCGGTTTTCACCGTGTTCTTTTATCTTTTTACTTTTACGGGCTTCTCTGCGGTTGCTGTTATTCGTCAGGTGCGTCTATGCGCTGTACGGGTCAGTGGGTTGAAAGTCAGGGCTATGATAGCGATTCTGTTTGACTTTGACATACGGAATAGGTGTGCATAAGGAGGGTATGAGGTGGTAAAAACTTAGGGCTGGAGGTGGATAAGCATATGTGGAGAGTCCAGTGCGCCGCCACTCCCGTCAGTCTCGTGCGTAAAAACCAAACGCTTGTCAGGCGAACAAGAGCAACGCGGGGTTTCCCTCTTCGCAGGCTCAGGTCTGAGCTGACAGGGGAAATACCCGTGAATGAAGGTTGCCCATTTCCTTCACAGTCCGATGCCAGGGGTATTCGGAGATCAAGTCGATCCCACCAGGTCTTTTTTGTTTTCCGCTTTTACATTTTGGTTCTTTTTGTCCCTTGAGAGAAGGGTGGTTGAGCCCATGCAGAAACTCTCCATAGCCACTCCGCCCGACCGTAATTTTGGGCGCATTTGTCCTTTTGTCGCAACTACTGGGGATGATCTGTCTTACCCAAGTCCGGAGGGAGCTTTGGTATGGGTGCCGTCGACATCAGGATTTTTGCTACCATGAGCTGGAGAATGCAGAGTAACACTAAGCAAACACACGGATCAGTATAACAAATGTTGCAAAGCGCAGACCAGCATACGCGTCTCAGACTCATACAACGCTAGGCAATGCCTAGGACTATCAGAGGCCATTCCAAGCCAGCTGATGTGAAAGAGGTTAGCAGTACTGATGAGAGATAGTGTGGTGGAGAGGAGAGAGGATAGTAGTCGCTGGTGGGTGGTAGGTTCAGAGAGGAGTCGAGAGAAGAAGCCAACAAGCCGTTATCAGAAGGTGGACATTTGGGATAGGAGATTCTAGAAACGGGCAATCAAGAAAAGAGAAATAAGGCCGGAGTTAGGACCCGGGTGGGGGTTGGTAGCCAAAATGAATGAGAAAGTAGTAAAAGGATCAAGTAAAGTGTTGGACGATGAAACTCAGTGTTCTAGGATACAAAAACGCAAATTTGATTGACGCTGGAGAGACAGCTAAGGCTAAAACCTTGTGCTAGTTGACAATAGGAGAACACGAATATTGTCCAGAATCCGGAGAAACCGCAAGCTCTGAACCGGGTATAGTTACAAAAGACAACAAACTGTGGCTACTGTAATGTGGATTACTTGCTGTATAATGTAACAAAAAATGGTCGACCTAACGTTTGTCACTGGACAAGTGATACAAGTTATAGAATATGGTGCTAAATTCCGAGTAGTCGAACCTGTTTTCGTAGGCCAGCTCTTTGGTGACACTCTGGCCGGCAAGAATCACATTGGGAACAGCCAAGAAGTGATCCAGCCAGCCTCTGAAATGGGAGATGGAGAGGCGCTCTCGGATGTTTATAGGGAGTTTATTTCACAAATTTGAGCACTTTGTACAGAAGAAGTTAGATCTGAATACTGATTTTGATCTAGGAATAGATTACTGCAGTAAGCGATGAAGAAGGGCATAATTTGTGGAGAGAGTAAGACAAATGAGTTCAGTATATAAAAAGGATATGCGGTGGTATAGCTCAAACAGGAAGCATAAATTGAGCTTCATGCGGCACAGCCGTAGAGAGTCAAGACTGAATAGAATGCATCCACCTTGAAACGCAGACATTTGGAAAATCTCAATGATTGTACGGTGAATTGGCGTTGCACGGACTCCGGAGAAATGCGATCAGATTTCGTCATGTTGGTGAAGATAATAGGACGGTATTCAAGGAGAGGCCTGGCGTCAGACTTGCAATTGAGCATTTTGCGATCGTTTAACCGGAACGTTTTGGTGATGAGGCTTGGCAGTCTGGAGTGTAACTTACTCAGAAAACCCGGGACCACAACAGTAATGAAGACCAAGGTCTGTAACTAAAGGGGTGTACGAAATGGATAAGTCATGGATAAGCAGGGTTCCGGGGGCCACTTGACATCTGAAGGTTGCGCAGCAGCTCTTCAATGTCGAGAATTCCATACTCCATGAATTGCATTAGTCCTTGAGTCGCTTTAGGTCACTAAAAGTTTCATCCAGCATAATGTTGAGGTTCTGACGAGGAAACTCATAGACAATCTTAACGTCATCAGCAAAGAGGAATGGGGTGCCATGGTGCAACATGAGAATTATGTCATTGATGTAGATGAGAAAAGGTAAAGGACCGAGTACACTGCCTTGTATAACTCCACTAGTGACTGGAGCAGGTTGCGAGAAACGCCCATCAGTGGAGACTTCTTGTGAGCGGTTCGATAGATATGATGTTAGCCACGATGAAAGGGAACCGGGAAGGCCATGAGCTTCGAGTATATTTAGTAATAAATTCTTAGGAACGCGGTCAAATGCCCTGGTAATATCATGGTATATGATGATGATAGATTGACTGTCGCCGGCGGCCGCCATTGTGAGGCTAACAAGGTGTATTGGCAAGTGGTGTATGAGCGTGACATTAGGAAGCCATGCTGCCCACTGGGAATGATGTTATGGGACAATAGAAAAACTTATTCGCACATCTGTGTTTTGTAGCACATAATTTTTTGCACTAGCCTTTGTTTCTTTTCGTCCAACGCGCGCTTTTTCATGTCTTGTTTGGACCTGCGTGAGTCGTGCTCGCCTTTCTCACACCGTGAAACTGGTGCTCTTTCTCGGTCCTCTTGGTCGCATGGTTGAGATCTGCATATGCTTGCGGTGTTTTTCATTCAAAAATCCAACATCGCTGAACATGCGAATCAACCTTGTTTTTCTTCAAGATTCATATGAGTTGGCTACGCATTCCTCAAAAGCTTCTTTCACCCCTGCTCATGCATGTACTTTTTCTTCTATTTGTCAGTATGCATGCAGTTCTTTTCATTCTAAGTAACTACTTGGACCAGCTCTTTTTTATTCTCCTAAACCTATTGCGCGGTCGCTTTGTTTTATATTCCGGTCTGTTCTAATTTTGGGCCCCGCATTTTTCGGGAGTGAGCCCGATCTTATGCACTAAAATTGAATCCGTTCGCCACAAGATGCCATAAAAATACTTTCATATTCGAAAACTTTGAGATGCTGGAGCTGACGCGAGCAAGAATTTGAACTCAAGTTGGATGGGCAACAAAATTTCTGATCCGACTTGACTTGATCTAAGCCACGTTTTTTAAAAAATAGGGTTGTACGTCTGATGAATAGTCCGTCAGATGATGCTGTTAGATGCCGCAGCGTACTGACTTGCAAGAACCCCGTAACTTCAGGCCATGAGATCTTTCCCAGCGAAAGCTGTAAGGAAGGCATTGGTGAGGCAACGGGCCCTTGGAATTTTGTCACCAAGCCTTTGTCTGTACGGGTGAAGCTGCCTCGCGAGTTCTGTCTTCCAAAACAAAATTCAAATCGCACTCTTTAAAGCCAAGATAACTCACCAGCCACATCACGATCTCAAATCACGTGTGACACTGTCCTGTGCAAAATGAACCGAATTTCAGCGAACCTCCCTACACAGGTGAGTCTTTCGGCAAAACACTCCGACATTTAGTTTATGCAGTTGGGCCAACCTGTAGACGGTAATTTGCCAAGTACGCCTCCAAAAATAGTCGAGAATATTTCTTCTATACTCCAAGTTTGTTCCAGGGTTATTAGCCGTCCCTGACGATCCTTTTACTGTGATAGGCTTTACGGTTCGACCCACCTCGAATGCCCCGAAACGGGAGATGGCTTCTACGAGCCCTCAAAAGAACCGTGCAAAGTTGCTCAAAGTGCTGTGCTGAGCTGTGAGCACTTGAGTGGCCGGAAAAAGTCATCAGAGGAAGCTTTTCTTATCACAGGCAAGGCGATCATCGTAAAGGTTATTCTTGCAGCACCTACTCACTTTTTCTTCACCATCAGTAGCAGCAACCTTGGCAACACAGCATCAACACCGTCATCATCCTCATCGATGTCATCACTGTCATCATCACCATCCTCGATAAGGGTGGAAAAGCCAACGGAGGATGTAGCCTCGGGTAGCGTGGGGGTTACTCATGTGCAGGTCTTTTCCCTCTCTACCGAATCCGGTAATGAATACATAATGGTTTTGGAGAATGAAAACGTCAATAGAAGAAGAGCCAACGGTAAGGTGAATTCACCGCCCCCAGAAAAAGCAACGAAGACTGCCGCTGCCATACCGGAAGCCGTTTCCCATCTGCCTCTAAGCAGGAGACACTTCCTGACCACAAAGGTACTTAGACACGAGTCTACGGGTCAAAAGAAATTACCACTTTTGGGGAATCGGTGAGTGCTGGTAGGCGAAATTCCGGGAACATCGCCGTCGGTCCCTCAGCAGCGTCTCGCTTGTGACCTTTTGCGCTTACGGAGTGTATTCAGAAACTGTTCTCTGCTAGAGAAGAGATGTCGGCTGGCTCCCTGCACGTAAAAACTGCTCCTCTTCTGAATGAGATACGCATATCTTAAGAACCTCTGTTTCTTAAGTTTTTTCTTGCCCCTCGTGAACGGGTGTAGGAGGTCTGACCGCGAGAACAACTTTTGAATAACGGGTTTGCCGGACGGTCGAGTGATTTAGAACAAAAGAACCGACAAAGACTTGGGCAAGTTTATGAAAACTCTAGGAATGCCATGCGAACGGTAGGGAAAGTTCGGACGTAGGGGGTTTTTGGCAACGAAGGAAAGGCCCTTTGTAAAGACGCCACTAGCCGAAACTTGGACCACATGTGACAGGCTGCCCTGGGCAAAGGTCAACCACACCGGTCATTCCGTAGCAAAACTGCAGCCCGGAGAAATGGGTCGCATGTGACAAGGCTAGTGTGCCTGAGGGCCAAAGGAGTAGGATTTTTTTTCTCTCTTTTTTGCAGACCACCATAGGTATGCCTACATCTCCTCCCAGCCGACCCAAAATCACGGTCAGCACTCACCGTCGCAAAACCACTAAATTCCAAAACTCACCGGAAAACTGCTCAGTCTTTCTGGTAGATATACTTGGAAATGCCAGTAGACAATCTACGGAAATGACCAAAACTCTGAGCAATCTTTCCTCCTGACTTGACTCCGCTGATATGATTATCGGTCAACTGATGCCTATATCGTTCTTGCTTGATCCAGCCGCACACCATACCCCAACCAATCTACTACTGGCCACGAAATTTGTGGGCACAATTGCCTCGGAGATCTTCAGAAGGATAAAAAAAAATGCAAACAATGCGATTGTGTTTAACATTCCAGACCGAATACCTCTCTCAGCTGCTAAAAATATGATCTTAAGCGCTTGCAATCTTGGCTCACAACCGTGCCACTGTGTTAGACTCCGCAAAACTTCCCTGCGCACCACCTGTTCACTGCTTTTCCAGTTTACAAACGAAGTTGTCGCCAAGACCTTTATCAGCCGGCAATCGTTAGTCGTAGCCAAAACCGGCTTCAAGTGCGCCAAGATACTTCCGGACAAGACCCCACTCCAAAGGGAGGTGCACAAGAGTCACGCCCAGAACAGTAACCCTGGTGTTGGTGAAACTAACAATCCACCCCGAAACTCTGGTGCACCTATCACTGGCCATCACCCGATGTTGCCATCTATTGCAGATCACAATGCAACCGTAGATTTAGACAGTACGCCAATTTTCTCACCCAATGAGCCACCTGGCAAACGCCCCAATGTTCAGAATAGCCCAAGCAAATCTATAGACTGGAACAAGCGCCCCAGCATTCACAAAACCGATGAAGGTTCTTTCGACTCATCCACCCGTGAGCTCATGTTCTCCACAAGTCTAGATGACCCCATTCCTTCTACTAGCTCCATGTCGGGTTATGCAACCGTACCTAAAAATCACCGCACCATCAACCCACCTCCGTCTACACCCATGCATCCCGTTACCTCTGGCATTTTTGATAACCCAACCAGGCCCCTAAGCCCACCCGCTGCACTCACCCATTCGCCGCCAGAATGTATCTGGTTACCACCTAGGCCACCACTGCTGGTTAGCCCGTCAGTGCAGACTGACCCTCAGAAGTTAACACTTCGTCGCCAAAAGAACAAGACCCATCAACATAATGCACATGCAAACCATAAGAAAAAAGCTCAGTCGAGCGACATTTTACCAGCCTCTTGTATGGCTGTGAATCCTACTCTTCCACCTCGGCTAACTGCCTTTTCATTTCCACCCTACTTGTACCCACCTTATCCCCCCTCCAATCACCGCTCCATTACATTACTATCCGCCACACCAACTGCTCTATAACTCTACTGCCACCCAGTCACTCCCTGGGAACCATGTCCGTGCCTCACCTAGCTTCCCACTTCCACAGGACCCATCCACGTCTCTTAGCCTAGCACTGCCATCCATCCGTGGCTGCTTTTTTCCTGCCAGCCCTCTCCGAGAATACTCCCCGCATTCAAACTACTCTCCTAAACAGCACCTCCCCATCCCTCTTTCCTTTCACTATCCCCCACCAGGTTATAACTCATTAAATCCGTGGAACAACTGAGGCCCTCTCCCTATCCTTGCCCTATTCTCCACTGGAATTACCACCTTCATCACCACTACCGAACCCCCCACCATATCCACCACCATCGAGGCTTGCATCGTCTCTTTCAGTCATACTCGTAAATGCCCGTTCATTACTGAACAAAACTGAAGCCATCCGCAGCATCGCTGAGCCCTCTGACTTTGATATTATCATTGTAACTGAAACATGGCTAACAGATTCCGTCCCGTCAGATCGAGTCTTTCTAGTGGGCTACCAGATGTTCCGAAGGAATAGGCCTCGTCGTGGAGGAGGCTGTCTAATTTATGTCAAAGACACTCTTCAGGCCATTCCACTCTCACACACAACTCTCGACGCCGTTTAGGATTCTCTGTGGTTAACGATTCCCTTACCTAACTCCTATCTTCATATTGGTTGCATCTATCGGCCACCTGGTTCCAACGTTATGGATCTTACCAAGATTATTGAAGCATTCAACTACCTTTCATTGCTGCCCTGTTCCTCCAAACTCATCGCGGGGGACT
This sequence comes from Fasciola hepatica, assembly GCA_948099385.1. NCBI lineage: Eukaryota > Metazoa > Platyhelminthes > Trematoda > Plagiorchiida > Fasciolidae > Fasciola > Fasciola hepatica. Next base: position 1,149,114 of record CANUEZ040000112.1, on the reverse strand, counting down.
TCAATGCACTGAGCATCTGTTGGAATACTCGATCTGCCCCAAACAACTTATTAGATTTCATGTCATGCATCCGCGTCGGGCACTGGATTCAACCCGTAACAGTCCCAACTAGAGGTAACAACATCCTTGATTTGTTGTTCACGATTGGTTTATCTGATGTTTCAGCTAGTACGCTCGACCTCTTTCCAGGAAGTGACCACAGAATGGTGTCCTGCGTCTTCGCGGTTCCGCAAGCTTTCGATAAATCCCACCCACCCAATCGTTTCTCTTCAGCAGTCAATTGGGACAATCTTATCTGCACGCTTCGTTCGTTAGACTGGGACGACTTCTTCCTGCAAAGCGACCCCCAGATGGCTGCTGATTTACTATATTCTAACCTATCATACTTGCTGTCCAAAATCACTACAACTCGTATCATATCAAACCGACTCCATAGTCCAGTCCTGACCTGAATCCAAAACAAATATCTGAAGCTCCAGAAGGTGTATCACAACAGTAGTGACTTATCGTCATTCTTGCAGCTCCAACGTCTCTCGTTAGCAATCAGAATTAAGTCTGACGATATGCTAAAAAAAACAAGAAGTATCGGCCTTGAAATGCCATGATACTTCCCAAAGGTTGGCACGCCTAACGAAGAACAGAAATCAGAGCAAACCGGCAGGTATCCCGTCTCTCATTTTGGAAAATAACGATCACATTGCCTCACCTGTAGCGATAGCCCAGGCTCTTAATTCCTACTTTGCCGCATCCATGACTACGGACCCCCTTACTTTACCCTCATGCATAGACCCTGTCACCGAGCACTTACTGTCTGATTCAGAATTTACTCTAAAAGAGGTGACCAACCAGCTTATTCGTGTCCAGAAGTCCTCACACCTTGGCCATGATGGTGTTCCACCGACACTTCTACGCCTTGGAGGAACTGATATCGCAGCCCTACTATTGAAGGTCTACAATCTATCCATCAAGTATGGCATACTTCCTTCACAATGGAAGACTGCGGTCATCATCCCAATCCATAAGAAAGGACCAATACATGACCCCTCCAATTACCGCCCTATCAGCCACACTCTAATTGTTTCTAGGTTGATGGAACGCCTAGTCAAACAGCGGATATCTGACTTCCTATTGTCCCATAACATCATCCATAGTGGTCAGCGTGGCTTCTTAAAGTCACGTTCATGCATCACTTGCCAATACGACTTTTTTAACCTCATAACGGCGGCCGCCGACAGCAGTCAATCCATCATTATTATATACCTTGATATGACAAAAGCGTTCGACCGCGTCCCTCATGCTTTATTACTAACCAAACTCAAAGCTCACGGCTTTTCCGGTTCGCTTTTAACGTGGTTAACATCATACCTATCGAATAGCTCACAAGTGGTTTCCATTGATGGGTGTTTCTCACAGCCTGCTCCAGTCACTAGTGGAGTTATACAAGGCAGTGTACTCGGTCCTTTACCTTTTATCATCTACATAAATGATATATTTCCCATCTTGCACCATGGCACCCCATTCCTCTTCGCTGATGACGTTAAGATTGTCTATGAGTTTCCTCGTCAGAACCTCAACATTGTGCTAGATGAAATTTCTAGTGACCTAAAGCGACTCGGGGATTGGTGCAATTCATGGAGTATGGAATTCTAGGCCTCGAAGAGCTGCTGCGCAACCTTCAGATGTCAAGTGGCCTCCGGAACCCTGCTTATCCACGACCTACCCATCTCGTACAGCCCTCTAGTTCGAGACCTTGGTCTTCATTATTCTTGCAGTTTTAGGTTTTCTGAGTTTGTTCCACTCCAGATTGCAAAGACGAGAAGAACCACTGGTCTCATCTCCAGAACCTTTCGGCTAAATGATTGCAAAATGCTCACTTACAAGTCTCACGACAGGTTTCTCCTTGAATACTGTCCTATTATCTTCACCAATATTCGTCGGTTCACCAAACAATTAGTGGGATTTTCCTCCAGTTTGTGTTACAAGGATCGATGCATCCTACTCAGTCTTGACCCGTTATGGCTGCGTCGCATGAAGCTCAATTTATGCTTTCTGTTTAAGCTGTACCACCGTACGGCCTTTTCGTGTACTTAACCTATTCGTCTCACTCCCTCCACGAATTATGTTCTACGCCATCGGTCATTGCAGTTCTTTATTCCTAGATCAAAATTAGCGTTATGATCTAACTTCTTCCTTATAGAATACTCAAAGTTATGGAATAAACTCCCGCTAAACATCCGCGAGAGTCTCTCAATTTCCCAGTTCAGAGGCTCGCTGAATCACTTCTTGACTGTTCCCAATGTGATCCTTTTTACCGGCCAGACCGTCACCGAAGAGGTGGCCTACGAAAACGGGTTTGATTACTAGGATTATTGCACCAGAACTTTCATTTCTCGTCCGATGACAAACGCCAGTGCAACATACGTCCACGTTCCTGTGCATGATAACAGTTTTCTATAGTGCATCACCACTGATGCCCTAGAGATTCTTTCTGCATTCTTCCTTAATTGCTCTTTAGAACTTCTAATTGCGCGCAAACAATTAATCCTTTGAAATGCAGACGCAGCAGCCCATCCGGTTTACGCTATATTGCAAGCCCGAGGTAGTGCTTATCAACCCTACGCTATTTAAACTCTCGAATTTAAACCCAGACCAAAATATGAAATGTGCCACTGACCGTTCATATAAACCCAACCAGTGTGCCAGTCACATTCGCTCACAGTCTGTTATTTCAAATCTATCTTATCGCATTGTTGCCAAACTGCTTTATGCGTAAGCAAACGGTACTGAGGGTTATCATTTCTAACTGCTCTAAACCGTGAGACCCTAGGTCTTTCATTAGCATCCGAGCGATGCCATACCAACGTGAAAAATCATAAATCATTTGGGATGCATACACCGTTACCAAACTAGTGTACGCAACTCCGTTAGCCTGCAGCAGTATAGCACAAATACACCGCGAGCCTATTTTTACTTAGAATGTGGAGTAGGTGCCACTGACTGCTCAAATGAAACTTCATCCATGCTTCACTCGCACAGACGTAACCAGTCCATTATCTATTGTCTTCATATATCATCATAACCCACAGCTGGAACCACGTCCAGACTGCAACCCCCTTTTATTTCAGGTCTGTTGTCTCCCACTATCGCAGTCACCAAACCGAATAACCAAGGACACCACTTTGACTCGTACGGACAGAGACTCAATGGAACCTACCATAGCAACTGGGACCGAAATCAAGCCACCCGACAAGAAATACTCCCAATTGCTTATCAGATCATTCAGCTTTTTCTAAAACAACCAACACACATTCCAGTTCATGCGCATCTTGCTAATATACCACCACACTCAGCCGATTGACCGACACATACTTTGCCCTGCTAGACGAAACATACCCATATGATGTCGTACGTTACCAGAAACGACGCTGAATATCACTGAAGGCAAATGCGTCAACATATGTATATGTATATTTGTTAATGAAACAGCATATTAACGCTCAAGTCCATGCGGAGATTTCCTACTTTATTATTCGTTACCACAGTCCACCTTTCCTCCGAACCGTAGCCGGTTGGAAATTGACTCTCCACTCCTCGAGGACCTTCCAGTTGCGTTTTCTCATTTCTGAATGTTACATGTTACTGATCCTGAATCTAAACTCACCTTTTTATGGACTGCTGTTTCTCCCACATCCACCAGTGTTCACTTTTACGAAATTGGTCTCGGCACCGTTTCGAAACTCATTCCATTTATTGAACTCCGGTAAATCCGACATTCAGGGTCTGCATCCTCTTCATGGATCGCTATCCTCTCCGCATGCACCGATTTTCCCGAGAACACTTCTTTACAATTTTTTTTCTTCTTCCTTTTCTTCTTGTTCAAAATGTACTCCATCTGTAGAACCTTAGCAGGCCTCCGTTTCCCAGCTTGCATCGTTCTCATTCATAACGCGTCCTTGACACTGCGCCAACGGTTTTCCGATATCTCCACCGCCCAGCCCGGAATCGAAACCGGTTTGGAACTGCCGCGCAAACCATTAGTAAAGTGATCCATTCAAACTGTTGCTGGCTATGTCTATCTATCGCTGATACTCTCGACTTTCATACTTTGAATTTGTGAATATTCCACCTTATCGAGTAATGTGTCACACCATGATCATGCGCTAGCGCGTGCATCTCGACCATGGCCGAGAAATATACCATTATCATGATGTTATTCTCACTTCAGTGGTGGTCAACTCCGTGTCGGGAGACATTGTCAAGCAGAAATGTTCGCAGATGCGCCTCAAAAACACTCACGATATCAGCGAAGTCAAAAGCACCAGGAGGGTTTAAATAAGACAAAAAATTCAAAGGGGGTTAGAGTCCATCACGGAGAGAGATTATTCGGCGAGATTTATAATTGCAAAACTCCAGTTCGCACAAAGGTGAAGCTCTACAAGCAACGCTAACAACGTGAAGAAAATGAGAAGGAACCCAGTCTATAAATGATTGGGTCAGTTAGGAAAACTTAGTTGGGTTGGGCCGAACTCCGGCGTGTATGGACCCTGGTACCTACGGTAGTAAACCTAAATTTGCGCCCGAAGAGGGTATTTGGTGGTAAACAATGAAGACTGCATTGCAGCCCCAGATGATAGGACTGAACTTCCGATTCTCTGATTCATGTGCTGAGTTCCCTAATTAACGCTGGGATGGGTAAGTTGAATATTTGCTTTATCCGTACCATAGTCGTACCCAAAAATTCTGAGCCCGGAAAATATAAGGACTGCACGTCCTGGTCAGCGCAATTAACATAGAGGTGTTTGGCTGGTGCACTTCAAATTGTCTTGGCGTGCAACACGATTAAAGCGAATTGAATTGCCAATGCTAGGGTCTATAGTGGTTAATCACGAGGTATCCGGTGCTGAGTGTGAGTCGGGAGTGCGGGATAGTGCAGCAAATAGTGAATTGTCTGTGAGGAGTGGATAAGGATTATGGCTGAGGTATCATGGGTTGGGTTGTAACGAGAATCGGTGATACGTGAGTGATGAGATCAAAGTATGGAATTTTACTTGTTTGTTGGCTGAAGAGAGAACGATGTTATCCTGCTTAGAAATGGGGTTTCGTGATTATCATAATAGTACCGTGTTAAACAGTAGAGCAAGCCCCACTGACCACTGCCTTTCTCACCATGTTGCACGCAGAATTAGAAAATATGAATATACAAGATGGACAAGGACTGGATCTACACGGGCGGAAAAAGGAAAGAATGCCTTAGTGGACGGCACACGGAATATGCAGTCTGACTGTACAACTACACATCGACCAGTCATTCTGATTCGATGGAAAGTGACAACACGATCGCCACTGTTCACGGTTCGCAGCCATATCCTTCAGTGTCTCCAGCCAACTGGTAGACGGATCTTTTGGACCCCAACCACGAAGACGTGGAGCACCGACGTTTCCTAATTCCGCTGTACATTTCCTCATTCCTCGCTGCCACGTCATCTGTTGACCTCCACGTGGTTTCTTCCACTGCCTAGAAGGAACGGAGAATAAGACACGGTACGGTAGACGTGTGTTTGACATACGCAACACGTGCCCCAGCCAACGAAGTCTACTAAACTGGATACGCTGTAATAAAACGTTCTCCGAATTAGTACCCAATACTCGATTTCTGACCTCAGCATTGCCTACTCGGCTAATCCACCCGATCTTAGCGATATTACGTAAACGTCGGTGGTCAAAAACCTCAAGACAACGAATATCTTCAGCTCGCAGACTCCACGTTTCGCAACCATACAGCAAAATTGAACGCACTGCGGCACAGTACACACGACCTTTCAACTTCAGTGAAATACCAAGTCGGCGCTTCAAATGCTTCAGCCCAGCGTACGCCGTTCGAGCCTTGGATATACGCGTGCTCACCTCTACTACTGTGCTCCCATCCGTCGTCACGCTGCTGCCGAGGTAGGCGAAGTGGTCGACAATTGACAGCACCTCCCCATCCAACATCAAGCTCGGAATCGTTGACGTCCAGTCCTGTAACATCACCTCGCACTTGGAAGGTGCAAAGCGCATGCCGAATGGAGCTTCAGCTTTCCCAAGTCTATCTATTGCATGTTGAGCATGTTTCGTGAATTCAAACAAGCAGACAACGTCGTCCGCGTAATCTAGGTCACATAGCTTTCCACTATTTCCTAGTTCTACGCCTATATCCTGAAGATTTTGCAGCGCACTCCCCATTATTTCGTCCATGAAGAATTTGAACAGGAATGGAGACAAAAGACATTCCTGTCGAACACCACTGGTCGTTTCGAACCGACCGGATAGTTCACCGTAGACTCTAACGCGGCCAGAACTACGAAAATACAATGATCTCAGTAGGTTCACGAAATTCTGGGGCACACCTTTTCGATGAAAAGTACTGAAAAGCGCTGTTCGATCAACTGAATCGAAGGCGCCGTTCAGGTCTAAGAAAACCATTATTGCTGGTCGGCGGTGCGTGTGACGCGTTTCAAGTAGTCGGCGAAGAGTAGAAATCTGGTCGACGCATCCTCGACCTGGGCGGAATCCAGCTTGCTGTTCGTGGGCATTCCTCTCGCGAGTGGGCGTAAGACTGTGCAGCAGAATTGAGGCTATTACTTAGATGACTATCGGAATTAAGCTACCCCCACGAAGATTACCACAGTCATTACTTATCCCTCCTTGAAGATGGAAACGAATAACAACTCGCTCCATATTGACGGAAAAAGCTCGTCCTTCCAAATGTCACGAAGCAACACTGTAGGTGATTTTATCAAAGCATCTCCACCCAGCTTGAGAAGAACTGGGGGAGGTTCGTCGGGACATGCCGCTTCTCCTCACTTTAGTAATCGAATGCATGACTCTACCTCTACTTCCGATGGGGGCTGAAGTGATACCACCCAAGTAGTCGTAGTTTTTGACAGGGGAGTAACTACACTAGCGTGCGGCCAGCTAAATTGTTTCTTGAAATACTCGACCCAAGTTCAAGCCTTTGCTGTTTACTATGGATGGGTTCTCCATTTCTATCGCAAATCGTTTCATTGACCTGAGTTCGCCGTCCACCGGTGTCACGAATAAGTTTGAACAGTCTTTGACTGTTACCTGAAGCAGCTGCTATTTCCATTTCTTCGGCTACCTTGACCCACCAACTTTCGCGATCATTCCTGAGGCTTTTCGTAACTTGCCGTTGTAGCTTTTTTTCGCATCTTATTCATCTCCTTACAGTTCAAGAGCTGAAGCTTTTGATCCATTATACTAAGCGACCCTTGCGAGATCCAGTATCTGTGATGGACATCGGATGTAGGACCACAGGCAAAACTTGTTGCAAAGTGCATTGCCTGTTTGATATGAGCCCAATGCTCATCTACATGACTGTTCGTCGTAGATCCTAGCTCATGTGCAAACTTCTGCTCACACCGGTTGCGTACCTCTGGATCACACAAACATTGCGAGGCTAATCTGGTTTGCTGTTTGCGACGATGATCATGAAGCCGGAGAGATAATTGCAGTAGAACTAATGCATGGGCCGACTCTATGTACGTGGACCAGTATGATCTGCAGTTCTGAACAGAACCGCGCCACCAGTAGTTCACGGCGATGTGATCAGTTTGACTCGAAGTACCTGTGGAGTTAGAGCGCCATGTTGCAATGCGACGCGAGCTGTGTCGGAAATTGGTGCTAGACAAGAGCAATCGATTGTCTACACAAAACTGGAGAAGTCTATGCCTACTATCTGTACGCTGAGCGGGTAAAGCACAACGCCCACCTAAACAGGCTTCTGACACACTAAGTTTGCCAACTTGTGCATTGAAGTCACCAGTTAGCACTTAAATGTCAGAACCTTTACTGCTGCGAACGAGGGTGGCAAAGACATCATAGAACTCATCTTTCTGCAAGTCTGAGCCGCAGTTCGTTGGGGCGTACGCCGAGATCACAAACAAATTGCGTTTAACACGACTACCCTCTCGACCGCCAACTGACCCTTGGAGTCTCACAGCACATAAACGACTGTTAACAGGGATCCATTCTAACAGGGCAGCCTCAGCCTTGTCAGTCAAGACTATTCCTACACCACATTGACCCACAGCTCTAGCTGATTCGTCTCCTGAGGTGCGCAGAAAATACCTCGATGACATACCAGGAGCAGTTAGTTGAATTGCACTGCTCAAATCCTGTATACGCGTTTCACTTAGGCAGCAAACATCAATTTTCAGAGAATTTATTGTGAGCGCTAGGCACGCCTGGTGACCGGCCTGCATGAGTGTGCGCACGTTGAAGGAGCCGAGATTCAGAGGCTGATGAGGCTTGAGAAAGTGTGAAGTAGCAGACAGAGGATTATTCCCGACACTATTTGACAGTGAATTGTTGCGAGTATTGACCGTGTTATCAGTGGGAGCACTATGAGTGGATAGATGGGGCAAAGAGGGATGGTTAGAGACAGAAGACAAGGGTTGAATAAAAGAGAGGGAACTCTGAGCAGTAGCACACTTAACACTTCCCACCCCGCTCGATGCAATGGGCAGCGCGGTCCTGATTATCCTTGCGCGGCGACCGATGCAGTGTGTAATTCCTTGTACTCGTGCAGTTCATGGCAGACGTTGGACGGGTACTGCTAGGGTGTCCAGACACAAAGCGGAAGAACGATTAGAGTCCTCATCCAAAGCCTTTAGTTCTAACAAGAACCTATCCGCAAGGCAGCGAGATGGCTTGGTAGAAGCCCATTCGCTTGGATTAATTATTCTTCCACTGATTTTGTCGATTGAGTTGTCAGTTTAAGTCGACCCCAAACCTGGAGGTCCAGGAGAGTGAACTCTGTCTGACCTCTACCTACTGACCTGTCAGGTATGATTGCATCTTCGGCTTAAAGGAGCCATCCTGTATAGCTCTTTGGGTCATAGAGGCGCGCAGGCCAGCACATCACGTCGAGGTGTATTCCTGGACTTCCAGCTGCTTCGATACTCGTGTACAATGCTCCGCCTGGAAAGCAGATCGCTGGTCCTCGTCCAGGACCAAAAGTGTGGGATGGGTAGCTTCAGAGCCGGCGCGGCCACAGAGGAAATGTAAACATAAGCGAGCACGTACCAATAGGATCTGATTTTACAGGCGTAGACCAAAATGGATGACCATATGCGATTGATTCGCGCTAGCGGCGACCAATGACGATGTGGTTAATCTGAACCCAACTTTGCGAAGACGAACGAGGGTTTCGAAAAGAGTGGACTATGTGATCTGGTGGGAACAAGATGGTTGAACCGATAGAGGTGTCATGAGAGCACTATAGTTGAATTCCCCTTTCGAACGCTTGGTCTGTGTAAACGCAAGCACTTGTCGAGTTGACTGCATTAGGACCGTTGAGATGTGTTTTTATTGCTTGCTTGAAGGAGGGGAGAATAAACAGAATGCGTATCTCAACTGGGAGTTTATTCCATGCTTTACTATAATGTATGAGGAAGACATTAGACTTAACGGTTAGGCTTGATGGCGGTACAGGTAAAAATGAGAAGCTGTTGCATAGCGAGTACGCACCGTGGACAATAAAGTGTAGAAAAATAGTGCAAAAACTTGCCTGTGTATAATCCCATGTAACGGAATGACATAGAGCTTCAGGATTCTCAGCCAAATGGGCTCGAGTTCGAGGTAGTCACACCCTTCGCGGCAGGGAAGGAGTGAGTTTAGTCTAAACAAGTGTTTGGTTAGGGAGCTTTGGACTTTTTCACTTGGGGTGGAGGTGGTTTTTACCATGTTAAGGATAATGGGAGAGCAGTGTTCAAAAGGTGGTCTGATGTGAGCGCGATATACCGTGAGGAGGGTCTTTTCAGCCCACATCAGCGAAAGATCAGAATAGTGAGCGGTCTTGCTTCGGCTATTTGATAGGATGCCTGTCGGAGAAGTTAAAAGTAGATGAACGGTGTAGGCGAAGGTCCCTTATTAAGGGAGAAATGGGGACTGGGTGGCCACTAAGCAGGATGGATCCGGGGTTTTTGGTGCATTTGTGTGTAGACAGTGATCTTTTGGACGCCGAGAACTGCATATGCCAAGTGTGACATCGGTGGTCAGGGAGGCTTAATTCGGCTGAAAGTTTTGCAAATGTAGATGACAGGTGGCGTGGGTCAAATGTGTACACCCCCCTGATGTCCTCAGCAAATAGATAAGGAGTACCGTGGTGAACTGCGACAAAGAAGTCGTTTATGTACGGGAGGAAACAAAAGGGCCTTAGGTATATCCCTGAACTACTGCACCTGTAATGGACGTGGAAGATGACAGGTGGTCATCGAAACTGCTCGGGGGCGGGGAGACAAATAAGAAGATAACCTGGAAGAAAAGTGTCAAAAGAGACGCTAAACAGGGTGGTGCCATTTTACGGTGGCAGACTTGTGGGAAGTCTACACTGAGTTAATAGATGGAACGCGAAATGAGTATCAAATGCTTCTGATTCAGTTTCAGGTGGGTTTGCAGGTTTGGAGTTGTAGGTTACAACTTTGGGGATGGTGCGTGAATTGCGCTTAGATCAGGTGTTTACCAATGTTGGCAGGCTTCCTGACTTTGGTTGATGGTTGAGGGCGTACCCCTTGACGGATAACATGTCGTTCCTTGGGGTGGTTAAACTTCTGCAGCTGTGGATTCATGCGAAGCAATATGGAGGGGTCCCTGGACCTCGAACAACTGCTTCTTAAAGCTATCATCTCAGCTCTACTTTTGACCTGCTGGGTGACTGTCGGTGATAGTAGGCAATGGTGGAGGCAAGCTCGGACAAACTCTGAAGATGGATGATGTATGGGCATTCATCAGCTTATGCATCAACAGTGCGCCGACCAGCCGATCTGTCAGTTGCAGGAGCTGTTCATTCACTCAACAAGAGCCTGCTGAATCCCTAAGGAGTGAAAGATCTATGCAATGCTCCCAATTTCCAAGCCTGACCACCAATGCGAACCCCAAAACTGTCGCCCAGTGGCACTAATTCAGGTAGAATAGAAAGTTGTGGAAAGACTTTTGGTAAGGCCCTCTGCGGTTTTCCTTGGGGACGGCAGCCGGCGCAACTCTCAGCATAGCTTACTGGGGCATAGATGGTGCCAAACAAACATCGGCCGGGCTATGGAGTGGCATACTGAGGCCATTGACGAAGTCTTCCAGACGGACGTCATTCTACGAGACCTCTCGAAGGCCTCTCATAGGAGGATCCATTCCACGCTACAGGGAAACTACGCGTCCCATGACTCCAAGAGTTCCTCGTAATCAGGACGTTGCACTATCTACGCAGCGAAACATTCCATGTTCGGACGGACAGGACTTTTTTGGACAAATTTTATGCCCCAAGTGGAGTAACACAAGGCTCCGTGATGAGCCCAAGGATAATCTTCATCCCCATAAACGATCTTCCACTGCAGGTAGATTCGATCACCTTGTTGTGCGCTGAAGACGTCAAAATCTGCCACAAGACCTAAACCGTATTGGGCGGAGGTGCACTGCAAGCAGATCGGACAGCCTAAACCGAAGGTCGTCCATGAACTGCCTCTCTTTTGAAACAGACAATTAAAAAGCAAATCACATTGGAGAATGTAGGCGAACGGGTGCTTGCTGGGGGTCAGCGCCCCATAACGGGGGACCCAAGATGGAGTTCTGGGCTCAATTGTTCCGGGTAATCGATCTCAGTTAACTATGGACACCATTCAGGATTTTCTGCGGTAAAAGATTCCCTCACCTAACTCCTACATTCATGTTGGTTGCGTCTGCCTGTACTTGACTCCAACGCTATGGACCTTACCAATAGTATCGAAGCGTCTATAGCCACCCTGTTCCTCTAAGCTCACGGCTGCGTACTTTATTGCCTCGAGCTTTCGCTGAAAAACTCTATCTGCCCCAAACAAATTGTTGGACTTCATGTCATGGTCTGCGTAGGGCTTTGCCACAACCAATGGGAACAACACCATTGATCTGTTATCCATCATCGGTTCACGCGGTGTTTCAGCCAAAAAGCCAGACCTCTTCCCGGGAGGCGATCACAGAATAGTGTCTACACCTTCGCCGTTCCACCAGCTTCTGATGAATTCCTCCAGCTCAGTCATCACCCTTCAACGGTCAACTGGGGTGATCTTGACTGCACTCCTGGATCTTTAAACTGGGGCGACTTCTTCCTGCAATGAGACCCTCAGCCGGCAACCGATTTACTACATTCTGACTTATCCAACATGCCGTCCGCAATCACCACAACTTGCGTTATATCAAACCAAGCCCGTAGTTTAATCGTGACCTCAATGAAAATAATTCCTAAAGCTCCAGAAGGTACGTCACATCAGTAGTGACTTGTCGTCATTCTTGGGTCTCCAACTCTCCTCGGTGGCAATCAGAATTAGGACTGACGATACGCTCAAGAAACAGGAAGTATTTGCCTTGCAATCCCATAATATTTCCCCAAAGTTGGCACGCCTACTAAAAAGCAGGAATCAGCGCAAGCCCGCCGGTATATTCTCTCTAATTCTAGCAAAGGACGATCAAATTACCTCACCTTTAGCAGTAGCCGAGAAGCTTAACTCCTACTTTGCCGCGTCCGTGAATACGGACCCCCTCACTTTACCTTCATGCACTGACCCCGTCAACGAGCACATACTATCCGATTTGGAATTAACTCTAAAGAGGTGATCAACCAGCTTACCCGTGTCCGGAGAGCCTTGCACCGTGGCCATGATGGCGTCCCACGAACAATTCTACTTCTCGGAGGAACCAATGTCGCAGCCCTAACATTGTAGTTCTACAATCTGCCCATCAAGTCTGACTTCATATTTTCTCACAATATCATCCAGAGTGGGGGGCATTGCTTCCTAATGTCAAGCTGATGCACAACTTGTCAGCACGAACTTTTTAACCTCGTAACAGCGGCCGCCGACAACAATAAATCTATCATCATTATATACCTTGATATGACCAGGGCATTTGACCGTGTACTGCGCTCTCTACTGCTAACCAAACTCAAAGTTCATGGCTTTTCAGGTCTTTTTTTATCGTGGATTACATAATAACTACCGAACAGCTCATAAGTGGTTTCCACTGAAGGATGTATCCCAGAACCTGCTCCGGTTACCACTACAGTCGTACAAGGGAGTGTACCCGGTCTCTTGCTTCTTCTCATCTACATAAGTGTTTTCCATTTTGCACCATGGTCCCCCATCCCTTTTGGCTGATGACGTTGAGGTTGTCTACAATTTTCCTCCTCAGAGCCTCATCAATAAGCCGGACGAAATTTCTGGTGATCTAAAGTGACTCGGAGGTGGGAGCATTTATTTGAATACGAAATTCTTAACCTCTGACAGCAGCTAAACAGCCTTCCAATGTCAAGTAGCCCCCGGAACCCTGCTTATCCATGACTTATCCATTTCGTACACCCCTTTAGTTACAGACCTTGGTCTTCATTACTGTTGTGGTCCCGGGTTTTCTGAGTAAGTTACACTCCAGACTGCCAAGCCTCATCACCAAAACGTTCCGGTTAAACGATGGCAAAATGCTCAATTACAAGTCTGACGCCAGGCCTCTCCTTGAATACCGTCCTATTATCTTCACCAACATGACGAAATCTGATCGCATTTCTCCGGAGTCCGTGCAACGCCAATTCACCGTGCAATCATTGAGATTTTCTAAATGTCTGCGTTTCAAGGTGGATGCATTCTATTCAGTCTTGACTCTCTACGGCTGTGCCGCATGAAGCTCAATTTATGCTTCCTGTTTGAGCTATACCACCGCATATCCTTTTTATATACTGAACTCATTTGTCTTACTCTCTCCACAAATTATGCCCTTCTTCATCGCTTACTGCAGTAATCTATTCCTAGATCAAAATCAGTATTCAGATCTAACTTCTTCTGTACAAAGTGCTCAAATTTGTGAAATAAACTCCCTATAAACATCCGAGAGAGCCTCTCCATCTCCCATTTCAGAGGCTGGCTGGATCACTTCTTGGCTGTTCCCAATGTGATTCTCGCCGGCCAGAGTGTCACCAAAGAGCTGGCCTACGAAAACAGGTTCGACTACTCGGAATTTAGCACCATATTCTATAACTTGTATCACCTGTCCAGTGACAAACGTTAGGTCGACCATTTTTTGTTACATTATACAGCAAGTAATCCACATTACAGTAGCCACAGTTTGTTGTCTTTTGTAACTATACCCGGTTCAGAGCTTGCAGTTTCTCCGGATTCTGGACAATATTCGTGTTCTCCCATTGTCAACTAGCACAAGGTTTTAGCCTTAGCTGTCTCTCCAGCGTCAATCAAATTTGCGTTTTTGTATCCTAGAACACTGAGTTTCATCGTCCAACACTTTACTTGATCCTTTTACTACTTTCTCAATCATTTTGGCTACCAACCCCCACCCGGGTCCTAACTCCGGCCTTATTTCTCTTTTCTTGATTGCCCGTTTCTAGAATCTCCTATCCCAAATGTCCACCTTCTGATAACGGCTTGTTGGCTTCTTCTCTCGACTCCTCTCTGAACCTACCACTTACCAGCGACTACTATCCTCTCTCCTCTGCACCACACTATCTCCCATCAGTACTGCTAACCTCTTTCACATCAGCTGGCTTGGAATGGCCTCTGATAGTCCTAGGCATTGCCTAGCGTTGTATGAGTCTGAGACGCGTATGCTGGTCTGCGCTTTGCAACATTTGTTATACTGATCCGTGTGTTTGCTTAGTGTTACTCTGCATTCTCCAGCTCATGGTAGCAAAAATCCTGATGTCGACGGCACCCATACCAAAGCTCCCTCCGGACTTGGGTAAGACAGATCATCCCCAGTAGTTGCGACAAAAGGACAAATGCGCCCAAAATTACGGTCGGGCGGAGTGGCTATGGAGAGTTTCTGCATGGGCTCAACCACCCTTCTCTCAAGGGACAAAAAGAACCAAAATGTAAAAGCGGAAAACAAAAAAGACCTGGTGGGATCGACTTGATCTCCGAATACCCCTGGCATCGGACTGTGAAGGAAATGGGCAACCTTCATTCACGGGTATTTCCCCTGTCAGCTCAGACCTGAGCCTGCAAAGGGGGAAGCCCCGCGTTGCTCTTGTTCGCCTGACAAGCGTTTGGTTTTTACGCACGAGACTGACGGGAGTGGCGGCGCACTGGACTCTCCACATATGCTTATCCACCTCCAGCCCTAAGTTTTTACCACCTCATACCCTCCTTATGCACACCTAGTCCGTATGTCAAAGTCAAACAGAATCGCTACCATAGCCCTGACTTTCAACCCACTGACCCGGACAGCGTATAGACGCACCTGACGAATAACACCGGCCTCAGTGAATCCCGAAAAGTGAAAAAGGGACGTAGAGAAAACCGCTCATCTTTCCCACTGAAACTGTTTTATCTGTCGTCGTCTTTGCTATAATGCGGCTTTTCCGAAGTCTTATTATCCGAGGCAACGCATAAGTTTACAACCCTCCCTACCAGCAACCAAAACCCGACACCAGCCAGCAGCATCCGACCTGTAAGTACAACATGGCTGCACGTGTGATATATATCCCTCAGGCAATTTATACACACTGCATTTCGGGTTCTTAGTTTATCCTAGCTGCCTCCTGATAACCGAAATCGGTATCGCAGCCTAGATGTTTGGCCCACTAACCCGGACAGCTCTTCGATGCAACAGACGACAAACACCTTGTCAATAATATCCATAGAAAGTAACCACGGTAAAGCCCTCACATTTTCCGTTCCTAGCCAGCTATCTTCCCTAATTTTCGTAAAAAGGCAACGTTTTACTCGTCCTAGTGCTGAACTCACCCCTAGGGTTAAAACCCGGATTGTTGGCAACTTCCTGTGGACGAATATCGGATATTGATCAGTAGCATTTTTTATAGAAGTTACCCCATAGCTTCGCCCCCGGCCCGCTAATTATGCATTTGGCTCTTTCGTTTGTGTCTAAGTAGGATGGTATGGTTTTAGCCTTCCATGCACTCGTACCGACCAAGCCTCCTTCTCTCTATTATCAACGTGGTGTCTTCGCAGACATCGAACTCAATAAAATGCTATCTCGAGGTTGGAACTTATGTGCTCCTTGTTTGTGAACAGGTATCGGTACTTAGATATATTTGGGAACGACAATCGCTCCCGAGAAGCATCCAATTTAGCTATAGGCAACCTCCCTTTTCGAATCTTTCTTCCCAGTCACATAAAGTGGCTTATAGTTAGGAAAATTGCACTTCAAAATTTTTACACGTCTAGACATAATCCAACCAGTGCGGCATGATACGCGTCTTCGGTCGGACACATGAGCCTATTTTAGAAGTCCTGTAGGACATATGAATGATTCTCATCAGTCATCCACTGAGGTATGTAGCTGGTCAAGGTTAGCTTCAGTTCCTTCAGTCGACTGGCAGTTTGAAGTTCGCCTGTTCAGACCCACCTGATACCGGCGGACACAACAGCATCGCCTCGTACGCCACGAGACTCTAGCGACAAGGAGCACCTCAGCCCTTCTGCTCCGACCGCTAGCTCATTCGGTCTCCATCTCCTGTCAGCTATACAGGATAACCAATATAATTACCAAAACTCATCAACTGCTTTCGTTCTGCTCATTCCTTGCGCTGGACGGGATTCAGGTCTGCACATATTGTGCGAGCTTCTAAGTCTTATCCCACCTATGTAAATCAACCTTCGAAACATTTATCACAATTCCAGGCTAGAAAGTCTTCCAAACTGCTGCGCTTTCTCTTCGTCTACTTCGGATCTTTCTGAATACAGTTTTATTTATCACGTCGCTCGGATTTAAACCTCGAGTGACGGCCTGAGGTCGTGTGCTAGCTGATTCTACCATATAATTTGTCATACTTATTGGCCAAAGAGCGCAGTCTGACTCGCACCGGGTGAGCCACTACTGTAGCCCTGCTTCCGCTGGCTAACTTGATCGCAGTCTAACTAAAAGGCTCAGAGCCTCTTCCACAGCTTCCTATTGGACTGAATGGAGTCTCCGATAGTTCTTCCCTAGTTGATGTCTCAATCCAAGCCTATGCGACGTCAAAGTATACACCAAATATTACTGCACTAGCAACCCATGTCCATCGCTTTCAACCAATGTGGCCCGCCAGTTTCCACTTTAGCTTTGCCTAATGATCAATATTCTTTCTGCCGTGACAACATATAGCGGCTTCGCAGGCACCAAATTCGTTGAAATGCAATGGAGAGCTTAGAGCTCAGGCGCGACTTGTTTACGAATAGGCATTACCACTTAAATTTACTTGGGAATAGCAACCGCTCCCCAAAAGCGGCCAACTCCGGTGTCGGGCCCTTCTCTAGCTATAGGCAATCTTCCTTTTGGAATCTTTCTTCTCAGTCACACAAAGTGGCTTATGGTCAGGACAAAATTACTTAAAAGTACTTTCACTCATTCAGACCCGGTTTAACCAGTGCGGTATCATAATCTTCTTCGGTGGGATACATCAGCCTATCTTAGAAACCCTGTAGTAGCATTAGGTGATCTTCGCCAGTCATCCACTGAGGTACGCAACTGGAATAGCAAACGCTGACCAGGCTTTTCAATAGGTCAGGGATTCAGTTTGGTCTCAATTTCCCCAATCTACTGGTTGCTTGAAGTCTGATTTATGTAAGTCCACCTGGTAGCGGAAAGGTCGATCACATCAGAAAAACTTCATGCAAAGCAGGCGGCAAGGCGCGCTCCAGCTCATCAGCTCTGGCCATTGGCTAGTCCAGTCTCTCATCTCTTGTCAGTTACACAGGGTAACCAATATAATTATTAAAACTCACCAATTGCTATCGTTCTGCGTCTCCATTCGATGGGCGGGAATCGAGTCCGCAAATAGTGCTTTCAGCCAAAAAGTCTCGCCTGTTTTCACTTTTTGCCTCGCCCAATGACTGACATTCCTTTTGCCTTGACAACGCAGTCCTTCAACCGAAAATGGGCCATACTCACAAGATAATATGCACTGCCTATGGCAGTCACCCGCTGATAAAAGATACCTGGCCGAGACCCCACTTTGCCGACTTCGAGTGACGGACAACCATGCAACGGAACCTATCTCAATGAAGAGTGCACTCAAAATGCTGTAGGCGATTCTCGCCTATAATGCCCAGTTCGGATGCAAAAATGTCCCAGGTGATTCCACAAAGTAACATGCTTATCATTTTACGAGTAGCTGGGCCTAGTCTAGGCGAACATCTTTGCCTTCTGTTTTTTAATATTTTGCCCCTCCTGCTTCGCAACTCATTCTTATATCTTGGGGCTCCATTTTTACCTCGCCAGCTGCAGATTCACATCACCAAATGGCACTCATTATTCCTGGCAGTTACCTCACCTTGTTCATAGTGCCCTGGACCTTTTAATATTCACAAATATTCTCTTGTGCGCCACTTCGCAGTCTTTTTCTGTTTACTTTGTCCATTAAACTTCAAAAGCACCCCTCACCACTTCTGTATCATCCCTGCATCAACAGTAACTCCTGCATCCTGAGGCAACTTTCGTTTTCACAATTTCACGTCCCCCCGGTTCTTCAATATTACGGCGATAAAGTCGAAGCTGGCTCTTATCTGCTGCGTAGGCCGTTGTTACTGTACTTCATTAAAACTAAGCCCAGTTTTATTCTCTAGTCTGCTAACGTGGCCGACCCCTCTTCTTGAAATTTCGTAATTTTGTCTCATTGGGTGACAATGTACACCCTGCCCATCTCTCGTACTTTCATCTTGACCGAGATCGGAAAATATGCTATTATTATTACTATTGAACTAAATATGGCACCCTTGCTCACAGGGAGACCTCCAGACTAAGTCAGATCGGTAGTCTTCAGGGAAAATTCGCTCCCGGAAAGCTCCACAGAATCTTTTCCATACCGTTCGGGTCGCACCGGCAGTTGGGCATCAAGACATGCTTGACTGTACTAAGTAGAAATAAGAATGCAACAGAGAATGTCGGAATGAGGGTCACAAAATGCGTACGGAGTCGGCGGGACCCGCCCTGTTCCGACAGACCCCGAGTCCTGAATTTGTATGGCTTGGGATGCAGACGGTCAAGAGGATACCCTATGCCCCCGAGGGATATTTCTATCGCGCAGGAGCACCCATATAGGCGCTAGTTCACATCAGCCCCCATTTTGTTTTTGTTTGGTCACTCCACGAAGCTGGAACGGAGAAGCCCACGACTGAGAGCCAGGAGACAGTTTCCCAGTATGTGTCTGCCCCACCCGTGGGACTTGGCACTAGTACCAGCAGTCGAGATGACTTGCCAACGGTCGTCCAAAGGGCAACCGGACAAGCCTGTAGCCGAGCAGTACTCAGGTGCCCTATTCGGAACCCCAGTCACAGCATTCGGAATAAAGCCATCCAAACAGCGTTGGGGTAGTGATTAGAGGGTGCTTGATTTATTATGGTGCTGACACGAATGAATCTCGTTTGCATCTTCATTGAAAATCCGCTGCTCCAGAGCGGTGCCATGTTGCAGCGGGGCTGCCAGGTTACCCATCTCTCCCATCCATTTGCCCCCTGACCGATAACACGCAGTCGTATATTACACATTAGGCGGAGGGCCATGCAGGAGGGACACCAGAACACACCACAGATGCCCATCACCTTAGAAGTTTCAAATCCATATGAACAAGGCAGCTGAACAACAGCTTTCTTGCCTTGTGTGCAACCCACTTGACCGGGCCAGAAGGGGGGAGGACAGGAACAGGGTTCAGCATGGTGTGCTCCGAGAGGATAGACGCATAATAAAAATCAGTCGGAAAGAGCAAACTGAGGACAGGGATGTGAGATGACACAGAATAACATGAAAGGAAAACAGACGATAAACAAAACAAAAAATTGAGGATAAAAGACGACTCTGCAAGAGTAAAATAGGGATTTTGAGAGCCAGTAAAAAGATATCAAAAAACAGAAGGCGAAACAAGGGTAAAAAGAAAATACTTTTGTGCGGAGCGGAAAAATGGAAAACTACGGTCACTTGAATGAGAAGAGGGGAGAAAAAAGGGATAGGATCTCAAATTGCGAAGGCCAGTTGTAAAGCTGGACGGAACACGGAGAAACTTCAGGTCAAAAACGTCGCCTTGAGTCACAGGCGTGAGTGTTCTACCTACCCAGCATCACTCGATGAGCATCCACTCATAAAAACCAATACGCACATCAACAACGCAGAGAGTAACACACTTTCAGCATTACTTAGTTGGACTCGTACTAGTCCCAAAACCCAAACAAGATTGTTCCGTAACTTCTACGGTACTGCATTATTGAATGAGCAGCATCAGAAACATATACAAATTTCAAATGTGCCATCACAAAGACTCAAAGACGAGAACCAAGTTCACGGCGTGTGATAGACAAGCACGTGAGTCAGTCAGGCTTCAAGGTAGGATATGACAGAGTAGAGTGTGGAGGCGAACAAACAAATGTTAAATTTGCAGAAAAGCAAGTTGTAAGAAACACACAAGTAATGTGTGTAAGCAATCATCTTCAAGAAAATCACGACATCATGGTGCTTTTGAAGGATTTTACACAACCGATCGTTACGCCACTGGTTCCCAACTTGCTGGTGTGGGGCCGATCACACGGTAAAAGGTAAGTTGATTGACGCGGCTTGGACGGGATCCTCCATCATTTCCAACCTTGATAAGGTGTCTACAGCTGGATTGTACGCAAGGGTTTTGAGTTGTTTGCACGGAATCAACGACGTCGTGGATGAGCTATAGGGTGAGTGGTTGCAAGAGACCTATTAGGGGAGCGGGAAATTGACGATAGTCACCAAGAGTGCACCAGGATAAGGTCCGCACCCATGGAAGGAGCTAAAAAGGAATACAGTCCCGGGCTGCAACTTTGGGGATGTTGCATTCTGTACCAGTTTGTGGAGGCTTCGATGTTTCCTAATTTTGTTACATCTACAGATTCCTACAAACACAACAGAAACCATGGAAGCTGTAGGACTGTCCTAAGTTGTGTTGAGTCCTTCTCCCGTAGAGCCTACAGCCTCTGGTCCTCGGTTCGTGGCACGACAACGAATATACTCAGCAGCTCACAAAGTGGAAGAACTCGGAAAGCTGGGTAACGTGTATATTGGAAGAACTCAAAAGCTTGTTGACCGTACACAGGCGGGGCTAGTGGCACCACCGAATTCAGTAATCGTTCAGTTGAACAAACTTTCCGGAGTTTTTATTTGTGTGTAACATTGATGGCATTACGCGGGTATCCCCTAGAAGGCCGAACCTTCTGCGCTTCGATCCGTGATTGGTTATCTAGCGTCCGCGGCAAGAGGCTTCTTCCACGCCTCGGGCCGCTATCTAACCCATCCATGAAGCCAGCATAATCCTTTCCCCATGAGTGACACCGACCACTGTGCGTCCATGGCAAAGTTGCGTCCTCCTCAACAGCGAATCCAACCTGGGTGGGTCCTGCTTGCGAACCTCCCGGGTAATTATTGCGTTTTTGGATCCGTCACTGTCGGCTTACCACAAAGATCCGTTCGCCTGTTGTCGTTATTGCTTGGTGAACAAGCCGGAGTCCGGCTTTTACTGAGCCCCACCGCGATCCAATTAGTGTTGTTTTCGAGTCATGTGAGGTCCTAGAATCCCATGTGGTTCTATCTGACGGAGCAAGGAAGAAAGCAGGAAAAGTAAGGAGGGTGCGCCATGGAGCGCGGACGTATGTTCGACTGAGGGGCGTAAGGGTGAAATGCAGGCTGTCTATACTCCTGTCGTGGTAAGCTACGTGGTTCAGCAGTCACTTATCACTAGCGTGTACAAGTGGAATACGAAAAGTAGAAGGTACTGTATACAGTGGTTGTAAATTCTGAAAAACTTCATTAGCTGTCACAGCTCGCAGAAGTGTTGATCCTTCCTGTTGACTGGTCAGCTGTACCTTTCGTAGAGCTTGCTGTTTCAACAGGTAATGCGGTGTCGGTGATGAGGGTAACACATGCTGTCCCAGAACGACTAACCAAAGGTTGCGAGCAGGTGGTAGCACTAAGCGCGGTGCCTGGATTGGGCTTTGCCCCAACGAAGGCTGGTTTGGGCGGCCTATACAGATGGCCTCTTTCCTACCTTCGATTTCTACCAAGTATTTCTTTGCTCTTCGCAAGGCAACGTGGAAGGGGCTAAAGTGAGCCGGTTGTAGTAGTGATCGCATCGCATCCACTCTAATTATCAAAGACTGGCTGTCCCTGGAGCCGTGGGCTTGTTGTTGCTGAGGGTTTGTTTTCGTGGCGGGGTAGACCTTAGCCCCCGTATTCGATGTAACCAAGGTTTTGCGTGGTCCCCGTGATTAAAAGCTGCAGGTGAATTTTAGGAAGCTAACTCACCTGGATATGCTTACGTGCAGCCATAAACCAGCTCAGAAGGCATAGTACGCATATCGGCCTTGGTGGCGTTATGCAGTCCTAAAGGAATCGTCGGTAACAGGTCACTCCATATAGAATTATCACGAACACAAACAGCAGCTTTCGTTTAGCAGTGGAACCACTCCATATTGCAATCAGCCTAAGGATGATGAGTCGTCGCCCTGTTGTGTGTAGCTGAATGTGTCCAATAGCTCATGAAAGACACCGTCAGATTGAGAACTGCAGTCAGTGGTCACGATAGCAGGGCAGGAGGACTGGCTCACTCAACCAATAAGAAGTACTTCTGCAGCTTTCTGTGAGGTTGGAAGGGGGATGGGTACGAGCTGTGACCAGCGAGTGAAACTATCTACACATTTGAGGGTGCGGAAGTAATCGTGGGATAGTGGGAGAGGCCCAACGAGATCCAACATGGAAGTGAACAAAACCTGCTTCTGGCCCAGAGAAGTACCTAACGGAGTTGTAGTGTGGCAGTAGGTTGGGTACTATAATAGTCACCGAGGGAAGGGGTCCGGACTGCCTTAGCGTGACTGGCTAAAGTTAAAGGAGTTCTGCTTAGTAATGTTCGGCCTGAGGTTCGGTGTGCAGGGACATGATGTGATAGGCGGAGGGATGCGAACCGGTTACGTAAGAAGTCTGCCGATGGACAACTCTCAGGAATCGCGCGTCAACCGGCAGTTTAAGAAGGTCGGGGAAATCGATGACCATTTTGGAGTGGGGGAAATCTGCTATCATAAACACCCGGCATAAAGTGTAGCATGAGCTTAGGTTGAGAGTTAGGGACTTAGGGCCGTAAGTAACAATAGGAGTGTCGTTGGCTGCATGTAGTTGCTAGATTGACGGAACGGTTGTATCACCCACTTTCTTTGGAAAGACAGTTGTAAGACACGTTTGAGCAACGCGTAGTCAAATTTGCAATGGATCCCGAAATCAAAAGGCGATTATCCATGAAATTCTATGATACTGGATTATCAGATGAACAGTGACACGAAACAGATACAGATCTCAAGTTTGCAATCACGAGGACTCAAAAAACGATAACCAAATTGCGGCCCGCCAGAAAGGAGCACGTGCGTCAAGCAGGCCCAGAACAAGGATTGACAGAGCAGCTTGCTGGGCGCGAACAAACAAGCTTTGGTCCGTAAAATCAATCAGTGCGTAAAACAGGTCAATAGTACAAATAAGTGGGCAATGTTAAGGGAACATGGAACTGCAGTGTTTTTGAGGGGTTTTCCACGACCGATCGCTGCAACAGCAACTGTTGCACCGGTGTCAATTAGGAACAGTTTATTGGAAGC
This sequence comes from Fasciola hepatica, assembly GCA_948099385.1. Taxonomy (NCBI): domain Eukaryota; kingdom Metazoa; phylum Platyhelminthes; class Trematoda; order Plagiorchiida; family Fasciolidae; genus Fasciola; species Fasciola hepatica. The sequence continues at coordinate 1,125,499 of CANUEZ040000112.1, read as the reverse complement.
CAAATCTCGAACATTCAACATACGACTGCTATTATGGCTACCGACTGTTTTGGCTTTCGTAACTAGTCGGGATATTAGCTGCCCTGTTTGGCACACAGGAAAGTGTAACTGGCTCCTAAGCGTCCACCCGCCTCTCCAAACCGATGGCGATATCGGCGGTATCTTCATCGTCATGGACTATTGGGGCGATCAGGGGAAGGTCTCCTGAGAAATTCAAGTCGAGCAGAGTTGCGATAAGGTTTCTGGTCTCTACAGTGAGAACAACTAGGAGCAGAGGAACATGTGAAAACCCATTAGGAAGCAATTACCAGGGCTGCCCTGAAGTGCTTTCTTACGGATGAAGCTGTGATTTGTGGACCACTCGAGTTTGCTACAGCATTATTTATGGATGGTACCGTCTCATAACACCGTTGGCTAGTTTCGCCCCTTCTGTGAGGTTAGGAGGACTAGGGACCTCGAGTGATGCCCGAATATTAGTTGATAATGGCTGTATCCATAGTTCTTTAGAGAACTTTTCCCCGAAAAGTCATCCTATCAGCAGCTCCATTTCCCTAAGTGTTGCAGAGGGCTTCTTACTACCCACCCCAGTCCCTTGGATTGTCCACTCCAGTCTTGACCGCTCAGAAGGTAAAAGCCCGGAGACTACCGCGTCTTTCACAGCTGTGTAAGAGTAGTCCTTGAATACTAAGTCGCGTATCTGGGCAGTCACTTCACGGAGAAAACGGCCCATAGCAGGTTGGCGGCGAGAAAGCCTGTTCGAGATCTTGTGTGTTCCAAGCTCTGCTTCTACGACAGGAAACCGGCTTTGAGGGTCATCAACAACAAAAAATATAAGTAAGCCTAGAGAGACCGCCAAAGTGGACGGTTCCCGGTCATGCTTGCAGCCTTTTTCTAGCCATAAGTGCAGTAGTGTATCCAGGGTGTCTAGGATATATAGAGGTGAGTTGAGCGACCGTGGAACGACACTTACAATATTAACGTACGAAAAATATGAAGCGAGGGTATTGTGGCAGAAATGGTAGTTTAACGTGTGCATGGCGGAAATTGGATATATATGTACACAAATAAGTGTGCCTCAAGAACTTACGAGCGTCACTGGTGGGATGAACTTTTTGTTCTGGCTAGCCAGTTTAGGATTCTTCTAAGTCACGACCTACTGCCGAAGAGCTTTGAGCCCCTGGCCCTCAGTTTGTGACACAATAATGAATATACTCGACAATGCTTCAGGTGGAAGAACTCAAAAAGCTGGAGCGAAACAACGTGTGCGTTAGAAGAACGCAAGAGAGTGCTGATTGTACACAGGCAGGGCGGGTGGCGCCATCATATTCAGTAATCGTTCGGTCGAACATGCTTTTTAGTGCTTGTTATTGTGTCACCGCTTTAGCACTTCAAAGTTCCAGCCAAAGCTGGATACTAGGCCGCATCTGACTGATTTCAAAAGCTAAGCAGGTGTAGCGACTTTCGGGGACTCCAGTCCAGCACTTCAAGGTAAACCTGACAGCAGAACCTGTGGCACTCGACGTGCACTGTTATCAGGCCCATCATTCCTGGTCAATCCTAGTTGATCCAACCTTCGAGCAAAAACTAGAAGAAGTGCTGACTGATAAGTGATGTGATTCCCCTTCCTGAGACCACACCTATGGGCTGTTTGGGCGAGGCTTACACGGAAGGTTTTCCTCTCTTTCTCACTTTGAAGACTGGGCTGACAGGAATGGTGACCATGGGCCAACAATGGTGCCGAGGCCGAGATACTGCGAGAGTTGTTCCGGACAGTGCACGGCCAGACAATGGACTAAACCCAGAATGCGAGCCCCCGCTGGACCACAGGTAGTATAGTCAATCCTTGTTTCTGCGGACTAGGTGGAAAAATCCCTGAGGAGTCTCGAAGGACTCAAGGTAGCCTGTCCGGGTGGTACCTGCACTGAGACTCTACTCCCCTCGCCCAGGTGATAGCGGCCCCTCTTTCTTGGTTGTACACCAGGTCGTTGGAAAATGCTCAATTATTTCAGGACTGGCTGACGGCCGAAGTTTTCCCGATACTTGAGGAAGGGTTGAAGAGGGAGGTTTGGAAATATCGACCGGCCGGTCTGCCACTTGTGCCATTAAAATGACCGAGGGATAGATTAGGGATCGTAAAGCCAGTGACTTGGCTGAAAACAGCGCAATTCCTGACAGACACATGAGTTTGTCAAAAGAAGATCGTGTTTGTCTAACCTTCTGTCCTTTTAAGACGAATTATCGGCCAGATGAGACAGGGGTGAAAGAGTCGAGGTCGGCTATTTGGACCCTCAAAAGGCCTTTGCCTCAGTGAACCACTGGATAATAGTACGAAAAATGGAAGCTCCGTGTACAGCCCCCTAGATGCTGGAATGGACCAGGGATATCTCACAAACCGAAGGCATTACTTGGGGGTGGAGGCCAGCAAGTCCTCGAGAGCTAAGGCTACCTGTGGAGTCCCGCAGGGGTCAGTCCTAGGTGCCGTCCTTCTTTTGGTCTACTTCAACGACCTATCAGAGGCATAAAACCCGGGCTACCTGTTTGCGGACGACCTAAAGCTGGAAGGCTCATTCGGAATGGCATCACCTCTAAAGGGCCTGAATAAGGTTCACGGCTTGACCATTCAGCGGGCAATGAGACCCAACTTAAGCAAGTTTAGGAACCCCACCCGGGAAATGGGCAGATAACTACTATGCCGACGCCTACGAAAGCCACGAGCAATAAGGAGGGTTTCAGTGACCACTGGCCATGGGCTCCTGAAGAAGAATTGCTACCAGCCATCTAAGGCGAGTCTGGCCGCCGCGGCCGGGGCCAAAAGGGAGTGCCATCAACTGTTACGTACCGTAGCTGCTAGAGGAGCATTCGTGCAGTTGTCTTTCCGCACAGCACCAGTAAGGCCACACCTGGGCCTCGACTACTGAGCGGGACACTGCTGTTCTTGGGAGGGTTCAGTGACGCTTCTCTCGAAAGTTACTAAAATTCAGGCATAAAACGTACACAGACCGGTGAGTGGCGCCAAAAATCCTCTCAATTAAACCAGGAAGACTCAGGGGTCTAACGGAAGCCTCCAATTACGTCAAAGGACCATCCATCCTAGCGGAGTCGTTGTTAGGATTGCCATGGGACTCCATACCCAGGGGCACTAGCTTAAGCCCGTTAAACCGAGAGAAGTAAAGAAAATAACTACGAAGCTTGCACGCCACGATGTCAACTCACGGACCACACTGCTGGCCGAGGTGGTGCCTGCCACCCTGGTGACAGGTTTTAGGACAAGGATGAACCTCTTCTGGTTTGACGTGTTCCCTGAGTACGTATAAACCTACATCATTCGGAGACAATACTGGATACAGAGCCTTTCCCCACTTATTCACCGCCATCCAGCAACTTCAGACCTATCCCTTTGTACTTCACCAATACTCCTCCTCCATCTTTCCATAACTCATCCTCCTTATCCCCAAACTTGCCCCTAATGCCGCTTAATCTAACCACTGTCAGTACCTGTTTGATCTTGCATTGCAGCATGCTTCGGGGTTATCCGAAATAAACTATTACTATTACAATTACCTGTGTCGACCTTGAGGAAGAGCTAGACTTTAAAAAGGACCCTTTGTGTAACTTTGGGACTGCCACACTCTCTCGACAGCAAATTGAGTCTGGACCCTGTCTCATCTTTAGGGCAAACAAAAGAGGCGCAACGCAAACATGGAAGTCGCAGCCCGGTGGGATTCATTTTGACTCTTCCTGATGCAAGAATCCGGACCGCTTTACTGGCTTCAGCCTCAGGCCCAGTGATGTTTTGGACGCTCGCACGATATTTGCTGACTCAATATCCATCCAATGAATTAAACGACCAGGACCATGGTAGCTGGTAGGTTTTGGCAGTTAAATTGGCTACCCTATAGATCTGAGAAGAGATCACAGGCCTAATTAGCCGATGACATGGGCTGGCTGGCTGGAGTGCGCCTTGTCTCTCGAGCACAGTGCACTAAAACAGCGAGGAAGTTGCCTGCGCCGGGGCCTGGCGGACTTACACAAACAGGCTTCAGACAATCATTCTACCGAAGGAACTGAAGCTGACCTGAATTCCTGGCCCATCGGATAGCCTGGTTGAAGTTTGCTTGACCTGCTACATACCTCAGTGGATGACTGATGAGAATCATTCATATGTCCTACAGGACTTCTAAAATAGGCTCATGTGTCCGACCGAAGACGCGTATCATGCCGCACTGGTTGGATTATGTCTAGACGTGTAAAAATTTTGAAGTGCAATTTTCCTAACTATAAGCCACTTTATGTGACTGGGAAGAAAGATTCGAAAAGGGAGGTTGCCTATAGCTAAATTGGATGCTTCTCGGGAGCGATTGTCGTTCCCAAATATATCTAAGTACCGATACCTGTTCACAAACAAGGAGCACATTAGCTCTAAACTCAATATTGCATTTTACTGAGGTTGATGCCTGCGAGGGGCAGCTACAACCTGGGGGAGAATGAAAGGGACAAGGGTTCAATCTGCGTAGGCCGACAATGAAGATGAACGAGAAAGATATGAAGAGGTGTCAGTTGCGCCTCCCGTAAGCCGGTTAAGTGAAAAAAGAGGAAAAGAACAAAAAACTTCGTGGGTCACCAAGCACCGGGGTTCAGCCTCCCCGGCATCATTCGACGAGCATCTGCTCCCACACACCCACAAGTGTGTCGGCAACATGAAACACTCTCACGCCCCTGGTACCTAGCTTGATGGTTTAAGGCCGACTGCGTGGTACAAGACTAGCTGTGCGACGCGGAGAGGGTGGGACTCTCCATAATTTTCTCTCGTTGAATTGCTTCCACAGATGGATTGTATACAAAGGGTGTTTCAGTTGTTTGTATGGACTGAAAGGCATCCCGGCTAAACTGTAAGGCGAGTGCTGGTGAGGGACCTATTAGAGGCCGTGGGAACCTACAATATTCACTACATGTGCATCTGGGTATCAGCCCCTCATACTGGGGGAACATGGCAGAGTCCCAGTCCATAACATCGAAGTTTTGCACTATACGCCAGAAAGTGTAGTACTCGCTGTGTTTCCTTACCCCGATTTCCCCGTGGATTTCTACGAACACAGCAAAAAACCCACGTTTCAGCCTAACCTAGATACTAGACCATATCAACATTGGCTCCAGAAATCAAGGGCATACAGCAACTTCCGAGAGCACCTGTCCGATACTGGACAGTTAACCTGACGACAAAGCCAGGGCCGCCGGGAAACCACGGTCATCAGGCCGGTCAATCCTCGCGAATCCTCGTGACCTGCACTTGCGGCAGAAACCTACTGCTAGGCCTGGCATCAAGAGTTGAGCACGCCACAGGGGGTACATGGGGATCTCGCCGGACACTCCTTCCGGTGGAAAGGTGGCACCGGCCCAAAATCCGCCGTATCCATTAAAACCAGAACGCAAGCAACCGATTCTCATGGTAGCCAAAGCTGACGTCACACCCATAAGCAAGTCCACGCCTAAGGTCGTAATCATCAGCACTGGCCAGGCTGGACAGCCGACAGTGAATTTGACAGCTAAAAAGAAGGGGCGAGTGGGGCAGCAGGTAAAAAAGTACACACATAGGGTACAGAACAACGGGACGCTCAGCGACTGCTTGCCATCAAGAGAGGGGGTATGACCGAAATGGAAACGGAAGTGGCCGCGGCGCCAATCCAGATGAAAAGGAACTTCACTAATAATGTTAGAAGCTGGGCAACAGCCTTTGCACGAACACTCATCGTTGAGCATGAGTAGGTCCCTGACGCCCTCGAGGGGCAACAGAAGCCTAAGTGGTGAGACTAGGTTAGCCTCAGGAGTTTCTTTTGGCAGCAGCAAAATTACTATGCACGGCGCTGCCTTGAAAGTTCAGATAAACACGGGCCTAGTGGCTGTTGATGCAAAAAATGGGGTGTCGCCGCAGGAACTGCACCCGAGGGTACAACGGCCCAAAAGGGAGTAATCAAAGCAGGTGCCCCGGCAGAAGGTGTCGCCATATGGAGCACAGATATCTGTAGCTTATGAGGTAAAAGGGGGAACTAATGACTGTAACGAACGGACCAGTGATTATAGCCAACGCGGAGACATGGCAGTAGCAGTACCCGGGTGCCATGCAACCTCGTGGTTACACCGCCTATAGACAAAAAACAGGCAGTAGACTGGGTGGAGGGATAGTCCATCTCGTGAGGGCAGATTATAACCAGTAGGAGAACCCGTTTACACTTGTCACAACTAACATACAAGCCACTGCATGTTGCGTTCGCCCAGGCCGGTGGCTGGTAGGGAAAGTCTGTGTTTACACAGCCCCGCCAGCAGATGGGGAAGAAGAATCTGGACGATTCCAGCTTCTACGGGTGGTGTTGAGTAGGTCACAGTGCTTTGTCTTGTTGGGAGACATGAGCCTCCCCTAGGGGAACCATCGGAAATGCTCTGGTGATGCGGCCTCAAAACCACGCCCTCACACAACATGTAAGAGAAGCAACGCGCTTCTGCAATGGACAAAGTTCATCTCCACGGGATCTGCTGGTTACCAGGTATCTGTCTGATGTCATTTCTTTGACAACGGAGAAGCCACTGGGGCTAGCGATCGTGAAGACCTGCGTGCGACGTTCACTGAAAGGCACTACAGACCAGGATCTAGGTTGGTCCGGAACCACGCTACAGTGGATGAAGATCAATAGGGAGTAGGGGCACAAGGCATATTTTGGCACCCGGAATCCCCGGAAGCGTCTGTGGAGGATAGATGGAGGGAGAACAGGAGCTGAGTCAATAAGTTTGACAAATGAGTTTGCTCCGTTAACACAGCAAAAAATAGCAGCCGGCTACCTTGATGGAAGCTCAGATTTGCGAGAGCTTTAACTGCTCATAGAAGGTCACGGGCTCATTACAAACTTCAGCCCACATCACGCATAGACCGCTTACAAGTCGGCCAGAAACAGGGCACAAGCCCAGCAACGAGAAGCAAAGTACGAGTAAGAGATGAAACTATCCAACAATGTGACGGCAGACCTAAAGATGTTCTTTGCTTACGTGCAGTCTAAGAAAACGAAACGTGAGAGAGTAGGTACCTTGGAGGAGTCAGAAGAAAGCATTGCCAGCCAGTGATAAAGACAAGGAAGAAACCTCACTTGCCTTCTTCAAGAGTGTAAACCGTCAGGACCAGATGCTTGGTGGGGCGGGATCGGATGCATGGAGTAAGCCAGTAGTTCAGCAGCCTACTGTAAGTGAGGATGAGGTGCGCCACGAACTCACACGCTTATACAAGCATAAAGGGGCCGGGTCGGATACAATCCATCCGGCAACTGTTCAGTCGCTTTCCATTATCTTATCAGGGGCTATTACCTAGCTGTACGAAGCGTCTCTAGGGGAGTTTGAGGCGCCAGAAGATTGGCGTAAGGCCATTGTCGTACCGGTACACAAAACAGGATCCAGGCAGAAGGCGGAGAATTATAAACCGGTCATCCTAACATCAGAGTTGTGCAGGTGCTTGGGACGTTTAATCAGAAGGCAGTTGTGCCTGCGTATGGTTAATAACCACCTACTGATACCTGCACAACAAGGGTTTGTTCAAAAAGGATCGTGTTTTACAAACCTGCCGATGTTCTTCGACGAGACCACAGGACGAACAGATGAACAGAAGACAGTGGAGGTTTGTTATTTGGATTTCTGTAGGGCTTTCGAATCTGTGAGTCATCGTCTGCTGGTCTATAAATTGCAGACCTTGGTATAAGCGGGGAAGCAAGAGACTGAGTAGCACACTTTCCAGGGAATCGAAGCTTCTGCGTCAAGTTGGGCGATTATCTATCGAGACCGGAGAAGAGTGCCAGCGGCGTGCCGCAGAGTTCGGTATTGGGGCCCTTGCTCTTCCTCTTATACATAAATGACCTAGCTGAAGAACTGAACCACCCGCGTTTCGTCTTTGCAGGTGGTGTGAAGATAGCGAAAAGAGATTTAGCGCACGATATAAATGCGGTGCTCAGATGGGCAGGAAGGTGGGATTTACCGCTGTATCTCGACAAATAATAATGATAATAATAATAATATTGGTATATTTCTCGGCCATGGTCGAGACGCACGCGCTAGCGCGTGATCATGGTGTAACACGTTACTCAATAAGATGACATATTCACAAATTCTAAGTATAAAACTCAAGAGTATCAGCGACAGAAAAACAGCCAGAAACAGTTTGAACGGATCATTCTAATAATGGCTTGCGCGGCAATTTCGAACCAGTTTCGAATCCGAGCTGGGCAGTGGTGCGGGTTGGAGTCATCGGAAAATTGTTAATGCAGTGCCAAGGACGCATTATGAGCGAGAATGACGCAAGCCAATGAAAACGGAGGCCTTCTAAGATTCTGCAGATGAAGTAAATTCTGAACAAGAAGAAAAAAAGAATTTAAAAAATTGTAAGGAAGTGTACTTGGGAAAATCGATGCATGCGAAGAGGATAGCGATCCACGAAGACGATGCAAACCCTGAATGACGGATTCACCGGAGTTCAATAAACGAAGTGAGTTTTGAAGCTGGGAGACATGAGACCAGTTTCGTGAGAGTGAGCACTGGTGGATGTTGGAGGAACAGCATTCCATAAAAGGTGAGTTTAAATTCAGGATCAGTAACATGTACCATCCAGAAATGAGAAAGCACAACTGGAGGGTCCTCGAGAAGTGGAGAGTCAATTTCCAGCCGGCTGGGGTTCGGGGGGGGGAGATAAACTATGTTAACGGATAATAAAGTAGGAAATCTCCGCATGGACTTAAGCGTTATTATGCTGTTTCATTGACAAATATATATGTATATGTTGACGCATTTGCCTCCAGTGTTATTCAGCGTCATCTCTGGCAACGTACGATATTGTATGCGCATGTTTCGTCTGGCAGGGCAAAGTATGTGTCGGTCAATCGGCTGAGTGTGGTGGTATATTAGCAAGATGCGCATAAACTGGAATGTGTGTTGGTTGTTTTAGAAAAAGCTGAATGATCTGATAAGCAATTGGGAGTATTTCTTGTCGGGTGGCTTGATTTCGGTCCCAGTTGCTATGGTAGGTTCTATTGAGTCTCTGTCCGTACGAGTCAAAGTGGTGTCCTTCATTATCAGGTTTGTCGACTGAGATAGTGGGAAACAACGAACCTGAAATAGAGGGGGATTACAGTCAGGACGTGGTTCCAGATGTGGGTTATGATAATGTATGAAGAAAATAATAATGGACTGGTTAGGTCTATGTGAGTGGGGCATGGATGACGTTTCATTTGAGCAGTCAGTGGCAACTGTTCCACATTCAGGGTGAAATAGGCTTGCAGTGGACTTGCGCTATGCTGCTACAGGCTAATAAAGTTGAGTACACCGGTTTGCACGTTGGCACGGCATCGCCCGCATACTAATAAAAAACCTAGGGCTTCACGGTTAAGAGTGGTTAGAAATGATAACCCTCAATGCCGTTTGCTTACGCAGAACGCAGTTTGGCAACGAGGCGATAAGGTAGGTTTGAAATAACAGACTGTGAGCGAATGTGACTGGCACACTGTCAGCGTAGCGCTATACCGTTACTGTCTCTTCCGGTATAGTGATTATTCTACACTGAGTAGTTTCTGAGGAGCTCTAAGTTAAAGGAAAATATTGGGGTGATACTGATGATACGTTAGAGGCGATTAGTCACGTGCCTTGAAAAGTTAACGTGAGTTCATCTATGCTCTTACTCGATGGTGCTATCATACTGAGATTACACTCGATTTTGAGCAAGGAAATCTGACGTAGATGTGATTGCATGGTTATCGTGGTATCTTTTTCGTCGTTAGCATATTGCAAAGCAGGAAAATACCGATTTGAGGACTGGTTTAGGAGAGCCTTCAGAAATTGGAATGAGATGGGTCCGAATTTTCGTTAGGGAAGCGAACTTCAACGGTCTACATTCGGTGATCATGGTAGGCGGCACAAGGGCCTGCTTCAGGTAGGGAGGTAGCACGATACACAACCACTGGCATCCAGCACGTGGCGCTCCAAGAATGATCCACGCTTTTTTAGACGTTCTTATTATTTTTTTATGGTTTCATCACAGTCAGGTATCTGGCTGTCAGAGAAGACGGAGCTGCTTTTGGTGGGCGACCACAGCTCCCACTCCCCGGCCGAAACACGGACCGCATGTAACAAGCCGCGTTGAGAATAGGTCAACCACACCAGTCAATCCGTAGCAACACTGCAACCCGGGAACGTGGGTCGCATGCGACAAGGCTCGTGTGCCTGGAAGACAAAACAGTGGGGTATTTTTCCTCACTATTTTGTGCCCATCTCTTACTATTTTGGTGTTCATGTCTTACTGGTGGTCAACTCTGTGCGGGGAGACCATCACGGTCAGGAGTGTTTGCAGAGGTGCCGCACTAACACTTGCCATATCCGTGAAGTCAGAACCCCCAGGCCGTTCACGTGGGACAGAAAATGCAGGGGAAGGTAGAGTCAACCACAGTCTGCGACTATTCGATGGGGTTTATGTTCAACAAATAGCCAGTCTGCACAAAGATGGGGTACAACTTGCAGCACTAACAACGTGATTCATCGGGACGATCCACAGATGGTTTGTAGTTTTGCTGGCTAAGTATCAAGTGTTATATAGACCAATCATGGAAGATGCTAGAGTTCTGTGATAAGGACGGAAGTTGAGCTGGGAGTGTCTAATGGTGACTACTGGATGGAGGTTGAGGAGTCTGACAGGTGCTGCGTCTTGGGTTAAAGACAGAGGAGAAGACTAAATAACAATCAGCACTGGAAATGTTTAAAGACCATCTTTCATGCTTCCAGTGGTATTTCATGTAATCAAATACGACTTCTGAGACACTGACCTCAGTCATGAGAGTTACTATGTTTAGGCATTGTAACCTGGTGGGTTCACGCTAAGGTGATGGCAACTACTGTGTATGGTGTGTCACTTCCTAGAGATTACCAAGGGTTCTGGTTAGTATTCAACGCTTCCCTCATAAGCTCTATCAAAAGTTATATAAGGATTTATAAGATCAATCAGTTTTTGGATGTTCAGCGCTGCATGTAGTCTAGACTCTAACATAGTTAGGGAATCTAGGGAACGGATATCAGCTGGGAGTTTATTCCACAACTTTGCATATTCAAGGAGGAAGAGGTTTTGCCTTAAGGATTTCCGAGAAGTAGGGATCATTATACGGTGTTCCTTAATGCGCAGCTGATGTGTCGGGTTTATACTGAACTGAACTTGGCTAGAGGATACAGCTTTTTTGAGAATCAAAGTAAACAAAAAGGCAAGGTTGAGTTTTATTCTCCTAAGCCACAGAGGATCAAGCGTCAGGAGTGTACACCGCTGTCTGTAGTTCAGGGTCGTAGAAGGCCTAAACAGTTTTTTTGGTAAATCAACGCTGTACATTCTCGATGTCGATAATGTCACGTTTAAGCATATTTGAGAACCTAAGTGTACAGTACTCTAGGGTTGGACGGATGTGAGTTTTGTTTATCTATAACTTACTGTTCGTGAGAAGGAAATTTCTCGGCCATAAGCCAAGGGATTTGTTTGCCCGTGCAGTTATGTAGGAAGTGTGTTCAGAGAAATTGAAATTGTAAGAATATTGCAGTCCAAGGTCTCTTATTGTAGGGAAATATGGGAGTGAGACACCGCCAATCTTAAGCGTATCATAAGGAATATTGTAATTTAGCGTGAGATAACTGCTTCTGTTCACTGAAAGTTCCATTTTCCAGAGATCACACCAGGAGGATAAGGACTGTTCGTCGACCGTGATGTTATTCAGTGCTACAGTTAGGTTTCCCCGTTCGAATTCCTAGACTATCTTCATATCGTCGGCAAACAAGAAAAGTTCGCCATAAGTGACGACATTGTAAACATCATTTATATATAGTAAAAACAGCATTGGTCCTAGAACACTACCTTGGATAACCCCGCTGGCCGTTGATGCAGGCTACTCTGTGGCGGTCTTGTATGTAGGATTTAAACCAACTGGGTAGAGGGTTTTCGATCCCGTATCCCCTAATCTTGTTGAGCAGCTGCAGATGTGGGACTCCGTCGAAGGCTTTTGTCATACCAAGATAGATGATGACGAGTGCTCTGTCTTTGTCGGCGGCTGTTGTTGCCAAATTCAGAGAGCCAAATCGGCAGGTTGAACACGACCGTGGTCCGAGAAATCTGTGCTGTCTTGGGCTGATGAGTTTACCTGCAGAAAAGTAGTCGGTCAGTTAGTGTTTCACGACACTTTCTAGCAGCCTCGAGATCATTGGCGTATGATTAATCGGGCGGTAATTGGCAATGTCATGCACTGCGCCTTTCTTGTGCCCGGGAATAATAATGGATTTCTTCCATTGGCTGGGGAAGGTCCTGGTTTGCAGAGATCGATTGTACAGGTACGGTAGTAGGAGGGGAATATCCGGGCCGCAAAGAGCGAATATTGCCGGTGGGGGGCTGCCAGGTCCGGGGTAGTAGGTCGGTTTGAAAGCGCAGATGCATCTATCCATATCCGTAGAGCTAACCGTGACAAAACTGAGCGAGGGATCTGTGACAGACGGGGTGACAATCTGGGTACACGTTGTAACACATGTTTGAGCGATGCGCAGCCAAATTCGCAACGGATCCCAAAATCAAAAGACGATTATCCGTGATATTCTACGATAGTAGATTATTGAATGAACAATGACACCAAAAAGATACAAACCTCAATAATGAGATTAAAAGGACTCAACAAACGAGAAACCGAATCGCAGCGTGCGAGCAAGGGGTACGTGCGTCACGCAGGTCCAGAACGAGGGTATGACAAAGTAGCGCTCTGGGCGTGAACAAACAACAATTGGTCCATAAAAACGAACAGTTCGTGAAGACACGTCAATAGTGTAAGCAAGTGAGTGATGTTAAGAAGAACACTGAATCGCAAAGGTTTTAGGGGGATTTTCCACGACCGGTCGTTACACCGCCCACCAAAATCCTCCCAAATCCTTAGCAGTGTCAAAGGTTTGATATAAAGATACTGTTTCTTCCTATCTACCTAGGCCCTGCTGTCAGTGCTTGCGCTAATGCTTGTCGTCAACGTTTTGCTCATGGTCACACCTATTCCGCTGGCCACATAGACGCGAGTCTATTCTACATCTTCCACGAGAACAAATGACCAATGGCGGGTGTGAAGGGGAAACATAGATGCTATCCTTGGAAAGACCGTCCTGCTCTGGCTGTATGTGCTTGCGTGAGTGTGTATGATATAATCTTTGCTACCTCCACATATGCAAAAGACATTTCAGTAACGTCAACAAAAACAAATTGCAAACACCGTCACGTGCTTGATTGAGGTTGGGGACATAGCGTGCATCGGGTATGTGCGTAAGTTTCTGGGTGTATAATGGAATCACAAGTATCACCACATATCAAAGGAGGGCTTTCTGCAACGTCAACGAAAGACTGTGAGCACTGTAACGTGTTTGACGGAGACCAGGCGGTATAAAGAGTAAAATGCAGGTGAGTGCGCTTCGGGGTGTATGATAGTTCGATACGTTAGTGTGTCGGGGTTGCTTCCGTATGTGGGGTTAATTCACACACCTTGATGACTAGTGCGAAATAGTCTACTGGGCCTCAGAGTTATCAGCTTCTTCGGCTTCGCTCTCGAGTGGGCTAATACTGCGTATATCACGAATGGGCTCTCCGTTAGCTGTCTTCACCTTCATCGTTTTTATCATTCCGTCAGTGCTTTCGATGGTTTCCATAACTACTCCCAAGGACCAGGTGCTGAAATGTGCGCGTGCGTCGGCGATCACCACCACATCTCCAACGCTGAATGGTCTTATTTTGACCAGCCACTTATGTTGAGTCAGCATAGCCGGTAGGTACTCCCGTAGCCATCGCCTCCAGAAGACCTTGGCCAGATAGTTCGCTTGCTTCCATCCCTGGAGGTAGCTCCCGCGAAGGTTTACTGGCCCTTGGAAATCCTCGTTCGACCTTAACGTCAACAAGTCATTCGGGGAGAGCTCCAGGTGGGTGGGGTCGCCGTTCGTTACTGGAACCAGGGGGCAGTTTTTCAGAATTATCTCCACCTCAGTCATGACGGTGTTCAGCGTCTCGTCGTCGGGCGGCTGCTGCTCCATGACTGACAGCAATATCCGTCTGACGGACCGGATCATGCGTTCCCATATGCCGCCTCGGTGACTGGCCTGTGGGGGGTTGAAATGCCACCGTATACAGTAGGCCACGGTTCGATCCTGCAGTTCGTCCCTGTTTATGTTCTTGTGCCAACGCTGCAATTCCCGGTAAGCGTCCACAAAGTTCGATCCATTATCTGAGTATATATCAGCCGGCACGCCTCTTTGGTTGATAAATCTTTGCAAGGCCCGTAGAAACGAATCGGTCGTCATCGAATGTGCGACTTCTAGGTGTACCGCACGTGATTTCATGCACGTCATGATACATCCATATCGCTTTTCTAATCTTTTCCCGCACTTGATCCACAAGGGCCCGAAATAGTCCAACCCGGTGTCGCTGAACGGCCACCAGCCCGTAGTCACCCTGCATTCTGGTAGCTGGGCTATGTAATGTTTGCCCGCCGTGGCATTGCGTCTCCTGCATTGCACACAACGTCGGATTACGCGTTTTGCAGTCTCTCGTCCTCTCAACAACCAAAGGCGCTTTCGGATGACGCTCGTCACGTGACTTTCCCCGGCATGTCCCTCCACGGCTTGGACGTGTTGAATCATTAGCTCTACTACAGGTTGTCTCGCAGGCAGCAGTATAGGATACATTGTGTCAAAGCTCAGGTGGGTGTTGGACAGCCTACCATTCACTCGCAGCAGTCCACCAGTGCATTTGGGGTTTATATGCTTCAATTCGCCTCTCAGAGATGATAGTCCTTTGTTGATCGGTCCCACTTCCTCCCCCCTTCTCGAGCACTCGGGCGAAGGCCTCGCCTTGTATCATTCTGAAAATATCGTATTCTGCAGCTTGTAGTTCATCGGGACTTATCGGGCCGACCCGTATCCCGCCTTGTGGGTGTAGCCCTTTCATCATTAGTAAATTTCTCTTGAACCTGGTTAACCAAACTATCGCACCAAGTGTCTTCATCCAGGAAGAGAACCTGACCAGTCACGATAGAATGGATGTCGCTTCGACGACGTTGGTTGCTATCACTACGCCTTTGATCTCCAGTTCTACTTCCGTAGGGGGTTTTAATTCGAACACGGGCCAGTCCTGTTTGGGCAATTGCAGGAAGTTTGGCCCTCTCGTCCACGTGTCTAGTTGCCTGAAGCTGTTCGCACCCCGGGAGCACAGATCGGCTGGGTTATCGCCAGACCTGGTTCATGGCTGATTCATCGTGGATAATCGTAAGTCGGTTAGCAACGAAAGTACTAAACCGGCCCCTGACGTTGTTGATATAGTAAAGTACTATCGTTGAGTCCGTCCAAAAGCTAACCGACCAAATGTAGAAGTCAAAACATCTCCTCACCGCTTGCACCGCCCTGACTACCAACAGGGCTGCGCTGAGCTCAAGGCATGGGATCGAGACCGAATTCAGTGGAGCAACGCGGGCCTTAGCGAACAGGATCCTCGTAGTATATTGTCCATCACCTGTGCACCATTGTCCGTACATCGCAGCTCCATATCCGACTTCGGATGCATCGTAAAAGGCATGTAATTCTCCAGTCCGCGTCGTATGGCCAGGCGTCAAACATCGTGGAATCCTTATGTCCTCTAATTTCTTCAAGGTGTTCAAAAACTCCTCCCAGTCCAGCCGGTCCTCACGGTCCAGTGACTGGTCCCAATCAACTTTCTTACGGCACAGCCGCTGCAGCAGTATCTTTCCGGGTAGCAGCCACGGTGAGACAAAGCCGAGCGGGTCGAACAAACTAGAGACAGCGGACAGTATGCCACGACGGGTTATTGGCAGCTCGGGAACGTTTAGTTCGAAAACAAAGTCGTCCATTTCTGCGTCCCACTGTATTCCTAAAGTGCGCTCGATAGGAAGCGGAGAACCGTCCGAGCCTCTTACCCTTTCGGCCTTTTCGTGGTACGGAATGACCCCGAGCACTTCTGGAGCGTTCGACATCCATTTTGTTAGATGGAAGCCGCCCTCTTCCAGCAATCTCGTCAGACCCCTGAACTGCTCTAGAGCTGATTCCACATCATCGAATGACCCAAGGTAGTCGTCGACGTAGAAGTTCCTGCTGACGCTTTCTACCATCGTCCGATGTACTAGATCGCCATGTTTGTTCGCTGATTCTCGGAGGGCGTAGTTTGCACAAAATGGTGACGATATGGCTCCGAAGGGGTGGACGGTCATCCTATAATTCACCACTGCGTTGTCCCGGTCGCTCCCTTCCCACCACAGGAAACGCAAAGCATCTCGTTCTCCTACCGGAATCTTCACCTGATGGAACATTTCCCTAATGTCAGCAGACAAGGCCACTTTACCCACTCTGAAACGGCACAAAACATCGATCAGTGGTGTGGTCCAGTCAGGTCCTTGTAGTAGGCGATCGTTTAACGACTTGCCCTGGAACTTGGCCACACAGTCAAAAACCACTCACAGTTTTTCGGGTTTCTTGGGGTTGATGACCTTGTGGTGAGGTAGATACCAGATACCCTTTCGGCCGTCGGTGTTGGCATGCACCCCTTCAATGTAGCCGAGGGCCTCGTTTCGCTTCATCAAATCCGCGTATCGTTCCCACAGATTCTGGTCTCGAATGAAGCGTTCTTTTAGTCGTAGTAATCGTTGGAGAACATAATTTCTGTTGTCAGTCCACGGGTCTTCCGGTGTGCGCCATGAGAGGGGAACCTCGAACTGTTTTTTGAGGCTTCTAGTGCCTTGCCGCACCGTTTGTAGAGCGAAGTGATCCTCTTGAGACAACGTCGGTCTTTCGTCTCCAATGTCATGAACCTCCTTTTCATGCAGCCGTTGCAGATGATACTCTATGCGGTCCGTTTCGGCGGATAAGGAATTCACGGAACCGCGTACCCCTACTGGACCGTATAACATCCATCTCAGGGCCGTGCGTACGGCATAAGGTGCCTGGCGGTCGCCCACTCTCTGGTCAAGCACCCAATGCGCCTCTGGCACGTCGCAGCCGATGAGGAGATCCACTTCATCATCTTCCCAGTCTACAACGGTTACATCCTGCAGGTGGGGCCACCGAGTCAAGATTGCGTTCACCGACCTTGGTGCTCGCATGGGGAGATCCGCTAACGTGAATGCCTCCGTTGGTTCAATTTCCTCGTTAGTGTCTAGAGAGGTGAGTTGCAGCCTTAATCTACCGGCAGTCATTACCTGTGTTCCGCCCACCGTGCTCACTGCTAACGACGTCGCACCTTTAGCCAGTTGGTGTTTGTCGGCAAACCGCTCTTTCACTAAAGTGGTGTCGGATCCACTATCAACGAAAGCCAACGCCTTGACTACCCCAGTCGGAGTTACTACTCCCACGGCCACTACGCCTAAACTTACCGGTTTACTGGCAGATTGTGAAGTTGAACAAATCACGCTGGGCTTGGCACTCGCCTCGGATATGGTTACTCTCGCCTGATGCAGCAGCCGATGGTGTCTGCCCGTGCAGCCCTCGTAACCACATCGATTCCTTGTTCTACAGGCTGCTGCCCGGTGCGTGGTGTTGAGACAAATAAAACATGCTCCTGCCATCCTCGCCATTCCCCACCGTTCGTCTATTGTGGCGTTGCCGAACTTGGGGCATTCTGGTAGGCCATGGCTAGTACCACAGGATCTGCAATTTGGTTTCGCCGTAGCATCTCGTGAAATGACGTGTGTGTTGGTCCAAGGCTGGTACTTTGGATATTCCCGTACAGGGGTTTGAGCCTGGCCAGTCTGGGCTTGTTTGCTCAGTTGCTGCTTCGGATAAGTCGGCCAAATCTGCTGTCGGCTATCTTCGTTTGCCTGTCCAAGTATTCGGTCAAGCCTTCAAAGTTAGCCTCACGGTCGCCTCGGCTTATCCTTTCCGCCTCTTCCGCCCATCGACCCTGTAGTTCGGGAGAGAGGTGACGGACTATGTTTTCCAAAGTGTGCAGGGCATCTAGGTCAGCCCTGTAACCTAAGTGGTCGAGGGCTATTAAGCAGTTTTGCATCTTAGTCACCAGGTCGGCCATTGTGTAGACGTCGCCCTTGGTTCTCTTTGCCTCTACCATCACGCCCTCTATTAGGTTACGGGCTACTTTGAACGGTTGGCCAAACAAGTCCCTAAGGATCGTCCTTGCCCTTGTGTAGCCTTGTTCCGGGTCGAGCATGGTGCACCCGTCGATAGCTTCTCGCGCTCGGCCTCGGCAGTAGTGAGTAAGGTGAAGAAGCCTTTGCCCAGGGTCGTTTACCTTGTTTTCAACGAACGTCTCGAACTGTTTGACAAACTTGCAGTATTGCTCAGCTCGCCCGTCGAAAACCGTTAACTCCACTCTAGGCAGATCGATCGATGGTGGTTTGTATTCGGCGACCGGCGTGGGGTTCCCTACCTTATTGCACTCTAACCTATCGGAAGTGTCGAAGTCACTGGTCTCATGCTCTCGCTGTTTCTGTGTACACTTCTCTGCTTCCTGCGCCTGTAGTCTAGCCGATAGTGACTGTTGCTCTAGTTCTAGTATTCTCAGCTTATATAAATCGACATCCTTACGATCAATATTGTTCTCAATAACACATGAACTAGCACTGACAGGACTAGGCGATCTAGCATTAACTAAAGAATCATATGTACCCGAAACCTCCCCAGAGACTTGCCGTATTACTTCCTGTCCGGATTCGACTGCTTTTGATCCTTTTCTTGGCATTTTGCGTGATTTTTCCTCGTTCCAAATTGATCTATTGAGTATTGTTACGAACGTTTGAGCAATGCGCAGCCAAATTCGCAACGGATCCCAAAATCAAAAGACGATTATCCGTGATATTCTACGATAGTAGATTATTGAATGAACAATGACACCAAAAAGATACAAACCTCAATAATGAGATTAAAAGGACTCAACAAACGAGAAACCGAATCGCAGCGTGCGAGCAAGGGGCACGTGCGTCACGCAGGTCCAGAACGAGGGTATGACAAAGTAGCGCTCTGGGCGTGAACAAACAACAATTGGTCCATAAAAACGAATAGTTCGTGAAGACACGTCAATAGTGTAAGCAAGTGAGTGATGTTAAGGAGAACACTGAATCGCAAAGGTTTTAGGGGGATTTTCCACGGCCGGTCGTTACACAAGTTGGACTGGGAGACACGGCGGTTGTGAAGAATGTGTTAAAAGTGTCAGCTTTCTTTCGAGTTGAGGTAATGGGACTATCAAACTGGATGATCTGTTTTATGCATTGAGTTGATTGTGAGGAATGAGCCCCGTGCAGCCGGGCTAGCTCTTGAGCTTTGTTTGGTTGGAGTAAAGCTTTGGTTTTTTGCCTTAGTTGTAGGTCACGGGCCTTTCGGTGGATTTCGCGGGAGAGGCGTTCCAGTCTGAAGACCGTAGAAAGGTCTCTATTTCGTTGGTACTGCCGTCAAAGCTTGCCGTGTTTCTGCTTTGGCCTGGTTATATGGTAACTTGCTGGTCTGGATGGATAGTAGGGGGGTGATATGTTTTCGATGCATGAGTGTAAACTTGAGTAGTGGAGGTCAGCGGCGTACTGGGGATTTGCTCTTAAGAAGAACTCGTCCCAGTTTCTGGAGCTAACTCGATAGGGGACATGGTCCCATTTAAAGTGACGGAAGGAGAGACCGTTACACGGTAGATTATCAGTACGTGGCTTGACTTGAAATCTGCTACTGACGATTTTATGGTCGCCACCTGTGTAGCCTTTTGGTACAGAGGCAGAGACGTTTGTGAGTCCCAGGGTGAACATCGGACCAAGGATGTTATTCTTTTTGGTAGGCTGTTTTACTTGTTGGGCCCACTGCCCTTGTTGAGGCAGTAAGGGAGGACCAGTCTACGCCCGAGGCACTGAAGTTGCCTGCTATGAATTAACCTCCAAATGGCAGGTCAGCGAAGTAATTAAATGCATCAATGATGGGGTTAAATGTGGAAGTGTCGTTGCTGGGGGGTCGATAAACACAACATAAAACTGCGGTCATCTGGGATAAAGAAATTGTAAACCATATAGAATCTTCAACATTCGCCAGCACGGTATTTTCCAGTACGGTGGCAGATAGACTGCTCTTGACTACCCCATGCAACCCCCATCTGGGCGGTAGATTCGTTGAGCCCTGGAATTTTGATAACCGATCAGTGATATTTGGTCAGGAGGTATGTGCTCGGTGAGCCAAGTCTCAGTGATCAGGATAATGTCGAAGTTGTGGACGACGGCCAGTCTTTTATAGCGGAAAGCTTGTTCAAGATGGAACGGGAGTGGGATAGTGCTATGGAAGGCATTTCCGTGGGAGGCTTCGAGTCGTCAGTGGACTTGGTAGCCAGAGTGTGCGTGGCAGGGCGGTGATCAACGGGCAGGTCACCCACGCAGGAGGACTGGATGTGAGTTACTGCCTCCATTTGGACTGTTCTATCCTTATCGCCGCAGATTGCACATTGGGCCAAACACTCATGAAGTTCAGAAGAGACTAACACTGGATGCCGGGGTGTTATGGTAACGCAGGCTAACGGATCTGGAGGAGGGTATGGTGACTCTAGGCAGGACCTTTGGGGCAAAACACGTATAAATCAGGGGAGAGTGAACAAGGATGCTAGGGGGTCAGTATGAGGAGCAGCCATGGTTTTGGTAGGAGTCTTGTGAGGAGAATGACGAAAGGCTGGGTAAGTGGGATTTGGATGAGCAGGTATGGAGTTTTGGATGGGGTTTGTTGAAGCGACAGGCATCTCACAAGGCTCCACGGAAAGAGTGTTAGGGGGTGGAGTAGTGGCTAAAGGGCTGCTGATGAGAGAGGCCTTGGTCAGTTGGCATAGCGTGCAGTGGGGTTAGAGTAGAATACGGCGATGTTGGGGGGGTAAGGGAGCAGAGGACGTTGAAGTTGTGGAAGGGTCAGATGGGGCACACCATGAGAAGGAAAATGGTCCGGAGCAGGCCACCTGTTGTGGTACCGGTTGGCAACCATGCTGGTAACTCGTCCTGCGCTATTCGGGCTTGGTAGAGCTAACGAGGGAGGCGGTACGTTAAGTGAAAAATTTGTGATGTTGTACTGCTTCTGTGGACGTGATGACGGTGGCGTATGAGTTTGTGGGTGTGAGATGTAGCAGTTGGGTACGCGGATCTCCTGGGGGACCAAATAACTGCGCCGGTGGGCTAGCGCTAGGGTGAGCAACGTGATTTCGAGTGTACGGCTGCGGTGGAGGACGTGGATGGGTAATAGGCCGGCTAGCTGGAGCACGAAAGGTCATACGTAGACTGTCAATTAAAGATGGGAGCTTGACGATGTCAGTGCAGGGGAGGTTTTGGCCTGTAGGAGCAACGGGTGCCGAGGGTGACCTTGTGACCGAAGCACTAGGAGACATAGTCGCGGTTGGCTGGTCGGTGCGGGGTGGCGCGTTGGAATCTGGCGGTTTGCTGGCTCGTTTTGCGGACAGACCAGAGCTTGAATGGCTGCTGGCAGAGAGGAGGGGCTGTATTGCTCGGCTGTGGGCAGACGGTGGTGAAGACTGGGGTGTGACATGGAGCCCTTATGTGGGACGTTGGGGTGTTGGAGGTCAACGGGACGAATCTAGGTCCACATTTTGCGCTTGGGCCCCGGTCAGCAGGAGTGGTAATTAGTTGTTTACGGTGGGAAGCTTCTCATGGGGGTTTGGTGGCGCTGGATCAGAGGGTGGTGGGAGTACTTGGTTTCCGGCATTCGATCTAAGGACCTCCCTCTGCAGAGGAGTTTTGCCAGGAGCAATTTTTATATTTTTAAATGAAGTGGGCTTTGCGACAGACTCTCTTTCTAACGAGTTTTACTGCAGTGCTCTCTTCTAGAAATTGAAGCAGTAGCGGGCAAGTATTTCGACGTGACGGTTTTCTGAGTCTTTTGCAGTAGCACGCGTGGTGTGACGTAACACAAGCCATGTTCATCCTTTTTTACAACGTTTTGATGTGACCTCTTCTGGAGTGTTGTGTGCAGGAGTGGGCTCTCTATATTGTTGCAAGAATAAGGAGGGCTTGGGAGGTTTCAGTCACTTGCAACTAGAATGATCACCGGTCAGAAGGAAAAACGTAAGCCCAGCCTTTTGAGGATCCTAGTCTCTTCTATTTAGAGTGGCGTAGAGGCCGAGGTGACCTAACAGAAATATTAAAGATCATAAAGGGTCTGTCTGGTATAGACATGAGTGATTTGTTCTTTTCTGTCCCTGAGTACGGCACCAGGGGAGGCAGTCTTAAGTTGCAGAGGGTATAATCATGGCCGGACACACGGGTTAAGTTTTTCATAAATAGGGTTGTACCAATGTGGAGTAGGCTGTCAGAGGATGCTGTTGGAGGCAGCAATATATCAACGTTCAAGGAGGCCCTAGATTCACACTGGAACCCCATTTTCGCAGAGCTAGCTGTGTGAACGAGGGGTGAGGTAGTGAGCCCCTGGTATTTCTGTCAATGAACTTGTCTGTGAAAGTGATAGTGCCTCGCAAATTCCGCCTTTCAGACAAAACATTTAAGGCGCACTGTTTAGAGCCAAGGAAACTCGCAGACAACACGACGATCTGGATGCTCAATTGGTGTTGGCCACCTCCGTCCCGTGGAAACCGCGTCGGTTGAGTTTTTAATGTGCTCTGCGCTGAACCAAGCTTTGAGGAGTACCGCGGAATAACCAAGTTTATCTCGCACCACCGTTCAGCGAGGTACGCTTTTTATCCGGGGAATCTTTCTGTTTTATTCTCTTCTAAGATTTTTTGGAGTTTTCTGTGTTATATATACCAACGCATATTAGAGCATTTATAAACCGTGAGCCTTTTTGTAATAAGTACCGTTTTTTGGTCAGTGTCTTGCTACTATTGTACGCATACCATGACGCGTGAGATGCATCCATGTCTGGCTGAGGGATGTGGGAAGCGAGTAGACGAAGATATTGTGTGTGATGTACGCAGTGGGTGGGCCCGTGAGGGCCGTTCTAGAATTAGTAGTGACGTGTATCAGCTTTACTGTAAGAGTAGCTGGGCCGAATAGGTGCGCGGTCTCTGCGAGGAGGCTGCAAGGATAGCCCATCTAATGCAATATAGGCGGGATGAGGTCCAACCTCTTCCTGAAGGTTACAGAGGAGCTGAGCGCAAGTCACCGCCTCGAGGTTCGTCACTTAGGTCATACGCAGAAGCCCTGGGAAAGCCTGAGATAAAGGTCCTCGAGGTGAATAAGGGCCAGACAGGCGGTTGCCTCATACCAGCTGAGTCCACTCCTGTGCGGCAAACTACTACCAATGGGTGGGGTGACGCAAAAACCTAAGAAGAAACAGAGTTAGAAAAAGAACAATACGATAAAGGCGACGGACAACACCGCAAAGGCAGATGATTCAGGATATCGTGATTTGTTAATCCAGCTGATGGTCCTGCAGAGGCATGCCCAGTCGCTGAGACGGACATCGAGCCGTAAACTGCTGACAACGAATCAGGAGGAACCACGTATCCGGGAATCGAAGGCAAGGAGAGGTATAGATAGGAGACGGGTGTGGGATATACTGCGACTCGCAGGGGTGACAGATCCTGTTTCTTTCAAAATAGTTCACAAAGTGGGGACGTGGAAATCTCCGCTAATGAAAACGGGGAAGAACGCCGCACCACCAATACTGGTCGAATTTGTGGAAGGACACTGCAGTGATATGTTTCTGGCCAAGGCGGCACTGATAGCCCACATCAATAAGGGCAGGTTTCAGTTTACACCTGACGAACATAGGGTAATGCCAAGGGGTTTGCCCATAGGGGGAAAAGTGGCTAAGCCGGTGGGGGTGCTAAAGAAAGGTCACAGGGGATAGCAGAAAGCCTCTTCCAGCGGTCGGGTTACTTCACCGACAGCTGCAAGTAAGTCATATAAGCCGTCAGGGTTTGTGGTAATTGAGGAAGTACTAGAAGATGAAAATTGGAGATGTTGCCCGGTGGAGGGAGACAAAACCGTCACCGACTTGGGTGTCGAGATAGCGCCTATAGCGATGGCTTGAAAGTGTTCGGTAGTCCTGGATGACCAGCCGTCTCCATGCGCCCCGGTGGTGAACGCCACTGTGAAAACCTTGCCACTACATGGGCTTTGAGTCCGAGGCTCAGTCAACACCAACAAATGAAAGACCCCTGGGCGTCAAGTAGAAAGCGGTGGAGTTTTACTCTAAAGCATGTAGTATCAGAAACAAATTGGTGGAACTTTTCAGAGTCGCAGGGGAGCCAAATGCGTCCACTGTAGCCTTTACGGAAACGAAGCTCTCTCAGGATGACCACGAACCGGCAATAATACGAAACTGGCTTGCCGCCTATAGGCAGGACGGGGAGCATGACTGTGTAGGGGGAGGAGTGGCCGTCCTCATTAGGGCAGGCAAAAACCATCCGGAATCACATACCACGGTTTGTACTCAAAATGTACAACTGCCACGGCTACGCCCACACTCTCGAACAGGAGGATAAGTGCGGTCCGAGTGTATAGGGCCCCGGGCACAAAGCGACATGAGGATGTTCAACTTCTCCGGGTATTTACAATACTAGTTGGGGAAGCTAATAAGACCCTCATAGCTGGAGACCTCAATCCACCTCAATTATATTGGGTAGTTGAGGTATGTGACCCGGGAACCCAAGAGGAGGGATATCTACAATGGTTGCATTCGAATGCTCTGTTCCAACACATGAGAATAAATACCGGGTACATGACTGGTTGTGCGCCGTCCTTCCTGGATCTAGTGATAACGAATTGTGAGAACGACAAAGCAGAACTACAGGTTCAATCTCCGTTGGGCAGGAGCTACCAAGTGAGTGTCATGATCACCCTTTGCATGCGGCAACCAAAAGTAGCCTCGAGGTTGACCAGAAGCTTCGCAAATATGGACATTTCTAGTCTTCGAAATAAAGCGGTCGATCTAGCATGGGACATAGGGGATGACGCCAATTTGGAGGAACGCTGGCAGGTGAGTAAGGGATCTCTACTTACCCTAAAAAACGAGCATGCCTCTCTGAAGCGTAGGAGGGGTGAGGGCGAGCCGATGTGGTGAAGGGCTATAATGGGCAGGTCAGTCAAGCGCAGAAGCCGCAGTTAGGGTCTCTTTAAGGCTTTCGAAAGCCGCCAGGCTTGGATCCGATACACGAAGCATAGAAAAGAGACGGTGGGCTCGTGGCGGTCCACCAAACTCATATACGAAATTAAGTCGCTCCGGTGCGCCGAAAGTATCCAGAGGATTACTAGACATACTTGCAGCCTAAGGGTTCTTTGTGAAACGCGGCGGGACCACTGACGACCCGTGATCATGGAGTGGCAGTAGACGACCAGAGCAAAGTAGATGTTCTGTGTGGGTACTTGGTGGCGTGCACAGAATACATAGTTGTGTACAGGTAAGTTTCGCGGGGGGCAGACTCTTCCAAAGGGCATAACAAGCTTGAATTTTACGCAGGAAATAGTAGGCAAATACTTTGATGGGTTAGATACCCATAAGTCTGCCGGGGCAGATGACATCCACCCTACTATCACCAAGTAGTCCGCTGATATCCTATCCCCTCCAGCACAAAAGATGTATGGGGCCACTCTGGACCATAGAAGGTCGCCGCAGGACTGGAAAAGAGCATCAGTGATTACTAAGCATAAAGAGAGGCCCGCTCTGAGGCGGGAAACTACAGATCTGTTAGCCTAACCTGCATGCTATGCAAGGTGTTACAGATCATCCGGGTGCACCTCTGCGAGCACCTACTAAGGAATTCTAAGCTCTGCCCAGCTCGGCACGGATTACTAAAAAACAGGTCTTGCTTGGCCAACCTCTTCAGCTTCCTAGACGAAGTTACTCAAAGAGTAGATAAAGGGGAACCGGCGGAATTGTCACTTTGACCTTAGCAAGGCACTTGACTCCTCAAACCATCGCCTTCTATTAATCAAGTTGAGATCATCTGGTATAAATGGGCCGATTCAGGAATGGTTAATGGACTTCCTTACCGAAAGAATGTTCTACGTTGGGGTAGGTGGAAATAGCTCCAAGTTAGAAACCGTCACCAGTGGAGTACCGCAGGGTTTCGTACTAGGCCCACTTCTGTTTCTTCTGTTTATTATTGATTCAGCCTCAGTCCTACGGTCATCAAGCTTCTCCCTTGCAGATGACGTGAAGTTAGTGGGAGCTCAGGGGAGAGAGGAGCTGTGCAGAGGAGTACTTGCCGTTCCTAACTGGGCACAGAAGTGGGACTTACCTCTCAATGCTGGGAAGAGCCACCTGTTTCCAAGGACAGTGACAAGCCCGGCTGTTGCACATGACCAAGGCCTATTTACTATAGAAGCAGTAAGCAGGGTGAAAGACCTCGGAATTTTGGAGACTTCTGGACTCAAGTGGTCTGATCAGTGTGCAGCTGCTGCAAAAAGGCAATAGAATGAGCTTGTAGCACAGTAATTTGTCTGTACGGTACACTAAACTAATGTCAACCATATCTAAGACGACACTAGCAAACTAAGATGGGCGGAGGAGCATGTTGTGGTAAAGGGCCAAAGGGGGACGTACGTTAGAAATTAAAGTGAAACAAAAGGTGTGACACAAACTCGCATTTGCTCGCTGTTCTTGTGATCCGGAAATGAGCGTCCAAGAGCCGATATCCACCAATATCTCCAGTTCACTTCGGTCTGACAAATATTCGTTGAACAGAACACGATAGCATTCAGAGAAGAGTTGAGGTGATCCAAATGTGAAAAGTCTTTGGCCTCGGCGGGATTCGAACCCACGCATGGTCACCACCCTCGCTTTAGTACCGCGAGTGCTCTACCAGCTGAGCTACGAGGCCACGCCAGAGGACCTTCGACTTTCTGCATATGGATCACACGGATACCCGCCCAAATTACAGTAGCACATGGCATACACCACAGTGAACTAGCTTGTAATTTGACTGCCTACAGCAGGATTTCCCTTTGTACTTACGGATTTTTCGCCTAAGCGCAATCTCACAAACTTATGAGAGAAAGTGTAGCAACCTGGAAACTAGCACAAAAACGACTAGCTCTAAACAACAAGGACAAGGCTGACAAGCTCTTGGCATTCTTCAAGACCATATATTGACCAGAAAATAATTTACAGGAAAGGATAGAGGGCCCACAGGCGCCTCCACAAACCGAACTTACCGTGGGAAAAGAAATGCAGGCGGAGATGTAAACCTTGAGTGGAAATAAAGCAGCACGATGAGATGCGAGTCATCCAGCAATCGTTCATCCTCTGGCCGAGGTCCTGATTGCTCCGGTTACGAGGCTGCATTAAAAGACACTCAGAGAGGGAATTGTGCCGGGAGACTGAAGGAGGGCAGCAGTGATAGGAATTTACAAGAGCGGGCCCCTGCAAAAGGCCGAAAATTACCGGCCGGCTAGCGTGACTTCAGTACTGTGTAAGTGCCTGGATCGAATAGTCAGGAAACAGATCTCTAGGCATTTGGTTGAACACAACCTCATATCAAAAGCTCAGCATGGGTTTGTGGCAGGACGATCCTGTCTGACGAATCTCCTGCTGTTCCTCGATGAGGTAACCAGGAGCCTGGACGAAGGGCGGTTGGTTGCAATCTGCTCCTTGGACTTCAGCAAAGCGTTTGATTCCGTGAACCACAGATTTCTGGACGTCAAACTGCAGTCTATGGGAATTGTTGGAAAGGAAAGGCAGTGGATAAATGGTATCTTTAGGCCAGGCGAACTTTTCGTGTTAAGGTGGGCAGTCATATCTCAAAACCTGGAGGTGTAACTCGTGGGGTGCCACAGGGCTCGGTGCTCAGCCCTCTGCTCTTCCTCGTCTTCATCAATGACCTAGCACGTAAGCTTAAAAACCCCACCTTTAATTTTGCCGATGACGTCAAGATAGCTGCAGTAGATAAAAAAACTAGACGTGTTAGCAGTACAAAAACGGTGACGCAAGTGGGGCCTTCCACTAAGCCTCACCAAGTGTCACTGCTTGACCACAAATACAGGGGCTAGTAGGAATGGCGTGGGTTCGTTGCAAGTGGTCCCGCAGGTCAAAGGCTTGGGCGTTATGGTTGACAACAGCTTCAAGCCGTCGAAGCAGTGAACCGCAGCAGCCAATATGGCCAGAAGAGAATTCTTTCGAGTTAGATCCATTATGTCGTGTAGAGAGCCGGAGGTTTTCGTTCCGATATATCAAGCCATAGTGAGGCCGAATATGGAGTACTGCGTGCAGGCCTGGGCACCGTACTACCAGAAGGATAAAGACTGTCTGGAGAAAGTGCAAGGGCTAGCCACTAGAATGGTGGCTGGGCAAGGAGAATTAGCTACACAGAGCGTCTCCGTGCCCTAGATCTGTTCTTGATGGAAAGATTGAGCATTCGAGGGGATTTGATAGAAACCTTCAAGGCAATGAAGGGAATGTCAGGAATAAATCGAGAAGACCTTTCCTCTCCGATCCCGGAGAGAGGCACAAGGGGGCATAGCCGTGGATTACAAGGAAAGCATTCGAGGCTCCAAACTAGGGCGAAGTACTTCTCTAATGGAATGGCACCCTATCGGAATACGCCCCAGGAGGAGGTCATAAATACCACAACAGTGAAGGCTTTTAGAAAAGCAGTAAACTATGTTAGGTGGCATTATACCCCGAGTTGTGTTGATCAGGTTTTAGAGTCAGACACAATTTACTCAATCTTTCAGTCTTTCTCTGCTAGGGCTGATACTGCATAAAACTTCTGCCTTTCACAAAAAGAAAATCAAGCAGTGTTCGGAGCTACGGAGAAGAGCAGACAATGCAAATATCTGGGCACACGACTGGCTCTAATAAAGTGCATTTCTGATTGTACATAATCCTGTTTCCTTTCCTTTTATCTTCCAGATGCCGTCGTTAACCACGAGGCAGAGCCATACAGTGCGGCAGGCATCTCACCTCCCTCTCCCCCCCCCGAACAGTGACCTTGACCCCGACCCCGAAACTGTATAAAAAACCCCATGGACGCCCCCGTATGACCCACTTCCGGTTCCGAGTTTTACCAGTTACGGCGTCGCCTTGTGCCAACACAAGTCCATTGTTTTCCGAGCTTCACCTTCTGTTGTGACTGACCTCGTGCTGTGACCAGTTGTGCTGATCTGTGCGTCTATTTTCAGACCTCCGGACCCCACGTGCATTACAAAATTGGTGACAGTGGTGGGATATCAACAAATGGCAGACAACACGACTCCTGAGAAACCGGAAGTTGATACCTCCGCTAATGCGATTAACATCTTGATCGATGCCCTGATGCGGTTAGGGCAATCCGGAAATAAACCAACACCTGTGTCCTTACCAGTACCAGATAAATTTGATATTGGCGATGATTTCGATATGTGGGAGGCGAGAGTGCGTCCATATCTGGAACTATGTGAACCCGGTCATCGCCGGTATACATTGTTGCCACTACTGGGCCAGGATGCGTTTACCTTGGTTCACGAAGAGATCCCAGAAGGGGGAGTCAGTGAGGAAACCTTCTCAATCTTGCGGAAAATTGACGCCCCAAAAAACCATGAGCGAGCTGAGGGACGAGTTCAGGCATCGCACCCAAAAACCGGGAGAAGCTGTCCGACAGTACTCCGTGGAGCTGAAAAAGATCGCTCGTCAAGCCCTCGTCGGGTATGACCCCTCGGTGAGGGAGATGCTCATACTACACCGGTTCATAAACGGCGTGAGCTCAGAAGCTGTTACAGAAATGTTCTCGCTTGACCCGCCGCGAAACCTGCCTCAGGCGATCGAACGGGCGGCAAAAAGAGAAGCAACAGTGGGGGCCCAACTATCTCCGAAGAGCCCACAGGGCATGCCCAACGTTAGCAGCCGCCCCGGTGACCAGCCAACGAGAGGTCCACACGGCCGGGACCGAGGGAGACGTTTTCAACCGGAACCCTGGGTACAGGCTAACGAACGGAAGGACACAAACATGGCCAGTGTAACAGCCGGTCGTGGAAAATCCCCCTTTTTCCCTCGCGATTCAGTGTTTTTTTTCCCAACATCACTCATTTCCATACACTACTGACTTGTCTTTACGAACTGGTTGTTTTTCTGGACCAATTGTTGTTTGTTCGCGCCCAGAGCGCTATTTTGGCACATCCTTGCTCAGGACCTGCGTGACGCACGTGCTGTCTGCTCACACGCTGCTATTCGGTTTCTCGTTGTTGAGTCTTTGTGATCGTATTATTGAGGTTTGTATATTGTTTATGTCATTGTTTATTTTAATAATCTAGTATCGTAGAATTATCACGGATAATCGCCTTCTGATTTCGGGATCCGTTGCGAATTTGGCTACGCATTGCTCAAACGTTCGTAACAATACTCAATAGATCAATTTGGAACGAGGAAAAATCACGCAAAATGCCAAGAAAAGGATCAAAAGCAGTCGAATCCGGACAGGAAGTAATACGGCAAGTCTCTGGGGAGGTTTCGGGTACATATGATTCTTTAGTTAATGCTAGATCGCCTAGTCCTGTCAGTGCTAGTTCATGTGTTATTGAGAACAATATTGATCGTAAGGATGTCGATTTATATAAGCTGAGAATACTAGAACTAGAGCAACAGTCACTATCGGCTAGACTACAGGCGCAGGAAGCAGAGAAGTGTACACAGAAACAGCGAGAGCATGAGACCAGTGACTTCGACACTTCCGATAGGTTAGAGTGCAATAAGGTAGGGAACCCCACGCCGGTCGCCGAATACAAACCACCATCGATCGATCTGCCTAGAGTGGAGTTAACGGTTTTCGACGGGCGAGCTGAGCAATACTGCAAGTTTGTCAAACAGTTCGAGACGTTCGTTGAAAACAAGGTAAACGACCCTGGGCAAAGGCTTCTTCACCTTACTCACTACTGCCGAGGCCGAGCGCGAGAAGCTATCGACGGGTGCACCATGCTCGACCCGGAACAAGGCTACACAAGGGCAAGGACGATCCTTAGGGACTTGTTTGGCCAACCGTTCAAAGTAGCCCGTAACCTAATAGAGGGCGTGATGGTAGAGGCAAAGAGAACCAAGGGCGACGTCTACACAATGGCCGACCTGGTGACTAAGATGCAAAACTGCTTAATAGCCCTCGACCACTTAGGTTACAGGGCTGACCTAGATGCCCTGCACACTTTGGAAAACATAGTCCGTCACCTCTCTCCCGAACTACAGGGTCGATGGGCGGAAGAGGCGGAAAGGATAAGCCGAGGCGACCGTGAGGCTAACTTTGAAGGCTTGACCGAATACTTGGACAGGCAAACGAAGATAGCCGACAGCAGATTTGGCCGACTTATCCGAAGCAGCAACTGAGCAAACAAGCCCAGACTGGCCAGGCTCAAACCCCTGTACGGGAATATCCAAAGTACCAGCCTTGGACCAACACACACGTCATTTCACGAGATGCTACGGCGAAACCAAATTGCAGATCCTGTGGTACTAGCCATGGCCTACCAGAATGCCCCAAGTTCGGCAACGCCACAATAGACGAACGGTGGGGAATGGCGAGGATGGCAGGAGCATGTTTTATTTGTCTCAACACCACGCACCGGGCAGCAGCCTGTAGAACAAGGAATCGATGTGGTTACGAGGGCTGCACGGGCAGACACCATCGGCTGCTGCATCAGGCGAGAGTAACCATATCCGAGGCGAGTGCCAAGCCCAGCGTGATTTGTTCAACTTCACAATCTGCCAGTAAACCGGTAAGTTTAGGCGTAGTGGCCGTGGGAGTAGTAACTCCGACTGGGGTAGTCAAGGCGTTGGCTTTCGTTGATAGTGGATCCGACACCACTTTAGTGAAAGAGCGGTTTGCCGACAAACACCAACTGGCTAAAGGTGCGACGTCGTTAGCAGTGAGCACGGTGGGCGGAACACAGGTAATGACTGCCGGTAGATTAAGGCTGCAACTCATATCTCTAGACACTAACGAGGAAATTGAACCAACGGAGGCATTCACGTTAGCGGATCTCCCCATGCGAGCACCAAGGTCGGTGAACGCAATCTTGACTCGGTGGCCCCACCTGCAGGATGTAACCGTTGTAGACTGGGAAGATGATGAAGTGGATCTCCTCATCGGCTGCGACGTGCCAGAGGCGCATTGGGTGCTTGACCAGAGAGTGGGCGACCGCCAGGCACCTTATGCCGTACGCACGGCCCTGAGATGGATGTTATACGGTCCAGTAGGGGTACGCGGTTCCGTGAATTCCTTATCCGCCGAAACGGACCGCATAGAGTATCATCTGCAACGGCTGCATGAAAAGGAGGTTCATGACATTGGAGACGAAAGACCGACGTTGT
Source organism: Fasciola hepatica (assembly GCA_948099385.1). Lineage (NCBI taxonomy): Eukaryota > Metazoa > Platyhelminthes > Trematoda > Plagiorchiida > Fasciolidae > Fasciola > Fasciola hepatica. The sequence continues at coordinate 1,093,225 of CANUEZ040000112.1, read as the reverse complement.
CTCAAGAGGATCACTTCGCTCTACAAACGGTGCGGCAAGGCACTAGAAGCCTCAAAAAACAGTTCGAGGTTCCCCTCTCATGGCGCACACCGGAAGACCCGTGGACTGACAACAGAAATTATGTTCTCCAACGATTACTACGACTAAAAGAACGCTTCATTCGAGACCAGAATCTGTGGGAACGATACGCGGATTTGATGAAGCGAAACGAGGCCCTCGGTTACGTTGAAAAGGTGCCTGTTAACACCGACAGCAAAAGGGGTATCTGGTATCTGCCTCACCATCCGGTTATCAACCCCAAGAAACCCAATAAACTGCGGGTGGTTTTCGACTGTGCGGCCAAGTTCCAGGGCAAGTCGTTAAATGATCGCCTACTACAGGGGCCTGACTGGACCACTCCACTGATCGATGTTCTGTGCCGTTTCAGAGTGGGTAAAGTGGCCTTGTCTGCTGACATTAGGGAAATGTTCCATCAGGTGAAGATTCCGGTAGGAGAACGAGATGCTTTGCGTTTCCTGTGGTGGGAAGGGAGCGACCGGGACAACGCAGTGGTGAATTATAGGATGACCGTCCACCCCTTCGGAGCCATATCGTCACCATTTTGTGCAAACTACGCCCTCCGAGAATCAGCGAACAAACATGGCGATCTAGTACATCGGACGGTGGTAGAAAGCGTCAGCAGGAACTTCTACGTCGACGACTACCTTGGGTCATTCGATGATGTGGAATCAGCTCTAGAGCAGTTCAGGGGTCTGACGAGATTGCTGGAAGAGGGCGGCTTCCATCTAACAAAATGGATGTCGAACGCTCCAGAAGTGCTCGGGGTCATTCCGTACCACGAAAAGGTCGAAAGGGTAAGAGGCTCGGACGGTTCTCCGCTTCCTATCGAGCGCACTTTAGGAATACAGTGGGACGCAGAAATGGACGACTTTGTTTTCGAACTAAACGTTCCCGAGCTGCCAATAACCCGTCGTGGCATACTGTCCGCTGTCTCTAGTTTGTTCGACCCGCTCGGCTTTGTCTCACCGTGGCTGCTACCCGGAAAGATACTGCTGCAGCGGCTGTGCCGTAAGAAAGTTGATTGGGACCAGGCACTGGACCAAGGGGATCGGCTGGACTGGGAAGAATTTCTGAACACCTTGAAGAAATTAGGGGACATAAGAATCCCACGATGTTTGACGCCTGGCCATACGACACGGACTGGAGAACTACATGCCTTTTCCGATGCATCCGAAGTCGGTTATGGAGCTGTGGTGTACGGACGATGGTGCGCAGGAGATGGACAATATACTACGAGGATCCTGTTCGCCAAAGCCCGCGTTGCCCCACTGAAGTCGGTCTCAATCCCACGCCTTGAACTCAGCGCAGCCCTGTTGGCAGTCAGGGTGGTGCAAGCTGTGAAGAGATGTTTCGATCTCTACATTTGGTCGGTGAGCTTTTGGACGGATTCAACGATAGTACTTTACTATATCAACAACGTCAGGGGCCGGTTTAGTACTTTCGTTGCTAACCGGCTCACGATTATCCACGATGAATCAGCCACGCACCAGTGGAGTCATGTCAGGTCTGGCGATAATCCGGCCGACCTGTGCTCCCGAGGTGCGAACAACTTCAGGCAACTGGACACGTGGACGAGAGGGCCAAACTTCCTGCAATTGCCCAAACAGGACTGGCCCGTGTTCGAATTAAAAACCCCTACGGAATTGGAACTGGAGATCAAAGGCGTAGTGATAGCAACCAACGTCGTCGAAGCGTCGTCCATTCTATCGCGACTGGTCAGGTTTTCTTCCTGGATGAAGACGCTTCGTTCGCTAGTTTGGTTAACCAGGTTCAAGAGAAATTTACTAGTCATGAAAGGGCTACGGCCCTCAGGTCGGATACCGGTCGGCCCGATAGGTCCCGATGAGCTACAAGCGGCAGAGTACGATATTTTCAGAATGATACAACGCGAGGCTTTCGCCCAAGAACTCAAGAGGGCGAAAGAAGTGGGGCCGACCAATGAAGACATGCCATCTCCAAGAGGCGAGCTGAAGCGTTTAAACCCCAAACTCATCAACGGACTGCTGCGGGTGGATGGTAGGCTGACCAACGCCCACCTGAACTTCGACACAAAGTATCCTATACTGCTGCCGGCGAGACAACCTGTAGTAGAGCTAACGATTCAACACGTCCAAGCCGTGGAGGGACATGCCGGGGAAAGTCACGTGACGAGCGTCATCCGAAAGCGTCTTTGGTTGTTGAGAGGACGAGAGACTGTAAAACGCGTAATCCGACGTTGTGTGCAATGCAGGAGACGCAGTGCCACAGCAGGCAAACAACTCATGGCCCCACTACCAGAATGCAGGGTGACTACGGGCTGGTGGCCGTTCAGCGACACCGGGTTGGACTATTTCGGGCCCTTGTGGATCAAGTGCGGGAAAAGATTAGAAAAGCGATATGGATGTATCATGACGTGCATAAAATCACGTGCGGTACACCTAGAAGTCGCACATTCGATGACGACCGATTCGTTTCTACGGGCCTTGCAAAGATTTATCAACCAAAGAGGCGTGCCGGCTGATATATACTCAGATAATGGATCGAACTTTGTGGACGCTTACCGGGAATTGCAGCGTTGGCACAAGAACATAAACAGGGACGAACTGCAGGATCGAACCGTGGCCTACTGTATACGGTGGCATTTCAACCCCCGACAGGCCAGTCACCGAGGCGGCATATGGGAACGCATGATCCGGTCTGCCAGACGGATATTGCTGTCAATCGTGGAGCAGCAGCCGCCCGACGACGAGACGCTGAACACCGTCATGACTGAGGTGGAGCGAATCCTGAACAACCGCCCCCTGGTTCCAGTATTGAACGGCGACCCCACCCACCTGGCGCTCACCCCGAACGACTTATTGACGCTAAGGTCGAACGAGGGTTTCCAAGGGCCGGTAAAACTTCGTGGGAGCTACCTCCACGGGTGGAAGCAAGCGAACTATCTGGCCAAGGTCTTCTGGAGGCGATGGCTACGGGAGTACCTACCGGCTTTGCAGACTCGACAGAAGTGGCTGGCCAAAACAAGACCATTCAAAGTTGGGGACGTGGTTATGATCGCCGACGAACGCGCACATTTCAGCGCTTGGTCTTTGGGAGTAGTTACGGAAACCATCGAAAGCACTGACGGAATGATAAGAACGGTGAAGGTGAAGACAGCTAACGGAGTGCTCATTCGTGACATACGCAGTATTAACCTACTCGAGAGCGAAGACGGAGGAGCTGATAACCCTGAGTCCTAGTAAACCTTTTTCACACCAGTAACCGAGGTGGATAAAGAAACACCATATATACCACACAATCTCCGTCAAACACGTTAAGGTGCTCGCGGTCCTTTCGTTGACATTACAGAAGGTTCTTTCCGATATGTGGTGATGAATGCGATCCCATTGTACATCCCGATACATACACGCATGCACGACGCACTCTACATCCCGTAAACCCATCATACATGTGACAGTGTTCTTTGTTTGCCTTTTGTTGACGCTACCGAATGCCCCTTGCATATGTGGAAGTAGCGGAGCTCAGGTCACACATACATGCTACATTTACTCGTTTTCTTGCCACCCGGTCTTTTGTTGACATTGCAGAAAGTCCTCCTTTGATGTGTAGTCATACCTGTGATTTCATTGTTACCCCGGCACACACACACACGCACGCACACACACACACACGCACACACACACACTCAAGCACGTACATCCAGGACCGGACGGCCCCTTACGAGGACAACGTCTATGTGACCATTCACGCCCGCCATCGGTCATTTGGTCTTGTGGAAGATGTAGACTAGCCTCACGTCTATGTAGCCAATGAGTTAGGTGCGACCAGTAGTAGAACGTCGACGACGAGCATTAAACGCGCGCACTGACAGCAGGGCCTAGGCAGGTAGGAAGAATCAGTACCTTTATACCGAACCTTTGACTCTGCTAAGGATCCAGGAGGATTTTGGTGGGCGGTGTAACAGCCGGTCGTGGAAAATCCCCCTTTTTCCCTCGCGATTCAGTGTTTTCCCCAACATCACTCATTTCCATACACTATTGACTTGTCTTTACGAACTGGTTGTTTTTCTGGACCAATTGTTGTTTGTTCGCGCCCAGAGCGCTATTTTGGCACATCCTTGCTCAGGACCTGCGTGACGCACGTGCTGTCTGCTCACACGCTGCTATTCGGTTTCTCGTTGTTGAGTCTTTGTGATCGTATTATTGAGGTTTGTATATTGTTTATGTCATTGTTTATTTTAATAATCTAGTATCGTACAATTATCACGGATAATCGCCTTCTGATTTCGGGATCCGTTGCGAATTTGGCTACGCATTGCTCAAACGTTCGTAACAGCCAGGAAGGAGCCGTTAGTAAGTCTGTCCACGTTAGTTCTGTACACGTTGTTTCCACTGTTTTTGGTAATTTCTCACCAACAGTCGATGGCTTCATTAACGGGCTAAATGGCACGTTTTTGATCGATACTGGGTCCAGCTGCACGCTAGTTCGGGAGGCTCCCATGGTAACTCTGGGGGAGTGGGTGCCGCAACGTCTGTGAGCCGCTAATAATCAAGAAATCCAGACACTGGGTGTTGCCAAACCCATCTTTCGCATAGGCCATCAGGAGGTCGCCCACCAGGCGATTGTCGTAAAAGAATTACTTTGGGACGCTATCCTCGGTGTTGACTCTTTAACCCTCCATCAGTGTCTCATAAATTTGGCGGCCGGGATTTTGCATATTGCAGGAGAACAGGTTGAGTATCGGCCTGCAGCCTACATACGCGTGCCGAAGGACTTCAAAGTGTGTGCAGTTAGGGAGGCTCAGCAGCCCAGTCCCGAGCAATTGAACCGGCTAGGTAATGAGTCGAAGATTGCTTCTTGCGAGGAACGAAAAACAACTGACAGAATTACTGACTGGCAACCAAGATGTGTTTTCGTGGTCTTCAAAAAAACTGGGACGCACGCAGATAGTTAGACATCATATCGACACGGGAGACGCAGCACCAATCAAGCAATCATTCGGGCGAATCCCGGCACATTATCGGGACGAAGTAGACAAAATAGTTAAGGAAATGCTGGATAATCGAGTCATTTGTCCATCCGTTTCACCCTGGGCCTCCCCAGTAGTGATTGTAAAAAAAGGACGGAACCCCAAGGTTTCGCGCGGATTATAGACGATTGAATGCCATTACAAAGAAGGACGCCTTCCCCATACCCCGTATCGACGAAACATTGGAGGCCGTAGCAGGATCCAGGTATTTCTCAGCCCCGGATCTGGCGTCGGGATATTGGCAGGTAGAGGTTAGTTTGGAGGACCGGGAGAAAACGGCCTTTGTAATTCCGTCCGGATTGTATGAATTTCAAACCATGCCTTTCGGGTTGACCAATGCCCTCGCTACGTTTCAGCGCCTGATGCAGAAAGTGCTGAGTGATCTTACGCCAATGAAATTCCTGGTACACCTGGATGACATTATCGTTCATAGTCAGACTTTCCAGGACCACATCGAAACTTTACGGTGTATATTTGAACGGTTGCAGGCGGCAGGCTTGAGGCTGAAACCGAGTAAATGTCATTTTCTACGGGCACGGGTTCAGTATTTGGGACACGTCATAAGCCGCTGGGGGGTTCATACGGATCCCGAAAAAGTTGAGCAAATCCAGAAATGGCCGACCCCTAGTAATTTGGATGAAGTAAGAAGTTTCATGGGTTTAGCCTCATATTACAGACGATTTGTACGCAGCTTTGCCACGGTTGCAGCTCCACTACACCGGTTGACTGAGAAAAAGAGTCAATTCCGTTGGACGGAGGAATGTAATAACACCTTTCAGGCGCTTAAAGAGGCTCTGAGCAACTCACCTGTCCTAGCCCCACCGGTATTTTCTCCTGAAGCTGAACCCTTCGTCTTGGACACGGACGCAAGTGAAACGGGAATTGGTGCAGTATTGTCTCAGAATCAGAATGGTATAGAACAAGTCATAGCTTATGGCAGTCGATGTCTAAATAAACACAAGAGGAACTGTTACACAACACGAAAGGAGATGTTGGCTTCAGTATATTTCTTGTCTCATTTCCGCCATTACCTATTGGGAAAAGCGTTTATCGTTCGAACCGATCACCAGGCGCTAGTTTGGTTGCGGTCGTTCAAGGATGCTGCCGGTCAAGTTGCCAGATGGCAGGAAAAGATACAAGAGTACCAGTTTCAATGTATCCATCGCCCGGGGCGCAGCCATCAAAATGCGGATGCCCTATCAAGACGACCTTGCAGGGCACATGGAGAGTGTCCCACGTGCTCCAACACTCACGTAACGGCTATCACGCTGCAGGCGGCACCGTCGGATGTTTGGAGGAAAAGCCAAGCAATCGATCCGGAATTAGAGCTGATATATAGGCGGTTAAACGAAAACAGTACTTAACCGACACGAGAAGAAATGGCTGAACAGAGTTGGGAAACCCTGTGCTTGTGGAATCTGTGGGAACACTTGACGATCGTGGATGGCATCCTGTATTTCCAATATGGACCTACCTATACGAGGAGGAGAGTGGTACCCCAGGGTGCTGTCGAGACAGTGCTGGCGAAATTACATCCTGAGCTGGGGCATGCCGGACAACGGAAGATGTTGGCAGTGGTTCGCACCAGGTTTTGGTGGCCACATCAGGTGAGAGATATAGTGAATTTCTGTAACAATTGCCAACTTTGTATTCGTTTCAAGGCGCCACGGACCACTAACCGGGCACCCTTGGCACCCATCGTGGCGGGATACCCAAACGAACGGTTGGGGATTGACATTGTCGGTCCTTTCCCCGAGTCCAATAGAGGAAATCGCTTTGTTTTGGTCATGGTGGATTACTTTGCGAAATGGTGTGAAGCAGAACCTATACCACGCACTGATTCCTTTACCATAGCCCAGACAATCTTTAATACCTGGACCGCACGTTGGGGGGCACCACTATCCATTCACACGGACCAGGGCTCCAGCTTCGAAAGTATGTTATTGGCCGACATGTGTCAGTTACTGGGGATAAAAAAAACCCGAACGACACCGTACCACCCCCGAGGGAGTGGACTTGTGGAACGAACAAACCGAACCTTGAAAAACTTGCTGAAAGCCTTCATAGAGAGACATACCACTCGACACTGGGATAGTGCGCTACCCACATGTTTGCTCGCATACAGGGCATCAGTGCAGATTTCGACAGGGCAGTCGCCACATTTCATGATCACCGGACGGGAATTGCGGTTACCCATCAATCTTACAGTGCCACGGCTCGCCGACGACATACGGACCTCAACGGACTATGCAATCAAGCTTTGCCGAACCCTCGGCGACAGTCATCGTCTTGCACGTACACATTTGAGGACATCACGACGCCACCAAAAAGAGTTCTACGACCGCAAAGCTCACGGAAAACCAGTATAGCCGGGTGAAGAGGTCTGGATGAAGTCGATGACGCAGGTCCTGGGAATACCTTCCAAGTTTAAGTATGATTCGACCGGACCATTCATTGTGATCGAAACCTTGAGCCCCACGAAGTGCCCTGTTGCTCGCGTCGCGAAAACCCAGAGACCCAGAGCCAAATTGTACACTACAACCGGCTGAAACCCGCGACACACAACGATGGAATAGTTAGCAGCAGGCCTCCCAGCATTCCATCCGTTGCTGAGGAGGTTGAAGTGCATACAGAAGGGCTGAGGACAGCCCTTTCACGAGAGGGGGCTGTGTAGTGCATTTCTGATTGTACATAATCCTGTCTCCTTTCCTTTTATCTTCCAGATGCCGTCGTTAACCACGAGGCAGAGCCATACAGTGCGGCAGGCATCTCACCTCCCTCTCTCCCCCCCCCCCGAACAGTGACCTTGACCCCGACCCCGAAACTGTATAAAAAACCCCATGGACGCCCCCGTATGACCCACTTCCGGTTCCGAGTTTTACCAGTTACGGCGTCGCCTTGTGCCAACACAAGTCCATTGTTTTCCGAGCTTCACCTTCTGTTGTGACTGACCTCGTGCTGTGACCAGTTGTGCTGATATGTGCGTCTATTTTCAGACCTCCGGACCCCACGTGCATTACACTAGCCACAATAAGTCCTGTACAAACTGAACAGCAGATGTGCGAGAAGGTTTTGAGTTTCCCTTCTATTTTTAGCATGGATTGGAGGAAGAAAGGTGCGCAGTGGTGGTTGCCAGCCTAGTGTGCACACCACCGAAGAAGTTTTGGCAGCTCGATTGGTCGTGACCATTATCTGTATTGTACAAACTGAACTGAACTGAACTGAAGGGCAAAGCAGACGCCCTGTGGGAATACTTTGGTAGTGTACATAGGATAGATAGTGGGGTACTAGTAGATCTGGCTCTGGTGCATCCTCCTCAGTTAAACGAGCTAGATCTTTCAGAGGAATGCGTGCGTAAGTACCTACAGGAGTTAAACAGCCACAAGTCAGCGGGCCCAGATGGCATTCATCCAGCTGTCATCAAGCCGTTGGCGGATATCATAGCTCCATCGGTATGCAGATTGTATAGATCCACGTTGGACCAGGGAAAGCTGCCTCAGGACTGGAAAGTCGCGGCAGTCGTGGCAATACATAAGAGTGGGCCTAAGTCGGATGTGCAGAACTACAGGCCGGTAAGCCTAACTAGCATTCTCTGTAAAGTTCTCGAGAAGATCATCCGTGCCCATATCTGCCAGCACTTACTGCAGCACTCCATGCTAAGCCCGGCGCAGCATGGATTCCTGAAAATAGATCTTGCCTGACCAATCTCCTGTGCTTCTTAGATGAAGTAACTCGACGACTGGACGAAGGTAAGCATGTTGAGGTATGTTACCTCGACTTTAGCAAGGCGTTCGACTCCGTTAATCATCGTCTTTTGCTATGCAAGATGGAGACTTTCGGGATAGGTGGGCCAGTATATAGGTGGCTGGAGGACTTCCTCTCCCACAGGACGCTTTATGTCAAAGTGGGGGACAGGTGCTCCAGTTTGGTGAACGTCACCAGTGGTGTACCTCAGGGATCCGTCCTAGGCCCGGTCCTATTCTTGTTATTTATTAATGACCTAGCATCCACTCTTCAATCGCCCAGCTTTATTTTTGCGGATGATGTGAAGATTGTTGGATCTAAGGGTAGGGCGGACTTGGGCAGGGAAATAGGTACCGTCCTAAACTGGGCATACAAATGGGACTTACCTCTAAACGCTCAAAAAAGCCATTTGTTGTCAAGGGCAACAGAGAGCCTAACTGTCGCTCATGATCAAGGGCTGTTCACCGTAGAGGCAGCCAGTAGGGTTAAAGACCTGGGGATCATCATGAAAAGTGACTTCAAATGGTCGGAGCAGTGCAACGCTGCTGCGCCTAAGGCTCGTGGGGAGCTCTTTAGACTGCGATCAGCTTTGTCTTGCCGGAAGCCGGAGGTATTCGTACCTATTTACATGGCTATAGTACGACCTCACTTAGAAGGTAGTGTGCAGGCTTGGTCACCCTTCTACAAAAAGGACGCCGCCTGCCTAGAGAAAGTCCAACGTCTCGCCACGCGGATGGTTGAAGGGCAGAGGGGTAAGACTTACGAGCAGAGACTCTGTGACCTGAATCTCTTCTCGTTGGAAAGGAGGAGAAGTCGAGGAGATCTCATAGAAACGTTCAAGGTAATGAAGGGCTTTTCTGGCCTCAGACCAGATAGTCTATTCCAATTGGCCGTAGACTCCAGAACAAGGGGACACGAAAAGAAGTTGATAAAAGCCCGATCGAGGTTGATGGCTAGATCGCACTTCTTCAGCAACAGGGTTGTGAACAGTTGGAATGGTCTGCCTGGTGAAATGGTAGATCTGCAGACAGTCCAATCCTTCAAATGTGCCCTTGATCGCAAGTGGTACGAGATCTTTCCTTGTAGTGAGCGTTAAGAATATCAACTAGATGGATGACGGGTAGCACTGTGGTCCTTCTGGAGTATGTTTTAGCAGACTTTTCCCTCATTGCATACTGTCTCAGTGAACGCTCACGATGCATAATGTCTCTCGCAGTTGATGTGCGATGAGGTTTTCCGTTTCCCTCTCATTTTTAGCGGGGATTCGACGAAATACACTCGGCAGTGGTGGGTGCATAACTGGTGTGCATACCATCGAAGGAATTATGGACGCTCGATTGGCCGTGGCCATTACCTGTCCTGTGCAGACTGAACTGAACTGAAAAAGTAACCTGGTCTGAAGGTCACAGGCCGTTTGTATTTATATGTTCGGGCTGTGTCGTCGCTCGGGTGGCGCGTCGATTCTCCGTTACGCTCTCGCTTTGCCGTTCACTGGGATGGTTTGTTGGCTTTGTTTTTACGTCGACTTCTAGGCAACATCCGGTGGTACCGACGGGACAATATACGGATTTTCGGCCACAACTATTGACGGCGAGCATGTTAAATTAGACAAATATCGGTAATTGGTCTTAATTTCTAACTGACCGTGTCCAGAGGTCGTGTTTGTTTAATCGTCAATGTGGCTTGTAAATGAGGTTTGACTGATAAGAACTATCGCCAGCTCCAGGAGTTGCACACACGCCTGTCTGGCCAAGGCCTCAGTATTTTGGCATTTCCCTGCAATCAGTTTGGTGGTCAAGTATGTGCCATTATTCTTAGTGATGTCTTCAGGAACCATGGCCCGAAGCTGAAATTAAGCAATACGTCACCGAAAAGTATAACGTTCAGTTCGATATGTTCAGCAAAATTAATGTAAATGGCTCTGATACCCATCCTCTGTTCTCGTTTCTGAAGAGTGAGCTGAAAGGGACTCTGATTAAGTAAGTTAGATTGAGTGATTACATATGAGTATAGCGCAATCAAATGGAATTTCGCAAAGTTTCTAGTGGATCGTGAAGGAGTACCCCGTAAGCGTTACTCTCCCCAAACGGAACCTTTAGTAAGTTTTCTCGACCGCATTTTACGCCTTACTGGTTTGTTCGTACGCTTTTGTTTTTTTGTCTTGATTGATGCAAGAGTCACGTGATTATCATGTTATGGTATTTGCCACCCCAACAGTTGCATCAATCTAGTGAGCAAAAGGACATGACTAATGGAATGTTTGGTGGAAATTAAAGACTAACCATCAAAGTAACAAGATTGCGGAATATGAAGGTTTCTTCAGAGTTCAAGCACAAACGTTCGCGAAACCCGCACCACAGTACGACTTTATGCCATAGCCGACAAAGCTTACAACAAGGTGTCCTGCAGATCTTCAACGACCGTGGAGATGAACACTGGCAATAGACCAAGGAAGCCTTGTGCCGCTTTCAATGCCACCCAAGACTCCGCTTCATGTAGGCCACAAACGATGAATATCTTTGACATCAGTTACTCCGTTAGATGCAGATCTGTCCTTCTGGATGTCACATTCAATGAAGTGCTTAAATCCCTGAGACATCAACCGGCTAGGAGCCTGAGAAATGACTATGACCAGTGGTGGATTGCGAACTGTGAGAAAATGAAAAAGGCTGCATCTGTTGGCAATAGTCGCAACCTTGATCGTCCGATTAGAAGTATCGGTCCACGGAAGCCCGGTGTGAGTTAATCAAGGAATCCGACGGCTCACTGACTCACTCTCAGGGACGCTATCTGAACCGTTGTGGGGAGCACTTTAAGGATCAGTTCAATTGGTCCACTTCTGCCGTGGACCTTCCAAATACACCTGCAGGAGAACCGATAAAGGTTGATATCACACCTCCTTCAGAAGTAAAAGTTATGTGGGAGGTAGGTTATTTGAAAAGATACAAAGCCACTGGACCGGGTGGGTTGTCTCCAACTTTTTTTAAAGATGGAGGCGAAGCTTTGGTTCCGGAATTCACAAACTGCGGGTAATTTGGGATAGTCAGCAGACTCCCAGGGAATGGCGTGAGTCGGTGATGGTGCCGATTCGCAAAGGGGATAGATCCTCTTGTGAAAACCACAGACGAATTAGCTTGGTAAGTATCGCATCTAAACTGCCCGCCGGGACTATTCTCCACCGATTATCCATCGCTCGCGAAATATGGACGTATGAGAATCAAGCCGGTTGAGGTTGTATCGATCATATCTGTACTTTTCGACTAGTTTTAGAGCACTGAAATCTTCCGTAGGTCGGAAGTTCCTGTCTTTCTTGATCTGAAAGCGGCGTTCGATTCAGTCGACCGCACTGTTCTCTGGTGGTGCCTCATCGAAAGACGTACCAGAGAAACTAGTCTCTTTTCCAGTTTGTACGCAAAACCCGAAGCTGGGTTCGTGATTACGGTGACCTTCCATCCGAGTTCACCACGAAAAGTGGCGTTGGTCAGGGTTGCCCCCTTTCGGCCTTCCTCTCCAGTTTTGTAATTAAATTGATTCTCTACCCTAGTTTGGGAATAGTGACATCGTTCTTTGCTGAGGCAGTGAACTGTCTGACTGGGAATACGCGGAAAATATTGTTCTTCTGAGTGATGATCCAGACAAATTTCTAGCTTTCCTAGGTAACCTAAACAGCTGTCTGGCAATGTTTGGGATGCATTTTGCACCTTCAAAGTGTAAGTTGCTCCTGCGGGATTTGATCGACTCTACGCCACTTGTGTTAGTGGAGGAATCTACAGCAGAAGTAGATAAGTTTTACTACCTGGGCAGTTGCATTTCACCAGCTGGACAGATATCGGATAACGCGCCATCGCGTATACGTAAGGCGCGTTTGGCGTTTGCCAACCTCAATCATCCGTGGTGCCGGCGTGACTGCCGATTCTCTGTCAGGGGTCGGGTTTATTCTGCGGCGGTCAGATTTTTTCTTTTATACAGCTCAGAAAAATGTCCGTTAAGGGTGGAAGAAAGGCGAAGACTCAGTGTTTGAGTATAGATGTCTCCGTAGCATCGCCCAAATATGATGGGGATACCATATCAGCAGTGCTGTAGGTTATTGGGAACCGGAGGTCAGTCACTGGAACAGATACTGCATCCAAACGGGTAAAGGTGGCTGAGGCATGTATTACCCATGCCCACCGATAAGCTTCCTCGGCTTACTCTGTATCCCGGAACAGGTAGTGGCTGGAAGGTAGGTTGAGGTGGTCAGCTCATGACATGGTAGGAAGGTATAAAGAACTCGACGAGTGAACTTGGCCAATTAGAACGTGTTATACTTCTGGGTTGGGGTTCACGCGACCCGCCCACGTGATAGCTGGAGACACTAAATGATAATGCCGAGTATCGCTGCCAACGGCGTAGTTGCATTCGAACTCTCCCCTTGTCTTCCTGATTCCTGCCAATTACTTTGACTTTCTGGGTCTTTCTCACCGAATAATTTTATCCTTTTTACCCTTAACTCGACGATGTTGGAAGGTAGCAACGAAAACCGGAGCAGAGAAGTGGTAGGTTAATTGTAGAATGAATTGAGCTGATTCCCGTTTCCAGGCCGGTTCATGAGGAGAGTTGGTTGCTATACAATTGACTTTTCGTTTGCCACTGAGGCATTCGCAGCTTGGTTTGCTTATCAGCTGAGAGTACCCCTTGAAATTTATCGGTTTCTTCCTAACAATGACTGGAAGCGTGATTACCGTTCGAACCCTCAGTCAAGTTTGTCGGTACATGCTTGCGTGTGAGTCTAGTGGAAGGGTTATGTCCCATAGCCATGAGGTCCCACTACTACCAGGGATCCCTGCAACCAAACCCTGAGTCTTGGAGTGCTGGAAAACCACATAAGGTCCCAATAGGTCAGGTGTGGTTACCGTTTGCCACCAAATAGACCAGTGGTGGCGGGTTTCGAACCTCTAACCTTCGAGGTGGTAAACAGACGCTCTAAACCACTCAACCACTACCGGTTGAATTAGGATGAGGAAGAAACGATCCAAGGTCTAGTTGAGCTCACCTTCAAGAATCTCGCTGTTTTCCAATCCGAGACCGGCAAGCTTCCCAAAGCTAGGATGTTGACACTATCGGCTCCCGACTCACACTGGAAGATGCCAGCTGCACATTACTCGACATCGTGCACGTCATCATTCTACTTCTTATTTCTTACTGTTAGGATTCCGACGAGGCTTGACCATCATTCGCACGTAATGGCATCGATGTTTGCGTAACACTCAGTTTTGCTTCTGAATTGACCACGTCATTGTTAGCCAGTCACATCAGTAAACACACGCTGCTGTTGAGTTTCGACATTTTTCTCCCTTACTCATCGCGTAATATTATCTTTTGATTACAGGATATTGAAAAGGACATCATTGACCTACTCAAACAATAGTTAGCTTCGGACCAGTGAAAGACTACTGCCGGGTGTGAGTGAATGGGTCTTTCCAACTGATGACGGCAACACCCGCAAGCTACTTTTAGTTGGCTGTTGCCTGATGTCCTCGGGATTGTGTGCACCTGAGGTGGTCTTCCTATTCACTTCACTTAACGTGGCCGTTTCACCCATACCTTCGTCCAATAAACAAAAACACCACGAATACATCTTTTTACATCTTTTCATTATGTACTCGTTTCTCAATATGGGGGTAACCGGTGATTTTCAGAATTGTTGATTATGTGGGTAATTAGATTAACCCGTAGTTGATAATTCCTTTAACAACTAAGGCTATCAATTACTGTTTATGAATTTTTTTGTGGCGTGCCACAATGTGTCGCAGAAGGACGGATTTTTTATACTTTCATTGGTAAAATTCACAATAGCAGTTTTTTATTACACAGATTGATTTATGGTAAAGGGAGTAATCTCCATAGTCGAAAGACACTGTAAGGGGAATGTGTGTGGGGAGCATTTGAGTAAGATTTAGTTTGTTAACCTTGCTTTTGAAAACAGAAAGATTACGAGCGGTTAGAAATACAGAAAGAGGGAGTGTTCCAAAGCTTTGCAGTACAGGGAATAAAGGAAAGCCAAAATAAGGAAGTTTGACATCTGGAGAAAGAGATCTGATACGTGTGACTGGCTGTCTGCATACGAGATGAACGAGAGAGAGAGAGAGTCATGGGAAGGGGGAGTTGGCGAAGTGAGTTCCGATGAACAAAAATCAAAATAATAAGGGTAGTGAGGCAACCTCCCAGAGTCGAGCAAGCGGCTATAGAGTGGAGGTTAGGGAGGGAACATTGATTAATCGGACAGCCTTTCTTTGAACCCGATCAAGAAGAGAAAGCGGTAGACAAAGCTCCACCCCATACAGGGCTGCAGTATTAGAGATTCGGGTGGATTTGAGCCTTGTATAAAGAACGAAGGTAGGCAGGTGTGAAAAAGCGTCTGGCGTGGAATAGAAAACCAACTTTGCGCGCAGTACGAGAGGCAAGCGTAGACAAGAGGAGATCGATAAAGTGGAGAATTTATGGATAATTCCAGTGAGGGAAATGACCCTGAGAGGCGAACAGGAGTCGAGCCAAAATTCAGATGAGGGGAGTAAGGGTGGTGGTAGTGAAACAGAAAGGAGAGAAGTTTTTGAAATATGGACACAGACATGGTTGGTGGAACCCCAAGCGGAGATTAGTTCTAGGTTAGAAGCAAGTAATGCAGTAAAGGTAGAATGAACGTGGTCGATGTTGTTGGTGGCCTGGCAAGCGGTAAGGTGACAAAAGGAGTAAAGAAGAGTGGCATTATCAGCAAAACAGTGAAGTGATTTGGAGGTTGAAGATGAAAGATCATTATTAAACAGAAGAAAGAGGGTTGGCGCAGGTATAGAACCTTTAGGAACACCAGCATTCACAAGGAACGACTGAGATAGAGCCCCGTCGACTCGCACAGGGATAGTCCGCTTGCTATGGAAACATGACATCCATGATACAAGGGTTGGATAGAACCCAAACGAAGGCAGTTTCGACAGTAGATCTTCGTGCCCAACTCCGTCGAAGGATCTGAGATGTTCAGAAAGACCAAGTGGGTTTCTCCGTGGTTATCGGGTGCTGCCGACCAGGAGTGTGAGATGACCGCTAATAGGTCACTCGTAAAACGACGTGGGTGGAATCCATATTGACGATCACTCAGAACACCTTCACGTTCAGCAGCTAGTCGGAGATATCGGTTTTAAAAACTTTCGAAGGCACATAAGTGAGGGTGCTGGGGCGATAGTTTTTAGGGTCAGAAGGGTCCCCATGTTTGGCGTTTTTCCGCGGAGAGGGGAAAGTTTCTTGATTGAGAGAAGAGGAATAGATGGTAAATAGAGGCTAGTTCTGGAGGACACATTTTTAGGACGATAGATGGGATACCCTCTAGACCGGGTAGTTTGGGAACATTCAGATTACGTAGAACTTGACGGACCTTTGTGATGGTTATCATATGAAGAAAAGCGTGGCTGGGAGCGTGAGAGGAAGGGTGAGGAGTAGGGCCTACAGATGAGGTGAAATTTTAGGCAAAAACCTCCGCCTTTTCTAGGGGATCGCATGCCAGAGAACCAGAAGAATTGCAAATGGGAGGAAAGTTTGAAGTGCAGAAATTACGGGAACCCTATTCAGAAAGGGACCAGCATGATCGGCTGTCGGTAGAGGATGAGGCCAGTCGTTGAGCTTTGTGGTGTACTGATCCTTAGCTCTCCAGTGAGCGAGCATTTGTTCCTAGCTTGCACAAAACGGTGTCGAGATGTTTCGTTGGCGAGCAGCGGTACGCTGAGGTATTCAAACGAACAGCATGGCTGCAAGCGTAGTTAACCTACTCAGAGGATCATGGGTTGTTGGGTTTAAAGAAGTTAGGAATCCAAAGATGCATGTCTTGAAGAACCGTCTCAATGAAATTAGAAACATACAAAGCAATAGTCGTTCCCAGGGTAACAGGCCGGAAAGTCGGGAAAACTATCCCAGTCAGCAGAATCATCACGCCAAAAGGTGGATCTGTAGTTTGGTTTTGGGACGAGATGAGAACAATTAGTGGAAAATGAGACAATGTCCGTTAAGCCCAGGGAAGGTCGGGAAGTGACATTAGAGAATGAAGAGCGCATAGATGTAAGTATGAGGTCAAGAGTGCGTGGACGGTCTCCAATACGGGCGGGAATGTGTGTAGGGAGGTCCACCAGTTGGAAAAGGTTGGTAACTGAACCGAAAGCATCAACTTCGCGTCCCATGGTTGGTGTCCGACGCGTGCAATAGCCAATCCTTGTTGTGGACGTTAAAATTACCAAGGATAATAATTTGGCCGATGGGGTCTGTTGAGGTCAATGTCTCGGTATTTGAGGATAATAAGTCAAAACTCAGAGGGTCATTGCTGTTAGGAGAGCGGTAAACGGTGTAGGAAAAATGGGTACAGGAAGGGAAACGAATTTTAAACCACATGAATTGGAAGTCACGGCTGGAGAAATCAAGATGCGGAAGTCGAGAGGAGGCGACCGGTTGGTGGATATAGGAGCAGACACTAGCTTCGAGAAAAAAGCAGGAATGAAGTAAGTAGTTGGGAAATTGAAGATGACTGGAGTCTGACGGGAGAGAAAATCGGATTTCATTCAAAAATAAGGCGATGGGGGAGGAGGACTGGAGAAAGTGGTTCACAGGGTCAACATTTCGATTCAAACCACGAATGTTAGTTAATGCTCAATGTGGGTTCGGCGAGTAAGTGCACGCAGTCGAGCGAAAACAGTTATTCATGTATTGATGCTTGGCAGATTTTGACAATGTTTAGAGGTGATCCAAATGTGAAAAGTCTTTGGCCCCGGCGGGATCACCTCTAAACATTGTCAAAATCTGCCAAACGTCAATACATTGTAAACATGCCCAATGCACTTAACTGGTGGAGTCCGGTTAGTACAAAGGGAAATCCTGCTGTAGGCAGTCAAATTACAAGCTAGTTCACTGTGGTGTATGCCATGTGCTACTGTAATTTGGGCGGGTATCCGTGTGATCCATATGCAGAAAGTCGAAGGTCCTCCGGCGTGGCCTCGTAGCTCAGCTGGTAGAGCACTCGCGGTACTAAAGCGAGAGTGGTGACCATGCGTGAGTTATTCATGTGATTTATGAAGTTCATAACTGATGAGGGAACTGGCATCCCAACCCTGAGAATTTGATTGGAGAACCACATAAGGTCTTAGTAGTTTGGGCGTGGTAGCGAGCCAGGCGACAATGGAGCTGTCTACCACCACGTTCATCTGACAGTAACTCAACCTACCAGTGAGCCATAAGCGGATGGTCGAGTGGGGATGAGTCATGACATTCCACGGCAGGTTGGTATGATCCACTTGGTTCTGTCTGAAGAGAAAAATTCGAACCACTAGTACCGCATCATCGCACAGACGATTGAGTAAAGGGGGGAGGGTCGACTTTTTGCTTTTTAAAACGACTTTCGTTGCTCATTGCCGTCCACTGGAAACTGGCTGCACGCGTTTCCGTTATAGAGAGGAGTTAGTCTGTTGCGATGTTTGCTCATTTTTTCTTCATTCCTGTCAGTAAAAGTGTCAACTGACACTGGCAATTATAAGAAATGGTTGTAGGTATACAACTCGAAGCGCTCAATTGTGCCGCACGGTGTGCGCAGTCAATGGCGAAATAATGCGAAGTGTCCCAAAGACACTCCAGGATGTTGCACTGAAGAAATACTTAATTGCTAACTGTGATTTGCAGCTCGCCGACGGCGTCCTTTTTATTCGCGTTATTGAGATGTGATTTGAAATAGCGAGCAAATTTTCAGGGAACGGTGTGAATCGATTATTGTGACGATTTACAAGAAAGGGGACAAATCCCCTTTCGAAAACCACAAGCGAATTAGCTTGGTAAGTATCGCATCCAAACTGCCCGCCGGACTTATTCTCCACGGATTATCCAACCCCGTCAAGGTTTTACTCATGAGAACCAAGCCGGTTTCATACCCGGTTAATGTGTCGTCCATATCTTTGCTTCTTTAAAACCACTCAGTCGAACGCACAGTTCTCTGAAGCTGCCTCATTGGAAAGTGTGCTAAAGAGATTTATTTATCTTTCCCGAACCTTGGATACAACAGCCGAAGGCGAGTTCGGCTTACGGTGATTTTACAGCATAGTCGTCCCGTAATTGAGTGGCTCGCACATAAACGAACTCCAAATTCCAAGGCAGAGAGTACAGGTTCGCTTTACTACGTGTACTATAGGACAGATTATGAAACAATAAGTATAGCGTATTTCAAGTTTTGGACAAACCGGCCACAGAATCAAAACAGCCAACGAAGGCTTCAAAGCACCCAGGCAACAATAGACAGGAAGCGCTCGAAACGGCAGTGCAGGAGCGAGACAAGTGCTTTACAAGCCAGGTCCTTATTTGTGAGAGGCATTTTGACCAATCAACGGTCAGGAGAGAAGTAACGGTTCGAGTGAACGCACACACCTACACAAGCGTAGCGAAAAGCAAACGGAGTAGCATGGCTATGAGAAAGCGCATGATCACAGAGGGATGTTCAAATTCAGTCACTCACACAGACAAGACAGACAGAGGGTGGAAGATAATTACGTCCAAACTTTTGAGCCTTGTCAAGTTACCCAGGCACTTATGAGGTTATAACAGAACGGATCGTGGTTACCAGTGGGTTATTCCAAAACCGAACAGAAAGATTGCGTGAGCGATAAAATCGAACAAGTAAGATCAGCAGTCAGACATGACAACTAAGATCAAACATCTGTCATAGAAACAAGGCTAAAATTGTGTGACGCAGAGGGACTGAAAAAACAAATTCTCATGCGGGCGTGGAAGTGAGAGGGTGGTGGTGAGCATAGAAACTGGTGGTCAGAGTGCACGAAAACCAAATGAACTGTTTGGTAAATACAAGACTAAGTTGCGGTGGAAAACATGGGATCTTGACTAAACCAGATTAACGGATTTTCTCGATATGGCGGGCTGAATTTCCATGTTCGATTTCAATAAATCTATACAGTGGTCGTTCATACGAGTTCACCACGCAAAGTAGTATTCGTCGGCGTTGCCCTCTATCGCTCTCCCTCTTCGACTTCTCAATCAGAATGGTTCTTGAGGTAGCCCAATCCTCGTGTCAGAATAGTGTCATCGATTTTCGCTCAAACAGTAAACTGTTTTATCTGGAATACGTGAGCGATATTGTTTTTCTGCGCGAAGATCCAAGTAAACTGCAAACTTTCCTAGATAGCCTAAACGGCAGTGTAGCGATATTTGGGATACATTTTTTCCACGTGTAGGATTCTGTTGCAAGACTGGGTTGGCTCGACACCATACCTTGTCATGGCAGGGGAAGCTCTAGCTGAGATAGATAAGTTTTTGTTACTCGGGCAGTTACATCTCACCAGATGGACGGATATCGGATGAAGTATCACAACGTATACAGAAGTCATGAGTGAATTTTGCCAACCTGTGGCGCCGGCGTGACATCCGATTGTCTCTCAGGGGTCGAGTGCACACTGCGGCGGTCAGGTCCGTTCTTTTGGGTGTCAGGAAGATGACCGTTAAGTGACATCTGACGGTGTTTGAACATGTCTCCGTCTTATTGTTTGAACGTGGTGGGAACATCGTATCAACAATGCTGCGGTTAGACATAGGGTGTTGGAAACCAGTGACCAGTCACGGGAGCAAGTACAGAATTCAAACAGGTTCAAATGTTACACACGATTACTGATAGGCTCCCTCGGCGTACGTTGTTCTCTGAGGCAGGTGGTGTCTAGAGGGTAGGTCAAAGTGGTCAGTTCGTGACATGGCAAAAAGGTGTAAAAATCTTGACCAGTGGACTTGGCCAAATAGGACATTTTAGGTCTCCGGGTTGAGGTCCGCGAGACCCGCGTACGTATCTATCTACCTACTATGGTTAGATGTTGCGGCCAGTTGCGTAGTTGCGTTCGGTCTCTTTCTTTTTCCTCATGATTTCCGTTTATTACTTTGTTTTTCGGTGTTTTAAATGTATAGTTGTCTTCTTTTTTGCCCTTGACTCGACGATGCTGTGGGGTAGCACCCAACACCAAAGCACAGAAGTGCAAGGTTAGTGTCTGTGTGAACTGAACTGAGATGTACAGAAGCACATGACAAACACCGCATGCGCCACATGCTGCCCAGGCTCAAAATCTTTTGCCTCAGAGTCAAACGTTAGTTGCTCTGTGGTTGATGTCTGATAATCGAAAAGAGCTGTATGATAAACGAGGGTAACACCTAGAATAATTTGAGTTCGTACATCCTAGACCTGTTGGGTTTCAAAATATGGTATTCGAATGATGTTTCCATGCAGTTGGAAGGTTTCCAACAGGTTGAGCCTGATCCGATTCCCAACACGTCCCTCTTGACAGCAATGATCCGTCTCTTTAGTTGGCTCCCAAGAGGTTAGCGTCATACCAGGCAGGATAATAGATAAACCATCCGTTGAGACAATTAAGATATGACATAAACCATTATGAATGGCTATTGAAATTTGGTCCATAGCAAGGTATCGTATTCTTATTTCGTTGTTGGGTAATCTGTCACGACCGTCTGTCTTTAAAATTCTGTGTTAACACCAGTATTCAAGCCTCACAGTAGCCCAGTTTCACAGTCATGTGTTGCCACTAAAGCCGTGGAACTTTTTTTAGAGATGGGTTTTACTGGGGACCTAATGTACTTCGCGCCTAGAGCAGATCTTATCTGACATGGAATAAACACCATGTCTATCTGCGTGAAATTTTGTCTAATCTCTCCAATGTTGTATATCAATGGCTTGAGAACGAGTTCCTGGAAAGCAATTGTTTCACCAAATTGGACCTTTAAATAGTGATAGTGCGACTCATGAGTAACGCTTAAAAGCTGCAAGCCACACGTTTCAAAACGTGTCCTGTGAAGCACATAGGAGCGTGGGTGGCAGATAAATGGCGGACATGTCCAGCTCCATTCGCTGTCGAGATTCAATCCATCTGGCGCCTAAATGCATAGCAGTCACAAGGGCCACGGGCAGACAGGCCTTGATTGAATGCCTGTGACTAAGTGCATTCATCTGTGTGCGTGCGCATATGAGCACGCAGCGAAATTCAGTGCAAATGATTATCGATCCTGATGGGGTTGTTGATTACAGGCCTGTGTGCAAGACAAGAAAAATCAGCAGTTCTCGGTCGCAGCGATGTTAAGCGTTGTTTTGTCCCTTTATCGAGAATAGGCTTAATGTGGTGGCTGCACAGATTTTCAATGGACAATATTCGAAGAAAAGGCGACATTCCGTTTGCTCTTTTCAGTGGCATCGGTATAACAAGGCGAAATTTATACAAATAGTGTTTGCAATTATGATGACATAGAACACTAACTTTATGCAAAATTGATTTTAGATCCAGTCCGTCAAACTCGTCGGAACTTGCTAATGTACTGGATTCTGATTTGGCCAGGAGCCGCGATCGTGTAATAGAGTTAAACAGGAAATAGTAATCCAGGAAAGCAAACCTGACTGACTTCGTTTTGCTATTCAGAAATTTACTCATAAGATGGACAAAAGAGGCTATTTGGTTGATAAGCCGATTGGAAAAAGTCATGGGACACTTTCAAATGTGAGCGCAGGCGCAGAAGAATAGCCTTTTCAGTCAGTTTCAGCGCGACAGATGTTATTAATATTAGACGAATGTGTTCCGCGTTGACTGTTGCTGAGATTCGCCCGGACAACCGTGAACTTGGTCAACCGCAGAGTTGTACTTGACATAGTTTATTAGTTCACCTGCAGTCGCTATGTTGTTTAGATCGACGGAATAAATCGATAACTCGCATGGCAAATTTCAGAACAGATCTCCGAGTGGGTGTTGATGATGGACGACACAAAGCACCTCCAGAGGTGATGCTGACCGAAGTCCAGGATCATCTATGATAAAGTGTATGCTGACAACGAAATGGATATTTAAACCGATTTCGTTTTTCGAACTTTTGCTATGTAATGCAATTCCAAGTTGTTAGCGTTCAGAGAAACTGTGCTATCAGACCTCGTAGCCTCGCTCTTTGCGTGCAGGAGTTACTGACATGGTTCTTTGTGGAATTAAGTTAGTACTTCTTGTCCGTTCATTGTAGTTTCAAATGTCGTTTGTATACATTTCACATCTTTTTACCTATATGATAGAGAATATTCAACGAAACGTCAACATCTCGCAGTATTTGTCTTTGGTCTGTGCTGGCCAATTGGATAAAAGATATTCATTGCTTCAAACAACCGGATAGAAAGTGGGCAGTTTCATCAACTGTACACAGGCTAACACCTAACCATACAGCAGTTTTAGGTGCCCTCTGTCACCGAAATGATCAGGCGATCGTAGTCCTTCCATAGAAGACGGAAAAATACAAATTAGCAGAGTATTTCAAATCTTGTGTTCAATTTGCTGCCCAAGTTTTTATGAGCACAATATCATCCGTTTCAAGCAATAGGTCTCCGCTTTATCGAACACACCCGAAGTTATTGTCCTGCATCGCAACGTGATGTACGTCTTAAAGTCCTTCATGGTTTTGAGCCTACGTTCATGTTCTTCTCTTTTCAAGTAGATCCAGAGGTCTAGGAGACCATTCAACTAGTCAACCTCTTCCTATCCAGCGATCCTCAAAAAGGTTGTCATTGAGCTTACGAACGCATATCGCGTAATGTTGCGGGTGCTCCATTTTATTAGAACCATACACAAGGTCATGCGACTGGTTACATTGCCTTCGAAATACGAGAAACAAAATTCTACAGCATATCCATGCACAAATTTCCTGTTGAGAATGAGTAAAGCGAAAGCTCTGTACCTGTGACGTTTCCATGGGGAAATAGGGACCTGTAATTTTCCCTCCCAGGATTCTTCCCCAAATCATCATTCTAGTGCAAGACTGACATCGATGAATAACAAATTGCCGCGGATTCTCTTATGACCAGTTGAGCTGTTTTGTTTGCATTCCAGGTATGTGAAGTATGGCCTCATCGCTAAACAAGATGTACCATACAATAGCACGACTGAATGATAAGGTGCAAAACTGGGGGGCAGTTTGCATTTCCTGAACATAACAGTTGCAGATGATGTTCCTTAAATGGCTTCAAGTTGATTTCCCGCAGAGTTCTTCGTATGGACGATCATAATTAATGATATATTATATATATATATATATATATATATATATATATATATATATATATATATATATATATATATATATATATATAGTGTTACACTGGCTTGAAAACAGCTATGGTGCCTGTTGTGCTCAAAACTAGATGGATTAGCGAAACAGTGACATTGTATTGTAGACCATGGAAGAGTCAACAGTATAGGAGCTACCGAACGCAGAATTCGAATCGATCAATAAGCAGTCAGATTAGAGCCAATGTGTAGTCGATCCAAAAGCACATGAAGCCGCACATCATCTCTCCTCGAGAAATAACATTCACATACAATGACGAATAACTGGTTTCGAAAGTCAAATTGTTCTTGGCGTGTATTGTGGGACCCGGTAGACAACTAAAATGCAGACTGGACACCACATCACCTCTCTCTTCCCCACGGAGGAAGTGCACTGTGCACAACCGATGATACAGTTAAAATGTTGATCGTAGTATTTGCAACAACGACCGCAGTTATAGTATGACTGGGATCATTAATAGATACTGGTAGTAGTAGCGGTAGCGGAATTAGTTGTAACAATAGTGAGAGCGTATAAGCGGCAATGGTAGACACACTGGTAGTGGTTGTAGCTGCAGCAGTCATAGTATTGTAGTAGCAAAAGTGGTACACGTAGAAGTGCAGTAGCAGTAAGGGTAGCACTAGTAACAGTAATAATAGCAACGGCGAAAGCATACAAAAAAACACAAAGTACAGGTAGTTATCCAGCGCCAGTACAATCAAGGTTGTACACAGAACACGAGCTTGTAGTGACCTCGATCGTTCTGAGAAAATGAATGTTTTCTGAACACCATTTTGGATCTATTTTCTCTACGATCTTTTCTGACGTTTGACATCGACCTCAGTGTTCTCCGGTTGCGTAGGTTTTACTGGACTAACTTTTCCGAGGTTTCCGTCGACCTCGTTTTGAATCACTTTCGCTTTCGGTTGTTCGCCGATTGTACACGCTCGCGGTTCGCTTTCTGCACAGCCGCCGCGTTTCGTTCGTTTTCCGTTCGGTGTATCTCTCGCATCGGTACTGTTTCGGTGCCACGATACATAGAATACACCTCGCATCTGTAAACCTACTTGCGTCTTCTTTATTCGTCCGATAGAGGGGATAACGTTGGTATTTCGCTGCTAGATCCAATAGGAGACACGTTCACCAGCCGCTCTCGAACGTCTTCTATAAGCTGGTGAGAATAAGGAGAGATCGGGTTGGAGAATGGACCATGAACTTTAAAAACCAGTCATCAACGATTAATGTACAAGATGCAAAAGTGCAATGGTAAGCGAGTTTGATGCATCACATTTCTAAAAGTCCACCGTAGCTCTGAATAAACTAATTTCGTCATTCTGTTAGCATGGCTTCAGGTCATTCGTGCAAAGTTCCGAAATATAGTTCTCTTCACTCCGCGCATAAGGCAAATAATCCACAATTATTAGGACGGCTAAACAACGAAGACAATAACCCCCCACACATTTGTTTTTTGGGGGCATTTTGTATTGTACTCATACGCGTAGAAGATCACTGTTCGCTTTTCTTTTGGTTGAGGTTCGATGATTTGTATAAGAGCGGGAGCTGTGTCAATAGTAGAAAAATCGGCGATGTAGTGGGATCATTCTGTAACTTTTCTGCAAACCACTTGAATGGGCGAAATGTTCAGCAATGTTTCAAACTTCTGAGATGAATTTGGCGTAAGTCCAAGACCAAATTTGGGAGTTACGTACAAATCCGTCACACAGGTTCATTGACCGCGACGCGAAATGTTGTGTTCAAAACTAGGAGGATTAGCAAAACAGTGGCATTTTATTGTAGACCATGAAAGAGTCAACTGTGTAGGAGCTGCCGAACGTAGAATTTGAATCAATCAATAAGCAGTCAGTTATCGATCCAAAAGCACATGAAGCCACACAACAGCGCCAACGCAACAGTAACAGAAAAAATGACCAGGTCGAGGGAACTATGAGGAAACATCAAGATTACAAGTAAAAGCAGACATTTTTTAACTTTCTCGCCGTACACGTCTTGTAAACACTTTGTCAGTTTGTCTATTGCTTATATGGGACGGGTCATACAGTATTCGCGCCACTGGATTCGGTTCCGAGCCATATCTCTCAGCGCCTCTAACCAACGACAGTCCCCATCTCTTGGGCCCCAACACGGAAGGCAGGAAGCACCAAACGACGTCAAAGCCAAAGCCAACTTACTTATGCCTCTGGGCCAAGTTATAGCCCGACCGCTGAGCCGCTTCTTCCAGTCTTACACAGCATGTGCTAACAGATCACGAAAGGACAAACGATGAGCTGGCATGAATAAAATGTTGCCGAGCCATCGGAGGCCGTGTAAAGCGATTATCTCGGTCATAGGGTGACTATCAGCACCAAACACACGACAGCGTACCTTGTCATTGCTCATCCGATGTTCCCACCAGACATTAGCAAAGCTTCGGAGACACCGGTGGTCGAATACAGAAAGCCGCCGAGCATCCTCAACTCCAACGGGCCAGCTCTCGCAACAGTAAAGAAAGCTACAAACTGTGGCACTGTACACCTTTCTCTTGAGAGAAAGCCGGAGGTCATGGCAGCACCACAGTTCTCGCAGGTTTGCGAAAGCTGCTCTGGCACTCGCAATTCGTGATGTGATCTCCTACCCAACACCACCACCAGCTGTGATCAAGCTCTCGAGGTGCTTAAAGTTATTGACTACCTCTGGCGGATCACCACTAAGGGTGAGTACAGGCACAGGCTCCTACCAGTCTTGAGTAAGTACCTTGCATCTTAAAGGCGCAGAGCACATACCGTATCTGGACATCTCAATCACCAAGCTATCCAATGCGTGTTGAACAGCCTATGCATTGTCGCTCAGCAAGACGATATCATCGGCATCTTTTCTAAAGTAAAGACTACTCTAAACACAGAAAAGTTCGGGGACGGTCACGTATACACTGATTATGTCACCTCGAAAGATGAGGAAAGATTTCTGACTCGAAAAACATATACAATCAGGCAATTACTTGCGAGTAGTGTGTGGGATTGATGAATATTTGTTTTGCTGACTGTCCTTCGGACTCCACCTTTCACGCACAAACCTCAGGTCATCCGACCAACCTGCACTCGGAAGCACCAGACTCGAGTTTCGCTTAGCTTAGCTTAACGATCATGAGTTTATCAAAATTTGACTATAGGCCACACGATGTCTGTCTATACGACGGGAAATGTCTTCAGGTAACATCGAATGCTGAAAAAGCTATGTTAAACCCTGAGGTCACTGAATATCTTTGCAACTGTGCGTCGCATAATACTATTCACTCAATCCACATTTTATGTTTTCTGCTTGAGGTTCAAAAGTTCCTCCTATTCAGTGGTTAGAAACCTTGAAATGATACGGTGACATTTTCAGACAGTGGCTGTTCGTTATGGGCACACTTCCCCCATCTATTTATTTGTTCCATTTAACATATTCTTTCATGATTGCATATGCATGAGGCATACCCAATAAACGGAAGACCCACTGCATTATTTGAGGACAGCCGCATAACATCCCGACAGGTCGTGTGCCGAAGCGAGCCGAGTGGCACTCAGTTGCTGTCTACCAACAATTCGTCCGACGGTGGCAGTCTGAGATCCTTGTACCTCCGAGGTGACACGCGCTTGCACCATTCCACCACTCATTCGTGGTCCTCTGTCTACTGTTTTCACACTTTTAATATTTTGCTTTCCTATTGATTTTCCTACTTGAAGTCAGCATACAGAATCTCCGAACCCGGTGCATAGATAATGGTAGTGTAGAATCTCATGATCTTCCGGAGGATTTATTCTAATTTCGACTAACATAATTCCATTCGACTCAATTCCAGTCAGAGGAAAACAGGAAGGCAATGAGGCAGGAAGGTTCATGGAACTTTCGGCGTAGGTGGATCAACCTGAACCGGATCTAAATTCTTACAATAGTTAAATTAAAGAAAAACGTAACTTGTAATCGAAGAACGCTGGATCACTGAACGCTTGTTTAAGCGAGCACGTGGCGGACTAAATGAACAGATAACGTAAATGAAACTATTATGGAGGGTAAGCAGTTAGGGTTTGTATTAATTAAGTGAATTACGACCGGAAAGAACAGTTGACCAAGAAAAACCGCATCCTAGAACAAGGGCAGAGCAACGACGCAATATATAACGAGTGCAAGTATACTTACAGCGCGCGCTATTTGCGTATTCTCAGTCTTGTTTTGTCCCCAAAACAGATTTTTAGTGAGTCGTCCTACTGAATCACGTGCCACTAGCTGCGTTCAATCAATAATCGAAGACAGGAAATCCGTTCTGCCCTCCGATCACTGTAGTCCCATGCCGACCTGCTGTGAATTTTGTCGTCACGTGTTTCGTGTCACAACGGTTAATTCAGAGATGGACCATTGCACTTTAAAATTTTCAGAATTTCTACACGGAATAAGTTTGTCGTATCTCGTCGGAAGCACCTCATCAACAAAAAGTAGACAAAGAGAGATGAAGCATTTACTTAAGTCAGCTGACAAGAGCCGGGACGAATCGTGGTCAGCGTTGAAGTAACCAAAACTTCACAGACCCACTTCATCGACTGTCTACGACTGACTCCATTCCGAGCGTCCATTGAACATGAGCGAGGTGTTTGTGCTTGTTTTACCAACGCAATATATGGAACTTCTCTTGTCTACGGAGGCAGTGACCGGCAAAACGATAGTAAATGGATTCATGCTTGCTTTGTTCTGATAGAACTGAGGATACTTTTAGCAGCTACCGTCTAAAGTCGATCATTAGACGATTAATATTTTCGCCGCATTGTATTGCATTGAAGTTAGCAAACTCACATTTCAGCCAAATGGAGGGAAGCTGATCAATGTCGCTATGAAGTAAGCATAAAATTAAATATTGCAGAAAAAACTGGTTCATCCATCGAGGTTCATGTGAAGTTCTTCTGTGACTTTCTTCTTGCCAGCCAGAACACGTGCTAAGGAAGGCACTGAAAAGTTGCGATAGATATTTCCACTGGATTGAATAGGTCTAAATTTGGCGACTTGGCTGAGGACAGGAACTAAAAGAACCGTAACTAGCGTAATCGTAGCATACCTTACCGACACAGGGCATAGGTGGACAACGAAGCCTTTAAGATAATTCCCAAAGTACTTGTGATTTCGTCGAGGGAACAGCGGAGACAGTAACGATTATGTTGTTAAATCCAGCGCTTTGTTCACGTAAGCGATTTGTTAAGTCATTTCAGCTGCTCTGGCCGCGATCGGAAAATGGGAAACGAAATCAAGGTGACCTCGACCGTGATCTTTCAGTCGTGACAGGAAGCAGCTAGCCCATCCCGGATGTACTATCTACGCCGGATTTTCCAAACCACGAACAATTAACTTCCCATCCTTTTCCGAATTGCACAAAACCTACAACACTGATTAACCAATCTTAATTTGATGCTATAGACACTTTTTCCGAAAATATGCTTTCTTTTCATATATATGTATTAGTATTAGCCGGAAGATGAAGTTACCAGAAACGAGCTTGTTCGCTATCGTGTTTATTTCTAATTTCATAAATTTTCGGAAACTGGATTAAAACCTATCTCAAACAGAATGTTCCTCTTCTCAATTGGGTCTAAAACAGAATATATCCAAATGCCTTGAATGTAGTTTCAGTCTTTCTCACTTACCTTTCCCTACAAATTCTACTATATTGAATTCCAAATTCCTACCCAGAGTTAGCTCCGTCAAGCATCTGCTTGCCAGCCTAGAAACCAGTCTAGGATGTACATTCCACATTCAGAAATGTGTCGCTAAACTGCGACCCCCTATCTTTTCAAATAAGAAAACCCAGGCTGTTGTGAGCACCACCGACAGTTGTTTCCAAATTTATTCTTCAATGTGTTCTTCCGGTCTTATTGTGTTATTCACCCGTAATTTCCCCCGGTCTTTTTAAACTACTTCACAGCCGTTCGCAGCGGAGTGGTAGTTATCAGCCGCGTTTTATCCCTCCTAATTGATTTTCCTTTGACTGAATTTGTCAACCAACATACGGAATCTTGCTTAGCCCTAGCCCACAAGAAATTTCAGAATCCAACGCATCCATTACACCCTAAATTATCTCTTCACCGTTCTCACTCATCCACTAAATCGGAATTTCGGCTGCTTTCCTCTATAATTCACGTAAGTTCTTCCCTTACTGCTCCAAACTCGGTAGACTTGTTTCCCCGGAAAGGTTCACCCGCTCATCTATTCGTGCAGTGCAAAAGAAAAAAGTTGCCTTCAGGCACTGACATCTCTCCCAAACCCAACACACACATGACTACTACTTACGAGCTCTCAACAAATGCTGTGTAACTGTGCGGAAGGTCAAAAACAAACGTGTTCACCGTGGAGCTTAGCAATTCGCATCATGTGTCTCTTGTATTCGTTGCCTTGCGAAACCTCTCCCGCAAGTTTTGCCCATCTTCATTTTCACTTATCTCCAATATCTCAGAAACACACATCTGATCCGCCTGCAAAACCCGAAGTTTTTGCGTCCTACCTCACTCTGTCACACGCTTCTACCATTCCTTCCCCTTCGACTTCTTTTGAGCTTCGACTAGAGGCCAAAATCATAACCAGAACCATCCGTCTAAATCTGTGTTCACTTGACACATCGAGACCTTCGGACCCTAGCGGCGTTCCTTCTATTCTGTTTGAGAAATGCGCACCAGAACTTGCGCCCGTTCTGGGTCGTCTATTCAATCACTCTTTACAAAATAAAGTGTTTCCTTCATGCTGGAAGACTGTATATGTTTCCCCATTGCAAAGCGTGATACTTCGCAACCTTCCAACTAAAGACTCATTTCTCAATAACACAGCGTAGTCGAAATCGTTGGTAGGTTGTCGACGTTTCGGTCACCACAGGTAACCTTTTCAAGACTGGTTTTACAACCGAAACGTCGACAACCTACCAACGATTTCAACTACGCTGTGTTATTGAGCAATAAAATTCTACCATAACATTTCACATGGAGCATCGATTTTTCGATACACTCCGAACCGATCTCGGTTCTGACACAATAAAGACCCATTTCCTTCACACCAGTTTTATCCAAAATTGCGAAACAACTTCCGTTTGACATGGAGAGCCACACACTCATGAGTGACCACCAGTATGGGTTTCGTGGCCGCAGGTCAACTTCTGATTTATTGGTTTGCATCTGGCATATCTGGTTCTCTGCGATAAAGAATCACAGTGAATCGCATTCGTTGTGGCTAGATATCTCCAAGGCCTTCGACCAAGTGTGGCACGAATGTCTGTTGTCAAGACTAGTTGGATTTGGATTCTACTTGATCTCATTTCCTGGACTTTAAGTTTTCTCAGCAGACACTCCATTATGATCCGAGTCTACAGGGCTCTATCAGGCACACCAAATGAACGCTGGCATCCCCCAAGGTTCCGTATCATCTCTCACACGGTTCTTACTTTTATTCAATGACTTTTCCACTAATTTCAACCCTGTCTATGCCCTTACCGATGACATCACTCCCCACTGCTCTGTTTCCTTTCCGCCTTCTCAGGCATCATCAGGTAGAATCTCACCCGACCTTTCGGATGTTTTTGCGTCGCTGAATTCTCATCCTGATCGGAATACTACTTGGGGCTCAGAAAATCATGTTTCCTCCAATGTCACAAAAACTTCTAGTTTGTCCATTTCCCTGAAGTGAGATTCGTACCGCTCAGCTCTCTCTTTCGACACCATCACAACATCTTCTTCGGTTTCTCTTGGCCTTACCTTCCCTAGTTAACTTTCTTGTTCCTCGCATATAGTGATTTTTGTCCCGAGGGCATCAAAAAAGATTGATTTTTTTCGTGCCCATCGTTTTCCTACATCCAATCAACCTTTTGTTATGTACAAGGCCCAAATTCACCCTATTGTTGAATACTGCAGCCATGTTTGTGGTGGAACATCGTCTTCTTCATTAACCCTTCTCGATCATGTCCAGTACAAAGGCATCAGCCTCATCGGGGACCCTACGACAATCTCAGCTTATCTGTTGCTAGCCGAGGTGAGTGCTAATGACAGCACTTATGTTTTCCCATTGCATCTGTATGTGCATATACACAACGATTATGCATAACGTTCTCGTCCAGCCGGTGTTCTTAATCCTTCATTACGCATTACCGCTTTCATTATACATAGTTCAAGTACCCAAGTGTAATACCCAATTATTGTGCGAGACCGTCTCCGGGCAATGGCTTCGCTCTCTCCTTTCTCCCGGTATTGCCATGGTTTCTGTTCTCAAGAGCTTGCTTTTTTGGTCCCCATTCCTCATGCTTTCAGCATCGTAATGAGTCTGCACCTTGGCGTGTTGTTGTAGCTTGTGTGCCTCCACGACCCAAGGAGCTATGCAGGATGGATTTCTTAAGACGAAGATGCAATAATAATTGATGGGCAACATCTGGTTCTAACCGCATTGCCCCTGAAGAGGACACTGCAGCGAATAAACACGGAGAGAAGCAGCTTACCGGTCTAATAACCTCCACCAGATGGACGTAGAAGTGGAGTACCTCGGGTTTCTCTCGACGGTGGGAGAGGTCATCACACTTCCCTGGACAGCTATTGCCCACTTAAGCTGGGCATCTCCCAGCCCAAAGGATGCTGTCCCGTTCACCTTCCGCTTGGGCACATGAGACTAAGGACTGAATCCGGAAGGCGAATCCACAAAAAAGCTTCAGTGAGGTCCAGATAAAATGCGTGCAACAATCGGGTCTTACGTGACAGACCAGAAGTTCATTCACGGGTTCTTCGGTTAAATTCCCGTGCTGGGTTAAAACCCCACTGCTTTGTGGGGCAGACTTTTGAGACAAAGACCCCGGTTAGGGTTCCCGAAGAAAAAAACCCTTCTGCGGTGTGGGCAGCCGCGAAGTGTGATTTGCCCAGAAACCTCCAGCATCCTTCCGTTAAAGGACTTTACCAATTTTCCTTCCTTTAATTTAAGGGCGATGCAAAAAGCCACGGGTAATTGTGGCTCTGAAGAATACGATATTTCAAAAATGGGGCACAAATCAAACGCACTTCTTAAGCCCGCGTGTTCGCTTCGATTGGCTGCCTTCAACGTTCACGCACTGTCAGATAAGGTTACAGATTACCCTCGCTAAAACTCGTGACACTTCCAAGATGTATGTATACGGTATCCGAAACGCGCGTGTTAGACTCCACTTTTGTGATCACTCTTCGCACCCTGGATGCACCATCAGTCTCTCGCTTTACTGTCAGCGAGTCTAGTGGTCCGGTATCTATTGCTCGTGGTGAGTCTGGCGTTGGGGTTGCTTGAAGCTTGACAGCCGAGAGCGCTGCACTAGAGCGGATTCCAGTCAGCAGTCGTTTGTGTGCATCTCGGTTGGACGTATCAACAACAACAAACTGAAGCTTCAATGCTTGTTTGTTGTCTCGGTATATGCGCCCACTGCCTGAAATTCCGTTGATACTAAGAACGAATTCTACCAAGGTTTGTCTCAGCTGCTTTGAAGCATACGTTCAAAGGACGTGGTTGTGATTACTGGGGATTTCAACGCCCGAAATTGCTGTTTAGGGACTCCGAAATGCACACTGGAAGCCCATTTTTAGTTTCGGCAGAGCGCACTGACAACGGCAATCGTTTCACCTAGCTGTGCTATGACCACGGATTTGTTTTAGTGAGTACGACCTTCTGCCACAAGAGGCGCCATAGACTCACTTGGCGTCCTCGCAATGTCGGACTTAGATTGACTCTATTGTCATTGGTTACCACTGGCGCGGATCAGTCGAGGATTATCGTTCATTTTGATCTACCCCTGTGGACTGAGATCACGCCTTGGTACGTGCTCACTTCCCTTTGCGTCTTGTCCGTGTTCGCACCAACGTAAATGCCATCCGTCCTGCGCAGTTGCTTCTAGATGATAACCGACGACTTGCTTTTCATGCGGAACTGTCTGCACGGTTATCGATGCAGCCGGATGTCCAGGACCCAGATGAACGTTAGCAACAGATCAAGAAAGTCTTGTATGCTAGGAGCTACGAGCCTGAGAAATGATAGTGAGCAGTGGTGGACTGCAAACTGTAGGGGAATGAAGAAGGCTGCTTCTGTTGGCAGTAGTTTACCGTTTGACTGAAAGTATCGGTCCACAGAAGCCCGATGTGAGTGAGTTGATCGAGGAATCCGATGGCTTAGTGATTCACTCTCAGGGACGTCGTTTGAACCGTTGTGCGCAGCACTTCAAGGAACAGTTCAGTCGGTCCACTTCTACAGTGGACCTTCTGAATATACTTTTAAGAGAAACAATGCAGGTTGATATCACTCGTTCATCAGAAATGAAGGTTATGAGGGAGGTAGTTTACTTGAAATGGTACAAAGCAGCTGGACCGAATGGGTTGCTGTGATAACCGGAAATTCACCCAAGATCTAGTACTATATCAACGAGTATAGCACTCCCTCCGATACGAAATAAGCTCATTGAAGGAAGGAGAACACTTAATGTGTTAGAACCGAGATCGGTTCGGAGTGTATCGAATAATCGATGCGCCATGTGAAATGTTATGGTAGAATTTTATTGCTCAACAACACAGCGTAGTCGAAATCGTTGGTAGGTTGTCGACATTTTGGTCACCACAGGTAACCTTTTTCAAGACTGGTTTTACAACCGAATGAAACTGGAGAACACTGTTTGAATTGGAACACAATTCCGAATGGTACTGGGCGCAATTGTTTTGTACAAGTTTTCAAGGATGTAACAAACAAAAAACACAAAGTAATGACTAACAGTTATCACATCAGCCACAGTTTGAATGTGTTGCGTTCGGCTTGAACAGCCGTGGGCTTAGACACTCTCGCGCGCACACGCATACTGCATACACTTGATCCAAATATCTCGTAATTATGGGCACAATCC
The DNA here is from genome assembly GCA_948099385.1 of Fasciola hepatica. Taxonomy (NCBI): domain Eukaryota; kingdom Metazoa; phylum Platyhelminthes; class Trematoda; order Plagiorchiida; family Fasciolidae; genus Fasciola; species Fasciola hepatica. The sequence continues at coordinate 1,058,384 of CANUEZ040000112.1, read as the reverse complement.
TGCAGTCGCGTTCACTCACGCACCTGCCTACTCGTTTGCGTTTTCACCTGCTTGCCTGTACTTGCGTTTGCTGTACGTTGCTACTGCATACACGTTCACCCGTACACACGTGCTTTCCTTCCCATTACCTAATTCGGGACACAACACAATGAAGTTCCGGTATTTTCTAACTTAGTTGTTCTTTATGGCCCAATCTTTCAATTCCTCGAACTAATACTATTGGATTGGTGACACGTTGGAATCGTTCTCTTTTGGAACTGACTCAAGAACATCGGCATTAGGACATTCAGAAATCGTACTGAAAATAGGCATGTTAAAAGTAATGTGGTCTAAGTACCTACGATGTACAGAACCACCATCCCAGTCAAGAATCGCACACAGTATTTTACCCATTCGACTAAGAACAATACCACTAGAAGGTCGCCGTTCATTTCCTCAGCTGATTATAAACTGAGGATATTCATTCGCGATTCTCTGTTCTAAAACAGCTTGGCTGGACTTTCTCCGGTCGTCGAATGGGCGGTGTTACGATATTGCACAAGGGAATTGTCAACACTCTTGTCGAGTTCGTCGAACGTGTTGGTATGCATAGATGCAATAGTACTCTTCAGTGTAAGAATTTTTCACCTTCTTCATTGGATTGTGAATTCCGAGGTGGACTCAGCACAAGGTGACAACTCAACGACTGCAGCCAGTCAGTCACCTTCTTCGCCGCGAAATGGCTTCCATTATCAGTAAAAATCGCACAAGGAACAACTTCTCGACTGAATGTTCAGCTGAGGGTTGTGGCTGTAAAATTATTATTAAGATAAGTATTGAAACGTACATCTAGCCAACGGGGGTAGGAATCAGTGATAACCAGATCACAGTACGTGTCTAGAAATCGACCACAATAATCAGCGTGAATACGTTGCCAAAGCTGTGAAGACATAGGTCACGGTGTCCATTCCGATGGTTGTGTGTGAAGTTTGTGTGGACAATTACGCAGGTTTCGGCAGTAAGGCATAAATTATGAATTACCTCCGGCCGCCAAGAAGTGAGACGAGCAAGAGATTTAATTTTTGCAATGCCTAGGTGACCGAAATGGAAATCTTGCAAAAGCCGCAGCTTACAAAGTAGGATGTATGATGATTCAATCTTTACAACACAAGATATTATCACAAGTCACCGAATTTTCTCCTCTTCATTTAGGAAATCGAGGCTGAAGATTTGCTCGCCATCCACGTCGATCTACTTGGAAATTACTACAGGTGCAGAACTGAATTACTAGATTATCCCAAATCAGGTCACCCGACCTATTTCCCCTTGTTTTGATACTGGATTGCTGGTGATGTAGTGAACAGACGAGTGAGATTGGCAGCGCTGAAGACAACTTTGCTTTGAACCTCTCAGATGTGCTGTTGGGCTTGAAGGAGAGACTGAAAATGAATCTTTATTAAAGGCTATCTTGCTTTTCAAAAAGCAGACTGTCTAAGAGTCCTAGAGTCGTTCAGGATATTAAATGCCTGCGTGATAACTGAATTCTCGGGATAAAATGTACACTGGATCCGATCCACGTAGCACATAGATACCGCCTTACTGCGTTAGGCCAGCGAGACGGGAAATGTATGGATCTGGTTGATTACCACAACTGTGAATCGAGCGATAATTCACCAGTGAACATTTACCAACCACGGAGATTATTTAGAATTCGCAGATTACAAGAGCACAGGATGAGAGGCCTTCAGGAAGGACTCAGCTTAGTACTTGTCATTCTCGACCGAAACCGGAACAGCTTGACTGGGATCTTTAAGTAACAGTCTACTCACCAGCATGTTTTACTTTATTTGATATTGTCGTGCAACAAAACAGACCTTACTCCGCACAAACATGTGTTTGATAAACCATTTTTGTTTGCTATTACACAAAATGATTAGGTAATAACTTAGATGAGTTTGTTGACGTGTCAGTAACAATGAGGTCGACGGAAACCAAGAGACAAACAGAATGCTCTTAATAAATGAGAAACATGTGAATAATCACATGTTGCGCTAATGTCTGAGTGCGCAACTTGATGAGGTTTGACGCTCGACATTAAATGTATGGTCGCTCGATTGTGATACTGGTTATGTAATCAATCAGATACGCTTTGAATGATTGAATGATTAGTGTGACAGTAAGAATCAATTTGTTAAACAAATCTATGACTCCTGTGAAATTTCGTGCACCTAGTGTGCATGCCTCTGTGGTGAACTATTGGATCTTCTGGTTACTTCAAAAGAAAAGAGACAAATTCCAAATTGTTTCACACAACTCATATTTTGCCAACGCCCGTGGTCAGTAGGTGGATTGAAAGAACTGCTATTACCAGCCAAATAGGATAAAGATCACTGATGAAAAAAGTAAAATGCCTGGATTACATTGAAGGAAGAAACTGGTGTATTGGTGGATCAGAGTGCAAATAAATACGCAAAAAAGAGAAAGAACAAATCTAATAAAATCACATCATTCGTGGGAGACTATGCACTTTCTGTTTGACTCGTTACTAGGCGAGCCAACTGGAGTGTACAGGATTCGTGACGGTGCTGCACGGGAGTCGTTCATGAAATGTCACATCATTAGATGACCATTCAAAACCATGTAAGCATTCACCGGCAACTTATTTCAACTATGGTAAGATTCATCAGCAGTACAACGAGCTTTAACCAGAACTCTAATTTGGATTGCCTGAGTGTGTGTGTATGTGTCACACATGTCACAAACACGTCACTCGGGCTGACTCTGAACGGTATGTGGGGATCGTCCGAATGGATTGGAATGGTGCATGTGGTTACATTCTAGGAATTTTGACGTGTTCACTCACTTGAAATAGTGATAACGACACTTCTACAGACAACGCGGTCAAGTGTCTCCATATTTGTGAGTAAATAACCCTTAGTTATCGATTGCGGACAACACACCATCCATCAACCGCTTACTAGTAGTCGTGACTGCACGGGCATTACGTGGTTTATTGTCTCAGTGCACAAGCAAGCAATCTCCTTCAGTTTCCGACATTCATTTGTATACAGACTTTCTAGTGATAATCAGATTGACCACGTTCAATCTGAAGAACGAAGTTCTTTTACCGACCAGTCGAGGAAGACACTAAAATAACTGAGAACTGGAAAATGCTAGATAACACACTTTCGTGGTAAACAGCGTCATTATTGCCGTGCTTGACACGAGACCGGACAAGATTGAGCTTTGCCGTGCTCAAATCAGTTCGACTCTTTTCTTGTGGATTTTATTCATTCTTCCCAACCCATACTGCGACATAGAATGAAAACATCTTTGGGTTTGATTTCCCTTAATAAATTACTGTCCTACTCGAACATAGAAAGCAGCTGTGCAACTAAAGAATAATCTCCATAATCCGGTCAAGGGTCAAATAACCACTGTTCTTCATTTGGTCACGCGTTAAATCACTGATTGAGCACACTCGATTAGGTCCCTCAACGCACCTTCCTGACGTCATATAAATCGTCAACCCATTCATTTATCCATATTTAAGTCACATGGCATGCTTTTGTTTTCATTTGGATAATGTCGGTCCCCGAACTCAGTTAAATGCCTAAATTTATATTTCATATGGTCTGAAGCGCGCTATATATATATGTATATATATATATATATGTGGTTGTACTACACAGAATGATGAACTAAGAAACCCAATCGACTACGGTCAATCAGTGATAAAACATTATTTTTGCTACTGAGTTGCAAACTTCGACCTGACCAAGCACACTGAATAGTACGAACAGTGTCTACAATCTCTTTAACATAGTTGAATTCCAGTTTTTACTACTGAAACAAACGTCAGTAGCCAAAATCTGGGTAGACACGATGCGTAATGACTTATTGATATTAGACACGAAAATTTAGTTCACCATATCAAAGAGCCCCACCAAACTGGTTTAGTGTGGATCCCATGCTATCCATCTCAATTCATATGCCGCATTTACCAAACAGTTCGTTTGCTTTCCATGCACATAAGCCAGTAGTTTCCACGCAGACCACCACCCCACCCATTCCACACCCGCGGGATATTGGTTCATTCACTCCAATTGGATCACACAATTTTAGCCTTGTTTCTATGACAATTGTTCATTGACCTTAACCGGAGTCTGTCTGGGGTCCATTTGTTGGTCCTTTCGTATCGAGCTCTGATTTCTGACAGATTTTATCGATTACGCATCCTTTCGCCCCAGGCTATTACTTCTCTTCTATCCGTTGATTGATCAAAATGCTCCCCATAAAAAACGACTTTCTTGGTGAACGGTGTGACTGGATCCTGTATCGCCGTTTTGCACGTCTCATATCCATTGTTTCGTGCGTGCTTTGAAGCCCTTTTCTGACCGTCTTGATTCTGCGGTAGGTTTGCCCACAATTTGAGGTACGCCATTGTTTTTGATGGATAATTTGTCTTGCAGTACACGTAGTAAAGAGAACTTCTTTCCTCTGTCTTGGGACTTGGAGTTCGTTTATCTGCAAGTCATTTAATTACGGGATGAAAATTCTGGGCCCTATGGATTAGAGGAAAATTCAATGGAGTTTACTCGAAAACGTAGGATCAATGACACCACCCCTTTTCTAATCTTGGCTGCCACGAATGCCTCCGAAAAGGAGAAGCGAATGCGCCGAGATCCCCTTAAAGTTTTAATGCCAAATGGTATTTCATCTTTTGTTTGCTTTCGGTTAACGTCCTTGTTCGAACAGGAAAACCTGTAGAAATCCGTTTACTATATGAAATAAAACGCTTACATGCATGTGTGCAATACACAAGGCGGTAAACCAAGAAACCTGATCAAGTGTGAACCACCGGTGATGAAAACACACTATTTTAGACACTAACAAATACTCAGGTGGTAGGTTGCGAACTATGAAGTTCCCAGAGTTAATTTGAGAATTTTGAACACACAGAGACCTGGAGATGATTGAGTTTGAATGTGTTAATTCATAACCAAAAATTACCTTAGGGAAAAATGGCTAATTAGTACTTAGCTCCAGGCAGTTCGTATGTTGTTCGACGCCACAGAGCTGTTCGTTGTTTGTCTGTGTGTGGTAAGTGCAGATGGTTTCCGCCGACTGAAAAACACACTTGACTGCTCTGCTTGCGGAAGGTTGAACCTTTAGCTCCCTTTGCTAGTATCGTGTCCGGTATTGCCCTAAAACGTAAACGTGATTGACATTGTTTCTATACAAGCCCTCCTTCGCCGGCTCCAATGACTTTTACCGCCTTTTGGCAAGCTTCGGAACTTTTGGTTTGTTGCCCGTTCCTTAGGCCATTCTCGAGATTTAGTTAATACCTGGTATCCGGAGTATTAGAAGTTTGTTTTTCGGCTTCAGATGCAAGTGTTGTAATTTTTGGAGACCAAATAGGAACACAACTTCGCTACCACCTGATTGGTGGCATCAATAATCGGCAATTGCGATAAGAAACTGCTTCTACTTCCTAGTACTACTCTTCAGCATGTTCGTGAAGTCTATAAGCAATAACAAGATTTGAATAGTCTTGCTGTATCCTTATCTCATATCATGTTGTGTACTGGCTGTTCGGGACAGGTCGAAGGTCACCCAGTGATCCTGTAAGGTCGTGTGAACTTCACCAAGCTGTTTCGTTATTACGCGCTCCAGCTAGTCGTTCCAATCGCGCATGGACCACCTGTCCTTTACAGTGGTACTCTGGAATACGCCACCACGATCACCAGAGTAATGCTTCCCACAACCCTTGAGAATGAGAACAATATCGGTGTGCAGAGTGGTTAGTGTATATTGGAAAATTGTGCGTATAGCATGTACGAGCAACGGTCAAGTAACCATGGCTCTTGGCAACAAGAGTTCAGATGAACGATCATGTGTGTTAAACAAATGAGCAAGGTTGAATCTTTCCACAACCCCTCGCTAATTCAAACAGCGGAGTGGCTGTCAGTCCGAATCCCGAAAGACTCGGAAAGAAGCGTTTAAGCAAAGACTACATTTGGCCTGTATGATTCTTGGGAAAAGCTATACTTTCGATCCCCTGTCCTTTCCGAGGTACAAAGTGTTTCATATTTGGAGAAATCGATCACCTTCAGTTAGTCTGCCGGAATTCCCGAATACACTGTTCTCACTCAGCAGACAGTTTGATCTCGGATGATTCTTCCAGTATTTCCCTCGCCGTGAGTGAGCCAACACAGAAAGTACTTTACGTTCTTTTCTGATCGGTGGTAATATTCAACATGATTTCATTGTTGGCACTGTTGGTGTTGAATCATTTATTCCTCAGGCTATGGTGCAAAAACAACCATTCCAGGTTTAGATCTTGGTTTTACTGACACTGTTGTGAAGGATATTACCGGACAAACGCCACCAGCTTTGGGCACCTGGATCGGGTAGGTAACCTTTTCCATTGACAATGAAACCGAGGGAATCTAATTCAGTAACACCGAACATGCACTTAGGGGCTTTGATCGATATATTTCTTTCCACAAACCTCTCCAGCAACGTTTGCAATCTGTGGTCGTATTCTTCCTTCATGGACCCGAAAATAAGCCCATCATCTTGATGTTTCCTCAACCCCCCAATATCATGGATCACCTCGTCTGTTGCAGCCTGGAATATCACGGATGACACGTAAAGATCAAATGGCAAGAAATTGTATTGGATCATGTCCCATGGAGTGTCAATGGCTGTTAGTGGTTTGGACTCCATGTATGGAGGAATTTGCAAGTATGCATCAGCCAGATCGATTTTTGAAAAATAATTGCTACCGAGCATGCATTTCACTAAGTCCTCAGGTTCCACTGTAGTTGCCGCTTTTATCCGTAAACGGGGACTCAAGGTCAATCGGTAATCACCACTAATCCGGGGTGTCTGTCCGTCACTCTTCATTGCCACCACAATCGAAGTCATCCAAGTGGATGAAGTCACACACGCAATGATACCATTTTGCTCCATTTTGGTGAGCACCTTCAGAACGCCCTCTCTTTGGCCGTAAGGCAACACTCGGCATTTCAGGAATACCGGATCACCATCCACTTCCAACGTCGTGGGCTCAACCGCCATGCCACCTTTGTTGTTGGGGCACTGTGCGATTCATCGAATTGTCGGACGTCATTTTGAGGGGTACCGATTCCTCCAAGGCAAGCAGGCCTTCAAACCCAGAATCGATGGACTGTCTACGGAAATCAGGAATGGCACCGAGGTATAGTCGCTCTCTAACCGAACCACTAGTATAGTCTCATCCAGCAGTGAAAATCGATGTTCAGTAACACCGTGAATGCGCACGGCGGTGGGTTGTATGGATACACAGGGCTGAATCAAGTCGAACACTGATTTGGGAATGATGGACTCGCAGGTCCTGGTATCCACAATGAACAGATGTCTCAAGCCGCATTGGAACTGGACTCATCTGTAAAGGAATCGGTTGGACTCCTTCGAAATCTTCAGCATGTACACCGGACTATCATCAGTTTCCGGATCTTAAGGGGTTTAACTCGCAACATTGCACTTAGATTGACGACACACCTTGCGAATATGACCAAGATTTCAACGAGAATGGCATGCCGTATTTCAAAAGCGGCTGGTGGAACGTAAGTGAAATTCGCCGAACGAGAAGCACCGAATCAGTTGTACTGGTTTGCTTTCAGGAATCACTTTGTTGGTTGGCTTCGGTTCAGGCGTTAGACTTCAACGGGTTGGTTTGCAAGGGGCGAATGTGTTGGTACTGCACTACGAAATATACAGCCGTCGCATCAGCTACGTCATCGAATTGTTCGCAGGTTGATCGGGCTTCGGAGAACGTAAGTTCGGGCTTCAACAATAGCTCCTTTTACAACTCCGAATGATTTATGCCAGCAATGAGGCGGTCACGCAACTGGGAACAAATTGATCACCGACATTACTCTACTCGACCTGTGTCTTAAGTGTCGAGATGAATTCGCGGAACTTCATTTTGGGACCACGAACCATCAAATGAAATTTGGCACTTCCGGTAGCCTAGAAATTGAACAGAACCACGTGGCTTAGCAGTAGATCCTTCAACTCGTTGAATGGAACTGTAGCAAGGGCCCTCGGATATGTAAGGTTCTTCATCGACGAGTACAATGAACGGCCACCAGCCGTCAAGAACAATGCAGTCTCGTTCTCCTTCTTCACATCCTTTCGTATGCTACACCATAACTCAAAACGTCCAATCCAGTCTTCAATTTGAGATGCACTAGTATGCAGGTTCAGCTGTTCAATACTGGGCAGCTCCATAAACTGAACTGATAGGATGTACTGAAATTGCCCCCACCCAGAACTACGCGAACGGCAGTAGCAAGAAGACCAAGACTGCGAAATAGCACTTTATTTGTATTGCACAACCAGTTTGTATAAATATGTTAAATCAAAGAAGATAATCGGTAGACCCGAAGGAAACCAATCACAGGGAGCTTTTGCCGGACTTGTTCGCGGTGATCCTGATTGGTTGAGGCTCATCCGCGTGCGTTGCTACGAAGCTGTACCTGGTCGTATCACGTATGACAGCTGCTGAATCACCATAGTACTCTACTGGTCTGAGGAGAAGTACTGAAGAGAAAGATCTGTGTTCATCACATAATATATTCTATATTAAAACTATGAGGACATTTCGCGAGTTAAAACGCATTTCACCTGAATCGCAAGCTGATTGATTAGAAAATTCCAAGAATCAAAAGATTCGTGCTATGTCAAAATCCCAGAAAGCAAGCCGAGTACATACAGTGACAAATCGAAAATGTACAAAATTGAAGTCAGTGGAGATTTCCTGCTATTTCAGTTTATTCAAACACAAGCAATCGAACAAATGGGACATTGTTCTGATCATACTTCGGAGTAAATCGTACAAAAAATAAATCCAAAATGGTGGCTGGAAAATCATGATTCCCTCGGAACGACCAAGGTCACTACAAATGTTTGAAAAATATGGACAGAGGTTCTGTGTTCACTTTCTGTAACGGCATCAAAACTCAAAACTCACTGTAATTGAGAGCAGGGTTCAAAGAACATACATCAAAGATGAGTCATCGTTGGTTTACTTACCCCATAAGTAGCTTACTGGCCTACCGTGGCCTATTTCCGCCAAGCCTACAGAGCATACATTGCATAACACAAAAGGGAGAAAATTAACATAAGCATTTAGACGAATTTTCCATTAAAGCTTACAAATAACCAAGAGTAATTTGAACCAAACTGGAGTTATTCCTAAGCAAAAAACGAACGGATAAAGCATTTGTGATTTCTCGATTTCTTTGACAGGACCCCCAGGAATTTACCACTTATATTATGTTAGTAGCGACATAACACCCCAACTTCGAAATGTAGCACTTTTTCCCAGGCCCGAGGGGTGCGACTGCAGCATAACTGTAAGCTTCCAATGATAGGCCCAAATTCACATTTTCACAGCCATTCAAAGATCTTCTGCGTATGTGATTTTCTTCGGTTTTATAGCAACGGACAGTACACATTCTCACATCCACTTCACAGTCTGGTGGTATGTGGATCCGTAAATTATGATGCAGGGTTCCCAAATGATGCGAAATATTCTGGCATAAAACTTTTGTGTGGGCTTTGATGAAGTTCATCTAATTTGCTTCTTTAAGTGTACCTCATCTGAGACTCATCAACCTAATGGGTAGTTGTACTCAATGAAAGAATGCATCCCAGATTGGAGTTGTAGTACAAACAGTCTACAACCTTACAGGGACACATACGTGATGAATAAAAACTCACATGGGACATTTGTACGCACTGAACTTTACGTAATTGCAACAAAATTGAACCTACAATATGAGTAGTACGGCATTGTACCTGGATGACGGGACAAAATTTCCCCGGAAGCACACCACCGGTTTCGCGGTTATTGCCGCTCATCAGGTATGCTTACCCTTTACTCTTCCGCCTAGTCATCCTTATACTTGAGCACTCCACAATTGGTTTACAGCTGTAATCTTATTTAAGTCGAATGAAGCGTGCATGGACGGGAAGTCCGTTTTTAGAATCACACGGAGATTCTTCCAAAGTTAATCCGAGTCAAACGAGATTACAGCTGTAAAATCGAATCTAGTTGATCGCATACAGACTTGATTCAGAGGTACTCAATAGATATTTCAATAGAAAAACTCCATTCGCAAAACATTTTAGAGGTCTCATATTTCTTTTCTTGTTAATGAGATCAAATCTAATCCCCTGTTCACTAAGACCAAATTTGACTCAAATGATGTCAGAGCAATACAAGCTTGCATGAACTAATGGTGAATATTATAAGCTAACCGAACACAGAGCACACAAGTATGCGACTGACGGCTGTTTTCAATTTTTCCACCGTCATCCTAACTTTGAAGTGTTCTACTACGAATACAAAGCGATTCGCATTGCATGCTCGTTCACTATCACGCGGTTGTCGGTGATGAACATGTGGGTGAATAATTTATGCACAGTGGGTGAAATAGGAGACCTTTTGTGAGTACACTGTCAAAGTACACTGATTGGTGTTGGGAAATTCATGACACTTTTGATGTGTGTAAACCAATTTCGTATCGTGCATTGGTGCATATTAGTCTGTTGGGTAGAGTCGCTGAATTTGAGTTGTGGCATGTTCTACTATTTCTAGAAAAGCGGTTGGTAAATTATACGGATTTTGACTTTATCCACTTTTGGTTTTCTCAATAAAAAAGTATGACAACCAAGGTAGATTCAACGATATGCCAGTGAAATATAGTACTGGTGATCACAGTACGGCAGATGATGTGATCGATAAACTCCCCTGTATGAGTGTAACCGGTACTAGATGACGTAATGAAAGCGGATGCCCTCTTCATCCATAATAACTTATACCATTCTGCTTCTTGGTGGTAGAGACTGAACCTATGCAGAATCTGGAGAAGGAAACAAAATGGTGTTGTTAACGTCACTTAGTATTTTCCAGAGCACCCCTCCCCATTTAGTGCGTACCTCTTTGTTATCAGAGGGGGTGCATACAGCACTTGCTTGATTTGACTTACACTCCTTGTGGACCGTGATATGTTCACTCAATAAGTCGAGTATTACTTCCGTATATATTTAGAAGGATTAGCTTACTGTAGCGAGAAGCAGCAGCTTCTTAGTTGGACAAATTTGCTCATGTGATGCCATCGACGTATCTCTGTGACTGCTTTGTTCGACAGTTGGATTTGTATCCCGGCTTAAAGCAGCCATATCTTCTGGCAAATGCCGCCAGTCCTCCAGAATCGTCCATTTTTTCGAATCCAGTCACCCGTACGGCCATTCTCGTAATTGTTACCAGTGGGATTAATTGTGTAACAGAACTTCGTTACAATCTACAGTCAGAGTGCAAGTTTCCTGTTAACGTAATAGTCAGTAATTTGGCCAAGAAATATAAGACCAATGCAGGACACCTATGGATTCCGTCTTGTGATTCATATGAAAAACAGCTGGATATTACCATGTGGTGAAATTTTCTCCACATAATCCGTGGAATGAGTACCATACTCTTTGATGTGTTGAGTTCAGTCAATCCTTGGATGTACTAAAGTTGGATTACTGCTTGCATCATGGGCTGGGTAACTTGGCCGTCAGACTTCACATGTACGCGTCCAATCGATACCCAGTTCGTTGTCTCTTATCTAGACCATCGGTTGCCGAAACAATACTTATAAACTGTCCATAATTGTTGCTTATTCCAATGTTCATTGATTTTGGACGTATATCAATATTCAGCAAAAGTGAATGAGCAGTAAGTCTTATAAATCGATGAGTGGTATGCGTTCATATGGATGTGGTCAAACGAAGTTCCACGGATAACAGATGAGGGAGTTAACCGAGTTTGGAGTCGGAAATGTCCAATAGTGAAATAAAATGTAGCAAGGAGGTGGTTGGGATATAATGGATAATGATGGATCATCAAGCCAGAGTATAAATTGCTAGTGCAATAGGAATCAAGTGTTGAATAAATGCTAATGACGACAGTCATCGATCTCGGTGGGATTCTAACCCATACTTTTGTCCCGAGTGCATTCTGCCATTTGAAGCTCGGAGTGCATCGTTTTCTTTGCAAAGAAATCGGTCTTACTGATAAAAACACTGGGCACAAAAAACAACACTGGATACAAAGCAGAGTCTGATTCTCGGCGAGAATATTTTGGTATTATAATAGTCAGGCTTTAGGCAGTTGTATTGGTGGGGGTCCGTTGAAACGCCTACAGGGCGTTTGTTCACGGAGCTTCCGTATTTTCTCTTCTGTGTTTCGCAGATTGTATGCGAGCAATCCTTTCAGAAGAGCTTTACCGTTGCGTGTCACAATGCTATCTGAAATAAGTTAGCATTTCATAATATACAATCCTTTTACCACTGTCCCTGTTACGCCTATCCGTCATTCGTTTTCCCACTATCGACCTCAGAGGGGAGGGGGCGATGTGATCTAGACTGTAAGTAAAGTTCTGTCGTTCCATCACACTACATGAAACATTACCACTTCTGATAGGTTATGGAGAGACACATTGCCTGTAGACTGCTTGGCTTATCTAGCAGGCAGCACATCCTGGCCCGTTCAGAATCAAGACCGTAGTCAGTGAAGGAACAATCAGTGGCTAACAGTTGTCTAGACCCCCAGGAGTCGAATCAACCAACCGAATTACAACCAGACTAACTAGTCAGGAGAGCCGTTTATGAATAACTAGTGAAGAGATACTTTTTTTCTGTGGAAAGTTTTGGTTATGATCACCGTCCATCTCATATGAACTGCTTGGCTTGTGTAAGTAAAACGAAATAGTTCGTAGGCAGACGAATCTTCTTACTAGAGCGAGTGGGAAGGATCAAAACAACTTCACCATACGTTTTTTTCTGATAGAACTGTGGTCATTTCCTAAAATCATATCCTAGCAAGGATACTGTAGTCGAATGGCCTTTATCTTCTGAATGCGTGATAAGAAACAACGGAACCATTTTGGCCGTAAATCTGGGCAAGATTTACGCTACTGCATTCGCTGTTCACATTTCAGCAACCTACATCTCATTCCATCACGGTAGAAAAGTACAAGTTAGCCTGACACTCTGACAACCTTAGCACGTGGAACAAAAGTTTCCCAGTGTAATCCTATGCCCTATGGTTGTTGATTAAGGGGCAAGTGACATGTGAATAAACACGTAAAGTAACAGACAAGGATAGAAAAGTTAGTCTGCTTTGAAAACCAGTTTTATATGTACACTCCCGAGAGATACCTCAAATTAACTGGGTGGTATTCATGTACCTGTGAACAGCGGAATACGTATCCACTTTCTGTTTCTTTTTAGATTTGAAATCCTATCAAATATTGTTGTATCTGATTTAACAGTCATGCCTACTGCGCGGTCAATTGATCAACATCCCTCTCATGCATGAACACACGCCTGTTAATGTATGTATATTATTGTTTCAGTCCCTGCACTGTTTATTGACTTACAAACACCGCTACGTATCGACTGATCGTGTTTGACCTAAGGCGAATGCAAGCTACAACATGCATGTAGATCGCCTCACTGAATTTACTTACGCACTTCCCTGCTTGCTTACCGGCTTCAACCAGGTTTAGTTTTTACTTTCATAGAAATAAGTGGAGTACAATCATTACGTTTTCTATGAACAACCGTGAACACAATGCACACAATGCTGACAACGTCTAACTGTGATGGGACTGGCGTACCAAACTTCCAAATTTCCCTTGATGATGTATGAAGAAGTTCCGCTTACCGACACGTAACCAACGATATTCGCTTTGGTCCGTTACACTGAAACGATCATGTTTCGTGGGTTCAGATATCGAGCTTCTTGTTGATAAGAATCGACCTACCGAGAGCCAGTCAGTCAACCAGGGAAGCTTGATCGTTATACAAGTGACCCAAATTTACTGAAGCTGAAAGCTCATTCTAATTTAGGACTCACTTATCAAAAAGAACCGGTGGATTACAAAAAACAAATAGAAAGTAATTTCGTAGCATTTGTTTTATTAGCACGCGGAGCCTGGATCTTACACGCAATGGAAAATCGGAAAACGAGCCTGTTCACCACGTTATTTATTCTCAATGTGTTCTGGGGGATTTATCAGACAATTTAAACTAGTCCAAGACCCGGCCGTACCCCGTGAACTTAACAGTTACGTGAAGTTCCGTACGAAATTGGCCCTAACAAAGGCTCGTGTTCAGTTTCTGGATGAGTACATATCCAATTCAAAATATCCCAAACAGTATCACACCGTTCTGAAGAGTTGTTAAGCGCTAGAAACCGAGGGTAATTTTGTGAAATTATCTCGAGTACTTGATGAGCTGGTTCCAAAAGAAAAGGAAATATTCGTTGTCTATGTTCAGTCGACTGTTGACAAACAAGTGGAACGGATGTGCGTTACACTTCGAAAACGTATCAATCCAAGCAAACCGATTGGTAAGTTCCCTACAGATCCGAAGAAAGTCGTCCATAATTCGTCATCTATGTCTGTATATGACATTGTTGGCGATGTCATCCTTGGGGCCAAAGTTTTGTTGTCCAACCAATAAGACTTAACAATTGGATATGGAGGTTGAGTTTGAAAGTCTGTTTGATCAGCTATCAGGTCTTGTTCCGTCCTCGTAGCAGGAGTTAGAGAAACTGAAATCCACGTTTGTGAGCTCAAGTTACCAACATCGCGAAAAAAGACCATTGGAAAAAGGATTGTTAACTTCGGAGCAGCTGGAGCGCCCCTGAAGAATTGCAGACTAATAGAGAAATAATGTTGTAAAAACCAGATAAATGTATCGTAATTCTCAATAAATCGGATTATATAGAGAAGACGAAGGTGATAATGAACGATGGCTCCAAGTTCACGAAGACCCTATCTAAGAAGGATAAGACGTCTCAGATGGAAAAACCAATTTCAACAATTTGTGCAAGCACTTAAGCTTCCGTGGCCCACTTCTTGGTCCTGAACATGTGTGCAACCACTTGGACATTCTTCACTGTGATCAATTTCATACTCACACACAGAGGTGCACAAGCAGATTTGAGTGATCATTTCCCTTCGTTGTTTTGAGTCATATTTATTTTCATATATTGGTATGAGTACAAACAATTGAAAACGAGCTTGTTCGCCACGTTGTTTTGTTCTCTTTGTGTTCGTGTACGATACTGTGTGAACGTAAATCAAATATATATATATATATATATATATATATATATATATATATATATATATATATATATATATATATATATATATATATATATATATATATATATTGATAGTAAGTAGTATGTTAACGTGTGGACAAAATGAGCGCTTGCACATGCAGCCTCGTTGTTCGTTGGGTTAGCAGTGACCCAGACACGAATAACTATGAGAAATCACAGTTGTGATTCATTTGTGAGCTCTTCAATGAAGAGTATCCATTCACACTCCAGACGATTCAAATTAGATTCTAGTGAACATATATATATATATATATATATATATATATATATATATATATATATATATATATATATATGTGATCGTATGGTCATTTCCCGAACATCCGGAGACGTACGTTAAAAATCTGTCATCGTACCAGCTGGATCGACTGCAACTGGAGGCCCTATCGTGTGGTCTCAACTATTGTGTTCCTCCAAAGCATATTAACCGCATCGACTCACAGGCTAGATTTGAATTGTTCTACGAGCAGCTGTCCGGCTAACATCCAACGAACGAGGACGCCATGGGATGGTTCAAAGCAAAACTGGTGGACTTGGAGCACATGTACCGAACAAGCATCACGAAAGAGAATTGTCTTTTGACAAAGGACCACTACAAAGCTATCAACCAACTGAGGGGGAACCCTGACTTGATAATTCTTCGACCAGTCAAATGCTCGGGAGTGGTTGTTCTGAACAAATCAGACTACAGAGATAAGATGGAGTCTATACTAGGAGACAAAACGAAATTCATACCGGACTCAAAGACTGACGACACCAGCGAACTAGAAAAGAAAATAAAGACAGAGTTGGACAACCTTGTAAAAGCCAAATTGATCCCGGAATCCACAGCCCAAGAGTCTAAGGTGCAGGGGAAGCCAAACACCACGAATGTACGACTTGCCAAAAGTACACAAAGACGACATACCACTACGACCAATATTGTCTATGACCAACTCTCCGCAACACAAACTAACAAAATGGCTCGCGGAACTACTAAAACCGGTAAGGGAATTTGTCGGGAAGAATAACGTGAAAGATAGTTTCGAAATGTGTGGGCTATTGAGCGAAGTGAACATCCACAATAAATACTTATTCACAATGGATGTTAATTCACTCTTTACAAATATCCCACTTCACGAGACCGTTGATATCATTTGCCAAATTATCGATGATAACAACTTGACTATCGGATTGCCAAACGGTGAGCTGTCACGGCCATTACTATTGTACACCTCGAATGTAAAATTCCATTTCCTTGGACGGGGATACCGGCAGATTGATGGAGTTGCCATGGATAGTCCTCAGGGACCTGTTCTGGCAGATATATTTGTTTCGCACCTCGAACAAAAAATGAAATCAATCATAGCTCAGGCCAATCTCTATCTACGCTATGTGGATGATATATTCGTCATTGTGAACACGAAGGACGAGTGTGAAAAAATGTTCCACCACTTCAACACCATACACCAAAACATTCAACTAACCAAAAACGGGGAAGACAACAACAACATCGTATTCCTAGATATTGAAATTACCCGTCGAACCGATGGATTAATCCGAAGATCAGTCCATCGCAAAACTACGTGGTCAGGACAGTATCTACACTTCACCAGCTTTGCCACCATAAAGTATAAAATCAGCCTCGTCCGCACCATGTTCCACATGGCACGCGAAACATGTACCACTGACACACTGGAAGAAGAGTGCCATACCTTGTTCAAAACTTTTGAGGCCAACGGATATCCAAAATCATTTGTATCCAAACGCTCACAGCCACCTCCGCGCAAAACGAAAGTTACCACAATCCCAAAACTGATGACCTTCCTACAGTTACCTTACAAAGGTGATGACATTAATACCCTACTCAGCAGATGCCTCAAATGTGCCGTTAATTGTACGTATTATGTCGCAAAGATTATCATTCTCTATACAACTTCCCGGATGAAACTACAAGCGATAAAAAGAACCGCTGCCTCTCCACGCCAAGTCAAATTGCATTTACCAGTTTAAGTGTGGGTGCTCAGCCACCTACATCGGTAGAACGGAGAGACAACTGCGTAATAGAATGGTTGAACACATTCCGGTTTGGTTACAAAGACCAATGAGCGGACAGACGCAATCAGTGACGTTATCGAGCCCACGCAGAACACTCAAATCATCCATTACGCAACACTTATGGGGGACAAATCACTGTGTTCATCTGAGCACGACGTTCACCGTCACTTATGTCACAAACAGTCAACGACTATTGAGATACGCGGAGGCACTAGCAATTAACCGACGTCACCATCAACTGTGCAAACAGCGAGAATGGGTAGTTACGTTAGCCTTGCCTTTGTAACGTGTTTTGCTTTGCTATCATTAGTTGTGTGTGTGTTTGCACTTTTGCCTTTGGTCTCATGTGAACGTTCAATTTACTATTTATGAATGATCACCTTGACTGCAGTAGGCACTGGTGAAGATGCAACGAAATGGTTCGGAATACATCGTGCAATCTAATGCTTTTGACTTCTGTGTTCAAATTTGTGTAGGGAAATTTGTTTTCAAAATAACACAAAGTGAATAATAGAGTCAGGAAATTGTGCGCGAAATTTGCATGATGAAAAACCAAGTTGGTGGACTTGGCCGATACATAAATTTGATTACGGCTATAGGTCCCATAGTAGGCTCAGACTAGGAGTTCATACATGACATATTCCTTCTGGGTATATGGGGTACTAATGAAGATGAGGTGTGATAAGTTCTGTGGTCCAGACGGATTGTCGCCACGAATGTAGACTGAATTTGCTCTTACTTCGTCCTCAGGATTAACAGGTTTATGCAATGAACCTTTGTCCCGCGAAAATACCCTGTATTGCGCTAAAGTGGCATCCGTGATGCGAGTGCATGTTCAAAGACTTTTATTGCATCGAACGTCCTATGAGATAGGAAAAACTGATCCGGCCGGCTTGAACATCACCACTTGAGCGTCCCATTTAATGTTAGTGTATGTCATACACTGTTTTGCTTTCCATTCTATGGGATATATAATGCCACTAGTATTTTGTAGTCGGGACCGTAAAGATGCATTCCAATAAGTAACGGGGAAAATATTCCAGATATATTAGGTGTTGATGGTAGCCCACCGTCTGCCGGAGGTCATTTATTTGGCCCCTTTGTCAATCGCAATTAATTAACACGTGGTCATAGCTGCAACGTCTTAGCGACTTTCAACGACAGAAGTTCCTCAGGGTATCATTCTGTCACTGTTTCTGTCCCACACTAGCTATTCTTTTTAAAGTCTATTTTTAGGCTTCAGTGAATAACTTATTGGTCGATCTATTTTTTCGTCATTTAGTTGTAATTCGCCGTCTGAAACTTACGTGTTCTAATCATTTGCACATTGCAATAACCTATCACGTAGTTCACCACAGGACATTTCTCATCATGCTTAAAAGGAAAGTGATGAAATGTACGTAATCCGCAAAGTCCAACAAATCTGACTGATAGTTTATGCCACGATCATCTTGAAAGTTTTGGTGCACTCCTTCACCTTAAATATAGACTTTTGATAAGGGTGAGTTTAATCTGCCAATGGACACAAAATAGTTTCTACAGTGCAACAGAGGTAACTAGTTTCCGTCAGGGTACCGGAAAGAGAATAACACAGATAAGGAATGTAATTGAAAATCCACTCTTACTTTTCACACCGAAAAATCGGACGTCGCGAGCCGGAATCGAGCTGGCGACACTCAGCATACCGAGATAGCTCAGTTGGTAGGGGGTCTGCCCGATGTGCGGAGTGTCGCCAGTTCAATTCCGGCTCGCGGTGTCCGACTTTTCGGTGTGAAAAATACAAGTGCATTTTCCATTACGTAAGATTCAGGCTCCTCGTGCCAACAATACATTCGGTGAATAATATGGAATGGCCATTAAGCGAAAGAGGACAGTGAAACAACAGTTGTGAGAGATCTATGTAGAGAGACATATTATTGGCTGAGAATATAGTATTTTGGCACTACTTTTTTCAATAGGTAGATGATGAATATATCCCTAGTCACGCTAGTAGGAGAGAATGATCCAGATCTATACCGTCTTTTCTGTTAAGATAGGTGTCCATTGCTGAATCCCCATCTCGCGCCGTGCCCACGCAAAAATTCATGAAATCTCTACGGTGGTGTATCAACCCTACTTTTCGAAAGAAATGGTGATAACTTTTTCTTATCATGCGGTGACATAAATTACAATAGGTCACGGTTATCAGCGCAGTATAGGATCAAACAATCACCTTTTTACGTGGTGGCGGGTATAGACAAGGCTGAATGAATGCACCCTACGTGTGCCCCAATGACCTCGTCCGCGTAAGCGAAGCAGTCGCATCAGTCAACTTTAGGTCACTGCACACAATCGCGTTTAGGCTCAGTTGATTTCCTGGCCACACACACACACACCTTCCGGTGCACCAAACTCTTCCAAGGATTGGATTCATCCGGCGATCCCCGAGACTATCCCACCGTTGTCCGTGTTGCAGTCAGCTCATACACACACACACACACACACACACACACACACACACGTGCATTCACGAGCCAACAGATACACGATTACAACTATCCCGAATGAACACTAACAAACTCAAACGGTAACAAACTTGAATCACAGTGAGACGTAGTTAATTATGAAATCGGCCTTTCAAAAGACCGAGTAATCGTCCTCTAGTTGTGAGGAGAACAGGTATATCTTTCTCCGTGAATAATAGTTTGGTATTCGTGCTCGGGTAAATTATTTTGAAAGCCCGACTTGCGATGGGACAATGCTTGGTCTCGAAAAGCTGTCGAGCAATTGATGACCTGATTGATCTTTGCTCATTGATGATGCAACTTGATGCACTAGCTATTCATTGCTTACTGAAGCCCTACTGGAACGTGTTTAGCCATTCGATGACGTAACTGCATCTCCGTTCTGTCTGTGAAGCGCGGATATTTTTTGTGTTTGAAAATACCACCTTCCTGTGCCATTCTAATCCGTAGACACCGAGCCACCCTCCTATGAACACTTGCCAGCATAGCAGTTGGAATCTCCCTGCAAATAGAATGGGTTCGGGCCTTCATTCCATCCATTTTCTCATCGTAATATTGTTGTGTCTTCATCCGGTGTATACTGAGTTACTACGGCCATATTAGCTCCCATTCCGTAGAAACATATTTGCTCCAAGAACACGACCAAATGACGAAACTGGAGCTTCGAGCCTTCTTGTCTATTTTTAATGCTACGTCTGACCACTTTGATTGTATGGACTCCGGGAGGTGACGGATGATTCCCTTCATAGTAGTTGGACAGTTCAGGCTGAGTTCATAGCCCATTTGCGACAACAAAATTTCGCTCCTGCTTACTTCACTTACGAACCTTCGGAGACTGTTTACATCACCTGATTTGATTCCGTTACCGTCTAGCAATTCATCTAAAAGCTTTCAGCGAACTCATCCGGCCACCCGAATTGTTTCCAATATGTGTATTGCTCTCGCGTATCCTTCTGCTGTGGGTAGCGTCACACAGTCATCTATGGCTTCACCGACGCTGTAATCTTTCCCTACCATGGTGTAAGCTCCTAGCCACCTCTGCACGGAAGCTGCTGAGGAATTTCCATTTGTTTTGGAGTGCTATCGAATGTCACCATATCGATAGGCGGCATTCGATGAAAGATCGTTTTTCGATCCGCATTCTCCAATACAGTGCAACTAGCTGCTGTCTGACACTATTCCATGTACCTTCTAACCGAGTCTAACTGGTCTACATGCGCCACTTCTGGCTTCGCCTCTGCGGTCGAACCTTCATCTCTTGACTGTACGTGCCCAGAAAAGTTCATCTTTTCTAACTAGAGTTGACATTGCTTAATTTCCATCCTCTCCATCTCTCCTTTCAGAGACAGCTGTCGTTGTCTAATTGCTAACTGTTCCATTCCCATCTCAGATCTTTCTGCATCTTTCTTGAGGCGCCTCGACCTATTGCTGACCTACGACCCACCACCTAACCTCCTCTTGGCTACCTCATTCGCCCTACTAGCCATACCAAACAATAGGGTACAAGAGAAAACTGCTTACCTACTCCGTCTGCATGTGGCGAATTCGGTGAGTTGTTCCCTGAGCTGTCCTCATAAGCTTGGGAAGGGTTCAATGGTTCGGGTACAGCAGGTCGGGTTATTCTGCTCCTCTTTATCGGCATCGGAATTTCTTCAGTCGAATCTGAGATGAGAAACCGAATTGAGAACTGTTAGACCCACTAGCCAATTCCAATGCTACAGAGAGCTTCCGACGTGCAGACCTGTATAAGAGATACGCTCAAAGTCAGAAAACGAAGTCCAACCCAACGTAGGACTTATGTGCGTATATACGCGGTATTTCATGCGAATAATTACTACAAAATAACGAATCGTACAAACATTAATCCGTGGCGTTCTCCAGGGAGTTCACCTAGCAGTCTGTATCATAGAAACTGCGGGAACGAGCAACCGCAATCTAGGGCCAGCAGCGCAGTTCAGCCGACCACAGTTCCGGCTGCCTAACAAAGTCAACTGGCTGAGCAGAAGCGGAATATTGTTCCAAGAGTCGCACGCTGTCCAATCAGAGGTGGGGGTAGGAAAACAAGTCCAGCGAGCATAGTCGAACGGGGCCAACATGGGTCGCATCTGACCAAAAGGTCACAGGTGAAGGGTGTGCAAGGAACAACTTGTGCGTGTGTGTGTGTGTGTGTGTGTGTGTGTGTGTGTGTGTGTGTAGATGATGATCGATAAAAATTCACAGAAAGTCGATCGTAAACAAAGTGAACAGTGGCCCGGGGCAACGCTACGCAGAGAAGTTTGGCAAACAGGCATGGCAGAATCAACGCGGCCTTAGTTCTGACCGTGATATTGGCGAGTTCGTAGCCCCTTTTATTCATCGATTCATTTCAAATTTTAGCGTGGTCATTCAAGACACCTCGGACCCAAGTTGCCATAATCCAATCAAAGCTTCTGAAAAAAACCTATTGTCTACATGATAAGATAACCGTCAAGGTTTGTCACCAGGACTTTGCTAGCCCATGCCTCGGCAGTGAGTCATATTGGCAGAAGGGAGGCGTCTGAGAAGACAGTGACCGATGAGTGCCCTATATAACACGTAATGTTGACACAAAGTAAGCTGTTGATATCCAGTCCGGATAGACTGGTGCCAAGCTGTTTGACTCACAGTCGTTCACCCCGGGTCCCAGTCCCAGTTGCGGGGCTCGATGGATATGTACTGCACCGCACCGATGATGACCGTGAACATAACAGACAAGGAAGCTACACTATATTACCATGATTTTCAACGTGTTCTGAACGTTAATACTGCTACTACTGTTGAAAAGAATATGGGGTCGTGTGAAATTCGTAGTTAGTCTTGTTCAATCCAGAACCGACTTTAAACTGTAGTATGTAAGGACCAGTGTTCCTCCGCGGGGTTTGTTTGTGTTCTATCTGCAAAACACATAGAAGAAACATCCATGAGCCCAGGCTCAGTAAGTGTATCAACAGGGTCCAATACTTACGTTATTCGAATACCAAAATCACCGTACATGGCCTAGCCACTATACAGCTCCCCCCAGCGAAAGAACACTGTCCGCGGTGTTAAACACTCCCTCATCTCACCTAAAATAGGAGCATTCGGTTTATGGGGACCGATCATTGGAAAGGTTATTTCAAAATATCGATGGCCTCTAATCGCGCCTGAAAAAACTCGATTAACAAGGAAGCTGCCAAAGATTCCTTTTGTGTCTGGGAATGACTCTTCTCTGCAGTATTAGGAAGACGCAAGACACAGATGACTGGATATCCATCTTGTTCCAGAACTGCTTCTATCCCCACTTTGGACGCGTCAGTGATAAGCACGACCGGCTTGGATGGCGCAAATGGGGCTAGTGTAGGTCGGTTGACGATATTTCGAATACGACCACGTAGTATCTGTTCACACTGTTCGTTCCACTGCCACACATCGGACGACTGAACCAGAAACAATGGTTGGGCTCTTTTTGCAAAGTTCGGAATGAACCTGGAGTAGTTTTGCAGGTATCTAAGAATCGACCGTAAGTGAGCCTGATTTTTCGGTGACTCGATGCCAATCAGGGGTTTCAAACGATCTGCATCGGGTAGCTACCCGTTTGCATTGACAATGAAACCGAGGAAATCTAATTCGGTAACACCGAACATGCACTTAGGGGCTTTGATCGACATATTTCTTTCCACAAACCTCTCCAGCAACATTTGCAATCTGTGGTCGTGTTCTTCCCTCATGGACCCGAAAATAAGCCCATCATCTTGATGTTTCCTCAGCCCCCCAATATCATGGATCACCTCGTCTGTTGCAGCATGGAATATCACGGATGACACGTAAAGATCAAATGGCAAGAAATTGTATGGAGGAATTTGCAAGTATGCATCAGCCAGATCGAGTTTTGAGAAATAATTGCTACCAAGCATGCATTTCACTAAGTCCTCAGGTTCCACCATAGTTGCCGCTTTTATCCGTAAACGGGGACTCAAGGTCAATCGGTAATCATCACTAATCCGGGGTGTCTGTCCGTCACTCTTCATTGCCACCACAATCGAAGTCATCTAAGTGGATGATGTCACACACGCAATGATACCATTTTGCTCCATTTTGGTGAGCACCTTCAGAACGCCCGCTCTTTGGCCGTACGGCAACACTCGGCATTTCAGGAATACCGGATCACCATCCACTTCCAACGTCGTGGGCTCAACCGCCATGCCACCTTTGTCGTTGGAGCATTGTGCGATCACCTGCAGAAGAACAAGCTGATTCACCGGATTGTCGGACGTCGTTTTGAGGGTTGCCAATCCCTCCAAGGCACGCAGGCCTTCAAGCCCAGAATCGATGGACTGTCTACGGAAATCAGGAATCGTACCGGGGTATATTCGCTTTCCAACCGAATCATTAATATTGTCACCCAGCAGGAATTGATTGGATTCACTTGAAATCTTCAGCATGTATACCGGACAGCCATCAGTTTCCGGATCGTAAGGAGTTGCTTTCGTCACGTTGCACCTGCATTGACGATATATCCTGCGAATGTGACCAAGATATCAACAAGAATGGCATGCCGTATTTCAAAAGCGGCAGGTGGAACGTAGGTGAAATTCACCGAACGAGAAGCACCGAATCAGTTGTACTGGTTTGCTTTCAGGAATCACTTTGTTAGCAGGCTTCCGTTGAGGCGTCTTCTTTGTAGAGACTGGTTTACTGGGACGAATGTGTTGGTAGTGCACTACGAAATATACAGCAATCGCACCAGCTACGTCATCGAATTGTTCGCAGGTTGATCGGGCTTCGGAGAACGTAAGTTCGGGCTGCAGCAATAGCTTCTTTTACAACTCCGGATGATTTATGCCAGCAATGAGGCGGTCACGCAACTGGGTACAAATTGATCACCAACATTACTCTACTCGGCCTGTATCTGAAGTGTCAGGATGAATTCACGGAATTTCATTTTGGAACCACGAACCATCAAATGAAATTTGGCACTTTCGGTAGCCTAGAAATTGAACAGAACCACGTGGCCTAGCAGTAGAGCCTTCAACTCGTTGAATGGAACTGTAGCAAGGGCCCTCGGATATGTAAGGTTCTTCATCGACGAGTACAATGAACGGCCGCCAGCCGCCAAGAACAATGCAGTCTCGTTCTCCTTCTTCACATCCTTTCGTATGCTACACCATAACTCAAAACCTCCAATCCGGTCTTCAATTTGAGATGCACTAGCATGCAGGTTCAGCTGTTCAATACTGGGCAGCTCCATAAACTGAAGTGATAGGATGTACTGAAATTGCCCCCACCCAGAACTACGCGAACGGCAGTAGCAAGAAGACCAAGACTGCGAAATAGCACTTTATTTGTATTGCACAACCAGTTTGTATAAATATGTTACATCAAAGAAGATAATCGGTAGACCCGAAGGTAACCAATCACAGGGAGCTTTTGCCGGACTTGTCCGCGGTGATCCTGATTGGTTGAGACTCATCCGCGTGCGTTGCTACGACGCTGTACCTGGCCGTATCATGTATGACAGCTGCTGAATCACCACACCTACGGAAACGATAGATCGATTTTTTCCTGCAACAGATTAAGTCGAGCGCCTATACATACTGCAATCTCGAATAACTAAGCGGTAAAAACGTGGTCAACTGAGCTGTCCATGAGCCCCTCTTTGGACGATTTACGAATGAATCTTTTCTAACACCGGTTGATCAATAGTATGCCGTTCAACACAAATGGCGAACAAGCTTGTGTTCACTGTTTCCTGATCACTTCGAGGCCTCATATTATACTCGACTAATGTCAAATTAAAACGGAACAGAAGACGAAATGGTGCAGTTAGTTGAAAAACATGGAAGCAGCTCACAGGAGTGTTCTCCAGATCAACTTCTGGACTGAGAGTGTGTAATTTATGCGTTTAGTTTGATCAGCAGACCTTTGATGGTCTTTTGGCGGTAGACCAGTGCGTGCGCGAGCGGGTTTTGAGTGCATAATGAAGGATCTTAGGAATGAATGCACAGAACTCGATACTTCACCAGTCTCAACGGCCTTATTGAAACCTTGTTGATTAAACAGAACACTTCAGTCACATTCACTGAGTCAAGAAGGTTCAACAGTTCGGTCCACTGGAACTTTCGTCGTCCACACGCAACGATGAGTTTCTCATAGACATACTTTTCCGGAAACACTAGAACGGCCTATCGATTGGAAACATGAACTGGGATGAAGCTTTATTGTTTATTAACAGCGTAGTGGAAATCGTTTGTAGGTTGTCAACGTTTCGGTCACTACGGATAACCTTTTCCAAGACCGGTTTTACAACCGAAACTAGAGTAGACTACGGCACACATGAAGTAAGAAACCGATTCGCCCATCTTCATTTGGTTTCCAATCCATTATGCGGACAGTAAAGGTAAGCTCGTAAAGTGTCATAGAGAGGTGAAAAGGATTATAAATGCTGAATACAATGTATTCAGAATGCCTAAGTACACTCTGGACAAGTCGAAGTTCGCAACCACCTATCCCAGTGTTGGTTAACAGCTAAAATAGGGTTTTCACTGCGAGCTGACCGTACTCGAATAGGTTTTTTAATTAACCTCTCTGTGCAGTGCATATACGCACCCCAGCGCTTCATGTCATACGAAAAAATTTCGAAAGGTAATCGAATTCGGACACCGACTTTAACCGGGCACAAACAGAAGTACGTCATAAGACGGAAACGGGTTAGTTACTTGAGTTGATGAGTCACATGACGTCAGGATAGTGAACTGAGAAATCAAATGGGATGCGGCCAATCAGTGATACAACGCGTGACCAAATGAAGAACAGTGGTTATTTGACCCTTGACCGGATTATGGAGATTATTCTTTGGTTGTACAGCTGCTTTCTATGTTCGAGTAGGACAGTAATTTATTAAGGAAAATCAAACCCAAAGATGTTTTCATTCTATGTCGCAGTATGGGTTGGGAAGAATGAATAAAATCCACAAGAAAAGAGTCGAACTGATTTGAGCACGGCAAAGCTCAATCTTGTCCGGTCTCGTGTCAAGCACGGCAATAATGACGCTGTTTACCACGAAAGTGTGTTATCTAGCATTTTCCAGTTCTCAGTTATTTTAGTGTCTTCCTCGACTGGTCGGTAAAAGAACTTCGTTCTTCAGATTGAACGTGGTCAATCTGATTATCACTAGAAAGTCTGTATACAAATGAATGTCGGAAACTGAAGGAGATTGCTTGCTTGTGCACTGAGACAATAAACCACGTAATGCCCGTGCAGTCACGACTACTAGTAAGCGGTTGATGGATGGTGTGTTGTCCGTAATCGATAACTAAGGGTTATTTACTCACAAATATGGAGACACTTGACCACGTTGTCTGTAGAAGTGTCGTTATCACTATTTCAAGTGAGTGAACACATCAAAATTCCTAGAATGTAACCACATGCACCATTCCAATCCATTCGGACGATCCCCACATACCGTTCAGAGTCAGCACGGATGATGTGTTTGTGACATGTGTGACACATACACACACACTCAGGCAATCCAAATTAGAGTTCTGGTTAAAGCTCGTTGTACTGCTGATGAATCTTAACATAGTTGAAATAAGTTACCGGTGAATGCTTACATGGTTTTGAATGGTCATCTAATGATGTGACATTTCATGAACGACTTCCGTGCAGCACCGTCACGAATCCTGTACACTCCAGTTGGCTCGCCTAGTAACGAGTCAAACAGAAAGTGCATATGCTCCCACGAATGATGTGATTTTATTAGATTTGTTCTCTCTTTTTTGCGTATTTATTTGCACTCTGATCCACCAATACACCAGTTTCTTCCTTCAATGTAATCCAGGCATTTTACTTTTTTCATCAGTGATCTTTATCCTATTTGGCTGGTAATAGCAGTTCTTTCAATCCACCTACTGACCACGGGCGTTGGCAAAATATGAGTTGTGTGAAACAATTTGG
Organism: Fasciola hepatica; assembly: GCA_948099385.1. Lineage (NCBI taxonomy): Eukaryota > Metazoa > Platyhelminthes > Trematoda > Plagiorchiida > Fasciolidae > Fasciola > Fasciola hepatica. The sequence goes on along the minus strand of CANUEZ040000112.1, from coordinate 1,030,676 downwards.
AATTTGTCTCTTTTCTTTTGAAGTAACCAGAAGATCCAATAGTTCACCACAGAGGCATGCACACTAGGTGCACGAGTTTTGACAGGAATCATAGATTTGTTTAACAAATTGATTCTTACTGTCACACTAGTCATTCAATCATTCAAAGCGTATCTGTTTGATTACATAACCAGTATCACAATCGAACGATCATACATTTAATGTCGAGCGTCAAACCTCATCAAGTTGCGCACTCAGACATTAGCGCAACATGTGATTATTCACATGTTTCTCATTTATTAAGAGCATTCTGTTTGTCTCTTGGTTTCCGTCGACCTCATTGTTACTGACACGTCAACAAACTCATCTAAGTTATTACCTAATCATTTTGTGTAATAGCAAACAAAAATGGTTTACCAAACACATGTTTGTGTAGAGTAGATTCTGTTCTGTTCCACGACACGACAACGACAGAGAGAAAAACTTACTGGTGCGTGGGCTATGGTATTAGAAGCGCAAGCAGAATTTTCCGAAAAGCTCATATTAGTGTTAAACCAGGGTCGCATCCTCGTCAGGGTTATTGATTATCAAGTCGACAGTTAACCTGATCGTAGCTAGCGTACATGTGATTGGCTCACTGCGTGCCGGGCCGATGCAGTAATACTACATACTCTTTAGTGCCAACCAAGTGAGAACTTCGTCTGATCGCTCCGAACCAAGCTCTTCATGATTCGGTCGCGAATGAGTAATATTGTCCCGAGGCTTTTCTGAACGCTTCTCGTCCTGTACTCTTGTGGTTTCCGAGTTCTCACTAAAGTCTCCGTAGTTGGTGGCTGTTTACTAACGAAGCATCACTCTATTAACAATTGTAGTTATCGATCACATCCATACATTCCCCGTCTCGTTAGTCTAACACGATAAATCGGCATCTATGTGCTTCGTGGAATCGGATCCAGGGGACACTTTATCCCGAACTTACAGTACTCAAGCGAGCTTTTTATTTCCCGAACGAATTTAGGACTCTGACCGTTTGCACTATGAAAGGCAAGACAATCTTTGAAAAAAAATTACTTACATTCTACCATTCAAGGACAACACCGCAGCGGATTACTTTCAACGCTGAGAGATCAGATACGTGTTCACTACATCACCAACAATCCAGTACCAAAGCAAAGAAAGATATGTTCGGATGGGATTATTTAGCAATCCAATTGCACCCGTAGTTTTTTTAAGTAGGTCGAATGACAAGAACTATAACAGTGCATCAAAGCACACCACCCATACTGGCCTAATCACGGAGCAAATTGAGCTTTCCTAAGATTGATCGGCGTACCAGGTTTCAATCATATGCACCACCGATATGCAGTCGGACTTCGTAGCTGTTTACCGGACCCCAAAATAAGGCTTCCAACAGCGGTAACCAACGAGGCAATTATCATCTGAATCTCCAAGCCGACAAATCGTGCATAAAATCACTAAAAAATAGCTGCCCTCATCGCTATCAGTAGCCCCAGTAGAAGTACGAAATCCCTGTGCTGTGCCGGTTTTACCTGAACTCACAGTAAAGGATATTCCTGGGGAGTGGGTACACGCCCCAGGCTTCGGATTTCTAATACTACTGCTGAGAACTGTAGGAGTAACATATCTGGACTTTTTCTGATTTTGTATGCACCTCACAATTACTTGCGACTTAAGTGTGGGATTCTCGCAAAAAATGGGTTGCATCGTCCGCTTGAGAAAACGACAAACAACATCGGAATCTGCAAATCCTATATTCAAAGGTACTATTATTAACCACGGAGTGATCGGATAAAGCTGCCTAAGCAAACCGTTAGCGGTATATAAACCAACATGAACTCACTTAGTATGATCAAACGAGTCATGTTGGTCAATTTAGCAGTACCCTGCATCGAAAGACCGATTAAACTAAAAAAAAATTATGTAATATCTGATCTGCGATGTTATCCATTGGCACCGCGTTTATTGCGAGCCCGTTTGCGGTTTGACCTTGTACATTTACTTTGGTTTCCTGAATGTGAGAGACTTCAATGAATCTAATCCAGTTGGAACAACCATTAACGGTTCATATGTCACGCAATTACTTGCGAGTAGTGTGGGATTGTTTAATTTTTCCTTTGATTGACTGTGGAGAAGACCTGATTGGTGGGAGGCATTCGCTTGGAGTTAACTAGGTCCGGAACCGTGTCTCCATTTGAAAGCTGTCGGGCATTTCTGGCTGTAATAGAGGTCGACATCTATACAAGCTTAACTTGGTGATTCGGATCAGCTCGAACGGGAGCGGGGTGGCGCAGTGGTAACACACACGCCTTCGAGATGGGAGGGCCCGGGTTCAAACCCTGGGTGTGGCGGAGGATATGCACCACTGATGAGCTCTAACAAGAGCGAAACTCGAGTCTGGTGCTTCCGAGTGCAGGTTGGTCGGATGACCTGAGGTTTGCGCGTGAAACGTGGAGTCCAAAAGGACAGTCAATCAAACGAAAACATTAACGGTTCGTCGCAAAAAATGGGTTGCATCGTCCGCTTGAGAAAACGACAAACAACATCGGAATCTGCAAATCCTATATTCAAAGGTACTATTATTAACCACGGAGTGATCGGATAAAGCTGCCTAAGCAAACCGTTAGCGGTATATAAACCAACATGAACTCACTTAGTATGATCAAACGAGTCATGTTGGTCAATTTAGCAGTACCCTGCATCGAAAGACCGATTAAACTAAAAAAAAATTATGTAATATCTGATCTGCGATGTTATCCATTGGCACCGCGTTTATTGCGAGCCCGTTTGCGGTTTGACCTTGTACATTTACTTTGGTTTCCTGAATGTGAGAGACTTCAATGAATCTAATCCAGTTGGAACAACCATTAACGGTTCGTCGCAAAAAATGGGTTGCATCGTCCGCTTGAGAAAACGACAAACAACATCGGAATCTGCAAATCATATATTCAAAGATACTATTATTAACCACGGAGTGATCGGATAAAGCTGCCTAAGCAAACCGTTAGTGGTATATAAACCAACATGAACTCACTTAGTATGATCAAACGGGTCATGTTGGTCAATTTAGCAGTACCCTGCATCGAAAGCCCGATTAAACTAAAAAAAAGTATGTAATATCTGATCAGCGATGTTATCCATTGGCACCGCGTTTATTGCGAGCCCGTTTGCGGTTTGACCTTGTACATTTACTTTGGTTTCCTGAATGTGAGAGACTTCAATGAATCTAATCCAGTTGGAACAGCCATTAACGGTTCGTCGACTGCGGCGGTTCTCTGATTGCTACTTCCCAGCTGCAACCTAACTAAGAAGTCAAAATAATCACCAGTATGGCCAAGTAGGAAAAGAGCTAGACTAACGATAGTAGCTTAATAATTAGGTTGTGTGAATGCAAAAGCTTCACTTGTCGTGATAAGTAGTCGTATCATCCCGCCGATAATCACTGGTTGTATGGGTCGGGTGGAAGTTCGGTGAAGCAAAAATAATCAGGTGCAATGGTCTGGCTCTCAATACATTTGATCCATTTCAGAAACTGTCCACTAAATGGCGCTTACCCTATCAAGATCGATGTAAATTTTGATAAGTGGTATATGTCTACTTAGTAGAGTCGACATCATCCATCTGACTACGGGTTGGATCTGGTTATTGCATTCTGTCCAATACCCAGCATACTGTGATGAAAATAATGTTTGCATATTATTAGCTTCCCGGCACTTATTTCATTTAAGCCATCAAATCGGTACGATAACCAGGTTGGATAGTTCTGGAAGAGTGCATTGTAACTGTGATTATTGTGTGAACGGTCATCGGTGGCTAGCTCAACTCTGGACATGATTCATGTGACCCGGTGATTGAGGAAGGTTCCGATAGTTACGGTTAGATATCAGTTCGAGTAACTTAGGAGTATGTTGGGCATGTTGACAAATCCTACTTGACTTGATTTCACAAAACTGAAGTGAACTATGATAAAGTTGCGAAACACAAATTTCCCCGGTTTTGTGCCCATTAACCAAAAAGGACATTTGACATCTATGGATAAACGCATATGATCTGATGATACACCGGATGCAGAGCTACTGGCTATTCACAACACCGTCAGCAAACGGCTACCCGGAGGAATTTATCAACTACGATATGTGGTATAAACGAACGACAGAAAGGTTGCCAGGAGTAGTTAGGAAAAATTTATCTGCCAGTCTGCCGTTCAAAGGCGAAGCCGCTGCTGGGAGGACTTGTAGGGTTCTGTGTGCTGCAACCAAAACTACACTTAATGGGGCCATGCTAAGATGTCAGTTTTCGGCTTATCTTGCCATCAGATGAAAGAACGAAGATAAGCTGTCTCTGTTGACCATCTCAACGACTATCTACCATAGAATGTATTGGCACGAGGAGCCTTAATCTTATATAATGGAAAACCCACTTGTACTTTTTACAGCTAAAAGCAGTAATTAGATTTTGACATCCGGCAAAAAAACATCCGATTTTCCGCTTTGGATGGTGTTTGGTACCGAGATTCGCTAGCTAAAGTTTCAAAAGTGCCATGTAACGAATCTAAGACGATCAGACGCCGAACACCAGCGATTAGTACACGGGGCCTTAACCCTGAGCTTTGCTCGCAAAGGAAGCTAGTGCGTGTCTTTGAATCTCCTTGGCCAAGGACTGATGACGTCACTCGCGACCACATCGTCGATCAATTGTTTACACGATAACACTCACCACATTTCCCCTCTACCAACCAATCGGTTGGTCGACTAACTGATCGGATGATAAACCAGCTGATAGACATATCGACTGTCCCTTTACCCTACTCTGTTCTCACGACAAATGAATGTGATTGCAACGGCTCGAAAATGAATCGTCGAAAACATGTGTTGGCTTACGCTACGTGTTTTGATCTAAATCACGAGTCTTTCCAACACTGCGAAATCACTATTTCAACAGACTCCAAAACGATTCACCATGCAACATTGACGCTCAAGTCACCGCTGAAGGCCAAGGAGACAATATACGGCTGTGACTGTCACAATCGGCGGGGGTGTCATTTACTAGCTAATGTGCAGCGACAAGGGTTCAGTTAGCCTCCGCTCTGCGAATTTCACCTTCGGCCAAGGCGGTTGAAATCGATTCTGTGTGAACGGGTCAAGACTTAATGGACGAATAGCGATCATCTCAGCCGTGACCAGGATTTGCAGTCGGACTGCATTTGATCGGTTGGGGAAAGGGCCGCGCTGTGCATCACAACACCACTCAGAAAACCCTCACCCCACCCACCCACTGCAACAATGAACTTAAATCCAATCCACGGTTAAACAACTGCAGCCTTGACACCTTTACGATATGTAAAACCAAGATTAGGAGTCACTCCAGTTTTGTTGTTCGAACGTATATTGTCGGGCTTCGCGAGATGCACGCTTAGTTGCCTGATAAAATCATACAATTAGGATTAATCAGTTGCTGCAGTGATGGGAGAGCGCTAGTGCTGATTTTAAACAAACAGCTGGGATCCAGCGCGGGTAATACGGTGGTTGGGTGTCCGGTTCAAAATCATTCACCCCGGGGTTCGTATCCCAGCGGGGGCTAGGTGAATTATGCACTACCGATGGTTCCTAAAAACCAGAATAAACAGCTAACAGCTGTTTATATGATTTGTAATGTTGATTTGAATCACATTATATGCAGTATAAAGAGAAGCGAAGGAACATGTGTAACCAGTCGGTCAGTGTGCCGAAAAATCGACCGATAAACAGCCACGCTGGTCTCAGCATGGAGGAGGAAGAGCCAAACCAAGTTCTAATGTTGTCTATCTTCTAAATCAGATCGGGTTGATTCGGCAACGTCACTTATCATCCTGTAAAAAGTTACGCCGAATGAGTCAAAAGCAATCAGATGTAGAACACATGCGATGACCGAGGTAATTAGTGTACAACTACCATGGCCCAATCTGTGTGCATAAAAGAAGACGAGCAAGACACATGAACTCCCGTGATCAAAGGCCGCTGACGTCACCATCAAACGTAATGCCGATTCAGGCCAAAAACTGACACTTTACCCCATCATTAACCGTGCACATCTACCGAGGCCCACCATAACTCAAGTCGCGGTAAACGACTGAGTCGAATACTCAATCACTAGGCTATTTTGGTTGGCTCTCAGCAGTTTGTTTGAAGTATTATTATTATATATGAATAATACACCTCTTCCTTATTAACAAACAGTTCAGCCAATCTCCCCTCGCTCTACCTTATCGTTGGGACTTGATCACAACTTCGTTTCTTGACTATGTAAACAATTCAGATCACGGACAAACCCATTAACGTAACCAGAACACAGGATGTAGGCGGACATGTTTTCAATGATTTCATCCTCAAGTCATTACAATTACACCGCCAGAATAAGATATGTGGCCACGACAACACCTGCAACTCCATGCCAAAACAAAGATAGGCCACCTTTTTGGCCTCATCTTTGATTATTTCCCAATTCAAGTGCACTTGTGATGCTGCTTATTTGGATCGAACGACAAGGCAGTTGTCTGAACGCATCAAAGAGTACCACCCACAATGACTTAGACGCAAAGGGAACGAATCCATATCAAGTTCCATTGTCGCACACCTAGTTGAAACCCGCCACTCGATAGACATCCACTCGGCCTTTACATATGCTCCGCATAGTAAAACCTGCATTAAGAGCAATCAGGCTTCGAAAACTAGCAACTGCCGAAGCAATTAGCATCCGTCTTTTGAGACCAGAACTATGTGCGCAACGAAAGTTGGTCGAGCACTCCAACTGCACTGGTCAACAGTCGATTACATCATACATGGGCGTGGTTGTGACGTAAGTTAATCATCACCTACGGCCCAAGTGTTACATGGTCAAAGCTGACCCGTCCACCTGCTCGTCATTTCTCCCTATTCCAAAAACTCAGAATTCTTCCAATTAGCTTCCTACAATTTTCGTTACCAATATAAACAATTACCGTGATGTATCGAAATAAACCTGGATGAATGATGAAAACCAATGTTTTGGAATTCTCTGTTCGAATTTGTGTCGGAAAAGGGACACTTTCAACAACAGATAAACTGAACCTTTGATCTGATTGCTACATACTCTGACGAACGATGCACGCCTATGATGGCCATTCCGATAAATGCGAAACATATGCCTGACAATCAATGCAACCAGTTCAAATCAAGTGTTTCGCCTCGGGGCTCATCTCGTCCTTTAAAAGTGCACTGCCACGGAAACTTACAAGGTAATATCGACGATCCGCAGCCACCTCGGTAACCTCGAGCTTATTGTGCGGTCAAATATCGAACGTGGACGACTAATCTCGCCACGTTATTCCGCAGAGTTTTGCCATGTGCAACAGACCAAAGTCCGAGTTGAGTTCATTCAACCATTAACCTCGCCCTTGTGCTTTGGTTTAAGTTGCTACCTGGCAGCATCATCCAGTTGAGGGAAGAATGAATGGAAGCGATCTGTGCACGTACAGTTTAAGATCAGCAGGATTCGTTAAACGGGACAGTATCATCATCATCATCATTCTCACCGGAAGTGCCGTGATCGAATCAATATATCAGAACATACAGCACACTTGGATCAGCCCAAAGTACGATTACGCAACATCGAGTTGACCTGACCTGGTCATTCAAAATACGATTACGCAACTGGAACGCAAAACCGCTGGCGTTCAGTGAAGCTATGTTGATCTAGACAAAAAATCCAGCATCCGTTATCGCGAGGTTCACAGAGTGACTGAATACCTTCCGAAATGGCTTTTGCACTCCATGACCAAACAATAAACGTCAGGCAATTGAAAAATGCAGACAGATCAGAATGAAGATGAATTTTCGAAATGGTACAAATAAAAACGACCAGCAGGAGATTCAGAGAAGAAGAGCAGAGACAATGCCATGACCGACAACGATGGCGTGAACGAGGATTACTGTCACGGGGTTATTGTCGCTTGGTAATCAAGATCTTGATTAGCGGTCACTTGTACCACTTGGGTCTGGTTGGACGAGCTGCAAAAGAAGGTGATGAGGGAAAAATGAATGAGGGTGACATAAATTGCATAAGCAGCATCAGAACAAAAAGTACTATCAATGCAAAATTACGTGACTTCCGGTATCCTGTCGACCGATTTTAGAACACATACCCGGTTAGCCTACGGGTTACGAAGTTCAGTGGATGTTATTGCACAAGTGGTGTGTAACTGAAGTAGCTCTAGTATGTGCCTAATCACTGACTGCGGCATACGAAGGTCGACAGTGGAAGGGGGACTTCACCAAAGCAACGGCCTTATAAATTTACTGAACGGAAAAGATTGGTTCGAAATGCTAAAAAATACGCCCTTTCAAACGTGATCGTTAATTTCGCTCAACCGCTCCAAGAATCGGACTGCTTTGTTAAAATATGACTGAGGCCTTTTCGGCAAAAAGGGTATATATGAACAAAACACACTAACCAACGTGCACATTCTGGGGACGTGGGTCGAAAAACAGGAATACTCCCTTTTTTATTTCACTTCTGCGCGCGAATGCAATAAAGGAGGCATAACCAATGGTCATGAGGTCAACTTTAATGTCAAGAATAAACGGTAACTATGACACTGAAATTTGGTGTGAAGATTCACTCAAGGCTCCAGTAGATCAGACGAGGTCACCGGCCGAACAACAACGATGTTCTTTTTGGCATCAATTCGACTGACGTTAGTGGGGTTTGAACCTGCTTCCTCATAGATATGAGGGTCTTATACCACTTGACCACTACCTGGCGTTTCTGTGTGCACATGACCATTGGAATGAAACGTATCTTTGGATACATCTGGTTACATTCCAGTTTATACAATCAGTATGCGTGATTGCAGTGTAGGTGGTATACTATATCACCTCAGGGACCCGCCAAACTACCAGTAATGACCCTAAGACTTAGAGAACCAAATACGGCATCGACAGGTCGGGCGTCGCAGCAGCCCGGGTTACAGCGCAGTTCTGTCGACCACTAAAATGATCGATCGTTGCGGAGTTCAACCTTTTCACTTAGGACCTTATGGTTAAGAACTTAAATCGCTCGTGGTCGGTGATGAGTGAAATGTCCGGATGTGAGGTTTTACAGCCCAAGCGGTTGTTGGAAGAATGATGCTAGTTGATCGTTGGGAGGTGACCGAGGAAGAGGACTGACCGTAGGCGTGTGAAGTAGCTGCAGTCATTCGGCCTACCTCAGAATAATTGGAAAGCGCAGCTTTGGGAATTCCCATGCTTCGATACGATAGAGAGATAATGACGTGATTCACCAAGGTGTACTGTGATCTCGATAGCTGGATGACTAAGAAGTTCTCTTCTCAGCGGTGACATACAGTATGTAGATGATGGGTCTGCGTGTTATGTCGCACGCATATGTTCGATCGCCAGGTCATCTCTGTCCTAGACAGTACAAGTATACTGACCTTGACTGTCCAGGGTTATTGCCCATTACCTTACCCTTTTTCCTTACAGGTTAATACACACTACTAATCACAGTCACGGTTTGCGTTCGCAGTGCGGTCATTCCTGAGTACGTCCATCTAATGTCATAACACTGTGGTGTTTTATAATGAATGTGCACCCTGTAGCAGGCCTAGTGACGAATTCGTGAGTACACTTCGAAAAGATCGCTACAGAGATAGTGTGTAGTTTCGATTGATCGTTGCATCGTGGACGGTAACGGTCCGCAATCCCAACGAACTGATGGACAACACAAAATGAGCGTATGATCTCAGACATGTCATATTGCCGGTAGTCTCTACCACAGGTCAAATAATTCCATTCATCGTAACTCCCATAATAACCAGTTTATGTAATGTCTTTGAGCAGAAAGCAGAAGCTTAAGATGGGCACAGTGGAGGATGAATCGCCTGTAAGTTCAGTAGATCATGAAAGTCATTGAGCTGTTTGAAGGAGATTGACTTTGCATAAATGATTATAGCTCGCAACTCATGCTGCATGGGAAAGATTCCCGATACTGTTAATTTATAGTATGGAAAATAAATTATGTCGAGGCCAACCTAGCTAGCTTGTTGAGAGTAACCGTGAATGTGTATGCAACTGATGTATATTCACCCTAGCATAGCCATTAGAACGTTATATCTACGGCATGATAAGAAGTTTGCGCACCGCTTCCTAGTTCAAAAGTAGTGACCTTTGGGAAGGTCTACATCAACTGTCTTGCTACCTTACCGCAGTAATTGGGTTTGTGTGCCACGACAATCCCGAGGGCCATGTCGATTGGAGCGCAAAGCGCCCCTCCAGTGTCACCTATGTCGGACAGAGCGAGGGCCAGACAAAAGCAACGCGGCGTTTTTAGAAGGCGTGGAGGGCTTTTCGCCTGGCAGTGAACTCTCTATATAAAGACCTCAGAGGCCCATAGACGCTAATGTGACGTGCGCAAATATGGCCCGCCACTAAATAAAGCATTTGTCTCTTACCTCTTATTCGGCTATCATGAGTGAGGTAAGGTTCCCTAGGGCGCACTGGGCATCCTCGAATGGCAGACCGCCATCCGAATGGCGTATGAACTGCTCGTTCGGTCACCGGCCCACAACACACAAACTTCCTGACAGGTAGCACTTAGTTGTGCACAGGCTAGAAAAGACGAGTGACGCCACGCCGTACCTAATTCCCACGACTCTTCATGAACAGTTCCTCAACACACACTGCTAATGGGCAGGTGTCATTCGGGACATCCATGACGCCGGCTCATCCTCTCGCACGAGTAAGTAAGAAAAGCAAATTGTGTGCCGACTAGGAACATGCACATGAGTGCAGTGGAGTACATGCTATGGTTCCAAAAACCCGTTGAAGTATCAGGAACAACCCAGCAACTTGAAACCGAAACTTGGAATAGGAAACCATATACGACCCTTATAGGCGTATCTACGAGCCGAGCGGCAGCAGATGGCTGTCTAAGGCCATCGTAACCGGCAGTAATGGGGTTCGAACTTCGCACCTCGGAGATGATAGGTATCCAAGTCCCTAAGAAACAGGTAGCTGCAAAATGGCCATCGACGGCACCAATTACCAAAACACTTCTCTGCAGTGCAATTGGAAGCGTTAAGCTCGGGCATTGTCCCCGAAATGGCTGCAATACAGCTAAATACGTTTCCACTTCGTAAGTTGAAGACCTACTACTTTTCTGACGAGGACGCCGCCGTACAACAAAACAAACGTGCACCGACCGTTTCCTACGCCGGTAATGTGCAATTCACAAACACCAGAGTTTCACGTTGAGTGAATCATTTCACAAATCATTTGACAACAATTAATGGCGGAAAATCAAACTCCAAACGTCAAAAAGATACGTTCGGTTGCACACATTAGAACAACGTGCTACAGAGGTTCGCATTCCCGCCATCACCGGTTACTTTGATGGTAGACAGTAATCCACTGTCGTCCGGACCGTTACCTCACCTGACCTATCTGGACCTAATGCGGTTCTCCACTCCAAGTCTCAGGGTCCGGTTGCCGGTTATCCCTAATAGTGCAGTGGGCCTTTGTGGCTATGGGATGCACACCCCTTCCATCGCATTCATGCGTAAGCATGCAATAGAAAAAGCTTATGACGTGGAAATTCAAGTCCATTGTAGTGAAGTTCCTTACACCCAAAACATAATACTTTCTGGAATGAAGTGCAGTCGATTCGCAGTGTTACGTCCCTAGATCGGCAGTCGTCGAGCGGTTTAGAACGCCTGCTTACCATCTCGGAGGTCAGAGGTTGGAATCCCTGCACTGACACCGCTCACTTTGGTGGTAGACGGTAATCCACCATCGCCTGGCTCGTTATCAAATCTAACACACTAGGACCTTATGTGGTTCTCCACACCAAGTCTCAGGGTCTGATTATTGGTTATCCATAAGAGTCCACTGGGTCTTTGAGTCTATGGGGTATATTACTCCTTCCATTGCACTCATGTACAGACATATAATAAAAAAGGAATAACTATGAATACTTATTTTTATCATTTCAACCCAGAACACATCCCAAAAAGCACATTCATTTCATTTCAAACGAACACAACACATAAAACAGAATATAAAAACAAATTCGTACACGACACTGTGTCGCTGTCTCCCACGGTGCTACTATGTGAAATGCCAATGTTACATTATGATTTATACAAGCGCGCTTCCCATTATGGGCCGATTTTTTCTTGGGTGCAAGCAAAGCAAATCACGTAATAATATAAAGGACAATAGGAAACAATGTTACCACGAATAAAATCTAAAACACCGAGTAATTTTAGGTTAGGTTCCAAAAATGCTCATCAACCCATTCGACCTTGCCTACGGCTACACGCGCTAAAAAAGTAAGGTAAACTCATTGCTCACTGCGACCTTCTACTCAGACGACTAGCTCCATTGCGTAGCAGTTTCACTCAGGAACGACGTTCCAGGGTTAGGCCAATACTTCACGTGGACAGACCACGTAACAAACAAGGGACGTGCTCAAGCAGCCTTGTACCGCAGGTCTCCACTGATAAATGATACAACGAACGTAAGCAAAGTGAATGGACAACGAAAAAAGTTACGCTTGTGTTTGGCGACGGCGGCAAGAAAGCCATTATAAAAGACGAAAACCTGTCATGTGAATAAGGTGTATTCCGGTGCGGTAGTCTTGTGTAATGAGTTCGATGCGAACAAAGACCGATGCTCACAATACCACGGAGACTTGGGTGTATGTTCGCCTGTGTCCTGATTACTCGAGCACAGACACGCAACGGCCACGGAACACAGTTCGCCTCGGAACAAGTTGCATCCAAGTCTCGTCGATGCATAAATCATGTGAGTCCATGGCACATGTGGGACGGATTTCAGGTGTTTTGTTTATTGTTGTTTGCAGTTAAAAATTGTTCAACGTATTGGACATGCACGGAACAGACAAGTGGGGTCAATTATTCTATGCTACAGGATAATGGGGAGGGTCAAAAGAGCTTAAATGCTACTGGGTTCTGAACGCAAAGATTAATGTATAACGCTTCCGCTGTAGTAAGGGCGCAACAGTTTACCAGTCTGGACTATCTACCACGAAAATTGTAAATCGGACGATGAAATTCGAATTCAGTGAATGACTAGACTCAGTAAAATGCAGACACAACAGTAGTTGGCCAGCCAAGCCGAACAGTGTTCACGAGTGCGTTCGTATGCACCACGGGAACAGATGGATTGGTATCGTGCAAGAAATGCTATGTTAAACACATCCTGTTTTTCTGCGACTAATTTTGAACCAAACCACTTAAAGTTACCATATTTGACATGCTGACTTGTTAATCAACTACTATGCCAAATATACACACGTGTTTTAAGCATGAAACAGATGAATTGATACATCCCGAGTAAAGTGCCTGAGAGGGTGCGAAATGCTGTTAAATCCACTCCTGAACGAATGGCAAAAACAACCAGCCGCTCACGAAAAAGTCATCTTTATTGCTGATGACTGAAACATAATGTCCTGAAATGCTTCCAATTATATTCCGGATAGTCTCAAGAGTTATATCCTGTCCCATTCGTTGATAATGACAGATCTCAACTCGTGTGGAATGACGAAGACTCTTTCATCCACGTAGACTCGTCTTCCCAACAGACCCCGGACATTTTCAATCGGGTTAAGGTGTGGACTGTGAGCACATCATTTCATGGTCTGGATGATGTTCCGGTACAGTAGACACACTCCGGTGAGGCTGGCTGTAAGTGTGGGGCATTGTCACGTTGAAAAACCAAGATCCTTCGTCGACTTTTCAGAATCATCAGGAGTAAAATATTACTCAATGCTCTGATGTATGAATCAGCGGTCTGCTTCCCTTCTAAGACCACTAGCTGAGTTCTATCATCTTTAAAAACCGTCCCCAGACCACTGCACAGTCATCACCGAAGACTCGACGATTGAGGTCCAGCATGCTTTTCCTGAAGTTGTGCCAGTAGTAGTAGGTATCACATCATTTCATGTTATGTGGTTCCTGTCACATTCTTCTCTATCTTGCAAATGACGGTCAGCCATCCAAGGCATTGATTTCATCTTTCTGTACAGTATGTGCTGTAGAGTGTAGGGGTTGTTGAGGCCGCCGAACGCCTATTTTCAGTTACAAGGATCTGTGAAGTTTCGATGCACTCGTTAGTTGGTTCGAAGCACTGCGCAAGGGTCTTCCCATGACCTTCTCGGAATTTTTTCCTGAATTCCACATTTTCTCATAAACACGTAGTCATTGGGATCCTTCAGAAAATTGCGAATAACTATTTCCGATCCGTAAATTCCCTTGGAAATCTGGCGTGCGCTCTCATCTCCGAGTCTTCGTATGCGAATAATTTTCCATGTTCTATCCTCCTCGTACCATCACTCTGTTTGGATAAATGAAAGGTCGCTACTACTAGTCAGAATGTATAGCTTGAGTACACCTCGTTCATGAATCATATGTGACGTAAACAATAGTCAGTAACAGATTCCTGAGTATCGAAAATGAGTCAAGACCGATCGAGGTCATTACGTTTGTAAACCAATTCGGTTTCGTTGCGATTCGTCCAGGAGTGGGTTTAATAGCATTTCGCACCCTCTCAGGCACTTTACTCGGGATGTATTAATTCATCTGTTTCATGCTTGAAACACGTGTGTATCTTTGGTATAGTAGTGGGTTAACAAGTCAGCATGTCAAATATGGTAACTATAAGTGGTTTGGTTCAAAAGTAGTCGCGGAAAAACAGGATGTGGTTTACATGGCAGTTTGTGTACCATATAAAACAAAAAGCCGTACAATGTGGCACCTTATCCTTGAATGATAACTACGGAATACTTTTGGATGTGAAGAAACTTAGGAGGATTGACGCATAAAACGTTTCATGGACTATAGCTCACAGTCCGCAACGAATTCTAGACGGTGCACGAACCGACGTCACATCAGCACCACGATAACTTTAAGGATCTGAGCACTTACCACTAAGCTTTTCAAACGTTCTATCACGAGCTGAGGCGACAACATCATAAGAGAGTACTGACGATGATGTTGCCTCGGACAGCGGTGAAATGTATGCAAGCTAAACGTAAAGGTTCGTCTTTCAATTGCATCCTTCCATCCTTTCATTATATAGTAATGGCACACAATCCCTGGAAAGGGGTTGTGGCCAATTTGAGGTTTCTGATTGGAGAAAGTGAACGGCGACGGAAGCAGGATCCGAATCCCGGGACAGGAGGGTTGAAAACCCCCGTGATGACCGTTTGACCACCGCCGGTCAAGTGTGGACGGGGTACAACCCATAATCTCGGAGGCTCACAGCATTATTAAGGAAGGCCAGCAATCAGAATCTGAGGCTTGGAACATCAGAGAATCAAATAAGCTCCCAATAGATCAGAAGTGACAACCGGCCAGATGACAGTGGATTACTGTCTACTACCGAAACGAGTGGTGTCGGTGGCAGGATTCAGACCTCTGGTCCCCAAAATGGTAAAGAAACGCCCTAAAACCACTCGACCACCATCACCGGTTGTCAGGTGCTTATGAAAACCAGCAACCCAAGTAACGAACAATATCACAGGTTTTCCTGTCGCTAAGTAGACATTAAGGTAGCCACTGGCGTTTATGTAGAGGTCACGGCCTAGGGTAAGATAACCAAGCCTTTCCGATACGCCCAAACCGCAAAACGGCAAATCAGAAGTGAGTGTTGGATCCCAGTTACGGAACTTGATCGCCTTGTGCGAGTCACGTCAGCGGCTGCATGCTCGATACAGAATCAAGCTCCATCACTTTTCGAGTCACCAGCTGAATGAGTACATCAGCATTCGTAGAACTGCCAGTGAATGAAATATTCATAATCAACCTAAGCGAACAAGTGAATACAGATTCGCATCGGAAGCGGGAAGCAATCAGTGATGTAAACCAAAGAAGAATCATCCGGTATCCAAAGGTGACGATTTAAAATATCTTTCCTATTATCTCGGAAGTAACATCAGAACATGCATAACCATCACCCAACGGGACAGCGATTCTAGTCTTAAAAGAGGATTCACGAAACGTAGGTTTTCCGATGAATTCACAGTAAATGTATACTCACTGGTGGCTAGTAAACGATCGCCAGTGGCTACTAAACCATAGGAACACCTGAAGTATTCGGAATCATTGAAAGGAGTTTGCTATCGCGTCACTCAACAACTGACAAACTTGTTAGTTCACAGTGTTCAACCATTGTCCAATAATCTGATTACGTATGGACCCAATGACGGGTATGTGCATCGCAGTTCATAATATTGGTGCACCGAATAAACAGGAATCCATTAGGCATGTGGATTGTATCACACAGATTTGACAGACGGAGATATTTCATATATAAAGTCTAGTAAACAGTAAAATGGCACATTAGGTAAATCAAGAGTGTCTTCCAATAGCATCTGACCTATGAAGCACTTAACTGAAGGCTTCCGAGTGCAACAAAATCAGACTAGTATCCATCTAATGGTATTTTGCTTTATTTCCTTATAATATAGTGGTGTATTTCAGGAAAAGAACACGGTCAGTTAAAGGCTGCCGAAAGAGGTTGAACAGCAAGAGGACATTCGAACCCGTGACCCTAAGGTCAATAACACGATTTCATGGCCGTGTGACCTAGCCGAGTTTCAAACGGTTCCATTCAGAGGACTCCAAGATCCTCTAGGTAGCCGATAATGATGAATTAGTCACTACGACTCAGCTGAAGCCTTTAGGCTTCCGCGTTCTAGGTACACTGGTGCCGGTCAATTTACTCTTTCAATGCTTCATAAATGATCACGTCTTGATCTGCGAAACGTTGTACTATTGGTGTTTAGTGATTGAAGAAAGTAAAAGGGCACGACAAGAGGAAAAATAGGTGTATGGACCCACCAATTCGAGGAATCGGGCACGGCACCATGTTCAGTCTGCTCTACATTTCCATAAATGTGGTTCAACCGGGAGTCCACCCTGTTCTTCTGTTTCGCGATCAAATTCTGCCTATACTCCAGAAACATTTGCTGTTCTTCGTCTGTCTTAAGTCGTTGCACCGCCTCTTGGCTTATACCGATGACCTCGTTGAGCTTCACCAACTGTTCTCTGAGTGCAGCTACTTGATCGGTGGTGTGGCGTCGCAAAGCGCGCATGCTAGGTCTGATTCGTTTTCGACGTATCTGTTTTACGTACGTGTACGGATAGCTATCAGTGCGTATGCATTCCGTTAGAAACTGCAGTCGCACCTCGACCACAGCTCGCTTGGTATCGTTTCGCAGGAGGCGATTGAGCTCTTTGATCAGATCCCGGTCGTAGTTAGATTTTAGTGTGCGGAACATCGTGGAGGTTTACTGAACGGTTGATCGAATGGCGTAATCCAAATTTCCACGCAGTCTGATTCACCCACTGACTGACCTTTTCTTCCAAGGTCATTTCCTGGCCCCCGAAACGGTCGATAATTAGGGTCAGTATAACAACAGTCATGTGTGTGCGTCAGTATGTCCAAAGTTCAAGTTGGCATG
The DNA here is from genome assembly GCA_948099385.1 of Fasciola hepatica. Lineage (NCBI taxonomy): Eukaryota > Metazoa > Platyhelminthes > Trematoda > Plagiorchiida > Fasciolidae > Fasciola > Fasciola hepatica. Next base: position 1,013,180 of record CANUEZ040000112.1, on the reverse strand, counting down.
TATGGCCTCGCACAACCCCAACGAAGAAACAGTCAAAAGGTTCCAAACGTTTGACCGATTACGCCCATGTTCTGGTGTATGCATGGAGTCAATGAGCGTTCACATTGCCCTATTGGAATCGTTATCCGCGTGAGTGCACGCTCAGGCGATCAAACACACGAGCAGGGAAAATCAATCCCTCGTTGCACGGCACACACACACAGCGTTGACGTGCGTCATGCGTCACGCTGACTAATCAACATGTGGCCTAATGTTCGATTATTTGCTTATTCGCCATCAGCTGAATAGGCTTGCTCAGCTGGGACCTTTGTTGTGCTTGGTGAACGGCAACTACTCATAAGCATACCAACACCGAAATGAACCGTCTGTTGCATGAAATGTTATTAGACCCACTCTATTTTCCTATAATAACTTTTGAACCAAACATGCTGATGTGTCAACCCCATTGCTATACTAAATCTGCATCCAGAACTAAAGCACGAAACAGATTGACATATTTTTAAATGTTATTTCATCCATTTCTTTTCATCTCTCATACAAGAATTCTTTAATGAATAAACCATGAGTTGTGGATCTCACTCGTTCTCTTTGAATTATAAAATCTTGTTCTCGTTTATAACAATTTAGTCATCGTACAACCTCTACAGATGGAACAAATTCTTCCCCTGGAACGGTTCGACGTAGAATCGAGTGCACTTGATGCTACCAAACAGTGGGCCCATTGTCACCGGACATTTTACAGTCTTCTCAAATCGGTTGGACCTATGAATCACGTTAAACTGGATTTACTAATTTCATATATTCCTTCGGTGGCATATGAGCATATCGTGGATTATGACACACACGAAAAGGCCACGGAGACACTACCGAGCTTGTATGTCCGTCCTAAGAATGAAGTTTCTGTGCGCCATATCCTTGGAAAAGCGAAGCAAGAAAGCGGCTAGTCTCTAGGTTAGTTTGCACAGAAATTGAAGTCATTAGCTAGAGATTGCAATTTCAAGTCAACCACAGCTGAGGAGGGCCACAACAATGCCATCCGCGATGCATTTATCAGTTGGAATCTTGTCAAACCATATCGGGAAAACGGAAAGCTGAATTTTCAAACGGCATTCGAAAACGAGCTAGAGCGTTGGAAACGGCTGAACAACAGTCAATGTCTTATCAGAATTAGTCAACTCCACCTTAAACTGCAGCAACGCATAATGGTCTGCCTCCAAACGCCATGAATACAGCCACAGACAATAACGTTGTTGACGTAGTTCACGCTGAATCCATTCTCCGTGGCTACGACAAACATCCAAGGTTGAAATGCCCGGCACGAAATGCCATATGCGAGGCTTGCGGATCATTTCCAGAAGGTTTCTCTGTCCTGAAACAACTAGAACAGTATCTCTTCTACAGTCTGTTCATCTCTCTTTTCTACCGTCCTTGCCGTTGTGCCCTTCCAAATCTATGATTAACCCTGAAGTATAAACAGTATTCTTTGCCGTGCTTTTATAGATGTAGGGAGTTTAGCCAGCTACGTATCAGAAATTTTGGTACGCGCCAACCACTGGATTATACATCCCCCTCAAGAAACAATAACGCTAGCTTCCAGTGCCTTATTTAGCACCACCAGAGGACATTGCCTTGTATCAATTAAGTTCAGAAATCGCACCTACGATCGGTTCAAACTATCCGTCCTAAGTAACTTGTGCACAGACATGCTGTTCGGACATGGCTTCCTTGGACTTCATAAAAGCGTCAACACATCATTTGGTGGCCAGAAAAACCCGTTTACCGTTTGCGTGTTGAAACCAGCTTCTGTCAGCTTCCCCATTCTCTCAAAACCTACCCTCTGATTGGAAACCTATAGCTACTAAGTCATGCCGGCGCAGCCGAGAAGATGAATTGTTTATACGCGAAATACGGAGATTTTTTGGGTGGCATTACTAAATCCTCTAAGTCCTCCTGGCGAGCCCAGGTATGAGCTGTCAATAGTGGGAATCATAAAAGGAGGATGGTGGTAGATTACAACCAAACCATAAATGGATTCACAGACCTGGATGCTTATCCGTTACCAAAAATAGATGAGATGATTGAGGAGGTAGCTCGATATGACACATTTGCTACGTTGAAAATCAAAAGTGCCTACCACCAAATGACTTTCCTTGATGAAGAAAAGCCATTCACTGCCATTCGATCAATTTCGTCTCACACCCCTTCAAGTAACCTATGCAGTATCGTGTTTCCAAAGGGCGACATCTGCCGCTCAGAAGTCATTTTAAGCTTGTCACTGACTAACGATTTATTTCTTCCATTTTCAGAAATCAACAACGCGGTCGGGTTAAGAATAATAAGATATGGAAATCAGAGTTATCACTCTGTAGTTTCGACATCGTCAGCACGCCCGGGGAGCAAAACACAGTTGCAGACGCCCTTAGTTGATTTTGCTGCGGCGTTATCCTTTCAGAATTGGATCTAAAGCGATTGCACAACACTTTGTGCCAATCTGAAGTCTTGCGTCTAGCTCATTTTATGAGGGCCCAAAATTTACCTGAGGACGTACGAAAAATGATTGCTAATTGTGAGATCTGTTCTGAAATGAAGCCCAAGTTCCCGGGGTACCTCGGTCGGTCATTTGATCAAAGCAACCCAGCCGTTTGAAAGACTGTCCATTGATTTCAAAGGTCCTCTTTCATCCTCTACTCGGAACTGGTATTTGCTGACAGTCTCTGTTCGCTGATGAATTTTCTAGGTTTTCATTCGCGTTTGCGCGTCCCACCTTGAGTAGCTAAACTGTGATCAAACGCCCATGTCAACTGTTTTCATTGCTTGGAACACCGGGATGCATACCTTCAGACAGAGGTTCTTCTTTTATGTTTGATGAAGTCCAATATTTCTCCCCTGAAAAAGGCGTCGCCTCAAGCCATACCATTCCATATAATTCAGAAGGAAATGGCCAAGTTGACCGTCTGAATAGAACTTTGTGGAAAACTATTCTGTTCGGACTGAAATCAAGGCAGCTCCCCATCGACGACTGAAAGTTCGTTTTATTCGACACCTTGCATTCGTTTCGATCCTTATTATGCACTGCAATCAACAAAACACACCATGAACGTTTGTCACGCTATAATCGAAGGTCCATAACGGGGACGAATCTTTTCACCCGGCTTGTCATCCCTGGAAAAGTCTTCTTGAAGAAGAACAACAGAATGATCAAATGTGACCTACTCGTGGAGGAGGTTGAACTGTTGCGTTGTAATCCATACTATGGCCATGTTCGATTTCCAGATAGAAGGGATGATATCGTTTCTGTACGTCACTTGGCCCCAAAGTGCTTTGAGGACACACATGAGGACATCGCAGTCGGCTGTGACAAAAAAGGAGAGACTGACTTGTCTTCGAGAACAGAAGCCAATTCAGAAAACTGTGAAACACCCGACATCTAATTAGTGTTGTGACTCGTATGACAAATCCATCACTCTCGACACACTCATTCGACAACAAAATCGTGTTCACCCTTACTGTTCGAGAAGCAGAAAAGCCTAACAGCAACAACATAGACCAAAATTATTACCGTTCTTTTCGAACTTGTACCTTTCACACTCGAACTCAACGCCTCAAACCTCAACGGAGAAAAACGACATGTTGTTGTCTCATGTTTTCTTAATGTTGTTTCATCCATCTCTTTTCAGCTCTCATACAAGAATTGTATGATGAATAAAGCCTGAGTTGAGGATCTCACTCGTTCTCTTTGCACTAGAGTATCTTGTTGTTGTTCTCGTCTATAATACAGATAAAACAATTTGTCTCGGAAAGCGTGTCTGAGAGTGCGAAATGCCAATAAATCCACTCCTGAACGAATCGCAAAAAACACCGAATCGGTTCGCAAACGCAACGACTTATTTCCGATACTCAGGGATGTGATCACATCATCTATGATTCGTGAATAACGTTTGCTCAAGCTATGCATTCTGACTAAAGGCAGAGACTTCTCATTTATCAGAACAAGGATGGCACGAGGTCCAAGGCTCGGCAAGACTGAACAAGGAAAACTACTCGTATAACAAGACTCGATGATGAGACATGCCAGTTTGAAGAAAATCTCCGGATCGAAAATAGTTCTTTGCAACTTTTCTAAGGATCTTAATCACTGTGTCCCCAACAGAAAATACGCAATTTGAAGAAAAACCTCCGAACGGAGAACGAGAAGATTCTGGCATGATGCTTCGGACAAACCTACGGGTTCATCAAAGCTGCAGAAGTCTTTGGAACTGAATTTAAGCGGTGGAGGTGTAGAACAACTCCTACACTTTGCACCACATCTGCGGTGCAGAAAGACGAGACTAGTGCTTCGGATGATCGATCGTCACTTTCAAAATAGAGAGAAACGGGCTAGAAATTACTTCTTTTGAATTGCTAAGCGGTACGATGTCACATTCAGCGATGGAAAAAGTTTAATATCGCGACCCTGATGCAATCAGTCATTAGTGTCGGGTTTTCAGGAAAACCAGGCTGAAATGCAGTTGTCAAGCCTTTGGTGGTGGCTCTGTGATGTGGTTTTTGAAGAACGAAAACCTCAGCTAGTAATTTCAGAAGGGGAGTAGACGGCTGACTGATACATCAAAACATTTAGTGAATTCTTGCTCCCGAAGATTCGACTAAAGACCATGGTATTTTGACATTATAACACGGCCATGAAGGCGGACGATCTCATCAGGATGTGGCCATTGCACCAGAACATCAATACCGTGGCCCGCTCACAGTTCAGACTTGAACCCAACTGGAAACGGCTGAGGTGTGTCAGCGAGGCGAGTCTATGCGAATAGAAGAGTCTTCACTGTTTTACGCGAGTTGGCGTTCACCACCCTCGACGAATGGGAAACACAGAATATGAGACCATCCGGAACATTATCAAAAGTATGCCTGGACATTGGTTCGGTTATTAACAGTCAGGAACATTGTTTCGTGGGGATGGATTTAATGGTATTTCGCACCTTCTGAGGCGAATTTTCCGAAGTAGGGCGATATATCCGTTACATGCGTCATATTTATATGCATATTTAGTATAGTAGTGGGTTGACACATCAACATATCAAATTTGGTCACTCTAAGTGGTTTGTTTTAAAAGTTATTACAGAAAAACGGCGAGTTTGATAACATTTCGTGCACTATATAACCAATACAGTTACTGTTCGACTATTAAACGGGTTCATTAGAAATCGATTATCTTGCTGAGGCTGACGAATAAACGTGAATTAAAATGACTACAACCCCTTCAAGGTCATCTAAAGGGATTTACCGCAAGGACAACCCGAGTAATTCAGGTGGCGAATTCATGTCCACAGAACAGCTGAGCGAAGCCGAAACGAGTGCTACTGGAAAATCGAGCAGAATGTACCACAATTACTAAGTATACTTGCAGTTTTAAAGTGTGACTCAACAAGAATTGACGACTGCCACTGTCCACATTTCCTTGCCATATTAGTACTCAATTAATTTGTGGCGGAAACAAAAAATGGGGGAACACTCCAGATGTCCGATATTTATATGATGTTTCTTCATGCAGCATCAACGCTCAGCTCCCCATTAAAAGCCATGGAAGTACTACAGCTATTTCATTCTTGTTAAGAATCACCAAGAGTTCACATCCAGCGAGCCTTAACTGGGACTCATACCCGAGGTTAACGATTGTGAGTCGAACACTAACCAAAAGGCTATCTAGGTTGGTTCTCAACGGTTTATTGAGCTTATACACCACATGATACAGCGCCATTAGGACAGTGACTTAGAACGTTAGCAGAACACTTCCCACACAGTGATCGAATCCTATGATGGACGGCTTCTCAGTAGGGGCCCAAGTTCAACGAACGCAACCAGCTACTGTGACTAACCTATATATTTAAGTAGTAGGAGACGATCGCTCTGCAGCCAGAGTTGTACCCTTGCAAAAAAAGCCAGTAACTGAGGGGCACCATATCATGTAGTGTATGTTTAAAAAGCCGTTGAGAACCAATCCGAATGGTCCGATGGTTGAATGTTCGACTCACCGGCGTTCACTTGGGGTTCAAATCCCAGTGCCTGTTCGGTGGGAATGCACTGATGATGATTCCTGACAAAGAAGAAATAGCTGTTTCAATGGCGAGTTGGGCGATGACGTACCATGACAAAATATAGTACACGAAAATTTAGTCTACTTTTTAAAATGTCTTAATGTTAAACAGCGTTGTCGGTAGAGATTTTGATTAGCCGACGTTTCGGTTACCGCGGGTAACCTTTTTTCATGACAGATTTTACAATCAGATGGTTCCAAGGTAGTCGTCACACGCCAACGATCGCCCCAATGTGTGTGTGTGTGTCTGTACACGTTGACTCAGCTCATCCACGACGAGCACCTGTTTCGTTCTTAGCAAACAGAGTTCAAGTCCTCTGTAATGACCACACCATTCAGGGGGAAGAAAGGCCCCACTGCATATACTGGGTAAACTAGCAGACAGCTGAAAACCAGAATCACAGAAGACGCGGGAAAAGGAAAATCTGGACCAATCAACGAAACGGCCTTAGCATAACTTTAGCGAAATTCATCGACTGCACTTCGTGCCGTGGCCGAAGCATACAAAATTGGCCATGACAACGCTAATTTCTCCAACTCGGATTTCGAAGCTTTGGCAATCAGCGCTCACTCTATGTGCACTGATTGTAACGAGGGGACAGACGTGTCAACCATCCGGAGAGCTCTATGTTCATTGGAATATAAACACCCAAATGATTGCAATTTCGCTTTGACTTCAGATGACTCCGCGATAAGTGACACTGAAAATGGGAATAGGTGAAAGTGACGCCCAATCCCTCCAACTATCACACATCTAAAAAATGCATGTACAAACCAACACACACACATTGGGACATCCGTTGGCCTGTGACGACTACCTTGGAATCATCTGAATGTAAAATCTGCCATGAAAAAGGTTACCCGCGATAACCGAAAAATCAGCTAATCAAAATTCCTACCGACAACGCTGTTTTAGACAAAATATTTTAAAAGGCAAACACAAGGCGCATTGATTCTTCGATACACTCTGAACCTCTTTTGGTCGTGACACATTCTAGCCTCTTACTGTTCAAATACTTGCCTGGTATTAACCACGGATTCGAACAGAATGCGCACATCAACCAGGATTAGTTCAGTAAATTGATTTTTTAGAAGTGATATCTGGTTCTTATTTCATAAGCAACCAATTCATATATACCTCACAACTACTTGCGAGTAGTGTAAGGGACTGGTGATACTTTGCTTGGCTGACTGTCGTTCGGACTCCACCTTTCATTCCCAAACCTCAGGCCTTCAGAACAACCATGCACTCGGAAGCATCAGACGCGAGTTTCGCTCATCAGTGGTGCAAATTCTCTGCCGCGTCCAGGGTTTGAACCCGGGCTTTTTCATCTCGAAGGCGTGTGTTACCACTGCGCTACAAGAGCGAAACTCAATTCTAGTGCTTTCGAGTGCAAGGTTGATCTGATGGCCTGAGGTTTGTGAGTGAAGGTGGAGTCCAAAGGACGGTCAACCAAGCAAAATAATCAAACCGGCCAATCACTGAATTACTTAATTCGGTGATGAAAGTATTACTTCTGGTTAGCATATACACATAACTTATAAGTCGTTACGCTTAGAAAAACAGATCAACCGAAAAAGGATACATTTCGTTTAGAAAGTCAGAAAAACCAGTGAACTCAAGAACAGCCCAAAAGACCAAGAATGCCGATAAAATTCCACGCGAAAAAGCTCCCAGTCGACAATGATCGGGATCATAGTAGGCTGTGTACTTAGTATTCAATTGTTTCCCGGGATAGCTCATTCGCATATGTCAGTTGAACTTTCTTGAGATGACCTAACTCTTGCTGGAAACCATGCCTGACTTACTGGGACCTTATGTGGTTCACCACTTCAAGCCTCAGGGTCAGGTTGCCGGTCACCCTAACAGTGCGGTGGACAAATAAAAATAATCAGATGAAGTTGCTGAGTGAGCCTTTCTGGTTAAAAATCGATCGTCAGTTTTGCACGCGTTTGTATTAACTGAGCTATTCAAGTGAACTATTCGAGTTCAGGAGGGAATAGAATGAGTTTCTACTTGATCTAAGCCTGGCACGGTGTTCTCCCATATTTAAAAAACTAGGCTATGTTGATGATCTACGATCTAACTGGCAATCTCTCAAACAATCAGCTCGAGAATATCCCGACACCGTGTGAAATATACGCTTTGGTCTTGTGGACACCTCGATTTGCGTTTTGAATATAATATTGTCCAATCACAATTCGGTAGGTTAGTTGGATTTTGCGGAGTCGGCAGTTGTGCAACATTTGTACCACACAGTTTTTTGTGTGGCACATAGGCTGAGTCAGCTAACTCGCTTCCATGGTTACTTTTGATGGCCAGTAGTGCACAAGCATGCATCTTCTCATGGTGGTTTGCTTAATGGTTTATCAACTATTTTGCCTACTAACGAGCATTTCAGCAGTAGGCCGCAAATTACGATATCCCAGGGTATCCACATTGCAAAAAAGCAAATGAACTTTGAATTGTTCCAGATCGTCGCGCGATAGCTCCAAACATCACGAATCTTTACGACACTACATTTCAAGGGCACATTGAACAGAGATGCGACTTTGTGACCCTGTCCGATGTGCGCGCACTGAACAAATCGCACGTACGAACACATGTGGATTTCAACGTTGTATCGTATGCTATATGAGTTTTCATCAACTACCCACAGAAACGTCAGAAAAATGCATACTAACCGGGTAATGATATCGGGAACAATTAGGAAAGCGGACCTACCTAATCTGACGAAAGACAGTACTGAAGGAGGTTTCCCAGATTTCCCATTGTTGTTCGTTCACGTGGAGTGGAAAGTCCCATCAAGGAACGAAGAGCGACCAAGTTTCGGTGGAGTAGAGCGATTGCGTGTCGATAAGCAGGGACCAACGAACTTCGAAGCAGATAGAGAGGGAATCTGGAAACAAACACAAAACGAAACTAGCATCCAGCTGAAAATGTGGAACGCACACGTCTCGGAAAGAGGAAAAAATACCCACTTGACTGTTTTTCTTGAATATATTGATTATGACAATGATCATAAGTGTCAAGTATCCTGTGGAGTGTCTTCAGCATCACCGAGAAGAGCCGTTTATCACTGGAAAGAACGTGGTCTGCGTAGTGGTTAACTATTTACCGCAAAAACTGAAGACCAGAAGAAATGGAAAAGCTATAGAAGATGACGCAACGTTATGTTATGGACAAAAACTAACTCCTTTGTTTCAAGATATTCGCTTCTATAGTTATCGTTCTTCAATGCCAGTCTTGCATTTATTCAATTTTGTTGAACGAACGGTCGCGTTATCATAAAACGCCTGGTCGTGAAACTGAGTAACTTCACACATGAGTTACGCAACTGGAAACAATGAGGAACAACAAGCAAGACAGTAGACCACGAACTGCATACGTTGGACCCGCCTCAATCGATCCTAGACAGACAGCTAACAAATGCCATCAACCAGCTGACCACATTCGATTCCACCATAGGATTTACTTATCTTCAAGTTAGCTACTGAGATAATTTGTAGTAGCACACTGGAGAAGACAAAATATTCTATGCCCCACAACCCCGGAGGTCCACTTCACTCCTAGGGATATTCGGAAATTTGATGCTGAAACTTGGAGTGGAGAACAGCAAAGAATCCCAATATATCTGATGAGGTACCGAGCCGAGCAACACCTCCAATCCATAGCGTGAGGGATATCGATATGAACCTTCTTCAGTGGACTGTGCAGTGTTGGACGTGTCAGGTTTCCAGTTTTGAACTCGAGGTCTGTCCACCGGATGGCCCGTGAACTGAGGCGGCATGACCAATGACCGTGGTCGATCACACACTTGTGTTGAACCTTTTCCCCACTTACACTTTTCTTGACTGTTCAGTAACGCCCTATGTTTTTATTCATTTCACTTCTGACTGAGTACTGCTGTGAACCAGAAACGAAAACTGAGGTTATGAAGTGCTAAGTAGTATTGCAACGAAATAAACGGAACTACTTTGTTCGATATTTAACTGCAATGAGACGTTTCATATTAATAATTGTAAACCTTCCTCTTGAATGAGTGGGCAGATATATATATATATATATATAACCTTATTATATGAAAGATAATAAGGTATTTTTTCCGTGTTGCTACGCATATGCCTCACGCCGTTCGCGACGTGCTGGTTGACGTCCCAATTAACCTTAAATAATCATTATTGGAACTAGTTACCTGAACAATAAGCAATTCGTAGTGGGCAGAACCCATCGCTGTGAATATGGTCTGCAGAGGTCAATTATTGTTTGTTCTTAAGCTTTGATGGCTAAAACAGTATCCAGGTGCATACGAGTCCTATGTATTTTTGAATACCAGAATGAGTTATTACATGGGAAACAAACGCTGAATAAGTAAGCATTGCGGTGTGAAGAATCGACTTGATCATCAGTAATTGCACATTCACTTAGGTTCATAATATGGAGCACGACCTATTCGGTTTCACTGTTTGTTCGGCGTGTAGCCCGAATCTGCAACGAACACCAGATAAACTCAGCTGTTAGATGTACAGTGCCAAATACACAGCCAACTTTCCCTCCACCAAGAAAAATTGTGCTGATCCCATTAGGATTCATTTTTCTTCAAAGCGTAGCCTCTTGATTAATTCTGTATTTTTGTTTCTTGGGAATTTGAACATCGCGCCTTGAAGTCATTATCCTTTCCTGATTGGATGAGTCTGTCACTTTCGCATCAATTGACAAGGTCGGTCACCCCACATTAATGAATCGGTAACAATTAAGGGCATAATCGTCTTCCGAGTTTCCCTGCAACCGTTGGCCGGACGCACATGGCGTTTAGTTTATGGACCTCGTTTCTGATCGGCTTGGATGTTCTCGCGAGACTGGTTTCCGGTGCGATCAAATCGCGTTCAGGGAGGCTTGGCAGAACTGAGGGCACTGGAAAGATTGGAGTGAAGCTCAATTGCAATGCGAATGTCACATTTGTCTCTTGTAATTTTTAAATTTTCATGTTTATGTTCTATTTACGGTAAGTGCTTCAAATACAACCCGAACATATTGGACTAATTTGAGTTAAGCATGTTTCTGAATAACCACCCTAATCTCGCCTGGTTACTTGCTCACACAAATAATGCTTCCGCTGCGTCCCTTTCATGCGGTCAACTCGTGCAGATTTCAAGCTCAATGTACTTATTGGCTGAGAAATGATGCAACAAAGCGGAGTGACGACGGGAAACCCTGCGGTCAGAAGCCTAATTTTGAGTCACGCGCACCCGGTAACGTGTTCTTATTTGACGGTTGGTTACACGTTCACAAAATAGGGAATAAAACAGCTCTATCGTTGCAAGCAGAAGATAAGTTAACTTACACACGACCAGTGTCCGAAAATTCTGGGGTGATTTGATCAATCACAGCCGAACGAGAATACCCTTCGGATAGATCGAACGGATAGCGAATCGGTTGGTTCAATATGGTCGAAATCAGACACAGAAGATGAGCAACCAGGCCCAAACTGACAGCGGCCAAATCGGTGTCCGAATCCTGTGTGATCAGAGCCTGATGGTTTTCCCAAAGTTTGAAAAATCGGTCATTCACAACAGAGTCTGTGTTTTGTGATGTTATTTGTCCCTTCTGGGAACAGGATTCAGCTGTTTCACCCTTTGCACATGGGAATCAATCCAATTGGAAACAAAAAGTGGCACAGAATGTCTTAAAACTCAGTCGGAGAGGGACATTTATCGTAGCGACAACTTTAGGAGCCGAATAAAAGCAAAACCTATTTGTCCCGCATGAAAAAGTTTCAGGTGCGGTTCGTGTTTTGCAGTTGGTCAACCGAATCTATCCCTCTGATGGCAAAAAGAAAACCATATAAGTAGTAGATCTGAATCCTTATTGTGCATGCTTCAGTTTTCGTTAAAGATGCTGATTCTCATTCGGGATCGATCTTGGCATGCGAGATTGTGGATCGCGCACGACGGGGCTGAAACAGTTGAACAGTAATTCCCTAAATGTGCAATGATGATGATGGATGCGTACACACCACATTATAAATAAATGATCCATTTACTTCCTTTTTGTTATGTAATAATTATACAATATTCCAGAAAGTTGGTGGCAGTCAACTAGAGGCTCCCAAATTGGGAAAGTGACTGGCGGTGGCAGGACTCGAACCCAGGACAGACGGGTCTGAAGTCCAGCATGTTGACCATCTGACCACCGCTGGTCAATCATTTCAGGACAACTTAGACAGAAAATAGACCGGGTATCACATATCACCCGAAATGAAGTGCATTCCACCGTTATGGCAAACAGTCGACTGGCAATTCGTTGGAACCCGCGATTTCGAGGGAACGTACAGCGATCTCCTCGAAAGGCAAACTGGAAAAACAATCTGCTCTGCTTCCTGCGGGTGAATATCTTCAGCTGGTGGGCATATACATGTCTCAGATGTCGATCTCTTCATTCAAAGGAACTATCCAAGATGTTGGGTTGCGTGATGCGGTCACGAGAATAAATTGCGCCGGCATACGGCGTAATTGGGGGTTACTAAGTCAGCTGCAGAAAGCAGAGTTTACTGAACGATGTGTAAAGCAGCATGGAATGAAGTGAATACGTGTCATACCATGACCAAAGTGAATCGCAACTTGAAATGGGCCGGCTATTCGAGGGCAGCAAGGGGGGGTTGAGGGTTGGGATCAAACAACCACATGCTAAGAGGCACAGTTCCTAGTCCAGACGAAAAACAATAAGATGAAATTTAAAATCGGATCAATGGAACCAAAATAAAAACAATCAGAGAGATCAAGTAGCGATTACAAATGTGAGAATATATCTGAACGGATTGAATCCTAGATGTAGCTGAGGTGGAAAACTTACAATTGGAATGGAAAAATCGATCGCACAACTGGGTATCAAACGAGCCAACTCCGCGGTGAAAAGTTCAGTAACTTCACGGACTAGTTGTCGCGTACGAAATGACAAAGCTTTTCTGACGGCAGTCAAGCGCAACCTGGAGAGAAACAGAACGCAAAAACAGACTATGAACAGAACGGAAAGAAAGCGTATTTGCCGCACTATTACATCTACAAACGGAGTTTAAAAACGATCCAAAGACGAACAGAGCACAGAAGGACCATTAAATGAATCAGTTCTCCTATTGTGGTCCAGAGGAACAGTGTACTAGCTTACTCAAGAAGCAACACGAAAGCCGTAACACTCTTATTGTCTGACCGAATAAGAATGCCTCAAAATGCGCGTAAATATGGTTCTCCATAAAAGTCGACAAAGAAAATGCGGCGGAACTTACCGATGCTTCTGCAGTAAAAGAGCCACCGTTTCGCATTGTTCACTTATCGTTTTTGTCGCTCGAACTACCAGGTTTAAATCTGTCTCTGGAGGTAAAAAAACCAAAAAAAAAAACGAAAGACAGTGAGAAAATCAAAGTTACATGAGTTGCTCTCTTATATCATGCTTAAATATATCTTTTCTTATGTCTTACACTGATACTGTGATGAAAGCGGCTGAAGTCATGGAAGACGTCTGATGCCTCTCCAGTTGCATAATTTTTCTCGATGATTTCTCTCAGACACAAATAAAAATGTACCCAAAAGATGCTAAGAGACCATGATAACAATTACTGCTAAATATTCGATCTTCCCGGAACAGAATCAAAATAAACTTGGACTATACCATAGACACTATCACTGCAAGTTCCATCGTTATTGGATTTACACAATGGAAAACTGCTTTGAAAATCTAGGCATTTCTATAGACCGAAAGTACATACAGACAAGTTAATGCAGGCAACCTATGGACTATAACAAAACCTGATTGATCCGCATCAATGCACAACATTAAGTTGCGTGATGTAGGGGTGGGTATGAAGTGAGAGCGCAAGCGCAACGAGCCAGGATTGCCTGCAGGTGAGATTTTGTGGACAGAAGCTAAAATGAATTGAGTCCAACACGCATAATGCTGTTGGTTTGGTATGGCCTATGACAGGTGTGTGTGAGTGTAGTGAACACAATGGTAAAGGATTGTTTGGACGGGGATCTGTCGTGTAGCGTGCACATGCACTGATTAATTAGGCCTAATAAGCCATTTTTCGGCCACTTATTGATTGACCATCACAAAAACAACGAAACGCCCGATCACTTTTGCACAACCATTGATGAATAAGCGTACGTTGCTACTGCGCTGCACCAGCTGGTCACTTTGTGTTAAGTGGACCTTTACCATTGTGGTTTCTGTGTTATTATAGGCTTATTTTGCTTTACAATGCTTCAATGTGTCTGGAATGCTCCAGAAGTGTGGGTCCCCGAGTCCAAGTCTTTCAGTGTGAAGGATAGATCCACCTTGCGTATTCTGAAATTGATCCAGGTATTCACGGAGCTTTGAGGTAATATTATGGTTCACTTCTTAACACGCTTTGAATCAAATGCACTGAGCTGTCAATCCCTATTTGGCCGACAAAGAACGCGGTGCCTATCAACACCGCACCATTGACATCCGTGAGGCAGACTTTTGCCCACATTGTTTCTTCCAGCTCCAATTGACTCATCTGTTTCCACAGGACAACGTACAGGCTACGGTTGTTGAGACAAATCCGCGTATGCATCTTGTGGCCGGTCGTCGGGCTCGACGCAGATGCAGTCCCGTAGTCCAAGCCCAAGTCAATCTACCAACAGTAACCCTAGAGCCCATTGCAGCGGTAATCAATGCAGTTGGACGAGGAACTTCTTCGTTCTCTAAAGTGAGTGGCCCACGGAACTAGATCCATTCTGGCAAAAGTGGGGCGATTCCGGACAAGACTCAATTTTTCTCCTTGTTGGTCAGATTTCCGGAAGCTTCCGTCTCCGAGTAGACTGGATTACGATCTTTTTAGTGAAGACTCACTTGTCTCGTTTGTTCGCGAGTGAGGCCAACACCGTTCGGGTGACCAAAGCTTTTCGGCTAGGAAGAAAACAAGAGTCTGGTAAACCCCGACCCTCAAAGATAATCCTGAGTTGCGTAGATGCAGCTAGTGCGCAAAGGCTGAAAAAAGAATCCGTACATACTTGAAGGACCTCTCCCAGGAGAACTCTTCAAAGACGAAATTGACCATCATGGAACTACGAGTACGCTGGCTGGAGGGTGAGACTGACATAGTAATCAGGGGTTTTAGGGTGCGGAAGCTGAGGCTGCGTTGAATGTCTCTGGTCCCTGTTGTCAGGTCTGTGTGTTCACATGTCTTGTCTTAGATGTGGGGTAAAGAATGGTTGTGGGCGAGCGTCCATTCTGCAGTCGAATGCTCACAGTGTCTTAAAAAAACAAGATCAGCTATAGCCCTTGGTACCAGGGGCCTCTCCTACGGTGGTTGCCCTCGCTAAAACCTAGTTGGCAGGCGGTTTCGGATTCCGACGCATCACTACCGGGATACACCATCTTTAAAGTCAGCCGAGGTGCTGCAAAAGAATGAGCGACGGTGTGACTCTTCCAAGTCTAGTCGGACACACCAGCCAACCGAATTCACGATTTTGCCAACTCTGAAGGTTTCTGTGAGACCTGGTGGTGCAGATTAAGACTAACTCAAAGATTATGCTATGATAGTAATCGTGTGCATGTCTCCGGGTATGAACTCGTAGAGTATCACTTACGACCTTCAGCATTCGAGAGACGATGTCCTTGAGCAATTCAATGTTTTACGCATTGACTGGGACGAGGGCTGTTACGATCGAGTCTCGGATACATTCATAATTGACTGTCCCACTGATCTACCAGGTGTGCGAGCCGACGCGGCTCCACTGTCCTCAGTCCCCCATCTCAAATTTCATCGTCCTCCTAGGCGAGCGGACGTCGAGGAAATTAAGTACCTTCAGACAAATGGTTCCAGTGCTCGCTTTGTCCTTGCTTCCCAATAACGACGGTTTGTCTAATTTTGGTGGGCTGCACGCGAGACACAGCATTTCACGCATGAATTTTGAGGAAATGCAAAAGGCATCAATACCTGTGGTACAGTCTGCTGCAATTCCTGATAGTGTGAAGTTTGCCTGGTCTACAATACGGAACGGGGATCGATGAACTAGTGCGCACGTCCACGCCTCCTGCCTGTCCTCGAAAGCGCACCGAATGTCCTTCGTAGTTTGATCGCTACTCAAGGCAGAAACCCTACATGGTAGCGTTTTGGGGATACCGGAGAATAGGAACGATATGAACCCACTCATCATAGGTACTTTTATGGAAATGCACAAGGAGGAGTTTGTAAATTGGCTCGCTCAAGACTCTTTTACGGCGTCCAAAACGACTTTACGTGTATAAGGTGTGGAATTCGGGATAAAACTGTTGTACCGCCGCTGGAAGAGCGTGAAATACTTACAGATTCTGACGTACAGAAAGCGGAGGTACTCGGGCACTCCTATCTTCTGCATACAAAACGTAGTCATCCCCATCTCCGTTGTTGTCTCACATGGATCCTACTTTTGTGTCTCGGCCTATTCACCAAGACGAGATCACTCATAAGCTGAAGAAACTAAAAACACACCAGTGTACCAAACCAGACGGCACACATCCGGCAGCCCCACGAGCATTAGCTAACAAGCTCTGGTTGACTTTTTTCGCTCCAAATGAATGGAAGAAACCGGTCGTTTGCCCGTTGTACAAAGAAGATTCGCGTGAAGAGCTTGTTAATTATCGTCTGATGAGTTTGATCCGCATTGGAGAAAAAGTCATGGAAAGACTAGCATCAATGTGTATTCGGGAGCATCGAGAATGCCGCATCTGTACGTGCTCGGCTCAACAGGGATTCCGTACAAAGAGGTTGTGTCCCAAACCTGCTCTTGTCTAGAGGACGGTGGGCGAATGCTATGGCGGGTAACCCCAATACAGACGTCTCCGTAGGCTTTGGCGAGGCCTTCGACAAAGTTCCCCATGACCGACTGTTAGATAAACTCAGGACTCGGTTTCCAAAGTCCGTTATTTCACTGGAGAGCGGGTTATCTGAAAGAGAGAACGCTTTCCGTAAGAGCTGCCTAGTTGATGTCAGGCTGGTATGCTACCGCCAGTGGTATTCCTCAGTGCTCTGTTCTTGGTCCGCTAGTGCTTTTGGCTTACACCTACAACTTGTCGTCAGTTTTTCATCCCCGGTGCATCATCTATGCCGGCGATCTAAAACTGTGACATATTATGAGTTTGGACTTCGACAGAAGTCCTTCAAAGAAACTTGGATAAGTCATCACGATGGGCCAATGTCTGATCTCTACCAACAAATGCGTTAAAAGGTGCACACGAGCACCTGAAGCGAGGAGAGTTGAATGTGAGGTATCTCATCGGTGATGAAATTCTTTGGACGTTATCCCGCGAGGGAGACCTTGGGGCTGTGCCTCTACTGTCTGTCAAGACCCTGGGTTATACGGATAAGGTTGTGCCTCTGCAAAAGCCGTGATTAGGTCAATCTATCGGTCCTTCGGCTGGTTTACCCATTATGTCTTTCAATCATTGCGCGCTTCACACGTTCGTCCGAGACTCTAATACGAATGAGCTGCTACCTACCGATGCGCTGTCGGCGAGATAAACCGGAAGAGGATGCAACGAGTCACCACGAGACTGGTCCGTGGGACATAGATCCAGCTACGACCGTTTTACGTACACTACCGGTGAACCTGTAAGGATTTAATCAGTTTCAGGAAGACCCTCCGAGGGGTCCGGAATATCAAAAAACAAAGTTTCCTCTTCGAACGAAAAACCAGATACAACATCATTCCCTAACGCCGCAGATGCTTTGCTCGACCGGTTTATAACTTATTTACCATCTTTCACAGAAAATGACTAATTTCTGAAACACTTTACCACCGGCCATGGCAGGAGAGAGGATAACGCTCGGTTCAGACTACATCTTGACTGGCTCTTAGAGGTAATGTGCAGGAATGCTTCCTGTTGAACGGGAGCCTACAATCTATGCAAAGTGACTTATACGGGTGGATTCGCTTTGCCTTCCTCCTTGAAAATTAAAGAGTACCAACCCACAATTTTGTTTCTTTATTCAAGAAGCAGGAGATTAAAATCGTTAAGGCAATTGTTCACCACGTAGCACCAAGTGTTTAATTCACCACTGGAAACCATAACAGTGCTTTACAGAAGTTTCCTCGGCGGTGCGGTGCATATCTATCTAGTCCCATCTGTGACTGGAAGCCGGGAATTCCATTACGTATTTGCGCACTTGTGCAGTGAAAGGGCTATACTTCATAGTTTCAAAGGCCTACAGGACTACTAGGGACAACCGGCAACCAAATCCTGAGATTTGCTGTGGAGAACCAATATATAGCGTCCCAATAGGTGTGGTAACGAGTCGGACGGCAGGGAACCACCGTCTACCATCAAAGTGAGCGGTGTCAGTGGCGGGATTCGAAACTCTGACTTCCGATGTGATACGCAAACGTTCTAAACCACTCGACCAACACCGGGGGTACATGACTGTCGCACACATCACTACTTGACTATTCCGGAAGGCTTGCAACGCTGCCCTAACCATACTGTCACAGTGCTGTGAATATCTCTCAAAGAACGAAGCCCTAGTTCAACACACACACACACACACA
Organism: Fasciola hepatica; assembly: GCA_948099385.1. Taxonomy (NCBI): domain Eukaryota; kingdom Metazoa; phylum Platyhelminthes; class Trematoda; order Plagiorchiida; family Fasciolidae; genus Fasciola; species Fasciola hepatica. Next base: position 994,537 of record CANUEZ040000112.1, on the reverse strand, counting down.
TGCAAATGCTATCCACTGCACTATATTAACTTCCGATTGACTACTTATGTCATGCTTGCCTTGTAAATACGTGAAATCTACTGCCAATATGTACACTTTACTAAGTACTACATGACTTCCGCGTCTTCTTGATGGCATTCCGTGGTTTGAGCATAGCACTGACAAATAATGGATTTCGTGAGTCGAAGCATTACTAGTTCGCGTCATTAGTAAAACTAATTCGTCGTACAATCCGTTCCATTCTGTTCGAACTCACCGGTTTGTGAACGCTGCTCGGCGATAGATCGAAGTTTTTCATGAGATTCTTGAATTGAGGCTCTCAATACGTTTAAACGACTTTGAAGAACCAGAATTTCTGTTTGCTTTTGCTCGCGTTCAGCATCCTGGGTTGAAAGAAGTGAAATTTAACGAAAATCGCTTTCGAGAAAAAGTGACGACAATAATAATGAAAAGCAGTATCTCGTAAACAGTCCATAACTCTTTCTCAAGACCTAATTATAGGTTTGTGAATATCCGAATCAAACGATGTAAGAAGTGCGTTGAAAATTCGATGTGCCATCTGTTTTTTGTGAAAGTCATACCGGTAACAACACAGCGTTGTTGGTAGATGTACTTCGCCAGGTTTCGGTTATCGTGGGTAACCTTTCTCAAGGCAATCTTACAATCAAATAAAATTACAGCTGTAATCTCATTTGAATCGAATGGAGCGTGCATGGACGGAGAGTCCATTTCTAGAATCACACGGTGATTTTTACAAAGTTGCCTGACAGATTACCTTGAGAAAGATTAGCCAAGGTAACCGAAACATTGGCGAATTACATCTATCAACAACGCTGCGTTATTAACATTATAGCTTTCACAATATTGAATTATGGGAAATTATTTGGCCAAGAGAACGGGTGTATCAGTTTGGTTAAAGAAAAACGAATAGACCAAACTGGAAACCAAACTGAAATGCAGCATCTGAACGATTTATGCGTGAAAGGCATTCCAAGAAACTTCAATTGCCACAGTATGTGACGATATATATATATATATATATATATATATATATATATATATATATATATATATATATATATTAGACAATGCATTTATTTATGAATTGCACCGTCAATATTAAAAACTGAATCGCATTTGTTGCATGAATGGGTCTACTTATCTGTGTTTAATGGTTCCACAGGAAGTTGAACGAGATTCAGACCCAGGTGCACTACTCCCCATCCATTGTACTATAAACGTGTCGATTCCCTTTGATCTTCCTTGGCTAACATACCGATTAATTCCTCAGTCATCGGAAACATACCCAACATTTTCATGGTAAAACTTGCCTTAAACCGAAATCTGGAGGACATCGCTCATTTGCACGCACATCTGCAATATGAACAGCTTAGGAGAAGCTTTTGCAGTCTTCGTACGCTTTTGCGACCGAGTCAGACATTGAAATCCCATCACATTTTCACGCTCACAGTTCAGTGCAACAGTGACATGAAATGGCTCATCTAATGGGCAGATTAAGTAGAGCCATACCGGTTGGTTTTATCAATCATCTCACCTTCGAAGAACGGAGGAGAAAATCGCTTTGTAAAATTGATCGTAGAATTGAGGATGATATATTACAGAATCTCAGTGGTGAAATATAGTGGTTCCAGTATAGAAAGAAAGGGTTCTTTGTAACAAGTGCAGTATCTAACATACGGAGAAGCATTTTTTTTTTCAATTCTAGCCGTTCAGTTCTTTCAACAACAAACGTCGCACTTGTGTGTCCTAGTTTGGGTTGTTACCCCGCAGCGTCGTCTGATCAAAAGAAAAACAAATAGAAGTTTAAGGAGCCATAAAACCGAAAGTTATAGGTAAAAGACACTAAGACAAAAAAAGATCCCGAATAAAACTACACAATTGACACATTTTACGCATGGCTACCTATCATGCCTGACTCCAGCGTCAGTGTATAGTAATAATACGTCAATATACACCACTGACTGCGGCCTCAAACTGTCACTTAAAGTATTCGAACATCCGGTGGGTGAATCTCGTGGACCTCAACCCGGAAGCATAACACGTCCTAATCAGCCAAGTTCACTGGTTAGGGTTTTCATGCCTTTTGCCATGTTATGGGGTGACTGTTTCGACCTACCCTCCAACCCCTGCCCTTCTCGGAGAACAACGTACACAGATGAAGTATATCAAAGGGCATACACTTGTCCCAACTAAATTAACCTGTTTAGTTTGAGCGCTTATCCAGTGACTGATCACTGGTTTCCAAAATCCTGCGACTAGCCTCGGCATACGGTATTGAAAATTAGGGGTCTATTCCTAGCTTGTGCATGGATCGCTACCATACCTGATCTACTGAAACCGCATGTGGCGTTTTAAAGAAAGTCTCAGAGTCATAGTTGTCGAATATCCTGAATGATGCAGTCGGCTTGTAAGCATACGCCTGTCTATAGCATAGGCATATACTAGATAAAGACCATGCAATGCCCTGCGTGGGTAGCCCAGCCATCATGTCAAAATAATTTAACTGATTACATTAAATCTGACAGAATATTTTCGGATCGTGGGGTTACCCTCCATTCCACTGATATGCATGAAAAATTTAGTCATTTAAGTTACTGAAGCTGAACTTCCGTCCGTCAAAAAGCACTTACGAAAGAATCGACACCGTACTTACATGAGAGAGGCTTTTTCTCAAATATTGTTCCAGCATGCATGTCGAATTGTGAAGTATGGTAAACTGTTCCTGTTGTTCTCTGGCCGCCTCGTCGTTCACGAGAAACCTTACAAACAACTGTGGTATCCAATTCATCAATCAGGACCTACTGTTGTAATGTAATAAAATCGTACGACGGTTTTGCGTTCAGGTGAGAAAAGGGTGATCGAAGAACCTATCAAGGTTATAGGAATATAAATAACAACACGAAAATGTGACACACATTAAACTGGTCTTCATGAACCAGATAGTTTGGCGGAGCGTATACGCCATTTCCCATTCTGAAGTACACTTGATTAGATGATTGAACAATGGTTCGCATTTCGTGTATCTGAAATATTGTTCAGCCAAACAGAAACAAACCTCAGCAGGCAGCATAACCAAGCCGGAAAAGTGTACCTCTATTTCGAATACAATTGTATTTAAATCATCTTTCACCGAAAAGAATGTGAACAAGGCAGCTAAAACGAGACTTCTAAACTTAATAAGCAATAACCTTTGGCCGAAAGCATCCAGTCGGAACAGTCAGAAATATTGACAGGATCCCAGTCCGGATTCTAGAACAAGTAACCAGCAACAGAAAGGTTACTGTAAATTAAATCTTACTTACGTTCACATTTCTACAAGGATCACTTATAAAAACATCTGTGCTGGTTAACTACTTAAACTGACTACTACTTACATCCCAGATGACCCGGATCAATCGGACTGACGGCAAAAGTGACCATATCTCCAGATGTATTGTGGTCATCGGCCAAAAAACGGAAGTTTCTCCCGTACACGGCACATAGCTGTCGTAAGCGCAGCTATGGTCCCATTTTACTTTATAAAGAGAGGACTTACTGTCATGAAAGATGCACGACAATTATCCATATTTTATTTCATCAGTTTTTCTTTTAAGGTAGAAGCAGTAGACTTTGGAATGATGGATCCGCGATACCAGAGGAATTTCACAGACACTGAAAATAACCAGATGAAGTTTACTAGATGTAGTTTCAATACAGTAGTGGCTTCGTTGACTGCCACCCATTTAGTTTGCGAGCCACTGCAGGGAAGTCATAAACAATATAGGGTTAAATACGCATACAACCTAGAATTTATACTGGAAAACAGTTGTCAAACGGTTTGCGAATGAAGGTCTGTAGCTTAACTAGTTGGAAGCATTGTAAATTAAGAGCTATTGAGCTGAAATATACCAACTGATAATGAACTGGACAAACAAATCGACAGGAATATTTCTATTACATATGGAAGGAGTATACTTCATAGCCTCAAAGGACCACTGCACCATTAGGGCAACCAGACCGAGATTTGTGGTGGAGAACCACATAAGATCCTAAGGGTCAACAGCGATAACAAACTGGGTGACAGCGGACAACTACCTTACACCAGTGGCTGGCGGTGGCCGTGTCCGAACCTAAGACCTCCGAGATGGGGGATAAACTCCCTAAACCACTCGAGCACCACCGGTCGTGGATAGCTGCGTAGAAAACAGAAAGCGAATTGTGTGGTTCTTTGCTCCAAGTTTTTGACAGCCGGCAATCCCTAACAGTGCGACTGATCTTTCAAACTACAAATATTCTCCTTCCGTTGCGCTCATGGACAAGCATAATAAAAATTGAAAGAAAAAATAAGTTGATATATTTTTGAACCAGAATACTCGAAGCTAAATCAAAAAGCGAGGCGGGTAGACTTGTAGCTAAGTGATAATGATAGACTGTAACAAGAAAGTTAAATTTTCGGGGGGAAATAATTGGAGTAGAGTTGGTTAAACCTGCTTCAAACGTATCGGTTTAACCTCGAAATTTTCGAACGAATGATCAACAGAAATGATGTAGCGTTGGTAAGTAACACTTTTTATCCATATGTATTAAATGTACACTTTCGCGGACTCCTTTCAGAGGCAGATAAGATGGTTCGGAATTTCGAGACAGTCAAATGTATACGTTCACTCTTGTTTTCAGTACTATTTTGATGGCTGATTAGACCACATGCATGGCGCCACAGCTCAGCTTCCGTCTTGTTCACTAACATGTTTGACCAGTGGTAGTCGAGTGGTTTAGAGCGTTCGGTCACCACTTTGGAGGTTAGAGGTTTGAATCCCCGCCATCACCGGTTACTTCAGTGGTAGACAATAATCTGTTGTCGTGAGGCACGTTACTACACTTGACCTATTGGGACCTTTTGTGGTTCTCCACTCCATGATATGGCTGCCGGCTATCCTTAGTAGTACAGTGGGCCTTTGAAGCTAAGAAGTATAGCCCTTCCACTGCACTCATGCGCAAAAACACGATAAAAAATTTAGATTTTGAGCGGTTAACCATCTTGAATCCCAGAGCCAGAGTTGCCAGTACCACTGAAAATCACATTCGGTACACCTGGTTTTGAAATTCGCTTTTGCGATTGCAACCACGCGTTACCACAAAGTGAAAGAACTGTACGAAGATCTTGTAAATTCACGAACGATACTTAGGCAGTTTCCTAGTTTGACTTCCGATGATTTTTCGGCTTAGGTGTACAAGTCCTGTGGGGAAACCTCTGAAAACAAGGAATATTTTAAGTGGTTTGGCTTGCACGTCAGACAATCTTTTCAAGGGAAACTGAGATAAGCAATCGTGGTAACGATTTGGGCGACAGTGTAGTGAATTTTACCACCAAGGCTGGCCGGTGGTTGAGATACAAATCTTTTACTTCAGGCTTGATAGTAAGATAACATTCAACCAACACCGAAATGATGGCTACCAAATGTAAGTTTCATCGGAGAAAAGAAGCTACTTCACACGATTGAGAAAGATGTACCTTACTGTGTTACAGATGCAAAAAGCGGACTTTTTGGCCTGTTGATAATGAATTGAGAGGAAATTTCCAAGAGAGAAACCATGTTTGTTACTCCCTTGAATGCGTTTGGATTTATAGATCCATACGGCAGGCGATGGGTGGTTCACATGGGTACAAAATAAATCGTGAGGACTACGTGTCCTAGGGAATTTTATGTTTTTGAAGAGAAGACGATGATTGAAGGATGTCAGAGATAGCAAAGTGTGTTTCCATAGATTGTTCCCTAAGGCGCTTAAAAATAATGACGCGAAGGTTTGTAAATAGGACTTGCAGCCAATGCACCGATATGATAAGACTCCGCACTTGCTTCCACTTTCCTATTCAGGAATAATCTTCTATTAAAGACCTCCAAACAGATCCACGTTTTTTCTAGTGATACCACTCTACATTGTATCCTTTCTTACTCTACCTTCCGTCATGCCACAAATACTATCGACCGAGACCGTAGTGTTATCAGTGTAGCGATGGATTCCGACCTCGAACAGACCTTATAGGGCTTCCATGATTATGCTGACCTTTGCTTTCAAAACTTTCCTTTGCAAAATTATCCCTAAACATCGCGCATTCTCCTCGCAGTCATCCTTCGATTCAATGGTCTTATATTCTACAGACTCTATGTTCCTTCTTGGCTTGTCCAAAACTTTGCCGTTTTTTCATTGCATGTTTGCACAGGAGTGGAATGGAAGGGGTATACCCCATGACCACAGAAGCCCACTGCACCATTAGAGATAACCGGCAACCAAACCGAGACTTGGAGCAATGAACCACATAAGGTCCCAATGGGTCAGGTGTGGTAAAGAGTCGTACGACAACGGACTACTGTCTACAACCAAAGTAACCTATGATGGCGGGGACTCAAACCTCTGATCTCGGATGTAGTAAATAAACACTCTAAACCACTCGACCACCACCGGTCGTGTTGACCTCTTTCATATCTCAGCTTTCTTCTCGTGCTACGCGAAAATTTTATTCGTACTGTGCTAGATGTTTCTTTCCTCCAGCTCATCTAATGTGCAAAGCTCAAATCCGTGGCATACTAGGATACTGTAGTCGCGCGTGGGGTGGGCCTTCGACTTCTGCTCTTTCTCTCTCCGACCGCGATCAAAAAAGGCCATCCGGTTGGTCGACGATCCTTCCCTAACCTCCAGTCTGCAGTCACTGATCCATCGTCAGATGATTGCTTCATTATCTTCTACCGTTGATATTTTGGCTTCTGTTCTTCTGAGCCCGTCTTGGCTGTTTCCTTTCTTCTAACATCTACTCGCCATTCTCGTACCTAAATAGACAGTCATCCATCCTTATCAGGTTTCTGTCCCCAGATATAGCACTTATTGTTCTGTCCAACCCACTAGCTCCAGTGTGAAGACTCTTGTTATGTGCCACGAGTTTTTTTACTGCTATTTCAATGGGTAACCTGCGTACTTGACCTCCATAAGCAACCCCCAGCCCTCAATGACAAATCAGAGGATGACAACAGTCCTTTAAAACGATTCAAATGAGATTTCAGCTGTAAACCAACCAAGGAGTGCTCAAAATATAAGGATGACCGAGCAGAAGGAAACCAGGTACGTACACCTGATGAGCAGCAACGGAAGCGAAACCGGTTGTGTGCTTCCGCTCAGTCTTATGGTTCCGTTTGTATTTTCACAACAGCGATTGACGCGGCCCATTCTGAAAAAGTGACTGCAGTCAAAATTCTAAGGTCATCAGGACGTTGAAGTTTTTGGTCAACCAATGGCTGAGCTGTGTACGGCACTGGGTGTTTGGGAAGGAACACTAAGTGACTATTCTGTTTGAGTTGTAGTGTAGCCGCCTTGTGGGTGAGACTTTTGAGTCAAAGGCTCCGGCTAGGGTTCACAAAGAGAAACAACTTCTGCAATGTGGGCGGCCGCGAAGTATGATTCACCTAGAAACCTCCAGTATCTTTCCTGTAAAGGACCTTACCAATTTTTCCTCTTTTAATTTAAGGTCGATGCAAAACGCCACGGGTAGTTGCGGCTGTGATGAAAGTAGTAGTTTAGGAGTTGGGTATAAATCAGATGCACTTTTTAAGCCTAAGTGTTCACTCCATTTGGCTGCCTTTACAGTCCGCACACTATGTCAGATAGGGCAACAGGCAACAGGCTGCCCTCGCTAGAACCCTTGACACTTTCAAAATAGATGTATGCAGTGTTTCTGAAACACGCATACAAGACCCCACTCTTGTGATTACTCTTCGCACCCTGGATACAACCTCAGTCTCTCACTTCACTATTTGCGTGTCGGGCGATTTGCTCTCTAGAGCTCGTGGTCAGCCCGGCGTTGGGATGGCCTTGAGCATGAAAACTGAGCGTGTACTACTAGACTGGATTCCAGTCAGCAGTCGTTTGTATGCACTTCGGTTGGACGGTTCTGTTCGTGTCAACAATAACAAACTGAAACGCCGATGTTTGTTCGTCGTGTCTGTGTATGCGCCGACTGACTGCGGCTCCTCTGAAACGAAGGACGAATTCTATCAGGATTTGTCCCAGCTGCTTCGATGCGCACGTTCAACTGACATGGTGGTCATTGAGGGGGATTTTAATGCCCAAACTGGCCGTTTGGGAGATTTCGAAAGGCACATCGGAGGCCCATTTGCTATCCCAGCCGATCGTACCGATGACTACGATCGTCTTATTTATCTGTGTTCTGACCACAGATTGTTTCTGGAAAGTACGAACTTCTGCCATAAGAAGCGGCATAGACTTACATGGCGTCCCCCTTCGTCTTCACAACGTTGGACTCAGATTGACCATATTGTGATTGGTCACCGCTGGCGTGGATCAATTGAAGATTTCCGTTCATTTTGGTCTATGCCTGGGAACTCAGATCACGCCTTGATACGTGCTCGCTTCTGTTTACGTCTAGTCCGTGTTCGCACCAAAGTAAATGCCACGCGTCCCGTGCAGTTGCTTTTGGACAATAACCAGCAACACGGTTTTAAGATGGAGCTGTCTACGCAGTTATCGATGCAGCCAGATGTTCAGGGCCCAAATGAACGGTGGCGACAGAGCAAGGAAGCTTTGTATACCGCTTCGAATGCCACCCAGAACTCTGGTTCAAGTCGGTCTCACAAACAATGGATATCTTCGACATCAGTTACTCTGTTGGATGCCCGCAGATCCGTCCCACCGGATGTCACACTCAATGAAGTGTGTAAATCCCTGAGACACCAACTAAGTAGGAGCCTGAGGAATGACCATGAGCAGTGGTGGATTGCGAAATGTAACAGGCTGCATCCATTGGCAATGCTCGCAACCTTTTCCGTTTGATTAGAGGTACCGGTCCACGGAAGCCTGGTGTGAGTTAAGGAATTTGACGGCTCACTGATTCACTCTCAGGGACGTCGTCTGGAGCGCTGAGCGGAGCATTTTAGGAAACAATTCAGCTGGCCAACTTCAACGGTGGACCTTCCAAATATACCTTCCAGCGAAACAATGCAAGTGGATATCACTCCTCCATCAGATATGGAGATTATGCGGGAAGTCGATTACTTGAAATGGTATAAATCCGCTGGACTGAATGGATTATCTCCATCTTTTTCAAGGATAGAGGCAAAGCTTTGGTTTCGGAGTTAACAAAACTCCTTCACATTATTTAAGATAGTGAGCAGATTCCAAGGGAATGGTGTGAATCAGTGATTGTGCCGATTTACAAGAAAGGTTACAGGTCCTCTTGTGAAAACCACAGAGGAATTAGCTTGGTAAGTATCGCGTCTAAACTGCTAACCGGTCTTATTCTTCACCGACTATCCAGCGCTCGCGAAATATGCACGCGTGAGAATCAAGCCGATTTCAGATTCGGTCGGGGTTGTATCGACCACATCTTCACTCTTCGACAAACCTTAGAGCACGGACACATCTTCCGTAGGCCCACAATCGGTGTCTTTCTTGATCTGAAAGCGGCATTCGACTCAGTCGACCACACAGTTCTCTGGCTCTGCCTTTCATTGAGGAGTGTGCCAGAGAAGTTTATTTCTCTTTTCCAATGCTTGTATGCGAACAATCGAAGCCGAGTTCGTGCTTGCAGCGATCTTTCTCCTGAGTTCACCATGGAAAGTGATGTTCGTCAGGGTTGCCCTCCTTCACCCATCCTCTTCAATTTGGTAGTTCAATTGATTCTTGAGATAGCTCTATCTTCGTGTGAGAATAGCGGCGTCGATCTTTGCTCAGACAGTAAACTGTCTGACTTGGAATGCATGGACGATATTGTTCTTCTGAGTGAAGATCCAGGTAAGTTCCAAGCTCTTTAAGATAGCCTTTACAACAGTGTAGGAATGTTTGGGATGTGTTTTGCACCATCAAAGTGTGAAATGCTGTTGCAGAACTGGGTTGGCTCAACACCAAACCTTGTGTTGGCCGGGGAAGCTCTAGCTAAAATGGATAAATTTTGTTACCTGGGAAGTTACATCTCACCAGGTGGACAGATACCAGATGAAGTGTCATCGTGTGTACAGAAGGTGCGTTTGGCTTTTGCCAACCTCCGTCACCTGTGGCGTCGGCGTGACATCCGATTGTCCGTTGAGGGTAGAATGAACAATGCGGTGGTTAGATCAGTTCCCTTATACGGTTCAGAAACATGGCCATTGAGAGTAAAAGATAGGCGGTGACTGTCGGTGTTTGAGCACCGATATCTCCGTAGCATTGGCCGAGTGTGGCGGGAACACCGTATCAGCAATGCTGAGGTTCGGCGTGAGGTGTTGGGAACAAGAGGTCAGCCTCTGGATCAAGTGCTGAATCTAAACAGGTTAAGGTGGTTGGGACATGTGGTACACATGCCCACCGATAGACTTTCTCAGCATACGCTGTTCCTTGAGGCAGGTGGTGATTGGAAGGTAGGTTTAGGTGGTCAGTCCATGACACGGCAAAAAATATGAAAACCTCACCAGTGGACTTGGCCAGGTAGGACGTGTGAGAGCCGGGTTGGGGTTCATGCGACCCACCTACCAAATGGTTGAGGGTATTAGGTGATATGGCCAGGTGTCGCGGCCAGTGGCGTAGTTGCATTCGGACTCTTTCCTTGTCATCTTGATTTCCCCTTGGTACTTCAACATTCTGGATCTTTATCACTATGCTTCTATTCTTTTTGCCCTTCACTGGACTGTGCCGTAAGGTAGTAAGCGAAACCAGATTACAGAAGTGCAACGGTAATGGTTGAATAAACTGAAAACTGGAACTGATAAAACGTCTGCCGGACTGATTATTTACCGTTCACCCGATCTGTGCAGGACTGTAAATGACTGCTAGATTAGCAAAAGGGGGTTGCTTTTTATTACACGCTTGTGCAGGAGCGTAATGAAAGGGGCATACCTATAGCCATAAAGGCCCACTGCCCTATCAGGGATGTTTGGCAACCATGCCCTGAGACTGAAGTGGAGAACCGGTGGCGGCTGAGTGGTTTAGAGCGTTTGATCACCACTTTGGAGGTTAGAGGTTCTAATCCCCGCCATCACCGGTTACTTTAGTGGTAGACAGTAATCCATTGTCGTGCGGCTCGTTACTAAACTTGACCTATTGGGACCTTATGTGGTTCTCCACTCCAAGTATCAATGCATGGTTGCCGGTTATCTCTAATACTGCAGTGCGTCTTTGTGGCTGTGTGGCATACCCCTTCCACTGCACTCACGCGCAAACATGTTATAAAAAAGCATGATCCCAATAGGTCAGGCATGGTAACGAATCGGACGACGGTTGATCACTGCATACCACCAAAGTAATCATCTTATCCAGCTAGACCTCGTGCGGCCCGTTTCTTAAAACCCGTAGGGCACTTTGTTGCCCCATCTACGGGATCTTCCTGGAACAACCTAAACCCATATTTTTCCTAAATTTTTCAGTTTTGATAGGTCAGGCGCTGTTTTTGTGCTTGACTTCACGGTGGGTTTCGAGGACGATCTTATTGCTTTGTATTTCTATGGGTGTAAATGCTCGATTCTTCTTCAACAAGCTCAGTATTCTGTGTTAGTGTAGTTAACGTCATCTACAAGGGCATATCATATCAAACTTTTGGTGTGAACCGTCAGCATTCGCAGTGAGTGCGTTGTTTGTTTCATCTGATTGACTCAAACAGTAGTCGTCCATTTGCTGCAGCAGTTTCATAGGGTCTTCTCGGCCCTCACTTCCATCAAAAGCGAGAATGAACAAAACACGTCTGGCCTCATACTCCAGACAGTACCTAAGCATATCTATCTGATAATGGCTACATGAGAAAAGCAAAACACTTGAATTTCCGCCTCTATAAAACTGATTCGCCTGCTGCACGATTGTTTATAGGTCACGTTCAGCGTTACCGGAAGTGGCAAAGCGCATGTGCTTAACATATTCACTGTCAAACAGCCGAGGGTTTCCTCAGGTTCTCCTGAAATCATAGTCTGATCCGACCCACTAGCTTTATTTAGAGGACTCTTATGGCTTGAAACTACCTCGTTTTACTAACAGAAAACAAACAGCTCATGTAGGATGCAAAAGTTATTGTCACTAATCATCGCACCACTGAATAGTTGGTTCAAATCGGCATCGGTTAACGTCTATTCTGATTCGCCGATTGACGATAATAGACATCCAACACGTGAAGCAAATCCTTCCTCGTCTTACCTATCCGTTGTCCGTTCTCAAAGAGTTGTATCATCACACCTCAGGTCGGGTTAGAACCTATGGCCAGCTTTCGTCCCATTTTGTCATCTCCGGTGGGATACGACAAGGTTGCCCTATATTCCCATTTTCCTTCAATTTTGCAATAGAGGATGTTTAATGGAATGCCTTGTCTGGTCTTCCAAACGGTAGAGTTCAACTTCTCTCAGGGAACAAGGTCCTGGACTTGGAATATGCCGATGATATCGCCCTGCTCAGTGATAATGCACAGGCAGTGCAGCATGCTTTGGACCGGTTGGCAATTGAGGTATTCAGATATGGTATTCACTTTACGCCTTCCAAGTGCAAAGTGCTTTAGTAAGAGTGGCAGGAGCCTGTTCCCGCGCTTGCCCTTTATGGTGACGGGCTTGAAGTAAGCGACAACTATAAGTACCTTGGGAGCTTGATAACAGATGGAAGTTGTGTTGGGGAGATCGGTTTACAAATAGCAAAAGCTAGAGCAGCTTCCGCAAATCTGTGACACCTGTGGCGTCGCCGTAACATTAGACTCTCTTTTAAGGGGCACGTGTACGTTGCCCGGTAATATATATATATATATATATATATATATATATATATATATATATATATATATATATATATATATATACTCAACGGTTACGGACCTGGCCACTTCGTGCCGAGGATGCTCGGCGTCTTTCTGTGTTCGACAACCGATGTCTCCGAAGCATCGCTCGCGTCAAGTAGGAACATCGAGTGAGTAGTGACGTGCGCCGTCGTGTGTTACGCACGGACAGTCGCCCTCCTAACTAAGTGATCGCTCTACACCGCCTCCGGTGGCTCGGCCATGTTTTGCGAATGCCTGCCCATGGCCTACCTTTCCATGTGTGGTAAACTAAACACTCGTCCCATTCTGTGTTTCATAGGCATTTTCGCTAATAGTTCTCTGATTTCCTTCCCGCTGTATGACCTGATTGCTAACTGATTAGTGCCTATTAACGGCTATTCCAACTTCTTTGTCTATCTCGCCTGTATTTGTTTGTGTGTAGTCATTCATCACACCGTGCTCTATTCACAATTGCTTAACAAGGCTGGAAGAAGCGACACGGTGGTCAAGTCACGACGTAGTGTAGATTTATGAAGAAGCTACCATGGGCACTGGTTTCGGTTTGTGCTTCATGCCTCCCTCGTTGGATTGACAAACAAAATGACAAAAAAGCATCAAAAAGCGTACGGTAAAAAGCAAAAAAACCATAGCATTTTATTGTTTTACTATATATATATATATATATATATATATATATATATATATATATATATATATATATATATAATTTCACACCTGCCTGAGTTCAGACTGTGTGCCAAGCAAAAAATGACACGATTGGGGAGGAAGGGGTACACGGTGTTAGCCTCCATGATTTTTTTATGGGCGCGATACTGCCAGGTTGCCCAAGCCAAAGCAGGTGGTTTTCCTAGAGGTCCACAATCGAAGCCTTCAGCTATCCAAAGTTTAATCCGCAAGCCAGCGGGACGGAACTTGGTGTCCGTAACCCACTGGGGGCCCGTGACTGATTGGCCAGTTCATTCGCCCTTGGGATGAGGCCAAACATCCTGGGTGCCCAGTGCACCTCTCCGCCACAAATGCCGGTGAGCGTACCGTTGTGCACCTCATATTCCACCCATGGTTGGTTTGAACTCAGTGTTTAGCCATTTCCTCTGGACTGACTATCAGTCAGCCAACCCGGTGGATAGCGCCAGGCATTCGCTCTCGTCCCCTCACTTTGGTGGGAACACCTCCACCACGAGAGGGCAGTGAGTAGGACTTCCTCAGCAGAGGCTGTGATAGACGCACGCGTCACTTGGGAGCATTTCGAGAGGCGTTCAGGGCGGGTAGCCATCCCGGAGTCCGAGACACCCACCCCTGACCAAACTGAGGCATTTTTTACTGGCTGTTTCTTTCATTGTGTTGTACTCCCCCTCTTTTATTTCCGTAACTGTTGTTGCCGGGCTGGCACCCTGCTTGATTTCAAGCTGGCATTATATATATATATATATATATATATATATATATATATATATATATATATATATATATATATATATATATATAATTTTGAAAGAGATGAACAGACATTTTGATCATATCGCTACGGTCACATTCTGCGATGTAAGGGTAAATTCCATAACATGAACAAGGTAATGGTGTCAGTTAATCGAAAGTTCTTTTAGTATATACGAAAAAGTTGTGGGAGGCAAGGAACAGACGAGCATATAGTCGCGATAGGAAAACTGGTCTAAGTTGTACATTGAAAAAATCATTAACAAGATCAAAACAAAAAGCGCGATAGGAGCAGGATAAAACACAAAATTTACGAAAGGCGGGAACCGGGAAAGTGGGGAACCGTATGCTAGAGCTAATTAATTTTATTTGATAGCACCAATTCGAATTCAACAACTTAAAGTCACTACCTCGGAAACGCATAATGTTTTATACAATTGGGCACGGTAAACTATGACGTACGCATAGGCTATATCATCCATGTGGCTTGCCTGATTTAGGCGTACGGTTATGGCCGATCTTGTGCAATCTCAGCGCACATTTTGTAACAATTTTGTAGTGTTTGCCGATGAGGATAACTAACTGCTTTTTCAACTGTATCCATATGCCCAAGTGATTTTTTATGGTGCTGGTTGCCCAAGTACGCGTCTATATCCCGATCGGGCCTCATGCAGGGTAAGAATGGACTCCAGTGGGAGTAGCAGTCAGACACAGATCACCGTAATAGTTTTTCGTCGGTGTGGGAATCAGATTATTCACTCACTGAGCTCCGGCTCATAGAGTTTTGTTTTTCTCCGTGACCTTACGAACTGAAAACGCAATCCTCGCAGAGGAGCACTACTCCGGAATACTACGCCAGGGTTCTTGTAACGATACAGGAAATGTGAACATCGCACGGCTGGCATGCTACTCAAGCGGGCCGGGAAAATTTTAGCCAGGTTCATTCAACCAGGCAGGGATATAGGAAGCGTCTTCGATTAGGCACACAAGTGAGACTTACTACTCAGAGCTAGGTAAAAACCATTTTTTCTCAAGGACAAAGAAAATTTAACTGCTGTTCATGACTGGGGGCCGTTCACCATAAACGTTAGCAAGGTCAAAGACCTCTGGGCCATCGTGAAAAGTGAATTTAAATAGTCAGACCAGTGCGATGCTACTGCACAGAAGGCTCGAGGTGAGCACTGTAGACTGCAGTCAGCACTGTCGTACCGGGAGCCGCAAATGTTCGTGCCAATTTACATGGCTAAAGTACGACCTCACCTAGAAGGTAGTGTGCAGGATTTGTCAACCTTCTACGAAAAGGACGTCGCCTGCTGGGAGAAAGTTCACCGTCCTGCAACGCGAATGGTGGAAGGGTAGAGGGGTAAGACTTATGAACGTAGACTCCCAGATCTCGAACTTTTTCTTTTAGAATGAGAAGACTAGAATCGTTTAGGATATTGAAAGGTTTTTTCTGGTCTTAAGCCGGATAGTCTATTCCAAATGGCTTTAGACTCCCGAAATAAGGGACACGAAAAAGAGCTCACAAAATTTTGAGCCAGGTTGATAACCGAATTGCATTTATTTAGTAACAGGGTAGTAGGCAATTGGAACAGTCTGCCTGGTGGAATGATAAACCTGCAGACCGTCCGGTCCTTCAATGTGGCCCTAGATCGTAACTGGAACGAGATTATTTCTAGCAGTGAGTTTTGAGTGTGTTAACTAGATTGACGAAGGGTAACAAAATCGTTCGTCTGAGATGTATTGTAAGTGACGTTTACGTTTGTTGCATAGTGACTCAGTGAACGCTCAAGATGCATAATGTCTTTCGCGGTTGAAGTGCGATGTTTTGCGTTTCCCTCTTATTTTTAGAGGGGATTTGACGAAATATGCTGTGCAGTGGTGGGTGCATAACCTGTGTGTATACCATCAAAGGAACTCTGGGAGCTCGATTGGCCGTAGCTTTTATAATAGCTACAGGACAGGTATACCTGTCCTGTGCAAGCCGAACTCAACTAAACAGAATCCCTAGCTTCACATGTTCTGGGATAATCGAACGACACGAATCAGCGATGTGGGTCATTTATGCCTTGGAGTTTCTTCCTCTGCTGATATTACCAATAAATCGTATTGAACAACTGACAAAATGATAAAAATGTCAGAAGTAGCGTCGGCGAAACATGAGTACACTGGGTATATCGAAAATACTTTTTAATGCAGAGGGGGGAACATGAAAAAATAAGACGTTAATCAGGAAAATATTAGAAATTCCCTCCCATTCCACAGTGTGAAGGAAATCATTGGAATATTATAATGCTTCTGTGTGTCTCACGAAGTATAATCAAGTTGTTGAACGTCATTACTGAACCGAACTTTTCGTAAATCTGTTGATGATGTGGTCTGATGTCCCATAAACTTCGAATATATCTCACGAACCGAAATTCTGCGTACCAATAGAAAGTGCAAATACAAATCGTGATAGCCTCATAACCTCACCCGCGTTTCTTCTTGGGCGCTTCGTCAGTTCAGTTCAGTTCAGTTTGCACATGACAGGTAATGGCCACGACCAATCGAGAGCTCAGAATTTCTTCGATGGTATGCACACCAGTTATGTAGCCACCACTGCGGAATGTATTTCGTCGAATCCCCGCTCAGTTTCAATTTCAGTCTTAAGTCTTCGGTCCTCCAGATTAGAGGAGGGTTGTCTCGTCACCATGTGTACATATGGTCTCAAGAAAGAGAATCACACCACTTGCCAGTCACAAAGTCGTCTAATTTCTACATGAAGGTTGAATCGTGCACCTCCTCCACCACTTCCGCTGGCATCTCGCTCCAAATGTTGGTGGCTCCTTGGGACGGGCCGTATTTCGGAGGCAAACCGACCGATTCCAGCTTCGAGAGTGTCAGTGAGTGTCCCGCGTGGGGCAAGTTCCACGTAGTTGAAAGATCGGTGGCAGTTCTGGTCCGAGATCGCCTCGGATAATGTGATGGACACGAACGGGGTCTCCTCGTATCCTTCGATGGGCCTCTGGAAAAGGCCGGGCAGCTTGAAGGCGACCTTCGTGGCCAGCCCCGCGCGGATCCGCAATGAGGCTCGCTGCAGCCCCCTGAACTCCTTCATTTCTGGCTGATCTGTCAGCGGTGTCTGGGTGTGCGGCTGCAGCGCCACGCTCCAACTGAGATCTAAAATGTTTGATGTATAACAACCGAAAAGCATTATAGGAGAGTCTTCCGAGGGAACAGCTGATTACCTCAGGGATTCTCCATACTGAGGCACACTCTCTGTCCGTATGATCCTCGTTTTTAAGTTGTTTGACGGCACCACCCCGAGATCACGTAGGCTGCCGTTCTCAGCAGAGTGCAGCAAGTTTGTAGTCTGACGTTGACTGTATTCAGTCCATATGCATGGGTGCAGACTTTTCCAATTTTATCGGAAGGGAACATGTATTGGGCCAATACGTCAGCCTGTCAAGATCGTCCAGTAGGGATTATTTGCCCGTGTCAGAACGAGGTACTCGCCACATCTTCAGATCGCCAGCATAAAGTAGGCACGGCTGGTTCAAGCAAGTTGGGAGATCGTTTACGTAGACCAGCTACGGTATTGGACCGAGCGCCGAACCTTGGGGAACACCACCGAAGCCCGGGTTCCCGGGAACCGATATCTGTTGAATGTCCTTCGGCCTTTGATCTCACTCACTGTTCTCGAGCCAACAGAAGAGTGGAAATGCATGAGCTTCATTTGCGAAATCCGTTCTGTGCAGGACTACGCATGTTGTGCTAATCGAGATGCTCCTCGACGAGCTTGTCTATAGGCCGCTCCGTCGCCTCGCAGAGGAGACACGTAAAGCTTACCGGTCTCCAACTGACAGCTACCGCTTCGTCCCAGCCCACAAACCTCGGCACCGCGACTGCTCTTTTCCAGTCGTCCGGGAGTTTTCCAGTGGCTAGTGAGGTGTTCAGCAACCTAGCTACTGGACCCGCGAGAATCTCGGGTAGCTGGCGTAGTACCGGGGGATGGAGTCCATCCGGTCCGGCTGATTTGTATGGCTTGAGATCTCAACTTTCATAACCTCGTCCACTTCGATGTCACCTAATGGGGCTGAAGGCTGGGACATCGACGAGAAGGGGTGACCAAGGTTCATCACGTGTAAACACTGATGCACGGTGGCATCCCTGAGAATCTGCCTTAGTCGCATCGGAATCAACCACCCTCCAGTCCACCACAAGTGCAGGTAGACCTGGTCTTGCCCTTGTTCGCCTCTTCAGACACGCAAATAGCTTTTTAGGTGCAAGCACAAATTCGGTTGCTGGCCTGTCTTCGACTCCACAGTGTTTAACCATCTTCATGGAAGAGCATTGGGTTCGTAGTTTTTGTACGCGTCATAACCCAATGCTTATTCTCGATACTATCTCCAAGCTCGGCTTCTTCTTTGGAGTAGGCATCGGAGCTCTTTGTCAAACCCTGGAGGCACTGGGCCTGGGACCGTCGACGGTAGGGCGAGCAAACCTCCTTACCAGTTGGTGTGTTCCGTCCCGGATAAGACACTGGGACAGATTCACATAGTTTTGGCTCTCATTCTCCCAGGTCATGTTTCGGGCTGTTGCTCCCATATCGTCAAAAGCTTTGCGCCAGATATTCGGTTCACAGAGAGGTTTCGAGGTGATCAAAATATGAAAAGTCTTTGGCCTCGGCGGGATTCGAACCAACGCATGGTCACCACCCTCGCTTTAGTACCGCGAGTGCTCTACCAGCTGAGCTACGAGGCCACGCCGGAGGACCTTCGACTTTCTGCATATGGATCACAGTACAAAGGGAAATCCTGCTGTAGGCAGTCAAATTACAAGCTGATTCACTGTGATGGATGCCATGTGTTACGAACGTTTGAGCAATGCGTAGCCAAATTCGCAACGGATTTCGAAATCAAAAGACGATTATCCGTGATATTCTACGATATTAGATTATTACAATAAACAATGACATAAACAATATACAAACCTCAATAATACGATCACAAGGACTCAACAACGAGAAACCGAATAGCAGCATGTGAGCAGACAGCACGTGCGTCACGCAGGTCCTGAACAAGGATGTGCCAAAATAGCGCTCTGGGCGCGAACAAACAACAATTGGTCCAGAAAAACAACCAGTTCGTAAAGACAAGTCAATAGTGTATGGAAATGAGTGATGTTGGGAAAAACACTGAATCGCGAGGGAAAAAGGGGGATTTTCCACGACCGGCTGTTACACCGCCCACCAAAATCCTCCTGGATCCTTAGCAGAGTCAAAGGTTCGGTATAAAGGTACTGATTCTTCCTACCTGCCTAGGCCCTGCTGTCAGTGCGCGCGTCTAATGCTCGTCGTCAACGTTCTACTACTGGTCGCACCTAATCCATTGGCTACATAGACGTGAGTCTAGTCTACATCTTCCACAAGACCAAATGACCGATGGCGGGCGTGAATGGTCACATAGACGTTGTCCTCGTAAGGGGCCGTCCGGTCCTGGATGTACGTGCTTGAGTGTGTGTGTGTGCGTGTTTGTGTGTGCCGGGGTTACAATGAAATCACAGGTATAACTACACATCAAAGGAGGACTTTCTGCAATGTCAACAAAAGACCGCGTGGCAAGAAAACGAGTAAAATGTAGCATGTATGTGTGACCTGAGCTCCGCTACTTCCACATATGCAAGGGGCATTCGGTAGCGTCAACAAAAGGCAAAACAACGAACACTGTCACATGTTTGATGGGTTCACGGGATGTAGAGTGCGTCGTGCATGCGTCTATGTATCGGGATGTACAATGGAATCGCGTTCATCACCACGTATCGGAAAGAACCTTCTGTAATGTCAACGAAAAGACCGCGAGCACCTTAACGTGTTTGACGGAGACCGTGTGGTATATATGGTGTTTCTTTATCCACCTCGATTACTGGTGTGAAAAAGGTTTACTAGGCCTCAGGGTTATCAGCTCCTCCGTCTTCGCTCTCGAGTAGGTTAATACTGCGTATGTCACGAATGAGCACTCCGTTAGCTGTCTTCACCTTCACCGTTCTTATCATTCCGTCAGTGCTTTTGATGGTTTCCGTAACTACTCCCAAAGACCAAGCGCTGAAATGTGGGCGTTCGTCGGCGATCATAACCACGTCCCCAACTTTGAATGGTCTTGTTTTGGCCAGCCACTTCTGTCGAGTCTGCAAAGCCGGTAGGTACTCCCGTAGCCATCGCCTCCAGAAGACCTTGGCCAGATAGTTCGCTTGCTTCCACCCGTGGAGGTAGCTCCCACGAAGTTTTACCGGCCCTTGGAAACCCTCGCTCGACCTTAGCGTCAATAAGTCGTTCGGGGTGAGCGCCAGGTGGGTGGGGTCGCCGTTCAATACTGGAACCAGGGGGCGGTTGTTCAGGATTCGCTCCACCTCAGTCATGACGGTGTTCAGCGTCTCGTCGTCGGGCGGCTGCTGCTCCATGATTGACAGCAATATCCGTCTGGCGGACCGGGTCATGCGTTCCTATATGCCGCCTCGGTGACTGGCCTGTGGGGGGTTGAAATGCCAGCGTATGCCGTAGGCCACGGTTCGATTCTGCAGTTCGTCCCTGTTTATGTTCTTGTGCCAACGCTGCAATTCCCGTTGAGCGCCCACAAAGTTCGATCCATTATCTGAGTATATATCGGCCGGTACGCCTCTTCGGTTGATAAATCTTTGCAAGGCCCGTAGAAACGAATCGGTCGTCATCGAATGTGCGACTTCTAGGTGTACCGCACGCGATTTCATGCACGTCACGATACATTCATATCGCTTTCCTAATCTCTTTTCGTACTTGATCCACAAGGGCCCAAAGTAGTCCGACCCGGTGTCGATGAACGGCCACCAGCCCGTAGTCACCCTGCATTCTGGTAGTGGGGCCATGAGTTGTTTGCCTGCCGTGGCATTGCGTCTCCTGCATTGCACACACCGTCGGATTACGCGTTTTACAATCTCTCGTCCTCTCAACAACCAAAGACGCTTTCGGATGACGCTTTCGGATGACGCTTTCGGATGACGCTCGTCACATGACTTTCCCCGGCATGTCCCTCCATGGCGTGGACATGTTGAATCATTAGCTCTACTACAGGTTGTCTCGCAGGCAGCAGTATAGGATACTTTGTGTCGAAGTTCAGGTGGGCGTTGGTCAGCCTACCATCCACCCGCAGCAGTCCGTTGATGAGTTTGGGGTTTAAACGCTTCAGCTCGCCTCTTGGAGATGGCATGTCTTTATTGGTCGGCCCCACTTCTTCCGCCTTCTTGAGCTCTCGGGCGAAAGCCTCTCGTTGTGTCATTCTGAAAATATCGTACTCTGCCGCTTGTAGCTCATCGGGACCTATCGGGCCGACCGGTATCCGACCTGAGGGCCGTAGCCCTTTCATGACTAGTAAATTTATCTTGAACCTGGTTAACCAAACTAGCGAACGAAGCGTCTTCATCCAGGAAGAAAACCTGTCCAGTCGCGATAGAATGGACGACGCTTCGACGACGTTGGTTGCTACCACTACGCCTTTGATCTCCAATTCCAATTCCGTAGGGGGTTTTAATTCGAACACAGGCCAGTCCTGTTTGGGCAATTGCAGGAAGTTCGGCCCTCTCGTCCACGTGTCCAGTTGCCTGAAGTTGTTCGCACCTCGGGAGCACAGGTCGGCCGGATTATCGCCAGACCTGACATGACTCCACTGGTGCGTGGCTGATTCATCGTGGATAATCCTGAACCGGTTAGCAACGAAAGTACTAAACCGGCTCCGGACGTTGTTGATATAGTAAAGTATTATCGTTGAATCCGTCCAGAAGCTCACCGACCAAATGTAGAGATCGAAACATCTCATCACAGCTTGCACCACCCTGACTGCCAACACGGCTGCGCTGAGTTCAAGGCGTGGGATCGAGACCGACTTCAGTGGAGCAACGCGGGCTTTTGCGAACAGGATCCTCGTAGTATATTGTCCATCTCCTGCGCACCATCGTCCGTACACCACAGCTCCATAACCGATTTCGGATGCATCGGAAAAAGCATGTAGTTCTCCAGTCCGTGTCGTATGGCCAGGAGTCAAACATCGTGGGATCCTCATGTCCCCTAATTCATTCAAGGTGTTCAGAAATTCTTCCCAGTCCAGCCGGTCCCCTCGGTCCAGTGACTGATCCCAATCAACTTTCTTACGGAACAGCCGCTGCAGCAAGATCTTTCCGGGTAGCAGCCATGGTGAGACGAAACCGAGCGGGTCGAACAAACTTGAGACAGCAGATAGTATGCCACGACGGGTTATTGGCAGCTCGGGAACGTTTAGTTCGAAAACAAAATCGTCCGTTTCCGCGTCCCATTGTATCCCTGAGGTGCGCTCGATAGGAAGTAGAGAGCCGTCCAAATCTCTTACCCTTTCGGCCTTTTCGTGATACGGGATGACCCTCAGCACTTCTGAAGCGTTCGACATCCATTTAGTTAGATGGAAGCCACCCTCTTCCAGCAATCTCGTCAGACCCCTGAACTGCTCTAGAGCTGATTCCACATCATCGAATGACCCAAGGTAGTCGTCGACGCAGAAGTTCCTGCTGACGCTTTCTACCACCGTCCGATGTACTAGATCGCCATGTTTGTTCGCTGATTCTCGGAGGGCGTAGTTGGCACAAAATGGTGACGATATGGCTCCGAAGGGGTGGACGGTCATCCTATAATTCACCACTGCGTTGTCCCGGTCGCTCCCTTCCCACCACAGGAAACGCAAAGCATCTCGTTCTCCTACCGGAATCTTCACCTGATGGAACAGTTCCCTAATGTCGGCGGACAAAGCCACTTTACCCACTCTGAAACGGCACAAAACATCGATCAGTGGAGTGGTCCAGTCAGGCCCCTGTAGTAGGCGATCGTTTACCGTTTTGCCCTGGAACTTGGCTGCACAGTCGAAAACCACCCTCAGTTTATTGGGTTTCTTGGGGTTGATAACCGGGTTGTGAGGCAGATACCAGATACCCCTTTCGCTGTCGGTGTTAACAGGCACCTTTACAACGTAACCGAGGGTCTCGTTTCGCTTCATCAAATTCGTGTATCGTTCCCACAGATTCTGGTCTCGAATGAAGCGTTCTTTTAGTCGTAGTAATCGTTGGAGAACATAGTTTCTGTTGTCAGTCCACGGGTCGACCGGTGTGCGCCATGGGAGGGGAACCTCGAACCGTTTTTTGAGGCCTCTAGTGCCTTGCCGCACCATTTGTAGAGCGAAGTGATCCTCTTGAGACAACGTCGGTCGTTCGTCTCCAATGTCATGAAACTCCTTTTCACACAGCCGTTGCAGATGGTACTCTATGCGGTCCGTTTCGGCGGATAAGTAATTCACGGAAACGCGTACCCCTACTGGACCGTATAACATCCATCCCAGAGCCGTGCGTACGACATAAGGTGCCTGGCGGTCGCCGACTCTCGGGTCAAGCACCCAATGCGCCTCTGGCACGTCGCAGCCGATGAGGAGATCCACTTCATCATCGTCCCAGTCTACAAAGGTTACATCCTGCAGGTGGGGCCACCGAGTCAAGATTGCGTTCACTGACCTTGGTGCTCGCATGGGGAGATCCGCTAACGTGAATGCCTCCGTTGGTTCAATTTCCTTGTTAGTGTCTAGAGAGATGAGTTGCAGCCTTAATCTACCGGCAGTCATTACCTGTGTTCCGCCCACCGTGCTCACCGCTAACGACGTCGCACCTTTAGCAAGTTGGTGTTTGTCGGCAAACCGCTCTTTCACTAAAGTGGTGTCGGATCCACTATCAACGAAAGCCAACGCCTTGACTATCCCAGTCGGAGTCACTACTCCCACGGCCACTACGCCTAAACGTACCGGTTTACTGGCAGATTGTGAAGTTGAACAAATCACGCTGGGCTTGGCACTCGCTTCGGGAAAGGTTACTCTCGCCTGATGCAGCAGCCGATGGTGTCTGCCCGTGCAGCCCTCGTAACCACATCGATTCCTTGTCCTACAGGCTGCTGCCCGGTGCGTGGTGTTGAGACAGATAAAACATGCTCCTGCCATCCTCGCCATTCCCCACCGTTCGTCTATTGTGGCGTTGCCGAACTTGGGGCATTCTGGTAGGCCATGGCTAGTACCACAGGATCTGCAATTTGGTTTCGCCGTAGCATCTCGTGAAATGACGTGTGTGTTGGTCCAAGGCTGGTACTTTGGATGTTCCCGTACAGGGGTTTGGACTTGGCTAGTACCGGGCTTGTTTGCTCGGTTGCTGTCCCGGATGAGTCGGCCGAATCTGCTGTCAGCTATCTTCGTTTGCCTGTCTAAGTATTCAGTCAGGTCTTCGAAGTTGGCTTCTCTGTCGCTTCGGCTTATCCGTTCTGCTTCTTCCGCCCACCGACCCTGTAGTTCGGGAGAGAGGTGACGGACTATGCCTTCCAAAGTGTGCATGGCGTCTAGGTCAGCCCTGTAACCTAAATGGTCGAGGGCTATTGAGCAGTTCTGCATCTTGATCACCAGGTCGGCCATGGTGTAGACGTCGCCCTTGGTTCTCTTTGCCTCTGCCATCACGCCCTCTATTAGGTTACGGGCTACTTTGAAAGGTTAGCCAAACAAGTCCCTTAGAATCTTCCTTGCCCTTGTGTAGCCTTGTTCTGGGTCGAGCATGGTGCACCCGTCGATAGCTTCTCTTGCTCGGCCTCGGCAGTAGTGAGTAAGGTAGAGAAGCCTTTGCCCAGGGTCGGTTACCTTATTTTCAACGAACTTCTCGAACTGCTTGACAAACTTGCAGTATTGCTCAGCTCGCCCATCGAAAACCGTTAGCTCCACTCTAGGCAGATCGATCGATGGTGGTTCGTAGTCGGCGACCGGCGTGGGGTTCCCTACCTTATTGCACCCTAACCTATCGGAAGTGTCGAAGTCACTGGTCTCATGCTCTCGCTCTTTCTGTGTACACTTCTCTGCTTCCTGCGCCTGTAGTCTAGCCGAAAGTAACTGTTGCTCTAGGTCTATTATTCTCAGCCTATACAAATCTACATCCTTACGATCGATATTGTTCTCAATAACACATGAACTAGCACTGACAGGACTAGGCGATCTAGCATTAACTAAAGAATCATATGTACCCAAAACCTCCCCAGAGACTTGCCGTATTACTTCCTGTCCGGATTCCACTGTTTTTGATCCTTTTCTTGGCATTTTGCGTGTTTTTCCTCGTTCCAAAATGATCTATTGAAAATTGTTACGAACGTTTGAGCAATACGTAGCCAAATTCGCAACGGGTCCCGAAATCAAAAGACGATTATCCGTGATATTCTACGATATTAGATTATTACAATAAACAATGACATAAACAATATACAAACCTCAATAATACGATCACAAGGACTCAACAACGAGAAACCGAATAGCAGCATGTGAGCAGACAGCACGTGCGTCACGCAGGTCCTGAACAAGGATGTGCCAAAATAGCGCTCTGGGCGCGAACAAACAACAATTGGTCCAGAAAAACAACCAGTTCGTAAAGACAAGTCAATAGTGTATGGAAATGAGTGATGTTGGGAAAAACACTGAATCGCGAGGGAAAAAGGGGGATTTTCCACGACCGGCTGTTACACCATGTGCTACTGTAATTTGAGCGGGTATACTGTGATCCATATGCAGAAGGTCGAAGGTCCTCCGGCGTGGCCTCGTAGCTCAGCTGGTAGAGCACTCGCGGTACTAAAGCGAGGGTGGTGACCATGCGTTGGTTCGAATCCCGCCGAGGCCAAAGACTTTTCACATTTGGGTCACCTCAAAACATTATCGAAATCTGCCAACCATTAATACATCACAGAGAGGTGTCTGTGAATTTGGAGCCCCAAGCCCCCGATGCATGTTCAGCAAGGCATGATCGCTGGCCCCAAAAGGGGGTAGTGCTTCTGTACAGGTAACATCCGAAGCCCGGGAAATGAGGACTAAGTCCGAAATGGATTTCCGTTCATTCGAAAAGCGGGTAGGCTCGTGCAAATGTTGGTGAATGACTAGGACAAGCACTGTCGTAGGCAGGTGTTGGGAAAAATTATCTGCTGCATTATTATGGCCGTTAGCCTCCCAATCAATGTGGGGCTCGCTGAAGTCACCCAGGATCAGACGGTACTCCTTTGTCGCCCAGCGCCACAAGAAATGTAACATTTTCAGATGCTCAGCAGCCGGTATCCCATGAAAAAACCTAGCGCCGTATATCCGCAATCGGCTAGTTTCAACTTGCACCACAGAGCTTCACCAAGTCCTCGAGGGTCTGCAAATAGGTCAAGAAAAAATGTCGAGACCGCACCTTTAATGTACACCAATACACCACCTCTGTTTCTGGACTGAATTCCGTCCAAACGGACAAGGAATCAGTGTGGGGATATTTACGCGTGAGATACCCCGACTATCAGCCAGATTTCGGTGAGAGTTATGATCGCAGGCAATCCGGCCGCTGCGAATGACCCTTGTTCGTCGCGACTGCCTAGTAACGCGTGAAAGTTACCGGGAACCTCTTATTCCACGTGACCATTTATAAGCGTTCTGGGGAGGTGTTCCTCCCTGGAACCCCTCGGACAGGGGCCGTCGCGCGAGTGGATGTTAGAGGATGCCACACGAAACTATCAGGAAAGTCTGCGTTACACCGCGTAGCTTTCTCGCTGTTATCGGTATAGTTTTTATTAAACTATCTAGGATAATCCCTAAAACTATAGCTCTAAGGTCTGTTGTCCGACCCAGAAAAGATCAAGCGATTTTTTCTGAACATTAGTCCCTGGGACCACCCGGTGGTAAAAGATACACACAAAAGTGATCATTGAACTGCTCTTAGGGTCGGAGCTAAGCGAAACATCAGTCTCAGTGAAACCACACTAGCAGACTCTAAGACACCACTCAGGGAATCACCTTAGTAAAGAGACTAAAGCCGTCTTGACTTGCGTAATACATCCGGAAACTTTCAAACAGCACCATCCGCAGAAACTGCTTGCAGTTTTTAGCTGAACAACTGATACATAATTAGTTCCGCTGATATTGACCCCCCGTGGCTAATACTTTCTTCCCCACCTAAGGCTCACATATATTGGCCATACTCTACACTTAATCCTTTGCTTCCGTATAGCTCTCTTACCCCCGCATATTGCCACATCTCATCCGATTGGCCATCCACATCCTTACCACCATAGATATGCCTACATCTCTCCCAACCGACCCAAAATCACTGCCAGCAACCGCCGTCGCAAGACTGCTAAACTGCAAAACTCACTGAATAACTGCTCAGTCTCTCTGGTAGATATACTTGGACATGCTAATAGACAAACTACGGAAATGAGCAAAAATCTGAGCAGTCTTTCCTCTCGCATTGACTCCGCTGATCAAATTATCGGTCAACTGATGCCTATAGCATTCTTGCTTGATCCAGCCGCACACCATACCCCAACCAATCTACTACTGGCCACGAAGTTTGTGGACGCAATTGCCTCAGAAATCTCCAGACGGATAAAAAAGGCAAACAATGCGGTTGTGTTTAACATTCCAGACCGAATACCTCTCTCAGCTGCTAAAAATATGATCTTAAGCGCTTGCGACCTTGACTCACAACTGTGCCACTGTATTAGACTCCGCAAAACCTCCCCACGCACCACCTGTCCACTGCTGTTCCAGTTTAAAAATGAAGTTGTTGCCAAGATTTTTATCAGCCGGCAAGCGTTAGTCGTAGCCAAAACCGGCTTCGAGTGCGCCAAGATATTTCCTGACAAGACCCCACTGCAAAGAGAGGTGCACAAGAGTCACGCCCAGAACAGTAACCCCGGTGTTAGCGCAACCAACAATCCACCCCAAAACTCCGGGGCACCTATCACTGGCCATCACCCGATGTTGCCATCTATTGCAGATTACAATGCAACCGTAGATTTAGACAGTACGCCAATTTCCTCACCCAATGAGCCACCTGGCAAACGCCCCAATATCCAGAATAGCCCAAGCAAATCTCCAGACTGGAACAAGCGCCCCAACGTCCACAAAACTGATGAAGGTTCCTCCAACTCATCCACCCGCGAGCTCATGTACTCCACAAGTCTAGATGACCCCATTCCTTCTACTATCTCCATGTCGGTTTATTTAACCATACCTAAAAATCACTGCACCATCAACCCACCTCCGTCTACACCCATGCATCCTGTTACCTCTGGCATTTTTGATAACTCAATCAGGCCCCTAAGCCCACCATCTGCACCCACCCATTTGCAACCAGAATGTGTCTGGTTACCACCTAGGCCACCACCGCTAATTAGCCCGTCAGTGCAGATTGACCCACAGTAGTTAACACCTCGTCACCAAAAGAACAAGGCCCATCAACGTAACGCACATGCAAACCATAAGGTAATGACTCAGTCACGTGAAATTTTACCAGCCCCTTGTGCGGCTGGGAATCCTAGTTTTCCATCTCGGCTAACTGCCTTTTCATTTCCACCCTACTTGTACCCACCTTATCCCTCCCATTCACCGCTCCATTACATTACTATCCGCCACACCAACTACTCTATACCTCTACCGCTACCCAGTCACTCCCTGGGAACCATTTCCTGGTTTCACCTAGCTCCCCTCTCCCACAAGACCCATCCACGTCTCTTGGCCCAGTACTGCCATCCATCCGTGGCCGCTTTTTTCCTGCCGGCCCCCTTCGAGAATATTCCCCGCATTCAAACTACTCTCCCAAACAGCACCTCCCCATCCCTCTCCCCTCACACTATCCCCCTCCAGGCTTCAACTCATCCAATCCGTGGAACAACTGAGGTCCTCCCCCCATCCTTGCCCTATACTTCACTGGAATTACCACCCTCATCACCACTACCGAACCCCCCACCATATCCACCACTACCAAGGCCTGTATCATCTCTCTCAGTCATACTTGTAAATGCCCGTTCATTACTGCACAAAACTAAAGCCATCTGCAGCATCGCTGAGCCCTCTGACTTTGATATTATCATTGTAACTGAAACATGGCTAACAGATTCCGTCCCGTCAGATCGAGTCTGTCTAGTTGGCTACCAGATGTTCCGAAGGAATAGGCCTTGTCGTGGGGGAGGCTGTCTAATTTATGCCAAAAACACTCTGCTGGCCATTCCACTGTCACACACAACTCTGGACGCCATTCAGGATTCACTGTGGTTAACAATTCTCTTACTTAATTCCTATCTTCATATTGGTTGCATCTATAGGCCACCCGATTCCAACGCTATGGATCTTACCAAGATTATTGACGCTTTCAACTATCTTTCATTGCTGCCCTGTTCCTCCAAACTCATAGCGGGGGACTTCAATGCACCGAGCATTTGTTGGAACACTATCCGCCCCAAACAACTTACTAGATTTTATGTCATGCATCCGCGTTGGGCGCTGGATCCAACATGTAACAGTCCCAACCAGAGGTAACAACATCCTTGATTTGTTGTTTACTATTGGTTTATCAGATGTTTCAGCCAGTACGCTCGACCTCTTTCCAGGAAGCGACCACAGAATGGTGTCCTGCACCTTCGTGGTTCCGCAATCTTTCGACAAATCCCACCCACCCAATCATTACTCTTCAGCAGTCAATTAGGTTAATCTTATCTGCACGCTTCGATCGCTAGACTGGGACGACTTTTTCCTGCAAAGCGACCCTCAGCTGGCTGCTAATTTACTATATTCTAACCTATCATACTTGCTGTCCAAAATCACTACTACTCGTATCACATCAAACCGAGTCCGTAGTTCAATCCTGAGCCGAATGCAAAACAAGTATCTGAAGCTCCAGAAGATGTATCAAACCAATAATGACTTATCGTCATTCTTGCAGCTCCAACGTCTCTCGGTAGCAATCAGAATGAAGACTGATGATATGCTCAAAAAACAAGAAGTATCTGCCTTGCAATGCCATGATACCTCCTCAAAGTTGGCATACCTAATGAAGAATAGAAATCAGAGCAAACCAGTAAGTATCCCCTCTCTAATCTTAGAAAATAACGACCACATTACCTCACCTGTAGCGATAGCCGAGGCGCTTAACTCCTACTTTGCTGCATCCATGTCTACGAACCCCCTTACTTTATCCCCATGCATAGACCCTGTCACCGAGCACTCACTGTCTGATTTAGAATTTACTTTAAAAGAGGTGACCAACCAGATTACCCGTGTCCGGAAGTCCTCACACCTTGGCCATGATGGTGTTCCGCCGACACTTCTACGTCTTGGAGGAACTGATGTCGCAGCCTTACTATTGAAGTTCTACAATCTATCCATCAAGTTTGGCGTATTTCCCTCACAGTGAAAGACTGCGGTCATCATCCCAATCCATAAGAAGGGACCAATACATGACCCCTCAAATTACCGCCCTATCAACCACACTCCAATTGCTTCTAGGTTGATGGAACGCCTCATCAAACAGCGGATGTCCGACTTCCTGTTGTCCCATAACATCATCCATAGTGGGCAGCATGGCTTCCTAAAATCACGTTCATGCACCACCTGTCAGTACGACTTTTTTAACCTCATAACGGCGGCCGCCGACAACGCTAAATCTATCATCATCATATACCTTGATATGACAAAGGCTTTCGACCGCGTCCCTCACGCTTTGTTACTAACCAAACTCAAAGCTCATGGCTTTTCCGGTTTGCTTTTATCTTGGTTAACATCTTATTTATCGGACCGTTCACAAGTGGTTTCCATTGATGGGTGTTTCTCACAACCTGCTCCAGTCACCAGTGGAGTTATACAAGGCAGTGTACTCGGTCCTTTACTATTTCTCATCTACATAAATGATATATTTCCCATTTTGCACCATGGCACCCCATTTCTCTTCGCTGATGACGTTAAGATTGTCTATGAGTTTCCTCGTCAGAACCTCAACATTATGCTAGATGAAATGTTTAGTGACCTGAAGCGACTCGGGGATTGGTGCAATTCATGGAGTATGGACTTCTCGGCCTCGAAGAGCTGCTGCGCAACCTTCAGATGTCAAGTGGCCTCCGGAACCCTGCTTATCCACGACCTACCCATCTCGTACAGCCCTCTAGTTCGAGACCTTGGTCTTCATTATTCTTGCAGTTTTAGGTTTTCTGAGTTTGTTCCACTCCAGATTGCAAAGACGAGAAGAACCACTGGTCTCATCTCCAGAACCTTTCGGCTTAATGATTGCAAAATGCTCACTTACAAGTCTCACGCCAGGCCTCTCCTTGAATACTGTCCCATTATCTTCACCAACATGACGAAATCCGACCGCATTTCTCTGGAGTCCGTGCAACGCCAATTCACCAAACAATTAGTAGGCTTTTCCTCCAGTCTGTGTTACAAGGATCGATGCATCCTACTCAATCTTGACCCTCTATGGTTGCGTCGCATGAAGCTCAATTTGTGCTTTCTGTTTAAGCTGTACCACCGTACGGCCTTTTCGTGTACCGGACCCATTCGTCTCACTCCCTCCACGAATTATGTTCTACGCCATCGGTCATTGCAGCTCTCTATTCCTAGATCAAAACTAGCGTTAAGATCTAACTTTCCGTATAAAATACTCAAAGTTATGGAATAAACTCCCGCTAAACATCCGCGAGAGTCTCTCAATTTCCCAGTTCAGAGGCTCGCTGGATCAGTTCTTGACTGTTCCTAATGTGATCCTTCTTACCGGCCTGACCGTCACCGAAGAGGTGGCCTACGAAAACGGGTTTGATTACTAGGATTACTGCACTAGAACTTTCATTTCTCACCCGATGACAAACGCCAGGGCAACTATTCTCTTTTACGTTATATTGCTTACAATCTATACTACTGTAGCCACAGTTTGCTGACTTTTATAACTATACCTAGTTTAATGCTTGCCGGTTCTCCTAATTTTAGACAATGTTCCTGTTCTATTGCCAACCAGTCTAAGTTTCTTAGTCTTAGATGTCTCCACAGAAAATAAGTACGTGGCTTCGGACCCTAGGACACTGAGTTCCGCCGTCTACCACTTTACTCGATCCTTTCACTCCTCTCCCGTTCATCTTGGCTACCACCACTCACCTGGGTTTTATGCCCGGCCTCAATTCGCCTTTCTTAATCACTTCATTCCAGAATCTATTATCCCAGAAGCCCACCTGCTAGTACTTACTTGGTGGTTTTTCCTCTCGTCTCACCTCTGTATCTACCATCCACCAACTACTATCATATTCTCCCTTATGCACCACACCATTTCCCATCAGCAGAGCTAAACTCATCTGCACCAGCTAGCCCGGAATGGACTCTGATGGTCTTAGGCATGGCCTGGCGCTGTATGAGACTGACACACGTATGCTAGCTTGTGCTTTACAACGTTCGTTGTCCTACTCCGTGTGTTGCATAATCCCATCCTGCATTTTCCCAGCCCATGCTAGCGAAACCCCTGATGTCAACGGCACCCATACCATTGCGTCGTTGGAACGTGGGGAAAACAGACCACCCCCAGCAGTTGCGAAAAAAGACAAATACGCATAAAATTACGATCGGGCGGAGGGGCTATGGAAAGTTCCTATATGGGCTCAACCACCCCTCTGTTAGGAAACAAAAATAATAATAATAATAATAATAAAACTGAAAAAAGAGAACAGTGAAAACGAAAAAGACCTCGTGGGATCGATTCGATCTCCAAATACGACTGACATCGGGCTGTGAAGGAATTGGGCAACCTTCATCTATGGGAAAGTATCCCATCAGCTCAGACCTGATCCTGCGAAAGGGGAAACCCCACATCGCCCTTGTTCGCTCGACAAGCTTTGGTCTTCACGCTCGAGACTGACTGGGGTGACAGCGCACTGGACTCTCCACATACGCTTTCCCATCCCCCGCTCTAAGTTTCAACCACCCCATACCCACCATAAGCGCACCTAGCATGCACGTCGACGTCAAATACAATAGCTACCACAGCCCTGACCATCAACCCATTGATCTGGACAGAGTACCGACGTACCTGACGAATAACGGCAACCTCGATGAAGCCCGGAAAAGGAAAAAAAGAGATAAGAACATAGTGGAAACCGGTCACCTTTTCCATCTATACCCCTCTATCTTCCGTCATCTTTTTTAGAAAGCGGTCTTCTCGATGTCCTAGCATCCAAGCCACGCTTAGGTTTACAACCCTACCTAACAGTAACCACTGCCTCCTGCCAACTACAATCACTACCGCAGCCTGCTCACAATTAAGTTAAATCTCTGAAATGCAGACGCAGCAGCCCACCGGGTTTACGCTATCTTGCTAGCCTGTGGTAGCACTTATCAACCCCCTGCAACCCTACGTTACTTAAGCTCTCTAATTAAAACCCAGATCAAAGTACGAAATGTAACACTGACAGTCCACATAAACCCAGCCAGTTCATTATTAATTGTCGCTATTTATTATCATAACTAACAGCTGGAACCACGTCCAGACTGCTAACACCATTTATTTCAGGTTTGTCGTCGCCCACTCTCTCGGGCACCACTTTCGGTGACCAATGTCCACACTTTGACCTGTACCGACAGAGACCTTAATGGCATCTTTTATACCAAACGGGATTGCAATCGGGCCACACGACCTAAAACACCCCCAAATGCTTACAAGCAGATTGATAGACGTCTCCTAACGCAACACCTCTACTACTGATGTCACTGTTGGAGGCTTCAGAAATAACAGTTCGCAAGCAACCTTCTATTGATTGATTGACACGTCCCTTACCCCGCCTGAGGAACCATACCCACGGGATGCTGCACATCACCTTGGTCTCACGTGAAACAACCCAATAACAGAGCCAGTAAACGCAACACAGGAATTTTTTCTCATTAAAATTCGATACGTTATCCGAACGCGAGTCCACTTGTCCCTCACATCCTTGGTTCCCAACAATGATGCCGAAGATCACTGAGAATCAATAAGTCAATATATTTGTCAGCATAACAGAACAATAAGGCGCGAGCCTACAAGGAGATTTTTCGCTCCGTTTTCTCTTCCAAGATTTCATTTTTCTTTCGATCGGTATCCAGCTTGAAATTGACTCTTCACCAGTTAAAGGCCTTCAAGTTGCGCTGCCTTTTTTTCTGAATGATAAGGGTTATTGATCCCGAACCTAAACTCACCTTATATATGGATTGCTGTTTCCTCCACATTCATCAACGTTGCCTGTCCATTTCCACAAAGTTTCCTCATGTCCCCTCGTTTCATGATGAACTCCATCTATTAGAATCGGGAATATCCATCATTCCGGGCCAACTTCATCTCCATAGAGAGCCGCTCTCTTCATATTCTCCAAAGTTCACGGTTGTACTCCCATTCATTTCTTTAACCTCTCCATGTCCATTACTTACTCCGTGCATAGAACCCGCAATAGGCCTCAGTTACCCACATCTTGCATTATTATGACTTATAACGCATCCCTAGTGCTATATTTTCACGATATATTTTGTATTTTCACGGACCACTACCAACCAGTCGAATCCGAAACCAAACCGTATTTGCCGCGCAAACCTTTATAATTTCAGTCGACTCAAACTATCTCTAGCTATATTGTTTTGCTTCTGACGACTCCACTCGCTTTCTTGAAATTCGTGTATAGTTCATTGTTTTGAGTAACGTTGTACACCATGATCATGCGCTTGCGCATGCGTCTCGACCATGGTCGAGAAATATACCATTATTATTATTATTATTAAAATCCTGAGAGTAGAGGTTGGCCTCAGAGTTTTCATGGCAATCCAACATTTCCGTAAGGAATTGCTTGTGTTTCTGGCGATCCTACGAGTCGAGACCTGTAAGTGATTGTACCTTTTTGCCATTGAGACAACAAGAACGTCGCGGCACTCACTGAGCCTGCTCCAAGTAGGGAGAACAATCTTGAGCGTTCGAGGTTGTACTTATTCTAGCAGATTTTCCAGGCGGAAAGCTGCTCTAACACAAACAGAAGCAGTCAAGCAACCTTCACTCACGGTGAACAATTTCCCGATGACGGTCGGCAGAGATCCTGGTTTAAAAGTTTCTGAGGAACAGCTCCTGCCGCTTCCGAGTGGCTGCCAAACAAAAGAAAGCGGGATGGTACAAATGGGAGTTTCTCGAGGCCTTCATCACTTCAATAAGTGCGTCGTTTTTTCAGGTTGGATAACCATGGGGGCAGCTGTTAGCGGGTGGCAAATGGGCCTGATTTGTTCAGGCTTTGTTGCAGTGGACATAAGACGCGTTAACCGACACGCGGGCAAATTCGCACGAAACCCGGAATGAAAACACAATTGCTCTGTAAAACCTATGATACTGTATAACTGAGTAAGCAATAACAAAACATATACAGACCTCAAATGAGTGATCAGACAAACTCAAAAACGAGGTGTAAGTTCACGGCGAGCGATTGACCACCATGTGCCTCGAGCGGGTCCCAGATGAGATAAGATAGAGCAACCCGTACAGCGAAAACAAATAAAGATTGGTTCATAGGAATACAAATCGTACGGGACACGCAAGTATAACGTGTTAGAGAGTAACACCACAAAATCACGAGGTTATAGTGTCTCTGAAAGATTTCCTACTACCGATCGTTACGCCACCCACCAAAATAATTCAGATCCCAGCAGAGTTAAAGGTCTGGACTAAGGATATTGATTCTCCCCACCTACCTTAACCCAGCTCTCAGTGCGAGTAACTGCCATTGCTGACGTCCGTATTCTACTCACATACGTCCGATCGCACGTGATTCGGTGACCAGGCCGGCAAGATGTTCCTCCGCATAGTCTGCGAGAGCCGTTACTCGGTTGCAGGATTGAAAGGAGACGAGTGGATTCCAAATCAACATGCTGTCCTCGGGGGCTTAGTCATGAATGAACATGTGTATGTACGCGTGTACGGTTGTGATCACACACACACAATCGCCTTCATCGATGCCAACAACGAAACGAGAAAGGGCAGAACAATATCGTGTCTTGACTGAGGTATGGGGCGAAACTGTGTTTCATGCTTGTGCGGAGGAGTGTGAGTAGGGGTGTATTTGGGCATGTAAGGAAACCACAACTAACACCATATACCGGAAAGTCTTCGGCAATGTCAGTGACAAACAGGACTCGACCCGTCATCATGAACTCATTACGATTTTTGGAGCGAGGGTTACACATCCTGCTCCTATCCAGACGCGGCATGTTCGTCAATCCGTTGTTGTCTTCCTTGGGGATATAACTCCCGACTCGATGCGCTACGCGGTCGTCCTGAGGCAGCAAGCCCCCACCGAACGGGGAGACAACATAACTCTAGTGAGACAAGCCGCGTCTTGCGGAAGCATGGGGCAAAACTGCTTTGCACGCTTTTTCGTGTGTGTATGAGTGTGGGTGCCAGTGAGCATGTACACTAAAAACAGTAATCACGATTGGTGGGACCGTCTAGTGGGTGGCATACAACGGTTGGGCGTGCAGGGGACTATATCGATCTACTGGGATTCCGTGACAAGCGTTGTACTCACTCATAGTGTGTGCGCTAAACAATGTGGATGGTTGCGCACAAGCGCTGAAAATTTTTGCCATACAAACTGGTGCTATGATACATTTGCGTGGGTTTGTGACTCGGTCTGAAACTTGCCGCTGAGTGTTTTCAGGTGGCTGATTCAGTGGCCTCGATTACCCAGACCTGAACATCCAGGAGACTGATACTGCGTGCGACGGAAGTCAATTTTCCCTTTGCGTTCCTCAACTTCACCGTTCATATCAGCTCGTCGGAGCTCCCTATGACTTCCACGACAACACCCAAACGCCATGTGCTAAAACGAGCATGCTCGCCGGAGATCATCACCATATCACCAACTTTGGACGGCCTTTCCTTGGTGAGCAATTTCGGCCAGGTTTGCAGGGCCGGTAAATATTCTCGCAGCCACGGCTTCCAAGAAACCCTGGTCCATCCGTGCAGGCTGCTACCACGGAGGCTTGCTGGCCCTTGGAACCCAAAGCTCAATCTTATCGCCAGCAGTTCGTCTGGGGTAAACGCCAGATGGGTGGGGCCGCTTAGAGACACTGCAACTAATGGGCGGTTGTTCAAAATCCTCCCTACCTTGGTCATCACGGTGTAACACACGTTTGAGCAATGCGTAGCCAAATTCACAACGAATCCCAAAATCAAAAGGCGATTATCCGTGATATTCTACGATACTGGATTATTGAATGAACAATGACACCAAAAAGCTACAAGCCTCAATAATGAGATCACGAGGACTCAACAAACGAGAAACCGAATTGCGGCGTGCGATTGAGGAGCACGTGCGTCACGCAGATCTAGAACAAGGATCTGACAAAGTAGCGCTCTGGGCGCGAACAGATAACAACTGGTCCATAAAAACAAACAGTTCGTAAAGACACTTCAATAGTGTAAGCAAGTGAGTGACGTTGAGAAAAACATGGAACTGCAAGGGTTTTAGGGGGGATTTTCCACGACCGGTCGTTACACCGCTCACCAAAATCCTCCCGAATCCTTAGCAGAGTCAAAGGTTTGGTTTAAAGGTACTGATTCTTCGAATCTACCTAGGCCCTAAGTCAGAGCGCATGCTCAATGCCTGTCGTCAACATTCTAATCATGGTCGCACCTAATCCGGGGGCCACACAGGCGCGAGGCTATTCTACATCTTCCACGAGAACAACTGACCAATGGCGGGCCTGAAGGGGAAACATTGATGCTGTCCTTGGAAGGGCCGTCCTGCCCTGGCTGTATGTGCTTGCGTGAGTTTGTGTGTATGATGTAGTCGCCGCTACTTCCACATATGCAGAAGATATTTCAGTAACGTCAACAAAAACAAATTTCGAACACAGTCACATGTTTGATAACGGTTGCAGGACATAGCTTGCTTCCGGTATGTGCGTAAGTGTCTAGATGTATAATGGAATCACAAGTATCACCACACATCAAAAGAGAACTTTTTGCAAAGTCAACGAAATACTGTGAGCACTGTGACGTGTTTGACGGAGACCATGTGGTAAAACGAGTACAGTGTAGATGAGTGTGCGTCGGGGTGTGTTATGGTTCGATACGTCAGTGTGTCGTGAATGCTCCCATGTATGTAATTTCTTTACCTACCTCAAAAACGAATGCGAAGTAGTCCACTGGGCCTCAGCGTTATCAGCTTCTCCGCCTTTGCCCTGGAGTGGGCTAATACTGAGTATATCACGAATGAGCACTCCGTTAGCTGTCTTCACCTTCACCGTTCTTATCATTCCATCAGTGCTTTCGATGGCTTCCATAACTACTCCCAAAGACCAAGTGGTGAAATGTTCGCGTTCGTCGGCGATCAAAACCACATCCCCAACCTTGAATGGTCTTGTTTTGGCCAGCCACTTCTGTCGAGTCTGCAAAGCCGGTAGGTACTCCCGTAGCCATCGCCTCCAGAAAACACTGGCAAGATAATCCGCCTGCTTCCATCCGTGGAGGTAGCTCCCACGAAGGTTTACCGGCCCTCGGAAACCCTCGTTCGACCTTAAAGTCAATAAGTCGTTTGGGGTGAGCGCCAGGTGGGTGGGGTCGCCGTTCAATACTGGAACCAGGGGGCGGTTGTTCAGGATTCGCTCCACCTCAGTCATGACGGTGTTCAGCGTCTCGTCGTCGGGCAGCTATTACTCCATGATAGACAGCAATATCGGCCTGACGGACCGGATCGTGCGTCCACATACGCCGCCTCGGTGGCTGGCCTGTGGGGGGTTGAAATGCCAGCGTATGCCGTAGGCCACGGTTCGATTCTGCAGTTCGTCCCTGTTTATGTTCTTGTGCCAACGCTGCAATTCCCGGTGAGTGCCCACAAATTTCGACCCATTGTCTGAGTATATATCGGCCGGCACCCTTCTTCGGTTGATAAATCTTTGCAAGGCCCGTAGAAACGAATCGGTCGTCATCGAATGTGCGACTTCTAGGTGTACCGCACGCGATTTCATGCACGTCACGATACATTCATATCGCTTTCCTAATCTCTTTTCGTACTTGATCCACAAGGGCCCAAAGTAGTCCGACCCGGTGTCGATGAACGGCCACCAGCCCGTAGTCACCCTGCATTCTGGTAGTGGGGCCATGAGTTGTTTGCCTGCCGTGGCATTGCGTCTCCTGCATTGCACACACCGTCGGATTACGCGTTTTACAATCTCTCGTCCTCTCAACAACCAAAGACGCTTTCGGATGACGCTTTCGGATGACGCTCGTCACGTGACTTTCCCCGGCATGTCCCTCCATGGCGTGGACATGTTGAATCATTAGCTCTACTACAGGTTGTCTCGCAGGCAGCAGTACAGGATACTTTGTGTCGAAGTTCAGGTGGGCGTTGGTCAGCCTACCATCCACCCGCAGCAGTCCGTTGATGAGTTTGGGGTTTAAACGCTTCAGCTCGCCTCTCGGAGATGATAGTCCTTTGTTGATCGGTCCCAATTCTTCCTCCCTCTAGAGCTCTTGGGCGAAGGCCTCGCGTTGTATCAGTCTAAAAATATCGTATTCTGCAGCTTGTAGTTCATCGAAACTTATCGGGACGACCCGTATCCGGCCTGAGGGGCGTAGCTCTTTCATGACTAGTAAATTTATCTTGAACCTGGTTAAGCAAACTATCGCAAAAGTGTCTTCACCCAGCAGGAAAATCTGACC
Source organism: Fasciola hepatica (assembly GCA_948099385.1). NCBI lineage: Eukaryota > Metazoa > Platyhelminthes > Trematoda > Plagiorchiida > Fasciolidae > Fasciola > Fasciola hepatica. Next base: position 954,765 of record CANUEZ040000112.1, on the reverse strand, counting down.
AATCGCGATAGAATGGATGTCGCTTCGACGACTGTGGCCGCTTTCACTACGCCTCTGATCTCCAGTTCCACTTCCGTAAGGGGTTTTAATTCGTACGCGGGCCAGTCCTGTTTAGGCGTTTGCAGGAAGTTTGGCCCTCTCGTCCACGTGTCTAGTTGCCTGAAGTTGGTCGCACCTCGGGAGCACAGGTCGGCCGGATTATCGCCAGGCCTGACATGCTTCCACTGGTTCATGGTTAATTCATCGCGGATAATCATGATTCAGGTAACAACTAAAGTACTAAACCGGCTCCGGATGTTGTTAATGTAGTAAAGTACTATCGTTGAGTACGTCCAAAAGCTAGCCGACCAAATATTGAAGACGAAACATCTCTTCACCGCGTATACCGCTCTGACTGCTAACACGGCTGCGCTGAGTTTAAGGCGTGGGATCGAGACCGACTTCAGTGGAGCAACGCGGGCTTTTGCGAACAGGATCCTCGTAGTATATTGTCCATCACCTGTGCACCATTGTCCGTACACCACAGCTCCATGACCGATTTCGGATGCATCGGAAAGGGCACGTAGTTCTCCCGTACGCGTTGTATGACCAGGAGTCCAACATCCTGGGATCCTCATGTCCCCTAATTCATTCAAGTTGTTCAAACATTCTTCCCAGTCCAACCGGTCCTCTCGGTCCAGTGACTGATCCCAATCAACTTTCTTACGGAACAGCCGCTGCAGCAAGATCTTTCCGGGTAGCAGCCATGGTGAGACGAAACCGAGCGTGTCGAACAAACTAGAGACAGCGGATAGTATGCCACGACGGGTTATTGGCAGCTCGGGAACGTGTAGCTCTAAAACAAAGTCGTCCGTTTCCGCGTCCCATTGTGTTCCTAAAGTGATTTCGGTATGGAGTGGAGAGCCGTCCAAACCTCCTACCCTTTCGGCCTTTTCGTGATACGGGATGACCTTCAGCACTTCTGAAGCGTTCGGCATTCATTTAGTTAGATGGAAGCCGCCCTCTTCCAGCAATCTCGTTAGACCCCTGAACTGCTCTAGAGCTGATTCCACATCATCGAATGACCCAAGGTAGTCGTCGACGTAGAAGTTCCTGCTGACGCTATTTACCACCGACTGATCCAACAAATTTCCATGTTTGTTTGCAGCTTCTTGAAGGGCGTAGTTGGCACAAAATGGTGACGATATGGCTCCGAAGGGGTGGACGGTCATCCTATAATTCACCACTGTGTTGTCCCGGTCGTTCTCTTCCCACCACAGGAAACGCAAAGCATCTCGTTCTCCTACCGGAATCTTCACCTGATGGAACATTTCCCTAATGTCGGCGGACAAAGCCACTTTACCCACTCTGAAACGGCACAAAACATCGATCAGTGGAGTGGTCCAGTCAGGCCCCTGTAGTAGGCGATCGTTTACCGTTTTGCCCTGGAACTTGGCTGCACAGTCGAAAACCACCCTCAGTTTATTGGGTTTCTTGGGGTTGATAACCGGGTTGTGAGGCAGATACCAGATACCCCTTTCGCTGTCGGTGTTAACAGGCACCTTTTCAACGTAACCGAGGGCCTTGTTTCGCTTCATCAAATTCGTGTATCGTTCCCACAGATTCTGGTCTCGAATGAAGCGTTCTTTTAGTCGTAGTAATCGTTGGAGAACATAGTTTCTGTTGTCAGTCCACGGGTCGACCGGTGTGCGCCATGGGAGGGGAACCTCGAACTGTTTTTGAGGCCTCCACACCGTTTGTAAAGAGAAATGATCCCCTTGAGACAACGTCGGTCGTTCGTCTCCAATGTCATGAAACTCCTTTTCATACATCCGTTGCAGATGATACTCTATGCGGTTCGTTTCGGCGGATAAATAATTTACGGAACCACGTACCCCTACTGGACCGTATAACATCCATCCCAGAACCGTGCGTACGACATAAGGTGCCTGGTGGTCGCTGACTCTCTGGTCAAGCACCCAATGCGCCTCTGGCACGTCGCAGCCGATGAGGAGATCCACTTCATCATCTTCCCAGTCTACAAAGGTTACATCCTGCAGGTGGGGCCACCGAGTCAAGATTGCGTTCACCGACCTTGGTGCTCGCATGGGGAGATCCGCTAACGTGAATGCCTCCGTTGGTTCAATTTCCTCGTTAGTGTCTAGAGAGATGAGTTGCAGCCTTAATCTACCGGCAGTCATTATCTGTGTTCCGCCCACCGTGCTCACTGCTAACGACGTCGCACCTTTAGCCAGTTGGTGTTTGTCGGCAAACCGCTCTTTCACTAAAGTGGTGTCAGATCCACTGTCAACGAAAGCTAACGCTTTGACCACCCCAGTTGTGGTCACCACTTCCACGGCAACTACGCCTAAACGTACCGGTTTACTGGCAGATTGTGAAGTTGAACAAATCACGCTGGGCTTGGCACTCGCCTCGGATATGGTTACTCTCGCCTGATGCAACAGTCCATGGTGTCTGCCCGTGCAGCCCTCGTAACCACATCTGTTCCAGTCCCAAAAGCTGCAGTCCGGTGCGTGGTGTTGAGACATACAAAACACTCTCCTGTCGTCCTCACCATTCCCCACCGTTCGTCTATTGTGGCGTTGCCGCACTTGGGGCATTCTGGTCGCCCATGGCTAGCATCAAATTACCTGCGACTCGGTTGCTCCGTGGAATCGCGCGAAATGGCGTGCGCATTGGTCCAAGGTTGATATTTTGGATGTTTTCGCGCAGAGGGCTGCGCCTGGCTAGTACTGGGATCGTTTGCCCGGTTTCTGTCCCCGATAAGCCGACCAAGTCTGCTGTCGGCTATCTTGGTTTGTCTGTCCAAGTATTCGGTCAGATCTTCGAATTTAGCCTCCCGGTCGCTTCGGCTTATCCGTTCTGCTTCTTCCGCCCACCGACCCTGTAGTTCGGGAGAGAGGTGACGGACTATGCCTTCCAAAGTGTGCATAGCATCTAGGTCATCCTTGTAACCTAAATGGTCGAGGGCTATTGAGCAGTTCTGCATCTTGATCACCAGGTCGGCCATTGTGTAGAAATGCCCTTGGTTCTCTCTGCGTCTACCATCACGCCCTCTATTAGGTTACGGGCTACTTTGAAAGGTTGACCAAACAGTTCCCTCAGAATCACTCTTGCTCGGGAGTAGCCTTGTTCCGGGTCCGGCATGGTACACACGTCGACAGCTTCCCTTGCTCGGCCTCGACAGTAGTGGGTCAGATAGAGAAGCATTTGCCCGGGATCGGTTACGTTATATTCGACAAACGTTTCGATCTGCTTGACGAACTTACAGTAGTGTTCAGATCGCCCGTCGAAAACAGCTAGTTCCACTCTTGGCAAATCGATCGATGGCGTGGAGTTTCTTATTTTATTGTGCCCTGATCTATCGGAAGCGTCGTAGTTGCTGGTCTCGTGCTCACGCTCTATCTGTCTACACTTATGTTCTGATTACTGGGCCTGTTGTCTAGCCGACAGTAACTGTTGTTCTAGGTCCAATTTCCTCAGCTGATGTAGATCGACATCCTTACAATCCATATTGGCCTCAGTAACATGAACTAGCACTGACAAGACTAGGCGATCTAGCATTAACTAAAGAATCAAATGTACCCAAAACCTCCCCAATGATTTGCGGTATTGCTTCCTGTCCAGATTCCAGTGTTTTTGATCCTTTTCTTGGCATTTTGCGTGTTTTCTCGTTCCAAACTGATCTGATGAGTATTGTAACACACCTTTGAGCAGTGCGTAGCCAAATTCACAACGAATCCCAAAATCAAAAGGCGATTATCCGTGATATTCTACGATACTGGATTATTGAATGAACAATGACACCAAAAAGCTACAAGCCTCAATAATGAGATCACGAGGACTCAACAAACGAGAAACCGAATTGCGGCGTGCGATTGAGGAGCACGTGCGTCACGCAGATCTAGAACAAGGATCTGACAAAGTAGCGCTCTGGGCGCGAACAGATAACAACTGGTCCATAAAAACAAACAGTTCGTAAAGACACTTCAATAGTGTAAGCAAGTGAGTGACGTTGAGAAAAACATGGAACTGCAAGGGTTTTAGGGGGGATTTTCCACGACCGGTCGTTACACACGGTGCTAAGTGTCTCGTCGTCCAGTGGTTGTTGTCCGACTAACGACGGAAGTATCCTTCTGGTAGACCTGATCAAGCTTTCCCATATTCCACCGCGGTGACTGGCCTGTGGGAGTTTAAATGCCATCAGATGCCACACGTCACTTTTTGGTTCTGCAGCTCGCCTTAGTTTACGTTTCGGTGCCGATGACTCAGTTCTCGCTGGGCGCTCACAAAGTTCAAGCCATTGTATGAATATTAGTACTAATAGTAATATAATGTTATGCTTCTCGGCCGCGGACCAGAGGCAAGCATGAAAGCATGATCAGAGTTTGTAGTATCTTTCAAAGAGATGAAAAATTCACAAAAGATAAAAGAGGGAGTTGCACATTACAGCGATAGGGAAATGAGGCTGGGGAGGGTTTAAGTAAGGTAAAGTTACAACGGGATACGCGTAAGTATGGTTTAATTTCGAGTCAGCTGGCGCAACAGTGAGGAACCGACTGGACCTGAGACGAACATTATTTTAGAATGCAGTAAAAGTAATGCTCACACTGATGATGCAGGAAATTGTTCAGTGATGCATACTCAAGTTCACTCAAAAAGGTAGTTGGTGGTGAGGCAGGGAAACAGGTAAGAGTTTCATCACGGTGCGCGGAATAATACTGACTTTCATAGGTTTGCCGAAATGAAAGGGAATAGAACCCCCTGGAAAGGTGGGATAATTTTCATAAGAAGTACTCAGTATCATCTAAAGTCGGAAATTCGCGGCTTGTGGAAGAAAGATGGATTCCCAAGAAGGAGTGATCAGTAAGCTGAATACCGTGTCCACGGGAAGGAAAATAAAGCAAAAGATAAAAGTGGAAACCTGTACAATAGGCCAAGTTACGCTGGTAAAATGACAAATATAATTTTCCAGTTACCCGTGGCCATTCTGTGTCTGTGTTTGGCTCTTTGGGTGAACCTTGGCTGCAGCTTGTGTTCACATTTTTGTCATGAGAAGGAAGAGGGCACCATCGAATCCGGACCGTTTGTTATTTAGTTAGGAACCCTTGGATGGTGTTTAGATGACTTCGACATCGGGAAAGTCTTGTGGGAGGACGTCCCTAGTAAGCCTCAGCGGGGCGTATGCTGCAATGTCAGGAATTCGTATGTAGGAAACTTCGTAGCCAGATCGCATTCGCGGCAACCGGTCTTGGGATCGGTAGTAGATGGGCAGGGAAAAAGATAAGCTTTTTGCACGATATATGAATGCCAAGCAACACGATGACCAGGTGGTTCTGGAATTCAAAATAGGGAGCATTTCAGTGTGGAGGGTGCTTCAACTGAGGGTTAGCTTGAGCGAAATAGCATGAGGGTACCTAGGTTGCGAATGAAGTACAATGGTCTTGGTGGCACGAGAAGTCATAGATATTTTGAGCAGGTCCCCGTGAGCATTAAATGCGCTTGCACTATGGGGCCTAGTTATCGATTACCACTCGGGAGTGTACCGGTAAAGCCTACCGTTCGGGATCAATGAAGACCTAGAGGTGCCTTGAGGCTATCGTGTTTAGGGTCTACGTGAGGAGCAGCTGCGAAGCACTAAGAACCCACGTGACAAGCTTTATAATAGGTGCAGAGGATATATGACACAAGCCATCTTGTGGCGTTTGCAAGTCAAATGCTTCAGGTTAGTGCTAGGTTTTGGTTTACGGAAGGTTGCTGTTCGGTTGGGCTGTAAACTTGAGAGTGGGTTGGATGCTGGGACAGGAAAAGCCGCTTTCTCATGAGAAGGAGGAAAGATAGATAAGCGTGAGCAAAAATAAGGGCTTTTCCCCCCAAGTTCTTATGCGTAAGTTTATATATACATTCGCATTTTACATGTATAGATTTAGTGCTTTGACGAGGCCTGTTTGTTGTCTGATGTACTGACTTTCTGTCCAGAACGGTGGGGCAAGAGTCAGAGCCACGGTGGTTTTGAAACTGGCTCTAACATACGTACCAGGAGTGCTCGGGAGGGTACGGGGTGGTTGAAACTTAAAGATGGGAGTGGATAAACTTACACGGAGAGTCCAGTTAGCTAGCATTCCGGTAATTCTTGTGCGTAAGAACCAAAAGCAAGTCAAGTGGACTAGGGCGGTGTGGGGTCTCCCCTTTTGCAGGGTCAGGTCTGAGCTGATGGGAGACATGCTCATGATTAGGGGTTGCCCATTTCCTCCACAGCCAGATACTAGTGGCGTTTGGCGATCAAGTGGATCTCCCTAGGCTTTTTTCCCACTTCCGTTTGTTTTTTGCTCCCTGACAAAGGGGTGGTTGAGCCCATATGGGAACTTCCCATAGCCCCTCAGCCCGACAGTAATTTTCCGCGTATTATTCATTCTTTTACAGCTGCTTGGGGTTGAACCGCCTTCCCCGCGTCCGAACATAGCTGCGACGTGGGGGCCGTTGACGTCAGGGGTTTCGCCCGCATGGGCTAGGAAGATACAGAGTGGGACTAGGCAAACACACGGAGGAGGATAACGAGCGTTGTAACGCACATGCGTGCATAAATGTATCAGTTTTGTACACCGACTGACCGTGCCTAAGACTACCAGAGGCCGTTCTGGTGTGACCGGGTCGGCCACCCCACTGGAGGATGTTACGGCACGTACGGAGGGAGGATATCAATCAAAGTTAAGTGGTTGATTTATAAATCATGAAGACAGAGACTGGCGGTCATGGCGGGAACCGCAGACAAGGAAATTGAGGCCAGCGGGTGGCTATTGGAAAATGGACCTAAGGGATAAGGAATTTTAGAGCGGAATAATTGAGGAAAGCAAATACGGCCGGACAAGAAGGCCGAGGGGGTGGGAGCCGGAAATGAGTAAGAGAAGAGTCAAAGAATCAAGAAGTAAAGTAGTGGACGACGGATCTTATTGTCCTAGGATCCAGCACCTCTGATTTACTTGGAGCTGGGGGATGCATCAGAGCTGAAAGCCATAACTGTGAAAACCTACTGCCAAATTGGGTGAAGCGGGGCCAGGTGAAAGGAGGTGAACGTGTGTGTTATTTAGAGTCGCGAGAACTGGCAGACACCTTACTAGTTATAGTTACAAACGACAACGGACGGTATCCTACCGCAATGTGGACTGCATGCGGTATACGTGATAAGGAACATAACAAAACATATATGTATATGTAGTCAGTCTGACTTCTGTCATTAGACAAAAATGAAAGTTTTGAGACATGATGCTTTGATCCTGGTAATGGGACCCGTTTTCTAGAGATAGGGGAAAACAGGAGGGAGGATGGAGCCCAGGGTTCTTAAGGTCAATGCCTTCTTCATAGGCTGGACCCTCAGGTACACTGGTGTTAGTCAAAGACTACAGATGACTAACCGTAGGTTGTGATTTTAGAGTATGGCTAAACTGGGCTATTGACGCACATTTGCGAATAGTTGGGAGTAACTTATTTCCAAGGCGTTGAGTAATTGATAGGAAAGAAACAAGATCTTATTGCAATCCTCGGTTGTGGGATGGTCAGATTAGAGTCCCTGTGGAGCATAGGATAAGATGGGCGCGGGGAAAACTGTACAAAATAGGTGGAAGTTAACACAGAGCGATGGATAAATCTATTTAGAGAACATAAGTTAAGCCTAACGTGTCTAAGCCATAAGGGGTCAAGTTTTAGTAGAGCTTGTCGCTCTTTACAGCTCATTGGGGAAGAGTATCCTGTTAGCCTCCTGGTAAACGTAAGCTGGACTTTCTCGAGGCTTATTCTATCCGTTTTAGGCACTCCAAAAAAAGGTGATAAGGCAGTATTCCAGATGGGGTCTCGAGTGGGATCGGTACATAAGGAGAGTACTATGTTTCATTTTAAATGATCTGAGAACAAAGCCGATTACCTCTCTGGCCCTGGCCGCCCGCAATGAGTTATGTTCCGAGAATTGCAGATTGTTGGTCTATCGAGGCCAAAGGTCCCTCGCTGATGAGCTTAGGGTGATGAGAACCTGATTCAACGACAGGGTTCCGGGAGGGACTTGACGTCTATAGGTTGTGTGGGGGCTTTTGGAAGCCGAGGGGCACATCTGCCACTAAGAGCACCACTGGTCAAGTTTCTTAAGATCGTTACCTATATCAGACAGCACTGTGCTGACGAAATTCATAGATGATTTTGATTTCATCGACGAAGAGAAAAGGAGTACCGCGCTGCGCAGCGGGAGAGATGTCATCGATATATATAAGAAAAACGGCTTACCAAGCAAACTTCCCTGCATAACTCCACTGGTGACAGGCAATGGTTGCGATAGGTTGCCATTAGCACATTCAACCTGGGTTTAGTCTAACAGGTAGGAAGAGATCCACGATGAAAGTAGGCCATGGATACCGTAGGCCCGGAGTTTTGTTAACAACTGGGAGTGATGAACTCGGTCGAATGCCTTGGTCATATCGAAGTGAATGATAATCATGGATTTGCCGTCGTCAGCTGCCGTGGTCAGTAGGTTGAAGAAATCAAACTGGCATGTGGTACAAGAAAGTGAGTTTTGGGAAACCATGTTGACCACCGTGGATGAGGTTATGGGACAAGAGAAAATCGAACATTCGCTGTTTAATCAAATGCTCCATTATTCTGGCAGCTAGAGTGGTATGGTTGTTAGGACGATAACTTGAAAGGTCATGCGCTGGACCATTTTTAAGGATAGGGATAATTGTTGGAGTTTTCCACTGGGATGGAAAAAAGCCTTGTTTTAGGGATAAGTTATAGAGATTCATAAGGAAGGCAGCCGCATCAGTTCCACCAGGATGAACGAGTGATTGGTGGATGCCGTCATAGCCAAGGGCTAGAGGAGGGTCTAACCTACAGCAGGAGATGAGCCAAGTAGTTCAAACTAAATTCCATGTCAGAGAGAAGCCGATCAGTGGTGAGGAGTACGGGGGGAAGATTTGAAGTGGCCCCAGTAGCTATGGGTTCTGAGAAGAAGGCACTGAGCGCCTCAGCGATTTCGACTGGAGACTTAACTTGCTAATTGTTTCGAAAAATTAAATAGGGTATCCCGGAAGACTCCCTCTGATTTCTGCACTTTGACAGTCGAGCCAAACGGTAAGATCTGATGATGGCATTTAAGGCCGTAAGCTCCTGCTTATCTGTCAGTTCGTTAGTCCGAAGACTGATGGTTACAGAGGGAGAGTGGAGTTGCAACGACACAGAGAAATCCCCGATTTCAATATAGATGTCCTGAAGTTTTGCACGTTTATTTTGCGACATTGTAAGATGAGAGCTGCGAGCTGAAGATCGGTCGGTCCCGATGGTGGTGATTGATGACAGGCAACTATGTAGCTCATGGTAGAGTAAGTCAGTAGCAAGCCGTGGGTCGAGCCGCAGGAAATAGTCATCCGGCTGAGGGAGCTAGGCATGGGCTCGAGTTTTATCCAGGTGATAGTGTGTAGAGGCTGTTAAGGTGAGCTACCCACGGAGTCTATTGGTCCGGCTGTGAATCTGCGAGATACCATTCTATGGTCACTGCCCGAGAAGAGATCGAGGGCGATAGTTATCACATCCGATAAGCTAATGGTAAATACCAGGTCAAGTATACTGTTTCCTCCGGTTTGCGTCATAACTTGCTGGACCCAGAGCCCTGCTCGTATGGTCAAAACGAAGCTATTGAAGTATTGGGGAGATGACATGGTGTCCCGGCAGACATCAGGTGCGTTGAAATCGCCAGCAATGAGTTTTGACGAAGAGGGTGGTAGTGCGAAGTGGTCAAAAGCTTTGACTACGTAGGCGAGGTCCATGTTGCTCGAATTCGGTGGTCGATAAACGCAGCCAATGTGGAGTGGGGAGTTGGCCAGAAAAGACGTTACTCATACTGAGTCCTGGATTGCATCCAGTGTTGGATCAGAGTAAGGAAGGGTACACAAGCTGCTTTTAATGTGGATTAGACGGACTTCTCCAAGGTGACAACGATTCTTTATGAGGGTTTGGTAGTCAGCAACGGAAATTTGATCTGACGGGACGAAGTCATTTAGCCAGGTTTCGGTCATGACAATGATGTCGAGGTCGGATTATGGTACTATATCACGGGAACTACGGGTTTTATTCAATAGTGAGCTAGCAATAATGAGGAGTAAAGAAAGTGCGGTTGCCTGGTCGTGGCTTGGGGTGAGAAGCGCCATCGGTGGGCGTAGGTAGCTGACATTACCCAGATGGCCGACATCGGCAAGTGGGCACATAATGTCAGGGTTTTCATGCACAGGAGTGATGGAGTCGAAAACAGAGTTAGAAGTGAGCCGGCAGTGCCGAGTGAGGGTTGTTGATAAGCAGGTCAGGCTGGGTCGGGAGGAGGTGCTGTCAAGAAAAAAGTGGTCTTTTGTGGGGTGGGATTTCCGAGGTGGGTGGAGTAACCAGATGGGGGATTGGATGTTGGGGTAACGGGTAACGGCAGGTGGGATGGCAGAAGGTACTGGTGACTAGACTCGACGGGCTACCTAATTGGTGACCAGGACCGACGAAATAACCGTGGCTGGTCGAGCTAGCTAATCCTGTGTTCGCGAAAAAGCGCGGATTTCAGCAATTGAGGTAGTTGATTATCATTCAGTTGAGGGATATTCAAATGAATTACTGTGAAAGAGGGAAATTGGTAGCAGAGGTTTGGCAGGGGGTGCTGGCATTCAGCCAGATGATTGGAAAGCTGTTTTGGCATGCTTAAAGCTTGTGGCACGTTTGGTCCCGAAACATGATGACGCTCTACTTGGTGGCCGTTTCCCCCAGTATCGCAATGTGATGTTGGGGTAGACTTCTCCATTAGTCGAGGTATCGCGCAGATACAGCGGGGCTGAGTTGACTGCTAGAGGATAATGGAGGGTTGAGTCCCGCTCGCCGGTAAGCATGGATTATTTGTGATATACTTGGAGTGCTTGGTGGAAGGTTTAGAAGGGGCACTCAGAAGACTTCCGCAAAGATGACGGAAGAAACGGAAGTGTCTAAAAGATGTGGGGCGGCAGAGAATTCGGTCGATTGAAGGAGCCACTTGGCTATATAGTGGATCATGGCTTTTATGAACTGCTTACGTTCGCAAGACGGCGAGACGTGAGTTAGCATGGGGCGGAATGTTTGTGTAACGGTTATTTCGACTGTCAGTAACGCGTAGCCAATTCAAAGCGAATCCTAAAACCAGAGCAAGATTGAGTCGTAGTTTCCACGGTACTGGATTAACAAGTTATACGCGTATAAATATGTACAAGCCTCAACTGTACGGCCACAACTTCTAGCAACGTGGACCAGAGTCCAACGAAGGTCAATGTCAGGTACCACCGTCACGGCAGTCCAAGTTCGAATAAAAATTATGCCACTTCACGTGAGCAAAATATAAACAAGTGTTGAAGTGTAGTGATTGATGCATGTTGCACTTGTTGAGGGTCAATAAAATGAAGAGCATAGTCTAGACGATACAAGTATATGACAACGACTAGGGAGGATTTCCACGCATGTACGTTACACAGCCCACCAAATCCTCCCATGAAACGGTCAACATGCAAGGAGTAAATAGGGGTACTGATTCGCCCTACCCTACCTAGACCCTAAGTCAGTGCAAACGTAGGTCGCGATGGGCTTCATCTATCGTTCGTCAGCCGCAGACATGCTTGCAGGTTTCTTGAGGTTATGGTCCGACTCTCGACTTCTTAGAGTTTCTTCTGAGGACGATACGACACTATCCGTATACTAAAAAGGAACTCGATGTGATCGGGATGCGTAGATAGATTACCGAATGTTGAGGAAAAGACTGTCTGAACAAGAGAAAAGTAGGCGGAGAGATGAAGACTAAGAATGTTTGATGAAAAATTGAGATGGCTACAGAATACCCGAATATCAGGGGTTCAACTTGTGGTGTTGTCACTTTAGAAGTATATTTGACTCACAATTTATATCCGCTTGGACACAGGTTGAATAATAATACAAATATGAGGTCACGTAAATAGAGATATTTCTACAAACGGTCAACAAGTGCTTGTACAAGAGATTCCGTTACTTAACAACAAATGTCGTGTCGTGTGATAAACTAGGGTTTCGACAAATAACTTCATAGCAAACCATGAACACCGTAGGAAATTAGAAAAAATGTACCTTAAAGACTGTTTGAAGAGTTGGAGCCTGCGTGTAACAGCCGGTCGTGGAAAATCCCCCTATTTCCCTCGCGATTCAGTGTTTTCCCCAACATCACTCATTTCCATACACTATTGACTTGTCTTTACGAACTGGTTGTTTTTCTGGACCAATTGTTGTTTGTTCGCGCCTAGAGCGCTACTTCGGCACATCCTTGTTCAGGACCTGCGTGACGCACGTGCTGTCTGCTCACACGCTGCTATTCGGTTTCTCGTTGTTGAGTCCTCGTGATCGTATTATTGAGGTTTGTATATTGTTTATGTCATTATTTATTTTAATAATCTAGTATCGTAGAATATCCCGGATAATCGTCTTCTGATTTCCGGATCCGTTGCGAATTTGGCTACGCATTGCTCAAACGTTCGTAACAATTTTCAATAGATCATTTTGGAACGAGGAAAAATCACGCAAAATGCCAAGAAAAGGATCAAAAACAGTGGAATCTGGACAGGAAGTAATACGGCAAGTCTCTGGGGAGGTTTTGGGTACATATGATTCTTTAGTTAATGCTAGATCACCTAGTCCTGTCAGTGCTAGTTCATGTGTTATTGAGAACAATATCGATCGTAAGGATGTAGATTTGTATAGGCTGAGAATAATAGACCTAGAGCAACAGTTACTTTCGGCTAGACTACAGGCGCAGGAAGCAGAGAAGTGTACACAGAAAGAGCGAGAGCATGAGACCAGTGACTTCGACACTTCCGATAGGTTAGGGTGCAATAAGGTAGGGAACCCCACGCCGGTCGCCGACTACGAACCACCATCGATCGATCTGCCTAGAGTGGAGCTAACGGTTTTCGATGGGCGAGCTGAGCAATACTGCAAGTTTGTCAAACAGTTCGAGACGTTCGTTGAAAATAAGGTAACCGACCCTGGGCAAAGGCTTCTCTACCTTACTCACTACTGCCGAGGCCGAGCAAGAGAAGCTATCGACGGGTGCACCATGCTCGACCCAGAACAAGGCTACACAAGGGCAAGGAAGATTCTAAGGGGCTTGTTTGGCCAACCTTTCAAAGTAGCCCGTAACCTAATAGAGGGCGTGATGGTAGAGGCAAAGAGAACCAAGGGCGACGTCTACACCATGGCCGACCTGGTGATCAAGATGCAGAACTGCTCAATAGCCCTCGACCATTTAGGTTACAAGGATGACCTAGATGCTATGCACACTTTGGAAGGCATAGTCCGTCACCTCTCTCCCGAACTACAGGGTCGGTGGGCGGAAGAAGCAGAACGGATAAGCCGAAGCGACAGAGAAGCCAACTTCGAAGACCTGACCGAATACTTGGACAGGCAAACGAAGATAGCTGACAGCAGATTCGGCCGACTCATCCGGGACAGCAACCAAGCAAACAAGCCCAGTACTAGCCAAGTCCAAACCCCTGTGCGGGAACATCCAAAGTACTAGCCTTGGACCAACACACATGTCATTTCACGAGATGCTAGGGCGCAACCAAATTGCAGATCCTGTGGTACTAGCCATGGCCTACCAGAATGCCCCAAGTTCGGCAACGCCACAATAGACGAACGGTGGGGAATGGTGAGGATGGCAGGAGCATGTTTCATCTGTCTCAACACCACGCACCGGGCAGCAGCCTGTAGGACAAGGAATCGATGTGGTTACGAGGGCTGCACGGGCAGACACCATCGGCTGCTGCATCAGGCGAGAGTAACCTTTCCCGAAGCGAGTACCAAGCCCAGTGTTATTTGTTCAACGTCGCGGTCTGCCAGTAAACCGGTACGTTTAGGCGTAGTTGCCGTGGAAGTAGTGACTCCGACTGGGATAGTCAAGGCGTTGGCTTTCGTTGATAGTGGATCCGACACCACTTTAGTGAAAGAGCGGTTTGCCGACAAACACCAACTTGCTAAAGGTGCGACGTCGTTAGCAGTGAGCACGGTGGGCGGAACACAGGTAATGACTGCCGGTAGATTAAGGCTGCAACTCATCTCTCTAGACACTAACGAGGAAATTGAACCAACGGAGGCATTCACGTTAGCGGATCTCCCCATGCGAGCACCAAGGTCAGTGAACGCAATCTTGACTCGGTGGCCCCACCTGCAGGATGTAACCTTTGTAGACTGGGAAGATGATGAAGTGGATCTCCTCATCGGCTGCGACGTGCCAGAGGCGCATTGGGTGCTTGACCAGAGAGTCAGCGACCACCAGGCACCTTATGTCGTACGCACGGTTCTGGGATGGATGTTATACGGTCCAGTAGGGGTACGCGTTTCCGTGAATTACTTATCCGCCGAAACGGACCGCATAGAGTACCATCTGCAACGGCTGTGTGAAAAGGAGTTTCATGACATTGGAGACGAAAGACCGACGTTGTCTCAAGAGGATCACTTCGCTCTACAAATAGTGCGGCAAGGCACTAGAGGCCTCAAAAAACAGTTCGAGGTTCCCCTCCCATGGCGCACACCGGTCGACCCGTGGACTGACAACAGAAACTATGTTCTCCAACGATTACTACGACTAAAAGAACGCTTCGTTCGAGACCAGAATCTGTGGGAACGATACACGAATTTGATGAAGCGAAACAAGACCCTCGGTTACGTTGAAAAGGTGCCTGTTAACACCGACAGCGAAAGGGGTATCTGGTATCTGCCTCACAACCCGGTTATCAACCCCAAGAAACCCAATAAACTGAGGGTGGTTTTCGACTGTGCAGCCAAGTTCCAGGGCAAAACGGTAAACGATCGCCTACTACAGGGGCCTGACTGGACCACTCCACTGATCGATGTTTTGTGCCGTTTCAGAGTGGGTAAAGTGGCATTGTCTGCCGACATGACCGACTTCGGATGCATCGGAAAGGGCACGTAGTTCTCCCGTACGCGTTGTATGACCAGGAGTCCAACATCCTGGGATCCTCATGTCCCCTAATTCATTCAAGTTGTTCAAACATTCTTCCCAGTCCAACCGGTCCTCTCGGTCCAGTGACTGATCCCAATCAACTTTCTTACGGAACAGCCGCTGCAGCACGATCTTTCCGGGTAGCAGCCACGGTGAGACGAAACCGAGCGTGTCGAACAAACTAGAGACAGCGGACAGTATGCCACGACGGGTTACTGGCAGCTCGGGAACGTGTAGCTCTAAAACAAAGTCGTCCGTTTCCGCGTCCCATTGTGTTCCTAAAGTGATTTCGGTATGGAATGGAGAGCCGTCCAAACCTCCTACCCTTTCGGCCTTTTCGTGATACGGGATGACCTTCAGCACTTCTGAAGCGTTCGACATTCATTTAGTTAGATGGAAGCCGCCCTCTTCCAGCAATCTCGTTAGACCCCTGAACTGCTCTAGAGCTGATTCCACATCATCGAATGACCCAAGGTAGTCGTCGACGCAGAAGTTCCTGCTGACGCTTTCTAACACCGTCCGATGTACTAGATCGCCATGTTTGTTCGCTGATTCTCGGAGGGCGTAGTTGGCACAAAATGGTGATGATATGGCTCCGAAGGGGTGGACGGTCATCCTATAATTCACCACTGTGTTGTCCCGGTCGTTCTCTTCCCACCACAGGAAACGCAAAGCATCTCGTTCTCCTACCGGAATCTTCACCTGATGGAACAGTTCCCTAATGTCAGCAGACAAAACCACTTTACCCACTCTGAAACGGCACAAAACATCGATCAGTGGAGTGGTCCAGTCAGGCCCCTGTAGTAGGCGATCGTTTACCGTTTTGCCCTGGAACTTGGCTGCACAGTCGAAAACCACCCTCAGTTTATTGGGTTTCTTGGGGTTGATAACCGGGTTGTGAGGCAGATACCAGATACCCCTTTCGCTGTCGGTGTTAACGGGCACCTTTTCAACGTAACCGAGGGTCTTGTTTCGCTTCATCAAATTCGTGTATCGTTCCCACAGATTCTGGTCTCGAATGAAGCGTTCTTTTAGTCGTAGTAATCGTTGGAGAACATAGTTTCTGTTGTCAGTCCACGGGTCGACCGGTGTGCGCCATGGGAGGGGAACCTCGAACTGTTTTTTGAGGCCTCTAGTGCCTTGCCGCACTATTTGTAGAGCGAAGTGATCCTCTTGAGACAACGTCGGTCTTTCGTCTCCAATGTCATGAAACTCCTTTTCACACAGCCGTTGCAGATGGTACTCTATGCGGTCCGTTTCGGCGGATAAGTAATTCACGGAAACGCGTACCCCTACTGGACCGTATAACATCCATCCCAGAACCGTGCGTACGACATAAGGTGCCTGGTGGTCGCTGACTCTCTGGTCAAGCACCCAATGCGCCTCTGGCACGTCGCAGCCGATGAGGAGATCCACTTCATCATCTTCCCAGTCTACAAAGGTTACATCCTGCAGGTGGGGCCACCGAGTCAAGATTGCGTTCACTGACCTTGGTGCTCGCATGGGGAGATCCGCTAACGTGAATGCCTCCGTTGGTTCAATTTCCTCGTTAGTGTCTAGAGAGATGAGTTGCAGCCTTAATCTACCGGCAGTCATTACCTGTGTTCCGCCCACCGTGCTCACTGCTAACGACGTCGCACCTTTAGCAAGTTGGTGTTTGTCGGCAAACCGCTCTTTCACTAAAGTGGTGTCGGATCCACTATCAACGAAAGCCAACGCCTTGACTATCCCAGTCGGAGTCACTACTTCCACGGCAACTACGCCTAAACGTACCGGTTTACTGGCAGACCGCGACGTTGAACAAATAACACTGGGCTTGGTACTCGCTTCGGGAAAGGTTACTCTCGCCTGATGCAGCAGCCGATGGTGTCTGCCCGTGCAGCCCTCGTAACCACATCGATTCCTTGTCCTACAGGCTGCTGCCCGGTGCGTGGTGTTGAGACAGATGAAACATGCTCCTGCCATCCTCACCATTCCCCACCGTTCGTCTATTGTGGCGTTGCCGAACTTGGGGCATTCTGGTAGGCCATGGCTAGTACCACAGGATCTGCAATTTGGTTGCGCCCTAGCATCTCGTGAAATGACATGTGTGTTGGTCCAAGGCTAGTACTTTGGATGTTCCCGCACAGGGGTTTGGACTTGGCTAGTACTGGGCTTGTTTGCTTGGTTGCTGTCCCGGATGAGTCGGCCGAATCTGCTGTCAGCTATCTTCGTTTGCCTGTCCAAGTATTCGGTCAGGTCTTCGAAGTTGGCTTCTCTGTCGCTTCGGCTTATCCGTTCTGCTTCTTCCGCCCACCGACCCTGTAGTTCGGGAGAGAGGTGACGGACTATGCCTTCCAAAGTGTGCATAGCATCTAGGTCATCCTTGTAACCTAAATGGTCGAGGGCTATTGAGCAGTTCTGCATCTTGATCACCAGGTCGGCCATGGTGTAGACGTCGCCCTTGGTTCTCTTTGCCTCTACCATCACGCCCTCTATTAGGTTACGGGCTACTTTGAAAGGTTGGCCAAACAAGCCCCTTAGAATCTTCCTTGCCCTTGTGTAGCCTTGTTCTGGGTCGAGCATGGTGCACCCGTCGATAGCTTCTCTTGCTCGGCCTCGGCAGTAGTGAGTAAGGTAGAGAAGCCTTTGCCCAGGGTCGGTTACCTTATTTTCAACGAACGTCTCGAACTGTTTGACAAACTTGCAGTATTGCTCAGCTCGCCCATCGAAAACCGTTAGCTCCACTCTAGGCAGATCGATCGATGGTGGTTCGTAGTCGGCGACCGGCGTGGGGTTCCCTACCTTATTGCACCCTAACCTATCGGAAGTGTCGAAGTCACTGGTCTCATGCTCTCGCTCTTTCTGTGTACACTTCTCTGCTTCCTGCGCCTGTAGTCTAGCCGAAAGTAACTGTTGCTCTAGGTCTATTATTCTCAGCCTATACAAATCTACATCCTTACGATCGATATTGCTCTCAATAACACATGAACTAGCACTGACAGGACTAGGTGATCTAGCATTAACTAAAGAATCATATGTACCCAAAACCTCCCCAGAGACTTGCCGTATTACTTCCTGTCCAGATTCCACTGTTTTTGATCCTTTTCTTGGCATTTTGCGTGATTTTTCCTCGTTCCAAAATGATCTATTGAAAATTGTTACGAACGTTTGAGCAATGCGTAGCCAAATTCGCAACGGATCCGGAAATCAGAAGACGATTATCCGGGATATTCTACGATACTAGATTATTAAAATAAATAATGACATAAACAATATACAAACCTCAATAATACGATCACGAGGACTCAACAACGAGAAACCGAATAGCAGCGTGTGAGCAGATAGCACGTGCGTCACGCAGGTCCTGAACAAGGATGTGCCAAAGTAGCGCTCTAGGCGCGAACAAACAACAATTGGTCCAGAAAAACAACCAGTTCGTAAAGACAAGTCAATAGTGTATGGAAATGAGTGATGTTGGGGAAAACACTGAATCGCGAGGGAAATAGGGGGATTTTCCACGACCGGCTGTTACAGGGCCTAGGCAGGTAGGAAGAATCAGTACCTTTATACCGAACCTTTGACTCTGCTAAGAATCCAGGAGGATTTTGGTGGGTACTGATTCTTCCTACCTGCCTAGGCCCCGTAACAGCCGGTCGTGGAAAATCCCCCTATTTCCCTCGCGATTCAGTGTTTTTCCCAACATCACTCATTTCCATACACTATTGACTTGTCTTTACGAACTGGTTGTTTTTCTGGACCAATTGTTGTTTGTTCGCTCCCAGAGCGCTACTTTGGCACATCCTTGTTCAGGACCTGCGTGACGCACGTGCTATCTGCTCACACGCTGCTATTCGGTTTCTCGTTGTTGAGTCCTTGTGATCGTATTATTGAGGTTTGTATATTGTTTATGTCATTGTTTATTTTAATAATCTAGTATCGTAGAATATCACGGATAATCGTCTTCTGATTTCCGGATCCGTTGCGAAATTGGCTACGCATTGCTCAAACGTTCGTTACATACGTGAGAATGCATGACGAATTATTAAATAAATACAGCTTCATTTAGTGCCGGCCGACTTGGGTTATGCTTGGTCTGTATCGTCGACTTCGATCTCGCCATTGTCACCTTCAAGCAGACATATCTTACGGACATCTCGCAATATTTCCCTTTTGTGCTTTCTCACCACCACGGCGAGCACGGTGCTATCGATTTCTCTACGGCAGTCCTTGATCACCCCAACCGACCGAGTCCTTCCATAAGTTTGGTTCCCAGTCCATCCGATCGAAGCATTTTCTAATCAGCTTGGCAGCTTTCACGGCCAGTACTGATGCCATCAGTTCCAGCCTCGGAATGGACACCGTTTTCAGTGGAGCCACTCTCGCCTTTGCGAATAGTGTCTGGCTGTTTCGCCCATCATTAGCGTCCACCCAGCAGCGGTAAGAAACCATCCCGCAGCCTATTTCTGATGCATCAGAAAAAAGTAAAGTTGGGCATCGGTTGTGCACTTGATTCCTGTCAGGCATCTCTGTATTTTGATCTCACCAAGTTGGTCCCGGCTGTGCAGTCAGTCGCGCCATCGCTTATCGTCGTCATCCTGGAGAGGTTCGCCCTAACCCGTCCCGCCGTGGCATAGCGATCGCAGCAGCACTTTACCGGTAACAACCATGGCGAAACAAAATTTGGGGGATCACAGAAACTTGAGACTGACGATAGGATTCCTCCCCGAGTGATTGATCGTTTGGGTAGGTCCAGAGTGAATACGAATTCGTCACCTCCGGGTTTCCATTGAAGTCCAAGCGTGATATCCGTTTGTGAAGAGAATCTCACAAGCTCTCTCGCACACTCCATTTTCTCGGACTTCGGGATAATATTGAGCACCTCCTGGCTGTTTGAAGCCCATTTAGTGAGGTTGAATCCTCCGGCCTTTAGAGTGGCGATCAGTTCGGTCATATATAGAATGGCAGTATTTGGGTCTCCAAAGGAACACAGAAAATCGTCCACGTATAAGTGCTCAATAGCGGTTCCTAACAGATAGCCGGTGCCGCCGAAAAGCTTGAGGGTTTCCCGGAGGGCAAAATTAGCACAGGAAGGGGATGATATCGCCCGATGGGGATGCACGGTCAGCTTGTACTAATCTGGTGCATGATTTGCCTCGCTTTCAGGCCACCAGAGAAGACGAAGAGCGTCCCTATCTTCAACGGGCATCTTCACCTGTAGAAAAGTTTCACGTATGTTTGCAGGGACTGCCTTTTTTTCCTAGCCGAAAACGACATAACATTTCGACTAGTGGTGTTGTCCAGTCTGGGCCCTGTAGTATATGGTCGTTGAGCGACACACCCTGACATTTCGTGGCACAGTCGGAAATCACCCTTACCTTCCCCGATTCCTTTGGGTTCACGACCGGGTGATGAGGTAAGTACCACCTCAAATTTGCGCTGATTACCACTGTATCCACCCTTTCTATATAACCCAAGTCGATGTTATGTTGCATTGTTCGCGTGTATCCTATCCTTAATTGTGGTTCTCGAATTAGCCGGGTTTTGAGGAGGCATAATCTTTTTAGAGCCATTTCTCGGCTGTTTGGCACAGGCTTCATGTTGGGTCTCCACGGCACAGGAACCTCGAAACGATCCATTACATACTTAGCGTTCTCGGCTACCATTTTCAAAGCCGACCTATCTTCTCGTGATGAGGCATCTCTACCAATGGCCAGGTCGGCAAATTCAGCGTTATACAGCTGTTGGAATGCCTGCTCAATGCTCGCCGTTTCCACCGAAGTGCAGTTGATTTGGATTTGTTTGCCGCATCTTCCATCTGTACTACCATATAGGGTCCGGCCTAATATAATAACTACTGCATTTGATGCTTTGCGGCCTCGTATTCTTTGATCAAGGACCCAATGCGCTTCGGGTACATCACAACCGATCAGCCGAACAATTTCGTTATTCTGCCACCCCTCGATCGTAACCCCGCCGAGATGCGGTCACTGAGTCAGAATCGATTGCACTGACTGAGATCCTCCTATCAGCAGATCCTTTATGGTGAATGCTTCCGGAGTTTCTGCTTTATCGTTATTTACCAAGAAAACGAGTTGTAGGTGCAGTTTGGCCGACTGGATGACCTGGGCGCCACTCACTGTGCTCACCACTAACGAAGATTGATGCCCTCTGATCCCACATCCCTCTGCATACTCCTTTCTTACTGGAGTGGCATCCGAGCCACTATCTACGAAGGTCAACGCTCTTATAACCCTAATTGGAGTTTCTACGCCGACTACTATTACCCCCAGGCGAAAGGACATATTGGTGGAGCGAGGCACTGTGCAAACCAAGCTTGGCTTCGGGGTTTTTTTGCATGCAATTTCTGGCATTTTTGTAGTAGGTAATGATGCTTCCCATGGCATCCATTCTGACTACAACTGAGTTTCGTTCGGACACACCGCTTCTCGATGGAAATCGTTGAGACAGATGAGACACGCGCCCAGTCTCTTCGCCGTTTCCCATCGTTCGTCGACGTCTACATTGCGGAAGCGAGGGCATTCCGTTATGCGATGAGGCGCCCCACAAACTTTACACACCGGCAAGTTTTCCCCTTCGCGAGATAAAGCATGTGTGTTTGCCCATGTATGGCTTCTGCTTGGTTCCTTGGTCCAGGATTGCGCCGCCGTAAACCTAGGTAGCTTGCTCGTCTCTTACACAAGTTGACCGAAAGGAATGTTTGCTATTCGGGTACGACGGTATTTAAACTGCGCCTGGTCTTCAAACGTGGTTTCTCACCCAAATCTACTTATCCCCTCAGCTTTCTCCGCCCATCTACCCTGTAGTTCTGTGGGTAAACTGCGCACTATGGTCTCCAATGTGTGCAGGGCGTTCAGGTCCGATTGGTAATCTAGGTGATTCAGTGCGATGCCGCAGTTCTGCATTTTTATCATCAGGCTGACTAGAGAGCCCGACTCGCCTTTGGAACGTTTTGCCTCTGACAATGCACTATCGATAGAATTCCGGGCGACTTTAAATTGTTGCCCAAATGGTCTTTCGGGATTTCACGTGCCCGAGTGTAACCTTCTTCGGGATTCAGCATCGAGCATCCGTCCATTGCTTCCCTGGCCCTTCCACGACAGTATTGTAGTAAATACATAATCTCTGTCCTGGATCGGATACCCCTCTTCCACAAAGCTCTCTTATTGTTTAACGAACTTACAGTATTGTTCTGCACTCTAGTCGAACAGAGACAATTCCACTCTTGGTGAGTCAGTAGCGTGGGTCACACTGGTACAAGTCGACTTTAATCGTTCTGAATAACTGCTAGGCTAAATGGCCGATTGCTACATGGTCTCCAATGTCACCTCTCGCTCCCATCTCTGGAGTTGATCTTTCCTGGCAGATTCAGCTTCTTACCTAGCCTGCCCAAGCTGGGTTCCTGATTCAGCTATTCTCATTCGATAGATGTCATCATCTTCAGACTATACCACTAGCTGAAGTATATGAAATTGCACTGACAGGACTAGTAGACCTAGCAATACCCAAGGAATCAGTATCACCCAAAAACACCCCAGGGACTTTCCGGGTTACTTACTGTCCACCTTCGGTTTGCCTTTGTCCGCTTCTTGGCATTTCTGATTGATTTCCTCCAGGAGATTCCAAGTTGGGCACTGTAACGGTTATTCCGACTGTCAGTAACGCGTAGCCAATTCAAAGCGAATCCTAAAACCAGAGCAAGATTGAGTCGTAGTTTCCACGGTACTGGATTAACAAGTTATACGCGTATAAATATGTACAAGCCTCAACTGTACGGCCACAACTTCTAGCAACGTGGACCAGAGTCCAACGAAGGTCAATGTCAGGTACCACCGTCACGGCAGTCCAAGTTCGAATAAAAATTATGCCACTTCACGTGAGCAAAATATAAACAAGTGTTGAAGTGTAGTGATTGATGCATGTTGCACTTGTTGAGGGTCAATAAAATGAAGAGCATAGTCTAGACGATACAAGTATATGACAACGACTAGGGAGGTTTTCCACGCATGCACGCTACAGTTGGCGACAGACTTTCCCGGAAATATTTTCGGTGTTGAGACAGTGGAGGTAGGTTGACGAAGGTAGCAACAGGCCCGGTTGCACAGAAATTCAGTAGCCCTCAACCGACAGTGTGTCCGGTATGGATATCGTTGCTGTTTGTGGAAGCGGAGGTTGATGGTAGCTGACAGGCAGTTTACCAGGAGGTGGTACTGCAGAAGGGCGGTGGTCAGGTCCAGGTCAACTGGTGTAGCGCAGACAACTGGGGACGTTTGTGTTAGGGATTTGCTCAACGGGCAGCGGGGCGATGGGGCTACTGGCACCTCGGCCACGGGTTACAGTGGTGACGCTGAGGTACTTTTATCGGTCGGGAAACATCTCTTTGGAGAGGCTTTTCCGGTAATATTTTGGTTCTTTTAAAAATGTGGTGTTGGAAATCATTTGTTAACCTTTAATGAGGTCCCTGGCTGTTACTTCTTCGGTGAATTGGAAATTCATAGGACTGTCATTGTGTTTTGACCTTTTGCGCTGCCAGGAGCAATAGAACCTGAGGAGCGCCACGTCGCGAACGTTTAGCATGGCGAATTTGGTAAACGGCAGGAGCACTAGTTCAGGAATGTTTAAGACTATAGCTTTTTTGGCTTATGGATTTTGGTAGCAACTGAGTCCAAAAGGCTGCCCGCCATGGCCAGACATTTGCGATTAGCTATCGGTGCGGGTTCCATTATGCTGGAAGTCGGGGATACCTTGAATAAGATATCGTTATTTGACTGAACCTGGATATGTAGGCCTGCCACCTTTATATCTAGTTTGTTGAACTTACTGTTGGCTGCATCATAAATATTAACAAGGGCTACTGAATATGGACTGACAGCAGGCCTAGGTTGAGCCTCCCTAGTTTTTCTGGACCTGAGAGTAGTAGCTGGGTGATTCGTACCCCAGCAGTTCGTCTGGGGTAAACGCCAGATGGGTGGGGCCGCTTAGAGACACTGCAACTAATGGGCGGTTGTTCAAAATCCTCCCTACCTTGGTCATCACGGTGTAACACACGTTTGAGCAATGCGTAGCCAAATTCACAACGAATCCCAAAATCAAAAGGCGATTATCCGTGATATTCTACGATACTGGATTATTGAATGAACAATGACACCAAAAAGCTACAAGCCTCAATAATGAGATCACGAGGACTCAACAAACGAGAAACCGAATTGCGGCGTGCGATTGAGGAGCACGTGCGTCACGCAGATCTAGAACAAGGATCTGACAAAGTAGCGCTCTGGGCGCGAACAGATAACAACTGGTCCATAAAAACAAACAGTTCGTAAAGACACTTCAATAGTGTAAGCAAGTGAGTGACGTTGAGAAAAACATGGAACTGCAAGGGTTTTAGGGGGGATTTTCCACGACCGGTCGTTACACACGGTGCTAAGTGTCTCGTCGTCCAGTGGTTGTTGTCCGACTAACGACGGAAGTATCCTTCTGGTAGACCTGATCAAGCTTTCCCATATTCCACCGCGGTGACCGGCCTGTGGGAGTTTAAATGCCATCAGATGCCACACGTCACTTTTTGGTTCTGCAGCTCGCCTTAGTTTACGTTTCGGTGCCGATGACTCAGTTCTCGCTGGGCGCTCACAAAGTTCAAGCCATTGTTTGATCATATATCTGCTGGCTGGCCTCTTTTGTTGATGAGGCGCTGTGGACCGCGGAAGATATTGTCGGTGACTACCGAAAGCGCAAATTCCAAGTGCAGTGCCCTGGACTATATGCACTTCATGAGGCACCCGTATCTCTTCTCGATCCGCCTTCCGCACCAGAATCACTACCGTCCCTTATAGTCAAAGCAAGTGTCACTAAACGCCCTATACCTTGAGGTTTTTCTGCTCTCCGGCAGCGGAGCCGTATGTTGCCTGCCCGAGACAGCGCTGCGTTTCTTACATTGAGAGTACCGTCGGATTCCCCGTTTCACTGTTGTGCTTCCTCTCAGTATCCTAACCTGCTTCCAACGACACTCTTAACTTGGCTTTCCCCGGCTAGTACCTTTACGGTACATATGTGTTTCATTATCAAGTCTCTCACGGGCCGCAGCTCCGGCTGTAACATGGGATGTTTCGAGTCAAAAATCAGATGACTGTTTGTCGGCCTACCACCTGCGATTGGTAGACTATCCACCAGTTTTGGATTTAGGGGTTAAAAATTGCTCCTTGGGGATGGTATCCTTCCGTCGCTTGGTCTCTTCCCTCTGGGATAGTCGAACTTTTGGAGGAAGGCCCCATTTTGTACAATCTTGGATAAGTCTTACTCTACGAATGGTAGCTAATTAGGATTTGTTGGACCAAAAGTACTCGGCTGAAGGGGCGAACTCCTTTCATGATCAGCTAATGTCTCCTCAACCTAGTCAAACATACCAAAAAGCGGAATGTCTTTATCCAAGAGGGCAAACCTCGCAGTCGCAAGATGGATGTCGGCTTGATGGCTGCTGCCGTCATAACCGCTCGTTTGATCTCCATGTCGGATTCAAGAAGGGGCTTCATTTGGTAAGTGGGTCAGTCCTGTTCAAGCACGTGCGGGGATTTCGGCCATTCCGTCCACTTGTCTTTGCCAATAATAATCGCATCCCGGGAACAAAAATCGGCCGGGTTGTCGGCGGGCCAAACGTGCTTCCACTGATTCGCCGTAGTTTTTCCGTGTATGGTAGTGAGCCTATTAGCAATGAAGGTACTGAAACGGATCCCGAAGTTATTGGTGCGGTACAGCACCATTGTAGAGAACTTCCAAAACCTAGCCTACCAAATGCAGGAGTCAAAACAAGCTTTTAATAATTGTACCACCAAAACGGCTAATACGACTGCACTGATCTCCAAACTCGGGATTGAAATTGAAGTCAGTGAGGTAAAGCAAGATCAGCGAAGATAATCCTAGTAAAGTTCATTGGGACCACCCACCTGACCAAAATTATCAGTTAGAATGGGAAGAATTCCTGGTCACTCCAAAGAAACTAGGTGACGCGCAGATTACTAGAAGCTTGCCCCCTGATCTTGCAACGAGGACGGGAGAGTTGCACACATTTTCTGACGCGTCCAAAGCTGGGTATTGGGCCGTGGTGTATGGACGGTGGTGCCTGGGTGATGGACAATAGGAGAGTTATGTTCGTTAAAACTTGCTTTAACCTACTGTCTTCAGTTTCAGTCCCGAGTCTGAAGATCGACGCAGTCATAACAGCTAATTGGCTATGTTTGACTAGAGTAACTTCTGGTCAAGAATTTACACATTCAAACTTGGCCATCTCCAGATCGCTACAGATTCGAACACGAGACCCAGCGTTACCTCCCCAACATCACGGTGTGCCAACAAACCAGTACGTTTGGGAGTAGTTGCTGTAGGAGCGATGACCCTAAATGGTATGGCCAAAGCGTTGGCCTTGGTCGG
The DNA here is from genome assembly GCA_948099385.1 of Fasciola hepatica. Taxonomy (NCBI): domain Eukaryota; kingdom Metazoa; phylum Platyhelminthes; class Trematoda; order Plagiorchiida; family Fasciolidae; genus Fasciola; species Fasciola hepatica. Next base: position 928,316 of record CANUEZ040000112.1, on the reverse strand, counting down.
CAGCGGATCGGTCACCACCCTGGTGAAGGGGCGGTTCGCAGATGAACACCGCACTTTCAACAGAGCCGCCGCAGAAAGGTCTTCTTGGGTAGCAACCAGGGAAAACAAATCCAAGTTGGTGGAACAGGCTAAATACGGCGGACGGTATGCCACAGCGAGTGATTGGCTGGTGGGGGAGGGGAGTTCAGGGCGTAAACGAAGTCGTCCGTTTCCGCATATAATTGTCTTCCTAGCAAGCGTTCAGTCTGCAGTGACAACCCGTCCAAATCTCGAATCCTTTCTGTCCACTGGCGTTGCAGAATGGCTTCATATACCCCCGGCGCTTTCGATATCCATTTCGTGAGATGAGAGCCGCCCTTCCCTAGCCGTCCTTTTGGGCACCAAAACAGTGCTATGGCCGAATCATCGACATCGAATGACCCAAAGTGGTCGTCGACGTAGAAGGTTCTGCTGACACCTTCCGCCGCCAACGGGTGAACCCCAGCTCCAAACTTGTTCGCAGTTTTTCGTAGGGCGCAGTTCGCAAAAAATAGTGATGGTATCGCCCAGAAGGGATAAACTGTCAATCTGTAGATTATCTCCCAGTGGTTCAAGTTGGCCTCTTTTCACCATTGATGCGGCAAAGCGTCTAACTCCTCTACTTGTATTTTCACCTGAAGAAACACTTCTCAAGCCTCATCTGAGAAGGATACTCCGCCTGCCCTAAAACGACAAAAAGCCTCAGTAACCGATGTGGTCCAACCAGGCCCCCGTAACAGGCGACCATTTAAGGACTTGCCCTGGAACTTGCATTCGTGATCACAAACCACCCGAAATTCTTCTGGTTTCTTGGGACGAACAACCGGTTGATGAGGCAGGTGCCATATCGCTTCTCGGTCATCGGTGGTTGCAGGCACCTTTCCGGAGTAGTCAAGAGCTTCTTTTCGCATCGGTAACTCAGAGTAATTTTTCCGGGGATCCTGACCCCTGCCAAAACGTTCTTCCTGGCTCATTATTCTTTGGGGGGTGTAAATTCTGTTGTCAATCAAAGGGCCAGCCTCTGTACACCACTAATGGATACCTCAAATTGGCTTTTCAGGCATTTGGTTCCCTGTCACACCGTCTGCAGTGCGAGACTGTCCTCTTAAGACAACGATAGTCTGTCGTCTTTGAAGTCATGAAGCTCTGTTTCGTACAGACGCTGCGAAACGGAGTTCTACGCGGTCCGTTTCCGCTGACGAAATTTATGCAGCCACGTACCCCGGCTGGGTAGTGCGTTATCCATCAAAGAGTCTTGCCTGGTGTAACGAACGAATACTGAAAATCCTTCTAAATGCTCAACGTGCTTTGTGAATTTGACTATATTTAACATTATCTTGGAAAGCTCGCTGATACACCACACATTTTCACGTTTGTTTATCCATGTGAGACATTTGAATTTGGCCTTGAACCGTTTCTGACTGTCGTGCTTGAGCCACGGGGCTTTGGACCTTTGGGTTTTACTGTGAAGTCTATTTGGCCGCATACTTGAGGTTCGTATATATTTGTATCCTTTGTGCATTTCAATTTAGTACCGTAGAAACTACGAATCAATCCTGTTCTGGTTTTGGGATTCGTTTGAATTGGCTACGCGTTGCTCGATTTGCGAGATTTGACTTACAGTACTCAAGTGGAACCTGGACAAGAAAACTCATTGGAAATGCCCAGACGAGGAAGCAAGGACATTTTGAGACAACAGGAAATAACTCGGCAAGTCTCTGGGGATGGTTCGGGTGTTATTGATTCTCTAGATAATACTAAGTTTACTAGCTCTGTCAGTGCCAGGTCATATATTTCTAACCGCGATGCGTTTGACGATATTAGTACTTATAGAATGAGAGTAATAGAATTAGAAAACGAGCTGCGGTTAGCCAGAAAGGAAGCAGAGCCCCTTACACAAGGAACTGGTCTCAGAGAGCCAGCAAAGAGTCCATGTAGTTCACAATGTCAACATCGAAAAGGCACTGTGATCGACGAATATAAACCCTTGAGACAGCCTGAAACTACCGAGGTTTTGGCTCCTGACCTGCCGAGAGTGGAGCTGTCCCACTTCGACGGGCACCCCGAGCAATACTGTATATTCATGAAACAGTTCGAAAATTTTGTTGAGTGCAAAGTTGCAGATCCTGGTCAAAGGTTTTTGTATTTATTACATTACTGTCGTGGGAGAGCCAAAAGTGCTATCGAAGGCTGCGCGATGCTTGATCCACCGATGGGGTACATCAGGGCGCGCAGAATCCTGAAAGATTTGTTTGGACAACCATTCAAGGTGGCTAGAAGCCTAATTGATAGTGTTTTATTGGAGGCGAAAAGGACTGAGGGCAAGGCTGAATCACTGTCGAGTTTGGTGATAAAAATGCAGAATTGCAGTATAGCACTGGAGCACTTAGGATACCAGTCTGATCTGAATGCATTGCACACACAGGAATGCATTGTCCGATGTCTATCTATTGATTTACAGAGCCGATGGGCAGAGGAAGCTGAAAAAATAAATATGCTTGAGCGGGAATCTACGTTCAACGATTTGACGGAGTTCATAGGTCGTCAATCCCGTATCGCCAACAGTCGGTTTGGACAAATCGTACGCGAAAGTTGCAGACTGGCGCGAAGGGAACCAACATCTCAAATTGTGGAGAAGGACTGTAACCAAACCCAGTCTTTGGCTAACATGCACATGATAAGTCAAGAACCCGAGAGGTCAGCTGAACGCAAGCTATGCAACTCCCTGCATCGGTTACCAGATTGTCCGACCTTTCATGGGATGAGTGTACCCGATCGGTGGTGCGCAGTAAAAAGGATTGGCTCATGCTTTATGTGTTTGAACAACTCTCATCGAGCCTCTGAATGCAGCTTAAGAGTGAAATGCAACCAAGACGGATGCTTGGGTAATCATCACTCGTTACTGCATGGCCTTCTCAACAATAGACCTATTCAGCCAGATGAACCCAAAATTGTCTGTTCAACGGGACATGATGATTTCAAACCGACAAGATTAGGCATCGTACCTGTCGGTATCGTGACACCTAAAGGACTGAGGAGGGTCAATGCATTTTTGGACACGGGGTCGGATACCTCGCTGATTACTCGCGAGCTTGTAGAAAGCTGTGAACTAGTAGGCGAGCCTACCTCGCTCACTATCAGCACGATTGCAGGGGGTCATGTTAGCAATTCTAAGAGGCTGACCCTGCAGTTAACGTCTTTATCTGATGAGGGGACCGTAGAAATTCCGGAAGCTTTTGCAATAGACAGCTTGCCAATGAGACCAGTCGACTCTGTTAGATCGATCACCAAGAGATGGTCTCATCTCAGGGACATAGAGTTCGAAGAAGTTTCTAGCCCCCACGTCGACATACTAATTGGATGCAATGTACCAGAGGCTCACTGGGTGCTTGAACAGAGCATAAGCAATCGAAAAGAACCATTCGCTACGCGAACGATACTAGGCTGGACACTTCTCGGACCCCTGACGAGCGAACTTCAACAATCGGCATCAATAAATTGCTCAAATGTTGCTGAGAGAAGTGCCTCTGTAGAACACGATCAGCCTTTCGATATTGAATCCAACGGTCCATCTCAGGAAAGCGAAGTTCACTCGAAGGATCAGTCGGTGCTTTCGATGGCGAATTCAAAGACGGGACTTCACAGTGGGCAACATGAAGTTGCTATACCCGAGAGACCACCGTCAAGTCACTTATTGAGAAAAGGAGAAGTTGCCCGGAGGCTTTTGAAATATCTCAAAAAAGGACACCAGCAGGTCACCCAAAGCAGCTTGAAATTTGCCGACCCAGTGACAGTGTACGGTACCTGGGTGGAACTGCATGGCCGGCGGCGAAACAAAGTACCCTTTGTTAAAACAAAAATTGCTGAGCTGAAGTCAGTATCCCTAAACGAGCTCAAAACGACTGCACTGGTATTTGGTTTTAAGGTAGCACGAATGCTAAAAGAGAACTGCACCACCGCCGAACTGAGCCTTGCCTATTGGACAGATCCCACAGTTGTGTTACATTACAGGAAACGGAAGAAACGAAGAACGTGTTCGAGACATCAGAGAGTTAATCCACTCGTAGCAGGAAACAGCGAGGAAAATGTTGATGATTCGAGCTCAAAACCACATACAAAATACAAAGTAGCTCGCAGATCGCCTCGCTCCGAGTTACTCAGCACTTTATTGCATTTCATGCCCTACAACTAATCAACTGGACCCATTTATTCTGAAAGGTTGCAAATGTACTTAGTTCCAGTTTCTATCTAGCGTGCACATAGGTGAAGAGGAGAAATTCACCAGTATTTCACTTGAACAGTTCAGGTGAGGCATACTAGCTGCGAGCACATTGTGAAACTATTATTATCTTTAAAGAAGAACATTTATTTACATTTTATACAATATTGATTGTCACATATTTTGTGCACAGAAAAACTTTGAAATACTCTGATAGATGCCAGTATTCGATCAATCTCCGTGTTCATGTGTATTTCGATAATGTCCGCCGTACACTTGTTTTCGAAATTTATTCATAATCAGAAACCGGTTTTCATTTCTTTCGGAAGATTTGGTGCGTTAATTTTATGTAATTCCACTGGTTCGTGACCTGTCAATTTTACGCGATATCTCATTAGGCGTTGCACCTGCGTTCAACTTCTGCGCTGAAGCTTGTAAACAAAATTAGTCTAACCAGTTGCTGCAATGGGTTACTGCTTGTGATGCTTAGACTTATTTCGTGCGGCGAAACACTTCACTCTGCGAAGCCTTCATCTTCATCGTGCGTCTGACTATATGCGCCGGTCTCCTGATGAATATGTCAATCTCAAGTTGTGCAGCGGGATTTGGAATTGATTCCTTATGGATTGTGCGGTGATGACTACGGCAAAAACCTGTTTCACGTTCAGATAACACAGGAAGTTAGTATCCACAGGCACTGACAATAAGTTAAAGGTAGATAGGGTGAGAATCATGACCCCTTCCTGAACCTTAGACAACCATTTTCGCGGAAGGATTTTGGCCGGCGGTGTAACGAACGAATACTGAAAATCCTTCTAAATGCTCAACGTGCTTTGTGAATTTGACTATATTTAACATTATCTTGGAAAGCTCGCTGATACACCACACATTTTCACGTTTGTTTATCCATGTGAGACATTTGAATTTGGCCTTGAACCGTTTCTGACTGTCGTGCTTGAGCCACGGGGCTTTGGACCTTTGGGTTTTACTGTGAAGTCTATTTGGCCGCATACTTGAGGTTCGTATATATTTGTATCCTTTGTGCATTTCAATTTAGTACCGTAGAAACTACGAATCAATCCTGTTCTGGTTTTGGGATTCGTTTGAATTGGCTACGCGTTGCTCGATTTGCGAGATTTGACTTACACCTGGGGCATAGGGTGCCTGGCGGTCTCCTACTCTCCGATTGAATACCCAGTGTGCATCTGGCAAGTAGCAGCCAACGAGAAGATCTACTCCGTCATTCTCCTAATCTACGACGCCTACTTCACACAAATGGACCCACCTAGATAGAATTGCGCTCAGCGACTTTGGCGCCCGCACGGGGCGATTGGCTAGGGTGAAGGCCTCCGTTGATTTGATTTGCTCACGGGTAACAAAGGAGGTGAGCTGCAATCTCATCCGGCCTGCAATTATCACCTGAGTTCCCCCGCCGCACTTAGCGCTCACGATGTCGTGCTTTTCACGAGCCGGCGCTCATCGGTAAACCCCCGCTTCACCAGGGTGGTGACCGATCCGCTTGTTACGAACGTTTGAGCAATGCGTAGCCAAATTCGCAACGGATCCGGAAATCAGAAGACGATTATCCGTGATATTCTACGATACTAGATTATTAAAATAAATAATGACATAAACAATATACAAACCTCAATAATACGATCACAAGGACTCAACAACGAGAAACCGAATAGCAGCGTGTGAGCAGACAGCACGTGCGTCACGCAGGTCCTGAACAAGGATGTGCCAAAGTAGCGCTCTAGGCGCGAACAAACAACAATTGGTCCAGAAAAACAACCAGTTCGTAAAGACAAGTCAATAGTGTATGGAAATGAGTGATGTTGGGGAAAACACTGAATCGCGAGGGAAAAAGGGGGATTTTTCACGACCGGCTGTTACACCGCCCATCAAAATCCTCCTGGATCCTAAACAGAGTCAAAGGTTCGGTATAAAGGTATTGATTCTTCCTACCTGCCTAGGCCCTGCTGTCAGTGCGCGCGTCTAATGCTCGTCGTCGACATTCTACTACTGGTCGCACCTAATCCACTGGATACATAGACGTGAGTCTAGTCTACATCTTCCACAAGACCAAGTGACCGATGGCGGGCGTGAATGGTCACATAGACGTTGTCCTCGTAAGGGGCCGTCCGGTCCTGGATGTACGTGCTTGAGTGTGTGTGTGTGCGTGTTTGTGTGTGCCGGGGTTACAATGAAATCACAGGTATGACTACACATCAAAGGAGGACTTTCTGCAATGTCAACAAAAGACCGCGAGCACCTTAACGTGTTTGACGGAGACCGTGTGGTATATATGGTGTTTCTTTATCCACCTCGATTACTGGTGTGAAAAAGGTTTACTAGGCCTCAGGGTTATCAGCTCCTCCGTCTTCGCTCTCGAGCAGGTTCATACTGCGTATGTCACGAATGAGCACTCCGTTAGCTGTCTTCACCTTCACCGTTCTTATCATTCCGTCAGTGCTTTTGATGGTTTCCGTAACTACTCCCAAAGACCAAGCGCTGAAATGTAGGCGTTCGTCGGCGATCATAACCACGTCCCCAACTTTGAATGGTCTTGTTTTGGCCAGCCACTTCTGTCGAGTCTGCAAAGCCGGTAGGTACTCCCGTAGCCATCGCCTCCAGAAGACCTTGGCCAGATAGTTCGCTTGCTTCCACCCGTGGAGGTAGCTCCCACGAAGTTTTACCGGCCCTTGGAAACCCTCGTTCGACCTTAGCGTCAATAAGTCGTTCGGGGTGAGCGCCAGGTGGGTGGGGTCGCCGTTCAATACTGGAACCAGGGGGCGGTTGTTCAGGATTCGCTCCACCTCAGTCATGACGGTGTTCAGCGTCTCGTCGTCGAGCGGCTGCTGCTCCATGATTGACAGCAATATCCGTCTGGCGGACCGGATCATGCGTTCCATTATGCCGACTCGATGACTGGCCTGTGGGGGGTTGAAATGCCATCGCATGCCGTAGGCCACGGTTCGATTCTGCAGTTCGTCCCTGTTTATGTTCTTGTGCCAACGCTACAATTCCCGTTGAGCGCCCACAAAGTTCGATCCATTATCTGAGTATATATCGGCCGGTACGCCTCTTCGGCTGATAAATCTTTGCAAGTCCCGTAGAAACGAATCGGTCGTCATCGAATGTGCGACTTCTAGGTGTACCGCACGTGATTTCATGCACGTCACGATACATCCGTATCGCTTTTTTAATCTTTCCCCGCACTTGATCCACAAGGGCCCGAAATAGTCCAACCCGGTGTCACTGAACGGCCACCAGCCCGTAGTCACCCTGCATTCTGGTAGTGGGGCCATGAGTTGTTTGCCTGCCGTGGCATTGCGTCTCCTGCATTGCACACACCGTCGGATTACGCGTTTTACAGTCTCTCGTCCTCTCAACAACCAAAGACGCTTTCGGATGACGCTCGTCACGTGACTTTCCCCGGCATGTCCCTCCATGGCGTGGACATGTTGAATCATTAGCTCTACTACAGGTTGTCTCGCAGGCAGCAGTATAGGATACTTTGTGTCGAAGTTCAGGTGGGCGTTGGTCAGCCTACCATCCACCCGCAGCAGTCCGTTGATGAGTTTGGGGTTTAAACGCTTCAGCTCGCCTCTCGGAGATGGCATGTCTTCATTGGTCGGCCCCACTTCTTCCACCCTCTTGAGTTCTCGTGCAAAAGCCTCGCGTTGCATCATTCTGAAAATATCGTACTCTGCCGCTTGTAGCTCATCGGGACCTATCGGGCCGACCGGTATCCGACCTGAGGGCCGTAGCCCTTTCATGACTAGTAAATTTATCTTGAACCTGGTTAACCAAACTAGCGAACGAAGCGTCTTCATCCAGGAAGAAAACCTGACCAGTCGCGATAAAATGGACGACGCTTCGACGACGTTGGTTGCTATCACTACGCCTTTGATCTCCAGTTCCAATTCCGTTGGGGGTTTTAATTCAAACACAGGCCAGTCCTGTTTGGGCAATTGCAGGAAGTTTGGCCCTCTCGTCCACGTGTCCAGTTGCCTGAAGTTGTTCGCACCTCGGGAGCACAGGTCGGCCGGATTATCGCCAGACCTGACATGACTCCACTGGTGAGTGGCTGATTCATCGTGGATAATCGTGAGCCGGTTAGCAACGAAAGTACGAAACCGGCTATGTACGTTGTTGATATAGTAAAGTATTATCGTTGAGTCCGTCCAAAAGCTAACCGACCAAATGTAGAAGTCAAAACATCTCCTCACCGCTTGCACCACCCTGACTGCCAACACGGCTGCGCTGAGTTCAAGGCGTGGGATTGAGACCGACTTCAGTGGAGCAACGCGGGCTTTTGCGAACAGGATCCTCGTGGTATATTGTCCATCTCCTGCGCACCATCGTCCGTACACCACAGCTCCATAACCGAATTCGGATGCATCGGAAAAAGCATGTAGTTCTCCAGTCCGTGTCGTATGGCCAGGAGTCAAACATCGTGGGATCCTCATGTCCCGTAATTCATTCAAGGTGTTCAGAAATTCTTCCCAGTCCAGCCGGTCCTCTCGGTCCAGTGACTGATCCCAATCAACTTTCTTACGGAACAGCCGCTGCAGCAAGATCTTTCCGGGTAGCAGCCATGGTGAGACGAAACCGAGCGTGTCGAACAAACTAGAGACAGCGGATAGTATGCCACGACGGGTTATTGGCAGCTCGGGAACGTGTAGCTCTAAAACAAAGTCGTCCGTTTCCGCGTCCCATTGTGTTCCTAAAGTGATTTCGGTATGGAGTGGAGGGCCGTCCAAACCTCCTACCCTTTCGGCCTTTTCGTGATACGGGATGACCTTCAGCACTTCTGAAGCGTTCGACATTCATTTAGTTAGATGGAAGCCGCCCTCTTCCAGCAATCTCGTTAGACCCCTGAACTGCTCTAGAGCTGATTCCACATCATCGAATGACCCAAGGTAGTCGTCGACGCAGAAGTTCCTGCTGACGCTTTCTAACACCGTCCGATGTACTAGATCGCCATGTTTGTTCGCTGATTCTCGGAGGGCGTAGTTGGCACAAAATGGTGATGATATGGCTCCGAAGGGGTGGACGGTCATCCTATAATTCACCACTGTGTTGTCCCGGTCGTTCTCTTCCCACCACAGGAAACGCAAAGCATCTCGTTCTCCTACCGGAATCTTCACCTGATGGAACAGTTCCCTAATGTCAGCAGACAAAACCACTTTACCCACTCTGAAACGGCACAAAACATCGATCAGTGGAGTGGTCCAGTCAGGCCCCTGTAGTAGGCGATCGTTTAACGACTCGCCCTGGAACTTGGCTGCACAGTCGAAAACCACCCTCAGTTTATTGGGTTTCTTGGGGTTGATAACCGGATTGTGAGGCAGATACCAGATACCCCTTTCGCTGTCGGTGTTAACAGGCACCTTTTCAACGTAACCGAGGGTCTTGTTTCGCTTCATCAAATTCGCGTATCGTTCCCACAGATTCTGGTCTCGAATGAAGCGTTCTTTTAGTCGTAGTAATCGTTGGAGAACATAATTTCTGTTGTCAGTCCACGGGTCGTCCGGTGTGCGCCATGGGAGGGGAACCTCGAACCGTTTTTTGAGGCCTCTAGTGCCTTGCCGCACCATTTGTAGATCGAAGTGATCCTCTTGAGACAACGTCGGTCTTTCGTCTCCAATGTCATGAAACTCCTTTCCACACAGCCGTTGCAGATGGTACTCTATGCGGTCCGTTTCGGCGGATAAGTAATTCACGGAAACGCGTACCCCTACTGGACCGTATAACATCCATCCCAGAACCGTGCGTACGGCATAAGGCGACTGGCGGTCGCCGACTCTCTGGTCAAGAACCCAATGCGCCTCTGGCACGTCGCAGCCGATGAGGAGATCCACTTCATCATCTTCCCAGTCTACAAAGGTTACATCCTGCAGGTGGGGCCACCGAGTCAAGATTGCGTTCACCGACCTTGGTGCTCGCATGGGGAGATCCGCTAACGTGAATGCCTCCGTTGGTTCAATTTCCTCGTTAGTGTCTAGAGAGATGAGTTGCAGTCTTAATCTACCGGCAGTCATTACCTGTGTTCCGCCCACCGTGCTCACTGCTAACGACGTCGCACCTTTAGCAAGTTGGTGTTTGTCGGCAAACCGCTCTTTCACTAAAGTGGTGTCGGATCCACTATCAACGAAAGCCAACGCCTTGACTATCCCAGCCGGAGTCACTACTCCCACGGCCACTACGCCTAAACGAACTGGTTTAAGGCAGATTGTGAAGTTGAACAAATCACGCTGGGCTTGGCAATCGCCTCGGATATGGTTATTCTCGCCTGATGCAGCAGCCGATGGTGTCTGCCCGTGCAGCCCTCGTAACCACATCGATTCCTTGTCCTACAGGCTGCTGCCCGGTGCGTGGTGTTGAGACAGATGAAACATGCTCCTGCCATCCTCGCCATTCCCCACCGTTCGTCTATTGTGGCGTTGCCGAACTTGGGGCATTCTGGTAGGCCATGGCTAGTACCACAGGATCTGCAATTTGGTTGCGCCCTAGCATCTCGTGAAATGACGTGTGTGTTGGTCCAAGGCTGGTACTTTGGATGTTCCCGTACAGGGGTTTGGACTTGGCTAGTACTGGGCTTGTTTGCTTGGTTGCTGTCCCGGATGAGTCGGCCGAATCTGCTGTCAGCTATCTTCGTTTGCCTGTCCAAGTATTCGGTCAGGTCTTCGAAGTTGGCTTCTCTGTCGCTTCGGCTTATCCGTTCTGCTTCTTCCGCCCACCGACCCTGTAGTTCGGGAGAGAGGTGACGGACTATGCCTTCCAAAGTGTGCATAGCATCTAGGTCATCCTTGTAACCTAAATGGTCGAGGGCTATTGAGCAGTTCTGCATCTTGATCACCAGGTCGGCCATGGTGTGGACGTCGCCCTTGGTTCTCTTTGCCTCTGCCATCACGCCCTCTATTAGGTTACGGGCTACTTTGAAAGGTTGGCCAAACAAGTCCCTTAGAATCTTTCTTGCCCTTGTGTAGCCTTGTTCTGGATCGAGCATGGTGCACCCGTCGATAGATTCTCGTGCTCGGCCTCGGCAGTAGTGAGTAAGGTAAAGAAGCCTTTGCCCAGGGTCGGTTACCTTATTTTCAACGAACGTCTCGAACTGTTTGACAAACTTGCAGTATTGCTCAGCTCGCCCATCGAAAACCGTTAACTCCACTCTAGGCAGATCGATCGATGGTGGTTCGTAGTCGGCGACCGGCGTGGGGTTCCCTACCTTATTGCACCCTAACCTATCGGAAGTGTCGAAGTCACTGGTCTCATGCTCTCGCTCTTTCTGTGTACACTTCTCCGCTTCCTGCGCCTGTAGTCTAGCCGAAAGTAACTGTTGCTCTAGGTCTATTATTCTCAGCCTATACAAATCTACATCCTTACGATCGATATTGTTCTCAATAACACATGAACTAGCACGGACAGGACTAGGTGATCTAGCATTAACTAAAGAATCATATGTACCCAAAACCTCCCCAGAGACTTGCCGTATTACTTCCTGTCCAGATTCCACTGTTTTTGATCCTTTTCTTGGCATTTTGCGTGATTTTTCCTCGTTCCAAAATTGATTTATTGAAAATTTTTACGAACGTTTGAGCAATGCGTAGCCAAATTCGCAACGGATCCGGAAATCAGAAGACGATTATCCGTGATATTCTACGATACTAGATTATTAAAATAAATAATGACATAAACAATATACAAACCTCAATAATACGATCACAAGGACTCAACAACGAGAAACCGAATAGCAGCGTGTGAGCAGACAGCACGTGCGTCACGCAGGTCCTGAACAAGGATGTGCCAAAGTAGCGCTCTAGGCGCGAACAAACAACAATTGGTCCAGAAAAACAACCAGTTCGTAAAGACAAGTCAATAGTGTATGGAAATGAGTGATGTTGGGGAAAACACTGAATCGCGAGGGAAAAAGGGGGATTTTTCACGACCGGCTGTTACACCGCCCATCAAAATCCTCCTGGATCCTTAGCAGAGTCAAAGGTTCGGTATAAAGGTACTGATTCTTCCTACCTGCCTAGGCCCTGTAACCGCTGCCGACCAAGGCCAACGCTTTGTCCATACCATTTAGGGTCATCGCTCCTACAGCAACTACTCCCAAACGTACTGGTTTGTTGGCACACCGTGATGTTGGGGAGGTAACGCTGGGCCTCGTGTTCGAATCTGTAGCGATCTGGAGATGGCCAAGTTTGAATGTGTAAATTCTTGACCAGAAGTTACTTTATTCAAACATAGCCGATTTGCATCTAGCTTTAAGCCAAGTGAGCTGAGTCATTTAAACTTACTGGCACAGTTTTCCTGTGATTTTCATCACGTTTCTGGCGCCGACAACGTTGTGGATGGTTCTCTTTCTCGAGTAGAAGCTAATCCTAGTCATCCACGGGTCATAGATCTCAAAGCTTCGGCTGCAGCCAAATGTTCGGAATTGTATTTCACAGATCCAAGCCAAGTCTTATCACTTAAACCTTCGGAGCTTCCCGTAGCCACTTCCTCGGGCTCGAAAATATGTGACACAACTTGACACATCCATGCTCTATCGTACCCAAGCTTTAGCGCCGCACAATTTTCGATGTCTTACATATTTTAGCCCATCCTCGCATCCAAGCCACCACGAAGCTACTTGAAGGTAGGTGCTCCTGGCACCACGTGCTAAAGGATATTCGTACTTGGGCTCGTTCAGGCCTCCAGAGCCAACCATCGAAGGTAAGTAGACATATAATGGCCCCAAAAGTCCACTTTCTGGTTGTATCCTCACGGTTTTCACATGTCCGCTTGGATGTCTTTGGTCCTGCCAGACCTGTAGTGCTACCAATAAAGCACTCGATGACGAAGACTAACAAATTTGTTTATTTGAACAATGACCGTTTTTGGTGGCGCCACTTGCTCCGCCTGTGTACGTCGTCTGCACGCCGTTGCGCTCCTCCAATACACACGTTGTCCCGCTCCAGCGTTTTGAGTTCTGCTTTGCGCGCTGCCGAGTATATTCGCTATCGTGTCACATACCGAGGACCACGGGCTGTAGACTCTATACGGGAGCATGTCCTGACTTAACTGAGATAAATCCTAAACTGGTGAGCCCGAACAACAAATTAATTCTCGAAGGACATTCGTAAGTCCCTCAATCACATTTATTCGTTTACATACACACTTTTCCGATATATAAACGGTAAATTCCGGATATCAGTTACCATATCTCTTATGTATATATCTTCTCATATCCATATTATAAGTGTTTCACTTTTGCTGCACTGACCTCTTTATATCGTTTTACATTCGATATACCATTGCAACCATGGCTAGCAACGATCGTAAACCTGACCCGGAACCGTCCGTTTCGACAGTCTCCCTAGCCGTCCCTCAGTTTTTTATTGATGACCCTCAACTCTGGTTTCATATGTTGGAGGCAGAGTTTGAATCACATAGAATAACAAGCAAACGAACCCGTTACTTGTGGACTATCGGTAGCCTTCCTCGTGACGTTGCTACTCAGATACGCGACGTAATATTTAATAAGTTCCTACACAGCCGTGAAAGACGCGGTAATCTCTTGTCTTTTACCGTCAGAATCGTCCAGACTAAAACGGCTGACCCAAGGGACAGAGTTAGGTAGCAAGAAGCCCTCTGCATTACTGAGAGAAATGCAGCAGCTGGCAGGGCAAATTTTAGAGGAAAACGTCCTTAAAGAGTTGTGGGTACAGCGACTACCACCCAACATTCAAGCACTGCTCGAGGTTTCCAGCTACCTTAAGCTCACAGAAGCGGCTAAACTGGCGGACGGTATTATGGACCGGTACCATCCACAAATTACCGCCGTAACAAACTCGAGCAGCCCCCAGACCACAGCTCCCACCGTAGGAACACACTCCGAGGACACTCTGATAGCTGCTTTCGAGCGGGCTTCCAGACGTTTTTCCTCTCCTGGTTGTTCTCACTGTAGAAACCATATATCTTATCACAACTCTGACCGACGTGAACGTCTCAGAAGCCCTTCCCCTGACCGCCTGGTTAACCCATCTCGATCAACGTACTGTCGATACCACAAACGGTTTGGGGAGAAGGCTCGGCGCTGCGAAGCCGGTTGCACCTTCCCAGGTGCCAAACAGGAAAACTAATATCCCGACGCGTTCCGACGACTAACGCGGTCGGCAGCCATATTAGCAGTCGTCTGTTGCATGTCCGAGATTAAGTTTCCAATAGCCTGTTCCTAATTGACACCGGTGCAGCAGTAAGTGTCATTCCAAAGGAGGCAGGTGATGCAACGAATCCGTCAGTCCAACAACTCCGTGCTGCCAATGGCACTCCCATTGCTACTTACGGCCGTAAGTCACTCACACTCAACTTAGGACTACGTCGCACCTTCCGCTGGGTGTTCATAGTAGCAGACGTCCCTTATCTCATACTAGGCATCGATTTCCTAGACCATTTCGACCTCCTGATCGATGCGCGAGGCCGGAGAGTTGTCGACCGGCAGACTTCTCTTTCCGTAACCGGGTCGTATTCCTCCGTGAATCACATCAGGCCCCTATACATCGAACCGCAGGCCGAACACCCGTACGCAGACCTACTTTCAGCTTACCCAGCAATGCTAAGACAATCTGGCCCCCTTCCCGCGGTGACCACTAACGTTACCCACCATACTGTCACTAAAGGACCCCCAGCATTTAGCCGACCACGTCGCTTGACCTTAGGCAAGCTACGCGTAGCACAGGCTGAGTTTGAACACATGCTAGAATTAGGCATAATACGCCCGTCCAGTAGCCCTTGGGCCTCGCCCCTTCACATGGTTCCTAAACCTAATGGCGATTGGCGCCCCTGCGGTGACTACAGGGCCCTCAACCAGGCCACTGTCCCGGACAGGTACCCCATTCCACATATTCAAGATCTTACTTCTACCCTGTCTGGTTGTTCTGTTTTCAGCAGAATCGACCTCGTCAGAGCCTACCACCAAATCCCAGTAGCAGAGGCAGACATCCCTAAAACCGCTGTCACAACTCCATTCGGACTATTCGAGTTTTTGCCCATGCCTTTTGGGCTCAGCAATGCAGCCCAAACCTTTCAAAGGTTTATGCATGAGGCAACACGCGGTTTGAAAAATGTCTACGTGTACTTAGACGATATTTTGGTGGCAAGTTTTTCAAAAGAAGAGCATACGACACACCTGCGTGCTCTTTTTGAGCGCCTTAGCCAACACGGTGTAACCATTAACCCTGCTAAGTGCGAATTAGGTAGGACGACCATCACGTTCCTAGGTCACGAAATCTCAGCCTCAGGCATACAGCCCCTGCCTGACAAGGTGGCGGCAATTCGCGACTATCCTGAGCCTCACTCTTACCGACAGTTGCGCCAATTTTCTGGCCTGGTTAACTTTTATCGCCGCTTTATCCCACACTGCGCCGAAATAATGCAGCCTCTAACAGACCTTTTACGTGGAGGTAAGCGGAAATTCATTTTTCCCGACACGGCGCAGGCAGCTTTTACTTTGATCAAGGATGCTATCGCCAGCATAGCACTCCTTGCACATCCCGATCCTTCTGCTCCCCTGGCATTAGGAACAGATGCTTCGGACACGGCTGTTGGAGCAGTGTTGCAGCAATTCGTCAATAATTCATGGCAACCGATAGCTCTCTTCTTTTAGCGTCTCCAGCATTCGGAATCCCGATATAGTACGTTCAGCAGAGAACTGCTGGCAATCTATTTGGGTATCCGACACTTCCGGCACACACTCGAGGGCCAATTGTTCACAGTGTTTACAGATCATAAACCACTAGTGTATGCCCTCCAGTCAGCTTCTGACCGATATTCGCCACGCGAGATTCGCCACTTAGACTATGTTTCGCAGTTTACTACGGACATTCGACACGTCTCTGGGGCACACAATCCCGTAGCAGACGCACTCTCACGCGTCCACAATATCGACTACCCACTACCCATGGGCATAGACCTAGAAGCAATCGCCGCAGCCCAAACGACAGATTCTGAGGTAGAACAACTCAGACACAACAGCTCCCTGCACCTAGTGGCAGTGGCCCTTCCAACTTCGGACGTAACTATCATTTGCGATGTGTCACAAGGTCGACCCCGACCACTAGTTCCTGCCAGTTTTCGCCGACGAGTTTTTACCGGCCTCCACAACTTATCGCACCCTGGGGTAACCGCCTCAGTGAAACTAGTCACCGAGCGATTCGTCTGGCCTTGCGTCAAACGTGACGTACGTCTTTGGGCTCGTGCTTGTCTCCAGTGCCAACGAGTTAAGATACATCGTCACACCAAATCTACTTTAGGCACATTCTGCGAACTGGACGCACGCTTTCATCATGTGCATGTGGATCTCGTGGGGCCACTATCGCCATCCAATGGCTGCGTCTACATCCTCACTTGCGTAGATCGTTTCACTCGCTGGCCACAGGCCATACCTATTCCTCACCCAACCTCAGAGGAAGCTGCAAAAGCATTTCTAACCGGTTGGGTGAGTCAGTTCGGTTGCCCTGCTATCGTGACCACTGATCGCGGTTCTCATTTCGACGGCGCCTTCCACGAGCTACTAAACGCATTCGGTTGTCGACACAACAAGACGACGGCCTATTATCCTCAGGCCAATGGCATGGTGGAGCGATTCCATCGCCAGCTGAAAGCTGCCCTTCGTGCTCGTGATAATCCATTATGGAGTGAAGTTTTGCCGATCGTTCTCTTAGGACTGCGTAACACCGTTAAATCCGATATGGGTGTTACGGCGGCTGAACTGGTTTATGGTTGCACACTACGACTTCCAGGTGAGTTGGTTTCTCCATTACCACCTATGAGTTTTAATTACGGGGATTACGCAAAACGGCTGTCGCACCAAATGCGGGTGATAAAGCCCACCCCACCACGAGAACAAACCCTGAGCAACTACATACCTACCGCTCTAGCTACCACCAGCCATGTGTTTATTCGAGTAGATGCAGTGCGATCACCACTGCAGGCGGCTTACTCTGGCCCGTTCCGCGTCATACAGCGAAAGGAAAAGAAATACGTGGTGGACGTCGAGGGCAGGAAGGAGACCATCAACATAGACCGCCTCAAACCAGCCTTCATCGAGGCAGAACCCACCTCGAACAACCCTCTCAGTGTCCATACCTGCTCACAACCTTCGGTTAGTCGTCCCGAGTCGGCCCTTGTTACTCCCACTAACGACCCCTCGTTACCTGTTGCAACACCAAACTCCACGAAAGACACAGCTGCACCGGTCAACAGGAGAAATCGACGCGGCCGCGAGCTGCGACAGCCAACGAGGTTTTATGAATATGTAACAGTTGTATATATTTAAGTTTACTCTTCATATTCAACTTGTACATAGTCCTATTATGCATGGATGCACAACCACGTGGTGATCACGACAAGGGTGGAGGCAGCCTGTATTGCGCCGGTATGTCCCCCTCAGTCGAATATCCGATCGCGCCTCGAGGCGCAGCTTCCTTGTGTTTCTTTCCTTCCAGCTCGTCCCGTCAGACAGAACCAGATGGAATTCCAGGATCTCGCATGGCTCCAACACAAGGCTCACTGGATCGCGACTGGACTCATTTGACGCCGGACGCTGGCTTGCTTACGAAGGCAATGACAACCACAGGGACACGGAACTTTGGGATATGCCGACAACGAAACACCCTAAAACACAACCACCACTGCCAGGTCACGAACAGGATCTACCCCGGTCGGATAACATTTTGAGGAGGACGCAAGTTTGCGATCGACGCACAGCGACCAGTGTGAGTCATGGAGAACGGCTTGTGCTGGCTTCGCTGTTGTGTTCGACCGCGGCGGGAGGCATGGAAAACGTCTCTCGCCACCGAATCCGACATACCCATCACGGGTCGAAGCCCAACTGTGTCGGCCTTCTAGGGTGAGACC
Organism: Fasciola hepatica; assembly: GCA_948099385.1. NCBI lineage: Eukaryota > Metazoa > Platyhelminthes > Trematoda > Plagiorchiida > Fasciolidae > Fasciola > Fasciola hepatica. The sequence continues at coordinate 910,165 of CANUEZ040000112.1, read as the reverse complement.
CCTGTAGTGCTACCAATAAAGCACTCGATGACGAAGACTAACAAATTTGTTTATTTGAACAATGACCGTTTTTGGTGGCGCCACTTGCTCCGCCTGTGTACGTCGTCTGCACGCCGTTGCGCTCCTCCAATACACACGTTGTCCCGCTCCAGAGTTTTGAGTTCTGCTTTGCGCGCTGCCGAGTATATTCGCTATCGTGTCACATACCGAGGACCACGGGCTATAGACTCTATACGGGAGCATGTCCTGACTTAACTGAGATAAATCCTAAAGACTCAGTAAAGGTTTTCGTTACCTTCCTATTACTATTGACAGTTTCGCCCGTCGGCCAAAGGCGGTTTTCATTGCTAACGTAGAGACAGAAAGCGTGGTAGCTGCTTTAATGGAAAGTTTTGTTTCATTATACGGTTGTTTTGCAACGGCACCTACCGCCCACGGCGCAGAGTTTGAGTCACATCTGTTTGGAGAAACATTGCGTAGGTATAAACCAAACATCCGGGCGCGGAAACGCTACTTTTGGCACACCTTTCAAGCAGGCGCGATTGTAGTGCATTTCTGATTGTACATAATCCTGTTTCCTTTCCTTTTATCTTCCAGATGCCGTCGTGAACCACGAGGCGGAGCCATACAGTGCGGCAGGCATCTCACCTCCCTCTCCCCCCGAACAGTGACCTTGACCCCGACCCCGAAACTGTATAAAAACCCCCATGGACGCCCCCCGTATGACCCACTTCCGGTTTCGAGTTGTACCAGTTAAGGCGTCGCCTTGTGCCAATACAAGTCCATTGTTTTCCGAGCTTCGCCTTCTGTTGTGACTGACCTCGTGCTGTGACCAGTTGTGCTGATCTGTGCGTCTATTTTCAGACCTCCGGACCCCACGTGTATTACACGATATCTGCTACTCATTTTGGTGGGTTGTGCAGCCAAAGGTGACTACGCTACCATAAATATAAAAATAAATTGAAGTTTTGCTTTGAAAAACCCGAAAATCATTTTCAAAATCCGAAAGATTCTTCTACGTATTGTGACCTAAGCGAGAAAATACCGCAGAACCGTCAGTCAGAGCCGTGCCCGTAGCACCAACAGCCATCGCGGTCAATGAGGTGCTACCTTGATCACAACGCTTATATACCCTCGTGGCACGCATTCAAACAAAAGTCGCACCATAACATTTCACATCAATCTCATTTTCCACTAGCATAGATTCATCTGTTGCAACAGTTCCACTCATAAAAGTCCCACAACTTCAGTCGGGCTATATTCAAGCCCGTATGTTTAGACACCATCCATTGCGTATGTTAGGCTGTCATCGTCCTTGCACGATAGCATATAACCCGGCAGCCTGTGGTAAGGTTGAGCTGTTTCATCGGCAGCTCAAAGCAAAGCTCATCGCTGAGTACAGCTCAAATTGGATACAAGCACATTCAATCGTTCTGTTAGGTTTGCTTTCCGCTTATAAACCTGATATTACAGCGTCATCTGCGGAATTAGCCTTCGACCAAACTCTTCGGTTACCCGGGGCTTACTTTACCAAGGGTCGCGTGAACGACGACGGTTGTGCTTTATATGCCCAGCAGTTAGCCACACAGATGCGCCGTTTGCAAATGCTTTCTCCGCGACAGCAGTCTCGATCGGCCTACATTCCACCTGAACTGTCAACTTACGACTGAGTCTCCATACGCCTGGATAGCTTTAGAACATCTCTACAGCGGACTTAAGGAGGTCCATATAAGGTGCTCGAGCGACGCGCCCGAGTTTACCTCATTGACCGAAAGGGTAAGCGTGAAACTATATCGGTCGACCGTCTAAAGTTTGCACACCTTGGCTGTAGCCTAGAAGAGGAAACAAGGCTGAACAACAGTCCTCCAATAGCTCCTTCACCCATCACAGAGGCCACCTCCGAGCATTAACCAGCGCAGCCCGAAACCCTGAAGTCGCAGCGAACGACGCCATCTGGCCGTCATATACATTGACCAAAGCGTCTCGCAGATAGCATTCATTTTTTCAATCCCGCTTACTGTAGTTTTTACTGTCTGACTTTTTGTAAGATCATTTTGAAAACCATAAAAATGTTTCAAACACTATAAAATCCATGTTTTGCATCGACAGACCGTGGCAAGCGCCTTTCGTTTCGTTTTTAATCATCGCCATTTTTCACGTCTTTCATTTTACTCTTCAATTGCATGTACGGGCACGGTGAATAGAGAAACCCCCGGAAAGTCGTGTTGGATTATTTTGTACGGTATATATATATATACATATAAATTTTTTATGAGACACCTAAATGAGGGCTTTGTAGACTACCGATAAGCCCGTGCCTAATTCAGTCTTTCTCCGCCGACTGCACGAGCTGATTTTGGCGTCGTAACACGGTCCCCTAGAAGACCGATGTCACATGAAACTCGTGATGTTATTGGTGACCTGCGTGCGGTACGCCCTCAATTAGATCGAAGTGTCACTTTGACAGTTCCCTTCTAGGGGGGGGGGTTGTTGTAGCGACCTGGAGATGACTAAGTTTAAATGTGTAAATTCATAGCCAAAAACAACTAGACAAACTTAACCAATTGGCACTCAGCTTTGAGCAGTTTGTATGTTGCTCATTGTCACAAGGCTGTGCGCCGTTTGTCTGCTTGCAGTAGGACAATTGGTTTCCGCAGATTGAAAATCATATTTTTCACTGCCCTGCTTGCGGATGGTTGAACATTTAGCTCTTTTAGCTAGTATCGCGCACGGTGTCGCTCCCAATCGTAAACTTGTTAAACGTCGTTTCATTACTCAACTTCGTGACCAAAGGGCTAAGGCATTGGATCATCCAAACAAGTCGCAACTTCTTTCTATGTTGCTTAAATCTAGAAATTCTGATGTTAAGGCCGACTTCCAACTCCTGATTCTGGATAATAACCCATCTATCACCTGCCCGCCTTGCATAGCCAAAGCCTTCAATTCATTCTTTGTTTCGGCCATGGCTCCAACTATTGTCATTGCCCCTCCCCCATCTTTGCCAATTACTGACTCTGTCCTTTCTACGATATTCTTTGATGCCGGGAGTATTTCTAAGCTACTGATCAATAGCAAACCCTTCCCTCGATTAGGCCCGAATGGCCCACCACCAGTTGCCCTTGTCAATGGCGGACCGGATCTCCTCCTTTTGCCGTTTAACCTCTCCACCGTTTTACTTGAAAGTAGCACCGTACATGCTGACTGGAAGCGCTCAACAACCGTTCCCATTCATAAATGGGACCTTTACATGAGGCATCCAATTAAGACTCTATAGACCATACCCCCGTTTTATCCAGAATAATGGAAAGAATAGTTAAAGATCACATTATTTACTACTTATCAAGCCTCAACCTTAGTATTGACAACCAACATGGTTTCCTCCGTTCGCGTTCCTGTGCGACTTCTCAATTTGATTTTCTGAATCTCGTCACCAACTCTGCTGAAAGTGGGAAATCTTTTGTTGTTTCTTATCTTGGCCTATCTAAGACATTTGATCGTGTACCTCACCCCAGCCTTTCAGCAAAGCTACGATCATTTGGCATTATCGATCCGCTACTTTCTTGGTCCTAATCGTACTTATTTCATAGTTCACAGGTTGTCTTGATCACCTGGCACACCTCTAACCTTGGGCCTGTTGCCAGCGGTGTCATTCAGGGCAGTGTTTTAGGCTCCCTTCTTATCCTCTCATATATAAAAGTTATATTTATGACAAAACTCTATGGCACTCAGTTCTTGTTCGCGGGCGACATCAAGATAGTTTACTTGTTTTCGCCTGACAACATCGGTACTGCTACCCTAAAATCTCCGCTGACCTAGCCGCTCTTGATGAATGGGGCTCAACCTGGGCGATGAAATTCTCCGCTAGTAGGTGTATTTTTTTGACTTACAAGTGCCGGGTTCCTTCTGGTTCCTTATGCATCGGCGGCTCACTCAGCGACAGCCAGCCCTTTGTAAGAGACCTTGGCTTAAGTTTTTCTTGCTTTGTCAACTTCTCCGAACATGCTCTCTTTCAAACGGCGAGGGCCAAAAGTGTTTTGGTCTTCTGTTCACATCCTTCGAGCTCAGGTTGGAAGGGTTTCTTTACATGTACAAAGTACATGCCCAGCCCCTTCTGGAATATTTTTCCTTTATCTTCTCTAGTATGTAAAGATCCAACAGGATTATTATCGAATGTATTCAGAGAAGATTCACTAAGCTGCTTATTGGTCCGTCATGAAACTTAAACTGCAGGGGAAGATGTTTATCTCTCAAAATCGAACCATTGTGGCTTCGTCGCATCAATCTGAACCTGGAATTTCTGTTTAAGCTATTGGCTAAGCAATCTTATTCGTCTAACCAGTTACGCACCCCCCCCCCCCCCCCCCGGATACTGCATATTCACTCCGTAACCGACAGTAAACTACTACCACTCCCCCTGCGAGGACTGTTCTACGCTCTAAGTTCTATCTGTTCACGTACTCCAGGATCTGGAATAAACTTCCTTTGTACATCAGTTCTTCTCAGTCAAAGTATGCTTTCGTGCATGCTATAGATAAATTCCCGTCTGTGCCTACTGTTTTGCGCTTATTCAAAGCTCACATAATCGAACGTCAAGCTTGCGGAAAAGGCCTCGACTTTTGGGCCATTACTCTGCTTTCTGTCGTTGCCCCACCCTCCAAAGTAATCTCATCGCTTTTGGCTTGTGAGTACTCTGCTTGACAGCTTCCCCTTAGACTTCGCCACTGACCTATTTAAAACACGTCTGAATCCAGCAATTGTTTTTCCATACCGACGTATCGAGTCCTGTTAATTTCACTTTAACAAAAATCCTTCGAAATGCTTTCTCACTTTTAGAGAGGCCGCCGCAATACTCCTCACAAATTGTCTATATGCCTCATCCGCTCCACAATTTATTACTGTTTTTAAGTTATACTACGTCGGCGGACCTGAAATCATCCTCAACAAGGCTACAGAAGCTGCATCAGTAACTACCCCCTGGTCTGCTATATATGTACATGACTGTCCTGTGATTATTTATTTATTATTTATACTATTATATTGCTCATATACTTCAACAAGCGACTGTGCAACCTTTCCGTGCAGATGTTACGTGCATTTTGTCCCAGCCGTGTTGTAAAATGCGCCGCTGGGGAATATTTCCCAATCCTGTATCATCTAAATACTCAAGGAGATAACGACCGCGCAGACTGCTTCACACATTAAGTGGGCCAACAGACAGAGACTCCAGATCGGATTTCGTTGAGACAGCTATTCGTATGAGCCGAGCTGGTAAGATTTATTTAACTATGTGATTCTGATTTCTAAGTTACAACACGTAGATACTTCTACGGCTGTTAAGCAGGTGACTATCTTGGGGTCCAATGATATAATCAATACAATCACTTGGAGAAGTACCGGAAACATAATGGATGACATACGTCTGTTCTGCTGTGAATGCAACATATCGGTGAAGGAATTACGACGGTGGTAGCAAATTTCGAATTCAGAACTTAGCAAAGTACCTCTGGATCCATGATCGATTCTTGGTATGCTTCGCACATGCAAACCTCGCGCCATTCCTGGGGGTTGGTATGTGCATTTAGGCTTACAGGCAACTATTCTCCGCGAAGCAGTTCATGTGTATCCTTTGCCCATCCACATTCCCATTCAACCACTTTTCGATGGCGCGTGCTGCTTTAGGGACTTCAGAAACATACATAACCTATAGAAGACGTTCGAGAGCTGCTGGTGAACGTGTCTCCTATCGGGTCTAGCAGTGGAATACCAACGATATCCCCTCTATCGGACGAATAGAGAAGACGCAAGTAGGTTTACAGATGCGAGGTGTATTCTATGTATCGTGGCACCGAAACAGTACCGATACGAGAGATACACCGAACGGAAAACGAACAAAACGCAGCGGCTGTGCAGAAAGCGAACCGCGAGCGTGTACAATCGGCGAACAACCGAAAGCGAAAGTGATTCAAAACGAGGTCGACGGAAACCTCGGAAAAGTCAGTTCAGTAAAACGTACGCAACCGAACAAAACAGTGAGGTCGATGTTAAACGTCAGAAAAGATCGTAGAGAAAATAGATCCAAAATGGTGTCCAGAAAACATTCATTTTCTCAAAACGATCGAGGTCACTACAAACCCATGAGAAATAGGTTAAAATCATGTTTGTACCACTTTTGGTGCTCCCTAGGTCGTAAAACTTCTTTGTTTCTATTCTCTTAGCCATTATTCATTGAAACTATTTTTGGTAGCAAAGAACACACAGGTTTTACCCATCAAACTGATTTTTTCTCACACTCGTTGCACAGGTCGATTCTAGTTTACAGGACCTGTGGAGATCTCGCTGTTGTATTCATTCCATGGGGATCGGGACGATTTAATATGTAATTGGCTCATTTCTGTGTCTATGGAATAAAGCAATCCATCAAATGACAAGATTTTTATCACCGAATTGATAATGGGTACAGTGATGATTTACTTTGGTATCAGGAAAAGAAGGCTGCGCTGTACAGTGCTCTCCTCTTAGAGAGTACTCAAGTAGAACCGTCACGTACTCAATGCAAACTCGTTTCCACGGTCCCGACTGACTGCACCACGCGAAAACCTCAAATGGGAGCACTCCATTCGTGTGAACACGACCATCGGGTTGCACGCCTACACACCGATTAAAACGCCATTTGATCCTTGTTATATTCACAAGTAAACCGGTTGGTAGTAGAATGGCATCAGTATTTAAGGTAGTACACACTGAACGCGTGAGCGCAGACAAATGGAAAAAGCTGGCCCACCAAGTCCACAAGGAAATACAGAATCAATTTAATCGATAAATGTTCGAATAAGGATGTGATTTGGTGGTTCGGTATGTGATCCGCAGTCAAGCATTGTGATGGTGCTTTCGTACTCATGACCCAAGTGAAAAAGTGATCATGTGAGTAGATAGAGTACGCGAAAAGGAGACGCAACACTCGAATACTAATGAAAGCTCATAGGCCCTTCAGTGGTAACAAGTGTCAAATGTTGCATCTAGTTATATATACGTGAACTGAGCGACCTGGAGATGACTGAGTTTGAATGTGTGAATTCGTGACCAAACATTTAATACAGACAAACATGACTGATTAGAACTTAGCTCTAGGCAAAATGTGGGTTATCCGATGCCATAGGGTTGTTCTTTGTTTGTCTGCTTGTAGTAAGAAATTTGGTTCCTCCCAAATGAAAACACTTTTAACCGCTCTGCTTGCGGACGACTGGACCTTTAGCTTCCTTAGCTAGTATCGTGCCCGGTGTCGTTCTATCACATAAACATGATCGATAGGGTTTCAGTAAAAACCGTGCTTCGCCTATCTCACTAACTTTTACCCTCCTCTGACAGCAGTCGGGACTTTTAGCTTGCTGCCCGTTCCTTAGGCTTTCCTGGGGATCTAGTTAGTACCTGGTATCCAGAATGCTACAGGTCCTTCAGATAAATCACTGAAGGTCATTTAGATCATTTGGCAAAGAGCATCTCAGGATATTCAGGAATTTTACGTGATCCATAGGTGGGCATTACTGTGTGCGCTCAGTTATTTTGCGACAGTCACTGACACCTGCGGTGGTCGCTTTTGCAATAGAATTTTTAGTGTTTGATCTCACATATGGCAAACCTTCTGGGTTCATTTAGCATTATCGCTAAGACTTTCACACCGCGGTGGCAGAACTCACAAGTGCCCATAAATCCTGATGGGACTATCAACGAAAAAGTCATTCTTGAACCTTGGTGATGCAGTAAGGATTAGTAATTTGTACAAGAAAGGAGTTTCCGTAAAGAGGATCGCTTCCCATCAAGTCCACATAATCGTATGAAATAAGGTCAGCTCCAAACCTTATTGGGATCAAGGAAATTCAGACCACAGGGAAAACGTAGCATTCACTTCCCGTTTGTTTCGTTGATGCAAACGGCGCTGTGCATGTCTGGTTTCTCACTGCTCGTGCGAATCATCTTTTGGCGGAAGAAGTGTTGCTACAAGAGCAAGCAATGGAAGTGGCTCGTAATATGGCCCGTGATGACTTTCACTCGAGTAACAGCTCCATAATATTATAATGAGCAATTCAGAAGACAAATACCCTAAGGGAATTCCTTCCATATACTCTCGTCGGTCGAGTACGCATAAAATTATTCGCTGCATTACCTCTTCACTCATCCACACGGTGCCTCCCACATCCCCACTCAAAGATCGCCATTCGGTCGAATCTACATCCCACTGCATCCACAACTTCTTTTGCAGCTGCAACGAAGCATACATCGGTAGGACCGACCGATCACTGCGAACTAGAATGGCTGGACACATTCCGAAGTACATACATGTCTCGATGACTCAGCCTAGCTCACGACAATTAACTGGATCACGTAGACCGACCTCGATCATTGCGCGCCACTTGGTCGAAAGTGGTTACACAGTAGATCCGGCGAAGGCGTTGTAGATCTTGTTACATCATCGCGACAAACACGAACTAAGGACACTAGAGGCGTTATCGATCGCTCACACCAAACCCGCCCTGTGTGTCCATATGGAAGGGCACACTGCACTAACTTCTCCCATCGCGTTCGTCAAGGTGATCAACGAGAAAAGACCGTGGAGTGCCAAATGCGTGTACTCTCACTGGGCCTAAGTACAAAGATTGCACGGTGACTTGAGTCGAGGAAGAGTGTGTGATGTACCTCTAGTGGGTACTGGGTGTGCGAAACGTACAGTCAAACAAGTGATAGATAGTGGGTAATCAGTTGGTCACTATATTCAAAAACGTATGATCTTTGCTCTTAACCTAGCGTGGCTTTAGCCAGCCATATGCAGTCGCACATACACACATGCACACACACACATGCACACACACACACACACACACACACACACACACACACACAAACGACTTCAAGTCCCATAAAACTGCTTTTAATCAATTATTTTTTCATACTGCATTTACTTTTAGTGCTGATTTTATACGTACGAGACCGATGAGAGTTATGAAAGGAATTTCTCTCGCAGTATTTGTCTTCAGAATAGCTTATTCAAGTTCACCATAGGTTCTAAATGTGTCACTTTCCATAATATTAGTTGAAGACCACTGCACGGCTAGTCCTTAGAAGTTGCAAGTGAAGAACTGTCAGATTGGTTGGAACATACTCCCACTTTTTGTGAGGATACGGGGTGACTCATCCTCGATAGACAGTTAAGTCTCGTCAGCGCCTGTCCAAAATGAAGTTCGAGGTTTGAGCGAACAGCATCACGAACGGCAGGTCCACGGATGGATAAGACGAGAAAAGGTCTGGCCGTATCATCTATCGACCAATTAGATGAGAAGTTCACAGATGCCACTTTGGACCAATAAGTTTGTGGTGCGACGAATGGGGACAAAGGTTCTTGAATCCTACATAAGCCGTCGGTTTTGAGGTAATAAAATGAGATGGATCGAAGCCAAAAGGGTCTTCTCATTAGAGTTAGTAAACGGAACAAAACCCATTTCGCGAAGAATATAATCCGAAAAAAATGTGTAGCTGTGATGGGACTGGTCTTCGTTTGAGGGTCGCTCCAACCCAAAGTTTGGTTGTGAACGGTGGTCCAAATAGCAGCTTTTAAAGTGCAAGGAAAAAGACAACAAAATGGGAGTTGGCAAAGGATTCCTCTCTGACAGAATGAATGTAATAGTCGTAATGAACTGAACTGACAGTCCGTATTGAAATTGCCCCTACCCAGAACTACGCGAACGGAAGTAGCAAGAAGACCAAGGCCGCGAAATAGCACGTTAATTGTATTGCAGAGTGGGTTCGTATAAGTATTTCAAATTAGAGAATATAATTGGTAGACTCGAAGATGACCAATCACAGGAAGCTCTTGTCTGACTTGTCTACGGTGATTCTGATTGGGTGAGACTCATCTGTGTAAGTGGTTACGAAGCCATACCTGGCAGTATCACGTGTGACAGCTGCTGAAAAACCACAATAAATTGCTACGGAAAGTTTGTATCCTATTTCAGACGCTGTGGTGACAATAATCTATCTTCAAACTTTTGAAAGTTTGTTGGGTGTTGACAAATTGGCTTCGTATTTTAGCCATATTCTGTGCTATTTTCTCTCAAGAACGAATATTTCCAAAAAGCGAACAAATGCATTCTTTCCAGACAATGTTCACTCCAGCGGAGTACGCAGCACGTTTGCGTACGCATACAAGCATACAGGCACTCAAGTAAGCAAGCAAGCACAGCAATTGATCAAGTACAGCCTGTACAGGCAATCGGCACGATCAAGTAACACCGCCCGATGGGTTGGGAAACGTGATTGGTTAAAGTGGTTCATGAGTGTTAGTAGTAGGAGATTAAATGTGTGCAGGCTATGATTCATAATGCAGTGTCAACGCTCAGCTCACCATTGAAAACGGTGGAAATACTGTGTTACTGTTTCATCCTTGTTTGGAGGAAAGTCATAACAATTGGTATACGAGTCCGGGTTGGGACTCGGAAGATGTGCATTGCTGATGATTCTTATGTTTTTCAGTGTTGGATCTAACTTTCATACTGCAAGATGAATCATACTGTGTAAAGTGGATAAGCTGTATGGAAGATGCTCGCTTGTGAGCGGTCGTGGTAGGCTATACGCAAAGACCAATAAGCATTCAGAAAATTGGACTGGAGTTATTCTAGTATCGACCCGAAAGCCGAATAGGCCACACAACAGGCAGAAAAGCTGAGCCCAAAATGCTGAGCCATGAAACGGATTCGTTTACACACGCGATCGGTAACAAGAAATAGGCCATAAGAGCATAGGAGCTTGCACGAATTGCTTCTGAGCCCACGGGAAAGAATTGTGGAGACATATTCTCGATTTCGGTTGTGACTAAGATGCTACCTATCCCAATGTCCAATTTGCTTTGGAAAAAGAAAAGAACGACAGTCTGCCGTACCCGAACGTATTTGTAAGACGTCAGAGTGTTTGTTCCGTCCAGTTGAGTGCGTAGGGAAGCAACATATAACGGATATTTTAACAGTTTAGTAACTTTTTCTTTGCTGCCTGGTTAGCAAAACAGGGAAAATTCTGCACAGAAAACAAGATAGAAAATTAGCCTCGTTTCTGCGGAGTGTGTTCCTACAAAACGGCTATCCTGAACGATTTATTGACAGGACAGTGCAACAACATGGAGAGATACCAAAACAGGCAGTATTGGAAAAGAAGCCCGTATACATCCGTTTGCGTTTTAAGAGCGATACGGAAGATGAAATCATTCAAACAGAAGTAAAAGGGAAAGTCAACAGAATATTCTACGCTGCCGAGCTACAAATTCTGTTCGCTTTCATACCGACCGGCTTTCTTCAACTGAAGAATAGAGTGCTAGATTCTGTGTGTATTCATTCACCTGTTCCTGTGGAATTAGGTATACTGACCACATGGACAGATGCTTATGCAAACGTGTTCGTGAACACCCCCGGCCTGGCTGAACTCCAGAGCAAATAAGACAATTACGAGTACTGTATTCACATCTTATAGAGTCAGTTCTTTCAAAGGAGTCGGTAAACTTTTTTCACACCATGTACAGAGTTAGGAACAAGTAGTCAGGACATGCTAAGTGTTGCATCTTAGCCGCAGCCTAAGCCATGAGTATTCTGCTCTACAGTCCACTCTATTTGTTCAGAAACAACTTGGGCGAGCACTTGAACTCCTATCGCACACTTCTTTTCCCGGAAAGAGGTACAATCACTTGAATATTCTACACCGTGATCAATGCCAGTCACGTCTGACCGTGATTGGTCGGGTATGGTTAACGTGACAGCTAAGAACTCTGCCTACAGTCAGAAATGGGGTGGGGCCCCGAAGCTCGATATTCCCAGCTTTTCACCTATTCGTTTATTAATCAAACTCAGAGTTGCCTAGCTTCAGTGACTTGAAAAAATTCCCGGCTTTTTCAAGGGAGTGCAGTTGCCACCATCATGCCACAGATATTTTTGTGCTTACCTAAATGATATGTTGTGCGCTTTCACGGTCGCTGGTGGATATCATCGATTGCGGATTAAATTTTGGGCGAATCAGTGCGTTGGAGACCACCTCGGATAGCCTTACAATTTACATATGAAAGCTTGTCATCTTACATGCTTTTCGTGTACGCTAATCTTGGCGAAACATAATGAGCTTAAAAATCCTCTTATTCATACGTAAGTAAGCAAGCGAGAAAACAGGCGCAACTTCTACATCAAATGTAAGCAATACAAGCAGTCACGTGGAGTTCAGCAGACAACGAACCAGCAGGCAAGAAGGACTCGGAGAGGAAGTTTCCACTGTTGGAACAAACATTTGCTGTATGAATGCTTTCAAGCTGATGCGCTTGAGTGCGTGAGTGAATTATAACAGGCGGTATCGACGAACAAGTCAGTATGCTTACTGACTTAGACGGAAGGCATTCAGAGCCTCGATCAGTGGTAGGACCGCACAACAATGCTGAGTTGGCTTCTCAGTTGAAGAATATCAAGTTCGATTCTTTGGTGTTTCATGGCAATCCGGATAAAACATACGTATGGCGTTTCCAACGATTTTGAATGACGATATCAGCCTTGATATATGGTGATAAAATTATTGTATGATATTTCGTATCTTCTATTGTTTAGATCCTTACCATGGGATAGATAAAATTTCCATAAAAAGCGTACATGTTTGGTACGCAATAACGCAGAACTGTAGTAGTCTGCCGACTTTCGGATTCTCTCGGGTAACTTTGCCCATAGCAGGTTCGCCATTTATTGGCTGATTACGAATGTTTTCAGAGAAGCCGTATCACTGAATATCAAATATTTACACATGACACATTACATGATAAGTCGTTTTTCGGTGCCGTCCGAAATTAATATTTGCTACTGATAGCTGTTTCAGTAGCAAAAAGTGAAATTCGACCGGACTGAAGTGATTCCGTACACATTGGTCAGACTGTGCACTTCAAACCACACTCGTTCTGGGGAACTAAAATCATATATATATATATATATATATATATATATATATATATATATATATATATATATATATATATATATATATATATATATATATATATATATATATATAGTAATTTATTGATGTTAACAGATCGAAAAGCGAAAATGTTTCAGTGAGATCAAAAACGTATGCAGAGCAATTTTAGACTGAGGTATAATGCTGACGCTTCCATTGTGTGACAAACATCTTGGCTACCTTACACTCAATTCTTGGTTGGAAATGCTCTCATCATCTGAACAACTGAAACAAAAGGGAATGTGTGTGCAAGATCGAGATGGACAGAGAGAATGGTTCGACTCAAATCAGTTCTGTTGTGTTCCTCTCTCTTCTAGCGTAAGAACTAACTGACAGAACCGTGAGGTTACTGAATGAACTGGAGAGAGAAGTCCGGACAGAAACGCGGGGTACGTGGACCGGTGGGGACAACACTTGACCATATTGCCTTTTTTTGCTGTCCGTTCAATAGGCAAGGTAATCGTAATCATCCCAAGTAAATAAACTCCCACGCATCAAACACGACTGAGTTCAACGGACATCATTGAGTGGAGCACTTCAGATGAATTATTCTGAAGATGAACACACAGCTCAAAGCACTGCAAGTGGAGCAACTGGAGAAAAGAGACAAAAAAGACGGCTAATATAACACAATAAAACAAAAAAAGAAAAACTAACATTACCAATAAAGACCAAGTCGACTAAAACAGACTGTCATAAAATGGAAGAGACTATCAGACTACGAAATTATGTAAAAACCATAACAATGCTCGTATAATAGCGAATATCATGTGATTTGTAACTTTCCCAGTTGTTTTCTGTTCTGTTGGCTGTTGATTTACTGTATATATATATATATATATATATATATATATATATATATATATATATATATGATGACGAACTTCTTTGTTGCTCACACGAAGTTCCCACCAGATGCGAGTAATGCTTCGGAAACACCGGTGGTCAATCACAGAACGTCGCCGAGCTTCCTCGATACGAAGACGCCAGTTCTCGCAACCGTAAATAAAAATACTATGAACCACAGCTTTATACACCCGTCCCATAGGAGTGAGTCGGATGTCACGAGGACTCCACAAGTGTCACTGTTTGGTAAAAGTTTTTCATGTTCTCGCTATTCGTGAACCGATCTCCTAAACCAACACCACCTTTAATTGGAACCATGCTCCTGAGGTACGTAAAGTTACTGGCTAACTTTAGCGGAAAACCACAAAGGATGAATGCAGGCACGAACTCCTGCTGGTCTTGTAAAATCACTTTGCACGTGGAATGCACAAAGAGCATACCATATCTGGACATGTCAGTCGTCAAGCGTCTAAAACGTGTTGCATTGCCTGTGCATTGTCACTCAGTAAGGCGATGTTATCGACGTATTCTGAGACGAAAACTTAGTTCCCGGGGAGGAGTTCAACACCACTGTTTAGAAGACCAGACAAGGTAATCCAAAGAATGCCCTCTATGACAACTAATCCTTGTGCTGCTTGCGTAACTGATCCATATCTCTCTCAGCAATTCAAATCCACCTATTAACACATACAGCTGAAAACTGGATTTATGCCGGAGTTTTATATCAGTCAAAACTACGAAGCTATCCAAATAATGCCCTATGGATTGATTTTAAATCAAAATCCATGCTCGGTGGTAGGTTTGCTTTCCAGTCATTGTTGCCACAAAATAACGTTTTACAACTGGGCAATGAGTGAAACATTACTCAACGGTTGCGCAGGCAATGGCAGTGGTCGGCTCTTAAAAGAACGTCCGGCAAGAATGTTTGTTATATTCATCATGATAAATCTATTCAGAATTAATAGAATTAATAAATCTTTTTTCCAGATAAAGACTATTTGCAATACATATCTACCAACCAAGCACAAAATGAATGAATTAGTACCGTTGAATACAACAAGGGACTTAAAGGAACAGACGGTGTGATTTGCAGATAATGGAAAATCCGTTTGTATTTCAGGAATTTGAAAGTTCGCCCTGCAAGCAGCAATCGAACCTACGACCTTCCGTGTATCAGGAAACTGATCCTTCGGGTTGAGCTTTTACGACACGACTAAACAGACGCGAATAAAGCCACCGAAAATCCAGTGACGCGCAGCCCTTATTCTAATGATATGCTACCACGATTCTGGTTTTACTGACTGAATTTACCCTGCCAGTCCCTTCGCAGTGAAATGTACAACACATTTTGATATGCATGTAAAATTTATTGATGACACGAGGAAGCTATATTAGGCGAGCAATGGAAGATTCACTTGCATTTTTGCACATCCAAAAGCCCAACGCCGTGAAAATGCAAGTGGGTTTTCCATTATAGAAGATTCAGCTTCCTCGTGCCAATAATAACTTCTATAAAACTTCACTCACTTGTCCGTTGAGAACTGAATAATCACCAAAAATTATTAGCCAGTTAGCGTAAGACATCACAGACCAATGGACTTCAGGGAAAGTGCGCATGTACGGGCATTCCGAGCATTTAGTAGTAGTCCTGTAGATGATTAACAGTAAATAACTACAAAGATCACTTACTGTGCGGTGAACTCGGAGTGATCTTAATATCTGCGATCGTGGATAGCGCGTAGGGGTCTTTTTTCGGTGAAGTAAAAGCTACAAAATAACGTATTGGTGAAACTTATCGGTGGTGATTCAGCAAACATTTACTGGTCACGGCCCGGTACAGCTTCGTGGCTAACCGACGCCGAAGAGCTCGAGCCGGTCAGAATCTCCGTGAACGAGTACGACAAAAGTTCTTCAGGGTCACGTTCTCTCTCCCACCTCTTCAACACTTATATCAGCGACATCACCACTGCACCACCTGCACGACTTTTCAAATACCCCGATGATGCTGTGCTCTGTCAGTCTATCTTCAACCAAGAGAACTTTAACTCTTTTTTCGAGAACTGTCCATCATTGAGAATGTTTCGTTCCGTTCTGGACTATGTCTCAACACTTCAAAATGTTTTGAGTATACTTTCCCCCATTCTTGTCCCAGTGAACGATCAGTCATCAACAATGTCCCCATTTCCAGAACTGATGCGGTCAAATACTCAGGCCTTATAATCAGCAAATATTTACTGTGGTCTTCTCATATTCTTGATTGTGTTGAACAAATTATGTGGGCTGTCTTTTCGAATTCGTAGGCTGAGGCAGTTTGGTGCAACACAAGCTGTCATTTTTTCTCTTTTAATCCCTCAATGTACTCTCCCAATTTTACTCTACTGCCCTTCCGTAACCTTTCCTGGTCTACCTGAGAAAGATTTTATCACACTACACCGCAGCCTAACCGTTATCAGTCGTGTCTCATTGATTTCTTTAGGCTCTCTTATCTCCAAAGTTTGTGATATGCACGTTATAGTCTGTGAAAAATGTGCGAAGATGTTTCTTGCGGACCCTATCCATCCCCTGTACTTTGACTTGACTGCATGCCGTTCGCATCCCTGCACACTTTCCACAGTTAGATTCGTACCCTGTCACACGAATATCTTTCGCGACTCTACAAAGCCTTACTTATCACTTGTTCTGATTGACAAGATGAAAGTCACAGAGGAACTTCACACGAACCTCGGTGGGTATACTAATTTGACTTGCAGCATTTAATTTCTTGCCTATTTCAAAGTGTCAAAGATCAGTTTTCCTTCTTTAGGCTGAAAAGTGAGTTAGTTAATTTGCTAAAGTCCTCTACACAATACAATACAAAAGAGCGAGATTCGTTGACAAGTGCTTTTCTATCTTCCCCCCCCCCACCAAAAAAACAAAGACAACACACTTTTTTCTTATGTTATTCCCCTTTATATTAGAGACAGCGGGAATCTTCCCGTTTAAGTCTCGTCACAATCCACTCGTTAGCATGAAATCAAGTTTGAGTAGAAAGCCATGGCTCCAACAAAGATTGGTAAAGTTACTTCTTTATTGCCCTATCGTTTACCTCTTCCTCTAAATGGGCAGGCAACGAATTCTAGAAGTTTTGTAGCCTTCCGAGACAAACGGTAGACTAACGGCAAACCAGTAGAATGCATCTTCACCAATGTCATTGAGTTCACGCGCACAGGACATGGCCACGGAGCGGGAAGTCTGCTTGCAGCTCCGGTCCCAGCTCGCACAGATCGATACGACGGATGTTCATGAGATCATCACGCATCCACCAACAGGCCTATGGAAACAAACCAGTCTCTTCAAGACATCTGTTATAGTTGGCCCCGAGTACCCCAGAGATGAGACAAGTAGAAGATCTTTGTACTCTCTCCAACTTGGTTGGTTCTACAGCTGTACATGAAATGCAGCCATACCACCATTTTCAAGTCGGGGACGTACATGGGAAGTATACAACATACGGAAGGTATCGTACGGTAGTTTCCCAAGAGATCGGCGAGTTGAACCAGGGATACTCCAAGCGGAAGCACATAATCTGTCCGTGTGTCCCTCGGTTTTCAGGAAGGAAGACATTAAAACTCCTAGATCGCACTCTTCATCTTTTGTCCGAATCAGGTTGCCAGACAGGTTATAACTCACTGACAGCCGAGAACGATCCACACGTATGGGAACACGCTTCGCAAGATTGAGTGAGAGCACCGATGCAGAGTACCACACCATGGGAGCATCTAGATCCGCATGTAGAATTTGGCTTTCTGCATCCGAACGAAGTGCACGCCGCAGTTTCAGATCATCCACATAAAATAGACGAGAGGATGAGAACACTATTGGGAGATCATTTATGTAAGTGAGAAACAGTAAGGGTCCAAGAACAGACCCCTGGTAGACACCACTGGACGCTGAGTGCCACCTGTAGATAGTTCGTGAGGCTCAAACAGCAAATCGTCGTCCTCTTAGGAAATCTTCGATCCATCTAAGCAAGTGAACGGCTGTTTCCAGTGATCTTTGCTTTTAAAAGAGGTGGTAATGTGGAACTTAGTCAAAAGCTTTCCTGAAATCCGCAAAGATGACGTCCATCGAACATCCCTCAGCCTTCATTTCTGTCCAGCGTTCACGAGTGAGCAAAAGATTGGACAAGCGGGAACGGACTTTGCGAGAGCCATGTTGTTGGGAACCGAACAGGTGGTGGCTTTCTATGTGTGCCGGCACCTGTTTAGCTATGGGACATTCCATGATCTTGTAGACGACGCATAGCAGACCCACAGGACGGTAATTGACAGTCGCGGTTTTGTCGCCAGTTTCGAACAGCGGAACAATAATAGCATCTATCCAGTCGTTCGGTAGTTTTCCGGCTGTCAGCAAGGTGTTCAGCATCCTGGTGATTGGTGGTGCACTGATGTCGGCGAGTTCATTCAACACCAGAGAGTGAATTCCATCAGGGCCGGCTGACTGAGGAGACTTGAGAGATCGTAGTTGTGCATAATTTCATCCATATGAAAATATCAAAGAACGATGATAGGCTCTGATACCGAGGGAAGGACTGATGTGGAATCAGCCGTTGTACACACTGACGCAAAATGCTGTCTCAGGACATCAGTCTTAATTTCATCGAAGTCAGCGATGGTCTCAGCCTGAAACAAGGTTGGCTTTCCGGGCGTCGCTTTCGCACGACGTTTGAGATACGCGAACAACCGTTCGGACGCCTTAGCACAGACGGCTCCCAGCCTATCTTCGAACCTGCTTCGCCTAATTGCCTTCATAAACGAACAGTAATTTCACATCTGTCTGTAAGCAAAGTAGCCGCCTGTCGTTTCTCGATACCTTTGCCATGAACGAATTCTTTTGCTGAGCAGACATCGAAGTTCTTTGTCAAACTACGGAGGACCATGTGCATAAAAACGTTGGCTGTGGGGTGGAGCGAAGGGATCAACCTTCTGAAGGATCCCGTCACGGATACAACTCCTGGCTGTATTCACGTTATCAGAAACATCCTGCTCCCATACCATAATCCGCACCGCCTCTCTTACATCCTCGAAGTTTATACACCAGACTTTTGGTCTGCGGTATGGACAAGGCGACATTTGGACGCCACGGCTCCAGTGTATGTACAGCACAGCGTGATCACTCCAACCTAAAGGAGGTATAATATCAATGTTGGAAACGTCCACATCCGCGGATTTAGAACGAGATCCAGAATGGACAATTGCTCACCTTGGAGGCGAGTTGGCTAGGACACGTGTTGGTACAACGCCAGACCAAGTACCGTGGGGAAAATTGTCAGCTGCTGTAGTAAAGCAAGATGCCGTCCAATTATTATGAAGCACATTGAAGTCCCGGAGAACTAGACATTGACCGTCAGATGCCCGGCACCCTGAGGAATCCAGGATGTTCAACGGCTCTGTAGCGGGTGTCCTGTAGAAAAGTCCCAAAACCACGGACCCACTACTGATTAATTCCACTTTGCACCAGAGTGACTCGCTGAGTCCTTAGGGGCCCGAATAACTATCAAAGAGATGAGCATAAATGCCGAATCTGATATAAATTATTACACTTCCATCACCTCTGAACCGAGTTCGGTCCAAACGATACATGTGGTATCCCTGCAGAGCAAACTCGGTGTTCAGAACCTCGTCATGCAACCAAGTTTCAGTCAGCGTCATAACCGCAGGTCTTTTTGCTATAGCAAGCACTTCCAGTTCCTGTAGTTTGTTCAACAGCCCCTTGACATTGTTCAGAACCACTTCTACCATCTATCCATTCACGAAACATGAGTTGAGATTGTCAACAGTCGGTCCCCCTGGGTCGGAGCTGGCAGTGTCATTGTCTTCAGAGGTGGCCACCTTGCATGCAGCCTCCTCTTCATTAAACGAAAATCCCATATGTATATGTTTTTCTCATTGTTTGCGCAGAGCTCAAGGAGTTCTATACAAATTTGCTCTAATTTCTTCCTATCCTCTGGTTCTAGGTCACGCGACAGTCAGAGAACTTCGCCTTCCAGACGCGGTGACAGCTTTATAACCTCTTGTGCCAGTTCACGAGAGGCAAGAACGAAATTCCGAGGACGAGGTTCCCAAGTTTCACGCATCTTGCCGAAACGGAACGCCGTTTTTACCTGTACAGACCCAGCCAACGTCTCTTCCTCCGCAGAGGACATTTTCTCAAATATACGCCGTAACTACAGAAGGTTGTGCTCGAGAAGCCGCTAAGAGACCGACACTGATGCTTCCGGAATCCCGACTACCAGCTGTTGCGTGCGTCTTGGACAGTCATGTGCTAACACAAACGCACAGTTGACCCGAATCCCGTGCAATCACGGGCACACGCCTGCAGTCGTACACACACGTACAAAGTTGAAGCTTGTCGTGCTTTGCCCGGACAGCATTGACCAATCAGATTGTATCACTAGTTACACGACCTTGTACGGCTTAATCCTACTGTACGGTTGTCTTAAGCTTTCGGTTAATACACCTTTGGCTGTTGCACATGCACACGTGTTTGCGTTTTCAATTGCTTACCTATACTTGCGCTTGTCATACGTTTGTACTGAATGCACATTCATCCGTACAATCGTGCCTTCCTTCTGGTTACTGAGTTCGGGACATAACACCAGCAAGCACTGATCCCGTGGAGGTGGTAATTTTTCCGACACTTGTATCTAAGGCGCTCTGTGATCAGGGATTGTCGTCACCTAAGAGGCCGAAGGAGAAACGGCTGCCGGTATAGCAGCCGGGCGGAAAATTTCTCTTCCCTTTGTTGATTCTCCTTCTAGTGGTATTTTTCGTTCTCAAAATCATAACCTCCTTATCGCCAGGTTCGATGGAAACAGAAGAGAATTGTGCTCTAACAACCACCACGCCACTGGAAAGCACAACATCAGCGGAAGTCTTCCCCCTGACGGCGATGATGATTGTGACGGTGATGACATTGGTGAAGAAGAAAACGATGATGATGCTGTTGCTGCTAATGCTGCTGCTATTGATGGTGATGAACAGGTTGATGGTGACGACAACTGTGATGATGATGATAATGATTACTCTGCTTTATCTGTGACAGGAGACACCTTCTTTATTGACTTGTTCGCCGGCCACACAGGTCTTAATAGCTCAGTGCAATTGATGCACAGCACTTTGAACAACTTTACACGGCATTTATCGAGGGCTTCGTGAATACCCTTTTTTGTTTCGGAGCACTCAAGGTAGATCCAACCATCACATCCATCACACTGAAAGGATTTGTGACAAGAGCGAACAACCTTTGAACAAACTAGGCATACGGATGCAACATTCTTGACTTTTGGGAAGGCATTAGGGATAAATTATAGTCCGCAGATTGACACAACCACAGAAAGTATAATTCCAAGTATCAGGCCGGAAGACTTGCGCAAGTAGCGCAGTTCGTCGTCCACTCAGATATCGCTAGTCCATTACCCTCGACTGACGGACACCGCTTCCTCCTCACATGGATAGATCATTTTACGCGTTGGCTCATGGCTGACAAGTTCGGTGAAACAACTTCAAAAACGTATTTATATCACTTGACTTTTAACTTTTTCTGTTCCTTGAGCAATCCCAGCTGATAGCGGTAGGAAGTTCCAGGCGAAACTCTTTCGTGGTTTTTTTCCTATGCTTGGATTTCAACATGTTCGCACAACTGCATATCGCCCATTATCAATTGGACCAGTGGCACGATTCCATAGACAACTTAAAGCTGCTCTCAACTTCACCTCTCATTTAATTAAGTGGGCAGATGCCCTTCCGTACGTACGACCCTAATGAAACCTTCAGTTTTTGTCCTACTGATATGGTGGTCAGCCTGCTGTGTTTTGCGAACACAATTCCGAGGTTATCAACCGCCCTATCTTTGTTCTTCAATTACAGTTTTGAATGGCATCACTCCATGCGCTCTAGAATCACAGGTTCGTTCGTCCCTCTTACATTCCCGAAGACTTTGTGGCGATTTTATGTGATGCATTCAATATGGTAATGAATTTACCATGTCCAAGACAAAGTTCATTCAATCCAACATGTGATCGATAATGCAAATTTGGCTCTCACAAAACTAACATCATCATGCGAATATGGTTCAGTCCTCTTCAGACTTTGATTACGTTATAAGCTCATCGATTCGGACAGTCAATATATTCGACTGAACTCGGTCATTTAACAGCATTCGACGCACTGATGATGACTACTCAGTGCGCTTGCAACTTAACTGTTGCTTGCCTATGCCTTTATACTTGCACTGCCCACACAAATGCCGTAATTTGTATGCTAGATGACTAATTGTGGCGCAAACAACCACCAGTGCGACCGGATGATTGCAGGCATGGATTTGAATCACGGTTCTGATGATTTCGCACATACTGAACCAGGTCCATTGATACCCGCTTTCGCATATTTGTACCATCCGAGTTGGGTGTGCCGCGGCTCGTAATTCTCAAGCCCCAGCCAGTCCGTTTGCTTTGGCCGACTCACTGCTGTTTGTACTCACTGCCGGACGGTCATGCGCACACACACATACATACACACGTACACGTCACGTGCAAACACGACCCCACTCCCCTCTGCCAATTTCTCATTGGCTATTTCTTTCATACGTGCCTTGTAAATACGTACATCCTATTGCCACGTCGAGTACTGTCTGACTTCCGCGTCATCTTGATTACGCTCCGTGGTTTGAGAGTAGTAGTGCCGATCACGGGATTTCGTGATTCGGCGTTTTGTTAGTCCGCATTTCTAGTGCAATTAAATCACGGTACACGGATACATTTCGATGCCAGTTCGCTTGCCTTCGGATTTCACTTCAAGCAATTCGGTCACTCGTTGTCGTTTTTCTGCGTTGTGATGCAGTCACTACCCATTCAGGATGCTCAGGGTTATTTTAAGTACTCCGGACACCAAGTACTAACTAGATCTCGAGAATGGCCTAAGGAACGGGCAACAAGCTAAAAGTCCAGACGGTTGCCAGAAGACGGTAAAAGTCAGTGGGACAGGTGAAGGGTGGTTTGTATGGAAACAATATCGATCACGTTTTCGTAATGGAGCAACACCGGGCATGACACTAGCTAAATGAGCTATAGGTTCAACCGTCCGCAAGCACAACAGTCAACAGTGTGTGTTTTCAATTGAGAGAAATCAAATGTCCTCACAAAAAGCAGACAAACAACAAACAGTCCTGTGGCATCGGACAACCTACATTTTCCCTAGAGGTAAGGGCTAATTAGTTGTTTATCTATAGTAGATGTCTGGTCACCAGTTTGCACATTCAAACCCACTCATCTCCAGGTCACTACGGTTTCGTGTCGTTTCTCATAACGATAATCTTTTTGTCATTGATAGAGCCAGCAAATCAGATACCGTCATTATTGATCGCCTGAAAGTAAAACCTTGATTTGGATTATATAGTCTCAACCCTTCAAAAAACTCCTGATTATGTACCTAATAATACCAGTCCTCGTGTTTCTATAACGCCCTGAGTACTCCCACAGGCAGCTAGCATTCTCGCGTTTCTCACAACCAGTTCTGGTCGAAAGATTGTTTAATCTGTTCGCATTTCATTCCCGCAGTTTTCCCGAGCATCTCCACCGATTTCGTCGGTGCTTTGGAAGGGAGTATTGTAAAACACGCATCATTTTTAACGCCATGTGCGACTGCCTCAGTTTGGACGTTTGATAAGTTTAAATTTCGCCTCATTTCTGCTGTGTCATCCACGCACGTTTTGCTTCGCACGCACATAGGTCTGTAGTCAGCTGATTCTACGAGTGTGTACACGCGCACGTACGGTTCTTCAGTGTGCATTTTTGAACGTTCACCTTTTTATTAAACACATCTACGGTAAAACCGCGATGGTCCTTTCACTAAGTACCTACCACGAAGAGTGTGGACATTGGTGAATATCCTGACGCGTACAAGTATGGTCCACACACGAGTTTCTGATGATCTGAAATGGGTACGAACCGTCAATATCCAACTGAATTCCAATCGGAGATTCTCCTTTCATCAGCATTTTTGGCGGCAACTTGCCGAGAGCTGATTGCTGATGATGGAATTCTCGAGCATATACTATGTCTGTGTTCGGCACGTCTGAAGGTATTCGTCCATGCATGTGGTGGTCAAATGGTGCTTACCGCAACAATCTCGCGGTAACTAATATTGATTCGGAATCTATAGAAGTTTCTGTTATTTTTAAAATTGGAAAATATACTAACCCGTTGTTCGTTGCTCCCACGTCCACCGCCGAAACGGAAGATGTGGGTGCCGTTGACTCCGCAGAATACGGGATTGGTTACCAAGTCTCACGCCTTACATCGTCAATAGTCACTGGATAACCATGTTGTTTCATTCAGCACAACCACCTTCGACTCAATATGAGGCACGCGAGTGATAGGAGTACCGCGTTGTCGCTTCAACGTAAAACCAGAGGCTAGAAAGTACCAAAAGATAAAGAAGAATCGCATGGATTCAAAATTCCACGAAAGAGTACTCAAAAGATATTTTGAGTCCGCGGAAAACAATCATCAGGAGGTAATCGAAAAATATGTCTACGAAGTCCAAGTGGAATTAGAATGACAGACAGACTGTCCAGAGCTAAATGGACGTTTGGAAAGTTAGCTGTAATCAATCCGGTTTCCAATACGACGGTTTTTCCGGTTGATACTCCTCTACTAAATAAACAGTAGCAAGTCACGCTTGTTTTGGCAAAGTTCAAAGTGTCAAAACGCACTAAGTATGCTCCAGGTTCCCGGGCCAGGAACAGAGCAGCCTGCCATGGGGCGCGTCCTTATGTTGTGGAAGGGAAAACGACCACTAGTATACTTTACTTTTATTTATTACGGTTGGCTCCCCGGGGGAGGGGAGAGGGTTGAGCCGACTTCACGAAAGATCATGAAGTTTCATGGGTGTTCGGTACAAAAGACCTCCTGAGTCTCATTCGGCTTTTTTTTTCAAGGGCGCACCTCTAGCCTTTGCGCAATCAAGTGTGGGCTGCAAGGTAGCAATGTGCTGGCTTTTTTACCGCCTGCTTGCTCATGAATGCAGTGGAAGGAGTAGGCTCCGTGGACACAAAGGTCCACTGCACTATTAGGGAAAATCGGCAACCCGCCCCTGGGACTGCGTGGCAAGGAACCATATAAGGTCCCAATGAGTCAGGTGTGGTAGCGAGACGGACGATAGGAGATTGCTGTCTACCACCAACGCATAGTTGCCGGTGCCTCTCTAGGGTCTCAACTAAATTTCATCCAATTCAGGGATCCATGCTGCTTTGTCAGTTCAACCAATTGCCATCACAACCACTGGATTACACAGTAAATGTCGTCCACTCATCTAGGGATGTTGTGTTTTGCTAGAACGGTCATGTGCTAAGATAGACAATTTCGAACGCGCACGCACACTGTGCACTCTTGATCCAAATCCCGTGCACTCATGGTCATACTTCTGCAGTCGTACACGCAAGCACATAGTTGACGTCAGTCGTGCTTCATTCCGGACTTCACTGACCAATTAGATCGTATCATGTGTTGAACGGCCTTGCGTGATCTAATCCGATTTTACACTTGGCTTACGCTTTTGCTTGCGTACAACGCTGACACACGCATATGCCCATGTGTTTACGTCTTCACTTGCTTACTTGTATTTGCGCTTACCTCACGTCGGTACTAAATACACGTTCATTCGTACAAGCATGCTTTCCCTCTGCATACCAAATCTGGGGCACAAAAAGGGGTAACCGTCTTCGCATGTCGAACACCGTCTCACCCGAAGTTGTTTGACCTCGATTACCCTCAACGTGGTTCTACCCACCTGTCCAGCGGTTTGCAGGATAATGGCCGCTGATGCACCCCCCAGTCTTGTGCAGCCACAGGTGAGGGCTTGGTACCTGATGAAGACTAAAGACATGGAGGTCACCTCAGGAGCACGACAGTCTGACAACTCAGAGGTACTACTATCAGACACACCAGAAACCCCCACCAGTATGGTGGTTATTCGTGAATAAGTTGCCGAATAAAACGTGGGCGAGCAGCCGCAGTGCTCGAGAATTTTGTGGCTGTCCTGCCAAGCAAAAGCTACCTCTCAAAACGCCATATATATCTGAGGAGAGCACTGTGACGTGACGAACGTAACCATTACCCCTAATCGTGCTGAACATCCGTAAAATAATTCAGAGTAGTCACACAAACCTCTACTGGCCACGGATCCGTTTGTAACATCGTTACTGCCTTACAGATAGCATTTAGCTGGTCAAAGACTAGAGGTGCATCCTCAAACAAAAAGGAGGAACGAAAATCCGTCCTACCCAGGACGACTCGATCGAGTAGTAACCCGCAACACCTCAAATGGTTCACGTGGACTCCTGTTCTCCTGCGAAGATTATTCCCATTTCCCTCCATGTTACCCCGTTTTGTGTTTCTGGTGCTGGCAATATGCCTGACTCCAGACCCATTGAGTCAGCAATAAAAGGAATTTGCTTGAGCTCTCCGCAGTCCGAGTCCACCCGAAATGATTCACCTCTTGTTAGGGGCATTGTCGGAATTGATCGTATGAGCACCCTGGATTAGGGTAGCTCGCCCAGTTGTGGCTGAAAACTCTAATCAGTGGAGTTGGTGCTAAACTGTTGTTTTGTGCTCGTCCAAAATGAGCACCGGTCCAAAACGATTTCAAGTTCAATGATCGTTGGTGAGGTACTTGTCCGAGGTGAGTATTGACCAGTTTGAGCACTTAGTTTATCCACGTGCCTTATTCGACTTGGGTTTCGGGTCCGTATTCTAAGAGTCACTCACCCATTGAAAGACTGTCACTAAATTAATATTATTAATAACAATAATAGTAATAATAGCAATAATAATAATAATAATAATAATAATAATAATAATAATACTGTGAGCGGTTGTAAATTTGAGTGGCCACGAGTGGCAGTGAAGAATTTGAGTATGCTCTGCCAGTATGACACTTTTACAACTTGTATAACTGTTATCCATTACAACTTCTGATCAAATTTCCATGTTTGTGGATTAGAACTTAGGGTTGCCACTTGACTAATTATCCAACATACCATTCACACCAGCCATCAGTATACGCTACTTAAAAAAGTAACTTACTCGCTAAACAAAATGGGATTTAGGTACCATTTTGACTGTAATTCTTCCTTTTCTCTTTGTTTTTTTTTCTGAAGAGAAATTGATCGCAGTGGGCGCGGTGAGTAGTTTATGCTCAAAGGTGGCGGTAGCTGGGAGCTATATATTGCGCAATGCGGATTAGAAACAGGCCCTTGTTAACCTCGTGGTAAGGTGAGCCATTTCATGAAGACCACCGCTCAGACTAAGGAAATTAAATAATTTTCAGTCCGTACTACATCCCTCTTACCAACTCGGTATAGCCACTTGAAGATCAACAAATGGAGCGTATCGATCAGAAAGGAAAAGTTCTCATCAGTAGATAGATAGTAAACTTATTCGTTCAGTTTTTGAATGCTGTGCAACAAAGATAGAGGGGGAGAGATGTGATCAAGTTGCGCGAAGACGGCGATAGACAAAGTGAATACTACAGCAGAACAGACGGATAAAAGCATACTTCTGGCAGAAAGACAGTGACCCAGGCAAAGGATATAAAATCAAGCAAAAAGAGCTCAACGAGGAAGGAGATTTACACTCAAAACCACATAGCCCAAGAGAAGCAGGAATGCGCGCATGGAGCGAGATTTACCGTCTTGGAAAAAAGGACTTGTTAACTGATCGCTCGCATCTTGTCGATTGGTCCGTCTCATTTAATGAAAAATCGTATCCCCTGAAATCAAACTAGAAAGTCACAGTTAGTCCCATTTAGGACTCCATAGACATACACCGCAGTCAACGATCATTAGCAAGTTAGAGGTGACAGCTGTGCTAATTTTCAACCTTGAGTTCAGTTTTATACCGTGTGGTAAATCACCCAATATAGCTCTTGCTGTAGGCGGTCAAATTACCTTAGATCCGTGTGCTGTATACCTTGTGCTATTTTAATTTGGGCGGATAAATCGTATGATCCATCTTGTATGGTGCTACCACCGATGGAACTGCTGACGGCGTCACGACCACAGCGGTAAAGTTATTGATCGGCCGGTCGATATCGGCTACTGTTACAGACGCTCGAACGCACGCACGCACGCACGCACATCACTGTGATTTCGTCTATGTCACGGACGGTCTGCCCCAACCAATCGTATTGAAGCACTGAGCCACACATGACTGTTGATTCGTTGCAGCTGGGCGGCCCTGCTTGCCCGCACTCGATCGCACGCAGTGCTTGCGTTTGCCTATGTAGATGATTCAGATGTTTGCTCATGCGTAAATTACCGCATTTCTTGCGTTCTGTACTCTCTTTTAATCCCAAATATGACAATCCATATGCGAACAGTCAGAAGCCCTTCGGTGCGTCCTGGAAGCTCAGTTGGTAGGGCACGTGTTACTCAGGCGTTGGTGGCATCCATGCGTGGTTCGAATCCCGCCAGAGTCAACGTCTTATAGCACTTGGATTATCTCAAAAGTTCTTATCGCCAGGAGATAGTAGATGTTCTACTGTGCATTTCTGATTGAATACATCGCATCAACAGCTGACACCAAGTAGGTCACGTGATCTTCTTGATAGAAATCAATCAACTATTCAAATGCACTAACACGGGACAAGGGTGACCAGGATGGTTAATTTCACCCTTATTTTGTTTGGTGGAAATGGGTTCCTTTGCTTTGGATATCGAACATCGGAAACAACAATGAGGCTGCACGAGGCAGCTGTCATATGAACAATATATGACATTTGTTATTTCTTTGTTCTTCAGTATGCCTGATCAATAAATTTGGCCATTCTTATTCACTTGTACAGTTGACAATAATGGTAAGTGTTCTTGGTGAGACGCAAAGATCCCCATACTTTACTGTAACTACATTTTTTCAAGCGTGAAGTTATTGTTATTGGAATTGGTCAGGCTGGCACACAGCTGTCCAGTGCAATTTGGGAATTACTTTGTCTGGAACATGGAATCAACTCAGACGGATATTTGTTCACATCATCACTGGACTCGGCAAAGTTTGGTAATGATGAGACATTTTTTCACCACACCCAAAACGGAAAAAGAGTGCCACATGCGGTTATTGTCGATTTGGAGCCAACAGTGATCGGTGAGATGAAACAAACTATTTTGATCATGTGAAAATATCCCACTTACTTGGTCTGGTAAGATCATGATTCCCTTTGATCAGCGGACGGACGAATTTGGCTGCAGGGATAAGTTTATTCTGAATAAAACAACGTGTTATCAAAGACTGCTACGGACGGAAGTTAGACGTAGATTATCGGTGTTTTCGCATAGCTTAAACTTATTAGGAGCACTATTTCAGTAATGCAGAGGTTTGGTGGGAGGCTTGAAGTACCGGGGATCAGTCACTGGATCAAGTACTTAATCTAAGAGGGTTGTGATGCTTTTGCACGTGTTACGCATGCTCACAGGTAGAGCCCCTCGATGCTCGATGATTACCGGGACGGTAAAGTTTGGAAGATGTTTCCAGGTAGTCAGAGTTAAAACGCATGGAAAAATTAGCCAGTGGGCTTGGCCGAGTTTGGTGTGTTAGGCTTCCGCGTTGGGGTCAGTATGGCCTGCCTGGCGCATGGTTGGGGATATTAGGCGATATGGTTAGGCGCAGCTGTCAGTGGTGTAAATGGACTCGAAGTCTTTCAGCGTCTACTTTGCTTTCACCCACAAACCTCATTTGTGCTGATTTATGCTTTGTGTTTTGGGTCATTACGCATCAGAAGAAGGTTGTTGAAGTTGCATCTCCGGTGACAACTACCCAGAAATTTCACGAACTTATCAACCTCAGAATTTTTCAAAATTATCACAGACTCGATTCAAGGGGTTAATGCTCCCCGATCAAAATTCGTTGGATCCGACTGTTTGTTCTGGCCGGTGTCTTCACAGTTTTTTCCTCCTTTGTTGGAATCAATTGTTCGGTAAATTCCGTCAAATTAACATGCACCCAACAGTGTACGGTTGGTTGTCTGTTCATCGCAGAAGTTAGGTTGAGGTGGTCAGTCCATGAGATGGCAAAACTTATCAAAGCGCTGACCAGTGGACTTGATCAAGTAAAACGAGTCAGACTTCCGGGCAGTTGTTCACTCGACCCACCTACCAAATGTTTGGAAACATTAGGTGATATGACTAGGTGTTGCGACCATTGGCTCGGTTGCATTTGGGCTCTTTCTTTGTCTTCATGATTTCTGCGTATTACTTGTTTTTTTTGGGGGGTTAATCTTAATTTCGATACTTCTGTTCATTTTGCCCTTTACACGACGATTCTGGAAGGTAGCAATCGAAACCGGAGTACAGAAGTTTGGGGTTAGTGTTTGGAAAAACTGAAATGAACTGAACTGCAGAAGTTACAATTTCATGTTTTCTGCTGGAAAAACAACTCTCTTGCTTATTTGTCAAACGATTTTCAGGTCTTTGAAGCTCCTCATATGTTTCTGTTTCCCAGTGAATCATAGATAAGCTTTTAAATCCCCGGAATTCTTTACTTATTGAGTGAATTTCTTCTGAAGATTGTTCAAAAGGTGCGTTGAAATTTTGCAAAAGTTTGTTTTAAAAGTGCACTGATTGCGATAACCTACCTTCCTCCTAACAGCTACTCACCTCGACTAACAAACCACATCAATAAAGTATACTTGAAGATTTGCGTGATGTATCCCTGAGCAAACTTGTTTTGTTAGGATTGTGTCCCCTAGTTGACCATTGGCCTTGTGTCCTCAACATTCACAACATAGACCGAACACGGAAAATTTCACTGTCACGCCAGATTTCAGTAAATGTTGCTCCGTATTTCATTCGTTCTCTCGTTCACTCGGAAAAACTAAATCTCACACGGAAATATGATAGTGGGGAAGAATGTGGTTTCGTTTATGCTTTCATGTGGCGACTTCTTTTCCTACTCTACCTGGCTTGCAAATCTCTCCAAATGCAATGAAAATCATTTTGGCCAGTTTAATTTTGGTTTCACTGGTATTTGTTTCCTTTGAATTATCCCATTCTTGATGCTAAAACAATTTTCCCTTTTTTACCTCTTTCACTGATTTAGATGAAATTCGTACTGGAGTGTATAGAAATCTATTCCACCCAGATCAGTTGATCAGCTCGATGGAAGATGCTTCGAGTAATTTTGCCCGAGGATTTTACAGTATGGGCCGCCACAAAGTGGACACAGTTCTTACTCAAATTCG
Source organism: Fasciola hepatica (assembly GCA_948099385.1). Lineage (NCBI taxonomy): Eukaryota > Metazoa > Platyhelminthes > Trematoda > Plagiorchiida > Fasciolidae > Fasciola > Fasciola hepatica. The sequence continues at coordinate 879,029 of CANUEZ040000112.1, read as the reverse complement.
ACGAGCCACAGAAGCTTGTGACACATTCCAAGGATTTCTCATTGTCAACGGATTTGGTGGTGGGACTGGGTCCGGATTCACATCACTCATGTCGAATTATCTGTCAACAGAGTATACGAAATGTTCAAAAATCCAAATGGGTATTTATCCCGGGTCTCAGTTATCTACAGGGATAATGGAGCCTTATAATACGGTGCTGGCATTCAACTCGTCCATGGAACAATCGGATGTGAGCTTATTGGTCGATAACGAATCATTGTACAACTTGTGCGATACCGGTTGCAATATCTGGCGACCATCTTATACAGACATCAATCGGATAGTGGCCGTGTTGCTCAGCAGTCTGACAGCCTCGTCACGATTTGAATCCCCTCTGAATGTGGATCTGACACATTTGGAAACAAATTTAGTACCTTATCCACGTATACATTTTCCAATGGTGAGTTATGCACCACTGGTTGCATCCGAACGATTTGAGCATGACACCTGTTCGGTGAATGATTTAACACGGGCACTGTTTGATGCAAGCAGTCAGACACTCAGTGTGGACTTGACACAAGGGAAAATAATCACTTGTTGTATACAATATCGTGGTAATATAACCATGCAAGAGGCAAACAGGGCCATTATTGAATCCAAATATCGACGAATGCTACGTTTCACAGACTGGTGTCCAACCGGAATAAAACTGGGCATATCCAATGTGGCACCGACCATCCCGTCATTTTTCCCGATGGCACGAACTCGTCGATCGGCTTTGTTGTTAATGAACAATTCGGCTGTAAATCAAGCAATTGAAAAAGTCGGGGACAAATTTGATATGTTGTATCAGAGAAGAGCTTTTGTGCATTGGTTTGTATCCGAGGGAATGGAAGAAGCAGAATTCACAACTGCACGAAAAGAATTGTCAGTTCTGATTCGAGATTACCTCGAAGTGACACAGGGAATAAACAGTTCGGATGAGACTAATGCTTGTCTTCGAGTGGGCGAACAACAAACAATGAATCAACCGGAAGATATGATCTCACAGAGTTATCGCGCAAACCAAACTTCGGGTGGTTCTTCAAATCGAATAAAAATTCACGATATGAGTGAAAATCTGAGTAACCGTTTGAGTGGTAATATTGAGACAAGTGCCGTATAGAATGAACAATATAAATTGTGTGCTTTCAGAACGGAGCTTTATTGATTCTTGACAAACGGAATCTTTAAAAGTGTCTATCTACTCATGTATAGTTCGATGAGGTTGGCTTTTGTCTTGTCACCTGAATGCATGATGTTGGGTAAGATACGTTTGAGATAACGGTTAAGTCCCACTGTGCATAAACATTGAGCAGGTGGTTCATATGAGCTGTTTTCATAACAAGCAACGCCCTACTGGGATAAGCCTACCATTCACAGTTATCGGAGCTTTCCCTTATCATGAAATAGCTACAATGAAAGCTGTCTCGGTCGGCTAAACATATGGGAATATACGAACACATGTATGAAACATTTTGCGATTTCGTGCCTGATATGGAACAGGTGACGTTCCGTGTTTAAATTCCCATGGCTTCTGCAGCCTTCTTATCAGATCCGAGCAATGCTTCACAACTACCTATAAGAGTCCAATGGGGAACACTTGATAGCAACAAACATTGTAACGGGAGAATGGATGAATAGATGGGTAGATTTTAGTAACCACTGTCATCATCTTTCACGCATTGATTCCACAACATGCTGTTTGGAGCACCATGGATTGAGTTATTTTCAATAAATAAAATATCTAATACGGACGAAACGTTAGTGACATTCATCCAAACAGTATGATTAGCAATTCAGGACAGATACTTATTTAGCTGACTGTCCTAGGGACGCCACCTTCCACGCACCTCAAGTCGTCTGACCAATCTGCACTCGGAAGTACCAGACTCAATTTCGTTCTTTTTAGAGCTCATCAACGGTGCATATCTTCTGCCACACCCAGGGTTTGAACCCGGGCCGTTTCATCTCGAATGCGTGCTTGTTACCACTGTGCCACCCCACCCCACCAAAGTAAGCTTGTTCAAATGTCGGCCTCTATGATAGCCAGAGATACCCGATAGCTTCGAATTGAGACTCTATACCTGCCCTGTTAACTCCAAGCGAATGCCTTCCACCAAGTCAAGTCTTCTCCACAGATATTATTGCTTTTGATAGAAGTGTTCGGTTCAGAATCATCAAAGTCGGTTTTCCCTGAGTGGTGCACCTACACGCAAACGAAATTGTCCCAGTTACCCGATCAGCCGGGCGACTGATGATGATAACGCAATCTTATCTTCATGGATCAACGTCGACCTTGGATGATAACCATAGTAGGTTCGATTCCGTTGCGAACTCACCCTACCATCCGAAGAGTATGATTTATCTTGGGAAAAGTTTTCATGCATTAGGCGTATCCCCAAATAACCAGTGAGGTGGAGTAAAATGACAGCAGATTAGACACTCGCCTATTTTACACCATTCGTACAACTGACTGGTACATTGGTAAATCCTGTAATTGTTACTCTAATTACAAGTTAACCTTGATGGATGCAATGTGCTTATGGAATTTGGGCGACTAAACAGTATGATCCAAATGTGACATTGCCGAACAGCTCGGGTGTGACATAGTAGCATACGTGTTATTGAAGCGTGGGCGGGGTCCACGAGTGGGTTGAAATTTCACCTCAACGTGGGCCAGCTCAATATTTGCTAAATTGAATTTCACAACTAATTGACTGTAATGAACGACCAAATGCTGGTACTGTTTGAGATGAAAAAAGAACGATGGAATTTTTTCACAGTAACGTGAAATGTGGTCTGTATTATTGTGTGCATGATGAAATCCCGTTGACGAGGCATTTTACCGGTATTCTGTCTTGCTCTTTTCCCCAGACGGGACACAAGTACCCACTAAACCCATTGAATCACCATCCAACAAAGACCGATCTTTCGGGAAATCCTAGCAATGTGTTTTTGCACACTGCAACGTATGATAAAATAAGCCAATTCCGTAAAATCAAAGCTTTGTGGGAATTTCTGGACCCGATCCGCATAAAAGGAATCTTTGCTTGATCGATCGGAAATCGGGGATTAGGTGATGAAGATCGAGAATGGAAGAAATTAAGTTGAAAAATAATAATTTTTTCATTTTGAAGTTCTTTTACTTATTTTTTTAGTATATTAGATCGTCGACTGCGTATCATGGCTTCCGACAACGCTGCTACCGAAAGTCAACGGCTATTATACGAAGGTCTTTTTCAAATCAAGTCAATTCAAGTCGGTAATAGCTTTATGCACCCGATTGGGTGAATTTTTAGCATCAACACGAAATCTTTGGATATAAAAACACGGAATCGGGAAATATGTACAAATTATGATAAGTTTCATCCAGTTAAACAATTTCGTAGGTCTTCGGTGACTTTCACTGACTGAACACTCAGACGAGCATGATATGGTAAAACGGAATAGTGATATACAGAAGTGCGAGCACATAGAAATTTGAACTTTGAGCGTATACATGTTGTAAACATAACTCTTGAAAGTTCGTTGTGTAGAGGATGGTGTATGTCTGAAAGTATTTTTGAAGTAAACTGGCCACAAACATGGAAGTGTTTATCAGCGAGAGTACCAATGAGTATGTGAGGGAATGCGCCTAGCACGTTGCTAATAGACGGCCTGGTTCAGTGTCTGTTGCACATGCATGGACCATGAAAGAATATGAGATAGTGTAACACCAAGAAATTTAACCGTTGGTGATATTGGCACGGGTTCACTGTTCTCAGGTAGGAAAGGAAACTTGGTAATGAGGGCTCTGTGTAGTTCATCAGAGAGTAAGAAAAATAATGCATCCTGGCATTTAGAAGCTTTCGGTACAAGAGAGCGGGATGAGGATCAGTTAACAACTTCATTTAATTCGATCTGAATTTGTGAATTTCCTTTGGGTTTTGATAATTCCTATCCTAAAACTACATCGTCGGTGTAATTGCAACCGATGGATGTCGACAAGATTGGAAGCTGTTTAACGTATGAGGAAGTGAAAGAAGGGGGAACTTACCCCTTGCAGTGCACCAGAGTCAACTGGAAGAGAAAAGGACTTCTCGCCGCTGAAGCAAGTGAAACGTCTTCGATCGGTAAAGTAGTCTGAAATCAGCCTGCAGACTTTTGAGTCAACGCCACTTACGGGAAGCTTACTGAGCAATAATGGTCTATCAAGGCGGCCAGGTGCATTTTTGTACTCCAGAAATATCATTCTGACACTCTTACATTTCCTGCCTAATGTCGAAGCTATTGAGTGGACTATGTAAGCTGCGGCGTCAAGTGTGGAGCGCAAAGACCAATAAGCAGACTGGTGTGTGTCTTCTCCAGCAGACCCCACGTTATTCCACGGTAATAAAAACCTCTCAAATGATTTGAGCATCTAAGAAGTGCAGATGATGGGGCGGCATTTCCCGGGTCATTTCTCGGGGATAGGCGTTATCTTGGCTAGTCCTCAACTGTCAGGGATCTTTCCTCTTGCTAGAGAGTTATGGAAGATATTTGCCAGTGGAACCGAAAGGGTATTAGCACACTCCTTGGGTACAACAGGTGATAGCTCATCCGGACCAGGAGCTTTTTTTGTCTTCACCTTGGACAGCTGTTGGAAAACCATAGAGGGTTCGACAATTGGTGGTTGAAATGAGTTGTTGAAGACTGTTACGGAAGTAGACTGCGGTATTAAGTTGAAATGGGAGTGGAGCCTGTTGTGTCCACAACCGGTAGCAGAACATGTAATGGTGGCGTTGCATTTATTTATGCGATTGTAAACACAAAACCCGGCCGTAGCCGGCGACTAAGCGGCGAACAAGCAAGTAAGATGGCATAAAGAATTAAACTACTTGTGCCGTCACGCGCAGCAGAGGATGACCAATCAGTACACAGCAAAATCGATAGGTCAATACTGCTGGCGCTAAAGCATGGTTAAAGATCAAGGCGAATTGGGAGTATGTCCATTCATGAGAGGAATATTGATCGGTTGTTCGCGTAGTGTGCGAGACCCTAACCAGACATAACAGAGCCCTTCAACATCAATGTTTTCTTTTTTGTTTCTTGAGCTGCTACCATATAGGTGTTTTATGGCTTTCCACATGCAACGAGAACTGATGTTTCCCAAGATAGCATCTTTATACAACTTATTCAGGCGTTTAACTCCAGATTTGATCAATTTGATGAGTTTTTGGCTTGTCTTCTCTGTCCATGTTCGCAAGCTTGCTCTTTCTTTCTTCGCTCCTGTTTAAGTGCGGATGAAGAATATCGATCAGTTTCGATGTAGGCAGTTACAAATGGGCAACAATGGATAAAACAAAAACTAAGGTAATCGATGACGTGTTCACAGAAAATAGAATGTTTGGGGTTTGAAAACACGGAAAAAACGGTTGAGGTAACCAGGGCCCTTAGCTTGACCAGGATGTCGGGTGAGCAATTCCCCTGCATCATTTTTCTTGATGGTCTTCTTAACATAGTTTACCGGTTGGTCTTACCATATACTTTAGGACATATTTCAAGAAACAGTGATCAGAGCTGCTCAAGGGTGCACATTTTTCAACACTGAACAATTGTGGTCTGTTCGTAGAAATCAAGTCTAGTTGTGCATCGAGTCTGGTGGGAAACCGTACCAAATTTATCAACCCAAGCGTGGTAAGAAAAGTAACATCTTGCCTGTTGAAGTCATTGAAAAATATGGAAAGGGGATTCACTCAGTTGTGCAATTACCGAGGTAGACAGAAGATCAGAAAAAAAAATGTTCAACTCAGAAAGCGATGTACTAGGTGCCAAGTGAATGTTTCCCATGAGTATCGAGCGGAATCCACTCAGAAGATGGGGCTTACAGTCTATGGTGTGATAGCTACTCTTTTCGGTTGGGTAAGTATAGATCAGATTTGTTGATTTGCTCCGGTTGTTGTTAACGTGAGTGACGACACTTCTTCCACGTTTGCGAGCACCAGTGGGACGATCGGCTCGGCACGAACTGAAATCGTACAGTTATATGATCCCATTGGGTATTTCCTTGTGCGACCACATGCACGTGGGTCTGGTCGTGGCAGCGAACAGGCATCAATCAACAGGCAGTTAATAGTGTTGCTTGCGTGTGAGACTGTCTGATCGCGTACGTGACTACTTGAACCGACACAACATGGAGTAATTCGATTTTTCAACGACACAGCACGGCGAGCTTCAAGGGTCCCGCACGTTGACATATCAAAGTCCAGTTCAGTCCAATTTCTTCAACCATTTAACTCACACTTCTACTCTATTGTTTCGGTTGCTACCTCGTAGCATCGTCGAGTTGGGGCGAAATGGATAACAGCATAAAGTGGAAAGGAACCGTGAATAAGGAAATAAGCAGAAATCACGAAGATAAAGAAAGAATTGGAAAGTAACTACACCGCTGGCCGTAACATCTAGCCATATCACTGAATGTCTCTAACCTTCTGACAGGTGGGTCTTTTAGACCCCCGCAGAGAAGCCCAACACGTCATATTCCACAAAGTGCACCAATTAGGCTTTTCATACCTCTCTTCAACGTCATTGACTGGCCATCTCGATCTACCTTCCAGGCACTACCTACCTCGGACAACAGCGTACACCGAGGAAGTCTATCGGTGGGCATGCGTGACACATGTCCCAACCACGGTTATGCTATATCCTAGTTCGGAAGCTTGTTATTGATGAGCAGAATCGTGCTTACGCGTTCCTCAAACAGCACCTGTGTGGGGATTATTTATTCAGTCGATGGTGGCGTATGTATGTGTTTGAGGAGACAACAAGGGTGTGGCTGTCATTGACACTCAACGTTCCCTGCATCATTTCTGTTTGGTTGACGGGACTAGCCGGCTCATTGTTAGTTCAACTATAGTAGGGTTTAAAAATACGATAAACAAAATGTCCAATCTCAACAAATTACCAGATTCCGAAGTTGTGGGGCTGTAGATCACCGTATTGAATAACTGGGATAGAAAATTGAAAAAGATCAAAATAATAATCACACGGTGTGTGTAGGTGTGGGCTGACTCTTTGTCAATAGACGGCCAAGACTCGTTAACGGGCAGCACGCCAGCACCTGTCCGAAAACCCAGCCAATGCTTGAGCTAAAGTATACACAAACCATTTGGCAGTGGATCAATAAGACGAGAACGGATTCCCGTCAGTTGATGGTTGCCATATTGCCAAGCAACCAACCAGAAGAGAGGTCGCCCGATCCAAGTTTGAACCAACTAATTTGTGTTGGAATGATTGGTGACAATGATTTTGTTTTACTATATAAACGAGGCGTTCTGAGCTAATAAAGTGTGATGATTCGAAGGCAGAAAAGTCTTCTGACTGAAGTTAGTGGGACAAAACAGTACACTCGGTTACCCGTAAAAACATACATGTGTGTCTAATCACAGAAAATCGACAATGAATTCACTTCAACGATGCTCTATTGTAAAGTGAAAGTTGACCTCTGTGATAATTATAATTATTGCCTGACTCCGGTGGTAGCATTCCATTTACAATGCTTAGGTTACGCTTAGACTAGTAGACACAAGGTAACCCTATAGCTTACTGGGCTGATGTGTTTGGGACATGTGGTGCGCGTGTGCCCAAACAGGATTCCTCGGCGTGCAATGCTAGATGAGTCAGCTGTTAGTTGGAAAATGAAAAAAAAGTTGATCAAACCAAGACATAGAAGAAAGGTATGGAAGGCCTGATCGGTCTAGTTGGCCATTCAGTGAGGGCAGCCCTTCCGGGTGATCAACTGATCGAACGGGTTCAAAACACTACAGAATGTTATACAAAATGCACTGATCTGCCCCTGGCTACTCCATGTGGTTGACTACTTAGACACGATGGGACCACGGGAAGCATTTCAAAATGGTCTGTGCTTTGTGCTTTTCGAAATACAACTATAGATCGGCGCTTTTCGATTTCATCGAACCGAGTTAATTGGATTCCGCTGAGTTTGGAGTATTCCAGTTAGAACAAGGACTCCTGTGTTGCACAGTGGATTGTTCGCAATTCGAGCTTGGGGGTTGCACGAAGCAGCCACGGGATGACAATCAGATGACCGGATGAGAAAGCATCAGGGACAGAATAAGGTATCTTAGTGCGAGGGTGTGTTGACTTATCGTTAGTACACGGCCAAGTCATGTTAATAGTCAGCCCCAGTGCCGTGATGAGCGTATGGCATAAGCGCACGAAATCACGAATGACAGGGTAGCCGATCGATGACACGGATCGATAGAATGATAGATGGATCCTGTCAGCTGTGTTTACGCCTCAAAGTTTGGTTGCCCGCACTAGTCGAACCAGTACGTTGTGCAAAATGAGTGGGTCCATGGGCCAACAACCCATAGATCCCATGTGTTTTAACAATGAATTGAGACGATTCGCGGGCAGAAAAGACCTCTCACTGGAGCTAGTGGGACAGATCAGAACACAGTCTCTCCGATGTTTCTGCATGGGTTTCGCAAGATTTCATTACAAACTGGTTGGAACACGGAGAGAAACGGTAGGAAAACAAGAACACTAGCAATCTGGTTGTCATTTCCTATGAAATCAAACTACTAAAGAATGTATGTGAGCACGCACGATCAGACCATGTACTAGTCTCGTGTCCAGAATGGCATTTCTGCGTTGCCCATTCCTCTCATGTGATTCCACATGCATAACATCTGAAATATCCATCCATCGTTCGTACCAGCGGCCCTCAAAGCAAATTTCTGTTAAGAGTGATTCACTGTTTTTTGCTGTACGATGACGTGGATAACAAAGACAACGACGACAGAAATCTTAATAGAAATAATGGCACGCACACAAATCTTTGTGCTCTCAGGACGAATATTTTCGTCCAGAGAAGTTAATCAATTGTTTTCTTTAAAGTTTATATGGTAAGATAGGAATAAAACAAGCACTTACTGTCACCGTTAGTTTTTATGGAGTGAAAAAGGCCGCTTTGTTTTCAGCTTTTGAGGCAGATAGTTCGAAAACTCGACACTAAAAGTTTTGTTCCCGTCTGTATTGTACCGGTCAAACAAAGTGTGAATTGTGGTCCGTTAGAAAACGCGGTTGAAAGTGTGCCGCTGTTCGCAGATCTCAGTTTTGATTTCGTGATGGATTTGAAAAAACAATTCAGAAGACATACACTGAGAGAGGAATCTCTTTCATACACTCTCATAGGTCCCGAACGTCAGACAAGAAAACACGCCAAGTCATCTGTTTCTTGGATGCCCAAAAAAGATATCTACGTATCTCTACCTTACAAATGTGAGTCAGTACACGGCTCATTATGCAACGCGTCAAAAAAGCATTACATACTATGCCACTGCACCACGCTTTCACTCATTCACACAGTGCCTCCCATATCCCCACTCAGAGATCGTCGTTTGATCGAATCTACATCCCACTGCATCTACAACTTCTCTTACAGCTGTAACGAAGCACACATCGGTAGAACCGACCGATCACTGCGAACTAAAGTGGTTGAACACATTCCAAAGTACATACATGTCTCGATGACTCAGCCTAGCTCAGGACAATTGACTGGATCACGTAGACCGACCTCGATCATTGCGCGCCACTTGGTCGAAAGTGGTTACACAATAGATCCGGCGAAGGCATTCTAGATCTTGTTACATCATCGCGACAAACACGATATAAGGATACTAGAGGCGTTATCGATCGCTCACACCAAACCCACCCAGTGTCCAAAAGTGTTTGATCTTCGCACTTAACCCACCGCGATTTTAGCCAATCACAAACAGTCACACACGCACACATGACTTCGAGCCACGTAAGACTGCTGTAATCAATCACTTTATTTCATATCGTTATTTTTCTTGCTGAATTTTTTACGTGCCCAACTGATGAGAGTGTACGAAAGGAATTCCTCTAGTAGTGTTTGTCTTCTGAGTTGTCTATTCTGATCTCATTTTTGTCATTTAGCGTCTTAAATCATTGCAAAAGTGCAGATAAATGAATTATACAAATGCAGACTTGCAATTTCCGACTAAGGTAATGGGGTGGCGACCGGAGCTAACATAGTATCTTAAAATAAGTGTGCCAACTAAACCGTTACATGCAAGAGTGCAGGTAACGATTGGCAGGTAATGCTTGGGTGACAGTCCTGTTGCGGTATGGGCAAGCCAAGCGGATCAACGAACAAATAAGTGGCCAGCAGTAGTCTGGACAGACAGGAGCCGATTTAACCAATCCGGATGCAACCAGAAAACCCCGCCAGAACAGCCGGTTAGTAATATTAGTGAAGCGATGAGCTTTTATGCGAGAATTCGATTATGATCACCAAACATCCTACATGAACAATCTGGTTTGCGCCAATAAACCAAGCTACAGTCTTTTCCGCAATTAATGCCCCACAGGCTGCAGTTTAAGAACATTGGGCCATGGTCTAAGAGCCATTCATTAGCGTATCGTAGACAGACTGTCCCACACCTTGTGTAAATTTCGGAATATTGAGTATTTTGAATCACATCTAATCAGATGTTTTAACGGGGATCTAAATTCCAGAAAGTGGTGCAAACAAGATTTTCGGGCCAACGACGACATGATAGCAACTTACGGCCTCACAAGACTGTGAAACCAAAGGTACCGTATAAACGCATAGAAACACTCAATTGCTGTGGCATGTGATTGTCTCTTTTTGATGTCGGCAAACCTTAGAATCGTGTTTTCATCTACTCGGAGTACGGACTGATCAACTGAGCTGGATGTGCACAAATGGCTTAATCAGGTGATGCGATGTAAGCAAAGAGCTGAAAGGCGCATGAAGCTGTGACGACTAACTGTCAGTTTTGGGGAGCTGTTGGTTTTCCGGTCAGTTTCAGCCTGACATAATAGTGTGAGAATCGGTAACCGTGTCATTCATAAAAAGAACAAGGGGAAACGAAGATGTCTGCTGAGGAACTGACAGAGGATATATAAGTAATCGATTCGAACCCACAGAACGAAAGTCCTATACGCAGAGGAAAAACTGCCAACAACGAAGATCGCAGGCGCGTTACACAAAGTGTCAGAAAAGGTGACGATATAAAACTGATATCTTGATATCTTGGAATAAATATTAAAATATTCGGAGGTATTGCACGAATAGTTCGAGAAAAAGAAAACGGAGATGGATGATATCGCTAAGCTAAGCAACATTGTCAACAAGAACCCTTAGGTAAATTTCGTTCGGGCAAAACAATGTTTGAGGCTTTAAGTTCCGGGTTGACCATAAGTGTGACCCCTATTGATCGAATCTATTATAACCGTGGCTACAGCACGAAAAATATTATACTCTAATTTACTGAGTGCACCTGGATCATTACCACGATAAAGCGCGCCCAAAATGCAGTATGGTTATAAGCGCAGGGAATCTCCATGCTGTTGTGACAAGGAAGACCAATCACGGCAGGATACTTGTATTTCACCGGCCGGGCTAGTCAAGTCATGGAACACATACAATCGTTTACATAGGCCCTTTTCCAGACTGCGCGGCACCAAGATTGCTATTGCCGCTGCTTGAGCGCTTCGGCTGCGTTCTGGCCAGTTGCCCGTGGCCGATGGCTTGCTTCTCTTGGGTGTCATTTCCCTTCGGTTGGTCCGACTGTCTCAGTTGACGGCTGGATCGGCAGCTCCTCATCTGGGCTATCCGGCTGGTTGCCGGAGATCCGGCTGCTTCCCATTTGGTAGTCCATATGCCTGCTTTTGCCTGCTTCGGGACGCCTCCGACGTATTCGCCACCTGTTCTTCTGTCTGCGACCCTCGTTTGGTTCGTCCGTTCGCCTTGATATTCACGTCGTTCCCTCGCCCCAGCATTCCCAGTTACACTATGACTCTACGTTGATAGAACCAAATACAACTTTTGGTGCTCTGGACTGATCAAACAATCTGTTAAAAGAAAGCCATGTATTAAAACCATGCCGTCAAATAAAGGTGCGAACTTGAATACCATTGCATGCATCTTAAGTCTTGGGATGCTACGTTGTAAATGTTACGTAAAAATAAACAACCAGATTTTCAGTAGATTCTTGGGAGCATGCTTCTCTAAGGTGAACACTGAACAGAACAATAATGAGATGGTGTTTATTATTGACAATACTCCTATACATCAACAGGCGTCTGAGGTGCATTTAGCCATTTGACATTCTTTCCGTTTTCTTCCTCCGTGTAGTCCATTTCTCAACCCTACTGTTTCTAAAGTTCGGTAAGAGTTCTTGTAGTGATTCGACGGTCTCCACACGCGGTTCAGTGCTCTACCGCCTCATTTCCAGTATCCAGCTAATCAGATGAAGCCGGACTCCAGCTTGTAGATTAAGTAGATACAGCGAAGGCACCTTTTGATTGGTCAGCACGTTATCTGCCAATAAGTGCGTGCCAACCAAATGTGACAGAATACGTTCGTGCTGTTCTTGTTTGGTCTAGTCATTCTCTCAGTGCGCGTGGTCCGGTTCCAGTTATTTCACTACTTACGCCTGACCGGTTAGATCCGATTCCTACAGTTCTATTGGAAGAGAACAGAGAAAAGCTCACAACAGTACCAGAAAGACAATCTGCCAGGATGCACGTTTCATTTATGACAAAATGTTTCTATGAATCCGTTCACGATATCACAACAACCTTACGTGTTTCTTACGATGGACAAAATTTCACATTCATTTAATCATTTGAAGACGTTTTAGATTTATAGCTACGTTTAATTTTAAAAATAGATGGTATAATTTATATTTTTAAGTAGGATGTATTCGTTTGTGATTTGGCGCTCTTAAATAGTGGCTTTTGGCTCTTTAACTATGGAAAATTCTGTGACTCAAAGCCAGAAGAGTATCACAACTAGAAATTCAGGTCGTAGCTCGGTAGCAACAAATATAAAATAAGAAAGTACAAACTGGTGACCTAGAATGAAAGCTCCTTGAGTCTGAGGTGGTTGTACCAGGCTGAAATCTGATCTTTGGATGTGAGTTCTTCGCACACTTTGATTTTGTTTTGTACGATTTTAATTTTCTTTTTTTGTAAGAAAAAACATGAAACAACATTATTTTGTGGATTGAACCCTTTGGTATAATGGGGGCCAGGGAAATTCACGGGTAAAAAGAGGTTTTTCATTCTGATATTAGATCAGGAGACATTATTCAGCAATGTTGGTAACATTAATTTGAGGGAATATAGGTGAGTCAGGTGACCGTAAACAGCCTTAAAACTTGAGGTTCGAGCGGAATCAAAACACCTACATGAATGTACTAGTAGTATGTTAACGCGTGGACAAAATTTCCCCGGAAGCACACGACCGGTTTCGCGGTCGTTGCCGCTCATCAGGTATGCGTACCCAGTACTCCTCTGCCCACTGGTCTTCATACTTGTACACTCCGATGTTATATGTTCACTAGAATCTAATTTGAATCGTCTGGAGTGTGAATGGATACTCTTCATTGAAGAGCCCACAAATGAATCACAACTGTGATTTCTTATAGTTATTCGTGTCTGGGTCACTGCTAACCCAACGAACAACGAGGCTGCATGTGCAAGCGCTCATATTGATAGTAAGTAGTATGTAAACGTGTGGACAAAATCTCCCCGGGTACGCATACCTGATTAGCGGCAACAACCGCGAAACCGGTCGTGTGCTTCCGGGGAGATTTTGTCCACGCGTTTACATACTACTTACTATCAGTATGAGCGCTTGCACATGCAGCCTCGTTGTTCGTTGGGTTGGCAATGACCCAGACACGAATAACCATGAGAAATCACAGTTGTGATTCATTTGTGGGCTCTTCAATGAAAAGTATCCATTCACACTCCAGACGATTCAAATTAGATTCTAGTGAATTTATATATATATATGGTCGTGGAGGGGCCACTAGTGACGCAGGTTCGCAAAGGCCAGCTTGGCTTTCACTGCTTGTGATGTGATTTTCTCTGGAACACCTCCTCCGGAGGCAAACAAGCTCCCGAGTCACTTAAAACCATTGACTAATTATGCTGTTCGCCATATTCAGGCTGATTAGAACGTAATAAAATCACTCCAAAGCAGAGCTACGCAAACCGAAATAACAAGAACGCCATAGCTGCGGAATTCCATGCTACTTGCATTGCAGAACTGATTTGTATAAATATGTTAAATCAAAGAAAATAACTGACACATTACAAAGTGACCAATTACGGCGAGGTTTTGCTCTACCTCGCCTCAGCGATCCCGATTGGTTGAAGTTCCTCAGCGTACTTAGTCATGAAGCTGTACCTGGTCGTATCACATGTGACGCCTACTAAACTTATGCAGTCAATAAAACAGCATGTCTAGTGTCAGTTTTCTTTCTCACTGAGTGGTAAATGGACAAGTTAGTAGTCATTCGCCTACAGAATCCCCCCCCCGGGGGACATGGTTAGGTAGTTTCAAGCTAGCTGGTGATATCATTCAGTATGACATGTTTCAATAAGAGTCAGTGGCCTCACCAATAACCCATCTCCAAATGGTATGGCATGCTCTTTACACTTTCCAAGTGCAAAGTAATTTTACAAGGCTGGCAGGAGCCTTTGCTTGAACTCAATCTCGGGATTGACACGGAATTAGTGTAGTGAATCAACAGTCATCACATGTGACATGGATCGGTGCAGCTTTGTGGCTACATAAACTGAGCAGCTTCAGCCAGTGAGAATCACTGTGAACGAGTACAATAAAAGCTCGCTGTGTTTGGCCCATTTGTGATTTACCAATTATTTCCTATCACTCCGCTTTTTTTCGAGGGCGCTCCTCTAGACTTTGCATAACCAAGTGTGGCCTGAAAGGCAGCAGCGTGCTGATGCATGATTTCCAGTGGCTCCCTAGAAGCTCGACTGAATTGAATCCAGCCCAGGGGTCCATGCAGCCTTGTTAGTTTGACAGATTACCTTCACAGCCGTTGGATTACACAACCAATCTCGTCCACCCATTCAGGGGTGTTGTGTTTGACCTGATCCATTATGTGCTTGGAAGTGTGTTCTGAATAAACAGAGAACACATTTCGCAATGGATCCCTTTATTGGCGCATTAATAGACACGTACATAAGCGTGCAAGCAAACGGAGGAATCATCTTTGGCAAGCACAAGCAGTACGTGCTATCGGGTGCGGTCAAGAAGAGCTGGGCAGTAGCAACGAATCAACACGCATGTACGGATCAGTGCCAAAGTCTGAATGGTTAGAGCAAGCCATCGGTGGCATGGGTGCATAAGTGCGTGCATGCGTGTGTGATGGTAGCCGGGATCAAACGTCCGATCAATAAGTTTGCCTGGATTGCAATGACGCAGTCAGTAGTCTGACCAATAGTAGGACCACACAACAAGACAGACATTCTTGAAAGTACACGCACACTGTGAGCAGTTGATCCAAATCCTTTGCACACAGGGACACATGCCTGCAGTCGTACACGCAAGCACTTAGTTGACGTTAGTGGTGCTTCATACCGGACTTCACTGACCAATCAGGTTGTACCACGAGTTGAATGTCCTTGAGTGGATTTAATCCCATTGTACTTTTGACTTATGCTTTCGATTGCGTACACAGTGACCCACGCACTTGCTTACTTGTTTACGTTTCCACTCTCTTGCTTGTACTCACGTTCAGCTTACGTTGGTACTGAATACGCGTTCATCTGTTCAAGCGGCATTGCCTTCTGACTACCGAAACCACGACGCGACGGCTTGATTTCAGTACTACCCAATCAGCCTGAATATTGAGAATAGTACAATTGGCGTCGCGTCATGGAGATCAGCTTATTCTCCAGCAGTTGATAGCACAATGCTCCATTAGCAAAGATGGCATGGTTGTCAAACCCACGAAGGGGCTATACCAATTTTCCTTCTTTTAATTTAAGGTCGATGCAAAACGCCACGGGTAATTGCGGCTGTGATGAAAGCAGTAGTTCAGGAGTTGGGTATAAATCAGATGCACTTTTTAAGCCTAAGTGTACACTTCACTTGGCTGCCTTTAACGTCCGCACACTATGTTAGATAGGGCAACGAGCAACAGGCTTCCCTCGCTAGAACCCTTGACACTTTTAAAATAGATGTATGCAGTGTCTCTGAAACACGCATACAAGACCCCACTCTTGTGATCACTCTTCACACCTCAGAAAAAACCTCAACCTCTCACTTCACTCTTCGCTTGTCGGGCAATTTTGCCGTCTAGAGCTCGTGGTCAGGCTGGCGTTAGGATTGCCTTGAGCATGGAAGCTGAGCGTGCACTACTAGACTGGCTTCCAGTCAGCAGTCGTTTGTGTGCAGTTCGGTTGGACGGTTATGTTCATGTCAACAATAACAAACTGAAACGCCGATGTTTGTTCGTCGTGTCTGTGTATGCGCCGACTGACTGCGGCTCCTCTGAGACGAAGAACGAGTTCTATCAGGATTTGTCTCAGCTACTTCGATGCGTACGTTCAACTGACATGGTGGTCATTTCTGGGGACTTCAACGCCCGAATTGGCCGTTTGGAAGATTCCGAAAGGCACATCGGAGGCCCATTTGCTATCCCAGCCGATCGTACCGATAACGGAGATCGTCTTATTTATCTGTGTTCTGACCACAGATTGTTTCTGGAAAGTACGAACTTCTGCCATAAGAAGCGGCGTAGACTCACATGGCGTCCCCTTTCGTCTTCACAACGTTGGACTCAGATTGACCGTATTGTGATTGGTCACCGCTGGCGTGGAACAATTGAAGATTGTCACTCATTTTCGTCTGTGCCTGTGGACTTAGATCACGCCTTGATACGTGCTCGCTTCTGTTTACGTCTCGTCCGTGGTCGCACCAAAGTAAATGCCACGCGTACCGTGCAGTTGCTTTTGGACAATAACCAGCAACACGGTTTTAAGATGGAGCTGTCTACGCAGTTATCGATGCAGCCAGATGTTCAGGGCCCAAATGAACGGTGGCGACAGAGCAAGGAAGCTTTGTATACCGCTTCGAATGCCACCCAGAACTCTGGTTCAAGTCGGTCTCACAAACAATGGATATCTTCGACATCAGTTGCTCTGTTGGATACTCGCAGATCCGTCCCACCGGATGTCACATTCAATGAAGTGTGTAAATCCCTGAGACACCAACTGAGTAGGAGCCTGAGGAATGACCGTGAGAAGTGGTGGATTGTGAAATGTAGGGAAATGGAAAAAGTTACATCCGTTGGCAACGCTCACAACCTTTTCCGTTTGATTAGAGGTACCGGTCCACGGATGCGTGGTGTGAGTTAATTATGGAATCCGACGGCTCAGTGATTCACTCTCAGGGACGTCGTCTGGAGCGCTGGGCGGAGCACTTTAAGAAACAATTCAGTTGGCCAACTTCAACGGTGGACCTTCCAAATATACCTTCCAGCGAAACAATGCAGGTGGATATCACTCCTCCATCAGATATGGAGATTATGCGGGAGGTCGGTTACTTGAAAAGGTATAAATCCGCTGGACCGAATGGGTTGTCTTCTTCGTTTTTCAAGGATGGAGGCGAAGCTTTGGTTTCGGAGTTAACAAAACTCCTTCACATTATTTAAGATAGTGAGCAGATTCCCAGGGAATGGTGTGAATCAGTGATTGTGTCGATTTACAAGAAAGGTGACAGGTCCTCTTGTGAAAACCACAGAGGAATTAGCTTGGTAAGTATCGCGTCTAAACTGCTAACCGGTCTTATTCTCCACCGATTATCCAGTGTCCATGAAATGTGTGCGCGTGAGAATCAAGCCGGTTTCAGACCCGGGCGTGGTTGTCTCGACCACGTCTTTACTCTTCGACAAACCTTAGAGCACAGACACATCTTCCGTAGGCCCACAATCTGTGTCTTTCTTGATCTGAAAGTGGCATTCGACTCAGTCGACCACACAGTTCTCTGGCTCTGCCGATCTTTGCTCAGACAGTAAACTGTCTGAATTGGAATGTACGGACGATAGTGTTTTTCTGAGTGAAGACCCAGGTAAGCTGCAAGCTCTTTAAGATAGCCCTAACAACAGTGTAGGAATGTTTGGGATATGTTTTGCACCATCAAAGTGTAAAATGCTGTTGCAGGAATGGATTAGCTCAACACCAAACCTTGTGTTGGCCGGGGAAGCTCTAGCTAAAATGGATAAATTTTGTTACCTGGGAAGTTACATCTCACCAGGTGGACAGATACCAGATGAAGTGTCATCGTGTATACAGAAGGTGCGTTTGGCTTTTGCCAACCTCCGTCATCTGTGGCGTCGGCGTGACATCCGATTGTCCGTTGAGGGTAGAATGAACAGTGCGGTGGTTAGGCCAGTTCCCTTATACGGTTCAGAAACATGGCCATTGAGAGTAAAAGATAGGCGGAGACTGTCGGTGTTTGAGCACCGATATCTCCGTAGCATTACCCGAGTGTGGCGGGAACACCGTATCAGCAATGCTGAGGTTCGGCGTGAGGTGTTGGGAACAAGAGGTCAGCCTCTGGATCAAGTGCTGAATCTAAACAGGTTAAGGTGGTTGAGACATGTGGTACACATGCCTACCGATAGACTTTCTCAGCATACGCTGTTCTCTGAGGCAGGTGGTGATTGGAAGGTAGGTTTAGGTGGTCAGTCCATGACACGGCAAAAGGTATGAAAACCTCACCAGTGGACTTGGCCAAGTAGGACGTGTGAGAGCCGGGTTGGGGTTCATGTGACCCACCTACCAAATGGTTGAGGGCATTAGGTGAAATGGCCAGGTGTCGCTGCCAGTGGCGTAGTCGCATTCGGACTCTTTCCTTGTCGTCTTGATTTCCCCTTGATACTTCGACTTTTTGGATCTTTATCACTATGCTTCTATTCAGTTTGCCCTTTATTGGACTATACCGGAAGGTAGAAACCAAAACCGGAGGACAGAATTGCAAGGGTAATGGTTGAATGAACTGAACTGAACTGAACTGAACTGAACTGAACTGAACTGAACTGAACTGAACTGAACTGAACTGAACTGAACTGAACTGAACTGAACTGAACTGAACTGAACTGAACTGAACTGAACTGAACTGAACTGAACTGAACTGAACTGAACTGAACTGAACTGAACTGAACTGAACTGAACTGAACTGAACTGAACTGAACTGAACTGAACTGAACTGAACTGAACTGAACTGAACTGAACTGAACTGAACTGAACTGAACTGAACTGAACTGAACTGAACTGAACTGAACTGAAATGAACTGAACTGAACTGAACTGAACTGAACTGAACTGAACTGAACTGAACTGAACTGAACTGAACTGAACTGAACTGAACTGAACTGAACTGAACTGAACTGAACTGAACTGAACTGAACTGAAGTTGGTAGTTGATGGTGATCTTGTGTTCTGGAAGCGACGAGTTTTGCCTTACGGCCAGAGGGAAAACATTTTGAAGACGCTTACCAAGTGGGAACAAGTTGGTGTTATTACGTGTGATTTCATCCATGGGGGCGACTTCGACTGTCGTGGTGGTGTAGGATGACGGACACCTCGAATTTGAGGTGATTACTGGCTGACTTAGAATGCCCGCTTACGGAGATGCTCAACAACTACCGTGGAGCCGAAGAACTTCATAAAACGCATGTTAGATAGCTAGTGCTTCTCAGAAGTTGACCTGACGGATTCACACTAGCAAATTCCGTTGCACAAGGAGTCTAAACTACTAACAACTACCAACACTCCGTGGAGCATGTTGCAGTACAACTTCTTGCCCTTCGGTCTACTAGTGTCGTCCGGGATATGCCAGGCTGTAACAGATGAGGTAATATATTAGTGTCGATGGGAGTAACGGCACATCAGGATGATGTGCTTATTTTTGGATCCACAAAGAAGAAACACGACCACCAACTGAAGCAGCTGTTGGCGAGGTTTGTGGAAAGAAAAGTATCGATCAAATACACCTGGTGCAAACTCTTTGTCACCGAATTAAATTTCTCCGGTTTCACAGTCAATGCAAATAGGTGTCAACCCAATCCAGATCGTTTCAAATCACTGATTGGAATTGAGTCACGTGAAAATCAGTTGCACTTACCATCGTTCATCTGATGGCTACGGTACTACTCCAAATTTAACCCAAACTTTGCGACACGAGCCCTACCATTTTTCCCTGGCCCAATCGTCCGATATGTGGCAATGGGGTGAGCAATGTGAGAACACAGTTAACGGTTTTGTACAAAATATTGTCGAGTGACCAATGCTGGCCCCATAAACGCCGTCTGAACGGGCCATACTGATCTCCAATGAGTCCGAAGTTGGGATCGGAGCAAAGCTAGAACAGGATGGATGCTCACTAATCCTTCTCTCGCATCTTCTCAAAGCTGCCGAGGGGTTAGTCCCAGACTCAGGAGAAAGCTGTGACTGTTTTTCTTTGGGAGATACGTCGACTGCATACGTACTCATTTGGACTAAGGTTTACGATTGTTACCGACTGTCATGCCCTTCAGTTCTTATATAACCCAGATAAGTCCGTCGTCTGGTCCCCGCTTGCTGTGATTCCTCGATGGAGCCTTTGTCTTGGTTGCCTACGGTATTGTGCACGAGCCCACGAGATAACTCCACAAGCAGAATTCATATGTGATCTGTTGTTTTGGTACTAAATCGATATGGTTCGGAAACAGAGTTTTCTCTAGAGCTATTTTAGGGGCCACAGATCCCAAACTGAAGTAACCAATCACGGGTATTACCGGAAAAAAGATTTGGTAGATTTGGACGGAGAGAAAACGAGTGGTATTCAATTACAAGAAGCAGCTCACTGTAGAAGCACTCTTGTTGATCCATCACGACCTCGCTTTGTGGTGATAAAATGACGGCAATAGGTTAACAGCCAGTCCGCGTTCACTCACTCACTTCAATTCCTTCAACGAATTAGCACACTGTTCATTGCTGATGCTGTGGTTGTTACTTGGCCCTTTCACTCATTCGGGATTTAAACAGATTAAATAACATAGCGTGAAAAATTTCATCTGAGAATGGAACAAATAAATAAAACAGTTGAGGCAAGAATTCTTACAATGGTAAGCCGGTGGTCGCCGTATTCAGGTATACCCAATAAGGTTCGGTAGCCGGATGTCATGGAAACTGTCCCAGAGGCTTCTAACTCCCTGCACAGTTGAGCCCACTGTCTAATCCCCCCCCCCCCCCCCCGAGACAGTCTGTGGTGATTTCAGAGCTTCCGCTCGATGAGCTATAGTTTTGTGTTCAGGATCCAACCAATTAGAGGTGCCAACAATACATTCTCTGAATTAGAGGTAGCCTTACCTGATGTGGTGGAGCATATAGACTATTCACCAAAAGCAGTAAATTTTAATTGCTGAAAACCAACTGTGACCCACGCAGTGACAGCGAACGTGATTACCTTATGTGGAACGGATGCAGTGGTATCTAGCAAAGCATACAAATTTCGTCAAGGCATTCTCTGATGAAAAAAGAACTGGATGAAACTGAAATTGATATCAGTGACGCAAATGAACAGTTTTCTTACGTATAATTTTGAAAATCGGTATTATTTTGTTATGACTGAGTAGTTTTGTCGCTGTCCGAACCTATAGTTCCCACTAGACGACCTATCAGCCGGCATATCTGGATTACCATCACAGGTAACTGGCTCTTCTTGATACAACCGGTTCTCTTTATAACTGGCCACGCCTTGCTTCACGTCCAAAGGAATGTGGGGTTAATAAAGCTGATAGAATACACACTCGGTGTTCCGGTCTCGTTAGTCCTCGGGGGAGAGTAGTTCCAGTTATGAGTTCCTTCAATACGTACGGTGGTGCTGGTGGATTAGAGCACCACGCATCCTGAATCAACCTATCCTGGAAATTCTGTCTGCCTTGGAGACCGGGAAAGCTGCGCATGTGCATGCATAACGTACGGATTGTCGTTATTTATTATGATCCAAGACACCGTCACAGACCCAGAAATCAGTGCTAAAACGGTGTTCTAAACATATTCGAATAATGTTGATCAAACTCAGGCTATTTCTATTTTTGTGCCCACCAAGGTCACTTGGAGTATGCATACTACTTACTGAACAAGTAAGTAGTGGATTTGCTCAAAAACGACTATGGACAATCGTGGAGTGACAATGAAAGCGACTACGTCAGAGAGACCAAAAGTAACAAAATAAAAGAAAGCAAACGAACCACACGATTGCAACCTGGATAATGACTACCTTCAAGTGGACCGGACGGAGGCTATGCAAATAAGCATTGTTGTTGTATGTGATTGATTTCTGCAAGACCTTACTTACTAGGGATCTATGGTGGTAAATGGCCTTAGTTTTCGGGATCAGATAAAAACTGTCAATTCTCTCAAATTGTATTCTACCAGGCAAGTGGTCGAAACATATCGATTATAATTAACAGCTTTTTATCCGTACTATTAGATCCTCTGGTTAGGTATTGTGACCCTGGTAAGAGACTGCGAGCACGCGAAAAAGGACGTGCTGGTGTGGATAATAACATTGAAGGCTGATTCAGGATGTAAATAACCGAGAATTGCTCTGCAGCCATATTATTCATAGCTTTCAATTTAGGACCAACTGGGTGCTATCAGTTCATGCAATAACCATTATTCAGCATAGTTACATGTACATATGGGGTAACGTTTATTAGGTCGCAAGAGTGAATGCCAAAAGTACAAACATTTACCATTACAATCTGACTTTACGGAATACCGGTGACACCTAGTCCACCAGCAGATTGCTCTCCATGAAGTAGATATGTGCCTATGATTTGCGCGAACTAATAGGATTTCTTTCAGTTTGGCAACCGTTCTGGAGATCTGAAGTTGGGCACGGTTAATATGGTAGGTGGACTGTGTGAATGCGTGTTTCTAATTGAAAAATTTCCGACCTAGCCCAGAGAAGAGGTCAGAACACAATAACGTAGGAGTTTGGAGAGTATTTGACAGAAATAAAAAGTGCATTCGCCAATCGGTAATCCACAGATTATTGCATACCCGAGGTCCAGCTATTCACTTTTTAATTGGCTCCTTAATATCTTCTCTCGTAAAAGTTTAACCTTCATATCTTCTCAGTTGTGGTTTGATTTGCAATGGTCGTGTGAACCTGCCGTTGCGACGTGGATATCTGCTTATAAGGGAAAGACCGTTGTGTTGGGTAACTAGATCCAACGTGTGGGTTTGTATTGTTCGTGTCTATGCTGTCCGTGTTAGAGTATCGTCTAACCACGCGTGAGAGTGACCTTCGGGGTCGTGTTCAGAAAGTCCATTTAAAATGTACATCTTTTGAAGCTGATTCACGTGCCTGATCCACCGTTCAAGTTCCGAGTTGCAGCTCCTAAACAACTTGTCCTGTCTTTCCTGTCATCTTCCCGAAATTCTCGTAGGATGACGCTGTCTGAAGTCTTTTACGTAAACATTATTGACCACACTGAATCCACGTTTGAGCTGTTGTGATGGAACTTCTGATTTCCCCAAGTGCTGATTCTCTGCTGGCGGTTTAGGAAGCATCATTTCATACTTGGCCCTTATTTTCCGCCCAAAGAAGCATTCGCTAGATGATACACCCGGTGGAAGATTTCGATTAGGGGTGATTCTATAATTAAAACAGGTTAATGATGTTTTCCATCTGCTGCTCATCCAGGTAATTTTGTGTCTTTTTAACGTAGCAACAAATATTTCCACTTGACCGTTTGATTGTGGATGGTACGGTGGAATTCGTATGTGCACAATACCACTTAACCAAACAAAATTCAGAAGATTCCGTGGATGTAAATTGAACACCAGTATCTGAAACGAGTATCTCTGGGAAACCTAATCAGCAGAATATAGTTCTGCAGTAACGAATTGTAAACCGGCTAGTGGGTCTTTGTGCGATACCGACTTCTGGCCACTTTGATCTACAATCCACCAGAAGTAGGAGGTGGACAGCACGAATCTGTCCAGAAAAACCAACATAAACACAGTTCCATGGATTTGGTGTCAATAGCTATGACGGTAGCTCAAGTTGTGGTGGTGATTTCAAAACTCCTGTGTCATAGATGCACTCTCTGATCAATTCTTGGATATCTTGTTCCATAAAAGACCAGTGAATGTCGTTGCACATCAAGGATTTCTTTTTGTTTAGTACTGGATGTACTCCGGGAAAGCGTCTCCAGATATTAGACATGATTGATTTCGGAATAATTATTCTTTCTACGAAAAGAAGGCAGTCATCTGCGTTCGATAGCGAATCGCGTCGTCAGAAGAACTCGCGAATCTATGGTTTAGTGATTTTCTTTCGCCACGCGTGCTTCAGAAAGTTCCTTATGTCATAGATGGCGTTGTCAGTATTAGTGGCTTTTTCATCATGCCCGCCGTTGTTGTTAGGTATGAAATAACATTTTCGAGCACTTACTGAACCTCTTTCTCAATGTCGACGGAAGCGATAACCAATTCACCATCAATCTTCATTCTGTACCGATATCAAGGGAGAAAATTCATCGACTTGCCCATTTCCGAGGCGGACTTACGTTGAATCTGGAGGTTACGTCCCAATAAAATAGTAGTCCACCTTTGTAGGTGGTTAGCTGGATGAACCGGTATACCCTTCTTGTTGTTAAAATAGCTAGAAGTGGTTTGTGGTCGGTTTGAAGGATGAACTTCCGTCCCCGAATTATTTTATGAAATTTATGTATTGCATAGATAGTCACTAAAGCCTCCTTCTCGATTTGGTTGTAAGAATGTTCAGAAAAAGATAACTGTCTTGAAGCATGTGTGATAGCTTCCTGAGAACATCCGACAACCGGTTCAGGAGTACTGCTCCCATACCGTAATTAGAGGCTTCTGCTGCTGTGATAGTGTCAAGTGATGGAGACAACAAAATCTTTTTGATTGAGTCAAGAACATGTTGACAATCATGTATCCATTCCCACTGACCAGAAGTGGAAAGTAGTTTATTTAAAGGAGCTCGAAATACGTGTACGTTAGACACAAACTAATCATAATAACTGGCCATGCCTAAAAATGATGGAAGTGTACGGATGCCACTGGGTTCTGGCAGATCACAAATGAGTTTCACTTTCTCTGGGTCCGGATACCTGATATTTGCACCAGCAATGAAACCCAGATACCTAAAACAATTAATGAGAAAAGAACATGTAAATGTGAAAACCAAACTGTTGTATGCGATTCAATAACTTTTTCAGAATGTGGAAACACTCATGAATGTTTGTGCTAACAACGATAGTGTTATCCATATGAGATGTTGTCAAAGGCAGCCTCACAAGCGGTGTGTCCACAACTTACTGAAATATGGCAGGGGCACATTTTACACCGGAAGGGTAATCTGTCGTATCTGTAATGCCCTTTGTGTGTATTTATGGTCAATAATTATTTCGATTCCTCTTGGAATTCTACCAGAAGATAAGTATCGGAAAAATCGATCTTGGAAAATATGCTTCCACCATTCAATTTGGCGAAAGTATCCTCGGGACCAGGTAGAGGATACTGATGTGTCTCCAAAGCATCACTCAAACACGTTGAAGAGTCTGTGCGAATGCGCAATATACCTTTTGGTTTCTTCAAAACTACTATCGGTACTGCTCACTCTGAATGGTTTACCGGGCTAATGAAACCAGCTTCCTGCAGGCGGGTTAAGTCTTCGCCAATCCGGTCACCGGCAGCATATGGAACGGGTCTCTACGGTCGGTGCATGATTCCAGACTTTTGGAGAAAATAATGTTATGTTCGTGCAATGACCGGATTGCTCGAAGTGAAATCAGAAATCACACCAACTGGCGCTGAAATTTACCGTTGTTTAGCCTATAAAATGGGATTTGTATATAGGCATGAAATACGGAGGAGAACGCATTCACACACAAATTCTGATCCATCAGCAGTGCGACTGGTGGGCACAAGCGTGCCAGACACTGTCACGTGATATGGAATTAGATCATGTGCGCGAGATAAGCGTACTGCGATTATCAATATCCACGGTTGGACTGACATGAGTCATGCGCGCATGGCGCATTTCTTTGAGAGCGGAAAAGCATGGATGCAGATGGGAGTGTATGTTGAACAAATAAATACTGATTGATCCGAATGGGTTTTCTCGAACAGCATATGAATGGGACGGAATCACCACAGTTCCGTTTGCAATTTTGAAAGAAGTTGAGTTACACTCCCACTTTCTTCGAGAGAATAAGGTTTCGGCTTTTTGAATGATGAAACGTTATTCAGAACGTTGCTGTTTAAATGACAAAATTTGTTAGCAGGTGTATTCTATAGTTCCATTATGTCGATCCATTTCAATCCAATCAGATTACGCGAGCAACCTTCAACAATGTATGCCGGTGCGGGATAATCTTTTGCAGCGAAAGTTACGTTCACATCTCACTATTCCCGCAATAACCATTAGGTTATCTGAAGCATGGTATGCTACGTTGCATGTTGGTTGGAGAGTCCGGCAACCTAGAGCTTGCAATAAAGACTACGTCAAAATGGTTTTATCGGAGCCCGAATCATATTGAAAGACAAGCGGAACATCGTTCATAGTGCATAAAGCATTTACTTGACTTGACATAAATTTGCATCCGGACGGAAATTCGGTGGTAGAGGACAGAACCACACTGGAGTCATCAAACAGTTCTGCATGACTCGCTAACATTTCAGGGTACCTTCGGTTCTGTTCGGAGTGTGTTTGTTTGTACGGATAACATTTTGTTGTGTTCTTTTTACTACCGAAAATTGCAGATTCGGTTAGCCTGGGGGTAAAATTTCACAAAAAGCCGGTCTCCGCATTTCCAGCATGCGGTGTGTTTTGGTTGATGGCTTTGTGACAAATTATGAGCTTTTCGTTGGCGTGTTACAACTTTCAATCATTTAACGTCTGTGGATACTGGTCCCTTCACAATCAGTTCTGAATCTACTTTATGTTTGCGGTTCTCTGACATTCTTCAGTTATGGTCTGAAGGGTAAGGCCCAGGAAGCTTTCCAAATGAAGGAGTACATGATGGGGTATGTTCGCATCAGATTGCGATTGTAAACCACTGACAAGCAAAAACATTTGTACTGATCTATTGATAGGTCCTTCAGCTTGAACCTTTTGGCTTCGAGGTTGATTTCCTCTGCATATGCCACAAAATCCCCTGTTTGTGTCTAACAAGTAGCCACTTAAGTCGCGGGTGTGTGTGTGACCGTGCGGAGAATATTCGTATGAGACACTTTACTGTTTGCCGAAGTGTTACACCGGCTGGTTTTGAGGCAAGATGAAGTTGGCATACCACTGGTACTCCTCTGGGGCAAGTTTGCTCGTATGTAGCCTGACTTTTTCGGTATCTTCCCATGAAGCACAATCCACACTGAATAAATTCGCAAGTCTTGCATACCGGGATTCGAATGTGATCTTTGCTTCTGGATCAACTCTGAATTCTGTAATGGAATTGGCGAGATTATCACTTGTTAGGCCCGCATTTTTTGTCTGATGCAATGAACACGGATTCGTTTGTCTTGCCAACGATTCAATGAGTTTCGTTTTTGCTTGGATCATTTGTGCGAAATTACCCATGTGGTTGGACATGATTCTGTTTTGATGTGAGCGCGAGGACTCGTCGCCGTCGCCACTACTGATGAATTTGCAAACTGGTAACCTAAAGAAGACTACTTTATCAATTCCGTGAAAAATTCTCTTAGTCCCACAGACACGGATAATGTGTGACCGGATCAGTGTTGTCAGTATGAAGTTTGACGTTACAGTTCTCACGAGCCCCACTGAATTCTTCAACCGTGATTCATCCAGTTCCAGTTCCCTGTAGTGACTCGTTCATTTAAGTGTAAATCTCTATCGTAATTCATCAATTTCTAGTTTAGTTTTTCTCTTGGCCATCATCAGAGGAAATGTGCATCACTCTAGATGAAACCACTCTTTTTGGCCCTTTAAGGTGTACGAGTCATCAGCTGTTGTTCGTTTTTTGCTATGTCAAGGGCTTTCACACAGACAAAGGGTCATGAACAACTAAACCACCGATTTGGCGCCTTCACGCTCGTAGACAAGTCGGCGAACTGTGTAAACCCGTGACTTCTGGAAGTAGTCTAAATAATCCTGATATACGTTCGTTTTTGTTGTTCAAATCCGAAATATGGTCACAAACATGCTCCCGAAAAAATACAATTCCATCTCTGTTGGGTGATTGAATCAGTTACATGATGCTTACCCATGCACAGTGAGCATTCGTCTGTGATCCACTCCTGCCCTGTTCGTCTTACACTTGCACATCCGATACCTGTCTGTACTACGATTAGCACTGTCCAATTCCACCAGTCACATGCGGATTACTTCGTGTCAAACTGATATTGATTGACAGCTTAAGTCTGCTAGGACATTCATGTTCTTGCACTGATGCTCGTATTTGCCTTTCGTTGATTCTGGCTGCGCGATCCTCGCTCGTGTGCCTTCGTGCTATCTACTGAGTTTGGGACAATTTTATTTCAAACTCAGCTTCGTAGAATACATTCAGAAAATACAAGGGCAAATCCATTTACAGTCCACACTGTTATGTCACAGTGTCAGAACCGCGCGAGTATCCGCGATCAGTTATGATTAGCTAATTCCCAAGGGAAAATTCGCGAACCCTGGACCACATTTTTTTGGAGGAGAGGGGGAGGGTTCGATTGTACTTTCCTTGAAGCAATGCTGTGATCAGTTCACACTTGTGAGTTTCACAGGGAAAATGAAAATAGAGGAGCTTTTCTTATAGCACTATGTCTAAAATAACGAAATAAAATCAATCTAACTGCGCCTATTTGAGTAAAATATTCTTCAGGACAGCTTACTTACTTGAATCATAATCAATCATTTTGTTTTGAGCAATTTTACCCTCGGTCTTGATAAGGCCAATTCTTCTCCGGATTCGACAACTCATAGATTTCCAAACAAAACAAAAGTTGTTATTCTTTGGAAAAGAAACTGCATTATCAAGTTTTACCCCAACAAAATGAAGGCAATTTGACTTAAGTATTTCACTAAAATTCCCCCTGAAATGTCCAGCTTCTAACCACTTTCTTAAATCTAGCTTCGTTCCACGCATCATTAGAAATAACACTAATCGACCCAGGGTTTGACTGAATTAGGTTAGTGATTGAGTGCGAGCGTTGACAGAATCCGTTGACCTCCGAATTCGTCAACTGCGGTCTACACGAGTATGGTGATTAGAACAGTGTGGGCAAATGATGTAGCCTTGAGAACCCGTGGGGGGATAGGAGAATAGCTTACCACTGACGTATTTTGCCTACCGTTTCTGGTCACAGTTGACCTTCCCCGTTTCAACAGCCAATCCGTTGCAACGACAGTCTGTGTGTCTATCCCTCGCCGGATTATTTTCATTGGTCTACCTAAGTTTCCTCAAACGGACCTGTCTGTTCTGTAACTTGACCGGATCTATGCGGGGAGAGTCCAGACGACAAAGCAATGATAGTAGATAATCCTTAGAACAATACACGTGATCTGAAGACTCTGTTCCCACTTAATTCTCGTGACGCAAGACCTCGGGTGTATTCATGATCCCCGTGAATTTACTTTGTTCGGGTCATATTCCCATGATAACATTCAGATTTAAAAAAATGACCTAGCCATCTGTTGACGTGACGATTTTAAGTCCTATGTCGCCCAGTGAATGGCTTGTGGGCTATGTATGTGGGTGCCTGCTCCTCACCACTCTTGGATTTCCAACACCGGTTCATTCGATCGATTCGACTCAAGAGGACCGTGTAGAGGGAACCGATGATGATGCACGTGAGTTCATCTCAGACGGATGCACAGATGTTATTTTTTTAAATTTTTTCTAGCCTGGGCGTTATAATTTCATAGTTGACTGAGCTAAAATTGATACGTGCTGACTTGTCAGTTTTCATCGTGAAGAAGTTTCATTGTTTCACTGTTTCGCACTTATTGCGTTTTATTAACCTTTTGCTCCTGATAGAAACTGATGAGTTTTAGCTACAAACAAAATGAAATAATTCAACAGTCACCGATTATTAAGCGAATATGCTACGCTTGCACACATTCGGCGTTGTTCATAAATACGACTCATAATATTGACTGAAAGGTGCAAAACTTAAAAAAGGACATTCAGGTTCCCCAAATAAAGTCTTCTAAAAGAATTTTGGGCTAATGATATCATGCACGAAACGATAATGAGTTTAAAAGTGATGCAGATCGTGTAGCTGAGTAGCCTTATCGTACATCAGTTTGTAAACTCCCACGAGCCTCCTTCGTTCACAGTATTCTAAATCTAAAGGTTTGCTCTAAGATACTGGTGCTGTCTCGCGTTACAGCGTTGATATTCGCCAGACTGGCTTTATGCGAGCAAACTGGAGGAAATGGCTAAAGTGTTTTCTTGGTTACATTGAGAATAACATCCCCACTTTTGTGGCGAATTTTGTTTGAATTCGCAAATATTAAGCGTATAAAGAGGTTGACTAAGGTTGTATCTATTGACGGCCATAGCTGCATCCGTGCAGCTTGCTGTTATTGCTGACGTAACGGCTGTTATCTCGGAAATACTTTTCCTGATGGAAACATTCTGAAGTTGTCAGGAGCTCTGCTCCTATGAGCGGAATAAGCTAAATGGACTGTTTAATGTGAAGGAAAGTACGTTAAAACTGGGAATCAAGACAATTGGTCAGAATGGCCTTACTGATATCTATAATTGGCATATAAAGTTCACAGTTTCGCACAGTGGCACATTGATAAATAGTGGATTGCCGTCAAAGAAACATATTACTTTTCCGAATGGATCACTCTTAGACAAAAGGTCATGAAACTGAATCGAGTCAAGTAACGTGAATATTGAGGCATTTACGTACTGGTTGAAGAAGTTCGATCAGCCACTGAGCTGGTTTGTGATGATATAGTGCGCAACGGAACATCTGCTTTATGTGTATTTGGCAAAGCGTTCAAAACTAGTGTGTGACAAACTACAGGTTTCCGTTTTTTATTTGCAGTCCTATGATAAATCCCTGCACAAAGAATCGTAACTCACGTGTGATTTGTCTCTCAATCAGTTGTACGACGTTTTGGTCGGAGTCTGATTTAAATTTATCATTATCATCCAAGATGTTTATTATTTTGGTATATAATCTTCCTTTCCCACAATGGCAACGCCTTGCTCTTTGTCGGGTTTGAGCACCAGCAAATTAGGGTTGTCCCATAGCTGCTTAGAAATTGGTTTTATGTACACGATTGCTGGCAAAACATGGCGTAATGAATAAGGCAAGACGGGTAAGGAACATCTGTGTTTGAAGAGCCAAACAAATTCAGTCGGCAGAACATGTGCAATCGTCTGTATAGTCCCTTTCCCAGACCACGGTGCAGCAACATCGATCTTCTGGCTACCTGAGTATTTCTGCTCTGTTTTGGCCGGATGTCCACCGCTTTTAAGCTTATTCTTTTGAGCGCCATTCCCGTTTCGTTGGTCCGACTGATCTGGTTGATAGCTTAATCAGTAGCCACTTACCTGGCCTATCTTTCCAATTGCATCAGATCCTGCTGAGTCCCATTGACGACTCTGCATGATTCTTTTTGTTTGTTGTGGGAAGTTTCCGATATATTCACCACCCCTGCTCTGGTCTGCGGCTATCAAATGATTAACCCGGTCGATTTGACATTCGTTCTGTTCTGTTGCCACAGTGGTTCCCGCTAAAATGGTACGAAGATAATCCGTTTATTCCGTACGTAAGTAAGAGCGCAAAAGAACGAGAGCAACTGTTCTCGCAAACGCAAGTGGCACATACAATCGGTTGTTGCCAAGCGGGGCCTTTTGGCAGACAACGAATCAGCAAGTAGGTATGGCTCGGCGCCGAAGTTGCATTGGTTGGAACAAACTGTTCGTAGTATGAGCGCGTTCAAGGTGATATGCGTGCGTGCGTGCGTTATAGCAGGCAGGGTCGACCAACCGATCAAAAGCACATCGATCTCGACGAAATGCAGTCAGAGGCTTGACCAAAGGTAAAACCACACAATAAGTGGTAATGCTGCGGTTGTCAGGATACCCTGTAGTTGAACAGGTGTACCGAGAAATCTGTGGGCTGGGTCCTATTTTGGCTGATATTCTCATGGATGTAATCGAGGTACGACTGGACGCGGCGATAAAAAGAACAGTTGTGTACAGGAGATAGACAATGTACTCATTGTGGTGAATCGTGTAGAAGATATCGGAGATTTACTAAAGGAATTCAACGGAACATATCCAAAGTTGGAGTTCACGTGTGAACTGAAACAGCAAGTGCGTCACTCTTTCTCGATGTTTTATAAACCCCAGGAGGGAAAGTATCTATTCAGCGATCCACTTTTCGTAAGAAGACTTGGTCTGGGCAGTAATTCTATTTCAACAGATTCTCACCAACAGAACATTAGGGAGCTCTGGTCCGAACCTTATTCCTCAGGACAAGACAAATGTGTACAGAAGATAGTTTATCAAACGAAGGGGCTGTAGGATTCTCCAAAATTAAGTCAAGAGCTGCTTCAGTAAAAAGTCAATAGCCCGTGGTCCTCGGTTCGTGACACGATAAAAATTATACTCGGTCGAGCGCAAAGGAGAAGAACTCGAACATTGGAGCATGGTAACGTGTGTATTGGTGGAACACAACAACGTGCGGACAGTGTATACAGGCGGAACAAATGGGGCCACCAAATTCAGTAGTAATTTAGATAAGCAAATTTATCAGTGTAAGTGCTACGTCGGTAGCATTACAGAGTTCTCCCCCTAGAAGGCCGACGCGGTTGGGCTTCAATCCGTGATGGGTACGTCGGCTTTGGTGGCGAGAGACGTTTTTCGCGCCGCCTGCCGCGATCGAACATGACAATGAAGCTTAGGCCGTTCTCCATGAGTCATACTGGCCGCTGTGCATCGATCGCAAAATTGCATCCTCCTCAACAGTGAATCCGACCTGAGTAGATTCTGCTTGCGACTTTGCAGAGTGATGGTCGTGTTTTTATATTTATCGTTGGCACGTCCCAAGGTTCAGTTTGCCCGTAGTGGTTATTGCCTTGGTAAACGATCCAGCGTTTGGCGTCAAATGAGTCCAGCCACGATCCAGTGTGCATTGTGTTCGAGCCATACGAGAAGTCCATGAGATTTTGTACGTCGGGAAGAGCCCGAAGGCAAGAAACGCAAGAAATTTGCGCCTCGGGGAGCGGATGGATATTCGGCTGGAAAGGAAATGCCAAAGCAAAGTAGGCTACTGTCACTCCTCGTGCAATGAACCACGTGGCCCCACAGTCAAGCATTACTAAACTATATACAAAAGGAATATGGGAAGTAGCTGTAAATATATACTACGGTTCCGTGCATTCGAACAAGCAGACAAGGTTGTCCGCGTAATCTACGTCACATAACTTTTCACTATTTCCTAGTTGGATACCCACATCCTGAATATTTCGTAAGGCCTTCTGCCTTATCTCATTGATGGTGAAGTTAAACAGGAATGGAGAAATGGGAAATCCTTGTCGAACACCACTGGTCGTTTCGAACTGACCGGATAGTTCACCGTCAACTCTAACGCGGCCAGAAGTATGAGAATACAATGATCTCAGTAGGTTCATGAACTTCTGTGGCATACCTTTTCGATGAAGAGTACTGAAAAGCGCTGTTCGATCACCTGAATCGAAGGAGCCTTTCAAGTCTAAGAAAATCATTTTTGTCGGTCGGCGGTGCGTGTGACGCATTTCAAGTAGTCGGCGAAGAGTAGAAATCTGGTCGATGCATCCTCGACCTGGGCGGAATCCAGCCTGCAGTTCGTGGGCATTCCTCTCGCGAGCTGGTGTAGGACGGTGCAGTAGAATTGAGGCTAATACTTTGGTGATTATCGGAATTAAGCTAATCCCACGCTGGTTACTACAGTCATTGCGTATTCCCTTCTTGAAGATGGGAACAATCAACGACTTACTCCATATTAACGGAATTCGCTCCGCGTTCCAAATGTCACGGTGCAAAGCGGTAAATGATTTTATCAAAATATTTCCACCCAGTTTGAAAAGAACTGGGGGAATTTCGTCGGGACCTGCCGCTTTCCCTCTCTTTAGTGATCGAATACATGACTCTACTTCTACTTCCGATGGGGGCTCAAGTGATACCACCCAAGTAGTCACAGTTGTTGACACAGGAGTAACTACACTAGCGTGCGGCCAGCTAAACTGTTCCTTGAAGTATTCGGCCCAACGGTCAGGCCTTTGCTGTTTGTTATGAATGGGTTCTCCATTTCTATCGCAAATCGTTTCACTGACCTGGGTGCGCCGTCCACCGGTGTCACGAATACGTTTGAACAGTCTTTGACTGTTACCTGAAGCAGTTGCTATTTCCATTTCCTCGGCTATCTTGACCCACCAATTTTCTCTATCATTCTTAGGCTTTTTCTAGCCTGCCTTTGTAGTTTTCTACGTATCTTATTCATTTCCCTACAGTTCGAGAGCTGACGCTTTGTGGATCCTAGTTTATGTGCTAACTTCTGCTCTTAACGGGTGTGTAGTTCTGGGTCAGTTGGTGATGGAATCGCTCCACCATGCCATTAACCTGAAGAAGATAGTCCGTCGTTTTGTTGTGTGTGTGTAGTAGCTCTTGGAAACCAGCGTCAAAATGAGAACCTCGGTCAGTGGTCACGATAGCATGGCAACCGAATTGACTTACCCAGTCAGAAATGCTTTTGCAAGTTCATCTGAGGTAGGACGGGGAATAGATATGGCCTATGGCCAGCGAGTGAAACGATCTCCACATGTGAGGATGTAGACGTAACCGTTTGATGGTGGGAGGGGCCTCACAAGATCCACATGCACGTGATGAAAACGTGCGTCTGGCTCAGAGAATATACCTGATGCAAATATAGTGTGACGATGTATTTTACCGCGTTGGCACATAAGACAAGCACGGGCCAAAAGAACTACGTCGCTTTTGACTCAAGACCAAACGAATCGCTCGGTGATTTGTTTCACTGAGATGGTCACCCCAGGGTGTGATAAGTTTTGGAGACTGATAAAAACTTTTCGGCAAATATTGGCAGGACCTAGTGGTCGGGGTCTACTCTGTGATACATCCCAAATAATAGTTACGTCTAATGTTTGAAGATTTACCAGCACTGGATGCAGGGAGCTGCTGTTTTGTAACTGCTCCACCTCAAGATCTGTTGTTTGGGCTGTGGCTATTGCTCCTAGATCTATGCCCACGGTCAGTGGTTCATCCTCCTTTTTTTGGGGGCGTGAGAGTGCGTTTGTTAAGGGATTGTGTACCCCAGAGACGTAGTAAACTGCGAAACATAGTCTAAGTGGAGAATCTCGAGTGGCGAATATTGATGAGAAGCTGGTTGGAGACCATACACTAGTGGTTTATGGTGTGTGAACACTGTGAACGTTTGGCCCTGGAGTGTATGTCGGAAGTGTCGGATACCCAAATAAATTACCAGTAATTATCTGTTGAAGGTACTACATCGGGTTTTCGCAGGTTGGACAGGAAAGCTATTGGTTGCTGTGAGTTATTGAAGAATTGTTGCAACACTGATCCAACAGCCGTGTCTGAAGCGTCTGTCCCTAATGCCAGAGGAGCGGAAGATCCGAGGTGTGCAAAGAGTGCCATATGGGTGATAGCTATCTTGATTGAAGTAAATAAGGCCGGTGCAGTGTCGGGAAATATGAATTTCCGCTGATCTTCACGTAGAGGGGCTGCGAGGGGCTGCATTATTTCGGCGCAGAGGAGATGAATCGGTGATGGAAACTAACCAAGCCAGAAAATTGGCGCAACTACCGGTAAGAGTGAGGTTCAGGATAGTCGCAAATTGCCGCCACTTTGTCTGGAAGGGGCTGTACGCCCGAGGCTGAAATGTCGTGACCTATGAATGTGATCGTAGACCTACCTAGTTCGCATTTGGCGGGGTTTATGGTTACACTGTGTTTGCTATGGTGGTCAAAAGGAGCGTACAGGTTTGCCATATGCTCTTTATTCATAAGAACTTACAACCCAAATATCCTCTAAGTACACACAGACATTTTTTTAAAGGGCGAGTCGCTTCACGCATCAACTTATAGGGGGTTTGGGCTACATTACTGAGCTCAAACTGCATGCACAAAAACTCGAATAGTCCGAATGGAGTTGTGATAGCGGTTTGAGGTATGCCAAACTCAGCTTCTGGGATTCGGTGGTAGGCTCTAACTGAGTCTATGCGGCCCGGAAGAAGTTAGGTCTTGAATATGTGGAATGGGGCACCTATCTGGGATCGCAGTTTGATCGAGGGCCCTATGGTCGTCACAGGGACGCCAGTTGCCAT
Source organism: Fasciola hepatica (assembly GCA_948099385.1). Taxonomy (NCBI): domain Eukaryota; kingdom Metazoa; phylum Platyhelminthes; class Trematoda; order Plagiorchiida; family Fasciolidae; genus Fasciola; species Fasciola hepatica. Next base: position 842,808 of record CANUEZ040000112.1, on the reverse strand, counting down.
TCCGTCATGGGACCATGTGAAGAGGTGAGGCCCAAGAATTACTGGAAGAGCGTACTATGCCTAATTCTAGCATGTGTTCAAACTCAGCTTGTGCTACACAGAGCTTGTCTGGTTCCAAGAGACGGGGTTGCCTAAAAGCTGCGGCCGTTTAGTGACCATGTGGAGATTTACATTAGTAGTCACCGCACGGGAGGGTCCGGACTGCCTTAACATTGCCGGGTAAGCTGAAAGGAGTTCTGTGTATAGGTGTTGGGCCCGAGGTTCGGTGTGTAGGGGCGTGATGTGATTCACGGAGGAATACGTACCGGTTACGGAGAAAATCCTGGCGGTCGATAACTCTCCGATATCGTGCATCAACCAAGAGGTCGAAATGGTCAAGGAAATCGATACCTGGTATGGGATAGGGGAAATCTGCTACCCAAAAACACCCAGCGGAAGGTGCGACGCAGGCTCAAGTTGAGCGAAAGGGATTTACGGCCGCAAGCAGCAATAGGGGTGCCGCCGGCTACATGTAGTTGTTGGTTTGTTAGGATGGTTGCACCACCTGCTTATATGGGAATGACGCTAACTGCTGAACCGGTGTCAATTAGGAACAGGTTATTGAAAGCTAAATCTCGAACATGCAACAGACGACTGCTATTATGGCTACCGACTGCGACAGTCGTCGGAACGCGTCGGGACATCAGTTTCCCTGTTTGGCACCCGGTAAGGTGCAACCGGTTCCGCAGTGCCGAGCCTTCTTTCCAAACCGTTTGTGATATCGAAAGTACTCAAATCAAGATGGACTAAAGGAATGATCAGGGGAGGGGCTTCTGAGGCGTTCGCGTCGGCCAGAGTTGAGATAAGATTTCTGGTCAGTGCAGTGAGAACAGCCAGAAATGGAGAAAAGTCTGAAAGCGCACTCGAATGCAGCAACCAAGGCGTCCTCGGAGTGGGTTCCTGCAGTGGGAGCAGTGATCTGGGGGATACTCGAGTTTGTTTCGGCAGAAATTTGTGGTTGGTAGCGTTTCATAATACCGTCCGATGGTTTTGCCGCTTTTGTGAATTTAAGATGACTGAAAGCCTCGAGGAGTGCTTGAATTTAACTTGGTTTTCGCTATACCCAGAACTCCTTAGGGAATTTTTCCTCTAAAAGTTACCCTGCCAGCTGCTGTAATACCCTCAGTAATGCAGAGCGCTATTGGCCACCTTACTCAGCCCCTTGCATTAGCCGCTCAATCCTGAAGATTCTGACGACAAAAGACTGGAAATTACCATTTCTTTCAGGACTGTGTAAGAATAGTCACCGAAAATTGCGTGACGTATCTGGGCAGCAACATCACGGGGAAGACGGATTATACTCCACAGGTAACGAGCACGCTCGCTCGTAATGCTATGTGTATCAAACTCTGCTTCTGGCATACGAAATCAGAGCTAAAGTTCATCAATGGAAGACCCAAGGACATCTACGGAGGCTGTTAAAATCTAACGGTTCTGGGTCAGGCTTACGGTCATTGCTAGCCATAAGTACCGTGGTCTATCTAGTGTGAATCGAGTAACCGTACAACGACACTTCTGATATTGATATATAAAAAACACAAGACTATAGCATTTTAAAAGTGTTGGGGACTTACCGCGTGTACGGCGGAAAATGTATAAATATAAACAGATAAATGTGATTCAGTGAATTACCAGAGTCCTCCGTGGAATGAATTTGTTTTTCGGGCTCACCATTTTGGAACCTGCTCCCGTATAGAGTCTATAGCCCTTGGTCCTCGGTTCGTGACACGATAGAAATTATACTCGGTCGCGCGCAAAAGAGAAGAACTCGAACATTGGAGCATGGTAACGTGTGTATTGGTGGAACACAACAACGTGCGGACAGTGTATACAGGCGGAACAAATGAGGCCACCAAATTCAGTAATAGTCTAGATAAACAAATTTGTTAGTGTGTATATGTGCCTGTCACATCGTTAGCACCAAGGAGCAATTATGCACGCCACATTAGGTTTCCTCACTCACCTACTCGTTTTGATAGTCAGATAGGAAACCAGACCCAGTCAACTTTTCCTTGGATGTCTAAAAAAGACGTATGCGTATCTCTCTTTCAAAGGAGAGCCAATAACACGGCTTATTGTTCAACGCATCAAAAATGCAATAAATACTATGCTGCTTTACTATGTTTTCTCTCATTCACGCAGCGCCTCTCCACATCCCCACTCAAAGATCGCCATTCGGTCCAATCTACATCCCACTGCGTCTACAACTTCTCTTACTGCTACAACGAAACATACATCGGTAGGACCGACCGATCACTGCGAACTAGAATGGCTGGACACATTCCGAAGTACATACATGTCTCGATGACTCAGTCTAGCTCATAACAATCGACTGGATCACGTAGTTTGACCTCGACCATTGCTTACCACGTGATAGAAAAGTGAATACACAGTAGATCCGGCGAAGGCATTCTAGATCTTGTTACATCATCGCAACAAACACGGAGGCTTTATCGACCGCTCACCCTTAACCCATACCGCTTACCCTACCGCGGATTTCACCAATCACACAATCACAAGACCGCCTTAATCATTAACTTCGTCACATTGTGTGTTTATTGTTCTTGCTGGATTTCATACGTGCCCAACTGATGAGAGTGTACGAAAGAAATTCCTCTCGCAACGTTGTCTTCGAAGTTGGCTATTCAAAGACGTTATAATGTATGCACACTTCTTGCAATGAAAAGCAACAGACTGTTCGCTTTTTCAGTATCACACACTAGATAACTAACGTGTAGAATTAATAGTAATAATTCTGATGCCTTTACACAAGTTGTCCAGTAGGCTACAGTTACATTTTCAGTATTCTGTTAATCAGGTGAAGCCGGACCGTGACCGTTGAATCGTGTAGATACAGCGAAATCGCTTTCCGACTGGTTAGCATGTTACTCGCCAATAGGTACATACCCTTTTTTTGTACCAATCAAATGTGACAGAATGCGTTCTCGCTGTTCTATTCTAGCCTTGTCACTTCTCAGTGCGCGCAGTCCGGGTGCGAGTTATTCGATTGCGTGCGACTGGTCGGGTAGATCCAATTCCCGTAGTAGTACTCAGTTTCAGAGTATTCCAGCACAAGTAGATATTATTTAGAATGGGATGTATCCGTCTCCATTTAGTTGTACAGTTCACCAATATGCGTGTCGGTCCTCACGCACCCGGTTAAAGATTTGTGCAGATTTTTAAATAATGCACCCTTGAACCACAGAACGCTACAGTAACATATTCAGTTCCGTTGAAGGTCTATGTACATTACAACTTACTATGCCTGACGTTTGCAACTCAGCTTGTTTGCTACATGCTTGCACATGAGTGCAACGGAAGGGGTACGTACCCCATAGCTACAAAAGTCAACTACGCTATTAGGGATAATCAGCAACCAAACCCTGGAACTTGGAGTATCAGAGAACCACACTAGGTCCCAATACGTCAGATGTGGTAACGATCCGGAGTACAGTGAATTACTGTCTATCACCAGAGTGACCGGTAATGGCTGGGATTCGAACTTCTTATCTTAGAGGTGGTTGTCAAACCCTCTGAACCATTCGACCACCACCGATCAATCGGTGCAGATGAGAAAATCAGTGATTTGCCGAGAGTAGCGATCTCCTTGATGGGCTAACGACCAGAAACTAGTCGAGAACAAGAGAGTACACCAGTGTAAGGTAAGTTCATTGATGTGATCAACTTCATTTTGGCTACCCTAATGCTCGCTAGTAGTCTTCGTAATGGCTAAATTGAGACGAATTTGAGAAAAAACACAATCCCTATTGTTGTCAGATAATCTCCGCACAACCTAGTACAGACTGAGCAGCAAGAAAATCATCAGGAACAAAACAGACCGGTTAAAGCATGAACTCATATTCAGTGCTGGTTTGGGATTTTTGTCAGGCAAGCAAAGTTGACCTGAATGTTGTTCCCAATGTTAACCTGCCTTCGTTACATTGTAGCAGAAAACATAGACAATAGTCTTTCAATTGAAGGAACAGTGACCAAATGATTCTAATAGCACATCAGATTATATATACCACGATTATTAGTTATGGTATACCTTGAATAAAGTTTCTTGACTTCCTGTGATAATCCATAGCTGAAAGGTAATGTTCGAGAAACCAGCCTCATGAAGCTGTAGCCAGTTTGGTCTAATAAATTCTGATCAGTGTAATGTTAATTTTCTTCCGTGTGCAGAATGAGAGAAAGAAAGTGAGAATCGGTTGATCAGTTTGAACTGAAACTGAACTCTCCAAGTATCATGATGAGATCTGACTAATTAGTCATTTCTACTTTCGCTGCACTCGTTCACTTCCGTTTCCTAATTGTGTCTGTCTGTCTGTCTGCCTATTTCTGCCCGTCTGTCTGTCTGTTTCTCTATCTATCCCTTGTGGCTCAGATTCAAATTAGTATTATCAACAACCATCGATCTTATTTTCGTGGTTTGATTGAATCACAGTCAACGTGCCTGTTTTGTCGCCGTCTATGACACGAGAACCATCCACGAAGGAGTACGGTAAAAATGCAATAATTTATCCTGTACAACCTGCAAACACTACGAAACGTCAAAACAGAGCTCACCGAGTGCATTCAACGTATTTCTCACCAAAGTAAAAATAAGCGGAGCTGAATGATCTGCTTGAATGTTGACCTCAGATGAAATAAAAACCTGGAAATAAAAGTTAAGTCTAGTCGATGTTTTCCCATTTACTGTTAACCGAACAGCCCAACACGCGGGCCATCTTACATCACTTATGGTTGAACTTTCTTCACATTGGTTTCTGAGTGGTTAAAAAACAGTTTCTCAGAGAACACACTTCTAGTGAACAAATAACTATGATCTGAGTTTTGACACTTATTTAATTGTTCTGACCGCTGAATGAATCGATGAACCATGATTGGAGACCGTTATAGAAGAATTTCGACTGGGGGCTTAGGAACGTGTCTTCTATGGGGTCTAGAAACTAACTACCAACGAAATCACCCCATTCGAATAAATGGAGAAGAATTGTGTCCGTAGACGAATGCGATTATGTATCCTATATATCGTGGCAGCGAAGTAGTGCAGATACGAGGAATACACAAAAGCAAACCATGGCGACGGCGAAGCAGAAAACCAATCACGCCCGAGCAATCGAGAGCGCGTCAAAGGCGAGGATAACGGACACCTCGCGAAGGCCGGTTCAGTAAAATGTACGCAACCGAAAAAAAACAGTGCAATCGAAATGAAGCTTCAGGGAATATCGTAGATAAAATAAGTCCAAAATGATGACCGGAAAATGTTCATTTTCTCAGAACAATCGAGTTCGTTGCACTCTAAACTACTTATTGAAAGTCTTTTGCACAGCTTGACTTGATTTGTTGTTTCCGTATCCCAGGCATTTTAACAATCATTTTGAGAAAAAAATTATGCCGAATATTTTCATGGGACAGTTTTTCTCATTTGCCGCAAACCTTTGTCAAAATATTCAAACGGAAAGCTGAGAAGAGTGTTATCCTGAATTTCTACACACAAAAGTCAAACCATTCATTCTGCCTGAGTAACGAAAAAAGAAATCGAACATTTGATTTGTTCCCTCGCCTAAGTAAAACAGTTGAGCTTTGTCCCCAGCAGACTTGTTTCATTGCCAAACACATAATCAACACTCAAATCTTGTGACTTCTACACGCAGAGGTAATCGGTGTTGTTGCATTACCAACCGGTGGTGGAGGAGTTTCCCAACGAAATAACCACCGAATCTCTACGCAACCGGTCACTTTGATAGTGGACAGCAATCCACTGTCGCCTAGCTCGTTATCGCGACTGACCTATGAGGGTCTTATGTGGTTCACCATCACCGCAAGTCTCGGGATCATGATCCTGGTTATTCGTAATAGGGCAGTGGGCCTTCGAAACCGGAGAGCACACCCCTTCCACAGTACTCATGAGCAACCACGCAATACAAATATCTGGAACTTTTAAATTTCCAGTTGTTGATGTGAACTTTTGGATGCGAAAAATGAAAGTAGATATTTCCTTATTTACATCATCCCGGATCCTTGTATCACTAATAAGTTCTATGAATAAATCAAGGTGATCTTTAGGTCTCACCCAGTTTTGTACTGTTCGTCCCACTGGGAAGTAACTGATGAGGCTCACCAGGTGACTGAGACCAGAAAAGCTGCGGCTCACCTTTGTTTTAGAGTTTGCACATCGTTGCATCACGCACGTCTGCTTGGTTGTGCCGCGATAACTGAGCTGGTAGATCAGTTTCCCGATAAGCAGAAGGTCGCATGTTTTATTCTGGCTCGCGGCGCAGACTTTTGAATGCAAACAATGCAAGTGGATTTTCTATTATTTATCCTTTTAAACTGTTATTCTATAATCGGAATTGGAGAACAGCGTGCTTGAGAGGATGTGACTCACCGTCTTACATCAGCATCGAAAACGTATCCATTTCTTGCATTTCTGTACTTTCAAATCACAAGACCGAAGGAGAATCAAGTATTTTGTTTGTTAATACATACTTGCTTATGAATGCAATGGGAGGGATATACTCCATAGCCTCAAAGGCACACGGTGACAGACCGTGAAACTCGAAATGCAGAACCACGTAGGTTCTGAACAGATCGGGGGTAGTAAAGAGTCACACAATAGTAACCGGGTGACTGCCACGCAGCAGCTTGAACAGCATTCACATACTGACGGTTGTCAACAGAATCGAATAGCACGCAACACATGTACATGTGTATGCACATGTACGTGGTACACAGAAAAGCGGACATGAATGCATAGGTAAAAGAAAAATTTCAAAATGGGGTCACTCGAGAACACGATTCACACCAAACAATGAAGCTCTGGCTTGGCTAGTTTCTGAAGAATAACACACAAGCGGCTACTGCTGTATCGAAAAAAGGCTTCGGCGGAGCCGATCACACTTGACTGACTAACAGCCATAGGTGGAAGAAGATGTGTCTCCTATCTGTTTTGTACTCTTTTAATGGCAGCATCCTGTCCGTAAGAAGTCCGTTTATTTGTATGCAAGTAAGTAGGCAGGCAAGCAAATTCAGGAACAAGTGAATCCTCCATCGGAAGAGTAAGCAGTACACGCAATGTATTGAGACCAAGAGGAGCCGCTTAATAGACAACGAATCAACAAGCATTTATGACTCAATACCGAAGTTTGATTAGTTGGAATTCAGGATGTGTAATGGCAGCCAGCCCTGGGGTGATTTCCGCAGTCAGAAAGAGAGCACGTGTCTCTGGACAAGAACAGTGTGCAGAAATTTATCGCGGAACGCTTTTGCAAGGCAAGACGATGCAAGTACAAGTCGGTAAAAAAAAGTTGTTTTATTACTTACTCACGCTTGAGCGCGATGGAAGGGGTATGTACCTCATAGTCACGAAGGCATTCTTCAGTATTAGGGATTTCCGACAAGCAGACCCTTGGAGTGACAAAGAACCACATAAGTTCCCAAAGGTCAGATGTGGTAACTATCTGGACTACAGTGAATTACTGTCTACCGCCAAAGTGACCGGTGATAGCGGGGATTCGAACGTCTTATCTTAGAGGTGGTAGTCAAAACTAAATCATTCGACCACCACTGGTTGATCATGCCTGAGAAAATGACGCAGAGTCTGGCCAGTCACGTGCGGCCGGATGGTCGAGGATGGGCATCACTTGTTTTGTGAATTGGACTGGTTTGCGGTCTCACTACGATATTTGTGTGCGCTCGTGCGTGAATCATAGTGCAGACTTACCCTCACCAAGATACTCCAGCCGGGATTGCTCAGATTGTACCCTGCTGAGAGGTATTGCGCTCATGCTGAGAGATGATCAAACGGGAGTAGTTACATAGGTAGCATCATTTTTTTTACGCCGGTTTAACTAACAAAATATGGAATTTGCGTTGTTCAACCATTTTATATAGTAAATTTAACCGGAAGGACTTGTATCAACTTGATAACAATTCGTGAATGAAACGCGTAATAATGTTGTGCGTTATCTGTAGGTTCACTGAAATTTTGATGTAGGAACGGCTTACTTACATCAGGATTCCTGTTCGCCTTAACAGTGTCCGGGTTGTATTGAGAAGCGAACGGTATCGACGTATTAGCAGGAGAAGGAGATGCTCCCCCCAGTCAACTAAAGTCATCAACATGGTTGCGGACGGACCCGAACAAGACTCAGTCAGCATAATTAGAACTCGCCGGACTTGGTGGTACAGTAATTCTAACTCATTTTATTGTATTATTTCACATGATTGCGGGAGGGACAGGCCTCACAGCCTAAAAGGCCCCTTAAGCTTTTAGGGATAGCTGGCCACCAAACCCTGAAACTAAGAGTGGAGAACCACGTAAGGCCGCAATGGGTCAGGCGTGGTAGGGAGCCAGAAAACTGATATCGTAAACCTAGGAGGAAATACATAACCCATTTTGCCCAGAAAGCCAAGATTTTAAATATATTTGACCCGAAAATGTTTACTTCAGGGGTATATTCACAGTGAAAGTGTTTTTTGTTCGATTCCATTCGATTCTCTAGTACCGCAAACTTGTTTCTTGCAAAGAGGTTTTTGCATTCAGTGTACGGTTGCACTCTGGGTGGGGGGGGGGGACTACTGTAGTCAGTATCAACTAGCAGATCAATGAGTATATCGGCCTGAACGGAACCCAGCCAGAGTGTGGGGATTCAGCAGCTGTCACACTTGCTACTGCCAGGTGCAGCTGCGTGACCACGTACACGGATGAGCCTCAACCAATCAGGATCACCGCAGACAAGTCAGACAAAAGCTTCCTGTGATTGGTCATCTTCGAGTCTACCAAATAAATCCTCTAAATAAGCATATTTATACGAACCCACTCTGCAATACAATTAACGTGCTATTTCGCGGCCTTGGTCTTCGTGCTACTTCCGTTCGCGTAGTTCTGGGTTGGGGCAATTTCAATACGGACTATTAATTCAGTTCATTACGATTATTACACAGAGGTTTGATCAATAACGGAATCATGCAAGCACTGTCAGACCGGCCTGCAACATACAACACCAACCCTACTGACGAACACTGCGTCTGACAGGAGAACCCCTAACGAAAAAACGTTAGTGCATGCTATGATCATTAGATCAGGATATAACTGGGGCAGATTGAGCTAGTGCATCATGAACAGTGATGCGTAGAAGATCAGACTCAACTCCGGCAAGCATATGGACAAAAAACAAATTAACCGAAATGCGCACACATTGTGAGTATCGTTGACCTCGTTTGAATGTTGGCTGCAAATCTGTGGTTACGTTCACTTGCCTGTCACGGTTGAAGCGACTGTGTCACGTACGGTTTGTGTTCTCGTTAAAATACCTACCTGCAGGGGAAGAATGTTGTGTTTCAGCGTAATTGAAATTTGTGGAGGGAAATGAATCACAAAAAACACAAGTATAATATCATTCATTAGAAGCATGTTTACTCGTGTAAAGTGTGTACCGCAGTACATTCCTTTCCAGTTAGAGTTTCGCTTGCTGCGCAAATTGTGAACCCAAGATGTTGCAGTTTAGAGTTTAAAATAGTAAGTAAAACGAAGTTACGTAGAATGCTTGGATTAATTTGGAAGCGATTTCGAGGTAGCTTTCTGCATCGTCAACTTGGCGGGCAAACACCGATGAAAACAGTGAGGTCACGAAGAACACCTCCGGGCAGGTGTTGGTAGCCTGTTAACGGAACTGACGTAAAAAAACATCAAATATCTGAGGAATTCGTTTAAAACATAACTTATTTGCCCACCGAGACAAACCTTGGTAAGAAAAAAACTGCTGATGAGAAGAAAACAGTTTCGATTTGTTGAGTGCTTTGTGTAGCGTGTTGGACAGAAATCATTTCTTGGTAACGGATTGAAGAGGCTATTAAAAATGAAATCATTCCGCGATTGGTAAGAGCTAATCACGATCCAACGAGAAGAATCACACGACCGACGAGAGTTTCCGTACACCACGAACTCGAAAGACAATGAGGTGATAAGCATAGCTGAACAAATCACATCAGTTTCAGTGGATGCGATGAAAAATACTTTTCTGACTCACTCGTGTTTAGTCACCATGTTTGTCGCATACCAGTTTATCTGAACGGATGAGACTAGCCTTACCTGAGTTCACAAATAAACGAGATCGCACTCAGGCTCGGCTAATTCTTAGTGCTGTGTTGGTGATTGTTTGATCTGAGACCGAGTCTATCTGATCTGGATAACTTTGTTGTCCCATCGAAAAATGTCTCAGTCTGATTCTATTCCCTTTCATAGTCAAAAAATGGTTTGATATTGCCGTTTCTAAGTACAGAACTAAAGTGATCTGGATGTACGTAGAGAGAATTTACCAATGTTTCGCTTCTCATCATGAAGTCAAATAGGACGATCAATAAAAAGTACTCAGTTAAAATCAATGGTCAAGTCAAGTCAGTGATCCCATGACTCTGCACGCGTGAGGCAATGAGATGAATGGGAAGAGATATAAAGTGGCAGATTAATTACAAAGCAAGATAATTTAATTTCTGATTGTTGTTGACTTGGCGAATGCATTTCACTTCAGTCGTTCGATTGCTATCTCTCGACCAACCCGAATGGGAAGGTTGGAAGTTTTGCGTGCTGAGTTAGTAAAGAGAGCCGGCAGGTGGGGTAGAACATGAACACCTGGGGTGATGGGCCAGCTACTTCGAATAAAGCGTTTTCAATAGTTTTGATAATGCGACTCATTCGAGCAGTCAAAGTTCCTCCCCCCCCCGCCCTCCCCGCCCTCCCCCCTCGAAGCCAAGTCATTTGATTTAGTAGTTTCGTCTCCCTCGGGCGATGTCTTTCAAGTACTCCTCACTAGATATCTAGCTGATAGGGTTTCAACGAAATGGCAACAACAACCAAAAAGAAAACAAAACGTTTTGTGAAAAGAACAACAGCAGCAATTAATTCATCTATTCGAAAGTAAGCGTTTACAGTTTTTTGGGGTCAGGAATGCACGTTGAAGACACAAATTTGGCCTAATTTACGTATTCATTAAGCACTATTCGCCCTAAAGAGCAAATCACTGACGGTTATTGCTATTGTTCCATTAGTGAGAATTCGGTAATCACAATTGACCTCACCCGTTCTGTTTTGGCGGTGCACTAAAAGCAGTCTCAGCTACTGTTTTCGGTATTTGAACACACAAAATTGCTACCTAAAAGACATTAAAACTTGCCATGAACAAGTTGACAGACTGAACAAAACCATGGGTTACTTGTCTTACCCAAGAAATTTTTTGTTTATCAGTAATAATGAGAATAGTAAAAATCAAACATAGTTGCTTATCTTTGAACAGCAGAACAATTTCTGTGGCTCAATAAATGAGGTTATACAAAGCAGTCGAGTGCTGAGTAGTTTTGAGGCATTCATAAATGATCACCTTAAACTCCTTTGAATAGTGAGGAGCGTGCTTGGACGAAGAGTCTATTTTTGGAATCACAGGTTGATTCTTCGAAAGTTATTTCGTCGGCTAGTCATTCAGATACAGTAACATGCCACTCATATCAAAATCGGAACTTGGGCCCATGTATCCCCGTTCTGAAGGTTGTCCTAGAAAAGCAGACGAAATAACCTGTGATTCTAAAAATAAAAACTTCGTCCATGCGCGCTCCTCACGATTCAAATCAGATTATGGTAGAGAACCCTATGTGGAGTGCTTAGGTAATGGAGATTATTGGGCAGGAGAGTACCTGGTGAGCAGCAACAACCGCATCGTCGGTTGTGTGCTTCCGGGTAAATTTTGTCCTGTTATGCAGCTACAATAACATACTACTTACTCCATAGACAAACCTCGATAAGCAAATTGCATTATGAGTCAGAAGGGTATCAAAATTGCCCCCAAACAGAGTTTGATAACGTGCTCTGATTGTTCGCCTCGTGGCAATCATACAAATAGACTCTGAAAATATTCTTGGCAGTCCGCCGGTATGTTACTGGACAAGCCTACCGATCACAGATAGAAACACGAGAATTTTTCGAAATACAAGATATTCGTTTTGATGGTTCGATAGCATAAGTGATTCCACATTCGCCGTGGTGAGTTCCTAGAGTACCCCGCAAATCGAGAGAAACTACGACTTTCGAACGTGGTCTAAATAACGCACACAAATTCCTGTCTACCCAATTTGAACCCTGGGCGTGATCACAAATGGACTCTCGAAAAGCCGTTACGTAACTTCAAACACGACTGAAGAAATTACTCCTAGAAAACCATTGAAAAGGAGACAAGTATTTAAAGCTGTACTGTTATACCGTCCTGCAGTCTCGGAATACAAATCGCTAATGTTACTCATATACGTTACTTATAGCAAATTTTGGTAAATTATATTCTTCCCCATAATTCAGTTTAAGGAGGCATAGAACAAAAGATCATTACGATGAACGGAAAATTTGCTAAAACCTAAAACCTCCGTATCTGAACCTCGGATCCTCGGTGGTCGACTGCATTCAACAAGAGTACATGGATTAGAATTCCTTCACCTTCTTTGAATTTGGGCAGTAGGCCACAGTTCATCCTCAGTCGGATCTTTAAGCAGCTGACCTACTGAAACGAGATTCTTCACTATTCCAAATGCAAGCACACTTTCACACTGTTTTCTAAGCTTTGCTTCACATAAAAGTAGTTCTTTTTAACACTTACCATACGGATCTCAGTTCAGCTCATATTGATATTGGGACAAAAAATAAACGCCAGAAAATGTTCACTGAAAACCTCAGAATCAATACCGTTTTAGGGGAACACGTGATCATCAGTTTATCCGTGCAGCAGACCGAGAGCACAGAAATAAACAAGGATTTTACCGTATTGTTTAGAGCTTTGACAAAACATCCATCAGTGTTGTCAAATAGAATTGACCTGAAACCCTTTTTGTCAAAGCCTAACACGCAGTCCAGTTGGGAAGAACGGATTCCGGGCACCGTGATGTGAGAGAAAAACGAAAAGAAAGGGAATTTGGGCACAACGTAGTTCCACGGTGAATTGTCCAAATGACGTTTGTCCCTCGACCGGCTTAGTCTGTTTGCGAACTTGCTCATCAAACCAGGAGGGACGAGTGCTGTTTTCCTCCGAAAGTCATTTTGATGAAAATGAAGGTCAATTAGATCATTTTAGAACTTCTATTTTCCTATAATTTCAGGCGATCACAGTCGATGAACTAGTTGTGCCTTATAATTAGGCGTCCCTAAGAAATCGGGCTGTCTTCTCAGGCTTTCAGTCTTCCTGTTCATAATTTAATGGAAAATCAGTTCTTTGGTCATTGGAAATGGTGACCTGAAGTGCTTCTCACAATATGATGTTATATGTTGTCAGCCCTGAAGATTTATTTGTTGTCCACTTTCAATTTCTTGCGTGAGAAGGAATATGCTTCGATGTGAAATTGGTAAATTTCACAATCCCATAAGCTATATACCAGATAGTACATAAATCAGGACCATACGACTTCACTCTATGCTTATGAATGAGTTCAGTAAGGGAGGCAAACTCCACGGTGAAGAGAGTTTATTGTATTAAGATTCATGACGACGATCATCTTGAAATATTGTATCGTTTGTGCACACAAAGATGAAGTGAAACAATTTTGTTAGACCCTAATGGATCTGATTTGGAAAATACCACGAAAGCAAGCAGAAAGATGTCCGACACAGTTGCTAGGTTTTGGTAGTATGATTCGAACATTGTCGTACCCTACTGTGATGTACGCCGTAACTGGCTGCATGTGATACGTGGGAGATCAGTTTATCTGTACTTAAGCAAGCAAGTAAACGAATGAGTCGTCTATCGCAAGCGTAGGCAGTACATGCGACCGCATGCCGCCAAGCAGGGCATCTCCGCGGGGTAAAGAACCAACAAGCATGTATCGCTCAACACCGGAGTTTGATTGGTTGGAATCAACCGTTCGTAGTATGGGTGAATTCGAGGTGATGTGTGTGCGTGCGTGCGCTTGAGTTTCACGGTAGTTAGTACTAGATAACAGATCAATACGTATATCGGCCTGAACAGAACGCGGCCAGAGGTTCGACCAATGATACGACCACACAAGACAGCATTATGCAAGGGACAGTGTTCCTCCGCGGGGGTAGATTGTGTTCGATATCCAAACGCAAATAGAACTCCATGAGCCCAAGGTTCAGTAAACGCATCGACAGGAGCCTACACTTACAATAGAGAAAGACCAATACGGCTGCAAACCACTTGCCCACTACAACACTCAGTCTTGATAATCTGTGATCCATACCACGTGACCAAAACTACTCGGTTTTTAAAGTATTCAAACAAAGCCGAATCGCACTTAGATTCTGCGGAACGTATTCTAAAGATTAGCATATCATACTCTGACTGATATTATACAACTACCGATAATCCAATTCCACATTCACGTCGACTGCTGATATTTTGCGTATTCCAGAGTCAGGTCTGAGCAAACGATAGCTGTGGTAAAATGTGCACCATATCAGTTCCGTCTTCGTAATTGCACTCACGATATTGGAGCACGATCTGACCTTGAGGATACGGGATTTTACAAGCTGAAAGAAACAACATCCTTAGAAACATGTAGCGAAAAAATGTTTTCGTCACTGTTCTGTTAATTTCTTTTTCGTTTCTTTTTACCCTTTTCTCTCGCACAGAGTTTACGTTGTCTGACGAGAAGCGTTTGATCAAACGTTTGTTAAAAAACTACGAGAACGCAGGTATCACTGGAAGACCGGTAAAGAATACAAATGAAAAAGTTCTGGTCCAGATGTCTCTCTCACTCATACAAATTCTCGATTTGGACGAGAAAAACCAAGTTCTCACGATTAGCGTATGGATACTCTATGTAAGTCAGTTGTTACACGGACTGAGCATATTGTCAGTATGAAACAAAAGAACATTCTTGTGAAATTGTAGCTGCATAATTTCTATTGTATGCATGATGTGCACCTTAGTTGAAGAGTCATGCGTAATCATCGTTACCGATTGAATCTGACCTAGTTCCGTCCCACCAGTGTTCACATGTCTGTCATTTTGACCTTAGAAAACAATCACTCAGAAAAGTATGGCAGACCAGCAAAGTAATCAAAACCCAAGCGCAAGTTTTTCCGATGAATGGTTTCATTTGACTTTCCCATTCATTGCCCGTGCAATTTGTTTTCAAAATATTTCTAATTACATGCTTGCACATGAGTGCAATAGAAGGGTATACTTACAGCCACAATGTTCCGTCGCACTATTAGGGATGACCGGCAGCTAGACCCTGGAACTATGATTGGCAGAGAACCACTTATGGTCCCAATAGTTCAAGCTTCGTAAAGATCTGGACTACAGTGGATTACTGTACACCGGGGACCAAGGGAATTAGAATCTCGAACCCCCAATCGTTCGTTTTATTCCGGCTCATATGTAGTTCAGCCAAACATACCGGTCAACCATAACAGCGTCTGATCTATTCTACTATGAAACTGACTTTACATGTCAGCGTAGCTGCAATCATGTGTGACAGCCACCTGAATTCCTTTGTTGGATGGTTAGCTTTGTTTCAGTATTGTCGGGTCACGTCACAGCAGAATTGATACCATTTCTAGGCAATTACGAAGTAGAAGACTGACAACTGCGATCCAAATTAACGTGAATCGGTTTTCCTCGGGCGAATGTCATTTGTTTGGGTTACATTATCGAACCGTGTTAGACTTTTGAGTAGTGTCATTTCTGGATTCACATGTAGTACATGTTTGCATCATTGACAGAAAATCAAAACTCTGTTGGATTCCTTGTTCCTCTGGAAAAACACACACACACACACACACACACACACACACACACACACTCACGTGTACACAAGGCAACCTCGTTTTTCTTTCTCTTTAGTTGTGCACGAGTTTCTAATCCTTTTTTATTGATATGTTTTACCAATGGTTTGCACCATATTCGTGATCAGTCTTATTATTTCGAGCAAGTGACCGTCCCACATGTAATCCAAGTATAAGCCGACAAAATCAAGTTGAGTCAAATATGTCTCTTCCTATCCACACCCACCTTGAAAATGCAGCCAAATCGAACAACCCACGGAGATATTCAAGTAGATTTCTCATTTATTTCAGCTACGCAAGAACGAATATTATTTCATCTATCAATTTGCTGGTCGATCAAGTATCCAATGAACTTTTGTAACTCGTTTGGGGGGAAAGAGTTTCGGCTTTGTTGTTGCTTTTCTATCAGCACTTTCATTGGGATCATTAGACCTCAGCTTCAAATTACCGCCCTAGAATTTTTCTCATAAAAAAATGAAATTCGATCATACTTGA
The DNA here is from genome assembly GCA_948099385.1 of Fasciola hepatica. NCBI lineage: Eukaryota > Metazoa > Platyhelminthes > Trematoda > Plagiorchiida > Fasciolidae > Fasciola > Fasciola hepatica. The sequence continues at coordinate 826,484 of CANUEZ040000112.1, read as the reverse complement.
TCCGCGGGTTATCTGTCTAAGTTTTTGCAAGTTTACGGGCTGATAGATGTCCCATTATGATAGAATATCATATTTGACGGGGTATTGTATTGCACTGAGGACAGTGATCACGTTCACAACGAATTGTAGCACAAGCAGTCTTGCGGATGAGAAAAAAACAAAAAACAGAATACTCCATGAGCGCAAAGCTCAGCAGGTGCCTCATAGGGAAGGCATCCTTACAATAATCGAACAATAATATAGCTGCCAACAGACTGGTCACTACAGTTGTATCGAACGTCGTCACCGGAACACTTTGCCTGGTAACTACCACCCCATTCCGGAAATATTACTCCGTGGTGTCCGGCTTTTACATTCACCAGAACCATCGACCAGTATCCCATTCAGATTCTTAGTAGATTTGCATCTGAACAGTTGGTGCCTATTCTCTATTACATATTGCTATTCCATGGCCGATCCAGTGACTTTTGAACACAACAGGTACTATTTTTGTGTAACAAATAAAAGAGGAAGTCCATCTGTGCTGATGATTCCTAACAAAAATGAGGCAGCTATACAGTGCTTCCATGATTTTCAAAGGTTTGAACGTTCACACTGCATGATCAATCTCATATTATGTAAAATCTAATCTCCTACTACTCATATTAGCAACCAAGCTTTGCAGATTTTTTAACGGAATAACTTCGTTGTGCCAAGGCCCCTACAAATAAGCCTTCCAGTGTAGGAGTTGCTCGCTGTGTAGGAAATGCTCTGCTAGCACGCAAAGCTAGTTTCGGAAAGGCGATATATCAGGTAGTGTGTAATTTCAATAAATCGTTGGGATCCAGCCTGGATAGCCTTGTGGTTGATGTGTTCGACTCACGATCGTTTCCCCCGGGTTCGAGTCCCCGTGGAGGCTCGGTGGATGTGCACGGCTGGTGATTGTGAACAAAGATGAAACAGCTGTACAGTGTGTCCATGGTTTAAAAGTCCACACTGCATGATGAATCTCATATTAAGTGGGAAAAGACAGACACCCAGGTACTCTGCACTACGTAGTTTCTGCTCTGCTAACTATCATTTATTTCTCGGCTCAGCTTTTCCGAAATCCTTTAAACAAACGAACATACTTGGTTATTCCTTCTCGGGTTAGAGCTTAATGCGATCCTGATGTTGTTCTGAAATCCCCATGGACTGATTTATTTTGTGAAAAAATAATCAAGGTATTTGATACCGCTTTTGGCGGGACACATTCAATGACAGTCCTGGTATGCACAGAAGTCCGGTTGGATGTTCCTGTTCTTCTCTTTTTAAGAATATGATAGCACAGAACTGATCTAAATACCGCGACTCTTCGACCAGTCTTCCATGGGTTCATGAATATCTATTGCCGTTTTCCTCAATACCTAATTACACAGTATTTATCGTGGGCTGATGCAGAAAGCACTTGGAAGATAGGTCCACTGGATCAAAATAACTTTTGGGTGAAGACAGTGCATCTGATTAGACGTGAAATCAATGGCAAACATTTCTGTCTATTCGGTTTTCACCCCCCTGTAATGGTATGGTATAGTATATACTATACATAAAAAGTAGCAAGTAGTTCATTGCGCGAAGATAAATTATGAACCACGGGGTGACAACGAACACGATTACGTCACTCAGATTGAACAAAAGCTGATGAAGATAAGCAAACAAACCTCGTGATGACATGCTCCAACCAAATAAGAACTGAACGGAATTTTATCGGATATAACTGGTTCAGATGATTAGTTTTCTTGTAACTGAATGATCTTGTTCTTGTACAAATGCATTCTGCGATAACCAAATAGCTTACCCAGCACATCTTTCTAGATCATTGAAATGGCATGAAATCCCCATGACTGAAGCTCAAACACCCAGACCATGCTTTTGACCACCTGCCTTTCTTCCTAGTTTCACATAACTCCTTCTCATCTGAACTTCGGCTTCAGCCATCCCTGCTCTGGATGGACCCAGTGACATTCACCAGGAGCAAAACACACAGCTGTGGATTTAGTCGTTCGAAAAACTGAAAAAAGAAGCACGTATTCCTAAAACACAATAAAAGTTGGTCATTTTTCGGTCATTATCAGAGTGAGCGATTATTCTGGATTGCTTTCTCCTCCGTTGCGCCTCGTTCGTATAACTGAGCGCAAGAAGTCAACTTAAAAGGCACCTCCAGCGCCGAAATTATCACTATCCATGAGCGAGCAGTGATTGAATGACTTCATCAACATGCTTGATTAAGCAGAATTTAGTCGGTCAGGTCAATGGTACGAAGCCACTTCACAAGTGGCTGGACATTCAAGTGGGAAAACAAGCTAACTCGTGAAAGCACTAGAGTACGGCAGGCCGGTGTGGGAAGAACCAAGCCAATGAGTGCGGCAAAAATCTCACACGAGACAGAGGTAGACAGGCACAATAACCACTCTTCACAGCTCGCTGAGTGCTGCCTACAGTCAGGCATATGCTAAGAGGGATTCTCCGCAGATAGCTTGTTTGGGGACCAAATGATATAGTATAAGCCGGTCAAACAGTTTTCACATAATCTCTCTTTAATTTCTGCAATTTCAGAACCTTTTTTGCAGTGGCGTAGCTGTGATAAATCAGCACTGTAAAAAGAATTCTCTTCTACTCCGGTAATTTTTACTTCCGAACTTTCCTCATCGACCGAATCAAGGTACCTTGTTTCTAATCCTAAAACTCCCTTTTTTATCAGTTTTTTCGGTCCAAATAGCCGAAGTAGATCCTGATAAAATTTCGAATATGAAAATAGAATGTTTTTTATCCATTTGAGCATACTACTAATAAGTAACCAGAGTTGATCGAACCCTATGATCGCCGGTCAGACAAAAATCTGTTCTCGTGAATGCTCCCCAATATCTTGGTAGGAAAGTTCTTTCTCCCCGGAAGCATAGCGTTTTCTTCATGAATATCGGTTTCATTGGCAAAGGAGGGGAAGATGGGGGGGGGAGGGCGGAGTAGGAGGGGTGGGGGACTGAACCGAATTACTAGATAGATAAGTACTATAAAAATGCAGAAGCTTTTATCCATTTCCAACGACAAGAAGTCCAATGTTCAAAAGTCTGATAAAACCCTCTTAGTTCGAGATCCGATACCACGCAAAGAATTGATATTCAATTTGAAATTCCCGCAAAGCAATGATTATACGGGATTGGCCTATTTTATAATATATGGTAGTGTACAAACACATTACTAGGATTTCCCGAAAGAACAGTCTTTGATGAAAGGTAATTCAATGGGTTCAGTGGGTACTTGCGTCTTGTCTATGGAACAGAGTAAGACAGAATAACGGTAAAATGCCTCGTCCACGAAATATCATCGCGCACACATTAGTACTGACCGAATTTCAAGGTGCTGTGAGGAAATGCGGTCGCTCTTTTACATCTTAAACAATAACAGCATTTGGTCGTTCATTACTGTCAATTAGAGGCGAAATTCAATTTAGCAAATATGGGATTGACCTTAATATGAAAGGTCCCTTGTTGAAAATAACTCAATCCATGGTGCTCCAAACAGCATGTTGTGGAATCAATGCGTGAAAGATGATGACAGTGGTTACTAAAATCTACCCATCTATTCATCCATTCTCCCGTTACAATGTTTGTTGCTATCAAGTGTTCCCCATTGGACTCTTATAGGTAGTTGTGAAGCATTGCTCGGATCTGATAAGAAGGCTGCAGAAGCCATGGGAATTTAAACACGGAACGTCACCTGTTCCATACCAGGCACGAAATCGCAAAATGTTTCATACATGTGTTCGTATATTCCCACATGTTTAGCCGACCGAGACAGCTTTCATTGTAGCTACTTCGTGATAAGGGAAAGCTCCGATAACCTTGAATGGTAGGCTTATCCCAGTAAGGCGTTGCTTGTTATGAAAACAGCTCATGTGAACCACCTGTTCAATGTTTATGCACAGTGGGACTTAACCGTTATCTCAAACGTATCTTACCCAACATCATGCATTCAGGTGACAAGACAAAAGCCAACCTCATCGAACTATACATGAGTAGATAGACACTTTTATATATTCCGTTTGTCAAGAATCAATAAAGCTCCGTTCTGAAAGCACACAATTTATATTGTTCATTCTATACGGCACTTGTCTCAATATTACCACTCAAACGGTTACTCAGATTTTCACTCATATCGTGAATTTTTATTCGATTTGAAGAACCACCCGAAGTTTGGTTTGCGCGATAACTCTGTGAGATCATATCTTCCGGTTGATTCATTGTTTGTTGTTCGCCCACTCGAAGACAAGCATTAGTCTCATCCGAACTGTTTATTCCCTGTGTCACTTCGAGGTAATCTCGAACCAGAACTGACAATTCTTTTCGTGCAGTTGTGAATTCTGCTTCTTCCATTCCCTCGGATACAAACCAATGCACAAAAGCTCTTCTCTGATACAACATATCAAATTTGTCCCCGACTTTTTCAATTGCTTGATTTACAGCCGAATTGTTCATTAACAACAAGGCCGATCGACGAGCTCGTGCCATCGGGAAAAATGACGGGATGGTCGGTGCCACATTGGATATGCCCAGTTTTATGCCGGTTGGACACCAGTCTGTGAAACGTAGCATTCGTCGATATTTGGATTCAATAATGGCCCTGTTTGCCTCTTGCATGGTTATATTACCACGATATTGTATACAACAAGTGATTATTTTCCCTTGTGTCAAGTCCACACTGAGTGTCTGACTGCTTGCATCAAACAGTGCCCGTGTTAAATCATTCACCGAACAGGTGTCATGCTCAAATCGTTCGGATGCAACCAGTGGTGCATAACTCACCATTGGAAAATGTATACGTGGATAAGGTACTAAATTTGTTTCCAAATGTGTCAGATCCACATTCAGAGGGGATTCAAATCGTGACGAGGCTGTCAGACTGCTGAGCAACACGGCCACTATCCGATTGATGTCTGTATAAGATGGTCGCCAGATATTGCAACCGGTATCGCACAAGTTGTACAATGATTCGTTATCGACCAATAAGCTCACATCCGATTGTTCCATGGACGAGTTGAATGCCAGCACCGTATTATAAGGCTCCATTATCCCTGTAGATAACTGAGACCCGGGATAAATACCCATTTGGATTTTTGAACATTTCGTATACTCTGTTGACAGATAATTCGACATGAGTGATGTGAATCCGGACCCAGTCCCACCACCAAATCCGTTGACAATGAGAAATCCTTGGAATGTGTCACAAGCTTCTGTGGCTCGTCGAATTTGAGTAAGAACTGTGTCCACTTTGTGGCGGCCCATACTGTAAAATCCTCGGGCAAAATTACTCGAAGCATCTTCCATCGAGCTGATCAACTGATCTGGGTGGAATAGATTTCTATACACTCCAGTACGAATTTCATCTAAATCAGTGAAAGAGGTAAAAAAGGGAAAATTGTTTTAGCATCAAGAATGGGATAATTCAAAGGAAACAAATACCAGTGAAACCAAAATTAAACTGGCCAAAATGATTTTCATTGCATTTGGAGAGATTTGCAAGCCAGGTAGAGTAGGAAAAGAAGTCGCCACATGAAAGCAAAAACGAAACCACATTCTTTCCCACTATCATATTTCCGTGTGAGATTTAGTTTCTCCGAGTGAACGAGAGAACGAATGAAATACGGAGCAACATTTACTGAAATCTGGCGTGACAGTGAAATTTTCTGTGTTCGGTCTATGTTGTGAATGTTGAGGACACAAGGCCAATGGTCAACTAGGGGACACAATCTTAACAAAACAAGTTTTCTCAGGGATACATCACGCAAATCTTCAAGTATACTTCATTGATGTGGTTTGTTAGTCGAGGCGAGTAGCTGTTAGGAGGAAGATGGGTTAGAGCAACCTTTCCACTGTGAATCAGCACGGATATATATATATATATATATATATATATATATATATATATATATATATATATATATATATATCGGGATGGATAGAAAAATCGTTAGATATACAGAGATAGTTAGATAGATGGATGGATAGATGGATAGATAGATAGATAGATAGATAGATAGATAGATAGATAGATAGATAGATAGATAGGTAGACAGATAGATAGGTAGGTAGGTAGATAGAAAGATAGATAGATCGGTAGAAAGATGGGTGGGTAGGCAGATAGTTAGTTAGTTAGTTCTTTAGTCATCTAGTTAGTTAGTTACTTAGTTATTTAGTTAGTTAGTCAGTTAGTTAGTTAGATAGGAAACCCCTGGTTTAGATGAGCTTGTATGGAAGACCAAGGTGTCTTCTATATCGTGGTGTTCTATTAGTTCATCTGGAAATAGCAGTGACCAACGTAGGTTAATTCCTCGGTTCATACTTCCACGATACAAGATTAAAACATAAAAACTTGTCGAAATTTGAATTGGTGAAGTTCAGATTTGAATTTTTGAGAACTTTTACTATCTATTGTGCAGATCGCACTGCCATTGCTTTGTGTTCCTCAGCAAACTTGCGACAGATTACACTGCATACAAATGTACGATTTACGCAAATCGGCTTACCTCCTTAGTTTTTGCATAGGACTCAGTATATTCCTATGTTTTATTGTCGCTTTCATCACCACCATTGTTCTGCTGCGTTTGCATCATTTCTGTTTACTGTGTATGCTATTTTCAACTTGTGTTGTTCTGACAAAACGCTGTTCACCCGTGGTGGTAAGATTGCCTCACCAATACTCAAAGCTTTCAGAAGACAAACGGAAATCGCACACACGTCTCGACGATGTCCCGAAATCCGCAGATTTTCGCAGTGGATCAAGATATAGTGAAAGCATTTGGATGCTTCCGGTGCCAAAGAGTTTCTGCGGACCAAGAATTCTAAGCTTGTATGGCACGCCATAAGACTTTTATGAGGTCATAAGACCAAATACACAAACGATAAGGTCGATGTGAACTACCTCAACGCTACGTTTATACATCCCTCCAGTGACAGATCTCTTTCATATTCCCTTTACGCTACTGCAGATCTGGACTCTTTCTCGACGGTAGACATTTCTAAAATTCTCCACACATCCAAACCTTCGTCGGCCGCTGGTCCTGATGGCTTTCCTCCAGCGATTCTTATGTATACTGCCGCTCAACTTGGCACACCGATAACTGCTTTGATAAGAGTCTCTGTTCAGATTTTTCATTCCTGGTCTGTTGCGTCCTGTTACTATCATTCCAGTTCTTCAAGGTTCCAACACCTCTGGTGGAGATAAGCGGTTTCCCTCCATTTTCCTCACATCTACCGCCCTAAAAGTCACAAAAAAAAAACCGTTTTCCCCTCTCTTCAGGCGTATCTCAATGGGCAACCTAACCCCTTTCATTTTGCTTATAAACCCAACGAATTCACCCTTGATACGGTAGCCTGCTTGGTCCATCTCATTACTAAATCTTTGAACATCTCTGAGTTATCTGCCCGTGACGTCCTTCTTGATTACTTTTCAGCCTTTGATTCAGCATTCTGATCTGTTATCCTCTAGAAGCTTGAAACTTTCGATTGTCTCGTACCGCTTCTTTCCTGGCTGTCGAACTCTCTTCGTAATCGAGTTCCGTAAACTAAAGTCGAGCAAAATACCCCAAAACACTTGTCAACAATTCTGGTGTACTCCAGGATACAGCGCTATCTCTCTCTTTGCTATTTTCGACCTACATTTGTTATCTACCGGTTTCTTATTCGTCCGACATATTCAACTATGCTGACGATATCCTTATTCAAGCTATTTCTAATTAACCGGATTTCAGGAAATTTGATGAAAGCCTATCTCGAATATAATGTTTCTCTTCTCATTTCGGTCTAAAAATGAGTCCATCTAAATGACTTGAATGTGTTTTCAGTCTCTCTCGTTCAGTACTGTGTTGCTGACCTGTGACGCCCATCTTTTCAAAAATAGGAAAACTCAGGCTGTATCATACGCGAACACAATGAGAACAAAACAACGGGGTGAACAATCTCGTTTCCAGTTATTCGTACTCATACCAATATATAAAAATAAATATGACTCAAAACAACGAAGGGAAATGATCATCCAAATATGTCTGTGCACGTCTGTGTGCACGTATGAAATTGGCCACAGTGAAGAATGTTCGATTGGTTGCACACGTGTTCGGGAACAAGAAGTGGGTCTTGGAAGTTTAAGTGCTTGCACAAATTGTTTCTGAACGCACAGGGGAGGATTGTGGAGTCGAATGCTCACGGCTTCGGCTGTGGCTAAGAAGCGATACTTGACAAGTCTTGATTACTTGCCCCGGACTATGTAAATGGGGCGAAAAGCGTTCCTCACCTCCACCGAATGGTTTGTCTCAACAAGGTGTGAACACATAGCACTCATGATTGTCCTAATTTCTCCCGTCTTCAACCAAGCCCGGTGGTGTTCACGAACACGTTCGGATAAGCGCCTGGTCGTGCGGCCAACGTACCTGGTTCCACAGGAACAGTTGAATGAATACACAAAACAGATGCTGCAGAATCTGGCACTCCATCCTTAAGTTGGAAACATACGATCGGTTTGGACTCGAACATAATTTGTAATTGTGCAGCACAGAATGTTCTACTGACTGCTCCTGTTAGTCTTCGCTGAATAACTTAAGTTTCCGTATCTCTTTTGAATGGCAAACGGACATATACGGACTTCTTTTGGACTACTGCATTGGTATGAGTACGATTAACTGAAAACGAACTCGTTCGCCACGTTGTTTTGTTCTCCGTATCATACGAAGAAAAACAGACAGTGCTTTTATTGGTAACCAAGTTCCATGAATTTTCGGCCACACAGGATGAATAGCGTATATTGCTATGCTAAACAATGCCTCCAGAACTGGGCTCGCTGTCCGTCATAAAAAGATACTTTGGTCCCACTGGGCATCACGTACACCTCCCTTGTTCAGATAACCGGGGTGCGTCTGTTTTCCTTTTGGAGATACTGACGGGAAGTTAAAAAAAATTCCCTTTACGTAGATTGTCTCTTATTGGATGGTTTTTATATATATATATATATATATATATATATATATATATATATATATATATATATATATTCATAGAATGTATCGTTGACACGAGAATCTGAATCTCACAAAGTGGTCATATATGAGTAGGGAGATTTCGAGTACCGTTTCGAATGCGTGATTCACTAAAAACAGGAGAAGTGATCGCCTCACCGCGTCTTGCGCAGATATTTAGGGGCCGATTTAGTCGTCTCACCTCAAGGGTTCCCAGGTTACTTTAATTAATGAAAGAAACCCCCGGTCGACAACTGCCAGCACCTCCCCATCGAGCACCAAGCTCGGAATCGTAGTCGTCTGGTCTAGGAACATCACTTTACACTATGAAGGCCCAAAGTTCATGCCGAATGGAGCTACAGCTCTTGCGAGTCTATCTATTGCACTTTGGACATGTTCCATGCTTTCGAACCAGCAGACAAGGCTGTCCGTGTAATCTACGTCATGCAGCTTTCCACTATTTCCTAGTTGGACGCCCACATCCTGAATATTTTTCGAGGCATTCTGCCTTATCTCATTGATGATGAAGTTAAACAGGAATGGAGAAATGGGAAATTCTTGTCGAACACTGCTGATCCTTTCGAATGGACTAGATAGTTCACCGTTGACACTTACGCGGCCAGAAATATGAGAATACAATGATCTCAGTAGGTTCACGAACTTCTGTGGCATACTTTTTCGGTGAAGATCACCGAGTGGCGCTGTTCGGTTAACTGAGTTAAAGGCCCCTTTCGAGTCAAGGAAAACCGTTATTGTCGGTCGACGGCCTGTGTGTGTGACGCTTTTCAAATAGTGGACGAAGAGTAAAAATCTGGTCGATGCATCTTCGACCTGGGCGAAATCTGGCGTGTTGTTAGCTGACATTCCTCTCGTTAACCGGTATAGGACAGCGCAACTAAATCGAGGATAATACCTTAGTGAACATCGGAATGAAACTGAACCCACGATGATTACTACAGTTATTGCTTATTCCCCTCTTGAGGGCGGGCTCAAACAATAATTTACCCTATAATAACAGAATGCTCTTCTCGTTCCAAACTGCACGGATCAAAGTGGTAAGAGATTTTACCAAAGCACCGCCACCTATTTTGAAAAGAACTGGAGGGAGTTTGTCAGGATCGGCCGATTTCCCTCTCTTCAGTAATCGGATATATGACTCAACTCCCAATTCCGACGGGGGCTTAAGTGATACTCCCCAGGGAATCGCAGTTGTTGACGTCGAAGTAACTATATCGGTACGCGGCCAGCTTAAACACACGTTGAACTGTTTGGTCCAAAGGTTGTGCCTTTGCTGTTTGCCATGAATAGGCTCTCTACGTCTATCGCAGATCGCCTCGCTGACCGAGGTTCCCCGTCCACCGGTGTCACGAATAAGTTGGAACAGTCTTCGACTGGTACCTGAAGCAGCTGCAATTTCCATTTCTCCGGTTACCTTGACCCACCAATTTTCGCTATCATTTTTCGTAACTTGCTTTTGTAGATTTCTCCGTATCTTATTCATCTCTTCGCAGTTTGAGAGCTAGGGTTTGTGATTTATTATACCTAACGACTCATGCGAAATCCATTGTCTTTGATGGACATCGGACCTGGGACCACAGGCCCAATGCTCATCTACATTACTGTTCGTTGTGGATCCTAGTTTATGTGCTAACTTCTGTTCAAAGCTGGTGCGAACTTCTGGTTCAGACAAACGTTGCACGGCTAATCGGGTTTGCGGTTTGCGACGATGACCATGAAGCTGGAGAGATAACCACATTAAAACTAATGCATGGTCCGACTCTACGTACGTGGACCAGTAAGATATACAGTTCTGAACAGAACTTCACCACCGGTAGCTTACGGCGACATGATCAATCTGGCTTAGAGTACCTGTCAAGTTAGAGCGCCATGTCGCTGCGCGACGCGAGCTGTGTCGGAAATTGGTGCTACACAGGAGTAACCGATTGTCTGCACAAGACTGGAAAAGCCTATCCCCATTATCTGTACGCTCAGCGGGCTAAGCACAACGCCCACCCAAACAGGCTTCTGACACACTAGGTTTGCCAACCTGTGCAAGAAAATCATCAGCTAGCACTAAGATGTCAGAACCTTTGTTTTTACGAAAGAGTGGTACGTTCTTCATAGAATTCATCCTTCTGTACGTCAGAAGTGCGGTCTGTTGGGGCGTACGCCGAGATCACAAACAAATTGCGCTTAACACAACTATCCTTTCGAACGCCAACTGACCTTTGGAGTCTCACAGCACATAAACGACTGTTAACAGGGATCTAGTCTAAAAGGGCAGCCTCAGCCTTGTCAGTCAAGACTATTCCTACACCACGTTGACTAGCAGCTCGAGCTACTTCGTCTTCTGAAGTGCGCAGAAAATACCTCGATGGAATACCAGGAGCAGTTAGTTGAAATACACTGCTCGAATCCTCTTAAGCAGCAGACATCAATCTTCAGAGAGTGCATTGTGAGGGCTAGGCACGCCTGCTGACCGACCTGCATGAGTGTACGCACGTTGAAGGAGCCGAGATTCAGAGGCTGACGACGCTTGAGGAAATGTGAGGTACCAGACAGGATTATTCCCGACACTATTTGACAGTGAATCGTTGCGAGTGTCGACCGTGTTGTCAGTGGGAGCATTATGGGTGGAAAGATGGGGCCAATAGGGATGGTTAGGTACAGAAGACAATGGTTGAATAAAAAAGAGAGGGAACTCTGAGCAGTGGCCCACTTATCACTACCCACCCCGCTCGATGCAATGGACAGCGCGGTCCTGATTATCCAGCGTGACAACCGATGCGGTAAGGAATTCTTTCTATTCGTACAGTTCATGGGAGATGTTGGACGAGTACTGCTAGGGTGTCCAGCCACAAAGTAGGGGAACAGTTAGGGTTCTTAACCAAAGCCTTTAGTTCTAACAAGAAACTATCCACGAGGCAGCGGTGTGACTGAGTGGAATCTATTTTGTTTGGATCAGTTATTGTTCCATTGCTTTTACTGACTGAGTCGTCAGCTCATATCGACCCCCAACCTGGAGGACCAGGAGACTGGACTTTGTTTGGCCTCTATCCATTGACCTTTTAGGCATGGTTACATCTCCGGCTCAAGGAATCCATCCTGTACAGCTCCTTAGATCATAGGGGCACGCAAGCCACCACACCACCTCAATGTGCAGTCTGGTCGTGATGGCGTGGGTAATGCTCCTTAATCAGAGCGAAAAACTATCATGTCGTTCGACCTAAATAAACTCGTCACAAACGCATCTGAAACAGTATAAAATCATTGACGATGACACCATCATCAGCTTATCCGCGTTCTGAATCTAGATCAAACGAATACCTCGAAAAAACCTACTTCAGCGTTTTCATAGGGGTTTTGCTTTCTTGTCTTCAGCTGTAGGTTTAAGGTTTTACTCACGATATCACCTTTAAGTGGCAAGCTAATAAAGTGATCTTTCTCTCTTACGGTTTCCATGATGATCTTTGACATCGTTTTAATGAGTTTTCTTTCGATGAATCGATCCGGGTAACCGTTCTTACATGAGGTGTTCCTTATGGGCATCATTTTGTTTTCTAAAGTCTCTTCAGAGCAAATTTTCTTTTCTGCGAAGACCAAACATCTGACCAAGTTCTGCTTCATCTGGATGCTAACGAAACTGTTAAATTTGAGGTACTAGTCGTTCCATGTCTGTTTTCAGCAAACGTTTCGCTAGATCTCATCATCTTCCGTTCTTCTAGGAGCCTCATCGAGGAACGGTGGTAGACTGTTTATTTTAAGTTCACCACTTTATAAATGTATAAAGTGGACTTCTTTGTGTCCTAATGAATTCCGTTTTTCACGGAATCTAGGTCACTAATAGCTTCAGTCCCACAGAATACCTGGTCTATTTGTCGATGATAATGTTTGAAGCCGGCTTTTCTAGATTAACTTTGCGAGGAATGCGTCAGCAAGAAGTGGACCTAGTGGAGAACAGAGCCATACCTTGTCTGTAATTCTTTATTCTTCGGTCTTTTAGATATCTGATTTATGTTTCTGGTGCTATGTTTCTTGTTTTATGGAAAATTCACAACCAGGTTTCTAAACATCTGACTGAATGCGTTGGAATGCTGTAAGCACAGATAATACTTCTGATCAGCAGTTAACACCATAGTGAAGCTAACTTTTTAATTTGCAAGTTATGGGCCGACAAAGCACATTCCCGTCATTTACTTCTAATAGATAAAAAACAATGAGTAATTACAACAATACATTTTTTGGCTGACCGTCATTTGGATTTGGGGATTCGGACCAACCCGGACGGGTACTGGGTGGAGCAGTGGTAACGCACGTGCCTTGGAAGTAAAAGTGTCCGGGTGTGGTGGAAGATACGCACCACCGACGAGCTCTAACAAAAGCGAAAGTCGAGTCTCGTGCTTCCGAGCACAGGGTTGGTCGGATGACTTGAGGTTTGTGCCGTGAAAGCTGGAGTCCAAAGGTCAGACAGATGAACACAAGAGTATCTTCAGTCCCACGCACTACTCGTTAATAATTGAGAGACATACATAATAATAATAATACTAGTTTTGAATTTTAATACCTTTCGCTCAATTCTGCTCATACACTATGGGTTGTTCATACAAATGCACTTAAGTCCTCCACTCTTCCTTATCTTATCTGGCTTCTGACCAAACCTCAAATGGTAATTGCTGGTCAACGCAATGGGCAAAGTTTAGCACCTCATTTTCGAAAAGATAAAGCAGTAAATATCGGTCTGCCCTTTCAGTGCTTCTCATCAGATCAATACAACAATGTTCACCAATATGACGCAAAATGTTTGCAGAGACATAGATACAACTTTACGTCAGTCATATTGCATTAAATTTGTGTGTACAAGTTAATTATAAGCTTCACAAAACACAAAGAGACAAAGCTGTATTTGACAATTTGTGCTTCTAAATTCAGTCTAACGGAACAGCACCCCTTTTATCCGTCTTTCGTGATTCTCTTTTGTTTCTTTTTTGGACCAAATTGATTATAGGGCTCCTGAATATCCACCTCAGTTTGTACGAAGGGTACAACGAGTTCACATTGACCTGACTAGAAGTATACCATTGCAAGTGAATCACAACACGTATAACCTTGAGTATCAACAAGGTTGCCCGAATAGAAGGATAGGCCATGCAATGGGTGCCATCTGGTGCGGTTACGAATTTCACATCACCAGGCTGAATCTAAGCGATTCACTTCCTACTGCCATAACACACGAAAGTGTCATGTTTGCAACTCTCTCCTCACGTCTGCTTGTCACTGCTCGGTGATTACCGGTCTCGTTCTCAGACAAAAAAATAACATTGTTTTATACTTGATCAAAATTCTTCTAACTTCCGACTGAAATCTTCTGATCTGTTTTTTGCATGTACCAAATTTTTATTTCAGCATTGGACAGATCATATATTAAAATGGGATCCGAAGAATTACTCACAAGTTCTTGAAGTCCGTGTACCTCCCAAGCAAGTTTGGACGCCGGATATCGTGCTCTACAATTAGTGAGTCAGATTTTGACCGGTTGACTGTACATTATTCACGGTGCGGAGGAAGTGCTTGCAGTTCTATATCCCTCGGCCGCAGAAGTTGAATGTATTTGCTTAGCCTTCTTTCCAATACCGTGCGAACAGTTTTCAAGCACACGCAGTCTAACTACTGGAGTAGAGGTCAGACCTGCAGACAGTGTGTAGCATTCTGGAATTCCCGGGTTGTATGATACCACTGAAATGGATGGGATTTATTTAATAAAAGACAGGTGCAAGTGTGCTTGCTATCCGTCTGGCTGAAACAAATCATGCAGTGAAGGCACGGGGCTCGCTTGGTTCGTTCTATTCAGCCGCCGGAGTCCGATCCAGAGAGGTTAAGGATAAAGTAACAACTATAGCGGAGGCGATATTAATCCGATGAAACAACTCCTCATTACGTGCGCAAAAACAAATTCGTTAGATCCCTCATCCCCCGGTGGCCGCGCGTTCGAACTGCTCCCACCTAACGTACCGACCGGAACTCACATTCCGCCGATAATTATCACCAGTTACGCGATCAGTATACGAAAAATTCACAACCCCAATCCCGGCCTGGGTCCACTCCTTTTAAACGCGTTGTCTTCCCAACATGTACAACCGACATTCCTATATCCCTCCGTTGTTCCCTGAGTCATATTATATGCTATAATTGGCTAGTAGATGAAGCAGTGAAAGCAAGCTTGTGTTACCAAATTATTGTTATTTAATAAACTCCATGAAAGACGGCCCGAATCAAATATCCCGGCTGTAAGAAGCTTGTGAGGCTTTAGAAGAAAAACTGCTTGAAGCATAGCTTGTGAAAATGTACAGCACACCATGATATACAGTGTCGGCGAAAATAACAAGTCCAGTATTCCACGAACACCAGTGGCCCGATACGTTATATGACCTAGTGTTGAGGAAAGCACATTTCAAGCAGCACAAACGGGCAACATCATGATGACATAACAACACTACGTTTTTCACTTGCTCTTTATTTTCTGTTCAACTTTTACACGGACCTTTTGTCTCAGGATTCAACATGACAAGTAGGTGATAAACCGATTTCAGCTAAGTTTTGACAAGACCTGCAATCCGAATTTGTAATTCGTTTATAGCGATTTGATTTCGTCATCATCCACACAGGCGTTCGAATCAGAAGAAAGGATCAATGCAAGTTTGATCTCGAACGGGGACTTAGATGTTTTGCACAGGTTGAAAGTAAAATTGGGGTGCATGTAGGAAGACAAAATACCAGGACATGTGAATGAACAACAAAAGGGATCAATTTGCAGACACTTACAAACTGCTCTCTGTCCGGACATATACACATCTGAAACTCAAATAATACCTGTCAGTCGGCATTTTAATGCCTCATTGAAGATTTTTCATTTTGGCTGATGCATACGTCATTCAGATACAACAACACACCACTTGCATCAATGCCCACCTCGTTCACTTTCCAATTTTTTCTTTTTATTATAGAAAAAAATTTAATAAAATATTCTTCCTTTTGCGGCGAATGGTCACCGAATTTGAGACAGTCTTTCAGGTTTACCTTTCTACGAGGAAGTCAAACATAAACAGTTTTCAAATGGTATTTTGAAAAGAACTAATTCGAATTCGGGACCCAATAGTAGTTGTATCATCATATTGGACAACGCATGCTTCATGAATCAGCTGTTGAATATTCTATGAACGGCTGGTGCCTCAGGCGGACGTAGTGCATCAGCACATTTGATTTGATCATTCTGAACTAATTTTGTTCGTACTCTATTAAGGAAATTGTATAGTGAACGCCAAAAAGAAGAGGGGTCCGTTTTACGGGTCACACTACTCTTCTTTCACACCTCTAAATTTGAAGCATCTAGGCGGGTGCTCCTTGCCCTTCACAAGTATGTCCACAGAGATTGTCACACGTCAGTGCGGAGAGTACGTGACAAAACATTGATTCAGACGAACTAGTGGTCAGTACGTCCTTGTCACCCGGTACATGGCCTCCTTCGACCTATTTTGGTCGTATATGGGCCACAAATCCAAGTCTCGCTGTCATGATTGTCGATTATCCTTGAAAGTGGAGTGAGCTGTTTTAGGATGCGGGATGGGCCTCTTTCACGGTACTCGTGCCCAAACAAGAAATAAAGCGAGAACGTGACATAGTTAACTCTTTGACAAGCCAGACAAAATGTAAGCTTTCTGTTTTGTACCAAACAGATGTGACAGCGTCCGACCTCCTCAGCTCCAGACTTATGGTTACACTCAGATTGTGATTGCTGGTTTGCAGTAATGCTTTCATAATAAGAGTTGTTGAATTTCAGTTTGAGAAGCCGAATAATTAATACTCTCCGGGAATCATTGCTGTGGCTTTGATTTTGGATTATGACCTAATAGCGTTCAGTCGAATGCTATTGCCCAAGTTAACAGTAAAATCTATTTACAGATTTTAATTATTGTTCAGTCGTGCAGCGTCCATTTGTGATGGTAAGTAAGAAACCTAAATGATGGCAAGAAACTGTGGCGTACTTTCGTTCCGGTGTTCATCATCAATCCCAGTGAAACTGGAACTGGATTCCAAACTATATCCACTGATCAGCACGTACTACAGTATTCGCCAGGAAGATGACCTCCTGGAAGGATTGTTGTACTTCTGTGAAATCCTTTAAGGAAATAAAAAAGTATTTCTTTCCTAATCGAATACTGTGACTATTCTCTAACGATCACTTATTAGTAATATGTTTGAGCCTCCTTTGGTGATATAACGGCGTTTACCCGTCAATCCATGTTCTCTGTCAACTGTTCGAGAGTACCTTGTAGTATGCGGTTCTACTTCTCCTTGAAGGCAGTCCCCAGTTCCCCTAGAGATTTGTACTGTCGTCTCTGATCCACTGTCCTCCGAAGGAGATCCTGTAAAACTCCACTGGGTCGACATCAGGGGATCCAGTTGGTCACCTTGATGCGCATGAAACTCACGTACGTCAAAGGAAAGACTTGTAGACGCATTGTCGTGCAGGAAAATATCTTTAATGGCTGTGCTCAACATTAACGAGATGTGTTGGATTAAGACTTCTAGGTAAACTTGACCGTTGACAGTGTCTTTCAGAAATATCAGCTCACTCTGACCCTTCCACTAGATGGTTCTGCAGAAGTGCACCGAATCTGCATTGTGCTGCATTTTTGCTGTTATTATTCCACTTTATTACTTTCAGGAACTTGCTTTCAAACACTCCTTCGACAATCATGTTTCAGTAATGAAAGCACTGATTCATCACTCCATATGACGGTTTTCCGTAGTTGAATCGACTGACCCATCTGCTAACTGTCCGCCGTAAAAGACCAAAATACTTGGTAATTTCATGGCGTGACTTTCCTGATTCCCACCTTCCGATGGCACGCCAGAGGACCTTCTTTATTGTGAGCACCACGTGAACTCAGAAAAATGAATAGACATATGAGCTATCACCCTGGAAAGTATACATGTGTATCTGACCCTTATAACAAAGCTCGTGCAAGGGTAGGTTGTATGACGTAAAAGTACAACACCGTTGGGATTGTTTCAGATATTCCTAACCGATGGTGTTCAGCCTCAGGATCATAGTCATCTTAGGGGGAGGGGGCGTTTTTTAATGAACAATTAAAATCAAAATGTTTATTTGATATTTCCCGTTGGGGCAGTTTTATTCATGCACACTACTGGTCCTTCAATATTTAGCTCTCTTGAGCCTGTTATTCGAATGCTTTCCTCAGTGTGTTTGGCCCCGTTGGTACGATGTTTCCTCCGTCTGAATTATCGACGCTGTGCACCAGTTGTGGATTAGCCTATTGCTCGTGGTGAAGATGACGCAAACGCTACATCGGTCAAAGAAAGAGCCATGCTCGTACTTGGCGTGACTTATCGTGGGTGTGCTTCTTTTTCGGACTATCATGCACGGTGGGATCATTCCAGTTGATGTTCACACCTTCCCGTCATGGATGAGGAGTGGAAAATCGATTTTCGTTAGTCGAATGGTTCATTGAATGAGAAACACAGCAGGTGTGCAATGGTTGTACTGTCGGGTATTAAAACGAATCAGTTAGAATGCACATGGCACTAAATCGTTCATGCTTGAGTTCGAACTCCGCTGAAATCGATGACATAGGCTTTCCATCAAATTCAACAAAATCACTTTTTAGAGCACACAGAGATAGATATCAGTTAGTTTTATTTTGTACTGGAGAACTGTATGGGGCAATTTTTCTGAGCAGTTCTCCTTTGATGTAGTCTGCCGAATATCAATCTGGGTTATCAGTTTCAGTGGACTATGCTTTCACAGCCCACCAAATGATAAAATAACATTTGCTTCTACGGGTCCATTATAACGATCACTTTGGCCGACCTGAAGGTATTTGTTGACTCGGCTGACCGGACTGTGCGCTGTTGCTGTCTGTTTTTAGGTAAGTCAGAATAGTCTATTCCCCATGCAAGGTTCTTATTGACACATGAAGCCGGAACTGTTTGTTTTCAACAGTCTTCCACTTGAGTTGACTGTTGGACATGGCATTCAGGCCAGTTTTATCATCGAAGTGATCCTACGGTCGTGGATTAGTATACACTATTCATCAGTAGATACTTGATCTACAAGAATTATGGATATCGGAGTGAAGCAACATGTGACTGAGTCATATAGACGAGGCAGAACGGTCTTAAAGAGACGTACAGCGGTGTACAGTGTAAGAAAACAATTCACCTTGGTGACTGGATCTATTTGATGCAAATGCGGTTTTCGGGTGAATCCCATTGAGTTTGTTGTAACTCCGAATAACCGAGCTTACATGAGGCACATCTCGAGTCAAAACGGTAAGGGTGGGGGGGAGTAGCAACACGCATTACTGGTTACAGCTCTTACCACCTAGTCTAGGATGCCATTGCACTCCTTGACGAGTGCTCAGTTATGTTATAGAAGCTTTTTCCACATTATACAATGGCTTACAAGTTTTCCGGAATGCCTTTTTTAGGTACCAAAGAATCTAATCTATAACTGTAGTGCTGAGTAGGTTAAAAACCAGATCCTATTGTAGAGAAAAACCAGCAGCTCACTCGGGACGAATAGTATTGGTATTTGGACGTATAAAATTTAGACTAATAGTCAAGCGTCCCTTGAAATTGTCTTTGTTGCTTCAGTTATAAATGGCACCAAAGTAACATCAATTTGTCCATCAAGAAGTAAGATAATCAGCAGGGTTTTTTTCGTATTAGAGTTCATAAAATTTAGGACAGCCAAGGCGCCATCATCCAATTTCTGCTGGTCAAATGAGGCACCTAATTTGGAGTGCCCAAGAGAAGAACCCAAGAATCGAACATTAACTTGCAGTAATTATATCAACTCACAATACCATATGATATGATTCATCATGCAAAGTGAACACTCAAATGACAAATAAAAACCATGGAAGCACGGTACAAGTGTTTCGTCCCTGTTAGGAATCATCAGCTGTACTCCTCCGAAGAGCCCCAACTGGGACTCGAACCCGGGATGGAAGATTACAAGTGGAGCACCTGATAAACAGGCTACCAGGACAGTCTCTCAACGGTTTATTGAATTTATGATACCATATGATAATGCTCCCTTCCGCAACTGGTTTTTGAATGTCATAATGGCAATGCCTTGGCAACTTGTGACTCCTATAACGGATGGCTTCTCTGTAGGGGCCTAAGTACAACGAACGCCTATGGGGGCTCGGTGGATGTGCACTGCCGACGAGTCCTAACAAGGATGAAGCAGCTGTACTATGCTCACATGGTTTTCAACGGTCAGTTAAACGTTCACATTTAATGGTGATTTATATCATATGGTATTCTGGGTTGATGTAATCAATGCCAGTTGATGTTTGATTTTGGGTTGTTATCTTGAATATTCCAAAAATGAGGGTTCAGAATACATGGTGAATCATACTATGTAAGATCTGATCTCCTGCTACTCGCACAATATCACTGAAACTGAAATATATTGTATTCGGCACTTTACACACTCAGAGCTGGGAAGCCCGGAATTGCGAGTAATTTGTGCTCTCTGGTTGATCTATGTGAATCGATAAACGGCACCATTAGTAGACGATACTCTAGCCCATCACGATGCTATCCGATTGTATCAAGATGATTTAACTACTCCATTCGGAATACACCTGATTGCTCAGGTCCTGATCTCGGTAACCGACCAAAGTTGTAGTGCTCCATGAGGCATACAAAGTCTTTCAAATTACCACAGCCCTCTGCCTGTGTTTGAACGTGCGTTGCGCACACACACGTACATGTGGTTAATGCTCAATCAAACGGGATGACAAAAACTGAGGAATTTCAGCCTTTACCGAAACTCTTACGCACACTACCATTTCACTTGGCATAGTTCGTATTTTCTGTCACACGCATTTTATCATTCAGTTTGACTTTGTTCATTCTTTTTTTCCCCAGTAATTCTGTTTAACAAAAATTGGTTTTATCCCTCGCAGTGCTGATGAACGATTGAAAGAAATGCGTGACGCCATGGTGATCGTTCAGTATGATGGAAGTATTACTTGGATGCCTCCGGCCATTTTCAAATCATCCTGCAAAATCGATATCAAAAACTTCCCCTTTGATGAACAAACATGCCACATGAAATTCGGCTCGTGGACCTACGACGGGAATAGGCTGGACATCACATTTATCAATAATCAATCTCAAGTATTACTGGACGATTATACGGAGAGTAACGAGTGGGAAATTATCGCTCGTCCTGCGTTACGTAACGTGAAATACTATCCCTGTTGCAAGGAGCCGTATCCAGATTTGACTTTCTTCCTCTTGTAAGTTCGGTCGGCTGGAGTTTCCCGAAACTCCGTGACACTGGTTACAGCAATCTGAATAGCTTGTATCGTTTGATTTTCTTCCTCGGCTAATGACCTCTGTGCAATTTAGTTTGTGAATATTTACTTCGGCTTAGTCATCGTATCGCTGGACGCTGAAAAGTCTTGGTAGTGACTAGGTAGATCTACATGATGGGTAAGATATCATTCACGTAGTATAGAGGTAAAACTAAACCAGCCTCCTACATTCATTGGGATTAGCTGAGTCGACCTTGGACGGTGATATAGGCATCCACATTCCACGATAGTGCTACGCATTCATAGAAACTGTCTGACAGTTCCAACTGGTTAAAGTTCAACCAGGAAGACGTGATAAATTCTGGCTTATTGTAAGTAACAGGTGGTTAAATTTTTTTTTTTTTTTAAATAATTCTTATGATTACTTGTGATTGCTCTGACTTGATGGAAGCATGACAAAATTTCAGTTCCAACCGTAGATTCGTCCACGTTTGCCTTCAGCAGAGTTTCTGGAAGGCATAGAACAAAAGTTTTTTGATGGTACGAGCCACAGACAAATAAATTAGGTCTTGTTCAAGGAGGAACGCACATCATTACACACTGTGTTCGGGGCTGTTATACAACCCAGTGGAGTGCGACTAAGAGCTGTTTGCCATCCGGCTCTTTTGCCCTTCCTCGCCGGATTTTTCCGATTAGTATTGATGTTATTTGACAGTGATTGACTTGTGAGTTGTCCGTATTAGTCTTTTGTTGACAAAGTAAACTGTTTTGAATATTTACGCGAGGTTAAAATGGTGGTAGATCACTGGGAGAATGAAAATCATTCCAACAGTGGTGGACCAGAAAGCGTAAAGCGGCTGTCCAGGGGGCGCGCCTTCGGGGAGATATCCCCTCATGTAATCTAGTCAAGTCAAGTCAAGTATTTGCTTTATGCACCCCACACAGCTATACCCACAGCAATTACACGAAAAAGAATTTGGCAGGTAAAACAGAAGAAAAAACAGTTCTAAGAGAGGACTCAGTAGCTAAGACAATAAATGTTGTCTGAGTTCAGCGTCGATGCTTGCTGGGTTACATAAGAATCGAGCGAGGCAAGGGACAACCGAGGACCGGTAGGCAGTCGTGTGTGCACAAATCATTTTATAGTTGTTGTGGGTGGAAGTGGAGGAAGCACATACGCTAAGGTCCCTGGGAAGCGGGTGAAGAGAGTCATTCAGAACTCTCTCGGCGAATCTTCTACACATTTTATGGTGATTCCCAACAAGGATGAAACAGCTGTACAGTGCTTCCATGGTTTTCAATGGTGAGTTGAGCGTTCAAGCTGCATGATGAATCATATTATATACAAATCTAATCTCCTACTACTCAATTGCAAATAGTAACCAAGCTCTGTAGGTTGTTCATAACGCAATGCCTTCGTTGTACTTAGGCCCCTACAGAGAAGTGATCCATCATAGGAGTCGATCACTGTGTGGGAGGCGGGTTGTTACCGTTCGAAGCCAGTGACGGAAGGGTGCTATATCATGTAGTGTAGATGTTCAACAAACCGTTGAAAGCCAGCCCGGATAGCCCTGTGGTTAAGGTGTTCGATTCACAACCGTTCACCCCGGGTTCGAGTCCCCGTGGGGGCTCGGTGGATGTGCACTGCTGATGATTCCCAACAAGGATGAAATAGCTGTACAGTGCTTCCATGGTTTTCAATGGTGAGTTGAGCGTTCAAGCTGCATGATGAATCATATTATATACATTTTAGGGTATTGGGATATGATGCAGTGTAAGATCTCTACGAGATACACCACTTGCATAGGATAATTTTTTGAGAGACAATTTTTCATGGTGAAATCTTTAGCACGTAGACCGGGGAAGAAGACGAGAGAAGAATACAACCAATGAGGTAGTATGCATGCAAGGACAAGACGTTGAGTAATGTAAAGGGGTACAGACATTGTTTTCAGACGCAAAACGTAGTGGGTTATTCTTCTCACTTTTGTGAAAACGCAGGAAGCATGTCCAGTCCATCAAAGATTATGGGTGATCGTTATCCCAAGGTACTTGACCGATAGTTGGCGACGAATGAAGATGTTTCCTATGTGAACGTCTGGATAGGATTCCAGAAAGTTCACATACTTAGAGCCTGTGAGAAGAGAAAAGACGACATTTGAGCATTTGCCGAGATTTAAGCTTAGGTTATGGGCTTTAGACCAGTGGTCAATATCTAAGGGACCAGATTGAGGCTCAGGTGTAGCTGATGCACCAGAATGCGGTAACCCAATTGCAACATCATCTCCATACTTTATAGTGAAGGGACGGTCACTGACAGGCATGGAAGACGTGTAGGCGGAGAACAGAGAAGGGGAGACGATAGAGCCCTGTAGTACGCCTTGGTTTGAAACAGAGGTGGAAAAGGTTTTACTCCCGTATCTTGTAAACTGTTGCCTTCTGGAGAAATAATCAGACAAAAGTCCAATGAGCGAGGGTTGTATTCCGTTATTTGAGAGTATGTCGAGAAGCTTTCGTCTATCAACACTGTTAAATGCATCACTGTAATCCAGGAAGCAGGTACGCACAGCTTTTGATTTCTTGTCCAGTGACGACAAGATATTATGTGTCAAGGAGGCAGTAGTATCCAAGGTAGAGTAGTAGCTGCGGCGGTGGGCGAACTGGCTTATGTCTCGTATTGCCAAATTTCCCGACAGTTCATGGAGTAATAACCTCTCAAACACCTTTAGCGCAATGGAGGTACAGGCAATCGGACGGAATTTAGCCTTTCCTTTCTTGGGCGCAGGTGTGATGGACTCTGATCTCCAACAGTCGAGAGTCTTCTTGCAGTACAAACATTGATTAAGTAATTCTGTCATGAATGGTGTGAGCATTTGTGCATATTGCTTTAAAATAAATGCGGGAAGATTGTCGGGTCCGTGGGATTTGTAGCACTTGAGGTTTGACAGCTCTTTGTAAATAGCTAGAGGGGATACATAGAGGGAGATGGAGCTGTGACAAGATAGGACGTCAGTACAACTGAAAAACAAAGGACGAAGTTGCTTGTTGAAGTCGAGGTTTAGATCCTCAAAAATAATTTTTGGGGATAAGTGTCTTGTGAAGATACCACTCAGATGTTTGATAGACATCCACAGTTCTGAATGCTCAGATTGTTACTGAATTTCATGGAAGCCCCGTTTGCGATTCTGGAGGTCCTTTTTTAATCCAAAGCTGTTGTGTGTGCGTTATGTGCATGCATGCATTCGATCGAGCGCCCTACGTGATCTGTCTGACTATTTTCCGTTGTGCTTACATACGATGCTACGATTGGTTGTTCATGTTCATCCACAAGGTCACTGTAAATTGATCGATAGGTTTGTCCATAATGCTGTCGTAGTTTGTATCTAGCATATGTTTGATGACACCAACACCATGCTTATAACCGGAGACTGCGGGACTGTGATGCAGGTCGACGAGAGACCAACGCGTTGCACATAGCGCCGACTTAGTTGCACAAAACCTAACGGTCTGTTTCAGGCATACTATATCACTGTCGACACACGACTGATCAAACGAGGCGTCAAGACTGTTATAAATGCCGAAAAGCACTCCGAAAAAGTCACGATTGAGGCTGAAGTGGCTGTTGCTATCCAGAGATGCGCTCCGGCGGCAGGGTAACATTCATCTATCCTGTCTGCATGTAGGACCAACTTGCTCATAGGGGTAGTGGGCTCCAGCAAAGACAAAACATGCTGCATCGGGAGAGGAAGTTTATTGCCCGATAACTCCCGGAAAATGGAGCCCTCTTTCTTACGATCAGCCAGTAGCGGCCGCATATGACGCATAGGTTGTAACGGCGTTTGCTCTCCGACTTCGACCGGACTGAACAGCTCACAGACCATTCTTCCAGCTGATTTCCCGGTGTGTTGGATAACTGCCACCTTGAGTGTGATGTATGGTGCCTTCTGTGGAATAGGATCGAGAACATCTTCGACATCGAACAGGAGTGCATGGACAACGCGTGAATACCTATCTCGCTCATTGATTATGCGACCTGCAGTGAGTACGGCCTCTATCTGCCTAAACCACACTCGGGGATCTTTCGAACCGAAGGCATGTAGTTTGAGGGACACCAAGCAAATATTGGTGGATTCTTTATCGGACATGTTTAAATGCGTGAAATTTGGACCCAAAAAATTGAAGACTTATGCCATGAGAGACGAGATAACAGGGCTCATAATTAGTGTAGTGTATTTTAAGAACAAACAACTTGACGAACAAGCTCGTTTTCAGTTATTCGTACTCAACAATGAATAACAAAATAATAACTCATAAAATGAGCTAGGCAAACGATAGTCCAAATCTGTCTCTGCACGCGTGTGTGTGCACGTGAAATTGATCACAGTGTGGAATGTTCAAGTGGTTGCACACATGTTCGGGAACAAGACGTGGGCCAAGGGAGCTCAGGAGCTTGCACAAATTGTTTCCGAACACGGGGGCGGGGGGTGGGGTGGGAGAGGCAGGATTGTAGGAAGGTCTTTACAATCTCACATTCTTACAACCATCCAAAGACCTTTGTGATTTATAGTTACGTCTCTTTTGTAAATAGATGGCATATTTTATATTTTCTCGTAGGATTCATGTGTGGTTGGTGGCTCTTAAACTGTTGCTCAAGAATCTTAAACTGTGGGTTTTGGCCCTCAGGTTACCAACAATACTGTATATCACTCATCCTAGTTGACTGAAGGATGATTATCGCACGTGGTTTTGTATAGTCTGTCTGTTTTGTTCATTACCGTGATTTGTCACGTCTTGCTGGCAACATTTTTCTGATCAATTATTTAAATAAATTGATGAACCACCTCCCATTCTAACTCTGCCGAAAAAAGCCCGTAACATTAGTAAAATTTGCCGTATTCACAGAAATGGAAAGCCAAGGTGCGGTCGCTCTGTCTGGCTTCTCCCTCTAGCTGGTGGGCGGGCTAGTCTCGTCGCAATCCGCGTCCTGTGTCTGAGTTGTTGCCCAGACGAGAGTTATTCCCTATGTGTGAGAATGTGGGTCGACACATTGTCCATACACGGCCAGTTCCATCAGCAGGCAGTCCGTCATCACCCGTCCAAGATCGATGGCAAAGCAGGTTCCGGCGAAGCGGATTGATGCTCCAATCATTTTTTGACAAAATGGAACTAAACCAACCAACCAGCTGTCACCAGTTGTTCTGACCGATCGGGAAGAAATCAGTCACTCGGGTTTGTACCTAAAAGGCCCGGCAGAAGTTTTAAACGAAAGCTGTTCGCACAGTGTTCACCTGGCATGGTTCAAGAGGTGGTTCGACTGTAGATTAGTTTTCTCACTAGAGCTAGTGGGACGGATTAGAACACTACGGGTCTAGGAGATTCGACTTAGATGTTACTGTATTGTGTGCTCTGTGTGTGTGTGTGTGTATGTATATGACCTTAGGACACAACACATCACCAATGTGATTTTCCTTGCGTTGCGCATCCAAAGGGAAATTAAGTAACAAACTGAGCGACCAAGTCACTTCAGTTCTCGTTAATACTCAGTCGATGACTCATTCGATTATAGTTACAATGTATTATGATTGCTATTTCGTGAACACAAATGGGAATGACAATGTATATGAGTCCTTGGGTGAATGAGACCATTCAAGATCGAGTCTCAGCGATTCAGTTGGAACTGAATTTATCTGATTTGAATAACTT
This sequence comes from Fasciola hepatica, assembly GCA_948099385.1. Lineage (NCBI taxonomy): Eukaryota > Metazoa > Platyhelminthes > Trematoda > Plagiorchiida > Fasciolidae > Fasciola > Fasciola hepatica. The sequence continues at coordinate 799,406 of CANUEZ040000112.1, read as the reverse complement.
CGATGTTTCAGCGAAGAACTTCACCGTCCCACTCATTTCCGTTACAAAGTTGGTGAGAATGAGATTAAAGTTATCATTCCGAAATGTAGGACCACAATGAACTAGATGTAGGTGAGCAGAATTTACCGATAATTTTAGCATCAAGGGGCCAATTTGAAAGATCTTTAAGACGAATCCAACTAAAACATAATTTCCAATTCCGTATACTTATTGTCAAATGAAGGAAGTGCAATTTTGCGATTGATGTGGACTTTGCGGCCGCGTAACCATAAGCGTTGCACTTGGTTCCGACGTTAGTTTTCTGTCTCCAAAAAACAATATTAATAGTTGAAAGTTTGAACAGCCGTCAAACGCTCATTATCATGGGTTCGATTCCTGACACTACCGGTCACTCACCCGACGGGTTAATTATTAGCAGTAAAACAATGTTTCCACTCCATCTATCTGTATGAACGTGAACACATACCTGGCCGTGGCCGGGGAGTAAGTAAGCACGCAAGTCGGCACGAACGCAGACCTGTAATGTAGGCGAGCAAGTGAGTTGGGTTACATGATTGCACTTGCGTACATTGGCTCCACCTTAAACACGGACCATCGATACGTAGTGAGATCGATTAGTCACTACTATCCGGGCTGAAATATAAATAAAATCATCACTGTGTGTGTACGCTTGTGCGTGTGTGTGGGACTGGTTACGCAGGACACAACAGCCTACCCCTCATTTGGCAGCCTTTGGTTGGTCACTTCCTCTTCCACAAAAAATGTGCTATTTTGGAGTACAAACGAATGGAGCAAAAAAATCACCATCGTGGTCGATGCTGTCGCTCCATAGTTGAACGACTAAATATTTATTTATACGGTAACTAGTATGCATAATCCATCACAGTGGTAGTGGAGAATGAGGAAAACTGTGAATATTTGGGGAAATGATGAGTTGCTTCGAATGCAGCGGTTTTCATCATAAAGTCTAAACGGACAGTCTGAGATCCCCCACACGACCAGGTCACATGATTCATTTGTTTATTCATTCCGGTAATGTCAGCTGCTCACCACTGAGGATTATCCGGCCAATCCCATCGGCTTCAGCGAACAATGGACAACCAGCTGGTAAAGTTTTGGTAAAAAAGAAGATATAGAAGAACAATTTTCTCATGGAGGAGACTATATTTTTCTGTGGAGGATTGGTGCTTCCAACTGATTCTAACTGGTGTCAACCCATTCAGCACACTGAAAGCAACTGACACCAAGTTGACGGGTAATAAAGGCACAACGAAGACACGAATTGGGTAAATTTGACATTTCGTTTGTAGCTAGCCGTATCACTAATCAACCAGTCAGAAGGGACGTTACCCAATGCCGGTTTGAACCCACTAGTCTGTGGTGCGTTGTTTAGTGACAATGACTCTTGCATTATATGTAAACTGTATGTTTTATGTTGATAAAATTAGGTGATTTTGGGGCTGGAAAGTCTTCTTCCTAGAGCTAGTGGGAACAGAACACCATGCAAGTTTGACCTAATGAGAAATCGTGCTGTTTTTTACATGTAATCATAGGATATTCATTATTACCGCGTTGGTTCTGTTGTTGTTACCTGGCCACTTCGTTGACGATGCTCAAAAACCATTTCGTGATCGTGCACCGATTTATCTAAGAATTTCTATGAAATTTCGGTTTATACGCATTCAGGCCATCATCTTAATTTCTTGAGCTCGAAATTTGCACCAAAACTGGAACGTCCCTTGTGCAATGATAGATTTCACCTAGGACGAATGCTGATGCACACATTCATCCGGGTAAAAACCATTTCATGCTTGATTTCAGTTTACGTCGAAATGCCGCGTTCTTCTCCTACATACTGGTACTACCCTGTGTGTTGCTGTCCTCGTTGACTTTGGTCATTTTCTGGCTGCCTCCCGAGTCCCCGGCCAAAATGGTACTGGGTAAGTATTGGGGGTGACGAGCAGTTCGAGTTTTCGAAAAACAAGTACCAATTGGCAAACAGTTTGTACACCATTTCCATTTTCTATTCCGTTCAAAAGCTCTTGAGGGTAAAGCATAAATTCCCCGTGATTCCTTCAACGCTTCTTCCATTTTTCAATGCTTTTCTAATTCTGTTCTCACTGAGTATTCTTAAACCCATTCTTATTTTAGTTCTTCGCACATATCCTTGGCTATTTTCTTTTGCGTTTTGTTACTAGTTTAAGCCATCAGACAAACAATAAAATGGTACGTATCTATAAAATCAACAAGGAAATAGATGCAATATAAAACGAAAAGGTTAATTAGGGCGGTTTCAAAGGACTTGAAGTCCTATATATATATATATATATATATATATATATATATATATATATATATATATATATATATATATATATATATATATATATATATATATATATATATATATATATATATATAGTAAGTATTATGTAAACGTGTGGACAAAATCTCCCCGGAAGCACACGACCGGTTTCGCGGTTGTTGCCGCTCATCAGTTATGCCTACCCGGGGAGATTTTGTCCACACGTTTACATACTACTTACTATCAGTATGAGCGCTTGCACATGCAGCCTCGTTGTTCGTTGGGTTGGCAATGACCCAGACACGAATAACTATGAGAAATCACAGTTGTGATTCATTTGTGGGCTCTTCAATGAAGAGTATCCATTCACACTCCAGACGATTCAAATTAGATTCTAGTGAACAAATATATACATATATATACGTGATTGGCCGTGTGTTCAAGAGCCTATGGTCTACGCTTGACGTACCATGGTTCTAGCCAATCACAAACAGTCACAGACACAGGCGACTGCAGTTTCCGTAAGACTGCTTCAGTTAATCATTTCACTTCATATTGCCTTAATTTTTCGCTATGATTTTATACATGCGCGACCGACGAGAGTATACAAAAGGAATTCCTCTCGTAGTGTTTGTTTTCTGAATTGCTTATTCAACCTCTTCACGGGATGTAAATGTTTCATCAAAGTGTTATTCTGAAAGAGAGAGCGTTGTTTTATTTCAGGGGTCCTATTGATTACGCTTATGCTATTTTTTTTTACTTTGGTGATACGGCGATATTTAAATGACTAATTGAGAGTTTCTAGCAATGCTATTGTCAGTGTCGTTTTCAGTGGACAGTTTTTCTGGTCCGATATTTGTGACTGGGTGCAGTTTTCTAGTTTGATTATGCTAATTAGATAAAAGCAATACGAGATTTCGTCCTGTTTTTACGACAGAATTCCGTTAGCCGTGTTTGAAATCGGATGGTTTTTATAGTTGAATTCCAAGGTATAGGATATTTATTTGAAAAGAAAAGCCAAATCGCAGTATTGCACAACGGGAAGATTACTTTGCACCTGAACATGATGCTCAGTGCGGAACAAACTACCCTTCAGTCATGTTCAGGGCGAATATAACAAAAAGCTTATGAGATAAGTTCTGTCACATAACCTAGGGATAGAAAAGCAATCTCATCTTTGTTTGGTTGGCCGTCCTTTGGACTCCATGTTCCACGCACAGCCCTCAGGTCGACTGACCGAGTGCAGGTTGGTCAGATGACCTCAGGTCTGTGCGTGAAACGTGGAGTCAAAAGGACGGTCCGCCAAACAAAGACTCATCAATCCCGTCTTTGTTGAAAGTGAAGGTTTCAGTGACGTATGGCAATCGCCTCCGTAAACCTAAATGTCCTTTCATTATTTGTAATATAAATGACCGGAAACGTACTGTTTCGGTCAATTGGATGTTGCGCCATAGGAAAATGAAGCGCTTTGGCTGACTCAAGACATCCCACGGTTTTGAACATTTTCAGTACAAATCTCAGCTCATTCGGACCTACGTTGTCTAATACTCTCGGCGCTCAGCTTGTTACACGATAGAGACGGTGCTTGGCAGCTAGCAAATGAAAACAACTCATAAGACTGGGACTGGATGATGTGTTCACTGGGCGGACGCAGCGGTGTGCGAACATTGTACCCAAACGGATCAAGTGGGCTACCCAACTCGGCCGTTGTTCAACTAGAGAAAAGTGTTTATACGTATGTGTGTGTGTATGTGCCTTTGTGGGGCCGTCTTATCAGCAGCACAATAGGGGCCTCCCTTCAGAAGGCTGACGCATTTGGGCTTCGGTCCGTGATTGGGAAATCCACATCAATAGTGGGGGATGTTCTCCATGATTCTCGCCACGATCGGGTGTGATAACGAATCCAGCAAAAACCAGCCTCCATGATTAGCTCGGTTATAATGAAATAATATAATAATGATATATTTTTCAGATGTCATCGAGAAGCACGTGACGGTGCATGATCAGTATGTACAGGAGTTCTCGTACTACTGGAAATTTTAAGCATTATACAGAGAGGGGACGCAGAAGACAGAAATATAATTGTTAGTACTTACACACACTGGTTAAAATAGAATAGATTATTTCTCGGTTGTGTTCGAGATGCACGCGTAGACGCACGATCAAGGTGGATAAAATTGCTAGTCACTTTAAAAACGATAGGAACAACATCTACATGCAAAAGCATAAAAAAGTTCGACTTAGTTTAAACGGAGTAAAACGATACCGCTTTCCGCGATAAATATGAGTCCGTTTCGAATCCGTGACGTTGAAAAGTAGATATAAGGCCGATCATAAACATGATGCAAAGGATGTTATTGATGAATCCCGGCGATGTCGTATGCGGAAAGATGATGCGAACAACAATTACCGGATGCTTGCTTGTTTTCATTAAACGGAACAGCCAGCTAGTCGCTACGCGGTGATTTCCAAAACGTTATCCTCCTCCACGGGAGATTCGACGTGGCTAGATATTTTTGCGTTTGTAAAGGCTGAACAGGTTGATTGTGGTGTTGGATTCACGGTTTTTGGTATATGCCTTTTGATTGTGATGTTTGCGGTACTTGCCTTGGTGAGCAAACCAGCTTCCGTTGTCGGTTCAGCTGAGTCATCATCGATTGGAAGTAACGTGTTCGAGTCCTAGTGGATCCCGTTAGCACATGCGGTTCTGTCCAGCGGGACGAGGGGCAATTAGTTTGATCTGGGTTGTGTCAAAACCTTCAGTCCTATTCGAAATACGTGGAAGTATTAAATTTCCATGGCATTTCTTTCTCTCATCGATGGCGTGCTTCAAATGTACTTAGTTATAGTATGATTTGAAAGTTGAAACACTTGACCGACAGTTTTTTTCTTCATTTTTTAGGAATGAACATCTTTGTCGCATTCTTTTTGCTTCTTCTACTTTTGGCCGATTCGACGCCCCAGGCATCTACTAGTGTCCCATACATTGGTGAGTCTACTTCTGCAATGTGTTGACCTTAGCAAATACACTGATTGATTCGCTGACATCAGGCACCCTTTTCTTTATGCTTACCGTTTGCTTACTTGAAAAAAACGTATTGTGCAACGGTTGCTGAACATTTGAATGATTGCGGAGGTGACTGATATGGGAACTCGCAAGGAGTAAATCGGTCAGTTGGGCAAAGTGCAAGGGCTGTGGTGAGATTCTGGATCTGGATGGCACAGTTGGTGGTCCTCAGAGTTGGTGGTTTCACGGTAAAAAATCGCTGCTTAATGAAACATTTTTCATGGCTATGGGAAGGCACCAATTTCGCACAAAAAAGGGAATTCTTCTGGATTCTCTAGGTAATAAATATCCACTTCGTTCTGCATCCAGTGGTTTTCATCACTATTCTTTTTATGAGTTGCTCCACGGACTAAGAACTGCTTTCGCCAAATCTCTCATACATAACTGTAGTGGAGCAGATGGGCTACATGTCAAAGTAGCCCTGTGCACTTTGTGGGAGGACTCACTTAAGTGAATACGGAATCCGAATTATGGTGAACCCCTTATGACTCTACTAAGTTCAATGTTTTAATGAGCCGGGTGATGGTGAATTGTGATCTGTCACAATAATTCACTCGTTGCCGTGCTTTTAATATTTCATTCCTTCTCCCCGGTCAGATTCACCAATCAGCAACTGATATTATTCAATCACTAAAGTGCAAACGAAGACGATGCATTTTATCACTAAACACCACAATATATTGATATTCTCGATATTTCAACGGGGTAATGACACGAAAACATTTGTTTGAAATGCTTTGCTTCTGAGATCTGTCCATCTACGCAGTTCTGGAAAACTAGCAACTTTATAAGTTTGATTGCCGAGGTATTCTATTAACCATAAAATTATTTATCATGCAGTTTGGCGGTTACGTTACGTGTTGTTCAAGCAGATTGATCAATTGAGAGCCTGTTTGGAGAGTCCAGTTAGAAAGAACGAAGCTTTGAGGATAGTCTGAATACTCCCTCTGCTTCCCTTGTCCGGTATCTTCTTTGAATGTGCAGTCTTCTTTAAGTCGTGAAAGAGATTTTAGAGAAGTCTGACGCCGGGAACCGGAATCGAACCGGCGACCCCCCGCATACCGGGCAGATGCTCTACCAGCTGAGCCATCGCGGTCCGGACGGTAGGCTGTGAATAACGCAAGTGAATAATCAGTGATGCGCAAACCACTATTCCAAAGATACACAGTCACTATCCTGGTTTTAATCATTGGCTAGCCTCGTCGGTCACTTTCCAATGGGACGACCAGCACACAGATGAACGTGATCCATTGGACGTAGAAATATATTCACAGAATGTATTGTTGGCACGAGAAGCCTGAATTTCATGACTTTTCGATGTGGAAAATGCAAGTGGATTTTCCATTACATGAGATTCAGGCTCCTCGTGCCAACAATACATTCTGTGAGCAAATTTTAGAAACTTGTTCGAGCCCATCTAAACCGAATTCCGCACCTCGCTACTTCTATGCTTGTCAGTAGGCAAATTATTGAAAAACCCTCTTGGGATGTGAGCGTCGGTCTGACTGCCTAGGCCGTATATTTGCATGCTGACAAAATTATCGCCTGTAAAAGTTGTGACGAAACCAAGATTACCGACCGATAGATACCAATATGTAATCAACTTCTCTGAAGTCCACAAGGTCCAGATTGCTTCCCGACAGTCTTACTGCATGCGGTAACAAGTTAATGTTGTTAATACCAATTCCTTTTGAATATATCGGACAATTAAAAAGTTGGATCTGTCGCACTAGTGACAGAACGAAAAGTACGATCCGTTTGGCGCACATAAAATTCCTTGAAGGCATGTGAAGTCTTATTGCAAAAGACCCCTGATGTGAACCAATATGAGTATTAAGACTCATACAGCAGATCAGATACTGTAACCTCTCTAAAAAAGCCATAATTTTTTTCTATCACTCATCGGCAACCGTGTAGTATCATGATGTATGTACTGTTACAGAACACGTTCGCGTAGCGGCTTACGAACGTGTCTTCTATCGGTTCTCACGGCGAGGTATCAACGAAATCCCCTCGATCGAAAGAATGGAGAAGACTCGAGTCGGTAAACAGATACAACAGTGTATTCTCTATATCGTGGCAACGGAACAGTACCGATACGAGAAATACACAAAAGTAAACAAACGCCGCGGCGAGGTGAAAGGCGAACCGAGCGTGTATAGTCGGCGAAAAGCCAAAAGTGAGTCAAAAGCGAAGTCGACGGAAACTTCGAGGTTAGTTCAGTTAAACGTACGCGACCGAAGAAAAATAGTGCCGTCGAAATTAAACGTCAGAAAAGATCATAGAGAAAATAAAACCGAAATGATGACCGGAAAATGTTCATTTTATCAGAATAATCGGGTTCAGTGTTCTTTCATGAAGGTTCTCCGGCACTGAAGTTGGAATCTCTCTACAAACAGGCTTTCATTTCATACAGAGTTTCCGGCTTGGAATCGTATGCTCTTCTCTGGATCTAGTTCCGTGAGAAAAAAACCAACGGGGTTAAGTCCGGAGACTTTGGAGGCCATGGAGCCGGACTCTTTCTTCCGACTCATTGCGAAGGGAACGTTTCATCGGTTGCCGAGTGTGCTGGCGCTCCATCCTGCTGGATGAGCATTCTTAACATGATTGTCAAGGATAGACTTTCTAGGTGTTCAGAAAGCGTCAACTTTACCGCACGCAGATATACGCTTGCATTCACCTTGTCGGGAAGAAACAAAGAACCAAAAATTCGTGGACCGCGGATGCCGCACCATACGTTCACATTCACATCGCCTTTACAATAGCCAAGGGGATTCTGCCTGTGTTCGCTCTTCTCGTGTTGACAAACTCTGATTGTATGCTGATAGAATGTGGATTTACCAGTGGAAAGTATGTCATGCATAACTTTAGTTGGATTTTGTATCTATGTAAGAATCAACCACAGAACCCTATGTATACTTTGAGAGTCTCGCGGAAACAAGGTCTAGACCAGATGGGGTCGGTGATCCTTGTGGCTTTGTTTTCTCACAATTTTCGTGACGGAACCTGAGGATATGCCCAGTTGGCTGGCGGCTGTTTGGACGCAAGTGTTTGGTTCCTTAGCCAACAGTTCTAAGTTTGAAATTCGAGTTTCGGCGATGTCTGCCTTGGGGCGCCCGGACGATTTAAGAGGGTGAACATTGACGAAAACTATTAGTATCTGAGACACACGTGAGCAAAATTGCACTGCCAATTATGGCAGATCGGGACGTCTGCGATAAAATCCTTCGCATGGTTTTCATAAGCTGATACCTCCTATCCTCAAGGTAGCTGGCTCGAACACATCAGAGGCAGACCAATCCATGGGGACACAAAAGCGCACTGATGAAAGCTGACCACCACGTCAACCTCAAAACTATGTGCATACCCAAGTTCAGCTGAATTCATGTTGGTGAAAGCACCATTACCGACTAACATGCGCTTCTTGCACGTTCAGATACGATAAATCTGTGCTAACTTCGGGATAGTAGGTCTGAGACTATGAAAATCATGCAAAGAATTAGCCGCACTGAATTTCGCTGTTGTTCCTAGTTTGTGTACACTTGCGCACATACACAGATATGCTCAATCGGTCATTTCGCTTTTGTGGGCTTTGTGACCGTCAGGCCCTTCGATGACAGGTGGACTGAATTTCTATACCGAACGGAGCTGAACACGTGGTTAATGGTTCGTCTCAGTCGTCCACGTGTGTGCGGCGTGCTGTTTTTGAGAGTCACTTATGAGGCGCGTTTGGTAGAATTTAAAAATACTTTTCCTTCATTTTCTGTCTGGGTATCCTTTCGCGCACAAGTCTCATGTCATGCGATCAACCCTGCACTCGGAAACCCCAGACTCGGGTTTGGCTCCTGTAGGAGCGAATTAGTGGTGCATATCCTCCACCGCACCCAGGGTTTGATTCCGGGCTTTTACAGCTTTAGGGCATGTGTGGTACCACTGCGCCATCCCGCTCCCATCCGGGCGGATCCGATTCAGATCTCGTCCTTTTTGACAGCCTACCAACAAGAACTGAAGTAGTAAGTTGTGAATTTCGACCTCCCTAAGATGTCTGCAGTATTTTCGAACACCACAAAGCACCGTTAGGAGGCTGTGATATTCACCTTTTGGGGTCAGAAAACCAGGACACTCTAAACCTCTACAGTTGCACACATCATACTTTGCACGACAGTGTGTATTTTCCACATTCTTATACTCACTGTTTTTTTCTTCCTTGCTTACAAAAAGGACTACTAAGTCATATGTCTTCATGGGCTGGAGGAATCCCGTACTGCTTCAGGGCTTAAAAACTTAATTAACGCATCATTCCCGATGACCGGTCTAGGTCGATTGGTATAAGTTCTCATCATCCCTGACCGCATACCGCCACCGATCACATTGGTGAAACACAACAATTTGCGGTCTTCCGGCTCGTTACCATGTCTGACCTATTAAGAACTTTTGTAGATTTGCAGTCCAAGTCCTCCGGTAATGGCTACGGGGTATCCATGATTGTGCCATGGTGGTGGTGGCATTATTATTATTAGTCGAAGTAGTAGTAGTAGTAGTAGTATACCTCTTCGTTGCAGTCATGCACAAGCATGATCCGTGACATTTACTGGATGCATTCTTACCGAACCTTCGAGCACTGGTCGTTCTCTTGGTCATTCGTACAACATTATTACGTTTGCATCTCTCTCTCTCTCTCTCTCCAGATTACCGTTCTATACCAATTTAATAATTCCATTCCTATTTCACATTCAGACCAGAAAAGATATGAAATAGTAACTCTTTTTGAAGTGTAAATAGTCCTTTTTTTAGTGTCTCCACTCTATTTCAAATGTTTCTTACGATTCCCTTCTAAGGACTGGACAGTACTATGTTACGAGGCTCAAGCAATTACAGTAATATATTTCTGATGTTCCTGAACTGAAAATTTCTCCAGGAGTTTCCTGAACAAATGCTTGGTTATTAAAGACGAACTACGAGTTATCGAGAAGGTTGAATTAGTGATAACCAATTACCGAGAGGTTCCTATCTCAGTTGATCCAACTATTGATCGCCTCATCTTTGGGACGTGTTGTCGTATTTCATCGCGTAAAATGACTGAATCTTTTCCTTCGATTTATGATTGCCGTAGATGCCCCCTGTTTCAGTGTATTTCGTCAATTTCTTCTCAAAAACAATCTTTATTTGCAACTTCAGCAGAATTTGGGAGACCCTCGTTGACAGATCATTGCCGTTCACAAAGCATTAAATAGTTCATGAGATCATTTATTGCGCTAATGATTTAGTTCCGCGAACGACCACTACCGATACGATAAATGTCACACTGTTGAAATGAGAAAGACGATAGACTGCTGGTTTTGGTGGATATATTGATGGTCCTGTGAGATTAACAGGTGGGAGACTAGGCGGGCTGACGACCGAAGTTAACATGCCAAGGTGCGCCAAATTTCCAGAACCACTTGGAACGAAACGGCAGTGAGCCAGGATCGGACGGCACGAGGTTTACATAAACAAGCAGACTTCAAACAACCAGTCGATTGCTAGGACTGAAGCTAACCAAGGGATGGAATTCCGTAATTCTACAGAAAACACGAGACTCTCGATTACACACAACTCCGACTGACTCAACGCAGATCAGAAACAACAGAACAGGAACGGTCATCAATGTTTATTGAGCAGTGAACAGAACCGAATCAATCAGAGCTGGTTAGTCAACAATTGAGAACGTGGGATGACCAGACAGTAGCTCCAGTGGGTCAGTAGGGGGAAATAGAAGCAGACAGCAAACATAGTCCAAACAAATATAGTCCGAGTCACTCCGGCAAAGTACAGACAACAAAAACAGTTGACACCAGAAAATATGTCTGAACCACCCAGAAACGGAACGGTCGGACAATTAATCAGCGCAACGAAGTGCAGAAGGATGAGCACATCTGTCGGGAATCAATAAAACACTCACACAGATGGCTGACACAGTCGAGCGAAAATAAACCAATTACGCCCAAGGTCAGACGGGTCAACAGAAGAACGCCAATCAAACGCAAGACTGGGCGGATATACGTGAGCAACAAGACCAGGTCCCACTGAAAATACACACAAAGCTAGACTAATTCAGTCACCAGGATAGTGATGGGGTAAACGGGTTGGAACGGTACCAGTGACGGAGCCGTGTAGGACCAAAGGTGCGTGCGTGTGTGTATACATTCGGTGGTCGGTGATGAGGAAACGATCTACAATGATTCCCACTGCGGAAATCCACACTAAGTTCTTAGCCTATCATCAGGACTAGCTACCACTAGACTGACCAGTATGATTTACGTCAAGTTGTGACTGATGAAAATCACTCCTATGTCACGCAGGAATTCTGTAACAGAACTATCTGCTCTGGATGCAGTTATGTACTTTGTGTCTGGCTGTGAGACATTTAATGTGTCTATGTGGCCTCGTAATTCGAGTAGCGGTGTAGACTTGGTTGCAGATAGTTAAAAACCTGATGCGGGAATTGGATGAAATCCTGAGGTGTGCCACTCATTCCGATAGCAGACCTAACTGTAAATATCCATTCAGAAGAGGGGCGCACCCGAGCTCTAGGTTCGCAATTGCATTCCAAAATGAGTTTAGTATTTTGGTGTTCACGATCGGCCGCCACAACGACTTAGGGCATTGTTTAATATCTGCATCCCAATTTTAATCACTCCATTGGAAGCTATCGATCGTTCTACACAACTCAGTTCTCGTATTGCATCGGAATCGGTCATTTTTGCTGAATAAAATACGCACAGAACAGACTAAAAGGGTGATTTCCCTGGTTCCCTCTCATTCCTTGTGATATCCATTTGTAACGCTTGTTCACCAAGTTCTAAGTTGGCCGAACGAATAACGCGGAGTTCCTTCATGCTTTTTCGTACAGTTCATTCACAGTGACTCAGCCTCAACCAATATCCTTATTCTTTGTCGTTGCCAAATTCAAGGCTGAATTTACCGAAGCAGAATTTTCGAAATTGGATTTGTTCCGTGCATTTTTCACACATCCGGGACACCAGCTTTCAAAGCTAGTTGTGCTGCCCCACGTCATTTCACATTTGGGGGGGGGGGGGTTGTCATATTTGTCCAAACTTCCGTTTTAACACTCTAAAGCCAGACACAAAGCTATCGAATATTGGAAACGTTATCGTTCCAGTCTGCTCTGCCTGTACGGTTCGTACCAATTCACGTTCAGATGCTTGCCTTCTCAGAACTGTCAACCAGATCGAAAGTAGAGCATATGAGGAGAGCTCTATCTTCATTTTCTTAGTGGACACTGAATGATTTTGGGAACCAGTATAGGTGTCAGTAGTAGGAGATTAAATTTTTAAATAATATGATTTCTCTTGGAGTGTGAACACTCAAATCACCATTGAATACGTTGGAAGTACTGTACAGTTGTCTCATCCTTGTTAGGAATCATCAGCCGTGCACATCCACTGAACCCCCACTGGGACTCGAACCCGGGGTGAACGATTGTAGATTGAATAACTAACCACAAGGCTATCCGGGATGGATCTCAACGGTTTATTGAACTTATACGCTATATGATATAGCACATGGGGAATCATATTTTGAACAAATATAATCACCTACTCATATAATACTCAAACTCTGTACGTTGTTTAATGGAGTGCTGCCGTTGTGTGAAGGAGTCGCGCAAACCTGTATAAAGTCAAGCTACTAATCAGCTGAACGTGCCAAGCCGGGTTAACCAGTCAACACAACTCTGCCGATGTATGTGGTTGAATGTGTTGTGTGAACATAAGGGGAAGACGGTCTAACCAGTCGAGAAGAAAAAAACCAGTCAGTCGGTTCCCGACAAGGCACCGATACTGCTGAACGGGCAGGTTTAAGGTTACTCCAATTCCGCATTGAATACCTTGTCATTCTCTTATACTAATACATTGTCATCGAACGTGCTGTGTTGTTGCCTTCTGATTTACGTTAACTGGCTTATCCGACGAGAGTTTACCACGGGGATTGATTGTACAGGCAATCCGTAGATAAATGGCAGGATGGAAACACGAAGGACCACAAGACGTTCTACTTAATTCCCTACAGAAAATTTGTCCACCATAGGAATTAGTCACTATGTAAGAAGCGCTTTTTTACCGTTTTCAGCAACTTTGGATCTCTGAGCTTGGCGTTTAGCTCGCAAAAGTTTCATCATCAGTCGAGGTGACATCGTCAGTGCGCGGTGTGCTCTGTTACCGCATGTTTCTAGTGATGGAAGGGAGCCGTATCATGTAGTATATACGTTCTGCCGTCGACAGTCGAACCGACTAGCCTGGGGGTTAGGCGTTCGACTCACAATCATTCACCACGAGTTCAAGTCCCAGTGGGGTTCGGTGGATGTGCACAACTATGATTCCTAACAAGGATGATACACCTGTGCATTTAAACCTTAAAGAAGCTAGATTAAGCGTCCTCATATTAGGAACAGCATGCAAGCCGAGTACTTAAGGGAATTTTTAGGGAAACAGAGTGACTGCATGATACTTTGGAGAACGCGCGTCGTCGAGAATAATAAAGCACATTTTTTTCAATGGCAAAGTGTGAACTATTCGTCTTTGCTAAAAGCTTCAGACTACGGAGTTATTATATATATATATATATATATATATATATATATATATATATATATATAATGGGTCTATTTCTCGGAAGTGACCTAGAGACCTTGTAGTGATTTGAACGCCTTCACACGCAATCCAGGTCGCTACGGCTTTATGTCAAGTACCCAACAAACCGGGTGAAACCGGACGGGGACTGTTAGATAGTTTAGATACAACGAAAACGTTATGTGACTGGTTAGTATGTCATTTGCCAGTTAGTGCACACCTATTGTATATATACGAGTTAGTACCAACCAAATGTGATAAAATACATTCTCGCTGTTCTTGCCTGGTCTTATCATTCCTCCAGTGCGCGTAGTCCGGTGCGAGTTATTTAATTACGTACGTTTGGATGGGTAGACACACTTCTGGCAGATGTGTATGAGCGCATGATCAACAGGTAGCATTGTAAATGTTACAATAAACAAAAATTACAATGGAGAATGGAAGCATGGTATTTGATAGCAACAACAATGAAAATCTGTCCACATTACTTCAAATTCGAGATAAAAAAGCCGTAGAGCGACAGAAGAATTCAACGAGGGTATAGTCCTGATCGATGTTGCCATTTTATCGTGGTGATCGGGTTTGCGTACTACGATAACTCCGAGGACTATGCCGATTGAAACGGAAAGTGCTCCTTCTAGATCACCCATATTGGACAGGCCGATGGCGGGTAGTCAGACAAAAACAAAGCGGCTTTGTCAGAGGGTGTGGCGGGAATTTCGCCTGGCCGCTAATTTTCTATATAAAACTCACAGAAGCCCATAGACAGCAACGGGACTTGCGCGAATGTGGCCTGACACTAAATATGGCCATTACCTCTTGTTTCCCTACTCAGCTATCCTAAGTGGGGTATGATTCCCTAGGATGTCCTGAGCATCCTCAACTAGCAGACTGCCATCCGAAAGGCGTATGAATCGATCGTTCGCTTACCAGCTCCCTATATACAAACTTCCTGTTGCCTGATAGGTAGCATTTGGTGCTGCACTGGCTAGAGTTACTACCTCGAAAAAAACGCCGAGTGAAACTGCGGACGCCACTTCGTACCTGATTCCCAAGATCCTTCATGAACCGTTGCTCTACAGACACCGCGCAGGGGCAAGTGCCGTTCGGGACATCCATGAATCCGGCTCATCTTCTAGTACGAGCCGCATGAAAGTAAGCAAAAGACGTCCACGGCTTTTCTGAGCACACTGTGCAATGAATGCTTCGATGGTTTTCAATGATGAGTTGAACTTTCACACAGCATGAGGAAACACATTATGTAATTAACCAGTAGGATTGCAGAGTACTCGGCGCCTGTCAAAAACGGCTCGTTTGGCTGTTGTCCCTCATAAAGTTACTTGTTGTTTATATTGGACGGGCAATCAACGGCGAATCCATCCACTTTGGCAACAAAGATGGCAGTGACTATAGCATGACCCAGCTGTCCGTTGTGTCCTTGTGGTGAATGAATCCCATCACAACCAGACTGCACCTTGACGTGATGTGATGGCTTGCGCGCCTCTATGATCCAAAGAGCTATACAGAACGGCTTCCTTAAGCCAGAGATGCAATCATACCTGACACGTCAATGGGTAGAGGTCAGACAAAGTCCAGTCTCCTGTTCCTCCAGGTTGGGAGTCGATTTGAGTTGGCAACTCAATCGGAAAAATCAGTGGAAGAATAATTGATCCAAGCAAATGGGCTTCCACTAAGCCATCCCGCTGTCTTGCGGATAGGTTCTTGTTAGAACTAAAGAATTTAATTAAGAACCCTAATCGTTCTCCTGCTTTGTGGCTGGACACCCTAGCAGTACCCGTCCAACATCTCCCATGAACTGTACGAATAGAAAAAATTCCTTACTGCATCGGTTGTCGCGCTGGATACTCAGGACCGCGCTGTCCATTGCATCGAGCGGGGTGGGTAGTGATAAGTGGGCCACTGCTCAGAGTTCCCTCTCTTTTATTCGACCATTTTCTTCTGCCTCTAACCACCCCTCTCTGCCCCATCTATCCACCCATAATGCTCCCACTGATAACACACCCCATACTCGCAACGATTTACTGTCAAATAGTATCGGGAATAATCCTCTGTCTGGTACCTCACATTTCCTCAAGCCTCGTCAGCCTCTGAATCTCGGCTCCTTCAACGTGCGCACACTCATGCAGGTCGGTCAGCAGGCGTGCCTAGCCCTCACAATGCACTCTCTGAGGATTGATGTCTGCTGCTTAAGTGAAACGCGTATACAGGATTCGAGTAGTGTATTTCAACTAACTGCTCCTGGTATGTCATCGGGGTATTTTCCGTGCCTGTTTAGGTGGGCGTTGTGCTTTACCCGCTCAGCGTACAGATAATGGGCATAGGCTTCTCCAGTTTTGTGTAGACAATCGATTGTTCTTGTCTAGCACCAATTTCCGACACAGCTCGCGTCGCACAGCGACATGGCGCTCTAACTCTACAGGTACTCTAAGCCAGATTATACATATCGCCGTAAGCTACCGGTGGTGCAGTTCTGTTCAGAACTGTATATCTTACTGGTCCACGTACGTAGAGTCGGACCATGCATTAGTTTCAATGCGATTATCTCTCCAGCTCCATGGTCATCGTCGCAAACCGCAAACCCGGTTAGCTGTGCAACGTGTGTGTGATCCAGAAGTACGCACCCGTTATGAGCAGAAGTTTGCACATGAGCTAGGATCTACGACGAACAGTAATGTAGATGAGCATTGAGCTCATATCAAATAGGCGATGCACTTTGCAACAGGTTTTGCCTGTGGTCCTAGATCCGTTGTCCATGAAAAACACTGGATTTCGCAAGAGTCGCTGAATATAATGGAGCAAAAGCGTCAGCTCTCGAACCGTAAAGAGATGAATAAGATGTGAAAAAGCTACAAAGGCAAGTTACGAAAAGCCTCGGGAATGATCGCGAAAATTGGTGAGTCAAGGTAGCCGAAGAAGTGGAAATGGCAACTGCTTCAGGTAACAGTCAAAGACTGTTCAAACGTATTCGTGACACCGGCGGATGGCGCACCCAGGTCAGTGAAACGATTTCCGATATACATGGAGAACCCATTCATAACAAACAGCAAAGGCCTGACCGTTGGGCCGAATACTTCAAGGAACAGTTTAGCTGGCCGCACGCTAGTGTAGTTACTCCTGTATCAACAACTGTGACTACTTGGGTGGCATCACTTGAGCCCCCATCGGAAGTAGAAGTAGAGTCATGTATTCGATCACTAAAGAGAGGGAAAGCGGCAGGTCCCGACGAAATTCCCCCAGTTCTTTTCAAACTGGGTGGAAATATTTTGATAAAATCATTTACCGCTTTGCACCGTGACATTTGGAACGCGGAGCGCATTCCGTTAATATGGAGTGAGTCGTTGATTGTTCCCATCTACAAGAAGGGAATACGCAATGACTGTAGTAACCAGCGTGGGATTAGCTTAATTCCGATAATCACCAAAGTATTAGTCTCAATTCTACTGCACCGTCTTACACCAGCTCGCGAGAGGAATGCCCACGAACTGCAGGCTGGATTCCGCCCAGGTCGAGGATGCATCGACCAGATTTCTACTCTTTGCCGACTACTTGAAACGCGTCACATGCACCGCCGACCGACAAAAATGATTTTCTTAGACTTGAAAGGCTCCTTCGATTCAGGTGATCGAACAGCGCCTTTCAGTGCTCTTCATCGAAAAGGTATGCCCCAGAAGTTCATGGACCTACTGAGATCATTGTATTCTCATACTTCTGGCCGCGTTGGAGTTGACGGTGAACTATCCGGTCAGTTCGAAACGACCAGTGGTGTTTGACAGGGATGTTCCATGTCTCCATTCCTGTTCAACTTCGTCATGGACGAAATAATGGAGAGTGCGCAGCAAAATCTTCAGGATGTAGGTGTCGAACTGGGAAATAGTGGAAAGCTATGTGACCTAGATTACGCGGACGACGTTGTCTGATTGTTCGAATCCACGGAACATGCTCAATGTGCACTAGATAAACTGTCAAGAGCTGTAGCTCCATTCGGCATGCGCTTTGCACCTTCAAAGTGCAAGGTGATGTTACAAGACTGGAAGTCAACGATTCCGAGCTTGATGTTGGATGGGGAGGTGCTGTCAGTTGACGACCGTTTCACCTACCTCGAAAGCAGCGTGCCGACGGATGGGAGCACATTAGTAGAGGTGAGCACGCGGATATCCAAGGCTCGAACGGCGTACGCTGGACTGAAGCACTTGTGGCGCCGACCTGATATTTCACTGAAGTTAAAAGGTCATGTATACTGTGCGCAGTGCGTTCATTTTTGTTGTATGGTTGCGAAACTTGGAGTCTGCGTGCTGAAGATATTCGTCGTCTCGAGGTTTCCAACCACCGATGTCTGCGTAGTATCGCTAAGATTGGGTGGAATAACCGAAAGAGTAATGATAAGGTCAAAAAGCCAGTAGTGGGTATTAATTCGGAGAACGTTTTGTCATAGCGTATCCAGATTAGTAGACTTTGTTGGTTAGGGCGCGTGTTACGTGCGTCAAACACACGTCTGCCGTATCGCGTCCTATTCTCCGTTCCTCCTCAGGAGTGGAAAAAACCACGTGGAGGTCAACAAATGACGCGGCAGCGAGGAATGAAGAAATGTACAGCAGACTTAAGAAAAGTAGGTGCTTCACCTCTTCGTGGTTGGGGTCCAAAAGATCCGTCTACCAGTTCGCTCGAGACACTGAAGGATATGGCTGCGAACCGTGAACAGTGGCGATCGTGTTGTCACTTTCTATCGAATCAGAATGACTGATCGGTGTATGTTTGTTCAGTTAGACTGTGTATTCCGTGTGTTGGCTACTAGGGCATTCTTTCCTTTTCCCACTCATGTATGTCCAGTCCCTGTCCATCTTGTATATTCATACTTTATAATTCAGCGTGCAACATGGTGAGAAAGGCAGTGGTCAGTGGGGCTTGCCCTACTGTTTAACGCTGTACGATGATGATGATGATGTGGTGAATGAGCAAGGTCGAATGAAAAGTGTCAAGATTTTCGTCGACTACCACTTCACATCATGGATATAATCACGTTTACGGCACATGCTTACACGCATAGGACACTAGCGGAGATAAAATATTATCTAGCAAGCGTCCACAACCATTGGTGAGTGTGATTACTACAGATCAGGATGTCCAACAGAGGGGAAATTGATGGCACAACAGAGCCATGTGAGGTAAACAAACATTGGCTCAAATCAAGTGGTGGTCGAGTGCTTTAGAGCGCTTGATTACAACTTCAGAGATCAGATGTTTGTATCCTGCTTCCGCCGGTCATCTTGGTGGTAGACAGTTCCCTCTCAGTTGATCGGCCCGTTTTTTTATTAAATGTTTGCGCATGAGTGCAAATGGAAGGGGTATAACCCATAGCCACAAAGGCCCACTGCACTATTGGGATAACTGACAATCAGACTCTGAGACTTGCAGTGGAGAACCACGAAAGGTCCCTATAATTCAGATGTCGTAACGACCCATACGACAGTGGTTTTGTAGTACACAAAGATCAGTGGCCTCCCTTGGGGTTGCTCGTGTTCGATCTGCAAAATACAAAAACGCAGAAAACTCCATGAGCACAAAGGCTCAGTAAGTGCATCAACAGGATCCTACACTTACATTAATCGAACACCAATATGGCTTGAACGCAGAAGTCGATAGCATGAGACTGCACGATATATTCCGGACCATTTCGCTGCATCTTCACTAGTGCATACTGCAGTCAAGGTGACTGCGGTATGCACTAGTGAAGATGCAGCGAAATGGTCCGGAATATATCGTGCAATCTAATGCTATTGACTTCCGTGTTCAAATTTGTGTCGTGAAAGTTTTTTTCAACCAATATGGCTGCCAACAGCCTCCTCATTACAGATTCCTGTCTACCGTACAGTATGTAGTTCTCCACTCCAAGTCTCAGGATCTGGTTGCCGGCTTTCCCTTATACTGCAGTGGACCTCTGAGGGTTGTGGAATATACCTCATAAACTGCACTCATGCACAAACGTGATAAAAAGACGTGATTCTATGGGTGGGACAAATACACGGATGAGTCATACGAATTATGTGCTGGGTTTCATAGGCTAGAGGTAAGTCCTGAACACCGCTCAGGTGGTTGGGCCGTCGAATTCACGCCGAGGGAATGAGATGCCAAACAGACAAAATGAAATCGTCTCAGTGGCGAAGATACAACGAGCGTCTTGTTGGACAGTGCCACCAAATCTGGTCCAACTGCTCTACGGAGCTGTCACATGTCTTGATACAATGAAACGGGCTCAGAATAAAGCCACGGCTTTCGCCAGCAGACCCAGAGAAGATTTGAATGAAAGGCAACTACACGCGGGGAAGGACCAAATACGGGCAATACACCGATTGGTTTGTAGCAGATGAACAGTCGAGTGCGGTCATGGACCATTCCTCGGATGAGGCCTGTTACCGCATTATTGAGGTTGGTATCCTCAGCGATACTAATGTTGGCAAAACCATCCGACACACCCAACGGATGTTGGATACCCAGAGACATCCAGGCAAGTATCACGAGCAGCTGTACACTAGACCACAGGTGTCCAGTGGAGATGTTTTGATATTATGGTAGAACTTTTATTGTTCAGTAACACAGCGTAGTCGAAATCGTTGGTAGGTTGTCGACGTTTCGGTCACCACGGTTAAACTTTTTCAAGACTGGCTTTACAAGCGAATGAAAGCTGTCATTCTGGTTGCATTTGCTTGTAAAACCAGTCATGAAAAAGGTTACCCGAGGTGACTGAAACTTCGACAACCTACCAACGATGTCGACTACGCTGTGTTATTGAACAATAAAAATTTTATCATAATATTTCATCGATTTTTCGATACACTCCGAACCGACCTCGGTTCTGACACACTAATCCTTATCACCAGCCGGATTACTCTAGGAAAGAAGCTTGCAAATTGGATTAATCGCCGTGCGTTCAATCAGCGATGTCTCCGCGACAACATCATTCGAGCTTCGCTTCGTGCGAAACCACCTGACCATTCTGTGCGCTTCGTAAAGACTGCTTCTAGTCGCCTCTCGTACGTTTCCACGACAACGGATTCACGACTGCCCAATCAAAATCAGTTCCATATGCTATCGGATACGAAACTTAGATGACTGCTTGAATTATTTGCTACCACCAAATATACTTAATAAGATCAATGTCATCATTGAACGTCGACGTTTGCACGCCTTCGAAACCTGTCAATCGTGTCACGATAAGAAAATACGACAGACTACTCCACAAGTACACCTCGGTGAAGAACAAAAAACCGGAATTGAGAATACTTCAATCGGCTGATCATGAAAACGTAGTCAAAAGCTTATCAGACAGAATGTTGACCTCAGCAGAATTACGGTTGCTTCAGGAAGGTCTAGATTTCAATTTACTCAAGAAACCTCTAACACCTCAAGAAATAGTCCCTCAACTGGAAGGTGCGTTAGAAAAACTACCGCCCGAAAACGCCTATCAAACTGGACTCAGAATACGCATCATTCCCAGAAACTAGAAACCAATTTCGTCAAATCTATCAACAGTGGAGTATAAGGCGTTAACCACACTGAGAAGCGGCAAATCGATTCACATTACGAAAGTTGACCAGAGCAATATCATAGTCGTTCTAAATAGGTCATTATGAATCAAAAATTTGAGAACTATTGGAAAATGGACCATATTAAAGAATTGAAGAAAAGAAAGCCAACGCCACACTCAGCAAAATAAAGGCCCAGATAAGTAAATACCTTTCAGGGCTGAAAGAAAAGCTGGGGAAGTCTTTATGGTTTGCTTTGAATCCAAAAACAAACAGACCTGGAAGATTTTACGGATTACCAAAAATCCACAAATCCGATACACCTATCCGACCAATCGTGGATTATACACTTTGTACGACCTATATGTTAGCCAAATACATCAGCACACTAGTAAAACCGTACCAAAAGATGGTGGTAAGTCACATAAATGATGCCTTTGATTTCTCCCGCATTCTAAAGACTATCGTATTAGAAAAAGACGAAACAGCAGTGAGTTTTGATGTGACATCTCTTTACACAAGCGTGCCCATTAGAGACAATCTGGAATTTTTATCCTCCGTATTGACCAATGACACCACCTTAGAACAAAGATGTCCATGAAACCCATCTGATATTATCACTGGCGATGAACTATACCTCACTTCTACCTTCTTCACGTTTAATAAATCATTGTACAGGCGGACTGACGGCGTAGTCATAGGTTCTTCTGTATCACCCATTGTAGCTAACCTGTTCTTACATTCAATTGAATCTAAAGCATTGTCCACAATCCACCACGAATCTATTTCAGATATGTGGACGATACATTTGTAATTCTAAAGTCAGAACATAGGCATGACTTCCTGCAATGTCTTAACAATTAGTCCACCTCAATTAAATTCACAATGGAGACTGAGAGCACTGACGTAGTCATCTGTTTCCTTGACTGCCGACTACAAGTAAACAACTCCCGCAAGTTTACAGTGAGCATTCATAGGAAACCTACACAGTCCGATAGATATCTGGACTTCAACTCAGCCTATCCACAATGCATAAAATGGGCACTCGTATCGTCACTAGCCAACAGATTCGACAAACTGTGAACGACGACGTCAGTCACAAACGAGAAATGCAACGCTTACACACGGTTCTTCAAAACAACAACTACCCACAACGACTATTAACCAATGTGTTAAGAAACAAGTCATCAACACACGACAAGATGGACGTAGACTGGCTAACCTCCGTTGGTATGCCGTACACATCGGAGGCAATTAGAAAAGTACTTGGTGCGTATGGTGTCCGTGTTTTCTTCCGAATAGATAACACGTTGAGACGTCATCTTACAGGGACCAATAACTCTCAACACATGCTTGAACAGAACAACTGTGTTTACATGATTAATTGCTAAGACTGCCCCGCTCAGTATATTGGGCAAACATGCAGACAGGTCAAAAGCAGAATCGCAGAACACAAAAGTAAACAAAAATGCAGACCGAGAGGCCAAATCGCTTTAGGAAAATTAGAACACGACTCTGCAATCGCACTTCACGCTGTATCCGAAAACCACACCATCGATCATGAAAACACCAGAATCCTCCCAGTACGGATTTCGCACATACACCAAGCGCCTCCACGCGGAGGCTCTGGCAATTCAGCCCATCGATCATGTCTCAAACGTAACGATGGGGCGGAGATTTCAGGCATATAGATGGCGCCTATGACACGGATGGATAAACACTCAAAGGGTCATAACATCTTGCGGACCTCAAATGACCCCAATATCACGGACACAGTATGGACCAAGGTTCAACACCCACCCTTGCATTGAACAACGCCACAAACAGACAGACCAACACACGAACACACTGTGACTAACACCTAATTGCTCTAAGCTGTCATTTCAGTTTTATTTTCTTGCAAAACCAGTCTTGAAAAAGGTTAATCATGGTGGCCGAAACGGCGACAACCTACCAACGATTTCGACTACGCTGTGTTATTGAACTATGAAAATTTTACCATAACATTTCACATGGCGCATCGATTCTTTGATGCACCCTGAACCGACCTCGGTTCTGATACATTTTTGTTCTGCTATTCATCCCGGTTCTACGTCAGTTGATGCAATGAGGACATCTGTATGCGGTTAAACTGAAGGGCGACGGCCGGGTTTAGTAACAAACCTTAGAGTGTGCCTGAAAGACCTGTACAAAGGATTCGTTACTGAGGAAATTCCTACGGTCTAATACGGACCGTTGCGGCAACAGTGAAAAGGTTTTCAGAGGTTAAGTAAGCAAGTACCTAGTCTGACCAACAGTTGGGTGGCAGTGGCCAAACGGTTATCATCGTCGTAGACTTTGGATACGAACGACCCGGGTTCGATTCCCATCGCCCCCGCCGGTCACTGCCCCCATTTGGCAGCTTTGCATGGGCTACAACACCCTTCCTGAATTGTTGTATGATAAATAAAAAGGGTATTGTAGTGTTAGTATTATTATATTATACTGAGGAAATGAACGTGCATATGGCATTTTCTGGGACTGAGGCGAGTATCATTTCGATTGACAATTTGTCAAAATTGAGTGGTCATATTTATGGATGCAAGACACGAATCCATTAGGCGCATTTGTATTACCGATCATCGATGTGTCCAAGGCTTGGCGAGCGTAGAATGGAGTATTCGGAATGGCACCTTGCCATTCCATACCACAAAGAAGAACTCGTTTTCACGAAGGATTCCGTTAAGCGGATAATTCTGTTGAGATTTGTCGTGTGTGGCCAGAAAACGTCTGCCTTATTTCGTGCTTTTCCCAGGATGGAAGAAGGCACATTGCGGCCGACAGACGCTACGAGAATGAGGTCCGTAAAAGTGAGCGATAAAAGCAGCCGTCTCGCTTCTCATATCAAAGTTTAACAGATCCCATCATCGGTCGGTCGGAACATCAATAACAGTTGCACTTCCGTTTTTCCGGACCAGTACTTTAAAATGTACATGAACAAGCAGACCATATATTTTGTACTGTGGTGAACATAGAAACTGAAGGCATAGCTATTTGTTATCACCGAATTATGTCTGCAGGTTCTCACTCACTTAACACATTCACTACTTATCTCTTTGTATGAACTGTGAGTTAGAAAACGACCAGTTTGTCGCGACTCATCTATCCCTACTAATGCAGGAGAACACATCTCATCTGTAAATCTTAGCTCTGTCAGTAAAAGTTGTGCTGATACTTGATATCGCGTAAAATTTCCATCCGAACTACCTAATCATCGTTTCATTGCTTTCAATATTACAAAACCAATGATTGCTTCTTCTCACATGTATACATTGTGTTTCCTGTTCTAGGCTACTACTACTGTTTGAATATGATTCTCATCACGCTGTCCTCATTTCTATCGGTGATTGTGATTAACCTTTATTTTCGTGGAGATCGACGAAACCGTGTTCCCCATTGCATTCGCATAGTAAGTTCCAGAACAGGACTGCAATACCGGTTCATATACTAGACTGTGGTAAAAACCAATACAATTTATCGAGGTCTTATGCAACACTTATTATTATTATTAGCACTATTATTACTGTTACTAATACTGTTGTTGAAACATAATTTGGCAAACAGAACTGTACCATCATCGACACTGTTGTTACAACATATGTATATGATTTGTTGCGCTCAATTTGGTCGCACGCACGATTTGCGGACTCGATTCCCGTCCAGCGGATGGAGGCGCAGAACGATAGCGATTGATGGTTTTTTGTAATTATATTGGTTGCCCTGTATAAATTACAGAAGAACGGAGACTGAACGAGCTAATGACCAGAGCTGATGAGCTGGAGCGCGCCTTGCCGTTTGTTACGTAGCGTGACGAAGGTTTCAAAGAGCTAGTCTTTTTCGGAACCAGGTGGACTTAAACAACTCAGATTTCAAGCAACCAGTCGATTGAAGGAACTGATGCTAGACCGAATTCCTGACCTATTGAACAGCCTGGTCAACATTTGCTAAACCAGTTGCGTACCTCAATGGATGACTGGTGAGGATCACCCAAATGTCCTAAAGGGTTTCTAAGATAGGCTGATGTGTCCGACCGAAGGAGATTATAATACCGCACTGGTTAAATCGGGTCTGGATGAGTGAAAGTACTTGGAAGTACTTTTGTCCTGACCATAAGCCACTTTATGTGACTGAGAAGAAAGATTCGAAAAGGAAGATTGCCTATAGCTAGAGGAGGGCCTGACACCGGAGTTGGCCGCTTTTGGGGAGCGGTTGTCAATCCCAAGTAAATTTAAGTAAAGATACCTATTCGTAAACAAGGCGCGCCTAAGCTCTAAGCTCGCGATTGCATTTTATTGAGTTTGATGTCTGCGAAGCCGCTACATCAGCTCACCACTGTACAGCTGCTGTTTCATCCGCGTTATGAACCACCAGCGTGAGTGCACATTCATCA
Organism: Fasciola hepatica; assembly: GCA_948099385.1. Classification (NCBI taxonomy): domain Eukaryota; kingdom Metazoa; phylum Platyhelminthes; class Trematoda; order Plagiorchiida; family Fasciolidae; genus Fasciola; species Fasciola hepatica. The sequence continues at coordinate 773,434 of CANUEZ040000112.1, read as the reverse complement.
AGCCATCCCCACCCCCCGACTAGGACTCAAATTCGGGGCGAACGATTGAGTTGAATAACTAACCACCAGGCTATACGGGCTGGCTCACAACGGATACTGTCCCGGTCTACCCAATCTTGATAAATCTTGTGTGTGTGTGCGCGCGCGTTCGGGTTTAGTTAGAGTTGAAACCACGCACAAACAACACCCAAGCTCTGATACCTTGTTCTGTCGATCTAATGCGATTGATATCATTTTCAACCTTTGAAGCACAACTTAGACATCAGAGTGGAGAAACTTTCGTATACTCTAGCCTTTTGATGATCCTTCGGGATAAGCAAGGGACCCGTTATTGATATCAGTGTTTTCCGCGAATTCACTGATAAATTATTATAATCACATTCCCATAGTGGAACAGAAGATCGTTGCAATCAGTCAGTCGATCTACTAGTTACCACCAGAGAAGACAACAGCCAATATCGCAGATAATAGCCTAGATAAAATGTATTTGAGGCTAATTTTGTCGACCGACGGCCTCGGAAGCCAGCTCTCAAGGCTTCACAACTCTGTCTGACATTACGCACATCCTACACCTAATCGCTGGACTCTGTGGAACGCGCTAATGATATAACCTAGTCAACCATGTGATCCTGTTCTAATAGAGGGCAACGACGGAGCTCGATGCGGTCCTATTTCAACTGACGGACAGATAACTCCGGAAAGAGTTCACTATAACATTTACTGAACCGTATTCTATTGTTCTTTTCCTGCTGATTATTTTGAATGTCATTATAAATAGTACGGGATCTTTCGCTTTATGTGAACTAGTAACTGGGCTTAATTGTTACGCTAACGGCAGTATAAACGTCTTCTCCCTTTTCACACCTTAGATTTGCCAAGCTTTGACAGGAAACTGTATGAGCGACAGCGTCGCCTCAGGGACAAAACCCGAGGGCTGCCGTGACAATCCGACAACGAACACACTCAACACTGTCAACGGGCCAGCCACCATCACCAGTGCTAGATCAAAACTGGATCTCGGCTCAACACAAGAGAGAAAGCCTGAAAATCTCTTGAACAGCAAGGCCCTCGACACATCACTTACAAAAGATATAGCTATTCGGAAGACGCGCAAAGGAAAGACTCGTTTTGCTAGTCCGAACATTGATATGACTGAGGCGACAGTGTTATTATCTACGGTACCCGAAGCTCGGGCGTTGCTAGATGAACAAGATGAAGATAGCGAACACGAAACAGTGTACTCTCAAAGTAGTCATCCGCAAAGTGATTTGTACAAGAAATCCAAATTGCGAAGTCGTTCTCTTACCCCTGCCAAGCATGAATTAGACGAACAGGCAATGACGGCCCAAAATAACATTTGTCAGTCGCATCAAAATACATGTACCATGCTCCTGTCTGATGCTCGACACGCGCAGACCGATTGTGATCTTTGTCACCGCGGTGCTGTGCTCTGTGCAAATTACTGTCCATGCAATTCGCCTCCGACGAATCAAACATATTTCACCTCACGACATCAACGCCATCCACAAAGCTGTCAAGCATGTCTTGAACATCTGAATGCGCTACGTGCTTACCGAACCCTGGACAAAGATACAAATGGTCAACAGTGTGACAACCGCTTGGATGCAGACTATTCCCTGACAGTCCGTCCCGCTCGTATTCTGCAAAACCATATCCAAACTGTCAGTCAGCAAGCCAGTTGTTGTGCAATTTGTGATCAACACCAACCGTATTGTCACGCTGACAACAATCAGCATCTTCAAGTTAACCCTTTGTTTTCGGTTTCTAAGGAGACTTACCATCGTCTCGATGGTCCTCCGTTCCGCTACGGATACCGCAAAGGTCGCTTGGCATTACTTGCCAACGAGCAAAATGAGGCATCAGAAAATTCACAAAGTATGGATCCCTGTTTTCTGGGCGATCAGGCAAGTAAGCCTCGTAGCGAAAATGGACATTCCCGAGGGCGATCTAAAGAGAAAAAAGAGCTGGTCGAGATTACAAAGATTGTGGAAGAGGAAATTCGATCAATACACCAGTCAATCCGCACGTTTCTAGATCGAATAGCAAAGAAAGATGCCGAGAATGTTATTGTACGTGAATGGCGCATGGTCGCCATGGTGATGGACCGCATTTTCTTCGTTTGTTATCTGTTGATTCATTTGTGTGCCGCATTTGGCCTCTTGGTCCCCAATTCACATGAAGCGGATGTCGTTGGATTTCTGCGTGACTACCGTTTGAAGAACTATAACGCAAGCTATGTGGATGGTGAAGCTATGGGTTTGGGTGATTCCAAATTCCAAAACAGTCCGTCTGGATCAGAGACACCGCGCATGGAAAAACCCAGTTCAGTGGTAGATCGTCAGATGACGAGTATTGAAGAACCTTCGTTGGGTGATCGCGTCTCAGTAGACAGTTCGTTATCACCTGAGCAACGGTATTCAAACAAACCAGTAGAAACCGACCCTTTAGGACTGTTAGCTTTATCCCCGCTGTCACCTTACCAACGTTTAGTAGATGAACATTCTCAGGGTCCAGCTGGGACGGGCCCTCGGACATCTCCGACCGTACCACCACCAACTTACGAAGAACCGCATGCAACAAACACAAAAAGTACGGTAGTTCTTGTATAAAGTGATGCGCAGAATTACACAACAAAGCCAGCTCTACAGGAAAAAGAACTTCCTCCTGGTCACGTTATCTCTGAGCTGCTAGAATTATCCGATTTCTGTCGAAATGCGCATCAGAGAAAAAACAACGGTTGTGCTCAAACATTTATCTCGGTTGTGACAAACTCTAGTCTTTTTACCAATGGTTATGTCCTTCACGAGCTTGATATTGATATCATTCATGATCCCGTATTTGTTTTCTTGTTTTCGCTTTTCTTTTCGACAAAATTTGCAAACTTGTCCTACCAGAAACTTCAAAAACTTCAGCAGGGAGAATCCGGGTGAAACCCTGTGAATGAAACAAAAGATCCCAAAGTTATCACTAGCTGGATTCTATAGGGTCGTTTTCCATTACAGATTACTGACAGAATAGATACCATAAACGTTTTGTGACTTTCTTACCACTATACTGTCACATGAGCAGCTTCCCACCGTCTGTTCCCTTAGTATGAACCATGAGGAGAGACAAGTTGAGGAATTTACTGTCTTCTGCTTTCTATATCTCTCTCGCGCCCCATCCACCTATTCCAATTTTCCAAACTTCGGAAGTGTAGAAACAAAAACGACCCTCCCCTCCCCCATCCGCATTAAGTTGCATTGGTTTATATTCAATTTTGAATAGTAAAACTGTATTTTGTAGCAATTTCGCTCTCAACCTCATTCCACTGACGTCCGATCGTAAGATACAAGATGTTCGACGAGAATTCTACGATTTGAATTTCCATGAGCAACCACCAAACTAAACTAATTACATTGCAGACTTCTTGGATCTCAAAATCTGCTAGGTGACAGTTATTCGCATGGCTCCTACATTTTTTATTGCTTAAAAAAGATAATGCTTTACAATCGCATTCAAAAGCCGCAACGTGGGTTTGCCTTCTACACGTCTATCATTTGAATCGTAAAAGATTCGATTTAAGCAATCGTGCACATCCACAGAGGACTTTTAGAGGGAAAACCTCATCCAATGTAACGAGTAAGCGCTAAGGCATGACAGTAAGAAAAATTAAAGTAGATGATGAAAGCCGGGTCACCGTCACTGACGCTGTGCTGGTATGTCTCAGTGCCTGTAGCCGGGATGTTTTCGAACGAAACCAAGAAGGCGAGAAACATCTAGTGTTTCTGACCTCACTGTGCGATATATTACGCCTTGCCTCCAATTCATTTGCTAATTTTCACCATCTTGATAAAGGAACCGAAAACAAACGTGGCGCCACAGAATAATCTGCTGGGTGTAAAACATTGTCTTAACCATGTGCGCTTAAGACTCTTGCAACCCCTTGCAGTCTAATCAATCAAAAACCACATGGTGAAAAACTTGCATATATATATATATATATATATATATATATATATATATATATATATATATATATATATATATATATATATATATATATATATATATATATATATATTCCACTGGAATGTGACATGATGCCAACTTCATGAACTGAAAAAAAAACAGAAACAATAATATGTTTGCAAATAAATTTATTTTTGTCTTCTTATCGCAAGTCTATTTTGTGTTCGTGAGAATATACAAGAATACTTATCGAATCTGGGAGTTACCAATCCACACCGAACAGCGTCTGCGACACTCGCTTTGATTCTGAGCCATATTCTTTACTGTCTGCAACTTACGACGATGTTCAGCCTTTGGGCACTAACGTAGCAGTTAGCAAGCGCCAGCCGAGATCATAACGAAATTTCCTGTTACGTGCTCGCGCATGAATGCAGCGGAATGACCATACCCCATAGCCTCAAAGACACTGCATTGTTGGGGATAGCCGGCAACCATAATCTAACACCTGAAGTGGAGAATCACACAGAATCCAAATACGCCAGGTGTGGCAACTAGCCGGACGACAGTGGAATACTGTCTACCGCTAGAGTGGACGGCGGTGGCAGGGCCGGAACCTCTGACCTTGGAGGTGGTAAACCAACGTTCTAAACCGGTCAATCACCACCGACTATGGGGAGGAGATCAGTTCACGAATAGCAAAATCTAGAGCAGCTTTCACAAACCTGTGACCTGTGGCGTCGCAGTGACATCCGGCTCTCTCTTGAGGGACGAGTATACGTCACCCTGATTCGTAGTATTTCACTATATATATATATATATATATATATATATATATATATATATATATATATATATATATATATATATATATATATATATATATATAACGAGCTCCATTCCACCATCTTCAAATAGGGCTAGGGAAAGGCCATCTGAGCCCGAAGCTTTGTGAAGTTCTAGGGCTTCGATTTCCTTGCGGATCTCAGTCTCAGAAGGTGGATCTGTCGAAACAGACCACGGGACGTGTGCCGGAACAGCTATGGGAGAGACTTACGCCGAGGGCCAACTAAACTGTTTTAAAGTGCTCCATCTAGTGTGCAAGACGTCGCTGTAAACCGTGGATAGGCGAATCGTCAGCTTCACAGATCGTTTCGCTCACGCTTAATAGCTTCCTGCCGGTGACTCGGCCCAGATAAAAAAGCTCATGGGAATTTTCGACAGCGGCAACATGTTCCATCTCTGATGCTTTTTGAGACCACCAGATTTTGCAATCCCTAAGCAAACTTGCGCTGAGTTCACGTCTCATTGTGAGCCGTGCTGCATTATGTTCACTAACAGTCTGGATGGACTGGCGTGCATCAAGAAGGCGTAGAGACTCAGCAGAAATCCGAAGTGTAACGACGCGACGAGTCAGGGCACAATTTACTTTGCCAGCAAGATGCAAAGCATTCCTAAAAAGCGACCAGTCTTGGTTGATGTTGTCTGGTGCCATTGATCCTAGCTTTCAAGCTAGATTGCTTCAGGAAAGTTGAGAGGCAAGATGGATCAGAGTGTACATCGCAGTCTAACCGCTGCTGCATCGCACGTTTGGCATGACCACCGAAGCACATGGATGGCCTAGTGCAGACTAACGCGTGGTCGGAGTCAAGGGGAGTACTCCAGTACGACTGGCAGTCTTGTACGCAACCCCACCATTTGTAGCTAATTGCGACGTAGTCTTTCTGGGTCTATTGGTGACTCGAAGACAGCGGACGCCACGTGGTATACCGGCGATTAGAACGTCTGAAGTTTGACTGGCGAGAAAGAGGCGGGTGTCTGAACACAGAATCAACAACCGTCCCCCGTTTTCTGGACGACATGAATCGAGGCCAAATGCGCCTCGTTCGAAGACAGCCGACCGACTCTAGCATTCACGTCTCCTGCTGAAATCATGATATCTCCCCCATTTTGCTTTATGTAGGAAGTCGTGTAACTTTTGGTAGGACATTTTTGATTGCATCTGTGTTGCAATCTGTAGGGACATTAGCCGAGATGACAAACAAATTGCCTCTATCGGGACTGCGTTCGCCTACTTTGCACGAATCTCTAAATTTCACTGCGCACAATCGGCTGTCGACTGGGATCCGGTCAAGCAGAGAAGCCTCAGTCGTCTCACTGAGAGCTATACCTACGCCTGAAAGACCAGTAGCCACAGTCTCAGGGTCCCCGGACGAACGCAAGTGAAACTTTAACAGTCGGATAACCGAGTTGGAGTCTTGGATGCGAGTCTCACATCACGACCAGACTGCACCTTGACGTGATGTGATGGCTTGCGCGCCTCTATGATCCAAAGAGCTATACAGAACGGCTTCCTTAAGCCAGAGATGCAATCATACCTGACAGGTCAATGGGTAGAGGTCAGACAAAGTCCAGTCTCCTGTTCCTCCAAGTTGGGAGTCGATTTGAGTTGGCAACTCAATCGGGAAAATCAGTGGAAGAATAATTGATCCAAGCAAATGGGCTTCCACTAAGCCATCCCGCTGTCTTGCGGATAGGTTCTCGTTAGAACTAAAGAATTTGGTTAAGAACCCTAATCGTTATCCTGCTTTGTGGCTGGACACCCTAGCAGTACCCGTCCAACATCTCCCATGAACTGTACGAATAGAAAAAATTCCTTACTGCATCGGTTGTCGCGCTGGATAATTAGGACCGCGCTGTCCATTGCATCGAGCGGGGTGGGTAGTGATAAGTGGGCCACTGCTCAGAGTTCCCTCTCTTTTATTCGACCATTTTCTTCTGCCTCTAACCACCCCTCTCTGCCCCATCTATCCACCCATAATGCTCCCACTGATAACACACCCCATACTCGCAACGATTTACTGTCAAATAGTATCGGGAATAATCCTCTGTCTGGTACCTCACATTTCCTCAAGCCTCGTCAGCCTCTGAATCTCGGCTCCTTCAACGTGCGTACACTCATGCAGGTCGGTCAGCAGGCGTGCCTAGCCCTCACAATGCACTCTCTGAAGATTGATGTCTGCTGCTTAAGTGAAACGCGTATACAGGATTCGAGTAGTGTATTTCAACTAACTGCTCCTGGTATCTCATCGAGGTATTTTCTGCGCACTTCAGAAGACGAAGTAGCTCGAGCTGCGGGTCAACGTGGTGTAGGAATAGTCTTGATTGACAAGACTGAGGCTGCTCTTTTAGACTAGATCCCTGTTAACAACCGCTTATGTGCCGTGAGACTCCAAGGGTCAGTCGGCGTTCGAAAGGATAGTTGTGTTAAGTGCAATTTGTTTGTGATCTCGGCGTACGCCCCAACGGACTGCAGCTCAGACTTGCAGAAAGATGAGTTCTATGATGCACTCGCCACCCTCGTTCGCAGCAGTAAAGGTTCTGACATTGTAGTGCTAACTGGTGACTTCAATGCACAAGTTGGCAAACTTAGTGTGTCAGAAGCCTGTTTAGGTGGGCGTTGTGCTTTACCCGCTCAGCGTACAGACAATGGCATAGGCTTCTCCAGTTTTGTGTAGATAATCGATTGCTCTTGTCTAGCACCAATTTCCGACACAGCTCGCGTCGCACAGCGACATGGCGCTCTAACTCTACAGGTACTCTAACCCAGATTGATCATATCGCCGTAAGCTACCGGTGGTGCAGTTCTGTTCAGAACTGTATATCTTACTGGTCCACGTACGTAGAGTCGGACCATGCATTAGTTTCAATGCGATTATCTCTCCAGCTCCATGGTCATCGTCGCAAACCGCAAACCCGGTTAGCTGTGCAACGTGTGTGTGATCCAGAAGTACGCACCCGTTATGAGCAGAAGTTTGCACATGAGCTAGGATCTACGACGAACAGTAATTAGATGAGCATTGAGCTCATATCAAATAGGCGATGCACTTTGCAACAGGTTTTGCCTGTGGTCCTAGATCCGTTGTCCATGAAAAACACTGGATCTCGCAAGAGTCGCTGAATATAATGGAGCAAAAGCATCAGCTCTCGAACCGTAAAGAGATGAATAAGATGTGAAAAAAGCTACAAAGGCAAGTTACGAAAAGCCTCGGGAATGATCGCGAAAATTGGTGAGTCAAGGTAGCCGAAGAAATGGAAGTAGCAGCTGCTTCAGGTAACAGTCAAAGACTGTTCAAACGTATTCGTGACACCGGTGGACGGCGCACCCAGGTCAGTGAAACGATTTCCGATAGAAATGGAGAAACCAATCATAACAAACAGCAAAGGCCTGACCGTTGGGCCGAATACTTCGAGGAACAGTTTAGCTGGCTGCACGCTAGTGTAGTTACTCCTGTATCAACAACTGTGACTACTTGGGTGGTATCACTTGAGCCCCCATCGGAAGTAGAAGTAGAGTCATGTATTCGATCACTAAAGAGAGGGAAAGCGGCAGGTCCCGACGAAATTCCCCCAGTTCTTTTCAAACTGGGTGGAAATATTTTGATAAAATCATTTACCGCTTTGCACCGTGACATTTGGAACGCGGAGCGCATTCCGTTATTATGGAGTAAGTCGTTGATTGTTCCCATCTACAAGAAGGGAATACGCAATGAATGTAGTAACCAGCGTGGGATTAGCTTAATTCCGATAATCACCAAAGTATTAGTCTCAATTCTACCGCACCGTCTTACACGAACTGCAGGCTGGATTCCGCCCAGGTCGAGGATGCATCGACCAGATTTCTACTCTTTGCCGACTACTTGAAACGCGTCACACGCACCGCCGACCGACAAAAATGATTTTCTTAGACTTGAAAGGCTCCTTCGATTCAGGTGATCGAACAGCGCTTTTCAGTGCTCTTCATCGAAAAGGTATGCCCCAGAAGTTCATGAACCTACTGAGATCATTGTATTCTCATACTTCTGGCCGCGTTAGAGTTGACGGTGAACTATCCGGTCAGTTCGAAACGACCAGTGGTGTTCGATAGGGATGTCCCATGTCTCCATTCCTGTTCAACTTCGTCATGGACGAAATAATGGAGAGTGCGCAGCAAAATCTTCAGGATGTAGGCGTCAAACTAGGAAATAGTGGAAAGCTATGTGACCTAGGTTACGCAGACGATGTTGTCTGCTTGTTCGAATCCACGGAACATGCTCAACGTGCACTAGATAAACTGTCAAGAGCTGTAGCTCTATTCGGCATGCGCTTTGCACCTTCCAAGTGCGTTACAGGACTGGACGTCAACGATTCCGAGCTTGATGTTGGATGGGGAGGTGCTGTCAGTTGTCGACCACTTCACCTACCTCGGAAGCAGCGTGACGACGGATGGGAGCACAATAGTAGAGGTGAGCACGCGGATATCCAAGGCTCGAACGGCGTACGCTGGACTGAAGCACTTGTGGCGCCGACCTGATATTTCACTGAAGTTAAAAGGTCATGTATACTGTGCGCAGTGCGTTCATTTTTGTTGTATGGTTGCGAAACTTGGAGTCTGCGTGCTGAAGATATTCGTCGTCTCGAGGTTTCCAACCACCGATGTCTGCGTAGTATAGCTAAGATTGGGTGGAATAACCGAAAGAGTAATGATAAGGTCAAAAAGCCAGTAGTGGGTATTAATTCGGAGAACGTTTTGTCACAGCGTATCCAGATTAGTAGACTTTGTTGGTTAGGGCGCGTGTTACGTGCGTCAAACACACGTCTGCCGTATCGCGTCCTATTCTCCGTTCCTCCTCAGGAGTGGAAAAAACCACGTGGAGGTCAACAAATGACGCGGCAGCGAGGAATGAAGAAATGTACAGCAGACTTAAGAAAAGTAGGTGCTTCACCTCTTCGTGGTTGGGGTCCAAAAGATCCGTCTACCAGTTCGCTCGAGACACTGAAGGATATGGCTGCGAACCGTGAACAGTGGCGATCGTGTTGTCACTTTCTATCGAATCAGAATGACTGATCGGTGTATGTTTGTTCAGTTAGACTGTGTATTCCGTGTGTTGGCTACTAGGGCATTCTTTCCTTTTCCCACTCATGTATGTCCAGTCCCTGTCCATCTTGTATATTCATACTTTCTAATTCAGCGTGCAACATGGTGAGAAAGGCAGTGGTCAGTGGGGCTTGCCCTACTGTTTAACGCTGTACGATGATGATGATGTCTCTTGAACACAACACACGTCGATGGCAAGGGTCTCCAGTGTACGAGCTAAACAGTCCTGTTGCCTTATACGCATCAGCATTTGCACATTAAATGTGGCCAGTTTAGGAGGACGCCTGGGGTGGAGAAGAGCATCAGCTAACGAAAGCGGATTCGGTGGGACTTCGATATTAGACGAAGGGGGACGCGGGAGAACGGGAACAGGACTTCTCTAAGAGACACTATCGCAAGTACGGCCGACTGCAGTTCCCGAAGGATATGAAAATGTTTGTGTGCAGAAGTGAAGTGTGGAAGTACTGAAATCAACGTGTGTACGGTGTGAGAGCATCAGAGCGAGTATGTGTTTGTCGAGGGTAGCGAGCGTGTAATAAGAGATCCATCGGTTTCATTGTTGACGTTGTGGGCTGTTGTATTACTCGGTCGCCCGGTCCAGAGTAGGCATTTTTATTCGAGGATGTACCTCTAGCCTTTGCGCAACCAAGCGCGTCCTGCAACGTAGCAGTGTTGGCCCAGATGATCCGGTGACTGATTGTTCAGTTCGGATGAGGCCAAATATCCCGGGTGCCCAGTACACCCCTCCACCACAGATGCCGGTGAGCAGTGTTGTACGTTTCATACGCCATCCATGACTGGTTTGGAATCAGGGTTAAGCCAACTCCCGTAGACTGACTACTAGTCAGTCAACCCGGTGGAGAGCGCCGGAAGTTCGCCTTCGCTGTAACTTTTTTGTGAAAACACCTTCGCCACCAGAAGGTAGTGTGTAGGACTTCCTCCGCAGATGTTATATTGGACGCGCGGTCATTCGGGAGCATTTCGAAAGGCGTTCAGGGCGAGTAACCAACTCGGAGCCTGGGACTCCCACCCCCCCCCCCCCCCCCCATACTCAGGCGTTTTGTTTAACTCTACGGTTGCGAGACCTGGCCATTTCGCGCTAAGGATGCTCGGCGTTTTTCTGTGTTCGACAACCGATGTCTCCGGAGCATTGCTCACGTCTGGTGGGAACATCGAGTGAGTAATTACGAAGTGCGCTGCCACGTTGGATACGAATAGACGATCACTTAAGGAAGTGGTCATCCTGCATCATCTCAGGTGGCTCGATCATGTCCGCCCGTCGTCTACCCTTCCGTGCTTTATTCGTACGAGCTGGGCTAGGCTGGGATGAGCGACGCGGTGGTCAGACCGTGGCTTAGTGTAGAGTATGAAGAAGCTAGCATCAGCATTGGCTTCAGTTTGTGCTTCTCGCCTCCCTGGTTGGGGCCCAAGGGATGGGGATAGCCGTTGGTTAGAGACTCTGAGGGACACAGCTCACGATGGAAGTCAGTGGCGAAAATGCTGTATGGTCTGCCTGTTGAATTCACCTGCCCCATAATCACAAAAATGTCATTCTGACAAACAAAATGACAGAGAAACATGAAAAAGCCTATGGTGAGAATGCAAAAAAATACATCGAGTCGTCTTCTCACTAAATGTTTCCTTTATTGTGCCCTACTCTTCCTCCCCTATCTGCGCAATTGTTGCTGCTGCGTTGGCACCATGCTTGATTCCAAGCGGATGTAAAACTAATAAAATTGTTCTTCATCTCCCTATATTAGGCTGTTTTAGTTCTGCGAACGGTTTCCACTGATACGACGCGTCCACAGTTGAATGAAGTAAGACGGATGGCTTTGAGGGTTTTTGAAAATGTATCGATGGTCCTGTAGAGCTGACACGAAGCGGGAGGTGGAGCCAGCTAGTGACCGGAGCCAACGAGCGGAGGTGAGCCAAGTTTCCAAAACCAGCTGGGGCGAAATGGGGGTGAGCCAAACGCGAACGGCACCAGGTGAACTTAAACAAGTCGACTTAAAACAACCAGTCGTTTTCTAGGATTAGGGCTGACCTGAGTTGTTAACTTGTAAGTGAAAATTAATCGGAGCTGAACTGACCAGTGACATGCGCAATGAGGGGTGACTAGTGAAAATCAACCGTCATATAGGCATTCCGTGACAGAACCAACTGCTCCGGTTGCAGCTAAATCGCATAAGCCACTTCCTGTGACTAGACAACCTGATAATTCTAGTCGCGAAGTTAAACTGGTGATTATTAGTTCAAGACCTGGTGGTGGATCTGAATGAGCTCCTGAGGAGCAGTTACCGTTCTGGTAACGGACCTAACTACAAATACCTATTTGAGAGAAGGTGCCACTCAAAGTCTATGCTTGCAAAATGACTTCATTATTTTGGTGTCCGTGGAGAGTTGCTACAAAGTCTCATTGCCCCGCTGTTTTCTCCAGTCTTGTCTATGCATGGATAAAACATGATTAGGTCAGCGGTAGTGCAGTGATTACCTTGATAAGAATGCGACTATCCTCACCGAACACTACACAAGGAAACCTATCGTTGTCCACTCGGTTTTCCAGTCAGACGCAGACAATACTTCTAAGAAAGCGAAAAGTCGAGAAGCGTCGTCAGCGCGGATTAAGGAGGTTTCACTGGCACGAACCAAAGAACAGCTGCACAACCAAAGTTTACCCCTATAATCCGACCTTTGATAAACGTTTCTGGTGTTAAAAACGACAAATTCATGCAGTCATTCTGGCAACAAAAACGGCAGAGTAATGCTCCCTGACAGGTTACTGAAAACTGGAAAAGACATACAACACATGAACTAAATTCAACTTCTTAACACCAGTGATAATATGCGGTAGCGTGTGATGGCAATACCAACATATGGGTAACAGGTCCTCTTGTGAGAATCACAGGACAATGAGTCTGGTTAGCATCGCATCTAAGCGCTCGCTAACATGTTCGCGCGAGAACCAGGCTGGGTTTAGACCTGATCGAGGTTGTGTCGATCATATCTTCATCCTTCGACACATTTTCGAACAAAGACGCACATTCGATAGGCCTACCATCTTTATTTTTCTTGGTCTGAAAGCGGCCTTCGACTCAGCCAACCGCACAGCTCTCTGGTGATGCCCCTTGGTGAAGGGTGTACCAGAGCTCATTATCGTACAGCGTTAAACAGCAGGGTGAGCCCCACCGGCCACTGCTTTCTCACCAAGTAGCGCGTAGAAATGGAAAGAATGAATACACAAGGTGGGCAGGTAGTGGACCTACGGGTGTACCAGAGAAATTCATCTTTCATAAAGTCCCTGTATATGAACAGTCGGGCTTACGGTGATCTTCCGCCTGAATTTACCACAAAAAGTGGTGTGTACTTAGGTCTCCCCTCTTATTTTTTTTCTGGCTTTCACTGATACGGTCCTGGAGAGTGTCCTTTTGTCATGTGGAGATGGTGGTATTGAAACTTACTCAAATGGAAGAGTGCCGGACCTTGGACATACAGATCGCATCGTTCTTCTGAGCGGAGATCCGAGTAAGTCGCAAGCTTTTCTGGCAGCTCGAACAACTGTAACAATGATCAGTATGGATTTTGCAGCTTTAAAAAGCAAGATGTCGTTGAAGGAGTGGACTGGTCCAACACCAAGCCTTTTGATGTCCGGGGAGACTATAAACCTAGTAGATAAGCCTTGTTATCTAGGTAGTCGCATTTCGCCCGTAGGTTGAGTATCGAGTAAAGTGTCTTCGCATATGCAGGTCAGTTTGGTTTTTGCTAACCCGAGTCATCTAAGGCGTTGACGTGACACCAGTCTACCTACCAAGGGTCGAGGGCACGCAGCAGCAGCCAGGCCATTTCTCTGTTATGGTGCAGAAACTTGACCGCTGTCGGTGGAAGATATACGAAGATTGTCGGTATTCAAACACCCATGTTTCCGTAGCATTGCTAAAATCTGGTGGGGAAACCGTATCAGCAATGCGTACAAACATAAGCATTGAATGAAAAACTAAAGACCATTAGACTAAGGCGACTGGGACGCGTTGTGCAAGTCCCCGGATAGGATTCCTTCGCGCACTTTATTCGCTGAGGCGGACTACGGTTGGACGATGAGGAACGATGGCTAGTTCATGACATGGAAGAAAATTATGAAGGCCTAACCAGTAAATTTGGCCATGCAGGACGTTTCAGGCTTCCTGGGTTGGGTCAAAGCGACCCTTCCACTCAGTGATTAAATACGTTGCAGTACATGGCTCGATGTGGCGCTCTTGTGTTCACAAACTATTCGTCGACCTGATACTATTTGTAGTTCTCTTCTTACTCTTGTTTTACCGATGAAGGCAGCCATTGAGGGATAACAACCAAAGCTCCAGCGCACCGAGTGCATGATCTTTGACTGTTTGAACTGAACCGGACTAGTATTCACTATCTTTCTTTACTGACTTGTTGGTACTATGCGTAATTTTTCCCTTACTCCTTTCGTATACTTAGTTTTGATTATTTCCGATTGAGGCTCTTGCTGAGAGACAGCAACCAAAAACGCTGTATTCATTGCATGGTTGGTGGTTGCTTAAACTGAACTGATGGGTGAAACGAAAGTTTGTTTGTTTTATTTTGTATAGCATGTACAACGAACTAAGGTTTGAAAGACGTGGTGGATGGTGAAAGTGAAAAATACTCTGGATCGTATCAAGAGAAAAGGACGCAATGAAACTAAACAAAATGATTTGAGTACGTGTAGAAAGGCAAAAAGAGTTGCAACGGATTTTCACCAAGCGGGAGGAAATGGCCGGGATCAGGTCCAACAGAGACGTATGCCCATTTCAATGCACACTGAGACCGTGGCAGTCAGTGTATTATACGTTGAAGATTAGATGCAAGAGTAAGATGAGGTTTGGGACTGACAAGGATGAACCATTCAAGTCAAGTGAGAGGAGAGCCACTCATAACACAGTTTGTGAACAAGCATAACTTATCAAGCGAACTCGAACAGGGTAAAATTAGAAAAGCGAACAAAATGACAGCACAAACACCACAAGGTTTACGTTCGAGGAAGAAACAGGTAAGGAACAGTAACACATAAATCATGTGATGTAGGTGACCAGCTGGATTGACTGGTTTCGGCAAAAACAGCAGAGGCAAGACCCATTGTAGACAAAACATCCTGAAACGAAAGAAGGTGAACGGAAGGTAAACTTTCTAGAGAGAAAAGCGCAATGTACGCGATGACCGAGAAAATCACACAAGATCTACTCAACCAAGCCTCTAACTTTTATAACAGAACCGATTGGCGTTATTTCAATACAGCAGGACTTTCGGATGAGTCACGTGTACGACAACCCCACAGACGACAAAAACCAGACTGTGTACAAGTACGCTTCCTCTTTACGCAAATCCTCGAGGTACCAACTAACTAGAAATCTGAGAAATTATCGTGAGCAGCGATGAACTGCGAAATGTAGGGAAATGGGAAAGTTTGCTTCTATTTACAACAGTCGCAACCTTTACCGTTTGATTAGAAGTACCGGTCCACGGAAGCCAGGCGTAAGTGGGTTGATCAAGGAATCCGACGGCTCATCGATTCACTCTCAGGGATGTCATCTGGACCGTTGGATGGAGTATTTTAAGGAGCAATTTAGTTGGTTCATTTCTACGATGAGGCTTCTGAATATACCTGCATAAGAAACAATGCGGGTAGATGTCACTCCTCTAACAGAAACTGAGGTCTTGCGGGAGGTATGTTACTCCAAAAGACGCAAAGCCACTGGACCAGATGGATATTCTCCACCATTCTTCAAGGATGGAGGCGAAGCTTTAGTTTCGAAGTTAACGAAACTCCTCCCAGTAATTTGGGATAGCGAGCAGATTCCCTGAGAATAGTGTGAATCGGTGATTGTGTCCATTTACAAGAAAGATGACAGGTCCTTTTGTAAAGACCACAAAGGAATTAGTTTGGTCAGTATCGCATTGAAACTGCTCACCCGGGTTATTCTCCACCGATCACTGAACCCCGTGGAAGTTAAACGCGTGAAAACCAAGCCGGTTTTAGGCCCAGTAGGGGTTGCATCGACCACATCTTTAATCTTCGTCAAATTTTAGAGCACATGCACTTGCCGCAGGCCGAATGTCTTTCTTGATCCAGAAGTGGCATTAGACCGCACAGTTCCCTGAAGCTGCCTCTCATTGTATTGTATATAGTATCTATACCAGGTTGAGCATAGTTTTACAATGCTTTTCAGCCGAAGAATACCGCCAAAGCAGGTTACAGAGCAAAACGCGATCACATTTCAGATAGAACGACATCTTTGTTTGTTAGGATACGTGCTAGAAACGGGACAACGGAATCCCTGTACAAAGACAATCTGCAAGGAAGCAGCTTATACCTAGACCGGGTCGATGCGTGGGACTGCCAAAGGGTAAGATCAAAATGCAATGGATGCGAAGTATCAGGAAGGACTTTCTGTGCAAACGCAACGGATGTTGTTATGTGGCTAGTGCATAGATCCAAGACTAGGTCATTTAAGGCTATACCAGAAACAAGACTAATGATGCGTAAGCCTCTGCGAAGAGTGACGAAGTCCTTTTATAGTAATCCTGGGAAAATGAATGGGGAACAATAAAGAATGATAGGTAATATACAGTTTTACAACGGTGGAAATAACAGACTGTGGGGCACTAAATTGCCGTAGTTTTCTTATTTAATACGACGAGAGACGCGGTTTTCTTGCTGTGATTTCAATATACAATGACCGATGGAGATTATTCCGCAGCGTAACACTAAGATATTTCACGTGGTGTATACGTGCGAGGGGAATAGAATTATTGGTGGAAATGTCTTCAATGAATCGGGAACGAGTGGTGGAAAAAATACACTCTTGACGGTCATTGGTGCTCTGAATATTTGAAAGATTTGCAATGAATTCGTCGAATTTTGATCGATTTGAGACCTAGCCAAAACAACGTAATCAGCATATTTAAAGATGAGGGCTGGGTGGGCGACACGCAAATCACTAATGAATGTTGAAAACAAATACGAAGAAAGTACAGCGCCCTGAAGTACATAGGCATTGGTTAAGAGGTGTTCGGAGACCTTTCTGTCTACTTTGGTACATTGTGTCCTTCCAGAGAAATAGTCTTTTGACCAATTTAGTAAATATGCGGGGCAGCCAAAAGATTCTAGTTTTCCAAGAAGCCAGCGTGGTTTACTGTCAAAGACCGACATGTAGCCAGGCACATCTAACTGAGTTGTTGGAATCATTGAGGGATTTGGCAATATGGTGCACAATGGACGCCACTGCATCAACTGCAGAGCGCTTGGATTCGTACGCAAATTGTAACTCGTCGGTTGGACTTCTCATCATGGTTTGAAGACGACGCAGCACAACGCGTTCTGCAAGTTTTAATGCTGATGAAGATAGAGCTATTGGTCAATGCTTTTCGGGGTTCCGTCTGGTAATGGGGTTTTCTTTGTATAGGAATAATTGTAACAGGGCGCCAACAATCGGGAATGGAAAGTGATTCCAGTAGACTGTTAATTACCGAAGTCATCAGACCACATAGAGAATCAGCCCCATATCTGAGCAGCTCCGTTGGAAGACCGTCTGGACCAGTTGATCTGGTTACCTTTGTTAATTTGAGTAACATGAGAACCTCTGTGGTTGACACCTCTTGATATTCAGACGAGACAGAAAACGAGAAAATGGGAAGAGGGCCGTCTGATCGCCGGAGAAATTGGACATTGAGACGGTTGAAATTTGCACTCACCTTCGGGGATTTCCCCGTCTGACTGCAGAGAAGCATTGTTCCACGCCACCTGTGTTTGATATTTCGGGGATTTTGGAACTGTCGAGAGGAATTATCATCGTCGTGCAATCTTAGATTTTATCAAAAGTGACAGTCGACGGACTTCAGGGTGTGCCAGGCAATTTTTTTCCTTTTTTCCAATCATTGTATGCGAACAGCCGAAGCCGAGTTAGTGCTTAAGGCGATCTTCCACCCAAGCTAACCACGAGAAGTGGTATTCGTCGGGGTTGCCTTCTTTTGCCCTTCCTCTTCAATTTTGTGTTTCGAATGGATTTTGAGATAGCCCTATCCTCGTGTGGGAATAGAGGCACTGATCTTTGCTCAGGCACTAAACTGTCTGACTCGGAATACGCGAACGACATCGTTATTCTGAGTGAAGATACAGGTAGGGTGCGAGCTTTTCTAGATAATCTAAACAACAGTGTAGCGATGCTTGGGATGCGTTTTGGACCTTCAGAGTGCAGAATGCTGTCACAGGACAGGGTTGGCTCTACGTCAAACCTTGTGTTGCCGGCAGAAACTTTAGCTGAAGTAGATAAGTTTTGTCGCCAAGGCAGATAGATCGCACCAGGTAGTCAAATATCGGATAAAGCTTCACCATATATACAGAAGGCGTGATCGGCTTTTGCCAACCTCAGCCATCTATGGCGCCGGCGGGACATTTATCTGTCAATGGTAGAGTGTACAACGCGGCAGTTAGATCCGTTCCTTTATACGACTCAGAAACATAGCCGTTAAGGGTAGGAGATGGGCAAAGACTGTCGGTATATGAGCATCGCTGTCTCCGTAGCATCGCCCGAATATGGTGGGAACAACGTATCAACAATGCTGAGGTTAGGCGTATGGCACTAGAAACCAGTGGTCAGACACTGGACCAAGTACTGAATCTGAACCGGTTGAGGTGGATGGGACATGTTTTACGCATGCCCACGGAGATCTCCTCGGCGTACGCTGTCCTCTGACGCAAGATATGGTTGGAAGGTAGGTCGAGATGGTCAGTCCATGACACGGCAGAAAGGTATGAAATCCTTGGCCAAGTAGGACATGTGAGACTCCTAGGATGGGGTCCACGAGACCCGCCTACCAGGTAGCTCGAGACATTAAGTGATACAGCTAGGTGTTGCGGCCAGTGGCGTAGTGGGATAAGAACAGCTCAGTTTGCACAGGACCGGTAGTGGCGGACGGTCGAGCGTCCAGATTTCTTTCGGCGGTATGCACTGGAGTCGGCACCAACCACTGCGAATGTTGTAAGTTCATCTTATCCATTCAGTTCGGTAAAATCTTCCACTGATCCAGTTTTTCTAAAAAGGAAAAGAATGGAAACATCTCCCCTCCTACCCGTTCTCTCATAAACAGCATGGTGCATTTCGCACCAAATCTCGATTTTGGTCTGGAGGACACCTGGCACACTTTAACTCCCGGTGCCTGCTTCGGCTCTAAGATTCTACTTCCGGGAATATCTTCTCTCATTTATTCTCTAGCATTTTTGGAAGATCCTATATCTTTCATATTCACCAGCTCTTCGGTCAGCCGGCTCAATAATCCAGCTACCCTGCTTCAGAAATTAACTTGCACATTTAGCCTTGAGCGCGTCTCCCGCAGTTTCAAGCCATTCCCTCTTGTCCGTTCGTCGGCAGCTATCTCAAGCATATCTATAGTTTTATTCCCGTTAAACCTTTGAGAATTTTGAAGTTTTCTGAGGTCCCCTCTTAGTCCTCTCCTCTCTAGAGAAAATAGTCCCATATCCTGCAGTCTATGGCTGTAGGCCTTTCCTCGGTGACCCTCAACAATCCTCGCCATTGAAATTTCACAAGACAGGCCGCGCCATTTTGAGGAAAGGTGCCAAAGCCTGCACAAAGTATTCGAAGTGAGGCCTCACTACGGCTTTGAACAGGGGTTAGAACACATCTGCTTGTTTGCAGGAAGTTGTCGACTTA
The DNA here is from genome assembly GCA_948099385.1 of Fasciola hepatica. Classification (NCBI taxonomy): domain Eukaryota; kingdom Metazoa; phylum Platyhelminthes; class Trematoda; order Plagiorchiida; family Fasciolidae; genus Fasciola; species Fasciola hepatica. The sequence continues at coordinate 753,826 of CANUEZ040000112.1, read as the reverse complement.
GATCTAAAAGGCTCCTTTCGAGCTCTATGGGCGACCAGTTTGTTCTGCTCTGCCCGTCTGAAGTCTGTGGTCATAAAAACACCTAAGTCTTTTATCTGTTGCACTGTATCAATCGTGAACGGTCCATTTTTCCCCCTTACGGCCAAACCTACTGACGCTCTGGTTAGTACATGACTTTCGCTTTCATTTAAAGACATCCCATGTGTTGCCCCACTTTAAAACTCCAATATCTCTAGCTAGTAACTCCTGCTAACCTGATCCGACAACCTTGACATCGTTTGTAAATATGAAACACAAAGCTTGGGTTTAGTCATTTGTATAAAGGAAGAATTAAAGTGATTCCAGAACTGATCCGAGGGACACCAATTGTTACACATACTGGTTCAGAGTTTGCATCTCCTACTCTAACACAAAACGTACTGTTAGCTATCTAATTATGTAGCTGTCTCTCTGTCCCATAGGTCTTGAGTATACTCAGTAACAGGCAGTGACTGACTGAGTCGAAGGCCTCACTGTATTCTAAAGGGCAAACTTCCAACATTTTTCCTTTATTCAATTGTGTTGTAACTTCGTCTAACCGAAGAAGATTCGAGAGACATGATCTATTTTTTAAATGCCCATACTGTTTCACTTGGTAGCTTGTGTTCCGCCAAATGTTTGCAGACGCGTCCTCTTACTAGTCTTTCTAAACATTTGCAAACGAACCCAGTTCACCTTCGTGGACAACCACTACTGCCGTTGCCTTCCAGCCGGTTGGCAGCACACCTTGACTAACAGTTGCAGGAAACACTCAAAAGACGTCTACTTATTTCAGCAGCTAGTTGTTTTACGATGGCTGGATGTATGTAATCTGGCTCGGCTGACCCGCTTATGTTCAGCTCCTTCAATATTCTACTTGTCGCCTCCATCGCTACGGACATGTGTGACACGTGGAATGCTTCTAATGCGTTTCTTTTGTCCCCTGAGGCCCTCCATCTCTTCGATGCACACTTTCGAAGTACATACTGGACGCCTTTGTTTTGCTCTGATCTTCAAAGACTCCTCTCCCGTCGCTCAAAATTTGGGTTCCGACTTCCTTTTTAGGTATGCCTTTTGACTGGGCGTATCTAAAGTACCTCTTAGGATTTTGCCAATGCTAGCTCAAACTTTCTTTTTCCGCTTCTTTGTATCTTAAGAACTAAGTTTCTGCATTCACTTATTGCAGCTACGTTCTCTCACTTCCGGCTGCTTCAAACTACTTCCAGCTCCTGTCTTGTTTCCGAATGGATTTTCTAACTGCTGCCGTCCACTGATGAGACTTACCTTTACGCTTGTCCCCCTGCAATGGGGCAAACTTGTCCTGCAGTGCTACCTGTTCTGCCACAGCGTCTTTATCATCTACACCCCAGTCCAGTTCAGCCACCTTTGCACTTAATTCAGCAGCATTCACATTTCCGAGATTCCTACGCACCCGGTCAGCAAAATAGTCCCAAATTAGTCCAAAAATGGTCCCGAATTAGTTCGAATTTAGTCCCTAATTCGTCCCAATTTAGTCTCCTTTGGAACACCCCAGGGACATTATTGGGACTATTTTTGAATACACCAAGAATGCAGCGGTCTACGTGCTTAAATTTGGGATTTCGGTGGGCTCTACTACATTACTTCATCTTGAGGTACTAGTTAATGAACTTTCATTAATTTCCATTTGGGAAAATAACATGATCTGTGAACACCCTCAAGAATTGCTTGACAAGACCCGAGTACTTTCTGGTGCTCAACATCCCTATATAACGTAGCCTTTTACAAAGAAGTCAAAGTATACTTCCATATTATGAGCCGCATTTGAGGCAACAAGCAAAGTTCTCCAACCTATACCACATTATAAAAATAGTCCCAAAACAGCCCCTAGGGGGACGTTTTTGGAACTAAGTGCTCCCTCTTTGTGCTGACCGGGATGGGAAACCATGGTTTTTCAAACAATACTTTTTCGTGTTTTAGACCTGTACAAGTCCCATGAACTGCACGAACACAAAGAATTCCATACTGCATCGGTTGTCGCGCTGGATAATTAGGACCGCGCTGTCCATTGCATCGAGCGGGGTGGGTAGTGATAAGTGGGCTACTGCTCAGAGTTCCCTCTCTTTTATTCGACCATTTTCTTCTGCCTCTAACCACCCCTCTCTGCCCCATCTATCCACCCATAATGCTCCCACTGATAACACACCCCATACTCGCAACGATTTACTGTCAAATAGTATCGGGAATAATCCTGTCTGGTACCTCACATTTCCTCAAGCCTCGTCAGCCTCTGAATCTCGGCTCCTTCAACGTGCGTACACTCATGCAGGCCGGTCAGCAGGCGTGCCTAGCCCTCACAACGCACTCTCTGAAGATTGATGTCTGCTGCTTAAGTGAAACGCGTATACAGGATTCGAGTAGTGTATTTCAACTAACTGCTCCTGGTATCTCATCGAGGTATTTTCTGCGCACTTCAGAAGACGAAGTAGCTCGAGCTGCGGGTCAACGTGGTGTAGGAATAGTCTTGATTGACAAGACTGAGGCTGCTCTTTTAGACTAGATCCCTGTTAACAACCGCTTATGTGCCGTGAGACTCCAAGGGTCAGTCGGCGTTCGAAAGGATAGTTGTGTTAAGTGCAATTTGTTTGTGATCTCGGCGTACGCCCCAACGGACTGCAGCTCAGACTTGCAGAAAGATGAGTTCTATGATGCACTCGCCACCCTCGTTCGCAGCAGTAAAGGTTCTGACATTGTAGTGCTAACTGGTGACTTCAATGCACAAGTTGGCAAACTTAGTGTGTCAGAAGCCTGTTTAGGTGGGCGCTGTGCTTTACCCGCTCAGCGTACAGATAATGGGCATAGGCTTCTCCAGTTTTGTGTAGACAATCGATTGTTCTTGTCTAGCACCAATTTCCGACACAGCTCGCGTCGCACAGCGACATGGCGCTCTAACTCTACAGGTACTCTAACCCAGATTGATCATATCGCCGTAAGCTACCGGTGGTGCAGTTCTGTTCAGAACTGTATATCTTACTGGTCCACGTACGTAGAGTCGGACCATGCATTAGTTTCAATGCGATTATCTCTCCAGCTCCATGGTCATCGTCGCAAACCGCAAACCCGGTTAGCTGTGCAACGTGTGTGTGATCCAGAAGTACGCACCCGTTATGAGCAGAAGTTTGCACATGAGCTAGGATCTACGACGAACAATAATGTAGATGAGCATTGGGCTCATATCAAATAGGCGATGCACTTTGCAACAGGTTTTGCCTGTGGTCCTAGATCCGTTGTCCATGAAAAACACTGGATCTCGCAAGAGTCGCTGAGTATAATGGAGCAAAAGCATCAGCTCTCGAACCGTAAAGAGATGAATAAGATGTGAAAAAAGCTACAAAGGCAAGTTACGAAAAGCCTCGGGAATGATCGCGAAAATTGGTGAGTCAAGGTAGCCGAAGAAATGGAAGTAGCAGCTGCTTCAGGTAACAGTCAAAGACTGTTCAAACGTATTCGTGACACCGGTGGGCGGCGCACCCAGGTCAGTGAAACGATTTCCGATAGAAATGGAGAAACCAATCATAACAAACAGCAAAGGCCTGACCGTTGGGCCGAATACTTCAAGGAACAGTTTAGCTGGCTGCACGCTAGTGTAGTTACTTCTGTATCAACAACTGTGACTACTTGGGTGGTATCACTTGAGCCCCCATCGGAAGTAGAAGTAGAGTCATGTATTCGATCACTAAAGAGAGGGAAAGCGGCAGGTCCCGACGAAATTCCCCCAGTTCTTTTCAAACTGGGTGGAAATATTTTGATAAAATCATTTGCCGCTTTGCACCGTGACATTTGGAACGCGGAGCGCATTCCGTTAATATGGAGTAAGTCGTTGATTGTTCCCATCTACAAGAAGGGAATACGCAATGAATGTAGTAACCAGCGTGGGATTAGCTTAATTCCGATAATCACCAAAGTATTAGTCTCAATTCTACCGCACCGTCTTACACGAACTGCAGGCTGGATTCCGCCCAGGTCGAGGATGCATCGACCAGATTTCTACTCTTTGCCGACTACTTGAAACGCGTCACACGCACCGCCGACCGACAAAAATGATTTTCTTAGACTTGAAAGGCTCCTTCGATTCAGGTGATCGAACAGCGCTTTTCAGTGCTCTTCATCGAAAAGGTATGCCCCAGAAGTTCATGAACCTACTGAGATCATTGTATTCTCATACTTCTGGCCGCGTTAGAGTTGACGGTGAACTATCCGGTCAGTTCGAAACGACCAGTGGTGTTCGATAGGGATGTCCCATGTCTCCATTCCTGTTCAACTTCGTCATGGACGAAATAATGGAGAGTGCGCAGCAAAATCTTCAGGATGTAGGCGTCAAACTAGGAAATAGTGGAAAGCTATGTGACCTAGGTTACGCAGACGATGTTGTCTGCTTGTTCGAATCCACGGAACATGCTCAACGTGCACTAGATAAACTGTCAAGAGCTGTAGCTCTATTCGGCATGCGCTTTGCACCTTCCAAGTGCGTTACAGGACTGGACGTCAACGATTCCGAGCTTGATGTTGGATGGGGAGGTGCTGTCAGTTGTCGACCACTTCACCTACCTCGGAAGCAGCGTGACGACGGATGGGAGCACAATAGTAGAGGTGAGCACGCGGATATCCAAGGCTCGAACGGCGTACGCTGGACTGAAGCACTGGTGGCGTCGATCTGATATTTCACTGAAGTTGAAAGGTCATGTATACTGTGCGCAGTGCGTTCATTTTTGTTGTATGGTTGCGAAACTTGGAGTCTGCGTGCTGAAGATATTCGTCGTCTTGAAATTTTTGACCATCGATGTTTACGTAGTATCGCCAGGATTGGGTGGAATAGCCGAGTAAGCAACGATGAGGTCAGAAAGCGAGTATTTGGTACTAATTCGGAGAACGTTCTGTCACATTGTATCCAACTTAGTAGACTACGTTGGTTGGGACACGTGTTACGTATGTCAGACACACGTCTACCATACCATGTTCTATTTTCCGTTCCTCCTAGGGAGTGGAAAAGACCACGTGGAGGTCAACAGATGACTTGGCAGCGAGGAATGAGAAAATGTATAGCAAACTTAGGAAAAGTAGGTGCTTCACCTCTTCGTGGTTGGGGTCCAGAAGATCCGTCTACCAGTTCGCTCGAGACACTGAAGGATATGGCTGCGAACCGTGAACAGTGGCGATCGTGTTGTCACTTTCTAACGAATCAGAATGACTGGTCGATGTGCGTTTGTACAGTTAGACTGTGTATTCCGTGTGTTGGCTACTAGGGCATTCTTTCCTTTTCCCACTCATGTATGTCCAGTCCCTGTCCATCTTGTATATTCATACTTTATAATTCAGCGTGCAACATGGTGAGAAAGGCAGTGGTCAGTGGGGCTTGCCCTACTGTTTAACGCTGTACGATGATGAATCGTATGACAAAAATTCTTCTCAAACTAACTACTGAGAAATAGTCCCTCGCTGGACTATTTTGGGACTAAAATGCGCATCCCTGTGCTGACTGGGCAGTTTTTACGCGGTCTTCGAATACTTGAGGAGGAGTTTAAAACTCATCAACACGTGGTTGCTCTCGCCCGAGAGCGGGTGAACGAAAAGTCCATCTGTGTCGCTTTCATATTTCGTGATCACCAGTTCTAGAAGGGGTGGTCGATTCCTCGTTCTATCTGGTACCTTCCCTCATGTCCTGAAATAAGGTTATCTCGTGGAGCCACTCAATACAATTCTTCGCTCTACCGCGAATACAGTTCCGTATGCTCTATTCCACTCCTCGCAGGTTAAAACCCCCAACAATCGGTATTGCATTTGCTCATGCCTCGAACTATTCTAGTGCCTATGTGAGTTCGGTGTCCTCTTCGGACTCCCATATACACATGCATTTTTTCTCATGGGCATTTTGACGATGACAACATATACCGTTGAAGCATGGGCCAGTTTGTAAGGTCGGTTTGCTTAGTAGCCAATCCTGAGCAGGTCAAAATTGGATTGATAAGGAAACTGACGACAATGGCAGTGTGCTTTTATATTGAACATTCTAATTTGACAAACGCCTTTTAACGCCAGTTGGTATTGAAAAGGAACTAAGTCACAGGTAGTCTGGTTTGGTTCACTTTAAAATGGGTAAAATATGGATGATTACTAGGACTTCACCGTTTAGCGGATAAAGAGTAGTAAGGGGAAAGGTAATTCGGAAAAAGTGATAGGAGTTAACGAAACACACAACATATCATAATTAATTAGCACAACAGCGCAAACCGCTCGAAGACCTGTCAAAAACCGATCGGTTTTTGAGCGATTTTGTTTCAATGGTGGTTACGCAACACTTATTCATCGTACATAACCTGACTCCCGACTCCATGTGAACCAAACCCTCTCTAATGAGACAGGTCACACCATCGTTTTTTGTGTCACTGCATCTATCCTGTTGATAGACCAAGAAGTGGCTCCCGACTTCCCGTGGAATATGGTCATTTTTGTTGGTTGCCTAGGGTCCTTTGAGGTTCTCCGCTGTTCACTTTCTTTTAGACTCTTTTTCACTGTATACTCCTATTAACTCTGTTGTAAAACGGATGATGCTGCCAGACAGTAACCAAGACCACAGCGCAGAAGTGCGAGATTATTGGTTGAATGAACTGACTTTTCAAACAATTCTTAAAAATTGGCAGAAATGCAGAACAAACCTCAAAGACGACCGCTTTGTAGACGATAGTTGGCCAGAGCGAAACAGTATTCGCGGATGATTAATAATCAACACAGAGAAACCGTCGAAAAGAGCGCGAGAAGTACACACGAACTTTGATGGGCCCACAGTGGTCGGCGTCCACTGTGTGGTTCAGTTCCGTTCTGTTCTTCAGTTCAGTTCAGTTCAGTCTGCACAGGACAGGTAATGGCCACGGCCAATCGAGCGTCCAGAATTCCTTCGATGGTATGCACACCAGTTATGCACCCACCACTGCCGAGTTTATTTTGTCGAATCCCCGCTAAAAATGAGAGGGAAACGGAAAACCTCATCGCACATCAAATGCCAGAGACATTATGCATCGTGAGCGTTCACTGAGACAGTATGCAATGAGGGAAAAAGTCTGCTAAAACATACTCTAGAAGGACCACAGTGCTACCCGTCATCCATCTAGTTGATATACTCAAGGCCCACTACAAGGAAAGATCTCGTACCACTTGCGATCTAGTGCACCTTTGAAGGATTGGACTGTCTGCAGATCTACCATTTCACCAGGCAGACCGTTCCAACTGTTCACGACCCTGTTGCTGAAGAAGTGCGATCTAGCCATCAACCTCGATCGGGCTTTTATCAACTTCTTTTCGTGTCCCCTTGTTCTGGAGTCTACGGCCACTTGGAATAGACTATCTGGTCTAGGGCCAGAAAAGCCCTTCATTACCTTGAACGTTTCTATGAGATCCCCTCGACGTCTCCTCCTTTCCAACGAGAAGAGATTCAGGCCATAGAGTCTCTGCTCGTAAGTCTTACCCCTCTGCCCTTCAACCATTCGCGTGGCGAGACGTTGGACTTTCTCGAGGCAGGCGGCGTCCTTTTTGTGGAAGGGTGACCAAGCCTGCACGCTACCTTCTAAGTGAGGTCGTAATATAGCCATGTAAATAGGTACGAATACCTCCGGCTTCCGGCAAGACAAAGCTGATCGCAGTCTAAAGAGCTCCCCACGAGCCTTATGCGCAGCAGCGTTGCACTGCTCCGACCATTTGAAGTCACTTTTCATGATGATCCCCAGGTCTTTAACCCTACTGGCTGCCTCTACGGTGAACAGCCCTTGATCATGAGCGACAGTTAGGCTCTCTGTTGCCCTTGACAACAAATGGCTTTTTTGAGCGTTTAGAGGTAAGTCCCATTTGTATGCCCAGTTTAGGACGGTACCTATTTCCCTGCCCAAGTCCGCCCTACCCTTAGATCCAACAATCTTCACATCATCCGCAAAAATAAAGCTGGGCGATTGAAGAGTGGATGCTAGGTCATTAATAAATAACAAGAATAGGACCGGGCCTAGGACGGATCCCTGAGGTACACCACTGGTGACGTTCACCAAGCTGGAGCACCTGTCCCCCACTTTGACGTAAAGCGTCCTGTGGGAGAGAAAGTCCTCCAGCCACCTATATACTGGCCCACCTATGCCGAACGTCTCCATCGTGCATAGCAAGAGACGATGATTAACGGAGTCGAACGCCTTGCTAAAGTCGAGGTAGCATACCTCAACTTGCTTGCCTTCGTCCAGTCGTCGAGTTACTTCATCTAAGAAGCACAGGAGATTGGTCAGGCAAGATCTATTTTATAGGAATCCATGTTGCTCCGGACTTAACATGGAGTGCTGCAGTAAGTGCTGGCAGATATGGGCACGGATGATCTTCTCGAGGACTTTACAGAGAATGCTAGTTAGGCTTACCGGCTTGTAGTTCTGCACATCCGACTTAGGCCCACTCTTATGTATTGCCACGAATGCCGCGACTTCCCAGTCCTGAGGCAGCTTACCCTGGTCCAACGTGGATCTGTACAGTCTGCATACCGATGGAGCTATGATATCCGCAAACGGCTTGATGATAGCTGGATGAATGCCATCTGGGCCCGCTGACTTGTGGCTGTTTAACTCCTGTAGGTACTTGCTCACGCTTTCCTCTGAGAGATCTAGCTCGTTTAACTGAGGAGGATGCACCAGAGCCAGATCTACTCGTACCCCACTACCTATCCTATGTATACTACCAAAGTATTCCCCCAGGGCGTCTGCTTTGCCCTGGTCATCAGTGACAATACCATAGTCTCTAGTGGATAGCGGACCTACGGCATTTCTTGTTGAGCCTTTAGACTGTACATAGCTGTAGAACTTCTTCGGCTGTTGTCTTACAGACTGGGCCAATTTGAGCTCAAATTCCCGCTTAGAAGTTCTTAAAAGGCTTACAGTCTCGTTTCTCAGCTTCGTATATCGGTTCCAGGCTAGCTGACCGCCGGAAGCTTTGTACTGGTTCCAAGAGCGGTTTCTACGTCTGATGGCCTTGGCTATTGCAGCCTTCCACCACATGGGTTTGCCCCCCCCACTCCTTCGTTTTAAGGGTGCGAACTCTTTCTGTAGGGCACTCAGGGATCCCTTTATGGCCTGCCAGCTCTCCTCCACAGTAGCCTCCTCTGGCGCGTCCCAGGTCAAACCCATCGCCCTATTACGAAGCCTATCTATGTCCATACTACCGAAATTCCTAATCAGCCTTGAGGGTACCTTCGGTTGCCGCATGCATAGAACTATTTTGACACACACGTGGTCACTCTTTCCGTGCGGTGCACAATAATGCAGTCCAGCCACATCGTTGGGGAAGTTCGTTATAGCTAGATCCAGCAAGGATGGAACGCATCCAGTCCTATATCTGGTATTTTCCCTAATATGCTGATGCAACGCATTATCATGCAGCCATTCTAAGTAGTTTTGCTCCTCCGATCCCGGCACGCAGACCTCGGCCACCCAGTCGATGTGCGGAAGATTGAAGTCACCCACTATGAGGGTCTTTTGTGCATCCTTAACTAGTTCAGTCAACGTCTGCAGCAAACAGACGTCCTCTTCGTGGTTTGTGCTTGGTGCTCTGTAGACACAGAAAACGTTAACCCTTCTGCCTGGAAGAATGATCGTAACGGCGCATAACTGGATATTGCGAGTGCACATCTTGGTCTGGGACTCAAGGTGGTTTGCACCTGACCTAACGAGGATGGCTACTCCACCACCAAGGCGATCTTGTTCCCGATCCTGCCTGTAGACTGCAAAACTGTTTCTTATTAGGCCTGGCACATGGTCTTCTTCAGAAAGCCACGTTTCCGTGACGGCAACTATTGACGCTTTCTGCTCATCAGCGGTTTTGGCGAGTTCCGCCCATTTGTTTCTAATACTACACGCGTTAGTACATAACACCACCGCGTTTGCTCCGTCGCCTAGATGTCTTTTGTTATTCATTCCCGACTGTTTCTCAGACGCAACGCCTGAGGTGATGACACTTTTTTTGCTTCGGATGTCCCCACTGGGGTGCATGAAGCCGGCTGATGGTCCAGAATTTCCGACGACTCCCAATCCATGTCTATAGGAGTGGCCACAACATCCAGACTGGCAGGGGTCGCGCTGTCATCTATCTTCGGACAGTACTGCCAATTCTCGTCTTCCAGCGCATCTTCAATTACAACTATTAGCGACCCCGCACGTGGCTTCTTTACTATTGCCGGGGTCGGGGCCTGAGAGCCGAGTAGGCATTCCGCTGAACTTTCAGGTTTCTCACCAGCGTCCTGGCTGGTCGAGCAAGGTTACCTCCCGGGGCTAGACCACTAGGCCTTACTGTATGCTCGTCCGGCACAATCTTGTGTCTGCCCTTGGTAATCTGAGTCACTACCGCTGCCCCCGCCAGTAGTCCATCCCGGGTAGCCTCATCAGCGAACTCCACCAGTATTGGTCTCGCACGAAGTTCGCCTATGTTCCCCAGTAGTGACTTCCATGTCCCCACTCTGTGCACCCTTCTTAGAGTAGGAGGGTACGGAACACCTGCGATTCGCAGTATGTCGCAGACCCTCCTTCTGTCAATGTCTCTCCTGGCCTTCGATCCCTTATAAAGGGTTCTTCCTGGTTTAGGATCAGAAGCCTGTGGCTTGAGACCCTGCCCATCGACAAGATCTGCCTCTGCAGGTCCTTCACCTTGTTTTCTAATACCAGAAGAGCAGGGTCATCCACCCTAGCCAACCCCTCTTTCGCTCTACTACAGTCGCCCTTCTTTTTGACCTGCCTCGCCCTTCTCGGCTTCTGCTCCGTCCACTGGCCCTCGTCGGTCTGCTTCAAAGGAGTGGAGGCAACGACCGCCTGGCAGGCCCTCGGAGCTGGTCCATTCGCTCGGATGATTGTCCTCTCGGGTGCTGATACTACTTTCGCGAACGACTTACTACAACCTGCTTGCGGTGGTTTGGGGCTTGCAACCGAGGTACTGCTTGGTGGACGTTGGTCCTGCCCTTGGGCCTGCAGTTTAAAGGCCAGACTGGCCGCCTCCTTGCAGGGGGCACAGACCCATTCAGCCCATGGGTTCTGTTTATAAAGGACAAAGATGTCCTTTGCTATCCCTGAACACCTTGGGTGAGCCCATCTCTTGCATATCCCCGCACTCTACACCATTTACCACGCGTTTTCCGCACTTGGGTGCTAGACACGGGTCGGAAACGCGTGTCATACCGAAAACCCCAAAAACGAGGGCGAATACAACTCAAGTGCTCTTTACCCAAACACAAAATACGCACTCTGACAGTAGTAGGTAAATCCCGCTAACGCAAAAAAAACAAAAACAAAAAGAAAGATTAGAAGCGAGGAAATATCGCCTCAAAAACACCGAACACTACTCGGCAATACTACAGAGAGAATAAAAATATTCTCCGGATAAAGCGCACCTTAAATGCAATTATGATACGCTCAGTATTGTGAATTAAACTGGGTTAATTCACAAAACTATTCAAAAATTCAATTCAAAGACGGGAGCACAATGAATTCAAACCGCGCGGCACTTACACACGAGGCGCTGTTAGGTTTCCACAAGGCGAAATTGGCCAAGACCAATCGAGCTTCCAGATCGTTGTGTTGTCGGCGAGTTTCCTTGGCTCCCAACACTGCGCGTTGAACGTTTTGTCTGAAAGATAGAATTTGCTCTGCAGTACCACCTTCACAGACAAATTCATTGACAAAAATACAAGGGGCTCATTACCTCACCCTTTGTTTACGCAACTGGATCTGAGAACTCTGTGTTCCAGAATGAATCTAGAGCCTTCTTGAAAGTTGACGCATTGCCGCATCCAACAACATCCTCTGACAGTCTATTCCACATAGGCATTACTCTAATTGTAAAAAGTTATCTCGTTTGTCCAGCCTTGAGTATGCCCTCTGTAGCTTAAGACTGCTTCCCCTGGTGCCACACTCAGGGGCAGAAACGAACATATCACCCACGTCTATACCCGGCAAACCCTTTATGATCTTTCACGTTTCTATTGGGTCACCTCGGCCTCCACGCCACTCTAATGAAAGGAGACTAAGATCCTGTAGACGCTGGGCGCAAGGTTTCCCCCTCTGACCGGTGATCATTCTGGCTGCAAGTCGCTGCACTCCTTTAGGCGCTCCTTATCCTCGCGATAATAGGAAGCTCATGTCTGCAAGCAATACTCCAGAAGAGGTCGCACCGAAACCTTGTAGAACGAGGTGAACACTTATGGGTTTTGCATTTGATAGTATAGCATACCCCTGCTACCATCCCTATGGCAACAGTTGCAGCTGTCTGGCACTGCTTCGAGGGTTTGAAGCCCTGTGTGACTATCACACCTAGGTCTTTTACATCCGACACTCTTTTAAACGGGATACTGCTAGAGAATTGAGATCTGGCTACCAACCTGGATCAAGCTTTCACCATTTTCTTCCCGTGACCTCTTCTTCCGTAGTCCCTTGCCATATGGATTAAACTCTCCGGTCTTAGCCCAGAAAAGTCTTTTATTGCCTCAAATTTCTCTGAGTCCCTCTTGTAGTCTCCTTCTTTCCATAGAGAAAAGCTTGAAGTCCTAAGGTCTTTGCTCGTAATTTTCGTCCTTCCGGCCCTCAACCGCGCGCCTTGCAGGACCTAGTACCTTCCCCAAACAGGCGGCATTCTCCTCGTATATAGGTGACCACAGGTTTCTAATAAGGGTCCAACTATAGACATATGCATTGGCATGAAAGCCCTCAGTTTTCGGCATGACCAAGCTGATCTCGGCCTGAAGAGCTCACCGCGTGTCTATTCGAGGCTATTGCCAGTAGATCCGATTACTTTAGAAGTCATTGAAATCCCAAGGTATTTAGCCCTATTTATGGCCTCTACCTCAAAATTGGCCCTGGTTGTGTACAGCAATCAGGCTTGTTGTAGTCCGTGACAACAAGTGGATTTCCCCAGCACTGCTAAGTAAATCCCACTTGTATGCTCAGTTTAGAAAGGCACCTATGTCCCTGCTCAGTCCCTTCTCCCTTAAGCTCCCACTTATTTCACGTAATATGCATAGAAGAGGCTTGGTGACTGCAGGGCTAGAGCTGAATCAGCGAGTCTGGCATGAAGTGCTGCGGCACTTCACTTGCGACGTTTTCTACTTTATAGTTCTGGTCACCCGCTTTAAAGTGAAAAGTCCTACGGATGAGGAAGTCCGTTGGCTGTTTGGGAATTTTCCCCTTTTGTACCAAATGACCTCTACTTGATTGGTAGAAGCGGATGGTTCACTGGGTTAAGTAATTTGCTAAGGTCAGGATGATATGTTCCAACCAGTTTAACCTCGTCCACTGTTCAAGTGAGTTCTCCCATGAATCCCGGGGGACTGGTTGGGCACGACCTAGCTCTTAGAAATCCATGCTGAGCAGGTCAAAGCATAGAATTCTCCAGTAGGTGCTCGCAGACGTGTGCCCGGGTGACATTCTCTGGCACTTTGCATAGAACTCAGGCTAGGCTAACAGGTTTATACCGTCCCATTTCAGATCGGGGAACCCCTTTATGTAAAATTAACACTGCTGCTCTTCTCCAGTCCTGAGACCACCTTCCATGGTCAACAGTGGTCCTATGCGGCCTGTCTAGTTGGACAAAAAAGATTTTGGCCGACAGCTTAGTGGTGGCAGGGTGAATACCATCCGACCCGGCAGAATTATGGATATGTAACCCCTTAACTTGTTTGCTTTCCATTTGCTCTGAAAGATTTAGCTCTGTTATGCCCGTCCGAAGTGCCCCCCTCGAAACTTATCTGCACGCCTTTACCTATCCTGTGCGCACTGCCAAAATACCCAACCAGAGTATCTGCTTTACTTTGGTTGTCCGCTGCCACTCCACGGTCATGGGTCGCCAATGGTCCTACCATATCGCTCAAAGAACCCTTAGAATGCAATTAAGTCTAGTAATTCTGGATGTATTTTGACGCACCTGGACAACTTGATTTTGTACATGAGAGTAGCTGACCGCAAGTGGTCCAAGACAGGCAAATCGCCGAAGCCTTGAAGAGGGGGCTTCTGCGGTTTCGACGCTTGACTGACTGGCTCCTTGAAGTCCTCACCACTCCGGCTTGCCCTCAACTATCCTAAGATTCTAGGGAGAAAATTAAGTCCCAATGTGGTTCAATTCACGAAGCACGTAGAACACTTGGAAGGATTTTTGGACCCATGAGGTCACAAAAGATCTTGGTCTCCAGGAGCACGAAACGCTTAGGCCCACCAAGCAATGCTTTGCCGCCGCAGCAAAGCGTGATAGGTCCATGTTTTATCTGTGCTGGACTGTCAGGTCTCGAGATGTTGAAGCAGCATTCCTACTGTACAAAACGCGCGCACCCCTCTGCCTGAAATACTGCCTTCAGTCTTAGTCATGAGCAAACAGCCGTTGGAAGTCATCCAAAGACGGTTTATTAAGATGATCACTGGGATGAGGGGCAAGACGTACAGAGAATGCACCATAGCACTCAACCTGCTCCAGCTCGACTGGCAGTGCCTAACGGGATATGACCGAGGAGTTCAAACAGCTCCACAGGTTATCCAAAACTGACAAGCCATTAATAATTCTGAGTAATAGTCTGACGCCCAGGAGACACGAGAAAAAACCGATGATTCCCGGAATCATCACAAGCGATTGAGCGCGTTTATTCCCTCACCGCGTACCGGACCCTCAAAATAGATTACTGTAACGACCGGTCGTGGAAAATCCCCCTAAAACCTTTGCGATTCAGTGTTTTTCCCAACATCACTCACTTGCCTACACTATTGACGTGTCTTTACGAACTGTTTGTTTTTATGGACCAATTGTTGTTTGTTCGCGCCCAGAGCGCTACTTTGTCATATCCTTGTTCTGGACCTGCGTGACGCACGTGCTCCTTGCTCGTACTCTGCAATTCGGTTTCTCGTTTGTTGAGTCCTTGTGATCTCAATATTGAGGTTTGTATGTTTTGGGTGTCATTGTTCATTCAATAATCTAATATTGTAGAATATCACGAATAATCGCCTTTTGATTTTGGGATCCGTTGTGAATTTGGCTACGCATTGCTCAAACGTGTGTTGCGATACTCAATTGATCAATTTGGAACGAGCAAAACAAGCAAAATGCCAAGAAAAGGATCGAAAACATTGGAATCTGGACAGGAAGTAATACGACGAGTCACTGGGGAGGTTTTGGTATACATTTGATTCTTTAGTTAATTTTAGATCGCCTAGTCCTGTCAGTGCTGCTTCATGTGTTACTGAGGAGTATAGGGATTGTTAAGACGTCGATCTATATAGGCTAGGGATATTAGGCCTAGAACGACAGTTGTTATCGGCTAGACAACAGGCACAAGAAGCAGAACGGAAGTGTATACAGAAAGAGCGTGAGCATGAGACAAGCTACTACGACACTTCCGATAGATCAGGGAGCAATAAGATAGGGAGCCTCACGCCGGTCGCCGACCACAAAACACCATCGATCGTTTTGCCAAGAGTAGAACCAAAGGTTTTCGACGGGCGATCAGAAAACTACTGCAAGTTTGTCAAGCAGTTCGAGACGTTTGTCGAAAATAAGGTAACCGACCCTGGGCAAAGGCTTCTCTACCTTACTCACTACTGTCGAGGTCGAGCAAGAGAAACTATCGATGGGTGTGCCATGCTCGACCCGGAACAAGGCCACACCAGAGCAAGGAAGAGTTTAAGGGATCTGTTTGGCCAACCGTTTAAAGTGGCCCGTAACCTAGTAGAGGGCTTGATGGCAGAGGCAAAGAGAACCAAGGGCGACGTCTACTCAATGGCCGACCTGGCGATCAAGATGCAGAACTGCTCAATAGCCCTCGACTGTTTATGTTACAGAGGTGACCTAGATGCCGTGCACACTTTGGAAGGCATGGTCCGTCACCTCTCTCCCCAACTACAGGGTCGGTGGGCGGAAGAAGCGGAACGGATAAGCCGAGGCGACCGGGAGGCTAACTTCGAAGACCTGACCGAATACTTGGACAGACAAACCAAGATAGCTGACGTCAGGTTCGGCCGACTTATCGGGGACAGCAACCGGGCAAACAAGCCCAGTACTAGCCAGGTTCAAACCACTGCTCATGAACAGCCGAAATATCAGCCCTGGACCAATACACACGCGATGCCACGGAGCAACCAAGTTGCAGGTCTTGTGATGATAGCCATGGGCTACCAGAATGCCCCAAGTTCGGCAACGTCACAATAGACGAACGGTGGGGAATGGCGAGGATGGCAGGAGCGTGTTTTATTTGTCTCAACACCACGCACCGGGCGGCAGCTTGTAAGACAAGGAACAGATGTGGTTACGAGGGCTGCACGGGCAGACACCATCGAT
Organism: Fasciola hepatica; assembly: GCA_948099385.1. NCBI lineage: Eukaryota > Metazoa > Platyhelminthes > Trematoda > Plagiorchiida > Fasciolidae > Fasciola > Fasciola hepatica. The sequence goes on along the minus strand of CANUEZ040000112.1, from coordinate 737,458 downwards.
CTTTGCAACAGGCGAGAGTAACTTTACCCGAGGCGAGTACCAAGCCCAGTGTTATTTGTTCAACGTCGTGGTCTGCCAGTAAACCGGTACGTTTAGGCGTAGTTGCCGTGGGAGTAGTGACTACAACTGGGGTGGTCAAAGCCTTGGCTTTCGTCGACAGTGGATCTGACACTACTGTAGTGAAAGAGCGGTTAGCCGACAAACACCGACTTGCTAAAGGTGCAACGTCGTTGGCAGTGAGCATGATGGGCGGAACACAAGTAATGACTGCCGGTAGGTTGAGGTTGCAACTCATCTCTCTAGACACTAACGGGGAAATTGAACCAACGGAGGAATTCACGTTAGCGGATCTCCTCATGCGAGCACCAAGGTCGGTGGACGCAATCTTGACTAGGTGGCCCCACCTGCAGGATGTAACCGTTGTAGACTGGGAAGATGATGAAGCGACGTGCCAGAGGCGCATTGGGTGCTTGACCAGAGAGTGGACGACCGCCAGGCACCTTATGCCGTACGCACGGCTCTGGGATTGATGTTATATGATCCAGTAGGGAGACGTGGTTCCGTGAATTACTTATCCGCCGAAACGGACAGCATATAGTATCACCTGCAGTGGATGTATGAAAAGGAGTTTCAAGACATTGGAGACAAAGGACCAACGTCGTCTCAAGAGGAACACTTATCTTTACAAACTGTGCGGCAAGGCACTGGAGGCCTTGAAAAACAGTTTGAGGTTCCCCTCCCATGGCGCACATCTGCTAACTCGTGGGCCGATAGCAGAAAATATGTTCTCCAACTATCACTTCGACTGAAAGAACGCTTCATTCGAGTCCAGAATCTGTGGGAACGATACGCAGAATAATTGAAGCAAAATGAAGCTCTCGGCTACTTTGAAAAGGTGCCTGCCAACACCTACGGCAAAAAGGGCATCTGGTATCTACCTCACCGCCCGGTTATCAACCCCAAGAAACCCAAAAAACTGCTGGTGGTTTTCGACTGTGCGGCCAAGTTCCAGGGCGAGTCGTTAAACGATCGCCTACTACAAGGACCTGACTGGACCACACCACTGATCAAAGCTTTGTGCCGTTTCAGAGTGGGTAAAGTGGCCTTGTCTGCCGACATTAGGAAAATGTTTCATCAGGTAAAAATACTTGTAGGAGAACTAGATGCGTTGCGTTTCCTGTGGTGGGAGGAGAACGACCGGGACAACGCAGTGGTGAATTAAAGGATGACCATCCACCCCTTCGGAGCCATATCGTCACCGTTCTGTGCGAATTACGCCCTTCGAGAATCGGCGAACAAACATGGAGATCTAGTCCATCGGACGGTGGTAGATAACGTCATCAGGAACTTCTACGTCGACGACTACCTTGGATCATTCGATGATGTGGAATCAGCTCTAGCGCAGTTTAGAGGCCTGACGAGGTTGATAGAAGAGGGCGGCTTCCATCTAACAAAATGGATGTTGAAAGCTTCAGAAGTACTAAAGGTCATTCCGTATCACGAGAAGGCCGAAAGGGCGAGAGATTTGGACGGCTCTCCACCTCCTATCAAAAGCACTTTAGGAATACAACGGGACGCGGAAACGGACGATTTTGTACTTGAGCTAAGCTTTCCCGAGTTGCCAATAACCCGTCGTGGCATACTATTCGCTGTCTCTAGTTTGTTCGACCCACCTGGTTTCGTCTCTCCCTGGCTGCTACGAGGAAAGATCTTGCTGCGGCGGCTTTGCCGTAAGAAAGTTGATTGGGACCAGTCACTGGACCGAGAGGACCGGTTGGACTGGGAGGAATTTTTGAACACCTTGAAGAAATAAGCGGGCATAAGGATTCCACGAGGTTTGACTCCTGGCCATACGATACTGTAAAACGCGTAATCCGGCGTTGTGTGCAATGTAGGAGACGCAATGCCACGGCCGGCAAACAACTCATGGCCCCACTACCAGAATGCAGGGTGACTGTGGGCTGGTGGCCGTTCAGCGACACCGGGTCGGACTACTTTGGGCCCTTGTGGATCAAGTGTCGGAAGGGATTAGAAAAGCGATATGGATTTATCATGACGTGCATGAAGTCACGTGCGGTACACCTAGAAGTCGCACACTCGATGACGACCGATTCTTTCCTACGGGCCTTGCAGATATTTGTCAACCGAAGGGGGGTGCCGGCCGATATATACTCAGGTAATGGGTCGAACTTTGTTGGCGCTCACCGGGAATTGCAGCGTTGACACAAGAACATAGACAGGGACGAACTGCAGGATCGAACCGTGGCCTACGGCATACGATGGCATTTCAACCCCCCACAGGCCAGTCACCGCGGCAGCTCATGGGAACGCATGATCCGGTCCGCCAGACGGATATTGCTGCCGATCATGCAGCAACAGCCGCCCGACGACGAGACGCTGAACACCGTCATGACTGAGGTAGAGAGAATCCTGAACTATCCCCCCTGGTTCCATTAGAGAACGGCGACCCCACCCACCTGGCGCTCACCCCGAACGACTTATTGACGTTGAGGTCGAACGAGGGTTTCCAAGGGCCGGTAAACCTTCGTGGGAGCTACCTCCACGGATGGGAGCAGGTGAATTATCTTGCCAAGGTTTTCTGGGGGCGCTGGCTGCGGGAGTACCTGCTGGCTCTGCAGACTCGACAGAAATGACTGGTCAAAACAAGACCATTCAAGGTTGGGGATGTAGTGATGATGGTAGACGAACGAGCACATTTCAGCACCTGGTCCTTGGGAGTAGTTATGGAAACCATCGAAAGCACTGACGGAATGATAAGAACGGTGAAGGTGAAGACAGCTAACGGAGTGCTCATTCGTTACATACGCAGTATTAACCTACTCGAGAGTGAAGGCGTAGAACCTGATAACGTTGATGCCCAGTAGACCGTTTCGCACTAGTCATCGAGGTGGGTAAAGAAATTCCATACATGGGAGCATTCACGACACACTGACCTATCGAACCATTATACACTCCAACGCTCACTCATTTACATTGTACTCGTTAAAACACATGATCTCCGTCAAACACGTCACAGTCTTCCGTTGACGATGCGAAAGGTTTTTTCTGATACGTGGTGATAAACGCGATTCCATTGTACATCCAGACACATACACACATACGCCTTGTCCCGCAACCAGTATCAAACATGTGTCGGTGTTCGCAATTCGTTTTTGTTGACGTTACTGAAATGTCTTTTGCATATGTGGAAGAAGCGGCGATTACGTCATACACACAAACTCACGCAAGCACATACTGCCAGCGCATGACGACCCTTCCAAGGACAGCATCTATGCGCCCACCTCACGCCCGCCATCGGTCATTTGTTCTTGTAGAAGATGTAGAATAACCTCGCGTCTATGTGGTCAACGGATTAGGTGCGAGCATGAGTAGAAAGTTGACGACAAGCATTGAGCGTGCGCACTGACAACAGGGCCTAGGTAGGTAGAAAGAATCAGTACCTTTTTACCAAACCTTTGACTCTGCTAAGGATTCGGGAGGATTTTGGTGGGCGGTGTAACGACAGGTCGTGGAAAATCCCCCTAAAACCTTTGCGATTCAGTGTTTTTCCCAACATCACTCACTTGCCTACACTATTGACGTGTCTTTACGAACTGTTTGTTTTTATGGACCAATTGTTGTTTGTTCGCGCCCAGAGCGCTACTTTGTCATATCCTTGTTCTGGACCTGCGTGACGCACGTGCTCCTTGCTCGTACTCTGCAATTCGGTTTCTCGTTTGTTGAGTCCTTGTGATCTCAATATTGAGGTTTGTATGTTTTGGGTGTCATTGTTCATTCAATAATCTAATATTGTAGAATATCACGAATAATCGCCTTTTGATTTTGGGATCCGTTGTGAATTTGGCTACGCATTGCTCAAACGTGTGTTGCGATACTCAATTGATCAATTTGGAACGAGCAAAACAAGCAAAATGCCAAGAAAAGGATCGAAAACATTGGAATCTGGACAGGAAGTAATACGACGAGTCACTGGGGAGGTTTTGGTATACATTTGATTCTTTAGTTAATTTTAGATCGCCTAGTCCTGTCAGTGCTGCTTCATGTGTTACTGAGGAGTATAGGGATTGTTAAGACGTCGATCTATATAGGCTAGGGATATTAGGCCTAGAACGACAGTTGTTATCGGCTAGACAACAGGCACAAGAAGCAGAACGGAAGTGTATACAGAAAGAGCGTGAGCATGAGACAAGCTACTACGACACTTCCGATAGATCAGGGAGCAATAAGATAGGGAGCCTCACGCCGGTCGCCGACCACAAAACACCATCGATCGTTTTGCCAAGAGTAGAACCAAAGGTTTTCGACGGGCGATCAGAAAACTACTGCAAGTTTGTCAAGCAGTTCGAGACGTTTGTCGAAAATAAGGTAACCGACCCTGGGCAAAGGCTTCTCTACCTTACTCACTACTGTCGAGGTCGAGCAAGAGAAACTATCGATGGGTGTGCCATGCTCGACCCGGAACAAGGCCACACCAGAGCAAGGAAGAGTTTAAGGGATCTGTTTGGCCAACCGTTTAAAGTGGCCCGTAACCTAGTAGAGGGCTTGATGGCAGAGGCAAAGAGAACCAAGGGCGACGTCTACTCAATGGCCGACCTGGCGATCAAGATGCAGAACTGCTCAATAGCCCTCGACTGTTTATGTTACAGAGGTGACCTAGATGCCGTGCACACTTTGGAAGGCATGGTCCGTCACCTCTCTCCCCAACTACAGGGTCGGTGGGCGGAAGAAGCGGAACGGATAAGCCGAGGCGACCGGGAGGCTAACTTCGAAGACCTGACCGAATACTTGGACAGACAAACCAAGATAGCTGACGTCAGGTTCGGCCGACTTATCGGGGACAGCAACCGGGCAAACAAGCCCAGTACTAGCCAGGTTCAAACCACTGCTCATGAACAGCCGAAATATCAGCCCTGGACCAATACACACGCGATGCCACGGAGCAACCAAGTTGCAGGTCTTGTGATGATAGCCATGGGCTACCAGAATGCCCCAAGTTCGGCAACGTCACAATAGACGAACGGTGGGGAATGGCGAGGATGGCAGGAGCGTGTTTTATTTGTCTCAACACCACGCACCGGGCGGCAGCTTGTAAGACAAGGAACAGATGTGGTTACGAGGGCTGCACGGGCAGACACCATCGATCTTTGCAACAGGCGAGAGTAACTTTACCCGAGGCGAGTACCAAGCCCAGTGTTATTTGTTCAACGTCGTGGTCTGCCAGTAAACCGGTACGTTTAGGCGTAGTTGCCGTGGGAGTAGTGACTACAACTGGGGTGGTCAAAGCCTTGGCTTTCGTCGACAGTGGATCTGACACTACTGTAGTGAAAGAGCGGTTAGCCGACAAACACCGACTTGCTAAAGGTGCAACGTCGTTGGCAGTGAGCATGATGGGCGGAACACAAGTAATGACTGCCGGTAGGTTGAGGTTGCAACTCATCTCTCTAGACACTAACGGGGAAATTGAACCAACGGAGGAATTCACGTTAGCGGATCTCCTCATGCGAGCACCAAGGTCGGTGGACGCAATCTTGACTAGGTGGCCCCACCTGCAGGATGTAACCGTTGTAGACTGGGAAGATGATGAAGCGACGTGCCAGAGGCGCATTGGGTGCTTGACCAGAGAGTGGACGACCGCCAGGCACCTTATGCCGTACGCACGGCTCTGGGATTGATGTTATATGATCCAGTAGGGAGACGTGGTTCCGTGAATTACTTATCCGCCGAAACGGACAGCATATAGTATCACCTGCAGTGGATGTATGAAAAGGAGTTTCAAGACATTGGAGACAAAGGACCAACGTCGTCTCAAGAGGAACACTTATCTTTACAAACTGTGCGGCAAGGCACTGTAGGCCTTGAAAAACAGTTTGAGGTTCCCCTCCCATGGCGCACATCTGCTAACTCGTGGGCCGATAGCAGAAACTATGTTCTCCAACTATCACTTCGACTGAAAGAACGCTTCATTCGAGTCCAGAATCTGTGGGAACGATACGCAGAATAATTGAAGCAAAATGAAGCTCTCGGCTACTTTGAAAAGGTGCCTGCCAACACCTACGGCAAAAAGGGCATCTGGTATCTACCTCACCGCCCGGTTATCAACCCCAAGAAACCCAAAAAACTGCTGGTGGTTTTCGACTGTGCGGCCAAGTTCCAGGGCGAGTCGTTAAACGATCGCCTACTACAAGGACCTGACTGGACCACACCACTGATCAAAGCTTTGTGCCGTTTCAGAGTGGGTAAAGTGGCCTTGTCTGCCGACATTAGGAAAATGTTTCATCAGGTAAAAATACTTGTAGGAGAACTAGATGCGTTGCGTTTCCTGTGGTGGGAGGAGAACGACCGGGACAACGCAGTGGTGAATTAAAGGATGACCATCCACCCCTTCGGAGCCATATCGTCACCGTTCTGTGCGAATTACGCCCTTCGAGAATCGGCGAACAAACATGGAGATCTAGTCCATCGGACGGTGGTAGATAGCGTCATCAGGAACTTCTACGTCGACGACTACCTTGGATCATTCGATGATGTGGAATCAGCTCTAGCGCAGTTTAGAGGCCTGACGAGGTTGATAGAAGAGGGCGGCTTCCATCTAACAAAATGGATGTTGAAAGCTTCAGAAGTACTAAAGGTCATTCCGTATCACGAGAAGGCCGAAAGGGCGAGAGATTTGGACGGCTCTCCACCTCCTATCAAAAGCACTTTAGGAATACAACGGGACGCGGAAACGGACGATTTTGTACTTGAGCTAAGCTTTCCCGAGTTGCCAATAACCCGTCGTGGCATACTATTCGCTGTCTCTAGTTTGTTCGACCCACCTGGTTTCGTCTCTCCCTGGCTGCTACGAGGAAAGATCTTGCTGCGGCGGCTTTGCCGTAAGAAAGTTGATTGGGACCAGTCACTGGACCGAGAGGACCGGTTGGACTGGGAGGAATTTTTGAACACCTTGAAGAAATAAGCGGGCATAAGGATTCCACGAGGTTTGACTCCTGGCCATACGATACTGTAAAACGCGTAATCCGGCGTTGTGTGCAATGTAGGAGACGCAATGCCACGGCCGGCAAACAACTCATGGCCCCACTACCAGAATGCAGGGTGACTGTGGGCTGGTGGCCGTTCAGCGACACCGGGTCGGACTACTTTGGGCCCTTGTGGATCAAGTGTCGGAAGGGATTAGAAAAGCGATATGGATTTATCATGACGTGCATGAAGTCACGTGCGGTACACCTAGAAGTCGCACACTCGATGACGACCGATTCTTTCCTACGGGCCTTGCAGATATTTGTCAACCGAAGGGGGGTGCCGGCCGATATATACTCAGGTAATGGGTCGAACTTTGTTGGCGCTCACCGGGAATTGCAGCGTTGACACAAGAACATAGACAGGGACGAACTGCAGGATCGAACCGTGGCCTACGGCATACGATGGCATTTCAACCCCCCACAGGCCAGTCACCGCGGCAGCTCATGGGAACGCATGATCCGGTCCGCCAGACGGATATTGCTGCCGATCATGCAGCAACAGCCGCCCGACGACGAGACGCTGAACACCGTCATGACTGAGGTAGAGAGAATCCTGAACTATCCCCCCTGGTTCCATTAGAGAACGGCGACCCCACCCACCTGGCGCTCACCCCGAACGACTTATTGACGTTGAGGTCGAACGAGGGTTTCCAAGGGCCGGTAAACCTTCGTGGGAGCTACCTCCACGGATGGGAGCAGGTGAATTATCTTGCCAAGGTTTTCTGGGGGCGCTGGCTGCGGGAGTACCTGCTGGCTCTGCAGACTCGACAGAAATGACTGGTCAAAACAAGACCATTCAAGGTTGGGGATGTAGTGATGATGGTAGACGAACGAGCACATTTCAGCACCTGGTCCTTGGGAGTAGTTATGGAAACCATCGAAAGCACTGACGGAATGATAAGAACGGTGAAGGTGAAGACAGCTAACGGAGTGCTCATTCGTTACATACGCAGTATTAACCTACTCGAGAGTGAAGGCGTAGAACCTGATAACGTTGATGCCCAGTAGACCGTTTCGCACTAGTCATCGAGGTGGGTAAAGAAATTCCATACATGGGAGCATTCACGACACACTGACCTATCGAACCATTATACACTCCAACGCTCACTCATTTACATTGTACTCGTTAAAACACATGATCTCCGTCAAACACGTCACAGTCTTCCGTTGACGATGCGAAAGGTTTTTTCTGATACGTGGTGATAAACGCGATTCCATTGTACATCCAGACACATACACACATACGCCTTGTCCCGCAACCAGTATCAAACATGTGTCGGTGTTCGCAATTCGTTTTTGTTGACGTTACTGAAATGTCTTTTGCATATGTGGAAGAAGCGGCGATTACGTCATACACACAAACTCACGCAAGCACATACTGCCAGCGCATGACGACCCTTCCAAGGACAGCATCTATGCGCCCACCTCACGCCCGCCATCGGTCATTTGTTCTTGTAGAAGATGTAGAATAACCTCGCGTCTATGTGGTCAACGGATTAGGTGCGAGCATGAGTAGAAAGTTGACGACAAGCATTGAGCGTGCGCACTGACAACAGGGCCTAGGTAGGTAGAAAGAATCAGTACCTTTTTACCAAACCTTTGACTCTGCTAAGGATTCGGGAGGATTTTGGTGGGCGGTGTAACGACAGGTCGTGGAAAATCCCCCTAAAACCTTTGCGATTCAGTGTTTTTCCCAACATCACTCACTTGCCTACACTATTGACGTGTCTTTACGAACTGTTTGTTTTTATGGACCAATTGTTGTTTGTTCGCGCCCAGAGCGCTACTTTGTCATATCCTTGTTCTGGACCTGCGTGACGCACGTGCTCCTTGCTCGTACTCTGCAATTCGGTTTCTCGTTTGTTGAGTCCTTGTGATCTCAATATTGAGGTTTGTATGTTTTGGGTGTCATTGTTCATTCAATAATCTAATATTGTAGAATATCACGAATAATCGCCTTTTGATTTTGGGATCCGTTGTGAATTTGGCTACGCATTGCTCAAACGTGTGTTACAATTACCATGTGGTAGCAGTAAAGGGCCTCATCAAGTTTGAAAGACGGCTGCATGATTGCTGGTATGGGGTTTTCCCAGACTATGACTAGCCAATTGAGCATACCCAAGGGTGACCTTTCTCCATTCCACACCTTTCTCTCTTTCTAAGACACAATACATCTCTTTGCCGAAAGCTTTTGAAATATCTTAAGTACCATTTGGGAAGCTCAGTTGAAATTTGAATACCAGCAGGTCACGCAAAACAGTTTGAAATTTGCCGACCTGGTGGCAGTTTACGGAACATGGGTGAAACTGCACGGCCGGCAGCTGAACAAACTACCCTTGGCCAGAGCAACAATTACTTAGTTGAAGTCAGTATCCATAAATGAACTCAAAATGGCTGCATCGTCATTGGGTTTTAAGGTGACAACAATGCTAAAAGAGAATTGCACCACCATCGAACTCTGCTTTGCGTACTGGCGGATCCCACAATTTTCTCACATCACATGAAACGGAGGAAAGGAAAGGTGTTTTAGAAACATAAGAGAGTTAATCCACTCGAAGCAGAAAACAGCGATGAAAATGTTGGGGATTTGGGCTGGACACTTCACACAAAGGACAAAATAGTTTGCAGACCACCTCGCGCCGAGTTATTCAGCGCTTTGCTCCATTTCATGCCCTACCACGAATGAACTCGATCCATTTTTCTTGAACAACTTCTAAATGTACTGAATTCCAGTTTTCCATGCAACGTGCACTGAGATAAAAAGGAACAATTTCCCCAAAATCCCACTTGGACAGTTCAAGTGCGGCTTGTCAGCTGAAGTCACAGTGTGAAACTGTTCCGGCATTTGGAGAGGAACATCTATTCAAATTTTATAGGGTGTGGTTTTTCATATATATTTTACGCAAAATAACCCTGGAATACGATGGTAGGTGTCATTGTTCGGCCAATTTTCATACTCATATTATTTTTAATACTCTCCATCGCACACCCATTTCCAAAGCCGATTCGTAATCAGAAACCGGTTTCTATTTCCTTTAGAAAATTCGGTGCGGTTAATTTATGTAATTCCACTGTTCTTGATCTTTCGATTTTAGCGACATCTCGCGGTCACTTGAAATCTGCATATACGTCCAACTCCTGCCAGCAAGCTTGTGAACAAAATTGGTCCGGCCAGTTGGTGCAACAGTTTCCTGCTTGGGGCGGATAACCTGAGCTCATGAGGCAAAATGTTCTATTCTGAATTGTCTACATTCTGATCGCACATTTAGCTGTGTGCTTTGGTCTTCTGGTCAATATGCGCACCCCGAGTTGTGCAATGGGGTTTGGAATTGATTCCCTACAGATTACGCGAACTATGACTACGACGGAAACCTGCTTCACTCGCAGCCAAAGCAGAAGGTTAGTAATCTCGGGCACTGACAGTAAGCTATGACTACGCAGGGTATGATTCAGGAACCCATCCTGAACCATAGACGGCGATTTTTGCGGAAAGGTCTTGGCCGGCGGTGTAAAGATCTATATTAAAAACCCCTTCAACTGTTCTACATGCTTTGTGAATTTGGCTACTTTTGACATAACCTTGCTAACCTCTTCCACACACCACTTTTGCAAGCGTTTGTTTGTGTGAGACATTCGATTTTAACCTTGAATCGTTCCTGGACGTCATGTTTGGACTACCATGCTTTGAACCTTCTGGTTTTAATGTTAGGTCTGTTTCGTCGCATACTTCGGGTTCGTACATATCTGTACATTTTACGATTTTCAATTCAATACCGGAGAAACCATGAATCAGCCTTTTTATTCTTTCGGGATTCGAGTGAATTTGCTACTTGTTGCTCGATTTGCAAGCACTGTGATTTGCGCCTCCTGCTCAAACGGCCTGGAGCAGCTGTCTGCGAGTACTTCTATTCAGAAGGAGCTCTCATATTTTGGTCGGCTCTCGTATTCTAATCAGGTCCTCCTGCACCCTGTTTGAAGATGATTTCCCCGCACTCTCGAGGTCATCCACGAACGTGAAACCACCAGGTCCACCAGGTCATTTATATATAGGTCAAGAACCTAGGGGGCCTTAGCACCGACCCCTGCAGCTCTTCGCTGCATGCTCTTGCTGCTCCGGACTCTGCTTCCTCAACCCGAACATGAAAAGTGCTACTAGTGAGATGTGCTCCCTTCCAGTTCAGCGCCCTGCATTTTGTGCATCAGCAGTCTAAGGTTTTCGGAGTAGAAGACCTTCTGGAAATCCAGGTGAAGCAGTTCAGCTCGCTCTCCCTATTCCAGTCTGCTGGCCACTTCGTCTGGAAAAGCTAAGAGGATATTTAGACATCATTTCCTCTTTACAAGTCCATGCAGTCTTACCTTGGTTATCTCGTGACGTTCAACATGCCCCGTTGTACCAACCCTGACTGCCCGCTGGAGTACATTTAGTGCCACCTAGGGCAGGCTGAAGAGCGCGTAGTTGAATGTGACTTCCCCTTCGCCTCTCTCACGGAAGGGGACCACTTCGACTTTTGGCCAGTCAGAAAACTGCTTGTCCGAGGCTAGTTGCCAGGTAGACAACTTTTCGAACTCCCCGGACATTGGGCTCATCAGAGGAGGTAGAGAGGTGGAGCGAGTTCTGCCTGGCCGGCCACCCTAGTAAGCTTTAACCGGACGATAGCCATTTCAACTTCCAAGGGGTCCAAAAAGACTTCGTGAATTTTGGGTAACGTCATGGGACTCCAGTAGGGCCGGTTGGTTCTGGACATCTGTGGGTTGTACCAGCTCTAAGGGATCGAAAGGCGTAAACAAACAAACCACTTGGCACGGGCGTTTTGGAAACGTTGGACGAGGAAGTATTTGCTGACATTACGGCTTCGAAAAAAGTGGAACCCCAAAAAAGGATGGTTAGGTTGTGGAGTTTTCGTCATCCTTGGGTAGAGCCACTTACACAAAGGCGAACGGCCCATTGGAGCAATAAAAGATTGTCCTGTGGTAACTGTTGGCCCCGTACACACGGCGGTGGTGAAAATAAACAAAGATGTGCTGCGAGGTGTCCGTAAAGTGTGTTTGCTTGAACGGGATGGTGGCGGGGGCGACTTCGAAGCTACAGATAGAGCTCATAACAAGATTACTGAAAAAGTTCCTCAAACCTCAGATACCAACCGAGGCCTAATTCGTTCAATTCATCCCTCATGTATTCTCCTGTAAGTTCCAACCCCCACACAGTATTGAAAGTACATTTGTATCCAATTCGGTACGATGTCCACGACTCGCAGTAAAGAAAATGTAGTGAAACTTCAATTTGGAACATGACTTGAAACTGTTTGTGCAATGGCAGAAAGTTCAAAACTATATGTTTTAGTGGTTTGTAGAAACATCTCCACTTTCAGAACTTCCCTTTGTATTATTATCCAATCTGTGTTTAAGTAAACAAGTTTGCTCCAAATATACCCTTTAATTAAATACACCAAGAGCCAAAATCCCTAACATTCCAAGCACCTAGTGACTATCTCGTTTCTTCGTCGAGAATTCTCAGTATTTATTTGGCTGTATAATTTACTCGTAGTCAGGAAGCCTTCTGTCCCTTACATTTCCTAAACTGCCTACGTATCCCGAGTTCGCCGGAGCTTGTTTCTCCGTATATAAATAGAACGTATCGTCTTCAGGTGATATTTCAAGACCCGAATGTTTAGTGAGGACTCTCAAGAGACCCTGCAATGGTGTTTTCGACCAACCGACAATAGAGGTCACACATGGAGGTCAGTGTACGTACTGACTTTGGGGTCTAGGTAGGTTGGCGTGAACCAGTACCTCTTTCTACTCCCAGCGTATTGGCTGTTTCCTTCGGTATCATATTTCTGCTATTTTCCGGGTCATCTGGGCTATTGGTTCTAGTGCATGTCCTTCATCACCAGAAAATTCTCCAATTTTTCTTTGGTGCTTTTTCGAAGGTTTTCTTTGTCAGTTTACTCATCCCTGCTACTTTACATCGATGCTATCCGAAATAATGCGCGTCTTTACTTCATCACCGCTTTACTTCATCACGTATCTTGACAGCGGAGCCCATTCCACTTACTTCTGAGAGGTGTGTCTACCTGACCTCCAAACTCAAGTTTGCCGGGCATTCATTTGTGATACTACTAAAACCTATACACTTTTGTGCTGCATTTACCCAAATGAATATACAAGGAACCATTTTGCGACCTCACTTGTATCATGTGATCTTACGATCAAGCATGCTTCGGGTGTCCCCGAAATAAACCATTAGCACTATTATTATTATTATTATTATTATTATTATTATTATTATTATTATTATTATTATTATTATTATTATTATTATTATTGCTATGCTATGCTCCCTATAAATAAAACTGAAGGACTGAGTTTGTCGCGTTCGTTTCGAGGAAACTGCTTGCCTATCCTTTAAACGATAGGCCCAAGAAACGGGCCAACACCCGCCAGGTAGAACAATAAGTGTGGGTCCCAAAACAAAGCATGTGGGTTGTATAATGTTGCTCACGGAAGAAGTGGGCATTCCTGAGTGAGCGTCTTGTGCAGCCACCAAGTGGCTCCCAAGAAATCGCTCCGTGGTAGTTGCACCAACTCCCTCGGAGCAGGCAGACGGAGGCCAGTGGACGGAGCAGAAGCCCAGATGGACAAGACGTCTCGGAAAGACTGTGGTGGACGGGTCAGCCAGGGCGGACGATCCTGAGCTCTTTGTATTAAAAAGTCAATCGGAGAATCGGCTTTGGCAGGTCTCATTGATGGGAAGGGCTTCAAGCCGCCGGCTGCTGACCCTAAACCAGGAGAAGCCTTTCGTGAGCAAATCAAAGACTAGAAGAGAGATGGACGGAAAAAGGGTGTATAACACTGTAAAGCTCAGTTGTTCCATACCCTTCTGCTCTAAATGGGATGCACAGAGAGTGGACATGGAAGTCGCCACTGGAGTACGAGCTCGTGCAAAAAGCTAGACCAAAATTGGGTGCTTTCGCAGGTGAGCCAATCCGGGCTCGGCTGCTGGCTAGGCCAGCAATGGTAGTTCACTCCACCAAGACCAGATAGCAGACCACACCAGATGAGCTTAGGGTGAGACCTAGTGGTCTAGCAAAGGTTGAAACCTGGATGAACTCGCCAGGGCACTGGTTGGAAGTCCCCAAGGACAGAAAAATGCCGTAATCAATTCTTGAGCCACCACTGACGCGGTCGAGAATATTTGTGACTGAGGAGGTGCTGAAAGATAAAAATCAGCAGTACTGCCCGCAAATGGATGGCAAAGCGACCCTTGTCAATTGAGGTGTCATGGTGACTCATATAGGGTCTATCGGGGAGTAGTCAGAAGTCTTAGTCAACTGCCACCCTCGTGCATCTCGGTGGGGGCAATTGATACGAAAACTTACCATCATCTCGGGCATTGCGCCCCAGACCCAGGCAGAACTAAACAACGTCAAACATCTAGGTGAGGGAGAAAAGTGGTGGCGTTGTGCACCAATGCGTGAAGCGTTGGAAACAAATAGATTAAACTATCCAAGGTTGCTTCGGGGCACATCGCGCCAATATTCGCCCGCACGGGAATAGACTTCCCAGATTTCACGTCATGATTAAGTAATAACGGTTCCGCAATCTATATTGGGGACAGAGGATACGGCTACCTTGGGCAGGTAGCCATCTTTGTTGGGTCAGGCACAAAGCATCCTGAGTCTCAGACTCAGATTTGCACTCGAAATGTCCAGCTGTGCGCAATTGCGATCGTTCTTCCAGGCAAAGGGTCAACGTTATTTGTGTCCACAGGACACCGAGGAAAAACCGCGACGAGGATGTTCGCCTACTGCGGACCCCAACTGAACCAGTTAGGGACGCGCATGGAACACTCATAGTGGGTGAATTCAACCGTCCGCACATTGATTGGGCGGTCGAAGTCGACATGTTAGGGCAAGTATCAGATATAGGTCTGAATGCGTGCCACTCTTGCTTGATCTCGCAACAACGAACCTCCCCAATGAAGTAGCCCAAATATAATGCCTTACACCGTTGGGCAAGTGTGATTATGTCCTTTTTGACACCACCCAGCGCATGCGGAAACCGAAGGCGGTCATAAGACTGGTTAGGAACTTTGGTAGTATGGACACAGATAAGCTTCACACTGCAGCGGCGGAGCTGACGTAAGCCACGGTAAGGGAGGCTGCTGTTGAGAGAAGCTAGACCAAAACAAAAGGATCCCGAAATGCCCTCCCGAGAGAGTTGGAATCTTTGAAACGAAGGAGTGTAGAGGACAAACCAACGTGATGAGAGGCTGAAGTAGTCAAGGCCATCAGACGTGAAAGTCGTAGATGGAAACTTTGCAAAGCTCTCGGTAGTCAACTAGCTTAGGTTCGTTATACCAAGCTTTGAAGTGAGACGATGAGCCTCCTGCGAACTTCTAAGCGTGAGTTTGAGCCCAGATTAGCCAAATGTGTAAGGTAGCAGCCGGAGAAATTCTACAGCTACGTACAGTCAGAAGGCTCAACAATGAATGCGATGGGTTCATTATGCACTAAGAACTACGGTACCGTCACTGATGACCAGAGAGAAACAGACACCCTGGGTGAATGCATTGGTAGTGCACACAGGATGGACAGGGCAGAACGGGTCAATTTGTTGCTGGCACATCCCTCCGGAGTTAAACGAGCCGAAACGTTATGAAGAAATCGTACTTTGGTATCTATAAGAAATGAATGACCCTGAGTCAGCTGGTACGGGTAGCACCCATCCGGCTATCGTAAAGCTGCCGGGGGGTGTTACAGTCCCATCGGTAAGCAGGCTGTGCAGGTCCACGTTGGACAAAAGTGAGCTGCCTCAGGACTGGGGATATATAATCCTGGGCCTAAATGGCTATTGAAAGCTATAGACCAATAGGCTAAACCAGCGTTTGATGTGAAGTCTTTGCGAGGATTATATGCGCTCACATCTGTCAGCACTTGCTGGCTTACCCCATGCTAAGCCCCGCCGAGCACGGACTCTCAAAAAATAGATATTGTCTGACCAACCTCTTGTGCTTCCTAGATAAGGTGACTTGAAAACTGGATATGGATAAACTGGTCGAGGGGCATCTCGTCAAAGTCAACTTGGAGTACAAACCTGGTTGTCGCTTACTCCCCTTTTTCCATTGTTTTTGCTCTGTCTTGCGTCACGCCCAGCAGTTATAAGTATTCACGAAGAAGTGTCAAATTGTCCATGGCAATTAATGCGACGCAACACTGTACGTCCGTGATTTACTGCAGCAGAAAAATCAACGGAACCGTTTACTAGGAAATCTTAACCTATGCCTACTACGAATCACCCTCCGCGAGCTCAACAATAAAATGCTTAGCCATTGATGGCCTAGTCGCCTCTTTCACTTATCGTCTTTTCCTTGGCCAAAACCCTAATCCTTTCCGCCCATGAAGTGGGAGCAAATAGTCAACCCTGTTTGTAATCATCCTGGGTGACTTCCTATAGAATTTCGTCCCGGTTTCGTACTTAGGCTTTTTGCGATCGCCAAATAAGCAACAAAACTAGTTGATTATCCGAAGCCCACATATGCAGAGCGCAACTCCAAAAGAATCAGTCCGGCTAGTCAAATTTCGTCACTCTTGGCTGTAGGTCCCACAGTCACTAGGCCGTGCTCAGTCTCATTACCGAACATCCGTGATGAGGCATATAGCGGGACTGACAGCTTCTTGCACCTCGTTATCTCACTCAAATCGCGAACTGAAGCTTAACAGATCCACCAGAATTCTAACCTCACCGGCTCAACTTCCCGAGCCCTTTGCGGTAATCATGGACTGTGACTTAGTTGCCACGTTTAACTTCGTTGACAGTATATTTTCCGAGGTGTCGAAACGCATACGAAATTCTTATCACTCCATTGCATTTGCCATCCCTGACAGGGCCCCATTCAAGACAGTCAGCAGTACCCTGCTCAGGGCCGCTAACTTGGGACGGGTGATATGCCGCAGAAGCTGACTAAGAAAACAAACACAAAAACACTAATGCCCCTGCATTTCCAATTTTCGGACTCACTGACAGCCAGTGGGTTTATTCATAAACAAATCGTTATTGCTGTTAACTCACAATAAAAAAACATTTGAATAGCGTCTGACAAAACGCCACTACTACGAAAAAAGCCGAGAATTTGAACCCTCTCAAGCCCCCAGGGCAGGAATCTGCCAAAAAGACACCCACCCCCTTCATTCCCCCAACCCACTCTATGCAACCAACGCCTACCAGCCAACAATCGTCTGATGTAGACCTTGAAGCAACGCCTAGACCTCCTCTAAATTCACCAGCCTCCAAGCGCCCTAGACTCGTCAGTGACGTCACGGATGCCCGAGGCTCGAATCCACTGGGTCCTGCCAGACGGCTTAGCCTTGTTCATCAAAAAGGCTACCCAAATCGCGTAGCCTCCCTAACAAAATTATACTGCTTCGCTCTCCCGAGGCGACACATAAACCAAAGCGTGGTCGTTCTTGTTTTCCCCATCCAGCCTCTACTAAAACCTGTCCGCTGGACGGCACCATACCACTGCCAAGTTGTTCTCTTACGAATCAGGCCCGTCAGTCCCCAGGGCATACTCCAGCAAGCAAACTGGCAAGAAGCGGCGTACCTGAGGACACAGTCTCGTCTTCGCGGTCTGATTTATCACCTATGGGCCGAAAGATTGTAACGATTTGTGCTAAGTCCCCAATGCAGGGTGTCTGTACCGAAGGAAACCCATGGCAGCAAACTCAAAATTCGGCAACCCGCCCTCCATCCTTCATAGAAACCTCAACGTATAGTTTACTAGACAGTGTAAGACACGGTTGAGCAATGCTTGGCCAAATTCGCAGCGGATCCAGAAATCAAAAGGCGATTATCCGTGAAACTCTACGATACTAGATTATCAAATGAACAATGACACGGAACAGATGCAGACCTCAATTATGCCATCACAAGGACTCAGAAAGCGAGAACCGAATTGCGGCGTGCGAGAAAGGAGCACGTGCGTCACGCAGGCCCATAACAAGGATATGACAGAGCAGCGAGCTGGAAGCGAATCAACAAGCGTTGGTTCGTAAAAGCAAGCAGTGCATAAACGCAAGTCAATAGGGTAAATAAGTGAGTGATGTTAAGGAAGCATGGAGCTGCAGTGGATTTTGAGGGACTTTCTACGACCGGTCGTTACAGGCAGCAACCGCCTTATATCGCCACGACACTCTCCAGTGGTCATGCAAAAATTAGAACCGAACAGATACTCTGTTAGGATGTCACTAATATCAGGGATTAAAATTTCTTTCCCCGAAACAGACAGTTTCTCAAATAGTATTTTCTCTCAGCGAAATCCGAGCCCTGTGCGCTTTCATACGGGCGAAATCCGCAACTCACCTCACCGCCACCATCCTAAGCTGCATCTGCTCAACCCATCATTCACTAGCCTTTCTGTGCCTCCAACTTTCGTCTCAGTAATTCCATTACCACAGCAAATTGTTGTTTTGCTCCACCTTTGCCGGTCCCACCACCGTTCTCTTACTAACAGGACACAACCACCAAGCCCCCCACCGAGTAAACTCCCACCACCCTGTGGTATACAATCCCACAACCCCTCTTTTATTCAGACCTTAATAAACCATCTTCCAATACCAGCACCTTGCCAGTCGTTTACACCCTTGATAGCCCATCGAACTCTGCAGGCCGATTACGCAACACTACGTGTCATCACTTTCTCCTTCCAAAATAACCTTCGAATACACCCTCTACCAACCACCGATTCCTACTCTTCCCCACCCGAGCAAGCCGCATGGATAATTGGCCAAGCCACTCCACACTTTACTAGTTCCTACCTTCCGAGGTCTGCTCTTACCACACAACACAAATCACTGCCAAGTACGTCACGCGGGAAAGCCAATATACTCCATAACCCCATATTCTGTCATCACAGTGGAGCATCGGACGATCCCGACGAATCAGGACAAACAGCTGGGCTACTTAATCAACGGTCTTCTCGTTCACCTTGTTTTATCCCGAAATTAATTATTTCTGGGTCGTCCGTGGCTGAATCCTCTGAAGCCATTGTGGAGGTGTCCAAAGCTCACTTTTCTTCTTCTTCGGTGGTGCTTCAACTCAAGCCTCTCCCCGCGCACTTTCTCCATCCAATAACTCTTCTACGTTACCTAGCCCAGATACTCACATCCACATGAATGGGTTGTCCTTGATCTTATTCAATCCCCGAACCCATCCTTTGTAAGCTTTATCACCCAAAACATTACAACATGGCATCAAGTCCTGATATCATCCTTATTATTGAAACTTGGTTCATTGAACACACTCCCCTAAGCGAAATTCTACTTGAGAAGTACAGGAATTTAGAGTAAATAGGATTGACAGACGCGGAGGTGGGTGCCTAGTGTACTAGCAGCGAGCTTTTTTAGAAACCCCCAATTAGATATACCGTACTCGGCTCGATTCCGGATTCTTCATGGCTCATAATTATGTTCCTAATTATATTCGTGCACATTGGTTCTGTCTATTGCTCGCTCTCCCGTGCTACTACAGACTTATCTCCATCAAGTGAAGCCTTTGAATACCTTTCACCACTACCTTTGGCAGAGAAAATCACAGCCGGGGGTTTTAGCTGGCCCAAAATATCCTGGAAGAAACTTACGGCACCTCCCAACTTAATAGGCTATTTCCCATGCTCAAGTTGGGGGTTGTGTGCAACAAGTTAAAACCTTCACTAGAAAAGCCGACATCCTATATCTTGTATTCACTCACAGCATTTAAAACTTTTTGGTTTCCCTTCTGCATAAATTTCCGGGTAGCGACCATAAGGTAGCAGGAGGTGGTCTTTCGTTCCTTCCTTATCCATCAGGCTATCAGACCCCAGTAACCAATTCTCTCCGTTTAATTTGGAACCCTCTGCCTAGTTTCATCCGTAACTAAGGTTGGAGCAGTTTTTTCTGACGGCTGAACCCAACAAGCGGCTGATCACCTTAATCTTGACACGGGAAACCGTCTCTTGAAGCTTAGTCCAATTTCCCAAAACTCCTCCCATAGGAAAGCCAAACTATGCTCCCTCCAACAAAAGTACCTCAAGATGCAAAGTCTCCGCTTCCGAAACCATGATTTCTCCCTTCTCGTGAGGCCGACACGTCTTACAAATAATACCCGAGACCTAAAAAAGGATCAGCTTCACAACAAAGCAGCGAAAGCTCTAAAGCAACCCAGTAAAGTACTGAAAACTCTCATTGCCATATAAATATAGGAATCCGCCAACAGATACGACTTTCCAATACGTTGTTACCGAATACAACTTCGACCACCTTTCTTTCTAATATCACTGAGGCCTTTAACCTTTACTTCACCAATTCCATGGCCTCCGCCTCAGACACAGCCCCGCGAATCTTCTTGCTACTACCAGCTCTTCGCTATCTACCCCAACATTTGAAGTAAGCGTTATTTTCGGGCTCCTTTCACGTTACAAAGCATCTACCCATCCGAGGCTAGATTGATTTCCCTCGGCTGCAATTACTCACGGTGAATTGGACCTTCCACTCCTATTGATAAACTTATTTACTTTCTACTGAAATCCACCTGTGTGCTGTCGAACTGGAAGCGTTCAGTGATCGTTTTACGACACGAAGAAGGACCTGTCCACGAACTAGCCAACTACCGTCCCATTAATCACAACCCATCAATTCCGGAATAATGAAAACGACTGTCAGAGATGGCATTACTACCCACCTTCTTGCTTCAAACATTCTTAGCAACGGGCAGCTTGGGTTTTTCAAATCGCGGTCATGCACCACATGTCAGCTTGACTTCCTCGACCTAGACACTGAGGCTATTGATAGCAGACAGGCATTATTGGTTGTCTACATAGATCTGTCGAAGGCTTTCGACCGTGTTCCACACCCCCAGCTCATTGCTAAACTGCTTTCATTGGGCATCACTGACCCACTGCTTTCCTGGCTGCAATCTTATCTCACTCATCGTTCCCAAGTGGTCCTCAGCAACGGACACACTCCTAACCCGAAACCTGTTACAAGTGGCGTTATACAGGGCATTGTACCGGTCCTCTCTTATTTCTAATGTACATCATAAATGCACTGGATCTAGTACATCATGGCGTGTCATTCTTATTTGCAGATGATACAAAAATAGTCCATCCTTCAAATTCTGGCGACGCTACCCCTAGTCTTTGCAAAGTTTCCTCGGAGCTCCCTGCACTTGACCGCTGGAGTCACCCCTGGATGATGAATTTTTCCACTGATGCGTGCGAGGCTCTAATCTATAAATTCCTATTGCCCCCAGATCCTTAGCTCTTGGTGGGTCTCCAATAGCCAGTTGGCCTACCATCCGTGATTTGAGCCTCAACCACTCCTACTCCCTCAACTTCTCTGAGCACGTCGCCATCCAAGCGACTAAGGCTAGAAGAGGTGTGGCCCTTCTCTTCCGCTCCTTTCGTGTCCGGGACAGTATCATCAGCGTCTACAACTCCCACATCAGACCTTTGCCTGCATACTGTCGAGTAATATTTTCCAACTCGTCAAAAATTGACAGAGTTGCGCTAGAAAGCCTACAAAGGCCTTCTACTAAACAATTATTTGGTTGGTTCACGTTTTTAGACTATAGACAGCAATGCCAACATCGGAATCTTGACCCACTCTGGTTCCACAGCTTGAGACTAAACTTGGTCTTCTTGTATAACCTGTTCCATAACCGGTCTTTTTCCTTTAACTCAGTAAGCCTATCTTGTGAAACCTTCCACTCACGCCGGCAAGGGCCTTTTACTGCACCTTCTAGTATAGTTAAATCGGCCATACGGTCACTTTTTTCCTTCTTGTCTACTCCAAGTTCTGGAACAGGTTGGCCATCGCCATTCAAGCTTCACGAACCAAATCCCTATTTCTATGGGCGTTCATCCCATATCTCAGCGTCAACAGTGAACTTCAGTTATTTATTATGTGCATAGCTGAGTATATAGCATACGAGAGGGGCCTCGACTTCTAAGACCAACTCTCTTGCACACTCCACTCCCTCCAATTGAGGACACAATCAACATAGACCGTTTCATCTATCTGACCGAATTCTCAACGCCTGACCAGCTGTGGCCATTCTCGCAATGAGTAAACGGAACTGAAATACCCTTCTTTTCATACGCCTTGTTTTCCCCTTCTCCCGTATTCTAAGTCACCGTTACGCCGCGTCCTTTATTGGTTTTTATTTGCCTCCACTAACCGTCCATCCACAGCAGCGGCACACCCTGACCGCCCTTTTTATGTTTCACTTTTTCAGTTCTCCCCCTAAGTGCATTTCACCCTCAACGTTGGTATGCGCGCCTGGGTAACAACGCTGTATAGTCGTTTACTAGCCCCTGGCTCCACCCTCCGAGAACCTCACAACCTGGCCATCAGAACGCGAATCTTATACTTGCATAGTTGAACTACGCCGCACATGCACAACCATCAATGAACCTAAGTGCCATTTCCAAAGGTGCGGGGCGCGGTCAGATCCACCGTTTTAGCCGGCGCACATCAGGCGTGCAGGCCGTCTGCAACGGTGTGCGAGAGCAATTAGGCTGGTGGGTACCACCTCCTGTGTTCACTTCGAAGTGTTTTCCAGGTTGGGTGTCCAGCGCACGGTTAGCCCCACCCACTATCACCGGTTGCTGATCGCACGCTCCAGTGCTGTCAGTTGCAGACCACATGCCCTAACCATCCTTGCTCGCCACGGTAAGCCCACCCCTCGCTCTTGTCATCCCCCTTATCACTTCCATTTTTGTCGTTCTTCCACGGTATACACGCCCACCCATTCTGTCCTTGGTCCTATCGACTCTCACGGTGTTACCTCTCATTGCATATCACCTTCGTCCTACCAACTTTACTTTGCCGACAACGGCAAATATTTCTTTTTATACCCGTGTCCTCATTGCCGGCTCGTAGTCTCCGTTCATTTAGTACCATCCTATGCTCATAAGGCTCATTGATCGCATTCCTAAGCCTCACTGCTTACCGTTCTGTCAAATCCTCTCTCGTTCCCCCTTCTCACGCCTAATGCCATTACACACCACTCCCAGCGGCACCCGCGACCGATGCCCATTCTAGAGCTCGCAGCTCCAAATTTTGGATCTCACAAAGCCATATTTATTTTCTAATCACCACCACCATATTTTCCTCGCCAGACTCCACGATCCTTCTGTGGATCTTCTTTTCTGTTAGGCAGTGCCCGGATTAGCATCCTCCAGCTGCATCCACTTGTACAATTGCCTGCAGGCACGCAGCTCTCCAGTTACGTTTCCCCAACTCCGAAGCACATTTCTCGTGCACTGGGTCCATCCACAGGTCCACCCGTCCTGGTGCTTCTTTCTTCTCAGCCTTTTTCGTGTTTAACCTGCAGTAAAGCTACCTGACCGGTTATGTCTCGCCCGTCTTTTCGATCTGTACTCCTATCTTCCGTCATGTATGGTGCTCGCCATAGGCGTTTTCCGTGTGTCTTTCAGGCTGTTCTGCTTTTTCACGTTCCACCAAATGTAAAATCATTGTTATGTCATGGTTTTCACTCACGGTTTCAATCCGCTTGATCTGCCATTGCTCGGTCCCTCTGGTACTCCTTTTGCTTATTTCTCTCCCACACTGTTCGCCGTCACACCCGTTGCGTCTTCGCATCACAGAGAGTCTCACCTCTCAGGTACCTTTCTCCACTTTGTACCTTTATTCATTCTGCGCTGCCCAACCATTTCCATCGCCATCACCTTCTAGCCGAATAATATAAGTCCATCTATTAAAGCTTCTCCTATTCTCAAACGTCACCAATTGTCCCACCTACATCAATCAGATTTTTAGACCCATTCTTACCCGTTCCCTCTGATGCTCTTCCTCATCTTCCCTCTTTTATGAACCGCTGTTCGCAGCCGTCGCCAATTCTGTGCTTCCAAATTCTTTTCCCTTTTTCCCTCTGTTGATCCGCCATGTTCACCTGTCATAAAGAAAGTTCACTAGAGTGTTCTTAAATTGACTCTACAACTTTTCGATCTAACCTTATCTGTCCATTCCAATCACTGATATTTTTTCTCGGACTCGATTGTTGTTGCTCCTCGACTCTTATATATTTGTATGCACTTGTTTTGCTTCCTGCAGTTCCCCACTGGCCAGTTCTCTTGCTATCATCCCGCAGAACATCACGATATCCTTCCAGTCTTTCGACATCAGTGCCTTACACCTACCATATCCAATACTTCCAAGACATTTTACCCGGCAAGTTCGCCCTTTTCGTCTTGCACTGCTCGCCCTCTGTTGTACAGTGAGATCTGTACCCTGCCCTCCGACCACCTATTGCAGAGTACCATTACTGTGAACATTTGAAACTAGATCCGCTTTGGCTTAGAAGCATGGATCTGAACCTCGTATTCTTTCATGGTATTGCTTTAAAGCGAATCACCGAATCAGCACCGCAGTTCAGAAACCTAACGGACTCACAATATTCTTTAAGACTGAGAAACAACACGGTTACTGTTTCCATTTCTAGAACTGCTCTTAGATCCAACTTTTTCCTGGTTAATTATGCAGCTTTAAGGAACACATTACCCCATGATATACGTGCTATAAGGCCATCTAAAGCGTTTAAGGCCCACAGTACAAACAGTAATCCAACCTATAGGTCCGTACATCAGTGAAGGAAGGGCTTTTGAAGTTGGATTAGGTTTCCAATAATTTTCGAACTCCCTTTTTTGTGGACCTCATCGTCTTTTGGGCCATAGCCGCGCTTGATTCCTCCACGGGTGTTACTCACCCATTCGTTTTGCTTCTGTTCCACATCTGATCCTGCCATTCGCGTTTTTACTTCTTCCCCGACGAACTCCGACAGGCACAGTCGTTGAACTTTCTCTGGAGTGCCGCACTAACTGGACTCAAGCCCCAGTTATGCCAGCATCTTCTTTCTTTTTTTCTCCCCTCTCTCCATTCTGTAACTTTCAGCTTCTTTCGTTCTACTATTTCCTGCAGAATGGTTTTATCTTCAGTCCGGTAATTCCGTCCCACCTTCATCTGTTTTGCTAAATCTGGCTTCAAATAATTTTCCAGTTTCCCTCATCCTCTCATCATTTTTCCCATAGCCCAAGCATGGCTACTAATAACCTGCTTCTTGATATTCATCTACTCACTCTTCTCTCCCTTATCAGACCTTGCCACATTACACTTTAATTTGCATGCGGATACCTAGCCCGCAATTATAAATCCAGTTCAAATCCCTATCAAGACAATACTTACCCGCTAGACGACACCTGACTTTGACTCATTATCACGCCTGAGGCTTAGGGTTTTCAGATAGCTCTCCACTTTCAAACTGCTCCTCATACAATGCCCTATTTTTCTAAGCAACACCCACCCGCGACCGATCAAGAAGTTGTTTAATCCGGACTTACAACCAATTTTCCGCCAAAACCATTCTCCCCCTTATTTACCAGTTTATGGTATACTGAATCCTATGATATTTACAGTTCTTCAGCTTTCACATTCAGCGCGCACCTTTTGGCCGAAAATCGTTGGCCTATCTCTCCTAATCACCCGTCGCCACTGCTCTAGCTGGCGGTCAACCTATGCAAAGCCGGCGGTGATACTTTCCACCAACTTCGTCGTGCCAGTGAAGTTGCCCTGCTTACCGAAATCGGCGGTGCGTTCACCAGATGGCTCGCATAAATGCCGGAGCCCGCCCGACTCTGTTATTGGCAAGAGCAAGCTGTTAAACGATAGCCCCGGGAATGCCGCCATTATCTGAGTGATTGCTCCGCCCTATCTTTTTCTTTCAGAGTTTGTGGCAGCAACACCCCTGAAGGTTATGACATCTGGTCTGTGAGCGGTCTCACAATAAGGGGAAACAGCCATCCCTATCAGTCTCGGACCCAATGGGCCACTTGTGAAGAAAGGCTGGTCAAGGAGAAAAGGGAAGTTTACCCTACGGCGTAAATTTGCTCTCCCTCTCCTCAATAAAAAAGACGAAAAAATCCACTTCAGGCTAAGAAGGTCTTTGGCTAATGCTCTCTGCCCCCTTCATTACAAATGGATTTCTGATAACAGCCTAGACCCGACCCTGCCTATGGGAAACCTCAAGTTTTCACGTTAACCTGTAGTTCCTTTTGTTTAGACCAGTACGGGGTGACAGCACGCCGTTCGAGCTCTCCACATATACTAGCCAACCCCGCCTTACTCAGCTTCAACCCTTTCGGGTTCCCTGCAAAATCCTTGACCAGTTTGCTGATGTTTAATGCAGTAGTCGATACACGGTCTGAATAGTTACATCATGCGACCTCTGCTCCGACGACATCCCGGCATTGATACGCCTACGCCTAACAGCTATGGGCAGAGCCTCGCCTGTATTGGTTGTCGGAACGAGGAACGTAATCATTGCACATTTATAATTAATTATCCACAAGCTTACTTTTACTATCCCCCTCGAGCCCAAGCACTTATAATGGTGTCCAAAGTCAGCATTGATTTGTCTTCTACCATATAGACTCAGTTACAAAGACAAAGTTCTTACTGACAATAATTCCCTTGATAAACTGTTATTCCTTTAATGATAGGTGCTCACCTTCATTTAATTTTCTTGTCCTAGGCTATGACTCAGTGGTCTCATCGTCCTTTTTCCTGCACTCCTCCGTTACTCGAGTCCTACCACGCAAATTGCCATCCTTTAATAACCAATACTCACCGATCAGCGTATTTGCTCACGGTTCGTTAGCACCCCATTCCACCTAGCAAGTGTATGTATCTGATTACGCATGACTCCACGGAAAACTAGCACATTCGCATCCACATAAAAAGGCCTCACCTTAGCTCTGAGCGTTTCGTTTTCTTTTTATTATTTCTCCGCCCCCACTTACAGCCGGGTCAGCAACCTGACTGCTGTCCTCCTTTTTTCCATTCCTATTTCTGACCCCACCCTCTTCTACTGTTTTATTTTTGGTCCTCAACTTGACCCCTTTACTCTTCTACCACATATCAGCCCAACCAATTCACGCTCTGGCTAAGCATGCGCTTAATATCTCCATCATCAACCAAATGCCCTAAAAAACTACCAGTCTCCGCCCATTAATCCCTCGTAGATAGGCCCACTGGCCATCAAGTAGCATTATCACTCTAATTTTCGTTAAGCCGTTAATCATAACCCCCAGCTGGAGCGCCCTCCAGACTGCCGCATTTCTCCTCTCTTTCAGATAACATTGGCTACCTGGGCAACCAGTCAACCAGATCGACAATATAACTGGGTTACCAAAAGGACTGAACGATTTGGTTGATTGGATTGACCGTGGTTAAACCTATACTCACACCCGATGACGCTTTATATGGAGCACCTTACATGGCTAACCAGTGATCATTATCCCATAACAAGGATTACAATAATTCATGATAGTCTCACCGGACCGCCGGACGGATTCCTGACATCACCCATCAGCATCCATTTCCCGTACTCCACACGAACAGTTGAACTCATTCTGCTTGCAGGACCGGAGTCTGGCCCTCGCCGTTGCTTTCCGTACCCACTTTCCCTAGTTCGTCAGCCTAGACCTTTTGACTGTTGCCCTCATCATGCACTACCTTCCATCAACAGAAACCAATGTCTTTATGAAACAAAATACCAACCACTTGGTTATTCATTCTTTTATCACGTATGCAGTAAATCTCACTTTTACACTCAACTTCCTCTGTTCCTTTGGGTCTGGCCTCCCCCAGTCACCGCAGTCTTTCTTCCTCTTCGCCACCTGTGTATATTTGCTTGGTTGCATCAGCAGCGTTTGTCTCCAACAGTGTTACCTCGATGGCTTTTTGAAATTCCCAGTTCTATGTCCATTCACCATTCAAGCTCCCTGAAAGCACACTGCATTCCTGGTTGTGGTTTCTGCCTCCGTGTGATTTTCTATATAACATCGAAATTACCTATACAAAAAAGCCAATCCGATTGTCCCATTTGACCCACTTGCAATTGTATCACAGGCACCCCCCACAATGAGTTATCCAATGTAGGGTCATTCTCCTCTATATCCTGCAGGCATCTCCTACTGCACTTTGATAACACCATGTTACCTCTATTTTTAATTTTCTTTTGGTGACACTCTCAACTAGGTTCTCAATACTGATTCCTCAAATATCCAGTTGGTGCCACACCGTGACTCCTTCTACACTTCCCGACTCTTCTTTGAATCTCTTTCACTCCACTGCTCTCTCTCTATCTTCATCGACTGCACGCCAAATTCCGCAGATTGCCGTGATTCATTTTGGACTACCGGATTTGTCGTAGACAGTTATCAGCACCCATAAGGCAAGTTGTGTATTATCCCTGCCTCAACTCCCTGTTCATGTTGTGATGTCTGATACCAGCTGCTTTATGGGTTCTTGGAAACACTGCACTTTTACCCTTCTACAGCATCGCTTTATCTGCATTCTCACGTCCATCCCGCTAACCGCATCGTCCCCGTTCCGAACTCGAAAATGATTTACAACGGCCGCGCCGACCCTCTCCTCCTTAGTTCATTTAAACACCGTCCAAGCCGATGGTTCTATCACCGCAATTGTGTGAACCGGGAACTTAAAAACTGTGATCACCCGACGTTACTGGGAACTGCTGTGTTCTCTGATCATGCCTTGTGCATGTGTCTCGACCACGATCAAGAAATATACCATTATTATTATTATTATTATTATTATTATTATTATGGTTACTACTACTACATTGCTTTCAAATCCACTGCCGTCCGTCTCACTTTCTTCTCCACCGTCTCCCGCTGCTGCAGGTCCTCATACCCATTTCTAGCCCCCAACCTGTACGTCAGCCGGCTTTGAGATGTCCCCACCTAAACCACTCGGACGCCCAATTTGACCTTGACTTTCAAGTAATTTTAGCGTCTGTTTGAAAACGCTGTTGGGTTCGGTTAAACTCCGTGCGTTTTTATGGTGCGCACACACTTGTCGTATCTTCATCCCCCTTTATTCCGTTTCTAAGCCTACCTACCCTACTTCTGACATGTAAATTTCTACAGTATCATGAATTTCTGCTGCCCATTCTGTCTCTTGTAAAAATTTGGGCATGCACCTGGCGTGCTTCAGACCTCTCCGAAATAAACTATTATCACAAATAATAAGGTCGAAACCATTGCCGAGATCAAAATAACATATTTCGACTAGTTTATCCTCATCCAGTTTTCAAGTCCCTTTATCCAGTCCCTATATAATCCTCGCAAAGACTTCACATCAAACGCTGGTTTAGCCTATTGGTCTATAGCTTTCAATAGCCATTTAGGCCCAGGATTATATATCCCCAGTCCTGAGGCAGCTCACTTTTGTCCAACGTGGACCTGCACAGCCTGCTTACCGATGGGACTGTAACACCCCCCGGCAGCTTTACGATAGCCGGATGGGTGCTACCCGTACCAGCTGACTCAGGGTCATTCATTTCTTATAGATACCAAAGTACGATTTCTTCATAACGTTTCGGCTCGTTTAACTCCGGAGGGATGTGCCAGCAACAAATTGACCCGTTCTGCCCTGTCCATCCTGTGTGCACTACCAATGCATTCACCCAGGGTGTCTGTTTCTCTCTGGTCATCAGTGACGGTACCGTAGTTCTTAGTGCATAATGAACCCATCGCATTCATTGTTGAGCCTTCTGACTGTACGTAGCTGTAGAATTTCTCCGGCTGCTACCTTACACATTTGGCTAATCTGGGCTCAAACTCACGCTTAGAAGTTCGCAGGAGGCTCATCGTCTCACTTCAAAGCTTGGTATAACGAACCTAAGCTAGTTGACTACCGAGAGCTTTGCAAAGTTTCCATCTACGACTTTCACGTCTGATGGCCTTGACTACTTCAGCCTCTCATCACGTTGGTTTGTCCTCTACACTCCTTCGTTTCAAAGATTCCAACTCTCTCGGGAGGGCATTTCGGGATCCTTTTGTTTTGGTCTAGCTTCTCTCAACAGCAGCCTCCCTTACCGTGGCTTACGTCAGCTCCGCCGCTGCAGTGTGAAGCTTATCTGTGTCCATACTACCAAAGTTCCTAACCAGTCTTATGACCGCCTTCGGTTTCCGCATGCGCTGGGTGGTGTCAAAAAGGACATAATCACACTTGCCCAACGGTGTAAGGCATTATATTTGGGCTACTTCATTGGGGAGGTTCGTTGTTGCGAGATCAAGCAAGAGTGGCACGCATTCAGACCTATATCTGATACTTGCCCTAACATGTCGACTTCGACCGCCCAATCAATGTGCGGACGGTTGAATTCACCCACTATGAGTGTTCCATGCGCGTCCCTAACTGGTTCAGTTGGGGTCCGCAGTAGGCGAACATCCTCGTCGCGGTTTTTCCTCGGTGTCCTGTGGACACAAATAACGTTGACCCTTTGCCTGGAAGAACGATCGCAATTGCGCACAGCTGGACATTTCGAGTGCAAATCTGAGTCTGAGACTCAGGATGCTTTGTGCCTGACCCAACAAAGATGGCTACCTGCCCAAGGTAGCCGTATCCTCTGTCCCCAATATAGATTGCGGAACCGTTATTACTTAATCATGACGTGAAATCTGGGAAGTCTATTCCCGTGCGGGCGAATATTGGCGCGATGTGCCCCGAAGCAACCTTGGATAGTTTAATCTATTTGTTTCCAACGCTTCACGCATTGGTGCACAACGCCACCACTTTTCTCCCTCACCTAGATGTTTGACGTTGTTTAGTTCTGCCTGGGTCTGGGGCGCAATGCCCGAGATGATGGTAAGTTTTCGTATCAATTGCCCCCACCGAGATGCACGAGGGTGGCAGTTGACTAAGACTTCTGACTACTCCCCGATAGACCCTATATGAGTCACCATGACACCTCAATTGACAAGGGTCGCTTTGCCATCCATTTGCGGGCAGTACTGCTGATTTTTATCTTTCAGCACCTCCTCAGTCACAAATATTCTCGACCGCGTCAGTGGTGGCTCAAGAATTGATTACGGCATTTTTCTGTCCTTGGGGACTTCCAACCAGTGCCCTGGCGAGTTCATCCAGGTTTCAACCTTTGCTAGACCACTAGGTCTCACCCTAAGCTCATCTGGTGTGGTCTGCTATCTGGTCTTGGTGGAGTGAACTACCATTGCTGGCCTAGCCAGCAGCCTAGCCCGATATAAAGAGCAACTACTGAAAATCCTTCCAAATATTCTACGTGCTTTGTGAATTTGACTGTACTTAACATTACCTTGAGAATCTTGTTCATGTGCCACAGTTTTTCACGTTCGTTCATCCATGTGAGACATTTGAATTTAGCCTTGAACCGTTTCTGACCGTGGTGCTTGAGCCACGGGCTTTGAACCTTTGGGTTTTACTGTGAAGTCTATTTGGACTTATGATTGAGGTTTGTATATATTTGTACCTTATGTGAATGTCAATTTAGTACTGTAGAAACCGCGAATCAATCTTGTTCTGGTATTGGGATTCGTTTGAACTGGCTACGCGTTGCTCGATTTTCGGGAATTGATTTACAGTACTCAAGTGCAACCTGGACAAGAAAACCCATTGGAAATGTCCAGACGGGGGGAGCAAGGACCTTTTGAGACAACAGGACCTAACTCGGCAAGTCTCTTGGGACGGTTTGGGTGTTATTGGTCCTTTGGATAATGCTAAGTCTGCTAGTTCTGTCAGTGCCAGGCCATGACGCACTCCATTTGCTGAGACCAGGAATATCCGTCATTCCGGACCATCATCGTCTTCACAGAGAGCCCTTCTCTTCATATTCACCAAAGTTCGCGAGTTTACTCCCATTCATTTCTTTCATCTCTCCATATTCATTACTTATTCCGTTCACAGAACCCCAGTAGGCCTCCGTTATCCATAGCTTGCATTATTTTGTTTTATGAAGCATCCTTAGCGCCATATTTTCACGACATATTTCGAATTCTCACAGGCCACCACCAACCAACTCGGATTCGAAAACAAACCGTATTTTCCGCCCAAACCATTATCATTTCGGCTGACTAAAACTAACTCTAACTATATTGTTTTGCTTCTGACGATTTTGACTCGCTTTCTTGAAATTCGTGTATAGTTCATTGTTTTGAGTAACTTGGTACGCCATGATCATGCGCTTGCGAGCGCTTCTCGACCATGGCCCAGAAATATACCATTATAATCGCGATGAGTTTGCTGATATTATTACTTATAAAATGAGGGTGATAAAATTAGAGAACTAGCTGGGGTTAGCCAGAAAGAAGCAGAGCCTTTTAAAAAGGGATCTGGTCTCATCGAGCCGGCAAAAAGTCCAAGCAGTTCAGGAAGTCAATATGGAAACGGCACTGTGATCGACGAATATAAACCCTTGAGACATCCTGAAGCTGCCGAGGTTTTTGCATTCGACCTGCCGAGAGTGGAGCTATCCCATTTCGACGGGCACCCCGAGCAATACTGTATATTTATGAAATAATTCGAAAATTTGGTTGAATGCAAAAATGCAGATCCTGGTCGGGGGTTTTGTATTCATCACATTACTGCCGAGGGAGGGCTAAGAGTGCTATCACAGGCTGTGCGATGCTTGATCCACCAAAGGTAGCGCCAAATGTTGGGAATGTTTATCTGCCCTTGGTGACGCGATTTTCAAGTCGTCCACATATGTAAAAGAACTTCAAGCCTTGGGTAACACTAACAACGGAGCTCTTGAGCAGCCTTTCGCAAGCATATGACGTACACAGAACAGCTGAGGGCCGCAGGTCGTAGTTGGTGAGGCAACAAAAGCTGCAGTGCTTCGCTGCAACTCTGAGCAGGAGGACTGCGGATCCGGGACAGGCTAAATTCTCCATGTCCTTCAAAGATCTCAAATACCATCTCCGTAAAAACTTTCCGTCAGCGGTAATCTAGGTGGCCTTAGAAGAAGAATTAGTTGATTCACCCCGCAGCTTCCTGATAAGTTTCGAAGCAGCCTTTTCACCCGTGAACTCGAAAGGAAGAGTTCGGCCGTCGAGTTGTGTTCACTCGAATGGCCTGATGCAATGACACGAAGGAGGGGCCGAATGGCAAGCTCTAACGTTCGAGTTCTTCACAGGAGATATAAGAAAACAGTCGAAAACAATAAAAATCATCACTTTTGGAATATTTTCCAAGCTTGTGTATTTCCGCGGCGGTCGTACCAATGAGGTTAGCTGTTGCTATCGAACTTCGAGCGTATGGATGTGTGGGTGGGTCAGCAAAATACATCATGGATGCCACATTCGACTTCAGATCTTATGTCGACAACAACTGTTCATCCGTTGTAATTTACTTATGTTCTTGCTTACTGGCTTTTATTTTAGTCTCGCTAAATAAGTCTTACAGGGCCACAAAACAGGGCCTGTCGCTGAGCTGTACGCTGAACGGTTTTCGTATTCGCCCATGGCTCCTGGAAATGGTGAGTTCAGCACTGAGGAGTTGAGGGTGCTTGTTTGTCTGTCTTAAAGTCATTTTCGTGGAAATGAATCACAAAAACATATTGGTAGATTACCCAGCTACGCAGTAATTGATACCACCCCGAGGCTAAGGCTGTACAAACCATACTCCAGTTATATAATGGAAATTTTTTCACCCACTTCCGGGGGCTTTACGAGGGTGAACTATGGCATAATCCAAAAAAATCGTCGCTTCCGAAAAATTAAAGGCGTGAAAGAAAAGCTCCCACCCCCGCAACATCGACCTCAGTAAGGGACTAATTCAGTGGTTTTACCCGTGTAATTTACGAGGGCACCAGTTGGGGTTCAATAACTTCGATCTTCAGTCCTCTAAGTTAGAAATATTTAGATATGTCGCGCAAGCCCCGCCGTATCGAGGCAAGAGTCACAAACTTATACTAACTTGCTCTGCTGGTACCTGCTAAGAAGTAGATCCAGGCACCCCTTGGAAGCGCGCTCAACAATGTCCACCACTTCTGCTGGCAAAGCCTTCCACAGATTCGTCACTCTTCCCGAGGGGCTGCATACCGGAGGCAGGCCCGCTGATCACTTTTGCATACAATTTAAAGGATGACCACAAGGCCCGATGCGCCTCCTCGAGGGCGAAAATGTAATTACCTCCGGCCATAAGTATAAGCGTAGAACTCATCTGGTGCAGGTGAGATCACAGCGAATTCGAACTAACGCCTAATGGAATTCTCAGGTGGTCTGGGGACGGCCTCCATAGCTGACCTCACGTAACCCAGTGATGAGGTGACTGGCGGTCCTCTGTACTCGTTCTAGCTTGGCAACTTTCGCATTAAAAGAGGGAGTGTCGCAGGTCTATCGTATTCCAGTCGCGGCTGTAGGTGAGAAGCAAGCAACACTGATGGAATTCGTAGGCAGGTGCACAAAAGCCAAATGTCTCCCTCCGTAAGTATTCCAGCCTGAAGCAAATGCCTTCTACTTGTTGGCTTTTGCCCTCAGAGTTGGGGCCATCGCTAACCCAAAATCTTTTGCACAACTCGACCCGTTGACTGGCTTCCCGCCTAAGTTGTGCTATTTGACGCTCTCCATCCCCTCTCAAGCTCGTGTAAGCACGCAGTTTTGTTTTCATGGGATAGCTGCCATATCTCCGACAGAAACCTTAATGCATCCATATGATCCTACAGAGCCTGGCAATCGCCATCTGACGGGATAGTCCTCCAGACTTTGGGGTCACTTAGGCAGATGAGGCAAGGTGGTCAGAAAATGGATGGTGGGTCGTTTATAAACACCAGGGCCCTGAGGTCGATCCCCGCAGGAAGCCTTTAGGGGCACCAAAAGGACTCACTGGAGGTTGCACCACTCTCAGGAAGACTTATTACTTCCAAAGATCTCCCGTCTGTTGAACTATTGGAGCACTGGGCTCCTGCAGTAGCCATCTTTGCAATGCCCTGTTGAAAGCTTCACTAAAGTCGACACAGGTTACCACCGTGGGGTGTCCTGAGGCTTCGGTCTCCGACCGGTCTTCACGGGCAGGCGACATTTTCGATGTACCTGAAAGCTTCTCACAAGACCCAAAACGTTGCGAGCAAAAGCAACTTAGCGCGCCTAGTGTAGTCGCTGAAGCAGGAGGCTACAGGACTCCCCCGTGTCTTGCTATCCAGGGATATTAAGCGGGCAAGGCGACAATTATTGATAGTTGCCCTCGAATCGGCTTTAAACAGGGGAGCAATTAGGGCATGTTCCCACTCTCCGTGTGGTGTCACCCTACTCCGACTAGTTAAAGAGTCTTGTGACTGGTGTTGTTCGCACTCCAGCAGGTGCTTTTGTCGACAGGAGGCAAACATCCTCCGGTACTGGAGGTTTTGCAGTTCTGACTGAAAGCAGTGTTTCAGCCAACTCTCTAATAAATTCAGAAAAGAGCCTGGCAGGAGCATTATTTTGCACCGTTGTAGGAAGTGGGTGTTCTAGTTCATACTCGAATTTGCACTGAGTCAGTTGCAAGTGTTCCCCCAAAAGTACAATTCTTCAGATGTTTGCTTTAGGAGCACCGATTGCGAATACACAGGCAGTGTTAATATCCTTCTCCGTTTGCACCAAGTAGTTACCAGGTTCCATTTCTACTCTGAGCTGGATTTCTGAGCCGAAAGTAAAACTGCGAGGGCTCATTACCATGTGCATAATGTCGGTGCACATGTGGGACTTTTCAAAGCAAATGAAGTGCACCTTTTCAGATATATTCCCAGGTCAGGTTAGCGTCATACAGGCCACTGGGGCAAGCAGGGAATAGGTGCTGCTGACTTGACTACTTCCTCAAACGTCATGCGTTGAATATTAGGTGCAACCTCCGCCCTTGGTACCGCCCACATTCATCCCAGCCGGCTTATGACCAGAATGGAATGGGCACGGGTTCCGCAGGTGTTCTGAGCAGGAAGTATTTACAATCGGAGCTCCTGGGAAATATGGCAAAATTCAAAAAGGATATGTTCTCCTTGGTAGCGCGCAGGTCGCGTCATATCCCGAAAAAGAACGACAATTCCTGGAAATTCAGAAGGAGCTCGCAAGTATACAGCTCGACCCCAGGTGGACGTCGTTGATTCGAACAGTCAACACTGGGCACGCAAGGTCACCAAAAAGGAGACCGTAAATGCCATATGCCCATCTACGTATGTCTGATGATACTCTTGCTTGGTCCATTGCCAAGGTCGGACAAGTGACACCGAAGGATTCATACCAGCTTTTAGGCAGTTCCAGGGGACGTCATAGGGGTTTACGACGGCCTTCTCGACCGAGGTAGGAACCAAGTTTTAATGGTGGTGTATCCGATCTGAAAAGCAAAACACCGCCATAGCCTCTGGTTCGGCCACTATCTACAAGGCAGAGTTCGTGGCCCACAATGGTCACCTCCTAATCCAAGACATTCGCCATTGGTCACTATTCTCTCAGGGAAACCCGCGCTGGCATGTAGTGTACCAGCCAATATTCCAACTCTTATTTTCCCAAAAGACCTCGAACACTGGACAATATCCCAGTAGGCATGATTTGGGTCGTGACTCTTATTCACAAAGCTGCATAGCCCTTTTATCCAGTGGAAAATGCTTGGGTTATTTTCGACAAGGTGACCGCATTCTTGTCTGTATTGTGCAGGAATCAATCCACGGAAGTCTGTTCGCCGTTTCGACCGACCAATCAAGAGCTCCTTTTGCAGGCATATTGATCCATTTTTCTGTCTCCCGGGAGTGCAACTGAGAGCAGGCCTCACCTCAGCAAACCTTCTGGAACCCGCCGAAGCATAACACGGACCGAATCGTCGGGAGATATTTATCTGTCAAATGAAAACCATATATTCAAGGGCAAGATGTGTGCCGGCCTCGTGTTTTGTCCAATGAAATGTTTGCCAAGCAAAATAGCTGTGATATTTGGCATAAAGGCAGGGACTTATAACTCACCGAAAATGACTGTGTGGAAGGCTTTCCACCTTAAACCAAACCCTTCCTGTGCTTCTGAGTGGTTTATCTCATCTATCGAATTCACACTGAATGGCTGGAGCGTTACTTCTCTTGCTTAAATCTGTAGTGGGTCTCATGAGAATGAGGATAATAAATATGCCATCTTCTTTGAACAGTTTTAGTAGGCAAAGCGCGCATAGCACTCTGGACATTAGTATGTTCTGCGCGTAAACCGTCCAATAGAATCGTCGTAGGTCGGCCCAAAAGTCATTTTTGAAAGATGAATTATTCACTTACCAACATTCAATGTGTTACTCACGAATGACTGCGGGATTATTAAACTAGCTCATACAGTAACATTCATCACCTGAAAATACATAAATTTGCTGTGCATGCCGTTTTCCAAGCCAGCCCATAGCTAGACGCGAAGGGTAATTACTCTTGGTCACTTATCGGAATGGCAACCGATGACAGTTACTTCGGAATCCCCACTTCAGCATATGAATCAGTTATATATTGCTCATTAAATAGTTGGAAAACAACTCATTGACATCCGACGATTCGAATTTCGGAATATCAGGCGAGTTTTCGTTTAATGAGTTTTAATTTTCATGCCGGGTGTCCCTTGAACCATCTGCCGAACGTGCACAGCCAGCAGGATGCACAGGGCTTTCTATCAGCTCCGGAGAAAACTTGACTTCGGAGATCCCCGTTTTCTAATCCCAGTTTGCACAGCCGCTGTCCGGCCTCGCCCAGAACATGCCTCACAGGCTTCGGCACTCTCATTTCTTAGGGGTCGGACGGCTCCAGAGACTGCACGAAGAAGGTTTTCCGGGGCCATCGCCGGTCTCCGGAATCTCCCTTATACAGGATTTCTGACAACATGAAGACTGTTCTCACTTGGCGGGGGACGGATAGTGAATGACCGGATCGAAAATTTGGAAAGGCTAAACAGGACGAGGATTTGGCCCTGGGAGATCAAACTAAAAGAGAAGTGGCGAAGAGAAGCCAGAAGCATCCAAGCAAACGTTCCTTGTTCTGCTATATTTAGTGCACAGAATAAATTTACGGAATCGGTGGTTTATGTTATCACCCTCAAGCACTTCAAGGCCAGCCTGGAAAGTTTAGTTCGTCAATAATCCTCAGTTTCCTCTAAACCAAACTACCTAAGTCACTCACTGTTCATGCCAACTCATATTTATTCCACACTCACCATCTACGACCTAACTCCGGTCTCTTTTTTCGCTTCTGTGTTTCCTAATAGTATGCATGCAATCCCGTTCAATCCAATTAACTTCAGATTCTTTTTCGCTTGCCTCAACTCGGCGTAAGCACCACGATTTAGCTTTCAGCTAGTCCACCATGGAGTCCAAAGGTATTTCTGAAGTGACTCCACCCTTATACCTGAAATTGCACCCATCAAAATTAAGGCATTAATGGAATTTCTGTAATCAACCCACGGTGAGGCACTGGGGCCTATTCACGGAAAAGTAAGGGCTCCCATTATTCGAGCCGGGATTTCTGTGATCTAACCGTCTCGTATCATTTTCAAGCTTGGCATAAGGCCACCATCGATCGAAACAGCTACGGCCATCATAGGCAAAAATGGGTGAAGCATGTGAGGCGAGACAGTGCAATGTATCAAGCTTTGGGCTTTCGAGAGAGAAGATACTGTCAGTAACTAGTATGGGTGGCCACTGGGGGCAACCAAACACTACCCCTGTAGCGGAATCCTATAACCCTTTCAAATATGCCCAAAACTCTCAATAGAATGCAAAATGTTCAAGCTTTGTTTTTAGAGCGGTTATTCTTAAGGCAATCATCAAAGTTACGGAAGCTGGAGTACGTCAACGGTTACTGCTCCGTAGATCCCAGATGGCCACATGCAAGCAAGATGGGGAAACACTTTGAGCTCAAGCTGCCAAGTCGATTAAACTTCTACAGATAGTGTGGGTCAAAGGCCGTAGGAAGAAATGAATGAACGGAAGTCGAAGCTGCCGTACGAGGCCAGTGTTCAATACTTGGTTCCAAGGGCAATCTGGTATAGCCCACAAAGTTGGTTTGGGGCAGAGGCGTGGTGCCAAAGCTATTTTTTAGCTAGAGTTTCGGGTTTGGTCGTTTTTCAGAACAAAGCCTCCGTCGTCCGAAAATGAGATCACGCCGGATTAACGGCCTTTGAATCGGCACGAAGTTTCTTTAACGCCAAGATATTAAAGGCAAATGGGTTGCATGCTCATTTCAGTCCCTATCTGCAGTTTTGCGGGCCAAGGTCCCTCAAAAGACGGGGACAGCAAACTCTAACCAAGGAAGCCGAAGTAAGTCGGGTGGGACACGATACAATTCAAGGAAAAAATGCTTCAAAACAGTTTTGATGGACATTGACGAAGCCTAAGGATTACAGACGAAAAGATAAAAATAAAGAACAAATCCCCTTTAAAGGGTGGCATGGACCTACCTACCTGTAGCCATAAAAAGCGCGCAACAGAATATCGCCCACAAAGGCCCAACATATAGCCCTTTCCCAGTTTACTTGGATTCACGCTATGAAGCAGCCGTTGGTTTTTGTCTCGCACAGCAGGTGAAACCTCAGTGAAGAGTTTTTAATCCAAATTCCTAATTGAAAGTTTCTTATTTTCATCGGAGCTATATTGGCCATTGCTTATTGTAAAAGGGCTCAAAATGCCTCATCCCATGCACTAGCATCCATGTTACAAACGACATTTTTCAATCCTATGGGCTATCTTTGCCACAGTTCCGATTGTTTGTTTTGTTGCTCTAAATTTTTGTCACAAACCAGACTCTCACCGTTGCCTCGAGCATGGATCGGTCAGCTTGGACTTCGTTGTGACTGTATTCGGTAATTTCATCCTCTGTATCTAACATTTTGCTGTAATTCAGCTGCAGTTGTTGGTTTGTTGTTCAATTTGAAGCGTAAGAGCCAAGAAGGAACACTGTTGAGGTTTGATTACTGCAAAATTAATTAGTTTGTTGAGCATAGTACCGTAGCTATTTGGAATCAACTTTGTTTTGAATTGTTTCGAAATTGGTTGCTGCGCGTCGCTCGAACGTTCCAGTGGCTGAACTTTACAGTACTCAATATCTTAGGCTATTGCTGAGACATGAAATTACGCAGCAACTCGGCAAACCGTTCCGAATCAAAGAACAATACCCTGCAGGTGAACCAAATTCTTTTTGCCCGTAGGTGTCGGTGATGTTTCTTGCTCAGGCTCTAGTACATCAGGTTGTTCTAGGGTTAGCTCGGTTTCCCATGGAGCTAGGGCGGACATGTAGTAAGCCGAGCTGGAGGGGATGCAGGTTGCAGAACAAGTAGAGTTGGATAGGCAACGTGAGCTGCTCGAGGTGAGGAATGAGATGGAAATGGCGAAACTGCTTTTGGCACTCACTGGGGAAGAAGAGAACCTAGTCAACAGAGATGAAGTCAAGGGTGACGTAATGGTCAGTGAACCTCTTTCTCGTTACCTAGGTGATTGCCATGTACAGAACGATGCGGCACGAACAACACACGTGGTTCCAGTGGCGGAACCTGCGGTGGAATATCGTTTGGATTTGTTCAGGGTGGAGCGGGAGTCATTTGCGGGCGGCTCATCAACGTACTTGAGGTTTGTGAAACAGTTTGAATGTAACGTTGAGGGTAGAGTTCGAGACGATGGCAAGCGCTTACTTTAACTGAGTCACTACTGCAAGGGACAAACAAGGGATGCGATTGCCGGATATTTTATGCCGCCTCCAACACTGACATACAATTGGGCTAGGAAAATATTAAAGGATCTGCATGGACATGATCATGTGGTGCCACGTTCACTGATTGACGGCTTACTGCTAGGTTTAAAACCTCTGATGGAAGATTCGGATGCCCTGACCAAGTGGCCGTTGGAAGTGTTCAACTGTGAAGTTGCTCTCATACAGATGAATTGCTTGTCAGACCTAAACTCAATTCAGACCATGGAACGGATTACTCGAGTGCTACCAACGCGTCTCCAGGATTTGTGGGCTAGGACCGTTGATGATATTTTGGGAAGAGGAGACGAACCGAGGTTCCAAGATCTACAGCACCTAGTGTCCCGTGAGACACTGATTGCTCGAAGAAGTTTGGCAAACTGGCTGCCGATAGCAAGGCTCAGGGTTATTCACGGTCATCCAGTTGGAGGAATTATGCACAAACCCCGCATCCAGAAGCGACACGGTTCACGCCAAAACACCATAGTGTTTTGTTGGTCGCAGCTTACAGGTGCTCGGTATGTAATAGAATACACGCACTCGAGGAATTTCAGCGCTTTCTGTCTCGTGATATACCCGGTCTTTGGGCATTAGTTAAAAAAAATCACGGCTCGTTTTTCGTGTCTCAAGTGTGGACGTCTGTCCAGCAACTGTCCTGTTTCCAAACCATGTTCAACATCAGATTGTCAGAAACGCACTACCCTCCACTGCAAGGTGCACAGAAGCAGTGCGCTGATCGAGTCACGCAAGGTACAACACAAGGGCTGCAGTTGGATGAGCTGGGAACGGACAATGCGAAAAAGGCCTGGGCAGTGGACCAATAATTGTGCGGCTACTCTTGGGCCAGAATGTCGTGTCAGTTTAGGTGTGCTACCAGTGCGGGTAGACGGACCGGGGGCTCTGTGGAGGCCTATGCTCTGCTGGACAGCGGGTCCGAAGTGACTTTAATACAAAAAGACCTTATGGAGCTGGTGGGCCCAAAGGCATCTCCTACCCCACTTTCGATTTCTACTGCAAATTGAACTACCCCTTGAAATTCGGGAATAGCGGAGCTGCGACTGAACTCATTGTCAGAGAATGATTTCGTGAATATAACAAGCCGCCTGTCTTGATAGGCTACTAATCCAAGCAGTCTAGTGCTGCACAGGTGCGGGAGTTTTATCCTCGCCTCACCTGCATTGCGTCCAAAGGCAAAATCTGAAAGATTCGAGAGTGCGAATCCTGATAGGTGCCGACGTCCCAGAATCACATCGGGCATTAGAACACAGATGCGGTAAAAGAAAACAACCCTATGCTGTGCGGACGATTTTAGGATGGATTGTTCTTGGTCCGGTAAACCAGGAACCACGCTTTTTGAGGACAGTAAACCACATTGACAGGGGAGTGGATCCCTTAGCGGAACAGATCAATTGACTATACCACGCCGACTTCTGCGATGGGCAGGCATCGAAAAGCTCTCTTTCATTAGAAGACAAACAGGCATGACATGGTTTCTGATGCCACAACCTTGTTAAATGAACACCAGGGAATTGCCTTTTCATGGAGGAATCCTGTAGTGAGACATCCAAGTAATTATACTGTGGCCAAAGAGATTGAACAGCTTGAGGAAAGGGCTTGAGCGTGACCCTGAGTTCTTTGATAAATGCTCTACGATAATGGAAGGTCATGGCAGCAGGGGCCACGCCCAGTTAGTGCCCGATATAAGGTTAAAAATGGGTTTGGAGTCAAAGTGTTACTTGCCACATCAAGCAATTACAGACCCTCAAAAGCCTAGCAAGTTGAGGGTAATGTTTGACTGTGCGGCTGCATTCCAGGGACGCTCCTTGAATGATTACTTGATACACGGACCGGACTCGCCAGCATGCTTAGTTGGAGTGTTGCTTCGTTTTCGAAAGGAATCTGTTGCATTAGCCGCGGATATTGAGACAATGACTATGCAGGTTCGAGTGCCGGCGGGAGACAAGGGACCACTGAGGTTCTTTTGGTGGGAAAATGGTCGACTAGGGGATAACCTTGTTGAAAATTTGATTAACGTCCATCAATTTGGTGCCCCTTCCTCCCCATTTTGTGCGAATTTCGTCTTACGTTGCATGGCAGGTGATTGGGGGCACCATATGAGGATTACCTCTCCAGGGCCTCGTGTGATAACTTCTACGTAAACGGCTGTCTTGTGTTCTTGCCCACCCCGGAGAACGCAAAAGGTTTCGCTATCCAGGTGAGGGAATTACTATCACGAGGTGGACTCCGGCTTAATAAGTGGATGTGTGATCCTAAGGAGGTGCTGGATATTTTACCAAAATCTGAGCCGGCTCATCCCACTTTGGAAATGGATGATTGCGCTCCAGTGCCGGAGAGGACTTTGGGGTTGGAATGGAACGCCGTGGAAGACACTTCCCAGCTTTCATTCACAATACACGAAAAACCTCAAAAAAGGCGTGGTTTGTTGTCTATGGTATCATCAGTGTTCGACCCACTATAGTTGGTTTCAACTTCCTTTCTGCCAGGCAAGGTGTTATTGCAACCACTGTTTCGCTTGAAGCGTGGTTGGGACGACCCAACTGGAGAAAATCCCCTACGGTGCTGGAATGAGTGGCTAAGAATTATGGAACAACTCTGCGCATTCAAAATTCAGCGTTCTGTTATTAGAGGTGGCTCACTGAATGAAGGTGCACAGCTCCGTGTATTTTGTGAAGCCTCTGAAGTTTTCCATGTAGTGGTGGCGTATTCCAGAATAGTTTCAAGG
This sequence comes from Fasciola hepatica, assembly GCA_948099385.1. Taxonomy (NCBI): domain Eukaryota; kingdom Metazoa; phylum Platyhelminthes; class Trematoda; order Plagiorchiida; family Fasciolidae; genus Fasciola; species Fasciola hepatica. The sequence goes on along the minus strand of CANUEZ040000112.1, from coordinate 694,114 downwards.
AACATAGCCCCCTATTTTACCCAACTGTTCTCCTTATCAAGGTTAGCTCCTCCGAAGACCGAAACGACCTCTCGATTGGAGCTAGCCTCAGCAAGACTGGCCGTCAGAGACTCTCGGATTCTTATAGAAGAAACTGGAGTCAAATTTGATAAGACTTGCTACTGGACGGAATCTGCAATAGTTTTACATCACATAAACAACACTTAAACGAGATTTAGTACATACGTTGCAAACGGTTTGGCTAAAATCCATCAGTGGTCGGAACTCTGGCAGCGGCGTCATGTCAGATCGGAGGCTAACCCTGCAGACTTGGCATCGAGAGAGGCAACATCACCGAGTGATATAAACTGCTGGTTCGCAGGTCCTAACTCCTTGATGAAAGATGAAACTTTATGGCCGCGGGACCATCTCAGTTACTCTCGGAACTTCGCAAATATTTTGGATTGTACGGGGGGAGCTGCCGTCAAGCGTGTACTTTGAGGATGTTGGAAATTTCGGAAGCATTTGGCAGTAGTAGGCAAACAGATGATGGCTCCTCCACCAGCCGTTAGAGTTCAACAAGGTTGGTTTCCGTTCAGGTATGTCTGAATAGATTAGTTTGGGCCATTTGCAGTTAAACATGGGCGCAGCATGGAGGGACATTATGGATGCATCTTTACCTGCCTCCAGATGCGTGCGGTACATATTGAAGTTTATTATTCTCTAAGCACGGATTCATTCACTGTGACGCTACTGCGCTTCATGTCGAGGAGAGGGGCACCGTCCGAGATTTTTAGTGATAATGGTACAAGCTTTCTTGGGGCTCAAATGGACTTAAAGAACCTGATGGGATACTGGTCTGGTGATAAGGTTGCTGGCAGATTGTTGCAACCGGGCCTGCCGTGGCACTTCAATCTCCCCCATGCTGGTCACCGTGGCGGCGTATAGCAGATCATTGTGCTCTCAGTTAGAAGAGTACTTCTTTCAGTTTGTGATGAACAGCCGATGACTGACGAAATATTGTTGACATTTCTTACGAAAAGTGAGCGGATATTAAACGGACTACAGCTGGCGTCCCTGATTTCCGACTGTCGTGATCTGCTAGCACTCACGCCCAACGGCCTACTTATCCCGGGAGTGAACCCACAAGATATTCCAACGAATCCATTGCGAGATGGAATGGTTCCTCAGTGGAGGCAGGCAAACCACCTGACACCTGTGTTTTGGAAGAGACGGACCAGGAGACATCTTCCAATATTACAACAGCGGCAGGAATGGGTAACTCGAGAAAGCAACTTCGTATCGGGTGACGTAGTGCTACTAGTTTTGAAGGCTTTGTAGCGTGGCCAGTAACTGACCGGAGTTATCGTAAGCATCTCAGCTTCAGACGATGGCTTGGTACAAACGGCAACAGTGCGAACCAAAGAAGAATCAGTGCCTCGCGACATGAGAAAGATTTATCTTATTGAAGGTGAACCGGACACTGGTGGTATAAGTTCAAAGGCCAAATCTTCTCAAGTGAGAGGCGGGTCTTCGGATCTGCCGAACCGGGAAGAACCGCTGAGAGTTGACCCGCTTGTTCATCTGGAAGCTGCTATTGACGGCCATCAGTGTTAGGTATTGGGGAATCCTGGGGCGAGCAGATGTATAAGGCCAACCACACCTAGCGGTGCACAAGAAAAATCCGGGTCGGACTTTGAGGCCGTTGTAAAGAAGTTCTGGATACCCCGTCCCATGCACTAGCATCCATGTTACAAACGACATTTTTCAATCCTATGGGCTATCTTTGCCACAGTTCCGATTGTTTGTTTTGTTGCTCTAAATTTTTGTCACAAACCAGACTCTCACCGTTGCCTCGAGCATGGATCGGTCAGCTTGGACTTCGTTGTGACTGTATTCGGTAATTTCATCCTCTGTATCTAACATTTTGCTGTAATTCAGCTGCAGTTGTTGGTTTGTTGTTCAATTTGAAGCGTAAGAGCCAAGAAGGAACACTGTTGAGGTTTGATTACTGCAAAATTAATTAGTTTGTTGAGCATAGTACCGTAGCTATTTGGAATCAACTTTGTTTTGAATTGTTTCGAAATTGGTTGCTGCGCGTCGCTCGAACGTTCCAGTGACTGGACTTTACACCCGTACTAAACCGCCAAGAAGTTGTTTATCTTGACTCCCTTCAATAATTTTCCACCATCTTTGCATATTCCTTTTCCCTTTATCCGCCCGTCATATTTCGATCCCTTCGGCAAGTGCATGGTAGAACCAGAGATTATCCAGTGTCATCCACGCAAGAATCTACAGGGCGGCCTAAACAGGGAACCGAAGAAACTAGGTGCCAAGTCCCACCTTCCACACCGGCTATTTACGGAACTACCACGTTCGGAAGCTCAGCTTTTCGATATTTGCATTTCATTGTTAATCTGGCGATTTTTATTTTTTTATGGCAGAACTTCAGGAATCAGTCTGTTTTTGGCTTTAGAATTCTTGTGAACCACAGTTAAGTCAGAATCTTTCAGATTTTCTCACCTTTGGGATGTTTCTGAACTTGACGTCATGGCCGGCACCTCTAAAGCAGAATGTATTGTAAACGCGCGGTAAGGTTATAGGAGCAGGTCTGTGGTTTTTACGTCGATTGATGAAGTTTTGGCCCGCACAGTATATCATGGAATCAAAGCGGGAATAGGACACGCGGCATACGGTTCTATCCTGCATATTGCTTACAGTCACGTACAATATTGTGGTAAGTGAATGCAACAAAAATGATGGAAGCCGCCTGTATAGTCAGTCATGAAAGCCACATCCGCAACACATTTAATTTAGCTCCGGATTGCATGTCAGTATTTGTAAAATTAGATGAATCAGCGGTTGAATTATTTTCATAGAGGCCCTGTGTGTTGAATTGTACTTGTAACATATTTATTCTGTTGATCGACCAGAACCGCAACACAGGATAGCCGGTAACCATTATTTTTGAAAAAGCTGAAGCCCGCAGAAGAAACACATTCAAAGCGGGTTCTCAAACAAACTCGCCTGGACTATTTTGCTGGGCTCTTGCTAGCGATACTTTGACAAATATTCCGGCACTTCATCACTAGGTTATCCACGGCTGTGCAACGAAAGACTGGGGGTCGATCAAATGAATATCACTTCTAGGAGTGGGAAAAAGGTTCTCAGCGTGGTGCAGCATACAAATGACGGCAACCCATGCCCTCCAACCAGTCGTCGAGAGACTTAGCAAAGAAATGGGTTCCATTATCTGTATCAAGCACCAGAAACACCTGTCCTCTACTGACTCTTGCAGAGGGCAAGCTCTGCAAACTCGGCTGTGGTGACGTTGATAAAAACACACCTAGTCATCTAAAAGATGCATCAACAATTGCCAGTGCGCTGTACTTACTTCAAGATGGACCATATTAATCGGCATGCAGAGGCTGCCGTTGCTCGCTTAAAGCTGGCCACGGAAGCAAATTTTGATCCTTAGCTTAGATTTATATGCACTTCTGGTAAGGATAGTAATTAGAAACAAAGAACGGCTGATAGTAACTGATGGAGTAACGAGTAGAGCATGCATAAAAGGGAATGGTGAGGTTCATGACTTGCCAGGGTGTGACAGGTTTCTCAAAAGTGAGACGCGTGTAGAATGGGGTCTAAAAGACCGGCCAGAAGTCAGGTCCTACTTCAAAAGCTTGAGCCTCAGGCAAATTAGTGGAGGCTGACATCGCAGTATCATCAGCGGTGGGGCAGTGTGCCACGGATGTTTCCAAGCCGATGGAGGGACATATCGACGAACTTCAGTGGGGAGTTTATTCTAAATTGTGGAATATTTTAGCATAAAGAAATTATGTCTCGCAGATGGCCCAGCTTTCGGAATAACGAGAAGCAGATCTCTGTGACGAACGGAGTAGGGAGTGGTCGATTGGGCACATGTAGTGTCAGTAAAAGAAAATACCAGGCAATGAATAAGCCTACGGAAGGCGCAAAAGTTAATTCTCATACGGTGTAGCCAAAGAGGTTCAAAGTGGAGGACGGCACAGAGCTCTTCGTGGTTTGGAGTGGTAGAAAAACCAAGCCGCTGTTTCGTGAATGAGCCTTGTACATTCTATGAAGTTGGTCTGTCGGCATGGAGAGTACTAATGAAGGTGATAAGGCCGTGTTCTGGACAAGGAGGGACATAGAACAGATATGATAGGAGTTTTGCATCGCGCGGGGTAAGCTATTCACATGGAAGTCCTATGGTCTTGTTAGCCTTTGCAGCTCCAAAAGATAAGTGGTCCAAGAAGTTCAGGGTGCATCAGTACTGCAACCCAAGGTCTCGTACTGACAGGCCGTGGGTAATAGAAGAGTTGTGCATAAGAGAAGAGTTCGAAGGGACTCGACAGAGTAGGGTCATGGAGGCTCATTTCCCAACTGAAAACTCCATTTTTCAGGAATAAAACCGCAGCTCAAGGCGTTTTAAATCTTACAGCACATTGAAAGTCTCTTCTTCAGGGCCCTACGGTGAGAATCTATGCACTAGTTTTATGTCGTCCACAAACAGAAACAGGGTACTGCTATATATTTTAGGGAGGACGTCTTTAACGTACATGAAAATAAAAGTAGCCCCAGCACGCTTCCTTGGATGACACCACCGGTAAGGGGGGAGGTTTGTAAGAGGTGGTTATCAAATGGAGCAACTTGACAGCTGCGGGAAGGATAGTAAGGGACCTGTTGAGAATAGGGATTTAAGTTCAGAGGCTTCAAGGTCAGTCAAGAGCCGCGAGTGAGAAACACGGTCAAATCCCTCAGTCATGTCCAAGAAGATGACAGTCAGGCGTTTTCTGTTGTTCGCGGCTGCAGTGATCGCGTTGAAAATGTCTAGTTAGCGGGAGTTAAAAGACCGGGTTTTTAACCAATTTGGCTTTTATGTATCCGGTTACTAGGCAACAAGTACAGAGAGAGGCCCTTCTTACCTAAGCACTCAAGTAGTCCACAAGCTACGAGTGTTTGTTTATTCGGTCGGTAATTCAAGAGGTCAAAGGGAGGGCTCTTTTCAGGGCGAGGGATAAAGGTGAACGTTTTCATGGTGACGGGAAAATGCCAAATTTCAGAGATAAGTTGAAGGTATTCAGAAATAAAACTGAAACATCAGGCCCGCCAAATCGAAGCTGTTCTACCTGGATTTTATAGGAACTGGGGTGGTATGAGGGCTTCATTTTATAGAATATATCATACAACCCACTCAGCGTAAGTCCCATATTGGAAGAAGTGGATGCGGTAAAGGGAGCTAGTGGAGTGCAAGCAGCTCCAGATTCGGTGGACATGGAAGAGGAGGGGGCCGAGTTGAAAGCCTCAGCGGTCGCAGCTGGATTATTGACTTGTGTGCCATTTGGTAACTTCAGGTATGAAATACTTGGGCAAGACTATGTTGTTCTGCTCTTGATTATACGTAAAACCGGGGCACCTTATCCGGCCGGCAAAGGGCTGGAAGTTCCCGCTTTATGTAGAGTTTTCCAGTGGTTACTGGATACTGTTAGGGGACCTGCGCAGGAGAATAAGGTCATAAAGTGACGGGAGTTTCCGCATTATGCAAGAACATCTTCGTTTTTTGTTTTTAAAGATGTGAGGGCGTCGGACCGGCCGCTGGGTGTTCGGACACCAGCAGTTCGACACAAACCGTGAAGAAATTCATAAGTGTTGGCACAGAGGCAGCTCCCGCGCAGTTCACGGATCTCAACTGAGAAAACAGTCTGCAAGTGAGAAACATTTTACGTTTCCCCAGTCGGTGTACGTGGGGATGAGGCCACCCAAAATAAGACAGTGACCATCACCTGACCACTGTCGCACGTCACTTACTATTTCTGGAGGAAAGGCCTCTGAAGACCATTGAAAGAGAACAACCCATTCAAATCCACTGGCAACTAGCTTTACTCTAATCCTAGTAGATACGCCAAAACTTCGCAGGTTTACTTGGGAGTCCAACTTCAGTGAAGAGATGACAGCTGAGACATATACAGTGAAACCTTGTTCGCCCTTGGCTTGGCTTCTGCCAGCAAGGATTGAGCGCGTATCTTATAAAAAACTGCTTTCGGATCCAACACCTCCTTGTTTAGTCATATTCCCGCCACAGCAACCAGAATTTCCAAGTAGGACGACGCTCACACCTCCAAGTCGTCTTGTTTATTCAGCAGGACCCTGACATCAGATGAATATTTAAGGGTCATTCTGACCGTCATATTGCTCTCACTGTTTCACACGGTATCTACTGGTTCATTTGCCTCCTCGGGGACAAGTACATCAGTAGAACAGAATAATACTTGCCTCGAGGATAGACAGAAAGCATTCTGAAGTGACTTTTGCCTTCACTGACTCCGTTGAACCTAACAAAGAAAATCCCGCCAATAAATTCAGCAATCACTCAAGATATGACTTCGCCTTTGCTTATCCTCCGTTTCCGTGAGATCCCTTATTTAAACTCTTCCTCCAGTACTTCCTGGTCAGCAAAGCTAGAAGACCAAAGTTTCCCATCGGAGTTGAGTACACCCACCGCTAGAATAAACCAGTTCGCCTACAGGTTCAGCTCTCGTGTAACTGGGGCCATTCCCACTCATAATTTCATCCGTCTTCAGAGCCCCGGTCTTCATGGAGAAGCACCTCCTCCCCTTCAATAAGCACGACCGCTGCAGAGCAGAGTGCGATTATTCGTCGAAGCCTTGAATCGCCCTGTATGGACGTATGTAGCCTTTCTGATAGTTTTTTGATACCGAAAATGGCTCAATCCCTTACTTTTTTGCTAGGCGTTCCTCTTACGGGGAAAAAGTCTCGGCAAATGATTCCCGTATGGAGGACATTTGGTGAACCAGTCGGCTTTGTACCATGGATCCAGTTGACTTCTGAGAACCTACCGCAAAAAAATACTAGGCCCTGGGCTGAGGCGCTGTCCTTTTGCCCACCCTCACCGTTCCCGGCGTCTCTGGACTGAGGACTGTACTTTCACTGGCCACATTAATTATATCAGCAGTAGTAGTGTAGTGGCAGGCACATCTGTTTACCGAACTAATAGATAACAAAGAGCTGTCAGAAACCACGGGTTTCTTCCAGTGATGGTACTTTGATACTGAAAATGAGCTGCATGCCACGAAAGCAGCAAGTTTGCGTGGGGTCTGGTGCTTGTTGGAATTTATGCTGCGGGAACTTGGATCTCCTTAGCCTCAGACTTAACAGTTTTGCTCTATCGTGCCGTAGTGCCGTGGGTGCACACAGTTTACAGGAATAAATGATCATGAGAACTCTCCAGCTCACACTCCCGCCTGTCAAATTCGGTTCACCTTACGTGGACCTGCCCTCCAAAGAGGCCACACCTGAGAGCTTTGTCCTGATGGCCAATAATCTACCTGCATACCACACAGAACCATTGATCCGTAGAGTTATTTGGACGTATATCCACTGAAAGTGCGGGAAACGATAAAGGTGCCAGGATACAACATTCCAGAGAGGCTAAACAACGCAGATGTAGTCAATTGCAGTTCAAGTTCTTTCAAGCGGATACCACTAAATCCCAGCACGATGAGATGCGAGGGATCACTGATGCGAGAAACTGGACCAAAATTCGCGTTGGCTACCAGTCCCATGTTCTGATATTATCTTTGTAAGTTGTACATGGATTCGTAGATATTGATGCAGTTTCGCCCCAATAGACGAGTCATCCTTCGGTCTAACTTGGGTCCGAGACAAGATCCATTAAAAGCTGACAAAGAAACACTGGTTGGACTTCCAACAAATTTGCGTCAATAGCTCATATACCAGGAACAATGCAGACTGTGGCATGGAGATTACGTAAAGCCAAATCGATTTATCATCTTGGTCCCAAGTAACACCATGGACGGGCTCCAACTGAAGGCAGGGAATGGATTCTTTGAGATACAGTCTCTTTTGGAAGCCCTTGAAGATAGGATGTTTCAACGGTTACGCCTAGAAAGTGTGTGGCAGAGAGAATTTGTGAAAGAACAATGAAAGTTGCAAGTTCGTATACACATATTGGTCTCAGGTTTGCAACTTTCCCCACCAGTTTGAACTTTTAAAGGTCCCTTCTTAGGAACGAGTTCCCAGGTATACTGTGGCATGACAGAGGCTGCTTTGCATCTAGGGAAATACCAGAATATCCTCGAAGTGCGCCTTTTATTCGGTGAATCTTTGTCTTCCAGTAAATTTCAAGATCTTTGGGTGGTTTCTCGGCGCGAGCGTCTTCTCTGTCAATCTAAACATCTCTGGTCTATGTGAGCATATTTAGATTATATTATTAGAGAGCCTTTTTGATAGATGATGGTTTTGTTGTATTGCGAGCTTTCAGTTTAGGCCCGGCACATTGTGGGCCTCACACGACTGTCTATCCACCGAGGCACGGAATCAGGTATCAGGAGGCATCGCGAATGATGTACGCCTGGGATGGGCCCACGAAAATTCTCCTGGGATCTCTAAAGATGTGTGTCTACCATTTCCACATAACGACTGGGTCTAGAGTGTCAAAATGTTGTGAAAGCAGCCGGCGTAAAGCAACCCAAGCTGGATGTGGGTCGAGTAGCTCCTGAAGGCTGTAGAGGTACTGGAAGAAAGGCTCTCCAGCAGAGTGCCTCTCAACTGTCGCGAAAAGGGTTCTAGGTAAGCCTAGGCAGTAGTAAAGAACAGAACTGCTGGTTGCCTTGTGACCACATCAACCGCTCATTTGCAGCAAACCGCCGTGGTTAGGTGGAGGGAGAAAAATTAAGTAGAGATGAGGTAGGTAAACCCTTGTAGACGGAAGCTAGCTACCACAGTTCACATGTCCCTTGCTCAGACCTGTAAAGGTAGATCCAGTGGGTGGGACGGAACTGAGGTCAACCGCTACGGGTGATAAACTAGGATAGCCCTTCAAACTGGAATCGGAGGAAAGAAGGGACATAGACTGTGCGTTGCGCTCCGTTCAGAATTTCCCAGCTGGACTTCCGCCAAACAAAAGTGAGGCCTTTTTCTGGCCAGATGACCTTTCCTGTGCACGGGCAGTGCAGGATACTGCCAGGATTTCTATCTTGAAACCTCTCCCGTCCTCCGGCGACCCACTTTCCAGCTTACCGGCAATATTAGTAAAACAAGGCAATTAACAGATCCGGGAAAGTGTTGGTCAAACCCTCGCCCCAGTGAACTAGATCAGTACTTCAAGACATGGGTAAAGGTCAGTGTATGGCACGCTGCAATTTGCAGGTGTTACTTTTCCCGTTTCCCTAAGTAGAATGTCCAGAGTAAGAGTGTTGAAGCCTTCGTTTGCGAGAGTGGTCTCTAAGGTCACAAAATCAGTACTTGCCAAGACCACTTATGAGCATATTAGGGATATGATGTTAGCTGGGACTACAGTGGCGGCCCACGTCACTGGGGACAGATAACTTATTGAGCCAAAAGAACAGTAGTACTGAATGGTTTGCCAGCAGGTAAAAGCGTGGTACCCCCGTGGGGCACCAGAATAGTATCCGCAAAGACAACGAAATACTGCACTGGGCTTCGGGACAACTGCGCTGGTAGACATAACGCCATTAATAGTGACGGCATATTTCGGAGGAAACCCGAAGCATGTTAGATCTTACCACCTGATACCACGTGTGGTGTCATGATGGGATATCAGTGGTTGTAAGTTAGATACATTCACAAGAAGAGAAGTGGGTGTTTGCTGGAGTGTGTAAATAAATTTCCGGCAAATTCGACGGTCATACCCGTCAGGAACATGTAAAATAAGCTGTATATACTGAATAACTAGACAAAAAGGACGAATGTGGTCAAATGGATTGGGGAGCCAGATAACACAGAGGGATATTTTCAAAGAAACGTCTGAATTAAATTTAGGACTGCATTTGCAGACCGTGTGCAGAAGTAATGGTTATGATGAAATGCACAATGGAGTCGAAAGATCATTGTCCAAGGAAACGAAGAAATGGGTTTCCGACTCAGCATCAAGATTACCGAAAGAAGTAGTGCGCATACGGCGATGAGAGGTCAAAACCTTGGAGCGTGAATAATCATTTCTCAGGAGCAGATTACAAAAGAGGCACTGCGTAGTGGGTGACGTATGTCTATCCGTAAAAACTTGCTGGGGTAAAGTGCCGGAGGCTGGCAAGTGCTTTAGATGATTAATAAACGGTTTTATTCGGGTTAATCCGCAACAGGACTAGGAAAGGAGAAAGATGACAACAAGGAAGGCATTAGAGGTGAAAACACGATAGACACCTCATAGGACCAAAAACTGAAGATCCATCAGTGAAGTTACCAGGACGAGCAGACTGTCGCACGACTAAAAAGTTTAGAAGCTGAACCTGGTACAATAAGGGAAACCATCAAAGCATTCGGAAGATCCGCAACCCGAGATGAGAAAATTCAACTTCCGGCGGGGATTGGAGAGAGGTAACCCAGAGGTGGGCGATAATGACTCCCATTTGTGGAAAATTGATGGAACAGAATGATGGAAGCCGGCTGGTTAGTTTTAGATCACCGACGGCTTCCATGCTTGTAGCGACAGACACCTTTGCAAAAGTACCTGCTGGAACCTCGTGCTTTGCGCCCGAGACCAACGTCTTTTTGAGCGACAGCAAATGTTTATGGCTCGTAACAAGTGCAGTGGAACTGTTTGCCGGAGCAGGTGGCGTTGGGGCCAAACAGATGGACCTCTTCAGGGCTGCCGCGGAGTGCAACACATCAATAGTTGCCGTTACTGAAACATGAACGGCCAAAAAGGACCATGAGTCAGAAATAATAGACAGCAGGTCTTTAGTCCACAGGCAGGATGGGAAAGACTACTGCCGAAGAGAGCGAGTGGCCATCCTCATTATGTTAAGTGCGGACCACCTCAAGACTCACATCAATACCTGCAATCGACGTGTCCAATGTCGAGTAGAAGAGGTCGCCTTTCCAGGCCGGACGGACAACATCGTCTGCGTCTACAAGGCTCCCGGCACTAACCAAGATGAGGATGCTGACCACTTGCGGACCCTAATTGAACTAGTTGAGAACGCGTAAGAAACCCTCGTGGTGGGCCATTTAGACCCGCGACAAGTCAGCTGTATGGCTGAGGTTTGTACTGCGAGATCGAAGAAAAGGTACCAATCACAGAGACTGCATGTTAATGTGATGAGCTAACATATCAAGGAGGATACTGGATGCAGATCTGGGTGCCCGCTACCTATGCTTATTAAAAATTCAGTGTTGTACCCCTCTGTGTGACAGCTGTCAAGTGTGTGTCAGAATCTCCGAGTGCATTCGGCGATCCAAAGTAGCCCCGAGACTGGCATAGGAGGGTGCTCACCAGGATAGTCCTACAGAAAGGAGTGGCTCGTACCACCACTGGGGAGCTGAAACGTGGTAATTCACTGCATCTCAAGGCCAGTTATGGCAGATGGAAAAAGCCAGGAAGGGTGGCGAAGTAGAAGGCAGGGAATCTACTGCTCAAGGTAGAGCAGTAGCTATTAGGCGGATGATGCCATTGGAGCAGTGGGAACCAAGAACAAACTTCACAGATACCCGACGGCGACCCACCACAGTAGAGCTCGTTGACCCCCGGAATATGAACGGGCACTTGGCGGCTGCTGGAAAGCAACGGAAGCTCTGATAGGAAAAGAAAACAATCGAGGGGAGCTTATCTTTTGGATACAAAGCAACCTTCACAAAGTCGTTGCCTCCGGGAAGCCCGAAGATCCGGGCTCCAGAGGGCCCAGGGCAGCAGGTAATGAATGAGCAAAAGGAAAATTTGTAACTGGTGCCAAGGTGCAGCACAATAACTGCGATTTAAGGGAGGGTGAGAAAACTGGAACTCTGTGTCTCAACACATCCCTCCCTAATTCTCCCAGACTCAACAAGAACAGAAAAGGAGAAGGGCGATGCTACCAACGTCCATAGATCAAAGAAGAGAAAGTGCAGCTTACCTCCATTACCGAAGGACCAGACTGTCGCAGGTGAGAGAAGAAGATTAGGTTGGGCTTCCCCCGTCGGAACCCCCCAGGAAGTACAAAAGGTGGCCACCGATGGTGGTGCCAGAAATCTGATTGCAACACCAAAAACGGTTTAAGAGTTCATGTTCCGGGCCTGAGTAAAGTGCCAGGGCTAAATGATGCTGAAATTAATCCAAATTCTGCTCCGCTTTAGGGATGAATAGGCAGAACGGCCGAATCTGACATGGTTTACTTGTTCTGATAGCGGGCCCATATTACGAGTATAACAGCGGTCGACCTCTCACGCCCAATATGCAGGTGGCCAAGATTGCGGCAGCTACGTGTGTGACGAAAAACGTCGGTTGTTCCCACGTGTGGAAGCCCTAGAGCGGGCATTGGTAAGGGCAGCCACCTTCTGCGTTCATCGTTGCGGGGTTCAAAGCGAGACGGAACCAACTCATTATGGGTGGTTTCAACATGCCCAGAACTGATCTCGATGGTTCTCTGCCCCGTTTCTCCAGCCCAAATCCCGTATCTCGACTCACCCCATCTCAAAGCTATCTCCGCACCTGTGAGTGGTTCCACCACCAAACCTGGATACCCGTAGCGTATTCGATGCTCGGACCTATTGTAATAGGAGCACACTTCGCTGGACCCCTCCGCGCAGAATAACCTGGAAACACTGTCTTGCCGACTTGACACTGCCTCGTTTTGCACCCAACTTGGAAGCCGATTCCGAAAGTTCATAACGCATTCACCGGAGTCTTGGGGAGGGGGGGGGGGGTAGCTAGATCCGCAGTTTTAAACCGATGCGCAACTTTTGATGTGCAAGCACAATGTGATAAGTCTCGACTTATTTTGCTGCCAAAGGCTTGGTTATCAGTCCGGGTGTCTAATCAATTGTCAGTCCTTCACTTCACAACCATCAACCAGGTTCGCGTTGCTCAATATATGATGCAAAATATTCAAGTTTACCCAGTCCTCCAAAACATCTTTTGCTTTCAGTGAATTCCTACCAGCTTTTATCTATTCCGCTGTACACAACAGTTGATTCTATCTAGTTGTGGGCTGTAAACTCTCATTCATTCCACAGGCCATTTGTTAGCTTCCGATAAATTCTTCTTTCGTTCTATGGTGTATTCATGTGTCACAACTGCGAGTCACCAAGATTCCCTTATATATTATTTTCTGACTTTATTTTTTCCATTCTTTCCCCATAATTCTTTGTGACAAAAGGAATTTCCCGCACCTGGAAAACTTATAACTTCAGTCTGTTTACAGAATCATTAAAAGGAATCCTTTCTGTAAACCTCCCATTGACACCTGGACGTACACTGATTGCAGCTCATATACTGACCGGTGGAGCCTCCTGGTAAGGTCCTGCCAGCCCCCAAAATATTGCCGTCACCTGCTGCTCGAATCAGTGGTAGTCAATTCTGCTGGCCCCTTACGAAGGTTGCTTCTTCATTACTGGTAGGCCCAGTGAAACAATGGAATAAGCAAGTCCATATACACAAACCCAAGGGCAACCCAGTGGGCCGACCGAGCGATAGACCATTCCACCTCCTACCAATGGTAACTCTTCAAAAGTCTTGCTCCCTAGCCTACTACAAAGTCCATATATATTCAGTATTTCCGCAATATTGGAGCAGTAGCTTTAAGTCATCATATTTTAGAAAAAAAACAGAGCACAGTTTGTGCCTTTCCACTCTTCTCCGTTGATTCCTTAACCCATTAGCCTTCCTCTATACCGCCCTTGAAATTTCACCTCCACTATGCATACTTTTATTTTCGCCTGAATAATTGAGAAAGTGTTTGCCTCGCCCGATAAAATCCCCATTTTTGGGCCGATTAGCACCACTCCTCTGGATTGCAGAGTCATTCTTCAATGACCTTGAAGCACAACATTTATCTAATACACTAAGGACACCTGATTGATTCAACCGACTCCATTTTTCTGTTCATCAACTTTTTCTGTCCCGCAAGCTAGACCCTCTCCATGTATAATTATTTGGATGGCGTGGCTATTGCCTAACTTATACCCTTTGTTCTTGCTACAAAGCATGCTTCTTGAAATCCACCAAGGCAAAATACACATGAACCGCTCAGGTGATACGCACGGGAAGTAATTCATTATATATCAGGTCATCGCACGCGAGTAGTGTGTGGGATTGGCCAAAATTTGTTTGGTGACCGTTTTGGGACCCCGCTCGCGATGGCCCCATCCTTTGGAGGAGATCTAATTGGGTGGAAGGCAATCACTTGGAGTAAACTGGTAAGGTGCTTCGTCTCCATCTGGAGCTGTCGGGCATTTCTATCTGTCATAGAAGACAACATCTGAACAAACTTAACTTGGTGATTCGGATCAGCCCAGATAGGAGTGAAGTGGCTCACCAGTAACACACATTCCTTCGGAGTGAAAGAGTCCGGGTTCAAACCTCGGTTGTGGCGGAGGATATTCACCACTGACGGGCTCTAACAAGAGCACGACTCGAGTCTGGTGCCTCCGAGCACATGTTGGTCAGATGGCCTGGGGTTTGTGTGTGAAACATGGAGTCCAAGGTACCGTTTTTCACTAATCTAACCCGCGAGATGGCTGCCGTCCAACAAGCTAACCAAATGTTACGATAGAAGCTCTTTCCGTAACAGTCAATCCTTGATCCGGTGCGGGCTGGAGCCCCACTGGCGAGAGAATCCGTGGGTAAGAGTGGTCGCGGCGGAATCCAGGGAAGGCGTGATTCTAACAAGCCCACATAAAACATTTCAACGGTAGGAAGGAAGAAATGGCAGAGCTAAGCCTCCCGATGAACAGAACATCAGGGATCGACAGCTGCAACATAGAACATCAATAGAGTGTGATCAGGGGCACACTATCGTGATTAACCGAGAACTCTGCGAAAAATGGGGAGGTCACACAAAACTAATTACCCCCTTGGTGGACAAGCCGAGGAGGAAGTAAGCTAACCGTGAATGCGTGCTGACATTTTTGTTTAAGCAGCTGAGTAGCCTTTTTTGCTTTCATTCCCAATGGCAATCCTGTCTGCCCCCAACTATCAAACTAAGTAAAACCAAAGTAACAGAATGGAACTGGAGTTGAACCCCCAACTGGGACCTTCTTTTCTACTAGTGAGAAGTAATAAAAAGGCAGTGGATGCTTCTTGTTCAGTCTTCCCGAGCGTTCCACATGTAGTTCTGGAAGGCTAGCTCCAGCTTTTAGCTATTTGTCTCCCAATTTGACGGTGACATCTTCATTGCCTGGGTTCTTACTCCCAAGGCTGATTCTCTTCCAGAATGTGATTTCGTGCCACTGATGATGGCTACTAATGAACGGCTATATGTATGTCTCTGGTCACCAGTTTTCCTGTCTGTGTTGCTATTCAACGAAAACTCCCTTCCTGACACATCTGGTGGGACCGTAGGACTTGAGTCGATCTCAACTTGGAAATAGTTACTTTTCTGGGGGAAAGTTGGGGAAAACGGTGAAGATGATGTTAACCACATCTCTGAACTGTGTCCGTCTATTCACGTTAAAAACTTCTTTTGTTTCAGTAAAGTTCATGGAAGAAAGCTCGTGCGTACGTTCAACGTAGCCCACTCCTAGAGGCTGAGAGGAACTGAAACTTATTTTCTTCCCGTCAGTTGAATCTGCAGAACTTGGGTGAAGTCGCACTTAACTTCCAATGAGGCTCGAAGATGTCATAAACGCTTGAGGAATATACTTCTTTTAGCTACTTGCATCCGGTTCATTTCACATGAGGAATGACTTGCGCAAATAATAGTCCCCTAAATTACGCTAACTTGTCGGTAGTGGTGCAGAGGAGGCGAAAGTGTTGTTAACGAATTGAATTACCGATTGTTATGAATATTGGCACGTATTTCGGATCTCGCCGACATGCATGCAATCGGACACGATCGGGGTATATTGGAAGTGTCATGCCAAGGCCGTTACAAATAAAATGAAAAAGACGGGGCAAAACGCTGAGGTGGATTTTGGTTTTTGCAACCACTGGTTGAAATATGATAAAATATTTACTAGTTGTGGTCAAGATGCACGCCTGGGAGCGATAAGGTTATTATTGATGGTATGGTTCCCGACTGCTGTCCACTGACATGAATAGACGCATGACCACAGAGTAAAATATCAATCAGTAAGATAGAATGTTTGAGAGTTCCAAAAAGAGACCTTACGTCAGCTGCGACGCGGTTCGGGTGGACCGAGTTTTGTCAAAGTACAATGGAGAGTTTCGGCAGTGAATAAGAATTGTATTAAAACTTGGGTATGAACAACAGTGAAGAAACCGTCACACACTGGAGTGAGGAAGAGAACGCTATTGGGAAAAGCCGACGGTGCAAATTTTACAGGAATGATGCTAGCAAGTATTCGTAGATGCATATTACCGCTTTCTGTAAGAAGCACTCAGAGAAGTTTAGAACCATCAGTGATCCAACCGAAGGTGGGGATCGAAACGTGTGGACAGCCATTAAGAAATAAAAATATCGGCCGGCCAATGAGAGCAATACTAAGACACCGGAGCTTGAGCTGAATAAAATAAACGGTGGTGTACACTTATCGAGTGCCGCTGGTTTACCTGTGAATAGCACAGTCGCTATGTGAAGGAAACACTCCAACAAGCGAGAAATGTGCATGGGTTGGGGGCTAAAAAATAAAGGCGAGAAAGTCACTGTAACGACCAATCGAGGAAAATCCCCCAAAAACCACTGCAGCTCCATGCTTCCTTAACATCACTCACTTATTTACCCTATTGACTTGCGTTTATGCACTGCTTGCTTTTACGAACCAACGCTTGTTGATTCGCTTCCAGCTCGCTGCTCTGTCATATCCTTGTTATGGGCCTGCGTGACGCACGTGCTCCTTTCTCGCACGCCGCAATTCGGTTCTCGTTTTCTGAGTCCTTGTGATGGCATAATTGAGGTCCGCATCTGTTCCGTGTCATTGTTCATTTGATAATCTAGTATCGTAGAATTTCACGGATAATCGCCTTTTGATTTCGGGATCCGCTGCGAATTTGGCTGCGTATTGCTCAAACGTGTCCTGTAATACTCAGCTGATCAACTTAGAACGAGAAAATACGCAACATGCCAAGGAAAGGATCGAAGCAACTGGAATCTGGACAGGAAGTAATACGGCAAGTCACAGGGGAGGCTTTGGGTACTTTTGATTCTTTAGTTAGTGCTAGGTCACCTAGTCCTGTCAGTGCTAGCTCATGTATTACTGAGGGCAATATGGATTGTTAGAATATCGATTTATTTAAGCTAAGGATATTAGACCTAGAACAACAACTATTATCAGCTAGAAAGCAGGATCAGGAGGCAGAAGGTAAGTGTAGACAGAACGAACGTGAGAAGAATGTCAGCGAATGCGACCTATCCGATAGGCCAGGACAAATTAAAATAGGAAGCTCTGCGCCGGTCGCCGAATATAAAACATCAACGCTACCAACGATCGATCTGCCAAAATTAGAACTGACCGTTTTCGGCGGACGACCTGAACGCTACTGCAAGTTCATCAGGCAGTTCGAAACGTTCGTCGAAAACAAGATAACCGACCCCAAGCAAAGGCCTCTCTACCTGACCCATTACTGTCAAGGCCAAGCAAGAGAAGCCATCGATGGGTGTACCACGCTCGAGCCGGAACAAGGCTATACACTAACAAGGAGGATTTTGAGGGACCTGATCGGCCAGCCACTGAAGGTAGCCTGTAATCTAATAGAGGACGTGATGGTAGAGGCCAAAAGAACCAAGGGAGACGTCTATACAATGGCCGACCTGGTGATCAAAATGCAGAACTGTTCAATAGCGCTTGACCGTTTAGGCTACAGGGCTGACCTAGATGCAATGCATACGTTGGAGGGCATAGTCCGCCACCTCTCTCCCGAGCAACAGGGTCGGTGGGCGGAAGAGGCGGAAAGTATAAGCCGAGGCGACCCTGAGGCTAACTTCGAGGACTTGACCGAATACTTGGACAGGCACACCAAGATAGCCGACAGTAGATCTGGCCTACTCATCCGAGACAGTAACCAAGTAAACAAATCTAGCACTAGCCAGGCTCAGACCACCGCTCGCGAACATCCAAAATACCAGCCTTGGACCAATGCACACGCCACTTCATGCGAGGCTATAGCACGTCCAAGTTGCAGGTCTTGTGACGCTAGCCATGGGCTACTGGAATGCCCGAAGTTCATCAACGCCACCATAGACGAACGTTGGGGAATGGCGAGGTAGACAGAAGCGTGCTTTATGTGCCTCAGCACCACGCACCGGGCGGCAGCTTGTCGAACAAAGACCGGATGTGGTCACGAGGGTTGCGTGGGCAGACACCATCGATTGTTACACCAGGCGAGAGAAGCTACACCAGAGAAGAACACCAAGCCCAGTGTGATTTGTTCAACGTCGCGGTCCACCGGTAAACCAGAACGTCTAGGAGTAGTTGCCGTGGGGGTGATGACCCCAACTGGGGTGGTCAAAGCGTTGGTTTTCGTTGACAGTGGATCGGACACTACCCCGGTGAAGGAAAGGTTTGCCGACAAACACCGGTTCGCTAAAAGTACGACGTCACTAGCAGTGAGCACGGTGGGCGGAACACAAGTAATGACTGCCGGCCGGTCGAGGCTACAGCTCATCTTCTTAGACAATAACGGGCAAATTGAATCAACGGAGGCACTTACATTAGCTGACCTCCCGATGCGAGCACCAAGGTCGGTGAACGCAATTTTGACTAGATGGCCCCACCTGCAGGATGTAACCGTTGTAGACTGGGAAGATGATGAATTGGATCTCCTCATCGGCTGCGAAGTGCCAGAGGCACATTTGGTATTTGACCGGAGAGTGGGCAACCGCCAGGTCCCTTGTGCCGTACGCACAGCTCTGGGGTGGATATTTTAGGGTCCAGTAGGGGGACGCGGTTCCGTGAATTACGTATCAGCCGAATTGTACCGCATAGAGTATCAACTGCAGCGGCTGTATGGAAAGGAGTTTCAGGACATCGGATACGAGAGACTTTCGTCGTCTCAAGAGGATCACTTCGCTCTGCAAACAGTGCGGCAAGGAACTGGGGGTCTCAAAAGACAGCTCAAGGTTCCCCTCCCATGGCGCACACCAGCCGACCCCTGGGTTGATAAACTATGCTCTGCAAAGACTACTTCGACCGAAAGAACGCTTCGTTCGAGACCAGGATCTATGGGAACAATATGCCGAATTAATGAAGCGAAACGAAGCTCTCGGCTACGTTGAAAGAGCGCCTGTTACCATCGACCATCGGAAGGGGATCTGGTATCTGCCTCACCATCCGTTTATCAACCTCAAGAAACCCGAAAAACTGCGGGTGGTGTTCGACTGTGCAGCCAAGTTCCAGGGCACGTCCTTAAACGATCGCCTACTACAAGGGCCTGGCTGGACTACGCCACTGATCGAAGTTTTGTGCCGTTTCAGAGTGGGTAGAGTGGCTTTATCAGCCGATATCAGGAAAATGTTTCACCAGGTGAAAATATTGGTAAAAGAACGAGATGCGTTGCGGTTTCTGTGATGGGAAGTGAACCGTCGGGGCACAAGTTCAGAAGCCATGCAGGGAAATGTATTGGCCCCGCTAAACTGCAGTCGAGAACGGAAGTGTGAGGCTTGCCGGGCTTAGAATCATCATAAGTAGCTTTCCAAATGTCTGGTAGATGGCACGATGTTGGCTCCACACTGAAACGTCCACTTGTCAGTGTGACTGCGGGTTTCGAGCGTAGAAGATCCCATCCGCCTCAAGTCTCTTTCACCGATGGACACAGGACGAATTGCTCCTCGGAAAGAGTAGGTGTCTCCAGGCCTCGGCCTAGCTAGATGCAGCTGACCGCGCTTTTGGACACTGACTAGGAAATTCTACACGTTGGACCACTACGTGAGAGCGTTCGAATCCTCCTGTAGCGACTCATGCTCCACCATGGCTTTGATCTCATGCCAGGTTTTGAGACAGTTGGCATAGATCAGGCAAGGAGACACCAGTTGTTGTAGCAAGCCGTTGATGGATTCCACGAACAGCGTTAGGCCTAAGACCGAGTCCCTTGATGCTCCACCGCAAACCTCATCCCACTCAGTGTGACGAAACCTCTTTCACGGAGAAGGACCTCCCAATGTGGAAGTCAGTGATCCACTTGGATAACTGTTCAGCCACTCCTAACGATCCCAAATTAGTGAGCAGGGGGTTTTGCCGTACTCTGCCGAAGGCTGTGCTGGAGCCAGTGTAGATAGCGTCCGTAGATTGGCCCCCTGCTCGCGTCTGAGCCCAGTGTTAATGCGCAGGTAGAAATGAGGACAGGCAAGACCGGCACTTTCGGAAACCATGATGCTGGTGGCTGCTGAGCTTTTGGCTATCTAGGCAGTCGTGCATTTATGTCGAGAGTGGGCATTCCATGAACTTTCCGGCCACACACGTAAGGCCAACTGGGGGGTGGTTGGCAGCTTCTGCCCTTGACCGTCGGGAAGGCGGGGGATTCTTCAAGTCGTATATTAGTCTGCCTCGTTGCATCGAGGAGCCAAACAGGCCTGTGAGTGGAGGCAGGATAATTTCAGCAATCCCTGAAGGACTAAAGGGTGGATCACATCCAGACCAAACGGAACACGCAGCCGAAGCCTGGCAGGGTACCAACATCTCAAGCCATGGACCATCGCCATGACATGTCCAGATTGTGCCACAGTCAATTGCACAAAATATTAAAAATATATTAAGGTCCCCCAACTGTCTTGTGTTGTAAATCATTCAACGGGGAGTCGATGTTCTTCGGTAACCGGCTTACTCGTGAAAACATCCGCTTAGGTCTTTCTGCTTGTGAGTTAAGCTGGAAGAAGGTGAAACACCAGGTTCTGCTTTCCGGGTCATCAGTGAATGGAACGATCTACCAGACGAGATGGCTAGGGACTCCGTGTTATGTTTTAAGTCCGGACCGTTGTTGACCGGAATTTTCCCTGAGAGCAACTAATATAACGTGCATGGGGAAAGGCTGGATGCAGAGTAGGAAGTTAGGGTGGAATCAATAAGGCAGAGGATCGAAGAAAACCTTTTGGAGCTGCAGGACAGTTCTGCTCCACTCCATGAATGCAGAAACAAAAGCAAGCCAGCTTGGTGGAAGCAGAGGGTTAGACGGGCAGGCGAAAAGCGGGACAAAGCTTGGAGAACTTCAAGGCCGCTGGTAGCGAAAGAGCCTGGCTACGGTATGGAAAAGATAGAAATCCAGCAGTGAAAATCCGGTGAGGGGCAAAGGGGACTCTTGAACGGGCCCTGACCAGAGAAGTTAAACAAAACCCAAAAGTTGCCATAGATATTTCTAGCCAAAGGCTTCGCTTTGGAGTGGAGTGGGACCTCTGGCCTAGGGGGATGGGGTGAAATATGCTGTGATGATCAGAACAAAGCACATACCTTCAGCCTGTGTTTCAGGGGTGTACGTATACGTGATGGGGGACAAAAGATATCGACCGAAACGCAAGCGATTGCTCCTGTCCTTCACAATCAGCAAATTGGGGCACGGGAGACAGCGAAATTATCGGAAGGACTTAACATAAATAAGTTAGCTGGGCCTGAATGTATACACCCAGCTCTCATACAACCATTGGCTGCAATGATCAGTCGACTTGTCTGCCGTCTGCACTGTGTCACGCTCAGCCAAGAGGCAATACCATTGGACTGGAAGTTAACTACATTTGTGGCTGTCCTCAAAGAAGAGTCACGGTTGGATAAAGAAAATTACCGCCCTGTAAGCCTCACAGGCATTCTCCGCAAGTGTTCAGAGCGACTAGTAGGGGAATATACATATGAACATCTACTGAGCTGCAGGTTGCTCTGCAAAGCCCATCAGGGGTTTTCGAAGGGCAAATCCTGTCTTCCGAACCTTCCAGTATTCCTAGACGAAGTCACAAACCAGCGGCTCGAGGGAAGGAAGATTGGAGTTTGCTATCTGGCACTTAGCAGGGCCTTTGAGTCAGTCAACCATGACTACTGATGCGGCAACTGAAGATTGGAATTAAAGGGCAAATACGCAAGTGGGTATCAGCCTTCCTGACAAACAGAATGTTTCACGTCAGAGTAGGAACCTGCAGGTCAAATGTAACAGATGTAAACAGCGGAGAATATCACGGGTCCATTTTGGGTCCACTGCCTTTCCTTCTCTACGTAAATGACTTAGTGGAAAGATTGTCACTACGGCTTTTCATTTATAACGGTTATTCCGATCGTGAGTAGCGCGTAGCCAAACTAACGAATCCCAAATTCAGAGCAAGATTGGTTCGCTGATCCTACGGTACTGGGTTAACGACTTATACGCATATAAATATGTACAAACCTCAACTGTACGGTCATAATGTTTAGCAACGAGGACCAGAGTTCAACAAAAGGTCAATGTCAGGTACCACCGTCGCAGCAGTCCGAGTTCGAATCAAAAATATGCCACGGCACATGAACAAAATATAAACAAATGTTCAAACGTAGTGATTGTTGCATGCTGTACTTGTTCCAGGGTCAATAAGGTAAAGAGCATAGTCTCAACGATACAAGTGTGTGGCAACGCTAGGGAGGATTTCCTCACATGTACCGTACATCATTTTCGCTGACGATGTAAAGTTTGTGGGATTAGGAGATGAAAATGAACTAGCGTAGGACCTGAAGCCGGTCTCTAGCTGGGAAAAACAATGGGATATGCCCTGAAAAGGAAATAAGTTTCACATGCCAACCAAAGATTCAGTGGGAGTATTGGTCGTTGGCAAAAATAGACTAATCACGGCTGAGGTGACACAGTCAACAAGGGTCTGGGGAGTCCAAATGTCTGCGGACCTCAAGCCTGCTGAACAGTGCAAACAGTCTGTTCACAAGGTGAGAAGTGCGCCGTTTTGGTTGCATTCGGCCTTTTATTGCAGATCGGTGGAAGTGCTCACACCTACACGCAAGGCGGTACTAGAACCGCCTTTAGAACATTGTGTGCAGGCTCGGGCACCTTTTGTGAAAAATGATGCAGCCTGTCAATTAAAGGCTCAGCCACTAGCCAATCCGATGTTTGAAGGACAACGAGGGATATCGTGTGAACAACGACTGCAGGATATGGGATTCTACTCACCTGGGGAAAAAGGACTAAGGGGAGACCTCACTGGAGCTTTCAAAATCCTGAGGGGTTTATTGGGCTTAAGTGCAATGGACTAATTTGAACAGGCCACTGATCACAGAACGAGAGGAATTAGTATAAAATTGTGGAAGCCACGCTCTAGGTTACATGCGCGAGCGAACTTCTTCAGCAATAGAGTAGTGGGAATGTGGAACAGATTACCGGAGGAGATAGTTAGCGCACAATATGTAAGGCTATTTTAAAAAAGCTGGATGCTAAGCTCGACCAGTTATTCCCGGAAGTAGAATACCAATGAGTACGGAGGAATCGTAGTTTACACTAGGCAGTTCAGTATCCTGTGTCCGTGCCTACGAATTGAGGCATTAAGCCTGATGGAAAGCTGACGCCATGGTTGCCTCTCGCCTGGACGGTGAGAAGAGGATGTAAGACACGTTTGGGAAATGCGCAGCCAAATTCGCAGCGGATCCCGAAATCAAAAGGCGATTATCCGTGAAATTCTACGATACTAGATTATCAAATGAACAATGACACGGAACAGATGCGGACCTCAACTATGCCATCACAAGGACTCAGAAAACGAGAACCGAATTGCGGCGTGCGAGAAAGGAGCACGTGCGTCACGCAGGCCCATAACAAGGATATGACAGAGCAGCGAGCTGGAAGCGAATCAACAAACGTTGGTTCGTAAAAGCAAGCAGTGCATAAACGCAAGTCAATAGGGTAAATAAGTGAGTGATGTTAAGGAAGCATGGAGCTGCAGTGGTTTTTGGGGGATTTTCCACGACCGGTCGTTACACCGCCCACCAAAATCCTCCCGAATCTGAGCAGGATCAAAGGTTTGGAATAGGAGTTCTGATCCTCTCTACCTACCCAGACCCTGCTGTCAGTGCGCGTACCCAATACCTTGTCGTCAACGTTCTACTAACGATCGCACTCGATCCGGTGGCCACACTGACGAGAGGTTACTCTGCGTCGTCCATGAACATGGATGATCGATGGCGGGCTTGAAGGAAGAACATAGGTGCTGTCCTCGGGAAAGCAGTTGTGCCTGGGCTGTATACGTTTGTATGAGTGTGTGTGTGTGTGGATGTGGGTGTCATAGGTGAGGTCGCACTCCGGTACATGGGCAGATGGCAGCGACCATCACTTACCGGAGACATCCTCCATAACGTCAGTGTTCAAAGCGAAACAACCAACCCTTCGGCGAGTTTCGATCAAGGTCATAAAGTATAAACGTGTGTTATGTAAGTGTGATTGGTGAGTGTCTGGGTATGATAGAATCACGGCTACTACTACATATGCCAAGGGCCATTTGCAACGTCAACGAAAAACGGCGAGCACTGCAACGTGTTTGACGGGGGACATGAAGTATAAACGTGAATCATTTAAGTGATTATGCTTTGGGGTTTATGATGGAATCACTGCGTCAGTATTTCGCGAAAGCTTTCGCACATGGGGTTCTTTTTACCCACCTCGATGACGCATGGGTGATAGTCTCCTAAGTTTACATACTGTCTGCTTCTCTACCTTCACTATGCTGGGGGCTGATACTGCGTACGTCGTGGATTAGAGTTCTTTGGGCAGTTTTCATCTTCACAGTCCTTATCATTTCGTCGCAGATACTATGGTTTCCCTAATCACGCCCAAAGGCCAGGTGCCGAAATGCACGTGTTCGTCTGCCATCACCACCACATTCCTAACCTTGAATGGTCTCGTTTTGACGAGCCACTTCTGCCGAGCTTGCATAGCCGGTAGGTTTTCCCGAAGCCATTGCCTGCAAAAACCTTGGCAAGATATTTCTGCTGCTCCCATCCGTGGAGGCAGCTCCCATGAAGTTTCACCGGGCTTTGGGAACCCTCGTTCAACCTTAAGGCCAGTAAGTCGTTCGGGGGTGAGCGCCAGATGGGTGGGGTCGCCTTCGGTTACTCGGACCAGCGGGCTGCAGTTCAAAATTTCTCGATCCCGGTCATGACTAAGCTCCACTCTTCGTCGTCGGGGAGCTGTTGCTCAATGATCGAGAGTAATATTCGCCTGGTGGACTGGATCAGGCTTTCTCATACTCTGCCGTAATGACTGGCCTGCGGGGGACCGAAGTACCATCGAATACACTAGGCCATGGTTCTATTCTGCAGTTCTTCCCTGATCACGTTTTTGTGCCATTGCTGCAGTTTCCGGTGAGCACCCACGAAGTTCGACCCATTATCAGAGTATATATCTGCCTGCATGCCTCTCCGGTTGGTAAAGCGTTGCTAGGCCCGTAGGAGAGTGTCGCTTGTCGTCGAATGCGCATCCTCTAAGTGTACCTCACGTGACTTCATGCACATCGTGATACACCCGTATCGGTCTTCCAGTCTCTTCCCACACTTGATCCACAAGGGCACGAAATAGTCCAACCCGGTGTTTCTGAACGGTCACCAGCCCGGAGTCACTCTTCATTCTGACGGCGGGGCCATGTGTTGTTTGCCCGCTGCGGAATTGCGTCTCCTACAATGTACATAAAGTCGTGTTACGCGTTTTGCAGTCACTCTTCCTCTCAGCAACCAAAGGCGCTTCCGGATGACGCTCGTCATGTTAATTTCCCTTGGCATGTCCCTCCACGGCATGGTCGTGCTGGATCATCAGCTCTATCACAGGTTGTCGAGCCGGCAGCAGTATGGGGTATTTCGTGTCGAAGCACAGGTGGGAGTTGGTCAGCCTGCCATCCACCCGTGGTAGCCAGACCATGAGTCTGGGATTTAACTGCTTCACGTCGCCTCTCAGTGATATTTCCTTGTCGATTGGCCCCACTTCTTCCGCCCTCTCGAGTTCTCGGGTGAAAGCCTCCCGTTGTATCACCTTGAATATATCGTGTTCTGCGGCCCGTAGTTCATCGGGACTTATCGGACCCACTCGTACCAGGCCGGAGGGGCGGGCCCCTTCCATGACTAGCAGATATCTCTTGAACCTGGCCAACCAAAACACTAAACGAAGTGTCCCCGTCCAGGAAGAAAACCTGACCAATCTTGACAGAATGAACGTCGTTTCGACGACTGTGGCCGTCATCACTACCCACTTGATCTCCGGTTCCAATTTGAGAAGGGGTTTTGATTCGCACACCGGCCAGTCCTGTCAAGTCATCTGCAAGAATTTCGGTCCTTCCGTCCACGTGTCCAGTTGCCGGAAGTTTGTCGCACCCCGTGAGCACAGACCGGCTGGGTTAGCTCCAGACCTGAAGTGCTTCAACTGGTTCGTGGCCGTTTCGTCGTGGATGATCGTGAGTTTGTTAGCAACGAATGTACTAAAGGGCTCCTAACATTGTTAATGTAGCACAGTACTATCTTGGAGTCCGTCCAGAAACTAGCTGACCGAATGTAGAAGTCGAAACATCTCTTTACTGCTCGTACCGCCCCGACTGCCAACACGGCTGCGCTGAGTTCAAGGCGCGGGATCGAAATCGACTTAGGCGGGGCAACGCGGGCTTTGGCTAACAGGATCCTCGTAGTATATTGTCCATCTCCTGTGCACCGTCGTCTGTACACCACCTCTCCGTAACCAACCTCGGAAGCTCTAGAAAAAGGGTGTAGATCTCCTGCCCGTGTTGCATGACCAGGGGGAAAACATCGTGGAATCCGTACGTACCCCAGTTTCTTTAAGGTGTTTAGAAATTCTTCCCAGTCCAGCCGGTCTTCTCGGTCCAGTGGCTGGTCCCAACCGACTTTCCCACCGCAGATCCTCTGCATCAAGATCTTCCCAGGTACCAGCGAGGGAGAGATGAAACCGAGCGGACCGAGCAAACTAGAGACCGCCGAAAGTATGCCACGACGGGTTACTGGCAGCTCGGGAAAGTTTAGCTCGAAAACAAAGCAGTCCGTTTCCGCGTTCCATTGCATTCCTATAGTGCTTTCGATAAGGAGTGAAGAGCCGTCCAAATATCTTACACTTTCGGCCCTCTCGTGGTGCGGGAAGACTTCGTGCAAATCTGAAGAGTTCGACACCCATTTCGTAGGATGGAAGCCACCCTCTTCTAATAATTTTTTAGGCCCCTGAACTGCCTTAGGGAAGATTCTGCATTATCGAATGACCCAAGATAATCGTCCACGTGTACGTTTCTTCTTACGCTATCTAACACCGACCAGTGGACCAAATCTCTACTTTTGTTCGCTGATTCTCGCAAAGAATAGTTCACGCAAAACGGTGATGATACGGCTCGGAACGGGTGGGTGGTCATCATATAACTTATCGCTGCGTTTTCCCGTTTGTCATTTTGCTACTAAAGAAAACCCAAAGCATCTCGTTCTTTTACCAATATTTTCACCTGGTGAAACATTTTCCTGATATCGGCTGATAAAGCCACTCTACCCACTCTGAAACGGCACAAAACTTCGATCAGTGGCGTAGTCCAGCCAGGCCCTTGTAGTAGGCGATCGTTTAACGACGTGCCCTGGAACTTGGCTGCACAGTCGAACACCACCCGCAGTTTTTCGGGTTTCTTGAGGTTGATAAACGGATGGTGAGGCAGATACCAGATCCCCTTCCGATGGTCGATGGTAACAGGCGCTCTTTCAACGTAGCCGAGAGCTTCGTTTCGCTTCATTAATTCGGCATATTGTTCCCATAGATCCTGGTCTCGAACGAAGCGTTCTTTCGGTCGAAGTAGTCTTTGCAGAGCATAGTTTATCAACCCAGGGGTCGGCTGGTGTGCGCCATGGGAGGGGAACCTTGAGCTGTCTTTTGAGACCCCCAGTTCCTTGCCGCACTGTTTGCAGAGCGAAGTGATCCTCTTGAGACGACGAAAGTCTCTCGTATCCGATGTCCTGAAACTCCTTTCCATACAGCCGCTGCAGTTGATACTTTATGCGGTACAATTCGGCTGATACGTAATTCACGGAACCGCGTCCCCCTACTGGACCCTAAAATATCCACCCCAGAGCTGTGCGTACGGCACAAGGGACCTGGCGGTTGCCCACTCTCCGGTCAAATACCAAATGTGCCTCTGGCACTTCGCAGCCGATGAGGAGATCCAATTCATCATCTTCCCAGTCTACAACGGTTACATCCTGCAGGTGGGGCCATCTAGTCAAAATTGCGTTCACCGACCTTGGTGCTCGCATCGGGAGGTCAGCTAATGTAAGTGCCTCCGTTGATTCAATTTGCCCGTTATTGTCTAAGAAGATGAGCTGTAGCCTCGACCGGCCGGCAGTCATTACTTGTGTTCCGCCCACCGTGCTCACTGCTAGTGACGTCGTACTTTTAGCGAACCGGTGTTTGTCGGCAAACCTTTCCTTCACCGGGGTAGTGTCCGATCCACTGTCAACGAAAACCAACGCTTTGACCACCCCAGTTGGGGTCATCACCCCCACGGCAACTACTCCTAGACGTTCTGGTTTACCGGTGGACCGCGACGTTGAACAAATCACACTGGGCTTGGTGTTCTTCTCTGGTGTAGCTTCTCTCGCCTGGTGTAACAATCGATGGTGTCTGCCCACGCAACCCTCGTGACCACATCCGGTCTTTGTTCGACAAGCTGCCGCCCGGTGCGTGGTGCTGAGGCACATAAAGCACGCTTCTGTCTACCTCGCCATTCCCCAACGTTCGTCTATGGTGGCGTTGATGAACTTCGGGCATTCTAGTAGCCCATGGCTAGCGTCACAAGACCTGCAACTTGGACGTGCTATAGCCTCGCATGAAGTGGCGTGTGCATTGGTCCAAGGCTGGTATTTTGGATGTTCGCGAGCGGTGGTCTGAGCCTGGCTAGTGCTAGATTTGTTTACTTGGTTACTGTCTCGGATGAGTAGGCCAGATCTACTGTCGGCTATCTTGGTGTGCCTGTCCAAGTATTCGGTCAAGTCCTCGAAGTTAGCCTCAGGGTCGCCTCGGCTTATACTTTCCGCCTCTTCCGCCCACCGACCCTGTTGCTCGGGAGAGAGGTGGCGGACTATGCCCTCCAACGTATGCATTGCATCTAGGTCAGCCCTGTAGCCTAAACGGTCAAGCGCTATTGAACAGTTCTGCATTTTGATCACCAGGTCGGCCATTGTATAGACGTCTCCCTTGGTTCTTTTGGCCTCTACCATCACGTCCTCTATTAGATTACAGGCTACCTTCAGTGGCTGGCCGATCAGGTCCCTCAAAATCCTCCTTGTTAGTGTATAGCCTTGTTCCGGCTCGAGCGTGGTACACCCATCGATGGCTTCTCTTGCTTGGCCTTGACAGTAATGGGTCAGGTAGAGAGGCCTTTGCTTGGGGTCGGTTATCTTGTTTTCGACGAACGTTTCGAACTGCCTGATGAACTTGCAGTAGCGTTCAGGTCGTCCGCCGAAAACGGTCAGTTCTAATTTTGGCAGATCGATCGTTGGTAGCGTTGATGTTTTATATTCGGCGACCGGCGCAGAGCTTCCTATTTTAATTTGTCCTGGCCTATCGGATAGGTCGCATTCGCTG
This sequence comes from Fasciola hepatica, assembly GCA_948099385.1. NCBI lineage: Eukaryota > Metazoa > Platyhelminthes > Trematoda > Plagiorchiida > Fasciolidae > Fasciola > Fasciola hepatica. Next base: position 664,689 of record CANUEZ040000112.1, on the reverse strand, counting down.
ACATTCTTCTCACGTTCGTTCTGTCTACACTTACCTTCTGCCTCCTGATCCTGCTTTCTAGCTGATAATAGTTGTTGTTCTAGGTCTAATATCCTTAGCTTAAATAAATCGATATTCTAACAATCCATATTGCCCTCAGTAATACATGAGCTAGCACTGACAGGACTAGGTGACCTAGCACTAACTAAAGAATCAAAAGTACCCAAAGCCTCCCCTGTGACTTGCCGTATTACTTCCTGTCCAGATTCCAGTTGCTTCGATCCTTTCCTTGGCATGTTGCGTATTTTCTCGTTCTAAGTTGATCAGCTGAGTATTACAGGACACGTTTGAGCAATACGCAGCCAAATTCGCAGCGGATCCCGAAATCAAAAGGCGATTATCCGTGAAATTCTACGATACTAGATTATCAAATGAACAATGACACGGAACAGATGCGGACCTCAATTATGCCATCACAAGGACTCAGAAAACGAGAACCGAATTGCGGCGTGCGAGAAAGGAGCACGTGCGTCACGCAGGCCCATAACAAGGATATGACAGAGCAGCGAGCTGGAAGCGAATCAACAAGCGTTGGTTCGTAAAAGCAAGCAGTGCATAAACGCAAGTCAATAGGGTAAATAAGTGAGTGATGTTAAGGAAGCATGGAGCTGCAGTGGTTTTTGGGGATTTTCCACGACCAGTCTTTACATGCGGCCAGTTCCGCTTCCGTTTTTCAGCCAACTGAAGGAATAAATGCGTTTATGTAATGAAATGGAAGGAATTTATAAAGTCTTAGTAGTGGGTGCCGAACTCCGTGCATACCACCGAAAGAATTCGGGGCGCTCGATTGGCCCCGGGCCACTATCAGTCCTCTGCAACCTGACCTGATCTAATCCTATCTGCATTTTTTTCCTTATACCTGTTACTCCCCGTCTTCACCTCTACTCTCCGCTCTCAGCCAAAGTACCATTTTATCCCCGTTGCATCTCGCCCACCCCTGTTGATGCCTTGAGCCAAAAGCTGCCGTATGAATGATCCTCTTGGATGGGGGAACGACCTGGGCAAGGACCCAGTTCATGGCCTTGGGGTTTTAACCGCACACACGATTTGCGGACTCGATTCCCGCCCAGCGAAAGGAGACGCAAAACGATAGTAATTGATGGGTTTTAGTAATTATATTAGTTACCCTGTATAAATGACAGGAGAAGGGAGACTGAACGAGCTAATGGCCAGAGCTGATGAGCTGGAGCGCGCCTTGCCATTTGTTAAGTAGCGTGAAGTAAGTTTCGATGAGCTCAACTTTTACGGTACCAGGGGGACTTAAACAAATCGGATTTCAAGCAACCAGTCGATTGAAGGAACCGAGGCCAGACCGAATTCTTGACCTATTGGAAAGCCTGGTCAACGTTTGCGAAGCCAATTCCGTACCTCAATGGATGACTGGTGAGGATCACCCAAATGTCCTAAAGGGTTTCTATGATAGGCTGATGTGTCCGACCGAAGGAGATTATAATGCCGCACTGGTTAAATGGGGTCCGGATGAGTGAAAGTACTTGGAAGTACTTTTGTCCTGACTATAAGCCACTTTGTGTGACTGAGAAAAAAGATTCGAAAGAGAAGATTGCCTATAGCTAGAGGAGGGCCTGGCACCGGGGTTGGTCGCTTTTGGCGAGCGGTTGTCAATCCTTAGTAAGGCTAATTGAAAATACCTATTCGTAAACAAGGCGCGCCTAAGCCTTAATCTCGAGATTGCATTTTGATGAGTTTGGTGTCCGCGAAGCCGCTACAGTTTGGTCGCTCTCATGACGGCGAGCCGGGTCATAACATTGTTCCTCAGCGGATCCGAATAAGATAAACGAAAATGTAGTAGAATGAAACTCAGAATTTGTGGCCCGGTGGGACTCAACCGACAAATGCTAGTGCAAGAACCTGGACTGATCTATTGGCCAGATCCTCAAGACATGCACACCAAGTCCTGTGCAAACTGAACTGAACTGAACTGAACTGAACTGAACTTAACTGACCCAACCTAAACTCCCGAGTACTCTTTTCCGGAAGTGAACAGCAAACATGACAAAAGACCCCAGAAAACCCGAAAACTATGTACGCCAGGCTCATCAACCCTCGCGACTCCAGGTGAGACCTCTATATCTTGTAATGTGACGTGGCTGTTTGAACGCGCCAAATAGTCTCAGTTGCTTGTGAGGCGGTCCCGTCCCCCCCGTCCACATTATGATGGCTGTGGATGCACAGGGGAACGAGATTGGGTATGCGATGCGGATTTGCGTACATTTTGTCGCCCATTTTTAGAAAGCTGTTTGTAGGTGGGCTACACCAATCAACCACCAATGGTACCTTTCACAACCTTCTTGTTAAGTGGAAATTGTAGAGTCTCTCAAATCCTATTTCTCCAAATTCGGAGACATCGAGGAATCTGTCGTGATGATGGATAATCGAACTGGACGGTCTAGAGGATTCGGATATATCAAATTTAAGGAAAATACTTCTGTTGATTCAGTACTTTCTCAGAAGCCTCATGTTGTGGACCATAAAGAAGTCGATCCTAAGAGATGCAATGTAAACATGAAGGGGAAGGTAGGTACTATTTTCTACCTATCTACGTTCTGTCCAGAATCGGCGTAGTTTAAAAGTGTTCGTCGGAGGGCTTGCTTTCGAGCACGACGAGGCTACGATTCGCAGTTTTTTCTCGAACTTCGGCAGGGTAACCGATGTTAATCTCCTTACTAGTCCCAATAAACAAAGGCATCGAGGCAAGTCAGTTGTGATGTAATTCTGTCAAGAAACTCTCGTTTGCTGGCAGATTTAGGGTTTTTATTTGGCTGATGTGTTTCTGTGATGGGTTCTGATGCCGTTCGAGATTTTATTATACTCCTAAAACATGCGATTACTTTCCTAGAAGACTTTTTATGGTTGCACCAAAGCTGTTTATGATTCTGATTATGCGAGGTCGTTTTGACGTTGGGCCACAATGGACAGAAAAAATCCCTAATCCATTCAGACACCGACGATCTTAATTTCTTTCCTAAGGGAGGTGGGTTTGCACGGTCATGACCATAATAAGGGTCATATAATGGTACGCTGTTGTGCATCCTTGGGAAATGGAAGTGTTAGAGAGATCCGTAAATAACGAAGCGGAAACAACCTGGTCGGATCAAGTAAAAAAAGCGGCTACGTCTAAAAACGTGAAATCGGATGCGATATTTTTTAGTAGCCTAAATACTCACCACGCTAATGAAAGCTTTGCCCGAAGGCGTATTTGCATTTAATTCAGTTTGATGGTTGTTGCATTTTCACTTTCCTATTTTTAGCGTCTTGCATTATTCCTAGTTTTGCCGCCAGAAAGCTCAACGGAACAAATTTACTGTCCTGTTGATAACAACGTTACCAGGTTGAACAGAGTATCACATGTTCCAGTTGTTTCTCTTTTGATGGCCGAGCATGCACTGCAGCATGTAGACCATTTTCACTGCAGAGTATATAAACCGCTCGCGAGTATAGAACGCAGTTCGGTGGTTAGCAGTTTGTTTGCAACATTGGTGGCACCTAGTGGAGTAGTCGTAGGCAGACGACTGAGACAAAGAGCGAAATGGAGCAGTGCCGATGGTAATTTACTGCATCAGGTGCTCAGTTTTGATAGGTTACGTTGATTAAGACGCGTTGCCACTCCCCGTCGTTTTTTTACTGTTTTTTGTCTCAAATGTCCGTGGTCAGTCGGCAGCACTAAAGAAAAATTAGGAATACTCAACGGTTTTCTTCAATTTTCCGCCACAAGGTTTTTAAACTTTCAGTTGGAGATATTGATTGTTCACTTGCGTTATTCACAGCTGACTGTCCGGACCGCGATAGCTGGTAGAGCATCTGCTCGGTATGCCGAGGGTCGCCGGTTCGATTACGGTTCGTGGCGTCGGACTTTTCGATGCGAAAAATGCAAGTGGATTTTCCATTACATAAGATACTGATTCTATTGATAGGCCATAATAGATGGACAGGCCGTGCACGACAATAAACCAGGAAACAGCGGAGTCATTGTTACTCAGACAAATCAGTTGTATGCAGAATAGTGTAAACTCAAAAGGTATTGCAGTGACATTGGGTCCTGTTAGTGAACATACAACGCAAGTAGACAACTACTGTGACCCACGAGTTCTTTCCCGTGATCTCAATAGACAACCGCACTTGACCTACGATCGTGGTTCGTATCACATCAGCCCGCAAAAAAGCCAACACAACACGTCAAAACGACATTCTATTTACAAGGTATTCATACGTATTTAAAACTCGAATGGGACATTTTCGAATTCAGCCGTCCAGTCAAGTCTTTGTCTTGACGGGCTGACTGGTAACCGGCCAGTTCCAACTATTGCTTATTAATCCGATTTGTGTCGATTATAGGGTAGGCGATCCGGCCTAGCAGGCTCGACTGACTTAATTATTTTCGGCAAGGGCTTTTATTGCAGCTTCTTAACACTCCCTTTTTGGTTGGTCATTATAATTTCGACGACTAGAATCCAATTGCAGTCGTACAGTGAGTTCGAGCAGGCCGGCGGCATGGTAGTAGCTCTTTCCCCGGTTCGTTGGTTTATGTTTTCAGTGATGACAGTTTGAACGTATCCAAAAAAATTTCTACCGGAATTACTTGTTTTTATGTTGGTCTCGGGGTCTCATTGCATCGTTTGTGCAGCTGGTTTTCATGGTGTGTCCACATTCCATTATCTCTCTCTACTTCGTAAAGTTGGATGCCCCTCTGACTGGTTATTACAGCGACGGTCCAATGCGAATTCCTCGCTATGTAGTCCTTTGCACAGATTGAAGCACCGAAGCGAAAGCCATGTTTCTGTCTCGTCGATCGCTTTTTTGTTTTATGGGAATAGGGCGTTGTGGATAATCTTCATTTTTCGACGCATTAGTATTTCAGTCCGGGGTACACCCCATGGAGTGTTGGCGTTTGGTGTTATCCGGTACAGAAATATAAATTTCTGGATAATTTCATCTGTGGTCCTTTTCTCTTTTGACTCGAGTAATGCCCGTTCGAATGTATCCACAAAGCGTTCTGCCTGTCCGTTAGATTGTGGGTAGTACGGCGGTTAGAATGCGTTCACTGTTGAGTTTCTGGCGGAATTCGCGAATAACTGCCGGTGTGAACTAAGATCCGTTGTCGGACACTATTTGGTCGAGTAGTCCATGCTGTGCAAAAAATCGACGGAAGGCTGCTGTTTTTCCATGCAAAGTGGCGGGGTTGACCGGCACAATTTGTGGCCATTTTAAGGGGGCATCGACAACCAAGAGATAGGATGTATCGTCAGTGAGTCCAGTAAATCAGCATAGAGTCTTGACCAGGGGTGTTCTGGGGCTGACCATTGAACTGGTGTTTGGCGTGGCGGCGTCTTTGATGCTTGTTGACGACACGAGCAACGACGAACTACACTGGTGATGGCATCATCCATTCCGGGCAAGTATGTGTAACTTCTGGGTATTGCTTTCATCAACTTATTCCCAGATAGCCGGTATGAAATTGTCTCAGTATGATGCGCCGTAATGAGACTGGAACCACTACTTTGCGGGTTGATATGGGACATGTGTCAACAACGGAGAGAGATTCACGACGGCGGTAAAGGTTTAGCATGTCTCCATATTATATTCTCAGGCTATGAAATTTGAACAAATGCAGTGGCTTGATGTACAATCGGGTTGTGTTTAGTAACCTCGTGAACTTGCTCCAAGGTGACAGGCATGGTACGAACAGTGTTTGATAGTGCCTCGATAATGACATCCTCAGTTGTGATGGCTGCGATAACGGCTTCGTCGTCGTCCCGTGATGATTTGTTATTGTCCACTGTTTTCCGGAATCGTATTTCAAAATCGTAGCCGGGCGTTACAGGCGACTGGCAGAATAGACTGAAATGTTATTTTTGATCTGAAAGTGATTGATAGTGATTTTTGGTCCCTGAGAAGCGTGAAATGACGGCCATGGGTCAATTCGTGGAGCACTTTGGTATCGAAAATAGTACCAAGGGCTTTCCCAATTTGGCTATGGCTTCTTTCGACAGACTTCAATGTGCGGGACACGTGAGCCACGGCTTTCTCCGTTCAGTTGGGAAACACATTGGAAATAACGGCACCAGTACCATGGTCAGAAGCATCGACTGTCACAATTATCGGCATTATTGGATTGTAGTTTGTTAGCAAAATATCCGATGTCAGTATCCGCTTTGGTCGGTCAAATGGTTTTTGGCTCTTTTGAGACCGACACGGGATAGTCCATTCGTAGGCGTTGGTTAAGTGGTGCCCGCAAACGATGTAATTCTGACAAAAGCACTGTAGTAACTAAGAAGTTCCAGAAATAATCGGGGCATTCGTTTTATTGCTCGTATATATTTTCGGGTCTGGATGGTGACCATAAGCGCCAAATAGAAACCTGAGTTACTTGACTGTTTCCAAGCTGAATCGGCATTTCTCGACGTAATTGAGACCCGAATTTTTGGATGCATCGTAAAACTTCATCCTAGCAGCTGTTTCTTTCGTCGTCAAAACGTCCGGTCACAATGATATCAACCAATTATGTGGCCGTTCCCTCTAATCCTACAAGCGTGGTATCAATTGCACGTAGTAGTTTTAACTCCTAAAGGCAGGCGCGTGAATTGGTGCGGTCCATGGCGATTGTTATTCGTTAGCAAGTGTTGAAATTAGGGTGTGACTTCGATTTGTAGGTGGGCTTCGGCTAGATTCAATTTAGCGAATAGGTGCCGCGTTCAGTATTGTGAAGGTGTCCCCTAGAACGAGTAGTGGATAACAGTCGAAGTCTGGAGTGGCGTGAAGACCTGAAGATAAATCAGTGCAAAGTCTCATGGTTCCGCTTGGTTTTCTTACGACGATTGACGCGGCCCATTTTGAGAACGTCAAAATTCCAAGGTCCTCAGTACGTTTAAGTTCTTGATCAACGAATGGTAGGGCTGTATATGGCACTGGGCGTTTGGGACGGAACACCAACTGACTGTTCTGTTTGAGTTGTAGCGTAGCTTGGTATTGTGTGCACAGGCTTAGGCTTTCTTGGAAAACAGTGACGAATTGTTGGATCAGTTGGTCTGTTGATAAAGCTGCAGACGTTGCTCGCATTTGGCCGCAAAAACTGTTGGTAGGAAAGTCATTTTGATCGGGTTCGTCAACCCCGTCAGCTCCCAGTAGGTTAGTTTTGGATTTGGAGATGAAGCAGATCGCAGAAACTGTCCCGTCTCGTAAAGTTACAATACACTGGAGTTGGCCGATAATCTTTGAGGAGCTGCAGCAGGCACTAACTGCGGTCAATGAAATAGACTGGTTTTTCGGCCGGCCGATGGTTGTCCGTGTGTCTTCTGACATGTCAGAGATGTCAGGCGCAGTGCCTAGTTGGAGGCGGATGTAGTGACCGTTGATCCGAATATTTACAAACTTCCGACGTTCCGTTACCTGCAGCCACGACCGTAGGAGTAAACGGACTGACCAGCATTGGCATGTGGTTTGGGTAGGTTGAATATTCGTTTTTCCTGGAATCTTCTGTGTCAACAAATGTCATCCTTGTGTCCGAATTACAGACAGCGTTGTTATTGGTTGCACCTGAATGGGCAAAATCTGTGGAAGTGCCAGGCACCACAGTGTCTTCACGGAGAGCGTGGCGAAACTATGCTCGTCCCGAAATTTTGCTGTCCTTCGGTTGTAAATCAAGAGCGACTAGGATCGGTATTGAGTTGTAGGTTTTTTTTAATGTCCCACGTACATACGCTTTATAGTTAGCACAAACAAGGGAATGTATTGGAACCGAGAGGTGGAGGCGACAACCGACCAGAATCTAAATACAAGCATTAAATAACCCTCAAAACGTTAGCAGTAACCAATTAACAGTATTCAGAATATATAGTCCGTTCACACTTGTAAACTGATCAGTGGTCGATAAACAAGAATAGGAAAACCAGGTCAATTCTGACCAATTACGGGAAGCATACGAAACAAAAGTTAACCAGATTAAAATAACTCAGAAAGTTGCATCGATATATATATATATCTATATATATATATATATATATATATATATATATATATATATATATATATATATATATATATATATATATATATATATATATATGGATCAAGCTTATTGCCAACAAAGCAACTTTACCAACAACACTACAAAGCAACGGGAAGGATTAGGTACGGCAGGGTGGGAGAAAGCGCTTGACAGCCCCATGGTCTTGGCGAGTGCTGATTGCGTATGTAAAGGGTGTGCCCCTCCCACAGTCCAACACCCGGTATACCATCCACCCCCTGTCTAAAGTGCTACTAGGAACATCCTCAATTTCTATTTTCATTTTTTATTACATGCTTGCGCACGAGTGCAGTGGAAGGGGTATATACCACAGCCACGAAGGCCCACTGCACTATTAACGATGACCGACAACCTGACCCAGAGACCTGGAGTGACGGAGAGCCGCAGAGGTCCCTACAGGTCACGCGTAGATGCAAGAGAGAGGGTTATGGGACAGCCTTGTCATACCCGTGATATGACGGTACAACCTTTTTAGGGATCGCCTTTGAAAAGTACTACGGTGCTAAATCAACTGTCAACCGTTGAGTATTTCATCCATGCATCAAAAGCGAGCATGAAGCTCAGCTTGTTTCTCGCGGAACTGCTTCTCATGCGCATGGTGCAGTCTGCGAAAAAACCACGCTAACAGGTTCATCACGGATAAGACGAGACTAATATCGTTGTGGTTGGCGCAGTCACCACGAGCTCCTGAATCTGGATACAACAACCGGTTCTCTCCATAGGAGGAAAATTATAATATAAATTCCAATTCTGGAAGACAAAATATTGAGTTTCCCATCGAGTCTCACCTCATAATCTTTTGTCACATAAGGAGTCTGTCATTTTTTGATATCCCCTCTCACAGCTCTTCGCCAAGGGGCGATTCTGTCATGATAGACTGTAGGACGTGTATGACAAGCCATCAAAGAGGCATTTTCCCCGTGTTTAAGATCCCACTGCTGACTGTCATTTTCACATTTAGTTTCCAATACGCCCGGCTGTTTCCTATCAATGATACTGATGAGATGGAACAGTTTGCGTAAGCTTCCTTTGGCTGATGCATGCTTCGTCTCCAACGGAAATCAGAGCACAGAAGTGTGAAAAAACAAATGAACCACCTTCAGTGCAAGTTGAAACCACTAGATTTCGTGATTTGTGCGTAGACTTCAGGTTCGTTATGCTTGCTGTTAGCCGTAATCTACCGAGACACGCCTGAAGGTGCAGAAAATCAACAGACTTCCAAGGTTTCGCGACACAGTGTCAGGTCACAGCTCATCATGCGAGAATAAAGGATTATTGGTTAGTCGCCATTGTTGATTAAGTTTGTCTGTCGGGGCTGCTATCAGCCCTTCCGGTGGGACGATCGAAGAAGTCGTGACAGCTTAACATAATGTCATCGTCTCCAGCACGTGCATATCAGCCTCATATCAAATACTCGGATTCCACATAAGTATTCTGATACGATCGGAAATCGTGGGTGGAGTCCCACCATCTGTAGTTTTTTGTGATGTGGTTGATGCAGTACTAGTGCTAAGTAGAACAGAAACACCAGATAGCATGCCAGAATTTGGAGTGTCTGGAGCTCGTACGGTTAAGAAACCCGTTTTTACACGAATTCCGAATGACAAAGGCGAAACTCAGGGGCTTCCTAAATGCGTCTCCTTTAATGCTTGATTTAAAAGCGACATTCGGCTCAGTCGATCGCATAGTTTTCTGGCACTGCCTCGTTAAAAATTATGCCAGAGAACTTCCCTTTTCCAATAGGTTAGGGTGGCTGGGACGTGCTACGCATGCCCATTGGCAGACTTCTTCGATGTACGCTGTTCTCCGAAGCAAAACGTGGTTGGAAGGTAGGTCGAGGTGGTCAGTCTACGGCATGGAAGAAAGGTATGAAAACCTAGGCCAGTGTACTTGGCCAAGTGGTGGAGTGTGTTAGACTTTCATGTTGGGTCCACGAGACCCACTTATCAAACGGTTAGAAACACTAAGTGATATGGCTAGGTGTCGCGGCCAGTAGCGTATTTGCATTCGAATTCTTTCCTTGTCTTCGTGATTTCCGCTTAGTATCTTGCTTTCGGCTCTTTCTCACTTCATTCTTCTATTCTTTTTGCCGTTGACTCGACGATACTGGAAAGAAGCAACCAAAACCAGAGCACAGAAGTGCAAAGTTATTGGCTGAATAAAGTGAAAGGAGCTGAACTTGGGTGCTCAGGTCGTGAGGTTCGGGCGCACTGAGCTCGGCTGCTTATAAGGGTTCTTCAAGGATGAAGCAAGCCGACCCTGAGAATCGATGGCAGCTGGGGCAACCAATCAGTCGGCGGGGAGGAACACGTTTGACACAGATATATCATGGCGCGAGGAGATCTAAATTCAAATGGACAATTAAATAAGTAATTTGAATAATCCGAAAAGTAAAATTTTTTCGGGGAAGATATCACTATTGTAATCTGCGCCTCAGTAATGGGAAAACTGAGCCATCTCCCAAACATAGTATCGCAAATAATCTTCAGTCTCGTGATTCCCATTTTACCAAGCCTCGTCAGCCTCCTAATCCTAGCTCTTTTAACGTGTATGCACTTATACAGGCCGGGCAGCAGGCGCGCTTAGCGCTCATAGTGGACTGGCGATTGATGTCTGCTGCGTCTGTGAAGCGTGTATGCAGGATTCGAGCATTGTGATTCAACTAACCGCTCCTGGTGTCTCAACGAGGTATTTCGTGCATACTTCAGGAGACGAAACAGCTAGAGTTCCGGGTCAGTGTGGTGTAGGAACAATCGTGACGGACAAGGCTGGAACTGCCCTCTTAGATTGGATAGCAGTTAGTAGTCGTTTATGTGCTGCAAGACTCCAGGGGTCAATTGCCGTTCGAAAGGATAGCTGTGTTAAGTGCAGCTTGTTTGTGATTTCGGTATACGCAGCTATGATACACAGAAGGATGAGTTCTATGATGACCTCTCCACTCTCGTTCGCCGGAGCATAGGCTCCAACATTGTAGTTCGAGCTGGTGAGTTTAATGCGCAAGTTGGCAAACTTATTGCTTGTTTAGGTGAGCGTTGTGCCTTAGCCGCTTAGCGCACAGATATCGAGGATAAGCTTCTCCGGTTTTGTAGAGACAGTTGGTTATTCCTGTTGAGTACTGATTTCCGATACAGCTCGTGTCATACACCGATGTGGCGCCCCAACTCTACAGGTACTCTGAGTCAGATTGATCATATCGCATTAAGCTACCAGTGGCGCAGTTCTGTTCAGAACTGTAGATCCTAATGGTCCACGTACGTGGAATCGGGCTGTTCAAGGTCGCCGCATGCTGCATCGTGGCTTTTTAGAACGGGTCTGCGTTAGACGTTGACACCGATTGCTTGTGCTACAATTAAGTGGGGCAGAATTCCCTCGAATTGGAGCAAGAAAAGAAGTGGAAGGAGCTGCTCCATTTAGCAATTACCGGGCTATACGTACTCCACTCTAGGCAAAAAAATAGACCTCAGATATACTCTAAATGAAACCGAAAGATACCCAAAATAGATCGCACTGAAAATCCTCACAGACCCGCTGCTACCGAGGTAGGTGAAGTGGTCGACAACTGACAGCACCTCCCCATCGAGCGTCAAGCTCGGAATTGTTGACGTCCAGTCTTGTAACATCACTTTACACTTTGAAGGTGCAAAGCGCATGCCGAATGGAGCTACAGCTCGTGAGAGTCCATCTAGTGCACGTTGAGCATGTTCCGTGGATTCGAACAAGCAGGCAATGTCGTCCGTGTAATCTAGGTCACATAGCTTTTCACTATACTTTAGTTCGACGTCTACGTCCTGAAGATTTTGCAACACACTCCATTATTTCGTCCATGACGAAGTTGAACAGGAATGGAGACATGGGACATCCCTGTCGAACACCACTGGTCGTTTCGAACCGACCGGATAGTTCATCGTAAACCCTTACACGGCCAGAAGTATGAGAATACAATGATCTCTCAGTAGGTTCACGAACTTCTGGGGCATACCTTTTCGATGAACAACACTGAAAAGCGCTGTTCGATCAACTGAATCGAAGGCGCCTTTCAGGTCTAAGAAAACCATTATTGTCGGTCGGCGGTGCTTGTGACGCGTTCCAAGTAGTCGGCGAAGAGTAAAAATCTGGTCGATGCATCCTTGACCTGGGCGGAATCCAGCCTAGTGTTCGCGGGCATTCCTCTCGCGAGTGGGCGTAAGGCGGTGCAGTATAATCGAGGCTAATACTTAGGTGACTATCGGAATTAAGCTAATCCCACGATGATTACCACAGTCATTGCGTATTCCCTTCTTGAAGATGGGAACAATCAATGACTCGCTCCATATTAACAGAATACGCTCCTCCTTCCAAATGTCACAGAGCAAAACGGTAAGTGACTTTATCAACGCCCTACCACACAGTTTGAAAAGAACTGGGGGAAGTTCGTCGAGACCTGTCGCTTTACCCCGCCCTAGTAATCGAATACATGACTCTACTTCTAATTCCGACGGGGGCTCAAGTGATATCACCCGAGGAGTCGCAGTTGTTGACACGGGAGTAACTAGACTAGCGTGCGGTCAGCTAAACTGTTCCTTGAAGTATGCGGCCCAACGGTTAAGCCTTTGCTGTTTGCTATGGATGGGTTCTCCATGTATATCGCAAATCGTTTCACTTACCTGGGTTCGCCGTCCACCGGTGTCACGAATAAGTTTGAACAGTCTTTGACCGTTATTTGAAGCAGCTGCTATTTCCATTTCTTCGGCTACCTTGACCCACCAATTTTCGCGATCATTCGTAACTTGTTTCTGTAGATGCTTTCGTATCTTATTCATCTCCGGACAGTTCGGGACCTGACGCTTTTGCTTCATTATACTAGGCGATTCTTGCGAGACCCAGTGTCTTTGATGGAGATCGGATCTAGGACCACATGCAAAACCTGCTGCAACGCGCATCGCCTACTGGATATGGGCCCGATGCTCATCTACATTACTGTTCGTCGTAGATCCTAGCTCATGTGCTCACTTCTGTTCATAACGGGTGCGTACTTCTGGATCACACAAACGTTGCACGGCTATTCGGGTTTGCGGTTTGCGACGATTACCATGGAGCTGGAGAGATAATCGCATTAAAACTAATGCATGGTCTGACTCTACGTGCGTGGACCAGTAAGATCTACAGTTCTGAACTGAACTGCGCCACCGGTAGCTCACGGCGATATGATCAATTTGACTCAAAGTACCTGTAGAGTAAGAGCGCCATGTCGCTGTGCGGCGCGAGCTGTGTCGCAAGATGGTTCTAGACAAGAACAATCGATTGTCTACACAAAACTGGAGAAGCCTATCCCCGTTATCTGTACGCTCAGCAGGTAAAGCACAACGACCACCTAAACAAGCTTCTGACACACTAAGTTTGCCAACTTGTGCATTGAAGTCACCAGCTAGCACTACAATGTCAGAACCCTTACTGCTGCTAACGAGGGTGGCGAGTGCATCATAGAACTCATCTTTCTGCAAGTCTGAGCTGCAGTTCGTTGGGGCGTACGCCGAGATCACAACCAAATTGCGCTTAACACAACTATCCTTTCGAACGCCGACTGACCCTTGGAGTCTCACAGCACATAAACGACTGTTAACAAGGATCCAGTCTAAAAGTGCAGCCTCAGCCTTGTTAGTCAAGACAATTCCTACACCACGTTGACCCACAGCTCTAGCTACTTCGTCTCCTGAGGTGCGCAGGAAATACCTCGATGACATACCAGGAGCAGTTAGTTGAATTACACTGCTCGAATCCCGTATACGCGTTTCACTTAAGCAGCAGACATCAATCTTCAGAGAATCTAGTGTGAGGACTAGGCACGCCTGCTGACCGGCCTGCATGAGTGTACGCACGTTGAAGGAACCGAGATTCAGAGGCTGACGAGGCTTGAGAAAATGTGAGTAACCAGACAGGGGATTATTCCCGACACTATTTGACAGTGAATCGTTGCGAGTATCGACCGTGTTATCAATGGGAGCATTATGGGTGGATAGATGGGGCAAAGAGAGGTGGTTAGGGACAGAAGACAAAGGTTGAATAAAAGAGAGGGAACTCTGAGCAGTAGCCCACTTATCACTACCCATCCCGCTCGATGCAATGGGCAGCGCGGTCCTGATTAACCTGCGCGACGACTGATGCAGTATGGAGTTCTTTGTATTCGTGCAGTTCATGGGAGATGTTGGACGGGTACTGCTAGGGTGTCCAGCCACAAAGCATCGAAAAGGTATGCCCCAGAAGTTCGTGAACCTACTGAGAGATCATTGTATTCTCATACTTCTGGCCGTGTAAGGGTTTACGATGAACTATCCGGTCGGTTCGAAACGACCAGTGGTGTTCGACAGGGATGTCCCATGTCTCCATTCCTGTTCAACTTCGTCATGGACGAAATAATGGAGTGTGTTGCAAAATCTTCAGGACGTAGACGTCGAACTAAAGTATAGTGAAAAGCTATGTGACCTAGATTACACGGACGACATTGCCTGCTTGTTCGAATCCACGGAACATGCTCAACGTGCACTAGATGGACTCTCACGAGCTGTAGCTCCATTCGGCATGCGCTTTGCACCTTCAAAGTGTAAAGTGATGTTACAAGACTGGACGTCCACGATTCCGAGCTTGATGCTGGATGGGGAGGTGCTGTCAGTTGTCGACCACTCCAGCTACCTCGGCAGCAGCGTGACGACGGATGGGAGCACATTAGTAGAGGTGAGCACGCGTATATCCCAGGCTGGAGCGGCACACGCTGGACTGAAGCACTTGTGGCGCCGACCTGATATTTCACTGAAGTTGAAAGGTCGTGTAGACTGTGCTGCAGTGCATTCAGTTTTGTTGTATGGTTGCGAAACTTGGAGTCTGCGTGCTGAAGATATTCGTCGTCTTGAGATTTTTGACCATCGATGTTTACGTAGTATCGCTAAGATTGGGTGGAATAGCCGTGTAAGCAACGATGAGGTCAGAAATCGAGTATTGGGTACTAATTCGGAGAACGTTTTGTCACAGCGTATCCAACTTAGTAGACTTCGTTGGTTGGGGCACGTGTTACGTATGTCAAACACACGTCTACCATACCGTTTTCTATTTTCCGTTCCTCCTAGGGAGCGGAAGAGACTACGTGGAGGTCAACAGATGACGTGGCATTGAGGAATGAGAAAATGTACAGCGAACTTAGGAAAGGTCGGTGCTTCACGTCTTCGTAGTTGGGGTCCAAAAGATCCGTCTACCAGTTGGCTGGAGACACTGAAGGATATGACAGCAAACCGTGAACAGTGGTGATCGTGTTGTTACTTTCTATCGAATCAGAATGACTGGTCGATGTGCGTTTGTGCAGTTAGACTGTGTATTCCGTGTGTTGGCTACTAGGGCATTCTTTCCTTTTGCCATCCGTGTAGGTCTAGTCCCTGTCCATCTTGTATATTCATACTTTCTAATTCAGCGTGCAACATGGTGAGAAAGGCAGTGGTCAGTGGGGCTTGCCCTACTGTTTAACACTGTACGATGATGATGATGATGAATCGGGCTATGCATTGGTTTTAGTGTGATTTACACTCCAGCTCCGTGATCATCGACGTAAACCGCGAACGCGGTTAGCCGTGCAACGTTTGTCTGATCCAGAATTTCGCACCAGTTATGAACATAAATTATCACGAGCTAGGATATACGACGAACGGTAATGTAGGTAAGCATTGGGCCCGCATCCAGCAGGCAGTGCACGTGGCAGCTAGTTTCGCCTGTGGTCCTAGATCGGACGTCCATCAGAGCCACTGAATTTCTCAAGAATCGTTTAGTCTAATGGAGGAAAAGCGTCAGCTATCGAACTGTAAGGAGATGAATATGATACGAAGACATCTACAAAGGCAAGTTACACAAGCCCCTAAAATGGATCGGGGAAATTGGTTGGTCAAGGTAGCCGAAGGAATGGAAATAGCAGCTGCTTCAGGTAACAATCAGAGACTGTTCCAACTTATTCGCGGCATCGATGGACGGCGGACCCCTGTCAGTAAAACGATGTGTGATAGAAATAGACGGCCTATCCATAGCAGATAGCGAAGGCTGCACCGTTAGGAGCAGTTTAGCTGGCCACGGGCTGATGTATTTACTCTGGCGGCTGCAGCTGTGATTCATTGCGGAGAGTATTGCTTGAGTCCGCATCGGAAGCGGAAACAGAGTTTGGCATTCGATTACTAAAGCGTGGAAAAGCGATCGTCGGTCCCGACGAACTTCCTTCAGTTCGTTTCAAAGTGGGTGGGGGTGAGTTGGTAAAATCGCTTATCACCTTGTTCCGTGACAGTTGAAATGAGGAGCATATTTTTTATCATGTGAGTTATTGGTTGTACCCATTTTCATGAAGGAATACGCAATGACTAATAACCATCATGGGATCAGCTTAATTCCTATAGTCACCAAGGTATCAGCTTCGATTTTGCTGCGCCCGCAAACAGCAGGCCGAATTCCGTCCAGGTCGAGGATGCATCGATCAGATTTTTACACCGCCAGTTACCTGAAACGCGTCGCACATACCGTTGACCGACAATAATGATATTCCTCGACTTAAAACGCGCCTTCGATTCAATCAAGCGAACAGGGCTATTCAGTGCTCTTCACCGAAAAGGTATGTTACAGAAGTTCGTGAATCTACTGAGATAATTGTTCTGTCGTACTTCTGGTCACGTAAAGGTTCACGGTGAACTATCCATTCTATTCAAAGCCACTGGCAATGTTCGACAGGAATGCCCCATTTCTCCATTCCTGTTTGATTTCGTCGTCGATGAGATAGAGAATACCTTGCAAGACCAAGGTGTGGGCGTCGAACTAGAAAGTAGTGAGTTGTGTGACCTGCATTACGTGGACGACCTTGTCTGCTTGTTTGAATGCGCGGAACATGCCCAACGTGCACTTGTAGTGCTGTAGCTCCATTCGGCATGCGCTTTGCACTTTGAAACTGTAAATTGGTGCTACAAGACTGGACATCAAGGGTTCCGAGCTTAATGCTCGACGGCTTCAATTACCTCGGCAGCAGCTTGACGACGGATGGAAGCACGAAAGTAGGGGCGAGCGCGTGTATATCCAAGGCTCGAGTAGCGTACGCTAGAATGAAGAACTTGTGGCGCCGACTGGATATTCTGGTGAAGCTGAAAGATGGTGTGCACTGTGCCGCGGTGCGCCCAGTCCTCTTGTATGGTTGTGGGGCCTGGGGTCTGTGCGGAAGATATTCGCCGTCTTGAGGTTTGCGACCGTCGGTGTTTGTGTAATATCGCTAAGATTGGATGGATTAACCCGGTGATCAATGCTCACGTCAGATATAGAGTATTGGTACTAGTTCAGAGAATTTTCTATCACAGCGTATCCAGCCTAACTTTGTTGGTTGAGGCACGTGTTGTGTATGGCAAACACATGCTCTGTTTTCTGTTCCTCCTCGGGAGTGGAAGAAGCCACATGGAGGTCAACGGTTGACGTAGTAGTGGGGAATGAGAGTATGTACAGCGAACTTGGGAAAAGGAAGTGCCTCACTTCTTTGTGGTCGGGGTCCAAAAGATCCCACTTGACTGGAGACTGAAGGATGTGGCAGCAAACTGTGAACAGTGGCGATCATGTTGTCACTTTCTGCCGAGTCAGAATGGTTGATCAGTCTGTTTGTACAGTTGAACTGTGTATTCCATATGTTGGCTACTATGGCATTCCTTCGTTCTTCCACCCCTGTATGTCCATTCCCTGCCCACCTTGTATGTTCATTCTGTCTGTTTCAACGTGCAACATGGTGAGGAAGGCAGTGGTTAGTGGGGCTTGCCCTGCTGTTTGACGCTGTACGATAATTATGGTGATGATGGACATCGAGTGGATCTATCTAAGGATTTAGTAGTAAAGTGGAAGCTACAACATCCAGGGCGAATCTTTTGGGTTTGTAGACAAACTGTCAAGGGTTGGGATGTACATTCAGGTGGGTTTGGAGACGACTAACAAAAGCCTCAGCAATAGTTTATTGCTGCTGATGCAAGAGCTGTCGGGAAAAAACGTTTTTCTATGCCAATTGTGTTGGGACCTTTGGAAAGTGGAGTATCGATGACTGGTTGCCAGAAATCAAAAATGGAACAGTTTAACAGAAATTCATTCAACAAAGTTGCCATGGGTTTCGCAAGCTTGGCAGTTCCGTGCTAGAGAATTGCAGGAGACATACCACCCGGACCTACAGAAGACGAGTGTTTAGATTTGAGAAGAATTATAAATGTCGGATGTAGAGAAAGGTTCAAATTCTGCATCTACACAGGAAGAATACTAAGGAGGGCAGTCACAGGAAAAATGTACAAAAGTAGCCTTGAGTTGATCTGCATCAGTTCCACCCTTATGAGGTTTGATTCTCCGACCACAAAATAGCTTTGTGCCATGTCCCGTATGTGTAGTTGATTATCGCACTAAATACAATCACATTCAAGACAAGCCGGGCTAATACAGTCAAGAATGAAACATCGTTTTCTATCGCAGCTCACTCATTTAACCAAATAAATACCGTACGAACACTGTCGCCCATTAGGTTAACCCACAGTCTTGAAGTTGCATGTTTTTTTAAACTTAGCGGTGAGTAAAATAACGAACAATATTTGGTCTAGCTCCTACTTCTTTTACGGGATAAAAGATAGTCTTTGATATCTTAGGAGGCTATCTGGCTGGGTTAATTGTCTCGTGCGTACTGTGAGAAATGATTAAATGCCTCATGTTTACCGAATAACAAAAGATAGTTACCAAGGAAGAATATTTGGCACTGGTCTGACATTCGTCAGCGGGTGTCAGTTCAAGTCATCAGGTGCCAGATCAAACGATGTTCCATTTTAGTACTTTTTCATATAGTGAAAGAACTCTGCTTCTCCTACAGGTTTCGCTTTTGTGGGATTCGATGACGAAGAAGTCGTAAGGAATCTCATAAGACTGCACTTTCTCAACTTGAATGGAAAACAGGTATTTTGTTTGAAACAAATTCTAAACGTCATGCCCAAAGGTTGAAGTAAAAGCTATGGAACCACCAATCGCACAGCGACCGGGTTATCCTTTGCCGCAGGGATGTCATCCACAGATGCAAACCAATGGCCGTGCTGTTCGTGGTGGTCGGAGTAACTTTGCTCAAATGCAACCAAACGATTCCTGTAAGTAATTGTCTCATTTCATGTGCGCATCATTAGCGCTTTTAATTCACCCTGCTCTCATTTAATCCGACCACAAAAACAGTCCGACTTGACCGATCTTGTTGCTTAGTTTGTTTCAATCTGAGAGTTTTAGTCATTTTTGGGTGCCTAATCCAAGACAACCATAAGTCCAGTGAAAGTGAGTGTTTTTCTTAAATGATGAGTGCCACAGATTCAGAGTTATTCTCTGGGCGTCCGAATTGATGTGGCCTAATTTTTGGGTTAATATCTGAAGCGAAATTTTGACCAAGCGGAAAAATCATTGATTCCGATAACTGAATGTGGCAAGAAATCAAACAGATGCGGATGATGAGTTTCAATAGCGGTGCATCTTCAGCCGTTGTTGATCAAAGTGTCCCCTTAGTTTGGTTTGACATTTGATACCGGCAACCAAGCTTTCATCCTCACGGCGTTCTTGACTGAGAATAACCGGATTTCATCGTCGTGAGTCAGCATCCAGTGAACAGAAACATTCAGTTCAAGAATCATTGAAAAATGATGCAGCAATATTACGTCAGCAAAGAACGACCATCTGGTAGCCAATGGCGCTTGCGGCTGTGTATCATGAGTAAACTTGATATGAGTCATAACAAACGATGAGGGAAGGCGGCCAGAGAAATAACGACATCTGCTGCCCCGAAGGATTATACAACGATCATAAGAGCTTTTATGGAGCATCGGAGGTCAACGAATCCCCTTTTGTAACGTATTCTGAGAACCAGCGCACAATCGGTAGTCTAAGCATTTATTTTGGTGGTAAGGGGTCCGAACCCAGCTACTGCTGGTCACTTTGGTGTTGAACAAAATTCCGCAGTCACTCGGCTCATTCTGATGAATGATTTTTTGGTGTACTTTGTGCTCCTCCATTTCGATTCTCCGATTCAGTTGTCGTTGATAGGGCGTTGGGTTCGCCTCTTCCGCTTTACTCGTGCACATGTATGCAATAAGAAAAACAACAACAAGGAACGGCGGATTAACTGGATGACAGTTGGGAACAGCTTAGATGGCTTAACGCTGATGAGATGTATCAACTGAGCCACTGACTGTACCGGAGGTCGATTTATGTGCTCTAGCAACGAGGTGCAGAAAAGTCCCAGTTCGAACGCTCTGTCGCTTTCAGATAAGATGCCAATTACCCGTTTAATTTAACTACGTCCGTGTTATGCTACTTCTGGATTGCAGAGCTCATCCAGTTTTTGTTGGATAAATTGTCGGATGCCTTCACTCAAAATGTGTTCACGGAATGACTACAAGTCACGACGACAGTCTCGTACCGACCATGTCCAGTTTTGGCCCCATGATATTTCTTTGTCTCACCATTTCGCCTGAGAGATATCTGCGAAAACCAGGTAGTATTATGCTTAGATGTCTCTGTTTACTTCCTTTTATTATGTAATAATGGTATAATATTCCAGGAAGAGAGTCGCGACCATTTAGAAAAAAGTGACTGGTGGAGGAAGCAGGATTCTTACCCGGGACAGAAGAGTTTGAAGCACACTAAGATAACCTTTTGACCGCTGCCGGTCATTTTCTTTGTTCACTCTTCCGTCGAGTGCCAGTTGCTCGAATAAGGCGAACTTCTTGGATCTGAAAGAAACACTCCAATCGGTTAACTGAACAGTCTTCATGGAAGCACATGAACCTACTAAGGTCATTCGCTCTCATCTGTAATCAAGCGGGTGTTCAATAAACCATCTTTGGATAGACTAGCCCGCTTTGAGGGCTTCGCTGAGCCATTTGATTTCGGTGTTAACGTATTGTTTTCAAATGCCCCAGGAAGTTCGGAAATTACGAAGTAAGTGTTGGTCAACCGTTCGATTAAAGTCACTGCCAAATCTGAATATTCAGTCTTATCGTATGTGCAATACTTGCTTGACAGGCTTGAGTGTTGAACCTTAATTAACTTACATTTCCATGGTAAAGCCTGGTTGCTTCTCTGTTGATGTCTGACGGTGGGGTCTACTTTTCCCGCGTAGACACATCAATGACGTATGAAAATAGCACCGTGCGGTGGGCATATCAAAACCGCACACCGGGCTATGGTGGTGTTAACCTAGCGTTTCGTTGAAACGGAAAAGTCATACCCAGTCCGTCGCAGTTCGACCAATTTTACCTTCTTATGATCACTAGCTCGAAGCTCTACTAAGTTAAGAGAAAATGGTGTCACCTAATGGTTACAAACGGGGTTGATTAGATCTTATTTGTAAGCAATCGTTGCACATTACGTGGAGCTGTTTTTTATCACAATTCTTTCCAAGGCTCCCACGTCCAAAGGACAAGAGACTTGAAAATAAAACTTTTAGCGACAAATAAATCGGTGGTAGACAATCAACTATCACCCAGCCCGTAGTACGCCCGATCTTTTGCTACCTTGTGTGGTTCAGCACCCCAAGTCTCATTCACGATTGCTGGATAAGTTGCAAACGGCTACTGGATACTGAGCAGACGTCATCAGTAAAAAAATGGGCTGCTTAGTCGTGTGCATGTTTTGGTGGCAACTACAACCAGAGCACAGAAGTGCGAGGTTAATGGCTGAAAGGACTGAACTGATTGGATTGCATCTTATGTGGTTGGTTTCGTTTCGAGTGTTGCTTTCAGAAGGACTAGGTTAGACCAAAGCAGTCTTGACATTTAGTTCGTTTTGTCTGAAATTAGTGCATTGGGATTGCAAGCATATCTCTCGCAAGCTTTTACTAGTTCACTGGTGCTGACAACATTGTTTCACTCGGTCATATTGTGTGAACTTCGCTGTTTACTGCTTGAAGGCAGTCCACAACAAACCAAAACTTCCTGGATTGTGCGCGGTTTGCCAGTCCAAGCCTCGCACATAATTTCACTCTCCTAATAAAACTTCTTCAGCTTTCAGAGGTTTCTCTTATTGTACCCATGCCAGTATATACGATAAAGTTACTCTAAATTGGTTTAGATTATTCGTCTTCTGATTTGATCTGCCGAAATGCTGCTGGTAGTATTTAATTATGTTTATATCGAATTAATGATTCTGATCCCACAGACGCTCATTACAACCAATGGCCCGGTGTAAACCCCAACAGCTGGAATCCTGCTGCTGGTCCTCCAGGACCACCTGGTTCACAACCATGGGCACAACAACCGGTTAGCTGGAATGGAGCAGGGCCAGCAAACCATCCAGGCAATCAGACCGGAAATGGTCATTCTGCTCATTTGTCAAATTTGGCCGCACAACCTGGAATGCCGTGGCCACCGGATCAAACAGGTCCATCCGCCAATGGTTGGATGTCCTCTGCTTGGGGTCCACAGGTGCAGAACAGTATGTCAGCCAATAACAGAAGTGAGCACCAGTCACAGAATTATGATGTACTCGATACCGTTTTTAACACCAGACATTCCGTGACTTCCCGTGTAATCGTGAACCGAGTTCATAGTTGTTAACTTGTAGGTTCCACTCCCACGCAACTTTTACTACGTGGTTCTCCATTTCAGATTTGATGATAACGGTTTCCTTAACCATTAACTGGTTCCTTGTAGCCAAAATTCATTCCGCCAATAACTTTGCACTTCTGTGCTCTGGTTTTGGTTGCTTCTTTCCAGTATCGTCGAGTCAACGGCAAAAAGAATAGAAGAATGAAGTGAGAAAGAGCCGAAAGCAAGATACTAAGCGGAAATCACTAAGACAAGGAAAGAATTCGAATGCAAATACGCTACTGGCCGCGACACCTAGCCATATCACTTAGTGTTTCTAACCGTTTGATAAGTGGGTCTCGTGGACCCAACATGGAAGTCTAACACACTCCACCACTTGGCCAAGTACACTGGCCTAGGTTTTCATACCTTTCTTCCATGCCGTAGACTGACCACCTCGACCTACCTTCCAACCACGTTTTGCTTCGGAGAACAGCGTACATCGAAGAAGTCTGCCAATGGGCATGCGTAGCACGTCCCAGCCACCCTAACCTGTTGAGATTCAGTACTTGTTCCAGTAACCGATCACTGGTTCCTAACACCCTAAGCTTACCTCAGCATTGCTGATACGGTGCTCCCACCATATTCGAGCGGTACTACAAAGAAACTGACCCCCAGACATTGACCGTCTTGTTGGTATTCTACTCTTACTGGCCGTGTAGCTGAACCGTATAAAAGAACTGATCTAACCGTGACTGTGAAGTCTGTCCAGAAAATTTTGGGATCACCTCAATTTGGTCGAAATCCTGACACTGCCAAATCCCGTTTATGCAACTGATACACTTTTCATTAGTCCAAAGTGTACGATAGACACCAATGATTGTCGAGAGGGGGAGAGATCAGCAGTATATACCGGAATTCGGTTGTGTCAGGATTTCGACCTAATTGAGGTGATCCCGAATTTCTGTGCACATTGTACACTCGACCCTTGTAAACAGTCGTATATCACGCCGGCGCCAAGATGACTGAGATGGTCAAAATCACATGCGTCCTCTGAATACGCGACTACTGTTCATTCGATATCCGCTCACCTGGTAAAATGTAATTTCATAGGTAACAAGTGTTAACTTATTAAGTTGGTGCTTCGCCGGCCAGAACACTTTAATGTAGCGCCAACACGGAGATACAGTAGCAGGCTGTGCTTGGGAATTGTTTAACACACCCCTTACATTATTACTATGTTGTGTATTCCACCTGAAAAGACTTGCAACTTATCTGAATCCTCACTCAGAAGAACAATATCATCGGCGTTTTCCAAATCAGATAGTTTAGTGTCTGGGCGAACATCGATGTTGCTATTCTCACACGAGCATAGGACTAACTGAAGAAAGATTTCAACCACAAAGTCGAAGTGGAAGGGCTAAAGAGGGTAACCCTAACGAACACCACTTCTCTTGGTGAAATGTAGTAAAAGATCACCGCAAGTGCGAACTCGGCTTCAGCTATTTGAAGACTAGGATTGGAAAACAGAAATAAACTTCTCCGGCACACCCTTCAATGAGAGGCAGCGCCAGAGAACTGAGCGGTCGACTGAATCGCACGCCGCTTCCAGATGAAGAAAGACAGAGATTGTGTGCCTATGAAAGATGTGCCTGTATTCTGGAATTTGTCGAAGAGGAATGACGTGGTCGATGCTACCACAACCGGGCCTAAATTCGACTTGATTCTGACGCGTACATCTTTCACGTGTCTTGGATAATCGGTGGAGAATAATCCCGCGAACAGTGGTACACAGTACTTGCCGAACTAATTCCTCTGTGGACCGGTTACTTTTCTTGCAAATCGGCCCAATCGTGAATGAACACCATTCCCCGCGAATCTCTTCGTTATCTCAAATTATCCGGAGTTTTGGTAAATCCATAGACACATTGAAACAGCAATGGAAATGATGGTATTCTTACAAAACGTTCGTAACATCTTCCGAAGACATGCACTGACGCTCTCAGACCGTACACGTTGATTTTTCTAACCGCATATCTCATCCTCCCCAACACATTTTCATATTCGTCGGGATCTGCAGTCAGCCCTACTTGCGGTAGTGTCTCTAAGGCAAGTCCTGTTCCTGTTCCCTCGCGTGCCCCTTCGTCTAGTTTCCAAGTCCCACCGAATCCACTTCCCTCAGTTGATGTTCTTCGCCCCCGGCGTCCTTTTAAACTGACCACATTTAATGTGCGAACGCTGATGCGTATGGAGCAACAGGCCTGTTTAGCTCGTACAGTGGAGACCCTTGCCATCGACGTGTGTTGTATTCAAGAGACTCGCATCCAAGGTTCCAACTCGGTCGTTCTATTGAACCACCTATCTAATCCTTCCGCGAAGTTTCACTTGCGTTTTTCTGTAGACCCTGAGGCCGTGGCTGCCGGTCTTGCTGGCGTGGGTGTAACTCTGTGAGAACTGAGGCTGCTCTGCTTGACTGGATCCCAGTTAACAGTCGATTGTGCGCAATGAGACTTAGACGTTCGTGCAAAGTAGGCAAACGCCGTCCCAATAGATGCAATTCGTTTGTCATCTCGGCTTATGTCCCTGCAGATTGCAGCCCAGATGCAGTCAACGATGTCTTTTACCGAAAGGTACACGACCTCCTACATAAAGCAAGATAGGGCGATATCATGATTTCAGCAGGAGATATGAATGCTAGAGTCGGTCGGTTGTTTTCGAACGAGGCGCATTTGGGAGGCCTTTTTTAGCCTCGATTCCTGTCGTTCAAAAAACGGGGGACGGTTGTTGGTTCTGTGTTCAGACACCCGCCTACTTCTCGCCAGTACAAACTTCAGGCATTCTAATCGCCGGTACGCCTTGTGGCGTCCTCCCTCCAAGTCAGCAATGGACCCAGATAGACTACGTCGCAATTAGCTACAAATGGTGAGGCTGCATGTAAGACTGCCGGTCGTACTGGAGCACTCCTCTTGACTCCGACCACGCGTTAGTCTGCACTAAGCTGTTCATGTGCTCCGGTGGTCATGCCAAACGTACGATGTAGCAGCGATTAAACCGGGATATACTGTTTGATCCGTCTTGCCTCTCAACTTTCCTGAAACAATCAAGCTAGAAAGCTAGGATCGATGCCACCAGATAACATCACTCGGCACTGGTCGCTTATTAAGATTGCTTTGTATTTTGCTAGCAAAATGACTTGTGGCCTGACCGGTCGTGTCGTTACATCCTAGATTTATGTTCAGTCTCTGCGCTTTCTAAATGCACGCCAGTCCATCCAGGCTGGTAGTGACCATAATGCAGCACGACTCAACGAGACATGAATTCAACGCAAGTCTGCGTAGAGATCGCGAAATCTGGTGGTCTGAAACAGCATCAGAGGTGGAACATGCTGTCGCTGTCGGAAATTCCCATAAGCTTTTTCATCTGATCCGAGTCACCGGTAGGAAGCCATTGGGCGTGAGCAGATTGTACAACATGCGTGATGAGGAAGCTCGCGGGGAACCGGATGCATCGATTACATCTTCACACTCCGACAGCTGTTAGAGCACCGTTACGCTTTCCAAAAGCCAACGATCGTTGTATTTCTAGACATTCGCGCGGCCTTCAACTCCGACGATAGGTTTGCACTATGGCGTTGTTTCTTAAGGAATGGTGTACTTGGGATGTATGTGTCGGTCCTCAAAGAGTTGAACCGTCAAACCTCAGGTCGCGTTAGGGCTTATGGGCAGCTTTCGCCACCATGAACCGCACGAATACAAAGAATTCCACACTGCATCGGTCGTCGCGCAGGATAATCAGGACCGCGCTGCCCATTGCATCGAGCGGGATGGGTAGTGATAAGTGGGCTACTGCTCAGAGTTCCCTCTCTTTTATTCAACCTTTGTCTTCTGTCCCTAACCACCTCTCTTTGCCCCATCTATCCACCCATAATGCTCCCATTGATAACACGGTCGATACTCGCAACGATTCACTGTCAAATAGTGTCGGGAATAATCCCCTGTCTGGTTACTCACATTTTCTCAAGCCTCGTCAGCCTCTGAATCTCGGTTCCTTCAACGTGCGTACACTCATGCAGGCCGGTCAGCAGGCGTGCCTAGTCCTCACATTAGATTCTCTGAAGATTGATGTCTGCTGCTTAAGTGAAACGCGTATACAGGATTCGAGCAGTGTAATTCAACTAACTGCTCCTGGTATGTCATCGAGGTATTTCCTGCGCACCTCAGGAGACGAAGTAGCTAGAGCTGTGGGTCAACGTGGTGTAGGAATTGTCTTGACTACCAAGGCTGAGGCTGCACTTTTAGACTGGATCCTTGTTAACAGTCGTTTATGTGCTGTGAGACTCCAAGGGTCAGTCGGCGTTCGAAAGGATAGTTGTGTTAAGTGCAATTTGTTTGTGATCTCGGCGTACGCCCCAACGAACTGCAGCTCAGACTTGCAGAAAGATGAGTTCTATGATGCACTCGCCACCCTCGTTAGCAGCAGTAAGGGTTCTGACATTGTAGTGCTAGCTGGTGACTTCAATGCACAAGTTGGCAAACTTAGTGTGTCAGAAGCTTGTTTAGGTGGTCGTTGTGCTTTACCTGCTGAGCGTACAGATAACGGGGATAGGCTTCTCCAGTTTTGTGTAGACAATCGATTGTTCTTGTCTAGAACCATCTTGCGACACAGCTCGCGCCGCACAGCGACATGGCGCTCTTACTCTACAGGTACTTTGAGTCAAATTGATCATATCGCCGTGAGCTACCGGTGGCGCAGTTCAGTTCAGAACTGTAGATCTTACTGGTCCACGCACGTAGAGTCAGACCATGCATTAGTTTTAATGCGATTATCTCTCCAGCTCCATGGTAATCGTCGCAAACCGCAAACCCGAATAGCCGTGCAACGTTTGTGTGATCCAGAAGTACGCACCCGTTATGAACAGAAGTGAGCACATGAGCTAGGATCTACGACGAACAGTAATGTAGATGAGCATCGGGCCCATATCCAGTAGGCGATGCACGTTGCAGCAGGTTTTGCCTGTGGTGCTTGATCCGATGTCCATCAAAGACACTGGATCTCGCAAGAGTCGCTGAGTATAATGGAGAAAAGCGTCAGCTTTCGAACCGTAAGGAGATGAATAAGATGCGGAGAAAGCTACGAAGACAAGTTACGCAAAGCCTCAAGAATGATCGCGAAAATTGGTGGGTCAAGGTAGCCGAAGAAATGGAAGTAGTAGCTGCTTCAGGTAACAGTCAAAGACTGTTCAAACGTATTCGTGACACCGGTGGACGGCGAACCCAGGTAAGTGAAACGATTTGCGATATACATGGAGAACCCATCCATAGCAAACAGCAAAGGCTTAACCGTTGGGCCGCATACTTCAAGGAACAGTTTAGCTGGCCGCACGCTAGTCTAGTTACTCCCGTGTCAACAACTGCGACTCCTCGGGTGATATCACTTGAGCCCCCGTCGGAATTAGAAGTAGAGTCATGTATTCGATTACTAAGGCGGGGTAAAGCGACAGGTCTCGACGAACTTCCCCCAGTTCTTTTCAAACTGTGTGGTAGGGCGTTGATAAAGTCACTTACCGTTTTGCTCTGTGACATTTGGAAGGAGGAGCGTATTCTGTTAATATGGAGCGAGTCATTGATTGTTCCCATCTTCAAGAAGGGAATACGCAATGACTGTGGTAATCATCGTGGGATTAGCTTAATTCCGATAGTCACCTAAGTATTAGCCTCGATTATACTGCACCGCCTTACGCCCACTCGCGAGAGGAATGCCCGCGAACACTAGGCTGGATTCCGCCCAGGTCAAGGATGCATCGACCAGATTTTTACTCTTCGCCGACTACTTGGAACGCGTCACAAGCACCGCCGACCGACAATAATGGTTTTCTTAGACCTGAAAGGCGCCTTCGATTCAGTTGATCGAACAGCGCTTTTCAGTGTTGTTCATCGAAAAGGTATGCCCCAGAAGTTCGTGAACCTACTGAGAGATCATTGTATTCTCATACTTCTGGCCGTGTAAGGGTTTACGATGAACTATCCGGTCGGTTCGAAACGACCAGTGGTGTTCGACAGGGATGTCCCATGTCTCCATTCCTGTTCAACTTCG
This sequence comes from Fasciola hepatica, assembly GCA_948099385.1. NCBI lineage: Eukaryota > Metazoa > Platyhelminthes > Trematoda > Plagiorchiida > Fasciolidae > Fasciola > Fasciola hepatica. The sequence goes on along the minus strand of CANUEZ040000112.1, from coordinate 635,961 downwards.
TCATGGACGAAATAATGGTGTGTGTTGCAAAATCTTCAGGACGTAGACGTCGAACTAAAGTATAGTGAAAAGCTATGTGACCTAGATTACACGGACGACATTGTCTGCTTGTTCGAATCCACGGAACATGCTCAACGTGCACTAGATGGACTCTCACGAGCTGTAGCTCCATTCGGCATGCGCTTTGCACCTTCAAAGTGTAAAGTGATGTTACAAGACTGGACGTCAACAATTCCGAGCTTGATGTTGGATGGGGAGGTGCTGTCGGTTGTCGACCACTCCAGCTACCTCGGCAGCAGCGTGACGACGGATGGGAGCACAGTAGTAGAGGTGAGCACGCGTATATCCCAGGCTGGAGCGGCACACGCTGGACTGAAGCACTTGTGGCGCCGACCTGATATTTCACTGAAGTTGAAAGGTCGTGTAGACTGTGCTGCAGTGCATTCAGTTTTGTTGTATGGTTGCGAAACTTAGAGTCTGCCTGCAGAAGATATTCGTCGTCTTGAGATTTTTGACCATCGATGTTTACGTAGTATCGCTAAGATCGGGTGGAGTAGCTGTGTAGGCAATGCTGAGGTCAGAAATCGAGTATTGGGTACTAATTCGGAGAACGTTTTGTCACAGCGTATCCAACTTAGTAGACTTCGTTGGTTGGGGCACGTGTTACGTATGTCAAACACACGTCTACCATACCGTTTTCTATTTTCCGTTCCTCCTAGGGAGCGGAAGAGACTACGTGGAGGTCAACAGATGACGTGGCATTGAGGAATGAGAAAATGTACAGCGAACTTAGGAAAGGTCGGTGCTTCACGTCTTCGTAGTTGGGGTCCAAAAGATCCGTCTACCAGTTGGCTGGAGACACTGAAGGATATGACAGCAAACCGTGAACAGTGGTGATCGTGTTGTTACTTTCTATCGAATCAGAATGACTGGTCGATGTGCGTTTGTGCAGTTAGACTGTGTATTCCGTGTGTTGGCTACTAGGGCATTCTTTCCTTTTGCCATCCGTGTAGGTCTAGTCCCTGTCCATCTTGTTTATTCATACTTTCTGCGAAAGGCAGTGGTCAGTGGGGCTTGCCCCACTGTTCAACGCTGTACGACGATGATGATGATTTTGGTGACCCTTTGCCGTCTCCAGTGGAGTACGACAAGGCTATCCAATATCCCCGTTTCTTCTCAACTTTGCTTTAGATATCCTGCCGAACGCTTTGTCTGGTCTTCCAAGCGGTGGGGTTGAACTCCTACCGGAGAACAGTTTTTGACTTAGAGTATGCCGGTGATATCGCCTTGCTCAGCGACAGTGCACAGGCAATTCAACGCGCATCGGACCGTGTGGCGATTGAGGTGTCCCGATATGGTATGTGCTTTGCGTTTTCAAAATACATGGTACTTCCTCCAGAGTGGCAGAAGCCTGTGCCTGTGCGCACCCTTAGTGGTGGTCAGTTAGAGGCAGTACCTCGAGAGCTTGATCTCAGTTGGTGATGATGTTGGGATGGAGATCACATCCACGAATTTCAAGAGCCACAGCAGTTTTCGTAAACCTGCGCCATCTGTGGGGCCACCAGAACGTCCGGCGTTCCCTCAAGGAAGGGTGTGCAGTGTCACAGTTCCTCGTGTTCTTTACGGTTGCGAGACCTGTTACCTCCGCGTTGAGGATGGCCGGCGGCCTTCTGTATTCGACCACCAATGTCTCCGAAGCATTGCTGGTGTCTGGTGGGAGCATCGGGTGAGCAATGACGAGATGCATAACCGTCGTGTGTTCAGTTCAGATAGTCGCCCTCTGACAGAGATAATCGCCCAACACCGCCTCCGATGACTCGGGCACGTTTTATGTATGCCTGCCCATTGTTTACCCTTTCGTGCTCTTTTTGCACACGCTGGGCAAGGCTGTAGGAAGCGGCGTGGCCGTGAGACTATGGCTTGGCGCAGTGGCACGAAGAAGTTAGCTTGGGCTTTGATTTCGGTCGGTGTTTCCCGCCTTCCTGATTGGGGCAAAAGAGATGAGGATTATCGTTGGTTAGAGATGCTGAGAGATATGGCTCGGGACGGAATCCAGTGGCGTGAAGGTTGTTTAGCCTGTCTGTTGACTTCCCATTCCCCGTAAACAAATGAAAAACAGACGAGTACGGTGAAAATATTTTCTGAAGAGTGCTCTTGGTATAACCTTTAGGCTAACTCCTAATTCCCCCCCCCTACGACTTTGTAATGTTTTTCTGTTGTTGTTGCGTTGTCATCATGCTTGTTCTCAAGCCGATATAATATATATATATATATATATATATATATATATATATATATATATATATATATATATATATATATATATATATATATATCCTTGAAAAGGACGGAGACAATCCATTCGGCCCAGGGGCTGGCTTAGTGCTTTTTCAGATAACCCCTATTGCCGATGGAGGAATGATACATAACTGCATTGTTTTTGCTCCAGGTGTTATCTAAAGGTGGGAGTTGGCCAGCTGGATTTTTCATAAAGTGCTCCGCCCAACGGTCCTGACAACGTTCATGCGAATGAACCAGTGATCCGTCATTGACTATCCCGCTTACACCTGGCTTCCGTGGATCTTCCAACCAAACAGTTAAAGCTGAGACTGTAGTCAATAAGCGCAGCTTTCTTCATTTACCTGCACCATTACTGGCTCTCATTTCTCAGTTGGCGCCTCAGTGATTTGCGCATCACATTGAATGTGGCATCCCAAAAGACGAATTTGCGAGCTGGAGATACTGATAATTTTTGAAGCCTACTGAAACTGGCATCTTGCGCGGCTTCGCTGGGAGCTTATAGTGCTTTCTTGATCTATTCCCAGCTTTCGTTCGGTTCCTAGATATCTGGCTGCATCAATACTTGCGTAGAAAGGTCTAACCGGAATGCAAATCGTTGATTACCATCAAGATGCAGCTGTATGGGACGGGTGATTTTAATGTTGGCTCAGACGAGACGCAAACAAAAACGACCACGTATTAAGGCGTAATCTGAGTCCACCGGTGTGAACCAGAATGAACGACAATCTTCGATTGGTCTGCGCCAGCGGTGACCAGTAACGATACAGTTAGTCTTAGTTCAACGCTTTGAAAATGTAAGAGGATGCCATTTCAGTCTATGTCGCTTCTTAGGGCACAAGTTCATACTCTCCAGAAGCAATCTGTGGTCAGAGCACTTCTGAATGAGACGATCGGCTGGGATGGTTAATGGACCTCCCATATGCTTTATCAGAATGCCTCATACAGTCAACTTGGGCGTTGAAATCCCCAGCAATACTCACCATGTTCGTGGAGCTCGCGCTTCGAAGCAGTTGGAACAAGTCCTAATAAAATTCATTCTTGATCTCAGATGAACTGCAGTCAGTGGGCGCATTCACAGACACGACAAATAAGCATCGGCGCTTCAGTTTGTTTCTGTTGACACGTAAAGAACCGTCCACCCGAAGTGCACAAAAACCACTGCTGTCTGAAATCCAGTCTAGTAGTGCATGCTCAAGGCAATCCGAACGCTGGCCTGACCATGAGCACTAAAAACCGGATCATCTGACACACGAAGAGCGAAGCGAGAGACTGAGGTGGTATCTGGGGTGCGAATAGTGATAACAAAAGTGGGGTCTTGTATGCGTGTTTCTGAGGCACGGTATATATCTATTTCGAAAGTGTCAAGAGCTTTGGCTATGGCAGCCTGTTTCCCTAGCTAACAGTGTGCGGACGGTAAAGACAGCCAAGGTAAGAGCATTTAGGTTTCAGGAATGCATTTGATCTATACCCAACTTTTAAACTACTGCTTTCTTTAGAGCTGCAATTACCCTTCGCGTTTTGTATCGATCTTCAATTGAGGGAGGAGAAGTTGTACTCAAAAGTCTGACCTACAGAGCAGTTGGGCGGTAACCCGACACAGGAACGTGACAAAAATACCCGTGAGGGAACTGCTTCTGATCTGTCACATAGGACGCGTTTGCTGTACGCATCCTGTTTTATCTTCGCTGATGCTTCACCATCGACCTGCTACTTGGATTCAGCCCTTAACCCCGCGCACCCAATGGAGCAAGCGGAACGGGGATGAGGTAGCATTAGGCGGAAGAGCTTTCAAAAGTCACCACGGTTAGCCACAGTGTCCATGGTTTCCGTGACTTCGGTCAAGTAGTTGTGGTGGCTTCTGGTCGAACGGTTGGCTTTTCGTTGGATGTCACGGAACTGTGGGTAACCATTCATGCGAGCATCTATGACCTTTGCGGATAACTGGAGAGTCGCCCCTAAGGTCCAATTTTTCTGTCGTCGTTGTGTAAATCCCAGTTCGCCCAAAGTGCCACATATCTCGACCACCGTAGCGTGGTGTGCTTCAGTTTTTCTAATGATTTTTGCTCACCTGATACTTTAAACTCAATGACAGTATTACTCGTACGGCGTTCCCACTTGGTTCCATCAGTGCTACCGCGGTCTTCCACACAATGCCGAAAATATAACTATCCAGCAGACTTGTTCATTTCGATTCGGTCTATCCGTCCACTGCCCTCACACTTCAGAGTTTATTTTCTTGTTTATAAGTATGTTTATTCACGCCGCTTTTTCACTGTAAGAAGAAAGCAGAAAGTCTTTTATCATAAATTCCTTCCACCGACGGTTTGTTTTTCAAGAGCATCCATAAGCCAAAGGAAGTTTTGTATTGATCACTTGTAAGCCTTGGTGTTTTTTCTTTTGAAATATCTGACTACCTCACTTAATTCATCTCGTTCACTTTACCTCCTTTTAGTGCAGAGTATCGGGGAAGACGTGTCCTTATACAATTCGTCCCAAAACCGGAAACCAAGACCTACTTGGGATGCATTATGCTTTGCTGCTCTGACCGGTACCAATTCTGCCTCAAATCAGAATGATTTGGTCGGTTCACTCGAGACTTGGAATCATCCAGCTGCCGCAGCTGCGGCCGCGACAAACGCATTGTGTCAGTTAACCCCAATGCAAATAGGACCAGGGAATGCCCCTTCCACTGATTGGAGTCAGGTTGCTGGTACCCCCGGGAATAGTGCCGCAGCCCATTGGATGGGTATGAACTCCACACCAGTCAGCCTAGCAGGTTCCAATGCTTCGGAAGGTGTCACGAGCAACTTGACGAGCGGTTACTTAAACGATCACTCAGCTCCACATCCACATCAGAATGGTGCCACCCTGGCAGCGGTAGCTGCTGCTTTCGGTATTGGGGGTTCGGGAGCCGCTCCAGTGCCACCTCATTGGACCGCGTCCGGCCCTAGTGGAGATCCAAGTAAGTCCGCCCGTCTTTTGTGTATGGCCCCATAGTTAGAATTGCCAGAGCAGTCCTATTTTTGTTACATGCTTGCACATGAGTGCAGTGGAAGAGGTCTATACCTCATGGCCACGAAAGCCCATTACACTATTACGGATAACCGGCAACCAGACCCTGAGAGCTGGAGTGGAGAATACTATAAAGTCCCAATAAGTCAGGTGTCCTAACGGGATGGACAACAAAGGATTACTGTCCACCGCCAAAGTAACCGTTGACGAGGGGGGAGGGGAGTTTCAAACCCCTGACCTCCGAGGTGGTGATAAAAACGCTCTAAACCACTCAACCACTATCGGCCAATGATCACATATCTAGATTCGCTTTTGTGCCCGTTTGATTTGCATTGAAGAATGTTCATGTTCCGTACACATACAGCCATGATATTTTGTGATTTGTGCATGTCTAGTAGATAACACTACGTCTTGCTGCTCAGATAATCGCCATTGTTGGTTTTCCAAAGCCACTGCCAAGGAAGTCCTGCTCTGCCTTCTCGAGGCAGGGGTGTTCCCACTAAAGTGCAAGGCCGAAAGCGAATGCTTGGCACTCTGTTGGGTTGACTGACTAATAGTCAGTCTAGGAAAGATGGCGCAGCCCTAATTCCAAATCAACCACAGGCGGCGTATGAGGCGTACAACACTATGCTCACCGGCATCTGGGGCCGGGGGGATGTACTGGGCATCCACGATGTTTAGACCCATCCGAAGGGCGTATGAACTGACCAGTCAGTCACCGGCTCCCACAGGGCCACTAGACCCTTATATCATCCTTCTACCTTGTAGGTTAGACGTGCTGGTCAAAGGTTTGGGGTAGGACCCCTTAAGTCAACCCTCTACTTCAGCCTGGGCAACCTTGTAGTATCCAGCCCCTATGCCTACATGAAATCTCCGCATATATGATCACTCCTTTTTGCGCTCGTCTTTATTCACTTACTCAAGCTACACAAGATATGACCAAGGTGCTGATGGTCGGACAAAACCAACTACCTATCACCACACCGGCACTTTTACCCACTGTTTTACACAACAATAATACTATTCCATGTACTTCTCAGGTTGTCATTAACGAAGACGTTGGGCATACAAATGAAATTCCTTCTTCAGTTGTATATAGTTCATCCGAAGCACTACTGAAACCACATGTGTCACTGAAGCTTGCAGCCTTCAGTGTGCGCATTCTAATGCGAACAGGCCAACACGTAGCTTCAGCGCGCACACTCGAGACACGGATGTCTGCTGCTTGTCCGAGACACGCATTTAGGACCTTACCTTCGTAGTTCGTCTAAATTATCCCTCAGGACATACTTTTACTCTGCGCTTATCCGGAGATGCCGTGGCTTCTGCATCTGGTCATGCAGGAGTAGGAATCTCTTTGAGTACTAGAGCTGAGTCCGCGCTACGCGACTGGATCTCAGTCTACAGCCAGTCATCAACGCACGGAGAACGGTAATCGACTGCTCCATCTATGCACAGAACATCACCTTTCTTGTCGAGTACAAACTTCCGGCGCAGTTTTTGTCGCGATCACATGGCGACCGCCATCTGCTAATCAGTCTTGGACACAAATCGACTTCATTGATAAGCTACCACTGACGTGGCTCACTCAAGTATTGTAGGAGTACACCTGGATTCTGATCGCGCCCCAGTGTGTGCCGAGTTTAGAGTACGGTTTTTCACCAAGTCGAAAGTCCATCGTCAATGGGTAGATGTGGCCTAACTTTGCCGGACCTCGGTCCGGGAGGGATATCAGAATGAGCTTGCTGCACAGTTAAACAGCCACACCCACGGTGGCTTGTCAGATCGCTGGCAACACATCCAAGATGTTATAAAAGTGGCCAGTATCACATCTTACGGATTAATCACATGGCATGCAGTCACGCATTGGGTGTCATCGGATTCTCTGGAATTGCTAGACAGCCGCCAAAATATCCCTGTCGGAAGTAAAAATAACAATGCCCCCACCCAACTACGCAAAATCTGGTTAGAAGCTTGCACAAAGATCAAGAGAAATAATGGTCCGAACGGGCGGTTGAAATATTACAAGCTGCTACCGCCGGCAATGCTCGGGGACTTTTCCAACTCATCCAACCTACTTGAACCATTGAAGCCCGGAGTAAGCGAAGTTATCTGCGAAGTGAACGGCCAACCAATCTACCAGCTTTCACGGCGCATGGATTGATGGGCAGAACACCGAGGAGCAGTTCAACTGGCCCTCAGCGCCAGCGCCCCCACAATTCAGTTTCAGTTCAGCTCAGTTCATACAACCACTAGCCTCGCGATTCTGTGCTCTGGTTTCGGTTGCTGCCTTCCAGCATCCTAGAGGCAAGAAGAATAGAAGCCTAGAGTGAAAATGATCAAAAAATCAAGGTAATAAGCGGAAATCACGAAGACAAAGAGAATACCCTAACGCAATTACGCCACTGGCCGCGACACCTGGCCATATCACTTAATGTCTCCAACCATTTGGCAGGCGGATCACGTGGACCCCAACCCGGAAGTCTAACACGCCCCACTTAGCCAAGTGAACTGGTCAAGGTTTTCATACCTTTTTGCCGTGTCATGGACTGACCACCTCGACCTACCTTCCAACCACTTTTTGCTTCGGAGAACAACGTACACCGAGGAAGTCTATCGGTGGGCACGTGTAACATGTCCCAAGCACATTACCTTGTCAAGATTCAGTACCCAGTCCAGCGACTGACCTCTGGTTCCCAATACCTTACGTCTAACCTCAGCATTGCTGATACGGTGTTCCCAGTATATTCCGGCAATGCTTTGGAGACACCCGTGCTCGAACACCGACAGTCTTCGCCTATCGTCTACCGTTAACGGCCAAGTCTCTGAGCCGTATAGAAGAACGGATCTAACCGCCGCGTTTTACACCCGACACGTGACCGACAATCGGATGTCACGCCGGCGCCACAAATGACAGGTTGACAAAAGCCAAACGCACATTTTGCGTATGCGATGACACTTCATCCGATACCTGACCATTCGACGGAGTGCAACTACCTAGGTAACAAAACTTATCTATTTAAGCTAAAGCTTCCCTTGCCAAGACAAGGTTTGGTGCAGCGTTAACCCAGTCTTGCAGCAGCATTTTAAACTCTGAAGATGCAAAACACGTCCCTAACATCCCCACACTGTTGTTGAGGCTACCTAGGAAAGCTTGCAACTTACTTGGATCTTCACCCAGAAGAAAAATACCATCCGCGTATTCCAAGTCAGACATTTTGGTGCCTGAGCAAAGATCGACGCTGCTATTCTCACACGAGGATAGGGCTATCCAAATAATCAAGTTAACTACAAAATTGAAAAGTAAGGGTGAAAGATAGCAGCCCTAACGAACATTACCCATTGTGGTGAACTTGAGTGTAAGATCGGCGTAAGCATGAACTCGGCTTCGGCTGTTTGCATGCAAGCATTGGGAAGGAGAAATAAACTTCTCTGGCACACGCTTCAATAAAAGGCGGTCGACTGAATCGAACGTCGTGTTCAGATCAAGAAAAACAGGGATTGTGTACCTACAAAAGATGTGCCTGTATTCTAGAATTTGTCGAAGAGCAAAGATGTGGTCGAAACAACCACGACCGCCCCTGAAACTAGCTGAATTTTCACGCGTACATATTTCGCGGGGGCTGTATAATCGGTGGAGAATAATTCCGACGAGCAGTTCGGATACGATAACTGAGCTAATTCTTCCGTGATCTTCACGGAAGAATTTGTTACCTTTCTTGTGAAGCGGCGCAGTCACATTAAAACAATTCCCTGGGGATCTACTCACCATTCTAGATTACCTGGATGAGTTCCCTTAACTCCGAAACGAAAGCTTCGCCTCCATCCTTGAAAATAGGTGAAGATAACCCGTCCGGTCCAGCGGCTTTGTACCTTTTCAAGTAACCCATCTCCCGCATAACCTCCATTTCTGATGGAGGAGTGATATCTACCTGCACCGTTTCTCTGGCAGACATATTTAGAAGGTCCATTTTAGACATGACCGATCTGAACTGTTGCCTAAAGTTCTCCGCCCAACGGTTCAGACGACGTCCCTGAGACTGAATCAGTGAGCCGTCAGATTCCTTGATTAACTCACTCACACTGGACTTCCGTGGACCAGTACCTCTAATCAAGTGGTTGCATAAAGCATCTTCTTGTCTTGTCTTGTCATTTCGCAATCCACCACTGCTCACGATCATTTCTCAGGCTCCTAGTCAGTTGGCATCTCAAGGATTTGCGCACTTCATTGAATTTGGCATCTGGATGGACGGATTTGCGAGCATCTAACAGAGCAGTTTATGTCGAAGATATCCATTGTTTGCGAAATCCGCTTGAATCGGAGTCCTGTGTGGCATTAGAAGCGGCATACATGGCTTCCTTAGTCTGTTGCCAGCGTTCATCTGGGTGCTTGACATCCGGCTGCATCGATAACAGTGTAGACAGCTCCGCCTGGAAAGCAGATCGTCGGTTATCATCTAGAAGCAACTGCGCAGGACGGGTGGCATTTACGTTGGTGCCACCACGGGCAAGACGTAAACAGAAGCGAGCACATCAAAGCGTGGTCTGAGTCCACAGGTGTAGACCGAAATGAACGACGATCCTTAATTGATCTGTGCCAATCACCACTCACAAAATGGTCAATCTAAATCCAACGTTGTGAAGACATAAGAGGATGCTATTTCAGTCTATGTCGCTTCTTAGGGCACAAGTTCATACTCTCCAGAAGCAATCTGTGGTCAGAGCACTTCTGAATGAGACGATCGGCTGGGATGGTTAATGGACCTCCCATATGCTTTATCAGAATGCCTCATACAGTCAACTTGGGCGTTGAAATCCCCAGCAATACTCACCATGTTCGTGGAGCTCGCGCTTCGAAGCAGTTGGAACAAGTCCTAATAAAATTCATTCTTGATCTCAGATGAACTGCAGTCAGTGGGCGCATTCACAGACACGACAAATAAGCATCGGCGCTTCAGTTTGTTTCTGTTGACACGTAAAGAACCGTCCACCCGAAGTGCACAAAAACCACTGCTGTCTGAAATCCAGTCTAGTAGTGCATGCTCAAGGCAATCCGAACGCTGGCCTGACCATGAGCACTAAAAACCGGATCATCTGACACACGAAGAGCGAAGCGAGAGACTGAGGTGGTATCTGGGGTGCGAATAGTGATAACAAAAGTGGGGTCTTGTATGCGTGTTTCTGAGGCACGGTATATATCTATTTCGAAAGTGTCAAGAGCTTTGGCTATGGCAGCCTGTTTCCCTAGCTAACAGTGTGCGGACGGTAAAGACAGCCAAGGTAAGAGCATTTAGGTTTCAGGAATGCATTTGATCTATACCCAACTTTTAAACTACTGCTTTCTTTAGAGCCGCAATTACCCTTCGCGTTTTGTATCGATCTTCAATTGAGGGAGAAGAAGTTGGTAAGGTCCTTTACAGGAAAGTGGTCCGTTTGAACCAGCTCATGTTCCATAAACGGTCTGCACTGCTTCACTCGCCGAAGAAATCGGTCGTGTGCTGCACCTCATGAACGGCAATGAAGCTCCCGATCTGACGAATTCCCTCCAGCCCTTTTCAAAGATGGTGGTGTACAACTCTCCAAAGCGCTCAACAGCCTCTTTACTGGGATTTTGCCCCACGAATGCGCCTCCAGAAGGTTGGAACTGTGCATCCATCATCCCCATATGCAAGAAACGGGATGAGTTTGATCTCCGTCGCATCAAAGCTGTTAGCATCGGTAATCCTCCATAGATTGTCCCAATGGCGCGAACATGAGGTCCGTGAAAAACAGTCCGGTTTTCGTCCCAACCGCGAGTGCATCGACTAGATTTTCACCATCCGTTAGATACTTGAGCTCCGCCGCACATATCGTGGACCGACGGTGATTACATTCTTGGATATTCGGGCGGCTTTTGATTCCGTTGATAAGACGGTCCTCTGGGATTGTCTCGTCAAATAGGGAGTGCCTGATAAGTATGTGGAAATCATCCAAGCGCTATACCATCAGGCTTCAGGCTGAATACAAACATGGCTCATCGTCACCTTGCTTCCAGTTGGAAGCGTCTTGCGTCGGGGTTGCCCACTCTCATCCTTCCTGTTCAGTTCTGCGGTCGACGACATCCTAAGAGAGATACAAGATAATCAAACGAACGAAGGCGTTGAGCTCCTACCCGGTAACAGACTTTTAGACTTAGACTACGCTGATGACATCGCATTAGTATGCGACGATGCTACTGTGGGCACAGTGCGTTTCAGACAACCTCGCGTCATCTATCTTGCGTTACGGAATATGATTTTCACTCTCCAAGTGTAGCGCTTCTACAAGACTGGCAGGAGTCCATCCCCGCACTTACCCTCGATAATGCTTGATTAGAAGTTGTTGAAAAGTTTATCCACTTGGCAAGCCGTATAACTGCTGATGGACGAATTGGAGACGATGTGAACAACCGAATAGCGAAGGTTCAAGCGGCGTTCTGCAGTCTACGTCACCTATGGAGACGGCGTAACGTCTTTCCGATTGGAAGGTAGTATGTTCAACGCTGGTGCGCGCAATGTGCTCCTATACGCTTGTGAGACCTGGCCTGTTCGTGCGGCCGATGTTGACCGGTTGTCTGTGTTCGATCATATGTGCCTGAGGAGTATCCCGCGAGTTTGGTGGCAATGGCGAATAAGCGGTTCCACAGTTCAAATGCGCATCTACGAAATCGGGCGGTCCGCTTACTCAATTAGTGTTACCTCATAACTCCATCGTCTTCGTTGGCAGGGATATGTGCAATGTATGCCATCTCGTCGTGCTCTATTCGCCGAGCCTAAGGTTGGCATCGGTCTATCAAAGTGTTGATTTCAAGACTTACCTCTTTTGGTTTCTGGCGCTTGCACGGTTTGGGACCTCGAGATCCATTACACAGCTGGTAGGAAACTTTTTCGTATATGGCTGAATGACGTGCTCAGTGGTGGTTATGTTGTGTTCGAACTCCTGGGAAACTTCTCCCTTGATTCTTTATCATTGTTTTTCAGTTTCACGTTTTTGCATTGTACCACGCCTCTGTACATTGTACCGGGCTATCAGTAGATACATATGTAATATATTTATGTATTGTTGGATTTCAACCACGAAACTGCCTCTGAGGTGTTGATGGTACAGGCAGGTGTTGCATACTGAGATACCTCCACCGAGTATCTCGGAGCTTGTGTTTCTGAGTTTCATGGAACTCGGTTTGTGGGGACCGGAACAACAGTAAATATGGTCCCAAGATTCAAGGATCGTCGTAGTTGCAATAATCGTCCACATTTTTTGGGAAACCCGATGTGTATCTTTCAGTAAGCAACACGAAAGTCGATAGAGGTGTATGGCCGCTCATAAGGACGTTTGGGTCAACCCGACTGTTATCAGGTCGTGCACACAGAGTAGATTGATAGCTTTGCAGGTTTGTTATAGTATGATCCTGGTGTTTTGTTCGATTCAGTTCCAGAAACCATGCGCTGGGGCCGACAGTTCCAGCTTCAATCTCAGCAGGAAACCCAATTGGAAATCGTAAAAAACGGGTGTATACAAAAGGTGAAAGAGAACTACGAATAATCTAATGTAATCGACTTTAGGTTAGATGGAACAACAAAATGAGTGAAATTTTGTAACTAAACTGTGTGCAACAGTGATGTAGAGGGGTGTAAAACTGTTCTGAGAGGAGTAGCACCTCTGAGGTGGTAGACTGTTGTCCTTTGAACATCCTTCATCTGCTTGATCTCTATCACTTACACAACTCTCACCTGTTGCTTTACGAAGCTGAAGCATGCATCAGCGGCCACGCCCCAGCAAACCGCTCAACAGGCGAGCTAAACCAGGTTGAGGGTAACCAAGATCTTGAAACCTTGGCGAGACGGTGTTCAGCATGAGAAAACAATCCTGCTTGGGCAGACAAGATCTACTGATCCAACGGCTACTCGGGAAAACTGTCCAACCTACCCGATCCGGTATTCCGGAGAAGACGTATAAGCCACACAACAGCCCACCGGCTCATCTGGGGCAGCCCTGCCGCCTTCCAGGCTGCACTTGGGTGTGCTAAAGCTAGAGGTGCATCCTCAAACAAAAAGGCCGGACAAGGTACCGTCAACTTACTTTCTACTCCGGACTCGGCGACCGAGTAGTACAACAGTCCCGAACGGTACTGCCTATATATATATATATATATATATATATATATATATATATATATATATATATATATATATATATATAAACTACTCTGCATCGCTTTGTTCTTTCATGTATGCAAAGACAAATGGAAGTTGAACTAAATGGACAACATTATAAGACCGTCTGCCGAGTTGTCATTCACGGCTGGTAAGTGGATGATCTCAAAGATTTGTAGCTGTGCATATATGAGAGTATCCTTTTGACAACTAACGACCTTTTACATACGTTTACACTCTTCACAACCGATTATTAATAATGAGAGAAATAAAGCCATATATATATAATCAATTTTTCCACCAGTTTGATTACGTTTCCCACAATAAATTCGCTATTCTGCCCGTTGTTGACTCGTTCCCAGACAGCATGAAACTGGAGGACTCTATTTACCGATCTTCCACAAATTGCGGTCTATCAGTTCCCAACACGCCGGGTACAATGCAGCATCCAAATGGCTTGATTTCTGGTGACTGGCGTACTGCTGCCACTCCGGTTGCTGGTTTCCACACAGCGGCTGTCACACCACAAGCTACGCATCAGCACTTGTATAAGCGGTAGTCAATGTGACTTTCTCTGTGTGTGTGCGGTTAAAGTGTTGCGCAAGTGCCTGTTCCTGTTTTGACCCCTGTGCGGAATTCAGGAGTACGATCACCTTCCGTCGGCGCTTATGCTAGGCGAATTTGAAGTACCGCGCTCTGTTTACCGACTCGGTAGATGATCATTTGTCGTGTGCATCCCTGTCCCTGTTATCCATTTCTGTCTACCGATAGTCATCGATCCACTCGCTGTTGGTACGTTCTTGGTTATTAACGATTTTCTTCCCCGTCTTTGATTCAGTGTTCTTCAAGCCATGAACAAGCTAATCCTTATTTCTTTTGACCCCTTGTTTGCCTTACTGTCTTTCGCTGCTACAATGATCACTGGATCGACGCGTATGGTGCACGATGTATGTGGTACAACAATAACTTCGAGGCGTCCAGGATGTCCCTTCGGATACTGTTCATTTCTGCCATGTTTCCACATGGTCGTATCCACTACTGTATAGAAACGATTTCCATTCTTCTATTTACGCAGCAATAATACATTAGGCCTGGGACAATCTCCGTGCATCCCCACACAGAACTGCCACCAACCTGTTAGCAGGAACAATTTCAACTCGCTCGTGCGTCGGTGAAATCCGCATTTTGCCAGTGATGCCCCTTTCATTTGCCTTTACCCCGTCTTGTATTTGATCGCACTTGACTGACTGTAGCATCACCTTATTCTAAACATCTGTTTTCAGACATGATTCAGTGACATTAACCAGCAACAATTACATTGTCACCAATTTTTTTGTGCTTCTATAGTTATAATTTATGTACTTCCATTACTTCTGTTATGTTGTTAATGTCTTACTGGCTTAGTTTTGTCGTATCGCGTCACGTTTCTGCTTTTTTAGTGCTCTGATCCAACTGTCCTTTTAGCTGTTTCTGTCTGCACAATCACTTTATTTTTCTAAACAGGAATCGGGGATTATGACTTCGTGACTTTTTACTTCTCACTTCGCTGTTCCTTCTCGTTGTAGCTCAGTGTACAGCAATACAAAACCAGTCTATTCGATGCAGTTGTTTGTCCTCTTGCCTTTGCTGGATTCCGTTTCTCTTTCTCTCTGTAGTCGTATTATCCCGGTTTCTTGTGTTTGTTTTTACCTGTAGTCAGCTGTTCTTTTTTGGTTAGGTTTCTGGTTCATGGGTGTGTTATTTCTTATCAGCCACCGACTAATTGCGTGCCCTGTTCAATTTGACTTGTATCGGTTTTGAATCTCGACGGGCTTTATCTGACCGCTTACGCGGACTGACCAAAGACTGATGTACACGTCTAATGTATCCCATAAATCAATCATTTTTTGTTATCTATCTGTAGTTACCTCCATTTCTATTTGAGTCAGTTTCCCTCCAATTCCACCCCCCCCCCCTCCTACAGTTATCATGTCTGTTTTACTAGTGTTCAAATGATCAGAACGGAGTCTCATTTAAATTGTATTTCTTCCCTGCTCATGCGCATCTGGTGCCGTGCTACTCTAGTTGGATTTTTCTGTCAATCAGTGGTGTTCAAAGCGAAGGGAATCATGTCATTCAGCGAATGCGGAAATGATAGACTTTTACACCGTTTCTCGCGGATCTGCGTCTTTTGTACTGCTTGTCAAGTAATATCACTCCATATGGTAACTAGAACACTTGACTCAATTCAACTTGCGCCATCACTCGCCATCTGCCTATTGAGTCTCACGATCAAGTCGGCATTGGAGTGGATCTAAAAAGCAGCGAGATATATGGTAGATTGAGAAACAGCCACTGAACGACCATCATTGAGTGCAGAAGTTGTTCAGATCGCTTCAGTATGACTAGTGATTTGGTGAGTGGGTTTACTTCGAGAAGACTAATGCAATAGTTCAATGGCCAAAGCCTCTGCGACTTTCGGCCATATCGTTACGTGATTAAACCTGTCTCTCTCTAGGCGAACGCTGTGTGTCTGAATGGGGGCCTTCCACAACACGTTTCAAATGACGACTTGACTTGGTTACTCAGCACTAAAAGCCTAACTTCAGGATTGGCTGTATTATCCGGACTGCAAAGAAGCCGGCGTTCTGACCCGCCCTAGTAGCTCTTGTGAGGAGACCTTTCTGCCTTCGAAACATGTTTCATTCCACAAAATGAATGCAGTTTATAAGGAATGCCAGGTGATCGCACTCAAAACCATTGCACGAAGCGCATTGGTCCAGAACCCTTCCTATAGTCGCGCCTCTTGACTGGTTCTCTTAGTTACGTACCCCATCAGCTGATTTCGGCCCGGTCGCTTGAAACAACTGTTGGCATTTCATTTACGGTTTTCGGTTGAAACAAATCCTGGCTACTTACTGGTTTTATCTGCTCGGCTCGGTAAGAGTAACAGCTGGCGGCTGGTTGAGTGATTTCGTTCCTTTTCGTCACGAACTGATTAGACCATCGGTTCACTTCGTTGGTCCCAGCTTTGCCATCATTTTTGGGCGGATTAAGACATGCTGTCTGCTAAGAAAACTAGGCCGTCTGTCGATGTGGCATCCAGTAGCCTCAAAAATGCCACTCCCATTCCTCTTGTCTTTTACCGGCGGCTAATAGGTCCCGGAGGGATACAGTATGGGCGACTTACAGTGTATTTATTCCTGGATAACCTAGTAGCTTTTTGTAAGTCGTGAAAAAAAACGGGAACTTGGCCGATCCCATTCAAACTACATTCTGCACCGGGTTACTTTTATGCTTGTCAGTAAGCAAATTATCGAAAATTCCACCTACACTATGAGCATCAGGACTAATTGTCTAGGCTGCGCTTTGTGCTTACTGACACCATGGTCGTGAGACCATGATTATCGGCGGATAAATACCAGAATGTAGTCAATTCCTCGGAAGTCTGCAAGGAGCTAATCTATTATAAAGCAAGTGGTCCAGATTGCTTTCCGGCAACCTTATTGCGTGCGGTAACAAGTGTTATGAATCCCAATTCCGTCTGAATATGTAGGCCAATTAGAGTCGAATCTGTTGTGCTGGTGAAAAAATGGAAAATGCGATCCGCACGGTGCATATTAAATATCTTGAAAGCACGTAAAATCTTATTGCAAAAGATCCATGATGTGAAGCATTATGAATGTCACCACTTACACAGTAAATCAAATATTGTATCCTCTCAAACGCCCTAACTGTTTTCTGTTACTCATCGGGAACCGTGTAGTGTAATGATGGTTCAATCGTGTTAGTCAGAAAACTTGCTACATACTTCAGCAACAAACAGTGTATCACCCTCAGTCGGAGATCAGCTAACTGACTTTTTACATTTCGCTGTAGTCCAAACTGCTTGTTATCCCTTCCACCGACGACACGTTCCAAAGTGAACAATTCGGTTTTCCTGTTTAAGTTACATTTGTGGATCGTCCTTCATCGTGATCAGTTCCTCAAGCACGCGACTGTATACACGAACTACTCCGTCGTGTCTTACTCGTAAAACGGTTATCTGAAATTCCCAACTAACACACTGCTGACCGCTCAATTATGCGGGGGAAATATTTTGTCATAAACAGCCTTTTCGGTACTTTCAACAGTTTTAAATCCTGAAGAAACATGCAAAATGATCCACAACGTCTACCAAATTGACACCTATCATGGGTTTACCGCTAAGACCGGCCTTTTATTGAGCACTCAAGTCCACAGAACTAAACCAACAACGGGTTAAATGTGTACTTTGTGTTTAGTCTCGTGATTGCAACAATTCCATTCCAAAGACTTTGTCGAGCGTCAAATATAGATAGACGATAAACACTACATGCGCAGCGGTTCTCTCTACCAACTGCCCTAGAGTCATTCAGGTGAAAAACAATAGAAAGTAGCAACAAAAACAATCAGGTTGCTTTGATCTTCGAAATGACCTGTTGGTCGTTTTCCGGCTCCAAAAAGGACCATTGACGGCCTAAGGCAGCTGATATCGGTGGTTTTTGATTGTCTCTAGAGTCCGGGCAAGACTCCTCAGATCGTCCCCCCATTTCAAGCGCGCTGAATATTAAGTTGTCTGTCTTCGTGACACGTTGTATAGTTCAACCTTCTCAGGTTGTTTAGTCCAACCAACTCAATCGGGGTTTCACTGTTCATCGTCCTCTTGGAGTTAACTAGGTCCGGAACCGTGTCTCCATTTGAAAGCTGTCGGGCATTTCTGGCTGTAATAAACAGTTTGTCAAAGAGTGAACTACCGCAACGGACCTCAGTGACAACGCTGTCTATGTTACCAGGTAGCAGACCACCAAGAAAGAACGGTGGCGATTCATTCAGCATTCACCAAACTACACACGCGGCTGTTATTCCTTCCAACTACCTTACGGTAACTACGTTAAAAAATTATGGTGAATAACAGTACTTTCATTCACGTTTTGTTGAAGCGGCAATGTCAAAATGTCAGCACTTCTATAGAGCACCCAATTATGTAGCCGTAAATGTCTGCCGTTTCACTCGTCTTGCTTGTTTATGGCGTGCCCGCAGTGCTGAGACGAATCGTTTCTTCTCAAACTGTCGTAATGGGACGCCGGTCACATTGCCGTAGGCTCACTGAAAATGTCACCAGCACAACAGATTCGACTCTAATTGGCCTACATATTCAGACGGAATTGGGATTCATAACACTTGTTACCGCACGCAATAAGGTTGCCGGAAAGCAATCTGGACCACTTGCTTTATAATAGATTAGCTCCTTGCAGACTTCCGAGGAATCGACTACATTCTGGTATTTATCCGCCGATAATCATGGTCTCACGACCATGGTGTCAGTAAGCACAAAGCGCAGCCTAGACAATTAGTCCTGATGCTCATAGTGTAGGTGGAATTTTCGATAATTTGCTTACTGACAAGCATAAAAGTAACCCGGTACAGAATGCAGTTTGAATGGGATCGGCCAAGTTCCCAGTTTTTTTTCACGACTTTGAAAACGCTGTACGTAGTGCAGATTCATGGCGCCACACGAATACGGACCAGAACACGATTTGAGGGCGTAATAAAAATCCCTCGCAGGTGCTGGAACGGGTCAGTAAGTGCGACTCAGTCAAGCTCGACATGGTTTCCAAGTAGGCGTACTTTGGAACTGGAAACCCTCAACCATGCAGCCGCGAGTGACCAAATGGGATAAAACTCGACGTCAAAGTTTTGTCCATCAGCGCCTCGTTATATCTGGGAATCCACTTTTTTCCAACCAACTCTAGGTCCTGGAATATACTGCGAACCAATGCCCACACAAATAGCACTTGATCCTCAGGCGGGAGGCTGTTTTGTTTATTTACTGAGATGTCAGAATGATGTGATAAGTGTGGATATGTCCCGACAGGAAATCACCTTTATTTCTAACAGTGCAAACAAGTCTAAAGAGAACCTTTTAGGTGATTTCCTTACAGTCTTTGACGTCGAGACGATAATCAAATGGCGCTCATTTTGCTCAGGAGCGCCTTTCCCGCTGCATCACCTGTGAAATAGGCAGGAGTATTGGGTATTGAGGTGGCTCGGCAGCATTGATGAAAGTAATTTTTGGTGTTGCACGCATGTGCAACAACAGAAACTTGAAAAAAGGATGTGTTGGAGAGGGGAGCGGGAAAAGTATGTGTTCCCGATTTGTTCAGACCTGGTGCTCACGAGAAATAAGTTAACATGTTCGATAGTATATGTGCAAAATAGAGCGTGTTTCCAATAGGAATAAGAGTCATAAAGAAAGCATTTTAAGGCTGAACTGAAGCAGTGCGAGGACTTTTTCTTATTCCCGGGATCCATTCATCATTGGACTGTTAACCGCCACTGGTTGTTCGGATAAGCGGCGGTTCCGCAATTGTGCTGTGGAAGACAAATCACCAACGCATTCAAACTGGTGCATATTTGGTGTACCGATTTCAGGCACTTGATCACTTTCAATGATATCGATTAGCATCTGATCGGGCAAATTTAGGAAACGTATGTTGTGGTGGTTGTGTATTTTCCATGTCTGAAATAAAGGAAAAAATCCGCAACTACAACAACAGCAATGAGGAGAGACGGACGGAGTGAAAATAAAGGACAACTATAAACAAGAGACCAAAAGAAAATAAAAAATACCACACGAAAGCTACCGCAACGGGATCGACAATCAGTTATGTGCTTTCCGTTAATACTGGATCATATTTTTGAGCGACATTGAGAATTATATGTCACTTCACGTCCTATAAAACAAATGTGATATTTTTCCCCTCCGAGTCTATTTACAGGTGATCAGTTTCGGCAAATGGTCAGAGTTCCTAAATCACTCCGTCTACTGAACTGAGTTGTCTGGGGAACACATTATCAGCGTTTGTTTGATGCGTTGCTCGGATTAGGTGAGAGTCTTTGGTACTACAACTCGTTTGGCTGATCACAGTGATTAAGTCACAAATTGTTCACGTGTCCACATTGTGTCTTATTCGAGAGATCGGTTAGTAGTTTTAGAGTAGGTTAAGATGACGTGATGATACCTTGGCCGTGTCGGATGTATTGAGTCTCTTACCGTGGGTTCACAAAGTTCTAATGTTCTCTTGAGACGTCAGGCTGCGTTCAAAAGTCGCAATAATTGGTATACATTCAATCTTGTGCTACATTTCCGACTATGAATACTGGTCATACTGAGTGGTAGAAATATAAACTTGAGCGTTAATCTCTGCGATTATTTCCAAGTTTTTGGAGAAAAAACCATGACTAGGGGCCAAATACTAATTAAAGCAGGGAGCCAGAAAATCAAATAAATTGTCAGAACTGCGAGAAACGTACCGACAAATTGTTCTTCCATATTCGGATGATAGTATTCCGGTTGGTTTCGACGGGTCGGGGTTGAGGTTGATTGTTGTCGTATCATGTCTACAGTTCTTCGGAATCCTGCCTCTTGTGTGCCTGTTGTCGACTTGCTGTCTGTATGTTGCGCTACGTTAACCAGATGATCCACGCTGCCACTCCCGGTGAGTGATTTCCCATCAACGTGATCGTACTGTCCTGCCAGGCCCCCGGATGCGGACCGCTTTACATGTACACGCACACACAGAATGCAGAAAAATAATAATTAAAAATATGAATTTGCAGTGCACGGGAATATCAACAAAATGCGTCTGGGTCTAGTTTCCAGACCCGAGTCTTATCAAACTGCAAAGTGTACAGTGTTTTTTAAGTGGTGGAAGTTTGACTTGCCTAGGCCCTCTTAAACCACATTCCGCACTGGACTACTTTCATGCTTGTCAGTAGGAAAATTAACGAAAAATCTACCTACACAATGAGCATCAGGTTCAGTATCGATTGGCTCCACTGCATCACTAATGTGAGCAGGGTTGTCGGGTGAGCGAACCAATGTGAAGAGAGAACCGGTGAGAAAAGCGGGGCATGACTCACTCATATCGAAGGCATCTAGGGTTATCGACTATTACTTAATAGGTTGGTGGTTTGAGGACTACTTACTGTCCGTCTTAGTGCAGAGGAATGAAAACAGCATCATGCCAAGATAAACGTGACTTGCGGTTAAATCATGTGTAACTCCACGTGAAGCCACTAAGTTTTCCACAGATAATAACGTGCAAATCACATCTTGCTCAATTACAAATATGATTTGGAAGATATACGACTGATTCTATGAATACCCCGATTCCTGCATTGATAAGATGGAGAACATTACCAGGAAGATACAGAATACGTTTCATAAAATGCGTTGAGGAACAAAGGAAAATGTGAATGTAGGTTTAACACAACTAATTGAAAATACCCGGCTGAAGGATCAGAACTCTCGGTAGAGAGCGAGATTGTTTTCAGTGCTTCCCAACTGGCCTAATATACCGCGTTTTATCGGCATTTAGATTGAGATAATAGAAGAAACAGCAAGAAAATTGATGCTCATGGTGACAACAAATGACATTTTCGTGTCTCCTTAGTTACAGTACTATCGGTGTCTTGAGAGATAGCGTGTGTTGATAATTGTCACTCAAAATTGCCTGAACTATCAAATTCGAAAGATCAGTCAGCACAATTCGCACACACCATTCACAACATGAGAATATCAGTGCTTAACGTCACTCTACGGTACTTAGGAGATTGAACTCTGTATAACTGATTGGTGTGCGGAGCATGATCATCATTCGAGAAGTCTGAGTGAGATGGGGTGGAGATACACTCAGAACACTACGAAAGGTTACGTGAAAGATCATTTTGTTCATAATAACCCATAAGGGTTTGAAGATTATCAGATATGTTATCTATTCCCCTTTAGTTGACAAAGCATGGCAAATACTTGCGTCGTTGGCATACTACGTTTCAGTTCCTGAGAAGCTATACGAGAGGTCTCTTACGTAATTGGGTGACCATGTACACCTTGTTTTTGTGTCCTGGAAAACAATTTGAGGTCATCCTGGAGTATGAGCCGATTACTAGATTTCAGCGAAATTTTGAGGAAGGGCGCGAAATTTATCATCAGGAAAAGGCACGAAATTTCAACGAACTGCTACGAAAACCAAGTTATTCAATTTTCACAACCAACCAGTGTCCCCTTGGACTCTTGTGGCGTTCTAGTGCCAATTAAAAAGCCTCACGAAGTATGTCAAGAGTTACACCGTACGCGCAAATGATCATGCACACAAAAATTGTAGTTCTTGTGCATCCTATTAAAACAAACTTTATTGTTTTCCAGAGTAGTCACTCTAAGAAAGTTGGAAGGGAGAACCACCGCGAGTGTGGTGATTATCATCCATCCCTATTTGACAATCTGGTGAAGCCCTTTGAATTAAATTATTGCATTCAAACACAATATAAACATTTAACCCGTAGTCGGATTGGTGGTGTTGATTCGGCTAATTAATAAAAGACTGATCTAAGCAGAACACCAGTTGTGTTCAATAGTCAGTAGTTGAACAAGAGCATGTATGTAAGAAGGAACGTGCATTCAAGTACGTCATACGATAAACGGTAGTTTGGACTGCAAGGACGTGTTGTATTGCAGTTGGTTAACTGATCTCTGGCTGGGAGTGGGATACCGCTTGTCGCTGAGGTATGTAGCAAGTTTCTTGCTGATATGACTAAATTCATCGGTTTATTATTTAACACCTCATGAGCGCTCAGAAACAATTTGTGCAAGCACTTAAGCTTCCTTGACCCACGTCTTGTTCCCGAACAAGTGTGCAACCACTTGAACATTCCACACTGTGATCAATTTCACATGCACACACGCGCGTGCGGGGACAGATTTGGATCGTCATTCTCCGTTCTTATTTTGTGAGTCGTATATATTGTTATGTATTGTTATGAGTACAATAACTGAGAACAAGCTTGTTCGCCACGTTGTTTATTCTCAATGTGTTCTGTTGGGTTTTTCAGACAATTGTTAGCTTGTTTAATAACTGCTTACTTGACTGTCCCGCAATATGACCCTGAAAATGTCTATGACATGGACGAGACTGGCCTTTTTTGTTTGCTTCCGAGATGCAGTCTGCTTATACCAGACGAGGATATCTCGACCACGCGTGGATAAAAGAAATCGCAGGATCAAATTTCCCTGGTCGTTTGCACCAACTCAAATGGTAGAGCATCTGTCCGGTATACGGAGGGTCGCCGATTCGATTCCGGCTCGCGGCGTCCGACTTTTCGATGTGGAAAATGCAAGTGGATTTTCGATTACATGAGATTCAGGCTCCTCGTGCCAAAAATACATTCTGCGAATATATTTCAATGTCCAATGGATCAAGTTCATCTGTGTGCTGTTCGTCCCATTGGGAAGCGACCGACGAGGCTATCTCAGTGATTAAAATCAGGATGGTTACTCTGTATCACTGAAATAGTGGTTTGCGCATTACCGATTATTCACTTGCGTTAGTCACAGCCGACCCTCCGGGCCGCGATAGCTCAGCTGGTAGTGCGTCTGCCCGGTGTGCGGAGGGTCGCCGATTCGATTCCGGCTCGCGGCGTCCGGGTTTTCGATGTGAAAAACGTGAGTGGGTTTTCTATTACACCAAATGGAACTCACAAAATTCCCTGCAGTTTGATCGGAAGACCGAGAAAACCAGCTTGTATTAAGGTTTGACATTAGCCAGTTTCTCATTTCAATCAAGCGAATGCATGGATGGATGTAAAAACCTGTTGGAAATGGTTTAATGAGGTGTTTTTCTAGGTATGAGAAAGAAGGCATGGAGTTTCGTTTTATTGCCGATAGACAACGCTCCAGAATGTTTTAAAGCCTCCAAAAGCGACAACGCCCGGATAGTTATCATTTCTCTGAATTGTACAAGCTGAAAAAAGCTTTGAGACATGGGAATAATCGCAGCTCTGAAAAAGAGGTACAAATATTTGTATCACAAGGATGTTATTGACTTTTATGGATTTAACGAGGCGAGAGACCGAAAAAATCTCAGGGGCGAAGGTGGTGCAGGGGTTTTTTACGGGTGCACAGAGCACCTGCTGGATGCTGCAAATTGCATGAAAGGAGCTCCGGATTCTGTTTTGCCAACCTTGATCAAAAATGCTTTCGTCAAGGTTGAAATTATGACTTTAGAATCAGAATTGAAGGAAGAATCAATGTTGAAATTGTCAGCGAAGTTGCGAGGACTTTGGAATCTTTGAACTTATCTATTGGTCCATCAGAACTTGAGGAGTTTGTTCCCACTGATGACGAGGACCACGAAGAACATGCTGCTGCGGTACTGGAAGATGATAAAGAGCTTTTGGAGTCGATGAAGATTGTTGAGCCGGTGATTGATGCCGACAATGATGACGTTGATCCTCAAGATCTGAACGCGGGTTTAGAAATCGGAATTGTATCTCAGGAGTTCAAATCCCTTTCCAAGCAGGTTCTCGACATTAAGGGTCGGCTGCTCTGCTCTGAAGTACAAACTGAAGCTGATAACACATTAGATGATCTTGAGAATTTGTTTGAGTCATTTCAGAGGAAGACCCGGACAGCCTCCCTCAAAGCCAAACGAATGAAACTTCGAAACCAGCGTCAAATGACGATTCGTGACATGTTTAAGTAATAAGTGTTGAACACGAAATTTTGATTAAAATATGCACATTTAAGTAATAAAAGTTGAACCTGGAACTTTGTGGGAAAAATATACGTAGTTAACTGGGATGCAGATGCATACTTAAACGTGTGCGTACCGAAGCGGGAGATTACTGTATATATATATATATATATATATGTATATATATATATATATATATATATATATATATATATATATATATATATATATATATATATATATATATATATATGACGTGATTCATAATGGAGCACCGACGCTCAAATCACCTTTGTACAGTTTGTCCAAAAGATTCGGGATCGCCTCAGTTCGGTTTAAATCCTGACATAAAGTCGAATTTCAGTTTATACAGCTGCTACTAGTTTTATCAGCCAAAAATATACAATAGACATCGTTGTTGAGTGAGTGAGAGAGAAAATGGTATCATTAGTACAATCTTGAACCCGGCCGTGTGTCAGGATTTCGACCGAAATGAGGTGATCCAGAATATTTTGGACAGACTGTACTAGTGCGTCTTCCTTGTCATGGATCATCAGCTGCAGTGCACAACCACCGAGCCTCCATAAGGACTCGAACCCGGGGTGAATGACTGTGAGTTGGACGTTTACCCACCGGGCTACCCGGCTAGGACCTCATCGATTTGTTGGACAGAAATACGTCATATAAATTCGACTTCCTACTACTGAAATACTTTTGTATTTGCAGTTTTCCCTCGTTAATACAATAACTGATACAACTGATATTTTCATGTCTGCTGCACGAGCTGGTGATGCTCGGCTATTGAACGATGGCTCTTGGTAGGCTCATACACTATAGCACGAGACCCTCGCACCGTGTTGTTAGGCCTGAACTACGAAAAACACTAACTGGTACACAGTGAATTCATGAATCAAACTCGTCCGAGGAGACACTCCCAAGGTAGCTAATTTCATGATGGAGACAACCGCGAGAA
Source organism: Fasciola hepatica (assembly GCA_948099385.1). Classification (NCBI taxonomy): domain Eukaryota; kingdom Metazoa; phylum Platyhelminthes; class Trematoda; order Plagiorchiida; family Fasciolidae; genus Fasciola; species Fasciola hepatica. The sequence continues at coordinate 609,973 of CANUEZ040000112.1, read as the reverse complement.
GTATTCTCCGTAGACTCAGTTTTAATTCTGTCCGATTCCGGGTAACCCATGTGTTGAAAATAAGAGTGAAGATGGTTGACCATGTCACCTACCGTGTTCTGTATTTTTTTGATTTCTGGAATGAAGAACGTCATCTTCATTAGCGGATTCGCGAATGGGTAGTTTTATGAGTAATCCGTAGCTTTGACGGTAAACAGTATCATTACCGCGTTTTCATAAATCTCCCGGTGGTTTTATTACTGGAGAAGAGTGATCCAGCTATCACATTCACGAAGACCTAACCAACTCAATCAAAATTCGCATTTTGGCTCCGAGAGAAGCGATGAACGACCGCACACTCTTGATTAAACTGATTTTTCTTTAGAACTATCTGCTAGTGCACTGACACTGAATGCAGATCTACCGTGACATTCTGTGATGTTAGGATGAGCTTTATATCAGGCAAGACAGCTTAAGCCAGTTAGTCAAACGAAATTCCTTTGATTAATGGTGGTGAGTCATGGAAAGTGAGGAGCAGATGTGTGGGGCCGCAACGAGAGATGCTAGTCTTGTGGTTACCTCATCTATCAAAACCGTTCGCGGGAACTGTTTCAGATATTATCTGTGAAGGTAAGTGGTTGGTGCGTGGCCTACATGCAGCCCGTCCTTCTTTGTAGACGAAAATCACCACGGTGAATCATGGGATGGGCAAGCAAAGACTGTCCAGTATCGAGGCCACGGTCTGAGACAATAGAACCAGGGCAAAGAGGGCAGCGGTTCGATAGAATGAGTGGGGAATCCTTTCGCGCGGGATTTAGCTTCAACACCAGCTAGTTGGAAGGCTTGGCCGCCCCCACCAATCCGGCCGATACGTTTTGTGCAGGAACTGGATACAAGGACCAAGAACTTACATGTTTCACGCTAACAAAACGAGATGGCTCGAAGGCAGAAGAATCTTCTCATTACAGCTAGTGGGACAGATAAGAAAAATCTCTTTCTGTGATTGTGCTATCCTTTCATGAAGGTTAAACAAAAAGTAGTGAGTTCCCGAGGTAAGAAGATCGAACTAGAACTCCCTGTCTTCTGGAAGACAAACGACTTGTTTCCCTAGTGGATTTCAACCGAAGCCGACAAGGTGAGAGAGCCAGCTGTTTGCTATTATTATTGAAAAGGTGTCTATCAGATTATCACCAATTCCCCAAGTGAAGAGAACATTTCCTAGCACTGAGGCACTTCAGTTAAAGACTAACATCAAAGTAACCCTTTTACGCGATGCTGTGCAATCCTTATTGGGTGTCCCAGCCAACTGTGAAGCAACCGAACCAAAAACACTTATTCTGTAGGCGCTGCTCGTGCCTAGTGAGAACATCGGATGAGCAATGACCAGGTTTGTCATCATGTGGTCGTTGCAGGTGGTCGCCATCTGACCGAGGTAATCGCTCAACACCGCCTCCGATGGCTCGGGCATGTTTCGCGTATGCCAGCTCATCATTTACCGTTTCGTGCTCTTTTTGCACGTGCTGGGCAAAGCAAAAAGAAGCGGCGTGGCGGTCAGGCTACGACTTGGTGTAGGGGCACGAAGAAGTTTGCTTGGGCTTTGATTTCGGTTGGTGCTTCCCGCGTTCCTGGTTGGGGCCCAAGAGATGTGGATTGTCGTCGGTTGGAGCTGCTGAGAGACATAGCTCAGGACCGAATCTAGTGGCACGAATGCTGTATGGCCGGCCTGCTGACTTCCTGTTTCCCAAACACAATTGAAAGACAGACGAACAACTCACAAAACGAGTGCGGTGAAAATATTTTCTGAAAAAAGTGCTCTGACTTGTAATTTTTACATTGACTCCTAATCCCCCCCCCTACGACTTTGTAACATTTTTTCTGTGGTTTTGCGTTGGCACCATTCTTGTTATGGATATTTTATACGTACCACTTCTTGTGACTGAGCTGCCTTATGCATAAGTGCACGCTTGTTCGGATACTTAAATCACTCAATTCGTACAACTGGGATGTGATAGAGGGGGGAGGGGGGCGGGACGATGAAAACGTAGGAATATATCCACAGGATACCTTCACAACTCACCGCTCGATGCTCCAGCCAGATTTACTTAGTTGAAATATGCAACCGCATTGTGTTCTCATGATCTTTGAGAGTGTCTTGGACACCTCTGTTCACGACGAAATTACGGTTTGTCAAGTGTTAGGGAAAGGCCGAACGCACCTAACCGTGCAAGTTATATCCAGTTCGAAGGCATGTATGCCTGTTGACCAGTAGACTGTCTTAGTTGGTGAATCCAGTCAAACTGTGAACAGCAATTTATTGTTCGTTGTTGAACTGATCAACTGAACGAGTAGTAAAGCTTACCTGACGCAGAATTTTCGGATCCAAAAGCAACTCAGAGGAGACTTTCCTATTCCCGGTAGGTCCAAGCGGTCCTGATGGTGCCATTCCAACCGGAGCTCCCCCGACCAGATATTGGCGCAGCCGTTGCAGCTGCTGTTCAAGCTGGCGGTTATGGTCCTCCAGTTGTTGCATCCGTACTTCCAAACGTCCTTTGTGCTCACGTAGTAACCTTGCTTCCGTGGCTGCCACATCTCCGGGTGCAGCTGTTGCCAAGGTCATTTGAAACTCTGGACTCGTCAGACCAAGGCCGTCTGTGCCGTAAGCGGCACCAGCACCAGCGCCAACTCGCGGTTCCGACCCATACACATCACCAAGATGATGACTGAAGCCGTTTGCCATGCTATTAGCACGACCCAAACTGCCACCGTAGTTGAATCGACCAGGCACTGCTGCAGTTGTGCTAAACAACGCAAAGCGGGTAAGGTGGTCCATATTGTTTACTAAATTGCCTGATATGTAACATTTTAGTCTTATCCAAAGGAGAAATCAATTTATAACTCCGGTGAGCGCCATCCTATGTCGGCGGAATACACTAACTCCACTTGGGTGACTGGTATATTTCGTTGCACACATCATAGGTGGTGACCGCATTGGGATCATACCATTACTCAGCGGAGTCAAACATATGATGTTTTAAGCAGCCATTTTTTGAAATCGCCGTAGATTCATGTCATACTTTCAACAAGCTATTACTGTGAAGTTCTTTCATTCTAACCACAAATTACCAAAATAGCTTATGCAGCCGGGTTTCAAACCCAGAATGCAATAGTTTCAGCATTTCCGCTGTATGGCCCGATAGTAAAATTAAACTTTGGAGCCTCTCGACTCCGAGCTTCAAAAGCCATTGTCATTTTGTTGTCCGAATGGTGTAAGGCTCATACAACTGAAGTTGACTTACGCGCTTCGAACGCCACCACGACGTGCGATAGGAATCAATCAGTAGCCTATAGTTAAGCGCCACGCTAAATTATTCTGAGGCCAGTTTGTTTGTCTACTTTAAGTCTTGAGATTTTGATTACTGGATCTCTGTTGTATCGCCATGGTTCCGCGTGGTTGTGAGTTATGAACTTTATAACGCACTTATGCGCAAGCATGAACCATGTATTTGTATGTATATGATGCACTACCAACTGGATCTTTTCGTACACAAACAACTCCATATAGTGTGCTGTTTGGGACCCAAACAAAATAGATAAGAACAAAGCATATATAGAATACAAGCTTTACTGGCGATAGTGTTTTATCTTACTCAATTATTAAACACGAGTTGGCCTCAGGACCAAAAGCCACATTCACTGGTTAGGCTCCTCTAAATTACTGGGGTTGTAATAACCTCAATCTTAAAGCCTGGAATATATTCATGATGTAGGACAATGAAAAAAATGTCCCTTAATTTAATTTAATTTTCATAAAAATGTATAATATTGTTCGGAGGGGCCATGGTCAGTGAAAGGCTGCTGAATGGGGAAGTGAACGGCGGTGGTAGGAATCGAACCCGGGGATGTCAAAATCTGAACTCTCTGATGATGACCGCCTAACAACCACCGGCGGAGTACTACAATTATTCTTAGACTCTTGAGAAATTCCGTTCATATCCGTTGTCGATTCTTTAGGGAAACAATAGAATAAGCAGCATAAATTTTCAACCGCTTTTCCTGTTTGTACAACTACGACGTTCTACCTTTACCTTATGGTTTCTGCTTTCTCAAAGTGCTTGAACTTTTCGTCAACATGGTCATCAAGTTGTTTGAATTTTTTATGATATACCAAATTCTCCAAATCTCCATCTCGTAATTCGTTTGTGAATATTTGTTGTGCACGACCACCTAAGTGTTGATCATAGTAATAGGATAGAGGCTGATACCACAACGGAAAGAAGAGACTGTGTGTGTATGTGGGGGGAGGTGGATTGGTTAAGTTTCACATCCAAGAGGGACATACAAAATAAATGAATGACTACTTCCAGAGTAATCCACCATAGACAAAATGGACCCTTTTCAGGGACAAGCGGGTCACACAAGCATCCCTGAGAATAGAGAGATGAATCAGATGGAGAGCTTTGGATCAAGATGTCACTTGAACCAACAACACACTGAGAATAGGGAGTAAAAGACCATGCTCAACACCCACAGCTTAACTGTCAAAACAGCTGGAACGCGCCTAAAACGTGTCAGTCGATTTTGGTTGAGCGTGAGCGTAGAAAATAACAATTAAATGAACGTACCTCTCGTCACTTTGGGTTGCCTGGCTTGTTCAACTAAGCTATCCCTCTCTTTCAGTCTTCCAGTTGTGGTATATTGTATGCATTACTCACCCAAGTGGGGACAGGTAACAACACATTGATGCACTGATTTCTATTTATGCGCTAACGAGGTGAACTGGTTCATTTTGATGACCTGTTAGGAAAGCAATCCGTAGCTTCATATAGATATCCTTTTGTGATAAAGGCTCAAGCCAGCTTCGAACCCACGACCGTCTCAACCGAAGTTTTGGATTAGTTTATCATATTGCATGACCCGTGGGGCCCTGGGCGCTCGTGTTTTTTATCCACCTGTCAGTTTATTTTTCCCCTCTGGGTTGCATGCTTTACTGCTTTGCTGCACACTTTGAACGTTGGCGCGGATTCTGAATAAGCATTCTATTTTTCGCTGCTTTCTCCTGATGTGACTCTGACGGTTTGTTTATTTTGAAAGGTTACCATCTCCTGCTGATCTTGCTATCTCCAGCTGCTCATCCTGGAAGCTATTATTTCTACCATCCTTTCTCCGGAACAGCTACACAATCCCAGCTCCTCATTGTGAGCGTTAACATGGGTCGAATTGATACTACTTCCATATCAATACTGCCCTCTATAACTTGTAGGGCAAGATAGACTATTCATGAAGATCTAGAAGATTCTAAGCCCACGTTTTCACTCAGCAGTGTCTCCGTTATCTAGCCGTTTGCAACCGAAAATCTACCAACAGAACTCACATAGAAAATAACGTTTTCGCATTAGCTACTTACGGCGCAACAATAGATGGAATAAACATCATCGCCCTTCGTCTGAATCTCACGCGCTGAGGAGACCTTCCGAAGAACGAATGACTGCTTCCTACCTATATATTTTTGACAAACTAACAATAATCGATAGCGCGTGAACCACTATTCCAATGATACACAATATCTATCTTGGTTTTAATCATTGGGCTAGCCTCGTCGGTCACTTCCCAATGGGACGAACAGCACACAGATGAACTTGATCCATCGGACATTGAAATATATTCAGAGAATGTATTGTTGGCACGAGGAGCCTGAATCGTATGTTTTTGGAAAACCCACTTGCATTCTTCCCATCGAAAAGTCGGACGCCGCGAGCCGGAATCGAACCGGCGACTCTCCGTATAACGGGCAGATGCTCTACCAGCTGAACTATCGCGGTCCGAACAGTCCGGTGTGAATAACGCTAGTGAATAATCGATAGTGCGCGAACCACTATTCCGGTATGCGGAGGGTCGCCGGTTCGATTCCGGCTCGCCGCGTCCGACTTTTCGATGTGAAGAATGCAAGTGGATTTTCCAAAAACATACGATTCAGGCTCTTCGTGCCCATAATACATTCTCTGAAACTAACAACAGCTTTATCAGACGATGGATATTCTTATGGCGGATGAAACTGGAGCACTGGCAACCTCGGTTACTCAAAGATCGTATCAACTTTAACGACCATCGTTGTCCGTGATAAACGTTTTCATAACACTGGAAGCAGGTCAGAAGAGATTCGTTAACGCTGTTGGTGAGCACGTTTACCAATATAGGAATTTAGATTAGCGAAGATGGAATTTTCTTTACTATTGGACGACTCTTGAGCGCCTCATTCAGTTAGAATTAGGAGTGCTTCGAGTTAATTTTGTTGCCGTCTATTCGTCCGATATTGGCATCTTGGTATAAGTCTACCTGGTCAACTCGTCAGGTTGATCGAGCCATAAGAAATCGGGTAAGCTTGAATTAATGTTCATTCAAGTTTCTTCGGATACAGAATTCTCGTTATCATTTTCCTTTATTTCATATCCATCATTTAACTCGAAACTGAAATTCTACTGAGGTGTTCCAAAACTATGAGCAAAATAATATTCATAAAAATAGGGTCAGTTTGTCTCAGTTTATTCTCACTAAAATAAGTAGGGTTAACTGGAAGTAACTTTTAAAAGCGGTCGTGTTAACAATACTGATTCAGATAAGTTTCAGGATTGCAATTCGTAAACCATAGCGTCACCGCATAAGTGATACTGTTTGTGAAGTCCTCTTCTACTCACCATCTTCGTATTACACACTTGACTTCTAGCCCCTATTTCAATCGGTTGTCGTAAAATCGAAATTTTCTGTATAAGTTTTCGTTGGTGACGGTATGGTATAGTTTGTGACATTGACCGCTGTCTACTGCTGGTTCTTCAGCGAATGACCAATCAGACAGGTAAGGTGAAAAATATTTAAGTTTGTCTGGGTGAGAGACACGAATAATCAAGCCGTACATTGGAGTGGTCAGAATGTTTGGTCAAAGTAACATTTCCAGATCAGAGGGCATGCCCACTCAATCTTATCAAGATGCCTCATCAAGGGAGAACATTGGAATCGTGAACTAGTCAAATGTTCATGCTGAATTTGGGATGAAATCACATCGAACAGCGAGGGAATAATTGAAACCTTTATGCCAAGCTCAGCTATTGGTGATTTGTGACCCCTTTGTGAACACCTTTATAATGGATGAAGCCTATGTGTATATTTTTAAGGCATCTAGTTTTGACGCATCATCAGGATATGTTGTTTGGATGACGATACAGATGTCAAAGTTTCACTTTTATGTACAAAGAATAAAGTTTTGGAAATCTCTGTGGTATGAGTCGAATTCAGGGTTACTGGTTTTCCAGGTAGATTTGGCTTTTATTTCTGATCGACTTAGGAAATGAACCCATTGACTTGGTATTTCATTCGATAAATCATATTTGTGCTAAGTGGTTTTCTGAAACGAAGTGACTTGGTTATGGAAAGATGAGTCTGAACTTACTTGGGATAGACGGGTCCCACAGATGGGGGTCGCTGAAGCGGTAAACGTTGGCTGTACCCACGGGATAGATTCGTTCTTAGAAGTTCCTGTTGTTGTTGTTGTTGTTGTTGTTGTTGTTGTTGTTGCTGCTGTTGTTGTTGTTGTTGTTGCTGTTGCTGCATAAACTGATATTGAAGCTGCATCCGAGCGAAACGTTGTTGGGCTTGTTGCGTTTGAACTCGGGAAGTGTATGGCATGGCTGGAACTGGGCCTCGTTGACGAAGACGGTCGTACTCGGTCAGGAGGGCCCTCCGCTCTTCTTCCAGCGAATGGATCGTCTGATAATATGGTTTTAAAGTGAACAATAGCTTACGAATCAACTCTAACGAGATGGGTAAATTGACAGAAATGGGGAGAAACTCAGTATGATTGTTATTGATAACTACCAGCAAGGACGAAGCAGATGCATTTAAAGCTTCTATATGTCAGCCACTTGCTTAGCTTTTCAACAGAGTTGGTTAGTTATACTGTTCTTCTAGCTTCATTAGCTAACATTTATGCGAACGAAAGCCAAACGGCACAGCAAGTGCACAATTCACTTATCACCTGCTCATTCTTAGCCTCAGTGCTGCCTACTTAGAAGCATAACAGTAGTAAGCGGCAAATCCATGTTTGCTCAGGGCGCTTAAGTATTCGTTGAAAACAACGCCTCCAACAAGTTTCAACCACGAGTTGAGCGTTAATGGCATCTATCACAGAAAGTCTCTGGTGATAATATCCAGTCACTAAGTATATTTTGGAGACAGTAAAAATGCATTTCCACCGAGTTCTCATCAGGTTTCTGGACTTGGCCCATAAGATTTTGCATTCCTTGGAGGTTAAAAACAAGAACAAGTGATATGATGTCCATTGGCGGTGAAAACGTCTACATGGAGATCAACGAGGACAAGTGGGCAAATTTTTCCTTTTCATAAAAACTACGCCTACAAATCCCTCATAACAGAAGTATCAGGAAACTGGCCAAGAGTGTAACTCCAACGATTTACTTAAATCGGAATAAAAGAAGTTTATGAGCGGCACTGTACAAACACTTCGTCTGGCACATTCAGCGATCGCGGTACTTGAGGCCCGAGAAAGGTAAATGCGCGCTCACCTGAGAAAAATCTATCTGGATTCAAGCTCGAACGATGAGAAGGAAGAACGAAGCACCTTTGAGTCTGTTATTCATCGTCCAAAAATGCATACATGCACTGTCAATCGGTCACAGCAGTTAATACGAAGCAACTCTGCAGTGCCGTTCAGAGGTTGTTCAATTATAAATATGAAATGGTTTGCTTCGTTTTCTGGAAAACTATCCTCATAAAACAGTATTACACTATTCTCGCTATTCGATTGAAATGAAAGTGAAAACAGTTTCTGAATATTCGGATTCACAGAAGTAGATAAATATGTCAGTGAAAAGGGATGTTACTACATGTTTAATTCGGTGAAATTATTATTAGTAATGTTAGTAACGGTAGCAGTAGTTTTAATGGTACGTAATACGATAAAAAAATATGGGAAGACCGTTATTTTTGCACAGCATACTCGCACTTACCACGACATTTTTTGGAAGTGGTGACGTCAACAGCGCATGACACATGAAGATCAGGCTAACCGAACTGCAGCGTTATCTATTGCAAAGGGCCTGCTAACTATCAGCCACAGAGCTTGCCCATTGTTACGTAAACTGACCGTTTTAGTACTGAGCGAAGGTAAATTGTTTAGGTTTATGTAAAGGGAAAAACTACTAATGTGGCCGGATGATTGCAAGCTTGGATTTGGATCACGGTTCCTATGATCTGATACACGGTAAGCCGGGTTCCCTGATGCAGGTTTTCGCATATTTGAACGATCCCAGTCGGGTATACCACGGCTCACAATTCTAGGGCTCCAGTCAGTCGTTTTGTTTTGGCTGACTAATTGGCATTTGTGTTTAATGACAGTCTACCATGCTCGCAGACAGACACAGACACAGACACACGCAAATACCCCATACAATTAGGATTCACTCCACTCTATTAATTTCTCATTAATTATCTTATCATGCTAGCCTCGTAAGTACGTGCATCCTATTGCCAATACATGCACTTCGCCGAACGTAGAAGTGCTGACTACTGGATTTCGTGGTTCGGAGTACTGCTAGTCTGAGTTCCTGGATTAATTAATTCGCAGCACAATTAAGCAATCCATTTCGCCCTTTCAGGGGGACAATGAGGCGTATTTTTTCCCAAAATGGGTTAAGATCAAGCTACTGCCATTATTATCAGTAGCTAAAATAGACATTTGAACCTTCGTGGGCTGATACAGTGCCAGTGCATGTACAGCTCACGGAAGATGCTGACGAAATCGATCTGCGTTACGAAACTGACTAAATTTTTCGAACAAGTAGACTCCAAAATACATGCCCACTCGTTATAACTAAAAGCATATTCGTGAAATATTGTGAAATAATGTGATGTTTTCGATGGAAAAGGAAAGATGTAATATTCACATGAATAATCCCATTTCATTACATATAGAAAACACGAATAGCGAACAAGCTCGTTTTCGGTAACATCATCCTCGTGGCTAATACAGTTACATTTATAGGTTAGAAATGTATAAATTATGAACAACGTCTGCTTGCTAAAGTGTGATTGGATGGTCATCAAAGTTGGTGCTGCGTAGTTAGGAAAGATAGAAGGGGAAATGTTGTTGTTTCGTGGTTGAGAAAGGGGCCAGTGAAACAATGAACAAGGGTTTCGGGGATTATTCATTTCCAATTTCAACCAAAGGGTCAACGTATGGGTCACACTGAGCTCCAGGGTCGGTCTCGGATCGCGGCCAGGGTAGTTTGAGTGCCTTAACGAAACGTTTCTGAGAACAAAGCGATGGATTGAATAATCTGATCGCCACAGCCTCTGCCGTTGCTAGATGTTGTTTTCGAGCGGCTTTCGGCGCATTCGTAGGGACTCTGTAGACTATTTTGAACGCGTCGTCGTTTACGTGATGTCCAGTGTCCGCAAGGTGTGCCACAATCGCGCTGGTGATGGATTTTCTGTCTCCCGTCGACAGCCAAGTTGGTGTGTGCTCTTTGATCCTTTGTGATAGTTGCCGTGTCGTTCTACCTATATAGCTTGCCGAACATGAGCAAACAAAGGAATAGGTTAGCACGGATGAGGTGAGGATAGGTAACTTGTTTTTCAGGTTCGTCGAGATCACTGGTCGACTGGTGAAGTGGGCACGCAGTGTAGCAGCGGGAAAGGTGCGAGCGATTGCCTTTTCCAAGCGTCTTATTAGTAACTCGCTTTTGTCATCTCCTTTGAAAGGGAGATGAATGTATAAATCTTTCTTCTTCACGGTCACTAACGCTTGTCTCATTGCCCTTTCTGCTATGTTCTTTTGAATGACGCGCTCGAGGTATCCGTTATCCAATAGCGTTTGCTTCAAAATGTCTAATTTATCACTCACCGTCTCATTCGAGCAAATCATTCGCACACGGGCTGCGAGTAAGCGAATAAGGTTACGTTTACGTCCGATAGGTACAAAGCTGGCGAAATTGGTGTACTGGCCTGTCCATGTTGGTTTGCGATACACACGATGGAGCAGTTTGCCATCGCCACCTCTTAAAAGAAGCACATCTAGAAAGTGGAAAGTGTTCCTTTCTTCTACTTCCGACGTAAAGTCAACCGCATTATGAGCCTGGTTGAACTCCTCCACCAATGACTCCAGCCGTGTATGACTGTCAGTTAGGACAAAAATATCATCTACGTATCGACAGTAGATGGGCAGACTTTCTATCGTATCGCTAAGTTTCCCGTTTTCCAGCTTAGCCATAAATATATCAGCAAGTAAGGGGCCTAGAGGTGACCCCATAGCTACTCCATCGGTCTGACGGTATATTTCTCCGTTGAAGGTAAACTGGACATTGAAAGTACATCGTAACAGAAGTTCCTTCAGATTGATTACTGGAATACCGATATTGAAATCGTTTTCTACGATGAAATCGCACAAATAATTGATCGTTTCTAGAAGCGGCACGTTGGTAAACAAAGATGTCACATCCAAAGAGGCCATCGTTAGATCTTCAGCATGTCGCTCGCTGATCAGTTCTATGAATTGAAGGGTGTCTTTCAGGCTGTAGCGGATAATCTTTCGGTGAACCGGTTCAAGCGCATCTACAAGCCATCGGGCAACTGAGTGATACGGGGATGCACTCATGTCGAGTACCGGTCTCAATGGTATTCCTGATTTGTGAACCTTTGGTAACCCGTAAAGTCGAGGAATAGTGGTACCAGTTGGTCTTAGCTGCTCTAAGGTTGTATGGGAGATAACATTGAGCTCTATTAGTGACTTTAGAGCTTTGGTTAGTTGCTCTTCTACTATTCTAGTTTTGTCCTTCTCTCCTTCTAGTTTCTTGAACTTTCTCGGATCCTTTAGTACATCATTCATCTTAGCGATATAATCTCTACGGTCCATAAGAAGAACCCCGGATCCTTTGTCTGGTTTCGAGATGACGATGTCATTGTTATTCCTTAACTTTCTCAGTGCCTCTCTGTGTTGATTATTAAGAATACTTCTACTGATCCCTTGGGTTCGACGATATTGATGCGAGCAGTCAACTAGGGTAGTTTTGAAATCATCAGTCGCTTGCTGTGATGTTGATGTCAAGGAGTAAGTTTGAGCATGTAAGTTTTCAAACTGTACCTCCACATCTAACTGATCGTTCTTAGAGGTAGGACAACAGAAATTCAGTCCTAGTGATAACGCTTCCAATGTTGGTTTATCTAAAATCAAACGGGAAAAGTTGTGCACATACCGTTCTGGATCAATCGGCAGGTTTGTTCTTGGTTTTGTCTCGTTTAGAGTGTCCTGTAGTTTGGCGAGTTTCTTACTGCCTCGTTCTGCGATTTGATGACCATCCAGTCACACTTTAGCACGCAGACGTTGTTCATAATTTATGCATTTCTAACCTATAAATGTAACTGTATTAGCCACGAGGATGATGTTACCGAAAACGAGCTTGTTCGCTATTCGTGTTTTCTATATATAATGTTCACATCTCGTGGTATAAGCACCTTGTTTCAAATTTATGATCAGTATGAATAATGTACCTGAGCTGCGGATTGTGGATATCCAGATTGTGTTGGGTACCACTGTGGTTTCGAATCCAGTTGCGCACTAGGTGTCTGACGTATTGATTGCCAGTTAGCGTCTGGTGGGGGTTGCGAACGGGCTCGTAACGAATATGAGCGTTGAATGTTGTGGATACCGTATGGATCGTAGCTTGGATCGCGCGGAAGTGACGGGTTGGAAGAAATTGGATAGACCATGGATTGTGGTGTGGGTCTGTATGTGAAATGTGGGTCAAACTGGGTTGTAGCGACCGGATCAAAGCCAGAAAAGCCTCCGTAGTTTGCGTTGGAGTCTAAGTGTGCGGGAGAAACGCCATTGTACGACGGCATCGATTGGGGACATGTCGTTCTATTTAGATATTTGCGATCCAAACTGAGGTGACCGGTCTGTTGTTCACTAACACCAGCCCCACCACCACCACTCCCACCACCATCACCACCAACACCACCAACACCACCAGAAGTAGGGTTGGTGAGACTTGGAAATCCGTCCGAGATGGTCGATCGATCCATCAGACCATGGATGGCGGACGCATGAGCTGGGTGGGTTAGTTGTCTTGGGGTCTGTAGTTTAGAAAGTCAATAAATTTCAGTTGATTAATAATACCAACCTGCTATTTTCGACCATAATACACAGATCGCAAAAACAAAAGTCTACTCATAACTGGAATAAGCAACCGGAAAGTCAAGTGCTAAGAAGTAAGGACAAAATATTGGTATTCTCTGAGGCTTCATAATGATATGTTTGTTTAAGTTGTACCGTTCTGTAACAGAACTATCTTGGAATTCGATAACGGACGCCTATCGACGCTATAATAGAAGCTTAGCACGTTAACATTTGAGACTATCATTTCCTGACTTCTGTCTGTGAATTCGCAAGTTTTCAGCAGAAAAACACTTAAGTGTTTGTGTTCAATTTTGCATCCCGATGCAACTTAATATATAATTATGGGACATTAGGGTCGGAAATTTGCAGAAAATAAAGTATGTCGGAGCTTTACGAAAGTAACTGACCAGCTCCGGTTCACTTTGTTGACGTAGCTCCCGACTGTATTTGGCTATCAGATGATGCTCGTCATCTGCGATAGGCGCACTGCCTCGACCTGCTTTGAGTGGAACAATAATTCTGTCGTCAACAGGCGTACCGATGTCTTTGTATACCAACGGAACTTGACGTGAGTCCGAAGCAGCTCTTGGGGGTGGATGACGCTCCGTTGTCATAGTCAACTGGGTGGACATCGGGCGGCTGATTATTGGTTCCATAATTTGAGACTTTTGAGAATGTGTAGTCAGGGGAACTGGTGATTCAAAGGCATGCCCCCTGAAAATCTCTCCACGACCATCTAGAGGCTCAATCGTTGTATCTCGAGGAAGCAAAGAAGCCAGGTCAGATCCGAATTTTGGCGCCGGCCTTGGTTTGCTTAACCAGTAAAACAAAACGCATTACAGATTGAATATTAGTAAGCCCGAAGCGGAACAAACGGTATCAAAAATATCTTCAAAGTTAACTTAACATGGGATGGAAATGTTCTCCATTTTTTGTTCAAGTTGATTCAAACCGATCAGAGAACTCACTCTTCTGAAAAGGTTGTGGCTTCACAGCAACGACTCCGACCACGACTTGTTCCTACGGTCTGGAAAGTTGGACGTCCGAGTGCGGTCTGGGTCGAATCGGTGTGCCGCAATCTATCGCGAGAACGGAACCGATTGCGCACGATGCGAGTAAAGTCACGGAATGAGTCGCTTGAGGTTGACTGAAGGAACGGATAGGGAAAAATAAATGACAGAAACGATGAGACCGGAGTCGAATTCGAAGGATCAGAACAGAGACTTACCTCGTCAGACAGACAACCTGCTAGTGGTTGGTACGCAAAGAAACCAACCTTTCCTTATCAATGATTAGTCCTGTTTCATCGATAGAGTTAGATTAGATTGCACCATGTCATACATATATATATATATATATACCAATTCCCTTTGTCCACTTGCACCCGTCCCTTAACTTTTCGTAATATATCGTGATATAATGGTTTGAGTAGGAATCACTGAAAACGAGCTTGTTCGCCAATCCGTGTTCTCCGAATATATATATAGGCCTCGAGGATCTCATTTGAAACTTCGGGAGAGCTATGGAATACTCTTCGTTGAAGAGTCCACAGATAAATCACAACTATGATTTCTGTTAGTTATTCGTGTCTAGGTCGCTGCTAACCCAACGAGCAACGAGGCTGCATATACAAGTGCTAATTCTGATAGCAAGTAGCCCATCAATGGATTGACAAAACAGTGATCGAGGCTACTGCGGTAATTAATAGATAACTAGTTCTCGCCCTTTGCGGTTCCGATTGCGGACCAGAATAATTGTAAGTGCCCCGCTCACTAGAAAAGGAAAAGTTGGTGGTTCTCAGCTCCGTTGGTAGAATAATTGTGAAGTGCTATCTTATGATTCGCTCAGCGGTAAATGAGACAGCCGAATTCCTTTCCTACCACAGCGATCGAATCGCATGGAAACCACAAGTATATTCTACAGAACTTGAACAAGTTCTATCGTTTGCCTGCAGTGATTTTCTTCATTCAGGCTGTCACAAAGACGCCCATCAAAGGAGTCGACCGTTATCTGAGTAACGAGTTGTTGGTAAGGTCTAAAGTCGTTGCAAATATGGTTGAAACCTTACACAGTAAAGTAAGCCGTTGAGAGACAGCTTTATTAGACAGCTTGACGGTTAATGTAGAAGAGCCTCCAGTCATGCATGACGGTGAATGTGTATTACTGATAATATTCAAGAAATGAGCAACTAGCTACACAGTGATCTCATTGTTTTCCAAGGATGATCTGAACGTGGATACTGCATTGGCAACCATTACCTATCGAAACAAAGAGGGATAACTCACGTTACTGCAATACTCTTGCATAGGATGAGTAAGCTTGTGGCTACGTGCTGTTCGACCGCTGAAAAAGCACTGTTGGCATAAGTCGAAATTCAAGCATCGTAAACACCGATATCTACAAAGGAACCAGAAAACGACAAAATCATAAATTATAACTTGCTGAAAATATAAGTCAAATAAAACGACAGACACTTACTAGCTTATGAAGAAAACTTAGCAAGTTGACCCCATTTTTACCGGACCCTAGACACTGATCCGAATTCGTCATGTTAGCACAATCTTAAAACTCAATTTCCGAGAATTTAAAAGTCGATTTTTCAAAAGTACAAATAATATGTAGAAAGGTCAAAGAGAAAATTGCTGAATTTACACCAAAAGGAAGAGGCTGCCAATTTGTGGCCAGGATAGAATGAAAGGCCACAATTCCGTATATATTGTGTAGCGAGCCGGTTGTTGGCATCCCTACTGGTGTTTGAATAACGTAAGTGTAGGATCCTGTTTATGCACTTACTGAGCCTTGGACTCGTGTAATTTTCTTCGTGTTTTGCAGGTCAAACACGAGCACACCTCACGGAAGAATATCGGCCCTTGCTGCTTTATTTCGCCCCACTAGCTCTAGTGAGAACTCAGTTCTGCATCAAAATAATGTCAGTTAGTTAGCACAAAGCAAAGAATATATAGGTTACCCTCACATTTACCCACTCGCTGCACACAATGCATTGATCCGACTGGTGTGGACGACCCCACCTTAAGGCCTGAATGCCGCTGGCAGGATTCGTCTCGTCTATCGATTCGCCGCGTCTTTCGGCTGTCCTGTCGTTCGTGATTTCCTGGGCTCGATAGAGGCTGGTACTGACGCACTGTCTGTCAGCGAGACTAAGCAGTCCATCGAACGATATGTCGGACCATACCTTCATACTTGCGTACTAACTGCAATTATGCGTAGTCTATCAAGGCTGTCTGTGGAACCAAAGACATCACTAAATCAAAACTCCTACAAAAGTTGATGTCTTACGATGGTCAACGCACGCAAATTGAATAAAACACGATTAGCCGTTATGAGACTGATATTGTGCCAGATCAGTAGTTATTCATTGTGGCAACACTACCCTACCCGATCACGGATGCCAGTGGAGAATACCAGATTCAAAAGGACAGATCACACCATCGAGGAGAACCGTCACCTTTGATCGTCAAATATAAAATGGCCCATCACCTAAGAGTCCAGTAGGTCAGATTTGGTTGTGGCAAGTCGGCTGACCAGGCATTGTTGTTCATCATTGCGCCACTGGTCCTCCTCAGAATACTCTTGGTTTACACTGTTCACTTATTTCAATATCTGGTCCAAAGGAGAAACAAATCAAGTTCAGTTTCTGCTCCTAGCTTATTCTTCCACGTAGACCATCACATAAACCAATAGAGAAGTTTCCAAGGCACGCCGGAATATGGTACGTGTGATTACTTACCTCAATCCCACTATGGGATGGGCTTGACAGACTCCGCATCGGACTGGATGAACCATTTGCTCGGCCAACAAGACCCGGTGCAGCAGTGGTAGCCACATGATTGTTTGGGGCCCAAAACGAAGCCAAGTAAGAAAGTGGCGCAACGGAATGTTCAGACTTCTATAAGGGGATGAGCTTTGCTGACGGTCGGATCCTCGGGCAATTTCCAGTACCTGAAGGACAGAAAATTCGACTTCGTCATAAGATAATCAACGATCAGTAAAGTAGCATGGGCTGAGGTTATTTTTCTGTAAGAGTTAGTTGTCCACAATGTCTTTCGTCCTCAAGTTAACTGCAGCGAGGGCAGCAGTACTGAGGCAGATAAGTTCTGTGGTTTTATGGATGAGAGCCATTTCCATAACAATATGTGAATTTTTGAAGGAAAGAATATGATGGCTCATCTCAGACAATAACCAGCTTAGTACCTATTCGAGCCTTATGACCAGGGTATATCTAGTCACTAAAGTTCACCGTTTCTACTTGCTGTTATACAGTCCATTCAGCTACGATTCGTGGGGAATATAAAAAACTGATCAACCGTGAGTTACATTGTGAGTCACCCTCCAAGTCAACCACATGAATCTTTTCATTGTGTCTACTCAAGAGTACAGTTGAAGGGGCCCAAGGGACCGCTGTACCATTATTAAGGTCAAATGATCTCGGAAAAAGCGGATTTTGAGGCGAATGACCGATTAAACCAATAGCATTCTTAGTCGGTGTGATTCGCGATGATACAGGATGACACAGAGCATGTTGATCTTGTGGTCATTTTAGATCATATGGCAAGCAATTGCCAACAGTGGTATAAGTTTTCCATTCAAAATTCGTGGCCTGGAATGAATCCTCGCGCCACACACAGGTACTCAGAAATGCATTCTGTCACTCTGGTGCCAAGCATTCTGTCGTTTCTGTTGGTGTCTGTATGCCTTTTTGCAGCCGTAAAAGAATGCGTAGATGGAATCATACCAGGCATCGATCACGAAGCCAGTCCTGTCCTGATAGGGCACTCTCGCCACGTAATATTGATGTGCACTAAAACGTTAAGAGAGAGCCTTGCCACAGTCGAATGGTTATCATGTAAAAGGCACAGTTCATGAAGAGCCACAGTCTAAACTTAGACATAGTTGATGACATTACTGGTGACGGTTTATTACGAAAGTGGTCATGCAACTGTACAGCAACTGCCTGAAGCTCGATAGTGAGTGCAGCGTTATACAGGATTTCCCTGGTCTCACAGTCCAGAGTCATACATTAAGAGCTTTGTGTTGTAGTCTAAGCGCCTTAAACCCTTCTTTAAGATCCTTGTATGGATTAAAAACAACGGTGCGAGGCCCCTAATCGATTGCGCCATACCCTTCAACTACAGTGTGAACTTCAGAAGACAAAGATCTGTTTGACGACAAGGTTAATTTTTATCGTCTTGATTAATTATTGATAATTCCAGCATTATATTGGTGAGAGTAATGGCAACACATCATTCGGACAGTCCGTTTTAAAAATTCCTCGCGTTGACCACCGCCTAAAGAATCTTGCACAACCCATCAAGAAAATAGATCTGATCCAGCGACCAAACAGATAAAGGGACTAGTTTGAACCGGTCGATTAAATCAGTATTCATCGCGGCACGTCCTTGGTCCTCGAATGACAGCCACATTACAACTGAACATCCGTACAGTTACTGTTTTCAGACACCTAAATTCCATTCGGGGACTCATTCGATGTTCTCTTATGTTACATTTTCCGCTTGGAATATTTTGGCTCAAGTCAAGTCAAGTTATCAAACACTTTTGTGTGCCCGAAATAGGGTGGAAATTCAGCACACGTGATTTACAAAGGAATCCAAAAGGAAAGAGTGCAGTGAATGATTGGAAGGTGCAGCAGAATGCGTGGAGGCAAAATGAAGCAGCACATGCAACAAACAACAACAAAATGGATGACTTAATTGCTCCAGTGTTCAACCATGCAGGTGCTCGCGGATACGTTTAGACAAACGCCTGGTCGTGCGGCCGATGTACATTGTTCAACAGGAATAAGTGAATGAGTACACACAGAATAAGGCGGCAGAATCTGTTGTTTTGTCCTTCAACCACAAAAACACTGCTGGTCTGCATTGGAACAAAATCCGGAGATTAGCTTCGTGAAACGTTTTGCTGGTGAAGCCCCATAATCTTCACTGCGCAATCTCTGCCAACGTGTCGCCTTTGAGTGACAGAGATATGTGCACTGGCTTTGGTTCCACCGCGAACGCTCTTGCAGTTTTCGCCTTCATCTGCATAATCTTATCAACTAGGTTGTTTCGGATGAAAATTCTTCGCATTGTCCGCAGTTTTTCTTCAGTGGTGTCCCCCGAGCACATTTGTCTTGCTCTTTTTGTGAGGTGCCCAATTAATTCCCTTTTCATCTCAAGGGACACGAAGCTGTGAAACTGGATATACTGCCCATTCCACGTCCCACCCCCCCCCCTTGCACTGGCCGACCGACTGAACGATCGTCACGACGACTGATTCGAACGTCCAGAAAGCCTAGCATGCTGTTTGACTCTGTTTACATTGTGAACTGGAAGTTTGCGTGAGCTGAGTTAAAAATGTTCAGTAGTTGACTTGTCTTGGTGTGAGGAATTGATTACACACATATATACACGTAATCGGTCTCGAGTTAGGCGTGAAATTCACTCTCATTATAGGATACTGTTCACAGCATACCAGCTGTTCTGGATACGTAACTACTTCCACAGGCCTTATACGTAGCAGGAATTGTTGCGTTGTATCAACGCAGCTTATTGCTAATGTTTGATTCATAATGACCAATTCATGAGTAATTTTCTACTGATCAAAAGGATATGAGGAAAAATCAGTTTGAACACAAATAACTCACCTGACTGAAGCATAATTTAACCGTTGTTGTAAAGTCCTCTTTGCCAATCCAACCACCCTCACCCAAATTGCGTGGAATTAAAATGCATTCATAGAGCAACGCGCTCAGACGCTGCTCAGTCACACATCCGGCGGAGTCTGCAATCAGGCTGAACAAGTCTGGAGGGAGGGCGTGCGGGGTTTGGAGAAATAAGCTTTGAATCATTTATTGAGGTGGACTTGCAAGCGAACCGTAGAGCTCATGTCGAGAAACGTCTGATTTGAATAGTCTAGGTGATGCTGTCTTCAGGCGCAAATTGTGCATTATTTGGTGAGTTGATTAAAGACAACGGCAAGGTACGAAAAAATTCATATTAAAAAAAGTAACCAACCTATTTTGTGTCTACAAGTTGTCGCGGAGACCTGACCATATACTTCTACAGATCAGATTTTGGACCATGTGATCTATCACAAAGCTTTACAAAGGATTTCCAGTCAATGACTATTGAAGCACAGTCACCACCAATGACACTCGATCCCCACACTGGTCCTACTCGTTATTCCAGCTTCATCAATGGGTTCCCAATAGAATTAAATCATAAAGGTGAGTCAGGTACTTGAAGTCTACGTGGACACGGTCGACGGTTCGATTCCAGATCACAGCAAAAGCAAGTATGTATAGAACCTGCGTGCGGTTCTCATCAAAGTAATTTACATGATAATATGAGGTTTAGGGGAAAATATACCTAGAAAAACCCAGAGGAATTGTCACGAACTTATTTTAGACGCTTGCTAGTCCGATAAACATGTAAGACGTTGTCAACAATTTTCTCTTCGAGGAAGTTACGCACAATGATCGTGTTGTACAGCGTGCTCCCCGTAGCTTATCCGCTTCCGAAGGTTCGAATTTCTATATATGCTATAATAGCAGTAGTTAGATTTTAACATTTCTGAAGTCTGGCAAAATATACATCGGATTGTTTTCTTAAGATGACGATGAACTATTCGTACATCTGCTAATTATGGTCTGAAATGTATTTTACTGAACCGCAGAGTGATCGCATAAAGCTACTGACGTAATCCTGCGGCACTTTTAGTGGTAAGTCAACAAAAATGGGCTCGCTTGTTGTGAATAAACGTTTTTTATGACATGCTTACGCACGAATGCAATGGACATAAACCCAAAGGCCCACTGCACTATTGGACATAACCGGCAACCAGACTCTGATATTTAGGGCAGAGAATCACATAAGGTCCTAATAGGTCAAGTTCGTCGACTTTAAAATCGTGTATAGACACGGTGGTCTCTTGAATTCGATAGAATTCAACGAATCTGATTCCGTTGCAACAGCCCTTAAAAATTCGCTGATTGCAAAGCTTCGCCTGCCACTGCTCAGCAGCAACACTGCTCGTAAATCAAAACAGTCACCATCTTAGAAAAGTGTGGGTGGGTGGGGGGGGGGGAGAGAACCACAAACAGTGGTGTCAATTCCATTATTAAGTTGTTCAAATACAAAAGCCTCAGCTGTCATGATGTGTAGTCACATCATCCTGCCTATGATCACTGGCTGGATGGATCTCGTGAACGCCAGACCATGGACGTCCGATGTGCTATAAATGGCTCTTTCTGCCTTCCTTCTACGTTACGGATTGTTCATTTATTGGCGTTTATCCTATCAAGGTTGATATAGTCTTTGATAATACTACTTAGCCTAGTTAAGACAACCAGTCAGACTTCGGATTAAATCTGTATATTATGTTTGGTTTCGTGGAAGAGAAAATTTCATTCAAAAGGACTAATACCGCATAATCCTTGGCTCATAAACCTCTCTGGACTACTTACATTAGTTTTACATAAAAGCTTGTCCTCGAACGATAAAAAAACAACACGGACGCCATAGACCACCCGAGCATTAGGATACGACACCAGACAGAGAGATTTGCTACAAGTCTTTCTGGGATAGCCTAATGCCGTCCATTTTTATGTGGCAGACGTCACATTTGTTCACCTGTTGGTTCACCGTAGACAGTAATAAGATCAAATAACTTACTTACTACTGATATCAGTTAGGTCATCTACTTTTTAAAAGCTCAAAAGAACACACTCAAAAAGGAATATGGTTTCGCTATTTTGAGCCAACACGAATGGTATGAACTCCGCTTTTTGGGTGGAATTTGAGTGGGAAATGAACCAAAAGGAACAAAATAGGTTTTAATCTCCTACATGTTATCATCGAATATTTCTTGATAACAATTCCCACTCGGGATAAAACAGCTATTCAATGCAACCGTGGTTTGACATTGGGGATCGAGTGATTTTGGAATGACAGTTTCATTCTTCATGATTTGACCAGTTACAGTCGAAAATCGATAATGGAACTAGTTCCAGCTTCTGCTGAATAAATATTGATATGTATATCAGCTTTTTGGTATTGAAGCGGACAAAGGTACCTGCTCCAAAAAGGTGCGGAATCATAATTACCACCGAGGGATTCTGATTGCTTCATAAAAACTGCTAACAAACCATGTGACAGCGGATCGCATTCTATCACCAAAAGTCACCGTGGTTCGGCCCTCGCACCTCCGATGTAATGAACGCTCACAACCCAATGCGACCACAGAGAATGACGACTAATCTCCGGCTTCTTCGACTGCGAAACACTTTATAGCATTAGGTCGGAAAGTGCACCTGACCCAGTCTTTCAGAGCGATGCTGCGCAATCCAAAACCGAAGCTGTTGGCATTCAACGAGGCACTGCCTATCACGATGAATCACCCAGCGCTTTGTACACAAAAACGTTTAATAAAAAATGTTGTGTTGTTGTTTGCCTAGCCAAACAGACCTCTCGCTCTCCTCATGGAGCTCACTGTAAGAGTTTCCAATCCAGCCCACTCCACTGTAATATTTTTTCTCGCCGTATCATATAGAAACTCATATGTTTTACGTATGAGGTAGATAAGAGTAAACGAAACGCTTGCGTCTCGTGATTGACATCGTCTTTCTGTTCTCATGAATTCATGAATAACTAAACTGATCAGCTTCAAGTTTTTCTGCTTAGACCGAATCGCATTTGGAAGTTTTAATTAACGAAAAGTGGCTGCATCATAAGCAAACGTGGTTTGAGAGTGTAGCCCGAACACCCATCAACTGAATCAGTTCATCCTATCCCCATGCTTTCCTCATCCTTACCTTGCAATTGCAAGCCACCTTCCATTCGATCGCGGATGAATTTGTGCAGGCTTGGGAACGGACGAAGGGAAAAGATCTTCACCCAAGTCTGCTCTTTTGATTTAGACATCAAAAGTTCCAGGTCACTTGTCCCACACTTACTGACATTTCTACTGATTTCTAACTAACCCGAAATTTCATTCATTGACTTCCATAAAGGGATTGCCGTCTGACGTTTTATCCGCGAACGAGAGTCGGTGGGTGATAAGAAAACAAGTGGCACAAATTGAAGTGAGGAATAACCTGGGTGTAGGAAAACGTGATGGAGAGTAACTTGGCGATGTAACCTGAGAGGAAACAAAACTCACATCGGTATTTGTCATCCAGGTTAGCTATGGATAAAACTGTCAGCGCTACTTTGAACGAAATGGCCCGTATGTTCCCCTTGCGCATTCTGCAAAGAAAGATTAGTGAAGTGGTTATTTCATTTTTTGTGTGGTTGCAGATGAATGGTAATAAGAGCAGTGCGTTGACTGGATAATGCGAATGTAAGATCAGGCAGAACTTTTACCTGTCATAAACGTTCAATAACCAGTTCAGAGTCAGATCAACGCAGACATTCACCGGATGTTTCGTCGGTCCCATTGGATGACCACGTTTAACTTTGTTCGACCCGTGTCTTGAGAAAGATAGAGGGTGATGCGGACCGCTGAGTGACGACAACTGAACACTTTCTGGCAAACTGGCGCTCCGATTGCTCTCGTTCAGCACTGGCTCCCTATGCGTTGGTGACTGGGTTGTCGACGCTTGCCGAATCGGACCGCAACCGTGTGAACCAGCCGGAGTATTACGACGCGAGGCACGCTGAGCAGAAGCTGAACGACGGAAACCGCGTCCACATTTGGTGATTGAGCCACGTCCTCTTGGTGGGTCGTAATCCGGAATCTGAGTTGGACGAAAACAGCCCAGTTAGAAGGGAAAAAACGCGAAGGATCACTGACCATAACTGCTTCAACATGGTTTGTGAGAATGTAAGGCGTCTAACCAATTCGTGAAGTATAGTGAATGGAAACTTTACCACAGTCAAACTCTCATAGGTGTATAGAACTCCGTGCTCCAGATACACGTGAGTGAGCTAATGAAACTTTGACCAATTCCAATTATCAAATGGAACCAGAATTTACCTCCGAAGGCTTCGTCCCTGGTGGTAGTGTTGAACACCTGGAGTCAGGTGGCGTCTTGCGTGGGGAGTAGCCCGGATTGAGCGGATCATCGAGACCACTCTGAGGATCAAATTCAGCGAGTCCAACCGTTTTGGACTGTCCTGTTCTATGTGTACTCGGATGCGGGCCGTAAGCTGCATTGGCCCGATTAAATAGTTGAAGCAGACAGTCCACAATTTGAGGCACATTTATCGTCCGGTCAAATGGATCGGTGTGAGGACCTTCGATTGGTTGAGAATGTCCGATAAGTTTGAGGGTCTCGGCAATAACTGATATACTAAGAGAATCCACTTCATGGAAAGGGGTAGGAAAGAAGTGGGAATAGTGTTAGGTGTCATTTTGTACAATTCGGAAGTGGCTCCATGTTGACAGGATCAAAGAAAAACACGCCCAAACGTGCTAATTTTGCCAAGTTGAGAACTCAACAACAAAGCAGGAGTCACAGATCTTCGCAGAGTTTAGTCATCGGGTTGGTATATCATTTTCAATTACACGATAAAGACAAAAGGATGAAACTCGAGTAGTACGGATATAATTAACTACCGATGCGGCCGGACGTTTGCTGGCCTGCACTTTTGAATCATATTTTCCACGGTTGCATGCTCCGGTCTTGTGGTACATGTATCTTGTATCCTTATACGCACCGCTCTGGGTATGCCACCGCTCACATTTCACAAGCTCTAATTAGTTGTGCCCCGCATTGCTGACTGACAACTTCTTGTGTTCACCGTCAGACTGACACCCGAATACGTGCCATTAAAAAGCATTAACCTCCAGTCGGTTGTTTCAGTCATCTTGGCACTGTTTATGCTGGCATACAGGCATTTCAGGGCACTACCCAGACTTTCACGTCCCGTTGATTGCGATCCATGCTCCGAAAGCAGTGCCGTCCGACAACTGAAGTTCACGATTTGGGACATGGTACGAGTCTCATACCGAGTACAACTAATCAGCAGTACAAATTCGCATTACCAAAACAATAGTAGTCATAATCTTTCATTTATTTTATTTGCTATACGACAATCTGCAATATTTCCGGGAGGGGGACGCGGCCAGTTAAAGGTTGCCCAATGACGTGACTGACGGTAGTGGAGATGGAACCCAGGACGTCATGGTCCAAATTCCACGATGATGACCCATTGACCAACGCCGGCCAAAATGCCACCACGAGTCGGAATCGAACCGGCGACCTTTCTCGCTATAGTCTTGTAGCTGAACTGGTGTAGTACATATTACCCTGCTCTGTGCGTTACGTTTATACGTGGGTTAGAATTTCGCCCAGGCTGAACGCCTAAAACATTTGGAGCTAAACCGAGTTGTACAAAGTCTTAACGAAGTCGGTTTGAAAAAATAGCTGGTTTGGAAAGTGAAACAGTGAAAATGTTGATAAGATTGTACACACTTGATACAGAAAAGAGGATCCCAGTTGATTTTAATTGACCAACAACGAAACTTACAGCACAGTGCCTTTTGCACACGGCGAAGCTTTAATGCAGTACGGTATTCTGCAAATCGAATTCCATTCAATTGTTTCATTGATTGCATCAACTCGGCCAGAATCGGATGGTCCCATTGTGTCTCTTGTGTGGAGTGGCTGTGATTGAACAGGTATTTTAATTTGGTAAACAGAAAATAAAGGGATTTACAAAAAACACAAAAGGGCATAATGAACACATCAATACGGTTAGTGGGAGACTGTCAAATGGTTCATTGTGCAGAAAAACCATTAGAGCACTAAACAGCCGATTTCTCGCTCCTACAAATCATTGGCTGTGAACATTCACGGAGCCCCTACAGGGACTCGAGCCCGGAGTGAACGGTTCTGAGTCGAACACCCAGCCGTCAGTCTATTCTAGCCGGTTATCACAATAACCACTACGTAATATAGCGCACATCTGTCACGAGAGTCAATCGCTATGCGGTCAGCGGGTCGGTACCCTGGAAAAGTCATTAATCATGTAGCGGTGATGTTTGGGGTCAATCGTCCGGATCCAGCTCGGATAGACAGGTGGTTGGTCGTTTGACTTAAAATCGTTCTCCTCGGATTCAAGGTTCAGTGGGGATTCGATGGATGTTCGCAGCTGATGATTCCTAACAAGTTTTATGGTACTGAGACTACTCGTTTATCATTTTTCACTTTATCTTTGTGCTTCGTTACGCCTAAAATTACTTAATCCCGAACCTTATAGACACAATAAAATATTGCCACTGAATTTGTAAATTCAAACCGTGAACTCGACATAGTTACTGAAAAACACTTATACAAATCATATCTCGGTTGTGAATAAGTATTTTCCATCATGACAAACGTCTCCCCGATTAGAGCTTGGTTTCTTGATCGGTTTCTGTGGTGATTCGATCTGCAGTTCAAGCGGGGCCACACGGTGCAGCTTTGAAGCGGAGACCATTTAGAAGCTTAGCCAATCAGAAGTAGCATGACGAACTGCAACAAAATCCACGTGGAAGTGGTCGACCGGTAATTTGCCAATGGATGCATATATATATATATATATATATATATATATATATATATATATATACATATATATATATATATATATATATATATATATGCATCCAAAGCCTTGGTCTTTTGGTTACTTCGGCAAACGTAGTTCTGGGTTGGAACTATTTTCAGTATGTCCCATTCGTTCGAGTATCCTAGTTAGAACAATTTCATATCTTCCGTTTATCTAGACCATCACTGGCAGCACCTTGACCGCTGTGTACGTGGCAAGTTGTGAACGTCCACAATACTTTTCTACGAACAGTTTACGTTTATAGTTGCGCTAAGAAAGTTACATCTTGTGAATCAAGGACAGAGGAAGCACTGATCCTATCTAGGTCGCCATATTGACGATTGAATGATATAAGTGTGGGAATCCAATAAGACACTTGATAATCTTTGCTTTCATGGAATTTTCTGTTTTTGTCATCTCAGATCAAACACGTACTACCCTCGCGAGGGATCACTGCCCCAGCATAGCGCAATAATTCCTGGATGAAAACGGCGGATGAGATAAACGCGTACAGATTGGAAGAAGACGTCAGAGTGGAAAATCCCTAAGCGGTCAGTAACCGTCCGGTTCCCCATAGCGCGAACCCGCTGAAACCCGCCTACTACCTATTGTGAGCCTTCCGCGGATTGATTTGTGGCCAGTTTAAGGAGGTATGAAAACGCCAGTCGGCACTTGAATGATTTGCCTGTATGGGCAACCAGCTAGATATCATTTTTGATCAACTGGCGGTGACTTGAAGTCGGATGATAGCAGCTCGGGTAAACCTCTCGTGCCGAGTTGCCCGTCTGACGAGTTGCCCGTCCAAATAATCCAAGGGTACACCTGACTAACATCTCGCCTTCAAGCAGACAGTACGTTCAAACACGCATCCACAAAGCGGATTGCTAGGCCCATGTGAGCGAGCTCTTCACCCTAGGCACACGGTGGACTAAGCAGCGGATAACTGGAAGGCACGTACGGTACTGATTCATACCGCAAAATGCCAACTCCTGTGCTCGTTGTGCCACTTCTCTCAACCGGTTACGCTCAGCGGGCTTTTTCCACTACGTACCCGGAGATTGTTTTAGGTCAATGAAGACATTCTTTTTAACCATAGCGAGGTCCGAACACATATCTGTCATCCGACTGTACAGCAAGCAGTTCCATTGACTATAAAGCCTGCCACTTACACATGTGGTAGGAAATTTGACGCTGCTTGCTTGTGTGAATATATATATAATCTTAAATTACGGGTTCTGTCTGCAGAATGACAGCTAAATAGATTACTAGAGTGACTCACGATAATTTGTAATGATTTGTCCGATAGTTCGTGGTGAACTGACCACAACAAAGACGTTTTAAGCGGGGGAAAGAAATCTGAACCCGACGAAGTAAGCTGCAGAATTAGTGATTTGCTTACTTTTTGTAATACGGTACTTGAGTTCCAGACGGATGAACGCATCGCTCCCAGGGTGATGAAACAGAATCTGCACGTAAGGAGGCAGACAACTTCGTGAGAAATTGGGAAAACTGAGGCACCTACTCGTGAGTAGTTAAATTGTCAGTGAAAATAGTCCAAATCTAATGACAACCTATAAAGTTTGCTCATTAAAAAACTTCGGTAAATTCTTGAAATGGTTAGGAAAATTGTATGGATACTTAAAGGAAAATTGTTCACTTGAGAGTAGCTGAAAAAGAAAGGTATATCATCCTGTAATTGCAGACGGTCCAGTTCAATAGCTCCACGTTCTCTTTTACCATCCAGTGTTTTTAACGTCCAGTTTTTACGTCACTTAGCTGATATTTAAGCATTTATTAATACCTTCACTAGTGCAATTCAGGATACCGTAATTAGCTTATGATTAGCTCGTGTTTGAGTGTACTTTAAGTGGTAGGATGTCCTGACTGGAGACTGGACGAAGTTTGTACTCCTTGCTTCCTCGCGTCCTGTTTTGCTTTGAGAGTGTTTTCTGCCACTCTCCTAACTTGATTGAATCACTTAGTGGACGTTGAACATGGGGACGTTCGATTGATGCTATTGTCTCTTGTGATCACAGACCTTTGCACCCGTTTGATTTTCAACCAGTTGTAAATATTATTTCGCTTTGACAGACCCCAATCCGCGGATCGGTCAACGTTGAGGATAGTCCAGTGTTCGTGCAATAATTAAGAAGAATTTAATAAAAAATCGTAACTGGACACAGTTTGGCTTTTGTCGCCTTTGGGACTGTGGTACGCGTAACTCAACAGGCAGTTAAGCGTTGGCTACTTGCATTATCTTTCGAGCGGAAGAACGATCTCCAACCAACGAGTGATACAACCTAAAATTTTCTTCCTGAATAATTGTTCTTCATCGACTCGACTTTGCTAGATCAAATCAATAACTTCAAATAAATAAGTTGATTTTTAATCCTTTTCTGTGCATGAGAAACCTATTTTAATTTGTGGCCTCAATGAAAATAGGAAAAATTATCTGTACGTAAAATAATACAACCGGAAGAATTTTTCAATACTAAATCCTCTCTTTAGTGCGGGGTGTACTACTGATCTCGAATCCTCCGAATCATATGTGATCTACAAATTCGAATGCGGATGTGAAGCAACCTACATCAGGAGAATGAAGAGGTAATTAGATAACCAAGTAGCTGAGTATAACCACTGTTGTGCGTAAATCCAAATCAACGTAGTAGGCTGTGTGAATTCCAAGATCCATCATCAATAGCAAGGAATCTCTTTAAAATGATCCACAACAACGACTATGGTGGGTCATTTCGAATACTCTGGATCAGCATGAGTTCTCACTTGTTAACATTTGTAAAGGGGATCGTGGTTAGCCGATGGCATTTCCAGTTTATGTGAACAAAAAAACTTCTACGTCATCCTGACTTTGAGTTGCCGATTGAACCTGAGCTGCACACCTCTCTATTTGTCTGTACGCTCTCGATAATATAAAACCTCCTACACTCAGTATTCTGCAGGGGATGCCAGTTGAGGAGCAGTTGAAAACATCAGAGAGAAAACCGTACAGTCTCATAACTCTGTAACCCGTGAATGATTTTCTTACAGATTGTAACCCCCACCATCCATCCTTTCTGCAGTAAACCATACATTCCGCGGTTTGATTCTCCTCTGAGGAAGAGCCTAGCAAAATATTTCCAAATAGGAAAAAATTCTGATTTATCTTTGATCACCTACTACTTATTCACTAACGGTGCGATGGTAAAAAACGGTAAAAATTTTGTCGGGTAATAACAAAACTCAGACGCACCATCCAGAGAGATCAATATTTCCTCTATGATAAGCAAAGTTACTTGTCAAAAAAAGCTGTCGTCGATCGAATGTGAGAAAACTTTTTGAGATAAACCAAGTCCATTAGTAATTTTGGTTCAAGTAGATCAAATTGTATCACTGTGCAGTTGAAGGGCAACTGCTATCTAGAAACCGACGAATCAATGTCTTTTAATTTGGTCCATTGCTATTCAGTCTGTTATTTGAATTATTTCATTCGATGATGTTTAGAGTGTGATGGAAGCTAAACGACTGACTGGAAGATGCTCAGTAGGAGAACACGCCCCCGTACAAATGTGTCACACCTAAGGCGAGATTACTCGAACAGCTGATCGGCTTAAATCAGGATGCAATCAGCGATAATTGAAGATTTCTGTAGAAAGCGAAATACAACGTGATCGAAGTGTTCCGCTTTGATGACAAAGTTTGAAATATACAGTCAAGACTGGTGATGTGTCTTATCCTGGCCACAGCAGTTGTAGTAGGAACTCGTCCCTCTGATCTTCCCTTATGCGTTAAAAAACAGACACGGAAGTTTCCGTGGCCGACCGCGACCACGCACCCGAAAACAAGATAATTATGCATTCGGTCTAGGGATAGGCATTGAATCCAGTGTATCACACCGGATCGTTTTTAATTTATTCAATTCCACCCCATCACTTATTGTTCCCATCTCATTTGAAGCAATAATGTATAATATGGTGCACAAGCGTGGTTGAAAATAATCGGAAAACGACTTTGATCGACACTTCTTGTTGTTTTTCATGTATTTCGTGGGACCATTCGGACAATTGAAAAATTTATGCACTAACACGTCATAAATACCAGCCATTTTTCTATGATTTTCCTTTTTATTCAGACCGGGTAAAACAGTAATAACACAGCATGTCTTGTCTGACAAGCAGACTGTGTGGACGTTTTGTGATTCGTGGCAGACAAAAACAGGCTCGCATGATTCGATACACCGTTTATTGGCACATCTGCACTTACGTGGCAGCCCTTATTACAATTACTGGGATCCAGCTAAAATGGCCTTGAAGCTCTTGGTAGAAAGCTGGAACGAACCGCTTTTATAGGATAAGTTGCATATGTGGTCGGCTTCACAT
This sequence comes from Fasciola hepatica, assembly GCA_948099385.1. NCBI lineage: Eukaryota > Metazoa > Platyhelminthes > Trematoda > Plagiorchiida > Fasciolidae > Fasciola > Fasciola hepatica. The sequence goes on along the minus strand of CANUEZ040000112.1, from coordinate 578,888 downwards.
CTGTTTCCTGGACGCTGCTAACAAGTTGTAGGTCATTTCGTGCTTATCTTGTTGCACTGTATTTTAATGTACCAACATCTTTTAGCACATATTATTTCGTCCTTTTTCCTCACCGAGCCGCCCCAACCACGAATACTGACAAGGAAAGTATCATGTGTGATGGAGCTTGTAAAAATTGGCCTTATAACTAGATCATATTCACTGTCGGCTCTGCGCCTCACAATCGGTCATAATCAAGAATGATGAACGGGTTCTTTTCCGGCACGTAGTCCGAAATTTGGCACCTTTTGATTCCCCGTTAAAGAGAGAGAGAGAGAGAGAGAGAGAGAGAGAGAGTGAACGGGTTTGTGTCAAGCATCTTCGTGTTCGTCCACCGAAACAGGATTCAACCACTTCGATGCTTCCGAAATCGGATAATTAGAACGCCCCGTTTCAACTGGATCGCGTCGTTGCTGGTCAGCGAGCATCATGTACGAGTGAGATCACATTCTGTCTCACATGCAAACAAATGTACTATTAGTATTGTCATAATAATTGATGAATTATTATACGTGGGGACAATGAATGGTCACAACACTGGTCTTCAAATTTCTGGAAGCATATGGCCATTTAGGTGGATACAGCTAAAGGGTCTCATCTAGATATAGCAAAACCAAGCCAGTTATTGTTATAATTATTATTACTACTATATAGGAGTAGATTTGATCTATTTAATGCAAAGTCGAAATAGAATCCAGGAATTTTATCTGCTCATTTTCTTTGAACCACCAAGTATTATTTTAGCCTGATAACTTGCTCTAACAATGATCAAAAGGGGTATGGGTGATTGATTTCAGAATCCGTCGTTTATTCACACACACACACACACACACACACACACACACACACACACACACACGGTTGGCTCATCATGGCTCCAGTTCCTTAGGCTGCAATCGTTATGCTGTTTTTCATACTTTATTTACTCTCTTTCTAATATTCAAAAGGAAGATATTGAGGAATATTTGACTTTACTGAAAAGCAACTACACATTCCTTCCTGATCGAAAATTCTATCGACACAGGATCACTTAAATCCAATAGTTTTATTGATTAAGGCACGGTTTTTATTGCTCGCGTGTTGTTGATGATTTGATTGTGCTTTGCATTGACGTTGTGGGGGTTCATATCTATGGTTACAAAGCAGCTTGAAGAGTTTGCCGGGATCTTTATGATATCAGTGTAAATTTGACGGACTGGTCACACAAAATCGATGGACTTACCACTCAGCGGTACTTGGGGATCTACTATGGGCGGACTGATCACCAGCGAAGCCTGAGTACTGTCAGGAACCGGAGTGCGCACAGAGCCGGTGGCTGTTTGCCGGTGAGATGGTACCCGGGCCAATGTTGGGGCCCGTTGTGCTTGTGATCGTAATGAGGACAAAGCGTGGTTGATCGCATGTATTCGACTCTCCGTGATTATCCGCACTTGTTCAAAGCTGTGTGCGGAAGAACATTGCATACGTATGTCCAAGTATCACAGGAAACAATGTGAAAGTGTCCAGTTAGAATTACTCTGTACGATCATCTTCAGAATGACACAAAGATGTTACGCGCGATCATATCCGTCTTTCTCAACTCTTGCTAGAAGTGAATAATAATATCACGATTAGCACAAGGTGCCCTTAGGTGTGTTGAGCTTGATATACCAAGTTCAACAAACCAATCTGATTTGCTTCAGCAAGAAAATGAGGGTCATTTATTAAGTTTGAATAGATCAAGACGTTTGAAAACTGTCATGTAATGAGCCACTTCTGAAAAGTTTTTCGTAAAATATGAGGACTTCACTCATCATTGAAATTCCATAGAAGCATCGCTTAGCTGTTGTTGGAAACCATCACTAGGCCACATTCGCCGATTATCCATTGGAACCTGAACTTGGTGTACAGGAGGGCTGTGAGTCACATAATTTGACCATTGGGTTATCTGGTAGCGCCGGCTCTTAATGTCTACACTGTATGACTTAGTGCCGATCAAGGCGTCAATCACTTCTTAGGTAGTGAGCTGACAGCGTACAAAGTCATTGACCAACGGACTGTGCTGATGTCAACCAAGGTGGCCCGAGACAGCCGTACGGGGTAGCTTAGTGGCTAACGTGTGTGACCTGAAATACAGCAAAGCTCGCCTTAGTCGTGGCTGGAACTTTCAGTTTTTAAAGTCCTTTCAATGAAAGCCTGTTTTTCAGAACGGTATACTGTATATACATCCTAATTTCTTGGAACAGGTATCCAATAAAGAGGATAAGCTTCAAGAGTTTTCTCCAAATTAGGGTGTGGTTCTAGTGATGCTCATCAACTAATGCTAACTTACTCACTCACTCACCCACCTACCCACTCATTCACTCTCTCACCCACACCCTCGCTTTCACTCATTCATTCATTCGGTTATTCATTCACTCGCTTGTTCATTCATTCATCTGCTCACTCATTCAGTATTGGAAATAGAAATTTAAGTTGATGGTGCTTTACGTTGAGCTGTACTTCTTTGCCCAGAACCGATCTATGAATGTTTGAAATGTTAATCTGACTGAGTGGGATTCGATGTGAATATCACCAACTGTACTCCAACTTACTCGTTGCGTAATGTCGTCTGTTGTGTAATCACTCCAGGATCAATGATCACGGCAGAATCCCGAAACTGTACCAGCTGACGATCCAGATTGCTTAGCAGTACAGTGAGCGGTTCACAGGCTTCATAGAATGACTGCATAGAATGAAAGCAGTAGGGAAATTTCACACTTAGTATTGACAAAAAGATATGCATTCGCGCAACAAAACGTTGAAATTACCACATTTAAAGCCGTTGTGGTTACTATTATTTTGCTCTAAGGGGAGTATATTTTAATTTTAAAAGCGGCTTGTCCCAGTGGCAATAGCGTAAACAAGTTAACAGAATTTTCAAGAATTTCATTCCTATTTCAAGGCCTCGGCGCAGTTAACTCAACCAATAACCTCGTACTTTGTTTCTCCGGGGGTTGATTCGTACCTTACCTCAAGCCGAAGTGAAATGAAATGAAGACAAAAACAGTGAAAGACTACCCATCATTGAGTAAGCTTTGAGAATAGACTCTTGTGGACAAAGAAAGAGTTCGTGTGCATGTATGCCACTCAGGGTGGCACCTGTTGTTATTGTCTAGCCTCTCTAACAATTCAGTAAACGGATCTTGTGAACCTTAGTCAGAAGGCCTAACATATCTTCAGTGAACGTCTGATAAGGAGGCAACTGCTTTGTATACCTGAGTGTTAACTTCTGTGAGTTGTTCTAATCAGAGAAGCGAGGAAATTCTTTTTACATCTTCGTAGTTGATATATTCTTCGTCTAGATAAAAAGAAACTGCACGTCTCAAGATAAAACCCAAGGTTATCGGGAGCTGCCCGGTTCGTAATCCAATATCTGACACGACGAGTCATGTGCACAAAATGTAACCTCGTATTATTCGATTTCACTTAGTAGTCAAGCTTTGTAGGTTGTTTGTAACTGAATGCCTTCGTTGCAGCTAGGCTCCTTCAGGGAAGTCTTCCATCAGGGAAAGTAGTCGATCAACGTGCAGGCAGCGGGTCGTTACCGTTCAAAGTTAATGACGGAGGGGTGCTATACCATGTAGCGTATATGTCTCACTTACTGTTGAGAGCCATTCCGGATACCCTAGTGGTTAGACGTTTGACTTACAATCGTTCACTCCAGGTTCAAGTCCCAGTGGGGCTCAGTGGATGTGTACTGCTGATAGTTCCTCGAAGGCTTCTACAGTTTTCAATGGTGGGCTGAGCGTTGACGCTACACAATAAATAACAACATACAAACTTGATCTCTTGTTACTTTCTAGCCCATGAAAAGTTCGTCCGGTTGTAATTCATATTCCTGGATGAATGCAGTGGCAGGGACATACCTGATAACAACAACAACAACAAAAACCTTGCTAACACGGAGAATCGGAAGCGAAGAGATCCTCAAGAGACTTCAGTTGGAGGTCCGCAGATTCAATGCACAACCAAGCAACAGTGGAGTGCTGTCGTGAGGGTTTTACCTCGTCAAGCAGACCTAGTTGGAATGTTGGAATATTACCCCGCTGGACAGTGATAAAATCGTACCACATTCAATAAGTTCACTGACTATAGATTTTCCGATTGTTTTTGATAAACCTCATTCTAATGGAGAAAAAAGGAAGTACTTCAAATGCTTTCGGAGTATGAACGCAACCGACACTCAGGTTTACGAAATTTATGCAAATCAGCCGAAGTAAATTACCGTACCCAAATAACACATCTTTTGGGTATAGGAATGGGGAAGAACGTCAGCTATGCGTTTGATTCTTGTCTCTGTTTAACGAAATGGGGTCAAATGGAATACTTAGTTAACGATCTCAAAATCACTTTCACAAGTCTCATTAGATTAGTTGATATGAACCGTTTGAGCACCGGGGGAACACGCTGACCGCAATCAATTAGGAGCCAACTGATGTTTCATGGTTAGTTATCAACAGCAACAGTAAGTGGATCCAAAATTGAGGCGAATTATTGTGATGAATTAGACAGAATTCGTGACCGAAAAATGTCAGACGGAAACGATCCATAACTGGTGTTTCTCACTCCCAGTTGTAGCATTTCGTGAAAATTTCGATCAGAACTGTTTTCGTAGTTGCGGTCAGTATGCTTCAGACACACACCTGAAACAAGAATATACAAACAACACAGACGTGCCCGATAAACGCGGGAAATTTCCGCTTCATTTTAACCAAAACACATTGTACCCATGGTGAGCATTGTCATATGACGTCAGCACAGCTTACAAATCGCTAGTCGAGATTAGCTTATCCGGCAACCCTTGAACAAGGGATAAGTTACATTGTTGAAAGCATACTGCTAACAACGCAAATCTAGTGTAATTAGGCTGCCATTCCATATTCATTCCAACGCTAATCTTTCCTTCGCACAGGTATTGTGTATTAGGTGATTTCAGAATCTTGTACTCGTTACTCAGTGTCACCGACTGGAATCGTCTGGTCACCATTCAGTGGGATACCTACTTGGCCACTTGAACCCTAATCTTTCAAAATATGAGTCGGATAAAATTCTCGTCGATGAAAGAACCATTATCTTTCCCAGGCGAAAACTCAAACTGCATTTACCAATTCAGATGTGGTTACTCAGTCATCTACACTGACGGAACAGAGAAGTGCTTGCATTATCGAGTAGTCGAATATATTCCGATCTGGATTTCAATTGTTTTTTTTACAACCAAGTTTACTGCCCGAAAGTCGTGCGGGCTTTGATGGACACGAGAAGAGCACTGGGCATGATGACATGGCTCTAAGCGGAAGATATGTGAACAGGCAATGGGGTAAGTTCGGTCGTGAAACATCGTTCAAAATGTTCGACCAATCAATGACCCAATGAGTTTTCAGCTATGGGACACGGTGATCGTAGAATGGAACCGACAAAAAACCAATCAAACTTGCAAAGTAAACGCGGAAATCCTGTGCACTGATTTGATAGAAACCGTTACGAGGGCAAGCCATAGTTGCGTAAAGGAGCAAACAAATCAGTCATCGGCTGACAGGAGGTCAGTTGGCACGCAGGGCCAAATGTTTCACAAACGTGTGCCTGTTTGCGTCGAAATAAATTTGTTTTTCTTTTTGCCGTGCTTGGCATCGGAATGCTGTTTTGTTTCGTTTTGCTTATCCTCACACTAGTGCAGAATGCTTGCGATAATCTTTAGTCTGAGTTCAAAAGTAAGAGTGGGATTCGTCAGAAGTACCTCTTGTCAGGTTTCATCTTTGCTTTTCCGTTTTATAGGGAGAATATACGAAACAAACATTATTAGTTTGTACCATCCATTCGAAAGCACTGCGTTGTATCCCTACATATGTTACACACCACGGCCGAGGTGACCGTTTACATAGTTTGAACTATACGTTCAAGGTAAAAAAGTCGACGAGATTCATGCAACAACTGTTATCATATGCAATGATATTTATCGCCTAGCTCGCCGTTCTAATCATCGTCATTTTTCTCGTCCATTCTACATGCTATTTGTGTGCACTTCTCATCCATGACACAACACAGCCGGTTCCTTCGATCTCTTTGTGCCATCCCACGTGTTCATAACCTTTGCATGCTTAAGTCCTGTTTATCTATAATTCCAGATTCCCCAAGTCCTAACCTTTGCTTTGCTTGCCGCAGTGAAATGCAACGAAACGGTTTATTCTCTCTGCCCTGTTCTTACACGCATAGACTTGTCCTCGTTGAACATGGTCATCCACTTCTATCGATGATCTGCTTGTCTGAGCATACTTTCCAAACGTTTAAAGTCATCGTACGCATGTGCGCATGATGTCAAACAATTTTTCACCTGGGCTTTTGTTGTGAGTATGTGGTGACCGATAGTCGCACCGAGCTTAGATATGCCAGACTTACGCGTGCTCTCGCAAGTGGTTCTCGTCGATATTGAAAAGCTTTTTTATTTGTTTTGTTGCTGTGATCTGTATGGTATTTCCTTCTAGATACACAATCTTTCTCCTGTTGTCACCCTGAATGAAAACTCGTGCTTTGTTTCCCAGCAAACCCGTATCCCACTGAAGTTCTTGGGGCTTGCATTTTAGATTTTCCGATGTACTATTTCCCTATTGACGCTTACAATTCATGTAGTTTAACAAACTCGTGTTGTCTGAGTTGGGATACGGAGTTCCTGTTTTTGCGAGTCATTCAGTCAATAAATGACGGTCTAGTACATAGCAGGGCAGGGAAAAAATCACTTGAGAGTGAGTAGCAAAGAGGTAGGCGAACAACAATTTTCAGAAACACACGATCGGTTTCGCAGTTATTGCCACTGGTCGTTGTCATTTTTATCCTCGTCGTTTTCCGTAGTGTCCTGGCTGTCGCTTATTCCCGTGTCACAACAACAACAATAAGAACACCAACAACAACAACAGCACAAGACAGCAACAAATGAGATCATAGTGTGCAGGAACAGTACACACGTCAACTCAAGTTGTTGCCACAATAAGTCAAATTGATTATCCATTTACTCCGTTGATCTTTTATCCTATCAAATCAGTCTATTTCTTGATACAAAAATGATCAATTCGATCAGGATCAAACAAATACTCCAGAAACAGCATTTTTGTTTGAAGGTCCCGCCTCACTGTTGAAAAATCCCGCCCTCAACTACAACACCACATCGCGTGTAGCTCCCCAAAGCACCGGTTTGTAATCACGAGGACAACTGAGAGAAATTGTGATGATTCTACATGACTCAATCAACATGGTTAAATTCAGTCCGAGACAAAGTTCATTCAACCCGACGTGCTATGGATAGCACAGCATTAATCTCACGCAACCAACACCACCGTGCCAAATATGGTTCATCCCACTTCAGGCTTTGATTGCGCTGTACGCATATCGAGTTTGACAGTCAACACATTCGACTGAACTCGGTCATGTGACAGTATTTGAAACACACTTACAATGGCTACTCAGTGTGTTTGCTATTCAACCGTTGCTTGACTAGGTGTTACGCTACACTTGTATAACCTATAGAAATGCAAAAATTTGTATCCTAAACGATTAAAAAACATTTCATTGTTAGTTCCCGTTCCAAAGGATTTCACTTTAAGCAATTCGGTCACCGCGATAATTCATTATCGTCCACCTATTTGTTCGTTTTGGACAAGACAGACCGATTCCATGAGGACGATCGATTACCGGAGATAAGTTTGCATCTTCGGCTGGTCATTACCACAAAATAAATCCATATCCGTGTATGATGATTGTCTCCCTATTAGGTAGGCTGATGATGTGATTTTTTGAATATCCAACTCTAACAAACTCACCTTTCCTTTTTGATACAAAGAGTAGCTGAGCCCGTCAACTGGTCTTCAGATCGAAATCTAAGGATGAATCCCACAGGGTGCTCTGATATTCTGTTTTGTCTCCATAAAACTCATCAACACTCCAACCTAATGGTATCCAATCTAGACATAATCATCAATAGAGAACAAATACAAGGAGTACTCTCCGTCAAGTAAATTGCAGTAACCAACAACCGTGACATTTCTCAAACAGACCATGTTTCAGCAGTCACCTTTAAGGTTTGATGACACACTTTTTTACGTGATACGACTCAAGTGATTTTCTATCCCGTTTCGCCTAATAAGACGCTTTGTATTTGCATTCATCTTTCCGCATTGGCTCGTTGTTTCCCCCGTCATATGCCCCGGACTGCTTGTGATAGATTTTAAAATAATCGTCCGGTCCTTTAAAACACTTATCTCGGCATGATGGCATCAGCTGCGACCTGATCATCCACTTTATTGGAGCCAAACGTTAAAATCGTATCTGACATTCTGTCGCGAGATCTTGGATGACAGTACACATCCCCTTCATCATGACCTTAGCAATAGCATACCAACATCCACCACTCGATCGCAGTACAAACATTTGTTTACTCTCACAAGTGCTCATAAATTCTCTATAGTTCCTCATCAACCCATATTCCATCATAACCGACTATCTCAACTAACTCCGTTAAAAATACGTTTTTCTCGTTGTTGTCTCTTCCATTGTTTTTTGCCTTGCAGTGGTTATGTAGCAGTTGAATATTCACCCTCGGTTACATGAAGCATATACTTGACTTGACTTGAAGGATTGCTTCATTGATTTTCAACAGAAAACAAACTAAATAGTGTTATTGTCTGAAAATTAGCTCCATAAGGGAATGATTTTTTTTCCACTTTGACATTATTTTCCATCCTTCCCGGTGACATTATCAATTAATAATCAATAGTTAATTTTGATCCTGCGTATATATATATATATATATATATATATATATATATATATATATATATTCCCTCAGAAACTTACTTGAACCTGTTCCAATTCGGTCTCCAGACGTTCCACTTCTATGCTCTCCACAGGTGTCCACCTCATGGTGACCGTGTGAGCGCTTCGCACTTGCTCGACCGCATCGTTGAAAAGAGACTGAAAGTTTGCCAGACGCTGATTAGGTGAGAAGAAAGGACGGGGCACGGGGTGTACAAAATTGTTTATTCAGAACATTTAAGTACACACACACACACACTATATATATATATATATATATATATATATATATATATATATATACGCATATGAAATGACCGCTGGTTAACGTCGGAAATATTAGTATTGTTGAATATGGAACACAAGAATTGAAACAAACGCCGCGAAAATTTTTTTCCCTCTCTATTGATCGAGAATAGTTGTTGAAGTATCTATCCAACTATCAAGTCAACAAGCCATAAATCATTCTTCTCTGGCAACATTCACTACCCTCCCCACCCCCGTATTCCCTTCTTATCTTACTGCCTAACACTGTGCGACATATCGTGATCAGTTCGGAACGAGGTTGTTCGCATCAGTGTCCCTCTAACTCTGACTGCTTCTCTTTTCGAGACTGTCAGTCGAGTTTTCCTCTCCTGGGATATTCTCCTGTAAAATGAATGCATGACTGAAACACTCGTTTCGTAGCTGTGTAGGGTGAGTTATATCAAGGCTCCGAGAATTGAAATTAGTGATCCACAAATAAGGAATGAATTCTACATGTTCAAAATACTTCTTTTTATAATGCAGCACATGTGCTGTCGTTATTGTTGTTGCTGCTTCAGCTGCTACTGTTATTTTTCACTCAAAAAATCATCATTCCCACAAGGAAGTGATTTAGGTGGTACCGTCGAATAGTATAACTCGGATGTGAAAATCCCCGAAGTTTGCTTGCATAGAGACGCAGGTAAGAAGACGTCGATATTCTTTACCTCGGAAAGCGAATCCAATTGTTGTTTATAATCCATCATATTGGAATTGAGAGCAGTCCAGCGCTTTTTCAAATGGTACAAATAACGTCGGATACGACGCAGGACCCGTTTCGTTTGCTCATCCTGTACACTAGGCACGGATGATCCACCCGGACCGTCTGTCTCCGCACTTCTGACCAGCGAATTGTGCACGCCCAATTCGGAACTGTCCGACTCCACTTCGGATTCGATATTGTTGTTCTCTACGCGTTCTTCGCCATACTGAATTCGGCCTTGGTGAAGTGCAATCTCGACCTCGGCTCGTTGCATTTCCAATTCGCGGAATAAATTCTGTGTTGGATGTTTTTTTTTAAATAAGAGCGCAAAGTGGAGGAATGCTTTTTAGATTTCGATCTTCATGGTGTAATTTGAAAAATGAATAATGTATTAGTGATTTCGGCTTTTAAAGTCGATTTTATATTGGTGAAAAATATGAAAGACTGGAAACCCAGATCTATCAGAGAGGTTTAAAGTGCTTTCAGTGAAACGTATGAGAGCGATTCTCGTAGAAATATGATAATTTTAAAATTTCTCATTGAAAATGTTATGCCTTCACGTACTTTGAGGTATAATGTTCGCGAAAGGTGAGATTTGAGTTGTATCTATGATAATGTAGACTAGAAATTCCGTTCTTCTAGTGAAAGCCAATATTTTAGCCTCAGTTGATTAAAGTAATCTACGTTTATCGTTTTGAACTTGCCGGGTGTGCACGTTTCACTACCGTGTTTCTCTAAAAATGAGACCCTGTCCAATGAAGGCACGAAGACTTATTTTCGGGGATATCTTGTAGTTTTGCGAAATGAGTACCGGGCGAATCCCAGACCTCGTAACTAAATCAACCGATTTCCTTACGACAACTCATGTGCACCAAGCCCATTACGTTTCAAGGATATAAATACCCGAAAAATTTAATGTTCTCTTTCTTGCCTTTTATGATGATTAGCGATGGAATTTTTATTCCCTCGAGACAAACTGTTAAAATACAAGTAACTCTTTCACTCTCGTAACCTGCTGAGGCGATGTAGGTCGATCAGGTATCCCTAACTTTTAGATCTTTGGTTCGTAACCACCGCACTCTCATCCATAGCAATCATAGTAGACGGAGATGGTATTTGTAACTGTGGGTGTTGCACTACTATCGAATATGAATATCTTGGTGTACTTACAGATATTCTGAGCCAGATAGATCATATCGCAGTAAGCTATCGGTGGAACAGTTCTGTTCAGAACTGTAGATCCTACTGGTCCACGTACGTAGATTCGTGCCATGCATTAGTTTTAACGCGATTATCGCTCCAGCTCCATGGTCATTGGCGCGAACCCGGTTAGCCAATGAGGAGGTGCTGGCAGTTGTCGACGGCTTCACTTACTTCGGTGGCAGCGTGACGACGGTTGGGAGCACGGTAGTAGAGGTTAGCACGCGGATATCCAAAGCTCGAGTGGCTTACGTTGGACTGAAACACTTGTGGCTTCGACCCGATATTTCGCTGAAGCAGAAAGGTCGTGTGTACTATGCCACGGTGTGTTGTTTTGTTGTAAGGTTACGAGACTTGAGGTCTGGGTGCGGAAGATATTCGCCGTCTTGAGGTTTGCGACCATCGATGTTTGTGTAATATCGCTAGGATTGGATGAATTGACCCGGTGATCAATGCTCACGTCAGATATAGAGTATTGGTACTAGTTCAGAGAATTTTCTATCACAGCGTATCCAGCCTAGCTTTGTTGGTTGAGGCACGTGTTGTGTATGGCAAACACATGCTCTGTTTTCCGTTCCTCCTCGGGAGTGGAAGAAGCCACATGGAGGTCAACGGTTGACGTAGTAGTGGGGAATGAGAGTATGTACAGCGAACTTGGGAAAAGGAAGTGCCTCACTTCTTTGTGGTCGGGGTCCAAAAGATCCCACTTGACTGGAGACTGAAGGATGTGGCAGCAAACTGTGAACAAAGGCAATCATATTGTCACTTTCTGCCGAGTCAGAATGGTTGATCAGTGTGTTTGTACGGTTGAACTGTGTGTTCCATGTGGTGGCTACTAGGACATTCCTTCGTTCTTCCACCCCTGTGTGTCCACTCCGTGTCCACCTTGTATATTCATTCTATCTATTCCTACGTGCAACATGGTGAGGAAGGCACTGGTTAGTGGGGCTTGCTCTGCTGTTTAGCACTGCGATGATGATGATGATGAATCTAGTGTACGCCTAGGTGATTCAGTCTGATTCAGTTCGGGTTGCATAAGAATTGGTAGTATGTCATATTTCGTTTGTTACCAGGACGTGGATCACTGAGGCCGCTGAATTGGGGTGATGTATGTTTGCTGCCTTGGTATTTGTGGTAAATTTAGTTCTCATTACTCCGAAGTTCGGAAAAATGGATTGTCGTGGAATATGAGGTCTCATCCGTGCGCACATCCCACTGATGCATTTTTGACCAGATCTTATTTTCGGGGTAGGGCTAATATTTAAAAAAATCCTGAATAGTCATGGTAAGATATTTTCGGAGTAGGTCATTCTTTTGGAGAAATACAGTATCTATCATACCAACAGTATAAACGCCATTTTTGGTGAAACCCAGATTCTAATCTATTTGGAGATCACGTGGTACAATGCTCCGACTTTCTGTTTCTCTCTCTCTCTCTCTCTCTCTCTCTCTCTCTCTCTTTCTACTAGCTTCGAGGTAGCTGGTTATTCTGAGTGATACGGAGTGAACCGTGACGGTGAAAGATTCCACCTGTTCTTTTGTGCCCTTAACTATGCACAAATTAGCTAGAACGCATACTAATGACGTCACCATTTCGGTTCGTACAATACATGTTTTCGTTCGCCTAGCCCAGACCGATCAATAACAGACCAAGGCTAATAATTTCACTTACTGAAAAGTACCGATCCGGTGGTTAGACGCAGTCGACCGTGGTACATCTTCTACTGGTCCTAACTAGAAATACTCTGATTTTGATGTCTCGGGTTGGACAAACTGAAGTGAACTCAAGGATACGCAAAAATTCTAAATCCGTTTTATTGCTGTGATTTTCGGTCGATACGCTCACCAGCACAAATGGGGGGGGGGGGGGGGGGGTTGGCACCCTCAGATGAGGCGACAACTTGGAGAAACGACAACGCAACAAGCAGCTTAGACTAGATAGTTCGTAACATCATTGGTATTACTTATATTACTGTTTACAGTAAACCTATTTTGCGATGCATAACTCATTCTGGAAAAAGTGGTCCATGGTTTGACAGATGAACTGACTTTAAACTGTCCACATGGTCCATTTGATGAGAATAATTGAGTGGGATTAGAGTGATACCAGTAGTGTTTGTATCCATTATGTGTTAGCCTCGAACAAACAAAGTGTAGGAATACAATTTCGCGCGGTCACTGGATTACACTAGTATACTGTGACCACAAGTTCACGGGACTGAAATGAGGAGGATCAGTTAAAAGAGCACACAACCCGACAGTAGTTGATAAGCATCACTTGCGTCCTAATCGCGTCCTTTTGCAATCTGCAGTATTTCCTGTAGAAAACGCAAACCAACAGTTTCTCATGGGTACCATTTATTCCAGCCGCATTTCGATAATCCGATGACGGTCGCAAACGCGTTTGATTAATGCGTGTTACACACGACTGCTACGGATGGACACTAATAACCACTCAAATTGGTGTTTTACCACATAAAACAGCGGTGCCTAGAGCGGGGAACTCTCTCTCTCTCTCTCTCTCTCTCTCTCTCTCTCTCTCTCTGTGCCTTTCTTCTACTTAAGACACTTCGAATACCACCACCAACATACAGTATTATATCATTTTCACCACTCAACTCTAGAGAACGATAATCTGCAAATGCTGCGGTTGGGCACTTGGTCAACTTGATTAATTAGGGATTTCAGTTCTTTTAGATAGGGATTCGTCATACAGGTATCCATGTTCCGTTCTGCCGATTGATTCACTTCCGCCTCCGGCGGGGAAAGCGATAAATTTTGTGTGTGCTTGACGATCTGGTAGTATTTAAAGCCACCGACAGATGAACGCCATTTTGTGTGGGACAGAGTTGAAATAGAGTAAGCCTTTTGAGGGCTGTTTAGACAACCGATTGGCCTAGCGATAACTGTGCACCACTTACGTTTCTGCACCCGAAGTATCCAACTTGTCTCCATTTGGAATTCAGTGAGAATGAATGCATTGCTGATACTGCCTTACGATCCAGAATCTAGATTCAAATCAAAACCCCCTCGAAGTGCTGCACAAAATTTTCAGTGATATCTCGTTTTATTGTCAATTAGACTTCTATTAAAAGACGTCATTATGGCCGAAAATCGAATCTAGGCCTTAGTTTTGAGTGTTTCTCACGTTAATTCTCTTCTTAAGGGTTTCTTTCCAATCCCATAATCCTTAATCTTTTGTGATATGCTCTTGCTCTGAAATTCACTCACAGCTGCAAGTGGGGAGAGGGGAATGCAGTCGTTTAGAAATGACCAACAGGTTTACTTGACCAGAGTCGTACGACATGATTTTGATCCAAAATAATCTACACCACCGATCGAAACGGTCCAGTAGCATTCACACGGGATGCTGCTGTGAAAACATTGATCTTACGATTATCAAACGCGATAAGAACTTTCTATGTGCCACAATCTAAATCCGTTTGAATGGGAAAACGTTTGTAATCGAGACTCGAAAAACGCTGTTTGATCATTTGAACTCCTGATGTGCATACCCCTATTCTTGCTCCCGCTAACCAGAATACTTTGGAAGAGCAACCGAGCACCCGTCCGACCGAGTTCGAGAACACTGTCCTAAATGGTTAGTCAGATGGATCATCATATGACATCAGTTAGCGTGATGCTGGCTCGTGTGGTCGGTGGACTTCAAGCACGATGGGTCGTTCAGTGCCACTCACCAAGTATCCTCAGAGGGGTTGGATAGGGAATCCTTCCTACAGCCGAGATAATCACAATCAGGTTACACAGATCTGGCGAATGCTAATAAAAACTATTTATTGAGGCACTGAAGCTCCAATAGCCTAATTCGCATGAAAAGATGGAACAAATAAACACGATTAATGAACCTGGCAGTTAGAGTCTGTCCACACAAAACTATTGCAACAGGACTGATACCTTGAAGTTTGTACTTCTCCGTACACTGTTAGATCGTCGCCCATACACTGTACTTCCCTGATGAAATAAATCAAAATGACAGATTATGGAAATGTTTCGCTAATCTGTGTTGTTTAGTTCGAAATTCTATAATGCTTCATCGTGACAGCAGCCGAACAAACGAGTACAATCCGCTTACCAGCATTAGTTCACGCATTTTCATAATGAAGAGCAAATCCCCATGCAACGGGCAGATGATGGCTCGAAAAGCCGCGTCCCGATGTGAGACCCAACTGTTCAGCTGTTTCAATTTGGACAAGAAAAGTCCGTGCTGACTTTGACTGACCTGAAGCGATTGCCTAAAAACATGGAAAAGACTCATGATTCACGTGAAAATCACATAGATCTGTCTATAGGCAACATCTTAGGAATAACTGTTTGCATTTCAACGTTCTACAAGGTAACAGCTGAAAGACTCGATTTAACAAAGAGCACGGTCTGAATAAAAAACGAGCGCAAAATTCTCACCAGTTCTCACTAGCTGATCTCTAGTGCTTTTATAGCATCGACAAAATATATTGCTAGATAAAAAGGTTTCGCTAAACACGAGAAATAACATATACATGTCTTCATAGCTCCTTACAAACAGCGCTCATTGATCATCATATTGAACTGGCATTTTTCCAAGAAAACAAATCAATGGATAACGCCAAAATTTTTTTTGATATTGAAAATCGATGACTGGTAAAATTTCTGGAATCGTTTGAACAGTAGTGTTTCTGAATGGATGGGACATATGCTGCGCATATCCATGCCTAAAATTCTTCGGCATGCAATGTTTGCCGAAACGGTCACTGGTTGGAAATCAGGTAGAATGGCCAATTCAAACGATTGAAGAAATGTATGCAAAACCAAACCGGCAGATTTGACCGTGCAGGACACGCGATCCTTACTGAGTTGGTTCCAAGAGGTCCACATGCTCTGACCGATGTGATCTAAGGTACTCCATTACACATGCACACACATACACACTGGTTCTTCATCTAGTTGTTATCGTCACTACACTTTTAGTATTTAGCTCTCCGAGCAAGATTTTGACTGAAAGAACCACTGCCTTCAGCGCACAGTTACTGGTAGTTAAAACTAAACTGAACCGTAGTCATCCAGAGGTCGGTGTTGAGGACTCCTGAATCAATCAGATGCACATTGTGATCAGTCCGTATTTCGGTCATATTCCTCACCAATAGCCCAACCAACAATCACTTCGCACTTTGTTGTTATACTCTATCTTGAAGCCTCGTGACATTTTCCTTATCAAGTCGAGTTGCAATTGAAAGATACAAACATGCTGGAACTGAACGCGCTGAGCTTCTTTGACTGTTTGCCGACAAGACAATCTGCCGATCGTCACACAAACTGGAAAAGAACCTCGAAGGCTATGGGTGTCACTTTAAAGTTTGAATTGCTTAGAGCATTTTGCCTCTCAGGATAACAGTGTTTGTTGGATAGGACAAACAGTTTGTAGCCTAAACACGACAACCAGCAAATATCGGTTGGATTCAGAAAGACAGGTTTTCACTGACTCCTCTAACTACAGAAAAAGGGTGCTTGCTTTGAAACACCCATCAGCGTCTAGAGGTTCAACCGTTGCAAAATGCTCGCTTCCTCAAGTCGATTTCGTTGCTTAAAAACGTCAAAAAATATGCCAAACGTGGATCGACATATCGATCAGGTCCTAACAGGGTGAATCTGATTCGAAAATGCGAAACAATTTGAAAATTTCCGGATTAATAACAACACCAATAGTTACGTGGTATCAGTATGACAGATTTTTCTGCCCGGTTTGAAAAAGGTATCATAACTTACCGGAAATTTGTAATTCTATCTCGCAGTTGTCGCCAACGTTGTAACAGTTCTCCATCAGTTATCGAGTTCAACTCGTTACTTGACTGTCTGGCACTGCTTCCCATTTGCGTCGAAATTGTGTTCAATTCGGCTTGCAATGTCTAAGGGAATATATTACGGATACGTTTTTTAAACTGCGTTTCATCCAAAATAAATGGTTTACTTTTCTCGAATATGTTGGCCAAAAATTACCGACAATTTCAAACATTTTCGATGGTTTACTGTAGGAAGTGTGACAATTTTATAACTGTTAGACTAACGGGTGTAATTTAAAGAATGCCGGAAGCATCAGACGGGAATGTTGTCATAAAAAACTAAACGTTGAAAAAAAAGAAAATAGCCAGAATTTTAGGCTACCGGAAGTACAGTGTTCACCACCATAAAATTGAAACGCCCTAAATACAGTTCAGCTATAACCAAACAACATTTGTGTAAATCAATGCAACTAATGGGAAATCAATGAATAAAAATCTTAGACTGCAAAACCGAACATCTTCAGCGATCTAACAAATCACGGATGCTGTTGTTATCGAGAAATTTCATGCACATCACAGCGGAAGAGCCTGTAACTATTCGTATACTGCTTTTGATCAGATTATCTTCTGGATAAAACATAGGCATAGCTGGGACGGGAGACGTACCAGAAAATGTTTATAAAAGTGTCCATAGCATCATAGATCATTGTATGTTTTTGTTTTGCCGTGTCTAGTAAATTACAGACGTCGAACGAAAGATCAATTTTCCCAAGGGATCAAGAAGCAAAAACAAGTTGTTATGGTCAGTGATAACAAGAAATGCTATTTTGCGGGGATCGTTCTGACATGGAACATGTACGTGGACACAATCAGGGTGGCCTAAATGGTACAGTCAAACGCTTTGAAAGCAACTCGATAACAAAAATATTAGCGCAGTCTGAAAAAGTTGCAATTGGGTCTTGCCCCAGGCCAAGCAGGAACACCTGCCCTGCAAACCGGATGCTAGTGTCTCCTCGCGTGACTTGATCGTTTAGTCGGAAGTAGCAAAATCTGATGGAGATAATTGCTTAGACCTAATTCCGTATGAATCCATTTGTTTCTTTTTCGAAAGGCCGAAAAAGAATATTATTACTCTTGTTGGCAGCACAAAGGACTCACTCTCCGTAGTCACTGACGACCGACCATGATAATCATCTATGCTTTATCACCTTTGAAAATTGACTATATTAGCCAGAAGATGAGTGCACTAAAAACAGAATAATTTACCGCAACCTTCTTTCTATGCAAGCATAATGACAACCCGCTAATTGAGGAGATTGACTATCAAGTGTGCTGTGAAACCAGGCTTGCAAAGGTGGATGCGACTATTTGTAAGCTATACTACTACTACTACTGTAGCTAGCAGGTGAAGGCAGCCATCTTGGTGCTTCAATAATGTAAGTGTAGGATCCTGTTGGTGTACTTACTGGGCTTCGGATCATGAAGATTTTCTTTTTGTATTTTGCATACTGGACACTTGCAACCTCCACAGGAGTCACTGGTCTCGCATAATACACTGCTACTACCACTGATAATAATAATACCAATAATAATAATAATAATATTATTATTATTATTATTGTTATTATTATTATTATTATTAATCGTAATAATGCCATTGGTATGATATGGGATGCTTTCATTTTCTGTTTTATAAGTGAAATTATACAAAGAGCATTTATCACCAAAGCTTTGATGGGAAATTGAAAAAAATAAATAAAAGTGTTTTCATGACCATCAGCATATCGAAATTTGACTATATATGCAAACCCGTTCTCCTCCGCGCGTATAGAACCGAAAAACGTTAATGGCAGTGAAATCTCTCAAGGCGGTACTAAGGTACCTCAAATTTTGCATTGGTCTCCCGAGTACGTACGGATGTCAGAAGGTTATGGTAAAGTGAGCCATCATGTGTCTCCTATCCATTTCAGGTGAACAGCCCATACTCATCCTACGCGGATTAGAGGCGGTAATCGATTAGGGAGCACACGCTACAACAATATGGGGGATTCCTGATAACCAATCCGATCCGATTTCGTTGGGGCACGAAGAAAAACATGAACTTGGTGATTCGGATCAGCTCGAACGGTAGCGGGGTGGTGCAGTGGTAACACGCACGCCTTCGAGATGGAAGGGCCCGGGTTCAAACCCTGGGTGTGGCGGAGAATATATGCACCACTGATGAGCTCTAACAAGAGCGAAATTCGAGTCTGGTGCTTCCGAGTGCACGTTGGTCGGATGACCTGAGGTTTGCGCATGAAACGTGAAGTCCAAAAGGACAGTCAACCAAACGAAAACATGAACAGCCTAGAAATTAGGACACCAATTTCCCGTTCGGTTGGTCATTCACTTCTCAACAGATAATTGACATTGTCAAATAGCTCGTTTACAACATAACTGATAAATCGGCTGGATGGAAGAGTAAGCATGACCATGAGCGAGTGGGTTTGACTGGAATGAACGATGTTTATAACCAATTCAATAAAAGATTGTGGTTATTGGTCACAAACACATACTGACAAGCAGAATGCTAATCAATTCAGACTCGGTCTTAGAAGTAGCAGAGGGCGGAGTTTTTAGAGGGTAAATTCGATTTGATCTCAACAACGATATAGTGCTATCAAGGATGTAACAAAACTTGCACTACGAATATCTCTTGACTAGAAACACAAAGTTGTAAGTTCACGGGATCCACTGCTGGAACACATTCTAGTTTATCTGAAGTGATCGTTTTGGCTCAGAAATTTAAGAAATAAGTACCGCTTCCATGGCTCGTAGGAATTGATCGTGTTGGAGTCATCTGATGAATCAAAACACCCTGGATAGTTTTTTTTCTGTAATTCAATAATACTGATACATTATGTCCTGCTGTGTAGCCCATAAATTCCACTGTAAGTCAGATTGTTTATGTCATGAACATTTGCCAGATTTACCTACTGCTTAGCCTTGCTTCTTACCCTCCACAAAGGTACCACATGTTTCCTTATAATTCGCCATGAAAATTTACTGTCTATCACCTTGTAATTCTAAAAATGGACGGTTCGCCCATGCACGCCCCTCACGACTCAAATGAGATTAGGGTGGGTGTATCCAAGCCGTGCGCGGCGTTTACTGCGGCCAACTGGTCGCGGCCGCCCGACAATGAACCACGTATATATGTGGAACATATGCGCACGGAGGGGGCAGTGTACATGACTGAGCATGGTGTACCCCTATATAACATGCAAAACTAGATGAGCTTTTCAGGTGCAGTAAGTAATTGAAGAATCGAGTCGTGTTACCACCGCTGTTGACTCAAGTAGTAATTTATGAGTGAATTTGAGAGAATCATCTAGTTTTGCATGATACATAGGGGGTAACCTCACTCCTCGGGGGAGTCAACGGTACCCTCGCCGATGACCCGTCCATATGGCGGCGCCTATAGTGTAGCATATGAGCGTATGTGTTAGCATAGGCCGGGCGTAGAGGGCCGTATATGGGCGGATGTTATAATTCTAACGGGAATTACGCATTCCAGTACAATCAAACTTCGAACACCATAGGGTAGTCAATCGCTCGATGGAAACCTATTGACGGATTCACATGATTGGCATGGTGCCTTCAATTTCAGTTATGAATCATGAACATTGTCAAAACTGCAAACGATTCGGTTCATCTCTCTCTATCTCTCTCTCTCTCTCTCTCTCTCTCTCTCTCTCTTTGTGTGTGTGTGCCAACTTCATCAGACTATAACTGTTGCTATACTGGCAAGAAGTCTACTCGTGACCCTCGGGTAGGACAGAATCTAAGAACATCGGTCAGCGTAACGCTACTGCTCTTCGTGCATAATCCTTTCTTTCTTTTTCGTTCGTTCTTTCTTCTTCTTCTTCTTCTTCTTCCGTATAAACAGATCGTCCATCGTATTCACACGGATTTCGGTTGTGTGTGTGTGCGTGTATTTTTGTATATCCGGGTACAGTCGGTCATCATCAGCTGTGGGCAACGGGACCAAACACCAAACTTTGCCAAATCAATTCATATTGATCTGCCATAGCACACTGCGAACGAGGTTCCAGCGGCATCCATACGCATTTCTTCCTGGCTGCGTGTGTGTGCACAGTCCTGTGTGTGTGTGTGTGTGTGTGATTATGTAGACGCAACCTTCTGAGGGTGTCAGATGCCGAAGAGGCTACAGTTCGGTCGCTTTAACACCAGGAAACAAGCTCTCAGCTCGGTTTTGATTTACGAGAAACCAGTGTAAACGGCGAGAATGCTTCTTTCTCTTTTGAATACGTCCATGTGTGTGCTGCACTGGGGTTCGGTTATGCCAACGAATATATATATATATATATATATATATATATATATATATATATATAACGTGTCTGCAGGAAAATCTAGATAAACTACATCCAGTTTACATTGGAACGAGTAAATCCGTACAAAAGGGGGTTGAGTGTCTAATTGAACTAACTTGGAGCTCGGTCAGAATATGACCACGACGTTCAGTCATCGGCACTTTTTCACTAGGTCCTGTAACTTGACGTTGTAGATCGGAATCCAGGCTGCCCAGCTGATTCAGTCGGCGTTCCACGTGATCCAGACGTTCGGCCAAACCGCTTTCTTGCCGATTCGTCTCCAAATTGGGTGTTCTGCTAAGTCTCGTTAGTACTATCCGATCCGCGTCTGGACCCGGAGATTCCAGACGATAATCAGTCTGCGAAGAAGTCCATTGATTTAACAACAACAATCTTTGAAGAAGAAAAAAATAAACCAAAGAAAGCAAGAGTTTAATTCGAAAAAAAAACTCGTAAAAGTTTTTCAATAATCCTATATTAAAAAACCTCACTCAGAATGAGTTATCAACGTTGCTTTAATGGAAAGGGTTGACTTCTTCGTTTGAAATATTGTTACCATCTGTAAACATTAGAAGCATCGTTCAGAGCAACTAGATTGCCCAGAATAACGGACTCTTCGCGTGGACGGTGAGTTTTTAATGTGAAAAGTCAGTAACGGATGAGCGTTACTTTGTGATGTGGTGGTTGTCGAAGAGCAGAATACTGACAGCCGGCCTAGTTGAGCGCACAGGTCACAAACTTACCCTTCTGATTCGATTGATTCCCAGTCAAGACTGGTTTGACGAAACTTTTGCACTGCTCTATACGCTAATGTTCAGTAAGAAATTGAGCAACCGTTCTGATGGACTATCACCCGCTGGTTCCCGCCAGAAGTAAGCAGTGATGGTTTATCCCATCCTCATACAGACAGAAACGTTGGTAGGAGATCACATGAACATTCAACCAGACTGAGAAGAAATATGTGGATAGATTAATATTCTTTGATTCAAATAAGAATGTGTGCCATAATATGAAAACGGTGAATCATTCACGTGGCCGAATTCAACCGCGATGAGTCTGCCGTTTTATCTGAGGTGCACGATCCATGTGAATTTGTTCCTCCGAATGCTGCAGTCGGATTTCTAGTATGTAAAACACTTTAGGCTGTCCACACTAGAACCGATCAACTACCGAAAGTTTGTGGGTCGTTTCTGTAATACCTCCGTTTCACCCAGCCCCCTAGCGAGAAGTCATCCGTTATGAGTCAATCGCTATGTGGGTGACGACAGGACGAAGTATCATGTAGTGTTCACGTGTTAAGACCCAGTCCCAACAGCCTTCAATAAAGTGAGTGATTCACAATCATCCACCTGGGATGTGAGTCCTGGTGGCATCCCGATGGATTCGAACTGCTGATGGTGACTATGCCAAATGAAACAGTTGTACAAGGTTTCCGTGGTTTCCGATGATGAGTTCAGCGTTGTTACTGCACAATGACTCATTCTATTGTGTGAACTAGTGAAATAAAACATAATATATTACCTTAGGCCTTCTTTGCCATTATTGTTCGCGTGGTTCTTCAACAAATAAAGTGATCGATTCGAGAGTCCCACAAGTTTAGAAGTGCACAAAATACAAGGCCAGATAATCTGGACAGTAAATATACATGAGAAGTAAGTCGGCAAGACATTTAAATATAAAAGAACTATACTGAATAACAAAAAATTTGTCAACATCGTTCCGGACCTGGTCGATACCATCTTCGTTTAGGCATCAGTTACGCTACAATGACTCATTACTAGTAGGACAAACTGGATCTCATGTTTTTTGGAATAAGCTAAGTCGAGTACACCAAACGGGTATCAGGATTTGCCTGTTATGATTTTCGTGATCATGGCTTTCGGACCGAAGCTAAATGGTACTTACCGTTGCCTTACGTCTCTACTGTCCAAATCTAGACAGGGTGGTGCAAAACAATGCAAATCAACTCAGATCCGACTATTGTTCAATCCCTACTTATGTGTGATAGTAACGAAAGCGGGACACCATCTAACCACAAGGGGTTAAGGCATGGCGACAAGAATAGGCAACAATGACCTTTGGACTTGAAGAGAAGTACCGAATATGGGCCCAGTAGGTCGATTATGGTAACGAACCCGGTCAACTGTATTGCACTGTCCACCACAAATTCCATCTGGCCCTTGTTTTAGCCGGTTTTGTATTATTTACCAAATGGTTGAAAATCAACTCGAACCAAAGAAGAGATGCAGAGGAGACGTGCGATTGCCAACAAGTGACTGCGGATGTCACTTGTTTAGCTGCTGGTTCCCGACTTTCTTGGTACTGTCAAAGAAAGGTTAGTACTGCAAGGTATTGGCCACTGGTGGTTGGGTCGCATGAGCGGCTATCACCTCAGAGGTTTGATTACATTACCGCTAAACTGCGGTATGCGGAAGCACTTCTCGTTACCAACAGACTGACTGACTGGCACCTTATAGTTTACCAATTCAGGTCTCAGTATCAGGTTTTCAGTTATCTCTGATAGACCATAGGACTTCTGTGGCAATGGCGCGTTCCCCATCCATGACAGGCATGCCTAAGCAATGAATGAAACAAATTTTCCGAAGATTTCAACAATAAAATGTCATCCGTATGCACCTAGAATCCAATCCAGTTGCTTGTGCTAAACCGTGGACAACAGAACTATCCTTATGTTCTACCGTCAGATGGGCATTTGCTTTCCAGCTTGGCTGCATACTTGGGGATCTCTCGTTTCCTTTGTAAGTTTTTGAATGAGTTCAACAGAATCCCTCCCTCTCCTGACTACCTACTCGTCAGACCTCATATGTCACCGATGATAAGCATTATTTTCGTCAAATTAAAATTCAGTTTAGCGATCACTTTTGCTATCGACATTTACCATACTACTATACTCACCTTTCATGAATTTCATTCCATCTTTGTGAGAAATGATCCATGTCTGCTTGGATTTTGCTGTTATCCTCCTGTTTGAAGCGTTTCATCAAAGCCTCAGCATCCTTTCGATATTGCCCCCAAGCCTCTTTGGCTGGACCGGTCAAACATTCAGATAAGTCCTGTATTCAAATAATAACAAGACTACCAATTAGGTGACTTGCATCGAACAAAAAATTGTGAATGACAAATGGATAAATTTACGATATTTTCTCCCGAGAGAGATGTTGACTGAGCTTGAGGAAGAGAGAGAGAAAAGCACTGATCTCTAAGTATGTAAAGAATCGAATAATGCAGATAGCCTCAATCACATTGGGTCGTGAGATAAGCACTATTACGTAGCATGTATTCCTTTACTGTGCAATTAATTATTCCTTTTAGGTAATTTTGTACGCAGGTACGGCAGTCGTGCAGGTAGTGGCAGTAATGATGGTAGTAGTAGTAGTAGTAGTACTAGTGGTAGTAGTAGTGGTAGTAGTAGTAGTGCCGTGGCTCAAAAAAACGCGCCTGGTAGAAAGGTTGTTCGTAACTAATTTTTCACCTGGAGGCCAACAAAATCAAACAAGCTTGACAAAACTACTTTGCATTATTAGTATTTAATCAATATGAAGGCGGTTTTATTCAAGTCAAATATATGCCTTAGGCACCCGAGGGTGAATATTCAGCTGCTACGTAACCACTGCACTAAACTGCTCTGCAAAACTCAGCAATTGGAAAAAGCGTGCGTTTAAAAGAGCGAATTAGGAAAGCCGATTGTGACAGAATATAGACTGATAAGGAAACCAGCAAAGTAAGAAACTACTAAGGGTCTATATGGTTCAGTGCGAGCAAACAGATGTTTTCATTAGGATCGAGTGATAGATGTTGATAGGCAGTTGCTAACTTCGGGATGAACATGGTGTGTGCTGTCTTCTTGGATCTTGCAAAATAAAGTCAGATATGTCTTGTGATCTTGGGTTGCGATACAGTGAATGAGCAGGTCGTGAGTGATTCCACTATGTCGAGACAAATGTTTGAGGGACCTGAGAAGAAATTTAAAATCTTTCGCAAGCAGTTCGAGTAATATGATGGAGGAAGCATAGAGACAGTGCGAAAGAATGCAAGAAAACACAAAGCGTATTATTGAATAAAATGGGATAGAAAATGAACCGAGTCTTATCAAGTAGAAGGTGAGTCGTCGAACTTTGGAGTAGACAGTCGCGACGTGATCTGTTCACGTAAGGTCACGGCTGACAGTCAAACCGAGGCACTTTACGGACGATACTATTTGTAGTTGTTCTCCGTTGATGATTATGTCTGGGTTGGATACCATCAGGTTGGAGTGTTGATGAGCTTTATGAAGACAGAACAGAATATCAGAGCAATTTGCGGGATTCATCATTAGACTTCGATCTGAAGACCAGTTGACGAGTTTAGTCATTCTTTGTTGTAAAAGGGGAAATATGTAGCTGTTAGAGTTGGGCATTCCAAAAATCACATCATCAAGGTATTTATTAGAGAGATAATCGTCATGGACGGGCATAGATGATATATAAGCAGAAAATGGAAACAGTGATATAATGGCACTCCGGGGAAGGCCTTGTGTACAGGTAAACATTGAAGATGTTCGTTCGCAGTATAGTGTAAATTATTCTCGACTGGAAAAGTAGTCGGACTGAAGAATATTGTTGGAGTTGCTGACTCCCGACTTAGGAAGTACATAAAGTAATTTTGATTTATCAACGCAATTGAATGCGTCACTATAATCGGAGAAATTGACATTAACTACTCGGCTTTTATAATGAACAGATGATGAAACAGAATGAGTGAGAAGCCAGGGCATCGAGGATTGATTGTGATTAACGATATGCGAATGGCTTAGAGTCCAACACATTGATATGCGCAGATATCCTTTTCAGTACGTTCTTTCCAAGTACCCTAAGAGCTACCGACGTGCAAGCTATTGAAAGCGGTTTAGATGTGCCTTTTTGATACTGGAGTGACAGGAGCAACTTTTCAACAATCGGCAATATCCCTGCAATTTAAACATATGTCAAATAGATCAGAAAATAAGGAGGATGATGTGCTTGCGCATTTCTTCAACAGGATCGGTTGTAAGCAATCTGGGCCGCTTGTCTTGTTTGCGTGGAGGTGAGTGAGCTCTTTGAATACGTCCAGTGAGATGATGCTTTCTGTGGCCGTTTTTAGTGGAAGTCCGCATCGTGGTTTGGGATGACTGGTAGTTACGAGGTGACGATGAAACGACAACTAAATTCATCAACGTCCACTAAGAGTGACTGTCTACGAGAGTTAGCACCGTTTAGGTGCATGGTTTTCTACCATGTCTCCCGGCAGTCGCTGCTGGCGATTAGCGATTGGACGTAGGAAGTGTTCGGTCTGTGAAGCTCAGTTTCGATGGGTTGTGCTAGAGCTCTCACTGTACTGCGGTCTCTTGCCTTGAAGGCGCGCCCCCTTGCACGATGCAATCATTTCGGATGGAGGGAAGAGTAACGGTCAGGTCGGGTGTACAATGTTTCCATGGGGCAGCAAACATTAGAGCAGGAGTTAAGTTACTCTGCTAGATGTCCGGTCTGTGATGCCATCATATAGTTTACTTGCTTTTACTCATCCTATCGCTTTCAGTCCGTGAGATGTACTCACATCCTTCATTGCCCCATGATTGACCATAATTGGTTCTTGAGAAATCAACTATTTACTTGTTCAGTGAGTAGTATGCACACTCCATCACAGCAGTAGTAAAAGTAGGTGGAGCAGCCGTTGTTATTCCCACCAACCTAAGAAAGTTTTCGGATTTTAAAGTAATTACCTGTAGCCGTTTTCTTTTGTTTGCGTCCAAACCTTTCAGAAAACGTTTTGGAAACCGCTTAGTACCATCCGTTTTGGTCTCTCCCGTGTGGTCGATCAAGTCCAATTCAGATTCGGCCTTGTTGATCCATCGATCTACTTCCCGTTCCAATTCTTTCAGTCTTTGTGTGTCATTGATCATTTGATCCAGTTCAGTCGAACGTTGATTCATCTGCCTCTCGGCAGTATCCCACAGTTGGGGTAAATTATCGACTTGAGTTGGGTTGAGGTGGGATACGGTTGGGTAAATGAATAAACATGACCTGGGTAAGTACAAGTCACTATCAAGAACAACTGTGCAATGTATCTGAACATTTCACTTTACGCTTCTCAAAAACCGTCTCATTAACTTTCTTTCCTGATAGAATCACTTGCAATAGACGTCAACAGACAGACTGGGACCAAAAGGATAAACAGTATCTTCTTGTTGTGATTAATATATGTATTTGTTATAGGACACAACATTTGAGTACAAAACCGGCATGAATGTTTTAAACAGTTTGAAGCAGACCCTCATTCATCGTATGAAATTTTCCCCGGTCACTTTTCCAACAATCGTGTGCAATAGAGTATGCGCAATGGAGTGTTATTGCACCAAATTTACTTGGATTTTTTCTGTTATTTTGATTTCTTCTAACTCTCCATCTTCAGTTTACAGCCATTCAAGCTTACAACGCACACACACACACACACACACACACACACAACGAGAGAGAGAGGGAGAGAGGAGAACACGCGCAACTAGCTTCACCAGCTTTGCGTGACACGAAAATAACTG
Organism: Fasciola hepatica; assembly: GCA_948099385.1. Classification (NCBI taxonomy): domain Eukaryota; kingdom Metazoa; phylum Platyhelminthes; class Trematoda; order Plagiorchiida; family Fasciolidae; genus Fasciola; species Fasciola hepatica. The sequence goes on along the minus strand of CANUEZ040000112.1, from coordinate 551,099 downwards.
GAAAAGAGAGAACGATGAACGGTTTTTGAGAACTGTTCCAGTTTCGCATTAGTGGGTGGCGGTATGTGATCACAAACATAACCAAGATCACAATTCACATGGCTAATATTTCACTGGCGATCTTTTTCTCTGAGACAGTTTTGGCTGATCTGAATTTCGACAGCATCTGCATCAATCAAAAATGTGCACGGAAATGGGAGACTGCCTTTGGGGGTGGGAGACGGGCAGGATAAAGTTCAACCGGCCACCCCTGCCAAAACTTGACAAGGTTCCACGATGCCTATCTCTGTAATGGCAAGCAATGTCCTGTCGTGACTATCGTAGGTTGCTGACAACCTCAGTGAAATGGTCTAAGTAAACACGTAAACGAGCGATAAATTGAGGATCATTAGTCTTCGGATGAAGAAAAACGGCACCATGTTACCGGATAGCGATCAAGATAAACCTGAAAATGTGTATTTGGAAACCTTGCTTCTTATCCTGCCCCTTATACTCTAAAGTTATTTTTTCCGGTGAAAAAGGTAAGGCATCATTATCAATGATTAGTATGCTTGCGATCAAATAATACTGATAATAATAACGACAATAATAATAATAGGAGTGACCAGTCACTGATATTCAAGAAAAGTTTGAGAAGCCTCAGCTGTGAGTTTGAAAATGTTAGGCTTATCAGGCCTCATGGATTGGGTCATGATATTCTACAAATCGTTGGTTGACAAATTTTGAGGATATGACTAGATGTCGCAACCGGTTTCACTCCTGTTTTCACACCGTTGCTCCATCTACTTGATGCTATTGTCAATGGTTCTCGTACAACTGTTTTGTACTATTGATTGTTCTCATTTACGATTGATGTCATTGCTGATAGATAGTAAACAGATCCACTTCACCCAGTGCAATGGATAATGGTTGTCCAAACTTGACTTAAATGAACCGAGGTTGCTAGCCGGTTGGGAGAAAACAAGGTATGGGAAGACAACTTGGAGTGCCAGTTTTATCGGCCAAAGTCTACACATGGATGAAAAAAACACAACATGGTTCGCGCGTCTACTTCTCTTCGGAGAAAAATAATAATGATAATACTAAAGTCGGCTGTGCAAATTCCCACGTTTGCAATTTTTTTTCTTATCTGGTATGCATTTTTCATAGTGCCAAATTAAAATGCGTTCAACATTTAATTCTTGATCACTTGCGTCCTCTCTGATTGGTCACACTACTCCTGGGTATTACCCGGGTCCTTTGAAAAAGACAACACATTGTTAGAAAGACTCCTAGAGTACAGTTCCCAAATTAGAGACTCTTCCAAAGACATACTTGTGGATGCTGTTATCAGCGAACATTATAATGCATGTAGTAAGTTTTGTTCTAAAATACTGGTACATCTGATACTTAATTAGCATTTAAAAGCAATCGCTTCAGTGTTCACACGAGAGAATTTAAGGCTACTATTTTATCGCACCAATTATAGCTAGTTCCTTCTATCCAGCGTCATAATTTCCAACTTTCTCTGATGATGCAATCACTCTTTTTGCCCATGGGATACGTCCGTCTCAATACTCTGGCTTGTGCAAGAACATGAAACGGAAGATATGCAAAAAACAATTTTTACTGGGAATATTTGCATCCAAAAGTTGAAACTTTATTGAACTCATGCCACACATGTAGTGCATATGATCAACAAACCGTTGAAAGCTGGTCTGGATAGCTTGATGGTTAGGTGTTCGATTCACAATCGTTCATCCCGGGTATGAATCCCAGTGGGGACTCGATGGATCTGCATTGCTGACGATTAAACAGATGCAAATTGCTTTCATGGTTTTCAGTGATCAGTTGAGCATTGCTACTACACGATAGATAATATTATGCAGAATACAAAATCCTACTACTCATATACACCAAGATATTCCTCTCACTAACTAAGACAGAAGGGTACGTGATTTGACTTTATCTCAGCTCAGCTCCCTCAACGATTTTCCAATGCACACTCTGCGTGTAAGAAACCAGCAAGCCTATGGGCAGGTGGGTCATGTACGGTTTTACAGTTGCTCATTCCCTCAACCAAAGTGGTCACGAGCAGGATGGCTAGTACCAAGTGTCAACTTTCCTGGCAGAAAACATCCACTGTACATCTTGGAACGTATATCACCGACTCCTGTTGTTATTTAGTATGGCTGTTTTGTTTCAGCTTTGATCGCATACACCGAAAGTTTGGACAACGTCTGGTTTTTCAATATTACAATCCAACGACCACCACCACAAACACCATAATCCCCATCACCGACCAAATCATCACAATCGCCACTTACAACAACACCACGCGAAGCTCTGGTCATTATGGAGCCTCAGAAAGAAACCGATTGCTCTTTTATCGCTAAGTTAGTTAATCATTTTCCTGGAAAACGATGCAGTTCTCGAGGTTCCCGAACAACGCGGCATATTCAACTGTTTCTTGCATGAATAGTGCAGCGATGACCACGAATAACCCAAAAGTGGTTGTCAGACCTAAAGATAAACTTACGGTGCATATTTTGTTCACTTTTTGTTGTGTTGTCATACGTACTCTAGAGAGCTTTACGAAATAAATGGCCTGTTCACGTTATACACACAAATGATAGGTGAACCCATCAACCGTAACTGGGACTATCAACATAATGTCACTATGCAAGGTGCAACAGACAGGTAAATTGGATTAGGAATCCTGTTGACAAATTTTGGATTGCCCTCCCCCCCCCCCACCCATCCCCTGTTTTGTCCCAACAGCGTGTTTGTGTCACTTTCCTTATTGGACTGAACCACATAGTGGACGCTGACCATGTTTAGCCCTCTTGACAATTGGTATTTTTGCTACCGACGTTTGCGCTAGTTTTGGTCGCTTAACTAACAATCAGTTGTGGATCTTGTGTTTTGGGCCGACTGTAATCCAAAGAACGGACAACGTTGAGGTATTTCCTATTTTTGTGTAACATTCATGATCCTTTATTATAAAACTTAGTTGAACATCAGTTGGCGCTTGGCATTTTATGAACTGTGGTACACGTGACTTCAACGACAGCCGGCGTTGGTTACACACAGTATGGTGTGTGTGTGTGTGTGTGTGTGTGTGTGTGTGTGTGTGTGTGTGTGTGTGTGTGCAAGAATTTTGATGATCAAACACTTAGCCGAAGAAGTAAAATGGGGAAACACTTCTATTTACCGTGTACCCAAGTTGGAAATGACCTGGCTAAAGACAAACCGGGAGTGTGAAAAATAAAGAAAAACAAAAGGGAAGCGACTGTTCGTCAGTTCTGCTACTTGGCTTTCGTATTCACCTCAGTAGTAGCTCGGTGTCTGTTAGAAAGCAAAATGGTTGACTTCTGGAATCAAGTTCACATAACTTCAATACCGAAGGTGAAAAAGGGCAAATTTCGTTTGATCTCGTCCAATCCAGCTCTCTAATCAAGACTTCCGGGTAGATTATGATTGATGATCTTAGGTCCACTAATAATATTTCGGGTGCAAGCCACTTTACCCACCGAGAACAGCACTCTACTCTGGATGTCGTCAGCGATCTTTTCTAATCAGTTATGTCATGGGCTGACCGGAAGAGTGAATTCGTTCACCTCTGTTTCCTGGATTAAAAGAGTGCTTTAAACTCCATTAATAGAGGACGTTTTCTGGCACTTTTAGGCGAACAGTGGCTATCCCCGATGCTTTTCAGATGATTAGCAGTTTATGCCACGAACTGGTCTCAATTCACACCTGAATGGTCACAGACGCTCTACAATCCCTGTTAACACCAGTCGATTGCAACACGCTAATCTTATCTCGTTTTTTTGTTCACTTCTTGTATTTATGACCTTCCGTCTACCAAGTGTCGTTTAATTTCAAGCAGGCGGACGATGTTGTGGTCGATTCTGAATCCTGGACGGGTGTTAATATTAAATCACCATAACAGTCTATCTTTAAGATAACGGGTCGGTTCAGCTTCGCCAAGATAGTGCTTAGTCCGAACAAGTTTGAAGGAGTATCGTTTTTATTTGATCGTAAATCCGCATCATAATCAAAATTATCCAACACTCACGATAGGAGGTTCAAACGTGGAAAAAACCCAGTTCCATAATTATCTTGGTGTACTTATCTCATCAGGTCTTAAATGGACCGATCACGTACAGGATAGTTTTCCAAGGTAAAAAGGCTGACATATACCTCTCCCGCCTGAGATCGCTGAATGTATCTACCCAAATCATCTCTGCATTGATTCATTCTTGAATGCTGTGTCACTGATTATACTGCTCCCATGTCAATTTCCCTGGTTTGCTTGTCAAAGGCCTTGTGTAGATCAAGCGCTCCCTTAAATGTATTTCTAAGTGCAGTAACATTTCCTACTCTGAATTATTGAATTTATTTGGTGGAAAAATCCATTTTTCTGCATGTGAAAGTTTGTGCAGTACTATACTTTCTGATGACATACCCACTACACTCATCTCTCTCGCATACGTAGTATTTTCCACTCTGCTATGTGCAACAAGTTTAAATGATGACAATGATAACTTTACACCAAAATGTTTGCTCTTCTCGGACAAATAAAGTGCACCTTTAACTTGCTTTGACTACAAATCGAAAGACTGTTCATAAAAGTAAGGTAGAATGAGTTGCGTAACGTGCACTTGTGTCACTGGAGAACAAATCGGAATATTTTATTCACTCCAGTGCCACATCAGATTAAACAATTACGTTCTAACAAAGTACGGATGATCGATTGGACAACGCTTTATTGAATCAAACTGCGCGCGCACACATGCGCCCCCTGTTGGCGTATTCATGTAGAGATTCAAAGGTACAGTCACTACTAAGGAAACGCTGAAATGCGATTCAACTATCCCATCTATGAATGGGTATCATAACATGCAATGTTAACGCAAAACACACCTTGAACACATTCCATTAATTTCTCTTGATTGATGGTCAATACATTTCCGACCACAAGTGCCGCTATCAACGTTCACTCACAACGTCCAAATAGCTTGTGATCGATGTTTCGCTATTTACATGCCAAACCACTGACCTCCGAGGTGGTAAGTAAACGCTCTGAACCACTTGACCACCACCGGTCAAAAACATCAGCAGACAGTCAACCTGAGCTACAAATCACTATCAACATTCAAAGTCACAGCAAAACGTTCAACCTCATTCTGAATAGTCTAGCAGCTAACGTTATGACAGTCACAATTTTCATGATTTGACTCAGCACGCAGTATCAGCTCAACTCACCACTGGAAATGGTGGGAGCACTCTACAGCTGTGTTCATGCTTGTTGGGCACCGTCAGCGTTAGTGTATATCCACCGAGCTGTCTGTAGGGCTCAAACCCATTTTCTGAAAATATGCCTAGAAATTATGACCATTCACATATAAACCACCTACTTCCGATAGTTAAATTAGCGATCTCAGTTTCGTCGTTCACAAGGTTAGCTGTGACTAACCAAACGAGGCGCTTTAACTGAATAACAGTCGTGATTCTCTAGTGGACTCTTCTACTAGGAGCATCCATTCCCACTCCCAATACGAAACTGAGATGGATGTGAATAAATAATGACGATTTTAAATTCTTGTTCATCTCTGGTAACTTGCTAAGTCACAGTTTTCCTATTTAACCGATAGAAAACTTGTTTTATAAAAAAAGAGTGAAAAACGACACTTTGGGGATGAAGGCAATGCAGAACGCTTGACTCAATACCCAGAGTGTTCAGTAGCTGAAAACGCGTCAACGAAAGAACCGGAAGATTTTAGCGATTCGAGATGGGACAAACAAAACCGGCCTCACAAGTGAAACCCATTCCCGATGGAAGAGATGTTACAAGCGTACAAAACAGCAAGCACCGTGTGGTAGGTCCCCGTGGCCAGCAAATTGTAGGGGATTAGGTTAACAGAGGCGACTTAGCTTCCTGGTTTGCACGGAATGAACGCTTTAAACGGGAGACATACGTGGCGGAGACTGATATAGTCAATCACGTCAACAGACCATTAGCCGTAGACGGAAAACGTGACTAATTCCAGAGTAGGCTGTAATAGATAAAACGGACCTATCGAAAAGAAAAGTGAACCGCGGCGAAAAATCCAGCAACTTCCAAACAAGCGGACCAACACAATAAGAACGGTGTGCCCAAGAGCAAGCCCAACACCCGTAGGCACATGGTCAAAATGAATCCGAAATGCCCACGTAGCGTACAGATCGATCTTGGCGGAATGCGGACGGAAAAACGAAGTATCTAAACCTCCGTTCACGCCTCGTCATTTAGAATTGTCTGACTGAGTCATTCCAACTGTCTGTTACGGCTTATCTTCTTGTTGCAATTGGGATATATATATATATATATATATATATATATATATATCACAATCTTGATAATTTGACACTTACCACGCTTGTCACATACTGTTATGCATACCTGAACCAAAATTCGAACCACACGCCAGGGTACTTCGATGCAATCTGTGGATTGTTTACTAATGTTTAGACATAGCTTGTACGGTCCCAAAGTGGTATTGGGTGACACGGGCCAACAATGAACCGGACGCGGCATACACAAATTGGCAGCGAGCATTAAAACAAACATAGACATCCAAATATGGAGTAGATGGAAAGCAAGCTGCAACTGGATTGATTGGTTGAAGTAAACGAATACATGAATCTTAGGAGAAATCCTGTTCAGTGTGATTCTTTGGTCATCCGACTACATACATGAATGTTAAGATCCGAAAGGTATGTGTGGTTTGGCTCGTGTAAGTGAATTATTTGATCAACACGGAAGATGATCTGTAGCTGAGGGATAATCTATTGATGTGACAAAATCAATTATAATGTACTGAATTTGTTTGGAATCGCGTGTGCTCTTCGAATAATAGCAGTATTCCTGAACAAACAGTCAACCAAACTGGTCACGCATGCTCTCTCTCGCTCTCTCTCTCTCTCTCACATACATACACACACACACACACTCACACACACACACACACACACAAACAAACAAACACAAACACACACACAGTAAAACAAACACTCTCTTAAGCTGCACTAAATTTTCTCTAGTAAGGATGATTAGACTCATTGATTATAGTTTAATGTCAACTGAAATCCCCCTCCCGTCCCGTTTCCCACGAAAGATCGACTTCGATCAAAGCTGCATCCTGAATGAGCGCATTGCTATTCCACATTCTTTGTGTTAACTAGGCCGTGCGTCATGCAATGAGCGCAGACAATCGATAGGTTCGTGATGGACGCGCTACCCTAAGGCGGAAGTAATTAGGTCAGTTCGTACGACCGACACGTCAAACTCCACATGTTTTGATCCTACCAGACAACTCCACACACTGATCATTGAGAAAAATCGCTCAAAACGTACTTCCTAGATTTGAAAAATAAGTCGATGTCTCGGTGCCTTACAACTGACTGGTAGGAGTACATCTTATTAGTTGGTGAATTTGGAAGTGTGGAAGAGAATCTACTTAATTGTTGTATATAGTGACAGCGGTACATAGGTCTATTATCTTCAAAGCTTTCGATAATTCAGTGTCAAAGCCTTTTAGATACATGGTGTCTTCCAGTTGAATTGCTGCATTGGGACAGATTATATAAGCCGGATGTCCAACCGCACAAAACAGAAGCCTACTGGCCAAGCCATAGATCGGTGAAGTGCTGCCAGTCAGTCATTCCCATTTGTTTGATTGGTTGAGACCCTTCAACCACGATCTCAAGGTCAAACATGATTACGATCCACCTGAGGAAACCTCCTCTTCACTGAACCTAGAAACAACAACATTGGCATTTGGCACCAACACTATGGTGACGTAAACATCATACTCTCGTGAAATTAATCAACATAGTCTTTTGTGACACCGAGAACATGATCACTGTAAAGATTATTTACACAGTATGATATTGATTTGTTTTTGCATGCGTTTTTGTTCCATTCTGAAAAAAATCTGACTTCCAAAACACGGAAGACTGACTGAAGACCCATGAAGGTTGCAAGTTCTCAATGGTTTTAAATATTTCTGTTGGTTGTAGCTCAGAGAGCTGGTTGCTACTATTTTCTAATCGCTGAGTTTAGCAATCAGGACAGCATGGTTGCAAGCTTTTTCAGACAAACTGAAAAACGGCACAGAAATCTCTGTGATATTCAAAATTTTCTCCTTTTTGTTGGTCTTCTTTTGTGTCTACAATTGCCTTTCGTGCTGCACTCAAAGTTGGTTTCCTGTTCCGCACCAGACGCTTTTCCACACCCGCTCATCTTCTTCTATTGTACAAACTTAAAATCCACCCGACCCTCGAATACTAAAGTCACGTATGGGGTAATGCTTTGTCTACCGCTCTTTGTCTTCTTGATCGGGTTCAAATGAGGGCTCTTCGGTTATTTGATGGTCCCTCTCCGACCTCCAACATGCAGTTACTTGGCCGTCGCTGGAAAACGGCTTCAACACTTATTTTCCATCGCTATTATTTTGGTTTTTGTTCTTTACGCCTCGCTTCGGCAGTTCCCCCCCCCCCTCCCCATGACTTTTCCTCGTTCATCTCCAACGCAGGCGGCCAATCACCCGTAACAGATCTCTGTCCGTAGATATCGAACTTTGTTTCTTTCAGTCTTCCTTCATTTCCCCGTAATAAAAAGCTTTGGGACGCTCTCCCACTCTCCCTATTTCCAATCACTTACAATCTTTCTGTTTTTGAAACCGGGATCAATAAACTGAATCTTTCTTGAATGTTCCCCACACACACCTCCCCTTAACAGTGTCTTTTGTCCATGGGATTAGTTCCTTTTACTGTAAATCGCTTTATGTGCAATTGAAAAAAACGTCGCCTTAGAAAAAGCCTCAGCTGGTATGTTTTTTTACCCCGGGATTTATACCCACCTGATTGTCCCATTTAGGATGCGAAGTCGTTACGCACACAAGGCCAGTTTGGCATTTACGAATCCAGTCCACCAGTGGCGTTCACTGGACATTCGATTGTCTGTCAAGGGTCAGAGCAGTTGTTATGGCTCGAAAATTTAGCCGTCATGGGTTGAACACACGGAGAGATGAACGATGTTTGAGCATTAATATGCTTGGATATGATTGGACACAGTCTCAACAATAATGAAGCTAAGCAGTAGTAGGTAATAACCAAAAAACAGTCTCTAGGCCAAGCGCCTAATCCACGTGGATTAAGGTTGTTTGGTTATGTGGTACGCCTAGCCACAGGTGGACTCTATCAGTGTGCACTGCTTTCCCAGACGATGAACGTTTAGAAGATGAGTTAAAATGGTCAATCCTTATCATGACGAAGAGATGTGAACGATTTAATCGGTGCACTTGACTGGGTAGAACGAGTTGGACTTTCGGGATGGGGGGTCATGGGATCCACCTATCGGATGGTCGGAGAGATTAGGTCACTTGGTAAAGTGCTGCGGTTAGTGTTGTGCTTACATTCAAACTTCTTCATGTAATTAGGCTGTTATAAAACACCCAGATATAAGCTTGTTGGGTGACCTGCGCTTTAATAGTTTCACAGAGGATATTCGGGGACATTCTAATTTACCATAGATTTCCAGTGCTGAAAGCGAATATCCATCATTCATGTGATTTCAGACGGCTCGAATACTTTGAGATCAGATCAGGTGACTTCCGAAATCGTTCCAGTTTTGATTAGCTTACAATGCAAACTTACTAGGTCTCTGTTCTGGATAAGAGAAAGATCTGAAATCATGAGTATTCATGACTAAATACACCCAAACACGAGGATCGTGTTTCAGGATGTTTTTATTCAACGTGCTTTAAGCATGCATTCACACATAGATGATCATTTCCCCAAATAAATGCATTTCTATGCTTGTTCATGGTTCAAATGAGGAGATATGACCGATTTCTCTTGTCAAAGAGAAGAAGTTACCATGATCTAGAGAACTGGAAAAGAGAAGCACGTGAGTCTCCAGTTGAATAGATCAAGCCCGGCACATAGCCGGGCGAGAGTGAAGGGCTGTCTTTTTTTGGTAAATTTTATTTATTCCGTGCTTGAATGCGGTGAAAGGGGCATAGCTTCAAAGACCCATTGCGCTACTTTGGATAGCCATAAATGAACATCCTGAGATCTGGAGTTGACATCCACATAAGAAGCCAATATGTCAAAGCATGGTGAACAGTCGGATGACAGTGAATCATTGTCTAGCCAATAGGGCACGGTCTGATCTTCCTACTTCACAGTTGGTCAAGGCCTGTAGCACTCGACCAGCATCGATCTACTAACACAAATGGGCTTACTCCATGATCAGTACCAAAAATCCAGAATCTCTTACAGGCCACAGGTTAAATTAGAAGAAAAGCTGCTACTCAAATAGTTCTGGCCACCGTTTTATGGCCTGCTTTTTTTAGGACACTAACGAGAACACGTCTATCATGGGAGTCCATCTTTGCATTATGGTTGGGTGCTACACCAAACGGTAGTGATGTTAAGTCTGATAAAGATATTCAGCCCGGTGCACTGGAATACAATCGGATAATGTGTGAGACTTATATTCTGAAACCCCGGAGTTTGAACAATTTCCAGCCGGGTTATGCGCTGCTGTCGCAATCCTAGACGTTATGGTAATATGGTCGCATTGTGATTGCTATGCTTTCAATGGTCATTTGAGCGTTGATGTTGAATTCTTTCACAGCAATGAAAACTATTTATCACTGATTTTGATTTGAAGAGTTCACTTTTGAACTTGGAAGTTCCGAATAATCAACTGATAACATAGAGGAGAATACGGTAACACACTAATTTCCCAAGTGTTCTGAATCACGTGCCTGGTCGTTTTTACCGCATCGCGTAGTATAACCTTTTTTTATAAAAGAAAGTTACAAAAACCTTTGACACGACTTCACAGCCGAAGTCGGGATACACCCGTCCGCGGGTTTTGCGCCCTTCATACGTACACTAAATTTTATCAAATGTATCGAACTGGAATAAACAAACGGCGTTGCAGAAAAAGACAAAGACCCATAATGTTCTGTGCACGTGTGCATTCGTTGGCTAAGCGACGTACACACAATATAACACGATAGAAAGAACAATTAGTGTGACCTAAAGAAAATCTATCTAGTGTAGTTTGAAAACTGCCTTACTGTAAGTCGCTGTTTTAAAGCTAAGATCAGTACTACTTTTAATAGCTACTAACTATCACTACTACTGTCTGAAGTAAATCGGCTCTGGCCAGTGTCTGTTCTAGTCAACGTCAAACCCTCCTTAATAGGCCACCGCACTAGGCCCATTCCGGTAGAAATACAGGTGGACTGTCAGTATCACTTTTCGAAGGTTAGCTGAAACTGAGTGAATTTCCCAGCTGTTAACAACTCGTTCTTGCATAACATCTTACTAATCGCTTGCTGTAAGTAGTTAGATGTGCCAGTTGAACATTCAAGTTCAGCCTACTCCTAAGGGACGGTGCAATTGCAAAGAGGATGTCAAGTGGTCGATATGCCACGATAAATAAGCTTTGAGTACTGATTAGCTAATGACTGTCAGCTTGTTTGTGTCATTGCTATATGCATGCTTCTAGCATGAAAAAGAACGGTGATTCTGAGATAAAATAAATCAGTTCATTTTTGGTTTAATTGGCGTTCTGTTCTCCGGTTAATTTACCAATTGGATACAAAAAAAATCAGTCATAAAGGAACGACGTTCATTTAGTTTACATGCAACAAGTAGAATTTTAGGAATGAGTTGACATGAAGCAAACCACTGAAGGCCAATTAATCCACTCATTTCGTCGATGAGTAGAACATTCAACCGTTCCCTTCAGCCAAATTTGAGTGACTTCAGGTCGGTACATAGTCGGTATACACTGTCGACCATTTTTACAAATGGAACCTATTCAATTTTATTACATGTTTGCGCGCGTGTCAGTGCAGTGGAAGGGGCATGCACCCCATAACCTCGAAAACCCAGTACACAATAGGGATAACCTGCAACCTGACTCTGAGAATTTGATTGGCAGAGAATCACATAAGATTTGAATCGGTCGGGTGTGGTTCCGATCCGGAAGACAATGGATTGCTGTCCACCATCAAAGTGCCCGGTGATGGCAGGGATTCGAACCTCTGACCTCTGAGGTGGACGGTACACGTTCTAAACCATTCGATCACAACCGGTAGTACACGGTATGTACGTGATTCTATCAGTGTTTCATCGTTGGGGAGTGAAATGTTGGTGCTGCAGCACTAATCGTTTTCTTCACGAACAGACCGTTTGATTTTCCTTGGACATTGGTTTTATGACTAGCAAGTCTGAGGGGGGGGGGGGGTTGAACGCCTCCGCTGAGAGTCGACTTTGGTAGTAGATAGCAAGCGGGGAAAATTGAGCAGTGCTTCTTACATGGTTCATAATATTGACTTGAGTGCTATTGCCGGTGGAGGTCCGGTGGTATAATATTAGCAAACCCTACCGCAGTCGGTCACACTGTCGGTGGTCAGTTATGCTCTGTCTTCCGGGCTGGTTATTACGCGTGACCTGTTGGGTATTCCGGGTCATGGTTGCGTGTGGCTTTCGTAGCATTGGTGACACTGCCGCGTTTGTTCAAAAATAAGATCCCTCTTGTAATAATTTTGCATCCAAATGAACCCCCAAGGACTTATTTTCGAAAGCCATCTTATGTTTTTCGTGGTGAAACCCAAAACGATCAAACAAGATCTCAGGTCCTCGAATGAAAAGAAATAAAGGAAAATACAAGTCATGATTTTAGTGATCGAACTTTTAGTACTCCTTAGTCGCATATTTCCGAATACAGTCATTTCGTAAATAATCGCTTCCAAAAGGTTAAACTGTATTTATTGCAAATTAATCTTCGGCGGAACCGTTTACCCCAGTTTCTCATGTTTGGAAATAGAAATTTCCCTAAATGAACACTTTCTGTTCGAGTCCCATACTCGAGGGTGTATTGGCAAAGTGAATTTCGTTTATTTTATCCCACGAATTCTTCACACGATTCACGGCTTTTTGGAGTTTGGGTTTGACCAAATTTCCACGCTGATTACTACCCGTTCTATGTCCGTTATGCTCATTCAAAAGGAGCCACCTCGGGTTATGAGGTCTTATCCTTGAGCACATCCCGCCGATGCATTTTTGACCAGGACTTATTTCCGGGGTAGGGCTAATACTTTAAAAAAAAATCCTGAACTATCGCGGTAGGGCTTAATTTCCGAATAGGTCGTATTTTCGGGGAAATATGGCAGTAGTAGTAATGGTAGTTCTTGGTGGTACCCTGAACCTTTGAGACCGTTACACGTGCGTACAACTCATGCCCAAACTCATGGGAAAATGTCTTGGCAAAGTTGTGTATTCTAATTGCTTGGGCAAAAGCGCATGAACACGAAGAGAGGTGAAACGGAGCAGGAACAAGTTTGTGGTTTGAGAGGATTTTCAGAACACCTGATACCTTCTGAAAGATAATGATCTACGGATAAATCCTGTCCACTACAGCCAGAAGCAGTGATAGATAAATGTTTACGACGGAGCTTTTGTTGACATCCATCTGTTGTGGACCGGTCAAGAGAGATGAATGGGATGATTTCATCCTCGAAAGAACATGACAAGGTATTCATCTTAGACTGAAAAGGAACAACAAAACCAATATTATTTGGAAAGGTTGTGCACAGGTAGTGTTTTATCCAAAAATTGTGTTCTCTATTGCACCGACCTGCAAAAGTTTTGTTAGTTTAAGCCGATCAATATCGAGGGGTTGAGAATGCATAAATATTTTCCAGCTAAGGTTCATTTGGTTAGCGCTGGCTTGCTTACTGAGCTGAGCAACTTCAGCTGAAAGATTTCTTCACCGGCATCTCTGGCTCCATCTCTTTATTTCCCTCTCTCTATCATAAGATAAGGGTGAAAGGCAACTAGTTGATGAGCCACATGAGTCTAAGCGATCGGTTGCAAAGACGAACTGGTCACATCACCGCCGCACCGATGGCAATGATAATGAGGATTATGATGATAAGACCCCAGCTAGTGATGGAACATTTGCAATCCAACTGATCAGTTCAGTAAACGAATCGAAACTAAACTGGAATGAATATTTCAAGTCAGCCTTCTAGATTGCACATCAACTCGAACAAGTTAAGTTTAATTTAGAATAGCCTCGTCATAGTGTCTAAATAAGCTCCCCTACAAATCGATTTCAACAGAATTCGATGTAAAACCTCGTCCAAACTGACTGCGTTCGGAATTATGAACGGAATATCTTTTGTGGTAACTAGACTAAACTGAGTATGAGCAGGGATTTTCAAAATGCCTTTATAAACGCATATTGATTTTGCACTTACACCGTGGGGTCTTTTCCGGTGAAGTATGAATCTTGTGCTTATTTTTCGGAGTTACATCAGAGACAGTCAGGGAGACAGTTAGTTGGGGACTGGGCTTCCGTGTTGGGGACGTCGGTAGACCACATGATTTTTCCTCAGAGGCACTAAATGATTTTAGCGTTGTCTGCGAAAGTGTGGATGCGGTATCTCCTGAGCCCGATCGTATTACACCGTGGAACACATTTGTTTCGGGCAGACCTTCGGTAGGCTGTGTTGGAAATGATTCTTTTTCCTGTTCTTTATCCGGTAAAAGCTGTTTCGAGGATGAACGGGAGTCGGTTTGGCTTTCTGGACATTGTCGCACATCCGGCAACAGTGAAAGCGGACATTTCGGCTCCACACTGTTTCTTTTGAGCGAGTTCCAAAAATCGGACAAAGTGGATGACGTAATATCCGTGGCTTCAGCAGAACCATAGCCGGCGAAGAAACTGGCTGGAGGTGGCGGAACCAATGCACGCTGAGGAGATCTGGGTGGTTCATCATCCTCGACCAGTTCAATCACGGCTCGTTTAAATCCGGATAAAAGCCGTGATACAGGTGAAGTAAAAAAGCCGGTCATTGGTGAACAATCCACAAAGATTCGTTTATAACCACATAAACTTGTGACCCGACGAAGTTCGACAGCTTGTGTGTGTATGCGTTATTTCCATTTTTTGTGAACTGTACAGCTGAGTTGCACCGGGAATTTGATGAACACAAAATCAACAACAGCTACGAAGACGGCGACAACAACAATCTGTACAACAAACGTTCACCAAAGAGCACAACTTCAGGCAAGAGTAGTGTGCATATCGCTAGACCGCAAGTTCCCCAACGCACTGAAAATACAGTTCGGAAAGGTTCGTCAATCCATCATCGTATACACTATTGTCCTACACACTCAGCAGTTCACTCTTGCTTTGCGTACTGTTTGCAACCTGTCTGGACATAAATCCAGATCATTGGTTCTCTCGGAGTTCCGCTTGGCTTGTCACACATATATATTGTGTTGGGAACGGCAGGGGCAAGACCCGACTGGGCACAAACAGGCACAGATTCTGTAAAAACCTAACAGTGAGAGAGATCTTCGGACAGACCAGCAGACAGGCAGATAGGGACATTCTGCTACGGGGATAGACAGGGACCAGTACCAGCGCACGGACAACAAACAGCAACCGACCGGTTGCCTGATAATCTGTTTCCCATACACAGGCGGTCGGTTTGGACGAATAAGCAGAAAGGTGAAGGCCGAAATTTTGACTAAAATGTGTATCTAAGCCCTCGACTACTTGCATAGGATAAGTGCTACCTAGGATTTAAAACTTTCATTTAGTGATACGGCCGCAACTTACCCAAACTGGGAAAACCTGACTTTTATTCTCTGATTTCTTGGATTCGCACAAAATTGACATTCGGCTAACAGGCATGAACCATGTAAAAGTGTACGAACTACACAGTAGGTTTTAGCAATGGTTGTTGTGTCTTTGAATTTTGAGGCTCTGACACACAACGGGTAAGTGTACCTTCTGTTGAAGTCATGAAAGTAATGTGTGCTAAAATTTACCTAGGTTGAGGATAAGGTATACAACATTCGACGCTGGTGTCTAGCTTCGAGTCTGTCTTTTCACCATCTACGGTTGTTGGTTGGGGATGCATCCACACTGTTCTTACGGGGCACAAACAGAAGCCTAATACGGCCCCCTACTTTAGGTCTCAAGGTCACCACGGTAACATTTCTTACGTAGAACACTAATACTTTTCCAAGTATATTGATCCAGTTACTGTTCGTAGCCATAGACGCCACTCACCTCTCTGTTCGACTAAATGTTGGACGTACACTCCTTTGTAGACATCGTTTTTTTCTGATCCGATCGCCTCTGATGAAAAACGTCACGTGATCTGCCCCAATTTCACTCGTAACAGACTTCAACCGTTGTGCACTATCAACACTCTATCTGATGGCTGGAGACACTAAGTGATATGGCCAGTTGTTGCGGCCAGCGGCGAAGTTGCATTCGAACTCTTTCTTGGTCTTCGTGATTCCCGCTTCTCACCTTGTTTCCCCTTTCTCTTTCACTTCATGACTCTATCATTATGGCCGTTGACTCGACGATGCTGGAAGGTAGCGACGGAAACCAGAGCACAAATATGTGCGGTTATTGGTTGAATGAACACTGAACTGAACTATCGGCACTCCACTCTGGAATGTAAAACCCCGGAAGCTCTGAACGGCTATTCCATCATATGCATCAGCATCTGTCAGCGCTATTATTCATTCACGTAATCCTAACTCGGGCCTGAACCATAACCATAGCCAAAACAACAGCAACAAAAACAGCAAGAACGACTGCCAAATAAAGAGTTAAGATGTTTATCATAATCGTTAGCAGCTGATGGATTGATCACTGATTCTCAGTACGCCATCTGACAGTTATTCTTATATACTGCGTTTTTCACGAAGGCAGTTAGAGACTAGCCGATTGGAGGTGTTGACCAACCTGGCGAGAGTAATCAAATTCTCGACACTGGGCACGATATTTTAGGATGTGCTTATTTTCCTAGTTTAACTGCACCTACTAGACGCTAACAACAACAGTCACAAAAAGCAACAAAACATACTACTAATACTACTACTACTAGCACAACTGCTAGTAATTTGCAGCGTTTTCGTGACTCTTCCGTATTGTGTAGATAGCTGATAGTCCTCGAAGAAATACCGCGTAGAAATTGCTTGTCACCTAAGAATTACTGACTTGGTAATTCCCTATCCCCCCTTTGTCGTCATTCATAAATACGGGCCGAAACGAACTGGGTTTTCCCCCAAACCGAACATTTTGTCTCATGCTAAATGAATTATCGATTTGGTTTCATAGCTCAACCTCCAAGCTCCTGTATTTAGACATGTGCCGAAAGATGAAAAACAGCACTAGATCCACCATTTGGTGAGTTACGGATTATGGTTTGCAAAGTGGAGAAGAATTTCTTCGCCACTGATATAGTCAAATCAGAAGAGTTTATTTACATCCATCTGTCAGCGTAAATATTCCAAGGCATCCATTACTGAAAAGTTATTCGAATTTGCTCTTCTCTGTTTACTAATGAACCATTAGTGATCGGTAGGCATGGTTGATTATCACGGTTTTAGATGAGGACAACGAAAACCTAGCCTATGGCAGTTTCACAACTCCGCACCTGGCAAGGTTTTTGAGCAACCCCGAAAGTGTCATGTCGCATCTTAAATATAGATTGAACTAGTAACTCATCAGGACCCAATATTTTTACAATGACCATATTTCCCACACTATGGTTATGTTGAAGCTAAATATCCACACCCCTAAGGGGCGAGGGGGAGGGGGGGGGGCGCGAAGCAACTCTCTGTCTTGTCTCGTCTTTTCCAAGAAACGAACAATAAATGAGCACAAAATTTCTCCTAAACAACAATCGCTGAGGTGTACTGTTATAGTGATTTTGCATAATTATCCCTTTGTTAACAACAAGATTTTCCGCCACTGAAGCCGGATTACCGACGTAGTTTTGGCTTTGTCATTCATCCGCTCAAAAGACCACTATCAGGACTGACGACGTGAGACTGACTCCTGCTCACTCTGATCAAATTGTTCAGACAAGTGTAATTTGTCGTATCGATCACCAACTTGACATGTCAGTGGTAAAGCCTCCGATAGTGGCTCTTTATTCCTGTATCCCACATGGATTCCTTCACAAGACTTGTGAGTCAGTCAAACTGATGAATTTTTTAACCTAATGAATTAGCCGACGACTTCTAACTATTATGGGATCATTTATCGTGCAAAATGGATGCTCGAATCATCCTCAGAAACCATGTACGGTGGGTATTTTATCGAACATCTCATAAATTATCGACGCTATTTCCATCATTTATTTTACAGTAGAGTTGGAAAAATATTTCTGGTAAGGGGCCGCGGCCAATAAAAGGCTCGAACGGAGAAGTGAACGGGGGGCAGGGGGCGACAAGATGTTTACCCAGGATTTCCAAGTCTAAAGTTCAATATTGATGATGTTTTGAGCAACACCGATGAACAGTAGCTCATTGTTAGGGGGATATCAAAGGATTAGTCAGGCAGTACCAGAGTCCAGCTCAATTAAAAACGACAGAATCGCTGCGCAGATGTTTCATTGTGAGCAGTGCACAATCTCTGAGTTCACAATGTGATTCGAACTCGGACTGAACGATTGTGAGTACAACACCAAACCACCAGTCCATCCGGGTTATCTCTCAAGATAACCACTACGTACCATAGTGTATTTCAGTCAATAAATCCTTAAAAGTAAAAACCCACTGACCACACAGTACCCAACCCCAATGGTGCAACACTGCTTAATGTGGACATTGTTTTGCTTGCTGAATCATCATATTATTTTTCAGAATACACGAGTTTTTGTCATCAACCAAGGGAATATCAACACGGCGGATTTGGTGAATGACTGTGTCTACGTCTATTTAAATAAGTCTGTTCTGTTTTTGTTTTTTTTGTTAGCTGACACCCAGTCGCGTCCGGTAACACGGGTAGGTGACAGGGATATGATGCGGATTACCGATGGCCAGTAGTGCTTGAGTGGTCTCAAGTATTTGATTACAGATTCGGAGGTCGGAGGTTCGAATCCTCGCCATCATCGGTTACTTTGGTGGTAGACAGCATTTCACTCTCGTCCAGATCGTTGTCACATCTAACTTATTGGGACCTTAAGTGGTTCTACACCAGAAGTTTTAGGGTCTAGTTGGCGGTTATCCCTACTAGTGCAGTGCGCAAGCATGTTATGAAAATGATCAGCCGTTTGTTGTTGTCCTATGATTCAGGTTAATGCTGTCCTGGTTAGACCATCTTCGTTGATCGTTATATCGAATGAAAGTGTTCGTGCGACAGGTGTAAGGTCACTGGAATACCCTCGAGTGTTTGATTCGAAGAAAGTGTGATTATTTTGAAATCAAACTTCGGTCCTTTTTCATCTTCATGGATAGAGAGAGAGCATGGAATGTGTTGCGTTTTTCTGGTGCGCCGATCATCATCGATTTGCATAAAAGGCATCCTCTCAGTTTGACCACTGGGAGGTGTGTTACGGAATTTTCTTTTTATCACACAGATGACGTTTTTCCAACGATCATCCTTGATTTTTTCTTTGAGTCTCCGTCAGAAATTTTGTGGTAGACTTGGACCGCATTTGAAACTTGTGGGGTTTGAGCAGGTTGGTTGTAATTTCCGGAGCATTTTCAGCACTAGGGAGAATTATCCCTTTTCACGATATCCGTTTCTTGTCCGTAGTGCTTTTGATTAGTATTCATATAATAATGAAATTGCTGGTGTAATTGTTGCTTAGAAGAATGTGGAAAAGGTATTTTTCGGTTGTCTTCCGTTCGTATTCACATGCAGCAATTTTCCCCACTTTTTTGCATAGTTCTTTCGTGGAACCCTTGTCTGCGAGTTAGTTTTTTTAATTGTATGCTTGCGCATGAGTGCAGTGGAGAGGGTTTATACTCTATAACCACGAAGGCCCATTGCACTAGTAGGGATAACCGCCAACTAGACCCTAAAACTTCTGGTGTAGAACCACATAAGATCCCAATAGGTCAGATGTGACAACGATCTGGACGAGAGTGAAATGCTGTCCACCACCAAAGTAACCGATGATGGCGAGAACTCGAACCTCTGACCTCCGAGGGGGTGAGCAGACGCTCTAAACCACTTGACCACCACGTGTGGTTCGCAGGGACATTTGTTCGTGTTTGTACCATTCCGATATTAGAATGATTTTTCTATTTAATCTAAAAGTTTTCGTTTGATGAAAAAGTCGGAAAAAGTATAAGACATTCTCTTTTCTCATCTCAGCGATGTATGGGGTTATTGAAGACGCTGTTAATCGGGAAGTACTTGCATCCGTTTACTAAGCATAAATGCGTCGTCCATAAATTTTAATCTTTCAGTTGAACGGACTCGTTGTTTTGCGGGAGGAAGTGGTGGAGGTGAATGTCTTGAAGTTTGTGTATCAAAATTTTGGCAACAAAGCCAGATATCTGGAAAGCATGCGAGTAGCTCCTTTACCTGTACAACACAAAGTCAACGAACTCGGGCTGCATGACGGGGTATCTTTCTCGACAACTGTCAATGTTAGTGTTTGACGACTATTATGGTGGTGAACAGATTTCTCATGGAGACTATCTCATCACGGGTTCACCAGTCGGACGCGTAATATCCATTGTCCATCTGATTTGGCCGATCCGATGAAGGAAAACCACACAACCGAGAACAGACATGGACTGTTTACGGCCCCTACCAGTCCGATTCAGATTCACCTGGCGGAGAACTGTCACCTTGGTGACATGGCAAAATTTCTGTTATCAGTATAGTTCATCACTGTGATTTGATTTAGAGAGGTCAAGGTTCATCCGTCGTCCACGGGAGGGGGTGATTTTAAATCTCTCCAATGTGCTTCTATCAAAACTTCAACCTTTAGCGACCGCACGCCCCAGATGTCACTTGATAAGCACCACCGAATAAACATTATCTGTTCTCATTTATGCATAACCATTTGTGTCATAAAACGATGACAATTCCAGTTTGTTCATTCTTCAGTTAGATCATTACAAAACCTCGTATAACTAGGGCGATGAATTGTTGAAAATGATCTTTTTAACAACAGTCCTAGTAATCCCGTATAACACATGGAGAACAACATAGACGGAGTGAACAGTCTCAGCCCTAGTTATTCCTAATCATGCCAACACACATCACACATCAAATAGAATTGCAAAAATAAAATGCGGGATGAGCTGAACCGACGGAGGACAAGGCGCAAACCCATTGTCCAGATCAGTCGCTTGACCGTAAGGAGGTGCAATTAGTGAAATTAGTCTGACCGATTGATCCTAGAAGTGTTCGGAAATGGAGGGAGGATTCAATGGAGCGAAATTTCAGAGACAACATGTTTTTCCAGCCCATAACGGGAGAATCGCAGAAAGGATTGTTCACAACTTCTGTTGTGGCCAGGATGCGATATTTCACCATGGTGTTGGTTACTTGCTTCGAACCTTGTAAATCGGTTGGAACGCTTTGCTCACATCCACTGAACCTTTAGAATCTATATAGATCGTGAACAGGCACCTCTCGTAATTACTGAAATTAGCCCCGTGTTTAACCAAGCCGAACGGTGCTCGCGAAAACGCGTTCGAATAAGTGCTTGGCAGTGCCACCAATTCAAGCTGTTCAGGAGAAACAGGTGAATGAGCATATGGAAAACAAAACAAAGTGGAGAACGAGTTCATTTTCAGGCATTCCGAATCAAGCCAACATACGGTAGAATCTGGTACCTGTTCTTAATACGCGATTGCAGACTTGGCTTTAGAGCCTCGTCCTTTTTTAGCCGGCTTCAGTTCTCATATTGCTCCAGTCGGATTTGACTGCCTATTTAAAGATCTCAAGTATAATCATTCCTGTTCAGCAGCGGTGACCGACAATCTGTCACGCTATCCAGCCTCTAGTCACAATATGTATCGCCAGTTCAACAAACATGGATTTCGACCGAGGAGGCGCATTCCTGTTCTCCCATTAACGGAATGTTACCAAAAGCTACCTTTGGAATGGGCAGTGAGGATGTGCTTCTGGAGGGACGGACAATGAATATCGATCATCTGAGTAGAAAATGCACTACTTTCGTTATTCAAGTATGGTCCTCGAAGGCGTGTTTGGGAATATATCCCTGAAACTAATAAAAGCTACCTGGTGACGAAAAATGCCGCACAGTGGAACTCCTGTGTAAGCCTTGGGAGCCGTCTGGTGGGCATTTGGAGCGAACTAGTATATCTCAGCAGCGTCCTTAATCGTCAAGTTCATCTAGCAGTCCTGATTCGACATATCTTGCGCTAGTTCTAAGGGAGTTGAAGACTTCCTTGAAAGATGATTGGGACCATACGCCACAAGATACTACCGTACCGTTGACAGCAAGCAAGACTCGACGGGTAAACGCTGCTGTATCAATCAAAGTAGGCTCATAAATTGGCTAACAGGTGACCGTTCGAGAACGATCACACTATCCTTTTCACAACAACAACAAAATTGATTTCAATAGAGGATTTTATAAATGTACAGTGTTTCGCTTATTTGGGTGGGGGGAGGTTATTTTTGGCAAATAGTGTACATACGTGATGTACTGATACGATTAAAACTCACCAAAACGAGCTTCTTCTGGTGAGACCCTTTGTGTTATTTCGCCATTGACACGACTAATCAGAACGACTGATGAGTAAAACCCTTGTCGTCTTCATTCACTTATTCGCCGCCTCATCAACATAGGAAGTGGGTGAAATTTAGATTCTTTGTTTGGCTGACTTTCCTTTGGACTCCACCTATCACGCACAAATTTCAGTTCATCCGACCAACCCTGCACTCGGAAGCACCAGGCTCGAGCTTTGCTCTTGTTAGAGCTCATCAGTGGTGCATATCCTCTGCCAGCCAAACAAAGATTCATCAATCCCACACCCCTCTCGCAGGCTTAAAATGTGGGTGCGTTGGCCCCATCCTGTGGAGACCTGATTTGATGGAAGGCAATTTCCTGGAGTTAACGGGGCAGGTACCGCGTCTCCATTTGAAGCTGTCGGGGTTTCTGGTTGTCATAGAGAACCACTTCTGAACGATGTTAACTCGGTAATTCGGATCAGCCCGGACGGGAGCGGGGTGCTGTAGTGGTAACACACACGCCTTCGAGGTGAAAGAGTCCGCGTTCAAACCCTAGGTGTGGTGAAAGATATGCACCTTTTGATGAGCCCTAACAAGAGCAAAGCTCGAGCCTGGTGCTTCCGAGTGCAGAGTTGGTCGGATGACCCGAAATTTGTGCGTAGAAGGCGGAGTCCAAAGGACAGTCAGGCAAACAAAGATTCATCAATCCCACACACTACTCTAAAGTTTAGATTGATAAGAGTCGATTTCAAATACTTAAGTTTCAAGGTATATTACACCCTAATTCTAAAGCTGTAGGAAATGTAAATTCAATAAAATGTTGTTACCCGTTTTCACAGACTAGATTGTTGTACAGTGTGCACCAGACTCAGGATTACTTTTTCTTTGGGACCCCATTATCAACATCTTTGCCGAAATAACTCGCTCGAGTATGTATATGTCAATTAAATTAGCATCGGTTATTTTTATATTTGGTTGCGACAGAAGTATTAAACAGCTCAATGGTGAAACGTCTTTACTTATTCAGACAAATTCACAAACAATAGTTGTTCCATACTTTGTTTTTCGACAGCTTTCGAGGTTAGAATTTCTCGGTTATTCGTAGGATTTTCATTTTTTTGCAGATAACTACCCTAGGCAGTTGGAAAAGAAGTGAAGTGGGATATTTTTATCTGAATAAACTGTTTTCGTTTTATCGCGTGTCTGCACGCACGATAAATTCCTTGGGGTTTTGTTGAGACAAAACGAAGTGCGCATTTCGAACAACAAAATCGAACGCCATGCGATTTTCCCAACACGATGAGAACAAAGTGGTGGATTTCAAACCAACACTTGGACACTAATCCTTGTGTCTCTTTCAGTTTTGTCATAAAGGAGAAATACATGGAGAATGAAAAATGGACGA
Organism: Fasciola hepatica; assembly: GCA_948099385.1. Lineage (NCBI taxonomy): Eukaryota > Metazoa > Platyhelminthes > Trematoda > Plagiorchiida > Fasciolidae > Fasciola > Fasciola hepatica. Next base: position 527,154 of record CANUEZ040000112.1, on the reverse strand, counting down.
AACCACAGATGAAGAGACATGCAGACATACAGAGCGGCAGACACACAGAATGACAGACAAACAAATAGCTAGACACACGGGCGGGTCGGCAAACGGACAGATCGGCAGACGCAGACAGGCAGATATATAGACATGCAAGAAGACAGACAAGATATCAACGTCTTTCCGAAGTAAAGTTTGGAAATCAATGGGCCAACAGCACCAAGGATCAGTACGATTGGCTATCAACGTCTGTGCGTCATGCGTACGTGAACGCCTGATTGTTTATCATGGCGTGTCCGATAGCCGATCAACAAATGAAGTAATGAATGAATACTGGATCTTCTTTATCGACTAACATGCACAGGTGACCGGTAAGTCAAATTCTAATGGTCGCCAGAAACACTAGAAAACCGTTAATCGTTTAAGTTACATATCGTTGCTAAACAAAAGGCGAAACGGAATAACCGGCCACTTGATTCAGGGATATTGCCGGAATTATCGACCCATTTCTGTCTCATTGGATTCCTGACTGAGTCTGTATTCTGATTTCCATCCCAGAAGATTACCGCTACCGGTTGATACATGTCAAAAATGGTATAAATCATAGTCCTCTGATGGACTGTTTTTTCTCATCATTTAAACAATGAAGCCAATGTATTTGTATAGTATGACTCATTATGCAGTATCAACCCGCAGCTGACCATTTAAAACCATGGGAGCACTGTACAGTTGTTTCATCCTTGTTAGGAATCATCGCCAGTGCACCTTCACCGAGCCCCCACGGGGACTCGAACCCGGGGTGAATGATTGTTGGTCGAACTCCTAACTGCCAGGCTGCATGAATCATATTATACAAATCTAATCTCCTGCTGTTCACATATACAATGTATTTGCACGGCACTTGTATGAGCAATGTAAATTCTTTATGTTCCCCTTGGTTTTAAAGCGACCGATACGGAAGTAATGTGACCGCACCATGTGATGCTTGGAAGAGCGAGGATATTTCCCTTGTTTGGTGTCAAACAGTTTCGAGCGCTTCGCGCCCCATCAAATTGCATTTTCACTAAAGATAGCGAGAGTGAAATGTGAAATCGTATTTGTAGTGGTTAGTGTGCTATGATTACAGAAACTTGACCACGACGAGAGTTTTGAGAGTGCCAAGAAAGGTAAGCGATTACTAATAAAAATACATTTAATACTTCTGTATTTTGTTCGCGGTACCAGGTTTTATTCGCGATTCACAGACTCTTCTCTTCCATTTTCCCACACTCAGTCCCTCTTGTTCAAACGAGACTGGTTCACTCGAACTTCTTGGGCTGTACTAGACCAATGCTGATGTAAATGGCATTCTGGACTCGGAAAATGGTAAAAAGGTCACGCAGCTCGTAGGACAACCGATTTTGCTAACTGTCCTAATTAGATTGTCAAATCTGTGTCAAGTGGGATCTCCGCTAGCCCGGATCTGTGAGCTGAACTAATTGAAGATGTCGAATAAATGAAGGGTTGATTGTCGTTTGTCATCGAATCATTCTATGCGACAAACGATGAAGTGAGAAGATCGGATACGAACTGAACTATTCGGATAGTTCGGATGCAAGTGCGACTGGGACTCATCGAAATTGCTGATTTGCTGCTTGCGATAATTTTTTTTCTATATTATCATCTGGTTTTCATTCAGAATAGGATTTACTAAAAAAACACGGAATAAATCAAAAAAGAACAGTTGAAGAATCTCACACACTGTTATCTGGAAATATATTGGTACAATTCAAAACAAATTTTGACGAAAGTTTCATACGAATATAGATGTTAGTTGAAATTATCTAGGAGTTCATGAGATGTCTAGTCAGGATTTCACTAATATCGAAAAAGTCAGACCAATAACCAACTTTCTCAATTAGCGGCAGTGACTTGACATCATCTACTGCCTGGACTGTTCACTAATCGCACGAACGACATCACAAGGTGGCAAGAAAACTCGATTTTATGGATTCGTAATTGTGCCACTACGTCAGTTAAAAAAATTAAATTCAGTATTTACGAGTGCCATGCTTTCACATCTTGTTGCGTTTAGCCGCTCAGTGAATGTGACCGAAGCGTCCCGCTCAGATTTACAGGGTTCGAAGTAAACAATCAAGACTGATGAGGAACGCGTGCTGGCCACATCGGAAGCGGTGGACATTTGTCTCTACGATCCTCCTGGTATGGGCTCAAATCAATTTGAGAAAGCACGGAATTTTTCTTGCCCCCTAACCCCTACCCCATACACAGCAGAGATCCGTTGATTAAACTAATCACACGAATTACGCTCACATACTTTCCAGAGATAAAACTGGATCGTGCTTGTGAACCTTGGTCTCTCCGTTCCCCCTTTTTTCATCCAGCACATCACACATAATTTTGTTTTGTTTCTTCGACTTTATTCATATAAAATATGTTGTATTAGCATGATTTGGAACCAGTGAAAACAAGCCTGTTCGGCACTTCGACTCGCACGTCATCTTTTATCGTGTCAGTCTGTCCCAAACAAAATAAAGGGCACAGGGGGCTGGCATTGAGATGTTGCTGTAGACAAATCTATGATAGATGTCCGGATAGATTTTGGTCATGCAATAGAGGTGGTGTACAGTTGCTACTCACCTTGGTTCGCAAAATCCCCGTTTAGAGCTTCCTCGCTATCCCATGCGACCAGACGCTCTTTTTCCACATTGATTCGATCTAGCTGAGGCTTACGCGCTTCCATTTCGGTGAGGAATTGCTTCAAATCATGAAGAAAACGCAATCCACGGTTGAAATAAGGCAGGAACAAACATGAAAGTATCGATCAGGACAATGATGTGATGCGAAATTGTATTTTGTTTTCAAACACGGATATCAGTACATCCTTTGTTCACCTACAACGGCGGCTATATCAATTAAACTTTATTGACCATAGCACAAGTGGTACCCTTGATGAATGATTGCAGGTCGATATCAAATTCAGTTAGTACCGATCGAAGGATTTGTTAGATCATATTTAATGCGAGCTTGCACTGTCACTGTTATTATTATTGTGATTATTATTTTTGGTATTGGTATTATTCTATCCGGCTTTATCTCGACCTGGTCTGATTACCCGGGCCGTTGGCCAAAAGCAGTATTTGCCAAACTTTGGCGTCAGCTGAACCGATGATTTTTGCCAGTTACGTTATTTTGTAGCCTCACAATTTGTTCATAGGATTGACCCCAATCGCCCTCTCCAAGTGTAGAAGACTGTCAAATGTGCTCGGTCCAGATGCAATCACTCGTCTATTCCAACTTCATATATGCGGTTGAATTGGGGTTGTTCTTGACTGAAGTTTTGCCCCACATAGATACATTCCGTGTAGGATTATTTGTGCTCGGCTGTCAGTTACACTCGGGTGTGTCACACCCACTCATGAATTATTCCTATCCCGATAGCCTTTTACTCGCATGCTCTGTGCTCGCTCCTTCTAGCTGATGCAAACAATATGTCTAGAGAGAAAACGCGTGCTTTCTAAATCCCATTCAGTCCTGTTTTGGTACTTTCTTCGTAGAAGGCTGTAAATCACTTCCATCTTGATAGGCAGAATACATGAATTTGCGGTGAGAAAGTAGGTCAATGCTTTTGTGCAATATTTTCCGACAGAATTCATTTGCCACTAACTGAATCATGGAGTTTATCCCCGTTCTAGCGTGTGATAATTGTTCGTGTAACGCAAATAGAAGCAACTTACTTGAATTTTCAGTTGGAGTGCGGCCGGATGGTATACTTGCCGTATATTCATTTGCGAACCTTCACTAGTGGCCAATTTCGCTTGCTGAAAAATGACATAGACAGAAATTTCGTCCAGTACAGTGGCGTGGAAATGACTGAGTGGGTAGTGTATGTTTACATATCCTATCTGCCTCAAAGAAGTCTATCAGATAGCAATGATTTATTGTCTATGTAATGAACAGTGTGACTGGAATCGATAATTTAGTGAATACTAAAGGTTGATTGGAAAACCGACAATGTGGTCATTTACTTTACAATGATTCGAATACCACAACCAGTTGCAGTATCGGTCACAAACGTATTTCGCTCATCATGTCAGTTATCGTGAGTGGGTGCCTAGGAGTATTATATGCCTTCGGAAATTGGCTGCGCGATACGACTAACGAGTGATACGTAGATGGAAATAGCGCGTTAGTTTGGTGTGAGCCTCACACACCTGCTTGGATGAGTTACAGGCAGAGAAAAATAATGACAACCGTAGTAGTAACAATAAGAGGTTATCACGACTTTTCAAGCTAGAGGAACGTCAGCCACAGGCAGGATGGTGTTCTGCGCAGTGCTGAAATAATGTAATTTACTTGTGTGAATAATCCCACAGAACGCAGATAAGGTGGTGAACAAGGTAGTTTTCAGTGATTCATAATAAGGTCATTACATCACATCTTATACGAACAATGTTAGGTGAACAAAACAAAACTAAAGATAGGGCGATTGGTCGAAAATAAAGATAAGGGATAGATCGAGCTTCACGCGAGTGACCCAGATCCATCTCTGAACCGTAAGTGGGTGAAGTCGGTGTCACTTGTCTGGTCAATCGATTTGTGCTGTAGGGGGTGGGCCAACAAAGTTTCAATGCTTGCACGAAATGTTTTTCAGCGCATAACCGCGGCTTGCATAGACGGATGCATACCCCTTCGAACTTCTTAACTGGCTGGAACGTTTCGATCAGATTCACCCAATGGTTAGACTCAACAAGGTATGAACATAGCACTGGTAATCACCTTAATTGCTCCCGAGTTTAACCAAGCCGGATGGTGGTCATGGGCACGTTCGGATTAGCACCTGGTCGTGCGGCCGATGTACGTAGTACCACAGGAACAGGTAAATGAGCGTACACAAAGCGAGGCCACCCAAAAACAGTTCGTGCAAGCATTGAAACTTTTTTGGCCCACCCCCTATAGCACAAATCGATTGACCAGACAAGTGACACCGACTACACCCACTTACGGTTCAGAGATGGATCTGGGTCACTCGCGTGAAGCTCGATCTATCCCTTATCTTTATTTTCGACCAATCGCCCTATCTTTAGTTTTGTTTTGCTCACCTAACATTGTTCGTATAAGATGTGATGTAATGGCCTTATTACGAATAACTGAAAACAACTTTGTTCATCAACTTGTGTTGTTCTAAATATAATTTACCCACAACATACTTCCAGTGGCTACAGGAAATCGTGCGTCCTCCTGTGAATATGAGATTTCCCGAGGGACTGGGTGTTACTATGGACTTCAAAGATAACTCACTATAAGGTTGAATAAGTTGTACTAAGTCCAACCGGCGTGCAGAGGAAAAACGAGTGTCGAAAGTTGTGAGGTAATAAACTTGACGTATAACATGGCCTATGCACGAATTACTATTCTGTGCAGTTTAGTTATAAAGTATTCTACGAGTTTCAGTATTTTCGATTGCCTCACGTACTGACCCATCACAAAAAACAAGTAGTAAAAACTGTCCGGGAAGTTCTCATGCCATTGGGATTGGCAGAAAAACGACCGTATTAAAAGCGCAATGCGAAATGCTGATTATACTGAGAAGCACTGTGAAACAATTCGATTATCATTCCGTTAAATAGGGATGTTTCGATCCGGGACTAACAGCTAAGGCCTACGCTGAATCTCTTCGTCAGGGTTAACAATTTCGCAGACGGCACGAACTTGCAGCAAATAATGTGCCGTATAAGATTTTAAATTCCCCTTTGATTGAGAATGACTGAGGTGGATAGGAGGATTCATCATTATTTTAATGGTCGTGAGGCTTGGTTTTTTAAAGACATCTAAGACTCCAGTGGTCAGGCACGGTAACCAATTGTGTTGTTGTCTTCTACGCAAGTGCGTGGTAGTTCCACATTTCGAGACTATCCTAGTAAATTCGATTCACACACGGGGTTTTCCGTTGGGATGACAATGTTCATCAACATCGCAGCGGGAGTGACAAACATTCATGTGAACATTTATTCGTTCATGGGCTTGAACAGTTCTCAAAAGCGTATTCAACGGATTCATCGCTTCAATAATAATGATTTCGTGCACTCAATTCACGTTTCCCGAAACAGTGGGAGTACTTGAGCTGATATGATTTTTCTGGTCCAGTTAGTCTGTTTATTTATCTAAAGCACACATTGCTGTGTTGATCGAGAACAAGGGATTTGAACTGTAGGTGTTCATCAAACGTTAAATTTTCAAATACCGGAGGTTTTGCTGTAGTCCAGCCGGGTAAACGGTCAGAACATTTTCGAGCCCTTCTTCCGTCTCCTGTCGCTGTGCTTTCATGCTCAACATAACCAAACGGGTTACCGGGGGAAGATCTGACAGATGCGAAAGATTATGCTGTTTTTACATGTAATGCAACTGGTTTTTCAATCTCGCAGTTTGAAAAGACATTTCACAAAATTTTACATGTTATATGCCGAAATCAGATGGATCCAAAAGTGATTTCAAACAATGCGTCGTAGCGCGCTCCGGGGATAAAACTTCAGATTCCGCATACCATTTGAATTCATTTTTTCATTCGTGAAATCATAGATCATCAATCTATGTAAAATAAAAATCAACTGATTACCTGCAGCTGTTCATTGACGGTGTCTTGGTCGAACCGATCACCCAGTCTCACGCGACTCATTTCGATGAAATAATTAATGGACGTCAACCAACGGGATAGTTGTTCTATTTCGTGACGGATACGAGCCATAGTGGGTGAAGTTGTTTGATTCAACTGTCCACCACTTCCTCCTCTGCCGGATTTCATCCCAGTTGCACCACCGGTTGGAAGACTTGACGGATGATGTGCAGGCCAAGTTCCCGCGGCGCTTTTTACTGAGGTCGCATTCGTAAAAGGAGGCGCCTGACAAGAACCAAAAGTGGGTAGATAAGTAGTGTCTAATTCTCTGGCTCCGGCATCATGTTAGGTCGTCAACATTTTCCATGCCTGTCTATCTATCCGTCCGTCTGTCTGTCGCTCGGTCTATCTTTCTGTCTGTCTGTCTATCTGCCTGTCTGTCTTTCCTTCTTCCTGTCTGTCTGTCTGCCCACCTCGCTGTCTGCGGAATTTGACTATTTTTTGTGAGACTTATAGGTCTACATCTCTGATTGTTCTGAAACCAGCCGAAATTTAGGCATGCATGCTGTACCAATTCAGGCTTTACTTTTATTGAAGAAATGTATCAGTTTCTGCGAGCGTTGCGATGAGAAATTACTTCGTACAAACCACTTCTACGAGTATGGTAGTTGAAATGGCCACACGGCAATATCTTTTATTCATTTCGCAAGGCGTATATTTAGAAATTACAATTATTTGCCTCAACTCCAACAGACTGATAATATATGGTGAAGTGCTAATGTTGGAATATGTGAAAAAACCGGATAAAACACGGAATTTGATTTCAGTCTGTAACATTTGATGACATTTCACCGTAGTCACGTGCCAAATTGCCAACTGCATTTCCACCGATCATATTCAACTTTGCAAAATACACGCATCTCTTATAATCAGTAAAGCGCCGTGTTTACTCAATCGTACCATTGGTGTCTGACCCATCTCGTTCTTACTGATGCATCTATAATCCGACTACCAATCTCGGCGGGTATGCATGTTCCGTAACAAACGTGCACTTACTCATGAACCCTAAATCACATTACCGCATCAACGCGAGTCACATAAACCAGCCTCGTGACCCATCGTCCAAGTTCTGCTCACACACACTTGCGAGCGGAAATTTCCGCTTTATAAATTGCTACTTTTTGTACAGTAGTATTCTAGTGAATTTCATTTCCACTCTAGACAACCTTGAACAATGCAGATAAGACCTAGACAATCAAGTTGTTGACGTCCCGTAATTCACTGCACCACTCGTGATTCTACGCTTTCAGCGGGACACAACCACTGTGAAATCGATTACCAGATAATGTGAAATGTACTACAACACAGAAAATCGGTTGAAAAAAATCCGTACTACTTTGGATTTTCCAATTGCATGGTCATTTTTATCATGAAAGATCATTTCTACCATATTACACCCAACAGCTAAAAAACCGCTTGCGCTTGTTTTGTCGGTTCAAGTAGACAAGTACGCAATGAGACAGTCACAAACGAATGCATTGTTATTGGCTGTCTATTGATTGATGCCTGTTCACTACCACGATTAGTCGCACATGCATACACACCCATACGCACATCATTTTGACCTGACCCAGGCCACGGATGCCTTGCTCTAACCAATCAGACTTTGGCACTGAACCAAACATGCTTGTTAATTCGTTACTGTTGAGCGGCCCTGATCAACCGCACTCGATCGCATATGCTGCTTGCGTTTGACCATAGATGATTCACTTGTGTGCTCGCTTGTCCGCTTACGTGCGTGTTTACGGATGGCCTAATGAATGGATCTGTTGCGTACTGTTGTCTCCGTTAGTTCCAAACACAACAATACTCCCCCAATTTATTTCGTCAACAAATACAGTCACGTCTCTACTGTCTAAAATTGCCGTAGTCATAAATTTTAACGTAACTGATAATGCCCTGGACAGTGTAATCATTAAAAGACTGCAATTACACAAATAAATGAAGGCGACGCCTAGCAGACCTTAAAAACCTCTCCCCGAACATCTAGTTCAATCCTGATATTAGCATTTATAAACGTGGAAGAAAGGATAAAGGATGATTGGGTCATATGACGTTACCTTGTTGTCTCTCTGTTCTCTGACATCTTGGTTTGTTACGGACCATCCTTTGATTGATCTAACATTCAGCATCTTCTTCAATTTGTCCCACTGTTCCCGTATGGCGATGATTTGGGTATCCAACTGCTCCGGGATGCGCACTATTGAAGTGTTTTCGGGCGAATTTAAGCCCTCTTGTATTTGATCCCACCTTTCAACAAGCTTCTCCAAATAAGTTCCCAAACCACCGTTTCGTGGATTAAACTCAGACAACCAATGTTCCTGAGGTTTTTTTATCGGACAGCAGAAAATAGTTATTTGTCAGTCGATTGTCAGTCGGTTTCCAAATTGTAATTATGAATGTTTTTATTTTCAAAATGCAAAAAATGCTTAGATCTTGCTGCAAAAATACCTATATTAGGTCACTATATCTCCTACTAAGCTATATTGTCATGATTCTCAATGCATGCCTACCGAACAAATGCCAAAATTTCAACATACTTCTAGACTTTAAATAAAAAGTAGTATTAGAGCAGTAATCTTTTACTGCGTTTATTCGTTAGACATCAAGATATGACATTTCTGGAAGTCATTCGCTGCTAATTGGAGACTGCCAAATGAGAAAGTGAACCTTGGTAGTTAGATACAAACTCAGTGCCTAAAGTGTGTCGTGATAACGGTTTTATCTCCGCCGGTCAGTCAGCAGGGCTAAAGGGGTTTGTGCGGAATGACACAGACATTTGCCGGAATGTACTGACCCACACGGTTAACTATTGTTTATCTAAATGACCGGTGGTGATTTAAAGGTCATCACGGGGGGTCTTTCAACCCCTCTGCCCGGGGTGCGAATTCTACTTCCGCAGCCGATCACTGTCCGACTGGTAGCCTACAATCGACCGCGATCCCCCTCCCCCTCCCGGAAATTTTGTAAATTATTGCATGGTAAAAAGGAGGAAGATAAAAAGGTAACAGAAAATGACAAGCGAGGTATTTCTTCGGAATTTGTGTGTCACTTCAAATGAACCCTGTTGGTTCAACCAGCTGTTTTATCATTGGATGAGTATCCAGTGATTTGTACGCTTAAGATTCTGGCAAGTGTATGCCTGTAACGATGGCCCGAACACAAGACTAATCAAAACAGGCTTGCAAGATCAGCTATGTTTTGATGACAAGATGGGACAACTTCATGAATAATAGTTTCATTATCATTGTTCGCTATTGCCTGAGAGGGCAGAATCTCAATTACTTCAAAGAGATACGCTTGAAAACTGGACGAATTATCGGTCTATTAAAAAATCATCCGGTACCCGATAGAAGTCAAATACAGTTGGGAATGAGCTCCGATTCATCACTTGAATATAAATGGGTGGGTGAATCGATGTCTCACAATGGGAAGCCGAGTGTGAACAAGTGCAGTGTCACGGTGTTCACCACCCACTTCATATTTCTAAGAGTTGTTCTTTTGAATTCCAAGTTTATGGTTGAACATGGCCAGAATTCTCGTACTAAATGATAGGTCCTGTCAGGTGACGAGAGTCTAGCTGTCCTAAACCGTGAGACAATCTGAAGTACTCACGAAATAATTCTTTGTGTACCATCAACGGCCGATTTATCATTGGTGAGATTTCACGGAAATAGATGTGCAGATGTTTTATTTGACCTGTCAAGAAACGAATACAGTCCTTACTCACTGAATCTCAGGTGGGGATTGAAACCGATTTGTTGAATTGTGAGTCACAGATAGTACCATTGGGTTTCCCAACGGGACTTTAATTCAGTGATCTACGAGACACAAACAATGCAGTAGATGGTTCTTGATATTCAATTTATTCCAATAATCAAGCTCCTTGGATCGTTTTCAGTGCCTTGTTAAACTTAGACTCTGAAATGGAATACATTCGTCATGTGGATTTGTTGTATTCGTGCAACTCTATTCGTTAGCCGGTAATCAAAAGGATCACAGACACAAAGTAATGATGATAATAAAGGTAGCTTCCGGAAATTCCTCGATTAGGACCCACTTTCAAACCATTTTAGCATCCGATCTCTCCGTCAGAGGAACGGTCACCTACATGTGTTATATACAACGACGATAGTATTAATAAACGACTAATCGGACAATCTACCAATGACCTGGAGGAATGGGTGATAAACTGTCATCACCACACGCGAAACTCAAGACAATTCGACAGAACAGCACGCTCGATAATCGTCATAAACAACTTTTCCCTTCCAGTAAGGCCACGTGACCGTAATCAGACTATTCGGAAGTGAATTAGTCATTTTCTTCCTCCTACCCGAGAATTCATGGCTGCGCCATCTTGAGGCAAGTCTTGAATTTGATGACGCAACTTGGAGAGCCACACACTTGGATTCTCCGCTCGTATTTCAGCAGAAAACATTGCTGTGGAACGCAGCAAAGCTTTGATCTCGGCCAAAAGGGTGTCCAGTTCAACCAAATCGGATTGCCACTTGGTCAGATTCGTTTTGCGCCGCTTCAGTGCCTGTTGCGCGTGGTTCAACGCCTCGCGCAGACTCGTACAGCCCGACTCCAATCGAGTGATGATTCGTGTTTCCGGTGCTTCTCCATGACGTTGAAAATCATGTTCGCGAATGATCTTCACCAGTTGAGCCGCTTTGCGACACCAATTGTTGCTCTGCTTTTCGTGTTCAAATGTGGTCTCGATTAAAGCCTAGATTTGCAAGGGGAAAATCGAAAGACATAAATAGATCAGATAGACTGAAATAACACTTGTTAACAGCCATTGTCTGGTAAAAGTTGGAATCGATTGGCTTCTGAACGGATTCTCTCTGTTGAAACATAAGAAGACGATATTGATCGTAATTTGAGCTGATAAATTTCTGAATAAAACAGGCCAGTTTTGGCATTTCTTACATTTCATGGTGACCAGGCTTGTCCATAAAGTGGGCCTGTTCCCAGATGGGAAAGACTGATCAACCAGCGATATGATAGCAGAACCAAACCCACCGGGGGAGGGTGTTCGATGTAATTCAGTACATTGACAACCGTTGTAAACCGGGAAGATAACGAACAGTCTTGTCGGGTAATGCTAGATTGTATATAGTCATTTTCCTTATTTCTCATCCCCACACCACGGCCCACACACAGTCCTTCTCGACATAACAATAAATCTAAATTAAACATCTCTGTGATGATCGTGGTGGAAGGTGATCAGTGAATTTGTTGACATGATCAGACAGATGTATCTTGATTTTTTCGATCTTTTTCAAGCTGCTTGCATATCTGCATTCGTCATATTTGCACGTGTACCCGAGCTTGTGTGCGTACGCAATTGTACAACTATTGAACACAAACATCAAGTGTGGTATTCGTACCTACCCCATATCTTTATTGTGAATGAAATGCAGTCTACGGGTACTTGGTTTTGTCGACATCCGTTTGACTTAGTACTAGCTAATTCCTTTCACAAAAGAGGTAAAGTGTATCAGTCGATTTTCAGGTGACCAAATTGGACTGGATTGAACCGATTCGTGGTTGCGGTCCAATAGATACTATAGCAAGCTGGATGGAGACAAAAAGAAATATGGCAGCACACAGTGATCAATGAATGTGTCATTTTCTACAGCATCCAACTGGACATACGGTCAGACTTAGTGCTTCTTATTATGGCCAGGGTAGTTTTTCTTCGTTTTCTCTTACACATCTGACACCACGTACTATCTATCCAGCAACGACGACTGGGAGTCTCACAATTTACCACTGGGCTTCACATCAAGGAAACAAAGCATGGTGCCACTTTCGCTTACGAGTTATTTTAGCGCGGTTCATTACGTTAAAGGGACCTTTAGAAGTGAGCACGTTCTGAAAGCAAACCAAAAAAGATAGGGCCGAGGCTGATGGATGATTCACCTGGAGTCTTTTATTCGTAGGATGAGCTGAACATAAGTGAATACTTTCAAAGTGTGGAGGTCTACATTTCAGTGCAAGAAAATACATGATTATACCTTGACTGCAATTAACAAGTCGTATCAACCGTAACAGTTACCTCCAACTCTGCCCATTTTGATTTTAGCCAACTTGGTGTGGACTCAATAGTTCCGTGTGACGCGGGACTATCTTCGCTGGGCGATAAGCCTAACCAGAATCGATTGTCCAGTCGCAGTTCAGCAGCCGTCGTCGGTTTGCTACGGCTAGCGGCTGAAGTGAGCAAAATATCATCGGATTTTCGTTTGAACAGCCCGGTTGGCACCAGACCAGATTCCTCGGCAAACCAACGATTTTCTTGAGCTAGTCCCCTCAGACAGATTTCCACGTCAGCTTTATAACTTCCGAGAGAGTCCAACGCGGACTGCAGTGCGGAAGGAGTCAAGTCATCGGGCCAGTTGACGTTTACGTAGGACGACCTGGAGCACAATTTCAAGGCAGTGAAATAAATAGAGCGCAAGTACAAATGTTTAGCTTTAGGCAGTAGATTTAAAAGGGTTCGCAAAGAGAAGAAATCCATCTTCGGAGTCCATCAATGAGTAAGTAACGGGTTAATAATGTTCAATGCTAAACAGACAAACGCCATACCTGTTGCGTCCTAAATTAGCAACAGCACAGGTAACGGTTGTGTGCCGGTGAGTAAGCAGCTAAGTAAATATGCGACCAAGTACGTTGGAGTCGCACGCAAGTGAAAGTCCAAGTCAAGCCTGCAGCTGGATCAGGCCAAGCAAGGGAAAGTGACAAGATCTGATTGGTAAACGTGGTCCAAAATGGAACTTGGCTAGCACCAATACAGTATCTGTGTACGATTGCAGGCACGTGTCCATACGCGAGCGGGATTTGGATAAATTGTTCCCAGAGTGTGCACGTGCGTGCGAGACAGCGTCTGTCTGCGCACGTGATGGTTTAAATCGAAAGTGATACCACGTATCTTTGATGTCAGATAGGTTATTGAAATTCGATCCGGATAGCCTAGTGACGTCGTTTATAGTCGTGCACACCAGGTTTCATTTCTGCCACTGCGCTCGGTGGATATGCGCTGTTTTCAGATGAAACAACAGCATTTTATTTCCATAGAATCTCATCAATGATCAATCCAGTTTTGTGAGACTTCAAGTTGCAAACGTGTATATGACTTATCGGTACTTGTCATCAGATCCATACAGCAATTATGTAAAGATTTAGCACTATTCACAGATAAGCTTCACAATGATGAGTTGATTGTGGATATTTCATGTAATATCTCATCTCGTAAATTCCTCGATTATTGGAAGAAGAAAAAAACACTGAAGTGGACACTTACTGTGAAACCTCACTTCTGTTGGGGGTAGTTCTGGCCCCATGAACTTGATGGTAAACATCCGCATGAATCGGTGCAGTTGGTTCCGGTTGCTCGGACAACCACTCAACAGGACATTGTAAATGTCGGCACAATTCTTGTAAACTATTTCGTACCGTGTTCAATTCAATTAAGATTGTATCACGATCAGGCTCACCGGAGACGAGCGCGCGGCCACGATGCAAACTGTTTTTTCGCGGAGGTACAGCCGGTGGGGTTGTGAGATCTGTGCTAGATGTGGGAGATTTCGGTGATACAATCTCATTCGTCACCGGATAGATACTGACGGATGGCAACATCTCTCGTCCTATCTGTTGGCTTTGTGCGCTGTCCATTTGGATGATTGTTGATCCTATTTCACTGAGCGAAGCGAACTGATTGCAAGCCATTCGCAACTGTTTCTGAAGTTGAAAACATGCACAGAAACATACATAATCTGGCAAGAATACAGTCTTCTGAATACCAGCGTGATAAATAGTATAATTTTTTTGTTTCAAATAAATAAAATGTGAGAGAAAAACGTCAAGTACCGCGGGAGTTTTTACGTTGTTATTGGATAAACTGAGATTTGCTGTATTTCGTGATCCTTAATCAAAATACAACAGCTGAAAAGTGCTTCAATAACATTGTAATGATGAATGGAGCATTGGAAATGCATTCAGTCAATCAGTTTGTAATTCGATAAGTTTTGCTGTATTACAACCGACGTCGCCATCCCCTCATTACTCCGTCACTCACGGAAGGCGTTGGTTGTTACTCCCAGTAACGACTTCATTGTTATAACCGATTCGATGTATCCTTATTTTTTGTCCCATAATCACAGTCTACTCGGCAGCCACATTGTGTCCCAGCTAAGCGAAAGACCGATTAATTGGTCCATCGGACGCACGTAACTTACGTATCTCCGTCACTGCAGCTGCCAAAGCAAACTGTGGACTGAAACCATACTCCTACGGACTCTCTTGCGAACAATGAGAAATCAGATTAACAATGACGGAATTCAACCATTTTACTGTGATCGATGACCGTACAGAGTCAAGTCAAGTATATGCATTAGGCACTCGAGGGTGAATATCCAGCTGCTACATAATCATTACACTGCGAAAATCGGCAATGGGGAAAAGCGTGCGGTTAGAAGAGCGAATTAGGAAAGCCGATGGTGACAGAATATAGACTGATAAGGAAACCAGCAAGGTAAGAAACTACTAGGGGCCTATATGCTTCAGTGCGAGCAAACAGATGTTTTCATTAGGATCGAGTGGTAGATGTTGATAGGCAATTGCTAACTTCGGGGTGAAGATGGTGTGTGCTGTCTTCTTGGATCTTGCAAAATAAAGTCAGATATGTCTTGTGATCTTGGGTTGCGATACAGTGAATGAGCAGATCGTGAGTGATTCCACTATGTCGAGACAAATGTTTGAGGGACCTGAGAAGAAATTTAAAATCATTCGCAAGCAGTTCGAGTAATATGATGGAGGAAGCATAGAGACAGTGCGAAAGAATGCAAGAAAACACAAAGCGTGTTATTGAATAAAATGGGATAGAAAATGAACCGAGTCTTATCAAGTAGAAGGTGAGTCGTCGAACTTTGGAGTAGACAGTCGCGACGTGATCTGTTCACATAAGGTCACGGCTGCCAGTTAAACCGAGACACTTTACGGACGATACTATTTGTAGTTGTTCTCCATTGATGATTATGTTTGGATTGGATACCATCAGGTTGGAGTGTTGATGAGCTTTGCGGAGACAGAACAGAATATCAGAGCAATTTGCGGGATTCATCATTAGACTTCGATCTGAAGACCAGTTGACGAGTTTAGTCACTCTTTGTTGTAGAAGGGGAAATATGTAGCTGTTAGAGTTGGGCATTCCAAAAATCACATCATCAGAGTATTTATTAGGGAGATAATCGTCATGGACGGGCGTGGGTGATACATAAGCAGATAATAGAAACAGCGATAGTATGGCGCCCTGGATAACTCCTTGTGTAGAGGGGAGCATGGACGAAGTTCGGCCGCGGTACTGTGTATATTGTTGTCGACTGGAAAAGTAGCTAGACAGAAGACTATTGTTGGAGTTGCTGACTCGCGAGTCATCAAGTACATGGGGTGGTTTTGATCTATCAGCCATTGAATGCATGGGGCTAAGGAGTGAATCCGAAGGACATGTCGATAACAAAGCCCTAACGAAGGCAAGACAGAATGCTTGCAACAGTCAAGTTTCAATTGACAAACCAGAATAAATTCCTTCACGAGTACTTCAGTCACGTTCCCCATGCTGGGTTGACGCACCACTGCCTTGTGGATCAGACTTTTGAGTCAAAGGTTCCGGTTTGGGGTTCCCCGAAGAAAAACCCCTTCTGTGATGTGGGAAACCGCGAAGTATCAAGTGCCCAGAAGCCTCCAGTATCTTTCCTGTAAAAGGACCCACCAATTTTCCCTAATTTAATTTGAGGCCGACGGGAAACGCCACGGGTAGTTGCGGCTCTAAAGAAAGTAGTAATTCAGGAGTTGGGTATAAATCGAATGCACTTCTTAAGTTTAAATGTTCACTTCACTTGGCTGGCTTCAACGTCCGCACACTGTCAGCTAGGGAAACAGGCTACCATCGCCAAAACTCCTGACACTTCAAAAATAGATGTTTGCTGTGTCTCCGAGACATGCATACAAGACCTCACTCCTGTTGTCACCATTCGCACCCCAGATATAACCTCAGTCTCTCGCTTTGCTCTTCGTGTGCCAGGTGAGCCGGTGTCTAGTGCTCGTGGTTAGGCCAGCGTTGAAATTGCTTTGAGCATGAGAGATGAGCGTGCAATACTAGACTGGATTTCAGACGGCAGTGGTTTGTGTGCACTGTACATGTAAACACTAACAAACTGAAGAGCCGATGTTTGTTCGTCTTGTCTATCTATCTGCCCACTGACTGCAGTTCCTCTGAAACCAAGGACGAATTCTACCAGGAATTGTCTCGGTTGCTTCGAAGTGTGCGTTCAACAGACGTGGTGGTCATTTCTCGGGACTTCAAAGCCCAAGTTGACTGTATGAGGGATTCTGATAAGGCATATGGGAGTCCCATTTGCTATCCCAGCCGATCGCACTGACAGTGGTGACCGTCTCATCCAGCTGTTCTCCGACCACTGATTGTTTCTGGCGAGTACGAACTTGTGCCCTAAGAAGTGACATAGATTTACATCGTATCCTCTTACGTCTTCACAACGTTTGACTTAGATTGACTATATTGTGATTGGTGATTGGCACAGATCAACTTAGGATCGTCGTTTTATTTTGGCGCACATCTGTAGACTCAGACCACGCTTTGATGTGCTCGCTTCTATTTACGTCTTGCCCGTGGTCGCACCAACGTAAATGCCACCCGTCCTGCGCAGTTGCTTCTAGATGATAACCGACGATCTGCTTTCCAGGCGGAGCTGTCTACACTGCTATCGATGCAGCCAGATGTCAAGGACCCAGATGAACGCTGGCAACAGACTAAGGAAGCCTTGTATGCCGCTTCTAATGCCACACAGGACTCCGATTCAAGCGGATTCCGCAAACAATGGATATCTTCGACATAAACTGCTCCGTTGGATGCTCGCAAATCCGTCCATCCAGAAGTGCGCAAATCCTTGAGATGCCAACTGACTAGGAGCCTGAGAAATGATAGTGAGCAAAGGTGGATTGCAAAATGTAGGGAAGTGGATAAGGCTGCTTCCGTTAGCAATACCCGCAACCTTTTCCGTTTGATTACAGGTACCGGTCCATGGAAGCTCGATGTGAGTGAGTTGATCAAGCAATCCGACGGCTCATTGATTCACTCTCAGGGACGTCGTCTGGATTGTTGGGTGGAGCACTTTATTGAAAAATTCAGAGAACTTACTTCTACACTGGACCTTCTAAATATACCTGCCAGAGAAACGATGCAGGTAGATATTACTCCTCTATCGTAGAGATGGGTTACTTAAAAGATACAAAGCTGCGCGATCAGATGGGTAGTCCTCACCTTTTTTCAAGGATGGAGGCGAAGCTTTCGTTTCGGAGTTAATGGAAACCCTTCCAGGTAATCTGGGATAGTGAGCATATTCCAAAAGAATGTTGTGAATCAGTGATTGTGCACATTTACAAGAAAGGCAACAAATTTTCTTTATGAAGACCACAGAAGAATCAGCTCAGTTAGTATCATATGCAAACTCCCTGTCGGAATTATTCTCTACCACTTGTCCATTCCCAGCGAAATGTGTACGCGTGAGAATCAAGCCGGATCCCAGACCCCGTCGTAGTTGTCTGGACCACATCTTTACTCTTCCGTAAACTTCAGAGCACAGACACATCTTTCGAAGGCCTACAATTTCTGCATTTCTTGATCTGAAAGCGATGTTCGATTCAGTCGACCGCACAGTTCTCTGGCATTGCTTCTCATTGAAGGACGTACCAGAGAAGTTATTTTCCTTTTCCAATGCTTGCATGCAAACAGCCGAAGCCCAGTTAGTGCTTACGGTGATCTTTTACTCGAGTTCACCACAGAAAGTGGTGTTCGTCAACACTGCCTGCTTCCGCCCTTACTCTTCAGTTTTGTATATGAATTGATTATTGAGATAGCCCTATCTTAGTATGAGAATAGTGGGATCGATCTTTGCTCATGTAGTAAACTGTCTGACCGGAAATAAGCAGATGATATTGTTCTTTTGAGTGAAGATCCACGTAAGTTGCAACCTCTCTTAGATAGCCTAAACAACAGTGTAGCAACGTTTCGGATGAGGTTTGCACATCCAAAATGTACAATGCTGCTACAGGACTGGGTTGGCTCAACAACAAATCTTGTCTTGGCACTGGAAGCTCTAACTCAAGTAGATAAGTTTTGTTACCTGGGCAGTTACATTTCACCAGGTGGTCAGATATCGGATGAAGTGTGATCGCGTACATAGAAGACGCGTTTGGCTCTTGTCAAACTTAACCATTTGCGGCGTCGGCGTGACATCCGGCTGTCTGTGAAGGATAGAGTGTAAAATGAGGCAGTCAGTTCCCTTCTTTTATACAGCTCAGTAACATGGCCATTAAGGGTAGGAGATAGACGAAGACTGTCGGTGTTCGAGCACAGGTGTATCCAAAGCATTGCCCGAATATTGTGGGAACACCGAATCAGTAATGCTAAGGTTAGACGTAAGGTGTTGGTAAGCAGAGGTCAATTTGTGGATCAAGGATTAAATGTAAACAACTTAAGGTGTTTCAGACATGTGTTACGCATGCCCACCAATAGACTTCCTAGGCATACTTTGTTCTCTGAGGTAGGTAGTTGTTGGAAGGTAGGTTGAGGTGGTCAGTCCATGACATGGCAAAAATATATGAAATACTTGACCAATTCACTTGGCCAAATAGGACGTGTTAGACTTCCAGGTTGAGGTCCACGTGATCCACCCACCAAATGGTTGGAAACATTAGGTGATATGGCTCGGTGTCGCAGTCAGCGGTGTAGTTGTATTCAGACTCTTTGTCTTTTTTGGATTTCTGCTTATAATTTTTATTTTTGGATCCCTTTCACTTGACGCTCCTATTCTTTCTGCCCTTTACTGGATGATGCTGGAAGGTAACAACCGAAACCAGAGCATCGAGGTGTGAGGTCAGTTGTTGTAGTAACTAAAACTCAAACATTTCATTAGTCGGGAACAATATTATTATTTGAACATAAGTCAGATAGATCAGAAAATACAGGAGATAACGTATTTGCGTAGTCCTTCAACAGGATCGGTTTTAGGAAGAGAATTTCAGAGAAATTTCGTGGACCAAGTGAATCAATGGCCATAACGGAATCAGTTACGCATCTGTGTTTCAAGAGACTTTAGACCATTCAATTCATATGTTCAACAGAATATGGGATGGTATAGTCTAGTAACCGAATTTTGCATCCTTTAACTCATCAAGCAAGTTTTCAGCTTTCTTAATTATCAGTATAGAAGTGTATCATTTTCATGGAGAGCATAATTTTGTATGATCTGTTTTCATTCGTAACCACTCCTTGTCAAGACCCAAAATCGTATCTATCTAATCTTCCTACCGGTGTGATAATTAACCCTTGTGGCTACCGGGCATATCCGTTCCAGAGCATTAACGAATTAGTGTGGAATTTAAAAAAAAAACGTCATTCTCATTCACAGATAAACGAAAAACCGCACATTTCGGTATTCCACTTACTCGTAAATCTGGAGGACTAGCATGTCCTGTGCCAGTTTTGATTGCATTTATTCTCGCGATTGATTCTCTCAGCAATTCCAGGTCATTTCGAAATTGGATCCATCGATTTGACTGCACGAGCCACTTTCTGGAAAATCAGTACGGCACGCAACATTAGCATTATTTTCCAAGATTTACCATAGCGATCTTATACAAAACACACGCCTTCAAGTGTTTTGAGTGCATTTTTCAACTCAGCCGACAACACTGCTCAATGAACGATGCGCCATAAAAAACATTTGTATCATAAAACATCAAATTATAAATAGTGAAAACCGATTTCTCATGTTGAATATTCATCTGAGCTCTCAAAGAGAATTAGTCCGTTGATGTGCGTCAGTATGACTCTCTCTGCCTCTGATTAAGCTTGCCATGAACACATCCACAGAGGCCCATCTATCCTGGTGCTGAAATGATGATAGTAAACACTCTCCAAGTGTCAAGATGTTCAGGCTGTAATATCCGGAAGACACCATGCTTCGAATAGAAGACAGACAGACGCATTGAGAGTTTTCCCCTAAACTAGTTTGATTACTCCGGTGAAAATGCTCGAGATGCGTTCTGCATCTCACTGATGGCCTTGATGTGTCTTCCATTCGCTCATCATGAGTCGAATATTTCCAGTGGATAGGCCATTTCTATGTAAAAATCTGTTGAAAAACTAGTCTGAACGTGTTGAAAACATGCAAAAACACTCGATGCTTCAGGCAGAATACGAGGTTTGCCGATGCTCAGTCTGAATATGCATGTTAAAGTACAAAGTGCACGAAGCAGAACACCAAGATAGACTCTAAACCTGAGCGAGTAGCATCAGTAAAAGACCTTGAAGTGTCCAGATAGACTTTACTGGTAGGACGTGTTTGGCGGATTGTATGGTTGGTAAAAGGGGAGTAAAGGAGCACAGTCAATTGCATGAAGTGCCCTAAACTATGGACTGGCTAGTGTTAGGCTTCCTAGAGTGAGTCTGCAAGATCCACCGGTTGAGCGGCTGGAGATTTTTGAATCAACGAAGATTTTTCTTGGGAATTTCAAGATATCGATGAGTGACCACTCGAAAGAAGGACTTTGTATGAAAAGTGACATGGTTCGCAAGGAAATCTGATCTTGGAATTCTCGTAAAGTAGTTCAACCGAGGCAATCAAAGTAGTGTAAAGCAATTAGTCCTACGCTAAACTATTATGGTAAACTGAATTCATGATAATATTCCAGTTCAAATTATGATCCTTTTAAAAATGAGTTTATGAATAACATGACTATTGGTGATCTGTACAGGAAACGCTATTACTGGTGAACACCATTCACTCTGTTGATAGTATAATTAAATCTTGGTAGCATGATTTACAATCTATGTGTTCTTACTGGTGGATTGAATATCAACTGAGCAGACCTAGTGCACTATTTTCTACATCGTTCCTGGGGTGAAATTACTCAGTTTATTTTCAGCCTAAAAAGTAGAATGGATCGATAATGTGAATTGAAACTCTTCGTCAATGACAAAAAAATGACAGTTCGCACAAAATGCAAATTTGTGGCATAACAAAACAACCAAAATGAGGCAATCAGTTGGGAGCGCTAACTTGACATGCATACACAAACACAAACACACACACACACACACACAAGACAAAACGTACTCTCTATTCGCTTTGAACTCGGCCGAGTAAATGTCGATACGACTTTTCTGTGTGTCCAGGAGTACTTTGAGCCAGACCAATTCCTCCGTATTCAGTTCACTGGTATTCGTACGCTGCGCTTCCGTGATCGTTGCTGGATGTAATCGAGACTGACCACTGCCCAGTGTTAGTTCATTCAGTGATTCTGCGGCGGACGATAGAAGCTGGTAGCTTTCAATGAATTTGGATTCCATTTTCTGTAATTCGGCACAAGGAAAGCGGTTGAATGGAAGTAATCCAGCTTGATGGGTTCATTGAAGATTAATTCAGGTTTAGAATAAATGTACACGAAACAAGTGGAACGTAAGCACTCCTTTGAGGCTGTCCCTATTTTGTAAAAATCCCTAATCTGCCATGCTCAATTCTTATTGAATATGCACCACTGCCTACAATGATAGTTATTGAGCTAGATGAGAGAAATGTGTAGAGCGGTTTCAATGATTTTCAAAATTGATTGCTGATCGTGCTCGCTGCTACGCGATAACTCATTTCATCAAACCGTGATTCTTACGGTGGGCAAGATTCTTTCGGAAATCGGGGTGGACAATGTTATCTTCTAATTACTTCCCGTTTTCAAGCAAACATTTTCCTTTCTCCGGCCGTTCTCGTTCACTGAGAGTCATAATTATTTTCCTGGGGGAAAATCAGTGATTCGCATATCTGCTTTTACCCACCTAGTTTGGCACTCTTTTGCTAAAAAATCCTTAGTCGCATTTAATCTATTCAAAGAGCTGTCCCAATGAAGAATGGAACTCTCTACTTTCCACTTGAGGGTCGACATCTCAAAAGGTCTATAAATTACTTTTTGTAATTTGTAATTTGATGACATCCTCGCTTGTCCTACTCATGAGTAGCGTGTACTTGCACCACAAACCTCGAATATTTATGATCCAATTCTCCGTCTCTACCGTACTGACACAGTTCAGATTTACGTTTTTGTATAATATGATTCATCATGCAGCTTCAACGCTCAACTCACCACTGAAAACCATGGAAGCACTGTACAGCTGTTTCATCCTTGTTGGGAATCATCAGCAGTGCACATCTACCGAGCCCCCACGGAGACTCGAACCCGGGGTGACGTATAGTGCGTGGACATTTTACGTTTATGTTCCCGACTCTGTTGTTCTATGACTGTACATTTCCCTTGTAAGAAAATTCCGCCGAACGTCTCACTTACGTATAAAAACTGCCCTCCGGAGGTTCGATCGCCCGACCTCTATCCCGCTGTTTGCACCCTAAACCGGTAGACCACAGAGCAGATTTGTGGTGGATACAAGTCTTTTGCCAGGTTCATCCGTCAATTTCAGCTGTTACTATTTGCACTTTCATATTGGTGACGCCTTAGAGTATACAAATTTGTATATTCTAATTATTGATTATTTTCTTATGTTGTGACTGGAGCTTAATTTCATGTTAGCCCGAAAGCTTCTTGATACACTATCTGTACCGCAACCGTGCTGCGCTACAGTTTCGCTTGACTCCTTGCTGGGTGGACCGTTTATGGCCGCACTGCCCCGATTTATCGGATAACCTTCTGTACTGATGTTCTCGGTTGCTCATCTAGCTGTAAGTCATTTGCATTTGTGTATTTCTATGTATTGCATTATTTAGAATCACGAATTTACGATAAACACGGTTATACGTTTGGAATTTGTTCTGCTGCCCGTAGCCGTGTACAGCCCATATCGTGTGTAAAGCTAGTGAGACTAAGTTTTCTGCTATACTGACAGTCCAAGTAATCGGGATAGTTTCTACAAGGTTTATTCCGCTTCTTAAATAACCCATTGCACCATGCACAGCTCATCACATACCATCCGACTGATGCTTATTTTCCTTCTGGTTTTGCGAGTAACGAGACAAGAATGTTTTAACTTGGAAGCATCACAGTTTTGAACGCCATTCGCCGTATTTCATCAGCTTTCCGCTCGTGTTCTCACCGAATATGCAACCCGGTGATAGACAGGAATACACTGGCCCCCATCTCCCTACCTCATCTGGTCTATTGGAACCTTATACGGTTCTCCATCTCAAGTCTCAAGGCTGTTGCTGTCCTTTATCCCTAATAGTGCGGTGGAGCTTTGTGGCTATGAGCAAACGAGAAGTAAAAAAAATTGATTTTTTGTTTCTCCTGGTCATGTACTTTTTATGTATGCTTGATACCAGTTCCCAACAAAATAACAGCCAGTGTACCTATTGCTACGTGAAACTGCGGCCAAATTTCTGTCTCATTCAGTCAGTAATTATTCAGTTGTCAATGCTTTCTCGCTGGTAGTCATTACGTACCCAGCGACAGAAGTTTCTGACCCTTAGATTTGGTTTTCATCACTTGAGCACTTTTTTGCTCCAAGAATTCGATCTCTCACCAGGCAATAAGGGGGCATCATTCTAAATGTGAATACCGAATTTCAGTTGAAAATCTCATACTGGACTAGAAGTATTCACAACAAAAGTTTTCCACTCTCTAGCATTCCAGTTTCCTTAAAATCGAGTGATATGACCGCTGTGTTTGAGCACCTGGATACGGCTTTGTGACATGCATTTTAAGACTGACTGGATCACATCTTGAACGGTATGGATCGATTTTCGTCTCAGTACCGTCGTGGGTCCAGTTTCCGATGTTTACACTTAGGCATGCCTGTATATTGGATGAGCCAGAATTCCCCAGGGGTTCTCCATTCGGTTGAGATCACGACTATGCTCTGTCCATGCCATGGTCTGGATCCCAGTGAACAGTACCCAACATTTAGTTACCCGTGAATTGTGGATAGCTGCACCGTTGAGCTGAGATATAACGTTCGGACAGTGGTTTTCATTAATTAGTACGATAGGCTAGAAAACTTGCCGGGAAAATAGATTGTTTACTGGAAACCGCTAATTAGGACATCGACAAAACCTATCAATTATAAAAACACCCTTTGTTTTCTAATTCGCCGTCCAGTCCAGCTTTTTCAATGTCGCTCCACAGACGGATTTTTATAAACTACTTGCCTATTCAGTGAGTATTATCCGCACTCCACCACATAAGTAAGTGGTAAGAGATGGAAAGTTTGGAGCAAGAATAAGTACCCAAATAATGTAAATCAGGGGAGGAGTTTGGATCCTATTGTTGTGGTGTGTATAGATGAGACTGTGTAGGATTCAGTTACACTCGTAATACGGTTCAAAGACGTCTACACCTTGAAATGAGGCGTGGATATTACTATTCTGAAACAAGACAAGAAAAAAGGATGGAGTGTCAGTTTTTATGAGGCAGGAGAATAGTTAATTTATTGGAAAAGTATTACATTGTCAGCACTGGCAGAGTGCGTGATTAGGTTTTGTGTATGTGTACTCACCTCTAACAACGGTCTGAGTTCATCGAAACTGCCTGATTTACATACATCCAAGTCAGCTTGGATTTCATTTAGAAATCGTGACACCGTTTTCAAATTGTTCTCATATTTGCCTAAAAGGTTCTCATTGAATGACCATGCGGGCTCCGTTTCAGCCACCGCAGCGCGTGCAGTTGTTATCGATAACTGTCCGTCTGCACGTCTTTGGATACGCTCGTGATCAGCTCTTAGTATCCAACCGTAAGTTTCTTCCAAATGATTCAGTAACCTGGTGCAATGAATGCCTTGAGACTGCGTGGGAATTTTCTGAAAGGTTACCAGGGTTCACTTTTAGTTATTGAGAAGTAATGCAAAAGTTATGGTGTAAAAGCTACCTTAACAGAACTAACGTATGCTAAATAAAGTTTCTTTTAGAATTGATGAAAAAGTATTAATGGCGATAAGTTGTAAAAGTTACGTTTGTTAAGACTGTATGTGGTGGTATCTGTTCGTGACCATATGCCATATCATAAGCCTTATTAGGAGAAATCGTAGTATATCTAGTTCTACATGCCCAACTTTAATGACCAATGCACGGTCACGCACAACTAGCGGCACTCGACCTGTGTAAATCCTTTTTATCACAAGTTCTGTCCACTGTTCAGAGCAGCTGTGCTTGTTTTTTTTCGTACACACGCGCTTACACCACGGGTCTGCACATCATTTAACGGTACCTGGAATACTCATATGAATCAACCATACTGCTCGTCACTCAGCTGTCACCTGCAATGTTTCCGTGGGTATCGTTTCGATCCATAAAAACGCTTTATCTTGTACAGTAAGTAAAACCTAAATTCCATTGTCAGTGCATTCGGATTTCAATCAGGGTAGTTCAGTCACTACCATCGTTACTGATCACCCAAACCTGCCCAGAAGGCTGACAATGTCTGTCCTTTAAAAGTTGAGCGTGTGTTTGGTGTTTTCGTTCTATCACATCAACGGCGTCTCCAAATCGATCAGCGGGAGACTTTTGTTTAGCACATTCTGAATCGACTAACAGGAATAGTGCAAAAAGGCTTTATAAATCACTGACGAATTAGCAACGATTGTGTTTTCTGTGTTGCATACTGTAACAACAAAATGACCACTTCTCACGAAGAACTGACTTTTGATAGGGTGCATGCTGCTTTTCTATTGTGATGCTCAGAAACGTGTCTGTGGTGGACGGTATGCATATGAAGTACATCACAACAGTCTTAGCACTGCTTGACACAGGTAGGACACCCGAAGGTACTAGTATACGAGTAGACTTAAGGTGATGGTGAATAGGTTAGATGAGTTCTTAGACCAGGTGCCAAGCCATCAAACGCTAGATTGGTTGGGACACCTATTGCATGGAATCCTTGAGCGGTTCAGTTGTTTCAACCTTCAACCTCGCATCATCGTGCTTCGGTTTCGGTTGACACCCCGCAGCATCGTCGAGTTCAGGGCGAAATAAATATGAGCATGAAATGAGAAGAGCCGACGACAATGCAATGACAAAGATCATGAAGGCGAAGAAAGAGCCCCAATGCAACTATGCCAATGGCGAAAACACCTAACCCTAATAATTAACGTTTCTAGCCACCTGGTAGGTATCTTGCACCCCAGCCCGAAATCTTACACGTCCTACGCGGCCAAGTCTTCGCAGCAAAATATGCGATAGCGCATACGACAATAGTCATACCGTAGACAAGAGGGACCACATGTGGAACATTCTGTACATGAATACTGGGTAAAGTAAAAACACTGGGTTGAATACGCAATGCATGATCGAACTGGATTGAGTTCAGTTACACACACAAAAGTCTTAGGCCAAATCCGTCGATGCTGCGCTGACCGTCCTCGCTTTTCATCGAAGGTCACTAAGAACAACGACTGATAACAATATCACTTTACATTTTTCCCGTTTAATACCATCACACGGCGCGAAAATCCAGCTCAGTAATTCGATTGACTTCCGATCCATTCTTCTAGGATCATGAGTCCAACGATTTTCTAAGTACCGGCATTTTCAAAGTTCCCTCTCGTTTTACCAATACATTCCCCGTTCATCCACCGCAAAGGACTGGTAGGTCCTCGAGTGCGCGTAGTAGATTTTGTACAAACAAAACCTTCACCGTTTTAAAACCTGGAACTTTGATTTTTAACTTGGTTGGCGGGTACTGTCATAGATGAGGGACCGAATTGCACACAAAAGTTATTTCGATATGATCTCATTTTGTTTTCAATCCACCTTTAAACGTGCGTAGGCGCATACTGGTGAGCCAGATATCGATGCACCAAAATACGGCAGACTACCATTTTAACTTTCAGTGAAGTCATTAAAACTTCGATTGAAATCCACGTAACTCCTAATGAAGCCACCAGTGACACCTCAGACATGATTGGCTTGGCAGAGGCCACTAGTCACCTGCTCACGAAATCTCTGCCACGTCATGACCGATCACAGACTAGCTGAGATCTCAGGAGAAAGGGACTGTTTGGATGAGGGAGGTCATGTCAACTGATCATTGTGACTGTGACACGTACGATAAGTATGACCAATGAACTAATCAATCGGTAGTTCATCTTTTCTATGCAAAACGTTGCTACTCAGTCCACTGCGTCCGTAAAGGCCGAGAAATCGATACGGCCAGGAAGTTGGCAGCTTTGGTCGACCTAGGGCGTCAAACCGCCACGATGGCTAGCGTTTAGGGGTGTATAGTACAGTATAATGCATATATATATATATATATATATATATATATATATATTAGCGTATAGTGTAAAAAACCTAAACTGAAACTTGGTTGGATTCAGCAACCCCTTAGGGCAGAAGCGAAGATGATGGCAGTCTGTTGGTAAATAATTCATCATGATCAAAAATGACACGGACTGAAGAGAGAAGGCGATGACTCGGGCTGGTATGATAAACATTAGAAATTGCTAGTTATTGGCTTCGATTGCTGACCTATTCATGAGACAACGGATGTCGGTAACAGATCGGCGAACATGACAAGCAAGAGATCATCCTTCGTGAAAATTACCATGTAATCCGCAATGGCCAGTTCCGCGGTGGTAAGCTGCTGTTCCAGCAGAGCCATTTGTTCACCCCGTCTGTCCAGTTTTTCATTCGTTTCGTGCCATACCATCTGTAGATATATGCAGGGAAAGTTGTATTGTATTGTAATAAACCAGCTTGAGCTTAGTTATACGAAGCTTTCCAGCGGGTTTAATGGAAAGCAGTTTAGTTGCTGCTCATCGTCATAATAAAGGCGGTTCCGAAACTGTCTTCCGTGTTTTTTTCCAACACTGGAAGGCCTCTTTTGCAAAAGGAACACGAAAATATCTTTTTGGGAATTCCTTTATTACTAGACCGTAGTGCGAAAATAGGTTACAATTATTAAGATTCTATGGTTTCTGTGAAAGAAAAAAAATGCTTTTTGTATTGTTCGATACGATTTGGTGTGACTTAAATCGTCCGAGGATGAGTTCATAAACTTGAATGTACGATATTTCTATGAGAATACACATTAAAAGACACAAAGATGATGGCAAGCTAAGTTGCACATAAATTCAACACTTTTCATCGACGAATTTGAAAATAGCTTTATTTTCTCGATTAAAGCGATGGCCATTAGAATATTGATTTACACATAAAGAGCATTGTTTCTTATGGGAGATTACAGTAGTTAAGGTTGATATCGGTTCATCATGGAAACAGGGAAAATATAATATATACACTTTGAACTATGAGAATATAGCAAGAATAACATTTTCCATCGATCTTATCGACGTTTTGCGACTGAAAGATCTTCCGATACGGAGACCGCTAAACAACGGGCTGTGTTTGGAAGCCGCTCGGCCGAAGACTGTTCACATCTGGATCATGCCTTAAATGCCCCAATTGCCATGGCTCTTATTTTCACTGCAGTATTCTGGGCTACTTCGCCGGAAATTTGAAAACACAAATGTTCGCATCGGTGTCATTATCCTCA
The DNA here is from genome assembly GCA_948099385.1 of Fasciola hepatica. Taxonomy (NCBI): domain Eukaryota; kingdom Metazoa; phylum Platyhelminthes; class Trematoda; order Plagiorchiida; family Fasciolidae; genus Fasciola; species Fasciola hepatica. The sequence goes on along the minus strand of CANUEZ040000112.1, from coordinate 497,924 downwards.
AATTATCCACCCGTATATGAAGTGCCTCATCATCACCGTTGGAAATCATGGAAGCATCGTTCATTCTTACTTGGAATTACTAGGGCTAGCACCCGTCCACCAAGTTCCAAATGAGATGTGACTCCTGAGTGTATGGTTGTGAGTCTCTCTCACACACACACGCACGCACACGCACGCACACGCACGCACGCATACGCACACGCACACGCACACGCACACACATACATACTACATACATACATACATACATACATACATACATACAGACATACAGACAGACAGATAGACAGACAGACAGACAGACAGACAGACAGACAGACATACACACACCTTACGAAGAGGCTATCCGGACTGACTCATCGTTCTGATTATGCCTCATAAGGATGAAACAAACAACTGTATCTGACACTTCCATACAGCTGTGAATGATGAACTGAGTATTTATTACGCGTGATGAATCTTCTCACAAATAGTTAAATTCACCTGTTTTTATCGTTCATTCCCCGTGTGTCTTGTGGATAAGATTCAAGGCGACCTTTTCATGTACACGTTTCCGCTCACTGCAGTTCCTTTTGAGCCTCCACATGACAGCCCATGCACTCAAAGAAATTCAATCACTGGGGTAGACAGAGACGATCGATGCATGCACATACGAATTCCGAGTTAAATACGATCCTACCAGTCTGACACTCGTGAGTCGTCTGGGATCGACGGGGGCCATGTTACTTCGAGAATTGTGTGTGAACCACGCCGGATTAGCAGTACGTCTATGCGTGTGTGCGTCAGTGTGCGTGTGCGTGTGCGTGTGCGTGTGAAGGACAGTGGGTGGTGTGCATACGCGTGACTAGGCAATATACACTGAATGCACTTCCCTTTGTCTAATTCATGCATCTTGCCACATTCCTTTTCCCATCATGTGTGAGTCTACGGTGAGCAGACACTCCCTGAAATGGTAAAACCTAAACGCGAACAGAGGTGTGCACCGGTATAAGGCCATTAACACATTTTCTCGATAGGATTTGTTATAGAATACTAGGTAGAATTGATCAGCACCCAAGTATGATGCTGGTCGCTCACCTGGAGGCTTAGAAGATCCTGTAAACGATCCGAAGTTTCTCCACCCCCGGCATTGACAATCAGTTCGCGCAAACGATCACCTAGATGTGTTCGTTGTTGACGAAAGTGCTACACACAGACAAAACCAAGATAGAGTGAGGGAAAATGAAAGATCATTTGTATGAATGATGTTCACATTAGATTGAATTTGTGGAGTGCGCGTACAACCGACTGAGGTGCATTGCTGGAAACCGATGCGAACTGTGCGTGCAACATCTTTGGACAAATAGCACACCTTACGAAGGCAGCCAGACAGCAAACTGAAGACAACAATTTGAACGGTTCACGGAAAAGAGCACAACCATTATTCATTATCATATAAGAGACGGCTCCGAAACTGTCCTCCGTGTTTTTTTTCAATACTGGAGGGTCTGGAAACAATCACCTTTTTATAAAAGGAACACAAGGATATATTTCTGGGAATTCCCTTATTACTAGACTGTAGTACGAAAGGAGGTTACAATTATTGAGATCCTATGACTTTTGTAGAAGGAGAAAGTTATCTTAAAGTTATACGGTACTCATTGATGTGACTTAAACCGTAAAGATGTATTCACGAGAATACATGTTTTCATGCACAGAAAAGCATATCAGTACTAAGTACAATATACACACGAAGAATGTGCTCAGTGCGTGTATGAATAATCGTGGTAAAATGAAATTCATTCAGATGTATCGAGTTCACCAAATAATTGATAGCACCCAAAAGAAGCCAGATGCAAGAAGACCTGCTACGCGCGACAAACTACAGTCTCACTTAGTGGGGTAGACACTCGTAACAGTTCAGCTCTCTCGTGTTGATCAATTCGAATGGATAAAAGCATTCGTATCTGTCTACCAACAAATGACTCTCAAGGCAAAAAATCAATCGTACACGGATAGTTCAACTAAGCTCAAATCCCGCCACCTACTGCTGATAAACTGCACGAGCGCAACAAAATACAGCCACTTGAGTAGTGGAAGTGGAGTACCTCTTTGTAGGACCAGTCTTCGTTCTTGGGTGACTATTCACTCGTATTCGATGTGTAATTTTTATCGGTAATCTGAATGTAATCTGCATCGTTTCAATGGGTGAATCCCAAGCAATAGATTCTACTTTCTGCTGGTATGAGGTGGAATACCAATCAGGCAGGAAAATTCCAAACGTATAGTGCTGCAATGATTCCGTTTGACAGACTAGAATCCTAACTGACAAGAAATGACTTTAGCATGCTTGCCTACTCAGTTCAAGCGCGGAAGGTAACGAAAGGGCCTAGTATTGATATAGAGCAAATCGATGATGGCCAGTCGGGCAATCAGTCAGTCAATCACTCGGTCAGTGAGCCAGTTAGTCAATCAGTTAGTCAGTCAGTCAGTCAATGAACTGGTCAGCCAATTAGCTATGCTGGTGCTCAGAACAGAAATCACGTGCACATGAACTCTGGATAAAAGAAAAACGAGTCCCATTTGAAATCATACAGCCTCGCAAAACAAAATATTTGAAAAGAAATCCAAACGAGAAAAGCGAAACAGGCAAACGCTTTGAGTAATAACCGAAACAGCAACTTACACCGTCAGTGAAGCTGAAGTATATCTGGCGAGGAGAGATAAATACAACCATCCCGAAATCCGCTTAACGCACATACGCATAATAATTACAGTGTTCTACTTAGGCTTTTCAAATTTAAATCTCGACATGATGGTCCAGTCGAAATCGCACTCAGATTGCTCTAAATCGACTACGTTTAGATGCCCTTTTTGTTGTTTACCAAAGTACGGATCCACACTCGTCTAAGAGGTGAAACTGCTTCTCGCGGTGAGGTTTCTTATGAAGGCCACAGAAATACATGCATACATATTAAAAATCTCAGTTTAATAGAGAGAGGAGAGAGAGAGAGAGAGAGAGAGGAGAGAGAGAGAGAGAGAGAGAGAGAGAGAGAGAGAGAGCGAGAGAGAGAGAGAGAGAGAGAGAGAGAGAGGAGAGAGAGAGAGAGAGCGAGCGAGAGAGAGAGAGCGAGAGAGAGCGAGAGAGCGAGAGAGCGAGAGAGAGAGAGAGAGAGAGAGAGAGAGAGAGAGAGAGCGAGTACATATTATGAACAATATAGAAAGTTGTCGAAGTTTTGAAGTCTATCCACTTCTTTAGTTAAATCATATTGTGGGATGGGTTGTTATTCCAGTGACTTGTGTAGGTCAGTCCTATAAAATTTGCTTTCATTAAAATAATATGAATGATAACAACAATGAAAATAACAACAACAATCCGCAGGTGACTTTTTATCCGAGGGCACAAGGAAATTGAGCGCCAGAAACATTCCACTATACTGTATTACTTATATCGGAAAATAAAAACAAATATTTTCTAAAGTAGCATGGAATAACCGCACAAATTTTATTTGGCCACTGGTCGTTCAAAGCTGATCATCTGAAACACGAAATGAAAGGACCCATTACCGATTCTAAATCTGATTTGATACTGCTGATTCTGTTTCGATTCAAGCACATCCGTAAGCATCTTTCAGTGGGCAATAAAAGCAAACAATCTATCACTCAGTATGACTGAAAACTCACCTTCACGATAGCTTTCCTTTCTGCAATGGTAGTGTCATATTGTATTTTTTTTAACAAATGTGATTTGTTCGCACTGTCCGAAAGTGTCTCGGATGTGGGCAACGGAGCATTTGTGCCAAGACAGAATCGATTGAACAGTACAACCCCACGAAAATGATCCCGTATCTCTCTGGCCAGTTCACGCACAGTCGGAGAGACCGGCGTGTCCGGGTTGATCAGCAGTTCGATGGTCTCGTTCACAGACGGTTTCAATCCGGCAGCCGTACCGCGTTCTGACGGGGACTTCTGTAAATGATCGTGAAGCAGATAGATCCTGTTTTTTGCGTGTTTGTATAGAGCTATCCATTGAGTTCAATCTTTCGGAATATTGTACTCACTATTGAGTAAAAGACTCCGAAGTTGACATTCGTTTGTGTTCAATGAGGTTCTAAAATGTATGTACTGTAGGTAACCCCTATGAGATTCAGAGCGGTAAAGAAGCAAACGAGTTTGTTTTGGTTAACTCAGCGTTGACTAGAACAGTAAAATAGGTATGACACCGGTGCTTGCCAATGAGTGATAATTCCTGAATGACTGGTTTGAAGGAGTGTTCCCTATGGGGTGGTTGGAAGGTGGAAAGTCATTGTGGTGCTGGGGATGCAACCTAGGAGGGAGAAATTGGGACATGGCGGTTTGGTTGTTTACGCTCGGATCTGACCAGTTTGTTGATGTCACCGGAATCCTGTTTGTGGACCGTTGTCGAATTCCAGGCCAGGGCAGTTAGAGTGACCTCTGAGAACGAGAACAATAGACTGTAAAACTGAACAGTAACTGCCTCAGGTTTCGCCAAAAGTCCGTGGCTGATAGCTGTCGACTTATTATGAAAAACCTGGTAGGTCAAACTGGAGGCATTTCTTTTGTACACCAGATAACCCCAGGATCTCGCTGGAGATGATATGCATACGCGCGTACTCTAGAAGACCAATAGTGAAAGTCTCAATATTCACTGCGAACTATCCGGAGTCCGTATCACGGGCTCGTGGACCGATTAATACAGAGAGCGCGATACTGCAAGGCAGGTGGCATCTTCACGCGTTCAGTTCGAAGCCTAGAGAGACGGGCGGAAACGGATGCCAAGAACCGAGCCAACTAATAGCAATGGGATCAAAATGCAAGCACCGCTGTAATCCTTATATATATATATATATATATATATATATATATATATATACATATATATATATATATATATATATATATATATATATATATATATATATATATATGGTTAGGTTGCAGAACCCATCACAGATCAGGAGGATTCGTGAAGGCTTTGGTACGAGCCACAAAATTCCAAAATGAATACGTATGCAGAACTCTTCGAGAATTCCGTAAATCTGTGAAAAAATTGCGAATGCACCCTAGCTAGTTAGTTTCATGAATCCTAAAACGCGAGCTTACTAGGCTATACTGTGAACTATATGCAACAAGAAGGGCAATAGAAACAGATAAATAGAAAACCCATATATTACTTGATCGTGTGAAGAGGTGAGTTGTTTCTTTAATACTAATACAGACGGGTCTGAGTTCATAGCACTTGGACACAGCTATGGCAGTGGAGAAATTGTTAACTTACTTGGGCCTGAACAGCAACATGTGATTCGTATAGACGCGTCTCATCCGACGCTTGGTCGACCTGTTCTATTTGAATACGGAACGCCTGCTTTGTCGCAACAACGCGATCCAATCGTTCTTCTATTTCGGTGAAAGCCTCGGATAATGGTGGCAAGTGAGGTTGCATAAGGGTCTTCAAACTTTCCACCGTCGCTCGAATCTGTTCCACCGCACCATCTTTACCACAAAGCTCTTGTAGACTCGAATAGACCCGCTGTAAAAGAAACGTGACGCGTAATTTATCTCGCGCTTTTGCAATAATACAATGGGCAGACCGATGGTGGTTGAATGACACAAGCCCCTGATTGTCAGGCCTACTGGCTGTCTTTAGTGTGGCCAGGGTCACTACTACGTTCAAACTTTACATGCCTTATGCGGCTCTGTACTTCATATCTCAAAGCCATGGCTGCCGGGCATCCCGGAAAGTGCTTTAGGCCCACTCCATTCATGCGCAAACTTGATACAAAAATCCGCGTAACCACAAACACCGATTAGCGAGTGATAAAACGTGACATACTTATCGGTCGAACAAGATGACATGCCAGATCACATTGGGGCTGCGTAACAACAAAGCTGAGCGGTGTTCTTGGTGTGAATCTCCTACTCCCATTTACTAACAAGCATCGTTTAACCCTTGGTCGTCACCGGAAGAGAGTCGTGGCTATCAATGAAGAATGTGAGCCATTGCCCAGCGATAACACTTATCGCGATACTGGCGATTCTCCAGCAGTTGACATCAACGATGAGTGATTCCTCGTGGGTGGAATCAAAATTCATCACAGCAGACAAACCTCACCAACAGGGATCTCGAACTGTTAGCCCCGTATCTCATTACTGATTCAGCCTCTAGGTCGAGGATTCCAATGGTCCATATTACGGGTTCATCAAAAAAATTGGTGGTCATTGGGACGAAGTGGTAAATAACAACGGAGAACACCCCACCGAATAAATGATATCCTGTTATCAATTAGGATTGAGTTTTTTTCCGTGTAATGAATACATTTATTAGAACCACAGTGACTGGCGATTCCTAACAAGGACGAAATAACTGTACAGTGGTTCCGTGGTTTTCTATGATAAACTGAGCCCCCACAAAACATGATGAATCACATTATGTAATGAATTTTTCCTCAACCCAATGTCAATCAACGTGTGAAAGATGATTCTGAAGATTTTCCTAATCCTCAGTTCGCCATTACAGCCATAATGTGTCAATCAATATCAAAAAAGCCGTTATAAATTCAAGTCAATTCCGCGTAACTTCATGCGAAATCACAAATAGGGATACGTGAATAATTTCGTGTTGGTTATTCACGTCATTTTCTCCCTTACGTACTAAATTATGATCATGGTGTTAGCTTAGATCACGGAAAAGCCAAATTCCCACTGCTGAGTGGAACACTCCTTGGGAGAGTCCGCTGGACTAGGGGGGAAGGATCTTGCCGTCAGTTCGCTTCAAATGTCGCATTGGCTGTTACGTGAACAGCGGGCACAATGAATGAACTAATCCATCGACCGTTCACTTTCCCCAGGGAAAACTTGAATGATTTAGTAAGTCCGTCAACCATAGTTCATTATCTTATGTCGATTGAAATAAAATATAAACTTGTTTAAAAGAAAGTCTAATGGATGTGGTAAACGTGACCGCATTAACCACTGGGATTCGAGTGGTAAATTACACAAATGAGGCTTGATGGTGATGCAGACTATAATGGATCTGTCGCCCAAGATTAACGAAGACCGCGAATGATCGAAAGCTCATCCGTCAGTAAACGTAACTGCTCAGTCAACTCTCTTGTACTCTTAGACCGTACCTGAAGCATATCGTGCCTAGACTGAGGACAATCAGCACTCTCCAAATAGTCAGTGACTTCTTCCACACTGGTCAGCTGTTGATTCAATCCGTTCATCAACCGATGTAGGCGTTGCGTCAACGGTAATGCATCCTCCATTCTTTCGATAGACATGAGCACGCTCATCACCAATGTTTTGTGTTTTTCTGCAAGTGAAGACAAATCGGTGAGTACTCGATCCGGGAAGTCTACAGCCTTGTTCTCCACTAGCGTTTCCCCCGTCTGTTGGATATACTCAACGTCTGGTTTGATACTATTCAACTGGGTGAGCAGCTCCTGTAAAGCAAGAAAAAATAAATCATCAGTGAAATCAGCCTACTTCTTTGAAGAACTTTGATAGAACGCTTAAAATCGGTCACCATCGTCCTCAGTTACAGCACATGTTCAAAGGGAACCATGAACACAAATGAGCCTGACTCACTTTTGCCTTATCCGTTTTCGCTTGAATGTGTTCTGGATTCAGTTCCGTAATATCAAGTGAACCAATTCCACTTTCCACACCAGAAATCATGTGTCGTGTTTTCGCCAGTCGGGGTTCAAAGTCAGTCGGTCTGGCGAGGCGAAGCATCAATTGTTGTGCAACTGTAAATCTCTCCTTTATATAAGAACAAAAAAAATTATAATCATAGAACGTATATTATGCTGGTATCACTGGGGTTGGATATTTCCCTACGAATAAGCTACGAACGTCCTAAGTCAGCTCAGTGGGGCTAATGTTTGAGAACTAACAAATGTGTCTTGACAATGCAGATGGCAGCATCCATTATGTAAAAAATTGTATACAGACTCATATCGCTCAAGCGATCCGGTTGGCGCAGTCGATGAACACATAATCTTACTCAAATTTCTGATGAATAACACTCAAGTGCAAATCAATATTTCAGAATGATAAGAACAGTAGTAACAATAACTAAAGGAACTAAAGTTACTACGGCTTCTATCACTAATCACATGAAAATAATAAAAGGAAAAATAACAAAAATAACCGCTATGAAAAAAATGACGAGACTTGGGCAATTTATGTCATCGACCTTATTGATGAGAAATAAATACACCTAGTCAGCTGATGATCATAGAAGAGCCTAACTAAATTAGGCAAGACAAATGCTCGGTGGTGGTCAACTGGTCCGGAGCTTTGGATTACCACCTGGGAGGCCAGATGTTGCAATCGCCCTACCGCCGGTCACTTTGGTGGTACGCGGTAAATCACTGCCGTCCGGCCCGTTATCATACCTGAACTATGTGGTTCTCTGCCAAACCAAGTGGCAGGATTTGGTTTCCGGCTACCCATACGTGTGCAGTGGGCCCTATACCCCTTCAACTACGTTCATGCGAAACCATGTTTTAAAAAGATACGAATGTGAGTGAATTTCGCCACTAATACAGCACATTCTAACCTGTATACGATTTTGGAAAAGTTGAAGTTTACGCATCAACAATTTGCCGCTGGATTCCTTTTTCGCCTCGGCAAACTGTGTCTCTAGCCGAAGAATAAACTGATCCACGTCGCGTAACTGTTTCTCCCATTCCGTGAACCTTTCGGGTTCATCTGATGCAGATCGATTTGCGGCCACAAGATCACGAAGTTGTGGTTCCACTGCCATCAACCAGCTGATAATCTCTTCGGCTCTCGCTTCTGCCGTTTGGCATTGAGAAAGGATAAAATGGTTTTTTGATCTGGACGATTCCACCTGTTAGGAAATAGTGATTAGCCGAGAAAGATCTAGCAGAAGAAAATGAGCAAGTTACTAGATATATAATCATCCATTTAAGGATTCTAAAAGGCATATATTGTTGTGGCAATTCTATCTATCATTTGCCTATAGCCTACTACCGGGCAATTAGATAGTATTTGGAGACTAGATTTTACATATTATGATTCATCATGCATAGTGAAATCACAGAAGCACCGCACAGTTGTTTCATCCTTGTCCGGAATCATCAACACTGTACATCCACTCTACACGATACAGACAACTAATGGTGCTTCTACGATTCTCATTGATAAGCTGAGCGTTCACACTGAATGATGGTGTATATTACGTAAGATATTGGATTATTCAACACTAAATGTTCAACTGTGAATGAAACATCTATTTTATTGTATCTGGTAGAAACGCACATTCGGTGATGCACTGAGCCATTATGACTGGGCTCACTAAGAGTAGCAACATCATGTACTTCTCTCCCATTTAGTTACGGGTTTCGGGGCATCATCAACCCAGTGCAGCAGTTCGAGAAATTACACACATCAAGCTGCGTCGATTTCAAGGAGCCCAGTTGTTGCGTAAACCAGTTTCTTTGATTCCAGCGTTCACACCGGGTTGGTAAAAACAAAATTATTCCAGAGCACTCACAACTTCAGAATAGTTCATTTTCGCAATCTAAAATCTGTAAGCTTTATCGTACTTCACCCTTGTCGGCCGCGACCTGCAGTCATCTCGGTGGCTAATGATTATGGAATGCTTATCCGCGTCCTCATCCAGTAAGTCGTTCCAAATTTTCCGCGAAATAACCCTGCTACTCAGTCAATCAGTTAGTCAGTTATTCAGTCCGTCGGGCAATCAGTTAGTCAGTCAGTTAGTCAGTTAGTCAATTGATCATTCAGTCGCTCAGTCAATAATTCTGTCATTCTATCTGTCTGCTCGTCTGTCAATCAGAAAATTTCATGTCGTAAATTCCTCCGCTTCAGTCTTTCCAGGTTTTCTTAGCTCTCTCTCGATTCCCCTTAATAAATAGGATTTACCTCTTCTGGTTACACTTCTGTTGTATGTCACACAAATATATGCAGAAGTTTTCTACAACTCCGCCGGTGGACTCCGTCTGAAAATGAACAATGACTGAATTGGTTTTCGTTTTTACACGAGAGAAGAAAATGCTGTTTAAAGTACAAGCGGCTTTCATCAGACGAATTGCGAAACAGTAAAAAATGTTGCTTTGAGAAACAAGATAACGTAGTCCAAAATAATTCTAGAAATTCTGTTGTTCAAGTCAAGTCATCCCCAAGGGATGAATATTCAGCCTTCACATAGACATAAACATCACAATATCAGTCAAATATTGTCCAGGAGTTCATGGTTCACAAAATAGCAGTCACATGAAGTGTAAATTAGATGAAGCATGTCGAATAGGGATCGTGCAAAATTAAAGTATGGCGGTCTGAATCTTACCTCCGCTCTTACTCCGGCCAATTTTTGTCGGTATTCTTTCAGTTCATCGGTGACATTGTTCGCAAGCACTTTTGCTTCGACCAATGAATTGGTCAAACTCTCTAGGCGTTCCTCATCCTCGGCTGTATGTTCACTGGTAACTCGATCCAATGACTGATTGTTTGACGAAGGTCAAAGCGAAATGCGAGGGCGCGGATTTAAAAATTCAATCAAACAAACGGGTACAAAACAAAATACGTGTTCACCGTATCAATTTTTATTTCTTCTGACTTTGAACGATCGAAAACTGGGTTCAGATCAAAAAAGACAGATTGTGAGCCTACGGAAGACGTGTCTGTGCTCTAAGGTTTGTCGAAGAGTAAAGATGTGGTCGATACAACCACGACAGGGTCTGAAACCGGCTTGATTCTCATGCGAGCGCTGGATAATCGCTGGAGCAGTTTGTATGCGACACTTACCAAACTAATTCCTCTGATTTTCACAAGAGGATCTGTCACCTTTCTTGTGGATCGGTACAATCACTGACTTACACCATTCCCTAAGAATTCGCTCATTATCCCAAATAACCCGGAGGAGTTTCGCTAGCTCCGAAACCGAAGCTTCGCCTCCATTCTTGAAAAAGATGGTGTATGCTTTACCAGCTGTAATACGAATACACGCCAAAGGGCTTTGGACTTTTCGAGTATGGATCATACAGTTTACGCGCTCAGAAATGTAATAGCACATGAAATGCATCCCAGTGAACTAACTTGTGATTTGCTTGCTCACAGCAGAATTTCAGCATTTGTCAAATCTGCCAAAACAGCACTTCAAAACCAGACATGTGCATGATTTAAACTGGTAGACAGTTAACTTACAAGTTATTTCTTTGTGGCGGATGCCATTTGCTACTGCGATTCGGGTGAATAAACTGATTTAACCATTCGCGAGAAGTTCAAAACCATCCGAGCTGTTCTCATATATCAGCTGGAAGAGCACACGCCTTACTAAACCTCGGGTGGTAACTATGCTAGGGTTCGAATCCCGCCAAGATCAACGACTTGTAAAATTTAGACTAATTCAGCGTTTGTAAAATCTGTCGAAACCCCACTCCATTACCATACTTGTCTGTTAACGTGATACTCGAAAGGTCAGTAATTCACTCAATCAGGATTTTGTTTATTTACTTCCTTTTTATTATACGACAACAGTACACTATTTCGGCTTCGTCTCCAGTATCCAACCAATCAGCTGAAGCCGTACTGTGACTGTTATACCGTACAGATACAGCGAGATCGCTTTGTGATTGGTCAGCACTTTATCTATTATTAAATGCACTCCTCCTTTTGTATATGAACGAGTTAGCACCAACCAAATGGGACAGAATACATTCCTGCTATCCTCGTCTGGCCTTCTCGTTCCCCCAGTGCGCGAAGTCCGGGCGCGAACTATTTCATTACGAGCTACTGGCCGGGTGGATACGATTCTCATATGGGCACAACTTTAGGTGAGTCCATGCATGTGTGCAAGGGCATCACGTGAGCGAAAGGCTACGCATCGTCACTACCAGACAGTCTCAGTTACCGCAGTTCGTACTGTCACAAATTAGTGCTGATCCAGAATTGTAAACTGGAGTGAGGACATTAGCGTGGTTCACATAAAAAGCATCAACTCGAGTAAGATTTTCATTTTCCACAGTATACAGCCCGAGATACAAGGAATACGATATCGTCCTGCATGTTTGCATTGTTGATTCTCTACTAATCGAGTTATTACACACTGAATTATCCGTCGGCTATCTGTCATCCGTCACACCGTAATCAAGAAAACTGTCTAGTGATTCTGCGTCTTGCCCGTGCCTCACCTATCGTGTGTGTGAAATATACACTTTCAGCTAGATAATGAGCTTCAAAGCGCAATAGTTGCCAAAGGAACAATTCTGATGGTTGTTTTTGAATTCATAAGCTTTGTGCATAACTAAATCTCGTACGGAATCAGTAGTTATTGTACTCTGATTATCTGAGGAAGTCAAGACAAGTTCTAGAAAATGCGCTGCATGAATCCCTGATCACTTGGTTTATTAGTTCAGGGTCTTATCACTTGATATTTTTAAACGTGAAGCTAACTACCAATACACTTCCTTCTCATCCAACCTCTCACCAACATTAGAAGAGTTCAAGTCTCAAGAAAACTGAGGTATCAATCCATGAACCAACGGTGAAGCAAATTCATAGTGAGACTCCAGACATAACTCAACTTGTAGAGATTTCAGAAATCTTGGAAGAAAGGCAAGACAGCTAACACGCTCGTTTTCGGTAAATTCAGCCTTTGGCTGTATGAGCGACAGTTCTCTGACGTTGCCTCTCATTGAAGGACGTACCAGAGAAATTTATTTCTTTTTTCAAATCCTTGTGTGCGAGAAGCCCAAACCCAGTTCGTGCTTACGGTGATCTTTCACTCGAGTTCACCACAGAAAGTGGTGTTCATCAACACTGTCCCCTTCCGCCCTTACTCTTCAGTTTTGTATATGAATTGATTATTGAGATAGCTCTATCTTAGTATGAGAATAGTGGGATCGATCTTTGCTCATGTAGTAAACTGTCTGACCGGAAATAAGCAGACGGTATTGTTCTTTTGAGTGAAGATCCACGTAAGTTGCAACCTCTCTTAGATAGCCTAAACAACAGTGTAGCAATGTTTCGGATGAGTTTTGCACATCCAAAGTGTACGATGCTGCTACAGGACTGGGTTAGCTCAACGACAAATCTTATCTTGGCACTGGAAGCTCTAACTCAAGTAGATAAGTTTTGTTACCTGGACAGTTACATTTCACCAGGTGGTCAGATATCGGATGAAGTGTGATCGCGTACATAGAAGACGCGTTTGGCTCTTGTCAAACTTAACCATTTGCGGCGTCGGCGTGACATCCGGCTGTCTGTGAAAGATAGAGTGTAAAATGAGGCGATTGGGTCCGTTCTCTCATACGGCTCAGAAACATGGCCATTAAGGGTAGGAGATAAACAAAGACTGTCGGTGTTCGAGCACAGGCGTATCCAAAGCATTGCCCGAATATTGTGGGAACACCGAATCAGTAATGCTAAGGTTAGACGTAAGGTGTTGGTAACCAGAGGTCAACTTGTGGATCAAGGATTAAATCTAAACAACTTAAGGTGGTTCGGACATGTGTTACGCATGCCCACCAATAGACTTCCTAGGCATACTTTGTTCTTTGAGGTAGGTAGTGGTTGGAAGGTAGGTTGAGGTGGTCAGTCCATGACATGGCAAAAAGATATGAAATACTTGACCGATTCACTTGGCCAAATAGGACGTGTTAGACTTCCGTGTTAGAGTCCACGTGATCCACCTACCAAATGGTTGGAAACATTAGGTGATATGGCTCGGTGTCGCAGTCAGTGGTGTAGTTGTATTCAGACTCTTTGTCTTTTTTGGATTTCTGCTTATTACCTTGATTTTTGGATCCCTTTCACTTGATGCTCCTATTCTTTCTGCCCTTTACTGAACGATGACAGAAGGTAGCAACCGAAACCAGAGCATCGAAGTGCGAGGTTTACGGTTGAATAAACTGAACCGAACTGCACACACAGTATCAAATCGGAACCAGAAGTCGTGCCGAAGCCAACGAATTTTAACATTTGGATCATTTCGTCATGTATGATTATACATAACATGATTCATCATGCAGCATCAAACGCTCAGCTGCGTGAAATCTAACCTCTTACTACTTATATGCATAAAATAAGTTTTGTTTGGACTTTTGGTATGAGTAGTATGACACTGGACCTGATTGGCTAGACAAAATGTCTTTGGAAACACACAATCGGTTTCGAGGTTGCTGCCACTCATCAGGTATGCGTGCCGGTGCTCTTCTGCCATGTTATTCCTATACTTCAGCGCTCCATAGTAGGTTTACGAGTGTAATCTTGTTTAAATCGTACGAAGCGTGTGCGGACGGAATCACACGGTGATTATCTGATATTGATTATTTTTAAATAAACTTTGAGCGGTGATGAGCGATGTTCATCGGTTGCAGTACACTGTGTGCAACCGAGGGTTCAGAAATCTGGTATATTCCCGTCGATTGGGACATACTCAAAGATACTGTAACGGGTTCATTTTTAAGGATTAAAACCGCAGTTTACTATTCAAGAAACGCAAAACTAGTAATTAGCTGACTGGGGATCATACGTTTGCCATTGAGGTGAACATTAACCTTCACTAATTGGCTAAATTTTGTCCACCGCAATTGGGGAATTCTTAAGTTCACTTTACGTTTACAAATCAAGGTCAACAAAATCAACTTTTCCAGAGTCAAGTCTAGTGATGCAGTTTACACTAGGAAATCGTTCGATTGACTAATCTACTTGACAACAAACACTCACCTCTAGGTCATCAGATAATTCCGATAAATCGGTATATTCGCTAGCCTCGATGCGTGCAATAACCTCGGAGACGGAATCAAACCAGCGATTCTCACCACTGAGGACAGCTGAAATCAAAGTTTGACAAGTAATTAAATTGGTCGTGGGACGAGGACTACAGAGGTAAGGGAAAATATCGCATAGTTATTGTCGTCTCGATGGCTGATAATTATTACCTCCCTTAGAATAACTAGTAATCAGAGTACTAACAGCCTTTCTCAATATTCTCACATTTATGGCTTGCAGTAATGGAAAATTATAAGCTTCACACAAGTTTGAAATACGCACGAACATCTTGTTTACTGGCTGGTCAGCATAACTTTGACACATCCATCGTGCACGCGATCCATACGGCAGTCCAAATACGCCCGGAGCATCGTTAACCCAGCCAAACGAACCGGAACAACAGAGACAGAGCGTCACGTGCTTTGGACGTGATTTAACCGGGCATGATCATGATTCAACCTAAGCGACGCACGTGTTCCATTGAACCGATGTTTGTCAAGGTCATCCGTGGTCAGCCAACCACTGTGTACGAACTTTCTAGCTGACTGATATTCATTCTGTTTCGTATTGCTATTTTCGAATGAAGTAAGTGTATGATTTACCTACTGGAGTCGTTGAATATTCGGTCGAAACATCATTGATTTGGACTCAGAAAAAGATCTAGAAAATAAATGTGCACTCTGGAGCAATATAGTGCTGTCCTTAGAACATATTAATTGCTGCTGAATCATATACAAGAAATGGTTAGATGTGACAGACGGTTTCTAAAACTGAACACTTCGGGCTCCATACACAGATTACTGTTTCTAGTAGATCTTTACTTTGTTTTCTCCATAAACAAAAAAATATCGAATAAACACGAACTGCAAATCCGATACGATTCTTTAAGTAGGTTCAAAGGCAATCTCGCTGAAAACTTGATTTTGAAATGTTCAGTCCAATCCGTGTTGAAATCATCAATTATACTAAAAGAAGTAATGTCTCCTGTTGCCCTTGGACTGTGTTCAAAAACAGTCATTCAAAGCCCTGGACCCGCATTAGTTGTTTAGTCAAGAACCGATGGAACCATAAATTTAATGAGTCCTTTCGCACCAACTAAATCGATGGAACTTCCATCGACATAAGTGAACTTGTGTGTTTACCACTATCACCCGGCTCCCTCTCCATTTTTTGAGCTAAATCTGACTCGAACCCTTTTGCTCTTTTTCACTTGACCTAAGTAAATGAACGGCATCAGGATGGTTACAAGCTTGTTTACCACATTTTTAATTGGTTGGCTTGGGCTGGCAGTAGTCCAACGGTCGTCATGGTGAGCGCTCAACACCTCTGTCCCGAGTTCGAATCCCGCCTCGCCGCCGGCTGCACCCTAATTGGTTGCGATGCATTTCCTGAAATATTGTGTCATTATTACGTAATAAAAAAGAAGTGAATAATAAGATAAGAGATACCGCATTACCTGCCAAAAATGTCGTACCATATTTCAAGGAAAAGCGGTGTAATTAGTAATACACTGCACGGGAGGGTTCACGGACAGCGACAGTTTTGAAAATGACCATGGTAAATACGTTCACTCATCAAGCTCATAGTCTGACTAAAAACTTATAAGAACCTACAATCGGTCCACAGATAAGAGAGCTTTACCAATGGAGCATTTCAGTTCCACTTCGAGAATTAGGCAGTGACTAATAGTCAAACTGAACTCTACGACCCAGACACTTTTATTGTTTTTCAGTAAAACGTGCACTATTCCATGGGCACAATGATGGTTTTTTTACATTATTGACGGACGGTACGACTCGATAGCATCTCACTTGTTCAAAAGGTATCCGCCGACGCCATCCAGTTGTCACCGGTCGACACAGAACCACATGCTGAATCACTGATCACAGGTCGGATACATTCAAACACCTGATCAGCTGTGCCACGTGATACCAGCTAATCACGTGAGATAAACATCAGTGACATTACCACCGTGACACGCGTTTGAGCTGAATTATGGACTCATCATTCTGTTCTGTTGTTCACGCACCGTTGAGACATCTTATCATCGCTGTCAATGATAATGTTTGTTCAGGAGAAAATGTAATGCAACCTACTTTGGTCGAACGGCAAGGCAACTATCCCAAAGAATTGGGGATTTTGACCACGGTGGCTACAACATGGAGGAACAGGAACCATAGGGAGTGCCATTCTCGGGCATCTAGTAGACTCAAGTCATCAAGTAAGCACAGGTTCGGCATTCAAAATCGTCTATCGAGTGCCCTCCAATCCCCACAACACACATCCGTTTACACACTTTGGCCACCGCAGAGGTGATTAGGATCCGTCTTTTCGCACCTGCTCTGTGTACACAGAAGAAATTCGTTCAAGCCCTCCAATTACCCTGGCCGCAAGTGGACCAACCCCACCCAGTGAATCAGCTCCGAATCATGTGACTGTCACGACCTAATCGTGCGGATCGACACGTCCATCTAACCCTAACCCCGTCTCACAAACTACGTGTAATCCGAATGACCCTTGACCGTCTCAGCACGACCATTTCCTATATGATTTGTAAAGACTAAAGAATGAATCATTGAAAAAAATTTTTGTCTCTGAAAACGTTCTGACGTTATAGTCAAAGTAATATTACCATATGCACACCCTTGTGTACAATTTTCCCCAAACAGGAAGGCCACAAAAGGGCATGTTGTGTTTAGTCGAACTTGGTGTACCCAAAGTCGAGTTGTCGTTTGAGACATGCAAACCATAATTTAAAAGAGGCCAGGCGCCAAATGGTGTCCGAGTAAGGCTTTTTCATGAAGAATCATGCTACATAACAATAGGACAATCCTCAACTTTGTCCGTTCCGCGGATTCCAATCGGCCCAAATAAAACAAGCTTCATAATTGATTACGAATCAATCGATCAAAACTGGTGCAAACGTCAGTTTAAAAAATCAATTGTCAGGAGAGGTAAACGAGTCAGTCAAACGCCCACTACGTGGTTCAGTCTAATGAGGAAACTGATGCGAGATACCGGTAGGACAAAGCAGAGAATGAAGGATGCGGGGAAGGCAAGCCGGAGTTCATTCATACGATTTCCGTTCCAGCCGATCTATGGATTACACTTGGTGTAAACCTAATTAGTGATGATCGGAGTCAGTCAAAATCAGTTTAGCCTAGCACCGGCATTTTATTTATTTGTTTGCTACATGCATGCACCTGAGTGCAATGGAAAGCCACCACACCATCAGGGGTAGCAGGCAAATTGCATCTAAGAATTGGAATGGAAAACTATTTAAGGTCCCGATAGATCAGGCATTGGAACGAGTCGGGCGACAGTCGGTTACCCTCTACGACCTAAGTGAATGGCGGTGACGGGATTTGAAACTCAGACCACCGATGTGGTAGGCAAAAATATCTCTAAATCGCTCGACCATGCAGGTGATACTCAGTTCAAGACTGGATTGCTTGCTAGTGAATCCGACAGTTGGACTTGCTTTTTGTTGGTTGTGTATTGTTTGTCTCAGATTTTTTCTTTCTCTGCCCAGCTCGATGCACATTCCTCCTATTTGAAATTATATATTTTAGAAAAGGTATCTGAAAGATTATTCCGTTATTCCGGCGTGTTTCCTTGTGCACAATACCAAGTACGTGTAGATGTACATGCACTCACTTTCCAAAATACATTAGCTGTCATTTTTTAATGGATCATTTTAATGTATTTAGGAAGTAACTGAAACATTAATTTTATGAGGCGATTGGTGGAGAATAAAAGGTGAAATAATTAAGGTCCATTCTAGGATCACTGTATAATTGTCCACTGCTCTCTTTAATAGAAAGTAATTATCCAAAGTGTTTATAAGGTAAGTAGATCTTGTGTAGTCATATCAATATCCGGCATCTCGTGTCGATACTACGCAAAATATAAAGAGAAACTCAACACAAAAGCTTTCTTGTTTTTCTTTTCTTTGTTGCTCGCGTATCTATCATTTACGTTTTCCCACATATACTACTGGCTAGTAGTGACTGACCATGTGTACATTTTCACATGGCGGAAATAACGGCCAATGACGACTGCCGAATTTAACGCGGTCTTCTGTTTTGTTTAATTCCCGGATGTGATTTTTGGAGAACACAGTTTGGCGAACAAGCTCGTTTTCAGTGATTTATAGTCATGCCATTACACCACAATATTTTAGGACTCACTAGCACTGTCGTTTCACACCTTGCCCAGACTAATCACGCAGTAAACGTGGTTGAGGCCTTCCGTGCGCTGTTTAAGGTTCGGGGTCGGCAGTCAAGACCGACAAAGTGTCGCATACTAACCACAGCCGAGGCCGTCAGCATCCGCCTCCACAACCCCTCTCTGTGCTCAAAAACAATTCGTATGTGCCCTTAAGCTGCCCTGGCCCTCCCTCCACCCTACTGGCCATAGACCAGATGAAAACTGAAAACACACGAGAAAACTAATACACAATCGGCTTTGATTTAAGCCCAGATTACAATTGTTTTCTTTCCCCCTACCCTTGCATTATTAATTTTTATCACTTCCCGTTTATCTAATTGGTTCAATCCTTTGACTTATCGTATTATATTGTGATTTAATGGCATGATTATGAATCACCGAAAACGAGCTTGTTCGCCAAACTGTGTTCTCCAGATGTGATTTTTGTTGAAAGAGACGCTGGGCGCAACCATAGACAATGGTTCGGGCGAATTTGCCATCACAGGTTGGAATTATGACCAACCTACATTCCAATCGAATCGAGGAATATTTGATTACAGACAAGCCGTATTGGTTACCCTCTAATCCCCATCAGTTTGTGCATGCTCATCATTTTCACTCATGAAGTGCTAATAGAGCCTATAATATGTCAGTTGTGGTCGACAAGCAATACCTGAGTGATACATGCTACCCACGTATGCTGGGTTAGGTTCACCAACATCAATCACTACCACACATGACATTGGATAATTTATCATTACGGGTCTCGTGGTTATCAGCTATACTTTGTCATTTGTATACCATTGTTCATCGGATATCTTACTCCTTGAAGCAACTTTGGCATTGTTGTCTTGTGCACTGTACATGATGTCGGGATAATTAATGAAGGAACACAATGAACGGAAAGCAGGTGAATTCTCGATAAAACTTTCATTTTGGAAGAAGTAACGCAATACACCTTTAGGTCACATGCATGGCCTGTGCGATCATAGAAAATTAACGCAGGCCAGCCGATTTATATTTAAACGGTTATTTATCGTTACGGTTACAGCATCCCTCACCTAAGAATGGCCTTGAATACACACGTGTTTGTGCAGACCGAAAAAGTGCTCGAATTTTTAACTAAACATGCTCCTAGACCTGACCATATCCAACTCACTAAAGGAGAAATGAAAATCAATCAAAGCATACAGCATCTACATATACCGTCGACTGAACTAGTGTTTGCCCAGCGATTCATAATCCTGTTGAACAGCTAAGCGGCAGAAGAGGTAAATTGCAGTTCATTCACTTGTCTCTCAGATTATCGGTCAAACTACGGTAGTGAATGTGTCATAACGCATCAGTCAGTGTGGCCTAGATCACGTGCCATTATAGGTAGACAGCATCAACATCATCATCGTACAGCGTTAAACGGTAGGGCGAGCCCCACTGACCACTGCGTTTCTCACTACGTTGCATGTGGAAAAAGAGAGAATAAATATACAAGGTGGACAGGAAGTGGGTAAGCGTCGATCAGCGATCCGGAGAGTTCATGGTCTTGAGCTGATCACATTCACGAGCACAGTTGCGATTTGAAAATCTGTTGCTGCCATTAACTGGCCTCTGACTACTAACAATCAATCAAGCAAACCTTGTGACGGACTGTATGAAGAAAATGAGTTTTATGTGAATTTGCAGACATCACACCGTGTTTCATCTTTGAAATTGACATGGCTCCATTGACAGTTTCTTGCGAGCTATATTGCTGTCACACTCGGACAGCCACTTGCATGCACACACCCACATAACTGACCTGCATTAGAGAGGTTGGTGCCCATCCTCTTTCCACACGCGAACGAATGCGCACACACCTGACGCGGGAATTAATCAGACTGGAACCATTACCACATGTATCAATGAACACCTAGAATAAGTCATCTGTTTACTCATTCACTGATCGCTGGATAAGTCTGATTGCCCATGTCATGACAGTCTTACACGGCCCGTCCTGGCTGATTTCGAACACATTCAACAAATCAGACTTGAGCCTCAGCCATAGAATATTGTTGAATAAATTGTGAATATTTTGTTGTATGTTATTTAGTTTTGTGTTCTAATATCGATTCAGTGTAGATCTGTGTTCCTTAGAGCACCAGTTATTGACCGTGTGTCTACCATTGGTCAGGATTCGAAATAAACCAACCCAGTTGGAACTACCGGTGTTGATCAGTCGATCATCAACGTGGAGTTCAGGTCGCGACGTCCTGGGTTCGATTCCTGCCACCGTCAGTCACTTCCCTATTCAGCAGCTTAGATTGGCCGCTGCCCCTTTCCAGAAACATCACACATTGTTGTGCAATAAATAAAAAGAAGAAAAAGAGTAATTATTTTTTACGTAGCCATGTGGCTAGGTCAAAAAGAGATTATAAGTGGTTTGTTGGTTAACGGGCGTATTTTGAGATTGTATTCAAATGATAAAATTTAACAGCCTTGGTGGAATTCCAGCTCAGGCTCACAGAAACTACTCACTCACAGATAATATGCACACCACACAAGTTCGCGGCGAAAACGAACTTACTAAATCTTAGTTTTTTGAAATTTTTACCATGAGAAATAAAAACCTTGGTGGTAGACAGCAGTACACTGTCGTCCGGATCGTTACCGCACGTGACCTATTGGGACCTTACGTGGTTCATCGCCACTCTAAGTCTCGGGGTCTGGCTGCCGGTTATCCTCATTAGTGTAGTGGGCCTTCGTGGCTATGGGGTAAATGCCCCCTCTACTGCACTCATGCACAAGCATGTATTAAAAAAATGAATGAAGTGAAACGAAAGAAAACCTAGTTATTCACTTTTCTACTATTTGATAATGGGAGAAAAATAGAGTTCAGCTCGGTTCTGTCAACCACAAGTATTGTATTTCAGTTCTCTGATTTTCGTTGCTACCTCTCAGTATTGTTAAGTCGATGGCAAAAATGAACGGAAGCATGAAGATTAGACCAGCAGAACAGAGTAATAGGTCAAGGTTATGAAGAAGAAGAAGAAGAAAAAGAAGAAGAAGAAGAAGAAGAAGAAAGAGCCCGAGTGCAACTACTACGCGGACCGTAGTACCTAGCCACGTTCTTTGAGATCTCCAGCCATCCGGTGGGCGGGTCACATAGACTCCAGCCCGGGAGTTTCACACGTCTCACTCGTCTAAGTTAATCGCTCAAAGGTCTCGCACCTTTTTGCCATGTCATGGACTGACAAACATGACCTATCCCCCAACCACTGCCTGCCTCGAAGAACAACATACACCAAAGAAGTCCATCTGTGGCTAAGTGTGCCACGTGTTCTAGTCATTTTAACCTGCCTAGATTCAATATTTATCTCAGTGATGGACCCCTGGTTTCCAACACCCTACGACTACACTCAGCACTATTATTACTGTATTTACTCAGTAGGACAAAGACTATGATTTTCAAACGCAGACGATCTTCGCATAGCATCTAAACCTAATGTTCTTGTCTCTGCACCGAATAAAAGGGCAGATCTAACCGTTGCACCGAACGTTCGATCCTCGACAGCGACTCGAATGTCAAACCCGGGTTAGAGGTGGTTCAAACTGGCAAAAATCGAAACTCGCCCTCTGCATACAGACTACAGTTCATCCGACATCGGACCAGCTGGAGAGATGTAACTGGGAATAATACCGCGGGAACATAAACCTCACTTTTAAAGTCTTCCAGATGATATCTTGCAGCTCGTACACGTTCCCGTTCAGCAGCGACCGCTGATTCCAAGTCAGCGAAATGTGCCCGGGTAAGTAACGATTCTGTCTCGGAGATTGGTTGATCTGATAAACTGACAGCTACTTGGGTATCCAGGGCTGCAAGGATGTATCGCCTTTGGGAAATTTCATCACTTAGATTCTGAAAATAACAAAATTAATTAATCTTATGAGTTGATTGCTCATAAATGATGCATGCAGTTCAAGGTAATTCATTACTGTGTACTTTACTGTTCAGTCATATTTTCGTGTGAATGCAGCGGGAATGGCATGCCACATAACTACAACAGTCCAACCTACTATCAGGGAGAACGGACAAACTTAACCAAATGACTTGGATTAGAGATCCACATGAAACCTTTGGTATGTCAACTGTAGACTTGCAGTGGCCGGGTGTTATTATGAAACAATTAATGATTGCTCCTATCTGAACTCATAAACAATCAAGACAACAACAACAATGACTTACTACCACTACTACTACTACTACTACTACTACTACTATTGCTTCAACTATTACGATTATTATTATTATTATCAGTATTATTTTTATTATTGGTGTTAAAATTCAATCAGCAGCGTCATCAAGTACAACGGGATCCATTTTGACCGAAACGGGTTTGTAACTTATAGTGTTGCTCACAACTCTTCTAACAGATCTTGATCAACTATTTATTCCTAATGCTACCAATGTTAAATTTGTGATATTTTCCGTTGGAACTACTGCACTTCGTTTGGTTATGTCACGATAGGTGAAATTTAGTAAGTCCCGCATCGTTATGTTCACCAAAAGTAAATTGTATTTTTATATCAGAACATAAGGTTGATTTGTAAAGCCACATTATCAATTCCTATATGAACCGGTTTCACAGGCTAATCAAGAGAGACGGCGGTGAAGCTCCCTATCTCGCTATCTCTCTCTTAGTTGGTGTCAGCAGAAGACGAATGGTTGGAAAACAAATACCGAGCAGCACAAGGACCCACTGTACTTTCAGGGCAAATTAATCGTGATATCTAGAGTAGAAAATCATCCAAAGTCATAAGGGGTGATGGCACTGTGATTCAAGGTCATATCAATTCTGTGGAACAAGCTTCAGACTCTGCTACTGATAGTCACTGATGTTCGAGAGAAAGTTGCACTTTGTAGCCTGGCTTGTTTCCCCAGCCTAATTTATGTGGATCTCTAATACAGGGCTCTGAATGTCAATTTTCCCTTTCAATGATATGAGTCTTGAGGCGCTTGCACTGCAGTCACGCGTGTGCATGAAATAAAAATATCCAAGTTACCTTTAAGTCCCAAAGGACAGTAGAGTTCTACGTTCGACTCTCGATGGCGGTCTCATACCACTCAAACAACACTGGTGGTGATTAATAGAACGATACTCACCTGAATCATTTGTTCCAACTGCTTCAAGTCTGCATTAGTTGAAATCACGTTGAATTTCTCTAGCTTCCGCTGGCAGTCAGACATCCATTGTTCCAGTTCGTTCAAATCAACCCGTAGTACCGGTGGTTCATTGCCAACGGAACTCCTGAGACCTTGGTTACTGTGCGCACCCGCAGCGGTTAGAGCAACACCATCCACATAGGGAGCTGATGAATCACCTGACTGTGCGGATGTTATATCCGGTAGACTAGTTGATTGCGGAGTGTGGATATCCACACTGGATTCTTGATGCATTTCAGCACTACTCGAATGAGCTGAGCCTTCCGAGGCCAGTTTATCTGTAAGCCACTGTTCCAGCTGATCCCTGTTCGATTTGGTCAGTTCGCGAACTTGTGCCCAATTCACGCGCAGTCCGTCCAATCGTTCCCTCAAAACCTAAACGTTCAACATAGGGATTGAGAAGAAATATCCCAATAAACCTCATTGTATTGCTAGTTGATTAGAACATAGTGTGCATGTAAAAACTACGCTTCTTCCACGAGTTTGCGCAGTTCTCTAAATCGTTCTTTTAGTACAAGCTAATAAATAAGTTTAGGGACTGGAGCATCCCCGAGAGCCTCGCCGAATCACTGCACTCTGAGATGTAGTTATGGTTAACCACACAAGGATCAGGCATGGTGATGCGTCAGGAGGTAAAAATTTCTTTGTACCCCCGATGTGATCTACAGGGTGGCTGCAGGGTTCGAACGTCTTACTTCCGAGGTGGAAAGTTAACGATTACACCACTCAGCCGCCAGTAGCCATGCAGTTATAGTGTAGAACTTGGTATGGAAAATCAGGGATGAAAGGCTTCTCCATTGTTCCTTATTTTCAAACGGAATGAAAAAGACCTGTTTTTGATCACGAGCAGAGAATGAGTTTATAATTCGGGCAAATCAAAGAGAACCGTTTGCATGAATGAGTCAAAGGTTATCAGTTTAGTGTGCCCTAGGCAAACTTTGGAGATTACTTGAAAGGGCGACTATTTCAACCCCGTCCATGGACTGTGGGAACATGGATGAGATCGACCAATCACGATATAGGACAGTCGACGATTTCAGAACAGAAAATCATTCTATTAACAAATGGGGTGGGTGCGACGTTAAGAAATTGCAACCAAGATACGGTTTTTGGAAGGTACGAGTCATATGACGTAACTGCTTAACTGCCACTGTACAGTAAGCTGCAATACCGACTTCGTCTGGATACACGGGGAAGCTTCATTCAGTGATCACCCCAAACCTCGTAAATTTTAATGTGGTTCGAAAATCCCGTGATCATGTGATACGTCTTATTTCTATCAATGTGAAGCCCTGATTTTTCCACACGTCCCAATTTTTACATTATATCGTAGTCTATTTACTGACTTGAAATTTCCTCCCTGTAAAGGTAAGATACTGCGCAAGAAATTTCTGCCCGTGTCTGTCCTGCTGAAATCGTTCTTTCTGCTTTACCCGAAGAGACGAAGGGAAATTTATGTCCTTCAAAAAACATCATGTTAGGACAATGAAACGCTTTCATCAGTTTATAACTGAGTTAATCCACCCCTTAAATGTTCACTATTGCAGCTGTCACCCTTAATCTGGATTCTGTCTTGTGCTGCAATGATGGAAAAGAATACTCTCCAAATTATTGCAGGAATTCTGAAGACTTAAATGATTAGTTGGTGGCATTAGTCGAGAGCTCCCGTCGAATTGGAACAACTTATCTCGATCACGTTAGGTCTGTTTATCTGGTCAGCTTTATTTGCGTCCATGCTTGAGCATAAGCTCAGAGCAAGTGGTGCATTTACACATGCAGTGGCTCACTACATATTGCAACAGGAAGTGAGAACACGCACCATGACCATGAATGAGAAAATGACATGAAATTGTAATAGGCAAAGTGATATAGCAATCCAGGCGACACTAGAGCACCATTTCCTGAGTATAGATGGAGAAATAAACAAGGATTCTGTACAGTTAAGCAACGCTTTGCAAAAACATCTAGAATGTGTTATTGGCACGAGGAACCTCAATCCCACGTAATGGTAATTCCACTTGGACTTATCACATCCAAGAGTTCAACTCCACGAACCTGCTGGCAGAGCCAAACTTTTGGCTGTGGAAAATACGTGTGGATTTTTCGTTACTTAAATTACATCAACAACACCCTTCCATAAAATTATTTCTCATATCCTCCTGAAAGACATGGTTCCTAATTTGGAGAAGGGTATTTTAAAGAAATATTCACTGCGTAATAGGTGGATATATTACAGCACAACTTGGAGCTGAATCACCATTGATCCATACTATAGTTCAATAACGGATAAATGTATGCATATATTTGAATAGGCAATTCAGAAAGCAAGCAATATGGAAGGAATTCGTTCCGTATGCTCTCATCTGTCGCGTACAGAGGAGAATCAATAACACGGCTTATTACACAATGCGTCAAAAAAGCATTACTTAAGACATACTATGCAGCTGCACTCCGCTTCCATCCATCCACACGGCACCGCCTCATGACCTCACTCAAAGATCGTCATTCAGTCGAATCTACCTCCCACTGCATCTACGCCTTTTCTTGCAGCTGCAGCGAAGTATACGTCGGCGGGACTGACCGGACCCAGCGGACTAGAATGGCCGAACACATTCCAAAGTACGCGATGACTCAGCCTAGCGTACAACATTTGACTGCATCACGCAGGCCGACCTCGGCTATGGCTGGCCATTTGATGGAAAGTGGGCACTCGGTAGATCCGGCGAACGCTTTCTCGGTCTTCCTACATAATCGCAACAAACGCCGACTAAGGATACTTGAGCATAATCGATGGCTCACACTAAACCGGCCCTGTGTCCGAAAGCGTATGACCTTCATCCTTAACCTACCATGGCCTTAGCCAACCATATGCAATCACACCCACACACACCCACACACACACACACACACACACACACACACACACACACACATGCACATGCACACACATGCGCGCACACACATGACTTTGAGCCCCACAAAACTGCTTTTATTAACCATTTCATTTCATATCGCAGTCATTTTTCTCCCTCCATTTTATACGTAAGCGACCGATGAGAGTATACGAAAAGAATTCCTCTGTCAATGTTTGTCTTCTGAATTGTTTATTCAAATCCATTACGGGATCCAAATGTTTCAGTAAGTATATGATGTGAAAACCTGGTGTAATTTCATTTCGTGATTGTGCTACTCGAATCGTCGAAGTAGTGTAAAAGTGTGGGGCAGTGGCTTTTCATACTCAGCTTACCATATCACGTCATATTGAATTATGACAATGAAGTTTAATGTAACGCGTAGATTATACATAACGACCAGTACGTAGAAAAGAATTCTAAGTTGTCCTAACTCACAGTGACATAAAATCAAGGAGGGAAAGAATACGAAAATCATTATTTAATTTGTATAAAAGGCGAATTAAGAAACACTGGTACTTACTTTGATTGAACCATTCGTTTTTACCCAGATAACAAACCATCGATCCAGCCAGACCTTCCGTGGCATTTCTACCTTGTTTACTCCAATATTCTGTCAGTTATTCCATGATGCTATACGCACTCCTAATGTGACTTTATACGCAGCTAAGATGCCAGAACAAAAGACCCCACCAACGTCTCGGTGTTAAATTATGACAGTAAAAGCTGCAATGGGACATTTGCTTTCGTAAAGCCTCAAATTGGGTGGTTTAGGGTTTCTGGTGTGAAGTTCTATTCTGATCAGTTAGTAAAAATGAATGTGAATTCTGTCCAAACAAAATATTCCTTTCTTGATCCAATCCATTTATAAATGATTCCTGCTCGCCTATGTTCCAAAGTGAAATGAGATATTTTCGTCTCAAACTTTGGGCAGAATTGTGCAATCTTTTGCCCCATTGAAATCACTCAACAAAGTGGAAGAATAAAAACATATACTCAATGTGAGATAACCACTTTACGGAACGATTCACGATAGGGCGAGACCACACAATCGAGTGGTAGATGACATGTCACGAACAACAGACGTTCTAGAATCAAATGAACTGTTTTCATTCATGAACCTACTGGCTTATAATTGCTAGAACAGTAGAAGATGCAAATAGTGAATCAAGATTTATTGAATCGGGGGGGGGGGGGGGGGGTAATGTCGGATGTGAACATGTTGTCCTGTTAGAAACATTTGTTATAATGGTGTTAGGCAGTAATCCACTCTCGTTCGGATCGTTACCACACTTGGTTTATTAGAATCTTATGTAGTTCTCCATCACTCCAATTCACAGGGTCTGGTTACCGGTTATCTCGAATAGTGCAGTGGGCCGTTGTGTCCATGGGGTATATATCCCTGCCACTGCACTCATGCACAAGCGTGTAATAAAAAAATGATTGATAATAAAAATATTGCGGTTATTATCGTTTCATCGGTAAACTCTGCGACTGGCGACTACTTTACCCAATACTTCACTATAAATGCCTATGTCATATGTTAGTGTGAGCTGAGTTGACCAGAACTGTGCCGCTCCTTTGTCTGGCACTAGCTAATCAGTTGACATTCATGAGTTGCAATTCGGATCCAATTAGGCAAACCTTCTCTATGCGTCTAAAAATAGTCCATTAGGGTCGTTAACTTCCTTCGACCGTCTTCGTTTAGACTCATTGCATCACATGACTCATAACCGTAGCCGATGTATTGTGCCCCAATCAACTCTGCACTCTTTTGTCCATCTATTCCTTCTGATACCTGTACGCTCCATAAATTTTTGTTGACAACAACCTACTTTGTGCGTCAGGAGTACGAGCGGATGCTTCTATTAAAGGGTCCACTGAGGAGCAACTCGCGACCGCTGTGTCGTCGTTCTCAAGGTTGGCAGCGTCCAACCCACAAGGAACTATCAGAGATTCGCCGTTGTGGTTCCACGGTGCACTGATCTAAGAAGAGCATCTACTCACACGTCTGAAGCACAAATTAAATTGCTGTGAACCAGTACAGATGTACTGGGTCGGGCAATTAATGAAATACTGAAAAACGATCTTCCATATCTTTATAGTTTTTCATACTCCGTTGTTTGGTAAGCCGAGACGGAATGATGAGGAAAAAAGCGCGGTCTTACCTTTTTGTATTCCGGCGTACAATACGTGGCCAAATGATTCGCCACATCGTCCACTTTATGCAAGGTTGGTTCAAGTGTTTCCATATCTTTCAGAGCCTCACAACTCTCTTGCATTTGGGCACTAATCACCGTGGTCGAGGGTAGATGAGCTTGGGATACCGAATCCAGATAGTCCCGCATGTCAGACAGCCATTTCTCGATACCTTCAAACTGATTCTGATCACGAGGAGGTCGGAAGGAAGGGCAAGAATTGGCGCAAATCATATGAATAATTGAAGGAAACATGTAAGCATAGCATGTTCCAGTTCATGCTAAAAAATAATACACTCCCCACCCTTTGATCTGATATCATTTAGACCGTTTAAAACAAGGGTTTTACGGTGATAACTGGGGAACGAAATTATGAAAAACCTCATGTTACCAAATGAGGATTTTATCCAGCTTTTGGACAATCGATTACTTAGCACCGTTGTGGTAGAGCGATGTGTTTATTTTATTTTCTAACCTCTTCTTTAACTCAATCTGGCCACTTTACCTGTTCTCGGGGAAAAAGTGAACACTTGGAATGAAAATCTCTGTGAGTTTATCAAGAAAGAAAAGTCAGTTTTTGGAAACATTCTTTTGCGGTCCTTCCTCTGTACGAATTCTTGGGTATTATTCGGAGCCCACCCAATGCGCTGATAATTAAAAATTATTCGGCACTGAAGTTGAAACTCGTTCATCGGACAGTCAGCGTCCTCGACAAATCCATTGTGAAGTATTTTTTGTGAAGGATGTCCATCCCCGTGAATAGCTCCCCAGAACGGTGACTCGCAATGAAAGAATAGGGCGGTTGTGAAAGCTATTATTGAAGAAGCGGACCATTTGACCGTTGAAATTGAGCAAAGTACTTAACTGTATGCGGTGCAAAACTGTTCCGATAGGCTTGTTAAGAATCACATCCATTAAGTTCCAACTGGGACAATGAAAATGGGCTCAGCTATTGTGTTCTAACGCCTTGACAGCTAGGTATCCAAACAGATCGTCAAACATGTCCGCACATCATCAGTGCGTAGGCGACTCACAACCCTAGACCTCCGATTGGAATATCAGGTTTTTGATCAATTTTCATTGCTGACTATGATGCATGAAGTGCACAACGATCCCGTGGACATTCACCGGTGAATTCACGAATGACTTTGAATCTTTTCCCGGTTGAACTCATTTTCTTATAGATCAGGAATGTTGTGTTGTCTCTGGTGATATCGACAAAAAGATGAACGAGTAATTATTCGCGGATTTCACTCGTAAACGCGAATTTTTTTCCTTAAAATTTCTACCCCGTTTTCGTCAAAACTCGATCTATTCAAAATGACCACGGTGGTGAAGTAGCGAACAAACATATCTTCGGCAGCTGCTAAATACGGCTCGGGTAAAGTTGTTCTCAACGGAGTGCTAATGGTCGGTGGTACTGCGAAGCGATGCTCCGTATTAGATACCCTCACTTAGCCACCCTGACAGATCGCGATGAACGAGTCGAGAATAAACGTGACCCATCCGTTTGATACTATCAATAGTCAGATACGCTTGTCTCAGAGAATACGCATGTATCAATTTAGTCCCCCGGGTAAATTATGATAAATCATTTTAGTCGTCGGGCAAGTTTGGGTGGAACCAGTGAATTTAACCGTAGTTTCACAGATTCCAGTTTAATAGATGATTGACAGAATCCACGTAGTATGACGACCAACACTTTGAGGGCCAATCCCCGTTTAAGAAACCTGTTCGCAAATCTATCTGAGGCGATTATTTGATGATCTGAAATAGTCTGGAGTCCCATACCGTAGAAAATCACATCTAGGACTGAGTGGTCATTTTGCTTGTCTGATTAAGAAATTGCTAGTATCAGTCTGAATGATCGGTTTTGGACCATTCCACTGTGCAGCAAGAGCCAAAGAGGAGGCACAGAGTAGGGAGGCTGAATGAATTGTTTCCCGAACCACTTAGTCACATCTTGTTTGGTTCCTTTTGCAGAGAATGGGATGTACGTGGCACATACACACAAGTAGGGAGATGAAGCTGTCGAAGGCAGCATTTTACAAGTTACCTGGTAGATGCCATGTGCCAATTGGATATGAAACGGAAACCGACCGGACCCATCTGCAAAACCATCTTAGCACCCGGTATCAATACGCAGCTCAGCTTATTGAAGCGTACGTGATACTTCAACATTCGAAGTTCACAAAATCCAAAAATATGTGCCTTTTTGATCAATTAGGCACGGTTATGAGTCCGTACAAAATGCATATCCTTATTACGTCCAATTGTATTGTTCTCAGCAGAACCAATCTGTGGTAAATAATTATTTTGATGCAGAATAAACCACCATTTGTTGAACGTTAGCGTCCTAGAAGGCTTTAGCAAGTGTGAGATCATGATTGCCTAAAATAGTCGAAAGATTTGAATTCGATCATCCACATGATTTGGGGTAAATCAGGGCTTCGCAATCGATGAGTCAAGTGCGTTGTCTACAATCACCCATTGGTCTCATAAGGGATCCAACTGTTTTATCCACACATTCGGTTCTTCTCTCCATTTATTTTCCGAACATACGACTGACTGAGATGATACTGTGGCGGAGCAGAGAGAACTGGAGCGTTGGACTGGTCCGGTCATGGACAAGTGGTCATCTACGTGAGCTTCGAACCCATACGTGACGGTTTCGACTCGTCGCGCCACCGCCAGTCATTTCCTCAAATGGAAGCATCTAATTAACCTTGACAACCTTCCTGAAATGTCGGTCTACTATTATACAATAGAAATAAAGTAAATAAAACAAAAAAAACAGTAAAAATAACGGGCTAAACTGTACTGAACTGGTAATGTTAGGGAGATACCAAACATTTCTGTTCCAAGTTGTAACTGCAAAATAAGTTGGTGGAAAAAAGGGGTGCTACAATCTGAACTGACACCAATACTGAAAGCCATTATCCTACAAGGACAAACTTTTTCTCACGATACTCAGCGTCATTTCGTTCGAACATCCCGGTGCTAGCACGAAGCCCAAAACTACACCTACATAGGGCCGAGGAATTCGAAAATTTGACCTGTTGATGGTTTTTATCCGCAGAGGTTTTGGACGGTGAAAACGAGAGGACCAATAACAAAATTAATAAGACTCTCAAAGTGAAAGATGGCATATATCGACTACAGAAACCTCAATGGTTTAACCATCTTCAATGAGATAGTCTGTAGAAAAATGAAGTCACTTTAACTCCACGACCGAGCCAAAGTTGCTGTACTAACGGATAACCGCAGATGCAGTTCAACAGCGCAAAGAAGAGCCATTGAAAAGTCACCAGTGACCGCATCATTTTGCGCAAGCTCGGATGGGGCTTAAAGGAATCCGTAAACAGTTTATTTCCATAGCCAAAATGTTTTTCGACGCTGATCTTAACGCACCTACAGCATTTTAGGGATCGGTTTGAAACTAATCACGTGGATCACACATTTAAGGTTAAAAAAAACAGTTCTTATACCGTTTACCATCCTCACTGTTCCATTACTCCAAGTTCTGCGCATCAAGTTATCAAATCCGTGAATGTTTGCTTGATTGACTCGATTTCACCAACACCAGAATGAACTACGATTCTGAGTTTACCTACAGTGTGAACTAACCCCACCACAATCACTCTGTACACCATCAAGAATATAGAGGTCTTTTTTTCAAAGTAAGAATAATTCCCACTTTCTAGACTTGTTTTGTGACAATGGTAAACACCTTTCTGAAAGGAGGGAGGCTGTCGATGAAAGAAGTGCGCCGAAATCAGCACAATTTGATTCTGGGACCTCAAAAGTGGCCAGCCGGTTTGTGTAAGCTTCACGTGGGCCTGTTATCGGAATATCTGAATTGTATTGGTTACTGCCAGTAAGGTAAAATAACTGTTTAAAAATCACGAAATTCCTCTAGATAATAGAACAATGCTACCGCTTGTTATTTGAACGTAGGGAATGCAATCCTTTCGAAAAGGAATTTATCTAAACAGGAGAACTTGGACTCTCGGGGTGATCTAGTCTACAATTAGTCATCCAAGCAGTCCTAGAGAGCATGCGGGATGACAAGTGGGAGAAAGACCTCTAATTAGTGATCTGTCTGTACTTGTCAATTAACCCTCACGCGTAACTTCAAGAATATTCTTCTTTAAACCAAGGCCACAACCCAGTAGATCTTCCCGCGAGGAAAAAAACGGTTTGGTTTTAGTAAAAGTCTTCAAAAGTTGTTCAGATAGTACTACTAGAGCACAAAATCATGCCTTCGGTGAAACGAGTGGCCGTGAGATCCGAAGACCAGGATAGTGATGATTTTTAACAATTATTGGGATACCTGAATTTGCGCCTGAGTATCTACGGAGCTCTGGCATCCTGCGTGTTACACTTGGTCGTGAATCATTGGACAAAAAATGTCACACAAGGGTCAGTCAGTCCTGCTCCCATTGTTTTGAACTATCAATTACTACATAGACGGCTTTGAATTTGCTGATCCACACAAACTTCCTTCTTTTTGTAATCATTTTGTGATCTTGACACCATACTTGTTTTCGAACCAGTAACGAAGGTGTACTGGTACATTTAATGACACACATACGGGAGACAGATTTACCATTTCCCTGGGTGCTGACATATTCTTTAATAAAGTTCGTTTCAACCGTTGTCATACGTTAAATTTATTACTGTTTCTAATGATTATTTTAAAGGAAGGTGTACAGACTGGTTAACATTTATTCCTCGGAAATTGATTTATGAACACGCTGGTCATCACTTTTGTCCCACGTATGCGCATGATTGCAGTGGAAAGGTCACATTCCATTGCCCGTTGTACAACTAAGGATGCCGGGCAGTTATGACTGTGAGACTTGGCATCGTGAACCGGATCAGAGGTTCTCTGTGGATCGATAGTGGCTAATGTGACCGGCCGTGTTGCAGTCCGGATCTCTTATATCGGAGATTATAGAAACTTCAACCAGCGGGTGCATTGCGCTGTTTACTGATAGAAACGTTGCCCATTGTAATTACCATGAAAAACTCCAACTGATCATTCAAGTCTTGTAACAGACGTTGTTGTTTTTTTAATTTGTTCCGATTCGTATCCAAACGATTTTGAATTTTCTCAATTAGACCCGAATACTTTGAAGATTTTGCCAAACTTCCGGCTCGCTTGATCGCGGAGAGGAATTTTTCTTCTTCACTGTACAAATCTTTGACTAGTTTCTGAAAAGCAGAAAATAATGCCCGTGTGATCTTTGGTAAAAACGCGATGACAACATATCTTCAATATATCTTCAACATCTATCCTTGTATAACTTGATGTTCTTTTTTGTTTTTCTCACAAATCTCTTAACATGAGAACGTTTCATAGTCTGATATGTTTGATTACCCGTTATCCAATGATCATAAATGATTTTAATAAATTTACTTTATGATTTCTCCACAACAGAGACTTTCAAAGACAGATGGTACATGGCGCTATCTCGGTTCGGAGTACTAAAGCAGAAGTACACGCCATATGTTATTCTTGAGATGATTCATCACGCAGTATTGATCCACAAATCATCACAAAAAATCCATCGAAGTATGATAAATAGATGTCTCGTTTGTGCATTAGAATTCGTCAGTATTGTACATCCACCGGAACCCCGTGGGACTTGAACCCGAGGCTGGATGACCGAGTGTGACACAAATTTCTACCAGGCTATCCGTTGATGGATTGGAATGTGAACAACTTGCACGAAGATGAACTCTTATGATGGCCGCGTTCTCTGTAAGAACCTAAGTGAGTCGGAGGTACTGCGAACAGTAACAGTGCTCGGACACTGCGATTGGATTATTTTGGAGAATACCACCCAAAGACAATTATCCAATGCATGTAACGTATTCGTCATTTGAAATATCAATATGAAAATCTGCCAAACACCAATACATTGAAAACACGCCCAGTGCACTAAACTGGTGGAGTCCGGTTAGTTTAGTACAAAGGAAAATCCTGCTGTAGGCAGTCAAATTACAAGCTAGTTCACTGTGGTGGATGCCATGTGCTACTGTAATTTGGGCGGGTATACTGTGCGATCCATATGCAAAAAATCGGAAGTTTTTTTGGCGTGGCCTCGTAGCTCAGCTGGTGGAGCGCTCGCGGTACTAAAGCGAGGGCGGTAACCATGCATGGGTTCGGATCCCGCCGGAGCCGAAGGCTTTCCACATTTGAATCACATCTAAACATTGTTGAAATCTGCCAGACATCAATATATTTACAGTCAGGTAGACCACTGTATTGGTTTTAGACCATAAATCTCTCCTTGATGTAGACTTAAACCTTCTTGTTAGTTGATTGTCTAACCCGAGAGAAAGACAATCATAGAGAGAGAGAGAATGAGATTGGATGCGTGTTCATCAATCGCTGCGACAATCAATGTATAGAGCTGAACAGCAGTGTGACCTTGTTCGGTTGTGTAACAAATAACGGCTGTGAAAACTATTTATTAACGTTTAAAATGGTTTACAAGACTAGCTCACATTGTTACTGAATAATCTGTGAGTGCCCACATTCATCTGAGTAAGTAACTACTTTGGCTAATAGACCTGCATAAAATTGGATAGCGAAGACTATACAGATAAGAGTACATAGAATGCACCGAACTCACCTTAATTTTGTTTGCTTGGTCATCCAGGTCGTCGGGACTGCTGAAAGTAATGGATCGGGCGACCTCATCTTCAACTTTTGATAGCTGATTACCGATTTGTTCCATTATACGAGTGAGGTCAACAACTGTAAGGTTGAAAATGTTAGACCAAAAAAAAAAACGTAGACATGTTTTGTTCCACACCTGAGCAGAAGTGCAATGGAAAAAGTGACAACCCTGACCACAGCAACCCAGCGACTTGCGTAGCTACGATTTTGTGTTAATCACCAACCAGTTGAATTCAAGGAACTGGGTCGCTGTGACCGCTGTATGCCGTTGTATGCGGTAAGAAGTACTTCTAATCAAACAGACTAGTGAGTTTTTAGCTCAAATAAATCAGGAAATCCCCATTCAGTCCAGAACATACATCCGTGTGCCTGACAGGCTGCCTCAACTGAACCTCTACGGCGGAGATGCCCATCTCGGCACTGTCTAGTGTCAACATACGTTCTTGCATAACAAGACTGTCTTCGTTCTCACATCCATGGTCATACCTGTGGCGTTTGTATACAAGAATCGCGACTAAACCGGCAGGTTGCAAACCCATCAGTGCCGACAGATAGTTCCAAACTGCACCGGCAGGACGAGAATCCCATGATTTGGAAAAAATGGAGGTGGAACGGTCACATACGTCAACTCCTTCTGTTGTGGCAAGTCTGAAGTCTTTTGAGCATATTCATCACAATGTTTTCGCCGTTTAATTATTTAGGGTGTCCTAAACTTTCTCTCTATAGGAGCACTATCATAATAAAATCATATGGAACTCCATTGTGCACGTAGAACACCATTTTGTTTTTTTGGAACTCGTTTTCACATTTCTTTCTTTCTATTTTCGTATCCAACGACAATTCGCGCATCATATTAGGCGATTCCAATCATACTTCAGCAAAACTCCTCACTGTGTTTGATCTAAACAACCAGAGGAAGCTCTGTTTTAGACAGAATTACTACAAATTGTACTGCAATACTGACCATTTAGTGACATGCATCTGTCTCCGTTAGCGATAGTTGTCTGCTTTTTCGAGACAATCTATACTCCCGGTCTGCATTTCTTACTTTCAGACAAATCAGTCAAATACAAGCCTGCCTCTGGGAATGTCTTACTTGACGGTATCCTCTTTCCACAAAATTACTTTTCCTACGGATCTTGTGGTTTTCCTTCAAGTCGTTACTGTTCGAAGATGTTAAACTTTTCCGTCGAGACGATCAGTTTCTTCTTTGACAAGTATTATTCCTTAGAAAAACTCTTTCTCTGCAACGGTTATGCTACTTCTATGTTAAAATCATTAAGAAGACAGAATAAATATTTACATGAAACCCGGGACAATTCAGAAGTAAGATACTTCTCTTTGTTTGAATACGGAAGAAAATCAAACACACTAACAAGCTGTATGCTACCCAACTCCAATGCAGCTCCAACGGTGACCGCTCATGGTGTGGCTTTCAGCCTCTGTGTGGAAAGATGGCAAAACAAGTGAACTGTTCTGCGAAAGTTGATGGCAATAAAAGAAGCACCCATCTGCCCATCCGACGACTCCTCAACTTGATTCATCCCGAAAGATGGTGTGCACACAGCCCCGTTGTTCCGAGAAGCGTATAAGCACCACCGTAAGTTTAAAATAACTCAGGTATGGGTCATGATGGCCTATCATCATTATTTTTAAGATACGGCGCTGTTTCTATGATCGATATATTTACTTATCTTTGCAGCAAATCTTTGCGCTCCCATTCTTTTTCCAACTACTGGAGACCCGTCAATATTGTCCCGAAATCTAAACCTTATAACTTTGGTATTTTAGCCAAATACTTTCGTCCCGTTGCTCTAACTTCATCTGGTCTCAAACCTACAGAGCGTGCCTTTCATAAACAATTGTGTTCCTGCTTCTGACCATTCCCTTCAGTCTGCTTATAAACCCAACAGGTTCGACTTGGATGCCGTCACCTTTCTAGTTTGGCATGCAACCAAACGCTAGGAAGCATCAGTACGATGTATTATCATAGGCTACTTACCCGCTCTTGAATCTATTCCGAGACCCTTCCTCCTATGTAAACGGGAAGCTTTTGGTTGTTCTACGCTCTTATTAGTATGTTGTCTGATTAGTTTACCAAAAGAACTCAGTACACACGACTGGTGAGTAACTAAGGTGTGTTTCGGCGAGCTGTCCTTTGCCCCTCATCCCCTCTGCATTAGTGACTTGTCAATCAGCTCTCCAGCACACTTACTTGTCCAGGCTATTTCTAAACTCCAGAATTTCGATATTTTCCCCAGTAGTCTGTCACAGATTTATCTTTTCTTTGTTAGGCCTGTCTTTACTCTAAATTTATTCAGGTTCTTTAAATGCTCAATTACCCTAGTTCAATCGGTTCATCATAGAAACCTATCCACCATTACCACATAACCACTAGCGAGAATAGATTTTGAAGAACGTCTAGGAATTACAGTTGGTGAAAATTTCAGGTCGGCATCCCATATTTCCAGTAACCCAAAGCAACGTTGCAGGCCATCTTACCAAATAGGAACACCTATTCATTTCAGCGTTAAACAGAATAACATTTTTCTTATGTCTTTCATCAGTTTTTTCTCCTCTCTCCCACTATTCCCTATTATTTTGAAGAAAGATTTCAAAATTATTCATCAAGTACCGTCGATTATAAGTCCTTCGTACCACTCAATGAACTATCGGTTAAGTTACATGAACCACACCTGACCCTATGTGAAGCCTCGCTCACGAAATCCTTTAGGATCCGGTCCCCTTTTATGCCGTGATCTGTCCTAGTGAACCGCTCACCTTCGTGATCCGTACCCTCTCGCATTCACGTCTACAAAGACTCTAATGTCCCTTATCTGGTTCGAATCCTCACAAATCGGGTGCGAGATTGGGAACTTTTGTTGCGTAATCATTTTTTTCTCTCACTTACTTACTCACTCACTTAACTCGGTGAGTTTCTGAGTGCAAAATTTTTGACTGAAACACGGGCGCCTACCCTGCGAAAAGTCGGACCAGACACAAATGCAATACAAAAGCAGGTAGCCGATAACCATTATCGTGAGACTTGAAGTGGAAAAGTCCATGAGACTTAGGCAAGCCGTCGGCTAACACCCGGAAACGATGAGTCTCAGACCTCATATATTGAAAGCGGTAGTGTGAGATGACTACCAACGTTAGACTTGCTTAAAATTATTTTTCCGTTTTTTAGGAGTTCAATTTTTGTCACATGTTATCTGTGTGCACAGATTCATGTGAAGGTTTATTGCGTTCAGCAGAACTCACATCGTTAGAAAAAATCAATAAAAATGCAATGTTCGCCTTTCAGGCTTGGGTTGGACAGAAGAGCGGAGACCACGGTCATCGATCGGAATAGTCACTGCTTTATAATAGGCAAAGCGAAGCTAATCACGAACTCCGTCTGTTTGCACAGACGCGGCTTATAACGCCGAAAGAACCGTTGTGTTTAGCGAATCCCATTCAGCGACTACTTATCATATAAAAATACCTGAAAAACACCACGCGAATTCAAGAATATATATATTCAACCCGAATCTGATACATCGCGCCAAAGAGACCATGGTATGGTAGGAAAAACAGTGTACGAGAGGAAGGAAACAGAAAGGCCGAAAAGATTTTTTTCGCAAGCTTTTCCACACACAGTATTTTGATTTTTTCTGCTATCTTTCATGGTCTCTTGTGCACAAAAAAGAAAGGATGGGGAGTCAGCATGGCATTCTAAACAGTAATGATACCACTGGCTCCGGTTTCGGGCCATATCCATTAGTGTCTACAACCAACTGTGTTTGGTATCTTTCCTGCTCCAATCTGGTAGACGACAGGGGCCTCAGCGTGGCTCACCTGGAAGTCAATTCTCTCAAATTCCCCTCCAGTTCATCGAGTGTCTACCAAGACTCCGTTTCTAATCCCGTCCAGCGAGTACGGATAGAGCGTGGTAAGACAAACCGCGCGTGGGTATCCGCAAATTGTTCCCCAGATACCGTAACCGATGAAGAGAAACAATTGTTCAGAGTGATGAACAATTCACTCCGTCATTAGTGATATGATGCCGGCAGCATATTCGTGCGATCGATTGTAGACACCGATGGTCGAAATTGGTCAGCCGGTGCAGATTGTCTTCGCGAACCGGCCAGGTATCGTTTCTATAAAGTAGCTCTAGACGACTGCGACTTCATAAACCCTACAATTTAGGGAAAACCGAATGTCGTGACGAGGCAACAGGTGTCTTAGATTGGCAAAAGCCGAACGGTCCTTAAAGATGCACAGCGAGACCTCATCTCCGATATCCCCACTAGTATAAGCGCAACTTCTCAGGTGCAGAAAGCTGCTGACAGTTTCCAAACGTTCCCCACAGAGAGTGAGTGCAGAAGGATCTCCTTGGCATTTGTTTGTTTCGGTGAAAATTTTCCGTCAATTTATCAGCCATTCCACGTATTCAACAGCAAACTCATGTTCCACTGTTTGGTTTTAATTTGTGTGTCGTATGAAGATTGAATTACAATTTTGATATTCGTATGATTAATTTTTGTGATATTCATGAATTCATCTTAGATCATCGATTTCTTTTATTCAAGAACAGTGTGCCAAGAAAATCGAATTTCAGTACTTTTAGTTATCCCGTTCTTATATCTTTGAGAGGTATAAGAAGAACTGCGCAGAAACGAGGAACGCAGTTTTTCTAAGGTCCGATAACGGTTTGGGGTCTGTCACAATGTGTGAAGGGGATTACCCCTTTAAAATGCAACAGATACTCACTACTGCTCCCATTTTAACCGTGCCGTAATCTCGAACAATCTGTTTCTCGAGGATTCCACCAAGTTCAAATTATGGTTCTGTAGACGTTAGCTACCTCAATGAAAGTGTACGCTGTAGTTCGTGGCCACATCGCATGCATGGCCCGTGATATGTGCACAGACATGGAGACCCCGTACGGCCCATGATTGGGACGATGCAGCAAAGCCTAATGCAAGAATTAGTTCAGTGTATCATATTTTTCGGACACAGTCGATAATGTAAGTAATATCCGTAGATGAATGGACAAATTTCCCCGGAAGCACACAACCGGTTTCGTGGTTGTCGCCGCTCATAAGATATGCGTATCCGGTACTCCTCTGTCTGTTCAACCTTACACTTGTACTCTTCGTATGTGCTCGTTCACACCAATCTCAATAATCTTCTTTCGATTCTCCAGTGAACTCTCTTGATACAAATGTTAGATTGCTGTCATCAGATGCAAGTCTGTGACTGGCAGTCTAGAAAATTCTCCTCATCCTGCAGACAGAATGCGTAGCCTAATTGGTTCCCACCAATATGTGGTATCAATAGATGTCTTCTCGTAGGCTGCAACTGTTTCGCTGTCAGAGACTACTAATAAGGTTATTTGTATGTGGAGTACCTCAAAATTCATTCTCATCATAGCCAAAATACAGCTAGTGCGCAAAAGACATATTGGAACAACAGTGGTTTAACGAGGAGTCCGCTTGACCCGCTTTTAGCCAATATCCTTAAAGGGAAATTTAGAAAATGCAAAGCTACACAGCCGCGTACAAGGTAGGTATTCCTATGATCGCTATGTCGAAGAAACGTTTTCGTGGTAGACAAAGAATCATGTATAGAAGGTTCGAAAAATCTCGAATCTTTATCCAAAAATGTCATATTCATAAATAAGAATGAGACAGCATTCTACGTTCACATTTTGGATATGAGGACTGCAAGAAAACGCCTTAGGTCTCCTATCAGATCCACATTTGACGAACCAGCCTGGACAGGACAATATCTCGGTTGTCGAGACTTGTATCCCGAGCAGTATGAATAAGCCCCAAAGCCAGGTGGACTAGTTCTACGGAGGCACTTGACGAATATTTTCTCCACATATTCTCCATACTAAACAGTTACCCGAAAAAAATGGATATTGGCAACTAGGAGGGATAAGTTCAAATTAAAATAAAAAAGGATAATGTCCAAAAGAAAACCGTATGCATCAGGCAGCCATTCAAACGAGATCAGAGTGATTCACGAATACAAAGGTTCATCAAAACGGATAGAAGACATAAATCGCGAGACACAAGTATTTCTTTTAATCTTCTCAATCGCGTACGTAAAACATGCGCATTCGTGTTCGAATGGGGTACAGAGAAAAACAATGGAATAGACAGTGTCGAAAGAAATTAGGAAACGATCCGGTAAACCTGATTGGCTACCACCACGGCAGGCACACATTGTGGGTCAAAAGTTTCTGTGCACACAGTGGAGACCTAAGTCAACACAGCCTTACAAAAAGCTAGAAGTATTGGGTTCCGGTTCCATGCAATCACTCGGACCGCTTGACCCGGGTCAATCCGATGACGAAAGGTCACAAGGTGTTTCGCAATCGATGAAGCCGGGTTTCTCGTGGTCGTTTGTTGTTTGGGGTGGGGGAGGAGTCTTTCACTCTGGTACATGCTCCCCCATTTTTTGACCGAGACACCGATCCGTTCTGCCTATGCCGGTGTCACCGCGGCTGCAGGTGAACTGGTAAATGACTTGAGAGGCATTCAGGTTCGTGACACTGTTTGAATGGGCTTGGAGGTTTAGTCCTTTAGTGGTTTGCAAAATCTGCAATTCAGCCGCTAAGTAGGTGCGCTTTGGCACACACTTCAGATTTTGACTAATTCGATGAAACAGGTGATCTCCATTAAATGGTAGCACCAAAGTAACTCGTTTTTTCTCGACCGTGTCGACTTGTACGGTCTTTGGCCTTTCTCTTTTGTAAATTTCAATAAACTTGTCAGGGTATCCATTTGCGCTGAGAGTTTGGGTTATGAATTCTTCCTCCTGTTGCGGTTACAAAGGTGTCTATAGCAATTGTTAATGCCATTTCGCGTACAGTGCTTCTTACTGATTCAC
Source organism: Fasciola hepatica (assembly GCA_948099385.1). NCBI lineage: Eukaryota > Metazoa > Platyhelminthes > Trematoda > Plagiorchiida > Fasciolidae > Fasciola > Fasciola hepatica. Next base: position 455,069 of record CANUEZ040000112.1, on the reverse strand, counting down.
TCAAAGACCGTACCGACTCTTCGGGGAACTTCCAGTGCACTTAACTCTTTTTTGAAAGCACTTGGGGGAAAAATTACAATAAAAGAACCGAGTTACGCTTGTCTACAAAGATTCCTGTCCAAGTATCGAACAATCTGACGTCAATCAACTCAAAGTTTCACGTTAACTCAATTGCACAGCAACCGCGTAATGGTAACAAACAAATAAACCCTAAATTTCAGACGACGAACCATCAAAAGATCACTGACACATTAGGATTTCACCGTAGCAACTGCTTCTTGGCGTTATAAGCAAACAGAGTGAATCCGCCAGCAGCTCCACTCTGCCATGTTAAGGCCACAACCGAATTCCGATGAATCACTGTGACCCCGGCCCGCTGTCCAACCCGACTATGCAAGTTAACCTTTAGCTTTCTCTATCGATTTTCTCTAACCCTCTGTGTGTGTTCCGACTAGCGTAGACTTTTTATTTATGCATTCGGACTCAGCCTTCACTCGAGCAAACGGTTGAGAAGAAGAAAATGAAGTAGCTGAATTCAACCTACCTCGTGACTCTGACACTTCACACTCTCACAAGATTTCTCAAGGGGATCGTAAATGGGAAAACAGAAACAATACAATTCAACCAGTATACTCACGTGCAGTCGATTCTACCGTGCATTCTTTCGGTGTGACACCAACTGGGGCTACTGGAATCACTCGGACAATTTCTTCTTCCGTTTCGTTTTCTTGAGATTTTGTGAGAAGTTCTTGGATTTTGGCAGCTTCCTGTTGAAATTCTGCATTGTTATTCGCTACTCTGACTTGACGTTTCGCTTCTTCTAGCAACGTATCCATGTAACCCCACCGTTCCTCGACTTCCTCGAAAAGCTGGTCCAGTTCCTCGACACTTTCACCGACTGCGTGAAAAGAAACAGTGACAATCAGAAAAATATCACTCAGTTCACCATAACAACAGCACCAGCTTTATATAGACTATGAGAATGGAAAAATCCTGTAGAAAAAAACGTAGGAATGTAAAACACTGTAAATTAGTTTGGTTTATGTGGTTAGACACTTGAAAACCAAATGAGTATCTCGGTTATAATGCGTTCATCAGGAATGGACCGTTCCTGATGTGAATCTGTGGAGAGATAGAAAATGAAAAGGCAATTTTGTGGTTGACCACAACCACACACTTGTTTTTCTAGTATAGTTGCACACAGTTCGAGACGTGAGGAACATTTAGGTTACCGGAAAGCGGCATAATCGGGCTTTCGTAAATTGGCCAACGAAAAACATGGTTGACCATATTGACAGTCAAACGTCAGATGAACTTCCAGAAAGCCCCACGTAGTCCGTACGACCGTTGCCTGGTGGAACGGCCGTCATCGTGAGCCCAAATCTGGAGGTCTCGGGTGCGAATCCTGTCCTCGTAGGTCACTCCCCTTTCAGAAGTTTCTAGCTGGCAGCAACCCGAACCACCGAAATATTGTACCATTCCAGTAAGAACAATGAACAATGAGACTGTGAGATTCGCCTGGAAAACCTTTCCTTGGTATACCTATCACTTTCCCTAATGCATACCTTTTCATTGCGTACGAGTTGTGGCTGGGCCATCCACTAGCTGGTATTATTTAAGATTTAGCACAGCTGGCGTTTTTTATCTATCATATTTATCGCCCATAAATGGGTACAGCGGACACGCCCGATAATAACAAGAGTATGAAAAAACGAAATTCGGCAACGCTGATCCTAAGACTTTGAATGAGGAACCATGTCAGACCCAAATAGACCAAGCTTGATGACAGTTAAGGGAACAGTTTTACGTTTTCTGATACAAAATTAGGCCAGCAGTGATCGCGTTTGAACCCCCTGCCTCAGAACTGTTGATCACAGGTTTACACTACCGGTCACAACCGCAGCGGCTGAATCGCATAACATAAAAAGTGAAGCGATTCGGATGCGGTGTTGTGCACAGGCGGAAGCACGAGAATCGAAGCAATGGAAGTAGTTGGACAATTTTATAAATGTCTATCCTCGTGTTGTCAATGGATTGCTACCCTTTGAAAGCCAGTAGTCGAAGGGCGCTTTGTTGCGTAGCAGCAATGCTAAAACCCATTGAGGACGGCCGTCGATGGCCTGGTGGTTAGCTGTTCAGCTCACAATCGTTCGCTCTGGGTTCAAGTCTCAGTAGGGGGGCTGAGAGGTAACCAACTCACACTGGTGATTCTTAACAAGGTCAAATCAGACGTGTAATGTTTCCATGCATTTCAGCGTTCATTTGAGCATTTTTACCACATGATCAGTCATGTGAAAAATTAAAATTACTTTTTTGAACGAAATTTTAATCTTCCACAGCGTAATTCAATCGCATCCCGATGGTCTGGCTACAAAGCCCCGGATACTCCACTCAGCAACACGAAGTGATATTGTTTCGTACTGTATTCATGACTCATTCCACTCACACAGTGTCATCACGAATCAGCTCGCTTTGACTGATCAATATAAAGCGCAGCGATGATACAATCGGTTCAGTAAGAAACAGTTGGAGATTGTTGACAGAAGAGATCACATTGGGAGAACTGAGTAAATAAGGAAGATGCATGAATGCAAATACTTCGCTGATCACAAGAGTTGACTATATCGCCTGGATGTCGTGTAGTTCAACCCGGGAGGCCAGTACACTGCATCAAATAAGGTGAGTGATTAGTGGGACTTTAGGTTCGAGTAAGATGATTCATCATGCAGCACTGAGCTCACCACCGAACACCATGGAAATACTGTATAGCTGTTGCTTTTTTGTTAGGAGTCAGTAGCTTGAGTGTGCATGCACTGAGATCCCCCTGGAGGTCAAACCCAGGAGTGAACGATTGTGAGTTGAACACCTAATTACCAGGCTATCCGGGCTGGCTCATGCCCACAGTTTATTGCGTTCCGTATAGTTACTGCAGGACGAAAGGTATTAAATAAAAATAAGAAGGGTTGTCTAAAATGTGGATAACTTCCGACACCGTTTGCCTCGTTAAGCATTGTGCCGTGGGAAATTCATTCCGGAGAACCGGATACCATGTATTGTAGTGAAAACAATCATCGAAGTTACAAGTTAATTTGCAAGTTATGTGAACCTGAGGACTTCTCTTGTTCTTTTACCATACCTAATTGCAAAAACATAACCAAGGCACCGTCAGCGTACTCTAGGTCTTAGTATTAAGTTTCACGATTTGTAAAATCTAATTGACTTTGACTTGATACACCTTGTAATCTGCGACCGATCTTCTCTAGTTCTGGATTTGCTAACTGGGAACGCTTCAATTTGGCCGTTCAAGTATTCGTCTACGGAGTGCTAAAGTTAAATGCACCTCCACTCCCATTCAGTTCAACTCGTATGATATCAAAAATCCCATAGACGAGTACCGTATCATCCAAAGTAAGCCGTTCCTAGTGAGCGCCTGATCTGACATTGAGTATCAAATTGTTTGACACACCGGATTCGAGCAACGGTGAAAAGATATCTTCAGATATATGATGATACTGTTTGACAGCCTTTCAGATCAAGTGACTAAATCCGTGTGACCATAAACGTGTCAGCATGCGCTCGGCCATTGATAAACAAACGGATGTCATGTCAATGTCTCAAATGAGTAGATTTATCGAAAGGCGTTTGTTTTGCCTTTGAGCAGACTAGCCTTACTTGATGATCAGTTCTCGGTTTAGATATAAATGAAGCACATTATTTCAACAAATCAACCATTCAATGATTACCTTGTTGCAATTCCTGGTGATATCGCTTGCCCATTTTGAGCACCCGATTCATAATTTCACGCCACTCGACAGCTTCTTTCGCGACTTGATTAGTTACTTCGATCGCGTTCTCTGCATGACCGTCTATTGTAGCCGAAACCTTTCGTCCGGCAGCTTTTGCTTGATTGGTAACTTCCAATGCTCGATGCTTTTCCATTGTGATCAGTTCAAGTGCTTCGGCACTATTCTCAAGCCAGTTGAGTAATTCTTCCGCGCTAGACTCAAACTCAGCCCGATAACCTGCAAAACAGAAGAAATTTCTAGTGGAGGACGAATCAATGCAATTCATTTATTTCAGGGTCGATAAGATAGAGACCTAAGTGATTCTGAAGCCACATCTGGGTGGTATCATTCGAAGAAGTGGCAACCGTATTTTTTTCTTGAACAGCAACACGGTTGATGCCAGTGGAATATAAAACTAAACGAAATTGGGCTGAATCAGGCACAGGAAGAATGGTGAAGCATCTCTAGCTCGACTTGGTGAACAAGAAATGCGCAAACGTTTTTTTTTGCAATTTGGTCACATTAGTCGGGGAAGAAACGTTAGTCCAATTCCAATGAGAACCGGAAAAGTGACCTTTGCAATTTTCACTTGGTATTTTCTTTAAGATTAAAAAATCTTAATATTCCTAATTTTCCATTCCAAGGTATCCCTTGTAACCCAGAATCGCACAAAAGGGGCTTCCTTCCACTCTTTACTCACGTTAGTCTCTTAAACCACTGAAAATAAGTTGATTATGGATTCGTACAAAAAATGGAATCAGCTTAATTTCATCCATAGTTTGTCATTGCTAGTCTAACAAACAATAGGAAATCCGCTAACTTGTTATGTTGTTGAAAGATTAGGCAAGAAATGTGTGTACACGTTTAGGCGTAGGTTTGGAGACCCATAGGCTGTTTTTTTAAGGCATTCGTTGTACTTGGGCCACTGTAGAAAACAAATCCGTCGCGTAATCGATAGCTGTGCACATGATGAGTTTTCCACGTTCAAAGCAAGTGACGCATGGATAAAAATGCATGGTGCTTTGACGAAGAAACAAACCGTTGAGAATCAATTCGAATAACCTAACATGAACACACCTGACTCACAATGACCCACTCCAGGTTTTCGATCCGGATGAGATTTTGGTGGCTATACACCGACGCCGATGATTTCCAGCGAGCAAGATGAAACAACTATCCCGTAATTTTATGAGGCCGTAATGATGAATTCAGCGTTGATATTGTATGATGAACTATTCGGCAGGCTCGTCGATTCTCCTACTACTGAGGAATTGCTGGTTTTTTCTCAATGAAGCCTAGAATACCCAAGGAAGGCCTCTTTTTGTGGGTTTATTGACAATTAGACCTCATCCTGTGAGCATTCAATAGGCGAGAGAGATATTGCAACTCGCGTAACTTCAACAGATCGCATTAGTATGACCGTTTAGATTATTTGGAACCAAATTCTTTCTTGCGGTCCTGGTGCCATTCGCTGGTTCACCTATGACAGCTTAGACTGAACTACAATTTTCACGACAAACAATGCTTCACTGTGGTCAATGACTGGAAGCTAAAAATTTGTCCATTTTTTCAATCAGTCTTTACAACAGGTCGTACTGCCACAAAGAAAGATGACAAAAGATTGACTTTGTGAAGGAAGTTTAGCGGTAGCTGCAATGATCATCTACAAAACATAAATGCAACCAAATCTTTGTTGGGGTAGGACAAAGTACGAGATGACCATACAATTAAAAATTCGCATTTACGTATTGGTAAAAAAGAAAAATAACCGCTGCTTTCGAGTTAACCCTACTTTGTCAACTATCTACCTTTGAAAATCAGTAATTTTATCATCTACCCTTCTCAACTTGTACTACGAATGTGTGTCAATTCCAATGCTAAACGTTGATCTTTATTAGTCTGTTGAGGTCACTTTTCGATTTGCATTATGATTTGTTCTAATGGCGGTAAAATCGATAATTCATTCCTATCCTTAGAAACTTGTAAAGATGTGTGAAATCATACGTGAGAAAAGCATCCGATCAACTTCCATACACAGGTGATGCGGGTCGACGGAGTTGTTCACCTGTTGTCTCCTTTAGACTCACCGTAAACATGAGGGAGTGGCAGAAGTATGGATCAGTTCAAACAATTTATCTGGCAAAACCGACAAAATTTATTTGATTTTTCTGAAAAACGCGAGTGTAATGAATACGTTCATACCTCTTTAAGGAGTAGGGGTGGGGTGGTACAAAAACTTTGACTTACCAGTTGGCGAGGCTGGTGGTGGTGTGTCCAGGCATGATATTTTTGCTGCCTTTGGTGTATGTAATTGTTCTGTTGCTGCTCGTTTTTGTTCTGCATGGTCCACTTCCTGAAGTTGAATGAATATATAGTGTTTTTGCCAATTAGATAAAAACACTCCAACAAGTCTAAGGTGTCCAATTAAAACCAGTGTGATAGCTGAATTGTTTGGCTAAAATTGAATTTCTCTTTCACCAAATGAATTCTTTAAGCGGAATGGTCAAGATCCATCGACCAAACTTTGTGTTGATCTAACAGCACTGATAATTTACGTGACTTTGGCTTCATTTGTCAAAGTACTGACATGGTAACTGACGGTTACATCAGGCAAATTTTGTGATAATTTCAATGTGATCTCATACGAATCATAAGGATCGTGCATGGATGAAGAGTCCAATTTTGGAATCACAAGGTGATTTCTTTAAAAGATATTACCTCGTTTTATCAAGGCTAGCCTTCACGGCGAGGACCTATGGTCCTAAGTTTCGATTTTTGATGTAATCAGTATGGTACTATACCTGGATTACAGGACAAAAATTCCCCGGAAGCACACAACCGGTACGCGGTTGTCACCGCTCAGCGGGTATGCGTAACCAGTGTCCTCCGGTCCGATTGTCTCCACACTTGACCACTTCACAGTTGGTATACGACTGCGATCTCATTTGAATCGTCATCTTGTGGTTCTAAAGTGCACTCTTTGTCCATGCGCCCTCCTAACGATTCAAATGAGATTACAGTGAAAAACCGATTGTGGAGTACTCAAGTATAGGAACGGTTGGGCAAGAGAGTACCGAGTACACAAAATTTGTGGTATATAATTCAGAAATATAATTTTCATCATTGAACTTGTTACGTAAGTGGGACAATTTGGCGTGGGTATTGTATTGTAATGTACTAATTGTATTGTAATGTACCTACTATGGTGGAACGATCAATATTTTGGATTTCAATCTTTCCTCTGTCAATCATCTAACTAACTTTCTTTTTTCACTTCCTGTTGATAATATATTATCATTATCATATTTAAGAAAGGGAGTAGCGTCCAATTTAAGACTGACAGTTAGAGAAATTGAGCAGTGGCAGTGAAGAGATTTGAACCCGGGGCTGATGTCCCGAAGTTCACTATGATGATCGTTTGACTACCGCCGATCATTATTTGTTGTTTTTTGCCTGGTCTGATTCTCCTTTTCGAGGATTCTGCAAACCCCGTTGTATGATAATCATTATCTACACGAGATAGGAAATCTTCAGGTTACCATTTGAAACTTCCTAATACTCAGCAACATCCACAGTGTTTGAAAACTAATCTGTGACTTTCTAGTGTTATTGCTGTTCTGAGTTTTTTTCTCAACCGTACCACCAGTCAATGCATGGTGTTTGTTGACACGGAGTAGTCAAAACTCATGATAATGTTTAAAAGCAACCAGTTTGTTCATTTCCTAGGGCGTAGTTAAAAAAAACGTTCGAAACCTTATACTCACCTTTTGATTGACCGCTGATTCCAAATCCATTTGTTCATTTTGATTGGTTTCATAAAATCCATCCTCATCTTTCGTATATCGATCAATCCATGCGTCTGTGGACAGTTGAGGCTCAGCTAATTGACTCCATCGGGACACCAGTCGATCGACTGTGGCCTCGACTAGGCGGCTTACCTCTTCCGTGTCGCCACATGCTTCGCGTAGTGCTTGAGCTCGTCTGTCCAGACTGGCAAGTAGCTGGGCCCAACGTGACTCGTGCATTGCAAGACAGGCCTGAAGAGACGATCAACGGAGACACGGGTTACACTGGTAGGTAATAAAACGTTGGAACCGTTTTAAGAGCATATCGGTAAGTTGCAATGAACTTTCAGGTGAAATTGGGACGATTTCAAACCAGGCCATATTGAACGCATCTTAATTTTGGGCGAATTTTGGTCAAAACATGAGATAAGCACTATCGTATTCGTAATAGGGTCCAGGTGAATGAAGATCTTCAGGTGGGATTTTATTAAACGGTGCCTACGCGTAAGACTCGATCGTTGTCAGTACCTCTGTCGATGAATATGATTTCCAACAAATCATCAAATTTCCGTAGTCCAATTCTATCTTTATTCGTGCTTCACCTCACATGTGTAGTACTCACTGTTGCAGACTTTGTAACTGCTCAGTACTGTGTCGTAGTGCAGAATGTTGTGCTGTACATTAGTGTGTTGCGTTATAGTGTTGTGTAGTGTAGTGTAGTGTAGTGTAGTGTAGTGTAGTAACACCCCTTTTAAGTTACGAAGCATTTATTAGGACATGAGGCGGAAACGCAAAACTGTTCGGCTGCAAAAAAAGATGCTATAGCAGAGCTAAAGAGACTTTTAGAAACCCGTTCAGCTACTAGGCTTCAGGCCAAACTTTTTATTCTTTTGACCTTGACAGCAAAAATAGGAGCCCTGCGAGAAACTGAACGAAGGCGATGGCAATTCCTACAAAAGTGAATCAGTCAATCGTATTGAGAGATATAAATAACAACGGGCTGAAATCTGGATGCAAGAAATGGACGAGGTCTTCGAGATGTCCGTTACCATTACCAAGTAGACAACACAGTCCTGTTATAAATGAGCCTACGGAAATGCTCGAAGATTGACTCATAGTCACTGATTACCAGAGGAGAAGTGAAGTAGGATCTGGTGGGCACATTGGTGACTGAAGGCCTGCTTTACAACCCGTCTGGCATTCTTATTCTATTTATTGTTCTCTAATGTGCAAAGTAGATGACGTTTCAATCTTTACATCTAACACAAAACATACAAATTTCCTCGGGGCTCTTTTGGAGCATCACTAGTCTAAATGGATATCAACAGAAGTCATGAACGGTAAAACGGCAAGTGAAATGGTGGTGTACTCAACAAAACCACACGTATTCAAAAAAGCAACGTGAAAAACGAATGATTTCTTACGTCAACTGCTTCCATTTCTGCTTCATTTTCTTCTAAAATTCTTTGGATGCTTTCATTGGTCACAGATTGGTCTCCTGACGGTGAACTTTTGTTTGAGTCAGCCTCTCGCCCGCCCGGTCTTGACGTGGACAAATGTTCCAGCGATTTGAGTGACGATGTTGGTGAATTCCCTCCGTGCTCGGCGTGGGCGTTCTGACCCGCAGATTTACTGTGCGCGGCAGTTACGCGTCCAACTTCTTCAGCACGTTCATTCAACCAGTCCGATAAAACACTTGCTTCTTCTTCAAAGTGACGCCAATGAAGTAGGGCATTCTGAAGTTTTGCATACCGCGTGTTGACCCATTCGACCAGACGGCTCCAGCGAGTGGCCAGTTCTGTGATGATTGATTCCAACCCGGTTTCTTTTTCCACCGCCTCATCTGCCTTTCGCTGAGGCACAAGAGTGATAAAATTGTCTAACCTTTCCGCCAAAATCTCCCCGATTTCGATACCTTCTTCCAAATTTCGATTCAACTCTAGTTGACTTTTCAATTCGCGAATCGAGGGGCCAAATTGAAGTTCAGCTTGTCTTGTTCTGAATAGTAAATGAAAAACGTCAGATGATTGCTGGCGCTCTTCAATGATCTCCGCATGATTGCCCATGATCAGTTATAGTTCAGTGTCCAGTAATAGACACAACCCAACACACAAGTCGAAATTCCAGTTTAACAACAAAAACGAAGCAGAGTCATCAGCATTTCCGTGGCATTTACTGAGTAAATTGTGCCAAACCCAATTTATTATCCGTGACTGTTTGCGCCAGTGTCAAAAACCCCTTTCTAGTATCAATACCTTCCGGAATTCAGTTGTTTTGGATATGCAAATACATACAATTTTCAACTGTGTATTGACACTTTGCCTAATGACGTTGGTGCAGTACACGCTAATTTGGACCATTCCAGATAGCGTAATAAAAAAACCTTGACTGTTCAAATTTTAAAAGATTATAGAAGAGACAGGCTACTGAAGCAACTAGAGAATGAAACTACGAAGTCACGCTGATCGATCAGAAGCGACAGATAAAAAGGATGTGACCTTTTTCAGCGCAACTCGTGACAGACGAAACAGATCCGACCGAAAAACTTGGGGATGGCTAAAGAAATCCTGCGGAATGGAAGAAGATCCAGGAAAGCTGCTTCAGACTGTAATGACATCGATTCTTCGGGGAAAAAAGTTACCCTGATAACGCGTTCATAGATTACTTGCTGTTCATCAGCTTTGAGACGAAAGCGTTAACTGGGTCAACAAAACAAAAATGGCGTGCGAAAGAACAAGTTGAACACTTGGAAGTCAGCCCATCGACAAAAGGGGACCCACTTTAATCAATTTCATGTTAGGGGGGGGGCAGACTTTTGAAAGTCAGCCAGGTAGCCTCAGGGTACACATATTGTATTTTCACATGTGGCACATGGAGTTAGAATCCCTTGGAAGTGTATTATTGTTAGATGCGTGATATTGACGATTTGTACTAATAAGGAAGTCCCAACTCCGTTCAGTGGGATGCGGAACATTATAAATGTCCAAAGAAACTAGTGCAGTGGGAAGAAAGGATGTAAAAGTGAGAAGTAATTTTGGTCCATTGGTAACGAATATGGGGAGGACAACCGGAATATAGAAGGGTTTGTTTTCGTGCAGTCGAAGTGGTGGATTTTCAGTTTGATGCAAACTGTTCCAAGAATTAGTCCGTCAAGTGATTATGGGAAACCAGACAATGTTTTTACCCAGTTGGTAGGCGAAAACCCCTTCATGCTAATTTAACCACCTTCAAGTTCTTCACTTCTCTTTTATTTTGCTTATGTATAACCGAATGCTTTACTTTGAAATTTCAAAATTTAAGCTGAGATTCAAGAACTGAACTAAACCATTCTGAAGTAAGCAGTTATTTTCCATTCGTACTGGCACACAGCAACTCACTGTTCAGCTTCCAATTTTTCCAGTTGTAATCGTATTGCAATCAGTAGCATGCCTTGTCTGCGTAAAAGGTAGGTGGTGATTCGTCGGCCCAAAGTTTGATTGATGCGGCACAGATTATTCCATCGAGTGGCCAGTAAGGCAGTTTGACGTTGAATTACTTCCGGGTCAAGACTTACTAGACGGTCACGAATTCGTGCTTGTTCTTCACGATCCAACTCGGTCAACTCGTCACTCTTTGCCGGTCCAGCGAGCTGGTTTTCCAGATCAGCTCTCTCCCGACAAACTTGAATGATACGAGAACCAAGTCGAAGACATCGACCGACAGACATTTGCCGCCGAGACAGATGAGCAGTGAGGTCCTGTGATAGTTTAAAATTCGGAGGACGAACAAATAACGAAATGTGATAGGTCCTTAGATAAAATGCTACATTTAGAACAGACAGTTTCAAATATGGAATGCACCACACATGAGAGCGAATCGATAAAGGAATATATCTAAACGTCAAAACGCAGTGCAGAAAATGAGGACTATAATTGTCGGTGTGTGTGTGTGTGTGTGTGCTGATGCACCTGCATGGAAAGCTAAATAAGAAAAATTTGGTAGGGAAATCAAGTCATTTACACAGTCTATTATCCACACGGATCTTGTTTTGTTCTGATGACATACACTTGGGGCAGCACATACCACTGATCAGTGTCAGACAAATAATATCACCCGACTCGGTGTTTCATTTCACTTGTCCTTGTACTACGGACCCAGTTTTTTACAGACGAGAACATATAACCAAGTACTGCTAATACTGGAGATGGTTTATGTTTTATATGCGAAAAAAACCGAAAGATGAGTTTGCGGGAAAAAGCAGCTAGATGTTAGAAAAAGCCATCGAGAAAAGGATAACGTTTAACAGAATATAAGTATAAACGGTGTGGCCGAAACCCATGATAATGGTTTATTCCTGTGAATAGGGCAACCAGTCGGAGTAGTGTACGACCACCGTCTGACAGGAATTATAACAACCAGAAACAATAGGCCAGTAGCATCAAGCTCAAATAGGTATATTTTTGCGGTAATATTCTCAGCAGAACTGTCTTTGGATAGAAATGAATAATTCCCTAATTGCTTTATTTACTAAACCAAAAAAAGGAAGACATTTTTGCAATTTCTCAAAGCCGGCGAAAAGCTGCTAAATGTGAAGGTGAGTTGTTGCGGAAAGAATCGAACCAGGGTCGGTAAGGTTTGCTTTGATGAATCTTTGATCATCGCTTCTACCAAGTTAGATTCGAAAGTAGACGGACTACTTTTCTGAAAAGTCCAAAACTTCGGATGATCAACGTGTGACAACTCAGGATAGTAAAATAACTGCCAAGTAGACTTGGTCCCGCGGAAAGCATCAACCATTATGGTAGGTTTGCAGGGAGTCCACTTGCATATTATTTGAAGGCCCTAGCTAAAAATGTTAAGTAGCAGGCATGATGACATCTCAAATCCAGTTCTTTTTTTCTGGCTATCTATATGATCTGTCTTTCTTGTCCACTTAGTCTTGACTCATGTGAATTCCGTATAAGATGTCCTTGGGGATATTAGTCGAAACTGGCACTACGATGTGAACCTATTTGTTGATGAAACTGACACTTGTTACTTCACGTACAGGCTACCAGTATTCTGGCATAGCTTTTCATACTCTCCCGAAACTAATAACAAAAATACACAATCAGTACACACTGGCTGACCTCATGAACTTCGAAATGAGCCATTGCTTCGTCCACGCGAGCCAGTATTTTCTCATGTAACTTTTTCAGACCCTCGTCGCTCAATGTAGTCAACATTTCAACTTCATTTCGTTCTTCCATAGTCAGATGTGTGAATGTTTGCAAATTTTTCCCCACATCCGTCTTGCAATAATCGGACCATTGAAATCGATCGACAAGTTGAAGAGAAGTGGGATCATGTTTTGTCAGATCATTGTTCGCGAATTGTTCCTCCATGGCCAGTAGCCAGGCCAGAGTGGTTTCAATCATTGTGTCAAACGTTTCCGGGTCTGGTAATCCCTGTTTTGCCGCCTCCTCTCCGGAGTCCTCCTCGAATTCTTCGTCATCCAACCAAGTTATTTCCGAGGTACTCGCACTCGAGGTCGGTGAGGACTGACTTACCACAGTCACGCTTAGCCCGTTTCCGGTCGGGTCAACGCCAGATTCATCTTGTGCCTGTGGAGGGATGTGATTAGTGGGAACCGGTCAGCCATTTCATTAGTTCAAAAGAAGAAAATAGGCTTTCAACCCATTATTGTATTATCTTGATTTGGAAAGCCTTTTAGGGCTATCTCTGGGATTTCAGCTCAAATTCTCGAGGCCAAGTTCCTTCTAAGTTGAAGAGTCAGATACGTTCTGTTGATATCCGTACCAAGTTAAAGATAACTTTTTAATTTTCCCATTGATAAATAAGGTTCATTGTTTTTACCGGCACAAAAATATCATTTTTATCGCTTATGCAGTTCAGTTGCATTTGCACATTTCAGTTGCCACAGACATGTACCTTAGGAGGAATTATGAATTAGCGACTCACTCTGAGTAAGGCTAAGCTTTCGCGACCAAACAAATCAAAAATTAGTTAAAATGCCTTTTGGTTTATTGAAATCAGTTGTAAGTGGATTTCAGTTGATACTAATGAATAAAATGAATGAGGGCTAACTCATCACACAGAATCGTATTTCAACTCATTAAGGAGAATTCCAGGAATGTAACCACTCTTTTGCACATAAAACCCTATTGAGACGATACCCAAAATTAGAGTCGATTATTCTGTAGGTGACAGATTTGGCAACACCCAAGCCCAGTGACAAGTGTCAAATCATGTTCTGTCGTTGGACATCTTGGTAATCATAGCCGAGCTTACCAAATAACTTACCCAATAACACAGAGGGTTCATAATCAAACGCACTGGATTCGAATCCCAGAAAGAACTCGATGGATATGCATTGCAGTTGATTCCTAACGAAATCAAATCAGCCGCCTTCCACTTACTGGGTGGATGCTTTATCAGTAGGGCTACCGCAATATGGTCAACCGGATGTTAATAACACAAGTGAATATCCAATGATGCGAAAACTATTATTCCAGTTATACACAGCAAATGATCTGGTTTTAATAATTGGACAAGTCTCCTCCGTCACTTGTCAGTAGGAAGAATAGCACACGACTGAACATGATCCTGTGCGTACAGAAATCCATTTATAGAATCTATTATTGACGCGAAAAGCTTGGCTCTCTGATAAGATCCATATACGATATGAAAACCGAAACAGTCTCAAAGCGCTTCGGGGGATTTCAATGTTGAATTAAGCGTTCGTACTCTATGGGGAATCATTCTAGAATTTAATCTAATGTCCCACTACCAAATTAGAACAAAACAGCCCTGAAGTGAAAAGATGTTCCGTTTCTCTGCAAACCAAGAATGCAGAACATTTTAGAGTCGGAATTCCTGATTGGGCGTTAAAGTTACACTCAAACTTATGCGATTTTCAGATTGTCTAGGAACCAGCGACGTATTATGATCCCGACACGTTTTCGGTTATATTTCTTTAAAAGCCGAAAACAGTCTGCATACTGGCTCAGACTGTTGTGAAACTTCCATATCCATCTTATAAAAAAGTCCTTTCCATTCTTTCCTGACCGTTCCAATTAGTATTACTTTCCTACCACATGCTTTTACATGAAAGCAATGGAAGGGGTACACCCCATAGACACAAATGTCCACTGTACTTTAAGGGATAACCGGCAACTAGATTCTGAGACTTGGAGTAGAGAACCATATAAGGTTCCGATAGGTCAGGTGTGGTCACGAGTCGGACGACAATGGACTGCTTTCTACCACCATAGTAACCGGTGATGGCGGGAATTCGAACCTCGGACCCTCGAGGTGGTAATCGGACGCTTTAAGCCACTCGACCACCACCTTAAATGATGTCTGTTCCTCTACTAGTCATTTTACAGCCGACGCTAAACATGATTAGGAGATTAGATTTCTTTAGTTGGTATAAGTGGTCAGCTATAAGTTAGTCAAATGAAATTCAAGGGTTTTTTTCTCTTTCCTTCTAAGGGATAATCAGTATCGTTGAACGTCTGTGAATAAGGATTCGCATAAGCCGCAGTACAAATGTAAGTTTATGCGTCGTTTGTTGTGCAATTAAACTAACCTAGCATTATGCATCTGTCAGAATTGATTGTGTAAACCGGATTGCACAATTCCACCTAATGGCATTCTCGCACGAACATACGTGTCACAGGAAACTGATAATCCTCAGCATAAAAAGCATCAGTCATGCGACATTTACAAACAATGGTGCTGATGACCCTGACAACAACACTAGCAACTTGAAACTGTTGATTATTTGAGTCGGAAAACATTTCGAAATTGGATTCATTTTAGATTCCCTAACTGACTAGTAACACGGTTTTCTTCATTCATACCGATCTCCATCTAATTCACCCCTCGAACCATAATGGAAATGAAAGCTTTACATTTAGTTGAAATGTGTCAACTATGGTGTTAGCGGCAGTTTTTCAAGTGAATTCCAGTTTATTCTCTGCGCGTCTAAGCGGTGTACAATTAAAGAACCAATCTGATTTGATGAGAGCCGCAGGAACCAATAGGAATGGACGGAAAGATAATGTCAGATGATTCATTTCTAAAAACTCTTTTTATTAGGAATGACTCATTTTGTGGGATCAACGAACTCCCTAGTGAATGTCTGTAGAAAATTTGCACAGCAGTTTAATCCAGTTCTTTGGGTATCGTCAACAACTTCCGACCAACATGTGGTGTTCACGTGATCAGTCCGTTGCGAGTCAGCCTGGCCGGCCAGTTTGATGGATTACTTGTGGAATTCGCTTAGGTACACCTCAAATTCGAACCCCAAATAGAGTGTTGCATTTAAAACAGCTATACAAGTGCTTTCGTGGATGTCTGTGGATGAACTGGAAGTTGACACTGCCTAATGAATCATCTTACAACGAATAAACATTTTCCGTCGCCTAAATTAACTGTTGTATTCACGACAGGTACAAAGAGGAACCAGTGAAAACTTCTTTCTCCATACGATCTCCAATGAATGATGTCCCGATCTAGGATCTTTTGCATGCATCCAAGAGGTGTGCCCATCATGGATAACTCTAACTTTTTTGAAACGCTTATCTTTCACACCATTCCAAAACAAGAGCTACTACCAATAAAAGATTGAACAACAAATCCTAATCCTCTGATTAACCTGAGTCCTTTATTCGCCTCCAATTTTGTATTCTACTTAGTTAGATCATATTTTTCTTACGTTAGAAGGAACAATTCCCCATTTGGACCAGCCGGAAAAGATTATTTTCAGCGTCAGATACTGTTCAAAGAAACACCACCCTTTTAGGTGGATCAATAGGTGATTTCGTCTGACAAGTTGCTAGACGTGGTCTGTTAGAGTTATGTTTTATCCAGTTTAGACGGTTTCGAGTCCTTGAGCAGTTATTTTTTCCAAATAGTCTGGTAAATAAGCGATTATACGGTCACCGGATCCCAGTTGCGGCATTTCTTTAGCAATAAATTAGAAATAACATTTTGAAATTATTTTCACTTAGTATACAAAAGAACATGCACGCCCCAACATATACACATTTGAATATGCCTGTGTACATACTTGTGTTCATGCATATATATATATATATATATATATATATATATATTTATATGTATACAAACGTACATGCGTACATACATACACACATACATACATGCATATATGCCTACATACATACATACACACACACACACATACATAAATACCAATTACAGAGAAATGATTTGCATCATAAGTTCACCGGTAAATCATTAGATGGAAACTTCACCATCATTTACCATAGCAGTTGTTTGAATTTCGAGGATTCCTCGCGAGCGTCGTTTGCGATCTCGTTCCACCGCTTTGCGCAATTCCATCACATAAGTGGCCGTAGCTCTCGCGTCCACACTGTCTGGGTGCATATCCATCGGTTCAAGTAGACGAGGAGTGGCGAATTCGGCCGTGGCCAAGTGGAACGCCAATGACAAATTCTGATTGACTGTCTTCTCCAACCGAGTCTCATAGGTGAACAAATCAGGTCTATTTTGGACAATTAGGCGAGGTATATGAAATGCCAAGGTGAAAGCAATGGGCCGATGATGAAACTGCTCAGAGACCGTAGAAACTGACTTAGAGGTCTTCAAACACCCAACTGATTACAGCATCTGATCAGATTCAGTGGACTTCAGAAAGTAATCCATTTACTTGAAGCAATCCTGATTGTCTCGGGTCATCAAGATACACGATAGTACTTTAATCATGATGAATTATGTAAAAACTGGATTGAAACGAAAAATATTTGCATTCACAATCTAGGACAGTTCGGAAGTTAGGAATAATTGGATTACTTTCAAATGGTTGATTGTAATCAGAAAGCAAAAGATGTGTTGACAACGTCGGTTTGAAAATGCCTACAACAAAATTATTATTTTCATTAAAGCGGGTTTTGCGATTGTATCTGCCATTTACTCGATTTCCTAACTGAAACCTCGGTTCACTGGAGCAAAGCTGGTCACCTTCTTAAATTTTGCAAGCGGAAATGACTGTAAAATGGCTCCAGTTATAGTCGCTACAAATTTGACGATCATTTGTATCTGACTGAAATCTCTAACAATCTGTGCTATTTTCTGAACAGTATAATCAATAATCCTGTGTTGTTTGCACTGTGTTTTGCACTTTTAAAGTGCAAAACTGGGTTATTTGAATTCCAAACTTCATTGTTACGTAGGCTTGTGCATCATTTGCCAAACTCATTCATTTGTGGTGTCTACCTGATATACGTTTCACTGCCCATAACTGAACATCTGCAACCACTGTTCAGTTGGTCTTAATATAACTCAGTGAAATTTGATATCCGTCGATAGAAGGCGCTCAAACATCGTCAGTGCTTTGACCATTGAGCTCTTCCCAACATGACACAACTGCGGACATCGGTAATGCGGTTAGGCATATGGCATTTGTTACTGAAAGCCAGTCAAGCATTCATTGTGCACGTTCATTATCCAGGTTCCCTGATGGATATCCTTGATATGCTTTGTTATTTGATCTTTACTGTGATTGGAAGGAGTTGTTAAAGCGGTCAACCCACAACTTGCAAAGGTTTGAAAATCTTGTCCGCTAGATTTAATCATGTAGGTATTTTTGGGGCTAGCTTCTCTGAGGTCACCTCATCCACCATACTCCTGGCTGGAGATAACCAGTTGACTGACTAAGTTAAGATAAGTTAAATGCCTGTATTCGCATTTGTCTCTTCTTCTGCTAACTTTCAATCTATGTTCCATTCTTCCACTTATTCAACAGGTCCATTGACATATTGCGCATAGGTTTATATCACTTTCAACTAGCTATTAGCTGCTTCAAATATTGAAAGTCTTCCACCTCGCTGGGTTTCAAATCCACGCGTGGAATCCACCCGTACTGCAGCACAGCGTTCGCTCTCTCAACTGAACTGGAAGGCCAAATTAGCGGATTTGCGCATTTGGTAAGATCAGTCGCATAAATTACCCTCTCAAGGATAGAATCCGCCAGTACATTTCTTTCAATAGGATTTCCTTGTGAACCATGTGAACTTCACAAATTGAACACTCTAACATGGCTTGCTTTGGAGATATTTGCCTCGGAGGAATCTTGACTAAAGTTGTTTAAAGTCACTCATGTTGATGATCACAAAGTTTTACAATGGTCTGAGACATTAACGAATTCAGGAGACTCAAGTTTACTGGTTGAAAAAAAGCTGAACCGACCGCAAAGTTCGTGTGAGTGAATCAGCCATCAAAATGTAAACAAATACAAAGCAAGCTCCCAACGGTCGATGTCTTATCGATTTGTTATGCTTTTAGAGGGGGAAATACCGATCAATCGACAATATTATTATGCGAGAAATTTTTGGAATTTTTACTGGAAATCACAGAATTGGCCGCTTTTTTATCGTTCTGAATAACAAGAACACTTAAGGTGAACACGGGTAAATGATAAACATGGCACATTTTCCATCGACCGATTTCCAGTCCCGCTTACCGGCTTTGATGCGCAATAGCCAAAAATGCCAGTCCATCCCGCCAAGAATGAGTGAAATTGGAAATGTTCAGTCCTGTATATCTGTGATGAGAATTAGAAATTGGTCGTTTAAGGTATCGTACTCGTTGGTCATGTCGGGATACGCAGATAGAATGGATCGTAAAATGATTACTTGTCTCGAGTCAAATCAGTGTTGAGATTGGTCAACGATATGTGATACGGAACACTGTCATGAAAATAATCAGATGAAAATAGCCACTATCAATTCTTCACCTTCTCATGTGTTTCGTTCTACTTTTCTAAGTGAATTTCCATTTGTGAAGAAGTCATAAATATATCAACGACAGAAAACAACCTACCCCTCGGTAATCGCCGTACACCATGCCATTAGCCGTTCATCTTGACTAAGCAACCATCGATCCAAGCACGGGGTCCGTACACTGGACGGTGAGGGGGATGGTGCACGACCACCGGGAGTGCCTGTCCAACTGCGCCGTGTAATGGTTGAGCCTGAGGAACTGATCGATCCAATCAGGTTGGACGGTGGTCCGGTACCAGCTCGTACGGCCACAATAAAAATCCAAATGGCATCCAAGGCCAAATTGAGTAGATTGTGCGAGAGGCTACCAGGTTCCAGAGTATTATCACGTAACTGACTTTCACAATCCCATGCTATTTTTGAGCTGA
The DNA here is from genome assembly GCA_948099385.1 of Fasciola hepatica. Taxonomy (NCBI): domain Eukaryota; kingdom Metazoa; phylum Platyhelminthes; class Trematoda; order Plagiorchiida; family Fasciolidae; genus Fasciola; species Fasciola hepatica. The sequence continues at coordinate 435,321 of CANUEZ040000112.1, read as the reverse complement.
TCTCTAGCACAGCCGTCTGAATTACTGTGGCAACTTCGGGCTGTTTTTTTTTTTTGGGGGGGGGGTTCATTCATTGGGAGAAAGAGGCACCAAGGATAAAATCTTCCAGATGAGTATTGAAATTTCCATATAATGTTATTTTTTGCATGGCAAAGTACATAACATTGTAAAAGAGGTAACCCGTACAGATGATCTTATACTGACATAAAGAATAATTCCTTTGTTCTGGTTCGTAACAGGTGGTAATGGAAAAGCCGGTGGGGAGGAGAGAGCAATGCTTTGAAAATTGTCATTCAATTTGCAGATTGAATGAAAACATGTCTTCATAATTGCCCACTGATCACAACTCCAAGCTTATCGTCAAACATAGTGAAAAAGGCAGAATGCAACATATTCATAAACTTTCTGCTCGAGGATTGAAACTATCAAAAATACACCCGGTTAATTCATCTGGTCCAGACGAAGCAAGTAGCAGCAAAGTGCTTTCGGTTTTCAACAAGAGCTCATATCCTATTGTAAAACGAGTATGTTTAGGCTAACCGAATGGATCCTTGTCAGTTCACTTCACGTAAGTATCATTCTGTTGGTAATGGTTAACAGTGATGAGCCAACGGTAGAGCTCGTCTTTGTTCTTAGACTTTTGAGTAACGAGATGCGACACGATAATCTCTTTCTGCGCTATAATGTTAAGACTGGAAACAGAGTGTACATATACGCTGTGCACAGGGCGTATGAGATTTTTCCGGATTTGATCCAGGAACACATAAGATCACAAACGAAGTGGATTTGTGTTGAGATAAATTCAGGGCTAAATGATCTGGTGCCTTCTCACGCGTTTCTCAAACGAAAAGCGGTCATGTGACCACTCGACCTGCAGCACATCAGAACCGAATTCCCATTCCAGTTACAAAACAGCTAGCAGCTAAGCCATAGGCGAGAGCGGAGCAAAACTGAACAATTGGCAACTGCACCGAATAAAGGGAACTATCAATTTAGATAGATTTTCAGTCATTCATAAACAGCATGTGTAAATATAATTTCAGTCCATGTTGAATGATTATACTGAAGGGAAACATTTATTTTGAAATTGTGTTTATCTGAAGCGAATCATATGTACTGACAGCATTCCGATGCCGAAAATTGTCCACTGGGGTGGGATTCAAAAGCACCGATGGAAGTCATCCACTGACTGTAGCAACGCATGTATCAAACCAACTCAGCTACGACGCTACACTGAGGGAATCCGGACATTGTGCATATATACTGTATTGGCTTCAGCAAAGACAAAGCATCTACCGGTAAGCGGTGGGATTTCCCTGTGGGACAGTTGGACTCTATCAGTTAAATGCACAGGCACTCAAAAATTTGGATTTTTATGATTTTATTACGAAAGACAGAAAGTAATAAATGGATGGTTGGGTGAACGGAGTATCCCGGATGCACACGATCAGTTTTGTGGTTACTGACGCTCATCAGATATGCGTATCAATATTCAAAATATCGACCATAGTGTGGTCGTTGTCGCGATAAGCTTCCACTAACCCCCAAAAAGAACTATCACCGAATGGCACTTGTGATTCCCCGGTGAACTCCTCTACCGGGAGCATTCACTCAAACTCCTGATGCACCAATGAGATAAGGGAGGTGTTCCATCATGGTTTAGAAATACCATACACATAGTATTTAGAAAAAGCAGAATGGAAACGAAGGTTCCAGTTTTTGCAGGTCCCGTTCACAGTAATCTCACGTAATTTTTTCACTTTCAGGAAGATGAAACATAGACTACCTAAAAAGGTGGGAATTAAGTGGCCGACTACATACTATAAGTTACACAAGAAGTAAAGCTTTTTCCCCTGCCTTTCGGATGTCAGACACACGAGTAGGTGCCTCCACCCTAGAGCGTGCTCATGAACAGCGGTCATCCCTTTCGTGCGCACACAAAGTCTGATCTCTCAAGAGCGAACTTCCTCTCTGAGCGAACACGATGATCGGGTCGCGTACCTACACGCCGACAGAAAGCGCCACTTGATCTTGTGCTAAAGAAAACTCGTAGGGCCCAACTGTTGTGACGAGTGTCAAATGTTGCACTTCCGTATGTATGTGTGAGCATCGTGGGCCCTTCAGATAGTTCACGAAAGGTCACTGGAATAATCTAGCAGACAGTGTCATTGAATATTCAGGAATTTCGCATATACAGTGAGTAACTGTGCCCGCTCAGCTGTTTTCAACAGACATTGACACCTGCCGTGGTGGCTATTGAAAAGAAACTTTTAGTGTTTGGTGTCATAGCCTGCATCCCTGCCGGGTTCACTAACTATAATCACCGTAACCTACATACCACGCAAGTAGAACTCGTAAGTGCCCGTAAATGGTGATGGAACGGTCAATGAAAAAGACATTCTTGACCCTCGGTGACAAATTAAAGGTTAATTTGCACAAAAATAGAGTTTTTCTGAACAGCGAGGTGCGTCCCCACTGGTGTTACGAAGACGCAAGTTCACATGATTGTGAGAAATGAGGCCGACTGATGTACTTCAAGTCAGCGAAAAATCTGCAATTCTGTAATGACTGTTAAAGATGTTACTTTGTGTTGGTTTATTACTTCGTTGAATGTTTGCATATAACTATTCCGCAGAGTCCAATTTAGAATTTTGTTTCAATTCATCCGGTCTCCTCATTCTTTCAGAACGCTTAGTTCAGGTCGGGGCGGTTACTAGGTTTGTTCAGATAGTGCTAGTTCTCGCGTGGAAGTTCCGATAAAAAACACATTCGCGCCTCGTTTTCTTCGACTACATGAGCAGTGCTGTGTACAGACGGTTTCTCACTGTTTGTTGGAATTGTCTGCCGGAAAAAGGAATGTTGTTACAGGAGAAATCAACGGAGTTGTCTCATAATATGGAGCATAGTGATTTTTGGTATCAGAAATGGATGATTGTGAAAATGCCAAAAACGTCTTGGAATTAGCCCCAGTCTATGGAACGGTGAGGTACCAGAAGTTGCGAGCGAAGAGTTGTCCAATTGGCTAAAAGCTTTCTCATCTTTTGCATAGACCAGGAGATGAAGAACATTTTTAACCCTGATGAGACTTTTCGTTATTTTTGAACCGCTCAAACACGCAGCTCGGTTATGAAGGGTGATCCGCCACGTGTGTGGAAGTTGTAGGGACGTTAGTCTCGTAAACTGACGACGACAAATAAGAGCTGACTGAGTGGGAAAAGATTCCGGTGGGGAGTGAAATTCAGACTGTACAAGTAGAGCGAAAATTTGCATTAGAATCCTGCGTGGCTTTTCTATCCGAGGTGGAAAACAGAAAAGAAGCTAGCTGTATACAGGAGATAACAAAGCAGGAAACAATCGGTCATCAATTCCTTTCTGATGGGAGAAATTGCGACTGAAGTTTTGTTCCGTGTCTTATTCCAAACGCAATAAGCAATAGTAATCTCACTTGAACCATTCCGAAGTTTGGCGGATGATGGCAACTTGTCTCTGTGTTTTACCCACATGTTGTGCTATTTTCCGTACGTCCCTCTCAAAAACGAACACCTTCGGTGAGCGGACACCTGATCTCATCGATCCAGACCACGTTCGCCCTAGGGCAGAGGGTCGCAGATGTGATTCCCACGAGCTGAAAAGACGTTTATCAAAATTCCCTCTTATGTAAATCCCACTGAACTGTTCTGATTTTTTTCGTAAATGCGAGAAGAAAATTTCGTACAATAATGTCACTATTTGAAAAATGATGCTTGTTAGAGACCATCGGTAGTGTATTATATATATATATATATATATATATATATATATATATATATATATATATATATATAATACACTACCGATGGTCTCTAACAAGCATCATATATATATATATATATATATATATATATATATATATATATATATATATGGATGAACAGAGTGTCTCAGAAGTAGTAGACCGGTTTCGCCGTTTTGATCGCACATCCGTTACGCGTACCCGAAATTCCCTTCTCCACTCATTCTCGTAATTGTACACTCCGCAAGACAATCTCATTTTTGGACTCTTCGAAGACGAGAACCCACCCAAACTCGTGCTGCGTAGATGAAATAACTGTAAATAAAATGTGCGGTCGTTTCTCAGACCCAAATCTAGTAGGTCCGACAAAAAGCTCCTCCCCAGGCTTCTTTCAGCAGCTCGCTTTGCATCATCACAATAGTATATAGCTCCCATTTGTTTTCGTCTGCTGAACGCCAAGATTCCTTGAAGACAATGGATTTATTCATGACCTCTGAAGAGAACTGAACACTGCAAACTCATGCCAGAACTTTAAACGGTTAATAAAGTCTTTATACGGCACGGCCAATGATTTACACTTTGTTGTCATTGTTTGCGTGGACACAAGAACTCAGACAACACACGACAGATCTAATTGCGGTTGAATCTCTGAGCTTTCTCCATCTCAAACCTACTGGGGCCGTGAATCGATCTTTGCGCTAAGTCTCAGAGTTTCAGATTCAACTGTTCTTCCTAGTAATGAAGAGGGTCCTTGGGGTCGGTACTTAAGCACGGAAAGGTAAAACGGCCTATAAAGCTTTGAACATGATCTCACAAAATGTGTACACATTTCCAACTGAACTGTGAACTTGAATGCTTGCAGATTCTAACATCACAACAAAATGAGCACGACTGTGATCGTGTGTTTCGTACGTCTATCTTTAGAAGAGGTTCGTTTTAGAAATGGACCACAACGATTCAATGCATGTGAGATGAAGAAACTCTCCAAAACCCTCTGTTTTCAACCCGGTATCAATTTTGTGTTTAAACCTAATATTGCTTCAGGATTCCACACCGTTCGTATCTACCGTCAAGCAATAGGATTCCGAGCATAGCGATGCTCATCCAAGTCACCGTGTTTGCGAAATAAGAAATGCTTTTTTACATAATCGGGGTTGAACAAGACACCTTACAATAAGATGTTGTCCGAATTTGTCTTCAAGAGACTAATTGTTATGATTCGTCATTTTTATTGTATAATTTTGCATGACTACGGGGAAAGAAATGTTTACCATGTCTTCTAACGACCAGCAACCATAACACTGAGACTTTGAGAGGCGAATCTTTCTAGATCCCAATAGGACAGGCTAAGAGAACAAGCATGACTCTCTACCACCAAAGTGGTCGGTGTCAGTGTTGGGATTCGAACCTCCAAACTCCAAGGTGGCAAACACACCTTAAACCACTCGACCAACACCCTCGATGCGCTGGTAAAGCTACGTGCATTGGAAACGTTGTGCAACCGATTTGTTAGGAAGCATTTTAGGATTGTGTATGCTCGCCGAATTCCAAATGAAGCTCAATCCATACAGCGGGATCCTGTTAGTTTTCTCTCGTTATCACTGGGCTATTTTATCTCTTGCTTTGGAGATTCACTTCTGTTTTGGTGAAACTGTCAAGTAAGTAAAACCTAGCAAAATAACAACTTCTTTTAGGTAGAGGAAACCTTAGGATTTTTCTTTCCAATTGTGCTCGAAAATCATTCCATTCTCAGTGTGTTTCTTCTGTTTCAGATTCCATCACGACGAGACTGCACCTTGACGTGGTGTGATGGCTTGCGCGCCTCTATGACCCAAAGAGCTATACAGGATGGCTTCCTTAAGCCGGAGATGCAATCATACCTGACAGGTCAATGGGTAGAGGTCAGACAAAGTCCAGTCTCCTGGTCCTCCAGGTTGGGGGTCGATTTGAGCTGGCAACTCAATCGGCAAAATCAGTGGAAGAATAATTGATCCAAGCAAATGGGCTTCCACTAAGCCATCCCGCTGCCTTGCGGATAGGTTCTTGTTAGAACTAAAGGCTTTGGATGAGGACCCTAATCGTTCTCCTGCTTTATGGCTGGAAACCCTAGAAGTACCCGTCCAACATCTTCCATGAACTGCACGAATACAAAGAATTCCATACTGCATGGGTCGTCGCGCAGGATAATCAGGACCGCGCTGCCCATTGCATCGAGCGGGGTGGGTAGTGATAAGTGAGCTACTGCTCAGAGTTCCCTCTCTTTTATTCAACCTTTGTCTTCTGTCCCTAACCATCCCTCTTTGCCCCATCTATCCACCCATAATGCTCCCATTGATAACACGGTCGATACTCGCAACGATTCACTGTCAAATAGTGTCGGGAATAATCCTCTGTCTGGTAACTCACATTTTCTCAAGCCCCGTCAGCCTCTGAATCTCGGCTCCTTCAACGTGCGTACACTCATGAGGGCCGGTCAGCAGGCTAGCCTAGTCCTCATAGTAGATTATCTGAAGATTGATGTCTGCTGCTTAAGTGAAACGCGTATACAGGATTCGAGTAGTGTAATTCAACTAACTGCTCCTGGTATCTCATCGAGGTATTTCCTGCGCACCTCAAGAGACGAAGCAGCTAGAGCTGTGGGTCAACGTGGTGTAAGAATTATCTTGACTGACAAGGCTGAGGCTGCCCTTTTTGACCGGATTCCTGTTAACAGTCGTTTATGTGCTGTGAGACTCCAAGGGTCAGTTGGCGTTCGAAAGGATAGTTGTGTTAAGCGCAATTTGTTTGTGATCTCGGCGTACGCCCAAACGGACTGCAGCTCAGACTTGCAGAAAGATGAGTTCTATGATGCACTCGCCACCCTCGTTAGCAGCAGTAAGGGTTCTGACATTGTAGTGCTAGCTGGTGACTTCAATGCACAAGTTGGCAAACTTAGTGTGTCAGAAGCCTGTTTAGGTGGGCGTTGTGCTTTACCTGCTGAGCGTATAGATAACGGGGATAGACTTCTCCAGTTTTGTGCAGACAATCGATTGTCCTTGTCTAGCATCAATTTCCGACACAGCTCGCGTCGCACAGCGACATGGCGCTCTAACTCTACAGGTACTTTGAGTCAAATTGATCATATCGCCGTAAGCTACCGGTGGTGCAGTTCTGTTCAGAACTGTAGATCTTACTGGTCCACATACGTAGAGTCGGACCATGCATTAGTTTTAATGCGATTATCTCTCCAGCTCCATGGTCATCGTCGCAAACCGCAAACCCGATTAGCCGTGCAACGTTTGTGAGACCCAGAAGTACGCACCCGGTATGAACAGAAGTTAGAACATGAGCTTGGACCTACGACGAACAGTAATGTAGATGAGCACTGGGCTCATCAAACAGGCGATGCACGTTGCAGCAGGTTTCGCCTGTGGTCCTAGATCCGATGTCCATCAAAGACACTGGATCTCGCAAGAGTCGCTGAGTATAATGGAGCAAAAGCGTCAGCTCTCGAACCGTAAGGAGATGAATAAGATGCGGTGAAAGCTGCAAAGACAAGTTACGAAAAGCCTTAAGAATGATCGCGAAAATTGGTGGGTCAAGGTAGCCGAAGAAATGGAAATAGCAGCTGCTTCAGGTAACAGTCAAAGACTGTTCAAACTTATTCGTGACAAGGGTGGACAGCGCACCAAGGTCAGTGAAACGATTTGGGATAGGAATGGAGAACCCATCCATAGCAAACAGCAAAGGGTTGGCCGATGGGCCGAGTACTTCAAGGAATAGTTTAGCTGGCCGCACACTAGCGTAGTTACTCCCGTGTCAATAACTGCGACTCCTTGGGTGGTATCACTTGAGCCCCCATCGGAAGTAGAAGTAGAGTCATGCATTCGGTTACTAAAGCGAGGGAAAGCGGCAGGTCCTGACGAACTTCCTCCAGTTCTTTTCAAACTGGGTGGTGAGGCGTTGATAAAATCACTTACCGCCTTGCTCCGTGACATTTGGAACGAGGAGCGTATTCCGTTAATATGGAGTGAGTCATTGATTGTTCCCATCTTCAAGAAGGAAATACGCAATGACTGCAGTAATCATCGTGGGATTAGCTTAATTCCGATAGTCACCAAAGTATTAGTCTCAATTCTACTGCACCGTCTTACACCAGCTCGCGAGAGGAATGCCCACGAACTGCAGGCTGGATTCCGCCCAGGTCGAGGATGCATCGACCAGATTTCTACTCTTCGCCGACTACTTGAAAAGCGTCACACGCACCGCCGACCGACAATAATGGTTTTCTTAGACCTGAAAGGCGCCTTCGACTCAGTTGATCGAACATCGCTTTTCAGTGTTCTTCATCGAAAAGGTATGCCACAGAAGTTCATGAACCTACTGAGATCATTGTATTCTCCTACTTCTGGCCGCGTTAGATTATATGGTGAAATATCCGGTCGGTTCGAAATGACCAGCGGTGTTCGACAGGGATGTCCCATGTCTCCATTCCTGTTCAACTTCGTCATGGACGAAATAATGGACAGTGCGCAGCAAAATCTTCAGGATGTAGGCGTCGAACTAGGAAATAGTGAAAAGCTATGTAACCTAGATTACGCGGACGACGTTGTCTGCTTGTTCAAATCCGCGGAACATGCTCAACGTGCACTAGATACTCTCGCAAGAGCTGTAGCTCTATTCGGCATGCGCTTTGCACCTTCAAAGTGTAAGGTGATGTTACAAGACTGGACGTCAACGATTTCGAGGTTGATGCTCGATGAGGAGGTGCTGTCAGTTGTCGACCACTTCACCTACCTCGGTGGCAGCGTGACGACAGATGGGAGCACAGTAGTAGAGGTGAGTACGCGGATATCCAAGGCTCGATCAGCGTACACTGGACTGAAGCACTTGTGGCGGCGACCTGATATTTCACTGAAGTTCAAAGGTCGTGTATACTGTGCTGCAGTACGTTCAGTTTTGCTGTATGGTTGCGAAACTTGGAGTCTGCGTGCTGAAGATATTCGTCGTCTTGAGGTTTTCGACCATCGATGTTTACGTAGTATCGCTAGGATTGGGTGGAATAACCGAGTAAGCAACGATGAGGTCAGAAAGCGAGTATTGGGTACTATTTCAGAGAACGTTCTGTCACAGCGTATCCAGATTAGTAGACTTCGTTGGTTGGGACACGTGTTACTTATGGCAAACACACGTCTATCGTACCGTGTCCTATTCTGCGCCCTTCCTAGGAGGTGGAAAAAACCACGTGGAGATCAATAGATGACGTGACAACGAGGAATGAGAAAATGTACAGCAGACTTAGGAAAAGTAGGTGCTTCACGTCTTCGTGGTTGGGGTCCAAAAGATCCTCAACCAGTTGGCTGGAGACACTGAAGGATATGGCTGCGAACCGCGAACAGTGGCGATCGTGTTGTTACTTTCTATCGAATCAGAATGACTGGTCGATGTGCGTTTGTACAGTTAGACTGTGTACTTCGTGTGTTGGCTACTAGGGCATTCTTTCCTTTTCCCATCCGTGTAGGTCCAGTCCCTGTCCATCTTGTATATTCATACTTTCTAATTCAGCGTGCAACATGGTGAGAAAGGCAGTGGTCAGTGGGGCTTGCCCTACTGTTTAACGCTGTACGATGATGATGATGATGATATTTCAGATTCCAAAATTCTCAATGTGATAACTCTGAGCTGCAGAAGATTTGAATTACGCATGGCATCATTAATTACACAATGTTAGCGCCAGAAATTTGTTCATTCGGAAAGTCACTCCCTTGAATGATTTGTAAAACATTTGAGAAAGTAAACAGTTATATTGAAACGGGTTCTGTCGTGAACCAACACAGTGTGTCAACATTTGTATACTTCAACGAACACTCTGACGATGCTGTGGCTATCGAACACACACAGTTCACTGAAGCATTTGAGAAATCCCCCTCTCGGATAATCCTAATATAGAAACGTGCGAGACCCCGAGGCCAAAACAAATAATTACACTTCGGAAATCATGGTGGAGGTGAGCACATAATGAACTGAACGCGATAAGGAACCAAAGTTTCATGACAATACCAACTACCAGATTGGGACGTGGGAAACTAACATGGAAGATCAAGAAGCTGCATTGCGCACAAATCCCGCAAGTTTCAGAACAGAAACTGCCCAAAAGCTTGGCTTTCTATGCTACCCCGGTCAAGCGACACACCTATTTCATATCGTACCGTTACGTATGGTGATGTGAAAAGGTATCGTTTTCCACAATCGCAAGCTTTTGGCCCAATGATTTTAATGGAAATTGTGACGGGGATTTGTCGGCGGCGTTATGTAATACTGCTCTCTTACAGACCAAGTTCGTGAAAGTTAACTGCAATCGGCTGGACGAAATGACTGGAGAGCGTGGACGTCGCATCAACGAGGCTGCTCAGACTGTACAAACCTTACTTGGTAACGTTCTGATGCCTTTTCTATTCCTCAGACCTGGAGTATTTTTAAATCCCCCAAGTAGTGCATTATTTCATGGAAGTGGTGTGGTATCGCATCTGGCTGGTTATTATTTGTCTAGGAAACACAGTTGTAAAAATTCCAGCTATGATCGCATTCTCTCATCTTCCGATTTTTCACTACTGGGAATCCTGATTGACATATAGATCAAGTAGCGGATTTCTGTAGGTCGTTTCGAACGTGAAGCCTCTGTTGTCATTTGTCGTCCATCATAGGAGTCGGCAACTACGCAGTCAATGGGTTGTCACTTACAAAAACAGGGACGGAACGGTGCTAATATCATGAAGTGGTGAAGTTAAACGTGGACAGCCTGGTGGTTAGGTGTTCGACTCTCACAATCGTCCGCTGTGAGTTCGCGTCCCAGTGGGGGGGGGGGGGGGGGGCTCGCTCGGTGTACACTGCTGACGATGAAACAGCGGTTCATTGCTTCCGTGGTTTTCAGTGGTGAGTCAAGCTTTTCTACTGCATGATCAATCATTTTCTAATCAAATCCAGTCTCCCACTCCGGAAATTTAAATATATACTGAGAAAAAAATCGCTTCTTGCATATTCTATCAAACCTCTGTGTTGTATCACATATTTCATCCTTTTCAAAGATTCCTGCCACCGCAAGGATGAATTCACTTCGGGTAAACACTGAGGTTCGGTGTATTTGTCGTTCGTGCGCGCATCAGCAGCCTGGGCTAGCCCGATGGCTTAGTGATACGCAGTCTGATGCTGACTGGACCGCAAACGCCAGACCGGCTGAATTAACAGACTAATCGATGCATCGACGACGGTGCACGCACGGTCAGGTAGCGCGCATGCCCGCTCGGGCAAAAAGCCTCCATCTGCGTGTTGGATAGCGCTGCAGTGCTGCGTCTCGCCTGGGTCTCGCCTTATGGTCTAATCAATAGGCAATGCCGGGTGCTAAGGCGTCGGGCTGAACACGCACCAGGCTTGCTTGTGTAATGGTGCGTCACAATAGGCCCGTGTGTGTGTGTGTGTGTGTGTGTGTATGTGCTTCTTGAAGTTGATGTTGTGCAGCCAGCCATGTACTGGAATGAACTGAGGAACGCTCACAATATTGCGTGTGTGTGTGTGTGTGTGTTTGTGTAAGACCGCGCACCATGTGTCGTGGGGTAATGATAATGATGGCACGAACACATATTCGAGCTCGCGTCTGTGATTGTGTGTTCCTGGGCCCAGTAATACGGTTGGTATGTGAACACTGATTATCATGGAAGCACGCAGCCAGCGCTGATGCATGTACGGACACACATTTTTGGCCCGGCAACAACTTCGGTTTCATTTGCTTGACACGACAAGACGTGACGAGTGGGGTGTGTGTGCTCACAGACCGGTAGATCATTTCGAGGTGGGGCAGCAGTTGAGAGCAAAAGATGTGAGGTCGGTATGGCCTTAGATAATTCTTTGACCATGCGGTGGAGCTTTGGCTTGGCGACACCTGATCGAATCTGACATTCGACCAGACAGCTGACAGCTTAGGCTTTCATATTAGGGCCGACTTGATGAAACTATTCCATTGATTTATTAGTACAACAATGATGATTCAATCATGCTATTAGGAATAAAAGTGTTTGTTATTTATGATAGCTAGTATTTGTGTGCAGGACAGTCTCTGATTCGGATTTGATTCATTTGATGCTAAACTGTATCGGATGCTGAACTTATCCTCGTGCTGAATGTTTACAGAGAAGAAATAATTCAATATGACTGAGTGGTGGCCGATATTTCCCAGTTTAAGTACTTTGTCTCGTAATCTCATTCAACACACGGATCGGAAGTTGTCTTGTTTATGTTATGTTTCACATTGACAGAAAACTGTCTTTATTTGCTTGATTATATTGGCAAAACGAGGCATACAGACTCGTAGATGGGACTGACTCAGCACGATCTAGGGCAACCAGCAAGATAGCTCACGTGAGCGACTACCGATCAAGTCGTCAACGGGAGCACTCGATCCAACCGAACGGAAACAGTGTGCAAAAGGATCAAGCTAATGGCCGCAGGCACCTGACCACAACGGAGCCGAAGTACTCGGGGAGCCGGAGAATCGATGTTGTTACAGCGCGGTCTGGAAAAAAGACTGTATAAACGGTTGCACGTGTTTTATCGAATCGACTTGCCTGGTTGATGGAATACAGGTGTTCCTCACTCGTCTTACTTCCTTCCTTACACTAATACTTCGAAAGTAAACAAACAAGTGATGCTATCAGACTCAAAACAAATAAAAAGTTTGAAGTCTGAATTCGTCACCAACTTGCATGCATGAGCATCGTGTGTAGGGGACTTGTTTTAGTCTTAATCAAATTTTGTCTACTTTAAAGGACCTCCCAGCTGGTAGTCTAAAGTCTTGGGTTGAAGAGAACAAAGACTAACAACTATAATCCGAAAGACACCTAAACAGTCTTTACAAGGTGTATTATTGACTTGCTTCTTGGTCGACAACTGTGTAAATTCAGCCAGCAAACGAAATTTTTGCTTTACGTATGGGATTTTTAAGAAAGCGATGATCTACCTGGGAAATATTTGATCAATTTTAGGACAGTATCCAACGTCGCGAGGGTATGTTTAACTGTAATATTACTGCATCACAATTCCAACTTCCCCTCCTGAAATCTAGACGAGTGGTTAACCTGTGGCTTTTTTATTCCAAGTTTTTTCTCTCCGTTGGACAATTTGTCTAATACAAGTATTCAGCATTGGACCATCAGTTAAAGTAGTGGCCTGGGACAATTCGCTGATTTCGAAAATCTCATTTGTATCAATATACAGATGAGAGAGAGAGAGAGACGGGGATATTAGATTGCTTGCTACGAATTTTATTCAAGCTACAGCCTCATGGCCGACGCATCCGATTTATTTTCCATGATCTTTTTAAGAAACACGTCAGCGAGGATATTCCTTAACCTCTATCTTGACGCGGATGCATAGGATACTATACAGCGTCCTTGGTGAGTATAAATTAATCACACAAATTGCAGAACGGGTGTATTTTGTAGCATCTACCCAAATACAAACCCCGTCTCATCGATCACTGCTGCAGTTCAGAGTTTCAGTTACGCTGGATCTTTCCAGGCATTGTCGATCAAGCTTCCAGAGATCCCAGTATGACCCGCAATGTCTGCGTTGACGCTACTTAGTCGTTATCCCACGCAATTGTTTAGCTAGCAAAATTTAATAATGTTACAAAGAGCCTGAATCTTATAGATAATGGGAAATACACCCGCATTTTTCTCGAAAAGAAGTTCAACAAAGTGCATCATTCAATACTCACATGTGTTATTAGAGCATGCCACTAGCCAAACCGCTGTAGTTCAGCTGGTAGACTCGGGAATCGAAAGGTTCGATTCCGATTGGTGGCGTCAAAATTTCGGATGAGAAAAATTCAGGTAAAGTTTGCAAGCGTTAACACAGAATAAAAACCGATCTTTTTCTCCGTAACAAATAGTTACGTAAACCGAAATGTTGTGCGTTCGCTTCGCACATTATATGCCTTCTCTTCTTATGCACCAGTCAAATCAAATCGAATTAGGCGGTGCATTGATCCGGCAAGCCCCTTATCTTTGGGCGTGGTGTTTAGATTGCGGAAGCCATCGTTATGATTCACGGTGCAGGTGACAAAATGATTGCCATCTAAGCTTCGGTCTCAACAATCCGTTGCGTACGTGAACCATAATTATGAGCTGCACACACCGCAGTATTGAAAGTTGTTACCAGTGATTTGAGTAGCATTCATCCTGTGAATTTTTATCCAACCAGAAATATTCACGTTGTCATTGAAAGCCAACTAATTATCTAACGTAAATAAGGATCCGTAAACGTGGACTTTTAGGACAATGAGGCAGATAGACAGAAACTCACTCCATACATGCGTTCTACCAGAGCGACCGCTTTGTCTGTGTGTGAAGCATCTGCAGGAGTGGTTTCTTTGTGCTAAAAACGACCAGTAAAAAAACGAAACTTTATTGTAAAATCTTACTCTTGGAATAAGTGATGGAAGAATAGCCCCGAACAAAGTTGTGGAATAATACCAATACAAATGTAGTACTGGTCGAATAAGATAAGAGTGAAAAAAATATTGAATCACCGTGTTTTAATTTGCTAAAATTGTCGAATGCAAACCCCGAATTTCGTACTATCAAGGACGATCGAGCTGCTACCAAAGCCGCCGAACTGTCGTCTCACAGGTCATCACCGCTGATGGACATGATGTTCGTTGTTTCAGTAAAACCTTTCTGTGTTGCTTGGTAAGGATAAATGACAGCACAGTGACTTCGTTGCAAAAACCCGTAGCAAGTATTGTTCCCGCTGTCATTGTCATTTCCGGGTTTTCCGCGTGTAGGCTTCAAGTCATGTTGGTTTTTTCTCTCTTCTTCTCTACTGCACGAAAAAACTGCCTCTCAAATGAATGGTTCGATGTGTCTGGAAGGTGCGCGGTGTCACTTTCGTTGTCGGCAATGGATTGTCCTCTTAATTAGACAAGTCATACAGGGAGTGGATTATCCTGAACTGTGACATTTTTTCAAGTCGGGTAATTTAGACATATTGACTGACTGTTTATTTGCATGTTGTGCTTGCGTATCGGTGCACCGGAAGGGACATACCCCATGGTGTAAAGGCTCACTACATTGTCACGGATGGCCAGAAATTGTGACCCTGAAACTTGGAGTGGAGAATCACACTAGGACCACTGGATATAGGCCAGCCTCGATAACCAGCCAGACGATAGTAAGTTATTGTGTATAACCAATATGACCGGCGTTGTCCGGATTCGAATCTCTTTCCTCAGAGGGGATAAAAGCTTATTTTCAACGAACACCAAAAGACTAATCTGAACTTTTGATGAGAACTGGCTGGTGGTAGTAGAATTTATGAATTCAGGAGCACTTGCTTGTTCCGAAAGGCAAAAATAGCCGCGCGCAAATAATCGGCCAAAGTCAATCTGATTTTGAGATTCACAACTCGTACTATTGTGTTGAATGAGAATCTACTCCCCCCCCCCCCAAAGTGGACCTCCGGGAAAACCACGTGACTGATCAGTCAAATCCCAATTCCGTATCGATGCATTCTCTGCACTGTCCAGCTGTTCAAATATTGTGGTACATATCAGAAAACGGGTCTGCTTCATCAGGATACGAAGTATGGGCCAGAACATAACATATGGCAATATTTTCGAAGAAAAAAAGACGATGTTTAAGTACAACACTGGGAAAAAACAACAAATGACACCGAAAATAAAATCCAGTGACCAGGTCAAAAACGAACAATTCACGCAGTTTGTCAATTCAAGTAATTTGCAATTTTTTCAGATATACCATTAGTTATCGTGTTACCGTCACCTGTTTAGATCTGTCCTAGTTCCTTTGAATCAGATAGTTAATCTTTACGTAACACACGAGGTAATCGAACCGACCAACTCCCCGAAAGTCAAATCTAATTTGTCTACATAATCAATCACATAATCCAAGCCATCTTCATGAGTGCACTCATAGTTCGCTGGTTGAATACAGCACTATAGATGCAATACGGTCGATCGACTGGGGTTTCGTGTACTGTGCTGTTAGCCGACGCAGAGAAAAATACCCAACGATGATGTGATTCGCTGAGTAGCGTACACGCCGAATTCAAAATGTTTTGGGGTACAGTGTTCGTTAACCCACAATAGCATAAACAATACCGTGTATTCTGATAGCAAAATTTTCACATTCCTAACATTTCCTCGAACTACCCTTGGTTCTTTCATGTCAATCAGATGGTGTACGTGTGTTTTGTATCACAAATTGTCACCTCAATATTTTATTTTCTAATTCTTCAAAAGTCAGGCATCCGACACAGTCAAGTAATATTGTTTCTCCCTCCTTACTGATAAGCCAGATCTGGGTGAAACTAGTCGCGGACATGTGAAAAATTGACGCGTTGCCCGGATCACGTGGTTTGATGCTAACGATGCGATTCCGATACGTTCCGCTACATTTGTTGAACAGGAAATGCCAGAGATTTGGCAGCGCGTGCCACACAGTTTGCATCCCAATTTACCTTTGTGAATTTTCACATATTCCGCATCTTTGGGCTTGGTGTTTACGGGTCAAACTTGTTGACGAGTTCATTTCAATCGGAGGAATGATGCATTTGCTGTACTGACATCACACTTGGCTACCGGAAACTTAAGAAAACCACTGACTTAAGCCAAGTGTTCTCATGCGTCCTGGTAGCTCTAGGAAGATGATTCATCTGCCCTCGAACCATCTCCACTTATTGATACGAAGTCCAGCGCTTTTATAAGATATGCGTTCATCATAACCAAAACCATGCACAAAAACTCATTGGTCTGCTGATAGACTAAAACGGTCAGTTTAGCTGGTTTGTCTGGTTGCATCCGAATTGGTTGATTAGGCTTTGGTCAGTTCAGACGAATATTAACCAATGATTGGTCCATTGATCGCTTGACTGGCTCCACTCTTGTCGGCTACTCTGGTCCACCGATCACGTGCTGTCTGCTTCACTGCCTCCGACCTTGATTCTGGATGGGCGGCTGCAAATTGTCTGACCAGTGAACTAGGCCGTCTATTGGCATTGCCCCGGGCCCATTACCTCACATCAAGGACATCAATATAAGTGTGAGAGTCATTTTCGCTGAGAAATTTGACAGCTACAAGAGAATAAATAATGTCAGGTGTTTTGGTCCCACCACTTTCGAAAGATGGTGGTCAAGGGAATAAGTTGATTATCAGAGTCAAAGCTCGTCCAGCTCGGCAAGTTATTCAGTGCTAAGGGTATATGGTAAACAACGCTTGAGAAGTCAGCGTCGACGCCCCAAACACCAATGAAATGCAGTGTTGGTCATCATCAATCGAACACACCAACTGATTGCTAACTGGAGGCGATAGGATGTCGAAAAGTTCAACAGAGAAGCTCATCTGGATTATTAGCTCCACGTTGTTCTAAGCAGCCTAATACTTCAGGGCTTTTTTCCGTTGACAACGGTAATTATTGATCTACCGGAAACACTGCGCTCTGAACTGTGAGTGTTCAGGTATTGGGATTGCTGTGGAGTGCCTCATCATGCGGTATTAGGATCCACTCAAAATTGTAAATCATCAGAAACACTGGACAGCTCTTTCATCTGACTTCTTCGTATTGGTCAGAAGTAGCGGAATAGCTTGTATCTACCGAGTCCCAATTTAGGACTTGAACCACGAAAATCGGATTGTGACTCAAATGAACATGCACATAACTGATAGTCCCGTCAGTAAGGTCACGCAAGTACTTGACTTGAATAAAATTGTTTAGGGTAAGATGTGTTGTGTCGCCGTAAAGAGGAACTGCTTCCCTGTAGGTATATCATGTAGACTGAATTCATGTGACCCAACACTAAGAACTATATATATATCTTTATTAGGATTTAATTCGAATATATATATATATATATATATATATATATATATATATATATATATATATATATTGATAGTAAGCAGTAAGTTGACGTGTGGACAAATTTCCCCGGAAGCACACGACCGGTTTCGCGGTTGTTGCCGCTCATCAGGTATGCGTACCCGGTACTCCTCTGCCCACTCGTCTTCATACTTGTACACTTCGATGTTATATGTTCACTAGAACCTAATTTGAATCGTCTGGAGTGTGAATGGATACTCTTCATTGAAGAGCCCACAAATGAATCACAACTGTGATTTCTCATAGTTATTCGTGTTTGGGTCACTGCTAACCCAACGAACATCGAGGCTGCATGTGCAAGCGCTCATATTGATAGTAAGTAGTATGTTAACATGTGGACAAAATTTCCCAGGAAGCACACGACCGGGGAAATTTTGTCCATATATATATATATATATATATATATATATATATATATATATATATATATATATCACGCTACTGGATATACTTATGATGATTCAAAAATATATGGGAGCAACACGGTTTTTCATGTCGTGTGATCTGAGCTGTAAGGTTCTAATTCTTCACGCGTGTTTCAGACATGGTAATTAGGTCATAAAAACACGTACAGATTGTAATGACTGACAACATGTCCAACATCATTCAAAACTATAAAGTGTTATATATCTAGCACACACACCGAGGAATTTGGTTGCCACAATCTGATTGCATTGCAACCCGTATGCTGACATTCATGCGGAAAGATGGTTTTAATCCTGAGCCACTCTACTGAATAAAACCGAAAGGTTCTCAAGAAATATAATAGTAACTCACAGTCATAAGTCGTTGTCCTGCCAAATGTTTACATAAGTAGTACAAGTTTTTTGTATCCCGAAATATGTCCAAAATATCGATAACTTCTCGTGCATTGGCCTGGGATGGATTCCGGAAAATGAAAGAGACAAAAGGTTTATGTAATACTTAAAGTCGACCTACTAATCATAACAACGAAAATGACAACAACGATACTTTAGGTTCTACGCGAATGTTCCAAAGGTAACGAGACAACACAAAAACAATTCAGGACAGGAATTTGAACACCAGCAGAAGAATTAGTACCTCTTCCGTGGGTTTGAAACAAAATACAGAGAATCATGCAGACCACTTGTACGTTCTTGTTTCTAACGTACAACGAAAAATGGCAACAGATCAGCTTTTCAATCGTTCATTGCTTTGCGCCGATCAGCCATCGATCAACAACATCATAAAAACGATGTGTGATTACCGGGACAAAAGGCTTTGTCCAAATTCCACACGCGTCATATCAATCTGTCAGAGTGGATTAAGAATTAGGGATTATTTGTCAACTGAATAGAACGTTGGAAAAATAAGAATAAAATCACATAAATTTATGTGTTTTTGTAGCCCTTTCATTTATAGTTTTCATAAACACAATGATCATAAGCTGCTTCGTTGGCATAGTCATGTAATTCGTATATTGCCCAACGGTTTGAACTAGGATGCCATCTCTAAACTTTACGAGAGAGAGAGAAAAGACGCAAAGGTCGTTTTCGGGTTATTGTAAGCATGAAGCTTGTTAGAGGTCGCTCATCATGCTTGATGCAATGAGGGAGCCAAAGTTCCCGAAACGATAAACAGACTACTGAAATTATGATGGGTTCGAAAGCAATTCAACTGCACAGGTACTAACATATTTACCCAGTCCTGTAAACCATTATTTGACGGATGAGTATCTCTTCAATGTCCTACTTACAGCGTGACCCTCTTGGAATCGTATACTTGAGGTTTCTCTATTATCGAATAAAGAAAATGCTCAACTCTACCTGGTGTGACAAGTCTGAAATCGTTTATTCGTACTCAATGGACAGTCCTGATTGTTTAGGTACGCAGTGCAATCCTAAATTTTATCGCCATAGCAGCACAATCATAACAAACCCTTACGTAGTTCCATTTTGCACATAGAACGCTATTTCATCTTCCTATGATTCTTTTTGTCTGTTATTGTTTCTTTGTTAGATGACAGTTTGCACACCATAGTAGGCTATTTCAATCATGCTTCAACCCAACCCCTCATTGCGTTCCATCTAACTGATCTTTGTGTTCCTCTAACCAGGAGCAACTCTGTTTCAGACAGGATCATCACAAACCATCTTCAGTTATTCTTCCCTAAGTTGTGCGCACCTGTTTCAACCAGTGACCACTGCTTCTTTCTGTTGAGGCATAAGATATACTCCCGGTCAGCTTTACACTCTTTCAGACAAACCAGCCAAATCAAAATCCGTCTTCGAAATTCCCGATACGACAACATTATTCAACTACGAAAGTCCCTTGTTCATGCATCTTCCTGGTTTTCCTTCCAGCCGTCACTAAGTAGTGATTTCAAACTTTTCGTAGGGACGGTCAATTTAATTCTCCACATGTGCTGCCCCTTAGAAGTCCTCTTTCTATGTAACGACCGTTCTACTCTTACTCCTACGTTGAAATCCTTAAGAAGACGGAAGGAATATTTCTACAAAGCACGGGATAATTCTAAAGTAAAATACATTTCTCTTTTGACAAAGTAAAGAGACGAAACGCACTGACCCGCTGTATGCTAGACAAATCCTATGCAGCCATAACAGTAACCGACTATGACAAGGCATTCGTCTGCTGTGTGGAAAGAGAACGAAACAAGTGAAATTTTCCACAGGACGTTCACAGTATCAACAGTGCATTCATCTACCCACCAAATGACTCTCCGATTTTATTCATTCCAGAAGGTGGCGCACACATAACCCGATTCTCTACGAAAGCGTATTTAAGCCTCTTCTTACCCCGAAGATAACCTCAGGTATTGGTCCTCTTGGCCTGTCATCATCACTTTTTGGGACTCGGTCCTGTTGCTCTGACCGATATATTCACTTCTATCTTAAACGAATCTTTGTGCTCGTATTCTATTTCAAACTGCTGAAGACCAGTCATTATTGTTCCTATACCCAAACCTTGTAATTCTGGTGTCCCAGCTAATCGCTTTAGTTCCATTGCTCCAACTTCATCTGACCTTAAACTTACAGAGCGTGCTATTCCTAAACATCTGAATGATTCTATAAACTGTCCCGACGACCCTTCACAGTTTGCCTATAAACCGAACAGACCAACTCTGGATGCTATCCCTTTCTTGGTCCACCATATCACCAAATCCTTGGATGGATCAGCGAAGTCTGTGAGATGCGCTTTCCTAGACTTCTCATCCGCTTTTGATTCCATTACGCGGTCTCTCCTCCTTCGTAAAATGGAAGCTTTCGGCCGTATCACACCTTTACTAGTATGGTTGTCCGATTATTTTACTAACAGAACTCAGTTCACACGACTAGGTTAAAAATTTCCAAGCCCTTGGTGAACGATTTAGGAGTGCCTCGGGGAGCTACCCTTTCCACCTACCTATTTTCCACCTACATTAGTGACCTCCGGTCTAGTTCCCCGGCACATTTATTTAAATATGCCGATGATATGGGCCTTTGTCAAGGTGTTTTTGTACCCCAGTATTTCGATGACCTTTGAGTAATCTATCCCATGTCTATGATTTCTCTGTTCTATCCGGTTTAACTTTAAATTTGTCCAAATGCTTTGAGTGCATCTATACCCTTTCTCGATCGGCTTATCCCGCTGATCCATCTGTGATTTCCACAAAACCACTAGCTAGAGTGGGTTCTGTCAAATACTTAGGAATTACTATCGACGCATATTTGAAGTGGTCATCTCACATTTCAAACTGTGTGAACAAACTAAGTCGGCTTTCCCGCCAAATCCCAAAGCTTGGCATTTTAACGATAAACAAAGTGCTACTTTCCTTTGTCGTTTATCAGTGTCGTTTGTCCTGTTCTACTTTACTATTGCCCTGTTATTTTTGCTGGTCTACTGAGGAAAGATTTTAAAATTCTTCCCCGAGACTTATCTGTTATCAGTCGGGTATCTTTCATACCCTTAACTGAACTATCTGCTCAGCTGTGCGAACTACACCAGGTCGCATGTGAGAAGTTCGCTCGCAAAATCCTTGCAGACAGCACTCACCCTTTATACAATGATCTATCCAAATGTAACTCTCTTGCTTCTTTACGCGCTCTCGTTCTCGATCCATACCCTCTCGTATTAGCATCTACAAAAACTCTACCCTTTCATATCTGGCCCGAATCCTCACAAACCGGCCACGAGTATCGGCAGAATTTCTTGGCAATTTTGATACGTAATAGTTTTTTTCATCCCACTGATTCGGTAAGGTGCCAAGTGTAAGTCTTTTTTGACTGAAATGCGGACGTCTATCTAACCAAAAGTCTGATCAACTACAAATCCAAACTTTCATGTTCGCTTTTGTACGTCGCTAATTAAGTCGTCCAACGGTCATCATGGTGGACTCTAGGCCCGGCTGACCCCCGGGAAGGGGGGGGGGGGGGGTTCGTATCCTGCTTCTACCTCCAGTCACGTTTCCCGTACGGGAGCCTCCGATTGGCCTCGAACCTCTTCCTGAAATACTGTGCCAATGTTACACGTTAAAATGGAGTAAATATAAGTGAAAGGAATGAAAGATGCACGCTCAAAACACAATAAAGACATCTGAAAGCTGGAACGTTGAGTCAACAAATCACCAAGTAAGCCAGACTCAGTGGCATGTGGGACGACGAGTAAGGTGTCTATCATGAGAATCTGCCAAAACCGATCACTCGTCCCCGGCTCCTGGGTGATATTTCTGTGTTCCTATTGTACATCAGCCACCTCGTCATTGAGACCATGACCGTTTCTGCTCAGAGTGAGAAATGACTGAAGCTGAGAAACATAAGCAAGAATTTCATCACCATGCTTACACGCTAGTGCAATAGAAGTGACGTGCCTCACACCCATCGGGCACTACTACTTCCTCGAGGAGAACCCCCAAGCTTGCAGTGCCCAGTCATAATAAGACCCCGATTAGTCACACGTTGTGCAGTACTGTCTACCATCAATACTGTCTAGCAGTGGGCACGGATTTCGTGCCTCGTGCTTCAATCTCAGCAATTTGATGTATGTTCCCCAGTCTCTTGTCGCACATCAGACTTTATTATATCAAATGCCACGGAGCTGGCTCATAATCCGAATAATTAGTGATCCAGTATACCTGAGTAAAGTACGACTATGTCAGACACAATCCACGCTCTCGAAACTTCTTTACGATGAAGTTCTGCTATTGTTCTATTCACCAATGAGAAACGATTTACATCTGTTTCATAATACTTGCCAGGGATAATCAGTAGTGCATGTCTAACAGATCCAAGCTGGGAATCGAAATCAGGTAGCTTTGCACAATAGTGAGTCCCACATGTTTCATGTAGACTATCCAAACTTATACTGAACCAACAACACGCATAGGATACTGTCATTTTGCCATTGATGCCATCACAATGGTTCTCTTTATTCGGTAATTTCTGCCAGCCGGTTAGATCTTTCGTTGTTCAAATGCATATGCACAAATCGATGCACATGATCACACTCACTCTTAATTTTACATATCACTTCATTAGTTTTTTAATACTCCGAATGTGCATTTGCTCACGTGCTCTGGCTAATACGCTTGAGTACACGCGCCAATGAACACTCGTACTAATCATATCGCGTGTTTTCTCGGTTAAGTGTGAGCAGTCTGTACATCCGTTTTTATAAGGAACCAGCTTGTGCAATAGTTCTTATTGTAGTTCAAACTAGATCGTGATAAATTAGAACTGTACCTGGTACCTACCACAGTGGTATGCTTGTTTTTCACTTGGATGTAATTAGAATCACGAAGTTCTAGACTATGTGGATCAGCAGCTTCTAGTGTTTTCGTGTGCATATACAAACAGTTTGATTTTTCTCTATCCTCCCAACTTAGCTTTTCAGGAAATCAGTCCGAGGCTCTTATACTTCACGGTTTTCGAAATCCATCTAGTCCGTCCGAATGTTCAGTATTTTATTGCCAAACTGGGTCTGATTTGGACAAAAAGCCCTTCGGCGGCCTCCCGACTCATTTCATTCCGCAGAACGTGTGTTACTCGAGGGCATTTGTGTTTGGTCATTTTGCGGAAGATTAGGCAAGGGAAATCTGATCAATTAGTTCAATCAAAAACCGGTTCCTTTCTTCTTTTCTATGTATCCGGGCACAGAGATGAACGGAAAATGTTAATCGCACAGAAAGTTGTTTAACATAATTTAATTGAAAATATATCTTTGTGTACACTGTTCCCCGAGGCACGTAGTGGTTGGACGATAGGTCGAGGTGGCCAGTCCATGACATGACAAAATGGTATAAAACCTTGCCCGGTGAAATTGGCCAAGTAGGACGTGTGAGCTTTTCGGGTTGGGGTCTACGATATCCTGCCTACCAGGTGGCTCGAGACATCTAGTAATATGGCCAGGTGCAGCGGCCAGTGGCCTAGTTACACTCGGTCTCTTTCGTTTTATTTCTGACTTCCGCTTATTATATTATTTTGGAGTTTTTATCACCGTATGCTACCACTTATTCTGTCCTCAACTGAACGATCCTGGGACGAAGAAATAAAAATCAGGGCACAGAAGTCCGAGGTTGATTGTTGTACTGAACTGAATTGTATGGTACAAAAATATCGGAAACAAATACCTGTAATCAATGCTATTAACCATTTTGAGAATGCGTACTATTTTTCTCATTAAATTATCGCTTGCCTAATTCCTAACGAGTCTACATGCGTGTAACTGTAGCCTGGATACTGACGTTCATACCATTATGAATGTCACAAATCTCTCAATAACTCTAATCCATAAAATGCCGGAGGCAGTCGGCATCGCTATTCTGTGAACACAGACAACAAGAGAAAAAACCACAGCCCTCATGTAACCTGGCAACGAGAGCACTACTATGTGCGGAATGTTAAACAGTTAGCATTCCTGGCGGAGAAGGGCATATTGTATTTGTGATTAGAGCAATGACCCGTTCTCATCCATGACTGTGAGCGCTAACGAGAACTGGTTTATCGGAAATGAAAAAAAAACTGGCAAATCGACTCCAGAAATCGATTCGGTCCTAATGAATGTATCGTTGTCATCACCATCATCAACATCATGATCATCATCTTGATAAGCACTGGAACATAAAAACCATTTGAACAAACGTGTCAGGAAACAAACAGTGCGAGAGGAATTCCTTTCTTATGCTCTCGCAAGTCGCTTACGCAAAAAGTGGAGCAATTTAAGTAATCGAAATGAGTTCTATTCAGATTTGACGTCAAATGAGTTTCTTTGTTTGTGTTTTTGTACGTGTTTACACGTGCTACATCCTCTTGGTGACGAACATCGATTACGGATGTAATATAGAGGGTTATGTCAAACCCGTTCCGTGTTCAAAAGAGCATATCACTCAATCTTCACCTAACATGGATACAGGCAGTCATTTCCAACTAGACACATACACACACACGCGCGCGGGGAGCTGAGTTCTGTTAAAATAATTTTACTATCCCACATTGTCTCACATTTTTGCCCTATGTTATGCGTACGTGTAAGTTACTTTGAAGTCATTCTCAGCTGAGATGTGGAATGGTCCAATCACATCCAAAGTGTTTCATCACGACAGCATGACCTAAGCAAATGTGTATCCACAACCTTCACCCGCACAACCATTAACACATAAAATCGACCAGTCGTACATAAATATTCTACAGTATCACATCTTCTCCGATGTCTGAACAATTCTTAGCATGTTTTGTATGGATTAAAACTGGTACTGCGTTGAAATTCTTGTTAGAATTGTACAGTTTCACAATTTTACCCAAGACCCTTGTTGAGGAAATCATGTAGAAACTAAATCTCACTTTTCAAGGTGTATCAAGTATGAAGTTGACTTGATTCGACCTGAATTGGTCACGCAGTTGATAGCTATTTAAGGAAGGAAATGCTCTCTCTGACTTGCTCGTTAAAACTCATCGCAGGATTCGTACGTTCTGATCACAAAAACCGCTGGCTTTTCGTATAATCGATATTTATAGATTCATATTTTGACCTTGGCCATCCAAGATTTTCCAAAAAGTTCAATTCAAGTGAAAATTACACAATGTTTGCTTACCTGTTTCAATAGACTGTTGAGCCATCGCTTAAAAACACGAACTTGAGTTTCTAGTCGCCGTGGATCTGGAAAAAAACCAACAAATGAAGTTTTGTTACACAGAGGGTAGAGACAGGAGTCAGACAAAAGGACAGTTAAAATACTAAAAAGGTTTCCGGAATATCTTGAGCACAAATGGAGTTCAGAGAGTACAGATTTATCATTTCTGTCCCTCACATTTTTCACCATATTTTTGCGCATCCTTTGAAAAGCGGATTACAATGCTTTTTGGCACGTGCTTTAATTTAGCCTATGGTGAAGTCAACCGAAATAGATTTATTTAAAACGATTGTGTTCTTGAGAGCATGCAATCCACAGAGGATTATCGATGCAATTAACAAATTGAAAGACTCTCGATTTCTGTCAGACAATATTCGTAAAAGCAAATGAAAACAAAAATCGAAGCGAAATCAAGATTGCCAAACGAGGAATTGTTTTTCAGGTGTTTGGTTGTTTCCAACTAGAACTAACTTGCTGACATTTGGGAGCTACACGAGATATTTGTTGAAGAAATAGCTTGCTGTTTATTTGGGCATCCGGTCCAAAATAGTCCGTCAGCTTTAGATCATTAAGGTTGGGTTTCTGAATCGTAAATAACTGATCATCGGACGAGATTACAACAGTAGGGCGAACCAGAGCTTTCGGGCCTCACATTACCACCAAAATTAGAAGTTATTGTGATAGTCATAGACTGTGGACCGAAACTGTTTGCTCCTTCCTGGTAGTTGTTCTCGATAAAGTATATTAATCGTTGTATTCGAAGCAACAATTCGCACCTTCAGAGTTGGGTGTGCTGTAAGGTGCCATTTTACCAAAAAATTTCATTTCTACGTACCTATCTGCCCTTCCCACTTTGGATGACACACTGGACGTTAAATGTGCTGACTATGTAGTATTTGGTGAACCTTAACTCAATGATATTGCCTTTCCTATTCTGCAGCAAGGTATCTCGGGCATAGCCCAGTGGTCTTCGAACCACAACCTGGCTTTGAATTCTTCCAAATATGTAGCTTCACTTTCCTCTTTTCTAAAAGATGATAGATGTAAATTTTTTTAGAACTTACTCCAAATGTACATGTTAACGGAAATGACATACTCCGGGCTGCATCGGTAGAGTATCTTGGCGTAATTCTGATGCTATATATGATATTATCTTACCATATTTCCGCCGATTTTGTAAAAGTTAGGAAGCTAACTTTTTATGTGCATCGTCGTAAAAGTTTTCTGCACCGTTATATTTAACTTAACCTTTCTGTAGATGCCTGTATTCTGCCCCATTGGCTTTATGGATCCCCTGTAATCTTTCCTGACTGCTTGCAGAGAATTTTAAACTCATCTCATTCAGGCATATTGCCAGAGTCAGCGGCATACCGAGCGTGTCCCTGTTCGCAGTATCTGGTCTCTCAACGTACCAAAATCTGCTCAAAACTGTCTGGGAAAAATATTATCCGACGCCACACATCCACTTCCCTGCGATAGTATCAAACACTTCTTTAATTCTTCTACTCGGGTTAGTTATAACATCTTATTTGCTCGTACAAAAGCTTACAAAATGTTCTGTTATCTCTTACCTTGTGAGATTCCCTAACATGCTTGATCGAACTATTTCTGACCTGAAGGACATGCTTCCCTAGTTTTTGGTTTTTATTCCCCCATTTGTAATGTCTTGTGACTATATGACAGCTGAATATTCATCTCTCGACATGTATTCGGAATTTACTTGACTTGGGATTGATAGACGAAAGATGGCCGTCGTTCCACAGATACGCATCCTACGTCATATTTCGTGATGTCAGAAATGCATGGTGAAATCAGTCAGCATAAGAGCAGATCTGAGAATTATAGAATGAAATTCGTACGCGACAACGTCACGTGATGTCACGTCGCACCACATTGCACGGAACCTCATTCAATTTGTTTTCGGTGAATTTATTTGTGTGCTTACAGTGAACAAAAGATGAACGACGTCAGTTAGGTTTCCTTTAATTCACCCTTTACAATTAAGGTATCTGCTTTGTTCAGTAATTACTCTGCACGTAATTATGAACAATCGTATCTTCTAAATTTGGTTCAGTGTGTAACTCGATTTCGCATACGGGTAGTTTCAAGGGTGGATGATATCAAAAAACGGTTATAATCTAATAAAAATTGGGTCCAATAATTGCACTTATCATACGTCTCAGGACCCATAAAAGTGATAATAATGAAATTGATTGTCGACTGTAAAAACTGATGTCACACCGCTATTGATTCCGCCATTAATGATTTTTTGCACAACTGACAAGCAGCATTCTCAAATCAAGAGGCGTCAAATTAAAGTCAGAGGTGTGATCCGTTCACTAACTTATAGGATTACGTAAAGCTCAAACAAAAGGTAATCAGATGCAGGCAAAAGAAAAGCAGGAGTCATTATCGTTAAACAAGGCAACCTAATTAAGATCAACAGAGGTGCTGAGGGACAAAGCAAGATGAGACCACGGGTCACCACCACTGCCACGCAAAGTGAGTAACGAGTGTCTTTTGGATGCGAGGTACAAGCTTCACCCGATGAATGATTACGGCCTATGTAAACTTCAGCTTGTTTGGGTTAACAATTCTACCCCTACGGTTCTTTTTGCTCTACTGGAATGGGTTAAAAAAGGGACTGTTTCACACACGTTAATTTGTCGTTGCAATTCAACCACTGACGAATTTGGACACTAAAGTATATTTTCCAAAGTTCTGTTCGTTTTTTAAAGGTGAACGGTGTACATGCTTTAAAAGAACGATAAACACGTCATATGCAGATTAGACTGCATTAATAAATTCCGTGATTGTTTCGACCGAGTACGCAAGTGGTTTTACTGCTGAACTGAATGTAATCATTCAGCATGCAGTACTAACGCTGAGTGAATCATGGAAGCATTCAATACAACTGTCTCATTCTTATGAAGTGCGGTTTTACCAGACTTGACGTTCCGAGTGATTGCATGGAATCGGAATTCAAAGCTTCTAGCTTTTTGTGAGGCTGTGTTGATAAGTAGACTTAGGCCCCCATTGTGTGCACAGAAACTTCTGACCCACAATGTGTGCCTGCCGTGGCGGTAACCAATCAGGTTTACCGAATCGTTTCCTAATTTCTTTCGACACTGTCTATTCCATTGTTTTTCTCTGTACCCCATTCGAACACGAATGCGCATGTTTTACGTATGCGATTGAGAAGATTAAAAGAATTACTTGTGTCTCGCGATTTATGTCTTCTATCTGTTTTGATGAATATTGAAATGATCAAGATGGTAAAAGTCGTCGACCCCGGAGGGACTCGAACCCATGCATGGCCGCCACCGGCGTATGCTCTACCCGCTGAACTACGAAACTTCACCAAGGGACTTCGGACTTTTCACGAAAGGATCGTACAGTTTACCTGCCCAAATAACAGTAGCACATAGCATCCACCATAGTGAACTCAATTTTAATCTGACTGCCTCAAGTAGGATTTCTCTGCGAACCAACCGGTGTCCACAATCTAAATATTGTTCGTCGTGTCATCTTTCGCAGCCAGTTAAAGGCTATCAATACATGAGCATGTTTAGTTTTGAGGTCGGGTTTTGGCAAATCTGACAAACGACTTTTATCACGGGGATCATACCAATATTTCTTTTCAATATAAGAACCTTCATCCGTGTTTGTCGACTGAATCCCTGAGTTGCATGACCGTGAGTCACACACGTTACTCCGAGGCTACGCGGGGTCCCAACGATCTATCCGAAACTATTTCTTATCCCTCTATACTTTGTCCTTCACGTCCCAGTTCTAAACGGATACTAAGAGCCTCATCGAGTCGCAACCGAGAACTTATAATTCAAGGTAAGGATAACAGCTTAGTGATAGGGAAAAATAAAGAACTGGTTCTCAGACCTAAGCATTCTATTTACTTAGCTGCTTTCAAAGTTCGCGCATTTTGAAAAAAATGTGGCAACATGCTGCCCTAATAGAAACTCCTCAGATCTTTTTTATTGTCTCCGAAATAAGCATACAAGACCAGAAATCAGCGATAACATTTCGTTCCCCGATAAAAGCTGGAGTTCTCGCTTCAATATATGAGCTTCGGGTGATTCGCTGTCTAGTACTCGTGGTCAGGCTGGCGTTGACATTTCTCTGAGCATGAGGGGTAATCATGCCCCGCTGAACCAAATCCCTATCAGCAGTCGTCTATGTGCAGTTCGGTTGGACGATTCTGCGCGTGTCAACAACAATAGACCGAAGCATCGATGCTAGTTCATTGTTTTGTGTATGCTCAAACAGAATGTAGCCCTCAAAAGACGATTTATACCATCCCGGGTGGATCTTGGCGGTTTGCGAACCACGGTTTGGGATTACGTTCTAGGAAATGAGGTAGCCCGTAAACTTGATTTTCACATAAATGGACCCGACAACTTCACATCAAATAAAACAAGTTCAGTCTGTCAGTCGCACAATTCGATTCGACATTTCGTTTCCCCTCATATGACTACACACAGCTTAATAGAAGGAAAAATGTTTTCCAAAATAGAAACTGCGTATAGGATTCTGTTGTTGGTGGTTCGTTTGCTTCACGTGTGATACCCTAGCGCCTTTTCCATCTGTCTTTTAGACCCGGTTAAATAACAGTTCCAACTGGTCTGATGCATAGAAGAACATAGGATTTCTTTTGTTTATAAAAGAGACTAAGGTACGAATAAGTAAAGAATCGACCAAATATTTTCATGACCACAAGTGCCGCTAATTATGCTTCCCTCTGAGACACCTGAAGAATTGACACCATTATAGCCATGTGCATTGTTTTCCTTCAGCTAATGGAGACAGGTGTGTGACTGGTTACATCGATAGTATGAAACATCACGTGGTCATCCCTGGGGAGTTTTTCACTGTCCATGGATATGCCTATCTAATATCCTTTACCGTGCCTGGACAGGAGTGTAATTGACGATCCACACACAACGTGAGGTTGCGTATACCAAAAGTGGCTTCCCATCTCGGGTCGAAGGAGAACACGTCAGGTGACTAGTAAGTCACAGTAAGATTTGTCCGGTAGTTTAGAACGCTTTGTAACTCGTGCTCTGTTGCACTTTCTTTCTCAGAGATGCTAACTTATCACAATCCTGAACTATTTTATTCGGATTAACTTATGATCGGATTTTGGCTTTCATGAAAATTCTGAAAGTTTTAGTCAAATCCTTTTCTTAGGATTTTGATTCCTGATCTTGGTGTTTATATAAAAAGCATTTCATCATCAGTGCACATCAGTGACGTTTTTCCCTTTTAGCTTATTTATGCTGGAGCATACCTCATATACTCAAAGATACTGTACTATCAAGGAGAACCGGCAAAATGATCCTGAGAGATTTTGGGGTGAACAACCGTATAAGATCTCAACGGGTCAGGTGTGATAACGAGCTGAATGACAATGGATTACTGTCAACCACTACCAATGTGACCGGTCTCGGAGGCCGGGTTCGAGCCCCGTACCTTGGAGTTGATGTTGACATTTCACCCGGCCCAATACCGGAGTTCAGGTTTGAAGAACTATTCGGTTGGGCGGGGGAAACACTCATGCATCACTATTTCGGTCATTTAATGGAACAAGTATACGTCATGTTAGCGAAACTCCAGCGATCACTGAAATGTGTTAGAACCATTACCCAGATCCACTGTGAACCACTAAAAATACAGATATACAAAAGTCCAATTTGATGACAATCGAGCCCCAGGAAGATCTTAAGTGATTTATTTAGCGTTGGTACTGCTTAATACAATAGTACTCATCAGCCAGTGGTTTAATATGGGGGATAATGTCAATCACACTACCGGTGAGCCAGGAAGTGGAAAAAATAGCTGTCCAATTTCAATTGAGAAACGATTCCCGGCTTTCACCAGATCATTGATAATATAAAACAAACCGTTCAGAGACAAATGAAACAATTTACAGTGAAAACCATAACTGAGATGTGCTCGTCACTTTTATTCTCAATACTGACGTGTATGATTCAACCCAATATACGATGGAATATTGCCGTAGAGTTATACCATGTCAACGTCGACCCTCGCTCCGAATTTGAGCGAAAACACCCAAAGCTGTTTGATAAAGTCAACCGTGAACCATCTTCGTTGGATGTTGCCGATCAGCGTGTTGTTGGAGAGTTAAAGTTGAAAAAAAACATCACAAAAGCATTCAGATCTGCTTTGATACGCGGAGTGTATCAACTTTTGATTGACGGGAGACAACGAGAACAAGCTTATAATCCCACTTTGGAAAATAGAACAGAAACCTCCCCTAGAGACTAGATTACGATAACCAGACTAAATAATCAGATATTTGTGAAATTAATCCATAAGTTTATGGTCCTGTTCGTAAATGGGATTCAGCCCTAAATGCCTAGGTCAAATTTTCTAGAATCAACATCATATACAAGCCATACTCAACCGGTGATATTTGACTAATGCTTAGAGTCATCTTGTTAGCAAAAATCGTATCGCACACCCGTTAGTGGATGCGAGGTGCCATTGTAATCTGAGAGAGAAATCAATGTTTTCCGTTTGTGAAACGAACGGGAGCTACCGATGTGACCGGGTATCGGTTAAAGTGCGTGTGATAATATTTAGATCCTATATAGATTTATATGCGTGTCTAAATACCACCGAATTCGAGGACTTCAAAATCTGACTAATATTATTATTATTATTATTATCCTGATTTACGTTGGTATGACGTAAATATTTTGGAATACGAAAGCCGTATGAACTCTTGTCAAGCATCGAAACGGGGAGTGCAGATAGACGTGCCCTAATCAATTGATCACTTTTGGTCATGTACCGACGATACATTTATCGATCGTCTAATCGAGGTTTTCACGCACTTGTAATCAGAACGACCGTGTGTTTCGTGTTCTATATACGCATCTACGTGAATAAGCCATTCAGTTAGTACACAGTAACTAATTGTTATTGATGCTGAAAGCATATATGTTTTGCAAGGAGGCACAAATCATCGATAAGCTCAAATGAAACAATAATCCTTATGAAGAACCATCATCCATGGGACAAAAAGAACAGGCTGTGAGAGTCCTTAGAGTAGATAAAACAAAATCCTATTGGGACTTTCGGTAAACTATGATTCCACCGTGTCCCAGTAAGCTTACTCTGATTACCCATTTAGCCTTTAGGTGGTGCTCAAGTGTCAGCATGAATTTGGCATTACAGGCTACCTCGGAAAATAGGTTTGGTATTCTCGATGAACCGTTCACAGCTGCAATAGGAAGAAAAGCAGGACGCGCTGAACACGCGCTCCGATCACCGTGATGCTGGGCTTAGGCATCGCATTCACGATCACCAATGAACTAATCACCCAGCAGAAATGGCTAGTCAAATAAACATACTTCCTCAGTCCTATGACATGGGAAACATCAAACGCAGCCATTTGCGAACGAGAGCAAATTGTTTTTGGCGATCCAATCAGAGGATTTGTGAAAACATGTTCACAGGTTGAGCCCCGTTCCACTCGTAGGAAATGATAATTTTTGTGCTCACTTGACTGTTAGTGCAGTAGACGGGATAGGTCCCATTTTAGAGGTGCCCATTGTTAAGGGTGACTGATGCTCTCACTAATTCATTTTCTTCTTATCGCCATTTATTTGGTTCTCGAACGTGACACAATACTACGGGAAAGCAGCACGATCACACTAAAGCCAACAATGAGATATCCTGACCGATGGCATAGAGATCCTAAAACGGAACCACCGACTTTGCATGCGTAGTGATAGCCGCCTGAACACCACCGGGAGAGTTGGGTAAATTTACGCTACGATAAATCGGGCAGTATAGAACAACTTAACAGCGACTTTGAGACCAACAACCTGTAAACGGTACTGGGAATTCAAGAATTCACTTGTAAAGTAGCTTTTGGGCAAGTGTAGAAAAGTGTTGAGGTTATTCCTTTGTGAGAAGCCACCAACTCTGGTGAGATTCGCATAAACACACGCGCCTATGGAAGCCATCTACGAGTGAATACCCCGTCAATCCCCTGCCAACCATGAACGACAGGACCACCTCGGTATACTCGAACATTTGAAAGTGAAACGCACATAGATTATTCACCCAAATTGTAATGGTGCACAGTGGTTACCAGTAAGCATGTAATCTGACTGCCTGTGAAATGAATTCTTTATGAATCAGTTATATTTCGCCAGCTAATTACACTGATATGATTAGTGTCTAGAAGTGGACTTTCGTATTTATTGGTGATGTGATCTTGCTGCTAAGATTTCTCGTTCTTGACGGGTTTTAAAACCACGCAACAATGTCTGCATAATTTTACTAGGTTATTTTTTCGCGACACTCAGCTTCTGGGGCTCAGAACGGAATCAGTAAACACTTGCCATAAGGCATCGAACCCAGATAATACATATCGGATTTCTAAAACATTTTCCATGGAAGCATTATTGTTATGACTGGTTGACTTCATCGGATATCACAAACATGCCATTGTGACGGTAGTTTAACGTCAAGTTTGAAACTTTGAAAATGTTCCGTGTATATAGCAACGACCTATAACCCCCTCTGTTTGCCTGATTCAAGAAAACCCTGTGAAATGAACCCGTGTCGATGGCTTTGGTAGTAGACAGCTCCGCTTTCACCTGGAACTGAAACCAACCCAAGTTTCACGACTATTATGACGTATTATCTGTTGTATTCACGGTAAAATTAGTCATTGTGTTGTGGGGCCTGACCATGCTGTTATGCTCACGTGGGACTATGGAGTACAACACTTTTTAGATGACGATGTCTTTCTAAGGGGTAACTAAGGCTTTGTGATATTCAAATACAAACACGGAATAAAGTGCAAAATATTGTATGTATGTCTAATTGGTCATACTGTTGGCAGTTGCGTTTCGAGCAGAACAATCGCGAATCAAAAGAGTTCCCATGTGTTTGCATTCGTTTAAGATGACCGAACGATGTGAAATTCAAACAGCTGTACCTAAACTCATCAATAGGTCATATGAAACGTGTATCTTGATGTTGCTGAAAAGACATCCATTTGGATGAATAAAGCCACAATTTAACCTCACTAGAGAATATTATTTTCAAATATTTTTATCGGTTTAACTACTTTCCAGGTCAGCAAAGACATTTAACGGTTGGTCCTACCGAAACAAAGTTTATTGCTAGTCATAAGTCACATTATAAAAGATAGTCATTTTGGTGGCTTCTTTGCTTTGGTCGATTCAACGAGTCAAACAGACCCAATTCGTTGCTCAGCTGGATTGCGTTGTTATCGGTAATCCAGCCAAACATCTGGAGGCTATGATTATTCATGGATCTCTTTCTGGTTTTACGTGTCTAGTCGGAACCAAACCGACAAATACCTATTCAGCGAATGGGTGATTTGCAAACATCAAATGAGCCGTGAGTTCTTTCCGTACCCACAAAACAACTTGGATGAGTGAGCCCAAGCAGGTGACTAGGGGCCAGTTCACCTCAAAGACCAAATTTCATACAGATAAATCATAACCTAACCTGAACTCGTGTCGTGTTCACACGAACCACGAAATTCATCGTGGTGTGTGACGGTGCCTGCGGACTAAGTTAAGTTTAACAGGCTCAGCTTAGCCGACAGCAATAGCACATGTCCTGAATACGAATATGTAAATGAGGTTGGCGAGTTAAATGAATTCCACTCGATTTCCGATCTGATCATTTTCTTTGTCATGCTTTTGTTTTGGGCTTTCCCCCACATTGACACCTACTCTCAGCTGCTCTGTATCCTCGTAACCCCGTGATTCGTTGCCGGATAGTTGTAATGAATAAACTTAGGTGCATGCGAATCGGGCCATAGTTTGGTTTCTACTAACGAGCAGCTCGATCTAAGTAACAATGTACCTTTGCTAATGCTATCAAATCCACAGATGTCCTTCAACTCCCGTGCAAATTATGTACGGTGTGTGGGAAACTAAATAGTCCTTTTGGTTAGGTCTACCTTTAAGAACCGCTGGAAGACGAAAATGTATGTTATTTTCAGTGTGAAAACTACGCTGAAAATGATACTACTTATGTGATTACTTCATCTTGATCACCTTCTTGGAAAAAATAGTTTGAGCTATCTCGACTAATGTTTTCTGATGAGGGTTTGCTATACGTCAGAGATTGGAAAACAGAAAGGTAGACAAGTAGATCTACCCAAATAAAATCCTCTTCCTACAAAGCGGCAAAAATTAAAGCCAACAGGATTCAATTTTCACTTAGTCATTTCCTGAAGGAGAACATTCGTCGTGACAGCCTATTGCTGTTCACGTTTGTCGATTTGTTCAATTCCAAATGCAGTAACGGATGAATCCTATGTTTTAAGTACAGTTAGTGTGAAGTAAGCTGTGAGAGTACGCCCGAACGGATGACCTGGTGATAAACATACATAAATAAAATTCCATACGACGGGTCTAAGTCCATTTTGAAATTTGACAGAAGTTGATCATTTCTAAGGTCATACACGAACAGCTTTAAAATACTCTCTTCGGTGTACAGTGAGGATCTGAAAAATGATAGTGTGTGAAGAAGGATTTTTAGCAAACATTACCTGCCAATGAAGCTACTTCAGCAAATATTTAAAAATACAATCGAAGTATAAATACAAATTCAAGAACGTTTTATGTTTACCGTTCGCATGTGTAAAATATCACTTATGTTTGAAGGAATTCTTTATAAATTTTATATTAGTTTCTACATAGGAGAGGATAGATCAAGGTTCACAATAGCACATTTTCAAACTCAGTCATGCAATGATTCATTGTGTTTCAGAATGCGCTTTTGAACATTATTGACTGATCTTTTTATTTTCGACAAGTTGTCCCTTTCATCGATATCCTAAATGTACCTTTTTTCGGTCGGTGTTTAGAGTTTTATTTCCGTTACATTTTCAGCTGCACTAATTGTCAGTTTAAGGGTAGCCGAGGTGGCAACGTCGGGTAGCCGAGGTGGCAACGTCGGGTAGCCGTTCTTCAACTGGGTGGTGGATAAGCATTGAGTAATAAGATAATTTTAAAAATATTATGCAGTTCCCGTCAACCCAAATTCGGGATTAACAAAGTTTCTAATAGGACTTTGGATAAGATCAGTTGAAGCTCAACGCGGTAGGTCACAGGTGACAAGCTCACACCCAAAAAGTCCCTTCAAGTAGACCTTCAGAACCGAACCCCACTGAAAGTGTGCTCAACATTATGGTGCCGTCACCTCCAATTGCTCTTGGATTTTATGACATTTCAGCGCCAATCATGCATCTTAGAACTCTAATCTGTTTGTTTTGTTTCAACAACAAAATCCGAGTGTTCGTTTTTGGTAACGTTATGCCAAATTGAACAACACATCTTTCAGTTTTCCTTAGTTGTTTTTATTTAATCAAAAAATGTCCAATCTAAGGGAAATGATCACTATCGCAAAAATATCACTTTCCTTATTCGCTCAAAGCTGCGCTCAGCAACCGCTATTCCGAAACCCGGAATAACTTCACAACAAGGAGACATTTTTCGGAGAGAGAAAAAAGGGAGCCCTTTCAGCGTCTGCGATATACTTACTATTGTCCGTTGATGGCCGACCAGAATACGTTGCTGACTGTCTAGTCTACGATAAAATTTCAAACCCTGACTTCTCTATCGTCTGGGTCGTTACCAGGTCTAACTATCTGCGTCCGCATTTGTGTATGGCTACCTGGTTTCCCTGAACGTGCATTGGACCCGTGCACTTATAAGTATACGTAAGTACTAACCCGTATGAAGCTAAACAAATTGCTGTATTCGAGATTTTCGTCAGAGCTGTATAACACCCTAAATGTATTCACCATCACGCTTCATCGGTGGGGACTTCATGCGACTTGACACTTCATCCTTGAAGATCAAAGACATTGGTTTCCTGTGTTTACTGTTATCACGGGATCCAACCAATAATTCAGTGAAATCCCGCATTGAACATAGGGTAACTTTCCTAGACCAAAAAAGGGCATCTTATTGCTCGCGGCAGTTTCGTCTGGTTAATGACCAATAGTCTCTGATTCTAACAAACCATTCGGTGTCCGTCATTTGTCTCATCAGCCCACAGCAAGAATTGAACACACATCCGGGCAGGCTTTTTCTTTAGATGTTGGTGCAATAATGCACTGAATATAACGGGCATACCCCTTTGCTTCAAAGTCCCACTGCACTATTAAGGATAACCGGCAAATTGACCCTGAGACTTGGAGTAAAGAACCACATCGGGTCCTACTATGTCAGACGTGGTCGCGATCATGGCGAGATGGTATTATTCTCTGCAACCACCAGTGTGACCGGCGAATGCGGATTCAATTCGAACCTCTTACTTCCGTGTTGATAACTACACCCACACCCCAACACTACGAGACTGCACATCAGCGTGGTATACTGGCTTGCGTGCCTCCGCCACCGAAAGAGCTGCGCCGGATGGTTTTCCTCTAACCGGAGGTGCAATCATGTCTGACGGTTTATTGGGTAGGGACCAGAGGAAGTTCACTCTGAACCAGGTTTTGGGTAACAATTTGTTCTAGCCACTATGCCCCTGGAGAGGATACTCCAGCGAATGAACACGGATATATGCAGTTTACTGATCTATGAACTTTCACTAGGTTGACCTAGAGTGGAGTTTCATAGGCCTCTCTCGACAGGGGGAAAAGTTATCGCACTTCATTGGGCAGCTATCTCCCGCCTAAGTCGGGTAGCCCCAGCCCAAAGGTTGCTTCCCGCCCACGTTCCGCTTGCTCCACTGAGTGCACGGGACTAAGGACCGAATCCGAAAATTTTATCGGTAACAAAGCACCAGTGAGCACGAGATAGGCACAATAATCAGGACTCGTGTGACAGACCAGGAGTGGTTCCCTCATGGGTATTTTCATCACGTTCCTGTGTTGGGTTAACGCTCTACTGCCCGGTAGGTCAAACCCATGAGTAAAAGACTTCGGTAAAGGTTCCCAAAGAAAAAACCCCTTCTGTGGCGTGGCAGCTGTGAAGTAATATTTACTCGGAAACCTTCAGAATCTGTTCTGAGAATGGTCACACTAATTTTCCTCTCTTTAATTTAAGATCGATGCGAAATGCCATGGGTTATTGCGGCTCCGAAGAACAGTAAATAAACCAAACACTTCACATGTTCCCCTTACTTAGATGCCTTCAACTTTCGCACACCGTGTCAGAGAGGGCAACAGGCTGTTGTTTACTAGAAATTTTCAAAATCGATGTATTCTGCGTCCCTGAAACGCCCACACAAGACCCTACTTCTGTGATCATTATTCGCACCCCAGATACGACCTCAGTCTCATGGTTCAATCTTCGCGTGTCGGGTGACCTGCTGTTCAGTGCTTGCGGTCAGGCTAGCGTAGTAATCAGTTGGAGCACGAGAGTTGAGCATCCACTACTAGACTGAACTCCAGACAGCAGTGGTTTGTGTGTATTTCGGTTGTACGGTTCTGTATGTGTTAACAGCAACAAACTGAAGCGCCGATGCTTGTTTGTCGTGTCTGTGATTGCGCTCACTGAATGCAGTTCATCTGAGACCAAGGATGAATTCTATCAGGATTTGTCTCGGCTGCTCCGGAGGGTGCGTTCAACGGACATGATGGTCATTGCTGGGGATAACAACGATCAAGTTAACTGTTTGGAGGATTCTAAATGATGTATAGGAGGCCCGTTTGCCATCCCAACCGATCGCACTGGCAACGGTGATCGTGCTTTGACCATAGATTGTTTGGGGCGAGTAAGAATTGCCATAAGAAGCGGCGTAGATTGAAATGGCGTCCTCCTACTTCTTCACAAATTCGGAGTCAGATTGATAAAATTGTCAATGGTCACCGCTAGCGTGGATCAGTTGAAAATAGTCGTTCATTTTGGCCTGCGCCCGTGGACTCAGATCACGCTTTGGTAAGTGCTCGCTTCTGTTTACGTCTCCTCCGTGGCTGCACCAACGCTGGGGCCACCCGTCTGGCATAGTTGCCTCTAGACGATAACCGACGATCTGCTTTCCAAGCAGAACAGTCTACACGGTTATCGATGCCGCCGGATGACCAAGTCTAAAATGAACTCTAACAACAGGTCAAGAAATTGTTGTACACTCCTTCTAGTGCCACTCAATACTCCTGTTCATGAAGGCCTCACATACGCTGGACATGTTAGACATCGGTTGCACTGTTGGATACTCGCAGACCCGTCCCTCCGAAGGTGCATGAATCCATGGAACACCGACTGACTAGGAGTTTGAGAAATGACCGTGAGCAGTAGTGGACTGCGAAATGTAAGGGAATGGCAAAGGGTTTATCTATTTGAAATACTCACAATCTTTGTGAGTTGATTAATAGCACGGATCCACAAAAGCCCGGTGTAAAGGAGTTAATCAATGAATCCGAAGGCTCGCTGATTCACTTCCAGGAACGTCATCTGTGACGTTCCGTGGTGAATCTCAAGCAGCAGTTAATTTGGACCATTTTACAATGGACCTTCCGAATACACCTGCAAGAGGAACAATGTAGGCAGATATCATGTCCCTTCAGAAATTAGGATTATCCGGATTTAAGTTACTTGGGAAGGCAAAAATCTGCTTGACCGGATGAGTTTTCCTCCATTCTTTTTCACGGATTGAAGCTAAGCTTTGGTTTCGGAGTTAACAAAACTCCTGTGGATGACCAATGGCAGTGAGTAAATTGTATGATTTTGCTGTTTGGCGGACTTAGAAGAAAGATGACAGGTCCACAGAGGAATTATATTGGTGAGTATTTTATCCAAGCTGCTGTCCGGGATTGCTTTACACCAATAACCCAAGCCACGTGAAAGGTGTCCGCTTGAAAGTAAAGCCGGTTTCCGACTCAGTTGGAATTGTATCGACCACATCTATGCCCTCCGGCAGATTTTCGAGCACAGCCAATCCTTCCGTAGACCCACAATATTTATCTCCTTGACCGGAAATCAATATTCCAATCAGCTGACCGCAAACTTCTATAACGCTGCCTCTCACCAAAAAGTGAGCCGGAGGAATTTATTTCCGTTTTCCAATTTTCGAATTTTGTAATTTAAATGGTTCTACGGATGACCATTTCCTCGTGTGAGAAAAGTAACATCAATCTTAGACAGTAAACCGTCTGAATTGGGATATGCAGACGATATTGTTCTTCTGAGTGTAGATCGAGGTAAATTGTAGTTTTTTCTAGATAGTCTAAACAACAGAGTAGCAGTGTTCGAAATGCGTTTTTCACCTTCAAAGTGTAAAATACTGCTCCAAGACTGGGTTGGCTGAATATCAAACCTTGTGTTGGCAGGGTAAGCTCTA
Organism: Fasciola hepatica; assembly: GCA_948099385.1. Lineage (NCBI taxonomy): Eukaryota > Metazoa > Platyhelminthes > Trematoda > Plagiorchiida > Fasciolidae > Fasciola > Fasciola hepatica. The sequence continues at coordinate 394,204 of CANUEZ040000112.1, read as the reverse complement.
GATGAAGTAGATAAGTTTTTTTACCTGGGCAGTTACATCTCACCACGTGATTGGATATCGGATGAAGTGTCATCGCGTATACAGAAGGTGCGTTTGGCTTTTGCCTCAGTCGCCCTTAGTCATCTGTGGCGCCGGCATGACATCCGGTTTTCTATCAAGGGTCGAGTGCACACTGCAGCTGTTAGATTCATTCTTCCATACGGCTCACAAACATGGCCGTTAAGGGTAGATGATAGGCACAGACTGTCGGTGCTTGAGCATCTCTGTCTCCGTAGTATTACTCAAATATGGTTGGAACGCCGTGTCAGCAACACTAAGATTAGGTGTAAGGTGTTGGGAGCCGATGGTCAGTCACCGGAACAAGTACTGAATCTAAGCAGGTTAAGTTGGCTGGGATATGTGATCGCATGCCCACTGATAGACTTCTCGGCGCACGCTGTTCTCCCGGGCAGGTAACTGGTCAGCCCAAAACGTGGCAGAAAGGCATGAAAATTATGCCCGTCTGACTTGGCCAAGTGCAGCGTATTAGAATTCCTGGTATTAGTCTATGCTATTAGCCTATCAGTTGGTTAGAGGCGTTAGCTGTCGCGACCAGTGGCGTAGTTTCATTCAGGTTCTTTTTTGTCTTCATGATTTCTACATATCAGTTGGTTTTTGACTTTTTTAACTGTATGCTCCTATTCTTTCTGGCCTCAATTGGACGATGCTAAAAGGTAACAACCGAAACCAGAGCACAGAAGTTCAAAGTGGATGGCTGAATGAACTGAACTGCACTTGACTACATACACCACTCGACCACAACCGGCACCAAGAAAATGGTTTCTTTATTGGCCAGCTGAATTAAGACTGGAAAACGAAGCTGTACACGAATAAATTCGGTAACAGCAGAACCCCAAGCAGTTTAGTGCTGGTGTAGAGCAAGCCATCGGAGACCGGATCAGATGACCCAAGGATTAAAGTATTGGGTTCGCAATCTCGCACAACTAAAAATTTGAGGCCGAGTCGGGACCAATAATGATGTTTTCTAATAAAGAGTGAACACCTGTTCTATAGTTCTGTAGATTTTCCGCGGCGAGTTGAGCTTTGTTACTGCATGAGGTATCATCTGGCTAACCATTCACATTTTCTATTACCGTTGTGTAAGTTAGTTTCAGTTTCTCCGGGGCGAAAATTTGGGGCCCTAACTTCGTGAGATCTGCCTTATTCTGTTTACAGTTGACGGGAAACCAAACGGTCAGTACGTATCTCACTCAAGACTGTCGCGTTCAGTCCACGCGACAGTATGACGGGATAACCGGCAAATTGGTCCTTCGTAATGCTCCGAAAGTGGGGTACATGTGAAACCGTCATGATAATTAGCTTGCCAAAACCGAAGTCAATACTCCGAATCAAGACGTTTGGCACCATCGCGTCTGAAGTTCTGACCTCATTTGTGATTGACGGACTGACTGGTTGACTGGCTAACTGTCTGACGGAACCTGAGCTTAGTTAAGCACACACACGAACTTATGCCCGCAGCTACCAAAGTGGAACAGTTCGCGTGTTTCTGACATTCCACTAAATTCTATGTCCACCCATGGTTTGGTTTTGGCACTCGTTACAACATGCGACACACACACACACATAAACTGAGTTACTCACTGATTTTGTGCTTTCTATCCTACTCACAGCACCGCTGACGATACACTGGCGTGTGAGCCTGGTGGTGTACACATGCCTAGGTCTGTGCTTGCTTGTTTGCGTGTGCGTGTGTACGCGTTCGTTTTCGTGCTTATCTCCGACGTGGACTTACGACAGCATTAGCATACCCAAACCGATCAATATCAACGCGACCTGACTGTCTGTGCGTGTTGGTCAGTTGGTGCTCCATACACTCACATTCACGCATGAGCACACTCGAAAAGCGGTACATCAACAGAAGGGCACAATGGCGTCATCAGAATCAGCATCGGCAACACCATGGCACAGATGCTTTTGAAACGCACCCAACTCCCGGCGTGGCTCAATCGGATGGGTTGAGTGTGCCCTATTCAACCCGTATCCGAGTCCGCCAGACTGTGGTTGGGGATTCTTTTTGTCATTTTTGCTATCACAGTTTCACATCGGGATAAAGATTGATGGGCCCAGTGGTTGGTTTTTCAACCGATTTATTTAAGGAGCGTGATATATGACGAAATCATTTGTGGGTTTCTGTTAAAAAGGGACACGAATTAACTGATATTCCGAAAACTGTTTTGTCATGTTGTATGGCAGAATCAGTGGTTGAATTAATCGAAATGCAATACACTAATGTGAGACCCCAGAGAATCTCCTTCGAACATGATGAACAATGCTAGGTTGGTTATCACACATGCAATAGGATGGCGTGGTGATGATATTACTTGACAGGAGAAAACAGTGGACCTTGGCAAGAAGACTGGGATCTGGGAAAGTACACCACGTGGATATAGTTTAACGCTTACAATCGAAAAATCGATCAACTGAAACTAATGACAGATCGAACGGGATAGGTTCACACAACCAATTAAAACAGTTATCAAGTTTCCCTACCTAAGATGAACTGTTTGTCTTTCATCCTGAATATATTAGCATTATACTGTGTTCTTTGTTTGTATTTCCAAGTCAAGGTTCCCCACACGTATGTTCACGTGAAAAGTACCGCTGCAACCTTGGATGAAAAGGCGTGTAGTAAAATTCAACCAAAAATGGAAATATAAAGTTATCACACTACTCCCTTATCGGTGGTGGTTAGAAACAGTCAACACCCGTATTGGTCGAATGGTTTAGAGCATTTGCCTACGATCTCAGAAGGTAGATGTTGGAATCCTCGACACCGCCGGTCACCTTGCTGGTAGACAGTAGTCCCCAGTGTCTTCCGGCTGGTTACCGGACGTGACTTATTGAAACCTTGTGTAATTCCTCTCAGCATTTGGTTGCCGGCCATCCCCAATAGTGCAGTGGGCCTTTGTGGCTACGGGGTGTATGTCCTTCCATTGTAAGTAGGTAATAAAAAAACTGCGAACCACGGTTTCCGAATCCTGCGTTCAGTTCTTACTCCCGTCAGTTACCGTTCTTTAATGGTAGCCCATTATCGGAAATATCCCGTTTACATGAATAAGTTACTACCAATGAAAAGTAAATAAAGTGAAGTTGCATAAAATATTTTGGATTGAAAGTGACACTCACCACTCTCTCTCTCTCTTTGTATGTGTATGTGTGTGTATGGGTTTGAAAGATACAGAATCGTACGAAAAGATCGCAGTGATAATGATAAGTACTACACCAAACGCAATCATCCGTTTATCTTTCCTTCGCTCTAACGTGTTTTGCGGGGAACTGACAAAGAATTATTAAGCTAAATTGTTCGGATTGGCGGGTTACGTGGTTTGTTACGCACTCAACTGGTGCTAGCTCAGTTTGAGGATTTCGTAAGCTCTGGACGGTTGACCGTGGTGTTGCACACTTTTCATCACAAGTTCAGGTGGACTCATCATTCGGAGGCCGGCATTGAAATGTTTGTGATACAGACGTCAAGATCAGCAATCGGAGGCTCAGGAGAATAGCATCCGAACTGCGCAAAGCTCAAAATAATACAAAATGTATACACGGTACCTTCCAAGTGACGTGTTAAATGAAAAATTTAGCTCAACTTACCCAACGCTGTTTTGATATAAACAACGAAATTCTTCAGTTGTGGCAAAATGTCTACAGACTATCGATTAAAAGTTGATTTTCGTTATCATAGCTCTCGCGAGTAGAGCGGATGGGGGTTCAGAAAGAATACTGTGCCATCAAATAATTTTGCCACTAAATAGGTGCCCATTACTAACTGGATTGGCTAATTGATTCGTCGATAATTTCACAGGCTGTCAAGCAGAGTATCACATTGTTTTAACTGCTGCTATCAAACATTCAAGATTCCTAAGCTATATTTCTGTTTTTATGCATGTATATATGTGCACACAGGTGTGATACCAACACTAATGCCAATCTCTTGAATGGAATGGACGTCAGGGATTCGCTTCTACTGGGCGAACCCACTGTATTTATATATGCATAAGTATGCGCAAGCCGAATGTGACTAGCTTGAATGCGTATCCACGATGAAATAGGGTATCAGTTGGATCTTATCGGTTTACGAGCCATTGGATACCAGTCTTAGCAAGGAAGATAGAAATTTGTCTAAAATGTCCGTGAGCCAGTATCATTGATACTAACAGTCATGACTTCTGCAGAATAATTGCGGAAAATGGGGTGGATGGATATGGCGATGAAACTGGAGTGGATTTTGCATGCGGTTTAAGGTGCTCGAATACGGCACGAAGATTATCACTGAAGCTGTGTCGTTCGTAGTCCAGCGTAAATACGAATTCTTTTTGGTTCCGTGTAGTGGACAATAGTACTAATGCGTGGTCCCAGTTGGAACAGAAACTGGTACCTTAACCCAGCTTAACATAATCCAGTACAATGCACAGAATTAATAACGCTTAGAACCTCCGGGAGTCAATGTGCTCCGGAGTCTGATGAGGGAATGGCCTTTATGAGCCTTGGATGATGATTCGATCTCCTCTGCCTACTCAGTCGAAGTTCCGTTTACTTGATCTAGAAGCTTTACCTCAAAAAGACTCATAGGTTTCAGGTACCCTGTACCCTGATAAGCAACTTCATGCGGCCACCAGTAGGAGCTGGGTAACAATTGAGGGGCAAATACTGAATAAATGCTCTATCAAGAAACAACCAATCTCTGGTCCGAGATGCAACCTCGTCCGTACCGTAACCTCCAGATGCCCAGTTTATCGGTTTAATGAATGTCTGAATTCGTTGGTCGAAATCGATGGATAAACTTAAATTATATCATGCAACATCTTTCTATCGTCAAATCGGCTGTTGAATCTGTGCACATTTCCGGTACTACCAAGGAGAACGACATACACCTTGGTGCACACTTCCCGACATCACTGATGACAGCATACGACGAGTGCTCGATCAGTGTAAATATAGTGGTCATAGGTTCGGTTCACTACTAATTAGCCGAACAAGGGAGCTAGACATGACGGTGATGTGAAAAATACTCTGCTTACATATAACTTGCTGTGACCGCTTATTTTCGGCTGCTTTACGCTCCCCTTTCATCGGAAACACAGCCGTGGGCGGGAGATAACTAACAATATTTAAACATAATTTAAGAACGGACTCTGTACGATCGATAAGCCCACTTCTGCACCGGACAAGGTAATCGTGTAACAGAGAGAAACAAGTAACCGATCTTTCTCACTTGCTTCAATTAGTACCATGAAATCAAGTTGAAGAGCGTTTTGGTAGTCCATGAACCAGCAAAAGATGATGGAAATTCCATTGCCCGAACCATGTCTGGTATGTCTGATTGTTATATTCTCGACTCTGGTCACATCATTACATCGCCTGAGTGTTCCACTTTAACCCATACATAAAAATATCAACAAACCGAAACCCTTCCTGTTACGGTTCATCAAAAACTGCAGTCACTTGTGTGTTATCTCGATCAGGTTTGGCCACAGAAAAAGGCCTTCCCAAAAGGCAATATCCTTCCGGCTAAACTATCTTCGTGTCACAACTTCAGTAGAATGCGGCATATCAGCCCGGAATAACTGTCATCCCACGAGAGACCGGCGACTTAGAGGCTTCGTTATTACCCTCTTTTTGTCCATTCTAAATACACCGTTGCACACAGTAAGTTATGATTCGTAACTGTATTCCATATGACCGATACAGTACGCTAGAAAGTGATTTTCTCGAGTGCATGGTATACTTTTCACTGCTCATGTACGAGCCCCTAAAAGATATTGTGCAATCGAGACGAATCATCATCATCATCATCGTACAGCGTTAAACAGTAGGGCAAGCCCCACTGACCACTGCCTTTCTCACCATGTTGCACGCTGATTTAGAAAGTATGAATATACAAGATGGACAGGGAGTGGACCTACATGGGTGGGAAAAGGAAAGAATGCCCTAGTAGCCAACACACGGAATACACAGTCTAACTGTACAAACGCTCATCGACCAGTCATTCTGATTCGATAGAAAGTGACAACACGATCGCCACTGTTCACGGTTCGCAGCCATATCCTTCAGTGTCTCCAGCCAACTGGTTGAGGATCTTTTGGACCCCAACCACGAGGACGTGAAGCACCTACTTTTCCTAAGTTTGTTGTACATTTTCTCATTCCTCGTTGCCACGTCATCTATTGACCTCCACGTGGTTTTTTCCACTCCTGAGAAGGAACGGAGAATACGACACGGTATGGTAGATGTGTGTTTGCCATGCGCAACACGTGCCCTAGCCAACGAAGTCTACTAATCTGGATACGCTGTAACAAAACGTTCTCCGAATCAATACCCAATACTCGATTTCTGACCTCAGCATTGCTCGCTCGGCTATTCCACCCAATCTTGGCGATACTATGTAAACATCGGTGGTCAAAAACCTCGAGACAACGAATATCTTCAGCATACAGACTCCAAGTTTCGCAACCATACAACAAAACTCAACGCACTGCAGCACAGTATACACGACCTTTCAACTTCAGTGAAATATCAGATCGACGCCACAAGTGCTTCCGTCCAGTGTACGCTGCCCGAGCCTTGGATATACGCGTACTCACCTCTACTATTGTGCTCCCATCCGTCGTCACGCCGCTGCCGAGGTAGGTGAAGTGGTCGACAACTGACAGCACCTCCCCATCGAGCATCAACCTCGGAATCGTTGACGTCCAGTCTTGTAACATCACTTTACACTTTGAAGGTGCAAAGCGCATGCCGAATGGAGCTGCGGCTCTCTCAAGCCTATCTAGTGCACGTTGGGCATGTTCCGTGGATTTGAACAAGCGGACAAAGTCGTCCGCGTAATCTAGGTTACATAGCTTTCCACTATTTCCTAGTACGACGCCCATATCCTGAAAGTTTCTCAAGGCATTCTCCATTATCTCGTTCATGACAAAGTTAATCAGGAATGGAGTAATGGGACATCGTCGTCGAACACCGCTGGTCGTTTCGAACGGACCGGTTAGTTCACTGTACACTCTTACGTGGCCAGAAGCATGAGAGTAAAATGATCTCAGTAGGTTCACGAACTTCCGGGGCATACCTTTTCGATGAAGAGTACTGAAAAGCGCTGTTCGAATCGAGTTGAATGAATGTTTCCAAAACGGCTTAGAAATTATAGACTCACGTGTGAGGAAATATTTCTAACCTGTTATGGCTTTGTATATATATATATTATATATATATATATATATATATATATATATATATATATATATATATATACTTCCTAAAGAACTGGTGGGTTAACGGTGAATGTTGTTCGCATTTGGAACCGTGACAGCTTTACCGTAGGTCATCGCTAACGTTTCTATTATCCGAAACTTGCTTCTCGTGCATATCCACGGAAACTTATGCGTTATACGTTAGGTGCATCTTTAAGTCACCGACAGAATGGCAAGTGGCACAATCGTTGGTAGCTCATCTGCGCAACTATTGAGCATACGAAGGGAATTGCTTTCACGTGGCTTCTCTTCTGACTAATTATTTCAGATTCATCTTAGGACCGGTAAGTGGCATATTGTCGTTAGTCCGTTTCATTTAGATCAAGCTATCATATACTAAGTTAATATTTGATTTCGTACTAATCATGAGCAATACATGGTCAATATAAAAATTGAATTGTTATACTGTAGCTATGAGCGTCAAGAGAGAAGATGATGGGGACACTGGATGTGAGCTACTGTTTCAAATGCTACCCCACTAAACCACTTCTTTATTTATTTTGGCTGTCTACAATGTGTTTTTATATTCCCTCAAACCTATTGTAGACAAACTAACAATTTATTCACACGAAAACTCACACTTCAGTCATGTATTATTGGTTTACACGTTTTAACACCCCGGGCCTTATTTAGCATATGAGTGGCTTTCCTAAAGGACTGAGTGAATAATGGTACAACCACAATTTTGGGGAGATTAGTGATCATCAGATCATCTTGACCTGCTTACAAAGTCTAACGTGAGTGCTTAAGGTACACTTCCTCACTATTTTCGGCAGCATCAGAAAAGTAGAGCACACGTGCATCATGTTTCCGGGATCCACATCTCTCTCTCTCTCTCTCTCTCTCTTCTGTCCAAGTATCGACAAAACCGAAATCAATATTCATCCTGTACTATAGTTGCATGATGTCTCACCTCATTTCAAATTTTGTCTGGGAGTGGAGACTGCGCTCTAAACAATAAACAAAGTGGTCCGCACTCAGGTTCCGTATAGTACAATCACTGCACAAGGCCGAAAGCCCATATTCGAAAAGTGGGTCTGTAAACAATTCGTGGCATCCCAACTAATCCGTCCGCTCAAATATACGAATTGGAACAGTAGCTACGAACATTTTAGCTCATAAAGCGAAACATTTTATCCCGATTTCCAACGAATTCTTTATTTGTGACATTATGAAGTGTGGTTTACTCAAAGGTTTTTGAAACTGTCACAGAAATATCTCCCCTTGTCCTCAAAAGTGTTGCTTCTTCTAAATGTTTTTCATAAAATACATTTCACAAATGAAGTGACGATTCTCTGTGGTCTGATATGATTACAACCTATTGTATTGACGGAGTTATCGCCATTTTGTTCATGATAGTTGTCTGAGTGTGACAAATCCGAATTCGGCGATACTTTTTATTGCTTACTTCACCTCATTATGCATGCTTTTCGAGAGATAATTCAAGACAAGTTCATATTCAATGATCAATTGTAAATGAAATTGATTCTATAGATTCTACGACATGAGAAATGTCCTACACAGAATAATCGAAACTGGTAAACTCGCCACGGAGACTTGGAATGATAAGACGCACACACATTGCACTCGATAAGTCGGATACGACATCGATCTGTGCGACAATGAGCATGGAAATTTAAATTGATCGTAGTCCCGGATGATAGTTCTCAGCATCATCTGATCGCGCAAAACTTAGCAAATAGGTCACGAACCCTCAATGCCCAGTCGAGGTGAGATCATCGGTGCGCAGGTGAAGGTCTCCGTACTCAATTATTTTTTATGAGAATCTTGCCCCCTAGGTCTAGTTCAGCGATCAGACGTTGAAAAAGTGCCCGCGTTAAGAAACAATAGTTTCTCACGGGTCTGATAACTAAGAATGGATCATCCATTATCGTCCTAAAGGGAAATTGAACCGTATGCATACATGTGATTACTATGATTTCACGAAGTAGTTCTTTGTGTAAAAAAATACAAAGTGTTGGTGATATCTTTGTCCATATAAAACCTGATAAGTAGGAATTATTTCACAGAATTTCGGTGCACATCTCATAGAGAGTGCTTGATCACTCAATGGAGACTGGCTTTATTTCGAAGTTTGGTACGAAACAAAAATACCGTAAATGAAAACTCAGTATTGACTTGAACCTTATTGAGATTACTCGCTATGTGACAGCTGTTCTTTTATCTTTATAAACTCATATTTATGAAGAGGATTTTGAATAAAACTTTTGTCCCGTGTGTTTGGTACTTTTTCCTCTTAAGTAATAACTTCTCAAACCGATCGAAATTTTATTGCGCTCAGATTTTGTAATCAGAAAAGAGATGAAGTCATATGCGTCATACGTCGACGTGGTTACCTACCCCTACGACGTCCATTCGAAGATATGCACTTCAACTTGAAATAGGAATTCAGTGTCTCTATATTTTGACTGCAAATACAAAATCGTTCCGAGTTTTTATGATCTTCACCGGTGTGAACAAATAGTCTTCTGGGTACTATTGACTCAGATTTCGTTGTGGCTTGTGCGAAAAATCAATCAGTGTACTTTAGCGTATTGCTTGAACAGTATGACAAAAGTGCAAAAGACTGACAGTGAATTTTTAAAGCCCTCTGCTTTATAGAATCACATAGATTCATGTATCGAACACCTCGCGTCTTCCTCCAGAACGGCAGTTATTGGAAAGCAGTGCCGCTCAATGACACAGAGTCGTTAGAATTTGAAAAATGGCATTTAATCAAAACCGTACTGAAACATGCATCATTTTCAACTCATGAGTAACTTTTATACCATATTCTGACCTTTGGGCGAGAGATGACTCACACAATTGCAGGTTTTCGGTCTTCTTATGTTTCGAAGGTATCAACCAGTAAGTATTAAACGCCTTTGGAAACATTTGGAATATGACCGTTTTACAATAAGCAGCAATTTAGCTCACGATAAACTCCGCTAAGACCTTCAATTGATCATTAGTGAAATTTAATTAAATTATCTTGTGATTCAAGCAAGTTCGTCGGATAAGTGCAACCTAACCAAAAGGCAAAATGTTAGCTCAGTGATCCCGAGGCTCACTCGTTTATGTACGTCATCATGTCAAACCAAAATACCGTATCATTAATTTTTGACTAAAAACAGTGTTATTATATCACTATTGCTTTAGTACTGCCACGTTAGTCGTAACAAGCTTGTTGTTGTTATTCTCAGTTGTACTTGTAGTATTAGGTGATGGGGAGGAGGTGGTATTACCTTGATTTTCGCTAAATATGGCGGTTTTACGCTCGAACGATACTAGACCTGCAACCCGATATAGAGATAAAAAACAAAATCTTGAGTCTCAAGACCATTCTTGAACTAGGAGACTAATTGCATCTTACATAATAAATAAATATCAGCGTTTTCGTTCTCAAAGACAGTGTTAAAGTTTGCAATTTTACTAACGATAGAACAGTATTGTTTTGCTTTTCTTGGTTTGCCACAGAGCGATTCATAATAATAACGCGTCATCTTGACATGCATTATGAGCCTCACGTCTCTATATCTTTACTTTCATGTTCGAATCCCAATAAAAGCGGGTCGGTAAATCAAAGTTACAGAAATGGATATTTTAGGGCAAAAACAAACCTTTTGGTAATCCCAGTAGGTATACTTCTAGTTTTTGCAGAGCAAATAGGACGCAATATCCAGATTTACTTGAGCAAATATCTTCCACTAAGTCAGCAGATTAGTGCACATTTTTGCTCCAGATATCTAGCGTATCTACAAATACAAATACTTTTGCTATAATGTACGTATTCAACGCTAAAGGTTAGTGATGGCAATCTAATTACCTATCAAAACTTCCAATACAGCTTTACCAACCAATGACGAGTTGATGTAAGTAATACTGTATCGTATCTGGATGGCAGGAGAAAATCCCTCCGGATGCATGGGACCGGTTTTGTGGTTGTCGCCGCTCATCAGGTATGCGCATCCCATACTGTCCTGCCCATTCATCCCTATACCTAAGCACTCCATAATTGGTTCACCATCTTGATCTCATTTGAATTATAAGGACGGTAAATGGACAAAGTGCCCATTTTTAGAATACCGCGGTGATTTTATCTAAGGTTAATTATTCGGTGAACAGGGGTAATCTACAGAACGAGGACGCATGGTCCGAGCTGCATTGACTGAACTAGAATGGCATAAAAAATGTAGGGTTTATTGAGGGTGCCATATGAAAACCTACGGAAACTTTAGAAAGAGACTGCGGAAGTTTCCAAACTACTGCGCACATTTCGGTCCTATAATTTTAGGACTGAAAACTATCGTGCTGCGATAATGATATCGGTCAAGCAGGTATCAATTCCGCTCGACAATGTGAGGTGTGTGAGTTCCCTAATCTCTGTGAGTGCGCTGTTACTTGGATTGAAGACAGACTTAATAATTGACCGATGTACGCCTCGTAAACGGACAAAGCAACCCTTTCATCTGACACGGAGCACCTTTTTGAGCAAACATTTCTAAACGTTTCTTTGTATTTTGTAGGCTATAGTATCGTTCTTCTTCTCCTTCCTATAAAATGTCTAACTACACAATTAAAAACCCAGAATCTTCCGCAGGGCAAACAGTTCACGCGCAGATGACCTCTATTTAGTTTCAAACGTTAAGCGCATACCAGTTGAGGCCCTTAGCAAACCACGGCGTCATTCTGGACCGTGAGTTGAAAAGTTGACTCTTTAGTTAGTCCCATTGAAACAATCATGCAAAATTTCAGGATAGATTGATACAAAGAAGAGTTCCCCGTCAAAAGTTGAATTTTTCATTTCACTTCATCTAGCCTTTACGGAACAGTCTCCCCCACATATTCATCAAAATATTGGGGCCTACATTAAGCAAAATCTTTACGACTGACTCTGAAGTATTGGCGGGCAGAAAGATTCCGTTAAAACCATCTACCCTTTGAATGTAAGAACGAAGTTTGTCACACATGGCACGGAGTCATCAAAATATACATTGTGGACAACATCTTTGATCAAATTCCTTTTAGAGACTTCTATGCGTATGACGTAATTTGGTCATAATGCAGTTTCCAAATGGAGTTTGCTTGCTAGAAATGAAAATTTTTCTGTAAATTCTGTTCAAGAATGTGACACCTAGTTTAGTGTTTACATTTAATGTTTACAAAATAGTGGAGTGCAAAGATGATACAACACCTAGAATATGAAGTATTTACACAGTAACGTCAACTGTCTACGTCAGTTGTCGGGCGGAGAAGATACCACCCAAGGATGTTGGACCTTGCGAGTTTTCGATTTCCGAAATTAGTGGTGAATAAATAATTGTAGTGTCAGTGGAAGCAGATGAAAACAATCCGTAAATAAATATCATATTTTTGTTTTTTGCCTGGGACCAGCATTTGCTCATGCCGATGAGATAAGTTACCCAATTAATACCCTTTCAAGATGCATTTGTTTGAGCGCATGATATGAAAACTTGAAGTGATCAGAAGAGCATGAGCAATAAAGCCTCACTTTTGACTTCCTAGAAGTTCGGAAGTTTTTACTCGCAGAACTTTATTAGATCTAAAGTGAGTTCAAAATTTAGTCCTCATTTGAATTTCCTAAATTCTCAAATAAAAAATCATAGATTTCTAAAAAACAGAAACGCTGAGTATCACAGTACTTGAATCTGAAACGGTATAATAACCGGAGCTGAATAAAATAAAATACAAGTTTTATCACTGCTTTAATCGTAGTAACCACAAGCTCATGTAAAAGTGGTCCCCATCTTGAACACCAGTTCAAGTTATCGTAACACCGCGGTGAATAGTCCTTTGTTTTCTTTTCATCCTGTGTATCGACTTATTCACTCCCTTCTATCATCCAATAGTGACAAACAATTTCAAGAAGAGGGTCGCAACCGATCTGATGCTGCCAATCAGGGAAAGTGGCCGGCGGCAGAGGCAGCACTCGAACTTGGGACAGAAGAGTTGAAATCCTACCATGATAACGGTTTGGCCAATAATCCAGTGACCAAATGTATCTAAGTTAGCTGTTTTTGTCTCAAGTGCGTGTTACCACTGCCTGCCATAGTGATATCGCTATCCACTTCATACTTCCATTTTTATTTCAAAGAATTTGTAATAATATTATTTGCAGTATTTAGTTGAGTTTTTAAAAATAAATACCTCAGTTCGCCAAGTAAAGCTTTCAAGATATTCCAAAGCCAAATTATTCACAAACAGTTTGAACGAAGTTTAACATTGCTCTGTCAGTTTATCGATGCTGGGTATTGACTGAAATGCTCAGGCTAACGTGAGAATTTTTAAGGCAGAGTGCAATCGTTATTCAGCAAAAGATGTTTCAGTGGTCTAGGCAAACTCAGTCTTCATGGTAAAAATGTTATTGATAACATCACTTATCCATAACCCATATATCTCAGTAGTGTGAGGGAAAAACAAGTGGAGGACAAAGTCAGACTCATAAGCGTTAAAAAGTCCCTCAGAAAATCTATCTTAACTTCCAGGTTTAGCACTTGGCTGTGGTGTGCAAAAAGTTTTTCTGAAATTCACTAACACTATCTAATTTTTGAAAGATTTCGAAAACAGCGTTTGGGCATAGTGCTCTGAATATTTATCTAAATTGCGTTGATTAATAAAGTTTATACAAAAATATGTTGACATCACAACTAGTATATGTATATTACTAAGCATTTATCATTATATGCAAAATTATTTACTGCATTCCAACCCTGAGATATGAGAAGCAAATGACTTATCTTGAAAGAACTCTGTCATTTTGGTCGCCAGTCTTTTCGTGCAAAAAATGCAACTTAGATTACACCACTAACCAGAACTTTCGGAAACTCAAACGAACTTTATTCTAACCTAGGCGATTTCAATACAAGTAAAAACTAATGCATTCAGGTAGTGGAAAGCCAAGAAGACTCGAAAAATGACAATCATTGCCATATATTTATGCACTGGTATTATATGGGACAAGCAGTTTTTGTTTGCATTGTTTGAACATCGTTTCTCTTTGCTACCAATAGGGGCTGATTTATCATCAATCCCTGCGTATGAAGTCTTGCAACTGAAACTACAACCGAAAACTTGGAGCAACTGGCTTACGGATACACACTATGATCTTCTTGGAACTTGATTTTTCCATGAACACTCTTAGTGTACTTCTGTCGGGGCAGAAAAGGTTGCTAAAACAATATTGTATGATTTTATTCCTTCGATTTCTTCACAAACAGACAAATTAAGACAGTATCTTAAGTGTGAAAAAGTTATTCCATGATGTCTTTTGGGCGAGGAGTTAAAATGTATGATTTACTGCCTACAATATCGCTTTTATCAGTCAACGAAGGGCAGCATTTTAAACCCGGAATAAGCGGTTCCGACTCAAGGGATGTTATGGAGGATTAAACTTTATCCAGGACTTCTGTATGTGAATATTTGTTAAAATGAAGCACAAACAAACTTGTTTGTGGGCTAAAATACTAGTATAATATTCCTAATGGAGATTTTTATAAATCTAGTCAAGTATCACGACTGTTTGAGTGGACAATTTTGGAAAATTGAGTTCGATGAACTTTAAAACGGATAATTAAACTATGGTAACATACAGCCTTTCAAAAACCCAATAAGCTCCTTTTGAAAGTCACTAGTAAAAACATTTTGGGACGACAGGAAATTTTGTGAAATGCTAAATCCTACCTTTATATGTATACGTACCCAGTCAAAAAATGGTTCCTAACCGGTACCAGAAAGGTTCAGATAAGGACCCAAAAGGTTCAAAAAATAGCCCCAAAGCAATCCTTTTTCAAGAAGTGTTGGGACCGTTCTGGGACTACTTTTGAACACACCAAAAACGAAGTGGCCTACTAATAATTACTTTTTAACTTAAGTAAGGTGTGCTTAGTTGTTTCATCTTAGGATGTTTGCTTATTAACTTTTATCAATTTTCTTTCGAGAAAAGAACATGACTAGTAAATATTCTCCAATGTGCGTGGCACGATTCACGTAATTTCCGGGTCCTAACATCCATGGAAACTGAATGTTAAAAAAAGTAACGTGCAATTCCATGTTCTAGACCATACCCTAAGTAGGTGGCATAATTGTCTTACTTTTAACACACCATAAACAAAGAGTTACTAAGGACTCCGTCTAGGAATAAATGCTCTCTCCTTGTGCTGAACGGGTGTGAGCAGCACGGAGAAACACTCAGTCTTATGAATGTTCCTTGAAATGATATTTATTTTTAATATTCACGGCCATTTTGTACTTCAAGTAAATATAGCACTGTCTTCGTACCTAAACTAACAAAAAAGGGGTCTTAAATATGAAACAATTGTTAGTTTGTCGAGTATAAAAGCGTCTAAGGAAAACAGTTCTCGTCAGTTTAACGTGCTGAGCTAACGAAACGGATGGCTCACGAATATATACTATAACTACAATTAGGAATCGAATTATGCGTTGCTAGTAATCAAAAACCAAACTGACGAGCCACGGAGACTTTATGATAACCCACAGGACAAAGAATACAGAGTGATGAACTATTAGGGAGGACTCATAAGAGCATGTTTTATATTAGTGACCAAACCAGGTAAAGCTTAGTTTTAAGCGATAAGAATGTTTACTCATGGGGTGGCAACAGTGATGGTGACTGCCATCTCTCAACCCATATCGATAGCGCAAAATATCTCTGGTTTATTTTTCTGGCGTGAGAATCCGCGAACGCGTCTGCAAGTCACAGGAATTCTTCATATTTTGTAGAAGACCTATGCTGCAGTAATGTATCTTGAGCGTCAGCTGAGAGGCACCTGAGAGTTCCCTGCACATTTTATCGATTGACCTTCAAAGATACACACAGGGAACCGTCGGTGATAAACCCGAAAAAGGTGCCTGAACTGATGTTAGTTGTATAATTGCACAATGAATCGAAATTCTGTTGCCCTTCACCGATTACCAATCACATTTTCAGGGAATGAAAACCCATTGCTGCTGATATGATTGAGCTTTTGTATAAGCATTGGCACAACAAATGGGACTAATATCTCACTCTCAGGTTTTAAAATGCATTTTTCTGAGACGAACACCAAAAGAATTTAGATTCATCATGAAACTATGCAACTGTGGTACAGTTCAATCACGTTATCTTGGTTTACCGCTGACCTTTTCATGAGTGTACCTTTCCTTGTTTCACTGAGGGTCAGGAGGACACTCAGTGGAATTTCGGGTGGGACTGAATGGTGCTTCGGGTGTGATAAACTGTAGTTTTCAATACAGTGCCGTTATCGCTAAAGGTAGTATGGTATAGTATCCGGATGAAAGTAAAAAACTTTCGCGGGAGCACGCGACCGGTTTCACGGATGTTTCTGCCTTATTTGTACTTGGGCTCTCCACACTTGTCTTATGGCCGCAATCTCATTTGCTTTATAGGGAGCGTGAGTTGACCAAAATTCCATCTTTAGTATCAAAAGGTGGAACATTTACTCATTTCTTCTTTTACCACGGCCAACTTTCAGAACGAGGACATATAGCCCGAAGTTTGGGTTTTCACCATAGGCCAGCAGTATTAACCGACAAAATGTTTTTGGATGAATCATCTAATAAGTCTGAAAATATTCCCTCTATCGATGAAAGCTCCTTCCAGTTCAAATGAGGTTGCAGTCATGAAACAGAAATATATTTTCATTTCTTAGACTTTTACGAATCTAATAATATCATAATGCTCTTCTGGAAACTCATCATAAAAATGGTTCATCTAGGAAAGTGTTCTGGGACTAACAGTGCGCCGCTATTCTGAATGAGTAGAATCGTCATACACGACATTTTCTGCAACAAACTCTGACGTGCTTCTCCGGGTTTTATTCATAGAAGACCCGTTTCAATATTTAAATTCACTTCCTGTCATGAACAACGACGTTTCACAGTTCAGGGTCCCCGGATTTTATTCTTGATTCAGCTGGCTAATGAAGCCGCAGTTTTCCCCAATGATATCACAAAACTACTGCGGAAATTAAGTATTACTTCAAACAGACATTCCTTCCTTATGTATGTACTTCATTTTTTCTTCTAGCACAACTGTCCTGAAATAGGCATCCGAATTCCCCCCCCCCTCCCCCCGAAAGAACAAAACACCTCAGTGTACCACGAAGCGGCCTGATTGAGAGCGTTTTTTAACCTGTGAAAACCTTGGTATTTTTAACGGTCATTTTCACCACACTGAATTTTCAGTAAAATATACTACGTTAATTCAGTAGTGAACTAATTATTTCACATCAGGATGTTAGTTTGACAACTTTTATCAATTACCCTTTTGAGAAAACACATTATTTACAAGCACTTTCAAATATTGTCTGGCACGGTTCACATACTTTCTGCTACTGAAAATCCATACAATTTATAATATTTCACAAAGATTTGGAAGCATAACTCCATGTTTTAGACCATCCACAAAGTAACCAGTAAAATTCTCTGACTTATGCCACATGGTAAAATTGGGAGAAGAAAAACTCTTAGAAGGACGTGCTGGGACTCAATGCTTCTTCCTCGTTCTGAGCCCGATAGCTAGTAAAAAGCGGCACTTCTAAATGAAGCAAAGTTATATTCTAATGTCCTGGAACTCTTTCGATATAACATGACAAAATTCATCTGAAAAAATACAATAAAGTGGTCTCTTGCGGGATCGTTTGGGACTAAAAGTTGCTGACTGGGTTGCATGTCTCTCCACAGTTCCGCTCGCTGGATAGGTACATCAAATTTATTGTGTCACAAGGCCCATCACCATTCGATGTACTACGAGAAAATCTTTCTCGGGAAACCAGGCTATAGTAGTCTTCAAAGAGAAAAATCGAGTTCAGTTCCATGGAGTCGTAACGTTGCTTTCTCAAATAAAGGACTAATGTCAACAGCAATGCATTTATGAATGAACTACTTTTTTAATAGAGAATACATAATCCTTTTCAGAAATTCTCTGGTTTATTCTCACCTTCAGTTAGGAATTCTGATGGATATTGCTTTCGTGCCTGAACTTCCATATCTTAATACCGAAAGTAGCGCTAAAGTTCTCTTGCCGGCAATGCAGTGGCAAACGTACGAAAAATTCGGGGCGTTCGAAAAAGAGAACGTTTGCAAAGTTCATATTGTTGGCTGAGAAAAACAAATCCATGAGCACTTTCACGGTTCAGCTTTTTTGACCTTACTTCAGCTCCTTAGTTTTCCGAGTGCACAGTCTGATTATTTTCATTCCCCTTTTGACTCTATCCAAGAGATAATCGCTGAAGTTCACTTTCATGTTAAGGTTGAATCCAGACGCACTGAATACAGCCAAGAAGTCCAGTTTCCTGCACATGTGAGCTCCATGAATCTGCTGGTGCTGCTTCAGTAGTAGCGACAAGTTCCTCTGGCTTCGGTCCCCTTAGCCCCCCTCTTACTGTTCGCATTTGGCAGCAGTGGACCACCTAGTGAACAGACCTGTAAGGTTGATTAGACCTTACTTCGCGGTTTCCTTAGTAAACGCGTGCTTCGGTCCTTTGTACTGCGTGGACCACCTGCACGTTACTCTAATGTGCGGCACTGCACAAATATGTTAACCAGAACAGTATTCTCCACGACCCGTGAGAACGAGAAGGCGATTGGGAGAGATAGTGGTTAGCGTGTATTTGGGAGCGTGCGTGAGAGCGTGCGCAAGAGCAACGGTCAAATGGCCACCGCGCTTGGCAGTCAGCGTTCAGTTAAACAATAAACGTGGTAAAAGTATGAACGAAGATGGCAACCGCTACAGGGGCCTCCTCCTAGAAGTCCGACGGAGTTGGGCTTCGATCGTGATGGTAAGCCGGAATTATTGGTTGTCCAGGAACTCCTCATAGCTTCTCCGTTATATTGTTGTTGACGTCGAACGACTGCTGATGAGTTCACCGGTGCCTGCACTCTCGAGGTCCGATGTGCGTGGGTCCAACTGTGTTTTGGCGCCCGCGGGTCTCATACGAATGCAAGCCGGAAAATGCCTCGTCAGGTCCATCCAAAAAGGCGTCCAGTTGCCGTCTCCAGTGCCAGGCTGACCAATCGTCCCGTTGTCCAGTGAGCGGTTGGCTCCTTGAACGTGCACGGGAGTCAGCCAGGCTACGGATGAAGCCAATGTGACTTGTTAGATCCGTCTGAGAGAGGGCAAGGTAAACTGGAACAAAATAGCGCCTGAGGGCGCCGGCGGATGTTGGACCGTAATAACAACACACAAACGATGTTCGGTGTTGTTGTAGTCGCTAGGAGATCAGAAGAAAATGAAATCATAACTACCGATTGTAATTTCCCGGGTCTGTTGTTTGGTAAATCCATGGCGAACTTCCCAACTTATTGCTAACAGTCGGTTGTAAAAATCGTCACGAAATCGGCGAAGCGGACGGGATTTCGTAGTTGGCGACCGCGACGGCTACTTCGCGTTGCGGGTACGGTTGGAGAATCTGATGGACTAGCTGCCGAGTTCTCGCTAGGCGTAATTGGGGGTGGTTCGAGTGGTAACTCGCTCGATGCGGGTGACTGAGCGACTTGAGTGGGTGTAAATTGGCCGAGCGGCTTGCACTCAATGACGGCAGGTTTGAGACGATCGATAGATACGGTGTCGTGTCGTCCGTTGATATCTATGACAAATGTTTTTGCCCTACGTTTTATCACCCGAAACGGGCCAGTGTATGGCGCTTGTAGTGGTGATCGAACGCCATCGACGCGAAGGAATACATGGGTAGCGGTTCCTAACGCAGCTGGGACATAACTTGTAGACTGTTGTTCACGCGGCGGACTGGCCTTGAGCACTCGCATGTGCTGCGTAAGGCGCTGAGCATAGTCACCGTAGTCGAAAGTCACGGTTGGTGAGGGGGCTACCAACTCCCCAGGCAGACGAAGTGTACAGCCATATACTAGTACGGCCGGTGTTGTGTGTAACTCCTCCTTAACGGTACTACGCAGGCTTAAGAGTGCTAATGGTAGTGTTTCACTCCAAAGTGGGTTACCGTTTGCTCGAAGGGCGGCTTTTAATTGCCGGTGGAAACGCTCAACCATACCATTGGCCTGAGGGTGGTAAGCTGTCGTCTTAACGTGTTGGCAACCGAGCGTAGCGAGTAGGCTGCCGAAAGCGCCGTCAAAGTGTGGACCGCGATCGGTGGTCACTATTGCCGGGCAACCGAAATGACTAACCCAACCGGTCAGAAAAGCTTTCGCGGCCTCTTCCGAGGTGGGACGAGGGATAGGGATAGCCTGCGGCCAGCGAGTAAAACGATCCACGCATGTGAGTATGTAAACGTACCCAAGCGAAGGTGAAAGTGGTCCTACGAGGTCGACGTGCACATGATGAAAACGTGTTTCAGGTTCTGGGAACCTGGCTAACGCCGCCTTAGTGTGCCTATGGGTCTTAACACGTTGACACTGCAGACAAGCACGAGCCCATTGACGGACATCTCGTTTGACATTGTGCCAAACAAAACGCTCAGTTATCAGTTTCACCGAGGCAGTCACACCCGGATGAGCCAGATTATGGAGTGTCAGGAACGTAGGATAACGGTGGGCAGCAGGAACTACTGGCCTAGGGCGACCTTGCGACACATCGCACACGATGGTATTCTGGGAAGCTGGGATAGGCACTGTGGTTAAACTCAAAGAACCGTTTTGCCGAAGTCGTTCGATGTCAGGGTCCTTAGTTTGAGCCTGTGCCATTGCGTCCAAATTGATGTTAGGCGTTTGTGACAGACTTAGTTGATATACGCGCGATAAGGCGTCTGCGACGGGATTAAGTACCCCAGAGACGTGTCGTATGTCCACAGTAAACTGTGAGACAAAGTCTAAGTGGCGAATCTCGCGTGGTGAGTATCGATCCGAAGCTGACTTCAGTGCGTAAACCAAAGGCTTGTGGTCTGTAAACACCGTGAACGAACGGCCTTCGAGTGCATGTCGAAAATGACGGATTCCCAAGTAGATGGCTAATAACTCTCTACCGAACGTGCTGTACCTTGATTCCGCGGGTTGTAGGCGCTTGGAGAAGAATGCTAAAGGTTGCCAAGAGTCATCTACGAACTGTTGCAGTACTGCTCCAACCGCTGTGTCCGAGGCATCCGTCACTACAGAAATAGGAGCCACAGGGTCGGGGTGTGTCAGGAGTGCTGTGTTGGCGACAGCATCTTTGACCAAGGCGAATGCGGCCTGTGCCGTGTCGGGAAACACGAACTTCCGCTTACCTCCGCGCAACAGGTCGGTGAGGGGTTGCATCATTTCCGCACAGTGAGGAATAAATCGGCGGTAGAAATTCACCAGGCCGGCAAACTGACGCAACTGGCGAAAAGATTGGGGTTCAGGGTAGTCGCGAACAGCGGAAACTTTATCTGACAGAGGGCGGATACCCCAGGATGAAATAGAATGTCCTATGAACGTGATATCAGACCGGCCTAATTCGCATTTCGCGATATTGATCGTAACGCCGTGCTGGCTAAGGCGTTCGAAAAGTGCTCGTAAGTGCGTAGCGTGCTCTTGCTCTGAAGAACTCGCCACCAAAATATCATCCAGGTATACGTGGACATTTTCCAAACCACGGGTTGCCTCGTGCATGAACCGTTGAAAGGTCTGGGCTGCATTGCTGAGTCCAAACGGCATTCGCAGAAACTCGAACAGCCCGAAAGGTGTAGTGACGGCAGTTTTAGGGATATCGGCCTCTGCTACCGGGAGCTGGTTGTACGCACGAACTAAATCGATACGGCTGAAGATGGAGCAACCTGATAAAGACGAAGTAAGATCCTGTATATGGGGAATCGGGTATCGGTCCGGGACGGTGACTTTGTTAAGCGCTCTGTAATCACCACAAGGTCGCCAGTCGCCACTAGCCTTAGGAACCATATGAAGGGGGGAAGCCCAAGGGCTACTAGAAGGGCGTATTATACCCAGTTCTAGCATATGTTCGAATTCGGCCTGTGCAACACGAAGCTTGTCTGGTGCTAACCGACGCGGCCTACTGAACACTGGGGGTCCCTTAGTGTCGATATGGTGAGTGACACTGGTCGTCACTGCTGGGAGAGGCCCGGCCTGCCGAAACATGGCCGGGTAGGCGGCGATGAGTTCGCTATAAGGTTCGTGTGCCGGTGGTTGAACGTAAAAGGGCGTGACGTGATTCACTCGCGAATTATGACCCGCAACAGCGAAAGTGGTCTGACGATCCACCACTCTGCGGCGCCGTGCATCAACTAACAAGTCAAAGTGCTGCAGGAAGTCAATGCCTAGAATTGGGTACGGGACGTCGGCGATGATGAATACCCAACGAAAATTACGCTTTAAACCCAAGTTTAAGGTGAGCGACCGCTGGCCAAACGTTGGGATGGCCGTGCCATTGGCAGCGCGTAGTGTTTGGGCCTGCGGTGTGCTATTGTCGTCTTTCGCTCGGGGGAGGACGCTCACTTCGGCACCGGTATCTACAAGGAATAGGTTATTTGAAATAATGTCCCTTACGTTCAAAAGACGACTATTGGTGTGATACCCGGCTTCGTGGGTCGCCACCACGGGCCGGGGGTTTAGTTTCCCTGATGAGCACCGGGAAACGTACACCCTCGTTCGCATCGTTTGGCTCCCTCACCGAAGCGACTGTGGTATTTACAATATCCTTCTTTTGAAGAACCGACGAAACGGCGTCGCAATGACGGACTATGGAGCCTAGGTGAGCGTGCGCGGTGCCGCTCCTGTGACCCACTTCTAACTGCTAGGCGTTGCAGGCTCGCGTCAATTCTAGACAAAACTGACGCGAGATCGTTAGATGTGGGCAAGGCAGGCACCGTTGCGACGGACGGCCTGGTTACTCCAGCTACAGCGGGGTTGTATCGTGACATAATGTCATCAGCTATCGCTGCAGTTTCCTCTAGCGAGCATTTGCGTGTGGCACTTAGTAAAACTGGAATGTTATGCGGCAAACGCTGCAGCCAAAGTTCCCTCAAGAGCGGGTCCTCACCTATTGTCGGTCCTCTCAAGCGCTGCATCTCACGCAGCAGTTCGGAGGGCTTCCTACTTCCAAGCTCAACGTTTTGAAGTTGTTGCATACGTTGGTCTTGCGTTGGGGTCGTGCGGGCAATGACAGCCTCCTTTAACGCCTCATAGCTTCGGGAAGAGATTATTACGTCCCTTACTTGCATTGTGACTTCTGACGGGAGGCGGCCTGCTACCCACCTGAAACGGCTGGCGTCGCTGGTTATACGGCAGTTTTCGAATTCTAACTCGACCAGCGTGAACCAGAGTTCTGGATCAGCAGGTGTGAATGCCGGTATGTGCAGCGTGATCGCCCCAACGGTGGGGTCTGAGCAGGACTTCCGTTCGGCAGACATAGCGATTACTTTATGGAATACCGACGGGAAAAGAAATCAACGACCAATGGGGCACTATAGTCTTCGCGAAAAAAAAATCACGACAAATTAGACACACAAAATATGTTTGGACGAAAAAAAATTATTTGGTAAACCAACCGAGAAAAAAAAAATCAAGTTAGGGAAACAATAAAACACACAAAAACGTACGCAGACGGGACCTTGAACGGTAGAAAACAAGGAAACTCACGTGACCTGAGGATCACGTCGGGCTCACCAATTGTAAGGTTGATTAGACCTTACTTCGCGGTTTCCTTAGTAAACGCGTGCTTCGGTCCTTTGTACTGCGTGGACCACCTGCACGTTACTCTAATGTGCGGCACTGCACAAATATGTTAACCAGAACAGTATTCTCCACGACCCGTGAGAACGAGAAGGCGATTGGGAGAGATAGTGGTTAGCGTGTATTTGGGAGCGTGCGTGAGAGCGTGCGCAAGAGCAACGGTCAAATGGCCACCGCGCTTGGCAGTCAGCGTTCAGTTAAACAATAAACGTGGTAAAAGTATGAACGAAGATGGCAACCGCTACAGACCAATCAGTTAGATTTGGGATGAGGAAAGCGGAGATAGTAGATCAGATGAGGGACAGAAGAAGATAAGGTCAAAAGCGCCTACGTAAGGGTAGTGCATGGAGACGTGGGGGGTGAAAGGAAAACCGCGCATGTAGACAGAACTAGCTGTAGATGCGGAAGGACGGAAGGACAAACAGAAAGGAAAACAAACTGCAACCTAAGGACCGAGGGTATTTATATGATGGAGCTTAAAAGGTGGGCTAAAAGCGAAACCTAGTACTCATAGGGTATGACAAAGTATCGCCAACCCAAGCAGTGCTGTGTTGACGGTCACTGTAGCCCGTCATCGGACATTCACGTTACATATACTATCCAGTCGAAGCTTGAAATCTACCATTGTGGTTGCCTCAAATACTTCCTCCGGCAGTTTATTCCAGCAGTTAGTCACACTGTGCGTGAAGAGCTGGGCCCGAAGTTTTGTCAGTAACCTGCTCTTCTTCGGTCTGAAGGCTTGGCCTCTCAGTTCGTAATTTTCTACTGGCAGCGGGAAGGTGTACGTGCGAGTGCCAAGGTCGATCCGGCCTGTGAAGATACTGTACACTACTATGAGGCCCCCTTGATTTCTCCTGAGGTACTCCAAGCTTTCCTTATAAGTTTTTCCTCTCAAGGTGGGGAAGAATCTGGTAGGTCCTCTCTGGCTCTTCTCTAGCACCTGCCTATCCGGAACCAGGTACGGACTTCAGGCCTGGAGGCAGTTCTCCAAGTGAGGCCGTGAGAAACTCTTGCACAGTAGAAGCTCCTCTGGTCCCCTAGAGCTGATTGTTCGGATGAGCTGGTAGAGCTCCCCGGAAGTGATTTTTCTGCCCTTCCACACTGGGTTTTGGGTTGGAAATCAACCGTGTTCCCCAAGTCCTGTACTTCACCTTTTACCCGTATTGGTACTGTCACGCCCTCCACTTCCAGTATCGTTAGTCTGTGAGGTAACCCCTCATGGATGAGGTACACACAATTGTGCATGTTCACTAGCACTGTCCACTTTGCAGCCCATTCTTGGACTCCGCCCGGGTCCCTTTGGACTGTTTCATGGTTGATTACTACTACTGCTTTCACATCGTCGGCAAAACTTTAAACAGGAGTTTTCTAGACCACTTTCTTAGTCATTTACCCAGAGGAGTAATAGCAGGGGTCCAAGGACTGACCCTTGGTGTACTTCACTCTGCGTATGTCCAACCAGAGACGAGCTTTCCCCTATTTGTAATCGAAAGGTCCTGTCAGACAAACATCCTCTAGTCCATTTCACCAGCTGGTCGGACAGTCTAATCCCTCGGTTATACCTTAGGCAGACGGTGGTTCACTGCGCCGAAAGCCTTCCCTAAGTCCAGGTAAGAGATCTTAACTAGCTCCCCGTCGTCCATTCTCCATGTCGCATTCTCCAGGCAGCACAAGAGATTGGATAGACAAGGGCTATTCTGCACGAAACAGTATTAGGATTCCTGGACAAGACTACCTTTCGTCAGGTGCAACACTGTCAGGTCCAGAATTACCCTCTCCACGATATCCAGTACGATGGAATTTAAATTCACGGGACTTTGGTTTTCGCGACTTCCTCTACCAACCCTTTGTGCATAGGAATGATTGTCGAAGTCAACCACTCCTCAAGCAGTGCTCCTGCTTCAAGTAAGATATTGAACAGTTTCGCCAGTGGTCTTAACGCAGCCGGTGCTAGCTGTTTCAGGAACGCCAGGTGGAACCATTCCGGGACCGCCGCCTTGATCTTTAAGAGCTTCTTGATACTATTAATGACCTCAATCTCCTGTCGAGTAGCCCCCATTACAGCCTTCTCAGAGAAAAAACCCCAGGTCATATTAACCCTTGGTCCGCCTTGTACACTTCTTCGAAAAATCTACACTGTTAATCAGTTTTTTCTTCGAGTGTGATCGCGGCCCTTCCGTGTTCATCGGCGACCCCCCTTCCCTATTTCACCTTGCAGACCGGGCTTCGAATGCGCTTATCCACAGTATGCATTGAGACTTTTTACGTTCCTAGTCAGTGTCTCTTCAAAATTCCTCCCAAACTTACCATGAACGTGAGTGGCTCGTTTTCTAGCTGCCGAATACTGAGGGAGACCGCAATGTCTTACCCTTACCCTGTTCCTCTTCCACGCCGCTTGCTTGCTGCGGTTTGCTTTTCGTGTCCGGCTGCGCCACCACGGCAACACCCCCGCCCTATGGATTGCCTGAACTGGAGCGACCGCATCCAACTACTTCAGGATACTGCCCTTTACGTTCTTCCACTGCGCTTGGACTGTGCACTCTCCATTTTCATGTCCCCAGTTCGTACATGCTTGGAAATCCTCCCTAGCCGCCGTCATATACTTGTATTGTTGAGACTACATTCTTTACTATATTGACCCCGAACAAGTACAACATGCATCAATCACTACACTTCAACATGTGTTTATATTTTGCTTACGTGAAGTGGCATAACTTTGGTTCGAACTTGGACTGCCGTGACGGTGGTACCTGACGTTGACGTTTTGTTGAACTCTGGTCCTCGTTGCTAGACGTTGTGGCCGTACAGTCGAGGTTTGTACACATTATTATGCCTATACCTTGTTAGTCCAGTGCCGTAGAAACTACGAATCGATTCTGTTTTGGTTTTGGGATTCCTTTTAAATTGCTACGCGTTGCTAACAGCCGTACTTGCTGTAACAGCCGGTTGTGGAAAATCCCCCTTTTTCCCTCGCGATTCAGTGTTTTTTCCCAACATCACTCATTTCCATACACTATTGACTTGTCTTTACGAACTGGTTGTTTTTCTGGACCAATTGTTGTTTGTTCGCGCCCAGAGCGCTATTTTGGCACATCCTTGCTCAGGACCTGCGTGACGCACGTGCTGTCTGCTCACACGCTGCTATTCGGTTTCTCGTTGTTGAGTCTTTGTGATCGTATTATTGAGGTTTGTATATTGTTTATGTCATTGTTTATTTTAATAATCTAGTATCGTGGAATTATCACGGATAATCGCCTTCTGATTTCGGGATCCGTTGCGAATTTGGCTACGCATTGCTCAAACGTTCGTAACATTACTCAATAGATCTATTTGGAACGAGGAAAAATCACGCAAAATGCCAAGAAAAGGATCAAAAGCAATCGAATCCGGACAGGAAGTAATACGGCAAGTCTCTGGGGAGGTTTTGGGTACAAATGATTCTTTAGTTAATGCTAGATCGCCTAGTCCTGTCAGTGCTAGCTCATGTGTTATTGAAAGCAATATTGATCGTAAGGATGTCGATTTTTATAAGCTGAGAATACCAGAACTAGAGCAACAGTTACGTTCGGCTAGACTACAGGCGCATGAAGCAGAGAAGTGTACACAGAAACAGCGAGAGCATGAGACCAGTGACTTCGACACTTCCGATAGGTTAGAGTGCAATAACGTAGGGAACCCCACGCCGGTCGCCGAATACAAACCACCATCGATCGATCTGCCTAGAGTGGAGTTAACGGTTTTCGACGGGCGAGCTGACCAATACTGCAAGTTTGTCAAACAGTTCGAGATGTTCGTTGAAAACAAGGTGACCGACCCTGGGCAAAGGCTTCTTTACCTTACTCACTACTGCCGAGGCCGAGCGCGAGAAGCTATCGACGGGTGCACCATGCTCGATCCAGAACAAGGCTACACAAGGGCAAGAAAGATTCTGAGGGACTTGTTTGGCCAACCTTTCAAAATAGCCCGTAACCTAATAGAGGGCGTGATGGCAGAGGCAAAGAGAACCAAGGGCGACGTCTACACCATGGCCGACCTGGTGATCAAGATGCAAAACTGCTCAATAGCCCTCGACCATTTAGGTTACAGGGCTGACCTAGACGCCATGCACACTTTGGAAGGCATAGTCCGTCACATCTCTCCCGAACTACAGGGTCGGTGGGCGGAAGAAGCTGAACGGATAAGCCGAGGCGACAGAGAAGCCAACTTCGAAGACCTGACTGAATACTTAGACAGGCAAACGAAGATAGCTGACAGCAGATTCGGCCGACTCATCCGGGACAGCAACCGAGCAAACAAGCCCGGTACTAGCCAAGCCCAAACCCTTGTACGGGAATATCCAAAGTACCAGCCTTGGACCAGTACACATGTCATTTCACGAGATGCTACGGCGAAACCAAGTTGCAGATCCTGTGGTACTAGCCATGGCCTACCAGAATGCCGCAAGTTCGGCAACGCCACAATAGACGAACGGTGGGGAATGGCGAGGATGGCAGGAGCATGTTTCATCTGTCTCAACACCACGCACCGGGCAGCATCCTGTAGAACAAGGAATCGATGTGGTTACGAGGGCTGCACGGGCAGACACCATCGGCTGCTGCATCAGGCGAGAATAACCATATCCGAGGCGATTGCCAAGCCCAGCGTGATTTGTTCAACGTCACGATCTGCCAGTAAACCGGTACGTTTAGGCGTAGTGACCGTGGGAGTAATGACTCCAACTGGGGTAGTCAAGGCGTTGGCTTTCGTTGATAGTGGATCCGACACCACTTTAGTGAAAGAGCGGTTTGCCGACAAACACCAACTGGCTAAAGGTGCGACGTCGTTAGCAGTGAGCACGGTGGGCGGAACACAGGTAATGACTGCCGGTAGATTAAGGCTGCAACTCATCTCTCTAGACACTAACGAGGAAATTGAACCAACGGAGGCATTCACGTTAGCGGATCTCCCCATGCGAGCACCAAGGTCGGTGAACGCAATCTTGACTCGGTGGCCCCACCTGCAGGATGTAACCGTCGTAGACTGGGAAGATGATGAGGTGGATCTCCTCATCGGATGCGACGTGCCAGAGGCGCATTGGGTGCTTGACCAAAGAGTGGGCGACCGCCAGGCACCTTATGCCGTACGCACGGCTCTGGGATGGATGTTATACGGTCCAGTAGGGGTACGCGGTTCCGTGAATTACTTATCCGCCGAAACCGACCGCATAGAGTATCATCTGCAACGGCTGTATGAAAAGGAGCTTCATGACATTGGAGACGAAAGACCGACGTTGTCTCAAGAGGATCACTTCGCTCTACAAACGGTGCGGCAAGGCACTAGAGGCCTCAAAAAACAGTTCGAGGTTCCCCTCCCATGGCGCACACCGGTCGACCCGTGGACTGACAACAGAAATTATGTTCTCCAACGATTACTACGACTAAAAGAACGCTTCATTCGAGACCAGAATCTGTGGGAACGATACGCGGATTTAATGAAGCGAAACGAGGCCCTCGGTTACGTTGAAAAGGTGCCTGTTAACACCGACAGCAAAAGGGGTATCTGGTATCTGCCTCACCATCCGGTTATCAACCCCAAGAAACCCAATAAACTGCGGGTGGTTTTCGACTGTGCGGCCAAGTTCCAGGGCAAGTCGTTAAACGATCGCCTACTACAGGGGCCTGACTGGACCACACCACTGATCGATGTTCTGTGCCGTTTCAGAGTGGGTAAAGTGGCTTTGTCTGCTGACATTAGGGAAATGTTCCATCAAGTGAAGATTCCGGTAGGAGAACGAGATGCTTTGCGTTTCCTGTGGTGGGAAGGGAGCGACCGGGACAACGCAGTGGTGAATTATAGGATGACCGTCCACCCCTTCGGAGCCATATCGTCACCATTTTGTGCCAACTACGCCCTCCGAGAATCAGCGAACAAACATGGCGATCTAGTACATCGGACGGTGGTAGATAGCGTCAGCAGGAACTTCTACGTCGACGACTACCTTGGGTCATTCGATGATGTGGAATCAGCTCTAGAGCAGTTCAGGGGTCTGACGAGATTGCTGGAAGAGGGCGGCTTCCATCTAACTAAATGGATGTCGAACGCTTCAGAAGTGCTGAAGGTCATCCCGTATCACGAAAGGGCCGAAAGGGTAAGAGATTTGGACGGCTCTCCACTTCCTATCGAGCGCACCTTAGGGATACAATGGGACGCGGAAACGGACGATTTTGTTTTCGAACTGAACGTTCCCGAGCTGCCAATAACCCGTCGTGGCATACTATCTGCCGTCTCAAGTTTGTTCGACCCGCTCGGTTTCGTCTCACCGTGGCTGCTACCCGGAAAGATCTTGCTGCAGCGGCTGTGCCGTAAGAAAGTTGATTGGGACCAGGCACTGGACCGAGGGGACCGGCTGGACTGGGAAGAATTTCTGAACACCTTGAAGAAATTAGGGGACACAAGAATCCCACGATGTTTGACCCCTGGCCATACGATACGGACTGGACATCTACATGCCTTTTCCGATGCATCCGAAGTCGGTTATGGAGCTGTGGTGTACGGACGATGGTGCGCAGGAGATGGACAATATACCACGAGGATCCTGTTCGCCAAAGCCCGCGTTGCCCCACTGAAGTCGGTCTCAATCCCACGCCTTGAACTCAGCGCAGCCGTGTTGGCAGTCAGGGTGGTGCAAGCTGTGAAGAGATGTTTCGATCTCTATATTTGGTCGGTGAGCTTCTGGACGGATTCAACGATAGTACTTTACTACATTAACAACGTACGGAGCCGGTTTAGTACTTTCGTTGCTAACCGACTCACGATTATCCACGATGAATCAGCCACGCATCAGTGGAGTCATGTCAGGTCTGGCGATAATCCGGCCGACCTGTGCCCCCGAGGTGCGAACAACTTCAGGCAACTGGACACGTGGAGGAGAGGGCCAAACTTCCTGCAATTGCCCAAACAGGACTGGCCCGTGTTCGAATTAAAACCCCCTACGGAATTGGAACTGGAGATCAAAGGCGTCGTGATGGTGGCCAACGTCGTCGAAGCGACATCCATTCTATCGCGACTGGTCAGGTTTTCTTCCTGGATGAAGACGCTTCGTTCGCTAGTTTGGTTAACCAGGTTCAAGAGAAATTTACTAGTCATGAAAGGGCTACGGCCCTCAGGTCGGATACGGGTCGGCCCGAAAGGTCCCGATGAGCTACAAGCGGCAGAGTACGATATTTTCAGAATGATACAACGCGAGGCTTTCGCCCAAGAACTCAAGAGGGCGGAAGAAGTGGGGCCGACCAATGAAGACATGCCATCTCCAAGAGGCGAGCTGAAGCGTTTAAACCCCAAACTCATCAATGGACTGCTGCGGGTGGATGGTAGGCTGACCAACGCCCACCTGAACTTCGACACAAAGTATCCTATACTGCTGCCTGCGAGACAACCTGTAGTAGAGCTAATGATTCAACACGTCCACGCCGTGGAGGGACATGCCGGGGAAAGTCACGTGACGAGCGTCATCCGAAAGCGTCTTTGGTTGTTGAGAGGACGAGAGACTGTAAAACGCGTAATCCGACGGTGTGTGCAATGCAGGAGACGCAATGCCACTGCAGGCAAACAACTCATGGCCCCACTACCGGAATGCAGGGTGACTACGGGCTGGTGGCCGTTCAGTGACACCGGGTTGGACTATTTCGTGCCATTGTGGATCAAGTGCGGGAAAAGATTAGAAAAGCGATACGGATGTATCATGACGTGCATGAAATCACGTGCGGTACACCTAGAAGTCGCACATTCGATGGCGACCGATTCGTTTCTACGGGCCTTGCAAAGATTTATCAACCGAAGAGGCGTACCGGCCGATGTATACTCAGATAATGGATCGAACTTTGTGGGCGCTCAACGGGAATTGCGGCGTTGGCACAAGAACATAAACAGGGACGAACTGCAGAATCGAACCGTGGCCTACGGCATACGATGGCATTTCAACCCCCCACAGGCCAGTCACCGAGGCGGCATATGGGAACGCATGACCCGGTCCGCCAGACGGATATTGCTGTCAATCATGGAGCAGCAGCCGCCCGACGACGAGACGCTGAACACCGTCATGACCGAGGTGCAGCGAATCCTGAACAACCGCCCCCTGGTTCCAGTATTGAACGGCGACCCCACCCACCTGGCGCTCACCCCGAACGACTAATTGACGTTAAGGTCGAACGAGGGTTTCCAAGGGCCGGTAAACCTTCGTGGGAGCTACCTCCACGGGTGGAAGCAAGCGAACTATCTGGCCAAGGTCTTCTGGAGGCGATGGCTACGGGAGTACCTACCGGCTTTGCAGACTCAACAGAAGTGGCTGGCCAGAACAAGACCATTCAAAGTTGGGGACGTGGTTATGATCGCCGACGAACGCGCGCATTTCAGCACTTGGTCTTTGGGAGTAGTTACGGAAACCATCAAGAGCACTGACGAAATGATAAGAACGGTGAAGGTGAGGACAGCTAACGGAGTGCTCATTCGTGACATACACAGTATTAACCTACTCGAGAGCGAAGACGGAGAAGCTGATAACCTTGAGGCCTAGTAAACCTTTTTCACACCAGTAATCGAGGTGGATAAAGAAACACCATATATACCACACAATCTCCGTCAAACACGTTAAGGTGCTCGCGGTCTTTCGTTGACATTACAGAAGGTTCTTTCCGATATGTGGTGATGAGTGCGATTCCATTATACATCCCGATACATACACGCAGGCACGACGCACTCTACATCCCGTAAACCCATCATACATGTGACAGTGTTCGTTGTTTTGCTTTTTGTTGACGCTACCGAATGCCCCTTGCATATGTGGAAGTAGCGGAGCTCAGGTCACACATACATGCTACATTTACTCGTTTTCTTGCCACCCGGTCTTTTGTTGACATTGCAGAAAGTCCTCCTTTGATGTGTAGTCATACCTGTGATTTCATTGTAACCCCGGCACGCACACACACACGCACACACACACACACACTCAAGCACGTACATCCAGGACCGGACGGCCCCTTACGAGGACAACGTCTATGTGACCATTCACGCCCGCCATCGGTCATTTGGTCTTGTGGAAGATGTAGACTAGCCTCACGTCTATGTAGCCAATGGGTTAGGTGCGACCAGTAGTAGAACGTCGACGACGAGCATTAGACGCGCGCACTGATAGCAGGGCCTAGGCAGGTAGGAAGAATCAGTACCTTTATACCGAACCTTTGACTTTGCTAAGGATCCAGGAGGATTTTGGTGGGCAGTGTAACAGCCGGTCGTGGAAAATCCCCCTTTTTCCCTCGCGATTCAGTGTTTTTTCCCAACATCACTCATTTCCATACACTATTGACTTGTCTTTACGAACTGGTTGTTTTTCTGGACCAATTGTTGTTTGTTCGCGCCCAGAGCGCTATTTTGGCACATCCTTGCTCAGGACCTGCGTGACGCACGTGCTGTCTGCTCACACGCTGCTATTCGGTTTCTCGTTGTTGAGTCTTTGTGATCGTATTATTGAGGTTTGTATATTGTTTATGTCATTGTTTATTTTAATAATCTAGTATCGTAGAATTATCACGGATAATCGCCTTCTGATTTCGGGATCCGTTGCGAATTTGGCTACTCATTGCTCAAACGTTCGTAACACTTGCGTTACAGCCTTCCCCAGAGAATAAACCCCAGGTCATATTAACCCTTGGTCCGCCTTGTACACTTCTTCGAAAAATCTACGCTGTTAATCAGTTTTTTCTTCGAGTGTGATCGCGGCCCTTCCGTGTTCATCGGCGACCCCCCTTCCCTATTTCACCTTGCAGACCGGACTTCGAATGCGCTTATCCACAGTATGCATTGAGACTTTTTACGTTCCTAGTCAGTGTCTCTTCAAAATTCCTCCCAAACTTACCATGAACGTGAGTGGCTCGTTTTCTAGCTGCCGAATACTGAGGGAGACCGCAATGTCTTACCCTTACCCTGTTCCTCTTCCACGCCGCTTGCTTGCTGCGGTTTGCTTTTCGTGTCCGGCTGCGCCACCACGGCAACACCCCCGCCCTATGGATTGCCTGAACTGGAGCGACCGCATCCAACTACTTCAGGATACTGCCCTTTACGTTCTTCCACTGCGCTTGGACTGTGCACTCTCCATTTTCATGTCCCCAGTTCGTACATGCTTGGAAATCCTCCCTAGCCGCCGTCATATACTTGTATTGTTGAGACTACATTCTTTACTATATTGACCCCGAACAAGTACAACATGCATCAATCACTACACTTCAACATGTGTTTATATTTTGCTTACGTGAAGTGGCATAACTTTGGTTCGAACTTGGACTGCCGTGACGGTGGTACCTGACGTTGACGTTTTGTTGAACTCTGGTCCTCGTTGCTAGACGTTGTGGCCGTACAGTCGAGGTTTGTACACATTATTATGCCTATACCTTGTTAGTCCAGTGCCGTAGAAACTACGAATCGATTCTGTTTTGGTTTTGGGATTCCTTTTAAATTGCTACGCGTTGCTAACAGTCGAAATAACCGGTCCAGTACTCAACTTGGAATCTCCGGGAGGAAATCAATCATAAATACCAAGAAGAGGACAATGGCAAACCGAAGTCGGACAGGAAGCAACCCGGCAAATCCGTGGGGTATTTTTGGGTGATACTGATCCCTTAGATATTGCTAGGTCTGCTAGTCCTGTCAATGCAATTTCATGTACCTCAGCTAGTAGTATAGAATTCAAAGGTGATGATATCTATCGGTTGAGAATAGGTGAATTAGAAACCCAGCTTAGGCGGTCTGGGAAAGAAGCTGAATCTGCCAGGAGAGATCAACTCCGAAAACAGGAGCGAGAGGTGACTTCGGGGACCACGGAGCATACGGTCATTCAACCTAGCAGTTCCATGGAACGATTAAAGTCTACTTATACCAGTGTAACCCACGCTATTGACTTACCAAAGGTGGAGTTGTCCCCTTTCGATGGGAGAGCAGAACAGTACTGTAAGTTCTTTAAACAATACGAGAACTTCGTGGAAAGAAGAGTATCCGGTCCAGGACAGAGGTTCTTGTATCTACCACACTACTGTCGTGGAAGAGCCAGAGAAGCAGTCGACGGGTGATCGATGCTGGATCCCGAGGGGGGTTACACTAGGGCACTTGAAATCCCGAAAGACCTGTTTGGTCAACCATTTAAAGTCTTCCGGAATTTGATCGATGGCGTACATTAAGAGGCAAAACGTTCCAAAAGCGATTCGGGCACCCTAGTTAATCTGGTGATAAAAATGCAGAACTGCAGGATCGCTTTAAATCACCTAGATTACCGATCGGACCCGGATGCTCTGCAAACATTGGAGGCCATAGTGCGCAGCACCCCCCGAACTATAGAGTAGGTAGGTCGAGGAAGCCGAGGGGATCAGTTGATTTGGGCGAGAATCCACGTTTGAAGACCCAAAGCAGTTTATAGACCGTCATGCCCGGATAGCAAACAGTCGTTTCGGTCAACTTGTGCATGAGACGAGCAGGTTACTTAGGATTACAACGACGCAAAGCTGGGCCATGGAACCAAGTAGAAGCCAAAAATGTGCAAACACACACGTTATCTCGCGAAGGTGAAAACTTGCCGGTGTGTAAAGTTTGTGGGGCGCCTCATCGCCTGGAGTAATGCCCCCG
Source organism: Fasciola hepatica (assembly GCA_948099385.1). Lineage (NCBI taxonomy): Eukaryota > Metazoa > Platyhelminthes > Trematoda > Plagiorchiida > Fasciolidae > Fasciola > Fasciola hepatica. The sequence continues at coordinate 358,595 of CANUEZ040000112.1, read as the reverse complement.
CTTCCGCAACGTAGAGGTCGACGAAAGATGGGAAATGGCTAAGAGACTGGACACGTGATTAGTCAGTCCCAAAGATTCACATCGAGTAGCGATGTGCCGAACGAAACCCAGTTGTAGTCAGGATGGATGCCATGGGAAGCACCATTACCTAATACACAAAGGCCAGAAACTGAATGCCAAAGAAACCCCGAAGCCAAGCATGGTCTGCTCAGTGTCTGTCCCCAGTAGCAAGCCAATGTGCCTGGAAGTGATAACAGACGGCATGGAAATCCCAGTTGGGGTTATAAGAGCGTTGGCCTTCGTAGATAGTGGCTCGGATACCATTCTTTCAAGGAAGGAGTTCGCAGAGAGTTGTTGCATCGGAGGGAATCAACCTTCATTAGCGGTGAGCACAGTGAGTGGCACCCAGGTCATCCAGCCGACCAAGCTGCACCTACAACTCGTTTCCTTGGTCGATAACGATAAAGCAGAAACTATAGACGCATTCACCGCAAAGGATCTGCTGATGAGTGCATCACAGTAGGTGCCACCGATTCGGATTCAGTGGCCGCATCTCGACGGTGTTATGATCGAGGAGTGGCAAGATGACGAAATCGATCTACTGGTCGGTTATAATGTACCGGGAGCACACTGGGTCCTGGATCAAAGAATAGGAAGCCACGAACACCCTATGCAGTACGCACTATATTCGGCTGGACTTAATATGGTAGTACAGATGGAAGATGCGGCAAATAAATCCGAATCAACTGCACTTCGGTGGAAACGGCGAACATTGAACAGGCATTCCAACAGCTGTATAACACCGAATTTGCCGACGTGGACATTGATAGAGATGCCCATCACGAGAAAATAGGTCGGCTTTCAGAATCGTAGCCAAGAGAGCCAAGTATGTAATAGGTCGTTTCGAGGTTCCTGTCCAGTGGAGACCCAACATGAAACCTGCGCCAAACAGCCGAGAAATTGCTCCGAAAAGACTACTTTTCATCAAATCCAGGCTAATTCGAGAACCACAAGATAGAATACATACGAGCTATGCAACGTAACATCGACTTGGGTTATATAGAAAGAGTGGATACAGAGGTAACCAGCGTAAACTTGAGGTGGTACGTACCTCATCACCCGGTCGTGAACCCAGAGAAACCGGGGGAGGTCAGGGTGGTTTTCAACCGAGCAGCGAAATGTCAGGGTGGGTCACTCAACGGCTATGTACTACAGGGTTCAGACAACACCACTAGTCGAGGTTTTGTGTCGTTTTTGGCTAGGAAAAACGACCGCCTCTGCGGACATACGTGAGATGTTTCTACAAGCGAAGATGCCCGTTGAAGATAAGGACGCCTTTCGGCCCCTTTGGTGGCACGAAAGCGACGTAAATCGTGCACCGGACGAGTACAGGCTGACCGTGCATCCCTTCGGGACGGTACCATCCCACTTCTGTGCTAATTTTGCCCTCCGGAAAATCCTTAAGCCTTTCGACGGCACCGGAAATCTGTTAGGAAGAGCAATGGACCACTTCTACGTGGACGATTTTCTGTGCTCCTTTGACGACCCAAATACTGCCATCCTATATATGACCTAACCGATCGCCACTCCAAAGGCCGGAGGACTCAATCTCACTAAGTGGACTTCAGACAGCCAAGAGGTGCTCAATGATATCCCGAAGTCCGAGAAAATGGAGTGTGCGAGAGAGCTCTTGGGATCCCCTTCACAAACGGAGCGCGCTCGGACTTCAATGTAAACCCGGAGGTGACGAATTCATATTCACTCTGGACCTACCCAACCGACCAGCGGCACAGAGAGGAATCCTATCATCGGTCTCATGCCTCTGTGATCCCCCAGGTTTAGTTTCGCCATGGTTGTTACCGGAAAAGTGCTTGCTGTAATCGCTGTGCCAGAGAGGGACGGGTTGGGACGAACCTCCCCAGGATGACGACGATGAGCGATGGTGCGACTGGCTGCACAGCCTGCACCAACTTGGTGAGATCAAAACGCAAAGATGCTCGACAGGAATCAAGGACACAAACGATGCCCAACTCCACTTATTTTCTGGTGCATCAGAAATAGGCTACGGGGTAGTGGCTCACGGCTGCTGGGTAGACGAAAGTGGTGGGCGGCACAGTCAGATAGCATTCGCAAGGGCGAGAGTGGCTCCACTGAAAACGGTGTCCATTCCGAGGCTGGAACTGACGGCAGCAGTACTGGCCTTGAAGGCCGCCACACTGATTCGGAGATGCCTTGATCGGATGAACTGAGAATCAAACTTTTGGACGGACTCTGCCACGGTACTGCAGTACATAAGCAACATTACCACTCGCTTTAACACTCGGGGCCAACAGACTCACTATAATCCACTAGTCGACTAGGACCGATCAAGGGCACTATGTACAATCCGCCAATAACCCGACCGACTTCTGCTCAAGGGGCCCGAAAACAGCAGAGATTGCTGATGTGTACAATGGGACCGGGCCTCCTAACTGCAGCTAGCGAGATGTGGCCAACGCTATTAATACCCAAGGCTGATGATGGTGATATCGAGACCAAAAGACTGATGCTGTCTTCATACTTCACGGAAAGCGTGAGCCTAATAGAAAAACTGTGCCACTTCCCCGACTGGATAAAAATGTTAAGAGCAGTGGTCTGGTGGACACGATACAAAATACTCCTATTGATTCTGAAAGGCACACGACCACAGAACACGGTAAACGTGGGAACGATACTACCGGGCGAGCTGAACAAAGCCGAACTCGACGTTCTAAGCCTACTACAATTAGACGCTTTTCCTTTCCAGGCCCGCGAGCTAGCTAGGATAGATGATAACACCAAAGGAAGCAGGCTAAAGTACAGCAGTATCTGAAGGCTAAACGCTACTCAAGCCAACGGACTACTGAGAGTTGGAGGGCGGCTGACGAATTCAAATCTAGGGTACGAAACAAAATACCCCATAATAATCCCCGGTGACCAACATATAACGAGATGCCTGATAGACCATGTTCATCGAGAAGAGGGGCACGCACATTTGAACCACTTATTAAACAATATACGACGATGATTTTGGGTGACAAGAGGACCAGCGACGGCCAAGTGAGTCATAGGCAACTGCATCATTTGTCGTCGCCGGAGGGCGGTAGCAGGCCAACAAATGATGGCCCTCCTCCCAACCGTAAGAGTTCAACCCGGATGATGCCCCTTTTTGGGAATTGGAGTCGACTGCTTTGGCCCGTTACTTGTACTACAGCGAAGGAGCACCCAAAAGAGGTATGGCTGCCTGATAACCTGTTTACAATCCGGAGCAGTCCATCTTGAAGTGGCACATAATATGACCACCGATTCATTTCTAATGGTCCTTCAAGGGTTCATCGCGAGGCAGGGCGTTCCCAAGAATATATACTCCGACAATGGCTCGAACTTCGTTGGGACTCATAAGGAGTTGGAGAAATGGTGGAACCGCCTGGACCACGCCAAAATACAAAACAAGACCGTATCAAAGGGAATAGAATGGCACATCAACCCACCCTATGCCAGTCATCGTGGTGGCTTTTGAGAAAGGCTGATACGATCGACTAGGAAAATACTCGCAGCCCTGACCTCACAACGAAACCTCGATGACGAGACACTGACTACTTTACTACCAGAAGGAGAACGCATGCTGAACAAAAGACCTCTGGTGCCGATCGTCCCGGACCCGGAAGGCGAACCGGCTGTCACTCCCAACGACCTGTTATTACTGAGGTCAAACGTAGGAGCAACCACACAGAAAATCCGAAGTGGAACGTATATCATAAGATGGAAACAAGTTAACCACCTGGCACAGGCTTTTTGGAAACTTTGGACTAGGGAGTACTTACCGACACTGTAGCTTCAGCAAAAGTGGATCTCCGAAGAGACGTCGTTCAGACGTGGCGATGTAGTCATCCTTGTGGAGAGCCCCTTACATAAAGAAGGTTGGCCGGTTGCAGTGATCAAGGACTGCCGTACAGAAATCGATGGCCTCGTGCGCACGGTGGTGGTGAAAACGAGCAAAGGAGACGTATTGCGAGATACCAGTAAGATACATTTGCTTGAAGGTGACAATGGCGAGGGCGAAGTCGACACTACAGACCAAACTAAAACCAAGTCTACTGATACCAAGTGAAACTGAATTTAATAATTTATTCCTCAAGCATTCTCCCGTAGGACCCAACCCTTCACACAGTCTTTGACGTATATCTGTGTTTAATTTCATACGGTGCTCACTATTTACAATGAATTTATTTATCGAAACCGTAGTTTATCGCACGACACGACATTGTTTGTGAAGTAACGGAAACTCCTGAACAAGCACCTGTCGGCCGTTTGTAGAAACATCTCGATTTCCGGGACCTCCTATTTGTACTATTATTCAACCTGTGTTCAAGTGAATATAAGTTGTGAGCCAAACATACTTCCAAGTTGGTAACATCACACGTTGAGCCCCTGATGTTCGAGTACCCTGCAGCCATCTCGATTCTTCGTCAGGAATTCTCAGTCTTCATCTTGCCATGTGCTTTACCCTTATTCGGGCAGCCTTTTCCTCCACATTCCGTAATCTGTCTACGCATCCCGATTACCTTGAAGTCTTTTTCCGTGTATGGATAATGTCGTATCATCCTCAGAAGAATCTCCAAGACTTCGAGAGATGAAGCATAACCTCAAGAAAACCTGAAAGCCTGTCTGCGACTGGCCAATGATAGATGAAGCCCATAGCGACCTACTTATGCACTGACTTAGGGCCTAGGTAGGATAGAGCGAGCCAGTAGCCCCATTTACTCCTTGGATTTTGACCGTTTCGTGTGGGGGATTGGTGAGCGGTGTGACTTTCATGCGTGGAAATCCTCCCTAGCCGCCGTCATATACTTGTATTGTTGAGACTACATTCTTTACTACATTGACCCCGAGCAAGTACAACATGCATCAATCACTACACTTCAACGTGTGTTTATATTTTGCTTACGTGAAGTGGCATAACTTTGGTTCGAACTTGGACTGCCGTGACGGTGGTACCTGACGTTGACGTTTTGTTGAACTCTGGTCCTCGTTGCTAGACGTTGTGGCCGTACAGTCGAGGTTTGTACACATTATTATGCCTATACCTTGTTAGTCCAGTGCCGTAGAGACTACGAATCGATCCTGTTTTGGTTTTGGGATTCCTTTTAAATTGCTACGCGTTGCTAACAGCCGTACTTGCGTTACAGCCTTCCCCAGAGAATAAACCCCAGGTCATATTAACCCTTGGTCCGCCTTGTACACTTCTTCGAAAAATCTACGCTGTTAATCAGTTTTTTCTTCGAGTGTGATCTCGGCCCTTCCGTGTTCATCGGCGACCCCCCTTCCCTATTTCACCTTGCAGACCGGACTTCGAATGCGCTTATCCACAGTATGCATTGAGACTTTTTACGTTCCTAGTCAGTGTCTCTTCAAAATTCCTCCCAAACTTACCATGAACGTGAGTGGCTCGTTTTCTAGCTGCCGAATACTGAGGGAGACCGCAATGTCTTACCCTTACCCTGTTCCTCTTCCACGCCGCTTGCTTGCTGCGGTTTGCTTTTCGTGTCCGGCTGCGCCACCACGGCAACACCCCCGCCCTATGGATTGCCTGAACTGGAGCGACCGCATCCAACTACTTCAGGATACTACCCTTTACGTTCTTCCACTGCGCTTGGACTGTGCACTTCCCCTATTCATCTCTCCAGTTCAGCTGCGTAGCTCCCGCCGGGAGATCTTCTTCGACTGCCTTGGAAAACTCTCCCTTCCTTTTTACCGGAGCCTCTATATCTACAATGCTGGTAGAAATCGCATTTTCATAATCGCAATATTATTTGGGTACCTGCTTATCACAAGATCCAACTCTGATGCTGCCTGCCGGCCCCCACCTGGCCTCTTGATCGACATGTTGGTTAAGAGCTTCATCGTGCCACAGGACTGCCAGCTTTTCCCTGAACGACCCCACGGGAGATTTTCCATTGATCAATTAGTAATAATAAAAATAATGGTATATTTCTCGACCATGGTCGAGACGCACGCGCAAGGGCATAATCGTCGTGTACTACGTTACTCAAAACAATGAACTACCCACGAATTTCAAGAAGGCGAGTCAAAATCGTCAGAAGCAAAGCAATATAGCTAGAGTTAGTTTTAATCGACCGAAAAGATAATGGTGTGCGCGGCAAATACGGTTTGGTTTCGTATCCGGGTTGGTTAGTGGTGGCCCGTGGGAACGAGAAATATGTCGTGAAAATATAGCGCTAAGGATGCGCTATAAACCAAAATAATGCAAGCTGTGGATAACGGAGGCCTATTGGGGTTCCATGAACGGAATAGGTTATTAACAGGAAGAGATGATGGAAATGAATGGGAGTACACCCGTGAACTTTGGTGAATATGGGGAGAACGGCCCTCTGTGATGACGATGGTGGCTCGGAATGATGGATATCCCCGGTCTCAATAAACGGAGTGCGTCATGAAACGGGGAGATATGAACAAACTATGTGGAAGTGGACTAGGAAACGTTGATGAATGTGGAGGAAACATTAATCCATATAGAAGGTGGGTTTAGGTTCAGGATCAATAACCCGTATCATTCAGAAAAAAAGGGAGCTCAACTTAATGGCCTCGAACTAGCGAAAAATCAATTTCAAGCCGGATAAAGATTGAAAGAAAAATGAAATCTCGCAAGAGAAAACTGAGTGAAAGACCTCCGCGTAGGCTCGCGCCTTATCGTTCTATTACGCTGACATAAATATATTGACTTATCGGTTCTCAGTGATATTTTGCCTCATCATTGGGAACCACGGATGGGGGGGATAAGTGGCGTGTCGAAATTTAATGAGCAAAAAATTCCCGTGTTGCATATTCTGGCTCTGTCACTGGATTGTTTCACATGAGACCAGGGTGATGTGCAGCATCCCGTGGGTATGGTCCATCAGGCGGTGTAAGGGGCGTGTCAGTCAACCAGTAGAAGGTAGCTTGTGAACTGTTATTTGTGAAGACTCCAGCAGCGACATAAGTAGTAGAGGTGTTGCGTCAGAAGATGCCTATCGATCTACCGGCTAGCAGTTGGGAGTGTTTTAGGTAGTGTTGCTTTACTGCAATCCCGTTTGGAACAAAAGACTCTATTTAGGTCTCTGTCGGTACTGGTCAAGGTGTGGATCTTGGTCACCGAAAGTGGAGCCCGAGAGAGTGGACGACGACAAACCTGAAATAAATGATGTTAGCAGTCTGGAGGTGGTTCTATCTGTGAGTTATGATAATAAACGGCGAAACTTAATAACGAACTGGTCGGGTTTATATGAACGGTCGGTGGCACATTTCGTATTTTGGTCTGGGTTTTAATTCGAGAGTCTAGGTAACGTAAGGTTGCAGGGGGTTGATATGTACTGCTTCCTGTGGCACTGAAGCCTCCCACGACGAGACTATTATTTCTGCCGGTTATACCGGCTCTGAGAAGCCGAAGCAGTTCCTCGTCTTCATCACCTTCCTCCGATTGTCCCCTGTATACGCAAGGTACGCCTAACTTGTGCCACATATATATTGCTCTGTAGCCTCGGTTGCCTGCATCTTTAGTGCTGCTAGCTTCTCTCCGCTCCTGCAGTTTGACCGGCCCGCTACCAGTAGCAAGGCTCCTCCCTGACTCTTACTCCCCGTCCATCAACCCTCAATACAGTGAAGTGCTCTGCGGCCAGGTGGCTCACCTCCTCGTTTGGTCTCAGCCAGGTTTACATGAACGTGAATAGGTCTATCGTGTGCATGCTTGCCCGAAGCTCAGCCCAGTTATGGCCTATGCTAGCTGCATTCGTGTAGGCAGCTAGCATAGAAGCCATTCCCCTAATGGGGCAAGGTAGTGCTAGGTTTCTAGTTGCAGGCACCCCCCCGTTTTTGACAATTAGGCCACTGTGGCCTCCTGATAGTGGCTCTTGGAGGGGCTACCTTGCAGTGACCCCTGGCTATAAATTCTAGGGGGCTGCTGCCTCCGCCGGCGTGTTTAAAACTGATGACTCCCACTTCGCCAGTTCGCCTTAGAGTTGTGTCTGGCGAGTCAGCCGAAATAAAGCTACTATGCACGGTTAACTTCTGTTATTGGAGTGATCTTCTGGCTCTATCGTCGTCGTGCCCTGAGACACTCCCCTTATCATACTCGCTCCCGCCAGGAACCTATCGCTGTGCCTGGGGTTTGCGAATTCTACGAGCACCGGTCTGAGATGTGTTTTGCCCCCCTCTCCTTGCCATCTTTCTAACCAAAAGACTCGCTTGATGACCAAGTATCCCGAATAGTCCACCATCCTGAATAAGTTCTTTGGGTGATATCATACTGCGCGCTCCCTTTGTCTTTTTTTGCTTCGTCCTCCTGTACCCCTATGATAACCACTTTCCTCTTTCGCACCCAGTGCAATATCAAAACTCTTTATCATCTGTTGTAGTGTACATTCGAGTTATTGTTTTGAGCCTCCCATTGCTCCACCGTGGCTTCTAGCAGTGCATTCTTATCTCTAGACCCCCAGGTATTCTCCACCTCACCTAATCCGGTGTTTCTGAGATGGAATCACTGTCCATAACCCCGGTAGGTTCCATATGTATGTTGATGGAGGCCATTCCACCCGGTAGAAAGCAAAGCGTCCCCCATTTTGGTTTTCCCCGCATTTCACACGTGAGTTCTGACTGAAGCTCATTTCAGCTAGATTGGCAGCCTTGTTCTTGGCAGTGCTATTTACTAGCTCAGCTGCCGACTTCCCTGCTAAACATTAGTGTGGTGATGCAGCAGCTGTCACACGTGATACGGCCAAATACATTCTTGCAAGTCCGTACGCTGACGGGCCCCAGCCAATCAAGATCGCCGAAAACAAGCTCGACAGAGGTTCCCTGTGAATGGTCACTTTCGAGTCTGCCAGTTATCTTCTCCGATTCAACATATTTATGCATCCACTTTCTGCACTACAACTACGTGCCATTTTGCAGCCTTCGTCTTCTTGCTACTTTCGTTCGCATAGTTCTGGGGGGGGGCAAGTTCAGTATTTCCCGTCAGTTCAGTTCAGTACAATTATTGCAATTGGCCGTTCTTCATGGATCTGCCCAGTATTGGACAGCTGAACCTGCTCGCTTGCGCTTCTGAAACTGGAGACTGCGTTGAAAGTTTCCAGTTCAGTCCACTACGATTATTACAGTTATCCCTGGCTCTGATCTTGCTTTTAGGACAGATCCATGTTAGTTCTTAGTGTTCAAACTACACTGCGCATATTACTCCCGTCAGCTTCCCGCACTTAGGATGATACCATCTCTCAAGGACGTCGTGTTGCGTGCCCTCCATATCCAACTTCTTTGTTATTTTCCTGCCGCCCCGGGGATTACACGCGGGTGACCTCATAACCGTGGCCGCGAACAACTAGGCAACCATAGTGTCAGCAGAGGTTTACCAGGAGTTTTGAAAGCATTGCAGTGGCCACTTTTATTCTTTGTCTGGCTTCCAGAGCCGGTGTACTACTTTAACTAATGTTAGATTGGATCATTACATCTTCGGAAGGGACAAAGAAAGTTCAAATTATCGCTCAAATAGGCCCTAGTTACACACATTTTGATTGCAAAAGGCACACTTGCCTCATTGGGTTGGGACATTGTCTTCATTTTGTTTGGAATCGCTTCCGGCACAAACGAACATTCACATTTGCAAGACGGCTGAAAGTTGGTGCATAATGTTTACACGACGTATAGAGATCAGTACTCTGTATGACGCATTAAGGAAAGAACTCAGAATAAATAGAAAAGATGAGGAATGACATAAAATAAATGAGCCGGAGAGGGCTAGACCGGCGCTGAAGTGCGAGGGAAGTGTGCAAGAGAACGTCAACCAAGAATAACTGACTGTGAATGGTGGTAAAATGGATTTGGTGAAGATCCGGAAAAATCATTGACTGGGCCTCGTCTAATATAGCCCATGAATTTGTTGCCATGTGAGTCAGATCAGGTCAAGTCACAGGACTTGTTGCTTCAGTTGATGAAAGGCAAACTTCTAGCGCTTCAGGCTCTGTGTTTCCCGCTGTGCCACAATTTACGGGTGTTCCGCACGATTTACTGATATTCCACCGGCTGTGGAAGAGAAGGAGGCAAGTTTTGCCCAAGAAAAACGGATTAGTTCACCCCTACGACCTCCCAAGTGGAGAGTTGCAGCACTCAAACTAGCTAACATACAATATGTAAATCTCTCTAGTAGTCAAGTGATGAAGACGAGATGGAGAGTGACCATAATTATATAAAAAAACTGTAGGAGTCCATTATACTGGAAGGCTCAAAACTAGGTGATGGCTTCCAAAAGTAATTTGAGGTTAAGAAAGCGGGCATGGAAGAAGAAATCACTTCATTTTGGTTAGTCGCGGTACGAAAAGTTTTTTACCCCGCAGGCATTCAACCGGTATTCAGGAACAGCAACATAGTTTTCTGTCACAGCTTGTTCAGGTAGCCCCTTGCACTAGTTGATTGTCCTCCGAGAGAAGAACTGTGGCGTCGTTGTCTTGTCAGCTCTTGGTTTAGCCTTTTCCTGCGTGCTTTTCCTGAGTGGAAGGTTATGATTACGACAAAAAGAGGTCTGTCCACGGCTGTGATTCCTTGGAGGAGCTAGAAAGCGAATTTTGGATCTCACCTTGGTCTGCAAAGAACAAATACTGAAAATCCCTCCAAATGGTCTATGTACTTTGTGAATTCGGCTATATTTGACACTACTTTGCAGAGCTCATCCATGCACCACACTTCCACACGTTCGATTATTCGTGTGAGACATTTGAATTTGGTTGTGAACCGTCCCTGACCGTCGTGCTTGAGCCATGGGGCCTTGAACCTTTGGGTCTTACTATTGAGTCTATCTGGCCACATTCTTGATGCTTGTATGTATTTGTACCTTTTGTGAAGTTCAACTTGGTACCGTAGAAACCATGAATCAATCTTGTTCTGGTTTTGATATTCGTTTGAACTAGCTAAGCGTTGCTCAATTAGCCAGAACTGATTTACGGTACTAAAGTAGAAAATGGACATGAGAACCCATTTGGAATTCCAAAACGAGGAAGCAAGGATCATACGAGACAACAAGGAATAACTGGACAAGTCTCTGGGAATGGTTTGGATGTTATTGGTTCTCTGGACAATGCTACCTCTACTAGTTCTGCCAGTGCCAGGTCATATATTTCTAATCGCGATGAGTATGATGATATTAGCACTCATAGAATGAGAGCAATAGAATTAGAGGATTAGCTGCGGTTAGCTAAAAAGTCTCCTAAACACGGAACTGGCCCGGTGAGCCAGCAGGATATTACTGTAGTTTTTGGTATCAACATCAAAATGGCGACGTAATCGATGAACATAAAAATTGAGACCACCTGAAACTACCGAGGAATTACCATTCGACCTGCCGACAGTGGAGCTCACCCCCTCCGACGGGCACCCCGAGCAATACGGCATTTTCATGAAGCAATTCGAAAACTGTATTAAGTGCGAATTTGCATGTCCTGGTAAAAGATTTTGCATTCAGTGCTTTACTGTCTTGGGAGAGTCAAAAGAGCTATCGGAGGCTGCGCTATGCTTGATCCACCAGCGGGGAACACCAGGGCACGCGCCATCCTCGGAAGTTTGTTAGGACAGCCATTCAAGGTGGCTAGAATCTTCATTGACTGTGTATTTTCGGAGACGAAGGACTGAAGGAAGGGTCAAATTATTGTCCAGTTTGGTGATGAAACCGCAGAATTGCAGTAGAGCACTTGAGCATTTAGAATATTATTCTCATCTGAATGCTTTGCTTATCCGTGAATGCGTTGTCCAACGCTTCCCATTGATTTTCAGAGCTCGTGGGCAGAGGAGGCTGTGGAAATAAACATGCTTGGGCGAGAACCAACTTTCGGCGATTCAACGGAATTCATAGGTCGTCGATCCCGCATTGTCCACAGCCGATTTGAACAAGTCGTACGCGAGAGTTGCAGGCTGGCGTGAACGGAACCAAAATGGGCTCAAATGGTGGGGAACGACTCTGGCCGAATCCAGTCTTTGGCTAACATGTACGCGATAGGTCGAGAGCCCAAAAGGTCAACTGAATGCAAGCTATGCAACTCACTTTATCGGTTACCAGATTGTCCGACTTTTCATGGCATAAGTGTACCCAGGCCGTAGTCCGCAGTTAAAAGGACTGGCTCATGCCTCGTGCGTTTAAACAACTCTTATCGAGCCTCTGGATGCAGTTTCTGAGTGGAATGGGACCAGGACGGATACGTGGGTAATCATCACTCGTTACTATACGGCTCTCCCAACAATAGGCCTATTCAGCCGGATGAATTCAGAATTGTCTGTTCAACGGGACATGATGATTTCAAACAGGCAACGTTAGGTATTGTACCTGTCGGCATCGTGAAACCTAAAGGATTGAGGAACGTCAGATAGTTCGCTGGTTACGACCTAGCTTATGGAAAGCTGTGACCCAGTCGGCGAGTCTACTCCTCTCACCATCAGCATGATTGCAAGGGTCGTATTACCAAGTCGGTAAGGCTGACCATGCGGTTGACGTTTGTGGCTGATGAAGAGACCTTGGACATTCCAGAAGGCTTTGCAGTAGGTGGCTTGCCAAGGAGACCAATCGGCCCTATTGGATCAATCGCCAAGAGGTGGTCTCATCTCAAAGACAGATTTCGAAGAAGTGTCTAGTCCCACTTTGATATACTAATTGGGTGCAATGTACCGAAGACTCATTGGGTGGCTGAACGGAGCAATGAAAATCGAAAAGAAACATCTGCAAGGCGAATGATACTTGGATGAACACTTCTCGGACACCTGACGAACAAAGTTCAGGAATAGGCATCAGTGAGTTGCTAAGCGAATGCTGGGAGAAGTGCCTTTGTAGTACACAACCAAATTTTAGACATCATATCTAACGGTCCTTCCCCGGAAAGTGAAGGTCACTCAAAAGAAGGCAAGTTGTTGCTTTCAGCGGTGAACTCAAAGACAAAGCCTCACGACGGGCAACACAAAGTTGCTCTGCCCCGAGTGACCATCGTCAAACCACCTATCGGGAAATGGAGAAATTGCTCGAAGGCTTTTGTCATGCCTCAAAAAAGAACCTGTTCGGGAAGCCTAGTTGAAAGATGAACACCGGCGAGTCACTTAAAGAAGCTTGGAACCGGCCGGCCTGAAGGCAGCATGAGGCACCTGGTTGGAACTGCATGGCTGAAGGCGAGACAAGGTACCCTTTGCCGATGCACCGATTACTGGGCTGGAGTCAGTTTCCATAAATGAACTGAAAATGAGTGCATTGTTATTGGATTGCTAGGTAGCAAAAATGCTGATACAGAACTGTTCCACCATCGAACTTGGCTCTACATATTGGACAGATCGTACAGTTTTGTCACATTACATGAAGCCGAGGAAAAGAAAAGAGCGTTCAAAACTTCAGAGAGTTTAATACCTCACAGTAGGAAGAAGCAGTGGAAGTGTTGATGGTTCGAGCTTGAAACTGCTTACAAAGGACAAAATAGTTTGCAGACCTCCTCGCGCTGAGCTTTTCAGCGCCTTATTCCATGTTTTGCTCTACAACTGACGCAGCCTAACTCATCCACACCAGAACGGCCTCTGTCACTCTCAGGCACGGTCTGGCGCTGTACGAGACTGAACACATATACAGGAGCTTACATTACAACACTCGTCCTACTCCCTGTGTTTACCTAGCCCCACTCTGTACTTTATCAGCCCATGCAAGCTAAGCCCCTGACGTCGACGGCACCTTCACCACAGCTGCTTCCGGGAGTTGGGGAAACAGACCACCCGCAGCAGCTGCAAAAAATGACAAGTGCGCGGAAAATTACGGTCGGGTGGAGGGGCTGTGGGAAGTTCCTATATGGGCTCAGCCACCTCTATTTTAGAAAAAAATGCTAAAAAGAAAAAATGGAGAACAAAAAGGACCTAGTGGGATCGACTTGTTCTATAAACACCATTAATATCGAGCTGTGAAGGAAACGGGCAACCTCCAATCCTGGGTGTCTCCCATCAGCTCAGGCCTGACCCTACGAAAAAAACCCCACACCGCCCCTGTCCGCTTGACGTGCTTTTGGTCCCTACGTACGAGACTGATTGGGGGGATAGCAAACTGGTCTCTCCACATATGCTTATCCACCTCCAGCTCTACTTTTCAGCCACCTCGTGCATCCCCCCAAACAAGCCTGGCATGTTTTTTGACGTCAGCTACAAAACCACCGTGGCTTTGGACAACAATTCGATACATCAGACGACAGGCACGTCTCATCAAAGCGCTAATTATGTTCATGTAGTTCTTATTGTATATATAAACATACACGTAAGAAAGTAGTAAAAAGCGCCCTATTTCTCTCCCACTTATCTATTTTTCCTCCTTTCCTTTAGAGAGCTGCTTTCCACTTGTTCTAAAATCCAGCCCGCTCTTCAGTTTAGAGCCTTACCTAAGAGCAACCTGCAGCATGAGACCTGTGGATGCCCCAAGATAGGATTAGTCATATGTCCTCTGGATCTTTCACATAAACTTGCCATTTGGGTTCATAGAGTGTCTCAGCTGCTTCCTTGTGACCTGTAAACACTACTGTGGGATTTGTCATATATCCCCTAGACCTATTATACAAACTTGCCATTCAGGTTCGTCTTGCTGCCTAGCTGCTTTCTCAAGTGGCCCTCAGACCCCATAGTCCGAATGCACCTTCACGGCTTTATTAACCCCTGAAGATAAGACTTCCCGGTGAACGGCCAAATTGGTAGTCAATAACTCTGCCCAGTAGTGCAAGCGCAGCTAGCCATCACGAACACCGAATCAAAATAACAACGACTCCTCACTTCACTAAGGCCGATGTGCCTCATTTCCATTCTCCGTACTCTTATCTGTTATTCTGCTCAGGCTGACCCTCAGCTGGAACATCTCTCAGACTGCGATCCTCCCTTTTTCAATTCCAGAACCACCCGGCCATCAAGCTTCCTGACTGTAATATATCACGCAGGCAGCTTATTCTTTTGTCTGCCCTTCTACGACTGCACCAAAGGCCGGCTACCGCGAATACGGTCTAGCCACTGGGTTTCACGCACAATAAGTCCTGGTATTTCTTCATATGCCCCTCTGAGGCTTACTAAGGAGTTCTCACTGCAGGACCCTCCCGATGTCGAAGCCACCGTGCGAGGACTCCTAATTAAATAGTGATCGGTCCAGATTCGGCGATGCCCTCCTCCTACCCAAGGTGAAACAGCGAACAAAAACCGCAGCCAACCCTTGCCCTAAAAGCTCAACAAGGACACAAAAGAGCCGCAACAAACTCAACAGAATGATGTATTCTCCAATTTACCAGCATAGCCTGGCCTATTGCAAGGGTTTCCACCCTTGTCCTGCTTCATTTTGTTCCTCGTAGACACGGCATTCCGATTGCTGATTGTTCCTTCCCGGAACTTCATCCTTCTTCCATCAGCTGCGAACTGCCGACACCAGATGACACACAATACTTCCCATTGAAGTTGTCTCACCTTTTCAGGAAGTACTATTCCTTTTCATATTCACAAATGTATGACAATTAGTATTCCTCTGCGAACCTTCATGCAATTCTTCCCAGCCTCCTTTGTCTCAACACCAACTACCTTTTTAAGTGAACATGAGTATGCATTACTGGCCATTTTCTTGCATCATTCTTGTGAATATTGTATTTTCTGCGCCTCAAGCCAGCTTCAATCCGAACATTCCTACGTCCGTCCGATTCATCACTATTGCCGCAGTTGACTCGAAACCGGTTCGTACTCGCCGTGTATCCTCCGGTCGCCTTGCTTCATTTAAACTCTCCTCAGCCTTAGTCCATTGTTTCAGTGACGTGCGAATCTCTCTTTGAAATTTGCAAACTTCCCATCCCGTCCAGTGATATTGCAAACTCTAATCATGCTCACATGCTTGCCTCTCGATCACGGCCCAAAAATATACCATTATTATTATTCGACTGGACCCATTTTTCCCGAACAATTGCAGAATGTACTTGGTTCCAGTTTATGTCCAGCTTGCGCATAGGTGAGAGGCAGAAATTCACCACGATTTTACTTAAGCAGTTCAGCAAAGCTTATTAGCTGTAAGCACATTGTGCAACTATTCCTGCCTTTGAAGAGGAATGTTTATTTACATTTTATACAATAATGTTTGTCACATATTTTGTACACAGAAAAACTTTGAAATACTCTGATGGGTGTCTGCACTCGACTAATTCCCCTGTTCACGTGTTTTACTACTGTCCGTCGTACACTTGTTCTTAGAGCTGATTCATAATCATAAAACCGATTTTCTGTTCTTTCAGAAAAGGTGTCGCCTTAATCTTATGTAATTCCGCTGTTTCTTGACCTTCCATTTTGCGCGAGATCCCGTTGTCACTTGGACGTTGCATAGTAGCACGCAGGGGCAATGTTCCTCCAAAAAGATTAGCATATGTGTGGTCTGCCAGAGCATAAGAGGAAAAACCCTGTGAGCCGAGGCCAAGTAAGTGTATCAACAGGCATCAGCACTTACTTTGGACGAAAAACAAGATGGTGGCCTTCGAGCCAGCCATTATCGCGTCCACGCTCAACTTCCGCGCGTGTGTCTGTGAACAAACCAAATTTAACCATTTGCTGAGGTAGTTTACCGCTTGAGATATGTAGACTAAGCTCGTGCAGCGAAGTCATCTACTCTGGAATGCCTGTATTTTGATCTTGCGTCTAACTGAGTGCGATGGTCTTCTGATGAATGTGCGCATTTCGAGTTGCGACGAGAGATTTGTCCTTGATTCCCTGTGGATTTTGCAAATGATGACTACGACGGAAACCTGTTTTACGCGCCGATAACACAGGACGTTGGTAACCATAGGCGCTGACAATAAGTTATCGGCAGGCATAGTGAGAATCATGACCCCACCATGAACCTCAATGAACCATCATCGCGAAGGATTTTGGCCGGTGCTGTAAAGAACAAATGCTGAAAATCCCTCCAAATGTTCTATGTACTTTGTGAATTCGGCTATATTTGACACTACTTTGCAGAGCTCATCCATGCACCACACTTCCACACGTTCGATTATTCGTGTGAGACATTTGAATTTGGTTGTGAACCGTCCCTGACCGTCGTGCTTGAGCCATGGGGCCTTGAACCTTTGGGTCTTACTATTGAGTCTATCTGGCCACATTCTTGATGCTTGTATGTATTTGTACCTTTTGTGAAGTTCAACTTGGTACCGTAGAAACCATGAATCAATCTTGTTCTGGTTTTGATATTCGTTTGAACTGGCTACGCGTTGCTCGATTTGCCAGAACTGACTCACATATTCCCCGACGTTCAAGTTGGAGCAGGTAGAGAAATGGTGGCTTATCTCAATACCACACTTCTTGTTAACCGCCTACCAATCGGGCAAGTAATTGCTGAACCGATTCTAGTGCCTGCCAGTCTTTTAATAGATTGGGCGCTCAAGCCTGCTTGCAGTACTGTGTGTGAGGTATCAGTTTCTGGTATAGTGGCGGAAGTATGCGAGCATCCCTGGACACCACTGTCGTTGTGAAGTTGGAAGGCTCCTTGTTAGCCTCAGACACCGCGGAGATTTACTGCTGAATGAACTTGATGCTATCATAAAAACGGAAACTCACTTTTCTTACTACGTCAGCTGGCCAAAAATGCTTCAAGGTGGGTGATATTACGAATCTTCCCTGAGTGTCCGCCCCACCTGAGAGCAAGTTTATGGAATTTTCCATATTCATTGGGGGTTCCAACTTCATAGCTCAACTGTCAACTCTACCTAAGCCGTCTTGCAACCGACCCGATCCCGATTCATCCACCATTTCCATGTCATCAGTGAACAGGAAACAGGGATAATCGTAACGTGACACTAGGCCACTCATGTGCGACGGGAACAGCAGGGAGGCCTACCTACCCGTGAGACTCTTGGCTGCCAGCAGTCGCTACTTTCGACCTAGCTTCTTCATTTCTGCGTAGAAGGGCCACTCGATGGATATGATCCCACCAACCCGAGTGATTGCATAGCTGGCTTGAACAACTTCAGTTTCGCTATCAATAGGCTTTAGTTCACCGAGCCAGTGGTTTGTTTTGGAAATCAAGATAGCTAATCTCCACTTACTGTCCCGGCCACCTCCGGAAGTTACTTCATTAAAGATGAACAGCTAATCGGTCAGACATGGGCTGCCCTTAACAAAACCAAGTTGCGGTTCGGCAATCAAATTGTAGTGAACTACATTCTCAGGCAGGTGGCCTCCGGCTCGTTCTTCGAGAACTTTGAGCACTGAAGATAGCAAGCCCCAGGGCAGATAGTTTATGGCCGCCCCCCCACCTCTACGGATGGTGACTACCGGCACCAATTTCCAATAGACCTGTAACACCCCTGGCATCAGCGATGCGGTGCGCAGGGTTGGCGGTCACTATGGCTGCAGGGAACTTCAGGATAGCACAGTGAACCCCTCCGGTCCCGCTGCCTTTTTTCGTTGAAGGTTAACTCTTATCATCCCGGCCAGTCACAGGTTGTGTTATACAGGGCAGCTTGTCAAGCCCACTTTCATTTCTTCTCTAAACTAACGAAGTGTTGAAAATAATACGCCATCGCACCGCGTTTCTTTCTCTGATGATATCAAAAGTGCATATTCCTCTGAACCTCCTACGTTGACCTACGCCCTCACCGAAATAGCTGACGACTTGAAAGCTCTTGACATATGGCGCAGCACATGGAAAATGAGTTCCTCCACTGCTAAGAGTGACATTCTGAAGTATAAAAGTCAAATTCCTTCTGGATCCCTCGCCTTAAATGGCCCGTACATTCCTATTACTCCGCTAGTACGAGGTCTCGGCCTACAGCATTCTTGCACGTTCACCTTTCAAGATAAAGCCACCTACCAGGTAGCTCAGACAAGGAGAAAGATAGCTCCCATCTGCAGAACTTAAAGAACGTGCGACAACCAGCTTCTGACCGCAGCTCGAGTACTGCCCTCTGGTTTACACACACATGCGCAAATCTGACAGACTTGCTATCGAAGGAGTTTGGTGATTATTTACCAAGCAATTACTCTGCTCGTCGTCTTCCCCGAACTACAAAGAGAGATGTGAGCTACTAAGACTTGAACTCCTGTGGCCAAAACGCATGGGACGCAATCTTTATCTTCTGTTCAACCTCCTACTTTCCAGATCGCACACTTCCATCACTGATCCATGTTTCGCTCAAGGAGCACCCTACTCTCTTCGTAATTGAAATCATGCTATTAAAGTTCCATACTCCAGGAAAAAACTAAGAGAGAGGTTCTTCATCAAGTCTATTCCCGTATACGGAACGGACTGCCTGAAAACATTCGGGCCTGCCAGGCGCTAGACCGTTTCAAAATTGTCCTTACAAAGTATTTAGATTCCGCCAAACTACTGCAGTTAACCCATACATGCACCACGTTGGAACAAGCTTATTAGGGCAATCAAGATTTTTGGGTAGATAAAGAGAGGATGACCCAGGTAACATCCTTTGCTACGTCGACATCGCCTACTCCATATGCCTTCTCCACCGCCAACATGTTGGTGTCCCTTAGAATTACTCACGTCACTGGCACTGCCCTTGTTAGGTTCTCCCTAATTCACGCGCTCCAACGTCTCTTATCTATCTCCGCCATACATAATTTGCTTTACTCGGTCCGAACTGACCCCATTCCTCTTCTTTATTTTGCCCTAGCGTTCCAACACTAAATCCAATTCCGGCGACCACCATTTACCTTCAAATCATCATTCTTATTCCTAGTTTTGGTCATTATTTTTGTATTCCTATTCACTCCCAATGGCTCATAGTCTTCATTCTTTCCAAAGTAGCCCGTGTCTAAGCTACTGGATTTCTCTTTTCACCACTGACCGTTGATCCTCAGCTGGGAGCATCCCAGACTGCGCCTCTCTACTCTTGTTTCCTGACACCAACCGGCTCTCACCTCCCTTCTGATATCTTGGAATGATCCGGAGATAATACTGGCGAACTATCTGGCCCACACTTCTAACTGAAAATCTGATACCCGCCCGTCATTCTGTCTCCCACTCATTGACTCCGTTCTCCAGGATCTCTCACAATCACTTGGACTACTCCATCTCCACGTCAGTGTGATCTTGACTAACATCACCTGTGCAAATCCCGCCAGTGCGGGGCGCGGTCAGATCCACCGCTTTGGCCGGTGCATATCGGGCGTGCCGGTCGTCTGCAACGATGTGCGGGCGCAAACAGGTTGGCGGATTATACCTCCTGCCTCCAGACACGAGTTTTAGGTTGGGTGTTCAGCGCACGGTCAGCCTCACCCACTAGCACCGGTTGCGAATCAAAAAAACAAGCAAAAAGAATACCATTTGTATGCTCAAAATGCTGTTGTCTCCTCCAGCTAACATGGAATCTCCATCGTGCTCGCTTCCAAATTCGCCTTCATAACTTATCGCTTTTTACGCCCGGCAAAATTTGCCTTCATTGGCGCACAATTATCGCATACTTAAAAACCCATCAACATTCTTGGCTCGTTGTTCCCGGTCCACTTCCCCGCGGTTTCATGCTAAATTATTCAGCAGTCTTATTTGTAAACTTAACCATTCTCCCAGAAAAGCCCACTCCTTTTTGTTACTTTTACCGATATACTCAGAAACTAACGCATTTATCGCTGCAATTCACCTCCGTACCACAATCTTCAAACAGTAAATGATACTGAGAAATATATCTCTAGAGATTTCCAATAATCGATGATTCTGTGATTGTTTGCCTCCCCCGTCTGTCCCGCGTTTCGCCCACTTAGGGCTGTTGCGTTGCAATATCCTCATCTTGCAACGCATCATTTCCCACATATTCATATCTGATAAGCTCTTGTGCCGCAGAGTTCTGTTCCGTCGCCTTAAAGCGGTCCACCTTCTGTAGTGAACAAGGACTGGTAGTCTCCTACCCGTCACTTCGTAGTTTTTGCCAACTGTGTCTTTCCTACTGTTGTAGTTGAGCACCACACATCGATTTTTCGCCAGTTCCCAGCCTCATATTGATGCATTATATTCCTTTCTTCTGAAAGCGAACAATCCATCCAAAGTCTATGTGTTTTTATCCGGCCACTTCTTTCACCATCACTTTGGCAACCACAGTCCAGTTTGTTTTCCGTTTGTTATACAACTGGCTCATCTGACATACGGTCACTGAACCTCCAAGCTGTAATCCACGACTGGTTTTCCCGATCTTTGTGTGTAATGCCACCACTTTTCATCGTCTTATTTTACATCGTAACTCCTCTCATACATTGTGAAGCTCTATTGCTTGATTACGTCTCCTTCGTGAATGTCTCTTTTTCACGATATCCATGTATCCGACAATAAAGTTTGGTCCTCCGGCGGGACAGTCTCCCTCACGTAGGATTTGTGGGATTCTTCACCATTCCCCATCCACTCCACACTATGGCAGTATAACTACACCCTACCTCGAGCCGGCTGTACCAACTGACCTTGAGTTTAAATGTGCCAGGCGGTACCGCAACAATTGACTTGGAAGCTGTTCCTTACATTCAATCGTGCTCACATAATTGTACAATCCTCCAGCAACTGTGATTCAGCTTTTGACAGTACTGTTCAATCTTGCATTGCAGCTTGCTTCAGGGTTATCCAAAATAGACTATTATTATTATTGTTATTATTATCTAACTGACCTGTGGCAAGTTCCACTTCTGCCGCATGACGTTCATGGCGTCCTTTACAGCAGGTGGCCGTGCGGCTGAGGTTCCAAACGGTCTTTCAGTATTCTGACTGTGAGCCCTCTCGACAAACTTTCCCAAGTTCTGCACTTCCCAGTATGAAGTAGTTGCCTTCCGGCCGTTAATGTTGGCCACAAAAACCACCGGGACCATTGAGGAGACTTCGAAAGCAACTTAGCTAGGGTGAGCATTAGGACCTAACTTGGCCCCACTCGCGAGGCCTAATGCATACTTTGTCTGGCACCGTCACTGCGCTCTGATGATACGGTCTCTCCCTTGGGCATTAAAACATGCTGTAATGGTCCGTTCCTGCTCGCAAACTACGTCAAGCTTTATGCCTCCCCTGGTGCCTTAGCTGTTTGACTCTACCACCAACATGGTTTGCCCAGCCGTTTTACTTGCTTTGGTGGGGTGAACTGATCGGTTAGCTTCGGACAGTTTTGTTTCATTATGTTTCATCCCCCTCCAACTCTATGGTGGCGGGCACCCCATTCGCTACTCCCCGTTTCCTCCTGGATGGCCTCTGAGCCCAACCTCACGAAGTGCTTTTATGCTTTACGTGGCACCGACTTGGGGTGCCTTGGAGTGGAAATTTAATGACTACTTGGTCACTCCTCCCTTGCGGAGCAATGTACTCTAGATCACTGACTTCCTCGGGGTGTCGAGTGAATTCTAGATGCAGGCTACTCGGAGGTTGGTATTTATACCACGTAGCCTGGGAAACCGATGTGGGATAATCTATTACAATTATGTCCCCACAGCGCATGGCATAGGGGTCACGATAAACACGTAAGCCAACAACCGAGGCGTACGGGGACAGAACACTGCAAAATGTCCCCCAAAGCGGTAGCCAATGTCTAGTCTCCACTTCCATAAGATCCAGCACTGAAGCCGGGAAGCCTCACGAGGCTTCATAATGTATATGTTTGTCATGGTAGGGGCATATTAGGGCCTGAGCTAGGAAGAAACCCCTTCGTTCGCTTCTCCTTTGTAAGGTTTTTTTCACCTTGATATTTTATTCGGCTTGGCAACTAATTCTTTACTTTTCCTGATGCTATTTTTCTTCCACCAGTTTAATATTGTCATTATTTGGATGATACTTGCAGTTCATCCTGGTAATCTGCCCACAGTTGCATGGAGTGCCTTTCCTTGTCATATCCACCGTCGTTTAGTCTTGCAATTTGTATATTTTTCTATCTGTCCACTTCAAAGAGTCTGCCTCCGTTTGCTGAACACGAACAGGAAGGCATCAATCATGGTTTGCGTCATCCTTGTGCGTGTTCCATCCTCAGCATTCCAAAAAGAAATCCTCTGCAACGATTTCACGCTTGGCCAGTTATTTGCTCCCTCCTAAACCTGAATTAGAAACTGATTCGTATTCACCACGAAGGCTTTTGTCAACCCATCTCGTTTGAATAGTTCCCAGCCTTATTTTACAGTTCTCAAAATGTGCAATTCTTATTTTATAACTTGCGAATAGTTTATCTTAGTGAATAATGTACGCTATGACTATGCATTCAGGCGTGCGTCCCGACCGCCGTTGAGAAGTACACCACAATGATAATGGTGATATCTATTGTTTGGGGAATTAGAATCTCTCTCAGTCACTGACCGAAGCCTTCACTTGTAAGCAGGATAGCTCCGAAGCGACCTGAGGGTGGCTGAGTTTCGATGAGTAAATTTGTGACCAAAAGTTACAGTAGACAAACAACCAATCATTACTTTGTGCTGGGCAGTTTGCAGGTCGCGTAGTGCCACAGGGCTGCTCGTCGTTTGTTCGACTGCTTTAAGGACGGTCAATTTCCGCGAATTTTAGAACATTGTTGACTGTTTTTCTTGCGGAAGGTTGAGTTTTGGCCTCTCTCCGCTAGTGATATGTCTGGTGTCGCTCTATTAGGTAAACATGACCGATTGTGTTTCAGTACAAGCCACCCTTCACACATCCCACTAAATTTAGCGTCTTTTTACAACCTTCGGAAATTGGTATAGTTGCCTT
Source organism: Fasciola hepatica (assembly GCA_948099385.1). Lineage (NCBI taxonomy): Eukaryota > Metazoa > Platyhelminthes > Trematoda > Plagiorchiida > Fasciolidae > Fasciola > Fasciola hepatica. The sequence goes on along the minus strand of CANUEZ040000112.1, from coordinate 334,879 downwards.
TTTCTCAAGGCATTCTCGGGACCTAGTTGGTGCTTGCTTTCGGAGTAATAAAGCTCCCCCTTTTCTTAATTCTTTTTTTACCCTTTCCGGGAGTTTAATAATGTAATTCATATATAGAAAATCTTTAGCTGAGTTTCCACACATGTTCCAACTCCTTGAAGAAAATCAACACTCAAATGAAAGGTGCACAATATACATCTTATACTTTTGTTCTTTCCAACCTACTAACAGTGAAACATTTCAGAAGTCATCCATGACCCCACCCTTCTGGAGGCCTTTGGCCTCGGGCCTTAGTGAAATTCACCTCCCGCCTTCCAATCACTTTGACGGCCTAACTGAGGTTTGCATATACTTCTTTTATGTACACTTTTATCATCTGGTGCTGGAGATCATCCGGATCAGCCTTGTTTTGCTTTGGAACTTGCTCAACGGCGTACTGTAATTCGAGACAACGGCCTAATGTTACATGTGTTATCCGTCCTAGCCAGGGAGGCGTTCGCTCGGAAGCCTAAGGAGCTTTTGGGTTTCCTAATGCTTGATGGCTTTACTCCGCGGCCACGTCTTCCTGGAGTACGAGAGCTGCATATTTATTTTGTTGCCTTGAGCAGTTGCAAAGCCTTAAATCACCCGGTGGTGCGACAAACGGAAAATCCGCGTTTTCTTTGACTGCCTTTAGAACACAAGCTAGGAGACCGCTATTGTGGGTTGTAGTCCGGCCAGACACTTTCCCACCGGCTTGGTTAATTGTGACTTTCGCTCGGGGCTGCTTGGTGGTACAACACAGTTTCACTGAAAACCAGTGGGTTTTAGCTTGTAGCCAGGCTCTTTACTTGGAGTTAAGTTGTGTGAGTAAACAGAGCCTTGATCAAGGATTTTAGTTGGGCCTCAGAGGCGGTACGTAATCAGGAAGGTAGAACCATAGAAGCTGAATGTACAACGAAGGACGGGGGATGAAGTAAAAGGAGGAGAGTATGGTGCTAGCTACGTATAATCGACGATACTGTGAAAGACTCATCATATTCCAATAGAGCAAAGAATAGGGAAGAAAAAGATGAGAATGATCGCCCGACCACCGTCCCGGAAAATGCGCACCCCAGATGTAGTTCAGTCATCTTGCAATGTCAAAAGCTGTGGGGGCTTCCACTGCTTTCCTCGCCGACATTTTGCGATAGAATTCGTATTGTAAAGTGAAGTAACCCCCGTAGATTGATGGTGATTTGCTCCTGCCAGCTTTTATGCGCTGCTTTGACTGTTGCATTTTCGCCCAAACTCGACAGCAATGAGCCATTTCGTACAGACCGGAAGATCCCCCGGAGATCTCTAGCAACTCTATAATTGCTCCTGGGTCTGCTTCAAAGATAGAATAGTCCTAACTTCTTTAGGCACCACTGACGCTTCATCCCGCCGGCTTTATCTCTCCGGTTGAGCGGGGCTGAATCTGCACCAGAATTGCACTATATTGCTCTAGGAATGAAAGCTCAACCTGGAACCGGGACCCAGGTGGGTCGCAGAGGGCATTATAAAACGACAGATAAACTTCGGGTTCCCTGAAAGCCACGGCTACCTTCAGCTAATAAATTTTACTTCAGGGTGTTTTCAGCAGCGCAGCAATACTTCTCCCCCGATATCAAATAAACTTTGATATCCGTACCAAAGTGTTTGGCTTTCATTCATTGGGAACTTCTGGTTTTTACCAAGACTCCCAAAATATGTAAGTTGTTGTGAGTCCTTCCTAACCACAAGGCTGACGAGCTCGCTGCCTCACAGCTTTTAGCCGGAGGCCGTTGATAATTGTCTGAAAACAGTCAAGTCTCACTGCAACATGCTCGCTGTTGCTGACACTTCCATTCGTGATGCTGTGCGAGGCACGTGGGTTTCAGGTACTGAATAGGTAACCTATGAAAAAACAGGGCAACGGTGATGGGTTTTTTCTTGCGAGTGGAAGAAACGCATGCAACAAGCATCATCAAATACTGAACTCTACTGTGCACCGCCGAGCCTCTGCTCGAAGATGAGCCATTGGCGAAGATGACTTAAAATTCAATTCCTGGGGCTAACTCGTACCCATTTGAGGACACTAGGTAGCTTCCTAATCCATTCAACTTTAGGAGAAGAAGACGCTGTTTCATCATGAGGAATGCCTCCAGAAGACTTATTTTCAGATTTCTGTTCTATCTGTCTCAAACTTCCTTATAACTTATTCGGAATAAGGGGAGGTAAGGCATTTGGCCTATTTGACTCAGGGCTTTCCGCTGAAAAGTACAAGGGACACATGATATTCAACCTTTATTGAATAAGACACTTGGGAACTACGGCCTTTGGCAGCTTTGCCGAAAGTGGAAGAATTGAATTATGCACACCTCCTATTTGTCCCACTTTATTCCTTATCAGTTTCCCCAGAGCAAAAAGCACCTCACTTACGGCTGGGCTTCCTTTGGATATATTTACGGCTGCCATAGCAGTGATTCCAGCTTTTGGATGCTTGCGATGCTCGCTTGCTAAAACTTGTAGCGCGGGAATCTTGCTTACCACTGTTCTTTTCTAACTGCTGCACCCATCTCATCATTTACGTTTCTCACGGCTTTCTTGGCACATTTGGTCTTTCTTTCTATTTCTTCCGTTCCGTTTTGGAAGATTCATTAATCTAAACTTAAGCTCTCTAGTTAAAGTAACACTTTAAAATCTGTTATCCTGCGAAGTCAAGGCATTAGGTTGCAAGTTAATTCTTCGGAAGTTTCCTCTTTTCTACAGAAGCTCAAAACCAAGGGGCCTGATTAAACATTTCGAGTTATCCAATGTCTTTTCAGTCTTTTGTAGACCAGGCCGAGCAGGAGGTAAATGTAGCCTGCCAAACTGATTTTTTACACTCCATTTTCGGAGGTTTTGATCGGTAAAATACACATAGATTCACTTCGGGGATGCCAACTTCTTCGCCCTTGTATGTCTCATTAAGTCCTCTTACACTACATCTCACGTCATATGAAATAGCAAAGTCCTCGTTCCTCTCCCTTCTATGTTGGTGCTTTTGACAACCGCCCCAAAAGCCATTCTTACTGAACCTGGTTTTCGAGCCTACACAGTTTCCTTCTTGAAAGTTGCATTCCCCTGATCTATTGTTGGGGCGTTCGACCGAACTTTATATCGGCGTATTGGCGAAGTAACCCACTTCAGTCTGTCTTTTTACAGCCCGGTTTTGGTTTACCCAGCCTAGAGGGTAACTTGCGTTCTTCTGTTATAAGTAAGTTTTGGTTGCTGCTCTGAGAAGTTATATTTGTTTGACCTGGTTAAGCATGCAAAAGATTACCTCTTGGGGGACTGCGCCGACATTCTGTGATTATTCCCTCTTCTGTCGACTAGTGATTCCATTGTATCAGATTTTCATCACGTTAATTTGCAGAACCTTGACCGTATATTGACTAAGGCCCACTGTTCCAGGTACAACCATCAATTAGATTATATAGTCACCGCAGCTTTTTGAGGATCAACTTGTCCCGCTCTTCGGAATTCTTGGGATCACTCGTTGCTCAGTACCATTATCACTAGTCAGACTTGGTGTCACATCTTCCCAGTCTTGCTTGACTGCAACAATACTCCAACAACGTTCTATGTGGAACAGTGAGACTGTAAGGCCAGATAAAATTCCGCCACTCAGGGATAACTGTACCAAGATGGATCATATGGATTTTCCTCAGTCCTTTTCAAGGCTACGGCGGAGGGGTCACATTTTAGCAGGCATCTTCTGGAAGGATGGAGGGGGGATACATACCATTGTCACAAGAAGGACACACATGGCGATCGGTCAAAAAAAGGGGGACCTTGTGATTTTGTATAGGTAGTCATGAGTGGTTTTCATACAAATCAACGAGCTTTGGGAGCCGACAGCAAGGTTATTCATGGAAGGGATAACTTGGTTAGAGGTTTGCCTGCACACGGGCGAGGTATTGGCAAAATATATTTTTTGGAAGAGGCACCTGGTTACGCAGAAAATATCTTCAACTTTATACCTACATATAAATATATATGTATATATATTCCAGTACGTAATAGCAACTCATGTACCCACCTTATTAGTTCCGTAGTTTATACCGATGACTCGCTCATCTGGGATTGATGAGCTGTCCGTAGCGCAGCCTTAGCGGCAGCTTCGTGTTATCGGATGCGCAGTCCATCCAGTATTGGTTCTGAGATGAAATTCGTGGTTGATCTGTGCATGGTGCAAACTTGGTGCCCCCTACTGCAAACTTTTCAGGGTGTACAGGCAGGGTGCCTTAGTTTGTGGTCACTACAAGATGAGCCATTTCCGCTTTCGTAAGAACATTCGATTGCTTGCTCCTACCGGGGGAGTGAGACCAGCTGAGGACAAAATGGCCGGTTGTCGTCCGTCAGTGTAACGAACGTTTGAGTAATGCGTAGCCAAATTCGCAACGGATCCCGAAACCAAAAGACGATTATCCGTGATATTCTACGATACTAGATTATTACATGAACAATGACATAAAAAATATACAAACCTCAATAATACGATCACAAGGACTCAACAACGAGAAACCGAATAGCAGCGTGTGAGCAAACAGCACGTGCGTCACGCAGGTCCTGAACAAGGATGTGCCAGAGTAGCGCTCTGGGCGCGAACAAACAACAATTGGTCCAGAAAAACAACCAGTTCGTAAAGACAAGTCAATAGTGTAGGCAAATGAGTGATGTTGGGAAAAACACTGAATCGCGAGGGAAAAAGGGGGATTTTCCACGACCGGCTGTTACACTGCCCACCAAAATCCTCCTGGATCCTTAGCAAAGTCAAAGGTTCGGTATAAAGGTACTGATTCTTCCTACCTGCTTAGGCCCTGCTGTCAGTGCGCGCGTTTAATGCTCGTCGTCAACGTTCTACTGCTGGTCGCAACTAACCCATTGGATACATAGACGTGAGGCTAGTCTACATCTTCCACAAGACCAAATGACCGATGGCGGGCGTGAAGGGTCACATAGATGTTGTCCTCGTAAAGGGCCGTCCGGTCCTGGATGTATGTGCTTCAGTGTGTGTGTGAGTGTGTGTGTGTGCCGGGGTGTACAATGAAATCACAGGTATGACTACACATCAAAGGAGGACTTTCTGCAATGTCAACAAAAGACCGGGTGGCAAGAAAACGAGTAAATGTAGCATGTATGTGTGACCTGAGCTCCGCTACTTCCACATATGCAAGGGGCATTCGGTAGCGTCAACAAAAAGCAAAACAACGAACACTGTCACATGTTTGATAGGTTTACGGGATGTAGAGTGCGTCGTGCTTGTGTGTATGTATCGGGATATACAATGGGATCGCATTCATCACCACGCATCGGAAAGAACCTTCTGTAATGTCAACGAAAGACCGCAAGCACTGTAACGTGTTTGACGGAGACCGTGTGGTATATATGATGTTTCTTTATCCACCTGGATGACTGGTGTGAGAAGATCTACTGAGCCTCAGGGTTATCAGCTCCTCCGTCTTCGCTCTCGAGTAGGTTAATACTGCGTATGTCACGAATGAGCACTCCGTTAGCTGTCTTCACCTTCACCGTCCTTATCATTCCGTCAGTGCTTTCGATGGTTTCCATGACTACTCCCAAAGACCAAGTGCTGAAATGCGCGCGTTCGTCGGCGATCAAAACCACGTCCCCAACTTTGAATGGTCTTGTTCTGGCCAGCCACTTCTGTCTAGTCTGCAAAGCCGGTAGGTACTCCCGTAGCCATCGCCTCCAGAAGACCTTGGCCAGATAGTTCGCTTGCTTCCATCCGTGGAGGTAGCTCTCACGAAGGTTTACCGGCCCTTTGAAACCCTCGTTCGACCTTAACGTCAATAAGTCGTTCGGGGTGAGCGCCAGGTGGGTGGGGTCGCCGTTCAATACTGGAACCAGGGGGCGGTTGTTCAGGATTCGCTCCACCTCAGTCATGACGGTGTTCAGCGTCTCGTCGTCGGGCGGCTGCTGCTCCATGAATGGCAGCAATATCCGTCTGGCGGACCGGATCATGCTTTCCCATGCACCGCCTCGGTGACTGGCCTGTGGGGGGTTGAAATGCCATCGTATGCCGTAGGCCACGGTTCGATTCTGCAGTTCGTCCCTGTTTATGTTTTTGTGCCAACGCTGCAATTCCCGGTGAGCGCCCACAGAGTTCGATCCATTATCTGAGTATATATCGGCCGGTACGCCTCTTCGGTTGATAAATCTTTGCAAGGCCCGTAGAAACGAATCGGTCGTCATCGAATGTGCGACTTCTAGGTGTACCGCACGTGACTCCATGCACGTCATGATACATCCGTATCGCTTTTCCAATCTTTTCCCGCACTTGATCCACAAGGGCACGAAATAGTCCAACCCGGTGTCACTGAACGGCCACCAGCCCGTAGTCACCCTGCATTCCGGTAGTGGGGCCATGAGTTGTTTGCCTGCAGTGGCATTGCGTCTCCTGCATTGCACACACCGTCGGATTACGCGTTTTACAGTCTCTCGTCCTCTCAACAACCAAAGACGCTTTCGGGTGACGCTTGTCACGTGACTTTCCCCGGCGTGTCCCTCCACGGCGTGGACGTGTTGAATCATTAGCTCTACTACAGGTTGTCTCGCAGGTAGCAGTATAGGATACTTTGTGTCGAAGTTCAGGTGGGCGTTGGTCAGCCTACCATCCACCCGCAGCAGTCCGTCGATGAGTTTGGGGTTTAAACGCTTCAACTCGCCTCTTGGAGATGGCATGTCTTCATTGGTCGGCCCCACTTCTTCCGCCCTCTTGAGTTCTCGGGCGAAAGCCTCGCGTTGTATCATTCTGAAAATATCGTACTCTGCCGCTTGTAGCTCATCGGGACCTTTCGGGCCGACCCGTATCCGACCTGAGGGCCGTAGCCCTTTCATGACTAGTAAATTTCTCTTGAACCTGGTTAACCAAACTAGCGAACGAAGCGTCTTCATCCAGGAAGAAAACCTGACCAGTCGCGATAGAATGGATGTCGCTTCGACGACGTTGGCCACCATCACGACGCCTTTGATCTCCAGTTCCAATTCCGTAGGGGGTTTTAATTCGAACACGGGCCAGTCCTGTTTGGACAAGTGCAGGAAGTTTGGCCCTCTCGTCCACGTGTCCAGTTGCCTGAAGTTGTTCGCACCTCGGGGGCACAGGTCTGCTGGATTATCGCCAGACCTGACATGATTCCACTGGTTCGTGGCTGACTCATCGTGGATAATCGTGAGTCGGTTAGCAACGAAAGTACTAAACCGGCTCCGGACGTTGTTGATATAGTAAAGTACTATCGTTGAATCCGTCCAGAAGCTCACCGACCAAATGTAGAGATCGAAACATCTCTTCACAGCTTGCACCACCCTGACTGCCAACACGGCTGCGCTGAGTTCAAGGCGTGGGATTGAGACCGACTTCAGTGGGGCAACGCGGGCTTTGGCGAACAGGATCCTCGTGGTATATTGTCCATCTCCTGCGCACCATCGTCCGTACACCACAGCTCCATAACCGACGTCGGATGCATCGGAAAAGGCATGTAGATCTCCAGTCCGTATCGTATGGCCAGGGGTCAAACATCGTGGGATTCTTGTGTCCCCTAATTTCTTCAAGGTGTTCAGAAATTCTTCCCAGTCCAGCCGGTCCCCTCGGTCCAGTGCCTGGTCCCAATCAACTTTCTTACGGCACAGCCGCTGCAGCAAGATCTTTCCGGGTAGCAGCCACGGTGAGACGAAACCGAGCGGGTCGAACAAACTTGAGACGGCAGATAGTATGCCACGACGGGTTATTGGCAGCTCGGGAACGTTTAGTTCGAAAACAAAATCGTCCGTTTCCGCGTCCCATTGTATCCCTAAGGTGCGCTCGATAGGAAGTGGAGATCCGTCCAAATCTCTTACCCTTTCGGCTCTTTCGTGATACGGGATGACCTTCAGCACTTCTGAAGCGTTCGACATCCATTTAGTTAGATGGAAGCCGCCCTCTTCCAGCAATCTCGTCAGACCCCTGAACTGCTCTAGAGCTGATTCCACATCATCGAATGACCCAAGGTAGTCGTCGACGTAGAAGTTCCTGGTGACGCTATCTACTACCGTCCGATGTACTAGATCGCCATGTTTGTTCGCTGATTCTCGGAGGGCGTAGTTGGCACAAAATGGTGACGATATGGCTCCGAAGGGGTGGACGGTCATCCTATAGTTCACCACTGCGTTGTCCCGGTCGCTCTCTTCCCACCACAGGAAACGCAAAGCATCTCGTTCTCCTACCGGAATCTTCACCTGATGGAACATTTCCCTAAGGTCGGCAGACAAAGCCACTTTGCCCACTCTGAAACGGCACAAAACGTCGATCAGTGGTGTGGTCCAGTCAGGCCCCTGTAGTAGGCGATCGTTTAACGACTTGCCCTGGAACTTGGCCGCACAGTCGAAAACCACCCGCAGTTTATTGGGTTTCTTGGGGTTGATAACCGGATGGTGAGGCAGATACCAGATACCCCTTTTGCTGTCGGTGTTAACAGGCACCTTTTCAACGTAACCGAGGGCCTCGTTTCGCTTCATCAAATCCGCGTATCGTTCCCACAGATTCTGGTCTCGAATGAAGCGTTCTTTTAGTCGTAGTAATCGTTGGAGAACATAATTTCTGTTATCAGTTCACGGGTCGACCGATGGGAGCCATGGGAGGGGAACCTCAAACTGTTTTTTGAGGCCTCTAGTGCCTTGCCGCACCGTTTGTAGAGCGAAGTGATCCTCTTGAGACAACGTCGGTCTTTCGTCTCCAATGTCATGAAGCTCCTTTTCATACAGCCGCTGCAGATGATACTCTATGCGGTCCGTTTCGGCGGATAAGTGATTCACGGAACCACGTACCCATACTGGACCGTATAACATCCATCCCAGAGCCGTGCGTACGGCATAAGGTGCCTGGCGGTCGCCCACTCTCTGGTCAAGCACCCAATGCACCTCTGGCACGTCGCAGCCGATGAGGAGATCCACTTCATCATCTTCCCAGTCTACAACGGTTACATCCTGCAGGTGGGGCCACCGAGTCAAAATGACGTTTACCGACCTTGGTGCTCGCATGGGGAGATCCGCTAACGTGAATGCCTCCGTTGGTTCAATTTCCTCGTTAGTGTCTAGAGAGATGAGTTGCAGCCTCAATCTACCGGCAGTCATTACCTGTGTTCTGCCCACCGTGCTCACTGCCAACGACGTCGCACCTTTAGCCAGTTGGTGTTTGTCGGCAAACCGCTCTTTCACTAAAGTGGTGTCGGATCCACTATCAACGAAAGCCAACGCCTTGACTACCCCAGTTGGAGTCATTACTCCCACGGTCACTACGCCTAAACGTACCGGTTTACTGGCAGATCGTGACGTTGAACAAATAACGCTGGGTTTGGTACTCGCCTCGGATGTGGTTACTCTCGCCTGATGCAGCAGCCGATGGTGTCTGCCCGTGCAGCCCTCGTAAACACATCGGTTTCTTGTCCTACAGGATGCTGCCCGGTGCGTGGTGTTGAGACAGATAAAAAATGCTCCTGCTATCCTCGCCATTCCCCACCGTTCGTCTGTTGCGGCGTTGCCGAACTTGCGGCATTCTGGTAGGCCATGGCTAGCACCACAGGATCTGCAATTGGGTTGAGCAGTAGCATCTCGTGAAATGACATGTGTACTGGTCCAAGGCTGGTACTTTGGATGTTCCCGTGCAGGGGTTTGGGCTTGGCTAGTACTGGGCTTGTTTGCTCGGTTGCTGTGCCGGATGAGTCGGCCGAACCTGCTGTCAGCTATCTTCGTTTGTCTGTCTAAATATTCGGTCAGGTCTTCGAAGTTGGCTTCTCTATCGCTTCGGCTTATACGTTCAGCTTCTTCCGCCCACCGACCCTGTAGTTCGGGAGAGAGGTGACGGACTATGCCTTCCAAAGTGTGCATGGCGTCTAGGTCAGCCCTGTAACCTAAATGGTCGAGGGCTATTGAGCAGTTTTGCATCTTGATCACCAGGTCGGCCATGGTGAAGACGTCGCCTTTGGTTCTTTTTGCCTCCACCATCACGCCCTCTATTAGGCTAAGGGCTACTTTGAAAGGTTGGCCAAACAAGTCTCTTAGAATCTTCCTTGCCCTTGTGTAGCCTTGTTCTGGATCGAGCATGGTGCACCCGTCGATAGCTTCTCTTGCTCGGCCTCGGCAGTGGTGAGTAAGGTAGAGAAGCCTTTGCCCAGGGTCGGTTACCTTATTTTCAACGAAAGTCTCGAACTGCTTGACAAACTTGCAGTATTGCTCAGCTCGCCCGTCGAAAACCGTTAGTTCCACTCTAGGCAGATCGATCGATGGTGGTTTGTAGTCGGCGACCGGCATGGGTTTCCCTATCTTATTACACCCTGATCTATCGGAAGTGTCGAAGTCGCTGGTCTCATACTCTCGCTCTTTCTGTGTACACTTCTCTGCTTCCTGTGCCTGTAGTCTAGCCGACAGTAACTGTTGTTCTAGGTCTAGTATTCTCAGCGTATATAAATCAACATCCTCACGATCAAAATTGCTCTCAATAACACATGAACTATCACTGACAGGACTAGGCGATCTAGCATTAACTAAAGAATCAAATGTACCCAAAACCTCCTCAGAGACTTGCCGTGTTACTTCCTGTCCGAATTCCAATATTTTCAACCCTTTTATTGGCATTTTGCGTGTTTTTCCTCTTTCCAAATTGATCTATTGAGTATTGTAACGAACGTTTGAGTAATGCGTAGCCAAATTCGCAACGGATCCCGAAACCAAAAGACGATTATCCGTGATATTCTACGATACTAGATTATTACATGAACAATGACATAAAAAATATACAAACCTCAATAATACGATCACAAGGACTCAACAACGAGAAACCGAATAGCAGCGTGTGAGCAAACAGCACGTGCGTCACGCAGGTCCTGAACAAGGATGTGCCAGAGTAGCGCTCTGGGCGCGAACAAACAACAATTGGTCCAGAAAAACAACCAGTTCGTAAAGACAAGTCAATAGTGTAGGCAAATGAGTGATGTTGGGAAAAACACTGAATCGCGAGGGAAAAAGGGGGATTTTCCACGACCGGCTTTTACAGTCCGACTCACTTGTGTAGATACAGGCGGTCTATGTCTCGGCTCACTTGTGGCCTCACTTGATGAGAGGTGCAGCTGGTGCAACTCAGTACAGTAGTCACTTACAAACCATGGTCCATCGTTATTTGGGATTGCCCCTATTGCTCGCCCAACACAGCTGCCCAAGCGATCCGACTCAGAGCAAAATAAAGACTTCGGGCAACCTTGGAGTGACGCGGACCCAATACAAGCGTTCCTTGTGCCGTGGCTCACTATGCTTTTATCGGCATTCTTGCTGCCCTCCATGGTTACTCGTAAAGCGAGCAAAAGGCTGGATGTAGCATTTTGGTGGGTCAACGTACGGGTCGTCACTGGTATATGTTACTGATCCTTAGGCAACTTATAACGGAATTAACTCTAGTTCAGTCACTAAGGTTGCATCTTATGAGAAAGCTTGGTGTAGTTTGGCTGGCTGAAATGGTTGTAATCGGTGATTTTTTATTGTTATCAAGTCTGAAAGCCGAGCAAAGGACAGGGTCTGGGTTAGACTGATGTGCTTACTGCCGGGGAGTGTCATGGTTGCTGAAGTGCCATGATAAGTGATCCTTTTTGGACACCTTTATGAGACTTTCTTCGTTAACGACACTGAAAAGTATTTCTCTTACCTTTGTTCTTGTTTTACTGATCTACTGGCACAAGCTCTGGTGGGGATAGCACAAAACAGCCTCCAGTTTTGCCCCGTAAAGCCCGAGGTCGATTGCTCCCTTATTTTCTGTTGGCTAACGGTTCAAATAAGACGGTTTCTTCAAAAGTTTTGAAAGATCGCACATTATGGCTCGTCTGGGGAGGTTTTGTCAAGTGGGCTTTGTGCACATCTCTTTTTTTTGTGAACCCTTATTTAGATGTCGCGCAGTCCAGAACATAAACGAACTGTCAGTCTTCATTCAATCGGCCTTTATTCAAGGATAGGTTTCAAATGGGTTTCGGACATGACAAACATTGTTCGCGCACTCGAAGACCACCGGGTTTAGAAAGCTGTAACAAAGAAATCAAAGACCATTACTAAAGTGAAACCCGCCAGTAGTGGAGATGAGTTAGATCTAATTTTTCTGGAATAATCATGTGTACTCCATGAGTGTTTTTAGTTCATGGTCCCAGGTTTATCGGCTTCAGTCAACTTGGTCGTTCCAGCAGCCAACATATCTTTGATTTAAATTGGGCACGCCACCCGGAAGAAATTTAACACGAACTTTTCTGGAAGGGAAGTAAAGTACCCGTAATGGGCGACCTTTATCCTTCTACGTACCGACTAGACTGCTGAAGAGCACACTCAAGCATCGCAAGAGAGAAGCCGCCTGAAGTGCTTCATGTAAATGCTCTGCGCAAACAGATTGTGGATCAGAATGTGCATTGCCCTCACTAGATCTCGCAGCAACTAACGGCTGAAATCAAACATCTGAACTGTAGTGCTGCTTGCCATTTAATAAAACTGATCACGCATGTGCCAAAATCAGTCGGTGTGTGCGTTGACCCAAAATGACCCTCAGGCAGTTTGGAATATGAAAAAGTGGACTAGTCTAAGCTTCGCTTCAGGGCTTTGGATCGATTATGGGTTACGGCAGATGATCCTGGTGTAGTGTAGCCCTGACAAGTAACTCAAGGACCTGTTATTGCTCTCCTTGACAGCCTTGCTCAGTTTAAGTGTGGGGTTTGTAGAAACAAACGGTTAAGGTGGACGGCTGCAGTCGATGAGCCCATCAAACACGGAAACCGTACTCGGATCCTACTTAAGAAGTCTTACTGTCAGTATTCTCAGGTTCTCTACTTCCAGCATGGGAGCGGGGTAGTAAAAGCCTTAAAATAGGCCAAGAGCGCGATGAATTCAGCTCAATGCGCAGAAAGTATTCGAAGAATTAATGTAGCCTCCAGTCACAAGGCTAACCGAGGAATGCAATAGGACCGCTGACAACCTGTGACTATGAAGTAGCTGCAGACAACGTAAACAAAGCGGATGCCGTGAGCGATTATTTCTGTAGTGTACGGAATAAAGAGCAGCTTGCAAACAGATCTTTGGGTAGGTTATCCTTCACCACCAGTAAATTGTTCATATCTACAAGAGCAAATCTAGAGCAAGCTCCTGGAAAAGCCAGATATCCGTAATTCCGGCGGACCAGGTGGTGCGTCCCGTATTATCATTAGGCTGCTAGTGACTGTCCAGTCTCCGCCAGTATACCAGTTACATAAACTCAAATTGGATCAGGGGCGTTGTCCATAAGGATATGAGAAGGCGGCAGTGATGAATGCGCATGAAATCGAGACCTCAATCTGAAATGGGAAGTGTGGACTGGTTGTCTTAAGTAGTATTGTATGCAAGGCTCTGGAATAGATGGCACCGGAGCACTTCTGCTAGCATCATAAAGAGCATCCTACGTCTTGTTCAGCCCAATATGGATTCATAAAAATAAGCCTTGTCCAGCCAACCTTTTATGTTGCCTGGATTAAAAACCCCTGGAAAGGAGGGGTGAATTGGCAGAGGTGTATCATGTTGATTTCAACAAGGCTAGTGACCCGGCTATTCATCGGCTTTTAGTAATAAAGTTGAGGTCACCTGGCATAGGTAGGCAGATTCACAGATAAATGCAGGACCTCGCTGCCTAATAGAAGCTTTCGTGCAAGGTAGTGTAAATGAATCTAGTCAAGTGGACTCCACCAGCAAAGCACCTCGAAGATCCATGTCAAGTCCACTAATAATAACGATAATCATGGCACGTTTCTCGGCCGTGGTTGAGATGTGCACGTAACAGCACGATCATGCCGCGCAAAGTTACTCCCTGTGATAAAATGAGCACGAAGTAAAAAATGGAAGTCGAAGATTCCAACAAAAGAACAGCAAAGATATCAAGAGTTTGAATTACTCAAGAGGGTGATGATTTGCGCGGCCAACGCGAAGCTGCTTCAGGTTCAACCTTAGTTATGGCGACCCCTGGAGCTATGGAAGAGAGCGTCCATACTAAATGCTAAGTACGCATGGTATACAACAAAGCAAGCCGTGAAAGAAGGAGCTTTACCCTGGTTCAGTGAACAGAGTAAGTTATGAAACATGTGGAGAGGAAAATTTAAAGAAGTTCCCAAGGGGACACTTATAAATGTGAAAAGAAACAGGAATCCCTAAAAAGATGGGTTAGTTACCAAAACCGATAACCGGTATCCTCCAAAAGGTGAGAAAGCCCAACTGACGGAAAAAAGGAGTGAAACAGCATCCGCGGAGACTTGACTCCCAAGCGGGATACGGTTTGATTCAGAACCGAAATCTCGCAACAGATACAACGGTGCAAAACCTCAGCATGAGCTCAGGCGTTATCATGCCGTTACACCGAAAAATAAATAGTTTCTTGAAGTCATAGTTTTTAGTGTCGGTAAAGGGAAGCATAGATGAGGAGGATGATTGATTCCACTCTCGGAAGGTGCAGCGGAATCCTTCCAACAACACATATTTTTGTGATCCATGTCCCAGATGAGATAGAGGGTTGTTCCATATTAGATCAAAAAAAATCAAGCAGTGGCTCTCATCAGCAGCGTAGATTTTCCCGCAAGTACAGACCGTCTGAAGGGGAGAAAGGCATACATTGTCAAACCAGCCGGATATGGCGAGGTATGGCGAATGGAGTTCATGAATGTTAGTGGCTGGTGCAGTAAAGGGAGGCGTATCAGCAGTTACTTGCGTAGGCACCATTGGTGATATCAGCGGAGGAAAGGCTGCATCAGAAGACGCCAGTCCCTCCACTGTGATAAGGCTGCGAGTATTTTATGTCGGATGGTTAGATTGCAATAAGGGTAGTTACGAGAGACTCCGGTAAGACCTCTCTATGTTAGGGCCAGAATGGAATTCTCATTCATCAAGTAGGGAGGTGAAATGGCCCAATAAGTCAGTTCATGGGACCTACATTAACGCCAAGCCAATGAGTTGCTAAATGGTTCTAATTTTTAAAATGCTTCATTTTATCCTCACTTGTAGCGAAGTAATTGCGTTTCCTTCGCAAAAACTACATACTGCAGTATTTCCCAAGGCATGCTTTATATTTCAGGAATATTGTACTCCGACCGGTTTCGGTTTTTGGTTAAGCAAAGTCTTCAGAAGGCATTTCATTTGTCTTGTGCTTGATAATGGTGTTTATTCACACAGTTATCATAACTGCCTAGCGTTTTCGGTTTATCCTGTCATTGTCTTCCCCTGGTTTGTACGCTTCTGTTCTAACCGACAGCACGACTACCACCTGCAAGGGAAATTCATTTGGGGCTAGCAGTTGCAAAGATTATGTTGGGACGGGTATACAGTGCGACCGGTGCGGCGAATGGTAACACCAGCACCGCCCTGCTTTGACAAAGAAAAACCGTCAGCTGTTCAAGGGCACGGGCGTTTTAGGTGGTTATGTGATCGCTGCATTGTTGTGGCAGAGCAATGAGCCTGTGTACCACGGGGATCGCTAGGCAGGAAAAATGGGGCCACAGCAGGAAGCTTAGTGAAAGTTACAAACAGCCTGGTACTAGCAACGCACAAAGTAATCAGAAAAAACGAACAGCGGGTAAAGAAGGGTAAATCCTGCAACGGCAGGGCACAAAACAGAACGTGAAAATGGATAGAGTTTGAGGCACCTATACGAGGGGTAGAATCGCATGAAGATGAGCCCAAAAATAGAGAGCCGTCACCGAGGGAATTGTTGGGAGGAGCGGGCCCCTTCTCCTGCATATTCATCCAGAACCGGCGACCAAGACAAAGCAGATCAGAAGGCGGGCCGAACACGAACACAGTAAAATGTCCTGAGAATGGCCGGGCTGCCTACCAACTTGAAGTACGAAAAGTGCCATAGAGTGGGTTTTGGGAGGCAAACAACACGCTCAGGCCGAGAACCCTGCTTATCGTCTTCGCCAGCACATACGGCAGGGGGGTATTGTTAGGTCTTGAATCAAGGGCCGAGCACGCCACAGGAGAGTACACGGGGATCACACTAGACACCTCTTCAGTTCAAAGGTGGCACCGGTAACCCCTCCCCCACATCCAATAAAACCGGAACTCAATTAGTGAGATAAGGGAGGCATCATGAGTTTTCTTTGACACTCTTAAAATTACCAAGCAAGACGAGGCCTTGGAGGTTCAAGGAAACACCGGCCAAGTGGCCGTTTGTGGAGAGTATGGCTCTTCTCCCAGGGGATTACGCCTGAGGGTAAAACCTCTCCAAGAGCTGTGGTCAAAACAGGTGAATTGTTAGACGGTACAACTACATGGTAAGCAAATTCCCGTAGTTTGGGAGGTGAGAGATGGGAATTACTGACCGGTACCATGGAATAAGTGATTCTTTTTGTCACGGAAACATGGCAGTAAAAGGACTAGAGTGTCATGCAACTTCGTGGCTGCACCGCCCACAGACTAGACCGAATTGACGATGGACTGCATAAAGCGGTACATTTTCTCATAAGAGCTGATTATAATCACTGGGAAATCCTTTTTACACCAGTATCACCCAAAGTACGAGCCACTACATGTTGCTTTCGCCCAGGCCGGTGGCCGGCAGGAGTAGGATGTGTTTGTAGAACACTGAAAATACGTGGGGAAGGAGACCCCAAACTATCCAAAATTCTGCAGGTGGTGCGCAGTTGGTCACAGCGCCTTATCTTAATGGTAGAAAAAATTCTTTCACAAATAAACTGGGGCAACGAATGCGCCCTTAGGGCGGCGGCCCGAAAACGTTTAGGTGAGACAGCTGCACAATCTTGTACCTAAACCAGGAGTAAAAGCGGCAAAGCTCTTCTTCGATGGGCTAAGTTCACATACTCTAGATCCAATAAGGATCAGATATCAGTTTGATGCCGCCTTGGTCATAGGCGGCCACTGAGAAAGGGCAGTCACCAAACCCTGCATGAGATGTTCAACTTAACGTACGCCAGAGTGGATGGATATCAAATGAAAGTAAAGACCCGGAGCGCATGCTGGGTCTCGGAAGCTCTGGAGCTACCTGTGGTTAGAGGGTAATAAAAACCGGGTCAACAAGCTCAACACACCAGCCTGTTCCATTAACACAGAAACGAAAAAGGCGCCGGCAGCCTTGGCGGAAGTCGACGATTGCAATTGCTTTAACTGTTTGTAGAAGATTATGGACTTACTACAAACTTCACAGCGCGCACTGAGCATGGGCCACTTATGAGGCAGCCAGTAAAAGGGCCTAAGCCCTGCAACGAGAAGCAAAGTACGAGTGCCAGAAGAAACTGGTCCTCAATGTGGAGGCAGGCCCTAAGAAGTTTTACGCCTTTGTACAAGCCAGAAAAATGACAAGCCAGGGCAGGCACCCTGGAAAGTCCCAACGGAACCAAAGGTGGAAGCCCTACTTGAGTTCTTTAGGAACGTATTGCATGGATCGTGTGCTAAGTGCGATGAGATCAGATGTATGGAGTACTCTAGTGATTCAGGAGTTTGGTCAAGCTCAAGGTTGCCGGACCGGATGCAGTCCATCTGGCAAATGTTCAGCCGCTTTTTGATATCTTACCGGGTGTTATTACCCAGTTGTACGAGGCGTCACCTAGGGAGGATAGGGCGCCAAATGACTGGCGTAATGTCATCGTTGCAGAAATACATAACACAGGATTTAGGCAGAAGGCGGAGAATCGTAGACCGGTCAGCCTGACCCCACTGTTGTGTAAATGCTTGAAACATGGTCAGAAGGCAGTTGTGCTTATACCAGGTAAATAACGACCTACTGGCGCTTGCGTAGCATGAGTTTGTTATAAAAGGTCGTGTTTGACAAACCCGCTGATTTTCTTAGGCGAGGCCACAAAACGAATGGATAAGGGCACGATAGTGAAGGTTTGTTGACTGGCTTTAAATAAGACCTTCCACTTTGTGAGCCATCGCTTGTTGGATTATGAATTGCAGACCTTTGGATCAGTTGGAAAAGCAAGTGATTAGATAGCACGCTTTCCTGGGAATCACAGCTTCTGTGTCAAGGTTGGGGAGTATTTATCAAGGCCGGAGAGGATTACGGTGGTGTGCTACAGGGTTCACTGCTGGGGCCTTTGCTCTTCCTCCTGTAAAAAAATGACCTGACGAAAGGACTGATCAATTGATGTGGAGACAGCACGGAGAGATTTAGCGTGGGATGTAATGCTGTTCTCAGGTGGGTAGGTCGATGGGATTTACCCTTGAATTTCGCCAAGTCCCAAATCCCAACTTTCAACGTGGACGGAGTGAGCAGTTTAATTTTCAAACGGTCTCAGAGGCGAGATACCTAGGTGTGCTGATCACACAGGACTTAAAGCCTTCAGATAGCTTCAGGGAGCTGCAAATATGGCCAGAGAGGCAATAACTAGGGTGTGCAGTACTGCCAAATGCAAAATCTAGAGGTCTTTTCCCCGTTTCAATATATTTTGGTGCGATCTCTTCTGGGTTACTGTGTGCAGGTGTAGGCCCTTATTACTGCAAGGATAAGGGGCGCTTGGGAGGGTTGCAGTATCTTGTAACTAGAATGATCATCGGTCAGGGAGGGAAATCATACGCCCAAAGTCTAGATCTTAACGTTTTCTCTCCAGCACGTCGTAGTTGCCGGGTGCCGTCATAGAGGGGTTCGAGAATATACAGGGCCTGTCGGGTATAGACAGGTGGTTTGTTCGTTTCAGTCCCTGAATGCGGCACCACGAGACAGACTTGGGCTATAAAGAGCACACCCCAGGCTGGACATACCAGTCAAATGTTTCGCAAATACGTTTATCCTTATGTAGAATAGACTGTCAGAGGATGCTACGAAAAGCAGCAATGAACCAACTTTCAAGAAGGCTTAAGATTTATGCTGGAACGGTGTTCCCAGAACTAGCTATAAAAACGAGAAGTAGGGTGATGATCCCCTGATAGCTTTGCCAATGAACTTGTCCGTGAAGGTGGTACTGCCTCGCCGCCTCTACCCTTAGGGTAGAAAATTCGAGGAGCTATCTTGAGTCTAAAGAAGCACGCCAAAAACACGAAGGTCTGGACTCACTTTAGCTGGCGGCTGTTAGCGTCCTGTGCAAAAGGAAATGAATTGAATAATCCGGATGTTGTGACGGAAGCTCCAGTTTCAGCATGGTCGAGAGAGGTAGCGCCAGCCGAGGCCCATCATTGCCGATCTCTAAAGGTGAGAGCCAATGGGGTAGAATACATCCAAGGATCAACCCGGGATGGACCCATCTGAAGCTTCTATTGTGGAGTTCGGCCAACCCGTTCAGTAGGCAGCTGGGAATACTAGGGACCTGGATCATATGCGGTCTGCAACCTGGGCGTGGTCCCAGCTGCGGGTTATGATAGTAACCGCAATTTTTAAGAAACGATTTGATTTACTTAAACTCGGCAAGAGTGGAGTCTCAGTTAGACGGCCAGTTGCAAGCTGTTCCCACAATGACCAGGATTTTGACTCACCATTTTAGATAGCTTAGACTTGAACAAGGTAGAGTTATACTGCTGCAAGCTGGCAAAGTCATGGAGGCCGAGTGAGCACTGTGTATCCGTTCAAAACATTTATGATTTGCACTCGGGCTATCACGAGAGAAAGCAACAGACGGCGTGACAGAGTGCCCTATGGGTAAAGGGGTCAGTTACGGTGGGATGTAAGTTGGGGGCTGAAGATAGGGCTACCGTTGTATACTGTAGGCTCACTTGAGGTATACTAGAGCTTCTCCAAAATCACGGTGGCAGATGGGCCATATTTAGGTGACTTCCTATGGGCTCCTGCTAGACAGAAAGTACGATAATATATGGTAAGTTCGGAGTTTAAATTTAAGTGTGGGATAGTAACAGCAGTGCAGAGAGGACTTATGGTGACAAAGACAGAAGCCCCAGAGAAGGCGCTGGCAGATTTTGGTTGGGAGTGTAGATAGTGGAAAAGAACAGATGAGCCATTTCCTGTCAAAAAGCTATTCTGCTTTGATGTTGCTTTAGCTTGGCCCTACTTGAATACTACAGAACCCAAGGCCATGCAGTTAAAGGGAATTAGAAATGGTGCCACCCAATGCAGTTCGACCGTGCAGATTGGAAGCCTGTTGGGATGCTGTAGGGTAGGTTGGAGGGGATAGTGGAGGCGTGAATGGGGTCGATTCCATGCTAGAAAAGCACTATATCTGCTGCCATCTCTTCTAATTCAGTGATTTTTTAATGCTTGGGGAGGTCTGGAGGGCTTGAGAATAACGTTTCGGAAGGAACTGTTAGAGATATCGGTGACAATGCGCCAGTAGAAACTGAACCCGTAAAGAAGAACATCAGCCTGGGATCGACCGCCCTCCGATTCGATGGTGCTGACTTATCAAGTTATACTTGATTGTGAACAAGATAGTCTTACAATGCGTTGACTTTATGGTTAGAATGATGTTTTTATCGTCATCAGCGTACTGTAAAGCAGGACAACACCACTGTGCATATTTGCTCGGAAACAGTAAGGGGAGGGAACAGGATAAGGCCGAACTTTCGTCAGGGGAGCGAGCTTCAACGGTCTACTTTCCTCGCTCATGGTAAGCAGCATCAAGGTCCGCCCCAGACAGAGGGGCATTGCGATACACATCTATTAGCAGCCACCAAGTGGTGCGCGAATTTTTACGTGCACGTTTTAGACGTTTTTTATTTTTTATAGTTTCGTCGCAGTCAAAAGTCTGGCTGTCGGAAAAGGCAGAAGTGTTTTGGTAGGTGACCACAGCTCCCGCGCCCCAAACGAATCATTGGTCACATGTGACAAGCCGCGGTTTAGATAGCCGACCGCACCAATCGTTTAGTGGCAACACTGCAGCACAAAGACGTGGGTCGCACTTGATAATCGGATGAGTTTGTGAGCCAAAATGATGAGACATTTCTTCTCGCTTTGAAGTCAACATCTCTGTTTTATTGTTGACGTGTTCCCACTGGTTGTCAACTCTCTGGAGAGAAACAGCCAAACCAGGAGTGCACACTGATGTGCTGCGGAAACACTTGCCTTATCCGTGAGGTCAGGAACACCGAGGCTATTTACATGAGAAGCGAAATGGGGAGGCAGGTGCAGTCCCCACGACCTGAGTTTATACGACAGGGTTCATGTTTCCCTGGACACCGGTTTCCACAATGATGATACGTTATACACGACGAGCGAACAATGTGAGCAACAGATCGGAGGTATGTGGTGGGTTCATTAAAAAACCCTTGCTTGGGTTGGATCGAATCCCGAGTTTTTGGTCCTAAGTATCTGGGGGCGCAGAACTAAGTTTGAGGTAGACTATTAAGCTGGCCTGTCCCAAAGGGAATATCTATGGTATAGAGTTTAGACTGCCCTGCAGTCCCAGATGGCGGGAATGAAATCACCGAAATCCTGTGCCATATACCGATCACTCTGATTGCTGTCTGGAAGAGACAAACAGTTGGTGAGCCCCATTAGGACTGGAAAGTTTAATTTGGAAATTCAGCTTAGCGGAAACCTGGCAGTACCTCAAAAGCTCAAGCTCTTGAAACATGGAGGGTGAATATCGTGATCAAAGTGCTCGCCCTTAGGGCTGCCCTTATTCCATGTTCGAAGGCCACAGAGGAAAGTTATAATGCCCGAAAGTGTTGTAGAAACTTGCTTCACACTAAAGTGCAACCATTGGCGAAAAAGCTTGATCTTGGTGCTAGCTTAGGCAGAGAGACGGAAACAAATAGCTCACGGTTTTGTAGGAAATAATTAAAGGGAGCCCGCACCTGCGGAGCTGAGATGCATGACATGTTCTCAAGATATTGCGAAAAAAGTGGGGGTTAATTTTTAGAGTAGCCATAAAAGAGGGATGTTCAGCGGATCACAAAGTTCCCTGCAACCTAACGGGGAGGAAGAACATAGGAGCCTTTCGGCGAGAGCACACAGTAAATTCTCAAATTACTTTCGATCAATCCATCGCAGGATAACACAGCAGTCTGAAAATGATCTGGTGTGAGGCTTCAGGATGCTCTGTCTACTTTTTGCTATCATGAAGGTTTGATGTACGAGCCCAATCCTCCAGCTAGTTTTAGCCACTTGAATTGCCGCGTGTTCCGAAAAGTCGAACTCACATGAGTAGCTTAGTCCATAGTTGCATACCTTAGAGTCGTTTTTATTGAAATGATCATTATTTCTGAATACCCGGATAGGGGCACGGCATTTACAGATCAGAATATCACTTTTTTATGTGGAGAATCTCATCCTTCAATCGATACTCCAAGAACTGAGAGAAAGAAACTCCCTCATGATGTCACCCATGGTAGAAGCTAACGGCACGGATACAAATTGTAAACGACTTCAATGCTTGCGCAAAGAGGAGTGGGACGGCCTGTCGAAAGACCCCAAATACATCGGTTAAGTTCAGAAAAGTAATGTTCTTGGTACACCAACCATTATCACACTATGAGTCACTGTTCGGGGGTTTTGGCGAATTTTCTCCTGTACTTATTATCTTATCTAGAGCCGGTAAGTACGGTGAAAACCGATGGAGCTTCTAGTCCTCATTTCCATGTGACTCGATCCTTCCCAGTAATCTTACCCGGGATACTCGGTTGAATGCCTTAGTCACGTGCAAAAAGTTCACGATCGTCGATGTCATTATTGGCAGCCTCCGTGTCTAGGTTGTTGAGGTCTGCCAAGCAAGTAGCACGTGATCAGTTTTTAATCAAACCCTTCTCACCGTAGTTGATTGGATCATGGTTTTTAGGGTGAAGTATCCGCCTTTTCCCAAATGCTGCATTATTCTGGACATGACCAGAGTGAGGCTTACTGGTCGATAAATAACCGGATCTAGAATTGGTCCTTTTTTGTAATTGGGGATACTAGTGAAAGTCTTCCGTTGGGAAGGAAAAAACTGCACTCTACAGAAAAATTGAGTACGTTTGGTACTAATATGGGAAACTTTATATCATCCAGGCTGAAAATGGCTGGCGGCAAAAGGCCCCGTCCAGGTCTGCGGGACGGTCTTGTTTTGCTGCCAGAGGTGAAACGTTATCGGGGTGAAACCATACCGTTGAGAAAGCTTCCGGTGTCGCCGAATTTGGGAAGGGGATGGATGGGGTACCGTGGGTCCTAAGGGCGGAAATGAAGTAAGTACCGAGGGCCTCCGCAATCAGTAGAGGGTCGTTCAAGTAAGTATTTGTATAGCCTAAGTATGGGACGGCTTGAATAGATTGATTGTTCTTGAGCCTTATCAACCTGGTCAGTACTTCGACTTTGTTTCGGGTATCTTAAAGCACCTAGCTCCTATTTTTTCTTGGAGGGATCCAAAATCAATTTCATCCCATGGGATAAACGTATCTCGTACGGACATAAGGAGGAGTCTCCCGTTTTAGTAGAACCTCGCTGAAATTTGCGTAGCCCACATTGTAGACCGTCCAAGGCTTCCGGTTGTTTGCTCTCCATGGGTTCCGGGATGCAGATGGTTTTGCCAAAGCAAAGCTTTAGGTCAGCATATGAATGACGAACCGGCACCTCTAGGTCGGTGGATAAAAACTTGGCCCAGTTTTGAGAACGGATAAAAGAGGGCAGATGACTCCGGCAAGCTCTGTGGCACTTCCTACCGGCTATTGAAAGATATGTTTCCGCCGACCTATCGGTGTGCAGCCAGAGTGCCTTGAAAACGCGGGGCACTACCTTGTGGTCACTGCCAGTAAAGAGGCATGGGACTTGAGTGCCTGCTTTTCTCACACTAAAATTGACAACTAGCTCTCAAGTCTTCTCCTTGGGCGCAGGATAAATCATTTTGTGTCCAGTCACCGACGTGGATACCTAAAGTAAACCTGTGGGGCTTTGGGGTGAAAGTCAAGGAACTCCAGCGGATTTCCGGCGCACCTGAGTCGCCAGTTATGGTTTTGGTGGGTAAACGGAGATCAGAGAGGTGGTTGAATGCCCCCATTATTGCTGTGATTTATTGCACGTCCTTGCTCGAAGGACGGCAAATGCATCTCACAAGAGGCAGTTGGTAAACCTTGATGGTAAATCGGACGGAGTCCGGGAGTTTGTTCTCCTTATTCATGAACGATCTAACTTCAGACCTACTGTCACCTGGCTTCCTTCTATAAACGACAGGAAGTTGATAAAGGTTAAAGAGCCGGAAAACCTGAACAGAGACGGTTGCCTTTCCGAACTGGGCACACTGATAGGACTCAATCTTCGGTGCCGGGAAAGGTCGCCTGATGTCGCCCATCTTGGCGAGCCTGACGGTAGTAGACGGCCACGACCTCTTCCAGGAAGATGAAGCAAACTGGGCTGGAGAACTTGAGATGCTGGTGACTTCCGATTTTGTGTTTGGATCCGTGTTCTGCCCCCTCTCCGAAGGTATGCTACGTACTTCTGAAATTAGTGTAGGAGATTTTGTGCTGGAAACCAAAGGTTTTCGTACCAGTTTGAGCAGTCATTTTTGACCTCCTTTAAAACACAGTACACTCTTGGACACCCTTCTAAAAATTGACGCTACCGTGGTTTCTCAGCCCACTCTAAACTCAACAACCTTCATTGCCCATAGTTTTGACCAATTCGAATCCTCCTTCAAGTCTTAAGTTAATCCCTGCACTGGGTTTTCTCATAGCTCTGCAGCTTTTCCTGTCCTACGTGCTGGTTATCATGGGTTAGACCTTGTTCAGCTGGTCTCATTTACTTCCACGCAAATGCTGCTTTCTGGCTTTCAGCCGGCGTATAATTCAGTCCTGCTTATTCTGAAAGTTATCCCAGATTTGTTCTTTGAGCTCGTGACCCTCAATCCCAAGGGGCCAAAGAAATAATTAGGCAGTTGATGCGTGGCAGAACAGCGAGACCAATTCTTACAAGAAACCCCACTCCCATCGACCAAGGGGTGGGCCCTTTAATCCGGCCCGGCATTCTATCTTATGAATCTTCAGTTAGTTCGGCAATGTTTTCTTCCCAGTTCATATAAGTTGAGCCAACCACAACAGAGATTAAACTGTACCGGCCCTGAGGCCAATGGCTTGTGCACCCCCTCTGAGGCAAATACCAAGTATGGTAATCATTCGTGAGCAGTACCACAAGATATGCGGCGCTCTGTCAAATGACGACTTCAGTCTATATACGGAGCGTAAATTTCTCAAGTGAGATTGCTCGAGCTTTGCGCCGGCGGGAAAGAAGCTAGGTGTCTGAGACGGGGACAATAATGAAAGGCCGGATGAATCCTTGTCTCATATCTCTACACCGGATTTAGATTGCGTAATCAGATAGACAACCATATGCGTCGAAACCTGCAATAGTCCAAGAAAGCCTCATAGGGGTACCGAACAAACACCTCGGGGGAGTTTCTTCAGGGTTGACTGAGCAGGAGAGGAAATTGTTGGCTTGAGCGTCCAGGTAGAAACGGACCGCCACCTCTGATATCGTCCTGGGGCGGTGTCGGCATACAGCACTCAAAGTCACTCGCTGACCCGTATGCAAGATTCCCTGACGTAGTAATGCAGAAGTAAGTAGGATAATTTGTGGCCTAATGAAAATAGCCGGGTTAACAAAAGCTCTGGGGCTAAAATGAGCTTCCAGGCAGGTAAACGGTGGGAACCCTTAGCGGTGATAGGAAAGCCGGGGACGTGCCTGGTAAAATTCTGCAATCTTAGATTCCGGGACCAACGCTCGGCGGAGCTCGGAGAAATACTCCTTAGGACGAGCAGTGGGGCATCCATTGAGCATGATATCATTCTCAAATCTTGAATTGGAGTTGAAGTCATCACCGCCGTGGTACCGACACAAATCAGGAGAAAATAATATCAAGCTATCCTCCTGTGCCGTGCTTGTCGCCTAGTCAGTCAGCGCTTTCACAATAACTTCATCTGCGGCTCATTCCTCAACGGTAGCGAAAACGAGGTACGCTTCCGGGGTTGATTTAGGAGCAAGTCACACATATGCCAAGAAAATTAGAGCAGCTACCAACACTGATTACCGGGGCATCAGCGGCAAGTAAAAGGCGCACTCATCTAGGACTGAAAACATTGAACAAATTGTCCTAAAGGAGACCTGAGTTGATCCGCTAAATAATGCAGCTGTGATAGCATCCTGAGGATCCTGCTTACATGAGGTGAACAGAGCAGATAGAAAAGTGGAAAGGAAAGTGATGGTTCACACTAGGCAGGGGCAACGGCCTCCTGCAGGGATAACTTTGTAAACGGACGACCTTCGAAGTATTTCGTGTTACGCGAAGTTGGGTTCTGACCGTCCGGAAGTTTATTCATATTCACGGAGGTCAGTCAGCTGTAGGTTGGAAGTACCCCGTGCTCCTATAAAACACATTACAAGCCGCTGGGGCCGGAAGGTAGCAACAGCCGGAAACTAAAGCCACCCCAAAAAGGACTGGTATAGCAATATCCAACTTTAATTATTTGTTCAATATGTTGCTTTTCTGAAAGGCGACCACTTGATCACTGCAAGTGCAGGTTACACGGGCCCCTCAAAAGTGCCAATCACCTCCTCTGAACCGTGATATTCTTCATCTCATGGGTCGTTAGAGGCAGTGCTCTGGTTACCATGTCGGGGTTGTGACGCACGGGTGGTCCGTGCATAGTGGAAAAGACTAGCGAAGGCGTGGAATCAAGAAACAGCATGATAAGTTTCATTCAACTTCACACTGGGGAGCACAGCGGGTTTCTGGGGATGGATTTTCAACGCACCCATTCAGATTTGTCATCAATGAAGCCCTGATACAACATATACTTTATCCGAATAGGTAGAGGCTGGGACAACCTGAAACTCCACTCAAAGTTGTCACAGCCAAGTTTCCGGAGGACAGAGGGCCGGCTACTAACGGCTCCCTTGGGTGAGATCAACTACCGCTCCCTGAGGCTCACAGTGAGCACCAAGGTGAAGTTATGCACCAAAATGAGAAGGCTATACTTTGATAGAACTGATAACTAAGCCTCAGATTTAGAATGAAACTCGAGGATGATACGCTGGAGAATGGGCGGAGGCATTTTGAGAAGGAACTTTAGCTTCAGCTGAAACTTTTATTCTTTTGCTCGGGGTTCAAAAACTGGGTAGGCCACCTCAGTGGAAGCGCCAATCAGTGTACACCATTATTCCGAATTCCAGTAATGCGTAGCTAAATTACCGGATCCGAAACCAAAACAAGATTGACCTCAGATTCTATGGTGCTACAATGACGAAGTATGAACTGGCAGGATATAAGGAAACGTCAGTTTCGTTGTCAAAACCATTAGCGGGAGAAAGGCAGAGCTCCATAATCCCCAAGTTTAGAAGCAATCAAAACGGCAGGGTCAAAATGTTCTGTGCCAAAAAATCTAAGAAGCAAACTAGCAAGCTGGTTTATTGGAGCGCTTTGCAAAATATGCCGCGTACAGTAAAGAATTATTGCCTTTAGGGATTTGGCATGCGTAGAAGTATACAATACAGGTATTCAGTGTGGAAATTTCATCGCTTTTTAAAGTCCTTCCGTGGTAATCACCTTCAGATGTTTGGGAATGAGCCGTGATTCTCGCGCCGCATTCCTTAACCTAACTTCAGTGCCCATGGACCTCCCAGTTTTTACTACTGCTGCTGTCGGTGGTACAAATCGTGGTTTGCTCCATATCCGGCTTGAGCAATTCTGTTGTGCTGAAAGCATTATTCGTCGCCAAAGGTTGGAAAAGAGAAATAAAAGCAAGAAAAGTAAGGATGATCTTATATTCCTGAAACACGTGTGTGGGTACTGGGAAGTCCATAAACCTAGGTGTTGGCCGTAAGGAAGCACCAGCCAGAATGAGTCTGGAGCTTGGATACGTAGGACATAAGTGTAGCAACGAAGTCAGGGAGCAAAAAGGGAGTGGAGATTTTGAGAAGGCTGGGAAATCTGCGCATGAAGTACCACAAATCAAGTGATAGCTTACAAGGTCAAATGAACCCACCATGTAGGGGATTGGTTTGAGCTGGCTAAAAATTAGAAAAGGAGTGTGCTATGGTTGCTGTAACCGGCCTCGAGGGGACTTCAAGATGAGATGAAGAACAAGTGCGGTTGAAAATCCGTGAAACTTGAGTGAGACGGAGAGGAAATAAAATATGTTGGAATTCTTTGGATCTGGATGTAAAAACAAATTTTTTTTTCACTTCTGGTAGAAGAATCCATATATTTTCGACTGGTTGTATCGGTGCCATCACACCCGTTGTCGCTGTAACAACCAGAAAGTGGAAGTCTCGGTCCGGGTTGATCTGTTGAGCTATTCAAGCCTCGGTTCACCAAGCAGCAAGCCTCAGTCATTTTGGAGAGTCTCAAGAAGCCCCAAACTAGAGAGTGGCCCGGAGCAATGCAAAACCCGAACAAAAAAGAGATTGTTCCGCAAGTTCTACGGAACTTTTCATTAGAGTTGATACAAGTACGTAACAACCAAACGTTTTACAGTGAGCCTCAGTCATCACTCAGCTCATGGGTAGTCACAATTGGGAATTGAATCTGCACAAAATTGAGAGTTGACTGAAGAAGCGTAAACAGAAATATATGTTCCGCGGTTCACGTAAATGGTGGTAGTTGTGGAAGCTTAATCAGCTCACCAAGCAACTTCCTCAGCTTGGCAGCCAAAAACCAAAGCAAACGAACCAAACATCCATGACCTGTCGATGGGCGCAAGAAAACGAAACCAAGCCGTAACAGAGCAAAACTGTCTTGATTCAGTGCGACTCACAGTCTTTCCAAATGCCCACAATGTTGTGACCATAAAAAAGACCATGAAAGGCAAAACTAAATGCATCAAGAGTAATTTGAGGGATGATCGCAATCACTGCCAGCTCGAATAAGGTTGGAAATAGAGGTCCAAAATCCCTCAGGAAATATATTAGGACAAGCGGATGACACTATTCCAGCCTTTCATGCTACCACCACTAACACCGGACTGTTCTCCAAAGGCGGTGTTTTTTGGTCATTAGCGGCTTTTTGTGTCATTCATCATTCGTCACTCATCATTCAGCATTTTATCAGGGTCACTTTAGAACCACCATAAGAATCTCAGTGAGCTTCCGTCCTGTGCAACACAAAACTCAGAAAATAACTTTGAGCATTTTGAGGTATGACGTAATTATAATAATGGTATATTTACCGGCCGGGGTCAAGCCGTACGCCCAAAAGCATAACTATAGAGATCAGAGTGCTCCACACGAATAAATACTCTCATCTTTTGATAGAAGGGGTCTAACTTTTGAGCAGCCGTGTAGTTTAGCAACACAGAATTTGAATGGAGCAAGATAAAAATGACTAACGAGTCAAATGTGAACTGGTCCCGAAATTAACCACAGGCTGTGATAAAAAAGAAGGGTCGGACAAAAGTGAAACCATCAAAGATGGAAGTTCTCTCAGAGGCGGGATGTACAGTGTACACAAGGACCATACAAGAGATTGTTAGTGAAAGCCTACTTCGGATCACTGAACAAAAAATTTATATGGCGAGAGGACCAGCAAAAGTTGCTTAAAAGTACCAAATGGAAACACCGAAGAAAACGAAAGGAAACTGTCTCACAAAAGATGAGGTTATCACCGAGAAGAATACCAAGGAACACTCAGAATGTGAGAGTCCTCAAATGTTGGTGAATGATTAAATCCAAAAACTTAAAGGATTTATCACCAAGCAGCTTGCCCTGTCAAGAAGAAGCGAAATCTTAAACTACAAAGTGAAACTATTCACCTGGGCTTAGGCCTGATGATGCTGTTAAACAGACAAACAGTTAGTCCTATTAAGTATTGTGGGGCTTTGTTGCTGCAGTATCAAGCAGGGTAGACGAGAAAGACG
Source organism: Fasciola hepatica (assembly GCA_948099385.1). Classification (NCBI taxonomy): domain Eukaryota; kingdom Metazoa; phylum Platyhelminthes; class Trematoda; order Plagiorchiida; family Fasciolidae; genus Fasciola; species Fasciola hepatica. The sequence goes on along the minus strand of CANUEZ040000112.1, from coordinate 305,104 downwards.
GGCAACAGCTCCTTTGCGTGGCTCACTTATATACACCGGAGGATGTTATTTTCAGTACATTTGGGTTAGCGTGTCCATCACCATAAGGCTTTTTGAGGAGGAATCGTGTGTCACGGTCATAGAACAGTTCATTAATTCAACACTTGACCTTTTAAGGTGGTTGTTCGTCCAAAAAGGGTAAGGCGGGGACTTGGCGGAATACGAATACATATCTATATCTTTCAACGGTTCATCAGCAGCTTCGGATTATCAAAAATGGGGTCCGGTAAGAATCCTTGGGCGAATTCCACCGGCACTGAGCCTGTGGTCTTTGGCCCTCAAGTTGGTTACGGGATATGTCGTCAAATTTTCAAAACAACCACATACTGTGTAGCACAATTTTCTCAACCCATTTTGTTTTATCAGTGGGTAGTAAGACATAGAGCACGAATACGGTGAATTGCCGTGGTGGATTCCCATCTCCGGTTTTAGTTGGAAATGTCAAATTAGCGCAAGCAAAAAAAGCCAGCCGGGAAAAGCGGCAGAAACCTCCAATTAGAAAAACAGTGAAACAACTGATGAAGGCTGACTCCTCGTCTGTGTATGATTGCGCTGAATGTTAGCCTTGAAGCGCGGTAAGCAGGCGGATTTTTGTTGTTTCTGAACCCGGAATTAAAGAAATTCGACTAGTCCGATCCACCAAGAAAGGAACGTTTGCAAAAATATTGCAGTATTTCCATACTGAACGATAACAAATAATTAATTTGAAATCGTACTTCGCAGCGCGCGTTTTCAAATGGTCTTAAGAATGGAGCAGAATTGATGTTGCTGCAAGACCGAGAACCAAGTGTCCGAGGGGTTCGTAAAGGGACATGGAAGTGAAGCTGGTAAACAACGAGTAAAGATAAGGGAGGAATAGTCACTTCCAAACAACCAACTAAACTTAGTGAACATTTCCTCATATCCGTTCTCTGCAACCCGTCAGTGGCCGTACCAATTTGTTTCTATCTGTAATTTTGCAACTTTGAAGGGGCCACATTTTCAGCTAAATCTCTGGTTTGATGAGTTCCGTCTTCTCTCTGCTTGGCTAACTTTTACAAGTTGGTGTAGCGACCTGGGACCAAAATGGCAGAAAAAAGTAAGTTGACCCTGTTAATCTTGAAGACAAGACAGACAGCCAGCAGCAGAAAGATATTGCGGGGAGTTCGTCGGCCCATGAACTTTCTCGCACATTCGCGGAGTGCGAGACAAAAATCCACCAAGTATCTACTTTCGGTGATTACTAGAACTTCTTCCCGGGCGGAATCGACAACCGGCGAAAAAGCCAAGTTCGGCGACGGTCCAAAAGGTTCACAAAACAGCCGAGGGATGTCATCGCGGGCCATGTAAACTACCTTTCTAAAAATCCCTCCCAATCATTGTCACGTACTAGCCCTGTTTGGGCAGCGACTTGTTCTCGTTGGTCCTCAGACGAATACAGCACACAATACTCGCTACTTTTTAACATTTGTTTATATTCCCGTCACGTGCACAACGCCGTCCTTCTGGTTTTAGCTCTGACTGCCGCGACGGTCGTATATGTCAGTGACTTTCACCGAACTCTATTCCTCATCCGTAAACGTTACGTCCAAACATTTAAGGCCTGTACATAATTTGAATGCGTTTAATTTGATAGTTCAGTAGCAGATTCTGCGAATCAGTCTTGTTCTGACGCTGGCACTTACTAATTTGGCTACTCTTTACTCACAATCAGAATAAACGCTAAAGGCCCGCTGGTCGAGGGCACCTGCGACCTTGTCCAAGAAGCTGAAGTATTTACCAGTGACTAATTTTATCCCACTTTTAAACAGGTCCGGAGGTTACCGGACGCCTCAAGGTGTTCTCCTCAATGTCCACAAGAATATCATGAGAGGCGGCTGCAGCCGAATTGGGAATTACGGTCGGGTGCTGCTACTGCCGGGTAGCGAGCACAGCCAGAAGAGCCCATAGGGTGACCAGACCGTCGTACATTGGATCAGCCGACCGACTTAGTCTTGAATCCAGCTGTGAACCTTCCGTTGTCACGGGGAAGTCTGAGAACTTGGCGCACATGCTGGTTACCGGCGGGGGCGAGGAAGGCCAGTTGGAAATGAATGTCGTGGCCTTCATGAGTGTCGGCCAGAGATTCAGCAGCCATCACACAATCCTTTGAATAGGAGAGAAAACTGGTTTCGGGGCGACTGCAGTGGCACTTTTAACTCGTTTTACAGGAACAACAACAAAACACGTGCTAATCAGCGACGAGTTGGTCCCCGCGGCCACATTTTTGGACCAAATTGTTTGCTTCCAGTCACCGACGGCCCACTCATTCATGAAACTAGGCCGCGAAATCAAACCAAGGTAGGTTCATTCCTCCTGCTGTTTCGACATGTTACTGTCGCTTCAAATCACTGTCTGTCAGGGTGAAAGTTGGCGAAGCTGTCATGCTTGGTTCGGTAGATACTGGAGCGGAGTTTACCTTATTGATCGCAAATGTGACGGCGGTGGTCGAAAACCTTGAGTTGGCTTCTTGGGGTATAACTCTGGCAAGGATAAGTGGTGGGAAGTCAGTCCCAGAGAGGAGGTCACGTTGGGTCTGGAACAGGGCGGCTTTTCTATGAGGCAGCCTCCACTAGGGTCAGAATAGACTGAGTATGATGCTACAATCACGGAAGACGTCTTGGTGAATTTCGGATGTGTAAATGAAGTTCCACAGGAGGTTATATCTAGGAAACAGATAAAACAAAGCCTTTTTTCGAAGCAAGGTCAGCGTAAACAGTTGTGAGACGACAGCTGCAAAGGTGGGCGGCGTAATGCATCTTGGCGAGTTCTTAGCTGACTAGGATACTACTAACAGTGAAACTTTATTGGACCTCCTCGGGAAAGACCGGGTTGGGCAGAGCTATTTGAAAGCCAAAATGACACTGGGAAACAAAACCCAGTCGGGCAGCTCCTTCGAAGATATCAGTTTTCTAGCAAGCACAGGTGCAGCATATAATTAAGAAAATGCCGAAGAAAGACGTTACCCAGCCGTCAATCCCCTTGGTAGTCCTCCTTGGTAAAAGCTAAGAAGATGGTGAAGACCTCCGCTGGATTGTGAACCACAAGAAAAGTAATGCATTTACCGAGAGGAATCTATTTCCGCTTCTTGTCATGGGCTAGTTGTGTAATGCAGTGGGGAGCGTTCAGTACTTGAACTCCCTAGATTTGGCATCGAGGTATTAGCAAGTTGAACTTGCTGAAGGAGATCGAGGGGCATCGGTGTGAGCAAATTCACCTGGGCTATGTGAGTTCCGGAATATGCCTTTCGGGTTGACCAACGCATCTCCTACCTCCTAACCTTTGGTGAATCATATTTTGGAGGGATTGGCTCCCTCTAGGTGCATTGTATACATCGATGAATTGCTGGTTCATGGAAGGATGAAGGGAGAACGTCCCAAGAAGTTGGAACTAGTTTTGGGAGAATAAGGAAGACTACTTTTAGGCTTAAGTTGTCTATGTGTAAATTCCTCTCCAGGAAGGGTAAGTGTTTGACCTCCGTCGTCCTCTCCCAGGGGACAAAAACTGATCCGAATAACATTGAGCAATTCCTAAACTAACCAACCACTGAGATGGCTGCGAGGAGGAGGAGGAGTTTCTCAGGGTGAGCTTCTTGTGACCTTCGATTCACTAAAGGTTTTGAGGATCGGACGGCGTCATTGAATGCCATTCTGCACAAAGATGGCAGCTTCCTCCAGGACGGGCAATGCAAGCAGTCTTCAGCATATTCGCATTCAGCTCTCTGGTCTGCACCAGTGCCGAGATTGCTGCATCTTCCTGGCAGTGATGGCGATTTAATTCTAGACACGGACGCCAGTGACGGGGTCGTTGGAACCGTGTAGTCACAGGTGGGACGGGATGGAATACAGCATGTTCTCGCCCGTGGGAGCAAAACTCACAAAACACCCCTGCCACACCATTGCCATGATGTTTGAAAAACTAAATGGGTGGTGATTCCGAACCTGCATGGGCCAGCAGGTTATTTTGTGGTAATGAGACTTTGAAGACTCCCGGGGGCCTGGGGCTCGGCGGCAGAATTAACCACAGAAGTTTAACTAGGCAACTGAAAGTCGGGCGGTCGGCAGTCTTTGGAATACGGATGCTTTATCAAAGTGGACTTTCCTGCACTGTCAGTCTTGCGCCACAGATCGATCCGCATGAGATCACTAGGAAACAGTGGGGCTCTATACATTTAAACAGCCAGGCCCTAGGCTCTACTTGGGCGAAACTGAAGGCAGAAAACGAGAAACATACTCGGGAAGATATGACAGAGTGTGGTTCGTTGTCCAAGAATCTATGGAGTTTCCGAGATAACCTGGGCAGCATGGGCGGCTTAGTTTTCCATTTTGGCCCCAACTTCACAACCAAGGACATTGTTCCTAGTTCCGTGGTGCAAAGGGTTCTTAGAGTGCTGAATGCTGAAATGGGCCACGCTAGTGCCAAAAAACTGGAGTATGCGGCACAAACTTTGTTTTGGTGGTCTTGCTAGCACGGACGTGTGTTGGACTAGTGAAGATAGCGGTAGTTTCAGGAAACCCAGAACCGCACCGCGTGTTGCTTTACAGCCCTTAGATTTTAAATTTCAATGAAATAGTTTATGCCTATCTAGGCGAGATTCTACCATTCACACAGCGCGGAATTACATGCCGGTTCCGGTCACCAAAGCGTCTCGTGAACAGTGTTCTTTTTCACTGAACCCACTCAACGTGTCTTGCAGCCTTTGAAGCCTCATAGAACAGAAATCTAATTATTTTGTGCATTTTCAGGCCTACACATCGTACCGAACCGCAGAGATAGCTTTGTTTCATTTCGTTCTTCCTATTCGCAGTTAGCTTACATATTTTATTTTGATCTTCTATTGCACGCGCGGACACCATGGATGCAGGAACACCAGGATAGTCATGTCGAATTATTTTGAACGGTATATATATTTTTTCTGCAACACGTAGATCAGAGCTTCACAGATGACCGCGATGCTCGTGCACAATTAAGATAACCCCACCGGCGGCACGGACGGACAGCGGCATCATAACACGGACTCCTGCATGACTGATGACACGTGAAAAGGTGAAGTTCAAGGAGACTTCAGTCCGGTAAGTCCCCAAATATAACGAAGGGTCGATTCAACAATTCCGATCAAAGAGGAGTCGTAAGGGAGAATAAGAGATGACTGAATTTGGATGTGTAAATTCGCGGCCAAGAATTACCGTAGGCAAGCATAACCAGCTATCACACAGCTCTAGGCAGTTTGCAAGATTATTTGATGCCATAGGGCTGTTCGTTGTTGGCCTGCCTGCTTGAAGGACAACTGAATCTCATCAACTGCAAAACACTTTTGACTGCCTTTCTTGCGGACGGTTGAACCTCTAGCTTTCTTATCTAGTATGGCGTCCGATGTTGCCCTGAAACGTAAAAGTGATCGACATCCCTTCAATAAACTTCATCGCTCACCCACTCAGATGAATTTTGCCTTCTTTTGACATCCGTCAGAACTTTTGGCTTGTTGCCCGTTCCTTAGGCCATTTTCGGGATATAGCTAGCACCTGGTATTCGAAGTAATAAACGGCCACGGACTAAATAATGCCGTCAAAGATTCTATTGATTTCACTAGCAAACTATTCGCGATGAGCGCCTGCGACACACCAACTATTTCAGAACCCGCTACAGACACCGGTTGTAGTTTTGCCTTCAGCAAATTGGTTCTGCTCACATCTTCGATGGTTTTATTCTTTAAATATGCGGGTTTGCTTTCCAGGCCATCTTGTTTCATGGGTAAGGGGTTCAACAACATCGCATCCCATCCAGGACCCCAAACTGCTCCGACTGCCGCTAGTCACTTGCACGTAATGGCTCCTGAAGGGATGACACACTGCTCCGCCGGTTTGTCCGGATTGCTCTTAAAAGGGCACAAGTTCTTGCACTCTACAGAATTCTGAGCTTTCGAAATTTTATTGGCACGCAACGAGGGTGATGGTTGCCTCCAAAGTCTCCACAGCTGTGCTCAGTTTTGTTACGACAGTTGACCGATCAATGTGGCGCATTCAGGCAAATGGAACAGTCGTCGTCGGTCTTGGCCATAGTCCATTCCTCAGCACTGCTCAATTCCAGGTAACTCCGGCACCCGAAAAATTTTTAAGTCGCTCCACAGAGCTTAAAATCACTAGTCTCGTAGTCTCATAGAAGACAGCGTGTGTATTTGCCGATAACTTGACTCTAAGATACTGAATGGGCTGTATTACTGGGGCTTTCGTGATAGGCCTAGCTGCTCCTTTGCTTCCCCGCAAAATGCCCTTAACCTGCTTTTCTCTAATGCTACATTGTTGGCCTATGTTCTCGGTTGGATCGTCGAACGTGGCCTCACTTCTGTTAAGGCAGATTCGTCCTGTGTCTTTTGCCCAGTCACTCGACAGTTAAACACGCAGACGGTGAATATTTCACTCAAGCTGATACCACGTGTTCAAAACGAAAGTCGATTAGGGTGATTTGAGGCTATCCCACGGTCTTGCATTACCCATATTCAAAGTTTTTACTTTCACGTTGTGACAACATCTTTTGCAGTTTAAAGATCTAGTTTCCAACCTCCCTAACTGTTTTGTCAAATGTTCTGGTGAGCCAGTTTTCCGAAAATTGCTTGCCTCACCCCTGTATTTATTGGCTAGTCAGCCATCTACAAAAACTCCTTTTGATCATGCTTGCAAAGCTGAATCCCCAGTACAACCCAGGTCAAAATAAAAACTGCTTCATAAAACCCACGTAAGCCGGCGTCGTTTTACTTTGCTTAGGCGCTGTTTAGTTTTGCCGTCCCAATACCAAACTCTGCGAACCCATTTTCGCAGCTCTGTGGATAATTTTGTCCTGTCTGCTAACGGTGCACAACTTGATCATGCGTCCACCCGTGCATTTTGGATACAACAGAGCAACATACGAATTATTATTATTTCAACAGGTTTACTAGATCTTTGGCCTCAGAAGGGCTCCCTTAGACGCTTCAGTAGAAAAATCATCTCAGCTCGAGCTTTGCTTTCTGAACGCAGGCTAGGGTGACCTTATAAAGGGCTCTCCATCTGTAACTATTCAGTGATTTAATGGTTCCTGGATTACAAACCCAAAATCCAAGACCAAATGAGGCAAACTGATAACTCACTTGTGGCTTTAGAAATGATCATTGCGACTACACACAGCGCACCTCAATTCTTTGGGACATCTCAGTCACATGGGCCCGTGAGTGATGTAAAATTCTTCTGCTGGTCACGAGAAACGTGTGCCAAGGGACGCGAGGCCAAATTATCAGTGTGTGGTAAGATTCCGCTTCTAAAGGAGGAAAGGTTGACCGATAAGAGAAGGCGCACGGTACGTACAAGCGACGGACGGACGGGGATATGACCATGAAGTTTGCTCAGACAGTAACCAAGTGGATGGTACGCGCACTTGAACTGAACAGGGACGCAGATCTGACGTGATAGTAGTCTTGGATGATAGTGCAAATGTATCACGCACAATGTGGATGGGAAAGCCGAAACGGAACACGATATGGTGTGACACACAAAGCAAGGCACGTATAACGCATGAGAACACTTGACCGTCGTACTTCTCTAGGTTGACCGGAGTGGAAAACCAGCTGAACGTAAACGTGCGCTCACAAATAAACGGTAGACGAACGGAGGCAAGGTAACCGGGCCCGCTATGGGAAAAGAAACGGGAGATGTATGGGTATATGCCGCTGCAAAGAACGAGTGACATGCTGATTAAAGTTCCACGGGTTGGAATAATGAACTGCGTGGGAGTTTCACAAATATGCCGAACTGCCATTACAGCAGGTACATACCCGACTCTGTTACAGACCAACTCCGGGCCCGGCACGAGGCAATCTTCTACGGATTCCTTGGCAAGTAAACGGCAGTGGTGCGTCAATTACAGCAGTCCGTATCCGAGGTCTGATGTCTTGCGTTTGACGAAACTCGAGTTTCGTGGATCTAAAATACTAATCCGGGCGACCAGCGAACGTCAGCAGTTTCTTTCCTGGAAGATCACAGGCTAGCAAAGTTCCGACGACTTGATTTACTACTGGTTTGTTAATTTCTCCGCCATCATGGACCTCCGACTCTGGGGCATGTTGGGTTTGAACTCTGTTAAGATCTTGGTTGATGTGCAGTCTTTGGGTTGTGCCCGATCCTTGTTCAACTGCTGCCTAGATAACTCAAGCTGATCTTCCACTTCAGATGTTCGGGGTTCACACATATTGGTCTCTTTAAATGCCAAAATTTTTGGCGAGACAAATGGAACAGCGGTTAGAACAGTTGCCATAAGGAACGAAACTTTGTCAACGTTTAAGATCAACGGCGATCACCGCGGCAGAATTTGGGGTCAAGCCAAATTCAGTCACAACCAGTGGAAGAATACAACACAAACAAGCTTGCTCGGATGCGCCAGATGGTTTGTGTTGCGTATCTTAGGACGTTAAATCAAGAATCCACGTTGTCAGCTAACGAACGCGTGACAAGAGCCTGGTAGGGATTTTTTTCCATGGGACTGTGTAATAAATTTTCTTCCATATGATCCGCCCGAGGACTCTAAGTACCACTGAGGTAAGATTGGATGGTCTATAGCTGGAACATCTCTCACGGTCACCCGCACTATCAATAAGAATTACGGTTGATATGCGCCAGTCCTTGATGAGCTTTCCTTCTCCCAGAGACCCACCAAAAATCTATGCCGGCGGCCCTGCTGATTGTACCACATCCGCTTTGACATCGTCAGGTGGATCCCATCCGGCCTAGCTGCTTAGGATGTTAATAGATGGCCTACGCTGTCCTGAACTTCGCACACAGATACCTTTTCATCAGAATTTTTGTCCGTTGGTAGCCCTGCGGCGTCCTGCTTCTTCACGCAAGTTCTCTGAAAGAACTCAAGCAGCACGTTAGCCTTCTCGGTAACCGATGCCCATTTCTGTCCATTACCCTTGGCTGCCCCCACTGTTATTCATTGTGCAGCCTTCAACCACACACAGTTGGGGTGCAGCCTCGTGTTGGCCTTTGCTCCTTCCAAAATCCTCCTTCCGCATACATTCTGATGTACCCTTCATATCTCCCGCACATCTTTCCATCTCATCGTGTTGTGAGTATATTTGGTGACCCTCACTCATTTTTGACTTACCGCACGACACTCGCCTTCTGTCAGTCGCCCTTATTTCTGCCAGTTCTACCGAGACATTGCCCTCATCTAAGCTTTTCTCGGTGGCGCAAATTTGTCTTTGAGTTCCGGTTACTTTCCAAAGATAACCTTCAAATGAGTCTCCACATTGTCCCCTTTTCAACCGCGATGCACAAAGCTTGTTGCCCCCATTCCATCAAATGATCCGGGTCTAACCCGGAAGAGTTTTGTCGACACCTGTCCAGGCACTCCGTCCTTGGTAATTTAGTCGCATCTTAATTAGCCCGCGTTGCCTTTTTCAAAGGGGTCCTCCACATGTACCCCCTCTACGTTTTTCATTGTCTTGTGATAACCAGGTCAGAAGCTGACGGCTCTTCGCCGTGCCCTCATCTAGTGGCCCCTTCTACACGCTGGGAGAGTTCAACTTTGGGCAAATTCTGTCAGTGTCTCTGTGAACGGTCGTACGAACGCCGTTTGAAAAGCACTCGATAGATTTTCGGTGAGCTGAAATCCCTCATTATCGGTAAATTACGTCTGGCTTGTAAAGATAATTTATTTGGGTGGAAGACACTGAGGTACGCTCAAAGGCGAGTTCAAAAGGCAAACGTGAGGTCATGATGGCTCACTTTGAGAAAATAGATGCATAAAAGTGTACCAACGGAAAGGGATGAACTTGGGTGGATATGCCATTGGGCGCCACAACTTTGCCCAGGGAAGTTAAAATCAAGGTCAGATGGTCTTCTGACCCAGAATCATGTGAAGCTGGCTGAAATACCGCAATGCGAAAACAAGTCGGAGAAAGGTGGACGAAACCAATGCGGAGCCGAATAGAAACAAAGGATATTTTTGAAAGGAAAGGCTTTGTCACAGAAAGTGCAAACGAACAATAAGAAACTTCAATTGATGAAATTGGAATGGAGAAAATCCAACGAGGAGCCAAAACAGGTCATCAGGAAACTGTTGTAAATCAGTTAATGGGATCATTGGTGATAATTGGTGGGTGAAGTCTGACAAATAAACCCAATCCGAAAATGATGAGAATGATGATAATGATAATGGTTTATTTCGGATAACCCCGAGGCATGCTGTAACGCAAGATCGAATGGTACGATTGGACGTAGAGTCCGAATTCCAAGAGGATGATTCAGGTGTGTGCACTCGATATTGTACAGAAGAAAGCATTTAAGTTGCTCCTTAAGGCGGCGCCCGGCAAATTTGAACTCAAGGTCGGGTGACCAAGCTGGCCAAGTCAGGGTGAAGCCGGTCGGATGCAGTAGACTCTTACTCAAATATTACAAAAAGAGAGACTGTGCAACGACAGAATCAAACGAAATTAACGGACGGTACGTTCACCTTGAGGAAAAAGAAGTTTTCAAGGTAGACATGCACCGGCTATAGCGCCCCGCGGAGTATGGCACGGCTTTGGATCGGAAATCAGACGACGAAAGGAATGAATTTGCAGACAAAGAACAAACAAAACCTTTCCAAGATTACCCTTGTAACGTTCAGCGACCAAATATCGGCTGGGTCAGTTAAATGCTCAGTGAAGGACTCATTTGTAGAGAGACATTGCCTAGGTGATGGTGAAGGAGGTGGCCGGAGGTAAACGTGTAATCGTTGCGCACGTTGTTTAAATTCAGAAAGGTGGAATGTGATGCACCAAAATGGAAATGGGAACTGGGCGACAAATCATTTTGTGATGCGTAGCCATGATGGTCGCAGATACACGGTTTGCAAAGATAAGTATTTGAATGACAAGTAAGTACTTACGTGTGAATATCGTTATCTAAGAGCTGAACATGATGACCAGAGAGTCGCAAGGATCAAAATTGTCCGAGATGACTTACCAAGATAGAATACGGAATATGAAAAAGGACCAAACAACCGATAAATACGTTTGCAAAGTTGGGCGGTGAAGTAGTTGACAGGCAAATTACTGTCTGTTGGTATGCCTTGTAAAAGGTGGATCATTTGATGGCAAAAGATCGAAGCGCTGCGATACGGACGTCTCTCAGATGTAAATGTATAGGGAGGGCATGAGTCTTTGCAAGATGAGGATATTGCAATGCTACAGCCGTGTGGGCAAACAAAAGGGTTGATAGAGGGCGAACTGTCTCAATATCGTCGACTGTCGGGATGCTCTGATGACAAATATTCCTCAGTGAAACATGCTGCTTGGACATTGTGGGACGGAAGTGTATGGCAACATTAAGTGTGACCTTTTTCAGGTATATCGGTAATTGTGATAAGAAGGGAGAGTTTTATCCAGGGGATTGGTCAAGTTTTCGAATGTGACAAGCGGATGGCTTGGCAAGAATCCTCGGGAAGAAGGATCATGAACGATAAGCCGAGTACGGATAAAGATCTTTTAACTCCGCGACAATTATATGCTGGGGAGGGTAGATTTTGCCGGGCGTAAGAGGCGGTAAGCTAAGACGGCGACGATGGAGACGAGTACGGTGAAGAATAGGCGATAACTACGGGAGATAGTTCCATATTTGCAGCATTTCGGGTTTACAAATGTTTTTTGCCGCAACCGGTTCTGGTGGGTGAGGCTGACCGTGCGTTGGACACCTAACCTGGAAACCATTTTTGATGACAGGAGGTGCGATCCGTCATCCTAACTGCGCCCGCACATCGTTGCAGACGTCCTGCACGCCCGACGTGCGCCGGCCAAAACGCTGGATCTGACCGCGTCCCGCACCGGCGGGCTTCGCTTGAGTGATATTGGTGTTGCCACATAGCTGTAGAGATCGGATAGTCCAGGAGCTTGCAACCAGGTTGCGAGGGGTCCTGGAGAGCAGGGCCAATGTGGTAGTGGCGAAATGACGGGCAGGTATCGAGTTTTTAGCGGGAAATGTGGGCCAGGTATTATGCCGAGCCATCGAAGGGAAGGCACACATCAGTGGTTGTCTGGAAAGATAAAAATAGAGAACGCAGTTTGGGATGCTCCCAGCTGGGGATCAACGGTCAGTGGTAAAGAGAAACCTCCAGTATCTAGAAATTGTAACTGCTTGGTGGATGGTTCGACTTTGCAAAACACAAGGTTGTACACGAAAGAATGATAAAACTCGAGTGAAATATACGGCAACTTGTGTGCTACGTAGGCCTCGTGGCCCCTGACTCAGACCCGCATGTCGGTGACCCAAACCAACTTCATACGCTCACTCCTCCGAAGTGTGTGGATCATTGTTTGTTACGAGTGTCAAGACATCAAGCCGTTTGTTTAATTTCTCTTTAAGTCCTGGCAAGTGGCCTATTGCACGGACATTTGGTAGAAGTTTATTCCACATTTGTGAACATTTACCAATAAAGAAATTGGACCGTAGGCTGGTTCTCGAGGACGGCACAATGACCGAATGACTGCTGTGTCGTAACAAATACCTTAAGCTTAATGGGTCTCGTACCACAGAGGAGGATTTGCAGGATCTTTATTTTACTGGTGAGTGGGAAAAGGACAAGTTGTTCTTTAGCCGTTGGAGCCAAAGAGATTCGAGATGTAGTAGGTCACAGCGCTGTTTATACTCGAGACTAGACGAATACCAAACTATTTGTTTAGTAGAGGTGCGCCGAACATTTTTAGTGACGATCTTGTCAACCTGGCGCATGTTGGAGCCAATTATTGAGCTATACTCTAGCAATGGTCTAACTTGTGTTGTATAGACACTGAGTTTACTTTCGCGCAAACGGAATGTTTTGTGAACAAGTCCTATTAACCTGCGGGACCTAGCAATTTGATTATCTGTTTGCTCCGAGAGTTTCAACGGACAGGAGTATTATATGCCCAGGTCACGTACTGATGATTTGTTGGGGATCAGATGGCCACCTGTACTAAACGTTTCGGAAGGGACATGAAACTTGTATGTAAGAATGCAGTTTTTGTCCTCCGAGAACTTCATTCCACGATTGGTACACCACGAATTGAGCATCCGTAAGTCCTCCGATATTTTCGCTATAGTATTACCCAATAAATTATGGTCGAAGGTGTACAAAAACTTTACGTCATCAGTAAATAAAAAAGGGAGTTCCATGGCAAACCACGCTATATATATCACTTGTGTACATGAGAAACAACAACGGGCTCACTACCTTGAATCACACCGCCGGTTACAGGGCTGGGTGTGGAAGTCGTGCCATCAACGTTTACCACTCGACTCGCGAGGACAAGTACGATCCTAGCCAGGCATATAGTGGGTCAACAATGCCGCGTCTCTCAGCCTCGAACAACAAACGAATGTAAGACACTCGGTCAAAGGTTTTAGGCATGTCTAAAAAGACTGAGATAACTGCCTCACCATCATTGGCAGCTACCGTAATAGGGTTCAGAGAGTCAGCCATTAAAGCTGCGCAGAATCGATGGTTTAGGGAACCGCGCTGACCTTTACTTATAAGGTGATTTTTTGGGGGGTGATCTGTTGGCTTAACTTTTAATAATCTTTCCATAATCCTTGATACTACCGGGGTATGACTCACAGGCCGGTAGTTGGCCGGGTCCTCCCGTGTCTCCTTCTTACGAATTGGAATGATAACCGAAGTTTTCCACTGTATAGGGTACCAACTAAAGCGCACAGACAAAATGAATAAATTCGATAAAAGAGTTGGGAAATCTGGGCAGCCCAGTTTGCACATCAGAACATAGATTGTAAAATTTTTGGGAAATGGTTTGTTCAGAACAGATAAACTTTAAACAGTGGGTTGTTTTTATATAGGTTTTTGTGAAATGGGGGCAAAACGGCGAGATCGTGGAGCGTCATCCGGCCTGGAAGGTGCGCAGTAGCAGTTGCGGTGCAAGTGATGTGCAAAGGAGATGAAAAAGAGTGCTCAGAGGAAAGAGATGGAAGTGGGTTGCTTGTTTGTTCCCTCGTATAGGTTGATCATGGCATATTGGCGGTGAAAGATGGCTGCACTATATCGAGAGATCTCACCGCGCGTCGCTTGAAAACATAATTTTATGATGTTTGTGTCAGTCTGTGGACTGTCGTTCGAGCGTATTGCCACCAAAATGTCAGAGTTCCCCACAGGTATCCAAGTGTGCTCCAAGTTTTGCGTCCCCGAGACAAAACCATTGATTGTGAAAAGCGTGACGGCTACATCCATCTTGATCACTCCCAAAAACAGTGACATTTACGAAGCTTTGTATAAATGTTTTGAAGTTTCTCGAAGTGCCGTGAACGATACTTGTGCTGCCGACAAAACGCCAATGTGGTAGTGTTTCCTGTCAGAGGTAAGGTTGTGTCATTATAAGTGTCACTGTCACCTTCACTATCAACGAATTGTCGCCGTCTTCAGCGGCAGCAGCCACAAAACTATCACTATCACTGTCGTTGTCATCATCTGCATCATCATTGTCATCATAATCATCGAGAGTGGGGATGACTTTTACTCGGTCCGTGCCATCGAACACCACAGTAGTTACCAGCGGTCAGGTGTACTGTTCTGTTTCCACCAAATCCGGCTTACTTGGGCTAATTCGTGTTTTCGTCCAGTAGCCGGTCAACAAGCTCGACGCAAGCCAAGCGCCGTAGGCGATGTGCCGATCAATGCCACTACAGCCTCTCTGGAGCAGGCCTTTGCCGTAGTCAATGAACCTGTACGCGCAAATCCATCTTTTGCGAATTTCAGTAGTCCCGTAACAAGGTTCAATTTGGTAGGCTCAAGGCACTCCTAGGTAGGTCCCAGTGTTTTGGCTGGTCGACCTGCTAAGGCTTCCTCCACTGAGCCTCACAGCAGGCTAGACTATGATCTTTCACTGCTGCAGCCTCACCTGTCGCAGACTTTTGCAATCCAGAGGAAGGTGGTGGCCAGCGGCGTTCCAAAGGATGCGGCTTCTCGTCCCGGAAGTCAACAGGCGCTTGATGATTAATCACGATCCATCAAAGTCATCCTGAATAATAGTGGTACAAACCGGGGGGTGTTCCATCTGGCTCAAAAGTTGATAGGTGCGTCGGAGCACATTTCGAGTGATTCTCCTCCAGATCAGCAGCTGCAGCAAAACTGGTCACCACGAAGCCACATGAAGTTCGGTCGAAGGGTGAAGCTTACCTCGTTATTCGGGAATTTCTGGCCCGGAAGGTTTGGCGCGGTTGAGTAAGACGCGCCTCTCCTCTGTTTGCGACCGAGTCATTGCCACAGAGCTCAATTTATCTCAAGAGTGGTAAGCTTCTGTTACGGTTTTTTCAACCAAGGTGGTCAACAAAGAATTGGGGAAGGTAATCGTTCACCGGTATCCTCCACCAGATAATATTCATCTTGTAGTGCGGCTTGCACTGATAATGAATTCGCATCATTTTCGGCAGTTCCTTCCAATCCATTGCTACGAATAGGAAGTGTGCCAGGCGGATGGAAAGCTGCTATGATCTGTCAGTAGAGTAAAGGAGGATAGCGGAAGTTGCTTATCTGCTATCTTCTGTAAGCCTAACCTGCACTGTAGGAGGGATGAGGCTGAAGAGTGGTGTTCGTGCAAACCTGGGATCACTTAGAATTATGCAGACATTCGCGCCTTGCCAGGCACGACATCCGTTCAGTGACATTAAGTATCTGACACTGCTTTTGTCCTAAGGACGGCATTTGGAGGATGCGAAGAAAGACCACAGTAACGGCCAAGCCTCCACTGATTTAGGCTGGTCGTTTGATAAATAAACCTACAGTCGTCTGTTGAAAAACAACACAGCGCTTTGTCTTCAGAGTCCGAAACTTGACTGGGTTGTGAACTCTCTAAGAGGGAGGGCCATTTTTTGTCGGGGTGTCCCGGCCAAAGTCATACGGATGTACCACAATTGGGGCCCTTTAATAATCGGTTCTCGGGCCGCTGCAGTTTCCTGCGTACATCAGCGACTTTTCGGTAGCCTTTCGGTCGCTTTACCTTGTTCGCGCAAATGACATAGAAAGTAGCACGCCATTGAGTCAAATGTTGATAGAAAAGTTCGGGAACGTGATTTGGAAGCTTCAGCTCGAGGATATAATGCCTGGTCCCTACCAGTCCGCATGCTTAAAGGCACGTGTACGCCCAATTGGTTAAGGGGGTCGGACTCGGTGTACTTCATAGGGAATCAACTACTCCCGATATCGGCAGGCGAGCCGTTCCTTGGGGTCATGTTCCATTCTGTTCTTAGGACTGGAGTTCCTACGGATAAGGCATGTAATACTTCGCGAGATATCCCCGGCGCCACACATCGTTATTTCAGTCCGTTGAGCTCCTCCACTTGAAGCCCTTAAACTACCGCATGCCTCACAAGTTCTTCTGAAACTTGGATGCGCAGGTGCTTCAACCCACCACCGCGCTTTCTGCGAGAATGTGAAACTGGAGAAGGTCAAACAACCCGTGAGGACATTCGTTATCGGCCTACGTAGACGGGTTGTGTAGATCGCACGAGGATCCTCGAGATTTTTTCTGTATACTATTGGTGAACTTGTGGTGACTGTCAGTCAGAGGGAGATCCTTCTGTTGTGTTCATTTCGAACAGTCCATTGCCCGGACAGACATTATCAAAGGTTCACTCGTACTACTCGAACTTGGTCCGGGCGCCTTGTTCTCGTGGATAAGAGCGTGCAGTCTTATAAACGCGTCTGCAGTTGACGTTATTCATGCTTTGTCCCGAACGGCACCTACCAGTCAGATCGCAGCACCAGCTGAACGACTTTGCACGATTTAGTCCAACTGTGCATTTAACCCGTGTTTTCGCCTGCACAAAGGGCTGAATCATGCATACGCCCTCGTCTTTGCGTTTCGTTTGCTTGCTTACCCCAAAACCTTCAAATAAGTTTGGGCTGAATATGCTTTCATCCGTACGAGCTTGCTTTTATTCTGTTTACTTGATCCAGGACGAAGCGGTTTCATACCGGTACTGGTGCGGATTTACAAGCGAAAACTCCTTTTTGGATGAACAGTGGGATGACGGACAGCTCCCTGGATCAGCAAAAGCTTATATCAATCGGTTTAGCAATAATAAAAACTCTTCCACGGGGGAACTCTTACTGGAGGCTTTGATGAGGGGAGAAAATCGCCCTTAGTTCAGACGGCGCCTCGATTTGTATTTGGAGGCTTTGTGTACAAACTTTTCCTGAACTCAGTCGTGCAGAATTTGAATGAAGAGGCTGGCACGGGATAATTTCTCCTGTCTTGCCTGAAGGATTTTGGAGGTACTGGCTTGTATCAACAGTCTCCAATAAGTCAGCTGTGTGCCATAAGGAAGTAGGCCATGATCACAAAGTACCTCGGAAAACCGTACCAGGTTGCATTGTGTCCTGCGGAACATGGCTAAACGAAAAATTGAACATGGACTCACTTTGTCCATTGGGGTACCAGGAGCGGAGTTAGAAGAAAAGATAGCAGAGTTGGCGGAGATGTTCCGATTATGGTCGCATAACACTTCGAAAAAAACAAGGCACCATTTTTCGCACCTGCTATTCGGGCTGTCTCTGGAACGATCACATATAAAGAAGGAAACTGATCAATATCCAATTCTATCGCCGAAAAAAGTCTTGAATAACGAGGTAAGTTTCACCCTTCGACCGAACTTCATGTGGCTTCGTGGTGACCAGTTTTGCTGCAGCTGCTGATCTGGAGGAGAATCACTCGAAATGTGCTCCGACGCACCTATCAACTTTTGAGCCAGATGGAACACCCCCCGGTTTGTACCACTATTATTCAGGATGACTTTGATGGATCGTGATTAATCATCAAGCGCCTGTTGACTTCCGGGACGAGAAGCCGCATCCTTTGGAACGCCGCTGGCCACCACCTTCCTCTGGATTGCAAAAGTCTGCGACAGGTGAGGCTGCAGCAGTGAAAGATCATAGTCTAGCCTGCTGTGAGGCTCAGTGGAGGAAGCCTTAGCAGGTCGACCAGCCAAAACACTGGGACCTACCTAGGAGTGCCTTGAGCCTACCAAATTGAACCTTGTTACGGGACTACTGAAATTCGCAAAAGATGGATTTGCGCGTACAGGTTCATTGACTACGGCAAAGGCCTGCTCCAGAGAGGCTGTAGTGGCATTGATCGGCACATCGCCTACGGCGCTTGGCTTGCGTCGAGCTTGTTGACCGGCTACTGGACGAAAACACGAATTAGCCCAAGTAAGCCGGATTTGGTGGAAACAGAACAGTACACCTGACCGCTGGTAACTACTGTGGTGTTCGATGGCACGGACCGAGTAAAAGTCATCCCCACTCTCGATGATTATGATGACAATGATGATGCAGATGATGACAACGACAGTGATAGTGATAGTTTTGTGGCTGCTGCCGCTGAAGACGGCGACAATTCGTTGATAGTGAAGGTGACAGTGACACTTATAATGACACAACCTTACCTCTGACAGGAAACACTACCACATTGGCGTTTTGTCGGCAGCACAAGTATCGTTCACGGCACTTCGAGAAACTTCAAAACATTTATACAAAGCTTCGTAAATGTCACTGTTTTTGGGAGTGATCAAGATGGATGTAGCCGTCACGCTTTTCACAATCAATGGTTTTGTCTCGGGGACGCAAAACTTGGAGCACACTTGGATACCTGTGGGGAACTCTGACATTTTGGTGGCAATACGCTCGAACGACAGTCCACAGACTGACACAAACATCATAAAATTATGTTTTCAAGCGACGCGCGGTGAGATCTCTCGATATAGTGCAGCCATCTTTCACCGCCAATATGCCATGATCAACCTATACGAGGGAACAAACAAGCAACCCACTTCCATCTCTTTCCTCTGAGCACTCTTTTTCATCTCCTTTGCACATCACTTGCACCGCAACTGCTACTGCGCACCTTCCAGGCCGGATGACGCTCCACGATCTCGCCGTTTTGCCCCCATTTCACAAAAACCTATATAAAAACAACCCACTGTTTAAAGTTTATCTGTTCTGAACAAACCATTTCCCAAAAATTTTACAATCTATGTTCTGATGTGCAAACTGGGCTGCCCAGATTTCCCAACTCTTTTATCGAATTTATTCATTTTGTCTGTGCGCTTTAGTTGGTACCCTATACAGTGGAAAACTTCGGTTATCATTCCAATTCGTAAGAAGGAGACACGGGAGGACCCGGCCAACTACCGGCCTGTGAGTCATACCCCGGTAGTATCAAGGATTATGGAAAGATTATTAAAAGTTAAGCCAACAGATCACCCCCCAAAAAATCACCTTATAAGTAAAGGTCAGCGCGGTTCCCTAAACCATCGATTCTGCGCAGCTTTAATGGCTGACTCTCTGAACCCTATTACGGTAGCTGCCAATGATGGTGAGGCAGTTATCTCAGTCTTTTTAGACATGCCTAAAACCTTTGACCGAGTGTCTTACATTCGTTTGTTGTTCGAGGCTGAGAGACGCGGCATTGTTGACCCACTATATGCCTGGCTAGGATCGTACTTGTCCTCGCGAGTCGAGTGGTAAACGTTGATGGCACGACTTCCACACCCAGCCCTGTAACCGGCGGTGTGATTCAAGGTAGTGAGCCCGTTGTTGTTTCTCATGTACACAAGTGATATATATAGCGTGGTTTGCCATGGAACTCCCTTTTTTATTTACTGATGACGTAAAGTTTTTGTACACCTTCGACCATAATTTATTGGGTAATACTATAGCGAAAATATCGGAGGACTTACGGATGCTCAATTCGTGGTGTACCAATCGTGGAATGAAGTTCTCGGAGGACAAAAACTGCATTCTTACATACAAGTTTCATGTCCCTTCCGAAACGTTTAGTACAGGTGGCCATCTGATCCCCAACAAATCATCAGTACGTGACCTGGGCATATAATACTCCTGTCCGTTGAAACTCTCGGAGCAAACAGATAATCAAATTGCTAGGTCCCGCAGGTTAATAGGACTTGTTCACAAAACATTCCGTTTGCGCGAAAGTAAACTCAGTGTCTATACAACACAAGTTAGACCATTGCTAGAGTATAGCTCAATAATTGGCTCCAACATGCGCCAGGTTGACAAGATCGTCACTAAAAATGTTCGGCGCACCTCTACTAAACAAATAGTTTGGTATTCGTCTAGTCTCGAGTATAAACAGCGCTGTGACCTACTACATCTCGAATCTCTTTGGCTCCAACGGCTAAAGAACAACTTGTCCTTTTCCCACTCACCAGTAAAATAAAGATCCTGCAAATCCTCCTCTGTGGTACGAGACCCATTAAGCTTAAGGTATTTGTTACGACACAGCAGTCATTCGGTCATTGTGCCGTCCTCGAGAACCAGCCTACGGTCCAATTTCTTTATTGGTAAATGTTCACAAATGTGGAATAAACTTCTACCAAATGTCCGTGCAATAGGCCACTTGCCAGGACTTAAAGAGAAATTAAACAAACGGCTTGATGTCTTGACACTCGTAACAAACAATGATCCACACACTTCGGAGGAGTGAGCGTATGAAGTTGGTTTGGGTCACCGACATGCGGGTCTGAGTCAGGGGCCACGAGGCCTACGTAGCACACAAGTTGCCGTATATTTCACTCGAGTTTTATCATTCTTTCGTGTACAACCTTGTGTTTTGCAAAGTCGAACCATCCACCAAGCAGTTACAATTTCTAGATACTGGAGGTTTCTCTTTACCACTGACCGTTGATCCCCAGCTGGGAGCATCCCAAACTGCGTTCTCTATTTTTATCTTTCCAGACAACCACTGATGTGTGCCTTCCCTTCGATGGCTCGGCATAATACCTGGCCCACATTTCCCGCTAAAAACTCGATACCTGCCCGTCATTTCGCCACTACCACATTGGCCCTGCTCTCCAGGACCCCTCGCAACCTGGTTGCAAGCTCCTGGACTATCCGATCTCTACAGCTATGTGGCAACACCAATATCACTCAAGCGAAGCCCGCCGGTGCGGGACGCGGTCAGATCCAGCGTTTTGGCCGGCGCACGTCGGGCGTGCAGGACGTCTGCAACGATGTGCGGGCGCAGTTAGGATGACGGATCGCACCTCCTGTCATCAAAAATGGTTTCCAGGTTAGGTGTCCAACGCACGGTCAGCCTCACCCACCAGAACCGGTTGCGGCAAAAAACATTTGTAAACCCGAAATGCTGCAAATATGGAACTATCTCCCGTAGTTATCGCCTATTCTTCACCGTACTCGTCTCCATCGTCGCCGTCTTAGCTTACCGCCTCTTACGCCCGGCAAAATCTACCCTCCCCAGCATATAATTGTCGCGGAGTTAAAAGATCTTTATCCGTACTCGGCTTATCGTTCATGATCCTTCTTCCCGAGGATTCTTGCCAAGCCATCCGCTTGTCACATTCGAAAACTTGACCAATCCCCTGGATAAAACTCTCCCTTCTTATCACAATTACCGATATACCTGAAAAAGGTCACACTTAATGTTGCCATACACTTCCGTCCCACAATGTCCAAGCAGCATGTTTCACTGAGGAATATTTGTCATCAGAGCATCCCGACAGTCGACGATATTGAGACAGTTCGCCCTCTATCAACCCTTTTGTTTGCCCACACGGCTGTAGCATTGCAATATCCTCATCTTGCAAAGACTCATGCCCTCCCTATACATTTACATCTGAGAGACGTCCGTATCGCAGCGCTTCGATCTTTTGCCATCAAATGATCCACCTTTTACAAGGCATACCAACAGACAGTAATTTGCCTGTCAACTACTTCACCGCCCAACTTTGCAAACGTATTTATCGGTTGTTTGGTCCTTTTTCATATTCCGTATTCTATCTTGGTAAGTCATCTCGGACAATTTTGATCCTTGCGACTCTCTGGTCATCATGTTCAGCTCTTAGATAACGATATTCACACGTAAGTACTTACTTGTCATTCAAATACTTATCTTTGCAAACCGTGTATCTGCGACCATCATGGCTACGCATCACAAAATGATTTGTCGCCCAGTTCCCATTTCCATTTTGGTGCATCACATTCCACCTTTCTGAATTTAAACAACGTGCGCAACGATTACACGTTTACCTCCGGCCACCTCCTTCACCATCACCTAGGCAATGTCTCTCTACAAATGAGTCCTTCACTGAGCATTTAACTGACCCAGCCGATATTTGGTCGCTGAACGTTACAAGGGTAATCTTGGAAAGGTTTTGTTTGTTCTTTGTCTGCAAATTCATTCCTTTCGTCGTCTGATTTCCGATCCAAAGCCGTGCCATACTCCGCGGGGCGCTATAGCCGGTGCATGTCTACCTTGAAAACTTCTTTTTCCTCAAGGTGAACGTACCGTCCGTCAATTTCGTTTGATTCTGTCGTTGCACAGTCTCTCTTTTTGTAATATTTGAGTAAGAGTCTACTGCATCCGACCGGCTTCACCCTGACTTGGCCAGCTTGGTCACCCGACCTTGAGTTCAAATTTGCCGGGCGCCGCCTTAAGGAGCAACTTAAATGCTTTCTTCTGTACAATATCGAGTGCACACACCTGAATCATCCTCTTGGAATTCGGACTCTACGTCCAATCGTACCATTCGATCTTGCGTTACAGCATGCCTCGGGGTTATCCGAAATAAACCATTATCATTATCATCATTCTCATCATTTTCGGATTGGGTTTATTTGTCAGACTTCACCCACCAATTATCACCAATGATCCCATTAACTGATTTACAACAGTTTCCTGATGACCTGTTTTGGCTCCTCGTTGGATTTTCTCCATTCCAATTTCATCAATTGAAGTTTCTTATTGTTCGTTTGCACTTTCTGTGACAAAGCCTTTCCTTTCAAAAATATCCTTTGTTTCTATTCGGCTCCGCATTGGTTTCGTCCACCTTTCTCCGACTTGTTTTCGCATTGCGGTATTTCAGCCAGCTTCACATGATTCTGGGTCAGAAGACCATCTGACCTTGATTTTAACTTCCCTGGGCAAAGTTGTGGCGCCCAATGGCATATCCACCCAAGTTCATCCCTTTCCGTTGGTACACTTTTATGCATCTATTTTCTCAAAGTGAGCCATCATGACCTCACGTTTGCCTTTTGAACTCGCCTTTGAGCGTACCTCAGTGTCTTCCACCCAAATAAATTATCTTTACAAGCCAGACGTAATTTACCGATAATGAGGGATTTCAGCTCACCGAAAATCTATCGAGTGCTTTTCAAACGGCGTTCGTACGACCGTTCACAGAGACACTGACAGAATTTGCCCAAAGTTGAACTCTCCCAGCGTGTAGAAGGGGCCACTAGATGAGGGCACGGCGAAGAGCCGTCAGCTTCTGACCTGGTTATCACAAGACAATGAAAAACGTAGAGGGGGTACATGTGGAGGACCCCTTTGAAAAAGGCAACGCGGGCTAATTAAGATGCGACTAAATTACCAAGGACGGAGTGCCTGGACAGGTGTCGACAAAACTCTTCCGGGTTAGACCCGGATCATTTGATGGAATGGGGGCAACAAGCTTTGTGCATCGCGGTTGAAAAGGGGACAATGTGGAGACTCATTTGAAGGTTATCTTTGGAAAGTAACCGGAACTCAAAGACAAATTTGCGCCACCGAGAAAAGCTTAGATGAGGGCAATGTCTCGGTAGAACTGGCAGAAATAAGGGCGACTGACAGAAGGCGAGTGTCGTGCGGTAAGTCAAAAATGAGTGAGGGTCACCAAATATACTCACAACACGATGAGATGGAAAGATGTGCGGGAGATATGAAGGGTACATCAGAATGTATGCGGAAGGAGGATTTTGGAAGGAGCAAAGGCCAACACGAGGCTGCACCCCAACTGTGTGTGGTTGAAGGCTGCACAATGAATAACAGTGGGGGCAGCCAAGGGTAATGGACAGAAATGGGCATCGGTTACCGAGAAGGCTAACGTGCTGCTTGAGTTCTTTCAGAGAACTTGCGTGAAGAAGCAGGACGCCGCAGGGCTACCAACGGACAAAAATTCTGATGAAAAGGTATCTGTGTGCGAAGTTCAGGACAGCGTAGGCCATCTATTAACATCCTAAGCAGCTAGGCCGGATGGGATCCACCTGACGATGTCAAAGCGGATGTGGTACAATCAGCAGGGCCGCCGGCATAGATTTTTGGTGGGTCTCTGGGAGAAGGAAAGCTCATCAAGGACTGGCGCATATCAACCGTAATTCTTATTGATAGTGCGGGTGACCGTGAGAGATGTTCCAGCTATAGACCATCCAATCTTACCTCAGTGGTACTTAGAGTCCTCGGGCGGATCATATGGAAGAAAATTTATTACACAGTCCCATGGAAAAAAATCCCTACCAGGCTCTTGTCACGCGTTCGTTAGCTGACAACGTGGATTCTTGATTTAACGTCCTAAGATACGCAACAAAAACCATCTGGCGCATCCGAGCAAGCTTGTTTGTGTTGTATTCTTCCACTGGTTGTGACTGAATTTGGCTTGACCCCAAATTCTGCCGCGGTGATCGCCGTTGATCTTAAACGTTGACAAAGTTTCGTTCCTTTTGGCAACTGTTCTAACCGCTGTTCCATTTGTCTCGCCAAAAATTTTGGCATTTAAAGAGACCAATATGTGTGAACCCCGAACATCTGAAGTGGAAGATCAGCTTGAGTTATCTAGGCAGCAGTTGAACAAGGATCGGGCACAACCCAAAGACTGCACATCAACCAAGATCTTAACAGAGTTCAAACCCAACATGCCCCAGAGTCGGAGGTCCATGATGGCGGAGAAATTAACAAACCAGTAGTAAATCAAGTCGTCGGAACTTTGCTAGCCTGTGATCTTCCAGGAAAGAAACTGCTGACGTTCGCTGGTCGCCCGGATTAGTATTTTAGATCCACGAAACTCGAGTTTCGTCAAACGCAAGACATCAGACCTCGGATACGGACTGCTGTAATTGACGCACCACTGCCGTTTACTTGCCAAGGAATCCGTAGAAGATTGCCTCGTGCCGGGCCCGGAGTTGGTCTGTAACAGAGTCGGGTATGTACCTGCTGTAATGGCAGTTCGGCATATTTGTGAAACTCCCACGCAGTTCATTATTCCAACCCGTGGAACTTTAATCAGCATGTCACTCGTTCTTTGCAGCGGCATATACCCATACATCTCCCGTTTCTTTTCCCATAGCGGGCCCGGTTACCTTGCCTCCGTTCGTCTACCGTTTATTTGTGAGCGCACGTTTACGTTCGGCTGGTTTTCCACTCCGGTCAACCTAGAGAAGTACGACGGTCAAGTGTTCTCATGCGTTATACGTGCCTTGCTTTGTGTGTCACACCATATCGTGTTCCGTTTCGGCTTTCCCATCCACATTGTGCGTGATACATTTGCACTATCATCCAAGACTACTATCACGTCAGATCTGCGTCCCTGTTCAGTTCAAGTGCGCGTACCATCCACTTGGTTACTGTCTGAGCAAACTTCATGGTCATATCCCCGTCCGTCTGTCGCTTGTACGTACCGTGCGCCTTCTCTTATCGGTCAACCTTTCCTCCTTTAGAAGCGGAATCTTACCACACACTGATAATTTGGCCTCGCGTCCCTTGGCACACGTTTCTCGTGACCAGCAGAAGAATTTTACATCACTCACGGGCCCATGTGACTGAGATGTCCCAAAGAATTGAGGTGCGCTGTGTGTAGTCGCAATGATCATTTCTAAAGCCACAAGTGAGTTATCAGTTTGCCTCATTTGGTCTTGGATTTTGGGTTCGTAATCCAGAAACCATTAAATCACTGAATAGTCACAGATGGAGAGCCCTTTATAAGGTCACCCTAGCCTGCGTTCAGAAAGCAAAGCTCGAGCTGAGATGACTTTTCTACTGAAGCGTCTAAGGGAGCCCTTTTGAGGCCAAAGATCTAGTAAACCTGTTGAAATAATAATAATTCGTATGTTGCTCTGTTGTATCCAAAATGCACGGGTGGACGCATGATCAAGTTGTGCACCGTTAGCAGACAGGACAAAATTATCCACAGAGCTGCGAAAATGGGTTCGCAGAGTTTGGTATTGGGACGGCAAAACTAAACAGCGCCTAAGCAAAGTAAAACGACGCCGGCTTACGTGGGTTTTATGAAGCAGTTTTTATTTTGACCTGGGTTGTACTGGGGATTCAGCTTTGCAAGCATGATCAAAAGGAGTTTTTGTAGATGGCTGACTAGCCAATAAATACAGGGGTGAGGCAAGCAATTTTCGGAAAACTGGCTCACCAGAACATTTGACAAAACAGTTAGGGAGGTTGGAAACTAGATCTTTAAACTGCAAAAGATGTTGTCACAACGTGAAAGGAAAAACAGGAGATATCGGAGCACTCAATGCGAAGAGGCGGAAATGTGTCCGTGAAGGTGAGAGACGTTGGAAGTCACACGATTTATGACTGAAGAGCCTCGTATGTAGTTGTAGCCACGGGGATGACAGACTTCCGTACTCATGCATGAAAAAAGAGGGGAGATGACGAAGAAATTTCTTTGGTAACACATTGCGACTTGTTTGGATAGCTTGACACTGGAAACAAGGTGAAGTGGTACGATCATGCGTGTTGGCTATTGCTCTGAAATAGTGACCGTTGATTTGCACTGCTTGGGAGCTCCCTCAGAGCGGTGGTAAGAAAGTGAGGTTTTGCCAGTGGTATTAAATCACAGGTCACTGATGTGGTTGGGTTTGGTTCCGCGTGTGCGGAATAACACGTGGGCTTCGAGTCGACCGAGCAGGAGAAGGGGAGACATTCTAGTTGTCCGGTATGAAGGTGGATTGAGAAGCACTGTGAGGATGGGAGCCAACGAAGGTTCGCCACAGATGTTAGCTAAAGGCAGGAGCCAACATGATGGCATGAGCTCTAGAATCAACTCAAGATCGGAAGGTCTGAAGTTCTAACTGTAGGATCCATTCAAGCTGTCCAGTTGGCGGTGACAGAGTTTTTAAGGGCCTGGAATGAACGGAAAGGTTTTCAGTCCGGAAGTGGGTCCAGCTGCAGGCTATGACAATAATTGTAGGCCATGTACCAAGGACTGGGTGCCTTTGTATCAACTCGCGAGCAGTAAGGCTTTTGGCCTTCAGTGGCAAGTTTTTATACTAAAAAGGGCTTTGAGTTAAAAATTATACTAAAGGAGGCTTTAGGGGAGAATTATTATCGGGGTACGCTATAAATTATGTAATACGTATACGGCTGCAAGATGACAAATTCGAGAACACCGGGTGGACAAGATGTATAAATATTTAAAGGGAAATATGGGTCGTACCTGGACTGTGGTGGTGCGCAATGTGCGGCATGGCGGAGAGTCTCATGCTTGGCTGGGTTAGTCACGTTAGGAAGTGGGGCGGAGGTGTAGTAAGGAGGTACTGAGTTGAGAACTAATAGCGGCGCAGGAGCAGAAGAGCTTCCTCCGGGTCATAGTGACAGGTGGGTCAGACCTAGGGGCATCTGCGAGATAGCGGACGTGTTGTTATAGAAGGATTTCGGACCGTAATTTTTAAAAGGCTTCAATGGGGCCACTGCACGTTACTTCCTGCATATTTAAGGGCAAAGATGAGCTACTGATTTTTGGGACCACAGCTGGATTAAGATATGATGTCATAGAGCTTTTAGAGGACAGTACTGGATGGTGGCCACGTGAGCCCCCCCCCCACAATTTTGTGAGTAGGTGCTAGATAATCGCATGTTCTCGTTCGGATGGTCGCTGGGTGGATCCACTGGCAAAGCAGTTTGTACTCTTGAAGCAAAAAGCGCAGAGATTTCACACTCCGCAAAAGTTCAGGATTTTTCGAAGAAAAGTCCAAGGCTATCCAAAGGGAAGCTAGTTTCCTCTTGCTATTTCTTGTCAGAGGGAACAGCTTGGGTGCGTGGAAGCTTAGATAGACAGCAAATGGCTTTGAGCAGTGAACTATTTATGGGTGAGCACTCACGGTTACCATGAGAAAGATTTCTTTAAGGGGATGACCTGCAGATCGGCCATTTTCATATTTTTCTTCAGTGTGGCCAGGTTCTGGTCATAATTGGACCTTATATCAACAAAAACTTGCAAACAGCGAACTTCATATGGTTGAGCTTTGATGGGCCTTCTTGGGCAGCGGAGTATGGCACGAACAGAATGATCGGGGGTGGAGTAATGAACCCTATAGTAATAAAACTGTGATATGAGGTCTGTTTGTATGTAGGGAACTCGAACGGCACTCTCTTAACTCTCCAAGAGGCCAGGCATAAATACTAAGGGCTTGACTTATGAGCTGTTCTGTTCGGGGTTTTCATACGCGGGGCTGTTTTGAGGCTGTAACGGGGACTTTATTCAGTATTTAAAGAAGCGCATAAATTCCATACCTCCGCAGCAAGAGAAGCTTTCCCTGCCACTGTGCTTCTTATTTCAGAGGAGCGGGGGAGCATGCCTATCCTGAGGTGATTGTCGCCAATCTTTCCTCAGCCAGCAGTTGCGTACCCTCGGGCCCTGGGGTCAGCCAATACTAGGGTTAGCTAGATTCCCTCTTGGTAAAAGAAGCCCAGCCTAGGGGCTTCTTTTGCTCCGGCTGTTCTGTGGCCTTGAGCTTTGGAAGAGGGGAAGTCCAAAAAGAAAAATCAGAACGTTTTAAACACCCTGTGAAATAACCAATGACCGTTGGTTTACAGCAACGACGGAGTCCAAGAATTTTCGACCTTTGAGTGGGCAGGCTGTTGTCGGCACGACTTGTGTTGATACTTGAGGACAGCACACACAGTTAACAATTTTGGCGAGCCAGTAGCGGAGGCCTTGGAATGGCCGGTCGTTGGAGAACACCGTGGTATTGGGTGGATAGATGATAGACATTCGACAGGGGCTAACAATCGAGTCACGTGGTGAGGAAGCAGAGGTTGAGCTACGTGTACCTAGTAATTCGATCAAGTGGGACCACAAGCTGGGGTTTAAGGAGTCTGACAGGTGAAACACTTTGAAAGACAGAAGTCACTGCTGGAATGTTCTTAGGTTAGCATTCGTGCAACTGGTATTGTGCTTAATAAAGGACTATTTTAGAGGCACTGGTCTCCAGTATTACAGTGACAGTCCTAACTAGCTTATGGTAAGCTGGTTGGTTATTGCCTATTTCGGGGCGAAAACAACTGGAGACATTCTAACGTTTATCGATGGTGTCCAGCCTTATATGTAGTGTGGATTCAGATATGGTTGGGGAATTAATGAAACCAACTTCTGCGGGTAGTTGATTTCAAAATATTGTATCTTTAGAGGGAAGGCTTTCGCTTCGAGTGGTTGTACGCTGCTCCCTATCGAGCGGGTGGTGTGACGTGTTTGTGCTAGTATGCCTAACCAGAGGGTTGAACCCGCCTGTGCAGCAGACTAAAAAAAGCGAGACTGGGTTTAACGCTTCTAAGCATCAGGAGGCCAAGCCGAAGGGGACCATAGCGTTGTTTGTAGGTTACGTTTGTAGATATCCCGACTAGTTCTTTGGAGGTTCAACGCTGAAGATTTTCGGTACCAAAAGTTTCGCCTCTGTTAGTGTTTGATGAAAGAGCTTGCAACACTCAGCTGATAGGTGCGTATGAGATTATATATCTCTGACCTGAGGTTCATGACTAGGAGATCTCTTTCCAGCGAGCCTATGGACTTGTTTCCCCCTGCGGTTATACAGGGAATATGCCCAGGTAAGTTTAATGTGTAAGAGACATGCAGTCTTAAGGTGCTCAAAGATCAAGAAGCGGGATATCGCCGACCTTGAGCGTGTCATGTGAGAAGTCGTAGTTCAGTAAGAGATAACTGTTTTTGTTTGCTAAAAATTCCGTTTCTTTTTAGCCACATTGAAATCAAATCTGCAAGTATCAGCCACGATGTTACTCAGAGTTGCAGGTGAGTGGTCTCGTTCGAATTCATGAACTATCCTCAAGTCAACGGTAAACAAGGTTCCTGCAAGGGAAACAACACTGCAGGTGTAACGTTTATCAAATAAGAATAGCGGTGGCCCTGTAAAAACGCCATCGATAACCCAGCTGCTCACCCGGTGGGGAAATGATGCCCGGCCATCAACGCAAGCAGCTTGAAGACGGTTTCGTGAATGGGATTTAAACTGGCTAGACGCGATGTTTTCGCTTACGTCATCTCTAATCTTGTGTGGCACTTTCTGGAGCGGAACTCTTTCCAAGGTTTTTGTCATATCAGGGTAGACGATGAGGAGTGCTCTGCGTTCTCACCGGCCGTTGGAGCCAGGCTTAGAGAATCAAACTGGCAGGTTAGACACGGATGTGGCCTACAAAACCCCTGCTGCTAAACACCGAAGAATTCATGAACTGGAACTAATTCAGTCAAGTGGTGTTTAACAACCTTTCGTCAAAGCATCTGGATCATCGGAGCAGGATTTATCGGAATGTTGTGCTTTCTGGTGGACTGCTTACACGCTGGTTAGCTGCATGGTTTGGTGCATTAATGGTGGAGATAAACGTCGGAGTGTCACTGCTACTGAGCCGACACATACCACCCGAGAACATGATTGTCTTGGACGGAGGGGACTAAGCCATCTGGACCCGTCAACAATCTTTAGGACTGAGCTTTCCGTCAGCGTGGCAGAGAGGGGCACTTGACATAGTTTCAAACAGCCCCAACCCCGGAGGTGAATTCGATGAGTCTTGAAGGTTTCATAGCCAGACAGTGCTTTTGGCCAGAGAGTAGGTCCTCAGTGAGCTGAGTTTTGGTGGCTAGGATGACGTCCAACTTCGGACGATGGTCAAACTCTTTAAAGAGAGGGGTTTTTCCAAAATGGAACTATAGTTGAGTGATGCCATGGACAGCACCGTTTCCGTAGAAGAATTTGAGTCCCCGGTGAGTTCGACAGATAAAATGCTGGCAGGACTGTGGTGATTATAAGGCGGGTCATCATTAAAAAAGGATCGGATGCTGGGCTTTATTTTTGTTCAGACATAAATAATGCGATCGCAGTGGCACAATACTTGAGTCTTATACTCTTGAAGTCTAGACGGGAGCGACACTCGAAGCTGAGGCTAGTAACCAGGGCAGAATTAATGAACTAAAGATGGATAAAATGGTCTTAGTGGAGATCTTGGGAGCGGGCCGTGAAAGGAGGGTAAGTATTGGAAGTGAAAATCTCGTTAGTGATGCGGTCAACGGCCGTTCAAATCGTGAGCGATGGGGTATGAAAGTAGACTGGAGTGGAGCAAAGGATTGGAAGGTGAACCGGATATGATGGTTCAACCTGCAGGTGTGCCTGGCACGCGTTGCGGTTGTGGTGGGTGAGCTGAAGCGAATTTTTTAGGGTAAGTATCACGTAGAGGTGGAAGTGGTATTGGAGTTACACTAAACTGCATGCTGGAAGTACTGTACTGAGAGAGTATGAGGTGGTGGTACCCAATGGATTGTTTCCGCCAGCGTGAAACTTAGCCTTCCATTCATTGGCTGATGAATGTTTTGCAGTTGGATCTGCTGATATCTTCTGATGAATGGCTGTTTTGTTGATTTGGTGGGATACGTATTGAGCTACTTCTGCAGCATTTGCTTCCTCTAGGGGATATTTTAGGGGACGAGTGGTTGAGACTCATGGGAGTTAGAGTAACCTTCCGACAGGAGAATACAAAAGGACTTTGTCTAGGACTGGAGCTCGGCGAATGCTAGACTCTGAGGGCCCAAAGCTTGAGGTGACGGTTTATGCTAGAAAAATTTTCAGTACTGGGACTTCTCAAATATTTTGCACCCTGATGATGGGAAAGGTAGAGACAGGAGAGGTGCTATAAGCACTGTAGTTTGGTCAGCAGGCAAAGTTGTTATACATTAGTTACGCTGGCAGTCCCGGGAGACAACGTGAGAGGAGGGTCTGCCATGCATGCTACTTGAAATCTCATTGTGAGGTTGGTCCTTATTTCGGAGAAGGGCATTCACCTACGGTTCACGGAGTATTTTTTTCACGTCTGTGCAAAAAGGAGCTGCAGCACTCAATTTTTTTATTAGTAGTCGATGAACATTTTTGTTGATATTTTTTTAACATCCAGCACCTCAAGATAAATTACAAAGCTGGGTTTAAATTACAATCTGGTTTCCTATTCTTCCAGGAAACTCAGTTAGGTAATTTTTATAGTTTTACTGCTTCTTTGCCATTTCCGATTGCGCGATATCTCCTTTCCCACTTTGACGTCATATTTGCACTCAATCTTCCCGAGCCAAATGTGATCAAAAATACTTTAACACATTGTCGAAATGCTTAGCCCCCCGCACTGTACAGGTGGCCTACATTAGTACTACAGGTTCTCCCTGGAAACTTCTCACGTCATGGTTGCGTGTCCGATCTCGTGCTTCCGATTGTTGGTAGGAAAATCAGCCATGGCTGGAGCAACTAGATGTCTGGAGTGGGTCTCTGAGAAATTGTTCTTGTGATACGCGGTCATGAGACTGGAGGTGAGCCACGCAGAAGGGCTATAGTTCATGATGACGCGATTCACTTTAACTTGAACACGAGCTCTGTTGTGGATGGTTCTGTATCAGTTTTCTAGACGTCATTGAAGAAGTGAGTGTTTCTCTTTGCGCTAATGCTATTACACTCTATTTCGCAAATTACCATTCGGTAGCCTACTTCATTTTCGTCTCCCACGCTGACCTGAAATGCTCTACGTCGTGAAGGAATCTTGAGTGGCAAGGGAAGAATACGCGCAAGTTGTAGGTTGCGTTTTGGTTAATGACTAGTACTAGGCCTGAAAGTTGCCCAAGGCAACGGCCAGCAGTTTGGAACGGGAAATCCACCGTGCGGTAAAAGTAAGATTTCTGGACATCCTGAAAATTGGCTTTCTCTGCTGACTTTCTTCATCGCAGTCAGTTTATCTTCGGTCGGGTGAAAGGTAGTACTGACCGTGGCCCAAACAAGTCCACACGTGAGAGATTACCAAAGCGGTGAGCAAATGTGCCATCTTTTTATACTAGTATCATTGATGAGGCAACCTTTGAAAGCTCTCGATTTTGTTCGAGATCCCACTCCTCCTTTCTAGCCTCAATTACATTTAAATCGTCAAATTCACAATGGTCTGTCTCCTCAACTCCTACGGGACTCAATCCTAGAGTACAGAGCATTTCAGCTGTTGTAAAAGTCAGTTCGCCGGAGAAAGATATGATTACGCTCTCGTCCCTAGCTCAAAATCTTAGAGGCGGATGTCAGTATCTCAAAAGTCCGCGGCTGTCAGGAATTCTGCCTGCGGCAAAGAGCCTAAGTCCTTGAACGCTTAGAATTTCATACGCAGCCATCTTGTTCAAAAATGGCTCCATTGGGCCCAAAGAAAAATTGTTTGTGCATGCTTAAGGTTCGCAGCCTACAAGAGACAGTTAGCTTCGCGATGTTCCACGGGACTTGAAGGAAGAACTTACAACGAGAAAGCCACACCAGCCACTATCTTGAGAGCAAAGGATGAAGGGGGTAACGATACCCAGGACAGGAGGGCTATGGCGGGAGATAGGCCTTCTTGCTGACTCCGGCAAATACCACGTCATCTCCAGTCGTAATATGGGGCGGGCAGAACCGGGACAAACTGTAAAGCGGAGATCATTCATTTCAAATGAGTACCTGAGATATACCACTAAAATGTTTCTGCCGGGACCAGTGCGATCAAAAACGAAAACTACGAGCACAAGCTGCACTTCTGGTGAATCTCATCGGTAAAACCCAGGGCTGCTCTGCGAAGGTATCAGAATTGAATGAAAATCTAAATACAAGGGTTTGAGTGGGCCATTTGGTGGAGAAGCAACTTTAAGTAAAGACAACGAGTCCCAAATATACCAAGGCAAGTCAGAACTCCAAGTCATGCATTTGTTGGGAAGTTACCCCAAGGCAAGTATGATTCTGAATAACAAGTAACCAAAACAACGAAGCCCAAAGTCAAAATAAGATTGGTATGTAAAGTCCGCTCTTGTGGATCAGCAATGTACAAACATGCTAGTTTTATACAAACTCCAA
Source organism: Fasciola hepatica (assembly GCA_948099385.1). Lineage (NCBI taxonomy): Eukaryota > Metazoa > Platyhelminthes > Trematoda > Plagiorchiida > Fasciolidae > Fasciola > Fasciola hepatica. The sequence goes on along the minus strand of CANUEZ040000112.1, from coordinate 271,129 downwards.
CTATTAGCCAACAGCGAGTAACAAACGGGGAACAAGGATCAACAAATTTCACGGCTAAAACGCTCACCACGTCAGTCGGGTGTCAAGTCAAGAGATACCTCGGCCAATTTGAGCGAGATATGGCGAGTATTTGAATTTGGCGATTGATGTCCGCTTTTAAATGTGCGAGAGCTGATAAAAATTGTGAAGTTTAGGCGGCAACAATACGCGGCAGTAGCTGGGGACGGTTTCTGCAAATTTTTATTACACCTACCCTCAAGCCTATCAGCAAAGCGGCCAATGTACAAGTGGAAGATGGGGGTACTGATTTATCCTAACATACCGGGACCTTAGCGTCAGTGCGTTCCCCGTCGTGGGTCAAGTCTACAGAGCGGTATTTTGCGAACATTCTTCACAGTTTTTTCCAAATTCACTCCCAAATTTTGCCCTGAGATTTCGTCTGACAATGATATGTGCATTTATTATTGTGCAGAGACAAGCTCCGGCTCAGTCCAAGGGCTTGGACAGTGCGGGGAATGTAGAGAATGAAGTGCTTCCGGGGCGAGAAAAAATCACGCCCATATAAAATTTTGGCAAAAATAGGAAAACTAATACAGGGTTTTTAAACTGTTAAAGGTAAGGTTTCCATGATAGAATTACTCACTGAAGGTGTGCTTAGCAAACCGTGTATCGGCACAAGTATTGATGGGTCTGATAAGAACGAGCAAACTTCGTAAACAAAAGTCTTTTCGCCGGCCTTCAGTAAAGGGTGTTCCAAGGTTCCAGCTACTTCAAAAGACAGTTTCATGTCATGGGCTCATTTGGAGTTTCTGCAAATTAACCTCAGGGTAACACGTGCGAGAGGTTGCAAAGTTGGACGGTAAAACACTTTCGTTATGAGTAGTATAAGATTTCTTCCGGATGGAAGAAATCTTTCAAGAGTGTGTGCAGATGCAAGGTGGCTGGAGCGATATGTGAGGGGAAAAAATAAGATCAGTGTAGCTTAGAGTGGTATCAGGGTTTCGGAGATGTACTTCATTAATTCTTGGCTTGTGTTGTACCTGCAGTATCAAAGTTGCCCTCGCAGCTTTCACCTTTGGGCAGACTTTTCGCTGTACTTCCCCGGCTTGTTTCACTACCACCTCGAGTACAGGGACACCGACTTCCGCGCGACAATCTTTGGTGGCTCCAAAGGGCAATTCATCCTAGTGTAAGTGGACATCCATAAGGATGACGACATTTCCACTTCTGAACGATCGTACGTTTTGACCCACTTTTTCAAAGTTGCAGTGTCCGTAGATGCTCCCTAGTCCAAAGCGTTCGCTAAGCAACTGACTTGCTTCCATCATATTATGTACTTTCCAAATATAGCTTGCTGAGTGACCGCTCCTAAATTTGACCGCAATAAAAATAGATCGTTGGGAGGGAAGGCAGGTTCACCTTCAGGATCCTGGACAGACCAAACTAGAGGTCTATTTTTCTGTGGACTTTCTATTCCTCTTAGCATGGTTTTGGGGGTTTCGCCGCAGGGGATTAATTTTGAGACAGGGGTAGAGGGTGTTACCCGGACAGTTCGTATCAGCTTTCCCAAAAGCCCCGCGATAACTTCACTAGGTTTCATTCAGGTGGTACTCTATTCATTGAGCCACGGTTTTATCACGTATTTTAGCGTGGTCAGGAGAGCTCCGAGAAGTCTTCAACTCCCATGTTCTACCGAAGTTTAAACCACTGTCTGGATATGATTTTTTGGAACTTCTTGCCTGGCAAAAATTCTACAGAGAGCCACAAAGATTGAGTCGGAGGCGATGTTGCTTGCTAACTAGAGACTAGTTGCCCTGGATAGCGAACAAGTTATTAGGCATCCATAACTTTTATTAGTACTCCTCTACAGTAGAGCAAATAAGGGACCAAAAGATTGAAAACCTATCTTTGCGGAAGAACATCAACCAGTATGAACCATCACGGCTGGAAAGGGACATCACTTTTTCGCCTGCTACCGCACTTCGGCGACCAGCTTGATTGCAGCCAGTCCCTCGGTAACCCAAAATCGTCGACTAATATTATTCAACAAATGGCTCTAACCTGCATTTCTTCTGGGCTTAAACGATCCATCAGCCATTTCGTGATGTGGGGTTGCCGGCACTCATTGTAAGAAGTTGCAATTCTTGCCATAGGTCTGAAACCACCGACCTCCCACTGACTAACAACAGCCGAACATCCAACATAGAGGTCAATTTTCGGATGCCACTATGTAGCAGCTTACCTTTTTATGCATGAGGGTTGGTCCTTATTGGTTCACGGGTCTCAGGTGAGAAGGCACCTATTTGGGGTGGATGCAAAACATCGACTTCAGCTTGGTTCGAATCGCCCGGCTAAATTGTTCCCAGTTTCTGCCAGCTCTCCGCCAATCGATTTCCATAATTGTCAACTGTACCTAGTATCTCGTTCGCTAGACCACGGATGTCAGCTTTCTAACCCAGTCTGGGAAATAAGGGTTTTGTTATTTAGATTTCAGCTCCCGCAGAGTTGGTAGCTAGCAAACCTCGCTTGGTTCAAATATCGTCATCTGTGTCCTCGGATCTCGGTGATGCCGGCCACGTCTACTCAGTTGTGGCCACGGAATCCGGCTCCTTTTCACATACCTGCACTTTGATCAGTGTTCGCAAACCCGTTGGACATAAGTCGGCTGCGTTATAGGCAGATTTTGCATAACCTCACTGGCCAGCCCTGGTAGATTCATAAATCTTTAAGGGTCCATCGGCGACGAAGACAATAAAACAAGTGTGGTTACGCAATGCAGCTTGGAGGGTGATTAGGTCCAGAAGCTGCATTTTCAGCCTATTCAATCGGAACACTCCTCGCTCAGCGCGGCTGCTCCCTAGACCAGTACTGCTGAAGTCGATTCTGGCCTCGGAATGGATAAAATTCTCAGTCACAACTCCGCTAGCAGTCATCTCAGTACTTCTCCTTCTGAAGCGGTAACTGAGGTAAGCCCTTTTGGATGTTAACTGCGGTAAAACGAAGCCCCGAGAGTCACAGGGACTTGAGGCTGCTGACGGAATTCCTCTCCGCGAAAGTGGTTGTTCGGGTAGGCCAAGACGGACTATGAGCCCATCACTACTGGCATTCCCCTGGACTCCGATGGTGCGCTTTTCTTGTAACATTGATTCCGGAAACTCTCCCACACTCCCGACTTTCTCCAACTCCAGGAAAACATCTGGCACCTCATGGCTATATAATGTTCACATTTCAAGCCTGAAACCTCCTACCTTTAGGACGACAATTAGTTTAGTCATATACTGAACGGCAGTACTTGAGTCTTCAAAGCAACCTAGAAAGTTATCCACACGGAAGTGATTCACCGCTGGTTGGAGTCACTAAAACGCCTTAATGTTTTCCTAGGGAGCAAAGTTAGCACAGAAGGCCGATGATATTTCTCCGAATCTTTGGACTCATTCGGTGCACTTCGGGAGTCTCTTCCATGTTGTTTTCGGGCCACCAGAGAAGACAGAAAATGCTTCCATTCTCAACAGGCACCTTAGTTTGTAGAAACATTTCGCATTTATCAGTAGACACAACTACTTTCTGAATCCAAAATATGGCATAGAAAGTTGACTAGTGATATCGTTCAGCCAGGACTCAGTGATGAATGTCCGTTCAGTGCTCCCGTACAAAGCCTTGCAACACACTCACTGATCACTATGATCCCCTCGGTCTCTTTAGGTTTGACCGCGTGATGCGAAAATACTAAACTAAGTTCGCGTCAACAACTGCCGCCCCCGATCTTGCTTCGAAACTCATGTCTGTGTCTTTTACAATGGCCTGAATATAATGCGTCTTTAAATAAAGTTTTCAAAGTAGGCTACTCTTGAGGAAGCATGACCTTTCCCGAGGCAAGTCCTCGGTATGATGTACAACTTCTATTTTGCACCTATATGGTACTGGAGCCGCAAAACGATCGATTGCGTCATGAGATTTTTGGTCCACCTTTTTCAGAGCTAGTCTATCTTTTGGTGACAAAGAATTTCTGTTATTGACCATGTCAGCAAGTTCAGCTTTTTAAATATCTTGGAATGCTTGCTCATTGTGGACTAACCCTACCAAAGGGCAGTGGATTTGGACCAGCTGAGCTTCCCCCTTGTCTCTGCTACCGTGTAAGGTCCAACCGAATACCGTACCTACGGCCTCTAGTGCTTGTGATCTCCCAGTCTCTGATCCAGGACCCAGTGTATTTCTCGTAAGCCACAGTCAATCAACGAACCCATTTCATGATTCTGCTACTGCAAGTGTGATCACGTCCAGTTGCAGCCAATGATCCAAAAATGACTGCACTTACTTAGGCCCTGTCGTTGATTGATCTTTATTCGTGAACACTCATGCTTTCTGTCTTACAGTTGATGACCAAGAAAACGATCCGTAGGCGAAGTTTGATTAAGTGAATGATCCGGATACCTCCTGCTGTCCCCGATGCCAACGAAGATTGGTCCCGTTCGATTTCACGTCTTCGCTAGTTCCTTCCTCACCAAAAAGGTATTTAAGCCACTACCTATAAAGACTATAGCTCCCATCCCACCAACCGGGGTTTCTACGTCGGCAGCTGTAGCTTACACCAAAAAAAGGCTTGTTAATAGCGCAAGACAATGATTAAACCAAGCCTGGCCTCAGGGCTTCCCCAGCGTTCGAGTTCCTTTCTACTTGCAGCAAATAATTGTGCTTCCCGTGATGCCCGTAATAGTCGCAACCTCGGTTCACTCCAACAACCACCATTCGATCGGGACTGTTAAGACAGATTAAGCAAGTCCCCGAGATTTTACCTACGCCTTGGCATTCGCTGAAGTCTACTTTACGCAAGCTAGAGCACTTAGCTTGGTTATAAAACTCGTCACACGCCTTACATACCGATGAGTTCTCACCTTCACGAAAAAACGCGTGTGTCCTTGCTTATGTCTAAACTCCACTAGGATCCACAGTCCGGCTTTGTGACGCAGAAGTAGTCCCAGGTGGCTTGCTGGTTTCATGAACAAATTAACCAAGAGGACTATTAGTTTTTCAGACTTGGCATTCCGTAAACCACCTAGGTTCCTCTAACCTGGTTTCCCGTTCAAACCTGTTAGTCACCTTGCCTTCCATAGCCCACCCGATCTTTACTTCCTTGAATAAACTTTGTTCTATTGCTAAAGACCACACCACAGTTTGAGTCTTTTAGACAAAAATAGCTCTGGCATCCGGTACCTTCTGCCACCAATAGTACTCCTCCCATGGGATTCCAAAGAAAGTCCCCAAAAACTTCAGTTGCTCGGGTGTATCACTTCATGGATTCCAGCACCCAAGACCCGTTGATATCTTCCCCCCCCCCCCCAAAGCGGTTCCGCGGCAGACTGATAAGCCCTCTCCGGGATCAGATACTCATTAAAAATGGACTGTCTTACTGCTTGATGAACAAGTGATGCTTGTACACGTTCCCGTCGAACAGAGACAGTTTCATTCTGGGTTAGTCAGACGTGTACTTTCTGCCTGCACAACGTTCTTTCGGAGGACCAACAACTTCGTTAGGCTGTCTGGTCTTATGCTCAACATTTTTGAATTCATTCCTCGTTCCTGCATTCTGGGTTGCGCATCCCTGACCAGCTCAATTCCTTCCTTGGTTAACCTGAACTGGTGTTTCAGTTTATAATAATTTCATCCTATAAACATCGTCACGATAAAAAACCTGCGCCGCTACAGGATGAAAGTGAATAAGCACTTCATCCAACAACATTCCAACAATCAGCATCACCGGAAAACCCGCCGGGGACTTATCAAGTTACTTCCCGACCAGATTTGTCTCGCTTTTACCCTCCCTTTGTCATTTTGGACGGGCCTTTCTGAGGCGAATTCAGTTTAAAAACTGGGAAAATGTTTCGATTTTCAGAAACACGTAACCTAAATAACGAAACCCAAAGTCAAAATAAGATTGGTATGTAAAGTCCGCTCTTGTGGATCAGCAATGTACAAACATGCTAGTTTTATACAAACTCCAACTATTAGCCAACAGCGAGTAACAAACGGGGAACAAGGATCAACAAATTTCACGGCTAAAACGCTCACCACGTCAGTCGGGTGTCAAGTCAAGAGATACCTCGGCCAATTTGAGCGAGATATGGCGAGTATTTGAATTTGGCGATTGATGTCCGCTTTTAAATGTGCGAGAGCTGATAAAAATTGTGAAGTTTAGGCGGCACAAATAAGCGGCAGCAGCTGGGGGCTACTAGTGCAATAACTGTTTAGGTGGAGACCCACTGCTGATTGTCTAGCATACGGTGAGCCAACTGTGGTGCATTTTGGCAACCCTTTTATCAAGGTGCAGTTTTCACAGCGGATGGTTAGACCAACAGGGACTCCAGTTGGAGTATAGTGGTAGAACCCAATGGCTCTGTCTTGCGGAGGATCCACGTCACTTGGCGAGCCTCCAAAATACCCACGTTTCCCTAATTAGCGGAGGACGCACATCCTCCAAAGGCGCCGTCACCAGCATTGCACCTTTGGCTAGGCTTAGGGCTCCGCCAAATCAAGGCAGCTGCTTGTAGGCAAGTTGTTCTTCGTGTCCAGTACTAACGTTGTTATCCAGAGGAAGTTCCTGGTCAGCAGGTTGTTTATTAGAAGTCATTCGTTCAGAAATCATCAAAACTAATCAAATGGAAAGACCACGCTTATTCGCATTCCAGTGGTCCGAACCGTCCAAAATTCATTGTTTTCTGGCTGCAGGAAGCAATTTTGTTGCTTCAGTAACTTTTTTCACCTTATTGTGTCCACTCCTCTGACACCCGCTTTTGTTGAAAATCCACAGCTGTCCGTAGTTGCTATCCCAACTTTTAACTAGCTACTCATTCGTTAAATAGTATGTACCCTCCGCCACACTATGCTTGACACCAGCAGAAGTGTACAGGGGCCATTGAAGCAAATTTTTTTAAGGGTCGATAACAGCCCCATGGAATGTGATTGAAAGCACGGCCACCAGCTTAACACAACTGGAAAAACCATGATGAAACAACAAACGGGGAAAGCTCATTGGAGTTAGGCTCTAGTGTGAACATGAAGCATCATGAAGCAGTAAGCTGCCACCAACGGGGCAACTTCTGTGAAGCTGTATAATGCGAACAGCTTTTGGAACAAACCTGGCTTGCTGGGGCGGAATCCAGAGGTATGGAGTGCGTAGCCCTCTCGGGGTCCTGCCAGTTAGAGGCAGGAAGGTAACTCCGTCTTGCCCAAAAGGCCCCAGTACATGTAGATAGGACAGAGAAGAGAAAACTAAAAGGTGGGTTGCTTTGCTAGTAGCAGAACGCTTCCCAATGGGAGTGTATTTATCATTCATTTTCCAGTGTACAAGCGGTTTCAGTGAGGATAGAACATCGGACAGGGTGGCAGCACTGTTAAGCCTCCGTGGACGAATTCATCTTACCCGGAATTGTATAAAGATCTGTTTGTGCACCTGGTGAGGTCGGCAAGGAGTACATAGGGAAGTATAGCACTCGGGGATTGCAAATAATAAGTGATAGAAGGCCATTTGATCTGGACATGGCACGGGGAGACCAGATGACACTCACCCGGTTATTCTCCGACTGCTGGCCTAGACCATTCTATGGCTGTTAGCCATTCTGTTCAACAAATAATAACGTGTCCAGGCCGACAAGTCCAAAGCACGCTTAGAGCATGACCAGGTGATGCTTTTTATGGTAAGGTTAGGTCAGTAGAAACAGCAAAAAAATTGTATGAACATCAAACAGTGTAAAAGAAATTTCGAACTGACATTTCGGTGAAAGCAGGTAAGTCTCCCGGAAAAAAGCTTCAAGGTAGGATGGACAAGTCTGCCAGAATTTGGTGGTGATGGCTAGAAAGATGAAATAAATAAAAGGTCAGACAAAAACGACCGAGTCAATCAAACAGGCAAGTAAGACTTGAGAATATCTTGTTTTTCAATCTATTGTAAAAAATGGTACGAAGCCCTCGAGTGTCGTCATGGATAAGCGGTGTGTGGATAGAAAATAGGAGGGTCAGACAACAAGCATCAAAAACTGAATAAGGTAATTTGGTTGGTAAACCGATCTCTCACGGAGGCAGAGCTACCGGGTTGATGGAAAGCCGCGGAGGTCTGGATTCCACAAAGGAGCTTAGGGGACCAGGAAATGAACTACTGGCCCACTAGCCCAACAGCAGTAGTATCAAAACTAATGGAAAAACATTCGAAATATTCTTATAGGACACTTGTGTGTGAGCAACCTTCTTGCAAGTGAAGAGCACGAACTTGGAAATAACAGGTCCTGCCTCGGCAACCTATTGAGCTTTTCTGATGAGGCAGTCAAGAGACTGGACCCGAAAGAAAAGGCGAAAGTGAGTTGCCTGGAATTTCACAAGCTGTCTCATAGCGTAGATTATGGGCTGTTTCTGTATAGATCAGAGGATAAGCTTGGCTACAGGGCTAGTGGTGTGGATAAAAATTACCCAACTGCAACCTTATTTTTCAGAAATATCCCCTTAATCCACACGTACTTGCATTCTTTACACAATGATTTATTCTAGCTGATGGTAGCACAACCCAAGGTAAAAACATTAACCGCCTATCATGAACTTTTATTTATATTCCGCCGATATGTACCTTCGCTTCCGTTTTGTCTGACATCTGACTGCCAATGCCGTTGTATCTGGCAGCGAATTTTGCCGAACTTTGCCCCTCGCTACTAACCATTGTGGCTGTACGGCTGAAATTTGCATTAGGAAACTTGCGTCCTTTTAGTTTTTTAGTCCAGTGCCGTAAAATTTACCGACCAATCTTGTTTTGACTTGAGGATTCATTATTTTGGTTACTAGTCACTTAAAATCGTAATGGCATTACTCAAGCTGACGGTCGATTCCACGTCAAAAGTGAAGACATCGAGTTCTAGATGGCTACTACAACCGGTGGACTTCCCCAGTGCTCGGCACCGGGGCCAGTACTTTTCCTGGTATGTGTGAATGGTTTACCATGGGCTTTGGAATCGATTGATTTTGCGTTCTTGGATGACTCAAAGGCTCCAGAGTGCCCAGAATTCACCCTGGCTCAGATGAGTTCTGATACTTTCCACCGGCAGACTTTGGGCTGGGACTTGCCTCTAAGCTTGGCAAATGCTCACTTTTTACAGCTGAGGGCCTTTTGGAATGCGTCTTTAGAACCCGGAAAATCTAATGCCAGTGACCCTGAAAGGCGAGGTTGAAAACTGAGTAAGGTCTCGGTGAGCAAACTGAAACCTTCGGCACAAACTGTGAAGGCTGCGGACGGGGCAAATAGACCAATGTGCAGGATGCGCCGAGGGTAATCGCCAAGAGACGAAAATAGTACTGCCGCCGTTGTACCGGGCCTTGATCCAATCACCCTGGAAGTGCGCAGACCAAGCCTGGGCTCCTCGGCTAGTCAAGGACACTCATGAACCAGACAAGGTCTTTAGAAGATTCACAAAAACGAAAAACGAAGTGCGGGGCGCAAAAGGAGAATAGGTTAGTCGCGGTGGGAATTTTCTCGCCCAAAAGCGGGTAGGCATAAACAGCCTGACTGAAACAATTGAATGGGTAAATGGGCCGTCAGACACAGGTAAACTGCCGTCTACCGGGGACAGGGACCGTCTTCCGCGAGTACAAGCCAAGACTATCAAGCCAGGGGCCAACTATACAGCAAGAGACCAGTCATCCGCTTGCAGGGTAGTGAAAATGATGGGGTAAACTTCCCCCAGAGATGAGTAGAGCAAACACCGTAGCAGTCTTCAAGGGTAATCAAGAAGAAGATTGTTACCACCTTTCCGGATTGCTTATGAGATGGCCATCAGTGTCCAGACATTATTCTTCAGTATTTTCTATAGGTGCTCCCCTTAAATACTTCTTGGTCTCCTTAAATCCCCTGCTACTTCACCAGAGCTGATAGATGGAATACATACTCCTGAAAGAAAAGTGAACCTGCTGGAAGCTGGGGCCTTGATATACTGAAGTGTTGCTGCTTGCTACTCCCACGGAGGATAAGCATGATAATTGCCGTGCTTTTCCAGCTAACGAAGGATAAAGGACCCCGGAACTCGGAGGCTCGGTGAGACCTGGTGGCTTGAGAGTGCAAGAGACCGCACTGTCAGTGAAACCGGCTGCCGGTCATGCTCTCAGATCTTCAACTACAAAAAGTTACACCCATCCAGAAAATAATACATGCCTCATCGCTGGGAGCTACAGACACGCGAGGACAACATATCATTCTCGACAAACCACGGTTTTCAGTCAAAGTCCTGTGCAAGAAGGACTGACAAAGTGCGGGCAGCCCACCAGGACTATCCCTGTTCCCTACCTGAATGCTTTAAGGGATGGAGACTCTTGAAAGGCTTTGTAAGGGCATGATGATATCAGATATCTGAAGAGTTTGTGACAGAGAATTTCAAACCCCAGAGGCAAGGTCCGGAACGGGCAAGTGGAGGATCAACCACTGTCTACAGCTGACGGGAACCTTTGTCTTGCGTACACCATGGGTGCTGCCACCGTTCTGCACAACCCAGGCAGGGTCGTTTATGGAGATCACTGTTCAAGCTTAGCTCCGCAGTCCTAATAAATATACGAGGCTACTCGAATTTTTGCACACTGGATTCACACAAAACTTTCCTGAACAATGAAGACATTCTTGTGGAGACAAGCTTACAGAACCAAAGCTTCTTGCTCTAGAGCTAAGGACGGTTAAGAAGTATCTTGATGGGGCTTTCAGGAATACGACATTCTTCTTGGAAATGGAGGACCTCAGCTACTTCTAACAAACACAGACGAAAGCTGGGGGCCACAAAATGAAGCTCACGGAAAGGTGTCACAGTAAAGTACTTGGGGCACGTTTTTGCCCGGTGAGTGGTGAACCGCTGGAATGCACGTCTTCCGTCGTTGGCAGGGCCAATAAGATAGCCTGGCTTCAGAAGGGAGTTAAGTATCCCTTCGAAGGTCTAGTCCGAAGAACTATCCTATAAAGACAGACCATATCCTGGCCACCTGTGTATCGTGGCAGATGGTGTTCGAACACAAGTGTCCCCCAGTAACTAAGGCCGCTAGGTCGTGCGGTGAGGGTAGAGCGCGAATGATAACGCATTTAAGTTTCTCATCCAATTTCCTATAAAAGCAAACCAAAATCCTCGCCCGAGGGACCTTTAAGGCCGAATCAAGTTTCCGTTTTCACACGTTTCAAGAGAGTTTGTTTGGCGCCACCGTTGCCCAGGGAGCCCATCGCCCCGGGTATATCCCAATCACTACGACAAAAAGGAAGAACCTAGTATAAATCGGAGAACAATATGGTCAACCAATAATCTTTAACGACCACAGTAGCGGAATGCTCCCACAAAATCAAACACAAACGCTGTTTATACGCTCCATATGATTCCCACCCCAAGCTCCTTGTAATCAGAATGTCATGCGATGAAAAGAGCCTATCAGCCTCGACGGCGGAAGCCAAAAGCAGTGGGGTATGAAAAACTGGTTTAAAAGAATCCCGGAGGAAATTGGAAAAGTCTAACGCCCGAAAGTCAAAGGCCAGGGCAAAAAGCATAAAAGCGACGTCAGCTCCTAGGCGAAGATGTGCGGGGACCTTCCGTACAGTCATCTCATTACATATCACAACATATTTCCCACGATCACTCAGCATGCAACTGGCCCTCGACCCGTTCTGGAAAAAAAGCTAGGGATTTATCAGCTGATGGTTTGTGTCGCTTTATTGGCGGATATAGGAGCAGCTTCCGACAAAGTACAAAATAACTCTTGAATTAGTACCGGCAGAAGATGGCAAAACAACCAAACCATTGTAGTAGCACGACCCAAAAAGGTTCGTGAGCGGTCACGGTGTATAGGGTTGTGCTTGGTTTCGGATAGGCGATAAAGAAGGGACACAGAAAGCGGAAGGGATTTTTGGTTTTTTGAAAAGGAAGTGTATGAAAAACTTAATTGACAGTGGCAATTCAGCAGAAACCATGTGTGATACCACCAGGCACGGCTCCGTAGCTAAGGCTCCGAGGAGCCGCAACTAATCGGAATGGTCAGAAAGAGGTACAGCAAAAGCTAGTAGTGACTGTCCATCTTCCAGTCCACTAACTACTCTCTTCTACTTAGCATGCTTGTGTAAACCAGTCCTGCAAAGGTATTGCCGTGATATTCCTCTGTTCTGGTGATCTCGCTATCGCGGATTGAGTAACTTTAGGTGGGTTCCGTTCCAACGCACCCTATCAGTCTTGATATTGCAAATATCGCATCTATGCTCGCAGTTTGCCAATCTCAGACCTCAAGATTTGCGCATTTCAGGAAAGTAAGGCTATCAAAATTGCTCAAGACACGTGAGCAATCAAAGGGTTCAACAACAGACGCCATAGGTTCACCCTCCTTTGAGGAGCACAGCATCGCCACTGGCGACCAGTGCAAAGCAGATGCCTTGGATGAACCCTCTGGTAGTGTACATAAAGTAGATAAAGGAATAACAGTCTAACCGACGCCGGCATGCCCTGGGCCATGGTTAAAAGGATCAAATCTCCCATAAGGAATCGTGAGTAGGTATCTGCGGGGAATAACAGTCCACAAGGTAGCGGGTCCAGATGGCATCTGCCCAGGAGTCGTCAAGCCTTGGTGGAATATCATGGCCCTATCAGTAAGTAGGCTACGAAGGCCCACGGTTGAGCAGGGTAAGCGGCATCACCACTGAAAAAGGCAGCAACGGCGGCAAAACTTAGAAGTGAACCGAAGTCGGCTAGGGTTAACTACAGGCCGATAAGACCAACTGGCATTCCACGTAAAGCTCTCGAGCAGATCATCCGCGTTCACATCTGTCAGCATTTCCTGGAGCACCCCAGGCTAAGCTCAGTCACGTAGGGATTCTCAAAAAACAGATTTTGTCTGAAAGAGCTCAGGAAACCGTTTTTCGTTCGTGCATGAGGCCGACCACACCTATAGGTGAACGAGAAAAATCCCATTGGATTTTGGTGGCCACCGTAAAGGAGTTCAAGGAACTGTTTTCCTTCCACTAGCGTTCATAATACAAACAACACTATTTCATTTGTGAGAACTAGCCTCACTGGAATTCCGGTTGTTCGCTTTGTTGAACTAAATCCTTGTCACAAATTGGACCCTCGCCGTTGCTTCATGCTTCTTCCGCTGAGCCCGAATGTTGCTGTTACTGTATCTCGTAGTCTCACCTGTTTCTTATCCTTTGCTGTTTTTTAGCTCCAGCGGTTGACCTGTAGTTCAATTTTGGGTCCTTGAAGCCCAAAAGTACACTATTCAGGGCTGGTTATTTTAAAGATGCCTCATTTGTCGTGTATAGCAAAGTGGCCCCTTGAAATTGACTTTGTTTTGAATTGTAACGAAACTGGTTGCCAGGCTTAGCCCAAACGTCCCACTGGCTGTACTTTACAGCATCAAGATCCTTCGCAGCTGCCCTTCACTGCGAATAAGCTGCAACTCGGCAAACCGTTCCGAATCAAAGGACAGTGCCACGGGTGAACCAAGTTCTTTTGCCTGTAGGCATTGGTCGCGCTTCTTGCTTAGACTGTAGTATATTGGCCGCTTTAGTGTTAGTTCCGTTTACAACAGATCTAGAGCAGATCTGCTGCCAGGTGAACCAACGGGAAAGCAGGTTCCGAAACTGCTGGATTACTATATGCCAAGCAGGTTGTTCGGGGTGGTGAATGAGGCCGAAGTGGTGAAATTACATTTGGTGCCCCCCGAGGAAGAAGCAAACCAGATACTCAGAGATGGAGCTAAAGACGAATCGGCAGTGAACATCCCTTTCGCAACCTGGGCAATGGCCATGTACAGGAAGATGACTCTCGAACTAAATTCTCGGTTTTGGTGGTAGGATCTGCAGCGAATCATCGTTCTGATTTAGCCAAATCGGAACCGGAATCAATTTTGGGCTGTTTGTCTGCCCACTGGAGGTTTGTGAAGCAGTTCACGTATTACTCTGGGGGCAGGGTACGGAGCCTTGGCTAGTAATTGCTTTGTCTGAAGCATTACTGCGACGGAGGAGCAAAAGACGCAATTTCATAGTGTTACCCTGCCTCCGGGACTGACATAAAATACGGCAAGGAAATCTTGGAGGACTGGTACTGAGAAGATAGACACATTGTTTTCTCGTATCTATCAGTATAATTTTTAACGAGCTGCCCGTTATAATCCTGAAGGGTACAACTCCGAGGAGAGCTTTGAAACCCAGAAAAAACCGCTGGATTTTTTCTGGATGCTATTTATTGAGACCACTCTATGATAGAAGATATTCGCAGGAGGAATCTCTGAACTGCCTCTCGGGGCTCGGGCCAGTAGAAGCATCTGTTTGATTTGGGCAACATTAGTAGATTCCAATATGTTGCCATGGGCATACTCCATAAAGTAACGGCCTCACATGCTAAAGTGCATCCCCACTATTCAGCCTTCTTCCTGACATGCGAAATATATCTGCGAGCAGTTCAGCAGCCCCATCTTCAAGAACTACCTGCAGATTATGTCTGAACAAATGGTACGTAGTCAACTCCACGGATATTGGCCTACCAGGGCGAGAGCTCTCTTCTTAGGGAGTAAACTAATCTCCCAGATTCTGCGTGGTCTTTCTACTCCTGCATACCACCGCAATTTGTCCAACTGAACACGCCTATCCATATAACCATAGGCTTCCCCACGTCTCTTACCAGCAGATCCGAAGTTACTGTCAGCACCCGCTGTCGCAATATCAGTAAACTCCAAAAGGCAACGGTCACCCGTTAAGTTTCCCCAATGGATATACCCGGAGATTTCAGTGGACAAACGGCAATAGTACGTAAAAATTTAAGCCGCCTTTCCCTTTGAACCAACCCCGGAGATCTGATTATAGGTCAGCTCACGTCCTTGGCTCCCTCGATTGATCAATTCACACGCCATGCCCCAACCAACTTAATATTGGCCACGAAGTTTGCCGACACAACTACCTATGAAATCTTGAGACTCGCAAAATGGCAGACACTGAGATTGTGTTAACCTTTCAGACCAAATACCCCTTTCGCCAGCTAAAAATATAATCTAAAGTGCTTGCAGCCCTGGACGACAACCGTGCCAAAGTGTTGGACCCTACAAAACTTCCCAATGCACCACCAGTCCGCTTCTGTTCCTGTTTACTAGCGAAGGGGCCGCTAAGATCTTTATTAGCCAACAGTCTCTGGCCTTAGTCAGAACCGGCTTTATGTGCGCCAGTGTATTTCCCCACAAAACCCCTCTGCAAAGAGAAGCTCACAGGAGCCACGACGAGAATAGCAACCGTAGAACAAATGTAACCAATAACCCCTCCCTCCAACACCAAAACAATAACTCTGAAGTACTTATCACCAGCCATCACCCGACCTAACCACCTATTACAAATCACAATATAACTGTACATTTAGGCAGTACGCCGGTTTCCTCGCCAAATGGGCCCCCTGGCAAACTCCTCTACATTCAAAGTAGTCCAAACAAATCGCCGGGCCTAGAACAAGCCCCTCGTATCCACAGAAATGATAAGGGGTCCCCCAACTCACAAACCTGCCAGCGTATTTCATCTTCAATTCTAGATTATCATTTTTTCTGCCACCTACCGAGTTCGGCTGTTCAACAGTACCCGGAACACTTTGCATCTTCACCTCGCCTTCTGCTACACTGTCCATCCCTTTACCCCCGGGCACTCTTGGCAAAGCAACCAGACCTCTTAGCCCACTCACCGTACTCTCGAAATCTCTCCAGAAATGTATCTGGTTATCACCCACCACCACCCACTGATTACCACGGCAGTGCAGATGCACTCCCAGAAGTCAAAACTTCGTTATCCAAGGGACAAGGCCCGTCAAAGCAAATCACACGCGAATAATGGGGAAATGGCACAACTGAGCAAACTTTTGCCTGCCCCTTTTTGGGCTCTCGGTCTTTCCCTTAAATCTCAGCTTACCGCCTTTTTATTTCCACCCTACAATGGCCCACCTTATCCTCTTCCATTCATTGCTCCATTGCATGGCTATCATCCAAAACAACAGCTCCATTCCCCAAACATTACCCAGTCACTCCCTGGGAGTCATATCAGCCTCTCACGTAACCCTTCACCCTCTCGAGACTCACCAACGTCTTTTGGTCCACTACTACCACCCAATCGTGGTGATTTTCTCCTCTCGGCCCTCTTTAGGAATACCCACCAAACTCGAGCTACTCTTTCGACCGGTTACTCCCTATCCCGCCTTCCTTAAGCCACCCCAACCAGACTTCATCTCGTCGAATCTTTGGAACAACTGAGGTCCCTCTCCCATCCTCGTCATATTCATCACTGAAATAACCGCTTCCGTCATCACTACCGAACTCCCTATCGTCTCCGCCATAAACATCGCCACCAAAACCAGAATTATCTTCCCTCTCCCCCATTATCCTAAGCGCCCGTTCATTACCGAACTAAGCTAAAAAACCCGCTCTACTGCTCAGACCTCCCACTTTTATATTACCATGGTAACTGAAACTTGGCTAAGGGATTCCGTCCCATCAGATCAAATCGCTCTAGTTGGTTACCAGAAGTTCTGAAGGGACAGGCCTCGTCATGCACGAAGTTGTTCAACCCATGTCAGAAAAGACCCTGCAGGATTTCTCAATCTCTCACCAAACTTTAGACGCCATTCGAGGCTCGTGTTTAACAGTTCCTTTACTTTACTTCTGTCTCCATGTGGGTTGCATGTATCGGCCAACTTTTTCCAGCGCCACCTATTTTACCAAGATTATTGATGCGTTCAACTATTTTTTATTGCTAACCTGTTCCTTCAATCTCAGTGCTGGGGACCTCAGTGCCCCAAAAGTTTGGTCTATTTTTATGTCCACCCCAACCAGCTTAGCGGACTTCATATCATGCTCCCGTGTAGGATACTGGATCTAGCCTGTAACTGTCCTAACCAGAGGGAACAATATCCCTGATCTATTACACACTGTTGATTTATCTCACGTTTCACATAGAACTGTCGACCTCTGCCCAGATTACAGAATGGCGTCATGCACCTTCGCCATCCCGAAAGCTTTTGGTGAGTTCCAATCACCAACTTATCTCTCTTCAACAGTCGACTTGTATAATCTTATCTGAACTCTTCGCTCGCCAGACTGGAAAGACGTCTCCCTGCAAGTGATCCTCAGTAGGCTAAGATTTATCATACTTTAACCTATCCGACCTGCTCTCCGCCATCACCACCACTGTTATCATACCAGGTCCAGTCCATAGTTCAGTCCTGATCCCAATGCAAAATAAATACATAAAGCTTCAAAAGGCATATCATGCCAATAGTAACTTAAAGCAATTCTTGCGTCCCCAACTTTTCGGTACCAATCAGAAGCGGGACTAAAGATAAGCTCAAAAAACAGGAAGTACTTGCTCTGAAGTTTTACGGTACTTAAGCAAAGTTAGCAAGTTTACTACGGATCCGCCGGTTTGTCTCTGTGATTTTAACAAATAACTAACATTTTGCCTCGTATGTCACGATAGCCGAGGTACTTAGTTCCTACTTTCCTGCTTCCATGACTACGGACTCCCTCACCTTACCCTCTATGTGGGCCGTGTCACCGAGTACATATTACCACATTGAGAATTTACTGCAAATGGGGTATTCAAACAGCTTACCCCTGTCCTCCAGTCCTCATGCCGTAGCCATAATGGAGTTCCACCAAAACATCTGCTTCCTGAAGGGCCGACTTTGCAGCCCTACCACTGATTGTCCACTATCTATTCTTCAAGCACGGCATACTTTTTCACGGTGGAATACCACCTTCATCATCCCAATTCATAGGGGCCAATTTACAACTCCTCAGATCATCCCCCATCATCCACACTCCACCTGCCTCTAGGCTGATGGAAAGCCCCCAAAAGCTTTTTATTGTCTCGTTGAATCATCCATAATAGGCAGCACGGTTTTAAAAAATCATTTACATGCACCACTTGTCAGCAAGACATTTTTAACCTCATGAAGGCGGCCTTCGACAACAACAAATCTTTCATAATGATGTGCCATGGTGCGACCAAGGCAATCGATTTCGTCCCGCACTCTTCAATACCATCCAAACTCAGAGCTCATGGATCATCCTGTCCCGTCTCATCGTGGCCAATATCATACCTTGTATTGATGTTTGGCAGACTTTGACAATGTTTTGAGGTGATCCAAATGTAAAAAGACTTTGGCCTCAGCGGGATTCGAACCCACGCATGGTCACCGCCCTCACTTTAATACCGCGAGTGCTCTACCAGCTGAGCTATGAGACCCCGCCGGAGGACCTTCGACTTTCTGCATGTGGATCACAGTATACCCGCCAAAAATTACTGTGATCTATATGCAGAAAGTCGAAGGTCCTCCGGCTTGGCCTAGTAGTTCAGCTGGTAGAGCATTCGCGGTATTAAAATGAGGGTGGTGACCATGCGTGGGTTCGAAATCCGCCGAGGCCAAAGACTTCACATTTGGATCAGCTCAAAACAATATCATACCTGTCAAACGGTTCACAAGAGATTCCCACTGACGGAGGTTTTTCACAGCCCGTTCCAGTTACCTGTGGGGTTATACAGGGGGGAGTGCTCCGTCCCTTGCTTTTTCTCATTTCAATGAATTAAATATTCCCCATTCTGCACCACGATACCCCATCCCCTTTCGCTGAGGGCATTGAGATTGTCTGTGAGTTTCCCCGTCAGAACCTCAACACCCGCTGGATAAGATTTCTAGTAATCCAAAGCGTCTCGGAGACTAGTGCATTTCTTAGAGTAAGAAATTCTCGCGCTTCAACAGCTGTCACACAGCCTTTCCATGTCAGGTGGCCCCCGGAACCCTGCTTTTTCCATACCTATCCATTTCGTAGAGGCCGTCGGTTCGAGACCGTGATCCCCATCACTCATGTAGCTTTGGGTTTTCTGAGTATGTTCCACTCCAAATTACCAAGAAGAGGGGAAGTACTCGCCCCATCGCCAGAACTTCCGGTTAAACGGTTGCAAACTGCTCACCTACAAGTCCCACACTAGGCCTCTCCTGGGATACTGTCCCTTTATCTGCTGCAACATGATGGAGTGTGATCGCGTTTCTCTGGCCTCTGTGCAGCTCCAGTTAATTATGCAATAAGTCGGATTTTCCTTCAGTCTACGTAGAGAGGTTCGATGCATCCTGCTCGAATGAAGCTTAATTTGTCTCCTGTCTGAACTTTATTACCGCATGGTCTTCTCATGCACTCAGCTTATTCGCCTCACTCCGTCCACGATGTACACTCTACCCCATCGCCTGCTGAAGCTCTCTGTTCTCAGATAAAAGATGGCATTGATGTGTAAATTTTTCCTCATAAATACTCGAAGTTATTGATTAACCCCCCGATAAACCTCAATCAGAGTCTCTTCACCTCTCGGTTCAGAGGCTCCTTGGTGCAGTTCTTGACTGTTCTCAATCGGATCCCAATACCGGCCATAGTATCACCAAATATCAGGCCTACGAAAATGCTGTTCGGCAATTAGGGTTATAGCACAACATCCCAGGACTCTTAGTACTCAACTTATGACTACAACCAGGTCGACTATTTTCTACTGCTTTATATTGCACATAATCTACATTGCAGTGGCATATAGTTCTTTGCCTTTTGTAACGGTAACTGGTCCCATGACTACCAGTTCTCCCTATTCTGGACAATACTCATGTTCTCCTGCTGACAGGAACTAACCAAAAGACCTTGCTTAACGTGGTGTAGCAGTCGGTCTTCATGACCGCAACTGGAAGGTTGCTGCCTCCCTCTATATAGTATCTAACCAGCGGTATTTAACAATTTTTCTCTAGTCCGAGGAGTTGAGCCCTTGATGTCTCCCCCAAGCCTCAAACAAGTATGAGGATCCGTATCCTATGAAACTAAGTCCCGCTTTTCAGCACTTAACTTTCTCCCTTTACTCCCCTCCCGTGCATTTTGGCTACTTCACACCCCGTGGTTCTATATCCAGCCTTATTCCTCTTTCCCCAAATATCCAGCTCCGAAATATCATCCCAGAAGCCCACTTTCCTATAACTGCTTGTTGGCCTGTTCTCTCGTTTCATCTATGAAAACTAGCACCCACCAACGACTACTATCCTTTCTCCTATGTACCACGCCCTCTCCCATCATTATAGCTAACCTGATTCACACCAGATGGAGTAGAATGACCCTTGGTGGTCTTAGGTATGGTCTGGCGCCTTGTGAGACTGATACATATATACTGGCTCCACATCGCCTTCGTTCGCTGGACAGGATTTCGGTTTTTACGCACTAGTCTGACGGGGGTGACAGCTCGCTGGACTCTCCTCATATGCCTATCCACCTCCCGCTAGAGGTTTAAACCAACCCATGCCATCCCCAAGCAAACCTAGAATGTATTTGGACAACAGCCGCAAACGTCGAGGTAGCTTCGACTCCAAGCTCACAGTTTGGACGGCATTCAACGCATCTGATGACAAACTCCTTCCATATTTAAGCCAGAAAAGTAGAAAAAGAAGCAGGGAACCGGTTCATCCTCACCATTCATGCGTTTATGTTATAGCACTCACGGCTGATGAGTTGAAATGGCGTACATATGGGGTAAATAACCACAGCCATGAATCGAATGACGCTCCGCTAATAGTCAGAAAAACCGAAGTCGAGCCACAGAGGTGTTTATACAAACCTGCATGGCAATGTGTACTGCATGAGAAGCGATGAGGGAGGACTCCTGGCGGTCGAGCCAGGAGCATCTTGGTTCGGAGTGTTTAAACAAAGTTTATACATGGAGTGGCAATAAAGATGAGGTTTGCCAGAACTGAATGCAATGTCACGGCACAACCCCCCCCCCCCCTTGAAGGCTTCGGGGAAAATCTTAAGAATGTTAATTTTTGACACCATTCGTTTCCCCCAAATAAAGTGTGACCAGAATGACTCGGACAGCCAGTGTTCTGCAGCATGCTGAAGATAGGAGGAAAGGTTCGGAGTGGTACATTTTTTCGTCCGCGGGATTGTTTTACTTGTCGGCTATTTTTAGTAGATAAATGCAATAATAATAATGGTTTATTCCGGGAAGACCCAAAGCACGCTTGATTGCATGATCACATGGTATAAGTGAGGTCACAGAAAGGTTCCTTGGATATTTATTTGGGTATATGCTGCCCAAAACTGTATAGGTTTCAATGGTCGTATGAATGAATGCCCGGCAAATTTGAGTTTGAAGGTCGGGTGGCCCGCATTCCTTTTCGGTCCACTGGCGGGAAAATTTCCAAGAGGCGCTAGGTTTGATTGCGGTGCGCGACATTTCATATCACTTTCGGGGAATAGTTCAGCTCGTGATAACTGGCAGAAGCACAACTGACGTTGCTGCCGTTGCAACAGCTGCCTGTTATAATTACTGGTGCGTTGTGTAATAATGGATACTATGTAGGTCTTGATAATGATCAGTGTGTATTTAATTGAGGATAAGCTTGGGCTTAGGTGATATGTGGACGCGAAAGTGGCGGGTTGATGCGTCTGACTACGGAACGGGGCCACATTCTTAGAAATAATGCGTCCAACATGGCTTACCACCCTTGAAAAGAAAGAGGTAAAGCACCTTAAGCTGATTACCCAAAGCCGGATAAGGAGCAGTCTGAGCTGCCGTATTTCTGAACGAGGCCATAAATAAATGCAAGCCAGTTAAGATGACTATGGTTACCTGAATTATAATTACCGTGGCGCGTTGGGAAACCCTATTCTCTTAAAAACTACATAATGAAAAATGCTGGTTCATTCTCCTTTTGCACAAGCACTTACTCGTTAACTGCGAAAGCGTGCGTGCACAGTTCTAGATGAAACCTGAGGACTTCCAGGTCCTGACTACTCAAAGTAGAAATGCATGGTTCTTGTACGCAGTATACGGAATTAGTTCACGGTTTACTTAATTTCGCCCCTCTTCAATTCGGTCTATGGAACGGGCAACAAGCCGTAAGTTCCAACGTTAGCGGTAAGTCAATGAGAAGACCTTGTTGTGGTTTAATTATTATTGTTTCTAACAAAAAGAAATTACAAGCTATGTTGGACACCGTAGTGGACAGCAGCTTTGAACCTTCTCATCAGAAGTCGTCAACCACACATAAAAATGAACGTGCAAATACTATCAGGAACGAATGAACGGGAACGGATAAAAATGTCAACGGACGTTATGTTTTAATGGGGTAAATATTACTTAGATGAAAAACATGATGTGATAAGGAGATATAAAATGAACATAAACCCGTATGGATGGAACCACGTAAACAATAAAATGAAGTCGTATATAACATCGTAAATATACGTATATAATTCGTACATGTGTCTACAACAGAAAAGGACAAAAGTCATTGCAACATTCGCCTGCTGCGTCCCACGTCATACGGGCAGCCCAAGCTTGTATACACGGTAACCTATATTTTAATGTGGCTTTACACAAGCAAGCTACAACATCTCCAGGTTTCCTCGGCCATCCCTCGCCCAGAAGAGATCAACTTTGGAGATCCTTTGATCTAAGTGAGGGTGCACAGTGTGCCGGCTACCCCTGGCTAAACGAATTTCAGGTGACGCCGTTCATATGGGGAACTATGTAACGATGTTACCGTCCACCCGTGCAGCCAATAAA
The DNA here is from genome assembly GCA_948099385.1 of Fasciola hepatica. Taxonomy (NCBI): domain Eukaryota; kingdom Metazoa; phylum Platyhelminthes; class Trematoda; order Plagiorchiida; family Fasciolidae; genus Fasciola; species Fasciola hepatica. The sequence goes on along the minus strand of CANUEZ040000112.1, from coordinate 248,526 downwards.
GGAGAACCATGTACACGGAACTTAGAGATCTTCTAGTCGACACTCACCCAGGTGTCCGTGTTCCGTTACGTCCGGGAGCATGCGTCATCTTAAAAGGGAGATAAAGATTACCGTTAGCGGTAGCTGATCACGGATGTCGCTATTGTACGCAGGGGTTCTTCAAACTGAAAGGTACCTCCATTTGGATAAACGGTGGACGAGAACGTGACCTTCCTGGTTGCTGTAGTTAGCACACTGGTAGTGCGTTCATCGGTCACATGTGCGGCACCAGACCCGGTTCGTATTCTCTTCGAGATCCACGAATGGGTCCTCTATGCTGCAAATGCTGCACTCGTCCTATCTGAAAGGGGAATCCGCAACTTTCGGAAGCCTTCCTTTGTCCTTGCTCCTAAAAGCGGCTGACAGTTTCATCAATCTGACTGGGTTCTCAACGTTAGACCAGCTATGGCCATTTCCCTAATGAATCAAACCAATTGAAATACCACTATTTCCATCCACTTTGCTTCCATCTTCTCCCGTAGTCTCTGTCACTCTTATGTTTCGTCGTTCACTGTTTTTTGTATGCCTCCATTAACCGTTGATCCACAGCGGGGGCACACCTTGATTGCTCTTCCTTATCTGCTCTCCTTTTCCAGTTCTCTCCTTACATGTATTTCACCCTCTTCGATGCTTTCCTTCATCTCCCTTTTTTGAACTGCTCCTCAGTAGTCGTCTTTTCTGTGCTTCCGCATTCTCCACTCTCTCCGTTGATCCGCCAAGTTCACCAGTCGTGAAGATAATTCGCCAAGATATTCCAAAGTTAATTCTACAAACATTCGACCTAACCTAACCTAACCTGCCCCTCCCAATAACTGATAATTTCTTTCTAGGACTCTATTGTTATTGATCCGGCTTCTCTCATACGTATATGTATAAATAAGCGCACATTTGTATATATGTATTCGCTCTGTATCCTGCAGTTCCTCACAGGCCATCTCTCTTGCTATCATCCCGCTGACCGCCATGATATGCATCCATTCCTTCTACATCTATGTCTCACATCTACTGTGTTCAATTCCTACGAACTATTTTTTTACCTGATTCACCTTTTACGTCTTACTTTGCTCGCTTCCTGTTTTACAGTGAGTTTTGTGCCCTGTTTGCCGACCATCTATTGCAGAGTACCAATGCTTCGTTGGTACCTAATCCTTTGCAGTGAGTCCCACATTTTCTCCATCATCTCCCGCCACTAAAGTTTCATACGCCGATTTCTAGCCTTTCTCATATATATCAGTCAGCTTTCAGATGTCCCTATACTGACCAGCTGGATCCCCCACCTGACCTTGACTTTTCAAACTCATCGGGCGTTCATTTTAATCCGCTCATGGGTCCACTTAAACTCGGTACATTTTTTGGTGTGCATACATTTGCCATACTTTCAACCCACGTTACTCACCCTTCAAAGCCTCTTTTTCCAGCTTCTGTCATGTGAATTTCTACATATTCAAGGGTTTTGTCTGTTTATTTCATCATATGTGAACAGTTGATCATGCACCAGGCATGTATCGGGCGTCTCCGAAATAAACCATTATTATTATTATCATGGTTTGGAACCGGCGGAACTGTACCATTTTTATTTCGTCCCCTATAACTTTTGTCTTTCTCATCAGTGTTCCTAATGTTAATGGCACCCTTCCGTTATCAAGAAGCAGGTTTTATCAATTCATTTGATGTGCTGGGAACAGGTTCTGGAGGTTGGATTGGCAGCAAAACCCAGCGTGCTGTGATACGTTCCCCTAAATACTGCGACAATACGCTGTCATTTGATAAATTCACACTGGTTCCGGAGGAATTATTGTAAAGTCCGGCCACCGGAAAGTTCGGGCAACTCTTAGCAACCAATTTTGACACAATCCAAAACAAAGTCGATTCCAAATAGCTACTGTACTATATACAACAAATTTTATAATTTTTCAATAATCAAACCTCAATAGTGTTCCTTTTGGGCTCTTACGCTCCAAATTGAACGACAAACCAACAACTGCAGCTGAATTACAGCAAAAAGTTAGATACAGAGGATGAGAATACCGAAAACAGTCACAACGAAGTTCGGGCTGAGCGACTCACGCTCGAGGCAACGGTAGGAGTCCGGTTTGAGGCAAAGATTTCGAGCAATAAAACAAAAAATCGGAATTCCGGAAAAAATGGTTCTTACGAATGAAAAATGTTGTTTGTAACGTGGATGCTAATGCACGGAACGGGGTATCCTGAACTCCCTTACACCTATCGTAACGACGGATGTCTGTGTCCCTACCTGAACCAATTAGCGCAGCCGGATTCCCCATCCTAGGCAAAACTCCATGAACTTCCTATATCCCAAACTGCCTAAAACCATGGCTTTATCCTTAGAAACATCGTCACATAAAGCTAACTTCTTACTTGGCTTATCACGGGTGCTTCCTGAACAACTTCCGGCTGCGTCACAGGGGGCGGTGTGCCTTCCCGTGGGCCCTCTCCCTGTAGAGCTTGACGACCCACAGGCAGCCCACGGGTGTCGTATTTGATTGAGTCGCTTACCTTCAGGATGTGCCTGCGGGAGAGTAGCCACCGTTTGTTGAAGCTACACGAACACTGCGGGTTAGTGCTCATCTTAACTCTAGCCGAGTTTGACCGCCTACACTGAACCACCAAGCAACAGTCTATGGCGGCCACTGCAGTGACCACATGTGTACGAAAGTGCTCCTCAAAAGCGGAACGCACGTACAAACTAAGCCGGCTAAGGAAACCAGTATACTTCTCAATTCCTTCGCTAGCCTGAAAAGAGCCCACCATCAGCTTACCCAGTCTACGGCGCGTACTCTTATCCAAGTTGCCCGTGCGCTTTATAATGCGGGAGAATACATCAACTAACGGCGACCTGTTAGATAGTCCCACTTTCAAATACCTGTTTCCTATCTCCACCCTATTGTTAGCGAATACTCCTGGATTGACGGCAGATCTGACAGCGTAACCAGCCTGCATATTCTCAAAGGGTAACTAAGCCCGATCAAGATAGTGCCTCGAAGCAACACGTCGACGGGCTATGGTCACCCTAAACCGATCAAACTGTTCCTTTGTGGAGGACTAAACCAAACATCGCATCCAACGACTTAAAGCCGGTTTTTCACCTAATGACAAACCACTGAACTGAAAACAATGCCGCCTTACCTCTTGCAGGACATGAAATTGGCAAAAGATGGCTGCGCAGCTAGGATGATGCTCCCTGAGGGCATTATACAGCACCAAACTCCTGTCCACTACTGTTGTCCTGGCATTTACATAGCCGGATAAACGGTCCCTTATTTCCCTGATGGCATGCTGATAACTTGCGCCACTCTCTTTCGGAAGAATGGCATAAAAAATAGATCTACCTTACCCGCTTTTGTCTATAAGCATTGAGTGCTACAAATGTAGCCTCCACAGTTTAGCTGATGGGTTGCATCAGCTAGCAACACTCCGCCAAACGTGTCCATCGGGGGAACAACCTTTCTTGGAATGATGAATGTGTATCGCGCAAGTGAATACCGGCAAAGCAGGTGCAAGGGACCCCTACCACTAACGGCTTCGCCTGCAGTGCGTCTGTTCGGCTGTCTAAGCCAGCAGCCTTCGTTCTGATGGACTGCTAGTCCGAAACCGTAAATAACCTGTTAAACTTCTCCCGAGCATTCGAGCAGATTTACTGCCAGCTGCAGAACGTCTTCATCAACTCGCCGACCTGTGACTCCTGATCAGGAGCCAGACGTCTGTTCTTAAGGTACAGCTGGTCGTTAAACAAGTAAAACCTATGGTCACGTCTCAAACAGTAAGATACAACCTTGTACCGGGTCCCAGCAGCCCGGACCGTGATAAACGCCGGGCAATGGATATTCTTGTATCTAGAATGTCTTTGAGCAATTCAGTAAGAGTACTTACCTAATCACGGACCGCTGAGGGCATCTGTAATGCGCAAAACAACGTCACCCTATAATACGGAAACGACTTCAGGAATGCGGCTGGGAGGGTAGGAACCCAATTTTCTGCAATAAAGCTTGCTTCAGTGTAGAAAGACGTCAAACTTTTCCTTTGGAATACAAGAAAATCCTCCTCAAAAGTTTCGTAACAGGAGTAAGTTCTACAAACAGTCCGACAGAAAAGTTTGGTATCATCGGCCGCTGCATCAAAGGTCGCAGCGGAACCAGTGAAGGCAGCCATGACAGCCAGCGAAGAAGAACGGGTACAACCTTGGACGGAGTTACTTATATACTGCTTTGGACCTGGCTAAAAACATCCGATCAACATTCCTAATCAGTTCTTATTTTTTCTGGGACAGAAACCATCATTTAAACCCGTTTTCCAAAATAAGCATCCGTAGCGGCAGTATGACAACATTTCGGGGGACCGCAGATGAATTACACAAGTGGACACACCGCCCAGTGGTGAGTGGAGTGGGCTCCGCGGTCGAGATACGTAATGAAGTAAAGCGGGGGGTGAAGTAAAAACTCGCAGTATTTTGGAAGGCGTCCATGTAAATTCGTAGGGACGGGTAAACTGACAAAACCTTTGAAAAAGCATTGACGAAAAATTAAAGAATTCTTGGTGATGACGGACGATCACGTGAACCAATAACTCAAATGACCCGGAAAATAGCAGAAATATAATACCGAAGGAGTTGTGATGTCCTCTGAGGAGAGGAATTGCGTAAATGAAACAGAGTCCGGTTTACCTCCGAATAAGTACTCACTATTCGTCAAGAGGTTGTGGAGGACGCCCTCATAAAGGGGTGTATGTACATTCCAAAGCCTGGAAACTTGGTGGAGCAGAGCGGCGAAAATTGGCCAATGAATGAGATACGGTTTCAATGAAGGGTTTCGTTTTAGGTTAATCGGTGAAAACAAGTCGACAACAGGGTGTACATAGGAGTTGATATACGATGATCTTATGAGGCCAAATGGAGGTTTTGCATACACAATACTGGCAAAATATGTGGACGGTCGTTTAACGGGATACGCTGATGAGAGTCTGGTATGGGTCATTTGGGAAACAACCGGAAGGCGAATGGGTACGTTGAGGAAAGTCCAACCTGAGACTTTGAGGGGGGGCAAACAGACTGACGGAAGCCTCAATTATGGGTAGTTGATTTTCAGCTAAAGATGTAGAAAAAGCACTCATTGGATTTTGGTGAAGCTGGCCGACCATGATATCTTGGTGGAACAGCGGCAGTGGTTCACAGGTGAGTGAAATGTGATACAATTACGGATTTGGCTCGGTTCGTTGGCGAATAGCATGGGAGCATCTAAAGCTGGTAACAAAGTGGACGCGGGAGGTGGACATATAGAGGACCGACACAGTCATATAAAGGTAGTTCATGTGAACGGCTTTCATGGAGTGCAGTTGATTGCATGGCTGGATATGCTGAAGTCTGACATGGAAAGCTGAGGGGGCAATCAAACTATTTATGTCCTGCATGGTGGATGCTTAATTGCCAATGCAACTGTCTTGAAGTGCAAGTGGCTGAATGGGAGGAGATGCTGCGAGGGGATGCAACTGAACAAAGAGCTGGGGGCACGCCGTTGAAGCTCTGAAAGGAGGACCATTTCGTGGTTTGTGGTATTGTTGGAAGGTGAGAAACGAATTTTTTAATGATGATTCTGTTTAGATGAACGGGATGCTGACATACAAATTTTCCAGTGGATGAATGGTCTCTTCAGTAGCATTTCAGGAATTCTGATGTTCATAGTAGAGATATCTGAACGGTGATGCAAATTCACGATTCAGGGTACAATATCCAGTAACTGGACGAGGTAGAATGAGGATAAACATGGGATCAGTTCAGACAGATAAAAGACAAGTCCATGGAGATAAATTTCAGTGGTAGGAAATGGTAGGGTATATTTCTGAGCCGTGCGAATATGCGTGCATATTTTGATTTGTAGCTTAACCGGGTGTGTGGTAAACCTTGTTCAGGAACGTTGGAAGAGGCAGTGGATGGCAGCAATAAGATGCAGGGGACGTTGTTATTCAATCCACAACTGGTGCCAGTGGGTGAGGCTGGCCGTGTACTGGAAATTTAACTTAAAGACCACTTCTGGTGACTGGAGGTGCCATACACCGGCCTAGTTGCACCCGCACATCGTTGCAGACGACCCACAAGCCCAATGTGGTCCAGCCAAAGCAGGGATCTGACCGCTCTTCGCTTCGTTGGGACTGACATACGTTTTCTTGGTAGGGCCAAACGACCCTCAGTATCAGCTGGTCCGCGACCAGGCACCAGGGGATCCCGGAACGTTACCAGGGGAGCATTGGTCGAGTAGCGTTTGAATAGCCGACGGCCAGGTAGATGCATAGGCCAGGTGACCAGTGTGGCCTCCAGAGTGTAAGGAGACATCGAGAGAGAGAGGTAAGCACGAATGAGGGTCTGTAAATAGAGAAAAAGTACAGGAGCGCAGTCTGGGATGATCCCAGCTTAGGCTAGATCGGAATCGATACAAAGGGGAAAAATTTATCGACAGTGACTCTCTAGGACTAGCTTTTTGATTGAGGAAGGCAGAAAAACTAAGAATGTTTACTCACTTTTATCTGCCATAGACCGCCGATGTTTGCACGATTCAAAAGTCAAGACCCATTTCATAGGCTCGGTCATCGGGTACGTCTACATTAAGGAGCTGTAAGGTTTAGGTAACCGTGAGAAATTTATCCAACACACTTCCAAACGGATGGCTGGAAGTAGAACTGCGTACGTCGAACGGTAATTTATTCCACAAGGTAGAGTATACTGTGATGACGAAGTGTGCATGTAAGCTGGCGTTGGTAATAGGGGTTGAGGGGATGGGAATTCTAGAGCATAGATGGTAGCTAGAAACGGACGCAAAGTGTAATGGGTTAGAAGTATATGTAAAGCTGTGAAGGATGGTATACAAAAAATAAGGTTCAGTTCCATACGGCGAAGCCATAAAGGGTCCAGTTTAAAAAATAAGCAGCTTTCTTTATAGGTAAGGGGTGAGCTTCACCCAGGCAGTCGCTTAGTAAAACTACGTTAAAATGATTCGATACCAATTTAGCCTGATTTGCGCATACTAGGAGAGATCAGCGGGCGGTATTCTAATAGAGGCCTGGCATGATACTTATAAAGGAATAGAAGGTAGTCTCGAGGTCGGAAGGAGCGAAGTATTAGCCCTAGGCACTTACTGGCCTTAGCAGATTGGGAGACCGAATATTCTGAGAAATTAAATGTGCAGGAATAGCTTAAGTCAGGGTCCCGAACGAATCGCACGCTAGCAATGGTTGAACCACAAACAGCTAAGTATCCTAGAGGTATCTTGTATTTATATATAGGTACCTCACATATATGTCAGCAGAACTGTTCATCTGCCAAGTTCACCATCATCTATAGAGTGTAGATATGCCTTCAGAGATGTTTAAGATAGCCCATGCAATGAATTCAGGCTTGCATGATTAGATAATCTTAATGTCATCAGCAAAAGGAAACGGAGTGCCATGGCTCACTGAGAGGAATATGTCGCTTTTACACATAAGGAACAACAGAATGCCGAGGAGGCTACACCATATAACACCGCCTATAGCTGGCTTAGGCCTGGAGCAGTTTCCATTCATTGAGACAACCTGGCAGCGAGAAGACAGGTAAGAATCGATCCAAGGTAGTAGTGGGTCAGTGATGCCAAAGGACGGGACTTTGGCCAGAATGGGTCTAGCACGCTGTAAAATGCCCTTGACATATCCAAGAAAAGTGCTGTGAGAACCATTCCATTGTCTGCTATTTCAGTGCTGAGATTCAACAAATCAGGTTGGCTGGTTGTGCAAGATCTTGACCGGAGGAAACCGTAATGTTGCGGATTAATACTGTCCAGTTGAAAGAGGTGCTTCACAATGCGTTCTTTTACGATTTTTTCCGTTGGCAGAGAGAAAGAACAGGTGTGTGGTTATTGGGACGGTAGTTTGTTGCCTCATATAGTGGACCTCTCTTATGGTGTGGGATTATTACTGAGTACTTCCGGTTTGTCGGCTTCAGGCCGGAGTTCACTGATAGGGTAAATAGACTGAATAGTGGGTAAAGTAAGTCAGGTCCGCATTTACCGATTGCAGCGGGCTGTAAATCTTCAGATCCCGGGTGAGCTGATGGCTTGAAAGAGGTCAATATTTGGGAGATAACTGAGACGTCAAATTCCACTGTGAATAGTGTTGAAGCGGTAACCGGGGGAAGAGGCTGAGGGTCAACATTTCCAATGAAGGCCAAAGTTGAGACAAAGGATGAGTTAAAGGCTTCGGCAAGCCTTTGGATGGTAGAAGTGCGGCTAATAAGTTGAATAAGGGTTGCAAAGTGGTGTGTAGTTTTATGAAATTTTTGAAGTTTGGCATAATTTGTTCGCAGAGGGGTGGTACAGGATTTCCTGTTATCCCGCTGCTAGGGGGGTGGGTAATCCTATCAAAACGTCTATAGAAATGTGCATGGAAAACATCGGTGGTTTGTTGTGGATAACGAGGAAAAACAACTCACTACAATTAGCTTGTGGAGTGTGACTTCAGGGCAGGCTGTGGGTGAGCGGGAATGCGGTGGTTAACCGTATTGTGATGGCTACCGGGAAACATTTGGGAGATTGGGGCAAACATGTGAGGGACGCAATGGGTGAGAATGAGATCTCAAGTGCTGTTTTCCCCCGCAGGAGGACGGACTTGCCCTGCCCACCCTCCTACAGTAATACTAGTTACAAATGGCAGAAGGTTAGCGGATGCAGATAAAGATGGCCAAGCTTCGTTAGGCAGGTTAAAGTCACCAGCGATAACCTCTACATTTAAGGGCGGTGAGGGCAGCTATTGGAATGCATCAATGAGGGGTGGAAGTTCTGAGAAGTTTTGCTTGATGGACGGTAAACACATCCAGCATGAAGTTGAGAGCCAGGAATGTGGACAGTTAGCCATAGTGAATCGGGAATAGAGTCTAGTAGAGAGTGATGAAGTTTTGTCGTAATAAAGGTCTGCTGGACGAATGCAAAGCAACCTCCGCCGCACCCAGTTTTCCTGTTCACCCTGCAGACATTTTGGGCTACGAGAGAAATCTGGTCCGTTGGAGTGTAATCCGTTAACCAAGTTTCAGTATTCAAAATTAAATCATAAGTAGAACTACTGGCCAGATATCGTAAGTGCCGAACTTTGTTTATGACGGATCGGCTATTAAAAGTACCAGCGAGATTCTGTTATTAGTAGTTGGTTTTGGGGAATTCGGTTGGTCTAGTAGGATTTGTGGTGCGGAATAGTCTAGATTCGTGGTCTGGCTAGAAGGTCCACATGCGGGTAGCAAATCAGCCCCGAGAGCTGGAGGTTTTGGTCTGTAAGCTGTTTTGTAGTATGGTGCGCTATTGGAAAAACAAAGGCTGGTGGCGCTATGGTGTCGGGCGGCGCTAGGGTCCGACGTAGATAAACCCTTTAAGAAGTGAGACATAGCTGGAGCGTCTGGGTAAATGACACTTCCGTTTGTCCAAGGAGGGTTAAAGATGCAAGACCGCATAAAAATACAGTCCGTTACCAGCCCCGGTCCGGGATGTAGATTTTTATGCAAAGGTAGAGGTACTGAATGGGCAACCGGCAACTTTGACATGTGACGGTGGTGAAATGTGCCTAAGGAAACAATGACCATTATTTGGAGCACTATTATCATAGGGATTCAGAGGGTTTGTCCATTGAAGAGGGGTCTAAGAAATGGTAGGGGCACGCCATACATTGTCCGGGGTTAGTTTGGCTTTGGTGTATTCGACAGGGTCTCCAAAGTGAAACAGGTTCGTAGGCTTTTAAGGGTTGCAGGCTCGTTAGTCAGCGGGAGCTGAGGCGAGGTGTTGTGTTGTAGCTATAGGCCCGATGCCCGCCTGAACACCACAGCTGGCATTCGAATGGGGAGGTTTGTAAAGTGGGGTGATGAACTGGCAGCTGACTTGGGGAAGGGGCGTTAGCTGTTGGTAGTGGCCAGAGGGTTAGTTGGTTGCATGCCTGTTGAACAGTGCTTACAGGGCTTGGTCACCATAGTTCCAAGTACATGCGGCGGCTGTATCGTTTCAGTCATATCTTGAGGCCTCCAGGTGGGCGTACTAGGCTGCAGAAGTGAAGCTACCGGTAGATCAGCTGTCTTGTGACTAAACGGGGAGGAAGAATTCCTGGGTAAATTATAAAGGATCCTGAAAATGTGGGATCGCGGGTTTATTGAGGTTCAATTTTGCTATTTATTCTGGCGGACGTAGTACGTGGGGAGGCAAGACGCCGACATTTATCTGGTGGTTGAGTCAGTGACACACACGGAGACCTGCTTCAGTCTACTGTCACCGCTGGCTTCTTGTGCACCGATGGTAATGCCACTGCATTTTTTACCACAGATTTGCTGCCCTGGGCTTTTGCCACAGTTAACATTTACCTGATGGGTTTCACATGGACGTTTTGTGATGGCCTTTTCAGCTTGTTGGAGAAAGACTGTACCGCACCCTGGAATAAATTGCATGAAACTTGCGTGGGATCCTGGGGACTAGACTTTTGAAGGTCCACTGATGCCGAGGAGGCCACAGGGGTGGTATTCGTTCTGGCTGAAGTCCTGTTCACAGGAGTATGCCGTGATGCATCTACGGGTCCTGTTGGGTCAGGGCTATTGGAAGGAGCTGGTTTGCTTTTCTGCATGCGGAACATCTCTTTTTGTAAAGGAGATTTATTGGTGTGTATTTTGATGATCTTAAATGGCTTAGCTGCAGCAATTCTTTGACAGTTACTAATGAACTCAACGGCTGGTTATTGGTTGGGAAGCCTAAACAACAGAGGGCAGGGGTATCGTGTTAACCGTTCCCGCAGCCTAGTAAAGTGGTGCATGTGGTGAGCCATGTTGCGTACTTTCAGCTTCATAGCTTCAACATACTGTGTTGGTGGTTTGTCAGGGGCATTAACCACTATAGCACGGTTAGCATTTGTTATCCTCCTGTGAGTTAACGAGGCGATTGCATCTGTATAACGACTGGCTTTGGACAAGATTTTGGTGCCAGCTTGATTTATTGGTTCGGCAATGGTTGTCAGTGGGGAAACCTTTGATAAAGCACTCTCAATCGACTGCTATTTATCATATAAGTCGTTTATCTTTTGTTCCAAACCACTAAATTTATTTTTGGCCCTGCTGTATATATTGACAAGTGAAGAAGAACATGCACTGAGAGCTGCCGTCATGTCAGCCTTTGTGTTTCTTTTCACTCTGTAGGCCCGAATGGTTCGTTTTGGACCAGGTGGACAGTAACGTTTGAATACGGACTTGGACATTCCTTTGGGAGGGAGTGGATGTTATATCTGACCCGTGTAGAGGTTTTTTCGGACTGCTACAACTCAGAAAGAAAGGTATGTAGACAGATCACCGAGTCAATCCGTCAATAAGTATAGTTGCTCGGGTCGATCAAGGCTGATGTGCTTGACGTGCGACTGCGTGTAAGGAGGGTGACTGAGGGCTAGGGGGCTCGGATTTCAAAGTAGGCCGAAAAATCAGTGATAGCTCCAGGAGAAGTCTCGTTGGATTTCGGGTGTCGGAAAGAATATTGGATTTCTCTGAGTATCTAGACCGAGCTTTACAATAGAAGGGCTAAACCAAGCATTGAATAACCAGTAAGGCCGGGGGGTAACAACTCACAGCGAGGCACGGGTAGATACCTAAATGACGTGATCCAGCCGAGAATCAGTATAGGCTTTATAGACAGGGTCTCTAAGGGTGAGTTTAGGTAGGTTTGAACCGAAAGTTCTTGGAATAGGCTTATGTTGTTATTTCGCGATAACAGGGTACGAATTCACGGTGGGGTGCCGCAGCCAACAGCTCTGAAAATACAACGCTTCAATGTGGATAAGAATCCCTGCTAGAAATGGCAAGAAATCGAGCCTAAATGGTGAAAAAACCGAAAAAATGGGACGGCCTGATCTTCGCGTTTAGATGATCTTGAGTCAGTCCTGATGGTTTTTAGTGAGTAAGTGTGCAAAGCCGTCAAAGCTGGTTGCCCGCCAGTGAAAAAACTGGTTTAGGTTGTCAGAAAATAGGCTAGGCATGCCAAAACCTTCACTTGCCTACAGGCGGCGGGGTGAGAGTGGCCTCCATTCTCCGCACACCCATTCTTGTAGCAGATGAATGGATTCTTGACAGAAACTACCTTATTTACAGAATAAATTCAAGGAGCGGGAGGAAAATAAAACTAAAATGAGTGCATTAGAGAGGGTCCTAGGCTGCTGGACACGGAAAAAATGATAAAAGAACCTGGTAAATTGACAGCCCTATTTGTTTTCTTAAGTAATGATAGCAGCAAAATCGTGCTAATATTTGGGTATGACGGAAACGGTGGCCACGAATAGTACGGGCCTTCTTAAGACCCAACCGCGAAGCTTGCTTTCAACCGGGGCTTCGTTGTCTGTGGGATCCTTATCCGCTGATGATGGGGGCTCGGGGGCGGGTATGGTGGCAGGACATCGTTGGGCTGGGTCCAATGGCGTCTCCACTTCCACGAGAGCCTGTGCAATCTATCTATTGTAACCATTTCCTGTCCTCTCCTAAGTTCGATGGTGTACCACTTTTCTTTCTGCCCTAGAACTCGGTTTGAGTCTGATTAAGGAGCCTGAAGCGAATGTCGTATACTGTCCCTATGCAAAAGGACGAGTGTGCAAGCGAAGAGCTCCTTGGGCAGGTACACTGGTATGCTCAGTCTTCCTGTCGGTGCTGCGTACAGGCCACGCACATGCTGAGTTAGGCGTTGGGTGTGGTCAGAACAATTAAACGTCTGCAAAGATTTTGGACTAATCAGCTCCTGCAGCAGCCGACGCGGACACCGAAGTAATAACTCGTTCGGCTCTGAATGGAGGCGAACGTTTGCTGAACTGTGAGGGCCTAACAAGACAGAAGGAACAGTCTCGTGCCGCATGGGTTCGAATGAACTCTCAAAGCTGCTTTGAGCTCTTTATGGAAACATACACTCAAATAGTTAGCATCTGGACGATGCGTGGTACTTCTCACTTGTTTACATCCTAATACATTCATCAGAGAAGCAAACCATCCTTGAAAGTGGGTTCACCCGCCGGTGGTCACCAAAGAGGGGCTTCCAAACGGGGCTACCCATAGCTCTGGAAAAGCAAGTGCGATGTTTTTGGATGAGCAATCGCTTGAGTGTATCGCCTCCGCCCACCCCAAACCACGGTCGACGCATTTCAGCAAGTAAGTGAATCCCCTAGGAGGAGGCAAAGAACCTAGTAGATCGAAATGCATATGGGGAAACCGTGCACCGAGGGTAGTGAAAGCGCTGAGAGGACTTTTCGCGTACCTGTGTGCTTTGGACCGCTGACATTCTAGGTAATAATTGCCCGCTTACTTATATTCTTGTTTATTTTTGTCTCACGAAACACAGTTACGAGTTTGACCGAGGCTCTTACGGAAGGGCGTGGTAAACCGTGCAGCGTTTTAAAGACGCCATTCCTAAAAGCAAATGGTACCGGTGGGCGGGGAGTATTTTGCTACACCTCGCACAAGATTGTGCACTCGGATAGAGTGAGTGGCACTGATTCCAGTTGGTGAGAGTTGCTGTGACCTGGCTGCTTGGCTTTTAGATCATGTGCTTGCGCTGAGGCAACGGCTGTTAAGTAAACACCACTGGTTGGCGTGATAAGCTGGAAGCTAGATACAGCATCTTCTACAGGGATTAGCTCACCTAGGATCTTCCATGTATCCTCTGTGAACGGAGTAGTATAATCTAGGTGACGGGGTTCCCTGGGCGCGCACCAGTCTTTAGTCAGCGGCGCAGAGAAGGTGACTGGCTTGTGGTCCATGAAGGCGGTGAATCGTTCGCCCTTCAGCGTGTGCCGGAAAAGAAGGATAGCCAAGCAAACTGCGAGAAGTTCCCCGCCAAATTTACAGTTCCTGCTTTCGGCCGGCCGCAGACGTCTGTGAAAGACCGCTATAGGTTGCACCTTGTCTTGTGTTTGCTGCTGTTAAACAGCATCAACAGCTAAGTTTAAATCATCGGTTAATAGTGTAATGTGGGTGTTTAATAGGAGACGAGCAAAGGTGGCCATGTTGGAGATAGCTAGCTCAGGTTCGATGAAAGCAGAATGGGCAGTCCCGGGAAATTCGAGTGTTTTGATCCTACCGAGCAGTGAGCCTGTGATATGTTGCATCAACTTGGGAGTAAAACTTCTGCAGATGATCAAACCATCGAATCGCAGAAGCCTTTTGGAGGAGCAAGGTTCGGGATATTCGAGAATCCCCTCCACCTTGTCTTTCACTGGCGAAACGCCTGAGGCTGATGTTTCGTGACCAAGGAGAGCAATATTTTTTGACGGAATGAACAATTTGCAACTTTGGTAGTGGCCTCATGTTGAGACAAGAGTTTGAAAAATGGTTTTAGAGAAACATTGTGGTCGTCAGTGATTGCGTCGATGGATAAGATGTCATTTAGTTAGGTGTAAACGCATTCTCAACCCTGGCAGACCCGATCCATAAATTTCTTGAATGTTTGTGCCGTACTGCAGGGACCAAACGACATTCAGAGAAAGTCGAATAGGCCAGAGGGTGTGATTGCGGCTGTCTTTGGTACTTCACTAGGATTACCGCATATCTGACTGCGTGCATCAACCAAATCTATGCTGCTGAAAATCTTGAAACCACTTCACTTTGTAGTGACTTCGTGGATATGTGCGACTGGGTAGCATTCGGGCTTGGTGTCATCGCCTAGTGCCCGATGATAGCTACGAGGTGGCCAATCGTCAACAGGCTTTTTGATGCGATATTCTGTGGAAAATCTTACGGGCTTGAACGTAGCCTGATAACACTAAGCTACTCCATGTGTTAAAGCCTGGCTTTGGCTGTTTCTGGTTTGTCGGGTACTGAGGGCCTGGTTTCAGTGAACCGGTGGGCCATCGGTGACTACATGGTGTAGTACTTCAGTCGACACCCGTGGTAGCGCGTTAGCATAAGACTCTTCACGGAGATTCTGGTAACGGCCAGTAGCGACCGGAGGGATGAAGACTGAGCAGGGTGATGGTGGCATCGACAGTGTGCCGCTAGCTGAGAAGTCGGCCTTCTAATCCACAAAGCAAACCCGGACAAATCAACCATGAGGTTGAAGCGCCAAAAAAGATCATTGTCAACGACTGAGCGTGGGAGTTCATCAATAACAAATACCAGTTGTAGACTGCGGCGTAAACCAAGGTTCAGCTTTAGGGAAAGCTCGTTTTAGTTCCTTATGGGCTTCCTTTAGGCTGCTGCCAACCGGATGTTGGGTTGGCCGAGGCGGTCTGTGGAGCGAGATTGAATAGTGCTTACCTATGGGCCGTTTTCTACTAAGAGGGATGTTCCGGACATTCTGTTGGCTATAAAAAACTAGTCGACTGTGGGCAGAAAAGCCTGTCACGGTTGCCGTCCGCACCGGTGAGTTGATGCGTTGCCCTGGAGCTCAGGCTGATACGCTCAAGGCTTGGTGAACTATTTGCCCTATCAACGTGTATGCGGTAGCACGAGCATATGCCGGGGTTTTTAGGATTACGCTTTCCTGAAAGGTTGGAGCTGCTTGCTTTGAAAGATACGAGAGTTGATCGCGATGCCTTTAGCTCGTTACCCTGGGAGGATAGTAAATCCGACTGCCCAGCTCAACCCTCCGTGGCTTTAACTTGGTCTACTTCAGAGTCCTTGGCTACGGGCTGTACGGAGGGTAAGACATGTGCTTGTACCCAGTCAGCGGTTTCCGCTTATTCATCTAACTTTGATTTATTCCCAAAAGACAACTTATATGGCTTGAATGTTGTTGGTACGCTCTTGCATCCAAAGCATGCGTACCACTGCATCTCCCAATAAGAGGGTAGAGACCCGTCAGCGAATAAAACGGAGAAGTTATATCGGTGATTGGATGCCGTGACCATCAAGCTTCAAGCTAAATCCCAGTCGTTTTAGCTAATCCTGTGTTGAAATACCAAATCGTCTCCGTGGGGCGCCTCACAACCCATTGTAGGGACTGTCTTCCGGTGGGTTGCATATGGTATCCCCCACCACGGCAGCCACGGCCGGTGGCAAATGCCCCACCAGATACGTAAACTTGGTAGACCGGCTGATCATGCGGGTCCTCTGAAAACGTGCTTTCACTTGAATCAGATAGAACTCTGGATCCGCTAGTGAGAACTCGGGAATCCTCAAGTGTGTTAGGGCTAGGCCGGACGGTCCTACCTCTACCACACCCTAAAAGTCTAATACTGGTGTTCCTTGCAAATCAACCACTTCAGCCGTAAATTTAGCTTAAGTCGATATGAAATTATTTTGTCATCGGATTAATCGATAGGATTCTGATGCACCTTAACCAAATGAATCTTGAAAAACATCAGAAGAGAACAATGGAACGGACTCACGTCAATGACGAAAAAGTCAGCCAGAAATCAAAAAACGGCGCCTGCTTCCTGAGAACACACCGGGCTCACCAACGTAGCAAGCAGGGCTAACGAGACGGAACGACGTACACATGTGGTAAATAACTACAGCCATGAATCGAATGACGCTCCGCTAATAGTCAGAAAAACCGAAGTCGAGCCACAGAAGTGTTTATACAAACCTGCATGGCAAGGAGTACAGCAATGGAAGCGATGAGGGAGGACTCCTGGCGATCGAGCCAGGAGCAGCTTGGTTCGGCGTGTCTAAACACTGGAAAAGAGTTTGCTATATCTGTGTGGTAGCATTCAACCCAGGCTTTAGTTTACTATCCAGCCTATCAGGAACCAATGTCCAACACCAGCCAGCAGCATTAGACCTGTAAACGTCCCAGGTCTGCGCTTGTCATGTATCCCTCAGACCAGCTACAAAAACTACTGCTTGGGTTCCCTACCATCCTAATTACCTTCTTGTGGGCCACAATCACTACTGTGGCCCCGACCTGGATAAAATGACGAAGCTTCGGACGACAGGCTCGATAAAACGGACAAAAAATGTACGTATGGGAAACCGTTCGTATTCTCCATTCACACTTGACCATCCTCCAGCACCTTTGCAAAAGGCAGCGTTTTCCACTTCCTGGCACCCAGCTTACTCCTGAGATTACGGCTCGACCTAATAATTACCTGTTGCAAACAAACACACTGCACTAGCCGGTAGCGTTGGACCTGTAAATATCTCAGGACTACACTCTGTTGGGCAATTGTGCCATTGATTATTCTGTTTGCTCCTGAATGGAGTGAGAGCTTACTGAGCTTTCCATATACTTATGTCAACCAAGCCCCTTCCTTTCTGCTATCACGTCCCGCCTACGCTAATCGGTCGGTAAATTGTTTACAGCAATCCTCAGTTAGAACGTCTTCCACACTGTTGCTCTCTCTCTGCCTATTTTAGATCTTGCTGGGTACTGTTCCATCGAATACAAAGCCTTAATATAAATATTAAGGACACCACGGCTTCTTTGAGCTGGCCGACTGTGCCAAGTCACCTCTCATAGTTGATGGCAAAGGAGAGCAATGTGACTCGTGTCGGCTGAGGCGTTAATGGAGCCCTTTGTTCGCTAACTGACTTGATTGCAAGCTAACCAGTTGGCATGAAGCTCTCTCCATAGCTTTACATCGGACCCGTTGGAGTTCCTCACTGTCTTCCCCTATTGATTCCTAAATACAAGCCTGCGCAACGATAGATCACACGTAGGCTTTTATGCACTAGCGACAAATGTTCATCTTTCCCAACCGACATGGCTCGCCAGGTTGCGCCGTAAGCTTCACCCAATGATGGATAGTCCTACTGTCGTGACAACACATCCCCCAATCTGACTGAGGACTAAGCCCACAAGGTGATATGCATCACCGATGGCAGTCACCGTCTGACACGTTATATCTGGAGAAAACCTCACTTTGCCATTTTCGAGTGACCAAAACCCACCCAACGGAACCTATCTCGGTAACGAGTTGGCGACGCCCTTCCTCCTAACGCATCTTCGTACGGTAGAAGAGCCAACCCAAGATACTGTAGGCTATTCCCACCAGTAGTGACCAGTATGGATTCAATGAAGCCCCAGGAGATTGGATGAAATAGTATAGTTATCATTTTACCGGAGTAGTCAGGCCTAAGTCCGGACGAACACCTTCACCGTCCTCTCTATCTTATTATTTTTCCTCCTCGACGGCATTCCGCTCAGTGGCTCATTCTTTATCTTTGGATCCATCCTTCCCCCACCAGCTGCGGATTCTCACCACTGGATGATGTCCATTATTCCTGGTAACCATCTTACCTTGCTCATGGGATCTTGATCCTTTCCATATTCATAAATATTCTCTAGCGTACCATCTTCCAGTTTTTCCTGTTTACCTCGTCCAATGAACCCGAAACGGCGTCTTCCATCACTTCTGCATTATCCCCGCCTATAAAGTATCTTCTGTGTCCCAAGACAGCGTTCGTTTCAACAATTTCCCATCTTGCCGGTTCTCTGCTGTCCCCCGTGATTGAATCGCACCTGACTAGTATTTACCGCACGAACGGTTTTCACTACATTTCATTTCAAGGTGTACCAGCATTATTGTCTTGTTGCTAAAGTGGCCGATTCCCTTTGAAATGTTAAATTTTCTATCCCAGTGAGTAATACCGTACACCCAGACTATACACTTGTGGGTGCGTCTCGGTGGCGGTCCAGAAATATACCGTTGTTATTAATATCGTTACTTAGTGACTCTTCTCTGGCTGGTGGTCTGCTCCATGGCTTGAAGTCTCCAACGGAAGGTTCAGCTGCCTTCGTCAAGCTGTCATTGAGAACACTCAGCTATGAGGTAGCCCTCAAGCAGATGAATTGCTTGTCAGACCTTGACCCACGGCAGACCACGGAACGGATTACTGGCATCCTACCCGAATTTCTCCAGGATTTACTGACTGGAACCGTCGGTGACATTTTGAGGATAGGAAACGAACCAGGGTTCTGAAATCTGCAGTACTGAGTGTCCGATGAGGCGCGGATTGCTGGAAGTGGGTTTGATAAACTGGCTGCCAAAAGCATGGTTCGAGCGCCTTCATGGGCACCCACTCGGGGGAATTATGTAAAAAACCACACACCGGAACGACTCTTTCCCGCCAATACGGAGTAATTTGATGCTGGTTGTAGCCGATGAATGCTTGGTATGTGCCGAAATACATGCACTTGGAGAATGTCCTTTTTTATCTTGTACTATACCCGGCCGTAGGGCATTTCTCCAAAAAATCAAGGCTTCTTTCATGTCTCAAGTGTGGGAATCCGTCTGGAAACTGTCTTCCTCCCAAGCCGCATTGGACACTAGGTTTTCTGAAAATGCATCACTCCATACTGCATAGAGCACAGAAGCGATCGACAGAAGGAGCCATGCGGGTTTCAAAAAAAGGACTTCATCTGAATAAGCTGAGTATCGGTGATGGAGAACAACCTGACCTGTGGGCCAATGATTGTGCGAACACTTTTAGGCTGGAGTTTATGGTCATTTCGGTTGTGATTCTGGTACGATTCGATGGACCGAAAGGCTCTTCGGGAATCTAGGCTGTAACAGGTAGCGAGGCTAATATGACTTTGTTGCAAAACATTCCGGAGCTAGTGCGCCTGGAAGCGTCGCCTACCTCGCTTTTGCTTTCGACCGCGAATGGGACCACCACTTAAAATTCGGGAATGGGGGAACTGTCACCAAACTCATCGTTAGGAAGTCATTGTGTGAATCTAGAACATGTCTACCATGTCGATAAGCCACCAGTTCAAGCAGTTCAGTACTGCTCAAGTGCAGATGTTTTCTCTTGGCCTCAACCAAGTCGCGTAGAAAAGCAGAATGTAGAAGATTCAACACTGCAAACCCCAGTATATGCCGAGGTTCCAGGAGCATATTTAGAACAAGAGTAAAGGAGCTGAAGAAAAGCAGACCCATTTCGTACAGAGGCCCTAGGGGTGGATTAATTTTGGACCGAGAAATCAGGAGCCACCCCTCCTGACGACGGTTAACCATGATTGAAAGGAAGTGGATCCTTCGGTGGAACAGATCGATCGATCTTACAACATTGGTTTCTATAATCGGGATGCACTGAAAACCCTCCCTCGTTAGGAGATGAACGTGGTGATAATATAGTGATGAATGTCAAGAATTTGTTGGACTGTCACTAGGGAGTTGCTGTCCCACAATGGAATCCTGTGGCTGGACTTCCAAATGACCATATTGTAGCCGAAGAGGTTGGAAGGACTGAGAAAAGTTTTCCGAGTGATCCTGAATTCTTTGGTATATACCCTTGAACGATAAAGAAGGAAGTGCACAAGGGTCACTTCGGGCTATCGCTTGATAAGCAGTTAAAAAAAGATTATGAGCTTGAGTGGAGGCTGCCACATCACACGGTGGTAAACTCTTAAAAGCCCTACACGTTTGTGATAGCGTATGACCGTGCTGCTGCTTTCCGGGGACGCTCCTTGAATGATTACTTACTGCAGAGACCGGACACGACAGCACATATAGTTAGAATGTTTCTTCGCTTCTGAAGGGGGCCTGTCACATTGGCTGCGGACACTGAGGAAATGCGTAAGCAGGTTCGGGTGCCGGCAAGGGGCTCAGGAGCAATGAGGTTCCTCTGGTGGGAAAATGGTCAACTAGATGGTAATCCGGTTGGATGTCAAATGAATTCTCATCTGCTTGGTGCCACTTTCTCCCTATTTTGTGTAAATTTCACGTTACGTCGCACGGCAGACGGTTGGGGAAGACAGTTTGAGTATTGAGTCCACAAGGCCTGGCGTGATAAGGTCTATGCGGACGACTGTCTTGTGTCCCTTCGCACGCTGAGTGATGCAAGAGATTTTGCGACTCAGAGGAGTGAATTGTTATCACATGGTGATTTTTGGCCTCGTAACAGGGTGTGTAATCGTACGTGGGGCCAAATATTTTGCTGAAATCTGGGCTGGCTCGTCTCACTTTGGAAGTCAATGATTGCTCGCCGGCGCCGGAGAGGAGGTTGGGATTGTAGCGAAACTCCGTGGAGGACACTTTCCACTTTTTCCTTTTGATGAGCAAAGAACCTCAAACAAGTCGAGGCTTCCTCTCTACATTATCGCCGGTGTTCTACTCACTAGGTTTAGTTCCACCTTCTATTCTGCAAGACGAGCTGTTGTTGCGATCGCTATGCCACCTGAAGCTTGGTTGCAAGTACCCAAAAGGAGAAAACCCACTACGCTGCTGAAAGGAATTGTTTAGGAATATTGAATCACTTTGCTCACGGAAGATTCAGCCTTGAGTTCTTCGAGGTGACTAGCTGAACAAATGTGAACAAACTCTTTGTGGCCCTTCCGAGGTTAGCTATAGAGTGTTGGTGCACTCCAGGATGACTTCTGAGGACACAAACTCCCGTTGTACCAACTACTCCAAATAAAGTGTAGCTGCTCCGAAGACCTCAAAGATTCCTCTATTAGGGTCAGCAGCAGCAAGATCATCCGTTAGAGTCTCTCGGGCTCTCATAGAAGGGAATCAAATCGAATTTGGTAAGATTTACCACTGGATGAGATGTGCCACAGTTTTGCAACACCTAAAGGATACGGAAAGGAGATTCGGTACTTTGCAAACCGCTTGGCTGAAATCCGTGAATGGTCTTAACCTTTTCAGTAGCCTCACGTCAGACCAGAAGCTAAGCCTGCTGACCTGGCATCGGAGGACACAATTCAACCGAGCGGACTCAGTTGCTGGTTCGAAGGTCCTCACTTCTTCTTGAACGATAAAACACAAGGCCAGTCAGTCCCAAGGTTATTGCAAAACCACTTAGAGTAACGACCAGTCGTGGAAAATCCAAAAAAACACTGCGATTCCATGTTTCCCTAGCATCACTCACTAATTTACTCTTTTGACTTGCCTTATGAACTGTTTGCTTTTGCGGACCAAGGCTTGTTTGTTCGCGCCCAGCGCGCCGCTCTGTCATATCATTGTTCTGGACCTGCGTGAAGCACGCGCTCCTTTCTCGCAAACCGCAATTCGGTTCTCGTTTTCTGAGTCCCTGCGATTGCAAAATTGAGGTTCGTACCTGTTTCCTGTCATTGTTCATTTGATAATTTATTATCGCGGTATTTCCCGGATAATCGCCTTCTGATTTCGGGATCCGTTGCGAATTTGGCAAAGTATTGCTCAAAGGTGGCTTACACCTAGTATGGGGTCCAAGCGGCCTCCGAATAAAATTCTCATAATGTTGCGGACCACACGAAAGGACCCGCCGGCGGCTAACTACTCCAGTTGGTTTTACTTGTTCATTTCGGTATCCTGGCTATCTAGTTTTAACACATATTGCGGTTCTGATAGGCGGTCGCACTGATCTAGGATTGACAGCTGGGCCCTTGGAATGGTTCAGTACTGATAAAGCAAAGAAAGAGGTATTCTCAGCTTGCAAGCCAAGACTTACATGGAGAAGTAAAGTTATTACAGGACAGGAATGGTAACCTACGCACTGACAGATCTCCAACTAACCAGAAGCTGTTGGAACTCGACCAGCTATCAATAAACTGACCGATTTGTGTCGAAGGACGAATGAACTACTCTAGCCGGCTTCAGGGCATGAAATACCCTTTGATACTGCCCAAGGCTTACCAGGCTAAGGATTTATTGGTCCGATGGTACCACACAAATGAAGAGCACGCACGACCACCTCGCGTACGCACAGCATTTTGTAAATTTTCAATTGCACTGGGCGGAGCTACTATCGAGCCCGTGCTTGGAGGAAGATGGAAATGTCGAGTGCATCTGACAATCATAGGCAAAAGGGCGATAGCTCTTCTACCAGCCATCCGTGTCCAACAAGATTGGTTGCCCCTCAGCTACCCCGGGACAGAATATTTTTGTCCGTATTCGGTAAAGCTTGGTCGCAGCACTGATAAATGGTAGGGAAGCATCTTCACATGGCTCCAGATACGCGCGGTACATATAGAAGTTTCTTATTCTCTGAGCACAGACTTATTCATCATGGCATTACCGCGCTTCATGTCCAGGCGAGTCGCACGGCTAGAGGTTTTTAGTGATAAAGGCACGACACTTTCTGGAGCTCAGAGGGAATTAAAAAACCTAATAGAAAATGGTCTCGGGGTAAGGCTGCTAGTAGATTGTTGCGATGGGGTGTACAGTGGCGCCTCAATCCCCCTTATGTCAGTCACCGTGGTGTCATACGGGAGATCATGATGCATCCGGTTAAAAAACACTTCTCTCAATATGTGAAGAACCGCCGGCGTCTGACCAAACATAGTTGACGTTTCAAACGGAGCTTACGAGTGTGCTAAATAGACGACCGCTTCCACCTGCCACTAAGAACTGTCGCGACCCACCGGTGCTCACGCCAAATAACCTACTCATCCTGAGAGCAAATTTGCGAGATATTCCGTCGAGTTCTTTGGGTGACAAAGCAATCAGTCGGTGCTACAGACAAACGACCTTGCATCCGTGTTTTCGAAGAGATGGACAAAGGAATATCTTCCTTTTTTACAGCAGCCGCGGAACTAGGTAACTTAGGGAAGCAATTTCGGATCGGGCGATTTGGTGCTACTAACATTCGGGGGTTAGCAGTGCGGCCAGTGGCCGCTCGGAGTTGTTGGGGACAAGTCATCCTTAAACGACGGCATGGTGCAAACAGCAACAGTGTGAACTGGTGAAGGATCGGTGCTCAGTGACACCTGAAGGACTTGTCTTTTTGGAGGTGAACCGAATACGAGTGGTATAAGTTCAACTGCCAACCCTTCTCGAGTTGGGAGCGCGTCTTCAGATCTGCCGAACCCAGAGAAACCACTAAGTCGAACCACTTGTCTCAATAGAGGCTGCTATATATGATGATCCGTTTGGGGTACTGACGAACTGATGAGCGAGCCGGTGCATGGTGCCAAACACACCAAGCCGTGCACGAGAACAAATCCGTCAGATTTTGGTGGCCGTAGTAAATTAGTTCAAGGAACTCCTTTTAGTTTATTAACTTTCACAATACAAACAATATTACTTCATTTGTGTGAACTATTCTCACCGGAATTCCGGTTGTTCGCCTTGCTGAACCAAATTTTTGTAGCAAATCGGGCCCTCGCCGTTGCTTCGTGAGTTATTCGATGAGCTTGGACTTTGCTGTTACTGTATCTAGCAATCTCACTTGTTTCCTATCCTACGCTGTTTTTTAGCTATGGCAACTGACCTGTTGTTCGATTTTGGTTATTTAAAATTGCTCGATTTGTCGTGTATAGCCCAGTAGCCCTTTAGAATCCACTTCTTTTTGAATAGCGTTGAAACTGGTCGCGAGGTTTAGCTCAGACGTTTCACTGGCCGCAATTCACATCTTTTCTGAATGTAAACAGGTCCGAGCATGCCACCTTGACTTTAGCAAGGTGTTCAACTCCGCTGATCATCCCCCATTGCTGGGCAGGAATGAGACCTTCCGAGTAGGTAGAACGACTAGCTGGTGGCTGGTGGACTTCTCTTCCTGCAGAACATTCTACGTCAAGATAGGGGACAGACGCTGTAGCTTGATAAACGTCGCCAGCAGCTCGCCTCGAGGATCTGTTCTGGGGCCGATATTATCATTGTTTACCTAGGGCCTGGCATTTGCCCTCCGGTCTCTCGGTCTCATTTTCGAGATAACTCAGAGGTTTTATACTCTGGGGCAGAGGCGACTTGGATAGGTACGTAAGAACCGTCCCAGACGAAGCACACAGGCGGGACACGCGGCTAAACGCGGGAAATTTCCGCTTGTTGTCAAGGCCAACAGAAAGTCCAACTCTCGTCCAAACCAGGGGTCCTCCATAGTTGAAGCCGTTAGTGGGGCTGGAGAACTCGGGGTCTTTGTGACCAGTGATTTAAAATGGCCAGACTAGTAGGGCGCCGCTACACAAAAGGCTCACGGTGAACTCTGGACTGCTATTGGCATTACCACATCGAAATCCGGAGGTGTTCGCATCATTCCAGGTGAGTAAAGTAGAACCTTACCTAGAAGGTATCTTGCAGGCTTAGTCACCGTTCTATGAAATGATGCCGCCTACTTGGAGGAAGTTCAGCCTCTTGTAGCAGGCGTTGTTTAGGGACAGAGCTAAGATTACAAACAGAATGTTCTGTACCGACCAAACAACTCCAATAATAACCTTTTTACCTGCTAATTACCCCGTTTCGCGAAAAAAGAAAGGTACAGATGGTCATTCCATGTGCTCACTTGTCGCACATTACACTGATTTGACTGGTGAGGGAGACCACGCCCAGAGGCCTGAATGCCGCTGGCAGAACTCCTCTTTCATCTATCCATTCATGCCATCTTTCGACTATCTTGTAGCTGGTGGACTTGTGGGCTCGGTACGATGCTGGCTCTGGAGCACTGTGTGCCAGCGAGGCTAAATTGTCGGGTAGTACCCTTACACGCGGACTCCGTGATCTCGGAAGTTTCTCTTTCTTAAAGGGGAGAATTAAAACAGATCTCAGGGGGGCATCTAAGGTAGGAAAACATTTCCTGGTGTAAGCCGATCTTAGAACGGATAGTCCATTCTAGGTGACTTTAGGCTCCCAAGCGGGGGGAAGCGAGAAGAAGCTGACGGAAGTTCAAACTAGATTGACAATCGGGGGGCACTTCTTTAGTATCTGGGTAGTGGACAATTGGAACAATCTTCCCGACGGAATGATAGACCCAAATACCGTCCATTTCTCAATGGGGTCACCGGATCGTGAATGGAACGACACTATCTCTGATGGTGAGTTTTGAACATATTCGGTAGATGGATTGAAGATGGCCCTAGGTCCGTCTGAGGTGTAGTGTAACCGACATTTTCGTTCGTTGCACAATGTTTCTTTCGTTTGATATGCTGAGAGGTTTCAGGTTTCCCCGTTGTTTCCGTTGGAGATTTGACAAAATACACTGGGATGCTGTGCGTGAATGATCAGTGAGCACATGGATAAGGAATTCTGGAAGCTCGATCGTCCGTGGCCAACAAATGACGAACTGAGCCCCAGTACCCCACCCGGGGCAAGACACAAACCAAAGGAGAAAAGTGCAGTGCCGACCGAAGGGATCACTTTGGTGCTACACATCAACGCTTGCAGCGTCAGGAACAAGTGGTGGGAGCGGACCACTAAGGCGTCAATCGCAATGCTCAAATAGTCGCAGCCCCAGGGACATGGCTATCCCGAAACGACCATACCTCACAAGGAGTGCAAGACCGCCATCCTGATTATCGACAAGACAAGGAAAATGACATAGCGGTTAGTGGAGTAGCCATCCTGATCAAAGAAGAACTAGTGCACACAGAATCAGAAGCTTTGTACACAGCAATCGCGCAAATGTGTGCAGTCGTCGTAGGATCGCAAACCGGGAAGACGGCTGTCGTGTGCGTATATAAAAGCACGAACTTAACTTAGAGCGAGGACAAAAGATTGACGGTGACACTACAGCAGATCCAGGCACCAGCAAGCGGACTCCTTACGATAGGGGAATTAAGCTTGCCGGGAGGGGATTTGACAACAGGTAGTTGTATCTCGGGTGGAGCAGAGGAAGACTCCGTCAACTGGAAGCATGGCAGGGCTCTAGCGCAGCATATGTGGTGCAGCTCGTGGCAGCAGCCTTGGTTTATTGACCCAGGGATCATTAGGTATGAAAGAGGCTTACGCGGGTTAGTTTGCTGACACCTTTATACAAAAGTTGTCGTGTCGCCTCTGAATTTTTCCCTTGTCTTAGGTATATGAAAGCCGTGAGAAAATTGCTTATAAATTTTGGGATGCTAAACACAGGGAAACCCAGGTCTAGAGCTGTAGAACCAGATTGGGGGATAGAAGGCAGGGGACCGAAGCAGGGAAGATGTCGCAGAGGGCCAAGAGACACCTTCTGGAGCTGCAAAACCGTCTTGTGCCACTTCAGGAGTGCAAAAGTAAGGACGGGTTAGCTTGCTGGACGCCGGAGGTTCGACGAACAGGCAAAAAGAGGGACAAAGGCTGGCACATCTCCAAAGCAGCCAGTAGCGAAGGGGCCTGGCTATTGTTCAAGGGGCGTAGGAACTCAGCTGTAAAAACCCAGTGGGGGCGGAGAAGACCTTTGAAGTGATACCAGCCAAAGGTGTTTAGCTAAACCCAAAAAGCTACCATAGTTAAGTTCAGTCAAATGCTTTGCTTGGGAGTGGAGTGAAGTCTCTGGTCCTGAGAGACGGGGTTGAAGTATGTGATTGCGATCGAAGCAAGGCCGACGCTTTGGGCTTGTACTTTGGGGTCATACAGTGACGCCATGGGGGGCCGACGAACATCGACCGATATGCAAGTGGTTGCTTCTATTCTTTCCAACCTGCAAACAGGGAAAAGAGGGGGAAAACACTGGAAGGACTTATCATAGGCAAGTTGGCGGGTCTGATGGCGGGCACCCAGCCACAATACTGCCATCGCCTGCAATGATCATTTGGCTTGCCTGCCTTCTACATGGAGTCACACTCGGCCGAGAGGTAGTAGTGTTGTTCCGGAAGTTAGCTACAGTTGTGGCTGTCCACGAGGGAAGGTCGCTGTCAGATAAATAAAATTATCTTCCTGTAAGCCTCACTGGCTTTCTTTGCAAGTGCTTGAAACGAGTGGCAAGGGAACAAACGTATAAACACCAACTGGGCCAGAAGTCGCTCTCCAAGGCACAGCACGGGTTTTCAAAGGGCAAATCCTGTCTTCGGAAACTTACAGTACTCCTAGGCAAAGTCACAAGCCAGCTCCACTTGGGAAAGATGATTGGAGTTTGCTACCTGGACCTCAGAAAAGCATTTGATTCAGTCAACTACCGCCTACCGATAGCGGAACTGAAGACGATTGCGATGCAAGGGTAAACACACAGGGGCCAATAGCCTTCCTGACAGACAGAACTTTCCATATCGGAACAGGAACCTGCCGGTCAAGCGCGGCTGAAGTAACCAGCGGAATACCTCAGGGGCCAGTTTTAGGCCCGGCGCCCCTTCTCTGCATGAGTGATTCAGCGAATGACTTATCACCACCTTGTTTCACCTTCGCAGGCGATATAGAATATATGGGGTCAGGATATTGTCAAGAATCAACAAGGAACCTGAAGCAGGTAGTAAGGCTGAACAAGCAAACGGCATATGCCCGTAAACGAAAGCAGGGGTCATCTTCCATCCATGGTTTTAGTATGATTGAAGATCACGGGCGAAAACGGGCAATTCACATTTGAGGCGACACAGTCGGCAAAGGAGTCAGGTGTCGAAGTGATTGAGGACCCAAAGAGTGCTGAACAGTGCAAACTAGCTGCTCAGTAGGCAAGGGGTCAGCTATTTCGGTTGCGCTCGTCTTTTTGCAGATCGATGGGGGGTTCTTACCTATGCACAAGGCAGTAAAAAGGCTGCTCTTAGAACACTGAGTACGGACTTGGGCAACTTTACTTAAAAAGGTAAGACCCCGTCTAGAAAAGGTCCAAAGACTTTCCACTGGCAAGGCTGAAGTAAAATTAGGGAAAAAATATGGACAACAACTGCAGGTTATGAGACTCAAAAGGAAGACTCGGGGCAGACCTTACTGAAGCCTTTAAAATCCTGGAGGTTTTATCGGGCAAAAAAGCCGAGTATATACCTGAAGGGTCTACTGACCACCGAAAGAGAGAAAACGGCATAAAATTGCGTAAACCACCCTCTAGGCTAAATGTGCTCGCAAACTTCTCCAGCAATATAGTTGTTGAGATGTGGAATAAACTAGCTGAGAAAGCGATTAGCTTACAGGGGGTAACGCACTCTAAGAGGATGCTGGATGCTAAGCGGGACGAGTTATTCATAGTAGAATACCGAAGATTAGTGAAAAATTGTAATTTACTTCAGGCCTTCCAGTATCCCATGTCCATGCCTAGGATATGAGGCACCAAGTGTGGTGGAAAGTTGACTTCATGATTATCCCTCACCTGGATGGTAAGAAAAGTGCTTCTACTTCCTTATTTTTCAGTCAAACTGAAGGAGTGAGTCCACTCCTGTACCGGAACTGGAAGGAAATAGCAAATCCGCAGTAGTGGGTGCCGACCCCCTTGCAAGCCGCTGAAAGAACTCTAGAAGCCCGATTGGCCCCGGCCACTAAGAGTCCTGTGCAACTTGACCTGGCTTGACCTTGATTAAGGCCTGGCCCGCGCCACTTGTTGGTAAGCATGAATCTCGAACCGCGTGCGCGGTTTAAGAAAGAATCACAGTAAAAGCCGTTTTGGCTAGAAATGCTAAACGAAGTATTGACGTAACAGGTGTTCAAAAAGCCCCATCGAATTCCTTATCTGGACTGGTGGGCACCTGCTGTTTTCCTGAACAAGCACTGTTGTGAGTTAGGAAAAGGCGCCGGAAACACTACTACATGGAAGGTCGAGTCACTTTGGCCACACTAAGTCCAGCTCAAACAGTGACTCTTGTTTGTTTTCACCGAAGCCAACCCTCCAACGGAGTGGGGGATACTCAACCCCTGGGGGCAGTTGGTGCATTCAGCAAAGATGAAACAGTATCCATCATAGGGAACTTCAGAGCTCCAGCAATAGATCAGAAAATGGGAGATGCACCCCCGGGGTCTTTCGGGGATGCACTTCCGCAAGTACTGCGAGAAGTGCTCGTCCAAGAGGTGTAGCAGGCGTCGCTTTGGAGGATTAACCATAACTCCACGATACTTGATTTTGTGATGACGAAATGAGAAGGGGATTTAGGTCCATTGGTCATCATAGCACCACCAGGGAAGAGCAATCACGGAGTGATAAATGTCAGGCTCTTCGAACGCGTAAGCGCACCGCCGGACAAATACCGCCGTGAGCTTGGAGGGCTGGAGACCTCGGCGCTAGTGGACGTGGCCGCGGAACTAAATTGAAGGGTCACTTACGACAACGTGGGAGAGAAGTGGATCCATATCAAGGGCTACCTTGAGAAGCTTCTGGATGCTTCTGCTCCGTTGGTGCGGACAAATCTAAGTAACTTGAAACCATGGTGAAAGTCCAGGGCGCAGAAGGCATAGTCTAGAAATCATAAAGCCCGGGGAAGGCTTATGAAGAAGGGGAGCCGTAGGAAAATACTGGAATATATGACTGCTCTTTGGAACACTTTGAGAACCCAACGGAAGCGCAGAAGCCGTTACGAGGAAAGGTTGGCTGTAGGGGTGAAAAGTGGTCCAAAAGCACATTTTAGTTTTGCCCTGTCAAGGTCCACCCTGCTGGATGCCGTCTGTAATGTTAAGGACTCCAGGGGCGAAAATGCTAGAAGGAATGAAGGTTAGCTCGGGGTCTTGCTCCGCTGTTTTGAGGGAGTGCACAGCCGCGATAATGGCAGGAACACACCTAGTCTCTCTGGACTCAGCAGGGCAGGAATGCAACCCGTCCAAAAGTAGAAAGAGTACTTCAGACGGGAGCTACGGGGACTAAAACTAAGCTAGGCGGCAGGTCCACATCGACTATGTTCAGCCCCGTTGAAGCCATTGGCCAACCCACGGGCCAAGGCTCTTACCCATCAAGTCGACCAGTCTTTGAAGGACTGTCAACCGCCAAAGAGCTGGAGACCGGCACAAGTGGTGCCAGTCCACAAGGGTGGGCTTAGTGACGAAGCTTCCAACTACAGACCCGTTAGCCTGGCATCTGTGGTGCTGAAGGTCCTGGAAAGGATCCTACGAAACCAAGTGGTTGCTTTCCTATCCGGAAATGGAGTGAATGATGTAGACTTAAGTGGCTTTGTGAAGAAGAGGTCTTGCAAGACGAGCCTCGAGAACTTCCTGGATGAGGTTACAGGGGGACTGAAGGCGGACGTAGGGTAGGTGCTTGTTACTTGGACTCCAGCAAAGCCTTGGACACAGTAAATGATAGGCTGATATTGCACAGACTTCGAGCCTGTGGAGTCGATCTATCACTGGATGGCTAGGTAGTCGAGTTTCTCAGAGAGAGGAGATTCTACGTAAACATGGAGGGACACGGGTCAATTAAGGGTAAGTTAGCCAGTGGAGTTCCACAATGGTCGGTGCTGGGGCCACTCCTGTTTCTGTTGTATATAAACAACTTAGCCAGTGGATCGGATAGACTATAATTCATACCTGTCGACGACTTTACGGTAGTAGGAGATCCTAGGCAGGGTGTCCTGCAGGGCGACCTCGATAAGGTGTGTCGGTGGTGCACAGAGTGGGAGCTCCGACTCCATACCGACAAAAGCAGGCAACTCGCCGAGGCCATCCTCAAGGCTAACCTGAGTGAACTTGAAGAAGGAGATACAAGGGTGGCTTGAGAAAGGACTGAAACTGCCAAAGATCTCAGGATGTCTGTGTCTGCGGATTCCAAGTCCCATAGGCCAAAAAGCGAGCTATCACAAGTAATGAGAACCTTTAGCCTGGCGGAAGTCATTAGTACAGACGCCGTTCTACACAACCCACTTCAGGTTGCCTCTAAAGTGTGTAAATTAAGCTTGGCAGCCCAGTCTCATTCGGGACAGAAAGCTACTTGGACGTGTGCAAGGAAGGTTCACACGATTTTTTACGGAGCTCCAAATTTGGTCCTATGAAGAAAGCCCTAGGGGACAATAGCTGTTCTTTCTGGAACGACAGGGGTGTGGGTGGTCTCACCGAGGAGCTAAAAGGTAATGGGAGCTTCTCGGACTTAGGGGGACTTCAGCTTCTCCAAAGAGACACAGATGTAGGGCTCAGGGACACGAGCTGAAGCTTGCGAAACTCCGTAGCAGTACGATAGTTGGGGCAAGTTTCTCCGATTGACTGGCAGTAAATCGATGGAATAACCTTCCATCCTAGACAACAGAGGCATGGACGGTAGCTGGTTTCAGAAGAAAGTTGGAAGCCCGTCGGGGAAGCTTCTATGAAGACTCGGTTTAGAACCGCTGACTACCTCATGATCCCTTGAATAGCAGGACACGTGGTGCCTGAAGCTTCGACGAAAAGGGTTTTGCTGGGAAACAAAGGAGTCGGACAGTGCAGTCACGCCTAGGTGTTGATGAAGCTGAATTCAACTTCTCTTACTGGCCCACAAAAAAAACTTAAGAACAGTTCCCTAAACTAGCCGGGAAAGATTGTACACACACATCTTCACATCAGTTTTCCAAGCTTTTGCGCAACGCCACTGCCGACCAAAATGCCTACGGCAGCGTACATAGCATAACTGCCACGACAAGTGAGGCGCTACCATACGGAAAGGGACGGCCATAAACCGAAACAAAAGGCAGCTTAACACGGCTCCTATTGCCCTTCCCCACCCCCCCCCCTCCCACCCCGAAAAAAGTCACTTTGCTGGAGCAGTGACTTTTGGCCTGGCGGAAAGTTCCTGTAAACCCATAAAACAAAACCTGATGTGTCTTACTGCCCAGTCCGCCTCTATCATAGCTAACTGCAATCAGAATGTGATATGATAGGGGAAGACTTCGGACCCGATCACGGAAACCGATATAGAGGTAAGTTACGATGCTAGGCTGCCAAAACTTTAGGGTTTTAAAAGAGCCTTAGAGGACGATGAGGAAGCCTAACGACTAAAAATCAAAGGTGAGAAAAAAAGAAAAAGTGTATTGAGCTTCCAGCCAAAGGGGTGCTGGGATCTGTCTTCCCGGCATCACAAAACACAGCGTAACATGTTACCCACGATCGGCTTAAACACAACTGGTCCTCAGCCTCTCTTGCGATCACACTGAAAACGTAGCAGGAATCCGTTCGCGTTGTGTTGCAGGTTAAGTCCTAGTTCGGAGAAGTATCCGGTATCTGACATCTTTCGTTAGCAAGTCTTCCTTTCCCCTGAAGCTACCGTCGCCGCTACTTCCAACGAATTTCCAAGTCGCCCAACTTCTCTCTCATTTTCCTCTTTAGCTACTAGCATGTTATTTTATTCCTATATCTCGCCTTTCAACTTCGTTAAAACCCCTCAGTCTTAGTTGTAAACGCCGCAGAAAGGGCGAAAAGCTTCGGTATCTTTCAAGCAAGCACACAGCTGCAGTCCAGAGAAAGAACCAAAGGATTTGAGCCTAAAGGTTCCACATTCGACGAGAGATGCTTGTCGTGCTTCCATGTCTCATCGTTCAGTGGGACCTAAGGTTGGTTGAAATTCCACCGTAGCTTTCTTGTTCCTTCTTTGGGGGGAGGGTAATGGGACTTGGACGGAGAGACAAATAAAAACCAGCGGTATTGTCGTGACCACCAGAATGGATACTACTTTTTTGTTTTTCTGTTGAGGCACTTCCGGATTTCTGGAGCCCCGAGTGCAAGAGACTGAATGTAAATATGGATCCAGGCTCCGTATCCTGGGACCCGGTCTGATGTGATCCTTCTGAGTTGCCGCTTGTTTTAACTTTTGAAGCGCTCTGTTGTGTGCTCATTTGTATGCCGTGATAGTACAGTAACAATAGTCAATTCACAAAAACTACTTACTGTGGTACTTCCTTAAGTACGCTTTTTATTCGGGGAAAATTGTGCTCCGACCGGTTCATCCTTGGGTGAGTAATGTCTTCTTCAGAAAGCGTTTCATTTGTTGCATGCTTTCTAACTGTGTTTTTTCACACAGCTTTTATAACTGCCTAGAGTTTTCGGTCCATGCAGTTATTTTCTTCCCCTGTTTTGTATGTTTCTGTTCTATCTAACAGAGCGACGACCACCTACAAAGGAAATTCGTTTGGGGCTTGCAGTTGCAAAGAGTATATTGAGACAGGTATGCAGTGTGACAGGTGCAGTGACCGATAAAACCAGCGCCGCCTTGTCCTGACCAAGAAATCTATCAGATACTCAGGGGACACGAGTCGTTGAAGTGGATACGTGTTAGCTGCGTTGCTGTGGCAGAGGAATGATCCCGTGTATCATTACGATCGCTAGACAGGAAAAATGAAGCTAACGCAGAAAGCTCAGAGAGATTCATAGTACTAGCAACGCGCACAGTTAATAAGGCAAACGAACAGTGGGTAAAGAAGCTTAAATCCTAAAACGGCAGGGCACAAAAAAGATTGCAAAGACCTGTCCGATAGCCAGTAACGCGCTGCCCAATTACCGAATCCCAAAGTCAGAACACGATTGATTCGCTGATTCGACGGCACTGAATTAACAAATTATACGCATATAAATTATGTACAAACCTCAACTGCACGGCCACAAAGTTTAGCAAAGGGGACCAAAGTTCAGCAGAGGTCACTTTCAAGCGCCATCGTCACGTCAGTCCGAGGTCGAACCAAAAATATGCCACAGCACAAAGGCAACGTATAGACAAATGTCCTAGTTTGGTTGTTGATGTGTTTTGTACCTGTTCGAGGGTCAATAAGATAAAGAGCAAAGTCCCAACGATACAATTATCTGACAACGACTGAGGAGAATTTCCACACTTGCACTTCACACCTCCCACCAAATCCTCCCATGAAACGGTCAACTTCCTGGGAGTGGATAGGGGTACTGATTCGCCCTAACCTACCTGGACCCTATAGTCAGTGCATACGTCGTTAGCTACGGGCTTCACCTATTGTTAGCTAAACGCAGGCACTCTTGCAGATTTTCTTGAGGTTGTCACATATATCTACATCAAACAGTTTCATCTGAAGGTGATACGATGTTACCGGTGTACGAAAAAGTGGGTTCACTGTGATCGGGATGCGTAGACAGATTACGGAATGCAGAGGAAAAAAGGCTTCCCGACTAACAGTAAAGAATGTGGTGAAGTGAAGAGTCAGAATTCTCAGAGAAGAATCGAGTTGGCCACAAGTTACCTGAAACATCAGGTAGTTCAACGAGTGGTGTAATCACTACTAAAGTATGTTTGGTTCGAAGCTTATATCATTTTGAACACAGGTTGGATAATAATACAGGTTAGAGGTCCCGGAGATAGAGGTGTTCCCACAAACGGTCAGCAAGTGCTTGTTCCAAAGTTTGCCCCACTTCACAAACAATGTCGAGTTTTGTGCTAAATTGGAGTTTCGACAGACTAACCCCTTCGGTAATCGTGAACACTGTCAGGTCAGATGCGACAGTATTTTTGAGGCTGTGAAGGGTTGGGCCTACAGTGGAAAGCATGAGGGGTAAATAAATATATTCGGCTTCAGTTGGCATCAGCAGCCATGTTTTGATCTTGGTCTGTCTCGTCGAGTTCGTCCTCATCACTATCACCCCCAAGCAAACACTGCCGGATATCTCACAACAATTCTCCTCTGTTTCTTTTCTCCACCACCTTCAGTACGAGGTCGTCGATTTCCGCACGGTAGTCCTTCATCACCCATGTAGGCCGTACGTCTTTAGGTAAGTGGCTCCCCACGAGGAAGGCTCCATGGCCTCCTCGAAACGATCTGTCTTTTGAGATCCGATTTCGTCGAAGCTGCAGGGTCGGTAAGTAATACACCATCCGAGGTTGAACCAAAAGTACGTCACTGCACGTGGGCAACATATAAAAAAATTTTCCAGTTTGGTAGTTTGTGTTTTGTACTTGTTCGAGGGTCAATAAGTTAAAGAGCATAGTCTCAACGATGCAGTTATGTGACAACGACTAGGGAGAATTTTTACAAGCGCACGTCACGCAGATCCAGGGAAGCCTTAGAGTTGGAGGCAGCTCAACAGAGGGTAAAATCACCTGGAGATAAGCCTAGTAATAGAGGGCCATCACCGAGGGAGATGTTGGGAAGAGCAAGCGTCTTCTCCTGCATATCCATCCAGAACCCGTAGCCAAGAGGAAGTGGATCAGAGGGGAGGCCAAAAGCGAAAGCGTTATAAATGTCCTGAGAATAGCTGGGCTGCCCACCAACTTGAAGTACGAAAAGTGCCATAGAGTGGGTTTTGGGCGGCAAACAACGCGCTCAGGCTGAGAACCCTGCTCATCGTCTTCGCCAGCACATACGGCGGGGGGGGTATTGTTAGGTCTTGAATCAAGGGACGAGCACGCCACAGGAGAGTACACGGGGATCACACTAGACACCTCTTTAGTTCAAAGGTGGCGCCGGTAAACCCCTCCTTCACATCCAATAAAACCGGAACTCAAGCAAACGGTTCCAGTGATAACAAGAGCAGAAGACACACCTGTCGGAAAAGCTACGCCCAGAGCAGCAGTCATTAGCAATGGCCAAGCTGGACAGCAAATGCTCGGCGTAGCAAGTGAAACGAGCGAGGCTGACGCGGCAGTAGGTAGAACAGTACACAGAACGCATAAAACAAGAGGACGCTAAACGACTGCGCACCTCAAGACAGGGGATGTGACCGAAATGAAAAAGAAGGTGGCGGCGATTTCAGTTCGGCTCAGAAGAGGTGTCAATGATATGGATGAAAACTGGGCAACGGTCGTTGCTCAGGGTCGAAGGAAGTGCGGGCCGAGTAGCCTTTAGTGCAAAAGAGGGGCTTCCCCTCGGTAACCGCACCTTAGGGTACAAGCGCCCAAAAGGATACAATCAAAGCAGATGACCCAGCAGAAGATGCCGCCACAGGGTACGCGAACTACTGTGGCTTGGGAGGTAAGCGAGGGACTTGCTGTCCAGAACGAATGGATCAGTGATTCTATTCATCACGGGGACACGGTAGTAAAAGGACCGGAGTGCCATGCAACTTCGTGGCTACACTGCCAACAGACGGGACGGAATAGGCGGTAGGCTGGGTGCAGGGGTATTCCTTCTCGTGAGATCCCATCATATTCTGTGGGGAGTCCCGTTTAAGCTCGTAACACTAAACATACGAGCCACTGCATGTTGCTTTTGCCTAGGCAGGTGACCGGTAGGGATCGTCTGTGTCCATAGAATACAGCAAGTACACCGCTTTCAGCGTGAACCATCCTAGCTTCTGAGGATATTGCTGAGTAGGTCACGGTGCTTTACCTCATTAGGGGACACTAACCTAGTGAAAATAAATTGAGACGATGGACGTGCCTCCAGGGAACCACCGGAAATGCTCTCGTGATGTGGTTTCACGACCACGCCCTCACACATCACGTAAATAAAGCAACACTCTTCCGAAATGGGCAGAGTTTATCTACGTCAAATTTGCTAGTGACTGGGTGTCGACCCGACTTCGGCTCTTGGGTGATTAAGAGGCCGTATGGGAAGAACATTCAGGGGGTCCCGTGTGCGACTTTCACTGTAAGGCACAACAAATCGGGACCTAGGTTGGTTCTGAACCACACTGGAGTGAATGGGGTTCAACTGAGAGCACGGACACGAAGCAAACGTCGGTTCCCCGGGAAGCCGAAACCATCTGTGGAGATAAAGCGGAAGGTAATAAAAACCGGGTTTACAAGCTTGATAGACAGGTTTGCTCCGCTAAAACGGAAACGAAAAGGGGGCCGGCTGCCTCGGCCGGAGTCATCGACTACGAAGCGTTAACTGCTTGTAGAAGGTCATGGGCTTATCACAAGGTTCACAGAGCGCACTGAGCATGGGCCCCTTACGAGACAGCCAGAAGAAGGGCCTAAGCCCTGCAGCGAGAAGCAAAGTAAGAATATCAGAAAAAACTCGTCAGCATTGTGGAGGCGGGCCCTAAGAAGTTTTGCGCCTATGTAAAATCCAGAAAAATGACAAGCCAGGGGCAGGCACCCTAGAAATGTTCAACAGAACCATTGGCCTGGATAATAGAGACAAGGCTGAAACCCTACTTCAGTTCTTTAGGAGCGTATTGCATGGATCAGGTGCTTAGTGCGGTGGGATCATATGTAGGGAGTACTCTGCTGATTCAGGAGTTTCGTCAAGCTCAAGGTAGCCGGACCGGATGCAGTCCATCTGGCAAACGTTCAGCCGCTTTTTGATATCTTACCACTTGTTATTACCCAGTTGTACGAAGCGTCACCTAGGGAGGATAGGGCGCCAAATGACTGGCGTAATGTCATCGTTGCAGAAATACATAACACAGGATTTAGGCAGAAGGCGGAGAATCGTAGACCGGTCAGCCTGACCCCACTGTTGTGTAAATTCTTGAAACATGATCAGAAGGCAGTTGTGCTTATACCTGGTCGATAACGACCTACTGGCGCTTGCATAGCATGAGTTTGTTATAAAAGGTCGTGTTTGACAAACCCGCTGATTTTCTTAGGCGAGGCCACAAGACGAATGGATGAGGGCACAATGGAGGACGTTTGTTGTTACGCCTTCAATAGGACCTTCCACTTTGTGAGTCATTGCTTGTAAGATTATGAGCTGCAGACCTTTGGAACAGTTGGAAAAGCAAGTGATTAGATAGCACGCTTTCCTGGGAATCACAGCTTCTGTGTCAAGGTTGGGGAGTATTTATCAAGGCCGGAGAGGATTACGGTGGTGTGCTACAGGGTTCACTGCTGGGGCCTTTGCTCTTCCTCCTGTAAAAAAATGACCTGACGAAAGGACTGATCAATTGATGTGGAGACAGCACGGAGAGATTTAGCGTGGGATGTAATGCTGTTCTCAGGTGGGTAGGTCGATGGGATTTACCCTTGAATTTCGCCAAATCCCAAGTCCCAACTTTCAACGTGGACGGAGTGAGCAGTTTAATTTTCAAACGGTGTCAGAGACGAGATACCTAGGTGTACTGATCACACAGGACTTAAAGCCTCCAGATAGCTTCAGGGAGCTGCAAATTTGGCCAGAGAGGCAATAACTAGGGTGTGCAGTACTGCCAAATGCAAAATCTAGAGGTCTTCTTCCCGTTTCACTATAGTTTGGTGCAATCTCTTCTGAGGCACTGTGTGCAGGTATAGGCCCCTTATTACTGCAAGGATAAGGGGCGCTTGGGAGGGTTGCAGTATCTTGTAACTAGAATGATCATCGGTCAGGGAGGGAAATCATACGCCCAAAGTCTAGATCTTAACGTTTTCTCTCCAGCACGTCGTAGTTGCCGGGTGCCGTCATAGAGGGGTTCGAGAATATACAGGGCCTGTCGGGTATAGACAGGTGGTTTGTTCGTTTCAGTCCCTGAATGCGGCGCCACGAGACAGACTTGGGCTATAAAGAGCACACCCCAGGCTGGACATACCAGTCAAATGTTTTGCAAACACGTTTATCCTTATGTAGAATAGACTGTAAGAATTTGCTACGAAAAGCAGCAATGAACCAATTTTCAAGAAGGCCTAAGATTCATGCTGGAACGGCGTTCCCAGAACTAGCTTTAGGAACGAGGAGTAGGGCGATGAGCCCCTGATAGCTTTGTCAATGAACTTATGTCTATGGAGGTGATACAGCCTCGCAACTTTTGCTCTTCCGATAAAACACTCGAGGCGCAGTTTTAGGTCCAACGAAGCCCGCAGATAACGCGAAGATCTGGATGCACGATTGGTCCCGGCCCCTTTGGTCCAGTGCAAACCGAAATGAACCGTACTGGATCTGGAAACCTTGTGAATTGCGTCGTGGTTTGAATTCTCAAACCGCTCTCGGTGATAAAGATTGTTGCGCTGTTTGACGAAAAACCGCTTCATCCAGTCCAAGCTAACGTATAATAATTAGCCATACGGTCCGCATGCTTCTCGAAGAATTCATATGCGCCAAAAACTGTTTGCACTTTGAAGTGTCCTTTTTTGCCGTTTTTCGTTGGTTTCTTCGCAAACGATACAGGAAAGTATCCCTTTGCGGCACTTTTTGTAGCGTACCATTTTTTTATTTTTGATAGCTAGTGTCGACAGCTTGCTGGTTTCTGGCATGGTTTTTATACTAAGCCAATTATCTATGCCGGAAAGAATGAAACAGAAGTTGATCCTATCGGTCAGATAGTGAGCTATGGCAACAAGTGACGTGCGGACCTGGTGGAAGTCGAGGGAGTCCAGTACGATCTGTTTTGCCTCTGGTATCACCAGAAGTGCTCCAAGCTGGTACAGTAAGACTTCAGTCAGAATATCAAGCACGCATCATTAAAGTGGATAAGATCCCACTGCTTCCCGTTCGCGAGAGAGATTCCACGCAAAATTCGGGGAGAACTAGGTAAGCGAACTGTCAGCTGACGCTATGCGCATGCATACACACACATACACACGCACAAGCCCGCATACGCGTAGGCTCACACGAAACAGTGTTTGAACTATCCAGTTATTCGCAAAGCCGCAATCGCTCATTTTGTATCGATTTACTTTTATCGATCTATTTTGTTAGACGTGCCTGTATGTCGCGTTCATGCTCATTCAAAAAAAGACCTGCTCAGTGATCGGGTGTTCTGTGCCTCCTAGCAGTTGAGTCCTAACACTAGGAAAAGAGGACAGGAAGGTGAAACTGGAACAAAGACTTGAAAGAGCAAATTCGATCAATAACTTGGTGGAAAATAAAAGCTGTATGCCAAAGCGGAAAACCAAAGAGGCAACCTAAGCCCAAATGTAAAGAAAACAAGGAGGCAGCATGTTCCATCAATGTGAAAGAAGCCTCCTGAGGGAAGCGTGATCCCCCAGGGAGCAGAGTTATCGCCTAGATGCTAAAGTGCAAAGCGTGAAGCTTGACAAGGAGGTCATGACGGACAGAAGTAGAAGACCGTCCTTTTATAACCTTGGGGAGGAAATCGTAAACTACGATAAAGTCATCGGCATGTGACAGCGGTTCCTAGGACTGCTGGCCTGCCACCTAAGACACAAATAGTCAAGTGCCACAGAAGGGGACTTTGGCGTCGAACGCAACCAGCGCCGCCACGACCCCTAGTAGTTGTTTTCCGCAGTGTCTAGTGGAGAGGTATGCGGCTGTCCAGGGCAAGAGTAGCTGGGGGCAGCATGCAGGAAGTAGTGAGGGCTACAGCTGGCAGTCCGGCATTTGTCCAATGGGGTGATTCCATAGTCTCTTCGAGGATGGGCACAACTGATCTGAAGCGGCCGGCTGTCCATATAGCAAAACTGGAGATGATCCCTCTTGGGAAGTCAACACCTAAAGCCCAAGGGGTGAATCAGGCCCCCAAAGTGGCTTGAGATGCGGGTGAACAAAGAGCCAAAGTTCAAGTAGTTTCAAAGGAACAAAAATAAAGGGAATCACGGGGCAACCGGTTCGACTGGTTTTGAGAAAGTGCAGCCAGCCAGTCCGATTCTGAAGGCGGAGCCTGAGAAGTCGATTCCGATGCAACCAGCCAGGGTAGAGTTACTAGGGGAAGAGTTGAGGAAAATATTTGGGCCGAGGTGGTAGCAGGACTGACCCTGGCCATCGGCATGGTGGCTCAAAAAAACATTTCTGTTGAGCGCGCTGGGCCGAACACTGGGCCGACTGGCGGGAAAGAAAAAGCCGCGAAATCTAGGGAGTCATCCGATATTCAAAAGGCAGAGTCGCAGACATCTGAAGGGGCAGAAAAGGGGATATCAACTCGGAGAACTCGCCCTAGGGTACCCAGGCCGTGAATTTCGCATTAGGTTCAGAAGCGTCTACCAGAGAACCGTCAGTCTGGTACATAAACACTTGTAGTCTTACGGGAAAAATGAGGTGTTGACAACTTGGGTGGCACAGTCGGAAGTCATTGCACTGAAGAAAATCTGGGCAGAGCCAGATACTCACAAAATGCTCTATCGGGGATATGCCGCCTTAATCACAGAATGGAATAGATGAAAGACAAGGTGGCGGAGTAGCACTACTAATAAGGACCGACATAGGCCATTAGGTGGCTCAGTTCAACCTGGTGTCTGGTAATGTACAGTTCAGGTCCCGCTTTACCAGGATCGATGAGTGTACGGGCGAAGTACTAGTGGTACAAATCTCAGGTGGCATGAAATAACTAAGAGGAGACCAGGAACAGAGATCGAGCGATCCACAGAGTATGGATAAATTCTTCCCAGAGTCGGTCTGGGGTATCGGTCCTCACGAACCCAAGGTGATTCTGCCCGAACCAGCAATCCAATATACTTATGGGAGAGAGAGTAGCTAAGATGGAAGAGGTGCGGGAAAGACTAGCTGTAAGCTATGCGCAAATGGCCGGTATGCATTTGGGATTCTTCGAGAGCATATATCGACCAGCAAATAATGTAGACAAAAGAATGGAGAAAACGCAAGCGCCTCCAATACCTGAACTTTAGGTAGGCAAATAAGAGGTGTACATGGAGCTGCGACTTTTGAACAGAAGCAAACCCGCAGGACCGGTTGGGATCCATCGAGCTATCACTTAGTCTCTATCTTAGGTATTAGAGGCTCCGGAGACGGAACCGTATAAAACGTCAAGTAGAGAAAGAAACGTGCCGGGAAACTGGAGGAAGGCAACAGTGGCGGGAATATACAAGGCCGGACGCCGACGAAAGGCTACAAATTACCGACCGATTAGGTTGACTTCAACACCAAGCGCTTGAGGCGAATAGTAAAGAAACGGATCTCTAGGAATTGGGAGCAGTATAACATATCAAATGCACGGCACGGGTTTGTGGCAGGATGATCTTATCTGGCGAATCTCCTGTTGTTCCTTAAGGAGGTAAACAGGTGCTTGGACGAAGGGCAGTCAGTTGTGGCCTATGACATGGACTTGAGCAAGGCGTTTGACTCCGTGCACCACAGAATTCTGGATGTCAAACCGCAGTCTATGGGATTTGTTGGAAAGGCAAGGCAATGTGTGAATAATATTTTAACAGGGCGAACTTTTAGTGTTGAGGTGGTTAGTTATGTCTCAAAATCGGAAGGTGTAACTAACGGGATGCCACAAGGCTCAGTGCTCGGCCCTCTGCTCTTCCTCAGCTCGCAATAAAATATAATATAATACAATATAATGGAGTATATAAGTTTATTTGGGAGACGCATGAATCCCACCAGAATCATGATCAAATTATCAAAAGTGGCAAAATGGTCAGAGAAAATTCGTGAAATATTTAGGAGTGTGAATGACAAGAGTGGGGTAAGCAGACTTAGTAGGGAAATGAGAGGGAGGTAACTGATGCGCACAAACGGATATCGGAGGAAGTTTAAGTGAACCGAAGGATAGATTCTGAAAAGTGCCCGATGGATTTGAAAGTTAAGGTCAAAAGGAATGAATTCGTTGAGGTAAATCTAGGAGATGGGAGCCTAAGGGTTCTGCCTGAGGGGTCCTGAAAATCGGCGTGAGAAACTACGATAAGGGGGAATGATTGAGAATGCAGAGAGAGGAGGGGAAGGAAAGAAGAAAAGGAAAAAGTACGAAATAATTGAGCTGTGCAACAAGGGATTAGACGGTAGTGAATTATGCCACATTTTAGTAGAAGGATGGTATCAATCCATAAAGAGGAATCTAGCAACACAAGACGTATAGACTGGGTGCCATGGCAACAGTGGTTTGGATGGATCGAGATACGGTAAATGTGAGGCGCAGATGTGAACAAAATGAACGCATATCATCAGGAGCAGCGAGATGGTAGTAAAATAACTGGCCGGCAAAGAACTTGAGGATTCAGAGGAAGTATATGAATATATATATATACATTTGCATGTATAAATATAAATGGAGGCAGGAGCAAAGCGCAAGGGAGTAAGACACCTTCGAGCAATGCGTAGAAAAATTCACAACCGATCCCAAAATTGGAAAGCGATTATCCGTGAAGTTCTAAGATACTAGACCATCAAATGAACAATGACACGAAACAGATACGAAACTCAATTATGAGATCACAAGGACTCAGAAAACGAGAACCCAATTGCGGTGTGCGAGGGAAGAGCACGTGCGTCACGCCTGTGCAGAACAAGGATATGATAGTGCAGTGCGCTGGACGCGAACAAACAAACGTTGGTTCGTTAAAACATACAGTGCAATAAAGAAGCCAGTAGTGTGAATATGTGAGTGATGTAAAGGAATCATGGAACTGCAGATTTTTGAGGGGGATTTTCCACGACCGGTCGTTACACCACCCACCAAAATCCTCCCGAATCTTAGCAGATTCGAAGGTTTAGAATAAAGGCACTCATTCTTCCTACCTACCTAGATCCTGCTGTCAGTGCGCGCGTTCAACACCTTGTCACCAACATTCTACTCACGATCGCAGTTGATCTGGTGACCACTTCGGCGTGAGGTTACTCCGCATCGTCCATGAAAACGGCTGATCGATGGCGGGCGTGAAGGAGAAACCGGTGTTGTTCTCGGGAGAGCCGTTGTGCCCCGGCCACATGTGCTAGTGTGTGTGTGTGTGTCGGTGTCAATGGTGAGGCCGCACTCA
Organism: Fasciola hepatica; assembly: GCA_948099385.1. NCBI lineage: Eukaryota > Metazoa > Platyhelminthes > Trematoda > Plagiorchiida > Fasciolidae > Fasciola > Fasciola hepatica. The sequence continues at coordinate 204,617 of CANUEZ040000112.1, read as the reverse complement.
GTATAGTAACAAATAGCAACAACCATCACTTACGGGAGATATTTTCCAAAATGTCAGTGGTAAACGAAGAACAACCGGCCCTGCTGCGCGCTATGATGGAGGTCATGGAGTATAAATGTGTATTATGTAACTGTGCATGTGTCAGGGTGTATCATGGTTCAATACGTCAGTATGCCATAAATGCCCCCACACATGGGGGTTTCTTTACCTACCTCGAAGACGAATCAGGGATAGCCTACCGGGTTTCCGTGTTATCGGCTTCTCCGTCTTCACTCTCGAGGAAGCTGATACTGCTAAAGTCGAGGATTAGCGCTCCAATGGCGGTCTTCGCCTTCACAGTTCCCATCATTTTGTCAGAGCTTTCGATGGTTTTCATAACCACACCCAAAGCTCAGGTGCTGAAATGCGCGTGTTTGTCTGCGATCATCTCCAATCCCGAACCTTGAATAGTATTGTTTTGACCAGTCACTCCTGCCGAGGCTGCAAAGCCGGTAGGTGCTCCTGCAGCCAGCGCCTCCAAAAAACCTTGGCAAGGTAGTTGGCCTGCTTCCATCCGTGGAGGTAGCTCCCACGGAGGGTTGCCGGCCCTAGAAAACCCTCGTTCGACCTTAACGTCAATGAGTCGCTCGGGGTGAGCGCCAGGTGGGTGAGGTTGCCGTTCACTACTGGGACCAGTGGGCTGTTGTTCAGAAGTCTCTCTGCCTCAGTCATGACTGTGTTCGACGTCTCGTCGTCGGGCGGCTGTTACTCAATGATCGAGAGCAATGTCCGCCTGGCGGACCGGATCATGCGTTCTCACACGCCGCCGCGGTGACTGGCCTGAGGGGATTGAAACGCCATCGTATGCCGTAGGCCACGGCTCGATCCTGCAGTTCGGCCCTGCTCACGTTTTTGTGCAAACGCTGCAATTCCCGGTGAGCACCCACGAAGTTCGACCCATTGTCCGAGTAAATGTCAGCTGGTGTGCCTCTTCGGTTGATAAAGCGCTGCAAGGCCCGTAGGAAGGAGTCGGTTGTCATCGGATGCGCAACTTCTAGGTGTACCACACGTGACTTCATGCACGCCATGATACACCCATATCGTTTTTCCAACCTCTTCCCGCACTTGATCCACAAGGGCCCGAAATAGTCCAACCCGGTGTCGCTGAACGGTCACCAGCCTGGAGTCACTCTGCATTCCGGTAGCGGGGCCATGTGTCGTTTGCCTGCTGTGGCATTGCGTCTCCTACAATGTACACAACGTCGGATTACGCGTTTTGCAGTCGTTCTTCCTCTCAGAAACCAAAGGCGCTTTCGGATGACGCTCGTCATGTTAATTTCTCTGGCATGTCCCTCCACGGCGTGTATGCTTTGGATCACTGGCTGTGTCACAGGTTGTCGAGCCGGTAGCAATATGGGTTATTTCGTGTCAAAGCTCAGGTGGGATTTGGTCAGCCTACCATCTACCCGTAGTAGTCCATTATTGAGTTTGGGGCTCAGATGCTTCAAGTCGCCTCCCGTAGATGACATTCTTTTGTTTGTTGGTCCCAGTTCTTCCGCCCTCTCGAGTTCTCGGGTGAAGGCCTCTTGTTGTACCATCCTAAAAATATCGTATTCTGCGGCCCGCAGCTCATCGGGGCTTATCAGACCCACTCGTACACGGTTGGGGGGGGGAGGGCGTATCCTTTCCATGGCTAGTAAATTTCCCTTGAACCTGGTCAACCAAACTAATGAACGAAGTATCTTCATCCGGAAAGAAAATCTGACCAACCGTGGCAAAATGAATGCCGCTTCGACGACGTTTGCCGTTATCACTACGCCTTTGATTTCCAGTTCTAATTTCACAGGGGTTTTGATTCGTACACAGGCCAGTCCTGTTTAGGCATTTGCAGGAATTTTGGCCCTCCTATCTACGTGCCGGGTTGCCGGAAGTTGGTCGCACCTCGGGAGCACAGATCGGCTGGATTATCGCCAGACCTGACGTGCTTCCACTGGTTCACGGCTGATTCGTCGTGGACGATCGTGAGCTGGTTAGCAACGAAAGTACTAAACCGGCTCCGGACGTGGTTAATGTAGTAAAGTACTGCCATCGAGTCCGTCCAAGACTGGCCGATCAAATGTAGAAGTCGAAACGTCTCTTCACCGCTTGTACCACCCCGACTGCCAACACGGCTGCGCCGAGTTCACAGCGCGGGATCGAAACCGACTTCAGTGGGGCAACGCGGGCTTTAGCGAACAGGATCCTCGTGGTATTTTGTCCATCTTCCTTGCACCATCGTCTGTACACCACAACTCCATAACCGACTCCGGATGCGTCGGAAAAGGCATGTAGTTCCCCTGTCCGCGTCGCATGACCAGGGGCCAAACATCGTGGAGTCTGTATGTATCCTAGTTTCTTCAAGGTGTTTAGAAATTCTTCCCAGTCCAGCCGGTTTTCTCGGTCCAATGGCTGGTCCCAATCGACTTTCCTACAGTAGAGCCGCAGCGGCAGGATTCTTCCGGGTAACAGCCGGAGAGAGGCGAAACCGAGCTGATCGAACAAGCTAGAGACAGCAGGTAGTATGCCACGACGGGCTACTGGCAGCTCGGGAATGTTTAGCTCGAAAACAAAGTCGTCCGTTTCCACATCCCATTGTATTCCTAAAGTTCGTTCCGTAAGGAGTGGGGAGCCATCCAAATCTCTGATCATTTTGGCCCTCCCGTGTTACGGACTACCTCGAGCACTGCCGAAGCGTTAGACATCCATTTTGTTAGATGAAAGCCGCCCTATTCTAGCAATCTTGTTAGGCCTCTGAACTGCGCTACGGCTGAGTCTACGTCATCGAATGACCCAAGATAGTCGCCGGCGTAGACGTTTGTGCTAAAGCTATCTACCGCCGACCGGTGGACCAAATCTTCATGTTTGTTTGCTGCTTCTCGAAGGACGTAGTTGGCACAGAACGGTGATGATATGGCTCCGAAGGGGTGGACTGTTATCCTTTAATTGATCGCTGCATTGTCCCAGTCGTTCTCTTCCCACCACAGGAAACGCAACGCATCGCGTCCTCCTACCGGTACTTTTATCTGGTGAAACATTTCCCTGATATCGGCGGACAAGGCCGCTGTACCCAATCTGTATTGGCACAAAACTTCAGTAGGTTGTGTGGTTCCGTCAGAACCTTGTAGCAGGCGATCGCTCAAAGACTTGCCCTGGAACTTGGCTGCACAGTCGAACATCACCCTTAGTCTTTCGGGCTTCTTGGGGCTGATAACCGGGTGGCGAGTAAGATACCAGATACCCTTACGGCCGTCGGTGCTTGCAGGCACCTTTTCAACGTAGCCGAGAGCTTCGTTTCGCTTCATTGATTCTGCATACCGCTTCCACAGATCCTGGTCCTGAACGAAGAGTTCCTTCAGTCGAAGTAGCCTTTGCAGAGCATAGTTTCTGTTGTCAATCCGGGGGTCAAATGGTGTGCGCCGTGGGAGGTGAACCTCGAACTGTTTTCTAAGGCCTCTAGTTGCTTGTTGCACCGTTTGCAGAGCGAAGTGATCCTCTTGAGACAATGATAGTCTTTCGCCTCCGATGTTCCGAAAATCTTTTCTGTACAGCCTCTGCAGGTGATACTCTATGCGGTCCGTTCCGGCTGATACGTAATTCACGGAACCACGTCCCCCTACCGGAACATATAATATCTATTACAGAGCTGTGCGTACGGCATAAGGCGACTGGCGGTCGCCCACTCTCTGGTCAAGTGCCCAATGTGCCTCTGGCACTTCGCAGCCTATGAGGAGGTCCACTTCGCCGCCTTATCAGCCTACAACGGTTACATCCTGCAGGTGGGGCCACCTAGTTAAGATTGAGTTCACCAACCTTGGTACTCGCATGGGGAGACCAGCTGATGTAAATGCCTCCGGTAATTCGATTTGATCGTCAATGTCTAAGAAAATGAGCTGTGCCCTAAACCGGCCGGGAGTTATTACTTATGTTCCGCCCACCGTGCTCACTGCTAACGACGTCGTATTTTTAGCGAGCCGGTGTTTGTCGGCAAACCGCTCCCTCACTGGGGTAGTTTCAGATCCACCGTCGGCGATAGCCAACGTTCTTACCACCCCAGTTGGGGTCACCACTCCCACAGCAACTACTTCTAAACGTACTGGTTTACTGGCAGACTGCGACGCTGAACAAATTACACTGGGCTTGGTGTTTGCCTCGGGTATAGTTTCACTCGCCTGGTGTAACAAACGATGGTGTCTGCCTGCGCAACTCTCGTGACCACATCCGGTCTTTGTTCGACAAACTGCCACCCGGTGTGTGGTGTTGAGGCATATGAAGCACGCTCCTGTCGTCCTAGCTATCCTCCAACGTTCGTCTATTGTGGCGTTGAAGAACTCAGGGCATTCTGTTGGCCCATCGCCAGCATCACGGGACCTTCAACTTGGTTGCGCTTTGGCCTCGCGTGAAATGGTGTGTGCATTGGTCCAAGGCTGATATTTCGGCTGCTCCTGAGCAGTAGTTTGAGCCTGACTAGTACTAGACTTGTTTACTCGGTTACTGTCCCGGATAAGTCGGCCGAATCTACTGTCGGCCATCTTGGTTTGCCTGTCCACGTATTCGGTCAAGCCTCCACAGTTAGCCTCAAGGTAGCCTCGGCTTATACGTTCCGCTTCTTCTGCCCACCGACCCTGTAGTTTGGGAGAGAGGTGACGGACTATGTCTTCCAAGGTGTGCATTGCATATAGGTCAGCCTAGTCACTTAAATGGTGGAGGGCTATTGAGCAGTTCTGCATTTTGATCACCAGGTCTGCCATTGTGTAGACGTCGACCTCGGTTCTTTCAGTCTCTACCATCACGCCATCTATTAGATTGCAGGCTACCTTGAACGGCTGGCCAAACGGGTCCCTCAGAAGCTTCCTTGCTCCTGTGTAGCCTTGTTCCGGGTCGAGCACGGTACATCCATCGATAGCTTCTCTTGCTCGGCCCTGACAGTAACGAGTCAGGTAGAGAAGCCTTTGTCCAGGGTCGGTTATCTTGTTTTCCACGAAAGTTTCAAACTGCTTGATGAACTTGCAGTAATGTCCAGATCGCCCGCCGAAAACTGTCAGTTTTACTCCTGGCAGATCGATCGTTGGTGGCGTTGACGTTTTATATCCGGCGACCGGCGCAGGGTTTCCCATTTTGATTTGTCCTGATCTGTCGGATAGGTCGTGATCGTTGGTCTTTTACTCACGCTCGTTCTGTCTACACTTCACTTCTGCTTCATGGGCCTGTTGCCTAGCTGAAAACAATTGTTGCTCTAGGTCTGATATCCTTAACTTAAGTGGGTCGACATTCTTACGATCCATATTATCCTCAGTAATACATCAGCTGGCACTGACGGGACCAGGTGACTTAGCACCAACTAAAGAATCAAAAGTACCCAAAACCTCCCCAGTGACTTGTCGTATTACTTCCCATCCTAATTCCAATTGCTTCGATTCTTTTCTTGGCATTTTGCGTATTTTCTCGTTCCAAATTGATCAGTTGAGTATTGTAACACACGTATGAGCAATGCGTAGCCAAATTCACAACGGATCCCGAAATTGGAAAGCGACTATCCGTGAGATATTACGATACTAGATTATTGAATGAACAATGACACGAAACAGATACGAAACTCAATTATGACATCACAAGGACTCAGAAAACGAGAGCCAAATTTCGGCGTGCGAGGGAGGGGCATGTGCGTCACGCATGTCCAGAGCAAGGATATGATAGTGCAGTGCGCTGGACGCGAACAAACACAAATTGGTCCATTAAACATACAGTGCAATAAAGAAGTCAGTAGTGTGAATATGTGAGTGATGTAAAGGAATCATGGAACTGCAGTTTTTGAGGGGGGATTTTCTATGACTGGTCACTGCAGAGATTAGAGCCTGGGGGTTCTGCCTGAGGGGTCCTGAAAATCGGCGTGAGAAACTATGATAAGGAGGAATGATTGAGAATGCAGAGAGAGGAGGGGAAGGAAAGAAGAAAAGGAAAAAGTACGAAATAATTGAGCTGTGCAACAAGGGATTAGACGGTAGTGAATTATGCCACATTTTAGTAGAAGGATGGTATCAATCCATAAAGAGGAATCTAGCAACACAAGACGTATAGACTGGGTGCCATGGCAACAGTGGTTTGGATGGATCGAGATACGGTAAATGTGAGGCGCAGATGTGAACAAAATGAACGCATATCATCAGGAGCAGCGAGATGGTAGTAAAATAACTGGCCGGCAAAGAACTTGAGGATTCAGAGGAAGTATATGAATATATGTGTGTACATTTATGTACGTACGCATAAGAGCAGGGGCAAAGCGCGATAACGTGATGGAACACGGAAGTAGCAGCGCTTGAAAGGGTAAGACAGTGTTAGATCAAATTGTACAGAATCAACTTGGAAAAATCCTGATGAATTTGTTTATGACAGAGTGAAGAGGGCAACTTTTGAAGCACAGGAGTGATCGCTGCGAGCTTAAGGTAGCAGACGAGGTAGTATGAAGAAAACGATCGAAGAAAACATGTAAGTTTGGATCTAACAGTCTGGTTATTTTAGATTTCTCATGTGGCGGTGGCCAAATGTGTGTGAAGCATTAGTAAATTGACCTGTACCACGCAGCCAGAAGATGATGGCCAATGAACCGGACAGCTACTTGTTTTGGGGCAATAACAATAATGTACGGAGCCAGAAGTCGCTAATCGGGGCGCCGCCTAAAAGGAAGATTTACGGAAGAATGGAGCAGTCAAGCAAGGGCAATATGGTGGTGGTGGTAAGTTACTAAACATGGCTATCAAAGATCCAAAGGTAGGAACGGCAAGTTCTTACATGGTGACTGGTCATGGATGGGAGTGGGTTAGGTGAGAAACGGCGGGAGGTGTAAGACGGAAGGACAAAAAAGGATACGACAAAATGGTAGCTAGTGGGGCATGCGACCAAGAAGCTTTATGAGTAAAGGGAGGTACCTAGAGAATAGAGATTAGGATCCGGCCAGGGGGCTCAGGTGTTAAAGGAAATATTGCGGGGTTGGGCACAGTAAAACAGATAGGGTGAGAATGGCATCGTGCAATGAGGACTCTCATAATGAGAAACGATAGGAACAAAGACAGAGTGGGAAGGTGTGTGTACAGAGGTAGAACGACGCACAAAGGAAGTGATAAGAGTGCCGACAGGAACGATGGGTTAGAGAACCGTGGCGGAAGAAGGATGAAAGAAGCATGCAGTCGAGGACAGACAGAAATGGATGCGGTAGGTCTAGGGGAATTAGCTCCTGAGATCCACAGCCGGTGCTGGATGGTGAGGCCAACCGTGCGCCTGGCATCCAACCTAAAACACTTCGTGAAGTGAGCACCGCAGGCGTGATCTGACAGCCTAGTTGGGCTGGAACATCGTTGCAGATGGCCTGCAAGCCCGATGTGCTTCGGCCAAAGCGGGGATCTGACAGCGCCCCGCACCGTCTAGATTGGTGTGAATGGTCTTTGGTGATTTTGCAGGGGCCGGGCAACAATATATGGGAATATGATCGAGGATCACCTAGTGAGGTTGTGGGAACCTGGACAACCGAGTCAACGGAAACAGCTGCGGACAGACGGCCATAAAGTATTTGATCCAGGTGCACTAGCTGGTGAGATAACCAGTACAGTGACCGAGGTGGATCACCGGCATTGAGGACTTCTGGGAAGGAAAATGAGATAGACAAAAATAGTCTGGGTATGCCACAGTTGAGGGTCAACGGTTAATGGAAACAGGGACAAAATTGAAACACGGGCTCGTCGATGCAGCGGGTCCCCAAAAATGAGGCCTTGGAACGTAAGACTAAAAAAGAAAAAAGTGACTTTTGGACAACTAAGACCCGCAAGATTCAGTAACGAGGTTCAGATTGGACCTGGAGTAATCAATAAGTAGGAGAGAAAAGTGAATTCTGCGTGCATTTATGGAAGAAACTAAGTTGGGGGATAGGATGGGGACAGAATGGGTGACGTCATAACAGGGTGTCTAGTTCACTTATTGAGCCGCTTCATGTGAGGGAGATATGACTGTATCCTTCAGTCCAAAATGGCTGAGAGAGTAATGGAAGTGTACGTGGTGGGACCTGATGTGGAGAAGAGGCAAAGTGAGTAAAGAGGCATCATGGGGCGTTGGGTTACTAGCCATGATTTTGCTAATAATAACGAGAACGTAGTGTATATATCTACACTGCGGATCAGTGTGTGTCTATTGATTCTGTTCCTGCAGCTTCGTTTATGTTGGTTTCAGGTCGGCAGACGTGATATAACTAAATAACCGCAATAAACCGTGGAAGCCTATTGACAGTTTGTGAGAGGCATTAAGTTGCCTTGCCAAGAATGTGAAAGCATTTGTAGGGACTTAGTTCAAGGCTAAATTGGCAGGGTTTGATAAGCCGACGAACAATTAGTGAAGGCAGTCATGTTTTGAGTAAGTCGATGGCGAAGTCTAAAGAAAAATGGTCAAACGGAGCACTCATAACTCTGAAACGGTCAGCACTGAGAAGGAAGAAAAACAAATGACTTGGAAGGCAAAGTAATTCGAAAAGGCAGAGTAATGGCTTAGAAGTCGAGGTCTTTCCCGTAAGCTTGACTTTCGACTATGTGAACGGTAAATAAGCGCAAAGTAGTTGGAACAGAAAGGAATTTATCTATAGCACGCACGAATGCAAACTTTGACTGAGAAGATCTGATGTGCAAAGGAAGTTTATTCCAGATTCTGGAGTGCGCGAAAAGAGAGAACTTAAAGCGTACAACAGTCCTTGCAGGGGCAGTGGTGATGGTATACTGTCTATCATGAAGCAAGTATCCAGTATCCGGAGAGAGGCGTAACTGGTTGGGGGAGTAAGAGTGCTTAGTCAATGGTCCATACAGAAATACTAGATTGAGCCTGATTGGACGAAGCCATGCCGGTTCGATTTTGAGACGTAAACGTCGCTCCCTGTAGTTCAAGTTTGGCGACCAACCAAAAAGCTACTTTCTAAGTCTTCTCTGAATAATGTGATTACTAATCCAGTAAGATTTTTGCATCTACAGAACATTAAGGAACGATATCTGAGAGGGGGCTTTGCCTGTACATGTAACGAATGCTCTCGCTAAGCTGAAGTGTTCTGAACAGAAGACCGAGACACATTTTAGCCTTCACCTTCTGGAAGATGACATGTTCGGAGAAGTTAAAGGAGCAAGGATATTTTAAGCCAAGGCCTCTCACCAAAGGATGGCTGTCGATAGGCGAACAGAAGATGCATAAAGAACCTGGAGGAACCCAGTATTTGTAAGCAGGAAAAAAGCACTCTCGGCGGAGAATTCGATCGCTCAGTTTGAGCACCATTCGTCGAGAGCGCCTTGGTCAGCGAAGATTTTGGGAAAAATATTACTGGGGTTGCCAGGCAAAAAGTTGTAGACTACCTTTATGCCCTCCAGAGGCAAGGAAGGTGAGCCATAAAGTACTGTTGGAGTCGTATCATTTGTGGATAGGAAGAGGGGAAGGGAGCCTAAAACACCGCCCTGTGTGGCCTTTCTAGTAACAGGCTCAGGGCGAGAGGTGTGCCAGTTAATTACAACAACCTGTGAACAATGAGACGAGTAAGACGAGAACCAAGAAAGTGGTGCATCGGCAATGCCAGATAATCGTAGATTTGGTAAAGGGTGGGTGTGAGGTGCACGATCAAAAGCTTTAGATAAGTCTAGATAAAGAACAACTAAAAATTGCTCGATTTCGGCGGAGTCGGTGAAGAGATTCAGAAAATCATACTGACAAGTCACGCAGGAACGTGAATAGAGAAATTCATGTTGATTGTCATAATAAGGTTGAGGCTTAGTGAGTAGTTAATAAAGTGATCTTAAACTATTTTTCCATTATTCAGGACAAGATGGGAGTGCGGTTTATAGGGCAATAATTGGGTACCTCATGCAAAGGTCCACTTTCAATAATGGGTACGATTACCGAGAGCTTCCAATTAGCAGGTACGGTGCTACCATTAAGTGGGATAGCGAAGAGGTTAGGCAGCAAAAGGGAAAAATCTGGCTTGCCGATGACATGAGCAATTGGCGGCAAGCCATCAGAGCCTAATCAAGGAGAGGGTTTGTTATTGGATACTACCTTAGCTATACTCCCGGCGCCGAAGGGGACGTCAGAAGGGACAGAGTCAGTGACGGGTAAGGATGGGGGAGGGGAAGTGGCAGTGGCTGGAGCCGCGGCTGAGGCAAAGAATGCATTGAAGGCTTCTACTAGGCAAGATAGAGATGTGACAGATGAGTTATTGCCCAGAATCAGGAGTTAGAAGTCAGTCTTGATATCTGCCTTTCTAGATTTATGTGACAGAAAGAAGTTGGGATTTATTTCGATAACTAGAGGCCTTAGTTTCTTGGTCATGAAGCCGCATATTATCCTGTCCTAAGATAAGTGCGGAGAGTTGGTTGAACGAATAAACATTGACAAGTTGTCAGAACCTAGTAGTTTCCCGAGAAGTTTATGACACTTCTTGCGGAGTGGCGGCACAGGGGACCTTTTTTTAGGTACAGCCTGAGATGTATGAGACAATTTGTTCGGACATTTGGAAAAGAAGGAGTGAAAAATATCCGCAGCAATCTGAGGGTTATGGGCGGGGGAATAAACACCCCAGTCTTTTCGGCGAATGAACGTGACTAGCTAGGTCTAGTTTTTGCATAGGAATGTATTGCTGGAGGAGTGGGCTGGATTGGGAGGGGAACCAAGGGGCAGATCGCAGATAACCGTTTTATGGTTGCAGCCGGGGGAATTTTGTGTTACTGACAAGTCTATGCGAGGCATATTGCTAGTAAATATTAGATCTAGTAAGTTCCCATTTCCGGCAGGTTCGGAAACATGTTGTGTCCAGCCGCCCAGATGAATACTAGTAATTAGGTCCATAAGGTTGTGAGGAGCCGAGAGGGTAGGCCAACAGATCTGAGGGAGAATAAAGTCATCCAAAATGAGCTTGGCTCCGGAAGGAAGGAGAGATGAGCATTCGAAAGAACATATAAGAAATGTAAGCAAGGAAGTAGTGAAACTTTACGAGCGACACATGCGGCCAATAAAGAACTGCTGTTTGGAGCCTGATAGTAAACCAGAGAATCGGGAATAAAATCGAGAGCTGTATGTAAAAGACGGGGTTTGCGGCATCGATTTACCTGGCATAGGCTAGACACTTACTAGGCCGGTTCAGCATGTTGAGCCTTAGAAGATCGGATCACATCAAAGATATCTGATCAGTGGAAGTGCTAGTTGTTCGCTCACGCGACAGATCTCTTCTGTGTGATGGTTGTGATTTTTGGGTCCGTCTTGGATGTTCCAAAATAAGTGGTGATCTTTATGAAGCCCCGGGCAAATGCCGTGCGAAGTTGCTCAGGGTGCTGTGCACCAGATGAGCCGAGCTATCAGCACCCGTGTGGCCGGCAAAGCAGTCAGCCAAGACGGCTCTTCACCGACACGGCAGTGTCATCATTTTTGTCGTCATCAGCAGCAGCACCATCAAACAGTTCATCACCACCAATAACAGCAGAAAAAGTGGCATCATCATCGTTTTTTCCTTGCAAGTTTCATCACCCTCACCGTCGTCATCGCAGTCATAAGGGGAAAATTCCGCCGAGGTACCTATTCCTGACAGTGTTACATATAGAGAGGCGGTATGGCCATCTGTCACTGAGCGAACCGAAAAAAAACGCCGCCAACGCCAGAGGCTACCTAAGCCTGCCCGCCACAATTCGGACCCAGTTGGCACTGAAGTAGCCCTTCAGGCACAAGATGGTGTCTTAGGTACAATACCCAGCCTAGGGAGCACCGCCGTGGATGAAACTAGACAGGCCTGGATAAAAACAGCGGATCATTCACGAAGACAGCCACCATCGAGGAAGCAGTGTTTCCTAATAGTGAACTTGACTGAGACAAAGGGGACCGCGGCATGGGCACATCCGGACTGTAAAGACCGGTCGTGAAAAAACCCCTAAAACCACTGCGGTTCCATGTTTTCTTCACATCACTCACTTGCCTACACTATTGACGTGTCTTTACGCACTGTATGTTTAATGGACCAATTTGTGTTTGTTCGCGTCCAGCGCACTGCACTATCATATCCTTGCTCTGGACATGCGTGACGCACATGCCCCTCCCTCGCACGCCGAAATTTGGCTCTCGTTTTCTGAGTCCTTGTGATGTCATAATTGAGTTTCGTATCTGTTTCGTGTCATTGTTCATTCAATAATCTAGTATCGTAATATCTCACGGATAGTCGCTTTCCAATTTCGGGATCCGTTGTGAATTTGGCTACGCATTGCTCATACGTGTGTTACAATACTCAACTGATCAATTTGGAACGAGAAAATACGCAAAATGCCAAGAAAAGAATCGAAGCAATTGGAATTAGGATGGGAAGTAATACGACAAGTCACTGGGGAGGTTTTGGGTACTTTTGATTCTTTAGTTGGTGCTAAGTCACCTGGTCCCGTCAGTGCCAGCTGATGTATTACTGAGGATAATATGGATCGTAAGAATGTCGACCCACTTAAGTTAAGGATATCAGACCTAGAGCAACAATTGTTTTCAGCTAGGCAACAGGCCCATGAAGCAGAAGTGAAGTGTAGACAGAACGAGCGTGAGTAAAAGACCAACGATCACGACCTATCCGACAGATCAGGACAAATCAAAATGGGAAACCCTGCGCCGGTCGCCGGATATAAAACGTCAACGCCACCAACGATCGATCTGCCAGGAGTAAAACTGACAGTTTTCGGCGGGCGATCTGGACATTACTGCAAGTTCATCAAGCAGTTTGAAACTTTCGTGGAAAACAAGATAACCGACCCTGGACAAAGGCTTCTCTACCTGACTCGTTACTGTCAGGGCCGAGCAAGAGAAGCTATCGATGGATGTACCGTGCTCGACCCGGAACAAGGCTACACAGGAGCAAGGAAGCTTCTGAGGGACCCGTTTGGCCAGCCGTTCAAGGTAGCCTGCAATCTAATAGATGGCGTGATGGTAGAGACTGAAAGAACCGAGGTCGACGTCTACACAATGGCAGACCTGGTGATCAAAATGCAGAACTGCTCAATAGCCCTCCACCATTTAAGTGACTAGGCTGACCTATATGCAATGCACACCTTGGAAGACATAGTCCGTCACCTCTCTCCCAAACTACAGGGTCGGTGGGCAGAAGAAGCGGAACGTATAAGCCGAGGCTACCTTGAGGCTAACTGTGGAGGCTTGACCGAATACGTGGACAGGCAAACCAAGATGGCCGACAGTAGATTCGGCCGACTTATCCGGGACAGTAACCGAGTAAACAAGTCTAGTACTAGTCAGGCTCAAACTACTGCTCAGGAGCAGCCGAAATATCAGCCTTGGACCAATGCACACACCATTTCACGCGAGGCCAAAGCACAACCAAGTTGAAGGTCCCGTGATGCTGGCGATGGGCCAACAGAATGCCCTGAGTTCTTCAACGCCACAATAGACGAACGTTGGAGGATAGCTAGGACGACAGGAGCGTGTAAGTCAAATCTCGCAAATCGAGCAACGCGTAGCCAATTCAAACGAATCCCAAAACCAGAACAAGATTGATTCGTAGTTTCTACGTTACTAAATTGAAATGCACAAAGGATACAAATATATACGAACCTCAAGTATGCGGCCAAATAGACTTCACAGTAAAACCCAAAGGTCCAAAGCCCCGTGGCTCAAGCACGACAGTCAGAAACGGTTCAAGGCCAAATTCAAATGTCTCACATGGATAAACAAACGTGAAAATGTGTGGTGTATGAGCGAGCTTTCCAAGATAATGTTAAATATAGTCAAATTCACAAAGCACGTTGGACATTTAGAAGGATTTTCAGTATTCGTTCGTTACACCGCCGGCCAAAATCCTTCCGCGAAAATGGTTGTCTAAGGTTCAGGAAGGGGTCATGATTCTCACCCTATCTACCTTTACCTTATTGTCAGTGCCTGTGGATACTAACTTCCTGTGTTATCTGAACGTGAAACAGGTTTTTGCCGTAGTCATCATCGCACAATCCATAAGGAATCAATTCCAAATCCCGCTGCACAACTTGAGATTGACATATTCATCAGGAAACCGGCGCATATAGTCAGACGCACGATGAAGATGATGGCTTCGCAGAGTGAAGTGTTTCGCCGCACGAAATAAGTCTAAGCATCACAAGCAGTAACCCATTGCAGCAACTGGTTAGACTAATTTTGTTTACAAGCTTGAGCGCAGAAGTTGAACGCAGGTGCAACGCCTAATGAGATATCGCGTAAAATTGACAGGTCACGAACCAGTGGAATTACATAAAATTAACGCACCAAATCTTCCGAAAGAAATGAAAACCGGTTTCTGATTATGAATAAATTTCGAAAACAAGTGTACGGCGGACAGTATCGAAATACACATGAACACGGAGATTGATCGAATACTGGCATCTATCAGAGTATTTCAAAGTTTTTCTGTGCACAAAATATGTGACAATCAATATTGTATAAAATGTAAATAAATGTTCTTCTTTAAAGATAATAATAGTTTCACAATGTGCTCGCAGCTAGTATGCCTCACCTGAACTGTTCAAGTGAATTACTGGTGAATTTCTCCTCTTCACCTATGTGCACGCTAGATAGAAACTGGAACCAAGTACATTTGCAACCTTTCAGAAAAAATGGGTCCAGTTGATTAGTTGTAGGGCATGAAATGCAATAAAGTGCTGAGTAACTCGGAGCGAGGCGATCTGCGAGCTACTTTGTCTTTTGTATGTGGTTTCGAGCTCGAATCATCAACATTTTCCTCGCTGTTTCCTGCTACGAGTGGATTAACTCTCTGATGTCTCGAACACGTTCTTCGTTTCTTCCGTTTCCTGTAATGTAACACAACTGTAGGATCTGTCCAATAGGCAAGGCTCAGTTCGGCGGTGGTGCAGTTCTCTTTTAGCATTCGTGCTACCTTAAAACCCAATACCAGTGCAGTCGTTTTGAGCTCGTTTAGGGTTACTGACTTCAGCTCAGCAATTTTTGTTTTGGAAAAGGGTACTTTGTTTCGCCGCCGGCCATGCAGTTTCACCCAGGTACCGTACACTGTCACTGGGTCGGCAAATTTCAAGCTGCTTTGGGTGACCTGCTGGTGTCCTTTTTTGAGATATTTCAAAAGCCTCCGGGCAACTTCTCCTTTTCTCAATAAGTGACTTGACGGTGGTCTCTCGGGTATAGCAACTTCATGTTGCCCACTGTGAAGTCCCGTCTTTGAATTCGCCATCGAAAGCGCCGACTGATCCTTCGAGTGAACTTCGCTTTCCTGAGATGGACCGTTGGATTCAATATCGAAAGGCTGATCGTGTTCTACAGAGGCACTTCTCTCAGCAACATTTGAGCAATTTATTGATGCCGATTGTTGAAGTTCGCTCGTCAGGGGTCCGAGAAGTGTCCAGCCTAGTATCGTTCGCGTAGCGAATGGTTCTTTTCGATTGCTTATGCTCTGTTCAAGCACCCAGTGAGCCTCTGGTACATTGCATCCAATTAGTATGTCGACGTGGGGGCTAGAAACTTCTTCGAACTCTATGTCCCTGAGATGAGACCATCTCTTGGCGATCGATCTAACAAAGTCGACTGGTCTCATTGGCAAGCTGTCTATTGCAAAAGCTTCCGGAATTTCTACGGTCCCCTCATCAGATAAAGACGTTAACTGCAGGGTCAGCCTCTTAGAATTTCTAACATGACCCCCTGCAATCGTGCTGATAGTGAGCGAGGTAGGCTCGCCTACTAGTTCACAGCTTTTTACAAGCTCGCGAGTAATCAGCGAGGTATCCGACCCCGTGTCCAAAAATGCATTGACCCTCCTCAGTCCTTTAGGTGTCACGATACCGACGGGTACGATGCCTAATCTTGCCGGTTTGAAATCATCATGTCCCGTTGAACAGACAATTTTGGGTTCATCTGGCTGAATAGGTCTATTGTTGAGAAGGCCATGCAGTAACGAGTGATGATTACCCAAGCATCCGTCTTGGTTGCATTTAACTCTTAAGCTGCATTCAGATGCTCGATGAGAGTTGTTCAAACACATAAAGCATGAGCCAATCCTTTTTACCGCGCACCACCGATCGGGTACACTCATCCCATGAAAGGTCGGACAATCTGGTAACCGATGCAGGGAGTTGCATAGCTTGCATTCAGCTGACCTCTCGGGTTCTTGACTTATCATGTGCATGTTAGCCAAAGACTGGGTTTGGTTACAGTCCTTCTCCACAATTCGAGATGTTGGTTCCCTTCGCGCCAGTCTGCAACTTTCGCGTACGATTTGTCCAAATCGGCTGTTGGCGATACGGGATTGACGACCTATGAACTCCGTCAAATCGTTGAACGTAGATTCCCGCTCAAGCATATTTATTTTTTCAGCTTCCTCTGCCCATCGGCTCTGTAAATCAATAGATAGACATCGGACAATGCATTCCTGTGTGTGCAATGCATTCAGATCAGACTGGTATCCTAAGTGCTCCAGTGCTATACTGCAATTCTGCATTTTTATCACCAAACTCGACAGTGATTCAGCCTTGCCCTCAGTCCTTTTCGCCTCCAATAAAACACTATCAATTAGGCTTCTTGCCACCTTGAATGGTTGTCCAAACAAATCTTTCAGGATTCTGCGCGCCCTGATGTACCCCATCGGTGGATCAAGCATCGCGCAGCCTTCGATAGCACTTTTGGCTCTCCCACGACAGTAATGTAATAAATACAAAAACCTTTGACCAGGATCCGCAACTTTGCACTCAACAAAATTTTCGAACTGTTTCATGAATATACAGTATTGCTCGGGGTGCCCGTCGAAGTGGGACAGCTCCACTCTCGGCAGGTCAAGAGCCAAAACCTCGGTAGTTTCAGGCTGTCTCAAGGGTTTATATTCGTCGATCACAGTGCCTTTTCGATGTTGACATTGTGAACTACGTGGACTCTTTGCTGGCTCTCTGAGACCAGTTCCTTGTGTAAGGGGCTCTGCTTCCTTTCTGGCTAACCGCAGCTCGTTTTCTAATTCTATTACTCTCATTCTATAAGTACTAATATCGTCAAACGCATCGCGGTTAGAAATATATGACCTGGCACTGACAGAGCTAGTGAACTTAGTATTATCTAGAGAATCAATAACACCCGAACCATCCCCAGAGACTTGCCGAGTTATTTCCTGTTGTCTCAAAATGTCCTTGCTTCCTCGTCTGGGCATTTCCATTGAGTTTTCTTGTCCAGGTTCCACTTGAGTACTGTAAGTCAAATCTCGCAAATCGAGCAACGCGTAGCCAATTCAAACGAATCCCAAAACCAGAACAAGATTGATTCGTAGTTTCTACGTTACTAAATTGAAATGCACAAAGGATACAAATATATACGAACCTCAAGTATGCGGCCAAATAGACTTCACAGTAAAACCCAAAGGTCCAAAGCCCCGTGGCTCAAGCACGACAGTCAGAAACGGTTCAAGGCCAAATTCAAATGTCTCACATGGATAAACAAACGTGAAAATGTGTGGTGTATGAGCGAGCTTTCCAAGATAATGTTAAATATAGTCAAATTCACAAAGCACGTTGGACATTTAGAAGGATTTTCAGTATTCGTTCGTTACAGAGCGTGCTTCATATGCCTCAACACCACACACCGGGTGGCAGTTTGTCGAACAAAGACCGGATGTGGTCACGAGAGTTGCGCAGGCAGACACCATCGTTTGTTACACCAGGCGAGTGAAACTATACCCGAGGCAAACACCAAGCCCAGTGTAATTTGTTCAGCGTCGCAGTCTGCCAGTAAACCAGTACGTTTAGAAGTAGTTGCTGTGGGAGTGGTGACCCCAACTGGGGTGGTAAGAACG
Source organism: Fasciola hepatica (assembly GCA_948099385.1). Taxonomy (NCBI): domain Eukaryota; kingdom Metazoa; phylum Platyhelminthes; class Trematoda; order Plagiorchiida; family Fasciolidae; genus Fasciola; species Fasciola hepatica. The sequence goes on along the minus strand of CANUEZ040000112.1, from coordinate 186,787 downwards.
TTGGCTATCGCCGACGGTGGATCTGAAACTACCCCAGTGAGGGAGCGGTTTGCCGACAAACACCGGCTCGCTAAAAATACGACGTCGTTAGCAGTGAGCACGGTGGGCGGAACATAAGTAATAACTCCCGGCCGGTTTAGGGCACAGCTCATTTTCTTAGACATTGACGATCAAATCGAATTACCGGAGGCATTTACATCAGCTGGTCTCCCCATGCGAGTACCAAGGTTGGTGAACTCAATCTTAACTAGGTGGCCCCACCTGCAGGATGTAACCGTTGTAGGCTGATAAGGCGGCGAAGTGGACCTCCTCATAGGCTGCGAAGTGCCAGAGGCACATTGGGCACTTGACCAGAGAGTGGGCGACCGCCAGTCGCCTTATGCCGTACGCACAGCTCTGTAATAGATATTATATGTTCCGGTAGGGGGACGTGGTTCCGTGAATTACGTATCAGCCGGAACGGACCGCATAGAGTATCACCTGCAGAGGCTGTACAGAAAAGATTTTCGGAACATCGGAGGCGAAAGACTATCATTGTCTCAAGAGGATCACTTCGCTCTGCAAACGGTGCAACAAGCAACTAGAGGCCTTAGAAAACAGTTCGAGGTTCACCTCCCACGGCGCACACCATTTGACCCCCGGATTGACAACAGAAACTATGCTCTGCAAAGGCTACTTCGACTGAAGGAACTCTTCGTTCAGGACCAGGATCTGTGGAAGCGGTATGCAGAATCAATGAAGCGAAACGAAGCTCTCGGCTACGTTGAAAAGGTGCCTGCAAGCACCGACGGCCGTAAGGGTATCTGGTATCTTACTCGCCACCCGGTTATCAGCCCCAAGAAGCCCGAAAGACTAAGGGTGATGTTCGACTGTGCAGCCAAGTTCCAGGGCAAGTCGTTAAACGATCGCCTAATAATAATAATAGTAATAATAATTAATATTATTATTATTATGGTTTTTTTCGGAGTCGCCCGAATCATGCCATGTGCATGATCTTGTTGATACAGGTGATGGAATGGACAGATATAATTCATGAAAATGTGGAAACTATCACGAAAATATAGGATAATATTGCTCAGAAAGGGGAATAAAGTGGGATGAGAATAGGACAAATTTATGCACACCATAGAGATTGTGTAGAGTTTAAATAAGCTCAAGGGCATATTTGAATGGGTGCCCGATGAGTTTGAAAGTCAAGGTCATACGGACTGGGTGACTGGTCCGGGTGTATACATCTGAAGGCCGACTGATAAACATGAGAAAGTGTAGAAATCGGTAAAAGAAACTGCAGTAGCGAGGGACGATGGAGAAAAAAGTGAGGTGCAGTGCAGTGGGTTAGATATCAATGAAGCATTGGTACGCTGCAGTGGATTGTCGGCGGACAGGGCACAAAACCCATCGTAAAACGGGGAGCGAGCAATACAGGACGTAGAAGGTTGATCAGATGAAAAAACGATTTAGAAGGATTGGATACGGTAGGTGTTATGCACAGATGTAGAATTCATGGATGCATATGATGACGGTCGTTGGGATGACAACAAGAGAAATGGCCGGTGAGGAACCGCAAGATGCAGAGCGCGTGCACATATACATATATGCGCAATTTTATATATATATATATATATGTATATGTATTGTGTATATATATATATATATATATATATATATATATATATATGGATGTTAGAGGAGCAGGAGCAATAACAATGGGATTCTAGAAAGAAATTATCAGTCATTGGGAGGGGTAGGTTAGGTTAGATCAAATGGTTGTAGAATTAACTTTGGAATATTCTGGTGGATCAACTTCATGACAGGTGCACATGGCAGCCCAACGGAGAGAAAAATAAAATGCGGAAGCACAGAAGCGATGAAGACTGTGAGGAGCAGTTCATGGAAGAGTGAAGATGGAAGAGAGGATCGAGGAGAACAGGTAAGAATGGGTCTAGTTATTTGATCAATGCAGGTGCCACATGTGATGAAGGACCAGAGGAATCGGGTAGTGACTGATCAAACGGTATGGAACTGTGAAAGAACACTATGACGTAACTTTGTCTTTACAATCGGTTGGAAAAGGAAAAGCGGACCACACTGAAAGGCACAGAAAAACGCCTGTAGCGAGCAATAAATGGATCAAGGGATGAAAGCAATAGCCGAGGAGGCACAGGTGAGAAATGACCAATCAGATCATTTTACTGCAGATGAAACACGAAGGAGGCTGAGAAAAGAAGCAGGAGGCCTCAGTAATATAACAGAAGGGCCAAAAAAATGAGTGCACAACGCAGTTGAGGCAATGGACCTGGAGAGCTGTGTGCCGGCAGACTATTGAACAGGCGGATACTAATCGAGATACTGGAGAGAACCACAGAGGAATCGCGGAACCAGGAGAGAAAAATATGGTGGTGGTGATTAGATAATAAATGCGACTGTAAAAGAAGCGAAGTTTGGAGCGGCAAGTTCTAATATGCGGATTGGTCATGGGTGCGATTGTGATTGGTGCTTAATGGCATTAGGCATGAGGAAGGGGAACAAGGAGGGATTTAACAGGACGACAAGTATAAAAATGCTATCAATGGGCATTCGCAGCAGAGGGTTATAACAAGCGCACAGGGAATAGAAGCCAGCAACGACGGCAGGTGGAAAAAGAGATATTGGAAAGCGTCGGCAGAGAAGAGTGGTTAGGACGATAGTGACTCAATGAGATGAAAGTTGATGTGATGAGAGGCGATAGGAGGAAGGGCAAAACGGGTAGGTGTGCATACCGTGGTAGAGCGACGAAAACGGGAGGTGGTAACAGATGATAAGAACTATAGGTGAACCAACTGTGGAGGAAAAAGGATGAGGAGCATGCAATTTCCAACCGACAGCATTGGATTCGGTAGTCCGAGAAGAGTAAGAGCGTGCCATCCGCAAACCGGTGCTAGTGGGTGGGACTGGCCGTGCGCTGGGCACCCAACCTGAAAAACACTCCGTGAAGTGAACACAGGAGGTGTGATCCACCAGTCTAATTGCGCTCGCACATCGTTGCAGACGGCCTGCACGCCCGACTTGCGCCGGCCATAGCGGTGGATCTGACCTCGCCCCGCACTGTTGGGAGAAGCACGAGTGTTCATCGAGAATTGTACAGGGGACAAAGAGACCGTGATGGGGGTGTGTGATCCAGGAACAGTTGACCAAGACGTGAGACCATGGACAGGAGAGCCAACGGAAACAGCTAGTGGTAGACGACCGTGTAGCAATATTATCCAGGTGCGTTTGCCAGGGAGATGGTAAGTACAGTGCCCGAAGTGGTTGGCCGTCATTGAGGATCACTGGAAAGGGAAAGGGGATAGAGAAGCGCAGTCTGGGTGTGCCAGATGAGAAGCAACAGATACTAGGGAGAAAAAATTTGAGTATGGTGGATCAGAGATGAACGTAGGTGAGCAATAGGGTTATCTTATGAAGGCAGGAGGTAAGTTCGCTATGGATCAGTGAAGGCAATGGCCTTAGTTCACGGCACTAGAGAGAGAGGGAGTGTCGGGCATGGGGTGTACCTAGTGACCTGTGGAGCAGAGGTAGTAGAGTTATGGTGTGAGGCCTCTTTCAAAGGCCAGGTCGTCGGAGACGAGCCCATTGGTGAGCAATATAGCATTGGGGACTGTTAAGTATAACACAAGTGCGCGCCTAAAAGCGAACATTGAGGAGGCACTGCACAAGCTAAGGGGGTGCTTATTCCAGATTTTGAAATAGGCTGACAGGAAGAATCGGGACTTTAGACTGAGATTAGAATGAGGGACAGTGAGAGAGAAGGCACGATGTCGGACCGGGTAGGAACAGGGCGCAGCGAATGAGATGGATTAGCTTCAAGAGGAAAATCAGTTTGAGCCCCACGCGACGAATCCATTGAGGCTCAATTTGTAGGGGCTCACAGCGCTGGCGGTATGTTATGGCTATGGATACTTCCAACAGCCTTCTGGTAAAAGTATGCTGAACGTTCTCAAGAGATACAATAGAGGAAAGTGGCCAGAGGTGGGAGGTATGGGGACAATCTTCTAGGAGCGGTCTCACGTGTGAGAGATGCATGGAGAGGGGACTGGCCGGTGTTAAGAAACACCGAATGATCAGGCCTAAGGTCCGCTTAGCTTTAGCGATTTGGAAAGATGCCTTTTCTGAGAAGTTAAAGGAGCAAGAGTAGCGTACGCCAAGATCGGTAACCGTGGGGTGTATGGGGATGGGCAGGCCGTCCAGACAAATTTGGCCGGGTGGTGCAATGCACTTGTATGGTAGGAGGAAGCTTTTCTCAGCAGAAAAATTTCATGAACCACGGGACGCACCAAGTTTGGAGAACGAGTAAGTCACGCGATATGTTGCACAGAATCATGGATAGGTCACTAGAGAGGAAGGAGTACACTATTTTTATATCGTCGGCAAAGAGGAGAGGAATGCCGTGTCGAATAGAAGAGAAAATGTCATTGATATAAATAAGGAATAGTAATGGGCCTATGACACTGACTTGGATGGCTCCGCTAGTAATTGGTTTGGCGAAAGATAAGTGACCATCAACGAGCACAGCTTGTGATCTGTGAGAGAGATAAAAGGATAGCCAGGAAGGAAGAGAGTCAGTAGTACCGAGAGGCCGGATTTTGGCTGACAGATGCATATGGGGAACACGGTCGAAAGCCTTAGACATGTCGAGGCACAGGACGATTACAGAGTTGCCGGCGTCTGCAGCAGACAATAGGACATTGAGAAAGTCAAGCTAGCAGGAAGAGCAGGAACGGGAGTTCAAGAGACCATGCTGACCAGGGTTCAGCAGGTTGTTGGATAAGAGGTACTGGACAATGTGTTCGTTGATAATTCTGTCCATGATTTTGCAGACTACTGGGGTGTGATTAATGGGCCGACAGTTATTTGGGTCGTGTAGTGCACCCTTTCTGAAGCGCGGAATTATAACAGAGGATTTCCACTGGGGTGGGACGAAACTGTGAAGCGTGGAGGTGGTGTATACATGCAGTAACAATAAAGGGAGGTCAGGACCACCGAAACGGAGGATGGCCGGTGGGAGATCACCTAGTCCCGGTTTCGGGGAAGGTTTAATAGAGGAAGCTGGTTTTTCAATTTCTGGATGGGTGGAGGGAATCGATGAAAGAGAGGCAGAGGTGCAGGGGTGGATTGTAGGAGGGGGAATACCAGGACAGCTTATAAGGGAGGAAGAAAAATGCTCATTGAAGGCCTCAGAAATAGATGCTGGAGTACTAGCGGTAGATGATCCACAGATGAGGAACTTGGGCGAGGTATGATTGGATTGATCGGACCTTTTACTAAGCGGGTTAGACAGACAGCCAGTTTTGTTTGAGTGTGCTAGGGCGATGGCCTCTTGCCTTCTCAGATGCGGATCAACCATGCAAAGCAGCATCAGTTGTAGCTGGCTTATGCGCAGAAGAATTGTAAAGTCGTGTGATCTAGCGAAGGTAACTTGCGGCTTAGACAGCTTACGCCCTAAAAGTGACAGGCATGAGCTGCTGGACTTGGGGCGTGGATTGACATATGGGTTGACGGTACTTAGGCAGTGTAGGAGGTTGGGGTAGACAGAGTTCACAACAGTGAGGGTGTCGGAAGAAAGAAAAAATGTGTCCCAGTTAAGGGAGTGGGTTATCATCGGCACTGTGAGCCAGATACAGGAACGGCAGGAAGTCGGGACAGGGGGAGAGGATTGCATCGGATGAGAACAGTTGAGGCAGCTGAACTTGCACCTGACAATACGGTGGTCACTATCCGGGAAGTGATCAGTAATCTGGGTGGTCATATCAGGAACATCAATGGAGAATACTAGGTCCAATATGTTGTTCCCCCTAGTAGGGCAGGAGACATGTTGGGTTCGTCCACCAAAAAGGGAAACACAGGAAAGGAAGGTGGAGAGGGCGGGAGGGCTAGTGTAGGAGGAACAGCAAATCGAAGGAAGGTTAAGGTCACCCGCAATAATTTTTGCACTGGCAGGATAGTCAAGCGCAGCATTAAAGACATCCACGGCAGAGTCAATTTTTGCAGGGTCCAGACCCGGGGACGTAGACGCAGCCAAGGAAGAGATTCTGGCCGGAGGAGTCAATGGATAGCCATAACGAATCCTCAATAAGGAGAAGAGAAGAGTGGTCAATAACACTAGCGTGGATAATGGTTTTGACAAAGGGTCTGACTGAACTACACAACCTACTGAAGTTTTGTGCCAATACAGATTGGGTACAGCGGCCTTGTCCGCCGATATCAGGGAAATGTTTCACCAGATAAAAGTACCGGTAGGAGGACGCGATGCGTTGCGTTTCCTGTGGTAGGAAGAGAACGACTGGGACAATGCAGCGATCAATTAAAGGATAACAGTCCACCCCTTCGGAGCCATATCATCACCGTTCTGTGCCAACTACGTCCTTCGAGAAGCAGCAAACAAACATGAAGATTTGGTCCACCGGTCGGCGGTAGATAGCTTTAGCACAAACGTCTACGCCGGCGACTATCTTGGGTCATTCGATGACGTAGACTCAGCCGTAGCGCAGTTCAGAGGCCTAACAAGATTGCTAGAATAGGGCGGCTTTCATCTAACAAAATGGATGTCTAACGCTTCGGCAGTGCTCGAGGTAGTCCGTAACACGGGAGGGCCGAAATGATCAGAGATTTGGATGGCTCCCCACTCCTTACGGAACGAACTTTAGGAATACAATGGGATGTGGAAACGGACGACTTTGTTTTCGAGCTAAGCATTCCCGAGCTGCCAGTAGCCCGTCGTGGCATACTACCTGCTGTCTCTAGCTTGTTCGATCAGCTCGGTTTCGCCTCTCTCCGGCTGTTACCCGGAAGAATCCTGCCGCTGCGGCTCTACTGTAGGAAAGTCGATTGGGACCAGCCATTGGACCGAGAAAACCGGCTGGACTGGGAAGAATTTCTAAACACCTTGAAGAAACTAGGATACATACAGACTCCACGATGTTTGGCCCCTGGTCATGCGACGCGGACAGGGGAACTACATGCCTTTTCCGACGCATCCGGAGTCGGTTATGGAGTTGTGGTGTACAGACGATGGTGCAAGGAAGATGGACAAAATACCACGAGGATCCTGTTCGCTAAAGCCCGCGTTGCCCCACTGAAGTCGGTTTCGATCCCGCGCTGTGAACTCGGCGCAGCCGTGTTGGCAGTCGGGGTGGTACAAGCGGTGAAGAGACGTTTCGACTTCTACATTTGGTCGGCCAGTCTTGGACGGACTCGATGGCAGTACTTTACTACATTAACCACGTCCGGAGCCGGTTTAGTACTTTCGTTGCTAACCAGCTCACGATCGTCCACGACGAATCAGCCGTGAACCAGTGGAAGCACGTCAGGTCTGGCGATAATCCAGCCGATCTGTGCTCCCGAGGTGCGACCAACTTCCGGCAACCCGGCACGTAGATAGGAGGGCCAAAATTCCTGCAAATGCCTAAACAGGACTGGCCTGTGTACGAATCAAAACCCCTGTGAAATTAGAACTGGAAATCAAAGGCGTAGTGATAACGGCAAACGTCGTCGAAGCGGCATTCATTTTGCCACGGTTGGTCAGATTTTCTTTCCGGATGAAGATACTTCGTTCATTAGTTTGGTTGACCAGGTTCAAGGGAAATTTACTAGCCATGGAAAGGATACGCCCTCCCCCCCCCAACCGTGTACGAGTGGGTCTGATAAGCCCCGATGAGCTGCGGGCCGCAGAATACGATATTTTTAGGATGGTACAACAAGAGGCCTTCACCCGAGAACTCGAGAGGGCGGAAGAACTGGGACCAACAAACAAAAGAATGTCATCTACGGGAGGCGACTTGAAGCATCTGAGCCCCAAACTCAATAATGGACTACTACGGGTAGATGGTAGGCTGACCAAATCCCACCTGAGCTTTGACACGAAATAACCCATATTGCTACCGGCTCGACAACCTGTGACACAGCCAGTGATCCAAAGCATACACGCCGTGGAGGGACATGCCAGAGAAATTAACATGACGAGCGTCATCCGAAAGCGCCTTTGGTTTCTGAGAGGAAGAACGACTGCAAAACGCGTAATCCGACGTTGTGTACATTGTAGGAGACGCAATGCCACAGCAGGCAAACGACACATGGCCCCGCTACCGGAATGCAGAGTGACTCCAGGCTGGTGACCGTTCAGCGACACCGGGTTGGACTATTTCGGGCCCTTGTGGATCAAGTGCGGGAAGAGGTTGGAAAAACGATATGGGTGTATCATGGCGTGCATGAAGTCACGTGTGGTACACCTAGAAGTTGCGCATCCGATGACAACCGACTCCTTCCTACGGGCCTTGCAGCGCTTTATCAACCGAAGAGGCACACCAGCTGACATTTACTCGGACAATGGGTCGAACTTCGTGGGTGCTCACCGGGAATTGCAGCGTTTGCACAAAAACGTGAGCAGGGCCGAACTGCAGGATCGAGCCGTGGCCTACGGCATACGATGGCGTTTCAATCCCCTCAGGCCAGTCACCGCGGCGGCGTGTGAGAACGCATGATCCGGTCCGCCAGGCGGACATTGCTCTCGATCATTGAGTAACAGCCGCCCGACGACGAGACGTCGAACACAGTCATGACTGAGGCAGAGAGACTTCTGAACAACAGCCCACTGGTCCCAGTAGTGAACGGCAACCTCACCCACCTGGCGCTCACCCCGAGCGACTCATTGACGTTAAGGTCGAACGAGGGTTTTCTAGGGCCGGCAACCCTCCGTGGGAGCTACCTCCACGGATGGAAGCAGGCCAACTACCTTGCCAAGGTTTTTTGGAGGCGCTGGCTGCAGGAGCACCTACCGGCTTTGCAGCCTCGGCAGGAGTGACTGGTCAAAACAATACTATTCAAGGTTCGGGATTGGAGATGATCGCAGACAAACACGCGCATTTCAGCACCTGAGCTTTGGGTGTGGTTATGAAAACCATCGAAAGCTCTGACAAAATGATGGGAACTGTGAAGGCGAAGACCGCCATTGGAGCGCTAATCCTCGACTTTAGCAGTATCAGCTTCCTCGAGAGTGAAGACGGAGAAGCCGATAACACGGAAACCCGGTAGGCTATCCCTGATTCGTCTTCGAGGTAGGTAAAGAAACCCCCATGTGTGGGGGCATTTATGGCATACTGACGTATTGAACCATGATACACCCTGACACATGCACAGTTACATAATACACATTTATACTCCATGACCTCCATCATAGCGCGCAGCAGGGCCGGTTGTTCTTCGTTTACCACTGACATTTTGGAAAATATCTCCCGTAAGTGATGGTTGTTGCTATTTGTTACTATACTGAGTGCGGCCTCACCATTGACACCGACACACACACACACTAGCACATGTGGCCGGGGCACAACGGCTCTCCCGAGAACAACACCGGTTTCTCCTTCACGCCCGCCATCGATCAGCCGTTTTCATGGACGATGCGGAGTAACCTCACGCCGAAGTGGTCACCAGATCAACTGCGATCGTGAGTAGAATGTTGGTGACAAGGTGTTGAACGCGCGCACTGACAGCAGGATCTAGGTAGGTAGGAAGAATGAGTGCCTTTATTCTAAACCTTCGAATCTGCTAAGATTCGGGAGGATTTTGGTGGGTGGTGTAACGACCGGTCGTGGAAAATCCCCCTCAAAAATCTGCAGTTCCATGATTCCTTTACATCACTCACATATTCACACTACTGGCTTCTTTATTGCACTGTATGTTTTAACGAACCAACGTTTGTTTGTTCGCGTCCAGCGCACTGCACTATCATATCCTTGTTCTGCACAGGCGTGACGCACGTGCTCTTCCCTCGCACACCGCAATTGGGTTCTCGTTTTCTGAGTCCTTGTGATCTCATAATTGAGTTTCGTATCTGTTTCGTGTCATTGTTCATTTGATGGTCTAGTATCTTAGAACTTCACGGATAATCGCTTTCCAATTTTGGGATCGGTTGTGAATTTTTCTACGCATTGCTCGAAGGTGTCTTACTCCCTTGCGCTTTGCTCCTGCCTCCATTTATATTTATACATGCAAATGTATATATATATTCATATACTTCCTCTGAATCCTCAAGTTCTTTGCCGGCCAGTTATTTTACTACCATCTCGCTGCTCCTGATGATATGCGTTCATTTTGTTCACATCTGCGCCTCACATTTACCGTATCTCGATCCATCCAAACCACTGTTGCCATGGCACCCAGTCTATACGTCTTGTGTTGCTAGATTCCTCTTTATGGATTGATACCATCCTTCTACTAAAATGTGGCATAATTCACTACCGTCTAATCCCTTGTTGCACAGCTCAATTATTTCGTACTTTTTCCTTTTCTTCTTTCCTTCCCCTCCTCTCTCTTCATTCTCCATCATTCCCCCTTATCGTAGTTTCTCACGCCGATTTTCAGGACCCCTCAGGCAGAACCCTCATATATTCTCCTGTAGGACCCAACCCCCCACACCATCCTCGAAGTATATTTGTGTTTAATTTCATACAGCATTTACGATGTACTACGGAGCTAATTGTCCAAACCTTAGCTAACCACAGGACACGACGCTGAATGTAGAAGTAACGGGGCTTATGTAGCGCACACATGCCTACATTTTGCTCGTTTTTGCCACACAGCAATTTGTTGACATTGCAGGAAGTCCTCCTTTGATGTGCAGTCATACCAGTGATTCCATTTTACACCCCGGCTCGTACACACACACATTCAATCAAGCACATACATCCAGGACAGGACGGCCTTTTTACAAGGACGGCATCTATGTGCCCTCTTCACGCCCGCCATCGATCATTTGGTCTCGTGGAAGATGTAGACTAGCCTCACGTCTATGTAGCCAATGGGTTAGGTGCGACCAGTAGTAGAACGTTGACGACGAGCATTAGGCGCGCGAACTGACAGCGGGGCCTAGGTAGGTAGAAAGAATCAGTACATTTATACCAAACCTTTGATTCTGCTAAGGATCCGGGAGGATTTTGGTGGGCGGTGTAACAGCCGGTCGTGGAAAATCCCCCTAAAACCACTGCAATTCCATGTTTTCTTCACATCACTCACTCGCCTACACTATTAACGTGTCTTTACGCACTGTGTGTTTGATGGACCAATTCGTGTTTGTTCGCGCCCAGAGCGCTACTCTGGCACATCCTTGTTCAGAACCTGCGTGAGGCACATGCTGTTTGCTCACACGCTGCTATTCGGTTTCTAGTTGTTGAGTCCTTGTGATCGTATTGCTGAGGTTTGTATATTTTTTATGTCATTGTTCATGTAATAATCTAGTATCGTAAAATGTCACGGATAATCGTCTTTTGATTTCGGGATCCGTTGTGAATTTGGCTATGCATTGCTCAAACGTTCGTTACAGACGTATCCATCCATCATACGCCTCGACACACACACCTACATTATCCACGTTTGTACCGCATGATCTCCGTCGAACACCTTACAGTGCCTACAGCTTTTGTTGACGTTTAAGGTTTTTCCGATGTGTGGTGGTATATGCAATTCCATTTTACATCCGGACGCACACGCACTTGCCCGATGCACACTATACCCCATAACCCCCATCAAACACGTGGCAGAGTTTGCCGTTTTTCGTTGACATTACCGAAGCTCCTTCGTGTATGTGGAAGTAGCGGCGGTTACATCGTACATCGCGCAAGCACATACAGCCAGCGCATGACGGCCCTTCCAAGGACAGCATCCATGTTTCCCCCACACGCCCGCCGTTGGTCAGTTGTTCTCGTGGAAGATGTAGAATAGCCTCGCGTCGGTGTAGCCACGGGATCAGGTGCGATTACGAGCAGAACGTTGACGACAAGCATAAGGTAAGTTCACTGACAGCAGGGCCTAGGTAGGTAAAAAGAATCAGTACATTTATACCAGACCTTTGACTCTGCTAAGAATTCGGGAGGGTTTCGATGGGCGGTGTAACGACCGGTCGTGGAAAATCCCCCTAAAACCACTGCGGTTCCATGTTTTCTTCACATCACTCACTTGCCTACACTATTGACGTGTCTTTACGCACTGTATGTTTAATGGACCAATCTGTGTTTGTTCGCGTCCAGCGCACTGCACTATCATATCCTTGTTCTGCACACGCGTGACGCACGTGCTCTTCCCTCGCACACCGCAATTGGGTTCTCGTTTTCTGAGTCCTTGTGATCTCATAATTGAGTTTCGTATCTGTTTCGTGTCATTGTTCATTTGATGGTCTAGTATCTTAGAACTTCACGGATAATCGCTTTCCAATTTTGGGATCCGTTGTGAATTTGGCTACGCATTGCTCATACGCGCGTTACATGGACCACGATATCGTGTCTCCGGAGTATACTAACAAAACTCTTCGTCCACAGGGAGGAGGAGACTATGGAGAAATCGCGGGCGAACTCAGCCTTCCGAATTGGCAAAGCCAGTGACGCTGAACGCCCCCTTCCACAGAAAGTTGTGCTGGACCCTAAGGAAGCAGCGACTTCTGTGTTAAGAACAGCCTACCGACTGAGGGGCGAGCAAGTGCCGTTGCATCAAGATCTGGACCCTGCGGGTCGTGAGAAATATAGAAATGCGTTGATTGAACGGCGTGAAAGTAAAGAACAGCGAGAAACGGACTTGATTATTCGGGATTTTTTGGTGCAGAAACGGCGCCCTCACTTCCGGTGGAGGCCAACGACGCTAGTGTCCTCGTCAGTCCCCCCAAGCTAGGAGGCCCTGAACAAACGGAGGTGGTAGGAGGCCGAGACAGTGCCGCTGTCCTGCTGTCTAACTTCCGTGGTTTGCTGAGCAAGAGGGATGACCAGTAACACATGCAGCCGTCCAGCTCACTTACTATGATAGCATTGACGGAGGGGTGGCTAGGTCACAATGTCCTAGACTCGGAGGTGTCCCTCCATGGCTACACCCTGTTCCGAGTCGATAGGAACTCTATCGGAGCGGGTGGAGGTGTAGCACTGTTCGTCCGATCAGACATCCCAACAGCGTAGGTAGAGGCGTTCGCTGATCCGCAAGGATTAGGTGAAGCTACTTGGTGCCGCGTCAAACTTGCCACCGGAGGCTTTAGGGCAGTTGGAGTCATCTATTGGACGCCTGTGGTCACCCCTCCAGATACGATGAATTTATTGAGGAGATGGGCGTGCGATGGCCACTGCCTCGTCCTGGGCGACTTCAATGCTCCGCATATTGATTGGAAATCAGGCAGGACAGCGGCCGGGGCGGATCGTTTCTCTCGGGAACTACTGACAAAGGTCCAAGAACTGGCATTACTCTAACATGTTCAGGAATCAACCTGGAGGCAAGCCAGTCACGGGCTCCACCCTAGATCTGGTGATTTCTCCCAGGAGCTCGGGAGTCAATAAGGTTGAACCTCTCCCTCCACCTGGAAGCAGTGACCACATGGTGCTAGGAGTTCACTGGCTCAGTGGTTCTTGTCATCCACTAGACCACACATTGGACGTGGTGTTTTGCGCAATGCTTTTGAGGATGTCCGGAGAAGGGCTTTAGACGTCAACTGGCTTCCCACGGATTCAGATACCCACCGCGATGTGCACGAAGATTGGGAGTTTATTCGTGACAGTATCTTGTACCTTATGAATGCCCATTGCCCCCCCCCCAACCGACGTGGGCCCGCCGTGGTTTGATTTGGAGCTCAGACACCTGCTCAGACGACGAAATCGGGCCTGGCAGCTGTTCCGATCTATAGTGAGGGTGATGATCTCTGTTGCAGGATTCGTAACTAAAGTACCGAACAAAAACGGATAAAGCTGACGGCGTTCGGGGGAGGGGGGCTTGCGGTTGATGCAGTGCGAGCACCCAAAAGCCTGCTTGATTACTCAAAGCGCTGCACCAGAGCGAAGATAGGTATTTCGGAGCTGATGGACAAAGACAAAATGGTTGCGACAGATGGAAAGACTGAGACATTAGCCAAGTACTATCTGTCAGTTTATTCTGTGGAAGAAGATGCGCAAACCCCGATGGTGGATGGCTCGACGCTGTTCATTATGCATGATTTTGGGGAGCCGGAAGTGAAAAACGAATCCGTTAAACCCCATAGAGCACCGGGACCGGACCTCGTGCTTCCGTTGATGTCGAGGAAGTTGGCGGACCACCTGACTACGCCACCGACTCGGTTGTTTCAACTTATCGTTGGCCTCTGGCAGGCTACCTCGGCAGTAGAAAAAACAGTGGTCATTCCGCTGTACAAGGGCGGGGCAAAATCCACCTCGACCAACTACGGCCCAGTTAGCCTCAATTCCTTATTTGGGAAGGTTATTGAAACTCCGGTGGCGGCTCGCGTACGCGAAAATCTGGAGCGCTGCCAACTGCTGTGCGCAGAGCAGCGCGGTTTATGGAGAAACAGATCATGCCTGCCAAAACTGTTGACTGCTCGTGAAAGTTGGCCGAACTCCAAGGCCGAGGTATATATCACGGATGTCATCTTAGTGGACTTTAGTAAGGCTTTTGATAAAGTTCTTCGCAATGGCCCGTTGCCGAAACTCCGGGCCACCCGCATCTCCGGGCCCATGCTTCACTAGATTGAGGATTTCTTGGTCGAGCGAACCTTTTCCGTGAGGGGTGCACATTTCCAGTCATCGTGCTATTCAGTTAGCAGTGTCGTGCTACAAGGCTCTGTGTTAGGACACCTGTTGTTTCTAGTGTTTGTGAACGACCTACCACAGACCATTCGATCCCAATGCCTGATCTACTCAGTAGACCTAAAGATCTGGCGCACCATTCAATCAGCAGAGGATCGTGAGAAACTACAGGAGGATCTCCAGGCGCTAGTCGACTGGTCGACCACATGGGGTCTACCGATAAACTTGGACAAATGTTCGAGTATGTGGATTGGTGGCCCCCACGATACTTCCGGCTACTGCCTTGGGAATATCGCACTCCGTCACACGCAGGAGGAGAAGGACCTCAGTGTTATTGTCATTTACAATCTGAAGACAAAAGTGTCCACTGAGAGAGCGTGCGCCTCAGCTTGGAGGGTGCTTGGTTTCATTCGCCGTTCATTTGGGCCTCTGCTCCTGGACAATTTCCGACTGCTGTATATCTCGCATTTACGTCCTCGCTTGGAATATGGCAGTCCGGCTGTCTACCCGTGAACGGCGGCGGAAGTAACCAAACTGGGATGAGTGCAACGTGCTGCCACACGCCTCTTGGCCAGACTTCGTGGTTTCAGCTTTGAGGAAAGCCTGTGAGTCACCGGGTTGTTTCCCATTGCCTATCGACGTCTTTGAGGCGACCTTGTAGAGGTGGCCACCTTCGTTCACACTTTTACCACGTTCATTGTTTAACTGAACGCTGACTGCCAAGCGCGGTTGCAATTTGACCGTTGCTTTTGCTCACGCCCTCACGCACGCCCCCAAATACACGCTAGCCACTATCTCTCCCCATGGCCTTCTCGTTCTCACGGGTCGTGGAGAATACTGTTCTGGTTAACATATTCGTGCAGTGCCGCACATTATAGTAACGTGCAAGTGGTCCACGCAGTACGAAGGAATGAAGCACGCGTTTACTAAGGAACCTGCGAAGTAAGGTCTAATCAACCTTACAACCTCATCTATGCCAGGCGAATAATCCGTTGTGAGATGGGCCGGGAACTACAGTCGGAATTCCCACTCAGAAATAGTGATCGTACCAGAGGACACACCCTGACGCTTCTTAAGGTGCATTCCAGAGGCCTACCGGCCACCTATCGATCTTCAGGGAGAGTGATTAATCCCTGGAAAGCTCTACCGACTGAAACGGTGGAACAGGAAACCGAGACACTGTCTGAGACGAAATTGGATCAAACCCTGAAGGGTTATTGGCGGAGCACCGACATCTAGCCGAGTCACTATAGTAGGATGCGATGGGGCTAGTACGGGGTGGCTTCCCATCGGCCTTTACCTACAGGGCACAGCTAGCGACAGATGAGGAAGATGTTGAGCTCTTGCCAATGCTGGGTTCGGTGCTGGCACAGACAAAGGAGTTCATCTTATTAGGGGATCTCAACCTACCCGAAGTTAACTGGGAAAGTGGGATCGCACCAAGAGAATCAACGGACGACAAGTGTCTGCAGTGGGTGTAGCTACATGCACTTACGCAGCGTGTGAAGCAGGTCACTAGACACAGAGGTGGACAGCACCGGTCTCTCCTTGATTTAATCAAAAAGCGGCACCATCAGGACGGTAAGGAATTTACGTGGGAAGAGCCGCTTGGAAAAAGTGATCATGTAGTCCTAAGGGTCACACTAAGACTAAGTAAGACGCCGAAGGAAATCGTGTTAAGTCGGCGCTATGGAAGAATCAATATACCTGAACTGAAGAGGGCGGCAGAGGAAGTTCAGTGGACACCGAGACACACAAACGCCTCCGTAGAGGAACGTTGGGAGGCCATCAAGATGGGGTTACTCGAACTTACAGAGGAGTTTGCACCCCTGATGGCGGCTAGCCGTAGAAATCTACCCCATGGTGGAAGTCAAAAGTCCGCAAGGCTATAGTTATTCGTAGGCAACGATGGGCGGCGTAAAAGATGTACAAAACTCAGGGGGCATGGAATAGCTGTAAGATGGCTAGGAACAGAGCTCAAGAGATCCAAAGAGTGGAGAAATATGCTTTCGGGCGTCGGTTAGCTGCGTCGGTCCGCACAAACCCAAAGCGATTCTACGCCTACGTGCAATCTCACAGACGTATGAGAGGAGGTGCAGCAACTTTGGAAGGAGCACAGGGACGACGAGCTGTAAACGACGAGGACAAGGCTGACATGCTTTTGGCATTCTTCAAGAGCATATATCGACCAGAAAATAGTTTGGACGAAAGAATGTAGGGCCCACAGGCGTCTTCGATACCCGAACTTACTGTAGGGGAAGAAGTGTACGCGGAGTTGCAAATGTTGGATAGAAATAAAACAGCAGGTCCAGAGGGGGTTCATCCAGCAATCGTTCAGCCACTGGCTGGGGTCCTGAAGGCTCCGGTGACGAAGCTGTGCGAAACGTCACTTGGAGAGGGAATTGTGCAAGGAGGCTGGAGGAGAGCAACAGTGGTAGGAATTTACAAGAGTGGACCCCGGCGAAAGGCCGAAAATTACCGGCCGGTTGGCTTGACTTCAGCACTGTGTAAGTGCATGGAGCGAATAGTCAGGAGACAGATCTCTAGGCATTTGGCTCAACATAACCTCATATCAAATGGTCAGCATGGGTTTGTGGCAGGACGATCCGGTCTGACGAATCTCCTGCTGTTCCTCGATGAGGTAACCGAGCGTCTGGACGAGGGGAAATCGAACGCGGCCTGCTACTTGGACTTGAGCAAGGCGTTTGACTCCGTGTACCACAGAATTCTGGATGTCAAACCGCGGTCTATGGGATTTGTTGGAAAGGCAAGGCAATGTGTGAATAATATTTTAACAGGGCGAACTTTTAGTGTTGAGGTGGTTAGTTATGTCTCAAAATCAGAAGGTGTAACTAACGGGATGCCACAAGGCTCAGTGCTCGGCCCTCTGCTCTTCCTCACCTTCACCAATGACCTAGCACGTGAGCTTACAAACCCCACCTTTATGTTTGCCGATGACGTCGAGATGGCTGGAGTAGATATAGAGCTTGAAGTGTTAGCTATGCAGAACTGGTCGTGCAAATGGGACCTTCCACTAAACCTCACCAAGTGTCAAAGCTTGACCACAAATACAGGGGCCAGCGGGAATGGTGTGGGTTCGTTGCAAGTGCTCTCGCAGGTCAAAGACTTGGGCGGTATAATGGACAACAGCTTTAGGCCGTCGAAGCAGTGCACCGCAGCAGCCAATATGGCCAGGAGAGAACTCTTTCGAGTTAGATCCATTAAGTCGTGCAGAGAGCCGGAGATTTTCGTTCCGATATACCAAACCATAGTTAGGCTGCATGTGGAGTACTGCGTGCAGGCCCGGGCACCGTACTACCAGAACGATATAGACTGTCTGGAGAAAGTGCAAGGGCTAGCCACTAGAATGGTTGCTGGGCAGGGGGGTTTAGCTACAAAGCGCATCCCCGTGCCCTAGACCTGTTCTCGATGGAAAGACGGCGCATTCGCGGGGATTCGACAGAAACCTTCAAGGTAATGAAGGGACTGTCAGGAATGAGACGAGATCTTTTCTCTCTGATCCCCGAAAGAGGCACAAGGGGGCATAGCCTTAGATTACATAGGAAGCATTCAAGGCTCTAAATTAGGGCGAAGTACTTCTAAATAGAGTGGTACCCTATTGGAATAAGCTCCCGGAGGAGGCGATAAATACCACAACAGTGAAGGCTTTTAAGAGATCAGCAGACCTATGTTGGGTGGCAGCATACCCCGAGTTATGTTAAGTGGCTTTTAGGGTCAGACGCAATCTACTCATTGTTTCAGCCTTTCTATGCCAGGGCTGATACTGCACAAAATTTCTGCCTTTCAGAAAAAGAAAATCACCCAGTGTTGGGAGCTACGGAAAAGCGCCGACAACACAACTATCTGGACACTCGATTGGCTCTAGCCACACCAAGTCCTGTGCAAACTGAACTGAACTGAACTGAATTACATACAGACTCAGTGAACGCTCACGATGCCTAATGTCTCTCGCAGTTGATGTGCGAAAAGGTTTTCCGTTTCCCTCTCATTTTTAGCGGGGATTCGACGAAATACGCTCGGCATAACTGGTGTGAATACCATCGAAGGAATTCTGGAAGCTCGATTGGCCGTGGTCATTACCTGTCCTGTGCAAACTGAACTGAACTGAACTGAATTGAACTGACCTTGGTGAGTGCCGAGCTGTTTGAGTTCATAGTGTGTAGTGCATTTCTGATTGTACATAATCCTGTTTCCTTTCCTTTTATCTTCCAGGTGCCGTCGTTAACCACGAGGCGGAGCCACACAGTGAGGCAGGCATCTCACCTCCCTCTCCCCCCGAACAGTGACCTTGGCCCCGACCCCGAAACTGTATAAAAAAACCCATGGACGCCCCCGTAGGACCCACTTCCGGTTTCGAGTTGTACCGGTTACGGCGTCGCCTTGTGCCAATACAGGTCCATTGATTTCCGAGCTTCGCCTTCTGTTGTGACTGGCCTCGTGCTGTGACCAGTTGTGCTGATTTGTGCGTCTATTTTCAGACCTCCGGACCCCACGTGCATTACAAGTGCTCTCGTCTTTAAATTGAGTTTTTGAGTAGTTTTGTGAATTAACTTAGTTTAATTCACAATACTGAGCGTATCATAATTGCATTTAAGGTGCTCTTTACCCGGAGAATGTTTTTATTCTCCTGGTAGTATTGCCGAGTAGTGTTCGGTGTTTTTTGAAGCGATCTTTTCTCGCTTGTGGTCTTTCTTTTTGTTTGTTTTTTGTGTTAGCGGCTCTACCTGCTAGTGTCAGAGTGCGTATTTTGTGCTTGGGTAAAGAGCACTTGAGTTGTTTTTCGCTCTCGTTTCTGTGGCTTTCTATATGACACGCGTTTTTGACCCGTGTCTGGCACCCAAGTGCGGAAAAATTGTGGTAAATGGCACAGAGTGCGAGGTGTGCAAGAGATGGGCTCACCCATGGTATTCAGAAATAGCAAGGGACATCTATGTCCTTTATAAACAGAACCCATGGGCTGAATGGGTCTGTGCCCCTCGCAAGGAGGCGGCCAGTCTGGCCTTTAAACTGCAGGCCCAGGGGCAGGACCAGCGCCCACCAAGCAGTAACTCAGTCGTAAGCCCCAAACCACCGCAAGCAGGTTGTAGTCAGTCGTTTGCGGAAGCAGTATTCATCCCTGAGAGGACAGTCATCAAAGCGAATGGACCAGTTCCGAGAGCTTGTCAGGCAGTCTTTGCCTCAACTCCTTTGAAGCAGACCGACGAGGGCCAGTGGACTGAGCAGAAGCCGAGAAGGGCAAGGCAGTTCAAAAAGAAGGGTGACTGTAATATCGCGAAGGGTGGGTTAGCTAGGGTGGATTACCCTGCTCTTGTGGTATTGGAAAACAAGGTGAAGGCTCTGCAGAGGCAGATCTTGTCGATGGGCAGGGTCTCAAGCCACAGGCTCCTGATCCTAAACCAGGAAGAACGCTTTACAAGGGAATCGAAAGCCATGAGAGACATAGACTGGAGGAGGGTCCGCGACATACTGTGAATCGCAGGTGTTCCGTACCCTACTACTCTAAGGGTGCACAGAGTGGGGACGTGGAAGTCACCACTGGGGAGCAAAGGCGAACTCCGTGCGAGATCAATCCTAGTGGAGTTCGCTGATGAGCCCACCCGGGATAAACTGCTGGCGAGGGCAGCAATAGTGGCTCACCTTACTAGGGGCAGAGACCAGATTGTGCCAGACGAGCATAGAGTAAGGTCTGGCGGTCTAGCCCCGAGAGGTTACCTTGCTCGACCAGCCAGGGCGCTGGTGAGAAACCAACAAGTTCAGCGGAATGCCGTACTCGGCTCTCAGGCCCCGACCCTGACAATAGTAAAGAAGCCACGTGCGGGGTCGCAAATGGTTGTAATTGAAGACATGCAGAATGACGAAAATTGGCAGTACTGTCCGCAGATAGATGACAGTGCGACCCCTGCCATTCTGGATGTTGTGGCAACTCCTATAGAGATGGATTGGGAGTCGTCGGAAATTCTGGATCGTCAGCCGGCTTCATGCACACCAGTGGGGACATCCGAAGCAAAAAAAGTGTCATCATCTCAAGCGTTGCGCCTGAGAAACAGTCGGGAATGAATAACAAAAGACACCTAGGCGACGGAGCAAACGCGGTGGTGTTATATACTAACGCGTGTAGTATTAGAAACAAATGGGCGGAACTCTCCAAAACCGCTGATGAGCAGAAAGCGTCAATAATTGCCGTCACGGAAACGTGGCTTTCTGAAGAAGACCATGTGCCAGGTCTAATAAGTAACGGTTTTGCAGTCTGTAGGCAGGATCGAGAACAGGGCCGTCTTGGTGGTGGAGTGGCAATCCTCGTTAGGTCAGGCACAAACCACCTTGAGTCTCAGACCAAGATATGCACTCGCAATATCCAGTTACGCGCCGTAACGATCATCTTTCCAGGCAGAAGAGTTAACGTTTTCTGTGTCTACAGGGCACCAAGCACAAACCACGAAGAGGGCGTTTGTTTACTGCGGACTTTGACTGAACTAGTTAAGGACGCTCAAAGGACCCTCATAGTGGGTGACTTCAATCTCCCGCAAATCGACTGGGTGGCTGAGGTCTGCGTGCCGGGATCAGAGGAGCAAACCTACTTAGAATGGCTGCATGCCAATGCGTTGCACCAGAATATTAGGGAAAATTCCAGATATAGGACTGGATGCGTTCCATCCTAGCTGGATCTAGCTATAACGAACTTCCCCAACGATGTGTCTGGACTGCATTATTGTGCACCGCTGATAAGAGTGACCACGTGTACATCAAAATAGTCCTGTGCATGCGGCAACCCAAGGTACCTTTAAGGCTGGTCAGACATTTCGGTAGTATGGACATAGATAGGCTTCGTAATAGGGCGATGGGCTTGACCTGGGACACGACAGAGGAGGCTACTGTCGAGGAGAGCTGGCAAATCATGAAGGGGTTTCTGACTGCCCTACAAGAAGAGTTCGCACCTTTAAAGCGAAGGAGTGGGGAGGGCAAACCCGTGTGGCGGAAGGCTGCAATAGCCAAGGCCATCAGACGTAGAAACCACTGCTGGAACCAGTACAAAGCTTCCGGCGGTCAGCTAGCCTGGAACCGCTATACGAAGCTGAGAAGCGAGACTGTAAGCCTTTTGAGAACTTCCAAGCTGGAATTTGAGCTCAAATTGGCCCAGTCTATAAGACAACAGCCGAAAAAATTCTACAGCTATGTACAGTCTAAAGGCTCAACAAGAAATGCCGTAGGTCCGCTATCCACTATAGACTATGGTATTGCCACTGATGACCAGGGCAAAACAGACGCCCTGGGGGAATACTTTGGTAGTGTACATAGAATGGATAGATTTGACTCTGGTTCATCCTTCTCCTCAGTTAAACGAGCTAGACCTCTCAGGGGAAAGCGTGCGTAAGTACCTGCAGGAGTTAAACAGCCACAAGTCAGCGGGCCCAGATGGCATTCATCCAGCTATCATCAAGCCGTTGGCGGATATCATAGCTCCATCGGTATGCAGGCTGTACAGATCCACGTTGGACCAGGGTATGCTGCCTCAGGACTGGAAAGTCGCGGCAGTCGTGGCAATACATAAGAGTGGGCCTAAGTCGGATGTGCAGAACTACAGGCCGGTAAGCCTAACTAGCATTCTCTGCAAAGTCCTCGAGAAGATCATCCGTGCCCATATCTGCCAGCACTTACTGCAGCACTCCATGCTAAGCCCGGCGCAGCATGGATTCCTGAAAAACAGATCTTGTCTGACCAATCTCCTGTGCTTCTTAGATGAAGTAACTCGACGACTGGACGAAGGTAAGGAGGCAGAAGTATGCTACCTCGACTTTAGCAAGGCGTTCGACTCTGTTAATCATCGTCTCTTGCTATGCACGATGGAGACGTTCGGCATAGGTAGGCCGGTATTTAGGCGGCTGGAGGAATTCCTCTCCCGCAGGACGTTTTACGTCAAAGTGGGGGACAGGTGCTCCAGTTTGGTGAACGTCACCAGTGGTGTACCTCAGGGATCCGTCCTAGGCCCGGTCCTATTCTTGTTATTTATTAATGACCTGACATCCGCTCTTCAATCGCCCAGCTTTATTTTTGCGGATGATGTGAAGATTGTTGGATCTAAGGTAGGGCGGACTTGGGCAGGGAAATAGGTACCGTTCTGAACTGGGCATACAAATGGGACTTACCTCTGAAAGCTCAAAAAAGCCATTTGCTGTCAAGGGCAACTGAGAGCCTAACTGTCGCCCATGATCAAGGGCTATTCACCGTAGGGTTAAAGACCTTGGGGTCATCATGAAGAGTGAATTCAAATGGTCGGAGCAGTGCAACGCTGCTGCGTATAAGGCTCGTGGGGAGCTCTTTAGGCTGCGATCAGCTTTGTCTTGCCGGAAGCCGGAGGTATTCGTACCTATTTACATGGCTATAGTACGACCTCACTTAGAAGGCAGCGTGCAGGCTTGGTCACCCTTCTACAAAAAGGACGCCGCCTGCCTCGAGAAAGTCCAACGTCTCGCCACGCGAATGGTTGAAGGGCAGAGGGGTAGGACTTACGAGCAGAGACTCTGTGACCTAAATATATTTTCTCGTTGGAAAGGAGGGCAAGTCGAGGGGATCTCATAGAAACGTTCAAGGTAATGAAGGGCTTTTCTGGCCTTAGACCAGATAGTCTATTCCAAGTGGCCGTAGACTCCAGAACAAGGGGACATGAAGAGAAGTTGATAAAAGCCCGATCTAGGTTGATGGCTAGATCGCAATTCTTCAGCAACAGGGTTGTGAACAGCTGGAATGGTCTGGGTGGTGGAATGGTAGATCTGCAGACCGTCCAATCCTTCAAAGGTGCCCTAGATCACCAGTGGTACGAGATATTTCCTCGTAGTTAGCCTTGAGTGTATCAACTAGATGGATGACGGGGAGCACTGTGGTTCCTTTGGAGTATGTTTTATTAGACTTTTTCGCTCATTGCATACAGTCTCAGTGAACGCTCACGATGCTTAATGTCTCTCGCAGTTGATGTGCGAAAAGGTTTTCCATTTCCCTCTCATTTTTAGCGGGGATTCGACGAAATACACTCGGCAGTGGTGGGTGCATAACTGGTGTGAATACCATCGAAAGAATTCTGGACGCTTGATTGGCCGTGGCCATTGTCCCGTGCAACCTGAACTGAACTGAACTGAACTGAAGTCTGACTGTCTGCGCTACGCCGGTCCCGTCAGTGTGGTGTGTTGTAACGGCCGGTTTGGAGGCTGCCGTCTTGTTCTTCGTTTAATGTAAATGTTGGTGGCTGTTGATACACTTACTGGGCCTCGGCTCATGGAGTTTTTTCCTTTTGTGATCTTGCAGGTCACACACGTGATACCCTCGTCGGGAGAGCATTGCCCCTGCTTGTCACAGTGTATTATGATAGTGTCTCATGGTCCTGTAGTATGCTGGATGAAGTGTCTTTTGTGGGGGTAGCACGTACACGATCTGCAAAAACAGGAAAAAAAACTCGGTGGGCCGTGGCTCATTAAGTGTGTAAGCAAGCATCAACACTTACACCGATAGCGATGGGAGTGGCGATCTGTCTGAGCGCGTTACAGTCCAACCGCAATGTTCGTCAGACTGGCTTTCTTTAGTTGTTCCATACTGTCTCAGTGAACGCTCACGATGTACAATGTTTCTACCAGTTGGTGTGCGATTAGGTTTCTATGTTTTGCTCATTTTTATCGGGTATCGAACGAAATTCACTGTTTGGACTCACGCTCGATTTGCGGACACAATTCCCGTCCAGCGAATAGAGACGCAAGACGATAGCAATTGATGGGTTTTAGTAATTATATTGGTTACCCTGCATAAATGACAGGAGATGGGAGACTGAACGAGCTAATGGCCTTAGTTGACGAGCTGGAGCGCGCCTTGCCGCCTACGTAGCGTGACGTAAGTTGGCGATGCTGTCAACTTTTCCGGTACCAAGTGGACTTAAAAAAACAGACTTCAAGCAACCAGTCGATTGAAGGAACCGAGGCTAGACCGAATTCCTGACCTATTGAAAAGCCTGGTCAACGTTTGCTAAGCCAGTTGCGTACTTCAATGGATGACTGATGAGGATCACCCAAATGTCCTACAGGACTTCTAAGATAGGCTCATGTGTCCGACCGAAGAAGATTATAATACCGCACTGCTTAACTCGGGTCTGGATGAGTGAAAGTACTTTGAAGTACTTTTGTCCCGACTATAAGCCACTTTGTGACAGAGAAGAAAGACTCGAAAAGGAAGATTGCCTATAGCTAGAGGAGGACCCGACACCGGAATTGGCCGCTTCTGGGGAACGATTGTCATTCCCAAGTGAATCTAAGTGAAAATATCTATTTGTAAACAAGGTGCGCCTAAGCTCTAAGCTCGCAATTACATTTTGGTGAGTTTGGTGTCTGCCAGGCCGCTACAACTGGGCAATGGTGAGTGCATCACTTTTATGCACACCGGAAAGGAATTCTGGGTGCTCGATTGGCCGTGTCCATTACCTGTCCTATGCAAACTAAACTGAACTGAATTGAATTTTGGGTCGGGATATTCATTAGCGTACAACACGACAACACCTGCCGTGGGAGGCTATGGGGCCGCCCAGAATGCTGTTAATGAGCGTTGTTCGTAATTTTGCATAGTTTGTGCATTTTCTCACAAGTTGTCCCTTCCATTCTCGAAAGTTTGCACAGGGCTCTGTGAATGAAGCCAACCGTACGTCATATCCAGGTAGTTTTGTTGTGGGCGCGCTTCCATAGATCCCAAAGCTGAGTTTTCGAGAGCAGGTGCCCGCCTATCCAGATATAGACATTGACCTGGATTTTCGAACGTCCTTTACGATAAGCTTTTGTTAGTCCGTTGAACCGTAGTAGTCTGTAAATGACGATGGACAGCGAACAAGCTGCTCAAAACCCAGCAAGCGTGGAGTAGTCATAAGGTGGCGGGAACACAGCTGAAGCGATCCAAAAAGCTGGGGAATATCCTTTTGAGAACAGGTTAGCTGCATCTGCCCGTACAAACTCAAATCAATTGTATGCATATTTCCCATTCCAAAAGCGTATGAGGGGATGTATAGCAAATTTAGAAGTAGCACAGGGACTACTAGCACTTAGCTAGGAAGAGAAAGCCGACAAGCTCTTGTCATGCTTCAAGATCATATATCGACCAGCAAATAATGTAGACAAAAGAATGGAGAAAACGCAAGCGCCTCCAGTACCTGAACTTTGGGTAGGCAAAGAAGAGGTGTACATGGAGCTGCGACTTTTGAACAGAAGCAAACCCGCAGGACCGGTTGGGATCCATCGAGCTATCACTTAGTCTCTATCTTAGGTATTAGAGGCTCCGGAGACGGAACCGTATAAAACGTCAAGTAGAGAAAGAAACGTGCCGGGAAACTGGAGGAAGGCAACAGTGGCGGGAATATACAAGGCCGGACGCCGACGAAAGGCTACAAATTACCGACCGATTAGGTTGACTTCAACACCAAGCGCTTGAGGCGAATAGTAAAGAAACGGATCTCTAGGAATTGGGAGCAGTATAACATATCAAATGCACGGCACGGGTTTGTGGCAGGATGATCTTGTCTGGCGAATCTCCTGTTGTTCCTTAAGGAGGTAAACAGGTGCTTGGACGAAGGGCAGTCAGTTGAGGCCTATGACATGGACTTAAGCAAGGCGTTTGACTCCGTGTACCACAGAATTCTGGATGTCAAACCGCGGTCTATGGGATTTGTTGGAAAGGCAAGGCAATGTGTAAATAATATTTTAACAGGGCGAACTTTTAGTGTTGAGGTGGTTAGTTATGTCTCAAAATCGGAAGGTGTAACTAACGGGATGCCACAAGGCTCAGTGCTCGGCCCTCTGCTCTTCCTCACCTTCACCAATGACCTAGCACGTGAGCTTACAAACCCCACCTTTATGTTTGCCGATGACGTCGAGATGGCTGGAGTAGATATAGAACTTGAAGTGTTAGCTATGCAGAACTGGTCGTGCAAATGGGACCTTCCACTAAATCTCGCCAAATACCAATGTTTGACCACAAACACGGTGGCAAGTGAGAACGACGTGGGATCATTGCAAGTAGTCTCTCAAGCCAAAAACTTGGGCGTAGTGCTAGGTAACAGTTTCAATTCGTCAAAGCAGTGCAACGCAGCGGAAAATATGACCCCGAGGGAACTTCTTCGTTGTAGAACCACGATGTCGTGTGGAGGACTGGAAATTTTCGTTCCGATATACCAAACCATAGTTAGGCCGCACCTAGAGTACTGTGTGCAAGCCTGGGCGCCGTACTACCAGAAGAATGTAGATCGTCTGGAGAAGGTGCAAGAGTTAGCCACTGGAGTGGTGACTGGGCGAAGAGGAGTTAGCTACACGGTGTCTCCGAGCCTTGGATCTGTTCTGAATGAAAAGGCAGTGCGTTCGCGGGGATTTGATAGAAACCTTCAAGGTAATGAAGGGGCTATCAGGTGTAAATCGAAAAGACCTCTCCTCTCCGATCATAGAGAGAGGTACTCAAGGTTCTAAATTGGGGCAAGTTATTCCTCAAATAAAGTAAGATCCTGTCGGAATAAGCTCCCACAGAAGGTCGTAAATGCCGCAGTAGGTAAAGCTTTTAATAAAGCAGTAGACTGGTGTTGAGTGGCAGTATACTCTGAATTATGTTAGTTAGTCCTAGGGAGGAAGACAGTTCACTCATTTTTACCCCATTTCGCTGCCAAGACTGATGCTGTACAGAATTTCTGCCTTTCAGAAAAAAATCACCCAGTGTTGGGAGCTACGGAAACGCGCCGACAACACAACTATCTGGGCACACGATTGGCTCTGGCCATACAAAGTAATGTGCAAACTGAACTGAACTCAGCTAAAGTGCTTTTGTATTGCGAACCCCAATGAGTTTTGAACCGCGCGTGCGTCCACGGCGAACATAATTGCTCTAGTGAGCAGGTTGTTAGCGGCCATATTAGTGTTCGAATAATGTAGGTGTATGTTCCTGTTGATACACTTATTGTGCTGTGCTGATGGAGTTGTCTGTTTTTGTTTTGTTTCAGATCGAACCCGAGCAACCCCTCGCAGAAGATCACTGGTCCTCGCATATTGCATTGACAAAGTAGTGGTTTAGAACGACAAGACAGGGAGATTTGCATAGGGTAATTTTAGTAAATCATCGAGAACTTTCACTTGAAAGCCCTTAAGGGATACTAGCTTCCTGCACGTCTTTTCCAAAGTGTGGGCATGCCCACATGGACCTCTGTATCGCTTCTCAAACAGCGTAGTGGCAGTTCCCACAGTTTACCCATATGGGACCCGTATGAAGGTGCTGATTCAGTTCAGGTTGCTCAGGACAGGTAATGGCCACAGTCAATCGAGCGCCCAGAATTCCTTCCCGGTATGCGCACAGGTTATTCATGCACCGCTGCCCAGTGTATTTCGTTGAATCCCCACCAGGAATAAGAGGGAAGCGTAAAACCTCTTCGCACATCAAATGCGAGAGACATTATGCATCGTGAGCGTTCATGGAGTCATTGTGCAACAAACGAAAATGTCAATTGCAATACACCTCAGACGGACCATAGTGTTATCCCTGATCCATCTAGTCAACATGTTCAAAACTCACTGTCAGAGATAATCTCGTCCCACTGACAATCTAGGACCCCCCTGGTGGACTGGACGGTCTTTAGGTCTATCATTCCACCAGTTGCCTACAGACCTTGTCTATAGGGACGTGAAACTTTGCCTCACAGTCTCCTTAGTAAATGCGATGTTCGGTCCTTTATACTGCATGTGAACCACCTGCACGTTACTCTAGTGCTCGACACTATGAAAATGTTAACTAAAACGGTAATCCCCGCGACCCTTATGAACGAGTCGGCGATCGGGAGAGATACCGGTTAGCGTGTATTTCAGAGTGCGCAAGAGCAACGGGTAAATGGCAACCGCGCTTGGAATTTAGCTTTCAATAACGTGTGCTAAATGAATAGACAGAGATGAATATTTCTACATGTCTCTGTGTCCTTGTCGAACCTCCGTTGTTGTGGTCGCGCTCAGTACCGTGTTACAGTCGTTGCGGAATTATTGTAGCATGCTTTTATTCATCCTTCCTTATAGAGACAGAGGATATCTCTCCCGTGTAGGTCTCACCATCACAGCTCAGCAACGTAGACTCAGGCGTGAGTCACCAGCCACCATCTCTTCAAAAAGCCGTCAAGTGCTCGCTTGAACACTAGATCATTAGACTTTTCCACCACTTCAGCTGGCAGCACGTTCTATAGGTTGGCCACTCTCCGAGATAGACTACACACAAAAGGTAAATCCACCGACTGCTGCTTAAAAGTGAGCGGGTGTCCCCGCGTGCCACCGGGGTCGTGGAGAGGGAGCTCTGCACGCAGTTATAACCCAAAGTTGCCTCGAATGATACGTCTGGTGAAGATCAGATCACCTGGGACTTTTCGATATGCCACTGGATACAATCCGATAACCTTCAGATGAACTTCGTAGCTGATCCCATTTAGTCCCCCAACAAGGGTTCTACCTCTGTGCACTCTTTCCAGCTTTGCCACTTCTGATGCCGAAGTGGAAACACAACGGGCCCCCTTTATTGCATTTTAGGTCGTACATGGGAGGCGTACAGCACTTTAAAAGCGTCAAGTGAGAGTTGGTCAAATTGTTGACTAATAAGTCCCAGGATACTCCATGCAGAAGCACAAAATTTGTCGGTGTTGGTTTTAGTTTTTAGTGACGAAGCCACAATCACCTCCAGGTCTGTCTTGCAAACAGACTGACGAAGAGGTACATCCCATACACAGTATATCATTACTGGACGGCTTCCTTACGTGCATTTGGGGACACTTCAGATCAGAGCTCAGGACTGGCAAAGAATACCAATGATAGTCCAGTTTCTTGCACCTGGGAGCCCCCGGGACCCACCATGCTTCGACTTCCTGGGATCTTTGTCTTCCAGTAGCTGGGAAGCACGACACATTGGGGTCGCTGTCCGAGAGAGTAGCAAAACGCAACATTTCGATAGGACAAGGCCTCGGCAACCAGCACGTTCACTTTTCATGCAAAAGTCAAAACATCCAGCTACTAGCTCTCGTGAACTGGCAAGAAATTTTAGGGAGACCATGAAATATTTAGGGGATGTACTTAAGTAGACTAAATTAGACAGTTAGACTCAGTTCGCTGGTGTTGATTGGCAGGGGGTGTAGATCAGACCATCTTTCAAGGACCTTGATGTCCTCCTTAAGGAAGAGTTCATCTACATTTAGTGTGATTACATACCAGATCTTAAGGTCGTCCCCACTAATGAGATACGGTGATTGGAAAATTGTTAGTATATCATTAGTGTAAACCCAGAACAGTAATAGGCTTAAAACTGGTCCTTGCATAACACCACTGGTGGCCACTTGTCTTGTAGACATTGACTTTGCTGCTCGTACTGCGAAGATCCTCCTTTTTAGAAAGTCTTCGATCCGAAGAATCAGTAGGTCCACAACACCAAGAGTCTTGGACTTACCTATTAGGTGATCGTATGGAACTTTGTCAGAAGCTTTGCTAGAGTCCACAAAGATTACGTTCTCAAGGTGTTCCTTGGCCTTGGTATTCATCCAGTGTCCCCGTCTTAGTAGCAAGTTTGTTAAGCACGACCTGCTTTTCTGGAAACCATGTTGTAGGCATAGTAGTTTTTTTCCGTCGATGTGTTCTCGGAGTCACGTAGTTAATAAGCGACCCTTCCGGCCAAATATGTTAGGCTAACAGGTCAATAGTTGACAGCCTCGGCCTTTGCCCCACCTTTGTATAGTGGAGCAACAACTTTCTTCCATTCCTGTGGGAGCTTTCCCGCTGATAACGATGAGTTGAACGGTCTTGTGACTGGCTGAGTAAGTACCTCGACCGGCTCCTTTACCACTAGGGAATGCACATCATCTGGTCCAGGTGATTGGTTGATTTCGACGGTATACATGGCGGCAGCCACCTCTTCCTCAGTAATTACCTCGTGCAACGTACAGGGAGCGTCAGCTGCAGTTTGTGGGAGATGATGATGCACCAGTTCAGGAGCATAGACTGACAAGCAGTGCCTCACTAATATATCCGCCTTGCGTTCATCTATAACTCCTAGGGAGTTGCCATCCTGTAGAGCTGGACTGGAAGTTGTAGCTCTTGTCCTCCGTTTCGGCGAAAAAACGTTTAGAAGCACGAACCGAGTCCACTAGGAACGTCTTGTCAAGTGCACATCGCCTTTCCCGCTTCAGTTAGGTGCACTGGTTACGGATGGTGCGATAGCGGTCATATCCCTCTCTAGCTGCGTGACAAAGTCTCCGTACACGAATTAGCGCTTCAAAAAACGTCTGAGTTTTGAGTCATACGAAGGAGGACCTTTTGCGTGCGGTCTCTCTGGACGGTGGAGCAAAGGTATTGCCAGTTGAAGGATTCTATCACGAATTACTTCCCAAGCCTTGCCTATGTCATATGGACTTTGTGGATACTACGACGTTAAGGGTGCGGCCTCCATGACTTGTTGGAACGGGATTCGCCAAACGTTGAGTTCCTCGTCATCTGGGTACGAACATCGCTTGTCTCTCCCAGCTGCTGGTCAACACCACGTAGTCACCTCTGCCTAGTGGAGGTAGGTAGTTCAGAATAGATGTTCGAAGATCTTGGGTTCTGGTGTGCAGTAATAGTTATTGATATTATGACCGTCATTAAAATGTATATTGTATATTATCACCTGACTGGCGAAATGCTCCGTAGATCGTGCTGATTGAGAGTGTGCAGGCTTTCAGCAAATGACCAGTGGTAGTCGAGTGGTTTATTTCTGTCACTCCTGAGGTGCAAATGTCAAACTTTGTCATCGCCGGTTACATTGGTGTTACACAGCAAAGCGCTGCCACCGGAATCGTTGAAGTACCTGACCAACTTGAATCTTGTAGGGACCTATACTCCAATTGTTAGGGTCAACATTACTGGTTATCTCTGGTAGTGCAGTAGACCTCAGAGACCATAACATGTATCCCTTCCCCTACTCTCTTGTAAGCCTGGAATAGAAAAATAGATCGAGTCTCACCGGTGTATAGGAGAATACTGCTGACCGTTGGTTTGCACGCTTCATTTCAACTGGAACGAAATTTCGCGCTTTCTTTCAGGCCCCCTATCTAGTTGTTAACCTCTTCTCATCAACAACTTGTCACAATTTCTCAATATCCTTCAACGTAAACGCCAAAGGTAAATGCAGGAATCGACTCCTGCCAATCTCGTATGGGTTTCAGGTTTATTTCGGTTCCTTCAACCATTAACCCCACTCTCGTGCTCTGGTTTTGGTTGCTATCTCACAGCAGCGTTCATTTGAGAGCTGCTTAATATCGCATGGGCGCAGAAGTTTCACACTGGCGATACGGGGTTGTTCATCTCAGTCATACGGAAAAACCAAGGAGATATAACTTGCGTGATAATGATCTATAGAAAAATATACGCCCTAACTTTCGCGATCTTCGGGAGCTTTCTTGACGTCGTATTCGACCCCTAAGGTGAACGGGACGATGGGGAAAGATCGCCTCAGCACCCATCACTTTTATTTGATAAACAAGAAGGCAGTGAGTGGAGTCGTCACAGTCTAATTTACAGCACTTGAGTAAATTTGCAAGCTTATGCAACACACCTAACCTATTGAGACTTTCTGTGTTTCTTCGCAACATGGTTCGGTCACCGGTTATCCCTAATAGTGCAACAGGCCCTCGTGGCTATGGAGTATATACCCCTTCCGCTGCACTCATGCGCGAGCAAGTAGAAAAAAAGATAGCTGGATGAGCGAATGATTACTACCGATGTGATAAGTGTCGACGATTAAAATAAAAGACGGTGGTGGTTTTGGCAGATATATTGATGATCTTGTGAGATTGACAGAAAGTTGGGGACTAGGCGAGCAAACGACCGAAGCCAAGGTACACCAAGTTTCCAGGACCACTTGGAAAGAAATGGTGATGAGCCAAAGGCGAATGGCACCAGGTTACTTATACAAACAGACTTCAAACAACCAATTGACTGAAAGGATTGAAGCTAACCTGAGTTCTTAACTTACAAAAGAGATTGTCGGGCGTTTGATTGACCGGTGTTAAATACATCAAGGCATGATATTATTACTCATGTTTTTGCATGGCACCACGTCTCTGTGCATTGTAGCGGGTTATCGGTGAGTAAATATAACAATAAATAATTAGCTGGCCGAGCACTAATGTAGTTGCTCCGATCTCAACGACTGCGAATCCTTGGGGAGTATCACTGGAGCCCCCATCGGAAGTAGAAGTAGAGTCGAGCATTCGATTACTAAAGCGAGGGAAAGCGTCTGGTCCTGACTAACTACCTCCAGTTCTTTTAAAAATGGGTGGTGGTGCGCTAAAAAAATCACCCTGGTCCGTGACGTTTGTAGAGAGGAGCGTATTCCGTTGTTATGGGGTGAGTCATTAATTGTACCCATCTTCAAGAAGGAAATACGCAATGACTGTGGTAATCATCGTGGGACTAGCTTAATTCTGATAGTCACCAAGATATTAGCCTCGATTTCGCAGCGTCCTCTGACACCGGCTCGCGAGAGGAAAGCCCGCGAACAACAAGCCGATTCTGCCCAGGTCGAGGATGCATCGACCAGATTTTTACGTTTCGTCAAATACTTGAGGAGCGTCACGCACACCGTTGACCAACAATAATGGTTTTCCTTGACTTGAGGGGCGCCTTCAATTCAGTTGACTGAACGGCGCTATTCAGTGCTTTTCACCTTAAAGGTATGCCCCAAAAGTTCGTGAATCTACTGAGGTCGCTGTACTCTTGTACTTCTGGCCGCGTAAGGGTTAACGGTGCATTTGAAACGACCAGCGGTGTTCGACGGGGATGTCCCATTTCTCTATTCTTGTTTGACTTTATCATGAACGAGAAAATGGAGAATACCTTGCGAAACCTTCAAGATGTAGGCGTCAAACTAGGAAATAGTGAAAAGCTGTGTGATTACGCGGGCGACCTTGTCTGCCTGTTCGGATGCGCGGAACATGCGCAACGTGCCCTAGATAGACTTGCAAAAGCTGAAGCTATTCGGCATGCTCTTTGCACCTTCAAAGTGTAAAGTGATGTTGCAAGACTGGAAGTCAACGGTTCCGAGCCTGATGCTCGATGAGGAGGAGTCAATAAGTGTTGACCGCTTTAGTTACTTCGGCAGCAGCTTGACGACGGATGGAAACACGGTAGTAGAGGTGAGAGCGCGTATATCCACAGCTCGAGCGGTTTACGCTGGACTGAAGCACTTGTGGCGCCGACCTGATATCTCGCTGAAGTTGAAAGGTCGTGTGTACTGTGCCGTGGGGCGTTCAGTTTTGTGTAGTTGCGAGTTGGGGTCTGCGTGCTGTAGATATTCGTCATCTTGAGGTGTTCGACCATCAATGTTTGCGTAGTATCGCTAAGATTGGATGGAATGACCGAGTGAGTAATGCTGAGGTCAGAAAGCGAGTATTGGGTACTAATTGGGAGAACATTCTGTCACAGCGTATCCAGCTTAATAGACTTCGTTGGTTAGGACACGTGTTACGAATGGCGAACACACGCCTACCGCAATGTGCTCTGTTTTCCGTTCCTCCTAGGGAATGGAAGAAACCACGTGGAGGTCAACAGATGACTTAGCAACAGGGAATGAGATAATGTACAGCTAACTTAGGAAAAGCAGATGCCTCATGTCTTCGTGGTTGGGGTCCAAGAGATTCGTCAACCAGTTGGCTGGAGACACCGAAGGATATGGCAGCGAACCGTGAACACTGCCGATTGTGTTATCATTTTCTGTCGGGCCAGAATGATTGATCATCATGTGTTTGTACAGTTAGATTGCGTATTCCGTGTGTCGGCTATTAGGGCTCCGTTTCCTCTTCCCAGCCCTGTAAGTCCACTCCCTGTCCATCGTGTATATTCATTCTTTCTACTTCTACATTCAACATGGCAAGAAAGACAGTGATCAATGAGGCTTGCCCTTCTGTTTAACGCTGTACGACGATGATGATTGATAAGAGTCATCCTTGTCATAGGGGCCTTCCGTCACGGGGTTACTTGCCCTGGATGCGGTTAATTACCTTAAGGTACTGTTTCGCCTGAATGTAAGATACTTCATGTGGCTATACAGAACAGTATTCCGAGTCGCGATATAAAACTAGCTATAGTTAGTCGAAGACCTGATGCCGAAACAGGATAAGCTCCTATACAGATAGACCTACCCTCGTGCGGCATCGATCTTTGCTCAGGCACTAAACTGTCTGACTTGGAATACGAGGACTATATTGTTCGCCCGAGTGAAGATCCAGGTAAGTTGCAAGCTCTGTTAGATAACCTAAACAACAGCGTAGCAATGTTTGGGATGCGTTTTGCACCTTCAGAGTGTTAAATGCGGCCACAACACTGGGTTGGATCAACACCAAGCCTTGTGTTGGCAAGAGAAGCTCTAGCTGGTGTAAATAGTTTTTGTTAGCTGGACAGTTACATTTCATCAGGTAGACAGATATCGGATGAAGTGTCATTGCGTACTTAGAAAGTGCGGTTGGCTGTTGCCTCAGTCATCTGTGACGTCGGCGCGACATCCGATTGTCTGTTAAAGGCCGAGTGTACAATGAGGCGGTTAGATAGGTTCTCTTATACGGTTCAGAAACACGGCCGCTGAGTGCACGAGACAGGCGAAAACTGTCGGTGTTTGAGCACCGATATCTCCGTAGCATTGCCCGAATATGATGGGAACACCGTATCAGCAATGTTGAGGTTAGACGTAAGGTGTTGGTAATCAGAGGTCAGTCTATGGATCAAGTACTGAGTCTAAACGGATTAAGGTTGTTGGGACATGTGTTACGCATGCCCACCAATAGACTTCCTCGGCGTACGTTGTTCTCCTAGGCAGGTGGTGGTTGGGAGGTAGGTCGAGGTGGTCAGTTCATGACATGGAAAAAGGTATGAAAACCCTGACCAGTGGACTTGGCCATGTAGGATGTGTCAGACTTCCAGGTTAAGGTTCACGCGACCCACCTACCAAATGGTTGGAGACATTAAGTGATATGGCTAGGTGTCACAATCAGTAGCGTAGTTGCATTCGGACTCTGTCTTCGCAATTTCCACATATTACCTTGATCTTCCGGTCTTTTTCACTTGCTGCTTTTATTCCTTTTGCCATTTACTCAATGATGCTGGAAGATAGCAACCGAAACCAGTCACAGAAGTGCGAAGTTGGTGGTTGTTTAAACTGAAACTGAGAAACCGTTATTCCGATAGCGGACCTACAAATACCGACTCAGAAAAAACCACATTGAAGCTCTAGACTCGCAATTGCATTTTAAATGAGTTTGGTATTTCGGTGCCAGCGAAGAACCGTTGCGCAAAAAGTTTCTCGAATATTCAAGGCTTAAGCACAAGATTACTAATTTTGGGAATGAATCTCACCTCGATTAGGTCGTTTTAAAGCCGAACTGATTAAAAAAACCCTATTATGTACACTTTACAGCACACAGTTAATGTGATTTGCTTTTTTTCATTCTGTTACCCTACTGGCGTCTTTATTTTCTTGATCTCATTATCTCGATTTGCATCGTACTGTAGTCTTCAATTTTTCTATTTCAGCCTTGAAAAACGCACTGTAGTGCATTTTTCACCGCAGAATGGTGAATGTTCATAAAGGTGTTCTTGTCAGATGGTAAGTATTCATACTCATGACTGAATGAGTCATCTTGTGTTTTCCAGTGATCCTGCAATGAAACAGTTCTTGCTGCACCTAGCCGAAAACCTCGTGCTGGGTAAAAACTTTGTTCACACGGATCTGGATGATCACCACTTGTTCATTGATCCGGATATTCTTGGCAGGTTGCAAGAGCGTGTCGATCAGCTAATGGAAAGCCTTTCGTTCCCCATGACAGTCGACGGAGATTAATCGTTGTGATGACCACCCCCACCATCAGTCTCACTAATCTGGACTTTCAACCGTATTTGTGTATAAGGATATGCTGTATTGTATTATGAGAGGTTTCTATCAGAGTTCTTTTTTGAATTTTTAAAATTCACGATAGCCTGGGGGTAATACAAAAATAACAGTTACATTCCATCAGTGGGTGAAATTCTCGGCATTTGATTACAGACTGGCTGCAAATACATAAGACTACGCAGTTTTTTCGTCGGTCATGCTGTCATGGTCCACAAGACGTGCAAGGTAAACAGTGTTTGCTGGTAAACACTCGTTCAGACATCACCAAAATCAATCAACAATGCTTATTTGCATGACAGTAATCCATTCCAGTCGAAGGCAGTTGTTATCTAGTCGGGAGATGCGATAATGTTCGAATGCCTTGCTTCACCTTATTGAGTTAGATCTTTCTAATGTAGTCGCATTCGTTGTCGCTCCATTACTGTCCACAATTGTTTTGAGGAATCAACTACCTACTCATTCAATAAGTAGTATGCACACCAGGACAATACTGACATGCTTTGTTAACCGCTCTCAATCTGATTACACACCATATCCTTGCTGTTCCTTCATTGGTGTTAGGTGGTCAGTTTAACAGTGTAAAACACGTTTTTTATGTTGGCCTTTGGAAAAGCATAATATCAACCACAAAAACCGCTCGAATTTATCCTGATAGAGCGAAGCATTACATAATCGAAATTGCATTGTGGCTTGTGAGTTACTGTTACGGTGTTAGGATGATCACTGGAGTCTATTTCTTTTTGAACCATCACCCCTCTGACACAGACTGTCTTCAGTTGTTCAAGAAAATATTAACCCAACTATAGATTTGAGACATGCCCACAAATCACATAGATATACTGCCAGTTTTTTGTTGTCGCACTTACGCATGAATGCAGTAGAGGAAAATGTCCGTGATTACATAAACCTCACATCAATTACCCCAAGGTTTGGATTGGAGGACCGTATTAGGGCAGATGGAGCGACTGTAAAGTACTGTCTACCACCAAAAGATATCAGGTTCTCATTCACCATTGGTGATCTGGGACGCGGAATCTGCCACTGGTAATGCACGTGGCCTTTACGACTTTATTTAGACTGTTGGTTACAATATGGGACCGGTTTATTGTGTGTGAACTGTCGCTTTCTCATGAGGGGTGACCTCTTTACGTGAATGTGTTTTTGTTGTCCACCGCCAGAAATGCTTGTATTGTACAGATCAGTGCAAGTTAATGCGTGAAGAAATGTGTGTACCATATTTCATCAGAAAGACACACTGATTGTACGAACAGTAACAAACAACACATGAATCCCTTCTAGCTTCTTTGTTGATCACACCCAAGCCTGGAACATCTTTCCATACGAAATTCACAGCACTCTTGTTTGTTATCTATGTAGTCAGAGAATCTTCGTGAAGTTATAGATCGGGCAAGAATTAGATCCTGACCACTTCCTTGGTGGTCTGTTCCTTAACTGAATAGAGTTCAGCCCCAGCGAGATCGGTGTTTGAGCTTTTTATTGGCACGATATTATAATGACACCAAAGCTGAGCGCAGCATTTCGCATACAGTATTCGCTGTTTTGGCGTCCTGTTGACATTTTTTGTCCAGCGGACTCTTTCGTTCAGAGTCGATACGTACACAGTAGTGAACGGGGTTAGGTATCCTTGGATGCTGTTGCCCAGGATAGCTGGGCCAATCCCGCCAGGGTTTTCGTGCAGTGGACAACAAAACTATAGATACTGTTCAGTAGTTGTTTATGAACTCGCTCACTTGTTGGTGTGGGATCAGTAAGTTTTCATCACTTTCGGAAAGTACCCTTCCTACTTTAATACGGGAAGTGCAGAAGCCCCTAAACCCTTATGGCATCCCGTCGCGATTCCTCTGTATTTTCTTCTGAGTGTGTACCCACTCATGCTCTAAACTGTTCGAATTTTACGGATAATTAGTTTTTTCAGCGCGAAATGCGGTAATCTCGCAGAGTATTGTTATATGTTAAAGTTAAGCATACTACTCGGACAACCAATAAATGCTTCTCTTGCGTATGGACATGCGCATACTTGGTATTGATCAGTCAGTCCATGACATGGCAAAAAGGCATGAAAACCCTGACCAGTGGACTTGGTCACGTAAGACGTGTTAGATTTCCACTCACTCGTTTAATTCATTGCGTGCTTGCGGCTAACTTACCGGCTGTGATTGGGTTATATTTGCATTCTTACAAATCAATGGAGTACGCTGATTACGTGTTCTGCTGCTACTGATTACGAACGC
This sequence comes from Fasciola hepatica, assembly GCA_948099385.1. Lineage (NCBI taxonomy): Eukaryota > Metazoa > Platyhelminthes > Trematoda > Plagiorchiida > Fasciolidae > Fasciola > Fasciola hepatica. Next base: position 148,005 of record CANUEZ040000112.1, on the reverse strand, counting down.
AACCCCATGGAAGCAAGATAACAGTTGATTCAGTGAACAAGCCCACAAATGATCCAGCAGCATGTTGAGGAAGTCGAAATACCAGCGGACAAATGCTGATGTTTCTTGTGTAACCTATTGTGTCCCTTGAGTTCTGTTCTGCGATTGCTATGGGCGGCCTACGCACTTGACCTTCGCTTGCAACTCCTATCACACCAGCCTGCAAATGAAATCAAAAGGACAACAGAGCCTGTCAAATGACAGTCTTACGTACATGAATGTGAACTATGGATAGAAGAAATAGAATAGTCTGGAATTCTGGCGTCTAGTCCGATTTCTGACCTGTCAAACCGATTAGGTTGTTAAGACGCCAGATAGCCTAATCGGTTGATCTCTTAGCTCCAGTTATGTCGGACGGCTCACAAATGTCCGGTCAGCTGAGAATTTGAGCCCCGTGTAGTCCGGATGCTTATTGGTTCTTCATTTATTGGGCCGGCATGGCTCTCCCCAAACTGATTAGCAACTTTGCCTCAGGGAGGTTTTCGTAACTCCCTGACATAACCGTTCTTCTTACGTTAGCTTTCGTTTTGTTTACTCAGCTAAGAACGGAAATCGAGTTATGAAATACGGTTTGGCGAATTTAGGAAGTTTTCAATCGATCCAGATGTAAGAAGTCGTTAGTCCCGGAGATATCCTAACCCATGCTTTGGTAACACACGTACCCCACCATCGGAGCTATGAGGTTACGCCAAGGACTTCGAGTTTTTTCGCAAGTGGTTCATACAGTTTACCCGCCCAAATTACCTTGGAACATGGCATCCGACACGGTGAGCATATTGACAGCCTACAGAAGGGTTTCCCTAGGAATCAACCAACGTCCACTAGTTAAATACACGGGCATGATTAGTTATGAAATACGGTGGTTGTACAGGGATTTCGTCCCGTGATTGAGTGACTCGAAGATAAACGAACCCCAAGTCCCAAGACAGAGAACACGGGCTCGTTTTACTACGTGTACTACAGGGCAGGTAGTCAAGTAATAAAAGTAACATACCCCAAACTGTGGGCAAACCGACCACAGAATCAATACAGTCAAAAAAGGCTTTAATACACCCAAGCAACAATAGACGGGAAACGTTTGGGACGGTAATGCAGGAACAAATTAAGTGCTTTACAAAGTAGGTCCTCATTTATGGGGGCATTCCGACCGACCATCGGACAGAAGAGAATTACTAATTCGAGGGAATACACTCACACAAGCGCGAGTGAAGAACAGGCGGAACCACGTGGTTATGAGAAAGGACGAGATCATAGAGAGATGGCCAAGTTCAGTCATTCACATGGATAATGCAGATGAAGAGAGGAAGATGAATACGTCCAACAGTTTGTGCCTGGCCATGTAACCCAGGCAATCATGACGTGGATCATTCCAAAACCGGGGAGAAAGGTTACATAAGCGATAAAATCGAACAGATAAGAACAACAATTAGACATGATGATTGAGGTCGATTGACACTTGTAATAGAAACGAGGCAAAAAAGAACTGCATGGCGCAATAGGACTGGACAACAAATTGTCACGCGGGTGAGGAAGCTAAGGGGTATGGTCGGCGTGGAATTTAGTGGTGACAGTGCATGAAAAACAAGCGAATAGTTCGGTGAATACAAAACAAGTTTATGATGGGAAGCACAGGATCTGGACTGAAGCAGTTTAACGGAGTTTCTCGATATGGCAGGCTGGATTTCTTTGTCCAAATCCAATAAATCTTCACAGTGATATTTGGATCAATTCAAAAATTTCCAAATCACATTCGTGTATTCAACTAGTGGACATTAGTTGATTCATAGACAGTCAGGTTACAGATTAGTTCACTGCCGGGTAAAGTGTGGTAATGCAATTTGGGCGGGTAAATTGTGTGATCCATCTGTGAAAAAGTACAAAGTGCGTGGCGTGGTCTCATGACTCAGCTGCACGGCAAACGCGGTACTAAAGCGTTGGTGTGTTCGGATCCCACCGGGGTCTACGACCTTTAACAAATGGATCAACTGAAAAAAATCGACTTTATGCTAACCTGCTTTGGGTGCCTGTTGCTCAGTAAAATTGTGCAGATAAGTTTTTGGTGTCGGTTGCGTCCTCTGTCAGCGACTGTGTTCCTTCCAGTGTGCAGCTGACAACTTTTCGTTTTCACGGTAAGTCCTATTGTATGCTTGCGGTCAAATGAAGTGGATTGGACATGCCCCATAGCTTCAAAAACCACTGCACCGCCAGAAATAAAAACCGTAAACTGTGACCCTGGAAAACTGCATAAGGTTTCAATGAAGCAGACGACAGCAAATTTGTTTAGCATCGATTCTAACGGGCGAACCTGCAGTTCGAAGTTCGTACATCAGAATCAGTTAGCTGTGACTTATACCAGTTTACCACTATCGAAGCCATTCGTGAACATAGAGATGAAATTAAATGAATTGCGAAGAATGTTGTAAAACCGCTAGTTCTTTTCAGATCATTCACTCCCGGAATGATTGGTAAGCTAATGGAAGAGCTTTGCAGTTCTTATCTGATATCTGATGATGAGTTGCAGGCCATCATATAATTAATACACTCGCCAATATACACTACCTCACTTGTGTGACGTTTGCGCTTCAAATACGCCTTCCAATTCCGACATCTTGAAAATTTTCAGAACGGATGTGACTTCCAGAGGCTAACGTTTAAAGTGATCAGTCGCATCTTATCACCAATACATCTAAGCCGCAGTCGCGGGATTTTTTTTTGTAGAACAGATCAGTAAACTAGAAACACATATGTCTTTTCGGTACTTCTCAGACCAGTACAGTACATATGCGAAGTTTCAGCGTTACCCAAAAATGTGATGTAGAGTGTGCACGTGAAAATACAAAAACTGTATGTTAAATCTGTTTCCGTTGCGTATTTGTTCTGAGAATAACCACCAGTCCTGTGTTCCTCCAACCATCACGTAGTTGGTTAATCTGCCCACAAATGCAACGGAAACGGATTTGACATTCAGTCCTGTGCTTTCATGTGAGTACTCTGAATGATATTTATGAACAACGCTAAAACTTTACATGTGTACTGTACTAGCCTGGGGTGAAGTACCGAAAAGGCAGCTCTGTGTTCGCAACGTTACGTCTTCTAAATGAATACTACGGGAATACATTGAAACCCCTCAAAGAGGGCACTCACGAGGAAGACAAAGATGTCCACAGGTACCGGGTTTTCTTTCCATAGCGCTTCTGCGAACTCATCTCGAAGTAAAAGTGAACAGCGCAGGTGACTTTCTCAAATGAACCTTTCATGATACAAAATGAAAATGCACCGATAAACTCTGATGTTTGCAACAGACCAGAAGAAAAAGTTCACTGTGAACTTCAGAACAATTGTTGTACAGATTGCGCTGTAGTTGTGTAACGTTTTGCAACTAATTTATGTCAGCATACATTTCATAGAAGGGTACACCTGGAAACCAGATTGCCTGGTTAAGTATTGGTGGGACCGCCTCAACTTCTCCCAGTTGGTTTCCGTATCTATGACCGCTGTTGTTCTCCCACGTTTGCACCATTCCTGGCTCCTCACCGCAGCCAACTCCATCATCTTGAAACATCATCCGGTAGTGGAAGGAAACCGACGGTGTCAGCGACTTTAGCCAGCGGTGGTCAAACAGTTATCATCGTGGACTTTGGATGGTGACAAACCGGGTTCCACTCCCGCCACCGCCGGCCAGTTTCCCACTTGGCAGCCTTTCATTGGCCGCGGTTCCCATTCTGAATCCTTGTACATTGTTGTATGATAAATCAGAAAGGAAATGAAAGGGATATTTTATTTATATCTCAAAAAATTCACTGTTCCAGAGGCTCGTGATTTTCTTCTGCTTAGTCAAAATATTGCGGATCTGAGACTTGTTGGCTCTTAACTACTTTTGCAATTTGTCTTGTCGATGAACCGCTTCCCTTCATTCAAATGGCTCTAACCTTCACGTTCAAAGTGAGGAAAGATCTCTTTCTGTGATCCATCCCCATTTGGACGCCGTGGCCATTACTCGTCCTGTGCAAAGTGGACTGAACTGTCTGACTGACAAAAATTGTGAATTAATTGTTTTCGGTTAACTGTTGGCTTGCCTTCAGTTGGACAGTTTGTAATTGTAGGCCCCCTGTGGCAATCGACTGTATCTCACTGGCATTGGCCGCATTAAACTTGGTGACACATACATTGTTCGTATGATGGGTGTTCAGGTAACTACAGACTGTCCTAGAATATGAGTTAGATGGGTGCATGTGACCACTGCCAGTTAACCGACGAAGTCGCCCTTGAAACATGAGCAAGCAAGTAACTTGGTGGTCTGAACACACTGTGGACAAACAGACAATTTGTTTACTTGTAATCAAGTTTCGCGCATTTTCGCGTTTCGCCTGATTTCGGGCTGTGTGCCAAACAAAACAGTACAACAGGGGAAGAAGGGGTACATGGTGTGAGGTTTCGTGATTTATTTTGTTTGTGGTGCAATACTGCCAAGTTGGCCAGGCCAAAGCAAGTGGTTTTCTTAGGGGTCCATAACCGGAGACTTCAGCTATCCAAAGCTTAACCCACAAGGCATCGGGACGAACCGTGGGGTCCGTAACCCACTGGGGGCCGGTGGCCGACTGACCAATTCACACGCTCATCGGATGGGGCCAGACATCCTGAGTGGCCAGTATACCTCTCCGCCACGGATGCCGATGGGTACTGTTGTACACCTCATAAGCCACCCGTGGTTGGTTTGGAATCAGGGTTTAGTCATCTCCCCCAGACTGACTGTCAGCCAGTCAACTCGATAGGGAGCGCAGGGCATTCGCTTTCGTCCTCTCACTTTTGTTAGAACACCTCCGCCACGAGAAGGCAGTAAGTAGGACCTTCTCGGTAGGGGCTGTAACAGACACACGGTCATTCGGGAACGTTTCGAGAGGCATTTTAGGACGAGTAGCCATCTCGGAGCCTGAGACACCTATCTTTGACCGTACTGAGGCCTTTGGAGGCTTGAAGGCCGTAAGTTTATGTCCGGTAATTGGATGTCATCATATTTTTGACTTTTCACATATTGCGGACGTCCCTCTGGTTTTTGAACTAATCCCGATGCGGGTGATCAGAAGTTCAGTTAGATATTAGTTTCGTTCTTCATTTATTACTTACAGAGTATTGCTAGGACAATTTCTCATCATTCGAACTGCTGCATTTCTCGTTGAGCTTATTTACCGGTCGTAAAACCAGTCTTGAAAAAGGGTACCCGTGGTGACCGAAACGTCGACAACCTACCAACGATTTCGACTATGCTGTGTTATTAAATAATAAGGTTTTACCATAAAATTTTGCAAGTGCGCATCGATTTTTCGATACACTTTGAACCGATTTCAGTTCTGACACATTAAGGTGGATGTCGTTCTTGTTCTTGGCGTCTTTCATTTACATTCACTTGACTACTACGATTCAAATCAGTAAGTGAAAGTTTGGTCACTTCCATTTCTTGCGGACTTGTTTGGTGCGGCATGCACTCACCCACGATGAAGCCATTAAGTTCACACTTCTGACACACGTTCCTTGACATGAAAAACGTTTCTTTTTTCAGAATTAACCATACCACACACATGGAATTCGGCTGGAAACAAAAATCATTGAGTAGCAAAATTCTTCTTGCCATGGACATTTAACTGGCAGAATAAGGTTGCTGATAAAGTTATTTCATGGGAGTATGACAGTCCAGTTATTAGCCAACTTTGAGGCCAAGTAATCGATTGGTGGTATCGGGATGAGAGGACGGAAATTCCAGAATAATACACTGTTTTCCTCATTCCAGGTTTCCGTTCCGAAGTTCTGTGTACTTGATATCTCTGGCCAAGCGGCATGTGTAGCACGGAGCACAAAATACTACTTGACAGCAATCCTTGCATATTTGTCCCTGAGGGTTAGAGAGAAAAAGAGGTATAGATAGATAGTGCCATCAACAACAGGAACCAAAAAAGCAAGACTACTGCAAAAACGTGCAATGAATCATGTAATGGAACTACGCCAGCGTGATCAGTGTAGGGGACAGCACGATTTCCTCGAGATATGTGCGTGTTGCTAATTTATGGTCACGGCCAATTGGGGAAAGTAACTGACGGCAATTGTAGTAGGATTTGAACCCGGGACGGAAAGGTCTAAAGTTTACGGGGATGACCGTTAGACCTCCACCGGTCATTTGTATTGCCATTGCGCATTCGATTCACGCTTGAATGTTAGCGTTACCAAGGTCATATCGTATTCTGATGACGGGGATGGGATTGGAAACCGGCCAAGTGTCCTGGCGTAGTCCTAACACGAAGTCTGACATCGCATTGTGTTTCCACCGTTTTCACAAAGGTCAGGAAGCTTGATTTTTATGCATTACGTCAACAAGTTCTCTTCCCCTCTTCCGTTTGTATATGTGCTTGCATCTTACCACACTGGATTCGTGGATCTTCTGTCCACTTGTAAAGGAATTCTAACTTATCTCTGGTGCCCTTAATTATATTTACAGATGCAGCGGCATACTATGCGAACATCTTTCTCCACTTATAGTGTCACCACTGTGCAACGTACGGCACAAGCTGTATCGAAAGATATTAACCGACATCGCACATCCACTTCACTGTAGTCTCCTCAGGTGCGTTTCCAATCCTGCCACTAAGTTTAATTACAAGCACTGATTTGCTTTCACAACAGCAAAGAAGTGTCCCGTTGTAACCCATCTTGTGAGATTTCCTAACAAACCCGATCCAAATTTTCGAGCTGAAGGCCACGATTCCTTGATTTTTTAAAAACGTTATGTAATTATGTGACAGTCGAATATCCACCTCTCGGGGTACGTGAAGCATTTATTCGACTTGACTTGCATCTCAAACACCGATTCTGCTCAAACAAAAACGAACAATGTCAACACAAAAATAATCCGTGCTATGATCCAGCATGACATTCACTGAAATGTGCAATGCGAGGTTCAGAGATCATATAAACTGGGACGAATGCAGGAAACCTGTTTAGACGACTGTTGTAGTCTGGCAGGAAGAAGCAGAATTACTGACTGGCACGAATACAAGCGTCACGCCATATGAAAATAGGCTTTCGGTATTCACGAGAGGATCCATAAATGTATACATGCCAAATCGACTGGTCTGTTGAGTTTACGCGATGTTCAGAAGCACAATGGGGCAAGGGTTAGACAACAATGTAGTGACTGAACATGAGGAACAAAAGCGAAAACAATGGAACAAATCGTTGTCTCTTTGATTAGTGCGTATAAGCTACAATGGGTTTCTTCTATTTGGAGAAGCGGAAAATGGGTTCTTTTGTTTGTGCAAAATTCGTTCATGGGTTTATCGTTCTTGTTGACGCGCCGCGTCAAGTTCCTGTCCCATGTATGTATGACACTTTTTTGGCAGAGTCGGCTTACTGTGAACACAATGGCGTGCGATCGAATCAGGAACGTTGGCCTGTGTTTCGTGAAGATGTTTGTTTGCTGATAGGGTAATTGAGGAATGAAGCACGCGCGTGCAACGAAACAGAAGCAATCGAGCGGATTTTTCGAGGTTCACGATATTTCGTTCCTTTTCAGATTTGCGCAAACATTAAATTGATCCAGTTATCATCAGTCATCGTCTCCGGTGGAATTTGAACCCATATTTCGTTATACCGCGTGCGTTCTATCAGCCCAGAGATATGCATATCATCTTATTTGAGACAATTCAGTAGCGTGCGTGAAAGGGCAAAAAATAGACTTTGCCTTTCTGGACGTGCATAAAAGCAACCCATTTCCATTCTTTGAGTGAGGAATTCACATAATAAGTAGACTTACACGAATTCGTTGCCGCCCGCGATGTTGTGTGCCAAGGACTAATTCAAAGCCAGGTAATATCAGTGGTGTACAACAGCATTCACCGTATTTTCTGGCCAGGCAACACAGTCGACAGAAGTAGCAGAAGAAGGTAAGAGCACCTGGAAGAAGTTACGAAATGAATAAATTGGCATAACCATCGGGGTTGGCATGACAGACTATCCGCGCATAGAATGCCTATTTGACCAGTTAGAATGGTCTTGTGCAAATGCGATTTCAACGGAATGGCTCATGTGAGATACGTCTGTCTGGACGAACTGCTAACTGATCACCGGTTCCCTCTTTTCATATGCGATATACTTCAAATGGTAGTTCATGAGAACAGAAACGACACAAATGTCAAGATAGACAATCATCTTTTACCCCTATCTGTCACGAACTCAGAAAATGCCATTTGGATTAAAGGTCAGCGCGACGAGCACAAAAGCGTTTGACGCTAAATGTCTATTCGCTTTGCTTTGGATCCACAGTAGTCCTTCTTCATCACCGGACAGATTTTAAGGGATTCTAATCCAACCCAATTTATCTTAATATTTTTCTTAGCCTATCATGTATAAACTGTTACGTTTTGCGCTCGCGTTCAACAGTAGTAAGAAATGTTTTGCATCTTGTGATACCTATCCTCTTTCTGCTTGCGTGAACGAGATGAGGAGAGGTCCTTCTGCTGGGAATTACGGCAAATCAAACGAATCAATCAGTTAGGCACTGCTCACGTCCCACACAGAATTCGATCGCTGTGTCTCGGAAGGGGGGGAGTTGGTAACATCCAAAGTTGGTGGCATATCAGCGCTAAATCCTGATGTGTGAATACGTTGCTAGCTACACGGTAGCCTTGTGTTACTCGTGATATTGTGGGTCGGATTTCAGATCTTGAAGGGACATGGCGATGGAAATGCGCTGGTGCCGGTTTCTGACGAGGTTGAAACAGGTGTACGATGCGTTTATTGACTATCAATGGTAGGTTGAAAGTCGACACTACATTGTGAAACTTTCTGGTGGGCCGCTCATTTACGGTCCGACTGAATATCACACCGGACTTATTCAGGTCCCATAGCTCACCATACAATTTCTCACGCCTCGTTCATCGTATACTATCAGAGTTCAACTCAGTCCAGTTCACTTTAGTTCTTTCAGCCATAAACCGCAAACTTCGGGGCAAACCGTCATGCCATGTCAAGGGACGTTCTCATCGTGATGGAGGATTTCGACTAACCACTAAAAAGCCATAAAGGGCAGCTGTCCCACACTGTATTAGTTAGAAGATTTAGCGTATTTCTGAGGCGAAGACGGCTGTTTGAACAAAGACCAAGTGGGACAGAATGGGAAAATTGCGTTTCTCATCTGCGGCACGGATTACCAGTATGATTCCTACTAAACAGCATTAAGTTATTTAATTTTGCAGTGAGATATTTTCGGAATGTCTGCAGGTATTTTGATCACGCTGCTAATAACTGTATCATCTCGACTTATTTTCATTTTTGTATTTTTATTTACTTTCTTTTTATTACGTAATAATAATGGAATATTTTAGGAAGCTGGTCTCGGCCAATTAGAAGCTGTCTACTGGAGAATGAGCTGCGGCGGAAGCTAGATTCAAACCAAGGACAGAGGGTTCTAAAGTTCAGCATGATGACCGTTTGACCACCCCTGATCAAGACTTGCGAAACTTACAGTACTGAGTGCGCTCGTTGGATTTTCATGGCTGACAGGAATTCCTAACATACTAACTCCCATTGGTTTTCATCAATTCTGAATGGATGAGCAGTGGTACCGCTCAATATTTGTCTTTGTATACCGCTACATGTTGACTAGCGTCTAAATGGTTGACGTTTTTCCATCCTTTGTGAGTGTAATCGAAGAATTCATCTTCAAATGAGCTAGGCGGTTCACTGTTTGTTTTCAGGTTTCAGTTTCGTCTTGGAACCAATTCGACACACGCATAGTTTCATCGTACTGTGTACACAACAAACGGACGATAGTAGAGCGAATCACGGAAACTTTTGGCATACTGATACCGTGGTTAGAACGCCTTTTATTGTAACTCGTATATGGTGTGCAGGAGAAGCTCTTTGTCGAAGCAGGCGTCGATTCGCGTCACTCACAAAACTATGGAAACCGAGAAGAGCAAGTTCAGTGTGACCATGAGTAGTATGGGTGAGCCGGGATTGTTTCGTAACTGATCATAAGTCATAAGCTAAAAAGATAGAGTAAAGCCTCCAGAACTAGGGATATATATGCAATCGATTTAGTTCTACACAGCACTCGTTTAGGGCTCCGCAAATAAATGTCACTGTGACTTTAAAATTTGTATTATGATTTTTGTCATGGTTTCATCTTCCATATCTTTGTTTGTTGTAACGTTTTGATACCTGTGAGTAACGTACAGTGTTCATTAATCCCACGTCCACCCCTTGGAGTTTCGGATCTTTATTTTGGTTACTGACAAGGACGGCAGTGGTTAACAGTTGTAGTCTCATTTGAATCGTATGGACAAAAAGTCCATTTATACAGCCACACGGCGATTTTCCTCTTGAAACGAAGATAAACAGCATCACTATTGCAGGTTACTATTTGATAGGTGCATTTGTTAACCCAGAATTGATTGTCCAATGAGGTCGACACAGACCATCGTTTGTGTTAGTGTTCTTTCCACGAAGATGAACTCACTTATTGTGATCAAACTGGTTCATCCGACTCAATGAGCACGTACGTGTGCTTAGTCTTGCAAACTTAATGAAGTGTTTGATCGGTGGACATCGGTTAATCGCCTGTGGCCTAGGCCTGTAAATTCGATTGTAAACCCGTCTTGAGAAGAGTTGCTCGCGGTAACGGAAACTTTAAATAATCGGGCAAAATAGCCCTAGAGATGGGAGCGACTAAGGCATTGGTCCAGTGATTCGAACACCCAGCTTCTCACTATATTTTTCCACTTACCTGGTAAAGTTCTGCTTACTTTTTACTTTTCCAAGCATGGGAAGAAAAGCCCCAAGTAAAGTACCAGTGAGAATTTCCGCTTCAAATGAGTAGCCAGAGTTTTTAATTGTTTTCAGAGCATTAACTTGAAAAATATTTCGCATATGATAGAGGTCGTCTTTATAATAATTAAAGCGCCCTGGCTTGTGCTTGAAAAAGATTTATTCTACAGCCGAACTATAAGTTTTTAAATTCATACAATAGTGCGAGAACACTTGTTTTGAAGGCTTGTTTGCGGTATCTACCTGATAGGTAAAATTAAATGTCAATTTCCGATGGTCGTCTCAAGTGAATCTCGCAGTGGAATTGGCTTTATTATTCTTTCCACTTCCTATATTTTTTGTGAAACAAACGGAAATAGAGCGGTGGCCACTGAAAGGCCGCCAAAGGGGGGAAAGGCCGTTGGTAGCGGGAATCGGACCCGGGGTATCATAGTCCGAAGACCACGATTATGAGTGTTTGAAAGCCGCCGTCTGACTAAAAACTTAAGTGATAGGTTACAAGAAAAGTTTCTTTATATTATAGATTGAAAGGACCATGCAGGTGTAGTTCCTGACTGAAAGTTTATAGTTGAACAGAACAATGCAGTTTTGGGAATAGAAAACAAAACTGGTATTTGGTAATGTGCCATATATATGTGTATATGGTCTTCTAATTTGAGTTCTGCGTTTACTTAAGAGTCATCGTTCCATTCTGTAGTCTTCACCTATCCTTCAGCTCTCATCTTTGACCCCAAGAAGGTGCTCTTCGTACTCCAGTAAAGGGCTCGTAAACAGTTTGAGTCAGTGGGAGAGTAACTAATATTTTCTTATCTCGGGCGAGCAGCTCTCACTCAAGAAAGTGAGTCCAGTTTCAAACAGATGGGTAGTGAAAAGCATATTCGAAGGGTGGCTGAGACCCTGGAACAATACACTGGCTTCCAGGGGCCAAAGGATTCACTCATTGCTGAACAGTTGCAATGCACATTCGAAACTATATCTTTGTAAATTCCAATATGTATGTGAACATAAATAGCTCGATTTAAGAAATGACACACCTAAATAAAGGCTGTTTTATTCATATCTTTGTGAGAAAATAGCCTAAGAGGTTCCAGGATATTATTAAACTGTTGTGCAAATTAGTGACCGCGTAGATGTTGTTACTTTGATTCAAACAAAAACAGTTCGATAATGAAAGATAAGAGTGCTAGACATTAAACCTTTCACTTGATTATTTTTACTTTATAGAATGGCCGACAGAAGGAAAGTGTCTATTTTTATCAAACACCACTTTCCGAATGGTACTAGTTGTGTGAGTACTTTCTCTCGATCATCTCCCTCCCTGAGTACAATACCCCTTAGCAAGAAACAGTTTTCGTGATTCCGACTAAAGTAGGGACTGCTGTACTTAAATCACTATCCAACGGCCAGGGAATGGAATGCTTCGTTCGAATCCCAGAATGCATGCACCGACGTCTGAGCATGCTTAATCTTATGGCATTGGACGGGAATATACTGTTTTACAAGCTGTACTAAATGATACATAGGCTGGATGTATAAAAAGCAGTCGAGCAATGTCCTTCCAGTCGTCCCTTTTCTCTGGGCTTGCAAGCGAGTAGTACAACAGCCAAACAGTTCGGTTCAGTCCACTTTGGACAACTACCATCCATGAAATGGGTGCGGAAGTTTAGATTGTTTAGTCGAAAGTCAGACCAATCAAGAGTGTGGGAATGTAAGGAGAAAAATACAAGCAATAATACAACGTAGATGGAGAAAAATTCTGAACACAGGAGTACCACTGGTGGCAGCAGCTAACCACATCTATCCATATGGTTCCTACATCGTTCATCCCGCTAGCAGCAGTTTTGTAAATTTTGCACCAAACCTGATTTCCAGCCCGTGCACTGTACGTATATCCTACCCAGGAAGAAAAATTTTCCTGCTCATCACAATCTCTTCGTACCTCACAGCAACGATTTCGGTGAAAGAGACGCTTTTTTGATGAGTGGTCAGTCAACAGCTGAGGAGCTGGAGTAAAAACGGACACATTAGGGAACATCATGGATTTATTCACGTACCTAGTTGGGTTGCGAAGTTGCTGTGTGGTTCAAAGACATTAGACTTTGAGCTAGCATCCATACAGATCGTCCCCACCGGTCAACTCAGATGGAGGGCAGTAAGCCGCTGTCATTCGCACTGGAAGCCTTAGACGGTTTTCCATTCTTACTATCAGTGCACAGTGGTCGGTTCTCCTTTATGGGACAGTGGGCGTTTATGTTTGTAGAGTACACCGTTTCTGCCGCGTTCATGAATCAACAGTATCACTGGCATTCCGTAGGTCGTGAGTCGCGGAGATCACAGTCAGGATATATAACATCCTCTATATATATATATATATATATATATATATATATATATGATGTGATATGATATGATATGATATGATATGATATTTATTAAGTCGGAAGTAACCAGTCTTAGGATGATCTTAATAGTTCCGTTAACAACTGGTCAATACTGTTGAGCATACTCCAGTAACGATCTATGGCATGCCACAGAAAACATATTTCAAGTCAGGTGAATCATTTGGTGCTTAGTTGGATCAACATTACGAGGATTCATAGTCGGTCAGCTTAAAGCTAGGTTGCTTACACTGAACGTGATTCAGGTTACGCCGACCAACAAGTAATACAACACGAATTGAAACAAAACAGCTTACACGCTTGTAACTTACTGTCTTTACAGTCATTTCCACAGGCGAATAAGCCGTCATTCCATTCTCGATACTGAATATGGTTCGGTTGTGTAATTACGGCCATCCCGAATGAAATGCACTGAGTTGTCTGGTATTAAACCACCACACTATATACCTAATATTGTCAATCACAAATGACCTTACCGAACCAAATGGCATGATGACACCGAGGGATGTAAAAGGTGTACTTGATGCCTGAATAACTATCTGATTTCTTTTGAATTGGTTTCTATCGGTTACACACTGCTGAGGTCAACTTTCTTTATGCAAATCAACTGTATGTGAAACCGAAGCTGTTAACCTCAGACACAAGCGGATCAGCAGGTGTCACATAATTAACTGAAGTTCTATAAGTTCTAATTTCATTTCAGTCGAAACTCGTCAACTGTTAACAGCTATAATCTCGTTTGAATCGTATGGAGCGTGCATGGACGGAGAGTCCATTTTTAGAGTCACACGGTGATCTTTCCAAAGTTAATTCGTCGGTTAACACAACTAACCTTCAGAACCAGGACACATGGTCCCAAGTATGTGGTTTTCGATATGATTAGTATGGCATTGTATGTAGATGACAGGACAAAAATTCCCCCGGAAGCACACGACCTGTTTCGCAGTTGTTGCCGCTCATCAGGTATGGGTAAGGCTGATTCGGCGGAAGAGTACCAGGTACGCATACCTGATGAGCGGCAACAACTGCGAAACAGGTCGTGTGCTTCCGGGGGAATTTCGTCCTGTCCTTCAGATACAATGCCATACTACTCACATCGAAAATAGTCAACCGTTACTTTCCAAGGATTAAGAAAGTTAAATAAAGTATGGTATTTCCCTCTGATTACAAGAACCTTTTTTAAGAGACGTTTATGATGTACAAATAATATTTTTCATACAAAAAACTCCCGCCATAAAATAATAAAGTTCGAGAATCGGGCGTGATGCCCTTTCATTGCGGTTTTACTCCCCAGCGAGAAACATCTCCGGGTAAAATATAAATCTAATTTTTTCCGAATAAAAAATGGTTAGGTGCTTTAGTCTATAGATCCTATTTCATTTAGGATCGCTAGGACAACGGGTTTGTCGAGATCTAATCATTTTGAACGAGCCTTATCCAAGTCAGTCAGATACAGACTTCAGTTGATTGGGGGTGGGAATGTTTCCGCCTCATGCTAAAACCTCAAAACTGTTCGTTTGTCCAAGTGACACGAACACTGATGAGGTGCACGGTACTAACGATGCTAGTAAATCGTTTTTACATCAAATTTTGACGAAGTGTGAGATCACGCATCTGCAACACCACGAGTCGCGCAACATTTTCAGTGTTGGAGAAACAAGTTTGTTGTTTCGAAGTATGCCAAACAGAAGCCTTGTGCAAGTAGATGGAAAATGTGTTGACACAAAACGAGGTAAAGAGTGGTTGATAATAATGTTATGTTGTGGCGCACCCGGTGAAAACTGAAACCCTCAGCCATCGGAAACCGTGCTAATCCGAAGTGTTTGAAAGGTCGACTACAAAATGGAGTGGATTATAAAAGCAGTCGTAGTAGTTGGATGGGGGTGGCTGAGACGCTGGAAAAATACACTGACCGCCAAGGTTCGTATGATTGGTTTATTGCTGGGCCACTTCAATATTCATTCGAAACTGCTTCAGTCACATGATTTTCACTCTGCTTGAACCTTCTGATCTGTGTGTGAACATGGTGTAGCTCGATTTGAGCGATGACACCTTCACGAAGGCCAATATGGCCACATTTTCGCAAGGAGATAGCCGGAGGTCCTAGAATTTCGTTCAACCGTTGTGCGATTCAGCAACGGTGTAGATGTTTCCACTTTGATTCCACGGAACGGTTTGGATATTGAACGATCAGACTGCCGGGAATCAAATCATCTTTTCGGTAAGTTTACCTATAGTACGGTTGAAAGAAGAGACGTGGGATCTTTTGAGCGAGGAACACTTTAAATAGGGATACTAATTACGTGTCTACTTCCTTTTGATCATCTCCCTCCCTAGATGCAATATTTTTCAGCACGGAACAATTCGTGTGACCCCGTCTAGTGTTTCTTTAAATTTCGGGGAATTACTGCAATAGAAATCCTCCAGTTAACTCACAGTAGTTCAAGCCTCAACGTTATATTGCAGAAGTTTAACGTTCGACGAATTGTCAGAACGTATGTAAAATAAACTTCATTTTTTCCTAGCAAACAAAATAGGCAATAAACAAGTTACCAGAACTCATTATCAATAAACAGAGAATTCCGATGACACATAAAAGTACCGCAGTAAAAAATGATTAAATGAATAAGATATAAAAAGTTTCGGAATTGCTAAAATGATCGTAACTGATAATGTTTACTGTTGCATTGCTTGCCTTTTTCGCATCGTTTCCTGTATTCCTAGAAACGATAAGGACCTGTGAATGAGCTCTAAATGTTTTAACTTAACCAAAAATCTGGGATGCAAACCCCACAACCATTTAGTTGAATTTGCAGTCCCAGTACTTCGGTCAGTACAGGCTTTTTTCTGAAAAGCGGGAATCGCCATAAATAACCTCTAAGGACACGAAAATCTTCTGTTGATTTGTGCAACCGAATAAAACTTTTCAGTCTACCCTCTAGATTAGCATTGGTGTTTATCTAGCGGAAAGAAAAAAGTTATCAATGTTAGAAAAACAGCACTGTCAAAGGACGGTAACGGGATGGAGTCAGCAATGAGTGACAGACAAAGGCTTCCAGTGGGAAATCAAAGGACAAATCCACAAGCCCATCCCGGAGCAACAAGGGACCTATCAGAGTGGTAATTTCAGCGATCAGCCCGGTTGGAATCCATTATTGATTCATCGGGGTACTATTGGGAACGTCGGTGCTACAGAATCACCTACAACAATGCCCCCAATGTTAGTTCCATCAGCATACGCAGGTGCCACTCAACTAGTGATTGCTGCTGTCCTCGGAAATCCGGCTTCCACCGGTGTCGCATCCTTAGGACAACGGAAATTGATAGGAGCCAATATGATCCCGAGCTCAAAGACACCGGTGCAATCAGTGAAAAGATCCGTGACGTGACCTTCCGAACCCTCCGTTCCACCGAACATCACAGTGGGACGATTACAAGTTACGAGTATGCTTAACATCAGTGGTGGTTCCCGATCAGGCGCATCAGATAGACCCCCTTGTCCTAAACAACTTGCTCAGCCATATTCCGCGGAAGACATGAACAAAATTTTGAATGGTTTGACCCAACTAGCTACACAAATTTTACCTGCCATGCGCAAAGCAATCTAAGTAGTATCAGAGCTACCTGGCTCCGCAGTGTGTACGAAAATACGTCCAACTGAGGGATAACCTGGAACATCCCCAGCCAAATCTGCATTAGATCCGATTGGCTCAGTTTCCGTTGATTGGACAGCTTCTGAATGAGATTTCGTACAACCCGTTACAACTCTTACAACAGAAGCAACAACCGCAACAATCTCAACCTGCCGCTCGCAACAGCAACAGGTTGCCCGATTCTGAGGGAGGCCTGCGACAACTACCAGTGCTACTGGTGTCGATGATTTGTCTGAGGCGCACGGTACAGCTGTGGCCGGTCAAGTTCATGGTACTATCCTAGGTTCATGGCCGGGGTGACACGTGACTTACGGATACTCGGGAGTAGACAGCTCGAACTCAGCTGGTCTTAGTCAGACACTTGGCGTTTCTCCAATGGAGATGAGTGGTATTGGTCATTCGGGCGTCAGTTTACCCGGTTCGCTACGTCACCCAGGTTCGGAAGACCATGTTACTCCTTCAAACACCGAGACCAGATTTTCCCCTAGTCTCTCCGGTGGACTGGATACAACGCGCCCGTCTACCGTTACTGGTTTTTCCGCTTGCAAGCAGCGGCTGAATTTGGATTTACGAGAAAATGACTGGATGTGCATTGCGTGGTCCCCATGCGGACCCGTTGACTTTGTTCAGCGCAGGTCAGCTGGAACGCTTGAACCCACGGATACAGCGCGAGATTAAACAACTACACGTAATCAGTTTGTGCTGTCAGTCCAGTATTGATGAAACGGAGACCTATGCAACGACTTTGGATGCTGATGAATGGAACACTAACTGTCATTTGAAACTTATCCCGAAGGATCAGCTGATCGCCCAACTTCCAAGAGCGCCGCGTAATTTGATGGTACGTCTCACTTCAGACCGTTTAGAAATTAGACGAACAAATAAGTATTGTAAACTGAGATGCAAATGTCCCCGCACAGGACCTATCCCAACATGTAATGCTGCACACTGCTCGACCACTAAAAGGGCACATTTCTTAGATTTGTACTATTCGGAACTTGGTCAGAAGTTACAACGTCGACGCCGTCCATCGCAATATCGATTCACATTGTTTTTTGTCGGAAAAAATGACTTCGATTATATTTTTCAGCTTTGGCCGTGTGTCTTAAATGGTTCACGCGCCAACCGAGCCCTAAGATTGCTCAATTAGTTTGGTCACACGAGGTCAACAAACCGCGGGGTCACTGGCCAAATGCAATTATTGGGGATGTCCAACCAGGATCTGAGGATTTGATAGCAGAAGTCACTATCAGAACGGCGAATGACTGTAGTTGAAGAGGCATACGTCAGATCTCCCCTCTGGAAGGTGAACTCATGTTGCTCGAAGTGCAGGAAGACTGGCTAACTGACGGGAGCCCCGACCCCGAGAAGAGGGTAACACTCTGTTCGTGTTATTCCGTTTTCCGCGTTTTGTTACCGACTACTATTTAAGTAGTCAAACTCTAGGACTGGAATACGCGGTTCCTATTATTCCGTTGTTCAATTCCCCTGATCTTTGCTGTGACTGGTCGGCCATCTTGAATCTGGCCATTTTTACACCTGGACCACCAAAAGACGGCGTTTTCTACTTGAGACCGTTGGTAGTTCACCTCAAATGTAGGTTTCGCTCCTTTTATCAGCTTTTTTATTGTTTATTGCGCCATGCATCACTGATGTAACTATTTTGCCATTAGAGAACCACTACTAAGTACTACTTACCGAGAAATTTGACTGTCTTCTGACATTATATCAACTTCGAGTGCGTCTGTTTAGGTGACAAGCCATGGTAGATCGCGAACAAGTGATTAGCCGTCTACACAGCCTATAAGTATGAAATGCAATGGAATTTTGTACATTCCTTTCCTTTGCACTAGCTTTATCCGGGATAATTATTACAGAAAGAGGTAATTGAATGATTTTTTTTAATACAGAGGGTTGAATGAGAACAAATCCAGCCGACTTTCTTAGCGGCAAACTCTGAGGGCCACTGCCTTGGTCACATTTAAACGTGATTAGCTCCTCATGGACTTTAAAGTGATAGATCGAAAATGCTGTTTTCGTTTATTGTCGGTGTTAAGCACAGAGCAATAAATCTCGACGGCTCATCGGTTGAGTCCGAAAATTCGCTTGGTTTTCCTCTCGGATTTTACAGGTGAGTAGTGTGAGAGCACATGCTAGGCTTTTTTTTATTTATTTTGTGGTTATCATACTGTTTTGTCTACTAACAAGCATTCAAGTAGCACGTTGGAAATCTCGGTGTCCCTTTTGGTCAAGTAAAAATGTGAAACTGAGCTAAAGGTCTCGTCTTTCGAGTTATTTTTCGCATAGAGTTGATTTCCGTTGGCCTGAATTGACAGATTCAACGATAAATAAGGAGAACGACCCATTAATTGGTGTTTAGACGTTTATGATGCTGGGGTCATATCACTGTTCAAGTGTTACTACTTGTGAAGTGAATAAAAGTGGTCACTTTGCCTTTAAATACCCACTGTAGATTGTTCCAGTAAGGTACTACTCACCGTAATATTTTCAAATATTGAACTTGGTGATGGCTCAAAGTTTCTTAACTTAATATCTGAATCAAATTAACTGCCATTCGAAAGTTCAGCTCTCTTTCTGTCCCTGTTTTTTTTTGATACACACAACTCGTCATTGGAAAGCCCAAAGAAGCACTGTGCAGTTGCTTCATACAACTCCATGCAATTTATCGATGGTAGCTATCCGACGAATCTCAACTATGACTGGAACCTAGCTTCCGAGAACGGGATCCATAAAACACTGAGCGATAGATTGTACTATCTGGCACGATACAGCGCTCATCTTTTGTAGCTTCCCGCATTAGCAAACACTGTGGGAGCGGGACGAGATAACTATAGAATCGATGGGATCAACCAACCAAAGGCAATAAGCAGGAGAGCGTTGTGTGATCATCTTCGGAGAAGTACGCGATAGACAATAGAGATATAACCAGGAAAGAAGCGGGTAGCGATAGTACCCGGACTGAAAATGCGACCGCTCAGACTAACAGATTCAGGCCTGGATGTCACTCAAGCTGACTGGACCAACCCATAAAGAACTGTTCGCAAAAGGAGATGATGTTGTATCGAATTGGAACAGGATTGTGCACGCAAACACGATACGCGTAAACAAACCATTTACAAAGCCACACATGTCTACCGGTGCGTTCGTTTAGGTCAGTACAGCTATTTACCGCTTACTGCCTTCTCGTTGCATGATGATAGACATTGTCTCAGATGGCGCTCGAATGCAACAAAAGTATCACACGATCCTGGCCACGTGATCAACTTTTGAGCGGTAGAAAATTTTAATTGCTTTGGAGTGATTCATCCTATAGTGGTGCTTCAACTCATCGATGAAGATGTACAAAAACCTTGCTTCTATGATATTTCTCGAAAAAACGACGAAGGAAACGCAAACACAATTTCACTTATTGGTTGGCTAAAGAGTTTTCACACGAATCCGCTCGGAATGGCACAAGAATGCTGTTGTGATAGTGAATTTATTAAATAACCGTTCGCTTACTCATGAGTAGTGTGCTTTTTACTGCATAACTCTGCAACTGTTTAGCCGAAAGTATCCGCCTGTTAAAGCCAACGACCAACATATATCGACCCACCTTATATCAGTCAGATGAACGTGACATCAACCTGATTTTCCTCTTAAGATTGAGTTTGAACGCCGTGTTCTAGATTAGCTATTCTACACAAGCTTCTTCTTGTGCGGTAGGGATCTTCTGGGGTGAAAAATATGATACAAGAAGAATTTACGAATGGGTTTTCCTGTCCGCTTTGTCAGTGGCCAATGATCATAACTGCAAGCTAATATGGGTCTTCTTAACGGTATACTGTGTCACTATTCACCACCAGAATGTGTACTGGATATCCTACATTTTGCGGAACACTACAGGGTCATGCATACAACTGTGGAACAAAAATCGTACACAGCTTGGTTGGCTCTCGCCTGGTGTGCAGGCCCGCCTTATTGAAACCTGGTGTGATCTCTCATGCAAATTATATCAATTCCTGTTTTTGATATCACTAACATTGCTGAAGTAATGCTAATTACTTCATTCCGTAAGATTCAGTTCTTGCCAAACATTTGCAGTTATTCTGGGATAGTGTTTGATCGACAAGGTGTGGAGGTGAATACAGTTATCTGGGAAAATGGTCGATAAATCAAAACAGAAATGCATATGCCAATACCGTTTCAAAACGGCAAGCTAATTTGTGTTTCTTAGTCCGTGCTTTCAAACTAAACACTTCAGCAGAATTGAGCGAATCCATCCAGGTTCTAAGAGTTTGTTAGATGTAGCCAACGTGGATCACATTTTAATGTACGACGCTTGTTTTACATCCACTGTTGATTTACTCTGACGGATGTTGTTCAAATGGTCAACAATGAGGCATGAAGGACGTGGGATGACAGGTTCGTACCTCACTATCGACCGCTTTTGGGAGCCGACGATCAAGCACTCTCCCCTCAGAAGATGACGAGTTCAGTAATTTTGGGCCAACCTGGGAGTTCCGAATTTCTATTTTGGCTACTAGTAGCAGTGGCAGTAGTTAGTTTTTGAACTCCTCCTGCCTCAGCCGAAAAAATCATCATTGTTTGACACCGGTATGTACGAATCATGACTTCATAGTGCAACCGTTTACTCTGAAGCGATTATGCAAATATACTGCCACATTCAGGTAACCCTGACTAAGCATATGTTGGTGCTGGTTGACTAGGGTGATCCATGACATTTCGATAGATATTTGGAAACTACCAATGAACTGTCCAAGATCCTTAGTGTCAGTATCAGCTGCAGCATGTGTGTAAATGAGGACTGCTTTTCAAAAGGACTTAAGACTAAGGGGCTAACAGCAACCAGTGGTCTCAATAACTGCATAATCCACCGAAAATAACTTAGATGTTCGGTCTCAACTGACAAAAATAATGGAGATTTTCGTATGTTCGTTTTACACCTCGGAAAATGGGAAAAATAAGGAGAACCTTCAGATACATGTAATTTTCCGTAATTATTAACACAATGCTTACAGTCAGGAAGTGTTTCAGTTGTCGCGGGTAAGACGGGCTTACAACCACTTACACAGGGTGACTCCGTTGATCCAGCTTAATGACAATAAGCGAGCACATATTCGTAGAAGCGCCTCGAACAGGGCCGTCGGAATGGGTTGGTATATATGTGCATTCACTTCAAAGTAAAAAGTTACACCTCGAGGTCACGATTCCTAAATACCGATGTCGTTTATCCTAGTATCATGTAGACAATCTGGCGATTTTTTTGGCCGATGCAGAAGCTAACTACTTTTACCATTATTAGTAGCCAAAAAATAAATTCGAAACTCCGGAGGAGTATCCAAAATCACTAGGCGGTGTGCAGTCCATGGAACGAATGAAAAGGTTCAAGGAAAGAGATTGCACCACATCAAAACAAATTTCTTTCTATATAATCACGCAACTACTTGCGAGTAGTGTGTGGGATTGATTTGTTTTGCTGACTGTCCTTTGGACTTCACCTTTCACGCACAAACCTCAGGTCATCCGACCAAGCACCAGACTCGAGTTTCGCTCTTGTTAGAGCTCATCAGTGGTGCATATCCTCTGTTTCTGTTAGGCGATAAATGTAGTTGATTGTTCCCTAGAGGAAAGAGGTTATGGTACTTTTACAGGTAAGGTCTATAGAGCTACATTCCCAGTACCAAGAAATTTAAAATCTATCGAAGGAAAATAGTCCATTATTAAATTGATCAATAATTTGGTCAGGAAAGCATTTATCGAGTATGATTTATGGAATAAGTTACTTCGATCACTGCTGACGTGCGTCCGATCAGTCATCCTTTGGTTTGAATTCCAGTTTTAAAACGATTGTTTCTTAGGCTTATTTCTGAGCGATTTCCTGTAGTTTTTTCCGAATTTTATCAGTACTCAGTCAAATATCCTGTAGAAATGTTGTTCCCGTATGGATTTGGGATTTTGTCAAAGATGAATTTCACGGTAGTTCAACTGATATCTACTTTTGAGTGATGATCATACATAGTTCCAGCTTTGTAAACAGTAAATACACAAAGAAAAGACGTATTTCAAGCTCAGTCACCATGGCAGTTCCAGGCTGATACACTGCACGACAAAAGTAAAGGAACACTTTCATTTTCCCGCATATTTCCACTTCCGTATTCTCTAACGAAGCCATATCTGGTCATAAAGATCGAAGGCGCAGTACGATTAGGTATACCAAATTTCTGAACGAAACTACACACTATGTACTGGTTAGGGCAGAGAATGTAGAAAACGAGGTCGTCAAATGTATAGGACCTCCTGTTCCGGTGCACTGTCTGATGGACAATTTCATAGACCCAGACGGACCAGCGTACCTGGCAATAATCTGATTAGTTAGACTGACAAAACCATGACAACCGGAACCACGTGACTCATGTGCACTGGAGCACGTGATGCACCCCATGGACTAGGTGACCTTCATTCGCATTGGTTGTACGTATACACCCCACAGAACTCACATCGAATTTTCGTTTGCGCAATGCGGCACGGAAATAAACTGACAGATTTTGAGTGGGGCAAAATATCGGCGTCGTACCAAATGGGACTCGGTTTGCGTGAGATCTCCAGGTAGTGTAAGAGACTGAGAAATGTCACAACGGTTTCTGGAATCTAAGAAGCAAGGTGCGCTTGAAAAGCGAATGGGTAGCCGAAAAAATTGGACGAACGCAGATTTATTCGTCTACCCTCCAAAAACACATGGTCCATGTCTACGTTGAAAGCTTTAATCGGAATGGGTGTTTCGAAACGAACTTTGCAAGGAATGCTCTAAGTTGTGCCGCGGATAATATACAAAAAAGGGAAAAGACATTGCTCTCACATCGTTACATAAAGGAAAACGTTTGTCATGGGCTGGAACACACCTAGCGCGTACAGAGAAGTGGAAAAATGTCTACTTTAGTGAGAGAAAAAATTTGAATAGACCAGAAGCTTGGAATTATTACTGGCATAATATCATAAAAGAAGAAAGAATTTTCAGTCAAGGAAACAACGACATGAGTTCAGTGATCGTTTGGGAAACCTTCTCAGCCAACCGCCAAAATGGGCGTAGTTATACTTGAGGATATACAATATTCCGCTGCGTGTATTCGTACGTTGGAACAGCTTTTACTTCCGCTGGTGACCGACAGAGTACAAATTGGCGCCATACTCCAACATGATAATGCCTCTGTCCGTTGCTCATACGCTAAAAATCATGGCTCTTGTTCCTTGGGCTCAAGGTCATGCAGTGACCAGCGTGTGACCCAAATCTAAACTCGGTTGAGAACCAGTGTGGCTTACTTGCTCACTAGGTATACAAGGTCTCCATGTAGTACCGGTCGGAGTGGATTGGTAACCGCCATGAAGATAGAATGAGTGGACGTTAACCAGGGAACAAACACGGGTTTTGTAAGGTGTGCCGAGAAGATATGTCGAAGTCCTCAAGCGAAGCGGTGGTTGCGTACAGTTTTAAGGAGTGAGTGTTGTAGCCCAGCCGAGGGGAATTGGCGTTCCATTCTTTCGTCACTTTTTTCACATATACGGTTCTAATTAGCTCATGATACATTATTTTGCTGTGGAATTTTATATTCTGCACCGTAATTGGCATTTGGTCGATCCGATCAGATATGGTTTCGCGACAGAATACAAAAACGGAAATATGGGGGAGAATGAGGAGTCCTATACTTTTGTCCCGCAATGTGCCGATATCGCTGTACTGGCACTGGGTTGGGAGCTGCTACCTTCACAAGCATTACCAGGTGAAACCTGATGCTTCTGTGAAACAATCGAAGGGATTTCAATGGTCTGCATTGTGGTTTATTGTGATCCTTAGCGCGGTTGTTTTGTGTGTCTTGTCATTCCAGCAGCCCCTTCGTTTGAGACTTAGAACCTAACACAGTTTCAGTGACACAATTATGTAATTTTCTTTATTTAATTCTGTGATAATTGAGAACCGCGCTGGAGTAGTCATACTATTTGCAATGAGCACAATATAGCACCTGCCCGAACCACGCGCAATTGAAGATCAAAAATACCGACTGGATGGGCTCACACTCACACTTGTATTCTGCGCAATCGTAATGTACACAGACATGCAGATACAATTAAACAACAAGAAGTACTGTCAGTAACAATCGCCACACATTCTGTGTTGCCTATGATCCGGTCTTACAAAAGACTGGAATTTAAGCGGCTCAAGTAGATCCCGGCACCCAGCCAAAAGTAATCTTTCAAAAATTTATATCGCCCGAAGCGGGACATTTTAGAGTCTTCCCGTGGTTCTAGTCCATTCCCGCTGAAAACACCGTCATCCCGTCAATTGGATAATACATTTTTTGACTGTCCACTGCTACGGGAGATTGCAAGTTTCATCTGGGAGAATAATATGAGACTACAGAAAAACTGATGGGTGGTGTTCTTTGACGCGTTTAGATTGCTGGCTTGTCGTTCAACCCATATAAGTAGCAGCACAGGTGCGCGGAATTGGCAATCAATCATAGATGATATCGGCAAAGGTAGCCTGTCTCTGTTCTGGCATGTAATCGAAGGTGTTGTCGTGAACACATATCCGATGTTGGTGGCGTCGAAAGTAGACCTTATTGTGACCCACGGGGTTCCACGGATTATTTCAGTCACAAGGTCCCTCTTGATTGGGAATCTGATGAACGGTACTTATTTTTCAACCTCCGGTATTCCGTCCAATTTAAATCGACGAACTTCTCCGGATATCCTTTAAATTGTGTCTTTCTTGTATATGACAGTTCTTCCTCTAGAGTATCTGTGGTGCAGATTTGTCTCGCCCTGTACACAGAAGACACCGTATCAGATTGCGTTTGTGACCAAGTGTCACAAAAACTACGAAAACTCGTGTATTGACCGTTCCAATTTGCTTTCCGGTACACCGTTCTCTGAACTGAACCATCAGAACGTCTAGTTACGTGAACATCGAGAAAAGGAAAAATATATTTCCCCGGCTTCCACCGGGAAATGCATTGCCGGCTGCGCATTGTTAAATTCACGTAAAATAACCTCCAAGTTCGGCCTTTTATCAGTCACTCAAAATATGGCATCCACAGATCGGTAGTAGTGGTGAAACCGATTTACGGATGCATGTAATGTTTGTTTCTCGAGTTTAGCCATAAAGATATTTGCAACAAGTGGTCCCGATGGTGAGTCCATGGCAACCTAGTCCTTTTGGCAATGATAGTAATTGGTAAACAAAAACTGTACACTCAGTGTACACCGAAGTATTAATTTTTTTCGTATTTACAGTTAGGATTCTTAATGTTATCACTTGGTTGTCGATAGATTCACAGATGAAGTTGACAGTTTCAATTTGAGGTACGTTGGCGAACAAAGGAAGCATTTTCTCCCGTTTTGTATCAGCATGTTTTAAGACATCAGTGAATTAGAAAGTGACTCGGTGCGATTCTCTACCCTATAGGTTCCAACATTTCAACTATCCACGTTGTTGTGGCACGGTGGACTGAATTCGTTTTGGAAACGATGGGACACAGGGTGGCAGTCCACGATTTGTGAACTGGAGGTAGACTATATCGGCGAAGTACAGTGGAACCGACTTTCTAAAGCCTTCCGAAAAGCGTGGGTTTTATATAGCCTTGGTCTCTGAGACGCTTTAACGCGTTCGTAATTTCTTTAATTTCCGCAAGTGTGGTGAACGTTGACACTGCGTCATGGGGCACTCTATAAAGCAGAAAATATCTTGCTGTACCCAACAGTAAGTTGATGACTAAATGTAAAGGCTGCATCACAGTCGCAACCATACGATCTACTGAAGTCTATCACCTTACGTCAGTCACTGAAAAATTCAGTCATTTGTATTTGGCTAGGAGCGCATTCAGGGTTCGTCGAAATAAACATGTTGAACCCAAAGGCCCTCACCAAATCAACAATATTGTTGGGTTTTAGGTCAACTTTTATTCAATTTACAGAATTTATTTATTAGAAGAAGGAGTCTGGATCTTAGATAATGGAAAATCTACTTGCGTTTTTCGCACCAAAAAGTTCAGAGCTTCGAGTCAAAATCGAACCGGCAAGATTTCGCTTACCGGGCAGATACTCTATCAGACGAACCATCGCCGTGTGGCCAGTCGCTTATGAATGGTGCAGCTGAATATCCAATGATGCATAAACCACTGTTTCAATGGTGCAGAGCAACTGTACCGGTTTTAATCATTGGACGAACAGCACACGGCTGAATGTGATTCAATGGAATATGAAATATACTCACAGAATGTGTTTATCTGAATGAGGAGGATAGTGGAAAATTAACTTGCATTTTTTTGAGTGCGGCTTGCGGCGCTAAATTTTTGGAGGCGAAAAAATGTGAATGGATTTCCCATTATCTAATATTAGGGCTCCTCGTGCTTATGATTACATAACGTGACTGTTTAATAATTCCTTTCGAAAGGTGAACAGTTAGAGCGAAACGTTCAAATCGATTCGTACCATCACGGTGCGACCGAGATTAGTAAGGAGGACATCTCTCTCTTTTTCTTCACCCACTATTTTTGAGCAGTTTATGCCTCATTGCCAACAGTCAACCAGTTGGTTCGCGATGATTCGTACAAACACTAAGTCCTAATTCTGATGTAGCCGATAATGCCAGCGTGTAACGGATCGGAATTTTGAATATGGTCTCTGCTTGAGAACAAAAATAATCGACAACTACAGAAATAGCCTACAATGTTCTTTTCACGCTTTCTAGACACTTTGTAGGGAGTTATAGTAACTTCATCTGTAACAGTGAACAAACAAAAACTCAAATGCTTGTCTTGATCAGAGTGAATTTCTTCTTGGTTGGATTTTCCGAACCGTTCTACTGCTATTCATTTTGTCCCGATTGAACTTCGTCCACAGTAGGCGTTACCCGCACTTTCTCGTGTGGCTTGGGTGCGCACGTGATCGATACCATTTCCAGTGAACTCCACGTAATTCTGAGTGTGTCCACCAAGTGCACCGCTATCCAAAAGCAAACACATGATCGGTTTGGGAACGACCACATGTGTATAAAATTTGTCTAAGAACTCTCCGATATACAGGAACTGTTTCTTTGGTGTAGTCTTTATCGATTATCAGTGCCATAAGATTTATACCCTATCGATTAAGCGTAAAGAATTGCCAGTGACTCAGCGTAACGTGCTCAATCAGCTGAGGGAAAAGGAAATATAACTGCATCCGTTTTACTGGTAACGAACTTGAATTGTAATACGGAATGTTTTGTCACACAGATTACCCGTAGGTCATAACATTGCGAGCGAAACAGTCTGTGAAGAGCCATCCCCAATAGCTTGGTGGTTAATGTGTTTTTAATTACTTGCTTGTACAAGAGAGTAGTGGAAGGGATATGCCTTATAGCTTCAAAGGCCTTCTGCACTGTCAGGGAAAGCCAGTACTCAGACCAAGACCTGGTGTGGATAACCGCATAAGGTACCAGTAAATCAGGTGAACTAACTAGCCGGACGACAGGGCTGTCTATCACCAAAGCGACCGGCTATGGCCGGATTTGAACCTCTGACCCCTGAAGTGGCAATCGAAAGCCCTAAACCACTCAACCGCCACCGGTACACAGAATCCTACCCTTCACACTTAGATCCCATTTCGATCTCGGAAAATACGTGCATATTTTAGCTTAAGTTCTCCATGGAATTTCAATGCTGAGTTATGCTTTTGGATGATGCCTGTCGAATCCCTTCATAAATAACGAAACACAAACAGGATCGGTTGCGTGCGGTGGGGTATGACGAATAATTTTGGCGATGAATATTCAAAGAAGTTTGAATTTGCTCGCATACACCTACACTGCACCATCCGAACTGAGCAATTATATGAAATCGAGTGCTTTTAGGACACCATCACGAAGAGATCACACATTGTTGTGGTATAATGTACCAGAGAGCTTTGTAGAATGGTTTCCATAGACCATAGACGCAATTATGCTGTGGGTGGTTGAACAAATGCTAGACGAAAATTGGTCTGATAAAGTCAGTTCAAGGACATATGGATGTGTGACTGAACACTATACTTCTGGAGAGAAAATAAATACGGACGGGAGCAGTTCTTTGACCAAAATCTCTACATTAAATTGGCGTGAACGAAGAGTACCTCAGGTTTCTCTCGACAGTGAGAAAAGTGATTCAACTGTCGCGGGGCAAATATCGCCCTCGAGTATGAAAGTATGCTGCCCTATTCACTCACTGATGGCTCCAACAAGTGTTTGAGACGGAGAACTGAATCCACCATCGATCAGTGACCATGATAAAACCGAATCTTCAAGGTCACATTTGACGAGTCAGGAGAAAAAGATAATATGTGACCGCTTTGCCCACTTATCCAAGCTGGATCATGCCATATTGTCCTGTTGGTCAGAATGAGGCTAGCTTCTGAGGAAAAACTGACGAAGTTCCATTTAAATACCATTCCAGCCTCTGAACCAGAGGCACTGGTTAAGGCTCAGACAGAACAATCAGTTGTGTGTTGAAGCAACCACAAAGAGGGTTTTGCTCGGAAAACGATAGCAATATTCCGATTTGAACTGCATCACCCAGCGTCGATTAGCTGAGATTATCAAATAACATTATTCTTAGCCCAACTCCCTTTGAGATTATTGGAAGTCCTGGTTTGTGCTTGCCGCACAATATTGACGGTTTCCGGGTTCGTTTGTCATCTCCGTTTTGGCATTGTTTTGCATTCTGACTGCTGCTTGCCGTTTTTATTTTGTTGTTTGTTCTACACGAAAATGAATTGCGATTTTCGGTCCAAAAGTAGTCGTATAACCTAGGGTTCGAACCATTCGTCCCTTAGTGAGACCTGCCAGTAAGTCACCCATGAAATCCCACATCTGTGCAGCCCTGGACTTTGCCCACCACTTCTTATTATCTCCGTTTAGCGTGGACGAGCGCCGTTTATTTTTAAACGCTACAGATCCGTGCACCATCCGCCACTTTCTGGAAGCTACTTTAGTTTTCTTATTGCTCATGTATTTTCTTGCAGTTGTTGTTCACTTACTGACCGCCCCAAATGTCCGTTTCTGGCAAATACTGCCCTGCTATCTAAACTGATCGTAAATTCCGCTTTAACATGTTGGCCCTCAGCTGCCAGCGGTTGCCTCAAAATACTGTTGTACCTCTGTATTAGTTCTGCTGCTGATTTGCCATTCCAAAGCAAATTCAATCTGTCTTCATGGTTTCTGACTGGCCATCGTCAGAGCTGAGATAACCTGCGATTCATCGAACAACACCTGCAAGATTCTTAGACGAACAGAATTCACATCCAGTATTCCCCTTTTAAATAGGAGACTTTATTTGCTTTGATACTGAAACATCGATTGGGTGCTTTGTTTAGATACTCCTCAGAAGGGAAACGATGATAGAGCAGATGAAATTCAGGGCTGATTTGAGCGTCGGTATCACTCGACCGATAGTGTATTAATCTCACTGTGGCCCACTCAGGAATAATGCCATGAAACGAAAATTTGATCACGCCCCGACCTCCATATCAGTCGATCAGTCACGCAAAAAAGTGATGATTCTCCCATTTTAGCAGTTTTCGTCGTTGGACTTTATTTTCATTTCATTGTGACTGATGAAAGACAGGCAATGAGTAAAATTTCCACAGGTAAAGCATGGAACAACAACAACATGATTGGCAATAAGTGACCTCATTTTTGTACACCACTTTTCACGGCCCAAGTTCTGAATAGTGAGTGGTTGTACTTAAACACAGTCTGTCTCCCTCCCCACCCCACCGACTGGCAGCTGGAAAAATTGGGGGTGAAAGTGTTATGAGAATCACATTTCGGAATAAACACACTCAGCTTCATGAAGGATTTACACCTAGAATAAAATCAAGTATCAAATGAAATATTAGACGGATTCACTAGGGACGATGAGACAAAATACACACATAGGAAGATCCCCAAGGGTTGTAAAAATGAACTGGATTTAAAAACCATGCCACTTTTACGTCAAGAGTGTGAGTGGATACTTCTTACCAAAGAGGCCACCAGTGAAACACAACTATGATTCGCTGATAGCTCTTTGTGAGTAAGTCACGGCTAACCTGAAGAATGACGACTCTGACGTTGCTAGTAGAATCATTGCAAGTGAGTAGTATTAAGATGGGTGGACAACATTTCTCCCACGGAATTTTGTTAATGCACCTACATACTATTTACTTTCAATGAACTGAACTGCTGGTGTTCTGTCACACTTATAAAGAAAGCAGCAAAACCTATGATTCAATCAACCGCTTCGACTTCTGTTAATTTTTAAAGGCCCATTTTCCTTTTAATCTCTTGGTCATTCAAGTCAGTTTTAGTACTGCAAATCGTCTTGTGGGAATTGAACCTACCGGGCGAAGCGTACGTAGTACAGTAGTTCACATCCAGACTACGCTCACCAGGGACTGACATAACATGAACAACAGGAATGTATTCTCTCGGACTTGATTGGTACATCCTCATTTATAAATAAATCGAAGCGCGTAACTACGCGAATAACGTTGTAATTGATAATAAAGCGATCTCACTGCATCTGATCGACCCTACTGGTCCTAAATCGTTGGATACTGAAAATGAAGCTATGACGCACCGGGTCGCGTGCGGAAGCATTACAGTCACTACTGTCTTACGGTGTCAAAAGCGCCCCGTCGATTTGGCTTGCTTGACGAACAGGGAGCAATAGGCTTTGGTTGCGTTTCGACAACTGCTGCTTCCTCTACTGGAGTACAGTTATCACCATTCCCGGTCTCAGTCTCCGCGCTGCTTTCAAGCGTGGATTTGATGTAAAGTTGGCTGAGGTGGGGTCGGTATCGTTAAGGTGCGTGATCACTACCATGAATTGACCAAATTGTCTCGTTGGTCCCCACAGCTGACCGAAGGTCGTTGCATCGGAAGTACGTTAAGTCACTGGAATCTAAACATCTGAGTGAAGATTTGAGAATTCTCGGTTTGAACAGCTTGGCCAAAGTTTCTTTTTTCGTCGAGTGAACCGCTTTCCTATATTGTAACGGAAAGCTACCGAGGAATGTCTCTAATTCCGGATGCCCAGAAAAAGGAACCGTTATCTATGATGAACGTTTTTGGTAAACCTTCCCGGCTGAACCACTTCCTCAAAGCTTGGATTACAAAATATTTGGTTAGAGTGCGTGTTACACACACCGTAGGCCATCCCGAGTAGGAATCAATCAACATGAGGTCATGATGTCTGTTCTGGAATGAACCGCAGAAGTCAGCATGTACACGTTACCACGGAATGTAACTGTCGGGCCACGGGTTCCATTTATTTAGTTCCTACCTGGTTTTATGCAAACATCCATCAAAGTTCTTGGCTGCTGTAAATACATCCGAATCCAGCTCAAGCCACCAACACAGCTGAATAACTAAAAACTTCATTGCCTTCACGCTCAGGGGCTGGGGTGCTTAAGCAAATCATCCAGAATCGTCCTGAGCAGGGAAGTTGATATGGCTAATGGGTCTCCACGGCGCAGTACTCTGTCAGGATGTACACACAATTGCTCTCAATGCACGAAAACTGCATATATTATCGTACCACTTGCGGTTACCGACGTTTCATGATATCAGAAATAGCGGACGAGTAGTATCTTTTGGTTTGATTTTGCAGCGTTGGAATGGCCCGTAACACGAAATCGCACTGTTCAACTGCCGTGAACTGCGATTTTCCAGGCCATCGTACAGTTTAGTAATTACATACGGTATGGACAATAATCTATTGATGCATCACGGCCGCTATAGAAATGGCAACGATTTATTCGAGTCGAATAGAAATTGTAGCACTTGTTCATATGTGATAATTGTAAATTTCAACTCAAACAAGTACTCAGGAGGATGACAGGCCGCCTGGGATGCTTCTAGCACTTTGTTAAGTGCCTGCGAATATTTTCACTTAGCAGAATTGAGAAGTGAGACATACAGAAAACCGAGTACCCACCTGATTCAAGCTCTGCACCGATTCTAATTTCGGATGCGTCTGTCATTAACAGTGTTTTCATGCTGAGAATGGACCACATGTTGGACTTTCAATCATGAATTTCATAGGATTCCGCAAGGCTCTCTTGCATAGGTCATTCCACTGCCACACTTCGGTGGACTGGGTGGGGAACAATGGCTGCGCCTTCGTCGCAAAGTTCGGTATGTAACTGGAATAGAACTGCAAGCAACCAAGGATGGATCTCAAGTGTGCTTGGTTCCTCGGCCGGTCCATTTCGTCTATTATTTTTTTAAGCGTTCGGGACCCGAATCGTACTCACTGGAGTTCACTATAAAACCAAAGAAGTCCAACTATATGACACCAAAATAGCGTTTTTGAAGCTATATCAGTACATTCTTGGTCACAAATTTCTACAGTGTCTGCTTCGAGAGATGATCATATTCATCCATTGATGATCACACCATCTTGATACGTCGTTTAGCCGACCGAAACCCTGAATCACCTTCTCCTAGGGAACCTGAAAAATTCTGGATGAAATGTGCAAACCAGAAGGTAGGAAATTATGTTTCAATATATCCGAAGAAACACTGATGGTCATAAGTGGGTATTGATTCCGGGAGCGGCTGAATATACATGAATGGCTCGATTAGAACAACAACTAAAGTTACCTAGCCGCAGAGATTGTTTGAACCGAAGGACTTGGATTTTACAGAGAACTGAATAGTTTGTGAACATGTTGGTGTGAATCCAGCCACCAAGGAAGATACAGCAGTCTTGTTTAAATATGGAATGCCAATGGTAATACGCCCACGCAGTAAATTTCAAGTCCAAGTTAGTGAATCGGTGCCTTCCAAACCTGTCAATAGATGTGTTTTTGATGCAGCGAATTCCAGTTGTGTTCAATGTGCCAGTTCCGTCCGGCTGCGTGCCACGGTCGTGAGAAAACTAGCAATGTACGAAGGGTCTGTCCACGAGACTGAAACTAAAGAGACCAGACTTTTTCACAGGCTCAACGATTAACTTCTGTACAAAAGGGTGTTATTTCAATGCAATTTTCATCATGAGTTCATTGTGGATTTAGGAGGCTGTGACTGTATTTTCCTCGAAGCGCAACCACAAAACCCACTGACAGGCATTTATGAGGAAATTGCTCATCGCTTTCAGTTGCTGGGTGAAAAGATTTTAGTGGTATAGTCTAAGGAATAAATATACGTTCCAGTCCGTTTCCTGGTTTCGGTTGGCAGCCCATCTATTCTGAGTTCCCAGGAATTACGTGCTATGAACCATTTGCTGTCGTTTCACCTCAACCTTAGCCACTTCCAATGATCATGTGACTCCTCATCAGCTGGTGACACAATGCTCCAACAATTTCGAAGGAGTGGCGGTGGAGCCGGTCAGAATGGAAGTCAACGGTGACCCTATGTTCCACAACCGGTCAACGAGAGGAAGTTTTGGAAGCATTAGGGAAATGGAGCAGAATAGCGTGATTACTGAAGTCGAGTCACTTCCTTAGGTAACTCCGATAGCGGTTGCAAATAAAAGCGATGGGAAAACACTAAGTATTTGTGGCGATGAGCGGCGACTAC
Organism: Fasciola hepatica; assembly: GCA_948099385.1. Lineage (NCBI taxonomy): Eukaryota > Metazoa > Platyhelminthes > Trematoda > Plagiorchiida > Fasciolidae > Fasciola > Fasciola hepatica. Next base: position 113,503 of record CANUEZ040000112.1, on the reverse strand, counting down.
CATAAAACCAGAAGTATATGAATCACCCCAAAAACCCGAAAATGAAGAAGTCACTATGTTACTGACTTTCCACGAGTGTAGTAAGGATTACCGTGGCAGCGCAATATGGCGAGTATGTCATGCGCGTCAACCGGTCAGTAAACACAAAAGTAAAAGAGAAAATTGACTTTTTCCAGGGAATATCGAGAAATATCAAACAAAACCCATCGAGAGACAAGAAGAACACGGTAGAATGCTGGTTGGGACTGAGATCACTTGGTGAAAATTCCACTCAAATTATGTGGACCAAACTATAAATAAATGGTACAAAATGGATATACAGTTCGACACCTTAAAGCCAGCCTTTAGCTAGCATACAGCCTGTACGATAATGGAGCAGTGGGGACATGGGGACGAGCTATTTGAATGACCACACGTCTTTTTGAATTCCCCGGTTCGGTGTGAACAGTTGTGTTTTCTGCTAGTTAACTTATCGCGAGGCAAACCCGGACGATGTTCTTCACGATGTTAGGTGTTTTAAAGATCAGGAATTTTAATTCCCACCAGGAGATTCACTACTGATGAATCATTGGAACACCGTACGAATACTTTATTCTGCTTAGTCAAACTATCCCGAATTACTTCCAATAAGCCCAGTTAGAAGAATTTACTGTTTGTGAACATGTTCAATAGACAGAAAACTTATCCTGTGGAAGTTGTATTGTTGTCTGTGATTATCACTGTTGTGCGTCCCCTACAGATGTGTTGATTCTATGTAGAGCATCATCTGAAAAGGTTGTTCTTAAAATAAACGATGGGGGAATAAGGGTTATACGTTTACTGTTCTGAGAGTTGGTTTTTTCGATAGGTTAACTTAAAGTCGCCGAAAAACGGAAAACCTATACAAGCGCTCTTTGGATCTATCAACTGGCCCGGGAAGTTATGGTTTTGTATGAGTACTAGGGTATTTTGATTTGCAATGAAATAATTCGTCTGGCAATACTAACTCTCAACAAACCACGGAAAACCATCATACGTATGCATTTTCACGTTTGCTAGAACACGTCCTCAGGGCATTCCCCCAAAGACATAAGTGAGACTCAGACCCGAGATGTCTGACTGTGAGTCTCTCGTGTTTCAGATACAATATAGGCCTTCTATTACTTTTATTGACCAAGTAGCCAAGTTCCCTAGGCTGACTAAAACGTAATACCTCCGTTGCATTTCGGTTCCCAACAGAGATGGTTGCCGATTAGATGGTACGTTTAAGCCTTTAAAAGCCCTCGACGGATAGATGCTATTTTGTTTAGCTCTGGCATTATTGAGACCCAGCTGGAATACACTCTTCGGGTAACGTGTATGACTCACATTCACACGGTCCCAACCGGAATTCGGTGGATACGAATCATTATTGAGTTCTAACAAGCGTGATCCTACGGTGTCCTCGCAGAGATTTCCCACTTGTCCAAGCACAAGCACCAAGTCAGGTGTTATGTTGCCCATCCATATTACCAACTTTCCTGCATGCCATCACTGATCGCAACCCTCATCTTTGTATGAGTATTCTTTGTGATTGCCGACTGACTGACACCCACGTACGTTCCACTTCACCACATCAATTACTGATTGGTTGTGTTCTGCTTTGTTTGTCCTGTTCTTAGGTGGATGACGCCGTTGAAATACAGACAGTGAAGGGTGCTAACCTGGCTTCCACAACTTCTTCATAGCGTCCCCTAACCTGAGCATGGTGTTGTCTGAATACTGGAGTGCCTGATTCAAAGTATAGACAATTCGCATTCAGAGTACAGTTAATTGAGATCACAGTAGGTGATATCTTCTCGTGAATGGATTTTTTTATGCTTTCTTGTCTCCATCATGTACCCAGTTTGATCATTGTAGCATTTTTAACAATCAATGCATTCAGCCGTGTACGTTTTTTCCTTCTGTTTTCAAATATGAGCTGCTCTTTCGGTTTCTATGTCTGTCTTTTAAACCAATTGGTATGTATGTGTGAAACTTATTTGTTAGACGTATCTTTCGATCATTTACGATAGATGTATTATCTATGTGAGCACTATCGTTCCGTTCAATTTCGCTCACCGATTTGTTCTTTTTCGTTTTCATGTATGGTTAAACGTAAGAAGTATCTTGGATAAGTGTTTCAACGAAATAATTAAGAACAATCTCAATAGCGGTGAGCTGCGGTATGTAGTGTAACTGTGGTACACAAAGTTAGAGACTAAGAACTTTTGCTGCTATCTGGATAATTGCTTTAACAACTTGTTGATTGATTTCTACGTGTTTGCATTCGAATAGTCGATTTCTCAAAGGTTTCGGCCCTCTTAAATCTAAAGCAGCCTGAACCACACCGAGTACTGTGCTTTGTGATTTTTATCACGCCATCTGCGGATATATCGCAGATAATGAGCACTGTGAACAAACGTGCTCGCGTAACTGGCAAGAAAAGTGATATGAAGGCTGGATCCACTTCATCTGAAAAAGAAAGGACACTCACAAATACGAATGATTTAGGCAATGCAAAGACCCAAGTGTGCGTGCAACATACTCAAGCAGCAGGATTATCAAGGTCGCGCCCCAGGTAGCCACCTCTCCGATTCAAGAGGATACCTTAACAAGACCGATGGGAATTAGTGGGCCACCAATAATAGTGCGCTACGGCTGTGGCTGCGAAACCTAATAAACCTCTCTGTAACAGCCTAAGTAGGAAAAAGTTTGCGAAGGGCAGCTCCACACCTTCGGTACCGGCGGGAAATGCTTCGGATAACCAGTTACCGACACCGAAGTTATCCCAGTAGGCGAGTCGGCCGCCACCTACTTCAAAGCAGACGGCAAATGGAAGGAGGTTACCCTGCACCTCAGAAAGCACCACCTTCTCGTGTGCCATACTCCATGTATATCAATATCGCAGGAGCTACTGTAGAGTCGCTCTGGAACTCCAGTTCAGTTCATCCAACTATCAGTCTCGTGATTCCGTGCTCTGGTTTTGGTTTCTACCTAGCAGCATCGTCGAATTGAAGGTGGCATGAACAGAAGCGTAAAATGAGTAAAGTCAACGGTAAGTAATGAGCGGAAATGGCGAAGGCAGGAAAGCAGTCCGAATGCAAATACGCCGCTGACTGCAACACCTATCCATATAACGTGATGTCTCCAACCGCTTGGTAGACGGGTCAGATGGACCCCAACCCGGAAGTCTCACACGTCCTACTTGTCATGTGACAGGTTGATCACTTCAGTCTGCTCTTCACCAACTGCGTGTAATGGAGAACAGCGCAAGCCGAGAAACCCTATCAGTGGGCACTCGTACCACGTATCCCAACCACCCTAACCTGTTTAGATTCAGTACTCGTTCCACATGTTCTACAAGTCTGACAACTGGTTCGAAAAAACCCCACATCTAACGTCAGCGTAGGTGATGTGGTGTTCCCGCCACATTTGATCAATGATGCAGAGATATCGATGTTCAAAAGTCGACAGTCTTCGCCTGTGTTGTACTCGTAACGGCTGCGTTTCTGAACCGCCAAAATGCAGACAGAGCAAACTACGGCAATGTGCAATCCACCTCTGACTCGCAACTGGATGTCACGCCAGCGCCACAGATGAATGAGGTTGAGAAAATTCGAAAGCGCCCACCGTACGCGCGACGACACCGCGCCCGATACCTGATCACCCGGAGATATGTGACTGCCCAAGTAACAAAATTTATCCACTGCAGCTAGAGCTTCTCCTGCAAGAACAGTTTGGTGTAGAGCCAACCCAGTCCTGTAGCAGCATTTTATACTTGGAATGTACAAAACGCATCTCAAACATTGCCGCACTGTTGTTTAGACTATCCATCAGCACTTCGACTTACCCGGATCCTTACTCAGCAGAACGATATCGTCCGAATACTCTAAGTTAGATAGGTAACTGTTCTGGCACGGTTTGGTGCCGCTATTCTCACGCAAGGATGGGCTATCTCAAGAACCACTTTAATTAAAAATTGAAGAGGAAGGGCGACAGAAGGCAACCCTAACGAACACCACTTTGTGGCGGCTCGATAAAGATGCGAGACAAAAAAGGAAGTATGTCAACAAAATGTTGGAGTACAGAAACACGTGCAACAGAAATAAAAATGGTGACTCACAGTACGTCCACAATGATCAGCGAGTTGACTTCGAACCGGCCACATAAAATTGCTCCTCAAGTTTAGTCCGACGTAGCTTTTGGTCAAGAGGTTGTACACCGTTTGAATGGATCCTAGTAATTCCACAGTTAGCTGCTGAGTAGTGGAAGGCCCACTAAAATGCGTTTTGGGATTGTATGAGTTTGGTCTTTATTGCCACGTGTCACACAACGCCCACAAGCAACGCAGAGAGAACAAACCGCGGTGACCACTTGCGGATCAGTTGAGAAAGTGTATTTTTTAATCTGATGAAACAATAAGACGCGTACAGTCCAGTGAGAAGAAAAGGGTAGATTATGAGGAATGAACAAGGTACCACAAATTCTTCTAATGAACTCGAGAGAAAGACCGCCGTAAACACGAACTTGACTTCGGCTGTTTGCATACATGTACCGCGAAATGTGACGCATTTCTCTGGCACACCCCTCAACGAGAGGTAGTGCCAGAGAACTGTGCGATCGACTGAATCGATCACTGCTTCCTGGCGAAGGACTACAGAAATTGTAGGTCAACGGAATGTGTAGCTCTTCGCTAAAATTCGTCTAAGAGCGAAGAGTTGAGATCGTGATCAAATGCATCTGGGGTCGATCATGAATAATCTGAACACACAAGAGAAGGTCCCACTTGTCGGTGCCGTCCGACTGAGTACACTATTTGGACTGAGAAAAGTCCCCGTGTCAGATCATCCTCGGCCCCTGAAGTTGTTCAGGATAATCCAAGAACAAACATGGGAGGTGCTACGGAGATCATGTAGTTTAAAAAGAAAGCCTGCACGACTTCTCTGGAACCTGTCACCCGAAGACTGATAGAAACTTAATGAAGCGCATAGAGAAAGATGAGAAGAACATGTTTATACGGGATTTTTGTTATGTGAGAGGGGGGCTCCAATTGCGTTCGTCACCGCTGTCGACTTCTCTTCCGGTGATTCTCCTAAGACATTCGAGAAGAACATCTTTAAACTACGGGTGATCTGAGGGCATTTTCGAACACATTGTCGTCCAGTGCACATTAGTGAGATGAATTGGAGGCCGTCACGTTGACCATCCTGACACTGACAGAGACTTGGTTCTCTCTGTCTAGGTATGTAATCTTTCATGTGAACTGAGGCGTACCAGAGGTGGAAATGGAGTTTCTTGGTGAGCTTACGTTCTTGATACACTTATCGAAAAGGATGGCTACAGGGAGGCGTTTTGATACAGAGTGAGACTTTTCAGCTGTAGATGTGTGCTTGGACCAATCTATCGCACACCGGGGGCCAAAGTGCAGTGTATCCTGGATTTCATCTACTGATGCATGATGGATAGCCACCTTTTGAGTTCAAGGAGATTTCAGTGCACCCTTTGGTAACTGGGCACAAAGTCCCCACAAAACGTCCGCTAATAGGTCCTCTCTTGGTCTGAACCCGTCAGTATATAACCCAGACCTACACCAAATCGGGTTCAGACTGACCAAACCTCCATCACTGAACTTATGTCCCCCACAGGCCTCTGATGTCAACGAAATCGACCTGTTGCAGTCATTGAGGTACATCGACCATGCAATCCTCATCGTCTGCTGAAGGCGTGGGGCTTCTATTATTCACAGATCGAACTGCGGATGTAACGTCTCGTGGCTTTTGGTAAGACGACTTGAAGACCGTCTAGAAGATGATTCTGTTGCAACTATGAAATGGCTGTTTGCATACTCAAGAAGAAAGATGAAGCTCCGTTCAGGTTTCTCGATACTACTGGAGACTGACGTATTCTCAGATTCAGATTCTGAAAAACCAACGTTGCAGCCAAGTCAGTACATCATTATTTACACTTTAGAGGTGCCGTCATCGCTTCTGATTCCCTTGAATTGCCACAAAATGAGAGCATGCTCATTTGCCATCAATGAGGTCGCTACTGCTCTCCGAGGGCTCTGTCCCCATCAGTCGCCTGGTTCTCACGGGTTCGCGGTGTTTATGATAAGGGAACTGAGAATTTCGTTGTACCTCTGCTCACTAAACTGTTCAGTATTTCACCGAAATGAGAAACGTTGTCAGTCGTGGCCCCCAATGTTCATGATTGAGAGCAAAGCCGCAAATGGTAATTACCACCCAGTAAACCTCACTAGTATGACCAAAACGGTTTTCAGGGGTAAGTCTCTGTGATACTGCGGTAACAACGGGAAAGCCGTGATCTCCCCGGACAAAAGATCATGGTTTCCGCAACGGTTGTTCCTGTTTGACCAACCTTCTCCTGGTTCGAATGAGATACACAGGCTATAGCTAGGGGCTGATCTACGGATGCAGCATGCACTGAATTCAGCAAGAAATTCCACAGGCTTTAGCACAACCCTTTGGTTGTAAAAGTGAATTTTTTTGGGATTACAGAACCGCTGACTCACTGGATTCAAGATTTCTTGTAGGGGGGGGGGGTCCTTCTCCGTGAGAGTTGCACATTCGTTCTCTATGTGACATGCAGCTTACAATGAAGTTCCACGAGGCTCGACCTTGGGCTCACTTCTGTTCCTGATCTTTATCAACTACTCGTCAAAGGGTTGGACTTTCCTGCTGGATCTACACCGTGGATCATACATTTTGGTAAGTGATCAAGGCCGTATCGGACCACCGCGAAATACAGGCGTATAACGAGGGCCTCGAGCACTGGTCCGCCACTTGAGCTCTTCCCATCAATGTACGAAACTTCGACCGCGTGCAGCTAGGTAGACCGAGGCTCAGCAATATTCTTTTTTTCGGGACTTGTCTCTTAAGTTACGCAACTATGAATGAGACCTGTGGTAAGCAGTGATTTTGTAGCAAAAAACTCGTGATCCAACCGACCACGCACTTATTTCAGCTTGGAGTTTACCTGGTGTCATCCACCAGCTGAACCGTAAGCTATTCCATGATGATTCGTTGTTGAAATACGGGGATGAGCTATGACGTAAAGTTGTAGATCACCAGTCTGTTTCCAGAGGTGTAATCAAGGTTACAAGTACCTGATCTGTATCTGGCACAATGGGATCCGAGCTACAAACGGAGCCCTTCTTACGGGCCTATGCGTGCACTAGAGGGCAAGCTCGGATACTTATAAACCTGCAGTCGACTGGGTTACCTTTGATCTACTATCTATTGATAAGAGCCAGAAGCTTGTGGAACTCAATGCCGGATGACGTGGTAGGACAGGACAACCATAAGCACTTAGAGTAGAAGTTGAATGCTCACTATATTCAGAGGTGGCGTGGATTTCCTTCCTGAATTCGCTCCTAAAAGTCGTTAGTGAAGTGGCTCTTACAGGTGTCCCCTTAATGTCTCGAAGAAATGAAGATGCTTGCTTCATTTTTTGCCAGCCAAAGATGCGTAACCTTGGTGACCACGGTGAACTTTTCTGAGCCTGAAAAATAGACACTTGAAATCTTGCATTTGCGAAATTTTGTACCCTCATATCTGTGAAGTGCTGCACCCTCAGAAACCAGAAGTCTGCCAAGTTTTTCAAAATTTTAGAAAACTCAGCCTCAAATCTAGGTTTTCCGTTTGTTTTCAACCTTCAAAATTAACGTCCTCGTCAAGTCGCAGTCTGCAAAATGTTCCCGATATTGCTTTAACCTCGACGAATTATCGTGGGAACGGGTCTCCAAAACGTCTCATCCGGATGATGTTGTCAGATTTGCTAAACAATATTTCAGTGAGTTCTGACAAAATGTATCCGGTCGATGTTGAGTCACTTTTTACGGAAGTATCTCTTCGTGCAACAGTAGATTACCTGTGAATTTATTTATTCGCATAACTTCAATTTGCCTATATCTATCGAATACCTTAAAGACCTCATTCTCTTGTACACAAAAAAACATTCCTACAAACAAATGGATGCTAAGGTCACGGGATTTCATCTGGGCCTGACCTTGGCAAACGTACTTTTGGAGATGATCAAAAAACAGCTGTGTGATGATGCTCCCCAATTTCCATTTTACAGACGATACGTGGACGATATTTTAATTTTTACGACTGAAGAACGTCTTATCCCTTTCGTTAACATTATTAACTCTATTCATCCAAACCTTTCTGTTTCTCACGAAGATGAATGTGATAACCGTTTGCCTTCCCTAGATATTTTAATAACCAGACGTTGGAATGGGACTTGATGGTGTCGAATCCACCGGAAAACAGCGTGGAATGGATGTGACTTACTGTCCTCTAGCTTCTCTCCGGTAGCTTACAAATGTGGATCGGTCAAAACTTTCACCAAACAGGGCCCAGATGACCTGTACAGAAGACCAGCTACAGAATGAAGAGGTGTTCATAAAATGAAAGCTGCTGGCCAACGGTTATTCTGAATACTTTATCAAACAGCATCAGAAGCCGAGACTGTTACGCGAGGAAACAATGAAGATCGAAAACAAACAAGTTTTTATCACTTTGTTTTTCGGAGGAGACCATTTATTTAATCAAATAGATCGAAATCTTGAATCAAGCTCTAAGACGCACATACACAGCGGCGCAGTTGTGTTTGTTGCAGATGACCAAAAGGTTATATCCATAGAAGACATTCGAGCGCGGCTAGTGAACGTGTCTTCTACTCGGTCTGGCAGCAAAATACCAACGTTATCCCCTCTATCGGACGAATAGAGAAGACGCAAGTCGGTTTACAGATGTAAAGGTGTATTCCATATATAGTGGCACCGAAACAGTCCCGATACGAGAAATACACCGAACGGATATGAACGCAACGGCTTAGCAGAAAGCGAACCGCGAGCGTGTACAATCGGCGAAGGACCGAAAGAGAAAGTGATTCGAAACGAGGTCGATGAAAACCTCGGGAAAGTCAGTCCAGTAAAACTTACGCAACCGAACAAAACAGTGAGGTCGATGTCAAAAGTCGGAAAAGATCGTAGAGAAAATAGATCGAAAATGATGTCGAGAAAACGGTCATTTTCTCAGAAAGATTGAGGTCACTACATATCTTCCAAATCACTCGAATAGTCTTGCTGATCCCAATGTCTCACATATTGTCTATCAGTTCACTTGCAACTCTGGTGACGTATACATTGGCAAAACGGAACGCTATTTGACACGACGAATGTCAGAACACATACCTAAATGAGTGTCAAAATTGATGACACAACCCGATTGGGTAATACACAATAGCATGAAAACGCCATTTTCTTCGATTGCTAGATAATTTACTGCATCAGATCACAAAGTTGACCTGACCCAATGTTTCAAATTATCGTTGCGCAATCGAACACCGAAGCTATTTGCGTCCAGCCAAGCGATTCTTATCATGGTACATCAACCAACGCTCTGTGCACAAAAAGGATTGACTCAAAATGTGTACTTCACTCGGTAATAATCCAACAGACCTCACTCTCCTCAACGTACGCACCGTAAAGACTTTCGATCGTGCATACTTTACTGTTAAGTGTACCCCCTTGATACACCGTATATCTGGCATGTTTTACTTCCGCGGTTGACAAGAGTAATCGAAATGCTTGTATCTCGTGTCCTATATGTTCTTTCTGTTGTCATAAAGTGCAAAGGTGTTCACCTGCTCACTCCAGCATCAGCTGAGGCGATTGGAACCACTGTCCCGACCCCTGGCCTTTACGCCCAAATTTTTGGTCCAAGCAATAGAGTTTCCATGGCTTAGGATCCTCTTACGCCGAGTGAATCTATCACTCTTTTACACAGGGTACGTAAGCTAGATAGCGTAAACACTTTACAAGGACAATCTGACTGTGACAGTCCCTCGCCCATAAGCTAGTGTTTCTTCCATGTTTGATTGCATGATCCTTTTCTAGTCTCCCATGTAATCTGCAGGTGGCTTGCGAATGAATTTCTGAAAGGACGATTGTCACGCCAAAGTGGATTTCTGTATTACGCGATTGGTAATCCCCAAGCATTATATATATATATATATATATATATATATATATATATATATATATATATATATATATATATATATATATATATATATATATATGACCAACGATGTTCCGAAAAAATGCTTTCAGGATCGATTTTAATTAATCCATCTGGGAGACCTTATAGTGTGTTCTGGTTTTATCGTAAAAAATTTAAATGATCAGATTGAATCATACCAATCATTAATCAATTCTAATACAGTTGACGTTCAACGACGTTGGACCAAGCTGCTTACCGATTTTATCGGTCTTGATCCAATTTCCAGTCCGGTGGTTGAATTATTTCCCCGGCCAATTAAAAGCTTACCCGTGGAAAGGCCCCTTCAGATGTTGAAAAGATAAGCTAGAGTTTCAACATAGCACGATTTACGTCCGGGACGACTTCGCTGTATCTCAACATGGTGCATACTGTAGAACAATAGTGTGTATGTAAGTTCCTGTAAAGCAATAATGTTCGCCAAATATGGGGTAAAATACAGTAGTCAAGTTACGGCACCATGGTGAAGATCCATTAACAAACAGCTATTTCTGTTGAATTAATACCAGTTACCATCGGCGCATTGCCATTGCTTCAGCAAAACATAAATAGCCTGGTATTCTTTGCTTCCTATATGACCTTAAACGCATTTTTTAGGTCAACTGGATGTTGTGTCATCAGAAGAGGACGAGCGACGGCCGATGACAGAATCTCGTGGTTTTGAACGTTGTCATAATGTGTTCGACGTGGCCCTGATTGTATCACAAAACGCTGGACCCAATGTGGAATGTTCAGTCGCTCGGTTACCCAAATGCTGCTCTGTTCGACCCACGTAGGTTGTTCCGCAATTATACTGAAATTGGTACATCGGATTAGACCCGATATACAGAGATAGACGCTGTTTCCCTTATATTTGTCGAGCATTATTGTTTAACATGAACTTACATAAACACAACTGTTCTGCAGTATGCACCAAGAAGAGATGCAATCAAATCGTCCCGGACGTGAATCGTGCCATTTTGTAACTTTGACTTTTCTTTTCAAGAAAATTTCGGGCAAAGCGTGTTCCAATTTCTTCAGATACATTTGCCATTTTAACAAGGGTGATAGCATTCATTCATTTTCCCAACTGTTTGGACAGAAGTAAAATAGTAATCATTTTACCTTGAGATTGTCGATAGACTTACGGTGAATAATGCAAAAATACTACCTGGAATAATGTTTGAGTATTTTGTCCGGGTAGGGTTCTCGAACAATTCACCTTTTATCGTAACAAATAAAAAACATTACTGCATAAAATGCAAAGCGTTTACCAAGGTTTTGTTCAGTTTTAGATCTGTGATAACACGAATCAATTAAAAGAGGCAGCCAACAGCGTCACTACAGAAAGCTTTCCAAAGTACGGCTATCACGAATTTTTCTCCTCTCCTATCGGCAGAAGGTCATGCTCTCTGTCCGTTTTTTAACAACATTATGTGGAAGGAGTAGAGCATTACAAACTACCACATCATTTATTCAACTGGATTTCATTGAAACAAATACTCTTCAATTAACAATCGAGGAAAGAAGACATATTTCACGAGATGCGCACATTCGGTTAACTCTCTCTGATCGTGAATATGAAATATTTCAATTTGTGTCTGATATGCTATATGGAATAAACAGTTGAAAACGGATGGAATTGTGCATCCCAGCAAAGCCAACAATTCATCAGAGATCGTATGGCTAATGCCAGAGAAGATAGACAGTTTGCAACAGGTACTTGTTTTCACTGAGAGGGGGGTCTACCAGGATCAGTACAGCATCACAAAGAACCAGGGCAGTTTTCCATTTCGGTTGCGTAATCGTACTTCGAATGACCGGGTTAGGTCAACTAGATTGCCTGTTGAAAGGAGATTATCAGGGATAGCTGGTACCGGTATTTCTTACCGAATTTCCTCTTGTGCAATCCAGCTGAGTCATCAAGTGCAGCAACCATTCCTCGGTGTGTTCAGTCAATCTTCAAGCCAGGTATTGCTGTTCTTCCAGTGTGCACGGCCACGCAACGGCAGGTGAACTGGCAGACAACATCCGAGGCGCTGAGAGCAATATGACTGTCAGGTTGATCTTTGAATCTCTCTCCTCCAGTGGTTTGCCTCATATGCTCGGCCTAGAGCGAAACCGAAGCGTGGTCGGCTTTAAAAGGAACAAATAGGGTGAATTGCTTTCGCTCATCAGTCAAAATGGGTATCGTCTTGCATCTTGGTCTTCTGCGATGCTTAATGAAGTTTTCCAGCTTACCAATGACTGCAAGGATTTTCTCGATAAAATCTTCATTTTCCAGCTGATCAGGGGCACAAATTTTTCGAGGCCTGTGGAAAATTACTTTGACTGAACGCCGTTCGCAAGCAACCGGAGCAACACTACTACATTTTTCCGTTCTTCAATGAATGACACGTTTTAGTGTGTCATTTACTTGTTGTTGCGGAGATACTCACACGGCAGAACAGAACCCTAGTTGACTGAAAGATTGACTGAACACATCCCGGAATGGTTTCTGCACTCAAGGACTCAACTGGACTACACTAGACGAAGTCTGACAAGATATCTGGTATCAGCTACCACTGAATGCTGACACTATACTAAATTACTTATCACCAACCTAGAACAGCAGTTCATCTATCGGAGGCTTTCTTTATCCGGAAAAATCAAATCATTTCCAATTTCTCGTCCTTTTTTTGAGTTTCCCCACCGCTTCGATCCGACCATTGCTTGACTGGTTGATTGATTTGATATTGATCTTTTGAGATTGGGTTTTCTGTTCTCTTAAACATCACTGGTTTATTGTAAAAAGAGAAGAACAAAATTCTAAATATGCCGTATTCTTCTCAAGAGTTGAAGTGCTTGGGTCGGGGACAATGAAGATTGAACGAACAGCATTCGCACATGGATTCACAACCCTACGCACGACCCAAGCGTTTGAAGCACATGGTAATAAAGAGCCGGTCGATCGACAGCACTTTAAAATTACTATATATCCAATTGCATAGGTATGTCTTGAGGATGTATGTTGCGTGAGCATGTGAACGCATGTGTCAGTGTTTTATTTTTAGGTTTCAAGGTCATCTAAGTGCACAGCTGGTGTAGAGCACGCCGACGGTTCTGTACAATATTCGATACTCGTCGAAATTCCTCAGGTGATTTGCGCACTTGTGTACGATAGCCTGTTCCCTTGTGCATACTAAGATTAGCTTCTGTCAATCAATTTATACCTGTAATCTTGTTGTACTATGCATTGTCTAACCTTAAGCAAAACTGGAGCAACTATTTCTTGGGTGGCCCTTTGACTGTTCCCGCACACTTCATTAAGCATATCATTGTGATTCAGCTGGAAAAGTAAGACTCCGGAAATTCAGTCAAACCTGAAAATGACAGATAGCCTGTGTCGATGGCGCTTAGTCAATTTACTGATTGTCTGAAGCCTCGTCTTCTGTCGGCACCGATGGTCTCTCTCCTGAAAGTTGCAGGCATGGGGCTGCCCAGCTTATGGACACCATGGCAATTTTGTTGAATTAATCTCTATCAAACTCCTCAATCCCTAATTCTAGAGACCAGTCACCATTATCGCAATTCCCAAGGGCCCTACCACAAACGGCGCAAAAAAGGGTTTCCGTTCAATAGCCGTCAGGTCGGAAGCGCTGAAAATGGCTGAGAAGGCCATACTTAGTCGTCTTCAGGCCCGCTTGAACGTACCTCTAGACTCTTGTCAGTTCGCTTACAAAATCAAAAGATCCACTGTCGATGCTGTTATCCTCTTTGTCCAATGCATTACTAAATCCCTAGACGAATTAGCCCGATCTGTTCGCTTTGTGTTTCTTGATTATTCCCCAGCCTCCGATTCAATACCGCATTCTCTTCTTCTTCAAAAGCTTGAAGGTGTCATCTGTCCCTCCAAAATTCGTGCCTAACTCCCTAATAATTTTCACTGTAGAATGAAGAAAACCAAGGTAAGATACAAATGCTCCAAACCCTTTGTCAACAATTCTGGAATACTCCAGGGTGCCGTCTCTTCTCCTATATTATTATTTTCCACGTATATCGGTGACCTATCAGTTCCCTCCCTGCCGGGAGCATTTAAATGCGCCAACGATGTCGTTCGTTGTCGGATTATTTCCGACCCCTCCGACTTCGGAATGCTCAGTGAAAACTTATCAGAAACAACATTTCTCCAACCGATCTGGTTTAAAACTGAACCCTTCAAAGTATCGGTTTTGGACTGTCCCACTAACTTCGGTGAGAAGAATGTTCTGCTCCCGAATTGTCTCAGTTGATTAGCACAGAACACGTTGTTTATAAAGGTAAAAAAAGCCATTGTCATCAATCATTGAAACACAAACTAACTGGTCCATACCTGCATCAAGTAGGCTATCTTCTGATTGGTTGATTGGTGATACGACCAACAACCACTTGACGAGAATCCGTTCGCGTTTTATAGATACGCTAACTTGTCCCTTACGAATCCGCTGGATCAAGCACTCACCTGGATCCTGGACCGGTGCTGATATGCTGATTTCTAGTGGTGTAATGGCCAGGCTGTAAGCCACCACATTGTTGTTCGAATAATCCAAGTGTCGATGCTTGCTGATACATTTGCTGAGCTTCTGCTCATGGAGTTTTCTTTCCTTTGTGTTTTGCAGGTCGGTCACGTACAACCCCCCGGCGGAAGATCACCGCTGCTTGCACGTTAAAAATATGGGAACTGCTTGACTGTCCACCATGAGTCAGCACATATTGTCACAATGTCCTGAATGTGTTTTCAACAATTCACGTTTTCCTTTCCTTACAGATTCTGTTTTCCCTAATTTCAAATCCTTGTCTAGAGTGAGTTCTGTCAAGTACCTAGGAGTCAAACTTGATAACGATTTACGATGGACAACCCACATTCGAACTGTGCGAGAATACCGTGATGTCTCCCTTCCTGAAATAAGGAAATTCAGACAGTTTCGGACACCACAGTCAGTTGTTTTCAATTTCATGCTCTCACCAACCTGTTTCGTTGTTCCCCTGCAATTTCCCCGGCCCTCTGAAACAAAACCTTGTAGGTACCTGTACATTTCCGACTTTTTCCATGATTCTCAACGTCCCTTGGTTCAACACTCTTTTGTTGTACCGACGTTTTAATGCAAAACACACACACACACCTTTTGGTCGTCATCACCGCGCAATACAAAAAAGGCTGCAAATAAATCTTTCATTCTGGCAAGGTCTCGTTTTCTGATTTGGAGTGTAATGGAATTATGTCAGTCGGAACTAACTGTGAGAAACAAATTAGATTCTAGTGAACATTATATATATATATATATATATATATATATATATATATATATATATATATATATATATATATTACTTTGTGTTGTTGTCGGACTTCCTAGCATTGGACAACAAAAATGCTGTATGCATGCTTGCTACTCGCGCGGTAATCCACAAGTCGTGTTGGATTACAGTTCGTTTATTTGAAATCAAGCTTTGAAACAACATTAAAATGATCGATCCACTACTGAACTGCTCAAATGAGTGAACAACGAACAGTCAACGATAATTCGGTTCCCATTCAGTTGGAGAACGCCGTCGCCTGGCTCGAATGGCATGTTCCGTCACATTGTGTTCTGCTCGCACCATCACGTCACGTCCTCTGTAGCTATACGATTTATAACTGTTCTCGAAAAAGGAATTACTTATTCCAGTGGTATTTTTTCAAAGTCATATCAAACCATGGAACGCTTTTACGCACCCGAACTAGGGTGACTTTTCAGGACTTACGTGATTTACCGTGAAAGTCAAGAGATACGAGTGTGAAGACTTACCAGAACGTGCTGAGGAAAGCCACGGAAGCAAACTGAAGCAGCGCATACCTTTAGGTTAATGACGAAGGTGAATAATGAGGTCGGTAATTACTTGGTCGCAGTCTGCACGTGGGCAGACAAGATAAGAGGTGTGGTTGTTCCTATATATAGACGTGCGTGAATGAAGCATTTTGAATTTCGAGCGAATGGAAGAGAAAGAGACGACTTCGGAGAGTATGAACTGCAGACAACGATTTGTGTCGGATAGCAACCTATTTGTGAATTTGTCACAAGAGTCAAACTGCTTGGTAATGATGTGGTCAATGAAAATATCTCTAATAATTGTGCTATAGCGGGAAGACCATTCCGTAGATTTCGTGGTAAGATCAAAATCTGTTATGTTAAAACCCAGAAAAGTTATAGAGGATGAGTGAAGCCAAAGAAGGAGAGCGTAACAGGTTACAAACTGAAGTACAAGATTGGAAGGTATTCTAATTTTCTTTTGTCTGAACTATAGGAAAGAAAGCTTTTTGACTTTCGTGAAGACTGTTTCAATGTGACCAATCCAACACAGGTTGTGAGTTAGAGTAACTCCCACGTAACGGACGGAAGAAAATTTAGGGAGATGTTGGTCATCAGTGGGGAGATATGGGATGTTATTAAAAACGGTTTGATAGAGTGATCTACATTGAGGATTGAAGGACACGTCAATGCAAAGTTGGGACGTTAAAGGGGAAAGAGTGGGGAGCAGACCATTATTAAAGTTCATTCACACCGTTTTGAATAAAGTCCATACTCTTTTTTCCGTTATAGATGCATCCAAGTACAATATCATCGGCGTATTAGCAGCCAACGATAGCAGGTGAGATGAAGAGCATACTAATATAAGGGAGAAAAAGAAATGAGGATAGGATGGCACTCTAAAAACAAGAGTTAACTTGAAGAGAAGACGAGTGTTAGTTACCACAAGAAGTAAATTGTGTGTGATTAGAAAAGTAATCACGAAGAGTGTTCAGATTATGGCCTTCAACCCCATTATCATGTAGAATATTTAGGAGAATACCGCGATGAAGCGAATCAAATGCATTCGCATAGTCAAGAAAAATTAGCTTGGATCAAGAGTAGAAGCAATAGAATGAACAACGTAGTCAATGGCATCAAGGGTTGACAGAGAGGGTTCATAGGAAAACTGAGTCGGGTCAGGAGAGTGAACTTGGGGAATTATGCTGTGGAGGCGAATATTCTCAAACACTTTCAGCAGAGCAGATGAGCAGGATATCGAACGATATTTGTTGGATCCTTTCTTGGATACAAGTGTCGGGCGTACAACAACAACAACAATCTCCAAAAATCGGGAATTAGCCCAGAATCAATATGACGAATTAACAGACCATTAAAATAGAAAGTGAGTTCGAAAGGGCAGGCTTCTAGTATTGTACCGATGCTCAAACCTCTGGATTGTCCCCGGCCAGGAATTCCTCGATAGTCCAATCCCAATGGGAAAAGTAACCACAAACAAGTGCGGAAATTGTATTTTTTGCAACCAAAAATCAACACTTTATACAGGATGATATAAGGAATACATGACACATTGTGTTGTTATTGACTGCCCAGAGTGGTGCACAGATGTGTTCGGTTAAGTCTGATCACAGTATATCATAAGCCTGATTGGTTAGCGAGCTGCTATGAAGGCTAGGCAGTAGGTTGTCTGTCAGCAGTCAATGTGAACAATGACGTGTGGTAGACTGATTGGTTCATGAGCACACGCGTCACGACTGCACTGCTATGTGGGATATGCGGGCCTTTTCATTTTTTAGTGATCACAAAACATCCTGTCCGTGGATTGGAAGAATGAGGACTGCAGCCTTGCCGATGACGTGTTTTCAAGATTTCCGAATCCCTGACATTTAGTAACATAAGTGATAGCAAGTCGGGGCCACCTGACTTATGACACTTGTTGTAGAACTCCAAGGACAGAACCAAGTGTAACAGGGCTAGATTCATGGGATTCAATATATGGAGCGAGAAGTGAGTATGCGTCGAAGTTAACGATGAACTGGCAATTCAAATCTTCGACGTTTAGCTTCAGCTTGGGCCTGGTATAGCACAAATGTTTCAGGGCTTTCCACGTCTCATGGCAGTTCGGGACCCAGCACTGTCTATGTACAGATTATTCAGACGTCATCCTTCATTCTTGATAAGCGTGAACAGCTTTTTACGGCATGATGCCAACCCGATTTGCATGCCCTTATCTTAGCTCTATGGAGTCTCTTCAAGCGAGGGAAGGAGAACTTATCGGGTCGAACATAATAGGTTTCCATGGGACAACACAAGTCACAGCTAAACTTAAGTTAGCCGGTTAAGTGTTCATAGTATGAGGACGCATCGTGTTAAGTAAAATGGAAAAATCAGTGGAGCCCACAAATGCCCCGAGCTTATCGACATTCTCAGCCGTGCAAGCTCATTTGCAGACAGTGTGAACTGAGTGCAAGGAACTGGACAAAGATTTGCTACTGCAATAAATTTTAGGGTGAAGTAAAGTATACTGATCAGAAAAGTCAAAGGGAGCACTTTTAAATACCGTGAGAGGACTTGATTAATTAACTAATATTGAATCCAAAAGGGCATGAATCGCGCTTAAAAACGAACAAGATTTTAGGAAGCCAAAGGCGGTTAGAAAGGATAAGTCAAGTCTACTGAAATTACCTGCTATTATGCACAAACACTGATCAAGACTTGTAATGAGATGGATGAAAAGGCAGTCAATTAACTGGTTGATACCAACAGCGGGAGTAACTCGTGCAACATAAGAATTAACGA
The DNA here is from genome assembly GCA_948099385.1 of Fasciola hepatica. Taxonomy (NCBI): domain Eukaryota; kingdom Metazoa; phylum Platyhelminthes; class Trematoda; order Plagiorchiida; family Fasciolidae; genus Fasciola; species Fasciola hepatica. The sequence continues at coordinate 94,830 of CANUEZ040000112.1, read as the reverse complement.
AGATAAGATGTCTAACGACAAAATGGGATATGTCGAACGGGATGAAAAATCCGACAAGAACGACCAGGTGCCTAGGATTCAGACAACTATAAGGTACGTGGTACAGGTTAACAATGGAGAACCGGTTTGTGTGAAAAAATTTCTGACTCCACAACAAACCAGTCCGTTCCTAGATGTGGAGTGATTGTTCGCAGACATCAAGAGGTCACGAACGACAACACAGGACAACAACGAGCGAGGTGCATAACACCCGATTCTCGGCCCACTCCCGGAGACAAAAAGTATAAATCGATGAAAGTCACATCGCATTCGGGAAAGCCATGATGAAAGATTTGATCACAAGGACAAAATGTTGACACACTAAGACACGAGAATGAAGCGGTCTCGGTCCTTCGCTCCTGCCTTGTTTCGGTGAATCCGAATAAATGAAAAACAAAACGGTTCATCTTAGATAGTCTATTGTTCTTTTAAGAGATGAAATTGCATGTAAATGTCGGAAATTCGTGGTGATTCCTATGCATATAATGAAAACGTTTATTTATCAGACCTGGTTAATTATACCGCATATGAATTCTACCCTTTCGGATCTTGATTTCAGGATGGTTATGTGTATGAAAACCATGTGCGCACACAAGGGCGTCTTTCCATGGTGGATCGTATCAGATACCACTTGACCAACAACAGTATTCGTTCTTTCCGATGCCAATTAAATAACACTGAAACGACAAACAAAACAATGAAGCTGGTACTATAAACGAGATGCAATGAAAATGAAGGATGAACATACGAAACTACGAAGAATTCTTTCCAGAAAGGGATGAAATATAAAGCTATTATTGCTAGTTGAGTTATAGGTTGATTGATTCTATGTGATTCCCGTGTTACATTTAGGTTGTTACACTTACTTGTTTGAAACTGTTTCTGGAAAGACAAAAGTGTCTCATTTGCGATTGATTCAAGTGCGGGCATTCAACGAAGTATACCCTTCTTAGACAAAAAATAATGCTTGGATACTTCAAACATGAGGGAAACATTTTCAACTCGGCCGACCTTACCTTTGCACAACGAAGTACAAGCTGCTCAGTAGTAAGGTTCCATGTTTTATTTCGCGCCACTAACTCTAGTGAGAACTCGGACACGCCACAGAATCTATCCCGTTTATTGGCACAAAACAAGGAATATATAGGCTGCTCTCACGTTCGCCCACTCGTTGCGCACAATGCATTGGTCCGACTGGTGTGGGCGACCTCGCCTTGAGGCTTAAACAACGCTGACACGACTGATCTCTCATTTATCGACCCACTCCAGTGATCGGTTGTCTTGTCACCCGAGATTCCGTTGTCTCAAGCCTTGAGTTTGGTACCGCGCCAGTGCTGACTGTCGACGCGGCTTGGCTGTGCGCCAACGATAGGTTAACACATTCCATCACACTGTGGAGTGTAGCTACGTTGATTCAGCAAGCGATACACGGGAGGCGGCACGGAACAGCTTCGGATCCACACGCTTGGAAGCCCCAGCTAATCTGAATCATGGCTAACAGGTATAACAAAAACCTACTGGGATTTGTTAGCCCGTGATCTGCCAATTGTTCATTTTGATCTAACTTTTATGCAAGCCAGTTCTGTAATAGAACTAACATGAAGTTCCACAGTCTTGGCCTCTTCGCTATTTCGGTTTGCGTGATTCTGGGCAGCAGCGATTTTGGTACGTTCTCTCATTTTAAGTATTGCGAATGGTACTGCAGTGCAGTGAGTATTCAGGTCAGCCGATTATTGTTCATCTGCGAAATTCGACCATATTATAACGCTTGGACATACACCGTCGTCCTCGCATTCTCTGATGTGAGCGTTGGTGCCTGTTAATTGACCTACTGAGTTTCGGCTCATCGATCTTTACCCGTGGTTCTTCCAGGTCGTACTTGCGCAACCCCACAAAAGACCACTTCATCCAGCACACATATAACGTGACCGCGTGTCGAATCACCGTCGCTATCGTAGTCATTTTCGCCGTGTCGTAATCGTTGCTCATGATCACTAGAATACAGTCGCTTCACATCCGTTGAATCTAGATAGCCAAGTTGAAATCATATCTCACAAAACCTGTATTTTGCAGAAATGAGAAGGGCTTAAGTAACTACCACCTGGTTTAGCCTGCCTGTCAACCGACTTACCGTGTTCTAGCGGAAATATTGGATTTTGATGTTAAGTTCGTTAGCATTTTGTAAAGTCATCCAGACAAACTTTATTTGATTTTCGGCAATTATCCCTCAGTAATGTGATCAGCACTTGGTATTTTCCAACCGAGCAGGACTAGGTATTTTCGAGCTTACGAACTCATGACTAGCAAGCTACTTTTGAGACATTTAAGCGACTGAGAAAATAAAACAACCAAATGATTACGTAATATTTTGGTCAAATGACGATCCATTGCTAACGCTGAACGGGACAGCCTCAAGCCAGAAAAAAGCAGTAACATGGAGCTGTCGGTAGAAAAATATTCATTCGCCGACGATTCGGTTACCGTGGTCAACCCTTATCAAAACAATTTTGCAATCAAATGAAAGAGGAACTAATTACAAATCAATGGATAGGAGGGCGTGTGTGTGAATGTGTGTGTGTGTGTGTGTGTGTGTGTTTGTCCATAGGTGTCCAGTCGCTTTTTCGATACACTCCAAATCTCATTCGGTCATGACACTTTGAGCAGCTTCGTAGTTACACCTGGTATTCGGAAGACACACAGCTACGGGCCTCGATTTCGATGGTAGTAGTGCACTGGAACCGAATGAGGTTTGGAGTGTGTTGTTCTTAGGTAGTGCGTTGTATGAGATGTTTGCTGGACAGTATCACTGCTTTTTCAGTGAGGCTTGTAAATGACCGAATTCGATCGCAAACTTATTTGAAGAAATGATCCTCCCAGTAAGCCAGACGTCAGAGAACCGTGAAAGTTCAGGCACAAGATGAGCAACAACGAGGAACTGTCCAAGTAATTTCAGTTGGTGGATTCGTACAGCGTAGTATAGTGTGGTGTAGTTGGTACGACATAGAATAGGTTATAGTAATCCTACCCAAACCACTACATTTTCACGGTCTTTGACCAGTATCCATAAAAACCTTGCTGCAGACCCTCTCTCCTACAAATCTGAATGAATACTGGATCCGTTAGGGCCGTTGAGAACCTAGTTACTTAACTCAAATTCAACTTCAATAGCCTCTCAGAATATATGGGACTATTGTGACGGCACTGAAATTTCTGCATACAATATCGTGCTCTATCTTCTCTCCAGCTGCACACATCCGTAGTGATTTTATTTGTGGAGCACAGAGATTCCTTTCGATCTCTGACTTGCTTATGAGCACTAGATGGGAATGCAAGCCAAACAGTACGATGCAACCTGTGTATTCCATTTATTTATTGAAGGTCTGGTAATGTTCCACCTTCACGGCTAATGGTGCTGAGGGTCATGCTACGTGCAATCGATCTTTCTTGAAGGGCCATTATAAATTCTGGGTCTCTATACTAGTGTCCGCAAAGCAGGACAAAGACATACAAAAGTGTGCACACTGGGTGTACTAAAATTTGGATACGAGGTCATTCGTATATGTGTGCCATGGTGACCCTTTTTCCATGAGCTATTGTGTTAGGCTGCAAAGATAATAGTAGAAATACCACATGTGTGACTGTAGTTTGTGAAAATAGGAACTTGCTTTGTGTGTCCTGGACTTCGGCACGAAGAAGCCCTGTTCGAATTGTCATGGAAACAAACACCCATTCGTAATTATTCCGTAACACTAGGTCTTTAACGGCCTACAATTATGCAAACAATAATAATAACTTTATATTTTTAATAGAAACTGCTACCACTGGCCCAACGACAGATATTAGTAGTCGTAGTAGTATTAGTATTACTACTACTAACACTACTTTTGTAGTCTATAATGCGTTCCAGATTGCAGCTTGTTTATTGGAATGATGTATCTGGACAACATGAATATTATTTGACCACAGAGAAGCTACTAATTCGCATCAAATGCATCCAGTTCACTTTAAGTCAGTTCTTATTCAGTCGGAGAATGCAATCAGGTGGTGCGTATGCGTTGCTTCAAAGCACAGATTTCTGTCCGTGTGCAACCTCCCTGTTCATTCTAGCTCAACGGTTCGTGATTGAAAATCTGATGGACGCATTTTCTTGAACTATTTTACCATCTATGTCTAATAAATAAATAAAAACATGATAAAACATCATCATTAATGTCACGATGTTAAATATTCCTAATCGGCGATCAAGTAACATTGGATGCAGTTTATGCAGTCCGTGAGCTGATTCATCACGAAGCATCAAAGCTAAATTCTCCATTGAGCTTCTCCGGGAACACAGCTGTTTCAGCTGGCATGCATGCTGGTAATCACCAGCTGCAGAGTAAATTTCCACCTAGTCCCAAATGGCAATTCTCACGATCTCCAAAGCAAGGAAGAGATAACTGCTCGGCTGGCAAGTACACTGGCGAACTGAACATTGACGCTGCATGTCCGCAAACAATCTGCCTCTATCATTACTAAAAATGATTGGTTTGCAGTTGTATCAAGCAACTTGTCAATAATCAGCAATGCACTTCCAGTGAACTTTTCAAATGAACCTTGTGCTCGGTACGCAAAATTTCGTACTTCTCGTAGTTTTTGTGTTTTTTATCTTAAGATGACCCTTGACCAAAACATCCACCGTCACATTTCATTGTTGTAGAGCTTTACTCAGAAACTCATCTTTTTGGTCAATATCGTGCATTTATGGGCAGAAGACGGAATGGTGTAGGTAGTGAAATTGAGGTTGCACGTCACTAAATGTTCACTCCCGTTATTCACACCCTAATTTCCGCACAGCGATAGCTCGGCTGGTGAAACAACCGGGTGTTGTCAGCTCGATTCCGGCTAGAGGTGTAAACTTCTAGATGCGAGAAACATAGGTGATTTCCCCATTACCCACAACACTTATTTGCTCCCAATAGTCAACTAATCACATACTGGCAGTTATCTATCTTCTCCTTTTTATTAGCAGTACTCCGTGCACAACATTTCTGTCGTTGCAATAATGCTATTCACGATAGTGGTAGACTTATTCTATCCTAATTATTCTACATCCGATGTAAACGCTCCACTCAACAGTAAACATACATACAGCAGTCCCTTATTTATGTTAATTAGGAATGAGTAATGGTGCACATCTATTAAATCCCAGTTAGGTTTCTAACCGAATTTACACGACCATGAGTTCCTTTAGTCAATGGCAGAGTTATTAAGGATAATTTGTACATAAAGCGTACTTTGGTTGTCTCCTAACACATTAAGAAACTTTCTACTCATCAGTTTCATGGTTTTCTATTTTCGTTTTTGAATTCTCTGGACGAATTCGATCAATCAACTAATCGGTTATTGTGATACTCGAAGAGAAACTCTAACCATACCTTGAATGTATTCGCTTCCAGTAAACGTGTTGAAATTACCACGATGGACTAAGTATGCTTTCACTGTCTGCGCTTCCCGCGTGTACTTTCCCACGAAGTCCCGCAAACCATATCAAAGTTGTTATCACCACCCGAATCCGCCCAGCCTACACTCCCGTGTTCATGCTCTGTAGCTTGCTTGGTTGCTTTCACTCAGTCGTACGTTTACCGGCCCTTGCTCTCATGACAGTTTATCACTAATTCACATTGTGTTCTATCCGTTTGTTGGCTTTATTATGTCGCGTCGCTAATTGATGAAAACCTGGATTCTGACTGATGTTGTTGCCCACGCAAACTTATTCTCGGCCTGTTTCGCGCTCTCGAATTCGTCGGTTTCCACGCTGACTTCAATGGCTTTATTGTTTACGCGCATATCTGTCTTGTTGTCTGTTTGATGACTCTTTGTGTTGCTCGATTTCCTGTGCTATCATTGGTCTCCTTCCCTCTCCCGTTCCGTGTGTCCTTCACTTGAACCGTCCGCATCACCCTTCAACAGACTCATTTGGTCACCTTTTACTGTGCCTCCCACACTAGTGTCTGTCCTCTCGTTTATCACGTGACTTTGCTCTCAACACCGCCCGCGCTGTCTTGTTACCACATTTTAGATATTCTTATTTCCTCAAATGATCTGTACCGTGTGGCCGGATTGCCCAAAATTTTAGGTATGTTTACATCTGTGCTTGCCTGATTATCTCTTAGTATACGTCCGACTTAACGTTACGTGACTGAAGACTAAGGGTTTATTTTCTACGAATCATGCAACCAGTAAACCACAATCCGTTACATTTACTTTCATGAGACTAAATCCTGAGTGAGGATAAGTCGGTTTCTTGGATATCTCCGATCCCGACTGTCCATGCGTTGCGATCAGCGGTAAGATCCACATAAAGCGCAATCCATTTGTTGCGCCAGATACACAATCTGAAGAACTACTGAAGGCCTAGATATTTTATGTCCGCTTTGACTGTATTGACCCACAAGCGCGGACACGCACTCGCGTAGCTAAATAATACGACCTCAACAGTCTTGTGTAATTTTTGGGCATCTTGCCACCTCCAGAGTGATTCTCAGCCAACGAAATCGAAGACACTTCGAAAGTCAAAAAACAAACTGCGGTTGGTTGTCGGAGTTTATGACAGTGTTCGGGGATCCACCGCAGCGTAAAGATTTGTTCAGCGCGACAGAGTCGAGTAAACCTTAGCTACTATGTCAATGAAATCGATTCTCCGTGCAGCTCGCTCAGATGGTTTCGTAGCCCTTTATGGTGTGGAGAATTGAAAGGTCACCCAATATTTGAGGAAATCGTCTGTCTCACAATTCTGGTGGAACAGTAAAATCAGGGAACCTAGAGGAGTTGGTAGACGTGAGCTGAGGATCTCAAATCCATTTTTCAGACGGCTGGAGCTATTTTTGGTTGAATTAGTGGATTGTGGCCAATTCCGTATTGTTTGGGATCACCTGGCCACGCCAAGCGGCTGGTTTGAGGGAGGGCGAATGAGAGGTGGATGGAATAGACAGATTCGATTTCGAATGTTCCGTTCATTCCCCTGTAGAAAATGGTCAATGTCTCCCCGTGGCAAGGAATGTGAGGGCTGTGTTACCTCAGAAGTAGATCGGCGGCTGCGGTCTCTATATTATCTGCAATCTGGAACCTATGACGTTTACGGTTGTTCTTTACTGAATGCATAGCTTCCCAGCGAAGGCTGTGATAGTCGGGTTATCTGCAGAATCTCGCCTTCCTAATCAATAAGCAACGGTTGAGGGTTTCTCCAGAGATTCACTCTTTATATGGGGGGAAATTTTATCCAGTTGTTCAAGGGTACAGAAACGTTTTTCTTGTCCCAAAACCTCGCAAATTTGCCGCCACATTGCTAAGAGGAAATCATGACGGATCAATTTCCAATGTTTCACTATGAACTGTGTCGTCCGCGTGTTTCGTAACGAGATATAAACAGAACATAACTCTGTCGTACAACGATCACAACAAAGTTCAGGAATTCAGTCAACGTGTTTACTATTGTCGCAATAACGTGTTTTACTAAGGTGCGGGAATAGGTTAAACAGTCTTAACAAAAACTGCTGTTAGCATCCGTAACCAGTCAGAGATACAACAACTTGATGCCGTTGTGGACTAATTTCAAGGTGTCACTCCCATTTTGTAACTCATTATCCTCCAGAGCTGTCACAATTACGCTGCAGTGTGAGAAAGCCCCAGTTCACCCAGAGCCCACTCAAACTTGACTGAATACGCCCGCCGACTGCCGTCGCTGGTGAGAAAAACAGCTTTCGCCATCGACGGGATCGTTAACTCACGTGACCTACCAAGGCCGTATGTGATTCTCAGTGGCAAGTCTCAGGGTCACGCGATTGTCGGCCCTGTCTAAGATGGTAGTGGACCAACGTGGTTTTGACAATGGCCTCCCCCGGGTTCACTCTTATACAAATATGGAATAAAAAAGAAGTTGGACGGGTAAACAGTTAGTGTGAGGGTAGGGTCTGACACATCATTCGACGGCCGGTTTAGTCTCACTGGCAGACAGTGCGTCAGCACCGGCCCCTACCAAGCCCACGAAACCGCGAGTGTCAGGACAGCCGATCGCTGGCGGGAATCGATACACGAGACGAATGCTGCCAGCGATATTCAAACCTCAAGTCGTAGCCACCCACATCAGTCAAACCAGTGCACTGTGTGCAACGCGTGGGCGCATGTGACAACAACCTATATATTTGTTTTTCACTAATAAAGCAGAATGATTCTGAAGCAGATCTGGGTTCTCAATAGAGTTGGTGGGGCGGGACAAAACAGTTAGTTGTGCTTGTAAACTGTCCGAAGCCCTCGATGTTGTCCGGTAGTTCCATTGGCTGTACGTATGCCCTACCAAAGTTTGCCTATGAAAAGGGAGGGGTGCCCATGCGTAGGTTTACATCCTACCGGATTCGATGTCCTTTACCATTTGGACCGATACAAAAAATTGTTCTTGCCTTGTTCAACCTGAGAGCAACCTACATTATCAATACATGAATAGCTGTGACAACTGATGATATCAACCAGGAAGTCAGTTTCGTAAAGAATACACGTAGAAAATTATTTGGATTAGTGATTATAAGAGATTGGATTTCCCCTCAGATTAGCTAGATGTCTTGAAGTTTGACTAGTGATTGATAACTCATTAGGAAAGTTTTCCTAGTTTTTTGATGACTTTCGTCCACTCTCGCCCTACTTACAAACAAAAATTCACCGATTATGATGCCTCATATATCCATTTATTACAAGGTAGGCCTCTTCTCTTCAAGTCACGTGCCGATGGCAACGAAGTCAACAGTCATAATTGTACCAGAGAAGACTTACAAAGCTATCGTTCAAAGGAGATGACGTGGTGAATCATCTGATGTAAGCTCAATGTTGACCTCCAGACAGCATGCCGAGCGCACTTACTCTGGATCAGTCGTCTAATTATTGATTTCTACACATTGCTGTTTTATGTGATTAATCACGTGATCAACTCTGCATCACCCTCCCCACACACACGAAAAAACCACCGCACTGCAGTGGATCGTTCAAGGTCAACGTGCGCGCACGACCAGATTAAAAATACTACATCTGGCCTGAGGTCACATGCCCGTGGTTCATGACCTGTCTCGTTCACTGGTTGTCTGTCAGGCGGAGCGCATTCACCACCACACCAGCATTGCGAAGGAGACAGATTCATGTCCCGTCACTGGCCGAAACGCGCCTTGAGCTTTGTGTGTGTGCACGTATACGAAGTTTTGGCTTAAGCAGTATACAATAAAACAGAGTGTGAGTAAAATGTAAGGGATGACCGAAAACCCGGAGAATCGGAGATGAGAACCGTATCAGGTCAGACGTGGTAACAAACAGGATTGTAGCCAAATACTGGAGGTTGACTGGCGGTGGCCATGTTCGAACTTCGAACCTCAGATACTACGATTAGAAACTTTTCTTCTATCAGTACTGGTCTGTGGAATTCACTTTGCCTCGTGTTTTATTTTTTAACTGTCGCGGGCACCATCATGCCATCCTCAGTCGGTTTGATACCACCATCATTTTAATGATACAAACAAAACGACTGCCTAAACAGATATACCACCATGCAAACCGTGGTGAACTTTACCCCCGAGACCGTTGCTTCATCCAGTTTGCTCTGTCAGTAAGACTTTCGAGTGTCCTGAGCATTCTGAATTGGGGTATAGCAATCGGACAGCAAATTGATTAGTTTAAAAATAATTTGGGAGATCAGTACGTCTTTTACACTGACGCGAAAAACGATTTCCCCAGTGGATTTATGCATTCATTATGCAGAATGAGCGCGGATAAGCTCGGTGGAGAAGAAATTGATCATTGTGATTGGTAGATTTAGGAAATGATTCACTACCATGTGGGAATCAACCGTGGTGTGTTTGACTGCGCTCATGCATGTGACTCTAGTTATTAGTATGCCAAGCCGTTGACGGAATGTCACTTTAACTGGTGGTGTTGACGCAAGCGAACCGTTGAGAGAGGGCTATTCCGGCTAGCCTTCTGATAATGTGTGTGTGTGTGTGTGTGTGTGTGTGTGTGTGTGTGTGTGTGTGTGTGTGTGTGACTCGCAATCATGGTACATCCGGGCGAAATTCGAGGCCCATGTGCTGAACTCGGTGGATATGTACTCTGGATGATTCTGAACAAGCCGGATGAAACCGTCGTACAGATTAGAAACAAAACTGATCAGTGTCGTTTTCGAGATTGGTACCACTAGTGAGATTTGCCTATTTTTCTCGTTTCTGGATAATTATGAACTGGTACCTAGCCGCGCGCGCGTCAGTTAGTGTTGCTATCAGCCAATCAAGCGTGATCCAGGTTCGCAGTGTCTCCGCAGCAGGATGATCCTGATGAGGTACACGTTCAACAGGCTTCCTAAAGAATAATCAGATGATTCTATATAACTGAATGCGAAAGATGTCACCTCTAATAAAGTGGCTGAAGTTAAAAATAAAATCCGACTTCAAAAGGAAAGCCTCTACTCAGGATTTTGTCTTTTCGTTTGTCTGATTATTATATTTATTATTTTTCATCAAAAATTTCCCTATGAACAATGGTTTCAGGTTACGTTATCTTAACCACGTCACACGGAGAATGTCGTGCAACAAGGGAGAGAGCGTGGTACATGAATCATTACCTGCTACGCAAGTTGATGTAAATCGCGTTTGGAGCTCTAGGTTTGGTCGAAAATCACTTTACGAATATATTCAAGAGAGCGGGGAAAGCAGCACCGTTTTGCGCATCGTATACAGGCAATAGTCGAGCACCCCCATGAACTACATTTATTCCCAGTTTGCTTAATGCCCTTCGAGATACTTCCAGACTTGAGTGTAAGTTTCAGTAGAAAAATACTGTTTCGTTACCTTTTCACCGATTCGGAACTTATTTATTTTTACCACCACCGAAAACCATACTTGTCTCATCTACTAGAGATCAGTTTATTCTGGTCGTGTCGATAATCCTGAATTGGATTTATCCGGTTAATAATTGCTGTAGATCCACGCAATACAGTCGAAACATGCGTAATTTAATAAAAAAACAAAAGAATAAAATCACTTAGTTGATTTTTTTTCTCATTTATTCACCGTTTTGGTGGATCATGGAGAGGCCTCATGTCTGGAGTTTAATTGGCCAGCTGATTGTGAATACACCAGAGTGACTAACTGTGTTAACTTCCAATGCACGACTAGGTTCTCCACTGACAAGCTATCAGTCTGTGTGACCTCTATCGGAAAAGCAGACGTGGCCTGACTGCAAACGCGTTAATTGGAAAAGTAAACGTTCAACCATGCACACGAAAGGACCGTACGCGCGTGTGTGTGCGTCAGTGGTCAGCTGACCACGGATCGATACGCGTACGAAACAAACGAGCGTGGATGGCACAGCGGGGATGAGAAAAAAAGTTCAAATTGGTAGAACGTTCGGTCCGAGGCAGTCATGCATGGCGTAAAAATCAATACACGCTGTACAATACTCCCCTGCCAGAGCATCGGCCATATGGGTGTAGATGCTCGTGGAAAAAAGTACGGGAGTTGGAAACGAACAGGCTTAACAAACTTGCTATCAGAACGGGTTGTGAAAGGTGGAAGTGCCAGTCTCTTGATTAGTACTCAGAACATTAGAAACATGAGGATTGGCATCATTAGAAATGGAAGCGGGAATTTTCGTGCGGGGAACTAAGGCCATATAGTCCGAATCAAGGTATGCTACTTACAGACGATCAATACTGACAGTGTCTAGCCGACAAAAAATTTATCTTTACGAGAAATGACACGAAACGGGTCTGAGTTTGCTGAGTGCAACGGGGGCTTAAAATTATCACAATGAAGAAAAACATGAAAGCATACATACTATCTTAAGATTGATTTGAAAAAAAACTGTCACATTGATTTGAGAAACTATCACACTGATTTGCGAAACTCACATAGATTTGGAAAACAATAAGTTGGATAGTAGAGCTGAACGTAATGGTTGGTTTTCGCATCGGTAAAGTGCATTTCATTGGTCAGCTGGCCGCAAGCCTGTTTGGGTTTGGCCGACTATTGTCCGTTGTGACCGCCTGTCTTACCACGCTCTTCCCGTGCAAAAATCGCACAGACCTCAGTCTTGTGATTTGTCGCACTCACGGATGGAAGTCTATCCGGTGAATCAATGGGGTCATGTGAACCCAACATTTGTGATTGGTGTCAGTTACAATTGAATCGGCATTCCGTTGGGTTTTAAAAGACATGCTTGCTCATGATTGTGGTGTAAGGTGTATGCCTCATAGCCTCAAAGACCCACGGTACTATCAGGGAGAGCCGGAAACCAGATCCTGAAGCTTGGAGTAGCGAAGCACCTAAGATCGAAATAGTTCACGAGTCGGATGACGGTGTATTACTGTCTATCACCAAAGATGATCAAAGACAGCAGGTTTTCCCAGAATATACCACCTCTTTCGATTTACTGCGTATTCCTTTTTCTGCAGTTCTCATCCGGAAAAATGAATATAGAGGGCTTTTTGTGTTAGTGAACAACAAAATTTTACCACTGGAGGCTTCTGTTTAATCTACTAGATTGCACTGGCTAGGAGCTAAAAATAAACTTCCTCACATGAAGTGGTACTAGGATTTTCAGAATTCAACTTGAGATTTCATAGGTAACATTTAGTTCGATGTTCTTTCCTGTTGATTCTCAGGATACTTGCATATGGGGAATATGGATGCCACTTTTTAACGACACAAACTCAAGCATACTGCACATTCTTTACTTAGGTACATATAATGAACGCTTTTCCTGGGAAATTACTTCTTCAGAGGGGAATCGAAAAATTTGATCAACTATTACCCGACACGGCTGAGTGCAACACTATTTCTCAAGTTACGTTAGTTTGTGTTTTCATCTCTGTATCATGTTGATAAACCGAATGCTGATATTGTAACGCTTTGACAGGGACTGCCATTCCCATTCTGTCTGATGCAAGTGTTGGTACCTGCTTATACACTTACCGGGCTTCGGCTCGTCGGGTTTTCCTTCTTTCTATGCCTTTGCAGATCGTGTACGTGTAACTCCCACGGAAGAGGGCTGCATCCAGCACAATCGGCGGCCCTGCTCGTTTGTGTGTGTCGAACAGCCGTTGTCGTCGTTTTCGTTGTGTCGTAGGCGCGTTCGTTACCGTGTTACAGTATTATTCAGAGACCAGTACCACAAATCCATCTACAGGATAGTCGAAATGTTCTCGCTAGTCCAAAGGCGTCTAGCGCAATGCGCCGCCCTTTCCATTGTAGGGTTGAGGAAAGTTTGGTTCTCTAGCTTAGATCACATGACCCGGCTGATTCACCGGATAGACTTCCATCCGTGAGTGCGACAAATCGCAAGACTGAGGTCTGTGCGATTTTTGCACGGGAAGAGCGTGGTAAGACAGGCGGTCACAACGGACAATAGTCGGCCAAACAGGCTTGCGGCCAGCTGACCAATGAAATGCACTTTACCGATGCGAAAACCAACCATTACGTTCAGCTCTACTATCCAACTTATTGTTTTCCAAATCTATGTGAGTTTCGCAAATCAGTGTGATAGTTTTTCAGATCAACCCTAAAATGTTATAGTTAAGGTGGTCGTTGGAAATGTAAGTGGGACGATCGGATGATAGATTGGGGGGAGAACAGAGTGATATCATGTGAAACTTTTAAGTGACGAACGAAATTAGGTGGAGGGGGACAGTAACAACGGGATTGTGTGCGAAAAAATCACCAGGCGGATGTTGGGGTCCAGCGAACACCAAATCAGAAGGTCTAAAACCAAACTCTTCCTTTATGTTGGTGCCTATGGACAACATGGTTAACGGAAGGGCGTCCGTCCACTTTACTGGATGAGAGATGGAGGTGAGAGAAGCTTTTAATTGTCTATGAAAGCGTTTCACTAATCCATTGGATGATTGGTGATACACCGTTGTACGAATATGTTGGAATCCAAGGAGAGAAGTAAAATCACGGAAGAGTTTGGATTGAAATTGTGCACCTCTATCAGTGGTGGCGTAAAAGCGTCTTGGAAAATGGTTCACTGGAGGTGTCAGCTATGGACAGCTATGGTCCAACGCGTAAAGCGATCTACGCGTGTGATGAGTAAACGGTATCCGTTGTCCGGTGGTGTGGACCAAGAATATCTAAATGGACATGAGAAAAACATGCATTGCCTGTGGGTATTCGGGGTGGGGGAAGGGAGATCATGCCGATGAATCTTGCTCCATTGACAAGGTATGTACGTTCTTGACCAAACACGAACATCTTTATTCGTATTCCGTCAGACATAGCGATCGGAAACAAGTCTGATGGAGGGGTGTATTCCAGGATAGGATGTGGAATGTAATCGCGTAAAAATGTAGCTATAATGTGAGCGCGGAACAAACGACCGTCGACGTCACAGTAAGGATGAGAAAAAATTCAGTTACGTAAAACTCATGCATAGCGTAAAAATCAGTATACGCTCTACTCGACCGGCGTGATTAACTGAGTGACCATGGTACTGTTAGAGAAATTGAAATTTGCCGGACAATACCCTTCAATCTATTTTTCTTTTCCAACTGGACTTCAGCAATTATACGTGTGGTGATTTTTATTTGCCTGCTGGTTGGTGTTGGGCTTCTAACAGAAAACAATAATGACATCCACAAATTGTAGACCATGAAGGTTACAGTGCATGGACATGCCACGTAATTAATAAGGCTGCTTATCCTATCAAGATGAACGGGAAGACCGGACTTTTGAGATTTTTAACGGAAAACCGAACTTTTGAGATTTTTAACGGAAAACCGTACCAGGTCCCAATGGGTTATATTTACTAACGATCAGAACAAAATAAAGTGCTACCGACGAAGATTATTGATCAGTAGTGTTTGGGTTCATGACCTCTGAACTCAGAGTTGTTAGCCTGCATCTGGTAGAACTCGAACGACAACATTTCATCTCTAAGCGACTGTAGTTATACATCAAATGCATTACGCCATTCTGGTCAAATTAAGAATGTCTGTGGTCAGACTCCTAAGAACGCACACTGCAGTCTAGATAAAGACCACAATGGCGTTTAAAAAGAGAACGCCTTCCGCATTGATCTGTGAAGGTATTTATACTGATTGTCGTGTTCACAATTCGGCAAAAGAAGAAAGGCGCACGTGTATGGATAAACGTATGTCCCGTAGCAACGTACGGTAAGCGCCAGTGCAAAGGAGCACGTGAAAACGCAAGCGGGTATGCCCGTGCGTGAGTCAGTCGTGCATGTAATCGGAAGTGTAAGACAGCGGTACAATCGGATTAAGATGTGCAAGGTCGTGCAACATGTGGTACGATCTGATTGGTCAGTGCTGTCCGGGACGAAGCACGGCAAACGTAGGCTGTGTACGTGCGTGCGTGCGGCGAGATTGTCTATCTAAGCGCACGCCTGTTCAGGCCAAACACAACACTGATGATGATCTTCAGATACATTTTTACAACCACCGGGTAATTCATTTTTTTAAAAATAAGTAGGATCTCAAACAGCTCGCAATACTCGAAACGTGGCGGGGTGTACATACTACTTACTGAATATGTAGGCAGTTGACTGCTCAAAAAGCAATTACCGACGGTCGAGGATTAATAACGAACGCGAATATGTCAGAGAAACCGAACACAACAAAATGAATGAAGACGTGTGAACCGTACGATTGCATCCTCCCACCAGATGACGACTGTCTCCAACTGAACTGAACCGGTAGAATGCCAATAAGCATTGTTGTTTCGTTTGATTAGTTTTGAAGACTTCTATCCAAGTAACTCACAAAGATTTGTTCTATGCGCGGGTCTTCCGAATTGCAACCGAGTCGATGAGACGCGGTGGACGTTATCTGTGAAAGAAGAGGAAGAAGAGGTCGGGTAAGTCTATATTCATTATCTGTTTTCACAATTTACACCACACTCGGTGTGAAGATTTATTGGAATTGGACACGAAAATTCAACTCGTCACATAGAGAATCGCCGGTAAACTGATTTAGTCCAGATTCCTTGTATTTATTACTATTTTTATCCTGTATTTACCAAACAGTTCATTTGCTTTCCATGCACTTTGACCACTACTTTCCACGCAGGTCACCATTTTTGGCTTCCCCACGCGTGATAATTGTTTGTCCCACCGCATTGCGTCACACAGTGATTAGCCCTGTTGCTATGACAAGTGTTGATCGACCTTAACCGGTATCTGCTTGGGGCCCATTGGTTCGTGTCGAACTCTAATTCCCAGCAAATTTGATCTCTCACGTAACCTTTCCCCTCCTTTTTGTATTTATGTGCGCTGAACTGCTGGTATCCGTGACCGTTTTGTTATGACGACATGATTGACGCGGTAAACTCTCTCTTTTTGCTTTGTCTGTGTGAATGACTGAACTTTGGCCATCCCGCCATGATCATGGGATGTTTTCTCACAGCTATGCTATATCTGTGTGTGCGTGGGTGTTACCTCGGTCAGTTACTTCTCTTCTGACCGCTGATTGGTCAAATTGCTTCCCGTAAATACTGACTTTCTTCGTGAACCTCTTGACTCGTTTCCGCATCGCCGCCTCGGGCGTTTCCTGTCCATTGTTGTCTGAAAGTTTTGAAGCCTTCTTTGATTGCCTTGATTCTGTGATCGGTTTGCCCACAATCTGAGGTACGTTATTGCTGTTGTTTGATGATTTGCCCCACAGTACACGTAGCAAAGCGGGCTTGCGTTCTCTGCTTTAGGATTCGGGTTTCTTTTATCTGCAAGTCACTCAACTACGGGGCGACAATCCTGTTCACTCGGGTTATGCGAATTCACATAAGCCCGGTCCGCAATAAATATCTAGCACTGGATGTCGCATTGTTGCGAGCATTTAGTGCCCATAGGTCAAACCCAACAGTTGTTTCTGTAGCCGTATAACCTGAATCTCATTCGAATGGACCCTGTACATTGCGAAGTTTTGAACAAACTGGACTCGACAGTTCCATGTGCACTAACTGAGGCAAAGAGATTTCAGTCAATGGGGTGTATCAGGAACGTGGCACTACGACCATTCAAAACGAACCGACTACACTTTGATTGGCCAGTTTGTCTTTTCGTCAATTTTTCATTTAGTCTGTCCGCAAAGAACACTTTGTTTATTCTTCCCAAAAGCGCACGAAAAATTTGATATTCAAATAACCTCACGAACGCAACTATACGGAATACTCACTATTAGTAATGCACAACGTCTTCCCATCTGGGAACAGAAAAGTGGTTTAAGAAATCCAATAAGCATCACTTTGCACAATAATAACTGAGATTATAACCACTTAGTAACTGCTGTCCCGATCAAATGGGGTGTACTGTGACGTTTGAGTTGCCCGAAATGAAATCAGAAATCGCACCAACTGGCACAGAAATGTGTTGTCTGGTAAGCATGTAAGTTACGGCGCTTTTATAGGCAATGCAAATACAGCGAAACGCATAGACACGCAGCATTCGGGTAGCAAGCGCGTGAGTAGTCATCATCAGTTAATTGAATGTTGTAAGACGACAGAGTTCGATCGATGGATATATTATGTATTCACAGTCGGAAGTGGGATGAACTGTGTTCACATAATGTTGGTAGTGTGGAAATTAACTTTGTGCTATCGATCACGTGTCGGACTAAATGAACTTTGTCTCGGGCTAAAATTCGAATGCTGAATTAATCACGGAATCACCACATCGACTCTGCATTTAATCACTATCAGGAACTTCGAAACAGGAGAACCGAAATTTCGGTGAAAACCATCAGTGTATCACGTCCACTACGGACGAAAGACATCATTAACATACCCGAAACAATTCGTAATTTCGCTCTAAATTCTTCTACAGAGGCATAATTATAAGTTGGAGCTACTTCGCTGCATAAAACCGTACAAATAAGAACGAATATATAAAGTATTCTCTGGTTCTTCCTGTATGTGCATCGATAATCGAGTAGTTTTTTTCAAAAAGGCTGAAAATTGGATTTTTCTGGACTGATCAAGACTGGTCCCAAGGAAAGGTGTTTTTTGGCAACTTAGAAAACATATTTCTTAGTGCTAAACGTCGAGATAGCGACAAATCGGGTAGATTTTGAAAGGTTTATGCCGAGAAACAGCTGTATTGTGTATGACTTGTCAAGTCTTTGAAGCTTTCCAAATAGTTTGTTCATAATTACTTTCGGCTACTGGTTTTGACGACCTACACGACTGTAATCTGACGTGAACTAAGCTTGTTGTTCGTGCATAAAACATCAAACTAGCAAACCTTATGTTTTTTCCAAAACAGTCACAAAAATACACATTATAGTATGAGTAAATAAGCCATGGAGGACTATTGATCGCTTTGCGGTTCGTTTCTCTCTCTCTCTCTCTCTCTCTCTCTCTCTCTCTCTCTCTCTCTCTCTCTCTCTCCTCTCTCTCTCTCTCTCGTCGGTCTCTCTGCCCAATGTTTACTCATCTCCCGATGACCGTGACCTTATCCGGTCACGTGAAATGGTTTCACTTCAAGCATCAGTAAAGATGGACGCGTTTCACACGTTTGGTGACGTGTGAAATTTTATGTACACGAAAAATAAAATTTGACCGCAAAATCGCAATGAATGGAAACCGGAGAATGAAATGGGCGAATCACTCTAATTCTCTTCAGAAAATTATTCGGGTAATAGCAGAAAAACAATTTAATCAATTTTATTTTATGAACTGAGTTGTTTACTAGATAAAACACAAATGAAAATGGCCGGAATCGAAGTTGATTGCTGTCCAAGCGTCTGAAGTTGTCTACTGAGGTTGCCTAGAAAGTTCAGAGTAACCTCTGGGCTAACAACTCGTAAGGCTATTAGTTACTCACTTATTTGCTCAATTGTGTGCTTAGTTCATGAACTAATTATTTGACGTGCTGAATATTTTTTTAGATTTCGTTTGGCCATGTACTATTCGTCCCGTTGTTAGGTGACGGACGGGGCCAATGCAGTGAGCAAAACCAGGACAATTGATGTTTATGATTGGAATAGTAGTTCCGCATCACTGAGGAATATTCACTTACATTATTCACGTTCGGTTGGCCATACTGTGATAGCTCAACTGGCAGCGCAACTCCCCGGTAAGCGAAAGGTCGCCGGGTCACTTGAGGCCCGCGGTGTGAGCATTTGAATGGGGAAAATGCACTGAAATTTACCATCACCTACGTTAGTCCAGCTTCCCGGACTCAGCTCGTTCACTACACGTGCACTTACCTGGGTGTATCTCTTCCTTCCCACCAGGTGTAAATACAACTTGTTCTGCTTCGGATCCGTTGATAACGGCTGAGCTCGGCGTTTAGGTCGCAAACGTCTCATCACCAGTCGAGGTGACATCATCACTGCGCACCGATGATGTCACCTCGACTGATGATGAAATATGCGCGTCCTAAACGCCAAGATCAGCGATAATCAACGAATACAAACCACGAACCTGAGCTACGAACAACACGAATATTCAAAGCCATCGGAAACAATTTGTTCTACTCCCGGACAACCGCCCATCGTTTACCTGTCGTACCCTATCTTGTTGGGTATCCCACCAACCCTTCACTGGTGTCTAATGAACTAAAAAACTTTGTCTTAACTCTTTTTCTCATTACTACCCTGTTACTGCTGCTCGAACCAAGTATTTATTTTACCTAACGAATAACGTACCGATGAGCATGGGGCTGAAAATCCATCCATTGAGACGACTGAATCCACTTTTTGACCGACTGTGACTTTGACAATAAATTCCACGTAAACAAATTTTTGATTCAGTAATAAGTGTAACAATGCAGAAGAACTTGAAAAATTCCTCGTCACAATGTGCATACCTTTATTTGTGTATTCATCATGGAGTACCACTTACAATGAACTCTGTGCTATCATTGATTTCATAACAAGGCAGGACATTTCATCAGCGATACAGTATAATTCTTAACATTATTAATCGCAGATGCCATCGAGATCGTTCACTCAGACAGTCAATTTCATGATGCGTTTCGGCACTACACCTGATGACTGATCGCCATACTTAGATTTCTTGTAATTTACTAGAGAAAATTCCCCGTCCTATGTAATACCGAGTTCTTCAATTTCGTTTCACTTTGCACCACTTCGGACCAGACGTCTTGTAGGCCTGTCTTATTCGTGTTGTTTGATTCTGAACACATGTTTGGTTGTCAAGCCAAAAACATCGTCTGATTGCCCAGGCAATGTGCGGAAAATTTTCACCTGATCGGATTCATTTTTGATGGGTACTTGCTTACTGTAACCCAATTCGTTGTCTATTTGCCAAGTTATTCATCCTTTTTCACGTCATAGACTGTGGTAAAGTTTGTATTTGACCGTTGACCGGATAAGGATCGAGGCTGACTGTTATAGGTATGATTCATTTTCAAAATCGGATAATTGTTGCTCAGTACAGTAAACCATTTTCGGGTAAATCTATTCTTGATAGGGGTCAGTTTTTAGTATATGTACTTCACAGGATCCCCGGTTGTTGCGATTTAAAAAGGAAGATTATCAAACGGATAGTTTTGAGTGATACAATAAGTTCTTTCTCCGATTGAATTAACCTATTTGTTACTGGGCCATTGATGCCAAAAAGGTCAACTATTCAAAGTTCATCTTTTTCAGCGCGAGAAAAAATAGCGGGTATTCAGAGGACAAGTGCGACAGTCTCTGTAATTGTAACTGTAAGCCCGCAACCCACCTTACCGGACTCCCTCCATTTCTCAGTTGACGGCAGTGCGCAAACAATCGGTGGATTAAAAGTTTAACTTTGCAGAATGTGTCATGGATTTTTTCCGGAATGATGAGTTGTGATGGTGGCAAATTCAAGTGTGATATTTTCCAGATCGTGGCATACTGGTCTTCACTAGAAAAAAGACTCAAAAGCACTGTTATTCTGTATTGTTCATGACAAGAGTCACACCAGTACCTAGGCCAAAACGGTATCCATTCAAAGCCCACGAATTCCTCCTCAGTTACCACGAAGCGTTTGGGGTAACTTTCTTCACAAAATCTGGGTAAAACAGCATCTCACTTTCCCAGTTGGCTTGACTGAAACTGCTCAGCAGTGACAGTTAAAATCGTTACTGGATACCTTTAAGTCAGGGTCCCTAGAGGTCAATAGATATTAGTTAGTAGGATTTGTAATGCAGTTGACTGTTGGCAGTAGTATCGTTGTGTTGATTATTGTGAGTGTAAGATCGTGTTGATGCATTTACTGGGTTTCGGCTTATTGTTTTTCTTTTAGTTCTTGATTTTGCAGATTGGACACGTGCAACCCCCCTCGGAAGCGAGCAGCTGCTCCTTGCATACTACATGTTTGGCACCCATGGCAGGACAGAGAGGAACCGGATGCCTTGGAAATAGACCTGATGTGGGCTGTGAAGATAATTGTGAAGCGAATATAGAGGCGGAGTAGACGTGGCCCACTAAAGGCCTGATGGAATGGCCTGCCCGAAGTGTGGTCCCAGGGAATTGAGTAATCTTTGTGTGAATGGTGTAGGAGTACGGAACACTGGACAACGTTCTTCTATTGGAGAAAACAGTGTAATGAGTTGGTTGCAGACTGCTACTTTGGTGTTCGATTAACTTTAAGTGTAGGATCCTGTTGGTGCACGTACTGGGCTCCGGTTCATGGAGTTTTTCTTTCGCTTTTACAGACTGGACACGTGCAACCCTCTTCTAAAGAGCACTGCTAGGATATCACAGTAGAAGATTTCAAGGGTGTATGAAATAACTGATTTGACACCGTCAACGTTCAGTGCAGAGTAACCGGTTGAGAGCCATACCGAATAGCCTAGAGGTAAGGTGTGTGTGAATCACAACCATGCACCTCGGGGCCGAGTCTCCCTTTGAGACGCACCAACGTTGATTCCTGACAAGTCAGACGTAACTGCTATACTTCAGTGGCTTTATCGGCAATCAAAATTTTTAAATTGCTTGGTGAATCAAACAACAAACATTAGGAAGTCGTTCTGGTTTTGCCAAATGAATCTATGAAGCAATAGAGAATGAAATAGATTTATACATTGCTTTTCTCGGCACCGGTGTTGCTCCACTTTCTGTTCAAAATTTGCATAGGCTTTGGATTTTGGCAGTTTCTTCTAACTCACATCGATGGTTCCCGTAAGTTGCTGGTCAACGAGCTTGCAGTGTGAATGACAGCTTTTTCCACACCAATCGCGGTGACGTTATCAATTCGCAGTTGCTTGTTATCTCGCTCATCTGTATTTGTAGGGTCTGACCTTGAACCCACAGAAGACCTTAAAGATTTTCATCTGTTGTTGTGACTTGCTCAAACACAGATCGTCATTCCCATCTTCATCACGCTAACTGAGCCCCGGCTCACCGAGATTTATTTCTGTCTTTGCAGATCGTACAGTTGCAACTCCAACGGAAGAACACTGCAACCAATATACTACACTGTCCAGTTTTGCAAGGCCATCAAATTGGTGTTTGAATAATGTAAGTGTGGGAACCCGATGACAGGCCAGCAAAGCTCTGATTTCATCGAGTTTTCGCGTGTTTTTTCCGCTTCAGATAGAACACGCGCAACGCCCCCCCCCGGCATGACAGAGAATGGAAAACTTACCTTTTGACTTCTCATAATCAAAAGCATACGATTTAAATACCATACTCAGCGGTTTTAACCGGAGGGTTGAATTACCACCTAGATTCTGGAGTAAAACAGGAGGCATAGAGGTTAATTTGAGAAACCGCAACGGATGTGAATTTTGTTGTATTCAGTAAAATGCAGAACACAATGTGGGATCTCTGTTGATTAACGCATGGGCAAGGAGGTACGGAAAACTGATCAAGCGCAAGCTGTACATGCTGTAACAGTAAACGGACGACAGAAGACAGAATTCAGCGGTGTAAAGATTTATCCGAAAAATGTGGCACACTATTATTGATGTAAAAGTACAAATATAAGCACATTACGAACCAGTTCCCTTTGATTGTTGCACTGTCTCTTCCAGACTGGGGATCTCTCCAACTTCTTCCAGTTTTTCCGTTTGCTTGCGCAAGATTGATACGACCAACTGAAATGGAAGAGAAAATCCAATACTTCAATTTGTCATACTCGTACGACCTCCCCGAGGTTTCTATTACAATACGATCAGCACGGCCAGGCAAGGTCGTCCGGTGCGTAGTGAAATGTGATTGAATGGGTGGTACAATCAAATGCAGTATGTGTGCGTGCGACGAATCGTGGCAGCGAATAGGCACCAATCAACGGACAATCAGTGAAGGTGCGTGCGTGTGGCTAATTGTAGCAGTGAACAAGCATGAATCAATGGGCAATCAGATTAGAGTCATCCTGTTAACGATCCAAACGAGGATAAAGCCACACAACGAATTTATTCTGACTTTGACCAAAAGCTAATATGATATGCACGCTCTTAGACCAATCAGTTATAATTAAGGTTTTTTATTGACATCTTGCCATATTATACTCACTATTTATTATCAAGTTCACGTTTGCAATACCACAGTGAAGAGTCATGGTACGAAACAAGTTCAAAATTCAAATTCGTCATTCAACCCACCATTAAAACAAGCGATCAGGATGCTGTTGTGACCATGATCGTGCTGAGAAAATGACCATTTTATGGACTCCATTTTCGATTTATTGTCCCTACAATCTTTTCCGATGCTTGGTTTCGATCTCACGGTTTTGTTCGGCTGCGCACGTCTGACCTTGACTTTTCTGAGGTTTCCGTCGACCTCGTTTTTGAATCACTTTTGCTTTCTGTCTCTCGTCGACTGTACCGGCACTCGGTTTGCTTTTTCCCTTCGCCGTAGCGTTCGTTTGCATTTCGTGTGTTTCTCGTATCGGTACTGTTTCGGTATCACGAAATAATAGATACACTCTCGCATCTGACCGCCGACTCGAGTCTTCTCTGTTCATTCGACCTCGGGGATTTCAGTGGTAAATCGCTGTGAAATCACATAGAAGACACGTTCATGGGTCGCACTCGAACCTCTTCTACAAGCCCTTGAAGACTATTTACAATCCTTTTTAAATTATGTATTCTTTTCTGGGGTGTAGAACAAACCCCCGGGAGAGCAGCCACTTGAAAATAAGTGTCTCACAGCTCTGCCCCGAACATAGGGTGCGCGTACTCAACACTTTCTCGTTAGCCCATTCAAGCAAGTTTTCACGTTCGCGCAACGCAGTAACCAAATCGCATCTCACACAGGAGTACATCAGCAAACTGATCCATCGGTTGGTCAAAACGATCCGTCAGTCCAGGTAGATGGGGACGAAAATCTGTTATCCAGTCTGCTCAGTTTGTACCATACATAAATGTGTGTGTTTTCTACTAAACTCATGACATAGGCAGACTTGCAGTCTCTCTCTCTCTCCCTGGGGTATTTCTGATAGAATGAGACAGAAGACTGCGGTCAGGTCCGTAAAATAAATGATTTTGTCGACAGGTTTTCAAAACGACTACGTGTGGTGTTTAACATTATCAACAGTGCACGTTCAAGCCAATCACTCTTGTGAAAGCAAGGAACCAAACTATTGACCTAGAAGTAATGTGGATCATTCGGAAAAAGTAGACAATTCCCGAGCACCACGTCTTACGCATTTTTGCCGCACCCTGTACCCTGATGCTCGATTTTGAGAGTTATTCTTTGTTCTGTTGAATGTTGTTTTTACTGATCTTATGACGCAATCATTTCCGTTAACTTCGTCCTTCGTTCGATTTGGTAATATTTTGTGGAACCAGTATTTGTATTGTATCAGACTTTTGGGTAGACAGACGTCCGCATTTCAGTCAAAAAATACTTACACTTGGCACCTTACCGAATCAATGGGATGAAAAAAACGATTATATATCAAAATTGCCAAGAAATTCTGCCGATACTCGTGCCCGGTCTGTGAGGATTCGGGCCAGATATGAAACGGTAGAGATTTTGTAGATGCTAATACGAGGGGTATGGATCGAACGGGAGAGCGCATAAAGAAGCGAGAAAGTTACATTTGGATAGATCACTGTATGAAGGGTGAGTGCTGTCTGCAAGGGTTTTGTGAGTGAACTTCTCACATGCGATCAGGTGTAGTTCGCACAGCTGAGCAGATAGTTCAGTTAAGGGTATGAAAGATACCCCAGTGATAACAGATAAATCTCGGGGAAGAATTTTAAAATCTTTCTTCAGCAGACCAGCAAAAATAACAGGGGAACAGTAAAGTAGAACAGGAATAACCAAAAGGGAAATAACACTCCGTTTACCGGTAAAATGCCCAAGCTTTGGGATTTGGCGAGAAAGCCGGCTTAGTTTCTTCACACAGTTTGAAATGTGAGATGACCACTTCCAATTTGCGTCGATAGTGACTCCTAAGTATTTGACAGAACCCACTCTAGCTAGTGGTTCTGTGGAAATCACAGATGGATCAGAGGGATAAGCCGATCCAGAAAGGGTAAAGATGTACTCAAAGCATTTGGACAAATTTAAAGCTAAACCGGATCGAGCAGAGAAATCATAGACATGGGACAGATTACTCAAAAGTCATTCAAATCCTGGGTTACAGAAACTGCTTGAAAAAGGGCCACATCATCGGCATATTTAAATAAATGTGCCGGAGAACTAGACGGGAGGTCACTAATGTAGGTGGAAAGGGTAGCTCCCCGAGGCACTCCTGAATCGTTCACCAAGGGCTTGCAAATTTTTTAGCCTAGTCGTGTACACTGAGTTCTGTTAGTAAAATAATCGGACGACCATACTAGTAAAGGTGTGGTACGGCCGAAAGCTCCCATTTTACGAAGGAGGAGAGACCGCGTAATGGAATCAAAAGCGGATGAGTAGTCTAGAAAAGCGCATCTCACAGACTTCGCTGAACCATCCAAGGATTTGGTTATATGGTGCACCAAGGAAGCGATAGCATCCAGAGTTGGTCTGTTCGGTTCATAGGCAAACTGTAAAGGGTCGCCGAGACAGTTTATAGAATAATTCAGATGCTTAGAAATGGCACGCTCTGTAAGTTTAAGGTCAGATGAAGTTAGAGGAATGGGACGAAAGCGATTAGCTGTGTCACCAGAATTACAAGGTTTGGGTACAGGAACAGTGGTGAATGGTCTCCAGCAATCTGGAATAGAATACAAGCACAAAGATTTGTTTAAGATAAAGGTGAATATATTGGTCAGAGCCACAGCACCGAGTCCCAGAAGTGTTGACGACAGGCCATCGGGACCAATGTCTGGAGTTATTTTGGATGAACGAAGAAGCTTAAAACGTCTTCTGTGGAGAACAGGGTTACGTGCACACCATCTTCTGGAGGTAAGGCAATTGGAGAGTCATTTGATAGATAGATGAATGAGTTCTTGATACTGTCAAGGTCCGCCGCAAATTTCACCTGTTTCTTTCACGCGGGAACCGAATGCTTTGCTATTGTCGGTTACTGTTGTGGCTACACAGGAGTTGACTATCATACAGTAAGTTAGTGCGTTTCATCTCTTTCTTTATCAAAAGAGAACTGTGTATGAGGTAATTCAAACGTGATACGGACAGGTACAGCTTCGTAGCGATGCGCACTGATGCGCCTCAACCAATAAGGATAGCTGAGGACAGGTACAGCAAAAGCTCGTTATGATTGTTCGACTTCTAATCTACCAATTATTCTCTTTGATGTAACATATTTATACAAAGCAGTTTCGAAATACAGTTCACGTGCTATTCCGCAGCTTTGGTGTTCTCGCCACCTTGGTTTCCGTAGTTCCATGTGGGAGCGAACTCAATACTTCCTGTCATTTACGGTATTGCTATTATTACAGTATCTTAATTTCAAATTACACCGGTCTTTGTAGAAATATTCCTTCCGTCTTCTCAGGGATTTTAGCTTAGAAAAAGTGGCACGCCTGTTACAAAGAAAGAGGGTTTTTAAGGGGCAGCACATGTCGAACATGAAACTGACCATCTCTAGGAGAAGTTTCACATTGCTCCTTAGTGTCGATTCGAAGGTAAACCGGGAAGATGCATAGCAAGGGGACTTTTGTAGGAGAAGAATGTTGTCACGGGGAAAATTTTGGAGACGGGTTTTATTTCGGCTATTTTTAAATAATTTTGAAGCTTTTATGCTGCCAGCTCTCCTGATAGGATCAGCCGATTTCATAGATTTTGTGGATGGCATCTACCCATGAGTAGCGACCACAGAGCAGATCCAGTTATGCTTTTACTGGCAAACACTGTAGTCGAACCTCAGTCCGGATCGCTCATCTTTCGAATTGACAGTGATGATAAATATTCTCAGCTATTTTTCGAGGTGACGGCGCCATCCTGAGCATGGAACATTCAAACAACACTGTTCTGATATATCTATGTTTGGACGTTGTAGAGCTTGTCGTCAGCTCGGAAGGAGCAATGACAGCTTTTCTATATCGAAGCAGCGTTTTCATATCTCGTTGTTTGAAATCATTTAGCTGTTTCAATTCAGTTTCAGTTTACTCATCCAATAACCTCGCACTTATGTGCTCAGGTTTCGATTCCTACTTTCCAGCATTCTCGAGTAAATGGCGAAAAGAATAAGAGCATAGTGATAAAGATTCAAAAAAAAATATCAGGCGGAAATCAAGAGGACAAGGAAAGAGTCCCAATGCAGCTACGCCACTGACAGTGACACCAGCCATATCACTTAAAGTCTCCAACCATTTGGCAGGCGAATCACGTGGACCCCTACCTGGAAGTCTAACAAGTCCTACATGGCCAAGTACACTGGCCAGGGTTTTCATACCTTTTAGCCATGTCATGGACCGATCACCTCGACTTACCTCACAATCACCACCTGCCCCAGAGAACGGGGTACGCCGAGGAAGTCTACCGGTGAGCATGCGTAACACATGTCCCAACAACCTTAATCCGTTTAGATTCAGTGCTTTGTCCAGAGTCTGAACTCTGGTTACCAGCACCTTACGTCTAACCTCAGCATTGCTGATACGGTGTTCCCATCTTATTCGGGCAATGCTACGGAGACATCGGCGCTCAAACACCGACAGTCTTCGTCTATCTTCTACCCTAAACGGCCGTGTTTCTGAATCGTATAATAGAACCCATCGACTGTTGACAGATAGTCGGATATCACACCGACGCCACAGATAAAGGAGTTGGCAAAAGCCAAACTTGCCTTCCATATATGCGATGACTCTTCATTCGACATCTGTCCACTTTGTGAAACCCATCTGCTTCAGCTAGAGCTTCCCCTGCCAAGAAGAGGTTTGGTGTTGAGCCAACCCAGTCCTGCAACAGCATTTTACACTTTGAAGGTGCAAAATGCATCCCAAACATTCCTACTATGTTGTCAAAGTTATCTAAGAGAGCTTGCAACCTGGACCTTCAGTCAGAAAAACAATATCGTCCGCATATTCTAAGTCAGAGAGTTTACTTTCTGAGCTAAGATCGATGCCGCTATTCTCACACGAAGATAGAGCTATCTCAAGAATCAATTCCAGCACAAGATTGAAGAGGAATGGTGAAAAAGGGCAACCCTGACGAGTGGTGAACTCGTGGGAAAGATCGCCTTAAGCACAAACTCGACTTCGACTGTTCGCATACAAGCATTGGAAAAGAAAGAGAAAATTCTCCGACACACCCTTCAATGAGAGGCAGAGCCAGAGAACTGTGTGGTCGACTGAGTCGAATGCGCTTTCAAAACAAAGAAGACACATATTGTGGGCCTACGGAAGATGTGTCTGTGCTCTAAGGTTTGCCGAAGAGTAATGAAGTGCTAGATAAAACCCCTACCGGGTCCGAAACCGACTTGATTCTCACGCGTACACATTTCGCGGGCACTGTATAATCGGTGGAGAATAAGACCGGTGAGCAGTTTAGACGCGATACTTACCAAGCTAATTCCTCTGTGGTTTTCACAAGAGGACCTGTCACCTTTCTTGTAAATCGGCACAGTCACTGATTCCCACCATTCCTTGGGAATCTGCTAGCTATCCAGATAAAACGGAGGAGTTATGTAAACTCTGAAACCAAAGCTTCGCCTCCATGCTTGAGAAAAAATGGAGACAACCCATCCGGTCCAGCGGCTTTGTACCTTTCCAAATAACCTAGCCCCCGCATAATCTCCATATCTGACGTAGAACTGATATCCACCTGCTTTGTTCCGCTGGCAGGTACATTCGGAAAGTCCACCTTTGAAGTGGGCTACTTTAATTGTCCCCTAAAGTGCTCCGCCCAACGGTCCAGACGACGTCCCTGAGAGTGAAACAGCGAGCCGTCGGATTCTTTAATTCACTCACTTACACCACGCTTCCGTGGACCGGTACCTCTAATCAAACGGAAAAGGTTGCGAGCGTTGCCAATGAATGCAGCCTTCTCCATTTCCATACATTTCGCAATCCACCACTGCTCACGGTCATTCCTCAGGCTCCTAGTCGACTGGCGTCTCAGGGATTTACGCACTTCATTGAATGAAACATTGTGAGGGACGGATCTGCGAGTATCCAACAGAGCGACTTATGTCGAAGATATCCATCGTTTTTGAGACCGACTTTAACCAAAGTCCTGTGTGGCATGAGAAGCGTCATACGAGGCTTCCTTGAGAGGTTGCTAGCGTTCATATGGATCCTGAACATCTGGCTGCATCGATAACCATGGAGACAGCCCCTTCTGGAAACTGCGTCGCTGGTTATCGTCTGAATGTAACTGCGCGGGACGCGTGGAATTTAATTCGGTGAGACCACGGACGAGAAGTAAACAGAAGCGAGCACGTATCAAGGCGTGATCTGAGTCCACAGGCGTAGACCAAAATGAACGACAATCTTCAGTTGGTTCACGCCAGCGGTGACCAATCACAATATGATCAGTCTGAGTCCAACGTTGTGAAGACGAAGGAGGATGCCATGTGAGTCTATGCGGCTTCTTACTCCAGAAGTTCGTACTTGCCAGAAACATTCTGTGGTCAGAGCAAAACTGAATGAGATGATCGCCGTTATCGGTACGATCTGCTGGGATAGTAAATGGGCCTCCGATGTGTCTTTCGGAATCTCCCAAACGGCCAATTTGGGCGCTGAACTCCCCAACAATGACCTCCATATTTGTTGAAAACACTCTTTGAAACAGCTGAGACAAATTCTGATAGAATTCGTCCTTGGTCTCAGAGGAACTGCAGTCAGTCGGCGCATACACACACGCGACGAACAAGAGTCAACGCTTCAGTGTGTTTCTGTTGACACGCACAGAACCGTCCAACCGAAGTGGACACAAACGACTTCTGACTGGAATCCAGTATAGTAGTGCACGCTCAGATTTCATGATCAAAGCAATCCCAACTACAGCCTGACCACGAACATTAAACACTGAATCACCCGACACGCGAAGAGAGCAGCGAGAGACTGAGGTTGTATCTGGGGTGCGAAGAGTGATCACAAAAGTGGGGTATTGTATGCATGTTTTGGAGACGCAACGAACATCTATTTTGAAGGTGTCAAGTGTTTTAGCGAGGGCAGCCTGTTGCCCTATCTGACATAGTGCGCAGACGTTGAAAGCAACCAAGTGATGTGAAATTTTAGGCTTAAGAAGTGCATTCGAATAATACCCAACTCCTGAACTACTGCTTTCATCACAACCACAATTACATGTGGCATTTTGCATCGAACTTAAGTTAAAAGAGGGAGAATTGGTAAGGCCCTTCACATAAAAGATACTGGAGGTTTCTGGGCAAATCGTACTTCGCGGCTGCCCACACCGCAGAAAGAGTTTTTCTTTGGGAACCCTGACCGGAGCCGTTAACTCAAAAGTTTGACCCACAAGACAGTTGGGCTTTAACCCTGCACGGGAACGTGACTAAAGAACCCGTGAAAGAAGCTCTTCTGGTCTGTCACGTGATTGTTGCATGTATTCTGTCTCGTGGTCGCTGGTGCTCTATTACCGATCCGCTTTTCAGATTCAGTCCTTAGCCCCATGCGCCCAATGGAGCAAGCGGAAAGTGGACGGGTGTGATAGTCGTAATGAACTGAGTTGATAGTCCGTATCGAAATTGCCCCCACCCAGAACTACGCGAACGAAAGCAGCAAGAAGACCAAAACCGCGAAATAGCACGTTAACTGTATCGCAGAGTGGGTTCGTATAAATATGTTTAATTAGAGAATATAACTGGTAAACTCAAAAATGACCAATCACAGGCAGCTTTTGTCGGAATTGTCCTCGGCGATCCCGATTGGCTGAGGCTCCTCCATGTACGTGGTTACCAAGCTGTACCTGGCCGTATCACGTGTGACAGCTGCTGAATCACTACAACGGGGCAGCATCCTTTGGGCTAGGGCTGCCCAGCTTAGGCTGGTGATAGCTGCCCAATGAAACGCGACGACTCCTCCCACCATCGAGAGAAGTCCCAGTATGTGACGGATAAAGACCCGGAAAAGACGGACTTTGGTCCGGAGACTGATCTCGATGCACTACCAGATTGCCTTGAGAAGGTGGACGAAAGCTCTTCTGATGTTATCCTTGTGCTTTTACACTTGGTCTCTTGAATTACCCTTTGAGAGGATGGTGGTGCCTAGATAGCTGAACTCCGGAACTTGTTTAATTATTACGCAGTTGACGTTTTTCTGTTGCATAAACTGTGTGGCTCCTCAGATCGAAAAGATCTCAGTCTTGGAACTGTCAATCTCTAGTTACATCTGTTTTGCGAACATATTTACGTGACCATTAATTATGATTAGGGCTTCAGGATGACACTGTCCTCCACGAATTTCAGACTGGCAAGAAAAGCATTCGGGCCCAGCTGCACACCGGGGTGATCGGTGAACGCCTGATGCATTACCCACTAGGAGGTGGAATTCCTGTCCTGTCTAATCAGTTTGAAGTCTGAAACATTGGGTCCCCTTTATCCAATTCATGAGAACAGAGAGAAGACATAAGTCGCGAGATGCAAGCATTTCGTTTACTCTTGTCAACAGCGGACGTAAAACGTGTCAGTATATATGCATGGTACAGCAGGGGGGTAAGTGCAACAGTAAAGTAGACGAGATCGAAAGTTCTTACAGTACGTACGTTGGGGAGAGTGAAGTCTGTCGTGTTAACGCCAGGGTAATCAAACATTTTGAGTCAATCGTTTTTGTGCACAGAGTGCTGGCTGATGCATCATGATTAGAATAGCTTCACTGAACGCTAGTAGTTTCGGTGCTGGATTGCGCAACAATGCTTTGAAACACTGGGTCAGGTCAACTTTGTGACCTGATGTAATCAAGTGCCTTGCAATCAAAGAAGCTGGCGCTCTCACGTCGTGATGTATTGCCCCAGCAGGTTGCGTCATCAAGTTTGATAGCCTTTTGGGTATGTGTTCTGACACTCGTTGAGTCAAGCAACGATCCGTCCTACCAATGTATACTTCACCGCAACTGCAAGTGAACTGATAGACAATATGAGACATTGGGATCAGCAAGACTGTTTGAGTGATTTTGAATACATAACCTTTTGGTCGTCTGCAGCAAACGCAACTGCGCCGCTGTGTATGTGTGCCCTAAAGCTGACTTAAGATTACAATTTATTTGATTAAATAAATGATCTCTTTTAAAAGGCAAAGTGATAAAAACTTGCTTCTTCTCCACGTTCATTGTTTTCTTGAACACAAGTCTCGGCTTCTGATGTTGTCTGATAAAGTTTTCCGGATAACCGTTGGACAGCAACTTTCCTTTTATGAACTCCTCTTCGTTTCGTATTTGTTCTTCTGTACAGACTTTGTGGGCTCTGTTGAAGAGAGTTCTGACCAATTCACGTTTGTAAGCAACTGGAGAGAAGCTAGAGAATTGTAAGTAACGTCCATCCCGCGTTGCTTTTCGGTGGATTCTGTGCTGTAGAATCCCATCCTGACGCCTGGTTAATAGAATAACTAGAAAGGACAAACTGTTATCGCGTTCTTCTTCGTGAGGTACGCTGAGATTTGGGTGAATAGAGCTAAGAACGTCCGCGGTTGACAAGAGTAAACGAAATGCTTGCATCTCGTGACTTGTGTCTTCTTTCAGTTTGAAGTCGTCTGTTGACACGAGTAAGTTATTAACGTGCGGGTTTATCCATGATTCGTGTACGCAAACCACGCAAATATGAACAAGAATGCGAGAACAAAAAACAAGGATTAAATCCGACATTTTCGCGAACAGAGAATGTATGTTGGCACCGAACAGTGACGGGAAGGACATCTTCGCTGGAAGGGTGTGGTTAAAGGCTGCCTGACAGCCAGCTCGAATGCTTTTTGGGGTCGAAAGTAATCTTTTTATATATATAATCCGTTAAATCTGATTGAGCTGAAAATCCATCAGGCTGCTAGAGTAGAAATATTTCTGACGCCGTATAAAGGCGTACAGTCTCTATAGAGAGAAAATTCATCTAATTCGATGAAATGGTGATTAACTCAGAAATGTAGCGCATCCAGTCAAAAGGCACGCATCCCGTGCTTGAGCTTTTCCACAGAAAGGGTACAAGCGTGGTGCGTCGAAAAAGTATGACGAATCATTTCAGAACAACGGGTTATCTAGACATCCAATACAATCTATAAAATGTTCTGTTTTAAACGCACGTTCAGCAAAGCTGCTTCCGATAGCCTTCATTTCTCAGTTTGTCACCACACCAGTTGATAAATGTAAACCCTTCGGTGTGGCCTCATAGCTCAGCTGGTAGAGCGCACGCAGTAAAAGTACGTGGGTGGAAAGTGAGTGTGTTCAAGTCCCGCCGGGAGCACGACGACGGTTAAAATTTTGATCATTTCAAAGCATATTAGAGGGTTAATATGATTATTGTAAACAACTGTAAAGCAATATGTTATGTGAGAAGACTGTTGAACTGAACAGTTCTTTTCAGCTATTCATTCTCTAGTCTCTAGATTAATATAGGACAGAACGAGAGATTAAGAGTCTTCTTTCACATGCAGGGGGGAGGGGAAATGTTCACAATTGTAGGTTAAACGTAATCGCTTATAAAATCAATACAATTACACCGAGAATGGAACGGTCTTAATCACACTTTTGACTCGTATTAATGTAGAGGCTTGAGAATGAATAGCTGAAAAGAATTTTTTGCTTCATCTCTCCTTCCAATGTTGGAAGGGAATATTTCATAAATATGTTCTTTAACAAAGATAGTCTTCGGTGAATTACAATGATGGGTTGACAGATGGCAGGGCAGAAAACTACTGTTTTATGAATCAATACTACCTAGTCGGAGACAAAATTCATACCAGATTCTCTTCAGTACAACTACAGGAGCAGTTTACTCCCCTGAATAGTACTGAGTAGTACTGGCATGCTTTTCAAGAAAACTGTTTAAACGTTATGCAAGGGTCATTTTAAAATAGGTGACCTGAATAAGTGATACGATGAAATTCTTTTTAGAGTTACTAATAAAAGCTAGAATATGTAAAAAAAAAAATCATCATCTAGCTCGATGATAACGCAATCAAAATAACCCAATAGATAAAATATACCGGTAGTAAGAGACTGCTTCTGATGAATAAATAGCTCATCATACAGTAATAAGACCTAACTCATTATTTAAAACCATGGAGGCATTGTATACCGCTTCATTCATGTTTGGAATCATCAGTAGTTCACATCCACCGAGACCAAACTGGGACTCGAACCTGGGACAAATGACTGTGAGTGGAACACCTGACCACCAGGCTGTCCCAGTTAGCTCTTAACAGTTAGTGTACCTTCGTCACATGATTTGGCACTCTCCCGTCACTGGCTTTTCAAGGTCGACAACCCATTGATCGCACAGAGATCGACTCCTTTGAAGGTGAACTGAAATTGGTTACTGCATAATGAGTTATTTGTCAATATGAGACTTCTCTCAGTTAACATCAAAGTTTTCCTCGACATTGATATTGCGAAAATCCCTAAAAACCGCTCACATTCTCCAAGGTCCAGTGATCATTGTTTGTTGTTTATTGATTTGCCATTGAAGGGTTTGTTGTAACACTTCCTAGTCGGATTGAAGATGAGGGTATATTTGTTCGTTCTACAACGCCTGGCAGGGCATCATTCACAGATTCAATATCCTCCAGAATCTCATAAATTATGGCACATCCCCTTTCTTTCAGGTTCGCACACTGGATTTTATGCTCTTTAGAAAAGAATTTCCAATCTAATAAAACAAAGTTGACAGCTAATCTCTACCAGGACAATGAAACGTAAAACGTTTTCGAAGTGGGGTTTGACAGTTTTAACGAATTTTGAAATGATCCAAATGTTAAGTCGTCGATTCCGGTGGCATTCGAACCCACTCACGCTTTATTACCGCGTGTGCTATGCCACGTGTGAGAAGTTCAGCAGGAACTCGTAGCCCAGCTGGTACAGTGCTCATCAACGTGTACGACCCCCTCATTTTCCGCATATTTCCACTTCCGTTTTTTCTAACAGAACCAGATCTGGTCAGAAAGATCGAATGCATAGTACGATACGGCCTACCAAATTTCAATACTAAATTATTCACTAAATCCTAATTAGAGCAGAAGAAATGAATATCGAAGGTGACGAAGGTGTGGCAACCCGTTCTGGTGCCTATCCCATGGAAAATTTCGCAGAACTCGACGGAATATTTGGCCTGGCAGTAAGCTGATCAGTTCGGTTTGTGAATACGGTGACTGACAACTCCATAGGAAGCGGAATCACGTGAGTCATGCGTACCAGAGCACGTGATGCACCCTAGTTGTCTGTTCACTCCCGCTAACCTTTGTTCACCTTGTTTCACCCATGCACCTAATAAACCTCGTGCCGAATTTCGTCTGCGCAATGCCACATGGAAAGAAACTAACACCTGCGTCATACAAAAGGAGACTCAGTTTGCATGAACTCGCCAGGCAATACAAGGGATCGCGAAACGTCGTACGACGGTATCTGGAATGTAACGATTGATGTGCGCCTAAAACTGAATGGGTCATGTCAAAAACCGACAAAATCGAAGACCCAGACGGACCAGCGAGCCTGGCAATGAGCTGATTATGTTTTGAGGTGATCCAAATGAGCTGATTAGTTAGAATGACAAAACCATGACAACCGGAACCACGTGACTCAGGTGCACTAGAGCACGTGATGCACCCCATGGACTAGGTGACCTTCATTCGCACTGGTTGTATGTATACACCCCACAGAACTCATATCGAATTTTCGTTTGCGCAATGCGGCACGGAAATAAACTGACAGATTTTGAGTAGGGCAAAATATCGGCGTCCTACCAAATGGGACTCGGTTTGTGTGAGGTCTCCAGATAGTGTAAGAGACTGAGAAATGTCACAACGGTTTCTGGAATCTAAGAAGCAAGGTGCGCTTGAAAAGCGATTGGGTAGCCGAAAAAATTGGACGAACACAGATTCATTCGTCTACCCTCCAATAACACATGCTCCATGTCTACGTATCCTCGTTCTGAAGGTTGTCCTTGACTAACCTACGAAATAACTTGCGACAAATCACCTGGTGAATCTTAAAATGAACTTTTCTTTCATTCACCCTCATCAAGGATTCACATTAGAGGGCTTCTTTCTAGTGAACTGGATTTCCTCGTAAACGAGTTGCTCTGATGTTGAATCAATGTCGGAAGTAAACCATTCCTGAATTGATCATCTGTGATTCTCAGGAGTTATGAGTGATATTCTGCTGGGCCACGAACTATGGTCCCCGTTCTATCGGACATCCGATAAACATGGCCCTCACTGACAGTTATCATCAGTAAAGCCTGAATCAGTTAGTAATGTGGATTTTTTTACGCCGTCGTATCTTTATTACTGTTCTATGACCTCGCATTGCTTCACGGTTCAGAATGAAGTTACTTTAATCTCTATTCGTGGGTGTACTGCAAGATCGAGATTCCTTCTGGAAAGCTAAGAGCGTTTCCAGTCGGAAAGGAGTTTCATTCCTAGATTGTTTCATGTGCTGTGTTTAGTTGTGTGTGTTGTTACTGCATGGCAAAACAGAACTGTAGACCAGAAAAACGAGGTATAACTTGAGCTGTTATTGAAGGAGAGAAAAGTAATACACACACTTATCTACTTTCTCCCTATCCTTTTGAATCTAGATGCTGAATCCCACATGATCTGGTCATGTGCTCAAGCTTGTTCATGTGATTAGCTAATCTAACCAATACGCATCCATCAGAGCGGATCGATAAAACAAGCCATTTACGGAACTAGTGCGTCGCTCACTCGCGTAAGCAGAGGACAAGTTTAGGTATATGCACATCTGTGCGTGCGAGTCGTACACCTTTCAGATCGGCCAACAGATTACTGCGAGTGTGCTTCTTTGATAATGGAAGGTTGAACAAGAAAACGTGCTACAAACAAACCGCACTGGTACGAGCGGGCAGCGATATGACTGACCGTGTTTTTGAGTTGGCATGGAACATGCGTGCATGTAACTTGTCATTGCTTGCTTGCGCATAAGTACAATGGAAGGGGTATACTATATAGCCTCAAAGACCCATTGTACTACTTAGTGATAACCGGAAACCGAACCCTGAGACATCTAGTGATGGAAGAACATCCTAACAGACAAGTCATTTTAACTGGGTGGTTTACATCTCACTGCTGTCTATGATAAAGGTGATGGGCGCCGGCCGCATTCTAATCTCTTACCTCCGAAACAGTCACAAAGTTCATCTCCTTTGACAGAAGTACACATTGGACACCAGTGCATCAGTCCACTCATTTAGTGAGAATACGTTCACAAAACGACCAACATGCTGATAAACTCATACCATTAAAAGTAGGGGAATCCAGCATTTGAATGTGATCGCGTGATTTGCTTGAACTATTCCCAAAACTGTAGACATTATATCCAGTGATTCTTTCAAGTTTAATTCGTTGGTTAACACAGCTAACCTTCAGAACGAGGACACATGGTCCCAAGTGTGAATTTTCGATATGAATAATATGGGATTGTATCTGAAAGAATCACCGTGTCATTCTAAAAATGGACTCCCCGTCCATGCACGCTCCATTCGATTCAAATGTGATTACAGCTGCAAACCAACTGTGGAGTGGTCAAGTATAAGGATGATTGGGCGGAAGAGTACCGGGTACGCATACCTGATGAGCGGCAATCACCGCGAAACAGATCGTGTGCTTCCGAAGAAATTTTGCCCTGTCATCCAGATGCAATCCCATATTACTTATATCGAAAACAGTAATGCATTGATCGTTTTTCAGCCATTCCTATTCAACTAAACACAACATTACCTCAAAGCTATCTAAAAAGCTTGGATCTTGACTTCGAAGCCATGACCGATCAACCTGTGTGTTACCAAAACAGTGATCACCCAACTCATATCTAATCTTTATTTCGAGAATTTGCATGAAGTATATCAATTCTCAAAAGAAGGTCGGAAAGTAAGGTCCTTTCCTATGCTGCAGTCATGATCTATTTTGCATTCCTAATGTGCTCAGGTCCTGACACTCGGGATAAAATGTAATCAACGCAACAGACAAAGTCGTCGGGATATTCATTTAAAAGATTCACCTAGCAGATACTTTTTTGTTGAGAAAATTTTTATGGTAAGAGCAGTCCAACAGAATGTATTCGCTCAATTTTTCTAAGTCTGATACGGAAGAAAATACATGGGAGACTCTGCAAACTGTCAGTCTTCTGGACCTACAATAATCATTTAAGAGGCCATTCATGTTTAATTCGAGTTTGGGCCTCATGAGGCAGGCAAATGGATGCTGATACACAAACTATCCGTGTGTGATTAATCTGAAGTGCAATTCCGCAGTGTGTGTGTGTGTGTGTGTGTGTGTGTGTGTGTGTGTGTGTGTGTGCGTGTGTGTGTGCGTCTGTGTGTGTGTGTGTGTGTGTGTGTGTACCAAATAGAAGAAACACAACGAGAATAGCGAATTAACTATTGTGCACAAGCGTTCATCGTTCCCCAAATATCCACACATACTGCTGTTTGTCATTCATCCAGGTTTTTCTCATCGTTGTTCGTAGTAGATGGAAAGTTCTATTTGAAGGCTTTCGATGGCTAGCAAAAATGTAGTAGTGTGGTGGAGTGTATATACTGCTTATTGAATAAGTAAGCAGTTGATTGCTCAGAAAGCAATTATGAACAGTTGTGGATTGATGACGAACCTGAATACGTCAGAGGAACTAAAAGCAGTGAGGAAAACAAAAGCGTTTAAACCACGTGGCTGTTTTTTCTGTCTGGATGACGACTGTCTTCAAGCGAACTACATCTCTGGTATGTAAATGAGAATTGTTGCTACTATGAGTTAATTTTGGTGGCCTTCGAACAAGCGATTTTCAAATAAACAGCGTATTTACCAGGCACCTCTAGTCAATATAAAAGTAGTAAAAGAAGTGGCATCAGTAATAATGTATTCGATAAGAAGCACCTGGGAAATACGTGGTTTATCAAAAACAGCTCTTTCGGTGGTCATGAAACTCAATCAAATTTAGCAGCAAAGCTTATTACATACCAAAGGTCCAGTCCAATTGAAGACAGTGATTATCCAGTCAGAGGATGTAATCGTGTGATTCGCGTGCTTTCCTTTGCCTTACGGCATTCCGTCTCTCTGCCGTAGTCGCGATCATTATCAACCCATTATTGCCCATAATTTTGTTTTGAGTGGTAAACTACTCACCTACTCAGTAAGTAGCATGCACACCCCACCACCACCGTAGTAATAGTAGTATTTGTTATATTTGTTATAGTATTTGTTGTCGTTGTCAAGGTCGTTGATTTTTTCTCCTCTCCATGAACACTAATGATGGGAAGACTGAATGCAGTGGTGTTTTGAACAAAAGTGAGGATATTCCGTTTTCTGAATGGCATCGCACATCGAAAGAATGAGAGCGCAGTTATCTAAAGGCCTTTTGAAGAAGTTCAGGGTCTGTGCGAATAATTTTAAGCCTGATATCCTTACTTCACTCTTACTCACCAGTGAAGGAGAAGGCCCCAAACCCTTATCAATCAAAGTTCGCCACACTATCATGAGAAAGCTAGCAACCATGATTGCGGGATCCGAAAAGACCGTTCGCAAGACCTCCAGATGACAACAGTCCGAGTGACAACGGCATGATGTCTACGAGTAAAGTTGACAGTTCGTGGCACGATAGGAACCACCTGCCTATGATTTGGTATTGAGAGTTTGAAATACTCGACCACTCTGCTCCCAGCCCAAACAACCCCAGCCACTATCAGAAAACAGATCGGCTTTGCCTCCAAGTTTTATGGATTACCACGCATTTCCAACCTGACCATCAATCAGATCTTGCTCAGAGGAAAAAAGATTATCACTACTTTTTGTGAAATTGATTTCACGTTGCATCTTGATTTGATAGACGTATGTTTTCATCAATCCACACATGAAATATGCCAAGTTACCTGACTGTTGACTAAGAATTACTCAGATTCTGAGAACACGTCGAACTGATCTCTGGGTATTTATAGCAAGGTCTACAGGCGAGGCTTCGACCACAAAAGTGCTGCCAGAAATAATAGATCCCAAGAGAATTCGTTCACGTGGATCAACCATTATTGGTTGAGATGAATGAATTGTTTTTGTCAATACTTTTGAAAATTGGTGTTGGTTGTAGCTCAGATTGGTGTTGTTCAGTGACTTCTGATCGCTGAGCTCGGCGTTTAGGTCACAAACATTTCATCACCAGTCGAGGTGACATCTTCAGTGCGCAGGTGGCAATCCCCGTGCTCATTTGTTTATATATGTGGGTCAACCCTTGGTTCGACCTTAACCCCTTGAATGACCTTGACCTTAGCGGATTGCTAACCCTAGAAAGTTGACCTTTTGATTTTTCAGGGCAACCTTCTAAATTTAGTAACTGACCTTTGGCAAATTCGACCTCTTGGAATCTGTCCTGATATATCTGTATATTTATATTATTGTATATTTATATGAATTATTTATGAGATTTTTTTTAATCATGTTTAAAGTGACGAAAGCCTGTCACCAAATAAGACATCGGTTTACTTGCATTATATCACAGTCAGAGAGATTTATGCGTAGTGTAAACTGCTTTGGCAAAGAAATCGTCTATGGAAATGAACACTCATCTGTGATGGAACAGG
Organism: Fasciola hepatica; assembly: GCA_948099385.1. NCBI lineage: Eukaryota > Metazoa > Platyhelminthes > Trematoda > Plagiorchiida > Fasciolidae > Fasciola > Fasciola hepatica. The sequence continues at coordinate 53,762 of CANUEZ040000112.1, read as the reverse complement.
GGTTCTAGAAATAAAACGTTACAACTATAGCCGTAAAATAAGCTGCAAATAAAATGAACAAAGCATTCACTTGGAATGTGACTCTTGACAAAAGATTGGGAGGACTTACCTCATTGTGATTACAAACGAGAAAAAAGACGAATTATGCGAATATCTGATACCATAACTGAAGGTCCCAACGGGAGTGATCTAGGATTGTACCCAGACTCATTGAATCTGTTACCATGAGAGTCACCTGGCGATTTCCGGTATGATTCATCGTTCAGAACCAAAGCTGTTCTCGTTATGCAAAGTCCATGGATCGCTTATTTCGTTTAGTTCTAGTTTTTCGTCAGCTATGCACAGATTTGTTGGATAGTCAGCCTACATGCGTCTGACGATCTTGCGCTACGTGTTCAAACCTACATTGGGATTTGGATGATACGAGCTAATGATGAGTACATACTGAACCGGCTTAAACAGCTTTGCATTGTCTCTGTCAATTTCCCATTGTGATGGGAGCTGTAATACTGCACGATTAGGCATCCTAAAGGAAACGTATAGAATCGTACATCTGGGGTTGCTGTTCAGTTAGATCACGCCGGAAATCGGACGCCCATCTTTGGGGATAGACAACGTATCGATGTTGCCCAGATCTCGAAGAAAACCGAACTAATAGGGCCTTATATGGTTCCTCATTGAATTTCGTTGGATTATGTTGGTCGGCTACCCCTGATAGTGTTTGCCACACTTGAGGCTTTTTTCTTTCGTTACATGCCAGCAAGATACTTGTATTTCAATCCGCCTAAATGTGGACATCATTGCTCATTTGAGCGTTTTAGAATTGCGACAGTACAGTTTTGCGCAGTTCAAATAACGCGAAAGCCCCACGACCAAGTGAGACGGTTGGTTAGTGGATCTAAAATGGAAAGAAAATTTGCTCTGTTCACACGATTTTCATTCGGAGTAGCCAGACTGTCCATGTAGTTTGTCAATCAGACACTGACCTCTAAGTACTTGATTTCCACCCGCGTTTCTCGAAAGTAGTAATCCGTTCTCTGTCAGAGACTTTATGTAAGCGAATGTCTCTGGTTTTCCTGCTTCAAACGTGATAAACCAGTTCCTCCTTCATATATTAGGTTCGTTTCGTGCGCCAGTACGAACCACAAGAACCTTGGGATATAAATCTACCATTGTGAAAATGTGACTTGAAATGTGAGTCCGTAAGGAAACTGTCCGCAGAAACAATGAGATTGATACGCAGACAGGCAGACAGGCGGGAAAATGGACTTAGCTCTACTCGAGCAAGCAGACACTGAGTACGGAGATGATGTTTTCAGCCCAGCCTTGGTACACACACCACCACTTCGCGTGTCAGCGTTCACATACTTAAAAGGAGACAACCCTAGATACTGGCATTCCCAGTTCTTTCGATTTTAGTGAGCCCAACTGGATGGGCGTAAAACCCGCATAAACAACCTGTGAGGGTAATCTGCTCAACAAATGATCCCAGGCGGCCAGATCCATACGTGATAGCGACTAGAAGAGCGATTGATGGATTGGTGAGGAACCAGTCTAGAAGTGCAGACAAAATTTCACACTGAGAACATGTCAAACCGCATACACACCTACGGAGTTGATCACTTCATGGGCCTCGCAGCATGGTGCTCCCACTGCGTGGAAGGCTAAATTTGGACTGATTGATCCGAGTATGTTCCGGGTATACAACTAAGATTCTTGATTATACATCTCAAACAGATCGATCGTACCCGTCTGAACATACATATTGACATGTGTACATAGTGGACCGTACAAAGAGATCTCTCAGATCAGCAACTGCGAAGATACGATGGTCTTTAGTAGTGTTGCGTTGAACGTATTGGCTAGCCGATGGATAAATGAATCAAGTTTCTTTAGACCATTTTGCTCAATTAACTTTTCTATACAGCACGCACTGCTTAGTAATAAACGCGCTTTATTTCCAAAGAGCAATCCGCATGCACATAGCTGCTCGAACTGGGCCCATATATTCTACAGTACACCACCAGGGGGTTGACGATGTGAATTCAAATGTAATTTTGCAAATGATTTTACAACTTTAGACCTAAGTGGGTACAATGTGAGTTTGAACAAAAGGAAAACGTTTTTTTTACTGAAGGTGAGTAGACGAAGGGCCCACCTGTATTTGTTTTGTTTTTCCCACTCGTGTGACATACTTTATTGAAACGAATGCGGTGGACGCGTTTTTCGTATGAAAGTGATCATTGTTTTCAGGCCCGAAGAGCATTGGTCTGTCCTTTGAAGTAATTTGAATGTTAACATGTGCTGCGCATCTTCAATGCATTCATCATGTGAATGAGACGAATGTAGACCTAAGTCCATGGTCGACTGATTGATCGTACGCCATAAGTGGTGGGTTGTTTCAGTAAGATCGACGAGAGTTGATCTTTCTTCTGAGCCTATCGATGGTTGTACATCAAAAACTATTTTCTTCTAACTTCGATAGAGTCTGTCTAGTCAGCCTTTACTAGAGCATCGGTAATTGTGCAGTGAGCCGAGTGATTAGCGTCTCTAAGCCTCATATCCACTTGTATATCTACGGACGAATAGCTAACTGACTGCATTGGTTAAAGCAAGTACAGTTTTTTTATCCACAAGTTACTCAATGATTGTTACTCTATCCTGTGCAGTCACTGAGATGAGTTTATGGATATTACTGGTGCAAGGCTACTTAAAAATCAACTAGTGCAACCGAGGTGGGGGAGACAGACGGCTTTACCAAATAATTCGTGATTCTATGGAATATGAGTCGAGCTTCTCAGTGTTTTTCAGAATATTTCAACTGGAATTGTCAAATTTGATTATCAACCAAAAAGTACTTATCTTCCTGCTTTCCCGTAGGTTTTTTATACTAAAGAAACACCTTCCATCGAGTTTAGCTCCGGTGTAAACCAATAAACTTGTTACGCTAATGCTTCATCCGTCCCGCACCATTCGATTCAAACTTGTCGCCCATCAGGACCCGTGTCCATTAGGCAGCATTAGAAAAACGATGGGATACATATGTAAGGATTAGATTCTTTGAAGCACCGTATTCCCCCTACAATCAGGTCATCTTGACCGGTCTGCCGTCTTGTATCACTCGCTAGATTTCAGGTATGAACAAAAGTGTAGTGTTTCAAATAGATCTAGCAATATTGTGAATGGTAGATATGATACAACTTATTGCAAACTCATTTGAAGGCCAATTCAGTGGGATCAAAACAAGTCAGATGTGTCCGGGGCCTAACAGTAAAATCGTTTCTACTTGACCGGATGACTCAAACAGCGCAGTATGAGCAATCAGTCTGTCATTTTTGTCTCTCTTTTTACTGTGATCGTACATACCAGTACATCTGCTGTGGTTGCACTCCTGTTCCGTCGCTATTTCCGATTGTATGTACAGTTCCAGTCCGGTCCAGTAATATGGACATGCTTTTTATGGGCCACAAAATAACTGGATTCAAACGATCACTTCAGCCTTATCCATACTTTACAGAAAAACAGTTTGTAGGTCCAGTCATTTTGGAGATTGTACTTGCTTACAACATCACACCTGTTTTTCTTCAGACTAAACACCGGTAAACCATCAATCTCTTACAATAAAGCTTCCGGTCTCATTTTGATGTCTGAAACTTAAATCGTAAAAAGCTGTATGCAGTTGTGGTTCCCACTTTGGCTTCCCGCATGACTGAACATGAACAAATCTTCCAATTCACCTATTGAACTCATTTGAATGAATAGGGGCCTCGACAGTGGTATACTAGACGACCTAAATGTACTCTCCTCCGGAGTAAACATGTTAACTATTTTTCCAAGATACTGGTATAAATTACGCTCTTTTATGCGGCTAGCTCCTTTGAGAAAATGAGCTTTATGGATGTATCCGTGGTGGGTCTTGGGAATAAGGTACTAAGTGGTACCCTAGAGTCACTGGACATTTTGCTCGACGCAGAACCTCTAACCTGTGTTGCAAATAAATGCTACTTGTCGGGGGACAAGAAGTTCGTGTGTTTGAAGCTGGTGACCGATCGAGCGGTACGTTTTCTTTTTGGGTGAGGATCTGCCGGTCCAAGATCTTCAAAGCGTATTAGTGAATCTTATCTCACTCATGGTAGCTGGGCAAGACGCACGATAAAATGGACTTATTTGGTGGTCGGCCACATTCGCGCAGATCATTTTCCTGTCTAATAGGTTCTGTGGCTTTTGCTTATGTGGTTCGTTTCCAAGTGAGAACCCGACAAGCCCTCCAACAGCCGTTTATTCGGTGAGCTGCTGCTCATTTATTCGAGAGTAGCCACTAGCTTGGTCACTCTTCTATCATCGACCTGGAGACGTACTTGGTAACACTCAGTTATACTTTCTCTCCTCGCCGGAAGGAGACTGAATTCCCGCTACGTAATAAGCACACCAATGCTGACGACCGACTCGTGTCAACTTTATGCGGACCATTAAAAGACACTGTACAACATATAATAATCTAATAATAATATAAACGGACCATAGAGCACACTACATAGTGACATTCGAACTCACGAGGAACTATTTTGTCTTTCATTTGCACATGTTGGAAATTTCAGAAGCCGTCGGAGAACCCCCATTGATGCTGTTGCGGATTCTGAATAGTATTCGTCGAACAAAACTTTACACCTTTCTTTGTAGGTGAAAATGGAAGAAACCGAGCGTCACGGAGCACTGTGTTATTGTTGCAGGCGGAATCGGGAAAGACATGAATCAGGTTCTGGGTCCGTGATTGTCAGTTGAATCCAACCATGGATATAGTCGAAATCAGTACTCAAGTATAAGTTCATTAGAAGCTCTAACTCCATAACCACAAGTATCAAGGAGAATCGATAGCGAGGACCTAGAGGCTTTCAGTGGGGAATCACATAAGGCTTCCGTTGTGCTTGGTTCAAACAGTCATGTGCACCAAAAGACATAGAATCACATACCCACGCACTCTACGCGGACAGTCGATCAAAATGGTCATACACTTGCACTGTGATGACAGTTACTCATGCTTCAACCCACATAGTGTTGGCCGATCGATCTCGCTAAGTATCGACTGACCTTACTTGGCCTCAGCCAGACGATCGCGTTGCTTGTTCGAGAAGGTACATGCAACTCCGCTCACTTCTTACTTACTTGCCGGTTTGCTTACTGACTGGTTTGTGTTTATTGGTTACAAATAAATAGAGTACAAAAATTACTTTTTACTAGTAATTTTGAACTCAACAGCCCCAGCTCCCGGTGGGAGAAAATTTATCCTAAAACTATAGCGTTAATGAATTACGGACAGGTTCCTGCATTCATTTTGTCCCGTAAAGAATACATACGTTGTTCTAAACTCGATGCCGTACAACTGATTGAGACACGAAAATCATATGCACATGAGGAATCGATAAAAGGAAAAATATTGACATTTGTTTAAAAAATAATATTTCAAGAAGAAACAAGAATTGGTACCCAAAATCTGCCCGTGGCGAAGAGTCTCCAAGGTTCTCGCTCGATTCCAGCGTCCGTCAGGTTTGTACTTTGTCACCAGTCCTGTTCATCTATGCCACAGACTGGCTGATGAATCAAGTCCTCACCGGTTTCCTAGGAATTCAACTAGGCTACGAGACTTGTATCGCGGATCCTTAATTTGTTGATGATATTGTCATTCTGGGAGGAAGAGCCGGACAGTCTACAACCGGTTTGCGGCTGTATCGAGTGCGAGGCCAAAGAGACCGGTCTGGAAATTAAGCACCACAACAACCAAGATTTTCATGACTTCCTTAGGCCAAACACTCTCCATCCACACTAACGGTTAGAAGATGTGAAAGAGCTAGAGCGCTTCGACCACTGGTGCCGTTGATATTAAATCAAAATCAGTGATATGAGCGGGTCCCAAACTCCGCTGTACGACAACGCTGCTCGAGTATAGAAGTGCTGTATTCGTTTCTTCAGCCGTGTTATCTCCAATGGTTCAACCAAGTCCTTCAAGAACCGAAAGTGAAGCTCACAAAAGAAGCCTTTTACCGTAATTTCATTTGGAAGCGTCACGTTGGCGGTGAGCTGAAGACATGGGTCAACACAGTCAAAGCTGAAGTAGAATATCTAGGCCTTCAGTCGATCTTCGGAATTCGTGCCTGGGGAGAGAACTGAATATCACCGTGTCTACTTTGTCGTCGATCTCAACCAATGGGCGGTCAGCATGAGAGACATCCAGGAATCTGTCGTATCCCGACGCAGAAGTTAGTCGTATAAAAAATAAGAAGTAATCGGTAGCTGGTGGGATCAGTTTTAGAAGACAAAACTTGACGAAAGTTAATACACCATCCATAATGGGAGGTAACTGACCGATCAATGATTTTTGTATCTTGTAATACAATTCGATATCCTGGTCACCCACAAAGTCATACGGAATAAGAATTACGTTTCTATACTAAGTAAGGTGGAATAGAATTCTGTGCTCCTGTTTGTCAAAAGACAAATAGGCAGTGAATGTGTAGGGCACCTAGAATTCAGTCTAACACCTGTCGTGACAGGTACGTTAGTTATACGATGCGACTTGTCACTCAGTATTAACTTTCAACTCACCAGTAAAATCCATGAAAGCACTGTACAGCTGTTTCGTTCTTGATAGGAATTATCTGTAGTGGACATCCATCGAGCCCTCACCAGGACTCGAACCTGATGTGAACGATTGTGCGTCCAAAACCCAACTACCATGCTACTATTTATACTCAAATACGTTATCCATTTTATTTTTATTCGTTTCACACATTCTCGGATTATTCTAATTTTGTACACATGATACCTTGATTCCAACCCATTTGGGGTCATATATAACAGACTAGCGCTTCCTCACAAAGCTGTCTAACTGTAATGCACGGATTTCTCGAAATGAAACCAGAAAACACGCGAACTGGCAGTGGAATATATTTGTTCTTTAGTATACAAAATAGGGTATTTTTGTAAGCATGAAACATGAAACGGGAAGTCTATGCACATAGTGATTGATCCATGAACGATGTGATTGGCAGACACAAACTTGCCAAATACTGTCACGCGATATGGAGATTGATTATGCGCGCAAGACGTGCGAGCTACTATAATCAGTGTCGAAGGATGCACCATGATGAGTCGAAAACGCACGAAATATTTAGTCGGGTTTTGAAATGCATGGATAATTATTGAATTGTACATGGAACAAATGAATAGTCATTCGTAAAATTGGGATTTATCGTAATGTATGCAAGTAGGACACAGATTCATCACTCTAACCTGTTTCATGTTTTGGCCTTAATTACAGCCCCCGTAGATTGCATACTTCTCCCACAGAGCTTGCCCGAGGATTTTGGGGATATACGAAGATGATTCTGCCACAGATGCCTGACCAAACAAGAACACCCAATTCCTTCCAGACTACCAACAACACTGTTTGTCACAGCTACCCAATGTCGGCTCTGCTACTCATTTTTGTGGTTAGAAAACGTCCTAGGTAAGCTTCAGGATGCCAGTGTGGTGTGAGTAAATGGTAGGTAAAATTCGAGTTGGCTTATCTTGGTGACCCCGTCCATATTATTTAGCTATAGGAAACTCAAAACTATACTTTGAAGTGATAAGTTATTCGCAAATTAAGTAGTTTTCCGACTGAAACCCCGACTCTCCAATAGTGGTACTTCGTGAGAGAGAGCACGATCTTTATTTGGTCGACTAGTTCACGTATCCGAGCAGCTCAGTGTGACAAATGCGGACGGCGTGCTCTAATCAACGGACACGCGTGCTTCTATGGCCCTCATAAATTATTCTCAACAGAAACACCTGTGGTATCGACCTGAAATATTTTAATGTTGATAGGTTCGATCAGTTTTGCTCTATTGCACCCGGTAGTATTGTGAAGTGCAGTTCTGCTAAACGGATTGATTACGTTCGAACCGCTCGTGACAAACAAACAAGTGTCACGTGAAACCCGGGTTACATTTCCTGTGGTAGGGTTGGTGAAATCATGTAGTGATCAGTGGATAGGAAAGACAGGAGTTTAAAATTCTAGGAAGACAAACTGAGCTAAATAGTGATCGTTGATACGGAATGAATATTACCACTTTCGGGCTGAAATTAATAGGACGGAACTACTGATCTTGAAGATGTTTGAATGTGTGCAGACTTTGCGCTAATCTCAAAGGCCTTCGCTTATTATTCTTCTCAGAAGATTAAGTCCATCTGATTTTCGATTACAAATGTTAAACCTTGAATTTTGAAAATGGCTGGTGAAGCAGCGACCAGTGTAAATAAACCTCCAGTTAGTCTCTCATTCTCTCATGGTTCGGTGGTGATACCGAACGTTCTTCGAATTTCTAACCTAACTCAATCATCATCAGTTCAAAATGTGGATACGGGTAAACGACCGGCATGAATTGATCTGAATTGCCCGTATCCCACTGTGCACTGAAACAGAACAAATCAAAGACCGATAGACTGGCATACACTGCCAACGGGTAGCAAATAATCACCCGTGACTAGTCTATGGTTTTCCAGAATATGTATATCAGAATAACCAGCAATAGATTACTAATGCACAGGCGAATCAAGTAAAATGGTTAGGTTATCTACAGTCACTGATATACATACATACATACATACATACATACATACATACATACATACATACATACATACATACATACATACACGCAATCATTGCTGATCTCACTCGGATGGCTTCGTGTGCATCTCTGCTACAAGCAACACTTGACTAGCTAAAGCATCTTTGCGTTTCACGACTGATCTAATTAGAGTTCGTGCGGTTCACCATAACAGCTCCCATGGAAAGTAACGTCCAATTTCTTCATCATTACAGTGAAGCCCGCGTTGGATTCCTAACAAAAACCTTTTTGGGAATGATTTTTTTTCAATCCGTGCTCATATATGAGTTCGGTAGAGGAGACACATCTAATCACAAGGGTACAATGCACCATCGGGTGAACCGGCAGCCGTCATTCTGAGACACCGACACTCTTGCCCTGAATCCTCTAATGCTTCTTAAGACCAGGGGTGATAACGGGCCGGGTGACAATCGAGTTCTACCTACCGCCAAAGCCGAAGCCTACGAGGCTCAATGAGCTGATGCGATCTGCTTTATTCATCCCCCTCTTGTGCAGCTCGGTTGCCCAAGTTATATAATCAGTGCATATGCTTTCACGAAAGTCATTTCATGCTCCATACTGCTCTGTTATCGTATGTTCCACTTTTATACCTGAATATCAGATAATCAAAAAGGGGCCATTCTTAGAATTCTCCTAGCTTGTGGGTAGGCCTTGGACATGGTTCCTTTTCGTTTTGAAATGAACTGGTTCTGTATAAAAGTGACCTGCTTACGGGATCTAATCACTCTGCTACAAGCTCCATGGTATTCGTTCATCTGAAATTGTTTTATGACCCACGTCAGGCAGAATTTGAACTCGTTTACTTCCTAAATTCAAGGAAGGATTGAGAATAAGGACCGAGTCACATTTTCCTCCAATCAGCCAATGAGCCAAGTGTCTTGGTATCAACTAGTTGCTGTTAGTGGTTTGCCTCCGCCTCTCTCTTGCGTCGCGGCTGATCGCCAGGTATCTTGAAAGAAACTTCGGACAAGAAAAATACTTTGAACGATTCATCATGAAGTATGAACGTCCAATTCATCACTGAAAACCGTCAAAGCACTGTACAGCTGTTGGGAATCATAAGTAGTGCATATCCAACGGGGCTCCCATTGGGACTCATACGTGGAGTGAATGATAGTGAGTCGAATAACCAACTACCAGGCTATCCGGGTTGGCTCTCAATGATTTATGGAAACCATACTGTATAGGATGTAGCACCCTTCCCAATTAGATTGAAACAGATGTACACTGCCTCCATGGTTTCCAATGGTGAGTTAAACGCTCACTCTGCATGATGAACCATATTACATAGAACTAATTTTTCTTCTACTCACACTCGAATATAAATACGTGTAATCCCTTGTTGAGCAAAAGTAGTCACGGATTATTTTCCGAATTTCGACGTCTTCGAGAAACAAACCGTTCTTCTAGCTGGTTGTTTTTGATAACAGATAATCTTTGCAGATCACCGGTCTGGAAGGATGGAACACGTCAGTCTGCTTTGTTTTGATTCACAGGTTTCCAGCATCTCCAATGACGAACCTATTGTGAGATTTCTCTCATTCAAATTCGGCCGAGCAATAAGAAATCATTGGAAACTAATCTTACATGAACAACACCGTTCAAAACTGACCCGTTTATTCCAAGAGGAACACTTTCCCTATTTCGGAACATCTCGGTTTGTTAAGTGAAGATATTGAATCACTGTACAAAAATTGATTGGTCAGACTGATTTGGTTTTTGTCTTTCCTGGTTTGCGGTTAACGTTGTCAACCACTACTCAGCAGGTTTTCTTTCACTACTTGTCGATCGATGCCATCGGTCCGCTCTCGTCTATTCTCTCACTCATGATTCCGTTGACTTCAGTCTTAACATCGATTTCGAACGGGCGATGCTCGCATTATCACATGACTCACACAGACGGCCCTGATTGGCTAGCAAAAACATGCTCTCGTCTTTAGTAAAAGCAGCCGCTTCTGGTTTTTGCGGGGTTCATATGAAGTGCTTTCACTCTCCAGGATTCTAGCATTTCGCTCGCATGTGACTTTCATTTCTCTCTGTGATCGCGTGATCCACTTTGGCCTCGTTTTATCAGCTTCCCAGTTACATTTTAATTTATCCTTCTTGCCATCGATGAAACCTCTCTGGAACGTCCTATATTCACACTTCTACCATGTCTTTCAGTTCTGGCGGGTCTTTTCTCGATGCCGTCCAAACTGAACTTTGCTCGGACGCAATAAGTTTTCCACGACAGTCATAATAGTGGTTCTGTGTATCTCTTTTTTTTTTTACCGTACACAGCATTTTTGGTCATCCGATTGCTGTGTCCGAGTTCTCATTCAGAAGAGTTTTTTACTGGACTGTATTGTACCATTCCAGTTGAAGTGTTTCTTTCTTCCCGGAGTATCAGATAAGCGTAATAGTCGGATTCCTGTTACGATGGTTAACATCCTGTTTCCTATCTTCATTAGTGATTTGGTTATGTGAATAGATTGATTGTAACATGGGATACGGGTCGGATTTTCTAATCTCTGCTTGTGACAGATTTTCCGGAAATTGCCACTCTTGAAGTAGGCCTCTTTTCGGATAACAGCCTCTCAGGAATGTCGTGTCGGGAGGAGTGAGCACGTAACTAGTCAATCACGTTTAGGAGGTCGATTTAGATGAAATTACTGTAACAACCAAACAGAACAAGGTGATGCTTGCTCTCATGCTCCAATAGATCCTAGGTCAAAATTCGTTCCTGTAGCACCGTCGTTTCTTCACTTTGTCTGTTTTCGTTGTGTAATCTAGTCTTTTACCCAACTGATCCCCGTAGAACACTCATTTTGCTCTATGAATAGTACCGTTTACGCCGGGATTTGAAAGGTGAAGTATTTTAGTCAGTTTACTTCGAAGTTGTTCCAGAATGATCAGTCGGTCTACTTCGAACAGTAGATCATTATCGACAGAGAAGAATTCTCGATCAATAAGACTCACTGAATTGGCAGATGTCCTTTTGTCACAGGCCTTACGTTTGAGATGTTATCCACCAACGATTGAAGGACAAATGTCGTCGACAGTCACTTTTCGCACTTCGATGATACCGGCATTGTGCATTGAACCCCAGTTTGTCATCGAGACATTCGAACTCCAATGGAACAATCTGGTTGTCTAATGAACACACAAGAGACAAAGTGTTTGCTACGACCGCCTGTCATCCTAATCATGCTTTTTGGGTCCGATCAACATCCTTACTTCACTAAGCGGCTTTGTAACGATGGTCTCAAGTGGCTTGCGGCTGATTCAGACAACCTTCTCCCTACCATACTTATAGCCATTGAAGCATCCCCAAGCAAAAATCCACCTGAGTATTTTCTTATCTATATGGGCATAGTTGCCCTCGAAAAGGTTGCGACTGTGATGATCAATCGCTCTTCCGTTTTATAGAAGGCCGATCTGACGGCCATCATACTGAATAATACAAGTGATGTGCTGACTTTTGGCCTTGTGGGAACCGAACGAAACGAACAGGCGAACTAATTCTGCTTCCCGCAACCGGAATACACTTTTCCCCCAAGGAGAACAAAATTTTCGTCGGATTTTCGCGTCCCAGACCACAGAACATGTGAGCATCGTGGACGGTTCTTGTCAATGTGTTCTAAGAATCATGTGACCACAGCTGCTTCCCTAGTTAGCACCTCTTAACTGGCCGCGACCTCCTTCCTGAAATATCGTAACATTATTAGATAATAAAATGGAAGTAAACAAATAATAAGTAAAATAAGTTTTCGAGATGCGTTCTGTGAGATGACGCGTCAGATTTGTGGCGGATTTCTCACCCAGTACAGATATCAATACAAAGTACCAATTCCAGTTGGCTCATGAACAAAAGCTCTCTGGTGATAGCACCGTTCTGAACAACGACTACCAGGTTATCTCGTATCATAAAGTTGCGAATTTGCATGAGTTCTTCAGTCCTCAGTGCCATAACGTAATCCCCAATAGTTTCATTCTTAAACCATCTTCTGAGAAAAAACTGGATCCCTTCGACGGTGTCGTTGGACTGACTCAAGCAGTGCTCACCCCTCTTTACGCATCGCCATCAAAGAGTCTTACTGCCGTTGCCAACATCAGTATTCCAAACTCGCCTGATTTCATCTCCAAGACAGTGAATCACTGATTCTGAAAATAACTGGATGATTATAAAAAGATACTGAAAATTCTGCTTCCACAACTTCCAGTCATCCTTCTAACGATTCTGGTTGTCCACGTCCATGGTTCCTGAGGCCGTATGGGGAACTTTCTTGACGTATTAATTGGTAAAATGACGCGAATTTATTTCGGCTTCTCTGACATCATGTTCTGAACTAACCAATTTCGAATGGAAAAGACAGAATGGAAATTTAACAAGGTCGTCTAAGTAGGTTAACCGTAAACCCACCCTCGCGTAGTAGAGGGAGGGGCAGCGTATTTGGTGGTAGACTGGACGGCACACAAAGGGCGACTTCGTCTGTCGCCCCGATTTACATTCGAACGATGGACACTATCGTCAACTCGCTTCAGTACACACCTGGAGTTACAGGGTATATATATATATATATGTATATATATATATATATATATATATATATATATATATATATAGTATAGTATAGTATAGTATAGTATAGTATAGTATAGTATAGTATAGTATATAGTATATAGTATATATAGTACATGAGTTATGTTGCCTTTGGCCAATTGTATATAAAAAAGAGCAATATCATTTATTCAAGCTTCTGCTCTTTATTCGTGCGCGCGCGGTAACTTTACAGCCCGTTGCTGAGAGTTGATAGTTCCATTAAAAAGTATTTCTCTCACTCTTTTGGCCTTGTAAGTGCTATTACTCTGCGTTGTGTGTGTGTGTGTGTGTGTGTGTGTATGTATGTATGTATGTACGGTTGTCATGCCCCTGAAATCTTGTTCCTATCTTAGTTATCGAATCGTGAGGCTCGTTGCAAACAGTGCTCCTGACCAGGTATTTTGTTCATCCTCGAATCATAACCCCGTGGCGACCGATCTCACCTGCTTCAAGTTGAGGGCGAATCGGGGAGAAGTCACTGTTTTACCAGGTTGCTTGCCGGTAGATAAATGGTTTCCAGTCCATGGTGGGCGAGTTGTCCTAGTGTCCTCAATTCATCAAATAGGGGAGCGATCAGATGGCGTTCATCAGGAATTCTCGTACACCAATGCCCTTAACGTGTTTGTCTGAACGAGAAACCGAAACGAACCGAAACTTCAAACGTGTGCCTTCTTTGTTTGTACCATCTGGCGAGCACACGTACACTAAACACACACACACACACACACACACACACACACACATGAACTTGACCTGATAATTTCTCATGTCGCAACCTGCCATGGTCACATCAACCGTCGCCGAATGCGAAGCAGATTGCACTCAACCTTAGCGGACATTAACAGTAACAACATAGGCACACAGCAAGCGGTGAGTCATCAGACCTGCTGGTGCATTGTGAAAATTCCGGCAGCAGGACTGGAAAATAGGCGGTTCTGTTGGGCAATCCGGGGTCCTGAAAATCCAGCCGGTATCCCAGCTACAGTGCCCTAACCAGGGGCATGCGCGCTTCAGGATCAAGACAATGTCACACCACAAGTGAGCTGAGTAGGTCTTTTCGTCCGGGCCCCGTTGACCAGCAGAGGGCACACGGCATCAAAGCATGGACAGGCCATCCACACGCACGTGTTCGAATACCGCCGGGGTCATCGATTGACCAGATTTGGACCTCTTGAATATCTGTCAAAGTATGCCACACTAAGTTGCAACATGAAAAACGTGATTTCGCCCGACGTGAGTGTGGTGATTCAGCAGCTGTCACACGTGATACGGCCAGGTACTGCTTCGTAACCTACGTACGCGGATGAGCCTCAACCAATCGGGATCACCGCGAACAAGTCCGACAAAAACTCCCTCTGATTGGTCATCATCTAGCCCACCAATTATATTCTATAGTTTAACATACTTATACAAACCCGTTTTGCAATACTACCAACGTACTATTTCTCAGCCTTGGTCTTCTTGCTGCTTTCGTTTGCGTATTTCTGTGTGGGAGAAATTTCAATACATCCTGTCAGTTCAGTTCATTACGATTATTACAGTGAGTCACTTGTTACCACAAATCCCACCGTACTTAGTCATATTTCTTGTGCTGGTGTATTTGACTATTCTTAGGTTACCAGTAATCGTAAAGTTATAATAGGATGTACTACTTCCCAATTCGATGATTCTTTTCACGACCTACACTCGTTCAGTTACCTCAGTATACACCCCATTCCCATTTTTCAAATGATCGTCAGTCGAGTGCGGATTGCTACACACTCACAGCATAAATCTCACGGGCATCGACTGAACATAATCTCAGTTGGTCGTGGAGGGTATGCACGAGGAATGAGGGGAAGCCATTTCATTCCAGGATCGACTATCGCGTCAGAATTACAATCTATAAACGAAACAATGAATATGGATGTGTATTAGCCAGAATACTGCCAAGTTTTTCCCGTAACCTAAAATTCAGACACACTAACTTCTGTGCCGAATCGTACGAAGGTGCATGATTTTTTCGAAGAGTGAGCAAGGGTGGGGTGAAAAAGAGAAGAACCAAACAATGAAAACACACTAAAAGCGATACTTTCAGGACAGTAGAACCTCAGTGTTGCTCGCAGTTGTTTTACTAGAATGACCCTTGGGTTTAAATTATCCAGGTTTGTATTTTCTGCCAACGTTATGATCTAACTCCAAGTGGATTGTACAACTACACGTCCCGTTGGACCCACTGCTCTCCACTTACGGCACAAGTTGCTGTTTTGACCAAGTTTATCTATTAAAACACAATGTATATTTGACGAATAAATATCATCAGAACAGAATCCGAGTCGGTTTCATTGTGCTCTGTGTTCTGGCAATGTGTCTCAAACGAGTCTAATAAGTAGAAAAGAGAAGTTCCCAATGATCTTGAATATTGGTGTTATTTGTAGCTCAGTTTGATTGCTGAACTCGGAGTTTAGGTTGCAAACGTTCCATCACCAGTCAAGGTGACGTCGTCAGTGCTCAGGAGAAGGTCTCTGTACTCATTTGTTCATATATGGAGCTTACCCTAGATCTGACCTCTCAGGTGACTGTCTTTGTTTGTTTTTTGTTTGTTTGTTTGTTTGTTTGTTTGTTTGTTTTTATTAATTAATTAATTTTGTTGTAGTAGGCTTGGTTCACTGAGTCGTCATGCGAACAGTTTGGTTGATGTGTTCACGAAAAGAGTTGGGTTTCGTGGCTGTGGGTCAGTAAGTTTGACGTCCAGGTAATTCGTTTACCATTTCTTGGGTTAGTTGAATTTATGGCATATCGGGCGATTGTAAGCACGATCCCATTCTGTGTGTGTATTGATCGGTTTTGCTGAAGAACGCCAGACATCCAAGAACTCCGTTGCGTGTCTCGCCTTTGCTTGGCCCAGAGTCACAGCCTCATCCAGATTGAACATGTGTCGTTCCCGATCCTGATGAACGGATATTAGGGAGATTGGATCATGTCTTCTTGTACTCGGTTCGTGTTCCTGCGTTCGTGTTAACTTTCCACCCTCCAGTTTGATCGACATAGTATTTGTCACAGTCCTTGCAGTTCACCTTGCACAACACGTTTTTCTTTCTTTCCAAACTCCAAGCTCAGCGATCACCAACCGATACAGAAAAGAGAGGTTACTATATGAGTAGGACGAGATTAGATTTTACGTAATATGAGATCCATCATGCAGGATGAAAGTTCAAACCACTGAAGACCATGAAAGCACTGTACAACCGTTTCATCCTTATTGGGAACCATCAGCAGTGCACATCCAACGAGCCCCAACTGAAAATTTGAGCCATGGGTTTACGATCACGAATTGATCACCTTGACTACCAGGCTCTCCAGGCTGTCTCTCAATGATTTATTGAACTTATACACTATATGGTATAGCGCAGTTCCGACACCGGTGTTCAATGTTAGCAGAGCATTTCTCGCACAGCGAGCGACTACTACATTGGATGGCTTCTCTATAGGGGTCTAAGTGAAACGAAGGCATTCCGTCGGAAGGACGCTATATCATATAGTCTATAAGTTCACTAAACTGTTGAGGGACAGCCCGGATAGCCTTCTGGTTAAGGCGCTCGATTCACAATCGTCCACTCAGGGTGTAAATTCCAGTTGGGGCTCGTTGGATGTGCACTGCTGATGATTCCTACCGAGGATGGAGCAGCAGTACGGTGCTTCTATGGTTTTCAATGGTTTGAATGTTCGTATTATACGATGAATCTCTTATTATGTAAAAAAGAGGTTGTTGTAAAGCCGGTTCCCATGATTCACCTCTCTGGTGACCTTAAGCGAATCCATACAACCATTTAAGTGCGCCGTGTGTATGTGTGCGTACGTGTGAATAAAATGGACAAAGCTGTTTGTATCGTGCTTTGCACATGAAAACCAATGTGCACAAACCCACGCATAACTGGTACACGTGATAGTCCGTCACTAAAGTAATCGATCAAACAGGATGGCGTATTGTATGAAAGCCTTGGTACTCACACCCGAGAGCAAAGTGAATTGCCTTGTTAAAGACCAATTCATTAGCGTAATTATGAAATGATTCATCATGAAACATAAGCTCACCACTGAAAAGCATGGGACCACTGCATAGGTCAGCCCGGATAGCTCGGTGGTTAGGTGTTCGACTTGCAATCGTTCACCCCCTGGGTCTGAATGGCAGTCAGGGCTCGGTGGGTGTACACTGAAACGGTTGTACAGTAGATGATTTCATGGTTTTCAGTGGTGGTTTGAGCAAAGATGCCGCATGATAAGCTATTTCATATATAATCTTAAACCATAACTTTTCTTGTCGATCAAAAATATAGCGGGTTTACTCTGTAACTGTCGTAACGTTTTACTGGAATACGTGAGAGTACTTTGCACGCACGCACGCACGCACACACACACGCACGCATGCACACACACACACACACATGCACACACACACACACACACACGCATGCACACACACACACACACATACATGCATGCATGTCTGATGAATCCGCACTCTTTTCCGTAGTGCCTTAATTGCAGAAATTCGCGGAAAAATCGGTTGTTGGCTGGCATAGTGTAAGGTGAGGTCTTAAGTCATGGCGGAACTGTGACATTACTGCATCAGCATTGTGCGAATTTGAGTTGTTCGATTTTCTACATTGTTGCGGTCTAGCCATCCGTGACCGAAGACTGAGCTCGACTGGAATCTTATACCGAGTTGCAACAGTATGGTCGCTTATTAGGAAACAAAAAACGTATGGGGTTTTCTCACTGAAAAACCTCAACTCTATCAATTGCCTATTTGAATAGGATACCAAAATACTCTTCACTTTTACTTATTTATCATACAACAGTGTACAATAATTCAAGAGGGGGACCGAGGCAATGAAAGGCTCCCAAATGGGAACGTGACCGGCGGTGGCGGGAATCGAACCACCCGGGTCGCTGTTGTCCAAGGTCCACGACGATGATAACCGTTCGACTGGCCAGATGACTGGTCGTGTCGATAATTACGTAATTCATTTGTGGACTTGTTTTCAGTGGTCACTTGAGGGTTGGTAACACACTATACATCACCACACACCATACATCGTACATCCTTATGCACATCATATGAAAACCAAGCATTGGTACGCCTGCAAACGAGTGGTCTATGAATAGCAGTCGTACTATGCAGGACTCTTATCATAAAAACTCACCAATGTGTGCTGTTGTCGGAGTAGTCTACCACAGTTTTCAGTGGGTGAATTAAAATGAAACAGTTCGCCAAAGCTACATGTTTCCAGTGTACCGTTATCCTTTCATTTACCCTCAATTAAACTGAGACACTATGATCCCGGGTCATTTTTATCACGAATTATCAGCGAAAGATAGCTAACAAACCGTTCATCTTTTGGGTGCGCGGACGGGTTTCGGACTCGGCGGGTTGGTGGCATTTTCAAAATTTCATACGCCGACCTCGCGGTATCTAAACCGGAACTCCGGTCATGAGTTCCCTTTCACAATGTACCTTCTCACTTGTCAAAATGCGTGGCCTGTAGGAATTTCTGTTCACGACAATATAGGTAAATTTTGTCGTTTAAAATCGGATGTATTTGCCAGTCATCTATTGATCAAACCTTAAAACACAAGCGAAGCGGAATCTACTTCTGCGTACTCATGAATTTCGACTCCGTTTTAAAAATACAAGATCCAGTTTTTAAATGCGAAACTAATCATGTCACATTCTGGCTGGCGTAGATCAACTCCAGTGCTGAGCTTGTACCAACACACGTCAGTTATTCAGTTCGTGTGAAGAAGTTACCAATTTCCTAAAGGGGCTTTCATTTTTATATCCTTCTCACAGGTGAAGGGAAGGAACATCACTGTTCAGCATACACAATCACCGTTCGCCAAGACAATCAACCAGGAAGGCACAAGGAATACCATCCGCATGCATTATGATGAAATCTACGTGCAGAAATAGCAATGATGTCTCGCAGCCAGGAAATGTGTCGGATGCAGCGCCCGCTGTTGTCGAGTACATGAAACGTGCGTTGACCTGATGATCGTTACAAACACATAGCTTATACGCGAGATGGAAGACTGATTCCGCTGGAAGAAGTGACTGTAACGATGTTCGGACGAAGGATTCAAAAGTTTTGAAATTGTTGATAGGCCGTGTTCTATGCACAGAAAAAGTGGCAGAACAGTGAACGTAGCAGTGTCTCGATTATTCCCTTATTAATTAAATAACTAATGACGTAATATGCGAGGAACAATCCACATCCGGTCTTGATTAAGCCTGGATTATAATTATTTCCCTTCCTTTTTTATGTCACCAATAATCTCTATGACTTCCTGTTTCTCTAATTGGTTTAATTCCTCAACTTGTCGTAATATATTGTGATGTAATGGCATGAGTATGAATCACTGAAAACAAGCTTGTTCGCAAGTCTGTCTTCTCATAACTAATGAGATGTTTGGTTTTTAACAGTTTACACTCGTTCCCCGAAAACAGTGATTCATTTTATTCCGTCTGGGTGAGCCTACTCAGTAAAAACCCGGGACCAATAGCCGTACAAATATTCAGTTTTGAGAACGAATGCACCAGATCAATGAGTATGATCTGTATTCTTGCTTATCTGAAACTGTACCACTGATTTAATACACATAAGTTTGAGAGGATCGATTTTATTACAGACAAGAAATGATATAATTAACGAAAGAAGAAATAAATTTCAAATCTACACAAAACCATCTGCTTCCATTCCATTTGAGTTCACAATGAAAATCGAGAAACTCACTGTAGAGAACCATTTTCTTAAATATCACCTTCGTTGATCCTTACCCATTCTGTTATGTAAAACAGGCTGAATGTGTAATGTAAGATTTGTGCAATAATCGAAACCCGATATGCCATAGTAATGGATGTGCTAATAACGCCTTCTTCCTTGCACTTGGTTGCTTGGTCAGAGGTGGCATCTGATTTGTTTGACCGGGCTGCGTAGGCCGGGAGATTCGATTGTCAAGTGTTTGCACGATGGTTAATCATAGCCCACCTTAATGATATGCAGTTTTGTCATTTGAATTTTAGACAGGGTCACATGACACCGCATTGGTCTGTATGTGCATTTACGCAGGTGCATCTGAGTACAATGCGTAGAATTCGAGAGTATGAGGTTCGCGCACTTTCTGTCGGTGTAGTATTTTACACCGAGCTGTGCAACACGTTCATGTGAATCTTTCTACGTCACGTACGTAAGAGTTCAGAATGACACGAGTTCTCATCGATCTGTATGCACATACAATACAATTATCAGAAAATAGTCGATGATCAGAACTGTTTCCTCTCTGTATGACAGTATGAAAAGTTGCAGGGCGATGGAGCGGATTCATTTACAATCCAGAGAAATACACGTCCCGTATGAATGTTCAAAATTCGCCCGTATGAAGCCACACATCCTTTTCATTTCGTTATTCGTCATTTTCTATCTCGAATTACAGCGAACTAACGGCTTTGTGATATTGGATTCTCGGCCTGACACCACCGGCGAAATTCCCTTTGGTGGCTACTTACTGGCCACATCACGGTCCAGAGGTGATGTACCATTAATTTTCTGACAAATAAAGAAATCTTAAAACAACTTTAATATTTTCTTGGAAAATCCACTTGCATTCTTCACATCGAAAAGTCGGACGCCGCCAGCCGGAGTCGAACCGGCAACCCTCCGGATACCGGGCACGCGCTCTACCAGCTGAGCCATCACGGTCCGGGAGCCCGGTGTGAATAACTTGAGTGAATAATCGATAAGGCGCGAACCACTATTCCAATGATACACGGTATCTGTCCTGGTTTTAATCTAGCGTTATTCACACCGGACTGTCCGGACCGCGATAGCTCAGCTGGCGGGTCATTTGCCCAGTATGCGGAGGGTCGCCGGTTCGTTCCGGCTCGCGGCGTCCGACTTTTCGATGTGAAGAATGCAAGTGGATTTTCCAAGAACATACGATTCAGGCTCCTCGTGCCATCAATACATTCTCTGAAATTATAGTATTGTTATTATACCTGCATGAGACTCCAACTTATGGCGCGTATTAACTCCGTTACTACACGCACACATTGTTAAATGAAGTTCATAAATTCTTCTGTCTGGCTTTCAGTTTCAGAAAGCACAAACCCTCATAAGGTGGTAATTCGATACTTTACTCATTACATTCACAACCACTGACTTCACTGCTTGGTCGAAGTTTTCCCTGATCTGAGAAAAATACTCAGGACTCTCTTATTACCAGTTATCAGAAATTACTGTCTGGTTGCGGTGACATTCAGAAAGATGTACTTACCGACTCATTGTATCTTTCGCAAGCACTTTGAGGTTTACGGCAAACATGATAATAAGTCATCATATAGCTCCAATCTCTGCTTTTATCCCACATTTGCTAAAATTGTCTCTAAATTCCTCCACTATTTATAAATTCAGCATCTTATAGCACCCACAGGCTCCTCCACATTCCTTACATAATTCGCTTACTTGTGAACCGTAATTAGGCCATAAACGGTCTTACCTATCACTTCTGCCCCTATGTCTGATATATTTCCCTTCCCCGTTTCTCTTTCTTGTCATTTTCTCACATTTTAATCAGCTTTGTATTTCCTCGAGCACGAATTTTTCTGCGATTCACACGTAAAAACTGAAGGTCAGTCCTTTTTCCCGTGCATAAAAGCGTTCATTAACGTGAGTTGACTTGAAACTGTTACATCGTACCATTGATCCTATTGTTGTCGAGTAAATGAGTTTCCCTAATCACTCGTTTGCTGCGGTTTTGCGTTATGAAAGAAACCCCGAAATAGTGACCATTGCGGACATTCTGAACAAATACAGACAAATTGAAAGAGTGAATGAGTGCGTGCATGAGTGAGACATCAAGGCTGCGTGTCAAGTTGTACCTGAACCGATACAAAGATAATTTTCAAGTAGAGTTCACTGGATTTCTACTAGTATATTTTTTGCGAATACTTTTCTTTGTTTCGTGCGATTATGTCTCTTTTTGGCTTCCACTTTCCACGGAATCATGTGCAACAGCAGACCGTAGTTCATCATATTGATTTTGGTTTCCAGTAAGCTTGGGAACTCTGTTTATGCACTGACTGACTCGGGGAGTTTTCCGCCGTTTTGTGTCTGGACAGACTGGACACAGGTAATCCCTTTCACAAGATCCCTAACCCAGTCTTTTTTATGCTCCGAGAACTGGCAATGAAAAGCACAACACTTGGGGCATGAATATAGAAATGGATGGAAACATCAAAATTCTGGGGAAGTACTGTACAAGTGCAGCTGACAGCTAACCCCGGGAGTTCTAATGATCAAGGTGTGTGACTACTCGTCATATATATATATATATATATATATATATATATATATATATATATATATATATATATATATATATATATATATATATATATATATATATATATATATATATATATACTATGACTTCGAGCATAACATTAGATCTGACGGATCCACACCTTAGACGATAATTGCGAACAAGGACAAAAACAGCTTTCTGGTGATGCTGTAGGGACTTAATGAGGAGTTGAGCGTTGATGCTGTATACGACAAATCATTTCTTGAACAACGAAGAGAACCACATACTACACACATCCAATATGAACTGGGAATATATATTGAGACCGAATCGCGAAGCTTCGAATTCGCCCAGAAGATGAATCTGTGTAATGTGATCTCTGTTTATCAGTTGTTTAGCTTCAATCAGGTGAAAATTTTATCACGGATGATTAGTTCACCCAGTGACTCATTCAAATGGGACCGATTTCTTTATTTCATGTTTTTTACATGAGCTTCGTAGAAAGGATGCATACAGAGGCACACACCGTAATTAGAACGCCCCAATTCACAATAAGAGAGAAGTGGCAAACAAGATTCTTATACCATGAAAAGCGCACAAGGCCCCAAATAAGTCAGTCGAGCTAACGATCCGGAAGACAGCGATGGTCTGTCTGACCGGTGGTGGTAGGGTGGTTTAGAGCTTTTGCCTAACACCTTGGAGATCACAGAATAGAAACCCACCACCGACGCTGGTCACTTTGGTGGTAGACGGTAATCCTCACCGTCATGTGGCTCGCTATTGAGACCTTAGGTGGTTCTGCAGTCTACATGTAAGGATCTGCTTGTAGGCTATCCCTAATAGTGCAGTGAGCATTTGAGGTTATGGGGTACACTCCTTCCACTGTACTCACGCCCTAGCTTGTAATAAAACAACCCATGAAACCCGACCGGTGGAGCCGGGGTTCGAACTTTGGAACCTGGACCTTTTGTGCTTTGATAGTCCGGGACTGTGCCACTCGAGCACTGCAGACACGTTTAAGAGTGTACACGTCAATCCAACGAAAGGTGAGATAAATATATCAGAGGTGTATACACACAAAATGAGAAAACTGATAGAAAGAGTCACTATGAGCGCAACGGACGATGATAACAGTGTAACACAGTGTTTGATTTCAAATAGCTTCCCGGTCCCCTAAGAATGAACATTATTCGAATCTGGATTTTGACCATTGACTGGATGGATAACTATCAGTTTAACTACACAAGTTCACATGAACAGCTGTTTTGCATAAAGCAAACACGTGACTTGACTTGACTTTAATTATGACGTCACGCCTAATATGGCGCGAAACCCAAGTGATGTGATGTGATGCAATACGAACGGAATTGAAGCTAGCCTTCGTGCCATCCTAGTGGGAAGTCAAGCTTATACTATTAGCCGATAAGCTAAAAGACTCGAAGAAACTTCCAACGACGGATAACTAATGAGTTTTAGAGTGTTTCTGTGACGCATGCCTAAAGAAGACAAGCCGAGCAACCTCAAAATAAAATGCCAAACTCCCATTCCTTCGATTTTTACCGGATTTCAGCTGTCTGCAGGATGCCCACTTCTAATGAATCAACATACAAAAGAAACCACTGTTCAGTAGGGCTTCCATAGATTATCACAAAATACTACTTGACTTCTTGATATTTCGTGATGGTGAACTCATCCAACGGAACTCAAGTTGTCCGTCTACAACACGCGATCAAATGAAGTCTTTCATAGTGCATCGGCTGGTACTAAATTGCTGTCAGAACGTAGGTAATTACATGTGCCGTGATTGGTATAACACTCAATGAGCCAGGAATTCATTACGATTTGTGAACCGTACACTGGGTCAGAGAAGGAAAGACGGAGTTCGGATAGATGATTGATCCAAAGTGAGATAGATTTTGGAAAATTTCGTGAACAATGAGGGAAATGCTCTGCTGGAGTGAGAGAGATTTGTGCTGGAAAGCGAACTGATTGGAGTTGCTTCGCACAACCATTTAACGTGCTCAAAACTGATCTGGTTCACATTGCACCGTCCTATTTTCCTGTCTGTTTCGGACTCATATGACAATGATCTACGTGATTCGACGGAGTAGTCTATGAAAGGTGGCCTTCTGTTTCTGTAAATAGAAACTTCAAATTTTTCGCCTTGATTCCATGAAAAGAAAAACGAAAGATTGTATTGCTATCTAACAGTTGGTTACCTTTTGGCGTCTCGATTAGGAAAGGGGGCGGAAGCGAAGTATGTTACCAAATACTAGAGCACAGAAACACTGCATAATAGGAATAGAACAAGGTGACTCACGAGTCATCTACAATACTCAGTAAAATGCTATCACACCAGCCACACGCAGTTCCTCCGCAAGTTTGGCTCGACGCGGATTTCTGCCAGGCCGTCGCACATCGTTCGAATGGATCTTTACCTCCAGTGCTGACAGCCACCGCGATGTAAATGCACTAAAATGGAATTTGGGACTGCATCAACTTGGTTTTTTACTGCCTCAGGTCGCGGAACACTCACGAACAACACAGAGTAAACGATCCGCGTTAGCCCCTTGCGAGTGCGTTGATAATGCGTTTTTGTTAAGCTGAAAAAACAATAAAATGTTGTGAGTAATGAAATGAGAAGGATATGGTAGAGTATGTGAAATGTACAATGTGCCACCGTCTGGTTCTCGTAGATTTCTGATGTTATTTTGCTTTATGTTGGATTTAGTTGAGTTTGTAGACCACATTTTTCTACCATCCTTCCTCCGAGGTGCGGTGGGGATCCGTTTAGCGTGTGCGAATAAAAAATCATATAAGATGAATTTCGATGAACTCTTCTTTGGTCATGTCATCAGTTTTTGACCCCAAAAATTGACGGGAAAGGAATAGAATCTTCCGGGAATGCAAACCACTGACCGGTGAAACAGAATATCTCATGGAAGACTCTTGGAAACCTCGTGCATCTGCTCGAACTGGCTGACTTTCTGGGAATAGCAATTGCTGGAAAATCAACAAATAACCTACGAGAGGAAAATAGTCGGACCGTTCGACCCGAAATTTCCATATTTCCTTTTAGCGATCCGGAATGACTTATTTCAGGTGTGCTTCGAGTAATCACGGCCGTTGTACGCGAGCTGCAGTCACAGGAATTCCTGCGATCGGAACTGGCCTGCCATGAATTAAAAGCATCAATAATGCTATCAAGTGTGCTAGATATGCCTCCATTTTGTACGAGTGTTTATGTGTGTGAATGTGTGTGAGTGTTTTTGGAATACTATCAGTTTCAAATCAACGCGTACCGGGTATACTTCCTGAGGATTCGCAGATGAAACGAACAATGCAAGTGCCATTTTTCCATCGACCCAGGTCCGTTCAGTTGGACCGTTGTTCATCCTTGGGTTAACTTCTTTTTAGACGTGAGTGTGAGCAAAAAATGACTATTCGTACAAAATATTGTGGAGAGAAAAATCTGGTTTCATAAGTTGACAATTAACTTCGTTGATTATAAAGTATCTAGGATCTTTTTAGAACTATTTCAATAACCTCTAGGAGGCCGAGGGGGATTATTAGCACTGTTTAAACTCATCCAACTTCACGAATTATCATTTGGGTTCAGAATCCAACATTTGTCCTTCGGTGAGTTCAGTTTGGACATCTGGGTTTGCAGACTAGCTTGATTTAATGGTACGACTCAAATTTTCGCCTTCAGTGTTGGCACCTTGTCTATTTACTCCTTCTTACTTCATCATCAGCTTCGTTCTAGTAATATGACAGAGATCCTGGTACGTTTGTATCTAGGTGTGTGTGTGTGTGTTAGTGAGTGAGTGAATGAATGAATGAATGAATGAATGAATGAGCGAGTGAGTAAGTGGGAGCTCATGCGCGTACAATAGCGCACGTTCAATCGCCCGTGGTTCATGGTGATCACTCTCAACTGGCCCAGAAATGAGTCTAATCAAAACTCGTATTGTGATCGATTGGTTTACACTCATCTATGATTACGCCCGCCCTTCTGTGTACTCATACATATGCTCGTATACACTTGATACGACCAACATGTCACGAAATGATGACTTTACGCGTTGAGAACAGAGAGAGAAAGGATATTGATTGTTTCGTGTAGAAGCACACTTCATGTGCGCTGACATCTGGACAGACGTTTGTCTGTGGTAACCTTAATCGGCGGCTCCTGTTGGAGAGTTGGAAGAGCGATTAAACAGTGTCACTTTTTCTTTCGACATCCGATCCTTAAGGAATCAGGACTTTAAGCCATTCTGGAAAAGGGCAGGAATTCACTTCAGTCTCTGCTTTGAGATCTTGGTGTTCGGTTTTTTTGTTTTGCTTCGCTTACTGGCCAATCATGCACTAATTACAGATGCGCTTTTCGTATTTAGGCCTTGGGCCCATACGTGCTACAGAGCGGAAAGAATTTGATCAAGACATCTCTTTAGGTGTGAATCGCTCAGCTTTGGCGGGCTGAAGACTGCCCAGTAAAATGTGTTAATTCTTCCCTCCATTGACAAAACTCAAGCCACTTCATTTTGACTTTCATCTAGTGGAGCGTTTAGATTGATTAAATCTTTCTATTCGTGGGTGTTCAGGGCAGTGTCCTGTCAAGAGGCATACTGGTTTCTGTTACACCACCAGAAGTTGTCTATTAACCGACTCTGTGAGGCTGGGTTTCATCTGGCTTCTATCAACAGACTTGTCAAGTAGGATTACGTCTGCGTGTTAAGAAATCCATCCCGTATTACGAGTTCATTCGCGGATGGAAGTAAGCCATTATACCGCATAATGAGGCTGTCTCAGCAGAATCAGTTAGCGTGCGAACTCTGGTCAGATGCTAGTCAGTAGCTGATAGCCATGGTCAACTTGATCGTTGGTAGTCTCAATTTCTCATTCCCGTGTTAAGTTTTTAGTCACTTCATTTTAACTCAGAAAAGAGACATTCTTATGATCTCCGTTACCAGTCCCAAATAAACTAGGCTAAACGTTCCAAAATGATTATTTCGTTTTTATGGTAAATGCCCCTCTCGATGAGCAGACGACTTGTTTCTGCCAAGACACACAAATGACAAGGATGAATCAAAAAACTAGCGAAGAGTCGTTCATACCCCCACCAGACAACCCGTGTTGCTAATGCGTTTTGCCTGATCAAGGCAAGAAAAACAACGTGAACAGATTTGGTGTTCACCTTCAGATCAGATTACCGCAAGATGTTGAAGTTTGATAAATCCGATATTGGTTGAAGCCCCATACGTGTGATTAAAGGATGATTAGATGCGAATGATTGGTTTTTTTTACTGCTTCAGTACAAGTGAGTGTCATAGTCACGGAAACGGTTTATATAATCAGGATGAAAACGGACTCTGGAAAGCGACAAAACTGCAGACAGTTTTATACATTATGTTATTAGGTTATACAAGGGGAAATAAGGACACTTGTCGTCACCGAGGTAGAGACACAAACAAGCCGACTATTCGTTTTGCTCACGAAAACCGACGCTATAATTGAGATTGGCTCATGGTTTAGCTTAACCAGTCAGACTAGTATTGTTGTCCGAGTTGAGGTATACGACTTGAAATACACTTGTCAGGATGATACAGTGATTTTCTCCCGATTATTTTACAGTGTCGAGGCTTCAAGATTCTCTGTCTACTTTGAACAACTTTCAGTAATGTTTTTCAATTATTCCACGAGACAACTGTCTCTGTTTTCTGTCAGTGATGGCGACTAAGTAAGCCCGTTTAAACGAACAAA
The DNA here is from genome assembly GCA_948099385.1 of Fasciola hepatica. NCBI lineage: Eukaryota > Metazoa > Platyhelminthes > Trematoda > Plagiorchiida > Fasciolidae > Fasciola > Fasciola hepatica. Next base: position 25,406 of record CANUEZ040000112.1, on the reverse strand, counting down.
CAAGCTCGATTTCAGCATAGAAGGGTTTTGGTTGTTTTCGTCGAAGGCATACGTGAACCGGCTTTCTGAAGGACAATAGTTGTTTTGCGTAGTAGGTGCACTTGGAGATGGAGTTCAGGAACTTTTTCAATAACCGGCTGTCATCATCGTCTTCTGACGACAATTCCAAGAACATTTGCCTGTTGGCTCATTGGGCAGTTTTTCACTCAATCCGGCTTTAATTTCGAATGTATACGAAGAAGCATGTAATTGTCCATTTTCGGACAGTGTGTTCCCTAGCATTCATTGTACATCCATGAAGCATTGCCGAATCTGGCCTCTTTTTTACCCTTCCGTTCCTTAGGTTTGAAATCGGTGACGAAAGTAGCTGACGTAGTGGGTCTCAGGTGACGGGTACCCACAGTGGCCATGTCCATTTGTAGAACTATTTGACCTGGAAGAAAAATAAAAATAGAGTTGACATCCACAGTACATGGTTGTTGTTTCTCTGGTTCAGCCATTCACAAATCTCTAACTTGTTTCGGACTTTTTCTTGGCAAACTGATGACATTTCTGACTGGTTCACATAATCCAGCTAACACGTCAGTCAAATTATGCTACTTTGACTTGTTCGTGCGAAGTATGAGTCAAAGGGGAATATATGCTGCATGTATTTTCAATAGGTTATACACTAGCAACGTCTGATTTCTCCGTGGACGTGAGTATTTGCCAGCTGTTTGTTGACCGCACAGCTTGCCCACTCCGGAGTTCTTAGTTCACCACAACTCTTCCTCTCAAGTGGAGCTGTAGAGCAACAGCTATTCCTAATGGAATATTGTGTACATGCGAAGATACAAGTTAACTATATTCCGAGCCCGTAAAATACAAATGACTTTGACACCGTATTTTGCAGCAATAGTCAATTGCATCCAATCGGATACCTTGATCATTACCAATAATTCATAAGCGTTTTTATCAGGTGTCACTTCCCAAGTTGAATATCATGGGATTCCCGGATCATGAAAGCTGGTCACCAATTAGTTGACAGATAAAATGGAACGTATACATCTGACGCTAGACAAAGACGTGCGCTGTTCTATGCATCAAACAACCATAACAACATGGAGTCCTATGCACCAACCATTGCCAACCTCAGCGATCAAAGAGCACTAAGGAATCCTATTGGGGGAAATGTGCAATACATGTCCCAACCGCCACAGCCTGATGGTCTTTAGTGTGTCATCTAATGATTTAGTTCCTGTACGTAATACTCTGCGCCTAACCTCAGCATTGGGGATACGGTGTTCTCACCAGATTCTACCAGCAATACGAAGACATCGGTGTTCGAATACCGACAATGTTCGTATATCCTCCACTAGCAGTGATCATGTTTCTGAACCACAAAGAAGCACTGGGCTGACTGCTGCGGCGTGCATTCGACCCGTTGATAGATAAACGGGTGCAATGTCGACACCATAGGTGGCTGCGGTTAGTAGATGCTAAACCAGTCTTCTGTATACGCGAAGAAGTTTCATCTGATATCCGACTTCTGGATGAAATGCAGCTGTCTAGATAACAGAACTTGTCTACTTGGTCTAAGTCTCGTTGAACACTAAAAGGTTCGGTGTCGGACAGCATCCTGCATCTTGTTCTTCGAGAGTTCAGAACGCATAATGAATGTTTCTATACACTTTTCAAACTGTCACGAAAAGCTTGTAACTTACCTTGATCTCCACTTAGAAGGACTGTCATCTGCGTAAACGAGATCTGACACTTTAACCGGGGGAATTTTCAATGCCGCTATCCTCACCTGGCAAAAGAGCGGTCTGTAGGACCTTATCGAGCACAAACTCGAATGAAAGTTTGCCGTAAGCCCGAATTCGGCTTCGCCTATTCACGTACAGGGATTTCATGATGAGAATGAATTTCTCTAGCGACGCCACAGAACTGTGCGGTCGACTGAGTCGAAGGCCACTTTTAGATCAACAAAAATCTAGTGAGGAGGCAGTTAGCGGTGATACTGGTGTTCGATTAATCCAAGTGCAGGATCCTGTTGAAACACTAACTAGAGTCTTCCGTGTTTTTTTGTATTTCGCTGATAGGACTCCAGCAATCCCCGCGAAAGAACATTGACGCTTGTATACTACAAAAACGGAAATAGTGGGCCTATGGAACGTGTGCCTATGTTCTAACAAGGGTGAAGACCTAATCAGCGTAATCTCGACCTGATCTAAACTCAGCTTGACGTTCGCTCGAGCTCTGTTCGCGAGAGATTGATAGGCCGTAGATAATATTGTCAGCGAGCAGCTTAGACGCGACGCTAACCAGACTTAATCCCCTGTGCTTTTTAAGAGTGGACTTGTTGTCTTTCATATAAATCGGTACGATCACCGATTCACACCGAATCTTGGAAGCATGTTCCTTCTCCCGCGCAGTAATATCTGTTCTGAACTATGAAGTCATGAACTATCTCAGTCTTAATGAAGCCCTCTCTCGTCCTCCGAGACAGTCGATTCTGACCCGCACGCTCAGCAGTCACACAATGCAGTTGGTCGGCCTTGACTCGTAAGAAAGCTGGGATCCGGGCAACTTGAAAACAATTGCGAACCTCCACCCGTATTCCCTAGTTCTCTGCAACGTTGCTGGTCAATCGCAAGTTAACCTCGGTGCCTGACTCGGACAAATAGTTTGCTGAACCGATTCGGCATTCTGGCATGACTCATACCCAAGATCTTTTCCGAAGTGGACAGATGGGAAAAGACAAGAATCCATCTGTCACACCGATGAACTCACAGGATTAAGTTGAAACTTTTAGCTTGGCTGAACTGGTCAATTTGTTTGACTGAACACACAACAAACAGCTCAATGTAGCCAACGAGCTCACTTTTAGAGGTTCCCAATAATATTAGTGCGCCGTATTATGTATGACTATTACCAAATGGTAGTGTGAAGTAGGTTGATCTGAGAACTGGCGAAGCTCACAAAGGTGAGTGTGTAACTAGCGTAACCGTCCTGTGTTCAGGGCTTGGGGTTGGGTCAAGGAGCTTAGGTGTTTGTACAAACTGGAATGGTCAATTTATCAACTTTCACAGTTTCATCCGAAGCAAAGTGAAGCGTTGCCTTTTTTCCCCACATGCTTGCACAAAGGCCTGCGGCACATTTAGGGATAGCCGGCAACCAGATCCTGAGAGTTAGAGTGGAGAACCACATAAGATCCTAATAGGTCAGGTGGTAACAAGCCAGACAACATTACGTTAGTTTTCATGATATTGTTGTGTATTTTCCCCGTCTCGCAATGGTAATGAATAGTGAATGATTGTTTTTAAGTGTATTTAAATGGATCGATTTCGATACAAACAATAATTCACCTATCGAACCACCTTCTATCACGGTCCTTCGGCAAAGTCTAACCCCTGTTCACGTTTGTCCTTCTTTCAGCTGTTTCAGGACAGTAACCCTTAGCCGTATTTTTTATTCTACTTGAAACCGTGCATAGAAGAACTTCGTTAGCTTGTTCAGACAACCAGCAAATGACCTCATAAACAGTGTCCACAATCTCAAGACCAATGAAAATCAAACGATTTGTTGCGAGCATTGCTTCATTCCTAATATGTTCCTCAATGCCCTACATCCGTGCGCCTAATAGCCTTGCTGTCTCGAGGTCACTATCATCGATCGATACGAAACTAAGAACAGTTAGGAAAAATAAACGAAAACAATAAGCAGGTAGGAACTTGAAATTTGGTAGAATGAAAGAAAAATAAGTCGGTCAATGAATCGATAATTGGCTGAATGGATAACTGAGAGTGGCACAACTCCGCGGTTCCATTTCCATCTGGCCAAGTCACGGTAAGGAATAACGCTGCCTCTGTACGTTGATGTGTGTGTGTGTGTGTGGGCTGGGATTGACGCTCGATCTAAATGGGGGAAGAGAAACGGTCACGAGTTTACGACCAGAAGAGATTAAATATCGCCTGCTATGGACGGCGGTTGCGATCGCTATTCCACTGAACAACCCCTGTTTGTTTTCTAAAAACAGTCAGCCGGAGCCCTAAATCTACCCTGACTGGTTGCGCTCAAACTGGATACGCAACACACTTAACCAGTCATCACTGTTTGACTAAATTGATCACACCAATCAACCAAAGAAGAATGAGAAACACCAATGTAAGTGGTATCGTGTACGGATGACAGGACCAAATTTCCCCGGAATAACTTTCAACCAGTCACACTGTGACTCAAATGAGATTTCAGTGATACAATGAGAAACACCTGTGAACGTATGGGATAGATGTACTGATCGGAGACAGTTAATAACATAATTAACTTTGTCACACACTTCAGAACGTTTTCTAATGGTCGGATGAGTCGTGGAGTACAGATTTGGTTATGTTCCTCAAAGAAGAAAGCAGCGACACTGAGATTTTTGGGTGAAATAATCCCAAGTTCCTTTCCAGAGAGAGGGAGAGAGCACGAAGAGAAGTGCTGATTTTTCACTCACAAAATTCACTACGGACACGGGGAGCCTGAATCATAGAAATAATGAAAAATTCTCATACAAAGATCTGACTTATTGAGCCAGGATCAAACCGATGACATTCTGCTTACCGGACTGATGCTGCACCAACTGATCTATCGCGGTACAGCCGGTCGGGTGTGAATAACGCAAATGAGCATCCAATGATTCAAAAAGCACTGTTTCAATGGTACACAGCATCTGTCGTGGTTTTAGTCACTGAACTAGCCTAATCGATCGTTTGCCAATGGGTAAAAGCAGCACACGATTGAACGAGATCCAGTGATTTTCGAGATACATTCGTAAAATATTTTGTTGTCACGAGTGGCCTGAATCTTTCAGATGGTAGTAAACTCACTTGCATTTTTCACATCCAAAAGTCAGTATCACAAGCCGGAATCGGACAGACAAGAAAGGTTATTTTGAGGTCAGCTCTTCCTGAGGAATATCAATGAAATCGACAAAAAAGGTCACACGCCACAAGTTGAGTAGACGGCGTGAACACATTTTCAGTAGTACATTTTCGCTCCTGCCTCCATGAAACTTGTCTTCCGTAAAAGTACTGTATGGCGCTAAATCAATCAATCAGTGAGACACATGGAAGATAGCGTTTACCTATCTTGTGTGAACGACTTCTCAACAGTCTGACTGTAAAAATATTCTGTAGGCGACGTGTAAGCTTTCGCTCTGGACGTATATATATATATATATATATATATATATATATATATATATATATATATATATATATATATATATATATATATATATATATATATATATATATATATAATGTGTGTGTGCCGGTGTGGCAAGATGCGTCTACTGTTCGCAAATGCAGCAGTGAAGACAAGCCGAACGTGGGATTAGGTTTCCCACACCTGGATGACTCTTTTCGTTGGTCCATCAAAACATTATTTTCACTCCATGAGGCCTAGGCTGGCTAATCCGAAGGAGAGCTGTCTCTCAGATGTCTCTGAACGAAAAGAACCACTAACTCCTGGAGAAAATAAGTTACTTTCAGGTTAACTATGATTATTACTTCACTGAACAAAAACGTATTTCCGAGTGCGATAAGAAATGAATATTTTTCATTGCTTTGACAGTTCAGGTGGTGTGAAACGGAAAAAATTTGTATTCTAGTTTCAATTGACAGTTATACATGAAAAAGAGCTCACCTCAGCAGGTCGCGGTGAACGTGAGCGCTCAACCGGGTGAAAAATGGTTCAACCCTATCTTATTTTAACGGTGATGATCGAATGGGCCTAAGTCCGTGGCTATCAGATCTCAGTTACGAGTACGAAACCCGTCTTCACCCGGTCAACTGTGGAGTGAAACAATTTCAGTATCAACTGACTCGTGAACACAACCGATACATCGAGGCTTTATATAATAATGTCATCAATTTTTATGAAAATTCGTTTCAAAGGACAAAGAAACATTCATATCGGCAAGGTGAAATCCACTGGTATATTTCACAACCAAAAGTTCGACGTCTCTTTGGATGTTCCCCAGTCCTATTCACACCCTGATGGTCATACCGCGAAAGTTCAGCTCGCGGAGTATCTGTCCGGAAAGCGGACGATCACCAGTTCGATTTCCGCTCGCGACGTTGGACTTCTGGATGCGAAAAATTCAAATGGATTCTCCATTATCTATGAGGTCCAGGCTCCTCGCGCCAATAGAAAAATTCTACAAATGAATTTGTTTCATTTAGAAGTATTCAAATCTTTCAACCGTGTACTTAAGTACTGTCTCATTTTGATTGGTCGCATTAGTGTCGAGTTACACAAAGTGGAGTGGGGGGGGTGGGTGGGGGTGAAATGGGGAGAATGGGACATCACATAAACCACCAATTTATCCTTCTCCCACGACCCTCCACTTTGTTCGAAAAGACCTTGAAACTGAGCACATGAACATTCGACGAATCTATTTATGGAATGTTTCATATCTTGTCTTATCTAATCACGCGTTCATCAAATAAATCCAATTTTTGTCTAGGTAAGTGACATATCACTCAGTTTTTCCGTGGGAACAGAAAAAAGTTCAGATAATTCAAACAACAACAACAACAGTAAGACTCACGGGGAACGTTCTTCCGCACGTGTTCAGTCTGAAAAGTACAACAGAAAGAAAAGATCCGTGAACCGAGGCTCCATAACTGCATCAACGGGCACCCACACTTATATTATTCAAACAATAATATAGTGATCTCCAATCTGGCAGTCACACAACAGCAATAAATAATACTGATAATGTGATGTCGAATGATGTGCACTGAGAATCCTTTTACAAAGCTTGTTCGTTTGCCGCAATTATCTTTTCATTGAAGTCTGGTCGTTTCTTTTACTGATTTCACAATTTTCTAGTTTGAGACATTTGTTAGTGAGACATTTTTGTGTCTAGTGTATTCCATCGGGTTTCAATCAAAGGATCGTAAACGATAAAGCGTTTATTGCAAGATTCACATGTTCAGAATGTGGCGGAACTCCTCCAGTCGGGTAATTTATTGGTTAAAATTACAGTAGTAAAGCTACCGTTGACTGATTTCTTATTTTCGGGAGTAAAATGTTTCAATCTTCGTCGACTGTGGTCGAACAGTTTTTGGAAATGCGGCTACCAAATTAATGAAATTTGTCATTCACGTACAATACAATCAGTCAATTGTTGGGATATATCAAATGATGATCGGTTGCCGACTAGGATACCGCTGAATGCCAGCGAATTGCGAGCTTGGGGTTTCCGAATCAGAAAGAATCTTGAACATTCTGTCGGGCTCGATTTCTGTACAGGAACGAAAAACCAATTTTCTTGCTCAAAAAATCGTTGCTTTTGCTTACTCAGTGTCACCGTTGGGGATGATTTCGTCAACCGAACTTATTCGGGGTCAAACTGACAGCTTCGCGAGAGGAGTACTTGATTTGGAAAACGACAAAATGGCGAAAAGCATATACTGTTTCTCATATACTAAGGATAATCAGCAATGAAACAGCGGTCAGTTGGTCATCATAGTGAACTTTAGACCGTTTCATCCCGAGGGTTCGAATCCCACCACCGACGTCGCCACCGTTCAATTTCACGAAATGGCAGTCTCCAATTGACTGTGACCCCGTTCCTGAAAAATGGGGCCATTATTATGTAGCAAAAAGAAAGTATATTGAATAATGTATTCTATAACCACAGGGAAGCAGTACGTTTTCAAAGAGAACGGACACCTTTGACCGAGAGTGAAGGATCACCGCAAATCTCAATAAAGTTGGAAAAGACTAAGTCGAAAGCAAATAGGCCTGGCATTTTTTCAACCTGGTTTCTCAAGGCCGACCGCAAAAGTCACATGCCACTTGACCACCCCTGATCATCTTTCATGAAAGTATCTCATACCACAGAGAATGAAAACTATAGAGCATAACCGATTCACGAGCATCAGCTGGTCACTCGAAAGCCTTAATCAATGTCAAAAACTCGCTAAAATAATGAAATCACACTTTGGTGTCAAATCAACGAATACTGTGTGTCCATTTCGTAAGAACTATAGTGTCCACGACTTTTTGACTGATATCTGGGCTCCAGCATGGGTTTATCCGATGAATCACGTGGTTTATAGGGAATGAAAGGGACTATGTGAGCATATCACTTAGGATAAAACGAGAATCAAGAAAAAGTACATCATATCTGCCTTTGATCTGAAAGTAACGACGGGTGATAAGAAAAAGTGAATGGAAGAGGTCAGCTGTCAGTGCAACAAACCACAGGCGTTGATTACAGCATGAAGTATCGATGATTGACTAGGTGCCTGTGAGCTAATTATTCTGATCAATTCGTTCAGATAGAGACAATAATTTCTAATATTTCTGAAAAATTTTGACCCGCTTGTCTCAGTTCAGTTCTTTCAGCTGCTAATCTAACATTTCTGCGCTCTGATCTTTGTTAGTGCCTCGCAGAATCATTGAATCAGAAGACGTGTGCGGTTACGCCAGATTGAAAAGATCGTGACAGGTCGAAGAGCTCTGAGCTAAAGACACAGCCGTCAAGGACAACCAACCAATACACCTTTTCCCATCAAGCTCTAGCCACGACCCACAATCCTTCAGCCACGACCCATAATACTTCAGCCACGACCCACCATTCTTTAGACACGACGCACCAGTCCTTAGCCTTGACGCACAACCTTTAGCCATGCCGCTGCAAGCTAGTCAGGTCAAAAGTATCGGAATATAATGACATCAAGAGATATTGGAACAATCTATTATGTTTTTCTGCAAAGATTGGTGTTCCAAAGCTAAGGGAACAAATGAGAAAGTGTGGCGATCATATGCTGCCCAGTTGACCATGGTAATGGTATCAAAAGCTGCACCGCAAATTGATTGGAGAAGGTTTAAATGATGTGCCCGGATCGTCGAACCATGTGTCACAGCCCTTATTACTGTTGTATTTTCAGTGAATCACTTCCTAATGTACTAGAAAATATAAACAAATTAAAGTTGCAGACAGTTTACCTGTTTAGATTTACTGAGGACCTCTTCCAGCGGATTAAAAAATGGACTATTAGGTGGGTGAAAACGTATTTGATGATTGGTGTGTACTTGTGCGTCCGCAGCCCTCCGATGAACGGGCGCATTGTCAAAGATAAATACTACTGGAAATTCAGGTTGCTCAGTAGCAATAGATGCTGAGCAGTATGAGAGAAACTCAATTAAATATGTCATGTAATCTTCGTATGACATTGATACTTCAAGATACCGGCGATAGATTAACAAACTAATATGTTCAAGTTAAGTCCTTTACTTGACGGTAGAATTCGGATGGCTTTAATGCCTACTTTTGAGCGTCCATAGCTACGACAACACCATATATTGTAGTCGGTCTCATCAATATACAAACTCAAAGTTGCAGTACCTGATCGTTGCAGCCAAACGGCATATTCTGCTCGTTTAGATTTGACTGCATCTGAGTTTCGTTCCACTGGTTGAATAGTCAGCTTCTTAAATGAATAGTGATGCCCATCCAGCAATCGATCAATGGATGACTTGCTGATTTTTGTGCTTGGGAAATCCTATTCCATCCTTTCCTTTGACTGCCTCGATGTGTTTGTGGGGTTTTCGTCCACCATTTCACACAAATGCCTGACAAACTTGTCGTTGAACTTCGTCTTATAGGACCCAGGTATGAATGCCGTTTCCCCATCTGTAGCTGAAATAGCACGGCAGGTTTCGATCTTGATGTTGATGTGTTTGACAATTTCCTTTAAATCATCTCCCCTTCGTGCGCATTCGATTATCCTGTGTCAATCTTCGGCGCTGGTGAAACGGTACGACCTTTTCTTCTCACCCATATTAATGCTCTCTATATTGTCAAGAGGTGATGCGTACTGTGCCAGGTAAAGTATGGCGAATATTACCCAAAACGGCCGCGGTGTGATTATATCGCCTAACTGCCTCCGAACGAGATATCAACCAATCGAAAACGAGTCTTCCCATGAAAGGGTGAAATGTCACAATCAAACAGTCTTGTAAGCAAAATCTGTAACGTAACAAACGGTACTCTGTTTTGCATTTCAAGTCACAGACAAATATCAGAACTGGATATGATGAAATAAAATAAAAATTTGGTTCATTCAGCCTTTAAATAAGTGGATACATTAAAATTCCAAGAACAATACACACAGTTATCGTAAGTACACCCTCATTATTGTCATCAATCCATTTATGCTGCAACATTTGACACCAATACTATCACCGAGATAGCAACAGTAGAAAGGGCTGTGACACATGGTTCGACGATCCGGGCACATCGTTTAAACCTTCTCCAATCAATTTGCGGTGCAGCTTTTGATACCATTACCATGGTCAACTGGGCAGCATATGATCGCCACACTTTCTCATTTGTTCCCTTAGCTTTGGAACACCAATCTTTGCAGAAAAACATAATAGATTGTTCCAATATCTCTTGATGTCATTATATTCCGATACTTTTGACCTGACTGGCTTGCAGCGGCATGGCTAAAGGTTGTGCGTCAAGGCTGAGGACTGGTGCGTCGTGTCTAAAGAATGGTGGGTCGTGGCTGAAGTATTATGGGTCGTGGCTGTAGGATTGTGGGTCGTGGCTAAAGAATTGCGGGTTTTGACTAAAGCGTGATGGGAAATGGTGCAGTCGGTTGGCTTCAGATGTTCATTTACACATTCTTCCAAGAAAGATAAAACTGGGCAGAACGGGTTTGGTTAGATACTAAATGGTAATCAGTGATACAGAACCGATCGAAAAGGTGCCTAGAGGGCAACTCGTGCACCACCGAACGACAAACAATTGAGAATACGTTGAAAAATGATGTCATTCAATTATCGTTTCCCGTATGGGCTTCCGCTGTGAAATTAGTTAAAAATGAAGGGAAACGTTGTTTGAGTGTTAGCTGCCGCAAACTTCACACTATTTCCAAAGGAGATTGATCTGTATAATTTGTCAGGTTGATCTGCCGGAACCCGGCCGACACTTGAATGCGACAGATCTAACTAAAACCCGCTTGTTAGCAAGAGCAACTCACAGATGAAGATCGTGATAATCCAGTGTTTATTATCACATATGAACTCAGAGAATTTCAGGCCATAAATTTTGAGCTATTCGATGCACTACCATCAATCAGAGGCTAATGAGCAGTGTTGTGCAGGGACTGACCCATTCAAAGTGCTTTGTATACATTAGTAATATATCGCTTCATGGAAAGATACAAGGGGAGCAACGATCAGATAGGTTGATCTCCAGTTGAAACTGTAAAAGTGCAGATTCATACACAAGAAAGTAGACGTTTTGGGACACAGTTCCCGGCCAGGATATACCGTCGACATGAGTTGAATAGGCGGTAGTGTGGTCAACTCCTCGTTACGTTTTCAAAATTATGAGTCTCCCGGGGCTGGTATTTTACCATCTATGCTCCATTACTAATTTCGAGGAACGGATAGCATAAGTGAATGCGACTCAGATTGCTACGACTGTCTCATAAAATAAAGCCGTCTCGCTCGGGCATCCATTATATTCAGGATGACAAAGGATTAGAAAAAATGTTAAAAAGGAATCGTATTTTCGTGAAACATAGCACATGACTACTATGTCAGAAAACATTTCATACTTTCTTCCTGACTGTTTTTGGTCTTATTTCAAGGTAATTTCAGGTCACATGTGATTGACAGGTTAAGCTGTATTCTAAGCGGATAGAAAATGTACATGCAAAAATCTTCCTGGATGTTGGTTCTCTGTAACTTGGATCATTTGTTCGGTCAAAAACTCATTCCGTATCTCATTTGGCATGTATGAAAAAGTCTAAGTTGGGGGAGCTTAGGTTGGTCATTTGCATAAGCTACATACAAGTCTCACTTTCAAAGCGAAAACCACTCGTCTCTACAACTTCCACGCTGTTAATTTCCGTTGGCGTGGGTACAAAAGGCTCTCGTGTGTCATCATATACGAATACACGTGTGTGTTATGCATGTGGGAGGTGTATCGTACAGAAAATCAAACACACAACTCTGGTTTTTCATCAAGCTTGTAGCTAATCCACATTTGTCGAGCCCAACGATGTTTATCATCTCCGGCTTGGGCAAATGCGTGGAGCCAACGCAAAAACACTGGGAAGGGATTACAAACGGTGGAGAAACTGGGGTCAGCATAAAGATTAGAACAAGGTAAGCAACGTTTTTGTTTTCACCGCACACGTTTTGTAAACTTATTTTCAATGTTTATCAGTTTTTTAAAGGGCTTGGGATTTCAACAGACAGGCCGTACTACATTCGCGCCACCGGATTCATTTCCAAGCCATATTACTCAGCTTCTCTAACCGACAGCAATCCTCATCCCTTGAGCCCCAACCGGGAAATCTGGAAGCACCAACTGAAGTCAAAGCCGAAGCTAACCTTTTCATACCCCCTACGCCAAGTCATAACCTGACCGTCACACAGACTGTTTCAGCCTTGCCGAGCACGTGCAAAAACGAGCACGAAGGGGTAGACGATGGGCAGGCATACGCAAAAGGTACTCGAGCCATCGGAGGTGGTGCAGAGCAATTACCTCTGTCAGAGGGTGACAATCAGCACGGAACACACGACGACGAACCTCGTCATTGATCACCCGATATTCCCATCAGACACGAGTAATGCTTCGGAAATGCCGTTGATCGAATACAGAAGGTTATCGAGCATCCTCAACTCGAATGGGCCAGGTCTGGCTACCGTAGAGAAAAACACCACGGACTGTGACACCGTACACTCTTCCCCTGAAGGAAAGCCGGATGTCAGGTCAGCGCAACAGAAGGTGAAGATTTGTGACAGCCACTCTGGCTCTCGCAATTCGTGACGTGATCTCTTACCCTACACTATCACCAGCTCTGATCAAGCTCCCGAAATACTTAAAGCTATTGACTACCTCTAACGGATCACCACTAAGAGTGAGTGCAGGCACAGGCTCCTGTTAGTCTTGACGAAATGTCTTGCATTTTGAAGTTGCAAAACACATACGATATCGGTACACCTGAATCGCAAAGCGGTCCAATGCATGTTGAATTGCTTTTGCATTGTCGCTCAGCAAGGTGATATCATCGGTGTACTCTAAGTCAAAACCCTGTTTCCTGGAAGGAGTACAACCCCACTGTTTTTCTGTAGGACATCCTCCATAGCGCAGTTGAAAAAAAACGGGGAAATAGGGCAGTTTTGTTGCTCTCCACCGAAGACAGAAATGGGTGGCCAAAGCTGTCTATGGGCCCTAACACTGGTCGATTCAGTTGCTGTGCGAGCCTTTCTTGAAGATGGAAACATCGATCGATTCCCCCCCCCCCCCCCTACAATGCGGGATTTTTCTCGGAGTGTCGGACCTTGGAGAACAAAGCTTGAAGTACTCTAACTGGCTCCATTCCACCATCTTCAAATGGGAATTTCCATCGAGACTCTCTGTTTTGTGTCTTCCTAGAGCTTGGATTTCCCTGTAGATCTTCGCCTAAGAATGTGGATCTATCAAAACAGACCACGGGACGTGTGCCGGAACAGCTTTGGGAGGACTGACGCTGTAGGTCAACTAGTCCGAGGTTTAAAGTGCTCCGCAAAAAGTAGAAGACGTCCCCACGGAGTATGGATAGGCAAGCAGTAAAATGTGTCATTCATTTCCCATAACCCAGCTGACGTAGTACTACGACTCGATTTAGATCAGACGGAATGCTCGTGATATTGGTTAGCCGAGGTTTCGAATGATAACTAATTCTATTACAGTAGCTTTTACACACATATCTCGCAATATTTCCTGCAGATTTCTCGTACATTAGTACGTATCGCGTTGAATTTCCAGCCCTGCTATCATGTTGTAAAAGGTTTCTAGGATGGTTCATCTGTTGTGGACAGACAAAGCCTGTCAACTTCAGGAAATGTCACAATTCCCTTCTGGTGAAGTTTAGGCTCCAGAATAAAGCCTTACTATAAATTCGTCATTGAAATAAGGAAACAACCAAGAAACCTATGATTTATAGACCAGAGTCACAAGATACACGAGCAATATTCTTTACGAACTAATGAATCCATCCCGATCAGTGACGAGACACTTGTTATCTTAACGTAAACGTAATGACATATTTATAAAAGGAATCGATTCAAGCTACACACAGAGCAAGCCAAAACTACTTACTCTATTATTTTTAAAAGCAAGCTCATCCAGGATTTTATAACTGGATGGTTTTCTTATTCTCTTCCAAATACCTTCTACAACGGACAACTTAAACAAATCGTGAGCTTCTGATCAACAGATGGATAAATGTCAAACCGTGTCGCTCAGATGGACAGCAATCTTTTAAGCTTTTCGAATAAATAAGTCAAGCGGTTAATACTGCTAAAGAAATTCCTTTTGTTGAGTTTTATGGGACTTGAAGTTGCATATATATATATATATATATATATATATATATATATATATATATATATATGAGCGCTTGCACTTGCAGCCTCGTTGTTCGTTGGGTTAGCAGTGACCCAGACACGAATAACTACGAGAAATCACAGTTATGATTTATTTGTGTGCTCTTTGATGAAGAGTAACCATTCACACTCCAGACGATTCAAATTAGATACTAGTGAACATATAACATCGGAGTGTACAAGTATGAGGACCAGTGGGCAGAGGAGTACCGGGTAAGCATACCTGACGAGCGGCAACAACCGCGAAACCGGTCGTGTGCTTCCGGGGAAATTTTGTCCACGCGTCTACACACTACTTACTATTAATATATATATATATATATATATATATATATATATATATATATATATATATATATATATATATATATATATATATATATATATATATAGAATTCGTCATCTCCGATGGAATTCGAACACACGGACTACGCCCTGTGGAGTTTCGTACTGCGTAAATTCTGCCAGTCGAGCTACTAGACTCTCATGGATTAAGGCAGTTCGCTGAAATGTATTTCATAAAAGATCAATTGTTTTGCAGTATTTGTAAGAACAACCATTTGGGCTACATGCCTTTTGTTAATCAGACCACCCAATGCATCCGCTTCTTCATCCTCCACATTTCTTTAACTTCAAGTGAATCCCTGCGTAATCTCAAATGAAGCCACCAATCTCACCACTGTCCAACACACAATTACGTGATTACCTCGGATGCGACCAACGAGACCTCGCTACTCCACTATGATCCACATTTGCAATGTTGAATTGTATCATGGACGAGATCAGTTCTCGTACAGCAGTCTTTGCAACAGCGCTCGGGTGGTTGTTGCGACCACTGTTGATAATGACGCAACGATTCTGAAACGCACGGGAAATCGAACGGCCACAGACCGCTGTTCTGGAACACAGCCGACTGTGTAGCTAAAGGACGAATGACTACGGATGGATTGAGACAGTCCGATAAATGACAAAATCAGATAACCGTTTGTGTTAAATCACCACAATGGTCGCCGTTTCGCGTCAGCGAGAGTTAATGAACTCCGTGGTTAAAGAGAGGAAAGAAACAAATTTACCTTCCTTTTTGTGAATATGTATATGCATGTGGTAAACGAAATTCTATTAAAACCATCCATGGGCAAATGAGAAGAATAGCCAGCGGGTTACGGAACACAACGGCCTTGATTAATAGTGACTGAAATACAACATGCAGGCATACTTCCAATGATGTTACGGATGACCTTTTGTTCTGTGTCGTTCCATTCACCGACGACGACAGAGATCGACTTGTAAATGGCACCCAAGACTATTCCATCCACATAGGCTTTCCTGCAAACAGGCCCCATACATTCATAGTCAGGTTCAAGTCTATGCTGTAAGGGGTCAATGATCTCGATGCAGCAGTACATCAGTCACATTCTAGTGAGGTTCCCCGTACGGATCGCCACGTTCCCATGTTGAAATATTTTCGTCCTTATTGGACTTTACGGAATCAAGGCAGGCAAAATCACATTCCTTTTTATGATGTGGGGGTCATTCGTCCACTTACACTCAACACCATTTTCCGCATTATTTCGGAATGAGATCACAATTATTCGGAAATAGATCAAAACTATTCGGGAGTAGTTCAAAATTGTTCGCAAATGTCGCCCGATTGGCTGTTTGAGATTTCCTCCTGATTGGTCTGAAGACTGGCGTATCAATCACCCCTACACATTTCGCGTAGGAGGCAACACCGTGCGCTCGTCGTCAGCACATTGCACAACAATGTGCGTCCAAAATTACGCACGTGGACTCGAGTTTGTCGTGACCACAGCTAAGAAGCTTAGTAACTATCATGTGACCGAACCAAATGATCGAGAAGTGATCATTAACAAGACCAGTAGACAAAGGCAAGCCTCTCAGTCAGCTTCACGCGTTCCAAGTGGGCGAAATGAACCGAGGTGAAATCACACTGCGGTCACAGACTGATCCCGAGACTAATAATGGGGAACGAGAACCGTAGTGCGGTTACGATGGAGCAAATGTATCCGAATTACAGTCGGCCTTCACCGTTGCTGCGTTGTGATAAAGAATTATCGGAACATACGAATGATAGACTGCAGTTAGGGTCCGTCTTTGAGTGGCAGCTAGGCAACACTTCGGATGTCGAAGTGTATGAGCTTGTAGATGCAAGAATTATGAGCGTGTGTTTTCTGTATTTTGTGTTACCAACATCCACAAAAGCCTTATCTACTGACCTCGTAACAGTGGCACTCTGTGATCGATTCAGATCTGTATGTGAAATGGGGCTTGGTTACGGAAACTGCATTACGGTCAAGGTAGTGAAAATAAATCCTAATTTCAGCAGTTTGGCTTGGTTTAGGTCTTCGAGTACCGAAGTTTATCACATTTTTTGCTGATTTCGGGGAGTGAAATTTCCTTTGACCGATCTTGTTCAGCTGAATAGTGCCGTCGTGTATGCATCCGTGCTATCCCCATGCATTTGTCCAAGAAGAAACACTCATGGGCTTGCAATTCTGTCCTGATAAAGATGCCGGTAATTTCGTCACTCTTATTCATTTGCCGATCAGTTGAATTTGTTCTAATCTCTTACAACGACTGTTTGATCCTAGATAAACTAAGTAATAGTCTTGCCGGTTTAAATGCCTAACGGCCACATTCATTCACAAGTGAAACCGGAACGTTTTCAGCTCACGCACTTTTGTTTTTCACCTTGGGGACCATTTTGTAGTCGAAATGAGTTCACAATAAATCGGTTTCATTAAGGGCCCTGGTGTAGTATTGTTTGGTGTACCTGACGAAGCTTGAACAAAGCGAATCACTGAACCCAATAATTGAATCTCTCGCAATTTTCTTCAGAAAAGATATTCGCCACTCGGTCTCCGTGACTATGGAATCTGGAGGTCCCTGCAACATTGCCGTGTATCCAGATCGCATTTAACTCTCTATTTTCGACTTCAAAATACTCCACATGTTTTCTATAGGATTCAACACAGGAGAATACGGATTTAACCGAAGCAATACAGCACGTGGATGAATCTGTTCTACGAAAACAGATTCCAGTTTTGAGTGGCCAGGAGCGTTGTCACATATGATTACAACTCCACTAGTTTCTCTCAGTTCATCCATGATTTTGCACAGCCATTGCTTGCATATTTCGCTGGTGTAAGACCTACGTTTGATTTCAATATCCACTACATCCCGTTCACTCATAGCTCCAATGAGAAGTGGCTTTATTTCACGTGAATTCACCACCCTCTTAACTGCACGTTCGCCCAGGTACGATCTTCCACGATTTCTCTGACAAAAAGATTGAAATTCGTCTCGTCGATCCAGGCCAGGAAAAGGTTTTCGATCTCGAAATTTAGTATTGTTTCTACGTAAGATTTCCGCGCCTTTTTGTTGATGTCAGTATTGGTACCTACAGGTACCGGACACACTCATTTACTCGTTATCAACCTACCATCTAGGTATCGACTGATGGTGGAAAAACCGACAGATTTTTCAGATATCACGTACATCCGGATTCCTATTTCATCCAGACTGATTGTTGCATCTTCAGATATCCACTCCAAAATCTCATCCACTTCAAATTCAGAAGCATTCTGCTTCACTCCCTTTTTTCTTCGGAATTAACTGATCATTCAAAGATCCTACCCAAGAATGGGCCGTTTTATATTTGACTCCACAACATCTAGCAATGCTTTGTCACTCCTCGCCCTTATTACGTGCACCAACGACTCGCGCACGTATTTCAAGTGCATACCGTGCGTGCGAACCTCGTTGTTTCGAATTCACCGCTTCACAGTTCATCTAAAGTAAAATGTACAATGTACATTGTTTCCAACTGTTTGCTGACCTTTTCGATTGGAAGAAATTTGCCGATTAAACGGAGTCTTCACTGATGCTCAGCCTACCGGATGATCGGCTGTTCGAGATATGGCTGTCAGACACGAACTACTTCTGTTGCGAAAGAAAAGTGCATTCGGACCTGACTCCAAAAGACTACATACGCCAATTTATCGGCTCTACAGATGGACTTCATCTCTGAGACCATTAATACGCAGCAGGCAAACCCGCTACACATAAGTACCTTGGTGAGCATCTAAATGTACAGAAAGCCACTAGGTATACTCGTGAGTTAGTTTGTCAAGCCCCATTTCACATACAGATCTGAATCGATCACAGAGTGCCACTGTTACGAGGTCAGTAGATAAGGCTTTTGTGGATGTTGGTAACACAAAATACAGAAAACACACGCTCATAATTCTTGCATCTACAAGCTCATACACTTCGACATCCGAAGTGTTGCCTAGCTGCCACTCAAAGACGGACCCTAACTGCAGTCTATCATTCGTATGTTCCGATAATTCTTTATCACAACGCAGCAACGGTGAAGGCCGACTGTAATTCGGATACATTTGCTCCATCGTAACCGCACTACGGTTCTCGTTCCCCATTATTAGTCTCGGGATCAGTCTGTGACCGCAGTGTGATTTCACCTCGGTTCATTTCGCCCACTTGGAACGCGTGAAGCTGACTGAGAGGCTTGCCTTTGTCTACTGGTCTTGTTAATGATCACTTCTCGATCATTTGGTTCGGTCACATGATAGTTACTAAGCTTCTTAGCTGTGGTCACGACAAACTCGAGTCCACGTGCGTAATTTTGGACGCACATTGTTGTGCGATGTGCTGACGACGAGCGCACGGTGTTGCCTCCTACGCGAAATGTGTAGGGGTGATTGATACGCCAGTCTTCAGACCAATCAGGAGGAAATCTCAAACAGCCAATCGGGCGACATTTGCGAACAATTTTGAACTACTCCCGAATAGTTTTGATCTATTTCCGAATAATTGTGATCTCATCCGGAAATAATGTGAGAAATGGTGTAGAACTGCTTGCTGCGATTTTCTGTCCTCGAAGATCGGTCTCTACTTCATCATCAAGCCACTACCAGAATTTTGGCGATCGATGTTGCTTTTTGCTTTTCTTGGATTCATGTCAGTTGTACGTGATTGCATCGGGACTGTTAAAATGAAACGTTTTCCCATTGCATAAGATTACATGATTCTTTTGAGTAATACGGATGATGCGGTTTTTGGATTGTCACTCTGACCATGGTGATCAGTCATCCAATACACTGATCTCTCTTATCTGTTAGGGAGGTTTGGTGCGCACTTCGGTAGTTATGAACGCCGAACTCTTACATTCGGTTGCAAGAATCTCTGTAGCTTCGATGCACCTGTGAGTTAGTTCTAAGAATCTCAGCAGCAAAATCTTTTTATGGACTGCTCGAAAAAGTTTCTTCTCATGTCATTTCTCTTCACGACGTAATTATTCAGAACCTCCAAAAAATTACCCGTGACTTTTGTAGGTCTGGAGACTTTTTTGGAAATCCGGTGTACGCTCATCATCGAGTATTTGCATGTCGGTTTTCTTCCCTTTTTTTATCTCGGAAGACCTTGAACATCGCGGTGCTCTTTTGTTTTTGATAATTAGGAGTGTACTAATTCCAACCAGGAATGTATAACCTGAGTGAACTTCCTTTACAAAATTCGTATGGCGTGAAAACTGTTCAGTAACGCTTGAGCGTTGGAAGTCGATCTTTCGTAACAAGGTTTGTTTCGTTTACAAACCAGTCCCCTTATATTTCCATTCGTTAAGAGATGGGTTGATTGGGATTTCGCAAGCTCAGACGCACAATATCCGGGATCAGTCGAGCTATCTAGGTCACGTTTAAAACCTGTGCACATAATGAGTCGACACATGAGCATGCCGAAATCAGTCTACCTTAATTGTTTCGTGCGAAAGAAATTGTAGAATAACGGGGTGGGTTTAATAGTATTTCCTAAGTTATCCATGAATACAAATGAACCGTGGTTGTGTGAACTAAAGTGAGACAGTTATAGTGTTGGCTGGGATGAGAGAGAGAGAGAGAGAAGCTAAGGTAGTTAACACGTATGACAACTACCATTACCTGACTTACTGATTGACGATAATGTGTAGCGTGAATTCACCACAGACTACTTATAAGAAGGGACAAATTCTGCGTATGAAACTGATTCGTTTCGTACTGAAACTGTATCCCTAATAACGCATGCCAATTGACCCCACCGTACAACTTTCCCTTCGGACTACACCAGTATCCTGAATCGGGGTGGTGGGTCCTTAGTTCTCCTTGTATTGTGCGCTGATGGCTTTTGCAAATTCACGCTTACATTTCACCTGGTGAATGGAAAATAAAAATTTGTGTCACCAACACAGGAAAACCGAACATTGTAGTTCATGAGGATTTTCGCTGAGCCCCTTGTTCCTTGCTGGTAAGCATCCATCTACGAAACGGCTAAGAGATTCTTTGTGTAAAAACAAATAATCGTGAATAAATGAGGCGTAAATGTGATTCTGTGGCATGATATGATGTGACTTGCGAATCACTTCTTTTCTTTTTTTTTCTCTTGCATCTGAAATATACAAACACTGTCCATCTGTGGATGGATACGGGAACCGGAAACAGTCTTGGGCTCTCGTCAGATTTCGACCTTTAACTGTTAAAATGTTATCAAAAAAGAACTTCACAAGTCTTGATCCATTTGTTCGAAAAATTCGGGATCACCTCAGTTCCGTGGAAATCGTGAAATGCGGCCAGATTCCATTTTGTACTAGTGATACTACTCGCTCTCTCTCTCTCTTGTCAGAAAGCAGTGCTAATCGTGCTTTATTGGCCACTGAGAGTAGTATCAGTTGCACGAACTCGAACTCGGTCCTATGGCAGGATTTCTAGCGAGATGAGGTGATCCCGATTTTTTGGACAAACTGTATTGACGATTAGATGGACAACCGTGCATTACAAAAAAGGCAGACAGTTATGGGAACAATTACTTCGATTGATCGGGTTCAAAAGCCAACTCATATTGATCGACTGTTCAGGTGACTGACGTAAAAACTAGAGCGCGTTCAATAGTTGCACGTGGAGACGAAGTGAAGATCTTGCTACTGTTTAACCATGGTAAACTGGATCAGAAATGTATTATCGACCTCAGATGCAGTGACACTTTTTGTTTGGGATAGTTTCTACGAGGGATAAAAACAACACTTATCGTCCGACAACTAAGAACCTATTATCGCAGATTTCTTCCGGACCATTTTTATCTCCAAGAGAAAAAATGGCGTCGTTTTTCAAAACATTCCTAAACGAATAAAATAGTATCAATCTTGAATTAGATTACTGAAATGATACGATTGACAACGTGTCTTATTTTGCGATCAAAAATGATGCACATATGAATAGCTGTATGCAGTAATCCGGTCCATTGATTGACGGCCCCAACAATGAATGCTTATGCAAAACGGGATTTGCCATCGATAATATCGCTCAGAGGCTTGTGTGTGTGTGTGTGTGTGTGTGTGTGTGTGTGTGTATGTGCGCATGAACTTGTGCTCGAATAAGAGACGTGAAATCGATCGTAAAATGATTCTCAGTGTATACGCAGCTATGCTAATCGCTCATGTGAGGTTCAGCATGTACAGCTCGTACACCCAAAGTGCAGAACACGTACCCTGTTCAGAACCGGTGCCATTGGTCAGAAGAGTTCCCTCTCAAACTGTTCATGTTGACCTTCAATACTATGACCGAAAGTGCAAGCTTATAATACTACTCAAATCGATTAAAGTTTTCTCACAACTCAAGTTAGAATTTAAACTCCGTTGAAGATGAGTATTGTGCACTAGATTTCAAAAACCTTGCTTTAGTTCACCCTAATTTTTTTAACGTTTAGATGAGAGATGGTTCCAACAGGGAGCACTTGCACAGTGATCTTGAGATCAATGGATGATTTGAACAGTTAATTCAGAAGACAAATAATGTGAGAGAAACTCCTTTCTTATACACTCATCAGCCATGAAAGCATGACAACAAGAGGATATAGTAAACTAAATTAATTGATTGAAACATGAAACATGGAAGTATGAGGGCGCGTTGGCGAGCAACGGACTAAATCCGCGGTAGTTTAAGGACAAATGGCCCAATGGGCTTGGCTCAGACGTTCAACGGTGTCTCCAGTATCCTGAACCAATTTTTGTCGTAATAGCAACCTTTACTCTAGGCCATTCACAAACAAGCGCGAACACATACACAAAGACCCACCCACTCACTCCACACACAAAGTTGCGTTCCATAAAACTGGCTTTAGTCACACGAATCATTTCAATTTTGCTTGATTTTACACGTGTGACCGATCAGAGTATGAAAAAGGAATACCTTTTTCACAGCTTGCTTTCTGATTGTTTTTTTTTCAAGCCTGTCACGATATCTAAAAGTTTCCGTTTTTTCGGAAGATAAATTGATTTTATTTAATCTGCACTTGTAACAGTCAGTCACAAACACGTACGAATCTGAACATACGTGGACAGGGCACAAATTTTGCTACTTATTACTGTTCTGAAACACATCATTCATTCGGAATTGTGACTATAAACACACGGATAAGTTGCAACTCTCGCTAAATTACAACATATCAGGTCGGACTCCTAATTTATCTGGGCAACATAACAGAACAACGATTTTACCTGATCACAAAAGCAGCTGCGAGTACGACGCATGAACCATGACACAAATTAGTATGGACAAAGAACTGAAACCAAAGTACAATCGTTATTAAAATAATAATAATATACCAATCCTGATTATTAGCTTGTAATGAAATACCAAATTCGTCCATCTGACATAAATTCCTGTCATGTGGGCAGTCATTGGTATGGTAACTTGAATAATTCTGTACAAATCACCATAATTGAGATTTCATCAGGTAGATAGATAAGATTACTACCAATCAAGTGTATTTTTGACTCGATAGTGCGGTGATCTGGCGGCACACTGTTTTGTATTTCATGAGCGAAGTCATACTCTGATAATAAATGGAAACTGCGGGACCTCAATTTCTGTACTGGTCCCTGTGTAGCTACAAAAAGACTGGTGTTTCAGTTGACTGACCTGAACCATGACGTGGTTCAGGGTATGAACCATGCCGCGGTCGGCCATTTCTGCCTTCGGGAGCCTCCAGTTGGTTGAGACCAACCCCCCCCCCTCACCACTACCCTACCTTACTAAAGGTAATCTCCATTGTTACTACCATATGTGACCAATGGAGACCTCATTTGATTTCCCCTCCAAGTTATGTTTGCCGATTATCTTTGGTAGGGCAACAAACTTTTGAGGTTATTGACCACTTCCTTTCCATGCGCAAGCATGGACTAATGAAATATTAAGTTATAGAATAAAGTGAGCAGGAGAATATTGGGGCTGAGATTCATTCCTACTGACTAGCAGATGATGTGGGGATAACCATTCTTATGCTGAGACAGAACCGAAAATTCATTGTCATACATAGTTTGGTTTACCATTCTCGTCGAATTCACACGTACCGAATGATACGAAAATCACGTGCAGTTACTATTTCCGTAATGCTGTCACATGATATATTACTTACTGACTGCCACTCGTCAGCGTATAGAATCAAATTCCTACACAGTGATAATAGTAATGATGAACTTTTGTTGTATGTAGGCAGTAATTCTGTTCCAGATGAGCGCACAACTTGTTCATAGTTTAATATGACTTGGTATTGTCCTAGTAATGCAGTGGCACAACACAAATTCATTTCCTTTCTCCATTAACCGCGATCCGTGAGACTAGCTTCGGTACCAGATGATGGGTAAATTTACCCCCGCTTGTCATGTTTTCCACAGCTAATATATATATATATATATATATATATATATATATATATATATATATATATATATATATATATATATATATATATATATATATATATATATATATATATATATAAATGATTCATCATGCAGTCTGAACGCTGAACTCACTATTGAGGTAGTGTGCTGCTGTTTCGTCCTTGTTAAGAAACATCAGCAGTGCACATCCAACGAGCCTTAACTGGGATTCGAACCCTGGGTGAACGATCATGAGTCAAACACCTTAAGCCCAAGGCTATCCGGGCTGGTTCTCAACGGTTTGTTGAACATCTGCACTACGTGACATAGCACCCTTCCGTCACTGGCACTGAATGGCAACAACCCGCTTCCGGCACACTGATCGACTCCTGTGATGGATGACTTCTCTGCAGAGGCCTAAGTACAACGGAACGCCCTCGTTGAATCCATGTTATTTTTATAGGTTTATATCCCTAATATTTTGGTAGAAGCTGTTTTTCGGTCAGTATATTTTGATGGGTGTGCCCATATGATAAGGCTAATAAGAATTATTTCATTATTCGGAAATTTCACGATACATGTGGTCCAACCATGCTTTCTTACTAATGACCGCCAAACATACTGAAGAAAGGGAATAACAGTTCACACCAATATAAGCGTTGACTTCAAGGTCATTTGGAAGCGTTTCGTTGATCGCTTACATTGCTATCGCGATAGCGATGGAAAGGAACAAAGAAACTGAATTCTATCGACAAATCCTCAAAAAGGATCAAAGTAGAATTGCAGAGGTATGTAATTTTGAATCCTTTTTTGCCGTATTTTTCTCAGTGTTTTAACGCGAATGGGAGCACCAATTATCAGATAGAGCACAAGAAAACTGTCGCGAATATACACTTCAAAGGCAGAAGATATAGCCAATCTAATGAATTGGACGGTTTTACGTGGATTACGTTTAAAAAAGAGTACCGAAGATCACTGTCCCTAATCCAGCGAGAAAGCAGTCTCAGACACTCGCACTCTTCTCCGGACATAAGGTGTGGCGATTTTCAAATGGCTAGTATCACGTGGTATGAAGGCTGCATCGCAAGCCCAAAAACCGAGGTCTCCTATCGATTCCATCAGGGGATCCAAATCACGAGGCCTGTCATTTTGGTGATGGGTTTGTTTTTCATAGGCGCGTTTGGTATGTGATGGTTTGTGGACGGTTCAGAAAAAAGTCATTCAGCGTAGGAATTTC